>OX438948.1:9299399-14966693 GCA_949316185.1 Pyrausta nigrata
AGCGGTCTCGCGTGGCTTGCCACCGAATGGAATCCCATTATGGCGTTATTGAGTTGTACGAAGCACAAAGCGACGAGCGAGCTGAACTGGACTGTGCCGGTCATATACCTAGGTATTATCCGATCATATACATGTAGTATAAGCAAAGCCCGTAACAAACAATTGAAACTTAAACATCAGTCGACAGAGAAGACATCAAAAGCTCAATTTCCCTCCCTTAAAACAAAGCGTTTAAAGTTATAATCCAAAAACCGAGACAAAATAAGACAAGATTTCAAAAATACTTTGTCGATTTCAAAGACTGGCTTCCAAAGGATATTAAATAACAATCATTAAAAGCGAAACAAGAGTGAAGAGAGACGTTGCAGAATGTATAGTTAATTATTAAGTCAGTTGAACAGTGAAGATATGGCTATTGGCTATAGAACTGGATTGCTACTTATAATAATCAAATCCAATCACTCGTAGTCAGTCAGATCAGGATCCTACAAAATGGCCAACCTGCCTGGCAGAAATTAGCAATGCACGCGCTTCACTAGGCGTAATATCGAAAACTATGTATACGTTAAGTGGTATTGGCGTTACTTATTTAATTATTGGAAAAAAGTTTAACATCCCTTGTTGCTTATTGCTACAAATATACTCATGTGATTCTACGTAAAGAACATTATGTTGGTTAGTAAAAAATATCTTCTAAAAACCTTATTGATCACTCTTTGAACATTGGAGCTGACGCGATTTCTTGTACTTATACTATAGCTTTGTTGAACCCAAAATAAACAAGATTTAAGCAACTAATATGTATTTTTTGCTATGTTTGACTGAAATAGAATCCGTCACAATAGGCAGATTACGAAAAGATACGCGTTCTTATACAAGCTCTAAATGAAAATGGACCATAATTTGAAATTCAACAATATGAAGTATTCCTCTTTATTCTTCACATGATTGTCAAATGTACATGATGAGGCTAAATATAGGTATAATATGTAAAGTGTAAATAAGATCGGTGCCACGTCAGTGTTTGTGCAACAGATGCCATTGTTCGCATGCTCTCGTTTCAGATGTTTTAACGTTCGACCACAGCTTGGGAAAGTGCGAAAATAAAACTATCAGGTTTTTTTATATTTATAAAACGGGTGAAGAAGAAGAATCAAGATGGAAAATGTAATCCTTAACGTTTTTATATTGATGATAAAGTTTGTAGAGCTATGCAAGGTGCTGGGCGGGCGCAATGTAAACATATCTGACGATTGATCGTTCACAAGTTTTACTCACAAAGTATGAAACAGGCCGTGAGAGAAAAAAATTCAGAGGATAAAAATGTGTTATTCGATTAAAATCATTTGTAAATGATATATGATACAAATCAAGCATTTTATAATTTCTAAGTTTAGTGGCTTTCTAGGCAACAGGCTACGCTACAGGATGCCGAAGAAAAGACGTAAATTGTTTTTACAGGTCCTGGGTTTAAGTTTAATAAAGTAATATGTCATCCACTGACTAATTTGCCTTTTTTTGGTTCGGGTTTACATATTATATTTTATTTTATGGCAGCAAATTAAGGATAATAGAATATAAATCAAGTTTTAAAGTCAATAAAAACCCAACTGAAATAATGTAGTACGTTCCGTACTCATTACGTTTCGTTTGATTAGTTAATATTACGCATCTCGTAAACAACAACAAAATTTAAAATTCTCAACACATAACATAATGTAACAACCTAACCGGTTCGGAGAGTGACCTCACTGTCTGGTGATCCGAACCGTTGTTGGCGACTTTCATTGGACAAGCAAAGCAAGAGCGTGGTTTTGAAATGGGAGTTTTACGAATATTGAATTTGAATGTTATAATAAAGGTATAATTAAAATGTGTGGAATGCATGGGAGCGATGTGCTCTGGCATAGATCGTAAGCAGGTCGGTATCGGGCGGTGCGTGGGAGCCAAGAGCACAATGGGCCGGTTCAATAGCCGGTGATCTGTTCCGAAGCAACCAGACGACCGCCACGATCTTCTAGACTACACTCGACCTAGGCGCGACAGGTCGATTCGACTTAATCAAACAAATTCAAGGGATCGTTTGAAAATATTCTTATTCAAATAAAAGTACGGCAAATAGGATTGAGCTGAAAAATCTAAAATATTGAAGTTTTAGTAAGAACGTGTGACCTATTTTCACAATATCAATGAAAAGTAGCCATCTTGTCTTTTACATTAAATAAAACCAACAGTTGTATTTATACCCTTAGGTAAAAAAATAATTAACAGCGTCTTATCATAACGATTGATAAGGTGCATTTAGCGTATCAATTGCATAAGCGAACTGGAGATACCTATTGTATCATTTTCCATCGTCAAAAAAAACTGAAAAATTTCAATCCATTAAGACGAAAGAATAGCACATTTCTCCATACAAACGTAGTCCCCTGTTTCCTCCCTGGATAAAGACTAAGGTCGAAAAATTTTTTTGCGACAATATCTGCATTTACTACGGTTATGCTCCTATTTTTCGTTTTTTTTCATATTCGAATTAACACAGGAAATATGGGCCTTCAAACATTAAGAAAATTGCCAAATTTCAACCTCAAACTTTAGACGCTCGCCAAATAAAATCTACGCACATTAAGACAAAAACTAAAACATAGGAGCATAGTCCCATTCTTTTACTACTTATTTATAAAAACAATATTATCATTGGTAAAGTTTCCGTTGAGAAAACAGGGGACTACGAAATGCTGTTTTGGTCAGTTTTATAAAGCGAATTTTGGTGAGACTGTAACAACATTCTGGTTAGACTGAGCCCGTCTTCTTGCGAATGATTGAGTAAAGATCATCAGTTCTATGCTTCGCAAACATCGCGGATGCGTTACGGTAACGTAGAAGTCCAAACAGAGCCCTGAATCCGTTGTTATAGGTGCTACACACGCAGCATTAACCTGCACCTGATATGAAATTGTCCGAGGGTATTGTATCCACTTATGTCGGGTCTCTTCGCCCAAGATCCAATCACTGTCCAAGACCTCTGTTATCAAAGAGATTCCGTCGTTTTCCTTCCACGCCAACATTTAGAATACTCGTAATCAGCCTCTTCACTTGCTGCGAACGTTTCGTGTAAAGCACATGATGTTTGTGCAGGTTGACTTATTCGTGTTGGGCATATGAAACATAAAGTCATGAATCCTGCATTTTATAAGAAAATTATGTTATTCCGTTTAGCGATCATAAATAAACGACAGTTACTTCATTTTCTTTAAAAGATAGTGGATTTCAACTTGTTATTGTTGCACAATTCGATAATGTCTTGTTGAAAGGTGTTGTCATTGTTGTCAATCAATCTTCATAAGTAGAAAGTTCCGTTCCACGTATGAACAATATTTAAAAAAAAAGATTCTTTAATTTCATAAATATTAAGCTTTTGCAAAATCATTCTTGTTGTTAAAGTAGACTGTCGTGTCGTGTCTTATAAGTATGTTTGTAAAGATATAAATATTTTATTATTTTTGTAAAATATTAATTTAGTTACCTACTCGTAGTATGAGTGAATCGGAAAATGTCACCTGTCACCTCCCCTTCGTATTTCTAGGTATATCTTTGATAAACTATATTAAAGTATATAATCATGAAACTGACAGCCACGACACATATTTACATTTATTATTTTCTTTTAATTTAATGATGTATCATGTTCAAGCTTCTATATAAATAGCAACGTATTTATATCTCGCATAATGCCCTGCTATTAAGATATAATAACGTAAATATTGGAATCAAAACACGAATTTCATTCAATATTGACTCTACCATAACCTGAATTGGAATAACATTTTCTTCTTTGTTTTTATAGTTTTAAGAAACTCTCCACCAAAAACAATTGTTTATACATAGACTTTATTTTGTATTGCGTGCTGTATCTTGTATTATAGTTTATCAAAGAGTCTTGGTTATAGTTTATCAAAGAGTACATCATGTTTCTTGAAAATACTCTATTTTAGCGAGTTTTGCGCGAGATCTAGTGCGCACACACACTAACTTACGCTACTCACACATGGATAGAACAGTGCGGGGTGCGGGGGCGGCCGCCAGAACATGCATCGAGACAGCAACATTTTATTTAAAAATCCATTTTTCAAATGTCACTTAGACCGCGTTTCCTCTTAAACAAGGATTATTATTTTATGCATGAACGTAAAGCTTTTGAATAGTTTCAGCAAAATTTCAGCCACAAGTCTGATAGCCCGCGGGAAGTCAGGTGCTGTTATAATATGTAAACGATGAAGTCATAAAAAGGTAGAACAAGTCGCGATACCGATACATCAGGTTACAGAATTGGTGGAAAGGAAACTAATCTTAATTTCTAGTTGTAAAATTCAACGGTAACTATTAAGATGATAGCTGCATTAAAAAATAACTTGAAAAAGATATTATTAAACAAGCAGAAAGTAACATGACTAACATAAGCAAATACATAAAAGTATAAATATAAAGCTGTAACAGAAGTAACAGTAAAAAGCAATTTACAATTTCTTTAAAAAAAATCTAAGGCAAAATGTAATTCAATATCAACAGTCAGACGGATTCAGAGATATCATTTCCCTGAACTTATAATTATCTTATGAAAATATTTTTTACTGTCGGATTTTCAACGTTAGATGGAACTTCCCATCATCCGCTGTGCCAATTCATTTCATAACACAGGAAAAGCTACATTGTTTTAAATTCAAAGTGAAGCATTTAACTGTAGTATGCTCGGTACACTGCAGCGGTCTGATGCTGGGTTAAACAGGAAATCTAGTTCATCTACACGGGTGGCTGATATCACATTCGAATTACCAACCGTGAACTTGACGTTCCCTAATATTTTTACAATAATGTTCTCCCATCAACTCGAACGCAATGGAATATGCTTACGGCGCGAAGTGCGAAATGACCAGGTACAAAATATAAATAATTTGATACAAGCCAAGACAGGAAAGGGTATGTGACAGTTGCCATGTGTTGTCTGTCATCCACGGCCAGGCGTTTGATGTATCGTATTTATCATGTGGAATATTGGATAGATGACCCAGAGTGCCTCGGTATTGTATTACAATTTAGTAAAAGCGTACCCTCGTCAATAAGCTAATGAAGTGTGCTTCGATAGGCTTCCGTCAACGGTCCTTGTGTGTTAAAAATCCGGAAAATGCACAGTTACGATTACGAGCATCGAGCGAGTTGAAAACAGGCCTTAATTCATTAAAGAAGTACCTAAAATAACAAAGAAGTTTCAAATACTGCAGCGAAGAGATTGCAAGTAAGAAACTTGCTCAGGCCATGGGATATTTATGGCTGTTGGACAAGGACTTGCAGTAATCATGCTCCATTTACTAAGACCGCGTTTAATCGTCTGAAATACTTTTCTGTGGGAATTCTCCTTGCTATTTAATTAAAATAATCTTAGGAGCTAGCTATTGCCATCGTGAAGACAGTCTAAGCTCCCAAAAGTGCTACAAAGAATTATATTTATTTACATCCATCACTTTCGCCATTACTCATGTTATAAAAATAATAAAATATCTTACTTGATTCTCTCAAGCAAGCTTTATACTCACCTTACTCGATAAAGACTGTAAGGTTAATTAGCAGACTTCGCAAGCGGTGCCTCTAGTTAGCCTTCTAGTGTGAGAACACATTCTTGTACAATGATACTCAATGTGGTGCACCCGGTGACGTCAAGTCTAGCGGTATCTACGTATTAACGGCACAGGTCGCAAAACCCGGGCGGCTTACTTTTACAAAAATATACAATTCAAAGTTTTTGGCATATCTAAGTATCTATCTAAGCGCAGGAGTCCGTCCATTCCTCAGTCTCCTATAAATATGTAAATTCTTTAAATATCTATCATTATTTTAGAATTTTAGGGACTTTTTGGGTATCGCTGGCAGTACCTTTACTAAGCTGTGTTATGATAATGTCTTTCGAATAGTAAGAAATCAGCTGTAGAGCAGAAGAAATATTGTGCTTCTATAGTAAACACACTAGTGATTTCAGGTGCGATGAAGTACGGTTTGACGCATTATTTCTTTTTAGCATTGTCTAATTAAATGTTAGTTACTGTCGTGACTCGTGACGATTACAAACAAACGTACAGTATAGCTGCAACAAGTAGTAACTTTGTAAATTGTTAGTAGGTAGTGCTCTCATTATTTTGGAACATCGTGATCTATCTGTTACATAAACTTGTACCATACAACTTTTCGGAGACCTCGCCGTCGGCATTAAAACGGTAATCATACTGTGTCGCCGTAAAATACAGTGTCGTATCATTTCAGGTAGCTGGAGACTCGCATTAATATTTTAATAATTTATTCACTGCGCTGTTAATGTCCTGGCATAATTTACCATACCGTGATAGACCTGAAGTGTGTTGAACAAGGCTTTAGACCAGTAACAAGGCTAAAAAAGTTAATTTCGTTTGGAACAGCAGCAGAATGAATAAATAATGCTAACGTTGTCCTTGTATTATCTTCAAAGCCCCTAGAATATATTTTTGTCATTATGGCGCATAGGTCCTCTAACACACCCCGAAACAAATACAATCGGGAATGTAGCTGAGCAAAAGTCTAAGTATTTAAAATGAAAATTGACTTTAATTGATAGTTCATCCCTGCGTATTATTCAAGTGCAAATTCTATTGAGCATTGTTATCCTGTATGTCAGTACAGTATACTGCCTAATATGAAATGACCACGTAATAGTCTCGTAGTAACACTCATTTGGGATGAATAAAATGTAATAAATATTATGTACATGTACCTAGTTGTTGGTGTCGCGCTCGTTCTCACGAATCATGTGCAACTTTTTATGAGCACGAAAGTGTAACGCTATTTGTACCTGATGCAAGCCTACGGCTGGCAGTTGCCAAAACCGTCGCCGAAAAATCGGGTATTGAATGTGTAGGTATTTTGAATTATAAAAAAATAATAAAGACTTACTGCCGTACTCAGACACGTCAATTAAAGTTAATTCTTCATTAAGCCTCATGCCGTCCTATTCTATTTCATCGACAAAAAAAGTGATAGAACGAGACTTAATTATAGATTAAATTTAATTGCCGTCTCTGTGTGCGACAGTTAGTTTATTTAGTCCGCGATCGCACTTCATGAGCATCCCTCGCTCATTTAAATTGTAAGTAGGTAGGTATGTCTCGGATCAGGATTAACAAAATAGGTAGTTAAATTCCGGTCCCATAAGGTACACAAATGTCTACATGGCAATTTCTACTTTACCTCTATTTTTTCCAGCGATCCGATTTACCTACCAAAAAGGACGAGCCTTTGATACAATGATAAAATTAAATTAACGTGTTTGGTAGGTACGAAAGGTACAACAACACGTTCTTAACACACCAAAAAGTTTGAAATAACTTTTCTGTTCTGTTTACCATAACAACTAGACTGCGGTTTGACATATTTTCGGGATTGTAAATTACGCTGATTCAGATTATCGCTGAGTTAAAGATTGAACGACGAGGAAGGAAGACAAGCGAAGATTTATTAGCATGAACCAACTTATTCATATGATCTTTTCACCTAGCTAGCCCTTAATTTATGACCTTAATAATATGCAATGTTGGAGATCGAACGAATGAACGATGAGTAAAGAAAGGCGCTAAGCGGAGATTTGCTTGCAGCCGCATCGCATTCGAAGCGAGGTCGGCGGAAACCTCATGTACACACGGCCGCACGTCAGACTACCCCACTTTGACCCTGAGACCACATGTATTACCTACGTAATAAAAGCTGTTTTCGTAGTTCACATGGGTAACCTAACGCGCTGCCGACTTTACGCGGCAGTGCAAATTGCTGTCCTCCACACAACCACAGTCGGACGCGGCCGTCGCAATTCTGTAAATACGCATACGGCTTCACTCATTCAATCACGATTGACAATAATAAACAGTCGGTTGTTTACTGAAAAAACGGTTTTGCTCAGATTTCCTGTAATTTAATCCAATGAAACGTAATGATGGCACTAAATAGGTACTGGGATTAGGTACTGATTCACCGAGTTAATTAATAAGTCATTTCATCGTTTGTATTAGTGTTTCTGACACACAGTTCCATTAATTTATTACAATCACTAATATTAATGGTGGTTAATTATGAACTAGTTTTCGAGAATTTGGCACCTTGAGTTCCTAGATGGATGATTGATTAAATTATGGTGAACAATGTCTTAAAAGAAGCAAGTAAATTTGCGAGATTCCTTTAAAAGACGGTGGTAGCGCAAGACACATCAAAAATTCGGCCGAATATTTCAAATACATCATTACGGTCACACCTGCATCGTACGCCAAACTATGAACGATCATTGTATGCCTACAATACGTACCTCGCATACAGATTACAGACAGCGCAAGCGGTCTCAGGTCTATGTAAGGGGCGATACCTTTTCGGCAAATAATAAGAATGCTTATGCATCCGGTTGGAAAATGGGTTCCCAACAGTGGCACAACAGCAATCCTAGTCCGGCAACAGAACGCAAAATCGGACTTATAGTAACCCATTTTATGACAATTAGAGTAGTTTAATAGTCTACCTGTAAAATGACCTTGCTAAACTACAAGTATTAGCTACCAGCACCTACTATTAATATTGTATGCGTGGCTGGGCGTAAATCAAACCCTGTAGTACCTTTATCAACTATATTAGCATACCCTAACCTAATAGCCACTATTTCACTGATTAATCACAGATTTCGTGATTGGCATGTTACATCTGCTGTCACATGTTTTAATTATTGCTTGCTTTAATACCGCTAACTAAACTAATCACAGCAGTTAATTTCATATTAGATCAAGCCATTAATTAATTACACGATGGAACCTACAAGGACTCGTTTCATTTGCTATTTAATTAATTTTTAACGTCGAATGTCAAAACAGCGTATTAACTAGAGTATGAAATTGAATTATACAATCTGTTAGGGAACCGACCAGTTAACATTTAGGGCGTCTTCTACAATTCATTGAATTATAAAACAATCTAGAGTGAGATAAGAACTCATTCAAGAGTATTGAAAAATAGAGAAACTTAAATTTTTCTTTATTTTTTTTTAAATGTATTTTTTAGATAACATACTTATACTATACTATATAGGGATAGGGATACTTAATTTATTGCCTTTGCTACTCTTTTTGGCTATCTAATAAAGTTATAACTATATGTATGATAACCAAAAAATGTTAATGGCCACCATTCCATGATGATCAAATTCTTTAACAGATATAATAATGATTCCTTAACAGATTTAATATTTAGGTAACTATATCTTAGTTCTGAGAATAATATTTTCCACAAATCATAGTCAACGGTACCTTTAAGGTACCGTTATACCCAATGTACTTCAAAAACTGTTCTCAAACTTGTTCAAAAACTCCCCAAACAATGGAATATAAATATTTTTAAAAGTAGTTTGTTTACATGGAGCAGTTTGGGAATTGATAACGAATAGTAATGGGCAGTGAATAAATATTCGAAATGGCGGACAAAAAACCTAATTAGGCCTGGGCCCTACTTTACCAAGCGCGACAGCGGAGATACCTGTCATTTAAGTTTTTAACCGATTTCAAAAAGGAAGGAAGTACTATGTTCCATTGTATGTATTATTTTTTTTTCGTTTTGTTTTTATCTACGTTCACAGAGTTCTCCGTTTGTTGTGGACTGATTTTCATAATTGTTTTTTTTTATTGAAAGAGCTTACTTTTGACGTGGTCCCACTGTCACGTCACCAAGTCAGAATCTGATGCAGAAACCCTGGTATTAACACCCCCGTGCCTCGGAAAGCAAGTTAAGCCTGCGCTTGATCTATCTACATTCATGTCGGACTGCCGTCTCACCGAATTATGAGTGTGAAGGAATAGAGAGTGCATCTGTGTACTGCGCACACACTTGTGCACTATAATATCTTAACGCCACTCCAGCGCAGTTGTGTTGATTGGTAACCGTAGTTGAAATTCGGCTATAAAGCTGAATATTATTATTATTTTTAGTGTACTGACAGGTTTGAAAGGTAGTTTCAAAATTGCCGTAAATCAATGTTATCACTCTTTTTCTTTAGACGGAAGTGTAGCATCGACAAAAGCAGAGGTTTTAACTAAGATCGAAAAGTTCTATGGGCACACCTCAGTGTTGTACAGCTCAGTTACCAAACCTGTTGATAGCTCAGCCAGAGATCCAAGAGCTATACTGACTCGACACTACGCCGAAGATACCGGACATCGGCCTCTGCGAATATAGGATGGCCCTTACACAGCTTAAAAACAACAAGGCACCAAACTCTCTGATTCCGTGCTGTTAGATGGCATCACGCCTGATGCATGGAAAAGGCGTATGGTGGTGTTGTTCTTCAGAAAAGGAGACAAAACCTTACTAAAAAACTATAGATCTATATCACTCCTGAGTCACAAACTGTTTTCATGGGTCATACTCATAACATATTGTCTCGTACGTAGTTTTGATGCCTTCCAAAACAAGTTGGTTTCCGAAAAGGCTACAGCATAATATACCATATCCATACGCTAAGGAAAGTTATACAGAAGTCCGAGAAGTATAATATGCCTCTAACTTAGCGTTTGTGGATTATGAGAAGGCCTTTGATTCGATCGAAACGTGGGCGGTGCTACAGTCTCTTCAGCTGTGCCACATAGACTATAGGTATTAAAGTGTCTGTACAACAATGCCACCATGTCTGTCCGGTGTTTGTCAATTTGTAAGGCAAGGTAACGATTTCTAAAAAAATAAAAAAAAATTTTTTTTTTGAAAACCCTGTACATAATTTTTTTTAAAATACTGGTATGTGGTGCTTCAGTGTACAGTGTATCCACACCTTTGCTTTGGACCACACAGAAAAAAATTACAACCCTTGTAAACCCTTGAACTTCAAATAAATTGTTTTTCTGAATTGGGCTCCTTTTTGTTTCGAAAAGCAATAACTTTTTTCCTGTAAGTCGTAACACTTATTGTTGCACCATTTTAGAATCTGCAAAAGATGGGCATTTTTTTTAAACAATGGGCACTGACAGTGTGGTACATTTTTTTTGCACCAAAAGCATTGAAAGTCAAACGATTTGCTAGCAGTGAGTATTGAATTTTGAAAGAAACTTAATTTTTTTTATTAAATTCAGTTTGTAAAAAAAAAAAACGAATGGAGTACTAAGTACAAGTGATCAGCAATAATAATAAAAAAAATGGATAAGAAAAAACCGTCATTTTTGGAAATTATAACCAAATTTGTAAGGCAAGGTAACGATTTCTAAAAAAATTTAAAAATTTTTTTTTTTGAAAACCCTGTACATAATTTTTTTTTAAATACTGGTATGTGGTGCTTCAGTGTACAGTGTATCCACACCTTTGCTTTGGACCACTATTTACGCCACACCCTGTATATTTTGTATACATATTAGTTGACAGCTTTTTAGGAGGAATCCAATATTATTGCAATTGTATAGTTGGGAAACGGACAATAGGTTGCTGTGCTCATAAGATGAGTATAATATGGTTATTTATGTTGGGCCAGACACCAAGAAAATACAACACCCCTGCACAGTTTTGGATATAATATTATTATTTTATACAGATGAAGAAGAATAAAAAATATTTAAAAATACTTTTGTTTTTTTTTATACCTATTTACTTAAGTATATATGTATATCCAAAACCTTTGCATAGTCAGCATGTGTGGTCCGCATAATAAGTATGTTATCAATTCATATTCATCATATTTATGTTTGTATTGATTAGTCTGCTGCCTTTAATATGTAATAAAATGCCTAAGAATGTTACAGCTAAAACACATCAATATCGGTTCATCCATTTAGGAGCTACAACGATGCCACAAACAGTTTAAAGTCCTTCCTTTTATATCGAGAGTTAATACAAATTCAAAAACTGGCACTTTTCTTCTGAAAACAGTCATTAGCGTACATAACTTTAAATATTTTCAGTAAATTATTTTACTTATTTGGCCATTGAAAATTTTATTGAAATTGGGCCTCGTGAGAAATCTATAGATGACCTAAATATAGGCCAAATTACAGCTCTGTAACGGCCAGGCCCAAGTTTGTATGGGAACCGGGTTTCTCCTTTGCGTGTGACACACGTCTGTCTTGAAATAACTCAAGACACAGCTCCGGAGTCAGGAAGTTGGTGGTGTTAACACCCCCGTGCCTCGGAAAGCACGTTAAGCCGTTGGTCCTGCGCCTGATCTCTCTACGGTCATGTCGGACTACCGTCTCACCGAATTATGGGAGTGAAAGAACAGAGAGTGCACCTGTGTATTGCGCACACACTTGTGCACTATAATATGTCCTGCGCAGTTGGCTTATCTCTGTTGAGATAGGCCGCCGTAGTCGAAATCGGCTAGGAGGACATCATCAAATTTGCGTGTTATAGCAAGAAACATGTTTATAAAACATTTATCCGTCTTTTTGGATAAATACTTATAAAAAATTAACTAAAATGGTTAATCTACATTTTTTTTGACAAAACTAATGGCATTCATTTATTTTTTTATTTTTTAGTGAAAAGATAGATGTTATTAAATTTTATTTTTAATATGGGCAGGCCAACGAAATAAATTTCTCTAATAAGACAGGGGGTTTCTAAGTAAACAAAAATATCATTGCTGTACTGTATGTAGGTATACAATTTTTTGATTTTGACAAAAAAATTATCAAACCACCTGAAAAATATATCCTTTGGAAGAAAAAAAATATTTCCAAATTGGTTCAGGTCGGTCATCAGTCAAGACAAGAAAATAAGATTCTGAAAAATTGACAATTTGTAAAATTAAAAATAGTACTGCACTCACCATTTCGAGATACATCTAGTTCGACTAAGTTTTCAAAATTCTGAATATCAGGTGGAAGTTTGTGTATTTCATTATCACTAAGTCCTAATCTTCTGAGTCGATGTAGCCTGAAGAAATTCTGAAACAAACAAATTTTATTTTTATTTCTCCTGTATAATGTACCCTACAGCAGTCTATTACCAAAAAAATATTCTTCAAATTGCTAGCTATCAGAAAAACAATCTGCTTTAGGATGGCTCAAACTCATACTATGAGCGTTCAAAAGTGACAGGTTTACAGTGTGTAAGAACAAGATGGAGTTTTACATTTATAGTATATCTATTTCTTTTGATTGGTTACAGGTTAACACAAACTGCCCTGTTGGGGACCTGCTATTAGACCTGCTCCTGCGGGTCATGGTTTGAATTAAGAGAACTATCCTGGTTTAGCAATTGCATTGTTTGTGATGGTATGGTAGCTGTACTTAAATTTTTCGCAAAATAGCAAAAAAAAAGTAATATTTGAGATATCTTGTACATAGGAGCTGTAAGACTACAGGCCGATATAAAAAATGGATGGGTCATATAAACCACCAGGTGATGTATATAGGACGATATAAGAGCATAAAATAATAAGATTCAGCACTATGCCGCCACTTGTAAGCTGTCCAACTGAGTGCTGGTGAGAATTCACAAGTGCAGGTAGAGCAAGTACATTTTGGTCATATATTTTTGTACAACTTTTTTTACCATCAATAGACTCATGAAAAATAATAAGAAAGCAGTGCCGTAAAAAAATGGTCACATAGTCAGTATTTATTTTTTTTCATTTTCTGACCAAGGAAAGAGAGGGGGTTGCAACCCTCGATTTTTTCCCCATGTCACATGATTTTTGTATGGCGTTGCGGAATAATGGATTAAAAGCTGTATTGAAACAGTATGAAACTGATGCCGTACAGAAGATCATTCTGAAATGACTAAATTTATCCTAGAAACTGTCAGACAAAAAAATACCAACACCATACTATCTCAGCTTAAAAAAAAAATTCTAGGCCTTACAATTTTTTTTTAAATATGTTTTTTCTCCACCAATCGGCACTAAGCTCGTGTAGTGGAGTATGGCTCATACCTCCTTATAGTTGAGGTAAGGCTTTTGCCCAGCAGTAGGATCTATATAGTCTCCCTTTTTCTTTTTACTACACATTTGTTTCAGTTTAAACCATTTGCAGCCGCTGTACCCAAGCGAGTACAGTGTTGAAAATCTTTTTTTTTTGTAAATTTCTTAATAAATGTAGGTTGATTATTTTGTAATTTGGTAAAAATGTGAATATCAAGAGCTAAATAAAGGGTAATTACTGTTTTCTACCCTTCGATTGTCAGAATTTTAATAAAATACTGATTTGTGTAAAAATATAGTACTTCATAAAAACATCTTTTTGTTTTATAATTAAGCTCTCTGTCTTCATTTTAAGTTCGAGTCTCAGTGCATTGTTATTAGTTTCGCGTTGGCTGTTAATGGGTAAAGTAAGAAAAAAGAACAGTAACAAAAAGTTTTAAACATCAAACAGAAAGGTACTTGTTTCAAACATACAATGAACATCTTCAAATTAAGTTCTACTCCTATTTACATAATTTAAGTAACAGCTAAAGTTTTAATTAGTCTTGTACAACTACTTATATATTATTTGACCATTTTTATTTCATAGTGTTTGAGTATTTTCTAGTTTTCATACTCAATCACTATGACATGAACTTACCTACCTAAGTACTATTTGGGGTCATTGAACCTTATGACTTTGCAGAAAGACTTACTTGGTAGGCCTAAAGCATCGAGCATGTAATGTATAGAGGCAAAGTAAGAGGGATTTTTCTTCTAAACTTATCAGTGCTTGGTACTGATACAAAAAGTGTTAAATTAAGAATTATGAAATATGTTTTATTTCAGTTTTGATCCTAAATAACAAATTACTATCTTCTAAACAGCACCTTTATTATAAAATATGTACTGAAATATCTGTGATTGACCATATTCATGTTGTTCGCCAAGTAATAGAAAAATACAGTGAATATCAGCTTAAATACTATGTCGCCTTTATAGACTACAGCAAGGCATTTGACTCTTTAATTCACACAGAAATATGGAAAACCTTAAAAGATCAAGGAATTGAACACAAGTACATCCAAATCATACAAAACGTATACAAAAACAGTACAGCTCGTATCCAACTAGAAAGAAAAGGCAAATTCTTTAGTATCAACAGAGGCGTAAGGCAGGGGGACCCTTTGTCTCCCAAGCTATTTACAGCGGTCTTAGAATCCATATTCAGAAACCTACATTGGAGGAATGTTGGCTTAAATATAAATGGCCGCAAGCTAACTCACCTAAGATTTGCAGATGACATAGTGTTGTTTGCACGAACACCTGATGACCTAAGTATGATGGTTCAGACCTTGGCATTGGAGAGCGAAAAGGTTGGACTCAAACTAAACCCCGACAAGACAAAGGTAATGACTAACAGTGAACAAATAACCATAAATGTCAGAGGAAACAGTATTGATTACACAGACGAGTACATCTACCTGGGTCAGCTAATGTCAACAATAGAGAATACAAAGAAGGAAATAGAAAGAAGAGTAGCAAATAGTTGGAAAAAATACTGGAGCATAAGGGAAGTTATGAAAGATGAGAAACTACACATTGCTATCAAAGGAAAACTATTCAACACATGCATACTTCCTATCTTAATGTATGGATGTCAAACTTAGCCACTGACGCAAAACAGCATGAATAAACTCACAAGTTGCCAGAGGAAAATGGAACGGAGCATGCTAAGCTTAAGAAGGTCAGACAGAGTAAGAAGCTCGGCTATCAGACAAAAGACTAAAGCACTGGACATAGCACAGAAGATCAGACGAGCAAAGTGGAAATGGGCAGGCCACATAATAAGAGGCAAAGAGAAGTGGTGCCAATTAGTCACTGGTACCCAAGAGAAGGCCAAAGGAAAAAAGGCAGACCAAGAAAAAGGTGGACTGATGACATTAGTCAAGTCACCGGTAATACATGGACCAGAGTAGCAAGAGACAGACTTGAATGCAGAAGGCTTGGGGAGGCCTTTGCCGAAGGGCAACCAGACTTACAGAAGAGGAGCAAGGCCCAAATATAAGAATACTAAAAAACATTGTAACAAAAAGTTCGAATAAAAGGCTTATATTATTACTGAAATATAGTCGAAACCGATTATAACGACATCATTTACAACTACCGATTGGTTATCACAGCCAGATTGTAAAGTCCCGCCCGAATCTCTAGTAAACTATTCAGCAAACATACAGCCTATAACAACATCGGATACAGCAACATATCGCTTACAATGACAAAACTTTATCAATATCCATCGACTATAACGACCAACCGCTTCTTGTCCCAGCAAACAAAACAATACGGAAGATTTTAAATCTTATTGATAAGGAATATTTAGGTGCGTATTTCAATGTCGCTATATCAGGTTTTGACTGTAAGTGAATTTATTTGACAAAATGTGTTGAAGTAAAAACGGGGGCATTTAGTGCCCATGGATTTTGACGGAATTTTTCTGAAACAAAATTGATGACATTTTGTCTCTATAGGTTATGTGCTCGGTGGCCTAAAGCAACCAATATTTTCAAATGGTGTGAAAGAACAGTTAAGTGTTCTTTTTCAGGGCTGTCACACTAAATGTTGCACAACTGGAGGGTTACTAAAGGGTGGTTATTGAGGTCAATCAAAAATTTTATAAAATAATATGTTTTCCAGTTATTATTAAATGCTTATCAGTGAGTAAAAAAGTTTGAAATAAAAGTGCTTCTTGTATTTGATAGAAAAAAAAAACTAATGAAAAATGGACATACTGTAAGTTATCATAGGGCAAAAAATGATTTATTCATTAAAAATACTAAGCCTGGAGACATGATCAATTTTAATCAGCTGGTTTAGCATTAGGTATTTGACATATTTCGTAGGGAAATTCTGGCCACAGAACAGTCAATCAAGGTTTACTGACTGTTTAAAAATTGGTGACCTGGGGTCTTAACTAGTTATATTTTAATGATGCATGCAAGCTGAATACAAGACAATATTAGCCCTAAGATCCGCAATGTAAAACTTGCATGATATAATTGTATTCTGGCAAATAAACTATTGATTAGATTTGATAAAAGAAGGTCACACTTCACTTTACTAGGGCTGCTGATTATGTTTTAGTAAAATCATAGCTAACTTTAATTATTAAACGGATCTTAGTAAGTAAATTAGCCAATGCTTACATTAATATTACACAGCTTTTAGACTCATCATCGAGGCAATAACAGGTGGCTCTTCAGTACCTACACAAGTCATGTAGGTACCTAGGTAAGTCTTTTTAACGAAAAAGTTAAACAGTCACACAAGCTTATAATTTTGACATCTTTTTCTTTCCCCCTACAGCATTGGACCTAGAACATTGTTGCTATTTACATCATGATGCTTTTATACGGTAAACGCCCACGTCAAATTTGTTTGACACATAGGTTACGATATAAGTTTACCTTTGGTAAATCTCGTATATGGTTGGCATCCAAAAAGAGTTCCTCCAAGCTTCTGGAATATCGCAATATGTCTTCAGGTACGTTTGGCAATGAGCAATGCCGCTTGTCTACACATTCCACTTGACGATTACATTTGAACAAAGGTATACATCGAAACATGTTGGACACTACACTTCAAACAAACTATAAATTGATAAAGCACTGAGACGACACATATTTGAGCACTTCTTAGGGTTTTACGCTATTTCATCTTAGTAAACTGGTACATATTAGTTAAAATAATCGAAAAAGCCCAACTTGCACCTCACCCTACAAAACGAAGCCACAAACTATCTATGTTGCCATATGAAAAATTGATAGTAGGTAACTAGCTATACAAAAGAGTGCTTAGTGCGAGTTTTTATTTGACAGCGAATCACGGACACCCGTGTTCACGGTAATGGGGATCCACACGCAAAGCTTGATGCAAATGGCGCTAGCGTAGATACGGCTATGTCAAACATTTTGCTATTGTTTATCGACATAAACAACAACAACAACTTAACTTTTCGTGACTATCTAATGTTATTTTCATCATAATGTATTCGTCAATGATTTTATCTGAACTAAAAGACGAACTTCGGAAACGAGGATCAAGGTATTTGGTAAAAAAAGCCGATCTTATTGCGAGGTAAACATTTGGGTGTTAATCCAGTTTTATTACAGTAAAATGCAATAGACAAAAGCATACATACGCAATAGTGTTGTTTGTCTATGAAATAACGTTTCGCTGTCATGTCAGTTTGGCTTATGTCTTAGTTCAGTTGTTATTTGTTTGTTGTCTTGAATAAATATACTATGAAATAAAACGCATATATTTGTGATATTAAATTGGCGACGAGTAAAAAAAAATGCCAAACAATGGCGACGTCAGCAACGCTGACCTTATTACACAACTTATACAGGCGCAACAGGCGACCCAAGCACAGGTATGCCACCTCACCCAGATATTGGCACAGCAAGCCTCAACATCGAACACGGATCAACAAAATAAAGGGAAACATCAAATCCTAAATCAATTCAAAGATAAATTTGAACCCGAAAACACCACCATAGAACACTTTATCGAGTATTTTGAAGCCAAATGCGACATACTACAACAGAAACATAACATGCGCGACCACGAAGTGAAAGTAGCCCTAACCCCTAATTTCGACGAACAACCATATGACGCACTCAAAAATAAACTGATGGACTTATATTGTGCGAGGAAAACTCGGCTCAAAGCACTGACAGAATTTTGGAACTGCACTCGCCAACCAACAGAGTCCATGGAACGCTACGCCAACAGACTGCGTGAACTTAGTAAATATTGTGGATATGGTGAATTCCTCGAAAGACAGCTACGAGACCGATTTGCAACCGGAGTGAATCATGCTGAACTGCAAGTCGAAATGCGACAGAAGTGACCGGACCTAAAGGATATAAACGATACAGAGGTCACGTTTGCAAACGTCTTGAACATGTGTACAGCTCGTGAGCACACATGTTCAAGACGTTTGCAAAGAAACCCCACAGCCGTTACCCACAAACAAAATACAAGACAAGCAAGGGCCATCTATGTCTAGAGCAGCCAGGAGGTTACGGTCAAACCAATGTCGACGTTGTGGCAAAACGGATAAACATCCCCTCAGTACGTGTAACGCTAGAAATCACACATGTGACGCATGCGGTGCCGAAGGGCATTTTGAAAGCTGCTGCATCAAGAGTGGAAACGCCTATCTGGTGCCAAGTAACAGACGTGACGGTTACCAAAAACGTGGAAACAAAAACAAAAACCACCTTCAACATGTGGGCCAATGTACTGACAGTGGTGCTGCAACGCCAACTACAACATCTGACAGTGATTCAGAAGACGACAGCGACACTGTAAAGAAAATTAGCAAACACCCAACACGATGTAAGAAAATCGACGTACACATCAACGGCCAACAATGTACTATGGACTGGGACCCCGGCTCCGTGTATAGCATAATAAGTAAACAACTTTGGAAACATATAGGTGCACCAACATTGACAAAAGGTCCCAAACTACATGCGTACTGTAACCTTAAACTAAAACCAATGGGACTTACAGATGTGGAAGTTGAGCTTCGAGGCGTGGTTAAGATACTTCCCGTTGTCGTCATGAAAGGCGCAGAACCAATGCTTTTCGGGCTACAGTGGAGCGAAATGTACGACATGACATTCCCAGAGCCCGTATACTCAATCAAGCTGAACGCTGAACCGAAACACCTACTTACTGGTAGTAAAATTCAGCATGAAAAAGAATATTGAACGAGAGCTTGAACGTTTGATCACAGAGGGTATCATTTCTTCAGTTGATCCAAATCTTACACCCATAGAGTGGGCCACGCCTACGGTCAACGTTCTAAAGAAGGATGGGCGAGTACGAATATGTGGTGATTACCGAATCACAATCAATCCAGCCTTAATCGCTCATTCACATCCTGTACCAGTCTTTGACCAGCTACGTCAGCGCCTCGCTAACGGCGATAAGTATTCCAAAATAGATTTAAAGGACGCATATTTACAATTCGAAATTGCACCAGACTCAAAAAAAATCCTGGTCATCAATACACACAAGGGATACTTTGAATATAACCGAATGCCATTCGGTATCACTACAGCACCATCAATATTTCAGCGTTTTCACAAAAAACTACTTGACAGCTTAGAAAACGTGGCTGTCTATTTTGATGACATTGCTGTGACAGGGCGCAATGACGCTGAACACCTAAGTACCTTGGCTGAGGTTTTTCAGAGGTTGGAAGCAGCTGGCCTAAAAGTAAATTTGAAGAAATGCACCTTCTTGGAAAGCGAAATTGAATACCTCGGACACATATTCGACAAGAACGGGGTACGGCCGGCGTCTTCAAAGATAGATAGCATTTCAAAAGCACCACCACCTACAAACGCTAAAGAACTGCGTTCTTTCCTGGGATTGGTGAATTTTTATGAAAGGTTCATCCCTCGCCTACATAGCGTGTGCGCAGATTTGCACACTTTGATGGCAAAACACAGTAAGTGGAAATGGTCTAATGAAGAAAACATGGCTTTCCAAAAGACCAAGGAACTGATAACCCGGTCGCAACCGCTTGTACCATTCTAGGAAAAGCGACCCGTTTTTTTAGCATGTGACGCATCCGAGAAAGGTGTGGGGGCTGTATTGTATCATGTCAACGCTAGAGGGATCGAACAGCCCGTTGCATTCGCGTCACGCAAGTTGAGACCTGCAGAAGTAAAATATTCTGTAATCGACAGAGAAGCATTGGCAATCTTTTTCGGAACGCGCAAGTTCGATCAGTATCTGCGAGGGACGAAATTCACGCTAGTGACCGATCACAAGCCACTAATTCACATTTTAGACCCACAAAGGAATCTACCCAAGGTAGTAAACAACCGGCTTGTGCACTGGGCCCTCATCATAGGAAGTTATGACTTTGATATTAAACACACTAAGGGCGAAGCGAATATCAGGGCAGACTACTGTTCGAGAATGCCAAACCCAGACGTACAGCCAACTAAAAAAGAACTAGCAATATGTAAAATTGTGGATCACCTAAGAGAAAATAAAATTAAAGACCTGTGTTTATCGGAAGAAAGCATTAGAAAAGCAACCAAGAGTGACCCAATCCTGAAGGAAGTTAACCAACGGCTGAAAACAGGCTGGAAGACAACAGAACCTAGTGAGATCAAGCCATACTACCGTAAACGTCAAGAACTATCATTAGAGCAGAAAATCATTATGTGGGAGGGCAGAATAGTAATGCCTCATGCCCTCCGAGAAGCAACACTGAAGTACCTACATTTGGGGCACCCAGGTATTACTGCAATGCGGGCGTTGGCTCGATTTTATGTTTGGTGGCCCTCATTAGATGAAGATGTAGATGCGTTTGTAAAAAGGTGCCACACGTGCCAAGAAAATCGATCAAACCACGCAGAGCTTCCTGTATTCTCGTGGTCCATACCAGATAAAGTTAGGGAAAGACTGCATGTCGACTTTGCTGGCCCTTACGAGGGAAAGTACTGGTTAGTACTCTGTGACGCTTTTTCTAAATGGATCGAGGTGCGCCCTATGGACACAATCACGACGAACAAATTGATTGCCGAATTGGAGACAATATTCTGCACGTTTGGTTTGCCGGAGATAATCGTATCTGACAATGGACCTCAGTTCACGTCACGTGAGTTTCAAGAATACTGCTCTTACAAATGCATTACTCATGTAACATCTGCACCATACCATCCCCGTACCAATGGACTAGCTGAGAGGCTTGTACGCACATTCAAGACTAGAATGTCAGCAAGCAAGAATGATAATCAAACACAGAAACAAAGGTTACAAAATTTCCTATTTACGTACCGTATAACACCACACACAACCACAGGCAAATCACCAGGAGAAATAATGTTTGGCCGTCGACTATCCTGTGTACTGTCCAACATGCGGCCAAACGCTAAAAGGAATCTCCAGAAACGCCAGATAGAAGCCAATATCATAACAGAACAGGAAACACCCATCTATCCTGCAGGCACACCAGTGTATATGAAAACTTCGTTGGACAAAACGTGGACACCGGCTACTGTCGATTACCGCACCAACCGCTATTCGTACGTGGTCACAACAACCGACGGCATTAAGAAAAGATCTCATGCTGACCACCTTCGCTTGCGTGTGAGAGGGGAGGAAGAGGTAACCCACAACCGTGACGGGACGCCACTGGCTTCCACCACTGCCACCCACAAACAGATGGCAAGGCACGGAAATAGTGAAGAACACGAAGTTTTCGTAACACCACCACCGCCAATACCATTGTTCACCGATGACCTCGGGTTACATCCGACAGCAGAACCACTAACTCCAGAGCTGGACCCCGGACCACATACAAGAGAAGCCACAGCACCAGCCACTGAAGGTTCCAGGACGCCGGTGCGAACAATCTGTCCACCCCGGCGGCTCATTGAAGAAATGTGATCCCTGAGCACTGACTAAAGCAGGGAGGAATGCAATAGACAAAAGCATACATACGCAATAGTGTTGGTTGTCTATGAAATAACGTTTCACTGTCATGTCAGTTTGGCTTATGTCTTAGTTCAGTTGTTATTTGTTTGTTGTCTTGAATAAATATACTATGAAATAAAACGCATATATTTGTGATATTAAAATCCAGTTTTATTACTGTAAATGTTACATTTAATTGTTGAAATTGTTTTTGTTGTATTTGTGTTACAAATTAACTACATTTTTTTTGGGTTGATCTGCGATCAGTCCAGCTCTAGACTATAAGCAGATTTGTTGGAAACAGAATTGTCAGGATAAGGAGGCTCTTCAATAAGAGCTATCACTCGTTTGTAAACCTTGCATCAAGCTATTGCACGTCGCAACATTTAAGTCGTTTGCAGTAGCTCATGGTGGTTAGCTGGTTTGCCAGATTGTTTGTGTGTTTTTCCAGCCGGATTTTGTATTTCTCTGCCATGGGGCTTATCTCCTACTTGGAGATCCATGAGGCACTGAAGATTAATAAATCTTCAGTGCCTCATGGATCTCCACGTTTGTCACAAACCATGGTACATTGGCAATGTTTCTGAGTAATCCGTTTTGTAGACGTTGGATGATGCTGATGTTGGAATTAGAAGCACTACCCCAGAGCTGCATTCCATATGTCCAAACTGGTTTCAAGATTGTTTTGTATATTTGGAGCTTATTGTCAGTAGGTAGATAACACCGAGTTGCGAGCCATCAGCCGGTCCATGTTTTTGAAACGTATGTTAAGTTCGTCTCTTTTAGTCTTGATGTGCTTTTGCCATGTAAGTCTTCTGTCGAGATGGATGCAGTTATGGTAGGCAGTTACCTGTTCTTAGGGTAGAGGTGACATGTACCGGTTTTGATGCGTTTGCTTGGATTCTCCATTTCTTGACCAGTCACTTATTTTGTTGAAGCTTGTTTGCAGGATACTGGAGGCCATCACGGGATCAGTGTTATTGCCAGCACTGCAATGTCGTCAGCAAATGTCGCTGTGACGACAATACGGATTATTTTTTCAAGTACCTTGGATACAGTAGGCAAGAGACTAATGGGTCTGTAGGAGGAGACGCTTTTTGGAGGCTTCCCTGTTTTGATCATAGTTATAATGGACACTTTCCACGTTTTAGGAAAGTATTGAACTCGTAGTATTCCATTGAAAAGGGTTGTTAGCTAAACTAGAGCCTTCCGGGGGAGCTGCTCCAAGACTTCTTTGTTGATCAAATCAAATCGAATCCAGGTGCTTTTTTGTTCTGTAGTTTTTTTATCGTTTTTTTTGAGCTCCTTAACTGTCACAGGTTTTGGGGGTAGGGACAATTGGAAGTCTTCATTTATGTTGGTGTCGATTTCTTCTTCGCCTTCTGTACTCTGGGGTTGGTTTGGTTTAAACACTTCGTCTAGGTGTTACACCACCCTCGTGTCGGGTTTCTGGTCCCGCATCGGGCGCGTCCCCAGGTGGTGGATAGGGGAACGCCCCCCAGATATGGGGGGTACCGGCTTGAGCCGGCGCGAACCAAAACCAGAGCGCGGCAGGTTTCGTCAACTCGGCGGGCCTGTCGGGCGGGTGACCGTGAGGTTGCGTCCCAGGGTCTGTCATCGCTCAGCCTTACTCCTTCGTTGAGGAGTGGCCCTGAGAGATTTCAGAACCCAGGGTGGTGTAGGGAAGCCTGGACCGTCAGGGCACGTGCCCGGGTCGCGTGGCTGTTTGGGACCGTCGGGGCAGTTGCCCGGGTCCTTGGGTTTTCCCGGGTTGTACCGTACCATCATCACAATCCGGGCAGCGTGTTTGTGCCGTGCGCTGGAACCCGTAATCCTGGGAGAAGGGGATCCTGGACGCTGAGCCTGTGGCAAACCACCCAGGCGACACTCGTCTTCGGACCTGGATTCCGGGCACTCGGGCGGCTCCCGGAGTAGCCGGTCCGGGGGTCAATCGGCTGCGGGCGAGCGGCTTCACTCTCGCCCAACGGTTACGTGGGGGGCATGGGGGGCAAGGCAGGCGACGGGTTCGGTGTGGTGCGCGTTTGGTCGACGGGCGCCCACCTTGCCCCAACCGTCTCGTCAAAGATCCCATGCCAGTCTGCCCGAAAGGGAAGTGGCGTCCCCACTATAGCTGGTGGGAATCCCCGGGGTAGCCGAATGGCACCTCCCCAGATTGGGCCCCATGGAGGGTAGGGTAACCACCGGCCGAAGTTTTGGTGTTTAGGAACATGGCCTGTAATAATAATTTACAAAAATTGTCGACCAGCCCCCGAGCGCAAGGCGCTCAAAACGCGGAAGAAGGAGATAAGGGCTACAGAGACGTCTTTTTCAAGACTCCTGTCGTCCTTTTAGAAAGGTGTAGTACACCGCTGCAAGCGGCGTCAGAAGGGAGCCGTTTCTTCAGGCGCGGGGATCTCCCTGAGCCTGAGGATGAAAGTACTCTGACAGATGCCTCATCGGTGGCGTTGTCGATATCGGCAGACATATCGGCAGATGTTTCGTCCCAAAACTTGCGGGAGCGCAAACGCCTCCGCAAGAAAACGGGTAAAGATGGCGGGGAATCCAGCTCTGACACCCCATCTCTGAAAGTCGCTAGGAGCTCAAAGCGCCCAGCCAAAAAAGCACAGTGCAAGGACGCGCCGGTCCCGACGACCAGCCATTATGTTGGCCTGACGGAGGCGCAACGCCAGCTCAATGCACTAAAGAAGCAGGAGCTTCAGGCGGAGCTTGTGGAAAGGGTTGCCGCTAAAGAGCAGCAACGAAGAGAAGCCCGGGCAAAGCGCGGGTATGGCTCAAGCCTATTTGATCTTGAGGGAATGACCATACCCGAACTTGAAAAACAAGTCGACGATGACGTGCAGGAGATCACAGAGATCGCCATCAAGTCGTCGAACCTGAAAGGAACCCTGCAGAAGGCCCTCAAGTGCCGAGCTGCCAGCGTGCGCAGTGTCGTGGGGGAGCTCCTCAAAAGGACAACCTCCGAAGAGACGCAACGCATGCAGGCAACGATTGACCGCCTGTCTGCGGAGGTTGCCCAACTGCGGGCAAAGCAGAACACCGGAGTCAGGTGCAAGTGCACCACCTCAGTGGCTGTCGCCGCTCCAGCGGCCATGGAGGTGGTCACGCAGGACCTTCAACCCTCTTCCCCTAACAACATTGAGGACATCATCCGAAAGGTTGTGATGGAGGAGAGAGCATTCGTGAGAGCATGCATTGCCGGTATTGAGGACCGTCTCTTACCAGCCGAGACCTTACGTCCGCCCCTTGCCGCAGACCGCAGAAGAGCAGCGGCGGCTGCGGCTGGCTCAGTGACTCAGTCGTCTCCGTCTGAGACCCCAAAGGCCTCCAAAGGGAAGGGCAAGGGAAAAAGGACCAAAGAGGCGTCGAAGCCGACGGTGGCAGCTTTACCTGCCTCAGTATCAAAGAAGGCCGCACTACCAGCACCCACCGCCTCCCCAAAGCCTGGGCCGTCCTCGACCCAGGAAGTACCTGCGGCGGCTCAAGGGGACGAAAATCTTTCTCTTCCTTCCACCACTCCCACTAATGAGTGGAAAAAGGTGGAAAAGAAGAAAAAGAAAAAGAAGAAGACAAAGGCAAACCCACCCGCCGCCTCATCGGCTCCCAAGCCGGCGACTCTTCAGTCGTCCGGCAAGGGTAAGAAGGCGATAGCGTCCGCTTCCAAGAAGGCCAAAAGGTTGACTCCACCAAAAACCGCGGCGGTGGTAATCACTATCACGCCGGAGGCCGCAAAACGGGGAGAGACCTATGGATCGGTGCTGGAGAAAGCTCGCCTGTCGGTGAACCCCGCTGAAATGGGAATCGCCGATGTCAAATGCCGGCAAACACAAACCGGGGCTCGTATCTTCGAGTTCCCGGGCGCCGAGCGTGATGGCAAAGCAGACCGCTTTGCGACCAAGATGAGAGAGGCCATCTCCGACGTGGCAAAAGTGGCACGCCCGCAAAAGCTGGCGCCATTGATCCTATCGGAGATGGATGATTCCGTCACTAGGGAAGAGGTAATCGCCGCTGTGGCGAATATTGGTGGCTGCGCCGAGGACGCCATAAAGGGTGGTGAAATTCGGCTAGGCCGTGGGGGGCTGCGAGCATTCGTTCAGGTCCCCATAGCGGCGGCGATTGTCCTAGCGGGGAAGAAGCGGATCCCCCTTGGACTCAGTTCAGGAGTGGTCCGGGCCTTGGAGCAGCTGCCGATGCGCTGTTTCAGGTGCTACGGCACCGGCCACACCCGGGCACTCTGCCCTTCAATAGACAGGTCACAGCTGTGCCTCCGCTGTGGGTCAGCCGATCACAAAATCGGCACCTGCAAGGCACAGCCCAAGTGCGCCGTGTGCTCGGCCAGCAGAGTATCAGCTGGCCATGTCATGGGAGGGCTGAAATGCAGCCCTCCCCCAAAAAAAGGAAAATCGCAGGCCTCAGTTTCGCCTACGCCTGTGGCTGCCACGACTGAGGTCCGTCCTGAGTCGGTTGAAGGGAATGGTGCGATGTCTGAATAATGACAGTGGGATATCGCACCATTCTGCAGGGTAACCTGAACCATTGTAGGGCGGCTCAGGACCTCATGGCTCAGGTCATGGCGGAATGGATGGCAGGAGTGGCCGTCGTCGCCGAGCCGTACTCGGTGCCGCCGACTTGGTTGGCTGACCGGGACGACTTGGTGGCGATCGTTCCGCGCCCCTCCACGGATTCGCCCCTCCTGTCACTTATCGAGAGAGGAGCTGGGTATGTGGCCGCTGCATGGGGAGAGGTCACCATTATTGGCGTGTACTTCTCCCCTAACCGCCCTCTTGCGGAATTTGAGGTGTTCCTGGACATCCTGGCTGCGGCGGTCACCCGAATGGCGCCGAGACAGGTCGCTGTTTTAGGCGACCTGAACGCCAAATCGGTGGCGTGGGGTAATCGAGCCACCGACGTGCGGGGGCGAACGCTAGAGTTGTGGGCGGCGTCGGCTGGTCTGTCCCTCCTAAATAGGGGGACGACCCATACGTGCGTGCGGCAGCAGGGAGGCTCAGTGGTAGACTTGTCGTTCGCCACTCCCACTTTAGCTGCACGAGTCCAGAAATGGGAGGTTGACCTAGTGGAGACTCTGTCCGATCATCGCTACATTCGGATTGAGCTCTCCACCCGACCTCCCCAGGATGGGCCTGGCTGCGGGCAATCGCCATTTCCCCGGTGGGCGCTCACTCGCCTTGACCGAGAAATGGCGAAAGAGGCGGCCTTTGTCCAGGACTGGTTCGGGCCACCAACCAGTCTTGACGTGGACGACGCCGCCCAAAACCTGCAAAATGCATTGACCGAGGTGTGCGATGCTGCCATGCCCCGGTCCCGCCGACCCCCACCAAGACGTGCTGTCTATTGGTGGTCGGCGGAAATCGCCGAGCTTCGGGTCGCTTGTGTTGCGGCTCGAAGAGCGTACACCCGAAGTCGTCGCCGTCGCAGTAGAGACGAGGCAAGTGAGGCCCGTTTATACGCCTTCTATCAAGAGGCGAAGCGCTCCCTCAAAGCGGCAATTGGGGCTGCCAAAGACCAGGCCAAGGAGGAAATGCTGGAGGGTCTAAACAGCGATCCGTGGGGGAGACCATATAAGATGGTGCGCAACAAACTGCACCCCATAGGTCCCCCATTGACCGAGACTCTCCAGCCGGATCTCTTGGAGGGGGTTGTCCGGGTTCTGTTCCCGGACAGATCGGACCTCACCCCTCCAAAAATGGATCCCCCGGTCGGGAGCGGCCCTCCTGTGGTGGGCTTCGACCCTGTGTCCGTGGAGGAGTTTGGTGCGGCTGCACTCTACCTCCGCGGCAAAAAGACGGCGCCGGGCCCGGATGGTGTTCCGGCTAGAGTGGTGGAAATTGCCACCTCCTTCATGGAGCCGCGCTTTCGGGAACTCTTCAACCGCTGTTTTGAGGTCGGAAGGTTTCCGAAGCTGTGGAAGGAGGGGCAATTGTGCCTCCTGAGGAAGGAGGGGCGGCCGGCGGACTCACCGTCAGGGTATCGCCCAATAGTCCTTCTGGACGAGGCGGGTAAGCTGTTCGAGCGCGTGATAGCTGCCCGCCTCAATGAGCACCTGTCGGTGGCCGGCCCGGATTTATCCGGCGCCCAGTTTGGGTTTCGGACGGGCCGGTCGACGATAGATGCTCTACAAAGGCTAAAAACCTTGACGGCAGAGGCTGCAGAGAGGGGGGAGGGTGTATTGGCTATATCATTTGATATAGCCAACGCGTTTAACTCCATCCCCCACTCTACGATTCTGGAGGCACTCCGCCATCACCGGGTGCCTCTATATCTGCGGGCCCTATTGACGGACTACCTCTCAGGCAGAGAAGTACTCTTCGTCAATAGGGACGGCCGCCTGCGGCGGCGGAAAGTAGAGACTGGGGTTCCCCAGGGGTCGGTACTTGGCCCCTTGTTGTGGAACCTCGGCTACAACTGGCTTCTCCGGGGTGTGCTCCTGCATGGCATGAGTGTCATCTGTTACGCAGATGACACTCTCGTCACAGCTCGGGGGCGCACCTACGGGGAGGCCGCGCGATTGGCCTCAGCCGGTGGAACTCTTGTCGCCGAAAGAATCCACCGGCTGGGGCTCAAGGTAGCGCTGGAAAAAACCGGGGCCCTTTTCTTCCCAGGGCCCCGGCAGCGCCTTCCTCCAGACGCCCACATCACTGTGGGCGGCGTCAGAGTCGTGGTTGGGGCCCAAATGAAATATTTGGGCCTTATACTCGACGGGAGGTGGCATTTTGGCCGCCACTTTACTGGGCTGTCGGCGCGGCTTCTAAAAGCCGCCAACGCCTTCAGCTGGCTCCTCCCTAACTTGGGGGGGCCAAGAGCGTCGTGTCGGCGACTTTACGCTGGCGTCTTGCGCAGTATGGCGCTGTACGGTGCCCCAATCTGGGTTGACTCCCTCCATAAGGGGGAGAATGCGGCCCTCCTCCGCAGGCCCCAAAGGGCCATTTCTCAGCGGATTGCGAGGGCCTACCGCACAGTCGGGGGTGCCGCTGCATGTGCCTTAGCGGGCACACCACCGTGGGAGCTGGACGCCCGGGTCCTCGCCACCGTGTATCACTGGGTGGCGGGACAGAAGGCCCTGGATATACGCCCGGCTCCAGAAGAGCGAGGTGCGGTGCGACGGGAGGCACACGAGGCCATGGTCTGCCGCTGGCAGGTAGACCTGTCTCGTGCATGTTTCGGACGTCACACCCTGGACGCCATCGGTCCAGTCGTGGACCGATGGATGGAGAGGCCCCACGGGTTCCTCTCTTACCGTCTAACGCAGGTGCTTACCGGGCATGGTTGCTTCGGTAAGTACCTGCATAGGATTGGGAGAGAGGAATCCCCGTCGTGCTATAAATGCGGTGCGGCGGAGGACTCGGCGCAGCATACCCTCGCAGTCTGCCCAGGCTGGGAGGAGCAGCGCCGTGTCCTGGTGGCGGCGGTCGGCCAGGACCTCTCATTGCCTAGTATAGTGAGCGCTATGCTAGATAGTGAGAGGGCCTGGAAGGCGGTAGCCTCCTTCTGCGAAGACGTGATGCTGCAGAAGGAGGAGGCGGAGCGGAAGAGAGAGGACGATCCCTCTGCGCACCCGCTCCGCAGACGGAGGAGGGTCAGGAGACGGCGGCAATATAACCGCTCTCTCGCCCCCCAAGGTGGCCCGCAGGCAGGAGGCACGGGGGTGCCTCCGTCTGCATTGCACAGGTCACCACCGTTGGGAGGAAATAGTGCCGCTTCCCCGGCTATTTCCTCCATCCCCCCGCAAGGGGAGTACGCAGGGCCCGCCGTGTAGGCGGGAGAGCTGCCGGAGGCGTTCATGGATGTAAAGGCTATGGCCGGACTCCCATGTCGCCTCCTAGGCAGGGAAGGGAAGCCGCAGGTTTTTGGTGGGTAGTCCCCGCCCTTCCTAGGGCGGAGCCGCGTCCTTCTTAGGACGCTGGGAGTCCCACACACGACCGGGGTCCCCCGACTCCGGTTATGGCTCTTAAATGGGTTTTCCTGCGAAAAAAAAAAAAAAAAAAAAAAAAAAAAAAAAAAAAAAAGGTGTTACACCACCGCCTATGGGGCGGAACGCGGCTGACAGCCCATTCGCTGCAGGTTCTGTCCCTGCAGCGGAAGTCACACAGGGCGAGTTGCGCCCCTGGGCCTGACGGAGTTCCAGGGCGTGCTTGGGTTCTCACCCAGGACGTCCTCGGGCCCAGGTTGCGGCGCCTTTTCACGGCGTGTCTGGAGAGGGGGTAGTACCCCGCTCCATGGAAAGAGGGCCGGCTGGTGCTGCTGCGTAAGGCTGGTCGCAGCGCTGGATCGCCGTCGGCATACCGGCCTATAGTCTTGCTCGATGAGGTGGGCAAGCTCTTCGAGCGTATTCTTGCCGCCCGCCTCATCAACCATCTTGTGCGAGAGGGGCCTGACCTGGCCGAGTCCCAGTTCGGCTTCCGAGCGGGGAGGTCAACTGTGGATGCCATCCTAAGGCTGAAGACTTTGGCGGAGGATGCGGTCTCCGAGGGCGGGGTAGTTCTGGCGGTGTCTCTTGACATCGCCAACGCATTTAATACCTTGCCCTGGACGTGCATCATGGAGGCGCTCCGGTATCACGGGGTACCCCCATACCTCCGCCAGATGATCGGGGCCTACCTGGAGGGCCGTCGCGTCTGCTACCCGGGGCGCGAACAGTGGCATTGCCACGCCATGTCCTGCGGTGTTCCGCAGGGGTCGGTCCTAGGGCCGCTCCTGTGGAACATCGGGTACGACTGGGTGCTGCGGGGGGCCTTCATCAGAGGTGTCGAGGTGATCTGCTACGCCGACGACACCCTGGTGGCGGCCCGCGGTAGGGACTACAGGGAGGCCACTGTTCGCGCGACGGCTGGTGTGGCGCAGATGGTAGGCCGCATCAGGCGACTGGGCCTAAAGGTGGCCTTGGAAAAGTCCGAGGCCATCGCTTTCCACGGGCCTCGGCGAGCGCCGCCAGCGGGTAGCGGGATTATTGTGGCTGGGGTGCGCATTGCCGTCGAGAGTACGCTCAAATACCTTGGGCTCACCCTCGACGGCAGGTGGCAGTTCACGGCCCACTTCAAACAGCTGGTCCCGAAGCTGGTGGGGACAGCGGGTGCGATGGGGGCCCTCATGCCCAACCTGGGCGGTCCGGGGAGTGCCTGTCGGAGGCTCTATATGGGAGTCGTGCGGTCCATGGCCCTTTACGGTGCGTCGGCCCAGACCGGGCCTTACCAGCCACAGCGTCAGGCTGCTGCATGGCGCGCAGCGAACGTTGGCGGTCAGGGCCATACGGGGGTACCGCACGATCTCATATGGAGCGGCGTGCGTGTTGGCTGGCTTCCCACCCTGGGAGCTGGAGGCCGAGGCTCTCGCGTCCCTATATTTCTGGCGCGAGAGGGAGACGGCGAGGTTGGGACAGCGGCCAACACTGCAAGAGACTGAGCGACAGCGGTCCGGACTCCGCCGGGCCGTTGTCGAAGAGTGGGTGGAGATGCTCGCGAACCCAAGTGCGGGCCTCCGCACCATCGGGGCAGTTCGCCCTATTTTGGAGGGATGGCTGGACAGGCGTCACGGCTCCCTATCATTCCGCCTGGTGCAGGTTCTCTCGGGACATGGCTGTTTCGGGAGGTATCTGCACCGAGTCGCGGGGAGGGAGCCGACTGCCGTGTGCCACCACTGCGAGGGCTGCCCCGAGGATACGGCGGACCACACGCTGGTGGAGTGCCCCGCCTGGGACTCCCAGCGTGCAGTGTTAACTGGCGTCATATGTAACGACCTCTCGCTCCCGACCGTGGTGCGAGCTATGGTCGAGAGTGACAGGTCGTGGAGCGCGGTGCAGGACTTCTTCTTCAGGAGGTCCTGCTGCAGAAGGAGGCGGCGGAGCGGGAACGGGAGATTTCCACCTCCAACCCGATCCGCCGCAGACGGGTGAGACGCCGGCCGAGGGCCGATCCAGGCGCTAGACGTCCACCATGAGGCCTGTGGATGGCGGACTTAGGGGGTCCGCCATCCGCCACTTAGTGGCCTGAGTAGTGTGTAAGTGTTCCTGCACACTACTCACAAAGAGCGAGGAGGGGCTCGACAAGGAGCCATCGCCGCCAGGGTCGCGTAGTGAATGCGCGGAGCGATCCCGTGGCCCTGGCACAGAGGCGAGCTGAGGGAACACCGTGGTGGTTTTAGTGGGTAGGACGCCCATTTTAGGGCGGGAGTCCCACACAGGCCCTTCCCTTCCCCAGGGGGGGGTATCGCGCGTAAATGCGTTTCCACCACGCCAAAAAAAAAAAGGTGTTTTGCAAAGGCGGCAGCTTTTGACTTTACCGTTCTTGCCCAACCAGTGTCAGTTTTGATTGGGTACTTTGTTTCTTGAGGTCTGTTTAGGGATTTGGTTACTTTCCAAAGTGAGTTGTTAGTTGAAGCAGTAGGGGTTAGGCTTTAAAGTTTGCTCCGTATTGTGGCATTTCTTACATTACATCAACTGCTTCAATTCTTTTATGGCTTTGTTGATAGCTGTTCGGTCACTTTTGTGTCTGGATTGGTGCATTGCGAAGCCTCCTTTTTCCAATACTTTTTGCTTTATGTCCAGCGGCAAGTTTTTCGCTCGGAGTTGGTTTTCTTTATCGGGGGTATTCTTCCAACATGCAAATTGTATCAGGTTCGTTATGTACTTCGTTGCATCTTCGATTTCTGGTGTTTTAAGGCAATTTCCGGTTTCTTTTTTTGGGTTTTCTTAGGGTCTGTGGGCCAATATGTGGGTTTTCCGGTTGAGACAGTGTGGAGGTTGTTTCTTTCAACACTTAGCTTGCCTTGAGCCCCAGTGCGTGTGCTTGGCCTTCCAGCCACCCCCCGCAACAAACCTGCCCCCAAGCGAAGAGAAGTAGTCGGTAAAAGTATCGCAATTTTTAGTGGACCTTGGAGGGCAATAGATAGCGGAGACATTAAAGAAACCACAGTTATCCTTTATAGCTACGGTAGTTGCTTTTATCTGGTGACTTTTATACTTTGGTAAGGGGTGGTGTTTGATTGATTTTTTTATCACCACAGCTGACCCAGCGTGACTAGTTCCATCAGGGTGACAAGTGATGTAGGTGTCAAATCCTTTAATTATATCGGAAAAAAGCTTCTTTCGTTACAATGCGCTTCCAATATTAGCACTACGTCCAGTCTGTGATCTGTAATTAATAGTTCTAGTTCAGATTTATTCGGTGCTAAACCGTTAATGTTCCAAGCGGCTATCCTGAGACCTGTCGCGACTAGCGTACTTATGAGACTTATGAGGGTACTCATTTGTTGTAGGATCAATTTGAATTGCGCTGATTGTTTGAGAAGTAGTTCTTCTGTTTTGTTGTTTGAAGTTAATGAAGTTTTTTCGGTTGGTCTCTTGTTGCAGGTGCTGGTGGTGGTGGTAATGGTGACTTCGATCTAGGGTTCGTCGTTTCAGGTTCGGAGATTCTATGGTTGGACTAGGGTTGTTTTGATTCTCTGCGGGCTAATATTTCTTTATATACCTCGCAACACTTGTAATTCGCTGGATGGGCGCCTTGACAAAGGGCACAATGAGCAGGTGTTTTTCTGTCTTTTTTAGGGCAGTCTGAGGTTTTGTGATTCTGTGCACATTTGACGCACCGGTATGGCCGCATGCAATAATTTTTAGAGTGGACATATTGTTCGCATCTTTGGCACTGTGGAATAGTTTTCCTTTTTTTGTGGTCTTCGATAATAACAGCTTGGTGGTAAATTTTAGTTGTTTGCTTTACTGCTGCGTTGTTGAGATTTGGTGCGATGTTAACAAAAAAATTTTATGTGGGCAATTGATTTATAATTGGTCATTTATAATTTCACCGGAAACCTTATTACCTGTATTCTCTATTTCTTAGTCGAAGAAATAGAGAATACAGGTAATAAGGTTTCCGGTGCAGGTAATAATTTTATCGTGCGGAGTTGTGTGGTGATGATTTTTATGACCACTCTGTAGCATCTTTGGTCCTTACGATTGAAGGTATGACCAATTAGGCCATTTTCTCGAACAACCGTGATGATTTTTTTTATATATATGTGATCCTCAGTTGATTTCTAGTTACGATTTTTAGGATAAAGCTCTAAATCTTTTGCAGCTACTGTTTCTAGTAGTTAAGATAGCTTATTAACATCTTCAATCCCGTAAAGAATGATAGGTGGAGGTTTACTAGGCTTTTTCTCTTTGATATTGCTGACACTCTCCATTGGATCTATGGGTAATCCACTGTACCGATTGGTTGTTTCAATCGAATCTGTAGGTGGAGAGTCTGATAACTTTTTTCGCTTATAGTTTCTAGTAACAGGAACTCTCAGCCACTGGGGGGAGGGGTTGGAGTTTTTGTTGTTGTTGTTGGTGTACTACCCTTGGTTTGGGTGAAAAGCCTGTTGAACAAACTTCCGTTTTTCAGTAGCTATAACTGATGCAGACGCCTGGTTACCTGAATCTGCACAGTCTTCGGTAACATATTTCACACCATGAGGCCCTAGTACCTCATGGCGTCGGGGGTTAGCCAGATCGCAGGACAAATCACATTCATCGTTTTCCATATTTCATAGAGAGGGTTGGGAAGATAGTTATGCACGCGTTTCCCAAGTGCGAACTCTCGATCTTATAGAAGTTATTTAATTCCTCATGGTTTTCGATTACCAGGTTAATGGGTTAATTGACCACCGCCCATGGGCTTTATTAACGAGCCATGGCTCGGCGTTGACGAATTTTACGGCTGACCTTCTTGGCTTGGTGTAATAGGAGTAGGTTTCGTCGTTCTCAGCCAACCCTCCTCTTTTCTCATCTGGGCTTGGAACCGGCAACGGCAGCGTTAAATTGACTACATGACAAGGATTTAATAAATATAACTAAAATAATAAAACACGTACATGTTTGTTTTTTAGGTTAGAATTCTACGATCGGAACCGCGATGATTGTGCTTTCGTAGATTGGAAACACAAAAAAAAATACTCAAAAAAACACAACTTCTGTATTGGAATGACAGATAGCTTTGGCTGCATCAACAATGCGCCACCTACAGGGAGAATTTGGCAGTGTGGATCCCCATTTGTATGGAGGTTTGTCAGCGCCATCTAGTGACACTCACTTAAACCAAACTTCTGAAGTTAACACCGCTGATCGTGAATGGTTGACACTTATGATTATGACTTTAGACATGCTATCCATATCCATGCTATCTTTAGACATACTCTTACTAATCTGTGATGCTATCTATCTAATTTGTTATGACACGTTACGATTATGATGCGTTTCCATGCGTTTCATAATTTTCTAAATCCGTTTTTCGTTGTCATTGTTGTGATTGTGCGGTGGAATAATGTTAATAAGGCAGTTTGTTTATCCTGTCACATTTTTTTCTTGTATGAACTTTCGTACTAAAAAAAGGCGGGAAACTTCTAACTAGACGGGCGCGTTTTTTGTTTCTCCTAATTTTAAAATTATTTTTTTCTTATTTATTGTGATCAGATAAGGAGTATTAGTATTAGTTACTTGTAGTTTGTTTATATTTTAATAGTTAGTGTATATAGCTGTACATTTGGTAAGTGATTTTTCAGTTTCTTTAAATATGAATGACCCGCCTGATCCAGGCGAGGTCCCACCCGTAGGTGAAAATGTAACTACCATTTAATCTGAATATGTCTGATCCTGCCACCATCCCGATACATTCGAATTCTTTAGCATCGTTGCAAAAGCCCCCTGTGGCTCTTTCAAATGAATCGGCAATGGATACAGATGGCCAGCAAGCAACCAGCTCCCGGAAACGTGCTCGCGTACATAGATGCAAACAATGCAACAAGCGTAAGCGTAAGCATCACCATGGGCAAGACATCAAGGAAACCGATTGTTCCTGTAACTTGATTGGGGAGGGCGCGAGTGAATCTGCTGGAGTAGATTCTCCTGCCCCAACTCCGGAGAATCGGGATGAGAAAAATAAAGATAAACGTACATTGCAGGATACGCAGGCACAACCCCAACCTTCATCCATTGATCTAAGTAGGAAATGTTATAATAATAATGATGCCTCACCTTATGTGATACATGTCCAAAAAATCCAATCTGCCCCAAATGATGGCACCTCAATGCATGCACTCTCTTTTGGCAAGTTTTTGAAAAAACATGGTTTTAAAAACATTGTTAATGTTAGTGTTAAACAGATCGGCCGCAATACCATAGCTATGGCTTTCTCAAACTACTCTGATGCAAATTCATTTCTTGTTCATGATAGTCTGGTATCTAATAACTTTAAAGCTTTTATTTCCTCGTTCAATGTGACTAGGATGGGATTAGTGCGAGGAGTACCTGCTGAATGGTCTCCTGAAGAGATAATTTGCCATCATTAATGTGCCAATAGGATGTGGGGAAATAATTCAAGTTCGCCGGCTTAATTTTAAAACTTTTAATAATGGGACACCAACATGGAAGCCATCACAAACCGTGGTTATTACTTTTGATGGTCAAATCTTGCCTAAACGAATATTTATGTGTTATAATGCTCTCTCTGTTGAATTGTATATTTTTCCTACAATACTATGTTATCATTGCTGCAGATTTAGTCATACAAAAGTCCAATGTCGATCCAAGCCACGCTGCTATAAGTGTGGTCAGGATGGGCATGCTGGTGATTCCTGTAATGTAGATGAAGATAGGCAAAAACAAATAAAAACAAATTAAAATGTATATGGCTAATAATTGCATCTCTTATGCAGAAGCTTCCAAGTTACATCCACCTGTGACTAAGTCCTTCGCTGATGTTCTTTCTTCTAGTCCTGCAAAAAGTTCAAAATCTTATTTCCCTAGTAATAGCATTTCACATAATAATAACACCAATTCTAATTCATGTAAGAAAACTGTCTACTTGAAACCCCGGTCTCCAGCAGCACCCAGCAAAGGTTACGATAAAGAATCCCATAAGGCTATAATAAACCAGTTTACAATCCCTGAACCAAAAAATGGATGTGCCTATAGAATGATCAAAATAATAGTAACAGTAAAAACTTAAAGCAAATAACTGATTTACTTTCTATTGTTATCAGTCTATTATCCCAATTTCAAAGTAATACTAATGGACCGTCCAACGTTGCCCCATTACTTGATAAGCTAATTGAAATTAATAAAATTCATGCAAGCAAAGATCTTGCAGTGGAATTCTCGCAGTCTGACTAGTAAAAAGAGTGAGTTCATACACTTGCTCAACAATTATGAGCCAGTTGTCTTTGCTGTGTCAGAGACTTGGCTCAAATCTAGTAGTTTTTTTAAAGTTTGCAACTACCATTGTCTGAGAGAGGACAGGCCTGATGGGTATGGTGGTGCTGTCTTATTTATTAGGAATCTGTTCTTTTTTCTACCTGTACATAATAGTAATGACTTTACAATGGTGGCTGCTAGTGTATATAATATTTGTATATTATCTGTATATATTCCATATCCATCTTCTTCTATTTTTGATCAAATAAGTAAAATAATCTCCTAGACCATTTTTAATATTAGGAGATTTTAAATAAATTAGCACCACCATGGGTCCCTATTAACTTATCTGAACCAGCTGCACAATCAACACATAACCTCTCAGAGGACTCTCCTTTCTCTTTAAACGAACTCAAAGGTGTTCTGAAACATACTAAATCTACTTCCATCTCCTTTTCTAATCTTAGCGACCAAATTCTCCAGTATTATTTAGATTAAGTAAATAGAATTATGTTGTCAGGTGACATTCCTACTGCTTGGAAACAACAAGTAGTGTTGCCATTCCTCAAACCCAAAAAATCCCCATCTGATGCTAACTCCTATCGACCGATAGCGTTATCGTCAGTCTTGTTAAAATTAGCAGAACATTTAATTAAAAATAGGTTGGAGTGGCATTTAGAAAGAAAAGGATTGTTAGCGGATTCTCAATATGGCTTTAGAAAAGGGAAATGTACACTGGACAGCATTAGTATTTTTGTGACTGATATTCGTTTAGCTATAATGAGTTTGTACTAGCGGCGTTTTTAGATATATCTGGGGCGTATGATGGGGTACTTCTAAATATCTTAAAAACAAAATTACAGGCTCTGCAAGTCACGCCAAAATTGAATAATTTCATTTTAAATATTTTGTCTGATCGCTCAATTATACTAACTGGTTCAAAAATTCGGTCTGTCTGGAAAGGGCTTCCCCAAGGCTCGGTATTAAGTCCATTACTGTATAATGTATAGTATACTTATGACTTAGATTTCCGTGTAAATAATGATGTAAATATTTTGCAATACGCAGATGATTTATTACTTTATAGTACGAATAAATCCCTAGATGCCGCCAACACTGCAATCAATTCTTCACTAACCCTCTTAAAATCATGGATGGATCAAAACGGTCTAGAAATCTCTGCCTCCAAAAGTGCTGGTGTTGTATTCACACGTATGCGAGCTCTACCTACGATTACATTATTGTATAATAACTGTCAAATCCCTATAAAAAGAGGGTTTAAATTTCTTGGTGTGGTATTGGATTCTAAACTCTCAGGTAGCTCACATTGCGACTATGTTGCACTTAAATGTGAACGGGTGTTAAATATGTTGCGTTGTTTATCGGGATTTTGGTGGGGCGCCCACCCATTTTGCATAAAACTTATTTATAACGCACTTATTAGATCTGTATTAGATTATGGAACATTTTTATTACAACCTGGTAATATAACTAGTTTTAGAAAATTGGATGGAATACAATCCAAAGCGTTACGTATAGTTACTGGTGTCATAAAATCCAGTCCCATAAACGCGCTACAAGTAGAATGCTGCGACCCACCTTTGAGATTGAGGCGTCAATTTCTATCAGATAGATTCTTATTTCGAGCAATTCAGTTCTCTAATCACCCTATCATCCCAAAACTACAGGTGCTTTCTGATTTGATGGATATGACCGAATACTGGGCCCATAAACCACCACCTTGTCTAATAGTAAGTTACCGCAAATATACTTCTCTTTGTTCTCCCACATACCGCTCAAATTTTCTTCCTATTTTCAAATGTGAGTTTGAGTCTTTAATAAATTCTTAAAATATACATTACCTTCCCATCGATAAAAGTGACCATAACGCGGCAGTTAGCTTTAATAATATTGTTGATTCTAAATTTTCTGATTTCCATCACATTTTTACAGATGCTTCTAAACATTCAACTTTAACCTGCACTGGTGTTGGTGTATATCACCAGCAATATAAAATAGTACAAAAATCCAAACTCCCTCCAGAATCATCAATATTTACAGGGGAATGCCTTGGCCTCTTAAAAGCTGTACAGTACGTGCGTCTTATAAGGGTTAAAAAAACAGTAATTTTCACTGACTCAAAAAGTTCACTACAGGCGTTGGAAAGATTTCCGTTTAAATGTAAGGTCCAATTTCCTATGATCTCCCAAATTAGAAATGAGGTAAATGAATGTGTGTTGAGAGGATTTGAGGTTCATTTTGCATGGATACCTGGCCATAGAAACATCAAGGGAAATTACATTTCAGATAAACTGGCTAATGAGGCAGTGCATTCAGGTGACACCTTTCCATACTATAACTACTGTCACGATTTAGCATCTCTTCCTAAATCTCAACTTAATACGATGTGGCAAAATGAATGGGAGGACAGTAGTGTAACAAAAGGTAGATTCTTCTTTACTATTCAACCATCAATTCCGTCAAAGCCTTGGTTTTTCAAAATGAAGTTTGGCAAGACTGAAACGTCAATAATTTCCAGAATGAGAATAGGACACACATGTACGCGAAATCATCTTGCTAAGCTTCATATTGTTGCTGATACTATGTGCGAGTGTCGCGAGGACGTAGAGGATGTAAACCACATTCTGTTTGCTTGCCGGCTTTACGACCGCTCATTTTTTGATAGTTATTAGAGATTTTTATTTCATAGGGATAGTACATTAGGATTAGTATCCCTTCATATTCCTTTCCCCACCTCAACCGCCTCTTTACTTTGTTCGAATAATATAGATGTATATAAATGTATAGTGACATTTTTATTAACTAATGATATTAAATTGTAATATATCTTTAATTTGTAATTTTTATTTGTACATCTGTAAATATATATTTATTATTATTATAGTAGAATAGTTTAATACTTCCTTTCCTGGAACCTTACCATCAGAAACAATGCAATCGCTAAACCAGGATAGTTCCTATAATTCGTACCATGACCCCGAAAATTAGCAGGACCGCAGCGAGGAAGTTCGTTTATCCTGTCACCATTTTTTTTGTATGCAATTTCGTACTATGACACTCCATCTGAAATCAATCTAGTGTCAGTTTGCCCGCCTTAAATGTCAGATAAGCTATTATAAAAAAGTTACCCATCGAGTAGCTTTTTCAAAATTGTTATGATTAAATCTTGTTTCATAAGTTAATTTTAGGATTCATTTACGAAATGTGAAATGTTAACAATACAACGAATTAACTAATGTGAGATTTTTGAATGCAAAATTGAATAAGTAGGTATCTACGAGATGTGAACATTAATTTAATGAAGTCCGATTTCTTGATTTCTCCGTAAAAGCCTGATGGCTATTTTAAAATTAGTTTTGATAAAGTGACTTCATTGTGTAATTACAGGTAAAATTATAACGCAGGTACGTAAATTGCAATAAAACCATCATATAGGCTACACCTGCAGCCTTAGGTTCTAAGACGTGAATATTCATTTTTCTAGGCAGTAACTACCTATTTTCTTTATGCGAGAACTTTGTCCTAACGAGCAGAGATTATTACTGATCAAACCACAGAGTACCTTTGTTTATTGTTTGTGTTTTGGAGTTTGGATACACGTCAAAGGTCTTCGTTCAGAGGTGATAAATTTTAACGGAGACAAGCCTGAAAAAAAATTTATGTATGTAATATGTTAAGGGAATAACTTAAACACAACAAGTTTATTGTAAAATCACAAATAAAAAGTATGTCCAACACACAGACTCTCATGCTTATACCTGTCTATACTGTACATATATACTACAACCATAGAACAGAAGTATGTAGGTCCAAACCTGGCATATTTTTAGTTGGCACTGCTATGTTGCTAAGACGATTGTATCGACACAAGTATTTCTCTTCAAAATGTAAACGGCATACACGACGGTATTTAAACACGTGGTTATTATCGAGCTGTAGTATGTCGCCACCGACAGCGTAAACCCATGTATTGAAAAAATCCTTATTATTGTTAGGATTGGGAAATTTATGCAATGTACAATCCTTCACACCTGAAACAATTGATTAGAAGTGGATGAGAGACACATTGAAAGAAGTACACTTACATTATGAACCTCTTAGGATACTATTTGACCATATTTTTAACATACCTTCGCTGTTAATACACCCAGGGACGCAACACTTTTTGTTAGACATGATGACTAACAAAATCACAAACTATCACTACGTAAGAGTCCTTTCTCAGTTCGTATTCCTAATAAATCGTTACTGGCACAAAACTCAGCACTGCCGGAGGAGCAAGGGATCTACTCGACGGACTTAGGTGGGAAAAGCACTAATAACGATGAAAAATACAAATTAAAACAAAAGAAAACCAAACAACAAAACACAAACGCTAACGCCGGCCATGTTGTGTGAATGAAATGACATGACATGAAAGAAAGACAGAATTGACAGCTTGATAGTGTTGCCAGTGTTATATTTAAAAAAAAATTCAATCTTACAAATATTTTTTTAAAACAATGTAAAAAAATTATAATTTTGTAACTTAATTGCTAAAAAAACTACTAAAATAAATTGGGAGTGCGATACAGCTTTCAATGATAATTTTTTATTTGTATCATAATTATTTCAAACAATAAATTAAATGTACAAAATTGCTTATATCCATAATTGGTCACACCAACGAAATCAAAGCCAAACTTACGCCATCTAACGCATTTTTCTGGAACCACCACCTAAAAATAGTGACAATGCTGCCACCCTGCTGCTGGTTTCTGAACTACACTTAAATAAGGCATCTCTTTCTTTCCTTTGAAGATTGTCAACCCTGGATCAAACTTTCAATCTATCCACAAATTCAATAGTTTAGGTATTTATTGCATCAGTACACATATATAGTCTTTGCTAACCTACCTACCTACACATATTTAGGTACTTCATAATAATTTTATGTATTTAATACTTCTTACGACTTTAGTGTAGGATTTTATCTACCTAATGTATGTACCAAGTTAATAATTATTTTTTCCTTTCTTCCTAATGCTATAGAACTATTTTATTGTATGAAAAACCAGCAAAGTATATACTGTTTCCAAGTAGAATGTATTGTATGTATTAGTTGCATTTTACTTACCTACATTAAATATGTCAAGAAAGTTTTTATTAGAGAAAGGCTAAAAAATTAACAAGAAACACCTACCTACCTAGTTTTTGCTAGGTAATCAGTAGGTAAATTAACAAAGCATCTACCAAATTGTTGTATATTTTTTCAGGATAAGAGAACTTATATTTCACTAAAGAAAACACATATAACACAACTAAAGATTTTCCAGAGAGATACAGAAACGTGTGAAGATCTTGAGTTTCGCCTGTGAGAGTTCGGAAGATTCTGTGAAACTGTCTATTTTTATTTTCTTAATTAAATATAGCTTATTGTTGAACATTCAGTCAGCCTTTATGAATTTTCCCTCTCAAAATTACTACTATTCGTTTCACATGAGATAGATATACGTTCTTCTCCCTCCTAAATATATTTTTTTCATCCACCTTCTAGGTCGGCAATGAACTAAAGAATAAACAGCCACAACTAATTTAATTCTACTTTTCTTCTTTTTGTACAATAGCTCTAGTAAAAACCTGCCAAGTGCGAGTCGGACTCGCGCACGTAGGGTTCCGTACCATTATCTACTTCATCTTAGTGACTTTAAAGAATTTGAGTAAGAATTTTGTGATTGGTACAACATTATTCAACACCCAAGTTCTACCAATATTACTGCTAAACTAATAGAGTTATCTTAACCGCTATAGTTTTCCTTTATAGTTTATGAAATGCACTATCATCATGATTTTTCATTTTATTTTTTAGGCCAGCAGTTATAAGCTTTTAGCGGGAGGAGGGGGGGACGCGCACTTTAAAGTTAAATATTTCGTAAATTATTATATTGCTCTACAATAAATAAAAAAAATATTGTAGAAACCCCTAAATCATTTAAAAGACATACTCAACGATACCCCATGGGGTAGATGACGAAAAAAAATCATTCCTTATTTTTATTACTTATTTTTTCTTAAGTGCAAAAAATATATATTTTAGACCTCCTTACTTCATACTCCTTACATACCTACATCTAATAAATAATTATTATCTGTGTCTCTACGTTTGACATGTTAACAATCGAACGAAATAGACATATGTCAATGTATAGCTCCATCTCGTTCTTTCATCCTGTCACCGTGAGGGCTTTTCTTAAAAGCTCATGGTACGAGTTTTAGCCATCCTAAAGCAGGATGTTTATCGGGTTGTTAGCAATTCGAAGGATAGTTATTTTGCTGAAAGTACGGGCCCTGGACCAAAAAATTGCACTTAAAAGTATAATACTTCGTAAATAAAGTAATAAATAAAAAAAATGTAGAAACCCCTAAATCATTTTAAAAGACATACTCAACGATACCCCACACGATGGCTACCCCATCACTTCATGACGAAAAAAAAACATTCCCTATTTTTATTAATTATTTATTCTTATGTGCAAAAAAAATTATTAGACCTCCTTAGTCTCCTTACTCCATACATACCAACATCTCATAAATAATTATTATCTGTGTCTCTTCGTTTGACATCTTATCAATCTAATGAAATAGACATATGTGAATGTATAGCCTCATCTCGCTCTTTCATCCTGTCACCGTGAGGCCTTTTCATGAGAGCTCATGGTACGAGTATTAGCCATCCTTAAGCAGGATGTTTATCGGGTTGTTAGCAATTCGAAGGATAGTTATTTTGTTGATAGTACGGGCCCTGATCCTTTTAAATTCCACTCCCGGGGTCCGTAATTTTCTTGTCTCCCTGTTTCCCTAATTTTTACTTGATACTGGCTACGCTATTAGCAAGCCAAAACGGAAAAAAAAACTTTCGTACTAATGACACTTCATCAGAAAACGATCTAGTGTTAGTTTGCCCGCTTTTAATGTCAGATTAGCTAACATTCAAAAGTTACCCATCGAGTAGCTTTTTAAAAATTGTTTAGCAATAATCTCGTTTCATAATTTAATTTTAGGATCCATTTACGAAATATGTAATGTTAAAAATCCAATGAATTAACTAATATGACATTTTCCGATGCGAAATTGAAGAAATTTCTACGAGATGTGAACATTAATCTAATGAAATCCGATTTCTTGGTTTCTGCGTATAAGCATGATGACTATTTTATAATCTTTTTGATAAAGTGACTGTATTGTGTAATAACAAGTAAAATTATAACTCAAGTACATAGGTACGTAAATTGCAACAAAATCGTCTACACCTGCAGCTTAGGGTTCTAAGATGTGAATATTAATTTTCCTAGACAGTTATTACCTAGGTTCTTTATGCAAGAGCTTTGTCCCAACCAGCAGAAATTATTACTGATCAAACTTTCTATCTATCCACAAATTCAAAAGTTTATTAAAGCATCACCACAAATATCTAGTATTAGCTAACCTACCTACCTACACATATTTAGGTACTTCAAAATAATTTTATGTACCTATTTAATTCTTCTTACGACTTTAATGTAGGATTTTATCTACCTAATGTACCAAGTAAATAAATTATTTTATTTCTTTTTACCATTGTAAAAATTAACAATGAAACACCTAGCTAATTTTTGCTAGTTAATCAGTAGGTACCTAGTTAAAGTAACAAAGCATCTAACAAATTATTGTTTATTTTTTCAGGATAAGAAAAGTAATTGATTGCACTAAAGAAAACACATATAACACAACACAACTAAAGCTTTTCCAGAGAGATACTGAAAACGTGTAAAGATCTTGCATATCGCCTGTGTTAGCTCCGGTAGATTGTGTAATAATTAAATAGCTAATAATAATATAATGTTGAACATTCAGTCAGTCTTTTTTATTTTTCCCTCTCAAAATTACTATATTACTATACGTTTCAAATGAGATAGATATACGTTCTTCTCCCTCCTAATTTTTATTTTATTTTATTCACCTATTTGGGTCGGCAAAGAAACAAGACTAAACTATCTAATTCTATTTTGCTTTGTACAATAGCTCTTGTAAAAACCAGCCTAGTGCAAGTCGGACTGGCGTACGAAGGGTTCCGTATCAATCAATCAAACGAAATAGACATATGTGAATGTATAGCTCCATCTCGCTCTTTTATCCTGTCACCGTGAGGCCTTTTCTTAAAAGCTCATGGTACGAGTTTTAGCCATCCTAAAGCAGGATGTTTTCCTGATTGTAGCAATTCGAAGGATAGTTTTTTTGGTGATAGTAAGGCTGAAGAACTAATGAAGTAAAAGTGAGAAACAAAGTAAGGTGCTCCTATATGATCCGGTTCGATATTCCCACTCAAAATTTCGTTGAGAGCATTAAAATGCGAACCATCCTCGCATTTCAATGAGTTCGGTTAGGTTAGTTTGTAGTTTAGTGTTAGTGTAGTTGTAAAAGAAGAAGAATACTGATAAAAAGCATGTTTTTTTACAAATAAAGATACTGAAGACGTGGCTGTATGGACTTGATCCTTTGCCTACCCAGAATGGGTAAATTAAACAAAAAAAAATCAATTTTATTGAGAGATTTTGTGTGTTTGTTTGTTTTGTGCTTTTATAATTTAAGTTTTCTTCCCTGATTTTGCTATAATTAAAATAACTGTCATGTCTTTTAACGTGGGATTTATCGGAGGAGGAAATATGTCCTCTGCTATATTCAGGGGAATTGTTAAAAATGGTTTGTAAAGTTGTGTTTTCTCTTCATGTTCATAGTCGACTCTTATTTTCTATATCACCAACAAAGTCTGAAGATATCAGTGCATTCAAACCGTGCATTTCATTTTTTCTTTCGCACGTTTTCTGTTGTTTTCCTTCCCATATTCCAGTGAATAAGAGGAGGGGTGAGGAATGAGGTTTACCTTACAAACGGTTCGGCCAGTACCTATCTACCGTTTTACATTTTTGAAATGTTGTCTAGGATGGTTAAAGAGTGTTTATAATGCGAAATACACAAATCCTCTTCTTCTACGCCCGCTGCTAAACTGCCAAAGTAGAAAAAAACTGTACATCTTGTTTAGTTGCATTTTAGTCAAAAAATAATTCTTCACAATGTTGTAAAGCATGTAATTCAGACCTGTAGGGAATTTTGTTACCTACAAAGTTATTATGTAATTTTCTCTGTCAATTGTAATTTTTTGTTTAAAACTCTTAACAAATTACAAACAACTGGACCGTTTGTAAGGTAACACCCTCTTATAGTCTCTTTTAACTGACTACTTATTATGAGTCTCAAATAATCCATAAATAACCTTGAAATTGTTTTTTAAATACAATAATATTTACAGATATTCACCCATCTTCAAAGATATGGGTATCAGGACCTCATTTAGAAAACCTCACATATTGGAGTGATATGGGCGCTAATGTAACTAAATTAAACCAAGAGGTGTTTAGCCATTGTGACATTGTCTTCCTTGGTGTTAAGCCTGGCATGCTAGAAGTTGCTTTAAGAAATATTGATCAATCTGTTTTAAGTAATTTTTTTGAGCACCGTAGCTCACTATTTGTATCCATGTTAGCTGGGGTAAACCTAAGTAGCCTTCAAAAGGTAAGTGTTTTGTAAAACAAATCTTTGAAAGAACACTAATTAAAAATTGAATACCTATGCAATGTATACAATATTTGAATATATTGTGCTCATTTTCAGACTTTTACTACATTGTATCCATGCTTAAGTTTTAATCTTGGTATAGCCAGAATGATGCCCAATGTTCCAATGGCTGTAGGTTCTGGTGTGTGTTTGATCACATACTCTTATGGTAAGGTGGGATCTGGACAGAGGGCTCAAGTAGAAAGTCTTTTGCAAGGTTGTGGGGTATGTGAAGAAGTTCCAGAGAGCTTGATAGACTCGCTGGGTGTGCTAACTGCATGCGGCCCAGCATATGTAAGTTAATTAAATACATGTATAATATTATAGTAGGGACCTGCGCTGGCTTTGTATTGATGCAATTTAATAAAAATTATACACCACATAATTTTTATCAGTGAAAGAATAAAAAAAAAATAGTAGGTCCAGAGATTTACTACTTCCAGAGATAACTTCTTACAAACTTTACCTCATAATAATATTAGTAAGATTGATTATGCAAAAGATGACGTAAAGGTGATATTTAAAAAGTTTTGTGCACATTTAATATTTCAGATTTTTATGGTCATTGAGGCATTGGCTGATGGTGCTGTAAAACAGGGAGTACCCAGAGCAATAGCTTTGCGCAATGCAGCTCTTATGGTGAGAGGCAGTGCAAACATGGTACTTGAGACCAAAAAACATCCAGCTCAACTAAAAGATGAGGTATGCTCTCCTAGTGGATCCACCATATATGGAGTCAGTGCTCTTGAAGATGGAAAACTGAGGTAAATTATACCAATAAGAGATCAACCCTCTTACTACCGAGTCCAATATTGATAGATCATAGTAACAGTCATTTTAGAAACTGTTTATCCTTATTTATAGATGGATCTCACTTGCAATTTATGAACTTTGAAATTACATGATGGATTGTCCATATCCAAGAAAATTTGTTTAGGAGTTAGTTGGCTGCTCTATTTTATAACTCTTATTTATTAATACTTGCTTTCTTGCAAAAACCCTGTGTTGTAGAAAAGGTAAACCTAAATTTTTTTGCTCAATGAGCGACATTTTTATTTTAGACTAGCAGTTCCCCGCGACTTCGCCCGCGTCAAAAGTCGGATTTTCCATACAAACTTTCATCCCCCATTTCACCCCCTCTGATGATTTTATATCGCGACAAAAAGTAGCCTATGTCCTTTCCAGGGTTTCAAACTATCTCATTACCAAATTTCATTAGAATTGGTCCAGCCATTCTTGAGTTATTTGTGTTGTAACTAACTCAACTTTCTTTTGTATACATTGATGTTTAAATATATTGATAAAAATCTTTTTCTATAGACTGTATGCTTACATAAAGTATTGTTAGTGTTATACAATATGATTACAAGTACATACTTAAATCATTTTCTGTTGTTGTTGTAGTAAAATGTTTTTTTATTTCTTCTTACAGGGCTACACTCATAAATGCATTAGAAGCATCTACTAATAGAACAAAGGAGCTAAATCCGAAATAAACAAATAATGAATAATGTCCTCCTAGCCGAATTTCGACCACATCGGCCTATCTCAACAGAGATTAGCCAACTGCGCGGGACATATTATAGTGCACAAGTGTGTGCGCAATACACAGGTGCACTCTCTGTTCCTTCACTCTCATAATTCGGTGAGATGGCAGAAATAAATAGTCAATAGTCAAAACCAGTCAGGTAGGTCACCTACTAATACTTAACGACGCCGAACACCAAATACTACCCATTATTATGATAATTTTTTTCTTCTAATCCATACTTTGAAAATGACTGATTGTCGCAATATTGAAGATCATCAGCAGTTTAAAAAAAATACTATTTTTACCAAATGAACTTCTATTCGTTATAATAACTCCTAACCTTAGCTCCGTGACCGAGTTGCTCGCACACCGGTTTTTAAGGTGTCGCTATCTCTGAGGTGCCGGGTTCAATCTCCGGTCGGGACAATAAAGAAATCAATAAAAATATTTTATTAATCCATATATAATATTTTAAATTTTGTCTCGTGTCTGGGTGTTGTGATACCATTGCAATGTATATAATGATGTCCAAAAAAAAAACAGGAGGTAGGAGGACCTACTCTTATATCTTAGAAACTAAATGCTTGCCCTTTTTGCTAAAATTGGGCCCTTTTTGCTCGGACGCCTAAAATATTTTTTTTTCATTTGTGTATTTATTATTTATAAATTCTGTGATATTACCTTCATGACAAAACTGGTACCTACTTAATTTAATCTGAAAAATCTTATACTAATTATTACTGTTGTAATACATAATTCTGTATTTATGTAAACATCTATAAGGTGTAATATATGTATACTAATTAGAAATGCCTCGTATTATGAATCTGAAAATTACTAAGTTAAAATTGTTACAACTACTAATTAACAAACTACAACCCGTGGTTTAACTCAAAACTGGGCAGGTTCCCATAAACAGGGTCACGGAGGTCAGATGGCAGTCGCTCCACACTGTAATTACCTGATTTGCCGAATCCTGGATCAAGGTCAGCCAACCCTGGGCCCTCGCGTGCAACGCTAGGATGATGATGATGATGAGACAAAGTGTGGCTTAAACTATGATGGCGTCGACACACGGTCACAGATTATACCATCAGTGCCACCTTTTAAAATATTTTTATTATTTACCTTAGTTTCTAATGGATTCCAGTATTAGTGATCAGTATCAGTATTGGATCAGTTATGCAGATTGGTGATTTAAGTTGCATATCTACTTTTTGTTCTGTATTTGTATTTTTTAAGATCATTTTGTGTTAAACTCTCACTACGATGTTCTCTGGGAAGAGACACACTTTTTAACGACTAATTCTTGTAAATACAAATATTTTTATGTATTTTATCTGGATATCTGGAGTGAAAAATTCATCTAGATTAGTCTGTATGTTTGGGAAAACGCGTGTTTTTTATTTTTCTTTCGCAATGTTCGACGCAGATTATGGTCGCTAATTTCGCACCGTTAAGCATGAGCGTCGTGACCGAGTAGATCAGTTGTAGGTCTGACAGTAATATGAGTCTGGGGTTCGAATCTTGCTCAGCCACATGAAATATAATATACTTTCGTTTTTTTTTGTATTCAAGTTTATAGCTTTTTTGTTTTTATTGTTTTTAATCATGTTTAATAAGAAAATTTTTGAGATAATATATTTGCCTGTATTAATATAAATAGTAGTAACCGAGCAAAGCTCGCCCAGGTACTTTATTATTTATTTATACTCGCCGAGTGTTGGTCCTCAAAATGAATATAACACAACGTCGACACGAATAAAGACTTTATTTGTTGTATTAATTAAATATAAGCGTATCGTCCTGTACCTATGGAATCTCATAAAGATATGCTTTGTTGTGTCTCTTTAAGTTCTATGATATTGATGAGCAATAGTTCCTTTATTTCATATTGTTTGATCAAAGATCTGATTTTGTGGACAATAAACGGTAATTGAATACAATATAAATATTACTTTATGCCAATAATGCCCTAACTATATAATATCACTAACTATAAAATGCCTTAATTTTAACTAAGTACCTTATACAGGGTGTCCCGTAAAGAGCGTGCCAGACTAGCTTAGCCTTTTAAATAAAAATAACATGTCTCTAATACGTCTCATGGTTTGGAAGATGGGCTCAATTCCAATGCGCCCTGTCTAAGATTAAATTTAGGTTCAGTCTCTCTCTTTCTCTATCAAACAAACGAAAAGAGACAGACTACAAAAATTTAGGAACGTCAAATTAAGTGATGCGAATCCTAACGTATTTGTACAAGTTTTTGCGTGTTTTCGTCTAACTTTAGTCGTCATCGAATGACATCCCTACTAAATTGTCTATGGGTTCTCTAATTTCTTTAGCAACGGACAGCTGTTTAGTCTGACGTTTCTAAATTAATGTAGTCTGTCTCTTTTCGTTTTTTTGGCAGAGAAAGAGAGAGACTGAACCTAAATTTAATCTTAGACAGGGCGCATTGGAATTGAGCCCATTGCCACATTTTTGTATTTTTCTTGTATGAGGAATAAGTACAAGAGAGTGGCATTTTCTCCCAAACCATGGCACTTTTACTAGTCATGTTATTTTTATTTAAAAGGTCTATGAACACAGAATAAGTACTAGTACTCTATGGCTAAGCTATTTCCAGTGTCAGTCTGGCACACTATTCAAATAAATATTAAATTTACAACTATAAAAAAAGTCAGCCATAAATAAGAGAACAAGAACCATAAAAAATTGTAACAGCCTTCCATGTATTTAAGGTAGTTAGATACATTATGTAGTACATGTAAGTATATAAAAGTAGGTACTTCCTAGAGCTCACTGTCACAGAACAGTACCTACACTAGAGTGTGGTAGCCTCTATGACGGTAATACTTAACACTATACTATCTTAACATTGAAATAAAGTGAAACCGAGGCGTAAGTGGTTATTTCTTAGAGTTATTCTGTCCAAATCAAGTTAAAGTTAGGCCACAGAATAAATACTATACCCCGACAAGTGCGAGGCATGCTAGATAAACAGCGGAGACGGGTAGTGTCACAGATTATATAATAGTATGGGATTTCCTTTGACAGTCGCGTGCGATTAGGTAGCTCTTTCACACCTCTGGCACGAAATGGGGGGGGGGGGGGGGGGCGCGATAGGTTCACGCGTGAAATAATTTATAGAATAAAAATAGGATATTAGGTATGTTATGTATCTACTCTGTAGTTAGGACCAAAGAAGTAGGCTAGGTAATTTCTATCTGCTCAAAAAATTGTATTGAGGCCGGTAGGTGTAAGAATATTTTGGACAGGAAGTAAAGAATAGAGATATATGGCTATCGAGATATAAGGCTTAAAAAAAATAGAGTTGATAACAGCTCACAACCCACAAGGCCCCAGGTCGGGTAGGGCTTTGCCCTTGCACTTGTTGACCCAGGCGACCCAAGCTTCGAAGCCGCGCTGTCCGTATATCTTCTTGGCGCACGCCACCGCTGCGCCTATGTCATCTTGCTCGAGGTCTGGTGAGTAGAAAAGGGTGTGAATGCCATAGGTAATTAAAGGTTGAATTTTAAATTGTAAGTAGTAGGTACCTACCTTATTGAAAGTTTGCACGATTGACGTATACATTTTTTCCATAAACAACGAAAGACTAACTTTTATAAATTCGATATTCTATAGTTTCCAATAACTCCATTAGCTGGTAGCAATAGGCACCTGCTTATCTATTTAAAAGTTGAAACTTTTGCAAATAGTTAGGTATCGATCTACGGACGACAACACAAGATCAACACAGCATCTTATGCAGTTGTAATAGGGGCTATTACGAAAACGTATAGTGTGATGTGCTGGCCACTATACGTACCACTGCAGCGAACGTTGCACTCCTTGCCAGGGTTGGGGCCGTTCTCACACCACCAGCGGTCGTTGATCTGAAAGAGGCCGTGGTCGTACGAGCCATCTGTGTTCGGACCACCCACCGCATTGGTTTGGCCTGAACTCTCATTTTCGACTAGGCAGACCCCTGAAAAAAATGGTAGTTAGGTAAATCAATCATAGAACCAGGTAACGTTCGGATAAGAAAGTGTTATATTGTACTTACACCCTGAGGTTGGAAATCATCCGCGTGTCAAAGAAAAACAGGGTTGATTTTCCCATGCAATATTCTGACACGTTGATCGTAACTACTTACCTACCTAGGTAGGTAAGTAAACCTTATGTTAAACCTATATAAAACTAATTCAGATTAAAGGTCCGCAAGAGATCGCTTTTAGTGATAAGCCCGCCTACACTGTACATCTTTTTATGTACGTCTTTTAAATGTCTTTTATGATGTGCAATGAAGAAATATCAACAGATTCTTTCTATTGATTGAAATTGCACTTGTAAAGGCAATTGTCCGGTAGGTACCTAATGCAACGAACGCGGGATCGATTCTAGCCGGTCACTTTTAAGGGTTCCGTTGCTAAATGGCAAAAAATCTTTCTGTCTGGTCTGTCCGTCTGTCCGTCTATGTGTGGGTACAAATCACTTTAAAACATCATTGGAAAAGTGCATAGACTACATTTTGTCATGGAAATAAGACTTGAAAGGGGTGTATAGAGACATGAAAGTTAGTGCGAGAAATCCGACGTTTGCGAGATGAAAACGCGAGGAAACACTAGTACCTACCCAGTTTGTCATGAAACTTTTAAAACTTTATAGTTAGTTTTGTGTAGGCAAACTTTAGGAAAAAAAGCGGTTGCTTGTAATTAAAAAAAGGACTTACAATCGGCCAGTTGGTTACGCGGAAACCCGTAATTGTTTAGCTCACGAGCTATTTGGCATCGGTCTAACGTCCTGCTTTCGATTAGCAGGACCAAGCACAGTTGTATCGAAGCAAACAAAGCGATGCGAGCCATTTTCTGATAAACTTCTTCGCGACTGAGGCTCAAAGTGTCCAGTCAGGTTATGTGTGTCAAGGATCGAGATGCGTTTTTATATGGTGGACGAGACGGTGTAGTGTATGACGAATGGATTATGAAAACCTGTTAATAAAGGCAATTATTGAATATCACAGGGTCTTGGAATTTCCTTGTTCGAGGAAAGTAGTAAACAGGCATGATAACAGGACAACGACGCCGTTTTGTAAGGAAAGAAATTACTAATGCTATGGATGCCTAGGTTTAGGTTAGGCAACAACTTATTTTCAATTTTTAGTTATGAATGAACGGTACCTACCTAACCGAAGTGTTTGTTAGTCGTAGGACAATCCGGTCACCCTTTGATACCTTATCTAATTAGTATCTAGGTATACAAGCCTAAAAAGTGAAATTTTATCATATATTAAAATATAATATCATTTATTTGCTTCAACACATGGTATTCGAAGTTGGTACCTACAATTTTGTAGGTACACAGCAGGTACTTATAGCAAAATTATTTGAATAAACAATATGCATTTAGGGACTTAAACAAATAATATTTAGATTAAACTACAATGGCATTAAGAAATTAACAATGTCAAAGTCAGTATAAATATTTTGTGTTCAATGTTTTTATTCGATAGTAGGTACCACAGAAAAATTATAGATAGTACCTACCTAATAACATTACTAGTAGGTATATTATACCTTAAAAGTATTCATGTATTTATGTCATACATTTTCGTTTTTAAAAATCCCTTGTATAGTTTTAATTTATTAAAATTTATACAAAGACATAAAGTTTTTTTAATGACACAAGGTATTTTATTGCACATACATACCTACTTAAATAAAGCTCTGATACATTTCTTTTGCGCCATGAATTATATAAAATATAATAACCCTCGTTTGGCCACGAACCAGTTTTGGGGTCGTGCAGTTGAATGAACTTATTTCTGTACACAAACTTAAATGACATCGGGCAAATAAAAAATCCGCAGCGCAAACTGAATCTCATGTAAAGAATAACTTGGGCGTAGTGCAGTCGGGGAATAAATAAAATATAGTTCCAACAACAAGCCTCAAACAAAAATAGTTGTCCCTGTGGGATTCGAAACCGCAGCGAAATCCTTGCCTATTACCTACTTAACTTAGTTGGTCCGCAGCTTGAAACTAATCTTTTCTGTAAATCCTTACCTATCCCTAATCCCTACTCATATTCTGCTAATATTATGAATGAGAAAGAAATTCTGTACCTATAGGTAACTATTATATAATAGTTACCTATAGGTACAGAATTTCTTTCTATAGGTAATGTCTGTTTGTTACCTTTTTACGCCTCGACCTCTACCCTTAGAATTATTCTAAGCCTCTACCCCGTTATTCCAAAAACTTAGTACCGGGTTAAAGACAGGACTAACCTAATAGAGAAGCGCTTTTCTAATTGGCTAGCTAATAGCTTTAGCTAATGGCTAGTTAATTTGTCAAATAATGCTAAACCGGTTGATTAAAAATTAAACATTTGTGATGTTGACCTCCAGACTTAACCGATTTAGATTACACTCATTTGACTGCTCTGATGCTAAAGTACCTCGCTTGGAATCCAATAGCAACTAAGTACAACACCCAGATATGAGACAATAAGAAAATGTTTTAGGTTTTTTTTATTTTTTTTTTGTTTTTAGGGTTCCGTAGTCCTGATAAGGAATTCGTCATAACCGTATGTCTGTCCGAGCTTTTGCTAAAAGACCGTTAGTACTAGAAAGCTGTAATTTTGTAGCTGTATGTAGTTTAGCTGCTGTAAATTTTAGAAAATATATTTTTAGTAGGTCCCTCGTGTAAAGTGGGGATGGCTTTTTCGTCTTCTACCCCATCGTTTAGGGTATCGTTGAGTAGCTCTTTTAAAATGACTTCGGGGTTTTTAATATTATTTTTTTATTTCATGCTCCATTTACGAAATATTTAACCTTTTAAGTACAAGACATTTTTGTTCCAGTAGGGCATCGACCATCCATCATCATCGGTCTATAAGACCTTATAAGATCTAAAAGCTTAACTGCTGGCTTGTAAAATTTGATAAATTTACTTATAATTTTATATATAACTTTATTATTTAAGCAGTAATAGTCCTTGACCTTGGAAGTTGAATACTTTTGTACCAAATACAAAATCCTTAGAATAAATTCTTTAAACTGACTAAGATTAAGTAGTTTCTTGTTTATAACGGGTGAAGACAGCAACATTCAACAAACTCACTTATTAGCATAATAATTTTTGGAGGCGCCTATAGCCTGGTAAAATTAATGTTACTGTAAGTTAAAGTAAGAAATAATAAATAATAATTGTTTATTTTTTTAAATGGAAATAAAGAAATTTTAAAACAAACATGTTATCGGGCTACTACGGAACCCTACACTGCGCTCGGCCCGACCACGCACTTGACGGTTTTTAATGTTTTACCTAAGTGTATAATTCTTTTTTACGTTATAATAAAGACAATGAATAAATTTAAATTAAGACCCCAGGACAACATGTCCTTCCGAAGGACTGTTTTTTTATCGCAGAAATCATCCCTTATATGAGTGAAAAGGGAGATGAACATTTGTTCATACGAGAGATTCGACATTTGCACGGGCTGCTGCTAGGTTATTAGGATGTAAACTTCCTATTTATTTAAGTATCTAATTTAAGGAAGGAAGAAACCTGCCCTACCTCTATCGGTCTACAGCATTGGAAATCACAGGTTTCATTTTCCCTGTTAAAAAAAATCAGAATTTAAAAACCCAAATAATAAGGTTAGTTCTTCTGTAACTCATCTTAATTCGTTACAGCCAGTTTGAAAGTCCTGATTAAAATCGACCTATTATAGGTAGGTAGGTACCACTATTTTAGGGAATAATTATGATCAAACATGTCTTTACATTTAAGTAATTAGAAGATAGGCACATTTTTTACGAACTATTCTGTCTTCACATTGTTCCCTTGTTCTTATTAATTCGTTATTATAACTACCTATTTATACTATTAAAGCATCAATTATCGAATTAAAAAATCCCAAAATATTCTAAGAACACCATGTAGATGGTCTGTTGCATAGTTTACGAATAGCTTACTAAGTTGGCGTGACGAATTTGAATTGATTCTTGGTAAGTAGAGTCACAAGGAAGGCTCAAAATATCATCACCTTGGAAGATTTAAAGATATGGAGCAATCAAAAACCGAACCAGTGCGAGTCGGTCTAGAACACTGAGGGTTCCGAAAAAATTAAGGTTATTTAAGTTGTAACGACGGTAAAGCGGTTTTCGAGTTTTACTGTAAGACCTTTCTTCTTACTTGCCAAATTTCATGATTCCAGGTCTTTGGAAATTAGGGTAAAAACCCTGCATAATGTTAGAAAATAAGGCTTAAATTTCTGTTCTGTGGCTTAAATGGTAGTATTTTTGGACTGCGGTGACTTCTAGAAGCTCGAGTGTATACAGTTTTAGGGACCGCATACATTGCATCTATTTTATGGTAATTTGAATGTTATACCTTCACAGGCGCTCCTGAGAAAAAGGACCTTGACTTGACATACTATGTACAACAAAGTGATCCAGGATCCTGTAGGGTTCATTTTTCTTTTCAATTACGGAATCCTAAAAATAGTCCGGTTCGACCCAATAGTTATTTTTATTCGTTGCTTAGCAACCGAAACCGATAATGGCGAGCTCTACATTACCACATGTGGCGACATGAGTAGTTAATACAGCAAAACTGCGAGCTTGGACCATATCACAAGGTCTTCTTGGATATAAGTAAGGAAACAACATTATTTCATTATTTTAATTGACTTGACTAATTGTACTTAAGTGTTTGATCGAGCGTGCGGGCTTTACCTACATAGGTAGGTAATTTAATCCTTTGAAGGCTGGTTTTTAGTGGGCCCTGATGCGGTGAGACACTAACAATGTCGCCAATCTAATTTTATACCTGACCTACATAAGTACTAAGTAGGTACTTAATTTTACTTAATAACCAAAGTCGGGTTTGTTCGAACACTTATAACACGAGAACAGCTGGACCGATTTAGTTGACCTATAATTTCGTCTCCTCCTAAATTAGCAGGATAACAACAAAAACATCGAGAAATTTCACAATAACGGGGTCAAATGGGGGAAATTTGCGCAGACGAAGTCGCGGAAACGCAGGTAGTAACTTAGATATTCCATGAAGACAAATTAATCTGCTTGCGTGATTAAATCCTTTTTAGTCGATAACTATCTTGATAAATTAGGAATTATTGTAAGATTAATGTTTAAAATAGAAAAAAAGATTTTGTACAATATTATCGCCTACTTACTTACGTCAGACAGCACGTCAAGGTAAACACTGTGGCACCTTAGGCAGTTGTAATAAAAGTGATTTTGCAAATAAGACTGATAAGTTGGCCACTGTACCAAACTAAATTCGGTTCTTACTGACACGTGATACAGCCGAGCTGTAAATTATAAATGTAAACTTGCATGTCTTATTGCCTAGCTTTTGTGGGTGGAGGTTATTCCATTTCTATCTGCTTTCCGCCTTCCTGATAACACCACATTTATTAATATTTTCATTTATTTGTTGCATGTAGCTTAGGTATTCTTGGTCTTCTCCTAATTCATCCTTTATTGTTTTGATGAGATTGTCGTGCCCCTTAGACAAGATGCAATCCATCACAGCGAAGTTAGCTATCATCAACGAAATGTCAAAAGATGTATGCAAAAGTCACGTGATGTATCGAAAGCTTATGCCAGTTTTATACATTTTGTTAGCGATAGTGAACTTCGCTTAAGAATAGATTGCATCTTGTCTACGGGCCCAGTGGTGTCACAACATTCGTCTCCCTTCCTCATGGTTTATATGCCAGTCTTATAGGTCCACCTTTTTCTATTGAAAGCTCATGTACTTCTTAATTACCTACATAGGTAGCTACAATATATTGGGATTTACTGGAATGACGATTTTCAGAAGTAGGTAAAGAGAGCTTTATTTACATTTTATAAACACATACCTAAATCAAAACTAAACTAAATATTAACTATACTAAATACAAAATAATAAAACAAAATAAAACCGTAAAAATTTCGTATTGCCCAGTGCTTATGAAAATAATACCGACCTAATTTAAAGCATTTAAAAGAGTCTATTGAGTAGTTATAAATAACTAGCAGTTCCCGCGACTTTGCCCGCAACAAAAGTCGGATTTTCCATAAAAACTTTTATCGACAAAAAGTAGCCTACTATGTCCTTCCCAGGGTCTCAAACTATCTCTGTACCAAACTTCATTTGAATCGGTCCAGTAGTTTCGGAGCCTATTCAATACAAACAAACAATCAAATCTTTCTTCTTTATAATATTAGTGTTGACAATACGACTAGAACTTAATGTTGATGTTAAGAAATTTAAGTAAAACAATAATTTAAGTAACTAACATCATTTATTTAATACGTTAACAAAAGCTGAAATTAGGATCATTAAAAAAACCACATAAAGTATCACGTTGGTATTTTTTATTAACATATTGAGTTGGTAGGGGGTAACCAATTCCGAAGGGGTCTAACTCTACACAACAATAAAAATATATATTGTGTCCTACCCTGAGCGGCTTGATAGATTAATTAGTGGCAAGAGAATCGCAACAAAAGTGCATAACTAACTAGCCATTTTACACGCTTTGTTAAATCTCACATGCATTGCCATGGGTGCACGAATAATAAATCGACATATTCTACTAGTCCTAAAATAGGATTAACATCTGTAATATGTTATACGAATAATTTAATAAGGTAAGGGCAAGCAAGTTGGGTAACATGCATCTTAAAAAACTTTACAAATTTTAATTTTGATAGAATTTTGTCAGGAAGGAAAACAACGAGTTTTTGCCATGGTTGGAGATCGTCCCTTGCTGATCAGAGGGCGGGATTATTAAGTATTTGATGATTATACTTGATCGTTTCCTCTGTTGAAAATCCCGTGTCACATGTCCCTCTCCGCCCACCCACAAATTACCAAGAGTGGCCGGACATCTTTGTTAAACACAGGTAGGTACTTGCAGGCAATTAGTGTTTATCATCCGTGAATATATAGATTTTCCTTGTGGTCTGACTGGGAGTGTACGGGTGGTAAGGGTGGACACACACTGTTTTTTTAGTAAATAGGAAAAGCGACATTTTCCGCGCGATCCCAACACCAATGTCGATGCTTCTGTGTCTTGGCACGTCCATCATTGGGATTTCCTCTTCTTTTTGACCTCTGAAGCAGTTGAGTTTTTGGAATCTGCGTCGTAACTTCCCAAAGTTCGGCCTCAAAGCCGTTTGGAAGCTCGTCGACCTGCTCAGCGGTGGTCGAGCTTCATTTCGTGGCTCTTTGTCTTTCGACTTTATATATGTTGTTGGACTAGAATAAGCTGTGACGAATCCATTTGATGATTCTGCGTCGGAAAATAATGGGTATTCCTCTTCACTCATTACTTTATTTTTCACATTTTCATGTTTATACGACGTGTCCTGAACACTACACAGTGAGCTCTGTCTGTGGCATTGCTTGAGTGACGCAGTTCCAGATAAGATACTGCTTCTGTGATTACGAATTTTATCTGTGTGATTTAGACTTTATGGGTAAAGTTATCCGACTTCGTAGAGAGATTGGAGTTCAAATGAAGTGATTTGGATATTTTAACAGATAATAATAATTTTGACATTATGAGCGTCGGTGGCGTAGTGGCTAGTAGATCGCATCTCATGCGGGAGATATTGAGCTCGATCCCATGTGCCGCCATGTACAAATGACTTTTTTCTGATTTATGTGGTACATTAGTTGTTTCACTAACTGATGCCAGGCATATTACTGCCAGGCAAAACATCGTGACGAAACCTGCAGGCGACTGAATGTGAAATCATGATCTAAACTGGTCAGTTTCTTCTGTTAACAGGGTCACGGAGGTTAGATAACAATTGCTTCACTATAATTTTACGTGATTTGCTATATACTAGATCATAGTCCAAAGAGAGCTCTGGGCCCTCACGTGCAAGTGGTAACGATAAGATGATGATGAACTGCAAAAGCGCCTCGACTGTAGCGCCTTTAATATCTTCGCAGCAAAGTTTGAAAGGTAAGATAGGAAACTAACAATGTAGCCAAGGAGACTTCTTTCTTAACGAAGTCATTCATTAAATCATTAGATGTATCGTATACTTTTCGAAATAAAGGATGAGTGAAGTTTTCCAAGGCACACTTGTGTAAGTGTGAAAAAAGCCCGGGAGTCAACAGCTTACACCCCGCTGGGCAGCAGGGGGAGGGGGTTAAGTTTCCCAGTTTATAGCTCCTAGGGTAAGTTTGGTATCGTTTTCAGCATTTTTATACAAAAACAATTAAAAAAAGAATTAAGTACATGCAAAACTAAAAAACATGTTAATGTTCATAACTATTTACATATAAACACGTGCCAGAATGGCTTTGAAAAAATATATCTAAGAAACCGCATTCATATAGATTCTCAAAATATACTTTAGCTTTGTTATAAAGTTAAAATGGAAAATAAATATTTAACTTCGCTAAGAAAATGTTGCTAAGGACCTGTAACTGTTAGAATATAATATTGTTTTTTTTAAAATAGGACGCAATTTTATGCTTTTTGATAAAAATATATTGAATGAACCTTGTGCATAGGTAGGTAGATACCGTTTATATAAAAACTTATTGAATGCTGAACTAGACTTACAACTTTGATCGACTTAAAGGCCTTTAATTAATCGATTAACATAGGTGATACACAGTACATTAGGTATCGACATGTAATTATATTTTGTCTCTTCTATACATTTGCCTTCTGCATCTGCGGCCGCCACAGATCATAGACTTACTTTATCAATAAAAAGTAGATATTATTGTGACTAATTGTGTTCAACTGCAGCAGTAGTTCAAAGCTGGTTATCGTTGGCAATACTGAGGGTAGAAGATCACGAGGTCGATAACCGACCCGTTGGACTGAACAAATCAAAGAGGCCTCCTATCCATTTAAATTCTACCAAATGGTAAAGGCTGCTGCAGACCATCATCATCCTAGCAGCGTTATGCCGGTTTTGCACTCGCACGCGAGGGCCCAGGGTCCGCTGACCATGATCCAGGATTTGGCAGATCAGGTAATTACAGTGGAGCGACTGCCATCTGACCTCCGTGACCCTGTTAACAGGGGAACCTGACTAGTTTTGGATCATTGTTATACATTCAGTTGCCTGAATGTGCAGGTTTTCTCACGAGGTTTTCCCTCACCGTAAGAGCATCGGTTAGTGAAAACATTTAGAAAAAGTCATCGGTACATAGCGGTACGCGGGATCGAACCCGGTTCTTCCCGCATTAAAGGCAACCCGCTAGGCACTGCGCCATCGAGGCCTGCTGCTGCAGACCGCAGATGCAAATCGTCCGTTAGAGGCTCGTGAGACCACGATCCTCAGTAATTAGAGACCGACAGGAAAGAGGGAATTGTGTTCGGTGTCGTTAATGAGAAGATATGCAGCTTCTATTAAGCAGGTAGGTAGGACACAAAAAACGCATTCAAAGTGCTTCAATTTCAAAGCTAGTCGTAAAAAGGCATTGTAAAAAAAACAAAACAAATTCGCTTATGGCCTAATGGCCTTGTGTGCATTAACCGTGAGGTTCTTTCGTCCTACCGCCATCTTCCGCTTACGCCATATTACTACTTGAGTGAGTATTGACATGTTATAAAAGAAATAAACATTTTGTTTTGTACTTATATCTATGAATTATGATAGGTACCTACTTATACCTTCTAAAATATCTAGTACCTACCTGTCTAGTAACACTTGTAAGTTTAGATTTCTAGGATGTTGAGCTAGTTTTAAATAGCCGTATGCTATGAAAAATAATCAAAACTTACAAACTTATTACCTACACACTTTATGTAGGTATATAAATTATAATTATTTTTATAACTTAAGCAATTATTTTGCAAGTTTTTACGAAATTCAATTTGAATAGGTATATAAAGTTTAAGACATGCATACCAAACTAGAATAGAAGATTTAGGTATGGCAATCGATAGATTTAGATATAGAATATATAGATAGGTAGCAAGGCAACTAGGTGGCTCTCTTTATTTTTTATTCATAGACGTATTTAAAGTATAGATTTTAGTAGGAACTCGGTAAAGTACTTGCAATTGCACTTAGAATGTAATTTAAAAACAATGACAATAGTGCAGTAGCCATAGCAAGTAAATCATAGTTCAAATAAGTCTTAAACTTAAAGCCTCCTAAATTAAGTCCTTTAGTATTTAAATACCTAAAGACGTATGTTTTGATCAGCCACGTACTTGTAAAATTATCCTTACCTAGACCACAAAATATATATGCTAGTACTAGACGCTTAGATTGGTAAACCTACCCTACCTTTAGGTATTAAAAAAAAGTAAGCCTATATAAATCCCACTGCTGGGCAAAGGCTTCACCTCAACTATGAGGACGTATGAGCCACACTCAACCACGCGGGCTCAATGCGGATTGGTGAATGAAGGGGTGTAATGTAAGGCAAGTGACCACCTTACTGTCAGATGTTATCAAGCCGCCCTAGGGCCTCTGACTAGGCTTAACGACTAATATCAATAGAGGGGTGCTTGCTTGTGGCGCAGTGGTGGCAGCGCTTTGGTAGTGATACCAAAGTTAAGTAACCCACGGCGCGTTCGTGATTGGATGGGGGACCATTCCGACAATTTAAGTGACGTCTATGACAAGCATCTCCGTTCTTCGGACGGCACGTTAAGCAGATGGTCCCTAATACCTTTAGGTATTGCAAGAGGAAAATATTTTAATGTTAGGGTTTAAGTTTTAACTATCTATGCACCTGAATTCATGATAAGGTTTGGATTGCGTAGCCGAGTGGCGCGATTAGATATGTGTGAAAGGCACAGGTTTTATTACTGCCTTAGGAGGTTGAATTTTTTAATGCAGTCTGATGTGATAAATTATAATAATAATATATTCGGTAATGGTAATTTATTTTACGATACCACAAAAAATATTTTCAAGTAAAATGTTTACCAAGAGGATGCTCGCACTGTCAAAAAGTTATCAGATCTCATGTAGAGCCAAGCTTTTAACTCACATCTGCTCTGCAAGCTATACATCTTGGTTAAAATATGCGGCTTGACCGTTTTGTTACTACAAGCACTATTGAGTAACAGATTTATATTTCGCCCATGTGACGGTAGCGAAACAGTCAAGCCACATATTTTTACTAAGGTGTAGAGCTTGGCTCTTCATGAGATCTGATAACATTTTGATAGTGCGTGCGAGTTTCGTCTTGGCAATATTTTACACGTAAATGTCTTTGGTGGTTTTTACTTCATTTTTCTAAGTAGCTTAAATCCAATACAAACTTCCATCCTTTTATTTATAATTTCTCCTACCCCACCTATTAATAAATTATCCCTTTATTTATTAATAGGTGGATGATTTACGAAAATCCTGAAATAGGCATAATATTATTTATAAGAAGTCCTTTAAATTTTCAGACCTCTAGCATTAAATTTGCGCAAGTCTCATACAAACTTCTTCCCCTAGTTTAAGGTCTTAGGGGGCAAAAGTTCCATTTTTGCTGTTTTTGGGGTACTATGGTATAACTTATACACCAGACACAACCAAAAATAATTTTAAAGTAAGGAACTAATAAGAAGAATCTCAACGACTTACAAACATAACCTACCTGTACATACATACCCACCTACTATTTCTTTGCTATATTGCATGCAATCAGTTTCGACTGTAAATTAAATGCATGACCTCAAGTTTTTCTCTAAAAGGCGTAATATCAATGGCGTGCTGCAAGGTTGGTGGCTACTGGCTAACTTCGCTCTCGTTTTCCAGTGTGACGCGATGACGAAGGCAGCGTTATCGGACGTTCTTCTGTCCTTTTCAAACACTTTGTTAACAATAGTCTAAGAGCTAAAATATGCTGTTTTCAAACGAAAGCTGTTTGGAAACAATAATCAGCATTGCTTACAAACACTACTCTAGACCGTTTGATAGGACGAAAGAGTGCATCCGAACTGCAACCGCGAATCTTCACAACGCGATAGGATCTACAATTCAACATCTTCATCATCCTAGCGTTATCCTGGTTGTGCACTCACACGCAAGGGTCAGCTTTAGCCGCGTATTTTGACTAATGTGTAGAGCTTGTAGAGTAGGGTATATAGAGTTAGAGGCTTGGCTCTGCAATTGAACATTGTTTTCATAAATTATCCACTTCCCTTCTCACTGCGTAATTAGGTGGCAAAGTCAAAAAGTCAGGGCTTTTAGATATTGTTTTTTACTCGAATGTCCGATAATAGTGTCTTAAAGGTTAGTGTTAATTTAAGTCATGTAACAAAAAGGATTGCTCATATTAAGTCCTGAAATATGTAAAGAGAGGCTCTTGTACTAGTCTGTCCCCGTCAGTAGAGCACTACTGCGCTGGCGGCTGCGTCATAACTGTTTTCCCTTTTACTCACTGTGGCACCTCGCCACAGACGCTCTTGACTCACTCCGCAAATTGGTATTTACAACAACACGCGTGTTCATTCATTAATGTTATTGACAAATACTGTTGTGTCACGTCTAGAGTAAGGTAAGCGACCTATCAGCTCAATATTCAGCTTTGCTTTTACTAACTTAGTCGTCCACGCAATCGCAACGAAAGTGAAAAAAGAATAGTCACGTGATATTCTCAAAACAAAAGGTGTCATGTGATATACTCTTGTGTGTGCCTTATCTTTGTACCGGCAGGTTTTGTGGTGTAAATAACTAATGTAGCTAAAATAAGTAGGTACGATTAATACAGAGATAATTTCCTGTTCGTTTCTTACAAAAAAAACAGTCTTAATAGTTAGGAACGAAAGCACACAGGTGGCAGAATATCCTCCTAATTAATCGAAGGTTGTTTTTCTTTCTTGGGAAATTGTTATTTAAGTGATATTAGGTAGTGGTGATTTAACCATTTAAAAAGTGGAAGCTCATAACTTAACGCCAGTGGACTCAACTCCATTCCAATGTAAGTCTAAGAATAAATTTAATTTCAGATTCTCTCTTTCTCTGCTTAACAAATAAAAAGAGACAGATAATTTACAATACAATAATTTAGAAACTTTAAATAAGTTGATGCGATTTCTTACGTAGGCTATATTTTTACAAATTTTACGTGTTTTCCTCTGATCGAACCTCGTTATCGAACGACATCCCTACTAAGTTGGCTAATATGGCTGTTTAGTCTGACGTTTCTGAATTATTATAGTCTGTCTCTTTTCGTTTGTTTGGCAGAGAGAGTGACTGAATAATTATTTTATAATTCAGGCAATTACTATGTAAGTTAATAAAGTAAGTTTTGCACACAAAATTTGATCAACTGTATCATCCGATGGGACTCGAATCCACGACCATTCGCTATCCGGGGTATACTCTTCCAACTGAGTTACGGAGGCCATTAGTCAGTCGACGAATTTTTTTAAGTGCCTGCTGCGCCAGTGAGCCAGCGTTCGATTTCATATATACTTGGAAAATGTATCCGCAAGTAGGTTTCCGATGGAAATATTTTTGATTTTATTCAATAAATTTAATCTAAGACAGCTCATTGGAATCGAGCGTAGTGTTAAAGTATTGGTAGCTCGAGTATATTCAAAAAAATATCAAAAAAAAGTGTAGAAAGTGAAATTATGTGTAACTACATTGATTTAAAACAATCCAAAAATTTCACCTAGGTCACTGGAGTAACTATGGTTTCTGTAATTTTTGTCTGTATGTAGGAATGTCTAATGAATTACTTTTGATGGTTATATATAATAGTATTTATACATTATGAATATGTACATATTACAATACAAAACAAAAAAAAGGTATATACAAAAATAATATCAAATAAAACACATAGCCTAAATCGCCGTCCAAGGACCGGGACATCGTCCCCAGAAGGCTGGCTGCATTTCCTTGTTGAATGGCCAAACTAACCTATACGTTGGCCAAGAAATGCGCCAGCTCTGCGATCGCCCGTACAGTCAATCAGCCTCTTGGCCAAATCACTGTATCACTTTTGATGGTCATTCTTACTATCACAATTTGAACACGTAGTAATAGGTTATCTAATATTTCTGTGAAGTGACAAATATATAGATTATCTTTTATTATTATTTGATTATTTCAGCGAAAATTAGCTATTATACGGATATTGAGTTTTACCATAACTTTATCACAGGAAGTCTAATCTTATACAGATTAGATATACGGTAGATAATTTTAGGTACTACATAGTTACCTACCTACACCGACAAAACGTTTATTATAAAAAAAACACGTAACTAGTTTTTAATTTTCTTATTAATTTTATTGGTAGGTATGTACAGAAAACATAGATAGGTACGGCCATAATAGTTCAGTGAATAGAGAATAAGAGATTAAAGGAGGGGGTGGTTACCTAACCAACGGTCCGGTAGTTTTGCATTTTTGATTATGTTGTTTATGGCCCCTCCGCGCAAAAAAATTAAATTACTTGGAGGTAATGAAATTCTTAACAAATTTTATTTTAATACATGAAAGTAAAAAGTCATAAAAGTCATTTATTTATGCATGTAGGCCCAATGGGGGCACTTATACACGTCCCAACATATATTATTTACCTACCACTGCCTCGGGACAAATAGGGGCTAGTACTGAGAAGAAGCAGCGCAAGAAACTCAGTCAGTTATGTCGAAGCCTCTTTTAAAAATAATGTTTTGATACAGAAATTAAAATTTTAATGGTGCCTAGAGGTCCTAAACTCAACCATAACATTTAAAGTACATATATATTAGCAATCTGTCCTAGAAACAAATTTCAAAATAAATTATAAGAAATGTTATTCTTTACATCATTGCTCTTCTTCATCCGCAACTCTATCTAGTTGAACTGCACCTAAAAACAAAGGTTATATACACTGTTTTGTTCAATATCGCGGCAGGCGTGGAGGGGGAGTAATATTTGTGCATATTGCATTTTAAACACTCACTAAGTTACCAACTTTCCCAGACAAATTTAAAAAAAAACTACCGAACCGTTTGTAACCCTCCATTAATTGAATTAAGTAAGTATAGCATAATAGAAAGGACATTGTACTCGTATTATTTGTTGGATAAAGCAAAACAATGATAATTGAGAATTATATAAAAATAATTTAAAATAGGTACTTACATTTTAAGGCTCTAACATTGTTCTTCTAAAATTACAACAATGTTGCTAATGAATTGAATGCCAACAGAATAACCTCGTGCTAGTATTGGTAAAGAAATTGCTAGTTTGTTTTAGAGTGCGGTTCGGTTTTCTAGCTAGTTAGTTGTATGAGACCAAGTTAATGTAAGTGAAGGCTTACATTGTTTAGTACACTGTTGCAGTACCAAGTGCGTGTCGTGTCACGCAAGCCCAAATGTATGGTTCCGACAAAACTGTTGGTTTTCTATGGAGCTAACCCTTCCTGACTGATACTTATATGTTGGTGGACTATTTATTTATTACTAATTAACTGATAGTTTTCCTATATTCATCTATACTAATATTATAAAGAAGAATGATTTGTTTGTTTGTGTATTTGCATCGAATAGGCTCCGAAACTACTGGACCGTTCGTTTAAGACACTGGGAAGGACATAGGCTACTTTTTGTCGCGATATAAAATCATCAGGGGGGTGAAATGGGGGATGAAAATTTGTATGGAAAATCCAACTTTTAGCGCGGGCGAAGTCGCGGGGAACTGCTAGTTATTTATATGCTACTTTCATATTTTTTTCTATGCACCCAAAAGTAGCCGATGTCTGAGGATATCAAATCGAAAAAAAACCTACAACGGCACACGACGGGTTAGACGCTCCTTCCTGGATTTGATATGAATGATATGCCAAAAATTCTGACCACACAATAAACTTATAATTAAAATGATCCTAATGTGTATCACTTTATCTATTACCATACCGGAAAGTGTTAAGAAAATAAGTATCTATGAAAAGATTCGGTGGGGGTACTTTTTACGGTGAAAAACTATTGCTGAGGACCTCTCGGACCATATTAAATTTGGCACACGATGCACCAAACATCCTGTATCCTGTTATGGTCTTTTACTGCCGTACTCAGCGTCGTTACTTAAATTAATTATCTCTAATGAAGTATCCTTCTGTCACTTTTTTTATCAAAAGAAAAGACATGAGACTCAGGGAAAATTTAACTTTCATCTGTGCGGCAGTTAGTTTTGTTTTACTTGAGTAGGTATCTTAATTGTAACTTCAGCGACCTTCCGGGATCTCCCTATTACCTAATACATCAGTACCTTTCATTTCCTGACTTTATTAATTGATTAAATGTTTATACTAACTACTTAATAAACAACCAAGCTAGCTGTAATTCAGCTAAGAAATCCCATATCAGGCTGATTTTTATTAACTAGCTAAAAAGTGGATACCTATGTGTGTATTTTATTTGTCATCTGTGTTTACTAATTAAATAACGGAACTGAAAATGTTTATTTGCTAGTACTTAGGCAAATTAGGATAATGGAGCCCCTTAGGGCCAAATATAGCCAACTTTAGCCCCCCCGCCCTACCCAACTACCCACTATACTTGTATTTGGTACTTACGTGCTAACACCTCATTGCGATTAAATGTTGAAATGATATCATATCTGTGATAACAGTCCGCCATTTTATATGTAAGTATGTGTAGTCCAACAATACTGTCATTTGGTTGGGAGTGGTATGTTGAGATCGTAGTGCGGACTAAAGTAACTCATAGATATTTTCGGTTTTAGCCGACATCGGTAACCGAGGATGGGTATTTGTTTCTCATTTGACTGCGGAGATTGTGGGGACTGTTCGTGCAATCCGTGCTGCCTGGCTCTGAGTGCCTGCTGCCTGATACCCTGCCTCTGTCCAAATGCGTGCGGGCAACAAGCTCCTCCGCCGCAAACCGTCGTAGTACACCAGCCACCGGTCATCGTCGATCAGGCTTACCCGCCACCCCCACCTCCTGGCTCCTACCCTTACCCACCTCCTCAACAGTATCCACAGTACCCTCAGTACCCTCAGCCATACGACCCATACCCAGCCCAGCCTCGATGAAAAGACGCGCATTTAAATAAGGTGAGTTGGCACACTATTAGAATATATGTGGCACAGTGGACGACTGCATGCACTGATTAGCAATTAACTTGTTATTAGTTACTTTCTTTACTGCATAACATACTTTACTCATTTTCTGCTTATACCTCACTCAGGGACGGGACCTCACCATATACATTACACAAATAAATTAACATGCTTATGTACCTGCTACTACTAATGTTATTAGTCAACGAATCGAAAGTACTTTCTGTAATTGGTTAGCTGTAATTAAAATCAGGTTGTAGGTGTTACAAAACTATTTGTTGGAATGAAGTTAAAAGTAAACTACTAATGTCTGGAAAAATGCAATGTATGTTATTTTGTTTAAATAATAATGTTATAACTAAGTAGGTACACCACACGGCCGCTTCGTCAGACCCCAGTTTGACCGTGAAACCGCCTCTATTCCCTACGTAATAAAAGCTGTTTCCATAGTTCAAATGGGTAACCTGACGTGCTGCCGAAAGTACAATATAAAGCTACCATACTTATCAATTTCAGAAATATCCCGCCACTAAAGTAACAATATCATAAACTTAATAAAATAGATTATCTAAATCATAGAGAGTGGCAAATTAGTTTGATTTTGACAACACATACTAGACTCTTTTGATAATAATACGTTTTACCACTGATTAAAATATTCTAATGCCAGATAGTATTTTTATTTCTTCTATAGCGTAAGGTAGGTTATCAAATATTTTTTTACCAATATTGTAATACCTGATTTTGACTGTGTGTGTGTCCTGGTAACATTTCATTTCAATGTAGGGAACTCTTTAAGTTTCATTACTGATTGATTACTAATAATGACGTTTTTAAATAGTAATAATAACGTCATCGAAGTATTGATTTGTGACTATTTATTTATTGTACTAAGTTGTCTGTATCTGTTGATACAATTATAGTGTTATATAACATCATTGACATCATGGTATAATAAACTACACGACTTTTTAAGTCATCTAAAATACTAGGAAGCACTAAAACATATACAGGTTTATCCATTGTTTTTGTAGCTCGAAGATCATAGACAATAGACAGTCGGTTTTTCAATGAGGTGTTTTCGTAGGCAATTTAAACCCATTCTAGCATCTAGTAAGATGGTTCTAAGTAAATATTCGTCATATTACTAATCAAATCATGGGCCAAATAACAAAATCCATACTCGTTTATTCATATTATGAAGTCGTAATACCCCAAAATAATATGAGGTGTTGTTTTGCACTTAAATGAGCAGTTTTCCTGAAGTTTTTAAGGAATTATGTTGGAAGATCAAGGCCACAAAGTGCCACCAAGTGCAATAATAACATGACATTATGTTGCTAATCACGAACTGTCACGTTCCAGGATGGGTTGCAACGTGTCCTGCCGCCCCTGCTGCTGTTGCTGCATCCCCTGCCTCTGCTGCGACTGCTGCTCCGACCCCAAGCCTCAGACCACTGTCGTACACCACCACCACGTTACCAGTGTGCCTGCTTCAAGCGCCCATATCATCGTCAACCAACCACCGCCGGCATACAGAAGATAGCCACTTCTAAAACTAGTTAATTCGCAAATAAATGCTGGTTTACACTTCCTTAAGTATAGCGAGTTCTGAGTTGACTTCCTTGAGTATCGGACAGTTAAGCAGTTTGTGCTTAGTGTATACTAATTGGCAAATCCCTGTCCGTTTGATGAGAACCTTAGTTCACCAAAAATCGCTTCTATACTCAATACTCATGGAAATGTAAATCAGCTTTAAGTAAAATATGACTCAATTTGATTTCCAAGCAAATTTCTTAAGAAATTATCATGGTGCTTGCTAAGCAGCAATCAATGACTGTGGTATTTGATTTGGGCAACAACAATGACGAGTTTTCCTGAAAGTATTGTATTTTCAAAGCGTTTTTAAGCAAGAGTCAAGAGATGTCGCTAAAGAAAGCAATGCAATTTCAAATGAGGCATCGGAATAACGTTGCTTATAAACTTATTCGTAATTCATGTGTGTTAGTATTTTAACTTGTAAATATATATTTCCTCTTATTTTTGTCGATAGTTTTGCTGTAACAAGCTGTGTTGTTGATGTTTCTTGAGTGGACAAAATTAACATATTTTCTTGCGTCGTCTAGGAATGCTACACTTATTGGAAAACTCTTCAATCTGCTAGTCGACCGGCAAGAATCAGGGTGTAATGAAAATACATTATAAAATAGGCAATTACGTAATGCGTCCGATATTTGCCAGACAGCAGACACCTCTATTGTGAACTAATATGTACTGACGAAATTATAAAGATGCTTCATTTTATTATACGGGTGAGTAGAATTATGAAAAATTTCAATATGGAAATATTATCTTTTGCCGAATTGCACGTTATATTACTCAGTTGTATTTTGTCTGATTGTAAAATACAAAACTTGTTGAACTAAGTGTATTTTAAGTTTATTCAAACTATTACTTGAGTTTCTCAGCAACACGAATCAACCATAATAGTAACTAATAAATATTATAATAATTGAAAAATAAATAATTCGATGCAGGGTTTAAATTACAGTCTGTGATGAATTAACGCTGTTGTTATTACATTCGATTGAGATAATTGTAATGTATTTTATATCTTTCATCGATATCTTTAATCGGGTGTAAACATTTTATTGTATAGTTACATAACATTAAAGTTGCGAATGTAAATTGTAACCCCCTTACTAATAATGATTGTCCACTGCTATATCACTTTGTTTCAATATGAGACGGCAATATGAGAATGACAGAGAGGTTACTTGACATACATAGTGGAGACAATAATGTCAAATTTGCCGTCTATTCTAATCAAGAGTTACGAGTATAACAATGTCAAAATCATTATTAGTAAGGGGGTAAGTGTATATTATCTAAATATTAAGTAAGGCTTTTTACTTATGTAATGCAGGAATTTATTTATAGTTAGTTGTTAAGTCAAATACCAAAACCATGTTTAGCTTATACCTATGTATATTCTAAAGTAAATACGTAAATATAATATTTTATTTTTATTTTGATATAAAAATTATGCAAAATAAAAAATATATATAATAATGTGGAGATGCCCCCCTCTCATTATATTTCCGTGGTCAAGTGGTTCGCTGGCCGGATTTCAATGTGTCGCAAACAATGAGGACCCGGGTTCAATCCACGGTCTGGTCAATAGGGAAATCCTATTTTTTCTATCACAGTTGTTTCTAAGTTCATAACCCACACAAGTGATTTAGCTACTTACTTTCTGTAAGGAGTAAATGTAGGAGTTTTCCTAAAGGTATTCTCAAGGCACTGGTAAGCAAGAGTCACACACACGACATCATTCACAGGTGCTAGTGTTCTTTTGGAATAGGTATAATATTTTAAAGCAATGACACACATGAGGCAACGTAGTACTATTACTTACCTAGTCAACGTCACTCGTAAAATCATAATAGGTACTCGTAGCAAATCTGTCTTTTGTGCTTGTATAGACGTAGAGTTGTTGTTTATTTCTTCACGTGTCACGAATTTCAAGTAAATACTTACTGGGATATTCCACAAATATTTCTGTTTGGGTTTCTCTATGCTCTCTATGCCACTCTATGCTTATGCAGAATGTCAAATTGGTACACAAATGAAAATAAAATGAATTGGTATAAAACATGTCATGTGCATATTCCAAATATTTTCAGGCTCTGTAATTTCTAAACATACTTACTTAGGTATACTATTTCGTTTTATAGATAGAATCAAAAGAGAGTTAACAGTAAAAAAAAATGTTTACATCCAGTAGAAGCGTAGAGTTACGTTAACAACAAATTTGATCTGTTTACACGTTAGTCAATGTTTACTAGGACTTGTAAAATTAAAGAAGCCGTCATATCCGTCCAACGTTAGACTTTAGAGGTCTAAAAAATTTTGGTAATTTTGGGGCAATATTATGGTTTGTAATAATATAAACAACTGCGAAGGGACTGTCCGTCTAGTTTACCTGGTAGCGTGGCTAAGCGTTGAGGGTGCAGTGAAGTCGCATATTTGATCTGCGACTCTTGTTGTTCTATTGTTTTCGAAGTCTTTATTTTATCAGATATCGCTTCCGAAGAGGAACTCGTCTCTTTCTACATCTTAAATGATATGCATGAGCGTTTCATCCAGATAAGGCGTAATGAACTTGATTCTGTCTTGGGTAATCGTGTCATGAAGATCTGATAAAATGCGGCATCCATTGGATTGCATTTTTATTGCCTTGACCATGGTTTGCTGGTCGTCTTCTGTGATTAAGAGAGACATGGCCTTATTAATGGCGGTTATGCCGAGACCCAACTTTGATTGGAAACTGTATTTTTTGTCTTTCTCGTGTTTCAATGTCGGTGCCCCCAGTAATTTGCAATTCTAAGAAATGAGGTATAGGAGACTTTCTTTTTGGTCTTTTCGTATGCCAAAACTAGAAATGGGTGGCCATGTCTAAGCCAACTCCAGGTGAATTTCTTCTCCTTAAGTAGCTAAATATTTGGCGATATAACCCAGTGTGGACAAGGATTCTGCCTCCAATTCTGACAGTTTTTCTTTTGGTGCCGTTGCGTCTGGTGTCACTGACGGCATTATCTCAGTGCTTATTTCAAGATCGGGCGGTTGCACGACTTCTTGCCTTGTTCCCATCACACCATCTTGTGATACTGGCATATCAGCGTTAGGTTCATATAGACATGTTGTCTGGTCCAATATGTTAAGTGTTTGTCATTATTTCAGTGCCTGTAAGACAAAAAATATTTAAAGTCTATTGTAGGTATATGCTACTTTTGCTACAAGTGAAGATATGGGTTAACTTATGATTGACCGTCTATTAGTAGTAGTAGTATTTATTTGCCAGTAAGATGTTCAGGACCTCAGGAGTTTATTCAGGATTGGTCCTTACCAACCAATTATTATTTTTCTCCAGAGGGCCAACCCAAAAATAATAAATGGTTGTATTTCTAATTTACTTCTCTTATGTAATAAAGAAACGCCGCTTACCGAGTCACAGATAATAATATGAAGAGTTTTCCAATTTTAAGGTATCAGAATTAATAATGTCAGCCGATTTCGACTACGGCGGCCTATCTCAACAGAGATTAGCCAACTGCGCAGGACATATTATAGTGCACAAGTGTGTGCGAAATACACAGGTGCACTCTCTGTTCCTTCACTCTCATAATTCGGTGAGACGGCAGTCCGACATGACCGTAGAGAGATCAGGCGCAGGACCCGTTGGTGCTAAACGTGCTTTCCGAGGCAGGGGGGTGTTAACACCACCAACTTCCTGACTCCGGAGCTGTCTGGGTTATTTCAAGACAGAAAAACCCAAACACTCTCGGCCCGACCCGGGATTCGAACCCGAGACCTCGTGGATAGTACCCAGCGTGCTGACCACTAGACTAACGAGGCAGTCAAAAGGTATCAGAATTAACAATAATACGGCGAAGACGGCGGTTCTTTCCCAGTAACTTTTTATCTAAACTTTGTTTAGGCATGTTATATTTTTCTGTTTTAATATTAAATTAAGCCCTGTAGGCTAAAAGAACTGTGACTTTGTAACCGAAGAATGAAGCATTGAACATTTAAATATATCACAAAAACTTGCTTGTATTATCACCCACATTAACATTGTTGATTCATTGTCAGTATATAAATAAATAATTGATAGCCTATTTTTAACGTTAAAAATATTTTAATATTTAATACCGACAATAAATACCGACAAGATAACTAGCAGCAAGAGTCTAATAATTGTATCTTAATAGATCCACAAATCAAACTTACACGACTTCTTCTTTAAAAACTAAATCAGTATACCAGATCTAGTGAAGGTTTGCATTTGCCTTGCATGTCCCCAATAAGAACTGAAATTGATCGTCTTATTTACCTTCTTTACCTAGATTTATTGATCTATGGTCTTATGGAGCTATGCAATTGTTAACTTTATGACGGTTTAGTACCTAATTAATATACTTTGTTCTATAACGAGAGTTAAAATTGCTATACAGGGTGTAAAAAAACGACGACGTCGACGACCGTCTTGTAGTCGTTCGCGCACCGGACTTCCAAACCAGGCGGTTGCGGGTTCGAATCCCGCAAGGGGCAAATGTTTGTGTGATGAGCACGAGCATTTGTACCTAAGCCATGGATGTTTATATGTATTTAAGTATTTCTATCCGTTATCCTAGTCACCATAGTACAAGCTCACGCTTAGTTTGGGGCTAGGCAATTGGTGTGTTTATAAAAAAAATAAGTTTGAGCAAGAAACGACATAAGAACACGGGAAGCTATAAAATACTTTGAAAAGATAAAACTATCGGAAACGAATCTAGTTTAGTTTAGTAGTTTAGTTACTATACAGATAATATCCATTATCAATAAAATAACTATGTTTTATCAACAAAAAATACCTTTATACTTAATGTAAATGTCGCACGCAGAAATTCTGGTCTAAGACATAATACCATCATATAATCGTAGTCATCTAGCCATTACAAAAGTACGAGCACCTATTTTTACAAAAGTACCTATTTTTCGTTACAGTCCATTGCAGTTTGTCGATATCATAATTTTTTTAACGGTTCTTGAAAAGTAGTTGCATTTTCTTCACAAGCTGCATGCGTACGATTTTTTTAAACTATACGAGTATGCATACATTCTTACTACACGTATATCTTCAATGATATACTCGACAGTATTGATATACAATGATAACTGCATAATTTTATCTTATTTGCCTTCTGTTATATTTATTCTTATCATCAGTTTCACATTGTCTTTTTGCGATATTGAAATAGTCATTGCACATTACCACGTAAACATATGCACATGATTCTGATTTTGTTTGTGAACTAACTCACTGGCTGATATCAAGCGGCCAAAAATCTGTTAGTACCTAGATACCTCTACTCTCAGTTCATGTTCTCAACTAAGAACAATAATTATTTGCATATTAAGTTTCACTAAGTCGATTTCGATTAAGACCTAGAGTAGGGTCGTCCATCATATTAGTAACTTTGAAAACACGTAATGTAAAATTAAGTCAATGAGTAAGTAGCGCATAGCAGTTATACAACGCGATTGCTAGCTATCGGTTCTGTGTCAGTACCTACGTATGCTCACGACGATAAAAAAATTGTTCAAGTGTTACTATTGTGTTAATAGGTACATTGAAGTGATTTTACAAGTGATGTTTGCAATAAAGTGAAAATAAAAAAGTTAGTATCACACAACAAATGTTCCTTTCAGTTTGTAAAGTATTCATACTGACCATAACTGGTAGAGAATTCACCTTCACATAAGAATGAACTTTAGAATACTTTTGTAATACTTAACGTAAAATTATGTCCTATAAGCTGTTGGTTTTCTAAGATCACCTTATTTATTTCGCTGGGTCAGCGACACAAGGTGGATGTAGAGTTTCAGCACCAGAAGACCCCTCTCTTCGATGTGAAATCTCTTGCCAATTTATTCGATTCCAAGATTAATAAGGTACAATTCAAGTACTAATGTTCGTTCGAATATGTGCCCGAGTGAGCGCTTTACGTCAATAACACACTTTAGGGTAAACTTGTTTCTAACGATGTTAATTTGTTTTTCGGATATTCACTTGTTTTTTTTATTGGTCATTTAATTTTGACGGCTGTATTCTATCTAGCTGCAAATCTGTCTTGTTGAGAAACTGTCTAGCTGAGAATCTGTCCAGTTGCTACGAGCAAGTAAGTTTAGTAATTTCCATCTGACACTAAGATTTTGTAAATTTACTTAGACCATGGGTAAGACTACTCAATGTATAATAACGACAGTTTATTGATGCCTAAGGAAGTACGTATTGAATTAAAAAGTTGTTTTTGCTTGCAACTGCTGTTATCTCGAATTGTTTGCCTGACCTTAGTGTGCAGGGAAAAAATCATTGAAACGGCAAATAAACAACTTTATTGTAGGTAGGTACTTACTTAGAGTTGTGCGATAGTAAGAGTAGAACGTCAAATTTGTTGTGCAAAAAGTATAGAAACTTTAACAAAGTAGGACTAAGACTTCTGAAACGTAAACTAACGTAAACTTTACGAAACAGAACGTGACAAACTTTTTAATCAATAATACCTTATACGAGCAATGCACAAAAATTCGAGTAACAGACCCATAGACCAACCATTATCTAGGATTACGCCCATTTTAAAAGTGTTTGACTTTGAATCTAAGTGATAATGACGTTAGTTGGCTTGTAGAACAATGCCTATGAACAGAATATATAAGCTAAAGTAACATAAATACCGGTAACCGCGTCCACTGGAGAAGTTTGGGAGAGGCCTTTGCCAGCAGTGGGATAATAGTATATAATAAGAAAAAAAAAACATAAATACAATCATCAGCAGCAGGTGTATTTTTTTATAAATATGAGCTAATAGCTAAAAAGCAATTTTTTTATAGCTTTATTTGAAAATTTTCTCCATATGGACTAAAACCCTAATCTAATCATTGGCTTTATCAACACCGATGCAGGAAAACCAATTTCAAATATCAGGTTGAAAAATATGAATCAAATCGGTAAATATTAAACTAATTTATTCCAGAATGGGTCTAACAGTGATCGTGAAGCCGTTCTGTTGCTGCTTCATACCCTGTATATGCTGCGAGTGCACTTGCCATCCTAAGCAGGAGCCGAGGGTGGCCGCAGTGCACACAGTCTGCCAGCAGCCAAGAGCGAGAGAGAAGGACCAGGGTCAGACCCTTCAGGAACCCCCACCGGCGTACTATACGAGTACTGACAAGCCACCTCCTTACGAAGAAAAAGACGGCCACTTGTGATAACTTATGGTATATTTTTTATTTTATCTAATTACTAGTAGTTCCTCGCGCGATTTTGCCCGCGCCAAAAGTCAGATTTTCCATACAAATTTTTATCCCCCTGATGATTTTATATCGCGACAAAAAGTATCCTATGTCCTTCGCAGGGTCTCAAACTATCTCTGTGCCAAATTTCATTTGAATCGGTACTGTAGTTTCAAAGCCATATACCAACAAGCAATCAAATCTTTCCTCTTTATAATATTAGTGTAGATGATTTACACTAAGGCTTACTTGCGCACGTCCGGATTAGCTGATCCGGACTTTTTCAAGGCCTATTATCTGAGTAGAAAGCTCACTTGCACAAGTCCGGATCAGCTAATCCGGAAGGTCTAAATGCCCCAGTCCAGATTAGCTAATCTGGACTAGCGCGAGTGGGCTTTCAACTCAGATAATAGGCCTTGAACAAATCCAGACTAGCTAATCCCGACGTGCGCAAGTGGGCCTTAACTGATTTTGATGTAATGCAGATAGCAAGTCATTAATTATAGATTTATGCAACGTAGTGATTTTAAAAGTATGTGAATGCTTGTTTTTGTAGGAAATTATTTAAGTTTATGGGGACAGTAGGTTGAAACAAGTAGGTAGGTACATTTGTGGGTATTTGGTAGATTTGATAGGTATTCTAACACCTTATGCGGCTAGTACTCGTAAATTAAGACAATTTCTTTGTATCAAGTAAGTAAGTAAGTCGCAATTTCGTCGACCGACAAGAGGCAATCTTATCAAAGTAGATCGAGTACAAACAAAAGTTGGGTTTTTTTCACTCAATTATGCAAATAAAATGATACACTGATAATCAATATGTTTTATAGTCAAACAATAGCTGATTTCCACCAGTTTATCTAAGAGAATCGATGTAAAGGGTTGTTGCAATCGAGCTCTTGTGTCTTAATTGTGCCAATATTACGAATACGATATAAGGTAAGTCAGAGTACATTTATGAATTTCTTTAAGTACTTAATATGTGATATTATCACATAAATTTTTATGTTATTTACACCTGTGATATTATCACAGTGATATTAAAACAACGATCTTGCAGCCTCTTTAATACCGTTAGTGTACTATGGGTAGATACCCATACTATCTACTACTCATCCACAGACTCTACAAAACACAACGTTTACTAGCATTGCGTAGTGACAAAACCAGCCAAGTGCGAGTAGGACTCGCACACGAAGGATTCCGTACCATTATCTATTATATTCCAACAGTAGACTTAAGACCTTTATTTAGTTTTGAATACCTACGAAAAAAAAACAATTGAGTATGGGAGCCCCCTTTAAGTATTAGTTTTATTTTAATTTAATTATTTATTTTTAAAGTGAATATGCATATTAATATTATGTGAACATGTCAAGAGTATACTTGTAGCCATTATAAATATCGAGCAAAAACGCCAAGTAAAACACGTATGTTTAATGGGAGCCCCCCTTAAGTATATATTATAATCTGTTTTTAGTATTTTTTGTTATAGCGGCAACACCAAAGGATCAACTTATTGGATTTTTTGAGCGTTTTTTGGATGATAGATTTTAATAATTTAGTACAAATCACAGAAAGGAAATAAAAATCATGTGTAAAGTTTCAGAATGGGTATATTCCACTCCTGCTGTGTACCTCACGATCATCATCACAAGAAGCATCACGGTCATCACTGGCCGCACCATGGGCCGCATCACCTAGGACCACACCATCACGGGCCGCATCACCACGGGCCACATCACCACGGGCCGCATCATCACGGACCGCATCACCACGGGCCGCATCACCACGGGCCACACCATCACGGTCCCCCACATCATCACGGGCATCATCATGGACCGCATCACGGACCTGACTATATACGATTTCATTAAAATATGTATTATCAATCTTAGTATAAAATAAGTGATTTAAGATTTTATGTATTGGTTCTATTAATGTAGTCGACCGCAGGACTAACGAAAGACGGGCCTGATTACCAACAGCCATTTAAGGCTCAGTCATCAACAATCTCTAAGGTTCACAAACACATTTATAATTTTTAAACAGCCGGTTTAGCATTATTTGTCATATTTTGTACGAGGATTCTGTCAAATAAACCGGCTAAGAACTTTATCAAAATTTATGAACTCGGAGTTCATAAAGTCATTGCCTTTTTTGAATAGCCGGTAAACCTCGATATGTGATATTGAAACAACGATTATGCTGGTTAGCGATGGGCGATTGTTCGAAAAATAATAATCGAATGAATAAATAATACGAATATCGGCCATTCGAATGATAATCGATGTTCGGCCCTTCGATCGTATTGCCGCGACTGTGCGCACAGGACAGGCAGCGAACGAATGATTAATCGACGCGATGAATGACGATTCATTCGATAGTAGTTAGTAGTACGGCCTGCGCACCGCACGCTACGGTATTGCTCGCCGCATAATAGAAGGATAATCGAATAACTGTAGTTGCTTATCGAATACATTCGAATACAGAGACCATTCGAATAATTCGATTAATTTAGTAATAATCGCCCATCGCTAATGCTGGTGGTATGAGGTATCCTGGCTGAAGAACCTACGCCAATGGTTTGGAAGGAGTACCCGATCATTGTTAAGAGCCGCGGTATCAAGGATGCAAGTTGCTATGATGGTCGCCGAACTTCGACAGAAGATGGCACCTTAAGAGAAAAGCAGTAAAAGCGTAGTACTAGTACTTATTCTGTGGTAATAGACTAATTTTAAATTCATGTCGTCCCTTTCTTTGCTGAAGAAATAAGAGACTGTAGGTATGTTGCATCTAGTCCGCGGCACTTCGGAATTGAGCCAATTGTTTTTTATAAATAAAAGTGATATTGCGACAAATTACAACGTGATTTATTTATTTTTCATTTAAGTTATAGTATGGATATTCGAAAATAGTTACCACCAGGTCAAAATTGCAAGTTACACACTGTAGTCCCTGAAGTCACTTGATTTTTTTTATTTTTTACTTTTTTTTATTTCAAAAAACACCAATTACCTAGCACCAAATTAAGCGTGAGCTTGTGCTATGGTGACTAGGATAACGGATAGAAATACATAAATACATATAAACATCCATGACTTAGGTACAAATGCTCGTGCTCATCACACAAACATTTGCCCCTTGCGGGATTCGAACCCGTAACCGCCTGGTTTAGAAGTCCGGTGCGCGAACGACTACACCAAGACGGTCGTCAAATTAATCTCGATACCCATAAACAGTACTGTTAGATACGTTACACCTCTTGGGGCTTGCAGACAACACTCACATCCTTGCTAAGTCGCGAAAGCTAGAAACATGATCACCACCTTTTTCGAGATCAAATTTCTTAGAAGGGTGTGAGAATAACGAGATTGCCTTAGGGGGGCTAATTCGGCTAAATATTTATATGTATTAGTTCCATTAACCCATTCGCTGCCAATTTCGAGACACAATAGAAAATCAATTGTTATCTCGCACCGGTGCGTGCTGTGGCATAGAACCAGTTAAAAGTAACCATTTTAGACAATATATTATGGCGGATTTGTACTGTCATTGGTTCTTGGAACAACAAGGCAATCTAATCTTATCAGCCAGATTTGGTTATATCGAGTGCATGTATAACAACAGCAATCACATAAGTAACTAAATCGCTTTTATTTCACACACACTTTTAGATTCGTTGCCGAAGTTGTGACTAATTGGCTTGGGTACGTAATTTTCTAGAACGTTTTTAACATTTTAGTAAGCTTTATAATTTTTTGCCTTTCTCCTTTTGATAAACTTCCACATCCACAAGTATCATTTTAATAAGTAATGATAAAGTATCTCTTTGTAATAAGTTAAAAAACTGGTACTTAGATAACTTTTTATTTCTCTACGACAGTTCATAATTTTCGATTGATCATTGTCTTGTTTTACGTGTAAGGCGAATTCATTACCTTACAAATTAATATATTTCCATATTTTTAGGACCACTAGATCCATAGAAATATAAAAAAATACATTGGAGGTTTCCGGACACACTGTATAGATAAAAGAAAGTTGGGTTTGTTCCAATTTATAACTCGCGAACTATTATGATTTTTAGGGTTCTGTAGTCCTGACAAGGAACCCTTATAGTTCCGTCATGTCCGTCTGTCTGCCTGTCCGAGGTTTTGCTAAAAGACCATTAGTACTATTAATCTGTAATTTTGTGGGTGTATGTATACCAATTACGCTGAGAAATCGGTATAATAAAATTTTGGTTTTATTTTTATTTTTAGGGTAGCTCTTCTACATGTGAAGTGGGGATGATTTTTTTATCTTTGTATACCCCATCGTGTAATATCGTTAAGTAGGTCTTTTAAAATGACTAGGGGTTTGCCACATTATTTTGGAAATTAATGCTTAATTTACGATTAATTTATTAAACTTTCAAGTGCAATTTTTTGTTCCAGTAGGGCTTTCCCCCGCCCCTCTAAAAGCTTAACTGCTGGCTAGAAAAATCTGAAAAAAATCCTGATGATAGTGCATTTCATAAAATTTAAGGAAAAACTATAGCTGTTAAAATAACTTTCTTAGTTTAGGAGTAATACTCGTCGTTGAACTTGGGTGTTGTATAATTTTGGTCATAATATAGTGTCGTAATTTACCATAAATACACCTTATTGTCATGTACTTACTTATTTATTATCATTTATTATGGCTTGAAATACATATTATTATAATTATTGTTGTAAAGTATTGTAACTGACTTCCCATTGCATTTGGCGCCAAACGCCAGCCAATGGGAAGCCAGCAAGCGAGTCGCTCCATTTAGTTAGTACGTAGTGTAGCGGTGGGGAGTATTCGTTATGAGAATTATTTTTGTAAGCAGCAGTCTGGCTCGAGAATTTAAACAGTTAACATTACTAGAACTGAAGTGCTGTAGGTCTTTAGTTAGAACACCTAAACTTTTGTACTTAATATTACATAATTAGAATAGAGTACAGTGGAATTATCCTGAGTTTCTATTCGACGCTGATACCCTTCTAGTTATTGATAGTGAGCTATCATAATAGTGGTTAATGTTAATGTTGTATTAGATACTGGTACGGAACCCGTCGTACGCGAGTCCGACTCACACTTGGCCCGCTTAATTTTTTTAGATTCGTCTCTTGCTAGTATAGCAAAATAATTATATAAAAAAACACTAAAAAAATACATCGGAGGGTCAATGGGGGATTTTGTATAGGAAATAGGAATTTGCACGGGCGAACCCGCTTATTTTTAATAGGTTTTTAATTGAAATTAATAAAGATAATATCTTAAAAGGGTGTAGTTTATGTTATCTGTACATTTTTACTGATTACTTTATAGGTTTTGGCATAATCACTTTAGTTTACGTAATTCATGATTCATGACTGTTCATGACCGTGAAACGTAGAAAAACGGCTCGGTTTTTTGCACCACCAAAGTAAACTTCGGCACAGTTCCCATAGTTTTAATATCCTTCTTATCTAAGTACTTTGCTTGTGTAGAGGTAGGAATCTAGGTTAAAATCGATATATCAGCTGGGTAGCTTAGTTACTTATCAATTTTACACTCGCTCTTGTCGACGTTATTGATCGTTGTCAAACTGCCTCACATGTTTTTAACATGAATAATTACCATTGTGATATGATAGTGGCTTATTGCCATCGAGTGCAATAATTTTGAGGGTAAAAAGTAAAATTAGCCTACATGGATCCCACTGCTGGGCAAAGGCCTCACCTCAACTAAGAGGAGGTACGAGCCATATCCACTCCACCACGCGGACTCAGTGCGGATTGGTGGAGGGGTAGTCTGTAAGGCAAGTGACCAACCTTACTATCAGATGTTATCAAGCCGCCCTAGGGCCTCTAACTAGGCTTAACGACTAATATCAATAGACATTAGCCGGGACCAACTGCGTAACGTGCCTTCCGAAACACGGAGATGCTTGTCATGGACGTCACTTAAATGGTCGGAATGGTCACCCATCCAATCACGACCGCGTCGTGGGTTGCTAAACTTTGATATCACTACCAAAGCGCTGCCGCCACTGCGCCCCAAGCACCACCATACCGGTATGGCTATTAAGCCACGCACGGCACTTAAATATATTGTAACTAAATCCTAAATTAATGTTATTAACTTCACCCTTCACCAAACACGCATTATGGTGGACTTTGCATCTAATATGATTTAGTTAACTGTATTGCGTTGTCTCTAACATTTAAAGCTACTACTTACTGCTACTACTACTTTAAACCTGGAGTTCAACAATACATATTTAATTTTTAATCACCCGATTTAACATTATTGACATATTTATAAATGAATGAAATGTCAAGTTAACCCTCAATCATGGTTTGCCGGCTGTTAAAAAAAAAATAACTCGGAACTAAAAATTTTCATCTATTATTAATCTAAATAACTCTTTGGATTTTAGTTAATTAATGACTGTCACTTGAAGTAACAAATTATAACTGGTCCCATCCAACATGTTAAGGTTTTGTTTTAAGGCGCGCGAAATCCTCTGGTTAAAGTTTATCAACGTTATCAAGTATTAAAATCGAGAATATTTCAGGATACGATGGGTTTGTGCTGCTCCTGCTGCTGTGGCGACGATCCCCCACGAGATGTTCAGTTTGTGGACCACCCAGTTAACCCTCGAGAAATGCCCTCGGATGTGGTGTTTGCCGATGATGGTCAATTCGCTCAAGGGAGATAGCAGTAACTGATCAATGTGTGACTCCGTCTGTATAATTTCAATTCGCCATCCAAGCAAAAAGCTATTACAGATCAGGCTGTCACACTGTCTCATATTTTGTAAAAGGACAATGTAACGTGGGTTGTGTGAAATAATGAAAACTGTATGATTCTATTAAATATTAAAACGTTAACGGTTTCTATCAAATAATTTCATGTTTAAGCCTTTCCTTCCCATCTCAGAGCAAATGAGAACCTACCACACCGTAGTTGTTTGGTAGGTCAAGAAACCAAATATGTACAAAATGTAAAAAATATATGGGATATGTAATTAATAAAATTAGGCGTTACTTTGCGGAAATCCATTATTAGATGGGAAAAATAAAATACAATTATTTTGCTTTAAATTTCCGCTAAGAGACGCTAGCGCTGGCACCAAAACCACAACCACACCATCTATGTGCCTATAGCACATTATAAATACTAGTACTACGCCCAAACCGTAAAATAATACTTGGGCCTGCCTATATATAGTTAGCTTAAACAATAGGTACTAGTCTTTGTTGTTTGTTGTTGTCTTAGACCAGAGTATACCCATTTTTAAACAGTCGGTAAACGTAAAATAACTGTTTAGACGCAATTCCCATACAAAATATGTCGAATAATATGAAAACAGCAGATTTTTTTTTAACCATGTGTAGGTGAACTCGACTCTTAGCCTTTACCTGAGGCTATTCAGCGTTAACCTTGTTTAAATACAGTGTGGTCCTAGGCAATAATTTTCCAGAATAAAAAACTAGAGACGACATTAACATTTAGTTCAAGCATTACGATATCCAGAGTTACACGAAGAGGTGCCAAATTTTCAGGAGCGACGTAGAATCAATAAACATAGACAATATATACAAAAAAAGTCATTACAGCGGGAACGTTGCGTTTTCTCTCTTTTAACTTTAATTACGGATATTTTAAAGTACATTAATGTTATTCGAAAAATCCAACAATTAAAATAACTGCAGTAATGTCGTTTCTTTGTATTTTTATTTTATAAATTTGTCACCTGACTCAAGTAACCCTACATACATATTCACATTTTTGTAAGTAAGCAGATTACATTTAATACAAAAAAGCGAATTCATCTTTATTTAAATAAGTACTACAACTTGTAGGCATTTAATTAACCAATTAATAATAAAACACTTACTTTATTGGCTGGTTTCATTTTAATCTTGTGATGATACTGATAAAACATCGAATATAATAGTATATTTCCTAACCATTATTAGACGTATTCACAACAAAGGATAAGGAAATCTTACATAGGTAGTTACAAAAATCAACGGTAAATTAGTTAGATAGGTTAAATCTTAAGTCTAAACTGGCTCTTAGTTACGTCAGGTACCATCTTTTCGTGCTAGCGTAAGTACGACGACATATTTTGTACCTGAAATAAAAAGTAATTTAGGTCGATGAAAAATGATAGTCGGTATATATTTATAACCTGATTCGGTACCTTCTCCATTCATACAGTACTTACCTATCTTATACCTAGATTTGCAACCAATTTATAAAATTACACATTACATAAAGTTGCTGTGATCTATATGTATAAAATTGAGTACTTACCCTGCATAATACTTCATATTGTTTGAAAGAAATCTCATTCCCACCGAAGGAAATATAGGCGCATTGATGACTAGGGTGAACCTGAAACATAAATTAAAATATATAATATTGCTTGTTTAATATGTCGGAGCGCGAGGCGATTGGCGGTGTTTATTTTGAAGTTTCGAGCTGTCAGAACGCGATGACAAACGTCATTCGACTTTGACGTTTAAACATCACATCATATGCTTACGTCAAACTGTAGCTATTTATCGAGTTAAGTCAGAAACGTCAAGTAGTTTACTTGGGCATGGTCGATACGGCGATGGCAGCACTTGTTTCTGTCATTTTGACGTTTCGTTTGACGGGAATGTGAGAACCCCGTGGGATTGTTATGGCCGGAGTGCCTACACAAATGGTTGTGTGGTTGTGTCTTGTTGAGTTTTGCGTCGCCGTATTGAACTTGCCGCGTTTCTTGACTGTAATCCGAAGCCATCCTGTTCACTGTTTGTTATTTTGTGTTAAATTGATTGTGATACTGAAAATAGACGTCTGTAATAACTAACCAGACTAATATTTCGTGTACGCCACCATGTATGAGCCTTCTGATAACGATCCCTCTTACGTCTACGTCGTTAAATATATTTATTTAGTGGAATCAGAATGCTCTTGCCGACTTTAAATAAAGATTGTCAAAGATTAAATTGTATCAAGACTGGTGTTGCCGCACTTAGTTGACCTCGAAAATCGTCTACAATATCTATAGGCCTATCGATAGTATCGATAGCACCATTAGAGTCAATACTATCAACATACAGCAATACTATCGACACTATCGATAGTAAAGTAAAGTTAGCCTATATATATCCCCCTGCTGGGAAAATGCCTCACCTCAACTATGAGGAGGAACGAGCCATACTCCACCACGCGGGCTTAGTGCGGATTGGTGGAGGGGTGTCTGTAAGGCAAGTGACCAACCTTACTATCAGATGTTATCAAGTCGCCCTAGGCGCTATCTGACTAGGCTTAACCACTAATACCAACAGATATTAGCCGGGACCAACTGCCTTACATGCCTTCCAAAGCACAGAGATGCTTGTCATGTAAAGTCAGCCTATTAGATCCCACTGCTGGGAAAAGGCCTCACCTCAACTATGAGGAGGAACGAGCCACACTTTACCACGCAGGCTCAGTGCGGATTGGTGGAGGAGTGTCTGTAAGGCAAGTGACAAACCTTACTGTCAGATGTTATCAAGCCACCCTAGGGCCTCTGACTAGGCTTAACGACTAACACCAACAGATATTAGCCGGGACCAACTGCTTAACGTGCCTTCCGAAGCACGGAGATGCTTGTCATGGTCGTCACTTAAATGGTCGGAATGGTCACCTATCCAATCACAACCGAGCCGTGGGTTGCTTAACTTTGGTATACTACCAAAGCGCTGCCGCCACTGCGCCACAAGCACCTCACCTATCGATAATATTGCAGCTCAATATTAAAATCACTATCGATAGGAAAAAACTATCGACAGTATCGGTACTATCGATAGTATCATAACTATTATCTACTATCGATTGCAATAGCCAGATCCGTTACTATCGTATATATAATATCGATAGTATTGCTCTATGTCGATAGTATTTATACTAACGAACTATCGATACTATTGCTTTTGTCTCAACTATCGATACTCTATCCAAAAACTGTCTATAGTGGACTATTGAGCGATAACGCTACTTAAGACCTACTGTGTATTATACGGGCACTTCTAGAGCGGTTCCGCTTTAACTTTTAGGAGCTGTAATCTAATAAGATTAGGAATTTTATATATTTTTAGCTTAGTTCCAGCAATTATCTGATCAGAAAATTATCGTTAGGATTTCGATAGTTTATTGGGATTTTTTTCACATGGTATATTCGATGGATTCGATACCAATGTCTAAAATTAAATTTAAGTTTAGTCCCTCTCTTACGTTGCTAAACAAATGAAAAAAAAACAGACTATAAAAAAAAAAATATACGTTAAGTAAATGGTGCAATTTCTTACGTATTTTTACAAGTGTCTGCGTGTTTTCGTTTAACTTTAGTCGTCATCGAATGACATCCCTACAAAATTTTCTATGGATTCTCTTATTTCCTTAGCAACTGCTAGTGGTTTAGTCTGACGTTTCGTTTGTTTGACAGAGTAAGTGAGAGATTGAACTTTAAATTAATCTTAGAAATGGCACATTGGAATCGAGCCCAGTATAACAATTTACAAATGAGTTAAGCCGTTGGTCCTGCGCCTGATCTCTACGTTAATGTCAGACTGCCGTCTCACGGAGTTATGAGAGTGAAGGAACAGAGAGTTGAGCACTATAATATCTCCCGCGCAGTTGGTTTATCTCTGTTTTGGCTACTGTAGTCAAAATTTGGCTAGGAGGAGATTATTACAAATAAAAATCTTACCTTTCCCGGAGTAATTGAGTTCTGGTGGTGAACCCTAGCAATGTACAGTGGTTCCCCAGTGTGCGTGTTGCCCGCCGCGATGGCGCCTGGAGGGACATGCCCGTTGGCGCTCTGAACCCAGCGCACTGCGTACGGCTTGGCTAGGAGGACCTAGAAACAGCAACGTGGGGAATTAGCGTTGCCGCATTATAGATAGTTTTACTATCGATAACTGAAAGAAATATTTATAATATCGATAGTATCGATAGCTCTATTAGGGTAAATACTATCGACACACAGCAATACAGCTTAATATTGAAATCACGATCGATAGTATCGGCTCTGACTATTGCAATAACTATCAATACTATCGATAGTTTTTTCCTATCAATAGTGACTTTTTATTCAATAGTATTGTGAATATTATTTGATGTAACTACTAATATTTTGAGGCTTGTTTTATTTTAAATTTAATTATAGTAACTGATATTGATGTGACGTAAACGGCATGACATAATCTTATAGTAAAATAATAAATAAGGTAGATTCATTCCGTAAAGGCATCAAAAAATATTAGACAATTAGATAAGTACACAACAAGGTTTACAATCCTTTTACTAGCTAAGTTTTAATTAAATTAAGCATCATTTGGTTTTAGTAGGTGCTAATTTTGGTACTTTGTTAGTTTTTTCATTATTGCCAAGCTAACAATTCAACGAAAGGTAGTTATTATTACTGCTCATACTCGTACTGATGCCCGCGGTATGTCATTTCGATACCCATACAAAATGCAAACTTAGATAAACGTCTGTCAAAGTACCATGACATAAACCTAAGTGTGCATCATCTTTATCATTGAATAAAATTCCTTTGACCTGACCGTTACTTACTTCAAAGTTATGAACCGGGACTTCTTTTCCTTGGTGAGGGACATATGCTGCTGCATGTTTGGCAGCCAGTTTTCCAGGGATGAACTCCCCGCTGTGGTGGGCCCTGATCACCCAAAGAGGACTTCCGTCCCACCCTTCCTTGCCAGCCACAAAAGCTCTATGAGCGTATTGGGTAGCCTTCGCTGTGGTCACGCTAGCCCAGTCGATATCATCTGTAAATATTTCGATTTTGTTTTATACTACCTTGAAATATCAGGTAGTATTTATGGAAAGAACAGGATAGCCAACGATGACCTATGTTTAAACTAATTGTTAAATTATATTCAGTGATATGGTGTAGACTTGTGGAATGGAACGTAAAGCAGATTTTGATTTTTTTATGCTTACAGTTCATGGGTTCGGGTTTGTTTTTGAAAAATGCCTTTATGCGGTCCACTAGGAGAACATCGAGTGATTGCGATGGTTGGTATGGACCTGTATATAGTAAGTAAAATGGTTATATACCCAATAGTTAATACTCAAAAATAGTAATTGTAATAGTGCCTATTTACGTTAAACTTAAATAGACTGTTTTGCTTGCTATTTGCTATCATGAATCAAAAGGGATGGCGGGTGTAATTTGATTTGTTTCGGTAGGAACAGAAATTGGAGATCATGCAATATTACAGAAGCAGTTGTTCTATATTATGTTAATGTCTGTTTTCGAATCTAGCTATTGTATCTAGGTACTATTTACTCTAATTGCCGTGGCAGCAAGAGTGACAGAGACCTCATCTATAATAGTTATTCTAGCTCTAGCCATCGTCCTTGGTCAAACCGATATCATACTGGCATGAACCTGTCACTCAGCCACTGAAACTGAGCCACAGCTACAAAGACAGGACAGCCAGAGTCGAAAATGCGGTCTATTTTTATTAGAGTAGGACCTTAGGTAAAACCGAACAACCCTCATATCATAGAAAAAATAAATGTATTATCTCCGTAATCTTTTACGAACCTGTGTTGTTGATCAAGTTGTCGCCAAAATTGTTACAGCTACTCTCTAACACTCTTGTTAGCGCAAGGAACACAGAAACTTAATTCACATTTCACAACGTTCATTGGCGTGCAATGCACGCCCACAAAATAATTACTGTAAATTGTGATTTGTGACCAATCCGGCTCGATACATAGATAGTTTTTGACCATGATTAAGCATTGGGATTAAGCCCCAATACATGTCTCTTTTTTCTATGATCTGTGGGAACAACCACATTCGAAATTATGGGCAAGGTTTTTTCAAGTTTCGCTCTCACCTTGAACAGGAATTTGCTGCGGTGGCGGTGGCGGTGGCTGTTGACCGTGCTCCGGTGGGTAGTAGTAGTTGGTGACGTATGTGGGCTGCGAAGGAGCGGGGGCTGGCGCGGGCGCGGGCGCGGGCGGGTACACCGGCATCATCACTGGGGCCGGCACGTACGCCACGCCTGGCGGTGGCTGGTAACCGTAAGGAGGAGGGCCACCGTATGGTGGTTCTGAAATTCATAGATGGAAAGAAAGCGGATTTGATTTGAATAAAGTAAAAAGGAGTCTGTTTCTAGTCAAACGTGATTTATCATCGGCCGCATCGTCGCTTACAAAGTGTGATTGCGGCAAAAAGTCTGGCTATTTGTAAAAACATAAATGAAGCAGCAGACACAGAGTATTTGTTTAAAAAAGAGGTAGACATGTCATCTCGTACAGCGCGGCGATTCAAATTTGATGCACATTTACGTGTCAAATGTCATATTTGAATGCAAAATTGTGCAGATTACACAATTTGAGGCAATCATCGCGCTCATGACCCATCTACCTCTTTTTAAATGCACTAGCAGTGGAAACAGAACAAAAAAAAATATTTTGTGGTTCTGAAATAATTCATACATTGAAATCTGTAAGAATAAAACTTTGAAAAAATACCAAAGAAATTGAGATTTTTAAGCCATTGTTGCAAATTTTTGTCATGAGTCATTATAATATGATAAGTGAAGGCGATTGATAACTCAGATTAACGTTCTCCATTTTGTTTTTTAGCAAATATGTAGGTTAGGTAGGTAAATCATAAATAGGTAGGGAACTTAGCTCCAGCATAGTGGCATTAGTCTCTAGCTTTGTGGCATCATTCTTGTACAAACTGGGATATTCGCTTTTTTAATTTCTAGATTGTTCGCTTGATAATAAAGCTTATGATAACTACTCGTATATGCTTTCACCGACCTTGTCAGTTGCAAAATTTATTACAATTTGGGGATTCTTTAACTACATTATCCAACTTAACAAAATATAAAAAAAAGACAAAAAAAAAATTACAAATTCAAGACAAAAAGTACTTACGGTGAGCCATGTTTTGTTTTTAATTTGTCACTAATAAAAAAAACGTCAGATTTTGTGTTGGTCACTTCGTTGTTGAATAGAAATTGATTTTATTTTGTGTTAATATCTGAATCATATCAGTTTAACGCCACTGGAGATAAGATACCGATAAATACTTGTGGTTGACTAAATCATTCTTAGAAAGTGTATCATGTTTTATAAAAACAGATACTCAGGTAACTTTCTACAAAATAAACTGATCCGAAAGCCTATTTTAAAAATTTACAAAATAATTAGAGCAGAATTCATTGCAGGCATACGTTTCCGATACTACTATCCGGTACTACTACTACTTCCGATAGTAGTATCGGAAACGTATGCCTGCAATGAATTTTGGGTGTAGGTATTTACTTGTAGATGCTTTCTTTTCGAGAAAAAAAATAGTGTCTAAGTATACACACCTATTGCTAGTTTTTATTTACTAATAACCGGCTGGTTATTAGTAGTAGTTACTATTTTTATTTACAGTCATGTTTGGCTACACATGACTGTAAATAATACTAAATATTAGTTATGTATGTACTATAACCATAGTTGTATGGTTGTTGCGGCTGCCCTTTTCTGTTTTTGGGCTAAGCCTAGTGCTGTCTTGACCTTAAGACCTAACCTAGGTTTTAAGCTGAATTTTTCTTGATCATATTACCATGTTGATGAAAAAAAAAACCGGGCAAGTGCGAGTCGGACTCGCGCACTGAGGGTTCTTTCTACGATGTAATCATAAATTCTACTTTTTCCTTGATTTGTACTGTTAGACCTTTCTTCTTGCCAAAAGGCCGTATCATTGATTGCGTTGCCTTAAAAGCTTGATTTTTGTGCAGCTTCCAAGGACCATATACATAAGTATTTGATGTTAATTTCACCTTTATACCTCCACGCGTTCCTGAGAAAAAGGTTCTTGACAGACAGATGGACAGACGGACAACAAAGTGATCCTATAAAGGGTTTTTTTTTTGAGGTATGGAACCTAAAAAACATCAAAGTCTATAATATTCATTCCGCTTTGAAGTCAGTCTTGTGTGCTTCTGATTGTCAAGTACAAGTTCAAATTAAGATCTGTAAATTCTATTTTTTGGATACACTTTTGAACAATAATCGAAATTTATGTACAATAATTAAAAAGAAAACAGACCTTTGCGTGGGTATCCTATCTTATTATCGTAATTTGAGTTATTTTAATTGGTCGAAAACGGTTGGACGAAGTTTTGTTATAGATTTATTTATTTACATAATATTTAAGAATATAAAAACACTGTAGGTACTGATGTTTGATTTTCCAGAAAAAACAGTTATCCCAGTATAGGTATATATTTTCTTTTTATACCTAGATGTTTTGCATAAGTAACTTTAATTTCAGTCAGTTTTAAAAGATCGATGTAATCTTACCTTTCTCAATTTGAGGAAACTCGATTTTCCGTGGTCCTTCCCCGTACTACTAGTCTGCGCAATACTAGTGTTATTTAGAAGCCGGAGAGAAGCGGATCCTATGCAAGCTGCATGTTTGCCTGCATGCTTACTTATACACGCCATTTGTATATAAGTCCGCCATTTGTACACTGTTTTTCATTTTTGCAGACAAGTACAAAAAAATAAATAAATGCTATATGTATCACCTAATGCATGTTTGTTTAGCTCAGAAAGAAATAGACTGAACTTATAATGAGTCTAAGACAGGTCGGCACATTGGAATCGAGCCCAATGGTAATTATTGAAAAAATATAACCCTGATTATCAAAGTAGAAACACTTGTAACGTGCAGGTAGTATAGTAGTTGTATCTACGTGTTTTATTAATGTGAAATAAAGAATTTGATGACAATCGAATCATTTTTTGATTATTATTAATTACATTGTTATGTTATATTGTGTGGGCTATAGTTAAACATCCAACCTTGATTACTTACCTTTAGTAGATTAATGTCATTTGACTAGAATCGCTTTAGCTGAAAGTTGTCGAAAATGTTCTATCAATACTTAATTTTGTATAACTGGTTTTGCGGAATATTTGGTTTTTGGAAGCCTTTTAATAATTCTTCTAAAAAAATATTTTCTGTAATATGTACTAAAATATGGCCAGTATTTATAATGACATGCATGATTGCAAATTATTTAGCGACCAAAAATACTATTTGGGCTTTTGATGTTAAAAACAACTTAAACCAATTTGCGGTTTTGAACCAGTTTATGTGTGATATGGGAATAACATTTATTGAAATGACAAACAACAAATATGTGTGCACTGTGATTTACGAAACTGTTACTAACTGCTTTCAAAGTTTTAAAGTCACGAAACGGAATTTAAAATATATTGCGTTGAAACTATATTTCTGGTTGTCCATACCAACAATAATATTCGCAGGAGCAATCGTATGGGAGATTTTGATTACTCAGGAACCACCATTCAGTTTGTTGATAAAAATACCATGTTTTCTTACCATAACCCACTTGGCCATTAATTTTTATTTAATCTTATCTATTCTAAAGTTAGTTAATCGTTTTTTATCGAAAACCTTATTATTTTGTGATGATCTCAAGACAGTTGAGGAACAGCCTGAAAGTAAATTTCATGCAATAGTTTACCTATTGGATATCAATGCGTGTTTTGTAGACAATGATGATGTGAACATACGTTTCGACTTACAATTTCTATGTCGTATCTACGATGATCTTAGTACTTGTATGAAACTTTTAGAAAAGTATCATGGATTACAGGTTAGTTTACATTAAAGTTACTAAGTATATTACTTTTGTTGTCCGTGAAGTGAGCTCTACTTCAGCATTTATTTATTTATTTATTGAGAAACTCAACAGCTTTTTTACATTATACATTCCTTGTGTACTTAATAAGTATGATGTCTCTTAAGCCAATAACAGAGTTTCATAACTTGGTTAGTAAGTATTCGTACATAGAAAAAGTATGGTACTAGCCTAGCTCCTTCCGTAAGAATTTGTTAGCCTAGAGGATTGCATCAAAAACAGAGGTTGACCGAAGATGTCAACTACATGTACATGTACATGTAGTTGACATTGAAAGCTATAATAACATGACCTTATACTATGTATGTACAAAACGTCATGCAAACTACCTTACTTTTTGCTAATTTGTATAAATTTGTAAACAGATCTTGCTGGGAATTTGGCTGTTGTTCTCGAATGCTGTTTTTGGTATTCCGCTGGTGACCTCTAAGCAGGTAAGAGAAACAATTACTCACGGAGTTAGATATTAGGGATATATTAAGGTTTTATAATTCTGCGATTGGATATTAAAAAAATCGATTTATATTGGTAGGCGGATTTCCACTGTCTCCGCCTTTAATATAAATTTTCTTAGTTATGAAAAATAAGAAAAACCGCCCTTGTTGATATATCACACAAAATTAACTAAAGGTCACTATGTCTAGTACTTTAAAAAACTCCCGATTTGACTCTCTAACTAAACGTATATAATTTTTAAAATGACCTATTTTTCAGGCAATATATCCTAATCTAGTCATCACTAATGCGAGTATGCCATTTTTATGGTTCACCGTGGCATGTTTCATCCAAGATCAGATTCAAAAAGAGGTGCAAATAACTGAAAACCTCATCATCAAACATCTTATTGACTTTAGATGCGGTAAGTTTACATTTTAAAGTATTAGATCCATACAAAGTAAGTCACTTCATGTTTCGCAGACATGAAATATATTGTCTGCTATTTAACACCACCACTTACTTAGTAGCACCAACAACTATTTTTAACCCAAAAGTTAAAATCAACCACTAACCTAGTTGGTGCAATGAAGAAAACATAATGAACATGTGGTTTTGATTGTACAATTGAGCCTAGGAAACACTCGTACTCTACAATAAATTGCACTGGAACAATAAATTGTAAATATATTTAGGAACTGCAGTTAACTTTATTTTCATGTGTAATGTAGACCACATTACACATGAAAATAAAGTTAACTGCATCTATCTAAGATCAAAAGAAGAGATATGAAATGCGGGTGTGACCCGCGCAAACGCGACATGGCCGAAAAGAACTATCGATCTCCGCGGCAGGTAACATTTTAAAGACATGTGTGCGTGCATTGCGCGCCAATGAGCGTTGTGAATTGAATTACTGTGCTCCTTATGCTAACATGAGTGTTCTAGTAGTTGTAACGCACAAAAATAATTTGGCGACACCATGTTCGCAAAGAATTACCGACTTATTACTTAACTCTTAATTATCTGATCTAAGTCATCTATTAGTGAACGTATTTTCTTACTTTACCTTTCTTTTTTAATACAGATAAAACAAGAAAGACGATGTTACAAAGTTTCAAGCAGCTAGTGAGTACAGAGCGCCTGAAATTCAGCGCCTGCAGTCTCTTCGAGCTGAGCTATTCAATGATGGTAGGCACTGTACTTAACATCGTGACTTACAGCATCATACTAATACAGATGGTAGTGCGAGTGTAATACTTTTTACAATAATTGTACTTACTTTAATTAAAATTGTTTGTTTTTTAACGTATTCAGTCTTATTTTTGGTAGGTTTTTTGCTGATAATGAACGTACAAAAATAGTTTTTTTAGATCCTGTAGTCAAAAAGCTATTTCAGTTACAAATTTGAGAATGTCTCATCAGACATGGCGAATTCTTTCATAAAAAATATTACTTATCTCAAATTGGATAGCCCAGATGTAAGGATTCTAAAAAAAATTGATTCACCTTTTGGACCAGTACCAGACCAGACTACCTGTATTACTAAAATACTTCAGAACGACGTAGACACTAGGCAGAAAAGTCGACCGTGCACCGTAGTGGAGCAAGCTCACTCAGAAAACCTTCTGAATACGCTAAACCACTAATTAGTATTTAGATGTAAGTAATTGTGAACAAAACAACGCCGAAAATGGTGTGCCGCCGGGATAGCGAGGGTACATGGGCTTATTTCGTAAACGCTTGCTAAAAATTGCTTAATTTATAAAAAAATAAAAAAATACTACATAAGTGGAACTAACACAAATAGTAAGCTAAACAATAACCTAATAATATAACAATAGCCCAATAAATTAGTTATAGAATATTAGGTCAGAACAGTCTAATCAAAACTTAACAAAAATTGGTTAACGTAAGGCACTGGCTGCCTCAAGGACCTGGCGCCCCGATAATTTGCTCGTTTTGTTTTTATAGTAAATATGCCCATGAATATTGTGAATAATTCCCTGAATCGATAAAATATAGCCTGGACACCGCTTCACTCCATCTTCTAAATCTCATAGGTCGAATTTTACATCCATAGTTGACAGCTGGAGTGGAACAGTGGTTTCGGTGACAGGATATTTTCGTGAAGCTTGGTTTCGTTGGCTGGTTTATGGTGACGCTGAACGAATAGGAAGAGTTCACATTGTTTTTAGTGCCTTCCTTACCAACTGCACAAGTTTTCAAATCGCGCATTCCCATTTTCTGAAATAACAAAATAAAAAAATTGTTTGTATAAGTAAGTTAAATTGATGTAGGTGCGCAATAAAAAAAATCTTAAAATTAGGTGTTAATGTTTTACCAGATAAGATATTCTTACAATTTTGCCATACACATCATGATGCATGAAACAAATTAAATCCAATTTTTCTGTTTTTGCAGTGCTAAATAAATAATTAAAATTATATTTAAAATTAAAATAATCTGAGTAAGTTCACACGAGCTGCATTATATATTATTTGCTACACTAAGATTTGTATTATAGTAGAATTGTAGATTGTATTCTCATTTACTTATACTATCGCATTAGGTGTTATGTTATTCTTGAAATCCTTAAAAAAAATGATTTGAATTGTATGGCAAAGATGGGAGAATAACTTATCTGGTCTGTCCAAAAACATTATGAGAAATAAACGTCGAGAAATGATCGTAAAACAAAGTCGGTTGTAACAAAAACACGAAAAGTTCTTACAGTGTTTTCGGACAATCAAAATAATTATTATTATACAAACAGTTTAGTTTACCAAATATGATACACAGGAGCTATTTAACGACTGTAATAACTTTTGACAGTCAAAATACCTAACTATACAACAAGGTATGTAGGTACCTGTAATATTTTTTCAGTCTATGGATACAGCTCACAACACACTGATTGACAGTCAGTCAATGGTTTGAAATCAATGCTTATATTGATCAGTTTATCGGATTTAATTCAATGAACACCTTGATTATCAATCGCACTATTGTTTACATGAGGATATACTCTCATATCATGGGGTGATGAACTTAACAACTTTTCTACAGGTTTCGTTTTCTATACAAGCTTTGGATATCCTTGCTTTGTTATAGATAAGGGAACTCTACATTAGATGATTATCGACATAACAAACGGATAAAGATCAAAATGGAAGTATAGACCCTGAGTCCACTCAAATGATATTTCATTTTGTTTATTATTGTACTACTAGTTACTTTCATATTACTTACTTTCATATTTTTATTGCGGTGCAGAAGGTGTGTAGCCGGATAGTCGCCGGCTGGTGTCACAATGCTGTTAGATTAATGTTGTCTAACGGGCCTCTGCGTGTTGGCTTCGGCCCCATGTACGCCGTCCAAAGGTCCGGGACCCCATGGTCCCGCGATAGGAAACAGACCAACATAATATAATAATAAACATTTATTTAAGGCAACTACAATTTCACACAAAAATTTGGCCGATATAATAAATACTTTAAAAACTAACATACATACAATAAAATATATTACAACTATGACGATAGGTATGAAGTCACACGTGTTAGCGTTTATCTATGTGTCCCAAATGACACCTCAGCAATAAGTATTTGGACGCGTCATATTAGGTGGCGCGGGAGGGGCAGAGCGGCGGAGTTGAAATCCTGGACGGGCATTCGAACGTTAGTCTATTAGGAATGTAGATGTGTGTGACCAAAAGTAATTAAGATGTTGTGAAAGTAATTCATAAGTTGTTAAAATTATAAGTGTCTATTACTGAAAAGAGGATTTTATTAAGAATACCTGATGAGCATGCCAACCTGATACTGAAGAAAAGAATATTACTACTTGCATCTTTTGACTGATGCAACACTTCAGAAGCGGGATAAGTACGCAAGACGCCCATAACTGAAGTTCTGGTATGTACTTTTTATGGATTAATATAGCATCCTGTTAAATGGTGAATTAATGAGACACAAAACCAAGAAAGCTTTCTAACGAACATGCAAGTAGGTACAAATTGCAGCGCAATCAATCATTATCGGAAAATTGCACTAATACATAATACCTATTAAATCGAAGTGAGAGCAGCGTGATTTATTAAAATTTGTTTGATTTAAAAATGTATCGTGATGTTAGTCAATTTACCTACCTTTTCTTTATGCACTAAGTTAAAATAAGGAAAATTGAGAAATTGACTCTTTTAAGATAAAACAATCGTTATTATTACGGTAAAAACAATATTTCTAAGCCTGGAATTCACCAACCGATGTTTATGTTTTTAATCAGCCTGTTTAGAATGTTTTAAAATATTTTGTATGGAAATTCTGTTACATTAATCGTCGATTGACGTTTAGCGGTCGTTTAAGTTTTGGTGAACTCGGATCTAAATGTTGTTGAAAACTTGAAATGTGTTGAAACTAACTATTATGATGATGATAACTCGAAATTTATGTACAGAATTTCATTACTTAAGCTCTTATTTTAGGAATGGATTATCGGCAGAGACTTAGCGGTTAATAGGTACCCTTTTATTTTATCTACTGCGAAACGCGCAAGGAGGCTTATAATGTTGGTGTGAATTCAAAGGATAGGTACTTGGCAAGCGAAGATGCTATCAACACTTGGTATGCGTATTTAATACTACCACCAGCCGCTACTGATTTTATATAGATTAAAAAAATAACCAAATAATAATTTTAAAGTGGGTGTACGACGATTTTCGATGAAGCTCATCTTGTTGAATTTAATGTCGAGTTCATAGCAAATGTGCGCCCAGGAACGCACCAAGGTCGAGGCACGGTGTTGACATTAACACCATTAAGATAGTCGCCGTGTAGGGTGACAAGAGGCCCGCGTGCGTTGTGTGTGGGCATAGGCCCGCGTACCTACATACATTCTTTTATAACAGTTATCAAATTAATTAAACTAGATCACATTATTTATCGACATAAACCAGAAACGTTAACTGTTATATAACATAACCAAGATAATTTCACAGTTATGGTGGACTACCATAACCGCCTGGATGTTTGAGTGATAAGAAATTTTTAAATAAGTAATGTCTTTGATGGATTAATATTTTGCTTTCCTCCGTAACAACTAACTTTAAACATAACTATAAGTAATGAATTTGGTATCGAATTACTCATTACCACATGATGCGTTTAGTAAGTATAACACCAGTCTCAGTAAGTACTTAGATTTAAAAAAAAAAAGATATATTTAGAGAATCTGTAACTGGTAATCTTCTTTAAGACTAGCGTTATGCTCCGATTAAGTATGAGCTGATTGGATACGGAAATGAAAAAGAGATGGAAACTCGCGATACAGCAGCTCGTTAAATAAATTCGTTATGTTCGATATACTGACCCATAATACCAAAATTTTAATGTCTAATTGTTATAGCATTGTGAATTGCGTTGTGAGAGCAACACGCATTTTGTTTTCCACCTCTGATTTTACATAGAATATGAGGTTTCCACGAGATTTTGGTATATAACTTAAAACGATTACTAGGTTAGGAAGAAATAAAATAAATCTACTTGCAGATCATAAGAGCATTGCCGAGAAAACCTAAATATTATAATGTTTTACACTGGTATAATTTATTGTTGAAGTTGGCAGACATTTAAAAATAATATTAGGTTAAATTGACAATACATTCCTTACATTGACACGGACTATAAATAATAGAATGTATGGATCGAAATGCTCATTAGCTTATGAAGTTTTAAATATGTAGGAAATTGATGAAATGAATTTCGCAAAACGCTGTCATTGTAAGTATTTAGAAGAAGGTATTTATATCTTGTCGTTTTGATGAACCTATTTGACGACTTCCACGGTCAAGTGGCTCGCACACCGGTGTCGCTATTCTTGATATTCCGGGTTTGATCCCCGGTCGAGTCAGTATAGAATGTGTGAACATTACTGATCGGTGTGTGTGTATAGTCGCGCTCGCGAGCCGACTATCAAAGGTCTTAATAAGAATTGAGTTATGTAAAGAGCTAAATACAATACAATTGATGATGATTTTGACAATTGTCCTTTGTTGTGTCTTTATACAGAAACAAATGAATTTTATTGAATTTTAATTGATAATTAAGATTGTGAATATGAAGATGATGATGACATTAATGTTGATGATGATGACGAAAATTGTGATGACGATGATGATGAATTATGGCCGATTACGGCCACAGCACTCTCACCTCCTATTCGGTTTGGTGGCGCTGGTGCGCCCAAAGATGGCATAAGTAGCCGATCTTGGCGGTAAACACCCGTTCGCGACGAGGATACCGCTTACGAAAATTAGATGATACTGATAAAATTGCTAACTGTAGGTTGTCTGTATTATGTATGATAGTTGCATGATGATATTGATCTCATTTGATGTTACTTTATATGATTTATTTATTTGTCTTTACAAGGGAAGCAAACAGCTATCAATGGTTAATTTAGCTTACAAAATGATGTAATAAAGCGTCACAAGTTTCCATCAGTGCACAGTGCTGACGTGGATAATGCATTACATGTATAAATTTGAAAAAATAGAAGTACGAACAGAAAAGATATAAATAATCAAGTTCAAACTTATAATATAGCATGTGCTTAGATGACGAACACAAGGATATACATACTTACAACATCCAAACAAAAAAATATACATATTGTGTTGAAAGAGTCAATTAACACGTTACTTCAAGTGAGACAGCCATCCCTTACATCTAGAACTTTAAAATAAATGATGAATTCCTATAATGGACTCAATAAGGCTCTGTTTAGACGGCCATATTTTTCCCGTATAGGTATTATTAGATTTAGGCTAGTAATAGAAAAAAAAACGCTTAAGGCTGAAATCAATGGTGAACTTATGCATCGGGTGTTTTCATTGTTGAGAGCTGATTGCCACGGTTTAGAAGCACAATTTTAAATAGGTTAAACTGTATATGCCCACGAGGAAAATATAAACAAATAAACGCCGTATAAACCTAGCCTAAGATCTTTACAACAAGAGTTGGCTGACCTTATTACGATGTAACAAGTTGTATAACTTTTAATTTGCTAATGTGCAGTAAAGTGTATATACTAAGGTTGGTAACACAACCTTGACAGTAGTATTGAATTTGAATTCAAATTCTATTAGAATTAGACATGATATAACATGTTTACCATATGATTGATTTATCAGTAAAACATTATGGCGAATCAAACTACTAACATTGTTACTGTTATTTAACTACTTGAACGCCAGTAGATATCAAAGAATTATTGATTGGTGTGCCGCGGTGGCCGGAGAGAAAAAAAAATGCACATTGCGTTTTATTGCTAACTGACACTTAGTGGTTCTAACACAAACTGAAGTAGTTCTAAATTGCAAGCCGGTTCGTTCGTAATATAACCAAAACAGCTAAGAATATAAATTACATTTTATCCTGGAAACTGAATGTACCCATTGCCAAGGATTAAATTGAAGAAATGATGAGACTAATTTGCCATATTACGGATTTCACTGATTTAGTGTTTTACTAGTGTCGTTGATTATTTCACTGAGTGAGAGAGAACCTGGAATGAGAGACTTTCTGGCAGCTGTCAATTTTTTAGCATGATTTTATGTTAATAGATGGCGCTATCCAACTATATAAATGTATATTGCATCGCGTCGTAATCATAAAACCTAAAACATAAACAATCTATTGTAATGTTATGTGTAAAGACAGGTAGTGGAAGTAAATCAAAATTGGCAATGATTCCTTTTAATTATTCTTTTAAAAAAAATGAACTTCTGGTTTAGTTTGTTTAACGATAGGTAGGTATGTACCAATTTTTGGCATTTTGAAAGTCTCTTATAGTAAAGTGAGTCCAGCCAGACTATGTACTTACGTAACAGGTATCTAACACATATAAGTAATGTAGGTATAGACTGTTAATAAAACTGTTTTATAACATGTTATCAATTGATGCAATAGTATTGTAGTGTAGCATATCTAATATCTGCCGATCAACGCGAATTAATTTTGAAGGATTTTGAAGGGTATATTGCACTATTATTTTTATATAATAATAATAAATAAATTTTTATTGAGCCATATTACAATGGTCAGCTTAGACTAATGTAGTTAGTAAAAAAATCACAGCGCGGGTTCAGCAGCTGAAAGTGATCCCCCCTCGAACTAGATGTGAGTCTGTATCTCGTGAGATAGAAGCACATCCAGATGAGAACCGTAACTTTGCGTATTAGTTACATTAACAAATGTTTTTAAAAATAATTATGACTAATTCATGATACAAACAAGGAGCACTTACTTCCCATATATGTACGATCATGGTATTATGTTGCAATATTTAAAAAATATGTGGATATTTATACAAATAAAGTATAGTAGGTAAGTTTCATACTTTGGACGCAACCCTAGTGATCATATAAAATCCATCTTGTGAGAGGTGTTTCATATGTAGGCAACAAAAAAAAATGAGCCTGTGTACATAAAAGTAGCATTGTAGCATGGACGAGACTGTTGAAGTCGAAGAGAATTCAACTATTTTACGAAATCCTTTCCTAAGTTATTATAATAATCTTAATGATAATTATTTTGTGTAGAACACCACGCCACCTAATATGTTGAAGATTTGGTACTGTTATAGCACAGTGTGAGTATCGTAGTTTGGAAAATAATATGGCATGTAGTATCTACAAACCTCACTTAATCAATATTACTGGTGAAAGCACAAACGATGAGAGTGGTAAGGGTATAATGAGTTACAAATGTTAGAAATGTAATATGTACTATCTGAACAAGAACATGCGGAATAGATATGAGTTTTGTGGCTCATTTTACATTTATCGAAATAGGGACGTCCGAATCTAAATAACAGGTAACACAATACTTTATTGTTTTCTACTATCTAAAGAGCGAGTATTGGTTTAAAGAGAAACAAAATTTTGTAGCTAGTGCTGAACTTACTAATTCAGACACTAGTACATTACATAATGCTAAAACGAGTATAGTTAGTGACGATGATACTAACCATTTAAAAAAGCGATGTATCTAACTAAACGTTTACAGATGCCGTTGTGCAAGCGGCGCGCACATATGAGTGACGGAGGCCGAAGCACAAGCGGATTTTAATGGGTTTTGAATTGAAATGGGAGACCGAAGTACTAGTGGTGCTCACTATGCGTGATTGGTAACCGAGAGTACAAGCGGATTCCACCTATGATATGAGACCGACATACTAGTGGTGCTCACTATTCGTGATTGGTAACCGAGAATATAAGCGGATTACAATATGATATGAATGAAAGATGAATTATTGTAGCCCGGATTGCAAGTGTTGATCACTATATCAAATGAAAGATGAATTGTAGCCCGGAGTACTAGTGGTTCTCACTATTCGTAATTGGTAACCGAGAGAACAAAAGTATTTCACATAATATTAATACGGAAGAGGTAAATGATATGCCTACACCAGAATCAGTTCTTAACTTGTGATAGGTAACCAAGAGAACAGAAGAATTCCATATAGTAATATGAATACAGAAGAGATAAATGATATGCCTAACACAAAAAGCAGCACCTAGTTAACCTGTGATTGGTAACCGAGAGAACAAAAGAATTTCATATAAATGATACGGATACAGATGAGGTAAATGATAAGCCTAACACCAGAAGCAGTACTTAGTTAACGAACAAAAGAATTACATAAGAGGTGAATGATTTGCCTAACGCCAAGAGTGGTATTTAAGTAGTACTTGTGATTGGTAACCAATAGAACCAAATAATTTCTACCCATGAATGAATACAAGAGAGGCGAATGATATGCCTACTGCCTACGCAGTAGCAGTTCTTTATGCTTACTTTTTGTGATACGTACCCAGAAGAATAAACGGATTTCACCTATTACTACTGACTATTCGCTAGTAACAGAACTGTTAACCGAGGCATAAAATTAATCGCCCTAGTACAGAACCTAACGTAAAAGAGGTATCAGGTATTGCCGTAGTGCAAGCGGTGCTCAAATACAATTTGAGATGCGCCGGAGCACAAGCGGTTTTATTTTATTTATCATTTTAATTAAATAAACCACTTTAGGTTCAGTTAAGTGCTTCATAGTACTGAATTAATGATCTTATCTTTATAACAATTCGGTAAAGTTAAAGTTATAACCAAATCGTGAAAGTAGAGTAAACCTAATACTTTCTACTGGGCATAGGCCTTACCTCAACTATGAGGTATTTTCTAGTTTTAGCTAGTTTACATGAAAATTACAAGATTACCTCTTAAAAGAAATGGCAAATGTCCCTAAGTATGAAAAGATGATAAATTAAATCTTATATTGTTTTCCACAGAGTGACGAGAACTTCCTTTTACAGCTGCGATACGATACGATACGTAAGACCGAATACCCGGCAAAGCAAGAGATCTCCAGTGCATGGTGCACCTGTGGATGCGTGGTGGACGAAGTCGATAGAGCCTGACCTGGGAGTCCTGAAATGGACCGATCAGCGTCTGCTCAAATCTGTAGGTCACCGATAACGAACAACAAAGATCCACGAAGAATTGAAAAGATTTGTAAAGAGATTGTCCTGACTTTTAAGGAAAATGTTCAAAACAGGCTTTATCTATCAGACATGTTGCGACTTTATATCCTTTATTATTTGAAGTATCTACCTTATGGAACGATGTTTTGTAGTAGTAATATGCGCTTACTAAAACGCATGGAAACTGAGGTATTATAAAGCTTGTATGTCTCAAAACTTACAAATTGTAAAATTGTGATTGTAAGAACATTGATAAATATCTTACTTCGATCTGAATAATTGTAAGCTCTTATATTAATAACGCTTAAAAGTATTTTTATTACTTGATTATTTTAATTTAATTCTATTGGCGTGTTAAAAGAATAAGTGTTGTTAGAAAATTCCATTAATACTCGTAACAGTTATAATTTGTTCCAAATAAAGATCTTTTGTTGAAATAAAGATTAGGTTAGGGATTGATAATAAGATAACTTGGATGATACTTATTACATTTTAAATACCTACTTACTATAAGCTATAAGTACACATGATGTATTTAGAAATATTATCATTAAGAATACAATTTAACTGATGTGACAAATTGTAAATCGATATTTATTTATTATAAAAGGAAGGATATATATTACTCATTGATAAAAAATACCTGTATCGTACCAATATACTATTTTCAGATTTGATACTTAAAATCTTGATAATTAATTTTATTACAGTTTTGTAACAATGTCTCTTAATTAAGAACAGGAATTAACGATTTTAGGATAAAACCAAATTGTGTTGGCACTCGATCTATAACCTTTTCATAATTATATTTATTTTAACACTGAAACTAACATTGAATACTGTAATACAATTGGCTATTTGACACCACCACCAATCGTTGACGCAACTTTTAATAAACTGTCAAAATGCTCTTCTTCCATAGATTTTGTATGGGAATAGTACACTATGAAGTCACATTGCACTTTACTCAAATAAGTACAGTACTTTTTATCGAGTTTGGTTTAATTAAAAATCAAATACAGCAGATAGTAAATAAAAAGTATCAATGAACTTGTGTTTAAAATATGCTGACATTTTGAAGAAATAGGGTTGGAATTGTTTTTGGATAAAGTGTCAAGTACCCAATTACCCTATTCAATTTACCTCTAAATTGTACTAGTTTTTTCCTATTTAAAGGTTCACAAAAGAGTGCATTATGTGTATGCTTGTTCAATTAGTTTTGTTTGGTCATTCTGAATGCATGAATTAAGATGATAAGTAGTAACTGTTATATACATTAAGCGCAACTTTACATTTTTTAAGACTGCATAAACTTATATTCTCTTAAAAAGTGAAATGGGAGTTGTAATTGCATACATTTGTTGCGAATACTTAAATACCTATATAATAGTATACCATACTAAATGATGTATAGGGGCATACATGGAACGTTCGAATGGCCGAAACGGAATAGGGACATTCCGTGATCAGGACGGCCGTCTGTTAGCGTTTATCTATGTGTCCCAAATGACACCTCAGCAATAAGTATTTGGACGCGTCATATTAGGTGGCGCGGGAGGGGCAGAGCGGCGGAGTTGAAATCCTGGACGGGCATTCGAACGTTAGCCTATTAGGAATGTAGATGTGTGTGACCAAAAGTAATTAAGATGTTGTGAAAGTAATTCATAAGTTGTTAAAATTATAAGTGTCTATTACTGAAAAGAGGATTTTATTAAGAATACCTGATGAGCATGCCAACCTGATACTGAAGAAAAGAATATTACTACTTGCATCTTTTGACTGATGCAACACACGCGTCAGTGGAACGATGCGCGCGGTGTCAGCTGGCAGCCGTCCTCGAAACTTTCGAAACACGACTCCCTGCGGCCAAAAGTCCTCCTTCATAAAGGTGACAAGATAGTGGGTCGGTACTCTTACCACAAACGAATTAAAATTCACTTTGTGGTGGGGTTCCAACCGTTCGACCCTTAGAGTGGAGTTTGACTTTTTTCGTACACAGTCTACGACCTCCTCGACCTTCGTAGACCAGAGCAGGTGGAACACATACAGTTGCGTCGAGCGTATTTCCGGACGCAGCGGATGTTCAGGTCCGATCGGTGCGGTGCCATGGTGGTTGCGGCTGGCAGGCTTCTTCCTTCTTTCAACTTTGATGAAGCCCTGCTCGTCGCACCGAATCTTCGGTGGGAAGGGTGTCCCTGTCGACTTCTTAGATTTCCCTGGTGGTATAGGCTGCCGAGGTGGTGTGGCAGCAGCAATCTTAACCGCTATAGTTTTCATTTTTAAATGTAAAAGAGCTCGTTCGGCTTTTTTCAAATCAATATTTGCCAGAATACAATTATATCATACAAGTTTTACATTGCGGATCTTAAGGCTAATATTGTCTTGTATTTAGCTCGCATGCAGGAGTGCAAATATTAAAAAGAGTATTGGAAATATTAATTAATACATTATTACAGCTAAACAGAATGTCAAAACTAAAATATTATAATGATGTCAGAAACTGAAATTACAATGTCATTATTTAAATTAAAATGTCATATACTACATTGAATTATTTATTAATGTTAAAATATTCATTAAGGCTATAAAAACCCTCATTTATCAACCAATCCACTAACTTTTTCTTAAATATATTGCCTTTGAGTTCTCTTAACTCTTCAGATAAGTTATTGTAAATAGCTATTGCCATATTGCAGATATTTTTCCTATATATTGCCTTATTACACTGAGGTTGGTAAAGTAAATTTCTAAATTTTGCTCCTTTTTAAGACTAAAACCATAATTAAGTTAATAGAAACGCGTAGTGCGTCTCCATTGCTTACACCATGGTAATCATGTATAAATATATAATATATATAAATATTATAAAGAGGAAAGATTTGTTTGTTTGTTTGTTTATTTGCATCGAATAGGCTCCGAAACTACAGGACCGAATCAAATGAAATTTGGCACAGAGATAGTTTGAGACACTGGAAATGACATAGGCTACTTTTTGTCGCGATATAAAATCATCAGGGGGGTGAAATGGGGGATGAAAATTTGTATGGAAAATCCGACTTTTGGCGCGGGCGAAGTCTCGGGGAACTGCTAGTCATGTATAAATACGTACATCTATGCTTATACGTACGGTCTGCGTCAAAAGTAGCTGAAAATGTTAGTACTTTGTCACAATAATGTGTCATGGTTACATCGAATTGTTTAGAAATTTTTACTTAGAGAAAGTACCAAAATGTTCAGCTACTCTTGACGCTGACCGTACCAGCTAAGTATGCTCGTTGGAACTTCCTTTATTATAATTAAAAGTTAATAGAAAACTTAAACATGGGGCTAATACAAGATCAAGATGTCCCCAAGCAAATTTGTGTTCAAGAGGTCTTTACGGAAATACTACCTTGACTCTCTTCAGGAGTGAGCACCACTTTCGTCTGTCTCACTACGTGTCTTTTTCTACCGTAATAATGTTGTCGTGTTACTTTTCCTGACAAATTCTCGTATTTATTATATTATTATTCATGTATGTTTAATGCTAAGCTTATGTATTTGTATCTTCCTATCTATGTATCTTAGTATGTATGTTTATTTATTCAGTAGTTATTTAGTTCTACCATAAATTAATATCTCTACTTTACTTAATATCCCGCCACTTATTAACTGGTTCCATGCCACAGCACGCACCGGTGCGAGATAACAATTGATTTTTTATTGTGTCTCGAAATTGGCAGCGAATGGGTTAACTCTCTGCATTCCCATGCGGTTGACTGGTAGAGAATGCCTTATGGAATTAAGTCCGCCAATTGTACTTTATTTTTTTGGTGCAATAAAGTATAAAAAACATTTATTTTCAGACAACTTAGTCCATAGTGTGTTAATTTAAAAATAAATAAATAATAATCACCCATAGGCAAGGAACCCAGATGCTAATTGCTAACTATAGAAAAGTAACTGCGGTGGCGATGGCTTTATTATTTAACCACAATCTCCACGTTTCGTTTTGCTATTTTTTATGACACCACACAATTCGACAAACTGTGATCTACTATCCTTTTGGAGTAATGAAAATGTACCAAGCAAAAATATTACCACTAATAAGTATTACAAGTATTTTCACTGCTACGAGCTACGAGCTTATCGTAGTCCGAGTTAGACATGGGTAGTTCCTGAATGAATGATATAATTGAACTACTATACCTATCTAGTTCATATGTATCACTCACTCACTATAGTCCAAAGAAGTTCATTTAGTTTAGTAACTCAGTGATATGAGAGTAAAACGTACGAATATATTTGTTAATACTGCAAGAGCGAGACTGCAGTATTCTGCTACTGCACTGCAGTTTTCTATGTCAATTTTCGGTACTAATTAATACGTTTTTAATACGTAACGTACGTACATTACGTACATAAATAACACTTTACATCCTTTGTTAATGCGTGTAACAATATCTTCGAAATTAATGAAATTTTTTTGTATTCGTAATTCTAGACTGCCTTAATATTATGAATGTTATTTTTTAGTCATTACAACTCTCTGTAGTACACGATACATTTAAACTGAATGAAGTAGTGAGTGAGGTTTTGTCAGTAGATCTGCTGAATTAAATGAACTAATTGAACTAGATGAGTGATACATATCTTTAGCTCCCACTGAACTATATTACCCATTTCACTTCAGTGAACGATTTTACGCATGTCTAGTCCGAGTATCGTAGCACTCTAGTGACCTTTATTCGTAGAGCTATAAAAGATGCATGGTGAATACGGTTTGAAAACTATGCAGCATTCGTCACCCTTGCATCTCATAATCGTATCCCATATCCCAAAATATGCAGTGTAGTTAGTGCATTGTATTGAAATGAAACTGATTTAAGCTGAGTGAGGCCCCCTTGATTTGGACATCACAGACACACAAAGGCACTGTTTGGCTAGCGTTGACTGTTACTGATTTGTTTGTGTGGTTTCTACTTTGTATTGTTGTTTTATTTTATTTTTTGTGATCTTTGTAATTTTGATTTTTTTCTTAATTCTGTACGATGTTTGTTTGTGACGTCCCAAATTAATAAATGCTTCTTTCTTTCTTTCTAAATATTTTTATTTATTTATTAGGTGCTAAATATGTATTCGCTAGCACAATGCAAATCAAAATACTATGTATTTTCGCCTCAAAATCGCCTCCATTACAACTGTTTAGTTTAACGTTCAGTTTGATAAAACAACTTTTTTGAAAAAAATTTTTTTGTGTGATAGCCATGAAACGCAAAATGTCGGCTTTTTCCAAGTGCATCAAGCTTATCACTTAATTAAAAAATCGCAGTCAGCTATATCGCCTAAAATGATCTCTAGATTATATCATTAAACTGATAAATAAATGATACTGACGTTAATTTTAATGATTAATTATGCGACGTTTTTCAGGTACCTACCTGAACCTGTACTCTGTAAATTAAGGTACAGCGGTTTGCAAAAATTATTATAATATAAAAATGAACCATATTTTATTTTGAAACTTCACGAAAGTCCTCATAGCCATATCTTCTATCTTTCTATAGCAAACTTCGCTATCGGCAATAAAATATGCATGCAAAAGTCAAGTGATGTTTCGATGACTATCAGTTTTATATGTTATGAACTTTGCTTTGCATCGTCTACGGGCTCTGAGGTTTATATAAAGTTATGTTTATAGTAGAAATAAAAGCCACGACAGCACAGGAACCTAAATATACTTTTTAACCATTACGGCAATCAGTCAGGGCCAGCAGGCCTACCTTCTTATTGCTTTCAAACGTCTGGAAGGCAATGATAAGTCACTTTGAAAGCCATGGAGCTGGGCGGTAGGCCTGACCGGTCGCAATGGTCTGGTCCCGCCCGTGGTCTAAAGTTCAGACTACTTTTATGTGTAGCGTTTAACAATAAAGGAGAATTTCGTTTGTAAATAACTATATTTACAAACACTTTGCTGCAATTTTCACGCCTACTTTCTGGGCTTTATAAATATTATGAGTTGGAGATGAAAACTGCTCCTGATTAATTTGTTGCTGGATCCAAGATAATTTAGCTTACTCCTGGGACTCCCTAGCCATAACTGGAGGGGGTTTTGATTGCGACCAAGCTGTTTATTCTGGATAGATAACTAGGACTTACAAAGGTATACGTCAAACATGTGTTAGTTTTTGACGTAAACTGTAAGGGGCTAAGTATTTTTGTCTGTTGTTTGTCAGACACAGACCCCTCATGGCTTGGTTAAGCTTAGTAAACACGACTTATGACGTGCGTTGAGGCGTTCTATGTAACTCTTTCTGACTCGACGTAGTGCGCCCTGCTTAAAAAATTTCCAACTTTAGAATTTACTCTCTATCATTGGTTGGGAAGTGGAAAATTGTCAATAAAACGTAGTACATTCAACGAAATAAAATAAATCAATAGGTCTTACAGAAGAAATAATAATTTATTGCTAATGCTTAAAGCTAAAATTAGAACTGAACAAATATGTACTACACCAACCCCAACAACTTTCTCGAGATTCCAACTTATCTGCCGATCCGAATTTGGTAAGTTAATTGGGCGGGTTGAAGAATTGTGCTGGTGGCATTGTGTTGCTGATCTTTCGGATGGTGGCCGCGGGCATGAAGCACCCTGGCTGTTGTGGTGGGGGCTGCATGGGGCCCATGCCGAAGCACGGACCGGCCACGCCAGGCGTTTGGGGCCCCATGCCCGGAGCCCTGAAACCTGGCTGAGGGAATCCTGGCTGGGGACCAAAGCCAGGCTGTTGGAATCCGTTCGGCATGGGACCACCAGGCGCATTCGGGTTGTATCCTGGGTAGTTCTGCATGCTGGAACAATATAATATAGTATTATAGATTATTTTTTTATTTATTCGGATTAACAATGAAATGTTAATATTAGAAGCAACTTACTTGATTGAAGCTAGGTAAATATATCACAATAAAATAATATGCAGCTGGTTAGCACCGTTGACTGAGCCTTGGTGTGTTTATTCGCTGAATATGTCAGATATCGGTATCAACAAGCTTTTATACGAATCGTTTATCGGATTATAAACTATCAGGCAGATCGCATCGTGACACTCATCACATGTTTTCTTTGCAGTAAAATACTTATATTGTCGTAAACTAAAAATAACATACATTCTACAGCACCTATAAATAGATTTTGATAGTGGTAAGGGTAAATCGATTAGCGACTAAGTTTATTGGGTACCTTTTTAGTTAAAACAGCATTTTTCAATAATTTTAGTATTTTAAAATGAGTTATTCTCCTTGGTGTTTGAATTCAAACATGATGTATAAATGCCACTAGCAAGAAATTACTTTTAGTGTGCTACCTACGGTCAAATAGTCTAAACTTTTCAGTAAAAGTCATTAGGGTTTTCCAAAATCATCAAATCACTGATAATCACTGGAAATCGACTCGTAAGTACTACTATTTAATTCAACCAAACTAATCCGCTCTAATGAATTGAAAACACAATATTCGTAATATTCTAAGTACGAGTACATGCGATGTAGGTAGGTATGTGTGGTTAAGACAAATTTAAAATAGGGTTTGTTGACCTCCGATTTTTTGGGTTCCTGTGGATATCGTAGTGGGTTATACATTTAACAATATATGTACCTACTTAGCTTAAGGCAGATTATTTTAATGTGAATTGTGTCACTATTTGCTGTCGCTTACTAAATATAAATTCTTCCCGAATAAAACTGTGTCTGTCGCTGGCAAAAAAAATCGGCCAAGTGCGGGTCAAACTCGCACACAAAAGGTTCTGTACCATTATCTCCTTGATCTTAGTCACTTAGTGAATTTATTGTAAGGATTTTGTATGAATATATTTTCCAAAATTCTGTTCTACCAATTTGTTGGCGTAATTGGTATACATACACCTACAAAATTACAGCTTTCTAGTTTTAATGGTCTCTTAGCAAAACTTCGGACAGACAGAAAGACGTGACGAAACTATGAGGGTTCCTTGTCAGGACTAAGGAACCCTAAAAAGGTGTACAAATTAGTCCGTTTTAAATAAAACCTAAGGTAACATTCGTCAGTAATTTGTTTGTGGAACATAAGTCTGTAGTGTTTGTTTCTTATGTATTGTTTATGCATATAATGCAATGATACTTAAAACATGTGTAAGTAAGTATAATAACACCAATATTTATGCATTGACTAGACTAAGCTTATAGCTTATTTTACAAAATAATTGTGCAAAATGCATAGTTTAAGTTTCTGTCCTCAGACAATAAGATATTTTGAACATCAAACATAAGTAAGTATTTATAATGAAATATCCCTAATTGTAACCTTGTGTTAGGTAAATCTTCTTTCTTTCAATATAATCGTACAGTCGGAATACTCCACTTTGGCTTTAAAACCGCCTCTGCTCCCTACGTAAATAAAAAATGTTTTTGTAGCTCACTTGGGTAAGCTGACGTGCAGCCGACTGTATCAACTTATGTGATCACTCAATACACAAATGCATTACACAAGTTCCTTCACTCCCAATGTTCGATGAGACGGCAATGACCAGATAGATGCCAGGCGCAGCAGGACCAATAATTCTGTGAATAGAGGGGGGCTACCTTTCAAACGGTCCGGTAGTTGTAAATTGATATGCTGTCTGAGATGGTTAGTAAGTATTTAATATTAAAAATCATCAAAATGCGCAGTTCCTTATCCTCCACGCCCGCCACGCCGCCATATTGAAAAACCAAATAAAATCGCCATTTTCTTCACATTTTCGCTTATATCTTCGTTTAGGCCTTAGGTGCATTCTAGCTCAAAAAAGTCACTAACAATGTTGTAGGGAACTCTATAGTTTAACTCTAAAGTCAGATTTTACATACAAACTTTCATCCCCCATTTCACCTCTCTGATAAATATGTTATATCGCGACAAAAAGTAAACGTAGCAAGAAGACCTCCTGAGTACGTGGGTAATGTGACGGCCAATCTGAACATCCCAGGACCCAGACCCAGAGGGCGACCAAAAAAAAGATTAGCAGATGTCAAGAAAGACCTGAACCTCTGCAATGTCTCCTAAGATGATGCATCCAATAAGGCAAAGTGAAAAAAAAAATGAGAGGCAGACCCCACCATCAGATGCGATTAATAATTAATTAATTCCCAGGAGAAATAGAAAGAGAGAGATCGCGACAAAAAGTAGCCTATGTCCTTTACAGGGTCTCAAAGTATCTGTGTATCAAATTAATGTCAATCGGTTTAGGAGTTTAGGCAGGCGTGATTGCTTAACAATAATAGTTAGGAAGTACGGGCTAGTAAGGGTTATAATGATGTCACGTCCGATGTTGGACAAAATGACAATTTCGGAAAGATTATTTTATCAGCACTTCTTCGTATTAATTACTTAGCACTAATCTATTACTGATTTTGATATGCCAATCCAACTGTGCCTGTTGAGCCATATAATACATTATATTGTATATTATAATAATATTTTTGTATTGCATACATGAAAGATACGGTAAATCATAAATAAATAAATAAATTAATTTATTCTACTTCGCAACACGATAACCTTGTTAGTTTTAGACATACCTACCTAACTAAAGTCCAAGTGTAGTTTTCTTCAATAAGTTGATTAAGTATACTAATATCTGTTTAGAATAGAATAGAGAGTCCATGGTAGAACGTTTAAGCGACGCTCTCGAGGCAATATCTGTTTGGGGTGATGCCAATCTAGTGACGTTTAATGCTACCAAAACGCAGGCATGTTTGTTCTCCACAAAACGGAGCCATTTTGATCTGGCTCCGACTTTCCGGGGTGTGCCTGTCTCCGTCACCGATAACTTACAGCTTCTAGGTATCCAGTTGTCATTGAATTTTGGCCAGTACATCGAGTCCATAGCCCAAATTGCAGCTAGAAAGCTTGGAGTTCTCTCTAAGATCAGGCGGTATTTTACATCGAAGCAGCTTCTACAACTATACCAAGCTTAAGTTAGATCTTGTATGGAGTACTGCTGCCACCTTTGGGACGGATCTGCCAAATACCAACTGGCTACATTAGACTCAATGGAAAAAAGAGCAATACGAATTATTGGAGACACTGAACTTTGTGAAACTAAGCTGCAAAGCCTCGAACATAGGCGTAAGGTGGCGTGCCTTTCAGTGTTCTACAGGCTACATTCGGCGAGTGTGCGAAGGAATTGCACGAACTGATTCCACCGGCCCCTTTCTACTATCAGGACATAAGACGCAGGCGGGGGTTCCATCCTTATGTCGTTGACATACCACTTATACGCACCAAACGTTTTAAATCGTCGTTCCTCTTGCGTACGGCTAGAGAGTGGAATTCGTTGCCAGCTGAAGTGTTCCCTAAACACTACGATTTGGATTCCTTTAAGAAAAGAGTGAATAGGCTGCTTCTAGACAGACATGTCCCATCGTCGGCCGCATCGTCGTTTACCATCAGGTGAGATTGCGGCCAAATGTCTGCCTATTAAATTTAAAAAATATATATATATAATTGAAATTTTTTGAATTGTACAAACTAGGCGCTTTGTTCAGTAGAACCTACTTGGTTCAGATTAACGTTTGGTAACTTTTTTAAATCCTCAACGGAGCATACAGGCTATAGTCCGTGCCATTTAAACGTGCACAAAAGGTCATTGACACCCCTGTACCACTGCACGCCGATACGGGATCGCGGCGAACCAAAACACAAGGCGTAGCGATAGAAGTCTGTGTAAACAAACGTTTATTGGTACGAGACGACCTTGACCCGAAAAATTGACAAACATTTGGCTACTGCATTACAAAACAAGCAATATGCTGAGTGACAGCCGACATTTTATGTAACTGAAAATGAATTATGAAATAAAAATAGTTGCATCATTCATTATTCATTTAAAAATAGTTCAACGTGGCGGAGCATCCAAGATGGCGGGCTCGTTATTTTCAATGCATTTCTACAATATGGGTTTGAATATGAAATGAAAGGGTTACTAAAAAACAATATGGTCGACTTCTAAATGTACTTCTACAATATTGGTATCAAATGAAAGGGCTTGCTAAGAGTAACTCGAAAAATAAGGTGTCGTAATTCCAAATCCAAAATGGTGGACTTCTAAAGATGGCGGATTAAGTTTTTTTTTCGCTTCTGTACAATGTGGGTATCAATTAAAAAGGCTTGCTGAGAATAACTCAATAAATAGGGTGGCGTCATTCCAAATCCAATATGGCGGACTCCTAAAGATGGCGAACTAAGTTTTTTATCTTTCCTGCAATATGGGAAGCAAACGAAAGGACTTGCAGAGAATAAGCATGCGAGTTTAACTCCGTTGCTCCGATCCGTTTAGAAATTTGGTGTATTGGGTGGGGACAGACGCGGCTAGCTGTCAACATCAGCCGGCGGCAGCCGCCAATGCGTCGACAGCACGTCGACGGCATGTCGACAACTAGCCGCCGACTTCTAACGTCGGCTGCAGTTACATACGTCGACAGCAAACTGCTGTTCGTGTGTAAAAGCTCTAACAATCATTTTATACTCAAAAACATCGTTCAAACTTGTGTTCAAATGGAATTACGATGATAGCAAAACATATAGTAAAGGTAAATTATACAAACTAACCTGCTTGCGGTTCGAGGATTCTTTTACGCCTCTTTTTATTCTTCTCAGGTTCCATCTTCACTTATAATAAGTAAAGAATGGAGAAAACAGCAAAAAAATAAAACAAACACAAACGTTATAAAGAACAATAACAGAAACTTATCAAAAAATAACTACTGATAATAACATAGAGTGAAACATAATAACACGTGAACACTTCCGAAATTCGTAAATTAAAAAAATAGAATTATGCCACACCGGGTGAGACATTACAAAATAGCGTACAGGTATAGCACCCCTGACCTTTCAAACCACTAACGGTTAAAATTTTTGGCTGCCAGGTTTAAATTTCAAATATGTTCTCTTTGGAGCAGGACGGGCTGGTGTGATCATGCCTACGAACTCTTATTCGAAATTCAAATCACTTTGCCTCCCCTAGGGGCGTAATGAAATTTCATACAACATTACGTCCCTAGGGATGCAATGACTCACTTTGAGTTAGGTTTACTTGATGTGTAATTGAACATTGCCGAGTAGGTTGTGTCAAAAAGTAATTAAAATTGAGCTTATGGTAGAGTCAATATTAAATAAAATTCATGTTTTGATTCCTATATTTATAATATCTTTATAGCAGGGCATTATGCAAGATATAAATACATTGCTATTTATATAGGAGCTTGAACATGATACATTATTAAATTAAAAGAAAAAGAAAAATGAAAATATGTGTCGTGGCTGTCAGTTTCATAGTTCCTTTAATATAGTTTATCAAAGATATACATAGAAATACGAAGGAGAGGTGACAGATGTCATTTTCCGGTTTACTCATACTACGTGTAGGTACTTAATTTAATGTTCAATTTCAATTTCAAAAATATAACAACGGATTTCGGGCTCTGCTTGGACTTTTTCGGTACGGTACGGTTACGGTAGCGCATCCGCGATGTTTGCAAAGCATAGAACTGATGATCTTTACTGAATCATATGCAAGAAGACGGGCTCAGTCTAACCAGAATGTTGTTACAGTCTCAATGTGTTCGTGTAACAACACTCATAGTCGTAATAATAAAAAATTTTTTCTTTCTTTGTTACTAACCCTAGTTTTTGAAGATAATTTTATATTTTGTTGTTGTTTTCGCAATAAAAACATATTATGAAACAATTTGTTTAATTAGATTAAGATGCTGGCATAAGTGTGTCTCTTCTGTAGAAAGTAAAAGAAGGTATTTTTCTTATGAGATTTAGTGATCTGCATCTGCAGATTGTCTGCAGTGTGAAAATGTATTTTTTAGACGTCTTGGTGGATATTACAACAAGCCTTCACTCACCTTATCTTCTAAATATGTATATAAAAATGAAAACTGATTTAATGACAGCCCAAACTGCTGGGTCTAGAGACTCCAAATCAAAGTTTTCATAAGAGGACTAGGGGTGCACTAAGAAAGGTTTTTTCGGAAATTCATCCCCTAACGGGGTAAAAAAGGAGGGGCAAGTTTGTATGAAACTCTGTCAGTTATGGAGCTAAATCGATAAAATGTTGTATTTAGCTTTTTGGTTAGAATTTAAGAATGACGTAACAGGATTTTTGGAAACTCAGGATGAGTTTCCAAAAAGGGGGGTGAAAATGGGAGTAAAAGTTTGTATGGTAAATTCAAAATGTGTGCGGACGAAGTCGTGGGCAACCGCTAGTAAAATCCATAACTTATAATTAGCGTCCACCGACATCAGAAATCAGCTTGGCTACAATCTATCGAATTGAAATGAATCTACTTACGTTACCTTCTCAGTAAGTGCTTACATCACATGTATGTGCACAGTAATTGTAGGAGTCAGCAACGGAATATCTACCGGCTTTTTCTTCTATAGAAACACCACTGAGGATTAGTAGACCTTTAAAAGGCAGAGTGAAAAATGCTAATGATATAAAATATTATCAAGACACATCGATGTCGATTAGGCCAACAATGGCGTATCGACATAATTATCGACTTTGAAGCATCACTATACGTATACGTATTTCTTATGACATTACCCACCCCCTAAACTTCTCCTCTTAAAGCAAGAAAGGGACAAATGCAGCTCAGACCAAAATTCGAATTCGAATGAAAAATCGAAGTCAATAGGCACTCTTTTTAGAAAGGTTACTATCACCTCGCCATCCTTGTCTGGTAAGAACATTTCGCATGGCGGTGCAACCGACTCAAAAAATAAATTATGTCCTATATCTTTTTTAGTAAAAGTGTAAAGGTAAATTTGTACTTTTTAGTTTATTTTATTGAAAGCAGTTTTATTCATTTGTAAAAAATATTAGGTAACTATAGGTTTTAGTGTTCAGAAAAAGTCAGACTCAAATCTCCCTACCGCAATAGATGGATGTGGTTTAGCATTTATTTATTGTATCCCTATCCTACATGCTATGCTATGCTGCTAGGGTTCCATATCAGTTGCTCCAGATCTTTAATTTGTGTACGTCAATAGAAAATGCTCATTACGCTGAATAACTTTTCTTAAGGCGCTATCTTCATATCTCTCTTAGTTTAAGTGTACTGCTAAGCTTCCACGTCAGGTATGTAAGGATGGGAGCTCGGGAACGTAAAGTAAACGTCTTTATCTTAGGTATCTCCGTTTATTATTGACAGATTAAATAGGAATCGTACATATTTATACACTGAGTACTTACTACACTACAGGTACTTCAATCTTCAAAATAAGTTATAGCCTAGTATTTGCCCAGACCTAATAGCTACACAATAAAAAAAGTTTTATTCCGATCCGTCCAGTGGTTCCGGAGATTAGCGTGTACAAACAGACAAAAAAATTAATAGTTGTAAATTCCTATCTGTTACTATTTTAACATCACCCTCAATCAGTTTTTGGTTAAAATGCTCAATGTACAGACACATTGGTTTTACTGTTTTATTATTTATACGAGTATATATATACTCGTATAAATAATAATTTATTTATTAAATTCTTCACGCGCGGAGGTCTGTAGGCATTGTCCTTTTATCTATGTTAAGTACAAAAAATTATCAGTTTTGTGCAACTTACCCATTTTCTTTACTGGTTGTCCTTATGCTTTTATCGATGCGGAAAAAATATTATCTATCTTGGACTTATTGTCTACAGTTTATCTCGTTTATATCAATAATCTATGTAAATAAACAAAGACCTCATTAATAATAATTAACTACCTGTACGGCTTCTGTTCGACTTTTATAAGCAAACTCTTAAGGATTAACAAAATATGTCCGAAACTCTCTAAAAACTGCTCCATTTGTGCGATAAATAGTCATTGACAGTGTGATTAGCTGTTTTCTATATCTTATGAGCCCATGGACCCCAGACCCTCGTTATTTTATAAAAGCTGACAGTTTGTCAGCTCATGCTCGCAACACAGGTTATAACGATGGACCATCACGAAGTTAGGATTGATGAAAATTAAGAGTGTCTGGCGAAGGGTTGCCACGATGTTAAGTGTTTGGCAATGAATGACGCGATTTTTATTAACATTCTGATGGAATTATTATATTTTTATAACTTAAGCAATTATTTTGCAAGTTTTTACGAAATTAAATCAAATTTCACTTACAAAAATTAATCGACTGTGTCATCCGGTGTGTCATTCTGATGGAATTATAAAAAAAATCCTTTATTATTTAATTAATTTGTGTCGATATTTTAAACAACTTTAATACCGTTTACCTGCAAAGCCAAGATAACCCTAACTGGTCAATCAAATGGTCTATCGTTTTTACTTATGTTGGGAGCATGCGCTGACAATCATAGAGATTTTATAAGATAATGGAGGTCTGGGGTTCACAGGCTCTTGCTCTGCATTTATTTGAAGTAGGTACTAACTTAGCTGGTTGAAAATATTTACCTTGTTAAAAATAAGTTAATTTACGTTAGGTGTTCAGAACTATATTTGTAATTATAAACAACAATCGAGGGGCCTAAATGGTGATGTAAGAAAAAATCTTACTTAGCCTTTTATCAACAAATTATGTATTGCTGTTATCGAAAGTGATTTAGGTAAATTTATATCTGCGATATAATTATTAACAAAAAATAAAACGCAAAATATTATAGTTCTATTTAACATTATAATTATTATTATTTTATAAAAAAAACAAAGTGTAATATTTAGTATAAATACATCATTATAGTAAAAACAAAACAAGCGTCTACGTAATCCGTAATAGTAAATGCTTTTAAATTCGTATACGTACATTATCGATCAGTTTATCACACAATCTAGGTACATAAATATTACCATACAGTACCTACATTATTCGCAACAGAACGTGTTCTAGAATGTTGTATCATTATATACTTAACACTCAGCTGCTCATACAATTTGAATAGCGTCCATGCACCATCCAATAATACATAATTTCTTATACTTAAAGCTTGCTTTTAATAAAAACTACTATTCAAGTTTTAACATCTCTACTATTCAGTTTGAAATCTTCATCTTCTTTCAGTGGTTTTTCAGACTCAGTTTCATTGAATACTTTCATGGGTACATTTTTCCTTACAGGCATTTCTTCGGCAATTTGAGTAGTTTTGAGGCGCAGTTTTCTGCTTAATAAATATGCGGCTACTTGCAGTAGACACATAGCAATCCCTGGTATAAGCCAGGCATCAGGAGACGTCGAAACTGTTCTACTATACAAGAAAGAATATAATGGAGACGACAAAGTTTGTGTTGCTGACTCGACTGCACTGAGTATGCCGAATATTTTTCCTGGAACAAAGAAAATATACGATCCGTTTATCGATAGCACGACAAATAAAGATAAAATCAATTACCTAAGTACTTATTTGTGTGTATATGTATATTTTGTTAATGTTTGCGCTTATTTTTGACCTGGTTTAGACAGGTAATTCAAGATAAGTGCACCTTTCGAGCATTTGTAGGTTTTGGTAAAGTATATCTATCGCATTCAATATTCTAGATGTTTCGACGTACATTGTGACGACCGTTTATATAGGGGGAAATACTAACTAGACATTAAAGTGATCATAAAAACTACATCACAAGTTTTTGTGAACAAATTATACATTTGATGTTAAACCATCTTTTATCTGTAATACGTAATAGTACGAGTAAATACGATAAGTAAGATTTTTTGAAGGACTAGTGTAGAGTTTTATACAGCTAATCACACAAAAAGTGGCTGATGACTTTATTCACATTACGTTACAAAAATCCGAAACAACATGTGTTCTAACACGTGTTAAGATAAAAAAGTGATTATCCATTCGACTAATAAGCCAGGCTAGACAGCGTTCATTCTTAATTTTCTCATTAGAATTGAAGTTTATCTGGCGATAAAAATTTTCATTACGTCATTTTTAAAACCAGCTTCAAACGCAAATTTCTATCAAACTTCTTACATAAAGAGCCAAAGCATACAAAAATTGATCACTTAAATATTTTTTTTAAGGTATAGATAAATAGATACTTTTTACTGCACACCACGTCACCACACACAGTAGAAATTTACAATATTTAATAGTCGTACAATTTAGGTGGTCATATTGCATAAAGGCAATTTCTTCCAGACACTTCATCGGGTAGAGGACAGTCTAAACATTAAAGTTGGCACGGTGGAATTAACGGGAGATAATAAGAAAGATATTATAATATTTTTAGTCATGTGCATTATTTTTGAATTCATATCTACTGGTTCTTTTTATTTTCCATGAAAAATAGTTATAATAAGATATTTTTATCTACTTATTAAACACTTTTTTATAATTATTTGATTTTTGTCCGTCTTTAAAAAATAATGACGACGAATGTCATGGTGGTCCGAAGTCTGGAGACTTCAATGCCAGCGGATGCAGTTCGAATCCCGCAAGGGGCAAATGTTTGTGTGATGACCACAAGAATTATACGAACAATTGTTGTCGAATGATAATGTTGTGTGTTAGAGTGAGACCAGCTTTCCTTTCCTGTAGATATATCACTGTTTTTTTTCTTTCATTAGACATCCACCACAGTTCTAGGTTATTCTCATTAGTACCTATAGACAAAAATAAAATAATTAAAGTTCTAAATATAAGAACAGTTCCTTACCTTGCTCTGTTGGCTGAATTTGTTTATTAATTATAGGTCTATGCACCACCAGCGATCCTTGAGATATTATTCCAACGAAAGGAGCTGTGAAAACATTAATAGTAGATTATTCACCAAGGGAGTAAAGTGATGTCTTACGTCACGGGCGTCATCTTGAATTTTGAGCGTAACGAAGGATTCGTGAGTTAAGTGAGCGCAGCGAGTGAGTTCAGAGTTTACTCCGGAGCATAGCGAGGGAGTTAAAAGTAGAATCCTGAGTCGAGCGAGGGATTTAAGCTCGCCCAAGACAAAGACATCTTTATCCCCAAGATTTTCACACTTCCTACGAGGCAATAAAAAAATGTACTACACAAAACTTATTTTATCTATATACCTATAACCTTTGACTTTTCTGGCAGTAAATTATTATTATTAACAATACCAGCAGCTTTACATCTAATGGACTCCAGTGTCATAAACTTCGTCACTCGACAGTTTTACGAAAACATTGTTTGTAATTTCTTAAAATACATGGGATTTTTTTCTTTATTTATTACTTTTTTTAGAAGCGCGCGCTTTTTTTTTATTCCATTCGTGCTAAAATTCTTGGCTGCCAGGTTCAAATTTCAAATATGTTCTCTTTGGTGCGGGACGGACTAGTGTGATCATGCCTACGAACTGGGTTTCCTCTATCTGGCAGAATCTTTTTGCTCCGAAAGTCACTTGGCATAACACACTTGGCATAATTTTCTTTAGTCGAATATTATTCAGGCAGAATTTTCTGTTAGCATAATTATTGTTTGGTCGAATATTTATATGCCCGAATTGACAATGGCATACTTTTAAGATAGCAGAAATTTATAAGGCATAATTACCTTTGACAAAATTTTACTTTGCATACTTTCGCTAAGCATAATGTTTATTAAGTACGATGTTTATTCGGCATAATTCGACTAGGCATACTATGAAGAAAGCAGAATATTGTTTTTTCTTTTAAATAGTATTTTACCCTAAAATTGAATTAAAAAGTCATTAAGTTGTGGTACAAAAGTTAGTGACAAAAACAAATCGGTGCAAAACCGACTCCACGCAGTCTTGTTTGCCCCACCCCTAGAGTGTAATTCAAAATCGCGTGGGACTGCCGGAGCCCCGCAGCGCCGGAGCTGTGACAGAAACCATGCATGTTGCATGCTTGCATGCTGCATGCAAGCTGTTGCATCCTTGCTTGCATACATGCAAGCTGTTGTGCATGCATGATTGCTTGCATGCTTGCTTGCTTGCTGCATGCTTTGCTTGCATGCTGCATACTTGCTTGCATGCTGCATGCTTACTTGCATGCTGCATGCTTGCTTGCATGCTGCATGCATGCTTGCTTGCTTGCTGCATGCTTGCTTGCTTGCTTGCTGCATGCTTGCTTGCATGCTGCATGCTTGCTTGCATGCTGCATGCTTTGCTTGCTTGCTTGCATGCTGCAATGTTGTATATGTTAGTATTGCCAAAAGACGATTCGGACTGTGAACTTTCTGCGATAGGATGATTCTGCCTATTAATGACTATATATACGAATTGTATGCCACAAGACGATTCTATCTGTGAACTTTCTGCGTTAGGATGATTCTGCTTTAAGACTATTATGGATATTAAATTTCTGCCTAAAGATCTAGCTTACACGATTATGCGTTTTGAACGTCTGATAAATGAGTGAATGCTAATTGATGTTCTGCGAAAGGAAGTTTATGCTATTTGATGATATGCCAAATAAAATTATGACAATAAAATTCTGCGAAACAAGGTAGACCCGTGTGATCATGCCTACGAACTCTTATTCTAAATTCAAATCACTTTGCCTCCCCTAGGGGCGTAATGAAATTTCATACAACATTACGTCCCTAGGGATGCAATGACTCACTTTAAGTCAGGTTTACCTACTTGATGTGTAATTGAACATTGCCGAGAAGGTAGTGTGAAAAATCATTTACGAGATGATTTAGCGTAGAATACTTTCCAGTTTATTAATATTGAGCATTTCCAAGGTTTTAAATGTACGTACTTACAAGGAAGGGAGCAGAGTCACCAGTCAAACAAATAAAAATTTGGTCAAATGAATAAGTAAAATATAAATGATTGGTTCATTTGTATTTTACTTATAATGTATACATTTGACAATTCCATGTACTTTTTATTTGGAAATGTGGAATTTCTATTACATTTTATTCGAAACATTGGAAATGTTTATATTTAACGAATTCGACTGTACTATTAGTTTATAAATACGTTTTGTCTCGTTCTTACATTCTCAATAAACATTATTCAGACCTTATGCATAGGTAGGTAAGTAAAACATTGTGCTTTCAGAAAAATTTATGAACTATGAAAGTTATAGTCCGTGTAGGTAAAGCGTAGCTTTTTTAAGTTAAGTATTATGTGGTGCCAAAGGTGTTCTGTTATTTGACAAAAGTTAAGATACTAAAAATAACGATTTCTATATTCATTATTAAACTGCTGATTCTATAAACAATTCATTTATCAAATAAAACTCATTTGACAAACGAATATTCATTTATTTGATGTATGTATTAATTTGTTAAAAAACTGCTGCAAAAATATGTTAAGCCAAATGCATTGCGTGGCTTCATTTACCAGTTAAAGTTAAATAGAATTATGGGGTGCTGAAGGTATAGGAGTATGAGATTAGATATCGTACTAACACCATCGTTACAATCTATGCTTGAGTTTCAATATTTTGAAAAATACTGAAACTTTAGCATAGATTGTAACGAGATAGCTCCGTGTATCATTTTGTCTGGCACCGTGTCCATGTACTTTGATCTATAATCGACGTATACCTCTACACAGTGCCGAAACTTACAAAAAAGTACACGGTAGAAAACCCGTTGCAAACTATTCTATTGTTAGCGACCATGAAAGTTTAAAACAAAATACTGGAATCGTAAGTAGCTTCTGAGAATTTAACAATCTTACTTGCAAATACGAATATCAGCGAAGTCGCTACAATTAGTCCCACTTGGGACAGGACGAAGGAGAAGCAGCTCAGAGCACCTATCACTTCATCAGACAGGCGCAGCCGCCGCTTCAGCACTGTCAAGATCAGCAGCGTTCCTGGAACAGTCGAAACATGAAAATTCAGTCGTTTTTTAAATATATTATTTATTATATTATATGTTTAATAGTTACAGCAAACAAATAGCAGCCCTAAAAGTATTGTCGCCTGGAAAACAATATTATGATTATTAGGAGCCTATCGTGTCCCACTGCAGAGCAAGGCCTTACTACCCTTTTAGGCTGGGCTGAACGCATACGAAAAGATGGCCACTGCCTCATTAGTGGCCCAAAATGGGGGAGAGTGGAAAAAGGGAAAATAATAAGCCCTTTCAAAATATAAGGTCTGAATTTTAACTGCCTTCTTTTTAGGGAGTGATTCTAATATATATTTTTTTACTGTAGAACCAACTTTGAAATTTCAAAAAAGATTATTTTTGCATAAAGTGCATCAAGTCTGTAACAGCTAATAATCAGTGATCTAGAACGAAAAGGTGTGTATCGTTCGCTAATTTTGTGTTTTAAGATGCTTGTAAGTATTTACCAAATGCAACAACCTTTATTATGGGTTCAACATCGAAATATTGATAATTTTCCTATAATACAAATATCTTTATTCAAAACTGGTGATTTTACAATTTCTATGTTGCGATAGAGGATTTCTTTTAAGTAAATAAATACTTGTGGTAGAATATCCCAGCTCTCGATATTAATATAACAATAATTGGCAGGTTTGAAAAAGAGTAATAATATTATAATATAAAATAATAATAAAATAATAACAGTATTCAATCAGATTTATTAACAAAAATAAAGTGTTGTATTTATGGATTAAATTGGATTATTTTAATTTATTAAATTCAATTAGTTTGATTTAGAAATGTAGTTTGTTTTAAGTTTTTTTTTAAGAATTTTTTGGTACAAAAAATTAGCATTATATAATAGCTCTGAGAATAATTACTTCTCAGGGGTTTTTGATAGCAATTTTTCCGATATGAACATCTAAGTTTTATGGTTCGCATATTTCGTCAAGTCGGTTTGACTGAGTCAGTCAGACAAGCAACTTGTTGTCCCACCCATAGACCAAGATAACATGACTTGATAATACTCCGTCAGATTTTGATGATTACTGAGTATTTTACCTGCTAGTCATGATGATAGATGAGTTCCAAACAACAATTGAAACAACATTTCCTACAGTTTTTACTCACCAAAGAAGCTGATAATGTTCTTGTAAGCCAAAAAGCTGCCATACCAAATGTCATCCATATGGAACTTGTATCTAAAGTACATGTAGCTGATGAGCAAGTCCGCTGTAAAGTAAGTGAGCATATAAGTACGATTAGGTAATATTTTAGACATTCCAATTTAAATGTTGATTCTTGCCGTTGATTGACTTCTTGATAATAGCATAGTTCATCAAAATATTATTCCATAGCCACTATTTTGAGTGGACTAATAAGTAAAACCCGTGACTACACAGGTCGCCATCACCATATAGAATTTTAGATTACAAAATAAATAACTAATTAATATTTTCTTTATGTTGTGTTTTGGCTGTATATCTCTGTGGTTTATTTACCAAATAAAATAATAAAAAAACTACAGAGCAATACAATACAAAAGTTCGTCAATAGATAGAGATAGAAAACGATTTCGAAATGCGTTCATAAGTTCTTACCAGATAAAAACATTCTGTCACAAATAGCGACGATCATCATGAAGAAAACTACAGTCCTCTTATATCCCTCTCTTTTCCTCACCAGGCACTTGACCGCGTTTATGGGAAGTCTCCAGTCCACCACAGATACCTTGTTCTCTTTGTTAACCCTCACATCCTTCACTGCCCAGATTATGTACAGCAAAGATAAGAGCTGAAATTTTTAAATAATAACACGATTTAAGTCAGTAACAGCTTTTACCTTATAATTGTATGGATACATGCGACGTGACGTTTCCACTAATTCAATTTGCTGTAGAAAAACATGCAGAACCCAAATCCACTACAGATTATTAATAATAGTTTAAGAATTATTATTGAAGTCTACATGGATTAATGATATTTAGATAAAAAATCTGATCTATTTTTACTAGGAGCTCTATTCTTAGGACTGACTTTCGTATTCTATGATTTATGGCATAGATACTTAGATGAATTTCCTAAACCTGCAAATACGTATGAACAGAATATACGGTCAGAATAAAAAGTAGCTGATCATTCAAGTGCTTTATCTAAGTAAGAATTTCCAGCGTTACGATGTAGCCACGATACTTCTGACATTTAAATTAATTGTGACAAGTACTAAAATGTTGAGCTACTTTTCATGTACAGTTGGCAGCACGTCAGGTTTACATTTGAACTATGAAAACGGCTTTTACCATGTAGGGAATAGAGGCGGTGTCCAGGTCAACATGTAAAGTCTGACGTGCGGCCGAGTGTACTACAAGTGAGTAATCAGTGCGAGTACCTGCAGTATTAAAACAAGGGGAAACACACCGTAGAATCCTAAGCGGCGATAGAGCTGCGGCCCGCTCACCGCGCCCAGCACCTGTGCCACCTGGATCGCAGCGCGGTGCGCGCCCATCGTGCGCGTCACGTCGCGCCCAGTCGCGTGACACACCTGGAACAGGGTGAGATAACTTAGTTTTCGATAAATAGTCCACTGGACAGGAATAACTCATAACTCTACCGGATAAGCAACGAACGTATTCGTCGACCTTCGTTATTCGTAACGTTGTTCATACTATAGCCAGACTAAAATGGAAATGGGCAGGACATCTAGCCAGAAAAGACAAGCCTAACCTAACATTGGGGTTTAAGACAGAGATTAGGATATAAGTGGCGCGACTGTATCATAGCATTTTGGTTCTTAAATAATGTTAGTAATAAGGAAGCTGTTACATTAGATGAAATTGAGGCAAAGCTTAGTATCGTGAGTATTAATGTATCGTTACAAAAAGAGCTTTTAGAAGAGGAGTCTTTGATTTAGGAATTTTCTTTCCGAGTTTTCTTCTAATCTTTTAGTCATCACTTTGGGTTATACAAGATACTCACATCACCGATATGGCTAAACGCCGCCGCTGACAGCAAGCCAAAATTGCCCCCTAACGATATAGGGATCTGCACAGCATACAGCACCACAGCCGTAGACGCTCCAGGGAACGTCAGCAGAATAAGCACACTCAGGGTCATGATACTCATGCCTAGTAAGGGCATGATGAGTAACGGCTTCCGACGTCCGCTGCAGTCACTCCAGGGTCCCACGAACAACAGGACAATGGTGGAGAGAAGGCAGCCCACGAAACTCCTGCTCACGTTTAGACCAGACACCACCACTTGGCTGGCTGCCTGTAATCAGTTAATTGAATAATTAGTTTAAAAATGGCTCAATACTTTAACACTGTGTGTACTTTAGTTTATTCGGAGGTCGCTTTAGTTTGAATTAACTTGTGTTAGTTTACGGCTTGACTTGCTTTTCGAAGCATGGGGGTGTAATAATAAAGCTCTTTTATTCCGTTATACTTATAAGTTTTTACAATTCAAATGTGTATTAGTAGTGTTACTGCTACTTCATCCTTCTAGCGTTATCTCGGTTGTACACTACTGCTTATATTAAATTTAGTTAGTGTGTGTTTACTACAATATTTTGATTTGTTTGTGTACCCTATTGATACTGCGCCGCGCGCACTCGCACGCGTACCTGCCTTGTTTTTATTTGTTTAAAACGTACCGTACCGACCCCGACGACCAGTCGACATCGAGACGTTACCTATGACACATGTACTAGACCGACCAGAGCGCTTTCGCCGCGTGTGTATCCTGTGAAGCTTCTTACAGACATTTCGAGTGATTGTGGCCTAAACTCTCAAACATTCTGGTAGCAGAGCGTAGTTTTTTATTAGGACCCCTTATTAGTAACGTAATTTGTTTAATTGAGAGTTATTTATTTGCTACTTTCCTTTGTAATTTGAACAAAACGTCTCATCATATACCTAACCTATTTACAGTAAATTCCTTAATAACATTCGAGTACAACCCCTTTTACATAAGTGTCGAATAAATCGATTAGCGCGTTAATTACCTACCCTTTGAGTGCAAGTGAGGAACGCGAGCGCTTTGTTTCCGCGTGCGAGTTGTTTACGAGTTACGTTTGCGATACCCGGTGCATCTGTGCCGTCCCTTACTATTTGTTCCTTTACGCATCCTATTGAAATCTTTTGTGAGTTTAATTTACCTACCTTGTTTCTTGCGATTTAAAGTAACTAAAATGTAGGATACCGAAACCGGCAACGAGACCGTAAGGGCCGAACTTTACACGGATACAGCTGAATACCGTGAAGCTATAGGTGAACTCCGTTATATTAGTAACTGGGTTGATGATTCCCACCGAGTTCTTGAGACCTTTTCCTCCAATCGTATGCGAGCGCGTCTTTCCGACCTGCCACTTATGTGCGATAAGTTTTCTGCCGCTTGTTCCAAGCTGTTAGGTAATCTCGATCCTGCGATTTATGAACAAGAATATGTGCAAGTTAAGAACGAGATGCGCGTAGTAAGGGACAAAGTAGACGACTTAAAAATTAAGTTAGACGAAATACGACCTCACCAATTTGAGACGTCCCGTACTAGCACCCCCTTCAAGGAGAATAAATCCCTGGCTAGTATATTACCTGACCTACCTATACCTAAGTTTGATGGCCGTCCCGATAGTTGGATCAGTTTTATAGACCAGTTTGATAGCGTGGTGGACAACCAGCCTACCCTTACCCCGACTTTGAAGCTACACTATTTAGTGGGAGCCTTATCGGATGAACCTCGTCGATTAATACAACACCTCAAGATTGAGGCGGGCAATTACACCGTGGCCCGTGACCTCCTAAAACGTAGGTACCATAACCTTCGTGTTTTAGCGGATACCCACATAGCTCGAATAATGATGCTCCCTATTATAACGCCTAAACTTTCCGGGTTACGTGTGTCGTTCCTGAACCCCCTGCTTTCGACTTATCGATGCTTAGAAAGATTGAAACTTCCTGTTAAACATTGGTCGTACCTATTAGTTCACTTATGCCTAGCTAAACTGCCTTCAGAGTTAAAATCGAGATTTGAACGTCGTTATGGCGATAATCCTAATCACCTCCCTACTTTTGGTCATCTTATTACCTTTCTTGAGGATGAATGTAGGCACCACGACAATGTAGGTAGTGCTTCTGTCGTTGATACTACTACCCCCCCTACTGTGAGCTCCCCTCGTTTGCCTAAACCTAACGCGCGTTCCCCACCTCCTCCAAGAGCCTTTGTTACCTTTGCGACGACATCTAAATGTCACCTTTGTAATAGTACTTCGCATTACTTACGCGAGTGTCCCGATTTTATTCGCCTTCCTACACGTCAACGTGTTACTTTTGTAAAAGAAGCCCGACTGTGCTATCGATGCCTGGATAAACACTCCATATCCCAATGCACGCGAAATTATCGCTGTCGCACGTGCCGCCGTTCCAGTCATCACACATCACTGTGTTATAATGACTCTGTGAATTACGATCGCGAGCGCTCATACCGAGACGTCCCGGCCTTAGCTTCCAACCAACCACGGCAATCCCCACAAAGTCACTTAACAGACCGTGAGTCACCCCCACGTACTGAATGGCACCGTGTTCGTACCCCGCCCCCTCGTGATTCCCGTAGAGCATCACCTCCCCGTTCGGGCGGGCGATCCCCACCTGCACCCAGCGGTAACCGTACTTATAATGCCCCTCTAGGTTAAAGAACACAGGCTGAACGTGCATTTCATCATAAGTACAATGAGGCCCCACAATTCTGACTAGATAGCCCCCCTTCCATACCCGCTTTTACATCTTTATGTGACACTGGTGCTCAGGGATGCCTTCTTACTACTGAGTTTGTTGTTGACCACATGAACTTACCTATCATTCCTTCTCCAGTTCCTGTTCGTGGAATAGGTAATGTTCAAGCAATTAATTCCCCGGGCATTGTATCCTTTTCATTTAGGCCAGTTAATTCTGCCTTTCCAGAAATCTCCACCAGTGCAATAGTTGTTGATGTGATTGCTGGTACCCTCCCAGAGGTAGACTTGCCTAAAAGTGTGATTACCTGTACTAGGCACCTCCCTCTTGCTGACCCTTTATTTTACAAACCTGGTACTATAAGTGTACTTCTTGGAGCTGACGTCGTTGGTCGCCTTTTAAGGTCCGAATTGTTTGTGTCCCCTGATGGCCTTACTGCTATCTCGACGATATTTGGTTATGTCCTGTGTGGTCCCGTTTATCGAGGATTTACTGATTTGGAACCCCCCATGACTGGAGTCTCGCTGTCCCAAATAGTTGAAAAATTCTGGAAAATCGAAGAGTTGCGAACCCCTTGGATATAGAGTGTGAAACATTTTTTAAAGCAACTACCACTCGTGAAAGCGATGGTCGATTTATGGTTAGACTCCCTTTTCTTCACGATCGTCTACCTCTCGGTGATTCTAAAACCAATGCCTTACGGCGATTCCATAATCTTGAGAAGCGTTTGCAAGCCAATCCTAATTTTCGAGAGAAATACATTTCCTTTATGCGCGAGTATTTTGACCTAAACCATATGTCCCTTTCTTCATATGACACGTCCCAGGCTACATGAACCTTAGTGACTGTACATCGAGAGGTATGTCAGTCATCGACCACTCCCTTTGGTTTTCACCTTTGTGGTTGACGCAGTCTCCTGACAACTGGCCCGGTATTTCGGAACCTAACCCAAGTAGTGATCTTCCTGGACTACGTTGTTTAGTAGTCTCTGCCGATGTTCCTACCCCGGATCCCTCATTCTTATTAGAGCGGTATAGTTCTTTGAACAAGCTAATAAACGTGACTTGTTACCTAAGGCGGTTTTTATTTCCTAAATCTTACTTGTCCTACCTGAGCCCTGAGGAACGGAGAGATTCCCTTTTGTTTTTAGTGAAAATTGTTCAATTTACCTCCTTTTCTGATGAACTTGATCGCTTACGGCGTGGCGATCCTATCACGAACTCCCTTAGAAAGTTGAATTTATTTCTAGATGACAGAGGCCTGATTCGAGTTGGAGGTCGATTACGAAACTCCGATCTATCCTTTGATGCGCGCCATCCCCTTCTTGTGCCTAAGAATGGTAATTTCGTGAACATCCTTATTTCACATTACCATCGCGAGAATGCTCATGCTGGTGTTAATGCAATTCTTGCCATGTTAAATAGAGAGTTTTGGATCTTGTCGGCACGCAGAGCTATTCAGCATGTGATTTTTAAATGCCTTACCTGTTATCGTCTCAAAGCGGCTGTATCTCAACCCTTTATGGGTGACCTACCTAAAGACCGCGTCACGGCTGCTAGACCGTTTGACGGTGTAGGTACCGATTTTGCAGGACCCTTTTTTACCAAAGTCCAGGCCTATAGGAACAAAAAGTTAGTGAAAAGTTACCTGTGTGTATTTGTCTGCCTTTCTACTAAAGCCGTTCACCTTGAGGTTGTGTCGGACCTAACTACTGAAGCCTTTATTGCGGCCTTTTCCCGATTCGTGTCGCGTCGTGGTGTACCTCGCCTAATCCGATCCGATTGCAGTCGAAATTACATCGGTGCCAACAATTACCTTAAAGAGTTAGAGTGTTTTCTGTCTCAAAACCAGGCGGCTATTGGTTCTGAGCTTTCAAAGCGGAACATATCCTGGGTTTTCGATCCTCCTGTTTGCCCTCATTGGGGCGGTCTTTTTGAAGCTGCGGTTAAATCGGCGAAATCGCACCTAAAACGAGTAGTAGGCGATACCCCCCTTACGTTTGAAGAGCTGACCACTGTTTTTGCTAAAATTGAAGGAGTTTTAAATTCACGCCCATTGTGCCCACTTTCTCCGGACCCTAATGATGTTGAAGTGTTAACTCCCGGCCATTTCTTAATTGGACAACCCTTAACTGCACTTCCGGAGTACCCTTATAAAGACGTAAAATTGCATCGCCTTACACGGTTACAGCTAATCCAACAAATTACCCAACACTTTTGGTCTCGCTGGCATTTAGAATACTTAAATACATTACAAATTAGAAATAAATGGACCTCTCCTTGTGATCCTCCTAAAGTGGGTGAGCTAGTACTCATAAAAGATGACAACCTTCCCCCTTTGCAGTGGCGTCGTGGACGCATTATTAATTTATACCCTGGCCAAGACCAAGTTGTTCGTGTGGTAGATGTTAAAACTCCTACCGGTAGCCTAAAGAGATCTTTGACGAAATTAGTTCGTCTTCCTGTCCAGTGAACTTCGTTTCCTTAGCTTCCTAACCTTCTCGTAAACACTTGACGTGTTTAGGGCGGGCGATATGTTTACTACAATATTTTGATTTGTTTGTGTAACCTATTGATACTGCGCCGCGCGCACTCGCACGCGTACCTGCCTTGTTTTTATTTGTTTAAAACGTACCGTGAGAACCCCGACGACCAGTCGACATCGAGACGTTACCTATGACACATGTACTAGACCGACCAGAGCGCTTTCGCCGCGTGTGTATCCTGTGAAGCTTCTTACAGACATTTCGAGTGATTGTGGCCTGTGAAGTGATACCTGAACCCTGACCGGCAAGTATTTAGCTATAAGTGCTCAGACCTGACTTATTTTCCCCCTATCATTGTCGCCCTCCACGTGTAATCCACTGCCTAAACTCTCAAACAGTGTGTTAGTATTTTTTTTTAAAACGGACCCCTTTTGGGTAAAAGCCGGGGGTGTAACATCACTCAATTTTATCTAGAGCTGATGCTAAGTTATTTCAGGACAAAAAAATGGAACACGGCCAGACCCAGGATTGGTTTTAAGTATTTACACATTTAGCTTCTTACAATGTCACAGATTTACTTGTGATACTGTTATCATTATTTACTTTTCTAAATGTAAATATAACATGTGTAATGCATGATCAATATTGTTCCATGTGCATATACCTACACACAGCATAGTAGTTCTGTTATTTCTATTTTATTATTCTAAAATTAACCTATTTCCTTATGAAGTTTGTACTTTCTTAATGCAGTTTGTAATGTATGAGGGTTCACAGAAGAAGTCTGTGTATCCTCAGTAATTCAGTACACTTAGGTATGTACTGAACTATCTGTATTAGATAAAATAACTAATGACAGCTAGCCACGAGTACATCAGTAACTACCTACTTGATTTTGATCAGGACCTCTTTTCATCAAACATTATTAACAAACCGCACTAAGTTTGATCTAAGTTGACTTATTACATATTTTATCTGATCTACCTTGTGCACATTTTTGTTTCTGCAAAGACTGCTATTCAATTTCTTTCTTTTATGATTGTAGGACGAGCTAGGCTGCGCAACGAGGGTTTTGTAGATACTATATCCACGGATCCACTTCATTTGCCAAAAATTAAGTCATGGTGACTTAATTTTTCAAGAAGACAAATGAAGTTATTCTACTGGATGATATACTACAACACAATTCTTAATATGAATCCAGAAAAAATCTCGGTGAAAAAGCATTATTTTACCTATCAACCTTACACTGAAAACGTGGAACCACAATCTTAGCAATAATTTGGCAACTCTGGTAAAAAGTTCGTCCGAAAAGATGTAAATTTTGGTTGACATATCACTAATACAATGGACGAATATTCGTCCATGCCAATACACACTAATCGTTTAAGATCTACATTTCTCTTGCGTATGGCTAGAGTGGAATTCGTGGCCGGCTAAAAGTGTTTTCCAAGAAAAGAGCGGCATCATCTCAGACTGACCCATTCTTGACCGCATCGTCGCTCGTACCACCAGTTGCGGTCAAATGTCTTGGTGTAGTCGTTCGCGTACCGGACTTCTAAACCAGGCGGTTGCGGGTTCGAATCCCGCAAGGGGCAAATGTTTGTGTGATGAGCACGAGCATTTGTACCTAAGTCTTGGATGTTTATATGTATTTAAGTATTTCTATCCGTTATCCTAGTCACCATAGCATAAGCTCACGCTTAGTTTGGGGCTAGGTAATTGGTGTGTTTGTTGAAACAATTTATTTATTTATTATTTATTTATTATACACCGTCACCGGTCACCGATGTCCGAGCCTTCAAGAGGTGATAGATGAGTTCAACTGCAACATTTTTTTCTATTACATGAACCCCGAAAAGGGACCAAAAAATATAGTCTTACCATACATGTTATAGTCGATTTACTAATTAGTATAGGAAAGGAAAAATACATATTTGGGATTCGAAATTCGTTAAGCCTGGTCAGAGTCCCTAGGGCGGCTTAATAAAATCTGACAGTAAGTCACTTGTCTTACATACACCCCTCCACCAATCCGCAGTGAGGTGAGGCCTTCGCCCAGCAGTGGGATCTATATAGGCTAACTTTACTTTTTACTTTACCAAAGTTGATCCTATTATGAAAGTGGTTGCAATTTTGCTCCTTAGTCTCCTCATAAAAGCTCGGACATCCGTCATCGGACACGGTGTATATCCGTACGGAACCTTAAAAAGCAGCTCAAGATACCGACCTCAGCGGCACGGAACTCTTTGCCGACGCCTTGGTCGCACACGCTGATGTTCTTGCCCAGGTCCACAGTGCACGCGGTCCTCAGGTAGAAGTTCTGCAGCGAGGTCTGGCCGAGGGTGATGGCGAGCATCGCGCCCACCAGAGCCGGCTCCAGCAGTATCTGCCATCGGTGGTTGTCCTGCTCTTTTTGTGCTGTTGGCTCTTTCTTCTCTGGCGGGTCTGGGCTGGAATAGTGAACGACCCTAAATAATAATAATAATTTCTCTCTTTCTTCTTTTGTACCGCGTGTATCTTCTCTTTGTTTGACCTATGGTTGACTGGTAGATAATGCTTTTGGCATTAAGCCCGTTATTTGTACATCGTTTTTAATTTGTGCAGAAAAGTATAAATAAATAAATAAATATCCTCCTAGCCGAGTTTCGACCATGACGGCCAATCTTAACCGATATTAGCCAACTGCGCGTGATATATAGTTGCAATCCCGGGTCGAGCCGAGAGTGTTGGGTTTTTCTCTCTTGATATAACTCAGACACAGCTCCGGAGATACGAAGTTGGTGGTGTTCCCGTGCCTCGGAAAGCACGTAAAGCCGTTGGTCCTGCGCCTGATCTCTCTACAGTCATGACGGACTGCCGTCTCACCGATTTATGAGAACAAAGGAAAGAAAGTGCACCTGTGTATTGCGCACACACTTGTGCACTATAATATCTCCCGCGCAGTTGGCAAATATCTGTTGAGACAGGCCGCTGTAGTCGAAATTCGGCTAGGAGGGCATTATATGACCTGTACTTGCATTCTCTGTTCCTTTAATTTTAATTTTTTTTGGGTGAGATCGGCGTGACCGCGGAGAGATCCGGCACAGGAGTCACGGCAACGGCTTAACCCGCTTACCGAGGGACGGGGGTGCTGGGTTAAAGGTATCGCACTCCAAGCAATAACAGCGAGGCGATCATAACAGTTTTCTATTGTCTTAAAATGTTCAATATTGAAGGATTGAATCAAGTTGATTGACCTATGTAGGGATTTGGGTTTGTCGTAAAACTTATCTAATGAACATCGATGTAAAAGGAACTGGAAAAACAGAATGGTGGTTTTCGAAATCGAAATCAATCAATCTATAATGCTTAGTGGATTTACCAGTATTTTATTTATACGCTAACGCTTACATGATAAATAATAGTAGATTATTCACCAAGGGGGTAAAGTGATGTCTTACGTCACGGGCGTCATCTTGAATCTCGAGCGTAACGAAGGATTCGAGAGTTAACTCCCGAGCGCAGCGAGGCTACTACTACACTACCTACTCGGCAATGTTCAATTACACATTAAGTAAACCTGACTCAAAGTGAGTCATTGCATCCCTAGGGACGTAATGTGACGTAATGACCTAGGGAGGCAAAGTGATTTGAATTTCGAATAAGAGTTCGTAGGCATGATCACACTCGGGCCCGTCCGGCACCAAAGAGAACATATTTGAAAGGACTTATCCTCTTTTTTTATGGAGGCTGGTTTTTTATTCCAAGATAACACCAACCACCAATAACCTATAATTATCTTTAAGCTACAAAAAATTGAAACACGTAACCATAGAAATCAGAATTTTAAACGCCTCCATTTTTGAGAAAAAATATGTTTTGTAACAGGCATCATCCATTAATCACTTACTTGTATTTTCTGGCTGTATGGCTATGTACCATTGCCTTTCCACTGGTGGATAAATACTACTAGGTACTACCATAGATTATATAATAGGGATTACTATCAATGGAATGTCAATTTTGCTGTCAATTTTTTTTAGATGCGTTAATTGATATAGGCGAAGGTGCGGCTTATGTACAGACAAATAAAAAAATTAATTTCATTTTTTCTCTAAATTGGAGCCCTTAAAAATATATTAATTATGCAGAAAGACTAGTTTTTGTTAACTCTTTCATATAATATTTAGTTTTTTCTGGTTAGAAATATTGACGAATAAAAAACCATTAATGGACAAGTCCTTTGAACCTGGCAGCCAAGAATTTTAGCCCAATGGAATGAAAAAAAAGCGCGTGCTTCTAAAAAAAGAAATAAATAGAGAAAAAAACCCTTGTATTTTAGGAAGTTACAAACAATGTCGTCGTAAAACTGTCTACTGACGAAGTTTATGACACCGGAGTCCATTATATGTAAAGCTGTTATTGTTAATAACAATAATTTACTGCCAGAAAAGTCAAAGAATATATAGATAAAATAAGTTTTTGTAGTATTTTTTTATTGCCTCATAGGAAGTGTGAAAAGCAGAGTATTCTACTCGTGGATAAAGATGTCTTCGTCTTGGGCGAGCTTAAATCCCTCGCTTCACTCAGGATTCTACTTTTAACTCCCTCACTAAGACCTCCTCAAACACTAAATCCCTCGCTGCACTCGGGAGTTAACTCTCGAATCCTTCGTTACGCTCGAGATTCAAGATGACGCCCGTGACGTAAGACATCACTTTACCCCCTTGGTGAGTAATCTTCTATTAAGACGCGCTATTACTTTAAATGGTAAATAATAGCTGGCCAAAAGCGTGCCGAGCCATGACCAAGTGTAGAGTTCTGTACCTACCTAGTTACTCGTCTTTCATAACCTATAGTGAAATTACTAAGTTATTGATGCAGATTTCTAATAAGCTACTTATTACGAAATTTCCACTTCTCAAGCTATATTTTTAAGTTGGTCGCCTGTCCCTAATTAACTACTAAAGCCTACATACATAGCCGCGGTCGATGACAGTGTATTTGTACTACCATTGGCCGCAGTAGTTTTCCTTTAAAATTAATTTTACCTAATGTGATCTTCTCATGATATTTTTTACGGATTCAAAAGTAGCTGTTTCTTTTCTATTGTAAGGACAGCGACAAAATTGTAAAGATTATCCTTACAGTTCAGAACAGATATCTGAACTAAAAATTGTTCATGCCATGACAAACGTACAATATTTTAAATAACCTATTTAACGATACCCCATACGAAGGGGTAGACAAAAGAAAGGTTTTCATCTTTTTACGTATAACAACTAAAGGAAAAAACATTTAACTAACCTTGTGTTTTCTAATTCGTGTAGCAGTAGAATAATAGATCCTTCAGCCATAGTCGTATTTATAAATTTAATTAAAATACTCGATGCAACATCACAGCGCGGCAGCCCAACACGTGTGGCTCACAATGTACTACTTTTACTAATATGCTGATAAGATACGTTTATTTGCGAATTAGGTAAATTATCTACTGTTAAAAGTAATGTAATGACTGCCGCCAGAGATAAAATGCACCATTGAGATCTGTGGGCACTCATGCTTGAGCTCGACAGCGATATTACTGATGCAGCGAAGTCAAAGTTCGCTTGAAGCCAATTTTAAACGATTACGCAATTGATACAGTTACTTGTTGATAGGCTCGTTATCAACGCAGAAAGGACGCAAGATAAAACTGACATACTTACGCCAAGTCCTGTAGCTGATCCAATAATGCAACAAAATCTATAAAAAAATAACGAAAATACTGTCAAAATAAATAAAAATCAGAGTAGACTAATAACTCTATTTATTTAGTAGAGTATTTTAACTAATAACTCTACATTACCTACAGAATCTTAATGTATTGACGTCTAATAAAAGAGCTTCTTTACCATTACAAGTGTATTTTTATTTAGCTGTAACAGTCCTTCAGTAATCATTGCTATTTACCTGGGTCTAGGGTTGCCGACCGTACTCTAAACTAGAGTTGTATTGTTCTCTATATCATTAAGGCTTGGGTACTCTATAATTTATACTTAACACTATAGAGGATGCTAAAATACATGTTAACTATACTACTAAAAACAGTAAAAATGGTATGCCGCAAAAAGTACAGAAAAAAACTTTTTTGAAAATTTTGAATAAATTATACTCTTTTTATAATTCTGTACTCTTTGTTTACCTCATTTGAAGCATCTCCTCCTCAGATTTACTCTATTTCTCTTAATAAAAGTTGGCAACCCTACTGAGTCACAGCACAGCCGAACGTGTGTGCTACGTGATGGAAATCACACACGAAAAACGCGAACGCACCGTCAAGCCGCTTTAGCCGCCGGGTAAGATTGTACATAATATATTATTTAATAAGATAATAAAACACACACTATTACTTTGGATGTGTATCATGTAAATGTCATTAATTAAATATACTTAAATTTTATCCAAGTGTGAAAACCGAAATCCTCTTAGGGGGTGCGTTTAGTGCCTAAATACTAAGTACAAATTTTTGTTCGGAACCAATATAAAAATCTAGACATCTTCTGGGCATTCCCTCCCATTCATCGTTCAAGCTTCTCAGACAACCTAACAATCTCGAAACTTCTTAACTGGTTTAAAAACTGCTCGCTTCGCTTTAGTACGAGGGTCAAACTGAAAGTTCTTAGAACTGGCCACTTATAAACAATATAATAAAAAAAATATTCTAAAATTTGAAAATAGAACTCTTTGCCAATATTACTGAGTATATATTTCATTCATTTGTCATTTGTTTTACGACTTAGCGGCAAATTGAAAATTGTCTGTGTCACGTCAAAATGAATTTAACACGAGAAAATTTTCGTGCAATGATTTTTTATGACTTTCGATGTCATTTAAGTCAACAAGAAAGTTATGATAGACTACGATTGGCCTTTCACGATGAAGCCCCATCTCGTGCGACTGTTTACAACTGGTTTAATGAGTTTAAACGTGGTCGCACTAATCTCACTGATGATGTACGTGAGGGACGGCCTTCTACGGCGACGACTGAAAATAACATCTGTGTTGTGCGGCGTATGATAGAGACTGACAAAAGAGTGACCTATCAGCAGATTCGGACAAGCTTAGGCATCGGTATGAGTCAAGTGCACAAAATCCTCCACGAACATTTAGCGGTCAGGAAGCTTTGCGCCCGGTGGATACCTCATAATTTGACTAAGGCTCAAAAACTCCATCGTGTGGATTGGTGCCGTAAAATGATTGAAAGATTTAACGGAGGTGACTCAAATGCTGTGTTCGACATACTAACAGGTGACGAAAGCTGGATTTACTGTTATGATCCTGAAACCAAAAGACAATCTGCTCAGTGGGTGTTTCCTTTCGAGGAGTTGCCAACTAAAGTGAAGAGAGATCGAAGTGCGGGAAAAAAAATGGTGGCCTCGTTCTTTGGAAGGATAGGTCATTTCGCAACAATTGTGTTAGAGGATCAAAAAACAGTTTCTGCAGAATGGTACACTACCAATTGTTTGCCACTTGTCTTGGAAAAAGTTCGAGAGAAACGACCTCGCAGTAGGATCCTCCTTCACCACGACAACGCCTCGTCGCACACCGCCAAGCGAACGATCGACTATTTGGCGACATCAAACGTTGAATTACTGGGTCACCCGCCGTATAGCCCCGACCTCGCGCCTTGTGATTTTTATTTATTTCCAAAAATTAAAGAAAAACTTAAAGGAAAGCGGTTTATGAATGCTGAAGAAGCGGTGGCTGCGTATCGCGATGCCATTGAAGAGACCCCTAAGGACGAGTGGGCAAAGTGCTTTTCCCAGTGGTTCCATCGCATGCAGCGGTGTATTGACGTCAATGGACAATATTTTGAAAAGATATAATAAAACTAATAACTGGCTAATGTAATCAGTTTTTGATTTTCTAAGAACTTTCAGTTTGACCCTCGTAAGTAGGTATACTTAATTGTCCCATTGTTTGATTTGGAAGTTATATTCAGAGTTAATGTTAGTAAATATACATAAAATGAAAACTTTAACCTCAAAGAATCAGATAACATCAGATACGATATCCGATTTTTATTATTATCGTTGTTTTGGGATTGCCCACTACTTTACCAGTTTTAAAGCTGATTAAAGACTGATTATATGATTGGCATGTCACAATTGCAGTCAACTGTTTTGATTAATGGGGTGTTACTAAACCTATCATAGACTTTAATTGGATAGGTGATCAATAGTATTATTATGAGAAACAGGGTGTTAGTCTAATAAATTCAATTTAAGATAAATAAACTTATTTATTATTATCGGTCTCGAAATTTGACTTCAATAACTTTTTCTGATTTATGTACATCAGTTGTTTCACTAACCGATGCTCATACGGTGAGGAAACCACATTTAGGTGACTGAATGTTTAGTGGTCCAAGCTGGTCAGGTTCCCTGTTAACAGGGTCGCAGATGGAAGTCGCTCCACTGTAATTACCGGATCTACCGGATAAAGGTACCGTGACTCACTGGACACGGTAGGCCCTAACGCTAAGAAGAAGATCGCCAGTCTCCAAAGTAGAAAGGAAATTACTTGCGGTCTCTTTTGTGATTATATCTGAGTAGCATTTTTGTTTACAAAAGATTAGTGCTTGGAAAAAGGCCTCAGTTAACACGGATTTGCAAAAGGATTTGCATTTTTATCGAACCCCTAAAAGTTGATTTCTACGGCGTGTCCGTCATCATTTGTCATCATCAAAATCAGAGCCATATATTTATATTTTTTAACCCTCTAAACAAAGCGAAGTTTGAGGAATGCTATTTTCAGAAATAAGAAAAGGTGAGGTCAAAAACTTAAAAACTTGTTTTTTAGTCCTCGTAGTATTTGAAAATAACTTTTCTTATGCACCGTATCATTGGTTTATATCGTAGGTACTTTTTACACCACTCAATAAGTATTTGCAGCAAGAACTGATTTCACAGTCTTTTGTCTTTGTTAAAGAAAATTGTGGCAATTAATAATTGCCTGGTCAAAGTGACAAGGCATCACTCGCAGTCAATGGACGACATTGTCCGTTGCTCATTGGATGTATAGGCGTACACCTTTGCTGCGTTTTCATGGTCGCTTGCCAACAAGTCTAAAATAAAACAGTTGAGCTTCTCGTTTGGCGGTTTGCACGCGTTTTATTCGCGTAACGCGTTATTGCACGTAATCATTGAGTTTTAAATTGAATCATAAAAGTTTGAAAACTGTGTAAAAATAAACAAGTGCCAAAACGAAATTCGAACTAAGTTCGAAATATTCATTTATTTAAAAATATTTAAATACATTCATTTGACGCATCTAAATAATCAAAAGAATTTGCGACTGTCGTGCGTGTTTCGAATGCGAAATTTGGGGCATATTTCACAACTTTTGATTTATTATTTCAGCGGCATTTGATTAGGTAACATACAATATTAGGTAACCGGTAAAATTTCTTTCTTTTTGCGACCCATTATGCTGTGTTACCTAGTATCACACCGCGGCATTCATTGCGATAAATATTCAGCGAGTTAACAAATAACAACGACTGAAAGACGGTAATTCCGTAATTACGTACGTACTCTACGTTTTATCGAAAAATCTGAAGCCCAAATTCTTAGTGCTTGTTTCTATAGATGCGAAACACTCTTCTTAGTCTTTATTTACTTCTTAAAATAGTCTTTATTCGCTTACTTTATGGGTCGGAGCAGTATGTTTTTCTCTTCCACAGGCACCCAATAGCTGTTTATTGCCCAATACCTCGTTATTGCACACCATAAAACTATCAACTATGCGATTTAGAGAGAAAGAAGAACAGAGTAATATAATCCGTCTACTCGTCATTAAATCTTTTACTTGCTTTTATAGTCCATTCATCTATTTCTCATTCATCTACACTTCTTCTTCCACTTACATTCATACTCTCATCAAACGAAAACAATATCATATTACTATAAACCTAAAACTGTGCGTTTTCTTTGTATCCCGGTAGCGAATTTCCATCTACATAGACTTTATTCAGTTAATTGCAATTCCATTAAAATGGTCTCGTCGGTGGCGGTAATTAGACAATGCTATCTGTTTCTGTAAAACCAGTTTGAAATCACCTACGTTTCAGGCGGAAGTTCATCTATAAACAGAAAAGAATGCAATGTAGTTAGCTTTAAGATTCACATTTCCTTGATAGTGCGGCTGAATTCAGTCTTACAAAACGACCTTAATCGGTTCAGTTGGCACAAAGTACCTATTTTGTGGGCGGTACATGTATGTCTCAAAAAATTTAAAGTGGTTTGTGTTGTATTTTAGTGAATTGGGAAAATCTGAAGTGTGATGTGTTTAGTTTTTGCTGATAAGTAGGTATTAAGGCACAACTTTTTATGGTGGCAGTTAGACAAACAAAACTTAACAGAAAAGAATATCAAAACGAAACTTAAATCGTTTTACTTAATATAACAGAATGCACCACCTGCAATATTTCTGTTATTAGAGTTACTAACTAAATTAAGAAGCTACATTAGCTATTTATTGAATAATGTCAATTTGTGTTAGCTATATAATGTATTAAAAATTTTTAGAGATGTAAGACTGATGCGGCATTGCAGACAAACCTCAGTGGTTTTTGTCAATGTCTATTAAAATGTTACATTATTTTAAATTTGTTAAATGCTAAATAAATGAAAAAAAAGATGAATGCAGTAGGATTAAATTAGTTAAAAGTACACAACTTGCGACTTCTATTGTTATTTACAATACATATAGAGGGTGTCCCGTTTGGTATATAATAGGGCATGTGATGTAACTAATCTGTACCTAAAGAATTATACTTCATTAACGGGACACCCTGTTCATTGCCGTAGAAAAGTGTAATATAAGATTAATCGCTAAAATCAGATTCTCCTTTTTACTCAATGACAAGATCACAAGATGTATTAGAGAAAAACGCTGATTTATGTCGACAGAGACCATAAAAAGGCCAATCCCGCTGATAAATTTGATACGTCTCAGACCCAGATCAGCCTTCCTTGACCTACATCACAGACGTGGTTTGAGAAAAAAGTATCTGTATATAACATATACAGACCCCAGAAAAAAGTATCTGTATATAATATATACAGACCCCAGTGTTTCTTTATCCAACAATATGTATGCTTTTAGCTGGTATTCAACACTTTCAGATGTTACAAGGGCTCCGTAGTACGAAATCTCTGTCTTTTAGTAAAATAGAATAGTTAAATAGGTACTTGAATAAAAAAGGGGAAACTTAAATAATATCACAGTTCTTAGTAGATCAAAGTAATGTTTCTGTCATCTTTCATTGGATTATGAGAAAGCATGTTTTTTTTCATCTCTACACCATTAATGTATGTGCCTCTATAAAAAAATGACGAGCGTTTCAAACTACCAATCACACATTCAAAAGTAAAACATATAAAACAACTCCCAATTGTCACAAAGCTTAGTCCCTGGGCACGACATTGCAATGATTGTACGAGTATTAACATTCAATGACGACGCTGCCCTTATGTGGAATACTAACCAGCCTTGGTGGGCCTTAAGCATCGAAACAAATCGAGTAGTTAGTCTTGTAGGATAATGACTTTAGAAATAATGACATATTTTTGAGGAATCATGTAGGAGTATAACATTTTAAATATGTAAATCGTATACATAAGTACATATGTGCTTTATTTAAATAATAGTCGATAGATAACCTAATTTAAAAAATTTAAACTGTCTTTATTTGGATTACGGGTCTTGGAACACATTGACTAGTTTGTAGGTTTTTAAAATAGGATAATGGCTTCAAAATAAATACCAAGTAGGTATCATATTTTTCAGGGTTGATGTACGAGTATCATATTTTATATATTATTTACACATGTATGTGCTTCATATTATCAAATGTCGGTTCTTTTATAAAATTTTCAAAAGATTTTAACCTGACCGAAATAAAATCTCTAAATTAACGAATTTAAATTCAAAACTAAAGAAACTCAAATACCTACTGCATATGTTTCACGTTTTTTTACCTCCACATAGTCGAGGTAAGGCCTTTGCCCCGCAGTGAGATCTATATAGGCTAACTTTACTTTTTTTAAAGTATATAACACCATTTTTTAAATTATATGAGGAATATTGAACGATTTATTCGAACTTTCAATCTAAAATTTATAAAATGCGTAAAATAATGACGGCTTGAATTCACTCGAGCTGCTATGAATACCATTTGTTATGAATTAGGTTTATTAATTTAAAATAAGTTGTTTTTAGTTGATCAATTTAAGTTCGGGGCAGGAAATAAAGCCTATTAAAATTACTTTTAAGCGAATGTCATATGTTTTTGTCTGTTTAGTAATCTCCGGCGAATGTACTTTATTTTTAATTGAAAATCAGTTAATTGCATACAGGTCTACTGATCTATCCTTATGTATTTTGTATGTACGAAACCTTGAAATGTTCATCGGGCAGACTGTTTACAACGCCTACGATAATCTGCCTCGATAAATATCATAATTACCACATGACTAAGGTGATCACTCATGTTTCCATGTTGTTTAAACAGTACTTAGTTTTTCAAGAAAATTTTCATACAAACAAAGGCACGAAGTTTCAAATTAGGACAAACAATGGTGTGGTATGTGGATCACCCGTATTTTTCGATTATTAGAAATAGATAACTATTTAATTATCATCATCAACAACAAAGCAAATTACACGGAAGAATATACAAATTAGGCGTTCTTATCGCTAAGAGCGAATCTCTTCCAGACAACATTTGAAATTAATTGAAATAATACTCGAAATATCAAAAATACACCGAAAGGTGTGCAAATAAGACGGCGTTATCGCTAAAGGCTTTTATCGATAATACCGTCTTATTTCTTCTTAAGCTACTAAGAAAAAAAATTTTTTTGCGTCTAATAAAATAATTATTTTAATAATCAACTTTAAAATCGAGTAACTGCAAGCTGTAAATCTTTTCAAACGCTTACCGCTCGCTATATACTTCGGCAAAGTAGAGACGGCGAAAACATCAACCTGTCACATTACGTAACAATTGAAATGTGAAACATAAAAATAAATACTGGTTAAAAATGATTTTCTCTCTCCCATTATCTAGTAGGCAAAGACAAAGACAGAACGTCAGAAACTGCAATGATATCGAGATTTGATTGAAATAAAATATCGGAATCGGTGTCGCAAACTTGTCATTTTGGAGTTATTTGGTGACTCTACCTTTCTTACTTACCCTACAGTCACGCGACGCATAAGCGATGTGAATCACATGTTTCACGACAATTTATATGGCTTTTTAGCTTTTAATAAAGGGTCTCTCGTAACGTGTTAGACGGAGAAAGAATTTTGTTCACAAGTTTTTTTATAACCTATGTGGTTCTAACTTGTAAGTTGGCGCAATCTTAGAGAGTCCTATGTCCAGCAGTGGACTGCAATAGGCTGATATGATGACATGATATGTGGTTGTAAGGAATTAGTCACAGACATATTTTTAAGCATGTGTTAAACTGATTTCATAATAATGCCAAAATAGTTTTGGAATAATCCTTATAAAGGTGTCCCGTAAAGAGCGTGTTAGACTGATACTGGCTTAGCCATAGACTTTTTAGATAAACTCTAAAAAGTCTTTTGGTTTAGGTCACTTGCTGTCCAAAAATGCTGCGCCAGACTGACACTAGAGATAGCTTAGCCATAAACCATGGCCAGTCTTGTATAAAGAATACAAGAAAGTGGAATTATGGCCTAAACTAGACACTTTTAGAGTCATGTTATTGATATGAAAAGGTCTACGGCTAAGCTATCTCTAGTGTCAATCTGGTACGCTCTTTACGGGACACGTAAACGTAAGTACTAGCAGTTTAAAAAATAGACAATAATAGGTATTACATTATTAGGAAGCTTGTAAATGTACCTATAGTCTTATACCCACTTACAAGTTGAGTAAATACTAGATTCAGACAAAGATCTTAAAGCAAAATGAAACTATATACTTATATATAACCAACCTATTAATAGTGTCTCTAGCAGGAAATGCAGCGGATCTCAATCTCAATGGCGTGACGTCATCATATTGATCTCTGTTCACAGTCAATGCTCTGAGGCACGACGTCACTGATGCGCACGCATTGCAGAAATACCCTCAAAACGCCATATTGTATTATTACTGAACCACTTTACAACCTTTTATTTTAGAAATTCTAATTTACCTGCCTATATGACACATTTTTCACAAACTACGAGGAAATACTAAATTCAGTAGAAGTTTTAATTTACGCTGGTAACACACGCACTAGTAGCATGTAGCCAGCGTAGTGATTCGGTACGAGAAAATTAGGCGCATGCGTGGAAAATATGGCGACGACCTCACTGCAGGGTGGTAGATTTTTGCAGGGCTGGACTAGGTTCAATAAATTCTAAGTATGGGAAATTGCTGGCAATTGTTTTAACGTAAAAACATTCTACTAATTAATCTCTCGAATGGGGTGTAACTTATGCAAGTTAAGCACGTTAAGTTATTTTTAAGTAACTCTATCTGAAATCTAATTACTTTTATAAGCAGTGTGCACAAATCTGAAATATTGATTTCTTAGTATAGCGTTTTTGCGCGGCCTAAATCTTAATACATATTTTAAAGAGGTCACTGCACCGAGCCCGGTCCTGCCCAAAATTTGCATTCGGCCCCTGTCGGCTAACTTCGTGCATTTCCGCGAGTCCGCCTTCCAACCCTCGGCAAAATGCCTCTGCCACCGTCGGAAAATCTTTACAATATTTCCCGTTAATTTCCGTGTAATTTCCCTTTTCTCATTGAAAAACATGTGATTAATAAGTCAAAAAAGTAATTTCTACTATCAAATTGTTGTTCCTACAGTTTTAGTTCAGTGTCTGGTGTTAATATTTGTTGTGCTTGTTACTGTGGTGTGGCGAGGAAAGCAGTGATACAAAGGTAAGGAAATCAAATTTTTACGATTCTACGTCCTTACATTATGTCAAGTTTTTGCCAATAGTTACAGTTGCAGTGCGTACACATGAGTGTCGTGAATCAAGATCAAGCCTTTATGTACGGAATAATGCGAAACGGATTGTTTTTATTACACCACCTAATTCTAATATAAAACAAACATTTAGTTAAACGGTCAGACGGCATCCTTAAAACCTCTGGTCTCTGATTCAAAAGATTATTGATCTTAAAGGTACATTATCATTAGTACTCTAATGTTATAAAATGAGCATTTCAGATACTGATTGTTTTATGATTTTATAAATTTGACGAAATCAAAACCAAAATAAACTTTACTTATATATGTAATATGTCTGATGACATGACTCGTGACCTTTAGAATTCCTAAAAATATGTAAGGTGTTTTTTTTTATTTTCAGTTTGGAAACATGAAAGAAATCGACGACGACCATGACTGAAAAAGGAGAAGTCAATAGGATGTTGGGTAAGTTTTATTATAAGTACTTTATTTATATTACGTTAGTATTATGTTTATGAGCTAAGTTTACGTTTTTGGGTACTAGGATAAACGGCAAGGTTAAAAGGATTTAATGTTAAAAGCAACAACAACAACCTACTTGCTTGTTGTGTAGAACATTTTTCGGTATCGTTAGTTAGAGCCAAACAGACAGTTGTGTAAAAAAACCGGCCAAGTAAGAGTTGGTACTCGCATTCCTTACTAACTTATAAACTAAATTAGGTGTCCACTAGCAAAAATACCACAATAGTTTTTTAATAAATAAAAAATATATTTAGTAAAAATTAGTAAGGAGTAGGTTAACGTACGCCTTCTGCGTTAAATTTATGAGTCCTCTAATTTCACAAAATTCACTTTTCTTTCAACATTTAACTTGTTCAATTCACGTAGCATTCTAATCATCAGTCATCACTGATTGTTGTCTACGAATCTCCATTAAATTATTCATTATGGCGACGCGACAACACTGTTGCGTATGTCACGATTTCCGACAGCAAACAGAAAAATAAATTACGAGTAAATACCTTTTTGAAATATATTTTAGAAATAAATGAAAAGGTACTACTAAGGATTAATAGGTAGGTACCTATTTCCTTTAAAAGACAGTAATTTATAGATAGTGCAATGAAATGTACCTATCCCAGAATACAATCAATCAAGAGGTGGGGTCTGATTACTTGTAATAGTACCTACAGGTATTAAACGTACTCGTAGAACATGTACCAGGTCTGGCTGTACTCAGTATTTCATTTTTTACATTTGTCTTTGGTTTTGGTTGAGCCTTAGGGTAGAACCTTTTTAACAGTCGGCCCAAACGAATTTTGGACATATACGATGCGCCACTGACATTTTAGTTACGCAGTAATAGACCTTATATTAAGAAATTAAATTTAAAATTAAGACATAATATTAGGTACCTACCTATATGTCGAAAATCTATTTCTTACGCGGATCATTTAAGTTTCTTTCCTATCATAGTATTTCACGCGGGTCTGAGGTTAGGCATCCATAATATTTTATTTATTTCATCGAAGATTTTAAGATGGGGTACATATAAGAATTTTAACATAGTACTTAATAAAGGTTGTTCCAGTTTTACTCGTCTTCTTCTGTAGTGTTGTAGGTAGTAATTGACATGTAGACTCTACTATATCAATTTAAGTGTGGAACGCAATCAAAGTGCCGACATAATTAGATGACCTCGTTTCCCCAGATAAATCTAATCAGAGCTATGCAATTGCCTTCTTGTTTTTATTTTTAAATTCAGTCTTTAGTCAGCCTGTCTCAGTCACAAGAGTCGTTAGGACAAGCTTTGTTATTTCAAATTTTAAAACTTAATCTCTTCAGAATGTGTTAGAGTTAATAACTACGTGTGGTGTATATTTATAACCATATTTAGAAATCACGTCAAGGTGACCAGTGTATCAGCTGCCCGCGCAGTCATAAACCCGCCTCTCTTGAGTATACACTCTTCTGTCTTCACTGATATTGATAACCCTTCGATAAACCATAGCTCACACTATCACGTCTTCAAACAACTACTTGACACACGCATTTTAACAAGTGCGCGGTGTACTTTTGGCACAGAAACGTTATGTGGAACTTAAGTGTAAGTGCGCAAATATTGTTTTATGTTGTGTATCCTAAAAACTATAAACAAGTGTTTTATCAGAGGATGCGCAAACGTACAAACAGAAGAAAGAAAAGACCGTAAGACAATCGACTGATTGATAACATACTTAATTGATAAGGAAAATAAAGGCAGTTTTTCGAAAATGATAGGTTTAGTGATATGTGTTATTGGAAAAGTTGTGGAAATTGCTACAAATACCTACTTTAATCACAAACCGGAGGCAGCTGGGAATGATGGAGCTAGAAATCCCAGAAGACTTAGGAGAAAACGCAGAAAAAGAAAACGCAAAGGTGGGCTTAGAGATTATTAAAATAAAACCAACAAATAATATGGTGCAACATACATGATCTTTTGTGTTTCAAAATTAAATATAATCGTATAAGATATTGCAATCTTATCACTGATAAAATACTTGAGAGAATAGGCTTTCATAATTTTGATAATGATCTTTAACAAGTTAATAACTTATTAAATAAAACTGGTATGAATTTAATATATTACATGTGCTAGGCATTGGTATTAAATTCAAAAACCAATGCGCTTGCGCTTGCAATTTCGCATGTTTTTACGGTTTACTATGCTACTCGTACATTCACGTGAATGATGATAACAATTAAATAGTTAATAATACATATGTATAGTTTGGACAATATTATGTGGTTTGGATCAGTTTGTCTCATTACCAAGGTCATGAATGTCGTGATGATGTAATTAGTTTCAAAACAAAAGTGAGCCTTGAAGCGACATCTGTAGAATATAGCAGTAACTACGTTGTGTTCACAGTGTCTGCTTTTATAGATCATTCATAATGACTAATCTTAATCACTGAGCAATGTTGAAAATATTAGTGTCCTAGTGATATTTTCATAGGTGGCGCTAGATAGTAAATTTTACCATATCGTCGTTGCGACGAAGACTTGCGATCTTATGATCTTGCGACTTTAAGACCTCCTATGTGTAAAAATGAACCTTTTGAGAAAATCGATAAAAATCTTCTACTGAAAAAAATCGAAGGAAACAAGCTGCAACAAAAACTAATGTATTTTCTACAGGATTTCCTGCTTTTTAATATGGTATTCCCATTTAAAACATAAATAAGTATGGCAAAAAAATATAATAGAAACTGTCAAAGACAACACATGAGAGGTTTCGGTTGCGCTTTTGTAGCACATAAGAACGTTTACTATGTCGGTATTGAAAATAAACATTAACGTATTTATGATAATATCTTGTGGAAGGTGGGCCAATTTGTCAGAGCAGAGTCTCAAACTTCACGACGAGCGCATCCCATATTTCACATAAGTATTTTATTTTTCTTTCCCTATTATTTATCATATTACACATATGATATTTTATCATAGGAATGTACCAACTTTTTATATGAGCAAGCACATGGGAGGTATTAAATTTCGTACACTAGATATTACAATTTGTGAATAATTTGCATTTGGTAAGACTTATACACATGGGAGCTTTTGCATTTCAAAGAGCTCCAAAATTTGAGATGAACTGTTATAAAAACGCAATTTTGACCAAAGTGACACATAGGAGTTCTTAAAGTCGCAACGACGATATTTTAGATAGAAATGTTATCATTTTCAATTTTCCTATTATAAGAACGGATTAAGTTTAATGTTCAATAAGTACAAGGGGTTAATAAAAGAATTAACAGGAATTAGGAATTAACAGTTACAGTGTTCTTTAGAGCATTATCTCATTTGTTTTTTTAGTAAATATCACACCAAATAAATAAATGTTAATGTTTTTCATCTAATTTTTTTTGCTTACACGTTTAATCAGTATAAAAATTGTATGCTTTCAAACCGTGAACTCAAAAGCACACGCGAATTTTGAGGGTCATTCACTTGCTCCAAAGTTATTATGATGACTGATTTGGCAAACATACCGTTACGTTTTTAGCTGTCGAGTCCACATGTTTGGTGATTTAGAATTTAGGTCTCAATCGTCATAAAAAATGAATGTCTAATGTTAGCAAATGATAAACACTGTTCACTTCTAAATTACTTGTATTTATGAAAATAGGACACCAAATAATGGAAAAGTCTTAGCCAGTATCTTCGTTGACAATAGAAACACAACCATTCGGCGATCGCAAGAAAATATTCGACCTTTCCACAATTATTGGTTGTCTTGTATGGATCATCTGTATTTTCCCCAATTACTCTCAATTAAAATATAAAAAAATTAGTTTTTTTAGGGCTTTACAATAAGTTTTTTTTTGTACAATCATTATAATTTAAAGTTCATCATAAGCTGTAAATAAAAATATTTTACAATTTACGAGTCAGATTTTCAATGATACACTGTATGTAATAAATAACACTTTACGTAATAACTTTTTAATATGTTTGTATTTTATAATTTTGATGAGTAGGTCTAGCAATTCAGTCTAAGAATATTTATTTGCTCCTGTCTTTTTATTTCTTTAGTAATTAATTACTAGTAAATAATTTCGGGACTTAATAATTTTTAAATTTCATTTTCCCTCTCCGCGGAGAACTGTGACGTCTAGACTAAAATGAAGTTAGCGCGCATGCGTACGTCAGTTACGCGCGCTGCGCCTGCGCGTTTGACGGTTTATACGGCGGTGCTGTGGTCGTGATCCGATTAACAACGTCAGTTTAATTATTTTTGTCTTTAACAAAATCTAATGCAATTTGCATGTGATACAATTAAAAGTGCTGCGTATCGCTTGTTTCGACAATATTTTGTGTTAATTGTTTACTTTCAAGAACTTGTTAAATCTTTTTACTAAAAAATACGAAATGGATGCTTTTCTAGCAATATACCATTAACATTACGAATGCGGAAAGAATTACGTTTTGCAACAACGAGCAATGTTTCTTGTCCTAATTTTTTTGCGAGGATCAAACTTCTAATCGTGTTGGTCGGCGTATATTTCAATTAATCCCGTTCTATTTGCGTCCCGTCCCGTTCCCGACATGTTCCCCTCCACGTGCGGCTGTATTCATTCGGTTCGGCGTCTCTTTCGCACGCAACTGCTCATTCACGCGGACCGTATAATATTTGTATCGGGAATTCGGGATAGCGCGCTCGCAGCTGTCAAATCAAGCGATACGCGGCGAATCCCGTCAACAAACGCAGTATTAATTTTATGTTTTGTAACCTTGTATTTTTTCACGTTGCAGTGTCTTTACTTGTGTTTTGTCACGCGCAAAAACAATGTGAAAAGTGGTTGTTAATAATTTTCCAAGTAACTTGTATCCTTTCTGACTTGTACAAAAAATCGATTGAAGACGCAAAATGTGAGGTGTGTACCCTCAATGTGTCGAAGTGCAAAGTGATGAAGGTGCCCGATATGTGATAGTGGACCCTTATAATCGAACACTCAAAAAGGATACATTGAGAAAAGAAAATGCGGATCAAAGCCTTCAACGAATATCGCCCGAATGGTAATGTTTTTAATTTCTCTTGACTGGCTGACTGAATGGCTTCTAATTGGCTTAGCTAATACAACTTACCTATAAAGCATAATCGATATATGCTTAAATATCAACAATTGATTTTATTATGCGAGAAGTTTTTGTACGTATACTTGCCAATGTTAATTAATTACTAATTAAGCGGTAAAAAAAATGAAGCAAACAATAGTATAAACTTATAATTAATGAAATATTTGTAGGAATTGTACCTAACTAACTACATCACAAGTATGACATAGGTCTATTTCATTTCCTGCTAATTACAATTCTGTCATTTTAGTGAATTATGCAAATGGTTTGTTTTTTAATGAATTTAACGCGGTAAAGATAACAGCCTAAGAAATCAATCTTGCCAACAGAACAAAAAATATATTGTTATGTGTTTGTCGCCTAAAACCAAAAAAAGAAGAAGAAGTATGTAGGTCTTAAATATTTATTATTTTTTACTAGGTTAATGACATCGATTGCTTATATTAAGTAACAATAAACCCACGAACCCATTTCTGTGCGTATTCCTAATACTACCTACTGCAATAATAACAACAGGGAAAATGGCATTTCAATTTTCAATTTTTTTTTTTTTTTTTTTTACGTAAATTTATTATAGAAATCATTATTTTGGTTCAGACATTATCAAAAGTAATTAACTATATATACAACTTATTAATAAAAATTAAGATAAATTACTTAATACAACACAAAAACAAAAATTATAAAAAGGGTCCTTGTGGTAAGGTTCCTAGGATGCTGGCAGCATTACCGCGCTGGATAGCGATGCTAATACGCTGAGCAAGGTAGCTGCCAGCTCTTAGGTCACCACTGATGTCAACTAGCCTCTTAGAAATCTCTTTGAAAAAAGAGATAGCGTCGGGACCCCACGAACCCAGTGTTTCGACTCCAAACGGTACAAAGTGGTACCGGGAGTCGATCTGCCTGTACTTGTTCTTTTTAAAGTTTTCGGCACCTCTCGTAGCCAAACCAGCATCACGGCTTGTCCCGGGCAGATGAGAGGCTGCAAGTGTGTCGACACAGGTAGCGTCCCACACAAGAGCCCGACCCATCCGCCAAGGAACTAGTGACATCCCGTCTGGTCTCTTGCCATCATCACGCGCGATACCGTTCGGCTCGAGTAAAGCCGGCACGTTGATAGAGGCAAGAGACCGACGGATGATGTCGTTGATGCTGGCATGACGCGAAAAGCGGCCTGCACTTTTAATACAGGAGAGTCCGTGATGTCCCAACGAGCCGACATCAGAACCACAAGGACTTCTGTGTGGAAGGCAAACCTCAGCACCAACACGCAGACCTATCGCGACTCGTAGAGTTTCTGAGTCCAAAAGGGTTCCCACGTTGGCCGAAGGATAGGCCTGAAGCCAGTATCCTGCTTCCTTGGTGGAAACTGCTTTTAGTCTGGCTAGATCCGCGTTGTCAGTGCTACTGTCAAAAAGACTTTTCAAACTAGACTCACAAGAAATTTGGTCCCAACTCCTTTGAATTTTAAGATCTAAAGGGAATTTATTCGCATATGCTATATCCCAAGCATTTCTAGCCTCGTCCAGGCACGCCACTTCGAAGTTTGCAGTAGAAGGCTGCAGGATACTTGCAACGAGAACGGACGTGCTGTAAGATGAGGATAGAAAGGCAGGTAAGGAGACAGTGGAAATTTTGCGCGTCCCAATCCCACCAAAACGGATAGGAAGGGACGCTTGATCCCAAGACCGTTCCAAAAGACGAATGTTCAGAATCTTTTCCAAATGTGTTTTAACAAGATTATCTAAATTATTAGTCAAATTTTGGAATTTCCAAATAGGGCAGCATCGAATAAGATAATTAAATTTAGGAACTAAAAGACAGGATTTAAGTAAAAAGAGAGCCGAATGAGCGTTGATTTCCAAAAGGCGGTCTGAACATTCATCAAATTTAGTTAAATTTATTTTCAATTACATATTTATCACTATGGTCATCTGCGTAACAGAATTTGCTTGTGAAACGGGGTTTAGAGTCGTTCTCTAATGATTTAAATTGCGATGACTTGTCCCGGCGGCCTCTCATTGGCTCAACCGAGGCTGAGGCCGGGCGCGGTTTCATCACTCATACACACAATAAACGCGAGTTATGATCCATGTGGCCGTCTAGATGGACCATATCAACAATCAGAAATAACAATCACATCCCTACGCAAAGGAAATATATACAGAAAAGACTCCTAAAGGGTTAAATACCTCGTATGAAAGTAATCAAGACGTTAAATTCCACCGTTACTCATTCATAATCATTACCTGTCTTATCTCGTTATTTTATCTTTACGAAATTCACATTTCCTCTGTGCCAAATAGCTTAATATAATCATAGAGGCGGCATAATTTGCATAACTAAGACATATTTGAAAATACGTTGATGCTAATATTGCACCTAATCTTAAGACGATTGTCCAAGTATTAGCCAAGAACAATGTTCTTTGGTATTAGCCCCTTATCGGCTCAATATGTAAATCGCTTATGCTACCGACAAAATATATACAAGCAAATCTTTCTATTCCCGTAAACTAATTCTAAGTCAATAATCCGACAATCACACTTGAATGAGAGCCATTTAACAATAGGCATCATCGGAAGTCAGACTCGTAACCGAGAACATTGATAGGAAGGCTTTAATAGTTTATTCAACAGCCTCCATTGTTCACGTAACAGCAATTTTGTTTTTTAAACTTTATGGAGAACCATTGTTATGTAAACGTATCGTACTTGACATCGTGCTTTGTGTTGAAGTACAGTCATACAGTCGTTGTGACTAAATGCTATCAGAATTCATCGTTTGCTTGTTTCAACAATACAAGGACTACCTACAGTTTATTATGAAATACTAAAGCTATTAAATCCAAGACACCTAATAAACCTAAAATGTAGTCATGAAAATCTACGCGAAACAGCCCTAAGCTTGACGCCAGACATTATGTAAATCAATATATACACGAGTATAACGACTTGTAACACTGTATAGACACTTGTATGATTTCTGTAGGCATGCACACATTGGTAATCAAATGATATGGAATAATGTTAGTCACTTATTTATAAGCTTCCTTAACACCATGCAACAGTAGCTTTGCCCGTATGTGGATTATAATAAATACTTGTACCTATGCGTTTTATCGATTTCCGAGTGAGGAGAGTTGGCAGTTGCAATATTTATGAAATTCATTGCAGGTGGTGAAATATCGCCATTGCATTTAATGTTTATGGCATATTTAGTAGAAATAGCCTGTTTGAATGTTCGAATAGGTTCCTTCTTTTAAGTTCTGGCGAAATCCATTTTATTACTTTCTTCATTCGCTTCGCTGGGGAATTTCATCAAGAACCGTAAGAATTATCTATCACTCGCTCGAAGTTAGGAATGTCAAGCTCAGTACGAGTACTCAGACATAATTTGCAAACAATGTTAATGTCAAACTTGTCAGTTCAGCGTCTACAGAATGCAGACGAATTTCACTAACGAGTTTACAATTAGATTTTCAAGATAAGACACGTCGGCAGCACTGGTACCCTTGACTGTGCTAAGAGGGGTCTTCCAATCGATGTCGGTGCCACCCTCTGCGGCATAACTAGTGTTGACTCAGGTGCCACCCCATGGAGGAAAGAAACGAACATATTTGGAAGAAACGCCGTTAAATCTTCACGTAGCATGCGATGCTTGCGCAAATTTTAAGCGCCCAAAATGACGAAGGCTAGCAAATAAAGCTGTAAAAAATAAATCGCTCAAGGTAGTAGATGGACGTTATTGTTTAATAATCTGTAAAACAATAGTAGATGGACGTTATTGTTTAATAATCTGTAAAACAATAGAATGGACTCTTTCAAATAATATGAGGGATACAAATATATTTCTGAAATAGATACCTATTTTAAGTAGATATTTACAACCTACGGACGGAGATCCATTCTCAAATGAACCCGTGTAAAAGTGTTAAATGTTCACTATGATTCCACAACATGAAATTAAAAAAATATAGGTAAAATTGTTAACCATATTAATATGCGTCAATATATAAATTGATTACTAGTCACTGCTAGCTAAGTCGACTTCCTTTTTCCTTTTCCATGAACAATAGCTAATTCATGACTTAGGTGACTGCCATTATGTGAAATATGAATTGTCTGGTAGTTTGTGTCATATTATTAATTTTACGACCGAGTGCCTTTCTCATTAGTGTGCGTGTCACATTCCCGCGAAGATTCAGCGAAAGTGTTCACAATACATATGGTACGGTCGATCAACCACACTTGTAATGCGTGGACTTTAGTGCATGGAAATAAAATTAGTATTGCTGCAACAGCAGCATTTCAGTCGTTAGAAAACTTGTGACTTTCTTTTCATTTTGAACCCAGGTCTATGCTATCACTTCTACGATATTTTTTTCTGTAAATTAAGTTTTATAAAACTGGCCATCACCTTCATGATATTTAAATTATTTGGTTTCGACATAAAGCTTGTAGTTTCTTAACAAATCGGAAAAACTAGCAATAGATTTTTTATCTTCATGACCATAAAAGTTATTATTGTTACGTACAAATTATTAACGTTTTGATTCTGAATATCAAAGCAGATTTAAAAATCAGTTGTTGTGAATATTATTGAAATTTATTAATTAAGTGATTTTTCGTTAACAACTTTAAAAAAGTTACTTGAGAGTGAATGCTTCAGCTAAATTAATAAAACTTTAATTAACTTGCTATAACTAAAATAACACCAAAACGTTTAACTTCTGTAAGTGGTTGTTAAAATATATATTAAAAACAATTGAGTTTTATTTCTCATTATTTTTAAAAAGACTTACATAAACGAAAGGTCAAACCTAGATTAATTAATTTTGGTCTGTATATCTATTCATTCCTTTTGAATCGTGTTAGTACGCAATCGGTGCCTGATGTCATTATGACGAAACTTTGAGGACATTATGTACAAAAATAGTATCGGTCACATTTCTTAAAACTAATTGGAATGAGACTGACATTTGAGTCAGCCGTCTAGATAAGGCAGCCGGAAAATGTCCGACTCCAAAAAAGGAGGCTTATGTGACAGAACAAGGTGCTTTGAGAGCAGGTGAAAAATTTGATGTTCAAGGTAGAGCAGATGCTCTTCTTTGCTGGCATCATAAAAGTAATTAATTGATAAAGTTGAATTTGTTAATTAACTTACATAATAAATATAAAGCTAAAATCATTATTTTTCAGTTAAAAAACATAAATATTCTACTTATTATATTTAATAATCAAAATTCATAGCACTATCTTAAGTAGTCTAAGTAATACAGGAAACTGGCAGATGTAACAAAAATCATTGCATTTGAAGGAATTCATGTTTAGAAGCTAGTTAGAGTTTTCAATAAGGGAAGACATTTTACTGGCGATATGATGGAAAAGCAAATTGCAAGCAACCGCAATGCGCTGCACAGTAATTGCACCATTGAAGTTAATACTTGACTTACCCATATTTTACTGCCCTTGTGGAGAACTTGCATAAACTTACACTTTACTTATGCTACTTACGAGCCTTTCAAGTCTGTTTAGTATCTCTTGGAGTTGCTTAATGGGTTGAAGTCAGTTGATACCTTATTTGCATATTTTATCGTTACAATAAGTGCACTTGTTCACTGATCACTGATAGAACCTAATCGCTTGCATCTTAATTCATGATTATGTTTTTCATATAATAAGATCAATAATTATGTTTTTAATAATTCACTTGATATACTTACACGATCGATAGACATATAAATATACAAATTAATAAAAAAATCAAAACAGAAATGTAAAGCCAAATAATTAAATCAAATGTTACTACTTATGTTGTTTAATTAGAGCCATTTATATAGTATGAAAGTGGAGATACCTGATTTTTAAATGTTTTATAAAACCTTATCTTACAGTTGAAATAGTAGCGAAAGCATAGCACTTTTACTTCATATAAGGAAATCATAACAATTTATATAAGCGCGAAAACAAAAATCTCGACTTATTGGACAAGATAATATGCTCCGATATGCTCTTACGGCTTTCCACTTCAGAAATAGATATGGGGTTTCCGAAGCTAATAAGCAGAACGCTATCAAACCGTTACTCGACGGGTATCGAATCTAGAATGGCTTACGTGTCGAAGGCAAATCGCTAAACTGGGCTAATTGTAATCTGCCTAGGCACACACATCATGGTATAAAAGAATCTTGATTTGCCCGGTTACTATATCTTGCCGAATGAAGATTTGAAGTGTCATATAAAATTGCGCGACTCGCAGAAAAAATTGGCACAGTTGCTCGTAAATCACTTCGAAACAATTAAATCACTGTAATAAGTTATATTATCTCTTTTTAATTTTTTGAGATGCTATCTTTACAAACACAGCTGACAGAGCGCTTCATCGGTACATTGAAGTGTCTAGATTTTAGAGGGCATATCTCGACGAAGACAAGTAACTCGTTGGGAAAATAAAGTAGCTTGTTCCGATCGATCTGCACAATTTGATAGTGAACACATCATGAAATTAGCGGCTCTCTAGAGTAACTACTCCAAGGCAGATCTCGATCGGCCCAATTTTAAGATGTGCCCGCGACGTAGGAAATGCGTCATTAGCGCTTATGGTGCTATAGCTGCGGCTGTAGTCTTTATACTTGTCTGTTTCATTGATCGCCACAGCCAGTAAACAGGTCACCCTTTTATGCCGGAAGAGTATGAATGGGTCTTCCGCTTTGATTGTTTGCGGTTTACTTGATAAGCCTCTTTTATGTTACTTACTTTATATCTTGATTTTTTTCTTTATTTGAACTATGTGCCTTTTATTCGTTAGTTAGTTGGCTGTGCAATCTTAGTCAAGCTTGTTTAATATAAAATGTTCGTAAGTAAATAACTGTGGTGCTGAGAATACGTATTTAAACCACAGTACTATAGCTCTACAATAAACACAATGAATGTGCTCTACAATACATAAAAGACAAAATTATTACAATAGGTGTAGTACAATATTTTACTGCATTAATGCAGCACTGATGTTCGGCTATGTACCTACTTGTGCTATTTCTCTATTAGTCAATCGATAGCACGATGAAGTTGCCTACCTGCAATTATGTTATTGAAGTCTTTTTTATATGTTTAAAGTTTTCTGTTAAGCTTTTCCAACTTATCGCGCCTATGAATCATCCTGTGCGTGTTTCCGGGAAAACTCCGGGGAGCGCGGTGAGATTAACGACTGGGGGCCTCACGCCCTACGTGCCAAACTTCTATTACAATTTAACGCGGGATAAGCGGTCACTGACACTATATTTTTTTCGAATTAAATTGTCTGCATTATTGAGGAAGCGCTGCGTAAATGAAATCAGCTGAATTAAATTTAAATTCTCATTTTATTGTTGGTCATTCAATCGAGTATTAATGAAAAAGTTGAATGTAAGTGGTTTGAGAATTTTATGTTATATATTAATTAATTAAATTCGAAGGCACTCACATAAGTAAAAGTAAATTTATCAACATTTTTATTCGATTGTAAACTGCAGTGTAACTGTATAACACATCGACAAGACGTAGGGCATACTAATCTATCAATGTGTTGAATGTTATATAATAATGTTGTATAAAAATAACCACGACCATAAATAACATAGTTTAGGTTTAGGTATAAATCATAAAAGTTCCTTATTATTAGAACACTTGCGTGTGAATTTGTCTTGACCTTTCCACATGTTACGACGCTGGTTCAAGGGTAGTTTTAGGCACACAATTCTCTGAAATTAGACCGCGAAATCACAGAAAAATTACCCGACTTTTGTTTCAAGGCTCAGTTACATAAAGGTAGGGGTCAGAGTAAGCCCATATTATATTGCCAACTGGTGTGTTAAGCTATAGCTCTTATACGCATATTATGTATCGTTAGGGATAAGGTTCGGAGCTCGGGTATTGTTTTGTACGAAGCCGATTTTTCCAGGAACCCTCAAGGTTATGGCTAGGGGAGGACGACCCCGCTTACCCTAACCGTCTGCATCGATCATTCATCTATCCGTACACATTCGTGTTAGCTAAAGTCATCTCTAAATATATGCGGTTAAGTTCATTTTCATCGGAAACTCATCGCAGTTTTAGATATCTAGATATTCAGTGTTCGAGCACTATGAAAACATAGTATGTTAAAGTAACTTTGTTGCAGACACTAAACATTTATGCAGTCATAACTTGGCTCGTTTCGTATATTGAACCATTGCATTGTCGACAATACCCATTCTGTTAACTTTACGGGTTTTATTTGACCATTTAATAGGATTGATGGTCAGTCTACTAAATATGGTCTACCATAAGAACTGGAAGTTGGGATTTATTTTCTTCGGCTTGATATAATGTTTTACAACAGAGCGAGCAATCCTTTAAATTTTAGCTTCTTAGGTAACTGTACCTTTAATATTTAGAAATAGAAGAACGTCAAAGTAAATGAGTAATTTCAATTAAGTCTAGTTATTGATGGCAGGTATAACTTTGAACTTAAAATGTATATTACATTCTATGTCGCTTTCAATGAAGATTAAACTCCTTGACATAAACCGATTATAAATTCAGAGCAGCATTAGTAGGAGCAGAGCCTTGCTGATGTGACATGCCGTCATGGGCACGTCACGCACAAGACCTAAATCTACAATGTTGTCTTTATGACAATGCAATAAGGTCAGAATTTGATTGCCTGGTGTACCTACTTCGGGACAAGAGCGAGGGCGCCTCGGGTTGCGTGCCACAATTAATGTCATTTACCTCCCCTCTGGCTTTAGACATTTTTAACTGATGACGCGTTTGCTGAGGTGTTAAAAAAAGGCTGTGCCTGCAGCCTTGGTGCACTGTTTCCAATACTGCAATGTGTTTATTGACTTTGAAATGGATAACTTATATGTTGAATAATACGCATTTGAGACGCCTTTAATAAATATGAAAAGGCGTTTCAAATGCGTATTTTTGTTTATTGTTTATTCCAAAGTGGCATTAACATTACCGTCCTACGTAGGTAGATAAAGGAACACTGTATTCAGTGGCCACAATGATATTCCATTTGAAACGTCTTTTTATATTTTGTAGTAAACATGAAATGGTGTCCCAAATGCGTATTTTTGTTTATTCCATTATCGTCCTAAGGTATTACGTGTGTTCTGTGAGAACAATGAGTTTCAGCATCACGACTATAATATAACATGGGAACTCCAGTTATATTTAATTGCAATCTCGCAAATAGTTTCATCACCCTACTTTAGAGAGAATATGTTTCACATGGGAAATTAAAGTTCCACACATACTCGCTGACCGAGAAAACTATCACGCATCCACAAACAATATTATTATAATAGATAATTGGGCCGATACTGATACACACGTAAAGCCCAGTGTTTCTTAGTAAAAGGGAAACCAGAAGCCAGCACTCCATAGAAAGCCGTAGAGTCCACAAAGTCGACATAGAAAAGTACGAATGAAACGAAGAACTAAATGGCGCTGCACGCTGGCAAATGGCACCACAACAAATGATATTCACTCACATATGGCACATGTATCGCGCGGTCTCACTTTCAACGTCGCGAGTGTTGTGTCTCCATGAATAAGGAATAAGAGTTTCCTCTCTGCAAACAATAAATCGCGCCATTCCCCCACTGTACGCGGAGTTGGAATCGTGCCAACTTTTCCTTGCAATTTTACAGTCAGTTCGATACTCGGACGTTTTGCAGGCGACATACTAGACGAAGATGGCAATAACCTATCAGTTTTATTACTTTCAGACGTCGACGTGATTTACAGGACTTTCATACAGTCGACGCTTCTTCCGCGGCCCAATCTTTGAAGTTGTCTACAGTTTGATGTCCCTTTCATTATCGTTTTAATTAGACTTCGTTTAATCTAGGCGAGTGTTTAAGCTAAATAATTTATATTCGTAATGCCGTATTTTAAAAATGGAGAGAAAACAGTACTGTCACGTGCGAGTTGCGACCCAGTTTGTGTCAGAAAAAGTCTTAAAATATGGGTAATTTGGAGCAACGCTTAATTAATCTACATACCTATTGTCTCAGGACAAGTTTCGCTGAAAATATTTTAAGGGACACGTGGAATCTTGTACAGAAAGTTAGAAGTCTCCTTTGGTGATTTCGGATGACTGATAAGCAGATAACAAACTTGTTCTTAATAACAAAGAGCGAGGTATTGTCTTGTCGAACTTATGCTAGAGGTGAGGCTTGCTAGAGCATGAATACAATGCGGCGTAAATAACCTTGTTATTAGCAGGGTAGATAGCAATTATCTCGTAAAATGTGCAAATAATGCGCTAAGCACTCCGTAATGATGGTCCGCGAGGTAATTTCCTATCTAAAGTGGCCTTTGGGATATAAAAATGATTTAGATGCCAGCAACGAAACGTAAGTACGTATCTTACTTACAAACGTATCTAAAATTACGAAAGAATTCGATTCCGCTGCGCTGACGATAGAAACCAGACGAAGCGTTAAATGCTTGACAGCTCTTATTGAGTGTAAAGTTTTCAATAGGATTTTGAGAAGAACAATGTCTTGGATTTTTATTTTTCTGAATACATAGACTACCTGTCGAGATTGTTGAGTTTTACTCCATCAAAGAACGCCTGACGATATGATAGGCTAGTTGGTGTCAATCAGGGAATGATTGGCTGTCGGGAAATAACATTGTCTTGTCTTCTACGGAACATGTTTGTGTGTCAAGCGGCTCAAGTGGCTGCTAAATGACCGACCTCGAACAGATTTAAACAGATTTATGAAGAAAAGATATCCAACCGCGATTATTCATTGTGTCTAGGTTACCATCAAATACAAACTTTTTAAGATAGTTGTTTTCTTATATCATTCCATTTTTATTAGAAGTTTATGAGGTTAACATTAATATTCATGTAAAATGAATAGCTTGAAATGAGGTTATCCATGTAGGTCGTTTGACCATTCTTTTGCACCTGACAAATAAAAATGTTTATTCGCAGGTGCCAACACTATGGCTGCCAATGTGTCACTGCGCAAGAGAGAGAGTGATACATGTTTATTTTAGTAAAACAGTTATTATAATGAACGTGTAAGAATTTGAGAAGTCCCAAAAATATCTTCATTAAGTCGGTTTTGGACATTCGAGCGCCAAATTAGTCACACTCATGTTTTCGGAAGCTATTTAGTTTGTCTATAAAGAAGCAACACGTGTTACGCTATTGTATTAACATAAGATAAATTTCTATTTGATGTGTTATTAAGTATCTAAAAATCTTGGGACGACATTCACAAGTCAAATAGAAAATAAACAACTTTATTTTTAATTCTGGTGAGTCATTCATACAGTTAATTAGGTACGTCCAAAGATTTAATCTTGATGGTTCAAAATATATCAGTTTTCTTAGGTATTAAATGTTGTTTTTTACGCGTTTGATCGCGCAGGTTGAGTGTCATAATGTCATTCTGTCGGCTATTCAAAAGCACACAATATAAAACTCGTGGGAATATTCTCATCTATTGTAAGAAGTACTATCGCTTCAGACGCCATATCGGTGTTATCATAACAATTAATCACCATAATTTCTTTTTCAGAGTTAGGTTAAGTGACTTGATGACTAAAGAATATTTTTTTATCTCTGAATTTTAAAAAAACTGCTTCATGAAATTCCTGACTAAAGTCGCAATTAGAGATATAATTAAAATAGGTATTAGGCAAGGCACCTAAAATCTTCTATCGTTTAGATCACGAAATTCTACGCCACGGGTGGTGTCATTAATTGTTTGAGCAAACCAATTTTGACAGGGGCAATACATTCTTAAAGAAGGCGCCATACATGGTGCTCTGAATCATTCGAAATGAGATCATTGCATTGTTGTATCCCAAATAGACACACCAAGCAATGACAGATATATTACATACTTTATGAAGTCTTCTTTTTATGCCGATATATTTTTAAAATAAATAATCCATATTAATTTCTCATTCCGAAGTTACAGTGATTCGTGATTTCTTTGTTTTTAATTTCTCTTTGTTCTTATTATAATTTATGCGAACTACGCGAAAGTTTGCTCGAAGAAAATTAATGAATTCCCTAAAAGGCGACTCTTGGCTCTTACGAGTCAAGTTTTAGCATGAAAAATGTGCAGGAAATGAAATTTCATTTCCATCGCTTTGTTCACCAGATTTCAAAAAGTTTCAATCATAATAAAATTTTGAACCCTCTGATAGACACACAGGCAATTTTACTCGTCCGTGGGTATAGATACAAGAGCTGCACATCAGCAGCTCAAAAAATTAACACCACATGCGAACGCTTCGGAAATTATTATAAAAATATACTATATGTTACCGGCAATGTGTAGATACACTTCTGGACACATCTATTGGCCCACCTTGTATTTTCAGTTTCGTTTGGTCCTAGCTAAAATTTTATATTAGGTCGAGCAAAAAGTTTTTATGCAGTTTTGAACCTGGCACATTCACAATTTCATTCAATAGTCTTTTTTTGAATTTCGAACACAGAATTTAAAGAAACAAAAGACAATTTGGAGCCTGTTTGTTGATATCAAACAATCGAATACTAACAAAACTTGGTTTTATTGGTTTACTTGGATTTAATTCTTGAAAAAGTGGTTGATACCTTTGGTTTTGCAACAAACATTACTTATTCTTAACATTAAGGTGAGGTTCTATCAATAATCTATGGATACTTTACCTGAAGTCGCCGCCCAAGCTGTGGCACTTATTCAGGCCGGACACAGCCAAAGAAACTTGAGTGCTCAACTTAATTTAAGTCGATCTGCGGTCCAAAATGTTTATCGGAGGTACCTAGAGACTGGCGGCTTTGTTCGTCGCCAAGGAAGGCCACGATCTCGGGTCACAACTGAAAGGCAGGATCGATTCATCGTGACGACCAGCTTGAGTAATCGTCACCTTACCTCCATTGAGATACAAAACCAACTTCGCGACTTCCACGGAGTATCTGTGAGCGCTCGAACTGTTCGGAGAAGGTTAAAAGAACGCGATATACCACACAAGCCAGCTAATGGGCCCAAACTAACGCGAGCCCACCGAACAGCGCGCCTTCATTTCGCACGCAGTCATTTAAATTGGACACAGCAAGATTGGAGCCGTGTTCTCTTTTCTGATGAGTCTAAAATTGTTACATGGCAATGATGGAAGGAAGAAGGTCTACCGACGCAAGGGAGAGCGTTTCGCACAATGCTGCTTTGAAGAGAGGGTTGCTTATGGCGGTGGCTCATGGACTGTCTGGGGCGGTATATCCGCGAGCGGCAAAACTCAACTTGAGGTTGTTACAGGACCACGGCTGCCAACATTAAATGCTGAAAGGTACATTCGTGAGTGCTTAGAACCTCACGTGATACCATACGCGGACTATGTGGGCCCAAATTTCCTTTTTATGCATGATAATGCAAGAGCCCATGCGGATGTGAACATCACAGTTATGGACTGGCCAGCCAGAAGCCCAGACATGAACCCCATTGAGCACATGTGGGACGAGCTAAAAAGATGTGTTAGGGCTCGTCAGCCAGTTGTCCAGACGATGCAGGAGTTGAAAACTGCCATAGAAGAGGAATGGGAGATGATCCCTCAAAATTTCATAGAGCGGTTGATAAACTCTATGCCTTATCGTATGAGAGCTGTGGTAGATGCCCATGCAGGCAACACGCGTTATTAAATTAAACCTTTATTTGATAAAACATGTTTTTTATTCAAAAATCAATTGCCTTTAACAAGGCGCATATCCGACTTGTTAGGCGTAGCTCCATGTCGTATGGTATTCTGAATTCAAATTTAAAACAATACGATCGACAAAAGATGGTAAAATGTATCAGGTTTAAAACTGCATCAACAGTTTTTGTTCAATCTAGCAATCATATTTCGGTAGGGGCCATCGAAACCTAAACTCTAAGGTTGGCCAATAGATGTGTCCAGAAGTGTATAATGCAGATATTATTATAGGCCTAGGCAATGTTTAGAATGTCTGGCTCAAGCAAGCAATGTATAATAATGATGAATATTACTATCCATTACATACTTTGCTTAGGCACTGTATAAAATGCCTAGTCTTTGTATAATTTGCCTGCTGGTCTACCAGCAATGTGTAAAATAAATACATTTTGGGTCCGGGCTCCAGGTGTAGAATTTTTCAAACAAACAAACAAATTAGTTCTCCTGGCACTTCGCCGCGGCCGCACTGCCGCGGCACCGCTCGTTTGACTTGCTCGCCTCTCGCAGCGTTCTGGTCATTTATTCTAATCTAACCTTTAGAAATCAAAAATTGCTCGTATGTTGAAAACAGCATGTACGTAGTGATAAAATTTAGACCGTAATAATAATAGTTTGTAACAATCAATAAAAGTAGATCTCCTCCTACCCTGCTCTCGTCATTTGCACACATTGCCGGCTGCGCGTTAGTCATTTTATGTATATAAATTATATAAAATTTCAAACATTGCCTGAACGTTTTAGGCATTCTAAACAACGCCGGATCGGATTATGTTATGCATAATCCGAATGCCGGTGACATATACATAAACATTGCAAAAAATTCAATTCAAAGAAAAAGAGATGGCGAAATGTAAATATGACCACTAAGATAATGATTAATTTAGTGAAAACGATAGTCATATCGTTTTCGTTTGTTTTAAGTTAGTCATAACTTGATTCTACAGAATAGTAGCTAAGCTGCCCTATTTCATATGTAAAATCAAACATTAAATTATCTCAAACAATACCTACTTACTTACATTACCAATAAAAACTACATAAAGAGTAGCTATAGTCCTTCTGAAAACCTGTGATCCTGTGAATGAAAATCCATATAATAAACAAACCCAATTTAACCACCAATGTTTGCATAAACTCATCGAGTATAGTGTGCACATAATCCATCCTCACGTTTTTAGCAATTTTACCCAGTTTAATCTGGTTGCAAAGTACTTATGTACCCACGTAATCAGCTCTTAGTGGGGCGATAAAGCATTTTCTTCGGAGTTTTAAAGATAAACCGATTCATGTCATGAGACGATAAAACACGACTGCCGTTAAAAAATTGAACTCGATAGTAAATTTATCACGTTTTACAGGTATTATTAATGCTATATATATGTACTTGTATAATTTTAAGATGGCCACAGTACTACCTTTCAAATGATATTTTCTTTTTGATGTAAATAGTTGACATTTGGCATTGATTTACATCGTTGTTATTTTTGGGTATCCTATGTCACCCGTGGAAGGCATCTAACGGCTACCACATCTAAATCGTACATACATACATAAACTCTGAAATATTACACTCTTATTTGGGCACTCGTATAAAAGGTTTATGTTTGGCCACAGAATAAATAAGTTTGGGAGTACGAATCTACTTATTATGCGCGAACTAACTACCAATCACAACGCTTCTAGAGTAGCTCTGATTTGTTCGTTTGCGATTACGCTTTCTTTAAAGTTAAATTAAAAAAAAACTATCGCGGTGTCCTGCCCCCGACAAATAAAGCTGCATTTAGCTGAGTAATGGAGCCCCTCTAAACTTTTTTAAAAGAGGCTAATTACAATTTACTGACTGAGTTTCTTTCGCTACTTCTTCCCAGTTCTTCTACTACTAGCCTACAATTGTCCCGAAGCAGTGATAGGATCAATATTGGACTTATTGGGTCTATATGCAAAAATAAATGTTTTTTTTAACTGTGTTCTGTGGCTTGGCTCATGTAACATCGACAGTCCTATAAAGGTAGTTAGACTCTCGCTGTTTTGTGGTCCTGGGTGAAACCTTTAATTAGGCGTGCGGTGCCGTGTCCCTCGGCTTGTTGACTTAACTACTCATGGCTAATTACGTCGCGTGCACTAGCACACGGTAAGGATAAATGGATTTAATTATTATGTTAAGTTTTTACTAACTAAAACTACTTGTTTTATCTCAAACACAGACTTTGACTCAATGTGTTAACAAATCCAATACTTAGTTTAGTTAGTTTATAAGTTTACTTCTTACCGTCTATGAGAGAACATCAATAATTCAAATTAAGGTTTTGCTTTTCGGGTTATACCTCTAAATATATTTATAAGTAGGTCGAATATTTTCATGTGATCGCAACCGCATCGTTGCAATGGTAATCAGCGATAATGACGTCGCGTGCGCACAAACATGAAACAACAGACGTGCATTATAATAAAATTATCTGATTCTAATTCTGTTTCTGTTAGTTGCTGCTACACGCACTGAACTATGATGAACATGGTCTTTTTCTGTTACATAAAAGTACTCACGTAAATGGAAAATGTACAGCAATTGTAAAAAAGTACCTGATCAGTATTTTTAATAGAGTCAGTAATTATATGACATGAAACTAATTCAATGCGGTATATTGTAGTACCGTCGTTGTTTCTTTCATTTATAACTATATATAATATATTTATTTTTTCATGAGACAAGTGCTTGAAATACCTACTTACTTTGGTATCTGAGCAAAGTATATGTTGCTGCCCAATTTTTATATTGATTCATTTTTAACTAATTTATTTGATATTAAATGATAATTAGATATTGTTTTGTTTACATTTCATGTATTCACAATTTTTTATTAAGCTTCCAAAATTATAGCGTACTTAGTATAAATTTTACTTTCCAAATATAATCCGAACCTTTCTCTAATAATATACTGTCTACATTTTCCGTTCTCCACCAATAACATTATCTCCAAAATGTGTAAAAGGTAAAAAAATATTATTTAAGCAATTAAATTAGACGGTATAAAAGTGAAAGCTTCCCGGGTTACTTAATAACGGAAGTTTTACCTTTCTTACCTGTTAAGTAATATTTGTAGTCTTGAATTGATCTTTGATTTAGCGAATTGAACATTCATAATAGTCATCGATAACTACAGCCTTGTAATATTTTAGAAAGTGAATAGCTGTCATTCTACGCCTGTAGTCCTGTCGGTAAACTTAGAACAACTTAATAAAATGCATATTTAAAAGTCAGTCATGCGAAAAACGTTATATGAGCATTAGAAGAAGTAACGCTTAGAAAGAGATTACGATAAAGAGTCCATTGGACATGGATTTTTAAGAAGTATTATGTAAGTTAGTTATTTTCAGTAACATTGCCGTATATTTGGTTTTAGTGGACTGAAAAATAAAACATCGCGCGCTCGCGCTCACGTCAAAAATGGTTTGCGAGCGACTGACTGAGCGTAGTTTTTCCACGCTGCTTTTTTGTTGTAAATGCTCAAGATTATTATAACCAAACCTCAACCAAAAGCCTGCATGCTAAAAAACTAAGCGACCGTGATCATACTTTCCGAATGGTTTTGTGCCCGCTGGCCGAATTGGGCTGAGCTCTGGGGTCCTATTCTCCCAGACACTAGCCGTATATTTAGCTCTACCCGGTCGCTACTGTGGCCAAAGAATACTTTTACATATATTATTACTTTGCAATGGTATTTAAAGAAAACTCTTCTTAATGTCGTTAAAAATATGGTGTTATTTAGCTCACCTCAGACAGAGTTGAGTGACTGGAACGGCTAGAACAAAAAATACGGACGTCCGCGTCGTCGTACAGAATGGGGCCTCTGCCCAGTAGCCTAATCGATTTGGATGTTGCCTCAGAAATTCTGGTTAACACTGGAATGTTAGACATGTATTGTAAACATCTAAATTGGAATATTGTGTGTGCTAGCCAACAGTGAGTACCTATTGTACTCATGCGATATTTTTAGATGTTACGCTCACACTTATCCTAGAACCAGGCCCATAGGTGCATACTAGCATGTAAGAAAACTGTATAAGTAAGAAAGTAGGTTATTAAATTATTTAGTAATGGCACTTGTCGATGGCAGTCTTCCTCGCTCAAACGCCGACTATTTGCGCATCGTTATTATTCGCTGATGTTCCTACATAAGTTTATGTAATGCCAACTTTCCACGTAGAGTCTCGTCAAAGATGTCTTTCTGAGATTGCGTACTCTTCCCATATTGCCACTACCTGAATGAAAGCGAGTGAAAATGTAATTCTGATGTTGGTACCTGCATTGTTCCCATGTGTCAAAGAGCGAAGCTGTGATTTTGAATGGTCTTTGCTGTGGGTCGTAGGTGCTTACTTATGAAAAGGAACATGATGTTTCTTTATGTAACTTTTCGCCCAAAAACAAACTGGTGAAATATCTTGTTTGTTTAATATTTTTGAGCGTTGATTGTAAAATGATTCTTGAAACTACTTGGCTTCGTGCCTCAAGCAAGCAGTATTATTAGAGCATCAACGAGTGCCAAGGTTGAGAGACCGGTATTAATAACCGTTGGACAACAAAGTGTTCTGTCGCGAAAGGTCATTTTTGGTGTCAATTGCAATATTGATTGGAAACTGCAACTGTTACAATTGGAGGCCACTCGCCTTTTATTTTAGAATTTCAATCATTGAGTCACCCCTCAAAGGTATCTCAGCTATCGAAACCTCCGAAGTTAATGCGGAAACGTAGGATTAATCTACAGAAACACTGTTCAGAGAATTAATTCGCCAAAGTGTAATTAATATTTAGGATACTGATAATTGCTTACGATCTATGTGCGCTATTCAGCTCCACAAAAAAGTAGATACCAATTAGTCCAAGCTTGACGTTTAGCACTAACTTTACAGTACTCCTATCATCTGCAAAACGCTAATATCGTTCTGAAGGTGTACCACATAATGTCTTTAATAGTGTAAACTTTACGTTACTGACCGTACCTACATCGGTAGCCATTACATGGAGAGAGCTAAGTACTTCGTATTAGTAGTATAAGGGGAGACAGGTGATACCTTAGTGCTGTTCCACCTTTCCAAGAAATATCGGCGCTATGTGAAGATAAAAAGTTATCTGTACTACTTTCTAGTGCTAATGTTATAATATCGCCCATATGTCATGTACAAATACACTAGAAACTTTATGTTAATATTACATGCTTGCTAGTCCACTTATATGGTAGTTCTTCGTGGTGTTATTTGGTGTTAAATAAGTATAACATCTATGTATTTATAGCTGCTAAACTAATGTCTCATTTATAGGCTAACGCTACCTATATTACTATCGAGGACTTAATAAGAGAAAGTAAGGTATCTTTTATTCTGAGCCGGGTTTAAAGAAAAAATATTTTTAAGGTTACAAAAAACGGGTTATTCTACCAAAACTGCGACAAGTCCACTACTAACTGATGCAAAACTGTGCCTAGCCGTGCCTTCAATATTAGTCAAAAGGAAAGTGGTTTATATTCTTAAGTGCTATATTAGCTTTTTTGTTACAGCACGTGGCGAATGGTAAAATAACATTCATTTAAATAATATTTACATTTAAATTATGGCGATGATGCTAACAATTGCAACTGACTGTATTATTGTTTGAATTAAGAACGGAAAGGTTAAATAGGTAGGGTAAACGGGTAACTTACCACTTTTTAATCACCAATGCATTATATAAAATTTATTTTCATGTTATTTGAACAGTAAAAGTAACCTCATAAAAAAGAAAACAGAACTTGCGAGGGGTTATAGATACGTAAAGAATTTATTTTTTCTAGTGAAGTAGATATTGCATATTAAACTATCACCGGTTCCTGGAAAAATAGCTACATTGCGGTGTTTCGTGCAAAAATTGTTTACAATACAACGTCTGTTTCGGCCATAAATACTGAGTTTACGGTTTTCACGGCGTCTACGTCCTCCCGTAGCGAATATTATATATTTATAAATTTTTATATTTATATGGTTATAAATGGCATTTAGCGTCAGCTTTACACAAAAATATCGTGTTTTATGTGAGGGCTTCCACCTTCGCAATTAACAGTATTATCTACGTATTTTATTTTAGCTGGTAAATATGAAGCAATAATGAATCTTTTATCATTAGCGTCTTTCACACAAAAAGTTTCTGTTATTTATCTGTTTTGTAAAAGTGGTAGTGAACAGGCATTCTTCTAAGTAACTTTTCCTTGCCATGTAGAGGTCTATAAAGTTCAGAAGAGTTGTCTATACACAGCCTTTGTTTGTAATTTGGTAGCCAGTAAATTCCGTATGTAATTCCTTTTGTTTTTATTCGGCTTTCGCTGAACACAATGGGCGAGCGCTGACACCCACAGTCGAAAGCGCTTCTCTGCGATAACACTAAACTGTGACTTTGGCGAAAGTCGTTCTTTTTCATCTTTTTGTGTGCCCAATTTTTTCTCCTTGGTCAATATTAGGTGAGGGCATAGACGAAGTTATGCCAAAACACGTCCGACCCTCTTTGCTTTTCGCGCAAGCTCGTAAAACAGTTCGTAAATTGCCTTTCTGTTGGTTCTGAATTTTTATTATACTTGATAAATTGAATTATCGAAGTTGATATAAATAAATAAATCTGTGCAAGAAGCGTCCAGCAGTACGACATTATAAATGGTCGCTTCGCACGCTGAGTTGCTCAATTCGAGTATGGTTTCATTGTCAAAAAGTGCCTCCGTGTGGGCCGAACAATGGTGGGATCTGTCGATCATTAGCAATGCCAGTATTGTGCAGAGAGCTACCTCCACACAGGGACATGTAGTGCTACTTGCCTTTTCAGATACAATGCAAGGAAACCTCATTGTAATGGATCTAGATATTGACACGGGGTAGACGCCCGACGACACGCTTCAGAATCTTAGACACATATTGCTTAATAAAACGCTTTATCACTCCGTGTTTACAAGTTTGCGACAGAAGCTGAAGTTTTTCATGTTGTATAATTAATGATTACTTGCTTGTTAGTTCGGGTAACTAGGTCGCGTATGAAAAATGAAGTCATGTTTAAGTGATACTTCACAAGGCGCAGTCAGATTATTAGTAAGTGCTGTAAAATTACTTTTAAGCCCTTTGTTTAATGTATTTAATGTATTTATTCAGTTAAGTTTGTTATGTCTGGCGCATTATTTATACAAACATCTGGCAACACAAACGTTGTATAATGAACTTGTCATTATGTGCGGGGCGACGCGTGCGCATCAATACGCCCCATTCATTGCGCCACCCGTATGGCCGCATGGACCCTCTTATTTGAACTTCGAATAACCAACAAAGCAGTACAACGATTATAAACTTGTCTCTGAGACTAAACAAACGCAGCTTGTATCGATACTATCGCGATTTCTTTCCGGTCTATCTGGCGAGCGATGTTATCTGTAAGGCTATCATTTAGATTGCTTCATAAGTGCACCTTATATGAAATTTGAATGCAAGAAATTTTATCATAAATTAAAGATAATAAATAATGAAATCCAAAACATGTGATAATGAGCTGGGAAACAGAATAAATACATTTTACGACTTGATTTAAAACAAAGGAATTACTTTGTATGCTATTCGTAATTCTGAATTACGTGATTTCCTACTAAGCTTAGAATGAGATAAGCTGCAGACTGCGGGCGGTAGATTTTATAGTTCACATTAAGATTAATTAGGTAGTACCTTGGCTACTTCTTCAGTTAGTGTTTTCATGGTTCATGCTTTGACGCGGCCCTAACACTAGTTGCACTAGCGTTATGAGGTTCCTCAGCGTAATTTGGGCTTTATGGCTTTTAGTTTTGGTGTTAGATTCGTGTGTTACTAAGCGAAGTTCCCGAGGTGAGCAAGTGGGACATAAAGGAGAGTGTCCTTCAGTAAAGTAGCTCGCGAGAAGGACATGCGGCAGTTTCCATTTCAGTCGTCATTCTGAGGTCGTATGTTAATTACGAAGATTAAGTGCGGACTGGACTAGTTCGTTTAGTTGTAACTAACCTTTCTTGGCTGACTCTTGAGGTGAGTTTCAGTGTTTTGAAATGTTCATCACATTAATCCTGTGAAATTAATGTAAGCAGCACGGTTTCTGAATCGTTTATACATAACTGAATGAATAAAAGATATGTATAGGTAGGCCAATATAATTAGAATTCAGGAGCGAAAACTAACAGAAAATTCCTTACACCCACCAGAAATCACGCAATACACCCACCGGTATTCAACGTCATTTATACACGTCTATAACTACTGTTGTGACTAATTAATAAACTAAATCTCCAATCGTTGTGTAATGTGCCCAAAAGACATAATTAGTTGCGCAACTAATCGGACGACTTGTGATATAAGCAATGACAGGCGAAGGCGATCGTATACCATCCTTCTGACATTATCAATGCCAAATTCATTCAGATTAACACGTTTGACATTTCTATCGATTATGCAACGCACGCTTTCTATTCAGTGAGTTATTATACCATCATAGTTTATGCATTAGCATACTGGCACAGGACTACTTGACGATAAATATTCGATTCGTGACTTCATATTCTGAATAGATTTTTCTAAAATATTCGAAATCTTCTTCATATTCAAATTACAATGTTTTTTTTTCAGGTAAGTTCGCGATGAATTTGGTTTCATCGGTCACCACTCACAACCCAGTGGTATGTGCTACAGGGACCATATTAATATGCTTACAAAATAGTTCTGTGTGATAATAGGTGACGATACAATAAGTCTATGGAAGAGCACAAATAGGAAAACGCTAATTCAGTAGACGTCTATTCACCGATTTATTTACCGGAGATACACATGCCAAATACAGACGCGGGGAGAAACTGCCCCCTTCTTGGTTTAATGTTTTTTGTCCAATAATACATAGTTATATCAATATTATATAGCATGAAGTTGTAGTAGCACTGTTGTTGTCACTCTAATTGTGGCTCAACTTTATATGAATTTTTATGACATGTATAATTACCGCAATTTGTCTTTGCCATTTCACAATACGTGCAACTCAAAATACAAAATGTAGAGGCATAATACCTGCCTACATGTTATTGTATTCGTATAAGAAATTATTGGTGGACGTCATATCGATAGGCAAACATAAGTAAGGTTAAGACACTTTATAATTTATACACTATTTCTTTTATTTATAAGACTAGCAACGCGCCACGGCGTCGCTCGGGTGTAATTTAAAAAAAACATAGCCTATAATAGTAACATGGATTCCCGAGTAGGTACACAAATAATTCAGCTTTCTACTGGTGAAAGATTGTTCAATATTGGTTTTGTAGTTAGATATTAACTCATCCTACAGTCAAACATACAAACTTTACCTCTTTTCTGATAATATTTGTATAGATGTAAAGATAAACACTCGTAATCAATTAAACGACCTATTGTTCATACGTAATCTGAATCGTGGCGATTTAAATCAATAGATTTCGTGTTCACCATGCGTAATGGAATGAAAACCATGATGACTACGAGATAAGCATAACGATTACACCATTTGATTGCGTAAAGATTCTAATTAAACGAAGATACTCCATGTATTTGTTATCTGTCCGATAAATAGGACACAGACTAGAGAGATAATTTCTCGACGTGTGCAACAAGTGTAAAGAGATTGTAAAAAAAACCGGCCAAGTGCGAGTCAGACTCGCGCACGAAGGGTTCCGTTCCGTTATCTATACAGCATGAAACAGTATAGCATGACTTAAAAAACACGTTTGTATACAAATATATTTTTAATTTAAATTTAATTATTATTTTGAAATACAACTTATTATTCTGTGAATATTTCAAGCGTCTGCTTTTTGCTATTATTAAATATCAATCAAAAAACAGCGAAAAAAAACACGTTTGTCGTATGGGAGCCCCATTAAATATTTAATTTATTGTTTTTAGTATTTTTTGTTATAGCAGCAACAGCAATACATCATCTGTTTAAAATTTCAACTATCTGTCTATCACAGACGGTTCATGAGATACCCGGGTCCTGTTTTTACCCTTTAAAATCAAAACACAAAATTCAACAAATTTATCCAGAAGGCGCAAACACGTTTGAGTACCTATACCTATTATCTACGTATGTACGAGTATGAATCAAACAAAGTGCAACACATTATTGGAAAAATTATAAAAAGAGATACATTTTTAGCTAAACGTTGTTTTAGTTGAAAATATTTTTTGAAGTTATCATACCTAATGAGATCCTAAGAATTTCTGTTTAATTTATTCTGATTGCCAGGGTAAAAAACGTAATAATTGTATTCTGTTATGCAAAAACACTAAATTTATCTGATTGTTTGTGTTTCTCTGCACAAAATATTGTTCTAATGTTGATTTGAAAAATGGTGTACCTACTTAAATACTTCATGATTTATTACAGTCTTTGTTACCTTCAACTATTTGACTTTTTATTAAAACTTTTTGACTTATTACTTCAAATGTTATTATCTTCCTTCCAAAAGTGTGAAGAATGAGCAACCATTGAAGCAATATAAGCAATTAAAAAACCATTCGGGTAGACAGGTAGTTAACTTATTTTTATGTTTTTTCAATTTCACTTTTTTTTCATTACTGGAATACTATGTTTTAAATTTAAGTATTTAGTGTTTGGTTGCATTTGATTATTTTAAAGGTCAAATTCGTGAACTTTAAACGAATTGACTGACATCATTAAACATCCAGAAATGCAAAGTACCTACAGGAACAATAATAATTTTACTGTCCTAACCCTACAAAAAAATGAAGGTATTTCATGTTATCATCGAAAAAATATAAAACTTTGATAAGGTGGTGATTTACCATATTATTACGCAAATTTGAATCACGATAAGCCTAGAATAGCAAATAAAATTGCAGGGGTATGCCTATAAAATATGGCCGGTATTGAAATATTCATAATATTGCTGTGTGTTGGGCATTTTGGCCAGTTAGTTTATTGGGTAGGCGGGGATTTTATAGAACTTGAGCCCACGTGTGGCAAAACCATGTAATAATACTTTCAAATTCAAATTCATTTATTTGCTTTAAATAGGGTATGGATAAGTTTCGTATTATTACATGGTTTCACATGTACTTATTCTTGGGCTTAATACAGGTTGTTCTCTGATTTAACATTAAAGCTAGAAAATAATTTTTAAAGAAGTTATTTTAATATTGTCGTCTTACTTAAACCTTGTAATGCACCTACTTATTTTACATAGTGAGTATTGCTCTATCAAAAACTTTTTTATGATCATTTAATATTAAGTCTCACACTGATTCGAATTAAAATTAAGATACCTCCTTAACTTCATAAAGATGCGTCTGATCGTAAACTAAAACTTGATACGAAAATACCTAACTTAGTTTGTGTATTATGAAACAATGACCTACGAAATGTACCACAATTGGATGTAAATGATCAACTTGAAATAAGATGCGTAGGATTCCATTGCACAGTTTAAAATATTTCACGTGAAACTCAATCGAAATGAGAACGCGTTATCATCACGTTTGCGACACCACTAAGAAGCTCTTTGTGGGTCAGGTCATTTGCTTCGGATGATGTTTTGTATTTGTTGTATAGTTTTGTGACATATTAATCGACACATTATAAGCAAAGTGAGGAAACATGATGAAATCTTAATAAAAGTTTAAACAAACACAAAAAGAAACTCACTTAAAAGTGGTGTAAACAAAAAATCAACAAATCACTAGAAATACTTACGGATAATGTCTCAATGATTTCCTAGCTCGTACAATTGGCTATTACTTAACAAATGTAAACAGGACTTGGAGTCCTTCCTTACATAAATCGTCTAGTATCAGATCAGGAAACAACTTAGGCCTGACCTTTTAGTTTGTGTTAACATAAGGTTCTTCCTCGACAGTCTAAAACAAAACAATGCTAATTTATAGTCTGCGTACAATAGATTAGCTTTCACATGCTACAATAAAGGATAATTGGCGCCAATTCGTTTTATTTGCGGTCCAACAAATAGTAAAAGTCATTGGTCTGGTCCGCCTACGTCTGAAGCTATAAACGGAGATCCTGGTGCAGGAACTTGCGACTGTTTGTGTTGTCACCGAGAACAGCTAATAGCGTTTTCACACCACAAACATACTTATTAAAGTATTATGTAGGTACTTACTAAATTGATACCCATTGATACAGTGTGTTCGGGTTTCAAATGGCGATAATTTATGGGCTATTACATAATCAAATTATCGACAAAAAACCCCATGTTGGGTTCTAACTCCCTCTCCTCACTCCTCTCCTAACTCACTTCTCATGAAATGGCAGCCATCCTATTTTTTTTAATGCTATTTCTATGGATCTGGAGGTCCTAAAAGTAATGAAAATGATTCATTTGAAAGGTAACGGTATAGCCTATCAAGTTAAATAAATATCAATTCAAAATTACTAACCGTCACAGAGGAAAAAATATAATTTATAAGAAATCTTGCAAAAAAATTATAACACAACTAAACCCAAATTTTTTTTTTCGAAAAACAAACATTAATTAGTATTATGTCTCTAAAATTTGATAAATAAAATGTCCTTAAATTATCGCTATCGAAACCCGGACATCTTGTATAACTTCAAACTTCGCTGTAGTTTAAACTTCTACAACAGAAAGTCATGCTGCCAAAATGAACATCAATATCATATTGTAGTATTGTATGTTTCTGTAACCGACTATTGTGTAGCTTCGTTCCGGGATAAAAATATACAGCATAGTGTTGTTATGTTTAATCCCGTCCAAACAAACTGGAATTTCTGCCGCATTGCGTTGACTAATCCATACTGATATATATGTACGTACGTACATCTATAATAAGTAGGTGGAGGTAGACTGACATTGTTTTTGTCCCGATCAATGTGGATGCGCTCTGTCAAATATCAAGCCTGGATCAAATTCAGGTAATATTTAGTTACAACTCGTTGTAAACCAATATTTTCCTACTGCGATCGTTAAATTTATCTTACATTAGAATTTTATAAGCACACGCCCAAGGTACGTATACATTTTTTGGATTCAACAAAAAATTTTAAAATATTTATACTCCTCTATAGTTAAAATCGATATTAATAAGGCTGTAACGAAATGATTGCTTCCTAAAACTTTGTATACTTACATACTCACCTAAATAACTCACCTAATTTCAAGAAAATACATAAATACAATTTCATATTCACTTCAAATGAAAATTAAACATTTGCTGAATTTTGGTGACGTAGTGCTGTCATAGTTCTGCATAGAGTTACAAGTTCCGTAGAAACTATTAGTTACAAGGTACTTGAACTTATACGTAGTTTCCGCAGATTGTAGTTATGTAAGAGTCAACATTTGTACTTTAAAATGTACTTACAAGTTAAATCAGTATGTTCCTTATTTAAATTATTGTTTTACGCTCATTCATACTTTCATCTGTATCTAAGCAGATTTGATCACAACAAATTAATTAGTGGCGTGTTTATTGAAATTTATCTATCCATTGTTGACGACAAAAAGAAATTAATAAGCGTAATTAGACTCACAATTCAGACAAACAATGCGTTATTAAAATTAGAATTGTTTATTCTGTTTGTGTATATTTTTTTACAGCATTTCCATTGCTTACTTGTAAAAAAGAAATTGTTTTGTTAGAAAGAGTAGGCATACTCGTACCAATTACTTTCTATAACAAAGCAAAGTTACAGCGTCAATCACGTTTGAAGAATGCCTTGGTTTGTATTAAATGGTTTTCTTTAGCGCGTTTAGACGTGTCAAGTCGGAGGCCTACCCAGCGTTAAAGTTCGAGGGATTTTTTCAGCTGTCATAGTTGTGCTCTCAAAGTTCTAGAAGATATCATGTTCACGCTGTAGGTGCGAAAACTTAGATACAGGAAACACTTGTTTTTGGCATTGTTCTTTGGTAACGCTTCGCGGATTTTAGGTGCCGTTTCGTGCATATGCTCTGGCTTTCCCGCGAATTGGATTACGAAGTCTAAATTAATAGTTACGAAACATCTATTGCTTTGAACGTGACGCTCAACCACGAAACGAAATGTTGATGCAAAATGCGGTAGACTAGATTGCCCATGAGGCATATCTGTGGCCACGAAATAAGTCTTGATTGGCCATAAAATGGCTAGGTGCAGGACAAAAATAGGCACCATAACAGTTAACTATCCGAAGTGAAGACCTGTTAAATGGAACTCATCGCTCTGTGTAAACAGGTCATAAAACTTTTAGTTCAAGGCTGCTTGAGTGGAATTCGTGTGATCTTAATTTAGGTTGTTTGAGGATACCACACAGCCTAAATTGTTTTAGTTGATGAATGGTTTTTTGAGGTCGCTTTGTATCCACTCTATTATTATGAAAATGTTGATCGTTAGAAATAAAACCATATTGTATGTGTGTGAGGAAACCTGCACATTCGGGCGACTGATTATGTAACCATGATCCAAACTGGTCCGGTTCCTCTGTTAACAGGGTCACGGAGGTCAGATGGCAGTCGCAATGCAATAACCTGATCTGCCATATCAGGATATGATTCAGGGATCATGGTGCAAAGCGGACCCAGGGCCCTCGCGTGCGAAAGCACAACCAGGATAACGCTCGGATGATGATGACTTTATAAAAAGCGCCCGCAATTTCGTTTTGGCCTCACGCCGTTTAATTTGTCAATTCTCACTGCCTGTACAGTCTATGACATCAACATTCAACACATAGCATCAGAGTTCATAAAGGCATCTATTCAGAGCTAGGAGTAAGAAGTATAGCTGTGTCGTCGGTCGTCAGCCAGCCCCAGTACGTAATGACGTCGTTGCTTCGGCACTGGGTGTTGAGATAACACGATGGGCCTGCTATACTTAGGGATGCCACTTAAAGTACTGAGACCTTGAGTGTTGTTACGAGTACACATTCTAGAGTTTAAGCTTTGTTGCATAATATAATTAGTTCTTACAAAAAAAGATTACATCTATTTCAGCTTTCAAAAAATACATTGAAAACTACATTATATACATATTAATCATTCTGTACCTAAAAACTGAAGCTTGAGAATAAAATTAACTAAATGTAGGTAGCTGTAATATCGTTCTAATAAAAACATACAGCTTCAACACCAATTAGTTAGGTACTTTATGTCTCTCTTGTTATTTTTAGTGATTTGCTTTATTAATATTGACAACTTGCTTACCTTCCTATATCATAATTTGATTGGCATCCCTAAGTATGGCTGCCGATGATATCTCACGCAGCAGCCTATTAGCATAACTTCTCGCTTTTCACAGACGTTTAGATTGTATTGTTCGATGAATCCAGTCGTTAGCAGATTCCAGAATAAGCAACCCTCCAATCTAATTATAAAATAAGTAAATGTCGTACTTAATTACAAGTTAACTGGTTAAAAGGTGCAAGTATTAATTAAACCAACTGGTTTTGACGTGGTTTATAAATATAATAATAATAATATTTATACATACAATACCCAGTTTTAGAGCTTCGTCATCGGTTAATTTTAACTTTTCTATACAATATGCATAGATCAATCGCTAATAAAGTAGGTACCTACCTCAAAAAGCTCTAAAGCAGACTTTAATAATTTCTGATAGGAATTTTCTAATAAAGCTGCTAAATGCGAAGTTGATAGATTGATTAGTACCCTTATCGTTCAAAACTAATTAACTTCCAGCCTTGTTAGATTCGATATACGGTATCGAAGTTAATTGATTTACTACTAAATTGGAAAGTTTCGTTAAATCGCTATTCTCTTGTCATGAACAATTGGCAATAAAAAGCTTAAATGAACACTTAAGAGCTTACTTGAGAATGACTTCTTTAAAGCATACTTGGTTTAAAATCAAGATGACTGTACGTTCATCGTAATTTTAACCCACATCCACCCACATACACTTTCAAATTTTGATGGTGGTCCTATATGGACTTAGTTTTATTACTGGTATCCAAACCACTATCACTGACTGATGCATACGTATTTGTTCTTGTTTCTGTTATTAATCGAATTACAACAAAAGCCCCAGTTTGGGTTAAAAGGCCTCCGTCTGATCAAAACGTGGCATATGGTGTAGGTACCTAAAATACCTTTGTCAGTCAATGCTTATGCTTTATTTACGCTATTCACGTATTTGGAGCGTATACATATTTTCCTCATACGATGCTTTCACTAGTTTTCACAAAACGAATATTTTTTTTACAATAACCCATGATCTCTCAATATTTTTACAAAACAGACATCAAAGGTATTAAATGCAGCTATCAACGAGACGCCATCGAGTGGGTTAACATTTCGAATGCTATACGCCCTTTAGCCGTTCATCCATATGGAACATGGAACGCGTCCCGTCTAATAGTGATGTGCTTCTGAATATAAAACTCTACATTAATTACGGCCGTATTGTATGGGATGTACCTTTTGTTGTATTTGTGTTGCCCTACTAATTGCCTAATAAATAAGCCAAACGTCAAAACATTGCAGCTGATGCAGGTACATCTTAAAGTTATGGATGCAGAAATAACATATCGTTTAGTTAGGTACTCATTCGCAACTCAAATATTTTATCAAACTACGAAAACGAATAAATTGTAAAGCAGAAAATGGTAAAAGTACTGACCACAACATCCGCTATTACGTGCATGGTTAGCTCTGTTAATCAATAAACTATTGGATAGATGCGAGTAAGTATATCCATACCGCTTACTGCATGGTCTGCAAAATTAATGTAGATCCACACATATTAAGCTTTCAATCATCTGCCATGCAAAGGACAAGGTATTCATGAAATCGGTGACAACACGATAGGTTTTAAATACGCTTTCGTTGTTAAGTCTGATCCTAAAGGTTTCTCTTATTTGACGCAAGCCTCATTCGTCGTACCCAACTCTTTTCGTTCGTTCATAACTTAAGAGCTGCGTTCTTGTCGGTGGAGCAATTTCTACGTTTCTCAAGACTCTGCCAGCACCTTCAAATCCCTATACGTCATAACATCAGCTTTTTCTCTCAACTGCTGTGTGTATGTGTATGTTCTTCTTGGCCTCTTCTTTCTCTTCTTCTTTCTATTTTCTTCAACTCTTTTATTGGACATTTTTAATATAATACTGAAATCAAATTAATTGGCCTCAGTATAACATGTACGGCACATCCCTACCGTCTACGGAATCCATTGTCCACGCGGTCGGCTGGCTGCCTCGTTCTATTTATACGCCCCAATCAACTTCTACATCGGGGACCACCTTTTTGTCTAGAACCGCTTATCTAATACGTGTAACGAGGAGAATTGCACGCAATACCATGCGTTGACATACTTAGTGACGATTTTTTGCTATCATCTCATGGCTTGCTTTCGATTGACTAACATTTCTAGCTTGAACGAAATATGGTTGGCTTTTTCAATCACCAGTAAAAATCCACATTCCATTTGTGAACTACTACAACGTACAATACAACATAATAATATCTCTTATTAACTTTATGGTTGGCGAGTGCCAAAGATATCAAATTATTAATTTCCCGTGGGATTTTGGTTAGAAATCTTGTCTCAACTTCAAATCTCTTCTTCTACTCATTTCAGATCCGATCTTGATAGTTTCGTTTTCCCAACGGGCTTTTCCCAAATAATATATTGACCTAGTTTTTCTGGATATCTTTTCTGTAAACGAGTTATGAGTCTGTCTGAATAAATGACAATGACAGTCGCTTTTGTTTGTTGGAAATTCTCACTATTTCTCTGCAAAAACTATTTGCCGAATCAATAATTGTACAGTTTGTTAGCAGATAAAGTATTGTAAGCGTAATTAAGACGGTGGTCAACTCTAGTCATGGTCACTAATGGATTTGACACCAGTTCGCAAATTATCGGTACTAATAGTGGGGTGAGTCATTTGCATTTTCAAGAAGTTAACGTCTTCTGATTTTAAAATATAAATAACTGCGTCCATTAACTGAAAAATATTCCAAATAAATTTCTTGTCACCCTGTATCTATTAAATGAGATATGTCATACTGAGGCTTCTAATATGCATATCAAATATTTGTGATAGATTTAAATTTTTAATATTTTTATATCTTAAGCAATTATTTTGCAAGTTTTTACGAAATTTAATCAAATTTCTCTCACAAAAATTAATCGACTGTGTCATCCGGTGTGTCGCCCGGATAGCAAAGGAACGTGGGTTCGAGTCCCACCGGATGACACAGTCGATTAATTTTTGTGAGCGAAATTTGATTTAATTTCGTAAAAACTTGCAAAATAATTGCTTAAGATATAAAAATATTATAAGTTAAGCTGGTTTCATCTTAACTGATGGTTAAATATTTGTAAAAATATTTCCATTGGATACATGCGGGTACATTCCCCAAGTATTGATGAAATCGAACGCCGGCTTACTGGCGTAGCAAGCACTTACAAAAATTCGTCGTCTGCCTAACGTCCTCCGTAGCTTAGTTGGTAAGAGCACTCGCCCGGATAGCGAAGGGACGTGGATTCGAGTCCCACCGGATGACACAGTCGATTAATTTTTGTGAGCGAAATTTGATTTAGATTTAAATTTTCTCGAATTTATATGTTATTTTCCTATTTATTTAATAACCCGTTATAATTTTCGCTGAAAATATGACTCAGCTCAGTTAGCTACTCTTACAGTTGTGAGAGGCAATCTGTGCCCTTACGTAGATATACATAACGTTCAATTCCGATACTCACTGTAGTTGACAACTAAGTTAAATGAATTGCAATAGTCGAGACTATTTGAGAATAATTGCGGTCAGACATGAAACCCAATTCGGCTGGACCCGAGAACAAATTCGCACGCGATTCCGCCATACAATCCTTGTTTCTAATTGTTTCAACAGCCTTTGTAGACATTCGATCTGTTTGAAAGTTTGTTGTGCTTGTTAATTCGAAATGTATGAGTTATTTATGTACCTGATATTATATTACGCGTGGGAGACACTTAGATTGACTCATTCGTTCGTTATGTAGGTAAGATTGTTAAAGTCGTTCTCGGTTTTTTGGCATACTAATTTTAAAATTACAACATTATTTCGTTTTCTCGATGAATTTACTTAAAATCGTGTTCTTTGGTGCTACAACAAAATAAAATTCATGCATATTATGATAAGTTAAATTATATATAGTCAGACATTGAACTTACGAAACGAGGAACTACCTTGACACTAAGGAAATTATTATTTCAGAGCGAAATGAATATAAATCGCTCGTTTCGGTAATGAACGCCTGTCGTTACGCAAGGAACGTAATACCAGAGAGATTTTAACAATGTCATCTCTATTTATTGCAGTTTTGATGTCTGATCCGATGTGTGTTGATGATGTCATACATAATAGTGATAACATTATTTTCAGGACTGATGAATATCAGTGAAGTGAAAAATGAATACTCTTCACTAAATAATATATAATAAGTTCAAAGAAGAAATCTACTCGCTACGTTAGGAGATTTCATTCTGCCTCATCTTCAATGCTTGCTTATCAAATATGGATAATACCGCGATGATGGTGCAAATATAGGCTTGATGTTCACTTAATCTTTTCTTTGGTGGGCTTTTGACCAAGTTTCGAAACGCAAAATCACGCCGCACAAAAGAATTAACTTCCTTGACATCATTCCAAAGTAGGTACACATTTAATTTGTTGACGTTCGACGTACAAACTGACCTGTTTTGGTTACAACGTGACTATCAAATATTGCGGTATTTGTTCCTCATGTCTATGGTCATTGACTTAAGTTTACCGTTGATCCATTAGGACTCTGTGACCCATTGTATTGTATCAAGCAATGTTCACTGGTAATGGGCTAAACGGATACAAAGAATGGTAATATAACAAGAGTTTCCGCTATGAGACGCATCTCAATAATCCTTATTGATGCCTGTGTAAGTAGACGCCTTTTTAAAATGGGGTACTTACTTTTAAGAAAGTAAAACAGCTGCGTGAGACTTTAGAAATTAAATCAAGAAATTATTGCTTCAAGCTCATTAAATTACTTTTATCTGTTTATTTATGTAACAGATTATCATCTTATCTCCAAACAAAAAAGGATATGAAACCCGTGCATGCTTTTGTGATTAAGTAATTTTGCCGTATGAGACGTGTCGTGACATTTGGCTGGGGTTATTTGTATGCTATGTGAACACTGTATGACTTTAATCGTAGACATGATTTCATTACAATTATTGTGAGTCATCATTGTACTAAATTGTAGTACGAGTACTCACTCGCCACGTCTTTTGATAATCAAAGTCGTCATCATTCTGTCGTCTTGTCTTACGTTTCTCCTGATCTTCCAAATCACTACCTACATTTTTTTTCAGTAGTAAATTCAAATAATACGTATTACTGATTCACTAAATTTTCGAAATGTTTGTCTGAAAATGAAGTCCCTGCAAAGTTTGTAGGTCTTCTAAATCTAAATGGAACTTTTCCCACCATTGCAACTCCTATTTAGCCAGGATCTAAGCCTTGAAAAACCGAACTAATACCAGGAGGAAGCTAAACTGTCTTAGATCCCGCAACAAAATTAGCAGTATAAAAGTAGTTAGTATCGACTTTCCCTTAGTGTAAAGCGGAAGACAAATGACAAACAAATGCATGAAAAAGTGCAAGTGAGCAAGTTTTTTAGCAAAAATCTACTGAATTTAGAAGCAGTACAACAATTATCTTACGAACAGTTGTTGACACAAATGTATTGCCTACGCGATTAATCAGCCTATCAGGCCCTCAGTGATTTGCAACTATAAATCGCCGGTTGTGCTGTTGCAACGCTAAATATACCGGCGCGGCGGCGCCGACGCAGCCAAGGACGACGGCGCAGTCGCCGCATTATTGTACTGCTGTCGTGTAAGATGGCTCCAGCGATTTCGCTGATGCGAAGGAAATCAATGCGCCTTTTTTGCGATCATTTGGGGTTCGTTCAACAAAGCTGGTTTTGATAGTTCCTTCATTGTTAATATCCAGTTTTTGGACAGAATAATGTGGCCAAAGAAGACAAATCTTCTGACAGTGCAGAAGTATCTACAGAACGACAGCACATCAAGCTTAACACTGCGGCTTTTATCACTGCAAAGGATGATATTGGAACGAAAATGTGGGTATAGTCTGATGTGTAGGCGACTGCACTTCAAAAAGCATATAGATGGTAATTTTAAAGTGCTTATACGGGCTTAAATATTGTTTATTTTATTTCGAATCTTATTGGTCTTATTCTAATACAGCGATATCATTCCACATAAGAAATGCAGGCTATAACAAAATGAATTAGAAACGAAACAATACAATAACAAAGTTCAGCAATAGAGACTGTACGCAATGTAATAAGTAGTTAGGTCGGGCTCTTGTGTGGGACGCTACCTGTGTCGACACACTTGCAGCCTCTCATCTGCCCGGGACAAGCCGTGATGCTGGTTTGGCTGCGACAAGTGCCGAAAACTTTAAAAAGAACAAGTACAGGCAGATCGACTCCCGGTACCACTTTGTACCGTTTGGAGTCGAAACACTGGGTTCGTGGGGACCCAACGCTATCTCTTTTTTCAAAGAGATTTCCAAGAGGCTAGTTGACATCAGTGGTGACCTAAGAGCTGGCAGCTACCTTGCTCAGCGTATAAGCATCGCTATCCAGCGCGGTAATGCTGCCAGCATCCTGGGAACCTTACCACAAGGACCCTTTTTATAATTTTTGTTTCTGTGTTGTATTAAGTATATAAGTATATATATTTATGACTTTGACTGCCTCGTTAGTCTAGTGGTCAGCACGCTGGATACTATCCACGAGGTCCCGGGTTCGAATCCCGGGACCGAGAGTGTTTGGGTTTTTCTGTCTTGAAATTACTCAGCCACAGCTCCGGAGTCAGGAAGTTGGTGGTGTTAACACCCCCGTGCCTCGGAAAGCACGTTAATCCGTCGGTCCTGCGCCTGATCTCTCTACGGTCATGTCGGACTGCCGTCTCACCGAATTATGAGAGTGAAGGAACAGAGAGTGCACCTGTGTATTGCGCACACACTTGTGCACTATAATATGTCCCGCGCAGTTGGCTAATCTCTGTTGAGATAGGCCGCCGTAGTCGAAATTCGGCTAGGAGGACATTATATATATTTAAGTAGTATTAGAAGGGTTCTATTAAATGTATTCGTTAGGTAAGTATCTAAGTCCCCGTTCATATTGGTTTCATTTATTTGCCGTCTGTTTCCAGTGAGCACAGCGTTTATACTTTCATTGTTTGCTTTCTCTGTAATAATAGGCAACGCAGGAGTTAGGAATAGATATACTTGGCCAGAAATAAAATATAGGTATTATGTATGCGAAATATATGTATAGGCATTAGGTCGATTACTCGATGATCATGAGCTCGTGTGATTAAATTATTTTTGAATTTATTTGTTCCCTAATTAAATGTTAATGGTAAATTTAAGTGTGTATTATTATTTAAAATCTTTCATTAAATTGTTTATATTATGTTATTATTATTCTATGTCGTTATTTAATTTAATATGAAATGTTTTAATTGATATGTGTAATAATTATTTGAAATTGAATTTGTTTGACACCTATTATTTTATTTTGTTTTAATGAATTCTTGGTATGTGTGTACACAGTGTCCGAAAAGGTTCCTGCTGAAAATCAGTATCGTGACATGCTTTGTGCTGTCACGATTGATGCTGAGCAGGGACCTTTTTGGCACACATTTGATCTATGTACCTATAACCTAAGCATCCAACATTTTCCGTGCCAAATAAATAAATGAATTTGAATTTGAAGTACGTGGATCAATTCATGATCAATAAATGTTTGTAACTTACTACACAGTAGTAAACACTAGGCGTTGCCAATTTTCAACTCTGAGTCATATTCAAGTGCAAATACTTCGGCCAGCACTGCTACTAATTGCAACGTCGAATAGCTAATATTAATTCAATGCTTCTTTTGTCTTTGCTAGCCTTAACCAAATTAAGGTTAGCCTATTCCTACCTCAATACGTTGGAAATAACTTATTCTAAATAAGTACCTATTTAGCCAGCTTATTAAATAAGAAAGTTTATTTGCCACAATACATTGGTGGCAGTGTCACTAGAATTTAGGTAAAAGTAACATGAAAACATCTTTTGTATCTTTTGAACAGATTTTTTACGGACCGTTAGGACTAACTAACCGCAATCTCTTGCTTGGAAAATTGGTTTACAGTAAAACTGTTTTAAAAACGCGATGAATAGTGTCAGAAATTGTTGTAATACACTTGATAGTTGAAATGCAAGAACGACTGACACACATGCGGTTGATTGCAATAACACCTTGCGTACACGACCATAAAACTAACTCATTTATTGATAAAATATTCGCAGCTTTCTGCCACATCCATTGTTTAATGCCTTAACACATTAAGTATACCGTGAGGAATGAGAGTCTTTTGCGATAGGTATCGCAGACGTTTTAATGAGATATTTCTAAAGAATACGAAACAATAAGGCGTCTGAAATATCAGTAGGTATTATGAAAAGTACCTGTATGATCTTATTACTTATCCTATCTTCGTAGGTGATAAAAAACGGCACACAAAAATCTATCCTCGGGCTTTAAGAGTGTGACTTGGCCGCGTGGGGGGCATTTATCGTGACAAAATTTATCGATACATAAATTTTCTTAAAATATTATTTACATTACCATTTCATTTTTAGAAAAACGGTCTTGAAGGACCGAACAATATAATGTGCCGTATCATTACCAACACTAGAGAATACAAACGCATAATGTTGTGTTTACACAATTTAATTGCACCTGGTTATTCAAATTTGATCAGTGTGACTTGAACAATACAAAATACGTGTATGTATAATGTAAAGCAAAAATTGCGGTTAAAAATGTCGTCTTTATAGCTATGGTGATAAGGCGATAATGTTTCATTAGTTTGTAATGAAACCAATCAGATATCCCTTTGTATTCCGGCAAAGGTGCGCCGAGCATTAGCCAGGGTAATGGATGCATCAGCCGACCAGCCAACTCGATTTCCCTAATGTAATTAACGCATTGATGATCCGTAATTCGAATTTTAAAATTGCTTGTCATTCCACTTGGGCGATCTTGATTTGCTATATTTTCAGTCCTATAATCAAGTATGTAAAAAACTCAATTAGTTCTTAGTTCGCTTTTCAAACAAGTAAACATAAATAATTTTCGAAAACACAAAACACCTGACTGCAAAAAAATTTATATTTTTGAAATGGACTTTTTACTGGCTTTCATTTGATACCCATATTGGTATGGTAAGGAAAAATCAATCCCTCCTCCCTTTAGTTCGATTTGCGGGCGCCATTTTTAAAATTTATATAGCCTTTGTCACTCTCACAATTTTGACAAATTTAACGATACCTCATATGTCAAAAAGTGTTCAGCCGTTTGGGCTTTAGGGCGTGCCAAACAATGATACATACATACATACATACGTACATACATACCTACATACATACATACATACATACAAACATACTCTTGAAAAACATAACCCTCCTACCACAGTCGGGTAAAAAAATATCTGGACAACCTAGGTATATGTAAGCATTTTTTAATTAATAAAACGTTAATTATATACAATTGAGTCGTTCCGATACGCAGAAATGCAATAACCACGATGTGATAATCTTCTTGCCGTCAATAACTTCGTAGTTGCTATTTAATTAAGTATTGAATACAGTTCGAGTATGTTAACGTTATGTAAGTATGCACTCATCACAAATTATTTTACAATCTTCTTCTTTTTTCACGTGACATAGAATTGAATGAGTTTAGAACCTCAATTCAAGCTAGCTAGCTATGGAAACTGCTTAGGCACTTCTGTTACTTTGAACACAAGTCATAGGGTATAAAGATATGTCATACCTTCTGAAATAAACTCCTCAAGCATAAGAGCATCGAAAAGAATGGCACTGAGACTACAGTCCCTTTGCAGAAGGAAGTCGGCGTTTGTGCAGCATAAATGGGCTGACGTCTCGGCAACACGCGAGGTCGCAACTTGCGAAAAATATAAACAATTTTCATCCGTATTTCAATGCAACAAGACCTGTATGTGCGCTAGTTTTATACCTGACTGTACACGCTGCAGATTAGCTCCCGATTACTCAGCACTTCTCTTTGTGTTTCGTTCAGTAACCTAACTGCTGAAATGGTAGATAGATAGCTTAGGAGCAAGACTACGTACGTCGTCAAGACGTCTGATATGTGACTGTTAAACTCTCAACCGTAATGGAACATCAAGATAAACACTGTGGCATCTTATGCAGTTGTAATAAGGGTTAATGTTATGTATTGGCATATTTACTGATTTTTTTAAATCCCCATAATTTATAAGCTTGCATGTGTTGGAGAGTAGCATGATTTTAAGCTGTGGAAGGATGTATTGTTACCCCATCATCTTAGTCCATAGGCAAAAAGAAGTAAGTAGTCATAGTCCAAAAAGTAAAATCGACCTATTTAATCTATTTTCAATGAATGAATCACCCCCCACATCAATTAATTTTTGTAAATCTCTCTCAAAACTTTGTTTGACATGCCGTCATTCCCCAGTAAATATGTGGCTGCGTAATTCTTCAGATTCAATTTCGATATACGTTTATTTGTAGATTAATCGTGTTTGTTTGATTCGATCATAAATCGAAATATTGGACCCGAATGATTTCTTGTAGAATTGGGATTGATTTATCTGAGCCTAATCGGTTTGCATACTTACCTCAGTTCGTATTGCTCTTGACTACAAGTTCTTATTACTGATCGTATCTTGAATGTTCACTAGTCAACACTGTTTAGTCATATTCTTCACGCCCAATCGCCCACATATTTGCTATAGGTACTGTAGAGGTTTGGAGCTACGCGTAAAACCTCTATGTCTCGCTCGTTCGACTCTTCGATGTATAAATAAAAAGAAAGTTTCTTTGTATGTCAATTTTGAAATTACGTCAGATAGATTTTTGGAGTTGTTTGGAAAAGATCAAGTCGATGTCAAAAAATGTAACGTTGATAAAGATTTTATCTGTAAAAGTAAAATGAACAAATAAACAACTGGAAAGAAGATAAGTTATTTTTGTATTATATAGTTAAATACAATTTCTCTAGTATATAGATACTTTCATAGGATATAGAGAGGACTTCGCATCTAAAGGGAAGTTCTACTAAAGGAAGTTCTACATGGTGGAGGCTCCGTTCCGATCCCGCACCCCAATCAAGAAACAAGAGTGGTAAATTACATAAAAAAAAGGTTCCAAAAATTGACAAAAAACTTCAGGCAGCTGCGGAGTCATTGGCTGCTAGAGGTTTCCTACGGCCCAACAAACCTTGGGACCCTCCAGCTAACATCGACGAGACTGTCCTAAAGATATGTGCAGATACAAATGAAGTTGATACATTGTCTGAGGAAAAATGTTATCAAGTTGGTTTGAACAGACACGTTGATAATTTTATTGATTTATGTAAGAAACTGAATAGATCATTTATTTTAGGAAAATTTAGCAATGTAGGTAAAGTACCAGAAAATAAAAAAATAAATTTTGGTCGTAAAGTTAAATTTAGGAATCATTCATAATAATATAACTTTATTAATTTTATTTTTTGTTACATAATTTTGGTAGGAAGTGTAATGTAATATTGTAGGAAAAACATTTTGTTAAGTTACCTTTTTTTTTCGTTGTCGGTTAAAATAGTTTTGATTTTGTGAATACTCACTTAACACTTTGTTAGTAGTATGGCTAAATAAATGAGTCACAGACCGTAAAAGTAATTTAAAAAAAAATAAGTTGTCCATAGATTGATTTTGATTGATATTTGTCAAGTGTCAAATGACATCGACATTGAATGTCATTGTCAAGTGTCAGTTTTATTTTAATGTAAACAAATTATTTTGTTTGTTGTTTTAAATATTAGAAATAGTTACAATAATTATGAATTGTATTATCAAATAGGTGTGTAAATAATAAATGAATATAGTGGTGAACTATTAGTTAGTGATATAACTATGTGAACAGTTTTTCATTGTTGTATTGTTTCAGTATATCAAATGGGGAAGAGATATTTGATGATGAAGGATGGCCTAAACACCATCCAATGGATGAACAGAAATGTAGGGAAGATATAGGTGTGATATTTTTGGGGTAAATTTGTGTAATATTGGGATGTTAAGTAAAGATAGAGAGGTAGTTGGGATAGAGAGCTAGTGGTTATTTATGTGTAAACCCATAGATTCGCATAGCGTTTGGGTGGTGTCTATGTTGGATACTATACATTATAAATGATTACAAGTTTTGGGGAGATTTTAGATAAGGAGTGAAGGGTGATTGTATTTTCAGTAAGAAGAAGAAGAGGGGGAAGAGTTTAGTTAGGGAATTTTTCATCACAGGTCTTGGATATTCAAACAGTTTGTTGTGTGATCAGATTTACTGGTGTCACGAGTTGTCAATGTGTAATATCAAGTCTGACTGGTTGAATTATTTAATTTAATGATAGGTAAGTAATTGAATTTTTCAAAATTTATACTATTATGTCTGATCTGGTTAAAGTAGTAGACAACAATGTTGATTGTGTAGTTTGATTTTTATGTGGGTTTTTTCAACCTAAAGTTTGAACGATTTTAACTTGTAAATAATTTAGTTTTACTTATTAATTAATTAATGTTTATTTTCATATCGTTCCAACTAGTTGCTAGCTGCAACCATATGAGACATTGTTGTATTGTAAATTATGTTCCCACATAGGAAGGTTTTGTAAGTAATGATTTGATAGGTAAATTTCACAGCTATGCTTTGAAATTTTATTGACCGGGGGGAATGTAGAGGTTTGGAGCTACGCGTAAAACCTCTATGTCTCGCTCGTTCGACTCTTCGATGTATAAATAAAAAGAAAGTTTCTTTGTATGTCAATTTTGAAATTACGTCAGATAGATTTTTGGAGTTGTTTGGAAAAGATCAAGTCGATGTCAAAAAATGTAACGTTGATAAAGATTTTATCTGTAAAAGTAAAATGAACAAATAAACAACTGGAAAGAAGATAAGTTATTTTTGTATTATATAGTTAAATACAATTTCTCTAGTATATAGATACTTTCATAGGATATAGAGAGGACTTCGCATCTAAAGGAAGTTCTACTAAAGGAAGTTCTACAGTACATACAACATATTTACTATACGATTTGTTGTTATTAATACATGACAATTGGTAAATAGTAAAAACATTATACATATGATTGTTACCCAGTAAGCAATTAGTGTTACCATTTTCAAAAGTTTGTTTAGTTTTGAAAGTATATTTTGATATTTCTTAAGTATGCAAGATAATATTACATAAAAACGTTTTTTAACCCCGTATTAAACATGAAAACCGGAACCTTTTTAGATTAATTAGAGTCCATTAACTTACGCTACTTTTAAACTAAACAACTTTCGCTACTACATGTAATTCTCACCTCTGCACTCTGTGTAAACACAAAAAACTTTAGGTAAATATAAACATTTTTATTCGTCTAGAGGTTTAATGTAAACAAAAGAAGTTTGTTTTCGATAAACAAATAAAATATTTGCTAGCTAATATATTATTATTAGATTAAACGAACTTACCTGTAAGTGAAGATAATTAATGTTCAAGGTGTACTTAGTAAGACAAGCTCGATTCAGCTGCTGTATATAAGTTAAATTCAAGGTTAGCTCGGTCGCAAACAACTCGTTCTGTTTTTGTGTAGGAAGTCCTAAAATCATTATTAAGTTGTAAAACTTCACAAGATTATAATTACCGGCTACTTTTGAGAGCCGAAAATATCCAGGGTTGTGCAGATTCATTGTTCGAAATTGACTCTTAAAGAACACGCGCTCTTTAGCAAAAAGTTTTTATTTGCTTTCAACCTAAAATAAAATAAAAAAAAGACAAATACTATTTTACCATTTTTTAAACATTTTACAGCACCCACGGTTTTATATAGCAAAACAGCATTAAAAGTCTTCAATTCAGAGAGTCATCAGATAAAACTTACAAATCAGAGAGTGATGCAAGCTGTCTAGTCGCTATCCCACGCGACGGATTCATGATACCTAGCTTGAATTTCACCAAACAAGATTGATTACCTGCTCCAGATAATAAATGGTCATCTAATCAATTTGATTAGTAAATGATAAGTGAGAAGTCTTGGTAATGAAAGAAGGTGCTTATGAGCACTCGCCAATTACCATGTGATCTATTTCAAATAACACGTTCGTGGGTACCTGACTGGTTATAAAATTAGAGAATTGGTCACGCACAGGCCGAGGAGAGCGTCTATTTATATAATGTTTTTTTTCTTCATTTCGCACTGAACCATGCTGGGGCGACACAAAATTACCCGGCGCCTTGCACGCTTCTTTTATTGTCGTCTCTTTGGTTTTGCTCCTACATCTCCTGTGAGTCACAAGCACAAAATTGTCGTCGATCCTTACAAAGCACATATTCATCGCGATCTGTACGTGTTAGTAATAAATCCGTTTATAGTTCTTGCGACGTTTATATTCAGATAAATTATGGGCTTACCTCACCCTGACCCCTAGAAATGGTGGTTTCTGACGAAGTTTATATTTAATCTGAAAAGCCCTTTAAATCCTCGAGGGTACTCAGGTTTCGACCTACTCAAATGTGTTTTAATAACGTTCCTAACCTGGATTACCGTTTACACTCACCGGTCACCAGGGGCAGGGTTGTATTGTGAGCTTAGTAGGATTTAAAAAATAGTTTCTTTTCATTACTTAATCCGGTTTATTTATTTGAGGAAGTTTCAGTATTAAGTTATTATATTATGACCGAGATGCACAGGTTTATGATGCATGAGTAATAATAATAATCCACAAAAGGTAGGTCTAAGTAATATTTAGATCTCCGTATAATCGGCTTATTTTTTTTAAAGCATTCTTGTGTAACAATTATAAAATCTAATAAAAACGTTGTGGTTATAAGATCTTTATTTTAAGCTTCACGTGCTACTCATACAAATACCAAGCAGTATTAATGATTCATCAATCATTTGCAATGTTATCGGTTTCGTACAACAGCGTCATCGATGCTTTCTTTACTTAGCATAAGTCTTATCTGCATAAGCAATGATAGTTTCTCGGAAGTTTGAGACCGTCTAAGTAGCATTTCTCCAGCGCCGGCGCCGATGCCGTATTAGGGCTTGGGGGATAACTACAAAAGCTTTGTTTCAGTACCTATAAGAATTAAAGTGTTTGTTATTTGGACTATTTTTTGATAAATTTACTCATCTTCTAATTTGAATACCAAAGTACTAAAATGTTTGTCTATTATATACTTTCATTCAATAACAGTGTATTTAAAAAAGAGGTAGACCTGTTATCTTCTTCTGATTACTTGAATTTAATTCGCCGAGCACACAACGAACGTGTGCCAAATGTGAGCAAAATTGGGCGAATTGCTCAATTTGAGGCAAGCAAATTCCGCGCGCTAATGACACATCTACCTCTTTTTATATGCACTATCATTGCCCGATAGGGTCCAGTATTTACCCTTTGGGTACGGAACCCTAAAAACTGAAAATTATTCATTAAACGTATATGTAACTATAAAATCAGAGAGTGATGCAAGCTGTCAAGTCGCTATCCCACGCGATGGATTTATGATACCTAGCTTGGATACCTAAATAAAAATTAATAAATAAATTGTTTCAACAAACACACCAATTACCTAGCCCTAAACTAAGCGTAAGCTTGTGCTATGGCGGCTAGGTATTATAGTATTAGTAATAGTTATTTAAGTATTAGTATTAGTAAAAATAAAAAATACCATATCTAATTAAAAGAAAAAATTAAAGTTTTTATTGTAATGTGTAATGTAATTTAAGTTTTCTTTCTTCGAATTTTACTTCGCATGTTATGTTTACCTATAAGTAACTGTGCATTTAATTTACAACTAATTTAATGTTTTAAAAATAAGATTTAATGTAACAGTTGTTGGTAACCTGAATAAATAAATAAATAAAAAAGGATAACGGATAGACATACTTATATACGTTTATACATCCATGACTTAGGTACAAATGTTCGTGATCATCACACAAACATTTGCCCCTTGCGGGATTCGAACCCGCAACCTCTGGTTTTGTAGTCCGTAGCGCGGACCACTACACAAAGACGGTCGTCAAAGACTTGACAAAGATGCTAGAAGCGGTGGACTTTGAAAGTTGGCGCAGTCTTGGAGAGGCATATGTCCGGCAGTGGACTGCAATAGGCTGATATGGAACGTATATGTAGCAGGAAATAAGCACAATACCCCTGCATCAAGACATTATAGTTACCCGCTTGGGAGGTGAAAGGTTGTAGCGCGCCATTTCGGTCTATGTTACCATTCTCACGTTCCCTTAGTGCTCATATTTGTTGTTGGTTATGACAACATAAGGATATGGACCATATCGTACTTTCTAATTAGTAGGTTTACAATGGGAATTGTAAACAGTCGTAACCTTTTCGAAAAGATTACACAAACATGTTTTTATGTCCCTTGAGATAATTCTGTATCGAATATGATGATTCTGTATAATGTAAGCGCGAGAGTAGCGAAGTAAGAATTGACGGAATTTAATTACTCTATCACGCAAAAAATATTTAACGAGTTTGGAATAAACTCGGTCGGATATGTAGCTTTTAACATCGAAAATCCTTTAGTAGAGATAGAAATACCTATTAATATGAGTGACTTTTTAGGCAGCATTAGATATCACTTTTCGTTAGACAAGATATCAGCAACTACACATTTTAAAGGAATTTTCAAATCTTCCGTCAACATCATTAAAACACAATTTTACAGATTACTTCGCGATTTATTATATTTTATTTAAAACCTGATGTTTTGATCAGTTTACAGCGTTCGTGGTCACAGGGGACTACAACATAGTCCGTTCCGTCAACATCGTCTAAAAACATCAAGGTCCCCAAGAATAATTGAATAATTTTGTAAAGTCAATTGAATCGAATTGACCGCAAAGATGGATCGTCGTGTATCTCCGAGACATCTTATCTAGGTCACTTCATTCTTTACGGTTCTCGAAGTAGAACAAGCAAGTGGCCAAAATGTCATTTCCGTAATCTGCTCTTGACAACGAAAGAATTTGAACCGAACTATATATATAACGTCATTGTTTGCCTCAAATATCGAGGTTAAAATCTAGAGTGCGATTATATTTCACCTTTCAAAGAAATAACCTGATATCAAACTAAAAAATTTAAAACAATGTTGTTATAGGTACGATGACGAAAACTTATCTATTCAAACGTTCAATAAAGAACACTGCAATATTTTAATTTGATTATTGCAATATTGTGTCGGTAACTTACTAGTTGATAACCGCTACCGCGAAACAGTATTTCAACGAAAACTGAACGAATACGATAGATTTTTGTTCGTTACTTCACGAATGTTACAAGTAGGCTACAGTCTCTTGGTACGGGTCTAAACGACCTCCATTTGTGAGTTACACTGCCAATTCAGCGCCGATCTCGCGCCAGTTCTCAGTGCCTTGGACGTTGCAAAAAACTGCTAAATCAAGTTTGTTATTTGTGGATTCAATTTTAGTTCAACATCGCCAATTTATTTCGAGTTCATTATCATTTCATAGTTAATGAAGACAAAACGCGTCTTTATATTTAATAATTATATGTATACGGTAGTCTCAAAGCACAAAACGATTCATCGATGATAAAAAAAATTACACTAAACTATTTGAGTTGGCCTATGTAGCGCATATAAAATCAACACGGTTAAAACCAGCATTAAAGCGTTTTTTTGCCGGTGATGCGCCTGATTACAAAATAAAACGAGCACAGATTCGGATAATAAAGCGACATGAATATCCGTAATATCCGAATGTTGGCACAAATCCAGCGATTGGGCGGGCATTATCAAAACAACGACCACATAATGGAACGCCTTTTAACGGTGTGCATTCCACGAAATTTGGAAACCTTTTACCGTTAAATTGGAAATGAGATTTAGTTTCAAATCAAATTTGCCTAATACTAGTTCCAACTTCAGTTAGAAGCATGTAAGTAATTAAATGTACCTACCCGTAAATCAATTTGAATTTGAATCTTAAATTATGTAGGTAAGGTTGCATACAATTTTGTCGACCTCTGTGGTGGAGTGGTTCGCACGGCGGTTTTCATGAAGTCGTTGGTTTCCTCTCTTGATAGAACCCGGGCTGGGTTCGATTCCCGGTCGGGACAATATAAAAAATATATAGTATATATTGTCTCGCGTCTGGGTGTTATGGTACCACCATTATTTCTAATTTCCATAACACAAGTGCTTTAACAACTTAATTTGAAATCAGAGCAATGTATGTGATGTTGTCTAGTATACCTAATATATTTTTTATTTTAAACGTAGCTGAAATCTTGATGAAGTATTAAACGATTCTATCACTAATCTCACGTCCTCGCGTGGTATAATCAGCTCATGAATAGTACTGATATGTGAAACGAATCAGACCTCTGCTCCGTGATATTATCATAATCCCGAACAAGATGAATCCTGTTTAAGTTGAAATGCAGGGCGGTAGTTAAGATTCCTGCAATATGAGTTCATCAGAAATAAAGTGTGACCGCCCACTGAGTTTCTAGGTATATACTTGGCTAGCATTACAGTTAATACAATAAATTTTAAGCTGTTTCTTATCTTTAGCATCAGCAGCTCTTGCAACTTAATGGTTTTGTTTAATAGTTTCATTGCTCACATAATGCTTTCCGGAACTAGCGCAGATCAAACTTTGGAGAAGTTTTGAGTATACCTATGTGGTACTCTGTTCGAAGACGCAACTTTACATCATTTTTAATACCGACACCATACGGAGTCCGCCCATGTTACACCCACCGGTCCACATTCTTCCACATTACATTTTGACCGCAGACACGTCGTTTTATAGACAAACCTTGTAAGACCGCGCCTTAGTGTTGAGGTTGTATGGCTAAGTCTGTGGGTTTTGCTCTACTATCTGCTAAAAAGTAAGGCAATGAATGGAGCCATTTTGATTTTAATTTCAAATAAGAAAACTAGCTAAATCCTTGGTTGGATTTACAATATTTTACTTAAGTAACAGAAGGAAAAAATGAGATGCTTGGTTACCACTAACTTAACTACGAGCAAGAATAAACAACAAAGTTTAGGATTTAACTTATTAAAAAAAAACATACGATCAACACATCTTTGTTATCTTTTTGTCTTATGTTAATAATAAACTAAGTAAAACCACTATACAATCAAAACAACAAGTAACCTAGGTATACAATTTCTGGAACCAACACTTCTTCGTGTCCGTTTCAACTGTATAAAGGTGATTCACTATAGGACAGGTTATGCATTAATGTGACGAGTAACAAAAACAATCGAATCCGTCGGCCACTCAAGGGATGAGTCAACTGCACTTGCGTCATGATTAGTCTACCGGCCTCGCGCATATGTCCAATCTAATCTGCGTCACATTATGGTCTTGCGCAGACGACACCGTTTTTGTACATGAGATTTTGTAAATCATTCATGTTATCATTAAGATTAAGTCAGTAAAACTTCGCACCTTCGGGTACCTAGGTAAAATAAATTATGTACAGTAATCAAACTCGACGATTTCTGACCCTATTTAATTTCCTCATGAAGTCTTCTTTTCACTAATTAGGTGTCTACTGTTTAATCGTCTTGTGAACATGTATTTTTAGATGCTCGTCATTCCAGGGATATTTTCTTATATCTTTATGAATAAAAACCCCTGAGAATGAAATCTTTTTAATTACTTATAGTCCCTAACGGGCATGGAGTCATGCCAAAGCTTAAAATTTAATCGATTACATAGAATATCTGTATATTTTCTATCAATGTTTTTTTGTGTTTACCGCTACATTCTCCGAACATAAAACCATATTATGCCTGACCTTCTTTCGTAAACAAAGCTAATATCGTACACAGTTTTCCTTGTTTGAGTTTCTGGATGCACAGCAACATTCCCTAGAAGGCAAGCGGTCCTGAGCCGGCTCGCCCACGGCTCGCTTAGTAGAATAAACAGCAAAGCTTTAGGTTAAAAACACACCACTATAAAAACACCCTCAGTATTATGAACGCCAATATGTAGAAGATAGATCGATTAAACTAAGATAAATAAGATAATAGACAAAACAATAGGGTTTCTGCAAAAAATACAGCCAAGAAAAAACAATGCTAGGTGAAAAATATTATATTTTGAGACGAATTTATAAATTTAAATTTATAAATGATTTCAACAAACACACCAATTGCCTAGCCCTAAACGAACCGTGAGCTTGTGCTATGGCGACTATGATATCGGATAGACATACATATATACGTTTATACATCCATGACTAAAGTACAAATGCCCGTGCTCATCAAACAAACATTTGCCCCTTGCGGGGTTCGAATCCGCAACCTCTGGTTTTGTAGTCTGGAGCACGGACCACTATACCAAGACGGTAGTCAATCGCAAAATCAAGAATCGCGAGCAACATCCATTGTTATGACGGCAAAATCATATTGCTTTAGTATTGGTACATAAATGTATAATAATATAATTATAATAATAAATAATATGTCCTGCGCAGTTGGCTAATCTCTGTGGAGATAGGCTGCCGTAGTCGAAATCAGCTAGGAGGAGGACATTATTATTATTACATTAATGTGATCAACACACAATCATTGTTTAATTCCCGGTTTACATTATAAGTACTGGCATTCAGTCACAGATTATAATAGTTACTACGTAATTATGATTCAGTGCCAGTCTCAATTGTTCCAGTAGGGCATCCAGGGATCCATCCAGTCCAGCGCTGAACTGGAATAATGTAAGCCGGGCATTTTACGCTAGTTGAATCGTGCATCATACATGGGGTACACTTAGAAGACTCACCCTAACTTGTTTGTTATTTGACCAATCTTTCAAACTTACAACATCCCTCAATTGATTTTCCTTACCACTGTTTGTATCATTCTCCGTACATTCAAAGACAATACAGAAAAATACTTATATAAAACTTACCAATAAATCATTCAATAATGACTTAGTTAGCATCTAGCCTGGCGAATGTCAGGGCGCCGAGTCGTGTAGCCTTAGCCTTACTTTCAATACCTCGCTCTTGACGCGGTAATATGGCGCCAACACTCGCTTATTTATAGTCATCGAGTGTTCTATTTTATCCGCTTTTATCTACAATAAATCACATTTAAACTATCCACTTAATTGAACATAGATTTGAAACAACTAGAAATAAAATTGTATACAATAGACCAAAGCAGTTCACCGATACGACGACTTATGCATTTTGATTGACCTGACTACAACAGAATTAAAAATATCTATCTTTTATATCAATTCATAAATGACGAATAGTATTAAAAAAGTGCCTATACTCTTTTTAGTCACAAAACAATTTACTTGTGTTTGTACTGATCGCTAATTTTTAACGGTGTATTTTTAGAATATGGAAATTAAGTACAAGACGACACAGTGTGTTTGGGTTTTTCATTCAGTGCCAGTCCTTGAGCTCGAAAAAACATTAAGCCGTCTCCGATCAAACGTTAATCCCAAGTCTTCCCTCTATTCTGTAGTTTAGCTTAAATTATTGGGCTATTTCTAACGTTTCTTGTCTCTCGATTTCAGGGCCACCGCCACGGCTGGGGCTGAAGGCGGCGAGCCCCGGAGTTGCCGCAGACGAGGATTGCAACAGCAATACCAGCCTCACCGGCAGCCAGCACTCCACGCACGATGAAATCGACGCGCACTGCGACAACTCCGGCTACCTCTGGTTCCTCGACTATAAGTGAGTAGTTCTGTTTGCTTTTATAAAGTACGTTATTAAGAAGTACAACAGCAACACCAGCCTCACTGGCAGCCAGCACTCCGCACACGATGAAATCGACACGCACTGCGACAACTTCGGCTACCTCTGGTTCCTCGACTATAAGTAAGTATGCTTCCTATCAAACTATTATTAGTAGCTGTTAGATTGCAAAAAACTACAACCGGCTCAATATTATCAGCACCATCAGCTTTCTATGCTTCTTTGACTAAATGTGTGGGAGGACACATTACCTATGAAGTAATTGTCAGTTCCAGTAAGGCAAAATCATGGGATACAGCAATAGCAATACAGCTACTGTACAGTACCGTACTAATGATGGTTTTAGAGTTTATTTGGTCTCTCAACAACGTGTAATAAGCTTTGTGTGCCCTGATGATAGGCACCTCAGAATTTGGCATCTTTAATTGAACAAAAGAAAATAGGAGTAAAAAGTGAAATAAGCCTACCTATTTAAGCCTTGGCATTTGTGCATCCGAGAAAAACTGTCAGCCTAACGAAATTTCCTGTATCTGTTTCAGCCCAATCTTCAGAGACGGCTCCTGCCATCACACCTCAGTCTTATCCTCCGTGTCAGCGTCATACAAGGGCATAAGCGACTTGGCCTCGCGGTTCGAGTTCACATCTCGATACAACGACATCGCGCGGGACCTGGACGCCAACCTGGCGGAAGCTGACATGGAGAGCTTCAAGACCGAAGACATACACGCGCTGCTGATGACCGCCAACCTGCCTCACGACGCCATCATTGACGACAGAGCGCATGATGTGAGTGGTCACGTACAAGTTGTACTGATTGAGCTACTTTAATGAAATTGAATTTTACAGGTCTTTAACTTTGAGGGAAACGTAAATTTTGAGCTCAATTTCGTCCGTAGGCGTTATATATATTTTTATCAATTGTACAGTCACCTATTTCTTTGACCAAAGTGGCAACTATCTAATTTAGCTTGATGAGCTAAACAAGAAAGCTATCAGAACATTTTTTTTGAATGCAAGGAAAATACAGATATATTCCGCAAGGCAATTTGATTTGTTCAAACTATATTGCAGCATCCAAACACTTTCGGCCCGACCCAGAATTCGAACCCGGCACCTCATAGTATAGTACCCAGCGTGCTGACCGCTAGACCAATGAGGCAGTCAGTGTTTGGGTTTTTCTGTCTTGAAATATGAGTTATTTCACACAGCTCCGGAGTCAGGAAGTTGGTGGTGTTAACACCTCCGTGCCTCGGAAAGCACGTTAAGCCGTTGGTCCTGCGTCTGATCTCTACGGTCATGTCGGACTGCCGTCTCACCGAATTATGAGAGTGAAGGAACAGAGAGTACACATGTGCATTGCGCACACACTTGTGCACTATAATATCTTCCGCGTAGTTGGCTAATCTCTTTTGAGATTGGCCGCTGTAGTCGAAATTCGGCTAGGAGGACATTATTGCAGGATCACGCTTGATCTAAATTCATAGCATGCATCTTTTCTTTAGTCATCTATTTCAATCAGAATAATCTTACCTATATTTTGTATTTGTTGCTAAACCGATCACAATTTAGGTTAGTCGGTTCTTGTAGGTATGAACAATAAAAAGCTCGATATTGAGGTAAACTACAAATAAATTTTAAAAAAGCACAGATCAAGGACTGATAAATTTAATTATAGGTACCAAGCAAATTACCAAAATTTTTGCAACTAAACTGTTAAAAATGGATTTTAATAAACCAGATTTTTTTCTTGAACATGCACTCATTGGCCTTGTGTTTGTCAGCTATATTTTAATTCAATCAAGTCCTAAAGGGTCTGATTTCTTAAGTATGGTGTGCTTATAGCGGTAGCATCAACTTTCGTTTTGTAATGTAATCAGTTTCAATCCTGTTATGGCGCTGTGAAGTAGTCAATTTTACCGCAATGGCCATTTCTATGGTACTCAGAACACCGTGATCGTCTGTATATTTATTTTGTATCGATTCGCTTCAAGTATAAATAATTTTACTAGCAAAATGATATTTTGATGAAGAAGAAGCAGGTGCTTTCTAGTGCATCTAGGTAGGTCATCAACATCAAGTGATCAATCAATGTCAGTCAAATAAAAAACACGTAAATAAAGTAGCTATACTAAATTTCTGTAAACCATAGGAAGTGTTATTATACTTATAAAGGATTTAACATTGTTTGTCCACGTTGTTCTTTTTTTATTAAAATTTTCTAAAATACCTACCTCGGTACACCAAATGGAAATAATACCTTAAATAACTCTGATAATAACTCTCTCGACTTTCCCATTACAAGGGAATGTAAGTAAAATAAATGAAGTCCATTCCGAATTGTCACGTTTTGCTTTACTTTCACGCATGAAATCCAACCTTCACCCAGCGCGTTTGACATTCTTGGCCGCCTTTGTTGATTCCACTAAAATAGTTCTATTAAGGTGTTGGCAACTAATAAATTATATTACCTATTTTTGTATTTTTATTTATATATTAATATGTTTTATTTTATTGTATGTATGTTTATTTTCAGTTTTATAATAATGAGTCGGTGGATGAGGGTTATTTGTGTGGTGTATTGCAGAGTAACCCACGAGGCGAGATGTTTGCCAGCATCTCAAGCTCGCTCATGGAAAGGTTTCGGTTCGACAGCAGTGTCAGTGCCAACAGTAGTTTTCAGGTTCGCCCGAAGCTAATCAATGTTTCATTCTCTTTTAACACTCATTAGTTTACTGCTGCAGCTAAATGTCTGGCACAATTTATTCAAATATGTAGATACACATACACAGTTAATAGGGTCCAATTTCAAATTAATTAATAAAATCTCTGATAGCCGCCAATGGAATAGCATAATATGTTCTTAGAGCGCCATCTAGTCTATAACCAGTGTAACTTTTGAACGCTTTACCTTAGATCACGCTAGATGTCGCGTTAAAGCAATTTCCCGTTAAAAACTTTTTAACAAAAATAAAAGCACTGTGTTCTATGTCAAATCAAATTATATTTTTCAGGTGCGTAATCGATCGTATATCTAGTGTATTCTTAACGGTCATATATTAAATGAAAGGCAGCTTTAATTAGAAAACTTACATAATACTGTTTTTATTATTTTTATTAGCGTAATAAAAATAAAAAAAATATCAGTAAGTAAAATCAGTTCTCTCATTATTTATTTTGTTAATCGTCAACTAGACGAGATAGTTTAATTATTTATCTTTATTTTATTACATAACTCGCGACCCCTCAAAATATAATAACACACGTAAACTTTCCTCACAAATCACTATACCTATCGATAAATGAAAACAGCATTTCAATCCATTTAGCAGTTTTTAAGATCATCGCAAAGGGACGCGGCGCAGGACTTTGTTTTATACAGGATGACTGTTACTGAACCCGCCATAGCAAAATCACATATAGAGCAGGTCGTTGGTATTGAACACTACTTTCCCGGACTAAAGTTTCATGGTGTGGGAGATATGTATTTTTTTATACTTTATTGATTTATTCCCAAAATTTTACTTTCAAACAATCGTAACTTTTTCCTTTTATTATTACAGAACTTTTTTATTATTTGTTGGTAGTCATAAACATTTGTGATAAAAAAACCGTTAGCGCTTATCTCGAACTAGGTTAAAGAGAATCAGATATTAAGCTTTACAAATTGTTTTTTAAAAAAAAATTAACATTGTTGTCAAATTCAACCGAAAATATTTAAAAAAGTACGATGTTTGGATAATTAATTCTACTCTAATTAGTTGTCTAGGTAACCTTTCCAACGGGACTAAATTTGCATCAAAAAGTTTGATTTGCTAGACTTTGGAAGGATTTTTCGGTCAACCAAAGTAATTTTTATCAAAAATAGTAAACGTGCCAACGGAAATATGAAGCGAAATTCGGAAAGTATTATTTCCAAATTTACAAGGAGGTATAAAATAAAAATAATTATATATTAAATAGCTTATTTTACATTAATTACTTATCAAAAAACCGTAAAATTAAGGCATCAAAAGCAAAAATTACGATGAAATTAAATATTCTGCTCGAATTACTGCCCGTGATTAAGAATACATGTCTGATATCTATTCCTATCGCCGATTAAAGTATTTTAAGGGTTCCATTCCTCAAAACGATATTACGGAACCCTTATAGCTTTACTTTGTTGTGCATTTGTCCGTATCGTAGTCTGTTCATCTATCTATGAAGAACTTTATCTCAAAGACTTCTCAAATAAATGTTTGCAGTTCCTTGAAGCTGTAAACAAAATCAAGCTACTAAGTCAAAGCGATTCAAACATACGGCCATTTTAGCCTTACTTTCTGACTTGGAGAGGTTACAAACTAGACAACTAATTTAGAGTAGAATTAATTATCCAAACACCGCACTTTTTTTGTTTTCGGTTGAATTTGACACGAATGTAAAATTTTGGTGTAAAAAAAATTAAGCATAATATCTGATTCTTTTTAGCCTAGTTCGAGTTAAACCCTAACGGGTTTTTATCACAAATATTTATGACTACCAACAAATAATAAAAAAAGTTCTGTAGTAATAAAAGAAAAAAAAAGTTAAGATTGTTTGAAAGTAAAATTTTGGGAAAAAAACCATAAAGTATAAAAATTTACATATCTCCCAAACCCTAACGGGTTTTTATCACAAATATTTATGACTACCAACAAATAATAAAAAAGTTCTGTAGTAATAAAAGAAAAAAAAGTTAAGATTGTTTGAAAGTAAAATTTTGGGAAAAAAACCATAAAGTATAAAAATTTACATATCTCCCAAACCATGAAACTTTAGTTCGGGAAAGTAGTGTTCAATAATTAGCCAATGACCAGTCACCCTGTATACTTACGATTATGTAGTAATTTACCTAGAGCAAAAACTTAATTCGGTTTTGTATAGCTATGAGTTTTGATTATTTAAATGGAATTCTGCCCTAAACTGTTCATTCTAAGCAAGTAACCTAGTAAAACGCTTTAAAGATTCGAATTTATGCATTATTATCTGGTTCATTACGTTAGTGTCATTTAAAAACTTATGCTTCAACGAATGTTCTCGTTGGCGATTGATTTGTTTATTATGACCGTCATGCTGCTTCAATTAACTGTTATTGTGTCTCGTGAGGAGGACACAACTCCACACACGAACCACACATAGAAAGCAGGACGCCTGGCTCGCATTCACAACGATGCTTCCTACATCGAATGACCAAGTACTTTGCTCCCACGGGATGTTCCTATAGTAAAGATAAAATAGGACCAATTTCAATGTGTGCGTTCGACCACACTGAATTGCGTCAATCACTTTAACTATGCTCGTTATTCCCCTGGCTATACAGTCATTCCCTCCTCTTGAGACACATGTGTGCGTGCGCTATATTTAATTAACAGTATGTGCGCCCGCGCACATATTGCCGCCATGTGTGCGTTGCCAATGAAGTCTATCCTGCCAGTCACGCGTTCTCAAACTGTGAAGGTGCTAAACGAAAATTCTAGGGCGTCAATTTCTCAATTCACAAGGGCCTACAAAATTTACATGTTTCTGGTACACCGCCAACCTTGGAGGTTAATAAGTTAGTACACTCATAATTAGTCAGAACCTCATCAAATTTCACGCTAATTGACAAAACATACAAAGCCCGTTTGTAAGACACGTTGATAACAGTCGCGGTTTGAACTCCTTGAGGATAGGACGGTCGTAGTAGATAGGAAGTGTATGTAAAGTTTGAGAACAGTATGCAGTGGCTAATATTAAAATTAATACGCCCGCTGCCCCAGTCGCGTCCAGGGCTCCCGGGAGTGCTGTGCGGTGTAATCTCCTGCGATGCGGTACATCACGTGTTTCTTTTCCAGTAAAAGTGGCCATTCTACGGACCTTATAGATAGTTGTGTGTGCGTTAGATAACAATTGTGGACCTTACGAACTTTAATATTGACTCATCAGTGCGATGGCGCGATGCCACTGTGCGGGACGGTAGCTGGTGATTGATTTATAGGTTCTAGGGACAGTGAAAATAAACTGTAAGAATTAAAAATGGGTGTGACCGAGTACGATTGGGACTCTTACAATGGATATTATTCAGTGAGTCACGCGAGTACAGTAATACAAATACCATTAATCGATTTGACGTTGTTATTGCAGGATGCTACAGTAAATTATTGATACAGTTTATCATTAAGGGCACACGGCTGTAAAAGATTATTCCTTCCTAACACGCACCATGGAACTTCACTTCTTTTCAATTACCCAAATATATATTCAAATCAAAACTGCAATTTATACTTTATATTTATATCTTGTTTACATTCAGGTGATACCTACACTACATCTCATATTTTGCTTATGTATTGTTATTTATCGAATTAAACTCCATGTTTACTATCAATTATCGTATTATGTTCTAAGTATTTGTTTGTGGTAATATCATTACTTAATGTTTTTTTTTCTTCATGTGGCTTATCTACCCTTATTATATTATTAGATTAGATGCCTAATGTATTGTTGTCACTGATTGTTGTCCAAATGCCTTCTAAACCTACAAATGTATGACACAACTCTTTGTGATGAGTAGCTATTCGATTTGTGACCTCATTCTTAGCAGGAAAAGGAATTATATGATAACATGCTGCTCCGCCATATTGCTACTTATATTACATATTTTGAAGTACTTGACTGTTTTAAAAGTATAAGTTCTTTGTATTTCAATAAATACTCATTTATTAACAAATGGGCATAAATACTTATGTTGTTAGCAACAGACCAAAATGCTTAATCAATAAGCGCAAGCGATAAGCCTATTTTTTGGGAACTTTTTTATCAATATCGGGATAGCCCAGTTAGATTAGTTTGTATGTTACCTCGGCTAGTTTATTCATGTTTAGTTGCAGCAGCGGTGCAGTTGCTTAATATAGACGCGGCTTACATCCGCGTCCAGAATTATAGCTAAACGTAAATGTTTATACTCAGTGCGTGCGTTTCGAAATTTTCTACGGAGAAAACGCGCTGCCCCTATTTTTTGGGCCACTCTGAAACAGTTTAGACGACTTAACGTTTTAATGTCCCAATTTGTCATTGTCGTTATGAGTGAAGGCGTAACGAATTGTGCTTAAAATGTTTTAACGAGACAGTGGAGTTATTGTACGAGCTTGAATGTCCTGTTTCGTTTCTGTAGGGTGAAGAATCTGTCGGTTCAATCAACACGATGTCGATATGCAAATCGGAGTTGCTGTTTTCCCCTGTGAAGGAGGGGGGACATGGCGTCCACTTTAGCGTGGACAGCCTGGACTGTGAGCTGCCCACTGAGCAAGACCTCATCCTCACCTGCCAGGCTAACAAGGACAACTACACCATCGCCTTCGAGGGCAGCCTCACCACATACTCCGAGGATAGTGAGTGCGCTGAATTGGCAGTCAATCACAAACATGGTAAGTCACAAACACTGTCAGTCATTTTATGACAATATACTCGTAGATTTACCGCCATTGTAATTAGTACCGACTTTTACGACACGATGAGTTCTACATCTTTAAAAGAGAATAATTTTGCACCTGTATTTTTCGAATAGTAAAACCAGAGTCTTTAAATAATTAACTAACCCCACAAGTATTCTTTCCACAGCATATTTTAGTGATGTTAATTTGTTTACTTTGCTTACGAAGATGACTGAGCTATCTGATTCATTCTTCCAATTACTTATGATAAGCTCACTAAATTTTTGATAATCTATTTCAGACAAATTGGGTAAAGAAAATGTGAACGTAGTATTAGATAATGATGAGAGAACGCGCAGGAATTTAGAGTTATTAGAAAGATGTAAAAAATTAACGAACAAACTAACAACCTCTATGGCTAGAAGCGATTTAGGATTAACTACTTGGAGTAAGCTTAAGAAACAAACCAGTCAGTCACCCTTAAGGAGGTAAGAAACATTCAAATAGTTTGATTTAATGAATTATGTGTAACACAGATAACTAAATAATCCTTTTAATTTTAGACATCCGTCTGGAAATAATAATGAAGATTCTAGAGAAACGACTGATGCAACAAACGAAATGAATAACTCTGTAATAAAAAGCCAAAGTTTGCCAAATCTCTACAGACGAAAACTCATGAGTAGCTCCATAAACTCGACTGTCCTTAGTACCTCAACGGTATGTAAAAAAGTTATAAACGTTACATGTACCAATTGTAGTATGTACATGACGCTAAATAAACAATGTTTTTGCAGGTCGACTCCTTTTCAGCCAACCAAAGACTAACAGGCACCCCCACTTGCATGAAAGTGTATGATGTATCACAAAATCGTTCCTCTCATGGAAGTCAACACTCGGAGCCAATGAGTACATCGTCAACGGAAAATCAAACTTCATCTGATAAAAGCCAACCAAAACAGCAATTTAATTTAGTAAAGTTATTTATGAAACAAAAAAGTATGAGCAACGATGGTATCGTTAGTATGGATCAATTAGATCGATCAGAATGCTGGCCATCAAGTTCAGGCGGTGAGAGCGGAGAGTCTATCGGAGAACAAAAAACAAGTGAAACTAAAGGAATGGAACGGCCACAAGTAGAACTACCATCGAATATTGACGAAAACTCCACAATTTATGAAGAAATTGAAACAACTACGCCCTATAATAACAGGGTTTACGATGAAGTTTTAATTGAAGAAGAAGAGGTCATGGTTAGTGATAGTGAAGCTAATTTATATGCAACTGTGAATAAACCTCACATTAAAAGAACAAATATAAATATAATGAACAGTCCATCTAAATTAAGAAACACTAGGAAGTCTTACTCTTCAGCATCTTCTGCAACGAGTGTCAGTATTTCTAGCTGTTCTGAGTCGGATGGTACACAAATTACGAAGATGAATAAATTGCTACAACGCGATCTTTGTGACCATAAATCAACTTCAACTCACATTAAAGTCGATACTATAGATAAAAGTATGCAAACGTCGGGTCTGCATCTCTCAAGTTTATCACATGAACGTGAAATACTAAAAATTGTAGAACCCTCTTTCTTACAGAAATTAAAAGAAGGCGATTGTGAAAAGCCTGTCTTTGTTTTGTATCCAAGTTACACCCTTCCAGATATTAGCTTCTTAAACGGGAGACCAAATATCTATTTGAGTCCTATAAGAGTCAATGTATCAGCAAAATCAACTGAAAATAAAAGAAATAGAATGCAAGTCAAGGGAAAGCGACCATTTTCTTGCAACGATGTAGAGATGTTAAAGAAGAAAGGTGTTGGTCATATCAAAGATTGGGATTCCCTTAACTTCCTTCTACCCGTGGAATGTAAACAACTTCTCTCTGAATTACCCGAATTGATGCAAAATATGAAATGCACGGAGAAATACTGCAATGCTACACCTTCATCAAAGTCGAAAAACAGACCAATGAGCTGTGATTGTAACAATCTAGCCGGTAACACTACTGCTGTTTCGTCCAGTTCGAGTACTGCAACTCAACCTTCCTCTGGTTACCGTGGATCATCAACAATGCTCACTGACTCATCTGCTCAGAACAGCCCAGCTCCAGCTGGAAACTTCAACCCTTTATTTGTTTACCGTTATGATAGCGCCACTAGTTCAGAAGCAAGTGCTGTCAACAATGAAGGGCAGAGAACTAATCCATCAATCCCTAAACGATCACTTTCACTAGCGGATCAAAATAGGGTTGCTAAGCAAGGGGAACTAGCACCACCGAGACCACCACTGCCAAAGAGCATTTTGCGTAAATCTATGGACAAAACACGTAAATCTAGCTCTCACACAAAACGTTACAGTATGTTCGAAATGGACGAATATATGCAAGATCCTGTAGTGTGCATGACAGCCACGAACGAACATAAAACTAAAAGAAGATCACTGCAAGAACCGTATTATTTACAAAATCAAACTATGGACTACAGAAAAAATAATGACTTAGCCGCTAAAAGATTATCGCAACAATTCCTCGATGCTGCAGACAAAGATGCCGACTATAACGAATATTATCAAGATGAGGGTGTTGGCACAGAAAGTAGTCTTGAATCAGGGAAATCCAACGAACTCAAATTCCATAGACCGCATACGCCACCTTTGCCGAAACCAAGAACTAAGAAAATTGAGTACACCGAATTCCCACCTCCAGGAGCACTTATCAGTAGTGCAGACTTACAACAATTAGAGGAATTCCTTAAGCAAAGCGGAGTCAATTGCCAAAACATGGATGAATGGGACCAAAATCAAGTACAAAAGGTAAGGAGTCAGGTATCGAAATTCCTTCAAATGAAAAGATCTCAGGAGGAGAATCAGAGGTCCACAGAATCAAATGCGAGTAGTTGTAACAGCAAGAAATCTGTGAGCTTTGCGCAGAAATCAGAGGCCAAGCCTGAAGTACAGACGACTCAACTGAAGGCGGTGGATGAGTTAAAAGTGGAGCCTCTTACGACTCCACCAAACTCACCAAACATTTCTGCTGTGATTGCGCAAAGGCATTATCAGGTAATATAAGTTTCCGTTTCCACTGCATTGCTCACGCCTCATTGCCCGTTGATTTCTGTGAGTACCTTTGGTTCTTGAGTTTCCTGAGTTTTTCTTATTTTGTTTTTTGTGTAACTATTCGTATGTTATTATTATTATTATCACACTTTCTTATATTTTTTATTATGTTTAGATAACATTTGCTACCAACTTTTTTTTACAGCGACACATTTCTATTTACTTATCATAATTCATTATGATCCGCTTGCAATGTAATGATGTAATTATTATTATTACTTTTTTATTAGTTTATATCACTTATAGGCCAAGAACTTAGCGGAGATTCCAATATGCGAAGAAGCTGAGGTGAGCCCAGATGAATTTATGAGTCCCATACATCATGATGCAAGAGGGAAATACGACCTAATTGATGTGTCACAAAAAAGAGGTAAAATATAATTAGTAAGATAATAACAACTCGGTTTTTAAATTGACTTGTATTTCATTTTATTCGTTGTTTCAGCCTTGGTATCAAATGTGACTGATGCTGTTGAGATGTTAATCCAACATTTCTCTCCCGCAACTGACCAGGCGGAATTAGCGTTCTTAGGTGACTCAAAGCAGTCCCCAGCGTGCGCCAAAATAGCTTTGAATGCTTTATGCCCAGCTCTGTATGCAATATTTAGAGATGGCCTCAAAGAGAATATTGAAACCTCATTTGGAGCTGTGAATAACTCAGTTTGGCAAATGGTGGAGGCTACAGCAAGACAAGGTAACATTTTTAACAATCATTTTATTTTGATAACGTGTAAACGATACATGTCAAAAAAACTATTTTTTTTATGAATTACAAATATATAACTTCATTTTAGGTCCAATAACGAAGTCCTTGAATGAGCTGGTTCTAAGAATTAACAGCGAAGATGCTGTTACTGAAGGCCTTGTAAAGTTCAACGCCTTTATCTTGGGTCTCCTGAAGTAAGTGAACTGAAGATAAATATATCCTACCTAACGCAATGGGCCCTAAAATTTATTTTTACAAATTATTCTTCATTTTAGTGCGCAGTCAGTGGACGCGTGGGTATCATATGTGCGAACTAGGGAATCGATTCTTGCCAAGCACTATGATTCGGATTCTTTGATTCTGGCGGGTTGCATCGGAGAACCTAGATGTCGAACGCTCTTGGATACTCTACTAACGAGCTTGGAGCCCTTAAAACTGCTACCCTTCTCACTAGACCTCATGTTTGAAATGCGTGAACTACACCGAAGCTTCAAGAGGATAGAAAGCGATATGCGTGCTGCCAGTCGGGTAAGTCACTACCTTGTAAGAATTTATAAAAAAAACGTTTACTAATCCCGATTTGTTGCTTTATCGAGTAAGTAGGTAACAGTTACCACTATGTAACGTGTCATTCGTGTATCAAAACCACCTTATACATACTGTACGCCCGCCTACCTGAGCAGACATCGCTTTATTTGCATTTTATTGTTTACTGCATGTGCTTACGATTCACGACCGACAACGCGCTCGTCTACGCGGACTATTTTAGCATTTACTTTCGTGCACAGCTTTAATAAAATGCAAATATAGGCACGATACCAATCGATATCGGTCTGACCTTGTCAAAACTTTCCTTACTAATAATAACAAACGGCATGATGCATGATGATGCTAAAACAACTTTGATGTATTTAACAGCCCACTTCGATTAACACTCCACCACTAACACTGAATCAACGGAATTTGTTGAAACTGGTCCGGTCGATGCAATCGAGCGGCCTCTCGAGCGATGATTGCCAGACAAGCGTCATTATGAGGCACAAAGAGCCGAAAAATAAAGAGCCGTCAACTCCTGACCTACTTAATGATTCGGCGAATGTTAGAACGACTATAGAGAAAAACAGACCACGGTCATGTGTCAATCCTTCTGCGATTGGTTACGATATGTGCCCAAACAATAGCCGAATTGAATTAGAAACGAACCGCAGATGGTCAGGTGTCCAGTTGGGCTCGAAGCTGATGCAAGCATTTGATCGCCTAGTCTTCGATGACAGCGATGATTACACCGATAGCCTAGAAAACAATAAGCCGACTAGTAAAGCAAATGACACGAAGGTAACTTGGTGGAGCATTGTGTGTGTGTAGGTGTGCTTCGTTTTGTAGACCGTTTTGATTTTTTTGTCATAATCATTTGCAGCCTACTTTTATTGGCACCACCGCGCTTTCAGCTTTAGAACATTTCATTTGCAGTCACGGTTTATGATGCTTTTGTGTTTAATTGTTTTTCACTTACTCATAAAATGCAATTCACTCGTTTGTCGTTCACGTATATTTTGTTATACATTACCAAAGTTTGGTTATAAGTAAAATCCTTGCTAGACTGTTAGTCCCACTTTCAATAATTATGTCATTTTGAAGTTTTCTACATACAAGCAAGGATATGTTTGATTGAAGTATTTGGTTTTCCTCCAATCTATACTTATTTTGTAGTTGAGCGAGATCTTTCTTATAGAAGTTTTTCGAATTTTGTGTATTTATTATGCTCAATCGATAATGTATGTATGACACAGCGTTCACTAACAAATCCTAATGTGTTTTAGTTGGATACCAGCGGTGAGGAGCAATTCAGGCCAAACTCTGCGGGTAGCTGCGCCAGCGCGAACACCGGCAACGGCAGCAACAACTCCGGTGGCAAGTTCCGAAGACTGCAGCTCAAGTGGGAGCTCCTCAGCAATGCAGAGAGTCCTAGCACACCATCAGGTAACTTGCGTTAAATATTTTTTTAACATTTTTATTTTATACTACAACATTCTGTGTCTGATAATAATGTTGAATATCTAAATAAAACATGATAGCACAAAAATATTTTGGATTACGATTTTCTGGTAAATCCGCGTTTTGAGAATGTTTAGTTCACATCCCAATCCAACAGCTGTGCTAACAATGCTGGGAAATCAACCATTTTGTGAATATGTTGAATCTGTTGAATATCGTTTTTGGCTGTGACCTTATAAGATCGTACTTACGATAAATACCAACTTCATTGTTAAATATTCTCTAAATTCGATTATTCCCAGGAGAAACTTCGCCGGCTGCGGCTCGTGGCTCCAAAATTCCTCGACCTGTGTCCTCGCCAGTGCGACCTCAAGCACCAACTTTGCAGTCGCCGGCTAAGACCCAACACCGGTGAGTGGCTTTAATTACTTTTTAATCTAGCTTTTCATCCTTAAGACTTGTATAAGTTGATCAACGAAACATTTTGACTTAACTTACCAATATACCAATAAAGTTATAAACCTCACCATGTCATTATATAATCTGTGACCATTAACAGGAAAAGGATCTATACATAAAGCATTGCGTCAACCCATCAACGCAATTATATTCGCACTGTCCTAATTAGGTCAGTTGATAAAACTTTAATACTAACGCCAACAAATTATGTTACAGCGGTATACCAGTGCCGGTTAGGAAAGGCACTTCGCCCACTACCACCACACCGCGGACGGCTTCGGCCAGGCCTGGGGTGGCGGGCAAGAAACCACCGCAACCCGCTAACAGGTATTTCATTTTTTAATTTCGTGGAAATTGTTAGACTTGTAATTTTGTTATACATATACCCACGTATCTCTTCTTTATTATATTATATAATATTTTATTATATTACTATAGGTGATGGTTCTTTTGTTATATGTTAAGTATTTAATAATTGGCTCTTTCTGCTTTCTGGCCAAATTTTGTTTATGTATAACACTTCAAAATTCTCAAATACATCGAATACTCGTATAAACTCAAATTATATACATAATATCTGTAGAATAAATTAGTCTATATATCTTAACCGACTGATATACTTTCCAAAGAGGCAACCGTGACTATGTATGCAAGTATAAGTATATTAAATTTGCACAATCCTTTAGAACACCCGAGATGCCCGCGAAGAAGCCGAAAGCAAATCAAAACCAATCCCGACTGTCCAATGATGCTGTCGCTAAAACCACCACAAATGCTAAGAAATCTTCGTATGTAAATTAATGGAGATCTAACACACTAATCGAGTCAATGCTGTTTCAGAAGAAATATTCTAAAACATTAACGGCATGTTGTTTCTAAATACCGCATGGTGGCATTTTTTCAATGTTTTACATATTGGCGAATTCATAATAGCCTTGATTGATAACTATTTATATTACAAAGGGCTGTATTTTATAAACACTATTTAACATTGTATTTTTATAGTCAGAAGAAAAATTACAGTGTTCACTACTAACTTTCATCAACATCAATATGACGCATGAGTGAATGAAGACGTTAAAAACTAATCATAACAATATTTCAGTGCATAATGCGTTGATACTAACATCGTGTTTTTTCTTAATGATAAATATGTGGTATGCCTGTAGGACATCTAGAGTAGACCAGACGTGGCAGGCCGGGACGGCCCCTCGTCCTTCTTCGCTTCCATACGGACGGGCGCCCCCACCGGCGGCGCCCAGGCGAGCGGCCTCCTCCTCTGCATCACGCCCTCATCATACCACCACGCAGCAAAAACACAAGTAAGTCTCATGCAGATTTTTATTGATAGCAATGCTACTATTATTTCAACTAGCTTAACTTATATGAGACTTTTTAATATTTCAAGATATTATTATTGCTGCATTTCGGCATAATATGTGCTCCAATTAATATTTTTTTAGTACTTAACAGTTTATCATTGCCATCACTTTTAATGCATTACTAGAATAAAAGGATCTATCTAGATGACTTTATGATATTAAAAAAAACTCTTCAGGTACGTCAGGACCCTATGGCATCGGTTGCCGTCAGATTCAGGACATCTAGCATTTAACGAAGGAGAACGTCTACGTCTAATACTCGAGGTAGACGATCAGTATTTACTATGCTGCAGAGGAGACCAGAAAGGCTTAGTTCCTCGTGATGCCGTCTTGTTGGAGGACTTCTGATATTGGCAGCCATAGCATGATTGGCAGCCTTGTTGGCGCCCGTTACGACTGAACGGCAACTATGGAAGGAAATGAAACACAACCTAAAAGGTACTCCTAGTTCACTTTTAAGATTTCTAATACTACAACCCTTCATAAAACCTTCAAATGTTGTGACAGTACCATCATGATAAAAAGTTAGCTAGGATTACCTAAATATTGTATTTTGATACTGAATAGTGAGATAGTCTGGAATTTTTCTGCTTGTGTTGACTGAAAAAGATAAATTGGAAGTGATACGAGTGAAAACGTGATTGGAACTCTGCTGTTCAAGAACTATTTGTAAATATTATACAGTTAGTATTTTCTCATCGAGTCCTTTCATCTTTAAGGGTCATTCTGTCCTGTTTTGTTTCCATAAGAAGCATTATTCATTTATCTTACACCATTATAAATCCTTAAATCTCTCAAATAAAACTTTCACATTTCTGGTTCAGTAGAAGTAAATTCTAGTCTTACGTTTTAAGGCACGACATGGCCTTGAAATGTAAATAAAACATTATTGTAAGAACATTAATCATAGGATATTTACTGTGAACAAGCGAAAGTTTAGTCAGCAGTAAATATTTTCTTTATGGGATGTGATATAGGTAAATTATTTACGTTTTACTTTAAGGACAAATCTCATACTTTTAAGGTCGAACTCCTTTGTATCGTATCTAAATTACTAATAATCGAAATTCATTCTTGCTGAGAGAAAGACACCTTATTAATTCGGTGTTTAGATAAATTGCGTAACTTCAATGTGAAATTGATGTCTAATTATTACCCTTGTAATATAAACATAATTAATATGAATATAGTGAGTATATGTATGTGTATAATACTTTGTGGCTTTCTGCTTCGTTAAATATAGTACAAAATGTGGTATGTATTGCGGCAAGGATCAACCAGACTTATTAAAGTACTGAATTATTTAAATCTGGTGCCCACGGATTCTGGTTAACTCACTTTTATGTACTAATAGCATGTTGCCCCTCCTTAGCACCTTCCTTCGCGGTCTGTGGTACTTCCAGGCTCCACTTATAACTGAGGTTAGCTTAACAGGTGCATTTAACTAACTGCACGGCCTTTGCCAAAAAGTCCTCTCCTATACAGCTGGCCTACAGTTGTCATACTTCTTAAAATACTGCACAAAATTGGTGTTGGAGCTTAACACTGGTCATAACTAATCGCATCTGCCTCTCCTCCGTACTTTCCTTAACCCAACTCTTCAACGCCAATTACATTTACCTACTGGAAACTGTAATTCATAAACCTTACCGCATTGTTTAACTATCTACTTATCAGTTGCAATAATTCCAATGTTGTTATTTTCATGTACTTATTGCTTTTCAAATTGTACTCACGAATATTGTGATACATAATCATATCACTGCTTGAGAGCAGGTCGCAAAGAAAAAAGATATTTTTGGTACGAATTTGTATTGCTCAAGATGGTAAAATATCATTTCCAATGATATGGTCGATTGATATTCGCAATGTAATTAATACTCTTGTAATCTACATATACTCGTGGACTAAAGTCAGTATTTATCGGTGTAAACTGTAAAGTGTTTGTATATAATATGTTGTTATGATTAGTAGTGAAATTAGAAATCAAAATTTGTAACAAAACTTTGAAATGCACGATACAGTTCCTCTCGTAGTCCGTCGTGCTAACGAGTCACATTGGTGAAGTAGTCAGTATACACGTATACTTCTAGTGATCAAAATTATTAATCGTGTAACTGTAAAGCGGTGTCTTTCTCGAGGTTTGTGATATATCGAAGCTCTTGCCGGCTGCGTTCAGCGATCAAAGAAACAAGAGGCTCTTCGTCAAAATCTCATATAATTAAGATGAACGTATGTTGACACAAAATTAGGACTGTACAATAGATATAATTCATCATACAATAATTAGAATGTTACTGTAATTGGAAAACATAGCTAAAATATTACTCTAGCATCATTGGCTACGTATTGTGGAAGTATTTTTGTTTGTAATATAGGCATTTCACTATCCATTTTAGAATTATTCGCGCTTTGTGACTGAATGATGTGATGTGGCCTTTTGTATGTATTAAAGTTATATTAGTGTTACTGTGTTGTGCGTGTGCGCTTGTTGCATCAGTCGGAGTAATCATTATACATTAAACGTCTACTTAACGTACGAGTAGCATCTCAGTATGCCTTCACAAATACATTTATGTAATAAGTATAGTAATTGAAACCCTACTGGCCGTTAAAGTATTAGTTGAATGAACATGCCTTACTGATAGAATTGGAGCTGCGTTCGCTTCGCAATACTTCCTCATAACCGCTTGGCAGACAGCGCGACCCTATCGCATTAGGAGTTTGTTAGACGTAAGTTTTTATCAACAGTTTGTATTATCAAATGATGTTGAACAGGTTTTTTATAAAATGACATTAACTCCTGCGCGTTCGTTTAGGATTACATTGTTGGGTAGTGTGGTGAGTCAGTTGTTCTCATCGGTACAAGTGATTAAGTTATTTACGATTATTGTGCGTAAGGTTTTATTTATAATTTCGATCGGGATCAATAAGTTGAACTTTGATTTATAACTTTATTTTCTTAAAAAAAAATAAAATAAAAAGAGGCTTTTCGTTAACCGCGAAACGCCAACGAACGACTGAGACATAAATTCCGAATATAATTAAGTTTACCTCGAAAATAGAAATGCTATAATTATGATTATTATATTATTTAGACATTTTGTCATTCAGTGTATGTATTTGTTTAAAGATATTTTATTTATGTTAAGTGCCATAATTTAATGAATTAACAATTGATAAAATATTATTGTAATGCATAACCATGTACACCAATTAAAACTATGTAAAACAAAAACTGTTGTTTCTATTTTCCGTTATAATAATAGAGAAATGCACTGTGCTCTAGGTATAGACAAGTACCCTCCGGGTAAGATTTTTTGCCTTTTATTTTTAACCGACTTCAGAAAAGAAGGAGATTTTGTGTTCGACTGTATGTATTTATTTAGGGTTCCGTAGTCAACAAGGAATCCTTATAGTTTCGCCATGTCCGTCTGTCTGTCCTCCAGCTTAGCTCAGATAACTTTGGTAATAGAAAACTGTTAGAATACAATATACTTAATATTGTATTCTAATTACGTCGCCTAATTATTTTTTTGAGGTACCTTCAGGTAATGTCGCTCTTTTTAAAAACTACGAAACAGGAAAAAACAGTAACAGTCAAAAATATTATTTGCCATTTATTTTTTATTTTATTCAAACATACATATAATTTCTACATTATATCTTAACACATAAACGATAATAGTGCACATTAAATATATAAGAACGGAAAATATATTTTTTTTCTTACTGATACTAAGTGCCACATTATTTTGTAACACTTATGTTATCTACCTTATTTTGTCATTAACGTACGTATTTATAATTTATTTCGAGTACACACGGCCGACTTCCCCACTTTGACTTTAAGACCGAGGCGGCTATTCCCTGCGTAATAAAAGCTAAATAGATAAATTAAAATAACTTTGTCTTCCGTTAAGAGACGCCGGCGCAGAAGCCGTACTCCGGTTGACGATGTCCGTATTTTCGAATCTAGATATCACGCTCGTTCGCGTTGACATTCTGGCGTGAGTGACATGGACGGCTACATTTGAAAATACGGACATCGAGAACCGGCGTAATGCCTCAGGCACCAAACCACGCCATCCGTTACCGCGTTGAGTATTAGTTCAGGCATATGCGGAGTGCACCGGCCGCCCTTCCTCAATACGGATGCAGTATCTACAGGCGAGGTTTTCTGCACGTTGTGTTGGTAACTAACAACTGCATTATCTGTCTGAAGTCCATGCGTATCCACCATCAGGAGGGCGGGCACTCTGTATTTGCCTGAACTAATACTCAACGCAGTAATGGACCAGCGTCTCTTAGCGGAAATTTAAAGCAAAGTAATTTTAATTTATCCATCTAATAATGGATTTCTGCAAAGTAACGCCTGATTATATCAATTATTGTAATAAAAGCTGTTTTCATAGTTAAAATGGGTAATCCTGAAGTGCTACAGACTGTACAATGTTCAAGTGCAACAAATTCTCACTATTTATATAATTATTTTTATGTAGGTATTTTGATATTTGTTTTGATGAAAAATAATCATGCTATGAGCAGGCTAAGACGATATATACGTAATACCTACTAATTCACCTAGTACAATACTTTTTATAGGTAGTTTGAGATTAACATCTATAAAACGTGCACTACAAGTGTTCACTACTCACATTGATTTGTATGAAGGTACGTACATTGTACAACTTTCAGTTAAGGATTTTGTATTTACTAAATCCCTCATTAATTTATGTATATTTGATACATACATTCTCAACTATTAAATGAAGTTGAGAAGTGTATGGCCTTTAGAGGTAAATTACAAAATTTATTGTGATCAGCAAAATGGTCTACTTTCTTCTCCGTTCTTTAAAATGAGCTTTTAAATTAGAAGATTGAGTATTTGAATGATGACAATGAAAAAAAAACAATAACCGTACGTATATAAATGATTAATAGAACTATCTACCTACATTAAAAAGATCGTGTACACACCCGTGATATTGCCGGAACAGTGAGAATATTGAAACTAAAGTTCTTTCGACATCAAAAAAAGAAGATCGAACACTAATAATCAAATAGGTTAATATGATGATGAGCAGAAGAAAAAAAATATTGCAAATATTAACTAGTTACCTACTTCAAATAAACTTAACATTTTTGATCTCCTGATCGACACACCCATTGCATTGCCAATATACGGATAATTTCAAGTTCTTTTATCACTTAAACATAATCTTGAACAAGAATACTAAAACTATTTACTGGACAGGTAACAATAAAATGATAACAACTATAACAGCTATATACTTATACCTCTAAATCCAAGTTGTTGATGATTCGCTAAATACTCGTAGTGGATTCTATTCTAACATTGACATTAGCATTGATTTAGTGCGTGATTAAGATAATTACCTACACCTCATTAAACAAAAATTTAGATTCGTTGTGTGAACGAATGTGCGTTTAATATGAGATTCAGCGTTAGAGTTATCACTAGCTGCACCATCGATTGTGGTATTCAGCTGGTTTCCTCTTCAAGTACGCTTTGAATTGTTATCATTGACAACTAACATTGACATTAGCACTGGACAAGTTGACACAAACTTACTCCAACCAAATCAATAGATAGAAAACGCTGGCCGCTGTGTGAGCGATGTGCGTCTAGAGCAGGCCGAGCGAGGCGGGTCCCTAGCACTCGCAGGTCGGGCCATGGACGAGCGTCGGTTCCTCTCATTGTTCCGTCGGACCAGGTCATCCTCTTGCATGATGGTGCCTTGCGGTTTGCGGCGGGGGGACAGAGCACGCGGCGTGCGCGGCGTTCTCGGCGCCCGCGCAGAGCGGCACCGCGACAAAGGACGATCGTCCTCCCATTCGTCTGTCATGTAGTAGTTCTCCTGTGTGGAAGTGGAGGTGTTTAAAGGTTTGTTTGTCTTTATCTATTTATAGATGTTTATTTATTAGTATTATTGTAACGATTTATGGGAGTTTTAGATCGTTTTTAGATTCTGATTGAAGAAGTTAGACGTTATGCAGTAAATAGTTGATTGGAAAAACAGATAAAAAAAATTTAAGACAAAATTCCATTGCAATTATCTTGGTGAAAGATTACTGCTAAGTAAAGTACAATCTTCAGTAGATATAATATACAAAACAAAACGAAGTACAGTCGGATGCACGTCCGGTTACCAGGTTACCCATGTGAATTACGAAAACAAATTTTATTACGTAGGAAATAGAGGCTCTCAAGGTCAAAGTGGGGAAGTCTGACGTGCGGCCGTGTGTACTAGTATTTTATATAAGTACTAAAACAGTTTATAGAGTCCGTACATATTGAATTTCAGCGATATCATCTATTTAACATATTCATATATTATCATAACTTGACGTTAACGATTCGAATGTCGGTAATTAATTTCTGCGCAAAATGTTAAAATAATGTGCGAACTCCATTTAACTTGATCACTAAAAAATATCCAGACTTACCTCATGTCCAATTTCGAAGACTATGTGCGTGCGAGTGCAAAGTGACGATAGATGTTCAAAATTTAGTTTAAATACTTAAGGGTGACGTAATGTTATACACAAAGCCGTGAAAATGCCATTTATTGAAATTTTTCATCAGAAAGCAATTGTTGCTCTTACTACGTAGTTCAACACTTTGATAAATTACAAAATAAAACAAAATACTGATGTTAAGTTATATTAAATAATTACTAAATTACATAATACATCATTTCCGTTCACAAAATAACCTAAAAAGATAAACTTAATTTAAGATTTTGAGTAATGTTTCTAGAATAACCAGTTAGTTAAGTTAGATATCTGTAAGAAGATGTATACTTGTGGAATGAAGATAACACAATAGGAAAAATAATGTTACAGGAGAACAGGTATACATTTCATTTAAATATAATTTACACATAGGTATTACGAATTCAGAATTAATATACTATAATTCATAGGTAATACGAATACTAGCCAAAACTTTGTTCCAATTTTCAATGAACCAAAGTTCGTTTTGATGATTTTATTACTCTCCAATATATCAAATTAATGCAGCAAAATATATCAAAACTTCAAATCAGCTATGCAAATAAGTTCCGTGACTTAAAGCATTAGCAATGAACGCGCTATCTAAATCTAACATCTTACATAGATATAAATTGTAGTTACATATAAAACATTTTTACTATAACTAATTTTAAAACTGGTCAGTCAATCACGAGCCAACACTTCGTTCTCTCCACAGCAAATATATAATGTAGGATATATATTCAAAAATACACTAGCTAAAATACACAAAGTAGGTAATGTCAAAATCTATTTGCGTAAAAAAAATATGGTAAGAGAACGCTTGCATTACAGTTGCTACATAATGCGTACACCTGACTGAATTACTACTTTGCTGTGTTAAGAACTCTGCCCAATACCTTACAGCATTCCAAATCAATGAATTTAAACTGATAAATACTTTTAACCAATACTTTAATAAAGCTTAACTGAATAGTATTTCAACAATTATCGTATTCGTAATTGTCGCTCCTTTGAAAATAAATATTAAATCATTATTGGTGCTGATTGTAGTGCTAAGTTGAACAAAAAAAGAAAAATGTGTTCAAATGGTTCGGTCAACGGCTAATGTTACGACAACACTTTAATACTATGTGAATTATCTATTAACATCAATACGAGTATAATTTGGGAAATCAGATTATACGAATAGGATGTCCTATGTTATGTATGGGTGAAAAATATATCTGCTAGATTCAACAATGTAGGTATTGGCACTCATGATACTTCTGCTTATAAAACAAAACGAAATAATTATAAACATAACAATGATTCGGAATAGCGTATACGCCTATTTAACTCTACCACAAAATTTAATTAATAATTAATCGACTGTATTGATCAATGATAATTACAAACAAACATTTCTCAACATATTGTCTACAAGGATATGCTAAATTGACATCAATTATAACAACATGGACATTAATTTCTAAACAAGCTTTCTGTAGATCACTCAAACTGAGTAGGTAGGTACATTATATGTATCAGTAAACGAGTTATAAAAAATTAAATACAAAAGTTGGACTCTCGATTATAAAAAGTTAGTAGTGACCCTCGAAAGAACACGAAGTCAGCTTCTTAACACGGCTGTTGATTCAGGTTTTCATCGGACTTCGGTGGCTGTGGTGGCAGTGGACTCTATAAAACAAGTTATATTTTGTATATCACACAAAAAAAATAAGTGTATTTATAGTAAAAAATCAAAGTCTTTTAATAATTAAGCAAATCAAAATCAAACAAAACAGAAAAGAAATGAAATTGTTAGTGACGTCATCCCAAAAACGAACAAATTTCTAGAACTGTCACCCTGCTAATTACCTACTCAATAATAAGTGTATAAATATTCGGGCTGAAACAAAAAAGAAATGAATGGTTAAGAACGAAAAGATGATAAAAGTGTAACGTAAGAGATGAAAACCTCCACCAAAACCAAAGAAGACAAAAACAGAAACCACAACGAAAAAAGTTAGGCCCAACACACTAGAGTGGAGGGAGGCCTCACCTCCTGCCGCGAGTGCGCGCGCGCATCGGGAACCGGTGACTGTCCGGTCTGCTTGATGTACTCTTTGTCGTCAAATATTTTGATGTCTCCACCGCCTGGTTTGTGCTTTACATTGTCCAGGGAGCCCACTTTACTTTGAGCTTTGAACTCCAATTTTTGGTTTTCAATCTGTCCGGAAGAGTCAATGCGGATGTAATATACATATATACGCTGGTAAATATTAGAGTACCTAAATATATAATTTGGTTCTGTGGATAAGTGGTTTTAAGTCTACGTAGGACCAACAAAATCAGTAAATTGGTGAAAATAATATTATTAATATTATTACCTTTAAAACTTTTTTGTATATTTTCTACCATTTACCTACTAAGATCATTGTTATATTTTAAATAATACCTAAATAAAAGTGTTTTACAAAATTTCAAATCTTCCGCCATGATATCTCATCATCATCATATTAAGAGTTCATCCTCTTTTCGATGGAGTTTACCGCCATATCTACAGAACCATAATCATAAGCATAAATAGGACAAATGATGTAAAGAATTTTTAAATTACATAAATATATTATATATATCATTTTAATAAGTGTAGTATAATTAAAGTGCTTCTTAAGAAAAATGTTCCATGGTATCTGTGAGCTTGCCCCGTCGAAAGGTTATGCATACATAATCGATATTGATTTTGATAGCGTGCATGTCGACAGTATTCGTGTGAATCGTGTATGTAAGGATACCGTTTATTTTTTTTACCATAACGTTGTAACCAGCTACTTGTGTAACCTCTTTGTATTTCAAATTCTGATATGTAGTGGCATTCCTTTGTGTCAAAAATAAATCCGATTATAAATAATAATAAGGGGTGTAATGTACTCTTTGTGATACATTTTTTTATGTGTGGTCTTTTTCATTCTCGGGCGATGTTTGTGTCTCGATGTAATATCTGTGGAATCATAAACGTTTTCACCAAAGCCGTTCAGCGTGCTAGTACAGCCGCAACACTTAACATTCCGGACTTCGAGTCATTGAAACTCTAAATGTTTGTGATGGCACCATTTTCCATTTAGAAAATTTACCACCAAACTGACCTTATTCCATAAGGCATGGAAAGCAAATTGTTTATGTGATGCCCTCCACCTTGGCAACGCCCATTTTACAAACTAAAAACAATAACGACACTTTATGACTGCCATTAACGACAGACCGTTACGCAAACCTGAGCAGTCTTACTTAAAATTACGAATATAAATATTTAGATTGCAAAGTGAATGCTTATCACTTAAAACAATAATTTATCATATTAAAATTACGAGTAAAAATTGCTTTATCTCTACTATAGTTTTGTATTGAAAACATAGTGCACTAGTGATTTAAAATAGGACACAACAAAAAGTGGACATCTATGAATCTATTTTGTTACTCACTGCTCTCGTTCCGTTTTTGGCCACTGTTGTCTAAGGAATAACAGCAATTAAACAATAATATTGTTATACATACATATTATGTCACAAAAATAGCCTACGCAACTTACTTTTGCTCTATATTTTACTTGAGCTTATTTTGTGCGCTGTTGTGTTTTACTTTTACTATTTACTAAAATATTTACCTACGCAACTAGATTACTATTGTGTTTGAATACAAAATGCTGAAGCTTGCTGTCTTTCTAAATAGGTACTATGCTTAAATACTTACAGATTTTAAACTTTCTCATATTCCTATTTCAGATACACATGAAATCAAATGGGGTAATTAGGTGTACGTATTAAGTTACCTTAACGGCACCGCCACCTGGTTTGTGGGTGATATTAACCGTAGACGCCACTTTTGGTTTTGCTTTCTCCTTGAAGTCCAATTTGACAGTCTCAATCTTCTTATCGCCGCCTCCCGGTTTGTATGCAGCATTTTGCAGGGAACCAATTTTTGACTTCGCGTTCCATTCTAGTTTGGTGGTTGTGATCTGAGAAATGGATACGAGCCCACGTAAGTAATCATCATAAATTAAAGTGAAAAGAAGTGAGAGTTAACTAAAACTAATCCAGAAAGTCAAAAGCTAAAATAGTTAAAACGCTTCACCGGGATACCTACATAAGCACATGAATGTGACTATTTTAAATAGAAACTATTGCTGCAGCAAATTGGAAATATATATTTAATTGATATATGTCACTAATTTTAAATAGCAGTTTTATTGTTTGCAATTATCATACCTTCTTAGCACCACCACTCGGAGCATAGGTTTCGTTTTTAGCTGCAATCTTCGGTGTGACATTGTTGAAGTCAATTTTCCTGTTCTCGATCTTTACTTTTCCACCACCGGGTTTGTATGTGGCATTCTCCAGAGATCCGATCTTTGACTTCACCGCTTTGATGTTTGGAGATGGTGCACTGCCAACTTGTACTTTATTCATAGGTACTTCTGTAAAAAGGTTTATAGTAAGTACATTAGTAGTTTTCCTCAAAGTTGTTAGAATAACTGTGTTTGTTTTAATAAATTATTAGGCCTAATTTCTAGCTAGGCAACATAAAACATACTTTTCTTTTCTGTAGGTGTTGGGTTGTCCGGTGTCTTGGCAGTTGCACTTTTGCTTGAAGACCGAGACAGATTATGTTTCAGGCTGTTGCTGGATTTTTCTTTCATGGGCAACTTGCTCGGGATTTTCTTGTTCGGTGAACCGGGAGATCCATTGATATCCTGTACATGTAATTTTGTTTAAAATTTTGAATTGTTTGATGTAAAGTCGAGTTTATATGCACATGGAAGGGTACATTGATATCTGAGCAGATTGTCATATATTTGAATGAGGAATCTGCTTAGATATTTATGTACCCATGTACATTTATATTTAAAGCTTTGGAAATGCTCATACGAGCATATTAAGAAACTTGACTGTGCAACGTCAACAAAAGGTGGCATTACAATTTACAATACATTTAAACATCTTTATTCCATCAAAAGGTATGCCTTGGGTAGGGTAATTTAATACGTACATTTCCTTGTGTAGATTCATCAACACCACTGTCGTTGTCGCCATCTGAAATATTAATTTAAGACGTTAGGTAAATTTACAAATATCTACTTCCTTCTACAAACGTAAAGGAATAACTGAGAAAGGGATCGGCTTATCAAACTATGTACTCGTAACTTATATTTATATATTAATTTTCTTGTTACCTTTAGGACGAGTTTTTGGAGCAGAAGCAGCTTTACGTGGTGTAGATCTCTTAGAGTCTGCAGGAGTTATTGAAGTATTTAGTTCAGTTGGTTTCTTTTGTACTGGCATCGGAGGCTTTGTTTCTAGATGTGGAGACTTGGCGGCGATTTTACTTGGAGTCACAGCGGATGTTATATCTTTGCCAGAATCAGTTGACGGTTTGATTTCCACTTTTGGTGTTTTGGGACGTGGTGGTTCTGGTGTTATGCTTTGTGCTTTGTTAGGCAACGGACTTTGTGACACCTGCTTAAGTTCTGGCGAATCATCGCTTCTAGTCAAGGAAGGTGAACGGTCAGACATATCTATTTTGTTTTGATTTTGTTGAAATGGTGGATTTGTACCATTTTTCACAGGAGCCAAACTGTTTTGCAAAATCACATCGTCATTGTCATCAATTCTTTTCTTGACAGTAGGAAGAGAACCAATGAAAGATTCTGTCATTTTTGATCCAGACAGGCGAGATTCAGGTCGGTCAGTGATGTCTTTACCGACTTCATTTGATGTTTCTGATCGAAGACTTTCTTGAGACCCAGGAACATTTTCCTTGCTTTCGATCTTTCCTTCTTGAATGAAACCGAGTCCTGGGCCTCTGCTCGCGCTTTCCTCAATTCGGCCTCCTAACGCGCTGACCGACTTTCGCCGATCAACGTGTGCTTCAAGAGGATTGGGTGCACCAGGAGCCGCTGCAATGCTATAGCTCCGGCCTTTAGGGATGCCAGCCATTTCAACGCCATTTTCTGGGTGATTTGCAATTTGGTTTGGTTGGGCATTGTCAGTGATGTTTTGGCTCTCCAGATTGGTAGGCTTACTTTGATAAGTGTTTGTGGGGTCGAGACCACGCAAAGAACCTTGTGATGGTTGCCTGGGTAATTGAGTAGGTACAGAGCCTGGCACTCCGTTTTTGACAGTCCCGTTAGCAGTTTGCACAGGTGGACGAGTAGCGTCAGGCGTAGTAGCTCCAAATTGTGGTGGCTGTCTAGGCCCAAATTGTAAGTTGTTCGGAGGTGGAACTCTTTGAGGTGGTTGTCCAGACGTCGGTGACTGCAAAGGTCGTGGACCTTGAGGTGCGATAGACTGAGGTCCAAACGGTCGCAAAGGTGGAGGTCGGACTTGTGGTGAACCGATTGGGCCTTGTGGGGGTGGACCTCGAGGTGCAGGTGTACCAGGCCGAATTCCAAACTGCTGTGGGGCAGTTACTGGGCCTCCCGGTTGGAACTGTGGCCTCGCCTGTGCTTGCGGACCTCCTGGCCGCGGTGGCAATTGAAACGATGACCTCGAATCGGCTCTAGCAAGAGGCGGTCGAGGAGGCGGCTGAGTAGGAGCAGAGGACTCCGTGCCAAGTGGTCCCGCACTCGGAGGACGAGTCTCTGGTGCCTAGCAAGTAAATAATAAATTACAGAATGTCCAAAACTTACACTCATTTTCTGTTGTAATTCGTTAAGTTTAAACAAAGATTTTAATTTAGATTAACGGAAACTTTGAAACATTATGCAGCATTAGTAAACGAACTACTTTGTAACTAGTTTTGGGTAAACATGTCATTGCATGGCACAAGAACATGCATTCTTCAAAATACTACTTAAGTAGTAGGTCTATCCATCATGAAACGTTATGTTCTTTCGATCTATTTCAACTGTCAATCAAATCTACCTATCAGAGCTAGGATATTTTGAGGTACGGCAAAAATAGGCGATTTCAGCAAATCTACCAAATAGGAGTGATTGAATACGATAAAACGGTGGGCGGTGACGCGCGCGCTGTCACCGCCCGCACTCTCGACCCTACCAAAACAATCCCTGGTATTCCGATAAAAACAATATCAGATTTAGGATAAGATCTTATAGGTCTTATACCACGTGCTGTGAATCTAGCGAAGTAATTGCTACTTTTTATGTTTTTAAGTCTTGTCCACCTACATCGCGGCATCGGACATCATAGGAAATGATTTACTGCTACTTTTTTATGACGCGCTTAATATCGTAGCGGGTTTTTGTTCAGCATATTCGAACGAAGTTCACTTGTACACTTGTTCAAGTTATAGGCCTGTTTCATTTATTTTAGTTTTTGGGTAAAATAATAATTGGTGCACAGTGGTTCCGTGTTCGCTTGTAGCCGACGTGCATCGCAGATACTGCCTGTCACGAACTCGGCCACTGGGTCAACAAGCTAGGTATTGCCAGATAAAAAATATGGGCCCTCCAATACTCGCTACGGAAATATTTGAACAAATGACTGCAAATACCTCGGTGGTGTAAACTGAATTTTATGTGTTGAATGCACATGACTTGGTTTGGACTCGACAAAGCGAGGGTAAAAGCCCTACCATGATCTTGGTAATAGACTATTTCTTGTATGCTTATCACATTAATCATCTTAGCGATATCCTTCTTAGGTTGTGCTCTCGCGCACGAGTTCCTAGGTCCGCTTTAGACCATAACCCAGGATACGGTAGATCAGGTCATTAGATTGGAGCAACTGCCGTCTGAGCTCCGCGATCCTGTTTACAGTTTTCCCTGTTAAATGACTGAATGTTTAACTATGATCCAAGCTACACATCACGTCGCCTGAAGTGCAGATTTCCTCATGATGTTTTCCCCCAACGTAAGGGCATGTATGTATTTGGCTATCACACGTAACGGCTAATTATCACACGTCTTTCCAATAAAATAAACATCATACACGAGTACCTAAGTTATGGCTTTCCTTTATCTTGGATTATTTCCACATTGTAAAACTGATTAGATATCCTGTTTCATTTAAATCCATGTGACCTAGTTACGTACGTAAGTGAAACTAAAAACCAAATTGATTTCATTCATTACAAATTAAAAAAAAGAGGAGTTTCTGCGTTCGACTGTATGTATGTTTGATTTTGTAAATTTTTCTTACTATCTAACCCTAATTAAGCAATTATATTTATTCTCAAATCAAATTCTGTAAAAATAAAGAAGCATAGAATGCAGAGCCAAAAAGAAGTCGCTTCTAGTGCGTCAAATAAAATTGGGTTTCCCTTTATTTAAGTAGCATCCCTATGACTCATTAATTATGAACAATAAACAGGTGAAAGACAAAATTGCATTTTTTAAAGAAAAAAAGAAGCATTTATTAATTTGGGTCATCACAAACAAACACAGTACAAAATAACAAAAGCCTACATAATTAATTGCAAAGGCAGCAAGTAAAATATAACAACAAAATCAAAACAAACAAAACAGACTGTCAACGCTAGCCAGACAGTGCCCTTGTGTGTGTGATGTCCAAATCAAGAGGACCTCACTCAGCATAAGCCAGGCACTCAGAAGGCCCTGGCGCTGGTTTTCAGTGGGCCCCTACAGAGTGAGGTCCGCGGACAATGGCTTTTTTTACTTATTTTTTACTTATCATCAAGAGAGTTCTCCATAAAAATCTGTTAAAATTTTCATTGCACTAGTATTTTATTCTAAGTTTATTTTTTTAAGCTGTACCGATTCTAAGAAACAATAATCTGCTTAGGTATAAGTTATAAACGTTGGAGCACAGCTTAGGGTAGACGGCCGATCGCGTGCGCTCGCTGACACTGCTACTACTCGTCAAACCAAACTGACAAATTTACATCGGAATACTGTAAAATTCGCGAAACCTACGTTTAGCACCCGCGCGATATTGCATGGCTGTATATTTATTTATGTTAATATAATACACTACTAGTCAGTACCAGTATGATTTCTATCTTTACAACCGTTATCTGTCTGCAATCCATAAAAATGTTGAGGAGGATTAATAAAAATCATTATTGTTATGAAGTTTGTTTGATAAACTATTAGGTAATCTGTGGTTTGACGAAAAATTACATAAGACGCAGACAAAAATACGACAAGAAAACAAACGTACACCAACATAAGACGATTAAGTACCAATCTACGAAAACAAATGCCGAATCAAATCACAAACACAAAAAGTTGTACACTTAATTCGTTAGTAAAAGGAAAAGCAAATAACTGTTGATGTGAGCTCCTATAAGCAATTTGATGAAGTTGTGCTGAACTAATTTGGCTTATTTATTAGGTCGTAGCAGCCAACAGCCTGACGTAACGCCTAATTTGCCAACTTCCCCAGCTTGTAATTTTTAGACGCTTCTAATGGCTGAAACATTAAACTTATCGCGATGAGCAAGTGTTCCAATTGATTATTTAATAGGGCCAAAGTGTTTAAAAGGCGGTTTCGTTTGTTCTACAATCTACAAAATGTACACGAAATTTTCGCCGTGTTGTATCGTTAACAATTCCTTCGCACCTTTTCATAGTCACAAGGTAAGAATGAGGGTGGAAAATTGCTTTTTCAACAACAAAATACTATGTGAAAAGCTGAATTTACCACAAGAAGGCTATTACTGCGACAATGAGGCCTAAACAAATAACTAAATAGGCATTGCAGTTCGTATGTTAGAAATTGTAATACGGTGTTTTTCTTTAAGCTAAATAACTTGGTCTTGCTATGCTTTGGTGGTAAGAATAACAACGTTTTTCTTGGGTACATCGAAGTGCAAGGTGCAAGTAAGCACACTGCTCTCGCCTCTTGCGAGTCCACGAGGCTTACCCGGTTTGAGTTGTTAGCTTCCATACTTCTAGCTACTAAACCTTTATATCTTCAGACAGTAAACAGAGGATTGTATGTCATAATTCTTCGCTCGACGAGGCGATCGCTTATTTGCGATGTCTCCTTGAAACTATAAAAGACAGTAAAAATTTTATTAGCCACGAAATTTTATCGCTAAACTACTAGCTTTCGTGTGGTGCCTTTGCAGACGCATCGACGGTTATGATGCGCACTTTTTCACACTTGGTGGCTAATATGTGGCTTTTACACTAATCTACAATTTGTACAGATACAGTTAGTGCAATCTAAAGCTTGTCTATTTACCAATTTATGGCAATTGGTATAAAATACGAACTATTTTATTTCGCATTGTAAACATATTTCTCATTAAAGCTCTAATGGCTGTAGGTATGTAAGACGAAGATGACAATGGGGTTTACATCTACTTAGTCTAAAGGTCTAACTTAATCAAATGCAATCTTAATTCGCTCTTTTATAAGCACATAAGAACATGGTAATGGGGCTAAGTAAATAAATGATTGATGATTTCAATTATGTATGGATATTACCATGGACGAAAATATAACATACTTTTGGTACTCAAATTCCACAAACAGCTTTTTAAACGAAACCAACATGTAAATTCAAAAAAAAAAAATACTTTCCCATAGTAAATGACTGATCAGCAGTTACAATTTGGGTTTGGGTGATCCCGTACAAAAATAAGTTGAATAACGTTTAACGGTTATGAACACATTGTACGAGTATTGCATTAGTAGAAATGCTAAATCCTTATGATGCCATAATATTTAATATGTTTAAATAACACTAGCGGTCCCCTGGTCTACTTACAAGATGTACATTAAAGTGTTACCGGGAAATCCCTTGGTTTAATAGATTACTTACTAAATCGAAATCTTGTTCATATTCTAGCTCTTATAGGAAAATGGAGGTAAATCTAGGCATTTACCTAGAATTGAAAAGAAAATATTTTTTACGTAAATACGTAGTCATACTACTTACTTACTTACTTACAAGACGACAGAACATGAAAGTAAGGTAGTAATGTGTATGTCACGGTATTTATGTTTGAAAACAGGGAAATTACCAACCTCTGTTGTCTTGTTCATCTAGCCATTCATTGTGTTTGATCACCGAAAACATTGTTCCTTCTATGACTAATGGATGATTTTGCTTTAAACTATGACATTGGTACCCAGAAATTGTATTCAATAGGATTGTCGAAAAATAAGCGGTTTTCTTGTGATTGAACGCTATGTATGAGTCACGTCTTAAGACTACTGACGTGAACAAAACATATCCAAGCAAGTGCGTACGTTAAACGACTTACGGTTGCGACACATGTGTCATTGCAACACTTGAAATCATAAGAGTGACGTAAAAACTTGTGATACCTAGTTGAGTAAAATGTGTAAGTGCGTTAGTATCGAGCCCCGTGCCCGATGCATATAGAATGTATAGATCATAATAGGTACCTACTAAAATTAAATTCATTAGTCACTCTCAAATTATGTAGCTGCAAGTTTTATGTGCTACTTATAATAATATTATGCGTGAACTGTTTTGTAACCAACTTACCCGTCCCTGGCATGCGTACGAGGGTCAAACTGAAAGTTCTTAGAAAATCAAAAACTGATTACATTAGCCAGTTATTAGTTTTATTATATCTTTTCAAAATATTGTCCATTGACGTCAATACACCGCTGCATGCGATGGAACCACTGGGAAAAGCACTTTGCCCACTCGTCCTTAGGGGTCTCTTCAATGGCATCGCGATACGCAGCCACCGCTTCTTCAGCATTCATAAACCGCTTTCCTTTAAGTTTTTCTTTAATTTTTGGAAATAAATAAAAATCACAAGGCGCGAGGTCGGGGCTATACGGCGGGTGACCCAGTAATTCAACGTTTGATGTCGCCAAATAGTCGATCGTTCGCTTGGCGGTGTGCGACGAGGCGTTGTCGTGGTGAAGGAGGATCCTACTGCGAGGTCGTTTCTCTCGAACTTTTTCCAAGACAAGTGGCAAACAATTGGTAGTGTACCATTCTGCAGAAACTGTTTTTTGATCCTCTAACACAATTGTTGCGAAATGACCTATCCTTCCAAAGAACGAGGCCACCATTTTTTTTCCCGCACTTCGATCTCTCTTCACTTTAGTTGGCAACTCCTCGAAAGGAAACACCCACTGAGCAGATTGTCTTTTGGTTTCAGGATCATAACAGTAAATCCAGCTTTCGTCACCTGTTAGTATGTCGAACACAGCATTTGAGTCACCTCCGTTAAATCTTTCAATCATTTTACGGCACCAATCCACACGATGGAGTTTTTGAGCCTTAGTCAAATTATGAGGTATCCACCGGGCGCAAAGCTTCCTGACCGCTAAATGTTCGTGGAGGATTTTGTGCACTTGACTCATACCGATGCCTAAGCTTGTCCGAATCTGCTGATAGGTCACTCTTTTGTCAGTCTCTATCATACGCCGCACAACACAGATGTTATTTTCAGTCGTCGCCGTAGAAGGCCGTCCCTCACGTACATCATCAGTGAGATTAGTGCGACCACGTTTAAACTCATTAAACCAGTTGTAAACAGTCGCACGAGATGGGGCTTCATCGTGAAAGGCCAATCGTAGTCTATCATAACTTTCTTGTTGACTTAAATGACATCGAAAGTCATAAAAAATCATTGCATGAAAATTTTCTCGTGTTAAATTCATTTTGACGTGACACAGACAATTTTCAATTTGCCGCCAAGTCGTAAAACAAATGACAAATGAATGAAATATATACTCAGTAATATTGGCAAAGAGTTTTCTATTTTCAAATTTTAGAATATTTTTTTTATTATATTGTTTATAAGTGGCCAGTTCTAAAAACTTTCAGTTTGACCCTCGTACGTAGTTAAATTCAAAAAGAAAACTTTTACAATTTGACTGCCAATGATACCAAACCTTGATATTGAATGCTATCGCCAAAAACATTTTGCATATCAATATAATACATGGTTAGTATATTTTTATAACTTAAGCAGTTATTTTGCAAGTTTTTACGAAATTAAATCAAATTTCACTTACAAAAATTAATCGACTGTGTCATCCGGTGGGACATTTTATACATGGTTAGAAAACTGCATGACGAGTTTTTAAAGCAACGTTCAAGAGTAGTGCTTACCGTTTTTTGGTTACTTTTAAGTTTACATTGATAGCCATGTTGTGACTCATAACTCGTTTAAACCTGAGTACCAACTTAGCATGTCTCTTAAACAAACGTCATCCACCCTAAGTTTCTTATCAATATAATCAGCAAATTCTTATAAAACTTCAAACTCATCATCACTTCCTGGTGAATAGGTACGATACGACTTTTACGAGAAATGAATACGAAATTCTAAATATATTTTTAATTTGAGACTTGAAGAATAACCGACACGCTTAAAACTGAAAGATTGCGTCATGGTATTTCTTCTCGCACTATTTTTCATGTAAAAACAGCAACGTCAATAATTTTTTTATGTCTGGTTTTGGCACCCTTTCCGAGTTTCGACTCTTTTACCCATTTTCAGCATGAACAACTGATGAAGAAATAATCGATATCCACAAAGTAAGGTTACAAATTGGTACCGAAAACAAACAACCTTGAACTAACATGTAAGTAACAATTTAGGTAGGTACCTATTGTTTATAAATACTCCAGTTTTCCACTCATAAATGTAACAATTTATCTTCAATGACAATTCAAAAACAAGTAGGAACCTAATAAATAAAAAAATATAGCACGTGGAAAACCAATTTACTTCGCGTACGTAAATTGCGTCATTTATTCGTTATACGTGCGCTGTTATCAAACCAAGATTCATATTTCTTGTGTTTTATAGTCGTAAAATAGTGTTTGGGACGAAAATCTTAAAAATATTCGGAAAGGTGCCAACTTTATTGAACGCACGTGTTAAAATGAATGTCATGAACATGATTGGTAGATTAAGCATTCAGCCAAACCTAGCATCAGCCTCTGGGGATGGCCTGACCTTCGTGGTCGCAATTACAGTTTCATAGTTAATTTGCCCTTTATTGCCTTGACCTGTTATGTTGACTATGTTTTCATGATATGATAATGTTTACATTTCACCCGAAACATGTATTTTGATTTCGTCTTCGGAAAAAGTAAAGTGCAACAGTATAAAGCAACCGAATTTTTGCTCTTTTCCATTTTTAGGGTTCCGTACCTGAAGGGAAAAAACGGGACCCTATTACTAAACCTCCGCTGTCTGTCTGTCACCAGACTGTATCTCATGAACCGTTATAGCTAGACAGTAGAAATGTTCACAGATAATGTATTTCTGTTGCCGCTATAACAACAAATACTAAAAACAATTTAAGGGGGGCGCCCATACAACAAACGTGATTTTTTGCTCGATATTAATAACAGCAATAGGTAGACGCTTGAAATATTCACAGAATGTATATTTACTTTAATTACATTGTAATTACATTGTATATTTACTTTAAAAATAAATAATTAACATATTTGTTTCTTATGTTTACGCGAATTGTTGAACTCATTAAAACACAATTTTACGGATTACTTCGCGACTTATTTACATTTTATTTAAAACCTGACGTTTCGAACACTTTACAGCGTTCGTGGTCACAGGGAGACTAAGGTATTATTTGTCAATTACAAAGTTTTGAAAAATTAAACTACCGTCACTCATTAATTTACGTTCCTATTTACGCAGAAAGAGCTAACCTTGTCTTGAGATCTTGCACTGCGATGTGTTGTTTTGGTTTTTGCTAGAATAGGATCCCATGCCGGTGGAACTTTCCAACCATCTTCCCTATTAAAATTTGGATGTTTTCTAATTTCAATGGCTTCACGTAGCATTTGAGGAATAAAACGCCGTTCTTTAGCAAGTATTTTTGGAAGTGAAGTGGTTGGATTTGTCTAAGGCATGTTCACACACTGCAGATTTCGTGTTCCGTCTATGTTTAACGTCAGCTATATGTTCTTTTATCCGCACTCCTATACTTCGCTTTGTTTGCCCGATGTAGGAGAGGCCACAGTCACACTCCAGTCTGTACACCCCTGCATCTTGAAGAGGTATGTTGCACTTGACAGGTGGTAGGAATTGGTTAATCTTCTTTTGCGGCTTGAAGTAAGTTTTGATTGAAGCACGCTTCAAGATATTCCCAATCTTGTCAGTGACTCCCTTCATGTATGGTAGTACTGCAGGTTGGCGTTCAACTGTCGTAGGCTTGGCACGGGGTCTGCAACGACGTGGTACTGGAAGCTGGTTGTCCCGTGGTACCTTCCTTAGTCGTCAGGTTTTGAATAAAATGTAAATAAACGCGAAGTAATCCGTAAAATTGTGTTTTAATGAGATAAATAAATAAATTAAAATAATATTAAAAGGGGGCTAAGTTAATGGAACGGAACCCTTCGTGCGCGAGTCCAACTCGCACTTGGCCGGTTTTTTTTATAATTACAGACTATACTTCCAATTTCCTCTGATAAAAATAGGTACCACACACGCCACTCGTTTCGCACAAGTAATAAGAGGTGCATGTTTTATTGATATGCGAATCAATGATATCATATTTTGTTCAGCTAAGTTAAGAGACGCTGCAAGGGTTTGATTCATTTTTAATCGTATTGCGGCTAACAGGAAAAAGAAGTGGAAATGCAAGATATAAAACTTAAAGCATACCTTAAGTTCTTTGTTTCTTCTACCACTTAGATAAGATGTCAGGTATTTTAATGCAGAAAATAAGTAATTATGTTGGTAATATAAGGAGCTGCCAAACATTACATTATGCCTACGCGATTTTCTCATTGACATAATAGGTTTTTGCGTCTACGTATGTAGCTACTCGTATAATATCCTCTAACCTATGGATTTACCCAAAATTAGTTATAATAACATTGAAGATATTGAAATTGTGTATCTACGACGAATTACGCACTCAAAAGAAAATAAATTAACGTCAATCAATTAGTGTCGATAAGATATTAATGAGTATGGTAATAGTACATACAAACTAAGTACTCGCATATTTCATTTTTTTTCTTAAAGTTATTGTAAGTATTTCGTAATGGAAATTGTGAAGACAGCGAGATTAGTAATTTTTTCTAGTACTGCCACCAATTTTGATCAATGAAAAATACTCTAAATGTTTTTAATAGAGGACAACAAACAGGGTTACACAGCAAAAGGGTGCCAAATTTTTAGGAGTGACTCAGAATCAGTAACTAAATCGAACTATGCAAATAAACAAAAAAACAATTTGTCAAATTTAATTATTCCTATCCGCTGTTAATATCCAATGGCGGATAATTTAACTTATTTATATAAAAATACACACGCACGATATCTGCGTAACTTTGAACTTAAAAGTGCAATACATTAATAGTCATCATGATGCGCCAAATTTGCATTATCTCTCTATTTACTTTATTTTCGGATATTCAAAATTAGATGTTATTCGAAAAATATGATCATTAAAAATAATTGCGATAAAGTCGTTTCTTCATATTGTTCCCTAGATCATATATTAAAAGGACTTGTCCTCTTTTTGTATGGAGTTTGGTTTTTTATTCCAAGATATCACCAACCACCAAAAACCTATATTTATCTTTATGCTACAAAAAATTGAAACACGTAACCATAGAAATCAGAATTTTAAACCTCTCCATTTTTGAGAAAAAATATGTTTTGTAACAGACCTCATCCATTGATCACTTACTTGTATTTCCTGGCTGTATGGCTATGTACCATTGCCTTTCCACTGGTGGATAAATACTACTAGGTACTACCACAGATTACATAATAGGTACTACTGTCAATGGAGTGTCAATTTTGCTGGCAATTTTTTTTCATGTGTTAATTGATATAGGCGAAGGTGCGGTTTAGGTACAGACAAAGAGAAAAAATAATTTGAATTTTACTCTTAATCGGAGGCCTTAAAAATATATTAATTATGCAGAAAGGCTTGTTTTTGTAAACTCTTTCATATAATATTTAGTTCATTCTGGTTAGAAATATTGACGAATAAAAAACAATTAATGGACAAGTCCTTTTGGTACCCCTTTGCAATGTAACCTTGTATATTTGTATCTTGGTAAAGGCAATAACCTCAGAAGTCCGATATGTCGTTATAAATGGATTCTATGAAGAAAAAGAGGTTTATATCGCGTGCCTATTGAGGTTATTGTTAAAGTGTATCATGATATTGTCTCCGATGGGTTTATTGACATCAGTATTAAACCAGATATAACATTTTGGATTATGATCATGGCACGAGAATCTGCTTATCAAAACTTAAATTGTTTGCTTAAGATTGCAACTCTAGTTATGCTAAAGTCTATGTAACATTGATAAAGAAAACCTATACCCAACCAGGAAAATTATGATCACGGGGAAAAACTAAACTGTTTTCTAGGTCTAGGTAAATGATTTTGAGGGCACTTTTGTACTCGATCTATGTACTTTCTACCATTTATTATTGACAGTTACTTATTAAGAAACTCTATCGTCATTATCTTACCGGCATAACTATTTATCACCTAGCTTATTGCAAGTAGTTACAGAGGACCCCACATCAACCTACCCTGAACTGTCAAATTTCTGCAACCATATTTCAACCTTATGTTGATCACATAGTGTTCAATATCATTTGAGATATTTTGACAGATTTGGGAAGGTTGGTGCGAGGCCCACTGTACCTATTATTATCCTGATCACGTACAAGGAAGGTGAGCAGCTGAGAATCTTTTTCTTATTTTATATGTATGTGTTTAAAGTTTATTGCCCGACTGATTTACATGACATCTATACATATAATAAAACGGTAAAACTAAGGCGTCTGTACATTGAGTATTTTTACCAAAAACTAATTGAGGGTGATGTTAAAATAGTAACAGATAAGAAATCTAAAACTTTTATTTTTTTTTTCTGTTTGTCTGTTTGTACACGCTAATCTCCGGAACTACGGAACGGATTTGATTGAAACTTTTTTTATTGTGTAGTTGAGTCTGGGCAAATACTAGGCTATAACTTATTATGAAGATCAGAGTACCTGACGTGGAACCTTAGCAATACACTTAAACTAAGAGAGATATGAAAGCAGCGTCTTAAGAAAAGTTAGTTAAAGTGATGAGCATTTTCTATTGACTTACACAAATTGAAGGTCTGGAGCAACTGATATGGAACCCTAGCAGTTCAGCTCAACTATAAGAGACATGAATAGAGCGCCTTAAAGAACATTGTTCAGCGTGATGAGCACTTTCTCTTGACGTACACACATTGAAGGTCTGGAGCAACTGATATAGAACCCTAGCAGCTCAGCTTAACTATAAGAGATATGAATAGAGCACCGTAGGGAACATTGTTCAGCGTGATGAGCATTTTCTATTGACTTACACAAATTGAAGGTCTGGAGCAATTGATATATTAAATTACTTTAGACTGATTTTCAAACTCCCAAGGTAATCCTACTGTCTCCAAATTCCGATCTGGTGACGGAAACCTAGAGAAATCGAGAGAACCCTTCAGATTTTATAGGCATGTATACCATATATGCTACACCAATAATTTAGGTATTTAAGCGTTTACATTCAGGAGTCATAATTTTATGGTGCTGACCTTAACGCTAAGTAGTTCGTGGATACTTTCACCACAGACAGTTTGTCGAAATTTATTGAATTGCTGTATTATTAATGAAACATCAAAGTCAATTGGCACTATTTTTTATACAACTTATCACTAAGGAAAGGGTAGGGAGGCCTTTGCCCTGCAGTGGGACACGACAGGCTCCTAATAACAATAATAACTTTACAAGAGTAGTAACTTACAAAGCGACCTTTGAGTAGGCTAGGGACACAATAAATAAATGCTAAACTGCATTCATTTATTGTGGTATTTGGGTTTGAGTCTAACTTTTTACTGAACACTAAAACTTAAGTTACAAACGAATAAAACTGCCTTCAATAAAGTAAACTAAAAGGTAAAAAAAATCCTTTACACTTTTACTAAGAAAGATATATACGACAAAATTTAGTTTTGGAGTCGGCGTCACTGCCATGCGAAATTTTCTTACCAGAGGAGGATGGCCAGGTAATAGTAACCTATCTAAAAAAGAGTGCCTATGGACCTTGATTTTTCATTCCTCTCTTCTCCTTACGACATGGTAGACTAAGAGATCATATTAGCTGGATGGCGACAGGAGTATAAAATATTTTGTATCATCGAGTCCACGCGTACGAAGTCGCGGGCAACAGCTAGTAGTAACTATTGAATAATCATTCTCGCATGAATGTTTTATAACTTGAAGGTATTGCTAATTTATAAGTCCATGATAAGAATCCACGCTCCTCTTACGTAAAATACGAATAAACAGGTACCTAATTTACGCTAATATTTGAATGGAGATCTTAACGGGCAATCATCTCTACTGTGAACTAACTATTTACGAAAGACATCCTGGAAAGTGTTGACGTATCATATACAAATACATATACAAACAAAAACTGACTTAATGCCTGACTTACATCAAATTATCAACGCACAGCCCAAACTACTAGGATTAGACACTTGTAATTTTGCACCATGCTTCCGGAAAATGCACCCCTTGAAGGGGTAAATATCTCCGCGCATCTTTTTCAGGGGACAATATTAGACCTAATGCATTATCTGCCAGTCAACCGCGTGAAAATGCAAAGTGTGTTCGCTTACAAACTCATTGCAATATACCAATATTTTGTTACATCGGCAGACTTTACGTCGATTTTCCGCTAGTACTGCATTTTCCCGATTACGTGATAGGTTTTCTGATGTCCTGGCTGTAGGTACCGAGCGCTGAGACGACTGGCGTCACCACATCTCGCGTCAACGGCAGCTATGACGCGACCACGATAGAGAGCTCTTTTGCCAAATGACTCAGCCGCAATATATAACGGCAGGCTGAACGAACCTAAACACATTCCGTATCGGACCGTCGAGCATTGCGCATTCGAATAATAGACAAATAAATCGTCAATGTTTATAAACGGAGTCGAAGTTATCAGTTCCCGCTTGGAAAACATTAGTTTAACTTAAAGTGAGTGTTGTGCAAGTGGTATTTTGGCTTTTTTTATTCCAAGTGAATCGTAATCATTTTGCTTTTCTATCTATTAGAAAGCTTTATGGATTAGAGTTTTTTCTATTCGGAAGGCTTGCTCATATGAGAGACTTGACCCATCCTTCCAAACATTTTTTTTAAATTTGTGGTTATAATATGAGTTTGTGGGTATTATGGGTAGCACTGGCCGCGTGTTGATAATTGCCTTTTCTATGCTACTGATGATTGTTAGTGACATTAGATTACCACAACATTTTAGGTAATTTCAATTGTTCTGGATTCAGTTGGTCAACTCTTCCACCATTGCAAGTCTCCGAACTCCTAACTATTGTAAGTACATCCGTTTCGGACATGGTAACTCATAAACATACGTTTTTGTTTCCAGAAACAATGCAGCCGAAATCGGAGAGACCGCCAGTGTGCCCGAAGGGTCAGCTACCCCTCCTTCACCTCACACCTTCAAGCAACGCTCAAAAGAAGTCTGACGGCAGTCCGAGCCACGGCACTGACAACCCGTCCCTACTGAAGCCCCAACACGACATCCCACCCACCCCACCACCGCAAGCCAGTACACAACCCCTCGAGTTCTTCCCGCACAGAATAGGGTAGTTCCCACCCAAACAATCATCGAAATAGCTCTCAAATGGCAACTTGCCATTTTGTTGGTACACGGGCTACGATATAAAAATATGCCTGTCAGATCTGCGTAAATGTCGGAGACGAAGGAAGCTCTGGCCAAAATTACGAGCCTAAATGCGTCAGACGCATTTCGCGGATTTGACCGCAATTTGTTTGCCCGTCTTTTGTTTTATCGGTGACGCAGACAAGCAGAAGCTAATTAACCATCTTGACGTTAACGATGTTCAATTATTTATTGTGATTGTCTTCAGGTTGCAGCTCTAGGTGTAAAACAATCGACTATTATTGTTATACTGTAGCTCTAAGTATGCGGGTATTATTGTTAATACGCGTAAGGTGTTCTCATGGTATTATTATTTTAAGTATTTAATGATGTTGTGGTCTCAGTCCAGGTATCAAATAATGAAAATAAATAAATGCTCAAGATGTATTATCTTAGATCAGTAGAGACTAACAGAGACGTTATCGGTAATTATTAAAATCGCATTTCAATTTTTTTATTGTTAGGTACCTCCTGTTAGGTATTAGAATAGTTTAATTGAATGTAACGAATTTTATTGACTGATAATCTACTTATCCTAATTTATATCTTTGAATAAATAATTTCAACTGAACTGTGTTATTGTTTTTCCTGCACAACCAAAGGTAAACTCTAACATGGAAACCCGACAAATGTTGCCTCGATGACTAGATTTATAAACCTACCTACGAATTACGCATAGGTTAGTCTTTCATTGAATTTTGTTCAGGTAATTATTACTTTCTAATACTAAATGATTGCCTTGACATTGCGTGCAAGCGTATGAGTAAAGCCATCAATCAAAACACATTTAATAATTACATAGACATTTTAGTCCCTATTTTTGAACAGATAAGTAATTGCACTTTCATGTTTGTAAACATTATTTTTGTTTAATCCAATTTAAGGGCAAACCATTTGGAATTATCAATGTAATTAGGTCAATGAACTTAAAAGCTCATTTCTTTTTAACATGTGTACTCACAGGCAGTGTATTTTGAGTACGTACATTATACATTTTATTTTGCTTTGTGAAAACATATTTAATAATTTACTTGACACTTACATTCAGTTCATATATCGACCGAAATTCATAGCGGGCCAGTAGTTTTAAGTCAATTAGGACAATTTCAATGAATGATTTTTAATAGATAGAAACGTTTTAACGTTTTCTCTACTTATTATTATTTGTTTGTGTATTAGAGACAGACGTCAATTAATAAAACATTATTGAAGTTCTATAAAAAGATTTACCGAAAACACATTTTATAAACTTATCGGCACACTAACACTGATCCGTGCAGTTTTCTGAAGAGGAAGAAATAAATATTTAAAACAATCTCCTCTTTTAATTTATTTAATAAATTATTATACTGAGTTTTTTTTTCAACATCCCTATTCATGTGTGTAATTTACTTTAGAGTTTTGGTACGCTCGTGCAACATACAAAAGTACAACAAGATTTAAAAAGTTGATGAAGCAATTTCCTGTGCTTATTAGATTTTTTTTCCAGGGCATTAAAATAGCCCACAGGATAAGAAGCTGTGGAAAAACGTTGTTACCTTACGTCCTTGAGGTAAGATAGTGAACTTAACCACTATTTTAGTGATTTAAGTCATTTATATTAAATGCTCTACTCGTCAATTAATATAGAGTTTGTCGAATCTGGGTATTTTCTAATAAATTAATAGAGGACTGCCACCTACGACTTTAAAATGTCCTAAACGAAAAAAAAAGATTTTCTAAAGTGTTTTCATTACTACAAGTCTTGTTAGACCTACCCAGTACCCGCGTAAATAAATTCGTATCTGAGATGACCCGATTTGCCTTAATTTGTCTCATTACGGCACTAATTTTATTGTTGTTACATTTACAAAGGACTAATTTTGTTTGCCAGAGAACAAATGCAAACTTGATTGTCTTAAAATTAGATTAATTTTAAAATAATGACACAAAAATAATCAAGAATCAAAGTGAGTAGGTGCATAAAAGAATACCATATCCGAATAATTGCGTAATAATATTTGTTTTCAAATAAAATATTTTAAGCAAATTAAACTAAATTAGACTATTTTTTCGTGCGTAGGCCCGAGATGGTCTAAAAACGATTATTCGTGGGTGTCAATGCGATCTTCAAGTGACACACTTGCAATTTTAACCTGACTTATTGGCAAATGTAACTTCCTGTATGCTATTAGGCACAATGGCATCCTACAGACGGTTGGAAAAACCAATTAACCGTATTTTTGGTGGCACAGAAGTGGAAATCAACATTGCCTTTTTAGCAGAGACCAATTGAAAAGCTTTGGAACTCATTTGTTTAACAGTTATAGTAGACAGCACCCAGCCATATGAGTAATATGATGTGGGCGATACTAATTGGAAGATTTCTCTTATGGATAGATAAAAAATAATTTTGGTAAGTAGCCCACTAATGTAAATCTTTGTCAATGCCAATTTTTTATGAATGCTATATTCTGTATATAATATATGCTGTGAAGAAAAACTATTTGAATCAGAATTTACACTGTAATAAAACTAATAATAGTCTACATAACATAGTTTTGAAAGCTATTCTAAAAAGGCGATATTTGTCCAAAAAACCTATTTCTAAACGTAAGACGTTTCTCCTATTTTCTAATAAACAATCTCTAAGACATGTTTTTTTTAATCCGAAACGTTAACATTATTCATATAGAAATATTTCAAAACTCATAATTTTAAGTAGATAACAAATTTTACGATTACGATTTTATCTTTAATATTCAAAATTGATTGCAGTTGATAATCAGCTACACACAAAACTACATGAATGATAAATACTTTCAATATCACCTCTATCGAATAATGGCATGTTGATAAATAACTATTTATAAAAGTAAGTACTTATACTTAATGTAAGGTCCCTGTACACGTGTAACTTATCTACTTTCATGAAACATAACTCCTTTTGTAACTTAAATTCGATGAATGATACATTACCTAATCTATTAATATCTAATTATGATGACGCGTATGGAGCCATTACGTTTGCTGACTAATAAATAATTTAAGTGTCAATCGATATTTACAGTTGAAACCAATCTACACTATTTGAGGTACTAACGGACAGACTAGAATATTCCGTATGTGATTCGAAGCTTTAAGCTTAGGCGGTGCTGGTATTTTTTGCTTAAAGACTTACCTAGGGAGACAGGTGAAATGGCAGGTCGCTTGAGTGATAGTGAGTTGGGTTTTATTCCGACGTGAAACGAAGGACGCACCCTCTGATCGCCGGCAAAGCCTGATGTGAAACCTGCGGCCCCTATCGGCGGCTGAAGCGTGTGTAGACCGCGTAAATATTTAGAAATGACAACAATTTTATTATTTTATTTAATATTAAATAAACTTTACTGTTTCAATGAAGTATTTGGTATTGAAATAGGTCTATGAAAATTGAGATGAACTAAATTAGATAAAATATTTTCGTACAAACTATTTATAATGTTTTTTGAAAATTTCCGAACCGATTTTAATGCAATTGCAAACTATAGATAGAAAAAAAACTATCCACGGCGTATATTTTTTTTTCCAAAAAGGAGTATAGCAAAAAAATACTTAGTTGAACTAGGTAGATACCTAAGCCGATGACACATTGAAAAAGTTTGTTTTCAATGACTTCCCTATAAATGATATGCAATAGTAATAAAGTTTTTTAAATCTAAAGTAGGAAAAAGTTACAAACAGAATATGAAACATGAGAAAAAAACACAATTTCAAAGAGATCTATTTCTTATAAAATCTAGTTATTATATTTATAAGAAGTGACTAGATATTATGTAAATTATTACAAATCGGATCTTGAGTAATTAAAATATACATAAAATACCTCAACCAAAGAAATTTATTGCTAGTTAAACTACCAAAAATCAAAAGGCAACGGATAATAATAATTAATTGTATTTATTTATTAATAAAATCATCCGTGTCTAAATATTCATAACACTAGCACAGACGGCGTCCTGCGCCCTGAAAAAGATGCGCGCGCAACGTCCCTCGGACAATCCCCACGAGGAGCCTATTCATGCCGCACATCCGATCCATTGAGAAAAACATGTCGACCGTCCTTGTCATCCCGCTATCACTCGAGCGGGACACGCAATATCAACTTGCAATATGTGCGTTACAGCGGCTGTGATGGGACCCGTGATTCGAAGGAAAATTATTCAGAGCCTCCGGGTAAACAAAGCCAGCTGAAAACTACACGAAATTGAACTTAGCGGACTTAATACAGAAAGGTAATAATTATGTCTTACGTAACAGATAGTCCTAAACACGTTTGATAAGCCGATCCCTTAGTTGAGGATAGAGTTGTTTCTGTAGTCGTATTACCTGTAACAATAAGGAAAATGAGGTTAGGTAATGAAAACCAACAATTATAATACTACTAGTGGTTCCCCGCGACTTCGCCCGCAAGAGTTGGATTTTCCACATAAACTTTTATCCGCTATTTCACCCCCTTAATGTTTTTATATCGCGACAAAATGTAGCCTATGTCCTTTCCAGGGTCTCGAATTGTCTCCATACCAAATTTCATCTCAATCGGTTCAGTGGTTTAAGCGTCAAGAGGTAACAGACAGACAGACACGCTTTCGCATTTATAATATTAAAGTATGGAGTATGGATGACGTCATATAAATTGCCCTTAAAACTGTGTATCATCTTGGAGTAAAGATTACAAATGTGTCCCGTCAATTTTCACTCGCTACATAATAAGTAACTAGTATTTGTAGATACTGAATCTCTGCATATTCATCACTCAATGCTACTCGTATAACTCACGATGACATTTACCCTCTCGAGATGTAGGTACATGATGATTCATAGTACGAATCTCAATAGTTAAGTACCTACTTCGTTTTGGAAAAAAATGTTCTAAGCCGTTGATTTAGAAATAGTAAGTCTATACTTACTTCTTCTAGCGGTCATTGCCAAAAACGTGCTCCAGTTTGATAAATATCCGTCATTCAACATTGTTGCCAGTAAAATTATAGTAAAATAAAGGTAGTAAACATGCATTTAGGGATATTTGCAGTTTATTGTGCTTTCAAAACTTTCGTTTGCGGTTCGCGTTACCGATAACTTTCCGCATAAATTTCGGTAACAGTGTCTTGTCGATCGTTTGTGATCGTTACTGGTGGAGTCCTTGAAGGTTACGAGGGTTGCCAAAATTCGCCCCAACCAGGAAGTGAATCCGCGATCGCGTGCGTTCGTTCATTAGGCGTGCGTGCCGTATCCAGGCATTCGCTAGAAAAATTCGCAGTGGCTCAGTTACCGCTGCATCGTCTTTTATCGGCCAATCAATAGACGGCACCCATACAATGTTCTTTATGCTGTGGGCATACTACCTTACCGTTTACCGCCTGTTAGCGCAATTGTATCATTACATTGCCTAAAATTAAATTACTAGAGTTTTCCTAGACATCTAGGAAAACTCTAGTTATTTTATTTTAGGGTATCTATTGTTGTTGTCTGCCTTTAAATACAAATTTATTGACATAGGGAAATTAAGGTGTAATCGTTACGATACCTGAGTATTACACTAGAGTTCACCTAGACACTACTAGACCTAGATGGTACTGTTGCCACTGCCTACCAAAATATGTCCAATTCATTGACATAAGTAAATTATGGTGTAACTCGTTACCTACTACACACTAATTGCCATATCATCATTCTGTAGCCGTAGCATTAACGAAAAGGAACGTTGTGGGGAATATTTTCCGTACAACCTTGGGAACACCTCGTATTTTACGCACGACAGACACAAAACACCTGAGTAATTTGGTTTTTACGTTTTGAAGAATTGGAATCGATTGAAACTTGGTCATATTCTAGAAAACCTATCAAGTTGTGAGAAATCTAGTCATTAGATGATATTGATTTTTATAGCTTGATAGTGTTCCGAAATGCTTTTGTAGTTGCAGATTGCCTTTTAGATCTCATTCATACTATATTCAATAATGATAATATTTTGAGCCTTTTGATTAATAACGAACACTGAATGTTTAGTATGACTTTTATGACAACATGATAATGGGTTTCGAAAGTAAGTTGATTTTTCCAAATTCAAGAAATGCATAGGAAGTTAAATAAAAATAAAGGATAAAATAACTAGGTAATACCTTTTAAAGATTATTTTTACAGGTAGGTACTTTTTATCGGGTCATAACCAAGTCAACCTGAGTATAGTGAGTGAGCTCCTGGGTGGTAGCTTAAATTACTGAGCATTGGAAAGTAATAATGATCTTTAATAAATAATATTACTACGTTGATTAGGTCTAGCTAGAAACATCTATTTATTACACTTACGTTAACAAAATATGTAAAAAAGTTAATTAGATAATAATTCCAATCTTTGCCAAAAATATTGATAAAATGTTCAATGCTTACTAATCTTATTTAAAGCTATCGGCAACGAAGTTGAAAATGTAAACAAATCATAAAATATCGCTCTCGAAAGTGTAGCAGTTTTGCTGTCTACGAATACTGCTAGCGCCATCTGTGATCCGTGTAGCGACCTACTGTGTCGTAGCGTGCGCGTAGCTACAACCATTTTCTCGTAGCACCACCGTGGTTCGTAGCAAGGAACTTTTACGTTCACGTTAAATACCGCCAAGTATTCGGTAACGTAGTTTGACATAGTGGTTGCACTTTCTCGAAATAGGTGGCGCTGTTTATTGGTAGTAAATAGTTTATTTATTTTAGGCTCTAGGTTGTTCTCGAGCTCTAGATGGACAAAGTATTTTCAACGTCAACAACAAGAAAGTAGGTATCTATAAACTTATAAAAAATACAAACGAATTAAAAACACTTTCTCCTGTATATGACGTGTCGAAATAAAATAAAAATATTGTTTTTTTTTTCATGTTGCATAAAACATTAAATAGTGTCGTTTTTAGGGTTTCGTAGTCCGCCATGGCCGTCTGTCCGCCCACGGTTTAACTCAGAGACCTTTGGTACTGGAAAACTATTATTTGGCATGGATATGAATTCCAATCATTCATATCAATTATTTATGACATTCAGTTATAAGTATTGTTGTTAACGAGAGCTAACGTTAATTTAATATCCCTATAAAAACTTCAGTGTTTGAAAAAAGTATTGTACTTCCTCCACGTTGTCCTGTATCTACTTAAATTTATGAGACGAATAAAGAATGTCATTGGGCCCTGCCAAAAATAAATATTGGGCTTTTCATAACAGTTTTTAATCGTATTTGAATTAGTACAAAATTTCAGATAAGTCATCAAATATTTGCAATTGCTTTTAGCAATAAGACCGCCTAAATCGTACTTATCGTCTACTATGTGTGGTGTGCAAAAAAGATTATATTATCTTCTTATTAAAACACAATTTTACGAATTACTTCGCGATTTATTTACATTTTATTTAAAACCTGACGTTTCGAACACTTTACAGGGAGTCTCCCTGTGACCACGAACGCTGTAAAGTGTGTGTGTTTTAATGAGTTCAACAATTCGCGTAAACGTAAGAAACAATTATCTTATCTTATTGAATAATTTGTATAGAAAGTAATGATTACCACCGCTATCAGATTCATGGTTCTTGCTAATAGTTTGAGTGAATCAGAAGTAGGTAAAAAAATTGGATGTAATTAACATTTGTACAGCACAAATATGCAAACTTCCTGATTTAGTTTTATATTTAAACCAAAACCAACTCTACTTTGAGCAGTACCTCAACCTGTAGACAATCTATCTGACTGTGCAAAGTTTAATGATCCAGAAGTGAGGCGTGCAAACAATAGGGCTCTCAACCGAGAGGTTGAACCCCACACCGGCACTCTAGGGCAACCCTTCGGCGTTTTAGTCGCGATTTAACGACCCCAGTCTGAATCTGAGTTGCAAAATATTCCGGTTTTTAACCAGCATCCGACTAATTAAACAGGTTCTAGACTTGGCGACTTTAACAGGGGTTAAGAACGGACGAGACGACAGCACTTCAAGGTACCTAAATATCAATGCATCTAGTGCAGTAACAAGGGTGATTTTGCAACACAAATGTATGATCTGATCTACTGGCCACTGTACTTTAAGTATGTTCTTCACTTCACATAAAAAAAAAACCTACAAAAAAGTACAATACCCAAATTATATTAAAACCAGGGTTCTTTTTAACTAGCATTTGTATACGATTTAGACCCAAGTTCACCAAGTTTTAACCAGCCGGTAAATCTCGATCGACGGTTAATTAAAAATAATTCCAATACAAAATACATAAAATAATGCAAACCCAACTGATTAATTTTTTTATCATAATTATGACAGTTTCGTTGTCAATACGAGTAGTTCACGTATAGCCTGACCAGTGGGGCTATTACGTAAAAGATAGCCACCGAGTGTATAACTGAGGTTAGTTGGTAACCGAACTCAGTTGACAACTGATGAATTGATATATTTGGTATTACGTAAGCAGTGCCTATCATAGGATAGGACAGTGGCTATGCGGTGGAGGACAGTGGATATCGACCATAGATCGACACATCACTAGTGTTATTGACAGGTTATGTGGCTAAATTAAAGACCATTGCGTTTAATATGGAATGACACTAAATTTATCAACGTTTTTAATAAGTTGGGTTAAAGGTTAGCAACTTTCATTCACGCCACTTTTTTAAAGTTTTGACTTTGAAAAATCAGTGCGCGAGAACGTGGTTTTTAGTGGTTATTTATAGGAAAATAGAAGTTGTGGTTGTGGTGATAAAGGTAACTCGTAACTCCTATGGTTCATTGTATCATTTAGCTAAGTTAGTAATTACAAAATTTCTAGATAATAAATAGAACATAGAATAATAGAACGAAAGATATTGCGGAAGATTCTGGGACCAACAACAAGAGGAGAAGATGGGCCATGGAGGCGTAGGTACAACCGAGAGATAGAAGAGCTAGTGTCTGAGCCGAACATCATCGGAGAAATAAAATCTTCCCGACTTCGCTGGCTAGGACATGTGGAGAGGATGGGAGAGGATCGAGCCGCAAAGAGAGCTTATCTTGGTCAACCTTCCGGCCGCCGGCCGGTGGGGCGTCCAAGATATCGCTGGAAGGATGAAGTCGCCAAAGACCTGAAAGAGCTAGAAGTGCCCGACTGGTCAGATTTGGCACAGAATAGGGAAGAATGGCGCACTTTACTGTCGGAGGCCAAGATCCACTTCGGGTCGCTGAGCCAGCGAAGTAAGTAAGTAAGTAGATAATAAATGTTTTATGTTTTCCTATTTTAGATGGCTCCTAGGAGAAATATATCTCTAAGACAAATAATTTTAATGATTTAGTTTGCCGAGGGAAACCGGGACTTTACGTTAGGTCGCTTCACCGGTGGACCTCAGAGTTCAGACTAGCCAAACGGCTTTAAGAGCATGAGAGCATAGCATCCATAGCGATTCAATGAACGCTGTCTCAGCACAGCAGAAGGCTGTACTAAAACAGCAAGCTGATCGATGGCGCCGAGTAAATTATACTATATTTTTAGTTTGAATCAGTATCAAATTCTTATCAGTATTTGAAAATTTTCCTTTAAGACTTCAACACAGTTATACTATTTTTTTATTGGTGTTTGATCCTCAGCTCATTTATTTTTCTTTGTTTCTCGGCATATCCCAATAAAAAAGCTTGAGCCATTATTAGCAGAGTACCTACTTTATTTATTTTACAAACTTATTTCGATTGCTGGCTGTTAAATCATCCAAAATTAAATAGGTATCACTATAACTAGTAATTGCGTTGTATTTTACGTACGTTTTGACTTGGTAGGTTAATAGTGTCTATCACTGTTTTACCAATAATCACTGCTCATAAGTAGTTTCTATCAATGGCCACTTGACACCTTCGGTGATCAACGATTTTGATATCCACTGAGCTTACATAATACGAAAATCAGTTTATCGATACATAAACAGCTGTCAAAAGTTAGACAGTGGATATGCCAGTGCCTATCAGCATATCCACCGGCGATGACGTTATTCTAGTTAGTAACCGAAGTTCGGTAATACGAAAACCATGTTTTGACAGTTCCCAGTTAGACACCAAGGCATAGTGATAATCACTTTGGTTGTCAAATGAGATACGTAATAGCCCTACAGGAATATATGGGACCTCGCCATATTGCAGAAAACAACTGGAACTAATTTCTTTTACTGGCAACAGAAATCACAAATCGTCATTGTCATGTCATCAATTGTCATAATGATTAGTGTCAAAGTGGACGCGTAATCTAATTTTCGGTCAAGTGCAATTTATATGCGATAAAAATACCGAGAACTATTCGTTTTTGTAATAGAAAAGTGGTTTAACATGTGTTGTAGTATTTTTCGACTAGAAAGTCTATGTGATCACCGCAGTTTGTTTAAATTACTAACTGATATAGTTGTCATCACGAAATTTTCAGTACGTCATATAGTGCGAATAGTGAAAATTGGCTACTGATGGCTACGGAGAATATTATAATAACAATTTAAAAAAATATTATTATAAATACTTGTACGTTTAATTTTCTTCATTTCAACCCTACTTGGATATTACAACTAACATAGTTCGTAGAGTTTTCCAAGATTTCCTATTACATTATATAAAATGTATATGATAATATCATTTAGAAAAACAATGGATTAATGTTGCTTTTACCCGTTAGTGGTTTTGCAAAAATAATTATGTTATAGTCCAAAATTCAAGACCAATATTACAAAGAGTTACTGACTTTAATAAGTACTCAATTTGCGAGTGTTCTGTGTTCGTGTTATTTTATCATAGAATCTGTTATCATTAGGCCGCCGGCTTAAAAATTAACATAAATGTAAACATATTAAAATTGTTTTTTTTATATTCAGTTGCCAATCTACGCTGGTATGATTATACCGAGTGTTGTCATATAAAGTGGATTTGAAGCGCCCTTAATTCAGGTCCCATATATTTCTGGTCAGGCTATAATTTGTATCCTGTCTTTGAGCCTAATTCACCTTTACAAGCAAACGTTCATTGGAGTAAAAATGTCTGTTCAACATTCAATTAACAATATATTTATACTTAACAAAACCTGTCTTTAAAAAAGGATATAAAATTACAAGGCAAAAAAGACAGATTTACCTTGCTCTACAATGCAGTTTTATTTAATTCCATGTTAAAATCTTTAATTTTCCCAAAATACCGATTCTTAAGTAAAATAGGTTAAAATACAATACAAAACTCTAGCTACAATTTTTGTACTCATTACTTTACGTTGTAAATACTTGGTATAAAATAGACATGCTTGTTTAACTTAGTAACTAGGTAATTAATGCAAATGGTACGATTATAATGTACTCATAGGAAAGTCCTTAGTTGCTAATTACGAGATAGCGCGCCCGCTTCTCTTCTTCGTTCAAAAATTTCGGTCTCAAGATATTGAAATACTTATATTGACTGCAGAAGATATAATAATAAAATGTCGTACGGTATTTGTGCCAAAATAACAAAACAATACTAAAGGCCAGTGTGGCAAGGTGCACGCGACCTTCGGACGTCGTTTCGATTAGACCACAACTTAGTATTACATCACCGCTAGGATTACACATTTTCGTATGTTTGTACAATGTATCACACCTCCACATTGGGTCATCAGGCCACTCTGAACTAGTGATTGCTAAAAGTACAAAATGGGAGGACACTTCCAATATATAGCATAGCATCTTCTGCATTTTCAGCTGATCTATTTGCAGCTGATACTGAAATGTGCAGCAATATTTCCTTAGTTAAAGTATGCAGCGTAAAATCATTCAAGTCTAGTACCGTCCGTAAGAACTAGTTGCTCTTGCTCTGTAGGTATTAGCGACTAAAAGATGAGACATGTCAATCACCCTGCACCGCGTTACAGTTACGATATAGGTATATTGGTCATAATCTTACCTCTTGTAAATTTTATTTATGTAAAATATATGTAAGTATAGACTAATATGATGATGATGATGATATGTAAGTATAGCTGATATAGATACTATAAAATAGGCCCTATACAAGGCATATACCATGGATGGTGCTATCATTAGAAAGTACATAACAATCATAATAACAAGACATCATAGGTTATTTAATAACGGCATAAATCATGTTACCAAAAAATATCAAGTACCTATTTTTGAGCAAAGCTTTCAAAATTTCGTAAACAGGCCAGTAGGTAAGCAAATATTTTTAAGCCGCAGCGTATGATAACATGTCCCAATGTGTTATGCAAGAAGGATAATCTTTGGGATCATCAGGCAAACAAAGCACATGTACTTAAAGTGCGTTTATAATGCAACATTGTTTTTTCTTTGCTGGCATTCATTTTACAGTGAATAGAGTAGAGTACAGCGATGAAAAATTGTTTCCTTCGTGCATAAAGAATGAATCGAATTGAGACTGATACTAGCGATGTACTCATGTTGAAATTTTAGATGACAATAAGAGAAAATAAACGACTAACAGGACACTTTAGGCAGAGCTATCTTTAAAAGTGAGGTAATCTGTGACATAGTACAGTTAGGTGCAAAAGTGTCCCAAGCGGTATATTGGTCAAAATGCAGAACTGCTAGTATGTGACACAACCGAAACTTCTCAGAGTCATTACTGTTAAGCTAACCAAATATTAGACAATACATTTTAGATGTAACTAATCGGAGTTTTCGAGACTACACTGTCCTTGTGTGACGTAAGGTCTATTTGTATGCAAACACACACTATGACAGCTGCGTGTGCGCACCGCTACACTAATTTGTATGCGACATCACGAACGACCCTGCGCAGGCGCTGGGGCATCGATGGGCAGATGTTTCACTTGCCATCCTCAGTACCTATCTCTTAATTTAAATGCTACTAATTACGCATTTTAAAAGCTAGTGCCTAGATATTGGGAGGGAAAGTATTCATTTATCTATGCATTTGTTTACGACGATTGTATTGACGATTTCTAAGTCGTTATTTTTTAGGTTCGTTCTGTTTACATTTTGTTATTATGTCGTTTGTTGGTAACATCCCATCTTGATTACCACCAATTGGCAGCTATTTTTAGTTCAAAACGAAATCTTCTCTTCTCGTGTGCTGATTGCCCGGCTAAAATAAGTACAAAAAATTAGCAGAATTTAGTTTCAATGTCTAAGATGCAATCGAACTTCGTTATCGCCAACAAAATTTATGAAACTGACATAAGTCATCGAATCGAAACATCGCGTGATTTTTACAGACATATTCTTCTGACATTTCGTTGGCGATAGCGAAGTTCGCTGCAGAAATATTGCATCTTGTCTAAGGGCCCAGTAATAAGGCAACTAAAAAACTAAATATAGTCGAAAAAAGGGAAATTGGAGATGATTGGTCCCACCGTCAAAATCTTTTTAGCAGCGAACTATTTTCGATCAGATTATTTTTTACCATGGCGGTTATTTATTTTACGGCTCGTTTTTAATTGTCGTCGCGCCTAATTGCCGGCGCTCACGCAACGCTAAAATTGTGCTCGTTACAATTATATCGTAATCGGCTCGAGTTGACTCGTGGGCGACGTTATTGCCTTAATTTAATACCGATTCGGTAGACGAGGATTCTTGATTCGATTCGAATTGTCGGGTAATGTCTACTTTTTCATGCCGTATACGGGTATTTGCCAGTTTTTAGTTTGCTTACAATGGACGCAATGTTACATTTATCTATGTAAGTAAGTAGTATTTACTTAATGAAATCATTCCCCAATCCTTTTCAGGGCCACCAAAAATGGCTTCGTCAAGGCTCATACTGGCGACGCTGAGTATTGGACCACAAAATTGTACCCGCAAGAACCGGCATGAATAGAAAAATAATGAAACCATCGTAACGTGTAGATAGAGTTTTGTTAGAGTTTTCATACCTCATGGCAAAAATTCACTTAGGAATTTGTCTTCTTGTCTGAAACAACCATTTTTCATTACCGCTTTCAACCCGTTGAAAAATAAAGCTGCAAATCTACGCATTGAAAAGATACAGCTGATTTTACCTCATCGTCATCAAAAAGTACATATAAGACCTCCAGCGTCTATATCAAGTCATGATTTTGACAAGAACCATGTTCTAACAGCATCAATGGGTACTAAGGAGAGTTTAGAAAACATGAGATTCTTACGAGTTTGATTCTATGACCAGTTTTTTTAACCGACTGATCAGATTCGTAAAAACAACGAACCCAAAACATCCTACCGCTCTCGTAGGTGGGATATGCGTGCGCGCCGAACAGCCAGGCGTCCGGCAATTTACCAATCACGGTACCACGGGCCCGATGTTGGATAAGAGACATTAGACCTATTAGCACTGTGTGTTGTGTTAAGCTCCAACGATGTGCTGATGAAGACGGAGGTGTCTTTGTGGGAACTAGGAATTTTTACGCCTACTCTACAGAATCTTTGGTCGGTTTCAACTGGTTTAACATGAGTGTCAATTGAAGCAAAAAAATAGGCAGGTACTAAAGTAACAAGTCAAAAACCAACTAATAGTTCAATTCATTAAATCCGGTAGTCAATATTTGTTAGCCAGTATTATCGCAATATTTATTTACTAGCGGTTCCCTACGACTGCGCTCGCTCGAATGTTGGATTTCCCATAAAAAGTGTCATCTCCTATTTTACATCCCTATAATGTTTTAAAATCTTAACAAAAAGTAGCTTTTGTCCTTTCTACGGCCTCAAACTATTCAGCGGTTTAAGGGTAACAGACAAACACTTTCACATTTATAATATTGCTATGGATTTAGAAACCCTTGAGATGATAAGGTAATTCAGCACATTTTGAGATGATTTGGTAATTTAACACAGAAGGTAGCACTCAAAGGGCCGATCATTACAACTACAAAGAAGATTTTTTATACCGGGATCGTTGTTAAATATCTCGGAAGCCATTGTTTGGTTCACAGTTCATTAATCAGTGGCATTGTGAGTTCGGGATCACCTCCGCCGCGCCCTCGAACCGAGGCGGGGGCCCGCTTATTAAAATATTAATGATCCATTTTGCACCACTTTGGTATTGCTAAAAAAACTAAAGAAACTCCTTAGGATTTGTTACGCTAGAAATAAGCAAAGTAAGTGTGTTTGGTTTAAGAAAACATTCCAATCTAATTTAATATTGGACAGTTAAAATTTTGACAGATGATGTATTTCTGTTGCCGCTATAACAACAAAAAACAGAATAAAACTCCCATACAACAAACGCGAATTTTTTGCAATTTTTTGCTCGACATTTATAATGGCGAGATATATATTCTGTGAATATTTTAAGCGTCTACCGCTTAAAATATTTACATAATAGGTATTATGCTGTATTTCATTTTGAAAATAAATAATTTAATTAAAAAGAAAAAGAAATATATGTATATTTAATCTCATACAAACGTATTATTTGCCTATACTGTCTAATGTTGTAAGTTAATGGTACGGAACCCTTCGTGCGCGAGTCCGACTCGCACTTTTTTAATGAATTTTAGTGTAGGTACCTAGGTTCTCTGTAGTTTAGGAAAGTTTAAGTTAGTAAAATAATGTTATTATTTACCACAGATAATTTAATATTAATGTCATATTTTTAAACAATCATGTTTACGCCTGAGACTGAGAGTAATCTCTCTCTTCACATCAAATTCTCATAGATGATTTAAATAAATAAAAATTAAATGTTTTATAGCTTTTACGTCCACGAGACACACTGTTATTAATAACTCAGTCACTTCGCTCCTAGTTAATTTAAATACTCTAGCGAACCATGTGTGAATGTAACACTAAATGATCCGCATCTCCGGGAAAGACAACAAATCCTTTGAAATTTCTAAGCATCCAGTTACGGATGTTCAGAATTCTAAAAAATCAGTAAGTCTTCACGATCAAAGAAGATCGGACGGGTTGTCAAGACATGTCTAAGAAAATAAATGAAGAAATGAACTGTCATTATTCTTCAAGGGTTAATAATAGACAGCTGCTTATTAAGTAGGTACCTAATTAATGTTCATAGCTCCTAATGGTCGTTGATAAATAGAACAGTACTTAGATCTAAAGACCTGACGAATCAAAGAGATACTGTTTGTTGTAATGATATAATAAAAATTCCATCCAATTTATGGGTATGATATGATCTTAGTTCTGCTTACATTATTTGAACTGATTATTTTAATATCTACTTAATAAGAACCTATAACAGGAACATTCATGACAAGATTGGGTTAACTATCTATTTATAGATACTAAAAGTAATACTTCAAAGGTGTAATCATTTTTTTTTGTAGGTTGTAATCTCTTGAACTTCTAAATCGTTTTTGAAAAGTCTCTCACTAATAAAACTACATTATTCCTGAATAACATGGGCTATAAATTACACCCGAGTATATTCAGTGCGGGTCGCTTTAGCGACACGACTCGTACCTGGGTCAATCTCCAAAACGGATACCAATGCCTAACTTGAATTGTGTTCAAATAGTGTACACCACTCCTTTAAATGAAATACACAATTACAACCCAACAGCAATATCCGAAAAGGGCCAGAGCGATCACACGAACAGAGAGTGTTGGAGATTGACCCAGACCCACCTTCTAAGTAAGTACGTAGTTAATGTGACGGTCAATTGCAGAATGTATTTAAACAAATAATAATTTTCACCATGATTAATGCCAAAGTCTAGAGGAGGCATTATAATCAGCCAGCACAGCTCAATAATTTTGTACACAAAGCCACATTGGACAAACAAACACTACTTAAAAATGCAATTATTCATCGTCATTCATCAAGCAAGCCGCTACAACTACAAATATACCTATTTATTACCTTTAGAGGCTTTTACCTAAGTTTGCACTTGTCGATATGAAAAAAATCAAGTGTTTAATTATAACTTCATTCTAGGATCTTAAATAAAAATAGTATTTTTGTTGAAAAGTAGTACCCTTTAATGTGTTCCCAACTCACAATGTTCTCAATTGGTTAGTAATTAAAATGTTTGCTGCATACGCGGGATGATACTTAACGAAATGCAATATCAGCTGGCCGGAGACAATGCCCGCAAGCGCAGCGCTAGGGCAAGACAATGCTCAGCGGGGCAAAGACTCCACATTATCACTAACGAGAGCAAGTGACTTTAATTGTGTTTATGGCATTAACATAACACAATAGTGTCGCCTCGGCTCGCCTACTCCATTGTTTGTAAAGTCAGCAGGTTACTTCACAATTTCTCCCTCAAATGACGTTTCAAAATAAGCTGATTTTGGGCCATTACGGAAATTAAAGTTCGCTATCATGACGGCGAATTCAAAAGACAGTGGAGAACTGATGCCAAACCCAGTTTAGGGCAAATGGGTCACGGTATACCAAATTTCAAAACAACAACATCAAAAGTGTTGAGTTTGTGGAGTCATCAAAAATTATGTTTAGAGGGTGTAAGTAGGTACTTACAAATATTCGACTGTTGATAATAACGTATGAGATAGTAAAATAGAGAGTGTACATTTGTACTAGTGTAATTCCATATGTAGTCTACCAAAATGTTATAATCAGAAGGTATCCAAATAATACAAAGACCTGTGTTTTACATAATTTTTATTTGTTCAATAATTTTCTGAAATTACGTGTTATAGCTTAAGTATAGTAGGGAATACCCAATTAGTGTAGTCAAGATATGTTTTTACTAAATATAAATAGTATTTAGTAGTAACATAGAAAGTTATAAACACTTTCCATTATAGAGTCGTCCACATGAGCACGATTGCCATCACAAAAACTGTTAACGTTATGCACGATATGTAGCATGAAATTACTCTTATTAGTGTTTTTGCTAACAGTTCAAGCTCCTGGCTAGTAGTGCTGCGGAACAATCGATAGATCTTGCTGTAATCAATCGACGATTTTATCGATAAAATGAAAATAAGTTTATTTGCTTAAAACATAGCAACACAATATGTTTTATTGTTATTTACTTTCTCAACATAACATCTGTAACTATTTTAATTATATGTGTTTAAAAGTTTTGATATTGTAATCAAGACATGAATATAATGTCACACCGTTCTATTTTTACATCTGTTTACTACATAAACTTACTACGGATAAGTACGGGATAATTTATTGGATCTACTTTGAATTCACTATTGCGTCATTATTTTGTCGATAAATTTTCTAGCAACACTAAATAAGTACTTAGTAGCGCAATGAGAATTTATGCTATCTATCTATTACATACAAATTATATGCATTGTGTCTAACTAATGGGAAAGTGCATGTGGAGTTCATTAGAAAAGTTATTGCCTCAACAAACTCTTTGTTTGAAAGCTTGTAAACGGCTTAACACGAGTTTGACTAATGGATAGAAAGTAAATGTCCTTTTAACTAAAACATGCAAATATTACTTGCGATAGAGTTCAAAGAAAGTATCTTAGGACACGAAATACTAATATAAATGTACGACAGTGATAGAACGACGAAATTTTACACTAAAAAAGCAGGTATAGGTACCTACCGTAATTTTACGCTTTTAATATGCACATTGCATTGCATTGCAAAGTTCAATAGGGATGATGACACTGTTCGCAAATAATTCCAATAAACTTTTATTAGAAATTGACATCATATTTCAGTTCATTAAATATTTTCAATTGTCTGAATATTACATTTTTAAATCCTATGCTGAGCAATCTAACTTAAAAGTAAGTTAATCGAGCACAGCAGAGCGTCACGTCAGCTTTGTGTACAAAATTATTTTAAATGGAAGACTAGCGTTTCGATAGTCCTTTTTTAAGTACCTTCCTACGGCAACGATAAGTAGTGTCATGTACCCTGTTATGGAAAATGACATCATTTTAAGATAACTGAAGGCTTAATTTTAACATGCAATGGATAGTTCGTCGATCCATATTTCAACATAAAGAAGAATAAAGAAGCAAAACATATTTCAGGATGGAATTAAATTATTATCATGACCTACTTACCTGCTTACAATAAGCAACTCACTGAATCTTTTGTTGAGTCGAAACCCAATCTTTTAAACATTGCCGCCAAACAGCCGACAAATAGATAGACATGGTTGCAAATTGAATATTCCTAAAATTCTATGGACATCATAAATCAGAAGCTCGTGTTTTTGCTTGCATGACATAATGAGACGAACTAATTTATTCAATTAATAATATATAAAGGTAATTAAAAAAATCGTAATGAAGATCTTTTCACCTTTTTTGTTACTGAAAAATACTGTCTCTTACTTCGATCAACAAAACAACTGTTGTTTTTTTTTATCGAAGCTCTCATATATATATATATATTTAATAGCGAGTAATATGTCCTGACGAGTTAAGTAGGTAATCTTCTGACCTGACATCAAGCAAGCAAAGCAATCATGCAGATGTTATTGAGTTTGATGTAAATATAAGTAGTTTATAATTGAGAGGACAACAGATAAAAAGCATCATCGACCAGAATACTACGAAAAACTACGAAATAGCAAGCATTTATAAAAAAAAACTTTCGAAACGTCAGATTTAAAATAAAATGTAAATAAATCGCGAAGTAATCCGTAAAATTGTGTTTTAATGAGTGAAAAAAATCTTAGTTAAAATACCTACAAGCTCACTGCTTAACCGAAACAATAACTTAATAAATTTCTAAACTTAAACAACAGATGCCGACCGCAAAACTTTCCCCCATTTAAAACTGAACGTTTTCAGGTACTGACACAAAAATCGCGATGGCAAAGTTAATTGGCGATAATTACAGGGTTTGCAAGAACTGAGATCTAGGCCAGCTCGTGACAGGTACGGTGTTCAGGAAGAAGTCCCCCCACTCCCCCAACTAAGTGCCGCGCTGTTTACCACCCATAATTAGTTTGTAAATTGTTCTTGAAGATGGAAAAATATTTTTTGCGTTTATATCACAATTCCGCAACCATAAAGAAAGCTAAAGACACTAATAAATAAATTAAATAAAGATAAGAATAATTTGTAATGGCTACCTACCAATTAATATCCTCCTCTTATCCTCTCACACATCCAAGTTCAACTTTATTCACACGAAAAATTAATTATTTAATTTACATCATTAGTAATATATATACAACTTATTAATAAAAATTAAGATAAATTATAAATAAATTATCTTATCTTATTTTATCCTCTTAAATATAAGTATATAATTGTTTCGTCTTATTGCAAAAACAGAATCGTTCTAATGTCTTTATAATATTAATATCTGTGCAGCCATAATTGTGATGATTAAACGCAATTTAGTCAATCAGCAAGGAGACCATGAGTGGTATTGACCTGGTCATTTAACATATTCTTAGAAACAACACCTACGGGTGATCTATTTGTGCACACTCTCTGGCGTACGGTCAACACTCTAGTTTTATTTGCTGATGCTATGGCTATCCTAGAAACAAAATCTTATGGACTCACGCAGCATATAAGTTCGATAATGATATAAACAACCAGAATGTTCGTTGATTAAAATTAAGTGTGTGAGACATTGTACTGTCAGTCGACAGACCGTTGATTGTCTTTCCATTCTAAACTCTATGCACTACGCCTAAGAATCCGTAGTTGCATTATTATCAGATCAAGTGCTATTTCAGTCACTTTATCACCACTGTAATAGATAATGATAAAGTTGATAAGCGAGGAAATCCGACAAAACATAAAAGGCTTATGATTATATAGATTTATCAGTTTCTCTATTGACAATAGGCGTTATTAAACACAATAAGCGTGAGCTAATAAATATGCCAGGACAATTGACAACATTTCAAAAATTTTACATGCACCTTTTTATTTTTTTCCTTATAGTACATCAAATAAGAAGACATACGTATTTTTTCTTTTTTATTTCTTTTCATTAATTCCCCTTGAATTAAATTCTTTAAAACTCTCCATTCTAAAAGAGCGTAAGTACAAGAGTAAGGATGTGACGACTTCACGCTTTTGCCATATTTTAAATTAAAAAAAAACAGACGTTTCTAGTGTTGTATGTTGTAGCAGTAATATATCGATATCGTCTGTATGCACGTAAATCAAAATACAATAAGTCTAAATGAAGAAGTAGATTAATAAATCATAGTCAGTATGTTTATCCAAACACAGCCTTACTAACAAAAGCTTACGTTGCAATTTTCCTTACTTAAATTTTTATTGTTTCTAAAATCAAATGAAACATCAATAATATTATGATAAAAGGAACTTTTATGATTTCGTCACCAAACTAGATAATCATTCAAATGAATGTGTATTTTCAGTAACCCTAAATATACTATACTAAAACTATCGATAACTAGATGAACTTCACTTCTATATAACAACACTACCATTATCTCTCCTCTCACTCACTTATCATAGTGTCAGTGTCAAATGTCAATGTCAAAATGACAGCTAGCTTGCATGTATGGTAAAATACTTTTTAAGTCAGACCAGATAACCAAGCAAAGGCATGTCCACTTATAATGCCTGAATCACAGCACCTTTGAGTTTTTTTTAAATATCTCTGAATTTATAGCGTAAAAAATTATTAAAATATATTTAATGTGTTAAGCATCGCCAAATCTCTAAACGGTTTTTGAATTTTAGTACCTTTATAAAAATGAAATGTTTTCAATTGGTAATAACTGGGACGGATAACTGGCAGACATAGGGAGTGCAGATACAGTTTAATATTGGGCTCTATTTTAGTTGCATACGAGTGCATTAATTAGTTGCAGAGTAATGAATCGTTCAAGGGCAGAGAGTTTACGACTTAGCCGAAGTATTGGCATAAATCTTAGTGACAACTGGGCCAGTTTCATTAAGTGCTTAGGCCGTTCTAGGTAAAATGGTGCGGAATGCAAACGGTGATCTTATGAATTGACTGTTGGAAATTGGTGCGAGTATGTGGCGCCTACGCATTTTCTGGGCGGGATGAGACACAGGTTTATGACATCTTAACTCGAAAAAATGAGGATGTAAGTACGATGTCCTACTTGTGATATTCCCGCCAATAGTACTTATCTAACCGCGATATCACTTATTTAAACGACACGAATACTAAAACGATAGATCTAAATTAGTTACTTTAATTGTTTTTGTTAGTTAATACCGGAAAGTTTTATGTTGATAATGTTTTCTTTAAATTTTTCTGTAGCTATTAGTAATACTTAGTCAATTTCCGATAAAGCCTTGTACAAAGAAAATCAATATAGGCACATTATTGCCGAGTCAATCTGATAGCCTATAGCCGATGAACCAGAGCTCTCTTTTTCCCAAGATTTATTTACAGACTGACTGCTTTGATATTTTTCCGAAATTATGGTTGTTTCTCTGTTTTTTTTTTCTAAATCGCACACTACGCATTTAGACAATAAAATGCCGAAATAGGGTGGTTTCGCTGGGTGTTAAGAACCTTAAAAAGAAAAAAGGTTTTATATTTGTTTCTTACGTTTACGCGAATTGTTGAACTCAATAAAACACAATTTTACGGATTACTTCGCGATTTATTTACATTTTATTTTAAATCTGACGTTTCGAACACTTTACAGCGATCGTAGTCACAGGGAGACTAAGGTATTATTTGTCATTACAAAGTTTTGAAAAATTTTAACTACCGTCACTCAATAATATTAATTTACGTTTCTATTTACGCAGAAAGAGCTAACCGTGTCTTGAGATCTTGCAGTGCTAGGTGTTGCTTTGGTTTTTGCTAGAATAGGATCCCATGCCGGTGGAACTTTCCAACCATCTTCTCTATTGAAATTTGGATGTTTTCTAATTTCAATGGCTTCACGTAGCATTCGAGGAATAAAACGCCGTTCTTTTGCAAGTATTTTAGGTTGGTCAAAACGAATGACGACGACCGACACCTGGCTGCTGAGCTTCAGCATGTAAGGAAGGTACTACGGGACAACCAGCTTCCAGTACCACGTCGTTGCAAACCCCGTGCCAAGCCTACGACAGTTGAACGCCAACCTGCAGTACTACCATACATGAAGGGAGTCACTGACAAGATTGGGAATATCTTGAAGCGTGCTTCAATCAAAACTTACTTCAAGCCGCAAAAGAAGATTAACCAATTCCTACCACCTGTCAAGTGCAACATACCTCTTCAAGATGCAGGGGTGTACAAGCTGGAGTGTGACTGTGGCCTCTCCTACATCGGGCAAACAAAGCGAAGTATAGGCGTGCGGATAAAAGAACACATAGCTGATTTAAAACATAGACGGAACACGAAATCTGCAGTGTGTGAACATGCCTTAGACAAACCCAACCACTTCATTCGTTTTGACCAACCTAAAATACTTGCAAAAGAACGGCGTTTTATTCCTCGAATGCTACGTGAAGCCATTGAAATTAGAAAACATCCAAATTTCAATAGAGAAGATGGTTAGAAAGTTCCACCGGCATGGGATCCTATTCTAGCAAAAACCAAAGCAACACCTAGCACTGCAAGATCTCAAGACACGGTTAGCTCTTTCTGCGTAAATAGGAACGTAAATTAATATTATTGAGTGACGGTAGTTAAAATTTTTCAAAACTTTGTAATGACAAATAATACCTTAGTCTCCCTGTGACCACGATCGCTGTAAAGTGTTCGAAACGTCAGGTTTAAAATAAAATGTAAATAAATCGCGAAGTAATCCGTAAAATTGTGTTTTAATGAAAAAAGGTTTTTTTTCTATTGTCTCTGTCACGAGAAAATCCCATGTGATTTACAAGATACTAACGTTATACTAGACAACGCACCCGCTGCGTACACGTAGAGTAGGCTGAGAATGTAGTTTTTACGTCTCAATACATCCGCCAACTGTGGGAACAAGCAGTAACATAGTGCGTTCTTTTACTCCCGTTCCCTCGGACATTTACATCTATTTGTTGTAAAACTCCGTCAACACATTGTTTACTAATGCCTTCTTTAGTTTTATTACGGAAAGTCGGCCAAAAAAGAAGTCTTGATAACCCACAACAACTCGCCATCTTTAAGTTACTCTTCATTCGTGTTTTGTTTTCTATACGAGTATTAAGCGTTGGACGTCGCAAAGTTTACGTTTGATTAGTTAAAAGTAGGAAACTTAATTCTTAAACTTACGTTAAATGAATAATATTTTATTCACAACCCCGAATATAATAACATACAGAACACACTAATTCACTTACTGTCCAAACAACTGGGTCTTGGGACTATACACTGGGGATTACGTATATATTCAAAGGGTTTGAGTCCTGAAAGAGGGTGAGATACAATTTCTCACAAGGAATTGTATTTCTCCACTAACCCTTCAAAATATAGGGGGTAAAAATTAGGGTAAGTTTGTATGAAAGTTCGTTAGTTTAGAAGCTAAATCGATACAAATGGGTATTTAGCAATTTAGTTAGAAATCAAGAATAACATACATTGGTATTTCTGGATTTTTTAAAATTCGACCATGAAAGGGGTGAAAAGGAAGGTATGGTATTGGAAATTACACATTTGCGCGGACGAAGTCACAGGCATCCGCTAGTTCATTGGTATTGATATATTGAACAAGTACCTACTATGCTTTATATGATTTACGGTAAACCTCCACGAGGTAAACGAGAATCAACGAGTTCATACTCCATCTAACTATAATAATGGAAAAGCTTTATTAGTATTTAGGTAGGTATACAATTACTAATTAGGTACTAAATAAATATTCATTTACCTAAGCCTAATTGGGTAAATGAATCGGCAACTACTAATAAATGTCACGAACTCACAAGAGCACTAAACTACCTAAATTGTACTTCGTAACGAGAGTTACAAATATAAGTACAGTTGCCTAAGTATTTGTACGGTTGTTGAATAAACTAATCCCATTTACCTGTGTTATGATTGTCCATTTTCTTGTTCGGAGAGACGGGAGACTCTTTTACGTCGGCCATAGTGATTCCAGTCGACTGAGTTCACTCGTCGGCGCCTGAAATAAGTTGTGCCTATGTGAATAAAAGGAAGCTGAAGTTTCTAGACAATATTGATACAAGGGATACAACTTCATGTCAATATTGTAATTAATAAATATAAAGATTTAAGCTATTCATTTCAGTAGGTGTACGTAAATACCAAACTTTACAATCTTCACATTTATATCATTGCGCATTAGAATCGATTTAGAGACAAACTGTGACATTAATCATTTGCTCAAAAATGCTTGACTCCAGAAATTCCTTTACGAAATTACAAAGTATCTAGGTAGGAATGGATACAACCACTTGGTGAAGATCACAATCTTCTGTGTTAATATGAGGATATCCCATCGTCAAGACAATATGGCCGGACATCATCCATCTTCTCAAAAATATCCTACCTGCCACAGTTTATTTTTGACCTACACTTGCACGGTTTTCCTCGACAAATTCCGCAGTAACTTAATTCAACTTTTTTGTCCTTTGAAGTAAAAAATACTTAATGTTTTTAAAAACAACTGTTTTCTAAATATAGGGTCATTTATTAATACCCAAGACGTTGTTGCCTCATGTTTACCAATTTGCGTGATATATTTTATGGTACCTAAATTGCCTCTTTTTTTTCTATTTTTTTTCCTTTTCATCCGAGATTTTATATTACCGCGATATCTATCTTTTAAGGTCATGTCGGATTGCCGTCTCACCGAATTATGAGAGTGAAGGAACAGAAAGTGCACCTGTGTATTACGCACACACTTGTGCACTATAATATGTCCTGCGCATTTGGCTAATCTCTGTTGAGATAGGCCGCCGTAGTCGAAATCGGCTAGGAGGACATCATCATCATCATCAAGAACTTCTCAAGCAATATCATTGCAATATTGTTCATAGTTTTTAACTAGCTAGATAGTTGTGATTGATGTTGACAAACAATAAGGCATTGTGTACATTGACGATGAGATGATTTTCTAACAACATCAGCAATGTATTATTTTGTGTCATCCTTACAGTTTCCTTACTGCTCTTTAAAAGTGTGACAATAGATTTTTACTCTACATTTTATCATGGATAAATAATTCGTCCATGTTTTTTTGTTACTGTTTTGTTTGCTAGCAAAGCTTTTGTAATTATTATCAGTGTTGCTACCGATCTTACCGCACTGTAAATATACAATCGTGTACCTACTACCTGGCCGAGGTTCAAAATCATAAAAATTGGGTAGAAAGCTCTAAGTCAAGTGGGCTACTTTGCTGCAATTCGGATAGGTACCTAGGATGATAAAATAAGCAGCGTTTACTCTGTGAGCGATATCCCCCCTATATTACATACGTATTTTGTTGATTTTTTCAATAAATAAAATCGAATTTAATCACAAAGTCATTCAATAATAATAAATGCACATGGTTATTTTTTTTTGTACCGATAACAGCACGTCAAGGTAAACACTGTGGCATTCTATGAAGCAGTAATAAGGGTATAGTATGATGTGCCCAGCACATCTAGGCACTAATACATGCTAATACCTACATTTTTGTACTAGACCTACCTAAAGGGTTGTCATTGCCATCTTTATTACACATACTATGGCTGTTGTCTATAACAAACCAGAATAGAGCAAGTAACTTTTATGAGACCTTATTCTTGGTGATGTCATAGTAAGGGTAGAATCATGATGTCATGCACTCATTAACATGTTAACTGTCTTAACGAGTTTCACATTCAAATAGAAATTCAATTAATTTACCTACATAACCACCTGCTTGTTATCAGAACAATTTAAAAGACATCAATTATTTGTATTTCCTACTGATATTTAATGCAAGTCGCAAAAATAAGTCAAATTATTATGATTAAAAGGTGAATATTGCTATAACAAGTCACCACGTAGATAAAATAATCATTGTAATTTAGCAACAACTCAATTGCATTTCGTCTTTGTTTTATTTATTTCGGTACTTTGTTTATACGCCTTTGTAATTGCAATAAATCTCTGTCACTTCATTCTTCTGAATGAAAGTTAGCCAAAAAGTGCTTCTCAAATCTAAAGGGCATAAAAACAAACACTACAATACTTATTGTCGTACTTTTTAGGGTGATCGCCCGTGTGCCGGTACCACAGCACCTTATCACTGATATCACTCACTCGGATAGCGCAAGACACGGCCGCGCTCGCGTCGAGATAAACACTGTGCCGCGGAAACTAGCTGGGACTCGGAGCCGGCCTGTGTTGCCAGCGTTGAGGGGGAAAATCCCCACTAAGGGAGTTAATGGACTACGTACACGGTATTCAGACAGTCTTACTAAGACTGTCTGAATATAGCGTAGTCTGATAACCCCCTAAATATTTATTCAGTTGTGATATTTTGCTTTAATAGTAGAACAGACCTTAAATTGTCATAAGCAGAGAGCTTGCTTGCTTAGCATGAAGATAACATGTAAGTTAGTGTTTTGAACACGATATCGAAACAAAAATCTATGCCCTATTTCTCAGGAACCATTCAAGTTTAGCACCTAGGTGGTAAGTTAGAGAGTAGAGTTGTTTAAAAACTGCTTAGAGTTTCACTACAAGAAGTTAGTGACAGCTCTACTTTCCCTAAAAAAACAACATAACGAAATCTTCTTATTTACCGTTTAAATGTTTAAAGCATAATAAAATCATTTGAGCTTGATTATTAAACTTGTAATTGAAAATTCCAAATACCATGACGATTTTCAAGGATCTTTTAATATTTATGGGGGTATGTATTACTTAAAATTTATATTTTGTATAAAATGTATTACTTCGAATTTATTATTTTTATTTACTTCACATAAAATTAGATATATAATAACTAATTTTTATTTACCAATACCTTTTTTTACTCTCCAATCAAAATATGAAAACACCCCAAAATAAGGGGAAACGAAAAGCACGGCAACAATATTTCACAGCCTCACATGCTGCAATATCCGAATATCTCCGATCAAGAGCCGAACTCTACCGAGCCGCTTGTATTGATGCCGGGAAAATGGTTTCCGCGCCATTTTTCTTGGCTCGCGCGAGGGTGGATTTGGCAAACGACACCCCTGGATGAGTAGTTGACCCTATTTTGAAACGGGCATTGACCAGCCGAGTGGCTGACTCTACGTTAATAACAATCACTTGAAGCTGCTTTGTTATGCCGCAGAATACTAAATACATCGAGGATGGATACCTCTTCGTACCTAGTATAGTAATACTCCTGCTATGAAACCTAGCATAGCTAGAACTTAACTTGTTGTTGTAAAAAAATGTGTTAGGTACCTTAACTGTAATCTCAATAACCTATGTACATGCTTACTTTGTTTATCGGAGTACTATTATTTTGCATTTTAGTTTCATTACATTATAATCTACAGTTTTAATAATTTTGAATAGGTACAAAGCCACTTTAATTTCAAAAAAAGATTATAATTTACCTGCCCAAGTAATTTTGCTACCTACTTATTGCAAACAAAGAAATACGAATAAGTACTTAAATATTGAGTCACTATTTGGTTTTAACAAATCGATCTCTAACGAATAATGGTTCTCTCCATAACATTCCTTTCTTCAGACTCTCCAGAATATTTCAATACTTTTTGTTTCGTAATTCTTCAAAAGCTTGATCTTCCAAAACTATAATACTTACGAAGCTACCCCTACTTTAGGGAAAATATGACTCTCCCCAAACTTACGCTGAACTCCATAATCCTCTCGACCAGATGATAGCCTGATCGTAGAATATGATGGGTTTATTTCTATTTTCTAAAGTAGTATAAGATACTAACTAGGTGTACCTACCCATTAAATCACATAATACGTCTAATTTTGATCAGATAGGCAAATTAAAATGCAAACAAAAGCAACCGCTTAATTTAAGCATTCCATAATGTTTCGTGACTAAGGAAAATGCCGTTGTTACTTTTAAATGCTTTCAGGCATTAACGGGGAGAACCCCGTTAAGGTAGAAACCTTTGGTTAAAATATTTTGCAAATTTATTCCTAACAACGAAACCTAACATGCTAAAAAACTTTCATTGTAATTAGAATGAAAATCATAACTCGTTTTACAATTTCGTAAGCAAGACTTGTCTCTTTTAGTTTTGAATTTGTATTTGTTTTGTGGTATCTTGGTAGTGAAGTTGTTTTATTAAGGTATGGAATAAAATCAAGTGTCTGCAATATATATATATATACCTAAGGGTGAATAAACTGTAGCACTAAGTACAACTTACTATCACTTTTAAAATCAAGTGAGACAAGACTCGTAATTTTAACAATTTATTATAAAATAATTTACGGCTTTTATATTTTTGTCATTATAAATGTATACTTAAATAAATAGTAGTAAAATTTAAAAGACACGTACAACGTGTGTTTTACAGTAGTTTAATTTAATCTTACTTTAGTATGTACAGTCATGATATCAGGTTGTACAATGTTGCGTAGTATAAAAAAGGGGGGGTGGTCCGTATCTAAGATGGCGTATACGGGGTGTTAGACGGCTGAGGGTGCGGCGGGCGGCGGGCGGCGGGCAGCGGGCGCGTTGCGCAGGCGCCGCCCGGCGACCGGCGTCCAGGCGTGGACTCAGGGGGCGCAGACGCAGCTTAACCCTCCGCAGGCGGGGCCTCCTCCTCCGTCTTTGCGCCCCAGCCGTCGCACATTTTCCGGAGGAAAGCTGCCAACACAAACATAAGTGAGCTAGTGCAATGATTGCTCGACGTTGTTAATAGCCAAGTACGTTAACGCCCGAACACAATGAAAGATAGACTTTACACCTGTGTTTGCAAACAATACTTGTCTTTAGATTAGATATTGCACTTGAAAAAATGACCACCAGAGGCGGGAATTTCGTGCAAGTGCAATATCTTATCTTTAGATTGCAAAGTAAATGCTTATCACAAACAATAACATATAATACTAGTCTTAGTTTGCAATGCAAAATTAGAGGGTTTACTGTGGTCCATTTTCAGACTAGATTTGTTCACTGCAGGTAAGTGTTTGCATCTATCTTTATACACCCACGCACGCACACTGACTTTAATGTATTGTTTGCAGACATGGGTGTTAGAAAACAGCTCGTTTGTGACATGAGAAAACGTTAAAATGACGACATTAAAGCGGACAGTAAATGATTCCAGATTAAAACTCTGCTAAAAGCGAGAAGAAGTTTGCAGTAGCTGTATCCATGTTTTGGTTCACTTACGACTTATTAACTAAAGATATGACGAGATGAGGTCTTCTACGCCATCACCTTCTTCAGGAATGCTGTAAAGGTATAATCAGTAAGAATCGGGACACATGCAGAATGGCTAATGTTTGGGCCCTCGTGCTCCAATAGGTACTTTACTTGGGTATTTCTAGGTATTTGTACATACAATCGAATTAGAAAACAGTGCCTTACTCTAAATTCGGGGATGTGCAGTTTCACACAACTAAAGGGCTGGTGATCCAGATACTAGGGTCATGCTCAAAGTGCTAAGAGTATTTTCAATTTACATGGTTCTGTTTCAAGACATCTACACTACGAACACAAAGGTCTGTTCTTGAGGGTTGCCAAAAAGGTTTCAAAGGTATCAAAATAAATACAGGGTGTATGTCTGATCCGATACTCACGTGCGTAGGGGATCATGCCGTCGTCATCTTCAGGGTCCATGCAGTCCTTGACGACCTCGTCGACTTCTTTGTCTTCCAGCTTTTCACCTAAAGGAGAACAATGAAAAGGCATATTATTGTCACATCATACTGTCACAAACACCTTACATTTATTTTGTCGCTAACTTCTATGTAATGGGTCCCTAGACAAATGCAGCCTATTCTACAGGAAAGTTCGCAATCACCAACCAAATGTGTGAAACTGACTTATGCCATCAAAACATCATAACTTATTTGGATACATATACAGGTGACTTTTAATCACTACCCAATTATGTTTTAGGCATTATTTATCGTTTATAGAGCCCATAAAACTATGTATATAATATAAACTTACCTTCCCCCCCCCCCCCCTTTTTGACCCTATGGTGAGGGGTGAGGGGTGAATTTCTAAAAATCTTAATACTTCAGCAGCTACCAAAAGTACAACCTCGTATTACATTTTTTCCATATAGATTATTGTGTTCATTTTCAATTTTGATGGTGATCACACAATCATTCTTTTGTTAGACATTTTGTTGGCATTAGTAAAGTTTGCTTTAAAATAGATTGCATCTTGTCTGGCCCTGACTAGAAAAGGAATATAAATACCGCCATAGAGCCCTTATTATAAAAGTTTTTGCTAACAAAATATCAAGGGTAGTGTTTTTATAAGAAAAAAAACAATTTGCATTTGGCTTTATAGCATGAGATATTTAATCCCCTTGATAAAGGGCCTTGACTGAAAGTTGGTCGTAAGTCTTGAATAAAATTATTGTAAGTATAATATTACAGACAGTTTGTGTTTAGTTGGAAACTTTCCTCAGGCTACGGTGAGGGACAAAGATAAGTAGTAACCTTACTTTAAGTCTAAAGACAAAGTTATTAAGAAACTAAAAGTGGGTATGCATGCTATGCCGAAACTATCAGGAAGTTTTGGATGTACAAACATTCGTACCTCTAGTTCGTAATTAACTCGTTAACAGACAAAATAATAACCGTAGGTTCTCATATGCAAATAGCTGCATTTGCAACAACAGCAAAAAAAGAACTTATTTAGGGAAATTTTAACCGAATGAACACTATTTATCTTTTTCCGTTGCTAATTTATAACCAATCGAATTAGCTCTGTATGCATGTATGGTAATGTATACCTACTACAATCCCATAAGTAAATTGACTTATTTAATTGCATTGTAACTTTACGCTAGAGGTCAAGTAACTAGAGATCCGTAGGTTCAAAAACTGGCCAAGTGCGAGTCGGACTCGCGCACAAAGGGTCCGTACCATTAACTTACAATATTAGACAGTCTAGGCAAAAAAAACACGTTTGTTTTGGAGCCCTTAAATGTTATTTTTTAATTTTATTTTAATTATTTATTTTTAAAGTGTAATACCATTATAAATATCGAGCAAAAACGAAAATTCATGTTTGTTGTATGGGAACCCCCCTCAAATATTATTATTATTTTAATTAAATTATTTATTTTCAAAGTAAATATACTACTTAATATTCTGTGAATATATCAAGTATCTACCTGTTGCCGTTATTAATAGCGAGCAAAAAACACTAAAAAAATCATGTTTGTTGTATAGGAGCCCCCCTTAAATATTTATTTTATTGTTTTTAGTTGTTATAGCGGCAACAGAAATACATCATCTGTGAAAATTTCAACTGTCTAGCTATCATAAGATACAGCCTGGTGACAGACAGACAGACAGACAGACCGACAGACAGACAGCGGAGGCTTAGTAATAGGGTCCCGTTTTTACCCTTCGGGTAAGGAACCCTAAAACCCACTTAGGCGTTCATATTCAAACGCACTAGCCGCTAAAAATTGTGTGGAGAATCTTGCAAAAACGCTCAAAAGAGACCTTTATAAGATTTGACAAGTTGCAAGACGAGACCCTGGCCTCTTCTCTTGCTCTCAGATAAGGCTTATATCAAAATATCCGAATACAGACCAAATTGACGACCGTCTTGGTATAAGTAGTGGTTGGAACTCCGGACAAAACAAGACGTTTCAAACCCCGCAAGACAGGTTCAAATCCCGCAAGGGGCAAATGTTTGTGTCATGAGCACGAGCATTTGTACCTAACTGCCGTTCTCAGAGACGTCAATTAAAGTTAATCTTTCATTATCTCATGCCGTGCCTCTAATTTATTGACAAAGAAAGTAACAGAACGAGACTTAATTATGGATTAAATTTAATTGGCGTCTCTGAGTGAGGAGCAGTAAGTCATGGATGTTTATAAACGTATTTCTGTATGTACATCCGTTATCGTAGTCGCCATAGCACAAGTTCGCGCTTATTTTGGGGCTAAGTAATTGGTGTGCTTGTTGAAACAATGTATTTATTTATAGTCCGGCGACTGTCTGCGAATATCACGGGAAGAAAAAAGCTTACCTAACGCGAGGAGGGTGTGTGTGAGCTCAGCGCCAAGCATGAGGCCGTTCTCGTTCTTGTCGTACAATTTCAGACATTCCAAGAAGTCCTCGTAGCAACCCTGGTCTTTGTCTTTCTTTGCTTGGGCGTAGATGGGAAGGAACTCTTCGAGCTGAAATAATAAAGACACATGTCAAACATCATATTTATTAATAAACTTAGGACTATTCCGTGACCCCAATCGAAGTCCGCTATCGATAACAAAATGTATGAAACTATCATAAGTCATCGAAACATCATTTGACTTTAGCACACACATTTTGGTAAGTATTTGACGATAGCGAAGTTCGCTGTAGAATAGATTGCTTATTCATAAAATTCAGCTAAAGGTAATTTGAAAATGAAATCCTCCATACAGCTTAAATCGAATCCTGGGTTATTATGTGACGACCGTCTTGGTGTAGTGGTTCGAGCCCCGGACTTCTAAACCAGGCGGTTGCGGGTTCGAATCCCGCAAGGGGCAAATGTTTGTGTGATGAGCACGAGCATTTGTACCTAAGTCATGGATGTTTATAAATTTATATAAGTATGTATGTCTATCCGTTATCCTAGTCACCATAGCACAAGCTCACGCTTAGTTTGGGGCTAGGTAATTGGTGTGTTTGTTGAAACAATTTATTTATTTAATATTGTTTCTTATAAAGATTCCGTCCGGTCAAGATTATTTTAGTCAAGATTCAAGAATTCTCTAGAAACGCATATATCAGATCCGGCATAGACATCAAACGGTAGAGATGGTGCCAACAATCCCTATAATAATAACCTTGGCGCAAACAATCGATAAATATTTACTTTTACACATTATGTGGGTAGAGAAGAATAAGATACAAATAGATTTTGTTACCAACTTCAAATATCTAATATCAGCGGAATACTTTAATGTTAAAAAATCTATTGTAAAAATAAGTAGCTACATTTGTTATATTATATTTCAATAAAGTCCTCTCACCTAACTAGGTATGCATTTTTTTTTCTTTTAATCATCTGAAACATATTTTGTTTAACGTGTAATCGTCATTTGTTTAGCTTGCTACCAGTTTATTGGATTCGGCGCGGTATGTTTTTTTTCATTGCGGTATGTTATTTTTCATTGGCATGAAAAGCAAACGTTTTGCACATTTATTTTTATGAAATTTACTCATATCCTTTTTACAATTTTTGTTTGACTGTCATATAAAAAAGGGGTAGTTACCGAGAGGGTCTTTTCTCCCTTCTTTTTGGTACCGCCGAGTTTCTCGATGGTGGCCAATGTGGGGTTGGAGTTGAGCGCCCTCAGGACATCGCCAAGGTTGAAGGCATCGATCTTGCCGGAGCCGTCGAAGTCGTAGATGGAGTAGGCGAAGGTTGCCCCTGATGAGAAAAGCACTTATCAATTACTACGTCCAAAGTAAGAATAAAATTCATAAATCATTCATATCTTTACATCTTAGATTCGCAAAGAGCACTAACACAGCATAGATCCTACTGGTTCGGGATAATAATTGGGTGCTAGTGCTGAGAAGTAGCAGTGGTCTGTGGCAATTATCTCCCTCTTTTCAAAATTGAAACCATGTTGTTTCTTTAATTGTACCTACTGTGATCCATGTACAGTGGGCCCCACATCAGCCTACCCTGATCTGTCAAACTACCGCAACCAAGTTTCAACCTTATGTTGATCACATAGAGCTTTGAGATATTTTGACAGATTTGGGAAAATTGATGCGAGGCTCACTGTACATAGAAACGTACAATTTAATCAGTTTACGTTTCATTAAAATGGCAGCGAAATGAGCAACTCCTATAAAATTTAGAGTTCATGAATGAACGCGAACGGTAGGAAGAACTGGCACAAAAAGGTAATATTTGGCGAGTGAAAGTTTCCCATGCACGCAAAATGAATGTGTGAACAAATAAAACTAATCGCAGCCTCCATCCATTCATGCTAGGGCTAAAGTATAAGTATTTATTTATCCCATAATTTTGGCTCAGTGATGAATTTAGCATTTGGTAAGTCCATACGAAAATAAACACGTCTTCAGGGACAATGCCAATAATATCCGTAATGGATATGGCTATCATTGGTCCTTTTACGTAAAAGAGTAACTAAAAACTTGCAGTGTTCCAAACAATGACAAAACAATTCGTGTAGTTCTCGCAACACAGCCAAACTAAATATTTCCATTTTCGCGATTGCTTATTCAAATGAAATTAAAAAACGAACTCAATTCTTGAAATGCATATCTCTATAATAACAGGTATGTAAGTAAATAGATACAACTTAATGTACCATATAATATTAAATCTCAATGGTAGGTATCCGGAAACTTTTATCAAACTGAAAAATATATAAATATTTCGTTTATTTTCTTTAATACCTAACTAACGATTTTCCATTCCCGCTGCGCACAGGTACCGCGCGTTGGCTGCGCGTGGGCATACATTCTTCGCCGAGAATAATACTTTCCTCCACAAGTTTCGATATATTCACTGCAAACTCGTGAGTCACATTCTAATTATACCCCGATTGTAACTCTGCCCTAATTTTAACTGGGTGCCAAACGTCCGATATTTTTAAATAACAATAAGTACCTTAAATATAGGAACAATACACATGCTCAAAATATGTTAAAAAATTAAAAAAGGAGGCATGAAAATTTTATGTTTGTTTCACAATAGTTATTAATAATAGTATATTAGTTTCTTATTGTAAATTATTTATTTATTGTAAACGTTAGATATCCTTGATTATGCATTATGAATGTTAAGTGCAGTCAGCTGACTAGAACCACATGATGACCTTGATAATGACAGTTGATTTATCATATCAACAACCCCAATTAATGTCCCAAATATGACGCATACTAAATGTAAACAGGTAACGATTGGCTGGCTAATTCGCCAAAAACGCCAAGCGGCTTGCAGTGAAATCTGAGCGGAGTTTCTCTGTTTGGGCGGGCGGCCGGTCAGATCACGTGACGCAAAAGTTTAAATTTGGAACGCAGCGCGCGCGCAGCGTGGCCCTGCCACTGGCGCCGCTGCCGGCTTCTCTTAGGAACGCACGCCTTTTATGAGAATCGATCTAAACTTAGATGTTACGATGTTCACTCCCATTTCATTTATGTAATGCCTCGTATTACAGGTACTACCGCATGCATGAGTTTATGTCAGATATTAAATTATGACTGAAGGTTCTTATCAGCCTACTGGTTAATGTGATGGTAGAGTCACATTATCTTCGAAATGAGTACCCATTTAATCATCTCAAGGTGCTATTAAATTATTTAGTCATGTTAATATGTTTATTTGTACAAGATAAAACAAATACTCACTTTCAATGTCGTTCTTGCTGAGGTCGCTCTGAAAATTACCAAAAACATAACGTTACTCTATTGTTTAAGACATATCATGCAATGTGTGTCTATTGTGTGTTTTTGGTTAAATTCAACACTCCGGGTGCTGGTGTCAGGCTGCGAAGGTATACGATACCGTGTTTTCTCACTGTTTATGCACATCACTATTATTTTATGGAAGTCGCTGTTGATCCATGTCGCTCGCGAGTTTCCGGTCTGCGGAATCGTTTCACGAGGTAAGAACACGTTCCCTAAACCACTTTTCTATCTAACAGTCCTCATTTTTCACTGAACACCTTTTCACATTTCACTGCCGTCGTGGATGACTCACCATTTTGTGTGGTGTTAGTTGGTTCCCTCCCGGTCTTCACTGGCAGACGTTCAGACAAGAAGTGGGGCTCGGTAACTTTTCGCGGGACTGTTTTAACTGGCTTAGATGGCGCACCCGTCTGGATATTTGAGATTTGGCCCAGGAATCCGCGACCGTTCTATTTTCGGCGAAGTTGGTGCGCGCGAGCAGCGTCTTCAAACGCACGCAGATCACGTAGGCGCGAGTGAGACGAGAAGCTTTCACGCTTTTCTCGACCTCGTGCTGACTCCTATTCCAATGGTATATCTACATTTACGTTAAACTATTTTGATCGATCTGTGTGATATAGGTGTAGGACCGCTCTTGGAAACCAAGGTGTCTGATATTTTAATTGGTAAATGAAGGCTCAGTCATCTAAATTTATGGGGCTGTATGACATCTGTGCTCCAAACAGTTCTAATAAATTTTATAAAATAAAAACCAAAATGTTCCGAGATATTTTATTTGTAACGAAAGAAGCTGCCTACATTATTACAGAAGAAATAGAAATATCAGTATTCGCCGCATTCATCAGGGTTGACGTCAAAAGAGTAGTTCTTCCAGCGGGAGGAGTTGACTAGGGCCTCGCTGACGGTGTTGAACTTCCATACGACGTGCTGCGCAGGCGGCGGGGAGGAGCACAGCTTGCGCTGGTCTAGTAGGCTGGAGGCGCGGCGTCTCGCGTCTGGAGACAAGGGACATAGCCCGCGCATAGATCCTGGGACACGAGCCTCCTGTGAAATTTTAACATACTGTTAAAAAATAGCGAACAATTATGGTACAACTTTGACTGAAGAATTGGTAAACCTTTTGCTAAAGACATACTTATAGATCGTAGAACAAATAAATTTATCGGTTGGGTTGTGTATGGTGTATGGTCTCTAACCAAGAACCTATGCTGGGTTCTTGGTTAGAGACCATAAGATCAAAGTCGTAGCGTAGGACGTCCACCGGTAAGATGACCTAGATAAAGTTCGCACAATTGCACTGGATGCAGCTTGTAACAATCTTTTGGCTTTATATTCAGCATTGGCCATCCTGCGGTTGATAACGATGATGATAATGACCTTGCGTTTCCCGGGAGTCTTGCGTCGCCACCAGCCACGAAGGCAAGACAGAAGCCGTGCACCCTGAGAACGGCACCGCTGCACCAGGCTACTCTTCCGTGAGCCACTAGCTGATGCCGAGACAGCCGATATTGCGGCAAACTCCTTGCTTTTTTTCTGTGAAAAAAAATTATACCAACGACTAGTGATCTCATAAGAAGCAGTGAATTCTTGTTTCTATGCGAGAGATGATCTTAATTTAGCACGTCTATCTGTTTTCAATAAAGTGTAGGTAACTTAGCTGGATCTTGCAACACAAAGAAATACTAGAAGATATTGACTCAAGGTAACCTGCAAAGGTTCATCGACACGAGGTGAATTCTCATCAGACGTATGCTCAGCCATCAGCGTCACTTCTTGCATAGATATTCCTTTAGGGTCTTGTAGAACAGGATCACCATCATCATCGGAACATTGATCGTAGTCACCTACAATCAGATATTTTATCTTAAAATGCGATACTTACTTGACTACTACTACTACTTACCCTATTTCTCAAAAATACTTAATACTTCAAGTTCACACATTTATTGATACCTATATTCATTGCGTATCTGCAATGTTTAATTTTAATTAAGCTAAGACTTATTTTGGAAAAAAGTATGTTAGTGAGTACCTACTATTCCCATACAATATCTATAGAAGAAGAGCGTTTTAACAGTTTATTAAAAGTACAAAAGTTGGTGGTGTCAAATAGCTTATTGGATTAACTCTTTCGATCGAAGCGATCATTAAAAATCACTTACGATTCAGTGTTAGATATGTATTTTCATAAAAAGCAACGTCGTCCTTTTTTATGGTTTCTTCATTTAGTGTTTGATCAATTTCCTGAAAAAAATCATTTTTTATTACAGAAAAACTTAATTAAATACAATTTGTTACAATGCATCGAGATAACCACATTGTGCCTTGTTATCTACCTCTGTTAGTTCAGTTACCATATGTGTTAAATCAGGATTCTTGTTATTCGGTTCATTGTCCACACAAAATGCCATATCATTGTCATACTCTACGGTGTATGCATCTTCTAAAAGGGAATATCCTGAATGCTCAGGGCTAGGAGATTTATTTTCTGTTGTGACATGCTCAGGACTAGGAGATTTGTTTTCTGTTTTGACCGGCTCTTTGTTTTGAGTATCTTGGCCGAAAGCTATTCCCAGAGCAGTATTAACATAAGACTCCATTATTTTAGTCATTGCTTCAGTTATTAGGTCATTGGAGTCACTTTGTATGATTGCAGTGTCATCGCAAATAATCACACGCTCGACTTCACTCATGTCAAAGAGATGATTGATGAACATAGATGTGGATTTTGTTAACTCATTCTGTCGCTGAAAGTTTAATTAGTGTAGGTACAGGTGTAAGATCGTGAAACAAATATTTATATTGTTATTAGTTTGATATAATATTACCATATCGGTTTCTTCATCACCTTGACCTATAAAACTTGTTTCATTGAGTCCTTTGCAACTGTCGTCTGTAATATTATTAAAAGAAAACTGAATTAAATTAAGCCTCATTCTAAGACCTAAGTTTTCTCTAAAAGTTATTATTATCCACTAAATTATATTATATATAACGAACTAAATGAAGGAGTTACCAGTAACTTTCTGGGGAGTGGACGTAGCAACGACATTAGCTGCAGAATCCATGTCGCCTTCTACTTCTACTGCTTCTTCGTCTCCTTTGGATGCAGTGAAAGTGTTTTCTCCCTCATCAACCTCTTCTATTGAACCACTTCGAAGACCCTTTAACATTGCTAAGTAACGCCATGGTTGTCCTATGTTTGTGACAGGTATTTATTTAGAACATTGCAAGAAAAGTTACTACACGTCGGGCCCGTTTAAAAGCAATGGCATTTTCGCTCACCTAAACCAATATACCCTATCAGCAACCGCAGGCTACAATGTTCGAGATAAATACACCAGGGTTCCAGGTCTGCTAAATTACAGAAGCAAAATTGTAAAAGAATCTTAATTGAATAGCATGATTTTGACATTTAGCCCATACTACAACTGTCAAAATGTTGCTATTCAGCTACGATTCGGTTACAAGTTTGCCAGCGGAATTTAGCAGACTGGGCCTCGGTAGTTTTGCTGCGGCCAACCTTTGCAGAGTTTTTCTTATGAATCTCGAACAGTGGCCTGCGGTTGCAATGGGACTAGGTCTTGTGCCTATTTTAGCTTACCTACATACATAGGAGAATAGTATTCAATTAAGTGACTACAAAAGTGTGTACCTGATTCTGTAGCAGCATTCGCTATGACATAGGCTTCATCCAAAACTTGACTCACAAGATGCACAGCCAGTAGTCCCGCGATTCGTGGGTCACATTTCGAATCGCCATCGCCTAAACATTAACTATGTGATTAAGTATATACAATTTAAAAATAAAACACTAAATACTCTAATAACTTAAGTACTCTAATAAAACAATAAATCTAACATAATAAATAAAAATCTGTATACACAACACACCTTCCTTGTTTGTCATTTTGCGTGGTTTTTTTGACAAATAACGCGAAGAGCCGTGTCATTTTTGTTTCTTTGATGCGAGAAAAAAAAGCAGCCAGTTATATTAAGTTTTTTATGTTAAGTGATACCCATACATATTTTTAAATGTTTTTGTTACTTAGTTTGTGTCTCACGAATGGCATAATCCAGAAAATACGAATGTGGTGTTAATGTATCCGTTAGGCACTTTTTAACTTGAATTTTTACTGAAAACATATCAACAACTTTCCGCTTTTCCCAGATTTTTTTACAAGCTGCGTCTGTAATGAAAAACTGTGACATTGTATCTATGATTGTATTCCCACACGACACATCACATCAGTAGAAACAATCTACAAAGTGGGAACTGTTTAGTGCGGCCACTCCTACCACACTCTATTTATAAATTGTCGCTAAGTGAACATTGATATCAACGCAATCTCGTTAATTCAACACCGTTAGCTCAGCTAATAAATGGCTTTTAAACCGAGGACACGTCCATCGTTGTCGGTTCTGTATGTTATTTGTAAAAAGTATTTTTCAATTCATGTTTTTTATTACTATTAATTGCTACTACTCGTATTTTTGTCATCGATATCTACCTACTACTACCTAAGCAGACATGTCGAAAAGCAATGAAAATATAATTTGGATCATGTAATCAGTTTAGCATTTCTGGTGATATTTTTCAACTTAACAATGTCTGAAATGTGTGCGTTCACCTCACGAACCTCTACAGGATGAGAGACAGGGTTTAGTTTCGTGGACAAAAAGAGTAACTTACTGAGTACTTACCTGTTTTTAAGTTTAATAGGCAAGGTAATTTAACTTATTGTGAACAACAGAGAAAAGCTCGAAAAAAAACCTGATTTCTCCATTTTGATCAGTGGAATTAAGTTAGGTAGGTACTATTTCATGAAAGTTTTTTCAAATAGATAATCAAGTTATTGAAAACAACAACAGGATACCCAATCCCTGTCCCGTGTAAAGAGATACAGTTCAGTGAATAATAATGTAAATATTTTGTTTACCTAGCCGTACACAAATAAATATGACCTAATTTTCTAGTGATTTCTCGTACAGACGGCAGCTGAAGTTTCCTTAACAACCGGAGGCTGCGCTGCGCACAGATCAATGAGACTCGCTAGGGCTGCCTCTCTGCTTTTTATTTCAGGGAAGAAGCCAAGTTTTTCTTTTCCATGAGATCATAAAGGCATAAGTTATCCTTGATATTTTCTCTGATACACCGTAGAATATTGGGCATTTAAGTTTTAAAAATTAAGTTATATAATATAGTCTCATATAATTAATATTTATCAAAGATGTTCTGTTGTAGATGTGTACGTGTTTATTCTTCGGTTTTAACGTAATAAATTCGGTATTATCATTCGATCAGACTCTTTTCTTATATAAAAATGAGTTATTAGTGCAGTTGCTGAGTTTCTTAGCTGCTTGTTTTCAGCACTAACCCAGAATTTATCCCGAATTGATGGTAGGATTCTATTTACGTTCGGACGTGGACTTATAAGTTCTCCTTGCAAGCTCATGTACAGCAACAAATGAATTTTATTTTATGAATTTTAGTTAATATTAAAAATATATCGGTTTCGGGGTTGTTGTTTAGCAAAACAATAACCCCGTTATTACAAAATCTTAATACCGGGTTTAAGCCATGACTAAGCTATTAGCTAACCAATTAGAAAAGCGTTTCTCTATTAGGTAATGTCACGAATGTGTCATTAATTCCTCTGTTGCCGGCTAATATTTAGACCAATTTTAAACCTGCTAAATTTTTTTTGTAATAACACCGTAAAAGTCCAATTTTGGTCGCAACTTTAATTAATAATCCTACTGCCTTTTAAGTTATTCCATTTCCCGGTTTATTTATTTTTCAAATTAAAGTAACTATACCTACAACAGCGAAATCTCGCGTGTGTCATCCCTAGTCTCTCGTCTGGATCCAACTGCGCAAAGCCTCATTGTGGGCCGAGCTCTCCTCCCGTGAATGCGCGCTCTACCCCCTGTGTGGCCGGTTCGCACCCCTGCCACATGTAAACAGTGATCGCCAAGCTTTTCGAAAATGTGACTGCACCTTTCCGCTGTTTTCTTCGGTATGTAAATTAGTCTAATGTGATGTGTTTGTAGAAAAAAGGTTTGCTGATTACGTCTTCAACTAAAGCAGGTTTGTCACATCTGCCTTGTGGAAACATTTGATCATCAACCTTTAAAATGTGACTTCATGCTAGGTACTTTTGGTCTGAGCTTCTAAGCAAACTAGGTACTTTTGTCACCCTCCATTTTCAGTAAATAAGGAATTTTCAGATACGTTTTCTTAGTATGAATGATAGGATAAGTGCTTACCTAACCTATTTGCTTAATTGCTTAATTAAGCAAGTAGGTTCCCCTCTCCGTCGATGTGATGTTAAAATGTGTATTAGGGAAAGGAAGGCACAGAAGTTAATAGTACCTACTTACCCTAATACAACCCTAATACCCCTCCGCTACATTTCAAAGTTTACATTTCTCTTTTATGTAGAGGTTGTAGGTAACGAAAATTCAATTAACACTTTCTAGCTTAGGTTATTCCAGTTGTTTTAATTATATCTGCAATACAAAGATTTTACTACAAAAAGAAAATGTATCGGCTGATCGAATTAAATAATCCAGAATCAATGTCTACATTTAAAGACACAATTAAGTGATCCACCAAAACGGCATATGCCCAGCATTAATCGTGGTAATAACTGGGGACATACGATGACTACGACACTGGATTTAAGCGGACAACATCGAATTACTTACCATGTTTTTTGAAATCATGGACACGTTCCTACTAAGTGCAACCTTTGCAGACCCAGACCTACTACTAAGACCCGAGTTCACCAATTTTAATTTATAAACAGCCAGTAAACATCATTTAGAGGTGCTTGTGGCGCAGTGGCGGCAACGCTTTGGTAGAGATATCAAAATTAAGCAACTCACGGCGCGGTCGTGATTGGATGGGATTCCGACCATTTAAGTGACGTCCATGACAAGCAGCTCCGTGCTTCGGAAAGCACGTCAAGCAGTTGGTCCCGGCTAATATCAGTTGATATTAGTCGTTAAGCTTAGTCAGAGGCCCTAGGGCGGTTTGATAACATCTGACTGTAAGGTTGGTCACTTGCCTTACAGACGAGGTAGAGTATGGCTCGTATCTCCTCATAGTTGAGCACCTCACTCCTTGCCACTACTGGGCAAAGGCCTCACGCCTTTGCCCAGGAGTGGGATCTATATAGGCTAACTTTACGGTAAACATCCATCGACGGTTAATTTGGCGGAATTTCCATACAAAATATGTCAAAAATTGCTAAATCGGGTGATTAAAAATTAAGTTGGTGAACTCCAGGCTAAGTGCAGCCCTGGGATTGCTTGCTTTATAAAATCTACAAGGGACAACCGACTTGATTTTGCCGAGTGATTAAATATTCTGTACTTGTACTATATTATGTGCTTTAACTTCCACAAAAGTAGGCATAAGTGTGACTCCAGCCAATATTGAGTAAAAGGGAAATAAAGGAATACACAATTCATTAATGGAATTATTTTTTGAAAATATAGGTTACATACATTGCTCAGATCCTAAAGTTAGTAGGTAACGGTAACTACCCAGACCCGAGCAAATACGGATTTCTATATTCATCTGCTGACTGGAATCGAACCCGCGACCCCAAAGACGGCTACTCCACCAGGGAGGTATCATCAAGTTTGTTGCTTACATCTCAACGTTATACTTACCTATTTATATCGTTACTATCCATACTAATATTATAAATGCGAAAGTGTGTCTGTCTGTCTGTCTGTTACGTCTTGACGCTTAAACCACTGAACCGATTGAGATGAAATTTGGTATGGAGACAGTTCGAGACCCTGGAACATTTTGTCGCAATATAAAAAACATTAAGGGGTGAAATGGGGGATGAAAGTTTATATGGATAATCAAACTCTTGCGGGTGAAGTCGCGGGGAACCACTAGTTATATATATTTTCATAAAATATAAACCATTCCTTTCTAGACAAACTGGTCTCGTCAAAAATGAAGATGAAAGAGATATCCGAAGAAGACCCCAACTCAGACGACGCAGTGCCGATACCTGTCCAGATCTTCCTTTGGCGGCTAACGGCACCTTTCGTTAGGCCAAGGCTGGGGAGGGTACACGATGATGATTGCATGGTCAGTATTCATAATTAATATGATAATCGTAAAGATTTTCAAAACTATCTACTTGTATGTATTAGCAAGTCTACTAAAGTACCACCCACGCCTCCCCCCCCCCCCCTATTATTTGTGGTCACCATTTTCTAAAAATAGCCTTTGTCACAACCACAATTCTGACGAATTCAATGACACCACATAAATATGTAATTTAATATCAAAAACCATCCAGGACTGCCTTTTGGGCTGTAGAGCGTGCCAAAGAAATGGACATACACATTACTACATACATACATACACTGGCAAAACACTACTTATCCACTTTCTGACGCAGTCGGGTAAAAAGCAAAAATATACTACGTACAGTGTGGTACAATGGAGCTATACCAAAATTTCGTCACAATTACCATCTCCCGTATGGTCTAGTGGCTAGGATACCTGGCTTTCACCCAGGAGGCTCGGGTTCGATTCCCGGTACGGGAAACTTTTTTTTGTTTTTGTTCCAACGTACATTTTTGTAAATAATCATTGAAAACAAAATTATCTATCACAGTTCTGTCAGAGAGCTCCAGGGCACCATGTAAGTATTTTTGATTAGATGCGTGCTCGTAGTTGACTTTGTAAAATTTGTTTATTATAAAATTATATATTTGACTTTTGTTGATAAGTTTGGATTTGGAAAAGTATTAAGTACTTAGATAATTATTTTTTGCACATTTATCGTTACAAATATGTTACGTAGCACACTGCCGCCACAGTCGTCAGCATGATGCACAGAAATAAGTACCTATATTGAGAGCATGATGCTACTTTTGTTTTTAACTACACAGTGTTTTCGAGACACGTTGGTAGGGGACATTTTACTGACTCTGAAATTCGACGCTATGCCTTAGCGCTATGCTGATCAAATGACTAAAATACTTATACTAAATTAAATTAAAAAATATATTTCAAAAATTACCTATTTTAATAAAAATCTTCGAAGTTAAAAACGATAGCACGAAATAGAACCATGAGAGATAAAGTGATTTGAATTCCGATTAAGGGTTCGTTGGCATAATTACACCACCAGCCCGTCCCGCACCAAAATCAGCATAGCTAACCTCATCCAATTTCAGATCCAGTAAAAAAATACCCTCCCAACGTCTCTCGAAACACTGCGCTACATACTTACATAATGTATAATTTTTCCACCTTAGTAAGGTGGTATACGAGTACTAACTGCGATCTAGGAAGATTTATAAGTAGGTAAGTTCACCACTAGTGGTCCACTCACTATACCTACTTTTACATTTGAATTAAAAGGGTTCCAAAGTCATAAGCTCAATTTAAACCTAACTTATATACGTCCTTGTAACTAAATTGATGAGGTACTGCACTAAGAAGGAAGCAAATAAATAAATAAAGCACTTATTTACAACATTTTTTTTTCGGATTTATTATAAGGCGCTTGTCCTACCCCGGCCGGTTACGATGAGCAGGATTTAAAAAGTGAGTGGAGGTAGGTAGCTACCTAGGGAAGCGAGTGTGTAGTTCCAATGTATTGTCTCTCTGGGCTAATAGGTGTTATTGCTAATAGGCCAATAGGCGACTTAGTTATTAGGAGACTGGCGATTAGTCGCAATCTGTAGAGAAATTGAGTCGCCAAGCGAGACAGTATAAAAGATGTCTACAAACTGGTGAATCAATTCCTCGCCGCGGCATAGTGAGTGAAAATTCACATATCAACCCATTCAATTTCATCTGGTAACTTTAAGCAAACCAATCAAGCACCCACCAAACAAAAATTATTTAAATATTAATTTAGGTAGGTTTATTTAAGGTTTTTTCAATTACGATACGGCTTTATACTGAAAATTGTTAAAAATTTGCCACATTCTCATTCTTTTGTCTGAATTTTGTGCGCATACGCATATAAACTGCATTTCAAAACTTTCTTTAGATATTTTTAATTAGGATTTGGGTATCGCGTTTTACTTAATAAGCCAGTCTTGTATAAGTTGCAATTTTTTTGCTTAGTACAAGTTTAGTAGAAGTAAAATGTCATTTTTAAAATGTCAATGTCAAAAAATGTAAACAAATAAGTCGCACTGCCTGCAACTTTTTGTACTTTTTCAGTTTTTGTAGTCGCGAAGTTTTGAAAAAAATCTATACCTATTAATACTTATTTTTTATTGTGCTTACATAGGAAATAAAAAAGGCTGCCAAGGTAAGTGAATGAAATACATTTAAAGTTGCATTGCTGCCTTAGAAAACTGATAAATAGGTACATAGGATAATGATGTCGTTCAACATGTTTGCTTTTTGGCAATTTTCAGTCGTTTGAAAAGGCTCTCGTACAAAATCTTCGCTTGGGACTGTCGATCAGCTTGTCCGAATCTGAGGCAATAGAGGCTATTCCGCGATGGCGCCTGATCCAAGCTGCTTTTCCTCATGTGATGCACTCCTTAGCAGCCCTCTTACACAACAGGTATACTTTTAACATATCGCTTTTTTTGTTTTCTATATCTTTTTCTTTAAGTTATTGTAACATAAGGTATCATGGCCAATTCTATACCGAGTAGAACACTATTTTGTATCGTCACATTTTGTTTTTTTTACATAGTTACGTTTTGTTAGCTACATAGTTTTGTGTATAACTTTATCAACTGCCACATATCTAAAATTGTTTGTTGGCACTGATAGCTATATAAATTGCCTAGATAATCGGACTTTATTCTGAATTTTAAGGTCCACTTGCATATGTTTGGATTAGCTATTCCAGACTTTTTTAAGGCCTATTATCTAGTTGAAAGCCCACTTGCACAAGTCCTAATTAGATAATTCGGTAGGTCCACTTGTGCCAGACATGATTAGCTAGTCTGGACTGGCAACTATGAGCTTTCAACTTAGATAAAAGGCCTTAAACAAATGAACGTTAGCTAATCTGGATGTGTGCAAGTGAGCCTAAATGTTATATTATTTAATTCTGCACTAACTTCAACCTGTTTTCATTTTTTAGGGTAAAAGACAACATGCAGTCACTAGGCAATGTGGAAACTACACTTTTGTACACACTGCACTGGATCCTCCTTGATGCATGTGATGAATGCACCGACAATGACTATGAAAATGGCATCTTCTATTCCAACCCATTCCATTACCTATTCTCAGTACCCTCCATAACTGTATGTACCTTAATATTGTATTTTATTGTAGTAAATACTTTTTGTGTGCAAAATATACAGTTATTTATATTTATTATTCCAGTTGTTTGTGTTCCTCTTCGCACCGATATCTCAGCATTTAAAGGAATCTGACTTCACAAACAATTATCGCCTAGAAAATGGACTGAAGTTGTGGCAAGCAATGTGGGAGTTCCGGCACCCTGACGCACCTTGCTTCACAACACTGGTCAAGCCCAAACCGAAGCCATTGGGTGGTAAATTTTCTAAACGCAATCAGCATGGCGACGTGTTTTTAGGGCGTACGTTTAATCATTTCCCTTACGTTTTCCACTGAAATGTCTCCTTATCTGTAGCCTGCTTCAATCTTTCAGTGAGCTTTAAGTATACATAAACATTTACATTATGTATACTTACCTATTTGCTACTAGTTTCCGGCTTATACTAATTCTTTTAAGTCTTCTCTATCTGATTATGCCATATCAATTGTAATGTTGCAATATGCAATAATATTTTAAGGCAAATTATCAAAAGAAGAGGGTACTGTGAATGGCAGTCCTCCTAGCCAAAATGTATCAGTGTCACAGTCTGAGATGCCATCCAAACAACCGAGCACAGAGGAAGAGCCATGGCTTTCTTCTCCAAAAGACACAATATTTCCAGAAACTATACCAGAAGAAAGTTCTAGCACTGAAGAAGAACATGTTGTAAGTCTTATGTACTTTCTAGCAAAATATAAATCCAGTGTTTAATTTACTACAATAACTATTGCAATACCTTAGTACTTATGATCCAGTTTATTTAGATTAGGCCTATATAATGAAATGTCATAAATTAAAAGATAGTAACTAAACATAATATACAATTTTCAGTTTATTTACCGTCTGCCGTCTGAACAAAACTACGGAGGTGCAACCAAAGAAACATACACAGTATATGCAGCTGATCCTAGCCTGTTTCAACTTCGAAAAACCGACCCATCAAAACCAGGTCTCCCCGGCATCAAACCTTTGCCTCCTGTGACTAAAATGAGGTAATATCCTATAGTTCAAAATCCAATTAATAAAAAAATATAACTTCGCTCGTTTTATGGCGTCTTTTATTCATGATGGTGTGTTTTTAGTTCATCAGATAAAGAATCTCTATCAGACAGTGCAGGTGGAGGTCAAGGACAAAAAGGGACTCCCACAACTGCAGAAAAACCCATTTCAAAACAAATTCACGTAAGGCTTTTCAAAATTTATATATGACTTCGTTATCGACCGTAAATCGACGCTAATAGTGTCCAAAATCGTTGTTTTCAGGTATCAGCAGCCTCATTTCTAGACGTTGCAACTTTGCGATGTCTATTTACTTCTCAGTGGCAAGAAGAAGGTGTCTATTGGGCGCTCCACTATTTGTACAATCGGTAAGTGGTTAAAATACTATCGGTCTGGTACGTAGACCTTTTGACCTTGACGATCGGGTCAGGTCACCCACAACTACTGAGTAGCCACTGATCTGCCCAAAAATCACATACAATTTAAACCATATTAGTACTTTTGGTTTCGTCTCTGAGCGGCCAGTAGCAATAATGGGCTCAATTCCAATGCGCCCTGCCTAAAATTAAATTTAGGTTCAGTCTGTCTCTTTCTCTGCCAAAATGACAAAAAAGAAAGACTATATTAATTTAGAAACGTCAGACTAAACAGCTGTCCGTTGCTAAGGAAATTAGAGAACCCATAGACAATTTAGTAAGGATGTCATTCGATGACGACTAAAGTAAGACGAAAACACGCAAAAACTTGTACAAATACGTTAGAAATCGCATCACTTAATTTGACGTTTTTAAATTATTGTAGTCTGTCTCTTTTCGTTTGTTTGATAGAGAAAGAGAAAGATTGAACCTTAATTTAATCTTAGACAGGGCGCATTGGAATTGAGCCCTATGTGCAACACCGCCAACCTCGAGGTCGAAAATTTTGAAGCTTTTCTACTCAACATTTTTGATATAACATTATTTTAAAATGTTTTTAGATTGCGTGATATATGCGATGACATGTCTAAACAAACACAACCAAGAAAAAGAAGCAACTCTCTGCCCATACCTAAAATTGAAGTATCAGTCTACCAAAGCCCTGACATAAAAGAACGTGACTCCTTAAAAAACTTTATGGAAGTACCCGAACTAAAAGACATGTCGCCTGTTACTGAAATACCATTTCCGGTTTCACCAAAAGTCGAGGAAGAAACTGTAATGATCAGACGATCTAGTGAGAAAATCAAACGCAAAATGAAAATGGCTGACTTAAAGGCGTTCGTGGAAACAAAATTACTATCAAAATCAGATAAGGCGCTAGAAAAGATTGGACAAGACGATCACAAGTTCTCTTTTCACACAGCAGTAAGAATGATATCTGTAGATATTTTTCTTTCCTTTCCTTGTAAATTAGTAGTATTTTTTTAGATTATTCTATTTTCTTGACTCTTCCTATTGTTTTAGGAGTATCATAGAAGTCTTGATCATGCTGATGATAGACCCACTTCTGCACTATCAGGCAACTTTCCAACTTTTGCTCCTAGACTAACTGGCGATTTATTTCAGTGCAATCTAATCAAAGGAAAAAGTATGCCGAGTCTAAGGTGAGTACTGACGATTCATTTTTTTTAATTATATTTTAATTTTACATAGACAATACCAATTTTATCCTACTTATAGCTATTTCGGAGCTCACATCTCTTATAATTTTCGATTCAGTAAAGGCGATTTATATTTTCTAGGAATCTAAGCTTAGCCAATTCGATACTAGTAGAGGACTTAGTTTATATATTTTCCCATTGAAATTGTCGAACAGGTGATTATTGGCCAATTTTTATTTTGTTCTATTAGTATTTCTTATTTTCATAAAAGCACAGCATGGTTTATTTATTACACATTGGGTGATAATCCTCTTTTAAAAATTGTATTTTTCTCTTTCTCCCGTCTTGATAACGCTTAAACCCGTACACTATTGTATTGGACGAACAAAACGGTCGCTAGCTGTTTGATTGATGAGCTAGCCTCTAATGGGTAAGTGCGCAAATATACAACGAATTAGATGCTTCGTAAATTAGATGCAAGCATTCTAGGCAAAACTATCACAACGGTAATGCATTTATAGGCAGTTATTTTACTTAGGCTAGCATTTAGTTTTATGTTCTATAAAGGTTGGAAATCTATATTGTCTGCTACACGGTTGTAAGACATGACTCGGGTTAGGTCACCTTGTCTGCCCTACATAGGTACGCCCATATAGTAACCAGTAGCGTACAAACGGCCAACATTTTTTAATAAGCCTTTTGTTAAATTGGTAGCTTCATAAAGGTTTTTAAGTTTCCATAAATCTATAGAGCATTATATTATGATTGATTGACTTTATGCAAGGTGTCTTGGCCCGAATCCGGTGGCGGGGGTAAACAGCCCTTATGCCTCTAGAGACGTAGGCGACGCTTCTGGGTTTGATAAAATTATCACGTTGTTTATATAAGCACTCGGACACATGCTTTTATGAAACATAAACAATCTTCAAATTGATTGAATGCACGCATCTTTCGCAAATCATCTTCCACGTTACGAGTAATTGAATATCTACGTAGTTTGACAAATCAAACGCTGTTTTCAATGCAAAGCTTGAGCTGAAGTTACGAACCGCTACATGATCTATTGAATATAAACTATGCCAGCTAAATTTTAAAGTTGCGCAAATTTTGTCATATTCGTCATCATCATATTTCTCTAGCATGGTGTTATAAAAATATATTTAATCTGGTCGTAAAACACTCTTCCTGTGAAGCCCTTTGATCGTGATTGTAAGTTCACTGCACTAAAAATGAAAGTTCTACTTTTATTTTGACTGTCTCATCTGAAGCGTAATTTAAAATTAAAACACATTGCAAAGTTTTGAAACTTTCGAACAACTCGGTAATAAATAAACTTTATCCCCAATATCCACCACCAAAGGTATAGAGTGTTTTATACCCTAATTTGAACTTAAAACTTCTTGAAATATTGATCGCATGACAGCAATAAAACTAATGAAAATAAATAAGCTACATTAATTCACATATCTACCACATTCTGTTAAAATCTAGAATAAGGTAGGTAGTCCTAATCATCTACTTTCAATTCAATAGTCTTTATGACTGGTATTTAATTATTTTTCCATCTTCTGAAGTAGCATATCTACCACTTAATTGTGAAATAAAATAAATAGATAGACTGCTTAAATGAGTCTTCGCCTGTAGGGTACAAGGGCTTCGAGGGCACGACGAGAAAGGGGACTGTAGAGGTGCGGGCGGCACAAAGATCCTACTGAGGATTCAATTAAGCGGTTTACCTATAACTATCAGATCAGCAACGATTCTCAAAGTTGAATGCTACTTATTTCGCTGTCTTCATAATTAACAAGACTCAAGTCCCACGTTCAATAATCATTCGACGACTCAGTTTCATGACTACGAAATAAAAAGTCCTCAACCTTGAGAGACATTTAGTGCTCAGGGGTATGAACACGGTAGAAATGACTCAAAAACGTCTACTGAGTACCAGCACTGAACTGAACTACCTATTTCAGATATATCGGAGAGGTGAAGACGGAGAGAGCACACGGCCCGTCTTATACAATGCCTTCCAATCTTCAAAAGAAGAACAACCCTATTATAACGGTCACAGAACACACTCCTACACCATCGCCAGACTACCTCTCAAAAACAAGACAAGTATGATTGTGTTTTAATTTTTGCTATGGTCCATCCTACCGTTAACTCTATAAAACCAATCAGTTTAAGAGATATCCTTCCGAATCCGTGCAATTTCTGAACTAAATCTTACGATTTCTGCCAACTCCTAAAATTGCCAGTTGATATTATGATTTGAACTAAATATTTTTTTTACTTGACAGTTAGTTGAATTGGATATAGTTTTCGAATATGTGTAATATTCGCAGTAAAAATGTTTCTTAAGCTAATTATAATTTTCAGGGTTCGCTTGAGTCACAGATTGATTCAGTAAGCATGCAGGGTTCCCAACATATCCCGACCCCAGAGCGCAAGCCAAGCTTGACCCGGTCACAGACTGACTCGAACATCACATACGTTGTTGAAGAGATACAAGAAGCTCCAGGCTCCTTGCATTATATCACCAAAGATGGGGATATTGACTTTCAAGTAGTTCTCAAGGCAAGTCAGAATTCTAACTTGATTGAAATGTCTTTGGTAGCCTTACTTTGAATGAGGATGTCCGTATTTTCGATTGTAGCCGTCCCGCTTACTCATGCCAGCATGACAGCTTGAACGAGCGAGTGGCTAGCCTTTAACATACGGACATCACATGAAATAATATTATGTTTGTGAATTTTATAGGCGGTCTACTCAGTATCTACAATGGACAGTTTCTACATAACCTTACGCGTTATGGAGGTAATGCTGAACTTGGTTGACACCCTTATGGAAATCGGTGTTCACAAGAATTGGCAGAACAACCAAATGGAAGAAACTCAACCAGGCTGTGTCGACCCACTAATTGACTTTAATAAAGATAAGGATAACAAGGTAAATTATGTTCATATTCAAATATACCAATAAATAAATGAATTGTTTCAATAATCACACCAATTACCAAGCTCCAAATTATGCTTATTCTATGGTGATTAAGATACTCGATCGACATACTTGAATACGTACGTTTATAAACATCTGTGACTTAGATACAAATGCTCGTGCTCATCACATAAACATTAGTCCCTTACGGGCTCGAACCCGTAACTGCTGGTGGCGTAGTCCAAAGCGCGCACTACTACACCAACACGGTCGTCAGAATAAAAGTTATATGAAACTTCTTACATTTTAACCTATTTCAGGAAAGAGATTCTGGACTGCCTTGTGCTCAGAGCCAAGATTCAACTAATACTAACATTGAGGGTTGTGACAGCACTAAAGACAAATCTAAAGATGAAGAGAATCTGGATTGTCCTTACTACATGATTATGCATATTATTCTCAGGTATGTTACAGCTATCGAGAACCTACAATGGTCGTAATTTTAAGTTCCACACCCAAAGGGTAATAACTCTGTTACTAAGACTCCACTATCCGTCTGTATATCTGTCACCAGGCTGTATCTCATAAACCGTGATAGCTAGACAGTTGATTTTTTTACAGATTTCAAAGTTTTTCTGAATCCAATTTAGCTGTAATAAAATAAAATCAATGGTGATGCTAGTTTCGCCTTACCCTTTGCCCTGTCTTATTTAAAAAATATTTTTTAGACTGCTTCGGCAACTGGGCTGTTCTCACGGATGCATGACAGCCCTCCGAGGTCCTCAAGCTGAATGCCTCAGAGTACAAGCTCGAAACTCCTTACGACAACTGCGATCAGCAGCTATTCCCAAATTTACTATGCGTCTCAAAGAGATGACCAAGTATGCACCGATTAGAGAGGTACTGGACAACCTACACGCTACTGTTGGGTTCTGCGTTGAGCCTTCCACCTTGGTGTCTCCAATGAGTGAGTATTATTCCTCCTTTTGTGAAGGGTGGTGAATTTCGACTTTACGGAAAAGAGTTAAAGATTAAACTTCGAAAACTTCTATTTTTCCACTTCTTCTTAAAAGAAGAAAAATTTTCAACTTTTTTAAAAAAAAAGAAGTTCCACTGCCTATAAGGTTTTCATATTTTTTATAATAAAATAGGCAGTCATTTGACCGCAATCTCACCTGATGGTAAGTGACGATGCGGACAAGGGTAGATCAAGTCTTTTAAAAGTTGGTTTCATCTTACAGGCCAACAAAAACGCAGCACAAAGTCTCCAGAAATTAGCCACCTCCAAGCTGGCTATGCAACAAACTTTGGCGCATCACAAGGTGCCAACGCAAACAGAGCTTTAGAGACATTCATTATAGAGTCCACTTTCCGAGTGCTCGTCACCAGGTTCGCCCTTATGCATAAAGAGCTCAAAATGTTAGACAATTCCGTAAGTGGTTTAGGATATTTTTTATAACAGTCATAACAATCAACACACGTCACGTATTTGTTGCCTAAGTATAATTAGCTATCCATTGTTTATGGTATTCAAATATATGTAATAATGTGGTCAATGTTGTTGACCTCAAATTCCTATTTTTCTTTGTATTTTTTATTCTATTTTGTTTTTTAGAAACTGTACATGGAAGTCCGTCTTCTCCTAAGCTATGTACGTGAAGCTCACGGTGGTATATTCCGGATTGTCGCCTTCAGCGGTCTAATGGACACTGCTGAAAGACCTGACAGCCAACCAAAAGAATCTAATATGCAGACTACAAGGGTCATAAGGTTTGTTATAGTTTATATTAAAATTGAAAGGGTGTTACGATGCTTTAATACTTTTTTTATTTATGCAGAATTTAATGTGATTGTTTTCTTAAAATGGATGCTCACTGCTTGGTTCTTAGTTGGACGTCACCTATAGCATAAAATAAGAGTCTATAGCCGTAAATCACATTTACAAATGACTTGGGCTTTATAGTAAATATTAAATATTCTGCTGCATCATTGGAATCGCTTTAAGAATATTCCAAAATTTACGCGTGCGCTATCTCTAGCCTTTCGCTGACAACACCCTGACAGTATCTTTATTTTTGACTACCTTAAAGCAGGGGTGCGTTCCAATATTAATAATGTTCGTCTTTGAATCTGGATGTGATGCTACTAAGAAAAATGATTATGCGAAGTTAAGTTAGCTTGGGCTTTTATATGACAGCTATTACAGCCGCGTGTGATTTACGCACTGACCTCTATAATACAAGTACGCTGGACTAAGATTCTCTAAGAAATGACAGATAATTTTTGTGCCGAATCAAAGCGCCCCTACCGAGTGTACAGGGAACTAAAATAGAGTAACTTCCATATGTTTATGTCAATTTTCATTAGTTCCGTGGACGGTCACCACACGCTCACTACAGCCGTCAGCGCCAAAATGGCGATAATCAAATGGCTTCATTGTTAGGTTGACAGTATGCAGTCCAGCATACTTGTATTATAGAGGTCAGTGGATTCACGTCTGACAGGTGACGGGCTATGGTCCTATTATCTGTTAATGTTTTGCCCCAGACACATCTCTCGCCCGGCGGATGACGAGCGTGGATCGGACACGGGCGCGGATTCGGGCTGCGCCGCGGACGAGCGCACGCACAACAAGAAGTTCACCTTCAAAAAGAGAAGTACCTCGTCTACCGGGGCGCATGTAAGTTTTGTACTACCGGACCAAGCCTGCTAGACGAATGTCAAACGACGACGAAATCGATATTAACAAGTTAAGCTTAATTATTCAAAAAAACAAAATACCCGACTGCCAAATGTATTATATTTTTGAAATGGTATTTTGACTAGCTTTCATATGATACCCGTATTGTCATTCTTACCCTGTTTTACCTTACCCTTCCCCTCCTTTTTTTCATTTGTGGGTGCCATTTAAAAAATTTACGTAGCCTTTGTCATTATTACCACAATTTCGACAAATTCAACGACATCTCACATGGCCGTTTGGGCTATAGATCGTGCCAAAAATTATACATCATACATTCGAAAAACATGACCCTCCTTCCGCAGCTGATATTTTATTATAACAACATTGCTTTTTACCCGAAAAAGCAATGTTCTTATAATAACTATCTGCTTTACTTTTTAGTTGCCATAGGTATTTTCATTGTATTCGTCTTCGGTCGTTTGAAATTCGTCTAGTTGGCTTGCTCGGAATATATCGATGAGAATATACAGGGATATGTCTATACTAATATTATAAAGAGAAAAGATTTGTATTTTGGAATGTTTGTCGCTTAAAAACTACCGAACCAATTTCAAAACAATTCAAGAATGCTACATAATTCCTGAGTGACATGGGCCATATTTTATTTTTTAAATTATATCCGTGTGAGCCGGGGCGTGTCGCTAGTTACTGAATAAAGTAATAAACTTGGATTTTTATGTCAAGTGAGTAAAGTTCAAAATGTGGTTGCAATATTTCAGATATTGTTCGTTCATTAGAGGCCTAATAGTTTGAAATTTACCATGAATTATTGTATATTGTATAATCGACTCGATACGTGCCAACCTTAAAAACATCATCTGTATTAACATAATAATTGTGCAGATGTTTGATACTATTTCTCTTTTATTTGCGCATCTACTGCAGAGCGCTAAAATTTTAATATAAGATAATAATTGTCATAAATAAGATATTAAAATTATATTCTAGATTGTAATTAAACTTGGCAATGATTTTTGAACTGAAGTTACTTAAAAGCTTATTTATCCGTAGTCTGCCTTCCTCTTGTTTCAGAGTCTGTTGGAAACGGAAGGGGGGGAGGAGTCGGCAAGTCAATCCCCTCTATCTGTGCGCACACGCCGATACCAGTTAACCCCTCGACAGTCCGAACGGACTATACCCTCAGCTTCGTCAGCTGATATAACGCCGCATCACAAGATATCTCACTCGAAATCGATACCTTCAAAGTTCCATATTAGTGGGATTGGTTAGTAAACTTCATAACACCATTTTCCAAAAACACACTGTATGGCTCCGCGTACTTGAGCCACGGACCACCGCCACTGGTGGCTGTCGCGCCACGCTCGTTGGATCCGCGCAAATGAAAATGGTACCGACCACAGTCAAAAGAATGAGACAACAATTTGACACTCATTTTGCTAATTCCTTTGACAGTTGTTTTGTCAAAATAGCGAGTGGGCGCCACCTGTGGCGTGTCGCGATCACTGAGTCGCGTGTGGCTGCCACTCACTTTACGTGTGCGGCGACTCCATAAAAAAAACGTATTAAAAACAACGTAAATAGCGTTTCGCCTGGCTGTGGTGAACTGTGGTCGGTGGCCCATCTGCGTGGAGCCTATATCTTATTTTATAGTGATCCTCAATAGAGACGCTCGAACTTCGACAGCTATTAGCGGCCATCTTGGAGAAGCAATAGCTGTCAAATTTGGCGAGAATACATTTAATCGTAACATTTCACCATGGAACACTACACGCTTCAAGAACGCGCAGTGGTTAAAAATTAATAAAATCTTAAATCTGTCATTTTTTTTATTTTTTTCGGGGTTATTAGGCCTTTATTCTTGAATGTATTTCCAGTAAACTGGTTCCGCCAAAAACCGCAACAGTCCCAGTCTTTGATTCGCAACGGCGGTGGTTCTGGCGAGTCCCTGCCGATCTCTGGAAGCATGATATCTCTAGCGAGACCGCCGCACGTCCCGCCACCACATTCTAGCCGCCCTGTGCATGTCAAACGAAGAGTCGGATACACACTTAACAGGTACAATTTTTTTTATTTTAATCTTTAAACTTGCCAGACCGTGACTATGCTATGATATGGTCATGGTATAGTGCAGTGTAGCTGGCACAGTCCTACGACGAGGAGTTAAGGTACACATTTGTCATTTTGCATAATATAAGAATATTGAGATAAAGAGTAAGTGGGATTGTTTTTATAATTTAAGCCATATCTTTGCAAGCTATTACGAAACTCAAAAATTAATCGGCATACCATTAGAAGACTGTCTATGAAATTTTTTGTGCAAACTTTCGTAAAATCTTTTTAAGTTAAGTGTTATGTAAATCTTTACAGGGCTAGAAAAAGGGTTGAAGATAGATTGAATAGATTCGGCCTAAGGAAAATGGGAAAGAAAAGAGACGGAAGCATTGAAGAAACTAGCGGTGGATGTAAGTACTTGCTGTATTATGTTTGCTTAGAACAATAGTTACAGCAGCTTAACTTGTCCGTGGCGTCTATCTATCCATACTTATATAGAATATGCGAAAGTGTGTTTGTCTGTCTGTCTGTTATCTCTTTATGCTTAAACTTCTGCTTCTGATTTAAATCAAAAGGTGTAGAGATAATTTGAGACCCCGTAAAGGACATGGGGTTCTCTTTATCCCAGAAATCATCCTAAATGGGGGGTGAAAGTGGAAGTTTGTATGGGAAATCCGATATTTTCGCGCGCATAGTAGCGAAAAACCGTTACTACCAGATAATATGGGCCAGCAGCCAACTGAGGCCTTTGGTGCAACCCGCGAGATCGTTTAAAATCTCACAAATTGCAACAATAGTGATGAGCTAAAATAAAGTAACAAATCGAGATATGATCGCCTTAAAAATACCGCCTTATTTGTTTTACAGACTTGCTCCGTTTGGCTGGTTAAATAAATTAATATCAATTGTTTTCGTTCCGCAATATTACCTTCTATATATATATATATATATATGATACAACTTACCTTCTGCGGCTTGCAACTTTTTTTGTACCTTCAAGCTTGGCCCACAATATTCAAAAGGTTGCCTATAGCTGATATATACTATAGATAGCCAGTCAACGTTGCTGTGCTAACTTTTCCAATGGTGGTCTATCTAATATCGTTACTACATTATTTTAAAATGCTTACAGATATGTCCAGACGTGGTTCTGCGGAAGGTGGTTCGGGGGGAGCGGAATCAGAAGTGGTGGTACTAAAGCGAAGGAGATTGGTGGCCGCGGCCCCGTTGTACGCTGGTTTAGCTCGATTCAACTTCTTGCTGGACGCTACGCAACCTGGTGCCACCCCTGACGCTCTCTTCATGGCTGCTTTATTGGACCTGGTAAAGAAAAATCATACTACTAAGACAAGAAAGTGTATGCATTTTTTAATATTACACATCCTTAAAAAGATTGAGTTCAATTAAAGTAATGAGTGCCGACGTTCCTAAGCTTATAGTTTTATTTTATTTATCTTATCATGGATTTCCACTAAGTAACATCTGATTTTATTAATTATAGAAGACAGAGCGAGTGTCGTGCCAGATTTATAGTCCTTATCTTTAACTTTCATACCTTGAATGTTTTTGTGTTCCTCACTTTAGTTACTTTAATTATTTTTTTTAGCCTCATACCGTTGTCGTTGGACGAGCAGCAATAATATTGGAATGTGCACACTTAGTGCACAACTGCAACAAGGGACAATGGCCTTACTGGCTCAAATCCAATATTGCCAAAAACACCGGTAAGCATTTACACTTCTTGATAATTTGTGTAATGTGTGAATGTGATGATGTCGTTCACACAAACATTTTTTTTTGCAGTATCATCAAGTCCTCAGCTAAGAAGACGACTCGCTGGAAAATTATTCTATCAATGGGCTGAAGTATGAACTTTTCTAAATTTATTTTAAGTACCCTTCTCGATACCCGCATCAATAATAAAATTAATTTAATAACAGGCTATTGGCAACAGACTAGAAGAGATGCTAATAGAAGACAAGAAACATCTAGAAAATGTTGCCAGTCTTGTAACCGACCCGGATGGGCAACGAGAGCTTTTACAACAAGACGAAGAAGAAGATTTTCTTGATGAAGGTACTACTGCTTCCTACGAAATAAGACTTCAATCGTATAGTAGTAAAGTTCAATTTTAACTTGTGATTTACAGCCAGTATCCGTCTGCCTGGAAAACCTATCGGTGCAGAATGCCCTCGAGCGCTAAGATTAGTCGCATGCGTTCTCCTTTTTGAAGTGACAACCTTCTTACGGGAAACGTATCAAAACTTACCGAAGTCTTGTCGCTCATCGCTAAAGGAAAGAGGACCTTGGGACAGAGTATACAGGTACGATTTCACATTGAATTGCATTCAGATTTATTTGGTAAGTAATATTTATTGGGTGTAAATTGATTATGTTTTATTATTATCTTATGCGAAGATGGATGGAAAAACGACGTTTTGTGTGTAAGACTAAGTGAGTTCATTACGTTCCGTTCGTTTGAAATGATGTATTAAAGAGTGCATATATTTGATGAAACTTTTATTTTAACAGGGCTCTTAGCAGTCAACACACATTAATGCCAGTCGAGTATGTGTTCAAAGAAATAATGCATGTTTCCTTGCATACAGCACTATGCGTGCATGCGTAAATAGACTGTACATACGTTGAATAATGTACACCTTTACAACTAAGTGCAGAGCACACGAAGAATCGAATATACTTAGATTTTTATCACCTATCGACAATATATGGCACTTAGGCCTACGCAAACGTAGCTATTTATGGATGTCTTTGTTTTATTTTATAACGATTATTCTGTACATATTTTTACACGTGGAGATAGACATTCACAAATAGCTATCCCCCTGATAATAGTGACACCCAAAGTGGCTACGCAAGCGCCCAATAATTTTCACAATTTATTACAAAAATAATGAACAAGTACTTAAAACAAGCTAACGGCTAATTAAACTGCATGGTATGTTGTAAAATACCCACGTAACTTTGCTAAACACTACTAAAGATAATCAAATAATGACACGAAGACTAAAATGTTTTTTTATTCGAACACCTTTACCATATCAGATTTTCAATAGTCCTAAGTGCAATAGTTTAGATGAATAGAATATCAAAGTACTTATATAAATTGCTTTGCTACATAGGCATGCACAATAACGAACTAAAAGAGATTTAAATAGATGAAGAAATAGAGCTACTAAACTTCTATAGCTAAAGAAGAACCATAGAGAAGTTTATTTGTGGTGTGGAGTATTAAGAGTTGGACTGTATGTGATACAGGGAAGCAAATCGCCGATGGAGCATGGCCCTGTCGAGTATGGGTCACTCGCAAGCGTCGGCCCAGAGTCTCCAATCTATAGCTGGAGCTGAGACAGAAAGGAAGATATCATTTGTTTTGCATGAACCCGAAAACGTGTCTGGAGGGAGTAATGTTACAGTAAGTACAGTCTACAACACCTGATATATATTTTTTACTAATATGTATTAAAGCAGTGGTTGCAGTATCGAAGACGTACTAGAGGTTCGCGGTGGTGAAACCGCCCTATGCCCTGATCTTGTATCAGTCGATCTTGAACTGATCCAACTTGACCAGGCGCGGAAAAGGGGCGAGGGGTATTTTTTTTTAACGTGTCTATTACTACAGCTTTAGATATAAGGTCTAGGTCAAGTTGTCTCATTAGTGACTAATTTTATACTGCAACTATGCGTCATCAAAACCTAGAAACTTTAATCGATGTTTACGTTACTATTCCCACAGTTAGCAGACGCCATACCACCTGCGGTTGACGACAAGAAAGGTCGCCTGGGATCTCGCGGCAAAGGCGCTATGCATCGCAGAAACACTCAGCAGACTCATTCCGCTTACGGATCCATCAAAAGACGATCCATCAAACTACGGCAGAAGGACACTAGAGATGTGGATGAATGTAAGTTAGATAAACTAAGTAAAAAACGTCCAAGGCAGAGCACAGACGAGAACCACTTTCTAAAGGTATGACAAACATTTTGTAAAAAAATTATGTGGTTCTTCATAGACCAGCAGGCCCTCCGTCTAACTTAAAAATTTGATTCCAAAGTATCGTCATATAAATTAACATTTTCTCGTTATTTTGAAAACTGTCATCGATTTTCAGACGTCAGTTTTAAAGCTGTTATCTATGCTTTTCTGAAAGCTATTTGCAAAATGAAAGCAATCGAGCTAGACGGTAGCCCTGCTTTACTTATTAAAAATAAAAATATACTGAAATTTCAGAAGTTGGTCATGGATTGGTGACAGATTAATAGCTCGTCTTTGTTGCGCCACAAAGGCACAACAGTTGAATTGGTTTTAATTGGTAAGAAAAGCTATTTTTATTTTAAAGAAGTGTCGTTGCACGATGCAACGTTGCTTGTTTCAGTTCTGAATCGAAGATCAGACTCTATACAGAGTAGGAGAAAAGTGTCCTCGCTTTCTGATAGAAGTGATACATCTGAAGTCTATCCTGCGACAGGTAACATTTTTATACCTACGTTATATCACTATACGCATACGCAGATGCCAATGAAGCAATTTATCATCAAATTACAACTAGAAAGTGATAATTTATTAAAACATAAATAAAAATTAAAAATAACCTGAAACACTTAAACTGATCTAATCTTCGATTATTGACTCGGAAGTTCCATTTCATTATTATGTAACTATAATTAAATTTGAAATAAATAAATAAAATAAATTGTTTCAACAAACACACCAATTACCTAGCCCCAAACTAAGCGTGAGCTTGTGCTATGGTGACTAGGATAACGGATAGACATACTTATATACGTTTATAAACATCCATGACTTAGGTACAAATGCTCGTGCTCATCACACAAACACTTGCCCCTTGCGGGACTCGAACCCGCAACCGCCTGGTTTAGAAGTCCGGGGTGCGAACGACTACACCAAGACGGTCGTCAAAATATACATGGATATAGAATTCACGAATTTAATCACAATTATAGTATGCTTAAATCATCCCAGATAAAGGACGAGAACTGGGAGAGATACAGGCGGCAGGCGTATTCTTGTCAAAATTGAAATCACTTAAGTGGCGGCTCCCTTTATAAACATAATTCCTAAAGTTATGTACGATCACTTTTCTTTTCGAAAACTTTATTATCTGTAGCATTTTGCCTTAAAAAACCTCTAACATAATGTCATATATTTAACTGTATTTTATTGCAGTGTATATTTTCTGAATTTTTAACCAAAACAGTATTGTGACACACGCCGTTTCATTCTGAGCCAAACCGGCTTCAAACATGCTAAACAATATTAGTCCGTGTTGCTGCTGCAGCAGAGTAGGTATATCAATAAATGAGGAGTCTAATCCCCGCGCCGGAGTAAATATCAAAATACATTTTTAGGTTGCCGGCTCTTAGTTAAATTACAAGCCTCCCCCGCCCGCCCCTCGCACGTTCTCCGTTCTTATCATACCACCACGCCCCTATCTCTATGCCTATAACTGGTATTATAATTAAACTTGTTACTTGTAGGTGGAACAGTGATAATGCCAGGTGAAGTAGACAGCGGAGGCGAGGAGAGCCCTGGTGTTTTATCAGACGATCACGACCACCCTCCAGATAGCCCTGATAGCAATTCTACGGATCCTCCAGACAATAGTAAAGGATTCCCTTGGTTGAAGGTAAAGCGATGCTTTTTCTATACAGCACTATAGTCCGATAAGTTCTTTCGGCATCAGGTGCGGTTATTTATACAGGTGGTACTAAAGTACGAACTTGTCTGACTATAGTGTAATGTTGGATGGATCTTTTTCTGCAGAGTTTTGTAATTTGTATTTTTACAGGTCATAGTAAAATTCTTGAATTCCTTCAACTACGTGTGTTGCCATCAAAACTTCTGCCATCCGTACTGTTTCCGACGCAACATGAGAGCCAGCATTAGACTTATGAAATCAGTACACAAGGTAAATTCCTCTTTTTTTTAAATTATTCAGAAAATAGTTAAGTTTCCTCTACTGAATATTTTGTTTTTGTAGATTTACGGTGAAAAGTTCGGCCCCGAAGTGAACACGAACAGCTCAGACGATGCGGTAGGTGGAGGTCGCCGTAATCGTCGCACGCGCAAGGCTTCTGATCACGCCACTGACAGGTAAATTACAGGATTTGTTAAATACTAGCGATCCACAATAAAAATTAAAAAAAATACTTCGTGTCACGCAATAGCAATAAGCATTCTAATTAAATAATTTTTGTAATTAGTCTATTCGTTGTTGAGTTTATTCGTTGCAAAAATATAAATCTTATCTTGATTTATAAACTGAAATTTTCAAAGGTTGCGAATAAGAATATGCGATTGAACCGCCCAGCAAAACAAGCCTTGCCATGCTTTCAGAAATACAATCGTCTGAGAAAAAATATAAGGAATATTCATTGATTAAATAAATCAATGGGAATATTGTACGACTCTCTATGAGCATTTTGTAAAGTCTATTGTGTGTGGTGTGCAATAAAAAGTATTTGTCTATTAATCGTCGTATGCCAATGGATGAAACAATTTTTATAGGCTTCCTTGGTTTTGAAAGTTTTGATCAAAACATTTTTTCCCAGAATCGACCGTTCGATGATAGAATCAGCCGGGCTAGCGTACCGAGCGGCGGGCGTTGAACACACGATGGCCCACGCAGAAATACCTTTAATCACCAAGCCTGGTGCCATGCCCTACCCGCCGCCCGACCCGCCGCCAATACTGAAGTATTTGAAGGGACAGGTCAGTGAATAAAAATACATCATGCAAATTATTTTTGCCTAACAAGAGACACTTATACACGTCCCAATACTGATCTTACTGTACCACCACTTCGAGATAATTATGGTTTAGTAAGTAGTTAGCTCAGTAGAAGCAGCGCAAGGAACTTATCATAGATAGACAATGATACAAGATACCTCTGCAAAGCTTACATTTTACAAAGACTTGATTCTTAGCAGTCGCACTCTTAAATTACGACCTTACAAATTTTGACGTATGCTAAAAAGAGGCAACGGTGACAAAACTTCGAGGCAATATCAATACTCCGTTACAATCGTGAAAACTAAATGAGTTCATAATAGGCTGGCCTACTGCAATCAAGATACACAGAACAATAATAATATTAAATAATAATATTAAATAGTTAGGAGCTATAGCTCAGATTTAACAAGTAACTTATTTTTCAACAGATGTTGAAAGCATTTAACTAATGGTTTCAGTTAATACTAAACCAACTGTAAACAACTTATTTATTTGTGTATGATATCTGTCCTACATGAGACGAAAGGATATTGTGACTCAACGAACTAATACTTAACTAACTAACTATTCAAGATTTCTCAACTCTCATCTTTGAATACAGGTACGCGACGCCCATCACACTACCCTAGCTACCCTAATCAAAGGCGCCACAACGATGAGCGAAGAACTATTCGCAGAATCGGCCCCAGTCGCGTGGCAACTGCTACTAGAATCGGACCGCGAGTTGAGTTCGTGTGCAGCCGCGCTTTTTATACTGGCGGCTGTGAAGACTCCGCAAACGGCCGCCGAAATCATGCATAACGATTTAAAGCATGCAGAACCGGGAGTTAGGTTTGTATTTACACACTTTGAATAAATAATCTATACCTTCTCATTTTCCAGTGCATGAGATGAGACCTCTAATGCCTTAGATAAATCAATGTAAAAGGATTGACTGCGACGTACAAAAACAAAGCCTAAACAGTGCATAACTTTTAAATGACACTTCAAGTAATAGTCGGTCTAAAGTTTGCCTGCTTTATCTACGAGTACTAACAAATTTAAAAATAGAGAATACCTGAGATCATGAACAAACCAATGTATAAAACAAATGAAGAACAATGTCCTAAACTTCTTTCATTCTTTCAGAATAAACGCCATACTCCGCTTTCAAGTGATGTGGAAACTGCGATACCAAGTCTGGCCGCGTATGGAAGAGGGCGCCTCTATGACGTTCAAAGTACCTCCGCCGGGCATCGAATTCACGCTCCCCTCGCCGAAGATAGGCATCGAGTCGCTAGCAGTGGTTGATCCTCCGTGGAGCCCGCAAGTCAAGGATAAAGATATGGAGATGACCTTGAATCAAGAACGACATGTAAGGAAACACTTTCACCGTGTTAGTTAATTTTTTAAATTTACTTATTATCTCTATTGCACAAACAGTAAATATGGCCTCTTAATGATGTCAAGTGATGACTATCGTCAATGGAATCCACGTTTCGAATATCCGACGTTGATATGGTTTGGCCACTACGCAAGTACAATTAATATAAAGCTTATTTAGTCTCACTCTTTTACAACTGTGCAATTATCTATATTTTATGTCTGTTTGTATTTTCCGTTATTATTCAAACATTTTTGACACATACATGAAAATCTCCCATCTCTTTAGGCTGATTTACACTTCCCTATGACAGTAGCGAGTTTAGAAATCGTACAGTAAAGGAGTCGGTACTAAGTATAACATTACTGTAAAAATATATTTCATTAAATAAATAATTGATTTGATTTGTACTGGCAAATCATTGTCCAAACGAATACGATAAAACTGAACTCGTCAAGACCGCAAGTTAACTCGCTACTGTACTTATGGCAGTGTAAATCAGCCTTATATGATAATAACACACGTTTCTTTAGCTTAGTCTTAATGCATCTCTCATCTAGTAATTGCTTAAATAAATGGACAGTTTACTAGACGCCATTTTTCTAATTTACAATATCTGTGTCTAGAGATCCTTGGTCACTGCTACGAAGACTCGAAAGAAGCAACAAACCGAAGCTATCAAGAGGGCTTTGCAACAGCGCAATGATAAAAAGCGGGCGGAACGAGAGAGTTTTTTGATCACCACTATCCCTATCACGAGACAAGCTGCCAGGGAACCAGCTTTGGATCATGCAGCCGATGATCATATTGAACGTTAGTAATGATATAGTTAACCTGTTGAAAAACGTATAGAAAAAAATGAGTTCCTAAACTGTGTTCTTCGTGTCTGCCTGTACTTTTGTGTATGTCTCCCTCACCCCTTTAAAAACTTACATGATTATGGGTTTGATTTGTACACCGTGCCTCAGAGCCCTATTTTTATAATGTCATGATAGAATAAAAAAGTAATGATTATAAAAAGTTAACACAATATTTAGTTGGTCACACAGGTAACACAGTATTCGGAATCCCGTACAAACAAAAGCTCATAGTAATACGAATTCTCGTTTACCTAATATTTGCAATAAGTTTTTCTGTCGAAACAGTTTTGAGTCGGGAAGTTGGTGAAGTTAACACCCCTGTGCCTCAGAAAGCACGGTAGCCTGCGCCTTTTTAAAAAAAAGTGTGATAGTGCAGTGTGTGTGTATTGCCTACAATACTTGTGCACTATAATATCTCGCGCGCAGTTTGCTAATCTAAAGTAGGGCAATTTGATAGGTCACATTTGATACTAGTGATACTTCATCAAACGTAACCTTGTAGCGGCGGGCTTAGATTTTTTAGAAGTTAGAACTGCCCAATTAATGTTTTTAGGCAAGTTACCTCATCTAGGTAGCTAAAACTGGTAAATGTCAAATGTGATCTATAAAATTCCCCCTACTATAGGTAGAGATTGGCCGCTGTGGTCGAATTTTGACTAGGACGACATAATTATTATTCACAATAACCTTAACGTCAATAATCACTAATCAACGTATTTCCATATCAGCACCAGTAGACGAAGAGCTAGCGGAAGGCGTGCGAGGGTCTCACCACACGCAAGTGGCTTCGGCGCTGTTCCCCTCAGTGCTGTGTTCCGCAGTCGCCGAAATAGTTTCGCTTTTGGACGACGCTGCTGTGTCTCGCGACGGATGTTCGGTATATGAAGTTGCTTATCAGGTAAGGATTTGTAATGCGTAATCTAACAAGCTGATGACTTAATAAAGTAATGTCCTAAAGATCGGTGATAATTCTAGCGTGTTTAAAAGATTTGGTACTTACCTGGTTACATAGAAATTCAATTTAATAAATGGTTAGCCAACTTGACGACAGGTCAGCCGTTTTGATTAGCACTATTTTTTTCATCCAATTAAACCAGCTGCAAGATAAATAAAAAACCCTCACGTTGCACTATACATTTTTTTTGTAATGTGATTACTTCTGTCATCATTCTACAGGTCATATGGGGCTGCCTGGTAGAAGACTCGGCCCTCTTCCTACGTCACGTACTAGAGCGTTTGACCCGCGACCACCAAGACGAGATGTTTAAACTTCTCCGCCATCTAATTCGGTTCATCCCACGGTTGCCGCAGCAAGCCGCCTTCGCTTTGTATAATTACATAATTGGTTATGTAATGTTCTATGTGAGGTCCCCACATGAAGACGGGCAGAGGCTAATAGGAGCCGCTTTGTCTATATTGTGGATGGTAAGCATCTACTTATGATTTATGACTTAATGGCAGCAAACTGATCAAAGTTGGTGTAAACTGGGCATGGAAATGATTGCTACTTTTAATTCGTTTTCATTTTATGAAATGATGATTTTTTTTCATATGAAATCGCTTATTTTCGAAATATCATTGACAATGATTTTTTTTCGCAGTGTCATAATGTAACACTTTTTGCTATTTGCTACTTATAATGAAATATGAATTATTGTGTACGGTTGCTAATTTGCTGCTAATATGAAATGTCATATTTAGGTTGTCATGAAAAATCATGGCAAACGAATCTAAACTTTGTTTATAAGTTTAAAGTTCTTAAAATGCTCATCCAGTATCGATCGTCACCTATGATCGCATAACTAGTGTGTTTGTCTTTTTCTAACACGCACCTAGGGCAACTCATTCCTACTCGCTCGCTCGCGACTCGCTCTGCTACATGCAGTCATCAATGAATGAAATGAAATAAGCATGATCTATGATTTCTCAGAGTGCGATTTGTAGCAGTCTATATGAAAAAAAATAGCAGGTGTGAACAATGAAATTCATTTCATTTGATTTTTCATCTGCTATACATGAAATCGTCCATGCCTAGTGTAAACCCATTTGTGGTCGTTTAAATCTTCTCAAAATGAAATTCTTCTATTTTGGTAATTGAAGAGCATCGTCTCTCTCGAAACATATCATTGACAAATGACCTAAAAAGATAGTACAAAGGCACTCATACCACTACTTAGTCGGTGTTAATTAAGAAATCATCTACATCATATTTGTGATTTTAGGTCGTCCACAGCGTACATGGTATTATGTTCAAAGACCTCAAACAGATATTACGGAAAGAACAATGTGATGCTTCGATATTGCTGACAGCTAACGTGCCTGCTGCCAAGAAAATCATCGTGCATGGTCCATGTAAGTATAAAGTCACAAAATTGGATAAAAATTATGATTGTCAATGTATACTTCTTTTGTTTATTTTATTGTTATTCAGCTGACAATGAAGGGAGCATCCCATCCCAGTTTCCGGTACAAGAAGACACAGTGTTTTCTCAGATTCTAAAAGAGTCTCTTGATTTCTTCGGGATTCCCGAGCACCAACATCGTGAACATTTCTTGGTCGATTTCAAGACACGTAAGTCAGCACTTTGTTTTTATAATACGGCCTACTTCTTCCTTTCGTGTAGACTTTGGCTTATATTTTTGAGGCCCAATACTCAGCGACTGACAGATCATTTACTAGTAGCGGTGTACAGGTCCTTACGTGTGCACGTAGAGAGAGATAAAACAATAGCCAAAAGATGTGTCAATCACTGGGGAGAGACACTACACAGACATACACTATGAACTATACTTCCATCTGTGCATGTTTTCCTTGCTTCAGTCTATTTAAAGACTTTATAATACGGTAAACATTCCACCTGTCAAATTAACCTGTTTTTGTCCAGGTCAAATCCACAACCCGCAAAACTACGTGCGCGATCATTACTTCTTCAAGCGGTCTCAATACCCTCAGCTAGGGTTGGTACACATGGAACCAAACGAGGCGTTTCATAAACTCCAACAGCAGGAACTCTTGCAGAAGTTCGTCGAGATCGGAAAGGTTTTGCTTACGTGGGCTATTTTGAAGAATGTTGATATGGTAAGTTGCACCATTTATCAACGGTATCGTATCCCTATTCTTAAAAAAGAAAAAAGGTATTTTCTACGCTAATAATACTTGCGTTTTGTTTTAACTATGTTCATAAACTAAAGACATTGCATCTCCTTGTCTATGGAAGGGTTTGTACATGGTGTTACTGTGTGAACAGTCTTATCCTTTATGGGGGTGAATATGGCCATCAATACCTACAACTTTTACTATGAAGTCAACGCTGAAATCGTGAAAAAAAAATTAGCTCTTCATAAGTTGTTACCGAGGTAGCAGAATTATTTATATGGAGCATCAGTGATTTTTTTAAAGATTTCGACCATGGTTCCATAGTAAAAATTGTAGGTATTGATGTCCATATTCTGTATATTTAACATTTCGCTTAAGGTAAATAATACTTGTTTGTGTTTTTAACAGGTAGTCCAACGAGTGGTATTCTTACACGACGAACTTATGAAGCTGCCTTCCTTCCCGCGGAAAGCCTTAGAAGCCGACTTGACTCTGTACAGTCACGGTCCTTTAGGATCAACCCTTTTGGGTCTGGATGTTCTGCATAAATTCATGTAAGATTCTCTGTCTACTTTTCTTAACGATGTTTCTACTTCATTTAGCCCTACTGTCCACTACAACCGCACGCTATCGTCATTTGACGGTTGCTTATACCTTGCGTATAAAGTAAAGTAACGAATCCTTGTACACGAAGCGGCAACGTCGCATTTTCCTATTACATAGAAAATACGTCAGCCGTCCTTGCACCTTGCATGCATTTGTCAAATAATTACCGCAGTGGGCAGTAGGCCTTATTCTAAAACGGCCAAATTATTTTAAGAAAAAAGTCAAACTCCTTAGATGTTTTATTATGTGTTTTGTTTTCTAGGTGGGTGCGTTTAATAGCACGTATGTTTGAGGCCATGGCGGGTAACTTTACTTCTTCAAGAGATATTCACTTATTCCTGAATGTCTTGAATGGTGCGCTAATGCTTCATAGTGAGGACTCCTTGATCCTAAGATACGTGATAGCCACGTATGTGAATGCTGCATTCAACTTTAAAAGCATATTTTCTACTAATGGGTACGTATTGATTGGTATTACATTACTCGTGTATCTATAGGTTATGTATAAGCCATCATCTATAGCGACTAACCAGCTCTTAAAATCGACGTGAAGTACAATATGTATGTTATATTATATTTTTTTATTTTAGATATCTCCTGATAATGCCAACGTTACTCCAAATATACTCAAACTTCCAAACAAACAAACTAGTAACGACTACAATAGAATACGCGGTCAAACAGTTTTATCTGCTGAATAGGAAACCATTTATTCTGCAAATGTTTGGGTCCGTATCCGCCATTTTGGATACGGACGAAGAATCGACGTATGGTGACGCTAGCAAAGTAAGTTTTCTTCTATCAAATGCTTTGATTTGATCATTGCTACTATTGCTACAGAAGAATAATAATAACATTTTGTGGTGGTTTTATGTACTATACTACTGTTGAACTAAACACAGCAATTTATTTTACACTAGCAGTTCCCCGCGACTTCGCCCGCGCCAAAAGTCGGATTTTCCATACAAATTTTCATCCTCCATTTCACCCCTCTGATGATTTTATAACGCGACAAAAAGTAGCCTATGTCCTTCCCAGTGTCTCAAACTATCTCTGTGCCAAATTTCATTAGATTCGGTCCAGTAGTTTCGGAGCCTATTCGATGCAAATAAACAAACAAACAAATCTTTCCTCTTTAGAATATTAGTATAGATGTGACAAAACAATGCATGTGTACGTTGCTTATCCTTCTGCTTGTACTCAAAATGAGGTTTGATGGAAATATTTTCAGGTCCAATCCAGCTGCCTTTTCAACTTACTCCTAAGCTTGGAGACTCCCTCACCCGATCCGTTACATATAGCCGAACTGATCAAAGAGGAAAAACCGCTAAAACCAATAGATTTCTGCTACAGAGACGAAGAGGAGATGGTCAATGTACTGGACTGCATCAGCCTTTGTGTCATGGTTGTTTCGTACTCTGCTGAAAGTATGAGAGGGTATCAGATGTTGGTAAGGATTCAGATAGCTTAGAGTAGCAATTTGTACCTTATATTAATGCTATGATATTTTAACGTGCTTTACGTAGTCCATTGCACTCGATTTAAGATCTTATCACAATGTCAGAAAAGCATGTTTGAATGTAAATTTTTTATTGTCTATACTAGAAATGAAAATTACCTCGAAAGTTTATTTTTTGAAACTTACTACCGGTATATTCAGAGTTTATGACAATATGCGCCTTGTATATACATTTTCTTCGTTTTAGATAATACTTGAAGCAATTTTGCCCTGTTACGTAAAACAAATCCAACTGCCTACATATAACCGTGAAGGGAAAACTGAAAAAGAGATCATTCAACAACTAGCCATCGCAATAAAAACACTAGTCAACAACTGCGAAGGACTGTCCAAGTAAGCCTATATTTTATTTCGTTGCCTAAACTGTAGCTAGCGGACCTTTCGTATGCCAGAACGTGAATCCACGCAAAAATCATTGTCATTCAATGACGACCGTCTTGGTGTAGTGGTGCGCGCCCCGGACCTCTAAACCAGGCGGTTGCGGGTTCGTATCCCACAAGGGGCAAATGTTTGTGTGATGAGCTCGAGCATTTGTACCTAAGTCATGGATGTTTATAAATGAAGTCTATCCGTTATCCTAGTTATCCTAGTCACCATAGCACAAGCTCACGCTTAGTTTGGGGCTAGGTAATTGGTGTGTTTGTTAAACAATTTATTATTCATCGTATCTAGAAATGTCTGTTAAACATAGGTTCCATGATTAACACGTGATAGTCATCTCCTTTCAAGTATTTTGATTGGTTGGTGAGCTGCGGCCGAAGCAATAACGTATGAGGTAAGGGGTAGATTTCAATAGTGACAGTATTTCACACAAAGATTTCTCACAAAACTGATTTCCTCAGATCATACAACGGTCCATACAGAACATCGCCAGAACACAAAGGATCGTCCCAACGAGCGGTACCCCGCTCAGCTGCGACTAACATTATCTTTGACGACTCACACTCTAAGTTTGACAACTCCAAAATAACAGTTCCAGAGTTCACAGGTGCTGAAGATTCTGAGGTAAGTTTTATCTTGGGATTTTTAATATCATCCTGTTTAACTTGCTAATGACGTGAAGCAAGTGCTTTAATGACAACTACCGCATCGCACTGGTGCAATTTAATAAAAAAAATATACAGCTCATGTCACTAATTGACTAGTGCAGCAATTTAACGATAAAAGTGTTTTTGAAATCGTTCAGTCGTCTTTAAGTTTATTCGTCATAAACATACAAAAAAACTTAATTTTCAACTTTATAATAGACGTATAAATAGACAACGAGTAATTGAAAACTAGATTTCTGCCTAATTAAAACTATAAACACATTCTGTTAATTCTCACAGCCCCCATTTTGTTTTATGTTTAAACATTAATCAACCAATGTGGCATTTTATACTGAAGAACCTTTTTCTAAACAGTTGGTGCGCGCCGAATACCGTCGTCCCCGAGACGTTCTTTTGTCTTTGGTCGGTGAATTTATCGGCCGGGCAACGACTCGGTTGCTAGACCTCAATGGATCCAAGGGCAGCGGTGGCAGTGAGGGCAAACCTGTGGAACTGTTAGATTCCAAATCTCATGCTGTAAGCAATCATGTTTTATAAAATATTATTTGAAACGTAATAAGTTAACTACCTTTATCATCCTAAATATACTTGAGATTATATTACATCACAACAGTGTCATAATCACAACATACGTGTGGTTAGGCTCGTAAAAAAATAAAAATAAACTTCATCATATCAGCCTATTGCAGTCCACTGCTGGACATAGGCCTGTCTAATACTGCGCCAACTTTTACGGTCCTCCACTTCTCGCATCCAGCCACTACTGGCCACCTTTCAAAAATAAACTTATCTGGCATTATTTACAGCGTTTAGCAGAAATCGCTCATTCATTGCTAAAAGTGTCCCCATACGACCCCGAATCTATGGGATGTCGAGGACTCCAGCGATACATGACCCAAGTATTACCAGCGGCCGATTGGGCAGACGATGCGCTTCGACCTTCTTTGATCATGATCTTGAGAAGACTTGATAAGGTCTTTCTGAAGATCGCCAAGAAACCTAGCATTCGGGTATGTTATTTTTCTTCCTTTAACTCTTGAAGTATCTATCCAGTATTAGAAAATTGAATTCCCACAAGATGCTGGCTTTAACTAAACGATTGGTATTAATATTTTAGCGAAACACTGATTGGGATTCAGCAGCAGTTCTTCTGAAAGGGGTATACGAGACCATGGTGCGATGTCCTTACATTATGCATTGGCAACAAATAAAAACACTCCTCAATACAGTTCAGGTAATACCACAAGTGTTTCAATTACCTACTTTTGTTTCAATATTTACATCGAATATCACGTAACCGCGCCATGACAGAAACAATCCTGTACACACCATTTTGCAATTAGATTATGACGGCTTCGTGTCAAACACGTGCCTATAGAAAAATAGATAACCAAAATCAGAGGTAAACTTTAAAAATAAATTACGTAGGTAATTGGTGTTTTTTTTTTATATTTGAATAAAAAATACACCTTAATAGTTCTTATTCAATATGGCGGACAGGTTAACCTCACAAAATGTCGTTTCAGGCCCTGATCGTGTCAGAAAACAATCCTGGCGAGAATCTGTCTTCAGCTACAGCTGCTCTCATGTCCCAGCCCCCTCCGCCGCATTTCTGCAGCACTGTTGTTAGACTTATCGCTTTGCAAATTATCAATACCGGGGTAAGTATATCGAATTGTTCATTGTAGCCATTCCTTCATAAGAATGACAGACCGAACATCCTCGAATATTTGTAAGTTACTCAAAAGTCGAGAATGGTTACTTATTGTTGAACTATTATTTTGCAGGATAGTTACTCTCTAGAACAAATGTGCGGTGGAAGTGCGATATTCCAATCAGCAGAAAAAACTGAAAACATGCTGATGAACCTATTCATGCCCTTGTGTCTACGGGTCGGCAGTGGCAGAAAAGGTATGTCATTTCCTTGGTTTAAGTTTGTATATTGTTTACGGTTGACATGATACAGTGATGTCGTTGTCATACCTTTTGTAAAGACTTACCAAAGGGTACTGTTACGAACAGACAACACTGCCCTAAAATAATCCGCATAATGAGCCGAAGATGCCTTCGAGTTGGCAAAAACTTCCACCAGAATAGCTTTAAAAATCTCTTTTTCGCATAAAAAATACACATGCAAAATAATCAGACTGACATGCTACGAGTATAATGCTACATAACATCCCAGGGTAGAAGAGTTTTCAATTAGCTATGTAGTATTTTTTACTTCCAACAAAATACTATGTACAAAAAGTCTGGACTGGTCCAAACATCCCTCCGTTACAAAATGTGAGTCGTACTCCACCCAACAGACTATGTGAAAATAAAATTATTTATTTGGCCTGTGCCAACAGCCGTCATAGACATAACATTGTATTACGCATACATATGCCAATAAGGTCTATGCTTAGCATAAATCATGAAAGCTCATAGCATGTAATGATGCTGGTTTTCATTAAGTATAGTATATGAAAAAACGCTTGGTTATCTTTGCATCTTGCACCGCGGCACCGTCAAGTTTTTTATTTTCCCAAGACTTACCGATCAACCTTTTCCAGACGTGCCACCCCTTCGCCAATCCGACGTCTCCTACCTAGTGTCGGTAGTACTAAACGCGCTGTGTCCGCCCGCGCCACCCGGGCAGCTGGCGGCGGTGAACGCGAAGTTGAACGCAGCGGAAGCGCGCGCCAACTCGCTCACCTTCACCGGCAGCCGCGACACGCGCAACACCACACGCCTGTCCAACCAGCTCTACCGGATCGCGTTCCTCGGTGAGCTGTCCTAGGTCTTAGGGTGTCTTTTAGAGTGTAGAGTTGGTGTATGCTGAAGGAATCTTCCAAACAAACGAGAATCAGTCAGCAGTCAAGATACTAGCCCTTATCTTACAACAGACAGCAACAGATCCTCAAACACTGCCACTTGCACTAGTGACAGACACTAGCTCTATAGGATTGCGTTCTTAGGTGAGCTGGTCAATTTCTGCCTTTTTATTCCAATGTTTTTGTTGCTTTTTATGTTGTCTTTTATTATGTTAGAAGACGTTTAGAGCGTCGATCCATGATCAAAACTTCTACCAACAATACACACAAAACTATGTACCATTGTTGCTAGCTTCTCAGATGTGGCTTAGAAGCTATACCAAATGCTAATGCACCTTTGACGCATAGTTAGGTTTCGTAGAAATATTAAAACTCTAATAAAAATCGTTTCTTGTTCACAGCTCTCAAAGTAATGTGCGCTTGCTTTACAAGCGAGCTATGCTGCGAGTGGGGCCGCATAGCGCGGGCCATGCGCGATCTAGGTCGACGAAACGAAGCCGCTCACCATCTGTGGGACTTTCTGGAACATGTCGTCACGTATCGCACTCCGCTGTACATATTGCTGCAGCCTTTCATAGTGCACAAGGTTAGTATATGCTCCGCTTGAGTTCGATGATATAAGTATGTATATAAGTATGTCTATCCGTTATCCTAGTCACCATAACCATAGCACAAGCTCACGCTTAGTTTGGGGCTAGGTAATTGGTGTGTTTGTTGAAAAAAAAGATGAACGAAATGTATCCGCTAATTGTATTGTGTCAATTTTATTTTTAGTCCACAGTCCATGTAGTCCACATGTGATGATTCTCTTGTCTAGTTTAGTAGTCTTGATTATCTAATGGTTGCCATATTTCCGCATGACCTTTTAGGTTATGGTCATGGTCAAAGGTTTAACTGACATAGAATTGGGTCCACGTTTTGTACACTTTTATTTGTGTAATAGATTTTTTTTGCTTAGTTGATGATGTCCCACTGCTGGGCAGCGGCCTCTCCAACGTCTCTATTCGTCCCTGTTGGTAGTTAGGGCCCGCACATCCATCGCTTCCATTGTCTGCCTCTTGGACATGATCCATCCGTACACATTCAAAACACATGTCCAGCTCATTTAAAAAATAAAGTAATAAAAATTCCTTCTGTTCAACAGCTATCCCAACCACCGATAGGCGACAACGAGCGCCACATGCAGTTCGTAGTTCGCGAGCGAGTACGCGGCCTCAAACTACCCGCGGCGCGCGCTCGTGGCGCCCTCTTGGCCGAACTAGCTCGAGAACTGAGGACCATGCGTGATACTCATGACCAGTTCAAGTTTGGTGAGTGTTCTATAGTCTACAGAATAAAGGTTAATACGTTGTCCATTTGCTTCATCATCCATTTAATACTAACCAATGGAAAAAATTTAACGCTGAATCTTGCTCGATAATTTTGCAAAGTACAGAAATTGTTCTTTTGTTTGACTACTAAAATCTAAGCTTTTATACTCGGCCCGGCGAACCTTGATCCCTATGACATTGACAGTTATTCCTACGACACAACATTGTAGTGGCGTCACCATTACATTAGAATTGAATTGGAGGCTTCTAAAAATGCCATTTATTAAGGTAAGGTAGATATATGCCATTACAATGATATCCCGTCGGAATTATAACAATTCTTAACATTTACAAGAAATTATCTCAATCAGACGTTACGTTTACGTCCTGCAAAAGTTACTTCGTTCGGAAGATGTCGACTAGTGCGGAAATATCGATAAACAAATGTCGATAATGGAAACGAGTGTACATGATTTATAATCATTTAAGTTATAGGTGCTGAATGTTAAAAAGTTGCATGAAATTGTTTTTATTTCACTCAAATTTATAAAATATTTCTGGGACACCAGGTTTTGTTTTATTTAAGATTAGATTTTATTGGTATCAGTTTTCATGTGTTGCATAATAAAGTGATAAATTATGAGTGTCATTACTTTTTTATACTATTATTACATTCTCTATTGAATAGAACGGAGCGCAGCATACATGCACTCACGATTGTATACCCAAAAGAATTAAAAATTAACCGTAGGACAAAACCAAATAAAACAAAAGCTGTTTAGCGATCATTTATTTATATATTTTAATCTGAATCTAATAATGACATTAGGGTTTGTGTCACGAACTCGGAATCTGAACTGCAGCTGCTGTCGCGTATGTTTATCAAAAACGGTTCATCTACAATGCTGTCGTATCGCACGTCTCGATCCCAATTATCAAAACAAAGTTTTAAAGCATAGGCAGTGGTAGGGCGGTAGCCAAATCACTGCGTGACCTTTGGATTTTGCCATTTCATCCAAAAATATGTCCGCTTTGTTTGCTGTTTCTGCAGGTTCAACAGTCTGACCAATTCTTTTTTGAACATTTGAATGTTAGCTGCCACACCATTGCGTTGCAACCACTCTAGGATTTACCCTTTATTATTGTTGCTGGTAGTGCTTTATTCACTTAGACGGAATGGTATGGGGCGTTGTCCATCAAAATATGGTGGGGCTCATTTAAATTATCCATCATCACTTCGTGATCATCGGTTGTTTTAACTGATTTGAAGGCCCACAAGCAATTAGGCGCAAAACCTTTGGCTGTTCGAGCGTGGCAGTACAACTGGCAACTGACTACAGTGCTAATTAAAACTAAAAATTATATAAACAAATTTAAACTAAAAAGTACAAAATAATATTTAAATGACCTAACTGTTCTACGGAAATGTACAAGAAACCTATTTCCAATTTATTTTCTGTTATTTTTTTGAGTCGGTGCCAACCAAGCTAGATATTCTATCTACTCTAAGCAGCCAAGAGATGATTCAATCCTGTCCTTACTTGCAAAAAAACATTAGAATTAGAATTTCTGGCACCGACTCCAAAAAATAACAGTAAATAAATTGGAAATAGGTTTCTTGTACAATTCCGTAGAACAGTTAGGTCATTTAAATATTATTTTGTACTTTTTAGTTTAAATTTGTTTATATAATTTTTAGTTTTAATTAGCACTGTAGTCAGTTTTGAAGTCGGTTTTTTTTATTATTTTTTTTTCTATTTTTAGTTGAAATTTATTGTAAGGTGCAACATGGGTAGACCTACTAAACGCGCTGTTCAAATGCGACAACGTCATTTGGAAGAAAGTAGTAACGAGAAGGAAGACCGTTTAAAGAAGAACATTTAAAGATTTGCTAATAGCATTTTTAATTTAGTTTGTTGTATATCGTATCATCGGGTGCCCTATACAAATGATTTTGGGGATAAAAACTGTTCTATGTCCTTTCTCGGCACTCAGACTATCAAATCCATCGTTTCAGCGGTAAGAGTCAATTGATTTCTTGCAGTAATTATATATTTCTTAAAGTAATTATATATTTTTGTTTTTGGAGGCGGGAGGGAGGGGTTAGGAGGGGAGGGGGGGGGGAAAGAGGAGAAAGCTTACAGCTCCTAGGTATCCAGTTGTCAAATAGCCCAAACTGCAGCTAGAAAGCTTGGAGTTCTCTCTAAGGTCAGGCGGTATTTTACATCGAAGCAGCTTCTACAACTATACCAAGCTCAAGTTAGATCTTGTATGGAGTACTGCTGCCACCTTTGGGATGGATCTGCCAAATACCAACTGGCTGCATTAGACTCAATGGAAAAAAGAGCAATATGAATTATTGGAGACACTGAACTTTGCGAAACTAAGCTGCAAAGCCTCGAACATAGGCGTAAGGTGGCATGCCTTTCAGTGTTCTACAGGCTACATTTCGGCGAGTGTGCGAAGGAATTGTACGAATGGATTCCACCGGCCCCTTTCTACTATCGGGACATAAGACGCAGGCGGGGGTTCCACCCTTATGTCGTTGACATACCACTAATACGCACCAAACGTTTTAAATCTTCGTTCCTCTTGCGTACGGCTAGAGAGTGGAATTCGTTGCCGGCGGAAGTTTTCCCTAAACACTACGATTTGGATTCCTTTAAGAAAAGAGTGAATAGGCTGCTTCTAGACAGACATGTCCCATCATCGGCCGCATTGTCGCTTACCATCAGGTAAGATTGCGGCCAAATGTCTGCCTATTAAATTAATAAAAAATAAATAAAAAAAGCTGCTCCTTTGACTTTGTTTTGTTAGCATCCTATACAGTATCTGACAAAACATCTGGTGTTTTAATTACTAAACTCCTAATTTTTAAGGTGTTTCACCATCAGCTCAGCTCCAGATAATGACTTTCAGACGTAACATCATGTCAACATTAAGATACTAATACGAAAACACTATACGTGCCTTCAAAATTTGAGGGTTTCGCTCGATTACACCAAGATCCCATCATCAGATCTCGACTGGGCCAAAATGGGACCAACTAGAAGGTATAGTCCACAACTGACTGAGATATGCGGTAACATAGCCAAAAAAAAAAAAAAAAAAACATACAGTCGAATTGATAACCTCCTCCTTTTTTGTAGTCGGTTAATAAAAAAAAACACATTCGAATTGATAACCTCCTCCTTTTTTGAAGTCGGTTAAAAAAGTTAAGTTTCATCGACACGACCCATCACTAACATGAACTGTCATAGGCATCAAGGTTCGCCGGGCCGGGTATAGTTTAGACACTTTACATTCTGTACAATTTACAAAGGTCTCTTGTACCAGCTACCATATTAGGCTTTTTAAAGTACCAACAACATCCTTACTAATATTATACATTCGTAATTTTGTGTTTCTGCCACCTTTTTCTGCCTTAACCACTCGAATTATGATAATAGGTCCCAATGATAGTTTGACCTTGAAAAGGACACAACTAGGATAGGTTTTATCCCAGAAAACATACTTGAAGTAGGAGTGGTGTGAAGAGAAATTTATACTAGAAATCCGATATGCAAGCGCAGTCGCGAGGATGAATGTATTATCACTAAACATTGTAAGTACATTATTAGCTTTTCTCCTTTCTACACAGAACAAATAGCCGAAAACCTCGGCCAAGGGGCGGGCAAGCGGGCATCGGAAGTCTTCCCACGTAGTGCTGGCTTGCCGGATAAGCACCAACAGCACCGGCCGTCACTTATATCAATGCTGGTTGGTCGCGCCGGTGCTATGCCTAGGACACCCGACCACCCTTCGGCGCCTTTGTCTGCTCAGAGAGGTGAGAATTTTATATTAATGAATGCTACGACCTGTTAATTAATTAAAGTCATGGATGTTTTAAATGTGTATGTAAGTATGTTAATCCGTTATCCTAGTCGTCGTGGCACATGTTAGTTTGGGACTTAGTATTGGAAAAAAATATTTATTTTTATTTTACCCTATCCACAGTTTAAAGCTCTCAATTTCTAGATTAATGCGTTATCTTATAACTTGAAATAAAGCCTACAATTTCGTAGGCTTTCTGTGGGTTATAGACCGTGAAATGAAATGCAAGGTGTTAGAAGAGTGAAGGAAGATGGTGTAGGCAAGGCTTCAATTTGAATATGAGTGTAGTAAGTGCTTATAAGTTTATTATGGTGTGAGTATTTTTTCAAGACTCGGTTCGAAGAAGAAGTTTAACTGTTCTTTAATAAAACATGATTCAGTAATTTAAGCTAACATATAGGTACTTACCTACCACAAGAGTAACTGAAGTAACAATTTCTCTAATTTTATTCAGAGTCAGTATCAAGCGGGTCGACCACAAGCCAGCACATGCAAGCGTTTGAAGCTGTGAACAGCAGCGGCCGTCTCAGCGACAACAGTAACAACCATGGAAGCAGCAACAACTCGCATATGGGTAATGGGCAAACGTTCAGACTTTTGTGCCATAAGTGGTATACAAGCCACCAGTTAATAGTTTTAGCTATTTTTAAGGGTTTCGTACCCCAAAAGAAAAAAAGGAACTCACTTTGTTGTACATCTGTCTGTCAACACCCCTTTTCTCAAGAAAGAGGTATCCAGTTAACCATCAAATATTATGGCTGCAGTCCCTTGAGGCTATGAGAAAAACAAACTTCCAAGTCAACGCAATCCGACTAAAATACGGCTATTTTAGTCGTATTTTCAAAACATTTCGAAGGGGAATCTTAACCTTATAGGGTACCTGCCATAGACCTAGAATAGCACAAGTAAAGAAAAAAGACCGAAAACCGAAAATTGGTAGTTCATTGTAAAAAATCTTATTTGTACGGGACCCTCAGTGCGCCAGTCCGTCTCGCACTTGCCCGGTTTTTTAAGCCCTCAAAAGATTTTGGTAAAGTTCTTAATTAGTTAAATATTACATGATATTTCAGGGTCTACAATCTTTGGAAGCGACTCGAAAGCAGCAGCCAGCACGCCATCATTCGGAAGTACACAGACTAAACTAAGATTTGTACCTTCTGTTGAATTCAAGCTGACGTCAGGTATGTGGTTAGGTAAATATGAGAACTGGCACTAACTTTTTCATTAACTTCATTTCGAGTTCAAAATGCAAAGGTAATTCACTAACTGAGAGTGATACTTAGTAATTATTCTGTAATCTGTGGTGGCTGTCGCTTGCTGTCAGCTAGTATCACTCTCTGATAACACCTATAATTTTTTTGTATAAAATCATTATGGAAAAGATAAGTTGTACCTGTTCTTAAAAAGCACTGTATTCAATTTTGAAAAATACAATGCACAGTTATTTTAGTAAGAACACGCAAACAATAATTTTGTAGACGCAATGTCAATTTATTTTTCGTCTAACTCATCATATCACCTTCACATTCGGCTTCACTACCTTTTGTTTCCACTTGATAACCTTCTACCATTTTCCAGGCGAAACGTCAAACTCCCCCCTGTCGCCCCTCTCACCTCGCGACCCACGCGAGAACGAGAGGGAAGACGGCGCGGCTTTGGCCGTTCGTAGCGAGACAGAACATGACAGCGAACCGGGAGACCGACCACGCTTGCAGAGGGCCCATGGACCTTCTAAAAAGACATTCAAGTTCAGACGCAGTCGGAATACCAAACCAGAGGTACGTGGTAATTTCAAGTTTGTCGGCATAATGATAAGGTGGTATATGGTTTGGCAAAATGAACCATGAGAGCACGGCTGAAATTGAAGATTTACTTCAAAAGGCACATTGACTTTCTAAAAAGACATTTACAGAGACAGACACAGTCTAAATACAAAATACTGAGCCAGCCAGAGGTAAGCGGTAATTTCAGCTCTGTACATTATAATCATATAATAAATTTCCGACCGCGCTTTCAAAAGGCACATGGACCTTCTAAGAAGACATTTAAGTTCACATGCAGTTGGAATACCAAGACAGAGGTAAATGGTAATTTAAGCTCTGTAGACATAATGATAAGTCTAGGTGGTACATGGTTTAGCAAAATGAACCATGACAGCGAGGCTAGTTGAAGACCGACCACACTTGCAAATGGCCTATGGAAAGGTCCGTGTGCCCTAAGAAGACCTTAGAGTTTGCCTGAGTTATGTGGCAATTTCAGTTCTGTAGGTATTAAGATTAATTCGTAAAGAAACATTGTATCATTTTATCTCTATAATTAGACAAGTAAGATACACAGTACTTTAAGAATATATCCAGCCTTAACATATTTTGCGAAATAACACCTTAAATTCGAACTTAAAAATAAGGATAAAAGACCTGAAACGCTTTAATAATACAGTAACAAAGTAACAATGGACTATAGGTCTTCAACTATGCTAAATATACATGGTGTTCCAAGAGTGTATCATTCAATTTCCCTTATCACACGGCCGCACAACAGACTACCCCACTTAAAGTCCGTTTTTCATTGCTTGTCCAACATTGTAAACAATGTTGACACTCCTTATTAACGAAATTATTCATTTAAAAATAAGATAGACAGAAAAATTATATCCTTGCTGCTTTTTAGAGCTATTAGTGAATATTTTTTTTCACCAGTATTACTTTTAAAAGTCATAAAAAGATTGTTTACAATGTTTGACACGCAAAGGAAAACGGACTTTAGACCTTGAGATCGCCTCTATTCCTTAAGTAATAAAAGCTGTTTTCGTAGTTCAAATGGATAACCGTACTGCGGACTGTACTAGCAGGTTAAACGATAGGCATTAGTGTCTTCGAAACATCGGGACTGGACCACCAATTTGGGACACCTTTTTGATTATTAAACATTTGTTCCATTCCCACGTTGTCTAACACCAATTTCTACCACCAGGTGTCGCACGCTCGCCTAGAGTCCGACGAGTGTTCATCCCCTGGCCCTGAAAGCACCCCTCTCCGCCGCGTGTGGCCCCAGACCCCCCTCCTCCAGCCGGGGAACATCAACACGGACACTTCGTACGACAGCGAGATCTCACAGACCTCCTCCACATCAGGATACAGGCTAGCTAACAAATATCAGTAATTAGGCATAATGACATAATGTCGTGCGCATGATCCGTTTGTTGGCGCGATGTTTGTGTGGGTCGCTTGAGAAAAAACGGTTCTGGATACAGACAAAAAAAACTACCGAATTTTTCATTTACGGCCGCCAAATCCAACACAGATTAACCAGGTTTGCAGAAGATATAATACACAACTGTGTACGCAATACACAGGTGCACTCTATTCCTTCACTCTCATAGTTTGATGAGACGGCAATCCGACATGACTGGAGAGAGATCAGGCGCAGAACGGACAAATTACAAAACGCATGTTATGTGGTATTTGTTGTTGTGTTTTGATTGGCATTTGATAAAATTACAAGAGAAATAATAAAATGCCGTATTTCGATGTTTTTTAAGTACATTTTAGATTGTTATGTACGGAGTATGTGAAAGGGTATTCTAAGAAGTTTGTACTAAGGCTAACTTTCACGAAACTTGTCAAGTACAATTAACGCGAAACATATTTTTAAAACATCATACTGTCTTTGTTATTATTTGTCATCCGACGTTTACAGAAACGAATCGAGGTTATAAATGCCCTAGTTGTATATCTTAACGAGTTTCGTGAAAGTAGGCCTTAAGACTTAAATTTAACTAAAAGTCTAGAATTTGAACTTTTTTCTGAAATAAACAATTCGCCTCATCCAAACCGACCTTATCTGATTCGGTGTCTGTCTAAACCATTATAAATAGAAACTCTCTCTCTCTCTCTCTATAGTCATTATGGAAAGTAAGAGCACAGGGTTTACTGTGTTTTTACAATAGCAAGACACGAGCGTACCCAGGAGGATTTTGGGGGTTCAAACCTGTCCCTCCTGAAAATATTAAGAAATATTCACTTGCTTGCTGCCACTGTACATACAACATTAACAAAGTACAATTCCAAAATAAATGCCACGTTCATAAATGAAATGGCATTTTACTCAGCTTGTGCCTTCGATCAGGATCTTTACAATAATGATAATGTCTTCCTAGCTGAATTTCCACTACGGTAGCCAATCTCAACAGAGATTAGCCGACTGCGCGGGAGATATTATAGTGCACAATTGTGTGCGCAATACACAGGTGCACTCTCTGATTTTTCACTGTCATAGTTCGATAAGACGGTAGTTCGATATGACCGTAGTAGAGAGAGGCGCAGGACCAACAGCTTAACGTGCTTTCCGAGGCACGGGAGTGTTAACACCACCAACTTCCTGACTCCGGAGCTGTGTCAGAGTTATTTCAAGACAGAAAAACCCAACATTACGATCCCTATATTAGTATCTTAACTAGAATCCTAATCAGGAAATTAGGAACCTAAGTATTTTCACAGATATTATAATACATGAGTACAGATGCCTCATCACCCATATGAAAACGGGATCGCCGTAACTCGCAGGGCCTTACGGGCAAAATCGTACTGCTATATTCATGCAAAGGTGGCGCTAGCTAGCTAGTAATTCTGCGCCCCTATATTACTCTCGGACGTGCTTATAAACAGCAAGTTGTTGGATGCTTTGTTAGCAAACTAACTCTCACCTAGTACTGTCATATTTTTCAAAAGATGGCGCTTTTTATCTATCCCGTACCAAAGAAAAAAAGATTTAAAGTCTATTACATTAAACAAAAACATTTATATTTACACCATAATCATTACGAATATAAATTAGGTAAGCATTAATGAAATTAATAGAAAAAGTAAAAAAAAACTCTTTAAGCATATTTCCTGTCTGAGCTTGCCAAAACAAACGAGGTCTTGAACAGTCGACTTAAACCATTGCTTCCTATGCGCCGCGCTACGACGACGTCGAACGAATTGGGCGAAAATGTGAATCTAGTGCAACATGCAAGTTTTGGCCCTTATCGCTATTGGCTTATTATGCAATATTCAACCCATTTCCTTGGGAATTAAAGCCTATTTTAAAATGTTAAGGGCCTTTAGTCTGATTAGAAGGATTTCAGTTTAATGAGCATTATAATATCTGTGTTATGAGTGAGAGAACTGATGTGCAAGCGAGACAGATGATGTCCTGAATAATCCTGCAGTTTATGTTATGATTTAAGTACCTACGAGCGAGAGTTGTTTTTAGAGAAAGGAACACAGTCGCAAGTCAGACTTTTTACTTAATGGTGTTCAGACCGCCTCTATTTCTTACGCAATAAAAGCTATTTCATGGTTCCAATGTATAACTTGACGTGCTACCAACTGTAATGTAACCGACATTTTTTACACAGTTTTTTCGGTTCTTTGGTTAAAAAATGCAATTATTTGAGTACATTTACGGACACTACCAGACAATGTATTTTTTATTATATTGTTATTTCAATTCTGCGGGCGTTGAGTGTCCGTGAACGAATTACAAAAATGTAAGAAGGTACTTTAGGCTGTAGGTACTCAAATAAGAGAAATAGAAAACATTTACTTGGCACAACACACAAGAAAGAGTAAAAAAAAACAACTGTCAAAAATAATAACTGTTTCTTTTCATGCAACAAATGCGGGCCATATTACTTACCTACCTACTTAGGTCGATACAGAAGACAGCACGTCAAGCAACATACTGCAGCATCTTATGCAGTTGTAATCGAGTATAGATCGGAATGGAAATTATGAATCTGATGTGCTGGCCACTATACATTAAATTGAAAATTTTAAGTATGCTTCAATAGGCGCACGGGCACAGGGTCTAAGTACCTACTTATTACAATGAACAAAAATATTATTTGATGAAATAGGTAAGTAGTAAAAAAATATGGAACGCACAGGCATCAGAGGGTTCTAAAAAAGTTATTGAAAACTACATCAAGCACACTTTAAAATGACGGAAATTTCGAATCAGTTTTATCAGATTTATGTCTCTAAATAAAATAACTAGGCGCGCTGCGCTACGCCGACTATCGACCACCTAGGCGAAAATATCAATCGACTTATGTAATAGGTGCGTTCTAGGTGCTAGGGTGAAATTACACAACTAGCAAAACACCTGCGTCATCTATACACCTGCTTTTCTCGCCAAATATCCTGTCTGCAATGTGGTACCATTTTATTCCGTCAGAGGTGCTAGACATGATTCATTAAATTGAAATTCCAGGAAATTTTACATAATATTTTGTTTTTTGTATTTTAGGGGCTGCACAAAATTTTGTTTTAATATTTTAAGGGCCTATTTCCTTGTTTTTTTAAGTTTATAAACAACATCAATAACCAGATGATACACGTGTGGCCATCTAGTGAAATTTTTTTAATTCAAAAATGTTTTCTTCGTGATGAGACCCCGTGGTATTGTATAGGATCCAATATTCTTCCTATTTTCTAAATAGGATCCTGGGATGCTACAATGAGTGCTAAACCTAACCCCACTCCCACAGAGAGAGCTACAGCCTGCAAGCGTCGATGACGGAGTCGCCAGGCGGGTCGCTGCGCGCGGCGCTGGCGTCGCCGGAGGGTCCGCAGTCCGCCACGCCGCGCGCCAGCCCCGACGGTAATCTCGCGTTCGTATGTACCGCACGCTTCTACGCTCGACTCGTTGTCCTTGTACATGTGTCAACTTGCGCTTAGCTTGTATTATTCGTATTCCTAAATCAGGTATCATTCATAAAGAAATGTGAGATAGCAGAAGGGTGTTCAAGTCTCTGTTAAAATAATTCCAAATCATCGGAACCAAGGTAAAATGGAAGCTTTCTGTCAGACAGTAAAGGTGATTTTCGCGGTTTTTGGGGAAGCACAAATAAAGTAAATGTACGACCTGGACTACCGGCATCGCTGATCTTTTTGAAGACCAGTTTGCTTTAGGTCTTCGCTGGACCCAGCGACTGAGGTGTTCAATGAAAGTTCAGAAGGTACGCGTTATCTTGCGAAAGAAGTGACCAGCATAATAAAATCCATGTCCAAAGGCAATCCTCCGGGCATGACGGGCTCAAGAACACCTGCAGCATGCTGGCCAGACACATCGACCACACATTGTCAGAGTCCTTGCTATGTTTATCGCCCTATGCGTGAGTCACTCGTATTTGCCTAAGCCTTTTATGAAAACGTTGGTAGTGCCGACGACGGGTCGTTGCGCGTGGCGGTGGCGTCGCCAGCCCCGACGGTAATCTCGCGTTCGTATGTACCGCACGCTTTTGCGCTCGCTCGTTGTCGTTTAGCTACGCTTGCGCTCAACTCTATCGCTGTTAGCGGGAGTAAAAGTTGTCTTATAAACTAGCCGTTTGTCGTCTGCGTATACTCGATGTAAAATGACTCAGATTCCTATTTTCGTCCACTTATTTATTGTGACCCTCCTATTTGTAACATACCGTTGTGCTTGTATTCGAACTCTGTGGCCCTGAATAACTTTGTCGAGGTGGAATATTCAGAGGTTGGTTGTCTAGTCCTGGAATCGAGTTAGAGGTGCGGATCAGGAATCAAGTTATCAAAGTATCCAAAAAATGAGAACTTTACAAACAAATTACTTAACCGTCAGTAGATAAAAGCGACTTGAAGACTTTAACTGTTGTCAAAACCACACAACACTTGCTTACTACCGGCGAATGATACCTATTAGTTAAGTTACGCTAAAATTAAAGAGGATTATTAATTCGAAGTTTGGCGATGCTGTATCGTATGCAAAAAACATTTATTATTTACTTAATCATGTTTTCTTCAACCATACCTGCTTAAAAAAAAAATAACTCATTTAAAACTAAACAATAATGACTACAATACTATTTCAATTGATAATTCGTCACTCTTCTTTTTAAAGAGGAAAAAAAGACCAATGTTTCATTGATATTTTCGTTCCCAGCCTCGCTAAGCTACGAGTCGGGTACATCATCAGCCGAACGCACAGCATTACTGGGCGCGGCCAGCCAGCGATCTCTTCTATTGAGCAGTGACCTACGCGATGAAGACACATTACTTTAAAATCTCGTTCGCAGATTAGTTTCGCCGTTTAGTCGTGGTGGAAAGATCGGCCAGTTTGCGTTAGGTATCGACTGGACTTGTATCCGCAGACCGTTGCCTAGGTTGAGCCGGAAATTGCATAATTCTATACTCAGAAAGGCTCATTACAATTTTTTTTCCAAAATTAATATTTATAATTAATCTATATGGACAGGCATATCTTACCTAGCATCTGACTAGCTTATTTGGGGCATTATGCATCTAACTGCCAGACAGAGACATTGATTAAAGTAAATCCTTCATTAAGTCTCATGCCGTCTTTTTCTATTTCATTAACCAAAGTGAGAGACACTTAATTATAGATTGAATTTAATGAACGACTCTGAGTGCGGCAGACCAAGAAATTTACAACTCAATTATTACCTCTCAACAGAATTGTTTCTTTGGAACATCACTATTGGTCTAATTCCCTTTAAGTAGACTATACCACCTGGGAATACTTCCTGAATTTACCTTATCTAATAACAACTAGAAATAAATTGAATACTTATTGAATGTTAAAAATATTTTGATGTTGGGTGTTGTTGATGACTAGACCTTGGTAGTTAATAATTTTGATCCATGGAAAATATTCACCCAAGTCAATGTTAGAAACTTTCAAACACATTTTTGTGGAAGTTTTGTTTCGTTTTGCATTGAGGTATAGAACAATAATTAATTTCTAGTCACCTTGTGATACTATGTGTAGGCTAATATTTTTTTAGATATACTATTATTAGTAAAATGTTTAACATAAATTATTTATAACTTTAATAGATGTTTTTATTTAAATAGTGTTTTATTCATTGCCTACATAACCTCTCTATCAAATCACACACAATTTTATGTACATTTAGGCTAATCCTTGTAAGTGTCTCTAACAAGGATTAAGAAAAACTAACCATTAAAATTAGAAAGAATTATTTATTTAAATGCTTAATTAAGACTTAGTCAAGCTTCTTTACACAATAAAAATGGCTGCAAGGCTATTTGCACATCAGAATCAAGTGGTATTTCATGTATGTACTTAGAGAAAGTTATAACAATCTTATAAATGCTTCTTTTAACAGAGGAAATAAGTGCAGATTTAATTTTCATAGCAAATAAGTCATTAAGTATGTGTTTCCGGTGAATAAGGCCAGGTTTAGTTAGCTTATCTATGCTATGTTTTAGGTTTATCATAGTTGAAATCACAACAGGCAAATCATTTTGGACCACACCATAGTTATCTTCTTTTAGTGAAGCTGCTGCAATAAATGCTAGTCCTTCACAAGTCCACATTACTGGTTGTGCTTGCATAAGCAGAAATTTCAACTTTGTGTCAGTAAGTTCTCCAAAGAAATAGTTTATCCCAGGTTTTTGGCACAGCTTTTGTAGAAAGCTGTTAAATTCATCCTTGGCAACATCAGCAAAAGTGTCTTCAACTTTATTTCTGTTGTGATCTTTTAAGTGCAATAACTCTGGAGACTGTGCCATATTTCTCAAATTGCTGGAATAAGGATTAACAAGAGGAGTTACATTCAAAATGTTTCTTTTCCCTGGGTTTTCAATCTCCACAGGTTTTCCATCACCATTAATGTTGTCCAATTCCTTGTTAAACTCATTAATAATAGTGAGACACTTTTCAAGTAGATTATTCCAGTTTCTAGGATGTCCACCTGGTTGAGAAAGAGTAAAAATATGTTGGCGTCTTACTGGATCAGTCATCGCCATGACCCTTAAGTCTTGAGCTCCCAAGTAGCCATTGAATTGGAATCTTTGCGCCAGTGCATTATACAATGTGAGACTGGAGTCTGATTCAATAGGAAATTTCATGGGCTCTGTCAGTATAATATTAAATATTGTTCTCATTGTGTACACAGATACCAAAAATAGACTAGTGTAAAACCATAGCCCGATCCAGATTCCAGAACCAATTAAATTCAATATGTTGTCTAGTGGAGGGTCTTCAAGAAACAGGCTATAGACTTCAGAAACAACACTTCTTGGTTTATTACCCCAAATGTAATAAAATGTGCTAAAGTAAATCACTGGAGCAACAGAATTCTTGAATCCCATAGACAAAATATTACTGATAGCCAGCTTTAACTGTTGAAACTTATCTTGATAAATATGTGGAAACAGTAGAGCTGTAGAACCAAAAATGTGGCCATTTAGGAAATAATATAAACCCATCCACATGCCTCCAAATTGCAGAAATAAACTTTGTTCCATCAAACATTGGCCATCATAGTTTTCACATTTTTTTTTCAATACATTAAAGTTGCTCTTTGCTAGTGATGAATACAGACTCATGGTAAAATAACCACTCAAAGCATACAACACACTGAATGTAATATTCTGAACAGAAAACATGTTTAAAAACATTGAAAATCGTGTAAAGTATTTAGGCATAGGCATCATATAATAATTTCCATAAATATATGCTTGGAAAAATGATACAAATGCAAGAAGTACGATGTTGAGTCCCATTTTCCAGCCAAAAATTTCTTGAATAGTTGATGATATCCATGATATAGGGTGCAGTATGTCAATTTGAATAAAGAATACTAGTACAACTGCGAGAAGACTTTGAAGACACAAATTCCAGATCACTGCTACAATCAGTCTTTGGGCAAATATTTCACTTTTTGCTTCCATACCGGCGGGTGCAAGAGGTTATCAATAACAAAGGATGATTACCTACTTTTTCAAGCAGACTGACATAATTTCAACGCAGCTATAACGTGTTTATAAATTAAAGAACTTAGTTCACAAATGTAACGCAAACTTGTACAAAATACTATCCCGCATTCTTCTCAACTCAACGGTCATTCATTTTGTATATTTCTTCGCTCGCAAATTGCAAGATAAGGATGTGAAAAAATAACATTAATAAAACGATTTTATGAAATCGATTCTTAATACGATTTTAATTTTAAAAATGTCCGCAATCCACAAATCACAGATAATAGTGACTATTTTTTTGTCAGATTACCTCACGTTAACCTTGAGAGTGCATCTAGCTTTACCTGACTGTTTGCCGACTGTACATCACTTCCCAATTATAACACAATCGGCACAGTCAAACGTTTGTATTTAAAGAAACGTACACGCGAGTATAAACGTCTCGCTCGGTCCGGCGCGAGGCCTTTGATTTGTGCGCACAGTGACGAGACGTGTTGCGAGACGAGCCACGAGCGCGCGATTACATTCGCGTCTCGCGGCTTGTCCTCGCAAAAATGTAAACGAGGAGTGGGTTGTAGTCTGTACATTTTCGTTTGTTTGGCAGAATAAAAGAGTGACTGAACTTTTGGGCTCATTAGAATCAAGCCCAATATCAATCATTATACCAATAATATTAAACTTATCAGTATAACATATGCAGAAGAAACAATTCATTCTTTGACTAAAATTAATTATTTGTAAAATACATATTTTGCGAATACCTTCGTTCAGGAGAATAATCGTTTTAATATAAACCGATTCGTTTCCATGTCATATTCATCCCTATCGCAAATGTCAATCAGACAGCCTTTTCTTTTTGTTCTTTTTTTTGTTCAATTCACCCATTCTGGGTAGGCAAAGGATCAAGTGTATACAGCCGTCTTCAGTATCATTTCATTGTTCATTCTTTTCTTCAGAATCTTCTTATGTACTTGTACACAACTACACTAACACTAAACGACAAACTAACCTAACCTAACCCATTGAAATGTGAGGATGGTTCACATTTCTATGGATAATGAATATTGATAACATGGTTTTCTAATGGTTAAAGTACGAGTAAAAGAGTAAAACCACGTTGATTTTTGAATCATTGTTAGAATCACAGAACAGAAAAAACGAGTAGAAATCGTAAGTGGGCGTGATCCGCGTATCTCAAATGCGATAAGCTTAGCGCATGTGATGTTTCCGCCCCCTTTCACGCGCTTTAGTCGGTGACACAGTTGCGACAGGATGCTGACGCTATAGCTGACGTCTTCAAATATTGACGAAAATCTTAAAATATGCTAAATTGTACAATTATTGTATGGAGAAACAAAGTAAAACAACAAATTTATCAAAAAGAGGAGTAACATACCATAAATAAGTAATTTATCACATTATTTTAAAAGAAATTGGAAATTTGCAGTTCATAGCAATTGGTTAAAATTACAATCTAAAACCAATCCACCACAAAGGTGATAAGGTCTAAACTTCATTTGTAACGTTACCTAATTCCGTATTAATTCCACACGCCACTCATTTAGGGATGCGATATTTTAACGTGCGCACGTTAAAATTTCGATAAGTTTACTTTAACCGAAATTGGAACTATTTTCATACTACTCACTACTTTCAATATAATTCACGGATTTATTTTACTGGTAGGTAGTACCTAACTAATTATCAAAGGATTCGCAACGTCATCAGATTAAAATCTATTTATATATACATCTATATAAGGTGACTTAGAATCAATTTAAAATATTTTAATGGCGAGTACTAAAGCAAAAATGTAGTCTTTTTTTTCAAGTATTTTTATTTATTTCATCCGCTAGTTTTTGTTTTCCGTAACAATGTAAATGTAATATTTTTAGGCGCATGCTGTACATAAAAAGTCTTATCGCCTATCTCTCTCTCACTAACTAAACCTATCTCTCACTTCACTAAACCAACCCTCTTCCTGCATTTCATTCATAATTGTTTCAAATTATGAACAGCACTAGCTCAGCGAAAGAAAAGAATAGACTCCGCCACAAGCTACGCTATGCAATGCTATCACAACATAAGTAGTTAGTGCCACTATGTCATTATGAAACCTGTTAATAGGGAAATTTCTGTGACGAAATACTGCATTTTTGATGCAGCATTTAGGTATTCACTAAGTTTAATTGCTGGGGATATTTCCAACGAATCGTAAGCGGTGCAGTGTAAGCTCGATTTTTAAAAGATACTTAGTAAACAATAATAAACAATCTACAATGTAAGACTAAAAATGCAACAAAATTATTAAAACAGTAATAATTACTGCTTCGCTTCTTTTCAGTGGAAATGCACCCTAATGTATGTAGGTATTGTAAATAAATTAAACTCGTTTTCAACTTTAATTCATTTTATTTGCAATAATAAACAGTACACCTCTCCTGGGAAAAAAATACACTTTTAGTAGGATCTTATCAAATTAAACAGTATGGCTTAAAACGTTATGTATGAATTTTCGACGAATTCTGACTTTTCATAACACTTCTTCAGGCTTTGGACTGACAAGTAAACGCAATGTTACCTTTAACTTTGACAAAGTATTAAACTAATTTAAGCATTAATTCTAAATTAATTGCATTAACTTGGCGTGTTTAAAAGTCTAAATTCTTTGATATTTACAAATTATTTACACGATAGGTATTTACATTAAATGTTGGACGTGACGCCCTTGTACACGCACACATTGCCTAGCACGGTCGATGCAATGCCGTCGGATCTCACTGAGCACTTCTGGTTCACTGGACATCACATCAAAAGCACATATGATACGCGCACGTAGTTCCTCCACTGTGCGAATTGTATGGCCGTCGTTCCCATACACGAGGTCCTTAGCCCTACCCCACACATGGAAGTCCATCGGCGTCAAGTCAGGCGAACGCGGTGGCCAGCGAATTACGCTGCCGCGCCCAATCCATCACGGATGGAGTCTTTCGCTGCGCAGAAGCCGCCACACGTAAAATTGTCTTACGCCAAACATACGGGCAGCGTCTCTCGTGCTCGCCACTGGGTGCCGCTGGAAAAAGTCCAACACGTCTTGTTCTATCTGCGCTCGGTGTGATGAGGGTCTCCCTGGGTCGGGACGTGGCTGGAAACTTCCGCTCTCGCGAAGCCGCGGCACAGCCCCGAGGATGGTGCGTAAACTCACGACGCGACCATGTCGTTCTTCATAAAGTTCTATGGCGCGTAACATGACTTCACCTGCATCTCTGTAGCACAGAGCCATATTAAAATACTCTTGCGATGAGTAGCGGTACGGCATTTTGCAACGCGGAGCGCGCGAGTTGCGCACAAACGTACAGGTGAAAAGTTGTAAGCGAACTAAACAAACTCCCGCGCCGCGCGCGCGTAAAAGAGGGCGGGGCAGTACGGCACGTGTATCGGCGGGCTTTGGCGGCATAATAAAAGCTTTCACTATGCGCGGTCGAGATGAATGAATGGCGAGTTGGCGCGTCACGCGCGTGTGAGCTGGGAGCGAGAGGGAAGATATTGACATCCTTTACAAAACGTCCGCAAGCGAGGAGTAGGAGTAAATGCCTACAACGAACAGGGTGTTTTATTTTACTTAGAAATCAAAATGTTTTTTGGCGTTTTTCTCGAAAACTAACAACTTATATTCAAAATGATACTTGAAAAAAATAATTCATTTTTACTCTAGTATTCGCCATTAAAATATTTTAAATTAATTCTAAGTGACCTTATATACATATAATAAAACTGTAAAACCAATGCGTCTGTACATTGAGCATTTTTACCAAAAACTAATCGAAGGTGATGTTAAAATACTAACAGAATAGGAATCTACAACTTTTATTTTTTTTGTCTGTTTGTCCGTTTGTCTGTTTGTACACGCTAATCTCCAGAACTACTGAGCGGATTTAAATGAAACTTTTTTTATTGTGTAGCTGTTGAGTCTGGGCAAATACTAGGCTATAACTTATTATGAAGATCGGAGTAACTGACGTGGAACCTTAGCAGCACACTTAAGCCGAAGAGAGATATGAAAGCAGCGCCTTAAGAAAAGTTAGTTAGCGTGATGAGCACTTTCCATTAACGTATACAAATTGAAGGTCTGGAGCAACTGATATAGAACCCTAGTTGCTCCAGCCTTCAATTTGTGTACGTCAATAGAAAATGCTCATCACGCTGAACAATGTTCCATAAGGCGCTCCATTTATATAAAACTTTAGATTCAAAACTACAATGGGGTCCTCATATCGTGGGCCTTGTCAGGAAGACTTAGTTCAGCTGCTTCTGCTGTAAAAAAGATACGGCGCTTGACTGATGTTGAAACGGCCAGACTAGTCTATTTTAGTTATTTTCACAGCTTGATGTCGTACGGTATTTTACTATGGGGCTCAGCTGCTGATATAGAATCAATTTTTGTACTACAAAAAAGGGCCGTACGTGCTATTTATAACCTCAAACCTCAAGATTAATTGAAAGAATTTTTTAAAGAAATAAGGATATTAACAGAAGCCTCTCAATATATTTATGAAAATATTATGCATCTGCGTAAAAACTTGCATTTATTTACAAAGAAAAGTGATACGCATAATTTTAACACTAGAAATAAAAGTAAACTTGCTATTCCACAATTCAGGCAGGCATCTCTCACTCAATGTACTTGCGCGCGTTAATAGCCTACTCTCGAGCGCACCGACGGCGGTGCGTAAATCAGTAGGCTGCCAACAACCGACAGGCGCGCGCGTACGCACTGTTGAATTCTTTGTGATACGGTCGATTCGTTTTTATGCAAACTAATTAAGTAATATGGTTTAAAAATCTGATATTTACTGTACAAATGAAACCAGAAGCATAATATCTCCTTAATTAGTCTCAGATTTAAATAAAATTCTGGACATATCAGAGTCTCGAATGTTTGAACTTTTTAAATCTTTTTATAAGTCATCACAATTTTACGGCAGACTGAAAGTTCCCACAGGAGCTTTTTATAACTATGTATGAATACATTTTCGAAAATAATTTAGCACATTACTACTTATTAAAACTGTTCGAAAAACTACGAATCCAATTTGCTTTTCGGGACAACCGAAAATTTTGCACAGGTAAATATTTTGTAAAACACTATATCATTGTAAAACATTTCAAACCAAGCTACAAATAAAATAGACCTTGTATCTAAAGAGGCAACCCTGACTTTATTAGTTTTACTCCAAGGTCGCGTAGCTGCAGAGGAATAATAACGTAATGTTCGAAACTTAAAGCACATTTTCGGGCGCAGCGGTGTGCGATAAAAATTTGTAGGCTATTATAAGAGTAGGTATGGACGATTTTCCTTGGAGTGGTTTATCTGTTACGTAGTAACTATTATATAATCTGTGATTCAGGCTTCAAAGAGTTGGTCATTCTTTCATGGGAAAATGTGTCAATTTCTTTAAATTATCGAAAAATATTGTAGAATTACCAATTAACAAATTTAAATCATTTATTAAGGATACCCTAATGACAAAAGGTTATTATAAAGTAGAGGATTATTTGAATGATGTAAACGTGTGGACCTGCTCGCACTAGTACAATTTCTGTATTTAAACATTATTTTTAAAAGCGGCTTTGACAATAGTGGCTTGCGCTGCTTCTTCTCAGCACTAGCCCACAATTTGTCCCGAAGCAGTGGTAGGGCTTAAAAAAGAATATGTTGGGACGTGTATAAGTGCCCCCTGTGGGCCTACATACATAAATAAATGACTTTTATGACTTTTACTTTTTTATCTCTTATAGTTGAGCCGAGCTGCTAGGAGGGTTCTATATCAGTTGCTCCAGACCTTCAATTTGTGTACGTTAATGGAAAGTGCTCATCACTTTGAACAAAGTTCCTTGAGGCGCTCTATTTATATCTCTTATAGTTAAGCTGAGCTGCTAGGGTGATATGGAACCCTAACAGCTCAGCTTAACTATAAGAGGCATGAATAGAGCGCCTTAAAGAACATAGTTCAGCGTGATGAGCACTTTCTCTTGACGTACACAAATTGAAGGTCTGGAGCAACTAATATAAAACCCTAGCAGCTCGGCTCAATTATAAGAAATATAAATAGAGCGCTTTAGGGAACATTGTTCAGCGTGATAAGCATTTTCTATTGACGTACACAAATTGAAGGTCTCGAGCAACTAATATAAAACCCTAGCAGCTTAGCTCAACTATAAGAGATATGAATAGAGCTCCGTAGGGAACATTGTTCAGCGTGATGAGCATTTTCTATTGACTTACACAAATTGAAGGTCCGGAGCAATTGATATGTTAAATTACTTTAGACTGATTTTTAAATTCCCAAGGTAATCCTACTGTCTCCAAATTACGATCTAGTGACGGAAACCTAGAGGAATCGAGAGAATCCTTCAGATTTTATAGGCATGTATACCATATATGCTACAGCATTAATGTAGGTATTTAAGCGTTTACATTCAAGAGTCATAATTTCATGGTGCTGACCTTAACGCTAAGTAGTTCGTGGATACTTTAACTACAGACAGTTTGTCGAAATTTATTAAATGACTGTATTATTAATAAAACATCAAAGTCAATTGGCACTATTTTTATACAACTTATCACTAAGGAAAGGGTACGCAGGCCTTTGCCCTGCAGTGGGACACGACAGGCTCCTAATAACAATAATAACTTTACGAGAGTAGTAAATAGGGACACAATAAATAAATGCTAAACTGCATTCATTTATTGCGATAGGTTTGAGTCTGACTTTTTCCTGAACACTAAAACTTAAGTTACAAACGAATAAAACTGCCTTCAATAAAGTAAACTAAAAGGTAAAAAAAAAACCTTTACACTTTTACTAAGAAAGATATGTACAGTCGACCAAATTGAATCGTGACCCACCTTATGGTCATTTTTCTACTGTCATTCTATACAAGTAAGTTGAAATTCGCTTGAACATACATTTCCTAGAAACGAACGTGTTATCATTTTATTAGACACTGACAGTCACTGACAAGGCAATGGTCGCTATCTGTACGAATAAGTTTGTATAAAAATCGGCGAGAACTTCATTTCATGTGGGTAAGGGTTGCAATGCAACACACAAGTAGGTAGGTAGATATTCGGGATTCGGCACAGCCGGGCACCAAGTCTGTATTGGGAACCAGTTTCTTTTATAAAAGTTCCACTGGAACTTGTGTTTGCCATGATGAAATAAAACAGTATACTTAGTTGAAGAAAATAATATTTATTTTAAGTATATATTTAACAAGTGGCATTAAATTGGTAAAGTGAAAAGTAACCCGATTAGACGACAAATGTCTCTTCCCCAATCCAAACACCACAAATTTTCATCTGGGGACCTAGACGGCCATGGAATAAGAGTGAATGCATCTTCATGCTGGGTAAACCAATTCGAGACAATTCTGGCAGTATGCACTGGACAGTTATCATGAACAAAGGAGAATACTGGCACTTCTTCACGCAAGTAAACTGTTCGCAAAGTCGGTAACATTGGTTCTTCCAATAAATTGACATAGTTTATAGCGGTATGACGAGGAGAAATTTGAACAAGTTTTCCGACACTTCCGGCATCCATCCAGGCACACATGTTAGCTGAAATTCAGCTGGATAATTGGTTGGGCACAACGTGATCCTCTGTGTATCGCGTGTTATCGTAACGCCACGAAGTTAAGCGACCATGTTGAGAAGAGCGAAATGATTTCTTGTCTGTAAATATGTTATCCGTAATAGTGTGCATGCATTTCCGTTCTCTTCCGTTCCGTTCTTAATTCGACGAACGCCATGATTATGTCGTCGTCTGTCTTCGAGGGTACCCTCTTTAGCATGCCGGCTGATCCATGTTCTGACTGTGTTCCGACTTATTCTTAGCTGTTTGTTCTGCCAAATTGGCCATTATACGATTTGTTTGTAGATATTGACTTAGGTTTTTATACAATTTCAGACTTACTAGGTATACTTGACATTTGACACACGACCTTTTTTATATTTTAAATTTTTCTTCGTAGTGAAAAGAGTTTGGATTATGGACTTATTTTAAATTCATATTAAGACTGGTTTATCTAAAACATGTCTAGTGCAGTGATAATAAAGGTTAAACTTGCATAGATCTCTGACCCGTTATGACGCATTTTTATTCATATTTAAAACGTACTATGTGCAACATGCATGACAGCGAAGAAAACCTTACTACATTTATTAATGTAAAGGAATAATCGGCAAATTGGGTCATGATTCAATTTGCTCGACTGTACGACAAAAGGACTTGTCCTCTTTTTGTATGGAGGCTGGTTTTTTATTCCTAGATATCACCAACCACCAATAACCTATATTTATCATTAAGCTACAAAAATATGAAACACGTAACCATAGAAATCTGAATTTTAAACGCCTCCATTTTTGAGAAAAAATATGTTTTGTAATGAGGCATCATCCATTGATCATTACTTGTATTTCCTGGCTGTATGACTATGTACCATTGCCTTTCCACTGGTGGATTAATACTACTAAGTACTACCAAAGGTTATACAATAGGTACTACTGTCAATGGAATGTCATTTTGCTGTCAATTTTTTTTCATGCGTTATTTGGTATAGGCGAAGGTGCGGTTTATGTACAGACAAAGAGAAAAATTCATTTCAAATTTTCTCTAAATCGGAGGCCTTAAAAAATATATTAATTATTCAGAAACGCTAGTTTTTGTGAACTCTTTCATATAATATTAAGTTTATTCTGGTTAGAAATATTGACGAATAAAAAACCATTAATGGACAAGTCCTTTAGCACGGGGGCCGAACGAGAAAGACCTTCTAAGCTAGTTATTGCATTTAGCATCTCTTTCGCACGTGTCAAACAGTATAGCGCTGTCTCAAATGTAATACAATGATTCCAACAATTTTATAAACTGTGGTATTCTTTTTTGAATTGTTTTTTGACATGTTTTTTTTGGTTTGGCACAATGAAATTTAGCCAAAGTTTGGCTTAAGTTCCGTGTGCTAGACCTTTTATTTTTTAAATTGACCACTAATTAATAACCACAAATAAAAAAGAATATGTGTTTACATTTTGACATAAGATGACATAACTATTCTTTTAAATTTGTAAAAAGACAATTAATTAATAAATATAGACGGATATTTATTGAAATTTTGTCAAAAGAATTGTGAAACTGAAATACCTAGTATTTTACTTCGTAAAATAAGTTTTCTCGCTTTGAAAGGTGTGTACCTACTATATAATAAATTTTTTAGTTTAAACAATTTTCTATAATTTCTATCTAATTTGTAGAATAAGTTTTTCTCGAATGTTAAAGGTATAGGTACTTTTATAATTATGTTTAAGGTATTACATGATCTATTAGGTACCAGTACCAGTGTTTTATGTACCAGCAGTAGGTATGCTTTAAGCACATGTTAAATTTACCTTAAAATTTTAAACAGCCGGCTAGGTTTCATTTCACATATTTTGTATAGGAATTCTATAAAATTAACCGTCAATCGTTCTTTACCGGCTGTTTCATTATAAGTGAAACTCGGAATAAGGTTTATTCATACTGTGGTTATTGTTTCAGGTCCGACGGTAAAAGATGACCAATAAGGAGCTGCCTCCTTACAAGTTTTAAGGTGACTCGTTTATGAAACGGACGTATTTATACCAGTATTTTTTAAACATGTGAAACACATTTGTACCATAATTGATTGCTATCGTTTATCCGCAAAGTAAATTTATGTCGTCATTTTTAAATAAAACTTGTAAATATCAAAAACACTTATTTATTAGATTATTAGTATATTTCAGCTCCCTTACTACTTACCACAGGCTCACAGGATTTTACCGACCTTAACTATAACCGGTGATTTCCTTATCGAGCATGAAAGATTTTTGCCGTAAGTTAAAGTAAGTAGTAACGTAAGTAAGTAAGGTAATGGTGCAACCCGCCAAAACCACCTGTGTAGGCACAGATAATATAATACATTAGCGAGAATTTGTCTATGGTTGCATTTACCGTTATTCCGAACCGAAACGGTATTTGAATTGACGTTATGGGTACACTGCTAGTTGTATAATCTATGTTTGGCTTTAAAAAAACAACGACGCCATACCATAAAGTTAATATTCCTAACGGAATAGAGGAACAAAGGGCTGAGCGAGCGAGATGTCTCTAGCAGCAATACTGTATGATAAAAAGAGATGTGTGATGCGACATAACAGAACCGTTTTTGAAACTGTCAAACAGTTTGTCGGCACGTATCGGCACGCTGAGAATTTCAGCTATTTTAGTTTTTCAAATACTACATGAAATCGTGGATATTTTTTTGAAATATTTCTTGGTGAAACTTTGTGACTTTGTTCAGTAATTGATTGTTGTACGACACAGCGAAATAACCCCGAAAAATGTTCATTTCAGAGGTAAATTATTCCAAGTGGACACCGCCTAACTTAGGTTTATTTTTGCCAATGCGTTTCAAATTTTAGGTGGTTAGTGTGATAATTCTCTTCATTAAGCATTAATAATTTAAGAAGCAAAGATCCAATACACATAATGCAGAATTTACGAATATTTTGTGTAAAGAAATAATTTTCGTTTTACACTAGGGCTATATCAAGTTATCGATTTTCGTTTCTACTGTCTATCACGCAATAAACGAATAATATGTATTACTGTTGTTGAAGTACCTATACGACGTTTAAATATGAGTCAGCTGGGAATGTAATTACTATTTAAGATACTTAGCCGATCCATGCTGGTTTTAACTGTTAGAATAGTTACTAACATTAGCAATAAATGTATCTTTCAGATTTCCAAACAACTTGTTTAAAAAATACTTGGCCAAGAATAATAAATCGTCCAAACTGGCTTCGAAACAAAAGTTCAAGTATTTGCAGTAAGCACTTCGAACAAAAATATTTCAAGACGCGAGGAGAAAAATAAAAATAATACTATTCTTCTGTTGATGTTTCATTGGATAGCAATGTCTACTTGTGGTCATGTCTACATATTATATGGTTTGCTTAGTTTGGGACTAGATCATATGTTCTATGTTTCTTTTTAACAGGTCAAGATAAAGCCTAGATGCACAGTTTCGTCCTATGTTTACAAAGATATTGTACCAGAGGCATTCTTATGTGAATTATCGTCATCGCAGTCTAGATCGACACCGCCGCTATTGCAACAGTCCGCATCATCTCCCTCTCTCCAACTAGATTTGACGCCAAGGAAAAATCTAAATGCACTAAGTTGCATCTCTATCAGTTTCTTTTAAATAAACGATTTAAACAACAACATTTTTCATATCATATTTTTCATTTTTGGAACAACCGTATTTTCTGAGTATTTCGTATGTTTTTACTTCATTCCAGAAGCATAGTTTCAGCCAATTGAAAAATCCCACCCCATACTATTTTAGCTCTATAAATGTTCCTAATTAATTTTATCGATATCGATACTTATGTAACAAGCGACATGATATACATCACTGACACACATTCATGAACAATTTTACACACACAAATGTCATCCTATTTTGGTTTCGTTTGACAGATCGTGTTTGTTCCTCTATTCCGTTAGGAATATTAACTTTATGCGCCATACTGCACACTAGCGCTGAGCAGCTTCAGCGTTGTATTACAGGAACCTTTTGACATTTCTCTAACATGATGTCCTTCAAAGGCCCGTTTCAAATCTGTCTTTAGACATATGCTATCTAATTTGTGAAATTTAGTTTTGGAGTCGATGTCACTGCCATGCGAAATTTTCTTACCAGGCGGGCCCTGGTAAGAAAATTTCGCATAAATATACTATCAGCAAAATAACTATCCTTCGAATTGCTAACAATCCGAAAAACATCCTGCTTAAGGATGGCTAAGACTCGTACCATGAGCTCTTAAGAAAAGGCCTCACGGTGACAGGATGAAAGATCGAGATGGAGCTATACATTAACATATGTCTATTTCGTTTGATTGTTAAGATGTCAAACGTAGAGACACAGATAATAATTATTTATTAGATGTAGGTAAGTAATGAGTATGAAGTAAGGAGGTCTAAAATATATATTTTTTGCACTTATGGGAATGGGAATGATTTTTTTCATCATCTACCCCATCGTGTGGAGTATCGTTGAGTATGTCTTTTAAAATGATTTAGGGGTTTCTACAACATTTTTTTGATTTATTGCTCTATTTACGAAATATTAAACTTTAAAATGCGCGTCCCCCCATCCTCTAAGAACTTAACTGCTGGTCAAAAAATAAAAAATAAAATAAAGATGATAGTGCATTTCATAAACTTTAAAGGAAAACCATAGCGGTTGAGATAACTCTTTTAGTATAGCAGTAATATTGGTAGAACTTGGGTGTTGAATAATGTTGTACCAATTACAAAATTCTTACAAATTCTTTAAAGTCACTAAGATGAAGTAGATAATGGTACGGAACCATTCGTGCGCGACTCCGACTCGCACTTGGCCGGTTTTTAAGAGCTATTGTACAAAAAGAAGAAAAGTAGAAATAAATTAATCGTGGCTGTTTATTCTTGATTTCTTTGCTGACCTAGAAGGTGGTGGATGAAAAAAATATATTTAGGAGGAAGAAGAACGTATTCTATCTCATGTGAAACGTATAGTAGTAATTTTTCGTATAGTAGCATAAAGAAAATAGGTAGTTACTGCCTAGGAAAATGAATATTCACATCTTAGAACCTAAGGCTGCATGTGTAGCCAATATAATGGTTTTATTGCAATTTACGTACCTGCGTTACAATTTTACTTATAATTACACAATGAAGTCACTTTATCAAAAATAATTTTAAAATAGTCATCAGGCTTCTACGGAGAAATCAAGAAATCGGACTTCATTAGATTCATGTTCACATCTCGTAGATATTTCTTCAATTTTGCATTCAAAAATCTCACATTAGTTAATTCGTTGTATTGTTAACATTTCACATTTCGTAAATGAATCCTAAAATTAACTTATGAAACAAGATTTAATCATAACAATTTTGAAAAAGCTACTCGATGGGTAACTTTTTTATGATAGCTTATCTGACATTTAAGGCGGGCAAACTGACACTAGATTGATTTCAGATGGAGTGTCATAGTACGAAATTGCATACAAAAAAAAAGGTGACAGGATAAACTAACTTCCTCGCTGCGTGCCTGCAAATTTTTGGGCTCATGGTACGAATTATAGGAACTGTCCTGGTTTAGCGATTGCATTGTTTCCGATGGTAAGGTTCCAGAGGAGGATGGCCAGGTAATAGTAACCTATCTAAAAAAGAGTGCCATCTATGGACCTTGATTTTTCATTCCTCTCTTCTCTTTACGACATGGTAGACTAAGAGATCATAATAGCTGGATGGCGACAGGAGTATAAAATATTTGTATCATCGAGTCCACGCGTACGAAGTCGCGGCAAAAACAGCTAGTGTTTAATATAAATTGTGAAATTAATCAGTAAATCGTTATATTATGATGAACTTAATCCCGTAGTAAAAAAATACCGGCCAAGTGAGAATCGGATTAACGCATTAAGGGTTTCGTATCGTCGTTATCTTACTTCGTCTCAGTCACTTTAGAGAATTTAAATATTTTGTATTTAGTACAAAATTATTCAACAAACAAGTTCTACGAATATTACTGCCAAAATAATAAAGTTATCTTAATCGCTTAATCTTTATCGCTTCTTTGTTGCGATGGGGGTTTTTAAAATGTATAATTTCAATTGTTTAATAGCCAGAGCCGACTTTTTTATATTGCACCTTACTTATTAAGCACTTTCATTTGAAACCAATATTGAAGTTGTGAAAAAAATTAATTCGCCATTTTGCGGTGGCGGTCATTGCGGCTTCTTTGAAATTAATAATATCGTATAGTATTTTACTAGACGAGCCTTTTTATTTGATACCCATATTGTGGGAGTTGCCCTTTAAGATTAAGTTGTCATTTAATCTAATTTGTATTCTAAGCTCTTTCGTCATCGCTAAAAATTACCAATCTCAACTTAATATTTTTTGTGTGGATCATTATGTGATATTCTTACAAATGTGTTAGTTTGGTTACACTGGTTTTCATACTAATAGGCGAGGATGCTATTTCTACTCGTTTTTTCTGTTCTGTGGTTAGAATATTATACTTCATTTTTATTTCAGAACGTTCTCAAATGTAGCGATAGAAATTGCCATTATTTTTGAATGTGTAACTATGAAAAATATTTTTGTGCATCAGAAAACGGCAAGATATATCTTTTTAAATATTTTAGGGAGTTTAAATGATTTTTCGTAGTTTTTAGGTTAACTGTTCAAGAGATGGCCAACATTGTAACATCTCCTTTTGAACCAAAACACAATTATCTTTAAAATTGGTAAAAGAAACATTAATCCACTGTTTTTCTAAATGATATTATTAATAATGTTATCATAATTTTAATAATGTTTCTCAAATCATAGAAGACTCTACGAACAGTTATAGTTGAAATACCCAAGAAGGGTTGAAATAAAGAAAATGAAACTTAAAACAAGTATTTTTATAATATTTTTTCAAAATTGGTTATTAAAATATTCTCCGTAGTCCGTAGCCATCATTAGCCAATTTTCACTATTCGCACTATATACCAAAAATTCGTTATGACAACTGTATTAGTAGTAATTAATTTAAAGGAACCGTGATGATCACATAGGCTTTCTTGTCGAAAAATTCTACAACATATGTTAAACCACTTCTTTTACAAAAACGAATTGCACTTAGTCGAAAATAAGATTACGCGTCCATTTTCACACTAATCATTATGACAATTAATGACATGTCAATGACCATTTGAGATTTCTGTTGCTAGTTGAAGAAAATTAGTTCCAGTGGTTTTCCGCAATATGGCGAGGTCCCATATATTTTTGGGCAGCCTATACTAGTACGCTGGACCAAAGATTCTTTACGAAATGACAGAAAATTATGTGACTAATCAAAGCGCCCCCACCGAAGTTCCGAGGAACTAAAATAGAGTAATTTGCGTTTATGACATAAAACTGACAACTCACGTTCCGTGGACCGTCACCACACGCTCACTACAGCCGTCAGCGCCAAAATGGCGACAATCAAATCACATTTTGTCATTCATTACCAACATTTAATCCAGCGTACAGCGTAACATTTAATCATATTACAAATATGAAATCAGTCAGAGACCCAGACAGAGACATCTTATTAGTTGTTTTTCTATAGCTCTTCTTTTTGTCGGCAATGAAATCGTGTGTATACTGCCAAATACATACGGTAAGGAGCCCCGAATTCCATATTATTGTCTCTGGGCATTTTTTTAGCTGGCAATAAAATATAAATGTCAAACAAATTGATAATGATTTTTTTTTATCTGTGCTGTATATTATTTATCGTCTCCGGAGGACGTGCAATGTTATTACTTTTCCTCGGATTTTTTACAAAATCGAAAGTCTCAATTTGATTTACGAAGTGTTCGTTGAGAAACTATAACAGTGCAGTTATTGAAATGCTATTCTAGTGCACCCATGATAACTTGTGCGATAGCCAACTGCAGTGCCCTACATTTACAAAGTTTTTTCTCAAATGGAAGAAAGTACTGTTCCTGAAGCGTTTCTTTTTATAGGAGTAACTTAAAGTTACGTTTGTGATGGAATACAACCTGCTTCGTCTGCGTTTTTCATTTAATTGAGAAGTTCTTGTAATGTTTACTTTACTAGAGATAGCACTAAGTGTAGGGGTGCTTGTCACCCTTGTATCGTTTCTATCACTATGTGTTTGTGGATGCAAAAATTCCAATCAGAAGTAAGTATACATTTTTAAATTTAATTAAATATGTAGTACTGCAACAATGCAAAAAAAATACAGAATGGTGTACTGATTAGTCCTATTTAGTACCAAAGATTTATATATGTTTTTACAATCATTTATCCGAACTTGGTGCAGGTAAGTTTGGATAATTTTGTCAGTTTGATTGTATAAAACTGTACAATCACATCTGTATTAAGCTTACTGTATTCTACATTTTAAATAAATGTTTCAGTTGCTAGATATTAACTTTGTTTTTTACTCCACCTACAATATACCTCTCATAAGAATAATAAAATCAGTTCTTGTAGCCAACATTGAAACAGAAATCCTGAACTATTGATGGAAGGCTCAATTTTCTTCTTAAAGTTCTGGTCAATTGATTAATCATTTATTTGAGTCCTCACTAGAATATAAAATTACATTTAACTGACAACCTATTCTATTTCTAAATGACATCATACACACAGACCCATTAGAGCTCCAATTAGTATTTTATAGGTAGTGTTAATGTACTCTTTAGCTTGAAGAGTTTACTGGAATGTGACATGACTGTTGGCAATTATCTGTTCATCCTTTAAAGTATGAGTAAGCTAATTAATAAGGTATTTCAATTATATCTATATAAATAAAAGTTAATCACAAAATGTGTTGCTATGCAACAAAGTTCAGGTAGTGGATTATGTAACTTTGAATGAAATTATTTCAATCAAAGTTTTGTAGCTAAAGTTGGCCATTCACGGAATGCCCACGTTCTAGCAGCACTGAATGAAAGTCAGTTTTCAGATTATTTTTATGTTAATGAGTGGAGTCATTTTTTGAACTGACCTTGAATGGCCAGCTTAATAGAGTAACTGGAGTTGTCAAATGTGACATTTTCAAGCGATTTCAATCCTGAATTGTTTGCAACAGATTTACGTAATTAGCCCCCAGACTAGCTGGGCCAACTTGTCATTTTTTAAATGTGCATTCTATAAAGTTTTATGTGGAGAAAAAAAAATAATTTATGGAAGAATAGTAAAAAATTAAAACTGTTCTAAAGCAGTATGAAACTAGCTGAATCAGCTCTAAATTATTACTGTTAGGAATGGTTTTCTTGTACTAAAATACAACAATTAAGCCTTTGACTGCCACGAAACTAGACACAATAGAAAAATATTGTTTGGGGGTCACTGGTGACCACCATGGCACTCAATGTGTTAAGTGTTGTTTTTATTGGTAGTGCTTTATTTATATGTTTATTACAAAACTTGTTCCATTTGACAGAAATGAGTTGGTGGGTACCGCTGGTGTAGTCAAAATTCATTTTGATGAGGAGGTACCGTCTCCAACACCCACCACTCCAGCCTCTATCAAGCGGTTTGTTCTAGACCAGCTACACAGCATGTTTAGACATACCTAACCCATGGGCTAATAACATTATCAATTTAAATAGTTCAATGTTTGTGTAGAATTTTGTTTAACAGACTAATTATACCATAAACATATTCATTAACCTTATTAACAATCTATTAGTATTTAACTTGGTTCGACATATTTTTCTGTGCCAATTTCATTTTTTCATACTATTTTGCATCTCTTTATAGGTTTAGAATCAATTTGGGAATTGTTTGATATTTGAGTATGTACTCAAATATTTTAAATCTTGATTGATTGAAATGTGCATGAATCTTACAATATCTTAATGACACAGACATGTTATACTATAGAAAATGCTTTATATGTTAATATAATTTATAATATGATTATATTGTGTTCCCTAAAGAATCCCAAAATAATCAAAAAATATTTTCCCTATTAATCCTATAATCAGGGAATGTATGTGAGTTTGAATGCAGCTGCTGACTTATGTTTTTATTCAATATATTTCTTAACAATAAGTCATAATGGCTATACTTTTTACTGTAGATTTAATTTACAGCATGATTCATGTGGGTATTTCTAGATACTATGTAAACCGCTTAAGTGGGTCCTTGCCGGCGGAGTAACATGAGGAGGTAGGAAGAGAATGGGGACTGGGAGAGAGAGGTATGCGCGGCGGGCGCACTCTTATCAAAATTATCATTATGCTACAAGTACACCTGTGTTGATCTATCAATTTCATGAGATCGGGTCATAATGATTCATAATGTCTTGGTTATTTTTAGGGTTCCGTACCCGAAGGGTAAAAGCGGGACCCTATTACTTAGCCTCCGCTGTCTGTCTGTCTGTTGTCACCAGGCTGTATCTCATGAACCGTAATAGCTAGACAGTTGAAATTTTGGCAGATGGTGTATTTCTGTTGCCGCTATACCAACAAATACTAGAAACAAAATAAAAGTCATATTTAAGGGGGGCTCCCATACAACAAACGTGTTTTTTTTTTGCGTTTTTTTCTGGCTATTAATAACGGCAACAGGTAGACACCTGAAATATTCACAGAATATTAAGTTGTCTATTTGCTTTAAAAATAAATATTTTAATGTAAATAATAATAATTTTTGAGGGGGCTTCCATACAACAAACATGAATTTTTCGCCATTTTTTGCTCGATATTTATAATGGCAACAAGTAGAGTATTTATAAAATAATATGGTGTAATTAAAAAATAATATTTTAGGGGGGCTCCTATACAAACTTGTTTTTTTTGGCTAGAAAAACTTGGCCAGTTTTTATTTATTAATGCATGTTGGCCCACACAGGGGGCACTTACACATGTCCCAACATATGTTTAAGCCCTACCACTGCTTCGGGATAAATGTGTGAGTTGTTACGTAACGAAACTATAGTTACGGAACAACAACAAGAAAAAGAAGTTTAGGTCAAAAATTTTCGTGATTGTATATTATGTGTCGAAAGAATTAAAATGATCCGATCGATCACGATCGACGCATGTCTAGCTACAAGGGCCCACCGCTCGCACCTCACAGTCCCGTTTTACCCCCGCGCTTCGGAAACCGTAGCTGAGGACTCAAATAGGCGATCTACCTATAGATTCAAGTACTAAAGTCTATAGTTTAGAAGATGGTATTCTTATGGGCCAGTAGCTATTTTGGTATAAGTGTATAATCGATTTGTCTTTTATAGAGCATCAACTCAGAACAGTCAAAGAAGCCTGCCAGAAATCCCTCATCCAGTGGGTAGGCATGATAGTGGTGATACAGCATCGGAAATTTACGCAACGGTCAACATAGATGAAGGTAGGTGTAGTATTTATATGCTTCTTACGCAGTCTGCACGGCAGTAAATCTAATCTTGATTACTATCTGCGACTGCAATCATAAATGCGAAGGTGACACACCCGTCTGTCTGTGCTTTACCTCTTCACGCTTGACCGATTTAGATAAAAGGTATATATATATAGTTTAAGCCCCGAGAAAGGATTTAAAAAAACATAAGATAGTTTTATCCCCGGAATCCTTTTAGGGAGTGAAAAAGGTGGTGAAGTTTGTTTGAAATTGACCGCTAGTAGTTAGTTTTATTTTCATATTTATATTTGATCACTACTTAGTAATTACGTCGCATCGCCTGTCTGTGTACCGGTGTTACAATTACCTACAAAGGTATAATAAAATAGATAAGAAGTACATCCAATAATCCCAATCATCACCAATGTATTTAAGTAGATAGATGGATCATAGTATGGCTGACTAATAATAGCAATAATACTCTGATTGATATTTAAATATCCTGATTGGTTTAATAAATAATATAACTATATGGTTTAATAATATAACTATAATACGAAATTAACATTTACAAGTAGGTAGAAAACTTATGCTTACATACAAAAAGACGTGCTCACATCTCTTTATTTTTTAACTAGCAGTTCCCCGCGATCTCGCCCGCGCCTTGCGCCGGATTTTCCATACAAACTTTCATCCCCTATTTCACCCTGATTTTATATCGCGACAAAAAGTAGCCTATGTCCTTACCAGGATCTCAAATTATCTCTGTACTAAATTTCATTTGTCTAAATTAAATCTGTCCAGTAGTAGTTTCGGAGCCTATTCAATGTGCTAATAAATAAACATTTTACAAAATATCTCAAACAGTAAATAAAAAAACAGATATTTAAAAAACTAAAAAACCCGACTGCGTTTCTATGTAATTGGAAATTAAAAAACCCTAAAACAAGAAAGAGGTCACACCCGGGTTAAGTTGGTACCCATATTAAAAATTGTAGCAGTCCCATGTTACAAAGTCAGCCGTCTCGTCAGTAGATTGGAGTAATCTGCAATGTAATATAGAGGTAGGTATGTGCTCAAAATTCACTAAGCCTCCATTTCTAGAATGGGTCCCGACTGCTACAATGTTTAATATGGGTACCAACTTAACCCGGGTGTGACCTCTTTCTTGTTTAAGGGTTTTTTAATTTCCAATTACATAGAAACGCAGTCGGGTTTTTTAGTTTTTTAAATTACTGTTTTTTATTTTATTATTTTTAGTTTTATTATTCAAAACAAAACACCAGACTGCAAAAAATATTATATTTTTGAATTGGTCTCTTTACTGGCTTTCATTTGATATCCATATTGTTATGCTAAGAAAAAAAACAATCCCCCCTCCCCCCTTTTTTTCCATTTGCGGGCGCCATTTTTAAAATTTATATAGCCTATGTCACTCACAATTTTGACAAATTTAACGACACCTCATATGTCAAAAACTGTCGAGCCGTTTGGGCTGTAGGGCGTGCCAAACAATTATACATACATACATACTTACATACATACATACATACATACTTACATACATACATACATACCCTCGAAAAACATAACCCTCCTTCCGCAGTCGGGTATCAAAGTTATTCTTTGCTACATAAACGTCACATCCATATTGCACTAGTGAAGTGAGTGTTGCAAATCATTTCTAATGGGTGCAACTACTAATTTCATGATAATAAATACAGTATAGCGATACATACGCCATACCCATACTGAGCAATTCGCCCATCCTCCTATTTGTTAATCCCGCTTCCAGGTACAATCAGAAATCAATTTAAAGGCAATTAATTTGATAAAATATCCTTTATTCACCTAAGTCTTGATAGGAACCTAAAGTTTGTTTTACACCAAAGCGGAGAGGAGATATAGTGCCGGGCCACAGAATTAGTACTAGTACTAAGGCCGTGTGGTGCTCCCTTCCAGACATTTATAATATGAAAATACCGCACTCTCCTCTACCATGTGGCTGGCTAACAACCCTTAGACACGTGCGTGCGTATTGGTTTCTGTAACTGATTTGACTGTGTTTGTTGACAGGAAACAAAGCAGTCGCAACTGCGTCCGCAAGCCGCGATCACCCATACGAGCGAGCCTATGCGACGCTTCAAAATGAGATCCACAATGTGTAAGTATTTCTGGAAAGTACCATTTGTTTTCATATCAGTATCACCCATAAGATCAAGACTGGCTGATGCTTTCTAGGCTGCATGTGGATTGGGACCGAAATCGACAGAAAGTTTGGGCACAGCAGAATATTATAATTAATAATTTAAAGAGATCATTATAGTATGCATGAACAAGAAAAGTCCACAGACTTTATTTACAAAACTTTTTTCTCAAAACAATATTTATTTTGTGGTAAAACCATAATATTGTGGTCTAAACTTCAATTTTTTCTTGTAAGTATTTGATGTTTAGGTAAACTAAAACTTAATAGTAAACACCTAAACTTGTAATAGAGTAGCATGCAAAAACTGTGAATATAATATTGTATTCTAAGATTGATTCATAGGTAAGTCGTAGGTTCAGAAATCTTATAATAAAATTAATTTATATTTCTCCTTAATAGGAAACTTACTCTAGTGTCAATGTTAATGTTTTACCAACTTCGATTTGTTAGATTTCCAACAAACAATAACATTAAATTGAATGTTTATTATACATACGTCTGAGTTCTACTTTGACACATAACGACAACATTACTTAGCAGGAATTATGTATGCAACAGTTAAGTACTTTTATTTACATGCTTTATACATCAATAATTTAGTATGCTTATTCTAAGAGGAAACTAGTCAGCCAGCTACTTTAATGTAACTAACCCAATTTAAATTCACCAACGAACGTTTTTCAATGCTACACAAACATTGTAACCAATCATTTCATGACTTTAAAATAATACTAGTGAAAATATACTTACTGTTAGATATTTAGTTAAAGTTGTATAGGTACTTATGATGTATTACCATAGTAGGCAGGTTGCTATTTTTGTGTTTATTTTATCTTCAAATGAATAGTTTTATTAAAAAGGAATGTCAAGATTGTGTACAATGTTTGCCAAGCAAGGAAAAACGGACTTTAGGCAGTTATCATATAGCAATTAGTATAATCTGTCACTTACTGTTGAAGAGCCTTCCTACCATAGCATGCAACTATTGTCCAGCCAGGATCGACGGCCTGGCCTCAATGACGACCCTTAAAAGCTCATCTGTCTTGGGCTCAGAAATAGTTAGTCAGAAAGTAGGTAACTACATACAGCCGCACGTCAGAATACACCACTTTGACCAGAGGCATTACTCCGGTTGACCATGTCAGTTTTTTTTAATGTAGCCGGCCCTTTTTCTCACGACGGAATGACAACGCGAACAAGCGTGATGGCTAGACTCGAAAATACGGACATCGTCAACAAGAGTAGGGTCCTATATTCCCTACGCAATAAAAGTATTTGTATTTCAAACGGGTAACGTGCCGCCTACTGTAACTAAATAGATGCGAAGTAGGTACAGTAGCCTATATATTTTATTGCAAAATCGCTTCTATTAGAATAGCATGAGACACTACTGCAGTGTTTACCTTGGTAGGAAGTACGGGAAATTTTTAAAAAAATACATACTATGGTGGCTTATTTGTGATTGCAGCACTGTGGAAATCACTCCGGACCAAGCGTCGGAGGACGAAGTTCAAATAGATGAGAGGGATGCAACTACATCAGGTCCGGGTAAGTCGTTAATAGCTATCGTAAAGTGGTACGAAAAAAGCAAACCTATACCTATTTAAGTTAAAACTTTTTCGGCTTTTCGAAGCATAGATGAGATTTCTTACTACATAGGTAACTCGCAAACTTTTAACGACCGTCTTTCTTGGTATAGTAGCGGTGCTCTACAAAACCAAAGGTTGCTAGCACAAATCCCGAAAGGTGCAAATGTTTGTGTGATGATGTAGTACACTAGCATTTGTATCTAAGTCATGAATGTTTACAAACGTATAAGTATGTCTATCCGTTGTCCTAGTCGCTATAGCACAAGCTTATGCGTAGTTTTGGTAATGAGTGTGTTTGTCGTTAAAGTTTGTTTATTATATACTTTACCTCTTTAAAATATTAAAAGGAGAAGAGATAATGTCTGAAATCCATAAAAATTCATAATGGACGCTATTCTATTGCTTACATATTTATGGTTGCACATCTCTTTTCTCGTCTCGTATTCACTTCCATCGTTTAATATCGATAATACTAAGCCTATGCAGTATTTAATACCTACTCAATAGTCATCATAAATATCATGTCCTACATTTTACCAGCCCTACTGTATTTTATATGGGAAAGTAAGTTCGTTTGTTCCGCTTTCACGGCTCAGTTACTTACCTATCTGATCTCCATAAACTCTGTGTCACGTCGCTTGTAGACATGGCATTTTTCACGCCGAAAATCGTATCTAAAAAGACGTTAAAATTACCTGCGCAAAAAGTGTTTTTCTCCCAGGCAGTCTTCGAGCGTTTCCCCATCCGCACCACTTTCGATTCGAATCCGTCAAAATACGTAATTTGATTTTAATATGGATAACCGGACCGTGAATGACGGACGTAGTGCGTAAGCAGTCATACAAATAGCTCAACGACGCCGGACCGGAGTTTGGACCGAAACCGGTCTCTGATCGGATCGAATGTAGTATCTAGAAACCGCACTTATATTTACTTCCGTATTCTAAGATGTTTACTCGAAATTTCCTCCACTCGGCCGCAACTATACTCGGCCCGGCGAACCTTGATCCCTATGACATTGACAGTTATTCCTACGACACAACATTGTAGTGGCGTCACCGGTACATTAGAATCGAATTGGAGGCTTCTAAAAATGACATTAATTTAATTTCGGTAGATACATGTTATTACAATGATATTCCGTCAGAATTATAACAATTCTTAACATTTACAAGAAATTATCTCAATCAGACTTTACGTTTACGTCCTGCAAAAGTTACTTCGTTTGGAAGATATCGACACTAGTGTGGAAAAATATCGATAAACAAATGTCGATAATGGAAACGAGTGTACATGATTTATAATCGACCGTTGACGACCGTCTTGGTGTAGTGGTTCGCGACACGGACTTCTAAACGAGGCGGTTGCGGGTTCAAAACCCGCAAGGGGCAAATGTTTGTGTGATGAGCACGAGCATTTGTACTTAAGTCATGGATGTTTATAAAAGTATTTAAGTATGTCTATCCGTTATCCTAGTCACCATAGCACAAGCTCACGCTTAGTATGAGGCTAGGTAATTGGTGTGTTTGTTGGAACAATTCATTTATTATTTTATTATAATCATTTAAGTTATAAAAAAGTTAAGTTACATCGACACACGACCCATCACTAACATGAACTGTCATAGGGATCAAGGTTCGCCGGGCCGAGAATAAGGTAACTTCAAGGGAGTCCTCGAAACCATCTCGAGATTGGTATTCACAGTGGTCACTTCTTCCTCAACTCAAGATGACAAATTAAGTTTGAAGTATGGCAAAATTCTTATCTGAGGTTGAGTTGAGTGGAGGAAAACTCGAAGGAACATCTTAGAACACGGGTGTAAGTTCACATGACAAACGTATGACCTCTTCATCTGATCGTAGGTACCCCTAATAGAGGTTTTACTTTCAGCCTATCATTCTTTCATATTTTACAGTAAGTAAATGAGTGTCATATATTAATACAAAAATATTTTTTTTATATCTGGTTACAATAAAAATAATTATTCGCTTTACAGTACTTTGTTGTATTAACACAATTATTTCCTTTGAATAATTATAGATTTATTATCTCAAATCGCGATAATCGCTATCTGGTCTGTCATATGTAGGACACTTTGTACTGATACTACTTATATGATTACTGTCGGCATATTTATTCCATTATTTAATCATATTTTATAATCTTTGCTTTGCGTAGTGCGAAAGCCTTATGTGCGATCTTAGATTCACCATACCTAGATATTATTGCATGGAATATTTCATCCGCGGGTCATTTTATAGTCCCCCTTAGACAAAAAAGGGGGTATTAAATTCCAATGAAGGAGAATTCTGGCAACTCGAAATTTTAGTTTTATTTTATGTTGATAGATGGCACTATTTATCTAAGTTATATAAATATTGCGTCGAAATCATTGTGCATAAAACAAAAACAAATTATTGTAATATTATGTGTGCAGACATGTAGTGGGAGTATACTTGCGTTAAAAATTAGCAATTAAGTTAAATAAATAAAAATTAACCCAAGAAACGTTTGATGATCACAAAATTGTTAAAAAACGACCTGTCAGTACACGTGAATCTAAAACATGCTTAACATTATTATAACATAATAAACGCTAAAACCAGCCTTTTTCTTAAATAAAAATCTATCTGACTTACTTTGTTCAACGCAATCGAACGGATTTTAAGTACTGATTTATGACACTAGGGAAATCCCTCATTATGTGTATACATGGTCGTCGCTTAAAATTCAATGTTATAAATTATCAACTGTTGTAAACCATTAATGGATAAATACTAACTGTCACTTGAAGGTTGTCATGTTGTTTGGGGTTTTTTGTAAGGCCTAGTACCTATATCCTAGTGTAATTTGTGTGAGGATTTACTTTAGAACCAAATTCCTCTAATCGTATTTCGATATACATAATTATCTGAACGCTATCCTAAAGTTATTTATTTATTTGAAATGGGTATGCTCTTGACTCTAGACTAAGCCAGACGTGGCGTAGACAGAGTCGACGGTGGAGCGAGCTCACCTAGAAGGTTATGGCATTCCCACTCACCGACAGAACACAGCAAGCTGCTTGGCGCCGGGCTCCGGTGGTAGCTACCAGGCTGAGCCTACCTACGCTGATAGGATCGTTCAGCCGCTTTGTTTGTGATGTCATTGCTCGGCTTTGACCACTAGGAGGTGGATCCCTAACCACCCCAAAACAAGTTTCTAGTAATATAGGTTTTACACTTACGGTCGAATGCCAATTATAAAAACCGGCCAAGTGTGAGTCGGACTCGCGCACGAAGAGTTCTGTACCTGCACAACATTAGACACTATATTGTGATCTTTTTTTAGTTTTAAAACAGTAAAAAAATCACGTTTGAATGGGAAATTAAAATAAATATAATGTAATGTTTTTTTTTTAAGTTTATATACAACTTCATATTCTGTCAATATTTCAAGCGCCTGCCTGTTCCCCTATTAATATCGTACAAAAACGGCGAATACAACACGTTTGTTGTAGGGGGCTACCCACCATAAAAAAAATTTTATTATGTTTAAGTATTTGTTGTTATGGCGGCACCAGAAATACATCATCTGTGAAAATTTCAACTGTCTAGCTATTACGGTTCATGAGATACAGCCTGGTGACAGACAGACAGACAGCGGAGACTTAGTAATAGGGTCCCGTTTTTACCCTTTGGGTACGGAACCCTAAAAATGAACTCTTTCAACGCGCTCCTTGCTGACTGATCTAGTACATTTGCATCGAGCATATTTCGTCTTAAATATACATATTATCTTGTTTCCAGAGTCAGTGGTGATATCGGCGTCAGTGGCAATCAGCGGGCAGCTGCCGTCGAGCCAGGAATTGCCGTACATCACGCCGCCCTCGCCGCGTCCTAACGCCGACAACGCGGTCCACTTTAGCGGAGACTCCACTGACTCTGCCAGTGAGTGCCATCCTTCCGTTTGACTTTAGTTACGACTAGACAGGGTGTTACTATCAAGCCTGGAACTGCCGTACATCACGCCACCATCGCCGCGTTCTAACGCCGTCAACGCGGTGCACTTTAGTGGGGGAGACCCCACTGACTGACTGCCAGTGAGTGCCATCCTTCCGTTAGACTGTTTCTTGGAAGGTGTCAAGTCGATGGATAGGGATAGATCACCACCATACCTGAGTATTAATTAAACTCCTGTGTTCTTCTAATCAATGCTTATGGTAAGTTTGAGATATATGCAAAAAAAAGAAGATCATTACAAAATGTATGATAAAAGTTCAATATTTTATTATACTTGTCGCATATTTTATTGCTGACTCTACATATTATTAACTAGATTTCAGTTCAAAGTGTACAGATTGTAAAGCCAGAATAAAACTGCCATTTTTCATTGGCACTTCATATTTTTGACATAAATTTGATAAAGATCTTTTTGCAAATAAAAAAGCAGATGTATAGATGGCGCAGGTGTTTTGCTAGTTGAGTAATTTCACTCTAGAACCTGGAACGCACCTATTTATTTATTTATTTAGGAACACAAAACGAAATAACATCACAAAATACACTATATAAGATTACATAAATTTTAGGCTAGATATTATCCCAAAGTATGTGTCCACTGCTTGATTATTAATTAGTGTACCTTAAGTAAAAATAAGAAACTAAATAATACAAAAACGAAAATGAGAATGAAAAGAAAAGTGCTCTGTAAACAAATCAATACAATTAAAATTAATACAATTTGGACTTACTATCTACCCGTATTGCGATTATTGTTCACCCAATTGTACTCCTCAACCAAGGCACTCATTACTGCCCGCTTGAACTTGGGCAAGTTATCGCTAAATATGTCTATTTTCATACTATTTCGCACCAACAGCTCTGTCGTGTGTGTTGTGCCAAATAAATGTTTTCTATTTCTATTATTTGAGTACCTACAGCCTACAGTACCTTCTTACATTTTTGTAATTCGCTCACGGACACTCAACGCCCGCTGAATTGAAATAACAATAGAAAAAAATGCATTGTATGGTAGTGTCCGTAAATGTACTCAAATAATTGCATTCCTTAACCAAAGAACCGAAAAAACGGTCCTAAAAATGTCGATTACAGTAATGTAACTGTAAAGTTGGTAGCACGTCAAGTTATACAATGGAACCATAAAAATAGCTTTTATTAAGTACGTAAGAAATAGAGGCGGTCTCAACACCATTAAGTAAAGAGTCTGACTTGCGACTGTGTTTCTTTCTCTAAAAACAACTCTCGCTCGTAGGTACTTAAATCATGAACTGCATGATTATTCAGGATATTATCCGTCTCGCTTGCACATCAGTTCTCTCACTCATAACACAGATATTATAATGCTCATCATAAACTAAAATCCTTCTAATCAGACGAAAGGCCATTAACTTAAAATAGGCTTTAGTTCCCAAGGAAATGGGTTGAATATTGCATAATAAGCCAATAGCGATAAGGGCCAAAACTTGCATGTTGCACTAGATTCATATTTTCGCCCAAATCGTTCAACGTCGTCGTAGCGCAGCACATAGGAAGCGTTGGTTTAAGTCGACTGATCAAGACTCGTAGATTCTGTTTTTGTTTTGGCAAGCTCAGACAGTGTATATGCTCGAAGTGTTTGTTTTTTACTTTTCTTATTAATTTCATTAATGCTTACCTAATTCATAATGATTATGGTGTAAATATAAATGTTTTTGTTCAATGTAATAGATTTTGTATCTTTTTTTCTTCGGTACGGGATAATTAGAAAGCGCTATCTTTTGAAAAATATGACAGTACTAGGTGAGAGTTACTTTGCTAACAAAGCATCCAACAACTTGCTGTTTTAAGCACGTCCGAGAGTAATATAGGGGCGCAGAATTGCTAGCTAGCTAGCGCCACCGTTGGATGAATATAGGAGTACGATTTTGCCCGCACGGCCCCGCGAGTTACGGCGGTCCCGTTTTCATATGGGTGATGAGGCATCTGTACTCATGTATTATAATATCTGTGTCATTACTTATCTTATAAGAAACAACTTACTGTGTTGAACATAAAATTATGTGATCTGGCCGATATGATGTGTGTAGATCGATCGAATAAAGTGAAAAAAATTGGCAATTCACACAAGACGTTATCATCTCTTGTCGATTCGTTTCTCAATATCTCACTCGGTTGATTGATTTGCATAAGAATTTATTTATTAGACAATACTGCGTGTCAGTTGCTGTGCATGTATAATCTGCAACCACAATGTATTGTAGTGGAAATGAAAATATGTTTGTGCTGAATTAGCTACGAAGTGTGTAGATAAGAATAGTTTTTAACAGGATCGCTACCTTTTTTAACGAAAACAGCCTTTATTACGTCTGTACGTCTATTCTGTAATAGAGGTGGTCTCAAGGTCAAAGCGCGGCCGTGTGTACAATTGTACATGGTAGCAATCCTGTCAAAAAACTATTCTAATCAAATGTAAGTGACCATAAAACGAAATGGTCTAGGTTTGTATGAAACTTTGCCCTTTTTTGTAAATTACACTAAAAAATAGGAAAAAAAAGGCTATGAAACATTATTCCCATATTTATTTTTACAATTTCTTTGTTGTTTTCGTGCACAAAAAAGTTTCTTTTTACATTTTGCGGCAATACTATCTGGAAATGACGGAACGGCGGAAGCACGGGCTGTCAAAAATGACAGGTGACAGCTACTTTTTTCAGGCTGGTAACCAAATGTTTTAGCCGCTTATCGTTCAAAAAAACTTATTTGGCTATGCATGTGAATCCAAATAAAATGACAGTTTCGAGTTCTATTTTTACTTAGAGAAATGAATATAAAGTAAAACCAGGTTGATTTTAGAATCACTGATAGATTACACTTCATTATGATTTCTGAACGTCACGTTCTCATATATGGCAATAGAAATTGCCATCGTTATTGAATGTGTAACAATGAAAAATAATTTTGTTCATCAAAAAATGCCAGGATAAATTTATTGAAATATTTTGAAGAGGAAGTGATTTTTCGTGTTTTTTTGGTTGCCTGTACAAGAGTTGTTCATTTGTAACATCTTCTTTTAAATCAATATATTATTAATAGTAGGTATTGGATGTAATGCGTCACGCATACCTGATGATGGCAGCAGGGTATTTAGGCCTCCTTGGCAAATGGCCACTTACATGTCCGGGTTTTGACTAGCGATAATTTTAAGAGGCTTTTATTTATCTAATTTTCCTAATGAAAAATCTTTTTTTTTTTTTAAGAAAACTTGTTAAAAAAAAGATTTCAAAAAAAACCTGTTTGAAGTGTATAATTTTGAATTGATCTTTATTGCACTTGAAAGGCGATAGCGTTACCTTTCAAATAAATAATTTTCATAACTTTTAGGCCCTCCATAGAAATTGTATTTTTAAAAAAAAAAAAATCAAATAATTGAAATGGCTGCCTTTTCAAGAGCCTGGGGAGTTTTTTGTCACTAAAATTTGATGAACTAATAGCCCATAAATTACCGCTAGTCCAAACCCGGACACAGTATATACCCACTAAAACCTTCGCGTGGTTCCATAGTCCGCTTAGCGATGACGGATCGTTGTTACAATGCATTTCGTTAAATACTGTCATGCCCTAATACCAAGCTAATGGGAAACCATTAGCCGGGTCGCCATCAAAATAAAGTAACGGGTGGCATCATTTCCACCTTGCTTTAAAAATAAATCATTATTACCATTAATAAATATGTATTATTTTATATCTAATGAAAACGGCTTGGGTTTAAAAGTATTAAATTGGTCACGAAGGGGCAATGTGAAAATTATCAGAATAAGCATCATCATCACCCTAAGGGCCAATATTACTGATTTTTTAATTTTTGACCTTCATAAGTTGCATTTTCTGTCCTAAAGTTAGCGGTACCTCGAAAATCATCTACAATATCGATAAGCATAGTATCGATTGTAAATTCGATATTGAACTTCGATACTATCAATAGTATCGAATATCGTATTATCCGTTAGTATCGATAGACTTTTGATACTATTGCTTTTGCCACAACTATCGATAGACTATCAATAGTCGGCTATCGAGCGGCAACGCTAACGAAAGTCATAAAATCGACCCAACGGTTGTAACTTGTAACCAGCTGTGAGCGTATGTTTGTCGTTCCAGAGGGCTACACCAGCATATCGGTCCGCGAGCCGCTCAGCAACATCCGCGCGCAGGGCACCAAGCCGCCTGTGCAGGCGCACTACGCCACCGTCTCCGATGATTCTGGTGAGTCGTTTTATTTAGACCTAGTCGATTAGGCAGTTGTCTGACCAGCAACGATGGGCGAGAAGCGAGTAGAGCTAGAAATTAGAATCGAGTTGGCGAGTATTCGCTGGGCTATTAAAGCGAGTGTTTTTGGGCGAAGGGCGCGCCGCGGCGATTTGATTTTGGAATATAATTGACTGCTGGTTGTTTGCCATTGCGATCATCGCCGTGCGAGTTTCGTCTATTAAAGCTTTGTCGCTTAGCTACAATTTATAGTCTGAATAATTTAATAGGTTCATATTGACAGTTGACATATAGGGTCGGGTGTTTACGAATCGGTAGGAAGAAATCGCGATTCTGAAATCAAATCGATTAACGATCGATTCAAAACTATGTTAATTATTACAAACATTTTTACGTTTTAGTGACTATTTATTTCATGGGTATATTTTAGAATTACGTTCTATAAACAACAAATAAAAAGAAGTAGATATTCAAACTCGAAATTGCATACTGAAAATGTAATTTGTTCAATACCAACCGATGAATCGATAAATCTGTACCTCCGTAACGAGTAAAAAGATGACAACACTAAAATGAAGAAAAGACAGTTTAGAACATCGCCGTTTTAAGACGTCTGTCAGCAATATAAAATATCGAATTAAATACTTTTAAGCCAGTGCTATCTTTTCTTATTTTAAAATCAATAGCATTTTATTTTTATTGTTTTATGTGTTGTCTATGGTATACCTCCGCATACACTGCTTTGTTCTGTGATAACTCTGAGGTGTCAAATTGAACCTATTAGATTTTTTAGACTATAGTAAGCGAGTTCTCGGCGGCCGCGGCAGATTGAACAGTATGCGATCACCTATACATATATTAAAGAATGCTTCTCTTTCTCTTTTGTTTGCACGGAATGTATATCTATTGTACGGTTTCCGGTGAGAAAATCGCCGATAGTTACTAGTATAACTCGGCGGCAGTGAGAAAACTGCCACATAAAAGAAATATTTGTTGGCATCTTAAATTTAAGCATACAACAATATAATCATTAATATTTTATTAAACACACAAGAAGAAAGAAAGAAAGGGATACATTAGTAAATTTTTTGTTAATGACTTTTTAAAGTGCGCTTAAATAGAGGTAAAGTAAAAATTAGAAGTTAGTCTACATTTTTTTTTTATATGAGGAGGTACGAGCCATACTCCACTTAGCGGGCACAGTGCGGATTGGTGGAGGGGTGTTTGTAAGACAAGTGTCTTCAAGACCTTACTGTCAAATGCTATCAAGTTGCCCTAGGGCCTCTGACTAGGCTTAACGACTAATATCAGCAGATATTAGCCAGGACCTACTGCTTAACTTGCCTTCCGAAGCACGGAGATGCTTGTCATGGACGTCAGTCACTTAAATGGTCGGAATAGTCACCTATCCAATCACATCCGCGCCATGGGGTGCTTAACCTATGGTATCACTACCAAAGCCCTGCCGCCACAAGCACCTTTATAATAAATAAATAAAATAGAAGCAATTACAACGAGAAGCTTATTAGATAAGTTTTTCTGCATTCACCATTGATTATCTTGCCTGTTTCTCTATTGTAATTTTGGATGTGTGATTGTCGAATAAATGTATTTTCTTTTTTTTTCTTTGTTTCTTTGGTAAAGCGTCAACGATTTTTCCGTGTGCACGCAGACGAGATGTACGCGGCGATCGAGGAGGCGAGCGCGGGCGAGGGCTCCGACACGTACGCGCAGATCGCGCCCGAGCCGCGCCGACACGAACACGCCAGGTACCAGCCACCTACACATCTACAGGGTGTCCAGTATCTTATACAATTAAACGAGCAATTCTTGTATATTCATTTATTTATATATATTCATTTGTGATCTCGGAAACGGCTCTAACGATTTCGCTGAAAGAACAATGGCAAAAAATTGTCTGAGTTTTTTAAAACGCCCATAAAAATAATTTATACCAAACGAATTTATTATTTTTTCTAAAATTTTACAAATATCTACTAATTTACTTAAAAGCCAGCGTTAAATTGAGTTTTTTTAAAATAATATCTAATGATGTCAGAGTTTTCCATCTTTTTTTTATTGAGTTTAGTGACAGAATCATAAAAAAACATTAAATCATATTATTGATGTATCATTTGATTTTAGAAACCATAAAAATTTAAGTAAGGAAAATGCAACGCAAGCTTTTGTTAGTAAAGTTGTGTTTGATTAATAAAAAGATTATTTATCTACTTATTTATTTAGACTTTCGTGTTATAATATACGTGCTTAGTAAAGTTGTGTTTGGATAAACGTACTCACTAAGATTATTTATCTACTTTTTCATTTAGACGTATTGTATTTTGATATACGTGCTTACTGTGGATATCGATATCTTACTGCTACAACATACAACACTATCGACGTCAGTTTTTTTTTAATTTAGAATATGGCAAAGGCGTGAAGTCGTCACATCCTTACTCTTGTACTTACGCTCTTTTAGAATTGAGAACTTTTAAACAATTTAATTCAAGAGCAAGAAATGGAAAAAAAAGAAAAAAAAAATACGTATGTCTTCTTTTTTGATGTACTATAAGAAAAAAACAATTAAAACGTGCATGTAATTTTTTTGAAATGTTGTCAATTGTTTGGCACGCCCTACAGCCCAAACGGCTGGACAGTTTGGGACATATGAGGTTTTAAGCTGATTTCATCTTAACTGATGGTTAAATATTTGTAAAAATATTTCCATTGGATACATGCGGGTACATTCCCCAAGTATTGATGAAATCGAACGCCGGCTCACTGGCGTACCAAGCACTTGCAAAAATTCGTCGACTGACTAACGTCCTCCGTAGCTTAGTTGGTAAGAGCACTCGCCCGGATAGCGAAGAGACGTGGGTTCGAGTCCCACCGGATGACACAGTCGATTAATTTTTGTAAGTGAAATTTGATTTAATTTCGTAAAAACTTGCAAAATAATTGCTTAAGTTATAAAAATATACAATAAAAATACTATTTCAAAAATATAATAATTTTTGCAGTCTGGTGTTTTGTTTTTTCAATAATTATGTTTGCTTGTTTGGGTATGTGATGTGTATACTAATCGATTTTACCAATAATATTTACCTTGATCGACGCGGTCTCAAATGTTATGTTACACTTCACAGGAGAAGCGCTCCGCCAGAAATTGGTGCTTCTACGTCCAAGGCAACACATTCAAGACAAGGTGAGTAAACTGCCAATTTGGTAGTAACTTGTTTATTTAAGTTACATTTGATTAACGAAAAAACAAATACTTTTTTGAAAACGGCGTCGAAATCGGTACAGCCAAAGCCAAGTTGTTGTATACCAAATTCTGCAGAATTTAAATAATACTTTTATAAGAACCGCATGAAAATCGGTTTCAGCCAATCGCACGATAATCGTGGACAAACACATGGGTCAAACTGATAAAATCCTTTTTATTTTGAAGTCGGTTAAAAATACCGTAATCGAAGCGTAAGCTCACCCTAGGTATTTACGTTTATCTTTCAGCATCATCGTCGTCCTGCTCCAACTCGACTGGCGCTCTAGGCTCCCCTAAGCCCGAGAAACGTCAAGCTAACTCCCCTCTGCCACCCCCTCCTCACCCCTCGCACACCGCACACTCCACCCACCCAACACACACCACACACAGTACACACAACACACACAGTACACATAACACACACAACACACACGCGACCCACTCGACGCATGTAGCCCATCCAACGACTTCGGATGTGCTTCAGCGACACCATCAGCGTATCTCTAGTACTGGTGAGGATATATTTTACCATCTATCCTTAAATCATAGATTTTTAATTACATACTCGGAATTCCTTTACGAAACTGTCGCCAAATTATTAATATGTAAATTAGTGCATGAACAATGACTGTAAAATGTAAATCCGCCTCGGAGATCGTTATTTTATTTTGACTATGTCGCGATTCTGCGGGTCACGCCCCCATTTTAACCTATCTCTTTTTCTGATCTTAACATTTTCTGGTATTTTCTTAAATGTATCATTACTTTAATTTCTGATGACCTCTTGGTAAAACTGTAGATACTTATTATTAGAAAAAAAATGCTTTCTATTCTCTTATACAGAAAGGAGACAACAATCTATTAGCAATCTAGGACGTAATAAGTATCGAGTTAATTCAACACTCATTTCAGGTGATCTCTTCAACCACGACAAGCTCCGGCGGAGTCTCAACGAAAAACACCAACGAAACAACAGCTGCGTGAGTTCGTCCGACTTCTACGGCTGCAACTACCCCGTCGAGAAGCACCGCTTCAGCTCCGGCGACCTCATCCGTCCTCTCGTCGCCAAAGAACTCAACTTCGATATAGACCAGCGCCAACAACCGGACAACCTTTACAACTCCATCGACGCCGACCCGAGCGACTCCGAACGCGCCACCGAAAGCCCCTCCCGCAACGTGGAAGAGATGTACGCTAAAGTTAACAAAAAAACCAAAGGAAAAACCGACGACCCCGTTCGCCGATCGAAAGAATACGCAGACGAACTCGCCCCCAAATTCCGCACCGACGACCCCGGCTACGAAACTATCGACCGCAAGAAGTCCAACCACGGATATGAGACCATAGCGCACAAGGAACGCAAGACCTCTCAGAATCAAGACCCGGGGTACGAAACCGTCCGCGATGTAGGCAAAGCCTCCAACGGAAACTTCTCGAACAACAACCTTCTAAAGTTGAATCACGCGAACGACAGCGGACCGAACAGCATCGTCAGCAGCGACGCCGGCTACGAACACATCGCGAAAACGGACAACAACGCGTCCGATTCCGATCCTAATTATGAGGTGCTCCGCAACCAACCCCCCACTCCTCCGTACGCGACGATCGCGCCCGACTACAAACTGCAGCCGACGTACTCGACGGTCAACAAGCGAGCGAACAAATACAACAACTGGCCGAACAACAACGACGAACCGACGACCGAACCCAACTATGAGTCGATGCCGCACGAGCCATTGTACACTACGGGAAGCGAATCCGACCCCAATTACGAATCCGTCCGCCCGAAAGATCCGAATTACGAGAGCGTGCGAACGCAGGATCCGAACTATGAATCGTTGAGGTGCAAAGATCCGAAGTACGAGTCGGTCCGGTCGAAGGACTCGAAGTACGATTCGGTGAGGTCGAAGAAGGATCCGAACTACGAGAGCGTGAAATATTTCGAGCTGGCTCGAAAGGAGCCTCCTTACGAAAAGGTGAATACTGACGGGGCCACCGGTAGCGGGGTCGAGCGGTCGGACTCGGCGGCGGGCTACGAACGCATCAACGTCCCCGGCAGAGAAGCGAAAAACAGTATTAACAATGGTACAGACGCCACCGTCAGTGACTACTTTCAAGTCTGAAGGCGACCAGCGACCCGAGTGGCGATCTGAAGTATTAATTTGAGTAACGAAACGTTCCCGCTATGAGATTGAGTGCTTTTATTTATTTATACGATTGAAATGACCCGCAATGTTATACCTCACTGACAGGATGTTATTCCGTAATATCTTCCTTAGGTATCTGTGATATATATTATGATTGAGGTTCGGATATATTTTATTTTTACTGAAATAAAATTTCCTTTTAACGAAAGTATAAACTATAGACACGAACGAAATGCATATATTTTTCTGAATGAAATACTGGTTAGTATTTGTAATCTCCATTGATAAATGTGTTCATAAGTGTTTTTTACAATTTTAAGTAGTGTATGTATTTTTGCATACATTTTGTACAAAATGTAGATTGTACATAATTTTTGCTATGTAGGTAATTTATAATAGCCTTTATCGTGAGTTAAGTGAAAAGTATGTTTTTGTAAGTTTACTAGATAATTTAATATAAAGTTGTTTTTTCATAAGACTGTTTTTACGTCGCAAGTTTCATCGAAATTTAAGGTAATAAGACGAACATTACCGTGAGAATTAAAATCATAAAGGTTGTTTTTTTTATAATTGAAATTATTAGTCGAATTAGGTAAGTGATTTTAGTTCAATGTGTATATTGAAATAGGAAGAATATCCAATTTGGCGCAATAAATAGTATCTGCGTAGGCAGGTTAAACACTATATTGAACGTGTATTTTGGTGTAGAAAATGTATTGGTGACGTATCATTCAGTGTCATTAATAGTTTGGTTTTTTGGTGCGATATTAATGCTATTATGTTTTTATTTGTGAATTGTGACTTATGTTGATGATACCTTAATGTAAAGCATGTACATGTATTTTGTGTCATTTTATAATGATTTGGTGAATGTTATTTCAGATTCATAGAATGTACCTGATTTGTATTCATTTACATGCACTTTATCCATCCAGTGTTATCTGCTGCTATATGTATTTTAATTTTAAACCTTATCAATATGCCTTTTGCAAGTTAACATATTTGATTACTATAGAAGCCCGTTTTTGTAGCAAATTTATCTGCAATAATTATCAAATTATAAAACCTACTTTATGGCACTCTGTTGTAGCATTTAATCGATTGTAAAATTTTGATGAATGTATGTTACTATCTAATAAACTTGTACGTGTACACTACATAATAATCAAGAAACAAATACCTACACAAATCCATTCCATATTAATATTTCGTATGGTAAACCGAATAAAATAATTATGCCATAAATTGCATGCTATTTTATTTATTTAGTATAGGCATTACCCTTATCCTCATAAAGTAACAGCATGATTCACACCGGAAGTTCATATTATTCATACAATGGGGTCGATTCCAATGTGCAATCTAATTTTAAGTTCAGAATATGTATTTATTTCTGTGATAAAGAAACGATAAGAGACAGATATACAAGGGTCAAACTGAAAGTTCTTAGAAAATCAAAAACTGATTACATTAGCCAGTTATTAGTTTTATTATATCTTTTCAAAATATTGTCCATTGACGTAAATACACCGCTGCATGCGATGGAACCACTGGGAAAAGCACTTTGCCCACTCGTCCTTAGGGGTCTCTTCAATGGCATCGCGATACGCAGCCACCGCTTCTTCAGCATTCATAAACCGCTTTCCTTTAAGTTTTTCTTTAATTTTTGGAAATAAATAAAAATCACAAGGCGCGAGGTCGGGGCTATACGGCGGGTGACCCAGTAATTCAACGTTTGATGTCGCCAAATAGTCGATCGTTCGCTTGGCGGTGTGCGACGAGGCGTTGTCGTGGTGAAGGAGGATCCTACTGCGAGGTCGTTTCTCTCGAACTTTTTCCAAGACAAGTGGCAAACAATTGGTAGTGTACCATTCTGCAGAAACTGTTTTTTGATCCTCTAACACAATTGTTGCGAAATGACCTATCCTTCCAAAGAACGAGGCCACCATTTTTTTTCCCGCACTTCGATCTCTCTTCACTTTAGTTGGCAACTCCTCGAAAGGAAACACCCACTGAGCAGATTGTCTTTTGGTTTCAGGATCATAACAGTAAATCCAGCTTTCGTCACCTGTTAGTATGTCGAACACAGCATTTGAGTCACCTCCGTTAAATCTTTCAATCATTTTACGGCACCAATCCACACGATGGAGTTTTTGAGCCTTAGTCAAATTATGAGGTATCCACCGGGCGCAAAGCTTCCTGACCGCTAAATGTTCGTGGAGGATTTTGTGCACTTGACTCATACCGATGCCTAAGCTTGTCCGAATCTGCTGATAGGTCACTCTTTTGTCAGTCTCTATCATACGCCGCACAACACAGATGTTATTTTCAGTCGTCGCCGTAGAAGGCCGTCCCTCACGTACATCATCAGTGAGATTAGTGCGACCACGTTTAAACTCATTAAACCAGTTGTAAACAGTCGCACGAGATGGGGCTTCATCGTGAAAGGCCAAATTAAAAGAATTAAGGGCGCTTCGAAGCTACTTTATATGACAACACTTTGTATAATCATACCAGCGTAGATTGGCAAGTGAACATAAAAAAAACATATTTTTATATGTTTACATTCATGTAATTTATTTAAGCCTGCTGCTTAATGATAATAGATTATACGATAAAAGCACATGACAGAACACCCGCAAATTGAGTACTTATTAAATTCAGTCTTTGTAATATTGGCCTTAAAATTTAGACCAAAACACAATAACGTTTGCAAAACCACTAACGGGTAAAAGAAACATTAATCCATTGTTTTTCTAAATGATATTATTTATAATTTTATCATAAAATTTAAGTAATGTATAGGAAACATGGAAAACTACGTACTACATATTTTAGTTAAAATATCCAAGTAGGTTAGAAAAAAGAAAATAAAACTCAAAATAAGTATTTATTATAATCATTTTTCAAAATCGTTATTAAAATATTGTCCGTATGCACCAGTAGCCAATTTTCACTATTCGCACTATATGACGTACGAAAAATTTCGTTATGACAACTAGGTCAGTAATTAATTTAAAGAAACTGCGGTGATCACAAAGACTATCTTGTCGAAAAACACTATAACACCATATGAAACCATTTTTATGTACGAAAACGAATAAATAGTTCTCGGTATTTTTATCACATAAAAATTGCGCTTGGTCGAAAATTAGATTACGCGTCCACTTTGACACTAATCATTATGACATTAAATTGTTGACATGTCAATGACGATTTGAGGTTTCTGTTGCCAGTAAAAGAAATTAGTTCCAGTTGTTTTCCGCAATATGGCGAGGTCCCATATATACCTGTAGGGCTATTACGTATCTCATTTGACAACCAAAGTGATTATCACTATGCCTTGCTGTCTAACTGAGAACTGTCAAAACATGGTTTTCGTATTACCGAACTTCAGTTACTAACTAAAATGACGTCATCGCCGGTGGATATGCTGATAGGCACTGGCATATCCACTGTCCAACTTTTGACAGCTGTTTATGTATCGATAAACTGATTTTCGTATTATGTAAGCTCAGTGGATATCAAAATCGTTGATCACCGAAGCTGTCAAGTGGCCATTGATAGAAACTACATAAGAGCAGTGTTTATTGGAAAAACAGTGATAGTCACTATTAACCTACCAAGTCGAAACGTACGTAAAATGCAACGTAATTACTAGTTATAGTGGTACCTATTTAATTTTGGATGGTTTAACAGCCAGCAATCGAAATAAGTTTGTAAAATAAATAAAGTACTCTGCTAATAAATTTCTCTAATTCTAAAAGGCTCAAGCTTTTTTATTGTGATATGCATGGGATAATGTCCTCCTAGCCGAATTTCGACTACAGAGATTAGCCGACTGCGCGGGAGATATTATAGTGCACAAGTGTGTGCGCAATACACAGGTGCACTCTCTGCTCCTTTACTCTCTCAATTCGGTGAGACGGCAGTCCGATATGACCGTAGAGAGATATGCCGAGAAAAAATGAAAATGAATGAGCTGAGGATCAAACACGTTGTTTCCACGATCGTAGTGACCTAATAAAAAAATAGTATTACTGTGTCATATAAGAAAATCTTCAAATACCAATAAGAATTTGATACTGACTCAGACTAAAAATATAGAACTGACTCGGCGCCATGCATCGATCAGCTTGCTGTTTTCGTATAGCCTTCTGCTGTGCTGAACCAGCATTCATTGAATCGCTATGGATGCTATGCTATGCTCTCATGCTCGTTAAGTGGTTTGGCTAGTCTGAACTCTGAGGTCCACAGGTGAAGAGACCGAAAGAAAACGAAAAGTCCTGGTTTCCCTCGGCAAACAAAATCATTAAAATTATTTGTCTAAGAGATACATTTCTCCTAGGAGCCATCTAAAATACGAAAACATAAAACATTTATTATCAAGAAATTTTGTACCTACTAATTACTAACTTAGCTAAGTGAATGAATGAACCATTGGAGTGACGAATAGTTACTTTCCTTTATCACCACAACTTCTTCTATGTACCTATAAATAACCACTGATACTGAATGAAAACCACGTTCTCGCGCAATGATTTTTCAAAGTCAAAACTTAAAAAAAGTGACGAATGAAAGTTGCTAACCTATAACGCAACTTATTAAAAACGTTGCTAAATTAAGTATCATTACATGTTAAACGCAATGATCTTTAATTTAGCCACTTAACCTGTCAATAACACTAGTGATGTATCGATTTATGGTCGATATCCACTGTCCACCACCGCATAGCCACTGTCCTATCCTATGATAAGCACTACGTACGTAATACCAAATATATCAATTCATCATTTGTCAACTAAGTTCGGTTACCAACTAACCTCAGTTATACACTCGGTGGCTATCTTTTACGTAATAGCCCTACTGGTCAGGCTATATTAGCCATGATGATGATGACAGGACAGCGTCAGCAACACTAGCACAGTGACTGACGTTTAGGCTGTATAGACTGATATCCGAAGCCGTAAAACACCTACATAAAAGTAGTGAGTGACGTGTAATGTCAAAAAATTATACTGTCAAATTTAGTAGGTGAATTTGTTTTTGTTGGAAATTGTAAATTCCTGAAAAATTACCTTATTATGGCTAACTATAATCAAAATGAATATGCGTGGCAAACTCAGAATCAGAATAGTCAAAGTTACTCATTCGATACTTCAAATGCATTTGTAGATCAAGCTCAAACATTGGGTAAGCATTTGCGTTTTTCAAAGTTTTCAATTTTCTCGTAATTCTTTAACGTTACTCAGGCATTCATGATAAATTATGGATTCTCTTATTTCAGATTTCCAAACGTTCCCTACTGATCAACAAGGTTTTTCGCTAGATCAAGGACATGGTCAGATGCAAGCCAATAATAACCAATATTACAATCCGAACTTATTTACTCCTGCACCTATACCAGGAGAAGCTATAGCTGACACCACGGACTTTGATGAACCGCCTTTGTTGGATGAATTGGAGATTTATCCTGACCGAATATTAGAGAAAACACTTGCAGTGTTAAATCCTTTTCATGGGCAATCTAAAGCGGATGATGCGAATTTCTTACTTCGAGACACAGATATTGCTGGTCCAATTGCATTCTGTCTAGCTTTAGCCGTTTGCTTGTTCCTGTCAGGGAACAAAGCACATTTTGGCTATGTTTATGGTCTATCTGTAATGTCTGTCATTTTGATGTATTTCCTTCTATCTTTGATGTGTCGCACTGAAGGTGTTTTCACTATTCTTGGTGTTGCTAGTGTTCTAGGTTATTGCATGTTGCCTATGGTAGTACTAGCAGGTTTAGGTATTTTTGTGTCCCTCGAAGGTACTGTAGGAATTTCTTTATCAGGTGTTGCAGTAATTTGGTCTGCATTGTCAGCAAGTAGGCTCTTTGTGACTATGTCTGGTGACGCTGAACAGAGGCCTCTCATAGCATACCCATGTGCCTTAGTAAATGGTGTGTTTGCACTACTAGTTTTGTTTTAAGCGTCTAATATAAATCTTTGTGTAAAATCAAATACTGCAAAAAAGGTGCAAATCACTTCTATTCTTCATTAATTGTTAAGAAATTAATTTTATAATGTGAATGACAATTGTGTTTTATACTAACAGCTAAGTATACTTGGCAGCATGTCAGGTTAACCATGTGAACTGCAAAAACAGCTTTTATTACATCTGGAACAGAGGTCTGAAGTTCTAAGTGGGGTAGTCTGATGTGTGGCTTTGTGTACTTCAACATTGATTAAAAGTTTATTTATTTGTATTTCTATGTAATTACTTTTGTACCTATAGAATGTAACAGAAAAAAGGCAACAAAATAAAATGTAAATAATCACAACACAATTTTTAATAAATATCCTATGTATTTCATTTACTATTATTACATTCGATTATATAATGTTGGTCGGTCACTAAAGAAGTTTTTGAGGACCATCACTTGTGCGAAGGCTACACAAACAATTGCCACAGTTTCTCCCATTGACCACCAGAATACTCTTTCATTCAAGTCTTCTGCCCTTTTGCGACCTTGAGCCTCTCTAAGTCTGTGGTGTGTTTGGTGGTCAATTATTTTGTTCAAGGCAGAGTGAATTTCTTCAGCTGATGTCTCCAACTGTAACATAAAAACATGTAAAAATAATTACCAACTATTGTTGTTTGATTGACAACTTTGCTATTAGTAGAGAAATAAAGAATCACCTGCGTAAGGACTGTAGCATGGTCTCCCACTCCAGGTAATGGCTCCTCTGGACCAACATTCAGTTCCATGTACACTAGCTTGTGTGAGAAAGTGCTGAATTCATTACTGAAGCACACCTTGTACACACCTGAAACAATAAGACAGGACTTTTCATTAAGATAGGACTAAAGATACTAAGCAACTCAAGACTCTGTTGCACCATCTAACTTTACCTGTAATAAACATAAAAATTCTGTCTTCCTAACAAAAATAAAACACTATTTATGGTTATAGTAATGGTTGGCATAAGATGGTACTGAAAATGATTAATCATTATTAATTAGTCCTTTAGATGTAGGTAATTCAATGCAATTCAGGCTTATTCTTTAATATAATAAAAGTCAATATACACTAGCACGACTCACGAACTGTTTATTTAATGTGTTAAGGCTGAATATGATAAGAAAGAACTACTTAAACTGACCTGTTTGCTGAGCAGTAAACTGATGTGAATCATACTGCATTTTCTGCTGCTGATAGATTATTTGCTTATTAGGTCCTTCTACCTTAACGTCTACATCATATTGTCCACCAGTGATAACCTGTAATTCGGGTTTTATTGATTACTTCTTAATCATAACATCATTATGAAAACAAGGTTTGGGCAAGGTTATGAGTATGATAATGTGAATATTATTGGTTTCTTTACTAAGTAAGTAAGTAAAGGTCGTATTAATAATGAATTTACCTGGTATTCCAGCGCGGCAGAGGTATTTTTCTCAATTTCCTGATAAAAACATTCTACAGCACTATCGGGTAGTTCAAATGTTAGTTCGACACTCTTAGAAAATATTCCATTGATTATTGATACTATTACGAATATTGATAATGGCCTGATAAACATCTTTGTATATTTTTGGAATTAGAATGAATAAATCTTATTTATTATAACTTGGAAAATATCATCGATTTTGATGATGATTGAGTGACAGATGACAACTTGACACTTTACACGTAATTGGCTGCGTTCCAATTTCCATGTTCGCGTCACTCGGATGCGTTCATCAAAATGTAATCGAGGACCATACAGCCTATACAACTCAACTTACAAATACTACAAACTACCACTTGTTGTAGCTTAACACATTCATTAACCTATCGTCTGTGGGTGTTCAGGATCCTAAACACATACAAATGTATCCGTCGTATGTGTATGATACGGATCTGAGCGCGACTACATCTGCCTACTTTTTTTCAATTTTAAGCCATTTTTCTATTACGATAAGGTATACAAGTACATTTAAAATAAAATTGAATGAATGAGCTACCATAGTCAAGCATTACTTAAAAAAATCGACCTTATTGATATAAATCGACTTTCAAATTCATTCACCGGCCGTTACGAGCACGGGAGTGATTTATGAAAGTAAAATATTTATATATTCTAATCGTCATAGCTTGCCTTTACTACAGAAATAGATTTCTAATAAGTTAATCTATTAGGAAAAGTAAAGTAAAATAGGAATGAAAATTCAATAATACTAAAAATAGTGCATTTTATTTGTGAGTGCATTTTTGGTGAAACTTAGTTTTCAAACAGCTCAAGAAATGAAAATAGAAACATTTGAGGAATAACTTATCATCCATAAACAAGGTATTTATGCAAATATTGATTACATCTGCTTCATTTTAATTGTCCAATACAAAAATGTGTATATTTTTAACATAAACTAAACACGCACGAAGCGCGCGCGAAGCTCTTGAAACTCGCCACAGACGACGGGCTGTCATCTTCGCGGCGTTTCGCACAGACAATAGGTTAAATTGCCAGGATGGTTCACATTTCAACGCTCACGGACAAGGAAGTTTTGAGCGGAAAAAGCAATTGACATTTTATTATTATAAAGGTACTAAAATTCGAAAATCGAGATTTCGAGATTTGGCATTAGATTTGGCGATGCTTAACCATTGTGCTTAACACGTTAAAAATATTTTATTATTTTTTACGCGATATATTCAGAGGTATTTGAAATAAAACTGAGAGGTACATGAAACAGGCATTCTACAGGGTACATGCCTTTGCTTGGTTATCTATCTGTCTGACGTAAAAAAGTATTTTAACATACATACAAGCTTGCTGTCATTATAAATATTGACATTTGACACTATGATGAGTGAGTGAGAGGACAGATATTGGTAATGTTGTTCCATAGAAGTATCAGTTCGATAGGAAGTCCATCTAGTTATCTACGGATTGCTTAAAAAAATACACATGCATTTAAATAATTATCTAGTTTGGTGAGGAAATCATACCAGTTCCTTTATTAATATCATTGATGATTCCGGTTTTGATATGAAGGGTTTAGAAACCATAAAAAAATAAGTAAGAAAAATTGCTACGTATGCTTTTGTTAGTAAGGTAAAAAAAAAAAAAAGTTTGTAAAAATACACACTAAGATTATAATATCTATACTCGGCCCGGCAAACCTTGATCCCTATGACATTGACAGTTATTCCTATGACACAACATTGTAGTGGCGTCACCGTTACATTAGAATCGAATTGGAGGCTTCTATAAATGCCATTTATTTATTAAATTTCGGTAGATATATGCCATTACAATGATATTCCGTCAGAATTATAACAATTCTTAACATTTACAAAAAATTATCACAATCAGACTTTACGTTTACGTCCTGCAAAAGTTACTTCGTTCGGAAGATATCGACTAGTGCGGAAATATCCATAAACAAATGTCGATAATGGAAACGAGTGTACATGATTTATAATCATTTAAGTTATAGGTGCTGAATGTTAAAAAGTTGCATGAAATTGTTTTTATTTCACTCAAATTTATAAAATATTTCTGGGGACACCAGGTTTTGTTTTATTTAAGATTAGATTTTATTAGTATCAGTTTTCATGTGTGGCATAATTAAGTGATAAATTATGAGTGTCATTACTTTTTCATACTTAAGTATTAGTACATTCTCTATTGAATAGAACGGAGCGCGGCATACATGCACTCACGATTGTATACCCAAGAGAATTAAAAAATTAACTGTAGGACAAAACCAAATAAAACAAAAGCTGTTCAGCGATCATTTATTTATAAATTTTAATCGGAATCTGATAATGACATTAGGGTTTGTGTCACGAACTCGGAATCTGAACTGCAGCTGCTGTCGCCTACGTTTATCAAAAACGGCTCATCTACAATGCTGTCGTATCGCCCGTCTCGATCCCAATTATCAAAACAAAGTTTTGAAGCATTATATTGCCAGTGGTAGGGCGGTAGCCAAATCACATTAAGTTACATCGACACGACCCATCACTAACATGAACTGTCATAGGGATCATGGTTCGCCGGGCCGGGTATACCTTCTTATTTAGAAGTTTTTATTTTGATATAAGTACGTGCTTATCGTGCTATCGATATCTTACTTCTAGAAAAGAAACCCTATAGATGTCAGTTATTTTTTTAATTTCAAAATATGGCAAAGGCGTAGAAGTCTTCACATCCTTACTCTTGTACTTATGCTCTTTTAGAATGGAAAGTTTTCAACAATTTAATTTAAGGGGAAATAATGAATAGAAGTGAAAAAGAAATATTCTTTAGGGAAAAAAATAAATATGTGCATATATTTTTTTTAAACGTTGTCAATTCGGTACCCTTTTTTTTTAAAATCCGAGAGCTAGGTTTCCGCAGACGTCAAAAAATGCGACTCTCAAACGTCGGAATCGAAAAGTTTGACGTTTCCATTAGGCACAAATGACATCAGCCTTGGAGAACTCCGTTCGGATATTAAGTTTCGAATGTTATGTCGAATTCGGAAAGGATCTGGATGGTGCGGATCTCCTGTAGCACCTAACTTTATTTCTCAGATTTACTTCATTGGCTTCTTCTTAGCACATTATTATGATAATTTCACCACACGATCACAATAATAGCCATAAGAAAACAAATTTCGAAAAATAAGATATAATCTTATCTTGTCTCGTTTTCCGCGTAAAACTCCTCTACTCTAAAAAACCTTACTACCTACTAATCTCTTGATTAGGCTTACAGTTTGCGTAGTGTATGTTGATGAACGCACGATTATTACTCACTTACTACGCTGGTTACCGTACTCTCCCTCCCGATAATAAAGCACTAGTGGCTGCCACCGACCACCTGGGGTACTGGGACCACGAGAGACGTGGACATGAAGGACGTGGCGCGCGACAGCCACCAGTGGCGTGGGCGTTGGCCCATCCGCGTGGAGCCTTAGATCATGGAATGTAACTATTTCGCATCAAATACCGATGCATTTAAAAGTGTACCAAAAGAAACCATAACAGTAAAACAATATTTTATTCATAATTCAAGATGATACATACAATCGGAAAAATCATAATTTCACTTAAAAGTTTAACAATTCGCTTAACAATAAAGTAAAAAAGCCATGATTCCAACAAAAATACTGTGAAGTTAATGTCTTAAGATTTACGCTTATGTGCATAGGGACTAAAATGGAGAGTCTATAAAATGCAGACAAATACTTTGTTTTTAACTAGTGAGTGTTTAGAACGCGAGCCCGGCGTCCGCGGTGGTGGTGAATATCTTTTCGATGGAGTTGGCGTACGCAGCTGTTCTCAGATCTAGGCCCAGATTGAACTTCTGGGCAGTCTTCATGATGGCCTGCAACAACAAAACAGAAATTCAGTAATGTATGACAATGGGCTCAATTCCAATGCGCCCGCCCTGTCTAAGATTAAATTAAGGTTCAGCCTCTCTCTTTCTCTGCCAATGAAACGAAAAGAGACAGACTATATTAATTTCTAAACGTCAGACTAAACAGCTGTTTAGTCTAAATTTAGTAGGGATGTCATTCGATGACGAATAAAGTTAGAGGAACACACGCAAAATCTTGTAAAAATACGTAAGAAATCGCATCACTTAATTTGACGTTTCTAAATTATTGTAGTCTGTCTCTTCGTTTTTTTGAAAGTGAAAGAGAGAGACTGAATCTAAATTTAGTCTTAGACAGGGTGGGTGCATTGGAATTGAGCCCAATGTACTAATGTACATTGGGCTTATTAGCTTAGTGTAGTCGTTAGGTAACTACATACAGTGTACCGCTGGAAGGTCGCGCACGATCTTGTTCAATATAGTATAGCTTTGGCTAGTAGCGTGCGGAAGTTTGACGTTTTTATAAATGTATAAAATATAAATTTTATACATTTTTAGTATTTGTTGTTATAGCGGCAACAGAAATACGTCATCTGTATAAAAATACTGTCTAGCTATCACGGTTTATGAGATACAACCCGGTGACAGACAGACAGACAGAAAATGGACTCTTATTATTAGGGTTCTGTACCCAAAGGGTCAAAAGGGAAAAATTACCGATTGAGGCGGGAATCGAACCCGCCGCTTTCCTCGTATACTGTTGCTCATTTTTTCAAGTGCAATATCTAATCTTTAGATAGCAGAGTATGGGTGAAAAACATATTAATTTACTCATATCCTTATTTTAATTTACTCATATCCTTATTTTAATTTAATCAAACCCTTATTTTTGTTATTACCTACTGTGTGTTGTGGATTTCCATAACACATGTGATGTTGTTTGTTGTTCCCCAATCCCTTTTTTAAGTGTACCTACCTTATAAACTGGATTCAGTAGGACTATAGAGGTAGGTAGGTGCATTGCTATAAAATAGACTGTGTAATTTCAGAGTAAGTACCAACATTATAATAGTACATACTAAGTACGTGTTACAAGGTACATTGCAAGCTCGGATGATGAGTAGGTATCGTAAATTCTAAGTAATCGCAATGCTAAGTATATTTCTTTCTAACAAAGGAAACAATAACAGTAAAACAATATTTTATTCAATATATTTAAAATGATAACATTTAATAAATATGACAATAACATTATCCACCTTAAAGTTTAACAATACATATATTGTTTAGCTGGTAAAGTAAGAAATGCATGATGCTATCGAAAATACTGTAAATATTATATAACATTTAAGACTTAAGATTATGTGCATAGAGGCAGTATCTAGTGTATAAAATGCAGAAATACTTTTTATTTCTATTGTTTAGAACGCCAGTCCGGCGTCGGCGTATGTGGTGAAGATTTTCTCGATGGAGTTGGCGTAGGCAGCTGTTCTCAGATCTAGGCCCAGGTTGTGCCTGATAGCAGTCTTCATGATCGCCTGTGCAATAAAATATGTCGTCGTGTGTGATATTTAAGCGATACTTAATACAAAGCAGTGGTGGGTGCAGTTTTAGCGTTCAATCAAAGAATCTAAAAGTAAGATATTCAAATCTACTTGGAGATTTTTTTAAATAAATATCGAAACTTACTGGCAAAAACAAGACTCGGAAGTATTCTTTTCCTTAGCTTATTCAACTCAATAATTACTATTGTAATATATCGATATCTTGATCTTACCCAGAATACAAATGAATGGATAAATATGTATGGAATAATTACAAATTTTTATTTCTATATTAATTAATCAATGAATCATACTTATCTTACCAACAACGACTATAATAAATATTATAATCGATGATGACAGGCAGCTTGTTAGTTAAGCGATTGTTTTAAGTAAAACAATAAACAAATACATCTATAAAATGAATGCTTTGCTGATGTGTGTTATGTCACAGTATAAATACTAGGTTACGTTTAGATGTGTCAGTAAGGTGAAGAATGAATTTGACAAAGTTTATTATTACCATTTGATTCTTCATAATATTTGTTTCACAAAATGGAGTGAAATCAGTGCAACACGAAATGGCGTTTTGTGGTTTAGTTTAGTCTTTAGTAAAATTCGTCATTTCAAAAGTGACGTAACATCCAGTGTATTCGAACACATTCGCGTGTTTGAGATGTACATTCGACCAAATTGAATCATGACCCACCTTATGGTCATTTTTCTACTGTCATTCTATACAAGTAGGTTGAAATTCGCTTGAACATACATTTCCTAGAAACGAACCTGTTATCATTTTATTAGACACTGACAGTTACTGACAAGGCTATGATCGCTATCTGTACGAATAAGTTAAGTATGAAAATCGGCGAGAACTTAGGTAAGGGTTGCAATGCAACACACAGGTAGGTAGGTTGATATTCGGGATTCGGCACAGCCGGGCGCCGAGTCTGTATCGGGAACAAGTTTCTTTATAAAAGTTTCACTGGAACTTGTGTTAGCCATGATGAAATAAAACAGTATACTTAGTTGAAGAATATAATATTTATTTTACGTATATATTTAACAAGTGGCATTAAATTGGTAAAGTGAAAAGTGACCCGATTAGACGACTACAAATGTCACTTCCCCAATCCAAACCCCACAAATTTTCTATTGGATTAAGGGGACCTAGACGGCCATGGAATAAGAGCGAATTCATCTTTATGCTGGGTAAACCAATTCGTGACAATTCTGGCAGTATGCACTGGACAGTTATCATGAACAAAGGAGAATACTGGCACTTCTTTACGCAAGTAAACTGACAAAGTCGGTAACATTGATTCTTCCAATAAATTTACATAGTTTATAGCGTTATGACGAGGAGAAATTTGAACAAGTTCTCCGACACTTCCGGCATCCATCTAGGCACACAAGTTAGCTGAAATTCAGCCGGATAATTGGTTGGGCACTACATGATCTTCTGTGTATCGCGTGTTATCGTAACGTCAGGAAGTTAAGCCATGTTGAGAAGAGTGAAATGATTTCTCGTCTGTAAATATGTTATTCGTAATAGTGTTGCATTTCTGTTCTCTGTTGGTTCGTGATTCAACGAACGCTATGATTATGTCAGCGTCTGTCTTCGACGGTACCCTCTTTAGCATGCCGTCTTATACAGGTTCTGACTGTGTTCCGACTTATTCTTAGCTCTTTGTTCTGCCAAATTGGCCATTTGTTCTGCAATATTGACTTAGATTTTTATAAAATTTCAGACTTACTAGGTATACTTGACATCTGACACATGACGTTTTTTATTTTTTTTATTATAATACATTTTTCTTCGTAGTGAAAAGAGTTTGGATTATGGACTTATTTTAAATTCATATAAAGACTGGTTTATCTAAAACATGTCTAGTGCAGTGATAATAAAGGTTAAACTTGCATAGATCTCTGACCCGTAATGACGCATTTTTATTCATATTTAAAACGTACTATGTGCAACATGCATGACAGCGAAGAAAACCTTACTACATTTATGAATACAAAGGAATAATCGGCAAAGTGGGTCATGATTCAATTTGGTCGACTGTACATGACAAAGACAAATGACTGTCGAATAAACTTTGAGAGGACGTTGAATAAATCAAAGTGTCTTACCCTAGCGGACCTCTCCATGGTATAGTCGAGTCCCGAATGCACGATGTCTTTTTCGGAAGCACCGGAGATCCTCTTCTGGAAGGATTCGGAGGGTGTGACGGGAATGCGGCCTCCGACGCGGCCGAAGCGCCTTTCCAAGGATTCTTGTACGGATTCTGTGAATTAATCATGTTTTGTATTAGTATTTGTTCATGGGTTTTCCATTACACTGTAGTTTAGAACACGTTTTTCACGGCTAGGTTGCTGGTTGAGCAAGACTAAAGTGATATTGAGGTGCTACATGGTGATAGTAGGTTCTTGAAAATGTTTAAGTTATACACTATTTGGGGGTCGAAACAAGGTCACAAAACGCTACGGAAGCGATCGCCGGAATTTTTGAGTTTCACACAATTTATGAATTGTAATCAAGTCACAAAACGCGTCTGAAGCGAGTGCGGAAATTCTTGAGTTTTACGCGATCCCTCCTTCGGCGACTCGGCGTATATGATACTCTCAAAATATAAAGTCACAAAACGCGAGTGAAGCGAGCTCTGAAATATTCGGATTTCACACGATATGGGGGTCAAAATAAGGTCACTAAATGCGGTTGGGTTACGGGTATGGCAACTCTGAGTGCCTTCGGCGCCCCCTGCCACTCCACTTCTTCCGGGGCGGGCCCTGTATTCATGTACAAATCCGTAGTTAAGACAGAAGGGGCCCCTTTATACAAGGTGACTTTTGTATCAGTATCCAATTTTGAATATAATAATTTTTGACGCAAAAAACAAGACATGTATTTTATATTTTGGTCGTCCAGTACAAAAATATCAAGATAAAGTACTTAGAAACCGTCCGAAAAAACCGCCAATACGGTGGACACAGCTCAAGGCCGTTGTCCAGTCAGCTTCAGATATATTATATCATTCAAAGTAGTCAAAATAATCCGAAGAACGTAGTTTCAATTTTATGTTGGCAAACAAGGTATTCAAATTGATTTTGGCATCCAGACTGGTCAGAATATCTTAGCTATCAGTTGCCATTATTGTGTTAGCGGCCAGAGTGTTCATATTAATACGTTCGAATAGGTCGATCAAAGGTATCTATTTATTCATACTAGTCTAAAATAACTTTACAATTAACAACAATCGCCCTTAATACCCGTGGCTAGAGTATATTTTGGGATCAAATTGTTATTGGTAAATGTATTGTTTCTCCTTTATCCTTACACCTATCCGTTCATTTCTAACATGACGTGACTGACATATTTTCGAACTATTGTTAGGAATTATTATGTAACCTAGTAATACCGCAAATACCATACTGAGAAAAAGAAGTATACCTAAATCACGGATGCATTGCACGCTAAGAATAACTTGTGTTATGGATAGATACTAGTTAACATATAAACTATACTTAGGCCTAGTTTCACTGTGTTGGGATAAAGGGTTAGATCTATCCATCAGATATTTAGACACAAAATGTATTGCTAGTTTGTCAAACTCCAAAATTTATCTTGTGGCGTTATTGGGAGATGGTGAAACTGGCCCTTAGAATAATTTTATTTTATAAATTAACACATATATTTTGATGATAATATATCATGCAAAGAAAACACAAGAGCAAGCTTATTTTTATTTCTAGTGTTAAAATTATGTCTATCGCTATTTTTAGGAAATGAATCTAAATTTTTGCGAACGTACAATAAGTTCTCATAAATATATTGAGACGCAACTTTTAGTATCCTAATTTCTTTAAACATTTCTTTTAGAGAATACTGTGGTTTTAGACCATAGATAGCCCGTATGGCTCTTTTTTGTAGTATGAAAACCGATTCTACATCAGCCGCTGACCCCCAAAGGAAAATACCATATGACATTAAGCTATGGAAGTAACTAAAATAAACTAGTCTAGCCGTTTCTACATCAGTTACATATATCATACATTATACACATAAATTATTTATTATACATAAAATATACAGGGTTACTTGTCCACAGTGCACATTTTTTTCCATGTAATCAGTATCGCTAACAGAACATAATACACGAAGTTTTTTTTTTTAAATTCTTTTCCCCATCATTCATAATTTAAGTTCTCATTGTCACCCTACACTCTGAAGTTAAATGAGATCCTAAGCCCGTTTAAGTAGAGTTAGAATGATATAACACGTTTTTGACCGTTATTTACCACGTGACATGACTTTTGCTGTGTGTGCGGACTTTTTTTAAATTATTTTAATATTTTTGTTCGAAACATGGTAAAATGCAAAAATACGTCTTACTTAATTTTAAATTACCTTTCTATACGGAAAATTTGTGCACTGTCTCCGAGATAACCCTGTATTTGGTTGGCCCATGAGGAAATCGAACCCGCACCGTTGGAATTTCTGATCATGTTTATCACTAGACATCACCGGGAGCGCGTATGTAGATAGATAGGTGGCTGTGGCTCACCAGAAATGTAACTTCGTTATACTTTGTGTGGTCCAAGTTTTAGATAAAGAAAAATAGTTCTATGAGGATTTGTATTATAACGAAAGATTAATTTTTTCGTTTGTCTAATATTACATTTTTTAAATAATTTTGTAAAATGTTTAAAATTTCGACTATAAATAAAAAAAGTGGTTTTATAAGTTTCCCGTATTTTAGTTTCATACAAATGTGAACTGTCTCCTCCCCATTTTTTGAGACATTTTTATGTTTTTATTATGTATTCAAGTAATTATTGCAATCTTTTTAGTAATGTTTTAAAGATTAAGAAATAAACTTATTATTTCAATCGAAAACAGAATGAATTAAATTATAATTAATTAATTACAGTGGTTTAAAAAATCGGTTTCGTTTGGTTTCACGTGTGTTACGGAGAAGAAAAATTCATGTAGTTTTTTCATTTGAAGTAGTAGCAATACATGATATGATTTTTTTTGTGATGGCAACCTATTACTTAAAAATAAAAAACGTCATCGTCGTGACAGCCCTTTTTGTGTTGTTGATAAACGCGAAACTTTGTGTGTGCTTCTGCTTGGTAATTTGGTTTTCTATAAGTTTCGCAAGCGATTTTTCAAGGTAAGTTACTAAATTGTTGTTTTTAAAATATGGTCCATTGAAGTAGACCTAAATACCGTAAAACAGGAATTACTTTTCGCAGATTTGCATTGCATTTGAAAATATTATACAAGTTTTAGACTTAGTTCCTCACGTGTGTTCGTTCACGTGTGTTGCGTGTGTTACGAAGTTGTGTGACGTAACACACGTGAAAGATGTAAAGACATGTTTATATTGATACTACAATCATTGTATAATTATTTACGACCTATTGAATTAATTTATTTTCTAGTACTAGTACTTTTGTAAAAAAAAAACCTCGCTGAGAATAAGGTAACAGAGTAGAATAAGAGAATCATTCGGTAACTGAATTTATATTGGTAAAACAGTATTGAAATAAACCGGTAGTAGGTATAACGTTCGGATTTTATATTGTAAACTAGTCTTTATATTATTTCCAGTGTGTTATAGTGTGTAACGGAATCACGTGTGTTATGGTACATTTCTGGTGAGCCCCTATCAGGTACTCTTTATTGTACACAATCGAAACTAAAATTGAAGAATAAACATAGAAACGTATAATTTATGTGGTATTATCGCTAGTAGCAACCTCTGAAAGACAACTTTTAGGTAGGTAGAGGGAATTTAATATTTTTAGAAACTCTTTTGAGAGATATGTCATAGTTCTTTAATTTGTATTGTATTGTATTGTGTCATGAACTAGTGTCATATAGCCGTCTATCAACTGTGTCACGTATAAAGATAGGTATTACAGGCTTTAGGATAAATATAATTCTAATAAATAAATATAATGACTTCTTATCATTTAAATGAACAAACAAAGCATCGTATGATAAATATATACCGGGAAAATAAATAAATAAATAATAAATTGTTTTAACAAATGTTTAAATGTTTCCATTACGGACATAGCCAATGAACTTGGCGTCAGCGTGAGTGTATTTTTTTTTAGTAAAAAGTTTTGTCATTGTCAATTCACTTTTTTTGATTTAATGTAATGATTTTTTAATACCTTGCAGAGGAACACAGTATCCCTCTGGACAACGCGCTGGCGGGAAACAGGAGATATTTTACGCCATGTTACAACAGGCCGTCCGCGTATTAGTAACGTCCGGCAAGATCGCGCACTTATAGAGAATGTGCGAGAAGACCGCTTTGTAAACACTTCCCAATTAGCGACTACTCATAACATGTCCCAGAGTACGGTACGCCGAAGACATCAAAGAAGCGGGTCTCCAGAATAGGGCGCCAGCCAAAAAGCCTCATTTAACACCAAGGCATAAATCTTTAAGGCTTCAATTCGCACTAAATTATTTAGATTTTGATTTTAGTAAAGTCATTTTTATTGATGAAAAAGTGTTTTGTAACTCTACACACGGTCGACTTTCCCTATGGAGATATAATAATACAAGATATAGCGAAGAAAATATCTTGCCCAATAACAGAAGTGGACGCATATCACTTGGCTTTTGAGGATGGATATCGCAAAGTGGACCCGGTGAGTTAATCGAAGTCGGTGGACGTCTGAATGGATTGACATATAAAGATATACTGGGAAAAGTGTTGTTGCCCACTGCGCGAATATTTTACCCCTTCGAAGAGGTAATAACTTTCATACAGGATGGAAGCTCTGTTCACAACTCAAGAGTGGTTCAAGACTACATTTCTGAAAACAGAGAATTAAATCTAATAACCCTGCCTCCAAAGAGCCCAGATTTAAATCCAATTGAGAACGTCTGGGGCTGGACCATTCTGGTCCAATTGTGGGATCATGAACAGGCTCGAAGTACTGAAAATTTACGAATGCATGTAAATATGGTTTGGGAATCACTCAGAGGAAGTTCATTTTGTTTTAATACAGTCAGATCAATGAGACAACGCCTACTTGATGTAATCAATGCCGACGGCGGTTACACTCGATTTTAAAAAAAATAAAGCATTTTTTTAACCCTTGGTTTTATTTTTAATATAGTCACTATAAAATAATAAACGAATGATACACGTAATATCTATATAAACTTCTGCCGATATATAAGACTACTGTCGATATATAAAAATCTAGTCTCTACAAAAAGTGATGTAAGCGCATCATGTTTGTATGAAACAGTGCAGCTCTGTATATGCGTATGAAAATCGAATAATCAAAAGAAAATAGGGATAAACCAACTACTTATGGCTAGACTAAGTTAAATCACGGCTTTGCTATTTATTGTAGATAAAAACATTATTTATGTTTTTCTACTATTTGCATCTAATCTTACTTTTAGGAAGCTTAGATTGTAGTCAGCCTTAATGACAATGACTTTAGACTAGTATGAATGCGTAGATACCTTTGAACGACCTATTCGAATGTATTAATGTGAACACTCTGGCAGCTAACACAATAATGGCAACTGATAGATAAAATATTTTGACCAGTCTGGGTGCCAACATCAATTTGAATACCTTGTTTGTCAACATAAAATTGAAACTACGTTCTTCAGATTATTTTGACTACTTTGAATGCTATAATATATCTGACGCTGACTGTCCCAGCAGAATGCCTACGCGCCCCATTCATCTAATTCATGCGTAGGTACGGGTAACCAAGTTTTTTGATAATTGGATTCGTATTTTTTTTAATTAGGCTTGACGTTCCTACTTTTTAACAAAAATAGCATCTTTAAACGATACCTAATGTCTGGATAAAATTTGGATACTGTCAAAAAATCACCTGTATACTGCTTCTTGGCCCGTCACCCAACCGCACCTAACGGCCGCTAATGATAGGTAATTTGTGGTTAACTCACCCAACAGATGGTAGTTGGACTCGCGCTCATACTTGAAGGTGAGCCGTCCGTACGACACGTGGTTAAGGTTCTTCAGCCACTCGAAGAAGGAGACGGTGACACCGCCCGCGTTGATGTACAGGTCGGGAATGACCAGGATGTTGCGGTCGATGAGAATCTTGTCCGCTGCCGGCGTGGTGGGGCCGTTGGCCGCTTCGGCGATGATCTGTTGAGTAATTATTCTTATTTTTGTCCTCCTAGCCGAATTTCGACTACAGTGGCATATCTCAACAGAGATTAGCCGACTGCGCGGGAGATATTTTAGTGCACAAGTGTATCCGTAATACACAGGTGCACTCTCTGTTCCTTCACTCTCATAATTCGGTGAGACAGCAGTACGACATGACCGTAGAGAGATCGGGCGGAAGACCAACGGCTTAACGTGATTTCCGAGGCACGGGGGTGCAAAAACCACCAACTTCCTGACTCCGGAGCTATGTCCGAGTTATTTCAAGACACAAAAACCAAACACTTTCGACCTGACCCGAGATTCGAACGGGGCCTCGTGGATAGTACCCAGCGTGCTAACCACTAGACCAACCAGGCAGGCAGATCTGTTGAGTATTTATGAGCTAGACGTAAACATACTTAAAGTAATATACATTGCATCATTTCTATTTTTATGTACACTGATAAAGAGTTTTTATTGCTTAACCCATTCGCTGCCAAGCTCGAGACACAATAGAAAGTCAATTGTTATCACATACCGGTGCGTGCTGTGGCTTGGAACCAGTTAATTTTTAATAAAATTAGAAAGAAATAGAAATATCAAAGTCGCGCGATACAGTTTCGGATATCTTATAGTACACGATATTTTAAATATTCGAGTCGCTAGCTAAAAAAATAACACTGACATCATATCTTATTTTTTTATTACTCGCCTATCAATAGTTTTATCACCTTAACAATATGTTTATTCACTATCTTGATAAATTTTGTTGTTTCTAACCGTGTCGTCGAATTAGGTGTTGTTTAAAAGAAAAGATAAAAATTCCAAAAAGGGAAATGAAATTTTAAAGATAATCTCGAAATGTCAAACTTTAATAAAATATTGATCGATAGTCAATGCGGGGAAGTCCCTAGCGTTTTTGCCTCTTATTGAAAAGCTACGTTTATGAAAGTTCGGCAGTTAAACAAATTTTCGCGATGTTTAATCTACCGAACTTTTATAAACGTTTAATAAGAGGCCAAAACGCAAGGGTGGACGAAGTTACCCCACTGACGGACTTCCCCGCATTGACAAAGAGCGTTTTCGCATTACGTCCGATCCATATCCGACCCGAGTCCATCAAAATACGGTCCGACGTAGAACTATTTGGACGATGGCTTACGCACTACGTCACTCATTCACGGCATTTTATTATATTTAAAATCATCAGACGTATTTTGAGGTATTCAGGTCAGATTTGTATTGGACGTGTCGTGAGAAACCGTTCGTAGGCCGGTTACAATGCCGTATCGACAATTTGTGCCTTTCAGTGCTCTGCTGACCAACAAACTGACAAGACTGGTACAGTCAGTATACGAAATGGACTTCCCTTCCTTTCCTGAATCCATATTCAGGATTCTAATTAGGATAGGGTTCAGGCAAATCGAATAAGCCTTTTAAGGCTACATAATGCTGGCGTGAGATGAAGTGAAAAATTATAAAATTATATTTGATACATACGAGAATTTATCTGTCGACTTGGACGTTTTTTTATGGCCATAAAGCCGCACTGACCTTAGCGTTGATTTTGTGCGCGTTCTCCTTATGGATGACCTGCTCCACCGCGGCGGGGACCAGGATGTCGCACTTCTCATACAGCATGTTCTCGCCCTCATACGCCTTCGCGCCGGGGAAGCCCACGATCGTGCCGTTCTCGATCCTGTAGTCTTCTAGGGCCTGCGGAGTTTACAATAGTCACGTGTCATCTAAAATTATAAAAAAAAGAAAACTGACGTAATGACTGACTGACATATTAACGCAAAGTTTTAACTATTAGGATTACTGCCGCACTCAGAGACAACAATTAAATTTTATATAAATTAAATATCGTTCTGTCACTTACTTTGTAAATGAAATAGAAAAGGACGGCTACAGACTTAATGAAGAATTAATTTTAACTGACGTCTCTGAGTACGTCAGATTGAAACTTAATTTTGCACCATGCTTCCATTTCTAGAGTAGATGAGCACTTTGAAAGGTTTTTTTTGGAAATTCGCTCAAGTTTGTATAGAAAAAAACTCAGTCAGATTTGAAGCTCAATTGACAAAAATGGTATTTAGCTATTGATAAGAAACTAAGAAGAATTTCGGGATTTTTTTAATTCAGCCTCTAAGGGGTGAAAAGGGGGGACATTTGCGTGGATGAAGTCGCGGGAATCGGCTATTAATATAGAGATATAAAGAGGTATGACGGGGAAAAAATTGTTAACGAATTCTTTGAGAATATAAACTGGCATGACCTTGATGAACCTTAAAATCAATCAATGAAAAATTTATTATAAGAAAAATTAGAGTTAGCATATAAACATCCCACTGCTGGTCAAAGGCTTCACTACAACTATGAGGAGATATGTTCATTAATACCTAAAATAGATAAATCTTGGTAAATAACAAACGTTTTAAAAATACCTCAGTTTGTACATAAGTAGTACCTATAAGTAAATCATGTTTTGCCTACTTACTAAATAATATATTAATTGTGTTCCCTAATTACCTATTAAGTATTTTTTAAAGAAGTGTTCAAATAAAAACAACTGCTCAACTTTATCTGTGTGGACAGTTTTAAATATCAAATTAATTACTACAAGAAACTAAAAACTTTTATCTCGTGTCTGCGTGACGCAAAAATGTTTATGAAGAAATATTACTATTAAGTACAAACGTACTGCCAATGTCTCGTATGTAAAAACTAAAACAACATGTTTTTCTTCTATTAAAGTAGTTGATAATTTTCATTTATTGTGTAGTTATTATATAAACGAATATCTATTTGATGGTTACAGAGGAAAGGCTCCAAGCCATAAAATTTTATCTAAACTACAAATCAATAATATGTACAAGCATTGAATATTTCTTTAGGCTTTTATTCTATTCGAACTCAATTATTATTTGGCAATTGTTGTCTATTAAATAATATCTTAAATATAGACATTCCTGTCGTAAAACTTTAGTTTAAGAAAGTAATTAATTCTTGTTTAAAAGGGATTAAATAGATTATGACATAGCTGATTCGTCATCAAATGACATTATGTACGTTAGTATAATCTATGATATAATTCAGTAAAATTGATATCATCCGAGATATTACATAACACACAATGTATTGCCCTGCGTTACACAGTGGGACGGATTAAAGAGCATGTTAGAATTCGTCCCATTTTAAAAATATTCAATTTATCTCATTAAATATAATATTTACAAAAAAAATGCCCTAATAACATCGATCGCCGTATTTAGAGCTATCGGTTCGCATAAAGAAAATAGATACATGTAACAAAAAAGTCCTATGTCCGCAAATCCGAAATCCGTCCCACTGTGCGTTACTGAGAAGCTACTTTAAAAATATGATGGGGCGTGGTTGGCAATGCACAAAACGAGGTTTAAAAAAAACGGTAATTTAAAAAATTAAAAAACCCGACTGCGTTTCTGTAAAATTGGAAATTAAAAAACCCTAAAACAAGGAAGAGGTCATACCCGGGTTAAATCGGTACCCATATTAAAAATTGTATAGCAGTCGGGACCCATTATAAAAATGGATGCTTAGTGAATTAAGAGCATAAACCTGCCTCTATATTACATTGCATACATACATACATACTCTCGAAAACATAACCCTCCTTCCGCAGTCGGGTAAAAAAATATAATAAGTAGGTACTGGTAAATTAAATTGGTATAGATAATTTGAAATCACGGTTCGCTCACGATAACATTCCAATAAGATAAGAGTCAAAATAAAGAATACGGGCAGGTACTATGGAGATAAAGAAATGGAAATAAACTATGTTGCGTTATCATCACGCCGCTGACCTTGACAGGTTACGTAATGCTCGAAACGAATAATACTAAAATAAAAATATGTTTCATAAAAGAACACATGCTAACTGCCTTACCTACTCAGAGACGTCAATTAAAGTTAGTCCTTCATTAGATTTTATGCCTTCCTTTTCTATTTCATTGACAAAGAAAGTGCTTAATTATAGATTAAATTTTATTGAGTAAGAGCGCGGTAGTAAGAGACTTATAAATGAGTATGAGTAATATTGTTGTAGTATTAAGTAAGCATCAATCATTATACAAAATGTATTGGTTTAAGATTTATGGATTATTATAACAAAGAAACCTGTGATGGTCTAAAAACCGCACCTTCACATCCCTATTCGTAAAATTACTTTTCGCACATAAATTTATCGTATTACGTAGTGTAGCTGAAAACGAACAAAGGACTTTTCAAAATTCGCCCCTTAATGGGTAAAAAGGGAGGGAAGTTTAAATAATAATACTCCCGTCAGTTTTGAAGCTAAATAAATAAATAAAAATATTTAACTGTTTGGTTAGAAATCAAGAAGAATGGAAATCGCTAGTTAAGTTATAACTTAGGTCAATACTATAGTATTGACCTCAGCTGAGCGCCGTCGTGTTCAAACTTCAATGACGTCGGTGCAAGTAACTTCAGAGCGGACCAGGTGGAGGCCCACTATACATAATAAGCAGGGCTGTAGATATCAAGGCCGACCTAAGAGTCAACGACGTAGGGTTGCTCCTGTCCTACTGACCTTCGGGTCGATGCCGTCAGGGTTGTGGATGGCGTCGTCGTGCTCAATGACGCCGATGCAAGTGGCTTCAGCGCGAAATAGGTTGAATCCTACGTTACCTAATACGCAGGGTCGTTGATACCTGTACCAAGGTCGACTTAAGAGCCGGTTTCCAAAAATTTTTTGGCATTCACTCCCGCGCGGGGAGCTGGCCCCTCTTTTATTGATATACCCTACTGCAGCAGCAACATGGTTATATATATCGCTATGTATATCGCTAGCGTGTTTGAAGCCAGTGTGGCTTAGATTTTCATTCTGAGCCAAACTGCCTTCAAACACAAAATGGTTTTTCGTAAATAATGTGGAAAATAAAGACTGAATTTAAAACATTATTTATACATTGTCTAATTAATTGTAAGGATATTCTGTGAGGTAAGGCCAAAAGCTCAAGTAAGTTAGGAGAAATACGTAATAATCACTTTGCCCCTGTATTACTGACCTTAGGGTCGATGCCGTCAGGGTTGTGGATGGCGCCGTCGTGTTCAATGACACCGATGCAGGTGGCTCCAGCGCGGACGAGGTATCTGCATGTGTGGAGGCCCACGTTACCGAAGCCCTGGACGATGAATGTCTTGCCGCCCCAGCCGGGAGTCGTACCTGTTGGGTAAAATTTTAAATTTGACTAGGATTCGGAAAAACTAGTTATTATAGGTAGATCTCCTAATTGAGTCCTCGCCTACGGGGTAGGGGTAAGATGAAAACGGAGACCGCGAAACGTGTGGAAGGCGGGCGTTTGTAACATGATTTTAATTTTGACAAGAATGCGCCTGGCCGCCTGCACAAAGTCTAGTCCCCGTTCTCATCTTACGGGGACGGAGGTAGGATGAGAACGGGGATTGGACTCTGTGCAGACGGCAGGCGCAATCTTGTCAAAATTTTATTATGCAACCTAGTACCCTGTACCCGGCAAGTAACGACTCAACTAACCGATTTTCCCATAATAATAGGATAGTGACCCCGGCAAATGCTTAGAGCGAAAACCCGCAGTTACTTTCTCACTAATTCACGGGTAGACGCCGACTGTTTTTTAGTGGGTATACCCACCCTTTCAAAGTGGGGAAGTCTCACATAACCCCTGGTCTCCCACGGGACCAGTGGTTATGCGTAGCGCACTTTCCAGAAGTAAAAAAGTTTCTCGTGCGTTTTTTACGTAATTGCCTTACAAATCATTATAAAATTAGCTGCGGTGATTGACCCAGCCAGCTTGCGTCAGCTCACAAAGCAATCACAACAGTTAACAGCAGATGTTACATGCCAACCACGTTATCAGCATTTAGGGATTCTGCCGTATTTTTTTGGTTAAATAGTCCGGGTCATTTTACGTTAGGTTGTGTTTAGCAAGACGAGTCGCGAGGGTGATATACATGAAAATAAAGGGCAGATGAACGACAAGACCTCACTAAGTAACTATGACATTTATTGAACAATCTAATTAAAACATCGCAAACAGATAAGGCTACAATTGCGTAGGTATATTCCATGTTGATACTTCTCTCAGGATTGAGTGCTTGTTTTACTTTGATGTGTATTGATGAAGTACGAGCCTTCATAAAACTTATCAGTGCTCGTTTTAACTGTTAATGAGTAAAGGGGATAATGGGCAATAAAAGTTTTAATTTTCTTTTTAATCTGTAGACATTCTTTGCCAGTGGAAACCTACAGCTTATTGAAAACAAGTAGCGCTTAGCGCCCTGAAAGTGTACTTAACCTAATTCATTGAACAAAGACCGTTAGGTATTTAAGTTTCCTATTACAACAAATATGAAAATGAGAGGTACAAACTGTTGACAAGGTAAGCTTCTGCGTCTTATGAGATTTCTCTGAACGCTACATAGCTTATGCAAGGAAAATATTATTTTAAGGACTGTGTTGACTTGACACACAATAGCACTAGCACGAAGCAATAATGTGCGCAAGAGAAAGGCCAAGTTACTGTAAATGAAGTCACGAGCATATCCAAATCGCTATAGATACAATTAAAAAATAAAACAAAGTTAAAAAGTACTTGTGTACAGTCTATTTAATTTGTGTACACTATAGTATGGCTTTCATTCAGTGCTGCCAGAATTTGAACAATGCCCCTATCAACGAGCACATAACCTATAGAGGCGTAATGTCATTAATTTTGTATCAGAAAAATTCCGTCAACATCCCTTGGAAATTACTGCCTCTGTGTTTTCTTCAACGCATTTTGTTAAAGAAATTCACTTATTTCTATACATGTTTTAAATTAAACGTGCTGTTTAAAAGATTGTTATATACGATCACGACCTAAATACTTATCTCATATTTTATAATATCGATTCGAAAATGTATGCTTAAACTGCCACTTTTCGTATCAGTCCCAAGCACTGATAAGTTTCGGAGTAAAATCGTGCTTACTTCGCCTCTTTAGGTTACGTGCTCGATGGCCCCCATTAAGGGTTTTTAGACGGGGGCAAATAGACGTTGTAAACTTGCAATACACAATGCACTCTCTGTTCCTTCGCTCACACCGTCCGATGATAGGACGTCAATCCGACATGACTAGAGTGAGATCAGGACTTAGTAATAGTAGTAGGCAAGGGCGGGAAGGTCTTGGAACCGTTAAAATATGAGCAATTTTCAAAAAAATATAAGGTTAATTCGTGAGCTAACGTTAGTTAAATTTTTAACTGACGATTATGAACCCACGGGTAAATTTTTGGCGTATCTGTTGGACTAACCAACTGATCAGTTCAACTATCTTTACGTTATGTTATTACGTAGAAAATAGAGGCGCTCTCTAGGTCAAAGTGGGGTGTCTGACGGCCGTGTGTACAATAACCTAGCTCCGTTAAGCCGTTTCCACAGGAGCTGCACTAAGCGAGTTTAAGCAAAAGAAGTGATTCCATCGGTTCTGAACAAACACACATATTTTAGGACGCAGCCTTATCATACTATATATATTTAAACAACCGTGAACAAAAAAGGTTGCTTACCAATCATGCTCATGTAGTTGGCCTCGTTGATGAAGTTCTCGAGACCGTGGAATACTCCTCTGCCGGTGGCTGACACTCTGCCGTGGATACCACCCTGAATAGAAACGTATTATTAATACAAATTGATAGCATAGTCCACATACTTAGGTGCTGTGATAGGTTCAGAAGTAGCTTGTCAACCAATCCCAATAGTTGACATATTGACGACCGTATTAGTGTTATGGTTCGCGCTCCGGACTACAAAACCAGCGGTTGCGGGTTCGAATCCCGCAAGGGGCAAATGTTTGTGTGGTGAGCACGAGATTTTGTACATAAGTCATGGATGTTTATAAAGGTATTACAAGTATGTGTATCCGTTATCCTAGACCGAATAGCACAAGCTCACGCCTAGTTTTGGGGCTAGGTAATTGGTGTGATTGTTGGAACAATTTGTTACTATTATTATTATTATATTACAAGCTGAGCAGAGTAAGTAATCAGTAATTGAAAATCTTATGGGAAACTAGTCCGACAAGTTCATATGCGGCCCTCGTGCGGATGGAAAGTCGTGCGGGGAGAGAGGAAGCGCCAATCACAAGCGACTGTCATGGGAAATCCCCTTCCCCGCTACACCACCTGTCCCCGCTACATTTAGCATACCACGCCCACCGTACGTCTTCAGGTAGCATTTCTAGTGTAGCAGGTAGGTCGCGCAAGAAGTTGACGGACTATAAAGTTAAGTTCTCCATAATCCATAAAACATGAATTAATTAAAGATAAGAAGTTTTGAAATATATGTAATAATAAGCTATGTCACCTCGAGGGTACGCTAATCGGTGTTATTACAAAAAAAAGTTTGTTTACTCCTTGTCTATTTATGAAACGGCCAATTTCAAATGGGTGACACATTGCTATACAACCGATGTACTCATCGTGCAATGTCAACGATGTGTCATTCATTTAATTTGGCGTCTTATAAAATGAATATAAATACAAGACACACTGTTTTTTGTTTCAGTTTCCAGCCAAAAAAACTGGTATAGCTGCAAAGGTCGAGCACATAAAATTTTAAATCCCATTTATCGTTTGCCTATCAATCTTCATCGTCTAGCGACATCGGGAATACGAATAGAGCATCATTATCTTGAGTGCTTTGAGAATTTATAAATTTTTAACACTCGATGAGTAAGTTCTATCTTAAGATTTTCATCTACTTATAGTCCGATCGCCCAACTGAGTCCACGCCTGCGGGGTACAGGGGTGCAGGGGTAGACAGGAACGGTGACCGTGAGCGGTGGTGGCGACAGGCGCTTCTATTTGATCAGGTGATTTGAATTTCGAAAAGAATGCGAAGTACGAATTTTAAAATTCAAATCACCCAATCAAAACACAAGCGCCTGCCACCCGCACCGCTCATTTTACGCGTTCTTGTCTACCCGGCACCCCGCAGGCGAGGACTAAGGTGGTCGGCACTACGAGTAACTTATAAGCTCTTAATTATCCTGTTATACTAGGCCTGGTTCACTCCGCAATTTAGCTTTAAGCAACAAGTACATGCGCGGATCGACGGTCGAGTCGCACGTTATCTTGACGGTCGATAGTCGTTACTTTGTTAGGTACCCATTTGCATGCCGCGGTTTATTACACTATTGCTAATAATAACAATGAAGACTAAACAAATTTAAGTATTTAAATATAGACCAAAAGCTAACGCAATATTTTTCGTAAGCTTTTCTTTACCGTAGTAGGATTAGGTACAATTAGGTATTCTGTGTGGTACACAAATTAAAGTGATCAATTATTAGTACCTACTCAAACTATCTTCTATCTTAGCTTCTAATATTCCTTTATATTTTACCTCATGTATTCCGTTAATAACTAACGAGTATAATAATAAATATGTCGCAAAAAAAAATGCTATTCATTAAAATTACATTGCAGAGTGATCCTTCTGAACTTGTACTATTATTTATTCTGTTATACCTAAAAAAAACTTATTACATGTTTAACAAGATAATCCTCACCTGGTTGATGGGTTTTCCCGTAACACAAGCGTGGGCGTTGATGTCCTGGTAGCCGATGGTTTTGGCGTAGGTGTCGGCGATCCAGGACATCTCACGCTCTCCGGTACCCATGTCGGGAGCTGGCACGTCAACGCCGGGCCCTAGGAAAAAATATCAGTTTTTAGTTGATAAAGAAACAAGCGAAGCGCAGTCAAATTTTGTCTATAAAGTTTCACCCCCTAGGATAATATCTGGGATAAAAAAATCCTTTGTTCTTTCTTGGGACTCAAACTATCTTTATACCAAATTTTACCTAAATAAGCTCAGCGGTTTTGTGCGTGAAGAGGTAACTAGCTATCGGTTGATCAGCGAGTGATTTATCTATAGTCTAAAAAGAAGTCCGTTGGCTACATTACATAATAGCTGTATTATTTGGTTAATGTTTAAGGTTAAGGTTTGCTTAGTGACTTAGTGCTTTAAAAAGTGCACTACAAATTCCAAGTGAGTCATATTATGACCTCTATTCACGAAGTTATGATTAATTGATGTTCATAGTTCATTGGATTATTGATAGGTAGTTACATTACGTGTAGATACTAGGTACCTTATAGGTTCTCTGGGCTCGTTAATGACCAGCTAGTACTTACTCGTAAAAGTACGAACCAATGTGTCGTTTCTCAGATCACTACTTCAGAAGAGGCGATTTCGAAACAGCCGCTTATTTTTATGATGATTGATTTCTCTTGTTGATTTCAGTTACTAACTAACATTCTAGTATGTACTCAACGTGGCTATTTAGGCCAGATTTATGGCGACTAATAAACGCTAGCTATACCTAGGATTGTAATCAACAGCGAAATCAAGATTATTCAATTAAGATTTGATTAGTTTTCTCTAAAGAATGCTACAAGCCCATTTATTTCATTTAACTACGTTTGTAAATAAGGCGTTAATGAGGTTTGATATAAGTAGGTAGATAATAATAAAAACGTTTGATATCTTTCATGTTATCTGTTGCTATGCTATCGCTGATAGTTGGCTAGATTTGACTTGACCGTCACCTTCTATTGAAGTTTTTTATTTGCTTATAAAACTTGATAAAATTGTTGATATCACTTATCTAGTTTTAGGAAATTCCACTTCAAGCAAACCACTAGTTTCTGTGGTTTTTGAATAAAGGCTCATAATAGTGCGATTCTAGTACTTACCTACTTTAAGCCGATAGAAATGTGATATCTATATTATGTTTAAAATATTTGCTAAGCAGCGGCACGTCGTCACTTAACATAATATATATGTACTATTTAGGACAAGTGCGCCTTACCAGTCTTGGGGCCAAAATCGTATCGCATCGTAGTTTTGTAAGGGCAAATAATACAAATAGCTATTCTAGCGACGTAACCAAAAAAATCTAAAAAATCGATCGCAGTTACACTGACATCTTTTTTGAAGAATGCTGACCGGGATTCGAATTTTGACTTGTCTGAGGACATACCGAATTTGGACTTGAAGTGTCAAGGCGCGATTGACCTCGATAATACATACTTGTTACTATTGACTATGTCAACTGTACAGTTGTAGTACTGTTTAGTTTCAGTCAACTTCAAAATATTAAATGTTCGTTGCCAAATATCCCTCAGCAAAAAATAATAAAAAACTATAATTTATCACAACCACGGCATAGTAAACCTTTCCACGCTTGAAATGTCTGTTCGCTTAATGAATAATAGCCTTCAGAGGTTTGAATACCAGAGGGAATACGGAAGGAAAAGTATTCCATGACATGTCCTCGCCAAGGTTTACCTTTAGGTTTAGTCCACGGGGAGGTATAAGTTCTTATATAATAAAGGTAGTGTGGCCACATCATAATAATATATAATTTATTTCAAAATCACCCCTATTACCACAGCATAAGTTATTGCAGTGTTTAAGCTTGATGTGCTGTCATCCTAGTAGACAACTAAATCTATCCTTATATTCTAATAAATGAATTTTATGTGATCAACATTAGGTGAAAGGTTGTCAAAATTCGACAGAACAGGAAAGGTTGATGTTCTGCCGTGTACACACTTTGGTACGCAAACGCAGATCCTAAGGAGGTAACCGAAGTGCCACTTTTAGTATTGAATGGCGATGACACGTCAAATGATCGATGAATATTGGCGCGGGTGATAAATAGACGTCCAAGATAGCAAAACTAGGGTAAAGAGTTTATACATTTCTAATTCATTGTTTCATAACAGCAGGTACTTGATTTCTAGCTTTGTACTTATGAATAGGTGTTTTTTTAATATATTTAGGCCTGTTTACAATAAAGTAGACTGTTTACTACAATATTTTGATTTGTTTGTGTACCCAATTGATACTACGCCGCGCACACTGACACGCATACCTGCCTTATTTGTATTTGTTTAAAACGTACCGTGAGAACCCCGAAGATCGAGTCGACATCGAGACGTTCCCTATGACACATGTACTAGACTGACCAGAGTGCTTTCGCCGCGTGTGTATCCTGTGAAGCTCCTTACAGACATTTCGAGTGATTGTGGCCTGTGAAGTGATACCTGAACCCTGAAAGCTGATGTGGCAAGTACCTAGCTATAAGTGCTCAGACCTGACTGATTTTCCACCTATCATTGTCGCCCTCCACGTGTAATCCACTGCCTAAACTCTCAAACACTTTGGTAGCAGAGTGAGAGCCTTATCGGATGAACCTCGTCGATTGATACAACACCTCAAGATTGAGGCGGGCAATTACACCGTGGCCCGTGACCTCCTAAAACGTAGGTACCATAACCTTCGTGTTTTAGCGGATACCCACATAGCTCAAATAATGATGCCCCCTATTATAACGCCTAAACTTTCCGGGTTACGTGTGTCGTTCCTGAACCCCCTGCTTTCGACTTATCGCATCGATAAGTCGAAAGCAGGGGGTTCAGGAACGACATCGTTAGAGAGATTGAAACTTCCTGTTAAACATTGGTCATACCTATTAGTTCACTTATGCCTTGCTAAACTGCCTTCAGAGTTAAAATCGAGATTTGAACGTCGTTACGGCGATAATCCTAATCACCTCCCTACTTTTGATCATCTTATTACCTTTCTTGAGGATGAATGTAGGCACCACTACAATGTAGGTAGTGCTTCTGTCGTTGACACTACTACCCCTACTGTGAGCTCCCCTCGTTTGCCTAAACCTAACGCGCGTTCCCCACCTCCTGCGAGAGCCTTTGTTACTTTTGCGACTACATCTAAATGTCACCTTTCTAATAGTAATTCGCATTACTTACGCGAGTGTCCCGATTTTAATCGCCTTCCTACACGTCAACGTGTTACTTTTGTAAAAGAAGCCCGACTGTGCTATCGATGCCTGGATAAACACTCCATATCCCAATGCACGCGAGATTATCGCTGTCGCACGTGCCGCCGTTCCAGTCATCACACGTCACTGTGTTATGATGAATCCTCTCCTGTGAATTACGATCGCGAGCGGTATGAGACCGAGACGTCGCGGCCTTAGCTTCTAACCAACCGCGGCAATCTCCACAAAGTCACTTAACGGACCGTGTGTCACCCCCACGTACTGAATGGCACCGTGTTCGTACCCCGCCACCTCGTGATTCCCGTAGAGCATCACCTCCCCGTTCGGGCGGGCGATCCCCACCTGCACCCAACGGTAACCGTACTTCTAATGTCCCTCTAGGTCAAAGAACCCAGGATGAACGTGCATTTCATCGTAAGTACAATGAGGCCCCACAATTCTGACTAGATAGCCCGCCTTCCATACCCGCTTTTACATCTTTACCTCGCAATTCTCTCGTTCTTTTACCTACGGCCTTGATTCATGTTGTTGTCCAAACCTCGTCTGGATATTATGTGGAAGCGCGTGCCTTATGTGACGCTGGTGCTCAGGGCTGCCTTCTTACTGCTGAGCTTGTTGTTGACCACATGAACTTACCTATCATTCCTTCTCCAGTTCCTGTTCGTGGAATAGGTAATGTTCAAGCGATGAATTCCCCGGGCATAGTATCCTTTTCATTTCAGCCAGTTAATTCTGTCTGTCCGGAAATCTCTACCAGTGCAATAGTTGTTGATGTGATTGCTGGTACCCTCCCAGAGGTAAACTTACCTAAAAGTGTAATTACCTGTACTGAGCACCTCCCTCTTGCTGACCCTTTATTTTACAAACCTGGTACTATAAGTGTACTTCTTGGAGCTGACGTCATTGGTCGCCTTTTAAGGTCCGAGTTGTTTGTGTCCCCTGATGGCCTTACTGCTATCTCGACGATATTTGGTTATGTCCTGTGTGGTCCTGTTTATGGAGGATTTACTGATTTGGAACCCCCCCATGACTGGAGTCTCGCTGTCCCAAATAGTTGAAAAATTCTAGAAAATCGAAGAGGCCCCCCAATCTCCAGTTGCGAACCCCTTGGATATAGAGTGTGTGTGTGTTTTTTAAAGCTACTACCACTCGTGAAAGCGATGGTAAATTTATGGTTAGACTCCCTTTTCTTCATGATCGTCCACATCTCGGTGATTCTAAAACCAATGCCTTACGGCGATTCCATAATCTTGAGAAGCGTTTGCAAGCCAATCCTAATTTTCGAGAGAAATATATTTCCTTTATGCGTGAGTACCTTGACCTAAACCATATGTCCTTTCTTCATATAACTCGACCCGGGAACATTATTTTATCCCTCATCATGGAATTTTTAAGTCCGTTGGCGACAAAATACGTGTTGTGTTCGATGGTAGTAGTCCTACGTCCTCTAAAGTGTCCCTGAATCAATGTTTACATACAGGCCCTAAGCTTCAGCGAGATATTTCTCACATCCTCCTAAATTTCCGCAGGCACGAGGTAGTGTTTGTAACAGATATTCGTATGATGTTTCGTATGACTTGGGTACATCCTGATGATAGAAGGTACCAACTTGTGTTTTGGCGTGAGGATCCCTCTCAGCCACTTCTTGCCTATGAACTTAATACCAAAACCTATGGTCTTCCTTCTAGTCCATTCATTGCAATTCGTGCCCTTCTTGAGCTCGCTGAACAAGAGAGACTTACCTTCCCTCGAGCTGCTGAAGTCCTTGAGAGAGATATTTATGTCGACGATTGTCTTACTGGTGCTGATACTATTGCGTCTGCCCGGGCTTTGAAAACTGAGCTTATAGGAATAATGGCCTCTGGTGGTTATGAACTCCGTAAGTGGATTAGTAACAGGCCCGAGCTCCTAGATGATATGCCCCCGGATCATTTGCAACTTCCTCATTCATTCTCAGACCCAGATAATCCTCAGACTGTTGCTATTTTAGGTGTCCAATACAATCCTGTGAGTGACTCATTTACCTACAATTATACCTGTGATACCCGTGATACAGTTATTACAAAACGCAAAGTTTTATCTTTGATTGCCCGTATGTATGACCCTTGTGGCTGGATATCTCCTGTCGTATTTAAGGCTAAGGAATTTATCCAACGCTTATGGATGTCAGGCTTATCCTGGGATGATCCTTTAAATGAACCCCTGTCTTTAGAGTGGACTGCATTTGTTCAGGACTTAGCGAAGGTTAGTGAAGTGGCCATTCCCCGACATATTCTTCCCAGAGGTTCCTCCTCCTTATCCCTACATGGGTTCTGTGATGCTTCTGAATTGGGATATGCTGCCGCTGTTTATTTACGTGCGGAACTTCTGTCTGGTGTTTGCTCCGTCCATCTTGTTATGGCTAAATCTAAAGTTGCCCCTGTTCGGACCCGTTTAGCAATTCCCAAGTTGGAATTGTTGGGAGCTACCCTCCTCTCTAAATTACTTCATCACGTCGCTCTTTGTCTGCAAAGGTCGTCTGTGTTGACTTCAATCCATAGTTGGACGGATAGTAAAATCGTGTTGGGTTGGTTAAAAACCACTCCTCACCTCCTTCAGACTTTTGAGGCTAATCGTGTCTCCCAGATTAATAATAGTCCTACATCTAGTGAATGGAGGCATGTCCCAGGCTACATGAACCCTAGTGACTGTGCATCGAGAGGTATGTCAGTCACCCGACTGATCGACCACTCCCTTTGGTTTTCACCTTTGTGGTTGACGCAGTCTCCTGACAACTGGCCCGGTATTTCGGAACCTAACCCAAGTAGTGATCTCCCTGGACTACGTTGTTTAGTAGTCTCTGCCGATGTTCCTACCCCGGATCCCTCATTCTTATTAGAGCGGTATTTTTATTTCCTAAATCTTACACGTCCTACCTAGGCCCTGAGGGACGGAGAGATTCCCTTTTGTTTTTGGTGAAAATTGTTCAATTTACCTCCTTTTCTGATGAACTTGATCGCTTACGGCGTGGCGATCATATCACTAACTCCCTGAGAAAGTTGAATTTATTCCTAGATGACAGAGGCCTGATTCGAGTTGGAGGTCGATTACGAAACTCCGATCTATCCTTTGATGCGCGCCATCCCCTTCTTCTGCCTAAGAATGGTAATTTCGTGAACATCCTTATTTCACATTACCATCGCGAGAATGCTCATGCAGGTGTTAATGCAATTCTTGCCATGTTAAATAGAGAGTTTTGGATCTTGTCTGCACGCAGAGCTATTCAGCATGTGATTTTTGAATGCATTCCCTGTTATCGTCTCAAGGCGGCTGTATCTCAACCCTTCATGGGTGACCTACCTAAAGACCGCGTCACGGCTGCTAGACCGTTTGACGGTGTACGTTGACGTTTTTTACCAAAGTCCAGGCCTATAGGAACAAAAGGTTAGTGAAAAGTTACCTGTGTGTATTTGTCTGCCTTTCTACTAAAGCCGTTCACCTTGAGGTTGTGTCGGACCTAACTACTGAAGCCTTTATTGCGGCCTTTTCCCGATTCGTGTTGCGTCGTGGTGTACCTCGCCTAATCCGATCCGATTGCGGTCGAAATTACATCGGTGCCAACAATTACCTGAAAGAGTTAGAGTGTTTCCTGTCTCAAAACCAGGCGGCTATTGTTTCTGAGCTTTCAAAGCGGAACATATCCTGGGTTTTCGATCCTGTTTGCCCTCATTGGGGAGGTCTTTTTGAAGCTGCGGTTAAATCGGCGAAATCGCACCTAAAACGAGTAGTAGGCGATACCCCCCTTACATTTGAAGAGCTGACCACTGTTTTTGCTAAAATTGAAGCAGTTTTAAATTCACGCCCATTGTGCCCACTTTCCCCGAACCCTAATGATGTCGAAGTGTTAACTCCCGGCCATTTCTTAATTGGACAACCCTTAACTGCACTTCCGGAGTACCCTTATAAAGACGTAAAATTGCATCGCCTTACACGGTTTCAGCTAATCCAACAAATTACCCAGCACTTTTGGTCTCGCTGGCATTTAGAATACTTAAATACATTACAAATTAGAAATAAATGGACCTCTCCTTGTGATCCTCCTAAAGTGGGTGAGCTAGTACTCATAAAAGATGACAACCTTCCCCCTTTGCAGTGGCGTCGTGGACGCATTATTAATTTATACCCTGGCCAAGACCAAGTTGTTCATGTGATAGATGTTAAAACTCCTACCGGTAGCCTAAAGAGATCTTTGACGAAATTAGTTCGTCTTCCTGTCCAGTGAACTTCCTTTCCCTTGGCTTCCTAACCTTCTCGTAAACACTTGACGTGTTTAGGGCGGGCGATATGTTTACTACAATATTTTGATTTGTTTGTGTACCCTATTGATACTACGCCGCGCACACTCACACGCATACCTGCCTTATTTTTTATTTGTTCAAAACGTACCGTGAGAACCCCGAAGATCGAGTCGACATCGAGACGTTCCCTATGACACATGTACTAGACTGACCAGAGCGCTTTCGCCGCGTGTGTATCCTGTGAAGCTCCTTACAGACATTTCGAGTGATTGTGGCCTGTGAAGTGATACCTGAACCTCGAAAGCTGATGTGGCAAGTACCTAGCTATAAGTGCTTAGACCTGACTGATTTTCCACCTATCATTGTCGCCCTCCACGTGTAATCCACTGCCTAAACTCTCAAACATAGACCCATTTGAAGATATGTTGTAGTGCCTATTTTACTCTATCTTGCACTTTACAGTCTTCCAAAGCAAAATAATACACAGCGTTAACTAAATCGTATTACTGTTCGCTCATAATTATAGAAGATTAGCACCAGAAATAGTTCCGGAGTTTTTTCAAACGTTCGTAACAAACTTGTTCCTTTTAATATATGCTCTACGGCGTGGTGATTAGGTTTATTATAGCAAACAAGTCAGTCAGTTCTAAGGCTCGGTTATCGACCAGCAATTACTGTGACAGTCATTGACCGGGCGCTACGAGAAGGCCAGACAACATGGCTGATTTTAGTGCACGCAACTGATTGCGAACTCAACCATGCTGCTTTTGCCAAAAAAGCAATCAGCCAGAGATGAATTGTAACCCATTGTTTCATTTTATTCAGTAACAACGCAACGTATCGTTTCATACGTTACGTTTCTGTATTGGAAAGCTCAGTGGGTCAGTGGTGTCATAGGTGGTGTCCAATTCAAATCATAATTGAAGCTTCCATGGAAACTTTGTCTAGACTTGCTTTGCTTGCAACGTCCAGGCTTATACAAGCATGCATGCATTATTCATATGCGGCACGTAGTATAAATTACTATGAATTAATCTTAATGAGGATGTCACTAAAGATAGCCCAACAGTGTTTATCAGACACAGTGGAACGACAGTTCGCATTAATATCATCATTCATGACATCATCAACAATGTTGTGTAGTGTTAAGAGCTAGCAAAGAATAATGCACAGGAAATAAACAAATACAACTTGGATTCAGACTGAGTTGAGAACTGAGAACTTATTTGGGGCAAAAAAGTTCTAGGAAACTCTTTATAAAAGCGCAGCGTACTTCCACCGGCAAGACAGACGTTGTAAAGGTCTCTTTCGAAATCTATTTGTGAGCCTTACGCAGTAAGATATAACGCCATGCGGAGAAAATGTAATAACGGCTATTACTGACCCTACATACCTTTTTTCCAGACAAAGATGTAGGGCATCCATATCAGCCTATTGCAGTTCACTGCTGGACATAGGCCTCTCTAAGACTGCGCCTACTTTCACAGTCCTCCGCTTCTCGCATCCAGCCACCACCGCCTACCTTCCTCAGGTCATCGGTCCACCTAGCAGGGGGGCGTCCAACACTACGTTTTCCGAGACGTGGTCTCCATTCGAGATCCTTCCTACTCCATAGCCCGTCGGTTGTGCAACAGGGTTATGTAGGGCATAGCAAACACTTACCAATGAATCCCTTCTTGGCGAGCTCGAGTGTGAATCTGCGGGTGATCTTCTCCAACTCATGCTCCGAGTACTCCTTGGGGTTGATCTTGATGCCGGCCTTGGCGCCGCCGAACGGCACATCGACGCACGCGCACTTGAACGTCATCAGCGCGGACAGCGCCTTCACTTCGTCCCTGGTCACGTCCGTTGAGAATCGAATACCTGGAGATGAACGATTAAATATTAAACTCATTAATAAATATTGGACAACAATGTATGTGATATTGCTCTGATCCCAAATTAAGTTGCTAAAGTACTTGTGTTATGGAAATGAAACAATGGTGGTACTAAACACCTAGACCCGAAACAATATCAAAAATATGGTTTTCTAAATTGACCCGACCGGGATCGAACCGGAACCACAGAGATGGTGACCCCATAAAAATTGGCGAGCAAGTCGCCAAAATCAAAAATATAAAGGCCATAATATTTTACCTAGTTGCTTATTAGACACAAAAAAATGTATTTTAATACACCGAAAAAGTATTTGGTAATTAAACAGAATCGCGATTTTAAATTATATACTATGCTAGTTTGTAATATTTAGTTATTATCAAGTCAAAAGGAGTCATTGAGGTGTTGTGACTGATAAATAGAGACCCCAGTCAGAGATAATTTTAGTAGGTCTATATGTATTATGAGGTCATTCTTAACATTATTTCATAATTTTCGTATTTTTCGTATAAAATTTACAGGTTAAAGGCTTACTTAAAACTTAAAGGTTTATCTTTTAATTACATTCATTAATTAAATAACAAACATGTTATTATAATAAACATAGTTTTAGTTCTACCGACTCCAAGAAATCAGAAATAAATGTGATGATGAAATTGATGTAAAATGCAATCTAATATTTTAGATGTTCAGCCCTCGAGATTACGGAGACGTAGAATTTTGACATCCATATCCCAAAATACCGACTTTGTGTTCATATTTTCAAGTGTAGTATCATGATTTTCATAGCCTCAGCAAGCTAAGAAGACCAATTATGTACTAGATATGCATGGTATTAGTAAGTAGATAGTTTATTATCAAATCGATTCGAATGTTGTTGAGTAGGCATTACAAACTTTATCGGTGACCCGTAACAGGCAGGTGGCTGCTTTCTGTTTGTAATAACTAATAAGTGTTCAGTTCAAAACAGAAGAGCAGCCTAATAATAGACTTAACATCAATGTCTAGTCTAGTATCGTTGACGTGCCTACTTTTAAAATAAATGTTGTGAATAAACTACGGATTCACGTTTGGTTGGCATTCGCCAGCCAGCCAGCCATACGACACTGAAATATCTGTTTTCAATGTTGTCTTTTCGTATAATACGTATACAGGACTGCAGAATTGTTTATTGAAATATAGATTTACGTTATTCCGTAGACTAAATAGGGCACTGACATATTTCTTGCTCTTAGATATTCTGAAAATAGCAAACACTCAGGAGATTGAGTTTGTCTTCGAAAATGAATTATGTATTCAAGTAACAAAGTTTATAGGTAGATTAAAAAGACGTAGGTATTGAGAATTATAAATATTATTCAACCAGCATGATATATCTATCAATCTATGATTAGCAATCATAAATTCAAAAGGGTGTTGATAAAAACAGCAAACTTGTTTATCAATCAGCTTGTCGTCTGTGATAACAAATACATAATATCATTGAACTAAGCAGATGGAGAAACGATCGGTCGGGATTATTTACGCGATATCTGCGTGTTTATCGAATTTGTGTGGTATTTTGTCAACTTTTTAGTGCGAAATGTCATGTTGCGTAAGAGGCACACAATCACTTTGTCTCTCTTGCTTTTGCATGAATGAAGTAACTTACTCTAGCCGAGGAGTAGGTATATCGCCATAGTTACAAGGTGAAAAATAATTTTTAAAAGGAAAATCGTTACGTAACCCAGACGTCACAGCCACGCCTCCGTTGCCAGCGCGGCGGTGTGCGAACTTTATCTTGTTTGTTGGAACAAGTCACATATCGTCAAGTAGGTAGGTGTGATTAGAGTTGTTATTTTTAGGCAGCCATTACAAAACTGTTTCCATGTCGTGAAAGGGTGTGTCAAGTGTAAAAGATGCTGTAGTAATGTGCCTGAAATCCTGAATAGAAGTTTTTTGTCAAGACTTTTTCTCATATAATATTCGATTCACCTTAGAATTCTAAGCGATTCACAATGAACAGGCACGGCCTTCAATGATAAAATCGAACAAAATTTTGTTTTAAAACAGTCATTTTAGAATTTGATTTATAAAACTCCGTAAGAGACCGGCGCGATGTTTGCAAATGTAAAGGCACACCCAAAGTACCGTGATGTTTCTTAGAAGTTAGCTCCTTGAGGCTTCCGTAACATGATCCAAGTTTCTTGTTGCTTTATTAACATCGCACATCGATTAAAATTCCCAACATAATAATTATGATCATTATTTCCACACAGTATGTACTAATTACATTTTTAGGGTACCCTCTCAAGGGGATCAGAAGTCTCAAAGCCAATGCATTGCAGTGCCATTTTGCAGTGGGATCTCCCTATTCATGCTTCATAGCCCTAAAAAACGTAGAATTTATTTTTTAGGTATTTATTTTAAGCATAATTAATTCCAACGTACACATGGAATAGAAAGAAATTACAATAGAAATAGTCAGAAAATAGTTTTTAAAAAACATCACAATCGTAGAAGCTATGTAGCATGTTTAGCGGCGTTAATATTTTTTATTGCATAGCGATGCAATTTTTCAATGCAGCGTGTAAAAACTATTGTGCTTTCTTGCTACGAGCTACGAACCTACGAAGCGACTACGAAAAAGCTTGCACGTAGCGGGAACGGTAGTCTTTAAAAGTTTCAACCGAGTTTAATTATTTATTTACTGTTTTTAAATATTTTTGTTGTCGTTAAAACCTTTTGACGCTACTAGTGTAAAAATGGTTAGATGAAAGATTTACCGAATGGCGACTTTTGTTAAAACTACCTACATCAAAAAAATCCGATTCAAGGATAACTTGTTTTATTTAAACACTAGCTAGCAACCCGACACACGGCACGGATGCAATTAAAAAAACAGTTACAGCTTATGCCATTCAGGTATGTATTTTTAAAATAATTTTCGAAATTGATCCTTAAGTTCTATAGATAGCTTCCTAAAAACTACGTCTTTCTAATATTAGTACATAGATTTATGTTGTGATAAACTGCCGTTATTAAAATTTATTGAATCATTAATGTTTTTTTGTAATAAGAATTGAAATAATAAATGGAGGTTGTCCAAATTTTACCTAGATGTGCTATTGTGTTACCATGTCATTCAGACAATGGGCACAAAGCAGTAGAGAATCGAGTTTGTAAAAAAACGAGAGTAGCATGTTTATCACATATATTTTAGATAAGTATATTCTATTAATATTAATAAAAGTAATCACACATAACATAATTTAAACTTCGTCATATGATAAGTCGGCGATCATTGGCCAATAAAATGACGTGGAACTGGTATACCTAGTACCTACCAAACGAAAAAAATAAGATTCAAGGGTATCTCTACCTATTCTGATATGTTTCGTTTTATTTACTTTGTGTATTGCTTTAAAATAGGTATCTTGTTCAGTCTGCAGATTTTTCCATGCTAATTTTTATTAGGTACCATGTTTCATATTTGTGAAACAACAAATCCTTTATTTTAAACACACGTTATTTAATATTCTTTTGTTTCACGGATAACAAACGTTAAGTATTCTTAAATAAAGGTCGGTAATGAAACTACTTCCTGTAATGTAGATAACTTCGTCATTTTTTTTTCAATTAACAAATGAAAATCTGTATGGTTATCCAAACTTCGGAAATCATAGTTATTTACGATTTGTTTCCTGCCTACATAACCTCACTTTTAGCGTTCGGTGTCTACTTGCATTTTGAAGGCTTATTTTTAATGTTATTTTGAGGGTAAATCGATAATTTGGACATTAAAAGCTGCGATTACTTTGAGTAACTTAATTTTATTAAAGAAAAGGTAAACTTGTAAGTAATTACATTAAACTTCGTATGCAAATCGTGTAGGTGTTTTGTATTTATCAGTTTTAGTGTTAACCTTTCTAACGAGCAACATGGATTTAGAATGAATGTTCTACAGCTTCTCAATTTTGTATTGCTTAAACTAAATTTGAGAAAATTCAATTTTCGCTGGGTGCTACGTAACAATACGGTCGGTAACATCACGTGTCTCGCGAGCTATAAATACATTATTCTATTAACAATTTTGTATGGGCTTTGCAGGAACCGACATGAGTAATGTGACTGGGTCCAACCCGGAAAAAGAACAACAATAATAAAACTCACCTCCTTTAGTAGGTGTCCTGTGCGAGGAATGTTGCGCCCTGTATCCGAGGATCATTTCATAGTCGCCGGAATCGCGCCTCAGGGGGAATTGAATTTCAATAATATGGTCACAGGGCTGCATCATGTTCAGAATACCGGCGACCTTCTTCTTTTTCTCTTCAATAGAACCCCTCGACTTCATGTCTTCCACCAGTTTGTCTTCGATCACTTGGCATGCCCTGTGGAAGAAGTATTCCACCATGTCGAAGAATCTTGGGTTTGCACTGGTCGGGATATCCTTGAGCCTGTCTGGAATTTCATGGCTTGCGTATGTGCGGCAGCAGACATTCACAGCGGCAGGCGTGATTCTGAGCATATTATTGACGGCTTCATTTTGGATTGTGTTCTTCAGAGGCGGAACTACTGACTTGGCGATATTCCTGAGGTGCAACATGTTTGTTGCTTTGTTAAGTACTCTAGTCGGGTTAGGTATCGGGTCGCCCTACACTTAAGTAAGAATACACAAAATATGAAGTGTAATATGATAGATTGCAGTGACGACCCGCCCCGACTAACTCCGGCTCACTGAATGAAGGGGCAGGTGGCAAAAAATAAAAAGGCCGCAGCTCGTGAATTCGTGATGCGGATTTTTTGTCTCGCTCGTAGCAGGTACGGGCGACAAGGAACAATGTTCCGAGTGAAGTTAGCACATTTAACAGCAGGCCGATAAGCTTGGCTGATATTTTATTTTGTTTCTTTCGCGGATCGCTGTGAAGAAGAAATTCCTGTTGATAAAACAAGCAGTTCTGTGTATGTGTGATTGTATGGTTAGTGCGTTTTGGATTAGATTAATCTTCATACCTATTTGTTTTCACAAATAATACTCGCACTGGAGAATATAGGTTAGGAGAGCATGGCAATGAAGCATCCAAATGAGTTATTTAACATGTTTAAGTACTTGGAGAAACTAATTTATATACTCGGTGCCCAAAGCTTTCCAAAATAGTTCGGGTTCTGTTTAGATATTTAGTAAAATTAGAACATAATATTGTGATTTATTTATAATCCATGATCAATATTGTCAGTTCTGTCTGCTACAATAATTGTCAGTAGAATTACATAATTAACGACAAAGTAGATAGAACTAATGTTAAATGAGATGCAATTTAAGTTGATTCATATTGATTGCATTTTACAGCCAAAATCGACTTTTTTGGGTTGTCGATTTTCTTTGACCTTATGAACAACAACGCATTTTATGATGTTGGCAATGTGGCATACATCAAGTACAGTTGGTCACAAAAACTTATATTCGCTTTTTAAGAGTAAACCATAGACAAAAACTAATTATACACTGCTATTTTTGCTGTTAACTGTACCAAGTTGTTTAGTTATGCTCCTTCACAACGTCACACACTCATGTCTTGTCTATACTATACTTAGTACGCGGCTACTGTCAGGCGTAACTGGTAGATGGAGTTGTTGTGTATTGCAGTAAACTGAATAAAAGCTCATTATTATTGTTAGCTAAAATTAGACATAGAAATGTTTTGCATTTCACGCGTGTACGACGTAATTCTCTAGTTCGTGTGTGGAAAAAAGCCTTTGTTTAAAGTATGTAAGTACAGCCAATAATATTACTAAAATTTATTAAGGGGTTTTATTCATAATAACAATAAGGGTTCTGATTTTTAGAATGACGGGCTTCGAAGATGATGCTGTTCCAGCGATCGACATGTTACCAGACGAAATTATAATATACATACTTAAATATTTACCTTTGGAATCCATACTAGCCTGCGAGAATGTGTGCCGTCGTTGGAGAAAATTGGCGCGAGATGCGAGTGTGTGGAGACCCATTCACATCGTTTACTCAGGAAAGCCTGGACAAAGCGAAGTAAGCGAGAAAAATCTGGAAATCATCACAACGCATAGTGAACTTATCTACCATTTGAAAATACAATATGTTTACAGTTACCCATTCATAAAATCAATCATAGAAAAATGTGATAATTTACTCTCACTAGAAATCGTAATGTGTCGGATCGGTAAGGAGTTTGACGACGATATCAAAAAATGGCCTCGGTTAAGAAAACTCAATATGAAAAACTCTCTCCTTCTTTTGAGCAATGCTGACTTGCCAATGCAGTATGATCAATTTAAAGATCTTAACTATTTATCACTGTCAGATTTCGGTCTAACATCTGAAAACTGTAATAGTTTACTTAATTGTAATTATCTTAGCCACATTCTAATAGAGAAAATTAGAAATCTCGACACAGAATTTATAACAAAGCTAATTGTTACGAAACAAAAGATTTTAGTGACATTACACATTTACGGTGGAGATGCGGTAGATGATAAGTGTTTGTGTTTGCTGTCACAATGTCCATTGTTGAAAGACTTGGCAATAATAAGGTGCGAGAATCTCACTGACGTAGGCTTGGTCAGTCTGGCAAATTTAAAGAGAATAGAACATTTACAGATATGGAATAACGTGCAATTCACTGAACAGAACTTATTGAAAACATTAAGCAGTGACAATTTAGTAAAACTAGAGAGTTTGAGTCTTTCTAGGATAGGGAATGTTTCGCCCGTCATAGTGGACGTTATTTCGGAATATTACAAAAGCCTAAAGTTCCTAGCGGTGTACCAGTGTCCAAGAATAATAAACACTGATTATGAAAAGCAGTTGAAATCTAAATTTAGAAATATTGATGTGGTCTTGTATTAAGTCAGAAGTGATAGCATTCCTGTGATATTATTCGCTAGTTTTTGACACACGTGGCTTAGAAAATTAAATCACTGAACAAAAGCGATATAGCAGAAAGAGGTAGACCGTGTTATAAACATGGCTTTCGACGCTTTCAGAATTATTTTACAAAACGTTGTTCCTACTTATGCAATTTTAACTCCACGTAATTATGTAGATAATATTATAATTATTAGATTTTGTACGCATGAATCAATGCATCTTGATGCACTAAATCGGTTAAACATTCAAAATTAGTGTTAAGACTTTCCCCCTCATCTGGTTATAAGTCTAATGTGAATAAGTAGTGCCTACTTACACAGAAAACTGTCTGAACAACTTGCGTCACGTTTTCTTATAAGAATGTTGTAAACGGTTTTATGGAAAAAGGATATTTTAACAAAAACCATATCTCGGTAAAAATGAGATCGATAAATTTTGATGTGACGCTAAATAATATTAAGTTCTACTTTAATGGGTAAAATAAAAAGATTTTGACACAAAAGTCTGGTTTTATTTAAAATATTTTAAAAGATATTTCAATCAATATTTTCAAATTAAATACGACCATGTTCTGCGCTCATAAACAACGTAAATTTTACAGTAACTAATCAAACACTTACAAATTATTTTGATGAAATGTAAATACATACACAATTTAATATTATTTATGGCAGTCCCAGTAGGTACATGATTGTGAAATAACTATAACTATATTCGGTACCTGTTGTCGTGACGAACTAAGTCAGGACCATATATAATAAGTTTTCTAATGCGTTTTTTTTAAATCATAGGTACATTTGAAAATTTATTCATTCAGACATGAAGTACTTACTAATCCATTTAAAATTAATTAAATATACCTAATAAAATGTTCATTCCTCAAGACCGATGGTTACACACAGCACTTCGTTAAGTATAAAACATACTAGTTTACATCACAAATCACTCGAGTCACATTCAAACAATTTATCACAGCATCCTGAATCTCCCCCGATTTGGAAGTTTGTTACGAAAAACGAAACCCATCAATTTAATTTTCGCATAGCATATACTCGCTCAAAAGATCAATAGTTAAAATTGTATGATTACGAAATTGCTGGCTTTAATTTTTCGTTAAAAACATCCAGAATAGTTCAAAAACAATAGTCGAACATTATGTCACGTGACTTATTAAATGTTAGTTCGTTATCAAACGGTTCTGAATCGGAGGCCTTGTGTCGATTGTATTTTAACTCCCTTACATTGACTATTTAAGACGCAAACAAATTATGTATATTCATGGAATAAAATACCACATAAAGTATTATTTACATTTTAACACGACAACACGATTGTCTGTTACACTCATTAATTTATCCTACATTCGGGTTCACTATCAAAACATTTTAAAATTTTAATTTGCCTTTTGATTACCGCGTCCTAAACAGCAGACTACAATAATCGATCCTATTATTTTGTGTAAATAGATGTAAGCATCTAGTTACATAGATTTACAGCTGCCTCCTTTCATTCACTCTAGAGAAGAGGAGCTACATATAATAGGTATAGATTTTTGAATCTGCTTAGGTATTGACAATATAAACCACAGCTATGAAATGTTTGTTTTGAATAAAGTTTACGCAGAAATAACATTTAAAAAGCTTTTTAAGTGACCCATAGAAATTTTGCTGACATCAATTTCTAATTTGTTCTATTTTACACGTCAATAAAGTACACTGTCTATTTTTGGTTTAAACAAGGAACAAACAATCTACAAATATATCGACAGTGTTTACATACAAACAGTTATTGTATACGTGCTCATACTAATAGAGTTGCCCAAAAACTGAAACGTCACACTCAAAGACAAGGCCTTGGCTGGGGAGATTAATTAGGACCTTGCAAAATCTTACTAAATAGTTTGCTTTCTTCGTGCAACAATGATATTCGTATTTACGACGGGTCGGGTCAAAACTAAAACCAAAGTCGTCGCTTTGCTTGTAGAAGCCACATACAGAGCCTTTGAGCATGCTTTCAGTGCTTGGTTGTTATAACAGCTTTATTTACATAGGATTCAAGGTTAAAAAACTACATGCTTTCGATATGAGATACACGTGGATACGATCGCAATTGATTTCAATTCGGAACAATCTATGCACTGTTGACAATTTGGCAACATACATAGGTCAAGAAAAAACACGTGCCCCAAATTCTTATACATTCATGTGTATGAAACAAGTAAAACATTTGGCAAGTATTTACAATAATCAACATACTAAATACGTAGTAACTACGCAGTGTTGTATTTGTGGTCCGCGTGTCTTTACGAAAGTGAAATTGGTATTAAAAATAAAACTTGCACTTTGTAACGTTTATGTAAGTATTTACATAAATATAACAGATGGTTTTATTTACTACATCGTATGTTTGAGATCATAAAAGCGCACAAATACGAGTCTTGCAGTGCAAGTGACGTGTAAAGTTAGGTCGAACGGTTCAACAGAAGCTATAGCTATAGTTACGGGCGTGTTGTTTCGTCGAGAAACGTATTCAAAAGCACACTATGTGGGCCAACCAGGTTTTTAATAAATTTATTTTGTATCTGATATTCTGACGCAATCCGTCACATAGATAACCTCTGTAATGGCACAGAATATAGTTTTCCGCAGAATTACTCATGAATGGCCACGAAAATGATAAATAAATAATACAGATATATTCTGTGAATCAGTCGATTTTAAGATATATTTGTTTTCAACAGTGCAGGCTCGTTACAACCCTGGTTTTTGACTACAAAGGAAAAATACTACAAAAGTAGTCATAAATGCCATTCCATAACAGTAACCATGATATAGCAATGAAATAGATAACGAGCATTCGTGAGTAATGCTTATTTTTGGATTGTCTATTAGTAAACTCGATAACAATTTCAGTTAACATTGTTCTAAAAATTAATGTGATGCACGATTGTGTACTTTCAGTTATTTGGCGAGTACGACAGGCGTAGAACTCGGAACTAAAATGAGAAGGGCCCCTAGGGAGACAAAATGCAAACTATTTACAGTGAGGCTCACTATGCCAACGGAACGAATAAATAATGCAAAAGTCACATGATTTTTCGATGGTTTATGTCAGTTTCAAAACGTATGAAGTTTTGTAAGCGGCAGCCAGAGCCCGGATTTTGCGCAGAAAAACAAAACACTGTCGCCATCTAGCTAGTGTTACAAATGTGTGTATAGCCTGACCAAAAATATATGGGACCTGAATTAAGGGCGCTACGAATCCTCTTTATATGACAAAACTTAATATAATCATACCTGCGTAGATTGGCGCAACTGAACATTAAAAAATATTCATTTTTAAGTTTACATTTATGCTACAAGAACAAGACAGAACACTTGCAAATTAAGTACTTGTCAAATTTATTAAATTTCAGCTCTTTGTAACATTGGCCTTGAAATTTGGACCAAATTTGAAATTTTTTGAAACTTCTACAAACTATTTCAGTAAAATATCTAAGCAGGGTTGAAATAAAGAAAAAAATAAATGTTAAACCAAGTATAATAAATCGTTATTTTTCAAAATCGTCATTAAAATAAAAATAAAAATTCTCCGTTACCATCAACAGCCAATTTTCACTGTTCGCACTATTTGGTGTACCATTAATAGTGATATGACAAATAAATCGGTAAATCATTAAAAAAAATATGTTCATTACACAAACTTTCTTGTCCAAAATGACAAAAACACATGTTGAATTTTACGACAGCGAACAGATTTTGGCGTTTTTAACAAAGTAATATTACATACTCGAAAATTAGATCACGCATGCTCTTTGTCAATAATCATTATGTCAAATAATAAAATGACAATGACGATTTTTTTCCTGTTGTTTTCCGCAATATGGCGAAATCCCACATATTTTTGGTCAGGCTAAAATATGTGTATAAAAGAAAAAGAGACCACAAAATAAATTTCCGGCGATAGCATAACTTCGCTTTAGAATAAATTGTAGTCTAGGGGCCCAGAATCGATTCGCAACGGCCCGAATAGCGAATACGGCCCTCGCGAAACACGCACACCAATAAACAATTAAGTAGAATGCAAGTGTCAAAAACCGTACAATAAAACATCACTGAATTCAATTGAACAAAGTTTATCATCGCTTGCGTCCGCGCATGAACTGGAGGGCTTTCTGCATGAGCGGGGCTTTCTTGGGCTTGAAGGATGATGCGGCGGTGAGGGTGGGCGCGGGTCGGCCTCCGCGAAGCACGTTGGGTGCCGCGGCCAGTGACGCCACCCGGGCGGCGGGGCTGGCAGACGCTGCATGAGCGGTGCCGTGTAAAGCCTGCGTTACCGCGCGAAGTATTAACGAAATTAATATAATAGCTAGTTGGAAAAGTTCGCGGCCTTTTTGTAGTAAAAATGATAAAGTTTTCTTTCAGTAACATGAAATATGTATTGAATTAAGTAATGCCCATTTAATTTGACAATCTTTCCTTAATTATCTGGTAGAACCATTATCCCGTCGCTATAAAAAAATCCAATAATCTATACAATGCAATTTTACTCCATTTAAGGAGTTTTGTAAAGAGCGGATTAAATAATAATCTAGATTTTATATTTGCCGACCGTAGATATCAGAATAAACATAATCATGTTTTATGCAAGTGACCTAAAACTGTTAATACGAGCATTCGTGAGTAATGCTTATTTTTGGATTGTTGCGTGGCGAATGCCAATTCTGCAATGCAGTATCTATTTTCTTATATTTTTTTTCAATAATAGCATTACACTTACTTTGGTAGGACAACCACAGTGAGGGACATCTTTAATATCAAAATTACTAGACCTGAATCTGCTGAACTATTTTTTGCAGTAGTTTTGGACAAAGCATCTTCTCCATAAACATTACAAATATGAATAAACAAACGTAACAAATCTTCAAAAAGGCTGCGAGCTTTTCCGACTACCAAATATTGTAGACGGGGAAAAAATCGACTTAAGTTTCTGACTCGAATTATTGCGTTTTGGTTACATTTTTAATTTTTTCTTACCAGTATTAACTGTAGGTAACTTGCTTTATTTTAATGTATTGGTAAATGATTGTAAGTCGAAGTCGAATTTTTCCCTTATTCGAATATACTTTATTTTTATGGCTATAAACAAGTTATACTTCATCTACAGAATTTGTTTTCGATGGGAAAAATAAAATACAATTATTTTGCTTTAAATTTCCGCTAAGAGACGCTAGCGCAGGCAACAAAACCACACCAACCGCAACCGCTTTGAGTACCAGTTCAGGCAAATGCAGAATGCACCGCCCTCCCTCCCTCAATACGCATGCACTACAGCTAATGCAGTTGTTAGTTACCAACACCAACGTGCAAAAAACCTCGACGCGTTTCGCCACTCCACGCGGCATCCTCAGGAGATGTTGTCGCCTCGGCTGAGCACGGACGACTGAAATGAGTCGCTGGCGAATAGGCCTTTTATACTGTCCCCACTAATGAGCTGACGTAATCGTTACGTTAACGCGATCGTTACGTAAACGCAAACAAAAAGTCAAAGTTAAAAAAATTAAAAAGTTAAACCGTTGATGACTGATGGTTATTAATAACATTTTGTTGATTTGAAAATAGATTCAAAAGTGGGGAGGTGGTATAATATATATTTTTTTTGCACGTTGGTGTTGGTAACTAACAACTGCATTAGCTGTAGTGCATGCGTATTGAGGGAGGGAGGGCGGTGCATTCTGCATTTGCCTGAACTGGTACTCAAAGCGGTTGCGGTTGGTGTGGTTTTGTTGCCTGCGCTAGCGTCTCTTAGCGGAAATTTAAAGCAAAATAATTGTATTTTATTTTTACCATCTGATAATGGATTTCCGCAAAGTAACACCTGATTCTATTAATTATTTGTTTTCGATGAAAATTAGTACTTACCTATAATCTTTTTATGGCTATTTTATTTGTTTAAGGCCGTCTTAGTAAAACAAAGCAGTATAAATAAAGATGTCCCCATTAGGCGCACAGTGAGCGGCTGACTTTTTGCCTTTCCATCTGAGCGGCGTAACAGTCAGTTCGAGTGAGCGGCAAACTGTAGGTGGCGTGTTATAGTATGACAAGATCGCCCGATCCTTCTAGGCCTGAAAGACATGCGGGGTGCGCCAATCGCACGCGATTGCGATAGGACATTACCTACCCCCTCTGACCTCTATAATAGTCCTCGCCGACATCTAGCATGCCTCGCCCCACGCACATCTGGCGCAAGAGCGGGAGGACTATAGCCACGAAGTTTGCGAACTTCTGAGAACTTCCGAGCATCGTTCGCTGCGACTCATCCCCATGAATGAATGAGTGAGTGAATGAATGAATCATGAATGAGCCGGCAAGCGAATGGACACTTCATTTAAAATATTGAAAGGCGAACTGGAGGCAAACAGACAGGTGATTGTGAGCCTAATCGGGACACGGCCTTAGTAAAACAAATTCTTGAACACTGTCTGTCGATTTAAAATTTCCACCTCTTCATTTTACGTCGGGGTTACCTAAAAGTGGCCATACCCGCTGCTGCACAGATTACTTGGAGCTAAGTTATAAATACATGAACTCAGGAAACGATAACAGTCTGTCGCAAGACAAAGACGTACAAATGGCGGACTTAATGCCTTCAGGTAATTTTTATAAGTCAACCATTGAGCGTGGCAGAAATGTTCGGGGACTACGTATGTCTACTTTTAAATAATACTGTACATTGAGTATTTACCTTCCTAATGGTTTTGAAGTCGTCGCGGATATAGAGTATCCAAGTTTCTCTCTTTTTTTTTCTGTTGCGACGTTTCTGAGTGTAATAATGAACATTCGTAAATGTTGAAATCATAATTTAACTACAAATTAGCATTTATAAAAAAAACATTAATTTAACTGACACTAAAGCTTGACGACCGTCTTGGTGTAGTGGCTCGCACCCCGGACTTCTAAACCAGGCGGTTGCGGGTTTGAATCCCGCAAGGGGCAAGTGTTTGTGTGATGAGCACGAGCTTTTGAACCTAAGTCATGGATGTTTATAAAATGTATATAAGTATGTCTATCCGTTATTCTAGTCACCATAGCACAAGCTCACGCTTAGTTTGGGGCTAGGTAATTGGTGTTTGTTGAAACAATTTATTATTGTTATTTACTGACGCTGGTCTGATTTTTATAATTCTAAATAATAATATAACAACAACTAATATAATTTTCTACCGAATTTTCGCCTATAGAAGTAATTCCCAAAAAATATCAACCAGGTACGCAGGATACATTACAGTGCACAAGTTTGTGCGCAATACACAGGTGAGACAGCAATCGGATATGACCGGAGGCGCAGAACCAACGACTTAACTTCCAAACAACTTCCTGTCTGCGGGCTGCTTAGGAGATATTTCATTTCCCGAGACCCGGGATTGCCGACCACTAGACCAACGAAGCAGCCAACAACTATGGAAGGGCACAACTATAACCAATTAATCGATTACTAGCGACTAGTCCCGGCTTCGCACGGGTGCATCATGCATGCATGTACCTTTCTATTGAATAATTCTATCTATTACTGAAAACTGCAATAGCATCAGTTACGTAGTTTAGAAGATCTTAGCGTACAGACTTATAATATGTAAAGTTTAAAAGAAGACCGACATTCATTGAAATTATTATGAAATCGTAATAGTGTCTAGCACCCAACAGCAACAGATATAGATAGGCATTCGATTAGTTTTTCATTCAGTAAGAGTTAGTATAAAGCTGTCATTCATAAAAAAACTAGTGTAAAGACTCACTTGTTTCCTAGCAATATTCCGCGGAGGTTTGACGACGCTGTCCACGTACGCCATCTTGGTTTGTTTGATGGGCGCCTTCTTTGCCTCTTGCGCTATCCGAATGTTGGCCGTGAGGGACTTTAGCCTGTGCTCTTGTTCTTCTTGACATCTCTGAAAAAAAAAGAAACTTCTTAGGAATATATCAAGACCATTAAGCAGAGGCTAAAAGTTCATGCGCGACCCTCCTGGGCCCCCGCTCTCAGGCGACTGTCATAGAAAATCCCCTTCCCAAAAACACCACCCGTCTCCGCGGACATCTAGCATGCCTCGCGGTCCGCACCTCTGGCCGCAGGAAGGTCGCGCACGAACTTGTCAGACTATAACAACTGTCTTTTCCAATATAGCAGCGAGATAAATAAATAATGTGGTACTTCAAATTCAGAGTAAGTATATTGGCCAAGGACCAAGGTCAAAAGTATTGTAATGTCCTCCTAGCCGACTTTACTTCGACCACAGCGGCCAATTTCAACAGAGAGCCAACTGCGCGGGAGATATTACAGTGCACAAGTGTGTGTGCGAGACACAGTTGCACTCTGTTTCTTCACTCTCATAGTTTTCTGAGAGACGGCAGTCCGACATGACCGTAGAGAGATCAGTCGCCAACCAAGGTAAATAAGGTAGGACCTAAAGGATCTTGACCAAAACTCTATTGAAACTCGGCCCACTTTGCTTCAGTATCCGTCTTTACGAAATGTTTGAATAAAATATAATAAATATTTGAAAGAATACACACAAAAAATATTTTTGAAAAAAATTCAGGGGTTTACAATGAATTCAATGGCAGATTAGGCATTTTGAGGTTATGTTTTGCGATTGCAGAATTAATTATGTGATTAATTTAAGTATTTTGTGATTAAGTGTTACTTTAAAACCAAAAAATACCAGTGCAATTATATATAATTCAAAACGAGATTTTTGAAATATAAACTACAAAGACACAATCTGGGCCCGGTTTTAGTCAATATAATTAAAGGAGCCTTGCGGGAAACCCAACAACCAAAGCCATAAATAACTGCGAAGTATCAGTTGCAACACCAATACCAACTGCCATACACTGCTGCTAATACGATTTTTAAATTAGACCAATAACGACTGATGCGAAACGGTCATGATTAGAATAATCTGCGAAAGTTTATGCCAAGTTTTAGTGTAATTAATGCATTATACCTACTTTCGAAAGATTTCGGCTCAGCAACTTCGCTGCTTAACATATTCCATAAATTAACAAAAACTTCCGAACCAACTGTTAGTCAAAGCAGCTTCAGCTTAAATTTGCCCTGCAGTGGGACCGTAAGATAAGACAGATATTCTTTATTGCAACAAGAAAACACAGTTACACATACAATTGAGAACATATAAGCACAATGTAGGCGAACTTATCGCTAGAAGCGATCTCTTCGCTTCGACAGCTATCAACAGCTTATAGAAATCCGAAGCTGGATGAAGACCTTTTTGACAGGTAGCGAGCGGGTCTTGGCGGTTTGGATTCAATGGCTTCCCATTTATAAACAGTACGACTTACATGAAAGTTAATTAAAAAGTTACATACCATGTACATCTCCCGCCACGTCTCCATCTCTTGCCGCTGTTTGTTCCTGAAGTTCTTCTCGCAGAACTTCTGCCAGAGGTGGTCGGTATCCTCCATTAGGTAAGGGTTGTAGTGTTCAAGCACGAACAACTGTTGAGGCGTTGCGCGGTCTACCACCGGCTTTAGGATGTCGTATGGCACGCCGCCCGTGTACTCAAGGGCTGGCGAAATGAAAATAATAGTGCTGAGGAGGTGCCACACAATAGGTTAAGAGTCATCTTTTTAAAAGTCTCGCGAAATGAAAACAATTGGCTCAATTCTTAGGTGCCACGAACTAAGAGTAATCCTATCTATATGTCTTATCTGCTAAAGAAACGAAAATAGACAGAAAATAGTCAAAATTTAGTAACGTCAAATTAGGTGTTGCTATTTCTCATGTTTGTTTGAATTTTTTACGTTTTTTGTCTAAATAGTCGTGATCGATTGATATCCCTACTAAATGATCTATGTATTCCATAATTTCCGTGGCAACTGACAGCTGTTTAGTTGACGTTTCTAAATTATTGCAGTCTGTCTCAATTTGCTTTTTTAGTAGAGACAGGGACGACATTAACTTAAAATTTGTCTTAGAGTGGGCTGTCGAGAATCAGGCAGTCTGTTGTATAGTTCAATGTTAAGTATGTAGTGTGTATCATGATGATGATTACGATAGGAAAATCGTGACCGTCGTCATTGTCACATTCAGACACAGTATATATACTGCCCTCGTCATCAATTTACAAGGTGATCGGTTGTTATCCTCAACCTTTACGAGGTGGTGTACGCTGTACGCTGGTTTCTGCCAAAGCCCCTCGGTTTATGGCATTCGGTAAAGACAGTGTTGCAAGACAGGTTTCAAAGTACAAAATAAAAATTATCTCAGTATGGACATAGAAGAAATTTAAATTATGATTACCATGAAATCAAACTAAATTAATTAGTACAGCCTCCTTTTTTATGACAAGTCTTCAAATATTTCAGCAGTTAATGACACTAGACTAATTAAAAGTGTTTGTTAGTTTCTTTTATTTTTTGTTATATTGCTTTTCTTTCACGCCATAGCATAACTTACCGTCTATATGTTCTTGAAGGACTTGCACGCACATTTCGTATAAAGACGGTATTTTCCCTATAACTTTGTTGCCGGAGAACACTTTAGTTCTGAAAAAGATAAAACAATCTTAACCTGAGCGATTTCTCATGATTGTATAAGTAATATAATTTACCCAGAGATAACATTACCTTTGGTTTTTAGATGACATAGTCATGCTCATAGCGTCTTCGTCAGTGAAGTGCGGCAGTGTCTTGGGAGGCGGCCGTGGTTTGTAGTTGGGCGATATCTCTGGCAGCGCGGATATCTCTATAGCGGGCAGCGGGGCTAGCTTCGCGGTCGGGGCCAGTAACGATGCTGGGCTTAGCTGAAAATGATACAAAACGAAATTGCTAGAAAGTTGGAAATGCCAATATCATTTCGTAAAACTATATTAACCTCAAATTTCAAGGTTGTGATAGAAATCGACACATAATACTTACATCATCACTGATAGGTGAGTCTTTCACAGGTGGAGGTTTCTTTTTGGGCTTAGCAGGACTAATCATGCCAAGAGCCTCGGCAAAGCTTGCACCTGAAATTATTAAGAAATGCATACAGAAAATCAATGTAACCATTTTTATATTTACTTTAAGATTTGTTAATGAAGTTCTTACCAGAACCGCAATCAATTCCATCGTCACTGTCTACACTACTATTAGCTTGATTTGTTTTCTTTGGTACTTCGTCTTTTGACTTACTGCTGCTTGATTTGCTTTTATGTGATGATGAGGAACTTGACTTATGCTTAGACTTAGTTTTACTACTCCCCTCATCACGCTTATCAGCCTTGTGTTTACTATCACTGTGTTTAGATTTACTCTCACTTGATGATGACGATTTTTTCTCGCTTTTATGACTATGGTGCTCTTTAGTAGAGCTATCAGATTTTTCCTTTGAACTACTACTTCTTTCTTTTGACTTGTCTTTACTAGAGGAACTATGTTTCTCTTTAGAACTACTGCTATGTTTTGACTTATGTTTTTCATCAGGGATTTCTTTCTCTGAAGAACTTTTGTGCTTTTCTTTGTCTGGTTTTTGTGAATGACTGGAACTTTTATGCTTCTCAGATTTGCTGGAGTGTTTTTCTGAGTGATGTTTTTCCACATTATTGTCAGACTTTGAAGATTTATGTTTATCGGAATCATTTTTATGTTTTGAAGATGATGACGATTTAGATTTATCTCTATGCTTTTTGTCTTTCTCTGATGAATGTTTATCAGATTTAGAACTCTTCTCATTTTTGTCTTTTTCTTTTGAACTTTTGTCCTTGTGTGAACTATGTGATTTTTCTTTTGACGAATGTTTGTCAGAAGAGTGTTTGTTTGTAACTTCTGTGTCTTGAATCTTTTTAGAATGTTTTTCAGAATCATGAGACTTTTTGGAACCAGAAGATTCAGTTTTGGAATCCCCTGAATTTTTGTGTGATGTGTGTTTGGAAGAAGAAGATGACCTATGCCTGTCAGTGGGTTCTTGTTTAGGTTCTTGCTTCATACACTTTTCTTCTTCTGTAGATTCTGACACATCAGAGTCACTCTCGTCACTATGTGAATGATCACTATCCTCAGATTCGTCATAGCTGTCAGAGGGTTCTTTCTTGATTTGTTCTACAGGTTTCTTTTTATAGTCACCATGGCTGTTATAATCAGAATTTTTAGGCTTTTTTGTTTCAGGTTCTTCTTCCTGTAATACAGTAAATTTATTTTATGTAAAAAACTTTACACTAATGTTACAATATTATTAGCTCGAGGACAAAACCACATCCTTTTCATTTGATAAAATGTGGAAGGTATGTAAAATGTTATCAATTGATAAAATTTGTATTATTGCAATTATATAATGCAATTACATAATAAAAATACTAATAATATGAAGATTCAAAGCAGACTTACCTCACTCTGATATTTTCTTTTGGCTCCACTGTAATTCCCATTTAATTCTTTAGGTTTAGTTTGAGGAACCGGGCTCGACTTTTCATAGTGGTCATTTCTACTTCTGGAGTGCTGCTTCACATTGTCATCAGAGTCCTTACCATTCTCATGTCCATTGTAATTAGATGCTATTTAAAATAAAACAAAAATAAATATTATATAGCGCATATTAAGCCAAAAATTTGAAATAGTACTACCCTTGTAAGCTTGGAATGGCCAACGAGATATCTTCCTGTATGTAACTGTTTTTAAAAAATAGGTTTATAAAATATTATAAGTTAACCTGTTTGTAACATAAATCAAAAATTTATGTAAGTAACACTTTAAGATTATTGTTACCCAAATGATATTAATATCACATTAGTGATGACAATTCAAAATCGTAGTAAATTAGCCACATTTAACATTTATTTGCTAATTAAAATTTAAGAACACATACTTAAAATTATGAAATTCTTAAATTAAATTAAATAAAAAAATATAATTTAATTTATCTGTCACTTATAGTAATTCTTAGTTTTTACTGGCAGTTAGTTTGATTTGCTTCGTTAGTTGTGTACCATCTTGGTACTAATAATTATAGGTAACTAATAAACATTCTTTAGGACATCAACATAATAAAAGAATAGTCGTAGCATAGGTTAGTAAAATATATTATTGGTATTATTTATAACAACACCAAAATGTATAAGCTTTGTAACTAATAAATAATAAAAAAAGTCAATTCAATAAAAACATCTTTCATAATTAATAATAGAAATGCATCATGTGCACCAAATAATTGTGATTCTAAACTAAAACAAACATACTGTTTCTCTTAGTTCTCAAAACAAAAATAATAACATCTTGGGTTTGAAAAATATTTAAACATTAGGTATAATTGCATTCCATTCCACAGAGATATAGGCTAAGATATTTTCTCACTGTCATTGTTATGATCCCCATCTTGGTCACTTTCCTCTGCTGCCACCATGAGTTTCCATTTGTAAACAAGTGCCCTAGCTGCATGTCCAACATCTCCAGGTTCTTTGCGAAGAGCATTCACTGTCCTCCCTACTCCTGTGTCTTGTAAATGTTGAACTGTTACATCTAGATTGAACAGTTTATCTATGCATTTTAAAATCTGGAAATAAATTATGTTTTTGTCATTATTTATCACAAATTATTACTGCTTCTTTATTTATTTAAAATGGGTTTGTTCTTGACTTCTTGACTCTAGACTAAGCCAAGCGTGGCATGGAATAGACAGAGTTGATGGTGGCAGAAGCTTGCCCAGAAGGTTCTGGCACTCCCACCCTCTTACTGCTTCAAGAATTTTTTCTTGATATTCTGCCGTTTATTAGGCTTGATTATTAATTTGATGCTTTAAAGTCGTAGCAGTTTAGTTAAGACTTCAAAACAAGTTAACAATTACATCTCATTAAATATTTGCAGCAGCGGTAGTAGAAGCAGTAACATATTGAGTATATACCTAATTATATTTTTTGCACTGTAACTTAACTAACTAAACCATTTTGTCACAGTCAATTAGGTGTAAGTACACAACAAAAATACAGCACTGAGGACTTGAAAACTACCTACATAACAAATTGCATGCAGTAGGTAGGCACCTCCTATTGTAAATGTACAGAACAGAGGTCAGGTAAGGTTCTTCTATGTAAGTCAACATTAAAAATACAATTAAAATTGAAAAAAACTTCAACCAAAATGAAATGTAATAAAATGATTTGATAGAATATCAAAAAGTGAAAAGTAGCCTTACCCATCATTAGAAAAGGGCACGTTTATACTTCTTCAACTAAGGCCCGAAAGGTGATAGGGCTAGGGAAAGTTCTTCTAACGTCAAATCAACATTCAGAGCTTATTTACGTTAATTCCACAGATCAGTATTTACCAACGCATATTTTTAGTTTGGGATTGAGTATTAAATTTTGACAGCTGTAGGCTGTAGTATAATTTCCAGCGCAATAACCGATTTCATCAATTTAAGTGTCTACTGGTCCGAGCTTTTACTAAATATGCTTGTTATTAATAAGCTTACATTATTATTTATATGCTTTCTCTTTGCGTTCTTTGTTTTTCGATTCGGAAAAAAGGAGCAAAATGACAATGCATGAAGAATAATTCGATAAAAACTCAGTGCAAGTACGAGGAAAACAGCTATGATGTGGTATTACACTATAACGTACCTTATGCTCGTCGTTAGGATATTTCTCTATTGCATGTTGATAATGCTTCACTAAATCCAGCACAGTCGCCATGCTAATCACAAAACGAAGAATGCAACAGTTTTTGCAGCTTTTTTTACAAAAGAATAAGTGCCAGCTGGTAAACGGGCACCATCTTTGTCACACACATGTCAGTGACGTCCAAAAAGCGCACAAACGTCATTTCGTTCAGAAATTAATTTCTGTTTTATAGCCTGACCAAAAATATATAGGACCTCGCCATGTTGCGGAAGACAACAGGAACTAATTTCTTTTACTGGCAACAGAAACCACAAATCGTCATTGTCATGTCAATAATTGTCATATTGATTAGTGTCAAAGTGGAAGCGTGATCTAATTTTCGAGAATGTGATATTTTTATGTTTTCAAAACGCCAAGAACTATTCGCAGTCGTAGAAGAAAAGTGGTTAACAAGTGTTGTAGTAATTTTTGACAAGAAAATCTTTGTAATCAACATAATTTCTTTATATGAATTACCGTTTTAGTTGTCATATCACAATTTTTGGTACGTCATATTGTGCGAGCAGTGAGAATTGGCTACTCAATCAACGAAGAATATTGTAATAATGAGTTTGAAAATTATAATTATTTATACTTGTTTTGAGAGTTTTATTTTCTTTATTTTAACCCTGCTAAGATAAAATTATTTAATTATTACTGAAATAGTTCGTAAAAAATCACATACAATATTTAAAATGATAAAAATATAATTTAAAAGAACATTAGGTAATTTTATTTCTACCTTACTGTGTTTCAGCAAAAATAATTGCAATTGTGCCCAAATTTTAAGGCCAATATTATAAAGAGTCACTGACTTTACAAATACCTACTTAATTGGCGAGTGTTCTGTCTTGTTCTTGTATCGTAGAATCTGTAATCAGTCTTAGAAATGTAACATAAATGTAAACATATAAAATATAGTTTATTTATGTTCAGTTGCCAATAGGAAACAAGGAAATTCAGTCTGTCTTACAAACGTGTCAGTCATATTTTGAGTTATTTCTGGGCGTTGTGTGTAAGCTGGAGAAACGTGTTTCTATCTAGCGAGAGTTTTAAACAATAGTCAGATTAAATTTTAACTACAGTACAGCCATTAGGAATAAATAAAACTAACCATCGCACTCAAAGACTGTTGAAATTACGATCATAAAACTAAATGCGAGTTGGACTACTAGGATGACTCAAAGTAATGTTAGCTATTAAGTGAAAGTCTATTGAACTAGTGTAGGGCGAAGACACAGTGGGGCAGAGTGGGGGCTGGGGCCCTTGCCCCACCTTGGCTCTGACCTGTAAGGTACCTAACTAAAACTAAAAAACTAAATTATCTAGGTAGTAACTACAATACTTAATATCCGTAAGAAAGTAACTCTTAATTTTAGACTGCTGCTCCATCATGCATGCCAAGCATGAGCCTATGGCACAGATTAAATAATAGTTATTTACTACGTAACAGATATATCACTCATGAATACGAAAAAATACATAAGTATCAAACTTTTATAATAGTCTACAGTTTTCTGTCGCAGACCGCTACATACGAAAATGTACCTTAAGTTTCGAACATTACGTTTATATTCCTCTGCGGCCACGCGACCTTAGAGTAAAACTAATAAAGTCAGGGTTGCTTCTTTAAATATAAGGTTTTTTATTGGTAGCCCTCGGTTTGAAAGACAAGAATTCCAACAGAAATTAGTAGTTATTAAACACTTCTTGGTCTTTATTTTAGCTACAGTTATTTTTATAGAGGTAATGTAATGTTTTGAAAATACTTAGTTTTATTGCGAAGGTATCTAATTGGTTAATCAAGTAACCTAGTTATGTACAGTCGGAATTACGTCAAGGTATGGCTACATTTTAACTACAAAAACAGCTTTTATAACGTAGGGAATACGTTATAATTACGTAAGGAGTAGCCTGACTTGCGGTGTGTAAGTACATTGAGGCCTCAAGTCAGATTAGGTACTCCATTTTGACCTTGAGACCGCCTCTATTTCCTACGTAAAAAAAGCGGTTGTCGTAGTTCAAAAGGATAACTTGACGTGCTGCCGACTGTACAGAAACTAAAAACCGTTTTTTTAAACCTAATTTGATATACATAACTATTACATTGGATTTTACGGAATGCCAAGATAATAATATGACAATTAAACACCAAGAAAGTAAACAACCACATTAAAATCTAATATTTACATACCTATTTCATAAAAATGATTTGTCACTTGAAGCAAATGTCTAAGTTAAATCAAACAAGCATTAACTGCACATAAACAGGCCTGGGTATCTCCCCGCGTAGGTAGCAAAAACGTACCTACGCGCGGCGACCTTACTTAGGGGCTAAAACAAGTTGCGTGTCGCTTCGCTACCGACCAGCGCCACGCTCGCGCATTTTATTCACCGGCGGCCGCGCAACTACGTTGCTGGCTGGACGAGAATGAATAAAGTACTAGAAAGAGGCGCTAGATGGCGTTAGAAGCTTCTCGTAGCAGTCAACCCTATCGCGTCGCGTGACATTACGTCACTGAATAGGTTTAGTCTATTATGAATCATTTTCCAGAGCAATAAGTATGAAATTATCTTGCAATGGATTTTTGTAGGTGTCTACACGAAAATGTGCTTGACTCTAAGGCGAACTAAATTACGCCATATTGTTGACGACATTGAGTAGACATTTCTTTGAATACAATTGCTAAGTCATACTTCTGTACGAAGTACTAGTACTTATTCTGTGACATAAATTACTAGGTACCTACATCTTTTATGGCTCAAATTTGCCGATAACCTAACTAAATTTCTACCGTGGACGGTACCGCGGCGTGTAGGTGAATCCGTGAATAGCGCGCGCAAGTCCATGAAGTGAAAGAGGCCTGTCTAAGTTATACAGGTTGGCCCGTTTACAGTGGTCCAAAGATTTTTTCAGCTTGAGAGCATCATGAGTGATCGTTTAAAACAACCGTAAGTTTTCGCTTAACTTAAGTAGTTAAGCGAAAACTTACGGTTTAGAAATTTTTATTTTTCTTTAAATAAAACCAAAATTTTATTATTTTTGACGCAAAACCTCTCAGTTATGAAAACTATTGGACCGAATCGAATGAAATTTGGTATGGGCATAGTGCAATAATGTACCTATTGCACTAAAGGCTTATCTAGTGTAAATATTTAGATTGCATTTTTTAGTTTTTCTGTAGCTTTTTTTTTAACTTTTCGGCAAAAGATTGATTTTCGAAAAAATCCAGTGAAAAAAAATGTACTGCCAAAGTTTTGCTGACACTGCTAAAAAGTATCTTTACATAGGGTTATTCTTTACAAAAAAATCATAGTAGTCCTTCGATTGCAACATCTTCAAAAAAAACATTATGTACATGAAAATCGAAAAATTACGAAATTTACCATAGTTAAATTTTAATCATTTGGCCGTTATTTTTGATTAAAAAGTAATTACTTTCGATAATAATTGCTACAAATCTGAATCCACATGGCTAAAAATGAATGAAGTAAACTTTTTACCTACCAGCCGAGATAACTTTATTATAATGTGAATTTAATAATTGAGTTTGTTGTTGTTATTTAGTTTTTATAAAGTATGGAGAATCAATAAAACAACATAAATAATCAACATATTGTTTATTTTTTACAAAAGGATTTCGAAATGCCGTCCGCCATTTGCTAAACATAATCTGCATCCGCGTAAAAAATTTCTTCGAAGCCTTTTAATAAATTTACATTATAATAAAGTTAAGCTATCTTGGCTGGTAGGTTTACTTCATTCCATCGATTGAAACGATCACTCATGGTGCTCTCAAGCTGAAAAAAATCTTTGGACCACTGTAAACGGGCCAGCCTGTATAAATATTGCGTTAAAATAATGATACATAAAACAAAAACAAATTATTTTATTATTATGAGTACAAATATGTAGTGGAAGTACTTTCGTTAAAAAAGCAAGTTTCAAATAGCAGTTAACAACAAAATTTTAAGTAAAAACCGTCTTGATGATCGTTAAATTGTTAGAAAACGACTTATTAGTACGCGTGAATCAAAAACATGCTAAACATAAACATTATGACATATTAAACGGTAAAACCAGCCTTTTACCACAGAATAGGTACTAGTACTTCGTAAAGAAGTTTGACTTTGCAATGAAATTAAATAAATATCTACTCAATGTCGTCAACTATAATATAGTTGACGACATTTATGGTGTAATTTAGTTTGCCTCAGAGTCAAGCACATTCTCGTTTAGACACCTACAGAAATCCATTGCAAGTTAAGCGGATTTTTAATTACTGATTTTTGACCCTAGGAAAATCCTTCATTAGGCCTCAAAGAATTGCATACTTCGAATTTCCTAAACTTTATGAGGAAGCCGAGAGAATCTAGACACAGACATTTTGCTTTTTGATTAAAAAAGTTATTTTTTGTTTTTTTATGCTCTGACCTAATGTCGACCTACGTCTGTGTGACGAAAATTTGTATGGAAATTTGGACAGTGCCCCTGAGTGCCCCTAGCTCGCGGCACGTTTGCGAAACCTGTTTTTTTTTATTTTCCGTCGCTATGTCGATCGTGAGGGCGTGTGACTGACAAGTGAAAACTCGCATTATGTATGGCCTCTGTCTATTGTGGTCATTGAGTATTCTATCTACTCAATGATTGAGGTAGATTGTGGTAGCTGGTAGAGGGTTGGCGCATTGAGTAGATAGAACTATGGGTTGGCGGGCTTGATGACGGGAAATTGAAAAACTTTTGGTCAGAAAAAAAAGCGCGGGAAACCTGAGACTTGTCGGGCGTCTTTTTTTTCCTTCTGAACTTTAATTAAATTTTATAAGGGTTTGTGTTCAGGAGAGTAGTGTTAGTGTATATATTCTTCATTTTTGTACATATATTTATTGTTTATTTGTGTTAAGTAGCTGAATCTTAGGTGAGTTGTTTAATTTTTTGTCCAAAATGAATGATCCTCCCGACAAGGGGGGATCACCTCTTCCAGTGATATCAGATGAACTTGATGATTTTCCCAAAGTAAATCTGTCTTCACCCTCGGTAGGATATTGTGTTACCATCACCAATGACTCTGACACTGATGCCTCAACATCAGCTTCAGAACTTGAGCGCGGTCTTAAACGGAAACGAACACACCTAGAACAAGAGACTTAAAAAAATGTTTTACATCATGCTGATATGCCTGCTGCAGACCCACAACCGGATGCCAAAGTCAAGATGCTCCCAATAATAACCCTCCTATAGGGCGCAAAACCTATAATGAAAAAGATATTGCTCCTTACATTGTGCATGTGTCTAAAACTAGGTCCTCTCCTAATGATGGTGCTACTTTACATCCAGTTGAGATTGGCAAGTTCCTAAAAAGTATTCCTTCAGGAGCATTATTAATTGGAGTGTGAAGAGTGTAGGCCGTAATAGAATTTCAATATCATTTTCAAATTTCTCAGACGCGAACCTCTTTATGGGTCACCATAGCTTGGAATCCAACAAACTTAATGCCTTTGTTCCAACATACAATGTTACACGCATGGGTCTAGTTCGTGGTGTTCCTGCGGACTGGTCTCCAGAAGAAGTTAAAGCTAACATGACTGTACCATTGGGTTATGGGGAAATAATAAAAGTGAGGTGACTCAATTTCAAATCTTTTATTAATGGAACGGTTGCATGGAAGCCATCTCAGTCTGTTGTTTTAACTTTTGATGGACAATCTTTACCAAAACGAGTGTTTATGTGCTATAATGCACTCCCAGTCGACCTATACATCTTCCCCACGATCCAGTGCTACAACTGCTGTAGATTCGGCCACACTAAGTCACAATGTCGTTCCAAGCCCCGTTGCTTTAAGTGTGGGCAGGAGCATATTGGGGACTCATGCTCCATTGATGAACGGCACGCCATTTGTTGTTTGTGTACTGGTTTTCATTTCGCAACCAGCAAGTCATGCCCAGAACTTGTACGTCAAAGGAAAATCAAGACTTCCATGGCTGAGGATTCTATTTCGTATGCAGAAGCGTCTAAAATACATCGTCAGGTTTCCAAGTCATATGCTGACACTGTGTCTTCTAGTTCTTTAAAAGATTTACAAGAGATTAATTCCCATGGGTCCAATTTCAAGTCAAAGAATTCTTATCAGTCTAGTTCATATAAAAAGACAGTGTTTTTGAACCCTCGCCGTAGGAGTTTAACAAAGGATTATTCTTTTCCATCTCCAAAGGATGGCTGTGCTCTAAGAAGTCGGTCCCAAGATGAAGTCCAATCAAACTACAATCTCACAGACCTCATTGCAATTTTAATTAATTTAATTTCTCAGTATAATTCAAGATCACCGTCCAACGCTGCCCCTTTAATTGAAAGTTGCATTCGATTCCTCCAAGATGGATATACGCGGGAAGGTGATTCAATGGAATTGCCGGAGTATTTTAAGCAAAAAGAGTGACTTTTTCTATTTAATTAATAGGTTTGAGCCATTCGCCTTTGCTCTGTCAGAGACGTGGCTGAAACCTAACATTAGGTTTAAAGTTAGTGGTTATAACTCGATTAGGGAAGACAGAGTTGATGGATATGGTGGGGCTGCCATATTTGTCAACAAGTCTATACCTTTTTCTCCAATTGCAATACCTAACCATGGTAGTGATTTCTCTATAGCTGCAGTCAATGTATATAATATTTATGTAGTTTCTATTTACATTCCTTATCCTTCATCACATATTTTAAATGAAGTTAAGCAAATACTTATCTCTCTCCCTAAATCTTTCTTAATTCTTGGTGATTTCAATTGTCATCATCGTGCTTGGGGTTGTTCTGTATCTGATGAGTTTGGGAGATGTTGATGGATATTATTGATAGCCTCAATTTGTGCTTCTTAAATACTGGGTCTGTCACTCGTCGCACTGCTCCTGGCCAACGTCAAAGTGCTATTGATCTTTCAATTTGCTCTTCAAGTTTAGCTTCAGCATTAACATGGCAAACTCTTCCGTCATCCTTTGGTAGTGATCATTTCCCCATCTTGATTTCTTTTCCATTTAAAAATCCAGCCATCCAGAAATATGTACCCCGCCTAAAGCATAGGCTACAAGATGGAGACAATAGCTCTGGTCTACATTCAAGGAAAGTGTGGAGCAAGACATTTTTTCTCTTCCAAATATATTTCCAGGAAATGAGTCAATTTGTGCTGATGCCTTGGCTGCTTTGCTTATTAATTCTGCAAACAAAGCTTTTCCTTTAAAAAAAACCCTATCAAAAAATCCCTCCTCCACTTTGGTGGGACAAAGAATGCTCTCAGGCTATTAAAAAACGTAAAGCAGCCGAACATAAATATAAGCATTGTATGTCCGATGAAAATTTTATTGAACTTAATAATATTAGTGCTGCCACTCGTAAACTTTTTAAGAAGAAAAAGTTTGAGAGCTGGAGAAAGTTTTGCTCATCGATCTCACCTTCTACTCCATCTACGATTGTCTGGCAGAATATTCGTCGATTCAAATCAGCTATGTCTGATTCCTCTCGACCGTCAATTCCTACTGATATTGCCGGTGAGTTTCTCGATAAACTTGCTCCTCCATGGGTCCCACAAATGTTAGAACTTAGAGCTCCTGTAAATTCAGTTTCAAGCTTCGAGTCTCCCTTTACACTGTTTGAACTTAAGGGCATAATTCAAAACCTTTCCGATTCTTCGCCAGGTCATGATGGAATACCTTACTCTTTCTTTTTTGATTTGAATGATCAGGTCAGGTTCTTTCTTATTTCCTAGATATTATTAATTCTGTTATGATCTCGGGTAACATTCCCCCTTCATGGAAGTTACAAATAGTGTTGCCAGTTCCTAAACCCAACAAGTCCCTTTCTGATCCCACTTCATACCGTCCGATAGTACTTACTTTCTTCCGTTTTAATGAAATTGGCGGAGCACTTGATTAAAACACGTCTTGAATGGTTCCTCGAAAGTAATGGCCTGCTGGCAGATAACCAGTTTGGATTTAGGAAAGGCAAAAGTAATGTTGATAACATTAGTCTTCTTGTCTCTGATATCCGGATTGCTTTTTCTTTTAATGAATCCGTTGTTGCAGCTTTCCTTGACATAAATTCAGCATATGATGGGGTGCTTATTTCTGTCTTATTAAGCAAACTTTACTCTTTAAATGTGCCTGTGAAAATTTGTAATTTTATTATTAATATATTGTCTGAAAGATTTTTTGAATTAACTCAAGGAGATACCTCATTAAAACGCACGTCTTGGAAAGGTCTCCCCCAAGGATCAGCACTCAGTCCCTTGTTGTATAATGTCTACACCCATGATTTAGCATCCTCGATAGAGGATAATAGTTTAAGAATTTTGCAATACGCAGATGACTTGGTATTGTATAATACTAACAAATCTGTTCCGGCAGCTGCCTCTTCATTGACGTCTTCACTGTCAGATTTAAAATCCTGGATGGATGACAACGGCCTGTATTTGTCTGCTTCCAAAAGCGCAGTAGTAGTTTTTTCGAGATCAAGAAATCCCCCTCCAGTACAAGTTTTGTATAACAATGACGTTATTCCAATTAAAAGTCATCACAAATTTTTGGGAGTTATCCTTGACTCAAAACTTTCTTCTCGTCCTCATTGTGAGCACCTTGTGGATAAATGTGATAAGCTCCTTAATTTACTAAGATGCTTGTCTGGAGTGTGGTGGGGCGCACACCCCTCTCAATGAAACTGGTTTACAATGCCCTCATCAGGAGTACTCTAGACTACGGAACTTTTGTTCTTGAGCCAGGCAACGTGACGGATTTTAGAAAACTGGATCACATTCAATCCAAAGCTCTTAGAATTGTAACAGGTGCCATGAGATCTAGTCCTGTTAATGCTTTACAAGTGGAATGTTGTGATCCCCCTCTTAAAATGCGACGTCAGTTTCTTTGTGACAAATTTATTTTCCGTATTTATCACTTTTCAAAACATCCACTATTTCCTAAACTCCAGGTTCTATCGGAACAAATTGCTACTTCCCCTTACTGGAGGCATAAATCTGAACCTAATCTTATACTTAGCTATAGAAAGTTAATTTGTCTCACCTCTCCTATCCACCGGTCGAATTACTTACCGCTCTTCCATTGTAATCTTGATTCTCTTCTTAGTCCCATCAATATCCGTTTTTTTGCCTTTGAAAAACAACACCCAAATATTAGTTCTGTGTTTAATAATATATTAAATGCTGAGTTTGATGGATTCCACAACATTTACACTGATGCATCCAAGCATTCTCCAGATGAAGCTACTGGTGTGGGTGTATTCCACGCTCAGTATAATATTGTACAAAAAATAAAGTTACCTCCAGAAAGTTCTGTATTTACTGGCGAATGCTTTGGTCTTTTTAAAGCCATAGAATATATTAAAATAATGCGTTTGAAGAATACTGTTATATTCACTGACTTTATGAGCTCCCTTCAGGCTTTGAAAAAGTTTCCTTTTAAATTTAGCCCACAATTTCCAGTTATTTATGATATCAGAAAAGCTTATTATAATTGCACTACTCTGGGTTTAAATGTTTGTTTGTCTTGGATTCCGGGACATTCCGGTATCAAGGGTAACGAAGTTGCTGACCGACTTGCAAATGAAGCAATTTTATCGGGAGACATGTTTCCATATAAAATTTACTGTCATGATCTTTCTTCGTTACCTAAGATTTCCCTCCTTGACTCTTGGCAGTCTGAGTGGGAAAGTAGTAGCCAACTCAAAGGTAAATATTTGGCTAAAATTCAACTGCTAATTTCAGTTAAACCTTGGTTTTTCAGGACGAAGTTTGGCAAGCTTGCAACATCTGTTCTTATCCGTTTGCGATTGGGCCATGTATGTACTCCATCACAACTTGCCAGACTTGGTCTTGTTCCGGACGATATCTGTGAGTGTGGTACTGACATTGGTGATATAGATCATATAATCTTATCCTGCCCGAGGTATGACCGTTCCTTACTCTATGCTTAACTTGTTTCCCTAAAAATACCATTTCCTACCTCTATTCTCTCCTTACTCTCTACAGTTAACCCCTCTGTATATAGTTGTATAGCTTCCTTTATCCAATCCAATAATATAAAATTGTGAATAGTATTCTGTATTTTTAAGTATTTATTTTATGATCGAAAATTTATTTCGCCACACATTTTCTATGTCACATACCTACCTTTCCCTAGTCTCCTGATCCCTGTAACTCCTTCTATCCAAATTCCGTTGTAGGTCTTTTAAACTATTCTCGTTTCCCCGTTTTTACTCGACATTAGCGGAGAGCAACCCGCTCGTTGCCATTATGACAGCATGCTGTCCAAAAAAAAAAAACTTTTGGTCACAAATTCTGTTGGTCATTTCGCAAACTTAATTTTCGTTTAGTCGTAGTTAATCAGTATTTAGGGTTAAGGGTTTTATTTGTTTTTTTAGTATTTTCTTTACAGGTAGGTATTATTTATAATCAATAGATAGGAAGTTCGTCCAACGGTGATTCCACCCACGGTAAAATGTGTTGTATTAGGTATAAAGCTGGTTAGAAATAAGCCTTTCTGATGGTATCACTCCAACAAAAGGCATAAACCGCAAGTCGTTAGACTTTTCGCAAATGCAGGTCAAACAACAATTTCAATTTACTGGTTGTACCTACAGAGTACAACTACATAGTGTATACATTCGCAGCATGCCTAATGATGTTCAAAGTTGTGCCCATTTATCAACGCGCAGCGCAGCTAAGTAGTTGTCATCTTGGCCAATTTACGCAGGCTATGTAATGTTGCCGTTGTAGGTCAGCAGGGCGCGGAGTCCCTGCGCGATGCCTCGGGCGCGTTCGGGCGCGGCAGACACCGTGACCCTCGTCAAAGACAACCTCCTTAGTCGATTTCCTTCGTGCTTTGTTTGTCCACGACGCCGCACCCACCCTCTATAATTCCGACAACACTTATCACCTTCCTTGCTCTTTGAACTTCGACACCGCTTTTCGCAAATACTAATATTGCGAAGCTTGCAAAGTGTGTAGGAACGGGCGCATAAAAGCGCCCACGTACTGTTCATTAATGAATAACGCATTATGATTTATTATGACTGGGATACAAAGTTGTTCTTAGATTGAAACTAGGTAGGTAGGTATGTTCTTCTAAACTTCTGTGGAAGATTACAAGCCATGAACTGTCCCATGATATATAAGTAAAAAAACCGCTTCCAATTCCTAAGGACACCTCGACTATTTAACCTATTTTAAAAATCTTATTTTACGCAAATCGCAAGTAAGTATGTACCTTCCTATTTTACATACGGATAATCTTGTTTCATATCCATTGCCACAGTAAATGGGTTTAGTAACTCTCACTACAGTGTCTACAACAATGTACCGACTTCAACGCTTCTTCTGCCCGATTTGCAAAATAATCCTAAAGCAAAGTGCGTGTAGTTTTAGCCGTTCCAGGAAGCTGGTCGATATTGCCTGCTCGAACACATTATCTGGCGCAACATCATCAGCGTGACAAGAGTGGGTATGTAATGCCCGGGCTGGCGCACGGGCCTTCCCACGCGGGCCAGCTGACCCTGAGACTGCCCGGGTTCCGTAGACCATACCTAAGTACACGGGTACAAGCCCAATGTACGGTACGAACTACAAACATGTCGGCTGCTAATGTCCCCGCTATCTAAGTAACTCCCGCAGTGTGGGAGCCGCGAATTATCGCACGAATCGTGCGGTCCATTTGAATAATAAATAATTCTGCTCCGTGATACAAAAGTAGGTTTCAATAATCATGAAAGGAATAATCAAAAGCAATACAAAAATGTTTAACTTTTGCAGCACTGGATCTTGCAATGAAATGTACCTACTATTATTTATATTTAGATGAAATCAACAAAACTTTTAGATATTGTTCATTTTTTGTAATGTTAAAGAAACGGCTATACTTACTTAGGAACTCACCTATTGAATCCGGGAAAGAGCTTAGAGAGACTAGCTGCCTAGCTAGATATAGGTCAACAGCGACTAGGTCAACCCTAGAGAGAGATCAGAGAGACTAGATTTACCCTAGCCTGAAGAAGCTCTCATGAACCAATGTAGTATGTTGTTGTTTTGTCTTTCTTTACCTATCCTACCCGCTAGACAGAATACTAGAAGCACTAGAATTCAAATTAAATTCTACTAGAATTATAAATTACACAATAAAAAATGATTAAAACTATAATTATTATGTCCGGCCGCCGGTATGCGGTGCCTGATTTGCTGTTGTTTTACATCTGATACTTTGCCGTATTAACACAAGTAGGCGTTCCATCAGACAGAAAAATATCACTAATATTAATATATTATAGACTTCTGTTAATATTGTAAAGTTGGTTCCTAGACATACATTTATGTAAGCTTTATTATGTACATTTGCTTAGAGAAAGAAGACCCAAAGTTTTGTAAAGTGGATGAAGGATACAGAGCTAGGAACTACCTACCTAGAGTTGATGAATTCTTTTTCGCCTAATCTTTTTAAAGTTACACCTAAATACACTAAAATTGTTTTAAACAGTATATTTTGCGTTAATTAGAATAATCGAACGAAACGTTAAAAGAGCGAGAAAGGGCCTAAATCATAAAGCGAGTCCAAATATGTTAGTCTTACAAAAATAGTATAATTCTAATAATTATTAAGAAACGTAGGTACCTAAACTTTTAAAGTTATATTTGAGGAGAGTGTATGAAAGTTTCTGTATTTTATTGAAAAATGTAGTATTTTAAGGACGAACTTTTTGACACGACTTTTTCAACCCTTCTATTAGAACAAAAAACAGGCAGGCGGGGTAACTATATAATCCTAATTGACACTTTTACAACACAGTTAATAATAATGAATAACTTCGTAAATCTTACAACAACAAATGAGGTAGTACCTTATTATTACAAAGTACTACATACCTGCGGGAGTAGGCCAGTAATTAAAATTTACAGTTGCTAAGTACTACTTTCGGCGTTGAGCGTTCCTAACTATCCAATTACTGGATGGAAAAATAATCAATCAGCCACAAAGTTATGAGCATCTATTTGTTCGAGTCCGTTTGAAATGCAGCTTCACGCGGATGTGGGTTGGTCGCTATTAGGTACCTAAAAGTGCATGAGGGGTTCGCACACTAGCCACAATGTGGAACCCACGCGACTAGATACTTATCATTTGGGAATCGCAGTAACAAGTAAACGTGAACCGGCAATGGGAGTCGAGTCTGTTGTTGCTGGTACCAAATTCAATACAGCGCGGAAGTGTTGCGACGGTAATCTGGCCGCGCAGCGTGCATATCGCGATATTTGCTTGTATGCTAATGGTGGCCCTTACCGTGCGACCGGGCCCAGCAACCTGATGTGATAATAGAACGGCCTCCATATAGAGTGATACACCAGATACACGTGTAGATAAGGCCGATTGTTGGGCGGTAATAGAGACAAAGGGACATAACGCCATTGCAGGACGTGAACTGTGCAGACTGCAGCCGTAGCGCGCCTAATAACTGGCAATAACCACGCGACAAGACGTTATAATTCTATTAAATCTTCAGATCGTGCCTCATAAAGCGTGATACTGTTGAGGATGATCGGTTAAGTGAACGTTAACAGGGACGTTTTCTTCAAACAGTTGTATCGTTAGGCTGTACCAATTTCATGCTGTGTGAATAGACGGATGAGGCAATTTCTAGCGATCTTCGTGGACATTTTACATGGTGATATGATTGTAGCTGCTTCATTCCGCAGGTTTGTTCAACGTTAAGGTACATAGGCATTCATACTAATAATTATAAATGCGAAAGTATGTTCTCTGTTTGTTACATATTTACGCTTAAACTGCTAAATAGATTTAGATCGTATTTGGTAAAGATATATTTAGTTTGTGCCCCGGAAAAGAACTTTTTTTTTTCTAAATGGGTTTGCTCTTGACTCTAGACTAAGCCAGACATTGGATATAATAGACTGGATAGTTTAAAAAGAGTTCGTTTTTATAACAAAAATCGCTTGTATTGTAAAAAGGTACGAGCTCGACTGTTTTCATTTACACTGGGAAACTGTTTGAATTGACAATGGGAAACTGTTTGATTTTTTTTTTAACAAGTTTGTTAACAAGAAGGTAGGTATTCAAGATCTATCTACCTTAGCTTGTTATTATTTATTTTAACAAAGAATTAAAAATAGTAGCGCTAATACTAATGTCATGCTGAATGCGGTAGGTTCTTTCTCGTCGCTTTATGATGTTATAAAATCAGGTTTGACGATGGCAACTATTAGATAAAAGTGGAGATGACCGTATGCGGCTGCAAGTTTAAAAAGCATTATGTAAACAAGATTGCAGGAAAAAGTAGGAACAACCCGATATTCCGGTTAACGCGCCTGCATACCCACTTACTTCCTCGTAACTTCGTAAGCGTTAAGTGAGGAAGTGTGTCCTGGGTCCAGAGACATAACTTATTGCAAGTTTGCTGGTATAACGCTGATAGAAGCAAAAATTCCGGGGCACACCACGGAAATATAATAAGCCCGCGTTTTCTTCAGGCACGTAACGTCGTGAAAAAACTCACCTAGAGGTGGAGCCTCTGATTAGCGAGAACTGCAAGCGGGCGCATCGCTTGTTATCTGTAATTTCGATACTCACGAGATTAATACACGCTAAAGCGCACGGGATAGTTAGGTGTTGGCTACGAAGTCGCGGCCAATTTGTCTAAAGGTCATCCCACTCGCCCATGCGTGGTCTGTCCGCACATCTACCTACCGTATAAATAATGGAGCCACTTCCATTCTCTATAAATTACGTTAATCGACGCTGCCATTATTTCAAAATAAGTTACAAGGATATTGTGATAGTAATAAATAGGCGATTCTCGAACGCGCTCGGCCGCTGAAAAAGATCCAACATTACTCACTTAGGTGCAATTCTAGTTTATTTTACTAACAATTGGAGGCTTGTGTTGTGAAATCTTTATTGATATCTTGAGCATTAAGAAATTATGAGATAAAGATCAGTCCTAGATCAACCTAGCGCCTAACTGCGTGAGTTTATATTTATTTGTATTAAGACAACAACGCGCAGTTGCTGCTACAACATTATTTCCCACAGTCGACAGTTTTATTAAAGAATAACTCTCATAAACAGCTCCTCCGGCAAATTAATACGGCGAACTGAACTCCTGACCCTCTTCATTTAACAATATTGTCTTTATATGAAAGTAATTACTTATTAATGGTAGCTTATCGCCGATGCTCTATTAAAGGTTGCACGTTTCTTTATTCGTGTTCTCTCGGACGCAACTATCACATGATATATGTAGTGTGTATCAGCTAGAGCAGTTTTATTGCTTACGTGCCCCATAACTGAAGGTCAAGCCGAAATGGGGTGATGGGAGTCATTTCTAGACTTTTATTAAAATGTATAATTTGTAAAAAACCTAGGTACGTGACAAAGTTTTTCCCTTATTTTCCCCGTAACTGGTCACTTTTGGCCTAACCCCATTTCGGTTACCGACCTTGATTGATATAATAGGACAACCTGTAGATAAATTGATTATAATTTCCTTTATCGATGAAACATCTGTAGCGACATCTTACCACTGTCGCCCACATTAGCAAGCAACTTCAAGACGCGACGCCTTGACAAGGCTCCTACAGGCTAGATGGCGCTGATAGCCCACTCCATACAACACAAACCGCGATATGTAAGATTTAGCACGAGCTTGACGAGCTTGAGATGGTCACCGTCTTGGTTTATCTATATGTAGTCACATATAGATAAACCAAGACGGTGACCATAGGACCTTGGTCCCCGACCATAACAACCGGTCGGTAGGAAGCGCTTCCCTTTGCCTTCCTAACTCAGTTGCGCCAAATTGGTGACCCCGACGTGATCAACACTGGAGCATGGAGTCACACCGTCGTCATCATCAGCGTCGTCTTCTCCCTTGCCAACAGCACCCAGCCAGCAGCATTCTCCTGCAAGCCAGCTCACCAGCCTTAAGGACACCACCGCAGACCGCACCGGTTCTACCTGGTTCCTGGGCAGCCTCATCCAGCTCATCATCCCGACTCACTGTGGACTTCGAGCTCTCCCGCACGCATCGTGGACATCACACATGCTCATCCCGACTCACTGTGGACATCACGCATGTACATCTCGACTCATCGTGTGGACATCGCGCACTCATCCCGACTCACCGTGGACATCGCGCATCCCGACTCGCCGTGGACTTCACGCATGCCCATCCCGACTCACCGTGGACATCGCGCATGCTCATCCCGGCACATCGTGGACTCATCAAGCACTGGCACTTGCAAGCTCACTACGCACAGACTGCTGAGCTCTTAACCACCCTGGCTCAATCAACCTCCGGTTCTTCGGGGGGAGTGGTGTAGCGACATCTTACCACTGTCGCCCACACTAGCAAGCAACTTCAAGACGCGACGCCTTGACTCGGCTCCTACAGGCTAGATGGCGCTGATAGCCCGCTCCATACAACACAAACCGCGATATGTAAGATTTAGCACGAGCTTGACTACATATAGATAAACCAAGACGGTGACCATAGGACCTTGGTCCCCGACCATAACAACCGGTCGGTAGGAAGCGCTTCCCTTTGCCTTCCTAACTCAGTTGCGCCAAACATCGATAAAATTGTCAACGGTGTTTTATCGCCAGCGTGAAAAGATGCATGATGAAACGGATCATAATCGCTGGTCGTAGCCGGTTGACATCCACCGAGTTGAGAATCTCTGGTAATGACGAGGAATTCCATGCCAAGTGCAATTTTCCGTCGCAACTAGGTTCAATTGTGATTTTCATTACCGGTCTCAAGGGTTCGCGACCTACTCTAATTAGGTTCGATGCTTATGATTAAACGACTCGGTCACGATTCCTCGATTTACCTCAAATCCGTCGCTCTTTTGTCTTGTGAAGTTGAGCATTCGTCAAGTGGATTGCGAGTAGAGATGCATTCCGTTTACTTGCATTACTTCAAACAATATATCGTGGAATAAAGACAAGGCGCGCAGCAGAATACACCAATTTACTTTGGTAATTTTAGCTCACTGGTGCCTAACGTATCTCGTAGTCGAAGTGTATTTTAAGCTCGAGCTTCTGTCGGTCTGGTCGAAATAATGATGACATAAGTACTCTCGGACCGTAGTCGCCCATAATTGTGTTAATTTAAAACATCAGTATGAAGTCATACAGTAACGTTTCTATGCCATTGATTGCAGTAGCATCTTTAAAAACTTCATTCATGAAAATTTTAAGAAAATTCCAAGTGTCGTACGATCATGTGTTTGTTGATCGTTGTGTAGGTAACCGACTTACACAATCGTCTTGTCGTATTACTTTATGATCGAAGGTCGGGTTCTAAAGCGGAATGAAATACACAACAAATTTTCTTGACCATTTTTTATGGAGTGGCTTTTATTCAAATGCCTTCTCCAATTCACACACCATCAACACACCCAACTAGTGAGTGTGCAAGTTTCCTCACGAGATTTTCCTTTACCGTTACGATATCCCCGAAAAGAATGTGATATACATATCCCGGGGCTCAAGCTCAAAATCTCATGGTTGAGTAGGTACCTAATTCTCCCCTTGGACATCGCGCTCGCCAGCGATATCTTCATAAATCACTATTCTCTACTGTTAAACCTAAACATAAGGAGCAACGTTAGAAGTATAGCCTGTGCAATCACTCATTTACCAAGAGATGTGAAAATCTTAAATTGCCACCTGATTAAACAAAATTCTTATTGACCCTGAAAATAATTTTCTCCTTGAAAGCCTTTGGAGCAGGTTAATCAAAGGAAAACTTCGCTATCCTCGAACATAAAATGTTAGGTACGTTTCGAATTAAGCAAAGTTAGAGTAGTCTTACTTCTTAAATTCTTATTAATTACTACAAATTCATTTTTATATTCCTTCAAACTTTTCTCTACTTACTTACTTTACTTCACATATTTCCTTAATACTTTTGAAAAAAGTGTAGACATCTTATTTATACTTACCATAGTACTTTATATTAAAAGCTTCCTATCTATTAATAATTTGGTTTAAGTTTTTTCCAAAGTTACTTTTGTAAGCGACTGTACGTACTTGTTGTTTTGTTGACTGTCATGATGACGATGAGGCAAGTAAAAAAGCACTTGACAGTTTTCTCGAATTCGGATGTCGAATTTTTTTTATTCATGTACACGATAAATTAGTCTCAGATTGGGAGCCAGTGTGCCTATTAAGTGACCGTTATCCAGGGGCCCACGCGCGTGCGCGAATATTCTAATTAAAAACCCGCCTCGAGTTACAACAACAACAAAAAAATTGCTATCTACTCTCAATACCGTTGTCAAAAAAACAACACGTTCTCAATGAGGTTGAGAATCTTTGTGTCTGGATCTGGATAGATAGATACTTAGGTACTTTCCACACACAGTAACTTTTTTTTTATAATCGTAATTCCAGAACTTCCAGACGACCTTCGATTTTATTCATAAACTCTAGGAGTTCCTTTCCTAATTTTATCTACCTTAAAAGCCTAGACTTTTCAGAATACTACATAATATAGAAAACACACTAACTGCCACACTCAGAGACGTTAATTAAATTTAATCTATAATTAAATCTCGTTCTGTTACTCTCTTTGTCAATGAAATAGAAAAGGACAGCATGAGACTTAATGAAAGATTAACTTTAATTGACGTCTCTGAGTACGGCAGTCAAGCACTAAATCACTCTTATATAAATAGTCGAACTACGCTTGGGCGTCTATTTCTAATTCTCATGTGCCTCTAATAGTTAATTTTTATTTAATGTTTTTATTTGTAATTAATAGTAATTTTAATTGATTTTATTTTCATTTATTTGATTTAATTGTCAATTTTGAATTTTACTAATAAGCTAACATAAGCTAAGATTCTCATGTATTATGTACTAACAAATGATCTAAGATAGTCGATAAATAAATGATTTACTAATTATAAACTAAAATGTGAAAGAAATCCATTGTATCTTACTTAAGCCATACAAACTGTCACAGACAGGGTCTCACTTGAGAATTCAGTGGAATGCACGTCTACACGTCCACATCCGGTCTGGCGTGTAGGAGGCTTTTAAAAGTTCCACACCTGAAAAGGAAATACCTAAAAATAAAATGAGTCATAAGTAGCAATAGCAACGGGTCACGGGGCGTAGCGTAGGCGACCGACCTGTGTAGCAGTCACAAAATTAGGCGTTACTCACAGGTCGTCCACAGCCACAAAAGTACTGTCGATCCTTGATTGATTGATGATTGGTGTTCATGACTTTCTATTAAAAAATATTTAGTTTACTAGTTCACGTGGTATGTAGGTAACGGATTGCGCACGTAGTTATACTACAAAGGCATTTTCCATTAGGCGAGGTGTATGGGATTGATGTAGGTTGTGGTCGATTGTTGTAGACTGTGATGATGACGTGGTCGCGGGCACAGCGTCCGGCCGTAGAGTGCCACTGCTAAGTCTTACAGTGGGTCAGCTGACCGCACCACATACTCACCTGTCATTGCTGTCAATTACCAGCTCCCCGACCTCTGTTCTATAATTACTACCTAAATATTGCACCTCGCAATTACGACGCCATGTCTAATTCGCTCGCCGTAATAGGTTCGCGCTATGTAGTTTTTATCGGTCGGTACAAACGAAAAAACTAATACCGATGTGCGAATACTGTTATTTTTGTTTTGCATATCGGTTTCGTCCGACCATCAGTAGGCGTCGGCAGGTTGCGCTCGCATACGTGGCTCCGTCCATTAGAGGAAAACATCCCGTCTATTGTAATGATGTTCGGTGTCTACATCCGTCAAGATGCTATCACGATAAAATAAACTAATGACTAAAACACACTTGTATAGGTGTGTAATGGTCCGCGATGAGATCTATAATGGTGTTCAAGATAGCGTTTACAGATTTGATATTGCGCTATACTTACTACAGTATGACGACTGTGTGCAGTGTGATACCAACACAAGTGGAATCACGTCAGTGAATTTAGGTGGAAGTGAGTAATTACTGAAATGGCGTTCGCTAGTTTCATGTAATGAAGTTGTCGAGGGCAGGGTAATGTACGCGTAATGCGGTTAGCGCGACCGATGCGGTTGTTCGAGCAGTGGTAAATCTCTCGGCTGGTCGGTCTAATTGGCCGTATTGTGCGGTAATAAGGGGAAGGTCATTACGGAGGCACGAGCTGTAGCGGAGGCACATCGTTTCCATATGACAAAACACGATCAATTGTAGAACGCTAGCATTATTGTTCCGCAAACATCGTAATTCACATCATGCTGCAGAGTAAACCGTTCTCGTATCGAGAAGTCACGTTTCCACATCTCAGCGGCATGCTGGCGACCGCGAATCAATAAATTTCCTTGTTTATAACTCCCGATTGCTCGGTACTCGATATCATTGGAAGAATGAGAAGCTATGGCTAATTTTAAATCGAATGATCCAATTCTTTTCGGTACTAATTATGCCTTTTCGTAAGGTAGACACCACCACGGCCACCACCACGTGAAGGGAAAGGTTTTCTTTTGTCATTATTATAATACCCTGAATACAGCTTTCACCTTATTCATTCTTCGCATTCACCACCAAACCACAAAACTAGAATTGTTTGCGAGCAAGAATAAAAAGTTAATGACTCAGCTAAAATCTGAACGCCAAAACTCAAGTTATTTTTCCATTGAAATTCATTGTTAAGCTGTTGCATGTAATTATTGTCTCTAGTTGATTTTTAATTAGCATCCCCTGGTCGTTGGTATGTAATTACTGTCGCAGGGTACCCTCGGGTGGCAGTTTAATGGGAGAAACTGCTGGGTCAGCGGCGATGACCAGCGGCCAGACGCGAGAGCCTCAGTTAATAGCCCCACCTGAATAAATCACCCACATAACGGCGATCTGCCAAATGAATCTTAATTTGACAAGCCTTGAATGAATGTGCGAACTTAATCATACACTGCCGTCGAACAATGAACCGCTCGCGGAATGGAAAAAACAAAATTGTGTTCTAACGCAAAATAAAATTAGACAATTAGCAATAATAACACATTTTATTTCCATATTGAATATACAGTCGTAGAATAAAAGTGATGAACATAGTTACAATCTTAATTTACACAATACGGCTGACCGAATTGCTTTACCGTTGACGAACGGTGTTCTATACAATATAATACATCTCATATAAAAATATTCAAAGTATAGGTATCTCAAAGCCAGTTACAACATAGCAATTTTCTAGCTGTAGGTCTACACGAAGCGTTTACAAATATTATGCTTTTACAATATATTTACATACGATAATTCGTCATAATGTTTATGAGTGTCGGAATTATCGCATTTGACTGAGAAAAAACTTATTAAAAAACTTGAACCCGAAGGGTACGGTGTACCTACAATTGTTAAAATATTAGGACAACAGTCTTTATAAAGCTACTTACAACATTAACTATCACTTTGAGTTTATCATCAAAACTGACTTTCGAGAACAAAATGTAAGAGTACCTAAGTATAAAATAATCGAAATCTACGAATGTTGGAAAGAAATAAGTCAGAATCTATTTATATTGAGTTTCATCATTTATTTTCACGATCATTATGCATAAGTACTTTTAAACTCTTAGAACTAAACGAAAGGCACATGTTTTACACAATAAGCATAATGTTCTTATGGGGTGTCAAATGAACTTTTATAACAGTCAATTGATTGATTATACATATTGTAGACACCCTATGTCCGTAAATAATAATGTATTGGGCGCATTAACAGCGTTTGATGTGCAAATGACCACCAGTAATTTCCATAAAATATAATTATCTGCATCCTAAATGAAACCAATAAATCCACTAACCGAACTAGCTTAAACAAGGATCCTTAATCATAAATCAAAAACTTAACATCCAAAAACGGTGTGGAAACATAAACGGTTCTATTTCAATGCCTTAATCATTATACCACTTTCTTCACATTTAATAACTTCATTTACATTTTTAATTCCCCAAAAGGCATGCATGCATTAGCAAATATCATCAAAAACCGCTAAATGCGAATAAAATATTCCATTTATCGATGCTAAAGTATGTAAAATGAAGGCGAATGTAACGTTTTAAGGTCAAATTAAAGTGACTAGTTTTTAATGGCTATCCAATACATTAGCGCCACCGTTACGAAGATAATAATTGAACGCAGAATCACTGGCAGGCAACTAAAAATACTTAAAAATGTCTTGGAGTATGTATTTTTGGCAAGAAGCAGTTAATGTTTTTGTAGAGAGACGATGCGCCGCACTCCAATTCGCAGTCCTAAACTAGTCTTGAACGCGAATAAGGCAAGGTGAAGGTTAACGAAGTATAATTTAAGAGCGGCGCCAGATTAGGCGTTTTTTCAATCGAATTCCAGGTGCCGGCGTCGCGGCCGTTTTCGGTAATTAAGCGGTCGGTTGTGCGCGTAATTACATGTGAAAATAAAACTTTATTACGGGGTCGTCGAACTGTCAGTTGGTAAAAACTGACGTTGAAAAAGCGGCCCAGTGCGGCTGTCAAAACACACGTCACAGGATTATGGATGTGTCGCCCGCGGCGCGCGCGTTTATCGGCTCGCCGGTTTATTGATCGCGATATAGTTCGAGGGCTAGTTCCAGTCAGACATTACGACATCCCTTTACGATGCATATTGATCTAGTATTAAAGCACACGCAACTCAGGGGTCTAACACAAGTTAACTAGAACTATGGCCTTAATGAATTTTGTACATCCTTAAAATATTCTTGACTCCGAGTCAACTGACGCTCCAAATGATCATTCAAAATGGTCAGAAGCGTTTTGCAGATTCACAAATATTTGAAATGTAAATCGAATCGAGTCGTCGCTGTTTAAGAGTGAGCCCGCCTGATACGGCGGTGTCTATTTTTGTTTCGGACCCAGTTTCCTTTTCAGTTGGATCCGCGTCTAGCGCGTGTCGCGTACGGCTCGCAGCCTGGCCCTACAACTAGCGGCCGACGACGCCCGATCATTGTTTGCTAATGAGAAACTTCGGGAAGCGCAGGTGGCCTAGAGATCTGTTAAGTAAAACAAATATGATGTCGACTTGATTCTGGGCTCGATTGCAATGTGCCTAAGATTAAATTTAAGTTAATTCTATCTTTCTCTGCCAAACAAACGAAAATAGACGGACTACTTAAAACAATTTAGAAACGTCAGATTATGTTGCTAAGAAAATTACAGAATTAGTAGGCATGTCATTCGATGACGTCTACCTAAGGTTAGACGAAAACACGCCAAAACTTTTAAAAATACGTAACAAATCGCATCACAAAATTTGACGTTTCTAAATTATTGTAGTTTGTCTCTTTTTGTTTGTTTAGCAGAAAAAGAGAGAAACTGAGTTTTACATTTAATTATAGACAGTTTACTTTAAAATCGAGTCCAATATAAGCAAGCCCCAGTAAATCACTTGTAATTAACTATTCAGATTTCCGTATTAACTGACATTTGGGTCATTTGTCTGTATAAAAATAGCTCTGCTCATCTTTAAAATTATTCGAAATACTAGCAACGATTGTGCAGACGTGCAGACTTTACAATGTAGCGGTATTTTATAATCACCTAAATTGTATTTAGCTGTAGTATAAGCTAGAAGCTTAGCTACCAATACTTTACAACTAGGCAATAATTTGTATCGTAGCTACCTTGTTCATTTTGTGATGAACATTAAAACTTGATTCTGATGGTATTGCTATGTTAACTAAACTAAAATGTAAAGCTCGTTAAATTTAATTACTGTTGTCGAGTTTGTGATAGCCGTTAACTTATCTTTAAAGCAGGCTCAGTGTGATGATCATTATCACGATTCCATCACGGGAGCAAGTTATATAGTAAATAGTATTTATTGCGATTATTATTGCGGTCTATAGAAGTAGGCATACGGGTATTCAATCTAAATAATAACTAGTAATAACTCACAACGCACAGAACAATGACCGCAGACACATTCAAAGCTCAAGATCAGGAATGGAATCAAACTATATAATATTATACATAATACATACATAGTTGGAAGACGCAGCTGGCCGTCTTCACATAAAACCCACCAGTGTGCAATTATTAAAAAAATCACAATAAAAGACATTTTATACACCAAAAAGACTTTGTACCCTACTTGATCTCGACTTTTTAATTCAGAGTAAATGTTATAAATAAAACAAAGTTAAATAGGGTACATGCCACCACCAATCGTTGACATACTTTTAACAACTATTCTTTCGTATTTGGTATGGGAATACACAACGGTGACGTCACTCTTTTCTGTGCTGGATTCACTTACTTTTTTTACGGTTTTGGCGTAGATAGTTAAAAATTAAATATATAATAATTCAATATTCAACTGAGAGGTAATTGAAAATTATCAATTAATCTATATGTGAAATATGTTGCTTATTTTTAAAAATAGGTGAAAATATTTGTGGATACTGGCATCATCCCTATTATTGTCTGATTGTGATAAGTTTACAGAGCTAAAGTTTTGAGCGAATAGTGGAAAAACGAGACGACCGAAAGTAGGCCATCATTTGTTTTAACTTACACTTTGTGACGTAACAGCACCCTCACAAAAATATATTTACAAACAATTAAATATTTCTCCAAAATGTATTATACCTCTACATAGACAGTTTGCAAAATAACTTTTCCATATAAAATATTTGAAACCGAATTTTTGTGGGACGTACAAAAATAATTTAGCATTTCACATTTGTTTTCTTTTTATACTAACAACAACCTAACATCGACGTATAAATTCATGGCGATTTAACAAGGATGGGCAGGTACTTTGGCTACAATAATAAATTGTCACAACAAAAAGTTATTTTGCGTAACGGAACGCGAGCCGGTTTTAAGTGATCATTATTTAAAATGTTTGACACTCGACGTGGTGATTTTAAAAGTATTTATGTTTGACTAAGTCAACATGTATTTATATATATAATGAAAAACATTTTACAAAGTTTTATAAGAAAGGGAAAAGGAAAAATACAGGACATAGACTTTTAAAAAGTTTATCTAAGACTAGCTACGAAGTTCTTAAAATATATATAAGACTTTTAGACAGAGGGAGGTAGGTACTACGTGAACCTATGGAAAATGTCTGTGGTGATGCCTCGGAGGAAGTCAAATACCTCTCCTGGTTCCCGCTCGACCTCCGCCTCCTCTTCACGCATTACAACCTGGAAAAAAAAACAAAACAATATGTCATATACCTATGTATGTACTGGACTCTCAGATCATTAAAAGAAGAGAAATAAAATGGGGGCGTGACCCGTGCAAACGCGACATGAGCAGAAGAAACTATCGATATACGGGACGGATATTTCAAAGTTATATAATTTTTTCATTTATTTAGCATTTAAAAAACTTAAACTAATGTAACATTTTAATGGACATTGACAAAAACCACTGAGGTTTGTCTGCAATTCCGCATCAGTCTTACGTCTCTAATAATATTTAATGCATACTAATATTATAAATGCGAAAGTGTGTCTGTCTGTTACCTCTTGACGCTTAAACCACTAAACCGATTGAGATGAAATTTGGTATGGAGACAGTTCGAGACCTTTGAAAGGTCATAGGCTACATTTTGTCGCGATATAAAAACATTAAGAGGGTGAAATGGGGGATGAAAGTTTATTTGGAAAATTCAACTATTGCGGGCGAAGTCGCGGGGAACCACTAGTACATATAGCTAACACAAAATGACATTATTAATTAAATAGCTAATGTAGCTTCATTAATTAGCATTAAGTAACTCTCATTAGAATTAAAAACAGAAATATTGCAGGTGCATTCTCTTATGTTAAGTAAAAATATTTTAGTTTAGTTTTGATATTCTATATGTTTGCGTGCACTGCGCGCCAATAAGCCTTGTGAATTGAATAACTGTGTTCCATAACAAGAGTACCAATTCTAGTAGTTGATTTGCGAAGGACTAGTCATTTACACATTTCTTTTTACTATGATCTGAGAGTGGAATTGTTCATAATACCATTAAAATGCCAAATCACTTTGAGCTCAATCCTGGTTTATGTAAAGAAGTTTAAATTAGTCACATAGCTTTAGACCACAACTCAATCATCCTAGCCTACCTAGCTAGACAGACGGATAGACAACGGAGTGATCCTTCAGGGGTTCCGTTTTTACCATTTGAGGTGCGGAACCTTAAAAAAAGTAGTTACGTCAAAAATTGGTGGTGGCATCTGGGTCCATAAACTTTTTGGACCCTTTCTCAACAGATGTCTTATAATGATAAAACCCGAAATAAATTAAATACTTAACCGTTTAATTTATCTTTTGTAAGTTTGTATCTTTAAAGTGACTCAGAGAACTTAATTGTCCCCGGATTTGTATTGAAAAATGGTAATGTCCTCTTCCTCCTCCTTCCTTCCTTCTTCTTTGTACTATGTGTTAGTAATAATGTCCCCTTAGCCGAATTTCGACCACGGCGGCCTATCTCAATAGAGATTAGCCAACTGCGCAGGACATATTATAGTGCACAAGTGTGTGCGCCATACACAGGTGCACTCTCTGTTCCTTCACTCTCATAATTCGGTGAGACGGCAGTCCGACATGACCCTAGAGAGATCAGGCGCAGGACCAACGGCTTAACGTGCTTTCCGAGGAACAGGGGTTTTAACACCACCACATTTACATATATATGGGTTAGTATACATAACGTGACTATTTATTCTTTCACACAAAACGGGACATCGGTTTATTTAGGTGAAATGATAGGTAGTCAATGAAAAAAAAACACTTTTTTAAATTTATTTATTTAGAAAAAGTTGATTGGCTTAAAAGTTACGAATCACAAAATATAGGTACCCAAAATGTTTAATTATATTTATATTTATCAGACGAACAAATTTGTTTTAATATAGCTGGTGACGATTTCAAGTAAGAATGAAACTCTTGGCACGTTTTTTTATATTCACCTTAATTATCAACATCGCCTTTAGAACTGAAATTTGTAACTGGGTTTTTTCAGATGTCCACAATTTGTTCATAATCGAAAATACTCTTTCTACTGGAGCATTTGTAGCAGGCAAACATAAAATATATTCAATTAAAATCGAAAAGTTTTCATGCTGAAGATTGTTGGCGCGAAAGTGTTTGAATACTTCCACCCAACGGGTTTCCGTGGAAACATTTAAATTATTCCATTCCGTCACTTTTTGCGATGTAATGTAATTAGAAATCAATGAAATTTCGTCAAAAACTTCAGTAGGTATCCTTATTACAGTCAATATATTGTTTTACAATTAATACATCCAGAGATTTTTGAATGTCTTCCCATGTGGGGACCTTTTTTAAATCTGCCCAATAAGATATCTCCATTTCTTTGGTAAGAAAGTAAGTCCACTGGTCCAGATATTCACAGCTTGTTTTATAAAATTCTGTAGCTGTCCACTTCACAAATTCTTTATCGATATCAGTACCATTATCTTTCAATTTTAACATTAATTGACGGACCGTAAATGGAAGAAACTGATTGGTCTGTTTCTGAGTTAAATTGTCTTTTAATTGATTGATTTCTTTTGCAGCTTCAATTGCCGATACAGTCTGACCTTCAAGTTTCAAGACAGCTTGATGAAAACTTGCTGAGCGTGTAAAAAATAAAACCACAATTCGGATGTAGGATCTTCAAAAGTTTTTTAGTAACAGGGGACATTTTTCAATACTCAAAAAGTAGCTTTTTAACGGCTGATACATTTTTTAAATCCTCTCCAAAGCAGGCATAAGAGCAAGCCATCTGGTTTTGCTTTAGCCGAGCATTTGTTGATATTCCGTTTCAGTTTCGGCACAAAACTCCTTTAGAGATTCAACTCGAATCGTGTAAATATAAAAAAATGAATATATCTTCACAATAACGCTTTCGTAATCTACGGGTAGCCCATCTGCAGCGGATTTTATTGCATTGTGAATTACATGGGCTCCACATCCAATACCTATTAATTCTTTTTTCAGAGATGATTGTAATTTCGTTAATACATTGTTAATCCCTCGCCTAGCTGCTCCTCCGAAATTGACGTTGGCATTGTCCCCACAAAATGCTACGACTTTTGCTGTCAAATTATTATCTGTCAACACTTGGCTTAAATAATTGACAATGATGTCAGAAGTTTCACCAGGTTGGCCTTGGAAATCTAAAATTTTTACTTGCACACCTACGTAAGGTTGAAAAAAGCGCACTACAATAGGGTACATTTTCTTGTTAGGCGATATCCAAATCCTTCAAAGTTGGCGCGTCCGATTTCTTGAAAAAATCTAACATCGAGGAACTCGAAGCGGCGGCACGATCGGCATTTTTATGCTTGTCAGACTTTAAATGCTGTTCAATATCACCGCCACCACTGTGGGATACACTTAATTCTGTACGACACTTTTCACATCTGACATCTGATGGAGTATTTATTTGCTTGATAAACGGATATTTTGCTTGTAAGCTAACATTGAACGAACACTTGCGTTTCGGCATTTTAACTTGTGATCCCAAAACAAAAGAAATTATTTACTACACGAGCATCAAATAAAAACAGTAACAGAAGTGAGCAAATGAAAAGTTTGTCACACAATAGTATAGTCAATAAGTCAACAAAACACGAGTAATACGATACACTCTCCGCTATCATTATGTTGACGACGACGCGGTCTCGCTCTCGCACACTGCTAGCTCGCGTCTGGTTGGTGCGGGCGTCACATCGCGGCGGCGGCGGCGGGCGGGCTGTATTCGGCCGTCCGCGGCTACTCAAATTTTCGCGCGGTTTCTGAAAACGGGACAATTTTGCGTCCCACAGTTCATTTCGGGGACACCGGGACTCGTAGTTGTAAAAAGGGACAGTCCCGTTCAAAACGGGACGTCTGGTCACGTTATACAACAATATAAATGTTTTCTCACTTCATACAAGAACCAGAGTAACTTGAAACTTGGAAAATACCAAAAAACAAAAAAGTTCATAGCCATACCCATCCGATCCTTTTAAAACATAGTGACTCTCTGGAATCCCCGATTCGATCTCTAGGTGGGACACACTCATTTTAATATAGTTAAGTAAAGTTTTAAAAAGTTCGATGTTTTTTTAATCATCAGATTTTTTTACCAATTTAAATTATTGAAATAAAGCCTATGCACATTAATAAATAGTAAAACATAGAGTAAATATGTAACAAGACGATAAGCAGTTAACCAATTAGATATTTATTTCTATTGATAGAAAAACAATTATAGTAGTCCAATTTCAAATTACGGCCACTATAATTTGAAGGCAATAAAGTACTATCAAAATGTAGTTGTATAACATACAAGGTCGGAATGATGGCAGCAATAAAATGATTTGGCCGCCCGAATTACATTAGGCCAATTCAGCAGGCAATAACTAGTGAGTATTTTACCGGCAATGGAAAATTGGAATCTTTACTGGTTCAGTTGCAGCACTAGGGTTAGTTATATTCAAAGCACGTCTCTGTACTGCTGTTGATGTTGAGCAGATCAGCCGAGCGAAGTTGCTGTTTTAATTTTGACTCAATACGATATCGTATAAGGATCTAACAAAAAAAACCAGGATGTTCAGATGACAATACCTACTTCAAGCTAAACACAGGGTACTGCAGCGTCTTTGCAGTAGGTAGTAATAAAGCTTTTAAACCGAAAAAGGGTAGTCTGACGTGATGGCCATTGTACCAGAAATTCTGATAAAAGTAATAACAAATAAATAAAATACATAAATAATAAATAAACGCGTCTATTTTATGTATTACCCGTCTTTAAAAAACTTTTTTATTACTTTATAGCATCAATAAAAAGTGTACAAAAGTAGTTTATAAAATATCTGTCAGTCAATCTATTTCCTGTGCTACTCTACGACGTGACTGCCTCAAAATATGATGGAATGAACCATATACGAGGGTCAAACTGAAAGTTCTTAGAAAATCAAAAACTGATTACATTAGCCAGTTATTAGTTTTATTATATCTTTTCAAAATATTGTCCATTGACGTCAATACACCGCTGCATGCGATGGAACCACTGGGAAAAGCACTTTGCCCACTCGTCCTTAGGGGTCTCTTCAATGGCATCGCGATTTTGTGCACTTGACTCATACCGATGCCTAAGCTTGTCCGAATCTGCTGATAGGTCACTCTTTTGTCAGTCTCTATCATACGCCGCACAACACAGATGTTATTTTCAGTCGTCGCCGTAGAAGGCCGTCCCTCACGTACATCATCAGTGAGATTAGTGCGACCACGTTTAAACTCATTAAACCAGTTGTAAACAGTCGCACGAGATGGGGCTTCATCGTGAAAGGCCAATCGTAGTCTATCATAACTTTCTTGTTGACTTAAATGACATCGAAAGTCATAAAAAATCATTGCACGAAAATTTTCTCGTGTTAAATTCATTTTGACGTGACACAGACAATTTTCAATTTGCCGCCAAGTCGTAAAACAAATGACAAATGAATGAAATATATACTCAGTAATATTGGCAAAGAGTTCTATTTTCAAATTTTAGAATATTTTTTTTATTATATTGTTTATAAGTGGCCAGTTCTAAGAACTTTCAGTTTGACCCTCGTAAAATATGTGTTCCATAGTCCATCATACCGCATCATTAAAACCCTTCCGAGCATTATTTCAATGCATGTAACTAGTGCAATTGAGTCATAATAAACATTTGGAACCAATATCCGATGACCGCTGTATACTTTAATACCTAGGAGTATCTGATAACGTCAATTAAGAAGTTAGTTACAGTAAAACGCATAGAGTAATGGGTTGAGTGCGCCCTGACCGTTAGTCGGTAGCACTCGTATACATTAAGTGCACCATAGTTGTATTTCAAATTGAAATTCATTTAGTTATTGCGTTACCGATACTTGTCAGGGAATGTCCTCGTTTAGGTATAATCTTGTAAACTAGCGAAAAGACTTGGGTTACCCGCTGAGATTGAACAGTTAGAGATAGAAAGTGCGTGCACTAGCAATTAAACGTTCCATTTAGGTTAATTGAAATAGATTCAAATACTTAAATACAATTGAAACATATCCGTTGTTTGAGATACAAAAAATATGACAATTTGATTGTAGAGTTCTCCTACTCGTCAAATAAAGCTAATAACACACGATAATTATGTCTAAAATGTGTTAGTAATTTCAGCTTAGTTTTTAGTGCATGCAAATTGAACACAATGGTCACAATCTCAAATAACTGGAAAGCAAATCACAGGCTCGCGAAGATAATAATTTAATCATGATATTAGTCCCGCCCGGGGGCTGATTGCTTCGTTTATTAAGATACGAAAAAAGTGGAAGAGTTCTGACATACATTTAAGACAAAAGTTAGTATCGCAAAAAGTTTAATGAATGGGACATAGGCAATGAGCATATTTCGTGTTCATTGTTGGCGATTTCTCAGGGTGATTTGCTAATAGCCGCTATTAGCCCGCCCCCAGTCGGATATCATGATGTTGCGTGCGGACTACTGGCTTGGGCCAAACAAAAACATAATTATATTCCTGAAACGGTAACATTGGATTGATCCTCGGCGAAGACGGTATTACGGTAAAATCCGATGTCACGTTTTAGCGTGTGTCAAGTGAGACATAGGCCGGCGCGTGACCTCGGCGTCGCGAATTAGTAGAACTGTCTACTATTACCAGTTACCAACAGTTTGCATATGCTAATGAACGGATAATTAGCAATTAAGATAGCAGACGTTATTAGTCAGTGATTGTACTTTGCTTTTGTCGAGACCTAACACAAGACTACACACACAGATGGTAACAGTAAGTATCTATCGTAACTTAAAATGAAGTATATACAAAATATTATTATTTTTATTATTTACGCTTTTTTGCAAGTTTTTACCAAAGTTTTAGCACAGAAAAATTACACGCACACGAAATTTATTCATTAAAAATGTTTCACCTATGAACTTTGACAGAAACATTTTGATGGTGGTCAAAAATTCTTTGAGTTCAAGGAAAAAAAAACGTAAGTTTATCATAGCAGGAGATGTGGTCGGTATTAAGAGCGTGCCCGATCGGGATCAAACGTCTGCGCAGGTCATTACGCCTAAACTTCGAATTCGGACGATCTGCCGCCGCAACGCGACCGGTACCGTTGCCACCAGAACATTAGGATACGGTTAACCGCATCTAAGAATTAATATAACAATTTCACGTCTGGAACAAGTTATAAAACTATTAAGTAACAACAAACAGTGCAAACAAAAAACATCGATGTAGATACCGTCAACAGCCTCACCGGTCATTCGAGATGCCTGCCAACATATTTCAGCGGTTTTGTGATCCGTTGCCGAAATGACAGGTACATTATTTTAATTTGATTTGTCGGTCCATAAAAGTTACAACGGAATACATTTCTGGCGTGTAGCGGGAGAGGTTTACCGAACGTTGTGTTAGATATTTTTTGTAAACTATATCGATGTCAAGTGGAGTGATAGGTACATAATGCGGCTATGTAGGCATTTAATTAAAATACATAAAAAAGCAGTATCGTACTCTGTCCTGATGGGGAACGAAAGTGGGGCATCGGTTTGTTAAAAGAGCAAGATAGCGATCACGTAGCGAGCGACTACTATTAAATTTTCCGGTTGATTTTGGCGACAAACGGTTCGTGAACGGTCGAGCGCTTGCCGCCCGCCACCCGAGCGGCCGCCATTATTCACACAGCTACCCGCAACGTGTGAACGAAATGGTTTTATGAATATGCAAAACGCATAAAATCACAGTGACCTAGAATTGGCTGTGCTTTATTATTTAAATCTAGCTGAGCATGCCATGTCTAGTGCAGTGTTTTTTTTTACAAATTTGAAATGGCGAATAAGCACTTCTACATAGTTATGAATGAGGGCATGCTTTCCTTCTTAATGAAATTAAAATTTGTATACTTATTGTAAAACGGTTTCGGAAATAGCAACATTAAGTTTAGTTCAGATTACTGTGATTGCCTTTCAATACGACGTTGTCTAATTAATTATACTGCTTTTATACAACCTATAAACGACTAATTGTCTGTAAAAAGATATTTAACCAACTAGAGGTACAACTAATTAGAACCGAAAGAGTATTGCTTTCGAATAAAAAGCTTAGACAGTTAATCAATTAGAAAGGCCTTAAGTGATTTTAAATAAGATAGCGCAAGGTATTGATTTGCTGGAGTAAGACTAATAGTCGGTCAAGTCTAAGACGCCGACGAACGATTGCTTGTTCTGTCATCAGCTAATGATCATTAATTGATCTCAGGCATCTCTATTTAAGGTAATAACGCAGCTAGAAGTAAGGGAATGTAGAATTAATTTTGTAAGAGATTCAGTAGAACAAATAAAGTAGCAGAAGCTGTCACGAAAGGAGCTTTCAAACGTCCTTTTTAAAATAAAGTGGAACTTTTTTTTTTTAAATGTACCTAATGAAATCACAATCTACCGGCCTCCTAGGTTGTAATTGAAACGTAGAGATTGCATGTTTCTAATTTAGTAAGGCCTACATTTCAACAGAACACTATTAAAACTGGTAGCTTTTTAAATGGCCAGACCATGAATAATAAGAGAACATGACATTAAAAAAGCAATGATGCGTAGACACCTTTTATTAGGAAAGTTGAGTAGAATCACGTCGCGAGACAATATGGACCGGCCGCCGCGGGCCCATACATACACTTACAAAAACTCAATGAAAGTCGAAAGCCTTGCTTTCACTCGTCGTTTGCATTGTGCACTATCTCATGTACAATACCTACATTTCTACATTTAAGTTTTTTTTTTAACAATAGGGGTGGCAAATGTGCCTAAATGCATTTTAGATTTTAAGTGGTCAGTGTTATTATAACATCATTATCAAGTAACGTCAGTTCGTCTAAAGCAAGTGACACTCCATTCAGATGGTTATTATGAGCCCTAATCCAGGTATTTTTAACAAATTAAACAAAAGCCTGTCGCATTAGAGATATTACCTAATTCTAAAGAATTAGGTAATTGGGTAGTTGAAATACTCAACACTTTTACTTGGCTCTGCTTTTAACGCATACCTACTACATTCTCAAGCGCCAGATATTATCATTATCAGAAATCAATAGGCACAACAAGTTACTAGCTTATAGTCAAGTTGAGGCCTGGAATGTAATTCAACTTTCGTGTCAATCTTCCACAGAGGTTATGAATTATGTTTAATGGCGCTGATGTACGATGTAAAACATTAATCAAGGACTAACCACTAAATTGTTCACACATACTCGATTAAACTTTAATAAATTTTTCTGTGGTGTTAAAATAACGTGATTATTTTACATTGACATGAAGCCGTGATGATTACACGTATTGCAACCGATTATATGTTTGATGTATGGTTGACAAGCGCGTGGGTATTTTAACACTTTTGAATCAAAATTTTATTCCTTTTGGCGTCAACTGGTTTCAAGGGTGGTGATAATGAACAACTAGGTGCAAAAAAAGCTATGGTGCAAGACTGCCACAGTTTATGGATAGTAGAGCCATGTTGAAGGCTTGCTTTTGTTTTAATCTAAAAAAATATTTTTTTAAGTAAAGATAAATTATTTGGCTGGTAGCTTACATTGCTTATATTTATAATTCCTGACTTACTTAATGTGTACTCGGACAAAAAGTAAAAACTATTTATTTAGTTCATAGTCCAGCCCGACGTTTTGGACATTAGAATTAAAATATCGTAGAATTATACCATCGGAAAAACGGAGGATTACTATATTAATTTTAACTTAATGTTAACTTAATATACCGTAATTATAGAGGGAGATCAGAGGTTAATCTTGTGTGCACAAGAAACATTCGCAATTTAACAATTTCGTGGCAATAATGTCAACCAATTAATATTATCAGTATAACTGTCGTTTTTTCTTCCATTCCTTTTAAATCTGTTTGCTCGCTTACGCTATTATTATCTACCTCTAAATTACAAGTTTGTGCATGTTTTTAATCTTATATGATTTATGAAAGCGGCGTCCTCAAATTATAGTCGATTATAATAGTTTAGCATCACGGAAAGGTGTGTGTGTTTGTCAGTCATTCCCAGTAAGATGGTGGCTTGTTTCATATTTTCGTAAAGTGATTTATAGCATCTAACGGCGCTGGGCCAAGATAGGCAATCGCACACAAATCATCAGATGCGCGGCCCATCTCCATTGACCCATCGTCTTTACATGCAATTATAATACCCTTAGGGCCTAAAACTAAATTGCGCTCCTAACTGTTAATATAATGGACTATTATCTCCATTAAGGTTACAGAAAATAGCACAGCAGTGCCGGCCACGTAAAAGTAACCATTTACGATTTCCGAATCCAAAATTGATTTCCTTTAGTGCTCCCATCCCATTTATACTATTACAGAACAATAAGTTACATGTACCTACTTTAAATATTTTGTTACCTTTTTAGGATTCCGTAGACCTGACAAGAAACCCTTATAATTTCGTCATGTCCGTCTGTCTGTCTGTCCGAGGTTATGCTTAGAGACGTAAGTACTAGAAAGCAGTAATTTGGTAGGTGTATGTATACTAATTACGACGACAGTGGTAGAGTAAAATTTATAAAAATATATTTTAGAATATAATATAGTTTGAAGCGGGGATGATTTGTTTTTCGCCCTCTACCCCATCTTGTGGGGTATTATTGAGTAGTTCTTTTAAAATGACTTCTGAGTTTTTAATACAATATTTCTATTTATTGCTCCATTTACAAACTTTTAAACTTTTTGGTCGAGACGCACGTCTCGCCTTCTAAAAGGCTACTAACTGCTGGCTTAAAAATCTGAAGAAAAAAAACATGATGATAGTAAATTTCATAAACTTTAGAGAGAAACTAGAGCAGTTAAGAGAACTTTATTAGTTACCAGTAATATTTGTTAATTTTTGGGTGTTCGATAATTCACTAAAGTGACTAAGTCGAAGTAGATAATGGTACGTACCCTTCGTGCAAGAGCCCGACTCGCACTTGGCCGGATTATTAACTGTATTTTGGCAAATAAACGTTTGAACTTGTTAATTTAAAAAATAACTGTTGTGATCCAATCATAATAAATGACAAATTGTTTCATATCAATATAAAGTCCTCAAAAATATATAACAATAATGTGTTTTTAAATGCTATAGGCTACTGAAATATGAAATGATTTACTATAGGTCGTTGGCCGGACACAATAGGTCATAGATCATGAACTATGAGAATAGAAGAAACGTAGCGATTGCATCTTTCTATCTTTATCTAGCTGATGACTGTTTGTTTTAAATTTTTATGGCAACTAATTTGTCTAAATTGACTGGGAGCAAAACGTTGACTTTTATTGTACTATGAGACAATTATTTATATTTTATCTAATATTATAAATGGCCAGGAGTCAAAATGATATAAGTTGTGCGTCACGTTTTGCCGTTGATGTTTTTATTACAATTTTTTTGGTTTGCAGAAATCGTGGGCGTATCTTTCTTGTAAATTATGCTTTTACAAAGCAAGGAATGCAGAAACCTTTTGTCTGTGACACATTTCGCAAACAGGTTTCGCCTTAAATAACGTGTGAATTGCAAGGCGGTGGCGGTAAAGCAGAGCATGCCCAGATACGGCATTGAACCCGCGACCTACAACGTTCAAGGACCTACTGTGTAGGGCGTTCGTATTTTCGGCTCTAGCCGTCCTTATCACTCATGCCAGCATGACTGCGAATGAGCACGATAGGTTGAGTCGAAAATACGAAAAACGTAGGGCCCAGAAAGTTTTTTCCATCCGATCCCCCAAAACCGATAACCTGGTGGATTCATGCACATCAGAAACCCTGTGTAGTCGATCAATAATAAATGACTAATATACATTTTCTTTTTAATTAACCCCCTAGTACTTATCAGCTAATTTTTGGTCGGTGGTACGTTCTATACTCTTTTTGTTCTGATGTACTTACCAACCTCACCTTCATTTGAAGTACAAATAGGGGATCCGTCGGGAAAAGCTAATTGATGTGGGGATCGGACGAGAATGTTGGTTTCCGGTGAATAAGGTTCAGGGGATCGGTCAAGAAGACTTACTACGGATGATATATAGTACGTGCCAGATAAACGTGCATAAAAGGTCGTTCACCTTGACAGCCAAAACCTTGTGACACGTATCATTTGTCTTTCTAACTAGCAATTATAACGACTTTTGGTTTTTGGGTTAAAGGTCGACCCGTACCGAGGTTCAGTTGTTAGACAGATTCGTATCGCTACGGCTTATAGTTAGGGTCGCCGCGCTTCGCATACTAGCGTGCAGTGGTATACGGGTGACGGTCTGTAGGGGTGACGGGTCAATGACTTTTATGCACCGTTAAATGGCACGGACTATTTTATTTACAGCCCAAACTTTTATTCACGTGCTTTCAATTATAGCCCAGTGACCTCATCTGATCACATATAAAAATTTCCCGCTTATACGAAATACTTTATGTATTTGATATGATATAAACATTATTTCATATAATTATATTTAGTATTAAGGAATATTATTTATATAAATATATAATTATTGAAAATAAATCATTATTGACATTTATTTATTTCATTTCTTCATTCAATTCATTCAATTAAAATTTTTCATTCAATTTCTTTACTCTTTAAAATTGTATCCAAAGTTTTTGATCTAGGCGGAAGGTATTATAATTAATATATCATTATGTAAGCACACTGGGAAATCATTAGATGTGATTTTTATCTTGGGCCTTACAGGGCTAGAGAAAATACAGGCATGGTCGTCCGAATTCCGTCCGTAGTAAGGCCCCTGGCCAGTGTTACGCGTCGCGGCCATGTTGACAATGAGCGAGACGCGACGGCGCGGGTCATTCTTGTGTCTCTCATTCGGTGACCGTGTCAACTCGATAAAATTGAAGACTCTTTCAACCTGCTAACTTTTGCGGACCTAACTGCAGACAACCCATTTTGGGAAAGGAAACAAATGTGCATTACTGTTCTACATCAATTAACGGTTTATTTAAAAAGCTCCGGATTGTTGGAATAAATGTGGATTTTATTTTTATTTTGACACTCGTTTTTTAGAAAATTCACCCGCAATCTTTTGTTACAAATATCATAGATGATAAAAATACTGAATTAATAAACTAATAATAAAAACACCTGTCAAATTATCGAAGTCACAATTCTTCTTACACCGAAATCAATTGCCGACAACTTTAAATTAAATGCGTAGATCTCGAGTTCCTGAGTAGGTAATTCTTGCCAGCATCTTTCAAACCAAAACTTATGCATAAAAAAAAAGGATGTGTACCTTAGACTCAGCAGCGGGCGGCAGGCAGTCCCATGCGTGTCACAAGTCGCCCCATATCACGGCCCGGTTGCTCCTGTCGACCGACGCGAGCAGCCCCGACTGTGGATGCCAAGATACCGCCGTCACAGCCGTCCTGTAGCAACACAATTACGATTAGACTATGAGAATTGAGAATCTACGTTCCTCTTGCGAGTAGAGAGTGGAGTTCGTTGCTGGCTGAAGTGTTCTTTAAAGACTATCTATCATATAGATAATTTCAAGAATAGAGTGAATAGGCTGTTACTAGTTAGACGTCATAATAATAAATGCTTTTTCTTTCTTTCTTTCTTACTTTCATGACCCATCCTCGGCCTTGCAATGATGATTTGATTTGTTTACATTTCTACAGGGTTTTCAGCTCAACCATAGAGAAAAAGGTTACTTCATTTGTCAAATTATTGATAGGAATGATAGGTAATTTCAGGCCTGTGTATCTCCCCGCGGAGGTAGCAAAAACGTACCTACGCGCGGCGCACCTACGTAGGTGCTAAAACAAGTTGCGTGTCGCTACTGGCCAGAGCCACGCTCGCGCGTTTTATTCACCGGCGGCCGCGCGGCTACGTTGCTGGCTGGACGAGAATGAATAAAGTACTAGAAAGAGGCGCTAGATGGCGTTAGAAGTTCCTCGTAGCAGTCAACCCTATCGCGTCGCGTGATATTACGTCACTGAATAGGTTTAGTGTATTATGAATCATATTCCAGAGCAATAAGTATGAAATTATCTTGCAATGGATTTTTGTAGGTGTCTACACGAAAATGTGCTTGACTCTGAGGCGAACTAAATTACGCCATATTGTTGACGACATTGAGTAGACATTTCTTTGAATACAACTGCTAAGTTATACTTCTGTACGAAGTACTAGTATTCTGTGGTAATTTGCAGGAAAACTATGATTATGATTCTATTTTATATCCGTTCTCTTAGATACGGATGCCGCAAAAAATTGTTGTTGAGAAAACAAATAAGACTTCTTGTGACTTGCAATAAATTCTGAACATAAATCTGAAATCATGTGTGAGTGTAAGTGACTGAGTGTATTATAATAATAATGTCCTCCTAGCCGAATTCCGACTACGGCGGCCTATCTCAACAGAGATTAGCCAACTGCGCGGAACATATTATAGTGCACAAGTGTGTGCGCAATAACCAGGTGCACTCTCTGTTCCTTTACTCTCATAATTCGGTGAGACGGCAGTCCGACATGACCATAGAGAGATCAGGCGCAGGACCAACGGCTTAACGTGCTTTTCCGAGGCACGGGGGTGTTAACACCACCAACTTCCGGGATTCGAACCCAGGACCTCGTGGATAGTACCCAGCGTTCTGACCACTAGACCAACGAGGCAGTCAAAGTGTATTATGATAAGTACCAGAAGACAATCGTTTAAACTTCAAGTATTTCCAAGAGGTTTATTTCTAAAAAAGCTATGTTCATAATAAGAAATCATTTATTTGTGAAAAGCATAATATCGATGCAAACGTATTATTAATTGAGCTTTATTACGATATCATGAATGAAATAGGTACTATTGAAAGTAGAAGTGTTTATTACCAGCTTGCATTGCATTAGGAACAATGTAATTTGTATAAATATTTATAGAGGTGAATAGTTACGCAGACGGCTTGCACTGGTTTTATTCTGCGAGTAAATAGGTCCTCTGTGCAAAATAGGCTTTGAACTGTCTCCGAGGCATACTCTACGACATTTCGCAGTCGACACTTCGGACCACATGTTGATTTATCGGATTTGTACCTGTGTGCTGTTTTAGTCTAAGAAAATAGGCAACTAAACCAACAGCTTACATTTTCCAAAACGCAATCAAAGTAATGACACTTTCGGTAAACAAAATGTAAGTTTAGTGCATCCGAGAAACAATGCTAACCGTTGGATTTAATCACTTCTTATGACTAAGTGATCGTAAAACAAAACAATGTGATTTTACTTTAACTAAGTTTTACTTACTTTACTAAATTGCTAACGCATAACTTTCTTTTCTCATATAGACTTATGATTTTAAAGCTTAGTTATAAGATTTTTAATGCTTTGATATAATCATAAAAATAAATATAATGGTTTACCTATTTGAAACGAGAATTATGTTATGCTAATTATATTCTAACTGTGAAACTTTATAAAAGTGTGGAATTAAAGAACATAAACTGTTTATTTGTCAAAATAAACATAATGTGAATTATTATCCATTTGTTTGACAAAATGATAACGATCATAGTAATGGAAATAAAGCTAAATATAATAATCAGGCAATAAATCAGTTGTATCTTATCAATTTATCTACGAATGTGATCGTGTTCAAAGTTAAGTAAATAAAGAACATACATAAAGATAATAAAGTCTGGTGATAAAAGCTCTACTTAGTTGGCAGAAAATTTACGGTCGGTCGAGTAGATAAAAGCGTCGTCATATCGCGTGCCATACATAAATATGAAAATATCTCACAGAATATAAACGAGCAGTAAAAAATCCAGCTCAGGAATTTCGACAAAATCTAAGTTCGCCAGGGTCATAAAACAACACCAGTCACCACTAAACTTTATTATGAAACTGGATCGTTTTGTGTTCGAGTCGTGTGCACCGTTATGCTTCTAGGAATACGAGAGGAAACTATGAACGGTATCCCTCGCCTTGTTGTACCCGTGCATTACGAATAATATGTCACCTTTTAAATCTGTGTCACTGGCACTTAAGATACCTATCGCTTTTACTAATGCACAGCGTTTAATACTGCGAAAAAAATAAATAAACCAAAATGAAAGTGCCTGGCAGCAAGACGGGCGAGGAAAGGCGGTCAAGTATTCAAATAATCGACTGTAAATGTCAATTTATCGCACGAGGAAGGATCAAGATCCGCCGTGTACCTACAGATCATTTCTAGAATGGAATCTGTTCGTATGTTGGTTTGATTGTCGGAGGCCGCTTATAGCTTTACATCGTATCTATGCGGAGCAAGGGTCCTCATAAACAAGAATTAGCGTCGGGTTTGTTCGGCTCGTTTACACATACCGCTCCCGGTTGCGTATAACAAGCTTCCCGAGGAATATCCAATATGGAGACAAGGAAGCACCGTAAACAATGAGCAAATCTGGCACCACGAGTTAGCGATTGTTTCTCGTTCGCAGTAAAAGTAGATGCCATCTCCTTCCTATTTACCGACTCGTGTTATTGACGCTCTATTTGGCGATGTAATCTCCGTTACTTTTCGATACCTTATTAATTGGAATTCGTACATTGTTAATTAAGATATGGTTTTTATAGTGGAGCCATAGGGCATAAATTAAAGCGTCGTTGTAAGTAATAATTAAGACGAGAAAAAGTGTTACAAAAAAATCACAAACCGGAATCTGGTGATACGAGTACGTTAAATCGATTTCTCGTGTATCGAAATACAATTAATGCTGAGTAAGATGTCCTCCGATTTTGGTCTTTATGTAGTTACGAACAGAGGGATGGTGGTCTCGAGCGCACAAGTGTCCGTTTCGTTTTATATTGCCAAGAACGGATGTTCATAAGCGGAGCGTTTATATTATTCAAGTCGCGCCTTGATTCATAATCGCAATATACGCCTACTGTGTTCGGACTTCGGAGACAGGTTACCCAATAAAGCAATTTCAAGAACTATCCGCGGCGGTCATTGCCTTCCAACTACAAAAAGCATGCATCGCGATTAGCGAGGCCTTAATGCGAATATAAAATAACTGCGCTGCCCTCAACTTACACGCCAACAGTAATTGCTTAGGTGGTTGTGACCTCGACCACTAACCAAAGGTTGCACATTAGATTCCCGACTTGTAGCGGTGACATGAATAACTAATATCAATACGCTCTCCCATTATAGGAACCCGCATGTACAAAATCTATTTTATAGAACGTAAGACATGTTAGAAACGATGTATGTAATGTGGTTATGAATATAAATTGGTTGTTAAATTATGAGCGTTGCATTCCTACATCCCCGATAGATTATCAGCATATCACAAGGGCAAGGATTATAGTATTTCCCTTTGTACATTGATAACACGAGAACAAAAAGCCTAAAAACTATGAATGTTTTATTCATGAACCTTTATATGCATATACTCTACTCTACTCCTCGAAGATTCGTCGGTAGCGAGAATTTGTTGGAAAGAGGGAAGAAGCAAATAATTTATGACATCCAAAAGACTTTGAAGATACTCAGGTAGTGATAAGTTGTTAAATGTTCTTTTACGTATAATAGAAGCAAAAAATTATATCACGCGCGATCGGTGAAGGGAACATTATGATGCAAAAATACAATAGCCAAATTACATGAGCATCAAAACTGAAAGAAAGGTAATAAAATGATTTGGCCTGTTCCACTTAGCGGTTTCAAATATTTCATTTTTAAGAATATTAACTGTTGCACAGAACTATAAATAAATTAAAAAGGCAGGTCATAGTAATAAAAGAAGAGATCTTCGTGTGTGGGCGAGCGGGAAGTAGGTAGCCATAACTGTGGCTACAGAGGTCTGCTATCATACATTTCTAAATCACGAATCTCTAAGAATTATTTCGTAAACGACCGAATGTATTATAATTGAGTGCGGAAATTACAGGTTCAGATGACACGCAAGAGTGTAGTTACGCCCGTTAACAGGCACAGATGTGATTATTGAGCGTTTTACATAAATTGTTGGAGTAGAACATCCGTTCAATTAGTACCTGTGTGTTTACGTTTCGTTTGACAGTTTCCCTGTAGTTCCTGCCGATAAATCGTGGTGATACGATTAGCTGATAACCAGAATCGTAAATCATTGTATCTTAGGACGACAATAAGCTCTCGCGCACACTGGGAGGACGCATCTAATTGAATATCTTTGACTGAAGCAGACGCATAGATATGCGCGGGGCGCTTCGACCAGGAAATATCGCCAGTTCCATTGTTAACGCTGCATTATGTTTTCTGTTCTGGTGTCTAAAATTCCGCACTTTAACGTAAAATATTTGCTCATGCTAGAAATATATTTCTGTTAACAAAAGGTGTTCTACGACAGTGTCAGAATAAGAAACTCTTGTTTTATGAAGTGTCAGAAATGTTAAATTCAAATTGCTTACGCACTTTGGAAGTTTATTCCAGGATATTCTAAAATTAAACTGTTAACTGGAGCGATGTAAATTCTGATCGTAATCCTGGATGCAATTTCCGCGAGAAAATTGAAACTTGCGACTCGGAATAGTCACCTGATGGCGGAGGTTGCTTGTTCGCCTAATCCAGTCATTCACAAAGGCACAGCCTTGCCAGATCTAGCGAGTTGTTGCATTATGAATGATGGAGAAATACCTAACGGGAGCTTCGGTGATTATAATCGCAGAGAATTCCTCAAATGTTATAATGTGTTTACTATACTAACCAAGTCTGGTTATTGATAACATTCTTGTCTAAACTGACAAATGGCACCATTCCTCAACCCTTCCTCATACATGTACGATTAACTGTAAAAGTCTACATATGATGTTCATTGCAGCTTTTGCTGTAGCAATATTCAATCTGACCCATGTCATGTTGTACTACAAAAAGGGGTTCATAAAGTGTGCTGTGATTTTTAAAACATACCGGAAAATTATGTCATCTAAAGAGCGTACCCAAAAAAAGTCTCTAACCTCCTCTTGAATTTCAGTTTTTTTAAGTTAGTTAACAGTTCTAACAAGGCGTTGTTCCAGTGCGCCCCCGCCTTCTAACGCAAATCGCACTTGTTCTGTTAATTTCCTCGCAGGCCGCACGCTGCGCGCACGCAGACAGCGCACGGGCCGCGCCGATAACATTCAAATAGCGCGCGCCGCCCGTCACAAACATCGGTACACTATTGTAAATATCCGGAAACGTCGCCCGAACATCGTTATACCATACTCGATACAGAAATCGCCCTCGATCACATTCGATTTACACTAATTGGACGAACGAACGCGCTTTTGGACATAACAGACCGCGCGGAATTGTGACGGATTCGGCCATTTTATTGAAAGTGCTCGCGGATGTCTTCACAACGGTCCGCAAAACTTTGTGCGAGTGCAATCTGCATCTCTTATGATATTACTAATTATTTTAAAACGAGATTCAAAATATTTACATACACCGTTACAAGCTTCAATATTTTCCTACCTATGTATGAAAAGTTAGTCGTCAGCAAGTAAATAATTTCTGCAAAAGTTACGACCAATATTAAATATCCTGATCACCTGTTGCGTTGCGAGTGCAACAATTTTAATGAGTCTTCCTGGATAACGCCAGTATCGCCAGACATAAAACGGTCCCAATGCAATAACACGCGCTCGCTGTTATACACGTTTATGAAATGCGAAACAATGCCTGGACCGAAAGGAATACAATCTTTATTGCTCATCTGGCTGCACTGATATTCTACCTGTTCAAATTGATTCCAACCAAATAAGATAAGAGTTTTATGTTGCAACGGTATACGCGATACCGTAGTATTATTGTTTCAATATTGAATTAGAGTCGGTGCGCTATAATGTGACCGCTTCGAGCATGGAGGGCGAGACGGCGAGTTACTAGGGAAAAGTACATGTCGAGATGTTGGGGGGAATGTTTCCGCGTGTCTTTTGTCCTTGGCACGAGGGAAATAATTTTGCCCATTGTGTGTCCGGGCGCGAATTGAGCACGATTGCATCACGGCATGTTGGGACGTCACGAGCATGCGGCCGCGCGGACCCCACAGCCCGCTCCCGAACAATGGTACCGCCGAGTTACACTGTGGCGCTTGTCAAGGGTCATAACTGTATTAAGCCACGAACCGACAACAGACATCTTAAGTTGTATGTTTGGATTGTTTCATGCACCAGATCGTAGCTGCAATTTCAGGGCGATCAACACAACTCTCATCGTAATTATGCAGGTATGTGAGTAAATATAACTCACAAACTGTTTTGAAATGCGAGATAGGAAATCATTAGTCCTCTCTCACTTATTATTTATTACACCCATGTAAGTATAAACTAATGAATCATAAAGCTATCATATTAACTGGCTTCGAGCATGATGTCGATTGATTGCATTCTGAAATACTTATCAAGCGTCTATTATACCAAGCGGAGTCCGGTGTATGGGAAAGAGAAATTTGCAAAGACAGCCAGAGTCAATGTTGACCTCACGATTTCAATTGTCCATGCAAAATGCAACGGGGAACTAAACGATGTCACGATCGAGACAATTCCAGTCTCATATTCAAGGTCAGAATGTGTCTGCTGACACTTTATACGGCGTGGCGGGGTCAAAGGGCTGACCACGTTCCATAAAGAAAAGGGACCAGTTCTCAAGAAAGCCCGTCACTTAGCTATTCCTGCCAATATTATTTGTGTGACCGTAAAATACTGACTTTGTAAACTAAATAAGGCGAACCTTGGAATACCAGAACTCGGTAACTGCATCTTGACTTTTCAGTTAGAAACTGTTCAAAGCGTGCATCTTGAAAACGTTGGCAGAGATAAAATATGATAAAACTCATGAATAATTTCTTTAGTGTAACGTCGTTATGATAAATGACGATTATCACATCGTACATGCCCATTTTAAATTACCATTAATTTGAATAGAAGTCCTTATTACGCAACAAGGTTAATGACTACAAGGTACTGAAATAGAGTTGATATGGTTGCAATCTGAGCAACCGGTTGTCTATGGGCATGTTAAGTGGACGCAGTGCTCGCGTGCAGGCCAGGTTCAAATGCTACAAAGCGTCAGCGGTTAAAGAAATGATTAATCTTTACAACTATGCTGGCGATTTTTCCGTATAAGCGCGCCCTAGTTTATCCTGTGCGTTAGTTAGTCATCACGTCCAACCTGTTCATTTTACGTTTATTAAGGACCAGATCTTGTTAAGGGTATGCCTGGAAACTTATACCTGTTTAGGCTAATGAGATGCAGATGTGAATTGGATTCGTTTTGCTTGGACGCGAGGATTATTAATCCCTTTCCTTCAAAAACTGGAGTACCTTTGTAATGCATCTACTTTATATTGTATTTGTTTGCTTGAAGTTGAAAAACCATACAAATATTTAAGAACTAAAAACTCCACTTAAAGTAAAGGTGTGCTTACACGGGTAACTAAAATTACTCAATTTCTGTCAATACTCAACAACTACATCACGCGCAAGCGACATCGGGCAATTTTGGGCGATGGCAACATGTAGCAACCTGTTGCTAAGATGTGTGGCCCCCCCACACAATAACATGCAATATGGAGCAAATTAAAAAAAACTAGACAATTCTGCTGACCTGTTCCTCTTTCGAAAATGAGACGTTATACGTATAAACAAAATAGAAAAAAAATGAACATTTCCAAACCGATTATATTCTGCAATTCAGAAAATTGGAATATATGCAGCAATTAGAAGCAATACGAGTATAAGTATCCGAAACAATTGCTGCGATTCACTGTGCTTGCTCCAGATTGCTCCAATAAAGTTGCCGAGAAATTATTGTCGTGTAAGAGGACCTTTAGATCCAGTGATGAGCAAGATAACAATTACAAGAGTCATCATAGACCCGTGAATGGACGCGAGTCAACGAGTCTCGTATGGAGCACCTATTCTCAAGTGATCCTCAAGTACTGGCTCTAATCGCCCTTAGTACACATACACGTTCGTTACGTTAGAAGTGCTATATCTATTCCAGGATAAGTTTAGTTGTCGCCAGTGCGATTAGTCACCCGTACCTTGAATGGCCTTCTGGTTGGGAAACAGTCATTGCATATTCTCACGAGAGGCCATTGAGTCGTGGATGTCATTAACGTCATGTTCAAAGTATCTGGTAGTTAGGTCTGTGATCCTGTTTGTTTTAATGCTGCTGGATCGATACTAAGACAAACGGTAGGTGATAACTCAAGACAAGGAGGCAGTAAAGTCAAGGGAATTTTTATTTTTTCATTAGCTTTAAGATTTTTTTAACACTCACAGTGTTATTAATTTAACTTAAACTTGTAAATGGCCTTACTCTTCTACTGTATTAAATATTCAATTCCTAGCTGTAAAATTCCCGAAAACTGTTAAATAAATAAATAAAAAATACAATGAGATCAGGTATATCGCACGGGTGGATGGACTGCATGGTAGCTCAGTTGGCAAGAGCTTTGGCCCGGTTAGTCAAATCGTCGGTCGTGGGTTCAAATCTTGCCCGTGTGCGAATTTTATTTTTTCGTTTGAAATAAGTTTTCTCTTGACTAGATTAGGCCAGACGCGGCATAGACATAGACGATGGTAAAGCGAGCTTACCCGAAAGTACGATTAATACTCACGAGTGGTCCTTCAGTATCGCCTCCAGCCGGCCCGAGTGCGTGTTCCACACGTAGACCGAGCCGTCTGCTCCGCCCACCGCCAGTAGCCGCCCGCCCGGCCCGAACGCCGCCCGCGACCAGTCGCAACCCACTTTGAACGATTCGTGACTGAAATTAAACGGTTATTGTTATACTCATTACCTTAGCGTAGCCGTTAGTAATCTAAAAATTTAAAAACTGGCTGTTTTTTGTGTGCGAGTCGAACTCGAGCACGAAGGGTACCATATTATTATCTATGGCACATTAGACACTATATTGTAACCTTTTTTTAGTTTAAATAACCCCCCTGGACCCCCTCTGCCAATCCACTGAGCACCATGTCGTCCATCGAGATATTCCCAGACGCGGCGCGCGTAGTGCGCTGGTGCACCGACTTGCTGGTAAACAATATTCCGGTACACTGACAGCGGCAAATCTTCTAAGTAATCCTCAACGTCGTCGGTCAATAGCTCCAAGTACCTGTCAGCATTTAGGCTGGTCGGTAAAAACTTCGGCCCGAGGATACGATGCCCAAGGATCCCAGCCCAAACGTTGATCCGCAATTGGTGCTGAAAGTTACTTTCACTCGCGGCGTGAGGGTTCACATAATTAGTGAATGACGCCTCATCCGTCCACAGTGCATTTTCACCGAAACTGGCGTCTTCTTCCATCCGGCTTCGGTAACACTCACAAAATGTGACTCTTAGACCAAAGTCCGCTGGGGTCAACTCCTGCACTCGGGAGAAATGGTACGGATGTAATCCATCAGACCGCAGAGTGCGCCAGACTATCATGTGATTCATATTGAACGCTGCCGCAGCTCGAAGTGTGCTTGTTTGTGGATCACGTTCGAAATGCGACAAAATCTGGGTCTCCAGGTCTGACCGCTCCCGTGTGCTTGGACGACCTTCACTTGCAGGCGGTCTAAACGAACTGAAGCAGGTGTACGAAGGTAAACGCCGCTGCTCCGCGAGGGGCCTGCCGTCAATGAACCGCTGACGATACAACTCGCGAGCACCATTGATGCTCCCGAAAGAAGCGCCCACGCATAAAATCATTTCATAGTATTCACTATTTGAATACGAAGAATGTTCTTCACGAGACATACTGATCGAAATCGGAGATCGAAATTCGGAAAATTTGGATAGCGACTGCGCAACGGGAACGAATACGAGCAACTAAAAAAAAATTAGAAAATTGTAGAAAAAAAGTAGGGACATTTCGCAGGGTTCGATTTAAGTTATGGAAAAACCCTTAACCTAAATTAAAGTTTTACTATTATTTTAAAGGAAGTAGGAATATCAAAACTTATTTTAAGTTAAACAAAATAACTAAAGTTACCAAATACATTTTTTTTATTAAAACATTTTCGTAAATGTCTTAAATTTACGAAAATGTTTTGGAGGCGGAGCTAAGGCGTAGGTTAAAGTCACGTGTCAGGATATGATTAGCTAAACGCATCGTTGCAATTTTTTTCGGAACGATTACTGATTGGTTTGGCGCATTTTGACTTTTAACTTAAAGGCGCCGCAGTCCACGCAGTGAGTCTGTTTACACCTAACAGCTGATATTTAAGGTTGTCACCGATAAGTTTTTATTAAAACTTTAGCATCAATTTACTCAGTAATTTATACTCGCACGAGATGGGGGGGGGGGGGGGGGGGCGCTCATGTTATCACTTTGGAAGCGTCTATCTCTCAAACGTTAACTTTTAGAGAAAATGGATTTAGGAACCTCGCTGTCATTTTAAACCCCTTATCCATATACACCCAACGCATCGGTTTGACAAAAAATGATTTTTTGTTTTAGTTTAATGAATAAATATCATTATTTTTTATTTTTTGTATGAGAATCGTAAAGCGGTTAACAGGATACATCTACCTACCAAGTTTCAACTGTGTAATGCTAATAGTTTCAGAATAAAGTGGCTGTGATATACGGACGGACGGACCGAGACACAGACAGACAGACTTGACGAAACTATAAAGATTCCGTTTTTTGCCATTCGGCTACGGAACCCTAAAACGGAAAAAAAGCAAATTTTGTTGTATGAGAGATTTTTATATATTTTTAATTTAAATACCTATTTATTTTAAAAGTGATTAAACAACCTAATATTTTGTAAAAAAAATTAACGTTTACCTGTTGCCTTTATTGATATTAAGCAAAAACGGCAAAAAATCACGATTGTTGTATGGGAGCCCCTCGTAAATATTAATTTTATTCTGTTTTGAACAAGTTCATGATATACAGCCTGGTGACACACAAACAGACAGACGGACGGATAGTAGAGTCTTAGTTGTAGGGTTTTACCCGTTAGGCACGGAACCCTAAAAAGGAAACCTGACTTAATGACTCAATGCACAGCCCATAGTTCCTTTCAAATTTTTTATACCATGCTTCCTTGTAGTGTACTCGTAGATGAGCCCTAGAAAGGATTTTTTGAATTAAGTAAGAACTATGTTTTTGAGAAAATCCGTCAGCTTTAAAGTTCATCGTAAAAATAATGGTATTACAAGAAGTTTGTATGGAAAATTCGATATTTGTGCGGGCGTAGTCGCCGGCAACCCCTAGTTCGACACATAATCACAGCAAACGTTATTTACCTACTAACTAACAGGTTATTTAGTGTCTAAGATTGTATAGTATAACTTGGCCGGTTTTAAATTTTGGTTGTCGATTGAGCTTTGACTTTTAATTACCCAATTAAACCATATAGTATTGAAAACCATACATGGCCGTTATATAGAACGACACTGCCTCGTTGGTCTAGTGGTCAGCACGCTGGGTACTATTCACGAGGTCCCGGGTTCGAATCCTGGGTCGGGTCGAGAGTGTTTGGGTTTTTCTGTCTTGAAATTACTCAGACACAGCTCCGGAGTCAGGAAGTTGGCGGTGTTAACACCCCCGTGCCTCGGAAAGCACGTTAAGCCGTTGGTCCTGCGCCTGATCTCTCTACGGTCATGTCGGACTGCCGTCTCACCGAATTATGAGAGTGAAGGAACAGAGAGTGCACCTGTGTATTGCGCACACACTTGTGCACTATAATATGTCCTGCGCAGTTGGCTAATCTCTGTTGAGATATGCCGCCGTAGTCGAAATCGGCTAGGAGGACATTATTATTATTAAAGAACGAAAACGTTAAATTGAAAATATATGCGGATAGTAAATGCAGTTTTGGGTTTCAATTAAATTATAGTTACCGCTAGGCGCTTCTACCTCTGAACAATGCCATCAAAATGGTTCACGATTAATTACGGATAGTGCTCAGTAAATTAGATCACGAATGAAATTGGATATTTGCACTCGGGTACATTTATCTTGTATCGCGATCTGCGTTGGTTTCAGATCGATGTCCACACTTCGTAGGTTTTAATGCAACGCTACTCAGTTGCCCGATGCGGGCACAAATGCGGATTTATGAACGATAGCAGCGGACCGCAACTATGTAACGGACTAAATTGGATTATGGAGTGCCCTTGTTAGTTTCGTCAGAGATTTCATCAACATTTCTATGGTAACATTGTTTACGATTTTGAAATTCTCATTTAAAGTTTGCAACTAAAATACGCGGCTCATTAAATCAAAGATCCTTTGGAATACTTGTCTCAAATGAAACCCATATTGTTAAGTTTAAACTTGAATAATCGACATAAGATCAGTATTAGCGCGGAAATAATTAGTAGTAGCCGCACAGTAGGCCGATAGCGATACGATGACAATAAACCCTAACTCCGGTAGACCGGCGACGGTCTATTGTTCTTCCAATACAACGACACTAGAATGGTTAATATGCCATGCAGGTTGATATCATCATATTTATCTAAAGGGCCTCGTAATACGTGTAATCAATAGGGGCACACAAAGGTTAATCAAACGAAAGGATATAAACATGCGCAATTTATGTTACCTGAAAGAGCGGACTATCGTGTTCATCCGTAAGTCTATTAGTTGTATTGTGTCGTCCCGTCCGCATGCCAGAAGGTAGTTACTATCTGCAACAAAAACAGTATTAATTCATATTACTGTCACTGAATAAACATAAACGACAGAGCGAATGCTCATACATTCTATTAAGCGCCGGCTAAACGTCACCATAGTTTATCTAGGGTAGAGTTCACCAACACATTTTTATTTTTAAACAGACGTTATAATATTCTTTGACATATTTTGTATTGGAATTGTTTTACATTAACCGTCAATTTAGGTCAACCGACTGTTAAAAAAATTGGTAAACTCAGGTCTTCGTCAGAGGAAATGGATTTTTTAAGCTTGTCACTGTCAATTACTGACGATGCACCGAAGGTTTAATGCTACGGCGGACGATGTAAGTATAAGCTAAGATTACTAAATTGTGTAATGATAGCTTGTGCTTAATTTAGGTACTGTATGTCGTACTCCGCGACCCGTTATTTTCCTTTTCGATGATATAAAGATAAAATGTAACCTTAATTTAGCCTTTCGATAGCTCGCATAAAATGGTCAATATAAGGTTAAACGGGCCACGATATAGTATTTTATTAAATTAAATGGATAGAATAAGCGGTCTTGGATGAATAAATCGCAGGTCGTATAAAGGCAACGAATGATTTTAGCCGCTATAATACGCTGCAAGGGTTCGCATTTATTAGTGAATTGCAGATGTTAGAACTAGCCAAAGTCGGATATGCATCGCGCAGTAGTGTGAAAGTTGTAGGTGAATAGGGGTTGTAAAACGTAAGCGTCTAAGACGTCTGCAAATTAGAAGTCATCGTATGTATATTTTATTATGAAATATTCATCACCTATCACTGGGAAACATTAACACCTCGGGATTACATGTTTTTATGATGCTACTGATAGTAATAAACACATGTGCAATTTTATTATTTCTTGTTGTATAAATTATATAAGTAGAATATGTGACTGTGCGGGAGAAGTTATATTTTTATAGCAAAATATACTTTAGTAGATATTGGACCTATTCGCAAAATGACCTGCAGTCGTTTTTGGGCTTATTCGCGAAATCCCTCATTCTAAAAATGCCCTATTCGCAAAATACCTTATTATACTTTGGATTCATTCGCTGAAAGACTTATTCTTAAAAGGACATATTCTTGAAATGGCCTATATTTATGTAAGTGTTCGCTTATGGTAAAAATATGATTTAATTAATTATATGTATTTATGAAATTATTATAATTATAAAATATGAATTTAAAATTTAAGTTTAATAAGTATGAGGAAAAATAAAAACAATGTAATTATTAAATTGTATTTTTTTAAATTTGCATTACAATTTCAATATTTAATAAAATAAGGCAGTTGTGACATCAACAACATCTGTGCTAAAATCATGGCACTAACTTGTGATTCAGTCAATAAACAACCAAAAGGCAAAATCAAATGAATTCGACTATTGATAAATTAATTTATCGTCATAACATATATATTATGAAAAGTCTCATGAATTCAAAACTATTCATCAAATAATAATTATCTTATCTTATCTTTATAGGGGCCATGGGTATCAACCCACGGAGCACCTCGACCCACGAGGATCTTTTGTGACTCCCCATACCTTTACTCTTCAGTGTTCCTTAAAGACTTACTGTATAAATTTTACTATGTCTTTAGGTCTGAAGAGCCTATAGTCTTCCGAGTCTGGGTAAGCCAATCCAAGAAGACCCATTCGGGTTCTAGCCAGTGCATCGCATTCACACATCAAGTGCTTCATTTCTTCTGGCTCTTCCCCACAGGCTCTGCAGCTGCCGTCCTGAGTTAGCCCCATTCTGAGAAGCATTTTATTTGTGGCGTAGTGACCAGTTAATGCCCCCAGCAGAGGTCTCGAGTGTTGGCGGCTGTTAAGCATTAGGTATTTGTACCATTTTCTAGCATTCAGATCAAGAAAGGCTTTAGAGTGATCCAGGGCATTATTCTGGCCATTCCTGGGCATGTTTGTCCTTTATGTGGTTCTTGAATGCGGTGTTGTTAAAATATATTATTATATAACACCGCATTCAAGAACCACATAAAGTGCCTTCCTTGCCTCAGTCTCTATCACAATATGCAGCGGAGGAAGTTCTAGTGCTACTTCCATTGCTGCCGTTGGAGTGCTTCTGAAGGCCCCCGTTATCGCTAGACAAGCAGTTCTTTGTAATTTTTCCAAAGCCTTTCTGCATGTTACTAGCCTTGTCCTTGTCCACCAGACAATGCTGCCATATGTAATTATAGGTCGCACCATCATTGTGTATATCCATCTTATAATCCTTGGGTTTAATCCCCATGTTTTACCATAGGCCGCTCGACACATTTCAAAAACTCTTGTTGCTTTAGAAATTGTTATGTCGGTGTGCTTGCTCCAATTGAGTTCCTTATCTAGTGTTAATCCTAGATACTTAACCTCTTTGGACCATTGTAGCTGGGTTTCATATAATGTTATCGTCCCAAGCCCTTGGAGATTTCTCATTCTTGTAAACGGAACCACTGTTGTTTTGCTGGGATTGACCATCAGATGATTGCTTTCGCACCAGCTCTGAAGGATGTTCAGCGCTCTTTGCATTAGTTCCGATACTGTCCTCGGAAATTTTCCGTTGACCATTATTACAAGGTCATCTGCATATCCTACTGTGTAGTAAGGTCCTTCATTTAGTCTGGCCAGCAGCGAGTCTACAACTAAGCTCAACAAAAGAGGCGATAAGACTCCGCCTTGGGGGCATCCTCTAGTGGTTTTCAAAGTAAGATGTTATACATATGTATTATATATATATATATGTATTATTCTTCCTTTGAGCATGCAATCTATCCATTTGCAGATAGTTTTAGATATACCGTGCTCATTCGCGGATGCTCTTATGGATTTGAATGTTGTGCGGTCGAAGGCACCTTCTATGTCCACAAAAGCCCCTAGGCACAGTTCCTTATGTTCTAGAGCGTACTCTGCTCTTTTTGTGACATAGTGAAGTGCGGTTTCCGTTGATTTGCCGGACTGATAAGCGCATTGTAGACCGTGTAGAGGAAATTTTCTCAATGCACCTTCCATGATATGTCTATCAATCATTTTTTCCAACGTTTTTAGTAGGAATTATTGTAAGCTGATCGGTCTGAACGCTTTTTTCTTCATAATCTAGTTTACCTGGTTTAGGAATAAAGATTACTTTAACTTGTCTCCACCTTTTTGGTATATATCCAAATGCTATGCAAGCCCTATAAAGTCTACATAGGTATGGATTCAGGATCGAGACACCTTGTTGTAATACAATGGGGTAAATGCCGTCTGGACCAGGAGCTTTAAATGGCTGAAAGGATTTAAGCGCCCAGCTCACTTTGGCAGCATCTACTACCTTCTTTGCCACTAGCCAGTCGCTTTGCGTGGTCCTTCTCGCTTGTTCTTCCTGGCTAATGGCATCTTCGTTTTCACCTATAGTCTTGGCGCCGGGAAAGTGATTTTAAGATAGATAGAGATAAGATTTTAATCATTACTTTCAGCGTTTCGGCTCCGACCTTTGTGCGTTCTCCATTCTCATTTCTTACTGTTGACAGTGGAGCTGATTTTGTGGTGGAGATCGCTTTTGTCAATCTCATTCCTTCTGGTACTGAGCTGATCTTCCCGCAGTGGGCTCTCCAGGCAGAACGTTTTGCCTTTCGAACCGCAGTGCTGTATCGCGTTAGTGCCTTTTTGTATTCACTGAAGTTGTTCGTAGCTTTAGCTACATTGAATGTCCTTCTTGTCTCCTTTCTGATTTGAGCTACCTCTTGGGTCCACCATGGTAGTCTCCTTGCAATTGCTTTGTTTTCCGGGCAGTTGCCTTTCCATGTAACTTCTAGCGCATTATTAATTCTGTCTGCCTCGAATTCTATATCCAGTATAGAGTTCAGCTTAACTCATTGTTGATTAAGTTCAACTTTAAGTTCAGTCTAGAAGTTATCCCATCTTGTGTTCTTGGGATTCCTTCTGCGTACAGTTTCGATAGGCATATCCAAACTGTACTTAAAGCATATGTAGTTGTGGTCCGAAAACGAAACCTCGTCTGACACATGCCAGCTATTAATGTTCTTGGCAGCTTTGTTGTTCGCTACGGTTATGTCGATCACCTCCGCCCTACGGGCATTGAAGAATGTCGCCTTATTTCCTGAATTTAATAATTGAAGGGGAGAGCTTACCACATAGTGCCATAACTTCTCTCCTCTATCGTTGATGTCCGAGCTTCCCCAGACCACGTGGTGTGCATTCGCATCACATCCGATGACCAGGTTGTCATCTTCTCGACTGCAGGAGTCCACCAGATTCCGTAAAAGTGGTGTAACTGGATCTTTATCTTCATAGGGGAGATAAGCTGACGAGAATATTACTGCCCGCTTTCCTCCCGCCCCCGTATGGACCTTGACCGTGGTCAGGTCCCTGGAACAGAAAGCAAAGAGAGGAACTGCGTTGAGGTCATTTTTGACATAGACACAGCTCCTCACATCATTAGTAGAGCAGTTGTAGTAATTTTTTCCTGCTTGGCTACCTAGACCCTTAACCTGCCCCTTATATAGATAAGGTTCTTAAATGAGGGCAATATCGTATTTATTACATTGAAGCTCTCGTGCCAGAAGGGCAGTCGCAGCTCGACAGTGATGTAGATTTATCTGCACATACCTTAAATTCGCCATTTCTGCTAGCAGTCTGATAGGAGGACCTCTTCGTCCTCCTGTGCCATCGGCGACGAATGACCCAGGTAGAGCGAGTCCATGGCACCAAGCACCTCCTCTGACCTTGGGGGCCCCTCATTTGGTCGCCCCAGAGGCAAGCACTCAGCGCCACATTCCCGCGCCAACCCTGATGGGCCCGGAACTGCAAGGTCCTGGGTGCCAGCGTCAGGCTCCTTATTTGCAGCCTGTACCTCGCTGTTCTTTGCATCGACCTCAGCAGCCGCAGGCCTCACCGTCTCTTCCAGAAGCTTGAAGGTGCTCAGGTCGATGCCAGTACTCAGGCAGTAGCCTCTTGCCCCTATGTATTTCGCAGAGGCTCCATCCATCAGTACGATCCGACGAGTGGTGCGACCCTCCTCCTTCGTGTCCACCAATACAATACAAATATATATACGAGGGTCAAACTGAAAGTTCTTAGAACTGGCCACTTATAAACAATATATTAAAAAAAATATTCTAAAATTTGAAAATAGAACTCTTTGCCAATATTACTGAGTATATATTTCATTCATTTGTCATTTGTTTTACGACTTGGCGGCAAATTGAAAATTGTCTGTGTCACGTCAAAATGAATTTAACACGAGAAAATTTTCGTGCAATGATTTTTTATGACTTTCGATGTCATTTAAGTCAACAAGAAAGTTATGATAGACTACGATTGGCCTTTCACGATGAAGCCCCATCTCGTGCGACTGTTTACAACTGGTTTAATGAGTTTAAACGTGGTCGCACTAATCTCACTGATGATGTACGTGAGGGACGGCCTTCTACGGCGACGACTGAAAATAACATCTGTGTTGTGCGGCGTATGATAGAGACTGACAAAAGAGTGACCTATCAGCAGATTCGGACAAGCTTAGGCATCGGTATGAGTCAAGTGCACAAAATCCTCCACGAACATTTAGCGGTCAGGAAGCTTTGCGCCCGGTGGATACCTCATAATTTGACTAAGGCTCAAAAACTCCATCGTGTGGATTGGTGCCGTAAAATGATTGAAAGATTTAACGGAGGTGACTCAAATGCTGTGTTCGACATACTAACAGGTGACGAAAGCTGGATTTACTGTTATGATCCTGAAACCAAAAGACAATCTGCTCAGTGGGTGTTTCCTTTCGAGGAGTTGCCAACTAAAGTGAAGAGAGATCGAAGTGCGGGAAAAAAAATGGTGGCCTCGTTCTTTGGAAGGATAGGTCATTTCGCAACAATTGTGTTAGAGGATCAAAAAACAGTTTCTGCAGAATGGTACACTACCAATTGTTTGCCACTTGTCTTGGAAAAAGTTCGAGAGAAACGACCTCGCAGTAGGATCCTCCTTCACCACGACAACGCCTCGTCGCACACCGCCAAGCGAACGATCGACTATTTGGCGACATCAAACGTTGAATTACTGGGTCACCCGCCGTATAGCCCCGACCTCGCGCCTTGTGATTTTTATTTATTTCCAAAAATTAAAGAAAAACTTAAAGGAAAGCGGTTTATGAATGCTGAAGAAGCGGTGGCTGCGTATCGCAATGCCGTTGAAGAGACCCCTAAGGACGAGTGGGCAAAGTGCTTTTCCCAGTGGTTCCATCGCATGCAGCGGTGTATTGACGTCAATGGACAATATTTTGAAAAGATATAATAAAACTAATAACTGGCTAATGTAATCAGTTTTTGATTTTCTAAGAACTTTCAGTTTGACCCTCGTATTACAATAATAATTAGTATTTGATGAATAGTTTTGAATTCATAGACTTTTCATAATATATAAGTTTAATGCCGAAAACATAAAAAATGCTTATAAATCATTTATTACCTTATAGATACTAATTATTTGCTGTTAAACTTAAAGCTAATAGGAATTTGAAAAAGTCAGTCTTTTTAAGAATAGGTCATTTCACGAATAAGGCATTGTAGGAATGAGTCTTTTGCAGAATGAGATATTATGCGAAAAGTTCTATTTAAGAATAGGTCATTTCGAGAATAGGTCGTTTTTTTGGCGTAAGCCATTTTGCGAATAAGTTCAATATCTACTAAACCAGACTATCGAGCAACCGATTTGCGAGGCGATCGTAATTTTCACTTCATTCAAATCAGCGAGAGGCAAAGCAATCTTACCGATGCATTTCCTTCTTTAATGCAGTGAATGTGATTAGCTAACGTAATTAAAGTGCAGGAAACGGATAAGGCAGTTTGACTTATAAAAGCAAGTAACATAGTTTTAACATTTTTAATGCACGATAAGGATACCATCGAATAAATGTCAGATAGATAAAACGAGTTATCTGCGACACTTGTCTTACATTCTCTGGCTAGCGTAGAAAGCTTTCACGATAAATTTCTTTAAAAAAAAAAACCGACTTCAAAACTGCTTACAGTGCTAATTAAAACTAACAATTTTAAAAACTTTTAACTAAAAAGTATAAAATAATATTTTAATTACCTAACTGTTCTACGAAATTATACAAGAAACCTTTTTTCAATTTATTATCTGTTATTTTTTGGAGTCGGTGCCAGCCAATCTTAGAGCCAAACAGCCAAGAGATGGTTTGTAATCCTGTACACACATCACGGACTCTCCTGTATTAAAAGTGCAGGCCGCTTTTCGCGTCATGCCAGTATCAACGACATCATCCGTCGGTCTCTTGCCTCTATCAACGTGCCGGCTTTACTCGAGCCGAACGGTATCGCGCGTGATGATGGCAAGAGACCAGACGGGATGTCACTTGATGTCCTTGGCGGATGGGTCGGGCTCTTGTGTGGGACGCTACCTGTGTCGACACACTTGCAGCCTCTCATCTGCCCGGGACAAGCCGTGATGCTGGTTTGGCTGCGACAAGTGCCGAAAACTTTGAAAAGAACAAGTACAGGCAGATCGACTACCGGTACCACTTTGTACCGTTTGGAGTCGAAACACTGGGTTCGTGGGGTCCCAACGCTATCTCTTTTTTCAAAGAGATTTCCAAGAGGCTAGTTGACATCAGTGGTGACCTAAGAGCTGGCAGCTACCTTGCTCAGCGTATAAGCATCGCTATCCAGCGCGGTAATGCTGCCAGCATCCTGGGAACCTTACCACAAGGACCCTTTTTATAATTTTTGTTCTTGTGTTGTATTAAGTAATTTATCTTAATTTTTATTAATAAGTTGTATATATATATTACTAATGTACATTAAAATATAAATAATTTTAGTTAAAAAAAAATCCTGTCCTTACTTGCAAGAAAACATTAGAATTAGAATTTCTGGCACCGACTCCAAAAAATAACAGATAATAAATTGGAAAAGGTTTCTTGTATAATTTCGTAGAACAGTTAGGTAATTAAAATATTATTTTATACTTTTTAGTTAAAAGTTTTTAAAATCGTTAGTTTAAATTAGCACTGTAAGCAGTTTTAAAGTCGGTTTTTGTTTTTTTTAAAAATAAATTTATTTTTGTATTTTTAGTTGAAAGTTAGTGTAAGGTGCAACATAGGTAGACCTACTAAACGAATGACTAAACGCGCTGTTCAAATGCGACAGCGTCATTTTGAAAGAAAGTGGTAACGAGAAGGAAGACAGTTTAAAGAAGAACAGGGAAAGATTTGCCAATAGCACTTTATATGTAGTTTGTTGTATATCATATCATCGGATTCCCTATACAAATGATTTTGGGAAAAAAAACTGTTCTATGTTCTTTCTCGGTACTCAAACTATAAAATCCATCGTTTCAGCGGCAAGAGTTAATTGATTTCTTGTAATTATATCTTGAAGTAATTATATATTTTTGTTGTTGGGGGTGGGGGGAGGGGTTAGGGGGGCAGAGGAGGGAGATGCGCCTTTGACTTTGTTTTGTTAGCATCTTATACAGTACCTGACAAAACATCTGGTGTTTGAATTACTAAACTCCTAATTTTTAAGGAGTTCCACCATCAGCTCAGCTCCACATAATGTTGACTATCAGACGTAACAACATGTCCACATTAAGATACTAGTACGAAAACACTATACGTGCCTTTAAAATTTGAGGGTTTCCCTCGATTACACCAAGATTCCATCATCAGATCTCGGCTGTGCCACAATGGGACCAACTAGAAGGTATAACCTCTAGGTAAACACTTTTTTTTTCAAATCGGTCCACAACTGACTGAGATATGCGGTAACATAGCCACAAAAAAAAATAAAAAAAACATACAGTCGAATTGATAACCTCCTCCTTTTTTGAAGTCGGTTAAAAAGCAACGATCATGGATTTCAGCTTTATTGAGCTTTTTACAAAAAAATCTTACGGTTATTGGAGTCCAGAACATCAGGGCCCTATTTCACAAGAACTGTACATTCTTGTAATACACGTGAGTAGCCATAGGAACGTCAATTTCTACTACTATGTGTTACCATAGTTACAAACTAATATTAGAAGACTTGTAAGTTTTCTGAAACATGGCCTAAGTTTCCGTTTTTCAGAAGTTAGGTATCAATTGTAAACTTGTAAGAGGTGGCCTAATTAAGTATTATAGGGCCGTTTGGTCAAATTGACGAGTCATGAGCGGTGGGCAGGGATTAGTAGGATAGTTTCTTTGCGTGTATATTTAACGCGTTTTGTTTGTTAATACGATTTGTCCTTCGGTGTAGAGTGGTATGGTGCTTTACCTATGCATGCGTAATAATATCAGATAAGGTATTAATTTGAATTCGACTTCCGTATTTGACCAATGCCTACGGAATCTAGGGCATGTGATGCACGAAATCTCCCTTTCTCCCACCCAGTAGATGGTCGATAGTATCGATATATCTGGACCGGCCGTGATCGCTAACTGTGAACCCTATTCATTTGTCCGTCGGTCGCCAGCGACGAAATCGACGTGATTTAATCAGTTTCCGACGCAACGACGTCCCGACACTCCGATTGATTGAAGGTATCAATCTCGTTTCGTGAGCCATACAGACCGTTACCGGCAAAAAAGGGATCGATCGAGACTCGGGTAACGGAAATGGGCACCCGACCAACTCGTCACGTTTGCCGACTGACACGAATACCGATAACTAATATACCATGCATTCAATTACCTGCTAATAATTTTGCCCTCCGGTTGTAAAGAAATTAATACGCTCGTAGGGTTCCTAGATCACGGAAAGTCGTTGGAAATCTCACCCAATTCATACGTGCTACAAAACTATTAAAGATTAGGAAGTGCTAAGCAATATTTTTTATGAGATGTTGAGCAATATTTCTTAGATATTAGTTGTAAAAAAATATTTTGATTATTTTTTTTCCACTAATCATGATTGTAGAAATAAGACCCTATATTTCCGGACCGGTGCCCGTAGCCAAGTGGCAATTTATTGTCAAGCGAAGTTCGTTATCGCTAACAAAATGTATGAAACTGACATATGCCATCGAAACATCACGTGACTTTTGCATACATTATTTGACATTTTATTGGCGATAGCGAAGTTTGCTCCAAAACGATTGCCATTTGGCTACGGGCCCTGTTCCGAAAATGCCGGACGTATGGCAACCCTACGCTCGCGGTGCCTCCTAACCGTTGGCTAATATACTGAAGATGTCAACTAACGACCGCAAGGCAAGATTATCTAATACTTGATGGCCTCCCTGTGGCCTCAACAATGAAGCTAAAATTATAATTAAGTAGCTTAAAATTGATTTTCATTACATTGTTGTTAAGTGCGATAGGCGGTCTAAGCTCAAAGCTTTAATACGATGCGGGTTAAGATCTCGTACATACGACTAAAAAGGTGGTTCTGAAGACATTGTGAAGAAAACATTTCATAAATGCTTCCGCATTAGTGTAATTTACGAACTGTATCTTCCCTTTGCCTACTTGCTCGGTACATCTATCTTGGTCACTTAAAGCTGTGTAAGCTGATGCGGAGATCAGTAAATTACTTACTTCATGGTTTATAAACTTGTATAATTTGGACGAAGTAAAATAATTGTAGTTGAAGTTGTATTGAATAATTTTGTTAGTACGAGTCCGTACGAGTATTAGACGGGACTTTTAAACACGAATTCAAAATATTAGAATTTCATACTCATTGCTATACGTTTTGGCTGGATTGCATCGGCCGGTAATGCAACGAGTAAAGTTAAAAACGACAAAGTTAACAACGAGTAAGTTTAATATCTTACATTTGGATTAGGTTTGCTTTAGTTTGAAATAAAAAATAAATATATTTTTATGTATCTACTTGTACCTAATAGTACAAGTAGGTACATAAGATCATACCGTAAGAGGTTATAAATGTTTTTCAAATAACTTGCTAACGTTCTTTCCGAGGCACGGGAAAGCACGTTAAGCCGTTGTCACCATCAACTTCCTGATTGTTACTATGCTGTGTCTGAGTTATTTCAAGACAGAAAAACTCAACACTTTCGGCCCGACCCGGGATTCGAACCCGGGACCTAGTGGATAGTATTCAGCGTGCTGACCACTACACCATTTAGGTAGTGGCAGTTAATAGAATATAATTACCACCTACCTCTACTAAGGTCTAGCGATGTGACTCTTCCTTGTAGTAGGATGTGGTTGGCAGAGTTCTCCGTTCTGATGTCCCAAAATCGTATCGTCTTGTCAAAGTGGCCCGATATGATGGTTGACCCGGCTCCGTCTGACGTCACAAGGTCATTGCAAGAAGACCCTGCGAATTTTGTTTCTGTACCTGTGAGAGAAATTGCAACACTTATTAATAAAATCTAACTTTTGCAGTGCTATAAGCTGGATATATTTTCTCAGCGTCGTAAATAATAATACGACGGTGGTTAAAATGTTCAGTGGCCAGCACATTAGACTACCCATTTTCGTTGCGAAATCTCCCCTATCACAACTGCATAAGATACCGTAATATCTAATTTATGTGTCGGTCGTCCGTACCACGATTAAGCTTAACTACAACAATCTTTGTTTAGTAAAGTTGTTTGCTCTTCAGTGCATGATCACCTGATAACCCCATAAAAGAACGCATTTTAAAGCACAACGTTATTCGTCTCGATTAGATAATTACTATCAGTATAAAGTAGAAAATCGCTTGAGCACGGCTTCTAATGATCAATAGTAAAACTCTTAATGGTAGAGGAAGACGAGGATCAAACGTCAATAATTTCAATATGTTTATGAGCACAAATTTCCTGAGCAGTACTTTCTCAGTTCTGTAACGAACCCGATAGTGTGCTGTGTACTGGCAAGTAATGATTATGGCACTAATTCGATTACTCCCAATAAGTTCTATCAGTTTGCATGGCCTTTGCGGTTTTATTATACCAAGAAACATGCAAAGGTTTTGTTGGTTAGCTAGTATCGGAAAAGATAGCATGTCCTGCCTAATCCGTGTAGTTAAATTGAACTCTAAAGTAGGTGGGTAAGGTAGACCAAGCGTGTGTGTGGTCGGACATATAAGTTTAAATGCAGCGATTGAAAGCTTAGTAAGAACGGTATCGGTTTCAAATCATAGCGGTGTATATTACTATAATTGCTATTCAATTAGAATATTTGGATGCTGGTAATAAAATGCGTACGTTTATTGGTGCAGGCAGCAACTTACACGTTTTACTCCGGAGGTCCCACACTTTGAGGGTCCGGTCGTGACTGCCCGTGATGACTTTGGTGTGCTCTCCGAGGAACTTGGCGGCCATCACCTTCCCGCTGTGTCCCGTTAATGTATGCTGCAGCAAAAAAAAATATAAATTGTTATAACAATGGCACCAATGCCCCAAAACTATGCGTAAGATTGTGTTATGGCGACTAGGATAACAGATAGACTTAGGATTCCCTTCAGACATACATATACGAGTATATGGTTTAAAATCGTGACTTAGATACAAATGTTTGTAAAAATATTTTTATATCAATTTATGACGTTTCCTTACTGACCTATCCTGACTGTAAAATTACTGTACTAAATACAATAATACCTCTTAAGAAACCAATTAGATTCAATTAAATGGTCAATAGTTAGATTGAGGTAGAAGTATTATGAAAATAAAAGAATAACACGGACAACAGATAAAGTTTTTAAATCTGTGCACGATACTACACCAAAACAAAGGTTGCAAAATTCTATACGGAAGGATTCCGTAATTTCCGTATTTTTGCAATGCTTGCATTGAGGTAATTTTACTTCAATCGTAATTTTAAGATTAGCTGGACAGAGATAGTAATAATAGTGATTGACTGCAAGAGAGTTGGAGAAATGCCCACCGAGTTCGAGCGCTTTATTGACCATAAATCTAATTTTAAATCATAAACGCACTCATGCGCAACCAGGACCGGACTGGACAGGTATAAATATTATACGAGTACATATTGTGAATCCGACATTAATACACTAATTGTCTAGACAATTATGTCTGAACTGGATCTTTACCTTGCTATAGAAAGCAGCAGGTATTTCCTGGAAAATTCTGATGAAGTTTTTGACGTGCGGTCTATTACTGTCACGCGTATTAGTTCAAAGTTTCGTCATAATATTGCGAGCGTGCTACAAGCAACCTGTCTAATGAATCATGTATGATTCATGTTCTGTTATGCTATTGTGTCTGCTTTGTTTACGCGGAAACGTTTTAACTCGAAATAAGCCGTGCTGTTGTCATGCGAATATTTGAAAAAGGTGTGACTTTTAAAAAAGGTATTGTGTGCGGTGGAATAATAAAACGGAAAAGTGAGCTAATAAAAACGGCGGTGGGCAGGCGCTACCGTGCGTCGTTCGCGCACCATTTACACGGACTCCCGGGCCGAGAGCCACCGACAACGATTATTGTCTTCACTTTATAGCCTCGTGATCCTAACAGCTTCACTCGACGAACCGCGCGACCGCCGCTCACGAACTAAATCGCCGTAACCTATTAGCATTTAAATTGTCTATTAATTAGCTAGCATAATAATCCCACACTAAATTAATTTAAATAGGCGCAGCAACTAAATTGTACATTTAAAACAGGGTCTGCAATAAACATAGCCAGGAACAAAAGGATCTTAGCCTTTTCGAACTGTGTAACTTGGAGATACAATAGAGAGATAGCACTCGAATAATTTCCAGTGGACGCACCGCGTAATGAGGAGCCTGATGCAAGCCGAAAGAACCAATGAACATATAAGGTAATCTAGACTATTTGCCGAGTACTGATAGGATTTATAAGAAAGATCGTAAAACCCATTCCGAGTCAATACACGTACTGAAATGGCCGTCAACCAAAGAGCCCCGCCTTCAAACAATTCATTGGTCGGAGAGAAAAGTGCCACAATAATAGAGTAAACTGCACTAAAGGCCATATAAGAGATTCAATGGGATTATTCACCGACGCTATGGGTTTTGCATGACACTGGATAGGTTCCAAGCAGTGTTGTAACGGAAATGTTTCATCAAAGTCATAGTAAATCATAGAATGTAAAGAATTCTCGGACAGTCCTCGGACAGTCGCATTCATTAATTCTCTAGTGACAAGATTTAAAGTGCATAATCCTTTTTGTTAAACGATTGTAAAACGACGGATGCCTTTAAATATTTTGAAGGAAATATATCTTAGGCACCAACATCTTTAAAGCACAACCTTACCTAACCATATGCCTGCCAATACGAATTAGAAAAGACATGAATCTCGTTCGGTGCAGGCAGTCTATTAGTTATAATTAACAAACATTCTCACTGGAACCATGACGTCGCCCTAGCAGATTTATAACACGAGTTTATGCTCAACATGACAGGCTTGTAGTTAAACAATCTGGGCACGCTCAAAATGTCTCCATAACTCGGTGGTAATGTGCGCGCGGACGTCTGACCCGCTCTCGCTGCTCTTAATTACAGACAAAACGCTCCGTTATCGGGCGGCGGTCAGCAAGTTTCATTCCATTTACGTAGTGGAAACAGTAACATAAACAAAGGCAGGGGCGCATAGCGCAGCGAACAGCACTCTGCACTCGTCCGGGCCGCGGGCGCATGCAATATGCCGCATGTCGCGTTTTTCCGCCCGCCTTACGACTACACGTGTCGACTCTCGCGCAAGTACCGTCCTACCCGCGAATCCGCCGCCCATATCAAACCATTAACAGTCATTACAGTAATTGTGCAAACACAGTTTTGGCACGTATAAATACCAACACGCGTCACCCTGGATTCTTACCTGAAAACGGTACACAAATTGAAATTAGCTTTAAAAAAGTTAATTCGAGCTCGACAAATGACATCAGGATTTTTAAAAAGCTTAAAACTTTCGTCGGTCATTAAGGGGCAGATGAATGATGGTTCGCTCGTGTTAATGCATTTTATTGCATTCGGACCAGAACTGCAAGGCGAGTGAAGAATATAACGCGAGTTCTTAGAAATCGCATTGTAAATACGGCCAAGGGGAATTAATTAAATTTAATTTGTGAAACGTTATTAGCCGGCGCGTGGTGTTCCCAGTGCGCTCACTGTGAGCAACGGGACCTTATCATCGCTCTTAAAATTTATAGTATAAGGGCTAATTAAGAGTACCTACAGTCGTTCGGTTGGTTCATCCCGTCACGAGTGCAGTTCAGGCTGTGTCGGCGGGTTGGTACGTACTCTGCTTTTGGTGGGGAACGCAGTGGGGTTACCGATACTAGGGCCACACTAATTGAGGGGGTTAAGAGATATCATCCGGACAAGGACCGCCGACTTAACGAGCTAATACGGGACGATGCCGCCGCTCTCTCGCGAATAGCTTTCCAATGCAAGGGAGCCTAATAAATTGTACGATTCATTGGATCGAGACAACAATACATAATAGAATTAACTATACTAATTGAACAATGGTTCGTATCGTTGGGAAATTATCTACATTATTAGTTCGATTAATTTAGTAAGGGTAATATATACATATAATTGATATAATCTACTCAATACTCATCTTATTAAAATAATTTATTAATCTAAATAAGCCACGGTAAGAGTTCAGGCAGAATACAACAATTTTGCATGGTAAATTAAATAAAATAGTCACGAAGCAATATTAGAAGACAGCATTGCAACAGGCATGCTTGGTTCGAGCGCGGAACAATGAAAGTCACCTAGATCTAACAAGATGCCGCTAAATCGCGTATCAGAGATTCGTTACACTTATCTCGCTATGAATTTGAATATCTGAGTGGCCGTTAGAATATATAAATATCGTACGTGAGCCGGCAAAATGGCTCACTCCTTATAAATCAGTCGATTTGAATTGCGCTCTCATTAGCGATTCAAACTACGGAGCCTTCTGGAGAAATACACAACTTATTACTTTGCCTACAAAATCGAACATTGTATACAAAATATAGGTGCAGATCTACCATCGCCATATTGGCTTATCGTTTGCAGATTAACAAATGAAGTTAATTGAGTTTACCGTAATCTCCGTTACTATAGTCCGTGCCATTTAAACTTGCACAAAAGGTTATTGACCCCACCTGTACCAAAAAATGCCCAAACTTTACGACACGTGTCGCTCATCGTATAAAATAGCGATAATCCCGATCTATCGCTGATTTCATAATACCACGGCCCGTCCGAGAACGAGATAACTCTAAAACATCAAAATTTAAGTAATAGTTTTGCAATTTTGAAAATAAAACACAGATTTAGTTAATAAAATAAATTTTCTTTTAATTTACGTATTGAAAGTCTTTAAGCAGTTACTTGGTTTTAATTTAAAAACTCGGTTAATTGACATTACTTTTACCACAAATATAAACACAATAATTAGAAATTACATTTTTTCTATAAAGAATTAACAGTAGTTGACCATTCATAGATATTTATCATTATATAATTTTGACTCCTAAAATGATAAATTATGACTTATTGCACTTAACCGTTGGTGGTTTGAAAGGTCAGGGGTGCTATACCTGTACGCTTTTTTGTAATGGCTCACCCGGTGCGGCATAATTCAATTTTTTTAATATACGAATTTCCGAAGTGTTCACGTGTTATTATCAGTCGTTATTTTTTGATAAGTTTCTGTTATTGGTCTTTGTTGCGTTTGTGTTTGTTTTATTTTGTTGCTGTTTTCTCCATTCTTTACTTATTAAACCGCAAGCAGGTTAGTTTGTATAATTTACCTTTACAATATGTTTTGCTATCATCGTAGGTAATTCCATTTGAACACAAGTTAGAACGATGTTTTTAAGAATAAAGTGATTGTTACGATAGAGCTTTTACACACGAACAGCAGTTTGCTGTCGACGTACCTATGTAACTGCAGCCGACGTTAGAAGTCGGCGGCTAGTTGTCGACATGCCGTCGACGTGCTGTCGACGTGCTGTCGACGCATTGGCGGCTGCCGCCGGCTAATTTTGACAGCTAGCCGTGTCTGTCATTTGATCGTCGAATGCAGTCAGTCCAGGAGCTAGGACGTGCACAAAATGAGCCTAATAGAAGAAATTGCGAAAAGCGAGTCGTTGCTCCGCTGAAACACTTTTTCGCATGATGGTATCTCGGCGAGATAGTGAGTTTTTTAAAATGGTCGTCAGCTCGTCAAAGACGTATTAGACGACTTACACAGCTAACTATGCATTTTCATCCAAGCTAAACCTGTATACAGAATTTCAGCTCATCGGTTTAAGATATCTGCTTTAAAATTGAGCTGCAATAGGTATTTATGACATAACTTATAACCCGGCTGGGTACAACACCTTGTCTTGGGTGTTGAAGAATAGGAGGAATGCGCCGCGTAAGGCATAAGTTAGCTTCAAGCTAATTACTGTAACTTCAAGCTAAGCCTTACGCAGCGTAAACACAATTCCGGTTTGATTTGAAGTTATCCTTCTCCTAGACAGGCAAACCAATGCTGTTGACGCATATCTCACCAAAATGTAACTCGTCAAAGTTTACCTATCGATGCTTCAGACTCAAAACATTCAACCTCAATAATTATAATCGAGGACTCCAAGAAAACCCCTTTTCTTCACAGTCGTATACCTCATGACTGAGGGTCGTAATCATTATGTGGAATGAAACACACACGACTTTCTTGGCAATATTTATTGTAATGGTTTGCCATTGCCTTCTCCATCTCACACACTGGCCACTAGTGTGCAGGTTTTTCCTCAGGGTGTTTTCCTTCACCGTTTTACCGCATGGGTTTTAACACGCCTTTTTTTTCACGCAAAGAAAACCCAATACACCAAAATTTCTAAACGGATCGGAGCAACGGAGTTAAACTCGCATGCTTATTCTCTGCAAGTCCTTTCGTTTGCTTCCCATATTGCAGGAAAGATAAAAAACTTAGTCCACCATCTTTAGGAGTCCGCCATATTGGATTTGGAACGACGTCACCCTATTTGTTGAGTTATTCTCAGCAAGCCTTTTCAATTGATACCCACATTGTACAAAAGCAAAAAAAAAAACTTAGTCCGCCATCTTTACAAGTTCACCATATTGGATTTGGAATTACGTCACCTTATTTATCGAGTTACTCTTAGCAAACCCTTTCATTTGATACCAATATTGTAGGAGTACATTTAGAAGTCGACCATATTGTTTTTTAGTAACGTCACTTTATTTTTTAAGTTACTCTCACCAAGCCCTTTCATTTAATATTCATACCCATATTGTAGAAATACATTGAAAATAACGAGCCCGCCATCTTAGATGGTTCGCCATGTTGAATTAAGAATGACGTCACACATCTTACCATGCATTGTCATCCAAACTAAACGTGTATGCAAAATTTCAGCTCAATCGGTTAAAGATATCTGCTAAAAAATTGAATTTTTGAATAATACCTACCAACTGCTCCCGCGATAATAACGCTGGATATAGAAAAATACATTTTTTTTATTAATAATGAATGATGCAATTACTTTTATTTCATTATTCATGTCCAGTTACATAAAATGTCGGCTGTCCCTCAGTATAATGCTTGTTTTGTAATACAGTAGCCAAATGTTTGTAATACATGTAAATTTTTCGGGTCAAGGTCGTCTCGTACCAATAAACGTTTGTTTACACAGACTTCTATCGCTACGCCTTGTGTTTTGGTTCGCAGCGATCCCATATCGGCGTGCAGTGGTACAGGGGTGTCAATGACCTTTTGTGCAAGTTTAAATGGCACGGACTATATGCATTTCAATACGAGTAGGTTAAACCGCAGAGGTAATGCTACTACGAAAAGTGTACAACCGTTAAAAGTACTTGTCAACTAAGGTGAGAGTGAAGAGATTATGATTCTTCAAACGTAGCGTCTATCAGCACTTTCCATCAGGACTACAGGTCAACGCGCATGAGATACTGTAAATCTCTCTTAATTTGATGACATGAGAAGTGCGGTGAAAATGAAAGCATTCACGGAAAGCGGAAACGTAGTTTATACATAAGTAAATAGTAAAGTATCTACATACTTACACACAACGATTTCTTGAAATATGTTTAAATGCTTAAAATAATTTTGAAAATAGCTATTTGTTAAAATAAATACCATGACAAAGATTACCATGCAAAGTGTTTTGTTAATAGCCGAAGATAAAAGTAACGATTTCTCGAAGCTTGAGCTTTCGCACTTGAAATTGTACTAAAGTTTGAATTACACTTCAAGCTTATGACACAAACGATGTTTGCAAACATTTTGACATGAGAATTTCGCTAATGAAACGATTAAAATTCCAAGACACCGGCTGTTAATAACTGATCTTCATAAATGATTACGTTACATCACCTATAAAGTTGCAAGACGGCAACTTTGTGGTAGCCCTTGATGATAATGTTGCATGCGCGTATGTCACTATCAGTTTTGATTTATAGTCGTCATTATTTTAACGAGGGAGGTTGTAACTCGAGCTTTTCATCGCGCTATAATTTTCTTTCATTTCCTCGAAGGAGGTTGCATTTATTGAAATGCTGTTCGCATACGGGGTGTGCGGCGCTTGCATTGTTTTTGTAATTATGCAACCAATTATGCGTTTGTGCACTGCGCGCGTTGATCTGAGCGGTTCTGGTTACTTCCTAGTTGCGTTTATCTCGGTGCATAAACAAAGACAGGTGGGCTAAATCAGCGAGTGCGCGGTATGAAAAGCGACAAGTTGATGTAATCAACGAGCGCGGCGGTCGCCGCAGGGCGCGGCATGCTTAGGTACTCCTGGCACCGCTGAAGCGACATTTTACGCATACGTTATACGTTAAGTAGCGCATTAGATGTTTTACAAAAGCTATAGCTTTACCGCCTTGTTGACATGTAAAGTAGACATTGAACTAGCTGCGGCTACTACGTTTTGTGTTTTCTTCTTTTTTTTTCAAATTTCAAATTTATTTATTTTTCTCCACAATCAAAGCAAATACAAAAGGTAGGCAAGGTTACAATTTTAAGGGACAGAAATTTGATTGTGAGAGACTGGCTAGGCTTCATGCCTGTGTTACAGAGAACCAGTACTCTCCTCTCTAGATGTGATCAGATATAAATATTAACACAAAATACAGTGAGTTAAAAAGCAAAGCACAATAATGGAGAATTAAGCAAAAATAATAATAGCACTAACTATAACTTGAATGCGCGTGTATGTGTGTGTGTGTGTGTGTGTGTTTATGTCAGTATTTGATGCCATTCACGGTAACATGAGATTTTCTGTGGTAGAGTAGTCCAAATTCTGTAGGTAATTGACCACCCTTTTCTTGCAGTGAAATGAGGTCAGGGGGTAAATGTGTAGCTCGCGATGGAGTCTGTTATATAGAAAGGGGCCTAGGAAGCAGAAAAAACGATGTGAGAAGATGGTTTTAAGGTTTGGTTTGCGGGCTTTGAAATGGTTACGTCTTGCATTAGCTTCCGAATGGTCATAATGACAAAGACGATGCTGTTTAAGAACCGTGTACATTATAAAAAGCTGCCGCACAGTTAGAACTTCGCAGTAATGATACAGGTCTTCAGTGGGGAACTGTGTGGGTTTGAAGGTACAGACCTTGAGGACAGCCCTCTGGGCTCTTTCAAGGAAAATTAGGTTTGACTTGCAGGCACCACCCCAGGAGGAAACACAATCAAGGGGGATCAGAAGTCAAGAGGGATTGGCAATCACAAGTCAAGAGGGATTGGCACAGGGCCAAATAAACTAATTTGACTTTAGGTGGGTTTGCGACATGTCGAAGATTTCTAAAAATGTAGATTAGTTTACGAATTCTTACAGATGTTACAAGAATATGTGGTTGGAAGGAAAGCCTATTATCAATGGTCACACCAAGATATTTGATCGACTCAGTAGAAGTGATAGGAAAGCAGTCACATAGTTAATCCGGAGAGACTTCATGAGAGTGAGCAATAAGTTTTAAATTATTATGCGCGCTATTAGGGACATTATAGATGAAAAACGGAATGTATTGAGTTTTTTTTTAACGTTAAGTGTGAGTAGATTTGAACTTTAGTTTCTGTCAGAGAAATTTGGTTTAGAATGCAGGAAAATAAGGAATGATACGCTAAAAAAAGACTACGTTAAAAATCATAGGTAATTCAAATGTACAAAAAATAGGTCAAAGTCTATGTCTCTAGGCGATACTTTTTATTAGTAACTTAATACATACCTAGAAAAGTAGATTTTCAGTAGGTGTAATATTCTTTTGATAAAGCTTACTAAAATAACTTTGAAGATAAATGCTCAGGTAAATGAAGATATAACGTGTTTGTATAATAACTTATAACGATAGTTTACCGTTATTATTAGAAGGTGGTCAGTGTTGTCTAAAGTTTAAAATGTTGTAAGTAAACTTAACTTACAAGCACAATATCGTTTGACGTCAATTTGCCTGAGGGGCAAGTTATCCAATCTACGAATGATTGCATGTAACTGTTTAGTAGCTTTACAAAGGACGTCTACATCAAACTAGCCTTAGCGGAAATTAATTTAAGACATCTAGGAAACATTTGAACCGAAATCAACAAATGTACGGCATGAGAATATATCTAGTAATTACATCAAACTAAAAAATATAATTAAACATTGGTATTGAGATCTTATTAATTAAAACGTGATTCTAAGAGATTGAGGATCAGATGTAAGACATATTCGGAAGTCTGTTAATTAGTAATTAAACAATTTAGAAAGCTAATTCGAATTGCTTTGTACTCGCCGACAATATATAGGATGTACGAACTAGTCAAGCTGACGTTCAAGAGGTAAAGCAATAACAGGGCCATGTTTCAGGAAGATTACAAGACTCGGAATAAGAGTCTGTAACCATAGTAACACTAATAGTTTCTACAGTTACACACTCGTATTACAAGACCGCAGTAAACGAAACACTCTTCTATTTTAGGAGAAATGTTTTAAATATAAAGATAAAATAAAAATAATTATTTTTATGAGATATGGGCATGACTAAATGATATTTTTTACTTGCTCAGAAAGAACAATCATTTAGTACAGTTTTGCTTGTGTTTCATGTAGCTTAACATCATTTTTGGTCCATCCTGTATACATTAGTGTATCAATACATTTTGTTAGGCAAATCTAATAAATGTTGCCAAATGGATTATTAATATGGTAATTCCATTTCCCATTTGGATGAGATAGGTCGGATCCTTATCTATGAGGTGGGTAATTAAATGAATATTAATTTGCATACGGAACAGACAGATGAATTATTTTAAATGGTATAACAGAAGATTCACGGTCATCGTGCCGCGTGAGAATTGTTAACTCATAATTTGGAAATTAAACAAAGCTTCTTTGCACTTTTTGTGATCTAATTGATTTTTTATGTTATAGCTGGCAGGGTATAATTTGTATTTGGCTCACGGAGAATGCACAAAATACGAGTAAGTAAAGTACGTTGTGTTTGGGTTACTCTGATAATAATGTACGTTAATCGTGAAGACTATATACATTTCACTGTATTGTGGCTATTCGAATCGCACAAGACAATTTTTCTAAGTGCATGCACTATGTGTCTTGAAGTGCCATCTGATTGTTCATGTGTAAAATTCAACTAAGAAAACGAATATCTCTATCCAGCATTAATCGACTTTATTAGAACAAACAACAGTTCCGTCGGATAAGAGACAATGATAGAGCGTTTCCACAGCACCTAATAACTCCACCGACGCCGACTATAATGAGTAGTTAACCCACAAACAAAGTAACCTTTCATCTATTATAAGCGCATTCTCACATTTAATTTGTACATTGGCTGCGTGATTCCGTCGCATTAAGTTGTGAACGCCTGTGCGGATGCGACCCGCGCATGCATTTCTGGGCATGATCAATATGAGATCTATCCATAACACTATTTTACACTTCGTTAGGGAGTAACAGGCCGTGTGCCGAACGGTAAAGCGCTATCGATACTTTGTAACTCTTTACTGCCCGTAATCAGAATATGTAGTGAAATCGATGACAAGAGAAATCGATTTATAATTAACCTTACATTTTGAAATGTCGGTATTTTATTGGGCACTAAAACGGAGTGTGCTAAATACAGTCGCCTTGATAATGTATTTCAGCTAAGCACATCTTAGATTGCTATTTTTGTATCGTAACGTTAATAGACGGAATTTGAACACTGATATTTACAATTAAAGCTGATTTATTTTACGTTTAGCTATGTTCAAAATTAGACAAGCAGATGAGATAAAAAAAATACTTTGCAAAAATCTAGCGAATCCTGGATTCAACGGGCATAATACTATCGTACGACCAAGAAAGCAAACGATAATAATAATGTAAGAAATTAGAAGAAAACTTAGAAATAAAATATTTAAAACTGACCTTAGTATTGGACTGGAATTAAATCAAAATCCAATAAACATTTATTACTACATCAACTCAAACTGTTTCAATTTGGTTCAAATAAATATAATTTTACGAGATGTTTCTAATTACAAAATAGATGCGTCTCGACATTAATGAATTAATATGCATATTTATGAATATCTAGTTGGCAAAAATAATATATGATGTTAATTAATGGTCAGGACATTAATATAAAAGTGAAAATAAATCAAAATATGTGACCACATGTACCGTTGACTAATAGACTAGACAACCATCAAAATTCCTGCTAGTTGTTTGGTACTAGAGATGATATATGAGGGTAATTAATTTAAATTAGAAAGCGAGTGGCTTCTTGCCAAAATTATGGAAACAATTTAAAAGTTTTTTTTCGCGATTAGTGCCATCTTTAAAAATGTGGCTATAAATCAATGTCAATATGTGCCTAAGTGTACCGTTGCCTGCAAAGTGAACAGTTAGTCAATTAACGAAATATTTGGTGTGTAGCGGTCAGGCTCCGCGCAAGCTCCGGTAGAGCGCATTTGTCGTGCTGACTCCTGTTTTATGTTTTCTACACGCACACACACATAAACAAATATTATCAAAGCCATCAAAGAAATGCCCAAGCTGATGCATCCACGCAGATATCAGTACGAGCTTTAAATAAATTAAGTAGGTGCATTTAGAGTTTTTTTTTTTCATACTTAAGTGTGGATATTTAAAGCTACAGAGAAGGAAGAAAATAAAGTGCAAAGCTTATTTTACAGTAAATTACACTTCCTGAACAATAAAGTTCAGTGATTTGTTCGCAGTTACGACATATCTAAACGACTACAAATATCAGAATGTGAATTGTGAAATTATTGCAATAATATTACAATATAATATTACCTACAACACCGATGATTGCATTTATTGTGAAAATGTTGTGTTAAAAGCTCTTATGAATATTTGTTGTGGTTATAACCAAAGCATAATGTTGCATTGTGGCCATTTTAGGCGTAGCACGCTGCGAGAAATGACTTCGGCGGTGGGTACTGTACTGAGTTTACCATTATTAATTACATTTGGTCCAACAAACAAGAGGTCCGGTAGCCGCAGGGTGCGCGGGCGCGGCGGGCGGGGGGAGGCGCGCACGACGCGACATCTACCGCCGATTTATGTGTGGGAAGCGCGGGTCGTGACCCCGCGACACGAAAATTATTAATTACTCACTTAAAGCAGCATTAACTAGAGCAAGGGACTGCTCCTGGCGCATTCGCAACGCTAATAAGGCACGGGGCTCGGATACACAAATTATTAAACCAACGTGAAATATGGAGTAATTAAAATATTTAAATGCCATTTGAGAGACAGCTTACGAACTCCATAATATTTATTTCAGGTTAACATTAGTTTAAGATAGTAACAACCAGCTCACTCACGGTCATAAAAAATAATATGCGAAAAAGAACTTACGCACTATTATTTTCAAGATAGTTATTTTGAACAGTAAAAACGAAAGCTAAAATCTTTTAGAACTATTATTATTGATAGGCAACGTTTCCGTGATGATAACCTGTTGATGGATAGTAAAATTCAGGTCACAAAGGTGTCTAATCATTCACAATACATTTTACGAGTCACTCAATTCATAAAAAAATTGACAACGGTAGTACAAATTATCGATGCAGCGATCGCCAGTAACTCGATATATCTGAAATCCAAAACCGAATAATCATTCAAAAAATAGTTTCGCACGCTCATGTAAAATTGCCCAGCCAAGTATGCGGTAAAACCAAAATTGGGCGGTCTAGAAATGATGTGACCGTGTTACAGATGCTGGTAATGCCTTTATGGCGTGCCAACACCATCTCTAATGTGGTTATAATGGCAATATCGGGCACCGTGTGAGTGCTAAGTAATTGATAGAGCAACTCGCATTGTCTTTGTTATTAGCGGCGCTTGCCGAGCTCGCGAAACTCGTAAACGTTGTTGCTTCTCGTGTCGTAAACAGTACCAATGAATGCAAAGAGGTGCTAATTAATTTCATATTCAAATGCTTTTGTTGAATGACTATATTTCAGTGATACGAGACACGATACGGCTGATGCCGTATCACCACGTTTTCAAAATTATGTGTACAAGGGCATACGTTGTTTTCTAAACAGCAGCAAATAATAAGGATTTAATATTCAATGACAATTTTACGAATGAACTACATTTAAAATTACAGCAAAAAAACAATTTATCAACAACCCATTTCTTGAAAGCCCCTTAAGAAGGTGTTAACTGGTACACAAGCGGAAGGCATTTATATTGTTTTTTGTCGCAGTTTCAAACTCGTTTCAAAGTTAAATCTTCACTTACTTTGGGCACGAATTTGAACACTTACTCGTTAATTTTTTTGCCATAAAGTAATAATTCTTTTTTTGCGGCTCGATTAATGAAGACATTAGGAGTTCGTTCACGGAGACCAGCGCTAATATGCTCTACATGTCGTTAGCCATTTATAAAAATGTTGGCATAATCAAATTTGTTATAATGCGTCCTTCCGCTCGTAAAAGTTCCGTTCAGAGCTGATTCGAAATTGATACTAAATCAATTATGCCGCATGATTCGATTAACATGTAGTAATTATATCAATTCACACATATGTTTGCTTTTTATAGCTCAATTGAAGCGATAATAAGATTTTATCTCATGCTTTTGCTACTTTTATGACGCTTTAATGGTTTTACATCAGCTTATTAGAAGAAAATAAGGTTGTATGCTAATAACACACTGTAACAGAAGGGTCAACGTCTTAATAATAGGGTGCAGGAATCCTATGGTACACGTCGCAAAAGCATCTTGACTTTCTAAGCGCCTGTTGGAAAACATGAAAATGTAGCGCCGCGCTGTTCCAACTCGCAAAGGCCATTTAAAACAATTTGATGTGGCCATTGTAGCAAGACAATAACAGTAAACAATAAGCAAACGCTTTCTATTTTAAAAGTTGTGCCCGTAAAAGCCGAATTTATGCATAATTATGTCGAAATTACAATAATTTTGGATGACCAATGATGGCCATAAGGACAAACAAAACGATACGAATCTATAGGTTGTTAGAATTTGGTGCATATTTTAGTACAATGGGACATTCACTAAATTATACGTTTGTGGCGCGTGAAAGTAATGATCGGGATCCAAAATACGTGCTGTAAATTGTTTCCTTTTCAAATGAAAGTAGACGGTCAGATTCTACCCAGGTATAAGTATTATACGAGCATTGCAGACAGGAAATAAGTAAGTGATCATTAGAGGTCTGTACGCGGATCGGATTTCGGCGTTCAAACCTTTTGAGTGCAATAATAACTGATATGCCAATAAAAAGTATACAAGTGGTATAGAGATGCAAAGTAGAAATAGATCCATGGCGAGAGGTATACTTAATTTCATAAGTTTTTATCTCAGTTTAACTTATGGTACTAGAAACGTGCTTGATTTACTAAGTTTAATTTATTCATGTATCATTCAGGTACACAGTAGTACAGTTAGACATATTTATACAGATGTAGACTGCACAATAGCCGCATCAAGGTTTACTATGTTGAAAATACAGAGCCACTTGTTTGCACGTTAGTCGGTAAGGACCAGCCGTGTCTGTTCCTGAGAACTATAAACGTCAATGAGGAACGCGTCTTGTTATTTTAGAGTAAATATAGTTAAATCAGAGCTGGCACTTGGCGAGCTGAATAGCGTGAATGTTACGTTTAGAAGTGGGCGCTAAGTGTTGTGGTTTGGGTTACAGTGTAGGCAAAGTGTAACGAACAAAGGATCGTTCGCATTTCGTACGCCGTGTGAGACAATGCGCAGTCCGAGTGCGCAAGCAGCGTAACATAGGGTGAATGAATCCTAAATCAGTCCGCGACGCGCGACGACCGCGTCTTCAGCACACCACCTAACGCTGGTGAACCTCACAACGTTTTCCTGCATGAGCGGCTCCAATTTTATTCTAGACTGCCATTCTCAGCGGCATTCTTAGCATGCCGAGTCGTGGAAGGCAAAACGTCTCGCGGAGAAATGGCCGGAGCGAATTTCGGTACAACTATCATCAACGGCCTACCGTATCTAATGTGGTTTACGTCGTCAGCATCATGGAAACATTCGTCACAAATATGCGAACGGTCCTTGACTTTTTGTTCAGCTAACAGAACACTGATTGACTGTTTCCTGACATTAAAAGGCGTACTTTTGAATAATTAGGAGCTTCAAATAGTGGTACTTTGCAAACATTATTTATACAATTCTGTCCAATATTCTAACGTTTGTCTTTATGTTAAAAGTTTTACATTTAGGTATGTATTTTAATAGGTAAGGTATGTTGTACTAACTAGTAAGTATACACAGTTTTTCACAAATTGGAACTCACAATAATTCACATTGCCATTTTAGGTAGAGTCTTCGAAATGTCATCTCATGCATAACACATGGGATGGTTTTGGTATACGAAACTTCTAAATTAAATCTAAAAAAACCTTTCTTCCAAATCACACTAAAAACGGCCAAAGCTACGGTCAAAATTTAAGTTAACTGTTAGCATCACCTTTTCTGGTATACAATTTAACATACTTTATTTGCAAAAATATTTATCTTTAAGCCAGATAAACCTGTTCAGAACGAATCTGATGAAATGAATACCAAAAAACGTTAATGAGATAGGAAGTTACAGTAATAAAACAAATTAGGCATAACGAGATCCAAGAATAAGTATTTGCATATGAAAAAGGATTAAAGACCGTCAACCCAGAAACCATGTTTTGATCCTAAAATGCCAATGAAAAATAACATTAAAAAATGACCAACACTATGGACTTTGTCACTTGTATATCTTATAATTTAAGACGGTATTATTTGCTAAAGCTTAGGTTAGGTATATGCATATAGGTATAGGAATGTTAACTACTTACGAGTATCTTTCATTGATAGATGAAGAGTCCTGAGCTCAGAAGTGGACCTATTGATAACTTAGTTTCCGGAGCTATCATTAGTAATGTTTTGAAGGAACCTATTGGAAATCTGTGGCATATGATGCCCTTTAAAAAACATTAACCAATAATTAGGGTCCCGTTGGCAGTAATGCGCGGAAGGAGTACGCGCACGGTCGCTATCGGCGCGAGGGCATCTGCCTGCGCGGGCACATCAAATTAACGGAGTGGAACCGGGAACCACGCCAACGCTGACACGCCAAAATTCGCACCTATACGCAAGCAATACGGAGTACCACGGACACACATCAGCACCCGCCGACCACCCGACCGCAACGCTACGCTTTAATCCACCAGGAATTCTACTAACAACTGCACATTGTTGTTTTTGTGCCAATGAGAACAGGATACCGCGGAAGTTTGCTGGTCATTAATAAACTTGACGTACAAAATCGAAGTGGACATGAAAAATACGCACCAGTCAGAAAAGAATCGCCAATAAATTCTTACAACTACGACAAGTTGCATTACGAATCTTGGGCGGCGCTCGGCTGGCACGTTGTAGATAAACATAAATCTGAACAGAGTAAACTAAGTTCACTCTAACGATACAATCGTGGGAAGAGAGACGTTAAACTGCTACATAATTGTTTGAAGACATGAATAGTCAGTGAATGAACGGCGTTAAGATGCCAACTATGCGAAAGTAGCCTACCATGACAGCGGGCAACCGGATAAAAAATTAACGTGTTTACAATTAGCGTCAGTTTAAATGCATCATCGCCATTAAAAGCATAAACCCTGGGGATAGCAGGAAGGCAAAAACATGTCACCATTTGCCATAAACGAGAGATTCGTTAAACCAAACCTAATTCAGAATTGTTGAACCACGTCTGGTCAAGCTATTGATTGGTAGGTACGAAAGCAAAAAAAAAGAGACGTGATTATACAAACATTTTTTCGATTACTTCATCGATATAGCTGATAATAAACCGAAGAAAATTAAATGCTGGGCTAGATCATAAAATAACAAGTATTAATTTTCAGCTATCAGATAGATAGTATTGGCAAAAAATATTTATCATCAAAGAGTTTGGAATTCGTTTCGAGCGGTCAATAGCTTATTTTTTTGCGGCAATCCTTTTGCACACAGAAGCATAAATTAAAAGGGGCGTGTGGCTATGATTCGTACGATAAAGTAATGCGAACAATAGTTAATAAATTTATACGCAAACGAGGTTCACGGTTCAATGAAGATCTACAGAAACAGATAAAAAAAACAGCGCGATTGACTTCGGTCCCCATATGATAGTCTAGCCGATAACATAAATTATGAGCGTCGCCTACAACCTATGTTTTGATGTCAAGGAACTTTTCAGGATCGAGATGGTAATTTATCATTGTTTTTGTCCCCCCATAATGTATGACCACGCCTGCATATTTAACTCATTTAAATGTATGTAATGAGCTTCATATTACATTGAACCGAAAGAAGAGTAGGGTTAGCACTTTATCTTATCATGATATTTGAGTACAAACTTACATTATGTACGTAAGTTGCAGTGCTATTTTTTTATAAAATACAATCATTTTGCCAATTTTTTATAAAATACAGTGGTATTTCATCAACCTTTGTAGAAATCAAATAGCTTTCACAGTATTGCGGAAATGGTGTAAGTATAATAGCATGTTTCATAAAATGCTTTGTTATTTACTTTCGACTTTTTAACGTTTCTAAGGTTAAAAAAATGATTGAACTTTGATCTTATCGCGGGCTAATCTCAACTAATTGAGTGAAAGACATACATTAGTGTCCAATGTTACTGCCGACTTCATTGGTCACGCAAGCTCGCGATCAGCTTATTTTAACGAGACGTAAACGAATGCACTTTTTCTATCGTCATTTCTTTACGCCTTCTTCAGCTCAGGACTTGCAAGAAAAAAACTTTTTGCCATACAATGGACAGTTATTGACCGCATTCACAATTACCTGGATGACTTTGGAATATTTTGTGTATAAAAAGAACTCGATTACAAGTTTTGGCAGTAGCATAAATAAGCAATTTAAAAATGAAAAGTTTGTTACTATTCAGGTCTAAAAAGCAAAACTAATAGACAACAATTGCAGTAGTTACTGTTCATTGTACGGCCACAGAAATTATAGTATTTCAACGTGTACAGGTGAACAAAATGACATCCTAGTCCACGGCCGCTCTATTGATTACAGTACTAACTTCTAGCTAAGTAGATGCAATTAGTTCTAGTATTTAATTACGTTGTGTCTTCAGAAGCTATGAGCTGGGGCACCGCTTTCTCCGGATCCTCAATTCAGCTTAGCCTAGTGCGGATAAGTATTACAAGGAGTTTAACTCACTGCTTGAAAGGTATGTTTGAATTAGAGCTATAACCATAACTTACCGATACTTAGTACTATCTAACTACTAACCAATGAAGCGGGTGTAAATACTTTTGGTCTTAAAATAATTACTGCAAAAGCGTAGGTATATAAGTACTCATGGAGGTAATCGAATTGCAAATTATAACTACCATCTCATACTCGTGCTACTAGACATAATAACCAAGTTAGTTTTTTCAATAGCGTGAATACAAATTAGTTTTGTAAGAATAACTGTTAGCATAGAGACATGTGAAACCTGTCACAAAATATAAGAATCGCGGAACATTCGAATGTCAACAGCAGTATACCGCAATGTGACAAGTCTATAGAGCTGCCATGTAAAATTTTCGTGACAAGTATGATTAAAATAGTCGTATCTCGTCGTATGCCTAGTCGTAGCTGTGACAGAGGCGCGGTCTTTTATTAAGCCAAGTCTGCTTGGGTGGCCGTAAAGCTCGGCATTTCTGCTACACTACGCATCCTACATTAATTAGATAAAACCAGCGACTTGTAATCTTTTGAGAACACGCTCCCTCAAGCGACCGCGCATTTCTGACACGATTTGCAACGGTACCAAATAGCGATAGCACTTCAAACACAATGTAGGTATTCTTCATTTTATGTAAAACTTGTCAATAAGATCAATTTCAATAAAACTACACAAAGTTGACAAAGTTGCTTTTAGTACCTATGTACATTTTGATAATATTATATGACAATTTGACTCAGATTTATACTCTAGTGTCAAAGAAATATTTTTATGAACACTATTCAGTAATAAACAGGTTCTAAGAGTATTTTTTGTAATCACTAAAGGGATTAACAGATAAATGAATTAATCACACATTCAACTGTCGGTTGAATGAACTCGACTTGGACGGCTTAATTAAAATAACAGGTACATTTAATTCTTATTGGGTTGGGTAATAAGTATGATCGATGCGATTGAGCAGAGCGGCAGCCGTCACAGTAATATTAGAATATTAATGCAGTTCGGAATCAGAGTTATTTCTCTTCGAAAATGTCATAATAACTACGAATTAGACATAGCACAACAAAATAAAGTATCAATTTTGCAGATTACAAAAATAGAAATATATATTTTGGTATTAAAGCGTGCAATAAACGACGCGGAGAAAGCACATGTGATGAGATCCGCAAAGTATAAAGCTCAATCGACAGAACGCAACCTGTTGATTCTGATATTGCAGTTGTTTTAATGGAAGATGAGCTTCAGCACAGTTAATGAATTATTTTCACATCACTTTATTGCTGCATTTAAATTGATAACTTTGTGCCCATTGCACATTAACCGTACACGATAATTTATCAATACGTTACTTTGCATCGGCTGTTAAATTGAAAGTTGATTGAATTTCTGGCAATTAAACGTACAATTTGGAATTTTAATGAATAAATTATAAGGGCCTTTTTGTTTTACTGCTTAAGTTCATAAACCAATTAATGTTTAAAATCAAAGCGTCCGTCATAATTGTTCATATATGTTAGAGTACTGTAGAAAATACCGTGCTTCTCGTGATGGTTTTTGAAACGAGGCGACGCAACTCTACGAGCATTAACATAAATACAAACATTAAGTAAACATACGACTTCTAAGATAATCTTATCTGACTTAAAGTTTTCAATGTATCATTAGGAAAAGCGTTTAAGTGAAAAAGCACACCGTTAAACATCTAAAACTGTGCGAAACCCGGCACGGCTGCGATGTAACGTCTAAATAACGCGCGATTAAGATCACTGCTCTGAGACAATGCTCAGAACATGAATTGCGTGTACATCCGCGGTGCGCTTGATGTAATTAGAGGACGAAGGCGCAGGCGCCGCTAGGGCTGTCAAACCCGTTATTCATAAGATTACGCATAAGTTGTCAATAGAATGTTATTTGGTTTTGTTTTCCGATAGGGCGATTACTTTTGTGCCACCTTCTAGATACATAATAAAGTTATTAAAATTCATAACTGTAGCCTTAATGAACCACTAGATCACTAGTGTTAGCTTGTGGTAGTCAACATAACAATGTACAGCTTTAACTCAACAATAACAAAAGGTAGCTTTTGTATTTTCATTAGTTTTACTTTTCAATATTTTGTTTTTCGTAACAAATTAAACTGTACTTGTAAATACTAATACATATTTATCTGGAAATCAACTCATTTCTATAAATAGAGCAGATAAGAAATCACGTTAGCGCACTCATTTACCGTTCTCTCAGTTTCAACCATCACTGATTCTCTTAGCACCGAAAAAGCTCCAATTGAATGTGCAGCCCTAGGCGAAAGCTCTAAGACGAACGCTATCTCGGCATCCGGCGCCCCGTATCGTGTGAGAGATCGGGCGCCCGGCCGATCGGCCGCCACACCACCGCGCGATTAACAATAAAATACCTGTTAAAATATTTGTTAAAACCGACCACCGCGATCTATGGGCACCATCGACGTGTTTTCGGATTCGCATCGTGCACGCAAGGCAGCCAACATAAAAGGGAAGCGCGGCGAGATTCCCTGTGCACACGAACATTCCGTATTTATTAATTGCTAATTTAAAATGCCTATTATAGGAACTAAGATTTAGTTAGAGCACATTTCTCGTTCTTTCTTAAATATTTAAGAACGTAACACCTCCTTTTTACAAAACTAACATTCGCGGCCTGTGACAACAAACGCTTAATTTTACTTGATTGCCATTTGTAATAAGATTAAATGGTGATCTACCGCTTATCCAATCATAAGTGAACTATGATCAGGTTATTTTGTAATCATGCGTAATTTGACATATCAGTGACGAAGACGACCAGACCACACGCTTCAAAAGATAACGTTGTATGTTATACAGAAAGTGGTCCTTTATTAACGTTACCTAAGTCATGATGTAGGTATTAATAATTTGAATAACGTTATTAGAACAGGTTTGTGTAGCATTCAACATGATTGAGGATATATGCGATTGAAGAATTGCCCTAGGGGTAAGTAAGGGTGTGTCGTGATCGCTAGCGTATTAAGAAATACTTTATAAAAATAGAATTATCATAAATTATCCGTTTTAGTTGATTACGTGATAAAATCTAATTTTGCAGTGTTGAAGCTTTTATATCGAGGACAAGAGTTATTATGAGGTAATTGTTGAACAATCTACACTAATAATAAAAAGAGGAAAGATTTGATTGTTTGTTTGTTTGTATTGCATAGGCTCTAAAACTACTGGACCGATTCAAATTATATTTGGTACAGACATAGTTATAGACCCTGAGAAGAATTTTTGTCGCGATATAAAATCGTCAGGGGGGTGAAATGGGGGATGAAAGTTTGTATGTAAATTCGACTTTTAGCGAAGGTGAAGTTGCGGGGAACTGCTTTTCACTCTATTTTTCCAAACTACAAATTACAGAGGGTTCGTCTGAAACTATTTATTATCTACTCTGAAAAAAAAAAGGATCAACCAAACTAGTTTTATTAGTTGAAGGGTTTCGTTGTAGGGAAGTCAATTTTTGTTAAATATAAATAATCTTCTGGTTATCAGTAACAAAACTAGATTGTTACTGATAACCAGAAGTTCGCAAGTTGCTAGATTACGGCCTACTAGTAGCCGAATTTTGGTTGCTGTCAACCATTTTTTTTTTTCAGTGTATTCTGTCAATGTGACCACACATTACACTATTTGAGACATAGCGTTCATGGCGTATCATGATGCGGATGGTTGGTATCGGCGGGTCCGCTTCGTTGTAACTGTTGATAATTAAGAGTGGTGGCGCAATGGTCAGTGCGGTGGTAAGTGGTAACGGTGCGCCCGCGCTGGCTTCCGCGCTACGCCCATTGACAGCGTCGCCGATAAATACTATCACCTGTTTACCCGTATGAAACGTCTGCGCTGATATTCTGATAGCCCGCAGTGATGTTTATCGATTTGTTCTATGTGCGCTTTGTACTCGTAAATGACTAGTTGCCGAATGGTTTATATGAAAAAAAAAACTGGCTATTTTGAAATATATTGTGGAGTATTTTCTACCAAAATCTACCTAGTCTACCTAATCTACCATATCCTGGATCATGGTCCAAAGCGGTCCCTGGGCCCTCGCGCGCGAGTGCACAATCGGGATTTCGCTAGGAAGATGATGATGATTGTGGAGTATTTTCGTGTTGCTCGTATCCTCATGATACTCTTCCTCTTTGTGTCAAAAAGGCAGGGTTTTTGCGTAACTGTGTTGCTAACAATTCTAGATTTAAATCGTTTGAAATTTGACGGTTTCTGTTTTTCTGTAAACCTGTCCATTCGTGATCAGCTAAACTAATCAGACGGACTGACGTACTAACGATTTTATTGTTACAATATCAGTAGTAACATCAACGTGTTTGTGAAATGGATAGAAATAAGGGATATAGCACTTGATTGGCACTTAGACTTTCATGGCAGCAGGAACTAACACGAATTTATGTAGAAGACTAATTAGAGTTTACAGCATCATTATTTTGCAATTGGACTGAAGGTGTCTTGGCAATTAGACCTGAGTAAGCTACAACAGGCGATACTTCAGACACCAATATAAAGTATACAATTAAATGGAAATTACGTCCTTAACTAGAATGACATTGCAATTTGGTTTTCATTGGCATTTACAGTTAGAATACTTAGCTCTTAGCCTAAATGCCATTTGCAAGTAAATATAAGGACTATTTGGTGTCCCATTGACCGAGCGAAAGCAATCACATTAAAAAACAAAGGTATTTAATGAGTACGCATGTACTCTGCGCGATGCATTCCCTTTCTCTCGGCAGAGTGCCATTACTGGTCATATGCGCCAAACCTGATGAATGAAGACCTATTAGTTTTACACTTGACTATTAGTATTAGTCCTTGTTCGAGAATTGCAATCAACTGTATTAACAGCGGTTCCTTTCAGTTAACGAAGAAATCATTAATCATATTTCAGATAAGCAATCCGTAGACGTGTAATATGAAATTAACTAAACCATTGCAAATAAAAATGTTTTCAGCTGACGAAATCAAAAATATTTGACTGTTCGCCATAAATGCCAAAATCTCGTGAAAACATGTTTTTGTACATAATAGTGATTCATAGCATATCGTAATTTTTCTAGCATTGGATAACTTCCATAAAGTTGACGCATATCAACGATTGGCTCAGTTTTTTAACTGCTATTAAAAACAGCATCGAGTCATATGTAGGTACTTTTAAAGTTGATTTATGTTAAGAATTAGTGGAATACGAAACGTAATAAGCATATCAATGAATTGGAACTACATTGTAACAAATATACTAGTAAATATTAAACGAAAATGTTATGTACATAAATGTTTTAAACGGGCAGAATTATTGGTCTCAACGAGTGGACCCCCATCGAACTTAAGGAACAGAACTCCCCGTGACTGACGTTGAAAAATAACCAACCAGTGCGCACGGGCGTATTGCAAATACGAACTAAATATTTATGTACCATCATTCTTTTCTCATTGTATTACATTACTAATGTAATATGAAGACGTCTCAGGACCACGGTCAAATGAATGTTTTTACAAGAGACTGTTTTAGAAAGGTTTTTCAATTGATATGGTTTTGCTTGGTTGTTGTCGAGTATATGGCAAATTATATTCAAGCTGAATTGCACCATCTTATTTTAACCATAACCAACGTCAAAAGTCTGTCAAACTCCTTAAAACACCGGTTATGGTTATAGTTACGGTTAAAGTAAGGTGGTGAAACTCGAAAAAAAAAATAACTCTTTACCAAGTAGTATATAGTATAGTTTATCGTCCACTTACTGTAGACATATTGAACTCCTCAAACAAGAATATTATAATGTTATCTAAACAGTGTCGCGTACGATACGGCCGGACATAGAAGGGCAATGGCGCCGCTACCTCAGCAGTATCCACACGATTGTATTTGAGGTATGCCGAGTTGAGTTATCGCCGCTCGTCGGGGCCTTTGCCTTCACGCGCTTCCGCGACCGTCGCGCGTCCTCGTCCTCCGATATGAGCATGACGCCGGCTCTTTGATAATGCTAATGTTCGCGATAGGCCGATCAGTTGCCGCACGATACCGCACTAACACACAATGACCGCCCCGGCTAAATGGGAATCAACCCGGGATTCCTATTCCTACACGGCGGAATATTTGCCAGATACGTAGATACAGATAACGGGGGTCATCTCTTAACGACACTTCTGTCTTGGCCGCGTATCCGATATGCAAATGCGGCGATTACGGTCGTCGACTGTTGCCGGGTTACGACTTGACAATTGTGCCGACGTGAATCATCGGATGTAATAAATTACTCGGATTGACAATAAACAATAAGGCAGCGGTGAGAGAGTGGCGCAACACTATTGAATGGCTGAGTCGTCATAATTATCGGGTCTAGGGGCGGGCGGCGCAGCACAATCGCTCGTAAAATGACAACGCGTCCGCATACTGGCACTGAACGAATAGGGGATACACGGGCCCTAACATTGTGTCGGAAGTTCTATTCAATCTGCATGCCGAGTATCGGTGGAATAGACCAAAAGTCAGTAATTATTGCTAAGAGCCGCACTCCGCCTATCCCGGCGTGCCAACTTTAATTAACATCAATACTACGCTCGTGTTTAAAAGCAGAGACGTGATATACGCCGCAAATTTATCTTAAATGCAGAGCCTAGAGCTCGATTTGTAACATTAAGTGAAGGTCTTTCCTGTGGCAGTCGCTACCAGTAAGAGTTATGTCGAAAGCGTTTTGTATTTCTCTTGGAGCTTTTGTATTATGAAAGCACAGCGATAGCAATTGACTATACGCGTGAAATAATTTTAGTTTCGCGTGTTTGCGTAATTGCCGCGACATCGGTGGCTTCGATTTGACCGAATCAAAATTCACAATGGCCAGGTACGACGGCGTACGTGATCGCCCGCGAAAGCTACTCGATTTAATCACATTTAATTGATAAAACCGTTAGGACGTAATGACGGTATATTGTGGAAATAATTTGTACATATTTAAAGTATAGCGTGCTTAGAATGTTTCACATTTCCAGGGTACCGTAAGAGGATAAAATTTGCGAGAGACAGTGTAGGTATCTTGCAACGCAAACGCGATGTGCGAACAATGCCGCTAAAATGACTAATATAATTTGAATCTGGGCTCTGTAATCTGAGGCTTATTACACATACGAATCAATTTTTTTAGTCAAATTAGATAGTCTGGTTTAGGTAGGTGTATCATTACATGAAAGATGTATTATCTTTTTGTCTAGGGTCCATATTACACAAAGAGAGGAGTGAACTAGTAAAATGCGAATTGCAAAACGCGAGAAGTAGGGTATTGTATTGGCATGAAGCTTTATAATTTAATTTAATTTAGCAGATAACGTATAATTTCATGAATGTAAAAGCTTTCTAGCAAATCTACTGAGGCGTAGTATTCTATTACTTTGCATTTTAAGACTTTTTGTTTAGTTGAAGACAGATGGGATCATAAATAAGGTTCTATCACACTGGCTGGAAATGTGATTGATCATGAGCACCTGTGTGCTAATGATGGCGACCCGACGGTTGATGAGACGCGGTTCGCAGAACGCGTGACTTATGAAAAGACGAAGAAAAAATTAAATTATAATGACAAGTCGGTGCAAAGACGACGATGATATAACGGTAAAAATCGACCAAATTCCTGCATGCATCGATCTTCACGCTGTTACATCGGTCACGATCGACTCAAGTGAAAACATTAGACGTGTGAACCCATCATTTACTAACAAATTTGTAGTGCGTTGAACTTCAAAGTAATTTTGTAAGTGGTCATGGAACGAAGTTGGCGCTTATTGTGACTAATTTTGTTATATTATCGAGTATAAAATAGCACAGCTTGTGGTTTACTGATGACCGTTTTTTGGTAAACGCATTTGCCCCGAGAGAATACACGGGGCAAACAGTAACAATTTACTTTTTCATTACAGAGGAGCAGCAGAAAATTGCATGAAATTCTTTCATGATCTTTTCTAACTGTTTTGGGAGAGAATGATAAAAGCTCTAATGTTTAAAGTAAGCACTAAGAGTTAACCATAAGATGTAGAAGTATTAGGAATAGGAGATCAAACAGCTGAGGGAAGCTTACGAGTAATTTTCTGAGCGCTGTTTGAGAGCTTATGAAAAGCTGTAACGCTGAATAGAAAAGATGGTGGGAATATTGAAATTTAACGTAATCGTAGCAGTAAAACGTGACGTCGGCCACAGTTAGCCGCAATGAGTTGCGGCGGGGGCGTTCCGACGTCGCGGCCGCGGACCGAGTGCCGACGTCCAGCCGGAAAAGAGCCTCCACGAAAATTTATTTATCAGGTATCGTACCGTACATCAGCGCCTAGGGACAGGGCTGGAAATTGCGGGCGGGCGAGGCGCGGCCGATGCGCCCGTCGATACGGGACACTGCTCACTTCCTAACATAAATTCGGTGTACGGGAATCGGATATTATTATTCAATCGGACGATCGAAGTTCGCGCGGGGGCCATAAGTCACTGCGACGCGAGCGCCGGCGGCCGCCGTGAGCGGTGGCGCACGACCGCCGATGCCATCGCGTCTGCGAGCACCGCTAGCCGCAGCCCGCTCAGCTCCGCCGACTCCGCTGGAGCCTTTACGAGTACCGAGACTCCACATTTCGTTGCTAACGGCTCTTTGCTTGTACCCAAAAATATACGTTTACCTTGTTATAGCCTCGAACACAATGGGAATTGCAAGTTATGAAAGTTTTATTACTTATGTGTACTATTTTTATTACTACCTTATCTCGTAAAGTAAAGCACAGATGATGTAAAATTACAGTTGTAAAACTTTTTTTATTACATTAAAAATTTGCAAGACTTCAGTGTTATTTAGATTTTCGTATTAATTTTACGAAAAACGTTACAACCACTTAGGTCTTAGCTTACAATATTCATCACAGATCATACTTGGAAATAAGTGCGTATAAAGTTGTTACTGTGCATTTGCAAATTCCGTAATTGTGTCTAGACGTGTTTTATGGCGCTTTAAAGAGGAAAAGTGTTGGCCTTTCCAGAAAATTCACTGAAATGTCCATGGTGAGCACGTGCGGTGCGTCTACTTACAATTAGCTAGAAGGACTAACGGGTACGCTTAGTAGGTAACATTATTTATTTTAATAACGTAAGCACGAGTACTAGAACTGTTTTTATCGGTTAGCCGTTTAAAAAGGTACCGTTTACTATTTACAACTTATAACACATTAATGAGTAAGGGAGAAGAAAAAGGAAGGCGATCATTAATCATCGGCCCTCTGCAAAGAGGCCCGACTTGTCAGATACTAAGTAAAGAAGCATATGTTTATTTACAAAGGCTGGTTTTTCATGCGCCACATATTATGAATGATTACCCAGAGAAAACCCAATTACATGGTATCATTCATATGTCCCACGTTAGGAAAGTGTACAAAGAAACTTAACTACAAACTATAATAAATATTGATAAAATTGCCTTAATAATAGAGACAAATAGCCCTAGATTCCACAGTGAAGAAGTCAGCGTATAAAATGTACAGCTTAACACATTTGAATAGGCTTTTTAATTTTTTTATTTCAATCATAACTTTGTCTTACTTAAGTAGTTGTTCATAAAATACTTACTATTACAACTGAAGAAGACAATAACGAGCATTTTATTACAATCTTAATGAGCTTTTATAGTTTACAATTAGTTCTTTACTAGAGGCGGTACGTAACTGTCTAGGCGCGGTGTTTTTGTAACAGTCTATGGTTAAATTAGAATTGATTGAATTTCTTGATTGGTTTAAGATATTGCTTTGACCTTTTTCTTCTTTGATTTTTAGGGTTTCGTAGTCCGACAAGGAACCCTTATAAGTTCGTTCAGTCCATCTGTCCTAGTCTGTCACAACAGCAGAATATCTTCTACGTTTATGGACTGATTTGCATGTAACTTGGTTCGAGGATACTTCACATATAGATCTCGTTTTAAAAAAACACAAAATTAAAATCACCCCTTTTTAAGGGTACCTCCCTCAATGCTCATCTTTTAGTAACGGGTATGCCCCCCTCGTTTCGCTACGCACTCCTGAAGCCTGTAGTGCATGCTCTCAATCAAATGCCTGACATTTTCCATTGGAATCTCTTCCCAGGCCCTTTTAACAGCGTTGATGAGTTGCTGTTGGTCGTGGATTTCCTGATCACCCTCTCTAACTCTTCGTTTCAACTGATCCCACATGTGCTCTATTGGATTTAACTTCGGACTGTTCGCCGGCCACGGCAAGACTTGAATTTGAGAGGCTTCCAGTACAAACCGAGTCGCTTGAGCCGTGTGTGCACGAGCATTGTCTTGCATCAAGATGAATCCAGGACCCGCTCGCTGGGCAAATGGGATCACATGTGGTCTGACAACTTCCTCAATATACCGCTGAGCAGTAACAGTACCCTCATTTAAAATAGCGAGCTCAGTAACGATCGACTTCATGGATGCAGGCTTCTGAAAATCTCTCGCCGCGTCTTCTCCATACTCTAATACGCCGATCGTCGTTAAAAAATTTAACTTTGCATTCGTCTGTAAAGAGCACCATGCCCCATTGGTTTATGTCCCAGTCCAAATGTTGACGGGAAAATCTTAAACGATTTGCACGATGATTTCTGGTTAATGGAACACGGACAACTCACCTTCTTGATGCCTGCTGGTCATCATGCAATCGATTACGAATAGTTTGGTCACTGACACGAGTACCCGTTGTGAGCCGTAAACGATTTTGCAGCTTGCGGGCCGTCGTTGTGCGATCTCGGCGCGCACTTAATCGAATGTAACGATCCTCTTGAGCTGTTGTAATGCGATCTCTGCCCGAACCAGGTCTTCTTCTAACACTGCCGGTCTCTTGGAAACGATTCCATAGATTTTAAATAGGTCTTCGAGAAAATCCCAATTGCAAACCCACAGATCGCTGCGAATGACCTTCTTCAATCATTGTAACGGCTCTGATTACTGTCAGAGAGTCCATATAACGCCTGCGTGCTTGTGGCATATTGCAAAAGATGTTTCTGACTCGAGATATCAATGAACTCTGATAATTTCTAATAAACCAAGAAGCTAAGGAAAGCAAAACGGCAAAGAAAATGGAAACAAAATTTTCAAAAAGAATTTTAAATTAAATTTTATTTAAAATTGTTGCCAGCATTAGATGAATACTACAATATTAAAAAGTTTAGGTATCAAAGAGTTTGTATACTCAATATTTTACTACTTTCAATATGAAAATGTTTAATAATTTACACCAAAATGAAAAAATACCTCGTGGCCCTTATTTTGTTTCGACAAGTATATTTAAGGCTACCGGAACCACCCACGAAAGATTGTGTAGGTAATGCGTACATTAATTAATATTTTCATGGGAAGTATCTTTTCACTTCTTTTAGGTTTGTTTGAAAGTCATCAAAAAAGTATGTTGAGAAATTAAAAAAAAGTAATGCCACCCAACATTACTTTATGCTGGGTTCATAACTTTATTATGATTTCAAGCCTACTACGGGACTTTTTGTGGAAGTGGATACTTAGTATCTAACTAAAAGATCTATTTAGAATTAGAAGCGGTTAAATGAAACTAAGGAATACCGTATATCTGTCGGATATTTGAAAGCGATAGAATATCAAATGCCGGGAATGGTATAGACGGAATGTGACACAAAAGCTTTTAGATTCATATTTTCTCTGAAACATCAATTTATGGATCTATGTGCTATGAGCTTTTTAAATTTGTATGTACATTTTATTAAAAAGAAGCCACCAAGTAAAACTTCCATTGCAATGAAGAGTTTCAGAATTTAGATGAAAAATAAAAACAATATTTCCGAAAACATCCAATCACAATGGGCAAAAATAAGTACATTCGACAGCACGGCTAGGTGTACATTTAGCTACGAAAACATCTTTTATTAAGTAGGTAATAGAGGCAATCCCAAGGTCAACATGTATGTAGGTATATTAGTTTTACGTGCAGCCGTGGCCGTTAGAAAACGAAAAATTATCATGAGCGAAATATTTTAATACTTGGGCAAGGTTCTTAGTACCACTATACATTGACGTCAAACATGACCCTGGCTTGCATGTAACTCTTCTAAAGCACCTTCTGTGCCTTGTCTTGTTACGCATGTTTGGGCCACAATGAGCGATCGCCATAGCTCTAGCTGCGCAGCGCTGCGCATTGCTTCTGAAAACGTCTTACGTTAACTTCTTGTACTTACGATGCAAAATACAAGCAGATAAGCTAGTTAGACACGGTTGGAAATGCCTGGAAATGTTCTTCGTATGTCACTAGTTGCATAACATTTTCTTTCCACAACCGAGGAAAAACTGCTCCATGGGGAAGAATGATTTTTTTGGTACTACTCTACCTGCCCTACCTATATTTTATATGCCTGAATCAGTGTTTTACACGTTTTTCATATGATGAAGATCAAAATGGTACATTAGAAAGCAGGATTTACTGACACTGACGTTCAATGTCAAAAATTGTGCTGGTTTAATTTGGAACCTCCGCACACACTAAATTTTAATACAAAAATCGAAAAATATAAATGAAAAATTACTTCAGAAATGATATCTTCATACATAGGCTCTGTCTACGATGGAAGTGTTATATAGCTTTTCATACAGACATATTTTTGCTAACAGCATTATATTTTCGTAAATACGTCCCGTGCAAGTGCACAGTGTCACGGACATTTAGGCACAATCGGTGCGCGTGCGACGCTAAAGCGGTCGCAGCGTCGGCGCGCGCAACGTACTCACTTCACAGAACGTGAACTTTTTTATTATTGCCTTGACCACGGCTAGTGTGCTTCCTGGACATGATGCAGGAGTGACTTGACATTTTTCATACCATGCAATGTCAGCAGAAAGCAGGTCATTATGGGTGTTTCCAACGAGAGAAAACTAAATCGGGAACGTTAGATTGATATATGCCAAATCTCTCATGCATGAGTTACTTTAAGGAAATGATTTTCAGATATCTATCTCCTCAAGCGGGTTACATGAATGGGTGAAAGTAAATCGATTCTAGGACAATTAATTTAAGCGCACTATCCTAATGTTAATTAGTACATTGGCATTTTCGAAAAACATATTTAATTTAACTGCTTTGCTGCTTTAATGTACCGGCCTATACAGGTGCTGCGTATCTTTAGTCACTATTGTCTACAGATAAACAATTCATCTTTTATGTTTTGTCGTCTAGTCTCATCATCACGTCTGTGAACAGTAAAGGTTCACACTAAGGTTGTGTATCTTCCAACGTTTAGGAATCGTGACTGCACTCGCTGCCGGGAATTCGGTGTGAACAGGCGAACAAGGGCTAAAATAAACATAGCTTTTAGAGATATTCTAGGAAACTAATAGAGGTATTACTGGGTACATCAATTTACAAAATTGACGAACATCCATATCTCATCATCAATTATGTTTGTTTGCAGCCTGCATTATTATTATCATTACTCGTGATAGGGTATTCGGGCGATCATTAGATTTTGAAACAACCGTTGGTATCGGCGCCAAAAGAATATTTTCACAAGCAGTTTGTGATCAAGACCAGGTTTTAAAGCAACTGAACATCCTATAAGTAAAATTTATTCATGTTTCATCATTAAATTAAAGAACTTGCTCTTGACTTCATGTTCGTTACGTTACGTTCCATTCCACTTCTCCACAGTTTAATTTGACGAGCTTAATAAAATCACAATACAGGGGCACAGTATGTTCCACCCGGAAATAAGAGAGATATACATGTTTATTACGTAGCAGACGGACGGTTACGCATATTTAGGCACAATAAGAGGTATGAGCACGAGCGGCGCAGGCGCATTGCCCGGTAGTACACGTTGCAAGAACTCTTGCGAGCCGTCTGCTTTTCGCAGCGGTATACCGGCGGCTTAGTAAACTGCCCAGCGGTGTAAGTTACGGGAAAGCGGACAAAATAAGCAAATTAAGCAAAATAAGTTATATTACGTGCAATGTTTTAAATAAACACAATTTTATAATAACTGTAATATTTGTTTATATTAACAATAGTAAAAATAAATTAAAGTTATTTTTTTTTTTAACAAGCTTTGGTACAAGTTTGAGGAACTTAATGTACGCTATCCGTTTTAAAGGCTTAATATAACAATTTATTATCAGTGCCTCAAGCATCAAGCTTATAAGGGTTTTTAAAAAAATCTAATAATTAATTTTAGTACGAAATAGTTTTTTCAAAAGGCGGGATAAACAAAGAGGGCTCCTGCCTGACTATAATCTTTTCTACGAGGATTACACACGGTTAACTTTTATGTTGGAGTGATCTAACACAAAAAATATACATATCTATTATCTAGTATAGGCACTATAGAGTCCTGTAAGCCTCATGGTTTAATAATACGGGCAGGGAATACTAAACATAGGCAGACGGAACACGTAGCAGTGTAATTAAATATAATATGTAATTCTTTGTGTATTTTTAGTTCAACCACAAATAATCGAATGTAGCAACGTTAAAGTTCAGGCGTTTAACATATTTTAGGAGTTATAGATTGTTATCTTTCAATTTTCTCGTTCATCGTTAGGCGATTAAATTAATTAAAAGTTCCTTGTGACGTGATCAAAATAAATTAGATCCTAAGGATCTAATTTATTTTGCCGCTTAGTGCCGAGACCGCCGGCCTAAAGGTCATGGGACAAGCGGGCTTTGTCTCTAGCCTACTAAAAGAAATAACTCTTGCTTTGCCTCTAATTGATACTGCTAGTGCATTGTAAGTATCGTCATTAAATAAACGAGCTTATGCAATATTCATCTGACTATTGTCTTCTTCCTTCTCTATACACAGGTTTGCTGTTATAATTTTATGTCCAGTTTAGAATCGTTAATTAAAACTGAAATATGAGTTGAGTTCGTATTATGATAAGTGTTACTGTAAATTATATAAATTAAGGTTAATTTACTTTTATGTTACCTGATTTTGTGAGTGCAGTTACACTATCTACGATTGTATACTTACAAAGGAACTTCTCAGGAAGGGAAAAAATCTCAAACATGTAAATTCATACAAATTGTGGTGACGGAGATTTTTCTCAAGCATTAGAAATTACGTATCTACTTCGGCAGTCGCTTAAGGCTAAGTTAAGTTATAGCAGGTGAAAAAAGTGAAAAAGGTATTCGAACAGGAGCAGCGTGCTGATGATGCAGCCATTAGACAGAAGAGTGCGGCGTGCTGCGGCCGCAGCGTGAGAAACGCCGCCCGGAGCGTGCGCACCCAATTCCCTATGCAAATGCCCCGGCGCATCCACCGCGCGCCACCGCCGCCGTGCACTACCTACTTTCGTTAACGCCCATAATAGACCTCGCTATCCCACTCAACCCCCCATAAGAAAGCTAATCGCGCCGCCGATGCACTTTCAATGCATTATTGGCGACATTAGAAAGGGACGCTCCAACTCAAGCTTTTTACTGCGCATCACAACAATGGGGTTTAATAACGACAACCGACTGCTCGTTACCATCCGACGATCTCATGTCGCGAGAAATCGCCTCCCTATTATTGTCCAATGCGGCGTAAGTGTGCAACAAAAGCAAAAATTTGCGAACAGGCTCTTTTTATATGAATACAGACCCACATAATACATGTATAATGGGAACTGTCGGCGAGAACGGAATTCAGTAGCCGATAAATGTTCTTAAGTTGCCTTTGGATTATATTGTTAATCATTTTATTGGGCTTGACGTTTGGAAGTTTGATACCGTTAATGAAATAAGACATTTTGGCAGTTGGAATTTGTTAATTTTTTGATGCGATTGGGAGAGTTAGGGCACGGGGTCTTTGACTGGTGCACGTTATGCGATCTAAATATCGGAGCGGATGTCATGAGATGAGTGGTCGGCGGGCGGGGCAGCGTCGGCGGCTCGTAGATTGAATCCCACAGTTGGATGATATTGTTGGAATTACAAGCGTTTAATCAGGTAGAATGCGCGTCGCGGTGCGCGAGCTACGCCGTCGACAATGGCTGCGCTGTCACGGCGCACGCTGGATCCAGCGCCCGATCACGACCGCGACATCGGAAATCAATAATCGGATGATTTAGCCACCGCGCCTCGTGCGAACCTGATTAGACACGATAGTGCTGTCGCGTCTCCGGCGGACGTACAAGCCTGTGGGGCGATAGGTTATCGTCGCTCCGAAGATCATAACTACGACTGTATTATTTCTACGTACATCGGCTAACGGAACGACACATATTTTTCAACGATATCCATCTCATGAAACCGCGCACGACAGTCCGATTTACAGTAACACATTTGATATCAATGGCAATAAGTCGGTCTTTATGGTCAAGCGTACCTGTGGGTAAGTAATAAGGATATCGAATACTAGACTAGACAGTAAAATGATACAAGATAGATATTCGGCAGATACGATCTGATCTGGCATAGATGCAGTCAACAGTAGTAGCTCTAAGACAGAAACAGGTATTTCATGGATTTTATTACTGTTTAAGATCAGGCAAAGCATAATTGAAACAACAGTTTCAGTACCAGGCTAAACTACTTGAAAGTGGCATAAATATTGGTTTAAGTAATTTTATTTATGTTATTATGACCAACCCACAAATATGTCAACTGTGTTTGAATAGTTTTTCAAATGAGATAAAAAAATTAAGTTTAGTACTATCCCTGTAAATTATAGGATATTAACCCATTTGATGCGAACGGTTGTTTCCGCGAGAGTTAAGTTATCAGAAACGCCTGAAAACGCAGCCGCAGTTATGTCTTCGCACTTAGATATGTTTCATTTTTAATCAGGTACATTATTTATTCAAGACTTGGATTCAATGATTGTAAGATATGCAATTACATCCTTAAATACACCATGTGCAATGAATGTACGAAACAACGATTGTGAAGAATGCAATGCCAATGCAAAATGCAATGCAACCACCTATGTTCTCGGACATCTGTCGTACTCCAACAAATTAATATCCATTCACTAGGTATCGCCCACATACAGCCCCAATTTTTAACAGAACAATGCTTGCATAACGTTCTCAAAATTTTTACGAGTCTATGTAGAATATAATTTGCGTTTTAATGGACTATGTGGCCGTGTCTCGTATTTACGCGTGTGCGTAAATCATCTGGCCGTATCAGTAAATTAAATCGTCGATGCGCCGTCTACAAACTCATCATTTACTTAATACCATAACGAAATTGCACAATGAGCACGGATCCGCGGTACTTAGTTGGAACAAAGCCTAATTACATTTCGTGAGGTATCAATGAAGGGTTCAATTACGTCAGTGGGCTCTATGTAATCGATGCTCTGAGCGCATTTCCCGGGTGTTTCGCCGTTGTATCTAGAATAATCTGCCATTACCATGATTTATATCGGAGTGATCGCGGGCTAGGAGGGTTAATGACAGAGCGGCCGTCCCAGCGGTGCGCATATGGGTCTGGGCGCGTAATGAGCGGGACCGCGGTCCGCGCCACCCCGGAGCGGTGCGCCTGCGCATAGCCGGCTGGGGTGCAAATGGCACTAGCGGTCAGACCATGGCCAGAGGAATAGATTAGAGCGTTTGTAATGTATTTTTATAGATTAACAAACAGATAGAAGAAATAGAAAATATAAGTATAGGTCAGGTAGACCCTAACTTTGCCTAAAGCAGTAATTAAACGAACCTAAAAGTTTAGGAGTCGCCTTAAGATGCCTTTTATCATCAAGGCAGCTTTCAATTTTCAATGTTCCATTAAAGTACATTGCCACTAATATACAGGAGACGAGCCCAAGTCTGCTAAATTACACTAGCGTATATGAATAACAAGATTTTAACAGTTATAGTATGGCCAAATGTTAAAATCATGCAATTAAATTACGATTCTATTACAATTTTGCTTGTTTAGAGACTTGGGCCCTTGATATGCCCCTAGTTTTAGTATTTAAATATGTAAATTTAAATTAAATCTTTTATTTCGGACTAATTTTTTTAAACTTTTTTTTATAAATCCATATTGGTGTTACTAATAATTTGCTTATAAACAATATTGTTACATATAAATACCAGATAAACGCCCACTCAGCAGCATCTGCGACTCAGTGCTGCCGGTGACAGATGTGTCACCACCCAGTGCTTTAATATGGGACTGTCATCCCTTACAGAAATAGTTTTCAGGATGCCATTGACGCTACCGCCTAACCTGCGCATCAGAGAGCCAATTATTTTGCGTACATGGAAGTCACCCACGCGGATTTCAGTAAACAATATTAAATTTAACAAATTTAAACAGGAGCTGAATTTGTATTCTAAACGTCGTGTTGTTTCATGTCACAATAGTTACACCCAATGAATTATTATAGGTCATTAATTTTCTTCAGCCGTACTGGTACATCTACAAAAACAATATTTATCATAACGCCAAGATACCGTAGATGGATGACACGATAACCCACACGTCATTAATGAGAAAAACAAATGGCACCACCCAACACCGAGGCGTCTCGCGTCAAATACATAACGGGTTAGCAGGTAAATGACATTGATAGAGGCAATATACCTAACAGTATTATTAGTCAGGCAGATATTGAAAAACTCCTTTAATTAATAAATTATTTATATCAATATGGATTTGCATAAAACTCATACACTTCTAAGAGGAGCTTTCGATATAGCTAATTAAAAAACGGATATTCTTAAGACAGATACTTAAGCATAATTATTTGGTTTTTAGGGTTTCTTAATGCTGATTTATTAAGCGTCCTGTCATTACAATCAATAGCTAAAAGTCACTAAAATCAATGATGAAATAAAAAATACAAAAAACTAGTTTGTGTTTACTAGAATAAACTAGTTTGTGTTTAAACTAGGAATTATACATGGTGTATTTAGGCTTAAAACTATATGAATATTAATTATACTTACATCATTTCTATATTTGTGGTTAAAAACTACAAGTTTACTTTCCACGTCTTATAATTTGTATAGGTTTCTCGTAGCAAAAATAAAACTAGTTCACGTTTTTAGTACTGTAGCCTGTCAAACAACGTAAATACTTGCATTATTCAATTAGTATTAATTTAAAACAGTTATTTCCGTTCCCCGCAATTCATCACCATTAAGATTGTGCATTATGTGTGGACACTTTTAAAACGAGCGAAAAAAGTTTGAGTCACAAATTGCGGGATGTCTAGTGGCGTATCATTACACCAGTAGTAATTATCCAATTCGATGGTTGTTAAATGTATATAATTTTCGAACGGGCTGTCTGACAACGGTTCGTTTAATAAACTAAAATAATGAGAGCTCTTGCAGTGCAACACTTTAGGCGATAGTAGCCGCCTCGCACGAATGTCGACTTACAATACAACTATTAACGCACTTCGAGAGGCGAATCTCGCATGATAAAGCAACTAAGCATAATGCAATTTAATTAAAAGGTTCGTAATTTATTGAATACGTGAGTGTCCGAACGTGATATCGACGCAGACTTGGGGTAGCTTCACGCTGATCATGCTTGCCGCACTCAATCACTAAGTTCATTACACAATTATTAGTCATGTACCTACTGTCAGTTTGGTAAGGTATTACAGCATGCGTGTATGACATCTTGACATTAAATAACCTTCCAAAGATCCCGCTTAATTCCTTATCTCCACCGACATGTGAGCTTCACAGATGCATTTTAACTTATTATTGATGTGAGTGAGCAAACGTGGAAAGAATTAATCATCATAATAAGTAGGAAGAAACATAATGATTATAGGTAATATAGGTTTAATAATCAATTTACTTATTGCAATAAATGTAAAACATATTGAAGCAGGATACACTCGCTCAAATAAAATTAAAAGGAAACATGAAATTGCGCCTGCCGTAATATGATTAGTGTTACAAATATTTATTTCAATTAACAAGATTTAAAGGCACTCAGGACATGATTCCACTAAAATCGGTAAGTATAATGAATATTTATTGGAAAGATAAAATGTCCACTTCAATTTGTCGATAAATGTTTTGATAGGCGATACAAACAAGCTGAATACAGTTACAGCGAAATAAAATTAAAGTTTTATGGATCACGTTGCTGAGACATAAATTATATATTGGTGTTGTTAATTCTACTGGTTTTTTCAAGGCGTGGACATTAACATTGATGAACGAGTGAGCGAAATAGGAGTATAAAGTTTATTGTATCGTGTGAACCGAGCAATCTTTGCTGCGTATTCAGCTTCGGCGATGCCTGCCTATGTGTCGGGTACCGTAGTACTCCAAAATAAGCTCGCTCCATGTCAAAGAGTTACTATGGTGTACTTGTAAATCATGAGGCGCCGGCGAACCTGACCTGGTAGAGGCTACGCTGACAAGCAGAGCGGATGAACAGGGACTGACCGAGGATCTTCCATCTCTGCGACTTTAGGATAATTTTTACGTTAGGAAGCGGCTTAAGTAAGTAGAAGGGAAGAAGTTGAAAATATGGGCATCGACTTTTAGAGTAGAGCTTCCTGTATCTACTATGGTGCTGACCATAGTCGAAACATTAAAGGCTAACCATTTCGCAGACTCGGTTGTAAGAACGCGGTTTTAGATCTCAATCCGATTCTGTGATATCAGAGTGCTGATACCTATTTCGTACCACCGAAATACTAATAAGCACGCGTGAACAAGTCAGCTGTTTCATCATCTTTCAGACAATCACCATTATCATCTTAGCGCTATCCCGGTTATGCACTTGCAAGGGCCATACAGACAATCAATTGGTGATTTTTAATTAACAGAAACTGTGTCTAACTATTAGCTGTTAATACAGATCATTGCCAAAATGACTACATTGTGTGACATCTTCGCTACCGCGGTTTTCATAGTCAAGTGTCCGCATTTCAGGGTGACACGCGCGGCGGCCTTAAAAGGCGTACTTAGGATGCGCGTAATAGGGGCTGCGTCGGCGCATTAGGGAATCCGCGACGCATGCTGATGAGCCGTTCGGTCAACTCAACTCGACAGCCCATCGGATGCGTCGGGCCCACGTCCGATGTTCGCGTAATTAATTACTGCAACAAATTGTAATTGCGTCTTTATAGCGCTACATTGTTACATGTATGCACACGGTGTATGAGAACTGGTTGCTAGTGCAATTTGTTTTATGATGGAGGCGCCGGCCGGTGACGCACTGACAGACGAGCGCATCCCATTATCGTCGATCGAGTGTCGTCACAAATACTTTTCAGTTACTGCGCGCTTAGCGTCGTCATCATTATCTCGGTGCAAGTAACATAATATTCTTATTGTTTACCACCGACCAGCTATAAAGTTGATTTTTATCTTAATCTTCTTTTGGTCGACTAAACTAACTGTCTAATTGATTCCAAAGTAAAAAAACGTGAAGATGAGATAAAAGCTATTTTCGTAACACTTATTGCGTCTGGCTATTTTCAGATATGTAAACGTGATATTTTACACTTGCATAAAAATGTACCGATCTCACTACATATTCTAGGTGATGTTACGATCAATTTTACAGCGCAGTTAGATTTTTATGGCATTATTAAGCATGCAATCTAATTTTTTGGTTTATTTTTATGTGGCATGGCGATTGCCGCATGTGCTTAATAAGAAAATACTTTTGAGATAAACATATTTTTTCTGAACGTATTTCTTTTGTTTACTTAGGTTTAGCTTTCATCATAGGAATTGAGGTTGATTACCTTCTTTTAAAAAAAATATATTTAATAACAATAAACTTTGGTAGAGGTGCACTACGATTAAAACATAGGTAACAATACACTTACATCAGAGATCGAAAACACTTTGTCAGGCTAGAAAGCTTACAAAACGGACATCCAAGTACTCTGCTAGTGAATACGGAGGCAAATGGAAAACCATTTTTCATAATAATAAATATCATGTCATTACTGAAAAATACGACCATTTAAAATATGAGTTGTATATGCTGCAGACATTATGTGTATCATCAACTGTTTACCTAATTCGAAATAAAAAACAGAATAAGCAACAAAACCTTCATTAAAATAAATGAAATCTAACTCTCAACTGTTGTTTAAAATTAATAGTTTATCTTTTTATAACATTTTATATCAGCGCGTTATTGATCATTTTGCGATCGTTTGAGAACGTTCTTTATCCGACCAGTGTAAAAGAACAAAGTGTTATCTTACCGTATTTATAAGTCGGTCTTTAAATCTTATAAAGTACCAAAGTGAAATATGTGATGTCTTGCTGTTTCATCATTCATCAGCTTTAATAAGATGATGACGTATGTAACATTACAGTAATAGTTTAGATAGCTGCATTTTTGTGGCGTTAAGAGTGGGACGTGTGTATGCATAGATGCCTCAGTGGTGTATTGATTAGTCTAGATCGGCGGCACATTATTCAATAAGGCGCCAGTAATAACCGATGCGCAAGAGACGCGCCGTGAGTACGCTCATATTGACACAATAAGGGTAAGTTGTTTATGTACCAGAGATGATCGCGTCGGAATACACGTGATAAATATAAATATAATCAATACTTGTAAATTTAATTTACTTCAAAACACGACGCCATAAATTTAAAATTTCGTGTCATTTTACAGCATTGAAATGAGTTAGGAAAATATTTTGGATAATTGTGATACTTAATATCAATGTTTTTTTAAGTGTAATTTTACAATATATAGTGGCTAGAAAAATTACCGTTATTACAACTGCATAGGATGCAACAGTGCTTGCCTAGACACGTGCTGTCGTCCTACGTACTACATGGTACTACCTTATTCAAAGATTGCTAATAAAGTTTTTTTCTGCACTATGGAAATGGAAATAGAAGAAAAAATTAGTGTTGTGTATTGATTTGGATACTTTCCGTCGTAATACTTTATGTTATAAGTTATCATGTGTTGTGAATCAGTAATGGGTACCTAACTGTCACTTGAAGTGTCAGTCGAAAACTGTGCCGTGTTTCCAATGTTTCTATTTTTATTTGTATTTTTTTTATTATCGTGTACATACTCCCGTGGTAGGATGGCTGTGCCTTAAATAACGCATAGCGCTCGCTCACCAACTAACCCACTAAGCCCCGGGGATGCCTGTAAATATACTCATAAAAATTCATGTAAATTCTTCTATCGTCGTTTCGTGAAGCAAATAAACGTACCGATAGGATAAATGACCACTTTTATGACGACTACTTTATTATAGAATTAATGGCCACGCGAATAAATACTCTTGTTTTGAAATTATTGAAATTACATCTTTTTACGCAGCTGGCGTTATTTTTATATCATTCTTGTAGATACTTTATGCGTATAAAGAACTATTAAATTACTAGGGTTTATTAAAAGTTAACAAGCATAATGACTCCACTTATGCATAATCTAAATTGTAATAATATTGATCCAATAATATAATTTAATTTAATTATGTTTACTTAACACTCAAAAGCCCCGAAACGTTTTGTGAGTCGTATACTTTATTGTTTTAATAAATATGCAAAATGGAAAAAAAACTTTCGATGAATCACTATGACACTTAAGGGCACTTATGTTAGCTATATTAGTATAACTAATGCACATATAACGGCTGTTTAACCTGTATTGTTTTAAAGGTATTGGCAATTAATTACAGCGGTTTTAATAGGGACCGCTAGCTGGAAAGGATTAAGTAGGTACCTACACTACATCATAAAATTTAATTTTGGTGTTAGCTGGAACCTTTTAACATCGACACTTAGGTGCGCAATTTCACTCATTCGACACTCAGGCGTGCTGCGGTACACGGCACTATGAGGTAATGGTATGCTAATGTCCATGAATGGGCGATGTAGCGCACTTGCTGTCTACGCACATAAATAGTTCAGCTATGGTCAATCTACATCCACTTACCGGACTAAAGAATAATCTAAGGGTGTTTAAGAGACGTGCGGATTCGCTCACGCACGCGGAATGGAAATACATAAGCTTCTTCTTTTTTTGGTTTTTGGCGACAAGAGATACATAATCTGTGATTCGTAGCACCCGCGACAGCGCAGTGACGTGTGTAATGTTCTTTGGCATCACAGATTAAGTAGCTCAATTCCACATGCGTGAGCAAATCTGCACGACTCAAAAAAAGGTTCTAAGCGCGAAAGAAAAACACAATGAATACTTCTCTGACATAGCAGTTCCATTACGACTGTAGATAGCGATCGTCAATGCGAGTGTGAAGTAATTGGACATAAATTCGCGTTCCAAATATCTACGAAATAGTTATGTACAATTAGGGATTTTCTAACACGACGCGGCCTTCATAAGGGTGCCCCTCATTAGGCGGGAACACGGGCGCTGCGCGGCGCGTCTGCCCGCCCTACTAAATATTCATCAGCCAGCAAATTGTAAATAACAATCGCCTTTATGACACATTTAAATATTGAACACCATAAAAAAATATTGTGAGTATACCGTAACATTGTAATTATCGATCCGGTCGACCTTGCGCGTCTAACTGCACATGCAAAACGAAAAGCCCGATATCCGTTTTGCTCGGGACAAAAATACATCGATCTAAAAAGGTTCTGTTATTAATACGCTTAATACGCCGATGCACGAAGGTATTTTCATTCAGTCGTAAATAAAAATGGAACGAGTGTGAGTAAACTTGTCCCGTAAACAGCAATGCGAGGGCTGTCGCTTGAATACGATTTATCACGGCGCGCATCGGGCGGCTGTGGAACGTTAGAGTGGGATAGAGGGACGGTCACGAGCGGGAATGAAAGAGACACGAGTTTGCAGGGATCTTCAGTCGGGAGGCAAGGACGCTGTGCAAGGCCGCTCTAAGTCTTTTGCCCTCTCCAATCGTACCCCCCTGTGCGAGAGACCACTCATTTCGATTGCGATTATACCAACTACAACAGTGTAAAAAGAAACAAGAATGTACAAACGTTTATGTTTTAATATTCTTCATATTCCTTTTGATTGGATTAAGCCGCTTTATGTATTAGGCTCAATAAATCTACAAATAGGTAATAGTACACTTATTTTGATAGGCGCCTATATTTCTAAGAGTTGTCAAAGTATTGTAGGCAAAGGCTAGAGAAGTATCTAGCGTTATTTGAGAATACATTAAAATACCTATATAATGTCCTCCTAGCCGATTTCGACTACGGCGGCCTATACAGAGATCCAGAGTGGCAGAGATTAGCCAAATGCGCAAGACATATTATAGTGCACAAGTGTGTGCGCAATACACAGGTGCACTGTCTGTTCCATTACTCTCATAATTTGGTGAGACGGCAATCCGACATGACCGTGGAGAGATCAGGCTAAAATACCTATATACTTATTAAAGAAGAGGTTGACTGACTGATCAAGCCCAGCCTAAACCCTAGCACCTAGAATGCTGAAATTTTGTATTATGTAAGCATCCACTAATGAAGAATAAATAAATAAAAAATGGTATTAAGCTAGGTCAAAAGTAGCGGATTAAATAAATAACTTTTTAACAAAGTGTAAACACAAATCTCACGTGGCTTTTTTTAAATTAAGTACCAATTTACAGGAAAGTTCAGAATTAAATGTGCTAATAGGACTTGCGCAATTGGGCCTAAGGGAATAAACAGGGGGATGGATTTTGAATTTTTTGCGAGGAAAAAGTATCGTGAAACCGTAAAGTTTTATTATATTTATGCAAAAGAGGCCACAAACTTTATCTTGTATTTTTAAGTGAGGTACCTACCTAAATATCAAAATCATGAAATATATAAAGTAAAATATATTTTGCCTTACACGCCAAATTGGTTCAACAATAATAAATTAGATATGAATAGCGTCAAATGTATTAGCTGTCAGTGTTTTTTGCACTAATTAATTATTGTTCGTGTTTTTGAGTGGTAAAATTGTATTGAGTGTAACTGACAGAAAACTAGTTTACATCGGATGCGATATACATATAGACGATCGTTTTTATCACACGGTGTGAACCAACAGCTTATACATTACAGGCATATCGTTGCGAAATGTACAAATCGTAAATTCCCGACTCAAATGGTCATTTCGCAGTTTATGCCCTATTGATATCTTGTTCATCTTCATTGCTTCATTGGCGAACATTTCGAAAGTCGCTTGCGTCGTCACGAAGCGCTAAAGAGGTTAAAATGTACCTTACACCAAAACAAAAGGTGGCTGTATTTCATCTCCATTCAATATCAGGTGTGGTATCACGTTGTAAATGTGCCGTTAACAATAAAACAAGACAAAAGTGGGCGCGAATCTGCGGGTTCGCAATCGTATGCTGGCGTCCACGGGTGGCATTTGAATAAACTGTGGTTGCCGGTCCATAACTTCGGAAGGAGTAACGTAGCTCTCGGCGCCTAATATAAATTGGTTCGATTGCACAATGACAAGATTACATGCACTACCGGTGCGCCGACGCATCATCTACGCAAGATTTGCTTCACGTCGAACGCGCGATTAACTAGCCTCGCACCAGTAGCGTAAAAGCATCCGTGAAGCACATTTCGTTTTAACAACGATAAGCAAATTGTCGTTTAATAACGCCGCCATTGCACCGTTTAAGTGTTTACGGACTAACTACTTTACGTAAAAACAAAATTCAACAAAAAGTATCGACATCCGCTAGAGAAAAGATATGGTTAATGCAGTTTACTTACTAAGACGTGCCAATAGATAATGAAAGTAAATAAGCAATTACGTTGAAAGTGATTTTTTTTAGTTAGAAAAGTACGACATAAAATGATTATAAAACATAATAGAGGTAGAAAAAGTAAGAATAAGGATTTTTGGGCATTTACGGGTTAAGAGATTTACATAAAAATAATTAAACATTTGCAAAGGCTTCCCTTATCCTAAACCTAAACTATTGACCTGCCTTGGATTCGCACGGGTGCAATATGCATGGATAATACATAAAATAAAAAACTTCCTTCTTGAATTACTCTTATCTATTCGTGCATTTTCAAAACTGCATTAAAATCTGTTGAGTGGTTTAAAAGATCTAAGCGAACAGACAGCGGAAGCGACTCCATTTTATACCTAGTAAAGACTTTCTCTCTAAAATCGAAAAGCACAAAAATTTGCAAGTGGGTTTAATAAAATCGTAATCGAACACCGCCTTATTAGTGGTTATAATACCACTAACCCACATCAAACGTAAGTGACCATTCAGCAGTTATTCAGTTCAGTTACGTTGAGTGCGAACTGCAATTCTAAATTCAATTCTGCCGTGGTCGCCTGAATATGAGATCCGGTATCTAATGGCACGTCGGGGTTGGCGGTGTCTGATTTCAAAACAAACTGAAGGTAGCACCTGCCCTGCGCCTGCGCCTACATCTCGCGAGCGTACCGATGCAGCGAGGCGACGAGCGATGCGGCCGTGTCGTGCGCTTGTACTTATCTGATAGTGACAAAACGAACACGACTGTCGATGACTCACCACACCACAACTCGCGCAAACTAGCCCTTTTATCATCCATCTTGATTTAAAAATTCATACCGTTTAGCAATAATTGGACGCCTTACTCAGACCTGCATATTAGCCAGGGACAAGCTATCATCAAGGTACCCATTGTTTTAATAACTCGTACTGAACTGTCAACACAAAAAGAAAAGCAGTTGCTCTTTATTTATTGCCGCTCTTGCAACAAGGAATAATAATCGTTATCTATGATACAGATGCAAAATGATTAACTGAAACGAGTTTGATTAAAATTCAACGGCCAAGCGTAAAGATGTGGTGCGATCGAGTTTACGAAAAGATATTGACCCCAGATCGAGGTGGACGGCAGATGATCGATGGTGGAATTAAACTTAGCTTAATTGATATGTTAGGTGGCGCTTCGACAAGTATCCGGCTGTTACGAGTATTCGTGACTGGAATCTAGAGCATTGGTAATGAGATGAACTCACTTAAGTTTCACTAATTCATCCGTTTAAAAGCGCATTGCTGGCTAAGCTATCGTTCGTGAACGTAATTTAAAATTACATTCAGCGACCGCATTCTGCGACTTAATGACATTTACAAAGCATTGAGTGATTATAAATAGATAAAGATACCGATCGGTGCTAAGTGCAATGTGCATCAACACGTACATGACAAATACATTTTATACAGATCTCATGAAGGAGGCGCTATTAAAACGACAGGCATATCATGATACAAAACGAACGAGACTAGACAGAGCTAAGGCGCAAGATATAAATCAAAATGAAGACAAGACATCGAGATCGATGCAAGTAAAAGTGTGGCGCCCGATCGGCAGCCTTCTACTATTCTATTTATTCTTTTCAATGACGAGTGCCGACTGGGGAAAACGAGACCTTTTTTTATCAGCGCGCCCCAGTGAGCCATGCAAATGGCAGTTAACGTAACAGCGTGAGGTCTTGACAGGCGCACGGATTAACGAGCACTCACCAAAAAAGTATTTTAGTACATTAAAAAATTATGTCTCACAGGCATCTTTCAGTTCCACTTCTCAATTTTAAGACGTTGCACCCAGCAGAGGCTGTCTTCCATCCACAACAATGAGAATTCGTGTCTTTGACCGTGATGATCTCTAGTCGGTAGATAATAGACGTAATAAAACTTTTTACATGACGAATGACAGGCTTATTTGCATTAGTGTTTCTTGCTGGGAATGGAGGGCGTGGGGTGAGATGGCCGATAACGGACACGGCGCCGGAGCAAAAAGCTTCTCATTTGGCCGATCAATGTTGGAATCAATCGTTGTGCGAATTTTCATTGGCGAATTAATTCAGCGGACGCGAGATCGAGTAACGGTCTCTACGTGCCATTGACATTCGTCAGTGGCGGAGCGCGGTGGACTCTCCGCATCGCGATTCGCGCGCCGGTGAACGCACTGACCACAGCCTATGCGTTTATTTCGCGCAAATAACCAACTTTATTACGTTTCCCTCATTAAACCATTGCGATGAACATGAAATCTAGGCCGGGGCAAATGAGCAGAAATCTTATTACTTCGAAACTGGCAACTAGATTTCATAGGTCAAACGTTCAACTAACGAGATTAATTTAGTTTTTCAACTCCAATTTGCGTCTGACTTAAACTGAATACAGACAAATGATTGATAATGTATCATACACGTTAAGACGTTAAGTTTTTTAAGCATAAGAGCAAATGATGCCTAAATACAAATTATCAATTATTCTAAGATGCACTTTATTCCGCATGACCATAAAAACGTTAGTAAATATTATTTACAGAAAGAGTGGTCTAGCTCTATAAAATGTCTTAATCCCAGATTTACAATATAAGAACCCTTTCCTAATGATATATTCCGAGTGAGATAAGATCGTCAAAGACTTACATCGACTTTTATTGAAATCAGTTATCATGCCATAAGTAGGTTTATTGAATATACTGACAGGTCCAGTTTGGATCGTAATCGATAATTTATTGCTTGTTTAACATCGCCAATTTGTGGTGCGAGCATTATTATGTTTTGTTAATATTCACTTAAAGGATAAATGACTGTAGGCGCGTAAACCATTTGACTGAAACGAGAACTGTAATCTGTCTGTAGATTACGTTTATTGTCGAAAATCTAGATCATTCTTTGGTATCAATACTTGTAATATTTATGACTAATCTAATAAAGACAGCTGGATTTGAGAATTAGCGATGAGAAAATCTAGATACGGCATACAGACGTAGTCTAGAACACATCGAACAGAGTGTCGGCTGAGTGAGCCAGTTGTTACCAAAAGACAATGCGGTCGATCGGGCAGTTCTTGGAGCGGTCGAGGCTTTACTCTGGATGTCAGCAATTTCCGAATTTTCGGATCTAGTCATCCCTATCACTCTGGCCAGTATGGTAGTGCGGGCGAACGTGATGGCTAGATTCGAAAACACGGACAATGTCTTCTAGGGTAAGGCCTCTTTGCCGCTGTAACGTTTCATTAAATAACCAAACCGCACGACTTCTCCGTAATGAATGAGTCGACGCCACACCACAAAGTTCGGTTAGCGGTTTTTTTGCCGACTGCTCTCCTTATACTAGATTGATTTCTATTATTACCCAGCATTGAACTGTGAACACTATCGAAATGGAGTAATTGCCACCTGCAGACATTCTACCTCTACATTAATAACACGTGGCATGCAAACTTTCTCTTACATCTGTGTAATTACAATCGATATGATCACAGTGTTGATTTGTACAAATGGTACGTAAATTTTGAAGGTTAAGGGTCGCATTTTACGCGGGAATCAAGATAGTGGCATTTGTTAAGCTAAGGTCAAGAAAAGCTATTACAGTGTTATTGCTGGGTTCTTTAAAATTACAACGGCCACGACCATGTAAGTAATCTAATGACGGACACTTATGAACATTCTTTGTGTACTGTTTAATATACCCATCAGCTAGTTTCCGTTAGCTTTCACTGAAATCAACATAGCATTTTCCAGACAATTCTCCAATTTGAAGTCGTGACCAAAAATTAACATAATTTTTTGGCAGTTGTCTTTACATTTCTATTTCGGTTTGATAAATTATTATTTATGTGTACGGCAAATCGCGGTCGTTAGTATCTGTTGTTCTTTTCAGCAAGACGATGACTTTTTTTACAATTTTCATTCGTAGAAAGCAGCCACGCGATTATGTGAACTTGCGTGAGGACAGTTAATGAGCTGAATAAAATGAAAACTGGATGTATCTTAAATTATTTAAGCCGTGCGACTTTCTGCTAATTGATCTAAAATCCGCTCAGATATCGTCCGTTTGGCGAGCATGACCATAAGCATCGATAGAAAGGAAAGCAGCGCTCGTAGATCTGTGTGTTTAGTACAACTACAGTTATGGGGAACAAAACCTTGTATCGCGCCTTAAACGGCCTGGAAATTTATGGCAAATGGAATTGAGACCTATGAGTAGTAAACGAGCACTGAAAAGCGTTACAGGAACTTGGGTGTAATAAAATTTCCAGATTTACAACTTACTACAGTAAATACTGAGGCTTTTAAGTTCTATCATGAAACCGGCAGACAGTTCAATGAAACTTGATGAGGATTAATAAAATGGATGTGCTTTAAGTTTTTACGCATTTAATAAGTGTAGGTTAAACCTCACATGCAATCCGTTATACCATGAAGTTTATACTACCATACCATAACGAGTTTAATGACGAGACTTGATTGATCCATCTCGCTTCTTGTAAAATCAAGAGAAGTATAGTGAAGCCTTCTTCTGGAAAGAAATCCGCGTATACTGTTTAAAACGGCGATGGTAAAGCACACACTGTTAATTTTATTGTTTCTTCGCAATACGTTAAAATGAGATGTGAATTCAGAATTAAGCAGTTGTAACGGAATCTACTAATATTATAAATGCGAAAGTGCGTCTGTTTGTCTGTCTGTTACCTCTTCACGCCTAAACCACTGAACCGATTGAGATGAAATTTGGTATGGAGACAGTTCGAGACCCTAGAAAGGACATAGGCTACATTTAGTTGCGATATAAAAACATTAAGGGGGTGAAAGTTTGTATAGAAATCCAACTTTTGCAGGCGAAGTCGCGGGGAACCACTAATACTAAATAATGCTCTTAGGTCAGTCTTGTAACCGTTTTGGTTATATGTCATGAAAAAAAAACGCATTTGCTAGATAAATACTTATCTAATAATGATATTTTATGTTGAAACGAAACTTTAACAGAGTATCCTTTTAGTGCGAGCTCAATATACAATAAGAAAGTACAGTTCGACTGGATTGACTCGCCGTGAATACCTACCTACACGCAAATGGTATGCAAAATCACACAGGTGTCCGAAGACAGCGGAGGGCACTGACTATTAATTAGTAAGCCGAGGCTGGCGTTGACAATGACTAAGCAATCATCGTAAAACGTCAGACGACGTTTAAAATATCGACACGACCAATTATTCGGAATCTTGATATAATGACTGGCGACTGGTGGCGATTTATTCCAGAGGCTTAAACTTTTGTTACCTTCGTCAAGTTCGATAATGAGCGAAGATATAATATTATGTACTTAAAAGCAATCCAATAATACATAAAGCTTAGGCCTGTTTTACACAAGCAGTTAATTTATTTTTAATTCTTTGCTTCCGTCAGTAAATGTTTGATGTGACGAAGACAACTTCTAAAAGTTTTGAATGGTTGTTTAAGTAATTTGTCAAAAACAAAATTTAATAGGGTGATAGTACAATAAGCAAATTTCAGACCAATCAGAAAAATAACCTTTTAATTAAATTTGAAATAGGCATGTTTTTTTTTGTTGGAATTTAATATCACATAAGTTTAAACATACATTGTCATCCCACAAACTCTACAAATACAAATCTTACATTTATTAGCGCCTAAACGTACAGTATTCAAGAGTAGAGAAAATGAATGACTTTGGTGTTCTCACAAAATGTAGTAGACCAGTAAAATATGGCTCTGTTATAGGGCGGAAATGATTCCCTAGCTAGAGTATCAAAATAAAATTAAATGGGCATAATATAAATCGTCAAATTTTTATGGCGGTCCAAGTCAGCGTCTTAAAGACTGAGTTTTATTTATTAATTATAATTAATTTCAAAATTTCTTACCGGTGGCTTACGTTTTAGAGATAAATTTAGATTTTAATACAGTGTGTGTTCCAATAACGGAAATATACTTTATTGTCCCTATTAATACTTAATAACTATTAATCAAAGGCACGATAAACTTGTAAAGAAGTCGTTACCAACAAAATGCTCGGTTCCAATTAAAACATACATCATAAATTTGAGCCGATAAATATAATCTTAAGCCAATATATTGTTGTGTTTACGTTTCGTGTTAGCCCAATGAAGGCGTTACGTGACCGAGCGGTGTGGGAATGACTAGCTTCTTGGCCGACTTTAGATTAAAAGGTAAATAATGACATAGTCCTTTATTGGCATAACGGATAACAATCTTTTACTAACTTACTGACTGTTGCTGTGCAAACACGATTAAGAGAGCCATTGGACGGTTTGTTTTATTTTTATGACCAACGGATACAGGATACTTTGTAGACAAAGCTAACCAAATAAAAAGAGTAACTTTAATTAAATGACTGTTAATTTTTCTTCTTTTTAGCAAAGGTAACACAGTACTCAGTAAACAAGAAGCGATAAAATAGTGTTTAAATTGTATTATCTATAGGCTAATAAAGCACAGAATAAGTACTAGTACTACGTACAGAAGTATGACTTTGCAATGAAATTCAAAGAAATATCTACTCAATGTTGTCAACGATATGGTGTAATTCAGTTCGCCTCAGACTCAAGCACATTTTCGTGAAGACACCTACAAAAATACATTGCAAGATAATTTCATTCTTATAACTCTGGAATATGATTCATAATACACTAAACCTATTGACGTACTATCACGCAACGCGATAGGGTTGACTGCCATAAGTATCTACTTACGCCATCTAGCGCATCTTTCTAGGACTTTATTCACGCTCGTCCAACCAGCAACCTAGTGTCGCGCACCGCCGGTGAATAAAACGCGGGAGCGTGTCGCTGTCGGCTAGCGACACCCAACTTGTTTAGGCCCTTACCAAGGGGTCGCCGCGCGTAGGTACGTTTTTGCTACCTACGCGGGAAGAAACACAGGCCTGGCTAAAGCAACTTTAGTTAAGATTGCAGCTGTCGAAAAAGAATGTACCTAAGCGAACTTGCATATTCCTCAGATTTATCTGCCAGTTTAGTGTCTTTTATACTGTCTTGGTCGAGTATTCAGGATGTTTCTATGCACATACATAAATGATGTGTAGTGGTGTTGATTAGTGAGACACTATGCGCATTGTAGGGTCGTCCGCTTTTTTACAACGAGTACTGACTACTGCATTTGCAAAGCTGGTGAAATGTGTAAACTGAGCACAAAGGATCAACTGTACCTTACTTAATATTATAATTTATTTGCACCACTTGCAAGTGATAGTCTTTTTATTTCCATTTAATAGAAGGGTCACACCGTCACACCGTCAACACCGTCGGGCGCCAGTTAAAAACGTTTGCAGTGAAAATTACTTAAGCGTCAGCAATAAAAAATATATGAACGCTTTGCAAATATAGCTTAGCAAATGATCATATTTGCAGCGTACGACTAGAGTATGTGATACTTTACAACAGCAATAAAAAATACGGCGGCAACAGTGATGTGTGTCATTTAGAATAGGAGTACGTCATCAGTAGTGGCAATGTTTTGTTTCAACGACGTCAAATGGCGTTCGTAATCGTGTCAAAGCGATTTATATCGAGTTAAAAGTGGGTTATGTGGGTAGCCTTGGCCGTCCACGTTTCGTTCCGCAAATCACCCGTATACTTACAACGTCTGTGTGTCCAAGAAAATGGCCTGTGAAAAATGGAAAGTGGAGTGAATTCGTATAGAACGTGTATTTATGTTCGAGAGATAACGGTATATGTTTGTTGGATAAACGGCCTAGGTATGTTGTTGGAAAAGAAAACATTAAACGCCTAATTTGCTTGCAGGATAAAGCGATCAAGACTGCATTGCAGACCTACATTAATGTGCAATCGGAATTCAGCACAGAAAAGATACGAAACCGACAAATGCAATAAGAGGAAATGAAAATTAAAAAAACTTTCACCGTCTGCTATCGAAAAAAATAATTATACATTTAAGAAAGTACGATAATGTTAGTAAAGGCTTAATTATTCGACAAAGGGGTTCCAAAAAGTGTTAAATTTTATAAAATGCTCCATCAGTACGGATGTGTGTAAGATATTTAGCAATGTGTGCCGAAAGCAGGTACAACTAAAAAGAGCCGATTGAAAATAGTCTGCATGCGCTTTGGAAGAAAAGGATTCAATAGAATGACACAGTGCACAAAGCGACGCGGGCGACGCGTGAGAATCACAACTGTCCGTTACTATCGCTCGCCGGATAATATCTCCATCGTTATGATCGTGACAAACTGTTTGCCGCGCAGTTGAACACCAGCTTTATTATAACACCGCTTGTTACACCATTTAATTAATTTAGAGACGCACGCCGTGGCTTATTACAAAGGAACAACCGTAATAATATCTATAAACCGATTAACAAGTGCCTTAGATTCAGCGTGCTAGTCGATTTGACCGAAGCATTGAAATTGAATGACATAAAACCCATGAAATAACGCCTATTCTTTTAAACGATGACGGTAATCGTATCACTCAAAGGGTCCGCGTTCTTCCAGTTCGATTGAACTGAATCCCGTTAAGATTCGATTGCAATAAAAAGGACTTTTTAGACTTACGACCAAAATCCGATTGCCGCATAATCAGCCGGGTTTGGTTTGAATAATCATGTCTGCTGCTTACCTGAAAAAAGAAAAGGAATATTGATGGCTCCGATACCGTATAAGATGCACGGTTAGTACCGATAAAACGAAAAATTTATGGGCACTGATACGGGATTAAACTAATTGTATGGAAAGAAAGTCAAGACTGAGGAGTCAGAAATGAACAGAAATTTTAGGTCTATTAGGTTTTTGGAGAAAGCTTTACAATGTTTTTAAACAGGGATGTCACAAATAATATATACCAAAAGATTTAAAAATAAACTTTCTTGGAGAAAACCTCTAAAGCTAGATGCAAAAAATCAGTAACTACTATAAAAAGATGGTAAAACACGTTATTGTATGAAAGATGAGTACTTAGAAATACCAGTGATCCTGTAAAATATTCAATACTGTCTCGTCGCTCGAGGCGCTTACTAGAGTTCGAGTAGAAATAAGAGCAGCGAAAGTTCTTATAATTAATTTTCTAATTTTAGAGTTAAAGCATTTTTATGTTGATGTCTGGAATGAAATATGTGTGTCGTATAAGGCGCGTAGTTACTAAACGTTAATTTAATTAGTGGTCTATCACAGGACGCGCTTCTAGCAGTAAGAGTAAGCGTATTTGCGGTACGTGATATATGATTTGCATATGGTAATTCAGCTTCCAGCTACAAAGCATGAAAATGCCTAGCGATTTCCACTTGCTCGTGTTGAAATTAATGAGAACTTATTCCACAACTAATTAATTCCGACTACTTGGATGCTAACTATCTGAGTGCATCCGCCGCTTTAATTCTAAACTTTAAAGCAATATGCCGTTAAAATGCTTTAACTGCCAATTGGACATACATCTTCGCTCGTAAACCTTAGTTAGTCTTCCTGTCGTTTACAGCACAGTTCCTACTGTCTAAATACTAAATAGGGAAGTGGGGTGATAACAACTATCGTCATGACCTTTTTAGGGTTCCGTACCCAAGAGTAAAAACGGGACTCTATTACTATGTCTTCGCTGTCTGTCACGAGGCTGCATCTCATGAACCGTGATAGCTAGATAGTTGACATTTACACAGATGATGTATTTCTGTTGCCGCTATAACAACAAAAAAAATATTTAAAGGGGTCTCTCATTCCATACAACAAACGTGTTTTATTGGCGTTTTTTGCTCTATATTAATAACGGCAACAGGTTGAGATATTGAACGACAACGCAACAACGCTTGAAATATTAAGTTGTATATTTTAATTTTAAAAATAAATCATAAAATTAAAATACTTAAAAAAATTAAGGAGGGCTCCCATACAAACGTATTTTTTTAAAGTCATGATATAGTGTTTAATGTTGTTGATGCCATATCAAAAGCCTTTCACCCATTTATTTTATTTCTAAATAACTGATTTTTGACTAACACTAGAATAAGATTAAAGTGATACTAACTAAACAATGTATGGATTTTTAATCTGTAATAAAAGTATTATTGTTATTATACAGTGTGTCCCGTCACCGATGTCGGAGCTTTCAAGAGGTGATAGATGAGTTCCCCTGCAACAATTTTCTCTATTACAAGAACCTCGAAAAAAGACCAAAAATATCACCTTTCCATACAAATGTACCTAGCCGATTTACTATATAGGGAAGTGAAAATATAATTTGGGATTTCAAAGTTGATCCTATTAAGAAAGTGGTAGCAATTTTGGTAGCACATTGTATATAGATAATGGATCGTAACCCTTTGTGTGCGAGTCAGACTCGCACTTGGCCGGTTTTTAAGGAATATTATGTCACAGGTATTATGTATTATATTCAAATATTTATTGCTGCTATCATCATATGGCGATGTACCTCGTATGATTTGTATGTATCAAGTGTAAATGATTGTTTGGGAAGTTTAGTAATGTTTTGTACACACGTCGTGTTGGTACAAATGGCACGCGCGGCCCCGATCGTGATACAAATGTCACTATTACAGATGAGGGAAAAGTGAAATTGATAGGTGTTCCTTCAAACGCATCGAACAAGTAAACTTTCAACAGGATTCCAAGAGAAATTTCTGAGTCACCAAATCGCCCAAACAAGGTTATGATGCCCATTAATGCAAATTGGATTTAGTGCACACTAACAACTTCCTACGATTGTCCAAAATATTGTTGGCTATAATGGATAACATAACGGTGCAAGCATTCGGATCAACCGAATTAAAATGATTATGAGAACTTGAGCAAACAATTGGATGAGTTGTACACTGGCAATTGTTACTACGGTAACAAGATAGAGCAATCTTGGTAGTCGCGAATATGCCGGACATCACAGATTTTACTTGCCGCGCCGTCGCCTGTCTACTTCGAGTGAATGTCATAGAAAGATACCGTGAAAATTGGCTTCAAAACTAGCATTGTATGTAGATAAAAGGTACAAAAACAAAATTTCCATTCCAAACTAGTACACACGGCCGCACGTCAGACTACACCACTTAGACCTTAAGACCGCCTCTATTCCCTACGTAATAAAAGCTGTTTTCGTAGTTCAAATGGGTAACCTGATGTGCTGCCGATGAGTGCTGTCACCCAGTCTACACATTTGTAGACTGGGTGACAGCACTCGTAAAATAAGAAAGCCCAATACTACGTGCATTTAAATTATAGCCTACGATACAAAAGCCAATTGCGTCTGCAGGTTTAGGTTACTGGTATATTTCCGATATCATAAAATTATAAAGTAGACAAATTATGATAGTTAGACATTACTAACACACATTACTGTTGTGACATTGTGGCTGTAATACCATGGTTTAGAATTAAATATCCTAATGAGTACGAATTTAGTTCTGTTTTTCAAAATTAATTAAAATAATTAAGTACCTATGTTTTGGCGGGGGTTTGAGATATCTTCATGGATTACAAACAGTGTTTCAGTTGACCTCACGGACTTCCACAGATTACGAGTGAACGCTTGGAACACGTAGCAAACAAGTATTTAATCAACTCGAATAAAAATCAAATATATTCTAGGCAGTAAGTTTGATCTATTTATCCGCTTAATTAGGAGCTTGTTCGCACTAATGACTGGCTCCTGGAACAGAAGCTTAACAACCTCCTAAATGAACCAACGAGATTATACGCACAATGTTGAGGACTAATAAAAAACCGGTTACGATCTATCGTTAAATATTTAGTCCGGTACGAATGTTACCTCAATATTTGAGAACTGTTTTGCATTTGCTAATTTATATAATTAACGGGAAAGAGGCATTGATAGCGAAAATAGAAACCGCAAGCAATGCTAAAAGTTTTTGTTTATTACCCACCTAATACTGTTCAAAAAACTTTATCTAACCAACCTTATTGGTGCAGCGCTGGCACATAAGAAGAAAAAAAAAACTTTTGTATATTTTACACGCATCTCAAATACATTCGGCTGTCTTGTCTAAAACACCACCAATTTCTGTACATATTTTATTATTTCTGTAATTAAATTTTTTAATTATTAATAAAAACGTGAATTTCATTCAGCATCTTTGCTTTATAATACCAACAATGAAGAACACCATAAAGCGAACCATACCGAACCTACCTATGGACATATAAATATAAGAAGAATCACAACACCTACGCTGGTAGCTAAGTACAAATGGTAGTTACGTAACAATTGTGTTACTGATTTCATTAAAGAGTAGGTAATACATATTATATTTTACACGTTAATATGAGGTAAACAGCTTTATGACAGTGGGCTGCTGAAGCTTAGTACCTCGTTATTTAATCCTTACCTAAGGCAAATTTGAAAGCTTTTCTATTCTGGGGCAAAAATAAATTCATGTGAAATATCGCCAATAACCGCAAGCTTACTACTTTCGTTTATTACTTAATTAATATGCTTATTAAATGTTAAAGTCGGGTAGCAGACGCCGTAAATTTATACTTGTGTATATTATTAGACAATATTTCAAGCTTGCTAGAGTAATTCGTTTTGTTTATGGTGATTAGAGCCTGTGCGAAATTGAGATCGTTTAAGATTATGAAATAACGAGAGCACACTACAGACAAACCATAGACACGAAAATAGGATAAGCCTATTTAAATACCATAATTGATATACAAACATCGTGTACACGAAATTCAATCAAAAGTTAATCGAATTAAAACGTAAGAAAACCATTTGTTTGAAATATATAAAATGAAACTTATAATTTTTATCAGAATATAATAACTGTATAAGACTTAAGGGGTTATAAATGTAGACTGGTAGTAGTAAAATGGATGGATTAAATAAACATCTCGGCACAATATGTTTGAATATAAACTAGCATCCTGTTATTTAATGTATTGAAATGCTTTAGAAAAGTATGCATACAAGCTATTTCACAAAACCCTCACCATTTGTCCTGGAGTCCCAGCGAATGCCACCAGACGTTAACATTGATGTCGCTTTGTTAGATGTTTGTTAGTTATTGCATTACCCGTATACCACATTATTTATCAATGCGAACACCATAAAACAAAGCTCTTCGCGTCGGAGCACGGGGCACCGCCACCGCATACCGCTTTCAATAGCCGATAATTACATTGCAATTAGGTGTAATGAACGCGGGTGCTCTTTGCGTATCATGGTCTTATGTACGAGAAAATTATTTCAAACTTAATTGCTACTAACCACAAGGCTACAGGTCTAGGCTTTACTAAGCAAAGCTTTCAGTGCGCTTGTACGCGTGCGAATGTTTGCATTCCGAAGACGGCTATGAATATGCGTGCTATGTAATTCGCTTAAGTGCTATGGCTAAATTAGATTAAATATACATGCGTGCAATTATAAACTAAACACAATTAACAACGGTAAGTTCAATTAAAAGGTAATGAAAATCGACCGGTATCTAAAATACGTCCGCTGTATCGATAAGCCCAATGAATATAAATGCCGTAAGTTGTTGAAATCTTTAATGTAAAGATATAAATGTTGGGTTTTCATTACGTTGTTTACTTTACTTAAAAATACTAAAAAAGGTATCAGAGAATATGCCTACTCGTACAACACAAAGATATATGCGTGTTTAAATTGAAAATGTAAGACAACTTATCGAAGATATTTTTTGTTTACATTCAATGTCTTTGAAAATTAAATAAAGTAGAGCAGATAACGATTGATGAGTTTGTGAATTAATGGTACATTCATTAAGCAGGTACCGGATAGAGAGAAAAAAAATGAACACTTGTTTGTACATACACCGTACCGCGCAGTTCCAACGATTGAATTTGAATTGATACCATCTATCGTCTTATGCCATTACCTCGTATACCCACGCCTTTGTTTTTGCGCATTCATTGTAATCACTCAATGTTAGCTTTAGCGATATTATCGAATGTCGATCAGACATCAATAGTTCGTCATGGGTCAGTTGTAGCAATGAAATACTAATGAGTTTCACTTCTAAGATTTTATATTGTTTTACGGGAGATTTTAAACTAAGGCTCAGAAAAACAGCTTTTTCAATTGACTTTAAAAAGCTTACTGAAATAAAAGCATCTATGTATATGCTGAAACATAAAAAGGGTTTCGTGGTTTTAGATGTAACTGAAAAATCTTTTTTGCAGAACAATAAAACTCAATAATAGCAAGTGGTTCCCCGCGATTTCGCCCGCAAGAGTTAGATGTTCCATAAAAACTTTCTTTACCCGTTTCACCCCCTTTATTTTTTTAAATCGCGACAAAATGTAGCCTTTGTCCTTTCCAGGGTCTCGAACTGTCTCCATACCAAATTTCATCTCAATTGGACAGTGGTTTAAGCGTCAAGAGGTAACAGACAGACAGACAGACACACTTTCGCATTTATATTAGTATGGATAATTAAAAATGAGTTTGATAAGCAAAGGCAACTCGAAGACATATCATAAGGCTTCCGTTTCTTTTATTTAGCGTCAGAACTCAAAGAGGATTGTTGTTAAGCAGATAAAGATTAGATCAGCTATATGATAAAATAAATTGTTCTACATTTCCATTACTTCACAATCTAGAGTAACATTTCCTGGTTCATAGAATAGTCGTAAAAAGCTCGCGTGTTGATTAACGCGCACTCGTGGAGCGTGTGAAAGTAGACGTCATCAAGGGAAGTGTGCATGTGTGAATTAGACAAAGGAAATTAGCTCATAAAAAATGCAGACGAAGGATGCTGCAGTTCGAACCCGTGTGGGCGTATAGTCGGCCCGCTTCTGGGCATTGATTCCATCCACTCGAGCGAGCAACGAGCGTTATTACAACCAAACAAGATGTAAAGCGAGGTTTATTCAAATTGTCGGTGGATCCAGTCACAATTCCAGGTTAGTATGTGTAGCATTTGCATAATCTCATGTAACTTTCTAATGTCTCTATCTTTCCCGAGGTCGCTCGGTTGCTTGGGAATCCTGAAATATGAGCATTCCATTCGTTAAGTGGTTGTATGCTGCTATTTAAATGAATATATGTATAAGAGCACTATGTGCTTTAATACCCACAGAACAAAAAAGAAATAACTTCAAACATAGTTTTTTCAATATCTTAATCTAAATTATATTGTAAATGTACTTTGTAAGTCTTTTAAGTGGTCAGAAATCTAGACATTGTAAAAGACAAGATGAAAAGGAAAACACCAATGTAGAGTTTATTGCTGAGGTAAAATTATATGCCCATGTGCAAGTTTTTGCGCACTAAAGTAAGGTTTGGGTACGCATGGGAGCGATTATTATTCAAAGTGAGTTTATCTGCTAATAAAGCGCTTAGATGCGTCCGATATGCTTTTAGTTTATTTTCTAGACTTTTTAGTGCTTCTGGTTATGCCATGCTTTGCTACAATATAGTATGAAAAGTAATGTCACCGTTTTTTAGGTACCTATGTTTTTTAAGTTAAAGGTAATCCTTGTCATTTGATACTTTATGTATACATTAATAGGTGCTCTCGGTTCCTTTACTTCCAATATTCGGTGAGACAGCAATCCGATATGAACTGAGAGAGATCAGGCGCAGGATAACAAGTAAACGTACTACAGAAACAAAGTTTAGGAAATGGTTATTGGGTTCCATTAATTAAACATTTAACTGCATCATAAGATCATCATGGTTTGTGGCCTAAGATCAGGCAGTTTAAAGGGCAGAACGGACTTTGCTTGTCTTACGAACCTAAACCTAAATGTTACATGAGTGGATTCATAAAACTGAATAAAAGAGCCGTGTGTAACTTTAATATGCTTTTTATTTTCATACGTGTTAGCTAAAAAGTACCTCCATTGCTAGTATGTTTGTTACTAACCTATTCTAAGTAGTTTAACCTGATACACGAAATAGAGAGATTTTATAGCTTTTTTATTGTGCTACCGAAAACGTGACAGTATAGTGCTCAGAACACAAAAACATAACGACGATTATTTATTGCATTATCATAGAAGTTTACCCTGTAAGCCTGTTCTTGAATTATTAAAAAAAAAGCTTGTCTAGTACTATCCATCCTTTACATGATTTCAAACTGTGCACCATGACATAAACGATCGAAAATGAACTTAGGTAGGGGGTTAACAAGCATAAATTATTAATAAAGGTTGCTACATCCTTGTACTTCAAATCGCCATTATTATTTAAAAGACTGAATGATGGTAGTAGCTGTTCACTTTAGAATTGAAAAGTAGGTTAATTTCGACTTTTCTCCAAAAAAAGCAACTTTTTCAGGGCAACGTCACTAGTCAGTCACGTTAGTGACATAAAAGTTGAGCATTCACTAGTACGGACAAGAAGGTATACAACTTATGCCTTTTGACTTTTTAAGCGAAAAAGTGAAGGTAAGTATTATATTTTTTACTTTGTCCCAGTGAACATTACGGAATATCGGTCATGAACTTTTTAGCATATAAATTTTATTTCTTTTGCTAACGCTTACGATGCCGTTTAGCCTAAAACGAAGAAGCATTCGCCCGGATAGCGAAGGGACGTGAGTTCGTGTCCCACCGTATGACACAGTCAAATAATTTTTTGAGCGAAATTTAATACAATTTCAACAAAATTGTTCCCTTAGTAAATAACTTGATATGTTTTACTAAGTGTCTATTTCACCACCTCTAAGTAGCTTACTTGATGAATTGTTTGATATATTTAATATGGAAAATATGTCAATTTAGTTTTCAAGTAAGCTACTCAGAACTTAATCATTGGTGGTGAAATAGGCCCTAAGTTAAATAATGCGAAGTAAAGAACTTTACTGAATGACTTAGTTGAATCTAACAGCGGGTTACTTTGATTTCCTCGACAATGAACTATGTTCAAAAGATTAAGGGCCTATTTCACCACCTCTGAATAAGTTCTGAGTAGCTTACTTGAAAACTAAATTGACATATTTTCCATATAAAATATATCAAACAATTCATCAAGTAAGCTACTCAGAGGTGGTGAAATAGGCACTAACTTTTAGTGTGTAAAAAAATTGAATTGTAAACAACTCGACAAGATAAGTTTTTGGTCCAAACAAACATTGAAATAACCTGGTACACATTTTTTTTTTTAAAATAATGTTAGTTCAATATTTTTAACACTCACTCTCACCCTTTAAAATTAATTTAATGGGTTAAAACAAGAAAGCTAAAATTCGCACAAGGGTAGGATTACGAGTACCAAATTTTTTTTCGTATTTAGTTCGATATTAAAATGGCAACATGTAGACGCTTGGAATATTCACATAATATTAAGTTGTATATTCACTTAAAAATACATATTTCAAGGGGGCTCCCATACCCAATTTTTTGCCGTTTTTAAAACTAATAAAAGGTCATAATATAGTTTCTAATGTTGTATAGATAATGGTAAGGAACCGTCCGTGCGCGCGTCCTACTCGACCTTAGCTGGATTTTTAATCTCTTCGTAGCAAAAATAAGCCAAAGCTTAAATGAATTTATATTAATTCCAAAAATAATTTATTTTAGCGCAGCCCAGATGAAGTTCATTGACCAGACCAGCAACGATGTCGATTATGTCTTTTAACCCATTATTATTAAATTTTATACAGAAATAAGTATATGTAATGTACGCTTTATATTAATTCAAAAATTAAATAAAACGTTGGTTGATTGGTCATCTATGTCATTAAGTGCACTAAAGGTTAATAGCATGCTGGTTAAATTATAGCATTACTGATTCATTATAAGGTTCCTTATGAAATAGAAAATGCATCTGTTACTATTTCACAGGCCGATATCAAAGATCTACGATGTAAGAGTAATGTTTACTAAAACATTATTTAAACTGACATAGCGAAATTCATTTTGCAGGTATGCTCTTCGTAAATCACGATAACTCTGTGTAAGGTATCAGAGACGATGATTTAACAGAAGTTTATCGGGAAATATACACGGTTGAAATGATAAAATAGATATTGGTTTTGCTAACGGGAAACGCTTACTTCTAGAATACATTTGAATTAATATATTGTTAATAGTAAAAAACTAAATATTGATTTGCAGTATAAAAGCTTTTATTAATAAATGAATAGACGGTTTCCCAGGGCCCTATTTCACAAAGATATTAGTTTACTAGTATATTACCTATTAGTTACTAGTGTAAAAATGGCAAGTCCTAATATTTTCTGTTTCTCAAAAACGGGTACTACACTAATAACTAATAGTAGCAGACTAATAGAAAATATTGGGCTGGCTTGGATGTTTATACACATATATTCCATCCATGATTAAAAAAAACCGGGCACGTGCGAGTTGTACTCGCGCACTAATGCAACAAACTTGCGTTATTGCAACAAATGTTTTTTTTTTCTACGAGATAACGTAAAGATAAACGTAAAGGTAAAGATCAAAATTTCGTTTTTTTTTTCTATACTTGTTTGTACCTTCGTGCTTGCTGTATTTTATTAATTTTGTTGTTTGGCACAATGCCCGTAAAAGCGAAATATTTTATTCAAATTAACTTAATATTAATTAAATTGACATATTTAGTAAGTGTTTCTGGTTAAAAAGTGCATATTTTATTTAATAAAAACAGATAAATTTAAGTCTAATAGTTTGAGCTAATTTATTTTACAAGCCTTCTGAGACTAATATTTGTATAAGTGTAATTTACAAGAGTATTTAAAAACATTGTTTTTCGAGAAACCAAGTTAATTTACTGTAGTAATTTTTGCTAATATTTATTAGCTGGCAACTAGTAATATGTTATTACCGTAGTTTCGAGAAACGCACACTAGTAAACTTGTACAAAATATTAGTTCATGGACTAATATTATTAGTCTAATAAGTTTCGTGAAATAGGGCCCAGGTCTTCGTCTGCGCAAATATCGAAACTTTCAACGCCGTTTTCATCCCAATAGAGGTGGATTTCCGAGAATCCCGAAACATGTCTGTTTTACTAGAATAGTTATTTACGGGATTGCTACCATGTACCATGATCACGGAATAACTGTTTGAATATAATTTGTGTTTTGTGTGTTGAATATAATAAGTTATTCCGTGATCATGGCGCTTGCTACAGCGCCGAAATATCGGAAACTCGAAAATAAAAAGGTACATGGTAGCAATCCCGTAAATAACTATTCTAGTGATAATAAAAGTTTAAAACAGTATGTCCTTTTTAATTTCTAACCAAGTATCTAATCATAAATTTTTATCGATTAAACTTTAATAGTGACGGAGTTTCATAAGAAACTGAAGGAGTTTCAAAGTTACATCCGGCTCGAAGAACCAATGTAACTTTCGTTAGCTTATAATTGCCAATGATGTCAAAGATGTAATGTCAGACAACCGCGCCGTATCTACCGCTGAACCTTACCATCGGAAACAATGCAATCGCTAAACCAGGATAGTTCCTATAATTCGTACCATGACCCCGAAAATTAGCAGGCCCGCAGCAAGGAGTTAGTTTATCCTGTCACCTTTTTTTTTGTATGCAATTTCGTACTATGACACTCCATCTGAAATCAATCTAGTGTCAGTTTGCCCGCCTTATATGTCAGATAAGCTATCATAAAAAAGTTACCCATCGAGTAGCTTTTTCAAAATTGTTATGATTAAATCTTGTTTCATAAGTTAATTTTAGGATTCATTTACGAAATGTGAAATGTTAACAATACAACGAATTAACTAATGTGAGATTTTTGAATGCAAAATTGAAGAAATATCTACGAGATGTGAACATTAATCTAATGAAGTCTGATTTCTTGATTTCTCCGTAGAAGCCTGATGACTATTTTAAAATTATTTTTGATAAAGTGACTTCATTGTGTAATTATAAGTAAAATTATAACGCAGGTACGTAAATTGCAATAAAACCATTATATAGGCTACACCTGCAGCCTTAGGTTCTAAGATGTGAATATTCATTTTCCTAGGCAGTAACTACCTATTTTCTTTATGCGAGATCTTTGTCCCAACGGGCAGAGATTATTACTGATCAAACTTTCAATCTATCCACAAATTCAATAATATAGTTATTAATTGCATCAGTACACATATCTAGTCTTTGCTAACCTACCTACACATATTTAGGTACTTCATAATAATTTTATGTATTTAATTCTTCTTACGACTTTAGTGTAGGATTTTATCTACCTAATGTATGTACCTACCAAGTTAATAATTCTTTTTTCCTTTTTTCCTAATGCTATAGAACTATTTTATTCGCATAAAAAACCAGCAAAGTATATACTGTTACCAAGTAGAATGTATTGTATGTATTGGTTGCACTTTTGAAAATTACTTACCGACATTAAATATGTCAAGAAAGTTTTTATTGGAGGAAGGCTAAAAAATTAACAAGAAACACCTACCTACCTAGTTTTTGCTAGGATTACCTAGCAAAAACTCGGTAGGTAGATGTACTGATTACAGTAGGTAGGTAAACTAACAAAGCATTTACCAAATTGTTGTATATTTTTTCAGGATAAGAAAACATATATTGCACTAAAGAAAACACATATAACACAACTAAAGATTTTCCAGAGAGATACAGAAACGTGTGAAGATCTTGATTTTCGCCTGTGAGAGTTCAGAAGATTCTGTGATATTGTCTATTTTTATTTTCTATAATATAATATAGCTTATTGTTGAACATTCAGTCAGCCTTTTTTAATTTTCCCTCTCAAAATTACTACTATACGTTTCACATGAGATAGCATACGTTCTTCTCCCTCCTAAATATATTTTTTTTCATCCACCTTCTAGGTCGGCAAAGAAATCAAGAATAAACAGCCACGACTAATTTAGTTCTACTTTTCTCCTTTTTGTGCAATAGCTCTTAAAAACCGGCCAAGTGCGAGTCGGACTCGCGCACGAAGGGTTCCGTACCATTATCTACTTCATCTTAGTGACTTTAAAGAATTTGTAAGAGTTTTGTAATTGGTACAACATTATTCAACACCCAAGTTCTACCAATATTACTGCTAAACTTACTCCATTGAGTTATTTTAACCGCTATAGTTTTCCTTTTAAGTTTATGAATTGATTTTTTATTTTATTTTTTAGACCAGCAGTTAAGCTTTTAGAGGACGCGCACTTTAAAGTTTAATATTTCGTAAATAGAGCAATAAATCAAAAAATGTTGTAGAAACCCCTAAATCATTTTAAAAGACATACTCAACGATACCCCACACACAAAAAATATATATTTTAGACCTCCTTACTTCATACTCTTTACTTACCTACATCTAATAAATAATTATTATCAGTGTCTCTACGTTTGACATCTTAACAATCAAACGAAATAGACATATGTTAATGTATAGCTCCATCTCGATCTTTCATCCTGTCACCGTGAGGCCTTTTCTTAAAAGCTCATGGTACGAGTTTTAGCCATCCTTAAGCAGGATGTTTTTCGGATTGTTAGCAATTCGAAGGATAGGTATTTTGCTGATAGTACGGGCCCAGATGGGATTTAATGACAAGACGTGTGTAGTTGCTGAATGCTTTAATTGCACTGATTTTTACATAGTATGAACAAATTAAGGTCAGGCGTAGCGCACCGACGTGCAGTAACGTAATGCTACCTAAACTTAAAATGTATACTAGTAAGAATGTTCGAGTTTACTCGTACACCTACCCTTCCAATTTTTACTTCCTTATGGGGGTGCAGCGCGAAGCAAGTCGAGTAAGTCTAAACAATCTTCAAACAGACTCGAACTTATAAATATTAGTAATCCGTTATCCTAGTCACTATAGCACAAGCTCACGCTTAGTTTGGGGCTAGGTAATTGGTGTGTTTGTTGAAACAATTTATTATTATAATTATTAATTAGATCCATTTGCTTCAAAGTTTTAGACTTGATGATTTAATTGGATCAATAGTTTTATTCTGCGCAATGCGCAAAACCATCAGATATTAGTGTTAAAAACTGAAAAGTGTTTATGTTTTCTTATTGTTGTTGTTTATTCATGTATATAAAAAAAATGGGGACCTGCGGTATATCAATACAATCAATTATTGTTTCATACGTAAAAATCACCAAGTATTTGAAAAAAAATGCTCTTAGATATCATTAGCTACAAGTCATGTTTATTATACCATAAATAACTTGTTTCAAATTTCAACAAGACCAGGACCTTGTGCAATGATTAGGCTAACGTAAATAAGTTGTTTTAAAGTATTTAACTAATTCAGCTCATCGTAGAAGTGATTTAGAAATACGTTAGTTTTCTCAATTTCGTGCAGGACCGCCTTAAGAGGCGAAATTCACAAAATTCCTTTCTTAAGGGGGTGCAGCGCGAAGCAAGTCGAGTAAGTCTAAACGATCTTCAAACAGAATCTAACTTATTAATATTAGAAATTTGATGCATTTGATTTAAAGTTTTAGACTTGATGATTTAATTAGAACAATAGTTTTATTCTGCGCAATGCGCAAAACCATCAGACATTTGTGTTAAAAACTGAAAAGTGTTTTTGTTTACTTATTTATATTTTATTCGTGTATATTTAAAAGATGGGGACCTGCGGAATATCAATACTATCATTTTCATGTACGAATTATTGTTTCATGCATAAAAATCACCAAGTTTTCGAAAAAAAAAATGCTCTTAGATATCATTAGCTACAAGTCATGTTTATTATATCATAAAGAATTTGTTTCAAATTTCAACAAGACCAGGACCTTGTGCAATGATTAGGCTAACGTAAAAAAGTTGTTTTAATGTATTTAACTAATTCAGCTCATCGTACAAGTGATTTAGAAATACTTTAATTTTCTCAATTTCGTGCAGGACCGCCTTAATATTTGTCCAAAATATCAACATCCTAAGTGCAAGGGTTTGGGCTGAGCGTTGATAAGTCAGTCAGTCAGTTAACTTTTCTTTTATTCAATATATTAGCGATTGCCCGTGACTCTGTCATGTGGAATTCCTCATACAAACATCAAATCCCTTTAAACCCCCTTAGAGGACAAATTTCTAAGAAAATAGCTAAATACATTTTTTAACGATTTAACGTTACGTTGATTTTTACGAGCTTTAAAACTAACCCCCCTTTTTTACCTCTTTAACGGTTGAATTTCCAAAATTCCTTCCTTAGTGCTCATGTACACTATAATAGGAAGAATTGTGCAAAATTTCAATAGTTTGGTCTGTGCGTTGATATGTCAGTCAGTCAGTCAGACATTCAGCCGTTAAGGTCCCATTATCCCATCGCGCAGATTCAGAAAATGAAAATGGGTTTTTGGCAATTTCATTGATGAAAATTTAATCGTTTTTGTCTTTGTGTACTTAGAGACAGAATAAAAGAAAGGCTCCGAAATTCAACCATCAGCAAACATTTAAACATGCAAGGAGGGCAAAGATGTACCAAACTTTCAGGAGGATATTCTATCAAACCAAATTCGTCTAAATCGTGTTTCGGGATCCATTAATAACTTAACGATGTCCTGATTTTTTTGGTAATATAGGTTTGAAACTCTTATAATCGAGTTCCTATCATAAAAATAAGCTTTTCAACGCGCCTGACTGAGCTTTTCATACATGCGCATAGAAATTGAGCTGTCAAAGTCAGTTTTCTTTTTTATGTATTTAGGTAGAAAGATATAAATACAAGTAGGGGTCCGGGTTTTATTAGTATTCGAAATACACGAAATTAGATTTAAATACAGCAAAATGTAAATCTCGCAATTACTTATACTTTAATTGCCTGTGTTAGCAAAACACCATCTTTGGCGCCCAACATTCATTAATCGTCTCAACTCTCAAGTAGATAAAAGTCTACAGAGTGAATAAAAATCGCTTTGAACAGGCGTTTAAGTGGGCGGGGACTCATTAATTTACGAGAGGCATATAAGTACTCGAATACTGAGAAGTGGCATCCATTATCTATAAATACAGTTATTTAAAAAGGATAGACACTTTTTAATAAATAATGCTTATCGGAGTTTGCGGTCATTGTAAGTAGATCCTAATAGCTCAAAGCTGCATCGTTATTCACGCCAACACCAAATTGAAGACAAATGACAACTTGATAAGATTAGGTTGACCAAGTGTGATGTAGTTATTATGAGTGAGACTCGATTACGGAGAACGAGACACTTAACGCCACCTCAAAGAATTATTAACACAATAAAAGCTCGCCGAGTGTGAAGTATTAACACTGCTATGATTCAACAGCCGTACCTGACGTGAAATAAGACTTAATATTAACACCACGGAAGCATGGCTAAGGTATTAAGTTGTGCTACGAACATAATTATAGAAATTGCATTTTGCAGCAGGCAGGAATGCAAAGGACTTCGGACCTCAGGACCTTTTCTGCGACAGCTAAATTAAATAAAGCATTCGGAAAATACCTGGAAACCAAGAAAGACAGCTTAATTGCCTGACTAGTTTATTAAAATAAATACTGAACATTAATAACACATGCTTGTGTTGGAGTCCCATAAGAATGGGACATTCATAAGGATGTATATGAAAATATAGACGTACAAAAAGGGTCCGCCAATATTTTGCTTTGATTATTATACGGTGTTCTGGGTAGACATTTTTTGCACAACGAGAAAGGTCAGCTGTATCGTTGCCATCGTTGTCACTCTGATAACATTAAATATTCGTTTTTTGAACAGTTTTGATATATAGATAGAGCGTCGGTGGCGCAGTGCCCAGCGGGTTGCCCCCTCACGCGGGAGGTTCGATCCCACGTGCCGCTATGTACCAATGTCTTTCTGAGTTATGTACATTAGTTGTTTACCAACCGATGCTCTTATGGTGTGTGAAAGCATCGTGAGGAAACCTGCACATTCAGGCGAATGCATGAGTAACCATAATCCCAGCTGGGCAGGTTAACGAGATAATATTGAGCTTACATAAGATTCAATGCTAAATTTGCATATACGATAGAAGAGCAAAGTTTTACCGTTCAGAGCTCATAGCATTCGATCATGTTTTAGTTTGATTGGATATAACAAATTACTCATAACAAACGGCCCAAGTTTTAATATTTTTATTACAGTCTTCAATTTCTTATGGGCATGCAGATTGCAAGATCTATTTATTGGAACTAATTGCGGAACCCGCAGCTATAATTGCAGTCAATTATAAACAATAAGATATATATCACTAGCTAATAAATGAATGAGCAACGTCATAACCCCAGCATAATAAGCAGTCAGTCGGGAGCTGATGGGAAACGTAAAACGTCTTGTTAGATGATCTTGGGAACATTCTTTCATAATGTAATCAATAAGTAGTGAGGAAGTATGATGAATTGATGAGAAACAGATGCATCGATTACGGTAATGATATTGAGGGCGTATGTATTCCACCTCGTGCGTATATAGACATGAGTGAAAGCGCTATTTGCATCTTGACAATGACTCAGAACTAAGTTAAAATACTGAATAATCAACCGCGTCCTTGTGACCTATAGAAAGTAGAGGTCACGCCGTGATATTTGAAAAAATACTGCGAATAAAAATATGCCGATTAGATTGTTTGTAACATCTAAGTAACAGTGAAAGATTTATTATTTGCACAGCGTGAGGGAGCCATTTTAAGATGTAACTTTAATTCTGTTGTATATTACACACAATGTCTGGGATTGAATTTCAATTTCTATGGGTTACCTAATTCAGTTATAAGAATCATTTTACTTTTAAAGATCTCTATTCTTAGTTGACATAAAGGTCAGACTTGTTAGAGCAATGTATTGTTGGCTTTTATGTTTCAGTCATACATACAAAATGTTTTGGTGAATGGATTTTTATTTGGAACATTGTTTTTGAGACTGGAAAACAAGTTATCATACTTTTAACCATCAGTTTCTTTTCATAAACTATTACTTTGTTTATATTATAATTACTAGTATGTATGTAGTTTTATTAATAAAGTTTCAAATAGTAATATTAAAAAATATTTTTTATTTCGCGTACATATACTTTCTGAAATCTTCATAAGACAAATAATTAATATATGATTTCGTGAATAAAGAGTATTTTATGTTTAGCTATCCTTACGCTAAACATAAAATACTCTTTATTCACGAAGTGGTACTCATTACTCGTACATATATATTTTGATATGGAGCTCTACCCTGTCGCTCCTAAATAACGTAAGGATTGCGGATTTGTATTTGCTATTGTATTACTGTTATGGGAAATTAAATGCTAATTAAGTTGCAATTGGATTGTTTAAAAATGTGTGAAATTGCGAAATGTATGGGAAACGGCATATCTAGAGATCAGCCGGCGGCGTCGGCGCGGCCGCCGGTCGGACGCGGCGTTCGGCCGCAGCCGTCCGAGCCATCTCTCCCTTTCTCTCAGGCCTATCGCGCTCTCTCTCCGTCCTTCGGCGGCTCGTTCCTCTTCTTCTTGCAAGGTTAAGGTTACGTCAGACGTGTTATGTTATAACCGTTGGGGCGCACTCCAGCAAGTTCAGTGTCTCGTCGAGAGTGGCCGCGACACTTGGCTCGCGTCCATCGAAGCGCGCGCGTCTTAACCACGACGAGGACTGTGCCCAGCCTGTGATATACGAACAGTGAAAAGTTCATGAACTTGGGTGTTGAATTTGTTTGAACTGTATCACGTGACGCAGACGCTTAATTGCGTGTCCCGCGAACCTTCGAAGGTACGTAAACAGGACGACGCTAGCAATATATTAACAATTTTAATCATATTTTTCCCGGAGGTGTAACTAGCAAAGTAAAAGAGAGATATATTTTTCATGCGAAAGCGAAGATCGAGTCGAGGGCATTCGAGTGCATCCCGCTCAATAAACTGGTTTATTAAATATTTTATGGTGGTTTGGTAGTTGCTGCAATCAAGGACACGAGTGCATCTAGACATACGATAATTAAGCGTTCATTGTGAAGTTGTTGAGATAAGCTCCAAGGACTAAATATAGAAATATTCTAATCTTAATAATCTGCTTATGTATGCATCAGATAATAATATTACAAGAGTGCTTGAGCTTTAAAAAAGCTTACTAATTTAAAAGTTATTTTTACTTTAATTCATAGTAAGTACCTGATGTTACGAATATAAGCAGGGTTGAAAGGATGAATACAAGAAAAAATTGCAGCTCTTATAATTACGATGAAAAGTATAAAAATATATAAAGAAAACATAATCTATTTTAAAAATATTTTTTAATATATTTATTACCTAAGATTGAATTAGATCAATCACAAAGTAGATTCTCAATACGATATTGTTACAGAGACATATACAAAAAAACATGCTTAGCACTTAGATGGCTATGGGATGGTTGTAGGAAAACGCGCTACTACTGTCTCGCGTAAAAAGCTCATGTTTCATGTTTCTCGCACCAATTAACAGGAAAATTCCTGTGGCTTTGTAACACGATCGTGGAAATAATGACGTAAAAATAATAAAGGGAATGACGTTAGCTGCGCGTACCGTTAAGGTAGAAACAGAAGGGGGTTTTTGCGAGCACACCTTGGTATTCGATCTCGTATGGAGCGATAAGCTCTGCTGCGCATATAGCAATAACGATGCTATATTTAGAGTCGCTTCGTTTGGCGCCACGGCCGGAGGATTTATCATTTCATTCTATCAAATAAATGGTGTACTTGAAATTAAATGAACTTAATATAAAATGAAAATTTAATCAAGATATCAACAAAAATCTATTTATATTTCAAAGGAGGTACATAAAAAAACGCGATGGTGCAAAAGATTGTATAGTCTCAGAATACACGCACGCAGATGTTTTTCAGAATTTATCTTATTTAAGAATTGAAAAAAAATGAGAGCATAAATAAATTATAGCAAAAAAAAAAAGATTCAAGAACAAAATTTCAAAAGTAATTTACACATTTACTGCCATTAAAACTTATTTATTTACAAAAATCTTATTATAAATAATATTCCAAATTCTAATGTATGAGCATTTAATTTTTGAAAAAAAATAACAAGAAGTTCAAACACAATAAAAACTATATTTATATAATTTTTTTTCGCAACATTAAAAACTTTATTTGATGTAATATATATTCCATGTATATAATTAAACGTGCAATAGAAATATAAAAAGTCGGACATGTTAGAAATACAAGCAATAAAACTAAATCCGAGTCGATTGCAAAACGCACAAAAAGAAGCAGAGATAAAGAAACGTTAGAGCGACGCCGCTAGCCGACGGACACGCAAACTTCTTGGTCATTTTATCTGTAAATGTGTCTAGCTCCTTTTAGTTTAAAGTGGTACATTGCTTTAAACGATATAGGAACACAGTCTAAAATGTAAGAAAAATAATGCTTTGAGATATATCTTGGATTTGCAGGAATAGTCCAAGTCAAAAATCTATAATAAGAATATATATTGATGAGTATATAAACGTCACTAATAAAAATATCCATATGGTCCATATAAGGCATATGGGCCAAAATAAATCTTCTCATTTGGGCGCAATTAGCGCTTCATTTATCAAAATGTTTTAACCCGGTTCAAAACCATTCCGTACTCCGTATTTTCAAAAACCAAAAAATATATTTATGGAAAAAGTACAAGGAGGTAAGCAGCAAGTTTAGTACAAGCCAAAAATAGTTCCAACTTAAAATATAACAAACTAATGCCAATACAATCTGTTATGCACAATCAACGGATCGAGCGTCCTCCGTCCATGCAAAAGACATCAACGCGCTGCGCGTGCGTCACCTATAAGTCCGTAGCGTGCTACGAAGCGTCCGAATTACCATGAAAACGCATTAAAAGAGTAATTACACAACAGTAATCAAACGCAATGATGTCGAACATGAAGATGATTATGAAAAATTGATGAGATAAAAAATATTATTTAAGCATAAGTTTTGGTTTTGTTTGAACTTTGAATGTCATAAGTGGCCCATTCCACGCTTTGGCACAAAGGTGTAAGTGGGATGCGGTTTTTGAATAAATAAATAATGGTAATTTATTAACCGATAAATTGACAAACATTTACCAAGTTTTCTTTTTTAAATCATAAATAAATAACGCATATGCGTTATTTATTTATGATTTCAATAATTTTTTTCTTTTATTGATATCAATAATTTTGATTATATAATTAAATAAACATAGCATTGTTTTCGCACAGAGTAATGATTATGCGTGTCAGCACTAGAATGCTATTTCATTTTGAGAATTGATCGGAACCGGCAAAGTAAAAAATGTTAGGTGCTTAAATTATGTTATTTGTCACAATATATTTAATTGAAATATACATTGAATATAAAAACCGGATAAAATATATTCCTATTTTTATATTAAGAGCTTAAATAATTATATCGCGGCTGTGTAATCATTATAACAGAATGGCCGTGTTCAAAAGCTTTCTATATTTAGTGTGGAATTGGCAATTAGAGCTAAATAGCCTAGTATCAAGATAACTTATTGCAAGTGTTTATGTTAGGACTTCGGGACCAGGTGTAAATAACTTCTTTCTTTTTTTCTTTCAATAATTTATTCGAATATTTTCACAATAAATTCACTGATCTGCCAAAGACATTTATCAGCCATCAAGATTCATAGTTAATGTATTTTTTAAAGTAAATAAGGGTTATATTTATTCAACGGAGTGGATGCTAATTTAAAAAATGAATAGCCTTCCACATTTACGCTGGATAATCAAAAATTATTGGAGCTGTAAATGTGAATAGTGCAACAAACAATTTTAACTATAGAATTTAGCAAAACGAGCTAGCGCTTTTAAATGTTCGGGAATATTTATAATGGGTGATAAATTTCCCTGACGTTTATGACATCTTCTTAACTTTGAATGCAAAATCTAATGGTGTGGTCCACTGTGTTGGAATAAGAAATAATTTTAGTGTCGGATAAAATCACGACTAGTTATTATGTGATAGCTGTCACAGATGTAATAGGTTTTCTGCAGCTATTTATTTGTCATCCTCGTGGACTTTAAAACTGTTCAATTTTCAACTTGAATATTTTCTCCGCTTTGATGTTATGGTGCTCATAGTTTATTCTTTATAGTGCACTTAATCGTAAGTGGATGCATGTTAACGTAAGTTTTCACCTTTATGAAAACGATGAAAGTTTATGCATGCATCTAGAACTGAGAAAAGGATGCAGTTTGAATGCAGTTAAGATTTATCTTAAAATGGACGTTCATGTTCGGTCTTCGGTTTGAACTTTTTTCATTAAGAACAACTACTTACCCGTAGTTAGACCAGTTATTTCAAATTCATATAAAGCTTCATTCGACAGCATTATTGATGGCTTAGTGCAAATTACCACTCACAAGACACTGCGTTCTAGCACAACTCGATATTAAAGGCGACTATTTCGTGCGTAAATAAAATAGTACCGCAATATGCAAATGCATTTGGATACAAAATTAATCAACGTTGGCATCCTCGTTAAACTTAATTAAGAAAAAGGACAAAAGTGTGTCGAATATTAGGAAAAAAGGTACACTTCCCACGCGAATTCATCTGTATTGAGGTCCATGCGGCGGATTACCCTAGGTATCTAGGCTGGCGATTGCAAACGGAACCTGGTAGCTTTCGCAGGCCACTAAAGTATAACGAACGATTTCGTGTGCACGATCGGGGTCAGAAGTCAGCATTAGTACCCTGGTCCTTGCGCTGCTGCGCGCGCTGTCTTGTTAGCTAGAAATGTTTTAATACAAGTGTACGCCGGGTCATCAGATGGAGTTTAAGGCGTTTGTTACGCCGATACACATAAATATGCTGATACAGAATCTGATATTGTGCGCAAGAGAAATATATTTTAACAGATGCCATCTGCATACCCTTAGCAGTATTCAATGATGTCTTTCGGTCCGAGGGATTGGTGTAAATAAGCCGCAGACTTTAGTATGCATATCATTAAGCACAAAAACAATGTAAACAATAAAATAAGTAAATGACATATTTAATTGAATAAATTACACATTTAGAGCTTTAAATTGGCAATAAAAAGATAGTTAGTGAAGCATTTAAGCGAAAAGCGTAACAATACCAAACATCAACGTTAAATAACAATTCGTCAATCATTTTCAAACGGCAACAAACAAGCTTCGTAAAAAACTTCATAAACTTCGCGATATGTATCTACTCAATTCACTTATTCTGTGCACATTGTAAATTCTGTTATGTATCATCGTTCGCCAGACCGTGAAATCTTTTCCGATTTCAATTAATGCCAATGGTGTATTGAGAAGTTTTACGTGACACTGATTTCGTATTACGGTAACGGAACACTGGCTCGCGTGGTTTTTTACGCACTCACTTGTGAGTTTGAGTAATTTCTTCACCACCTCAATAACGAGTTCAAATAAAAAACTGAATCAAAGCAACAAGAAAGTAACATGTTTTGGGTCGTTTAATTTATTCGTGCTGTTCATGTTAACGTTTAGTTTTCAATAGTATTTTGTCAAATTATTTATTCATATGAGTATTGTTTAACAATGTCTAGTTTTGTGAATAGAAACGTACACGCTAAACGTATTGCAATACAATTGCAACATCCGTTTAAAGAAATGGATATTAATTCTCTATAGAGCAGGGTAGAACAGAGCTTGCAGTGTATTGAAGTCAGCTCAAAAGAAAGGAGACTAAATATTGGTCAGAACGAAATAGTATGTGGTCTAGATATGATTAATAAGTTCCCCACAAAAAGCCGCAGAATCAGTGTTCCTATTCCAAAATCCTATTACAGTTGGGCACATCTGACCCCGTTGCCGGCGCCCCAAGATTATAATTAAGAGGGTCACGTGAGAACAGCGGCGCTCGTTCGTGACTGCGCGCGCGCCGGCGACACGCCACTCGGAACTATCGAGCACAAGGAGAGACTGCGTTCCGATTTCCTGATTATGACTGTGGAAAAATTGTGATTACGATATCGGTGTATTGCTAATTTCTTTGACGAGCATCGTTTGCAAGGTTGAATAGCCCATTGAAACGACTTCATGATGTTTTTTTTATTTGTTTATCGATAACCGACGCGATGTACCTACTTATTGACATTTGAATACATAGTACCCTTTACGAGTTGAACCAATGTACGTATTTAACTAATTTTTTATTTCTTAGGTTTTCATATTATAGAACTAAAGTTAGGGTTCACGTTTATGTATGTTTAATGTTCATGAGTATTAACTTAAAAGCTAATGCTTAACCTAAGAGAACTACTGCCGACAAACTGTTGTACAGTTTGGCAGAAAAATTTAATTATGATTAACGTGTAACTTTTGGTAAAATAAATAATAAAAAAAAACTACCGACGCTTTACGTATTTGAATTGAATATCAATTTAAAATTGTCAAATAGTATTGAATCCCCTTGTCCCAAAATGAATATGCGTGCATCTACCTGAAATAATTAATGCTTCCATTGTTTTTCACGAACATGTAAAATGAGAACACGCCTGATTTTATCTAGGTTTACATTTCATGCAATATTACCAAGTTAAAAAGTTGCACAAAAGTATTGTAACTAACCATTAACGGAGCCATGGAATTCGAAGCGGGCAAGTATAACAAGGTGCAACACAATTTGTATTACAATGTAGAATTCACAGGGTTTTAAAGTGCTTTTAGTTTTACTATCGCCTCTCGTCTAAGGTTGCCGCAAGCGAAGGCGTGAAAGCGATTTCATTTGACAGTGATGGTTATATTACAAGAAATTATTTCGAGGACCCAACTATAAATGTTACCCATTATTAAAACACCTAAACTAATTATTTGCTATGTCCAATAGCTTTTAGCAGCTTTTTGTAGAAACTATTCAATAAACTAGCCCAGTAAGTGGACCTCTGGAAGAATAACCTTTCGGGGTCAGCATTTACTCTAATGCAAAACAAACTTATTCAGATAAGGCTAACTTTTAGCGTCTGTTCCGTGGCCTGCTTTCCTTTATCTGGCGCTATAAGTCGTATAAAGGATCTGTTCTAAACGGTGCTCTCCCATCACGCAATCACACTTCTGCAACGTTGTAACTATTTTACACGTTCTTGTTTCTCCTCGAAAGTTATCCGTAGGTTTGTTAGAAATAGTAATCTGGACCAACCCTTTTTCGCGGTTGCTCGTATTTATAAAGGCTTTAGGGGGCGGTGCGGAGCGGTCGTGCGCGAGGTCAGGTTGGATGCCATCAAGCGTGCTTTCCATGAAGGATTTTAATTAGGTACGTCGCGGCGGGGTGAACGACCGCGCGGTGCGGGTGCGCGCGCCATCCATTCGACAAGTCTTCCGTTAACAGGTGTCCTATTCATTGTTTGTTTTTTGTTAACACTTTATGCGCTGAGATAGATGTTTTTCTATCGACAAATAATGTAAATTATAAAAAAAACTATTCAAAGGAGATTTTAAATTGAAATTGCTTGGCGCAGATGTTGCTTAAAGTCGATAAAATAACGTAAACATATTTGACTTCGCTGAGTTTTGATAAGCAATTAATAGCTAAACTTGTTCGCAGATACTATGCAGACAGATAACCGTTTTTTTAAGCTTCAAATATTTTTTTAAATTAAACTAGGTTAACATTCAAAAATATTTAAATGGCTGATTTTATGTGTATGTGAAGCTTAATCGGTCAGTTTTATTAGTCAAATAAAGAGTGTAAGGAAAAAATATTTGATGCTAATATGTTTATTAATGGCGAGATGAGTATGCAAATCTCACTGTTATGGAGACAATGTGGGTGTGAGCTGAGTCACCACAGACGGCGTGCCCAAATATTGACATGCTAATAAATAAAGCGATATTTGGCGGCAGACCGGTTCGGCGCCCCGTTCGCAATATTAACCCAAATTCAAAACTTTTTATACTTTGAATAAACCAGCAAGAACTCAAAACTTTCAATTCCGACATCATTTGCCGAAGTGTTTTTGTACGGAAACGATGTTTGAGATCATAAATCTTACGGAAGTGGGTGTTCATAACATTGTAGAGAATGAGATTCTGACTGAATACTATGATTTATGGAGTAGTACAAACAGTATATTATGGTACGTTTTAACCTGTCATTATAACGTTCATTAACATATACTTATTTCAAGACTTTTCAATAAATATTCAATCGTAGAGTCGGTTTAACTTTAAGCTTATTTCAATTTATAACTTATCTCTACAGGCGTATCACTGGATGTGAAACTATAATTAGATATGAATTATTTATCTCCATAGTTGACTTACAAATTTTTGATCGATAACAATGGGCATTGGTGGTCAAAGAGATACAGGAATGCTATAAATAAAATGGTGAGAAATTGAGTAAAAAGTCATTTCAAGCTGAACTTTGCGGCCGCGAAAAAACGTCTGATTGCGTTAAGAACTTTAATGGATTCTGTCACGATAGAAAGAGTCGAGATGAGAGAAGCTATTGAAAATGTTGCGAGAAGATCGGCCGTATACCTTCGAAGTATATTTTCTTGTGACTCATAAATTATATTGGTTGTAGATCCAGTGACATAAGACGTGTGTTGTCCATTAAGATCTACGACCGTAAGCATCGCACTTGACTATAAATTTCGCTTTCCATCACTCCTGATCTTTTACGTTAGTGTCTTGACCTATCGATAAAATCGAGTATTTTTTTATCTTTATGAAGTTAATTCGCACTTGTTTAAAGCTCAAATTTTTACTTCATATAAGAAGTAAGCGTGAAGATTAAACTTTTAACAAGTACCTTTTTAACTTTTTTGTTTGCAATTCACTTTTTATCTCCTTTTTTAGGTAAACGGTAACTCTTATAATAACGAGAGTACTGTCACTTTATTATCAAATTACAAAAACTACGATTGCGATAGAATTCGTGCCAAATTCGATAAAAGGCAAATACCTAATAAACGTAACGTTTTTGTTCAATCTAGTTAATAATAGTAAATAAAAAAAAGAAAGTGATCGTGCCTGCCATTTTTACTACAGTTTGATAACTATTAACACCAAAGATGCCAAGCTTTTAGGTTAGTTGTGACAAAATGTTTACGAAACGATATGACGTGGTAGCACTTTGAACAAGACTTCAAATATTAATGAGATTCTGTTTTTATTGCCGTCCTAGTCTATTCAATAGTGAACACTATTATAAGTAACTGGCTGAAAGTGCCAGGAAAAAGTGAAGAACAAGAAATCTGAAATGCGAGTACCGTTACATTATTCGCGGTCACCGGTGACAAATAAAACTAACGAAAACTAACACTCGCTTGTAACTACTCACATTGGCGTTCGCGAAATTCGCATGTGTTAGTTGCAAATAAAGCTTTCTAAAAACCGTTCAAAATTGGAGATCAATATCATAAAAATTGTTTTCGAACCAATTTACCAACCCCCTCGAATGGGAAGAGTAAATAGCGGCGATATCGTGTTAATAGCTAGTGAGTCAACCGTAAAACTTGTGATATACCGGCGCGTCCTAGATACGGGCTGCGAAAATTATGTTTGGCAAGATTTACATTAGCTCTAGAAGCCGTGTGAGCTTAAACGGGGAGCGTGGTGGCTGTAAAGCGTTTTATGCTCTATAATACGTTGCAATTGGAGCGAGTTACAACGCCTGCAACGTGCTCAAATTGATTACGGACGATACACGCGAATCGTCTAATAAAATCACTAATGGAACGGTACCGGTAGCGTGCGTCGCATAACGGCGCCGGCGCGGGCCGCTCCCACGGCAGACGCATTATGCAACCTGTGCAGGCGTCGACGATCACAATGCGAGCTATCAATCGCGGTCGCGATCTCGAAAAATCAACCGTAAGTGATGCCAGATGCAGGTGTCGCTAGCACCTCGCGCCGCCGGCTGATCGAGTGATCACCATCACGCGACGATAGATACGTGCCAATTTCATTGCCACAATTTAATGTATTTTGCGATTAAAACACAGTACTTTAATTTGTTCTTATTAGCGGGTAAGTAGAAAAAATACGAAAACATTAAATTAATGATCCTTGAAGCGGACGTGGTTGGTGTGGGGTCAGCATAATTACGTGGAAATAATTATTGCAAGTAGAATAAGCTAACTAATTAAAACTTACCCATAGTAAAAAAATGTGCATATTGGATAGAAGTCTGTTATTTGAAAGACATTTTTTTTGAAAAAAAAAACCGGCCATGTGCAAGTAGGACTCGCTCACGAAGAATTCCGTAACCATATATACCGGTATATTATGACAATGTTTCAGAAACTACTTTATCTTAGTCATTTTAAAAAATATATTCTAAGGATTTTGTAATTTTTACTAAAATATCCAACACCCAAGTTCAACGAGCTTTTAGAAAGAGGCTGTCTAGTACTAACGGTCTCTTAGCAAAATCTTGGGCAGACAGACGGACGGACATGACGGAACTATAAGGGGTTTCTTGTGAGGAATACGGAACCTAAGGTATCTTATTATTTTGTAGAAATAACAAAACATCAAATGCTATTCGGCATACGAATGAACAATGTGTAAGAAAAGTAAATGTTGATTTAATTTACATGATATTATCCTCATAATACAATCATTGGTACTGTTTCTCACATACATAATCATTAGTGGTGTGAAAATAAGGTGAGCATAGAGACACGTCTTAATAAGTTTTGTCACAGCAATCATACATTGAATAGGCAAACACATTGTTTAAATTTAAGGTGCACGCTGAATACAACTTTGTAAATTATATTTTTTATATTTAGCGTTTAGTTTAAATCGTTTTGCGGGTAAAATAAGGTGAGCATACAGCCACGTCTAAAATAGAGACACGTCTTAATAAGTTTTGTCACAGCAATCATACATTGAATAGGCAAACACATTGTTTAAATTTAAGGTGCACGCTGAATACAACTTTGTAAATTATATTTTTATATTTAGCGTTTAGTTTAAATCGTTTTGCGGGTAACATACCTGTCGGCCAACCCTCTAATTTCGTTGGCGGTCGTGATTTTTCTAAAGCGTATAAGCACGAAAAGTAACGTCTATTAAACGATCAGTGAACTTTGCTTTAAAAGACGATGGAACATTGGTACATTTAAATATGCAACGTCGACGCACGTTTTAGTAGCTCGAATTCGGTTGCGGCCAGCACGCGCGTGACCGCAGCCCGAAACGCACGATCCGCAAATTATACAGGAACTTCAATGAGCATCTCGAATTGCCTGCGGTGGCACTCCGCAGCTTTACACCCGCACTTCTATTACCGAGAATCAGTGTGTGACCCACATACGGCCCACGTTCCGCACCTATTTGGTGTGGCGTGAACGAGGAATGTCATTTACAGAGCGCGCCGCTAAGTTATACCGCAATGGATATGAGTCCTCATGCGGTCGCATGCCGCTGCTTTTCCTTAATTTTATTTCTCTTCTGGGTTAGTTTGCAATCACCTCCGTGTACACGCAAACAATGCCCATGATTTCATCTGACGGTCGTATATTCTAACATCCGTGCCGGGCTTTACTGAGAACGTGTAGCCGCCACCGAACAGCCGCTCGTCGTATCACAGCATTAAATTACGACCTGTGGACTTGTGTTTGTACTTAACCACTGTGCTCTTGACAAATGTTGTAATTTCCATACATTAAGCTCTTATCTTATTTATATATCTCTTATATATTTATTAAGAAACATTTAGATTACCTGTATTTAGAAACTAGCTTATTCGCGCATCGTCTAGATCGTTCCGTTTCCAGCGAGTTCTATTAATAAACAGCACTTAAGGAGTATAAATTGCAATCCTCTGCCAGCGTGCATATTTTACTTTCCACGAGTATGGTAGCTTAAATGATTTATGCGTATAGGATTGTCGTAAATTACAGCACAGAATGTGGGTTTAAAATCTGTAAGACAGTAACTAATATTAAATTTTTATGCTCTAGTACTAATTAAGCCATTTTATTAGGTTGTACAATAGCCTAGTCAATCATATTTTGCCCAATTTAGAGCAGTGAGAACGAATAAAATGTTGGCATTCCTGCGATTGAGTCGTGACGATTAGCGGTGGCGCGGGAGTGTTGAGACGACCAAGAGCGCGGTAACGAGTGCGCTTTACATAGATCCAATGCAAATTGAGTAGCGATTTGTGCCCGCATAAATCAGAGCTCGCTTACGCCGGCACCCACATTTCGTCAATTAACGTCAACCATATTGTGCCGCGATAAAAGCATGCATCGTTGAGCTTAATTTATTCACAACTGCTCAGATAGTCGATGTCGATAACGGCCGTTTTCCCATTGCACTGCATTGCATCTATTAAACTGGACGCAGACAGATACAAGTAAAAGTTTCAAGAATGAACATTCGCGTAAGCCCCGTGGGGCATTCGCGTTAACTAGAAAGTGAATTACAAGCCTGGAATAATTTGTGCGGAGCCGTTTGAGCAGCAGTAGCAGGATAAAATTACAGGAACGCTCTTAGAGAGGTACACATACTTCTAGCGAACCCTCGTGTGGCATCATTATTATTTGAATAGTAATAATGAATACAATTCCCAGTTCTTTCCAGGATGCCGCCGGTTAAGTTGTTACCTATGGTGTCACAAGAACGCGTCCTGTCATTGAGTTATGAGGATGTTTAAAGACGTAATACCATACTTATAGAAGTATTTAAGTCTCACCGCGATTGGGCGGAACCGATGTCCTAGATCAAGTTAGCGGTGGCTACGATTATCTGTGTTTATCCTGGCTGGAAGGTGCTCAGTTATCATGGCATAGATGTTTCCGATTAATTTTCGCCGTACATTATTATTAACGATCGCCATATACGAGTAGGAGAAGCTGGCGGCCGGGGAATAGCGGGCGGAAATAGGAACGTCGTGAGATCAGCAGGGCGATCTGAGATGTGATCGCTGGCTGGGAGCATCGACAATACGCAATTAATGAAGCGTCCGGGCTTGTCTCGTCTTGCGTAACGAGCCGACGAGTGCCACTTCTTATCGCTTAATGAGAGCTTGGCTGGCGGAGTATTGTCGCGAAGGCGTGCGCTCTACTGGGACATTCTACCAACAGTTAGCTCATCAACATCAATCTTGCTGCAGCCATTCCTGCTTCTGGTACTGTTACTCGCTTTCAATTTTGCTTCCGTATTTTTATTTTTATTCAAATTCTTCTATCCGACCATGAGCAACTTACAAAGGACCAATAGATCCCGTCGGCAGGTATTAATCTCCTATCGATTTCTAACATTTTACAGGGTCGCACAGACAAACAATGGCGGTCATCTTCCGCCTCCCATAAAAGCCAGCATTAGAGCCATTTGAACAGTATTTTAAAAGTATTAGCTGAAAATGTCCACCTAACTCGATTTATGATTCGTGATAGCGTCAAGCACTGTCTGCAGTTAGTTCTATTGCACCGACCGATCGCGTTGGGTGTCCTTAATGTGCTATTTATTGGTCCTGAAGGTATCTAGATCGAACTCCTAACTGTGTTGGAATTTTCAACGAACCAGATATTACTCACCGCAGTGTTGTAGATTTAATACCACTTTTTTGTCGGGATTTTAAATTTTCTGAATTAAGTACTTTTTTGACTAGGTAAACTGAACTGTAATTTGAACAAAATTGCAACGGGTTTTAAGCATAATATTTTTGACTTATTGAACGTTAATGTAAAATCATTGTTTATCCGCAGCAGATACCAATCAATTATTTTTGGCTATATTCATTTCAAATAGAACAATAATAATTGAAACTCAACTTTTTAGTAGTTTCTAACCAATATATTTAGTTGATTGGACTCCGTGTTCGCCGGTAACTTTTTCTATTAGACCCCGGCAGTTAGGAGTCGGGACTCCGGGAGGTGTTGCCCGGGTCGTGTGTCGGGGGCCGAGCTATCTAATCGGGCGTCGCTTCGTCGCTGGTGGGCGGCGATCGGGATAACGCGCCTGCGCCCGCCACCGCCGCGCCCACACGCCAATTATGTGGGAAGAGGTTACGATTGCTCGCCCGATATCGCTAACGCAAACGGACCCACATACAGTGCGATCGCCGGCATTAATCGCTAAACTATTGCCAATTGAACTCCAATTAATGCGGATAGAACCCTACACGACATTGTAAGGCTCCGCGCAGATAGGCCACCGATCACAGCCACCGTGGCTAACGACAAGCTGTTTACATTATTTTTAATACGTTTTGTATTAAGTCGCCGCGGCGCACGTAAAGCGAGTGGCGTCCACTCGCGACTCTGTTCGCAACATGCTACCGGTGGCGGCCACTCGTCATTCCGACAAACATCTGTCAAAGGATCTAGAAGACGGTAGCGGTCACTGACCACCTTCGTTTGTGCGAAACCAAAGAGCTTGGCGCGCTACAGCCACCAGTGGCGGTGGTCGGTGGCCCATCTGCGCGGAGCCTAATAATCCGCCTGACGGATACGTGTTACATCTCTGATACGCATCATGATTGTGATATGCATCGGCATTTGTATTTGACTTACGGGACTCGAATCACTGCGGCGCATACACATTGCTCAACTAACCAAAAAAGAGCGGCATAGATACAAACGTTTATCATTCATCTCCCGAGTGATAAGTATGGTCGTATAGGGACCGAAGAAAGTGGGTAGTTCGTCTAATGTGCAGCAGCAATTATTTTGATAAAGACATAAGACAGTATCATCGTAGATTGCATCATAGATGGAATTCTGTGCTCAAAAGTGTAAGTGGGGTGTACATAATTGAGTCGAGGAGCGATGGTATCGGCGCCGGCTCATCAGGGCGCACTCCCGTCTCATCGATAGCGGAGTCAGCGGCCGAGCGACGTAATTATAATAAATACGGTTCACATGCGAGCAGGAACCTCGGACGCGTCTGCAGCCAAGTGCACGCCACCGCATTCTTGCAATTACGTAACACCTCGCCTGATCGCACTGATTATGAACGGCACGTCTTGAAAACGACTCCAGGAAAAGGGACAGACCGTTAGAAAAAAAAACCGATTCTTTTACTATTGCTAACACACCGTATTTTTTTTACATTTTCTCGTCGGGTGATTTAATTTCCTTTAATCACTCGTATGTACAACCTCGGAGTTTTGAAAACATGACTGGAAAACGTAACGGTCTGTTAAATATTTTATTTCATAGAAACTTTGTTTGAATTGATGCATCGAGGTATTTGCATTAACACTTCTTTGTATGAAATTAAATCGAACTTCACTTACAAAAATTAATCGACTGTGTCGACGAATTTTTGGCTCACTGGCGTAGCAAGCACTTGCAAAAATTCGTCGACTGACTAACGTCCTCCGTAGCTTAGTTGGTAAGAGCACTCGCCCGGATAGCGAAGGGACGTGGGTTCGAGTCCCACCGGATGACACAGTCGATTAATTTTTGTAAGTGAAATTTGATTTAATTTCATAAAAACTTGCAAAATAATTGCTTAAGTTATAAAAATATAATAAACTTCTTTGTATGCTTTCCCAATACGTACCTCTAATTTCAAACTTGCATTGTTCATCACAATAACATTATAATAAATACGGAAATTCATTTGCAAGAATCATCATCATTTCCATTTACGTGAGTAGAGAAAATACTAAGTACTTAGATAGGTACGTTGTACTTTCAATATTCTAAATAAGATCTTAAATTAAATTACCTTCGATGAAGTCGTTACATTATAATAGTTATTCGATAATTTCGTTCAAGTACAACTGTAAAGGAGGATGATGTGTATGTTTCTCACGGTGATCATAGAGCAGTGATGCACATTAAGTTTGTAACCAATTAGATTTAACTTCAAAGCTACATTCAGCACTCTACGATCACGTCCGATCATGTAAAATAGGTCAATTAGTCGCCAAGCTATAAAGTGAGTAATGAAAAGGTGGTGACTTGCAGTATGTAATCAGTAGGTATAATGGGCGGTTAGATTGGTACGCAGTGGAGATATGATATTAAGAGCTATAGGCGCAGGCGCCAAGCCCTGTCTTGTCGTTTGAGACAAGTATCATTTTTCCTAATACACGCAACTAAGCATAGCCTGCTACACCATTATAATGGAATAACCTTATAGTTAAACGTAATTCGACGTGGCATAATTCCTTAATGTGGTGCAGTTAAATGAATATTACGAATGTAAACAAAACATTACGCTTATTGCAACCAAAGTACGGGTTCCTCATCAAAACTTCGTTAGTCGCTGTGGCAAAAATCCCGAGGCGGTATGGACGCGCAAAAGCAATTGTAAAGAATATGCCCTTGAAAAATAAAAAGCTTTTCATCTTTAGTTACCCGAGGAAAGTGAACACAGTAATGACAGAAGGGCGGTTCGGAGTTATTACAGTAATGTCAGGTTGCTTCGTCTTCGTTCGCGAGCGTTACATAGCATTTCTCCCGAGCGTCAGCGAAACTAAAAAATAACACAAATAACCGGCTTGCCACAAACTCTATTAGATTTCCAACTTACTTTTTGCAGAGGTTGTCATCGCCTAACTCGATCTCGATGCGGACGTGAGAAAATTGTTAATCTCATTTTGTAATGCAGTTTGCATGGGCGAATGATGAAGCTGCTTTTGAATTGAAATATTATTTCGATCGGAGTCATTGTTCGCAAGTAGCCAATACGATTATCCAATCATGCGCCTATCTATGAGATAACAAGATGCATGCCTGTTCCTTGGGCGTAATGCAGGCTATTAACAACAGTCTTGTTGTTAATTACAGCCACAGACTTACACTCTACAAGAATGGCGATATCAGATATTGTTTAACAAGCATTGCACATAATGGAGATGTGTTATTATGATTAACACCTTTGCACATTCGCGATGACTTGCATCGTGTCGCTGCGATGTAGAAAGGAAGAGTAGGTGTCGGAGCTCAGTTGTGACAGGGAAAGCACCGCGCCATATCACGAAAGGGAACTTCAAATCCACACCATCAACTTCACTACCGTTCACCTCATTCGATCTAAGATAGTATCGTACACAGGAACTAGTAAGGGCACTTTCTTCACGGCGTTTATTCATGTTTTTTCATGGCTCGCTAAGAACGGATGGACGGCCTGATTAGCAATCGTGTGCAAGCTAAGCGGTTTAGTTTGCATAGTAGTCGTTTACAATGGAAGCGACGGGTCCCAGTCATACTAGCCCAGCCTGGGGCCTGATCGGATTTCCCGTTTGCGATTATTGCCTTTCTTTATTTCACGGGGCGGTTCGTTACCGGCGGTATCGGTTGTAACGGTGTTCTGTGGGCACAGGCATTTGCATGGTGAGCCCATTACGGCGACCGGCGGGTGGAAGTTATTAAAATACGTTTAAGATCGTACCGCATTTGGTGGGGGCGATAAAGAGTAGACATTGCGGAGTCGTGAGCTAGCTCCGAGGTTTATTGCGTTCGGGATGCGATCAGGCTCTCGGGCAAGTTCGATCCTAACGTAAACAAAGAGTATTGAGGTGTTTCCAGGGAGACAGCGCGCGCCGCCTGACGTACCGCGCGAGATCTCGTTAGCGGCATTGTTGCGTCGACATCGACACCGGCCCCGTTCAGAGCGGCCACGATTCGTGTTACTGCACCGGCTCTATTAAATAGCTGCAACGTATCTTAAGCAGAAAGTGAAACAAAATTTATTCCATAAAAGAACGCGATGAAGAAAGTTTCCAGGAAATGAGATTCCACATACGTTAACAGTTCAAGGACATAAGGTTAGAAAGTGGGTCTATGAAAGGCAGTGAGTGGTCCGGTAGTGACACGAGCGCAATCGCGTGACAAGTCCGCGCGAACATTATCATTCCGCGTACGATGCTAAACCACTTATTCGGCTCGTGGTGACCGTTATCCGGCGCACGCACGCTGCCTGCATCAATGGTATATTTTTCCTCGGCGAAACTCCGCGCACATTTACCATTCAAGGTTAACCCGGTCAGTGTGGCGCTTTGTTTACACGACTGTCGCGATGTTTGACTGTGCATTCCTGAGTCATGGAAAACGAAACGAAACGAAACTCTCTATTTTTATCCAGACGACAGGTCAGCACCCTGTTGCAGTGTCAAAGAAATATAAAGCTCTAGTATCCGATGCAGACTTATTTTTCCATCCGTCATAGTATCTGCACTGAATTTTAATTTAAATGTGCAATACGAGCACGTGTTAAGTCGTGTGTAAAACTCAGCACATTCCCGACATCTAATCCCTCGGGTTGGGCGTGAACTTATAAGCATCCGGCGTACCGATCTAGATAACAGCATGCGTGTCTGAGCTCGGTAATGAAGCCGATCTATGAGCGAACTTAAGCTATTACGTCAATAAAATAAACAGCGTCAGTTAATTGAAAACGTTTCAAGCCCACGCGTCTATACACTAACGTCTTACAAACAATATGTATATATAGTTTAATGAGAAACATAAAATTGAATTATAAAAATTAGAGCAAGAGCAGCTTGTGTAATTCAAAGGGTAGTAAATTCGCGATTAACGGAGACGCATAAATTGTAAAATGATTGTCGGCAGAATGAACCAGTAAATCGAGTGGATGTCAGTTATAAATGCATGTTTTGTTGCAGGTGCCGAGGTCCGCGTCGGACATCACTCACGGGCAGGCGTCGACAAGGTAATTATAACCTAGCGGCATTATTATCTGGATACAGTTCGACGCTGTTGATTCCGTGTCAATGACTCGGTCCTCTATCAATTGCAACGTTTACAAAACACTTTCGACTGTTATTAAATCAATTAACGTTCTTTGAATATACTTTTTTACTATTCTTATGTTAGTGAGTCGGATTGCGAAACGGTACTAGCAACGTCAGATAGTTCAACGTCAGACGTAGTTACCTACGTAATGAGATGATGACGAATAGGTACAATTAGGCGTATGATGCTAAATCTTTTGTGGCGGAGAAATTAAGTTATGTGAATTTGCTGTAATGGTACCTACAAGTCGCCATTAAGATTTCAGGTCAAGAAAATAAAAGATCAAAAATTTAATTCGCTTCCTCGTCAGGTAAACTTTGCCAATTTCGCCGTGTACCACTAATAAAGCAATAAAATGTTTCAAGCCGCGTGAGCGTTTTAACATCTCCGTCAATAACCACAATATCGCTCCTAATTGCATTTCTGCAACGGGACTTGTAATGAGTTGCCACTACGTCATTTCGATCAAACTAAATACAGAATTCGTCTGGTATTTATCTTTCTGGAACCAATTGTGTTATGCAAAATTGCAATAAATTCGGTAAATTTTTTACTGTTTCTGAAACCATTGCATGAAAGACGTTGATCCGTACTTCACACCTGTATTGGGTCCAAAAAAATCTAGTCATGATTCAAGCTGAAATCATCTACTATAAAATCACCTACAAGATAGTACAAACTTTCTTGGATTGGCACAGTCCAGCTCAAATATATTCAATAATGTATCTTAATTAGTACAACAAAAGTACACTTACTTTCCAGGATATTTATCTCTGTCAGATTTGACGTTTCAGGCTTTAAACTGTCGCGGAAGCGTCAAGTCTGTAACGGCCGGTACATGCTTAAGTTTCCTTGGTTTTGGACTTTGTAACAAGGAATTAAAATTCAAACCATGATTACTGATGCCTTTAAAACTCTCAGGATCGAATGCAGTATAATCAGCTCGAACGATCTGCGAGGTGTCATATTATTTAGGACAGCTCGTACGGGATGTGCACTCGTTAACATCGAAAGTATACCACATCCGCGAGTGTGTATCATGTGTGTGGTTGACAAACCTGTCCGCGCCAGTTTCTTTCAAACTAGTCGCGAGTCGCAACTCACGGCGCAAACTAGACTTTTAATTAGTCCGGCTTTGATAAACGCATCGCCTCTCATAGCCTCATATTAGCAATTGTGTTGCATGAAAGTTAAGGGGAGATTTAAAGTCTGAAGGTGAAGTTTGCATTGAAATAGCTACATAGACCTCGTAGTCAAATCGATGACAAAACATTGCCTATCACTGAATACGACCAACGTGCCAAACGACCAAGGAATAACACGCTTTTTCGCAAGTAACATCAAAGAATTTACCAAAACTGTTCCTAATCCCTATTCTCTGCTTTTGAACTTTTATCCCAGGTGTGGTGGTGTAATCTGCCACAGATTACACCACCACACCTGGGATAAAAGTTCGTCCAAGCATCCACACTGATCAGTGGGATAACGTTATTTGATCGCCTGTCATAATATGCGCTATGTTCTGCACAGAACTGGGACATCAAATAAATGTCAATTCAACTCATAAACGACGAACGTCAAATGAAAAGAAAACTTACTAAGGCCTATAGTTTCTTATCATTTTATCCTGCGTTACTTTATTTATTTTAGATGCACCGTTTTTCTATGGTTTAGGCTAAGTTAAATAGTCTGAGACTTCTCCTTAACACTAGTGTTGGCGGCATAAAAGCGGTTTTAGTTTCTTGCAAGTAATGTTGGTATCTGTACCTGGGCATTCAGCGGTTAAATTTATTCTCTCAGGCATCATTGTAAATGTTATGAGCGCAGGTATCATTTCTCATAAGGGCACATTAAGTTCTTACTAATAAATATTACGAATATCATAATAACTTTAAAAAACAAAGCTAAAAACCCATATAAAGTCTGCAAACACAAGCATTAATCGTTTATCTAACTTAACGAAATTAATCACTCTGTCAGCATCATGTACACGTTCCTATCGTTACACACAATTAATTATAAAAGTATATTCTTGAATATTATTAAAAGCTTTAAGTACTCATACGGCTACTGCAGAGGATAGCAGCAAGGAACAATAAAAATAGCCTCCCGAAGACCGTCGCGCGTCGTCGTTATGTCCTGTGCAATATTTATCACCACAACTAGATGACAAAGTGGCACGCAACCGTGAGCCTGGGAACAACGCCCATAGCGGCTTCCTAATGTTTTATGATTATCTGCTGCTATTGAACGACACGTAGTCGCATGGCATGAATGGCACTTAATATTTTATAGGCAACCTTAAAACAGCTCAAAATTTATGACGAAAAAGCAACGAGCATTGAAAGACAGAACGATAAAATGGTTGAAAAAGACATAAAATACATTCGCGACAAGAGAAATGTCGACATTCTGACACCAGACTGTGAAGGTTGTAATTGCGTTTTTTAGCGATTTTAGTTAGCACCGCAAGTGTCGATAATGGGTGATCGCGTGCTGACGAAAGGCCAGCCTGCTCAATACGAGCACTCGTCATGCCATCCGTACATTTTAACGAGAGCGCGATCACCAACACCGATATCGACACTCTAATGAAAACCCCTTTGAATAATGCATTATTACTAGCGTTAAATCGTGAGCACCTACAATCGACGACGAAAATATACCAGATGCAAATTCAAGTCAACAGCGACACTGATAAGCTTCCGGAGGCGATCCGAGAAATGCAAACGTCCAAGCTCGGCTGGTTCGAAATTAATCCCGGTTAGTCGCAACGCGGCGCTTAGGTGTCAATGTGGAAAATGGTGCCCATATTTCAAGGCTTTATCGAAAGATGAAATATTCTCTTCAACCGTTCGGGTCATGCGACTCGATAGCGAGTGATTTATGCGACGTCCGGGGTACGGGTCGTTAGTAAATAAAGAGGGAGATGAATAAATAAGTCAATGATAGAGAGACTGACGTGACAGTTAGAGGGTGTTGATGTCAGGAATGGAGTTCGTGCTGTCCCGTTTGTGTGCTCACGAACATACCATTTGGCGGTAGAGATGATAGGTGGTGATGGTGCAGCATTGGCAGCGACCGGAGCCGCACCGGGTGGACGTGCGGCATCGCTCGTGCCGCATATCACGCCGCGACCCGCGCTCACCTTCCCTATTGAAATGTCAGTGCGCGGACCGGTGACGAGACAATCGTAAAATACAATGTTAAGGTCACATCATGACTTCAATAAACAATCCTTAACATGGGAAACGTGACGTCGTCGCCGGTGTAAGCGGGACCCCCTGAAAGTGTGCCAGCCATGTTACTAAGTCAGCGAAACGTCGTGATCTCGTATTCGATTCCGCTTGGTCTGTGTTCTTAGCTGATTTTTATTTTCTTCGTTTATTGTCACGAAAACTTGATTGTAAAACATGTCGCGGTTAATTAGGAACACGTTATCATATATTTGTATTTTCATATTAAGAATTTACAAGAACAATGCTTAATCCAGATAAAACGTAATTTAATTACGGCAAAGTTTCATTATTTAATTTAATTAGCCGAGCAAAGATATTTAATGAACATTAAACGAAATCACGTTTTCTCTATAACAATTATAAGCTCAGTACACGAGTACAATCACATACAATGCATTTCAACGTTAAGTAAAACCGCGCAAAGGTCAAAGAGTTAAGGCGGGACAGGGCAAGATGCCTGACTGGTCACATTGCACTACCGTTCCCGCGTTCCACATACGGAATAGAACATGCGAACGCAGTACCATTGGGGTCGTTGAAGATGCCTGCTGCCATGCACATAAACGGTTGCATTTCACTTTAATCGAATGGCTCACATATAATCGTCAGTGCCGCCATTTACATCAATGAAACACTTGGATCACATCCAAAAGGGAATCGCAGTAAACATGAGTCGGCAAGAATTAAAGAACCGATAGAAATCTTTACCCATCCAAGAATAACTTATCATAGCAATTTGTGTGTCATCAGGACGCGGGGTAAGCGCTAGCGTAGCGGGGTTTTACTTTCTTATGGTGGCCTCAAGAAACTAGTTAAGAGAAAGTAGGATGAGTATCTCTAATACATTTATCGTTATATAACACAATCGAAAGGGCAATTTGTAGGAGATTCGCAGCGTGGAAAATTGCTGAAATATATGAGCTAATTTTAACGGTGGGCGTATTCCAGGAAGTTGGATTGAACGACTTTATTATAAATTTCTGTTCAGCGTTGAAATATAAATAAGGAGTTCCCGTCAGAGTGAAACAAATTCGCGCCTACAGACGTCCAATTAGGCCGGCTGCATCGTGCGTATCCACCAGCCCACGTGTAGAAAATAGGCACTACTCATAAATATTTATAGCGAGCACAAAGCCGTCTTTGTACACTTCCACATTCACTCGGAATTATAATGGCTGTCACAGTAGGATCCCGAACAAGAGCCGAAACGGCTCGCATTAGGAGAAGAAAAGATTCTCGAGACGGTTTCACTTGGCAACAGACACGGCGAATAATTCCAATAGAAATGACATAGAAAGGAGTTTGCCAGGGGAATGTTTAATGAAAAGTCTCGGCCGAACGCGAAGGTGACATTACTGCGAAGATTTACTTTCGTGTGAACCTCCGATCATTAAGAAAGCTGTTGGTTTTTGCCGGTTGGTAGTTTGGTTGCGGTAAGAAACCACGCGGACGCTCCAGGAAATTGAGTGCGGTGTTGAATAGGTTGTCGATAAAGTTGGCGATGACGACGCCCGGTATTTCCCGTTGCGGTGGTGGTGCGAGGCGGCCTGCCAGCCGGCCTGTGTCGTATCGTACGGTAGCGGTACAGTTAGCCTGGATAAAGGCGGTTACGGTGTCCGGCGCTGTCGCTGTGATCTGTCAATTAGAACCCCATAACCTTGTTCACATCGCTGGCCACCACATCTAACGACAACAATTACTGTCTCCAACTAACAATGACTGCGCGTACACACTCGTTGTTAGGTTAAATCGCCCGCCGAGAACCAGTCTTTATTCAACGCAATAAAGACAAGTGCAAGGTCGAGAACAATAAAAAAGACTGCAGACGGTTTTTAAAATGAGACTTTCGGTTACACTCTTCCGGTGTTAATTCAATAGCAATAGCGGATTTCACGGTTGACGATACAGCATTCCTAGCAGTATTTAAGATTTTTATGCTTTTTGTCACGGTATTAGTCTATTTCATTTTGATGGTGTTACTTTTCTAATAATAAACTTAAGATAAAACTTAGTTAACCTCAATACGTTTCAGAATTGTTAGGTTTGTACAATACGTTAACCTTTTATTAAAGTTAAAATTTGACTTAAGACTACTAGCAGTACTAAAAACATTATAAATAAAACAGAATCAAATAATTTACAGTGGTGAAAAATTGTCACGGATTGTCAATCTGTAATTGTCGAGGTAAAACCGTTTCACGAAATTCGGAAAGATTGTGGCTCGAGACAGAATCACGTTTCCCATTGTAAAGATCTCCCAATAGTTACGCTATTTGGTGGAACGGAGGCGGCGGAGCGCGTGGTATCACGTAGTTTTATACCCAAAATGGTTCATGATGCTGATGCTTTCGTGGGTCGACGACTGACGAAAAGTAATTGAATTATGCGCACAAATATCTTAGATTATAGTATGTCTATCGTTATTGAAAATACTGGATCCATTAAAAGTAATGTTTTTCGAGCAGATTGTCTCTTGGGTGGCCAAGATAACTGCGGAACGTCTGACCAAAGGTGGTAAATGGAACATAGTTTATTTCTCTATTGTTTAAAACGTATTTTATATGATCCTTTCTAGGGTGCCTGGTATTGTACGGCTTGAGTAGCACGACTCAGCCGCCATCAAGTTCTAAAAGACATGTAAGAAAGGAGAAAAGGACGGTGATATAAGAGACGCGTAGCAAGGTAGCGCGCGTGGGCAGTTGTGACGTATTGTGAAGACAGTGTGCCGGTATCAAGCAAGATCTATCTATTGATTCCCGACGTGAGCCTTTGTAGATATGCTCGACGAGCCTGGACTGAGGTTACGCAGGCGCAAAACATTAATCATCAAGTGGGATCGTATTGCTTGCAATTGTAATCTCTGTCTGATTTGCAAGGGCTATTTATTTAATCGATTCGCAACGAGCTAGGCTATTACAAAAAATATAACTTTTATTTTATTTTATTGTTCTTGTACAGATATTGGTTTAAGTGTAAATGGCTCCGGTCTAAAATGCGGTCATCATTTGTTTATTACAAGAACAATTTTATTAGATTTTATATAACTTACATGTAAATATAGATCTACCACAGCGTTTTGAATGATAAAATCTTATTCAAAATGCATTTTGCCTTAAGCCATTTGCGTTATTAACTCCCTATATTTCTAATGGGGAAGAAGCACTCATAGCCACGACACAAACACATATTGTATGCTTAGCCGCATGCCTTTGCGAGATAAATCAATATTTACAGGTGGTTGACCTGACTTCCTTCTTGAGCTGGTCGAACAATAAAGGATAATGGTAAAATAGTTCATATAAATCCTTTTATATTGATAGTGCAACGACATCGAACAGTTTATGTATTCAGAAGAAGATTTAAGGTAGACATTTACTACTGTACATTCACGCTAAGTGGTTCTACATTCAGTACTGTTGCCGGTGATGTATTCAAACGGATCGGAATTATGTCTAGATATCAAGGCACGAATTCAACTGCGAGCACCCATGTACGGGGTTCAGCTGCCGTTATCTGATGCGAATTTACTGCTCAAGATTAAACTAGTTTAAGCAGTGTATCGGAAGGGCCTAGGAGGGGCGCACTCGGTAATGGCTTCTTTACGTAATGCCGATAAAAACATTTCCTCGTGGTAGCGTGCTCACGTGAGAATACCGCTGGGGCGTCACGTTGACGGATGGTACGCGGGCGCTCCGTCGTGACAGCGTCAAGATGGGCAGCGTTGACACGAGCGGACCGGCCGGCTTCGCTCGCGCCTCCAATGCGCAAACACCGTAATTTGCGCGTCAAACTTATCGAGACAAAACGCCCGACAATTGGGTCTTACGAACCATGAACTTCAATTGCAAACCAAATAACGGTATATAATTCACCCCGACTACCCGAACGCTTACTACCTTTCATACAATAATACCTTTCATACAACTAGAGCCGTTCAAGCGTGTTAAAAGTTTTATTAAAAGAGATCACGATTCGTGATAGGTGAAGTTTAAGTACCGCCTCGGTATATAATTTACTGTCGATCGCGATAATAAGGATACATTAAAACAACGCCTGTCGTGATATGTGAATATATTAATAGAAAATTGAAAAAACCTACGAGATGGATATCGACGTGTCTGTCTAGTCTAAACAAATAAGGTGCAAAAAAGTCTCTCTTTGAATCATCGTTTGACTGCTTCTGCTACCGACATTCATTAGACTTTTTGTCTTTGAAATAATTGCAATCGTATAAATAATAATTAGAGGTACCATGTATAAATATAAATTTATCAAACATAACGATTTACAATATGCCAGATACGGTATTATTATGTGGCTATAAAGTAACATGCATGGGCCTGTAAAATATCTAAGATAAAATCTAAAACATTTACAATATCAAATGATTAAGGATAGTACGGTTTCATTATACCTCCCACAAGACTCGCTAGTTGTTCTTTAATTGCTATATAAAGCAATTAGGGACTATTAATCAAGTGCGTTTTCAAAAAAGAATATTGAGAGCGTTCATCATATAAACTACCTGATAGTTTATATTGCCGTATAAAACTACATATTTGAAAATAATTGATGGAAATAGCTTTTACGAACAAAATACAACCATGTAGTAAGTTTTAGTTATGAGTAATATATTTTAATAAAATTAACACGAACAGGAACGGTATCGTTGACAAGACATGGAAATTGTTAATTGTATGTTTTTATTTCTATCTTGCTATTTATTGAAAAGGCATGCTGCCTGTGTAAGCCCCATGTAATTTGTGTGGGTTATTTTCAATACCACACCAATCTCCTCATCATAGCCTACCAAATTCGAACAATTTCCGCTGTAAAATTACGTTCGTTTTTTCATCATAATATCGCTAGATCAGTGCAGCGACTCCCACACTATTTTAGTAACTGTCCATTCCTCGTTATTTGAGTGTGAAATTGCAATTGAAAACCAGCGTATCGTTTACCATGTAACGATGGGAGTCTGAAGCTCTGTTTGAGGTTCAACGATCACAGCGACTAGTGAAGCAGAGTAGCTGACGGATCGGTTACTTTTTGCGGCGATACGTATCCAAGCGTGGGATAGAGTACAACACCCGATGACGTAACAAGCCCCAAACAGATGATTTGATTAATGGAACAGATTGAGAAAATTGAGTTGGCATGAGATAAGTGGCCGTGCTCCATTTAAGTGACGCGCGGGAGATGTAATGTGACGGGTACAAATAGGTTTTTTTCGCGACTATCTACTGTACGGTAATTAGAGCTGAAACGGAAATGTTAAAGATAAAGCATTTGTTTATGTATGTTCTTGTCTTGAGCGATGGGTAATTTTGTATTGTACTTCGTACGCGGTAGAAAAAATTGATTGTCTGGCATTTTGACAGGTCAATGAATGGACCGCGATGACATGCAAGTTTGCCGTTAGCACTTTAATGTAAAACACATGTTTACAGTTTAAAGCCAACACTAACATTTACACTTAAAACAGAATACAAGATTATCCTCTTTAACGAATAGTAAGAATTTTATCTAGGCTTTCAAGTGGTAATTAGGACTCAGTAACTGTACTTACTAGTATTTAATTAATTTAAGAGACATTAACGATCCCGATAAAAAGTTACATAATAAAATAAGATTATCCGTTTCTTTAACCGTTACCAAAGATTGCTCATTAGATGGATTGAATAGCTCATTAAGAAATCTTGCACCTACCGGATAGTCTGTGCGCTGAAATAAGATATTAGCATACCGTAGGTCACATATGTATTCATTACCTGAAACAAAAAAGTTTTCATTTTAGTAAATAGCTTTGGATCAATACATACAGAATGTTAGTGTAAACAGTCCTATCTTTAAAGAGGGTGAATATGGCCATCAAAACCTACAAAAATTACTATAGAGACATCACCGAAATCGCAATGCTCTTAATACATTGTCAGCTAGGTAGCAGATTTATTTGTAATAAAAACCAGCCAAGTGCGAGTCGGTCTCGCGCACTAAGGGTTCCGTGCCAACTTTGACTGAATTAGGATCCACTTACTTCCACTTAGCCAAAATACCACAATATTTTGTTGACAGCAAATATATATGTAACTTTGTTTTTATAGTATGAAGAACAAAATTAGGTTTGCGGTTGTTGAGTGCTATATCTCAAAAACCGGCTAAGTGCAAGTCGGACTCGCGCGCGAAGGGTTCCGTACCATTAACTTAAAACATTAGACAGTATAGGCAAAAAAGTATATATTTTTATTTTATTTATAATTTCAAAAGTATTCATCACAGGATACCCGAAACAATTTTAAATAAGAGTTTCCGCGGCTGTTTCTTTACGTGAGTGATTTAAGGTTTATAGGTCTAAGACTTACACAAGACTGACACTAAAAAGTGTTTTAACCTATCGTATTTTCATAGTCCTTTTCAACGATACCCCACACAAGGGGGTGCACTCTAAAAAATAATTCACCCCCCCCCCCCCTTTACATGTATGGAGAGGTACCCTTAAAAAGGGGTAATTTAATTTTTTTTGTATTTTTATAAATGAGATCTATATGTGAAGTATCCTCGAACCAAGTTACATGCAAATCAGTCCATAAACGTAGAAGATATTATGCTGTGACAGACTAGGACGGACGGACTGAACGATCTAATAAGGGTTCCTTGTCGGACTACGGACCCTAAAAAGGACCTGCTACTTTTTTAGATTTCGATCATGGCCCCATAGTAAAAAAAAGTAATTGTAATAAGTTGTAATATTGATGGCCATATTCACCTGCTTAAAGGATAAGACTGTTTACGCACATGTATGTTGTTTTATTTTATGCAGAGTCAAATACGTGCAAATCAAGTTTCTGAATGACCCAACAAGAAATATAGAGTAAGTAAGGACACAAAGCCAAAGTATAAATTATTGTTACAGTAGTTTTGTTGCAATGTAACGATGTAATTAATGAATATTTTGTCGATATTGTCAAAAAAATTGCAACAGTATTTATGATCAAATATACCACCAGGTATTTTAGATAGAAGTTACACGATAGATAATAGTCGTGTTTAGTATAAAAATTATACCAAAACTGGAAATAATGCCACACATATACATCAATACGCTCTGGGTAGACTGGGATGCTTAGTATGTAAAGTTACACACAAAACATAATAACAAACGTGGTGTAATAATACATACTCGTATTACGGTATATTCGTAACTCGCAAGGCAGTTAAACTTGTGCTTAAAATCACTCAACGTTACGGTGTTACGGACACTAATGCCCCTAAACACTACGGCGAAATACACTATTAGTTCCTATAAATTGTACGTCGATTCGTACGTCCCGGTAAATAAATATTGGGAACAACGCGTAACGTAATACGCGACTTTAACTATATGATATGATTGCAAGCACATAATCGCATTTGAACTCGGCGTTAAGTGTATTCGAGAACAAATGACTTCACTTATGCAAATAGACAACAGAATGCTTTTGTGTTCATTCCGGGAATTTCAAGGTTAAGCGGTCATAATTACAAGCCGATACTGGGAAGTTGTTCAGTTCCTGAATAAGGGAAGAATCACGAGTGTGAGCATAAACCCGCGAACGCAGCGCCAGAGTGATTACAAGTCACCCGTCTATAATGCATTATGTCATTACTGCGTAATTAACAATTGTATGTTTTTCTTTTGATTGCAGAAAGGCGGCGTGGTTAGCGGTGGCGACTCTGGATCTCACAGGTCAGTGACCGAAGCACCTTACCTTCTTGCGATCGGAATTCGTGAATCTTCAGAAATAACACGTCATTATGTCTTATTAGACGTTGAGGAAGCACTTAGAGCAAATGTACGGAAAATAACACGCTCGTGTCTTCTGGCGGATTGTACAGGGATCTATTATTGCACCTATTAAGTTAAAATGTGAGGCCAATAATTTAGTATATTAAAATACTTAATGCAACTTGAAAAGTTAATTTCTTGTAAGAGCCCTATGTAATTTCATTAACGTGAGTAAAACATGGCCCGTAATAGTGCTAGCCGCAATGAAAACTGTAAAACATTCAATTCAACCTCTCGTATTAATTTCAAATTATCTAAGAATAAGGCACAGAAGTATCGACTTCGAACGCAACGAAGTGCAAACAGATATACAGTTAGTTTTTGGGTAACTGGAATGTGGTGTCTCGCAAATAATTCAGCGAAATGAACGGGTTTTACCTTTCAATGCAACACTAATAATCAAAATTGTTGCACGGATAAAATAAAACTAGTTATGATATCATGTGTTAAATATACCATTCGTTGTTGAAAATAAATAGAGCTAATTAAGACTGCCTAAAATTCACATTGCGGTTATTTCAATATGGTGAAAGCAGACATTGCTGCATGTAATATCGGACGTAATCTGCGGTTATTAAAGTTTAATGTCATGTTTACATAAGAAATCTCATAAAGATAAAATTTTATAGTGGATAAAAAGTAAATCGTCTTCCGAAATATACAGACTGGTACATTCTCAGGGACCACATTCCGTTTTCTTTTTACTTACATTATACAATTTTGCGATCCTCAATTTACAAATGCAGTAGACCGGTTTTCTTTTGCCATTATCCTGTTACTTTTACCGTTTCTTGTAGGTACGAATAAACACGAATTATGAAACGCGAGACGTCAATGTTTTTGGGATGATAAAATTAAGAAGAGTATCAGAATAGAGACATGGCAATTTATGATCCTATCGAAGATATCAGGTACACACGTTTAAAAAAAATACTATGCTGAAAAAAGAATGTACAATAATTGCGGTTGACGCTTTTAAGCTTCTTATTGCGTAGATTAGTAGATACGTTTTTCAGCGCATAGTTTAATCGGAATTTCGTCGTTAGTGTCTAGCTCGTTACGGTAGAAGGATGGCGCGAATTATTCTCTCTTATTGGTCGGCAAGTTGAAAACAGCGTTTACCACATTGTTCGGGTTACGACCCGCATCGTGATGCGATTATTACGAAGACACACGCCGCGTCGGCGCGTTCAGCAAACGCGTTACAATGTATTAGAAGCTCAGAGAGCACTATATCACACTAATGTAGCCAATTTATCGGGTAATTGTAACTTTATAGAATCAGTGCCGGTTGTTTAACGTAGACATTTTATCAGGCATACAAACGTGGTTTACATAAATTGCTATAACAACCTATCTCTCATGACGTTAGTTTGAAATGTAATAACTACACTAATTAAAGTTTGGAATTTATGGAATCATTCGGCACATTTCGCCTTAAATTCCTGCGTTGTTACATGCACGCAATGCTGTTCCATAAACTTGTTGGATTGAAAATAAATCTCTTCTTAGCGAGAAAATTGCAGGTAAACACGTTGCACAACTATTTGAGTTTATAATAAACTGTTTGTAAATTGATTGTTAATTTCCTCTAATGTGAATAAATGAGCCGCCTGTCAAGTAAGTGATTTATTATCGCAGGATCGCTTTCGCGCCGCGCGTAGCATCGTAGAGCGTACCACAACATTCGCAGCAATGTAATTAACACACGCTTATGTTAGGTAACATTATAATCATTATTATTTTACAATAGATGTATCTTGCTAGGAGCAAATGAGTAGATAAGCAAACACAAACGATTTTAAGCCTAGAAATTGATAATCTTTTAACAGCACAAATCAATATGCATGCAACATAGGAAATGTTCGGATGATTGCACTGATACCTTTCCAATCAAACCACACAACAGAAACGAATCTCAAACCAGTTGTCATGTACCGCATAAAGTTTCCTGATCACGAAACAATAATCAAACAATGATTCAGATCTAAATAGATTTTATGTTAATTTAGCGAACACTCAGAATAAAGATCAGTTCAAAGCGAGCATGCAAGTAGTAATACAGGAAATGTCCGAGGACTATCCACCCCGAGGCGTAGGGTATGCATCGGGAAGCAATCCTTGTACAGACTATAGAACAAGCAAAAGGCGGTCGCGATGCCCGCCAGAGGCTTTAATTGACAATGGATAGTAGGCGACCTGTATAGATCGGCCGGCCGATATCATTTTACCTTTAACCCTCTCATTACAGTATGTGATACCGAGCGCGGCGATCATGCCTCGTTTGTTGACCATCGTAGCCGGGCAATACATCTATTTGCCATATCTTCGGTAATCTGCACGATTAGCTCTCGTTGTGTGATGCCGAGCGCAGCCTTTAAAAGGCTGAGGAAATTACGGTCAAGTTCATTATTTGTAAACACGTAATTGCAGTGCAGTAGGTGAGTTCGTAAGTAATCAACTTGGTGGAAGCTTGACAGTTTAAGTAATCGTTTCGTTGATTGGCAATACGTTTATGGAACTTAAAGTAGAGTGAAAAGCTCAAGTGACATTAGCGTTGGTGCAATTAGACGCGGCGCGCGCGCAGACCACCCGCTGTCGGGCGTTTGATCATTAGTTTAACAATTACTTTTACATCTTGAACGTAATTGCACGCGTCATAGTTACAATTTCACGTGCAATTAAGTAACTTTGAACAAGAGAATCGTAAGCGCTATAATTTTATACAATGTCAAGATGTAATAATGATGGCGGCCTGGTACAATAAACCTAACTTATGACGCCTGTGGACACGTAATAAGCCTGTTTTAACAATATTTGATGTTAAAAAGACTGCCGTAGAGTGACTGTTATAGTGATTATTAGCTCAGAATCTGTGATAGTCGAGCCATTTACTTACATATTGTTTAGTAGTCGATCATATCGTACCATAATCAGAACAATGCGCAGGTATTCTTCATGCACCAGCATTGCTAGCTTTCTGAAAGGGCCTCGGTTGGTTACCTACGCACTAATCAAGTGGCTAAGTGCGGAAAAACCAAATTTTAATATTTCATCAACATGCTTCGTCATAAATAAATATATCCTCGCTCAGGGTCATACCTAATCCAGAAAGTAGCTTTGGCCATTCAGCGGGGTAACGCAGTGAGTTTCATGGGCACTTTCCCTCCAGGGTTGACATTGTGTTAATTTATTAATGTACTTTTTAAAAAAAAAATACATAGTATTTTTATTTTTAGATAATATTATGAAATTATAAAATAAAATTAATTTTAAATTAAATAAATATTTAATCTTATCTTGTGATTTAAACATTCATTATGTTTTCATTTCTCTATCACGAGCATACCATAAACAAATCACCTTGACTTATCTTAAACAAAGTGATTAAAAAGTGCAAGTAGTAATACTAACACTGTTAGCGAGTACCGTTAATTATCGTTTTGCGTGGTGCGCTATCAATTAACGCTGTTTATGTAACCTAGATATGTTTAAATGATAACTTCTCAACAAAGTACCGTTATTCGAACCCTATTTAGTGGATCTTTTTTGTTAAAAGCGTGGTCAATAAAATTCTACTGGTATTCTATAAGTATTTCTAAAAGTTTATTTGTACTTAATTTCGGGGAGGCTTAGTAGCCGTGGAATAAACAAAAAAGTAAGACAGGTTGCACAAAAATACTTGGGTTATCAAAGGCAGTATGTCAAAGTAAACTACAATATTTTGACAGCGACTGGTCAAATGTAGAGTTCACACGAGTTCCGCATCTGATAACATCAAACGAGTCTTAACGTGGTATAGTTAACTGTATTTGTAATGTTGCATTAAAATGTACATAACGTAAAAAATCTAGTTGGTAAAAGCAGCCGCCCTGCCTGTCGGCTAGTTTGTTTTACGAGCGTTGTTTAGAAACCTGCGACGGTCGCGGCCGCCACCTTGCATGCAGATGCGGGGGTCGCAGGCGCAGCGCCGTAAATATGATCGCGTGGTGGGATCTGTGAGAACATAATTGGATATTCGCGGTAAGCTCCCGATGCGAAAGATAAACACGCCAAGGAGAGCTAGGAGGCGGTGTTGTCAAGTGTCCGTCGAATGCTATCGGCGCGCGACATCTTCGTGCCGGGGTCGGTTTTTCTACGCGTGCGCGGTGCGGTGGGCGGTAATGGCGTCCGCCCCAACGGGATTCGCGCGCCGACATGGTTTCGCGTCTCATCGTGCGGCCGCAATACATCGCTCTACTTAAATTACGTGCGAGCTTGTTCCGGTTAACTATCGCGATACGGACACCATAAAAACGCTGTTTCGCTCACACCCGAGACCCGGCTCGATTGAGCGAGACTTCTTAGAATACGTCCACTGGTTCCGATACGATAAAACTTTTATGGCTACCTTACATTATGGACTAAAATGTTGCAGGCAGGCCACTTCTATTCGGAACAATGCTATGCCACTGATTTCGGTCAACGACAGGTGAACTGAGCGAAGGAAAAAAATCAGTTGTTCACTGATAGCACAGCATCACGGTGAATAGCAACGATGTGCTCAAACGAGGCCCGTAAACGGCCGATCAATCGCCGATAACGGTAGGCGCGAGATGACGTGACGCTAAATAGGTGTATTGACCCTTATTCAATATCGACTGACTAACAATGTAGTGAACTATGTGTATTGTTTGTAAAAAAGGCAATTTGTTATACTGTTTGAATTTAGATACTTTACAAAATTACACAGTAAAGGCGATGTTGACTACATTGTACAGCGAAACACTAATACTGCAATTTCCATGGTATCTAAAGTAGTGATTTTGAACGATAAAATTCGTGAATTGTGACAACAATGGCCTGCAATGGGAGCCTCCCACGTTCAACGGAACCTCTTCCGCCGTTTAAATTGTGGGGCAACCGAAAGTAATGAGAGCAAATAAAACCAAGTAAAAGACCATTCTCACACAATGCATACCGTTACACCTCTTGTCTTATCAGATGAGTGATGTGTTTGGCTGACTAGGGGCCACTGATTACCACTTATTCGTTACATTAATCATTTGTGTTTGAAAAACAAAACGAATTCAAGCATCACGAGGTAGGTACTCGTATGTGTGTGTAGGTAATTGTTTTAAAGTTGGCACAAATTCTCGTTTTTGATGGAGGGGCGTGACCGCTATTAATACGCAGTTAAACTTTCAAGTGAAGTGATTGACAGTTTAAAACATAAGCAGATAATGGATAATATAAATTAATTACTCGTACCTAATTAGTTTTAATAGAAATGAATTTGATTTCTAATCAATAAACGCCGGCAATGTAACGGTTGATTTTATGTTTTCGCACCGTGATTATTTTATCTCTCGATCTTGACCCACTTTGTATAGCTTTTAGCTTGATATTATGGGTTTTATCTTTTATGGAGGGCAGTAGACGTAGATGGAAGATTGATAAACATCTAGCATATGATTATCATGTAGCGCCGCGTTAGTTGAGTATCTTGGTGCATTTGAATGCACATGATTGAAAGCGACCGTTCAATTTATCAGGAGGCTGAAGCGCTAGCGTCGATCGTCATATTGCGTGCCGGAAGACCCGCCTCACCGTTATAACATTAGTGTTTTTGCATCCGACATCAGTGGGACAGGAGTGCGTCGTCGCTCCCGTGCACCGGGAAGTCAATCAATTACATATTAGCTTAATGTGACGCAGATGGGCCCGCGCAGTTCGCACATACTGATTTGCATGGTGCGCGCAAACCGTTCTCGCGGACGTTCGCGCATAACGGAGAATACGCGTTCGCGAGACAATCGTCTCGTGATTGTTGTTTATAGCTCCTGTCCGAAGCGTATGCCATTTGTCACTCTTTAGAAGTCAACGCTGCGTGTAACCAATTACCAGTAATCAGGCTAAACACTGAAAACGACGTGTGAGACGGTCGTTACTTTGAATAGCAGAATTGAATACTCGAGATGGAACAGGAAACGCTGCCGAGGCACGGAACACGATCTCGCTGTGTGTTCGAAGAAGATTTATGCGGTATAAAATTCAGTTCATTAGATGAGAGTTAGAGCGGGATCATAAAGTAGGTTTTAATTGTTGGTGTATGGGGTACCTGGTGCGAGTGCGATAGGGTCTGTCTGAACAATGGCGGCGTGCGCGGTAGGCGGAGGCGCGAGCGGTCGTGGTCGCCGGCGGCCGCGGAGCCGCCCGCTCTTTCCTACTCTCGCCTCACAACAAAAGCAGCGCGGCCCGCCTACGAAACGTGGCCGAACTTTCCCAGGCAAAGCACACAGGATGCTGATTACAAGAAAATTGGCGGTTACGAGCACTGTGTCAATGAAACCGCGCCGCTTGCATTGTGCAAACAGCGCGATAAAATACTAGAGTGAACGAGCCGACGCGCGTAAAGGAATACACAAGTTATAAAGTTCTCACTTCTAATTTTACTTCCAAGTGTACTAAACCATCAATGTTTATAGATATTGTACTTTGCGTCCGTCTGAGCCTCACGGCGACATGTAGAAATACGTGGTCATAATTTTTTCATGCAAAATAGGTGCTACGGCAAATAAAGCCTGAATTTAATAAAAGAAAAGAATAAAGGGAGACAGGATCGACGTGAGAGTGGAGCTAAAGCATAAAACGCAGAGGCCCGCAATATACATGCCACCGTAGGCGCGAGCCCAATGCTCATACTTCTCACCTGATGTAAAAAGCTACGCATTTATTACTACGTACGTAAGCTGCTTTTAAATGGATTTTATATGTAGTATGTGATACGAATGCTGGTCGTCATATTTTTTTAAATACTTATTTGCAATGAATTGACAAGAACTATTTTAAACGTTCCATTGTGTCTTTCTCTATTGATCTCTATCAACGAGACGCGATGTTAAATGAAACATGTTACAGAGCAATATTTTAAAGTAAATTCTAGACGATATTAAATAACTTCTTAAGTAAAATTGTAGGCAAGAAGTATATTAATAATAATGAAGCCAATTTAGAATAAAAAATAAGCTTTTATACGATGGATGCAGTAAATATGTTATTAAAGAGTTTGATTATGATGTAAGGGAATTTCCTTCGCGGTAGCAATATGACATTGATTGGAGCGATGTTGAGCTGAACTTGTCGATGATTATGTCCTCTTAAGTATTATTACAGAGTATGAATTTGTTTAATAACGAGTTTACGAGAGCCGTTACTCAGAGCGGTATCTATAGTATGAGGAGTAGAGCACTGCTATAGTGTGTACAATTAATAATACCAGCTGAAGTAATTTCGAGCAATTTAAAATGAGCTATAGGTACAAGATATCAACAGATTGAATCTTATAACTCGCATGATTCCTAATTCCAATCTCATCTGGCTTTAACGGTTGTCTACGCTGCGATAAAATTGAATATGACAGCGACTCGTAAAAGATAGACACGCTTCAATCATGTTGTGCAATGTTTGTCTACGATCAATAACTGTTCAGTAAATTCGGTACATAAATCACGTCGTCAAAGAAAGTATACTGAAATAGGTAAGACCGTTAACTGGAGTAGGGTGTCTACCTACTTTCATTTTAATTAAACACTAAATTTTCACTTTTGAATACAAAAGCTGGATGTAAACAAAATCCAACGATAATAGGAAACGTCAAACTTTTTTTTAGTGTATTAAAATGAATGTAGATTAAAAAGTACCGAAAAAGTGAATAGAAGAAAACAAGAAAATGCTAAAATATCTTCGTAGAATACAAATGACGTGCAGAACAGAAACACAATAGAGCCGCGCGCTTCTCTATTTGTACAAAACGTTCGACGCACGATCAACTCGATCTCGTTTCCGTGCAGCTATTGAAGTGTTAACTAACAACCAATGCGGCGCCTACGAGCCTAATCAGTGAAAAGTAGATTCGTTACTTCGATTCCAAGCATTAGAGTGCGCACGACCAATTCTCGGGTTCTATCCTGCGGACACCCCTGAAGCCGCAATGCAATTTACAGTGCAGGTACTACTGCCGCCTCAGCGAACTGATTGAGTATAACCTGTAAATCCTATCTATCACGTACGAGGCTACTAGTGGTTGTCATTATGGTGAGCAGGAGATTCCCTGCGGTTCTTCGACATAAAACCAAAACCACTATTTGTTTTTAGTCGGCCTTCTAACGTCGTTTATGGCACTCCTTCGTTTCGATCCTAATCGAACTAAATTACTATTCGAATATCCCAGTCAATACCTCATTATCATAGTTCATAACTTTCTTGCGTCCAGACACTTATTCATAATTCACGCGGTATCGACGGATGTATCACCGGCTTGATAGCAGTTTCTATTTACGAGTCCGGGGCACGGTTGGCTGCTGTACGTAGATAATACAAAGCGATCGTATTGCCGTTATTGCAATAACATAATACATTCCAGTATAGTTCGACCTACGACAAGTGGACATGCAGTACTGTTAGCCATCGTGTTCGACAAGAGACAATGTGATAAACATTGTGTCACACGCTAAACGCATTTTGTAAATGAATGCCGTCTCATTTACAACATGTCGGTCAGGTTATACTTTCACATTGACTAGAAGACAGATGGCAAGAGTTTATTGATACTCAACAATAATTTATATCTGCATCGTTGTGGTGATAATTAAAAAAATCCTGTCGTAAATGTATTGATAACTGACAGACCGCAGCAAGCAGGTAGTGAGTGGGCTCTTAATGGAATCAAAGGCTGAATCCCACTCATTTTATCGTAATCATAGCGGATAGATGACTGTATTTTACAACGGCTAAGCAACGGCTTATTGTTATAGAGCCGCGCGCGACGGAAACAAAAAAAAATCGATGATGACAAATTCGAATTTTCTGCGTATTTGGCGATTTCGTTCAAGGTGGTCTGAGGACTGCGGGGGGCAGACACGCGGACTCAAAAGTGGTCGTGCGCAACAACGCGGCACCTACCGTTACACTGCACCACTTCGCGGACAGTTAGCTGCACGGCCGCGTGATGCTGATATGACGGCGATCGCCACCCTATGCACAAATGTGCATTGCGTGCCCGATAAAAACGCTCCACAAATCACGACTCTTCGGCCATTATAATCGGCTCTCACATTGAAGCAGCAATAACAATGATAACACCTGACCGGGTCACTGAGCACATCGTTAGCGCTGTCCCCATGTCGTTAAGAACACACGTGTTCTCGTTGTGCGAAGTGTACTTGCCACCAGCTGTCAGGCAGTCCGTGATGGATGGGGAAATAAGCGAGTGATATTACCTAGTTGTGAAGTAGTAAAGATCATTGTCTAAAAGGTCGTCGGTGCGCGCGCGGTGCTTCGCGTCGTCAGCGTCACCCGCGGCTGCGTCGTGACCGGCGCCGGAGCGCGTGCGTGCCTCTGTCATGCGCAACCAGTGATTATCATGTCTCGCGCCTGCGTCACGTCGAACCATTGTGCGATATCCGAGATGCCATTGCAGTTCCTTGACATTACCGGAATCGAAAAAACTTAATCTATACAAAATAGAAACCGATAAAAACTTAAATTGCGTAACTGAAAACAGGTTGATTGAAATTCGCGGAATTAATTAAGTAAAAAATAGGTTTACTTTTCACAGATAGAACAACTATTTATCTTTAGTCAAATTGTTAAATAACAAGTCACGCTTCTGTGAAATGCAATGGATGTACAAACTTTGTAGAACGCGGTTGGAGCAAAACAGTGCCAACGACATCCGTTTTGCTAGGCCGGTCTCCGAGAGTCACAGATGCACTAACATCATTAGCTACGACAACAATGAGACGGATGGCACGTCCACGGAACGTTGCGGGAAAAGTCCGAGTAAATTAGTGCCGCGCACAGTGTCGGTTTTGTGTAGTCACCGAGTTTAATCTGAATTTAATTTTACGTTCCTTTCAAGTTGCAAGGCGCACGACCGCGGGACGATCGTGCGGCGTTCGATCAATAGAATTCGTGATAGTAGCCACGTGACGTGCTCACCAATTTTGAGGCACACGTCCATTTTGCTCTGGTTAGATTCGGTGACAGGAATACGCTTTAACTACTTCTACTTAACAAAGAAAACGACTTTTATTGATTTTATCTAAAATAAATACGATGTAAAAACATCGTAAATAATATGGTCGTATTATGTACGAGTAAATAAAAAATACGTCGATCCTACCAACCACAAGACAGACAGTGAATTATTGAAGCCCATATCTGCCAACAGTAAAGTCGATAGAATCATATTGAATTGGTACTATTGCTGATGATATTGGTTTGTTAAAGTTGATGACAGCAAAATTACAACAATCGCGGATAAAGTACGGTAGCGTTTCCGTAGTAAGAAATGTTATTAGTTGCGTAGGTTTGCGCAATTTGTTTTGTATAATGTTGGCTCAGTGGATACGGGGAAGTGGAGTGTGCGGCGGGCTCGACCTCCGCGAACGCAATAATTGAGCATAGAAATCAAATTACAGATGATTGATGATGCCGTTACAGCACGACCGAAGCCTCAATGACGCCCGCGGAGCGAATCGTGTCATTTGTGTAATAGGAATTCGACAAAATATTCACCAGACGAAAATGTGGGAGGGACAATTTATCAACAACTAGATCAACTTTGTCTTCGGGCGTAATTGAAGCGTTATTTATTACATCGCTGTCTATTTATGCGTTAGTTATTTTTGTCATCAATATGCAGGCTGTAAGATCATGGATATCATTAATCTTTGCAACATTGGATGCTGAATAATCTCAGTGTTAGACTGGTATTATTTCACGTCAGTTTTAATGGATATGCGTTTGCACATTGTGCGATTCGATGCACCCTAAATGAATCAGTCGCACGATTTTATCTATCCTTCGAAAGTGGAGCCAGTGCGAATCAATCTTTTCAGCCGGGAAACGACATTTGCAATTTTACGAGTGGACCATATAAAACCATTAGTGGCAATAAATGCCGGTTAGGCTCACGCGTGTGATGCTTTACAGCGCTTGATATATAGCATTACAGGGTCTAAATGCATGCAGGGTTGTAGGAAATACAGCTTATTTTCTACAAATAACTACATATTTACATATACAGCGGAGCTATTATCCAGAAATTCGAGTCAGTATTTACCCGACTGCGGATGGAGGGTTATGTTTTTCGAGAGGATGTATGTATGTATAATTGTTTGACACGCCCTTGGACCCAACAGCTGATCAGAATTTTGTTAGTGACATTTACTATTATACATTTTAAAAATAGCGCTCCCAAACGAAAACGATTTTTACTTTACCATAGCAATATGCACTAAAAAAAATGATTGGTTAACAGTAACCAAAATTTGGCTACTAGTAGGCCGTAATCTAGTGACTTGCGAACTACTGGTTATCAGTAACAAACTAGTTTTAGACCGATTACTGAACTGATTGTTTATATTTAACTAAAATTGACTTCCCTACAACGAAACTTTCAACTTACAAAACTAGTTTGGTTGATCTTTTTTTTAGTGTGGGTATTAAATTAAAGCCAGTGAAAAGATAATTTCAAAAATATAATATTTTTTGCAGTCGGGTGTTTTTTTTTCAACAATTATGTTTGCTTGTTTAACCATTTACAACTTGCGTACGATCTTCGGTATTATGTAAGATTTTTTTAAATAAAATAGCTTATGCAATTCAGCACTATGTCTAGCAACCTTGATACTATTTGTAGGCAGCACCTGGAAGCAGGCCGCAATTGACATGCCAAGCAGCGCCCTTCCGCTGCACACAATTAAATTGGCGTGACGATCGCGATCGGTATGTGACAAGCGGCCTAACAGGTCAGGCTGATTCGGGAGGAATGTTTCAATATCATTAACTTTCCAGCAAACTTGACCAGCCACAGATTCTCAGTTGCTGATATTGCAGTGTAATAAATAGAACATGCAATAAAATCTTCCAAGAAGCGCCATTAAAACAACCTAGGAAAATAATTTCCCGCACAAACTCATTAGAGCTTAGCACATTAAAAAGCTTCCCATTATTAACTTCATCTTATTTTTACATTCTTCCTTTCAAATTAAAGATAAGCGTTAACTACACTTCTAATAACAAGAGAGCGTTTAAACAAGTACAATTAATTGTAATTTCACTTGGAAGATTCACAATCTGATCCCCATTAAGCAACAAACCATTTCTTATTCGATTAACTTTAGCTAGCAGATAGACCGTGTCATGTTTTTCTTCGGATATGACAATAATCCCCGTGGAGAATCACGCAAATAGAGGGTCTATTCCAAGTTTATTTACTTAACTAGTACCGATAGTATCGAGAAATAAAAAAAAGGGAAATCGCAGCGTGCGCCAGAGAAACCGGTGCCCTGCGGCGTGCAAGTCTCTTCTATTATACACTATTATTGCTTTATTTCATTTGGAGTGAAACGCGGCTTGAACTAACTTATTGGTGCTCAGGATTGTAGAACAAGAGCACCCTTGGGTGCTATGACGGGTGCGTCTATCATGCTGCCCGCACTTAACAAATAGCACCGTTCCGCGATGGCTCAATAAGCATTACGATGCGAACACACGTCGGCACATGTGTTATATGACTCCATTAAGCAGACACACGTACAATGTTACTGTAACTAAATAACACACTTGATGCTTTTCTACTGTAACTATTAAGATATCGAATCGATAAATAAAACGGACAAAAGGACATTGAGCTCAGTTTAAAACATACACGAGCTAATACCATAACTAATGGTTTGTTTGAAACCATATTCCACTAAATCAAGCTTCGCATAGCAGATGGAAGATAGCGTTTACTCTAATAGCGTTAAGTAGGTACACAAATTATTCACGGGAAGGTATGGGGCAGCAGAGTTATGGTGTATGAGAGATAAGTGGAACCGGTTGGCTCAGTGCACTCGAGGAACAGGTGCCAATGCGGCCGAGGCCCTACATGGACGTGACAGGACACAAACCAGTATTAGACGAAATTTACGAACCACCTCTTGTGTACACAGACGATAAAATAAGTTTTAATGGCACAAATCGATGCTATCAAACAGATGAATCGGCCGGCACCAGCGCGAGATAAATTGAATACAAGCCAGAGTGCTTTACGTAAACTTATTTGTATCGAATACCATGGCGGGTGTGGATATTAAAGAGAAACAAGAAACGTTTATTGCAGCTATTTATCTTTTAGCTTATGAGAGCACTTTATACGCGTAACAGAGCTGTACTTTAGTTCTAACAATGTTCATACAATAACATAACTTCAGTTGCGATTGCGAGTCATTTAGTCTTGGTACGTATTGCACAAGCAATGTATTTTTAGAGGAGCAAATGAAAAAATACTACGTCTATTATTTAGTTAACTGTTTCGATGTTGTCGGCTTAACTTGCTATATTATATTCGTTGTATGAAATGCCGACGTCATCTTTAACAATTACCGTATGTATAATTGAAGTGTGTCATTAAGACTATTCCAAAGAAATACGGGAGATAACTACATACCAAAGACAAATAAAGAAGCAAACTAATATTAGATGAAGTAATGAAAATAATAACAGCCATGACTTAATAAAAACTACCACATGAGAAAGCATATTTAGTAAAAGAAAAAGCCATAATGAACGCGTGCAGCCGTTCAGTAAGAGTATCATTATGTTATAAAAATAAATGGTATAAAAATCTCGAGACTCTCAAAAGCAATCAAAGGCGAGGTAAAATAAATGTAATTGCAGACAACACCACAAAGGATGATGTGGGCAGAAATAGAAACAAATTGCGATGTCGCACCCGATAATACATCCAGCGACCGCAAGGTGCGCTCGACAGGACAATCGCGTTGTGATCCTAGGTAATAACCTCTATATTGTGCGAGATTAAATTACTGAACAATTGCAAAGGTATCAAGCACCCGAGTGCACATTAAGGGTCGGCAAAGAAAGTCACGGGAGACGCGGATGCGCCGGCTGCACCGAAAACCTACTTCCGATTGCCGCTCCGAGCCCATGCCGCCGTGAACAATGCTTTAAAATTATAGGATTTAGAGACCAATCCCTCATTGAGTAAGCATGATTAATCGCGGAGAAAACTAGCCGGGATTATACGTTAGTAATTTGAGATCGCACGTTTTACGCTGTACCAATCATTAGTAGAGTCATTCTGGACACGAACGAACGATTTTTTCAAACGAATTTCAGTTAGAACATTGTGTAGAGTAGTGTAGGCACTACGATGTGTTTAAATTACACATATTATACTTTTGATTCGCATGAACTTGTGTGCTGCACGTTCGTGCTGTTGTTTCGTGGCCGACGACCATACTACATGTACATACATTGTAGCTCATGACTTTATTGGTTGCCTTTGTGTCATTATAAAGCTAGTACTATGATAATGAAAGATTAGACTGCATAGCAATTATAAGAATTAAAGGCTCATTTTCAACCCTCAACAGCTTTTAAGTGGTACTATTTTTAAAGCTTGTTTTGTGCCCGCCAGTTATACAAATGCCGACAACATTAGACTCATTACAAACCACTTGATAGCTAGTACACAACGCCTCAAGTCCTACTGAGGAAAGTAGATAGATTTTTCTAGCCCTTACAACCAGTTTGAAAAGCTATTTAAAGATACGGTTTAACTCTTTACTAGCGTTTAAATATAAAACAAAATAGCCTTGCATACAATAAACCAAAGCTCAATTTTCTTCTCTGTGAATTCAAGCTTACATTTTAGTACAATAAAACCATTTATCAACCTCCACCAGAAACATATCGATGCACGAACGTAATGGTGTAAAAACATAAACTGCTGTAAGCGACCATCATTTGCATAAGTTGATTGACGATATGCTAACCAGCTTTCGCGAGCGACACCGAGTGACAGTAAAAGGCTTTCAGTTCGAGACAGAAAGACAGATTGCTGGTATTTGTTTGCTAATTTCTAGTATCTTAATTGAACAATTTAGAATTAATCGTACGAGTAGAGTACAGTACGTAGGCGGTTGCATATAGCGGTGGGGGACTGTTTGCGTTTATCGAGAACAGAGAAATCGAGATACCCTCGTTAATGTAAATCGCGCAGGGGCAGCTTCGATGCCGGCACATCAACCCACTAACCTCCACTAAGAGGAAATCTGAGGAAAATCTTCCAATGGCTACTCCCTCTTTACCTATTTCCCGGCAACATTGTTTACAGGTGTGCATTACGTACGGTCAAACAATTTCATCAGCCATTATGTTAGCTCAGCCAGCATAAACATTTCGCGGAACACTTAATTGTGATAATAAGAGTTACTCAACTGACTATAAAGTTAGTCTGTATTCCGTACTGTATGTAAGTACGTAATTATGTACATTAGAGAGTTACCCATGCGGAGATGAGATAATCTCGGCCGAAGTATTATACGAAGGTAAGCTAGATAAACGTCGGAACACAAACATTTAAAAGCTTCGGAAAGAAACGAGATAGTAATAACAGATATTTTTAGAATTCTCCCTATTTCCATTTGCAGTAATCATTAAACATATAAAAGTTGTAGTTGGTCATAATGCAATGTCACATTCAATGTTCGTATTACACGTATTAATGGCATAATAAACTGCATTCATTTGCCAGCTGAACATTTATGTTATAAGAGTCCATGAGTTTTGTAAACGACAAATAAGATTGAAATAAATGTTTCTTTGAGAGAACGCTGTCAGGTAATCAATAATAATAATTTTATCCGAAGCGCCTAGTAGGTAGTGAGTAATGTATTCTTAGCTACGCGATGCAATGGGATTAAAAGTATTATGAGGCAATTGACTCCCTCGGTGGATTTATGTGGTATTTTTGGAAAGGCTAAGTACATACAATAAGAGACAACGACGCCTGACGTAGGGTGCCTTGTGGGTGGAGCGGTGCTTCGTCAGCACGGTGTTTAAGGAAACCGCCTCGGCCATTAGAAAACGACACAACAAATTACAATTTCATTGAATGTAAATCTGCAGCACTCTCAGCAATGCTAATGGTTGATCTTAGACACGCCTAATAGTTTACGGTTAAGTAGATTAAGACGTACTGATTTTCTATTGTGTTCTGACGGAGACATCTATTAAGGTGACGCGGTGGTGTCAGTGATGTATTTAGATAGCTTCTGTTATTGACTTTTATGGAGCTGCCAGCCAGCCCACAATGTTATGATGAGGTTGTAAGTCTTAATAATGTCAGCGAACTTAATTTAACAAATTAATCTTATACATAAACAGGTAGGTAATTTTAAGCATGACTTGTTTAAATTTTGTACTACAAAACGTAAAATTTTAATTTTCTATAAAATTCGTATTGTATGTTAGATACATACAATAGAGATGCGAGAATGTATGTAAAATACTGTATGTGCGCATAAATACGGGGCAAGACTGAAGATCAAAAACATCGCAGTGCAAGATAACGACCGGCCTTCGTGCAGATTGAGCCATAAAACTGATGTCTAGTACGATTCGGAGGCGTTACATCAATCAATTATTACTAACGCATAAGGAGCTTGATGGTAACGAGCAGATAATTTAATTAATCACCATTATTGCATTACTACAACGCAACCATTAACCGTCAACCGTATAACGTGAAACACAATTTTTAACGTCACACTTCACACGCTTGTTTTATACGTTTCCATAGATGGCGGAGTAAAGCGCATATCGCATTTCAAAGCGGACTATTAAATCGTCTGTTAGGGACACGAAAGAGATTAATGCGATATTTTTGAGGTCTATAAGCGTCGTGTGCAAGAAAAGGCATCCATAGTGTGCCAACGGATACGGTTATGGAGAAACGTAAATAGCAGGTTGGAGCCATCCGGCTCATTGAATGCGCTGACCCCATCTGATCGTCCGGGGCGCTGAGACCAGTCGGCACACGGCGCATCCACACGTATCGCTAACATTATCCCTTTAAAAATACATTACGAAACAGATAAATCCATTAAACGCTGATATTTATCGATTGTTTGTTTCGTACTTCTTCATCCATCACACAACATTACTGACCCTAATTTATAATATTTTTCCACTGTACTAGAGACTCTAACGTCCATCACTCAATGTCAATAACATGATGATCGTTCAATATCTATTTTATTAATCAAAACGTATCGCGTTCATTAGCAACATTTTGTTTAATTAACGAAGCTCAACTGCATTGTCCATAAATGCCGGAGCTTCTTTCAACTTTCCTTTTGTTTCAGCTTACAATGTGGCCTTGCACACAGGAATCAAAACACAAACAAAAATGCGTGTACGTACAAGCATTACTTGGCATTGTGTTAATTTATTTTGTTTAGTCTCAAAAAACTAGACATGCCTGACTACTATCTGCAATATGTGAAAAAGGTCTCAAGAATGCAATAACATCGTTGAAACAACCATCGCAGTTAACGAACAAATTAAAAGTACTTTTGGTGTCAAGTGAAAATGAAATAGTCAGGCCAAGCTAACGAGGCTAATAACTAGTTACCAACTATAAATAGATGCAAAATTAATATTAACACGATATGAGAATATACGGACACTTGATTTTGCTATCGCTTAGGGCTTCATATGTATGAATGTGCGGTCCTGTTAACCTAAAAGGATAGAGAAAATTATTTCAACGTTAATTGAAATCATCGAGAGAGAACATTTATGTGTTAGATGTTACGACTTGTTCAGCATTTATTCGTTTGCAAAGTACACGAGCTATTTTTTTCGTTAAGATATGGGGCACAGTGCAGTTGTTGGCTTAAATTAAAACTAACTTGCTTGATTCGAATTTGCCCTAAACCATCTAACATTTACCTATTCATTAATGTGAAATTACCCTTCCTATAGGTCAAATAGAAAACCGCTCGCGACTGGTTTACGATACCCTACGAGACTATGTCTCATGGTAGAGGCTGATGGCCTACTTAGTGCGGAGTACGGTTTAGCTCCTATAGCGCACGACCCCTGCATGCGGGTTAACATGTTATGGTGATGAGATAACATAGATCCTTTATCGACTGATATGGCTTGTACACGCAAGAGCTAGGAAATTGCGCTCGGCTGTTGGTGTAGTACCCTATGCTGTGTTCTCACACTGATGCGCAGGCGAATAATGTTCGCTTTGACCTAATTGTAGTATAGTCTCATGTGATTGCAGTTCTCAATAGCGTGGTTGAAAAGTATAAGACTAGAACATTATATTTGCAGTTTGTATGCTTAATATAATATGTTTATGAAGCACGTTTTGAATGAGAAAACAAATACTTTAGTTCAGCTTATTTATATAAATTAGGTAAAATTTTGGTATAATGTTTTAAATTCGTGGGTATGGTTTGTTTGCATGGAATCATGAAGGTTCAACCATCAAGTCTGTTATTACCTATGTAGATTAAATACTCAAAAGAAAAAAATATCATATAATTTATTTTTACTGTATTGTACACTACAAATAGTAAACGTACCTTACTAACGTAAGGTTCTTTTTTTTAATGTTAAATGTGATAACTAAAAAGATAAATCTGCTCGGTCAAATTAACCTTATTTCTATAAGCAGTTTATAAGGAATGTATGATATTCATAACAAATCATGGTTATTAGAAAAAATTCTAAATACTACTTATCATAATAAATAAATAAAATCTTATGTAGCTCGTAGCATTAGAACATAAAATGATTTGTTGACTTTTAAAAGCTGAAACCAGAAGGCGGTCAATTTGATCGGTATCTGATCCAATGCATTCAAACCTCCATAGGAGTGCAGATTAAGATCGTATGAGCCCATGACCAGGTTTACTGCTAGGACTGTGTAGGTCAGAGCCGGCCGTAGGGCACACCCTGCCTCAGTAAGGTCGGCAACGACCATGATCGGAACTCCTGTTATTTCACGCCATTGACGCTAAAGCCAGACCTTATTTATTAATACCTCGCAGCTTGAACTTTGCCTGGGAGGAGCATGACAAATAACAACGTCTCGCCTCCGTTCCGTTGCAATGTTTATTCTAGAAAACTGTTAGACGCCGCGCACGAGATCATTTATAACACGGTTACACCTGATCGCTGGGTTATTTGGACAATTTTACAACTAATCTCGTTCCCGTGGGGAAGCCGCTCGGTGAGTTATGCTCTAATAAATTTCACGAAAGTCAAGATTGCAGCGGAAACCTAAGTTATCGGCACACATATAAAAGGAATAAAACCAACAGTGGATCTATTTTAGGAATGCTTGGCGGCATGTGCTAGTACGCTCGATACTTGAAACGCAAACAAAAAAGTTTTCTAAAACCGGTATGTGTGACATAGGGCAGACGTTTATGAGCGCATAATTTAATTTTCTTAATAGACATGCAGATCAAATTACTATCGCGCCTGAAGCGAGGCGACGCATGAAATGAATAAGGTTTCCTCGGGCTATATCATTCAAGCGTGCGAATGCTTCGGTATGTTAGGCCTCCGTTCGTGGCGCTGTAATAACATAAATAATTACAGCATCCCTTGTAAATCTACAGTAAAGATCAAACAGAGGCGTTAAAACTTCTAGGAATATTTACGATACTACCAGGCAATGTGCTATAATCAATTGGTATTGCTCAATTTATAATTAATTATTTAATAAATATGTAGCTGTCTTATAGTATATGTTACGTGTAATTTAAAGCATCATCATCTCTAAACATAAATCCGATTATGACTAATTATATTTATTTATATCGAACTTATAGATAATTAATAAAAAGACCGTAATAAATTGCTCGGTCGCTCCATCTAGTATCGATGAAAACACTTAAAAAGTTGTATTAAGATAAATTACTTAGAAATATTTAATGATTATTTCTTTACTGTTGAAGGCTGAATATTGTCGGTAACAATACAAGAGTATAATTATTAGGCCACAAGCGTAATAAATTTTTGCAATAAAATCGAAATAAGTAGTAGGTACCGTTGACACCGTTACGGACGGAGACGTGAGCGTGACGCAATGCGGTCTGCTGTCGATTGGCGTGCTGACGAAAAAACCGTCATTTTACATTAAAATTTACATAATGAAGACACTTAAACAATATCTATATAACTGTACCATTATATACAGACACAATCAGGACAACGCACTGCCTAAAATGCCATGGATTTAGTTTTATTTAAGCAGTATGCATTGTTTCTAGATCTGTATGATATGATTGTGAAAGGAGTGGATGAGTCAATGACGAGTGATAGGATTGTATGGAAAAGAAAAACATACTGCGCCGACCCCAAATATAATGGTAGCAGGGCAAGCAAATGGCGATTGTCTCTAGGTCTAGATATACAAAGACACTTAAAATTAAGAGGTATATACCTCTTAATTTTAAGTGCGAGTATTAAAAGCGTTACTACGGTACGTATTAAAACTTCACGTGTCATGTTTCCAGACGCAATAGAAAAATAATTGTTATAAACCTGCCCGTGGATTTTATGGGGTTTGACAGGTTAAGGAGCACATAAAGAAAAAATTGGCAAATCATCAAGTGAATACTTATATAGCGACCCCGATTTAGTTATAAGAAACCACGTGGCCCCATTTTTTTAAATGGCAAAGAAAGATTCAATATTGTGTTTATTTCAGTCAACTTTTCTTTGTTTTAGAACAATTCGATTCAACAAAAAGCCAACAATAGCCCCAATACTTGAATCTAGCGCAAGAAACGTACAATCTGAGTAGGAGGAGTATTTGAACAACTCTATGTTTTCCCCGTGAATTTCCAAACAATCCAACGTGAATGTATGTTGCAGATTTTTCTCACGATTCAATCCTGCGTTGAGTTTTTCAGAAAATACTATCTTCGTATGATTACGTAATGATATGGTTAATACGAGCTTCTGTTTGTGAACTACAGGTCATATATTACAGTTCACCAGCGAGTTAATTACAATTTGTAGCAATTATTCAGTTAATGCCCTTAGATAGCGATCATAATTGTTCATTCTCACACATTCACATGACGCATGCTTAGGCAGTTATTGTTTCATGAGTATTTCAGAACACGTTGCTAAGATTTGCAAAGTAAACGAGCGTTCATTTTATCATTATAATAATAATGGAAAACAACACATAATTGGATTCTGTAAGATAAAATCCGAACGTCTTTTAGGAGCTGAAATGAATTAGGTTAGGGATGAATTCAATGTTTCACTTGTTGCGATGCATCGACAAATTGTTGTACTAATCAACCTGAGACATCTTATCGTAAATTATAGCCCTCGAAGATATGAAAGATTTTACTAAATCCGCGTTGAACGCTTGCGTGCATAAACTTGAGTGGTTTTATACACGATATAATTTCCAAGCTTCCCATGCAATCACGGTAGGGGTATTAAAGCATCATAAAGCTTTAATCAACACGTCTTTTGTTACAGATAACAAATGATGCCACGGCCCCTCTCCGAGAGCACAATGCGGCTTTTAATCAGTTTAGTGTTAGTGGCGTGCGCCGCGGAAGCTGCTAAAAAGTTTGAGGGTACGCTCAGATCAGCAGCAGAAGCGCCGCCGCAAGATAACCTGGCCGTGGAGTCTGGGTCGCCGGAGCCCGCAGTAGTGGCTGCACCGCAGGATTACAAAAATCCGGGGGCTCCGCCTCCTCCGAAAACAACAGACGATGCACCAGACGAGTTAGACGACGAGACAGTACCAGAGACCGCTTCGGGAGGAGTTCCGCCATCAGCACCTAGTGGGATATCTGCTCCGTCTGCGCCTGCTAATTCACTCGAAGAATGTGACCCGGAGATGATCGGATTTGAACTCGTGACCGGGTGAGTTTTCAATTACATCCTTATGCACTTTTAATGCTGAACACTAGCGAAGTAGTGACCGGTAATTGCGCGGGTAATTAAGACTGCTAAGTCGACGCAACGGTACGAAGTGAAGTTATCAAGATCCTACTTTTCTCATGAGATATTTATCATGAAAGTAGCTTGACCATTTCTGTAAAAACATCTTAATAAGAACCATTTACCGATGTCTAAATGAAAATTTATCATAAAATATATGTCAGATGGAGGTTAAGATAAGATAAAACCGTTGGAATGGAATGATTTTGTTACAATATCAAGCTTAACTGACTTTAATACAGTTCAACGTCAGAATTTATTCTGCCGTGAAAAAGACATCAACGAGTTAGCTCGTTTCGCTTCACTGACTCGTTGATGTCTTTTTTATAGTAATAAATTCCCAAACAATTGAACGAGTATCTCATATTCATGCCCGTGCTGTTTACATATAAACGTACACAGCGCAAAACGCCATCAATTAAGGTCGGATTCGTCTGAGACCCTACTCTGTAATGTTCAATTTTTATATTCGAAATACGATTCGTTGTTTTTTTATTATTATTAATAGGCAGACATTATCTCATCTGATGGCAAGCAAGATGCGGCCGAGATTTTATGTCAAATGCATCTCCACTCCCATGGTACAATTGTCTTCGTCAGTAAAGATATTAATTGGTGCAAACTTTGTAGATTTTGATTGAATAAACATTTGAAAAATGAGTAAGAAAAACGAAATCGCAATTTGGCATTAGACGATATTCGTACGGTTTACCCTTCTAACTTGCAGAGTTACCTATCTTGAAAGACTAGACTAACAACGGCCTTCGTCTTCTACAGTAGGCCTACTCGCGTTGCAGTCGCGTATCATGTAAACAGTGTGTCACACAGGTACGTTTTCTCGGCGCCATCGCATATACTCGACGACATCCCCGGCACGCTGATGCTGACCGACTGCCTGGAGCAGTGCCAGGCCAACGACACCTGTCGCGCGGTCAACTACGAGACGGGACTATGCGTGCTGTTCGGTTCCGACGCGGACCAGTTGCCGGGTGAGTGACGATTGACTATACGCGACGTGGGGTGTCAAGTTTTGATTGATTGAATTGCTCCGGGAATGTATCTGACTATTTAAATCACAAGTTTGCATTTGCAGTCGCATATGTGACAACGTCCCGAAGTGTGTTCGTACCTCGCTATGTACTGTAAACACCGTTTTTCTTTGCTTGGCAAACAATGTACAAACAATCTATTTATGACTTTTAAAAATACTAGTACAATAGTATACTAGTAAAAAAACACTATTAGATATAAAAAGTTGTATGTCGTAATGGATAAATCTTATTTTTAAATGAACAATTTCGTTTATACTAAGGCATGTCAAGCAAAGAAAAACAGACTTTTCTTAAGGAAGTGTAAATCAGCCTTTATAGATAGTTTAACCTTTTATAATACCTTGATCAACACAATCGTAAACTTATAAGTATTAAATTTTTAGATATTTTATTGGAAACCAAATGCCTCTAGAAGTACGCAAGTAGACGAATTGTCAATAGTAAAATTGTACAATCGACCAAATTGAATCATGACCCACCTTATGGTCATTTTTCTACTGTCATTCTATACAAGTAGGTTCAAATTCGCATGAACATACATTTCCTAGCAACGAACCTGTTAACATTTTATTAGACACTGACAGTCACTGACAAGGCTATAATCGTTATCTGTAAAAGTCCGTTTTTCATTGCTTGTCCAACATTGTAAACAATCTTGACATTCCTTTTTAACGAAATTATTCATTTATAAATAATATAGACACAAAAATTACATCCTAATATGGTAGTTTATCGTTAAATATATGCAGCTTTTTAGAGCTATTAGTAAACATTTTTTTACCAGTATTAGTTTTAAAAGTCCTAAAAAGATTGTTAACAATGTTTGACACGCAAAGAAAAACGGACTTTACGAATAAGTTTGTATGAAAATAGGCAATCGGTTGCAATGCAACACATAGGGAAGTATTCGGGATTCGGCACAGCCGGGCGGCAAGTTGTATCGGGAACCAGTTTCTTTATAAAAGTTCCACTGGAACTAGTGTTAGTCATGATGATAAAATAAAACAGTATAGTTGAAGAATTTAATATTTATTTTAAGTATATATTTATTTTGTTATATATTTAACAAGTGGCATTAACTAGGTAAAGTGAAAAAAAATTTAATTTATTAATTAAATTAAATTGGTGGGGTTTGATGGTTCAAATGGTAAACTTAATTAAACCTAAAACCGAGTGTAACCACCATTGCTTTCAATAACGTCTAAAAGTCGGCTACGCATAGACCCGATAAGACGACTACAAATATCATTTCCCCTCATATAATCCCAAATTTCGTTGCAATGTAGCTCAATTGCTTCTTTAGTCCTTTCGTTTCTGTTATCCCACATTTGAACCATCAAACCCCACAAATTTTCTATTGGATTAAGATCTGGGGACCTAGACGGCCATGGAATAAGAGTGAATTCATCTTCATGCTGGGTAAACCAATTCGAGACAATTCTGGCAGTATGCACTGGACAGTTATCATGAAAGAAGGAAAATACTGGCACTTCTTCACGCAAGTAAACTGTTCGCAAAGTCGGTAACATTGATTCTTCCAATAAATTGACATAGTTTATAGCGTTTTGACAAGGAGAAATTTGAACAAGTTCTACGACATTTCCGGCGTCCATCCAGGCCCACATGTTAGCTGAAATTCGGCCGGATAATTGGTTGGGCACTACGTGATCCTCTGTGTATCGCGTGTTATCGTAACGCCACAAAGTTAAGCGACCATGTTGAGAAGAGCGAAATGATTTCTCGTCTGTAAAGATAGTGTTAGTCCAGTCGAAATCTAAATAATTACGTGCAAAATTAAATCTTGCAGTTTTATGTGCATCCGTTAAATGAACTTTCTTAGCATAATGTCTGTAATGCAGTCCAGTGCGGTGTAAATTATTTCTTATTGTTTGTAGACAAACATCGCAACGTGCAGCAAAATACCGGGTACGAGTAAAAGGATGTTCTTCGTAATGGTGTTGCATTTCCCTTCTCTGTTGGTTCGTGATTCGACGAACGCCATGGTTATGTCGTCGTCTGTCTTCGAGGGTACCCTCTTCAGCGTGCCGTCTGATCCAGGTTCTGACTGTGTTCCGACTTATATTTAACTCTCGTGATATCTCTCGAATGCCATGGCCTTGCTCACTGAGCACTACAATCCGAGCTCTTTGTTCTGCTAAATTGGCCATTATACGATTTGTTTGTAGATATTGACTTAGATTTTTATTTGAAAATAATTTCAGACTTACTTGACATCTGACACACGACTTTTTTAATTTTTAAATTCTAATACTTTTTTCTTCGTAGTGAAAAGAGTTTGGATTATGGACTTATTTTAAATTCATATTAAGACTGGTTTATCTAAAACATGTCTAGTGCGGTAATGATAAAGGTTAAACTTGCATAGATCTCTGACCCATAATGACGCATTTTTATTCATGTTTAAAACGTACTATGTGCAACATGCATGACAGCGAAGAAAACCTTACTACATTAATGAATACAAAGGAATAATCGGCAAAGTGGGTCATGATTCAATTTTGTCGACTGTACATAGGTATAAGGTATAACAAAAAAAACGAAATTGCGACATTATTCAGCCAGACGAAAATAGTTGAATTATTTATTAAATAAAAAATACGTAAACAGATGGGACTACGTAAGATTTTTATGCCAGTTACTTTGTGACAAATGATACACAATCGAACAAAGATAAAAGTCATCGCTCGAAACAGCTTTTTGTTCATTAAATATTAATGAAATGATGATATTTTTAATATCAGCCAAGTCACAAGTATTAATGTAAATAATATTGATGACATGCACGACCAGTATCGGTAGTTTGTTAAAAAGTCACTTACTCAGATATCAATTGTAAAAAATATGACAAGTTTACTACTTTGTGGATTACTATTGAATCAGATAATTGATAACGAAGCTTTGCGTGTGTGTGGGGACAAAAAAGAAGTTGGTCGTGATCGAAGTCTTGTAAAATAGTATGACAGAAAGCAATGGACCGATTATATTAAAATGTCGATCCTGTTAACATAATGATTGTAACATGGTGCTGACAGCTGGGGTTTCTGTCAACTTAAGTAAACGCAAATTATTATCATTAATATTTAACGAATAAATAACTTTTACTATTCCAAAGAAAAGACATGTTTTTTTTGTCTGTGTTATACAAGCGAACATATTTATCAGACAAAAAAAACATCAACAAAATATACAACTGTCCACCAGGTGACTTCGCCCATTAAAACGGTAGTACTAATGTGATTCGGTGCTTGCGTACTCACAACACCATATTTAATCTTGCGATTTAGTAAGTGGGATAAAAATTAGGACGCGACGCGGCCGTTCCGAGACACGAACGAAGATTAAGTGATTATGCATGTTAATTGAGGAACAATAACGGAACAATCATGCGCACATAGTAAGACATAACCGGGGCAGATAGCAGGTGGCACAATAATGGAGCCAATAAACTCTCGTTTGTTCGACATAGACGTGTGAGCTCACAAACAAGCGAGGCGTTCCTATTTTTTGCTCGACACATCATTTGAATGCCAATAACGGCAATGCTCGCTCATCAGGCCTTATTGGGAAAAAATACTCTCACCGCGAAAAGGAAAACTTGACCGCGTCTATTAACACATGTTAGTGGAACATGCCTTGACCTCTTAACCGTAGTGTTCGAATTATAAAGGATGATTCGTGTTTTATAAAAGCCGACCGGACTTATTTTTTCTTGTTAGTCTAGCGATGGTATCGAGAGGTGCTATAATCATTAATCTTTATCACTGGTACGGGAACCTATACATTTTTAAACGATTGTCCAAAACCGTATGGGTAATTTAGTTTGCCCTCAAAACTTATGAACGTTATCTATGTAATTTTTTTTTGTTAAGCCGGTGTTAACAACCGGTGTCAAAATAAAAATCCAAACCAGAACTTTGTCACTAAATCAAAAAATTAAATAACATAATAAATTATACATAGTTCTTTGTATATTAAATACAAAGAACTATGTATAATTTATGCTGGTAATCAAAATGGGTACATTTGTCTGTACCCACATAATAACAAACCAAAACAAAGTAAATAGCAAATGCGAATCAAACACTGAAAGCATTAATAATGTTGCGATTTCAGCGTAGGGATCCAATTACACCGCCCGTGCCTAGACGCACACTGAATTCGTTAAGGTTGAACGCCTCTTTACTCAGAACACTTACGTTGGAGCATGAAGAATTTAATGATGATATGCGTGTTTAATAGAAAACGTCCTTATTCTTGCATTCAGAAATAATAGAACCATTTATTGTAATGCATAATGTATCCGGTTTTGAGATTTGGTGTAGCGCTACACCACTTTGATCATGAAGATAAGGTAAGTAGTTAGGTGCTTAGTAATATTACATTAATCACCATTAACTTATGGATATCTATCAATGCTTGAAATCCAATTCAAAGCAGAGTTGGCGCAAACAAAGAAAGATTATTACACCCCATAAAATTTTTATAGTTCATGTAAATCATTAAATTGATATAAATCGAGCATTTAAAAGATGAGGCAAAAATAGCAATGAAAATCAATAGAATATTCAAAACAAAAAGGCTTCAAAAACCATACGTAAAATAGACCGCTTAACAATTATATTAAGTCGTCGCCTGCGGGGTACAAGGGCGAGATGGTAAGACAAGAACGGGGACTGTGGCGGTAGGGCGGTAGGCGCTTGTAGCGTTATTTGAATTTTAAAAAGAATGCACCCGGCGCCTGTACAGAGTCCAGTCCCTGATCTCGTCTTACCTCCGCACTCCGCCATCACTCAGACTCAGTTTACTTAGTGGTGCCTTCATTAGAAATTACACAAAGAAAAAAAAAAAGGTAACTGAAATCTAAAACCCAATTTTGTATTACAGGTGCACTTACAAAGTCCCAGTTCCCCGTGTTCACGATCTACGCTCAGAAGTCGTGTCTAGGCGTGAGGCCGTGCGAGAGGGCCTGGTGCTTCGACCGCGTTCGAGGGTACAACCTGAAGGGCAGAGGGAAGAGAACCCACACGGTCGGCTCGAGGCAAATGTGCTTGGACCTCTGCCTTGGCGAGAACGAGTTTGTTTGCAGGTATGATGCTGGTGAATTTTGTAAAATGAAAAATACAATAGAGAAAAATGGTATGGTTGTAAAAGAGTATCAGGAATGAATAATAGGATTGTAATGGGAACAGGATAAGCCAATGATTATAATGTTTAGCTTAGCTCTTGTTAGTTTCCATTTTCGGTCAAGAGAAATGTAGGATGCCTAACAGTAGGAAGTGTAATTCGAAAAATCTAAACTTGACCCACTTGAAAAAAATCATAAGCAGAAATACACAATTTATGCACCAAAGCGAAACCACAATAGAAGGAAGCGGTAGAAAATTATTTAAATCGCCTTCGTTCGTTATAGCATCGAGCGGTTACAAGTTGTCTCCCAGAGAAAACATCAGCTAGTCCGCATTGCACATATAAAATGACACAAACGAAACATTCAGAAATATTCCAATAAATAGCCGGCGGAAATATTTACTGCAGGTGAATTTTATAGCAAACGACGTCTGACGCTATAAAAATAGGCGTACATACTAACTTATATTGAGAAAGGGAAAAGCTTGATTTATATTATGATTCACGTAGTATGTTAAGTCAATTCAATTTAAAACGGATGGAACCGGTGGATCTACTCCATTACTCTTCTAGCAGTAGCACAGTTGCTGCATGGTCTCCGCGTATGATTGTCGGGAATATGGAAATTTTAAGACCTCTTCCTGATATCAGCTTATGAAGTTATTAAGCATGAATATATTCTGAATGTTGGCGAGTTATTTATGGCCGGAGTTAGTAAATCTGCGGTGGAAGATGAATTAAAACATCACAAAGAAACGTACAAAGTAGAGCTTTCTATGGGCGGAGTGAGGCATGAATGACCCCGAGCTCCTTTGCCCCGACACGACCTGTACAGTACGCGACTCTCTAGTCGTTTAAAATGCTAGCCATTAGTATAAATAGGTATCACTTTGTATATTAATGCGTATTTAAACTTGCAATTCGTAACACAATCTGCGCTTTATCTCTAGAAGACATGTTGTCTCAATAAGATAAGTAGATAAATTTAAAAAAGAGTTTAATTAGTAGATTGTTCTTTCAATCAATGTGAGGAAAATTAAGATTTTTTTGCATGAACATGTTTAAATGCTTTTATCAAATTCCAAGAAGGGATAATACAAAGTAGTATATCAAGAGCCAGAGCATGCTCATTCTAATCGTTAATTAACGATCCTGGGGTATCATTGCAAATAGTTTAAGTAGTAATTAAAATTACTAAACTTAATTATATCGGATTCGAGATACGTTAATTAGCGACGCAGGCAATTAGGATTATTTAATTAATATTTAGGGCGCAATTCATAATTAAACATAGGTGGTAGCGAACTTTATCACTAGGAAATTCATTAAAGAAAGTTTATTGTTTTTTCCGCCTACCTATAACTCAGATAGGTTTACACTTCACAATTACGTCCATTAACTGAACTTTTACAATCACTTACGAGTACTATAGATGTTTAGGATTAACCAATACAATCGAATGGACACGATTGCGAAGTCTTTATTAAATGAGTGGAAGTGGACAAAGCCGAAGTCATTTTATAAATGAACTCGATTTATAGTCGTTTATATTGTCTTTGGACCAAGTGTTTAATATTTCATGATTAAATTCCGACCGTGTGAAATTCTGATACTATCGCTTTGCAAAACTTTACCAAACTTTCATTTATGGTATAACAAAGTCAATCAATTTGCTTCAAGAGTTCAGCGAGTTGCTGTAAATGGTGGTACATCTTTACTGTGGATAAGTCACGGCACGGTCCTTCCTGGTAGCCGTTTGGTTTCTGAATCTTACAAACGAGCATTATATACAAAGCAGGGAGGCCAATTGCGCTGGCCGCGTCTCAAGCGTCTAATGTAGCAAGACATGACTGTCCTATTGTGTTTATTTCCTTGTAAGGTTTTTGATATCATTAACATAAATAGTATAGCAGGTTTGACGCTCACATTCGATACACGTACTTCTGATGGCACGTTTAGTTGAACAACGTTGTTAGTCACCACTAATAGACTACACAGCCTTTCCATAAAGAAAAATATAGTAAATTGGCTACAGATTCGTTCAGAATAACAATAATGCTATGCAAATCATGCACTTAAGATTGTAAGCATTATATTCCAGACATAATATACGACGAGTAAGAAGCAATGAACATAGGGAAGTACGTTCCAATTCCAATAGGCCATTAATTTCATTGTTCATTTCTTGCAATGCATTACAGGCCGAGATCGTAAGGGAAAGACACACATTAAGATAAACTTTCCCTACGAAGATCGTGACCGCAGCCGAGTCGATATACTGACTCCAATTTGAAATCGACCTTTTAGTTCATAAACTTCTACTTTCATCTTTAAGGATACATTATGAAGTCAATCTATTAAATAATTTCCTTATTATCTTTGTTACCCAGAATCTTTATTTTGTGGCAAAAGCTTGAAATTTGCGAGAAATTATGTAGTGTAGAGTTTATTCTTGTTGATGTTAATGTAAACAGCGCGGGCGCAAAGGTGCGGCACGGCGATTAAAGTTAGACCCGACGACTGGAATGAATTGCGCGATTTTACGTGGTCTCGACTAGTTCGACACGTGTACCGTTCGGTACAAATCGTCGTATCTCCATTGAGAGTAGCGGCGGCGAGCGAACCCGGGCGCACCCCGGGCGGCGCACATCGCGATCGTCGGCGGTCACGACATTTGGCAAATATTCAGCAAGACGCGGACGGCGCGCGGTGTGGGAGCGGTCTGCCCTATCGCTTCCTACTTTCACGATACAATAACCGATAAAACACATATTGTTCGCTCCGAACCCTTCGAAAATATTTTACTTTTATTGGAATCGGAAAACCGCGGCCCCGCTGACTGCACGACTGGACATAACATGCCTCAAAACCGTTAGGCGGGAATAAAATTTTGCCACATTATGTTCAGTGCGAGTCATTGTGGCACCTTTATAGAAATGCCCTAAGGTGCATCTGCTAAGTTACGGTTTCATATTACAAGTAATAGAAATTATGATTTAATGGCCAATTCTTTAGAGCGGGAACCTAGACCACCTAAGTGGTTTTGAAATAGTTAAGAAGTAAAGTTGCGATTATCAAGATTTTATTACAGACTAGTAACTAGTTAGAGCACATAGATACCGTCTACTTTGTAGCGTTTATTAGACATCCGCCGATATGAAGAGATGTGTAAAATTTACAATGATGATAGTCAATTCTGATACACAATCTATTACAATCTAATATTTTTGTAACGACTCTATACATGGAAAACGTTACAGCAAAACAGATTGCCGGTAGTTGGACGTAATTATTATGCGATGAAGGCGACGCATTCACTCAAGCATGTCTGCGCGGTGTTTAATGAATACAACGGCTACCAGTAGCGGGACACTCTAGCAATCATAAAGTTGAGAGCTACTTTAAATTAATGTTTTCTTGTAATAGCCCTGTGCCGCTATTCAGTGCGAGATTACATAAAACACTAACGCACCAGCGACAACATTAGACAACACTGACGCATTCTGATGTTACTGTATACAGTGCAAATCTTGTTTTACGATTCTGACTCGATCAATAAGAGGCAAAATATTTTAAAAGTCAGTTTCCCATCTTACTATTATAATACAAAAGAATTCTCTCCCCCACTGTCTATGCGTTTTTGTGTAAAGGTCATCTGATCAGATACGATAGTATATCAGGACGATTAAGGTCTTGAGAAACGTTAACATTTTTTGAAAGAAAAACTTAACATTTATCCGTACGTAGTTTTAAAGAAATATCCGAAGCTCAGAAACAAGTCCGACCCAAACATTTAAACAATTTACCAGAATCAGACTACTTTAAAATCATACATAAAAGAAGAAAAACATAGGTAATGTTGGTACTAATTTCTGTCGCGTTGCAAGTGCAAATCGAAATTATAAGTATGCAAATTCTGTATAATAACAGTTAATTTCCAATCAAGCAAGATAAACCATAAAGCACTTAAAATCACCGTTAAAATAATTGCTAAAAGTAACAAACAAAATGTGAATATTTACATAATGAACCCAGGCATGATAAGTCCAAAGATAATATCAATAAATAATTTATAGCAACATTACTTCATATAGACATTTTAATGCAAATATAACAGCAGCTATGAAATATTAACAATTTATAATGATTATTTATAACTTTATAGCATTTACCCACTTTTCAGTTTTACTATTTCCCTGGCGATATTAATGTAGGTAATAGATAAAACTTTTACCTGCAGCAGGTAAGATAATAGTCGCGTACATAAGCTAAATAAACGTGTACATTTTTAAAATGATTTAAAATGCAAGGAAACTTCAAAATAAATCTATCTTGACGTGAAGCAGCAAACATCATTCATGCGGTTAACTCTCTGGGAAAGTTCACACAATGAATAAAAAGGGATACAAAAAGTGCCGCTGTATAAAACGATTCTGTATAACCTTGTTGCAGATCGGCGAACTACAACAACAAGACTGGCGAGTGTGTATTGTCAAACATGGATCGAATCACTTTAGCGGGAACTAGCGCTTTCCAGCCTAATGAAGGTATATTCACTAACAATGTCCAGTGTCTATTCAATTTCTGTATCAGTACGCTAATTAACACATTCATATATCTAACGAATATGTCGTTTCATCAGATACCGATTACTTGGAAAACAACTGCGTGGAGGAACCGACGAAGCTGTGCGAGTTCAAGAAAATGAGTGGTCGCATATTGAAGACTGTTGATTCCGTCTATCAAGACGTTCAAACAGTCGAGGAGTGTCGCGAACTCTGCTTGAACTCACCATTCCGATGCCATTCGTACGACCATGGCGACACCGGTGACCACGTTTGCCGTCTATCTCACCATTCGCGAGCCACTCTGGCTGACATTCAGGTAAAAAGTAACCACTACAACACTTTTACTTCAGTTATATCTCATTAAGATGGATTGAGTTTTTTCAACGAAAATTTCTGTTGCCCCTAGGACCCTTACTTGGAAGTACCTGAAGCAGCCACGTACGAACTGTCATCATGCTACAATGTTTCCATTGACTGTCGCGCCGGTGACATGGTGGCACGTATTCAGACCTCCAAATTATTCGACGGCAAAATCTACGCTAAAGGAAGTCCTAACTCGTGCGCTGTCGACGTCGAACAGAGTCTTGAGTTTGAACTAACAATGGAATACTCAAACATCGAGTGCAATGTCAAGCAAAATGGTCTCGGCAGGTAACTAAAATTGTTTTGCTTCGCTTAAAATATATCACACAACATCATTCAAACGAATAATATCATATCACACAACATCTTTCAAATGAATCCGTAACTAATTTTGTAATTCGCTTGCAGATACTTGAATGATGTCGTGATTCAACACCACGACACTATTGTTACATCTTCGGATCTGGGGTTAGCCGTCGCTTGCCAATATGACTTGACCAATAAGACCGTTGCGAACGAGGTCGATCTTGGAATCCAGGGAGATGTCAAGACTGGTCTGTCAGAGGAAGTCATTGTGGACTCGCCCAACGTAGCCATGAGAATCACCGACAGGAGCGGAGACGACACCATTGCGTCTGCTGAAGTTGGAGACCCCTTGGTAACAATTTCACCTTTAACATTTGACGTGTGTTTTTTGGTTATATTTTTGGCATCTTTTACTAACATTTAATATTTTTCAGGCCCTCCGTTTCGAGATCTTGGACCCAAACTCTCCTTTCGAAATATTTGTCCGAGAACTGGTTGCTATGGATGGCGTAGACTCCAGCGAAATTACTCTCATTGACAGCCGGGGTTGTCCTACGGACCACTTTATTATGGGACCTCTATTCAAATCATCGACAAGCGGAAAGGTAAGATATCAAATTTAATAGCGTTGTAAGCAATCAACAGCTATTATTGAGAACCAAATAAGACCGTAAAATTTATGACTGCTAAGTTAATGTTATTCTCCATTTCCTTTATAATTATAATAGCGTTTTCAACCCTTTACTAAATCACACCATAAATCACATCAAAAGTACAATAAAATTTAACATAAATTTTCTAACTTGGCTTTTAGTTTATGTGAAATTTTAATGAGGATCGTTGTCATGCTACAGTTAGATAAATTGAGCATTTTATTTGAATATAAGTAATACAACTTCGATCTCTATTTTCAGATATTGCTGTCGCACTTCGATGCCTTCAAGTTCCCGTCGTCCGAGGTAGTTCAGTTCCGCGCTTTGGTAACACCGTGCATGCCGACATGCGAGCCTGTACAATGTGATGGTGGCCCCAACGAACTGCGCACGATTTCATCTTACGGACGCAGGAAGAGGCGTTCGACATCCGCGGCGCCTACCGAAAACATGCTTCTGGTCCAGACCATTCAGATTACCGACAAATTCGGTTTCGACAAGCAACGAGCGAAGAACGTCACAGAGGACTCAGTGTACATCAGAGAGACCGACGCCACTTGCGTCAACGCAGCGGGAGCCATGCTCGCCGCTGCTGCCTTCTTAGCAGCGCAACTAGTCGTCTTAGCAGCGTGGACCTGCAGTTGGCAACGTAGGCGTGCGGCGGCGAAGGCGGCTGAGCTCCTTCCAGGCCCCACAGCCCCATCGACCCTTTGCAAAGTTTACGATGCCAGTTTCTCCCGTGCGCACCAGAGGCACTTCTGAGTAAACGTAGGCATGTCGACGTGATCAGCGTCCGCAATAATAGTATATTTCGTTAGTTTAAAAACCCCCGTCGAGTCCCGGCTCGTGAGGCCGACGTTTCGCCGGAGAGACACGTCCACCTTTAACGAAGCGTAGGGCAACGATAGCGGTTATTTAATGGTATTGTCCGAAGTCTTCCGCGCGATGCGCTACGTACGGGCGCGGCGCGGAAGTGTGAGGCACGGAGACGGGGACGACCAGGAGAGCGTATGCTGCGTGTGTAACTGTGGATGAATGCGAGTCGGTCAGGAGTGCTGCGTGATAGAGTGCTGTGAGATGTATGTGCGAACGCTCGCTTGTCCCCTTCTCCGGCGCTGTCGGCGGGACCGTGGCCGTGAGTCGTTATCAAGATCACGTCGCTCATTCGTTCACTTTACGGTCGGATGTCCACTCGGAGATCCGACGACGTATTGTACCATATTTTTTTTAAAGTAGAATAAGCCTGATTTAATGATAGTGATAAGTAAAAAGTAACATTTCAGTACCTTTTAAGTAGATAACCGAACGTGCGACCTAAGTCAAGAGACGATGGATTGACGGCCGTCCCGACATCGTAATTTATTTAATTTAGAGTAGTTTTTTTACGTAATTTATGTTTGAGGATTGATATATACCTATTTAATAAATTCCTAATATAAATAAATACCTAAGCAAATACATGTAGCTTACTTAAACATGTCTGCGATGTGAACTAAAAGTATTTTATTATGATGCTAGTGCCTTAAAATTGAAATCTTAAATATAATAGAATGCTGTAATCATTTTGTGTCCGTTTCATCCGTCCAGTTTGTCAAACCTAAATAAATATTTATAAAAATATTTCGAGGTTTTAATTTCTTTCCCATAGTATTTACATAATTATTCTACAAGAGTTAGTTGACACATAGATAAAATAAGCTATGATCCATTCTCAAGTGTTTTGGGAGATAAAAAGGACAATATCTAAAATGCATCAGTGTATTACATAATACGTCAACCGAATACCATCTCATTACTTTATTTAAATTATTTATCCCAAAAACTACACTCCAGGCAGGGAAAAATGTTGTAGTGAATATACGCATCTGTTTTTCACAACTACCTCCGAATGCTTCCAATAAAAAAAAGTTAATACATAATAAGTAATTAATGCTTGAGGTACCTATATTATACACTTGTTGTACACGAATACACATCCCAGAAGAAATACAGATAAAGAATATAAATGAAAAATTTCAAAAAATACAAAGCAATTGACTGTATACCAATACACAGCCTAGAAGAAATACAGATATAGACAAAATAGAGAAAGAATTTCAGGTAAAAGATTTCAAAAAATACAAGACGAAATTGTGATAGACTTTTCTTTCTTACTTCGACTACACAGCATAAATGAGATTAAAAAAAAACAAACATCTACACTAAACATCTACCACACTTGCATGAATTAAAAAAAAATCGTTTAAAAATCGAGGGACATCCCGCATACCGAGACAGGGGTTTCGCAAAGGTCACACTCACATCTGACCGTCACAAAAGCGCGCATCAATAAGATGCGATCTGCGACTGTCGTTGTCGACGATCACGTGTGAAAGGGCACAGCTCGAGCGTTCGTGCTTGCGATTCAATCGCGTGCGCGAGCGGCGGGCACGCGACGAGCGACACGTGTCGAACGCTCCCATTAGTACGCCACCTGTACGCTAAATCTCGCTTCCTACTAAGATCCAAATCGCATCCTGAGTTTAAGCAGCGACACGTATATCCTGTATATAGCGTATATAATCCTGTATGAGCTTGTAGTAATATGATTCCTAAGACGTAATGGACAGCTAATTAGTATACTTTTTTATGGGAGCAACATCGAAATCGTCAAGACTACTCATAATCTACTTCCATAATTGGCATTAGAAATCTGGGTTTGTTACTAATTATTAACTAACCCAGGTTTCTGGAAACCATTTCCCGATTTCCTATGCACAAAATATTATGGTGCACCCAAGTTTTGCGAGGACTAACATAGTTTGTATGTATCTTCCTGATTGATATAAAACATATTCCATAGAAGCGCTTACCCCTATATTGAGCCTAAGCAGGCTCGGGCTCCTATGGCATCTCATACAGTTTGACATCAGATTCCTAAAAACATTGTTAAGTCTACAAAACCGCGGCTAAGGCAGTGCAAAGCACCGTATATGGTGGCGAGCTAGCTAAGTAAAGAAATGGCAGGATCGCGCTCAGTTTATTGACAGAAGGAATGTACAGAAGCGGACTGATCATGATAAATATTATGTAAATCTAAATCTCTGCATGTGACATGATGTATCTGCACGATAACTTAAAAAACTTACAAGTGTTTTGTGAAAATAAACGCATAAACAACTCATACAAGTGTTTAGGCTTCAAAATCACATAAGCCAGCTCAGTCGGTAGAGCACGAGTCAGGGTCATGGGTTTGAGTCCTACGTTGGGCGCTTCTACATTTGAGCGTAGTCGCCGAGTGCATGAGACGAAGAACTGATAGTATTATGTGGAGCTCCATAACGAAAAAAAATTGCCTGCTATGCTACTAGCGATCCTTGGTCGTCTCGCTAAGCGGTCCGAGGAACTACGCGGAGATTTTAGTTGGTATACTTGGCCATCTCCCAAGGCAAGGAGTACCTGATAACCTTCCGCCATCCCCAGGGTAGTAGGTATGCGTGACGCATTTCCTCCGCGAAAAAAAAGGCTTCAATATTACATCGATTTTAATCCCAGAAGGTACAAGTAAGATACTTATAAACAACAAAAAACAAGACAGGATAACTTGTTGCGAATTTGAAAAATTGAATTCACATTGATAAGGATACGTTAACGGGACCTTTCAGAACGACGAAAATAATTTAACGAGTATTTTAGCTCTTCAACAGAGAGCATTCGCCCTGACAGCGGAAGAACTCGGAACAAGAACACAATAACCTGAAAACGATTCACTGTCTGAAGTAAAATAAAAATTAGTCTAGGTTTTTTTAAATACACGTGAAACTACGAACCCTAGTTTTAAAAATGAGTGGGACCAAGAAAAGGTAATTGTGGGATGAGTCAAATATATCGCACAGATTTTACACTCCAATCCAGCATGGAAATAGCTCGAAAACAAGTGCTGTTCAAGATTATTGTAGCTTTGTGTTTGGCGCCAAAGACATTTTATGTCTCGTAAAATCATACTTTTGAATACAACATTGTAGCCAAAGATAAAGTCGTTTACAATAATATAAAATATTCATGAAATAGACGGAACAGCAGGAATGATGGCGACCACCGAGGGGTGCATCGTTCGTACCGCATGCGAATCGAAGCGAGGAAAAAATAAAAGCCAATGCGTATTGCGTACGTATACACTAAGATTGACAGGCGTTTGTAAATGCAGCTTGTTTTGGAATGGCCACAAGATATGCCGACCGTATCTTGAGTGGTAAGCAAGTGAGCAACACGGGAAGATCTCTCAGAGCAATCGTATTTATTCCATTTATGATAGCTTTTCCGATCGTACTTATTGAACGAGTATTTGTAGATGTAATCGCACGTTTGGCATCGCGACACAAATGAAATATTGTCGGACCGAACTCGGTTCTCATGAAATATGTAATCTGATTAAGTATTACAATAAATGAGTCACGGTGGGTACTCAAAGAGCTCAATGACCACTAGAACAATAAGCAGTTTAACATGAGTGGTTATAAGCATTAACATTAATAGGATAGGTTGCAGATATTTTAGTCGGAGAATCTCATAGCTTTGCGATGCCTGGAGCGTGAATAAGGGACAGGTCAAGCTAGTTTAACGGGTCTTGTCATTTTCAGAGATTTCACAAATGCAGCCCATACAAGATATTCAGTGGTGAACCTTACATACAAGCCCAAAAGGTCCGCCTACTTTAGTCAAAACGTATAAACTCGTGACTAACAATGAAACTGTGCCCATGCACGGTACTCACAAATAAAATACGTTCTAAGTTGCATAAAAACCCACAGAGCATCTTTTTTCGGATAGTAGCTTTACACCAAGATTCAAAATAGAAACGGTCATTAAACTTAGCCGTGTACAGAGCTCCTTCATTATTAGTTGTCAAAGATCAAGCTCAAGAAAGTCTCTTTGTAGTTTTTTAAATTGGCATCTTTAGGAAACTGAAGCTGACGCTTATAAGGTGTTTATTGGATAAAAGTACATTGAGAATATTATTAATGGTTCGGCTTTTACAGAGAGCTATTGTTGCGGTAAGTGTGCATTGAGTGAGCCTTTTGAAAGCGATCTAGGACACACTTTCGCTTGGAAAATGAAAGTAAATGAACACATAGCTAGTCTTTCATCTTTCTAATATTTATAATTTCTTCACAAAACCAAATAATGGTTATGGGCCTTTTTCACAAATAGTTATTTATCTAATTTTTACAAATCAAGTCAATTTCTACTTTACAAGAAGGATTTATTGTGGTTTTTATATTATTAATTAAATTCATTAATTGGTCATAATATAAAGTTTTGCAAAAGAGCAATTGAATTGACTTTATTTTAGTTAAAATATAAAAGCAAAAAATAATGATGTAGGATCATCGCCCCATAATAAGTATTTAACATATATCAATGTCTATTTATGTTTCGGGTTTATTGTTCGTCAAGGTTTATAAAATCCAACTACATATTGTGTGACTGTGACCATAACCATGTGTTAAGATAAAAAACTTTGATAAAGATATCCTGAGAATGGAATTATCCCACGGGCTGAATCATGTCTAAAATAACACGCAAAAAATAAAACATGTTTTTTACATTTAAATACTCAAAATACTTGATATAAAGTGGTAGGTAGGCTAATACAAAAAGGTAGGCGTGTTTTATTGTTTTAAGAACATGTTACAGATTCTGCTTAAATATGTTTTGTTATTCATCCAAAGAAATTAATGTGTAAAGTTGGCCAAAGATAGTTGTTTTTAAAAAAAAACATTACCTACAGATGAATAGACAATACAGGACTAAGTAAATAATTGCTCTCGGTCATCGCCATAGTCCATTATTTGCTCGTCCTTTTAAAAAGGCAACATTAAACCAACTCAAGTACATAACTGCTGCTTTATTATACTTACACACGGTCCAATGACTCCAATAAATATTCAGCAGATTACTGCCAGTTCCTCCGGTAAAAGCTATTTGTAGCGAGACGTACGTAACTTTAAAAAATGGAGGGCTATCGTAAACTAGAAATTGTCAGTTTTTCCGTAAAGGGAGATTCTGTTAGCAGATCGTAAATCTGTCAGGAGATAAGTGCTTATCTGGTATGTTCACGAAGTGCAATCGATTTTGGTCTATTATATTGCGATTCCTCGGCGCCGGTTACTGATTCGTGGCGCAATTTGTGTACTTATTTGCATCAAGTTAGTCCTTCGCGACCGCGATCACGCAGCTCACTCTGATGCGAAAATAAACAGAGAAACTGAACACCGCAAAAGAACGCCATCTGGATAGGACACATCTATCTTGTCAGCTTATTTGCGTCCTCAGACGGACACACAAAGCCTTACCCAAATGCATATTTATTTTCTACGGACAACGCAAATTATCAGCCGAGAATCGTACTTATTTTCAATCAATGTAAAGGCTACATTAACTACAGTTTTAATGGACGAAAATGAGAGAGGTGCTTATGAGATTTTAATACTTAACTTCAAAAAAAATGTAAGCACCTCGTTTTTAAAACATGCAAAACGGTATAACGAGTTAGTAATAACAGGGAAATAATGCATCGCATTTTCATCGGTACGCTATCGGCGCTTCCAGGTATCCTTTCAAATGAACATTCAGTAAAGCAGTGGGCGTACCCTCCAATTTGTTGAACTTGAGGTCCTGATTGCATGTTTACACAAGGTCTCGTGATGGCTTGAGCATTCGAAACCACTCTAAGTGGGTGGCACGAATGACATTTGTTATAGTTATTGAACTTATCGATATCACTGCAAATGCATAATTTCCTGTCACGAATATCACGGTTGTTAAAGTTATTGAATTTAGTTCAGCAATTGCATTATGTAAATCTTCTAGGAAAGGATATTGAGTACTTGTGGATAGAATTTGAAACGAGTGGACACAATGTGGGTTATTTTGAAGCGTTCTACTTCGATACGAATCGACAGTTCGAGTAGGCATTTACTTGAATAAGCATTAGGCTACTATTCCAGTAGTCTGGTCTGGTGTTTAAAATAGGAACGTTGGTTTTTGTACAGTTTAGTCACGGATTGGTCGCGGGCTGCGGCTAGCGAGCGTTGTTCGCACAGTGGGACTAGATGAAACATCCCCGGTCCGTCGGAAGTGATCAGAGCGCGATCACGACGCGCCGACGCGCGCTAACTATCCGCTAATAGAGGATCGTGTTCCTGACCCCGCCTCCCGTGCCCGATGATAATGTCCGCGCTGACGGACACTATTATTGTTTCTGTTCGTTTATCCAATTATGTTCGTATCTTGTGCGAGAGACCTTATATCGTTGCGAACGACGATGTTCGATTCTCACGCTCGTCCGCGTTAGCTTTATATCCTTTCAACAATCAATTCAATGCTAGAGTAAACTTCTCAGGCCCGACAAACATACGACTATTATATTAGACATCACTGCGCTGTAGTTAGCTGTTATGGTTAACTTGAATGCTTCCAGTAGCGCAATACTTATTCTGTGACGTAAAATAAGATAGCTACGGTTTTCAAATGTTTGTTTATAAAGAGCGCACTTATCCTGAGTGATTTAGTCGATTTGCTTACTGCCTAGCCTTATGGTGTAGATATCAGGGGGACTGACTATAATATCGGCTAAGAACCAAATATTACACATCCGTACCAAATAGTACACATCGCGTACAAAATACTGATATAAAAAGCTGATTCATAGTTTGGTTAGCCATCTTCGTGGTCTCCTAATGTAGTCAAATGTTTTTAATATTTCTTCACACAAATTAACTGCATATTTAACGTTACTTTATGTATAAAACTTGGTGATTTTTACAGTTTAAGATTAATTTGACGGTTGATATAACAGTTCGCATACTTCTCATAACATTCATTCATAAATAACCGGTGAACGATCCCTATCACTGAAATGAAAGAACCACCCGCTGATTTCTCAGAATGAAATCCGCAAATGGATTCAAACAATATCACGTCAAATCATCATTGCAAATATAATGGTATTTTAGCCTACGTATTCTCATCATTCATCGCATTGCGCATTCAAAGGTCAGTATTAAAGATGAGCTGTGTTGAACTCTGAACTTTGAAAAAAATGTTTAGGAATATACCAATTATACGACCGGTTGGTAAACCTATGTTCCACCAGTCCACTATTCCTTAAACATTAAATAGACACAAATTACAAAAATACTTGTTTAGATGTTGAGAATTCACTTGGAAATCTCGCGTTATTATAGCTTAAATGGCAACCATAAAAAAATATTGGCATATTTTTTCACGATTTCGGTATTGACTTCATAATAGATGTTGTAGGTATTGATGGCCATATTCACCTCCTTAAATGATGACAATGTTTAAATGAACGCCCTGTATACTACTAGTTTTCACCCATTATATCTAACCTAAATATGACCTAAAGTCACTGACCTCCATAATCCAAGTACGGTGGACTAAACATTCTCTAAGAAATGACAGATATTTTTTGTGCCGAATCAAAGCGCCCCCACCGAGTGTACAGGGGACTAAAATAGAGTAACTTGCATATGTTTATGTCAATTCTCATTAGTTCCGTCCACCACACGCTCACTACAGCCGTCAGTGCCAAAATAGCGATAATCAAATGGCTTCATTTTTAGGTTGACAATATGCAGTCCAGCGTACTTATATTATAAAGGTCAGTGCCTAAAGTATAATAAACAACTATAGGTTATAGTTAGGTTCTGAATCGTGAGCTAACGCGATTCTCTCATACGTAAAGGATGACAAGTCACGGGTCTATCCGTGTCAGCGCGAACACGAACGTGCCGCGAGAATGAACAATCAACGCAAGCACATTGTCCCAATTTCATCAATCAATTTTACAACAATTGTTTTTACAATCACACCAATTACCTAGCCTCAAACTAAGCGTAAGCTATATACTATTTTATTGTTGCATTTCTAAACATACACTTCACGACACAAACGGGATTTAATGCAACTAATAAATACTTTTTTAAAAGGCAAATTGGTTGATTTACCTTCCCGACGTTTCGATTCGGTTGCACGAATCATGGTCGCGGGTTGACTGTAGTAGCTCGGCGTCGTCTGCTCGTGCGCGTTGAAATATTTTCTTCTACCCGCACACTTTGATTATTTGTTGACCTTGTACAGTCAGCTCGACAAACTACACTAACAGTATCCAGGTTTCTTGTTGACGGCATAATACGCGATTTGCATTTTGTTATCACTGGATTCCATGTTGATAACAAATGAAAACCATCATCCCGATTGAAATTTTTATATTTCTTAATTCCAATTGCTTCACGTATTATTCTTGAATAATAATAACGTTCAGTGGGGAGGATTTTTGGGTCATGTAGCTCCATCCAGTGATTAGCGCCTGAGTTAAGCAGATGTTCAGCCATCGCAGATTTGCCCGTCTGTAGATTTTTTACAGCTGCAATGTGTTCTTTGACTCTTTCAGTGATTGATCGCTTCGTCTGCCCAATATAGGAACTACCACAGCTGCAATCTATCTTATAAACACGATCTTATAAATTCTGCAGAGGTATCACATCCTTTGGTGAACGTAGGTATTTCGTTACTTTTGACAACGGACTATGTACAGTCTTAATGGAGTATTTGTGGAGTACTGTTCCAATTTTATACGTTATCCCTTTCACGTATGGGAGAAAAGCAGGTTCTCTGTTTGCGGGTACATTCCCCAAGTATTGATGAAATCGAACGCCGGCTCACTGGCGTAGCAAGCACTTGCAAAAATTCGTCGACTGACTAACGTCCTCCGTAGCTTAGTTGGTAAGAGCACTCGCCCGGATAGCGAAGGGACGACGGTTCGAGTCCCACCGGATGACACAGTCGATTAATTTTTGTAAGTGAAATTTGATTTAATTTCGTAAAAACTTGCAAAATAATTGCTTAAGTTATAAAAATATAAAAAACCCCCATTACATGGTTAAGTTCTCCTTCCAGATGTTCAGGGTCACATAAGTTATGCGCTCTATTAACCAATGAGGATACCACAGATTGCAGATGACTAGGATGGTGATGTGATTTCAATCGGGATGATGGGTTTTCATTTGTCATCAACATGGAATCCAGTGATAACAAAATGCAAATCGCGTATTTTGCCGTCAACAAGAAACCTGGATACTGTTAGTGTAGTTTTTCGAGCTGACTGTACAAGTTCAACAAATAATCAAAGTGTGCGGGTAGAAGAAAATATTTCAACGCGCACGAGCAGACGACGCCGAGCTACTACAGTCAACCCGCGACCATGATTCGTGCAACCGAATCGAAACGTCGGGAAGGTAAATACAAATTTGCCTTTAAAAAAAGTATTAATTAGTTGCATTAAATCCCGTTTGTGTCGAAAAGTGTAAGCGTAAGCTTATGCAATGGTGATTAGGATAACGGATAGACATACTTACAAATGTTTATAAACATCCATGACTTTGATACAAATGCTCGTGCTCATCACACGCACATTTGCCCCTTTCTTGCGGGATTCGAAACTGCAACCTCTAGTTTTGTAGTCCGGAGGGCGAACCACTACGCCAATACGTTTGTCAATATGATTTCATACATTAAAACAGTTTTTATATTTAGAATTTATTTTACACAAAAACCAACCAGCAAAAAAAAACTTGGTACAGTAAAATGTTGGAAATAAAACTAAGTGAAAGAAACGTAAAAGTCGAGGGCTGCGTAGACGTGTACCTACAAGCTATGCACGTACATAGGTAACACGTATGTATGCTCTTAATTAACGCTTCTTTTACTTGGCGGTAAAAATGTAATTTTCAAAAATTATTTTTTACGAATATATTATATTTTTTACTGAATTACACTTATATTTTTAGTGGAAATTAGATGTATTTTTCAATAAATTCACGATGGTACCTCCTTGTAGACGAATCATTAGTCTAAGGACTGGAAAAGAAGACTTCACGACCAACTCCGACAAGTTACAATAAAAAGACGAGTGGAGTATGAAGTCAATATGACACTTGGCTTTTCAAGCAATGTTTGTTTACTTGTTTGCTAAAAAGAGTCGATATTTATTTAAATAACTTTGCGAAGTATAGTATTATTTGTTCTGTAGTCTTATTATCGCACCCTAAATTCCGCAGGCAAGGCCTCAATTAGATGATCTATCTACGACTACGTGAAATTGACAAATCAGTGACCTATAGACCAACTAGTTCACACGCGACCCTCCTGCGCTCCCGAAACCCCCGCAAAACGTAACGAAGCGCTAATCATAGTCCGTCGCCACCTATCACAGGAAATCTCCTTGCTCCCAACATCACCCATCCCCGCTGACGTTAAGCGTGACTGGCGACCACAGGAAGGTCGCGCACGAACTTGTCGGGCTATAAGCCACTTGCCAGACTCCCGTAGACATGATATCGAGGTACAATATCATCCGATGTCTCCGTTGACAGAAGACATTGGACAAATGTCACCACACACTTACAGTGGCTCCGCACAGATGAGCCACCGACCACCGCCACCGGTGGCTGTCACGCGCCACGCCCTTTGGTCCCGCGCAACGTAGGTGGTCGGTGGCCGCTACAATTTGACACTCATCTGCTAGATCCCGTGACAGACGTTTTGTCAAAATAGCGAGTGGCCGCCACCGGTGGCGTGTGGCGAGTGGACGCCACTCGCTTTACGTGTGCTCGGACTCCATAGAAAACGTATTAAAAATAATGTAAAAGGCCTGTCGCAAGCCACCGGTGACGTTAGTCGGTGGTCCATCTGCGCGGAGCCTTATTCCTATTATTTCCATGTATCTCGCAACCTGCAACAGCGTTCACAACTCACCCTTTGCCGTTGATCGCCAACCGACCACACGCGGCTCGCGAAGTCGTTGGACGCTCCTACGAGGTACGCGCCCGAAGAGTCGAAATCCACAGACATCACACCCTTGTTGGAACCCACTAGCGTGCCTTTGTTTTCCACCAGACCCACTAAAAGGAAATAGTCGATTAGCCGACCAGTTATAAATGACAGTAAATAATCTAAATATATAAAAATTAAAACTGACTTAATGACTGACTAATTGACTAACTGACATATCAACGCACAGCAAAACTACTAGAATTAGAAACTTGAAATTTTGCTACACGCTTCTTTTTATAGTGTAGATGAGCTTGTTGAGTTTGTATAAAACTACATCAGTTTTGACGCTAAATCAATTGGTATTTTGTTGAATGACTTATATTAGGATTATTCTTCCTCTAAAAGAGGGATGGAAGATTATAGGGGAAATTCGACATTTGCGCGGACGAAGTCGCGAGGAACCACTAGTAATTAATAAATAATATCTTCGACAATCACACCAATTACCTAGTGCCAAATTAAACGTGAGCTTGTTCTACGCAGCCGCTGTACCAACCTTCACAAAGACGGTCTAGTCAGATCTAGTCATACGGTCACAAAAAAAGCTAAGACTGGCACTATTCTTGTACAGTTCGACCACTTACTCGCAAGATTTATAGCAATAATTATATTGAAAATAGGCAAATTTAAACAGTATCGCTTTTAGCTACATAGTCTAGGAGTTATTATAAGTAGGTTATAACATGGGCAATAATTAATTTTACAAAAAAGTAAACCATACAAGAGAATCATGGTTATTGATAAAATTCTAAAATAAAACCCTGGACTCTACTAAAGCGGAGAGGAGATGGGCAGTAGTAGTAGGTAGGTTTCTACTCATTTGTAATTCGTAGCGAAGTCGAGCAGAGAGAGCCGAACTGTGTTTTAAATAAGGAAACACCGCATATCTCGTCTTTCGCTTTGACGGAGTCCGGGTTTAACGAATGCAAAATTTTACTCACTCTTAGACAGGTCCCACAACTTAACCTTTCTATCGGTTCCTCCAGTAGCAACCATCCGATCAGTCGGACTCCATTTGACAGCATTAACTTCGCCGTCATGCGCGTCCTGACAAACACAACACAATAAATTTTACATTTAGACAATTTCAAGGCGATTCCGGTCTTGAAACTCTGATGTTGAACGCAATAAACTCACTTGTGAAAAAGTAATAACTAGTAATATACTAAGCAACACTGTCTAGGGATATTTTGGATATAATAATACTATGTTTTGTATATCCCTAGACAGTGTTGTAGTGTGTATTTTAATAGGTTTTACCAATACTCGTACAGTAACATCTTTTACTAAAGGATCAATATTGGATTAATTGGATCATTATATCTTTCTGCACTTGAAAAAACATCTTTGGTTTGCATAAGAAATAATTTCAATCTGTATAAATTATTCTCCGCTTTGAATAGGTGTACACACGACCGCACGAAAGACTGCCTCACTTTGTCCTTGAAACGACCTCTTTACTCTACGCAATAAAAGCAGTTTTCGTATTTCAAATGGGTAACCTGAAGTGCTGCCAACTGTACATATTGGAGGTGAAAAAATTGGCAGGATGTATTACATAAAAATCATAATTTCTGCTTACTACTCAATCAATCGATTTTGATAATGCAAGATAAAGTTTAAAGGAATATAATCAGTCACATAAATTGGAACATTTAATTAAATTGTGAAGCACGCCTTTAGAAATAGCTTTATACAATGTTTTGCAGAATTAAGGATCAAAACTTTAACAGAGTGTAGAAGTTAGGACATTAACAAACAACAGGGCATTATGTCAACATTTAAATTAAAAGTGCGCATAAAAACACTGAGTGACGCAATTAGAGTAAAGTAAGTGTCATTTAGACTATCTTTTTGTCTGGTGTTGAGGGCCACGACGAGTAATTAGTTATGAAATCAATAGAAATGAATAACTATGTTGTTTCAACTATATGATTTCAGCAAAAAAAAACACATTTTCACAAATGAAAAAAGTAAGTATAGTCCGATCGCTTATCTGAGACTTAGCTTGCGGGGTACAGGGGTGCGGGGTAGCCGAGAACAGGGATTTAATTGGGTGATTTAAATTTTGTAATGAATGCGAATCCCAATAATCAAAACTCAAATCACCCAATCAAATTAAAGGGTCCGCCGCCTGCACCGCTCAGGACCCCCGTTCTCGTCTACCCCCGAAGTTCTTTTCTTTCATAATTATTTTTAAAACATATCCAGTTCAAAAACTAATATCAACAATGGGCTCGATTCCGAGGTGCCCAGTCTAAAGTTAGGTTGAGACTAGTTCTTCCTGCAATTTCTTAAGCAAGTTTACATGAGTGCAATATTTGTAATTTAAATACATACTATAAAACGTGCAGCAGTTAGCTTGCCACACCTGTTTACAGAGTGGCAACAGCTTGTGGAAGTCAACTTCTGCAAGTTTCATTGCTAGTATATTCCGCACTTAAGACTAATTTATTATCTCTCTTTCTCTGGTGAAGACACGAAAAGAGACAGACAAAAATAATTTTAAAAAGTTACACATACATCATTTATTTATTTCAACTTTATTGCAACCAAAAATAAAGTACAATTGGCGTATTTAATGCCTTAAGGCATTCTCTACCAGTCAACCGCATGGGAATACGAAAGTTAATAAGATAATTAACATTAGGGAAATACTTACAAATCTCAACGCCACTTTGGTGGGCAGCGTCGTCGCATAGAACGGCATAGACTCCATAATTTTATCATCTGAACCGCCGGGCGAACCACCGCTACTTCTGCTCCCGCCTTCTCTCGCGGCCTCCTCCAACTCTTTCCGAAGTTTATCACTCTTCTTTCTGAAAAGAAAAGAAATAAATTACCTCTGTGTGTGAATACACCTTTAAAGGCTATACTCTAGATGACGTTGACCGTATTTTCGAGTCATCAATCACGCTTGTTCGCGCTGTCATACTGATATGAGTGACAGGGGCGGCTACAGTCGAAAATACGGATCGCAATCCAGAGTAAGGCCTCAATACCTAGTCGTCTTTGATTTAAAGGTGGCCGTATACAAACCCAAGCATGTTTTGCAGAAGCTGATACGCATAACCAACCACCATGCAGTTGTCTCCTTTCGACATTTTAGGCACCTATAAAATGGTATCCATTCCAACATTGACTACTTATATTAAAAGTATGATTTCGTATATGACTGTGCGTTTACAATAAAACCGCAGTTGACAAGTATTACAGTAGTGGGAGCTATTTACAATGATAATGCCAATCACCATGAGGCATAAATATTTATAATTATCAATTACATAAAAAATCAAAACTGCAAATCAAACACCACAAACTATTATTTTCTTACTGTATTACATGTTAGCAAAAAATTTTAATCAGAAAACCAATCGCATACCTTACATGTGCCAAGTATCTGAAATCAAAACATGCAGACATTCATGCGGGATGCGCGGTGAATTAATAATTTACATATGTATTCACAAAATCGTTTAGTTTCCTAACTGGAGATTGTAAAAAAAAAATTAATTACAAATCGTAGAAATTGGACCGCAAAGTAATATAAAATACATATCCAGAATATGATCAATAAATACCTACCTAAACTTACCAGCGTTCGTTAATGAAATAAAATATCAACATCAAAGAAACTAAAAAAATTAAAGTAAACAGATACATGAGTACGGTTCCGACGCAGTTATGCTATCTCTATTTTGATACAGTAGTATCAAAATAGAGATAACATAACATAAGGTTGTCTAAACTAAAAATGTTTACAACTATGGTGTCTAAAATAATATTAATATTACAACGTAAATAGGCTTGTTTTTATTTTAATTTTATGTTTAATGTAACAAAGTTTTTAAAAGAGTGTTTAGTTTTCATAAAACATGTTTGTTTGTCATTACTATCTATTAATCTACATGCACACTCGTGAATAATGTAAGTATGAGAGGGTTTAATGGATCTAGGAAGTCATTATCTTTTTCGGAACTTTCAATGAGTAAGTAAGTAGAAAAGATACATCACAGAAGGAACGTAAAATAGAATTTGGTGCAGAACAACAATTATTGCATGTACGAATACTAGGTAGGTATCTTACAAATCAATTTGATATCAACAAAGAATCAATGAAAATCTCAAATCTTAACAATCAATGAGACAGAAGGAAAATATCGAAAAATGAGTCAGTTTCAGAGTGCAGTTACGACATATATGGGCCACTTTTATGAAGAGATATGTTCAATAATTTATGAACGCCACAATGCCTTCAAACCACCACATTCTCATTCACATTATGTCAAACTCACCCGAAACTAACTCTACCAAACGTGTTGATGAAAAACGCGGTAGGGTTGCTTGACCTGTTGAAGAAATTAAACAAAAAGAAGCAAAAACAAAAATCATCGGTACATTATGCAAGCTGTAAAGCCGCGAGGCACACACATGACCCACTCTATCACAACATCTGCCTTTTTAAAGTACACAAAAAGGTAAACACAAAATGTAACATTGTGTGCAGTGTTCACTACTAACGTTTGCCATGTATCATAGACAAATCTTCTCTTACAAAATAATTTCATTGCAAATTTTTCAAGAAATAATACAAGACAAACAGTTTATCTACTTTACAGTGCACATAAGTGATTTATACTAGAACAGCAGCGAGCGACATACACTAACTACTCGGACATTTATTTATGCAGCCATGTGTACTTACAGAATTATGAACCAGATGCCCCATAAAATAGTGCAGCAACTACCTTTCTGACATTTAATGTGACTGCTACCACTTTAAAAACTGCATGAGCAGTTATTTAACTAATAGTTTAACTGTAGAAATCTATCAAAATACATCGGAAGTAGCAGTCTGATAGTGTATTATTGTATTGAAAAATAAGACATGCTGCACAAACTAATAATACCAACATAACAAACAAAAGAACTTACTTGAGAAAATGCTCGTTTTCTTCATTCATTTTATCCGCATCTTTAGCTTTGTACTTTATTAATCTATCTACTAAAGACCGATTTTCGTCCTGAAAACACAAAAATATTAGGTCAGCATTTACAAATATTACACTTGATTATCTGGCAACTATGTAAAGTACCTTTTTGAAAAATTTGCGCATAGTTAAAATTATTTTAGCACTGTACAAAAGGAGTCACCTATGCCTGCTAATATTGCAAACAATCTGGTAAAGGTCTATTCCATTCCCTAGCGTAAGTACATTTAAAGTCTAACACTGAACACGCCAACTCAAAATTTTCATTCAGACTGACAACTGAGGTTAAGTGGTCTTCTTCCAGATATACCTAGATACAGTTTGCCCGCGTTTATAGTAACACTGCGATAATCATATGAAGATCGTAAAATATACAGCTTGCTCCATTTAATGGTAGCAGAGCCATTACTTTTAATTAACGAAAGTAGCGTCAGGAGTAGGTGCGGCCGTTTTATTGAACACCGTATCTGTTTGACGACGTGTTAAAAGGGAAAATGCAATCAAATAAATATTCAAATTCGGTAAAAGATTTAACTAATTCATTCACTGTAACTTTTGCCCTATTCATACATATGAATAGGGCAAAAGATGGGATTTAAAATATTTGAGATATAGGTCAATATTTTAACAATTATTAAAATTATTTTTCAAATATTGAACATGCTGAATATCGTTTCTGAAAACCTCGAATTGGATTGGCACGTAACCAAGTTTTAAATGATGCTATAAAATATGCGATCTTCCAGCGGGATGAATTGTTTAAAAGTAAAAACTAACATTACAATGCCAAAAATAATATCATATTGCATAAACAATAACACTTCCCAGCGCGTATTGATGTACACACGGCCGCACGTCAGGCTGCCCCACTTTGACCTTGAGACCGATTTACCACCGCCTCTATTCCCTACGTAATAAATGCTGTTTTCATAGTTAAATGGGTAACCTGACGTGCTGCCAACTGTACAAACGTACATCCTACAGGAACTAAGTAAGTGAAATAAAGTTGGTACAGTGACCAACACATCAGAGTACACATATTTTTTTTTTCTTAATTTGACATAGATTTTTTGTTTTTAAATGCCTTAATAGTGGGAGAGCCGAACGAGAATTAATAGCTTTATTGGGGTAACCAATTGTCGCTCGGCTCTCTCACCATAAGCTGACATAGTTAAATTGAATCTGTTAGTTAGTGGACGTATTTGGTCTTAAATAAAAGATCTTCATTTATTATTATAACCTTGAAAAAAAATTATCGATTGTAGGCAAAGGGGACTCTTAAATGCTTATGGTAAAAGACGTTCCAGCTTTCTTATTATTCTTATCAACCTCCTTCCCTAACCGCCTAAAGGAAATGTAGAATGGCAAGTAATGTTGTTTACAAACAAATTGATTGAATATGTAGTGTGACTCAGTCGATATTTATCCTATCGCAAGCTCGTGATAATAGCGTTAATAACGCGGTAAACGTAATAATTTATGGGGTAATAGTAAAAGTAAACGTTATCAGAGTCATGCTTGTGTTGTGTATTGACCTCTTTATCAATGCTAATAGACAACAGTCGTTAGGAATTGATATGTACGAAGGAAGAAAGTTGTCGGCTGTTTCATTATTTATTACTCTCATTTATTTTTTCTTCGTCCATCGATTGAAACAATAATATAATTAGTTAAGTACTCACTGCCGCACGTCAGATTACGCCACTTTGACCTTGACGCCGCATCTATTCCCTACGCAATAAAAGGTGTTTTGGTAGTTCACAAGGGTAACCTGACGTACTGCCGATCGTACATCAACCATTTTCGTCTAGGTCCCGGGTTCCAATCCTGGGTCGGACTAGGACCAAAATTGTTCTCTGGGTTTTTCTGTCTTGAAATAAATGAGAATCGCCTGGGGGTCAGCACCCCCACGCCTTGAAAAGTACGCTAGGCCGTTGGTCTTGCGCCTAATCTTTCTCCAGTCATGTTGGATGCTGTCTCATTACTTTCGTACTATCTTTGCTTGCATACTTTTTTTGGCTGTGGTAAAAGTATGTCAAGATTTAAGAGGAATCAACAACACGCAATGGAACTCATTTGCATAACTTATATTATTTTAAACAGTGACCTTAACGCAAAGGTTTCTTTAGAATGTTTTCCTTTAAGTCGAGTGGGCGGCGACATTGAAACAGATCCTACTAAGTTTTATAAGGAATCATCATTGAGATACATAGTTTTTCTGGCATTAGGACACTTAATACTTTAAAAAGCTTTACAAATATTTGTAGCAATTTAGCTTTCAGTGCTCAGTACAATATCAATGCTAATAGATATCAAAAAAATATGATATGATTTCCATATATTAGTACCAAAAAGTCACAATATAAAAGGAGTAACAAAATTATACAAACAGTATAAATAGCTAGCAAATATTCAAATCTAAATGTTGAGTTCAAGGTCAAGTTACCTCAAAACAGCATTTAAATTATTAGCATCAACTAATTAACCATGCTGATTATTGCTCATACAAAACCCCTCATTAGAATTGTCAGTCTAGTTTCAATACAACTAGAAAATTTATTGCACTTACCTGTGCCTTTCGAAGTTTCTCTTCTATAGCTGCAAAAGCCATTTGTAAAGCTTGGTGTTCATCTCTTAAAACTTGATTTAATCCTTGCAACTCGGTCATATTTGTTTCATACATTTGTATCTCTGCCCGAAGCGATGCAATTAAAGCTGTGTTTTCTGAAATTCTAAATTATTAAATGACCAATAAGTATAAACTTGTAAATAAGTTGTTTATTTACTAAGTAGGAACCCATCCCAGGTAATCACAAACACAATTAAGATTGTATGAATGCACACAGGGCGCAGGGCTGCAAATCTGGCTACCCAACTTTCAGCTTGAGACGGTCTCTATTCCCTACATAATAATAGCTGTTTTCGTAGTTAAAATGGGTAACCTGACATGCTGCTGACTGTACTAGTGTAAGAATTTTCAGTTGGTTTAGGAATTACACGAATTGATTCCACTGGCCCTATATTACAATCAGGACATAAGACACATGCACACTTTTATGTCAATGTTTTAAGAAAAGAGTGAATTGGCTGTTTTTAGATGGACATGACCCATTCTCGGCAGCATTATTGCATACCATCAAGTGAGATTGCAGTCAAAAGTCTGCCTATTTATCAAAAAAGTAGTTCCAGGGAATCATGCTCATTACACACAAACTTAAGCTTTAGCTCTTTGATACTATAGATTGGCATTGGTGATATGATAATTCAAACATATTAGATAAAATCTTGTTAAAGGTATGCCATGAAAACCCATTTTAGGTGTCATTTGTTTGAATACAATGTGAGAAACAAAGTCTAATAATCCCAAGCCATGATACCAGTTGTTGTTTGTACCAATTTTCTAGTATGTTAACACTGAAGTAATACAATATTCAATGGCTAATCTCTGTTGAGATAGGCCACCGTAGTCGAAATCGGCTAGGAGGACATCGTCATCATCATCATCACAATATTAAGTGCAGGCTAGATAAGATTATAAAATGAGGAAAACTTGGTAAAATAAGTTGGCTAGTTCTGTTTTAGTGTAGAATACAACTATAACTAGCTAACAATATAACCCAGTTGTTTTTAGAACTATGAAGAGAGACCTATGGGCTCTTTATTACAAAGCCTCTGAAGTCTGTCTAATTGTATGATGGTATTGAGCAATGTCTGACTAATGCTTTTCTTTTAGATATCATAGTTATACTTACATAATATCTTTTGCTTGTAATTGTTTCTCTAAGTCATGCACTCGAGTATTGAGGTTGATTATCTGCTGTGAACTTTCTCCTCGCCGCCTATGAAGTGATGTCAGTTCTTCTTGCTGTACTAAAATTTTCTGTTCTAAGGCTTGTATTCTTTCATTATTGGCTCCACCTGAAAAGTATAATAATTTATATGATAGTATTTTTTTACAAATCTATCCAAGGCATAGAATTTGTTAATTATACTGTATCAATGCAATAACAGTGAAACTTGAATCTTAATCAAGAAATCATGACAAAATTAATTACTTGGCAAATAGCTCCAATCTTCATCACTCAAATCCATATTGGATCAACAGTTTGTTTAAAAAAATCTTTTGAGTAGTCAATATTATTTACTCAAAATATTTATAAGAATTCAAATTATAATTTAAAATGTGGGTAGGTAATTAATAATTCATACAACTCATAGGATAGCAAAAATGTACCTACCTACGGAATAAATTATATAAGAACCAAGAGCAATTTAGTATTATGTGTATTTAAATATTTACAGAAATTTAAAAACTTTAATTGAAGAATATACACTTACCACCAGGCTGACCAGTATCTGCACCTGAGTATCTAATTCTTTCATTAACTAATGTTAACTGCAAATTTTCATTTTTTAGAGTATTCACATTGTCAAATAGTCTGCTTTCTGAAAAAATAAATTATACTTAGCACTAACCAGAAAATAAGCCAAAAATACAATATTAATTGTAAATAACCTTCAATGCTTGAGTACTACTGAATACTAACAAGCAGGCTTTCAGTCATTCATAATAATAATTTTATAACTATGCATAATTGAATTAAATGTAGCTATATAATACCAACAAATTAGTTTCTAAAATATTTGGCAATCAATGTAAGCAAAATTGCTGTATTAAAAGTACTTATCCACTTAAAACTTCACACTATAATTTTATAGAAATTCCCCTAGTTTTAAATGAAGTATTAAAAGACATCAATTATAATATTTCGCAGAGATATTTTATTACTGATGATAAATTGTAATTTATTACCCAGTAATTTGAATCTGTGTGGTTAAAAGTGGGCTAACTTTTACGATTCTTATGATAAGAGTAATATATGCAAGACAATAGGCGTGCAACAATAGCTCATAGATAAATCTTCCACAATTATTATAATAGTATTCCAATGTCAACAAATAGACAAAGACAATTTTAATTTATAGGTTATGTTACTTACGAAAAGTAATAATATCCTGAAAAGCAGCCGTTTCATACTTATTCCTAGCTTGCAACTGGTTTATAATAGAATTTCTCCATTCACCTCCTTCCATTTTGCCTTGTTATTTAAAGAATTGTATACTAATTAAAACTTTAAACCAAAACAAACAGATGTCATGATGTTGCAATACCACTAATAATGCATTAATAGGATACGGCCTTAAAGTAGTTATATTATATCATTGTACTAAGCTTGATAGCTTAATAAAAGACGTAGAAAAATGTTAAAAAACATTAATATAAATTTCTCGTGCCAGTCGTTACATCAAAAAACGATACAAGTTAAGGAAAGTGGCAAGCTCAGGGAGGGAAGCTGACTTTGACAGTGACAGTTGACATGACTGTTCTTTTTTTGGTAGGCAAAGAATGAAGTTCATACAGCTACGTCTTTAGTAAGGGTAAAAACGAGACCCTATTATAGCATGACCAAGAATACATGGGACCTCGCCATATTGCGGTAAACAACAGGAACTAATTTCTTTAACTGGCAACAGAAACCACAAATCGTCATTGTCGTGTCATTTTTTGTCATAATGATTTGTGTCAGAGAGGAAGCGTGATCTTATTTTCCAGAATGTAATATTATTATGTTAAAAACGCCGAAAACTAATCGCTGTCGTAAAAGAAACGTTTAACATGTGTTTTAGTCATATTCGAGAAGGAAATCCGTGTAATCAACATAATTTCTTCGAATAAATTACCGACTTAGTTGTCATAATATCACAATTTTTGGTACGTCATATAGTGCGAACCACTGATCATGTAATCATGACAATTTGACAAAATTGACAATAGATGGCGTTAGTAGTATTTTAAAACGCGCCATCGTTGTGTTTTTACTGAGTTACATATACCCAATGATAAGTGGTCGCTTATCTAATATTACATACAATACCTTAATTCAATTCGGATATTTTGAAGAATCATGAAAAAACACAATTCACGCAATGTGAACGTCCATCCGTCATGACGTTATCCTGTATTTTGACGAATCGTCAATGACGGATCCCGTGTGAATGAGCCCTAACCTATCCAAAAAGAGTGCCTATTGACTTCGATTTTTCATTTCTCTCTTCTCCATACGACATGGTAGACTAAGAGATCATGATAGCTGGATGGCGCGATGGGAGTATAAAATATTTTGTATCATCGAGTCCACGCGGACGAAGTCGCGGACAACAGCTAGTTCCATATAATTAGCTATAAGCAAAAATAATCGATCTTAATTATTAAATGACCAAGATTTCGGTTTCAACTGAGAATCATGTTGATGCTGCCGTAGGGTGTCCATTTCTGAACATAGGACTACCCCATGGTTTTCCACAACGACCGATTGCAAACGGCCTGCATTGTGATCCTGCAATCTTTACAAGGTCGTCTGTACATCTTGCCGTAGGAAGTCCGTCCTACGCTGCGCCTTTGATCAAAGGATCTCCAATCTAGATCTTTTCTGCCCCAACGGCTATCAGTTCTTCGCGCTATGTGCCCTGTCCATTGCCACTTGAGCTTACTGATTCGCAGGGCTATGTACTTTACCTTAGTTCTTCTACATATTTTCTCATTTCTGATTCGATCTCGTAGAGAAACACCGAGCGTAGCCCTCGCCATTGCATAAACTTAAGCTTTTTTATGAGGCCCATAGTAGAGATCATGTTTCAGATCCGTATGTGATCACTGGCAGCACACATTAACTAAAGAGTTTCGTCTTAAGACACTGAGGTACTTGAGACGAGAAGGTGCTCTTGCGTAGTTTCCCAAACGCTGCCCAGCCAAATCGGATTCGTTGACAGACCTCTTTTGTCGAAGTTGGACCTACCTAATGGTCCAACTACTGCATAGTTGGACCACATCCAACTTCTACCTAGTTGGACCACGTACTTGTCAACAACTTTGAGAGTTGACTTTTCAACAGATGCTGGAGTGGGTACCACTCTGGAGCTAGACATTACTTTCGTCTTGTCCATGTTCATTGTAAGACCCACTTGTTGGGAGATTCGGTTGAGGGCTCCTAGCATAGTTCCAAGCTCCTCCAGCGTGGCAAGCCGGAGGTATGTGATGTATTCGCCGTTGACGTTGATCCAAATCCATTCCGGAAGATGAAGGCGTCTTCTTATGTCGCTGTAAGAGTTTCAAAGATATTCGTCTCCCTGTCTCATACCTCTACGCAGTGGAATGGCCATCGAGCTCTGCTTCTGTTTACGGACCGACGTGGTGGCATTGCTGTACAGATACTCTAACACTTCTATATGCCTATTGTCTATGTGACACTTCGGAAGAGACTGTAGCACCGCCCACGTTTCGATCGAATCAAAGGCCTACTAATAATCCCCAAGCCTTTTCGATAGCCAACTGGCTCAGGAGGTTGGAAGGCATCAAAACAACGTATAAGACAATACGCGATGACCCCTCAAAACAGTTGGTGGCTCAGGAGTGATGTAGATCTAGTTTTTTTATGGTTTGTCTTTTGTCAAAGTTACTACCTTTCGAACCTGTTAGTACACTAAAACTAACAATAATAATTATATTCTGCTATATAGCCGAATTTCAAATACGGTAACCAATCAACAGAGATTAGCCAACTGCGCTGGAGATATTATAGTGTACTCGTATAAGTGTGTAGTGTGCACAATTCATAAGTGCAGTCAGTTATCTGATCCTTCACTCTCATAGTTCGATGAGATGGGATGGATAACCAATTTCCTGACTTCGAGCTGTTTCAGTAAAACCCAGAAATCGGCTCAAACCGGGGTTTGAACCCGGGGCCTCTTAGATAGAAGCCAGCGTGCTGAAAACTAAATCAACACGTAGTCTCAGAACACTAGAATGTTTAAAAAGGCGCAAACGGAGCAAGCGCGAACATTTATTTTCTCTGGGTTTCAGCATTAGATCCTGACTTGGTGACACTGAGATAACCTCAAAAGTATGCTCTTTACATGAAAAATACAATAAATTATGAAAATAAGTCCACAACAAACGAAAAACTCTGTTAACGTAGATAAAACAAAACGAAAAAAATGACATATGGTGGAACATAGAACTTCCTTCCTTTTTGAAATCTGTTAAAAACTTAAATGACAAGTATCGCACCTGTCGCGCTTGGTCTTTACCAATAGGGCCCAGACCCAATTAGTTATTTTTATCAGCCATTTCAAGTAAATATCCGATAAAAATGGATAAAAACGAGTATTTATCCATTTTGGATAAATATCCGAGTATTTACTCTTTGAGTACTTATCCACTGCCCATCACTAGCTGTCAGGCAGACCTGTTGAAATATTCGTTTTTTTATGACACGTGTTAATCATATTTGAGCTGGCGATGCATAAATAAAGAAAAAAAGCTAATGACATTTAAAAAAGAAAATGTCTAGGCCCCTAAAAATATGTGTCAGTCGTCGAATCCTACAACTTACGTCAGGCTGGTGCGAACTGTGAGAATTGGCTACTGATAGTAACGCAGAATATTTTAATAATGATTTTAAAAAATAACAATTATTTATACTTGTTTTGAGAGTTTTATTTTCTTTATTTTAAACCTACTTAGATATTTTACTGAAATAGTTCGTAAAAGTTTCATAAATGTCATATACAATATTTGCAATAGTCTGTTAACATTGAATATACTATTATTTACAATAACAACAGGTATTTTTACTTGTACCCTGACTGCGTTTAAGCAAAAAAAAAACAATTTGGTCCAAATTTCAAGGCTAATATAACAAAGAGCCACTGATTTAATAAGTACTTAATTTGCAAGTGTTATGTCTTGTTCTGATATCGTAGAATCTATTATCAGACTTAGAAATGTAACATAAATGTATATATTTTAAATGTTCAGTTTATGTCAAGTGTTGTCATATAAAGAGGATTCGTAGCGCCCTTAATTCAGGTCCCATATATTTCTGTTCAGGCTATACTAAGCCTCCGCTGTCTGTGTCTGTCACCAGCAGGCTGATTATGTGACTTTGAATGAAATGCTTTAAATCAATATTTGATTGCTAACAGAGAAAAATTACTATCGACCAAATGCGATTACGTAAAAATTATCTAGTGAGTTTTGTTCCATTGCTATCGATAAACACTAGCATGAAGTTGCGCCGAAATGCCGATAATACGATTTATTTCAGAAGTAAGTGTTGCGGTGCAGTGCCATGTAATAACGAACGTTTTTAATTTACTAATGCTTTACTTTCATTTGATGTTTTGATAGTGTAGTTGTCAGTCAGACAATACAATAAAATACAACAAATACAAGATTATTAATCTAGTAAAATGTGTTGGAAGTATATATTGTGCGTTTTTTCAACTAGTTAACTTGTTTGTACTTACTTTCAGATTATGGGGCAGCAACAAGAGGAGCCGCATTGGCACACGTAAAACAGACAAACCCAATAAAGGAGGCTCAAGCAGGAGGCCCAGGAAGTATTAGAAGGCCTGGAGGTCGAACTAGAGAGTTTGTAAGTACTTTTAAGCACTCACTATCTAACGTGCACTTCACTTTTGTATCGGGTTAATCATCAAGCATGATCCTTTAAGGGGTAGGCAAAAAGTATAGGGCGTATCATACAATCCTTATAAGTAAACAACCAATTAGGGTATGGTTTGTACGTTTATTCACCACCTGCACCTTCTGCTGCTTTAGGTATAACTATAATTCCGCTATAGCTATACGATATTTCTTTTAGATCGCGATGAAACCTTGACGGACTGGGCCTCTAAGCTAGATGAGCAGCTAATCTCAGTCAAGGGGCAGTTGTTGGATGAAACCGCTGACTTGAATGCGGCAAATAGGGCCATAGCGTGGTGAAATGCCTACAGCAGCTTATTCAGCTGTTGCAAGGTCATCTCAGTAACAGCAGTGGTTATAACGGCCAAAGTGGCGCAGTGGTCAATTTTTTATGTTAATAAATATATTTTAAAATGTTTACTTCTGTTTTATTTAAGACCTTGATCATTTGTGTATGATTGATTAATGAGGGAATTATGATCATCGAAACTTAAATAATAAAACAGCCAGTACAAAACTCATATGTTTTAGCATTGTTGTTCTTTTTCCGCCACCACGATTATTTCGACCTCGCTTAGTAGTTGACTAGTAGAAAATGCCTTTAGGTGAACGCGCATTTATCTGCGCCGTACTACCCGCCGGAATCGTTGAAGTTGCAGGACTGCATACGCCGCACTCGCCGTACGCGCCGCAAATGAAATTGTATCTTCATAATTAAATTGTATGCAACGTCGTGCACCTATCCGCACCGCCCGCACTGCACTTACCGCACGCATCGAATTTTGAAGATGTCCGTCATCAGAATTTACTGAACAAAATGGCGGCGCGGATAAGTGCGCGACGTTCCATACAATTTAGTTATAAAGATTTATAAAATGCAATGACTTAGGCGCGTACGGTGACTGTGGTGAGGATAAATGGGCGATGACCTCAAATTGGCCATTTGTACCACTTGTTTGCGGAAAGATTAAATATGTTACGATAGTAGATATATTTTAAGATTTCGATCAAAAAAAGAATCAAAGAACGAAAAAATTTGTCAAAAACTACACGTTTCAATGGTTAGAAACAGAGTCTACATAGTTTCAATTGCAATAAGAACTGTTGGAAATCTATGTTGTCAGTTTGATTGCAACAAACTTATATAATCGGTGTTTCATACAAATAATTTCTATCGATACGTCAAGTTTCGGTTGCAATTTCAATATCACAATGTTAGCAACTAAAACTGTCAAATGGTGCATACATAATCGCATATAGAAAGATTTTATAAATTTCAATCGATTTTTTTATATCAATTCTCTTTATAGGACAACACTTGATATAATCACACCAGCGTAGATTGGCAACTGAACAAAAAAATATAGATTTTATGTTTGTTACATTTCAAAGTCTGATAACAGATTCTATAATACAAGAAGAGGCAGAACACTCGCAAATTAAGTAAGAACTTAATAAAATTAGTGGCTCTTTCTTTGTTGTATTAACTTTAAAATTTGGAACATATTGAAATTATTTTTACTAAATGAAATGAAAGTTTATTTGCGTTTGGAAATGGGTACATTTAGGTGGTTATTATTTTCATTTAGTCCAGATTTTCCAGCCATCTATAAATAGCATGCAAATACATTTTTTTTTGTTAGAATAAAGTGACAAAGTTAAATACATTAAATCATTAAATTTAATCAAAATTCAATATAATAATTGGAATGTCACAGTGTTTACAAAATGCCAATACATAATATCGATTCATAGAATGTCACATAAAAATTAAAAACTTGAATAATAGTCAAGTAAAAAAAAACAAGTCAAAATGTCATATCAAAGGACTTGTACAATAATGGTTTTTTATTCGTTAATATTTCTAACCAGATTACATTAAATATTATATGAAAGAGCTCACAAAAACTAGCCTCTCTGTATAAATAATATATTTTAAGGCCTCCGATTTAGAGAAAAACTGTTATTTATTTTACTGTTTGTCTGTACATAAACCGCACCTTCGGCTATAACAATTAACGCATGAAAAAAAATTGACAGCATAATTGTCGATCCATTGACAGTAGTACCGTGGTAGTACCCACTGACTTGAAATGGTAGTACCACTGAGCTTTAACAAACTATGGAGGCGCCCTATTGATCTATATAAAAAATTACTTATGCAAATATATATAAATAAATGTTTGTCTCTTTTTAACTAGGTAATGACGACATATGAAAAAAGAGATAGATAACATTTGCTTAGTACTCATTTTAGCAACACTTTTATGTGACGTCACGAACTTTTTGACGCGTGACCGGTACGCCATGTTTAGTTCCATGTTTCAGGTAAATCTGTCAAAATATTGTTGATAGCCAAAATTTTTGCGTATATTTATCATATAAAACGCCGAATGCATAATTTAGTGGCTTTTAAAACATTTTCCCGAATGAGATAAACATGCCTTCGTGTTGTGTTATACAGTGTGGTGCAAGAAAAAGCAAAAACAACCTTTATTGACTCTCCATAGGTTATGATTAATTTTTTCCTATTTATAAAGAATGTACAAAGTAAAAGTGTAAAGTGATCTAACAAAATGATATTAATAAAGAAAATGACGAAGTTGCGATAGTGTTTTTTGGTGTTTTCTGTGTTATTTTATGAATACAACTTGAAATGATTTCGTTCGAATATCTAGTGTTGTGATACATTATATGAGATATCGATACATTTTATTTTACGTGATGGTGCAGTAGAGTATAGTATAGTAGAGGAAACTAAAATAATAAAATATGTATCGCTGTATAAAATTAGTCAAGACCATTTGGAGGTGTTCTGCTCAGCAATAAGAGCCAGAGGAGGCATCAACAATAACCCCAGTGCCGTTCAGTTTCACGCCGCTTACAAAAAATTGTTAATCCGCGCTGAGATTAGAGAGGGTGGTGTGGTTTTTATAATGTTGATAATATGCTGTGTGTACCTCAAGATTCAGAACACAATGTTAAACACAGACTTCTGCTTATCAAAGCAATTATTAAAACATATATTGATCTAAGGTTCCGATACTATGCAAAAAAATTGTCAGACAAAGTATCCTTCAGAAACTTTTACTCTAAATTAGTTTTGTTTAGGAATGAATAAATATTTTTGCCTTTTGAAAGCTTGTTTTTTTTATCTATGTGACCCACCAAGCCTAACTCGGCCAGTAATGAAAATAAACTACTTTTCGTACTGAGCCAATTTTAGAATGTAATCTAATTTTGTTCGGCGTCAGTAATTAGTAAATTAATCAGTAAGTATTAGTCTGGTTGGGCACCTTAAGTGACCCAAATTAATTTTTAGAATATTTGTTTTTACTAAACCTAAAGTAATAGGTTATTTCTTTAATAGTAATTTGTTATTTTTAAATGGTTTCTATAAGTTAGTATCTGACGCTATTTGGTTCACCCGCCATAAGGATCGCGCTCTTGGATTCGCTGAACCTAGCGACACCAGCGCCATAGTTTCGGCTACCGTACACCGAGCGCCGACCAATGCGCGCATTCCTAATATTTATTTTTTATTGAATCCGTCGTTCCGTTTGATGTAAACAACACAAACACTCACGGAAATAATAATATTATTTTCCTATTTATTATGTTAAAATAGTTTTAATCAGTTCACATAACCTCCTTTTATTGAAGCCGATTAAAAGGTATAAACTAAAAGGTTTGGATAGATATCGATAAAACTGTTACTATACTAGTCGGCAAGTTACAACACTAGGGACTGCCGCCATGTTTTGTTCCAGGTTTAGAAATAGGTATGCACGCTATTTTCGTGGGTATGGCTGGTCCATATATATTTCAAGTCAGTGGGTAGTACCTATTATATAATCTTCTTCTTCTTCTTCTTTTATTAGCGAACGAACATAAGCTTGCCACCTTGGGCTCACTGTTCCGCCAATCTCACGTGTGCAGCAATTATACACGGCAGTTTCAGAGAGGAACAAAATTCTGACAAAAAACCCCCCGGGGGGGGGGGGGGGGGTTAAACACCCCGGGGGGGGGGGGGGTAAACAAATTCACCTAAAACAAAATGGACATCACAATACATAACAGCACAACAAACAAACAAGTGTTATTTACAAATATTTACAACTAGCAGTTTAAGGATGGAAAGGGCATGGGAGGGGAGGGGAATGAATGACAAACAAAAATGAAGGAGAAGATTCATTCATTTTTATTTGTCATGTACGAACTACATATCTACAGTTTAATATTTTTTGCGTTAATAAATTTAGTGAGGGATTTTATAAGCGGGCAGTTTAAAGAATTTAGAATACATTTAATGTTACATGGGAGGGGGAAGCTTTTGGGGAGAAAATCATTTAAGGAAGAGCCAATGTTTGGACAGTTAAAAAGAATATGATTTATTGTACCTTCATCTAAACCACACTCGCAGATGGAACTGTCCTTAATACGCAACTTCGCCAGATGAACCGGAGTGCAAGTATGACCTATTCTTAGCCGACATATAATAGAAACAATTTTCTTGGGTAATTTTTTATGACTAAAAAACCATGGACGAGGTGGAATAGAGTGTTGAACTTCGGAGTAGAATTTTCCAACAGCCCTTTTGGAATTATCCCAGTGTATGTTCCAGGACTTATATAGATGGACACGGGTAAGGGAGATGGCATCATGAGAGAAGAGTTTAAAGTGGTCCAATGAGCTGGATGAAACTGCCACCTTAGCCCATGAGTCAGCGGTTTCGTTACCTGGAATTCCCCTGTGACCGGGAATCCAGGTAAGGACTAAATTGATGTTACTTTTCTTGCATTCAAATAGGGCTTCTCTGATCTTAAGAATAATAGGGAATTTTGTTTTGGATTTAAGGGGGTTGGCCAAAATGGTTTGGCTTAGGGAATCGGTGAAAATTATACAATTATTCAGGGAATGGGATTTTGCAAAAAGAATTGCTTCTAATAAAGCAATTTTGCTTTATTAGAAGCAATAGCGAAGGGAGGCCAGTAGAGGTGAGTAGGTAGTAAGACTCCTTAGAGGGTTGAGTACTGAATGTATTTACATTAAAAATAAGTTAAATTTGTACGAAACAAAAACAATGACGACCAATAGGAAAATTTACATTACAACCAATAAGAACAACTTACGAACTTAACACTATCTATCCTTGTTACACTACACTGTCCCTTTCTGGCTCCGGCGCCGGCCGACACGTGCCGAGCACGGTGGCTGTCACGAGTCTTGCGTGCGCGTCGTCAACCGATCGCGCGCGGAGCATATAAATAGAACCCGCGGATCGGCGCACGCTCATTTGCTGCGGCGGCCCACAAATTAGATAGCATGTCTAAAGACAGATTTGAAACGGGCCTTTGAAGGACATCAAGTTAGAGAAATGTCAAAAGTTTCCTGTAATACAACGCTAAAGCTGCTCAGCGCTAGTGTGCTGTATGGCGTCGTTGTTTTTTTAAAGCCAAACATAGATTATACAACTAGCAGTGTACCCATAACGTCGATTCAAATACCGCTTCGGTTCGGAATAACGGTAAATGCAACCATAGACAAATTCTCGCTAATGTATTATATTATCTGTGCCTACACAGGTGGTTTTGACGGGTTGCACCATTACCTTAATGTTACTTTAACTTACGGCAAAAATCTTTCATGCTCAATAAGGAAATCACCGGTTATAGTTAAGGTCGGTAAAATCCTGTGAGCCTGTGGTAAGTAGTAAGGGAGCTGAAATATACTAATAATCTAATAAATAAGTGTTTTTGATATTTACATGTTTTATTTAAAAATGACGACATAAATTTACTTTGCGGATAAACGATAGCAATCAATTATGATACAAATGTGTTTCACATGTTTAAAAAATAATGGTATAAATACGTCCGTTTCATAAACGAGTCACCTTAAAACTTGTAACTTGTATAGATGATAATAGATGATGACCAATAAGGAGGCAGCTCCTTATTGGTCATCATCTATTACCGTCGGACCTGAAACAATAACCACAATATGAATAAACCTTATTCCGAGTTTCAATTATAATTAAACAGCCGGTAGAGATCGATTGACGGTTAATTTTATAGAATATGTGAAATGATGCTCCTATACAAAATATGTGAAATGATGCTAAACCGGCTGTTTAAAATTTTAAGGTAAAATTTAACATGTGCTTAAAGCATACCTACTGCTGGTACATAAAACACTGGTACTGGTACCTAATAGATCATGTAATACCTTAAACATAATTATAATACCTTTAACATTCGAGAAAAACTTATTCTACAAATTAGATAGAAATTATAGAAAATTGTTTAAACTAAAAAAATAAGACGAAAATATTATTAATCAAATGTATTATATAGTAGGTACACACCTTTCAAAGCGACAAAACTTATTTTACGAAGTAAAATACTAGGTATTTCAGTTTCACAATTCTTTTGACAAAATTTCAATAAATATCCGTCTATTTTTTTTTAATGTTTGGCAAACGCAGATTGCCACAGACTGTCTTATGAAAAATCTACGAAAAGGCGACCAATTTTGGGTCTTAATAGGACCTGAAAAAAAAGGCGAGCTAATGAAATTATCTACATGAAATAAGTCACAAGTTAAACTAAAAATAGTACCTACAACCTAATTTTATTAAGTAAAATAAAATAAGAGAGAATATTAACAATGGGGATGGAAAGGTTAGCCAGTAAAAATGAGATATTAACAGGCAAATAAAAGAGGCTAGCTAACGATGAAAGAAACAATGACCTATTATACAACGAGCAGGAAAAGAAAATATGATCTAAAGTGCCCTCCCCAACGCCACATTCGCATAAGGACGAGTCCAAAATTTTTATCTTTTTTAGAAAAACAGGAGACGAGCAAAAACCCAACCTCATTCTACAAATAGCAGAAGAGACAGGCCTAGAGCATTTCGCGTAAAAGAACCAGGGTTTATTTGGAACAAAATTTTGAAGCAAAAAATACTTTTAATGCCTTCCACAGAGAATTCCACGAAGAATGTAGAGACGTCATCGGGATGGTAAGTAGGTCACCAGGCTGAAGAAAGAACGTGTCATAATCTTCAGACAGTACTGCCTCCTTAGCCAGCTCATCAGCTCTCTCGTTACCAGGAATACCACTTGAAGGCTAAACCGTTATTAATACGATAGGGGTTCGAACAAATAGCCTCTAAAGAGGAGCGAGAATCAGAGAAAATTAGAACTTGGTTAAGACGAAAAAGGATAGAATATTCAATTGCTTGGATAATACCAATACACTCTCCAGAGAACACTGAGGAGTAAGGAGGGCATTTCTTTTTGATTATTAATTTATACTCAGGATGGAAAACTCCAACCCCAACGCAGCCATTAGTAGAAAGCTTGGAGGCATCAGAAAAAATTGTCGAAAAACCGCACCAATTACGAGGGTCAAACTGAAAGTTCTTAGAAAATCAAAAACTGATTACATTAGCCAGTTATTAGTTTTATTATATATTTTCAAAATATTGTCCATTGACGTCAATACACCGCTGCATGCGATGGAACCACTGGGAAAAGCACTTTGCCCACTCGTCCTTAGGGGTCTCTTCAATGGCATCGCGATACGCAGCCACCGCTTCTTCAGCATTCATAAACCGCTTTCCTTTAAGTTTTTCTTTAATTTTTGGAAATAAATAAAAATCACAAGGCGCGAGGTCGGGGCTATACGGCGGGTGACCCAGTAATTCAACGTTTGATGTCGCCAAATAGTCGATCGTTCGCTTGGCGGTGTGCGACGAGGCGTTGTCGTGGTGAAGGAGGATCCTACTGCGAGGTCGTTTCTCTCGAACTTTTTCCAAGACAAGTGGCAAACAATTGGTAGTGTACCATTCTGCAGAAACTGTTTTTTGATCCTCTAACACAATTGTTGCGAAATGACCTATCCTTCCAAAGAACGAGGCCACCATTTTTTTTCCCGCACTTCGATCTCTCTTCACTTTAGTTGGCAACTCCTCGAAAGGAAACACCCACTGAGCAGATTGTCTTTTGGTTTCAGGATCATAACAGTAAATCCAGCTTTCGTCACCTGTTAGTATGTCGAACACAGCATTTGAGTCACCTCCGTTAAATCTTTCAATCATTTTACGGAACCAATCCACACGATGGAGTTTTTGAGCCTTAGTCAAATTATGAGGTATCCACCGGGCGCAAAGCTTCCTGACCGCTAAATGTTCGTGGAGGATTTTGTGCACTTGACTCATACCGATGCCTAAGCTTGTCCGAATCTGCTGATAGGTCACTCTTTTGTCAGTCTCTATCATACGCCGCACAACACAGATGTTATTTTCAGTCGTCGCCGTAGAAGGCCGTCCCTCACGTACATCATCAGTGAGATTAGTGCGACCACGTTTAAACTCATTAAACCAGTTGTAAACAGTCGCACGAGATGGGGCTTCATCGTGAAAGGCCAATCGTAGTCTATCATAACTTTCTTGTTGACTTAAATGACATCGAAAGTCATAAAAAATCATTGCACGAAAATTTTCTCGTGTTAAATTCATTTTGACGTGACACAGACAATTTTCAATTTGCCGCCAAGTCGTAAAACAAATGACAAATGAATGAAATATATACTCAGTAATATTGGCAAAGAGTTCTATTTTCAAATTTTAGAATATTTTTTTTATTATATTGTTTATAAGTGGCCAGTTCTAAGAACTTTCAGTTTGACCCTCGTAGTGTTCAAAATATGGGTAAAATTCTTGGCTGCAAAAATGTCGGCTTTATCAATACCGAAATCAAGTAAAACCTCAGGGGAATAAATTAAAGCTTGAAGAGGGCACTCATACAAAGAAAAAAAAGAGGAGAGTGAGCATTTGGAACTTTAATTTTGTGGAAAGCCGTTAGACTATTTAGAAGGTAAGGGGGCTGTTTTCTCCCCCAGAATTTACCGAAACGAACAAATTTATTAAGTTTTAATAGGTTGTAAATAAGGGGAGAGTAGGAATATTGCAAGCCGCAAAACAGGAATCTGTCACTCAAATACTGCCTCCTAAGGTCCAAGGGGGGGTCGACATATTCTACCTGAATAGCAGCTCTAGGGCTATTTTTCATGGCACCCGTAATAATTTTGAGGGATTTAAACTGGATTAAATCCAGTTTCGACGATTCTTTTTTATTTATTGGATACAACAAGAAGGTTCCGTAGTCTAAAACACTTCTTATGAGCGCATTGTATATAAGTTTCAGACAAAAGGCATTAGCGCCCCACCAACAGCCAGCTAGGCATTTAAGGATATTGAGTTGGCGCTCACACTTGCCAATAACGTAATCAACATGAAAAGAACCTGATAATTTAGAATCTAAAATAACTCCAAGAAAATTAAAACTGGAAGATACAGGGATGACATCATCTCTATAATTAAACGAAGGCACAGATAACATCTTAGACTTAGAAAAAATTACCACCGAACTTTTAGGAGCTGACAAGGACAGACCAAGAGCCTCCAAGTAAGATCCAAGTGACGAAATAGACATATTAACAGACGAGGAGGCCACAGAAACATTATTATTTATGGAATAAAGAACAATATCATCTGCATATTGCAAAATTTTAGGGTCAGGATCTAGGGAAGTTCCAACATCATGAACATAGAGGTTAAAAAGCAAAGGGCTAAGCACGGACCTTTGAGGAAACCCTTTATAAACATACCTAGACGCAACTATGTCAGGATTATCAGACTTGATAGAGATCAATCGCTCAGAGAGAATATTTTTGATAAAGAAAATAAATTTGGAAGATGTGCCAATTTTACAAGCTTTTGAACGAGAAAAGGAATTCGGACGCTATCGTAGGCTGAAGAAATGTCCAGGAAAGCAGAGGGGACAACCTTATTCATACTGAATGCAAGTCGAACATCAGTTATGAAAATCGCCAGGCTATACAAAGTGCCTCTACCTTTACGGAAGCCATTCTGGAAATCAGGCAAAATCTTATTAGATTCAACAAACCAATCAACCCTTTTTTTAACTAAGTGTTCACAAATTTTAGTTAAACAAGACGATAAGGCAATAGGACAGAAAATATTAATAAGTTTGGGATCTTTACCAGCTTTCAAAAGAGGAATTATCAGCTGGGTTTTCCATGAATAAGGAACAATTCCAGAATTCAGCATACAGTTAACAAGTTTTAGGAAGTAAAGTAAAGCAGAGGTAGGGGCATTACGGAGAAAATAATAAGGAATGCCATCCAAACCCGGAGCAGAATCCTTCGTGGCAGCCAATACATGTTTGAGCTCAGGTAAGGAAAAATCTATTTCTAGAGGCGACAAGGGAGACGGACACGGTGGAGGACAAAAGGATGGAAGCTCATCACGCGAAGGGCACACACTAGGAGCCAAAAAATCCATAAACTCGTCAGCCCAATTCTGATCGGGGACTGAGAGACGTTGATTGGAGACAAATGAGCCCCGGAACCTTCTTATATTTTTCCAGAGAAATGAAGGCGGGAAATCAGGCGAGAGTTTGGTACAGAAATCCTTCCAGCCCTCAGATTTATGGTGACGGAGAATTTGTCTGGTTTCTGCCGAAATCCTATTTAACTCCATGAAACTTTCCTCAGACATATTCAGAGAAAAAGCAACCTCAGCAGCTTTCCTTCTCTTGATTGCATTGGTGCAAGCACTGTTCCATCAAGGAAGGGAAGGGAGATGGGAAGCCAGAGTCTTTTTAACAGGAAAAGACTGATCAGCACAGCTTATGATACATTCTGAGAGAGCCAAAGCACTCTCAGCGACGGACTCTGAAGAGATCTCCGGAAGGAACTGAACACTCGAGTCTAGATTACTTCTAAAGGTATTCCAAGCCTCTTCACTGACATTATTTAAATTATATTTTAGGCAAGGTAAAGGATTTACTTTAGGTAGCCTGACATTACAATTTTGAATTAAAATGGGAAAGTGTCTACTACCATAGGTAGAAGAAAGGGTAGACCATTCCAAGTCAGGAAAGAGAAAAGAGTTACAAAAAGAGAGATCCAGACAGCTGTTACGTTCTCCAGGCCTAGAGCGAAAGGTGCAAGATCCATCATTAAGAACACAAAGGTTATAGTGGTCCAGGAGTTCTACTAAGGAATTACCAACACTATCACAATGTGAAGAGCCCCATAAGAAATGATGGCAGTTAAAATCACCAAGAAGCAGTAGAGGAGGAGGAAGAACAGACAGGATTGTATTTAATTCTCGAATTACACTTAAAGAAGGGGAAGAAACATACAGAGATACAACAGAGATATTCTTAAGTCTAACACAGACTATTTGAAAGCCAGAACTATGAACAGGAATAGACAAGGTATTGTAAGAAATATAATTTTTAACAAGAATAGCCGTACCAGCGAAGCCATCATCTCTGACACAGGTAAAATCCGGCAATGAGAAATTCATGTCAGGCTTCAACCAAGTCTCAGAGATGACAAATATTGAAGCATGAAATTTATTTGATAGATATATTATCTCATGTTTTTTATTGTTGAGGCTCTGCGCGTTCCATTGCACTATTTTCAGAGGGAGATGATACACAGGAGCCATAATTGCTAATAAGGGAGAAGATAAAGTTTGTAATAAGGGGGGCAACGTGGTCTAATTTTAAGAATGAAAGGAGGGTTCCAATTTCCTTTTCCAGATCTTTCTGGTTGTGAATTTCGGGGCTAGATTGTAGAGCCACACCGTTACCAGAGGTGCTTAAGGTAACAATTTCGACGCCTCGGCATAACTGATAACTTTCTCAGCCATCAGGGCTTTTAATTCTTTTTGTCGAGCAGGTTCCGGGCAAGAGTTGTCGTTAGCAAAATGCCCCCCATTGCAGTTGATGCAAACAGCCTCTTCGGGGCCAATATTGCATGAACCTGCCAAATGGCCCTGGGCACACTTCAGTAGGCATGGAAGATTTCATGAATAGCAGATGAAAAATCTTATGAAATGAATTTCATTGTTCACACCTGCTATTTTTTTTCATATTGACTGCTACAAATCGCACTCTGCGAAATCATAGATCATGCTCATTTCATTTCATTCATTGATGACTGCTTGTAGCAAAGCGAGTCGCGAGCGACCGAGTAGGAATGATTTGCCCTAGGTGCGTGTTAGAAAAAGACAAACACACTTGTTATGCGATCATAGGTGACGATCGATACTGGGTGGGCATTTTAAGAACTTAAATCTTATGAACATAAAGTTTAGATTCGTTTGCCATGATTTTTCATGACAACCTAAATATGACATTTCATATTAGTAGCAAATTAGCAACCGTTCACAATAATTCATATTTCATTATAAGTAGCAAATAGCAAAAAGTGTTACATTATGACACTGCGAAAAAAAATCATTGCCAATGAAATTTCACATGTGATTTCATATGAAAAAAAATCATCATTTCATGAAATGAAAATGAATTAAAAGTAGCAATCATTTCCATGCCTACACTTCAGACATCGCGGGCTTGACCTACATTTGGCCTGGGTGTGACCATATCTGCCACAAGAAAAACATAAAATTGTCCTGTACTTGTAAATTTCCACAGAAAACGTGTTAAAGCAAGCATTTACATTTGGGCAAGACCTGCCCATCAAACGTTAGGACTACTGACCCTGACGGAGACCACTTATTAGAGTCAACTTGCTTATAAAACAAGCGTCTCGCCTTAATAATTTTTCCCACACCTAGGGGCACTTCAAAACACTCCATAATTTCTTCCTCCGACCAATCCTTAGGGATGCCTCTGACGAATCCTAGGCGGCAAACAGCGAAAGAGGGAATATAAGCTTTGTACCCAGATTGCAACAACAAGTCACTGCTCAAAAATTTATTTGCAGCCGCTGCAGACCTAAAAGACAGTTATCCGATTCCTTCAAATTTTATTAATACTTCCAATGAGAATGTCCTGAACTTTATTTTTAAATAGAAACCTTCCAAGATTTAGGGGATGAAGTGTAGTGCCAGACCGAAGATTCTCCTCAATTTTTTCAACATGAGCCGAAAAAGGGCCAACATCTGTAGGTAAATAGGACGTACGATAGGGTTGGATTGGCTTTTCTGCAGGGTTTTGTTTGGAAAAGGACGCCGCAGTAGCTGACAGCGACGAGGGAACTTCCAATGGAGCAGAGCTATGGCAGTGAGACAAAGGCAAACCTTGGCCAAGAGGGATTTCCGAGGAAACAGTACCCTGACAGGATTGTCCTGAAATCCGAATAGAGGATACAGTCGAGATTTGGGACGAGATAGATGAAGTAGAAGGAGAATGGGAGGTTCTTCTACGCTTATGCTTCCTTTGTTTTTTGACATATCACGTCACTACCAACAGAATTATCTACATCTAGAACTTGGGATTCAACCTGGACAAATGCAGCAGGGGACGGGGCAGTCTGATGACTACTAGAAGCATCTTTCCACGAAAAATTTAACCCATCGGGGTCCTCCGGGGGAGGATCCCCCATGGTTGGGAAACGACTCCTCCAGCTGAGATTAATACAAGCAAGTACTTACCTGAATAAAATGAGAATAAATAAAACTAAATTAATGAAAAACTGCACTACAAACAGATCCTATTAAATAATCAAATAATTATCCAAATTCACGACCGCACTACAAGACAGCCCGATAACATTCTCCCGTCTATATTTATTAATTAATTGTCTTTTCACAAATTTGAAAGAATAGTTATGTCATCTTATGTCAAAATGTAAACACATATTCTTTCTTATTTGTGGTTATTAATTTGTGGTCAATTTAAAAATAAAAGGTCTAGCACAGCGGAACTTAAGCCAAACTTTGGCTAAATAAATTGCATTGTGCCAAACCGAAAAAAACATGTCAAAAAAGAATACCACAGTTTATAAAATTGTTGGAATCATTGTATTACATTTGAGACAGCGCTATACTGTTTGACACGTGCGAAAGAGATGCTAAATGCAATAACTAGCTTAGAAGGTCTTCCTCGTTCGGCCCCCGTGCGGCGGCCATCGAGCGGACAAGACGCGCGCATCGGGCGCGCCACGGCGTTGCCTGTTACGACGATCGGAGGACGGCGCTGCATACAAACAAACAAAAGCTCTTCTCAGGGCTGATATCTTGTTTCTGTTATACCATCCTGTTTCTATGATAGCCCTTTTCGGGGCTGTTTTCTTCAGTGTTTCTGTGAAGAGTGCTTGCTATGGTAGCCACAGGACTCCCCGTCAAGTGAAACGTACAGGTGGTTTGATGTTACGCCCAGAACGTGTTGTGTTTGTTTTCAGTGCTGGTCGTGGTGTCACACTGTCTGGTTTCGCAGGCGCGGAGATAGTGGTTTGGTTTTGTTGAGGTAACGGTGATGCGTTAATTGAGGTAAAGTTTGGTGGTAAATCTTATGGTCTTGAGGTAATGTGGTCCGGTAATGTTTCTAGTAACAGGTAAGCTGGTTTCAATCTGTCTATGGAGATAGTTGCTTGACGATCTGGTAACTGAACTGTGTAGAACTTGTCTTCTCGCTTGACAACGGGGTAAGGGCCTTCCTATGGTGGTTGCAAGGGTTTTTTCACTGCATCAGTTCTCACGAATACGTGGCTGCAGCTGATGAGATCCTTGTGCACGAATATAGCCTGCTTGTTGTGATGCGAGGTAGCGGTTTCCGGTTTGTTTGATTGTATTATACTACGTAATTCATATCAGATGTAGGTATTCCGGTAGGTACCTATCTCGAAAAAGTCTCCAGGTAAACGTAGGTTGTAGCCGTAGGTAAGTTCGGCTGCGCTGACCCCAGAGTCGTGTAGCGCGGCGCGCGCGTAATCCGAGTAGCACGGTAGGTAGCTCGTCGAACCATGAGGTAGAGGTCATTAACCTCGCGCATAACGAAGTTTTGAGTGATCGATGCCAGCGCTCGATCACGCCGTTACTATGTGGATGGTAAGGCGTAGTCCGATTTTTCTTGATACCCATAGTCTTCATAAGTTGTTGAAACAGCTGACTCTCGAACTGACGACCTTGATCGCTTGTTAGCGTAGTCGGACAGCCGAATCGCGCTATCCAGTGTTTGTAGATAACGTCGGCTATTGTTTCGGCGGTTATGTCGTCGGTAGGTATAGCTTCTGGCCATTTAGTTAGTCGGTCGATCATAGTGACGAGATATCGGTGACCTTGACTTGTGGTAGGTAGCGGTCCAACAATATCGACGTGTAGGTGTTGAAATCGATCGGTTGGCGGGAACCTAGAAACTGCGGAGGACGTGTGTCGTTGTATCTTGCTTTGTTGGCACGGGATGCAACTTTTTGTCCACGTAGCAACGTCGGTGTTCATTGATGGCCAAAAGTACTTCTGTGACATAAGCTTGCGAGTAGTTCGAGTAGCAGGATGACTTATGTTGTGTAAACGAGTGACATAAATAAAAAACGCACAATAGCTTAAGCACACCGATTTAATCGCCGAATCACACACTTACAAAGAATAATGATTATAGTTACTCAAACTAGCAGAGTTTCAGCTTACTCAGTGGCTTCTGTGTACAAGTCTGCTAGACTGAGCTGTCCGTCGCTTATAAAGGCTTTCCCCCTCCAGTATAGGCACATTGGCGGTGGGGAAGGGTGGCAAGCGGTGTGGCTTGGTGTTGGCTGGCTGTGCGGTGGCTATGGCTGGCTTTGGCTGGGCTGGCTGGGCTGGCTTTGGCTATGATTGGCCGAGCCTTGGCGTAACATTCGGCCGTCCTGTAACAATAATTGCTCCCGCAATGGGAAAAAATGAAATTAGTTCTGATCGATTAGGTCTTCTGTCTTTGATTGCTCGTCTAAGCTGGCAGACATAGGATCAATGCTTGTTTAGGGGCGCAATGAATCAGTAGGTACAAGTCATGTAAATGCTTTATGCCGTCTTATGCTCTTAATGCTCCGTATCCTATATCTGTCATTACAAGCAATGTAGTGATGGTATAAGGACCTGAATAATGATCATAGAGTTTTGTTTTAACTTTGGCTGCACTATCTACCTAGGTCTTCCCTATTATAGACCCGGCTGGGTTTTCGCTTTTTATCAAAATTACGCTTCATCTTGCCTTAACTTTGCACTAGCATTCATACGCCTATGCGTAACTGGCAGAGTCTCATGGTCATAGGTGGCTACGCCGGCAACGGTGGCTGGAGCTCTTGCTTGGCAGACATCAAATCATATGGCTTGTAAGTTGTAGGTATTAGACACAATACATCAGGGAAACAGTTAGCCCAATTATTCGCTACTTTGCTAGGGTCAGTGGCAAGCAACGCATTTAGTATATTTAGATTCGTATTCGTAGCCCTAAGACAAGCAATAGAGGTCGAAATATGCTAATTACTACTTGAAAAGGTCTTCCCATGATCACTTACTACTCTATCTGGATACCCAAACCAAATAACTTTGTGAGAATCTGTTCCACTGAATCGACTGTGCTAGCAGGTTTAGCTATTACAAAGTATCCATTAGGACCAGCATAATACTAATAACCTTTTTTTTGTTTTGCAAAAGGGTCTAATTGATCAATATATACCTGCCACACACATTAGCTCTTAAGGTGTTGGGCATCGGAAATAACCGTACTATACCATAAGTATGACGTAAACTAGCTTAAACATATTTACGGATAAAGCGTGTCATGTTGGGGAGCCAAAGTCCAAGCATTTCTGAAGGTTTACATGTCCTATACTGTCTATCATGGTGCATTTGAATTATCTCCCATTGCGTCGAAGAAGGGACAGCTAGGTGATTTCAATGTAATGTTTTGTAATATACCCTATCACGCTTAAGTTATTGGTGATATCCCTAGTAGCACTTCCGGCTTTGAGTTGGCCAATGCACACTAAAGCTTCTCATCCAAATATTGTACAGTAAAATAAAACAGTACGTTCATAATACCTACCACAGGATTCCTGCTCAGAACATCTACTACACGTTTAATGCTCTCACCCGGCCTGTACTAAATGCTTATATCGTAGCCTTGGATAGTGGTACCTAGCTAGGTATACGGGGAATAAAATCGCGCTTTGTCAAGGTTTCCCGAACAGCATACACGCATATAATAATCGAGTTTATCAGTTTTATACTCACGGGCACAAGAAGCACTTGTTTGAAAAGTAGTCTACAGATTTATATGTGTGATAAACATTTAAAAAAAACGACATTCAAATACATACGATTACTGACATAATTATAAAGCTCGTGTTGTGATCTTTATTTTAATTGATTAGTTAAATGCATGTGACAAATTTTGTTTGATTACTATTTCAATTCCATTGTTTGCTATATACGCAATTTATTTATAATTGTTTTAAAACCTTTGAATGCCATTCATTAACTACTTAAATATTTGCCTACAGATGCGTTGGTAAAACACGCTGAACACTAATTGTTTTATTAGGTATGTAATAGTGTTTTGTGCAAATAAACTCATATCACAGCCGTGCAATCGGTCACTACTTTAACTCGTTTGCCTACGGTACACTCGTAACCTAGGTACGCAATGACTCGACAACGCGACACTCTCCCGTAGTCATGATACATACTTACTTTCTTACCAGTAACCCTACTGAAGTACATGACTAACCGTTATGTATTATCAGTTTGTTTTGTAATTATTTGCCTGCAATACCAGATTTTAATGCGTCCGAATCTACAAGGGTACGTCAGGATCGTATAAGGCCAGGTTTCATGCACAAAAGTTTAAACTCCTCAAAACTATGACACTAGTCACTAATCCACACCCGAACAGCGTTTTTCTTAGTTAGATCAAAATAATGAGTTACACGCAATAACTACCTAATTTTTTTTTTATAAATTGGCAAAAATACCAACTCCATACCAGAAACCACAGACTAATGATAAAGGTATCTCGAGGAACTGCCTAACTCGTAAATGCGGCTGCAAGCAGGAAGCGAAGCTATGACACACACAACTGTCAATTTAGTTAATCCCGGTTGAATACCGTTAAAAGATATTTAGTCTCCTAGGTAGCTTATTTTATTTAGCAAAAACTCGCATTTAGGTACTTATAAAAAGCTTAGATTTTCAGATCGGAGCTTAGAAAAATAATTGTAAATCATCAAGGATAATAATGTAAATCGTCAAGACCTCATAATCGTTCGATTTATTAAAAGTGTCGGATATAGTTTTCGAACTACCCGAGGAATTTTCATTTTTAGCAAATATACTCTTTTATTCATCACCCGTATAAAACAAATCAGCGAGACCTAATGGAACGGAAGTGTCGAGGTGTTACAAAGTCAGTTTAATGCGTATCTTTGCAGCTTATTTTAACTAATGATAGCTTTCAGCTAAATCGGGTGTAGTGAAAAGTTTCCTTTCTGCTAAAATCGAGACCTGATCGTCGATGTAAGGAAACGGACCTATCTTTGATGGTGATGGCGTTAAGCGCTTGGTAGTCTGCGTACAGCCCAATAACCACCATTCATATTATATAGTTTTCGACCGGAGGAGCGAAACTTGACCGATTCCTTGACAACGCTTGCATCTATTATTTCAGAAACTTTGGATGTTATTATTATTTCCTGCTCACTGTGTACACACACACACACGACAAGGTTGTCTGTATATGGGCTGTGAAGCAGTCAGTTTAATTTTCATGTGTAATATGTTAGTGCAACCTAGCTTTTGAATATTACTTGCAAATCATTGTAATCGAATAGTAAACACATTAAAATATCATCCGTCTTATTTTCATTTACCTCTACCCCATATTGTACTTATTCTGGCTAGGCGGGTATGCAATTATATGAAACTACATTTGGCGGGCTTTTGTGACTATTGTTAAAGGCTTAAGTGGCAGTGGCAAAATGTTACTGGCTTTTGACTGACCTGAACATCGGGTATGGCTGTGGCGTCGCAGCTGTCTGCACCGTTCAGCACCTCCGCTGGCTGCCTGATGATATTTCGGGTGCCAGTTTTGACGATCTTGATATATTCTATAGTGCTGTGCAGTAACGTAGCAGGGATGGAGTAGAAGATGTTCGATAGCTCGTATGTTGTTGGGGGTGAAACATCATTGTCATCACTATTTTCTACCGTGTGATCCTTGGCGATGGACTGACCAGGAAGGAGGCATTGTTTGCTAGTGGTAACGACCTTAAATCGAGCGCGTTCCTCGGTCACGTCTAATCGCTTCTTAATGTCGGTATCTCATTGACGGTGGCAATGCCGTTGTTGACCTCTTAATTTTTCACTCTTCGGTATCTGGATGAATTCGGGGGTAAGCGATGCCGCGCAGTGTACCTTGGTTTTGTTGATGGCGGGTACCTTCTTATTCAGCTTCCACATGGCTTCTAAAGCTCGTCCTATTTCTTCCTTTTTCGAATCTTCCTATCTGGCGGCGTGACTTTTTCGGAATTTGTTTCTAGGTTTTTGCTGTGGGTCGGCGAGGGTACTATTCACCCGGATGGGCGAATACGGCGACCAACATTAGATACATCGGCGTGATAACGCTTAATGGCGATTTTTTTCTATTTATCCCACTTCTGAGTGTAAATGAGTGGCATAAATAAAAAACGCACAATAGCTTAAGCACACAGATTTAATCGCCGAATCACACACTTACAAAGAATAATGATTATAGTTACTCAAACTGGCAGAGTTTCAGCATACTCAGCGGCTGCTGTGTACAAGTCTGCTAGACTGAGCTGTCCGTCGCTTATAAAGGCTTTCCCCCTCCAGTATAGGCACATTGGCGGTGGGGAAGGGTGGCAAGCGGTGGCTTGGTGTTGGCTGGCTGTGCGGTGGCTATGGCAATGTCGTCAGCGTATTGTAATATGTCGCAAAATTAATCAACGGTTCTTTCAAGGTCGTGAGTGTAAACGCTGTAGAGCAAGGGTGAGATGACGGAACCTTGAGGGAGGCCTTTCCAAATCAGTCGAGGAGGAAGTAGAGAATCATGATATCTAACCGAAATCGACCTAGACATCAGTGTGTTGCAGATGAGACGTACCAACTTCTCTGGGACACTCAGATTAAGCAGTTTTTGCCTGAGTACCGGAAGTAAGACGTTATCATAGGCTGAGGCAATATCCAAAAAGACACCTACAAGATATTTTTTGTTTTTAAAGGCCAACCTTATGTCCGTAGTTAAAACACTCAAACTGTCTAGGGTACTACAGCCCTTACGAAATCCGTACTGAGTCTTTGACAAAATACCACGCGATTCTACGAACCACTCGAGCCGGTTTCTAATCATATGCACCATGACTTTGAGGAGAACAGAGGAAAGAGCAATGGGACGGTAAGAGTTGTGGTCGAGAGGATCTTTACCAAGTTTAGGGATTGGGATAACAATTTGCTGTTTCCAAACGTCGGGAATCGTGCCTTGGTCAAAGAAGGTATTAACCAAATTCAAAAAATATAATTTTGCTCTATCAGGAGATTTTATTAAAAAGGAGTATGGGAGACCATCTACGCCGGGGGATGAGTCAGATAAACCACTCAAGGCTGACAAAAGTTCATCAAAGGAGAAAGGGGAATCTAGGATATTTGGAGAGGAAGATAAAAAACTACTAGGGGATGGAAAGCAGTCCAACCCTGGGGTAAAAGGAGGGGCAAGTTTATCCGCAAAATCGTTTAACCAGATTGAGGGGTCATTGGATGTCATATTAGGAGAGGAAAGGTATTGACGGAATCTCCTTATCTGTTTCCACACCAAGGAAGAAGGAGTACGGGGAGACATGCTCTCACAGAATTTAATACAGCCATTCCTTTTCTTCTTGCAGAAGAGCTTCCTCGCCGGAGCAGCGGTCCGTTTATAGCCCACATAATTTTCCATGGTCATCGCTCGATTGTACCTTTTTTCAGCATCTCTACGTTTCGGAACAATAGCAGTACAATCGGAATCCCACCAGGGAGGGGAGATTCTGTGAACTGGTTTTTTTTTGGAAAATTCTCTTCAGCAGACGATTGGAGAATATTAACAAAGTCTGTGTAAGCTGAAAGGGCGTTTGTGGGGTCCAAAATTGGAAGGGTATTTAATTTATGTGAGGCTGATGATGAGAACGAAGACCAGTCTGCATTATGTAATTTATACTTAAAAAGGGGAGGGGGTAGGGAAGTAACGGACGGGTTATTCAGAAGGGTAATAACGATAGGGAAATGGATGCTGCCAAACGAACTTTCAAGGACTGTCCATAAGGCAAGGGACGCTAAATTAGGGGAGCTGATAGAGAGGTCGACGGCAAAAGCAGGATTTTGATTAGGAGCACATCTCTTTGTTGGATCACCATTGTTCAGAATACATAGATTAAGCTCATCCAAAAGGTCCAAAAGTAGTGACCCAGGAAAATCTGTGTGATGACAACCCCATGATATATGGTGAGCATTTAAATCACCCATAATAACTGGAGGAGGAAGGGAAGAAATGATCGATTGCAGTTCGTTTAGGGAAGAGGAGTTAGGATATGGGATATAAACTGAAAGTAAATATGAAATATACGCACAGCCACAGCGTTAATGCTTTGGCTGTGAGGGGGGAGGGGGATTTGGAAGAACGTCAAGGAGCGCTTTACGAGTAAAGCGCTCCCTGCATAGCCATCGTCTCTGTCATCTCGGAGACATGAGTAGCCAGTCACACGAAAGTGTGATCCAGGAACTAACTACGCCTCCGAGACAGCAAAGACTGATGGCGAGTATTTATTAATAAAATAAATAATCTCGTGTTTTTTTGGTCTAAGACTTTGGCAGTTCCACTGAACTACCGTTTGGGACATAATTGGAATTGAGGACAGACAAATGAGAAAGGCGTTGGGAAAGTCTTTGGGCAGCGTTGGACGGTAGGCGGTCATCTCGACCAGAAACAATACGGATAATTAATGACATGACAAATTCGAGGAGCTTCTCACTATCCTCCGAAGAAATAGGAGAAGGAGAGTTGGGATTTAAAGCACAGCCATTTGGGAGAGAAGAAGCACAGTTGCCTACTATGGCTTGATGTGCCTGCCTATCGTAGCTCTTTCCCAAAGGTGCACGAGGGCGGGAAGGACCAGAGACGACTGCTTTCCTGTAAGAGATTGAGGATGGAGGAGTAGGGAGGGAAGCCTGAGTAGGATGTAAAGAAGCGAGAGTTCTAGCCATGTCAGCATATGATCTTCGCACTGGAGGGTACAACAATGAAGCCTGTTCATAGGAGATGTTGTCCTGTGACATTGTCAATTTTATCAGCTTTTGCCGAGAGTGTTCTGGACATGACCGGTTATTTGAATAGTGAACACCAGTGCAGTGACGGCAAGAGGCCTTATCTTCCTGGACATTATAATCATCTGCGGAGTGAGGCTGAGTACATCGGAAACACCTTGGTTTTTCCGATGTACTCAGCCTCATCGGAGTCACCTTGACAGCAGTTCATACATTGTATCGTAGGAAGATGGTACGTCTCTACTGGAATCGAGTTGTGGAAACAGTATACCCTCTCAGGCAAGATCTGGCCCCTAAAAGTGACCACAACTGACTGGGTGGGAATCCAAGTGGTGCGATTATCTGTCATTTGTTTCCGGTTCAATCGTCTAGCTTTTAAAAGGATACCGCCCCGCCACCTTCGGGAACAGTTAACGATTCTGCCAGTTCCTCCATAGACCAATCTGTAGGAATTCTCCTAATAAGGCCCATGCGGGTGATGTTGTATGTCGGGATTGACGCAACATACTTGTGAGAAGTCAATAAATTGTTGTTTAAAAAGAAGTTGGCTGCAGAGCTCGATGTAAATTCAACAGAAATCCTATTGCGGCCGATTTTCTTTACCCCATCTACAACGACATTTTTGATTTTATTGTAAACCAAAAATTTACCAAATTTCATGGGCTGAATAAAAGTTCCACTTGAAGGTTCCGTTTCAATATGTGAAACATGCGCAGTAAAAAGACCTTTGTCCTGGTCGCTATAAGAAGTTGGAGCGATCACAAGGGATGGGAGAACATACATGGGTTGACTGGGAGAGGTTAAGGGTGCCGGAGCATTTGTATTTGTTCTCTTCGCAGGTTCAGAGGCATCTTCCGTATTATCGAGACGGCGTTTTGTCGCAGTTTGTGAGAACAATGGCGGGGAGCATTCTTGTTCAGGGGATGAAACGTCCATCTGCGGTGTGGCCCTATCGGGGGGATCAGGTGGATCGGGAGGCAAAGGATCCATATTAAGGGTTAGAACACTTACCTAATATAAACCAACACCTTTGTTTTAAAAGAATTACGTTTAACATCACAGAATCGGTACCTACCTACCTAGCCTAGATTCAAAATAATTATCACTTCTTATTTGGCATTGGCACCCCTTTGCAACGTAACCCTGTATATCAATGTAGTTACCTAACTACATAAAACATACATGTTGTAGGTATATTATAGTTATCATCAGAGGAGCGATTACCCGTATTCTGGATTTACTCGGCCGGCCGTCGATAGGAATCTGTTTAAATTGCACCTTTTGATCCGGGCAAAACGAAAACAAATAGACGCCGACTTTGCGGCGAGCGGAGGAGCGGAAAACAGCATCCCGCTCCTTAAGCACAGACTAGGAAACAAAGAATAGATGCTAATTAACTCCCTAGATATCAACGAACAATACCATCTCTTTTAAACAGTCCAAATAATCTGCTTTCTTTATTCTTCAGGGACATTCTTCGTCTGCGTCCCGCCAGCTGTTTTCTGATTTGTCTAGTAGGTTAATTTTGTGTAGGTAGGTAGAAAGGTCATGACTTGGCTGACAAATCGACTGCTTCAACCCTTAGAGCTTCAACCTTAACCTTGAGCTTAAGCGCTTTCCTATAATACTTATTGCACCTAGTTCATGTAACCTACCTAGGTAGGTGACATGAACTACCACCACCACCTCGGACCATGGCTAGCACAGATGAGATAAGATTTTTGTTGCACTACCTAACGACCTTCACCAGTGTATTCAGATCAGATAAAGTAGATGTGTAGATATAATTATGTTTGTTTGTTCGTTACCATAATAAACCGATTACAAACTTTCGGAATCGCCAGGCAGCCATCGTTGCGGCGGCAATATATTCAGCGTACTCAGAAACGTCAATTAATTTTAATCTTTGATTAAGTCTCGTTCTGTCACTTTCTGTGTCAATGAAATAGAAAAAGACAGCATGAGACTTAATGAAGGATTAACTTTAATGGACGTCTCTGAGTACGGCTGTAAGTAGTGTAATTTTGTTGGCTCTCGCTCGGTAGTATCTTGCGGCAGACCAGCCTTCGTGACCCTTGACGGACGAACTTGCATCATTAATACGCCGACCACCCACAAAAGAACAAGAGATATAACTTGGGTCAGGACTCACGAATGTGATGTTTGTGCTACCCAGTGCCACCACTGTAAAAATGTTAGTCCAAGCGCGGATAGGTAGGTAGGCAGTTATTATGAATTGGATCTTCGTTACCAACATATATTTAACATCTAACAATAGAGTTGAAGTAATTAGCACCTTTAGGTAGGCTTGGGCTTCTGCTTTCTGCTATCCAGATTCTAAAAACTTTTGGCGGTTGAAAGAACATAACCGAAGTGACAATACTTCGCCAGCTTTTATTAATTCTAAGCTTAGTTTAAAAGCTTATCAGCGCTTAAATGATTTTGGTGCTTTAACTAAGTGTAAGGTTAATATTAGTCTGCACATTATTGAATGTAGGTAATCAATGAGTGCCTATATAAGTAGGTAGTTAGAACCAAGTAGGTAGGTTCGTGCAACATCAAACGAAAAATCTTGATCCTAATCAAATAATCCAGTCAAAGTTAAAATTGAGCGAAGTGGGAATCACAGGCCGTGAATTATTCATTAATTTTAGATGAACGCGTTCGAATGGAGCTCTCGAAAGGAAAAATAGAAAGAATTTTAGATAACCAGTCGTTATTTCATTACGCCTAGGTTCTACTGGAAAATAATACTTAGGTACATATATTTTATAACGTCGGTCGCTTTGAAGTTTTGAATAAGTACCTAGAAAGTAGGTAGATAGGTAATTAGTAAATTACCTATCTATCTACTTTATATTTAATTTTCCTCATAAGTATAAATCTTGCCCACATTGCGCGACCGCGCCTGCCTTTACCTGCCTGACCTTTAAAAATATATATTACAAAAATAAATAATTTATTAAGCACTGTAGTACCTAAAAGCTGTAGATATCTAATAGGAAAAGTAAGGTAGGTAAGAAGTAGGTTACCTAGATAGGTAACCTACTCCTGTGGCAAAAGATTAAAAGTTTGGGTTGAAGATATTTTTTTTATTATAACGCCCGCCACTGATATGACACAGGCAATGTAGAAACGGCATCGCAAATAAAAGGTTCCGTAAAAGATTTTCTAATTTTATATTTCAGAATTCAGTATTGAATTTGAAATCCAACGTTACGCTCCGATGGTCACCCCTTGTTTTCTAGCGCTGCGGAATTTCTTGCCTGAAATAAAAGGTTTAATTTTAGCCTCTTGCTGCTAGGTAGGTAGGTGTGTGTTACATAGCGTTAGGCAGATTGTAAAACACTCTTTTATTTAGTATTTAGGTGCTCAAATGTAGGTACTACGTAAGTAAGACCTACATAACTTACATACTTAGTATAGGTAAATAATCCAACAGATCGAAGGTTCTTGCTCTTGATGTTGAAAATAATGCAAATTGGTTGCGGAGACGTAGGTAGGTAATAGATTGCGCCTTGACCTATGAAGAAGAGTACCTACACACTCTTCTCAAACTAGGTATCCTATCTAGGTAGTAAAAAAACAAACCTATTACTTAAAAATGAACTTACTTTTTCTTTTCATACCTTCATAGTCAACTTCTCTTCTCTTGCGACGTCGTCTATCTGTTGATGTAAAAAAACATTTAATTTAGTTAGGTAGGTACCTAACGAACATAAAAATGATAAAACTTTAATTTATTTAACTTTTTTTTACCATTATTATTGTCTTCTGAGTCGTCTTCTTGATATCTTCCATGGACTTTTGTATCTTCTGTAATAAAGTAATGTCAGTACCTAAGTTTTACCGATTTTGTTGTTATTATATTATTAAGTATACACTCATGAAAAGACTAACTTTAGGCATTGCCTGGGATACCTCTGGGGTCTGTGTTTATGTAGATTACCCTAATTTACTTATACCTAAAGAAGACCTATTTACTCATATCTACGTACTCCAAATTGTGCAAGATATATTACTTTACCCTTTTTGCAATTACATACGAACGTAGATATGGTAAGATAAAAGGGAAAGTTAAGTATAGCCTACCATGTAGGTACCTTTATATTCGTACTCAAAAATTAACTAAGTAGGTAAGTATAATAATTGTCGTTCTCGGCCCGGCGAACCTTGATCCCTATGACTGTTCATGTTAGTGATGGGTCGTGTCGATGTAACTTAACTTTTTTATGGGCAAAGGCGTGACTTGCATTGTTTTAATTTGGGTGAAATAATAGCAGATTGTTATACAAGGGACGAAAGTGACCATTCCACTCGAGTCGAGCGCGCCAATATATCGAGAGTGGAATAGGTGCTTTCAACCGAGTTAAACATAGTACTATTTCGATATACATTTCGACTGTGAGGAAAGAAATAGTGCATTTCTTTTTTTATGTGGTGCAATCAAAGGTGCTTTCTATTTCATATACGCGAAGCGCCCGACCGGTACATTTTGGCGTTTCACTTAGTCCGCGAGCGGCGACAAAGTGGTTAGCGTTGCCGCTCGATAGTCCACTATCGATAGTTGAGGCAAAAGCAACAGTATCAATAGAATATCGATAGTTGAGGCAAAAGCAATAGTATCGATAAAATATCGATAGTATCGATAAAATATCTATAGTATCGATAAAATATCTATAGTATCGTTAAAATATCGATAGTATCTATAAAATATCGATAGTATCGAAGTTAAATAAAAAAAACACTATCGATAGCTGATACAGCTCTGACTATTGCAATAACTAAAGATACTCTCGATAGTGACTTTTATTCAATAGTAGGAGTATAAAGTAGGAGGGAAAAGCTATTTCCCATCCGGCTATCTACACATAAAAGTTCAACTTTCCGAACAGGTGAGATAAAAAACAATTTCATGCCACTTTTTAACATTCAGCACCTATAACTTAAATGATTATAAATCATACACTCGTTTCTATTATCGAAATTTGTTTATCGATATTTTTCCGCACTAGTCGATATCTTCCAAACGAAGTAACTTTTGCAGGACGTAAACGTAAAGTCTGATTGAGATAATTTCTTGTAAATATTAAGAATTGTTATAATTCCGACGGAATATCATTGTAATGGCATATATCTACCGAAATCTAATAAATGTCGTTTTTAGAAGCCTCCAATTCGATTCTAATGTAACGGTGTCGCCACTACAAGGTTGTGTCGTAGAAATAACTGTCGATGTCATAGGGATAAAGGTTCGCGGGGCCGAGTTATAAACGTGGACCAGTCGAATAATTGAGAGAGTAGGTTACCTACCTACCTATCAGCAGGCCTGTGTATCTCCCCGCGGAGGTAGCAAAAACGTACCTACGCGCGGCGCACCTACGTAGGTGCTAAAACAAGTTGCGTGTCGCTACCGGCCAGAGCCACGCTCGCGCGTTTTATTCACCGGCGGCCGCGCGGCTACGTTGCTGGCTGGACGAGAATGAATAAAGTACTAGAAAGAGGCGCTAGATGGCGTTAGAAGCTTCTCGTAGCAGTCAACCCTATCGCGTCGCGTGATATTACGTCACTGAATAGGTTTAGTGTATTATGAATCATATTCCAGAGCAATAAGTATAAAATTATCTTGCAATGGATTTTTGTAGGTGTCTACACGAAAATGTGCTTGACTCTGAGGCGAACTAAATTACGCCATATTGTTGACGACATTGAGTAGACATTTCTTTGAATACAATTGCTAAGTCATACTTCTGTACGAAGTACTAGTATTCTGTGCTATCAGTCAGAAGTACCGAGATACAGATCACTAACCTTCGGGTTCATATGCTCCACCTTTTGTGCTTCGATGCCTGTTCTGACCGGAATCTGTAAAGTAAGTTTTGGAAAACAGTAGGAACTTAACTTAGGTAGTTTAAGTAACTTACTAGGCTAGACACAAGATTTAACCGGCCTAAAGATCTTGACAGATTTATTTAAGCAACGCCGGTCGTGTCAGTCATGGCTGAAAAAGCCGTCGAACGACACTTTCGTCCACACCCACACGCGGCCACGGCATGGCCGAGAGTTCGTAACGAAATCCTCATCACGATTATGGCTCTAAAACCACGCCTTCACATGCAGGCAAGGCAGACAATTACAGTCGATATGATATTAAGAAAAATATCTTTACCGCCGCTGTCGTTGGACCCATCACTGGATGGGACATCTCGTTCCTCTGCTTTGCTCGAATCTTCGTTTCTGCCTGTATTTTTATCCTCGTCGCTGAAGGAGTCTGCTCTTATAGCTGGGCTGGCTTTCATTTCTTCTTCTTCTTTGTCTTCTGCTCTCGGCCTCCTTTCCACTTCTGATGCATCTGAATCTATATAAAAACAGCAGTTACAGACAATGTGAATACATCTTGTGTATGGAATTACTCATTCCTACTTAAGAACTTGGTAAATAAATATCTTCTTACCATCGAAATCCCGTATCCGTAGTGCTGGAGCGCCGTTTGTACCTTGCGTCAAATCAAATCCTATTCTTAGATTAACTGAAAATCATCATTTACTTCATTTTACGATTAGAAAGACGTCTCACTTAATTTTTAGAACTCAATACCAATGCTAGATATTACACATTAGACAAGTGAATATTACGTACGAGTTTTGTCTCCAGAGGATTCCCCGAAGCCAATGGTCCATGATGTCAGAATCTAAAACGTGAAAGGCTTGAATAGCTCGAATTTGCATATCATATAATAAATTTATGCCAAAGTTATTTTACCGTAAAGAAAACCAATGTCTTCCGAGTGCCTTCAACGGGAAAATGCATTTTTACAATGGACGCTATGATGGAGTTAGCATAATAATTCTTAGTGAGAAAAACGAATGGCGATCCGGTTTGATTTTAATTTCCCGAAGCGTAAACATTTTCATTTTACGACAGTAGCAAAGTAAAATAAAGGTAAGTTGATTGAAACTTTTCATAAAACGAAACAATGGAACAACGATCCTGTGTTAGAAGAAACATTGAAAGTGGCCCTTCTGCACTTTAGCCCCAATCTTTAAGGAAAGCTCCCTAAAGTATCAACGGACTAGAGCAACGGGGGCTACGTTCGGGATTTTCAAACACCCCAAGACAAATGAAAATGATAAATCTTTCCACCTTACCGCTGAAAGTTATACCAAGTTATGACATGTGCATGATCTGTTTTTAAAATTCATAACATATTAAAGAATTCTACACTATTAGGTATAAGTAGGTACATTCTATCCACTAATCCGTATTGGTAATTACTTACTTATAGATAATAATGCTAAGTTAAGTAAGTAGGCAACCTCTTTCTTATTTCAGAAGTTTTATCTAGGTATAAGTACCTAAATAATCGAAGTAGGTACACACGACATATCTACGTTAAGTAAGACTAAGCTAAGTAGGTAATTAATTCACTCATCTAAATTGGTAAAACAAAGTAGGTAGGTGCTTAATACTTATTATCAATATCTGTTCAGTAGGAGTGTCAAACACAAATACCATCCATAAACCATCATTGTTAATTTTAACTCCTTAGGTCATTGATTTATTATAGGTATGTAAAGTAAAGTCAGCCTATTAGATCCTACTGCTGGGAAAAGGCCTCACCTCAACTATGAGGAGGAACGTATATAGGTATATATAATAAAATTAATCAATGCCTTAGGTAAATAAATATGTAGGTGTGCATTATGCATGCAGCCACCAAAAGTCAATAAGTAACTGCAGCATGCGTGACTGTCCGCAATATGCCCGAAAATCGTCTCAACAATTTCGGATCTGGTGGTAAAAATCCTCGCAAAAACCGACAGCTTAAAATTTACATGAAAAGTACGTGGCTTAGCGAGGTGGCGACGAGGACGTTTTTTTACCTTCGGTTAAAACTGCTCACTCTTTATTCGAAAATTGGCTTCGAGGCTTATTGGCTGAAGGGATTACCTATAGAATGTTTCAAAGGTTAAAAATCCTTATTTTTTTCTTGTATTCTTTAGCAGTGTCCTGCAAAACCCATTATAAAAGATTGATGAGACCATGGACATACGATTTTTCGCTTACAGTTTGTTCGTACCGATTTTTGTTTTGATTTTGATTCATACATTTCGGACCTTGTCCTTTTCAGAAAAATGATTATTAATACTGCTACGCTGGCAAATGCAGTTGATACAAAAAAAATAAACAATCATCACAGCAAGTTATTTTGCAGGTGACAAATGGAAGCGGTTGCAGACAGCCAGCAGCGAGTCGCTTCGCGTGACTCGGAATGAAAATATCGCATTCGCATGACATTTCCACGGCTTATAAAGTTCGCTTTATGAATGTGTTTCAGACTTCTGTTCTGTTAGAACTTGGTCCAATAAATACAAACCTGTGTATGTAGATGTAGGTACCACGCGGACGTGTGCACTGGATCTCTGTTGAAATTATGTATGTTAAAAATAATATACTTACGTAGCCATCGGACGACAGCCAGCACGTCCGGAGAACTATATAAGATGCCACAGGGTGTCCCAGAATGGGTAATCAAACTGCTGTAGAAGAAAGCTAGACTATAGTCCGACAATTTCTTGCGCGACCTTCTTGGGGTTGCCAGAGGTGCGGGGGGCGAGGAACGGTTACGCTAGACGTCAGCGAGTGAAGTTGCAGTAAGGAGGATTTCCTTGGACAATGTGTGATTGGCGCTTCCTCGTCCCTCGCAAGTCTTGCACGGTGCAAAGGAGGGTCGCGCACGAACTTGTCGAACTATAATGTTCTACTCTTCCTAAAAAATATGATTATGAATAATAAAGCGCACATGGCCATAAAAATCTAAAATGTCGCTCGAATCATTGCGTTTCGGGTACTTTTTAGTGATTTTAAGACGAAGGCGAGTTTTTCCTCGTTTCCGATTTATTTTTTAATGGTCGTGTGCGGTCGTTTTTCCACATTTTTTTAAACAGACGCAGGCGAGTTCAACTCTATACTTAAGAGTATTAATAAAGCTACCTCCATAGCAGATTGATTCACATTCTGGGGCCCTTTATAGTAGTAATAAGGGTGGATTTGCAACAAAAATGTATAGTCTGATGTGCTGGCCAGCGGCCACTGCACACAATGAAAGCGAAATAACGCGAACCCTCTTATAGTACGGTTCCTGCTGCTCCTAACAAAATTCGATTTTATGGTCCAATCCGGAAGAAAGCATGAAACTTGGCACGATTGTAGCTTTCGTAACCTATGTGTACTTCATTTATGATACGATATGGAAACACGCTGGGATGGGAAATTATTGATTATGCCCCCCACCCCCCCCCCCCTTTTATCTCCCCCGTTCTGGTTTTTTGCAAGTTCTGCAAAAACGGTAACACCTAGGAATTTACTGTTTAAGAAGCAAATCATTGCCGATAAATTACTTACAAAACGATGCTAAATTTGTATTGGTAAGACTAATGTTTCTTATAATACAGCCATCTAAACTTGATGATATTTAAAAAAAATGCACACTTTTATTTCCTCTTGCTCTATTTACACAAAAATGACAAGAGTTATGATAAAATGACCTTAGAAGATTACATACCTTATGACGACCGTCTTGGTGTAGTGGTTCGCACCCGGACTTCTAAACCAGGCGGTTGCGGGTTTGAATCCCGCAAGGGGCAAGTGTTTGTGTGATGAGCACGAGCATTTGTACCTAAGTTTATAAAATGTATATAAGTATGTCTATCCGTTATTCTAGTCACCATAGCACAAGCTCAAGCTTAGTTTGGAGCTAGGTAATTAGTGTGTTTGTTGAAACAATTTACTTACTTACTTTACTTTACCTTATATAATGGGCTACAATATGACACCTAAAACTTTGTGGTAGAGCCAGTGGTACTTGAGTTACAGCTCACCGCATCTGACTATACGAAACTCCATGTAAGTTTTTATTACGTTTTTAACCGCCTTCAAAAAAATTAGTCATCGACTCGACCTGTATATTGTATGTAATATAGATAAACTTGGATGTGAAGTATAGCCTGACCAGAAATATATGGGACCTCGCCATATTGCGGAAAACAACTGGAACTTATTTCTTTTACTGGCAACAGAAACCTCAAATCGTCATTGACATGTCATCAATTGTCATAATGATTAGTGTCAAAGTGGACGCGGAAACTAATTTTCGACCAAGTGCAATTTTTATGTTATAAAAATACTGAGAACTATACGTTTTCGTAAAAAAAAAGTGGTTTAACATGTGTTGTAGTATATTTCGGCTAAAAAGTCTATGTGATCACCACGGTTCTTTAAATTAACCTACTGATATAGTTGTCATCACGAATTTTTGGTACGTCATATAGTGCGAATAGTGAAAATTGGCTATTGATGGCTACGGAGCATATTTTAATAAAGATTTTGAAAAAAGATTATAATAAATACTTGGTTTAAGTTTTATTTTCTTTATTTCAATCCTTTATTTCATCCAGTAGAGTTTTCCAACATTTCTTAAACATTATTTAAAATTATGATATTGATTTATGATATGATTGATATCATTTAGAAAAACAATGTATTAATGTTTCTTTTACCCTTTAGTGATTTTGAAAAATAATTGTGTTTTGGTCAAAAATTCAAGGCCAATATTACAAAGAGAATTGAATTTAATAAGTACTCAAATTGCGTGAGTTCTGTCGTGTAATTTTATCGTAGAACCAGTTATCATTAGGCAGCAGGCTTAAAAAATAGAATAAATGTAAACGAATAAAAAAAAATATTTTCATGTACAGCTGCCACTCTACACTGGTATGATTACATCAAGTGTTGTCATATAAAGAGGATTCGTAGCGCCCTTAATTCAGGTCCCATATATTCCTGGTCAGGCTATAATTTACAATATGGAAACACTGTGAAATCATTGTTTCTCCCCCCTCCCCTTTATCTCCCCCGTTCTGGTTTTCTTTAATTTCTGCAAAAACGGTAAGTTTTTATGACCGTATTTTATGCTAAGGACCCGTACTATTAGGGGTAATTCATATTTATTCTGTAAAATGTGATCAACATTCACAAATATCAAAAAAAGGAATCACTTCCCCAAACTAAATAAATATTGGAAAACATCACATACATTGCTCAGGATCCCAAAGTAGCTAAAGCACGTGTGTTACAGAAATTTGTAACAACGGAGGTACCACAACACCCAGACCCGAAACAATATATGTAGAAAATGTGAATTTCTATATTGACCCATCCGGGAATCGAACTCGGGACCTCAGAGATGGCTACACCTTGTAAACCGGTGTAATAGCCACTCGGTGTTTGGCATTTTATTTAAACATATCGCAATAAAAAGTACACTTGTGGGTGCTCGTCTTAGCTTTGATATTATCTATTCTAGCAGATTAAGACAAAATATGACGATGTACGATTTTTGGGTTCAGAAATCTACAGTGGGTCGTCAACACTAAACTAATGTTTTTGTCGCAGGGATATGAGGATATCAGGGATTTCATGATCCTAGGGATATGAAGAAATTCCAGTAGATGTCAAATATTCTTAACAACTTTTTACTAAAAGTATCTAGTAATATGACAAAATACCAATTTGTTGTCACGGTGGGCTGTTGTGCCTCATTGAGTAAAAGTATCTTAAACATTGCAGATATAAAATTTAGACAGGTCATTTCAGACAAGCCTGGTACCTTCATTCATCTATGAAAAAATAATACCTTCATATTTTTTATATATTCTATTATCAAACTTAAACTGAGGTAAAATCAGAAATTATTTATTAAAGAATAAATTTAATAGTAGGTACTTATGAAATTAATATTTATCTAATACATAAAAGTATTCGGGAATATTTGCATGTGAGTTGACATTCTTTACATCAAACGGCTCACACTTTTCTAGGGCCGCCTCTGTTTCAGCATGTAGTGCCTCTAGAGCTACTTCACTATGTATGATTATTTGTTTTATTTGCTTCCAAACAGCTGTATGGGTACTTGTTATGGTTGAGATTATTGCATCTTCCAAATTAACTGTAGCACAGTCAGAAGGCATTCGTTTAGATACCTCAATCCAGAATAGAGGAATGGGTGACAACTCTTTAAACCCAGTGGGCACACGCAGAACGCTATGTCCATGTGCCTTTAGTAATCTATCAAAATCATAGCTGGCTGTTGGCTGGTGACACTTACTTATAATTTCATACAACTCTGCCTTACACATAGTCTCATCACATGGTATATTCCTTTTTCTCAACCAACTTATCATATCAGCTTTTGAGTGATATGGAGTTATTGTGTCAACTTCCAACTCTCCATGAAGAGGATGGTCATCAATAACAATAGTACATCCTGGTTTTAATCCTTTTATTAATACATCAAAAACCCATTTTTTGTATACTAATTTACAAATCTTATTGGTGATGAGATAACTTTCTAATCCTGAATCTGAAAGTGCATGGTAAAGGTAGAAACCATCCCAAATATGTGTACTATCATTACTCCCAGTACAAGCATCTTTTTCAAAATCAGGTTTGTTAAAAGTTAACTTCTTATCTATGTATCTTTCTTCTAAGTAGCAGATAGGAGCTCTGAGTGATCTTAACTTTTTAATTTTTTTCAAGTAGTGAAATCTTTCAAATGTCAATTTGGCATCCTCAGCAATTGTTAATCCATAGATTGTTTTCCTATAGTCAAACCCCATTGCAGTCATAGCATAACGAAATTCCACAATGTCTTCAGCAGGAAAAACATCTTTAACTTTTTCAAAGAGTTGCACAAAATTTGGTGGTTGACGAATATCATAGAACTTTAATAATGCTTTCATTATAATAATGTGTTGCACTAAAGTATATGATTTTTGAAAGTTTTTAGGTTTATCATTAAGTAGTTTGTGTAAGGCTTCCTTTTGTAGGCCAGTGTAATATGCGACCCTGTCTTCATAGTCTTCGAGAGGCATTCTTAAAGCCCTACCTTCACTTTCACTTTTGCAGTTTTCAAGTATTGTGTGCACAATTGATTTTATTTGCGACTCTATGACCATTTCTTTTTTCTCATCATTCGTTAGTTTCTTTGCCATTGTAGTAAACAATCTGAAATGGTTAAAAGTAAATATAAAAATACAAATCAACCGCCTCAAACACAACTGCTCAGTTTGCCCTCAGATAGGTACCCCTACCTGAAGCTTACATAATAATTAGCTAAACAGAATTGATGTCCTAATTAATAGAGTAGTTTTGTGTCAAAAAGGAATAATCTTTACTAGTTACTAACCTGTTCTCTTAATGATTTAGATGGAATACAAAATTACAAATAATGCTGAAGTTGGGTGTGTTGTTAATCTCTTTTATCAGGCACGCACAATTCTATAGACTTGTTTGTCTGACTAACTATGTGTTATTTTTAACGCAGATCTTAATATTTACGAATTAACTTTCTTTACTGTTGTCCCGGCGCTCGGTAAAATCAATCAACAACAATCACACATTATCTACCTATTTGTCAACAACACGCACCCCGCAGTCCGCACCCACACAAGCACGACAAACTGTCAGTCTGACAGTTAAGTGCTACCAGCTCCTAAAAATATTTACCCGTACCTGAAACAAAAGTAAAATTCCCTCAAAATCGAAGCACTTGAAAACTTCTAAAGTTCATTCTTAAGGATCCGTAGCATGACGCGTATCACGGGACCGCAGTAGGTCGATTGAATGTTGCAGAATATGATAAAATATCTAGTCTAATGTCCTCCTAGCCGAATTTCGACTACGGCGGCCTATCTCAACAAAGATTAGCCAAATGCGCGGGACATATTATAGTGCACAAGTGTGTGCGCAATACACAGGTGCACTCTCTATTCCTTCACTCTCATAATTCGGTGAGACGGCAGACCGACATGACCGTAGAGAGATCAGGCGCAGGACCAACGGCTTAACGTGCTTTCCGAGGCACGGGGGTGTTAACACCACCAACTTCCTGACTCCGGAGCTGTGTCTGAGTAGTTTCAAGACAGAAAAACCCAAACACTCTCGGCCCGACCCGGGATTCGAATCCGGGACCTCGTGGATAGTACCCAGCAAGCTGACCACTAGACCAACGAGGCATGATTAAATATATAAGGAAAATAACCACTCGGGCAACAATCCGGGCCTGCAGCTGATTACCTGTGTACCTGTGTTATAACCCTCTTCCAGTAGACTTGTACATTTTCCCCACAATCCAATGCTACAACAGTTGTAGATTTGGGCACACAAAATCACAATGCCGTTCTAAGCCTCGTTCCTTCAAGTGCGGTCAGGATCATCTTGGTGACTCTTGTCCTGATTTGGGCACACAAAATCACAATGCCGTTCTAAGCCTCGTTCCTTCAAGTGCGGTCAGGATCATCTTGGTGACTCTTGTCCTATTGATGAACAACATGCATCTTGCTGATGGTGTACTGGTTTCCATTATGCAACCAGTAAGTCATGTCCAGAGCTTGTTCGCCAGAAGAAAATAAAGACCTCAATGGCTGAAGACTCTATTTCTTATGCAGAAGCATCTAAACTTCATCCTCAGGCTTCCAAATCATATGCAGACATTGTATCTTCCAGTCCTGAAAAAGTTACACAAGAGATTAGTTCTCATAGGTCTCATTCTAGATCAAAAAATTATCAAAAATTTTAAAACAAACAAGTTCCTATAAAAAAACAGTTTATGTGAACCCGCACTCTTCACCATCAGTTCGAAAGGCTATGACAAGGCAGCTCATAGGAATCTAACTAGGGATTATTCTTTCTCCTCTCCGAGAGATGGGTGTGCTCTAAAGAGCCAGTCCCAAGATGAAGATCAGCCAAGTCATAATCTCACAGATCTCATTGCAGTCTTAATTAATTTGATTCCTCAGTATAACTCTAGATCCAACGCTGCCCCTTTAATTGAAAGTTTCATTCGATTCCTCCAAGATGGATCAGCGCGCGAAGGTAATTCAATGGAATTGCCGGAGTATTTTAAGTAAAAAAAGTCACTTTATCTAATCAATCAATATCAATTTAATCAATAGGTTTGAGCCATTCGTTTTTGCTTTGTCAGAAACGTGCCTCAAACCTAATATTAAGTTTAAGGTAAGTAGTTTTAACGCAATGGGGAAGCAAACTGTCAAATTAGTTCCTTATAGAGGGCGCCAAATGTTTGTTACTCAGGAACTGTCAAAACCCGTACAAATATTTGTTGTTTTATTGTTATTAGTTAGTTTTTTTAGAAATGGGGCATCTATTAGGTGTGGAGAAATAGGTTCCTACAATTCCCCAGTAATCCACAGCAAAGGAAAAAATGGGAAAAGGCATTGAAAAGAGGAAACTTTAGATCAAGTGACTATTCTAGGTTATGTGCAAACATTTTAAAGAAACTGATTTTGAGACATGTAACAAACACACAGCGCCCTCTACCAAAAAGTTTTGCGTAATCTTCCCCATTAGGGAAGACAGAGATGATGAATATGGCGGGGTAGCCATATTTGTCAAGAAGTCTATCCCTTTTTTCCCTATTTCAATTCCTAACCATAGTAGTGATTTTAGTATAGTTGCAATCAGTGTACATAATATTTGTATGGTTTCTATTTACATACCATATCCTTCATCTAATGTTTTAAATGAAATTCACCAAATACTTATCTGTCTCCCTAAACTTTTATTGGTCCTTGGAGATTTTAACTGTCATCATCGTGCTTGGGGTAGTTCTGAATCTAATGACTGTGGTGAGATGTTGATGGATATTATTGATAACCTCAATTTATGCACTTTAAATACTGGATCAATTACCCGCCGTACAGCCCCTGACCAACGTCAAAGCGCTGTCGACCTTCCAATTTGTACTCCAAGTTTAGCTACATTAACATGGCAAACTCTTCCTTCATCTTTTGGCTGTGATCATTTCCCCATCTTAATTTCTTTCCCTTGCAAAAATTTAACCATTCCTAAACATGTACCTCGGTTAAAACATAGGCTTCCAAATAGAGACAATATTTCATGGTCTGCATTCAAGTAGAGTGTTGAGCAAAATCTTCATTCCCTTCCGAATATATCACTAGGCAATGAGCCTGTTTGTGCTGACGCCTTGGCCCGCTTGTTGATTGATTCTGCAACAAAGCCTTTCCTTTGAACCATAAAATTCCTTCACCACCTTGGTGGGACAAAGAATGCTCACTGGCTATTAAAAAAACAGCTGAAAGTAAACATAAATATTGTATGTCTAGTGAAAATTTTATCGAATTAAATAATATTAGTGCTGCTACTCTTCAAAAAGAAAAAGTTTGAGAGTTGGAGAAAGTTTTGCTCATTAATCTCCCCTTCTACACCATCTACGATTGTCTGGCAAAATATTCGCTGTTCAAAAGTCATGTCTGATTCATCTAGCCCATCAATTCCTTTAGATATCGCTAGTGAGTTTCTAGATAAACTAGCCCCTCCATGGGTCCCAGAAAAATTGGACCTTATTACAGCTCCTCCAGATTCAGCCTCATCAAGCTTTCATTCTCCTTTCACACTGTTTAAACTAAATTAAATCGGAAAGGTTTTGAACTATGCTCATAGTTCAAAACCTTTCCGATTCTTCACCAGGTCACGATAGAATACCATACTCTTTCTTTTTTGATATGAATGATCAGGTTCTTTCTTATTTTTTAGATATTATTAATTCTGTTATGATCTCGGGTAACATTCCCCCTTCATGGAAGTTGCATAGTGTTGCCAGTCCCTAAACCTAACAAGTCCCTTTCTGATCCCACTTCATATCGGCCAATAGTACTTTCCTCTGTGTTAATTAAATTAGATGAGTGAGTGATTGAGTGGTTCCTTAAAAGTAATGGCCTGCTGGCAGATAGTCAGTTTGGTTTCAGGAAAGGCAAAAGCACAGTTGATAACATAAGTCTACTTGTCTCTAATATCCGGATTGCTCTTTCTGATAATGAATCAGTCGTAGGAGCTTTTTTTGACATAAATTCAGCGTATGATGGGGTGTTACTATCTGTCTTATTAAGTAAACTACTTTAACTAACTAACTTAATAACTTTACTCTTTAAATATACCTGTAAGAAGTTGTAATTTCATTATTAATATTTAGTCTGAAAGATTTATTGAATTAACCCAAGGAGATACTTTAACGAACGTCTTGAAAAGGTCTCCCTCGAGGTTCTGTACTCAGCCCCTTGCTATATAATGTTTATACCCATGATCTAGCTACATCCCTTCTAGATAGTAATACCAAAATTTTGCAATATGCGGATGATTTGGTGTTGTATAATGGTAATAAATCTGCAATAGTAGCTGCCTTATCTTTAACTTCTTTACTATCGGATTTAAAATCCTGGATGTATAACAACGATCTTGAGTTGTCTGCTTCCAAAAGTGCAATAGTAGTTTTTTCCAGATTAAGAACCCCCCCACCAGTTCAAGTGTTTTATGACAATGATGTCATTCCGGTAAAAACTCATCACAAATTTTTCGGAATTATCCTTGACTCAAATCTTACCGCTCGTCCCCATTGTTAGTATCTTGTAGATAAATGTGATAAGCTGCTTAATTTACTTAGATGTTTATTTGGAGTATGGTGGGGTGCTCACCCCTTTTCAATGAAACTTGTTTACAATGCCCTCATCAGAAGCGCCATAGATTATGGCACTTTCCTTCTCGAACCAGGCAACGTGACGGCTTTTAAAAAACTAGACCTTATTCAATCCAAAGCATTCAGAAATGTAACAGGCGCTATGAGATCTAGCCCTGTTAATGCCCTACAAGTGGAATGTTGTGATCCCTCACTCAGACTCAGACGCCAGTTTCTGTGTGATAAATTTATTTTCCGTATATTTCACTTCACAAAACATCCCCTATTCCCTAAGCTTCAGGTTCTATTAGAACAATTTTTTAATTCTCCTTACTGGAGGCATAAGTCTGAGCCCAATCTGTTACTCAGCTACAAAAAGTTAATGTGTTTATCTGCTCCAACTCATCGGTCGAATTATTTACCGCTGTTTCATTGTAGTCTTGATTTATTAGTTACTCATATTAATATCCGATTCATCGCCCTCGACAAGACCCGAATATTCGTTTTGTATTCAACGAATTGATAAATTCTGAGTTTGATGGTTTCCTTTGCATTTACACAGACGCTTCCACGCATTCATCTTATGAAGCTACTGGTGTAGGAGTATTCCACACCCAGTATAATATTGTTCCAAAATTGACTACCACCAGAAAACTCTGTCTTTCCAGGTGAATGCTTTGGAATTTTAAAAGCTATTGAATACGTCAGAATAATGCATTTGAAAGATACAGTTATATTTACTGACTCTATGAGCGCCTTACAAGCTTTGAAAAAGTTCCCTTTTAAATTTAAAACCCAGTTTCCAGTTATTTAGAAAAGCTTACCACGATTGTACCATAATTATTTGTCTTTCCTGGGTTCCGGGGCATTCCGGAATCAAAGGACATGAAATAGCTGACCGACAAGCAAATGATGCAATTTCATCTGGAGATATGTTTCCATAGAAGAATTACTCACATGATCTCTTTTCATTACCTAAGATCTCTCTTCTTGACTCTTGGCAATCGGAGTGGGAAATTAGCAGTCAACATAAAGGTAGACAGTTTGCTAAAATTCAACCGATCATCTCAGTTAAACCTTGGTTTTTTAAGGCTAAGTTTGACAAATTATCAACATCAGTTATTAGTCATTTAAAATTGGGCCATGTTTGTAGTCCATTCCATCTTTGTAGTCCATGCCAGTCTTGGCCTTGTTGATGATGATGGCTGTGAGTGCGGTACCGATATTGGAGATATTAACTATATAATTTTAGCTTGTCCAAGGTATGACCACGCCTTTGTTCTATGCTGAACTTGTTTCTTTACAAACTCAATTCCCTACCTCTATTATTTCCTTCTTTCCACAAATGACCCCTGTATATATACTAGTCAAAACAAAATAAGGGCCACTTATTTATTTCGACATCTGGACCGATTTTAATAATTTCTAACTGATGTTAAGTACCCACCTTTTTGTGGTGTTACCTTAAGTGTTAACGAACATCGTGAGAGTTTACAGCTTGCATTATTTTTGAAGTGGGTGACAGTTTGATATTTTTTTGTAACCACTTGAATTTACCCATCTTTTTAAACGAAGTTTTAGGTCATTCCAACTGTGAATTCGTGCGCGAGCAGCTAAATTTTAAGTTCTATTGTGAATAAAGAGCAATGCCGAGAAATCGTAGACATATGGACGTGCAAACCGCAACTAGAGCCATAACATTGATACAAGAAGGGCATTTGCAGCGTTCTGTAGCTCTGCAGCTGGGATTTTCACGAAGAGCCATCCAGAATGCTTGGAATCGATTCCAAGAGACTGCAAGTGCAACCAGAAGACGGGGATTTGGAAGAATTCGAGCAACCACAACACAAGAAGATCGCTACATACACTTAACTGCGCGCGTAGAGCGATTCGTCACCGCTCGCTCCATACAAAATCGCTTGCGCCAGGCGACGGGTACTCGTGTTAGCGACCAAACGATTAGGAATCGGTTACACGAGGACCAACAATTCTCTAGGAGACGTGTAGTGCGAATTCCGTTGACAAGTGCGCGCGAACCGTTTATCTTTCGCAAGACAACACCAGGACTGGGTCACAAATGATTGGAGCACAGCATTGTTTACTGATGAGTGCAAAGTAAATTTTTTTAGTGACGATCGTCGCATTAGAGTTTGGAGACGATTTTCGGATGCTTGCATCCATGAAAGTGACAGATTTGGGGGTCCCAATGTAATGGTGTGGGGTGGAATCTCGATATCCGGTCGAACCGAGCTCGCAGTTCTCAATGAAGGTACGGTAACGGCTCAACGATACATTGAACAGGTCATAAGACCCCCTGTGGTGCCTTTTAGACAAAGAATTAGTGCAGGATTTAAATTAATGCACGACAATGCTCGCGCTCATACAGCAAGAGCCACCCGAGAAGCCCTAGAGGAAGCTGGTATACAGGTTTTACCGTGGCCCGCCAACAGTCCGGACCTTTACCCAATCGAGCACATGTGGGATTTATTAAAACGAAGTATCCGGAACACAAACCAACCATTTTAGCGGTCTCATTGTTCAAAAACGCTTTTGACAGTGTGGAGAGAAATGTCATTCTGAATCAAGACCTGGAACAAACTCATCCATTTACCAGTGCTATGCTTCTCTAAGTAACCTCTTTTTCTGTGATAGCATTATACAGTTTTAAGTTGGAGCTCAGCAGGGTGATCCACTGGGACCATTATTATTTTGTTTGGCCATTAAAAAACATCACTTATTTAAAAGCCCCTCTAAACATCTGGTACCTTGATGATGGTGTTTAAGGCAGCAGCCCAGAGTTGGTCCTTAGAGATCTAAAAACTTTGATTCCAGAGTTGACAAAAATAGGGTTAGATGTAAATCCAGTTTAATGTGAAATCTTTGGTTGCGGTGGTTTTATTTCTAATATTAGATATTATGAAGCTCTTTTTCCCGGTATTAAACAAATTGATAGATTATCCATAAGTTTGTTAGGTGCTCCCATATTCTCTGAGGGTGTCGGCTCCATCTTACAACTTAAAAGGCAGGCACTATTTGCGGCACGGGAGCATTTGACACTTTATCGAGTCATGTTTCTCTTGTTTTACTGCGAAGTTGTTTAGCTTTGCCGCGTATGGTGTATGTCTTGCGAACGTACTTGGCTTTTTGAACAAGAGTTGAAGTTACTTGATGATACAATCAAGGTAACTTCAGTGCTAGCTAGTGTCGAGTGGAGTTCCCGGTAGCGTTGTTAATAAACGATATTCCCCGGTTGTGTCATAACGGTGCCTGAAGCGGATGTAACAGTAATCAAAGCTCTAAAAATCAACAAAGTTAAATAGTTTTAATATTTTTTATTTTTAAACAACAAAGTTAATCTTAGTCTTTCTCGTTTTCCCTGCAACCTTCCCCTCTATTGCGTTGCTTGAAAAACTGCCAAGGTGTCCTATAATATTTCCACGTCTATTCTCGATCGTCTTCAAAATGTTTCGCTTATACAGCCATAATATTAGTAGTATAGGATGAGTGCATTCAGTTAGTGAGCTGACGAATTAGTTAGCCATGTCCCGTCCTTAGCAGAAAATGGAAGTGGCAATAAATGTCAAAATTTTTGTAGTGTGCTATACGTGTGCTTCCTCGTCCCCCGCTAAAAGTGGCGAAATTTTCTGAACTGTATTTCTTTACCCGAGGAGCCCTTCTACCATACAGTCCACTAACATAGGCGAACCACCGATACGGACACGACGCTCCGAGGATTCACAAAATCCAGGGCGTCCCGTACATCTAAGGGATTTTGACACATGCTCCCTCCATTATATCTACTCAATGATGCTCCCTCCCTCCATTAAATCTTCTTTACGATTTTGACGATCGTGATTTAAAAATACGATACTAGATTTAAGACGTATTCGTCATTTTCGATCACGATTCGTGATCCGTGTGAACATGGGCATTCAAAAAGCACTGCCGCCGTTAAAGAAAAGAACGAATCGTGAAAAACACGAATCGTAAAAAAAACCGAATCGTCCTCGTGTGAATGATCTCTAAGGGCGCTGAGCAAATTCCAAACAAATCGTCACACGGACGAAGGTGAACGCGTATAAACAGTCGCACACTTTGTGAGGGGTCACAAAGTATACCATTTAACTGCTCCTGCCTGTGCCCTCACAGCCCCCTTTGATACCGACTCAAATAACTAAAAATAAATAAATAAAAAAAAGGCCACATATCAACCTACCCCGATCTGTGTAATTTCCGCAACCATATTTCAACCTTACTTACTAAATCATAGAGTTCAATATCATTAGATATATTTTGACAGATTTGGGTAAGTTGATGTTTGACTTTTTTAATAACACAAGTTATAGTTATTATTATAGAGGTCACTGACCTGCATAAGGTTTCCTTTCGATTTCTTGTCTAAGGACCATTTTAAGAAAGCCATTAACGTAACGTATATAACGTTAGTGATTATTACTAAGTGATTTTTAAATATAATTTCGTCCCGGCGACCATGGACGTCGTGGTGTAATGCGTATCTAAACGTCGTACTGAAGAATCGTAGAAGACGTGGGTTTGAATCTCGCACAAAGTGTGACTTCCGCACTGTGGGGCCACGCCAACACCTCACTCGGAGGATGAAACTTTTTGTACTTTTTGAAGCTTAAGTCACACACACCTTAGGCTTTTACTTAATTATAAACTAATAGAGCTAAGAGGGTAGGTAGCCTACCTACTTAGGTGTCGGAAGGTGTAGATTCTACTGCTGTCATTCCGCTCAAAAGCCGCATTGGTTCTTGATCTGTATAGGCAATATTACTTTTGAATGCACTTTGATAAACCTATGTGATAGGTTAAGAAGATACGATTTATTACACACCACACACAGCAGACATTTACCTACAAAGAAAAAACATTGAGATTTGTAAAATTTTAGCGGTCTCATTGTTACTGAAGTAGCTTCTTGCTTTTCGTAGTTGACCAGGGCACAGATTATATAATAGTTACTATGTAACAGATAAATCACTCCAAGGAAAATCTGCCATACCTACTCTTATAATAGCCTACAATTTTTTGTCGCAGACCGCTGCGCCCGAAAATGTGCCTTATGTTTCGAACATTACGTTATTATTCCTCTGTAGCTACGCGACCTTGGAGTAAAACTAATAAAGTCAGGGGTGCCTCTTTCGACACAACTCTTACTTTATTTGTAGCTTGGTCTGAAATGATTTACAATGATATAGTGTTTTATAAAAAAAAATCACAGGTAAACAACCTGTGCTAAATTTTCGGTTGTCCCGAAAAACAAATTGGATTCGTACAAAGAGTTTTAATGTGTAGTGGTATGGAAAACAAGATCTAAGATGTTGTTCTGTGCAAATTTTTTTCAAAAATGTATTTATACATAGTTATAAAAAGCATCTGTGGGAACTTTCAGTCTGCCGTAAAATTATGATGACTTATTAAAAGATATAAATAAAATGTAAATAAATCGCAAAGTAATCCGTAAAATTGTGTTTTAATGAATTATTAAAATATTTAAAAAGTTCAAACATTCGAGACTGATAACTCCAGAATTTTATTTAAATTTGAGACTAAATCAGGACATATAATGCTTCTGGTTGCATTTGTACAGTAAATACCAGATGTATAAATCATATTACTTAATTAGTTTGCATGAAAACGAATCGACCGTAACACAAATAATTCAACAGTGCGTACGCGCGCCCGACGGTTGTTGGCAGCCTACTGATTTACGCACCGCCGTCGGTGCGCTCGAGAGTAGGCTATTAACGCGCGCAAGTACATTAAATGAGAGATGCCTGCCCAGGGGCCCAATTCTCACGCCTTCGATAATATATCATAAACGATATTTCTCGAAATAACATGGCGGATATCACAAAATTTGAATGTTGCGTGTTCTCGAAGTATGAAAATGTCAAATATTTATCACATTTTGTGATATCCGCCATGTTTTTTCGATTAATATCGAATGTGATATAATATCGAAGGCGCGAGAATTGGTCCCCAGGTTGTTTGATAGTTGGGTACAGATAAGAGTAGATAGTTATGCAGTTTACGACTAGAAGCGTCTACTAGCACATTATGTCCGAGAATGTTTAAAAATTTAAAGTGGAATTGCCGCCGGCGTACGTTGCAAGACGCCCGATAAAGATCCCCGGGCGTCCAAGGCGTTTTGTTTACGTTGTACGCGACTTGGTGATCTATTGTACTGCGAACACTTTCGTAGAGATCCAAGATACTATTTAGTATGATTTAGGATTGCGATTCGATAGGCTTTTTTACAGCGATTACGATCTGAGGCAAAAGCTTTTTGGTTTTTTGGTTGTTGGTTTGTTACGAAGACATGATAGCCGGCAGTGGGGATTGATTATGATTAGTAGGACAAAGTCCGTAGTACAAATAAAAATCTAACATAATGGTTAAGCTGTTACACTTTAACGATTATAGCTGTCTGCAATAAATTGATGTACCCACTCTCTGTGTACTTAGTTTTTAATCGTCCGAACACGTTATAGTAGATTATTCACAAAGGGGGTAAAGTGATGTCTTACGTCACGGGCGTCATCTTGAATCTTGAGCGTAACGAAGGATTCGAGAGTTAACCTCGAGGGTGCACGAGCGCAGCGAGGGAGTTTAGTGTTTATTTCCGAGCATAGCGAGGGAGTTAAAAGTAGAATCCTGAGTGGAGCGAGGGATTAAAGCACGCCCAAGACGAAGACATCTTTATCCCCGAGGAGAATACACTGCTTTTTGCGGATCGACTGCCGTCCATTAAATCCGCTGGCGTGCAGGTATTGGGGCACGCCGGGCACGATGTTAATTGTGCCATAGTTTGCAGAAAAAGAAGAAGAATTATTATTTCGGCAGTAAATAATTATACTTACTTCGTCACTCGAGAGTTTTACGAAAACATTGTTTGTAATTTCTTAAAAAACACAGGTTTTTTTTCTATATTTAGAAGCGCGCGCTTTTTTTTTCATTCCATTCGTGCTAAATGAGGATCCACACGCAAAGCTTGATGCAGATGGCGCTAGCATAGATACGGCTATGTCAAACATTTTGCTATTTTATGTCGGGCTTTTTCGTATCTAATTTACAGTTTTTTGTGACTATCTAATGTTATTTCATCATAATGTATTCGTCAATGAAGTTATCTGAAATAAAAGACGAACATCAGAAACGAGAATCAAAAGTAGGTATCTGGTATAAAAGCCGATCTTATTGCGAGGTAAACATTTGGGTGTTAATCCAGTTTTATTACTGTAAATGTTACATTTAATTGGTTGTTGAAATTGTTTTTGTAGTGTTAATTTGTGTTACAAATTTACTGCATAACAAGGTTTTTAATTAATATAACTAAAATAATAAAACACGTACATGTTTGTTTTTTAGGTTAGAATTCTACGATCGGAACCGCGATGATACCGGGAATTTTGGTGTCATAGCTTCACAATCTAGTTATACGATGAATGTTCCCGATCCAGAAGCTTATCATGATGTAAATAGTTCCAGTAAACTACCTAAAATTACGAAACATCAAATACAAAGTTACTACTTTATAAATTTAGGAAAAATACTCTTTGACCAAATCTTGAGACAATATTTTACCTGTGTATGCAGATTCTCCAATATAATCAGTACTCTTGAAGTGATCCCTGCCTAACCGAGAGTGTGTTATCGTGACAAATGATTTTCTTCTTATAGCTGTTTTCCACTTCTTTTTTAAAACTGGGTCTTTTGGAAATAAATGAACACCATTATTGTAACAACCTGGCACAGCACATAACGGCATTATGCTTTCGTAGATTGAAAACACAAAAAAAATACTCAAAAAAACACAACTTCTGTACTGAAATGACAGATAGCTTTGGCCGCGTCAACAATGCGCCACCTACAGGGAGAATTTGGCAGTGTGGATCCCCATTTTTGGCTGCCAGGTTCAAATTTCAAATATGTTCTCTTTGGTGCAGGACGGGCTAGTGTGATCATGCCTACGAACTCTTATTTGAAATTCAAACCACTTTGCCTCCCAGGGGCGTAATGAAATTTAATACAATATTACGTCCCTAGGGATGCAATGACTCACTTTGAGTCAGGTTTACTTGATGTGTAATTGAACATTGCCGAGTAGGTAGTGTGAAAAATGTTATTTTTTATAGCGGCCATATTAGAAATACACATTCTCTACCAGTGATTCTATACCTATTATTTTTCATTCATAGGATACAGCCCGCCGGTAGAAGGACACAGGCAACCTTCACGGAACCCTGAAAATTAAACGTTTCGTTAATAGGTTTATTTAGCAGCGAAGCTAGCAGAATAGCGCTAAGTAAGGGATGCTTACACCCCTCGAGCACAGCTGAACAACGCAATTAACAGTGAGCAGGCATAGCTCACGGCAATTATACCACTAACAATGAGATGAGCGTTATAAACCCACGTTAAACCAGCCTCGTTTGAAATGCTGTAAGTTGGTAAAGCTCTAAGTATCATAAAGGTGATGGATGATTCATAAGAGCCGGTTTCAATTCTTAGATAAACCAATTCAATATCCTATTATTACGATTCACTAGACCATACAAAAGCAAAGCCCAAATATGGCACAACTTTATCTGTCACGTCAAGTGATAGTGATACAGTTATCCACTAATGGTTAACAACAGCTGATATTGTACGAGTATAACATGGATGTTTTTGATCAGAATGTAGATGTCTACGCATAATTGAAGTCCACAAATATTGTTAAACATTTTTTTTCTGGTTGTTACTTCGTAGTTTAAAACGTACGTAACCCAAAGGATTAGAAGCGATTTAATATCTCTATAACTTAATATCTACATTAAGTTATAGAGATATTAAATCGCTTCTAATTCCTTTGGATTACTTAAATAAGAAACATGAAAATTATAAGCATTGATATCGCAATGATTACGAAATATAAGATCAAAACTTCTACTACCTACAATATCACAAATAGGTAAATGTCGTGATCAATTAATGGTCCTCAATACTAAAATTCTTATCCTGAAATTAAATATTGAATTGCACCGCTTTAATTAACTAGCTGCTTTTAAAACCCCGCCTAATAGACGCACTGAGAGCTATTCTCGCAAGATTAATTAATCGAGACAAAAGGTTGTTCTGAAAAGAAAAATTGCAGTGCCTAACTACTTACTCTACAGGGGACTGAAAACATTATTTGTCTTTCTTGTATGTATTTTTATACAAAGTTTGGTGCTAAAAACCGCACTGCAGCGAATTCAAAGGCGGTCAAATGTTTTGTTTGAGTGTACGTAATTGTGTTCTGTGCGGGTATTTTTAGGTATATACTTAGGGTAATTATTGTTTTTAAGTGATAAGCATTCACTATGCAATCTAAATATATTAATGCACTTGAAAAAAACGACCACCAGAGGCGGGAATCGAACCCGCGTTCCTCGCATACCGGGCGATTGCCTAACCTCTCGGCCACCCTGGCGTTGGCAGAGCCTGTCGAAAATTTCAAGTGCTTCTTAACGCTGTAATGCCGCGTTGCTTTCATCAATGTTATTGGGATTATACCCTCAACACTCGAAAGAAATACTATTGCAAGTATTTAACAATCGAAAGATGAAGCTTGCAAATAAGATAATTATTGTTTTTAAGTGATAAGCATTCACTATGCAATCTAAATATATTATTGCACTTGAAAAAAATTGAACCCGCGTTCCTCGCATACCGGGCGATTGCCTAACCTCTCGGCCACCCTGGCGTTGGCAGAGCCTGTCGAAATTTTCAAGTGCTTCTTAACGCTGTAATGCCGCGTTGCTTTCATCAATGTTATTGGGATTATACCCTCAACGCCAACGCCAGGGTGGCCGAGAGGTTAGGCAATTGCCCGGTATGCGAGGAACGCGGGTTCGATTCCCGCCTCTGGTGGTCGTTTTTTTCAAGTGCAATAATATATTTAGATTGCATAGTGAATGCTTATCACTTAAAAACAATAATTATCTTATTTGCAAGCTTCATCTTTCGATTGTTAAATACTTGCAATAGTATTTCTTTCGAGTGTTGAGGGTATAATCCCAATAACATTGATGAAAGCAACGCGGCATTACAGCGTTAAGAAGCACTTGAAAATTTCGACAGGCTCTGCCAACGCCAGGGTGGCCGAGAGGTTAGGCAATCGCCCGGTATGCGAGGAACGCGGGTTCGATTCCCGCCTCTGGTGGTCGTTTTTTTTCAAGTGCAATAATATATATACTTAGGTGTTGAATATGGATTGTCTTTAACCCTGGACTATTATTTATTCTGTGCCCTGGAACAACTCAGGTCCTGAGTTGTTTTGGTATTTAAGTATGGTATTGATACAAAGTAATTGGGCATTTCAATGATAGATTGAGAATGATACCTATGTCAAAACTCGAAGCTGAACCCGCTGTGAATTTATGATTGGCATTCTGTAAGCTCGATTGATAAATTCGAATCTACGCTAGGGATACAACACTTTCAGTGTGTTGAACTACTGATAATATACTACGCATAATTGTTCTCTAGTTTTGGGAAATAAAACTAGCCGTTCGCCGTTCCGTTGCCGCTCGTTAAACGCAGCCATTGATGGAATGTCTGGCGTAACGATCTCTCTGCCGCATCCGTCAATGACACGAGTGGCAAGCACCTCGACGCTTTATCGCCGTGTGCTGCAACTTTTGTAAGTAGAAACTAAAAGTGCTCTTGCACGGGCAATTTTTAAGCGGTAATTGCTCGGCTAGGAACTGGCGGAAGGGTGTTGATTTCAGTTGAACGGGTCGGGTTGCCTAGATTTCAAATGTTTTCGCGCAAGAATCTGAACTAAAAAAATCTTTGATAGCGAGAAAAGTGAGCGAATATTCTGTGACAAACGCCTTTAACTTTCAGTTGTAGCGTACGAGTCCCTGCTAGAACATAGTTCTCTAAATAAATAATATAGATGTGATTATAATGATGAAAATATATGAACACGACTATAATCGTCACGTCTACTAATCTCGATATACCTACAAAACAAAGCCTGGTTTGTTTGAAGATTTATAACTCGATAACGGCTAGACCGATTTTAATGATCTGTGATTTGTTAGATTCGTCTCCTCCTAGGATAGCAGAAAAACATCAAAATCACATTAAAAGGGTCAAAGGGTGAAATGTGGGATACCAGTTTATATGGAAAATCTGGCATTTGCGCAGACAATGTCGCGGGGATCCACTAGACTAGACAAAAAAAATATTTTCCATGATCGATCTGCTAGCAATAGCGAGAGAGCAAATCGAGTGCGCTTGGAAAAATCCACGTGAAAACGAAGCAATTTCCGAATGAAGCGCTTATTGATTAGGTGGAAACAGTTCCTAGTTGAAGTTGGCTAATAGCTTCGTACCCTGTCACGATACCTCGCGCTCGCGCTGCAACACATAAACAATTTAAAAAGCCTCTCGTACCGTAAACTATACGTACCGTCCGACTCTATTTTATTTCGAACAGTGCCACAATAAATCCGATTTTATAACCATTGCATCTGCTTTTAAAGCACGCGAGTCTTGTAATGAAACAAATCGGATGTTCCACGTCACTTCGTTAAAACTCCTGGGCATTGCTACTTTCAGTTCAAACTGTTTCTAGATTTATTTTAAAGCTAAGCTCTTCAATAAACTGTTGAAACGTACAAAATCACAAAGTATTGTGTACAATAGTACAAACACAAAATTCGTGCTTTCTACGTGTGACGTAAAGTACCTACAACTTTGGCAAGTACCTACCTAGATGCTAATGATATTCACTTGAGTATTTAATTTAATTTAGATATGTAATGCAATGCAACAAACGTACAGATTGGTAACCGAACTACTTATCTAATCTATTAATATCAGGCTTATTTTGAATCACATTTTCGAAATAAAATCATCTACAAACTGTAACTTAGTTACGTCAAATAAAGTAAGAACACTGACTCTACCAAACTTAACTTTTGAAGTAGTACCCAACATCCCTCTAACGTATGTTAAACCAAGTAAAAGATGAAATATCCACAAACATTAATAAACTCTCGATAATGTTTTGCATAACTTTCGAAGTTGTAAAGAAACACGTTCTTAGAACAATGGGCGCTTGTAAAAGGTTAATATTATTATGTTGTTGAGGGGGAAAATCTGAAATACCAACCCTATTTTTGAGCGCGGAGCAAGGGCTCTCAAAGAAACAAATATTTGAGGCTTTACCGCCGACCGCCTCTCACTAAGTTGTGTGTATACCTACCTCAACTTATTTTTCTTTCATCGTAGTGAACTTGATCTCTTTGCCACTGATTTGGTTGTCTAATATTGATAAACTAGTGTAGGAATAATTCCAAATATGTATTATTCCGTCGTTTAGGACTTTGACATATTATCAAAGCTATTTCTATCGTTTGCTTGTGCTACATATTTACTTGCGACACGCCTAATTATGTATTGTTTGTACTATTATATTCTGTGACATATCATAATTATCTAAATTACTTCAACTAAACGAATTAATTATGATAAGTATCTTATATATTTACTATTGATTTACATTTTAGAAATTGATTTACATTTTAGATTTGTATTTACATTTTAGAAATCTGCAAATTTGTCCGTTTACATTCAGAGTTTTATACCAAGCGCAAATATACTCGTACAAAATATTCCCTTCGAAACACATATAAATTGACAATCCCTACTTGCCGTCTTCAACTAACTTCATCAAGCTCTTATAATATGTCCATAAAAATATATAACAAGATACCTGACCATTTAACCCAAGAAGAAAACAATAATATCTTTTTTAAACACTTAAAGCAACTATTAATTTCCAAATGTTACTACAATATTGACAAATATTTACAAGATAAAATAAAATAAATAAATACCTATAACACATACAAAATATGATTACTATAATAAAGCTTCCTCTCATATTATTACTACTATATTTTGCAGTGCCCGACAGGGTCCATAATGATTGACACTGCACCCTAAATTGTAACACCCTGTATGTACCTACACATTATGGAGCAATAAAGTATTGAGTATTGATTTACTATTAATTATTTTTTACTTCTCCTATTTCAAAGCCATCGCTGGTGGCATTAGAGGAGGCTGATAATTTATATGATAATAACTGTACAACTGTAATTTCTAGAGATTCCAAAGACGTCTCAACTGCGCGTCTAATCGTCATAATCGCATCTTCATGTTCGTCACAATCTTCTAGAAGAAATGTTCTCTAATTAATTAAAGCAGCCGTGTTTTCCTTGTGTGGGTGTGGCCATTCTTCCTGTTTGCACGCTAAGGGAAAGAAAGTTAGATTAAAAGCGATTCATTGTCCGGCCATTGTAGCACCGAGTACTGGAGTCAGCAACGAGCTGTGATCTCACTATCACGGAATTGATGAACGACTCGTGCACCAAATGAAAATAAAGTGGATTCCGGCTCTAAATGCATCGCACCTATAAACTTGCACTTATAAACTTTTCAAATGAACATTTAGTTCTTTCAAGTTCACGTTCCATTCGACACTCAATGTAACTTTATTTAACTTCGGAACAATAAAGGGCCGGGTTATGAATTGATTTGTAATTCGACTAGGTAACTCATGGAAGGTTAACTTCGTTAATTGAACAAATTCAAGAGAGGTTAAGCTTGCTTGTCTGAGAAAAGCGTCGACAAATTCTCGATAAAGCAATTTGTAATCGACCAGTGGTTCAAAGGACCAAATTTCGTGGGTTGCTAGGACCGTCTATTAAAATTTGAAACTTCATTTTACTGAATAAATTGCTTCTTGACTTTGGCTATCTTCAAGATAAATACAGTCCGTAATCTGGGCCGCTTAGGCAAACAAATTTTGCGTTGGAAGACTTTTTCCTGTTTGTTTATTTGTTAATGTTTTAGAGATTTCTCGGGAAAAACCTTCGCAGCTTCGTAGCGTCGATGGGAATACGCAGACTACAATTCATTTAAAAATATTTCTATTTCAAATTCTAGTCATAGAAATCGAATCTCTCTTTTATTCAAAATAAGTGACCGGTACTCGATCTGTTCCATGTAATGTAATTCATAATACGTATGTTCAAGTTTTTATTAAACTTTGACAAAAAAGGCTTGAGTGGCCCAAAGGACGTCTATGCATTAGCTACCTGTCATGTCGGGATAATAAATCATGGAGGTAAATGTTCACATCGTAAACCACGCCCAACAATACGCAGCTATTTTGAACTGTTACTTTGGTAAACTGTAGTATTATCATTATGTACTTAATGTTATTTTATATATATGAAAAATATTAAACAGCAAAACAGTTCATCTGTCGCAGGAATATGCAAGTATTTTTGTTTCCAAACAGATGTACACTACTACTAATTAACTTCCAGGCAGCTGCCTGAAATACAGTTTAGTTTATAAATACTTAGGTAATTATAAAGTTATGGAAAACAAATAGGTATAAGTAGCTACAAACATAAAACAATACAGCAAATAATTAGCATGGCAAAAACTTGAGAGATTGAGATTTTGTTATATTAAGTTAGGATTTAGTCGTCATATAAGTTTTAGCAGTGTTTTAATTCTTATTGTACCTAAAACCCAAAGACCTTCAGAGTGAACAGGCTTCTTCTGGGTGAGCTCGCTCCATCATCGACTCTCTCTGCGGCACGTCTGGCTTAGTCTAGAGTCAAGAGCAAACCCATTTCGAATAAAAAAACCCTACATATTTGTAAGAAATGTCTTAAGTCATATTTTTATAACAAGACGAAAAATTCAACCCTAAACTATTGTTAAACAATCCTTGCTATTGGCTGGGAAAGAGCGCACTCCGGTAAAAAGAAGACGTTCCGTGCTGTTTATTGGTCAATGTCTGCATACCTTTAGCAGTACCTTTTGGAATTCAAATACCTCTTGGTCGGCGAACCGCAAGTCTCGTACCCAAATTAAAAGCTTTGAAGCGAGCAAACAAAGGCAGTTAGCACTTCTTACGTCATTATTCAAATGCAAGCACGGGCCAGTGTGGAACGGAGCAATTCTTGCGATAACAATTCGGATTTGTATTACATGCCCGATAAATAAATTATAAATACATTTAGCGGGGCACGTCTCGAACCATTTCTCTTCGTGTTCGACTAGCCCATTTGCAGATCTGCAAACGGTGCCATTACTCAGCAATAAATTGGCATTTGCGCCGCCATACATATAAATTACAAGAGCGCAAAGAAAACCGACTTCGCAGTCACTTTTAAAGTTACGTTCAAAATTGTGTTTATTGTTTGCGAATTGTTTTTTCTTCGACTGATGGACTAATAAGATATTTGTCACAATTGCTTATACTTTAAACAAAAATTAGCATTTACCATTACCCATTTCTTGTTTGTTTTTTCCTGGGAACGGAATTCATTAATTCATTCAATTAATTTTTAATTATTCTTTAAAATCTACCACGCCTTAAGCGTGTTAAAAGGGGAAGTGGAATTAACTGCTTTATAGCAATAATTATGTGACAACATGAAGCAGTAGAGTTTGTTAATATTCATCTAAATCACGTTTTTACTGCAGTTTTGTAAACATTACCCTCTGAGCCCCTAACTAACAATGAACACGCGATACGCCTGAATTATTCATAGTATTTTTTGATAGGTTTGGTTTTATGCTTTGAAATAGTGCCTTCGTTCATACTTTTCTGCACTTATATTGCGTATTGCACGAGCATTATTATACTTACGCTAGTCATAAAGTTCTTAAACGGCGACAAAAGTATAAAACAAATTAGCCGTGTACCCAATAAAGTTAGAATTAGTAGTAAATAAATAATTCTTACCTTTATTTAGTAACCGCATTTCAACCCATTTTTAAACTTTAATATTTTGTTTACTACTCTCATTATTTGGGTAAATTTATTTTTATTGATTTCATAAATATTTTTTTAAATATCTTAAATTATGTTTATTTGTATTACAAAAATACTTTCTTTATCAGTTCCTCATTATTAAGGACATGTATAGAAAATAAAATATATAGAAAATTAAAGATCAAAGAGTTGGGAAAACGAATGCATTAAAATCGTTTCTTTGATAAAATACAGATTGTTAATCACATGCAAAAACAACATACTACCTACTTACCTATCTATTCATACATTTTCCTTATGGTAGTACTATGTCGACCTACAGTGAATTTGTTGTATCACAAATTGTTTATGTATTATTTTTAATCGGCCATTAATCCTAAATTTACAAAATATTATTTAAGTTTAAAGTTGATATGAAATCAAATTGAATTTTAACTAATAATAATAATTACAGTTGGTAAGAGCACTCGCCCGGATAGCGAAGGGACGTGGGTTCGAGTCCCACCACATGACATAGTAGATTAATTTTTGTGAGCGAAATTCAATTTGATTTCGTAAAAACTTGCAAAATAATTAGTCAAATTATAAAAATAATTTAAAGTTGATTTCTAGAAATAGTATATCCGTCCTAATGCAATAACGCATGGCGTGTAACACCCGGTGGCCCACCACTTCTTCACATTGCGCGGTCAAATAATGAAGTAATTAGCACTAGTTACTTTCCTTGAAATATTGCTGTGACAAGAAATAACGGTATAACTGGAGTTCTCGCACCTTGCGTTTATCAAGTAATTTTCAAAGCAATCACGTCTACTTTAATAAAGGCACGTACTTACGTGGATCGCTTGCGGCTTCAGTACTAATGAAACTCATAAGCATGGATTTAATATAGGCCATTAATACTCCCCAATTGCTGTTTCAGAGGAAAAGAAAATAGGGAGGGCCCGTTTTGACTGCCATTCCTGACTGAGGTACGGGCAACAGCATATGAAGCTAAAGAAACACTTCGGCATCTTATAGTAGTATCGTAGTCTCGTAATAGAGACAATAAAAATGTGTAGTCTGATGTGCTAGTTGTACAACCTCATGAGATTGCATTCAACTTAGAACACAACTTAACTGAAACGAAGCCTAGGGGAAAACCAAAAAGAAATACTATGTTCACAATGATGAAAAAATTGTGCAGAAAAAAGCAGTGCTTACTTATAACCAAAACGTGGTTTTATAATAATCGAGATTTTTTTAAATTAAGGTCCGTTTCTATAGTAGAAATACTTTGAGTAGTTTTTCATAATGTAGAAAATAAGGCTTATAATTTCCTGAAGCGAAATTTCATAATACGGATTTTGAATGTCATACCCTAATAAATATGATTGGTAGGCTATTCGAGCATCCATCCTGTACAGTCAGCATCAAAATTAAATATTTGAATATGGTTGGTCTTGCCCGTGAGATACATAATCTGTGATTCAAAGTACTAAAGAAAGAACAAAATATTAAATAAATTAATAAATAAAAAATGGTTTCTTGCAGGTGCTAGGCATCACATTAATATGTAGATGTCGCGTACGTGAGTAAGCCCCCATGATTCTAAAACGCCATAGCTAAGAATTTCTATAAGACGCGGTGCAATAGCCATGCCACTATCAGATATAAATAAATAATTGACTTTTCACAATTATTTATTTCTTACACTATCGAGGACTCATGCAGCCTACCAGCTTAGGACTCAAATCGTTTGCAATTCGCATCGTAGTTTTCTAAGGACAATTGAAACCAAAATTAAAACCAAAACCCATTCTACTGACGTAACAATAAAATTCAAACTAGCTCGCAGTTACAATGATATCCAATTTTTTTAAAGATATTGATTGGAGATCAAAATTCTGAAATCGTCTGAGGCCTGCCAAGCGAATCTCCTAACAAAGTGGTAAGTCGCAATTGACCCCGATAGTACCTACTAAATGTTCAGCTACGTTTATGGCCGATCGTACATTTAGAAGAGAACATTTCCCAATACGCATTTGCGTTGACAAAATTTTCTTCCGACCACTCCTTGTTCTGTCACCGGCGGGAAATTGTTTTTCGCACAACATTTCCGGTTCTGCCTTACGGAGCAAAAGCAGACCACTTAACCAAATCTCAGAGCGTCGCCCCCTTCTGAGTTTGCTTAATACTTTAAACTCGTAATGAAGGCATTAAGGCGAGCTGAATGCATAAAGAATGAGCCACCACAGACCCCATATAATTAGCCCCTTTATAACCTATTTTCCTAATTACAGCATTTAATGAAATACTAATTGAGTTAATAAGTCTAAAACCTTTATAAGCGTTGGTTACTACCATGTAGTATCTTGCACGATTATAAACGCGCTCTGTGATGAAAATATCTGGTTCAACGTTTAGTAATTAATCTAGTGCCTTAATTACGGCTACATTTTTAAAGAAAACAGGTTACTTGAATAACAAAAAAACCATACTAAGAAACAAGCAAAACAAGATCTTACAAAGGGCTACTGTCTGTAAATTTGGTAAGATTATCACGTAAAAACTGAAAACGCGGCGGTTAAATTCAGGCCGACAATAACAATTTTCCAAGTAATAAGTCCAAGTCAAAGGTTTCAAAGTACTGACAGTAGGTACAAAGCAAATGTATAGCAAATTGTTCTTGGTCCGGTGCCATAAGGCGTAGAATTGTGTAATTTCTTAGCAGCCGATTGTATTTCGAACAGAGGCCATGCCAATAGGGAAGTTACTTTCCCCAAACTAATTCCATAAAGTCATCGAAGAGGCCGGCTCCCGTATCGTCTTGTTTAATCTCCATTCAATGCCTCCCTCTCTTGTTAAACAACAAATTTGACGTGTTAATAGCCAAAGTTTATTTACGCCTATGGAACAAACGAAATTTCCGCACTGAAATTTAATTTTGCGGTAACATAAACCCGCTCGATTTACATTTTTTTTAATTTTATGTACCGTTTGCATTGGATTAATTAATTTACGGTAGCAAAAAAATAAATAAATAGGTAAAGTGTTGTAAATAAATGAGTTTTTCCGTCGGTATCTTACATTTGATTTCTGTAGTATTGGTACAAATAGGTGAAGCTGATATCCGCAGTTGCGGTGCAAAATATTCCAAAATTTGATCATGTACGCTTATTCACTCTATCGAAGTAACTTTGAATCAGACATTTTTTAGTCTTTTGAATGGGATCTTTCAGTTTTTTCGTCCTTTCAATAGCTCTCTCCTTTAAACAAATAATAAAGCGCGGTGTTCGTAAAAAGGCAGTTCATTACTGAGCTAATTGATCACGATTCATTAATTGCAGACCATTATGTACCGGGCTGGGCTGTGTACAGATAATTGGACGATCCAAGGACGTCATCCACATGTTAAAGTGTCGAGACAGCTTCGCTAATGGACGCTTATATTCCGCCTCCAAGCGCCATATCAAAGGAAATTTTATTTTAACTAGCAGAAAAAATGCTTAAATGGCATTATACTAATTCAAGACCCAAGCGTTCGTTTGTGATCAGATCCTGACGTAGCTCTAGGTAATAGGGATAAGCTACAAATGTAGGGATTTTTTATTTATAGTTGTATAGACAGACTGTTCATTGGCTTTCAGATTCTTATATGGCTATTTATAACTATAATTAAGTAAGTAAGTACAATATCCACAAACAAACACTTGTTTAGCTAATTACACTGATGTCGTTATGTTTTATGCATGTGAAGGCATCGCGATAACTTTTAAATTTGGTAGGTAGGCTTTACCGATTACGATTCCAATTCAATAGCAATGTCATTTTTTAGTTAGAAAGCTACCTATACATATATTTCGTCCATGCTATTACTCCTCTTCAAAAGCTATAACAAGTATTGCAATTTTAAAGGCCTGCAGGTGGTAGATAGCTGGTTAAGTTACAACCATAAAGTGCTCAACTATATTTTTTCAAGATTCAACTTCTGTGACGAATCTATCTAGGTACCTACAGAAAAAGAGGATCGAGGAACAAAAAGCATTAGAGCGCTCTAGCCGCTTGGCCCCAGCTCTTCGGTTTGCTTCTTGTACAAATATTGGATTGTACAGTGGTCAGCACATCAATCTATCCAATTTCGTTGCAAAGTCACCCCTAACAGAACTGCATAAGACGCAGCAGTGTTCCGTTTGATGTGCTATCGTCCGTACTCGTACGCGCGCGAAAATCCTATCCTAAAGGAAAATTACATTACGTTTACATTACCTATGCTTTTATAAAATATAAATTGTGTAATGATGTTATTATTTGATCGTAAAAGTTTTAAAGGAAAATTTATTTTATACTTTTTAGCGCATTGACATAAAAGCTTGTTTTTAAAAAGGGTTTTTTACTTGTAATTTATTTTTTACTTTTTAGTTATCGCTGGAAAAATTTCTTAGTCTGTGGGCATATCTCATTGCTTATCTTATTCAACGCATCATTGAGGCAAGGGCGTTTGTCGGTTAAATTTGATGGACTTATTATTTTTCGATCGACTAAAAATTGAAAGGGTAACTAACAATATGCAACTAATATCTAACATACCTAGGTATCAGTTTATCAAAATATTATTTCGGTGACAATTAAATTGGGTAAGCCTCAAAAAGGACTATTTTAGAAATTGAATAACGACAGTGACTTAAAGGTGGCGAAAGTTTTAAGCTCGCTTAAGACATAGGTAAGTAAGGAACAATAAATTACGGCTTGGCGACTAACATAATGGCTAGGCGATGAGTAAAATAGCTTGGCTACGAATTTGATGTAAGCCAAAGAGTTAAAGAGCACTAATTATTACCCTGAAGTATTGAAATTCCTTCAAAAATACAGCAAATAGGTAAACCAATTATTTTAACCTCGACTCACCGTAGTCCTTCGCTGTGGTACTAGTCTGCCCAATAAACAATGCAGTTTAAAGGCCGAAGGCGCGAAGGGAGAGCATCCTAATGCTTGCTTTTATGTTGAACAATTTAAGGCTTAATGTTTATGCCACTTGCAAGTTGTAAACTAATGCTGTTGACGCCTTTCGCGAAATTACACAAATCAAAGTTAAACAATCGATGCTACGGAATACAACAATTCGACTTTACTTTTTACTTTCAAGGTCAGTACAATCAATACACAGAAATCTTAAACGACTTACACAGCTTACCATGCATTGTAATCTAAACAACCTGTATACAAAATTTCAGCTCAATCGGTTGAAGATATTTGCTTTAAAATTGAGATGCAATAAGTATTTGTGTCATAAGTCATCACCCGACTAGGTACGAGTACAACACCTTGTCTTGGGTGTTAGGAGAAATCCGCCGCGTAAGGCATAAGTAAGCTTCAAGCTAAGCCTTACGCAGCGTAAACACAAAATTTCAGTTTGATTTGAAGTTATCCTTATCTTAGACAGGCAAACCAATGCTGTTGACGCATATCCCACCAAGATTAAACTTTATTCAATTAAATTTTACCTATCGATGCTACAGACTCAAAAAATTCAACCTCAATAATTATAATCGATAACTCCAAGAAAACCCCTTTTAACGGTCGTATACCTTATGACTGAGGGTCGTGATCATTATGTGGAATGAAATACACACAACGACTTCTAGGCAATAGTTAATGGAATGGTTTGCCATTGCCTTTTCCATCTCACACACTAGTGGCTAGTGCACTAGTGTGCAGGTTTTTCCTCATGGTATTTTCCTTCACCGTTAGGCAGCGATATCTTTGAAAAAGACTGTAGGTACTTACTTAAGTTTTTGTACAAACTTATTGGTTGGTACAGGCGGAGATAGAACTCATGATCTCACGGATGGAAAGTGAAGTTTTCTCCGCTCGGCTAACACGCCTTTTCTTCACGCCAAGAAAACCCGATACACCAAATTCCTAAACGGATCGGAGCAACGGAGATAAACTGGCATGCTTATTCTCTGCAAACCCTTTCATTTGATACCCATATTGTAAGAAAGCATAAAAAACTTAGTCCACCATCTTTAGAAGTCCGCCTTATTTGATTTGGAGTGACGTCACATTGTTTATCGAGCTATTCTTAGCAAGCCCTTTCATTTGATACCCATATTATAGGAAAGCATCAAAAACTTAGTCTGCCATCTCCAGAAGTTCACCATATATGATTTGGACTGACGTCACCTTATTACCTTCTTTGCAGATGCTTATGTATCGAGTAATTCTTAGCAAGCCCTTTCGTTTGATACCCATATTGTAAGAAAGTATACAAAACTTAGTCCACCATCGTTCGAAGCCCGCCATATTGGATTTACAGTGAGGTCACTTTTTTATCCAATTATTCTCAGCAAGCACTTTGATTTGATACCCATAATGTAGGAAAGCATAAAAAACTAAGGCCACTCTGTTTAGAAGTCCGCCATGTTAGATTAAGAGTGACGTCACCTTCTATATCGAGTTAATCTCAGCAAGCCCTTTCATTTGATACCCATATTAGAGGATTGGGTTCACAAGTCGGCCATTTTGATTTTTTTAGTAACGTCACTTTATTTTTTGAGTTACTCTCAGCAAGCCCTTTCATTTGATACTAATGTTGTAGAAGTGCATTAAAAATAATGAGTCCGCCATCTTGGATGGTCCGCCATGTTGAATTTAGAATGACGTAATGCATCTTACCATGCATTGTCATCCAAACTAAACGTTTCTACTAAAATTTCAGCTCAATCGGTTGAAGAGATCTGCTTCAAAATTGAGTTGCAAGATTCCACCCGAACAAACATACATAGTTAGTTACATTGCAAGCTAAATAAAAGCTTGTAACTTGTAATAATAAAATAGTATTTAGTAGACACCATAACTGCTTGTGTAAAATTCCAAACTCAGCAATCTTAAATGATTTGTAATAGTACTGAGATCTAAATGAGAATAAAAGAGATGTTAAGATGGCTTATGTCACATACATTTTGTTGGCGATAGCGAACTTCGCTTTAAAATAAAATGCATCTTGTCTACGGGTCAAAGAAAGTTCATCATCGCCCAAAAAGGCTCAGAGCAAAAAAGTGCGAAAGGGAGAATTGGCAAATACGTAACACATCATAAACTCGGATAGAGTCGGACCAACCGAGGCACTGTCACAAGATCCCGTGTTACCCACGCGATAATAGGATCAAAGCGGGCTTTATTTGGTACGTGTCCACGCGATTTCACCTAACTTATCGAATTTGCAAATCCGCTTACACTTCGTTAACAGTACCTACATAGGTACTCGTAGGTGCTACTTATTCTGTGGAGAGGGAAACCACGGGACTTCTAAAATGTTCTATGTCGATTGTTTTGTTTATTTAGCTAATCTTGAAACGTTATACGATGAAATATTTTATATGACCAATATACTTCAAATTAGACGAATGATTAAGTTTATGAAGTCGTATTATCCTAATAAGTCTTACACCAGAGCATATGAAATCACTGAAAACAGTTTCAGTCATTCTATCACAATAGCATTTTATTATAAGATTATAGCTGATCCTATCCAATCAGCAGCACTACGATTTACCTACTTTTTTTGAAATTTTGAGTATGCGAACATCACATTACACGTACATACAAATGGTCACCAAAGTATCGCAATCCAATAGGCTTACATAAATGAAATAGGGCCAATTACGTATTCCGTCAGTGATACGAATTTGAGTGGCGCTGTTTATTCTCCATCGTCCATACATAATTTATAAGGATTGCAGCAGTGATGGAAACAAAACAATTTTAGTTTAAAGTAGACGAAAAGTATCTCGCGCTTAGTCTCTTAAATAAATTATCAACCTTTGGTAGGGCGAAACGTAGAAAGGTTCTGTCTTGTTTACGCGTTAAGGGAACTTAATGCCCTGTATCAATGTCGGGCCAACACAAACTAGAGGGGTCCCAACCTTTCCTCTGAATTACGTATCGGCTCATGGGATAATCTAAAGCAACTTGACTAACGTCCCTAATACCCTAATACCGTACCGTTGCGTAAATGCGTTACCGTAATTTTCACTTAAATCTGTTACAATGAACAAAATTGCGAAATGGTGTTCGTAGATGATTGAATAAAACATCAGTTGTTGTAATGAGCTTACAAAGGATGAATGGTGAAGTTGGGAAGATCTGCCCTATTTCGAGGAACAAAATTGGTTACGTGTGTAGTTATTTTGGCGACTGCAGGAAATCCATTGGGAACCCATTTCGTACCTAACTGCCGGGTCAGATTTTAACGTTGCCTTCGCTCACCAATACCTATTTCTGAGTCGAAATGCTGTACTCTGTTTGTATTTTGAACAGAGGCTTCTAAGTTTCAAAAACTAATACTGAATTTGCCACTGCTATGCCAAATATATAAATATGAGATGGCTAATTTGGAATAATTGACAGATGGGTGACATGAAATAGTGAAGACAAACATTTCAAATTAGCAGTCTTCTACCTATTCAATTTGTATAGCAGGGGGCTAACATTTCTTTTCCTGAGATACTCATGTGGTCTCACTTAGTCGTCGTAAATAAATTATTTATTGCGACGTGTCACCAGTTATTTCTATGTGTGCGTGAAAGAAACTTTATGAATATTGAGGTGGACTCTAAAAAGACTGGTGCTGGGAGTTGGTGGTAGGCTGGGATTACACTTAAAAAATAAAAGTTAATCAACAACACTAAACTGACATCTTCCTGCGTAGTTGTTTAATGCTATATCCTTGAATTTACTCTTGTATATATTTTTTCGGGTCTTTGTAGTTATTTCTTGATATAAGTAAAGGTCTTCTTCCTTCGGAAAAAGGGCGAAAAGTAGCGCCGGTATTCTTCTTTTTTTTAGCGCGTTAGTTAAGTGGCCAGCACGCAGCACCGTGGCGGTCGTTTACCGATTACCAGATATTAATTTAAGGCAATACTTAACACTATGAGTAATTCCAACACAAGGGAAATAGCGGGGAAATGTTGCTTCTAAAACGTCCAACTTGCTAATCACCGGCAGGCAGGTAGCTGCAACCAATCTAAAATTATGCCAGTAATAACCGCATTCTCTTCATGGGGTAGGTCACTAGGGTGTATTATCGTCGCGATCTCCATAAAGTGTATCAGTGATTAAATCAACTAGCACCTTATGCATAAATTATGAGCTTATCTATTCTAGGCCCGGGGCACCCTCCTGCGGGGCATAATGTTCCCGAGACAGAGGACGTCGCGTCTAACGTTAATAATACATCGGAGTGACGCGAATCCTGCATAGATTTGCGTGAACAACAAAAACCTTTCTGTTTGTTTTCACGACATGACATCACTTTAATACTTACTAACAATGCTTTCTAGCTGAGGTAGCTGAGGATCGACTCGTTGATTGATTCTTATTTTGTTTCTAACAATTTACTGACCTTCTTTGCAGATGCTTATATTTTAGAATAAATTTATAAATATCAGGAAAGTTTTTGGAATAAACTTTTTATGTGTTTTCACTGTTGATATACTTATTTGGTCGAGCCTCCGCGTATAGGGGTATAAAATATAGTTATTTTAGAGGTCACCAATAGATACGAAGGGAAGGGTATGTAACTTTATTTAGAGAAAAGTTTACTACACGAAATCATAATAAAAAAAAACAGCACACGGTAACTTTGGAAGATTACAGTATTAACAATGGCTCAGGGGAGACTTATCGTTGTTGAAACATAAACTTAGAAGGCCTTTTTCTGCGCTCTGCGCTTAAGTGGCAATAAAAGAAATGTGGTTTTATTCTCACTAGCACTGATTCCTTACGAAGTTACGTGCGAATTAAAAATTAATTTCGCAAAATAAAATTGCGGCGTGATTTCGCCCCCGTGAGTGGTGCGGCCAGATTCGTTCAAGTCTCCGAGCGCCCGTAACGCGAGCACTTACCGGTTACACCCTGAATTATTTACACCACTATCCACTATATTGGATTGAAATATCCGACTCGCAGCTCGCTTTCAAAACAATAATATTACACAATCAGAACAAGCCTAATTAACAACTATTAACTATACCAAAACTACCATAAAACTTTCAAACTTAATTGAATAAATGTCGGGGAATAAAGCAACAAATTGAAACATAATTAGTGTATTAAATTGAGGTTATTATCGGCCCAATAGAACCAACTTCGAAGCGTAATGACTAGAACTCAATACGTGCCGTCTCAGGGTAGTTAGGAAATAAAGTTTTATCGGCCAATGTGTAAGAATACTTATTCCCGTTTATTGCTCTTCGTCCAGTCATCTCCGGGCTATTAAATTCGTCGGAAAACGTCACATAAAACGGTTCCAATCGATTTCGCATAAACGATAGACGTGACTAGCCGGAAAAGTGTGTGCAGCCTAATTTGACCTCAAGGCATTCCCTATTTATGAATAGAGATTTACGTTATATACCTACCTATGATTATGTACTCGTCGTGTATCAGGTTTATTTTAGAACACACAAAATAGGTACCGCATAATATTAATAAAACTAATAATAATTACTCAATTCTGTTTAATATTTTTCAATCGTTCTCTTGATTTGAGACAAACTAAATTATATCATTCAAGCTAAGACCAGTAACTTTATATAAAAAAGGATTAATATTACAATATTGCATTAGCAACTGTGCTTAATCGTAATATTTGGAAAGGCTGTTGTCATTTCAATCTGGGTGTAACAATACAATTTTTGTGACATAGTAAATAACAATAAAATATATTTACGAGTAAGCTCGATAGAGTGCATCGTATTGCTTTGTTAAGTTCGACGAATACGCCTAAACTGAAATTCAATTACAAGTTTCGGGCGTGAGTGACCATCAGATTAAGGGTGCGACAGGGCCCAGATCGAAATTAATTGGCTCATCCAGATATTGTTCTAGAACCCTCATCTCCGAGGATTTATGTCTTACGAGGCGATGAACCGAATAATGAAAACTGTTTACTTTTTTAATAGGCCCTTGAAACTGTTTATTAATGGTCGTGTATACAGAGTAAAGGGCGGAAAGCAGAGAGGAATAGAAAAAACTCCACCGACAAGAGCCTAGCTCTTAAATTTGATGATGATGATACAGAGTAAGTAAATCGACTTCGCGTCTTTGCGTCATCTAAATTCTAAACCTTAATGCTCCACAATACTTACTTTGTTCAATAGATACTTATATTCACACACAGTATTCTTTTAACACTAGAAGGAGATCGAAGTTTATAAATAAAATAATATTGGGACTCCACCAAGACTCGACCCTTTCATCATTATAATGTCATAACTTTATTAAGAAGCCTGTTACTCCAGAATCATTTTAAATTTGTTGTTTCACGTTGCATCCTGATTTTAGGTTAATTATTTCTTAATTCCAAAATCTAAACAACAACGTCAGAAAGACCTCATAATATTTAATTACGATGGATCAATGAATCGAGTTCGTCAATATTCGTCCAATTACGTAATGTTAGGGCAATTTATTACAGGCATGTTTATCCGAGTAGAGATAATACTCTGTTTAATAATAAAGGAAAACAATTACTGGGAAGGACCAAAGGAATCGATATCATAATTGATATGAACCTTATTTTTTCGAAAGAAGCAGACATTGCGCGATTAATTGTTACTTTCTCTCGAACTTATCAGAAGGCTGATCGAGGTTTTTAATGTTCTGCATTTCTAGATTGTTAAGGTGGTAAAGTTCTTATAAGGGTCGTTGAATATTTAGCCGTAATAACACTCAAGCTTCGTCCAGGTCAAATTCCGTATCGATCGGTAAATAATAAATGGTCAGCCGGTATTATTAAACTTTATTTCGTCGAACTTTCAAAACAATTAATCAATATAGTTACTTTTCTTATGAAAAGGAAGGTGATTAAGTTGAAACTAATTGTCCTTTATTTTGGTTTCACATAATGCTATATGTTCATGAATGTATGAGGCTTTTATTGTTTCAAAGGACGTCATGTCAAATAATTCCTTTGAAACTACGAGCAGGCTTATTTTAAAATAATTACTTTTGATCTATAACTGAATACAAGCAAAATGAAATTTAAGCGTTTTGACCTATGTTATGACAAAACAATATCAGTACTTAAACGTTAACGTCTGTACTCAGTAGTCAGAAAATCAGAATTGTAGATAGAATGCTTTGACATCAATTGAGAAGATTGTTGTAAATTAAATTACGCATAGTTCAAATTACAATTTCAGTAACTACGACAAGACACGATTGGATTAATAACACAATTTCAGCGGATGACCTCATAATTGATAACAACAAAGCAAACCTCATTAATTGATTCAGTGATACTGTGCAGTGAAATAGGATGGCATACGAAAGAGCCTCTTGAGACAAAGACTCCGTTTGTTCATAACCAGCCAGTTAATTTCATTATTACGAGTCAGAGGAGCGAGCACCGGTAACAGATGTGCTCCTTCACTCGTGATGTTTAAACCCGTCTTTTCTTAGAGACTATTGTTGTAAAAATTATGAGAATTACTTTGTACCTCTACAGCGATTTAATTAACAAAGTAACATCGCTGGAGTGGCAGCGCTTCAGGAAATTTTAAAGAGTGGCCATCTGGGCACAGACAAGATGCAATCTTTCTTCAGCCAAGTGACTATCGCCTACAAAATGGCAAAATATGTATGCGAAAGTTTACGTGATGGTTTATGTCAGTTTCATACATTTTGTTAGCGATATCGAACTTCGCTTTAGAATAGATTGCATCTTGTCTATGGGCCCTGATTCACAGGCTTTATTTTAGGCGTTCTTTACAGAGGCCTTACTTCAGGTGACAATGTCCGTATTTTCGAGTCTAGCCATCCTGTTCGTTCTAGCTGTCATGCTGGCATGTGTGAGAGGGACTGCTAAAGTCGAAAAACGATCATCATTATCCACAGTAAGACCTCTGATTGCTAAGCTAAGGTTTTTTTCTAGGTTGCATTATTCGCTAAGAGATAGATTGCTTTTCGTACATATGATACAAATGATCACATGGGGCTGCCATAAAAACAAATTCAGTGAGTTCCAACACTACGAAGATGTTAAAGTTATCTCCCATGATATTAACCTATTAATAATAAGATCGAAGAAGGCATGACCTGTGTTAAGTTCTATTAATCAAAGAAACTGCTTAATCTATTACTTTAGTGTATTTTTCATTAGCCCTAATGGACTGCTATTAGGTAACAAGCAATAAGCATTTCAGTAATAAGTGTTAATAAAACTCTAGCTCGGGCGTTAATGCTTCTCTTAGGTGTATATTGCGACAACTGGTTGAAGGCTCTTTTTAAAATTGTAATGTTTTCGTTATATGAAAGTAAAGTGGTTTTAATTTATAACATTCTGATGAAAATGTCCTTATTCTTTATAAGGGCCAATTCTGGTGCTCAAATATAGCAACTTTATCTATGAGACTAATGTCAAAATCGCGATAAAACCCTTAGCCGCGTTATAACAAAAACTCAGTATCTACTGGGTTTAAGCCAGAACTAAGCTATTAGCTAACCATTAGAAAAGCGTTTATAAGGTTATGTCACGAATGTGTCGGCTAATATTTAGACCTATTTTAAACTGGTCTATTTTTTTGTAATAACACCGTAGGAGTTTATTAATGTTTTTCAGGTAACCCTGTACCTTTACACATTTCATCAGATAATATTCTATTATTACAGCTGCAAGTAAGTAATAAGTTTAATTTCTGGCTAAAGTAGATGACCTTCTTGCGGAAAAGTGCTAAAGTGGCTATGTAGAGTATTTTATGATAAACATTTTAAGCTACTAGACAGAGTTTATTTTGCTCCGAAGTTTTTATGTGTAACAAGGCCAATTTACAATTTTTGCAATAAAATTCAATGTAACTTCCTAGAAAAGGTTATGATTAAAGATGCCTATATAAATATTAAATATATGCTAAGAGTACGCTTCCACTCAGTCTGTGCAGATATTTGAATTTGTTTCAGTTACCGTTAATTAAAATACTTTTCTCGTCATGTCTACTAGTTGGCTTTGAAGCTTTTACTAAAAGTCGCTACGAACCTTCCGACCATGCCTTGGATGCAACCGGTTGGAAACGAATGTGTAGACAAAGAAGAGCATGAAGGTAAGCATCTTGGCGACGACCCGTAAAATAAATAATAGATCTAGTATGTTTCTACTTACATAAATAATTATGACACAGAAGTAGGTAAAACATACTCCAGCTGTCGTTTATATCAATGCTACTCTACAAGTGCTCTGCATTTACAGAAAATGACGTGTACAAACCATAGACTAGGACGGACTTCTGGGTCTCTTCTCTATGGATGCAACTGTACTTAAGCCGTTCTTAACGGATATTATTTTTTAAATAGCGGGTAAACCTCGATTGACGGTTAACTTGACAGTATTCCCATACAAAATTTATCGAATAATCCTAAACCGGCTGATTAAAAATATTTTGGTGAACTCCAGGCTAAGATAAACGACACCTGTAAATATTATATGACACCGACGGCCGCGTGTCATTTTCAAGTCTCCTTCGATAACACTTGTGGGACCTTAAATCAATCTATTTCAATGTACTGCCGCCGCATTCAAAGTTCTCACTTCAATTTAATCTTTAATTACTCGTATGTCTCATTCTGTCACTTTCTATTTAAACGAAATAAAAACCAGCCAAGTGCGTGTCGGGCCACGCGCAGTGCAGAGTTCCGTAGTAGCCTGTTATTACAATATAGAACGATATTGTTGTTTGTTGAATGTCTTTACCTCTCTTATGCAAGCAACTACTTCAACTTTGAATCTATTCTAAGGATTTTGTATTTGGTAAAAAATATCCAACACCCAAGTTCAATGACTATTACTGCTAAACTAATTAAGTTATCTTAACCGCTTGACCTTTCCTTTGAAGTTTATGTAATGTAGTTCATTTCATAAACTCAAAACATCATAACTAGAAACATTTTTTTTTTAATTTTTCAAGCTAGCAGTTAATTGCACTTTAAAGTTTATTATTTCGTAAATGAAGCATTAAATCGAAAACTTCTAGAAAACCCTAAGTTATTTTGAAAGACCAACTCAACCATAACCCACACGCTATCGTATGGGTCTACCCTATGGTAGATGACCAAAAAAAAACATCACTACTTTAATCTAACTTAGTATTCTACCGCTTTATCGGCCTTCTTGGTATACATACGGTTACAAAATTACAGCTTTCTTGTACTAACAGTCCCTTAGCCGAGTCTCGGACAAACAGACAGATGGGCATGACGAAACTATAAGGGTTCCTTGTCAGGACTACGGAACTCTAAAAAAGGACTGCATGAGACATTAATAAAAGGCTGTTGTTAACCAACAATAACTCACTGTCGCTTGAAGTGTTAGATAAAAGTTATGGCATATTTGGGCTTTATTTTTGGATGGATAGCTTAGTGAATCCTCCAAGGTATATTGATTTATCTAAGGTAATGTGGAAAATTAATGTTCATTGCATTTTATTTTAAAAAAGAAAAAAGTAAACTCCAAAAAGAACGCAGGCGGTCACAGTATTATCTACAACTACAATTCTGCCTCAGCGCGCACTGCAATATTTTTACTATCCCCTTAGCCACTTCGCACATAGCCAATACTCTGTGATTTATACACTTCATTTTTCACCACGTTCTGTCTGTCAATGTCGAGTCGAGCTGGAAACTTTGGAATTACCTTTCACGGTAGGCTCGCTGGTAATTGTGCGATGTATGGAATCAATGGAACTTTATATATTTTTAGATTCATTCGTTTTGACAACGGCGTTATATTTCTGCATATATTTTTTATGTCTAGAAGGGCGTACACATCAATGAGAATATCAGATAGTTTTTATATTTTCGTAGTCCTAAGGAAGGTTTGCGTTTAGAAACGCCTGTGCAAAATACAATCTTAGATTGAAAAGTAAATGGTTATCACTTTAAAAACAAAGATCATGTATTAAATTTCATACAGATTTAATTTAATAATAATCTGCTTCGTCCTTATAAATTAACATCATAAAATAAAAGCACTAGAAAAATTATAAATATATTGTCCTTGTGGTAAGGTTACCAACGCGCTGGCAGCTGTTTTTTGTTTCAATTATATTACAAGCCTCTTAGATAATTCAAACTACATTAAGCTATTTAGTTTGTAAGTCTATTGTCATTTTGCTTTTCTCAGTAAGTAATATTTATTTGCAATAATACAGTTTAGGTTCTTAAATGTATAATAGTCCAGTGCATTCGACCAATAAGATGGTATGCAAATTATAACGAACCTCTTAACATTTAACCAGTTTCATAACTATCAGCTACTATAATATTGTACGCACAAATAAAATAAATGAAATATTTATTTGATTCATTATTTATAACGATAAGTGTGATCGCTGTTTATATTTTGTGACGCTTACGATTTAATTGAAATCCTCGCCAGTTGAGTAATGCTTGTACGCCGATACCATCGAAACTAATTGTTAAAATGAAGAGCTGTTTGACCCTACGCTAATAGCACGTCACTTTTATTTATGAACTTTTCATGTAACGTCGTTTGTTTGAAACACTATCTTAATTACTTGCGGGGTAGTTATCGTTATAAAAGACCTTCTTCATTTTTACCGTTATGAAACTTATACAACGACCAATACCTACTCAGTGAGCAACAGTACCTACCGACGGCACTGTTAGTCATTGAGTAGGTATTGGTATAAGTGTCGTAGGTATTGACTGCCTCGTTGGTCTAGTGGTCAGCACGCTGGGTACTGTCCACGAGGTCCCGGGTTCGAATCCCGGGTCGGGCCGAGAGTGTTCGGGTTTTTCTGTCTTGAAATTACTCAGACACAGCTCGGGAGTCAGGAAGTTGGTGGTGTTAACACCCCCGTGCCTCGGAAAGCACGTTAAGCCGTTGGTCCAGCGCCTGATCTCTCTACGGTCATGTCGGACTGCCGTCTCACCGAATTATGAGAGTGAAGGAACAGAGAGTGCACTTGTGTATTGCGCACACACTTGTGCACTATAATATGTCCCGCGCAGTGGCTAATCTCTGTTGAGATAGGCCGCCGTGGTCGAAAATCAGCTAGGAGGACATTATTATTGGTCGTCAAATATAGGTACAGGGTGTCCCAAAAATAGCGTGCCAGACTATCACTAGAGTAAGCTTAGCCATAAATGCTACAAAAAATAACATGACGCCTATAAAAGTCTTATAGTTTGGGAGATAATGCCACTTTTTTCTATTTTTCTTGTATAAGGATAACAAGCCATAGTCATAGACAGGCAAGGCTATTTCCAGTGTCAGTCTGGCGTGCCCTTTTTGGGCAAAAAGTGACATTATCTCCAAAACAAAAAGGCTTTTTTAGAGTTTATCTGAAAGGTCTGTGGCATTGTGTCATTCTGGCACGTTCGTTTTTGGACACCCTGTATGGTGCTATAGTCGATATAGCAAGAAGAAGATAGATTTCTTAAAATTATTTTTGTATTGATCATGGCAATTGTAAGTCGGTATCTACTATAAAATATTGAGGGTTAACCAATTTGATGATAGGTAGTATTAGATAAATAATAAATAAATTGTTTCAACAAACACACCAATTACCTAGTCCCAAACTAAGCGTGAGCTTGTGCTATGGTGACTAGGATAACGGATAGACATACTTATATATAGTTACCTAATAATCCTAGATAGGTGGTACCTAATAATCCCATAAATCATTCTATTTACGAACATGAAAGTTTGATAAAAGTCAATTTGGAAGTAAATAATCCTGTATTGACACATTTTGTACACGAAGCGATAGGCATGAATCGTTATTGTTGCTGTATGTCATTATAAAACAGTAATGACAATAATTTTCCTCGTCGGGAACAATCTACGTGAATCCACGAATACGCTCCGTAACAGGTAATCGATAGAAACTTTCCATTCCCACTTTAATAATGTTTATTATCTGTAGAACAAACCGAATTTACGCTGTCACGCGTACAAAATCCATTCACTAAATAGCCCCCATTTCGTATAATGGGGGAGGCTGGTAATCCAATTAATTAGCGCAGAGATGAAACTACATGCTGGCTGCAACTATTCTCGGACACCTGATCTTTCGTCGGTGTAATTATTTTAATAATGTTTACCGAATCATTTTACAAGGGGTAAATCCGTAATTTAAATGTATATGCATGCTTTTTTTATAGGAAAAGACTATTTAACTACGAGATTTTACATAAAAAATCAATAAGAATGCGTGCTGCGCAAAAAATATTTGCGTGTTGAGTTCGTTGATGTTGTTAATATATTATTATGACGCCATTTCCAAATAACAATATAAAACCATAATTACTGGGTAATTCATTACCAAAATTTGTTCTACAACACAAGTTTTATTTGCAAAACCTACGATTGCCTAACAAACAATATTACAAAGCTCTCATACTAAAACTCAAACTCGCACTTACATGCAAAATGTGTAATAAAATATCCAACAAAGGGCACAAATTACGAGCCTGAAAAGGCAAAAATTGCCCAAGAACATGGTATCTCCGCGCATAAACGTCGTTGACTGTGTTCCCGTTTGTTTGTCGTCGATACCCCATATAAATCACGATTCACGACCCTCGTCTTCGAATACACAATGGAGACAAAACCAAAACGTCAGTCTGACCTTGCTTGCCCCCTTGTCCAGACTAGTTATAAATTTACCGCCTCAGATCTGTGATAATAGGCTATCTTAGGCTTGCAGATTGTTGTCATTACCCCTGGCTTAGATTAAGCTTTATTAATAGCCACTCTGATTGGATCATTATTTCTTTCTTTTTTGTTCACACGTATAGTTTGGGACAAGACATATTTCTTTTTAATGTTAGAATTAAGTTAAAGTTCTCCTAGTTAAAATAGCCCAGTATAGTTAATTATTCATCGCGTGTCATGTCATATCAACCTGTCTCACTTGTCACTACCCCAAAGGGATCTATGAACTGAACTCGGTATAGGTACTTGTCAACCATCAAGGTTAAAACCAATGATCAATCAAATCATTCATAAATGATGTATGGAATAATTATCCTATATTAAACACACTACAGCACAACTGCAAAGCCATAGTTAGGTACTTAATAAATACCTAAGGTTTTTGTAGATATCTATCTAAATAAGAGATTGAGATTAAAATAAATGTTATTCGTTGCAACGTAAACCAGTTTTGGACCGTTGAACAGATTTAATAATGTTTTGACACCACTTGCTCCAAAACGACAAATTACAAAAAACCTGCATGTACACATCTATTCTTTTGTCATTTATTTTACACTAGTGGTTCCCCGCGACTTTGCCCGCAAGAGTCGGATTCCCCCCATTTCACCCCCTTAATGTTTTATATCGCAACAAAATGTAGCCTATGTCCTTTCCAGGGTCCGTAGACAAGTGGCAATTTATTCTCAAGCGAAGTTCGTTATCGCTAACAAAATGTATGAATCTGACATAAATCATCGAAACATCACGTGACTTTTGCATACACATTTTGACATTTCGTTGGCGATAGCGAAGTTCGCTCCAGCAAGATTGCCATTTGGCTACGGGCCCAGGGTTTAGAACTGTCTCCATACCAAATTTCATCTCAATCGGTGGTTTAAGCGTCAAGAGGTAACAGATAGACTGACAGACACACTTTCGCATTTATAATATTACCATGGATATGGATGTATGGGGTTCCCTCTATCTGGCAGAATGTTTTTGCTCCGAAAGTCACTTGGCATAATTTTCTTTAGTCGAATATTATTCAGGCAGAATTTTCTGTTAGCATAATTATTGTTTGGTCGAATATTTATATGCCCGAATTTACAATGGCATACTTTTAAGATAGCAGAAATTTATAAGGCATAATTACCTTTGGCAAAATTTTACTTTGCATACTTTCGCTAAGCATAATGTTTATTAAGTACGATTTTTATTTGGCATAATTTGACTAGGCATACTATGAAGAAAGCAGAATTTCGTTAAGAATAATTTCACTACGCATATTGCTATTCCTTTTAAATAGTATTTTACCCTAAAATTGAATTAAAAAGTCATTCAGTTGTGGTACAAAAGTTAATGACAGAAACGAATCGGTGCAAAACCGACTCCACGCAGTCTTGTTTGCCCCACCCCTAGAGTGTAATTCAAAATCGCGTAGGACTGCCGGAGCCCCGCAGCGCCGGAGCCGTGACAGAAACCATGCATAAGCTGTTGCTTGCTTGTATGCTGCATGCATGCTTACTTGCATGTTGCATCCCTGCTTGCATACATGCAAGCTGTTGTGCATGCATGATTGCTTGCATGCTTGCTTGCTTGCTGCATGCTTGCATGCTGCATGCTTGCTTGCTGCATGCTTGCATGCTGCATGCTTGCATGCTGCATGCTTGCATGCTGCATGCTTGCTTGCTGCATGCTTTCTTGCATGCTGCATGCTTGCTTGCTGCTGCATGCTTGCTTGCTGCATGCTTTGCATGCTTGCTTGCATGCTGCATACTTGCTTGCATGCTGAATGCTTGCTTGCATGCTGCATGTTTGATTTGACATGCATGTTGTATGTTAGTATTTCTGAGATATGATTGTTCTGCCTTGTAATGATTTTAAATATGAAAAATATGCCAAAAGACGATTCGGACTGTGAACTTTCTGCGATAGGATGATTCTGCCTTTTAATCACTATATATACGAATTGTATGCCACAAGACGATTCTATCTGTGAACTTTCTGCGCTAGGATGATTCTGCTTTAAGACTATTATGGATATTAAATTTCTGCCTAAAGATGATTCTAGCTTACACGATTATGCGTTTTGAACGTCTGATAAATGAGTGAATGCTAATTGATGTTCTGCGAAAGGAAGTTTATGCTATTTGATGATATGCCAAATAAATTTATGACAATAAAAATTCTGCGAAACAAGGTAGACCCGGATGTATGAAGTCGCCTTGTTAAAATAACTTTTTGTACAAACATCGTTGTTATTTATTATTATACTACTTACTTCATAATTTTTTCAGCGTTTCAGTACCTTCCATAATGTAATACCAATTTATGAAGGAGTCAAAGTAGGCCAAGATTGCTGCAGCTGTAAAGCGCATCAATATTATAGAACCCGATACAGCTTATACGTCCTGGCGAACTAGTGCTGATACAAGTAACATTTTTTTGTGCTTATTTGGATTTCTTTCTTCTTTCTTCTTTGGTGCTTATTTATTTCTTTAGTCTTTTTTTTTAATCGCTCAGAAAAATAAGTAAGTAAGTAATAAGAAGGGATTTGTACGTTTATCATAACTGTTTTCCTTAGTATAGTATCCACGTCGAGTTTATCTATCCACGAATTATTAAATACGAAATGATATGCAACTGTCTAATTTACTGCCACCCAATATCAATGGAGAACACGCATATACGAGTATTGGCGTAAATTTCTTATCACAGATTACATGATATTGTATAATGTAGACTATATGTAGATATGTTTACGTAAAGCCACTGTACATCAAAGTGCAACTTCTTACTTTGTCCCCGCGTGACGCAGCCCGCGTTAAGGCTAATGACCCGTGAACGGTGACTGCAAGCCCATGAATATGAGTTCTCCATAAAACTTGGAAAATGCACTGAAGGGTGGCGGTCCGGTCCGGCAGTAAAACTAGTGTAATATTGCACGGATCTCGCATAAATCTGGCCAAAACTAGTCGCACGCTGCGTTTTGTTTCACTGATCAATCAAATTTTTACCACCCATTGTAAAAAAAAATAACATAAATTTGTAGAAAATTAAAAAAAATAAGAATTAGGTACTTACAACTTTTTCGTCCTTACGCACACAATTCATTTCTCAGCTAAGAATTTTCCTAGTTTAGAATATTAGTTTGGGAAACTAATCATACAGCAATATTACACACGCAGTTTCACAGACCGTTGGCCAAAGATGATCGATTAACACTTGAGAAGTTTAAGTGCAGACCAAGTTTGTCCGTTCAGTTCTGAAGTGTTAAGTAAAACTAGAGCCTTGAAAGACTCACGGATGGTGGAAGCCATCCATCAAATAGTTGCTGGCCTGTTAAAATGACAAGCTTTTATAAAACCCTGCAGGACCTAAGTAGGTGGCAGCTGTTGACTGAATAAAGCTTCGCTTTACCTTCTCCAGCTTAAAACTCTCACTTCTAAGAAACAATCTCGGTAGAGAACGGCTAGTTTTAAACGCTGAAACAATATTTGTTTAAGAACCAAAGCTTTGCCCAGGCTTAATTCCACCAGCTTTTATCGAGTGAAAAATCACGGAGTAAAAAAAAACATATATAGTTACTTATCAAAATTCTCAAATCATTTTTATTTTATTTGTATTGCAAAATCCACAGCTCTTAATATGATGATAACATAAAATACAGACATGTAAGACTTACAGCCGACAGATTTTCATTTTTAGAGTTCTTTACCCTAAATGGTAAAAAAGGGATCTGTCAAGTTCCTTTACATTATAAACCTCCACGCGTTTATGATGAAAAGGAACTTTACACTTGACTTGTATCATATTAAAATTAACATTAAATAGGCACCAATGGCTGCGGTCCTTTGAAAATGTGAAAAATAAAACAATCTTGTAAGTTAACGTCATCTAAAGACACGGCTATTTAAGCCGAGCCGAGAGTCAAACCCATAGACCATAGGGTACTTTCCATAGACCTAGAATCATAAAATTTATCAAGAAGGAAAGTCATACAGCACAAGTAAGGGAAAAGTATAAAATCCAAAAAAAAATTGGTTACATAGTTGAAAAAACCTTTTGTACGAAACCCTAGTGCGCAAGTCTGACTTGCTATTGCTTTGTTTTTGTTAATCAGTCCCACTACAGTATTTTCATATAGGTAGGTAGTTCTCTCTGTAGAGCTAATAAGACTTATTATATCGATATGAATTCCATTATACATGTTTATGCAGTCTGTATTACTAACCAACAGAATTTTGTAACTCAAAACAATAGACTATGTTTGTGACGCATTTCGTTCATATCCAGTTGATGAACTTACTTATCCCTTTATGGTAACGAAGCGCATTTAAATAATGTCCTCTCATACGCGCGATGACAAGGGAGGGAAAGGGAGGCTTAATAAATCAGAACCGCTGAATGTTGGTCACAGTTGGTCAGCTTAACAAAACACCGTAAGAAAACATTTTGGTATTTAAAAAAATATGTGTAAATATTTGATACATTATTAGAAATGTCCCTCGATTATGTCCATTATCAATTTCCTTCGAGTTTTTTCGTATTTTTCAAGTAAATGAGTTAATCCAAGTACTTACAAAATTAATGTAATTCAATAACTACCACAAAACTAAATGCAAAAGAAAATATACATATTGTTTAGGGGTCATCAGTGATCACCAAGGCACAATGTATAAGTACATTTTATGTATTTCAATTAGCCCTTTTTAGTTTATTTGTCGTTGAACTAAAATGATTTAAGTCCCAAAATATTTTAGTAAAGAAATAAGAATTACAGTGGCGCCTACTGTACTGTATCAACTAACCCAAATATGTCAAAATATCTTAAACTAGCAATTCCCTGCGACTTCGCCCGCGCCAAAAGGCGGATTTTCCTTACAAATTTTCATCCCCCATTTCACCCCCCTAATGATTTTATATCGCGACAAAAAGTAGCCTACGTCCTTCCCAGTGTCTCAAACTATCTTTGTGCCAAATTTCATTTGATTCGGTCCAGTAGTTTCGGAGCCTATTCGATGCAAATAAACAATCAATCAAACAAACAAACAAACAAATCTTTCCTCTTTATAATATTAGTATAGATGATACGGAACTCTATGTGATCAACATAAGGTTGAAATATTTTTGCGGAAATTTGTCAGATCAGGGTAGGTTGATGTGGGGTCTTGGGTACACACGACAGCACAAGACCTAAGAACTGCAGCATCATATACCTACGTATAAGCCATTTTTGTTTGTACAAAAATAGGTAGTCTGATGTGCTAGCCCCTGTATATTTTCTTATCGCAAATGAAGGTAAATAGGCAATTGACCGTCCGTTAGTTCTTAACGTCTTGTCATTATAGCCGGCAATAAAATAAGTAAATAAAAAACAATCAATTAACACGATAAAAGCTTTTTTTAAATTAATTGCATTGTTTGTTATTTTCAATTTTATAAACATAGATAATTAGTTATAATTTATGTTCACTCAATTTAATATTGAGTTAAGATTGATTTAATGTCTTTGCTTAAAAACCAGCCAAGTGCAAGTCGGACTCGCGCACAAAGGATTCCGTACATTATCTATACAACAAGAGACACCATGTTTTACCCTTTTTTAGTTTTGAAAACTGCAAAAATACACGTTGGTTGTAAGGGAGCCCCACTTGAATATTTATTTTATTCTGTTTTTAGTATTTGTTGTTATAGCGGCAAGCGGCGGTGAGTCCGCCAGTTAGCTATTACCGGTCATGAGATACAGCCTGCTGACAGACAGACATACAGCGTAATCTTAGTACTAAGGTCCTGTTTTACCCATTAGGTATGGAATCCTAAAACACCGCAAAGTTTATTTTGAAGGGATTTTTGGAAAACTTACTTTTTGGTTGTACAGTAGAATGAAGGCTTCGAAATTAATGGTGTTATTAAAAAAATAGGTTTAAACTAGGTCTAAATATTAGCCGTCAACAGAAGAATGAAACGACACATTCGTGGCATAACCTACTTACTAGAGAAACGCTTTTCTAATTGGCTAGCTAATAGCTTAGTCCTGGCTTAAACTCGGTACTAAGTTTTTGTAATAACAAGAAAAGTTTATGTAAGTATATATAGTACTCGACAGTATGTTTGACAATCAGAATGACTTCCAACAATCAATTTAAAACTTTATTAATCAGCACTAGTGACTACAGTCCACACACGGCCGTTTGCAGCTTTTGTAACCTTCAGTAAGCCACGCAAAGCCGGGGCCTTAGCGAAGCTTAGTGGATTTATTTTATTACGTTTTCTTATTCGCCGTTTAGATCGGGGCTATGATGACCGCTGCCCGTTTAGGAGTACTTACTTAATTAAATGGTACGAATGGCTTTATATGCGGCTGGGTAAGCGTCGGGTCTGTACCCACTACACCGTATCATACCATGACCATGTAAACGTATCAGCCACGAAATCAAAATACTTACACATGGTAAAATCACTTATTATAATACGCCACTTAAAAGAGGAGTGTGTAAGGGCGGTGTTTGTTGGTAGTAAATAATAGTAAATAATCTTTTAAATTGTGGAAACGTGTACAAACATCTGGTGTAAACTGAATAAATTGAAGTAACTTCCACCTAATGAAAGTGTGTATTTACTTTATTGAAATGTATACTTGCGCAATAGTGTTTGATTTATAACAAAATTAAATTAATTTCGCACACAAAAATGGATTAACTGTGTCATCCGGTAGGACTCTAACCCATGACCCTTCGCTATTCGGGCGAATGCTCTTACCAACTGAGCTACGGATCAATCAATTTTTATGTGCAAAATAAAAAAATATATTTGAGTTATGATAGTTAGCGGTTCCACGATCTAGCTAGTGGGCATCGCGTCACATACTTTTTGAAACTGTGAAAATCTTTTTTGCCTGTTACGGTCATGGTAAAGTACGGTATAGTGGACACAGGCCTTTAGAGTTTAGTGCAGCCGGTCGTGATCACCCATAACTATTTCTCTAAAATTTGCACGGTTCAGTTAGTGTTAGTAGGTCAGAAATAGATGAATATTAGAGACGATAATACGGCAATAATTGACTAACGTTAGATAAGCAGAATAAGCCTTTAGGCTACACCAACAAAGTTAATACATTGAGAAAGACCCGAGTTCAACAATTTTAAAACAGCTATTTAGCTGTTTACCAAAATATGTCAAATGACAATATAATGGCTGGTTAAATATTAAATATGTGTTGGTGAACTAGACTCTTAGGATAAGAGATATATTTCGAAAGATTGATAGATACTCTTTATTGCACACAGTAGACAGATATACATAATGTTTATAGAGAATTTACATAAGTTTAGGGTACTTATTGCTAAAAAGATACATAATATTTAGGTATTTTTAAAAATATAATGCTAAGCAATAACTTTTGATAGAACTATGACTAATGTTGAAATTAGTGAAAACAAGAAATCGAAGATAAAGAAAACGTAAGTAAAAGAAAAAAAATTAAGTGAGTCAAAATATAAGAGTTTGGTAAGCTAAGCCTACATCAACTTGCCCTGATCTGTAAAATTTTCGCAACCACATGAGATGTTGAAACATTTAAGACCCGAATACACCAATTTTTAAACAGCCGGTAAATATAAATTGATGGTTTATTTAACACGATTCCGATACAAATATGTCAAATTATAATAAAACGGTTGTTTAAAAATTAAACACGTTGGTGAACTCGACCCTAGATAGAGCTACTCCCAGCCTTAAATATTCCAGTGATTGTAAAAATAATGTTCGTAAGCAAAATTATTTTATACAGCAGAAGACGATAAATCTTTTATACGGCGTCTTTATGAATAGAGCTCGTAAACATTATCAACGGAGGAGAGGAGCTGTGTAAGTAAGCATACAGGGTGTCGGCTGAGTAGACTTGCAATAGTGATGTGCTGAGGAGTCGTAATGATTCCGCTAATATTTGAGCCTCAAACATAATATACATTACTTTTCCTAGTTTATATATTTTTATTCGAAATGGTGTTTGCTCTTGACTCTAGACTGAGCCGGACGTGGCGCAAACGAGTAGAGTAGTAGTAGTAGAGTCGACGGTGCGGTGGAGCGGTATATTAGTAGTGAAGAAAAACGCTCATCAGTAGGTAGTCATAAAAAGTATAACAATGAAATTGGTAGTCGTTTTTCAAAATTTCATAAGAAAATTACTATAGTTTTTAGGTGCTCTCGAAAATAATACAGTGAATTATATTTAAGTTTAACAGTTTTTCTTTCAAAACTGTTTACCGTCTTGCAACTCAATACTGATTAGTGAGTATAATAGGCACCTAGTCATTATCCAGGGAGGAAACTAATGATTGGGGTAATAGCATCTAGCTTTATTCACTTTTGAAAAAAAAAAACATGTATTTTTTGGGACCCTACCTAAAATTGAAAAAATTAAGCTTCGAAATTAATCCGAAGATACCTACGGCTATGTAGCCGCATTTTCTAACATTTCTCAGGAGAATCATTTACCAGAGTCATATAGGCCTAGAATCATAAAATTTGGCAATAAATAAGGTCTTACAGTACAAGTAGATAAAAGAAAAGTTAAAAAACGGCAAATTTATGGTAACATCGTAGGAAAACAACCTTTGTTTGTACAGAACCCAGTGCGCGAGTTCGCCTCGCACTTGTCATACACACATACATAAGTCTAAGTTACATTAAAATGCTTTAATAATACAACAAACTTTAAACATTTTGTTTAACTTGAAATAAACAAGCCTTTTTATTTTAGTAGCAGAATATGTAAACCAGTAATTCCATATTCAGCACATCGCTAACATGTTTGTACGCCCCTTTTTCAATAAATTACCCAGCTTGAAGGCTTGGTTTATCAGAGTCGGCTTTGTCTTGCTTATCTCCAACTTTGTCATGCCCAAGATACAAACTACTTTCGCGTTAACTAATGTGGTAAACACACTACATGAACTGAACTTACCGCAAGTTTTACAGCGTTTACTTACTACACAATTCAAGTTCAGAGAGTTAGGTACGCGGTTTTGAAAAGATAGCGATATCGAGAGATTATGAAATGGGTTATTTTTGTGTTGACTATTTTGAAGGTAGAATAGAAGAAGGAAAAAGGAAAGAACGAGAAAGACCACGAATAAGCTATATGTAGCAATAAAGGAAAAGATAAACGTGTCGCATCAAGAGGTGAAGAGAAGGCAGGAAAGCAGAGAAAGATGGAAAAGACTCCACTAACTTGTTTTGGATGACGATTATTAAAAGTTTTTCTACTTCTTCTCCTTCTAAGCAGCTTTTGGGGTCCTTATAAGTTTATATTATACAGTCAAATAATTTCTTTAAGAAACCATAGGATAAGGTATATGCATAGACCTACATCGCATTGTTTTACCTCATTTATTAACACTTTCGCCGACAGCATCCCAGAAACAATAGAACGTTTACCTGATAAGTATTTTAAAATTCAATAGGTCAAAACATCAATGATTGATTTTTTTTAACCGAAAGAGCAAATTAATTGTCTCCAATATAGATACGTCCTTTGGCAGACTCCGAGCCCCGCGTAGTACCGCGATTAAGCGATTCAATTTTCAAAGTGGCAAATTAATGAAGACTTTCGCGGGTATTTTCCGCTTTGAAAGTATTAAATGTGGCGTTTGGGAAAACAACTGTCAGGAATATTGAGTGGCAATCGCGGAGATTTCGTTCATTGACCGTGGCTATAAGCCTGTTTTGGAAGGCGATTCCAGCTCTCAGTGACGGTAAGTGACTCAGGCATAATCTACGTGTCTGCTTTGGAAACAGAAAATTTAGATAACGTATCGACACCTTGTTACCATCAATTTTCTTTTTTCACTCACCATAGACAAAACTTCTTCTTTCTTTTGTTTTCTTTTAAGCCTATTTGTCTGATATGGTAAATGCTCGTGGTTAGATAGGTATTCGTCGTAGATCTTTACGATACCTTATAATTTTATAATTTAAGAAATTTGTTTTTACGAAAGTTAAACGAAAAAATAATTTCTGTGTGCAAAATTTACTTTCGTAAAAACCTGCAAACAAATTGCTTAAATAATAATATATTTTATGGTCCACCTCCTTTTTATTTTTCCGCCGTACCAATATGCTGTATATCTCAATACCAAAACATCCAGTCTTTCTCCACTTTGTTCGCAAAAATATCAGATTTCCCGTACAGAATATAATCCAATATTTATTTCCGTTTCTGGCCAAACGTTTTATTCTTCTTCAATGGCTTCAAATATAAATAAATAAATAAATATTGGGCAACACCACATATTGCTCATAACCCAAAGTAAGTAGCTTAAGTACTTGTGTTGTGGAAATCTGAAACGACCTGATTGGGCCTGTGCGTTGATACATCAGTCAATCACTTTTGTCTTTTATATATGTCGTAAGATGATTTGATAATTCGAATTATAGCGAAAATTCTAGGGATTTTGCGAAAACACTGATAATTAGATAATGGAGGTTATATTTTTCAATCTTGCTAAAAAAAGTTAGGTTTTAGTACGGAGAGCAGGTAGCGGCCTGAATAAGTTTGTACTAAGTCCCAAATAAAACAACAAAGTGTTCAAACTAAATCCAAATCTATATATTTACTTATGTTTGCATCTTAACTTATAAAACCATGTAAACCAAGTGTAATCGCGAGTCAAGTGGTAGGTGGCGCCATCTATTGACAATTTTTGGTACTAAACACGTAAACATACACTTTGCGTGAACATTCCGCCCACCAAGGACAGAATGTCCTTAAATACCGCCCACCATGACATCTCTTTTGACAAATTTCACAAAAAATCACAAACAAAACATTTCATGTACACACCATTAATTATTAGACATTCACTGGTAAAATACAAAGCTTAGAGGTAGGGCGTTTTATGATAGAGTTTTACATTTTAACGACACTACTCTAGTTATACCATCAGTTCCCGGGTACTTTTCAAGAACTTTGCCAAACAACCATCTACTTGGAGGTAATTCCTCTTCCTTCACCAAAACGATATCCCCAATAGCTGGTTCTGGAACTTTATGTGCCCATTTGTACCTATGCATAAGTTGCGTCAGATATTCATTTGACCACCGTCGCCAAAAGCTCTGAAGCATTGCTTGTGTCAGTTGCCAGCGTCTCAAGGAGCTTAAATGGGAATTTTCATAATTTACTTCGGGAACTGTTACGAGAGGTTCCCCTATTAAGAAATGACCTGGTGTCATAGGTATAGGTTCCTGTGGATCATTATTGACCATTGTGATTGGCCGTGAATTTAAACATGCCTCTATTTGGGCCAACAGAGTCGACATTTCTTCGTAGGTCAATGTTGACTCTCCTATCACACGTCTTATATGGTATTTCGTCGATTTTATACCCCCCTCCCATAATCCACCAAAATTGGGTGCTCTAGGCGGTATAAAATGCCAATTTGTTCCTAGAATCGCAAGAGCCTCGACAATCTCCGGAACAACACTTGACCTTTCAGCGTTGAATAGGTCTTGCAATTCTTTGGAAGCACCTACAAAATTGGTTCCATTGTCGCTGTGTAAGTTAGCACAGTGTCCCCGCCTAGCGACAAAACGTTTAAACGCTTCCAAAAAACCCCTTGATGTAAGGTCACTAACTACTTCTATGTGCACGGCCTTGGTAACCATGCACACGAACAAGCAAATGTAGCCTTTATATGCCTTATGTCCTCTGCCCTTTGAAGTTCTCAACATTATAGGTCCTGCGTAGTCTACACCGCTGTTGATAAAGGCCCTGGCTGGTGTGACTCTCACTGAAGGTAATGAACCCATAAGTTGAGTTTGCTGTTTAGCCTTATGACGAATGCAAGTTATACATTTGCGAACGTGTTGTTTAATCAGATTCTTAGCCGCAACTATCCAATAAGCTGATCTTAAGTAATTCAACATAAGACGTTCATCGCCATGTAAAGTTTTCAGGTGAGCATCAGCAACAATCAACCTGGACAAAGCAGATTGTGTTGGAAGTATAATCGGGTGCTTAACCATTTCGTTTTCTTGCGATTGTGAAATCCTACCACCTACTCTGAGCAATCCAAAGTCGTCCAAAAATGGGGTTAAGGATAATATCTTAGACGTGTTTGAATTTATTTGTCCACATGATTTTAATTACTTTATTTCCTGACCATATTCTGCACTTTGAGCTATCTTTATACAAGCATTCAAAGCCTTATTTAACTCCTCTGGACTCAAGCTCTTATTAGTTTGTACAACTGTTTGCCTTTTGGTAATAAACCGTCTACAGTAAGCTACAACACGAAGTAACTTTCTGAGCGAAGAGTATTTTTCTAAAATAGACTGATCTACTGTGCCTAGATGCACTTTAGGAGACATTTCTTCTACCGTGTCATTGTCCATCAATTTGTTATAAGTGATATTTTGTTCAGATAAAAACATTGGACCGAATTTCCATATATCTAGTTGAGCTAGATCTGCAGGGTTTACACCGCGCGAAGCGCAATCAGCAGGATTGTTTTTTGTGGACACGTGAGCCGTGGGAAGATTCCAAAATGGTATGAATCTCCGCCACTCTATTGGCCACAAATGTCTTCCAATTACTAGCATGCTTACCCAACCAGGCAAGTACTATGGTAGAGTCTGTCCAAGCTCTAATACAACCTTGAGGAATATTTAAGACCCCAGCAATCTCTACCAACAATTTAGCAACCAAAACAGCCCCACACAATTCAAGACGCGGTATGCTCACTTGTTTCACCGGGGCAACCCTAGTTTTGGCACCAACTAGTCCAACATGGACCTCACCTAACGTATTGATGACACGTAGATAAACTACTGCCGCGTAAGCAACGTTCGATGCATCCGAAAATCCGTGCAGTTCTACAACGACATCGTTTGACTGTGTGGATAACCACCGTGGGATACGAAACTGAGCTAAGTGTTCTAGTTCCTTGCGGTAAGTATTCCAATCATCTATTATATCCTTTGGAGGCTCTTCGTCCCATCCTGTTCCTGCTATCCACAATCGCTGTATAAATATCTTTGCTTTTATAATGCAAGGTGCTATCCATCCTAATGGGTCGAATAAGCGTGCCACATCGGATATAATTTTCCTTTTTGATACAGGTGCGGACAGCGGCGGCAAGTTCACCGAGTACTGAAAATCATCATCGATTCTGTTCCATGTAAGTCCTAATATTTTTATTATATCTTTTGTTTTTGGTTCCAAGTGCTAATGTTAATGTAAGTGTTAATGATACCCCATTTTTATTTTTGCAGGACGCATCAAATACCACACGTACTTTAGTGGTCGACTTATCCTCTCTTACCACTGCATGATGTGGTAAGTAAACTGCTTGTTCCTTATTTTCAACAGGCTCCTGTACTACCCTCATATGATTCAGCTGTAAGTATTCGTTTATGACATCTGTGTATCTTTGTCTTAGCATTGGATCTGTATTAAATTTTCTTTCTAAATTTTTTAATCTCCTTGCTGCGATTTCGCGTGAGTCACCACCTTTACAGGAAGGCACCTCTTCGCGGAAAGGCAGTCTTACAACATACCTCCCATCTGCATCACGACGAGTGGTTGCTGCAAAGATGTCTTCACATTTCTGTTCTTCGGTAGTAAGCATTTTTGAATTCAATAAAGTGTCAGATTCCAACTCCCAAAAGCGTTTTAAATCTAAATCCTCCACACATGTATGTAATACTATAACGCGATTTTCGTCTGTAGCTGTATTCACAGGTCCAGATATTATCCACCCTAGTGTGGTGCACTGTGCCATTGGTGAACCCATAGGTCCCTTCAACACGCCTTCCTTTAATATCTGGCTGTATACTTCAGCTCCCAATAAAATATCAATTTTGTTAGGTACGTGAAATTGTGGATCAGCTAAATATACCTAAGATAGTTCAACCCAATTATTTACCGAGACTCTATGTCCTGGTAAATATGACGTAATGTTACCGAGAACAAAAGCCTTCACCTCAATTTCAAAACTTGGATCTAATTTAGATCTCAATGTAAGTAACACCATAGATCTTGACAATACCTGAGATTTTTCACCACCTAAGCCCGACACCACGTTAGTGACAGTGATTTTCTTCAAACCTAAACCTTGGACGGTAGCTTCTGTCACAAACGACGCTTGTGAGCCTTGATCTAATAAAGCCCTGAATACACTATATTGCCCTGTTTTAGCCTTGACTTCAACTAGTGCTGTTGCTAATAGTACGTGACTGCTTTTACCTTCATTGCAAAAAGCCATATGGTTTGCAGTTTCGATTGAGGGTAAACCCTGTTGTGAACTATTCAAATTATTGACCTTTCTCGAAATTTCTTCAACTGTTTGACCTACAAACCCTGAACCGACAGCTGAAGAGGACACATCCCTTGGGTGAAGCAAAGAATGATGTCGTTTTTTACACACTCTACAATTGACGGGTGTTTGGCAAAATTTAACACCATGGTTGCTGCCTAAGCAGTTAAAACATATTCTATTTTTCATAACAAAATCTCGTCTATTTTCGTAATTTAAATTTGCAAATTTTTTACAAAAACATAACTTATGTTTCTCACTACAAAACTCACAAAACATTTTATGAACATCAGTTGCATGTAAAGCCTTAGTATGACTGACATTCTGACTAGTACGTGAGTTAGAAATTGGTTGTTTATTTACATGTTTGGGTTCAATACATTCCAAAGCACGAAATCTATCATATAAGAAGTCTTTTAATTGAACATATGTAGGTAAACAATCAGAAGCGACAGTTTTTGCAATATAAATCTCCCATTCCTTACGAGTCTCGGGGTCTAGCTTTAAACTTAACAAATGTATTATAATGATATCCCACGTAGACACATCTATACCTAAATTTGTTAAAGCACTTAAACAATCTGAGGTAGTATCAATTAATTCCTTTAAAAAGCTTGCTGAAACAGTGGTGGCGTTTCTTTGGCTTAAAAACCGTTTTAAAATGTTGTGTGCTAAATATTTATTATTACTGTATCTTTGCTCTAAGAGACGCCAACACTGTTCGTAATTAGCATCAGATACAGGCGTATATCTTATAAGCTGTTCCGCCTCTCCCGTCAAGTAGCCTTTTAAATATTGTAAACGTTGGACATTATCGAGAGATTGATTTTTGTGTATCATCGAAACAAACAGATCTCTAAAGATAATCCATTCCGTATATTTACCCGAAAACTTTGGAATATGAATTTCCGGCAACTTAACTTGAGATTGGTATGGCTGTGAACTTGTCTTGCTGATGACTAACTCTTTGGGGAAATTAGATAAACATTTTTTTAATTCGCATTGATAATTTATATGAACTTCTTCAGTTTGATCGTACACCTCATTTTTTTGAAAATCTGATTCATTTAATGATGTAGGTTCTACTTTCCTTAATAATTCTCTATGGCCTTGTCTAAATTCAGCCCACATCTCTTTCAGTGCCTCTAACCTATTTTCAATGTAATCTTTAGATAAGCGTTCCTTAGGCGATTTTTTAAAATTAACTTGAGCCTTTGTTATTCTTGTTGATAAATCACTTTGGTAATTAATCAAAGTTTCCATAGTGGACATATTGAAAAACTACAATTCAAATGTTACACAAAATATAACTTTAAAATTTTACTGAGGTTCAACCCTCGAAAATTTTACAAGTGTTTTAAACTTAACAACTCTGAGGAAAATCAGGCATGGATTCCCCGTATTTCCGTTTTTACACTTACAATTCTAAGTCCTAAACTAATATGTAAAAATATTCTAAGTTCTAAAATCTTATCTTATAATAAAGTCCAAACTGCCTTTGAAAATGTTCACTTTTCTTGAAAGTTTTAAAGTTATAATGTTCCTTGAAATAAGGTTTAAATTCGCCTATTTGTAAATGAAAAAGTACTCACGGTTTGCACTTCACTCACACAGATTGCACAAATAACCTCTTCGTCTGTAGTGGTGACCTCCTCCGTCTCCGTAAACCTCCGAGTTTGATTGCTCCTGCCGCGCCCACAGCTCGTCAACCATGTGGACCCTTGCTGCCTCAGCTTCACACAGCTTCACGCAGCTTCGCCCAGCTCGCCGTAACACCAACAATCTCGTAACACACGAGCGAACAAATCCTTCCACGTACTCGGTTTGTTGCAGCGATCTGCGAGTACGGGTTCAGCGGTACTTTACCACTGTGCACTTTCCAAAGAAACTAAAATTGCCATACATTCGGCTCGTTCAGGACCATGAATAAGTTTGTACTAAGTCCCAAATAAAACAACCAAAGTGTTCAAACTAAATCCAAATCCATATATTTACTTATGTTTGCATCTTAACTTATAAAACCATGTAAACCAAGTGTAATCGCGAGTCAAGTGGTAGGTGGCGCCATCTATTGACAATTTTTGGTACTAAACACGTAAACATACACTTTGCGTGAACACGGCCCTTTTACCGACAGAGAAAGGTGGAAAAACTTAGTACTTGTTCAGAGGTCGTTTTCAATCAATAATAGCTCCTAAACAAATCAACATAGAGTTATTATTTTAGTATTATTTACTAGCTGATAGAGTAGACTTAAAATGTTAGTGATAAAAAATATGTTAATGTACGCGTTTTTTTAAAACTTGAAACAACTGTCAAAAATCTTTTTTTTATTAACCGTCTTCAAAAAAGGAGGACGTTATCAATTCGACTGTATGTTTTTTTTGTGGCTATTACCTCATATCTCAGTCATTTGTGGACCGATTTAAAAAAAAAAATGTTTACCTAGAGGTTTTAAGGCCCAGTCGAGATCTGATGATGGGATCTTGGTGTAATTGAGGGAAATCCTCCAATTTTAAAGGCACGTATAGTGTTTTCGTACTAGTATCTTAATGTTGACATGTTGTTACGTCTGAGAGTTAACATTGTGTGGAGCTGAGCTGATGGTGGAACTCCTTCGGATGCTAAAAAACAATGTCAAAAGGCACAGCTCCCTTCTCCCCCCCGCCCCTACAGTTTGAGTACCGAGAAAAGACATAGAACAGTTTTTATCCCGAAAATCATTTGTATAGGGAATGATACGATATACAACAAACGACATTTAAAATGCTATTGGCAAATCTTTACCTGTTCTTCTTTAAATGGTCTTCCTTCTCGTTAATACTTTATTTCAAACGACGCTGTCGCATTTAAACAGCGCGTTTAGTAGGTCTACCCATGTGGCACCTTACACTAACTTTCAACTAAAAATAGAAAAATAAAATACTTTTTACAAAGAATTGACTTCAAAATTGCCTACCACTGTAATTAAAACTAAAAATTCTAATTAAAAAAAACTACTTCAAAACTGCCTATACCACAAATTGAAACTAAAAAGTGAAAAATAATATTTAAATTACCTAACTATTCTACGAAATTATACAATAAACCTATTTCCAATTTATTATCTGTTAATTTTTGGAGTGGGTGCGAGAAATTCTAATTCTAATGTTTTTTTGCAAGTAAAGACAGGATTAAACCATTTCTTGGCTGGCACCGACGCCAAAAAATAACAGATAATAAATTGGAAATACGTTTCTTGTATAATTTCGTAGAATGGTTAGGTAATTTAAAACATTATTTTGTATTTTTTTAGTTTAAATTTGTGGTGTCACAAAGAGATGGTGATACCTTGAAAACCGTAGGCTTTGCGAGCCACTCTGTTCACAGAGGTCATCAATATTAACTTGTACTGTAACGTATTCTGTGGTAAAATAAACAAAACCAAGCAGACATTGAGATTAAGGTACCTACTTCTGCATTTAAATAAGTAACATAGATAATGTCAGCAGCAAACTTATGTGTTGGTTTGTGGTATTGCATTTGGATATTTATTGTTCACCATAAAAATGTCATAGGTTCATGTCTTGTGCATTTGCGTGACTAAATGCAATACCTTGAGGGACCTTGAGAATAATCTGAATATAATAAATTATTGTTTTTAAGTGATAAGCATTCACTTTGCAATCTAAATATATTATTGCACTTGAAAAAATGATGACCGCCAGAGGCGAGAATCGAACCCGCGTTCCTCGCATGCCGGGCGATTGCCTAACCTCTCGGCCACCCTGGCGTTGGCAGAGCCTGTCGAAAAAATGATGACCGCCATCATTTTTTCAAGTGCAATAATATATTTAGATTGCAAAGTGAATGCTTATCACTTAAAAACAATAATTTATTGTATTTGCAAGCTTCATCTTTCGATTGTTAAATACTTGCAATAGTATTTCTTTCGAGTGTTGAGGGTGTAATCCCAATAACATTGATGAAAAGCAACGCGGCATTACAGCGTTAAGAAGCACTTGAAAATTTCGACAGGCTCTGCCAACGCCAGGGTGGCCGAGAGGTTAGGCAATCGCCCGGCACGCGAGGAACGCGGGTTCGATTCCCGCCTCTAGCGGTCATCATTTTTTCAAGTGCAATAATATAATCTGAACTTACGTGTGCGATGGAAAGACACTCAATTTGAATCGATCGAAACTTTTTAGTGACATTTCGTACTCATGCTTTAAGTAGGTGGAAAATCTAGTTAGCAAGTTCGACAACCAACATATTAACAAAAGGCGCGGGTTTGATTATCGGCGAAGGCAGGGTTTCATAAAAAATGCACTGTTATAACTTTAATTCAATTTGTACATTTTGGTATTTTTAAAAACACTGCACTGCTGAAAAGAGTAAAACAACTTTCGAGAGTGATTTAAAAAACCTTCGCCGCTACACCCGTCTCCCATTAAAATAAAGATACTCCCCGGCGTACCTGCTGAAATCGGGGCTAGGTTAATGTATTTGCCCCAAGACAACGGGATTCTTTAATCTTGGAAAGTAAAGCTATACCACAATTAAGTCAATCACGCCTGCTTAACTCGATTTCCTTTTCAGAAACCTATTACAGGCCGCAGGGACCATTCTCCGGCGAGCCACGGGCTAAATTGCCCCGAGGTGGAACCAGTCAATTTAAATGTTAAAAGAGATTCATTTAAAAAATTGCCAATGCAAATGGTCGGGTGGGGCAATATTACCCCCAGATTGTGATCGTAACCTTATTGGGACTGTGAGCACCATCCACTTTGGTTCATAAGTGCTCTTCATTTGATCAGTTTGGGGATCTTTTTCTCTAAAGCTTTTAATTAATGTTAAATTGACGTTTGAAGTGAGCTTTTAGTCGCGATATCTTGGAATCGCGTTCAAGAATTTGGAGTTGTCATACTTGTACTTACCAATCACGATGTTCTTCTTGCCCTAATCCCAAGGGCAAGGTTGGTCAAATATGGTCCCAATCAGAAATAGGCAAATAAAAAAAAACCGAAGAAGAATGTTTAAATCGGATTTTACGATTTTAAACTAAATTAGAGATTTTCTGTGAACCAATTTCACCGAGTATAGCTGTCATTATTGCGTAGTAATTTGTAAAAGCCGAACCGAGTCAAAATTAGTTTTATTACGCAATGCATTATTGCTTAACATGGTAAAGTCAAACATCATCGAATGTTCTGCGTGAGCACTGCAATACACGCCACATATCGCTATCGTTTACCTGTGTAAAGCCTCCAAACAATAATTGAACTTGTTCGCAATGTTTGCTGTATCGATAACAGATGTTGGGCCCCAACAGATTATGGGATGAGAATGGGATAGCAATACCTATAATAGGATTGGATATGGCAGACGTGTTGATATTTGAACGCACGCTCGATCTGAGCGACTGATCTGTCAGTAAACCATATCAAATACGAATCTCGTGTCGAAAACTGACTCGGATTAGGATTCACGTACACGCATTTGTTGGTACGTCAATAAATCATTACCCTGCAACGTCAAACGTTAATAACGTACATGAGTGAGTAAGTTAGGTACTACACTTAACTTAGGTATTGGTAGTAAAAAAATAATTAATACTTATTATTTAGTGTACGTTTTAATTTAAATGTAAGATTAAGTAAAAGTTAATTAAAAGACATGAAGGCTTTTAAATAAAAACTTAATAATGCACATTACACTTACTTAGGTACCTAACCTACACTTACTAAGATATTGGTAGTATAAAAATATTAAAAGACATGTAGGCTTTTTTAATAAAAACTTGAGAATGCACATCCTATTTGTTATGATCCTCATAGTAAAAACCGACTACGGCAAAGCAAAAGGAGGGTTATGATTTTGACAGGCTATGTATGTGTGTATGTATGTATGTATGTATGTTCATCTGTTCCCTCGTAACTTCTAAACTACTTATCAGAATTCGACAAATGACGATAAGGAGTCAATAAATTTATAAAAGTACGGGAAGTCAGTAACTAACCCAAATAAGAAGTTGGACTACTAGTAAGAAGTGCGAATTTTTTTAACACCTAATTTTGGGTAGCGTTCTCTACGGTAAATAAAGGAATAACAATAGACGGCAAAATGTTTTTTACATTTCATTAACAAGTTCTCTGAGATGGCGACGTAATATCTTTCCTCTGGAGTTTCTAGGGATTTCTTCCAAGAATTTCACTCCTCCCCTCAATTGCATGTAAGGTGACACCTGGAAATAAAATAAATATGTTAAGTTAATCAAAAATGTCTAACTAAAAGGTATGTTTGTGTAATAGTATGCAAGTAGGTATATGTCCATGACTTTAAAAAAAAACATTTCGGTGTTATAACAAAAAAATAGACCAGGTTTAAAATGGGTCTAAATATAAGCCGACAACAGAGGAATGAATAACACATTCGTGATATAAGTTAATAGAGAAGCACTTTTCTAATTGGCTAGCTAATAGCTTGGTCCTGTCTTAAACCCTCTAAGTTACTAAGGTACTAAGTTTTTGGAATAACGGGGTTTGTGTCTTGAATTGTTTTGACGCCATCATAAATTGCATTGTATTTACTTTAATTATCTGCACTAATAAATAATGTCCTAACCGGATTTCAATCACAGCGTCTAAAGTCAACCGAGATAAAGTAACTGCGCGTGAGATATTCAAGTATATGCGTAATGCTCAAGTGCACCCTCTGTTCCTTCGCTGTCAAAGCTCAGTTTGATGGAATTCCGGTATAACCGTTAAGAAATCAAGCTAAGGTTGCCTCGGAAAGCATGTCATGTTACCTCCATTGCTACGAATTGTATCAGTGCCTCTTCATTGACGTCAAACCCTGGTTGTTTGACGACGAAGGCCGTTGGTTCTTCTCCATAATCTGGCACAGGCTTCCCAACTACACCAGCTTCTTTAACAGCTGGGTGCAGCTGCAGAACAGCTTCCAATTCTAAAGGCGCCACCTGTTTAATTGAAGTTGTTTTGTAATGCAATTGCAACTAAGATGGGTCCCTGGGTGCCCTGGATCAGAACCTAAAGGGTCTAAAGTATGGAAAATGTGGTTTTATTTAAATTTCCACGGGTTTATAAGTCATAAATTGTAGTGGCCTTTGCAAAATTCTCTATGAGCGCTACCACTGCTGCACTGATTTTGTCTTCTTATATTTTTTTAGGGGTGATTAAGAATCGATATCGATGTATGTAAAAATATCGGAAAATTTGGCTGAATAAAATTTTTCGAAAAAAGTAGTGCCCAACGTGGTGCACGGGTAACCAATTCCAATATCTGTTTGTGGCGAATTACGAAAAATAATTACGACAACGATTTAAACTTTTATGTATATTATCACAAAATATCTATTAATACAAGTAGTAATAATACAACACCTTATTTCCATCGTAGCAGATTATTTCCTTCATTCTGTCCACGATGAAAAAGTACTCGTCATCATCGTAGTAACCGAGATCACCAGTTTTGAAGAAACCCTCTTCATCCAAATACGTTGCTGGATCTACTCCTATGTAGCCTTTCATGAAGACAGGCCCCCTCAGTCGGATTTCACCTCGTTGATTTGGTCCTAGTACAACATCTTTGTCGGGATCTACAACCTAAGGATAAAAATAGATTAAAAAACATTAGCAGCACCCATAATATTTACAATTTTACTAGTGGATCTTACAGTGGACTTTGTTCGTAAAAAAGTCAGATTTCTCATACATCATCCTATTTCACCCCCCTATTTCACATGAAAGTACGATGAAAACCTTATAGTAAGAATATACCATTTCCTATGATGAGTACTTTAATTTTATGGGTATCAACATCGAAGGCTAATTTTTTTTTCATTACCATGAGTTAATGTTTTGTAAATAAATTGGTAGCGTAATACAATGTAATCCGATTACTGAGTGGGTTGACAAGCTGAAATTGAATAGGGGTTATACACAAATAAATTGGTTATTTTACCTTTAAAGTTATTCCTGGCGAGGCCAAACCCACGCTTCCTGGTTTTAGACCTTTAATTGCCCAGCTTTCTGACGTAGGTTCCCCAGATTCAGTCATACCATAGCCTTGTAAAATGTTTCTCAGACTAGGTAACCTGTACGGGTGAAAAAGTTAAATCGACACGACTAAAAGTTTAATAATAGATTTAAAACAGTAAAAGCCTGTCCTGTTCTGTCCTGATATGAGTAAAAACGCCTCACCTAGACAGGCTCTAAAACCGGTCTTAATAGTGTGTAAGTTCCTAATAACCAAACTCATATCTACTTACTAATAATGATTATATGAGACGGCCTCGTTGGTCTAGTGGTCAGCACGCTGGGTACTATCCACGAGGTCCCGGGTTCGAATCCCGGGTCGGGCCGAGAGTGTTTGGGTTTTTCTGTCTTGAAATTACTTAGACACAGCTCCGGAGTCAGGAAGTTGGTGGTGTTAACACTCCCGTGCCTCGAAAAGCACGTTAAGCCGTTGGTCCTGCGCCTGATCTCTTTACGGTCATGTCGGACTGCCGTCTCACCGAATTATGAGAGCGAAGGAACAGAGAGTGCACCTGTGTATTGCGCACACACTTGTGCACTATAATATGTCCCGCGCAGTGGCTAATCTCTATTGATATAGGCCGCCGTAGTCGAAATTCGGCTAGGAGGACATTTTTATATGAGACGCCTAATTTGAACTGTTTGCGTCCACTATGTCATGACACCTATTTGTTAATAATTCAAAACTAGCCGTCTCTTATTTAACAAATACTATAGCAGTGGCAAATTCATTATAAGAAAGGGGTTAAATTGTACTTTACAATATAATGTTGACTCAGGTTGCCACAAACTATAGTGGTATAAGCACGCAACTGATACTCGTAGAAGGTTAAAATCCTTTGTAAAAGAGTATAAATAAATAAAAAAAACTAGGAGATTACTGGATACCTTTTTCTTACAGTTTCAATGGTCTTGACGTGCAGCGGAGACGAGCGCGAATAGAGAGTTTTCAAAGAATCTAAGTTGTATTTGTCCAGTTGATCAGATTTGGATAAGTACCCGACAAGAGAAGGTACTATCATTGCAATGTCCACCTTCAAAAATCATAAATATTCGTTATCAGCTGTTCGCCATCCACTATTTATCGGTAGTTACAGTAAGCTCAGGCTGCGTTTACATCAGAAATGTGTGAAGTAGCTAAACGGTGCCAGGTACATAACGAAGCCGTGAAACGAACGTTTTCACCAGTTCCTCTAGTAAGTATAAGAACCTATCGCTTCCTTCGCATCCTTACACATCTCTGTTGCCAGAGTCCCAGATTACATACGAAATGTATAGAACACTTTAAACTATTGGTATCTACAAGGTTTCGCGCTATATGTATAGGCCGACCGCCTAATTGAGACCCTGCCTACAAAAGCGCGGGGGTAGATATGAAAGCGGTACGGGGGCTGAGAGCGGTGTGGGCAACAGGCGCTTGCGATTTAATTTTGTCAAGAATGTTTCTGCCGCCTGCAGTACTTACGGCTCCCGTTCTAGTCTACCACGCGCGTTCTTGTACCCCGTAGTAGGCAAGAACTCAATTAGGCGGGCGGACTAAAGCTTATCGCGGGTATCGCTTATTATAAAATACATTTACCTGATGATCCTGCACGCATTTTAAGAATGTGATCGGAGATGGTTCCTTGACATAGACAATTTTTCTCCCCAAATACAGAAACTTGTAGGTCATAAATGTGTCATAATTATGGTACCATTCACCGTACATGAAAACTGTTTTATAAGATTCGTCTTTGAAGCTGAAAGGTAACATTCATTAAAACACAAAACTCTTTATTCTACTACGTTATACCTAGTTGATTGAAGCAAAAAATACTCACTCGTCGGCTAAGCTGTTTAGGATACAGTTTAAATGTGTTAATTGTACCCCTTTTGGCATTCCCGTAGTGCCAGATGAGTACAAAATAAAAGCTACATCAGTCTGCCCTTGTACAATAACTGGCTCAAATAGATCCATATCTTCATTCTTCGCAATCAACGACTTCATAGGAATCACATTGTCTATGACGTCATTGTCTAAATTTATTATTGTATGTATGCAATCAAAAGATTTTAAAATATCACTGTAAGTGTTATAGAATAAATTCGAACAGATGAAGTACTTCGGTTGTGTTATAGTTAATTTGTGTTTTAATATAGCTAGAAAGAAAAAAAATTATAAACAACAAACATATTATTCAAAAAAAAAAAAAACCCACTGCAAAAATAATATATTTACCCGACTGCGGAATGAGGGTTATGTTTTCGAGAGTATGTATGAATAATTGTTTGGCACGCCCTACAGCTCCAACGGCTGGACAGTTTTTGACATATGAGGTGTTGTTGAATTTGTCAAAATTGTGAGAATGGCATAGGCTAGGTAAATACATTTAAAAAGTGGCGCCCGCAAATGGAAATAAAGGGTGGAGGGGGGATTAACTTTTTCCTTAACACAGCAATATGGGTATCAAATTAAAGCCAGTCAAAAGGTCATTTTAAAAAGATAACATATTTTGCAGTCGGGTGTTTTGTTTGTTTTTGAAATGATCTTTTCACTGGCTTTCATTTGATACCCATTTTTAAAATGTATACGTATGTCACTACCACAATTCTGACAAATCCAACGACACCTCATATGTCAAAAATTGTCCAGCCGTTCGGGCTATAGAGCGTGCCAAACAATTACATATACATATAGGTACATACATACCTACATACTCTCGAAACACATAACCCTCCTTTCGCTGTCGGGTGAAAACATGTTAGGTATTAACAAAACATTTCCTAATAATATCGTGTTAATCGCTCTAACCATTTTAAAGTAATTTGTGTGACTGAAAGCCGTATAACCAACGTTACAAAAGTTTAAATGTCTCTACGCCAACCCGCATTCAGTAATTCCGGTAACCTCGTATTCTTATTGGAGGCTTTGTTCGGATATTGATTTTTGTACATTTTCTAGGAATCTTAAAGTTCAAAGTTCGTTATGGGCAATTTAAATACTACCTACTATAGAGGTATCATTGTATTACACCGAGTTTAAAAAGCCTTTTTATACCATAATATTCTAGAGCATGAAATGAGCTTTTCAATTTTTGACAGATACTATTTTCTTGGTAATAATATAAATTATTGTTTTTAAGTGATAAACATTCACTTTGCAATCGAAATATATTATTGCACTTGAAAAAATGTCATTTTTTCAAGTGCAATAATATACTAAATATATAATAATATATTATTGCACTTGAAAAAATGTCATTTTTTCAAGTGCAATAATATATTTTCTTGGTAATGTTGAAACGTGATTCTAGGATAGGTAAGTAATTATCAATTCAGAAATTTAATTGCTCTAAGCCGGTTGCAATTTTTTCTTTGTAGATTTTAGATGTATTGTTCCATGTTTCACGGTCAAATAATTCAGCAAAACTCACCTCTTCCGCTTTTCAAATCGTAAGGCGTGTAAGTGGCGCCAGTGAACACGATGCCCAAAACAGTAGAAATAAATTCATTACGTTTTTCTGACCCCACAGCCACGGTGTCCCCAATCTGAACTTCCAACTTGGCTAGTGCCACAGCAAGGTTTACGGCGAATTGTGTCAGTTCCGTGTACGTCATCCTCTCACCAGTTTCTACATATTCCTGGGAATAAATGGAATAATTTCTTTTTTTTTATAATTTATGGGCTAACTCATGAACTTCATCTTAGCCCGAGAGCAAAGATAAAGTCTACGATGTAGCGAGCTTGCCCAGGAGAAGCCTATTCACTCTTTGGCTGTGCGCAATAAAAATGGGGATGAAAAGCGCTTGGTACGAGAGATCAACCAAAAAAGGATGGTAATCTGCAGTACGTCTGGTGTTCCGGCAGAAGAATTGAGATGGCATGAAATTGTAGAGCTCGTGCGCACACTCTCTCAAGTAGATACAGTCTGTAGAAGACATAGAGACATGCAACTTGTCGACGGTGAGCTAAAGAGTGAAGCCCATTTTCTACCAGCCTCCTAAATATAAATATTTCACTGTGTATAGTGTGCATTAAAGAGTCTATCTTGCACTTACAAGAGCCACATCGTCTTTCTTCAGGCGAAGCCGATCCAGAATAAACTTCCCGAAATTCAAGTGCGCTGGAACCTTGACGTTTTGATCACCAAACACATATTTTTTGTTGTTAAACATTGCTTATTAATTTATATACTAAACGTAGTACCTAGTTGCGAAGCTAAGAAAGGAATAAGTGTAGCCGTGTAAATTAATAAGCACACCCCACACATTGAAGATGTATTAATTGCTAAAGCATAATCTTTAACCTGCGAGTGATCGCCTGACTTATTTCGGTCGGAAATACGAACGAGTTGCCATCGGGTGTGTTATTTTATTAGTTCCTAGTAGGTACTAACTTACTAATATTAAATAATCGACCTCACTCATCCATAGATTCATTTTGCACCTGACCCAATATCCTTCCTACCCAAACCTATGATATTTATATTCTGAAGACGTCTTCGTTTCGACCGTTTTGCGTATTGAATGCTTTTTTTCTTAATTTTCGTTCATGTCACTTTTTAAACTTAAGTACATACATACATACCAAGTGTCCACTTTAAAGGTTTCACATTCACGGGTTAAATACTTGTTATTGAAAGACAAACGGTTTATAGATAGCAGAATATTAGCAAGTTTATGGACAATGGCAATAGTAAATCTTACAAAATGCATTCACGACACTATAAAAAATCACTTTATTGATAATGGGAAATATATTGTTTTTAATGTGTATGTTATTAAATCAATAATAAGTAAATGCGATTATTATTCGTATCTTTGCATTTATTTTTCATATCAGCCTATTGCAGTCCGCTGCTGGACATAGGCCTCTCCAAGACGGCGACAACTTTCACGGTCCTCCGCTTCTCGCATCCAGCCACCACCGACCTTCCTCAGGTCATCGGTTCACCTAGCAGAGGGGCGTTCAACACTACGTTTCCCGAGACGTGGGCTCCATTCGAGAACCTTCCTACTCCAACACCCGTCGGTTCTGCTACAGACATGACCAGCCCACTACCACTTCAGCTTACTGCACCTCTGAACGATATCTATGACCTTCGTCTTTTGACTTATTTTTATTTTTGATTTATTTTTAGACTAACCGATTCCCGTGACTTCGTCCGACAAAATGTTGAATTTTCCATACAAACTTCCACCCCTGCACCTCCTTAGAGCTTAATTTTCAAACATCCTTAAATGCTTCATACTTAAATTCTAATCAAATAAATAGCAAAATATATTTTTTTATCGATTTAGCTTTAAAACTAACGGAGTTTCATACAAACTTACCCGAAGTAGTGAGCACTAGGTGCAAAATTTCTAGTTTCCGATCCTAGTAGTTTAAATTGCAATAGGTATAGCTTTCAGGAAAGCAATAACGTCATTCAAATAACGTCAGGGAAGCAATCTTTCTAAATAAAATAAAAAAATATTTCCGTTGGATACATGCGGGTATATTGCCCAAGTATTGATGAAATCGAACGCCGGCTCACTGGCGTAGCAAGCACTTGCAAAAATTCGTCGACTGACTAACGTCCTCCGTAGCTTAGTTGGTAAGAGCACTCGCCCGGATAGCGAAGGGACGTGGGTTCGAGTCCCACCGGATGACACAGTCGATTAATTTTTGTAAGTGAAATTTGATTTATTTTCGTAAAAAGTGGTAATACGGTTCACTGGATGATTTTTTAGTTCCATAATAAAAAAACGTATATTTGGATCGCATTGATTTAGTACCTCGATTTTTTTCAGCTTCAAGTAACTCTTCTAACTCGATACTTCTATCTGTTCCTGAGAAAAAGGAGACAAACAGACGGACAGACGAGATATAACCTATCTTAGTACCTATCTGAGTACCTTTGATTCTTATGGAACCCTAAAATGTCATTTATATGGAATTGCAATCGTAATCGCAACAGCTTTCCTTTTTTTTGTAGATTTACAGTGTTTTTGAGTAGTTACAGCGGCAGCACGTCAGGCTACCCCACTTTAACATTGAGACCGCCTCTATTCCCTACGTAATAAAAGCCGTTTTTCTAACCTAACGTGATGCCGTTGTTTACAAAATGTAATTTTTATAGGTAGATTGACTTTATGACTTTTTTTATTGTAATACTAGTTCAACTACAAACAGTGCGCGCATTACAAGAAACAGTCAACGCGAGACGATCACACCTATACGGTTCTTCAAAAGCTTTTAGTCACAGCGTTCGAATAGTTGAAGCAAAGGTGTTAGGGCTCAAATGTTTGGTTTGTGATGTTCTACGAACATAGCGTCTTACGGTAATCCAATATAAAGTCTCCCCCATTTTACTGTAGGTAAAAAATGGCCGGCAAGTGCTCTTCGCTTTGTAGAGATTGCCATTTGCGCCACCTTTGTCCAATGCGATCGGAAATTCAGCACCATAAAAGTGGAATGCAGTAAATTACTAAGTAAGGCATCGATTCTTTTAGTAAGCAAGAGGCACTGCACTGAAATTGTACTGTTACGTATTAATGAAAACAGCGGTCGAAACTTGTGCTTGGCTCCATAGCACTTTAGTACTTACATACACATTCACTGTTGGCTCTTATAAATGTATTTCGTAAACTGTACTAAGTACATTCAAGTGAAGCGGTGACATTTGATCTCAATTCCGTCCACGCTATGATGGAGAATAATTATAAAACTTTCTTATTAATAACCCGAGCCCTTTACATTGTTTATTTTTGTGTGTTATGTGATGTCCATTCATTAATAAATGTATTTTCTTTCTTTAAAATAACCTATTATTATTTTATTTTTTTAAGACTAAAATTTTTACAATGGCAATTTTTTGTGTTATTTTGTCGTCTGTCGTGATAAATAGAAGAAGGAGGTGGACTGAATATTCTGTAGGAACTAACTCACACATGACTGTTAATTTTATTGAAATTTATTTTTTTCTTCTATATGATGTTTTAAAAATATTCTGGGCATCGCTAACAATTTCGTGGATTAAATTGCGAAAGTAAAATAGGCACATGTCGTTGGCGTACAATGAAAGCTGTTCAGTGAATCCTATTTTGTTTCTGTTGTTGTTGATACATCGTAAATAAGCATCTAAAATCGATTTGTCTTAGTAATTCATAAGTAGCAACTAAATGTGATTGTGTACTCCTTAATACTCAAGATTAGTAATAACTTAGAATAAGGGAAGCCTTTTAAAGAGCCCAGCTCTGGCGCAAGCTCTGTATAACTGTGTTTAAAGAAATCCACTTGTTTTTGAACGCAACCTGTTAGTTTGTATATTCAATTGCAATATCTATTTCATATTGTAGCTTGTAGCTCTAATAATTTCGATATTTCCACCAAATTTATCAGACCCAAATTAAGCGTTAGCTTATGCGTTGATGACTACGGTAACAGATAGACTAAGCACTTATATATACTTTTTAAACATCCATGACTTAGGTAGGTAAAAATGCTCGTTCTCATCGCACAATCATTTGCTCCTAGCAACAAAACCAAAATGTTTCCTTAAAACCTCTAATAACCACCACCTCTAATAAACTTTCACCGCCGATATCGCTTAACAATCGTACGTAAGAAGATTACTGTTTGGTAGCAGGTTCGAATCCCGCACGGGCACGGGCATTTGTACCTGGGTCATGGATTTATAAACGTATATATGTATGTCTATCCGTTATACTAGTCGCCATAGCACAAGCTCATGCTTAGTTTGGGGCTAGCTATAATTGGTGTGTTTGTTGAAAAAAAATATTTATTTATTTATTTACTGTACCTGCTTTCCCTATGAACATTACCTACCTACTTTGGGAAGTCAGGGTTTTGCTTCTGGAAGTTCGGTTCCTCGTCTTTTTCTCACTTTGGATTCGTCCTTGCTTACTCCGAAGTACCTAAATTAAAAAGTAACTACATTTCAGTGCACAAGTCAAAAGCTTAGACCTTTTAAAATGGTTTTGAACGTTCACATACAGACGAGGAATGAATTATTTCAACTTTTAATTATGGTATATTTGAAAAAAAGTACCAAAAAGCTTTTTATTAGACTTGCACACTATACTTACAATGTGCGCTTAATAAAAAAATCTTCGAATTTGAACTCGCAATAACCCTTAATGATTACTAAGGTAAATAGGTCAATAATGGATAGTAGTAAAACCACTAATATTAAGCTTTAATTTATTTCAATGTACACATTTATTTGGCAGTTCCATTTGTAGCAATGGTAGAAATATTTTACTTGATAAGTATTACAAAATGCCCTAATTGCTTACTTTACTAAAGTAGTATCCTAAACTTCCTAACATTTACAGCAAATAAAATATCATTTACAAGTCATTTACAAGGAGTCTAACAACGTAAAGCAAAAGGAACGTTATTAAAATTACATCTCTTGTACTCGGAGACGTCAATTAAATTTAATCCTTCATTAAGTCTATTGCCGTCTTTTTCTATTCCTTTGACAAAGAGAGTGACATAACGAGATTTAATTATATATTAAATTTAATTGACGTCTCTGAGTGCGGCAGTAAACCAGTAAGTAATAATTTCGAAACTCCCACCTTACAAGACGAATGTTATTTAGCAACGGGTATAGAAAACTAGAGTTTTATCCAAGAATCAAAGACATTTTAATACATCGTAAGGTTTTATAAAATAATTTCAGCTACGAAATTTTCAACTACAGAAGCAGAATATCAAATACAACGTGTAATTGAACTTATATAAAACTCGAAATTAATATTACCTACTCTTGTTTTTAAGACATATAATATATTTTTTGATGACGAATAACATTGTGTATTTTAATTATGACAAACTGAATTTCCATTATTTTTGTATCGTACCTTATTCAATTTACACGTTGCAAATGAATCCATACAACGATAATTCTACTAAAAATAGTAATCCTAACTCAGTTTAGAAAATAAATATCATTGCAGATATAAGGTATATAATTCAAAATCGGAATTAAAATCTTGGACAGTTTTCAGATCTCTATTGCTATGTTTTAAAATCTAAGTAGGCATTTCTTACAAGACAATTTTTATATAACCAGCAATACAGTCGCGCAGAGGACTGATGGCATATGGATGAATAAAAAAGAAATATCTGTTTTATGAAAAAAATGATATTGCCATTTATTGTCTATTTAACCTAAGTAAAATCAAATGAAATCATTATGTTGTTAACACTTGTTATCAAGAAAGGGAGCTGTATCTGAATAATGTGATTATGTGACAAAGAAATATTGAAAGTAAAATTGTATGACTCATTTGTCTTGGGGATGCGGAGTTGTCGTCGCCGAATTCTGAAACATAGGGTTAAAATATGACTATATTTGCGTTGCGGTCAATGAAGGAATAGAAGATCTGCTTATACGAGTATTACATATATACGTAAGATTATTGCTGTCAATAATTTAAGTTAATTTCTTTATTTAAAAACAAAAAAAAACGTTTAAAAAATCCTTTTTTGACTTAGAATATTACACTAGCGGGACTGCGTCTGCGCAAATGCCAGATTTCCCATGTAAACTGTGTTCCCCTATTTTACCCCTTTAATGTGAATTTTCTAGGAGGATACGAATCCAACAAATCATTTACATCGGTCCAGCCATTCTCATATTAAAAGTGTTCGAACAAATTCGACTTTTTATACATTAAGGTTAAGTTAGTACCCCATACCCATGTTTTATAACTTCATAACGATGTCTTGGTTATACTAGTAATTGTATTTGATTGATTTTAGGCCTAACTTGACACATTATGGTATTAATTAACTTGATGCACACAATATGAAATATTTAAATACAAACGCATGCACAAACATTATTACAAAATAAGCAGAAAAAATGTGGCGAGTGCAATTAAATTATAATAAAAAATTAAATGTCGTGTTGTGTGCAACAATATTAAATGTAAATTATAAGAGTGTAAAAGAGGTAAAATAGAAGGAAAGTAGAAACATAATTATAAATAACACAATGAAATTGATTTAATTACCTATATTAAAAAGTTTTTTCAAATTACCGTAGTCTTTCATTTGCTCAACATAGGCTCCGCCTTGAAAGTTGGAACTGATGACGTCATTTCTTTGTACATTGGGATTCTTTTCTGTAAAGAAATAAAATGGTTAGCCCTTTTTTATTTATTGGTCCAATTCGCAACGCAAAATCTTGTAAATTGTAAAAATAAAAAAGGGTAAAAACGCGTAATATTGTTATTAAAATTACACACATGAAATCTTCCCAAATGATGATTTCCCATGCCCACGTCCTAAATATTATTATTAATCCTGAATATATTTTTTTTCTAGGCAAGTTGTGTTACGAATAATTGCTACTAACATAACGTAAAACCTATAATAAGGTCATTTGATGAAGTAAAAGTATAAAGAAAAATTAAGACTCACCTTTCTTTCTGATCGTCTGATTGTCCAAAATGGATTTCTGCGTTGTGGTCAGGGCAGACGGCGGAGCAGGTATTTCTAGAAATAAAATTCACACGAAGTTTATTAAGTATGTGAGGCATCATTATCTGATTTAGGTGCTGTCTCAAAAGTACAAACTTGCTCTTTAAAATTTTACTTTATTTTTTAAAGAAAGGTTGATAGCCTGTCTAATTCTTGACAGCCCTCTGATAAGACTAATTTTAAGTTCATTCTTTATTTTTTCTGCTAAAAACAAAAAGATAAAAATATTTGGAAGGTTCAAATTAGGGATGCGATTTCTCACGTTTTTTTTTATTTTTTCGATTTTTTTAATCAAATTTTAGTCGTCATCGTACAGCTGTGTAGTTTGACGTTTTTAAATGACTATAGTCTGTCTTTTTTCATTTTTTAAAGAAAAATAGAAAGCACGAACCTCAAAATAGTCTTAGAGAGTTCTGAGGAATCAAGCCCATATTGCTAGCACTTTTTAGTTCTGCTTCTGCAGCATCGCTACAAATCTAAGTCTGCTTATAATAATAATGTTAGTATTATGCATCTATGAATGTAAAGTAGTAAAGTGTTACCGTCTAGCTTGATGATGCCGTCTGTTTCCCCCAGAGAGTTCTTGGCTATGCACTTGTAGAACCCAAAGTCATCCTTGGTGATATTACGGATCTTGAGCATCATGTACTTATTGTACCCGCTGTCTGTCGGGAATGCCTCGTACTTGCCACCTACAATTTCCATTTCTACTTAAATATAAAACCTGCCAATGTCCTTGTAAGCTGTAACCTACTTGTTTTGATACCAATGTTTCTTTTGAAGTTACAAAAACATTAATTTGGTAGTACAAACAGCTACACATTTTCTTACAAACCATTACGGACAGAGCAGAGAGAAAGGGATATAAATTATTGTAAAAATGACCGCCTGAGGCGGGAAACGAAGCCGCGTTCTTTGTATACCGGACGCTTGCCTAGCTACTCAGCCACCCAGACAGATTCAACAGGCTTTGCCAACGTCTGGGTGACCGAGAACCTCATTTTAAATCAAGTTGCCTGATAGAACTGGTAATCGATCCAAATGTGATTTAAAATCTTTAATATACGAAAGACTACAAAGATGTACAAAGACAAAAGGTTCTTTGTTATATACGTTAAGTTCCTTTTCAACTGTTCGACTTACACCTACTATTGCGCTCGCATAGCAACTTCCTTGGAGCAAAAGTCGATGACAAGATGATAAGTAAAAAGAAATACATCAATCGTCTGTTTTTTAATATATACTTAGATCTCGTTTTCGGAATCAAAGCTTTAACCTAAACAGTTTTTGGTTAAGTCGCATTAGTAATGATAAATCTAAATTAATGCTCATTGTTACTAAAACAATGTGAAATGATTAGATAATCAGAGTAATCGAGAGTGAAACTTAATATGGACTATTCACTTTCATATCACTCATAGGTATTTTCATAATAGAACTATTCTCAGCTTGCATGAGAGAACACATTTCGAGCGCTTATTTATCCGTCTACACGAACACAAGAGAAACTATTTTCATTAAGAAGTAATAAATCAGTACTAGAATCGATTCCATTCTTCGACACACACGTTGTTTACATGAGTATGATAAATGTACAGTATTGTACCTAGTTCGAAACTCAATACAAAGCTATTTATATATAAAATCAATGCTTGAATCGTGAGCGTATGGCAGGCAGTTTAGAATTTATCAAAAGCTATAGGCTTCTAATTCATTATCTTAATTGATTAACAAATCGGTTCAAGTTTAAATCACAAAGACAATTTTGATGATGAGTCATATTTCAATTAGGTACCTATTTAATGTACCATATATTGTGATCATGTGATCAGTAGATGGTACATGAAAAAGGCACATCACCAATAAAGTTAGACAAAATGTTATTAAAATTCTGGATATCAAACATAAAGGTTCGGTAAGAAAGATAATTTACTTATCAAGAAATCGATATAGTACCCATTTCAAATACCTCGATCCGTAATTAAATAATTAAGCTAGTCGATAATTTTCAGGAAAGTGTTTAATACTTTTAATCACTCACTTTGTAATATCAGTATTTCACACCAATTAACATTTTAATTAGGCAAATGGAATATCTCTGTGCCATTGTGAATATTATGATTAATTCATGTGGGCCTAAGAGTGTAAGTAAACTCTGTTAAGAATTCAATACATTTTAATCTTTTATGCATATATTCCTACCCTTTTTTATGAACATAGTTACTTTTATTTTATATACCTCAACAAAAAATAATAATTTCATAAACTTCTCACCAGAAATGATCATGTCTCCTTTGTCTGTAGTCCAGTAGTTGATAGAGGAGGGAAAGGCCTCCGTGTGGCACTCCAGAGTGACATCTTGCCCGATGTATGCTCCCTCCAACTGGTTCGGTATAGAGAGCATTGGAGGAACTGTGGACGTGTAACTTTATTAATTCCATTTTACCAGACAGACAGACGTCCTGTCCATACACAGGACCACCTATTGTATTCGATTGAAAATAAACAACAAGACGTCAGTTTAAAGACTATTTAAAGGCCTATATGTATAAGGCCGCCTGCAAGACCTACTCAAACGAAGAGTTTTAGAGTGTTATCGCCTGTAACAAAACCTGCATCAACATTCAGAATAATTATTGACTTTACTAACAACGATTGATAATTATTAGGTGTGGAGCAAAAAGAAATTAATAAATCCTCACTGCTTATTTTGTAAAAGGTTTTTTTTTTAAGATTTTGCTTTTTAAATGATTTTTAAAATGCCAGTTACATATTTTATTCATTGAGCAAAACACATTTGGAATACTAAACGACTATTTTGCCGTTTACCAAATTATAAACGTTTAACATTTTACTATTTAAATGTTGGGAATTAACGTGACGCATACACGATTGAACTGTCCAGGTTTCGAGTTTGCCAACGGTTTTGCATGCCAGCTGTGTTTTCGCATGCAGCTACTGGTAATAGAGCCGAATTCATTTTATTAATCCTATTTTCAAATACAAGCGTGTTCCATTTTTGTTGTTTTAAGAGCTGACCTGGTTAAGTATAATAATCTGATTCTAGAGGCAAGAGAGATTTTTATAAGAAATATTTTTTCTTGTCATCAATTAAAGAGACATAAGGAAGCTAGGATAACGGGAATGTCATAAAACTACGGAATTTGGAGTGCCTTTAAAACTCCTAAATAATTTCCAACAACACACTGAAGACGAATAAAAGCCTTACCGAGTTTTGGGAAACAACTTTTAGAAGAAATCTCTACTTACGTCAGAACTATAATTCCGCCTAAGGTCGAGATAAAGAAGGAAAATAAAGGAGTTGGTAAGTTGGTGGTTTGAAGGAGGAGGAATTGCGCAATATGCGCATACACTTGTGCACTATAAAGTCTCGTACGTCCTGGTTAATCTGTAAGGATTGGCCACCGAAGCTTAAGGTCTGAGATTTCAATAGGTTTAGCAGGTACTTGCAATAATACTCACACTGCACCATCAGCATAATCCGTTTACTGATGGAAGGTGGCACTCCGTTTGATGCGATGCACAAGTAGGCCCCCATGTGCAGTCGGGAGACCTTGGTTATGGTCAGAGTTTCTCCATCCACTACACTCACTGCTCAAAAAATGCGTATAAGTTAAGTACATATTCAAAACGATGTTTCTCCAAAACAGGCGCACTCGTGTGATCGCTCTGACGCTTCTCAGAAACCAATACCTAACTTGAATTATGTTATCTCATTTAAAAGAATGATGTTCAAATAGTGTACATCGCTCCTTTAAATGAAATACCTACATGATTACAACCAAACACCAATATCCGAAAAGCACCAAAGCGATCACACGAACACGCCGGTTTAAACTATTATTACTATGTATCTAATATATTTCTTTAAAAATATTGACTAGCTGTGTCAAAGGCCTCCTTAAATACCTTTATAAATAGTAATACCAGGCATTACTTTTGAAACTGTTACAATAAATAAGATTGTTATAGTCAGAATATCTCTCTGGGGGCTGTTTGTATAAATAAAAATGTTATGTAAATAATGTCGCCTTTTCATGCTAAACTAACAATTTTAACCAATTCTCTATAGACTCGTACGTAAGTAAACAACTATCGTAAACTTAAATAATTGCCTTAATAAAATAAAACATCTTTGCTTCTGATATGGTTAGAAATGAGCTCGTAGTTTGCTTAAAATAAATACAAACATTACCGGGAATTTGGCGCAACTGATAATTTCCGAGCTCCAGTCAGCCCCTCCAAATTTCGGTATTAGTTTGTTTGCTTTTACGGGAATTCTACTGTTTGTTGTGCTACTAATAAAGTGATGAGTATGCTTATCATATTATACGATTAAAGACTCAATCACATTTTAAATGGTTATTTTATAATATTACGAGTTCTTGAAGTAGACGGACAGTAAATAGGAAGCTTTTTGTAAGTTGCAAGGCATACGTTGTATAAAGCAACCGTCATTTCAATATGTATGACGTCAAAAATATGACCATTCCTGTTCTCAGATGAAATCAGCATAGGTTCACATGTTAAGGTTTTAATGCGCGTTTAGGTACTTTTTCATACAAAACGCGCGTCAGCATTACGCCATAAATAAAATACACTTGGTATTTGGTTTAAGCACGTTATCAGAGCGCGTTTTAGCGCTTTTCATGTAAAAAGAATCTATGAAGCTTTCAACTTTAATTATTTAGGTTGGTACTACTAAACCTTACCTGACTCTCCATTGTAGTTGAAGTCCTGCCCGTCTTCCCTTCGCCACATGACATAGGGCTCCGGATACCCAGAAGCCCGACACACTAAGGTCACATCGGAACCCTCGCGAACTACCATGTCGGTTGACGTCATGTTGTCGATGATCGATGGGGGTACTGCACGAACCGGTAATAATAAGTAATTAGGCATTTGGTAATCGTATGCATAATTCATACAAATCTTTCTTACACCGTAGCGGGCCATGGAAGTGAGTGTGGCCACGAAAGAGCAGGAACAAGCAATCGTTAGGGGTGACCTTTTGCTACTTAGGTTAGTATGCATCCGACCAAACAGTGCTTAACAAAACGATGTGCGATCCTAATGGGGATGATTCTGGTGCTCAAACACGACAACTCATTAACAACTTAAATAATCACTTCTACATATAAAACCGTAACAGTTAAGCAGTCATAAAGGAATTGAATATATTGATGTTAGATGCATAAAAAAAGTTTGAGCACTATAATTATTTATCTTTGGATTGGACATCGTTTTCTTTATACCCGAAAGCAAGACGCACTTCGGCCCTATGAAAAAACTAAGGTCACGTCAGAACCCTCGTGAACCACCATGTCAGTCGACGTCACGTTGTCGATGATTGATGGCGGCATTGCACGACCTAATAAACAACCTATTATCTTGTTCCCGCGAACTCTATTTAACGGTGAACTTTACAAGTTTGAATATTGAGTAGGGTTTTTTACGTGCGATAGAAAGGAAAAGAGTTGCGTTTGGAGCGTGACATGTTGAAAAAATAAAAACTCATCAAATGTTTTATATGGTGCAAATCCCTGCGACTTCGCCCGCGCCAAAAGTCCGATTTTCTATACAAACTTCCATCCCCCATTTCACCCCCCTGATGATTTTATATCGCGACAAAATATCAGGCTATCTCTGTTCCAAATTTCATTTGAATAGTAGTTTCGAAACCCGATCAATACAAACAAACAAACAATCAAATCAATCTCATTTATAATATGAGTATAGATTAATTTTACTACATAACGTAAGTAATATCGCTTTTGATCTGGAAGCATCGAAAGCTACTCTAGCTTTTATTGTGATAGCTATTTACCAAACATACATACTCTTTAGAAATTATTGTTGATAAAAAAACAGGTGCCACTGGATACCATCCGTTTGAATATCTAAGTGCATGTGCAAATATACAATTGAGCCAATTCCTTAGCCCCAACTTAGGTGAGCTTGTGGTTTGATAATGGCAAGACATGCTTAATTAAAAACATCAGTTATTGTACAGCTGTGAGCTAACGTACTTACCGACAACTTGTAAGTAGCCCTTCCTGGAGCGCATCGGGTCAGTGTTGACCTGGCACATGTACCATCCGCGGTCGACCTCCTGAACATCCTTGATGTGCAAGTACCAGGAGCGGTGGTCGTTGTACGAGAGGCTTATCCGAGGGTTCTGGGTTATTATGTTGTGGTGGATGCTCAGAATCGTCTGAGTGTCCATACGCACCCAGGCCACCTAGAGTAACGGAGAAAGTGATGGAGAAAAGTCGATTTATCTATAGAACAATTTCTCAATTATTTTTCACGTAGACCACTGTTGAAATTTTACTGGTTGTTTACATTTTTACCATGTCTTAATTTCAGAAAAGCGTGAAGATTAGATCTAACGACGGAAATTTGCGTCGCGGCTGAGTTCCAACCCTAAATTCGGAGTGGTAAACAAAATTAAACAGTAAAACTTTACATGGTTTTGGTATAAACAGTCCAATCCTATACAATACAGCTTGTACTATGGGGTCATGGTCGGAATAAAAATAAACCCAATATGTACCATTTATCCTGCTACTTCAATGAAAAGTCAACATTTTTTTAAGCTTTCGGTGATGATTCCACAGTAAAAGATGAAGGTATTAGTGACCATATTCACCCCCTGAAAGGATTAGATTTTTTAGTTTACATTTACACATAAAATGTTCTATAAATTCCATTCAAACATTGCGTTAACACTGTACTACCAAAAAAATTGACCAAAACGTTTTTTTTAAATAAATACAAATAAAACGTACGAATATCCCTAGTCTTGACAATTTGAATGAAGTCTCATTTCAAGGCAAGATATTTTAGCTTATTAATAACACCTAAAAACGATCAGTTAACCATTTGCTGTGTAAAAAAAACCAGTTTTAATAAAATATAATAATAATAATTACATACCTTGAATCCTCTCAAATTTTCTACGACGCAAGCCAGCAACGCGTCTCTACCTATTGTGACCGTAACGTTGGGTATTGGTTCGGCAAATCTGGGGTACATTGATTCTGAAACAAAAAATATAATATCACGTTCAAGATACTGACAGTAAACTTGTTTACTAGACTAGAACTTTTAGATCGATCGGGCAGAAGCACGGAAAAGTCACAAACATCGCATTGTTACGAATGCTAAAGACGTGGCTTCACTGATTGCGTCTGTGGGATTCTGGATTTGTTTTAAATAATTAACAGGGTTATTGCTAATAATGCTAATAATAATACTCTATGAACATGTTTATTTACCTTGGTAAGCCCTCCCTCTGATGTGAAGACGTAAGCTTAAACATATTAAACAAAGGTTCTCGCGGCAAAAATAATAAAGAATGAGCTGATTTGATACTTTTTTAAAAGGTTAGTTAAGTACCTAAGTTTTCTCTTACCCATCTAAGTTACCAAAAACTCAATGTTTACTTGGAGACGCTTAAAGTACGAGTTTAAGCGTTTCTATCTGTTTCTAAAAATTAAACATTTTTTTTTGAGTAAGCACTTAGTACCCTTTTTTTTAGTAAAAATGCAAATTAAAAAATATCTAGGTACGATGTAAAAATATTTCCAATGTAAGTGATTAATAATGAGGTATTATCAGAGGGTCTTTCAAACATTTTATCTCACACTTTACGTAAAGGAGCAGCTTTGTATAGTAGGAAGTATACAATTAGTAATGTGTGAATGACAAATTTGACGACCGTCGTGTTCAAGTATTGCACGCTTGTTTTCATGGTGTTACTATCACTGAGATCCTGGGTTCAACCCCCGATCGGTTCAATATATAAGACCTTATTTTCTAATTGTCTTGAGTCTGGGTGTTGTGGTTGTCAATTTTTAAACAACCGGTAAACCTCAATTTACAGTTAATTTGACAGAATTCTCATACAAACATGTCAACTAATGCTAAACCGGCGAGTAAAAACATTTTCATTAGATTCAAAAAATATATATATTTCGTCGCCTTGTTTAAGGCCACGTCTTAGGTGCCGCCACGTCTGATGCCGTCCAAACTATAGGCGTGATTAATGGACGGTCCCCCGCAACAAATAGTATGTCGTGATAGTTCTCTTTTTGCGAAAATTTGTCTCCGTAGTGGTTTATTTTAGTAACATTCCGTGATAGATGGTTGGTTCTATTTTATTTATTTTAGAGTATTGTAATGCAAAAAGTTAATACAATAATGTATGTAATGTTAAATGGAATGAAAAAACCATCATTACTATAATGTACGGTCGGCAGCACATCAGGCTACCCATTTGAACTACGCAAACAGCTTTTACGTATTATTATTATTACGTAGGATGTTAAATAATAAATGTTAAGTGAATAAAATTAACACTGATAAAAGTTTATTGAAACACCACTGATCGCTCACACATGCTCGTAAAACTCTTGAAATTATCGTAAAAAATTTATAAGCTTCCCCACAGCTTTGAGCACAGCCGAACTATTATTAAATTATATCACTGTTAAAAGTTTGAAAAAAAATAAGCCGGCATATTTGACTAATATTAACCTATCTGTAATTAATTTTAAATTAGCCCTTTCATAATTATTCAAGAGATGGATATTGGTAGGTATAATTATTATAAGTTAGTATATTGATTGACTTATTTAGTGTGTAGTACACACTTTAGACCCAACACAGACTAGAAAGTATCTACTTTCTATAGGCCGATAGCACAGAATAACTTATAGCTTAGTTGGCTTCATAATCGAGGTAAAAAGTTTTTCAACACACTTGCTCGTAAAGGGAGCAGCAATACATCGTTCTTTAGAGGCCATAAACCGAACTCAAACACACACGTGCATACTCGTAATAATATTAATAATAATGTCTTCCTCAAATTTCGACTACAGTGGCCAATCTCGACAGAGTTTTGCGTCACTCTCATAATTCGGTGAAATGGCAGTCCGACATGACCGTAGAGAGATCAGGCGCAGGACCAACGGCTTAACGTGCTTTCAGGCAGGGGGGTGTTAACACCACCAACTTCCGGACTCCGGAGCTGTGTTGAGTTATTTCAAGACAGAAAAACCCAGCACTTTCGGCCCGACCCGGGATTCGAACCCGGCACCTCGTGGATAGTACCCAGCGTGCTGACCACTAGACCAACGAGGCAACGAGTATAATAATATTACACACAGTGCGTAAGAACAAAGTTAGGTTAGTGCTGCAAAATAAATAAAAACTGCAAATTATACGCGAGTAAACAGTGCTTTTTATTCAACCGGGTTATATATTTTTTTGTAACATCTAGAGAGGTTTTATGCCGCTGAAATCCATTTACCTTTTTGGAATTAATAAATCTATCCCTAATTAATACAAAAAACATTTATTATTAAATATATTATTGCAATTTCGACAGGCTCTGCCAACGCCAGGGTGGCCGAGAGGTTAGGCAATCGCCCGGTATGCGAGGAACGCGGGTTCGATTCCCGCCTCTGGTGGTCGTTTTTTTCAAGTGCAATAATATATTTAGATTGCATAGTGAATGCTTATCACTTAAAAAACAATAATTACATTTATTATTATCACATTATTTACAATTCACAAAAAAAAAACCCATAATATCTTAATTTTATCACTAAAATTATACTTTTGAAGTAGGCTATAGTATGTAATCACAACACATTTGGGGCATGAAAAAAACCTTGCCCCATTTCTGATAATTTTCATATTTTGTTTTTTCTGTGTGGTAAATAATAGTAATAATGTTAAATTACATAGACATTTGTTTGTTCCCCACAAGTGTGTTGAAAAGGTTCGTATGAAACTCGTGAGCAACTAGACACTCGGCTGATTTACACCCTAGCCTACTGCGGCTCGCTCTGCAACTCACGCCTCGCTCACTTGTTTCATAATATACTATTATAGGCCTAATTGTATTGTACACCTGCTGCATACCTCCCCGTACTGATTCAGAAGCTGATCAAACTATTGGTCGATATGAATCGAGTACGTAACCTATAGAGGCGAAGTAAGCGCGATATTTACTGATACGAAAAGTGACATATTAAGCGTGTATTTATAATCAATAGTATGAAATATGAGATGGTTCGGTTTAGATTGTAAATAAAAAATCTCTTGAACAGCACTTTTATTTTAAAATATGTAAAGAAATAAGAGAGTTTGTTCACAAAATGTGTTGAAGAAAAATCGGACGCATTCAGTGCCAAGATTTTGATTGACGGAATTTTTCTGAAACAAAATAAATGACATTTCGTCTCTTTAGGTTATGTGCGCGGTGGCGGGGTCTAGTATCATAGCACATACTATCTTTAATAGTTTTATTTCACTATAACAGAAACAAATGACTGATGAGATTTACTTTTATTTAACATTCATCAGTTACTTAATTTGTACTTAAATGTTAATGCTTTGCGGTTTACCGCGATGGGAAAGTTAACTATTTGGTGTGTCATTTTGCACTGTTGTTATGTAAATGATAAACAAAATGCACTCTAGAATGACTTTTTATCAAATGAATTATTTTAATAAGTTAACTGGTACCCATGCTGGCACGTAAATACCAGCTATCTTGTAAGTTTAACTACCTACCCAAGCAAGCTATAAGGGCTTTAAATAAGACCTTACTACTGAAAGTCGTGATAGCCATGTTGAATAAAGACATACACAACGACTTCCTTAGCATTTCTTATGAAGTTTGCTCTCCATTTCACGTAGCTAACTAATCACTGGCAATGTGTGCAGGTTTCCTCAAGTTTTCCTTTTCCGATTTATTTATTAAACCGAAAGAAGAATAAACAAAACAAATACTTTCATAGGCTTTTAAGGAAGTTGATGATTCAGTATGCATTATGATTCACTAGCATTCAATGTTATTACTCTGTATTTGTTTAACTTTTTTGTTTCCAAACGCGATGAAAAGAAGTTGAACGAACAGTACCAAACTGTTCGATAAAATTATGAAGCCATTTCTAGACTGCAGGTGCGAGGTGAATAATACATATGCACTTGTAAAAGGGCTTCCATTTGCTTGTGCGCTCGCAAAAAGACATTAATTGATTACGAGAAGCCGTATTTTCCGGCACATTAGCACTGAATCAAAGGAATTTCCTAGAGTGACATTTAGTGCTGTAAGGTTGCCTTTAAGATGGTCAATTGACGGAACACCTAACTATAATGCGGGTAAAACCCAGTAGGGCCCAGCCAGAGGTATCACATTCTTTAGGTGTTATGAGATATCAAAGGGCATCTGTGAAATGTGAGGAATATTATGTAACTCCCTACAATTCTTATACTACTTTATTTATTCTTGATTTCTGAGGTTAACTGAAATCTGTTTTTCTTTTCGATAGCCATACTTTTCACTGCAATTTTTACTGACACTACAGACCTACTACACTGTGGGCATTCTATTGGCAAGTGGGCCAGTTGACTTGTTGATGAGGTCCTACTGATTTGGTTCTACTTTATTTAGACCATAGTCCGGCCTGTGTATCTTCCCGCGTAGGTAGCAAAAACGTACCTACGCGCGGCGACCCCTAGGTAAGGGCCTAAACAAGTTGGGTGTCACTAGCCGGCAGCGGCACGCTCCCGCGTTTTATACACCGGCGGTGCGCGACTCTAGATTGCTGGTTGGATGAGCGTGAATAAAGTCCTAGAAAGATGCGCTAGATGGCGTAAGTAGCTTCTTGTGGCAGTCAACCCTATCGCGTTGCGTGATAGTATGTCACTCATTGATTTATTATATATATAAATCAATGATGTCACTGAATAGTTTAGTGTATTATGAATCATATTCCAGAGTTATAAGAATGAAATTATCTTGCAATGTATTTTTGTAGGTGTCTACACGAAAATGTGCTTGAGTCTGAGGCGAACTGAATTACACCATATTGTTGACAACATTGAGTAGATATTTCTTTGAATTTCATTGCAAAGTCATACTTCTGTACGGAGTACTAGCTAACCTATTTACGCACGCTCGTTACCGATATATTGCGCAATACGGTCAATTCGATGCAAATTTCTCGCGTTAGTACGGCTTGTAAATCGCAATTTATTGCTAATGTATCTAAGCTGTTTTCTTATAGAGAATAAAAGTTCGTAATTCATTATAAATTTATGGTAAATAAATGTTGCTACACACGCATAGCTGGGAACATTAAACCCTTGACGTGATTTTCATCACCTGGAGGTTTTGGAGGAGGTCACTCTTGGCAATAAGACCACCTACTTTGGACTACTTTTTGTACACAAATGTATAAGTAAGTATTGGATTGTTTTAGACATTTACAAATAAGTATTGGATTGTTATTTATTTTATGAATCCATCAAAGCCAACATAGATAGTACAGTTAATCAAAAACAACCGTGGATTTTAACTAAGGGGGGAAAACAAAGATTGGAAGCCTTTAAGATGTGGTGCTGGAGGAGAATGAAGCGTTTAAGTTGAAGCAAGAAAAAAGCAAACGAAGAAGATTTGTCTATATAAAAATTAAATTAGTGAAAACAAAAGAGTGTCGGAAGAAGAGTACTGTTGGGACATTTGAATCGACACGAAGATTTCATCAAAACTTTAGAAGCAAGAATAGAAGAAGCAAGGAAGCGAAGAAGACCAAGAATAATTATCTTAATAAGTTAACTGGTACCCATGCTGGTACGTAAGTACCAGCTGTACTATCTTGTAAGTTTAACTACCTAACCAAGCAAGCTTTAAGGGCTTTAAATATGACCTTACTACTGAGAGGTGCTTGTGGCGCAGTGGCGGCAGCGCTTTGGTAGTGATACCAAAAGTTAAGCAACCCACGGCGCGGTCGTGATTGGATGGGTGACCATTCCGACCATTTAAGTGACGTCCATGACAAGCATCTCCGTGCTTCGGAAGGCACGTTAAGCAGTTGGTCCCGGCTAATATCTGTGGTATTAGTCGTTAAGCCTAGTCAGAGGCCCTAGGGCGGCTTGATAACTTCTGACAGTAAGGTTTGTCACTTGCCTTACATACACCCCTCCACCAATCCGCACTGAGCCCGCGTGGTGGAGTGTGGCTCGTTCCTCCTCATAGTTGAGGTGAGGCCTTTTCCCAGCAGTGGGATCTAATAGGCTGACTTATTTATACTACTGAAAGTCGTGATAGCCATGTCGAATGAAGGCATACACAACGACTTCCTTAGAAATTCTTATTAAGTTTGCTCTTCATTTCACACACTAGCTAACTAATCACTGGCAATGTGTGCAGGTTTCCTCAAGTTTTCCTTTTCCGTTTTATTTATTAATAAGTAAAAGGAAATACACAAAACAAATACTTTCATAGGCTTCCAAGGGAGTTGATTTCATCAAAACTTTAGAAGCAAGAATAGAAGAAGCAAGGAAGCGAAGAAGACCAAAAATCAGCTACAACGACCCAAAATGTATCCCAGGCCTTGCATTGCTGACTTGGCCACGTAGAAACAATGGGGGAAGATTGTGCCGTGATGCAGGCATATCTGGGACGACCAGGTGGGAAAGATCCAGCCGGATGCTCTAGATATCGCTGCAAAGATGATGTGGAGAGGGACCTGCGTAAAGACCAAATAGCCAATTGACAAGAGATTGCACAGGGTTGGAAAGAGTGGCGTCAACTTGTCTTAGAGGCCAGGAATAAGTTACATGCAGCATATTAAGGAAAATATAAATGTCGTCTCGTATTGAGGTACAAGGATGGAAAGTAGAGAAAGAAAGAAAAGACTCGACCTGCAAGCGCCAAGTTTTAAAAAAAATAAAAATATAATAAAGCCTTTAAATAGAGAATATGAATTGTAGGAGTTCGGTAAGTAAGTACTTGAGTTATTGAAGTAATAATCAAAAATATTAATTCGAAATTGTATAGCAATGGAAGGTAAATTTTCAAAGAACTTACCGTCGGGAACTTCTATGGGTGCTACCGATACTACATTTTGTCCAGTTGGCAATTCCCGGCCTGTAACAAATCAACAAAATTTGTGCTTAGGAACCGACTTTAAAAGAAAATCAAATAAAGAAATATCCGTAGGTAGCAGAAAGTTTCCAGAGTCAAAAGATTGCAAGACCATTTTTTAAATATACATATAGGTAGCATATTTTTTCGCACTCATTTTAAAACCTAGCTTATTCCCGCGATTTCGTACGCTCGTTCTGATACAAATTTCGGAAAAATACGCTTTTAGTGCTCCCATACTATTGGGCCCAACAAACCTACATGCTATATACCAGCTTTCTACTATCAGTAGTTTCGGCCTGGCGTTTCTGACAGCCACAAGTCAGTAAATAAAGAGTTTTATTTAGACATCGGTTGATTGATAGATTGATATATAGTTTAGCTAAATTACAGTTTAGATCACGCAGATATGCAAAGCGTGTTTGCTCTCCCGTAAAGACCCAGAAATCGACTACTCCGCATTTGGTCACAGCGCTAACTTCATTTCAATACCCATTGGCTGTTGCATAAAACATGCAAACTAAACTTGCATTTCCAATTTCGTGCACTTTACCTGCACACGTGGGAAATAAAAACTTTCGAAGGGTTGTGTTGTAATAATAGAGTCGATGAAAAACGTGGATGCATTAATTGTGTCTGTCATCTCTCCGGTACATTAACTAGGATAGGTTTTTGCCGGGAGTATGCCATTACGCCTAGCGCTGACAGCGCCCTCCGCGCGGCGACAGGATTGTTCCATTATCGGCAGGGATTTATGAATAATTGACGCTCTTGAGTCTGCTCAGTGGATGCGGCAGGGCAGGGCGCTATTGACGTTTCAACTGAAGACCTTAAGCGTTATGTGTGAGAGTCAATTTAACAAAAACACCTAACGGTTGTGATCAATTTTGTCTGCTGTAATGTTTTCAACACTTTTAATGTTGTCGACACCATCAAAAAATAATTTAAGTTTGTTATTTTTTCAAACGATTTTCGAGTATAGTAAATCGTAAGTTGGTCCTTCAGTCACCAATATTTATTTAATTGAAACATGTTGTTTGACTTCTTTTAAAATAATAGGCAAGATGAAAGATTTTGTAAAAGTGTTCTAAAATATTCTTAAGTATGTTCTATTTCCAAAAAATATATTATTTTTGCAATCAACAAAGGTAATAATAAAAAAAATGCAATTTAAATGAAATGTTCATAAATTGGCGCCAAAACGCGGTCAGGGTGTCATGGCGTCTGCTGTGACGTCACACCTCAGTAAACGTTAGTGTAATAGTCGAAATTCATATTATAATAATTCAGTGACAGTGACTGACAGTGACAATATTTAGAGGTGTGACGTAACTCGAATCTGAATGGTGTTATAAAAAACATGGCGGATTTTAGTATTTTGCAATTTTATTTTCTAAAATAAACTAATAAATTCGTCTTAAAAATAAAATAAAAGATTTTTTCCATAATCTAAATACTATATTTATTTTAAAGATTTTTGCTTACTGTCATCTATCTTATTAAAACGATGAATGAATATGATAGTGAGACTTGAACTTTACATTTATGAATTCATTTACTGTTATAAAACGTACATATTAATAGGTAGTTAATTGACGTTTACGTTACGGACTTCACAAACGTCAAATATTTATTATGTTGTTGACTCCAATAACAACGAGTGTTTAGTTTCTTAGTTCCCAGTAAAAGGATGCTCACAAGTTCTCAAGCTTCGTTGACACGGGGTCATTGCGAGGGTAAACATGCCGCTTCCAGCCCGATTGCTAACTTTACCATAAGTGGATTGAATTTCACCAAAACCCAAAAGCTTTTCCTCCTTTTATCCAGTGAAAGCATATCTGTAGCGATGATATTGACGCACGCCGAGTGGTAAATCGATAAGATTGCTTAACTTCTACGTATGTAATAAAGTGTCCATTAAGTATACAATTTTAATGCCTCTAGACGTACAATTAAGACATTTCATAAAAAGCGTCTAGACGCGCGTCGCGTCTTTCGATTTCGTTACGACTCCTTTCATTGTACGAAAACTTTAAAGTACCCATTGATCCACGACAGAGTAAGTATATTTTTACATTATTTTGCAAAGATGGGAAAGTACAGAGCACAAAAATATTAAATTAGGCGAAGATAATTTAAATAATTTAAAGAAACGCCCTGCTATTACGGGGAGCTGATTTATGAAAAAAGTTTCACAGCCTTAAAACCAATTTAGGGAAAGTTCTCCTTTTTTTGTTTTACGTGACGCGGGATAGCCGGCGATTTACTTAGTTCTACAACTCGGTTTAATCTCAGCCAAAATAAAACGATACATTTTAACTTAATTGGAGGAAATTAAATGTTCATTTGTCTGATACTTTATTCAGACAGTGGGAACGGTAATTTACGTTGTTACATTAAGTGTCTTCAGTAAATTAATCAAATTATGCTGTAAATATATCACTATCAAAAACTTTATTTAGTTAAAGTTAATACATATCGGACACAATAGATTCCTTATTACGCTAGTGGAAGTAAAATAATAGATTTATGTTATTTCAGTAGAAAATGCAAGAATTATAATTATAATTTAGCTTCAACGGTGAGTAGGTATTATTAGTAGGTATATATAAATGTATAATTTCATTTGTTATTTCAATGATCGTAATTTTCGTGTCATGAAAGCTGATAATACCTACTTATTTCAGGAGAAAATGCTTATTCAGAATTAATGCTTGCCATAATATCTAAAAAAAAAGATATACCCCTGACCTAGACGGAGGTCTTTTTAATTTTTAAAAATAATGGACAGAATACGACTTTTTATTTATCATAATTTAGCTTAAAGCGATTTCCTTATTTAACATCGTTTCAGCTAGAAACGATGTTCTAATCAATAACGACTCTTACAGTAATTAGTCGTTATAAAATTCTTATTACGAGCGTTGGAATAAAAGCTTCCATCTTTAATTATCTTTAATTCTCAGTGTCCTCCGTTATAATTATAATTAATTCCTTGTTAATGATATATAATTTGTAATGACGAGTGCCGGGCATTTTGTTCTTATTAACAGGTTCTTTTTAAATGAGCAGAATAAATGCTCTTACATAATTAAAATTAATTAAAGGTTGTTAATTTAGCGCCCGATACCGGATGCGAATTATTACTTAAGCTATGTCTTATATATTATTTTTGTTAAGATTTATTTTCGAAGTAATCCATACTAATATTATATATGCGAAAGTGTGTCTGTTTGTCTGTCTGTCTGTCTGTTACCTCTCGACGCTTAAACCACTGAACCAATTGAGATGAAATTTGGTATGGAGACTGTTCGAGACCTTAGGCTACATTTTGCCGCGATATAAAAACATTAAGGGGGTGAAATGGGGGATGAAAGTTTATATGGAAAATCCAACTCTTGCGGGCGAAGTCGCGGGGAACCACTAGTAGTAAATAAATGGACCTCCTGCGTTGTCTGACCTCATATAATAAAAAATAAACAAATACCTAGCTACTATTTCGATACCTCGTATGAGTTTATTAATCAACTACATTTGATCAGTAAATGAAGAAGAATTATTTTTAAGAATAACATTTTTATTTTGATATTAATTACATAGTTACTTTACTTTAATTACTTACGACAAATAACTGACGTGCCTTTATGAATCGTCCGTTTTACCATTTTTACCAGAACACGGTTATCAAAAGCTTTTTTTGCAAACGCAGCGCAAAACCGGGCCGATAGTATTATTCATGCGTATTTTGTCATAACTCATCTCAATTATATTTATTGCGGGGGTAGAATACATCGATAACTGTCACAGGGAGACGGGAGCGGACGTCCGTCGGTGCGTCACGGTCGACCCCACGGTTTGCGATTCTTTCCCTAAAGCTAACTGAATTATGTTGGGAATACAAGAACAGCCCCCGACCCCTTGGATAAATCTCAGAGATGCTTGAGGCCCTTGCATTTCTTAATGGAGGTGACGTCATGCGACTCAATTGGGTATGACAGTTTACGATGTTTCTCTCGCGCCTTTACTTATTTTGAATAATTTAATAATTTAGGATTCCGCAGTCATGAGGGAGCCAATGTATCGACATGACCACCTTGACCGTCTGACAGTCAGTCTGTTCACAGCTTAGCGCAATACTATAAATGCGCCTACAAAACTGATAAAATAATATGATAAATTAAAATGATCTTTGGACAGCCGCATGAATAACTTTGTTGTTAATTTTAATGCTTTGGTATGTATTTAAAATTTTACGCAACCCTAAACATAGGCATACCTACTTGTAAAAGTTGAAAAAAAAAACTATACTATACTACTATTGCACGATATTTTTGGCAACTTTGTATCTGTTGTATTTTTTTTGGAAATACATATTAACTTTATATAAAATATGCCAGTAGGTAAAATAGCAAAAATTTTGACTTCCACAAAACGGTTAATTTGATCATTAGCGGTAGCTTGATGTTTTAATAGGTCTTTAATATAATTTGAAGCACGACAGTATTTTCTAGGCTTTTCCAAATACGATATGTTCTACACACTTAATAAAACTGTTTTCCGTCAAAAAAAGTACTACGATTAGAATCCAACTTCCTGATACTTCGGTTATTAATAGGCGAGTATGACATGCATGTGCGATTAACTAATAAAACTTAAACGGCATTAACCTAGGAACGACATGATTATAAAACCGGCCAAGTGCGAGTCGGACTCGCGCGCGAAGGGTTCCGTACCATTAACTTAAAACATTAGACAGTATAGGCAAAAAAGTATATATTTTTATTTTATTTATAATTTCAAAAGTATTCATCACAGGATACCCGAAACAATGTTAAATAAGAGTTACCGCGCTGTTTCTTTACGTGAGTGATTTGAAGTTTATAGGTCCAAGACTTTAGAAATTACAGGGGGGGGGGGGGGGACACTGTGTAAACGACTTTGGCGGGCTATATCTCGCAAATGGTAATGCCTATAAAAAGTGTTGTATAGAAACCCTACCTTATTTTCATAGTCCTTTTCAACGATACCCCACACAAGGGGGGCACTCAAAAAAGTAATTCCCCCCCCCCCTTTACATGTATGGGGAGGTACCCTTAAAGGGGTAATTTTATTTTTTTGTTTTTTTTTTAAATGAGATCTGTATGTGAAGTATCCTCGAACAAAGTTACATGCAAATCAGTCCATAAACGTAGAAGATATTCTGCTGTGACAGACTAGGACGGACGGACTGAACGATCTTATAAGGGTTTCTTGACGGACTACGGAACCCTAAAAACTCCGGTTGCAGATAAAGTTGACATAGGTACCGCTTACCTACTACTCGTACTACTTGTAATCAATCAAATGTCATCGCAAAGTTGTTTCTCATTCAACATTAATAATTTATTTTTATTTGGACAGTGTCCGGGCCCGCGTATTGTCGACGATTCCTCCCTCTTGCTTGTTAATCGAATTATGTTGTAGAAGCAAGAGCACTCCTCATTTCCCGCCCGGCCCTCCGAATAAATCTTCGAGTTGGCTGCAATTCTTCCCGTTCTTTATTACGTGTGTTTTTGTTCTTAAGATGATGCTGGCTTTGGTGTTGGTGAGATGTTTTTCCTTGTTCTTACAAACCCACTTGTAACTTTTTTGAGTGCGTTTACTTGGTATCTATTGACGATAATATTGTTTGCGTACTGTGCTGGATTGTTTTTATAACTTAATAAACAGCAAAATCGTTTTTAGGAGGTAACGTTGGACGTAAACGTACTGTGTACTTTATGCAAATACAACAGCACCTATTATTCTGCATATGATATTATGCATTTGTAATAGGGGTTATTATTGTGCAAATGAATTGTGTACTGATGTTCTTTTATGCTTTTTCGGAAAATACCTGTACTTCTTGGAATCGGAATCACATGCTTTGTATCTTCATGATTATATTTGGTGCCACGTATTGTATCAAAAGTCATTGACTGCCACGATAGTCTAATGGTCAGCACGCTGGGTGCTACTCGAGGTCCCGGGTTCGAATCCCAGGTCGGACCTAATGTTTGGGTTTTTCTGTCTTGAAATAACTCAGACACAGCTTCGGAGCCGGGAAGTTGGTGGTGTTAACACCCCTGTGCCTCGGAAATCACGTTAAGCAGTTGGTCCTGCGCCTGATCTCTTATTGTATCAATTTAAAACCAATATTCTTTGAGGGGTTTTTAATTTACACCTAAGAAATGTGTAGGTAGTATATTGTTATGATTTTATTTCTCATCTATGTATAGAAGTTGTGGCAAAAACACTATTGTCTACTTATGTCAAACACGTGAAAATGCGGCTGGCTCAATTTCTTTGCTTCCAAGTGAAGCTTTTTCGAAATCCTATCCTAATAATATTATGATTTGTAGTAAAGTTTGACCATTAATATATAATTTAAGACCAGTACCCGCTTATGCCACAATCATTGTTTGGCAGAATGCACCAAATGTGGTTAGCGATGTTGGCATAGATGTTAACACCCCTTCCCCTATTACAAATTTCAAAATGTAAAATAGTATGATTTATGCTTTCTAGATTATACCTACAAGTAGTGATATCGAATCTACTATTTGTCTTAGTCTACTAATTGTAATTTGTAACGAATAAAGAACATTTTCATTTTCATCATTTATCGAATCTACAACAAACGTTTATACTATTAGTGAGAAGTGCAAAGTAATGTTATTATACAGCAAGACTTACATATAAGCTGTTTACATATAAGATGTAAAACACTGTCAATTTTGTATTAAGTTAATTGTGTGTGTATATGTAAACTGTTGGTGTGCTTGTTTAAATAAGAAATAAGGCTAACGTGATTTATATGTGTATTTAGATCGGCAGGCCTTACGAACTAGAACGCTTTCAATGGCTTTCAAAGTATCGCCAGTTAGGCAGTGAGACATTCTATCAGACTCTACTACTAGTTTTCGTTTCGATTAGAGTCAGGTGGTGCCACTAAGCCTTACCTAAAGTTGCAAAGACTTAGCGCGATTGAAATCGCGTCGCCTGGCGTCTGAGACTGCAGGAGTACTAATGTGCAAAACTTAAACTGTGGATTTTAGAACTTTCAACAATTGCGCGATGGCTTTGTTTACTATCTTGCTAAAACTCACAGACTAACTACAGGGATTTCATGTACGTAACGTTCTTTAGCACAACATTTTGTTATGTTCAGTAACTAGTCCGTTAATTGTATTGTATGAAAACAAAAAGTTCTAAGTTTGTCGGCTTATGGCAAAACAAAATTATATGATTTAATATTGGAAGAAAGGAATTATTTTCCAACATAAATCTTATTAAGTTTGCTTATAGGAAGACACTACTGAACAGATTTTGAACATTATTTCACGAATAGAAAATTACGTTATAACTAATTGACATCGGTTTTATCTTATTTTTTAATGTGTTGTTCATTTTGATTGCACCCGTGCGAAACCGGAATGGGGTCGCAAGAGATTAATAAAGGTTTCAAAAATCGTTTGAATGTATTAATGTTTCCAAAAATATATATGTTATATAGTGGACGTAGTAAATAGTATGTAGAAGACACGATGTAAAGATAATATTATTTACATTTATATTGGAGTGCCCCTTGAAATAAATAAATGAATGTTAGAATGTACACTCTATGCTCTTAGCATAACGTCTACAATTATACACATGCGTAATATTACTACCATGATACTGATTGAGCTAATTTATTTTTGTCGACAAATAACAAAAGGTCAAACAAGATAAGGTATCACAGACTGGTGACATCTCTTTAAATTGGTATAAATAAACTTGACAAAACAACATACATATGTCTATTTACATAAAACATAGTCGGGTTATACATATACAGTGTAAATTCTACATCATTTTATCTCTAGAACGGCTGGACGAATTTTCATGATGAAAATTCGTCCAGCCAACCAGTCCAATTAATTGGTTAGATCCCTCCTAAATAGAAAAATAACTAAAAAAACATCGAAACATTTTAAATAAAGTAGTTAAAATGGGGGACAACTGTGTATGGAAAATCTGACATTTTGTGCAAATGAAGTTGCAGGAAGTTAAAACCCACTAGTAATAAAAGAAATAAAACATTATAATAATTCTGGAACAATTGAGAATGCTTATCTACGATATTGAACGATCAAAACCTATAGTTTTATAACAATGACAGTTATAAATTTATTTCAGAATCCAAGACATTCACATAAATTATTAGTAACAATTATAACATTGTTTATGTTAGTATACATGATTTTTCTGGGGATGAAAAGATTTGAAAATATAGGTAATAAATAAATTTTTTTATTAAAAGATATTATTTTTGTCAATCATCATTTACTTTGTTGCTAGGTTTGAGGGCTTGACGTTTAGAAAAATTATGATACGAAACAATAACTTAGCTTTTTTTTGGTAACCTGCATTATCACATTGACGCTGAGATAACTTTTTGAAGGCGTCTCATATTATTAATAATTATGATTAAAAAAAAAATTAAAATTATAACAAAGCGTATGGCTTGTTAAATGCATCTAAGGACATCAATTATTGAATTACAATAGAGAATTTATATATGGATAGACATTAACAAAAAAAATCATTAAAAGCCCTTAAGAATATTAAGGAAACAGCTTCTTTTTTCCCTGAGCCATGTTTTATAAGATGTTAAATTATCAATCAAATAATTACATATGTTGAAGGATATGAACAATTAAAACAAGTTCTTTCTTTTAAATATGTAATAACTACTTTTTATAAGGAAAACCATATTATTTTAAATTTAATTATTTATTTGTAAGATTTTGTTGTGTTAGGTGGTAACAAAAAAAATCATAAAACGATATGTCTTTCAATGACGCATAATAATAATATCAGTGCCCTGATTTTTTAATATGAGAGGAACAAACAATAACAAAATGTACATTAACACGTTAAAAGAACCGCACTCGTAACCGATAATGCAAACCGAATGCGGATTCAATACAAACATTAATGCGAGTTGCCGGCGAACTCAATAAAGATGCTAATTGCAGTATTAACTCACCTGTCGTGTTGCAGCACAGAAGTAGCGCTATCCATATCACACAGTATAAATGTAGAAAAAGAGTCATTTTGCCGCAGTAACATTAGAGTCGGTTATTCGGTTCCTGTTCACCTGTGCGAGATCGCGCGTGCGGTGTGGCTCGCCTGGGCGACGGGCGTGCGTCCCATCGCTAGGCGGGCGGCGGAGGCACTGCCGCGGGGCGCCACTCCGCTGCTTCACTACCCAGATAAACAAGGGCGAGAACACTGGGAACCGGCAGACAAACCGTCTCGCTAGCCTTTATCGCCGGCACCGAATAACTCCATAATAAAATAAGACAAGAGACGAATACCCAAAGAATAACCCGAGCGGCCGCGACTCCCACTCGAAAAATAGAAATTGGACGAATCGAAGATTGCATTCGGCTGCGAGCGCTCTTTAAGTTTCAAACGACCTCGGATTTTCTTGGATATTTTTGAGTTACGAAATATTGAACTGGGTTGAATGTTTTGGAGCTTCGGCGAATTTGGCTGGTTGTAGTAGTTTCCCAAAAGTTTCTCACTGCAATTACGGATATTCATGCTCATGCTTATTACGGGCAATCACAAAGGAGTCATTAGCATTATATTAAAGTTCGCCTTGAGGAATGAAACGTAGACGTTTTACATTTGATACTTATTTCAACAAATATTTTTTGATAAGTTAATCTTCAAGTTTAAAAACTGTACCCCTGTATGATTACAATCCGAATAATAGTATCCGGTTTGGAAGTATTAAAACAATAGATAACTTTAACATTTCCGTACAAAATGAAACAGAGTATTAATTCTTTCAATATTTGTTAAATAAGTATACTGCGAGTACCCATTCCCTTGCCTGGGCATTCATCACATAAATAAACTACCAAAAAATTTTACAGAAGAAATATGGATCTAATTATGAATGTTCCATCTATATTAATTCATATAAAATAAATGCAAATAATGGTGGCTATGTCAAGACTTACAATTAAATATACCCTCACACTTACCTTGCGTAAATAAATCTAGTCATAACTTAACATTATGTTTACAAAAGCCCCAATTTAATTAACCAGGCTCCGAAACTACACAAGTTGTAATTTAATTAATTAATATTACTCTAACAATTTGTAGTCGTAAGACCAAAGTTTACATTTCACCAAAAGACAGATAACGAAGCTATTATTTTTATACGCATTGTGTACACAATGCCTGTACGTATGCAATACGTAAATTCAGCATATATTCAGCTTAATATGCAGCTACACTATAAATGGCTTACTTTCATATTACCTAATGTTTTATAATATGTATTGTAAAAAAAACAGTGCGTGACTTAGTGGGTTCACAATAAAACCCTTATTTAACTCAAATAATATAGAACCAACAAGGTACCTATACACTAGTATACCCGTAATATGCGAAACGTTAAAGACCGTACAGACCGATCGGATTTTTCGATTCATGTTTGATGGAACCCTTAAAATAGGGTAGGCGGGGTGAACCAACCCTCTATCGGACTGTCCACTCTCTTTTAACTGTTGTTATCTGTGCAATTCTTAGAACGATCGTGTTAGGGCAAGAGCTGTAGTGTTATTGCGGTATCATGCAGAATCGTCTCGACACTTCAGTCTCTAGACACTGTTTGCACTAGACCAGGGTCACTCAAACTACAGCTTCAAGACCCATTTTATTATTTATCAGAGGATAGTGGTAAACTGGTGAACCACTTTTTTCTCAATGCCCCCTTGAGAGAAAAATGTTTTTCGGTCACTCATTTTAAACGATTTGTGCAAATACCTAGGCGAGATAATTAAAAAATAATGGAAACACATAAATAAAATAAATTTAATTAGTAGGTAAGTAAGTATATTTATTAGGCTCAGTTGCAACAAAATTTCTGGTATTGCTAAAATTACTGTTGAAGTTATGTAAGTAAGTACATTTGCAACGTACATCTTGATTACAGGAGAACAGCACTTTAAGTATATTCACACTTTGGCATCTTTTGCAGTTGTAACAAGGCTGATTTTACAAAAATAATGTACAAAAGGCTGTGATGTGCTGGCCCATGCTCCTAAATAATCTTTCCCGATCCCTTAAGTTTGCGAACCACACTTGGAGCAGCCCTGAGCTAGACCACTGCATCGCAATAATGCTCTTCTTAAGGCACCGCACCCACTCGGGAATAATATTGTACATACATGTAACGACATGTTTGAACGGACCGACAAGATTAGTTCGGTATTATACGGGGTTATGTTTGTTTGTGCAGATCTCTGAATGTCATTTACATAACGCTATCGTATTACGGGCGATGTACGCACGTATAAGTTGGGGGGTCTGAAAAGGAAACATTTTGTGTCGTGTGCGTGGTTATTTTTTAATTAAGAGACACACGCGTGATTTAATTTGCCAATACTCGCAACAAGTTTAACAAATAAACTTTCAATACCTCGAAAAACATGCTACTATAGACAAAAATACAATAAATTCTCCCACTTTTGGCAAAATTTGGCATGCGAACGATGATATTGTTGGCAGGAGCACCTAACCTATTATGTTGCGTTTCGATTTACCCCTGCCGCAAATCTGGGGTTAGGGAGGTAGCTTAATAATTATATAATTATTAAAGTTATACTATTATCACTCACTATTTTGTGCTATTAATGATATGAATTGGATCCCATTTATTATTAAATAATAAAATCTTCTGATGTATAAATACTTTTATTTTAATATTTCTCGAAATGTATATTTGACATACCCAAGTATTACTCTTAAATGGTACTCTTAAGACTAGCGCGACTTTACTCGCATGATGATTTAGTACTACCAAATCATCATGCGAGTAAAGTCGCGCTGTATCAAAATCACACGAATCAAACGAATATACCATTTACCACCTATTGTGCCTATTTTACTTAAGGTTCCGAGGTAACACTGACAGCGATTTGTTAGCTACTAAATGCATAATATGGATGATCACACGCACCGACCGAGTAAACCGGCGAGAGAGTGCACTCGGCCACAGAATAAGTACTAGTACTCAGACTCGGCCAAGAACTCGGTACGAACGAGCAGATCACCAAGTACTTGGCCGAGCAAAATGGTGAGACAGTCACTCGGAACTTGTTTTGTTTCTTGGCCGTGTTTCTCACTCATCCATTTATTTTGTTACTGTGCATTTCAATAGTGACCTTTTTATATATTTTGGCGCAACACTGTCATCTTCGCTACCACAAATTAGAAAGAATATGTTTCGAATCTGAACGCCAACTCTACTCCCTCCGGCGGGTACCAATTTGCTGTCTCACCGTAAACGTAAACCGCTGTTAAAGTACTAACAATAACAGCTATAAGTGTTATAGCTTGCTTTTAATTTTATCTATTCTTCAAATGAACTTTATAAGTTTTCAAAAATAAGTTTCCAGTGTGGCCAAAAATAAATAGGTACACAATAAAATATCCAAGTACTTCCTAATACATGCTCATTGCTCATACATACAGAATCGCAAACACAATATCGGTTAAAATCTATTTTTATCTTCGGCTTTGTAGCTAAGCATTATTATTGATTTTATGTTGTAGCAGAGGGTGATTCATATTTTTAGCTGCGGATGAGGACACCCCATTCGGTCTTGACTTCAAAAACGTCTAAAATACAAAGTGTGAGTAACGATAATTCTTTCACACTTTAGGTAGGGACAAAAATAGGATTCACTTAGTCACCTATCCCATTTCTTTTACAAAAGAATGTTTTATTAAGTACTAAGTACTATATTTTAATAATTTTATTACATGTGTAATTTAGCCTTACTTAATACATTTAATTAAACTAATTCAATTTCATTCAAATAATTAAATAATAAACAGGAGAAGTATGTTGTGTACAGACTTATTCTTAAGTCAAACTCTGTTATAAAAAGGTATAACATAATGTAGCGTACCAATGTGTATGGAAACATTGAGCTTTTCATGCGTGATTTTGGGGTTAAAGTTGTATTTTTATCTCGTTGTATTCCGTTTTTCGTATAGGAGCGAAAAAAACACAATGGACCCTACTTTTACCGCTAACTGGCCACTAAAAAACAAAGTACGTAAGCACTGAAAAAAAAAACAGCATTGGTATGTGTGTTACGCACCCGGCACGAGTTGCAACGCTTTTCGGGTACTAACCCTCGGGGTATACGTGACTCAAATGCAAGGCATTGCACTCTCGGAGGCTTTTATCAACAGGAAAATATCAGGAATAACAAAGCGGTATAACGATAACGTACAAAAATATTCCTTGTCTCGAAATTGACTAGAAGGATGTTTGAGTATTGTGTATGTTTCTTACCTGGGTTTCTATCGAAATAAAGTAATCAAGGCCAAGGATATTATAGTAAAGGTTTTACAATTTAATACCAACTAGCAATTATTTATTCCTAAGACTAAATCATCACATCTATTCCATGCTTTTCAACAGTGTGCCTAATTTTCTACCGAATACAAAAGAGAAGGTTCTGAGTTCATTCTTTTTTCACCAAAAAAAGGGCTCAGTTCTAAAAAGCTAGCAAGATATCTCATCATTGGCCACAGCATCTGTTGTAGATGATTGTTGCAGCGCTTGTGGGTTTCAGGGGTTCGTGCATCGCCTTTGATGACTATAAAGCCCTATAGCTGCACGGCATTTCTTGCCGCATCGATCGCAAACGAAAAGTGAGTCAGTAGGAGGTGATGAAGCACGACGAAGTCTCTTTTGCTTAAGGGTCTCCTAACAAAAAAGAGGGTCTCCTAAAATAAAACAGAATACAACTGTCTTACTATAAATGACTTCACAATAGGGTGACGTAATTCAAAATGTCCTTCTATAAGTTTGTTTATTTCATTCAGTTCCTTTACACTGCATAAATTGTCGATTATGTAAAACGTGCCATTATTTCAGCAAGAAATGTTTATCGTACCGCACCGCGTTCAGTTGGTATATACAAAGTAGATATAGTTTTATAGAAACATTTGCTAATTAGGTTCCGTATATTGTAGCTTCGTCGACATGACATCAATGACCTCACATTTTGGCTGGAGCTGCAAGAGAACCTCATTATTAATAATATGTGGATCAAATGTAGCTGGATATTCTAGCAGAGCGTTAATTAAGCCAGCTAGTTTAGTGATGCCCCATCTTGCGGTGCATTTTTGCATGTGGGCGCCTCATCAACTTACCCATCATATCAGCCTAGTGCAGTCCACTGCTGGACATAGGCCTCTCCAAGACTGCGCCAACTTTCACGGTCCTCCGCTTCTCGCATCCAGCCACCACCGGCCACTTTCCTCAGGTCATCGGTCCAGCAGGAGGGCGTCCAACACTACGTTTCCCGAGACAACTTACCCAAATCTTTTAAAATATCTCAAATGTTATGGAACTGTGTGTGGTCAACATAATATTGAAATATGGCTGCGGAAATTTGACAGATCAGGGTAGGTTTATGTGGGGCCGTGTGTACCCACAGATCTTACAAAAAATATATAAAAATATGATTAAATCAGCCGCTTATATAAATTATTTTTTGTTGTTAAAACGGTTTGAAAATGGAAAGTTTTCTACTCTATTGGAATCGAAACCGACACTTTACATGCGTTTTTTTTATTATGCATCAATGTGTGTGCATGTTATGAGGTCTAAAGTGTGCACGAAGTTATTTAATTAGTCATATTAAGTAAGTACTTAATGTCAAATTAAATCCTATCATATGTTCTAACTGTTTAATAGATATACAACTTATGAATCAAAATTAAGATAAATTATTTAATACAATAGAAAAACAAAAATTATAAAAAGGGTCCTTGTGGTAAGGTTCCCAGGATGCTGGCAGCATTACCGCGCTGGATAGCGATGCTTATACGCTAAGCAAGGTAGCTGCCAGCTCTTAGGTCACCACTGATGTCAACTAGCCTCTTGGAAATCTCTTTGAAAAAAGAGATAGCGTTGGAGCCCCACGAACCCAGTGTTTCGACTTCAAACGGTACAAAGTGGTACCTGGAATCTATCTGCCGGTACTTGTTCTTTTTAAAGTTTTCGGCACTTGTCGCAGCCAAACCAGCACCACGGCTTGTCCCGGGCAGATGAGAGGCTGCAAGTGTATCGACACAGGAAGCGTCCCACACAAGAGCCCGATCCATCCGCCAAGAAACAAGTGATATTCCGTCTGGTCTCTTGCCATCATCACGCGCGATATCGTTCGGCTCGAGTAAAGCCGGCACGTTCATAGAGGCAAGAGACCGACGGATGATGTCGTTGATGATGGCATGACGCGAAAAGCGGGCTGCACTTTTAATACAGGAGAGTCCGTGATGTCCCAACGAGCTGACATCAGTACCACAAGGACATCTGTGTGGAAGGCAAACCTCAGCACCAACACGCAGACCTATCGCGACTCGTAGAGTTTCTGAGTCCAAAAGGGTTCCCACGTTGGCCGAAGGATAGGCCTGAAGCCAGTATCCTGCTTCCTTGGTGGAAAATGCTTTAAGTCTGGCTAGATCCGCGTTGTCAGTGCTACTGTCAATAAGACTTTTCAAAATAGACTCACAAGAAATTTGGTCCCAACTCCTTTGAATTTTAAAATCTGAAGGGAATTTTGTCGGATATGCCATTTCCCAAGCATCTCTAGCCTCGTCCAAGCACGCCACTTCGAAGTTTGCAGTAGAAGGCTGCAGGATACTTGCAACTCGCTGTAATATGAAAATAGAAAGGCAGGTATGGAGCCACTGGAAATTTTGCGCGTCCCAATCCCACCAAAACGGATAGGAAGGGACGCTTGATCCCAAGACCGTTCCAAAAGACGAATGTTCAGAATCTTTTCCAAATGTGTTTTAACTAGATTGTCTAAATTATTAGTCAAATATTGGAATTTCCAAATAGGACAGCAACGAATAAGATAATTAAATTTAGGAACTAAGAGACAGGATTTTAGTATAAAGAGAGCCGAATGAGCGTTGATTTCCAAAAGGCGGTCTGAACATTCATCAAATTTAGTTACAAATTTTTGAAAATGAGTATTGCATTATCGAAGATGGAAGAGCTTAGGAGATGGAGGGTTAAGTCTGTGAGAATCTTAATATTGGGGGCCAAACTATGACATTTAGAAATAATCTCAGATTTTCTTGAAAGAGTTGTTGTTCTGAAAATAATAATAATATTATATAAGGCGTGGTTACTGAGATATTGATTAATCCGTAAGAAACATAATTTTGAATTGAAATACTGAAACGATACATAGCTTTCGTTACATCAAATTATGACCATAACCAAACGAGAAAAAAAGATGTATTCTGTTATGAATTTGACAGCATGATTCATTTTAACGCCTCGAGTGTCATAAGCACGCTGGGGTACCGATACAAATTATTGTTGATCGCCTATTGTGTCTGAAAAAGCGATACTTAAAGGAAATTTTGATAAAATGGTGGAACAAAGCCTAAGGTTACATCACTAGCAAGGCAGGGTATGCGGTGTGAGTCCGTTTCCCACAAACAAGACGCCGCGTGGCGGTGTAATTGCATGTAACATCGTGTTACATAATATACTTGAGATAATAATATATCTAGAAGCTTACTGAATATTATTAAGGTTTTATTTTTGTGTAAGCTACTCCCTCTTGTAGCGTATTTACCTGATTTAAGAAACATTGATAAAAAGCTACTTTAAAAGTAAGTAAAACTTCTAAATTGAGAGTGTTAAAAAATACGTGGGACACTCAGAAAGTTGTGTGACTCAAAAAAAAACAGTTCTACAGGTACATATATTTTTATTATCTTTTCAAAGTACTCTCCACCAGCATCTACACAACGATTCATGCGTCTGTTTTCAAAACACTTTTTCCAGTCCGCCGCAGACACCTCGTTTACAGCCTGCTCGAACGCAGCCAGCGCATCTTCCGGCGACGAAAATTGTATCCCTTTGAGCAGATTTTTTAATTTCGGAAATATAAAGTACTCACACCGTGCTAGATTAGGGCTGTAAGGAGGGTGACCCAGGAGTTAGACTGGCGTGCTGTCTAGGAAGTCCCTCGTTTTGAGCGCGGTGTGCGCAGGCGCATTGTCGTGGTGGAGCAGTAGTCCGCGGAGCCAAGTGTTTGGTCGCTTGTTGCTCACAACAGAGAAAACTTCTGGTAAACATTTGGTAGTATACCATTCGGCGTTGACGTTTCTTTGAAATCGTTAGGGAATCGATACCAAGTGGCCAGTCAAATTAAAAAAGCTGGCGATCAAAATCTTCCCCCCGCTCCGAGATCGCTTCACTTTGGTAGGCGTGAGTTCATTTTGAAACACCCAAACTGTCGACATGCGCTTGGTTTCTGGATCGTATTGATAAATCCAGGACTCATCACCTGTAACGATGTCGTAAACACGCCAAGAAGAGCCTGCTTCAAATTTGTTTAGCATATCACGGCACCATTCCACCAGGGCCGGCTTCTGAGCGTCGGCGACCGCGCTTGAATTCGTTAGGTATACCAACGATACTCTGTGGCCTTGGAGAGCCTTTATCCATAAATGCCATTTGAAGTCTATCGAACGATTTTTCCGGTTTCAGGCGACACTTGAAATCGTAAAAAAACATAACGCAGATTCATTTTTCTGTCAGACACGATACTTTAAATTGGCTCGCAAATAATGTGGAGGGAAATTTTGAAAATGGAACACACCTATTTTAACTTATAAATAATCACATTTTCGAAAAATATTCTAACCGGCCAGTCTCTCATATATAAAAACTTTTTTTCGCAATACTTTCTAAGTGGCCTGGTAGTAACCATAAATATTTCGAGTTTTAAACGAACTCTTTGCTCACAGATGGTGCTTACTGTAAAATGATTCTTAATGATAGCCTATGCCTATCTTCTAAAAGCATACAAACGTCTCCTATTCTACCTACAAATCGTATTCTCGCTATCAAGTATCCGATCACTATGTATCTCCAGCCATTATGCGCGCATATCAAGCTTAGTCACCACATTAAAATTTATTACCATAAGCCGTTTCTTGGGGTTTGTTCATCTAGTAATGGATAGGTCAGCCTCCGCGACGCCGGCAACTCGTAGCCGCGTCACAGTTTATCAACCCCTAAATGTGTTACGACGTTTGCTACGACCGCTACAAATGCTACGAAGCTTGGTAGGAGCTACGCAAATGACTACATTTTTTAACACGCATTTTTGTAATCTAGTGCTTATGATATAACTCGTAATTAGCGTTGGTTATGGCTTTTACAAACGCTGCAGGACTATGTAGGTGCTACAAAATTGCAGAACCTAGTGTATGGTTTAACATAATGGATTCAGTAACGTTGCCACAACTACTACGCAATCGGGAAAAGTTAATACAATTTCTAAATGTCATCATCATCATCATCTTTAACGTTATCACGGTTGTGAACTCGCACGAGGGCCCTGAGGTCCGCTTTGGACATGTATTACAGACACGGATGGCAGATCAGGTAATTACAGTGGAGTAACTGCCATCTGATCTTCTTTACCTTGTTAACAGGGGAACCTGACCAGTTTGGATCATGGTTAGACATTCAGTCGCCTAAATGTGCAGGTTCCCCACCCCTCACCGTAAGAGTACCGGTTAGTGAAACAACTAATGTACATAACTTAGAAAAAGTCATTAGTACATGGCGACACGTGAGATTGTATCCGGTAGCTCCCGCATGAAAGGCGACCCGTTAGCCACTACCCCACCGTCGCTCCACAATTTCTAAATGTCATACAAATAATAAATTCACATCGATAGCAATGATTAAAAAGTGATACTCAATGTATGCGTGTCTTGAAAACTCATCTGTAAAATGAACGTGTAATGATCATGTTTCAGTAATCCCCCTTTTATTTTGTATTGCTGATTATTTCATCATGCAGATAGGAACATTCAATATCCAGGGGCTTAAATGTTTGCGAACATCAAACTACAGTTTCGTGAACACCCAATTGGAACCGTCTGCGCATAGCCTTAAAATGTATGTATACATATATACATACATATGTAAGTCACGGGATAACGACATTTACTAAGAATGTTACGACTCGGACACTGCTCTTTAACATTGTTTTGTGCAATGAATACGCTTGATATAATCTGGTGTGATCGTCTAGCTAGTTTAGCTAGCGCTTTGCAATCTGTCTATTTGAATAATAATTAGCGCTTAATACATGATACAGCAAACGCTATCAAAGGATATCGAATACGAATGAAGCCTTGTGTTTTGGGAAATATTTTAATTGCAATCGATTGCACCATCGCATCACGGTGTGCCTATTCAATTAAATTATAGTTAAAAATCTGCAATATTTGTGCCAAACGATATTTGAATCTAAATTGATTTTTCATTAGCTTAAGAGTCTTGAAAAATTCAATTACTAAACGTATAAGTATAACAGTGCATCATAAGTTTTATTAGTACCATATTGATGAAAAATTATAAATTGCTTACAACGTCGACTACTAAAAGCTACTAATTAAAAGCAGTAAAAAAATATAAATACCTATCCAGGAACATAAATAATAAATTAATTTTCCAGCGCACTGAAATAAAACAGTTTTTATTGATTGTAACACATCGAACTTGTCAAATTAGCTGTGAAATATGAACCATATTACGAGTAAATGTGAACAATTGGCGGGTAACCATTGAATAATTTATATGCCAGCTTGACAAAGTGTATTTTTACCAATTTACTGAAAAGGCAACGAAAGTACCAATCTTTTAGTACCCATAAATTACATAAACTATATTATCTCTTTGGTTAAAGCCCTTCGGTACTGCGCTATCTGGCATATCTAATGATTTAGTATCATTTAATAATACTGTAAGTCGAATTCTGTACATTGATTTAAAAAAAATACCTTCCAGGGTTTAGTTTAGGTCAGAGAGTATAAAAATGTAGTTTTTGAAATTTTTGTTTGTATGTATGTATTTATCTTGGATCTAGAACGTTATGGACTCGAAATCTGCCGCACAAATCTTGATGTACTTACTACAGTTAAAATATGTATATTAATGATTAAAATCTAGGGTATGTTTCATCTTGATAGTATACTTCACGGGACAAACAAGAGGCCACGTTGACTGGACGGTTACGGAACTACAATTCTTCCCACTTGAATTAAATGACAGCGGTGGCGGTACAGTGATTAGTTTATTATTTTCTATAAGTAAGTGACCTCCCTTTACCATAAGACAGAGTACACATGAGAGACCATGCTTACTGGACGGCGATAGGAGTATGAGTCAATTTGTATCATCGAGGACACGCAGACGAAGTTGCAAGCAACAGCGCCATAGAAAAGTTTTTTGACATTTAACTAAACCAGTTAATATTTGTTCAATACAGAAATAAGTTAAGGAAATGATAAATTCGTGTTGTAATTTCAACATCCTCCGTGATTAAAATTTCATCAAATAACTTAGGATATTGACCAAAGCCCTTATTTTGTCATATCCCTGCGACACATACGATTAAATTCCGAGTGCTAGGAGGCTTATAGTACCTGAGTTGAGTAGGTATAAAATCTCCCCCATTGATTAACATTCATCAGTCACCAACCAACTTGCCAATCCTTGTTTGCAATTATGCTGTAAATGTGAATTTTGCCAAAGTTACGATAGCCGCTATAAATTACAACTATTGAAGCAATTAATCATTGCTGTCACGTTGCGTTATAACCTGAAAGTTTCGATTGACACCTGTTGAACGTCGACTGAAAGTAATTTGGCTCCCTAAACTTAATTTTCATACTTATCGGTTTTTCCTTAGTGGATGAGACGGATTCGTCTCACGTTCAGTCCATTAGCTGATTTACCATGGGAAGTGGCTGGAAAGGTTATTTTGCCTAAACAAATTGATTCCTTTTCGCTTTTATTGGTGACGGTTCGAGACATACTGATGACGTTTTTATTCGATTACAAATCTTTGTCACGTCGAAATAAAATGGCGAAGTACCTGAATAAGCTTTTTGTACTGGTATTGAATGATTTCATTTTGTTATCCGAAAATGAAGTAGAATGAGACTTTGACTTAAGCTTTGTTTATGTCTAGGTAATAGAACAGAATCGGATATTCAAATTTATCCTTAATAAAGCTCGTGCTTCGACTCGAGTCTCTTTTAGAGCTCTTGAGCCTTCAAAGCTCGAACCCTTAAGGCTCGAGCCTTTAAGGCTTGCGAGCTCTCAGAGCTCGAGCTTTGAAGACTCGGTAGCTTCGACTCGGAGCTCGAGGTTCCGACCCGGAGCTCATTTTTCACAACACTACTTTGAAGTAGGGTTTTCAAAGTGTACTAAATTTTTCTCTGCCTTTGGAAATTATACAAATAAGGGCCTAATTATAAAACAAAATAGATTGTTGCCAGATTGAAGTGAGAGTAGGCCGGCCATGTATGCAGAATGCATCCTGAAAGTGAGTTCGAATCGTCCTCAGATGAAATCCTCGGACGGCTATCGCTGAAGAGGGAGGCCAAGGAAAAGTTGGCGTGATGATTTGGATACTTACCGAACAGGATGGCAGACTCTGTCACTAGATAGGGATCAGTGGACAAATTTGGGTGAGGGCTTTACTCAGCAGTGGGATGATTCAGGCTCATAAAAAAGTGTTATAGTAAAATATTTTTAATGGTTATGATTCGGCGAGATGAAATAACGGAAAATCTGTAAATTACCATGTTTAAAGTTAAAATATTTGCCTTATATTTTGATGGAATTAGTTAAAAAAATCAATACTACCTTTCACCATTCTTCCCATAAAAATATACATCGAAGTAGCGACTAATCTCCTGAAATACGAAGATGGTTCTTAGATCATAAACGCAGGGTTTATTATTTTCCCCAAGGGACCTCTTAATCCTCCATTTCTGCAAATGGCTCCACTGGGCCTTTTTAGACAAATCATTAATTTACGTGTTGGACTGAGCTCACTCAGGTACGACAAAGGGCTGTCTAATTGGTTTGTGGGGCCAGTCTGTGGCACGCTCACCTTACTAGTGATGTCCCCTTGACTATCTTAACTAAGTACAAATATATACATACATAGATCATTATAGATGAGACTGATTATAGTTCAGGCAGAAATAAATTGATGTTGGTGGTATGGTTATAGTTAAAATACTAAAAAATATTATATTCTAACTTTAGCTAAGGCCTTGCCGCTTCGTCTCACTTGCTTCGTCGAAAGTTTTTTAGAAAGTTTTTTCGAGCTTCACTGGTATTAAAATTGCCAAATTATGTTACCTTAATTAATTGCTAGTATTATTCGATGTGAATGATTATATTTCAGGCAGAAATAAACAAAGGTATACATTGATGTTGCCATTATCATAGTTAACATATTTAATATTATTATATTATATTATTATATTCTGATTATAGGTAAGAACTTACCGCTTTGTCAAAATTTAATTTTTAAGATTTTTCGAGCTTTATTGATATTAACTCAATTGCTTTTTAAAACTATAAAAGGAAAAAGTCCGAAAAGTGGTTACATTGTAGAACATATATTTGTTTTACGGGACATTTATTATTCGGAAGGCACGTTAAGCAGTTGGTCCCGGCTAATATCTGTTGGTATTAGTCGTTGAGCCTAATCAGAGGCCCTAGGGCGGCTTGATAACATCTGACAGTAAGGTTTGTCACTTGCCTTACATACCTCCACTTATCCGCACTGAGCCCGCGTGGTGGAGTATGGCTCGTTCCTCCTCATAGTTGAGGTGAGGCCTTTTCTCAGCAGTGGAATCTAATAGGCTTACTTTACTTTTTTTTTATTATTTAACCGACCCACCGACAGTCGATGAATTTTTGTGGCCAAAGTTTATTTATTCTTCTTGCTTTGTTTGTTATTATTATTAGTAATCCTATCTATACATATAATAAAACTGTAAAACCAATGCGTCTGAACATTGAGTATTTTTACCAAAAACTAATTGAGGGTGATGTTAAAATACACTTCTGGACACATCTATTGGCCAACCTTAGAGTTTAGGTTTCGATGGCCCCTACCGAAATATGATTGCTAGATTGAACAAAAACTGTTGATGCAGTTTTAAACCTGATACATTTTACCATCTATTATTGTTTTAAATTTGAATTCAGAATACCATACAATATAGCAATTGATTTTTGAATAAAAAACATGTTTTATCAAATAAAGGTTTAATTTAATAACGCGTGTTGCCTCCATTGGCATCTACCACAGCTCTCATACGATTAGGCATAGAGTTTATCAACCGTTCTATGAAATTTTGAGGGATCATCTCCCATTCCTCTTATATGGCAGTTTTCAACTCCTGCATCGTCTGGGCAACTGGCTGACGAGCCCTAACACGTCTTTTTAGCTCGTCCCACATGTGCTCAATGGGGTTCATGTCTGGGCTTCTGGCTGGCCAGTCCATAACTGTGATGTTCACATCCCGAAGATATTCCCTGACGATGCCGGCCGCATGGGCTCTTGCGTTATCATGCATAAAAAGGAAATTTGGGCCCACATAGTCCGCGTATGGTATCACGTGAGGTTCTAAGCACGCACGAATGTACCTTTCAGCATTTTTAATGTTGGCAGCCGTGGTCCTGTAACAACCTCAAGTTGAGTTTTGCCGCTCGCGGATATACCGCCCCAGACAATCACCTAAGCAACCCTAACCTAAGCCACCGCCATAAGCAACCCTCTCTCCAAAGCAGCATTGTGCGAAACGCTCTCCCTTACGTCGGTAGACCTTCTTCCTTCCATCATTGCCATGTAACACAATTTTAGACTCATCAGAAAAGAGTACACGGCTCCAATCTTGCTGTGTCCAATTTAAATGACTGCGTGCGAAATGAAGGCGCGCTGTTCGGTGGGCTCGCGTTAGTTTGGGCCCATTAGCTGGCTTGTGTGGTACCATATCGCGTTCTTTTAACCTTTTCCGAACAGTTCGAGCGCTCACAGATACTCCGTGGAAGTCGCGAAGTTGGTTTTGTATCTCAATGGAGGTAAGGTGACGATTACTCAAGCTGGTCGTCACGATGAATCGATCCTGCCTTTCAGTTATGACTCGAGATCGTGGCCTTCCTTGGCGACAAACAAACCCGCCAGTCTCTAGGTACCTCCGATAAACATTTCGGACCGCAGATCGACTTAAATTAAGTTGAGCACTCACGTTTCTTTGGCTGTATCCGGCCTGAATAAGTGCCACAGCTTGGGCGGTGACTTCAGGTCAAGTATCCATAGATTATTGATAGAACCTCACCTTAATGTTAAGAATAAGTAATGTTTGTTGCAAAACCAAAGATATCAATCACTTTTTCAAGAATTAAATCCAAGTAAACCAATAAAACCAAGTTTTCTTAGTATTCGATTGTTTAATAAATTGTCTTTTGTTTCTTTAAATTCTGTGTTCGAAATTCAAAAAAAGACTATTGAATGAAATTGTGAATGTGCCAGGTTCAAAACTGAATAAAAACTTTTTGCTCGACCTAATATACAATTTTAGCTGGGACCAAACGAAACTGAAAATACAAGGTGGGCCAATAGATGTGTCCAGGAGTATAGTAACAAAATAGGAATCTACAACTTTTAAGTTTGTCTGTTTGTCTGTTTGTATACGCTAATCTCCGGAACTACTGAACGGATTTGAATGAAACTTTTTTCATTGTGTAGCTATTAAGTCTGGGCAAATACTAGGCTATAACTTATTTTGAAGATCGGAGTACCTGACGTGGAACCTTAGCAGTACACTTAAACTAAGAGAGATATGAAAGCAGCGCCTTAAGAAAAGTCATTCAGCGTGATGAGCACTTACTATTGACGCACACAAATTGAAGGTCTGGAGCAACTGATATGGAACCCTACCAGCCCAGCTCAACTATAAGAGATATGAATAGAGCGCCTTAGGGAACATTGTTCAGCGTGATGAGCACTTTCTATTGACGTACACAAATTGAAGGTCTGGTGTAACTGACATAGAACCCTAGCAGTTCGGCTCAACTTTAAGAGATATAAATAGAGCGCCTTAGGGAACATTGTTCAGCGTGATGAGCATTTTCTATTGACGCACACAAATTGATGGTCTAGACCAACTGATCTAGAACCCTAGCAGCTCAGCTCAACTATAAGAGATATGATTAGAGCGTTTAAGGGAACATTGTTCAGCGCGATGAGCATTTTCTATTTACCTACACAAATTGAAGGTTTGGAGTAACTGATATAGAACCCTAGAAGCTCAGCTCAACTATAAGAGATATAAGAATATAATAAGATATAAGAATAGAGCGCCGTTGTGAACATTGTTCAGCGTGATGAGCATTTTCTATTGACTTACACAAATTGAAGGTCTGGAGAAATTAATATGCTAAATTACTTCAGACTGATTTTCAAACTCGAAAGATAATCTTACTGTCTCCAAGTTACGATCCGGTGACGGAAACCTGGAGAAATCGAGAGAATCCTTCAGATTTTATAGGCATGTATTTGCTGTAGCAAATTACCATTAATTTAGGTATTTAAGCGTTTACATTTCGGAGTCATAACTTGATGGTGCTGACCTTAACGCTAAGTCGGTAGTTTGTGGATACTTTCACTACAGACAGTTTGTCGAAATTTTGTTAAATTACTTTATTATTAATGAAAGATCTAAGTGAATTGGCCCTATTTTTTATACTACTTATCACTAACTAACGGAAATTGAACTACGAGTGTAAGAATAGTCTTACTTACTTTACGTTATAAGAGAAAGGGTAGGGAAGCCTTTGCCCTGTAGTGGGATACGAAGGATTCTAATTATAATAATAACTTTACGATAGTAGTGACTTACAAAACGACCTTTGAGTAGGCTAGGGACACAATAAATAAATGCTAAACCGCATTCATCTATTGCGGTATGGTTTAAGTCTGACTTTTTTAGAACACTAATACTAAAGTTACCTATATTTTTTACAGACGAATAAAACTGCCTTCAATATAGTAAACTAAAAAGTTTTAAAAAATCCACACTACACAAATTTACACTTTTTTCTACGAAAGATATACGACAAAATTTAGTTTTAGAGTCGGTGTCACTGCCATGCGAAATTTTCTTACCAGAGGAGGATGGCGAGGTGATAGTAACCTTTCAAAAAATTGACCTTGATTTTTCATTCCTCTCTTCTCCTTACGACATGGTAGAAAGAGATCATGATAGCTGGATGGCGACAGGAGTATAAAATATTTTGTATCATCGAGTCCACGCGTACGAAGTCGCGGGCAACAGCTAGTAATATATATTGTAGTTAAAATATAAAAATAATATAATTATTGTTTTTTTAAGTGATAAGCATTCACTATGCAAATTAATATATTTATAAAAATAATATTATGAGTTTTAAAAAAAACGTTTGTATGGGAGCCATTAAATATTTTAATTTTATGATTTATAGACAAGTATAAGTTAATAAACAACTTAATATTCTGTGAATATTTTAAGCCTCTACCTGTTGCCGTTATTAATATAGAACAAAAACCGCTAAAAACAACAAGTTTGTTGTATGGGAGCCCCCCCTTAAATATTTATTTTATCTTTTTTAATATTTTTATAGCAGCAATAGAAATATATCATCTGTGAAAATTTCAAACATCTAGCTATCACGGTTCTTGTGGTACAGCCTGGTGACAGACAGCGGGGCATAGTAATAGGGTCCCGTTTTTACCCTTTGGTTACGGAACCCTAAAAAGGTAACTTACCGGTGATTGCGAGTGATTGAGCTTTTGACTTCAATGTTACCTGACGGTCAGGATGATAACATCAATTCGTGAGTTCAACCTTGGAAACGCGCACATCAATTCGTGAGTTCAGCCTTGGTAACGCAAGCCGCGTTTCCTCAAGTTCTGATCTTTGTCCTTTTATTCTTATCACCATTAATACTGTTTGATGGTTGACGTATACTATAAGGGACAACTTAGCAAGCTTCCTTTGTGTTCTACTGCGCTACTAGACCTCAGACCAGCGTGCGATAAAGCTAAGATAAATAAAGAAATAAATTGTCTTAACAAACACATCAATTAATTACCTAGCCTCAAACTAAGCTTGAGCTTGTGCTATGGGGACTAGGATACCGAATAGACAGATATATACGTTAAAAAACAAATAACATTAGGTAATGCTCGTGCTCATCACACAAACATTTGTGCCTTGCGGGATTTAAACGCGCGGTTTGTAGTCTGGAGCGCGAACCAATACATCAAAACGGTCGTCAATACGTCGTCACAGAATAAGTATGAATAGAAATACTAATAGCCGTAGAGTTATTGTTTTTTTTTTGTAACTAGGGTAATAGCCCTTTGAACATTTGTTTGTGGAAGCCAACCGTAACTCAACATAAAACCTTTACGTAATTTTGCATCACACTCACAATCAGTCAATCAGTATGAATTATCTCATTCGGAGTACATTTTGTAACGAATTATTCAGTGTGTCCATTACATTCCGGTCACGCGAGCCGGCTTGGTAGTTAACTCGCGACCCACTCGGCGATCGAACCCTGGACTTTACGAGATGCGTAGGTACTGGACGCGTACGTGTGTTATTATATCACTTAGGTTTTCATAGCACGCCGAAATGAACTCAGTTTTTATAACGCTTTTATGTACTCGCTAGGTTTTTCCAGTTTTGTGAGCTGGGCATATTCTAGTAATTTTGTGAAATAGGACGCGTTGTAGGTATGTTTAAATTACACAGTTATGCTGCTGCCAAGTTTTGAACTAAGCAAGATTAGGAACACAGCAAAAAAGTTAATAAGCAAACCGTTTGTTTATGAAGAGCTAATCAAAACCTAACAACATTATGCCTTTAAATAATCTATCACGCCGCGCTGCTTAAGTTATGAGTAAATTGACTATCCACCCTCGGAAACATTTAAAAAACAATGCCACAACACAGCCAAAATTAATCGCGAAACCATTCTCTAAATAGGAATGAAGTTTAATAATAATTTAATGTGTCGACTCGGCACAAGTTCCGTCCGCTAGGTATCCGGAAAGTTCCGGTCTGTATGAAAGTTGGTAAATCAGCAAGAAAATGCAGATTGAAGGAAAGCTATTTCCAACAAAACGTTCCGCATCGGCCAGGATTGGTTCCTCCGGTACCCTGCCCGTGGAAACTTGCTACGATAGAACCTATTTTTATTATTCCAAACTTTTTATAGCTACACAAAATGAAGATACTTTAAATCTGTGCTAGGTTCGTACTGAGAAATCGAAATAGTGATCATTTCAAAAAGGGCGCTAACTCATAGATTTTTTATTGGATCAAGTACTAAACCTTGACTTGACTGGTAGAGAATGCTTTTAGCATTAAGTCTGGAATTCGTACAATAAACTGTGTGCAAAGCTGAAATAAATAAATAAAAACTTAAGATTTAAAAATTGTACATAAATCATAATAACAAGACGCAGGCGGGAGTTCCACCCTTATGTCGTTGACATACCACTAATACGCACCAAACGTTTTAAATCTTCGTTCCTCTTGCGTACGGCTAGAGAGTGGAATTCGTTGCCAGCTGAAGTGTTCCCTAAACACTGCGATTTGGATTCCTTTAAGAAAAGAGTGAATAGGCTGCTTCTAGACAGACATGTCCCATCATCAGCCGCATCGTCGCTTACCATCAGGTGAGATTGCGGTCAAATGTCTGCCTATTAAATTTAAAAAAAAATCCTTGCTAAAAGATTGACCTAATAGGGATTTTAATATAGATTACTTGTTTTTGAGGTAGTACACATAGCCGCATGTCAGAAAACCCCACTTTTACCGACTCTATTCCCCACGTAATAAAAGCTGCTTTCGTACTAAAATTGGGTATCCTGATGTGCAGCCGACCATAAAGGAAACCTATCTTATAGCACAGTCCAATTATCTCTGTCGTCCATTACGCGAAATAAAAATGCGCATAGCAGAACTAATCCAACGCCACTTAGCCGGTAGTGATTCATCTGTGTTTGGCTCAAGGAAAATGAAAAATAAAATGGCCCCAACTCAATTCAGCCGTCTCCACGGAACAGACGAAACCTTATCTCAGTTCCTTTATTATTTTCCAAGTGCGTCCACAATATTATGCAAGACGGCACAGCAGATGGATCAGAAAACATAAATCTGATGTCTGAACATGCTTGCGCTGAAAACGCTTACTTTTAGCGGATATTACTTTTTCTGTTTCTCTTAGCATTCATAATAGATATCGCCGTGGTTTAACGCTAAGGTACGTTGGCGGAACCCATTTTCCGCTGAACTTATTTACCTGCATATTTTACAGCTGAAACATGAAACTACGTAGAGTGAAATTCTAAGCGCTTTTATTTTGACGGTGATGTTTATTAAAGCCGTCATTGGATGTTGTATAAAGTGTGTTTGTTGGTAGGATATTGTGGTGTTATTCGGTTTGAATACGCGTGAAAAATGATGGACAATAAAGGGGTATAATAGGCTTTTTGTTTCGTCGCCGGCGCGTTCGAATTTATTACCTTTCACGCTATCAGGGCAGACGTCTCACTGTGTGGGCTCCGCGAGATTGTTCGCATTCCGTCGCCGCGCCGGGCATAGCTGAACGCCTGAACTCGCACCCGGCGCCGCGGGACCCGCCATAGATGTTTGAGCGCCACGTCCTTCCCCAATTTGTTTTTATTTGTACACTCCGCCCGTAACAGCCTCGCACTAACATTGGGACATAAATAAAATGACACTGTCTCGAATGGAAACAGACTTCACTTTTATTTTGGCTACTTGTGTTGCGTTTCTGAAAGTTTTATAGCACTCTTAAAAGGCTTTTATTGTTACGCTGAAAACGTATTTCAAGTTCGAAATGCACTTTATGTTTCTAAATTATTCATTGAAATACGTTACGTACATTAAAACTTTTGATCAATTTGCCAACGCTATTGTCTAATTTAATAAGCACATGACTGAAATAAAATCCCATAGCGTTATATTAAACCGCCACTATTAAGCTTTTTAAACGAAATTTAAGCACAGCGCCAACTTTAAAATAACATTTATTTTTTAGCCGTAAAAAATAAGTCATTGATTGTTGCGCAATTTAAAATAGTTCGTAACTAAAAACCTCATGGCTCAAGACATCTCGATGTTTGAAAGGGTCTTATTTTTCCCAGTAAATCCAAACAACAAGTACACTCAGTTAGTGGCCGTGACGAGTGGGAATGGATGGCGGAGCATTTTTCTCGACGCGAGTCGCCTCTGCAATAAAGCATTCATGAATCGAGGGTGTTACAGAAATGCTTGGGCACGTAATTGTGCAAAGGACACACTGATAGTGATCAAAATTTTGCACTTCGAAAATGCGTTCCAAATTCGAATTTGAAAATTTGACTTTAATGTAATCAGCTTATCAGCTAAATAACCTACAATAATTCCAAGGTAATTTGTACACATTTAACAAAATATGATTATGTAAACCTGACAAGAAGTGATAACAACCCAGTCCGCTTTTAAATAGGTACCAGCTTAAATCGTCTAGAATTATATAAAATACTTATTGAAATTTAATATTAAGGTATCGTAGCGTATGAAGTTACAGTTTAATTTTCGATAAACAGCTTTATTTTTAATGGGTTAAAATGTTGTCTCCAAAATGAACTTCAGTTTCCGTTTCTACTTCCCACAGACTTCCCCCATGGTATGCGGGGTTCGCCCCATTAACTTGACATGATGGCCCCATGGGAATAGCAGAGAGTGAAAAATACTTGGATGGGTTGCGATGCATTAGGTTTTTATGCCTATGGTGCTTAGAAGTGAAAATTTGATGATTTGAGATAACGCAATTTTCTGTTTCATTGTTTACCTAACTTAGCTAAATTACATTTACGTGTAACCTACTTAGGTATTTAACGTTTCTAAATAAAACTGTTTAGTTTTTATCTTTTATTGCCTAAGTAGTACCACATTTTTCATGCAAGGAAAGTCATTTTCTCTGAGAAAAGAAGCTTTTCATCTAAAGTAAGTAGACCTTATTTATTTACTGAATGTATTATGCATATTCTGACGACGTAGCGGAATTATGTTTAGCAGTTACGCTTCCGGGGGCCTATAATACTATTTATTAGTCAATTATCTTTCTTCGCTGAAGCTTTATGGCTGCGGGAGTCTAGTAATGTGAGCAGGCCAGACATTTTGGCTCCAGCTGATTTCGCAACGTCAATAACCCGGGCGTTGGCATACATACAATAAGATCCGCTTTTCTAGAGAAGAGAACTACATCCATTGACCCAGTACCATATGCATGCATTACTTACTATTCATTTTATTTGTAAGTAACGTATTTAGTCCACACCGCGTGAATAGAACAAACCTTTGGAAGCTAGATAAAGGTAATATAATACTTTAAAGGTAGTATAATACCTTTTAAAGTTGTTTTTATTTTCCCCCTTGCAACCGTGTCTGGTGAGTGTAACATTGCCTTGTAACATAAGAAGGCGTATCTACAAAAAGTACAATGCAGACGAAGGGGGCAAAGTATTTTATGTGCTCATATCTCGCGGTTAAGAAGACAAAATAAAAAATGTTGGCAATATGTCGCATTTTAAAGTTTTATCTAAGAAAACCCCTCTGTGGGGTGCATGGGATATTTTTTACCTGCCTACCGGATCAGAAAGGATTATGATTTTATATCTCCTCTTTACAATTCTTTACCAGGGTGCATATCTTTCTACGTAGTTATATTTATAGTGGAGAAAGAATTTATCTACAAAATTATATACTTGAAATACATACCATGCGAACTGAAATGAAACTTGATGAATCTTAACACTTTATTTTAATAAATGCTTAGTCTTTGAAGTGAATGGCACTTGATGGTTATTCCCAATAAATATACCTAATACTAATAATTCATCGTTAAGAAGCGATATTGTAAAACAAATGCAAACGAAAATAAATAAGTGTCTATGAAACAAAGAAATAATTATTTCCGACAATAGGTGAAAAATGCGTCAATTTCAAAAAGCCTCAGCAATCCAAATATACCTGAAACGACAAAACAATAATGAGAATTGTAAGACTTCCTCTGGAAAAGTTATAATTAAGTAAGTAATATTGCTTTAAAACGTAACGTCTACTTATTTAAACGAAGTAAGAATATCGTACAATTTGTAGATAGATCGCTGACGTTTGGATATGACTTCTCAAAGACTACTTGTAATTAAATCAAGTCAATTATACAGGGCTGAAATAAATTAGTTCGCAAAGTTGGACCCGACTTTTAAGTAAAATAAAATTTCAAAATACGGTTGCAGATAGTAATTATCTTACTGTAGAAAGCTGTAAATGAAAATTATTTTCGTTTTGCTCAACGGTGCGAGCTAGTCTGTCGATATGTTCTACCACAAACCGTTAAAATTGGGTTTAATATTGTTCCTGTATCTGCTATTTAAGAAATTTATACGTATAATTTTTTAAATAGATTCAATAAAGTGCTATCACGGTACGTTGAAGAAATTTGCGAACTTTGGGTTGCTTTGGAAAGTTTAGATATAAAGATATTTGATTCGTAATTTACTCGAGAGATTGTGTCAACGTTATCATTACTAGTGTTAAATATTTACTTGATTATGTCTCCTCGCGAAAGAATGCATCGATCATTTGCCCATACATCCAGTTACCGCCATCTTACTTCACCAAGTTGTCTGCCGAACGAGCCATTAGATCCCAAAATGAGATTACCTATCACAATAGGACGGGGTGTCATATCAGTATATGCCTAGTACCTATTAGTATAGTAGATTTCCGATATCCAGTGAACCTCTTTTGCACTTTGTCTAACGAGATTATCAAACAACTAGCCAGCTAATTTATAATATTATTAAATTATTTGTTTATATTATCATACAATAACTACTGAACCGATTGAGATGAAATTTGGTATGGAGACAGCTCGAGACCCTGGAAAGGATATGTCCTTTCCAGGGTCTCGAGCTGTCTCCATAATAAATTATAATTATGTTTTTATATCACGACAAAATGAAAACATTAAGGGGGTGAATGGGGGATGAAAGTTTATATGATAATCCAACTCTTACGGGCGAAGTCGCGGGGAACCACTAGTTTGTTTATAAAGTAAAAAAATATGTACAACTTACAATAATACATGATTATTATGTACAAAAAAATATTATAAAAAGGGACTTTGTGGTAAGGTTCCCAGGATGCTGGCAGCATTACCCCGCTGAATAGCGATGCTTATACGCTGTGCAAGCTGCCAGATCTTAGGTCACCACTGATGTCAATCTATGCGTTGGGATCCCACAGACCCAGTGTGTGTTTCGATTCCAAACGGAACAAAGTGGTGCCGGGAGTCAATCTGCCTGTACTTGTTTTTTTATATAATGATATTTTAAGTTCAAAAACTGGTGTTCAAAATTTTCACAAGGATTTTTGTGAAATTTGGATATCGAAAGTTTGTTTTGCATACAAAATCCTAACGTCGTACTTATTCGAAGAAGAAAAACCTCACAATATAACTTTCGGCAGCCTTCTTATTCAACCACCGTCACATTAGACAACAGTCCCGCAAGTATATACTTGGAATTGGTTTAAAAAATTGCCATTTCAATCACATAACGAGCTTGTTTGTTCCTGAAAGCGAGTAAAGTGGACAAGTGCAGCAAATATAACGAAGGAGGCCACCGTTGTCCGGGCAGAGAACACGTAGTGTACTTGTCGAGCAATCGTTAGGCTAGCGTTCCACTAGGGATGAGCTAGTTGCGCGTAGCATGGATGTACTGATGTAGTATCAAATCTGCCAGTAGGTTCACGTAATTTTGCAAAGAGGTGCTAATGAAGACCCAAACACATGCCTCTCTACACAGCTTAGCTCATTCCTAGTGAAAAGTGGCAACCACTGGGCAGTGGACATCCCAGCTTGGAGTATTTGAGGCGAATAAAATATGTTTACTCATCTCATAAGCTTGGATTTCAAATGACGCGGCGTTGAATTGATTTCAAAAAAATAGCAAGCTCGCAGATGACCAATGTCACGAAATATATAAAACACTAAATATCCGACATTATACCTAGTGCTAAATTAATTACACTGCCGTTGGTTGAGTACTTGTCATATGAGTATATAATATGTATATTATATATATATTTCCCATACCCAAAGGTGGTCTGGAAGAGATCGCACTTAGCGATAAGACCACCTAATTTGTATATCTTTCTGTGTAAAATGTATTGTTGTTACTTTTGTGGTGTGCAATAAACATTTATCTATTATAATAGGAAATATAAATTTTGAAATTCGATTTTAATTATTAAGTAATTAAATAAACGCACTTGCTTCCATATTATTCCATTTTATATGGAAGCTGTAACACCTTCCGGATTACAACCTATACTAAATTAAGTCGCCAACGTCTTTTGTGTACGCAAATAATTGAAATACCTCCTGCACTAAATACTTAGTCTGTGTCGCCTGGCTACTGGTTACTTGGCCAGTCTCCAGTGTCTTCATTTAAATGTACTATTTATCGAGACCACTAAAACACAATTTAGTTTGACCTCTTTGCTACATTGCCGCAACTTTTAGCTAGTGAGAACTGACTCTGATTTAAAAACTTAATTGCAAAAAGTTTTTTTTATTTAAGACGAAACAATTATTAAAATTTCTTTTTATTATCTACCGGTCCAGTTAACATTATAGCAATTCATACAGGGTGGAAGGACATGAGGGACTTCCAGAAAATAATTTGTCGATTAAGAAGTACGCAGTCAATTTGTGATAGTTATAATCCTTGATTACCTAAGCAAAAAACAGTAATACCGAATTTACTCGTACATAGTTTTGTCTTTAAGATTTCATCTTAACTGATGGTTAAATATTTGTAAAATATTTCCATTGGATACATGCGGGTACATTCTCCAAGTATTGATGAAATCGAACGCCGGCTCACTGGCGTAGCAAGCACTTACAAAAAATCGTCGGCTGACTAACGTCCACCGTAGCTCAGTTGGTAAGAGCACTCGCCCGGATAGCGAAGGGACGTGGGTTCGAGTCCCACCGGATGACACAGTCGATTAATTTTTGTGAGCGAAATTAAATTCAATTTCGTAAAAACTTGCAAAATAATTGATTATATTTTATGTAAAAATATATTGACTATGAGACAATTCCAAAAACATGAACAATACAGAAATAAAATCTGGGAAGTCCATAACAACTTACTTACTGAAGGGGCTTTAAAAGTTTCTTAGGGCCCTATTACTAAAAGGCAGGCACTAAAATAACCGTAATCATACATAAAGTTAATGAGATTGTTACAAAGTGCGATGGCCGTCGCACCGCCATTCCATTAACGTCGCCAAGCATCAATACCGTTGGGCTGTTAAACTTTATGCGGCCCTAAATAATTTTAACATCATTACGGCGAAAAACTAAATTTTCGCACCTGTTTACTAAACCAAACTTTGGTCGTAACGTCGAATTGTTCCAATATTTTACAGGGCGAAGTTTTATCTTTTAGCGCGTTAAGACCTAAATCAGTTTGAGCCGTTTAGCCGCGATGTGTAATATGATACGATCTTTGTTTTCGGGGTTTCGTTAAAAATCGGTGCTATTCGTCACGCCCAACTTAACCGCACAAGGCGTCAAGATTGCTTACTGTAAAAAATAACAACAAACGCCAATACTTAAAACTTATTCAAGTTGCTGGTGTTCTTTGGTTTCGTAAATTTAGTTGAATATTCGCTTTAAAAATAAATAATTAAATAAAAAATAACACATTTTTCTAGATACAACAAACGTGATTATTTGCTGTTTTTAAAAACTTATAATATAATAGAGTCTAATGCTGTTTAGATAATGGTACGGAACCCTTCGTGCGAGGCGGACTTGCACTTGGCCGGTTTTTTTGTATCCTTTTGTAAATTTAAACAAAATGAAAATTCATATTGAAATGCGCTCGGACGAATTAATCCCATAGCTTTTGAGGATTAACCCGTTTTTTCGAAGAGAGGACAAAAAATTGCCTTTACACAACAAACACTTCACTTAGTGAAATAATAAATCAGGCCCAAAGCAAAGCTATTGATTCTACTAACAAGCATTCTGTTATAAATGAAGTATCATAAAATTAAATTTTCAGAAAGCTTTTAATGCAATATCCTGCTCATAATTTAAGGTAATTCGGAATTTTTTGCTCGTACTCAGAAAAATTACTATAAAATACAATGTTACATTAATATTTTATTTATAGTATTTACACGTTTATTCAAGGTAATAAATATTTACAGGCAACTTACAGATATTATAAAACGTGATTATGTACAAAGTTAAAATTAAAAATTATAAAAAGGGTCCTTGTGGTATGGTTCCCAGGATGCTGGCAGCGTTACCCCGCTGGATAGCGATGCTTGTACGCTGTGCAAGGTTGCTGCGGGTCACCACTGATGTAAATCAGCCTCTTGGAAATCACTTTAAAAAAGAGATAGCGTTGGGACCCACGGACCCAGTGTTTCGACTCCAATCGGTACAAAGTGATGATTTATTTAAACCAAATACAAGAATGATATATGTTTTAAACACTATTGAAATGGTCCTTTTGAATTGGTATTTATAATTCACCCTTAGATCACATTTCATTTAACAGTAAGAAAACGATTTTTATCCATGATGACTCAGAAATGTAAAGAACAATTTTACTTACGCCTCGAAGAGTTCAAATCCGTGATTGAACTTGTACAACACTCTGGCTAATAAGTTTCATTTAGGAATGTGTGTTCCGCACCTCCTTATACTGGTAAAAAAATTGTGACTGAATGTACCTATGTACAGGACGGCGTCCACGATGTAGATAGTAGATAGTATTGTTTTGTTATTGTTATAGATTTGTAGGTATGACCATTTGTAAATATTTATAAGTTTGTGATTTATTCTATTTTTATTGAAATTGTATTATGTGTTTGTAAATAAATAAAGTAACAGCCGGGGGGATTAGGTACACACCCTCGTATATAAGGACTTATAAATAATTAGGTCATAGGGAAATAGGGCGCGGCTCTTTTTACGGTATTGACTTTTCAACTCAAAATCAAGCCCTCAAGCCCGCTCTATTTTCCTCTCTTTCTAATTGCGAGATGGCGCGCGGCTCTCTTCACGGTATTGCTTTTTGACCGCGAAAATCACGCGCGCGCCATCTCCCCTTTAGTCCACCACAACTGTTCTGGTTCTACCGTCGTCGCGATCGGTTGTGCGCGCACGCTCCGCTCTCTGCGTCGAGCCCCCCTGTGCCTACCCTCCGTATCGCGCGCCGGCGCGTAAACCGGCAGCTGTCTCTTTCCCGCCGCGAGTGTACCCACCCCAAGGCACACAACACCGCCTGGCGGGGAAACTTTGATTACCCTCACTTATTATTATTAATAAGTTGAGGGTATCTGTCTTGTGCCAACTATCCAGTGTTCCGTTCAGAGTGTGCCGTGTGACTTTGTGACTTTGTGCCAACATGACCGGGCGTAAACCGCCGGTTCCTGCGCCGAGGAGAAATTCTCCCCGGTCGCCCTCCTTGCACACGCCGACGACCACGACCACGACTACCATCTACAGCCTGACACCAGAGAACCTGGCTGCTTGGAACGCCGCACCGAGCGACGCCGTAGAAGGGGCAGACCGGGAACCCGAGTTTTCTCCTGTCTACCGGCCGATGGATCGGGCGGCGCTGTTCAGCAGCCCAGGATCCGCGTCCTCCACCGAGGGCGCAGCCAAGCGCCAGTGCCGCGACTCCCCTGGCTCGGAGCCAAGGGTCGAGACGCCGCAACCGCCGGCTTCACCCTCACCACCACCACCGTCGCAGATGACGCCAACCCAGTCTAGCAATGGAGCCATTGCTACCAGGTATGGCCTCCAGCCCCACTTCTCAACCCCTACACCGACGCCCAGGACACAGACGTCCCCCCCCACGACGGACAGACCGACGTACGCAGCCAAGGCTGCGTCGCCCCCTCAGTCGCGGGGACTAACTAGGCCCCCCCCTACCACATACCCATCTCCGCCAGCCCAGTCTGCGCCACAGGCGGTCCGACAACAATCACGCAGTTACCCGCCCATTGTTGTCGAGTGCCTGCCGGACTGGGTCACCCACTTCGGTAGGTTAAATCAACTTTTAGGCCACGCGCCTCACGCTCGCCCATTTAAAAGTGGAGTGAGGTTTCTTCCTCACTCCGATATCGAATTCCGCGTGGTCCAGCGCTACTTGGTGGACCTCACGAGGGAGGATAGCAGTGTGCAGTGGCACTGCTATAGCCCTTCCCACGAGAGGCCAACCAAAGTGGCAGTTCTGGGCCTCCCCTCCTCAACCCCCGTGGCCGACATTAAGGTCGCCCTAGAAAACCTAGGGTTTAATGTCGAGCACGTCCGCCATATCCCACCCAGACGCGATAGGGCAGGCTGTGTCCACCACGTCGTGCTCTCGCGCCTGACAGAGGAGGAGCAGTCAAGGCTTTATGCCATCGACGAGCTCCTCTATATGCCGGGCGTGAGGGTGGTCGCGTGGAGGGGACGCCAAGGCCCCAGCCAGTGCCACCGATGCCAGGCATTTGGGCACTCGTCGGCTAATTGCCACCGAGTGCCGAAATGTGTTAGGTGTTCGGGTGAGCATGTGGTCGCGGATTGCACCCGCCCCCGGGAAGCGACCCCAACTTGCGCCAACTGTGGCGGTGCACACGCGGCGAGCGATCGTCGCTGTGTGCATTTCCGCAAGGAGGCTCGCAAGAGGGGGATTGCAATCCCGCCACCCGTTCCGCCTCCCGTCCCCAAGTCCACCACCGTCCGCCCTCCACCTAAGGCCCCAGTGCCCCCGACGGTGGAGATGCCCGAGCCAACGCCCGGGCAGACCCTAGCCCCCCCCGCCAACAACCCGTTGGACAAGGGGGCCCGCAGAGGAGGCCGCCGCCGTCGCGGACGCGCGAGGAAAGGCCGCAAGGCAGCCCCCGCGCCGCTCTCCTCCGAGCCCCCTTGTCCACCAACCACCCAACCACCCCCCGAGCGCTCAACTACACAACAGTTAGTAGTACAAGCCCCACCACCTACCACAAACCAGGACACACTCATGGGCCCCATCAAGCGTGCCAGCACTGCACCGGCCGCTGGGTCCCAAGACACCGGTCACACACGTTCCAACGCAATACAACACACGGAACGTGCACACCCACGTAGTTGCCACGATCCGGATAACACATCGCTCTCGCAGGTGATGTGTGATCTGGAAGATATGTTTACCAGGATTTTGTATGAAATCCTGGATACAATCGCACGTGGTGACGACCCCACAGTCACCATATATGCAGCGCTAGGCAGGCTTTCGGTCGCGCGAGCGACTAGGTCGAGTTCGAGTCGCTGAACATCATTTACTGGAACCCGGGTGGGATCTCGACCCGGGTAAACGATCTCCGCCTCCTCGCCCAGTCGTATAAGCCCCATATTATACTGCTGGGCGAAACCCTCCTAGCTCCAAGACAAACTCTCAAGGTCCCCAACTACCACGTGTACAGACGGGACGAGCTGCCCGGGCTCGGCCGCACCTGTCGGGGTGTGGCCGTCCTTGTCAGGCGCGACGTCGTACACGACGTACTTGCGGAACCGGAGTTTGTCAGCATCCGTTCCCTAGGGGTCCGCATAAGCGCGGGTTCTCACGAGCTCCACGTTTATGCGGCTTACCGACCACCCGCCTGTGCCTTCCGGGAGAGCGACCTTGACAGCATATTCGGCGGTAACACGCCGACGCTACTGGCCGGCGATTTGAACGCGAAGCACCCCTCGTGGGGCTCGCATTCGATATCGCCGGCCGGGAGAGCGCTGCACGGGGCTGCTCTCGCGAGAGACATAGAGGTACTAGGACCCGACTCTCCTACCCACTTCCCTACCAACCCCGGCCACAGGGCTGACGTGCTGGATATCGTACTCACGCACAATGTGCGGCACCATACCACGGTAGAGGTGCTGTACGATATGGACACCCCGCACGCGCCTATTTGGGTCGGGGTTGATATGGAAGCCATCACCGCCCCCTCCCGCCCCCATCGCCCCAGGATAAACTGGGATACCTACTCCCAGGCGCTCTGCGATGTGGCTCTGGGCGGCCCCCTCGACTCTCCGGAGTCGGTGGAGGCGGCCACGAGGTACATAACGGAGCGCCTATCCCAAGCCCGTGCTCGGGCCGAGGCTCCACCTGCTACAAACATAAACCGGCACAACACTACACACAATACTGCTCACAAACGGGACGATTTGCCAGTGAAACTGCGAGATTTGCTGGCCAAAAAGCGGAGACTTCGCAGACTGTGGCAGGAGACCCGCTGCCCCGCGCTCAAGCGCGAGCTGAACCAGCTGTCTGCGAAGCTGTCTGATGACATGAAGACGTGGCGTGGGGAGCAGTGGGAGGCCCGGATCGACCTGGCCTCCGACTATCCCGTCAGCCTGTCCACTCTCAACAGACAGCTTTCAAAGTCGCCCGCCCCCGTATGCCCCCTGATCAACGCCGCCGGCAGTCTCTGCTACGCGGCGAGTGACAGGGCGGAAATCCTTGCCGACCACCTTTCTATCCAATTTACCCCCCACCCCATACCACCCTCCACCCCCGTTCATATCCTAGAGCACCACTCCCAGGTCGAAAATCACGTTGCCGGATACCTGTCACAGCCAGTGCCTGTGCTCGGGGGGGACGAGTTCGTCTCCCCCTCCGAGCTGCGCAAGGCCATACTCCGCTTACCCAAGCGGAAGGCCCCTGGTGATGACAAAGTAACGACAATGATGATTAAGCACATGCCCAGAAAGTGTATGGTAGCGTTGGCCAGACTGTTTAACAGTATCCTTCGCACCAGACACTTTCCGGAGTCATGGAAAACCGGTAGAGTTATAGTCCTTCCCAAGCCTGGGAAGGACCGTAGAGCTGCCGGTAGCTATCGGCCAATCACCCTTCTCTCCCACCTAGCTAAGTTGTTCGAGCGTATGCTCCTACGGAGGCTAAGACCATTCGTTCACCTTCGGGATGAACAGTTCGGCTTCCGTAGTGACCACTCTACCACGCTCCAACTTACTAGAGTTCTCCACCACCTGGCTGATGCAAAGAACCGGGGGCTAGTCGCTGGCGGAGTCTTTCTCGACATCGAGAAGGCCTTCGATAGAGTATGGCACCCGGGGTTATTGTATAAGCTAATCCAACTCGACCCCCCACCACATCCCGCCATCATCCATCTCATTCACTCCTTCCTACAAAACCGCAGGTTCTATGTAGCAGTAGAGAATGCGGTTTCACCCGTCTATCCTATCCAGGCCGGCGTGCCGCAAGGCAGCTGTGTCAGCCCAATCCTCTACGCGGCCTACACTAACGACATTCCAACGCTTGAGGGTCACCGGAGGGAGGGAGAGCGAGATGTAATGCTTGCTCTCTTCGCTGATGACAGCGCCTTCTTCGCGACCTCCAGGAAGTTGGAATTCACACTCAACCGATTGCAGAGGGTTTTAGACCTGCTTCCGGAATGGCTAGATAAGTGGCGCATGGCGGTCAATGTGGGTAAGACCGTAGCTCTACTTATCGGTCGCAGGCAAGCGGTGCCGCCACTCAAACTTCGCGGGCAGGAGATTGAGTGGAAAACCCATGTCACATACTTAGGGTGTCGTATAGACCGGTCGCTGCGTATGGTGCCCCAGGCCAACCACGCCATTAATATGGCGAAGGCGGCACGCGCGGTGTTGCGACCGGTCCTTACGTCACGACTTCCACTACGCACAAAACTTGCTGTTTATAAGACTTACATTCGCAGTAGGCTAACATATGCCATGCCGGCCTGGTATGGCTTATGTACACAACACACACGCCAACGCATACAAGTCCAGCAAAACATATCCCTTCGCGTCCTCACAGGGGCGGGTCGCTACGTCAGGAATGACGTCATCGCCCGGGACGTGAAGTTGCAATCGATAGAGGACTTTGTGGTTCATTCCGCTCGTCGTATGTACGATAGAGCGGACAATGGGCCACAAAGGCATCTCTGTAATATCGCGCCACTTCACGCCCGGCCGCCGGACAGATCCGGGCGTGCCCTGCCCCGGGAGTTATTACTCCCACAGCACGCGGAGGAAGATGTTCCACAACACACCTCACGACATGCCGCACACTCAGACACAATACGCTCACAGCCCAGTTCTTGTCCCCAGCCTCGTCCCGGACCCGTCCCAAGGGTCAGGTTAGTCCCCGGCGACCCCAGGACCTGTCTGCTGCGCTCGGATCTCGATCCGGCGCGCAGATAGGCCCTGGGTAGGACGCTACAGACAGACAGACACAGACAAGGACAGACATCCATTTTAAATATTGATGGTTGTTATAATATCAATTATTTTGTAGGTAACTACTAAATAATTGTTATTGTAGCTACCATCAATACCATCGACATGACACGTCCTCCCCCCTCCCTTGCTCTTCCGCAAGTAAGCCGTAGCCCGCTCGCGGCGCTCGCTGGGCCTCCTCGAATGAGGTCTCACCCGGTGGGCGCACTGCGCCGAGGGCAGCGCCTTGCACCAAGGGAGGGTATCCTGTACAAGGAGGCCATACACCCCCTGCTGGACAGTAGGGGAGCTCCGCCCGGGCAAGGGGCAAGAGCCCGAAGCCCGCACCGCCCCACTTAGGTGGGTCGAAGACCGATAGAGTAATCTCCCCTTTAGAGGACGATAGAGGACTTTGTGGTTCATTCCGCTCGTCGTATGTACGATAGAGCGGACAATGGCCCACAAAGGCATCTCTGTAATATCGCGCCACTCCACGCCCGGCCGCCGGACAGATCCGGGCGTGCCCTGCCCCGGGAGTTATTACTCCCACAGCACGCGGAGGAAGATGTTCCACAACACACCTCACGACATGCCGCACACTCAGACACAATACGCTCACAGCCCAGTTCTTGTCCCCAGCCTCGTCCCGGACCCTTCCCAAGGGTCAGGTTAGTCCCCGGCGACCCCAGGACCTGTCTGCTGCGCTCGGATCTCGATCCGGCGCGCAGATAGGCCCTGGGTAGGACGCTACAGACAGACAGACACAGACAAGGACAGACATCCATTTTAAATATTGATGGTTGTTATAATATCAATTATTTTGTAGGTAACTACTAAGTAATTGTTATTGTAGCTACCATCAATACCATCGACATGACACGTCCTCCCCCCTCCCTTGCTCTTCCGCAAGTAAGCCGTAGCCCGCTCGCGGCGCTCGCTGGGCCTCCTCGAATGAGGTCTCACCCGGTGGGCGCACTGCGCCGAGGGCAGCGCCTTGCACCAAGGGAGGGTATCCTGTACAAGGAGGCCATACACCCCCTGCTGGACAGTAGGGGAGCTCCGCCCGGGCAAGGGGCAAGAGCCCGAAGCCCGCACCGCCCCACTTAGGTGGGTCGAAGACCGATTGATTGATTGATCTCCCCTTTCACACAGAGTTCTGGTTCTACCGACGGACAGAGTTCTGGTTCTACCGTCGTCGCGATCGGTTGTGCGCGCACGCTCCGCTCTCTGCGTCGAGCCCCCCTGTGCCTACCCTCCGTATCGCGCGCCGGCGCGTAAACCGGCAGCCGTCTCTTTCCCGCCGCGAGTGTACCCACCCCAAGGCACACAACACCGCCTGGCGGGGAAACTTTGTGATTACCCTCACTTATTATTATTAATAAGTTGAGGGTATCCGTTTTGTGTCTAGTACTATCGTTCAGTGTTCCGTCCAGAGTGTGCCGTCCCTTTCTGTTCAGTGTCCCTTTCTGTTTCGTGTTTTGTGCCAACATGACCGGGCGTAAACCACCGGTTCCTGCGCCGAGGAGAAATTCTCCCCTGTCGCCTTCCTTACACACGCCGACGACCACGACCACCATCTACAGCCTGACACCGGAGAATCTGGCTGCTTGGAACGCCGCACCGAGCGACGCTGTAGAAGGGTCAGACCGGGTTCGTGACGAACCCGAGTTTTCTCCTGTTTACTGGCCGATTGATCGGGCGGCGCTGTTCAGCAGTCCAGGATCCGCGTCCTCCACCGAGGGCGCAGCCAAGCGCCAGCGCCGCGACTCCCCTGGCTCGGAGCCAAGGGTCGAAACGCCGCAACCGCCGGCTTCACCCTCACCACCACCGCCGCAGATGACGCCAACCAAGATCAGCAATGGTTCCATTGCTACCAGGTATGGCCTCCAACCCTAGCCCCATTTCTCTACCCCTACACCGACGCCCAGGACACAGACGTCCCCCCCACGACGGACAGACCGACGTACGCAGCTAAGGCTGCGTCGCCCCCTCAGTCGCGGGGACTAACCAGGCCCCCTCCTACCACACACCCATCTCCGCCAGCCCAGTCTGCGCCACAGGCGGTCCGACAGCAATCACGCGGTTACCCGCCCATTGTTGTCGAGTGCCTACCGGACTGGGTCACCCACTTCGATAGGTTGAATAAACTTTTAGGCCACGCGCCTCACGCTCGCCCATTCAAAAGTGGAGTGAGGTTTCTTCCTCACTCAGATACGGAATTCCACGTGGTCCAGCGCTACTTGGTGGACCTCACGAGGGAGGATAGCAGTGTGCAGTGGCACTGCTATAGCCCTTCCCACGAGAGGCCAACCAAAGTGGCAGTTCTGGGCCTCCCCTCCTCAACCCCCGTGGCCGACATTAAGGTCGCCCTAGAAAACCTAGGGTTTAATGTCGAGCACGTCCGCCACATCCAACCCAGACGCGATAGGGCAGGCTGTGTCCACCACGTCGTGCTCTCGTGCCTGACAGAGGAGGAGCAGTCAAGGCTTTATGCCATCGACGAGCTCCTCTATATGCCGGGCGTGAGGGTGGTCGCGTGGAGGGGACGCCAAGGCCCCAGCCAGTGCCACCGATGCCAGGCATTTGGGCACTCGTCGGCTAATTGCCACCGAGTGCCGAAATGTGTTAGGTGTTCGGGTGAGCATGTGGTCGCGGATTGCCCCCGCCCCCGGGAAGCGACCCCAACTTGCGCCAACTGTGGCGGTGCACTCGCGGCGAGCGATCGTCGCTGTGTGCATTTCCGCAAGGAGGCTTGCAAGAGGGGGATTGCTATACCCGTTCCGCCTCCCGTCCCCAAGTCCACCACCGTCCGCCCTCCACCTAAGGCCCCAGTGCCCCCGACGGTGGAGATGCCCGAGCCAACGCCCGGGCAGACCCTAGCCCCCCCCGCCAACAACCCGTTGGACAAGGGGGCCCGCAGAGGAGGCCGCCGCCGTCGCGGACGCGCGAGGAAAGGCCGCAAGGCAGCCCCCGCGCCGCTCTCCTCCGAGCCCCCTTGTCCACCAACCACCCAACCCCCCCCCCCGAGCGCTCAACTACACAACAGGTAGTAGTACAAGCCCCACCACCTACCACAGGACACACTCATGGGTCCCATCAAGCGTGCCAGCACTGCACCGGCCGCTGGGTCCCAAGACACCGGTCACACACGTTCCAACGCAACACAACACACGGAACGTGCACACCCACGTAGTTGCCACGATCCGGATAGCACATCGCTCTCGCAGGTGATGTGTGATCTGGACGATATGTTTACCAGGATTTTGTATGAAATCCTGGATACAATCGCACGTGGTGACGACCCCACTGTCACCATATATGCAGCGCTAGGCAGGCTTTCGGTCGCGCGAGCGACTAGGTCGAGTTCGAGCCGCTGAACATCATTTACTGGAACCCGGGTGGGATCTCGACCCGGGTAAACGATCTCCGCCTCCTCGCCCAGTCGTATAAGCCCCATATTATACTGCTGGGCGAAACCCTCCTAGCTCCAAGACAAACTCTCAAGGTCCCCAACTACCACGTGTACAGACGGGACGAGCTGCCCGGGCCCGGCCGCACCTGTCGGGGTGTGGGCGTGCTTGTCAGGCGCGACGTCGTACACGACGTACTTGCGGAACCGGAGTTTGTCAGCATCCGTTCCCTAGGGGTCCGCATAAGCGCGGGTTCTCACGAGCTCCACGTTTATGCGGCTTACCGACCACCCGCCTGTGCCTTCCGGGAGAGCGACCTCGACAGCATATTCGGCGGTAACACGCCGACACTGCTGGCCGGCGATTTGAACGCGAAGCACCCCTCGTGGGGCTTGCATTCGATATCGCCGGCCGGGAGAGCGCTGCACGGGGCTGCTCTCGCGAGAGACATAGAGGTACTAGGACCCGACTCTCCTACCCACTTCCCTACCAACCCCGGCCACAGGGCTGACGTGCTGGATATCGTACTTGTACGATTACATCGCACATTGCGACACATCATTTTTGCTTACTTAGTACATAGTTAGTTTTAGGCGCTTATTGTATTCAATGCTTTTATTAGTTCACGTTCAATTTTCATTGTGTGCACACATCATTAGCAAGAATAAATAATCAAGAATCAAGAAGTGTTTTTCTGCTTTCACTACCGTCAAGAAAGTGTATGGGCGACAAGAACCAATACATTTTATGGTCCTTCGAGCAAAACCTTGGTGTTTTTGTGGTTTTTGTGTGGTTGCGAATCGGCTCGCTGGTCTCCCAGAAGCGGGAATCACCAGTTGAGTTGAGAAGGCGCATAAGGCCATACGAAGACTGCGGGACGCTAAGGTATTGAACAAGCTACACCTACAAGGAGCTACTGCTATCAAGAGCATCTACAAGATTCACTGCTACCAAGAGCATTTACAAGATTCACTGCTATCAAGAGCAAGAAACAAGTTTTACTGCTATCAAGAGCAAACTTATCAAGAACAAGTTTATCAAGCTTATAGAACGTGAACTCACATTATCAAGCCTAGAAAAAAAAAAGCAGAAACCAGCAAGCTTAACAAGTATCAATTCAAGTGTACAAGTTTAAACTTCCTACTAGTGAACAAGCACAATGGAAGAATTCAACATTTTACTTCAAAATCAACAGCAAGTAGTTTCGGGAATAGAAAGCTTACGGACAAACTTCAAGAAAGACAGCAAAGATCGTAAGACTCCCGACTATATCAAGAGAAAATTAGAAACACTAAACCTTTATTGGAAAGAATTTCAAGCTACTCACGACAACTTGTGTCAATACAACGCACCCGATTGTGATTATTTTACTGGTAATCATTATGAAACGACGAAAGAGTTATACCTTCAAACAAGAGAATTAATACAAGGTGCCATATCAACCACGCAACCAACCTCTCCGTTCATGAAACCGGCGACTCCATTCGCTTACCCACCAACGAGCACTTCCAAAGCACCGACGTCAGAGCCTTCCAATCCACCACCGAAGACCGAAACAACGCCCAAGCCAGAGTTTAGGCAACAAGGCAATAATAGCCGGCTGGACGAAATGTTGAGGAAACAAAATAGCAACTTTAAAGCCCTCGGGCGCATCCTAGCAAGTATCGATTTGTCTAAAACTTCGGAGAAATGGGAGTTTGAAGACGTCCTAAAAAATCTGGAATCTCGCTGGTCAGCCATCGACAGCCTCCACTGGGAACTTGACAGTATCCTCAACGGAGAAAACGAAGTCTACGAGTCAAGGTTTACAAGATATGAATCAAGCTATCACAACGCAAAGAAACAAATCAACAGCATGTTATGGGCCACATCACACAGAGAAAAGATGACTCCTCATTTAGATATCCCCAAATACATGGAAGTTACCAACAGTGGACATCATTTAAAGACCTGTTCACTGAAGCGATTCACGGCAATACATGCTTATCCAACGCACAAAAAATGCAGTTTTTGAAGAGCAAGATCCGAGGTGAACCAGAGCGCCTCATCCAGCATCTTTCAATCAGCTCAGATAACTACATCACGTGTTGGGATATCCTAAATCACCGTTACAACAACAAGAAATTGATATTTTCAACTCACATGAATACAATTATGAACTTACCTACTTTACAACAAGCAACGTCAAATCAGGTCAAGCGCGTGCATGACGTCACGATGGAATGCTTGAACGGTATCAAAAACATTGGCGTAAATATCGACACCTGGGATCCAATGCTGGTACACATATTGTCACTAAAATTGGATCCTGAAACTCACCAAGAATACATGGCATCGCTAAAGCAGCCGAGATAGCTTCCGTCACTCAAAGACTTTCTGGAATTCCTGGAAACCAAGTTCACAACCATGGAATCATCAAGACGCAAACAAAAAGGCGTCCCATTGAGATACAATCACTTACCTACGACTTCGAATACAAATCAGTACAAACCGCAACTTAACAAGCCATACAACAAAACGTCATCGAATCGATTTCAACAAGGAAATCGTTTAAGCTGTCCTTTATGCTACAGTGATCATGGCATCTATTTTTGCATGAAATTCAGAGAAATGGACCCAACATCTCAGCGAAATACGATTTCAAGGCTGAACGTCTGTGTAAACTGCCTCCGTAACCACAAGGGAAAACAATGCCAGTCGAACAGTCGATGCAAGGAATGTAATGGGTACCATAACACCCTACTACATCAAGCATATTCAAACAAGAATAACGTAAATGCAAGATCTACTAATATCACGCGACAAGATGCGTCACCAGCCGAAATATTACTAGCGACAGCGTTAGTAAAAGTTCAAGCAGCTGATGGAGTTCAACACACTTTACGCGCTCTTATCGACCAAGGATCTCAAGTTTCGCTAATAACCGAGAGAGCAGCGCAACAATTAAAATTACAAAGAGTAAAATACACAGGAATAATATCAGGAATTGGATCCAACAACACGATTTGTAAAGGAGCGATAAACATTACATGCAGCTCATTAAGCGGAAGTTACTCATTTAACACTCAAGTACTTATAATGACTAACTTAACAAGAAATTTACCTAACTCTACGATCATCAAACCAACATGGGACTTCTTAGACGAGATCGAGTTAGCTGATCCATACTTCTATGAAAGTACGCCGATAGACCTCCTGTTGGGAGCCGAGGTCTACGTTAACATCATCCTGGATCGAGTACAGAGAGCCAATTGCAACACCCCCGTCGCACAGGAAACTGCACTTGGGTGGATATTGTGCGGCAAAGTACCGAGCCTTCAATGCAATGTTACCTTGATTGACCTGGAAGACACAAAAAAGTTTTGGGATATCGAGGACATATCAGAAAATTCAAGTTATTCAAAGGAAGAAGAAGAGTGCATCAAGTTTTACAAGTCCACAACAACAAGGTTGAAGGATGGAAAATATCAAGTTAGACTTCCCCTTAAATCGAACATTACCCTTGAATTGGGTCAATCCAAAAGCAAGGCGATTGCGCAGTTTCAACACTTAGAACGGAAATTTGCTAAACAGAAAATGATTGCAACACAATATCGAGCATTTATTCACGAATATCTATCACTCGGTCACATGACGCGAGCACGTGGTAATAAGACTCTTCAATGCTACCTACCGCACCACTACGTCACACGTGACGACTTGACAACTACCTCGTTACGGGTCGTATTCAATGCATCGGCCAAAACATCAAATGGTACGTCATTGAATGATTTCATGTACAAAGGGCCAAATTTACAAAACGATCTCATGGCTCTCATCATACAATGGAGACAATATCGCATCGCTTTCATCGCTGACATAGAGAAGATGTTTCGTCAGCTGTGGGTCCATCCAGAGGATCAAGCCCTTCAGAAGATTGTGTGGAGAGACTCGCCACAAGAGCTTCTACGCGAGTACGAACTTACGACGGTAACATACGGCACCAAGGCCGCCCCTTTTCTCGCTATGCAGACACTAAAGCAGTTAGCATGCGACGAAAAACATAAGTATCCGGAAGCTTGTCAAGTTGTAGAAAACTGTTTTTACATGGATGACCTTCTTTTCGGAACTGATACAGTAACGTCAGCAAAACAAATACAAGATGATTTAATTCAAGTACTAAAATCAGGCGGATTCAATTTGAGAAAATGGAGATCAAATCATTCAGAGTTACTACAAGACAGCGCTTTTAAAGATGATGACTGCAAACAAGACGTAGATTATCACTTTAAACAACCAGAATCGACGAAGACACTGGGGCTGCATTGGGATCCTGTTCAAGATATATTCACCTTCTATGCAAAAATAGACTTTGAAAATGCCGACCTCACCCACACCACGAAAAGGATGCTACTTTCCGAAATATCAAGATTGTTCGACCCTCTCGGCTGGCTCACCCCTATTTCAACACTACTGAAGTTAATATTTCAAGATATCTGGAAAGAAAAACTACAATGGGATGACAAGATTCCTGAAAACATAAATACAACATGGATAAAAATAAAACAAGAATTCAAGTACCTAAATTCGTTCGTCATACCACGATGGTTCGGAACAAGGTCGGAAGCGGAGATCGAATTACACGGCTTTTGCGATGCATCGCAAAAGGCGTATGCATGTGTAATTTATTGTAAAACAAGAACGCATGGCAACAATAAAGTAATAATTATCGCCGGAAAATCAAGATTAGTACCACTCAATAAAGATACTTCTCTACCAAGATTGGAGTTAAGTGGTGCTGTATTGCTAACCAAGCTAATGGAGAAAGTCCTGAAGAGTTTGACCAACCACAACATCAAGATATATGGCTGGGTCGACTCTACAGCTGTTCTGGGTTGGATACAAGGCGAACCCGAACGCTGGAAAATGTTTGTAGCCAACAGGGTGCGCAAAATTACTCAAGTTATACCGCCTTCATGCTGGCGGTACGTTAAATCAGCAGACAACCCTGCTGATTGTGCAAGTCGAGGTCTCATGCCATCTCAACTTAAAGCGCAAGATTTATGGTGGCAAGGACCTGCATGGTTACTAGAGTTCAAGGTTGAAGAAAATAGCTCACATAAATACCGTACGGAAGAAGACGTCAAGAAGCCAAAAAATGTACACATTGTACAGCATCCTACTGAGAGCAAGACAGTAATTGACGACCTGTTAATCAAGTACAGCTCCTACAAAAAGTTAATACACGTATGTGCATGGATACGCCGCTTTATCACAAGAAAACAAGACCGTGAAAACAAGCCCTATCTAACTGTAAAGGAAATCAAAGAAGCTACAAGGTCCATAGTAAAACATGTACAAGAAAGCGAATTCAAACAAGAAATCGAAGATCTTAAGGCCAATAGACAGATTTACACAAGAAGTAAAATTCTGAGCCTGAATCCATTGCTTGACGAGTTTGGTGTTTTACGTGTCGGGGGAAGACTGGCACACGCCAATATAGACGCTGATATGAAGCATCCCGTTATTTTACCTCACGATCACCCTTTGACACAATTAATAATAACACATGCGCATGAGTCCACATACCACGGTGGCGCACGTGTTACGCAATCATTCATCCGTCGTAAATACTGGGTCATTGGCGGATACAATGCAACGAAAAAATTAATTCGCCGTTGCGTTGTATGCAAGAAACAAAGTCCTGTGAAACATCACCAACTAATGGGAGAGCTACCACCAGCAAGGGTCACTCAATCACGTCCCTTCATGCATACCGGAGTGGACTTTACCGGTCATGTATTCATAAAGGCCAACAAGGGCCGCGGTATCAAGACCACCAAGGCGTACGTGGCTGTGTTCGTTTGCATGGCGACCAAGGCCGTGCATTTGGAACTAGTCTCGGACTTAACGTCTTCCTCATTTATTGCTGCAATCCGTAGAATGGCTGCTCGTCGAGGAACGCCAAGTCACATGTATAGTGACAACGGTCGTAACTTTATTGGCGCTAATCGCGTTTTGCAAGAAGAATTTCAAGAAATAATAGAAGTTATGGGAGATGAATTCAAGGCTGAAATAGCTGATATGCATATCAACTGGCATTTTATAGCACCAACGTGGGCCTCAGCTGGAGGATTGTGGGAGGCTGCGGTGAAGAGCTTCAAATATCACCTGAAGCGAGTCATTGGTGAACAAAATTGACCTTTGAAGAGTTTACCACGCTGTTGACACAAATAGAAGGCTGCCTCAATTCAAGACCGCTTTGCCCGCTTACTGAGGACCCTGAAGACTTAAACTACCTTACACCAGCTCATTTCCTATCTGGAGGGCCTACCTTGACTTTGGTTGAAACAGAGAAGGACCAACGAACTCGGTGGCATCTTACTCAAAAAATTATGCAAGATCTGTGGAGGAGGTGGCGTAACGAATACTTGATTCAATTGGCTGCCCGAAGCAAATGGCGTCAGCCTCAACGCAATCTCGAATTGAATGACGTCGTACTGATCCACGACGATAATCTGCCACCAGGCAAGTGGCCTATGGGCAGAGTTATCGAATTGCATCAAGGCAAAGATGGATACGTGCGTGTTGTTTCATTAAAAACAAAAAATGGTGTTATCAAGAGACCGGTGGTCAAAGTTTCACGCTTATTACAAAACGATGAAGTAAATGAAGAAGAACAGAAGAAAGTTCGTCAAACAAGTGACGTAACGCAGAACATAATTAAGAAGAAAACTATCAAGAATTCCATACGATCATTGAGCTTCACATCAGTTGTGACAACCCTGTTGTTTTTTCTCTCAATTTTCACAACTACTCAAGCTAATGTAAACATCACCCAATTCCGAAACAATCAACATTTATACTTCGATAAAATCTCCGATATGATGCTAATACGAAATGAATGGAAAATAATAGTCTACTATAATATGGAACCTTATTGGCAAGGAATAAAGGTGTTAGACGACTACATACAATCACTCAAGGCAACATGTGATATCATACGCAAGCAAGCGCACTGTGACGCGGTGTTACTCCAATTACGTCACGGCTTCTCAGAACTCGAATACTACAATCATATGTTACTCAGTCAGCATAAAAGCTCGCAACCTGCTAGACAGCGTCGGCGCCGCGGTCTTATCGACGGCATTGGATACGTGGCAAATAGCTTATTTGGCGTACTAGATGAAAGGTTCGCTGAGCAATACCAAAAGGACATATCTTTAGTACGAGAGAACCAAAAACACATAGCATCTCTGTGGAAAAATCAAACAACAGTAATTGAAGCCGAATACAACATCCTAAAACGCACAGAAGACACTATGAACAAACAACACAAGTTGATAAATCTTCACATGAATGCACTAGAACAAGCCCTCAATAAACTCAAGGACGAAGTGAACGCTAGAAATATCGTTAATGACTTCAACACGGGAGCCATTATCGCAAATCAGATGCTCAACAGTCTCAAAACAACACAGAACACGATATTAGACACGGTGACCGACATTTATCATGGTCGTTTCAACTTTCATTTGTTGCCACCCGAACAACTTATCAAGGAATTAAGTTTAATATCAACGCAATTAAACAAAGATGTTTCACTGCCAGTCGATAATATCCATACCGATCTAAGAAAAATCTACGAGTTACTGCGTGTCAAAACAAGGATGCTGGATGATATTTTGTTATTTGAGATCAAGCTGCCTCTCATCAGTCGAGATACGTACGAAATCTTGAAACTACTACCCGTTCCTGAAACAGATCAAGATCAAGCTATCAGTGTCGTTCCAATATCAGACTACATCTCCATAAACATGAAGAAAGACACTTTTATCGTACTATCAGAAGACGACTTGAGATCATCATGCTCATTGCTGTCAGAAATCAACTTCTGCTACATTAGGAAACCCGAATATCAAGTCAAGGGAGATAAAAGCTTTTGCGAAAAAGAAAACACAGAATGTAGAACGACAACAAGGTCGTGTAAAAACAGCTGGGCAAATGTGAATAACCTCAATACCTACCTATTCTTTTGTTGTGGCGAGTGTCAAGTCAAAACTGTATGCGGCGATCAAGTTACCGCTCATCATTTGACTCGTGCCGGCCTAATGCACGTAAATTATGAATGCATTATCAAGACGGACGACTTTACAATTCTTCCGCACAAACCTCATCTGACGGAAATCAACATGAATCCTGATCTTTATGTCCCACACATCGCCTCCATCAACCATATTATTAATATCACGATACCGAAGCTCACAACTTATAATGAAACACAGCAACAAGAAATAACCGCAATCGGGCAACAAATAAACAAGCTTAAGAAAGCAGACGTCATATCAGAGAAAATCTCATACCACGACGTCCATCACTACACTATGATCTACGTGCTCTTGGGCGTCATGGCTATCATCGGCATAATCATCGCTGCAAGGAGAGCACATTGCCGCTGGCGCGTACCTGCGAGCCCCCCGGCGACGCCTGCGCCCGTGGACACGGAGTTGCCGGCGCGCGCGCCCGCCTGCGAGACCCCGCGCGCGTGGGGCGCGCGACTACGCAGAAGCACATCCCCCCATTTTGACAATATTGTTTTAAATTAACTTCTCCCCCTTTTCGTCCTGGGCAATATGTACGATTACATCGCACATTGCGACACATAATTTTTGCTTACTTAGTACATAGTTAGTTTTAGGCGCTTATTGTATTCAATGCTTTTATTAGTTCACGTTCAATTTTCATTGTGTGCACACATCATTAGCAAGAATAAATAATCAAGAATCAAGAAGTGTTTTTCTGCTTTCACTACCGTCAAGAAAGTGTATGGGCGACAAGAACCCATACATTTTATGGTCCTTCGAGCAAAACCTTGGTGTTTTTGTGGTTTTTGTGTGGTTGCGAATCGGCTCGCTGGCCTCCCAGAACGATACGGACACCCCGCACGCGCCTATTTGGGTCGGGGTTGATATGGAAGCCATCACCGCCCCCTCCCGCCCCCATCGCCCCAGGATAAACTGGGATACCTACTCCCAGGCGCTCTGCGATGTGGCTCTGGGCGGCCCCCTCGACTCTCCGGAGTCGGTGGAGGCGGCCACGAGGTACATAGCGGAGCGCCTATCCCAAGCCCGTGCTCGGGCCGAGGCCCCACCCGCTACAAACACAAACCGGCACAACACTACACACAATACTGCTCACAAACGGGACGATTTGCCAGTGAAACTGCGAGATTTGCTGGCCAAAAAGCGGAGACTACGCAGACTGTGGCAGGAGACCCGCTGCCCCGCGCTCAAGCGCGAGCTGAACCAGCTGTCTGCGAAGCTGTCTGATGACATAAAGACGTGGCGTGGGGAGCAGTGGGAGGCCCGGATCGACCTGGCCTCTGACTATCCCGTCAGCCTGTCCACTCTCAACAGACAGCTTTCAAAGTCGCCCGCCCCCGTATGCCCCCTGATCAACGCCGCCGGCAGTCTCTGCTACGCGGCGAGTGATAGGGCGGAAATCCTTGCCGACCACCTTTCTATCCAATTTACCCCCCACCCCATACCACCCTCCACCCCCGTTCATATCCTTGAGCACCACTCCCAGGTCGAAAATCACGTTGCCGGATACCTGTCACAGCCAGTGCCTGTGCTCGGGGGGGACGAGTTCGTCTCCCCCTCCGAGCTGCGCAAGGCCATACTCCGCTTACTCAAGCGGAACGCCCCTGGTGATGACAAAGTGACGACAATGATGATTAAGCACATGCCCAGAAAGTGTATGGTAGCGTTGGCCAGACTGTTTAACAGTATCCTTCGCACCAGACACTTTCCAGAGTCATGGAAAACCGGTAGAGTTATAGTCCTTCCCAAGCCTGGGAAGGACCGTAGAGCTGCCGGTAGCTATCCGCCAATCACCCTTCTCTCCCACCTAGCTAAGTTGTTCGAGCGTATGCTCCTACGGAGGCTAAGACCATTCGTTCACCTTCGGGATGAACAGTTCGGCTTCCGTAGTGACCACTCTACCACGCTCCAACTTACTAGAGTTCTCCACCACCTGGCTGATGCAAAGAACCAGGGGCTAGTCGCTGGCGGAGTCTTTCTCGACATAGAGAAGGCCTTCGATAGAGTATGGCACCCGGGGTTATTGTATAAGCTAATCCAACTCGACCCCCCACCACATCCCGCCATCATCTATCTCATTCATCCTTCCTACAAAACCGCAGGTTCTATGTAGCAGTAGAGAATGCGGTTTCACCCGTCTATCCTATCCAGGCCGGCGTGCCGCAAGGCAGCTGTGTCAGCCCAATCCTCTACGCGGCCTACACTAACGACATTCCAACTCTTGAGGGTCACCTGAGGGAGGGAGAGCGAGATGTAATGCTCGCTCTCTTCGCTGATGACAGCGCCTTCTTCGCGACCTCCAGGAAGTTGGAATTCACACTCAACCAATTGCAGAGGGTTTTAGACCTGCTTCCGGAATGGCTAGATAAGTAGCGCATGGCGGTCAATGTGGGTAAGACCGTAGCGCTACTTATCGGTCGCAGGCAAGCGGTGCCGCCACTCAAACTTCGCGGGCAGGAGATTGAGTGGAAAACCCATGTCACATACTTAGGGTGTCGTATAGACCGGTCGCTGCGTATGGTGCCCCAGGCCAACCACGCCATTAATATGGCAAAGGCGGCACGCGCGGTGTTGCGACCGGTCCTTACGTCACGACTTCCACTACGCACAAAACTTGCTGTTTATAAGACTTACATTCGCAGTAGGCTAACATATGCCATGCCGGCCTGGTATGGCTTATGTACACAACACACACGCCAACGCATACAAGTCCAGCAAAACATATCCCTTCGCGTCCTCACAGGGGCGGGTCACTACGTCAGGAATGACGTCATCGCCCGGGACGTGAAGTTGCAATCGATAGAGGAATTTGTGGTTCATTCCGCTCGTCGTATGTACGATAGAGCGGACAATGGCCCACAAAGGCATCTCTGTAATATCGCGCCACTCCACGCCCGGCCGCCGGACAGATCCGGGCGTGCCCTGCCCCGGGAGTTATTACTCCCACAGCACGCGGAGGAAGATGTTCCACAACACACCTCACGACATGCCGCACACTCAGACACAATACGCTCACAGCCCAGTTCTTGTCCCAAGCCTCGTCCCGGACCCGTCCCAAGGGTCAAGTTAGTCCCCGGCGACCCCAGGACCTGTCTGCTGCGCTCGGATCTCGATCCGGCGCGCAGATAGGCCTTGGGTAGGACGCTACAGACAGACAGACACAGACAAGGACAGACATTCATTTTAAATATTGATGGTTGTTATAATATCAATTATTTTGTAGGTAACTACTAAATAATTGTTATTGTAGCTACCATCAATACCATCGACATGACACGTCCTCCCCCCTCCCTTGCTCTTCCGCAAGTAAGCCGTAGCCCGCTCGCGGCGCTCGCTGGGCCTTCTCGAATGAGGTCTCACCCGGTGGGCGCACTGCGCCGAGGGCAGCGCCTTGCACCAAGGGAGGGTATCCTGTACAAGGAGGCCATACACCCCCTGCTGGACAGTAGGGGAGCTCCGCCCGGGCAAGGGGCAAGAGCCCGAAGCCCGCACCGCCCCACTTAGGTGGGTCGAAGACCGACTGCTGCTGCTCTCCCCTTTCGCTCGCACCGACATCCTGCTCACTCGGCGCCAAATTGGCGGGAATTTTCCCGCCAAAATACGATATAAAAGAGAGGCAGGTTGCCGGTGAAATTCATTCTGTCCGCTGCGCCCGAGTGACAAAGGTACAGACCTTGTAACCAACGCGACTCAGTTAGCCACCGAACCCAGAAGCTGCGGTTTTCTCTCGGCCTCCCACAAGCGGGTCTCACCGGGAGAAGCCGCGGAAGAAAGAAGAGGTGCTAACTGATAGGTCGCCTCGCAGCAGCGTTTTAGTGAGTTGAAATTTTAAATAATAGCTCTTTTCAGAGCTACCCTCCGTTGTATTACCTTTTCTGAGGAAACTCGAAAAGGTAATACAACAGTAGTCAGTCGGTGTTTTTCGATATCACCAGCTATGCATCCTGCATAGTTGTTGATATCGCAAAGCCCGGCCTTTTAAAAAGATGCCGGCCCAACCACCTGCCGGGATCCGCCGGCCAACCAGGCCGCGGGTCTTCCATCGCCACCACGAGCCCATAGCCGGGGTGGCCAAGCTGCTCGAGTTGCTGACGCCGATCAGCACGCGCAGCTCCCCCGGCCCCCCACCACCCGTCGCCCCGCCGCGTTCGCCGCGTCCATCGGGGACCGCACCCGCTCCTGCGCTCGCGACCACCGCGACTGCGCCCGCGTCCGCGCCCGCGAGCGCGCCCGTGCCCGCCAAGCGCCTAACGCCGCCGCGCTCCTATGCCGCGACCGCCGCGACCACCGCGGCCTTCGCGCGCACCACGACCGCTCCGCGCGCCGTCACCAGCGCGACCGTCCCGCGCACCGCGACTTCCAGCGCGTCCACATCACGAGCCGCGCCATCCGCGCGACCCGCGACGTCCGCCACCGCCTCTCGCGCCGCCGCAACTCGGCAGTCATGCCAGGAGTACGTATAGAGGCCTGGAGGGGCAAGAAGGGGCCAGCACAGTGCCACCGTTGCCAGACCTTCAGGCACTCCTTGCACAATTGCCACCGGACCTTGGCTTGCGTACGATGTGGCGAGGAACATTCCGCCAAGGATTGCCCGCGGCCGCGAGAGGAGCCGCCGACCTGTGCCAACTGCGGTGATGCGCACACCGCGAATAACATCAGGTGCCCGGTGTTTCTCAGGGAACTAAGGAGCAAGCGGGCCAGCACAGTCGCGCGCACAACCCGGAGGCCCACGCAGAACACCGTCGCGGAGGAGGAGAATGCTCAATTCTCCCTGATGGCCGCGGCAAATCCCCCTACAGAAGGTAGGCGCAAGCGACGTCGCAGGCGACGCCGCGGGGTAGAGGAGAAGGAGGAGGACAGGCCTCTACTGCAACCGCCATCCGTGGCTGCACCGGCACCAGTTTTGACCGCTGCCCCCAGACAGGAGGCGCAGGTAAAGCTGGATGGTGCATATAAGCGGACAGAGCGTCCAGAAGGCCAAGACAAGACTGTCACTAGCTGCTTGAAGATACTTCATGCAGTATTAGAAGCCATACAGGTCGGGCAGAATCCCGTACCGATAATCCTCAGAGGGCTGGCTGATCTATATACTCATGAGTAGCAGTCCTCCTCTGAGAGTGATGTCCTGGAACGTCGACGGCATTTCCAGTAACAAACAAGAACTCCTTAAGGTAGTACTTAAAGAGCAGGAGATTGACATCGCTCTCCTACAAGAAACCCACCTGAGCAGTGAAAAGAGATGTGGCTTTGCGGGCTACGCCACCTACCGAGCTGATGAGACATCCCCACTAGGAATAGCGTATAGCGGACTTGCAATCCTAGTGCGACACAACATAGTGCATCAGATTTTACCGCAGACCACCTTGCGGTCATCAACAGCAATCGGGATAGAGATATTCCTTGACTCGGGCCCATGTAGAGTGTTTACCTTTTACAAGGCGCCAAGCATCCGCCTCGACATCGAGGACATTCACGCCACTCTGGGCAGTACACCCGCCATCATCGCTGGCGACTTTAATTGTAAACACTTGTCATGGAACTCGACAAGGAACTGTCCCGACGGGACCCGGCTGTTTGACGACGCCGAGAGACGAGGCTACAGTGTAGTCGGGCCAGAGACGCCCACACACTACCCCTACCAAGCCAATGCACTACCGGATGTCATAGATCTAGTGGTAACCCAAGGACTGACCAACACCATGACGGAAGAAGTCCTGGACTACCACCTCATCTCAGATCATCAGCCGCTGCTCATTAAATATTCTCTTGATTCGACCCGGACTACCCCGCCGGACCGTAGGAGATTTAACTGGCAGAACTTCGCCGCGCACATGGCAGAACACTCTCCATCCTTCCCCGTTACCAGCGCGGAGGAAGTTGATCTTCTCGCAGAGCAGTTCACCGCGTGCGCCGCGAACGCGCTAGCCGCAGCAGATGAAGCAGCCAACGGCAGAGCGAACTCCGCGAACATCCCATCCTCTATCAAGAAGAAGATAGAGGAAAAAAGGAGGCTCAGAAGAGCATAGATGAGATCCCGCTGTCCCGTCCTGAAGTCTCGCCTCAACCGCATAGCCGACGAGGTGTGCAAGCTCCTTGTGACGAGGACTGAGAACACCTGGCTGCGAGAGGTTGATGACGCCAGTGAGGACTGGAACAAAGTCCACAGACTTTGTCGGCGATTCACGGGCAGCCGCCCGCCTACACGCCCCCTCAAAGACTCGAATGGGACTAAGAAGTTCGCGGCCGCAGATAGAGCGGAGATATTCGCAGACCATCTCGAAACCCAGTTCCAGCCAAACCCAACAGCAAACACCTGCCACGAGGAGATGGTGTTGGACTACTTGCAGGACTCCTTTGGTCATGACGTCCAAAGTAACGAAGACCCCATTGTCCTAACACCGGGACAAATCCGCAAGGCACTGCTGAGGACGCCGCTGAGAAAAGCCCCAGGCCCAGATCGCATCCCCAACGAGGCTCTACGTCACCTTCCCCCGCGCTCCGTCGCGACGCTGACTAGAGTCTTCAACGGAACTCTGAGGTTTGGCCACTTCCCACAGAGCTGGAAACTGGGACGAGTTATTATGATTCCTAAGCCAGGAAAAGATGTTCTGCGAGCCGATAGCTATCGGCCCATAACGCTGCTGCCCACAGTTTCGAAGGTGCTAGAGAAACTGCTGCTTCCTCATCTCCTACCACACATTGAGCCCAGAGTAGAGCAATACGGCTTCAGAGCCGAGCACTCCACCACCCAACAGCTAGCCCGCGTCCTTCACCAACTAGCGGCCGCCCAGAACCGAAAGGAGCACTCCGTCGGAGTGTTCCTAGATATGGAGAAGGCGTTCGACCGCGTCTGGCATGAAGGACTGCTGTATAAGATTGCTACTACCTCTGCGCCCCGACGAGTCGTAAAGCTGGTTCGGTCGTTACTCCAAGACCGGCGCTTCCAAGTGGCAGTGGAAGACGTCATTTCTACAGAACGACCGATCCTAGCAGGAGTCCCACAGACTATCTCCGACTCCGAGCTTTCCCGCGAGACCTCCTCATCACCAGTGATGGTGACGAGGACAGCAGCAACAGGACTGACCCGACTATCAGCTCGCAGGCGCAAGCCTCGCTGATAGTTGATGACCACCGGATCTGACACCACCCAAATTGACCTCGACGCTGGCTCGTAGCTGAAAAGCTCGCCAGCGCCAACCCAACCCAGGACGCGAGACGGAAACGTCTCCCCAACCCAAGGACCTGTCCGTAGCCGCGGAGAGCGACAGAACCCACCGAAGGGGGCCATCGCCCCGAACGGTTTTCCCGACCCCCCTAGGGGGTTGTGCGAATTTCAAGTGGCGTGAAATTCATTCGATCCAGAGCAAGCAAAGAAGAAACATCTCTCCTAAGGAAAAAGAAGAGCCCTAGCAAGAACACTAGGAAGAAAACACTCTGCACATAGGAAGAACTGAACAGCCACCTCACCGTACACAATACAGTCCACTGATAGAAAAGTTGGGTTGGCTGTTTACTACCGTGACCTGACATAGGCGTTATTATTTCGCCCCTTGTACCAGAGCAGACGGGTGTCTGGCTTCCCTCCTCTTCGCACCACACCAGAACGAGTGTCATCCGGCACAACCTACATTATTAAAAAAACGTTAATTTTTAAACATTTGCATCTTCAGCCACATATATGGTATATACTTTACGTTAAAGCCTTAAAATATGGAAATAACGCACGCTATATCATATTTCATTCCGTACCTATACCATTTTTACAAATAAACGTATCCATCCGAATGTAGATATTCAGTATAAACAAAACTATTGAATGGAATTTATAACAATTGAAAATACTGACAACTTTTGCATAAAAATATGGCGTAAAAACACATTGAGATATGCGCTTATATATTTTTGTTTAAAATGCAATATTTTTGGTTGATCAAAACTGGAGTTCCGCGGAGATCTGTCAATAAAACGGGGAATATACGGCATTGTCTGTTAATCCGATTTCGATCCGCTTTTATAATGCGTCAGATGAGCTATAAGCCCGTTAGTATCCAATAGGGCTAAATGCTTCCGCGCTAGCATTGTTTTTATCGAATCCTAAATATTTATCATTCACAGCGGTTTAGTTTCCCACGGTACAAATAGCATGCTTCGGATTTTAAAATATTTATTAGATGGTGTATAAGGCAATTTATAAATAAAATACCTTGTTAAAAAACGGAATGGATTACTATTTGTGTGTTTTTAAATTATTATTATATCGAACATAAAAGGTATACAGCCAAAAAAGGCCGGCTGGCGTAATTCCTGTAGAATACCAGCCGCTTCAATAACGTCTACCTAGCTGGCCAGCACTAAAAGACTTCTGAATAACGAAGGGGTTCCTTTATGCGGATAGAGGGCATGAATGGAAAACCATTTTTTTAAATGATGGGACGGTATCTTGAATATGCAGGCCAGCGCATCATTCAACGTCATTAGACTGGTAAGCTCGCTGAATACAGCCTTTTTACACGCTCTGTAACGATATGGGTCCTTTATGTAATCGGATTTATTCAAAACTATTTTCTTAAATAGGATAGCAACTGTCTCACAAAAATTCAGCTACTTGTAAAATGTATCTCTTTTACTTTCATATATTCAAATAAGTAATAAAACTAGCCTCATTTATAATTCTCGGTGCCTAGGTAATAGTCTAGGAGCTAGTCGCTCAATTACAATTACTAGAAAATCGTTACTTTTTAAAATGTAAGTGCACGAGCATATTAAAACTAAACACCGTAAGCAAACGGACAAATAAAGTCATATGTTAATGTTACTCGGACGGCTATCGCGCCAACTATAAAGGCTAAACAAAATGAGGGGGTTAATCACAAACGTACCGTGTGGCGTTAGAGCAATCCGCTTCATTTATTTAACACATTCTCATTCAAACTAATGAACACAGATAGAAGAAGGTTCGAATAAAGTAGAGCGCAATAAAATCAAGCGGCCCGCTACTCGGATATCTGACACGGAACTAATTCCTACTATATTTTAATCCGGCGAAATACAAAGGAGCCCAATTTGCATAAACCTCGACTGTTTGCTCCATGCGAGAACTATATCCGCTTTGCTGGGGACTATTTTGTACTCAATTTATCTGTTTGCGCGAGGCGAGCGATTGTAAACACTACACGGTTGAAAATTTTCATTATAATTACGTGCTTGTACCTTACTTGCGTACGCTCTTTAGGCAGTTTAAATATTTAGACGCGATGTTGGTATTGCGAAGATATTGCACGATATTAAAAATCATTTGATATTAATTTGCAAAGTCTGTTTTGGTAAAATCGGATATGAGAAAATGACTTGCATTCACGTAAATTAACATAAAGTTTTTTTTTTATAATTATATAATACCTACAGACAATACACACATAGTATACAGCATGTTTAGTTATTGGTGTCGGAGCCTCCACGAGGTAATACGAGTATATCACCAACATAGCAGTAACATTCTTTCAATATTAAATTTAAAAAATATATATTAATGTTTCTTTGTCCCTAAACAAAGTTGCTCATCTGCAGATTTGTTGAATGATGCAATGTTTTTCATGTATTACTAATGCTGGCCAGTGACAATACACATTGTAAAACTTCATATTTAATGTGTTTGTAACTACTTATTTCAAGAGCTCTGATAATATTTGATATAGTTCTTTTAAATATAAATTAATAGTTTCTAAACTGTCACCAAGTGAAGTTAGTTTAGGGATCTAAGTCTGGGGATCATCTTAAGCCCAATAGCGCTCAGAATTGAAGTAACCAAGTTAGTTAATTTGATAACTGACTATTAATTGACAAAGTTCAACGTTCAATAAAAATTATAACAGTCAAACTATTAAGAACTTACAGATAACGAAGGCAAACTTAAGTAGCCGTTAATTTGTAAATGACGTACAAAAAAAACCGGCCAAGTGCCAGTCGGACTCGCGCGCGAAGGGTTCCGTACCATTGATTTGAAACATTAGACAATATAGGCAAAAGAAGTATATATTTTTATTTTATTTATAATTTTAAAAGTATTAATCACATGATACCCGAAACAATTTTAAATAAGAGTTTCCGCGCCTGTTTCTTTACGTGAGTGATTTGAAGTTTATAGGTCCAAGACTTTAGAAATTACAGGGGGGGGGGTGGACCGTGTAAACGACTTTGGCGGGCTATATCTCGCAAATGGTAAAGCTGATAAAAAAGTGTTGTATAGAAACCCTACCTTATTTTCATAGTCCTTTTCAACGATACCCCACACAAGGGGGTGCACTCAAAAAAATTATTAACCTCCCCTTTACATGTATGGGGAGGTACCCTTAAAAAGGGTAATTTTAATTTTTTGTAGTTTTAAAAATGAGATCTATATGTGAAGTATCCTCGAACCAAGTAACATGTAAATCAGTTTATAAACGTAGAAGATATTCTGTGACAGACTAGGACGGACGGACTGAACGATCTTATAAGGGTTCCTTGTCGGACTACGGAACCTTAATAATTTAACCTAAATATACACTCATATCTTATGAGTACATACAGATCATCTTATTTTAGTAAAAGATACCTTTATTACATTGTTTAATATTTTACTAAGCATTTCAAAATTATACGAAAAGATTCGTATTTAAACCACTACTGTGATAAAGCGAGCTGAGTCGACTTTTATAGTTAACGGGCTGTTGCCCGCGACTTCGCCTGCGTAGAGTTGTTGCCCGTGACTTCGTCTGCGTAGAAACTTAAAAAATACTCGCACTCCCATCGACGTCTTGTTATCATTGCCCCTTCGTTGTACTCGTAACCATGCCAAACAAAAAAGCTGGTTGGATGAAAAACAATTCTTAATGCGCCTTTTCTATATCTCTTATAGTTTGATTTTCGATATTTATATACAGAAAGTGCTCTTAACAATCTTCCTAAGGCGCTTTACCTATAACTCTTCTAGTTTAGCTGAGCTGCTATGGCTGCTGCTGCTGGTTCCACATCAGCTGTTCCACTCCAGACCTGCAAATTTTGTGTGTCAATAAAAAATGGTCATCAAGCTCATCATAACTTTTCTTATGACACTATTTTAAGATCTCTCATACACTATGAGTATACTTGTACCACTATTGTACTGCTAAGGTTCCACGTCAGGTATTCAAATCTTTAAAATAAAAGTAGATGTCGAAGCTGAACAGCTATATAACAAAAAAAAAAACAATTAAATCCGTTCACTGTAGTTCCCGAGATTAGCGTGTACAAACAGAAAGACACAAGCATGCAGGCATACGATTAAGTATGCAAGCAGGCAAGCATTTAGTTTTGCTCTTCTCCGGCGCTGCGCTGCAGTCCTTCCGTCGTTGTGAAACAAATCTCTTGCATCCACGCTTGTTTTCGCAGGTTCAGCATGGGCCTCTGCCTCCACAGCTCGCCCAGGCGTCCGAGCATCATTTTACTGCGGCTTTTAAAGTGCACTCTAGTATTGGGCAGACAAGTACTACGGCGGAAAGTCCACGGCGAGCCGGGATTCAACTAAACTCTTAATTTTAACAATGAATTTTTGATTTTTTATTAATTCGTAATAAAGTAGTTCGGGCCAATAACTCAACGGTTTTTAATTCTTCGAATTAGCCTGGAGTTGACCAACACATGTTGAACTTTTATTCAGCCGGTAAGGAATTCTCTCAAATGAACCGTAAATCGAGGTTTGTTAAAAAATTGATGAATTGGTGGTGGTCTTAATGATGTTCGAAAAATATAAACTCGTACTTTTGACTTTTTAAATCATGTTTTTAAATAGGAATTTTTAATCTTTTTTATATTCAATTTATTTTTATATTCAAAATTTTAAAATATTCAACGGAACATTCAAATTAGGAATTACATATTTCGGTATCTTTGGACTATTTCTGTTAGGGCGCAATTTCACTAGTCGATAGGGTCCGCATGCGGCGTGCGGGAGATTTCTGGAACGCATGCCACAGGGCCCGCATTCGGGGAACCGTTTTCATTAGTCGATAGGGTCCGCATGCGGAGTGCGAGAGATTTCTGGAACGCGTGCCACAGGGCCCGCAATCGGGGAACCGTTTTCATTAGTCGGTATTGGTCCGCATGCGGGGAGAGAACATCGTCGCCAGTTGTTAACGAGAGTGGCACTGAGACCGACGTTCTTGACATGGATCATCAATTAATGTTATGTGGAGCAATTTCGACTGTATGTGGCTTATTGAAGAAGAAACTATTAGCCTCACTGAAGAAAAAGAAAAAAAGATTCTGGGTGCGAAGTTTACTAAAAAATAGAAACAGGCATGGCGCGTCAAAAACATTGTGCAAGGAGTTACAATTGGATTTGGAGTGTGATGTAGAAGATCATGATAATTTAATTAAAAAAATATTTTAATTTAATTAATTTTAGGATGATCTGAGATTTTTTATTTTTTTTGGTATGTCTTTATTTGAGATGCCCGTAATATTAAGCCTTCCCGCAATTTTTTTGTACGCACTTTCTCTTGCATCTCAATTTCTCTACAACTTACTAGTCACATTCCATAAACAATCGTAATCTTGATAGATTTCCACAAGTTCATTTGCGAATCCGATAAGCCATTTTAAACAGTGTTGTTTATTCCTAACGGGATTATTAAATTATTTTAAATCTAAACGATGTTTCCTGCAGGGACGACATGAGCGGATTTTTTATTGGCACATAAAACAAAATACAATTTTCCTTTAAAAAATTATAATTGGCATTTGCCTGCCAGTATCACCCAATAGGTCCATTGCGTTGCATAAACAAGTGTCCTTCTAATCCAACAAGCACACGTATGAAATATTTGACTCAAGACCCGCAAGTAAGCTGTATATCGACTGATGAATTTCATTGGTCGATAGCACGGTCGGTATAATGCATGCGGGGAATCCCCGCATGCGTTGTACCGAGCGCGTATCGACTTGCAACTTTCATTGATCGTTATCTCGCATGCGGGGAGTCCCCGGATGCTGTATACCGAACGAGTTATCGACTAATGAAAATGCGCCATTACTTTTTTTTACATTGCCTTCAATTAGTATTTACAGACACATTGGTTTTACTGTCTTATTATTATTATGTATAAAATATAGATGTAGTTTTCCGGCTCAAAACAAGATACATTTGGTAGTTTTTTAAAGTACATAAAAATAATAGTATGTATAAAACGTATAATAAAGCACATTATTATTTACACTAATATATTATCTAAAGGACAAAAATGAAGTAGTTGATATTTTATTCATTAGCCACTCCACAAAATACTAACATGTGTACCAATTGTCATCACAACTTGTTATATGCCATATGTTTGCGGCAGCATGGCGTGTAGGGGCGGTCGTAAATATTAATTTTCTGCTGAGAAACGTTTCAGTAAATCTAATAACCCGTATCCGTGGAGACTGCATCGCTAACTCGTTACCACAATGTAGAATTTATTACAATTTAGGTGCAACCTAGAAGTTAAATTACGAAAATATCAGAAATAGTATTTCCATCTTATTCCCGCGTTTGCAAATGTTGATAGAGATTTAATGTTAATATAGCTAGCTAATCTGGGATTTTAATTAACTGATATCCAGGTGAGATGAAATAAAATAAGACAATAGAACTCTGATCATTACTTTACAAAGGGTTGGTCTTTTGTCCAATGTAGCACCAATTTGATTATACTCAAAAATTTTCTTGTTTTTGTTGGGAACTTCATCTACAGTGTAATTTTATACCTTGCTACAATGTTGAAAGTTGAAAAGAATAAAAACTTAAGTTGATAGTCACAGTGATTTTGCGACTTTGCTAAAATCGAATTTGCAACATTACACGGAACTAAAAGAAAGAGGTAGTGACTTTGCTTTTAGAAGCTTTTTGTTTATTTTAAATATAAATTTAGTAGTAATAGTAAGAGTGGAAGAGGTTCAATAAAAAAATATTAAGTCAATGAATTACCGCTTTAATGCTTCAAATAAATCGTACACATCTTCTTTAACGAGATATAAATTACTATCCTTGCGTAGCAGACGAGAAATGTTTGATATGGTGTTCCTATACAAAATACTCTGTAACTTAGTCGATTCTCCATCGCTACTCAGCAGGTTCTCCTTCGTGTCTCGCGTGCGACTCCCTGTGCGACCCTCACGTTCTCGACCACTTTTTGATCTTCCGGGTTTTCATAAGAACTATACACGTAACTCATTTTCATACCATTCCACTACCATTTATAACAAGAAGTACACCAATATATACCTGTTTAATTTATCCCTATCTAAACTAAAACATACTCTTTCTCTGAGTCTTGCTTTCTGATCGAAATCGATATAGGTGGGTATATTCCCACATAATGTAACTCGTTCAAAGTATTTACATGTATCAATTAATTATAGAATCTGCTTGTTTGTTTGTAATTGTAGCCTACGCATTATAAGTTACTTATGTGTTTTACACCGCACACAGCACAATAGTGTATAATGTTAAATCCAAATTTAAAATGTTGGTGGTATCTGGCAAAGCCAAATAAAAGTCACACATTGTTAATTTTTTAATGCATCACGTCATCTATCCTATTTAATTTGATTGATGGTTGTTATTTAATCGTGTTTTCCAATGCGCAAATTTCTGAATAGCATTTTTATGGCGTTGATATATTGCAACAAGATCTGTAGAAACAATTTCAAGACGGAATGGAAATAATATCGGAGACGAACACGTTGTATGCGATTTCCAATTATCGATGCGCGGGCTGGTTCGAGGGTATTGCAACTCGTATGTCGAGGAATATTTCGCTGAGGCTTCGTGTGTATTCGTTTATGCCAGGGGTGCGCGAACGTTCATCGGGATTGGTAACACTAAGGTTCAGATATAAAAGGGCGAAAAGCTTCTTTTATTGGGCATCATGCTTGAGTCCACATCCTCTAATTCTCATTTTAGATTAGCATTTTAGCTAGGTATGACTTAAGGTTTGTCACTTGCCTTACAGTCACCCCTCCACCAGCGAGCCCGCGTGGTGGAGTATGGCTCGTGCCTCCTCATTGTTAAGGTGAGGCCATTGCCTAGCAGTGGGATCTAGTAGGCTAACTTTACTTTACTGTGTGTTAAGATAAAATATTCATCTTATCGTCATGCCAGCTGTCGCAACTCCGCCACCCTATCAAGTGATTAACTTGGTCAGCTTGGATCACTTACACATTCATTCGCCCGATTGTACAGGTTTCCTCACGATGTTTTTTCCTTACCGTAAGATCTTCCAATAATGGGACAACTCATGTACTCTCAGAAGTCATTGGTACAGTGGGCCTCGCTTCAGCCTTCACAAATCTGTCAAAATATCTCAAATGATATGGAATTCTTTGTGATCGACATAAGTTTGAAATATGCGGAAATTTGACAGATCAGGGTAGGTTGATGTAGAGCCTACTCTATATGGCGGTGATTGCGATTTTGAGCTCAGTACGATCCGCATAAGAGGCAAACCCGCTAGCACCTCCGTCATCGGTGCTCAAGAAATTCAAGATTATCAATAATTTGCAAGTTGGGATAACTTTCACGTTTTTAGAAATGGTACTAGTTAATTAATCATTGGCCCTACTCCGGTTGACGATGTCCGTATATTTGAGTCTAGCCATCACACTCGTTCGGGTAGTCATTCTAGCGTGAGTGACAGGGACGGCTTTATTCGAAAATACGGACGTCGTCAACCGAAGTAAGGCTTCAGTGTCTATACATATATCCAATATGAACAAATCAAGTCAGTTGTAGTAAAGATTGTCAAGCATATACTTAGATCATGGCTGACCACCCCTGGACCATCCGCTCACATGCACGTGTTCGGTTCTAATCTCGCGTTATTTGAAACACGAAAAATTTCACAAAATGAGAAAAGTTTCGCGCCCGTATAATTTATGTATGAAGAACATCCATTTGATTGAAAGAAACCCAAGTTTTCCGAGTCGAAACTTCATGCTTATGCATTTTAGAAATAGTTATTCCGGCCGACAGTGGGCTTTATAAAAAACTGCATGCGAAGTTTCCTAAGTTTGCTAAGCAACGGTATGAATATTCATTCGTTAACGCTTTGGAATTCCCGCGGTATAGTTCACACGCAAGAAAATTCTAAGTGCTGACGAGTAGACTAATCTATGAGGACGTGTGAGACCTGATTTCAGCTAGCAACTTGGCCTGAATTTTTCTTACCTGCGGACGAAGAAAGAAAAAGCGCATTTTTGCAAGTTTTATGTTAACTGTTTAGAAAGTATTTCTTATCTATATAAAAGGAAGAACTTTCCTGAACACACAAACAGTGGAGAATGCGTAAGAACACTTTAGTTTTCGCAATCACATAGCAATGAGTTTTTCTTTTTTTTCTAGAATCCATAATCCTTTTTAGTTACTTTCATCAAATTTTTATTTTTAGCCGCATTTAGTATATCTATGCAACTATTTTTAAAAGTGGTTTTCCCTCGAATTCCCTTGCCAGCGCTAACCGTACGTTTGTCAGTCGCCATCAAGCGATTGCGGCAATTATTCACGTTAATACTGCCTCCTGCAAGTCTTGTTTCTTCCTGACAGCATGAAGTAGCGGCCAACTTAGTTCACTATTTAACAGCTGCCCCATTTTTAGCTCTCAAACTTGCTTTCTTAAGGAATAATGAAAGTTTTAACGTGCTACTTTCTACTTACAAAATTGATTGGTGAAATATATTTTATATTTCCTTTGACGAGTTATCTAAATGACTTATTATTTTATCATCGAAAGTGACTAAAAAGGCCTACGCTTTTCTCGATATTCAGGCAACTTATAAAAACCATTATATTACATAAATTCCGCTAGCACCAGATTTATCGAAGGCGGTTTACTGCTTTAAATCTTGGAAATCGACGAATACCATTGTGCACCTCGTCTCCATTCGATATGAGAGCTCAATCGATTCGAATAGGTAAGAGGATCCGATTTCTTTCCCGTATAATATTGCTATTTTTCAGAGCTCAACGCGGAGAAGATTCACATTGTCATAATGGCTTTAGTTTTGGAGCGCTGTTAGTTTGGCTGTCGTAAAATATTTACGTAACCAAAAGCTAGGGAATCGTCGTGTTTATCTGAATGCACGTGATTATTCCCTCGGGCGAGCTTAATTTTCGTACCGAATACATTAATCAGAATTGCACCTCCGACCGCTAACAAGATTTACCGAGAACGCGGACGACGTAACGCGTCTACCTATAGGATAATTAGTATCGCTACCTCGCGGCGTCTCATTTATCGTGCTCCGCTGGGAGGTGGGTCAGCCAGCAGTAAATCTACCAACCTGAGCGCTCTTGTCTTTGTAAACTTGAAAATCTAATTACATTTACTTCACTTTAAGTTACCCCTTTGAATTTGCATTCCCTGATTTTTGTCTTGGCCTTTTTTATTTGAAGTTTCTTTTTAGTACCTGCAAGTACTTACGTTACTTTGGGTTATTATAGCCACGTGCATGCACGCGGAGGTGGGAGATGGCTGTTTGCAGAAGCGCCGGTTTATTTGCTCGAACACGCTCAATAAAGAGCGTCTCGATGTTGTAAAGGCGTTCCGAATGCTTATTTGCATTCAAGAAGGCTCCCAGATCGGGGCAGCAAGTGTACGGGAACCGTTCTCCTGCCCGCTTGAAGCTAGACGGAGGGCTCCCCTGATAGTGATTAGACGATGCTAATACCATTTACTTTCCAACTTTCCTGACTCACCGACCGTTACGTGAACATTCGCTATTTATTTTAGAGTACTTTAAAATCATCTTACGCGGTCGATTAAGCTGTATCCCTTGGTTTTATATAGCCGTTTTCGTTTTACAGTGTACTTTGTGTAAATTAATTCTTGGGCATCTATTGAATGCGAATAGCTTTACGATCTGTAATTTAGATAAATGAATTTGGATTTCACATATTTTTACAGGTTTGAGAAATTGAAAAGATAATGGAATAGCCTTAAATAAAATACATACTATTTGAGGCGTAGTTAAAGGTTTCAATTTTAATATATTTAGGTAAGAGCGTCAAACAAAAAAAAGACAGTAAAGTGTTACTATAGAAAAAATAAGTTGCTAAAATTGTGACGCTTTGTGAAAGCGTCACAATTTTAGCAACTTATTTTATAGTACTAGTCAAGGCTCTGTCAATTATTCCATTTCATTGTAATTCCAAAATCGAAAATGTTGCAATTGCTGGCTAGGGCTGTCAGATTCCTGTCGGAGACCAGGTCAGTGTTTCCACATTAAAACTGCAACCGTTAAACTCGACGGGCGAAGTTGCTCGCTGCGGCCGACCGCGCGCTCAAACTTGCACTGCATTACGACAAGTGAACCTGCAGTTAAGTGTTTACTTCGCACATTCCAAGGCAGTGCAACTTGCCCCATAAAAACGACCTGACTCCCGCATCTGCGGCGATAAGACGGATAGCACCCATTATTGCACACGTTGGGACTAATCAACTTTGCGGCCGAAACTTGCGCGATTGTGGTTTGCAATGAACAGGGTTGCTGTTACGGATGGAAGAACGGAATTATTTCCTGTATACGTGCTCTTTTATATAAAACATGAAAAATTGCATCTTAAACCATGAGGTACACTGCAGTGAGGCGGCCCCTGAGTCGTAAATTAAAGTAGGCATTTAAATAGGCATTGGAGGTATGTAAGAGTACTTCAACAATCAAATTACAAGCCATGTAAGCTGTCGTTAGAATTGCTTATTTTCTTCCTTGGGGCAAAATATTGTACTGGATAAATACATTTCTTTCTATAGGAAAAATCGGAAGAATCTGTATAGTACTTACAAGACGGTGAATCCCGACTACTAGACTCCTTTTCACACCCACTGCGCTAATATAAAAAAATACTACTAATAGCTAAAAAATGGAGTTCTAAAGTATTTGCCAGTTGTTAAAAATTATTAATCAATCAATAAGATTCAACGATGTATTTTACATCAAATTACAAGAAAATGATATTTTAAACAGATGACTACGGACTATGTACTGTCGAGGACAACTGCACCTTACCAGTCTTAAAGCCAAAATCATTTGCACATCGCATCGTAGTTTTCTTAGGACATTTAGAACCAAATAGCTGTTTCAGTAATGTAACGGCATCAAAATTTTTGAAGTATGCTGACCGGTAATTTCAATTCTGAAATCGTCTTAAGCCTGCCCATAAAACCTCTTTGCAAAGTGGTGAGGTTCAATTGACCTCGATTGTACCGCTGGACGTCAGTTTGAAGCTAAATGCTTTTGCAAGATCAAGAAGAGATCTTTAGAATAAAAACTTTTATTAAAGCAACAATTGAATGTGCTTTAAGTAAATAATCTATTAGAGCCGCCCTTCAACTTTTAGTCGTTAATTCAAACAATAAAAATCACATCATAGACGCACGGACAAAATTAATAGCAAATTGCGTTACTGTTATTTATTGAGTGACAGTCACCTAAGAACCTCCCGAAAATCAAAGCAATCGTGAAATTAGTTGGGTTCGGCGATCTCTGCTTAGCCGGGTCGGGTGATTGCGCCGATTAGTCAACCCGCCGCTTCCTTTCTCGAACCTCTGTCACATCTCTAACGGCGTCGCTTAAACGCACATTCAGCCAGTATGTTTTACCTGGACTAAAGGATGAGAAAAAAACTATTCGTTTTTTAATGTGCACTGTGCAGCGATCCAAAATTGTAACAGCAGGCTTAGCGCCTAACTCGATAACTGCGAAATTCAAACTGACGTCAGTCAAAAAGGCTTCACCACACCAGATCAGTAGCAGCGCATATTGAATACGGGCACGCGCAAGTTGTAATACAATAATATAAACTGTTGATAGGAACAACGTCACACCAAAGATCGCGGGACAGAAGCAGCACATGGCAGTTCGAGCACTTTCGAGCACCGCACCCTTCTGTAACTATAGCATGATACTCCAAGACGTTCGCGTAGCACCACGGAGCGTCAAAAATCGGTCAAAATTGACTGTTGCATTTTTTTGCAACAAGTCCTATATCCTAAGAGCCCATGAACCCCAAACCTTAGTCATTTAATAATAGCTGAAATTTTGTCAGCGCATGCCATCATGAAGTTTGGGTCATCGTGGCTTTGGCGGCTAAATGGTAATGCTTGTCTGGCAAGAGGTTGGGACGGTCAAAACTGTCTGCCTGATGAGCAAATACTATATATGAAAGTCAGATTTTATAGTATAACGTACGTAGTATCAAAAAATCACCCTTTTTTACACAACTTTAGTACCGTTTACCTGCCAAAGCCAAGATTACCCAAACTTCATGATGGTTCATCGTTCTTACCTATGTTGGGAGCAAGCGCTGAAAAACTTACAGCGTTTATAAAATAACGAAGGTCTCGTGGCTCTCTTCACAAGCTCTTGCTCTATAACTTGTCACACTGAACGCGCTTAATGTTCTGTCTCTCTCTATTTGTGATTGCTAGATGACAGGTATTTCTCTAAGACCCGAGTTCAGTTATTATAACAGAATTCGCATAAAAAATAAGTCAAATAAAGCTAAACGGGCTGAATAAAATTTAAACATGTGTTGGTGAACTCCAGTCTGTGTGTGAAAACCCCTCTTGTCACATTACTATGCATACATCTTTTTGATGGTGTTTGTTGACTGATAAATATAATAGTATCTATTTGTGGCATAATGGTTTGTGAATTTCTTATGATTAGTAGCAAAATTTAGAAGTAGAAAATTGATCTATTCTGTGCACTGTGCTTCTAGTGCATATGAATTAATAATGTATTGAATAGTTTTTAAAATTAAGTCACCTATTTTTTTTTTATTATCTTTAAATCTGAAACTCAATCCTCTAACCAAGTGACGTAATGAAGCAAGGGTAATTAATACCTACTAAATATTCGTAGCCTCAAATGAGTAGTATTACTAGTATATTATCACTCGATCTACTGTCACATCACAGCGTCCCCACTTAATCACGCCGTCAGCGTCAATTGTCTACGGCAAATTACCTCGACAATTAACTGTAATGTTTATTCGTTATTATCATTATCGTGAAACAGATGTGACAGTTAGTAATATATACTTGATAATAAATATAGTGTTTTGGCGGAACAGTTTACCTCAAATCGGTAGATTTGCGTTCGCTCGCCATATCAAAGAAGAAGAAGTGTGTTAGCATTTGGCTTGTTACAAGTAGGTATTCAGAGAGATAATAAAACAGAAAACTAGTTACTTATTTTTAAGATTACTTATGAAAATTGCTTGCTATGATGATATCATACTTAGCTTGGTCGAGAAAAGATTATTTAGAAATTAAATTTTAATAAGGACCGCCTATTAAACTGGTAGACTAAGCACGAACTTTTATTTTGATTTAATGCTGGGAAATAGTATCGATTTCAACTTTGCACATGTCACCATACATCCAAGAAAACATTCAAAGCGGCATAAAAAAATCACCGTACGAAGTTTGTATCTCATCAACGAAACACTTTCATGGCGAATACAAAAGGAAAACGAATACCAATCCATAAACTGTAATAGCGATTTCCGACAAAGCGAACAACGTACCTAACAAGGCAACAAAGTTTGTGAACTCTGAAACAAAGCAGGGTGCCAATAGAAACTGTGATGGCGACTGTTGAATCGGCCTAAATAAATGATTGCCATCCAAAATTGAAATAATACCTTCCCAATCATTACTTATTCACATGATGAAATGATTAGGGAACTCTGTTTTGCATAAATTATAAAACAATTCGCACAGAAATTATTAAGTTATATTTAAGTACTTAGGTTTTAACGAGCGAAATAATACCTATTTTTATATCACAATCTATATTAGTCATTTTTTAACTTACACAAACACTATGAAATTACGGGAGTTCCATGAAAACAGTTCATAGTCGCTGTTGGGAAAGGTCCCAACTGCTGTGCCTCATTACTTTTCATATATTGCGCAAAAAGAATTTTTCAGCGTTATTTTCCGTACGCTGCAAAAAACGCTAGTGTTGAAATTACCTATTGACTCGCTATATCCGTTGTTGATATCACGCCCTCAGGCATCTCCGTGGCAACGAGTGAACTCGCTGACATAATAACTTTTCGGTATTACGTCACATAGAAAATGCGACTCATTTGATTTTAATAAATTCAATCAAATTAAAGAAATTAAATTCGTCATTTCATTAGTTTTACTTTAATTGTTACTTGAGAAAGTTGGTCGCTGAGTTTTTAAAGGGTAAAGTCAAAACAATTGAACCCATAAGAATGCAGGGTAGATGTAGGTATACGAGGGTAATAAACATAGTACTTCAAAACTTTTATCCAGCTAGTTCAACTTATAATGTAAGTAAAGTGTAAATACGAAACTTAAGTCAGAAATTTTAGTTAATAATAATTATAGCCTAAATATTAATACTTTTATATGTAACTAGTTCATAACTGTGTAATTATAAAAAAAAATTGTAGTACTTTTTTATAACAATCAAAAAAACCCTCTCTTGTAAAATTTATGCATGTAACAATTTTCGACTTAAGTGCTTATTGCTTCCGAGTCTAGATTTAATGCAGCTTTGACGATCGCAAGTGCTTTGTGTCATATTAAGTGATTTGTACCTACAAAATACTTAATATGACACAAAGTACTTGCAGGTACACAACCATAAATATCAAGTACTCATTGCATTCATTAAGTTAATTAATATACTCATCCATATCAATCCACTGTAGTCAATAAACGTTCTCAAAATATTTGGTCAAACAACTTCACTACGTCACACAAACAATGCACACACGAAAATAATTTAAAAAGTATAATAAACTCGTATGCACGCTTACGTAAGCAGATTCAAAGCGAAAAGCTATGCAATGCGCAGTATTGATTGGACTCCAGTTGGCCGCAATATGGAAGATTTGTTGAGTATAACGCTTGAGCAGATAGCTCTAGTGGCCATTACAGATATCCTGAGCGAGCTACGATCGTCTACACCCTGCTTTACCTTAGGTCTCACGAGTTCTCCCTACAGCGATGTAGAATGCTGCCAGTGCTACCGCGCTGTAATACCAGGATCAATGCATTGAGTTCTTAAATCGCTTAATACAGGGATCTTGCAATGTCTCTCCATTTTACGTTTCCTTTGGAAACGAACTGTTCCAAATTAAACATTAATCGAGATACAATTCTCGACTGTTATCAAAGGGCTGTTTGGTCAATTAAGCTACTTCATTTATATTTTATTGCTTCACGATCTCTGAATTTTTTCCAAATATGGTCTTTCAGTAATTATTCTGATCCAAAATTTGGTAACCAACTTGTTATAGTAGTGCGCGCTCACGAAACGGGGGTTCGAGTCCCTTAAGGAGTAAATGTTTAGGGGATGAGCACAAGGCATTCGTACCTAAGTTATGAATGCTTATAAAGAAAGTATATAAGTATGTCTGTCTATTCGTAATCCTAGTCGTCATAGCACGAGCTCACGCTTAGTTTGGGGCTAGGTAATCGATGTGATTGTTGGAACAATTTATTTTTATTTAAATTGTCTCACTTTTGAGACAATAATCATTAACAATATAATATTAGTAATTTATTATCTTATGCGAGGTTACAGCTCACGTTGAGTTGATATGCGTTAGTTAAAATAACTGACAAATACCAAAGCCGGGCCATTCTGTTGAAAGAGTCACTAAGCCAGAATGTGCACCACTATCGTACACACGAATAGATTTATCAAGATAATTTAATTTACTGCTGTATAAAGCAGACTTCTCAAAATGGTTGCATCTCTTGCAAAGCACTGTTTACTCAGATTAACTATTGGATTTCAGCAGTAATTATGTACATTTGTATAACGACTATTTGTATCTTCTGGGTAACTGAACCGATTCTAATAAATATGGTGTCAATCGTTTTGTCAAAGGCTACATTTCATAAAGCAAACTCAGTATGCATAAAAACTGAATTAAAAAAGTTCTATCATATCGAATGGGAATTAAAATAATAAAAAAATGATAAAAAAATATAGACATAAATCCCAGTTAGTGCGTAATTTTTCTCACTCAATTTTTAGTTTTTGGCATCATGAAATTCGAAGCATTTGACAGTTCGCAACGCAACAATGTAGTAAACGTACTCGTACTCGTAAAATTTGAATTGTAAAGCGTGAACTGTGTGATGGGCGGATTAAAAAGACGTATTGTCTCGCATTTATATGATGGGAAATGAATGTAAAACGACATCCGATATGCAGAACAGGTTAGATAGACCATTGTCCAGGGGTTTTGCGTGGAAAGTTAGATTCTCAAACACAGGATAGACGAGTTTCGGTCACACAATAATTATTATGCTAAAAGTACTAAGATTAAATTGTTTTTTTAAATCTCTTGTTTGTAATATGTTAGTTTTCACTTTATGAACGAATAATAAAAAATATCAAGGAATATAATCCCTGAAGTTCAAGAACATGTAATTTACTAATTACTTTTGCATGTTACAGACACGGACCGCTGATTAAATTGATGTACTATGTTTTGATCAATTGCAGAAAAATCTGTACCAATTTCACCAAATTGTAATGCTGCTTTATCGCAGAACGGGCAGAGCGCTGGAGTAGGAAGGTTCTCGAATGGAGACCACGTCTCGGGAAACGTAGTGTTGGACGCCCCCTGCTAGGTGGACCGATGACCTGAGGAAGGTGCTCGGTGGTGACTGGATGCGAGAAACGGAGGACCGTGAAAGTTAACGCAGTCTTGGAAGGCCTTATGTCAAGCAGTGGACTGCAATAGGCTAATATGATGATGATAAATGCTGCTAATTTGTGGGTATTATAGCCAATTAAGTAAAAAATGCAGGCTTATAAAATGATTTGCGTACGGCATAATAGTTCACATGGATCATATGGCTTTCGGATAAAATGACGCGTTATTGATAGTAAACCTGCATGAGTACGTAAAGCTAAAAGCCATTACAGATATAAAACCAGAGAAAAATATCAAGAAGTGGTACAACTAAATTCGTACTGCCTATTTTTTTCATTTTGGTTTCATAGATAGTAAATTTATCCTAACTAATATTATAAATGCGCAAACAACTCTCTCTGTATGTTACACAATCATGCGAAACTACTGAACCGATTCAAATGAAATTTGGTACAGAGATAGTTCGGGACACTGAAAAGGATATAGGCTCCTTTTTGTGGCGATATAAAATATCAAGGGTTAAATGGGGGATGAAGGTTTGCATGAAAAATCCGACTTTTGGCGCGTGAGAACTACTAGTAAAATTATATTTTCAGAATTAAAGCAATGAGAGTTTATCCCTCGTAAGTAATTGAGTTACTCATTCGGGATTTGGTCAACTTCAACTTAGTAATGAACAAAAATAGCTGTCTGTATTTGGCAATTTAATTAAATTGCCAGTACTCGTAAAATTGTGTTTAAATCTACATTAAAGCCTCCATTGGGGTACTGGTTAGCTATAGAGCTAATCGAATATACCAAATTAGAGAGAGTTAAAAATAAAAATACTGTTGTTTTCTTAGAAACTGTGAAAGTTGCCAAATTGACGGTTATCTACATATAGAAATTGGTGTGCAAATGCCAACTAAACGCTCAGTAATGTGAAGAGAATAGCTTTTATACAGAAATCCGGAGCGGCCTGAATCGACCGGTGATAGGTTTGGAATGTTCTCAATTACATTATAATGACGTCGTATTTCCGTTGATATGGGGCTTCAGTAAACTTTGCCCTTCAAGCCGACTCAATAACTTAATAGAATACGATATCAATTTTCTTTTTTATTAATACTACTAAACACCAGTCACAACGTAAATTAAATATTTATACCTAGATCCTAGCAAACCAGTACTTTAAATTATGTATCCGTTTTTGCGCTGTGTAGTCAAACTATATTTTCAATTTACCTATCAATAGCGTATATATTATGAAATACCCGGAATTGGATTAAAAAATACAATCGAGTTCAGGATTAGAGTTATTGTATTTGTTTAGAAGCCAATAGTAAACAAACTTTATTATTATGATGGCAAGTTTACTTGTATTTGCCAAAAAGAGCATTCAAAACGAAAACGTATATCGAAAGAAAATTGTAGGGAGACATTTCAACGAGTACTGTCATAATAAACGTAACAAACTTTTTGTAAATCCCGAACGAATCGAAATTAGGTACTAAGCTTCGATTCGACCTCCGGAGTATTTGTCATGAATTTTTAATAAGACGATTTAGTATTATTTAATATATTTTGTTTGGAAATTCTGTCAAATTAACCGTCAATTAACGTTTATAGGCTTTATTAAAAATCTATAAGTTTTAAGAAACCAAAAATTCGTTACGCAATGACATATTTAAAAAAGACCAGAAATTTTGCACGGATGGTAGCATGGTAGCTCAGTTGGTAAGAGCGTTGGCTGATCCAAAAGTCGTGGGTTCATATCCTGCCCATGTGCGAATTTTTGTTTTCTTATTTAAGCTTATAAAAAATAACACTGTGAGTGTTAAAAAATCTTATAGTTCTTTATTTAGTTTTGGTGAACTCGGGTCTTAGTCAAATAATTACCGAAATCGACGTAGTTCCAGCGGCGTAGTTCCAGATGGCGTTTCCAGCGGCAGCCATTTGTCGCCGCGCAGGTAACCTCGCGGGAATCGCTATTTCGCTCACGTTCGACATCCGATAAAAGTTTCCGCCACAATCACCTAAGAGCTCAGCTGTCAGGGAATAACCGTATATCGGTTTTGTTTCCACTCCGTCCCAGGGCGCCCGGCTCTATGCATTACGATCGAATCATACTTAGAGAAAAACGGAATTTAGTATCACTTGACACCGGCTATAAAAGCAGCAATAACTTTGTCTGAAACGCAATAGTACTGTTCCTGATTCATGTCAAAGTCGAAGCCAAAAATAATTCAATCAAAAATTTAAAAATCAGTAATATTGGCCCTTAGTAGGCCCGAACATGTCTCCTTATCTTTTGGGCCCTACTAGTGCTTCAAGACAAGACAGACAATCAGGCAAGTGCTGAGAAGAAGCACCAAAACAAACTCAATCACCACTAGCTGCCATAAAAAAGTGAAAAAAGTTACAATAAAAAGGTAAGTACATCAGTTTGGTGCAGGGTGGACTGTCCATACATTCTCGTCATCAAAATAGTCTTGAATCGATGTCGATTCGGTGCACAGAGCAAGTTCTATTAAAAATACCAAATATACACGAGTAGCGCTTTAAACGAAAACTACTGCCTACTGTTGCTCGTATATTACCATTAGATAAAATAAATTGTCATGAAAATATGTACAAAGTAATAATTTGGTTAAATTTCTAGTAGGTACTGCCAACTTAAGGAGTCCCTCGAGTATAATCAAAGTCGCAACGAATATTCTGCGCGATGTAGTTCCTCTTTTGATTCCTCATTCAATAAAGCACGGTCATTTAGCTAATGAGCGCGCTGCAAAGTAAATAGACCCGACAAAGTGTACGTCAGCTCGGAGCGACCTTTGATAGCGCGCGACCTGCGGAATATCAACTCACCTGCCGCTTGTTCTTACTTACAGTTCTTTAATTTCAAACGAAAAGACTTTTTGTATGGTCAGAATTTTATGTTACACGGTCCACACATTTAATTGTAGTTGGTAATTATTTAACGGTGCTTAAATACTTAGGGCTATTATTTTTATCCGCCTCCATCCGATCCACGGCTCACCCGCCGATTACAGACATTTTTTTTTCTGTCTGCGTTTTTTTTTCTAGAGGTAGTCTATTATCACCAACAAGTTAGATAACTGGATTTTAAAACAATCAAAAACAACTTTGGTCGCGGTACGCTAATTAATCATACTGTTTGACGGATGTCCATGAAAAACAAAAGTATTTTTTCTATCTACCTACCTATTATTTAAATATTTTAATTTTGTCTGACTTGTGAAGAAGTAATCTTCTTAGAGAAGGTCGTAGAGACGTAAAACGTTTTGTTTAACTCTCAGACGGAACCCCTGTTACCCCTCCACTGAACCCCAGTATTCCGCGGACCACATTTGGGATTCAGTGGTCTAGATTCCTAATTGACTATCCAGACTGTGAGTCTGCTGAAAAAACATTAAATTCCAAAACGTTTAAAAGATCTAAAAGATGATACTAAAGACAGTCTTCGGCATAACGAACTTAATTTTCTTTGGTGAGTATTTCACAGTAATGAATGGCACCATAAAAATATTATTTTTATATTAAAAAGTATGGATATTTTAATTGACTCAATCGGCCCTTAGATAAGATGTAATATATTCTATCGCTATTGCCAACGAAATATTAAAATATGTATGTCAAATTCACGTGACATTTCAGTAGTTTATGTCAGTTTCATAAACATTGTTAGCGATAGCGAACTTCGTTTTAGAAAGATTGCATCTTGTCGACGAGCCCTGAACCTCAGAAATAGCAACATCGTAAAGTATACAGGTTAATACAGTATCAATACGAATACCGTCGTCAAATAAACAACTCAAAACAGTGTCTCTAAATTGTATCAGCGCACACTTGTGCAAATTATTGAAACATTGAAGTGCGGGGTTTATAATTTGCACGGCGAACGTACTCTATTTGGTATTCAGCTCACGTTCTCCCCCCGAGATAAGTTTCAGCCACAATTACCTGACCGTTCAACCGTCAGGAAATATATTGGCACCTCTTGCAGCCTCGCTCCTGCGATCGCGGGCGAGATCGCGCAGCCGTGCCAATCTTGTATCTACAATCTGATTTTGATAGATGCAAGAGAAATAAACAGCCCCAAGCAAGACGCTCGCTTGTTTCGCCTTATTATTATGTGTGTCATCTCCAAATGGGCAGGCCTCGTTTGCTTTTAATTTTCAAAAGCTACAGCTTTTGGGAAAGCAATTATAGTTTTAAAACTACTGACTGGAAAGCATTTATTATTAGCTTGCAAACTAATTAGAGAAAGACGTAATTTATATAGCTTACAAGTAAGGCGGTAGGCGTGCCGATGTTTTTTGGATTGACTCTGGTGCTCAATGCTGATAATTCTAGATATTTTGTCTATAATATTTTTCGACGTACATTATTGTAGTCTCGTTAAATCTTATCTTTACATATACAAAATAAACTTGTTGAAAACTCTCTTGCAAGAAAGATGGAAGAACTATTAGAAAATAAAAAACATTTTGTTCAAACGTTAAAAGGTCCGAAATTCAACACTTCCTTTTTCACGTCAAATAAGAGAAAACCGTCTAAGATTTTTGCTTATTCATTTTTATTTGATCAGGAAAGCTCTTTATCATTATTTGGTGATTATTTCTAGAGTACACAATGGAATCAAAGGACAACTTTTAAAAAGCCGTAATGGACAAGAGCCATCGATCAAATGACAAAGAAAGTTTTTCTCAATACAAACAATTGATGGGCCTGAAAATTTTCCGGTCATATTTTTCATTCGATTCAATAAATTTTAATGTGTCCTCTTTGTGACACTAGAATGGATTGATGATCTTGTTATTTAGTAATAAATGTATAATATTACTTCAAGGTAGAAATGAAATAAATTGACTAGTATTTTTGTGTAGTGCTAACTAAATTATTATGATATTAATATGCTCTGAGTACCTGGCCCTCATTTGTTTTGTTTTAATTAATAATTTTAAGTGACTAGTATTTCAGTGTAGTGCCAACTAAATAAGTAGACAAATTTTAGGTAGGTATGTATGTATGTAGTTAGGTATGTATTAATGTAATCTCAGTACATTGCCCTCATTTGTTTTTTATTTATTTATTGTTGTGGAAAAATATTAGCGAAATCTTCAAAGCCAGCTCTTTTTAGTATGAATATTGTTTATTTTTATATAAATAATTAACATAAACCACCCGGTTGCGTATAACAATATTAATTAGATTAACAAAACACGCTAATACTATACTAATACCCGGGGGATTTGTAGGATAGATTTTGATGATTTTAATTTTTGTAAGTGAAATTTGATTTGATTTCGTAAGATTTTGATGCGTTCAGCGTTTCCGTATGAGTGACGTTAAAACCCATCCTCTATACATTGTAATAGTTGAACTTGTTCCATTTTCAAATTTTCACATGGCCAGTGGGTATTTTTAGTTTTAACGAAAGATTTTGTTGGAGTTTGCGATAAAAATAACTATTTACTACCTATGAAAAGTGTTTGGGTTTAACATAACATTATGTAACTCTAATTCAATAGAAAAAATTGATATTTTGTTTTATGGTGTCAACTTGACTTATTTATTCTATTTTATAAATAGGCTCTTTAAAATTGGACAGTGATTATAAAGTCACCCTGTATATTCTTCTGTCCCTTCCCAATAGAATCCGGAAATAGTATTTGTGACTTTGTTCACCAATGTGCGAGTCCTACTTCCCGTACTGGCTTCTAGCTGTTCCCTACCCGTTTTTGGGAAACACCTTTATTAAACAGACGCGACATTGAAAAGTTAAATGCAAACCGAAAATCTAGGGGCGTTTTAGTGTCTTGCGGAATGTTGGTACAGTCAAAAAGGGCTGTTCGGGCCGCAATATCCCGGTTCCCTCGATTCGGGATGGAGTACCCGGGCGGCTTCCATTCGATCGCAATCTCTATGCTAACAGCTTGCGATTCTGATCTTCGCTTAGCGGAATGACCGCACCCGACTGCCACGCTTATTCTTTACACGTACCCCGAGAAGTTTTTATGGACACAACCAACACCGGTCCCTCTATTAAGATTTCCTTTTTTCAAAGCATATAAAACTATTTACTGTCAACGTAAATACACAACTCGAATGCGAGATGCTTTTCCCTGGTAAGAGCTATATTTCAAAGCTTTTAAATATTGTTTACAGTAGACACTTAAATTTTAAAATTGACTTTTATAATAATAATAAGTCAGCCTATTAGATCCCACTGCTGGGAAAAGGCCTCACCTCAACTATGAGGAGGAACGAGCCATACTTCACCACGCGGGCTCAGTGCGGATTGGTGGAGGGGTGTATGTAAGGCAAGTGACAAACCTTACTGTCAGAAGTTATCAAGCCGCCCTAGGGCCTCTGACTAGGCTTAACGACTAATACCACAGATATTAGCCGGGACCAACTGCTTAACGTGCCTTCCGAAGCACGGAGATGCTTGTCATGGACGTCACTTAAATGGTCGGAATGGTCACCCATCCAATCACGACCGCGCCGTGGGTTGCTTAACTTTTGGTATCACTACCAAAGCGCTGCCGCCACTGCGCCACAAGCACCATTTGAAATATTTATAGATATTAAATAATTACAGAAATTATTTTTTGTTTTATCATTTGTACAAGCTCACTAAAAATATTGTTTGTTAAGAAAACATGAAGTAAAAACAAAGAAGAAGACTTAGAGCTGCTTGGGAAACTTATGCGAAATAATACCGCGAATTCAAAACTAAATTGTGGATGTGAATTCTTTTATCAGGATACGACTCTACAGCTCCTTGTTGGTATGTAGACTTGCGGCCTCGTTCATTTAATTTCACTAAATATATAACTAAAATAAATAATATATCCAACTTTTAGTGCGTTGTTTGTTGAAGACGGTTGTTTAAAATTATTTTATTTCACTATTTACAATGCTAGTACATTGTACAATTGTCCGTACTTCCTAACATATCGCAATAGTACAGAAAAAAATTAAGGGGGAAGAATCCACGAACTCCTAAGCGTTAAGGATCATCATGTGATGATCTCATAGTAAGGACCATAAAATTATGACTCCCGGATATAAACTCTTGAGTGCCTAAATACAGACATCAACACTATCTAGAGATATACAAACATAGTATTATTATATCCAAAATATCCCTAGATAGTGTTGATTAGTACATGTTGTAGGAAAAACAATAAACGTGCCTATAAAATCTAAAGAGGTTCCTTGATGTCCCTAGGACCCCATCATTAGGTCCTGACTTGGTGACAATGAGACTACCTCAGAAGTACGTTCTTACAGTTAAAAATAATCATAAAAATTGGTCCTCAATTAGTACCTCCTCATATTTGTTGAGTAGTAGTAGTAGAGGTGAGGCCTTTGCCCAGCAATGGGATCTTTATAGGCTAAATTTACTTTTTAGGTCCTCAATTGACAGAATTATTGGTGAAAATACATAATAAAACAGCGTACATACAGTCGAGCATAGAACCTCCTAATATTTTGAGGTCTGTTTAAAATACGAACAAATTCTACCCTGTCAAAATATGAAAAAATTATATGCATATCGACGGAAACTTACTAGGTAGGTAAAGTAGGCAGCACGTCAGATTACCAATGTGAACTACGGAAACAGCGTTTATTGCGTAAATAATAGAGGCGGTCTTCAGACCTTGAGGTCAAAGTGGGGCAGATTGACGTGCGGCCGTAAGTGCGTTATTTTAAGGGACGCCGTAATATCGTTTAATATAAAATTCAACAATTAAGTTAGCCTATATTGAATCTGTAAGTTAATAATGCAAAAGGTAACTTTTAATTGTTTACCAAACAACTAACTAGCTACCAATTAAAAAGCAAGGTTTCTCCTGTTTTGGAAGCTACGATATCGGAAATTCTAAGCATGTTTACGTTTCACAACATAGAAAAACTAGTTTGATATCTGGTTGATATTAAGAACACCGGCAGTTTAGTCCTAGCTTTGATGTTCCTTGCCTAGTTAAACGTACCCAATTACTAACTTTCAATACGTTGTTGGAAAATAAAATTCTCTTTTCCAATAAGAAGCTTCTGAACGTGCGCAGGAAACTTACTGATATCTAATATTTTACTTATACAGAAATAATTCGTGAAACAAAAAGAATGAGGGGTCAAAAGCAGATGGTCCGCTTTTATAAAAATGTTGGAGGGTTGTGAAATATGACACAGTGTTATTTCCTCGCACACCCGGTCAAGAGTTATTGCATTCCATTATACGTTTTCTCTATCTAAAGGAAGCTATTTTCGCCAAAGAGGAAACTATACTGTCTAATTTTTATTTCACTTATCATTTTTATTGCGTGCAATAAGCGCGACGCACTTTTGTTTGTGCTTTGTTACAATCACATAGCGTTTGTACAAAGGCCTACTCTTTTAATATTTGACAATTTTTTTTGATATCATTGCAGTTCGTTGATGCTCTTTCTGTATCAAAATGGCTATTGCGAGAATTAGAGGGAAATACTATTTTTGATAATGTGATACTGTAATGTGTGTACACGAAACAAGGAGCAAATGTGGTACGACCTACATGTGTAATAGCAGGCCGAGGCTGGCTAACCACAAGCAAAGACAGAATTAAGTGGCACACCTTGGAGGAGGCTTTTACCTGAAGGGGATCCAAACATTAATACCTCTATATTATATCAATTGAGTAGATAATAAAATTTTCTAATTAAACGAATATTTAATTTAATTAAACCTACACGAACCATTTTTAGACACAACAGAAAATTATTTGTAATCGGCCCGCCCGCGGGTCTTATGGGATTTGGCAGGTTAATATAAATCAATAGCATTTTTTTTATATATCGAATAATGTACGTAATATGCGTTAATAAAGCTTTTTTATTATTATTCTTGTCATCTGTGGCTAAGAGACACTTGTAAAAGTTTAAGTGAAAACATCAAATTAAATGTACACCATCAACAAGACACATCGAATTAATTTCGAAAAAAACCTTACTTCGAAAAAAAAAATAGGCACGCAATTCCACAGCCACATATTAATAGCCACCATTATCGCACGCAATTACAAAGGCGCCAAGATTGCGTTACATTTTTCACACACATCTCATGACATCAACAAAGCGCTGATAGCCAACGATAATCTGTTCCATTAAAAAATACCAGGCACTGTTAATAACGCGGCTTCGTTCCTTTCAACATGCCACGTAAGAGATTGACAATGGGCTCACTGGCTCGGAAGGGGCATCTTATCTTTATAACATTGTGTCCCATGTCACACGGACGCGACTGCCCCAGGCTCCAGCGAAATTCACATTCATTATGAAGATTTAGCAAGATATTTTGCGCTTGCGGCTGTGTGCAGTTCAGTTTAGTACCTATTCGTGTAATATATTGTAGAAGGAAACTGTTAATGCCTTTGAATGTTTCCGAAGTATTGTACTTCCGTTCACAATAATAAAAGTATGAGTATCAAAATACTAACATCTGGAAATATGCCAATGATTGATAAATAAAAAAATATTCAGGCAATAGATGTTTGTACTTATCCAGCTGGTATTTATCAACAAAACGTTGATAAATTAAGCAATAGAAGTTTTAGTCCACCAAAGCCGTTAGAAATACGACACACTCAATTATGTTTCTGGTATGTGTAGAATAAATACGGGCACTCGTACATACTCGTATTCATACAGAGGAAATCGCATAGGTCTATATTCACAGTTGTCATTTGTTTCGCGTAGCATTAGTGAATGTGGTGTTCATGACCCGCAAGTGATTTGATGCGGCTGACGCCGAGATGTGGGGTACGTTTCGGCGTGACATGCGATCTTTAAATAGTCGAACACAAATCCAAAATGTACGACGTATGTAATCAGATAGAGCGAGAGCTATACTCTAAGTCTACACAACAGAGTCTACAGTTGCTAAAATTGAATACACTTTTTACTTGTTGTAGCGTTGCAAATGCAGCAACACAAAACCAAGCACCCGAAATAGCGCCAACCAACTCCCGGCAGCCAGGAAATGGTAGTTCGACAGTCGTTAACCTGTCAAATTAGACTAACTCGTCCACGCTGTCATTCGAAAGAAAAAAGTACAATTTTCTTTTATAGCGTGACCTGGAAGTTTTGATGTTATTGGCGATATTACGCCTGTCGTTTCCCGTCCGTAAACATAATAATGATGTCCCGAATTTTTTAAACTTTGTACTCTTGGCGGTTGTACTTCAAGTAAGAATAAACTTTGCCAAGGATTCAAATGGCTTCCCTTTTTTCTTATCTGTTTCGCCTTGTAATTACTTTGGAGTTTATTTAAAATAGCCATGTCTCCAAAAGAAGAATTGCTTTATAAAATTGCTTTAAGTCTTTTAAAAGATTTTGTCATGAGGTTGGTTCCAATCACACCTAAAGCCAACTCAGCAAATTGATTATAAGCGATTCGAAGACGCTACCACCGCCATAAAGTCGGCGGCTTAGAATTGAATCCCGACAAGGATATCGAGCTTGTATTTCATAAAAGATTTTAAAAATGGAACACCTACAATATTTCAGCGTTCAAATCTCAATAAATCGTCTAGGCGTGGTAACGAGCTCGCTGCGGCCGTAGTCTCTGCGGATACGTATTTTATTGGATTCACTGAAATGTTTTTCAGGTCCAAACGATTATTTATGGTCGTCTACGCTACCCGTGCAGAAATGCAGATGGACACCCCACGCCGTACATAATCTCCTTAGCGGAGCGGTTCGATGATAACTTAAAGTGTGTTACGAAGATTGCATCCCAGTTTACGCTTGGTACTCAGCTTAACTAACTGCTACTAACATTTCATACAGCCAAAACCCTCAGGTCGATCGTACTTGTTAATTTTGCGTTCAACTGACAGCTGAGATATTTTAAATTTCCTATTTGATAACATTTGGGGACTTGTAATCCAATCATGCGTAAACATTTTCTTAGCGACAATGTTTGCGTTTTATGTATGTTATTTCAAGATTATAAATTATCATCGTTTACTAGTAAATTGTCACTTGTGTTAGATGAAAGTTATGTCATGTTTGGGCTTTGATTAGGGTCGAGTTTACCAACAAAATAATGTTGAATTTTTTATCAGCGGGTTAAACATTATTTGACATATTTAATATAGGAATTTGGTAAAATTTACCGTAAATTTGAGGTTTACTGGCTGTTTAAACATTTGTGAGCTCGGTCTTAATCTTAGCCTAAACCGAATATTGACGCGAGGAGAGTCAATTTGATACTCGATTTTAACCTTTTAACACACTACGCCGTAGCATCACCGTAACGACTACGAGGCGTCGTAGCGCATTCAAGTATTACGTCGTAGCCACAGATATTATAATACATGAGTACAGATGCCTCATCACCCATATGAAAACGGGGCCGCCGTAACTCGCGGGGCCGTACGGGCAAAATCGTACTGCTATATTCATCCAAAGGTGGCGCTAGCTAGCTAGCAATTCTACGCCCCTATATTACTCTCGGACGTGCTTATAATAGCAAGTTGTTGGATGCTTTGTTAGCAAACTAACTCTCACCTAGTACTGTCATATTTTAAAAAAGATGGCGCTTTCTAACTATCCCGTACCGAAGAAAAAAAAGATACAAAATTTATTACATTAAACAAAAACATTTATATTTACACCATAATCATTATGAATATGAATTAGGTAAGCAATAATGAAATTAATAGGAAAAGAAAAGAAAAAAAAACAACTTCGAGCATATACCCTGTCTGTATACTATTTTTGTTTTGGCAAGCCCAAAACAAAAATAGTATCTACGAGGTCTTGAACAGTCGATTTAAAATTTTAAACCATTGCTTTCTATGTGCTGCGCTACGATGACGTCGAACGACTTTTCCGAAAATATGAATCTAGTGCAACATACAAGTTTTGGCCCTTATCGCTATTGGCTTATTGTGTAATATTCAACCCATTTCCTTGGGTACTAAAGCCTATTTTAAAATGTTAAGGGCCTTTAGTCTGATTAGAAGGACTTGACGTTGGAACGGCAAGGCTTGTTTATTTTAGTTACTTTCACAGTATTATGTCTTATGGTCTTCTCTTGTGGGGTTCTGCTGCGGACATCAATACCATATTTATCTTACAGAAAAGAGCCATTTGTGCCATTTACAAACTGAGTCCGCGCGAATCCCTGAGAGAACTCTTTAAGAAAATTAATATACTTACTGTGGCCTCTCAATACATTTTTGATAATATCATGTACGTACGCAAAAATTTAGATCTTTTCACGAAAAAAAGTGATATTCATCCTTATAATACAAGAAACAAAAACAAACTTGTCGTTCCAGACTATAGATTGGCCAAAACAATTAATTCATTTTTGGGAAATTGTATTAATTTTTTTAACAATATACCACACAATATTGTCGATCTACCTATTAATAGGTTTAAGTCGCATGTCAAAACTACCCTCATGTCTAAAGGGTATTATAAAATTCAAGACTATCTTGATGACGACAATGTATGGACAATCCAGCTTGCACCAAACGGATGTACCTACCTTTTTATTGTATTTTTTTTTTACTTTTTTATGGCAGCTAGTGGTGACTGAGTTTGTTCCGGTGCTTCTTCTCAGCACTTGCCTGATTGTCTGTGTTTTGTCTCGAAGCACTAGTAGGGCCCAAAAGATAAGGAGAAATGTTCGGGCCCCCTAAGGGCCAATATTATACTGATTTTTAAATTTTTGACGTTCATAAGTGGCATTTTCTGTCCTAAATTGAATAAATTATTTTTGACTTTGACTTTGACTTTTAGTTTATTATGAGCATTATAATATCTGTGTTATGAGTAAGAGAACTGATGTGCAAGCGAGACGGATAATATCCTGCGTGAATAATCCTGCCCTGCAGTAATCATAGTGCAAGTATGATTTTAGTACCTACGAGCGAGAGTTATTTTTAGAGAAAGAAACACAGTCGCAAGTCAGACTCTTTACTTAATGGTGTTGAGACCGCCTTTATTTCTTACGTAATAAAAGCTATTTTTATGGTTGCAATGTATAACTTGACGTGCTACCATCTGTAATGTAATTGACATTTTTAAGACAGTTTTTTCGGTTCTTTTGTTAAGGAATGCAATTATTTGAGTACATTTACGGACACTACCAGACAATGAATTTTTTTCTATTGTTATTTCAATCCTGCGGGCGTTAAGTGTCCGTGAACGAATTACAAAAATGTAAGAAGGTATTGTAGGCTGTAGGTACTCACATAATAGAAATAGAAAACATTTATTTGGCACAACACACAAGACAGAGTAAAGAAAAAAAAACCAACTGATAAAAATAATAACTGTTTCATGCAACAAATGTGGGCCATATTAAGTACTTACCTACCTACTTAGGTCGATACAGAAGATAGCACGTCAAGCAAAATACTGCAGCATCTTATGCAGTTGTAATCGAGTATAGATCGGAATGGAAATTATTAATCTGACCACTATACATTAAATTGAAAATTTTAAGTGTGCTTCAGAAGGCGCGCGTGCACAGGGTCTAAGTATCTACCTATTACAATGAACAAAAATATTAATTGATGAATTAGGTAAGTGGTAAAAAAATATGGAACGCACAGGCATCAGAAGGTTCTGAAAAAGTTATTGGAAAGTACATAAAGCACACTTTAAAATGACGGAGATATCGAATCGGCTTTATCAGATTTATGTCTCTTAATAAAATAAGTATCGGCTGCGCGCTGCGCTACGCTGACTATCGACCACCTAAGCGAAAATATCAATCGACTTATGCAATAGGTGCGTTCTGGGTTCTAGGGTGAAATTACACAACTACCAAAACACCAGCGCCATCTATACACCTGCTTTTCTCGCCAAATAACCTGTCTGCAATGTGGTACCATTTTATTCCGTCAGAGGTGCTAGTCATGATTCATTAAATTGAAATTCCAGGAAATTTTACATAATATTATGTTTTTTGTATTTTAGGGGCTGTACGGTTTTTTATATTTTAAGGGCCTATTTCCTTGTTATTTTATGTTTATAAACAACATTAATAACCAGATGATACACGTGTCACCATCTAGTGAAAATTTTTGAAATCAAAATTTTTTTCTTCGTGATGAGCCCCGTGGTCGTAGCATTGCAGTTGACTGAGGGTTTATAATTATTTTTATAACTTAAAGTCAGCCTACACTGATCCCACTGCTGGAAAAAGGCCTCACCTCAACTATGAGGAGGTACGAGCCATACTCCACCACGCGGGCTCAGTGCGGATTGGTGGAGGGGTGTCTGTAAGGCAAGTGACAAACCTTACTGTCAGATGTCATCAAGCCGCCCTAGGGCCTGTGACCAGCCGGGACCAACTGCTTGACGTGCCTTCCGAAGCACGGAGATGCTTGTCATGGACGTCACTTAATTGGTCGGAATGGTCACCCATCCAATCACGACCGCACCGTGGGTTGCTTAACTTTGGTATCACTATGAAAGCGCTGTCGCCACAAGCACCTCATTTTTATAATTTAAGCAATTATTTTGCAAGTTTTTACGAAATTAAATTAAATTTCGCTAACAAAAATTAATACGGTGTCCCACCGGATGACACAGTCGATTAATTTTTGTGAGCGAAATTTAATTTAATGACTGAGGATTGATTTAGCTACCTATATACTCGTATATAAAAATTAAAATTGACTTCATAGCTGACTGTCTGGCATATCAACGCTAAGCCCAAACTTCTGGGATTAGAAACTTGAAATTTTGCACCATCATGCCATTTATTATAGTGTAGGTGAGCACTAAGAAAGGATTTTTGGAAAAGGGGGAAGTTGTATGAAACTCCGTCAGTTTTGAAGCTAAATCTATGAAAATTGGTATCCTAGCTGGATCGGGTTAGAAATTAATAATGACATATTTCGGTTTTTTTTAAATTTCAACCTCTAAGGGGGTGAAAAGAGGGGTTGAAGTTTTTTTGGAAATTCTATTTTTGCAGTCGCGGGCAAATGCTAGTTTCTTAATAAGACCGCTATTTTAATGACAAATACGAGTCACATTTATAATAAGGCTTAAGTTTTTGCCACTATTCCTTGATATAATCATAATATTCTGTCGAATCTCCTTTTATCTTTTATATTAAAAGCGGTTTTTCTATCTTCCGATATTAAAAAGGAGGCACAGGTGTTTTTCGTGATTAATTGCCCTAATTGGAAAGGTTTTGAAGAGCCCAAATTACCTTTTTATGCCTCAGTATTTCTCCTTACTTAAACGTTGTTAGAAATGTTATTTTGTACTGAAACCTTTTTGAACTTTAGAGACTTTCCAGCTAGGAAAAGCTGCGAAAGTAAAAGTGTTAGCAAAATTTTCATGTCGTGGTCATATAATGTACGGTCATTTTTTTATAACATTATCTGAGACATCATAATACATAGACTCTAATTTCTTGTCATAAAATAAATAGGTAGGTCAAAAGCTTAGAAAAGGTTCGACAGATATTGATAATAATCACCCGGTGATAATAATCATAAGTAAAGGAACGATAAATAACGTTTTCCAATATAATATTGGATACTACTTCCAGAGATCACATTGCTTTTCTCAGTAACTACTGAAACGTATTGATAAAAGTACTGTTTTTGTTCCAAAAACAACGGCGACTAATTACATTGAGTTCACATCAAAAGACGAGAAAGTTATATCTACAAACGCGTTAGCTAAATTTAATAAAGCTAAAAGGCGTATTTGTCTTTATCAAACGGATAAGTATCTCTTTGAGAACGCTTTGCTTAATTCTAACAAAATAATGTAGTGTAATCACCCAACATGCATCATTACTGAGTATTTTATTATTATTATGTAGGTACATACACCCTCAAATCTCACAAAGATACCTGTTAGTTTTACATTTCAAAGTAATAAACCCAAAATGATTTACTTTCTCACGAATTCATTTGAGCTAAACACATTCATGATAATTTCATCCACAAAACTGGTATCAAATGTCATATTATAAAGAGTGAGAAATTACCTATACCCGGCCCGGCGAACCTTGATCCCTATGACAGTTCATGTTAGTGATCAGTCGTGTCGATGTAACTTAACTTTTTTATAGACAAAGGTGTGACTTACATTCAGCCAAACGTAACACACATCCCGTAACCAATCCCGATGACTTCGACATGGCTGCGATACGGAACCATATTTACGCCTATTATTTTCGGGGTGAACTGCCGACTTGCAAAAAGTTATTGGCGTCGCTGAAATCAGCTGATTTATTTAAAGGCGGTATCACTTCTCTCAGTCGTCATAAAAAATGAGAATTTCGGTATGGAAAGTGTGACAAAAGGAAAGTGTTAATGGAGCGGAAGGATATAGCACTGATGAGATGTGATTTTCTACGAAAAATAAAGACTATTGAGAACTGGGACAATGTGGTTTACCTGGACGAAACGTGGCTCAACGCTAATCACACAGTCCCCAAAATATGGACAGACGACACAGCAAAATCCTGTACCTACCAAAGCGCCAGAAGGCAAGGATCAGCGTTTGATTATCTGTCACGCTGGCACAACCAGAGGTTTTGCACCTTTTTGCTTGCGGAAGTTTAAATCAGTTATCGATGATCACGAAGAGATGAACTTCGAAAACTTCAAGAAAAAGTTCATAAAACTTATGGATAATTTAAATGAGCCCCACCATATTTTAATGGACAACGCCCCATATTATTCCGCCCAAGTGAATAAAGCACTACCAGCAACAATAATAAAGGGTAAGTCCTAGACTGGTTGCAACGCAACGGTGTGGCAGCTAACATTCAAATGTTCAAAAAAGAATTCAGACTGTTGAACCTGCAGAAACAGCAAACAAAGCAAACATATTTTTCGGATGTAATGGCAAAATCCAAAGGTCACACAGTGATTTGGCTACCGCCCTACCACTGCCAATATAATGCTTTAAAACTTTGTTTTGATGTTCGGAATCGAGACGTGCGATACGACAGCATTGTAGATGAGCCGTTTTGATAAACGTAGGCGACAGCAGCTGCAGTTCAGATTCCGAGTTTGTGACACAAACACTAATGTCATTATCTATGGGCTAACCTCTCCCACTCTGTTTAACGTATCCATGAACGACCTGATCCTCGCGCTCAGCAGCCAGCATGTCGGCTGCCATGTCGACGGAGTCTGTGTAAATAATCTCAGTTATGCAGACGATGTGGTGTTGTTGAGCGCGTCGGTCTGTGGTCTGAGAAAACTTTTAAATACGTCGTGTGAGGAGTATGCCCGTGACTAAGGATTAAAATATAATGTGAAGAAAAGTCAGTTCATGGTTTTTGGGGCTGGTTCAGTGTGCACTGTACCAGCCCCAAAAACCATGAACTGACTTACGACACAGTACGGTTCCACCTATATATCTAAACGGAGTTCCTCTTGATAGGATGGACAATTTCAAGTACCTGGGACATGTGCTCACTGCTGACCTCAGAGACCATGAGGACATGGAGAGGGAACGGAGGTCGTTGTCCATAAGAGCAAATATGTTGGCCCGCAGGTTTGTTAGATGTTCTAAAGATGTAAAAATTACACTGTTTAAAGCATACTTTACATCGATTTATACCTGCAGCCTGTGGGCTCATTGCACACAGAAGAGCTACAGCGACCTCCGTGTTCCCTACAACAATGCGTTCAGGATTGTTGTGGGGCTACCACGATTTTGCAGTGCCTCGGGCATGTTCGCGGAGGCGCGCACCGCCTGCTTTCACACTACTATGCGTAAGAGGAGCGCCTGGTGCGCAGAGTGCGGGCCAGCCCCAACGCAGTCCTGGCGATGATCGCCAGTAGGTTAGACTGCCCCTACATACGGCACTGTGGTAGCAGGCATGTTCCTGTGCAACCGTGTGCGGGGCTACTGAATTTAAAGATTTTTCTTATGTGTTTTGTGTTGTGTTCTGTTTTAATATTAAATTTTTATCCTAAAATAATACTTTTTTACCTAAAACTTTTAATTATTGTAGTAATTTAATTTTGATTGGAGTTTTATAATTTTAAGTCTGTTTGCAATTTATTTATCTATGTAATATATATTTTTTTATATCTTTATTATTACGATTTTATATGAGTGGACACTACATTATGGGTCTTGTCTTGTAACCTGAAATAAATGAATTTTAATTTTAATTATCAGATTCAGATTAAAATATATAAATAAATGATCGCTGAACAGCTTTTGTTTTATTTGGTTTTGTCCTACAGTTAATTTTTTAATTCTCTTGGGTATACAATCGTGAGTGCATGTATGCCGCGCTCCGTTCTATTCAATAGAGAATGTACTAATACTTAAGTATGACAAAGTAATGAAACTCATAATTTATCACTAAATTATGCCACACATGAAAACTGATACTAATAAAATCTAATCTTAAATGAAACAAAACCTGGTGTCCCCAGAAATATTTTATTAATTTGAGTGAAATAAAAACAATTTCATGCAACTTTTTAACATTCAGCACCTATAACTTAAATGATTATAAATCAAGTACACTCGTTTCCATTATCGACATTTGTTTATCGATATTTTTCCGCACTAGTCGATATCTTCCAAACGAAGTAACTTTTGCAGGACTAAACGTAAAGTCTGATTGAGATAATTTTTTGTAAATGTTTTTAAGAATTGTTATAATTCCGACAGAATATCATTGTATGGCATCATGGCGTATATCTACCGAAATTTAATAAATGGCATTTTTAGAAGCCTCCAATTCGATTCTAATGTAACGGTGACGCCACTACAATGTTGTGTCGTAGGAATAACTGTCAATGTCATAGGAATCAAGGTTCGCCGGGCCGAGTATAATTAGGTAGTTAAGTCAGAGAATTCAGTTTCTCTGACTAAACTAATTAGGTAGTCTTACTGACAGTTCAGTCATTGGTACAAAATATGCGATGAACAAATTGGCCATTTGGTACCTACCCTAACTAAATTCGTAATGTTATGTTTTTTCGTGAATATATAAAATTACTTAATGATAGCTACATATTTGTGCCTTTTGGCGTAGAGACCATGGGCTCTTGGGGTCCCTGTGCCCTTAGTTTTTACAAAGATCTCTGCAAAAGGCTAACTGATTCTACTGTTGATCAAAAGGCTGGCAGCTACCTTGGGCAACGAATCAGTATTGCTATCCAGAGGGGCAATGCTGCCAGCCTTTTGGGCACCATTCCTTTCGGCACTGCTGGGGCTGATGCGTTTTATATTTTGTAAATATATATATATATTTACATTACTTTTAGTTAAGTTTTAGGTTATTGTTTTAATATTTGTATATAAAGCTGTTTCAATCAATAAAAAAAAAAGAAAAAAAAAACTTAATATTATTATATGAGCAATGGCCTGTGGCCCGGTATTGCTATGCTATAACAGAAACCAATTTTGGGAAATTGGCAACAATGTCCCAAAATTGTTTTGACAATGTTTTTTTTTTTGCTTTAATGACTTAAGTGTCATACAAGTGGGGCCAAAGTTAGTGGCAGACATTTGACCGTAATCTTTCACCGTAATCTCACTTGATCGTAAGCGAATGCGGCCTAGGATGGATCATAAATAAGTTAAAAAAATGAAATGGCTCGATTAGAAGAAGCAAGCTGCTTCTTATGGCTGCAGACGCCCCTATATCCGTCAAGCTATAAACAGAAGCCACTCGATTGATTAACCTCTTAATCTTAATAAAAGATTAGTTGTTGTTAATATATTCCAAGATATTCTCTTTTCAGTAAAACCACAGAAATATAAATATATAGAAAATTTCAATATACATACTAAAACAAATACTCATAAAAAGTAACTAAAAGCAAAACCTTCTCAAGAGATAGTTTGAGACCTTTGAGACCCTGGGAAGGCCCAGGGTCTCAACCTATCTCTGTACCAAATTTCATTTATATCGGTTCTTTAGTTTCGTGATCACAGACAGAGTTACTTTCGCATTTATAATATTAAATTAGAATTAGAATAGCTTATCCATATTTTATAAAAGTCGTTACCTTATCCCACCTTAAAACCAAAATAATAAATGGATAATTTCAACAAAGAGTTCAATATCAAAAAGCAAAACCTTTTCTCAAAAATAACAATTGTGTTTGCTAAACCCAATGACATACGAAACAAACGTGGCTTGGTCAGGTGAGGCGAGCCGCCCCCTGTGGCTGCAGCCGCCAGGCGCGGCGTCCGACCGACAAGCTAATAATAGGGGCGCCATTCGATTGATTAACCACTTGCCTACGACCTTCCTCACGTGAGCAAATTAACAATAAATAAAAAAATAATGTAAAATGTAACTAATCGCAATGCATATAAACAACTAGCAGTTCCCTGCGATTTCTGTTTATTTTTGACAACTTGACATCATACCTGTTATTTTATGACATTTACGTTATTATTTATATTTTAATTTTATTAATTATCTAAATTTAAAACTCCTACCAATCTCAATGCTGGACATAAATATTTTCGTTACTGTATTGTTGCTTGTTAGTTAATATTGCATGACGACGAAATCTTTGCCTATCGTTACATCGATGACGACCTGATATATATACTTACCATGTTTTAATGCAAATAAATAATCATTCATTCATTCATTCACCCGCGCCAAAAGTCAGATTTTCCATACAAACTTTCATCCCCCATTTGACGTTTTTATATTGCGTCAAAAAGGACCTAGCCTTTGTCCTTCCTAGGGTCTCAAACTATCTCTATACTAAATTTCATTTAAATCGGTTTAGTAGTTTCTTGATTGTGTTACACTCAGGCAGAGTTACTTTCACATATATAATATTAAGTTAGGATTAGAATAGCTCACCCATATTTCATAAAAGTCTCCCCAATGTGTTCTCTTATATCAGTAAAAGCACAAAAATAATAAATGAAAAAATCCAATATGCTTACTTACAAAATACTTATAAAAAGTTAAATATCTGAAAGCAAAACCTTCTCTCCAAAATAACAATTGTGTTTGCTAAACCCAATGCATTTGACATATTAAACAAAAGTGGCTTGGTCAGGTGAGGCGAGCCGTCCTCTGTGGCTGCAGCCGCCCGACAAGCTATAAATAGGGGCGCCATTCGATTGATTAACCACTTGTCAACGACCTTCCTTACGTGAGCAAAGTAACATTAAATACAAAAATAAATCTACCGAGAAAACTGTAATTTGTAACTAATTTCAATGCATCTCTTGTAATAAAAATAAAGTAAGTTATAAATAACAAGCAGTTCCCTGCAACTTCGCCCGCGCCAAAAGTCAGATTTTTCATAGGATCTTTCAACCCCATTTCAAGTTTTTATATCGCGACAAAAAGTACCCAGCCTATGTCCTTCCCAGGGTCTCAAACTATCTCTGTATCAAATTTCATTTGAATCGGTGCAGTAGTTTCGTACCCATATTTAATAAAAGTCTCCCCAATGTGTTCTCTTATATCAGTAAAAGCACAGAAATAATAAATGGAAAACTCCAATATACTTACTAAAACAAATATCCATAAAAAGTTAAATATCTAAAAGCAAAACATTTTCTCAAAAATAACAATTGTGTTTACTAAACTCAATGCATCTGACATACGAAACAAAAGTGGCTTGGTCAGGTGAGGCGAGCCGCCCCCTGTGGCTGCAGCGGCGCGGCGTCCGACAAGCTATAAATAGGGGCGCCTCCCGCGCGATTAATCTCGCCCGCCACCTGCGACTGCCCGGTGCCCACGTGAGCAACAACAAAACTCACTCAGATAAGTCGTGACTAAACAATCTCTCGCTTTACTTTCTTAGATATGTAGGTATGTGTGATCTATCTCCTTTTACACTGGCCCTCAAAAGTTAGTACCTACTACACTAATTTTGTTTTATTTTTTCCTTAACTGCAGGAGTTTTGACATAAACATAATGTTACAGAAAATTTAATTGTTGTAGTACTTTCTTTAGCAAACCAGTGTATTTTTATCCTTACAAAAAATCGAGGTTTTAATAAATAAATATCATCCTCCACCCCAATCCTCCTTTGATAAACATTTGGGGAACTTTATATCCAATTATACGTACATCGTCGCTAAAACTTGAATGTTATAATAAATTATCACTTGTTGTTAACTAGTAATGAATACTTGTCACTTAAAAGTAGTGCCATGTTCAGGTTTTTATTATGTAAAGCGTAGTATATTTTCTTTATCTAATGTAATGAATATAAGAAATAAACAAATACTTTTTATTTGAATATAAGAAGTATTATATTTTTTCGTTATTTGCAGCAGTTGTTCCTAAGTTCTTGCGTTTGATGCGTTTAAGGGTGTCACGTATTGTTGTGTGTAGGGTGTCATGTAATATTACGTAATGTAAAAGTCAAGCTTTAAATGCGTCTTCAAAAAAAATTCCGAGTAGAATTTGATTAAAATACAAATCAGTTTTATTTAGCCATATTAAATAAGTCGTGATTAAAACTATCACTGACCTAGTAAAGGAGTTTCTCAACTTTAACAATTAAGTTGACCGCCGGCCTAAAATAATATCTCTACAACGGAACCTAAATAGGCTGACAGAATTTAATGTAATTATGAATAACGGCTACACGTACATTCAATTAGAACTACGAGTACTTTTAAAGTTTTCAAAGTAACTTTTAGATGAAATCTGTCACAAAGTCAGCAAACTCAGATGTCAGAGTTAAAATGTTCTAGCAAGATTAACCTCTTCCATTTCGCCACTGTTAAAGGTATAGGTACTTACTTTTATTTGAGTTAATGATTTCCCTAAAACATTCAACATTGAAAATATAGTTTAAACGAAAGAATTTTTCAATAAACACAGGGTTGCTTAAAACTACAATTTTATTTAGGTGGATTAAGTTGTGGCAATTAGTTTGTTGTGGATATTTGGACGGGAGCCTTATTTATAGTCCGGGCCGGCCCAGGCGACGCAGCCACTAAGCCCTGAGGTGCGGGAGTACGGGTCCGCTCGGCCGAGTGATTATACACTTACCTACATAATTACTTGGGCTTAACCTTTAAACAATCAGCTTTCACGACATTCCTTGATTTAATTTTGTTTTATTAAAATAAACAGGGTAGCGGTTTTGTAATGTTGCATTCTAATTAATTTATAAACTATATCAAAGGGATTAACTATATTATATATATCAAAGGGATTAACTGTATAGCTGATTAACTATATCAAAATGGTCACTTTTAATGCTCTTAAAAGTTCCCTACATTTATTAAGATTGCATTTGCAATTGCCTAAAAACTTAAGGTATTAATTTACCCTCCTTCGGGATATTTTGGAATCAACCATTTTGAAAATTAAGGAAATTCGTCCTTTATATTTTTCCACCTATCATATTTCAGAGAAACTTAAATAGCATTGATTTTTTCGTATAAAATCTATACGTAAGGATAACTTTAAATTAACTTTCTAAAAGCTATATGGATCTTTACGGTACATTTATAAAAAGGTAAAATAAAAAAAATAGGCTCAGATTGCCGGATCAAAATTTCTCGTAATTATTGAATGAGAGTATTTTTTGTTGATACTTGAGCGCTTATTAAAATGGTGTGTTTCATTTAATTTAAGCAACTTAATTTAATTTAAGCCAATTAATTTTATTTGATAAGTAGAGCTTCTGCAACTTTACAAGGATTGCTGATTATAGTTGTTTTGTTTTCAAATAGGATTCCGACTCTACCTGGAAAAAAATATCTAAACGTTCTGGTGTTCAGTATGCACCCTTTAACCGGCAAACCTTAAAAATCCCATTCGTATGGATATGAAACCAATAAAGACAAAAGGAGGGTTGGCAAATTTTAAATCACTAACTTTTCATTCGTAAACAAAGTTCGTACGGCAGATGCCGAAATCCAATAATAGTAGGGGAGCGAATAGAAACCCTTGAAGGGGATGAATTTCCCCGAAGTATTAAAATACACTAGAGCAAGTCAAGAAATACAAAATTCATCGATATTGTCGTTTGCGGAACCGAGACTAAGGGGAGTTTCTATAGCGACGCAGCAAGTATTGTAATATCTCCCTACTGGCCAAGTAGACAACGTGCATACAAGTAAGTAGGTAGTACATAAATATTGAAAACAATGTTTTGAAACATAGAATAATGCAAACTACATCAAATCAAAGCAAACTACTTTTAGAAAGTGATAGGTAGGACTACAGTAGATACCATTCTATTTATAATAAATAAAACTAACATAATTAATAAATGACAAATTAAAATCAAGAATTTGAATTCGTACGTTGCATTTATGTGTCTAGATGAAATGCACACGAAATAATGCATGCGAACAAAATGCTATTGTTTCAAAACTAATATAATTTTAACAGAAGCATAAACTAAGTAATTAATGCTGTTATTAAATGAATGTTAAAGTTTTTATAGAAGCTGTAGAATTAAAGTGTTTTGGCGATCGTTAACTACGCTGTACTAAGGTTTTATTTGAGAATCGATCACGTAAATATTAAACTAAAACAACTTTGGGAAGGATTGTTTTAATGACATCGAAACTAGTCACATTTCTGCGAAGTCGTATATTTCTTTCAAATGACCAAGTGAAGAGTTGGTTTAATACGTTTAGTTTTGCTAGCAGAATAGATTTAATAGGTAGTGTCTCGTGTATGTTAGGTCTCGCACACACAAGGATTCTACCAAATGGTATTTGTTTTTTGTCAGTCAAAGTAGAATGAAAACATTGATCGAGGAACAACAAAATTAGAGTTACCATCAAGTCTCAAAGACAGTGTTGAGGTGTGAAAGTGTGCAGTAGCAATGCAAAAATTATTGCCGTCAATTAAATTCATAAATATTATTTAAAATGTGTAATGTGTATGACAGCATTTTTTAACAGTATGAAAGCAGTCAGTCACCTTGCATGTAAACGTGTCATTAGCTTAAAGTTTGACTTAACAGTGCTTTATAAACAGTATTTTTTATGAGTTAACGGCAAAACATATATCTCACTCTGAAATAAACCATTGGAGTTGCATAGCCAACAACTGTTATGATGTTATTATTTAAAAAAAATTTACCGCACGGTTTAAACTGCTTGGTGTGCGTGCCCCCTTACAGTCTATTAAGTCCTTGGCAGCCGTATAGACATAAAGGGGTTCTTAACATGTAATAAATGTAGCTTTACTCCAATAAAGTGGGCCAACTGCACCGACGTCGAGGCGGTGTGCTCATTGCCTTCGTTTAAAACAATCTTAACCGCGAAATTGAGTTTTTAATTTAAAAAAATATATGTGATTAGTACAGTACGTTTAAATAAAATTGCTTAACTTAAATTAAATTGGTTTCAACACACATTTAAATGTACGACTATGTATGAATGACTTGGAATTAGTGACAGAAGTGGCATGACGTAGGCAGTGAACGTATCATAATAGAGACAAACATTTCAAATTATGTTATTCTTTATAAAACAATATTGAACATAGTTACAAGTATTATTGAAAAGGCGGTATATATGTACATATGTATTCTAAAAGTATGTAATTGAAATATGTAAAACATATTTAAATTTTGGACAAAGTTATTCATACAATAGGTCAAAAGATTTAGGTTTTTAGCCAGCTTTATACTACGTTTTAAAGTAAAATTTATTGTTATCTATCAATACGAAATAACCGATTCATTTTCCCGCCTTAACACTTTATAATTAACGAACTAACAATCCCCCTCATAATGACCAATAAGTTTTTTGTAATTGAATGAATGTCTAGTTTCAAAATTCACGACCGTAATTCTCCTCGCCGGAATAAATTGATACCCAAACAAAACAGATTAGCTCCCAGCTGCCGTTGAAGTGGCAAATTTAAATAATCACGGGCCGTAAGCACTGAATACTGATGACAGTATTCAAATTGTGTGGAGTTCTCTAAACAAGAAAATTGGCCGTATCGTATAGCGAGCGGCGCGCGACGCGGCGTTAGACCAACCGCTCCCGACTGCTCCCGTGGTGTCGATTAAAGGCAACGCTAATGTCATTTGTTTGCAAACTTCCCAGACGCGACACAGCCTCGGAAACCTACACGCGAACGCATTTGAGGTCTGCAAATATTAAGGCAAAACGGAAGAACACCCTTATCTTTGGCTTCCATTCAGGTTCGCCCGAATTTTCTTCGGGGTACCGCTCGCATTACACTCCTAATGAAGTCAATTAGAATATGTTACAGAATGTAACGCGTGACAAAATCTGTTACAAAATTCACTGCAGCAGATAGAACACGCGTACCTAATAACAGTTATCATCACAATCACGCTTAATTTTGTGATGAAAATGGAAAGTAATAAACCAAATGAAGCTACCAGCGGGGATATAGATACTTTCAAAGTATTATTAACGGGGATGACTTTTGGATTTGTTAATTCGAAGTAGCGTTTGACCTCCATAAAAGTTCTTCGCTCACTGCGCGTTGCGTGTCTGTTTCTGTACTCATCGCGTTTGGAACTTAAAATCATATTTCCAAATCTTGACAAAGTTACTCAAAGCTGTTCGATTCTGGGCAAATTTTCCATGTCAGGCCGTGAAGGCAACGATAAATAAATATTATTTTTTATTTCGTTACATTAAGAAGGCGTTGGGATCACCGCAGCTGACGGTTAAACGTCGCGAGTTACCTAAGCCACTTCATTCAAACTTTTGCCAATTTTGAGGGAAACCTTTGTTTAGATACAAAAGTTGGTGTTAAGACCTTTGCGTTGTCGAGAGCGCGGTGTATAATTGTAGCTAATTGTAATCTTATTCACCTATTGTACGTTGTAGGTATAACTTTTACTGGGTACCTCTTTTTAAGACACGGACTACAACTTGATACATACTTGACTTGATACAGACTTGATACACTTCCTAAAATATTACACGCCCGTATTAAGAACGGGCAGTCGACTAACAACGAAACTTCAATCTTTTAAAATCTATTATAAAACAATTGATAAAATACGATAAGAAGAGTGGGTGAGCAGCTAAACAAAAGCACATAGTTTTAATAAGGCCTATGGATGTGTTGCGAAATTGCCGGCGCCTCAGTACGGCGAGATTAATCGGGCACTTCGGACATTAATATCAAAAAGAAGCTCCGCGCAGCCGGGTTAAATAAATGAAGTGACTAATAATTAATTGGACTTTCGCCCTATTTTCTGTTCGGTGACAATTAATTTCCGGCAACGAAGAGAAAAGAAAACCCTTATCAGAAACGTTGCGCACTTTTGGTTTGGTCTGAGCTGGGAATTAGAATGCTCACCCAGGTTCTTTGCATCACTCAAATTGTAGCTAATTGTAAAGCAGCACACTAGGCTCCTGTTTGGCCAAGTACAAATGCAATTTAAAATCAATATTCAGCACGCTGCGTCACATTATTATTTAGGTACCTACTTGTTGTTGTTATAATTTTTGTTTTTCAATGCCTAATTTAATTCATCGTTTCTTTCGATAACTAAGCATTGCTGCACGTGAAGATTTGTTTTTTGGGGGTAAAAATTCTGAAAGTATTTTTTGACTTGCTTTTTTTACAAAACAACATACTAGTATTATTATACATACATAATTTTTGTCTTTTTTATTGAGTCCTTACACTAAAGTTTATCTTAGGTCAAACGCAGGTTTGATGCAAGAAACGGTACCTATGCTTTTTTAGCCGACTCAGAGGAAGGAGGGTAATGTTATTCGAGCGCATATATGTATATATGTCCATCTTTTGGCATGCTACCCAAACGGCCAGACGGTTTTGAGGTATGAGGTGTCGTCAAATTCGTCAGAATTGTGTTAGTGACATAGGCTTTATTTTTTTTTTAAATGGCGTCCGCAAATTAAAATGGGAAGGTCCCCCCTTCCTTTTAATAACTTTAGGGTGCTACTGGCGAGGATAAATAATACTTTGGTACCTACTAACACAGACATAAGAAACTGTTTAGTAAAATTTTAAGAGTTGTGGTGTTGTTAGAATAAATAAATATAACAAAATACTAGCGTAGAAAGATCTACGTTCTACGTTTGACACCGCATGCGGCTTCTTAAAGTGTTTAGTTTAACTAGTTTTAGTAGATATTGTAATACTGGTTTTTCCATTTTCAGTTCATTATTTTTAAGGACTCCGGTCTATTTCATAGTTTTTTTTATTAAAATTTAATATGTTCTGCTTCTCTTTCTTCTATTTTTCATGATTCTTTACAACTATCTCCGAAAAAGTAAAAAAAAACCGTCTGCTCAATAAAGAATTTGATACTAGCGGAACCTCAGTGAAACTGTGCTGTAAAAAAATAGCTAGCGCACTCAATAAAAATTCCCCTTCAGGGAAAACTCCACTTATCTTAAGAAATGCATTCACTAGCAGTTTTCTCATTACGTATTGTCTATTAAACTTATACTTGATGGAAGCTCAAAACAGTAGCTTTAAAATCCAGAACAATACATAAGAATATAATAGGATACTTACAGGAAAAAAACCTAAGCGCTTTTATATTTATCTTCATAGTGCTATAAAATTACAAAATTTAATAAGCCCTACAAAGCACATTCAATGTGGTCACCGCCCTAAATTAACATCATAATCCTGTATGTGGCGTCTTACTGGCATACATTAATTCTGATGTAGGACAATGCAGTTGTGCAACGTTTACGCTTGCCAAAAACTGTTTTAATAAAACAAAGAACGCCACCCGAACTCAGCGTTTTTGTGGATTGCGAACTTACCCGCAAATCCTATATTTTTATTTCTTACTTTAACGACGTAAACCATTCCGAAATCGCATTTCATTCGGTATTCTGCTGTTCACGTAATCGAATAAAAGAAATATCGATAATACTAGTAAACAAACTTTGATCTTCAGAAACAAGTTTACCACTAAACCATTTTCGAGCACAAAATACGATATTACATTGCTGAAACTAGCAAATTGTATTATGTCTGTAATTACTAACACGATAGAATGTCTATAAAAACAAACAATTTCAATAAAAAACAGAAATAGCTGGTGCATTACACTTTTATAACAATGGTCATGAATTAAAATATGGCTCCGGTGGCGCGGTCGTCGACAAACGCGTTAACAATAATAAAGTGGAGAGAGCAAAAAGAGCAGGACGTTTCTATCTAATCCTGAGAACAGAACCGGGTACCGGGTGCCTCCCACACAGATACAACGCGATAAGAGGAGGGAGCATGACCCTCATGCGTATGACAAAGAGTCAGGCCTAAAACAAACGATCCGTCATATCGCGGCGGCCAGCGCGTTCCTAATCTGCTAAAAACATAAGTCGTACGAAATAACTTCATAGTGTGAGTCATTTGCGCTTAAACAAAGCGTCAACTGCAGAGTTGCTGTGGCAATAACCGAGATCATTTTTCATGCGGTTCATTCGGGCGGCCGAGGAAAGCGATATAATAAATCATCGTTTCCAACATCACGACGGTATTATTTAGTCCGGTTGGTTTTATCCGTGCATGTTATAAAGTCTTGGGTACAGTCCGCCGGTTAACTGATGGCTGCCATTATATTCCTTGCTGATATCGTTTATCACGTGTTTCAGCGGTAGTATAAGCGGAGAGATATCGCTCGCCGATGGCTTACCAAGAACGGCTGGACAGTGTTCAGCTTTTCATGAAAATACAGCGCGGTAAAAATGAAATATTCATTGATATTTTTAACGTCACGTCGGATAAGAAATTTCGCGTTGTATTTTAATAAATTATTTTGTTATTGACATTAATATTAATGGACGTTAAAATGTTTTTGTGTACTCAAAATAGTATTTGATCTGATAGTAACTACAATATTGTGTTTTTTATTTTCATCATAGGCTTGTATATCATTATGTAAATAGAGACTTCAAACAGGGCTCTAAAAACTCAAAATTATAGGCTTTATTTGAACTATAAAATATCGTGTTTCCTAAGAAGCTTCGAAGGTTTTTCGGTCCTTTGGCCGTACGAAACCTGAACCTCGTAATTGCGGGGCCAGACGGCGCCTTTGTCATGTTATTGGGGCTAATTAAAAAATTGTTCACTTTCCGCTGCTAACAAGGGGTAAACAAGTTAAGTAATCAAAGGAAATCCGCTGACAAAGCGACAAACGCCGGGTTAATTTCACCTCTAGACCGTTGCGAGCGCTTTACTGGGCTAAAGGAACGAGGTGTTCATACAGGCTGTAAGTAGAGTAATTCGTCGGAAGCGCATAATCTTATGCTAGCATCTGCCTAGGTAGAAAAGCACGGATTTCCTATTTGCTTCTTTCCATTGATAGATTATTTTGTTGAAAAGCTTTAGCTTGAAAAGCTTTAGCTTTAGAGTTATACTAATTTTCAATTTACTAGGTAGGAGGAGTTCGAGAGACTTGAATTGAGAGAGCTGACCTATTAAAACTCAAACAATTGTTTTTTTTTATTTATATAAAGTCAACATAGATATCATAGAAGAGGCAGTACATAAACACGCAGCCAATGCCAATATATTACCACTAACTTTGAATTGAATTTAGAAGAACGTGTCAAATGTCCCACCTGTTCAAGTCTCCCAGACTCCCCCTACACATTAGAAATTTAATCTTATTTAAATTGCTGTAATAATTTGATAAACGAGCAATCTTTTGTTCAATCAATCTCAGTTAATTAATCAATTAATCTCAGTTTTGTGCAATCAATTTCAGTTTCAAATTACAGACATTTATTTATACTTTTAAAAAACACAGTAGTTTTTTTTGCCCAAGTTTTTAATCTGTAAAGAGCTGGCAAATACAAAACGTTTAGTATGATTTTATAGATAGATAGATAGAAGATAGAATCTTAAGAAGATTTTTTGTAATACTTAAAGAAGTACATATTGAATAAGTAGAAAATAATATTAACAATATTTGTATTAGCACTCCAGCGAGGCTATTATAATGTACCGACAACGACAAGAAAGGAGCAAATCTAATAATGGCTGTCAGGCATTTTCACATCTCATTTTCTTTAGGCATTATATAGAAAGAGAAGTAACCGTGGTTCAATTAACTAATGGATGTCTGAAATCAAAACAAAGGTATCTTAATAAATCACGTCCGGAGTCTTTGTCTCATTCGCAAAAGTGGCTAAATATAGAGCCACTAGAAGACGAACGAGAAATTTTTGTGTGCGTTACTTAAGTAAAACTCGACAAGAAATTGCCTTAATTATAAAAACAATTCAAAGTTAAGCTGATTTCTATATTTATTTTCAACTTTTTTGCTCAAAATCAGTAAACTAAAGGTGAGCTTTTAATGAGAAAAGCATTCGCATTAGTCAAAACTTTAAGACATACAAAACTATGGATAAAGATGAAATTCTTAATTAATTCTTAATAATATTTGCAAAATTGTTTTCATCGGATACCTACAGGTACATCTCCCTAAGTATTGATGAAATCACACGCCGGCTCACTGGAGTAGCAAGTTCTTACAAAAATAGTTGAGTGAATAACGTCCTATGTAGCTCAGTTGGGAGAGCAATCGCCCGGATAGTGAGGGGTCGTGGGTTGGAGTCTAACCTAAAGACCGTTGATGAATTTTCGTGTGCGAATTTTGATATCGTAAAAAAAAAAAAAAAATATCATATTATATCGATTAAAACAGCTCCCTTAATTCAGCACGGATCCCTACGGTGAGCCGATGAATAGCATTTTGGCTCGCAGCTGCTGTTTTGGTAGACCAGCAAGCTTACCACCTAATTTAAAAGCTATAGCGATTATGATTTTAATTCCAAACAATAACATACGAGTATGAAAAGTCATTTTCCGTTTGTTTTAAAGGTTTTTTAGCTTCGAAACTTCAGTTTGTGATAGCGATTGAACCATCCTAACAGCGGTGGTAGGCTCCGTTAGGTAACGCCTGGTAGCTACTACCCTTCCACCGAAAACCGGCGCCAAGCATGCTGTGTTCCGTTGGTGAGTGGGAGTGTTAGAACCTTCTGGATACTGTCGAATCTGCCTACATCTGGTTTAGTCTAGGGTCAAGTGCAAACCCATCCCAAATAAAATAATACTAAATTTGCTATCCTAAAAGTTATGACTTGTAATTTGAAAGCAATCGAGTTAGACGCTAGGCCTGTGACGTAGCACGCTATATTTTAATTTCAACAATTATTGTTATCCCAGTGTTGTCTGCGAAGTAAGCTCTTTGTTATTTGTCAAACAAACAATATTTTTTTTTGGATTTTTAATTATTTAGGAAAATGGCCGGGAAAGCCCATCCTTGAACTAAAAAAAAATTGGTACTGTTAGGCTACTTAGTTGAAATTCTAGGTTATATTTTGTATGTCAGGCCTCTGAGGCCATAATATTCCGGATGACGAGGCCCGTATTTTCGACTGTAGCCGTCCCTTTCACTCATGCCACCATGACAGCGTGAACGAGCGTGATGGTTATATAGACTCGAAAATACAAACATTCGTTGTAAACGACTTGCCAAAAAAAAAAATTGCCTAACTGGTATTTAAGGTATTAAACATATTAGAATGAAAATAGCTCTTCTACTTAACGCTTGTTGGATCGTAATGTTCAAGTTAATTTAAGTGATAGTAGCGTATATATTTTCATTTTGTGCAACAATGAAAGCTTCGGTACAATATAGTACAAGCTGAAAGCAAAAAATCCACAGGTGTGCTGCAAAGCCTTTTACAAAAATTGAAACGGCACTCAGCATTCCCTTAGCACAATGATAATAGCCCGTGTAAGCACATCCCAAAACAATGGTCCCGTAAAGTCCAAAGTTTTCTTCGCGCTCAAACCGTGATGGGAACATTCAATTGAACGGGGCTATAAACTAAATTCATGATAAAGCAAACTTTCTCGATTTAAGGTTATATCGGTTTTGTTCAGTGTTAGCACTTTTGAGACCTCGGCTCGGGCCCGCGGAGCAAAGGCCAACCTCAATCTTCCCGTGTTATTTTATAGCACCATTCCCAGAGTCAGAGTCGACCCCATTTGTCTTTGTTCTCGGTTTCCTATATTTTTGCACGCAAACTCCATTATCTAATTTAGCTTTGGCTGAATGCCAGGTCGGCATTGTTACTTTTCTTCCAGAAAAAGTTTTTTTTTTATTTCTTTACACTTAACACCCAGGCGCATTTATTTCAATTACGTTTACTCTTCAAATGTTATAATTATGGCAAGACAGAGTAGTTTAGCAAAGTTATATATACTTATTCGAGTTAAGATTATGTAAATAATACTTACCTATATTTCTTTTATTATTTTGAAGGAGTAAAAAAATAAGATCTGACGTTTATACAACATTTTTCCTGGTAAGTTTTTCGTGTTAAAAAACTCTCGATACAATTTCATTTACATGACAGAGGGCAAAGATCCGAATCACAATACTTTTGTGCGTAACTTCATCCCTTAAGCCCTAGCAACGAATAGGCAATACTAGGTTTGTGGTGGATGGGATCCGTCATAAATTGTATAGAACAAAGTAGGCACTCTCGTTTTGAGCGTATTGCAGTCACGTGCGGCTGTACGTTATGTTACAACCACCATTACCAAACACACAGTCACGGGACGTAGTTAAGTCCGCCTGTTTATAGGGTGCTGGGTGCCCGTTTTAATGTCTGCGTTAGGTGCTATTACCAACTGAGGTTGGGTGAGTTGTGAATACAGTAAATAGTCTGCTAAACGGGAATGTCCTTTGGATGGCACTATCAAGATTACACTGCGAAACGATTTCGTGTTTGTAATGCTTACGTGTTACTGTTATAATGTTACGTATTACGGATTGATTGGCCATGATCATAGGGGATATTATAATTTATGAAGGAGACAGACACAAATGTCACGAGACAATACAAAGACCTTATGCGTGTATCGAATAAGTGTAATGTGAATAGTAAAACTAAGTAACATAACGAGCAAGAACCAAATGTTTTCTTTGAATAAGACGCTACGGCGGCGTTGGCAATTTATTGAAGTCTATACGGTCAGAAAAGATCAAAGATTCCGAAAACACAGAAAGCCAACATCTGTTATTGAAAATAGCCAACTTAAAATGCACGAACGGACTAAGTTTTACTTTTATAACAAAAAACTTAAAAGCTGAATGAACAGACGGAGCTCAGTAAGTTCTGAATAGAAATTAAAAGTCAAAAGCAACAGGCATTAGCATTACTTTAATCACTATCAGGGGAGGTTCGTGGCCTTTCAGACTGCAGTGTGAAACTCTGAATGCAGATTCGGAATTAAAACTTAAAGAATTCAAACACCGCCCCAAGGATTAGAACAACTTTCAATGACTCATCCTGTGAATTAATTAAACTAATTTCACGCTTGATGGAATAGTTATTATGTCTGAAGGATTTCATTTAGGGGCTCGCGATCTGAGTTATTACTTTTTAAGTTTGAGAGCTTCATTAATAAGGCTGTCCGTGCTTGGGAACCAGTAACTGGAAAATGTATAATCGCTTTATCATTGGCCCTATTGAAAATTGTTACCTTTGCACTTCATTGGTATTCTTTACGGCAGCTAGTACTGAAGGAAATTGGGAGATAAGGACGTAAAATGATTTATTTTTACCTCCGAAATCTATGTGGTCAAATGTATTATTATAACTCTGAACTACTTACCTTATGTTATGACAACGTACCTATTTTTTGGGGTCGAAAAGCGCACAGAAAAACTGCTGAAAGCGTTTAAACTTTATAGTTCAGAATCAGAATCAGAATCAGAATGTTTATTGCAAGTCAAATGAGTAAAAGGTGTTACAAATAATGTCAAAGTAGGGTAAACATACCGGTTATCGGCCAGTTAAGCGACTTGTTGACTTTAGAGTTGATTTCTATCATATCACTGTATGTCAAGACTTTTGAAAAAATATGTAATTTAAACCTATAATAGTTTAGTTACATAAAACCTAACGTTTATAGGCGTAGGAGTGATACATAATTTTTAAAAATGTGATTTTCGTGAAAATAGCCAATATACCGGTTATCGGCCTCGTTAGCTAGTTATCGTCCACCAGTTTACTGGTTATCGGCCACCTGATTCAAGATAGAAAAAAGAGTCTTATTTGATAGTTCATAAGGTTTATAATAGTATGACAGTTAAACAATTAATACATTTTATAAAGTGGTATAGTTTAAACCTTTTCTGCGACTTAAAACACAATTAGGTAACAGATTAAAATTTCGAGTCAAACAGATAGCTACTTTTGCCTCTGGACGAAAGTTTAGTGGCCGGTAACCAGTTAATATAAAACCTATTTCCGGCCGTCTAAAATAATTATAATTACATGTTATGTTTGAATTCAATTTTTAGTCGATTGTGGTATGGGATGTTAATTGATTAAACATCTCTTAAAATAATCATATTAAAAAACCCCGTGAAATTGTAATTACTTTAGACGGCCGGAAATAGGTTTAGTTTTTACTGGTTATCAGCCGCTAAACTTTCGGTATTTAGGAAGGTCATATCTCAGAATCTATGAGGTATACTGGCGGCCGGAATCTAGTTGCCAATTCACAAAATTCTAGCTGTTCAATAATATAATAGAATTAGTGTTGGTGACTTGAAGGTTTCCGTAATGTAGGCAAACAGAAATGACGTGATCAACCCGGTTTGCGACCACCCGGCCGGAAAGTAGTTTGTGAAATAAATCGAAACCTATTGTCCGACCACCCATAATATTAAAGAATATGAAAAGTTTGGTGAGTTTGGGAATTTGAAAATTAAAATTTAACATGTATTTAACACACAAACCATAAACAATCATCAGTAAAATAATAGTAACACTTAAAAACTTAACTTTAAAAATCCATCCACCTGCTATTTTTTTTGCTAAATCTGCCTTGCATCCACACACCAAAATTCGAAATGACGTCTGACGGCTTAATACGTAAATGACAAGGAAATAAATGAGGATTATGAAGCGAAACGTTTCTCCGGATTGAGTAGCGCAAAATTATCTATAAACCTACCTATTATTTACAAAAACGAGCGAAGTGGCCGAAAAGGGGTAGTGGCCGGCAAACCGGTATGTTTACCCTACAGTGACGCCCGGCAAGGGCACAGCAATCTTAGAAAGGCAAACATTGCCTATTCACTTAAAACTTAGGAAAAATATGAACATTACATTAGAAATTTAAATTATAATAAAAATTAACACTATCACACTTCTCACACTAATAACTAAACTACAAACCTAAAACAAAATATAATATATTGAATATTCAAACATAAAAAAGGACAGTCACGCTAACGGTGTCCAACATTATCACAAGTTAAATTAGGTTTACAATTATTTTTCAAAATAATTGGAAGTCAAAAAGTGAGCCAAGTCCATGATTATGACTATTTACAAACTAAGTAGAGACATTTTCAAATTAGCCGTATTGTACTTTATTTGACGGTTATTTCTCATAAAATATTGAAAAATCAGCCCTCAATAATGGAAAAAGATCCATAACAAACTAATATTCTAAGCTATCACATACAATGAACGCTAAGATCAATAAGCCCAGCCATAACTTGAGTTTATAATTAAGTTGCTTCTAGTAGACGAGCGAATATTGCAAGGGTGACCTAATTTAATTCGCCTTTATGGGATACACAGGTACACATAATTCCGTGCAGCTCAAAGTAAGATGTTTTAATTAAGTCTAAGACCCGCGATAAATAACTAGCCCTGGCTAGCCGGGACAGTACTAATTGCACCTATATTTAATCCGCTAAAATGCTGCGGACCCTGATTTCCATAAGCTTCAATTGTTTGTACCTTTGTGTACCTGGATCCGATTTAGTTGGGCCATTCCCATTTCTGTTTATCTTAGGCGACGAACGTTGAATAGCTAAGTTGACGTTCGACCTTTGATTATTTACGTTGCCGCGAAATGTTTGCTTCCAATTCTATGGACTTGTAGAATTTTTATTATACACTGTTTTGTTACGTTTTTTCTTGACTATTTACCAATAGGAAGAATTCGTCGTTACTATAATAAAAACAGCAACTAAAAATAAATTGAATACATTGATAAACTTGTTAAAACACTTTTTATTTATATTTATTGTAATCGAATTTCTTATTCAAACCTATAAAAGTATAAAAGAACTGTGAGTGTCAAAAATATTGAAACTATCGCATTCCACATATTATAAAAGAATTGGTATAGTTATTCTACTGTTTGAGTAACGTATTTGACACTCATTTGTTAACCAGTGTAAAGTAGCACTGAGTAGGCAAGGTGCCCTCGAAACTCTTAACAAGCTTTTAACTATCACACTCGACATTGTTACCTTATAAACGACGTAGACATTGCGAGTTGAGAGATCTTGTAGATATATATATACATATATATATCTACAAGATCAAGACAACCTGTATATATATATATATATATATATATACAGGTTGTCCGGGTTTCGACTAGCGATAATTTAAGGACCTTTTTTTTAAGACATTTTTTGAATGAAAATATTTTTTGACTGGACATAGGCCTCTGCAAGACTGCGCCAACTTTCACGGTCCTCCGCGTCTCGCATCCAGCCACCACATTCCTCAGGTCATCAGTCCACCTAGCAGGGGGGCGTCCAAAACTACGTTTCCCGAGACGTGTCTCCATTCGATAACGTTCCTACTCCAACGTCCGTCGGTTCTGACAGACATGACCAGCCCACTGCTTCTTCAGCTTACTGCACCTCTGAACGATATCTATGACTTTCGTCTTTTAGTGGATAATCTCGCGGATGAGCGAGATCCCCAGCATAGACCGTTCGACCGAAGGAAACACACCTCTTAAACCATAATTAATGTAAATGTAGACAGTAAGAAAAGTATTTGCTATAGTGTCTTGTTACGATATTAGCATGCTGCTTTTTTTGGGTGTTCTTGTAGACGGTATCTGCAAGATTTGGATATTTATTTTATAAAGAAAAAAAAATTACATACTGGGTAAATAGGTAACATTCAAAGGTTAATTCTTTGACAATTTTCATATTAGAACGCGGCAGAGTGAATCCAACAGTTCTGGGAAGTCTACATTCACTGAAAAAAAAGGATCAACCAAACTAGTTTTGTTAGTTGAAGGTTTCGTTGTAGAGAAGTAAATTTTTGTTAAATATAAACAATCTTCTGGTTATCAGTAACAAACTAATTTTGTTACTGATGTTGTGTAGAAGTTCGCAAGTCACTAGATTACGGCCTCCTAGTAGCCAAATTTTGGTTACTGTTGACCAATATTTTTTTCCAGTGTTACTTACTTAAATATTTTTTGCAACACAACATAAATTATTTTTAATATAATATATGGTCACTATAAAATGTTGTTAGGTTAGCTAGTTACGTTATAACTTAAGACAGAAGGACTCTTGAGTAGAGATTGAATTATTTAACCAACTTGGTATTACCTACATGAATCTCACAACTTTTCACTGTAGAAAAACAAGTTGCAAGACTTGTTTACAAATTCTGTTTTTGATGGAATTCAGTATACTGAAACAAAGACATACCATTAAATATTGTGAGGAAATCAACATCATCCACAAAAACAACAGGTAATGTCTTTCAATCGAACAGTTAATTACGGAAATAAACTCAGTTACAGATAATTAAACACGTTCGTTAATTAAATGTAGATTTAATACAAATAATTTGCGGTCACTCGAACAAAATTAAACGTTTTATTTCGTCGCAGCCATATACGCCGTGATGAGTAGAATTTAATTTACCCAAACCAAATAATCTGTGAAGGAGGATGTAAAGGTATAATGGAACGAAAGTATTTACTTACTAGTAGTTCCCCGCGACTTCGCCCGCAAGAGTTGGATTTTCCATATAAACTTTCATCCCCCAATTTACCCCTTAATGTTTTTATATAGCGACAAAATGTAGCCTATGTCCTTTTCAGGGTCTCGAACTGTCTCCACAATAAATTTCATCTCGATCGGTTCAGTGGTTTAAGCGACAAGAGGTAACAAACAGACAGACACACTTTCGCATTTATAATATTAGTATGGATTTATGTACCTACAATTATGCGTTCCGTTTTAATATTTTCTTATTATGTTTACTGCATTTTCTTAAGGTTCAATACTTTAATATGCGGTACATTGAATTATATTTGTAAGTAATTACGAGTACCTAAACTTTTGACTTTCGTCATACTTATTACTAAATTAACATCGAAGCGTGGACGGCTTTACATTACATGATTTGATTTAGATTACACACTTTACTAATAATAATTATGCCACTTTTCAAATTATCGCTCGATTATTTGGAATTAATGAGAGATTGACGTGACATATTATCAGAAGCAAACATTTTCCGTCACATGTTAGTTTTGGTTGCTAAAAACATAAATTCTGTTAGTCTAGTAATTATTAATACTGTATACAATGAGATAGATCCTTTTAACCTTCCGGCACGACATTTACAGACACATAAATTAAACTCATACATACACGTTTTCATCAATCAGCTACCTGTTAAATACAAACGTCTATTATAGCGCGAGACAAGTAAAACGTTTTCCAGCGGTTTTATTTCCAATAAAATGAGAACTAAAATCGAACACAGCAAATAGGACGAGAACGTCTCAACAATATGATGGATAGTAAACAAGGAGTGCACGGAACAAAAATAAACTAAGGTGCCATTCAGACGAGCATACAGGCTGTGGTTTTACTGGGAAATTGAAATGCGGGTAGTAAAATTCGGTCCAATAAAACATCAGATGTAACATTAAGTCAATTCTAAGAGAAGATTTGTTTCCAAGCAATGATACATTAAAGTTCAACAGGAGTTCATTGTGGCCAGGAAATCATCTGTTGTGTATTTAAAGCTGAATGTAAGAGGTAAGTAGTGCTTTATCAAATACATTATTATTTGCCGAAACATAGTCAATCTATTCTAGTAATATTGATTTCACCCCCGATATCGATACCGAATTTCAGCGAAATCGTTAGAGCCGTGTCCGAGACCACAAATACATAAGTAAATAAATAAGTATACAAAAATTGCTTGTTTAAATGTATAAGATAAGAAAATTAACCTAGTTTGCACGAATATTGTATTTCTCGTACAAGTCTTTCATCATCCTTTATAGAACCTTACAAATTCTGAAATTCTAAAATAGCTCAGAACGAAATATAGACAGTATTATATATCGCTCAAAATTCAAGTTATGATTTTAACAGCATAGTGGCAAAATTATCAGTAGGTACTAAAATGGAACACGACAGTTAGCTAATTTCAGAATGTATATGCAAATAGGTGTTTTATTTACAAACTCAAGATATAGGTGTTGTTAAAAATTTGAGCTTTTCTCTTTACATACCAAGACATTCCTATACTACTATTACACACTATATTACTTGTTTCGTAAAATTCACAAATAATCTATTACAATAACTCCAACCCATAACATTTTGTTTAATTTCACATGTCACGTAAAAAAACATCTTAGTTACGTCTCGTTGTAAACTAGCACACGAGAGCCCAGTGACCGCTTTGGGCCATGATCCAGCATATGCCAAATGTTACCTAAATATATACTTATTTGCACAGATATAAGTAACGAATTTGTATATTTAATCTTGCCACCAATGGCATAGACTCGCCACTTCTAGCGCATACGAAAAAACTACTTGAATGTAATCGCTTTTCTTTTCATTAAAAGATAACCTTTCTCAAAAATATAACGAACTGATTTTTTTTAAAGGTAAAGTTACTTTTAGAAAATTGCGTAAAAAACTTAGTAACTGTTTAATAAGTATATTTTTTTCTCTTTATCTATACATTACTAAAAACACTTATTTCGCATTTTCCTCTTAACAGCATTCAATCATACCTACAAAATGTAATGGCAATACATCAAAAAGGCTAATATATAGTATCTGCACTATAAAAGGCGCACATAGGCGCACCTACGATGTAATGGAACGTTGTAAATCTTTCAGTGGACAGCGCGTCGCGGCGCACCGTTCGCAACAAAACATTTTTTCCATTCATCCCGTTGGGAAACATCGATTCGATTTTGTACATTCAATGCAATGTAGCTGACTGTAGCCCATTTTTGGGCACGAGAGGCGGCAACAATCGATATGTTGACAGATACAATATGACTTTAATTTTACTCAGACTGTAGGCAAGGATTTATTATCAGGAGATTTAAGTAAAGAAAAGGCTTTAACAAAAGATCTTAAAAGAGTTATTGGAAATTCGATACATTCCTTTAGAGTGGTAAAGTAGTAGAGCTCATTTGTAAGATTTTTTTTGTGTAATACCATAGCCAAAAGAGATAGGTTTTGGAGGTAAATATTTTTTTTTGTGTTTATATTTGTTTTTTTTTAATGGAGTAAGACTATTAAACTTTATGTCATAGGTATAAAAACGTGAGAGATAAGAAAACGTTTTATCGCCACTTTATTGCCAATGAACATTAAAAAAACAAAGATTATGTCAAATATTTATCACAAAATCTATCGCAAATAAGCGCTACGCTGATAAAGGCTGGCAGCTACCTTGGGCAAAGAATCAGTATTGCTATCCAGAGGGGCAATGCTGCCAGCCTTTTGGGCACCATTCCTTTCGGCACTGCTGGGGCTGATGCTTTTTATATTTTGTGAATATATATATATATTTTTACATTACTTTTAGTTAAGTTTTAGGTTATTGTATTAGTTTTAATGTATATTTAATAAATTATTTTTGTTTGTGTTCAATAAAGTTACTAGCGCTACGTTTATTTAAATGGAATGGTATCGAATTATTTATAACCCTATGAACACCTCAATATCAGTCACATATCATAATAGAGATTTAAAAATGCTAACTTTAATTAATTTAAGTTACACCAAGTAGGTTTAGATGAGAATTATATGTGCTCATCTCTGTTATGTCATTAAGGTGAGTGTGGGTCATCAATCAGTTGATTACAGTTATAATAGCTAGTTAGACTATTAACTATATTAAACTTTTTAAGAAATTTTACCCACAAGAACTTGTTTATTTTAACTGTTTTCAATTGTGAGCACATAATGAAAAAAAGAAGACGTAAGTTAAGGCGCAAAATAAAAATTAGAATGATTGTGGTAATGGTCTTGACATCCAGCCATGTCTGTCTGAATAAAATAATAATAAATGCTAGATTGAACTTACACTTATTAATTTGCTTATTAAATTAAAATATGAAAGATATTTATAGACGTGTCTAGTGCGAGTAGTAATAAAAATGTCTTCGATAAGTAAGTACAACATCTGAATAATGAGCTAACACTCAAATTTCGTCTTCATCAGCAAGAAAATAAAACTTTTACAGGAAACCTGCCTCACCTTTTGGGATAAATTAATATGACTAGACGCGACAATTTTCTTATTATTCTAATAATTCTTCAACCTTATCCAATTAGGGAGACGCAAAAATGTTGCACTGTAAACGAAAACTCAGAAAACGGGAAACGCAGAGGTAATAAGCGTGTAACGAGCTGAAGATGTTAATATTAAAATTCATCATAACATTTTCATTAAACCACGGCCATTTGCAAAGCAACGAATGTGAGTAGGTGCTTTATTCGTATAAATTTTTATTCGTCAAGCGACAGCGTGACATTGAGCCAAATAACCTGACGCCGTTCGTAGGAATAAGGTCTTTCTAATTTACATTCTGTATACAAATTGCGCAAATGTGAGCATGAAAATAAAATTTTCGCCGTTTGTGTTTTCTTGCGGCTTGCTCTTTTCTCGCATTATGTAAATTTTTATTACGAATTCTATCAAATTAGTTTGTACGCACATTTTTATCGGATTGTGTGCATATAATTTTTTCACAAGTTAAATCTAGGTATCTATTGCTCGTTACTTGATAGTAATCTCTAAAAAAATTAAATCCTAAAATGACTTTATAATCTTCCTATACGCACTCTTAATTTACTTACGTTAAAAATCTTTACTAAAAAACATAATTATTGAAAAAACAAAACACCCGACTGCAAAAATTATAATATTTTTGAAATGCTCCTTTTACTGGCTTTCATTTGATACCCATATTGCTATGGTAAGGAAAAAATCAATCCCCCTTCCCCCTTTATTTCCATTTGCGGGCGCCATTTTTTAAATCTATATAGCCCAGGAGTATGTCACTTTCACAATTTTGACAAATTCAACGACACCTCATACGTCAAAAACTGTCCAGCTCTTTGAGCTGTAGGGCGTTCCAAACAATTATACATACTTACTCTCGAAAAACATAACCCTCCTTCCGCAGTCGGGTAAAAATAAAAACTAAACTTTATCATTAGTATAGTTGTCAGAATTCGTAACTGACTTATTTTTACACTACATTTTCAAACGAGTATTGTAAAGATGTAGTTAATTTTAAGTAATGTAACATTTTCTCTAAAGCCAATGATCATCGTTCACCCTACCCTTATCCATAAATTGTAACTAGTTCATATAATAGACATCAATGAAATTACACCGGGCCCGAGGGTAGTGAGATATTTGGTGTAAGTTGGCGGAATGATTGTGGGTTGCGGCCGGCGTCGCCCGACAAAGTACTGTTTAACTCGGCAACTCCACTCTTTAGTTTCTAACTCGACTTCATTTCCTATTATATCGGACTCTTTATCGGTATCTTATTATTCGAGGAATGTTGCTGAATCAACATTTCGCCGAGAACAAAGTTGTAGTTCGACGGACTTTCGAAGTAGCTGATAGTACTTCAAATTGCTCTTTAGGACGTTACTATCCGTTGTTATTAAGTTTCAAAACCTACTAACTCCCCAAAGACCTTGTATTTTTGACCCTCATTTGATTTTAAATAAAAACGTTGTTAAAATTATAAAATTATATACTTTTGTCTTATAACATGAATAACATCTTATTTCACGTCTTACAAAAAAACCTTAACATGGCATAACTTTAACATGACATTTCAAGAGGCAGCTAATTATCAATGAATTTGTAAACAGAAATTCATAGGCTCGTTGTTCGTCTCATAGGTTGCTTTTGGCGGCATACGCTGCGAAAGTCGCGTTGCGCTTGCCGCGTAGGCTCGTATTTCGTTCAAAGATGTTTTACAAAATCTGCGTCATACGCACCAGATTTTGTTGTTGCACCGGATGTTTTAGTTCACTGTTTCACACTATTTCAATGGGACGCATCTATCGCTTGTGATTTGACTGAAAGCGCAACGCGTCTTCCCCAACGTTAAAAGCAAAAGCTAAAAGCAACCAAAAGGTGGACTTGAAATGTTAGGCGGCTTTGGCAGGTTTATGCAATATCTTTCTACAGGTATGGATTATCTAAGATAGTAATTGACATTTCAGTCGTTTGTTAAGTAGGCTTGAAACACTATCCTTAACTCAAAATTATTTTTTCAAGTGATAAGCATTCACTTTGCAATCTAAAGGCGGTCATATTGTCAAGTGCAATATCTAAATATTGCATAAGTGGTACTCATGCGAGGAATGCGGGTTTAATGCGCCTGAGACGGTATTTTTTTCAAGTGCACTATATAATCTGTACTTACTCTTAGTTTTTTCATTAAAAAAATGTCTGTACATACCTAATCGTACAGCTTAAATTAAATGGAATTCTGTGTTTTGTATCAATTTTATAGCCTAAACGTTCTCGCTATTATAATAAAGGCCATTTCTTTGTAAAATGTAAATTAGTACTGATAAGCAGCATTTTGCGGCGAGCTTCAACAAATTAACAAACAATTTATGCGTCTAACCTTCTGCTCGCTCCGGCTTAAATCACTGTAATTGCTGAATACCTACCGTAAACTATAAGTTATTTCAGTGAATAACATTTTGTTTAGCCAGGAGAAATTGTGCGACGTATTTCAAGCGTACCGAAATACAGTCGAAGTCTTCGCATCGCATATTACTCAGAATACGATCTGGCTAATATTAATTCAGTCCAACAGCACCGAAGGTATATTGAGCGGCTATTTTCATACCAAGTAATTCGACCCTGCCCCTAAGACAGTACCATGACTAATAAGTACCTTCTGAATAAATTCTTGATCACAAGGAGCCATTATCATTTAGCGGCTAATAAATGCGAGGGCGAAAGTCGAAGGTACCCGCCGACAGGATCAAAAATCGTTGTAATAATCGTAAAAAGTTTAAGAGTAAAGCACGCGGTGTGAATTTGGAAGGTAGTGAAACGATCCTGTCATTACTTAAAAAGGTCAATGCCCTCATTACGAATACGTGCTTTATCTGACTATCAACTTAGAGTTCCTCTATCACGCTACCCGGGAACCCAATTTTGGCGGCAGAGTTTAACTCGTTTTGCATGCATCCGACCGAGTTGCCAATATTTTTTGCGACATTTTCGGCTCCGTATTACGGAAATATAGGGGATAACGAGAAACGAGAATTCGGACCAAAACAAATCCACGAATTGTGGGTTTGCAATATTAATATCGTGATCATAGGCGCGTGTTTTAGTGAGATAGGTAAACAAGGCGAATTTTGGCGCCGTTCTACCTAATATGAACATTTTAACAATGAAAGTTTTTAGATGGAGATCAGTAAAATGTATTCCATACATTTGTGACTGTGAAGAAGACGTTCGGTGGATCTCGTAAAATAAAGGAATACCCGTATAATTATCATCGAACTTCACTTACAGGTAAGGTTGTTAAATTAGTAATTAGAACACTGCTTGATTTTTCAGGGGATACATAGTTACCATTACGATACAATACAATATACAGCAAAGATGGACAAAATGCAGCTTCAAATATACAAGTACATAAATCGAAATACATCCTTGTGCAGGAGATAACACCTAATCAACTGGAGATGAGTGAAGCAAAATTTATTTATAAGCATTCAGCAAGCAGAACACGTGTTGTATAAATCTAAAGTTTATGCACACATAAAAAAGTTGGTACCGTTCACCGGTTTCACGACCTTGCGTTGCCCGTGTCCGCGGCTCTTCGCGAGATTGAGTTGACCCACATCTTCAGAATAACAAATCTGAAACAGTCCTGCCTTGTTTATGTATTTACGATTCTTTATCGTTATAATCCCAAAAACATCGGCTGCTGAACATAAGCCTTCCCATAGATTTCCAAAGAGACCTGCTACAAGTGGATCGCAAGTCTGACACAGAGAGTACAGAGTATTTACGATTGCAAGTTTAAAAAAAAATACGCTGGATGAAAGTATTCCTTTGAAGACGCGTTTAGTCACACACTTGGCGCTTGTTTATATTTTATCGTTTAAAAGCTGCAACATGTTTTAATATGAACAACAAAAGAACATCAAAAACGAAGTTTCTTTGAGTAAGTTAAATTACGATTACATCATTACTTGGATGTTGCTAACATCACGCAATGACGTAAGACAATGAGACCAAGAATTTCGCATGGGTGAATAGATTGCACGGTAGCTCAGTTGGTAAGAGCGTTGGCCTGGTTAGCCAAAGGTCGTGGGTTCAAATCCTGCCCCTGTGCAAATTTGCGGTTTCTTATTTAACCATAAATAAATAAAAAAGAACACAATCAATGTTAAAAAAATATTAAAGCCACCCTTGGATCTCTAAAGAAAGCCTAATCAGATAAAACTACTGTAGATGAATTTGTGTTATTTACAATAAAATTTAAGAGCCGTGTCACTTTTTCTCCCTAGGCCTATTATGGAAACTGACCCTCAATTTAGCCCACATGACTCTATACTACATCTTACTTTATCCCAGTCATGATTTGCTGTGATTTTTTTCTTATTTATGGTCGCCAATATTGAGCGAGGGTGACATGGGCTATTGCCACTAATTCTAGGGGACTGAAGTAGGTATCCCCTGCGCCTATCGAAAGCCCATAAATGACATCGGCTGTAAGCTTACAAGTAACCCCAAGACCCAACGCTTTGATGTCTATTTTTGTCAGTCACACTAAGCCTGGAGTTCACCAACATATGTTTAATTTTTATCAGCCGATTTAGCATTATTTTACATATTTTGTATGGGAATTCTGTTAAATTTACCGTCAATAGATGTTTACCGGCTGTTCAAAAGTTAGTGCAGTGCCATATGGAATGTTTTATAGGTATTTATTTTCAAATAACAATGTCGTCAAAGTAAATGTTCCATAAAGTTCTGATTGTTCAATGTTTGTTTTATTTAGACCACTGGACGTTGTAAGAGTTACACCAACCTTTGTTGCCTACTCGTGTTTCGTGAAGATACCACGTTAGCGAAAACCCACGGCGCGTTGAGAGCTACATAAAAGTGATTCGTCCTTTCGGTGGCGTGTTTATGGTGGCAACTTTCTTGTGACTTCGCTTACGTTTTCATCGTCAACATAATGCCGGGTATAGATTTTGTGTTATTTACACGATCAGTCGCTAATGTGAAAGAGGAAATAGTTCGTTTCGTACAGTTCTTATTTTTGCACTTTAGATATCTATTGGCCAAGCTAGAAGAAAATTTACAGTAGTAAGCATCAAAGAGATACGAGTATATGAGTAAACAAGATACTGACTGCCTCGTCGGTCTAGTGGTCAGCACGCTGGGTACTATCCACGAGGTCCCGGGTTCGAATCCCGGGTCGGGCCGAGAGTGTTAGGTGTTTCTGTCTTGAAATAATTTAGACACAGCTCCGGAAGGAAGTTGGTGTTGGTGGTGTTAACAGGAAGGAAGTTGGTGGTGTTAGCACCCCCGTGCCTCGGAAAGCACGTTAAGCCGTTGGTCCTGCGCCTGATCTCTCTACGGTCATGTCGGACTGCCGTCTCACCGAATTATGAGAGTGAAGGAACAGAGAGTGCACCTGTGTATTGCGCACACACTTGTGCACTATAATATGTCCCGCGCAGTTGGCTAATCTCTGTTGAGGTTGGCCGCCGTAGTTGAAATTCGGCTAGGAGGACATTATTATTATTTAACAAGATAGTAATATACCTACGTTTATTATGTACGAATCACTATTCGTATTCAGTCCTTATATAGTTGCTACCATTATGCATACTTCATTTTTAATGCAATGATACCTAAGGCAGACCTGTGTATCTCCCCGCGTAGGTAGCAAAACGTACCTACGCGCGGCGACCCTTACTTAGGGGCTAAAACAAGTTGCGTGTCGCTACCGGCCAGCACCACGCTCGCGCGTTTTATTCACCGGCGGCCGCGCGGCTACGTTGCTGGCTGGACGAGAATAAATAAAGTACTAGAAAGAGGCGCTAGATGGCGTTAGAAGCTTCACGTAGCAGTCAACCCTATCGCGCCGCGTGATATTACGTCACTGAATAGGTTTAGTGTATTATAAATCATATTCCAGAGCAATAAGTATGAAATTATCTTGCAATGGATTTTTGTAGGTGTCTTCACGAAAATGTGCTTGACTCTGTGGCGAACTAAATTACGCCATATTGTTGACGACATTGAGTAGACATTTCTTTGAATACAATTGCTAAGTCATACTTCTGTACGAAGTACTAGTACTTATTCTGTGCCTAAGGTAAACTGGCTAGTTATATCCTTGTACACAACACTGTGTTTTCTTAATTTAAACTGTTATCACAAAGAGCTCCGTGACAGCAATCTATTTTATGATATTACTTTCGTGATATGTAAATATGGCCTTTGCATTTTCTGAGATTTTAAATGTAAATAGCCAGATTTTCGGGCTGGCCTACTTTTCAGATTTCGGTGAGGATTTCTAGTTTGGAACGGCAAAACTGTAGTTAGGTATTAATCTAGCTCACTGCTCTCTCGTGACTCGGTCTTTTAGAGATTAGGGTTAACTGCGTGCTGGCTCTAAAGTTACTTTCCGCCAGAGTTGATAGCCTACTTTTGTGGTACACTAAGTTAAGATTACGTTTTCACAAGTATGTACTTAGTGGTACTAGTAAAACGCTAAGTGGTCCTTGGGTAAGTGTCTAGCTAGTGCTTTTATCTTTAACATCGTTAATAATACTAAATTAATACTATTGATTTGGGAGTGAAGTTACAGAAAAAAACCTTTACTGAATTAACGCTGCTAAGATGCATCACCAAAATCGTGTTTAAAATCAAAATTACCAATTTATTTTTGCTTGCATTGTATAATGATGTAGGTACAGACGGCCGCACGTCAGACTACACCACTTTGACCTTGAGACCGACTTTATTCCCTTTGTAATAAAGGCTGTTTTCGTAGTTCATATGGGTAACCTGGCGTGCTTCCGACTGTACAATGTAATGTAACTTGTGTTTTATAGCTGTTATTGTAAACGTATTTCAAGCTCTTTTAGATAAAAAAGAGGACTAGTTTTTATACTAAAACTGTCATCGTTACAAATTTCAAGCTCTTTCAGACGACGAAACATAACTATTTAGTTTACTTAAGTTGCTGTTCATAATGAATATTTAGCGAATCGCGATTAACAACGGTCTTATAATTTTTCACTTCAGTAAACTTTGCTCAAACCAATTATGTACGCTCTTTGAATGAGTTCGCTAAATACTCCTCGTCTACTAACAACTATTCACTAATCTGAGACTTACCTAACCGCTTTGAAGGGAACATTTTTCGTCCAATTTGTATATAACTTTAAATAACTTATTTTACTTTTATAAATATTTATTAACTTTATCAATTAAATAAATATTTCTGCACCATCCATCGAGGTGTTATTTGAACACCTCCTAGTTCTAACACCGCTGGTATTTGAACTTTTTTGGAATTAATTCTTCTGGAATTAACGTGAATGCTGCTAAAAATATTATCATTATGCGTATCTGCTATTTATTTAATTAATGAAATATTTTATTATCATTCCTCGATATCAAGACCTTAAGAAAAGCTTTGCTATCAAAAATTTGCACAGATCTCTGGAAATTAAAGCTAAAATATCCCTAGACTAGCTTTCTTTAAATAACTCATATAAAATACTCATCCAATTACTAACAAATCCGTTAATGTAAGTTATGGGTTACAGTTTTAATGATTTTACGGAAACTGATCTCGGCTAGCTGAAAATAATACTTTTATTACATGCTACTTCTAAACAATTTCTATTACAGGCACCTAGAAAATATTATCTGTTTGATACTTCATTCTCCATAAATCAGGGTTAAAATACACAGCGTAATGTTGACACATACTCGTAGTAGAGACAATAAGTGCAAAAATGTGTTGTCTTAAAACTCATGTGTTACCCATTATCCCTCCAGTGATTTTCCTACACTACAGGTACGTGATTCTAAAATAAGAGAATAACATTTTTTTATTTTACAGGGATTTATATGTACGTACGAGTTGTATTTGGCCAGCACGCGGGTTACTATCCACGCATTCTGGGTTCAAATCCCGGGTTAGGCTGAATTTGTTTCTGGGTTTTATTGTCTTGAAATAACTTGGACACAGAGTCAAGAAATTGGTGGTGCCAGCAGCCCCGTGATTTTCTCTGGACAAGGCGAATTGCCCTCTTATTGAACAATGTAAGTGAGGCAACAGAGAGTGCCCTTGTGTATTGTGCATTCACTCGTGCACTATGATCCTGTATCTCATTTCTGTGCTCACTCTTATTATTATAGTTTATTTTTCGGGCGACTCAGTTCGTGACACGCCACCGGTGCTAGTCATTTTGACAAAACATCTGTCAAAGGAGAAAACAAAGCAGATGATGATTGTCAATTGTAGCGGCCACCGACCACCTTCGTCTGCACGGGACCAAAGAACTTGGCGCGCGACAGCCACCTAAGTAGTAAATTGTTAGTCTAGTCAATCTTCGTAATTTTATGTTTTGTGGAGAGCGGGGATAATCTAACACAAGTATATATTTAATTAAAAGAAATAACATGAATGATAATGAATATTAATAAAATCTGGTTATGAATAAAGCATTTGTATTTGTATTATTTAGACAACATTTTGTATGCTCTTGATGTTTATGTGGTTAAGTATTACGAGTATAACTTGATGTTTTCAACAAAGCGAATTGAAGTTCAGAAAAAACCAACCACGATTACGAAGCGCAGAACAAAAGAGCAAATTTTACAAACACAATTGAGTCAACTTGTTCTCATTCAAAATAACAGCCAACAGTATAGTGGCTATTTACTTTTATTCCCCCATCACTCAGGTCTTTGGAAGTACACTCATAAATATGCAAGTCCGAAGTTGTTGTGGCAACTCGTCGTATTTTACCACTTTTAGGTGGATACACCTACACAATAGGGAGCGGCATCCCCTGCATAGGAAAGCCGTGAAGTTCCACCAACTTACAATATCCGAACGTTCATAAATATTCACAACTGCATAAAGTCTAAAGTCTACTTCTACTACTTTTATCAAACTCGGAGACCGTTAAAGGAGTTCCCTTTTGCTCCTCTGTTAAATATTTTCTTTGCCTCGGCATTGAGGCTAATTGGTAACATTATCTAACCTTTCTAACTCAAGATAACGAGTTAATTGATGTCTTAGAGCTGCGATAAACAGTATTATTTAACAATTTAACGTTTGAAATAAAATTTCTTGTATTTTTATCCAAATAAATTCAAATTAAGAGTACCTAGTAAAAATCTTCCAAGTAGACACATTTATGATAAGTTTATGTTTACTACAAATAATATTTACTCATGCCATTTTAAAAAAAGTCACTGCTACGAAAACTGTGTGAAGAGAATCTTATTAATATTATCTCTTCAAGTAAAATTGCCTCGTTAGTGTTAAATATTTTAGCGTTTAATCCTTCATTAATTTAACCCATCAGTGACGCAAAACAGACAATGTCAACATATGCCGCGTGAATATTGCGGTTGATTTCATCCTGGTATTTTTTGTGGTTCCGCACGGTGGCCGTGTTAATCTCACGGTGTCGGGAACATGTGACGATATTACGAGTATTTTTCCCGGCTTCATATCGAGTGATTAATAACGTTATTCCTTCTCCCTAATGACGTCTCGTTCGATGGAACTCCTTCTGAAATATTTGCTCCGTCCAAATGGGTTAATAGAAAGTTGGTCAGTTGTTGATCATTAATTATTATAATCGTTAAGGGAATTGATCGCAATCGTTAAACAACTATTTGCTGTTTTAGACAATTAGGAAGTAGTTAATCGTTCAGCAAATTCTTCCTTGAAGTGTAAGTATATTTTTTATAAATGCGTAGTAACATTAATTAAATTATTAAGCTTTTCGTACCGTCAAAAGACGAATTAAATTTATTTTATTTGGTTTGTAAAATCATTGTTAATAATTCTAAATATTCAATTAAGCGTCTTAGTATTTGAGAACAAAATTATTTCTAAGTCTAAAGTAATTGAAGCTTCCTTTCAGTACAAAGATGAAATCCGACTTAAGAAAGACACATTTTAATTTTTGATGCCTAAAGAAAATCTCCATTTGATCCAATAATGATTCTTGGAAGGCACAAAACTGCGACAGATTAATACTTTACACTGAATCCCTTTAAAATATTCTGACGAGTATTTCTATTAATTAAATACGGATTCTGATTAATGTATATTACCTAATGCGAATTAATTATTTTAAAGTAAGTTAATTTGATGTTTTAAAACCGATCAAAAACTTAGATTGCTGTTTTGGTTTGGATTGACATTATTAAACATGTCTTCATATTCAAGCTTGTATTTTGTTTGCCTATTTACGTGGCCACAATACCTATTCAAGGTATTCCAATGTAATCTGATCGTCCATATATGAACCAGCATGTGGGCATAAAGGTCACGATAAGAAAATTCATATTAGGGCGGGGACATTTGTAAATAAACTATTTTATAAAAGAGAAACCGTGTCCAATAGCTGGCGACTTATCGAAATCATATTTCAGGGACGTGAGGAAGACGTTGTAGCTTACCCTTTTCTATTGCATTGTCTAGACCCCTTCGAACGTGAACCACGAATTGTGGGCGCTTAGGCTTTACACAAAAATATAAAAAATATCAGAATATTTTATTAATTTTAAAAATATAAGAAGAAAATATCAACAGAAATTGTTGAAAGTAAGCTGGTGTAACAGTTCCTGTAAATAGAATTCAACGTGTTCCATTCCATCGATTCCACACAACTTTCAGCCGCAATTTGCGGACACGCTGCGACTGGCGTGTGAACCCGTCTGTGGTCGTGACCACTCTGCGCCACTTTTGTCGAAACAATTCACCAAATAAATAGGTATATAATATTGTAATAACACCAATTCTCCTTAGAAAGAGATAGCCAGTGAAAAAATATTGGACCGAATACTTACGTTTTTAACAATATGAAAAAGTAAATATATTATTGCACTTGAAAAAATGACCGCCAGAGGCGGGAATCGAACCCGCGTTCCTCGCATGCCGGGCGATTGCCTAACCTCTCGGCCACCCTGGCGTTGGCAGAGCCTGTCGAAATTTTCAAGTGCTTCTTAACGCTGTAATGCCGCGTTGCTTTCATCAATGTTTTTGGGATTACACCCTCAACACTCGAAAGAAATACTTTTGCAAGTATTTAACAATCGAAAGATGAAGCTTGCAAATACGATAAATTATTGTTTTTTTTTAAGTGATAAGCATTCACTTTGCAATCTAAATATATTATTGCACTTGAAAAAATGACCGCCAGAGGCGGGAATCGAACCCGCGTTCCTCGCATGCCGGGCGATTGCCTAACCTCTCGGCCACCCTGGCGTTGGCAGAGCCTGTCGAAATTTTCAAGTGCTTCTTAACGCTGTAATGCTATATAATGTCATTTTTTCAAGTGCAATAATATATTTAGATTGCAAAGTGAATGCTTATCACTTAAAAAAAAACAATAATTTATCGTATTTGCAAGCTTCATCTTTCGATTGTTAAATACTTGCAAAAGTATTTCTTTCGAGTGTTGAGGGTGTAATCCCAAAAACATTGATGAAAGCAACGCGGCATTACAGCGTTAAGAAGCACTTGAAAATTTCGACAGGCTCTGCCAACGCCAGGGTGGCCGAGAGGTTAGGCAATCGCCCGGCATGCGAGGAACGCGGGTTCGATTCCCGCCTCTGGCGGTCATTTTTTCAAGTGCAATAATATATTTAGATTGCAAAGTGAATGCTTATCACTTAAAAAAAAAAAACAATAATTTATCGTATTTGCAAGCTTCATCTTTCGATTGTTAAATACTTGCAAAAGTATTTCTTTCGAGTGTTGAGGGTGTAATCCCAAAAACATTGATGAAAGCAACGCGGCATTACAGCGTTAAGAAGCACTTGAAAATTTCGACAGGCTCTGCCAACGCCAGGGTGGCCGAGAGGTTAGGCAATCGCCCGGCATGCGAGGAACGCGGGTTCGATTCCCGCCTCTGGCGGTCATTTTTTCAAGTGCAATAATATATTTAGATTGCAAAGTGAATGCTTATCACTTAAAAAAAACAATAATTTATGAAAAAGTAAATTAAAAGTCAGACTCAGAACTCGATACTCAAATGTGGATTTATTTACAATGGGAAAATTTTCTTGAATTCGATGTTTGTCTCATTGGTAGAGTAGTTTTATTATAGCACTAGAATCAGCCCTTAAGATGTTATCAGTGTTTTCAATATAAACCTGTGTTTACAAAATTATACTTAGTTTTTAACAAAACACGTAATCGAATGTCTCGAAAACTGAAATCAAAGACATTATTGCAAGTACCAAGCAATATTAAGAACTACTAGAAATACCAGCTCGTAACTATTCAATGAGCTCTTCCGCACATACCGTAACGGATTAGGTCCCAAATCGCATAGTTCTCTGTCGCTCGAGGTGGCACTATCACTCCGCAAGAGAGAGTTAAGCTGTCGCCTGCTTAGCTAAGGTCAATGAGCAATGTGACAGCTCACACTAATCCAGAGTACTAGCTTGAGGATACCATTGTAGTACTATTTGTCACACACACAATAACAAATCACGCTACAAAAGTGACAAGTGCACTTGAGGGAAAGACCTTTTAATAAAATGTCAAGCAAATACATTGAAATGGACTGCAAATATGACTAACAAAACAAAACTTATTTTGCTTAAAATTTTACATTCTTCGGAGTAAATGACACAATAGATGTATTTTATTTCTACAAATATTATTTCTGTTTGGTCACTAAACTTTGCTAAAACATCTGACCTTTCAGATACAATAGCCTATCCTAGAATTTTTGAAGTCATTCACCCGATCCGTTATAAAATATTATGCTACTTGCATCTCCTAATCATAAATACCTATACTACCGACGTCTACTTTCAAACATCCAGCTAACTTCACATATTTTTGTAAAACTATACCAATTAGTCGATTCAACAAAAAAGTTGATAGTTCAAGAACTATTGTCACAATGTGATATAGGCAAATAAAACGTTTCCACTTGGCTTGCCTGATGTGAACGCAGCATTACCCTTTTCTAAAGTATTGTCTATATCACATTGTCACGAGCACGCGGCGACACGAGATATTCGTTGAGATATAACTTTATTCTTGTAATATTTCTCTATGACTCATGTTGTTCAAACGGGCGCCAACTATGTCTTGGAAAACAAATAAAATATTAGCTGAACGTTATTCTTCAGTATTGTACTGCTTTATTTCACATTAAGCTAAGTATTACTTGCAGATGTTTCATTCGTAGATATAGTTGCATTAAAAGAAGACTGTATTACTAGTACCTATTCCTTATTCATTTGGAGCAAGCCTATAGACTAATACTAACAAGTTAGGAAGAATTATGTGATATGAAAATGTGTGTATTACCACAAAATAAATAATAGTGTAAGTATATATGTGCATTTTTTCGTCCTTACTTCCTGTCATAATTTGTAAGTTATTCTCGTAGCACTGTCGTAGCAAGTTCTACGAGCTACGAATTTTATCTCGTAGCGCTGTCGTAGTGTGTTATAAGTATTTCTTCGTTCATCATAATAAATAATTTAAGACAGTGCCATTTTATTTCCACGAAATAAAAAAAAATGGAAAAATAAGGTGAAAGTTCATTCGAAATGTGCAGTAACCCCGAAAGCCCAGCGACCGCACTACAATTCCTAGACGACCTTACAGCCGTGCTAAGTGTCTGTACATGTTTACGGTTGGCAGACGTTGCAGTGGCTAGCATTCCTCACATGTCTTCCTAGATGCGCTGCACTCGACCTAACGAAGACTCCACTCAGGTACATCCCCAAAACATACCCGACGTCCAGTAACGTCTCTAATGAGACGCCATCGTTAAATAAATTGGATAAAGACTCTCCTGATCTCTTAGGAACAACTTCAGCCTCTTCACTGTGACTAGCAATTAACTAAATTAAAAGATTGTTCGTGCTCTCACCCAAGCGCTTCAGAGTTTCTTCTCTATCTGCCTTTTATCGTTAATTCAGTTTTAAGTATCAAAACGTCGCCTTTTTTGTTCTATTTTTAAGGGGCGTACGGTCATTATTTCCGCATTTTCCATTCAAGAGACTCGCAGTTACTTTTATCTTGACACTAGTATAAGTTTGAAGGTTTTATCTTGTGTAAAAAATGTTTGTAATTAAAATGATGACTGCACTTTCCAGGGGCCAAATTCTCACGCCTTCGATATTATGTTACATACGACATTATAAAATTTAGATTTTACGTATTCTCGAAGTATCAAAATGTCGGATATTTATCACATTTTGTGATATCCGCCATGTTATTCCGATAAATATCGTATGTGATATAATATCGAAGGCGTGAGAATCGGGCCCCAGGTTTGATACTAAAGTGAATCAATAGAAATGACCAAATAACGAGTAAAGTAAGAACACATATTAGTATATCTTGACTCAGATCTAAGTAAAGTCAATATTGCTTGTAATCTTGTATCAATATTGATTAGCAAATAACTATTTGCTTTGACACAGAAATGAACTCTTAAGGTTTGCCTGAAGGGATAACACACAACACTAAACTGTTCGCAAAGTGAACATAATTAGTGCTAAGCTAATATTTAGATTAACACCTATGAACCTAAATACACAACTATTGACATCGTATTATTAAATCAGAGTATAGTTATAAATACACTATTGTATCAATGTATATTGCGGCGTAAAATACAATTTGAAACGGTTCTATTAAATTGGGACGTATACGTACTATTTTAAGAATTATAATCCTTTTAATATTTTCATCATATCAGCCTATTGTAGTCCACTGCTGGACATAGGCCTCTCTAAGACGGCGCCAACTTTCAATATTTTAGTTCTTTATAACCATTGATTTAATATATATAGGGATATCTCATCACACTGACAGCTATGGCACATGCTCTAATCGGCCGGATCGCCATTTTAAGCTGATTAAGTATCTAATGACGCGTGGTCCGTCAAACAATGAACATGCCTAAGTGTGTCGTCGAAAATTGCAAAAATCACAGCTCAATGAATCGTAAAAAATATGGAATGACGTTTCATCGGTAGGTAAATATTATTGATAAGGTTGGAAACCGAAAGAATACTTGAAACCTGCTTTAATATTTTATTTTCTAATTTATTTACGTAAAACATTGCCAATCTTCTATCACTTTCACACCCAAAGCTAAAATGAAACAAAATACGTGACGTCATTGGAACAAAGTCAATTTTAAAGATGGAGTCGCCAGTGAACTTTTTTTTGTTAAACAAAATACTTGAGTTTTTAGGTTTCCACAAAATTATGTTTGTAAAGAAAATGAAGCAAATTTATCGTAATAAACCAGGACGATGAGTTTTATGAGAAGGGAAAATATAGCGTTGTGTGTTCGTATGTTTTTTCTGAATCTGATATGTAGGTATTACACTACACGTAAAGATATGTAGATGCAAAAAGGCTGCAATTAGGCTAGTATTCGGGGCACCCAGCCTATGTTTTTATGTTGTATTTTACTTGCTTGTTGTTTAACTGTCATATATCTTAGCCATCGGTAAAATCCAATGTAGAAGTTAGGTATAACGAGTACCTAGACTAAAGAAACGGTTTTTAATTTTAGTACAGCCAGCAGTACGTCAGGTTACATGTGAGCTATAAAACAGCTTTTATTACGTAGTTAATAGGGATGGTCTTAAAGTGAAAGTGGGGTAGTCTGAAGTAAGCCGAGTGTACTTACACACCGCAAGTCAGACTACACGTGTTGACCTTGATGCCGCTTCTACTCCTTACATGATAAACGCTGTTTTTGTAGTTCAAATGAATGCCTTGACGTACTTCCGACTGAACTTAACTAGGTTACCTTAATTACCTCATTTTCAAATTAAGTTAGCCAACTGTTTAGAAGAGAACCTTCAAGCTACCTTAGCAGTAAATCAAAGTATTTTCATAAAACCACACTATAATAAATAACTGTAGCTAAAATAAAGACGAAAAAAAGTGTTTTATAAATAGTAATTTCTGCTGGAGCTCTTGTCTTTTAAACCGTGCTAACAATAAAAACAGCTGCAGAGAAATAATAACGTAATGTTCAAAGCATAAGATACATTTTCAATAGAATAATTTAGTAATCCGATTATAATACTATTACACTCATTAATTAACTAAAATAATACCTGTGGCAGTAGCCTTATGCTTCTTAATAATCTGTGGAACATGCTGTTGGTGTGTGTGTACTATAGTACTTATAGAATATTTTGCATAAAAATCAATTTTGTACATTATCGTTTGTGTCATTGTCGAGCATCGAAATGTGAACCATCCCCGCATTAGGTTAGTTTGTAGTTTAGTGTAGTTGTAGTGTACATATAATTTATATTGGTTGTAGTATGACAAGTTTTGACCGGTATAGTAGAAATGTAGAAATATGATTATTATGAAAGTGTCTTCATTAAAAAATACTCGTATTCTCATACACATAATATACCTAATTTTATGAAATGTAGTAAATAAAATATAAATCATGACTTTTATCAGTTACTTAATTTCATACAAAACATGAACAAACAATCTACTCCATTACTTCTTTGTTCGTATTATTGGCTTATGAATGTTCAAATGAATGATATTTGACATATGACGTAGTGTCGTCATCCATTGCTGCGTAATTACACATGACAATTTAAATAGCTGAAGCTTAAGCGGCAATGTATGAACTTAGCCAGTTGAAGCTTCATAAAGTGTATAATAACATGTGCCATGTTTGGGCTTTGATCCTAATATATAATAAATCAATGTTTATAACCAAAGCTTTTTAACAAAATACAAGTCCAAACAAATATATACATAAGAGGCGATTTTAAATCGAATCAATAAACGCTTTCGAAAAGCTTGAATGTTTAGAATAATTCCAAGATAAACCTTGCAAGGTAATCACGTTATCAGCAACAAAACAGCAGATTCAACTCATTATGCGGATTGTTGGACCGCGACAATATCAAGCAATAAATTAACCATTGTTTGCTTCGAGCCAATGAAATAAATCAGTGCCCATTGACATCGCGAAAGCAGTCCGAATCTTGCGGGGTGACAATGTAGTGAATGCGGGAAAAGATCAATAGTATGAACAGTCTTGTATATGACCATTAAGTTGGTTTTTGAAACAGATAATCACTTGTTTTGGGACTTTAAAGAGTTAGACCCAAGTTCACTATTTTTTAAACAGACGATAAATCTCAATTGACTTTTAATTTGACAAAAACTTCATACAAAAATGTCAAATAATGCTAAACCAGCTGATTAAAAATTAAACATGTGTTGGTAAACTCGACGGTTAAAGATTAGCTTCCATCCCCTTCTTATCCCTTTGAATAATCGTTTCTTTAATAAAAACTATCCAATGTCATTTTCCGGGTCACAAACTATCTCCATATCATAATCGGCACAGCTTAAAGGTTCAAGCATATAGAGGTAACTGCAGACATACTTTCGTATTTATAATATAAGCATAGATGGTTTATTGATCGTACTACTTTACTGACAAAACCTACCAGTAATCGTTTGCACAAACAGGCAAATTTTGATTTGGCAGATGATCGAAGGTATGATACTGCAAAAACCCGTCATAGTTTTTTTTTTCAAATAGGTTATCCAGCTGACCTTAAAGCAGTTAGCTTATAATACCAGCACATTCGTGTAAAACGCATTTAAAAATCCAGCGCTGTAATACAAAGCAGCATCTCGATATACGACTAATATGAAGCGATTCAAAGCGAGAATAGGAGAGATGGCATCCGAAGCCAGGACCGCGACCCGGATCAGGGGATTAACTGCCTGTAACAGCGTGTCAACCAGTCGAGCAACCAAGATTTACGCCTCTGTTTTCATTCTCTATTAAAAGGATTTGCTGCGTTGTTTCAGATTCTCCCGACGGGTGTCGATTTACAAACTGTCAATCTGGATCTTTCTGCATATTGATGATCCTCTCAAAATTCGCTCGCGCCATTTCACATTCGCCATCAGAAAAACAGAGCAAGATTATTGAAAATATTTACACGGTCTGATGCTTTTGGATATTACTCGTATATTATTTGCATTTATTTGCGATACGTTTTGCAAGTCAACCGAACTAAAATGTATTCAGATTGTACAAAAGAATGTAAAGAAATTCTATTCGGATTTGATACTGTCTTGAATAGACATAAATAATAAAAAAAATAGATTGTCCTAACAAAAACAGTAATTAAGTTTAGGCACATAAATAATAGTACAAGATTAGGTAAGCAGTTAAAGCCGTTATAAGCCGTAAGTAGTTAAAAGTTGTGGAAGCAATTAAGTAATAAAAAAAACAAAAGAATTCATAGGTGTTCTAGTTGAACGAGTCAGTTACATTCCTTAGTCGAGCTACAACAACCCGCTACGGCTGATACTGACAGCAGGGAGTGGCCCGTCACGCGGGCTCATATTGGATCCAGAGCATAGCCAGCCTCGTGCTACCATGTAAGCTTTTAATCTCTGCGTTGCGTCACACCAAGCGGAATAAGGGTTATCGGCTTCCACTGATAAACACAAACGAATGAGCTCACACCGCAATCCAGCTCAATATTACCCGTCTACAGGATAAAAATTGATTGTAACAGCCAATCGAGTAGGTATTTTTTCCGGTCCCATTGTTTTGGATATCGCGGATGAATAATAGCTTTCAATTTTCGTTATTCATCGCTGTGGCGATGAAATTTGTCAGTTATTAGTGGAACATTAATACGATCAGGTGTCGACTGAATATGAAATGCGTGGGCGATACCGTTAGCCCTACGGCAAGTTGTTGGACTGAATTAATAAATATGAGCCTGTTGGCATTGCGGCTGTGATTACACAAACAAATATTTGAGCGATCAAATTTATCTCTATCGGACACTTTCCTAAATGGTTATTAGGTCAATTATTCGTTAAAGGATCTATCTGAAATACACAATCTACAGTGTGTTTGTTTAAACTTTAAGGGCGTGAATATGACCATCAATACCAACAACTTTTACAATGACAGAGACATTACCAAAATCAAAGAAGCAAAACATTTTGGCTCTCCGTAAAATGTAATCGAGGTCAAGATTTTATTTTTAGATTTTCATGACCCCATAGTAATAGTTGTATTTAATGGCCATAAATGATAAGACTGTTTACCTGACATACTGTATATAAACGTAATTTTAATTTATATTAATGTATAATATAACTTCTTAAATCTTTGTTATATTGTGGAAGCAACATAAAGGTGATAAATAGGCATAACAAAGTAAAAATCACGGCGTTAACGAAGTTAAAAACGAGGGTGCGCAGTTATAAATATTGAGGTAATTGAGTAGCTTACGGGGGTTAACCTTGCCGAGCTCATGACAAATAAGTGCCGGTACTACAGAGATGGGATTACTAAAAAAACAGCGAGCTCACCTAACGCGGTCATGACTAACGATGTATAAAATTTCTATTGTCATCAATCTCTGACACGACGCCGAGGATTCGCAAACTCTTCACTAATTGCAATTTGAACAAAAAACTAAAAGGCAAAGTCATCGTGCGCTGCAATTTTTACGGGGCGTTTTTTAAATAAAGGCTGCTTTTGCGAATTTTTTAAAAAGTCACGTCACAAATCAACCGTATTTACATCAGCCCTTTTGTAACGAACCGACTGACAAATGCTTTATGTTGTTTTCTAAGTACAACAAAGTGATTAAGTATGATGTTTTTTGATTAAATATTTAAAAGTTGCTCGTCACTAATCTTTTCGTGTTAAAGAGAATCAATGCTGAGTAGATGTTTAATTGTTTTTGTGAGACTACGTTTTATCTTTTTATCCTAAAATTTTTAATTTTCTTTCCCAACTATTCCGCGTTTATTGATATCGTATGTAAAATAACAGTTTGAAATGAAGTTACCCATTTTTCTATGTATCATTAAGAAGAATTATTTTAACAAAAATTCCTCCTTACTAGTTATTTTCCTTTTTTTTTTTTTAGGTTAATATCCTACCAAAGATCTTGTATTACAAGAGTAGAGTAAAGCGAAGGCGTGACTGTCGGAGGTGTGTATACGGTGTTTACACCTGCGGATGGCATTTGCCACCAAACAATGGAAATGAAAACAAAGCCCAGGAACAAACGGGATGGGGCTTACCATTAAAAACCTGGATTTAAATACTGAAAGGCCCACTCTCGTGACCAACCGATTGGCTTAAAGCTATTGGGAAAAGACAATATGAGAGTAATGCATGCTGTTTATTGCATCTTGAAAGAAGGTGTCTGGTACCAGAACAGTATTTTAATATACAATTAAAATATTATTATTTATTAAAAGTATACACTGAAGGAATGTCCCAAGTAAGCAATAGAGTACCCCAGTAACTTTTACTTTACTTGCACAGTAAGATCATAAGATATCAGACTATCACCATAAAATCTTTTAATAAATAAAAGTCCTTTTGAATTAAGATCACATCATTTTGTAGTACATAACAAAAACATCTTATGGGATTCAACAAACAACGTTTTATCATGTAACGTGAAGTCACGCAAATTAGGACGGATACATATACATGTACATCTTACTAAACCCGAGATAAAACGCTTAAGCTGCTTCTTACGTCTCGTGTGTAAGCAGCTTTATACCAAGAAATAAATGTATTTGTTTCGTTTCGTTGACATTTGTTTTGTATGATGAACAAATGAGTATGTTTAAAAATCAAACAAAATGCAAAAATGTTTCAAAACTCATAATATCTTTTCCCGCAGACAAGATGCAATCTATTCTAAAGCGATGTTCGCTATCGCTAACAAAATGTATGAAACTGACATAACCCATCGAAACATCACGTGGCTTTGTCATACATTTTGTTGACAAAGCGAAGTTCGCTATAGAAAGACTGCATCTTGTTTAAGGGCCCTGTACTGCTTTCATTATACTAGTCCTTATCTTCTCCAGTTACTTGCACCTACTCAAAATTCGTATGACAGCCCCTTGAAATTTGAAGTTCACCGATGATTTAGTAATTTGCGATTCCGATAAGATTCCCAAACGACAGATTTTAGCATTTACTTGTAGTAAAATTAAACAAAAGCATGTTATATTCTCTTATTTTTATTACATATAATATATATCATATACTCCTAAGATTAACCCTATTATTTAACTAGCAAATAATTGTATATCAAAGTATATGTTTATTGTGCTTGCAAACTATTTGCATAACCTGTTACGTTATTTTATGATAGGTATTTCATTTTAAAAATAGAATCACTAGGGTTTATAGAGCAGTTTACACGCAATCTCTGCAATCTCACCTCGGTATTTTTTGCAAAGAAGTGGACGCAAATGAAAAAATAGTAACAAGTTCCTCCCAAGTTTTTCAAAACTTTGTTGGTACGTTAATATTTTTATATTACTATTTGTAAGGAACGTAGAGATGGAATCTGAAATCATGGAAATGATAACTGAAAGGAAAACTTACTCAGAGCAACATTTCAAGATTTTAACGACTAAATATTTTTCAGTATACTCTTTGCTGTTCTAGTCTGCAGTATTCGAAATGTATGCAGATAATCGTATGGTCACGATCTGTTAAGATACTTTTCATGGTTATTCTAAAATTCCTAAAAGTTTAATCACTAATATAATAATAATAAAATATGGGTGATACTTTTATTTTAGAGTGTGGGGAGGCATGATATTAGTATTTAAGTTTTCAGCTTTGCCAAGCATTTCAATGACTAATAAGCTCCCAGTGATAAACACATAACTCCAGCCTTCCTTACACGTTGATATAAATATTCATCCCACACCTCAAAGGTGTAGCCCGTAAATAAGCGGATAAAATATGGTCATTTAAGGTCGAGAGCAATTTGTAAACTTGGCTATCTTGAGTATTCTGTGGAATCGACCGTCCGGAATTACGTACAACAGGTTTTTGTGCCATGATTTGTGGCGCCCGCGGGCCGGTTTGATCCAACACGTGCATCCCACGTATCAAGCCACTTGCGTTTGCAGAATTGCCCCTTTGGTATCGTATAAATGTGTTAAGGATACTTTAAAGATTCGATTCGTTGAAACCGGCCAAAGCCAACATAATATTACAACAATCCAAAATACCAATACATTTAAATATTTTGACGAAGGTATACAAAGTCTTATAAAATGCTATTTACTTAAATGATTCCTCGTATTTTACCTTTCATGAATTTATCTTAGTTGGAAAATATTATGATTCGTTGTTCTTAGAAAAGGTCTGCTTGCCAAAGTTGGTTTTTATATAAACGATTAATCAATCTTAGAATCAAAAGACCGCAGTTTGGATAAAAATATGCTATTTTTACCCAACTGCGGAAGGACATATATATATACATACTCTAGAAAAAGATAACCCATGTTTTTCGAGAGTATGTATATAGGTATAATTGTTTGGCACGCCCTACAGCCCAAACGGCTGAACAGTATTTAAAATATGAGGTGTTGTTGAATTTGTCAAAATTGTGATAGAGACATTGAGTATATACATATAAAAAATGACGCCCGCAAAAGGAAATAAAGGGGGGAGGGGGGATTGATTTTTTCCTTACCGTAGCAATATGGGTATCAAATGAAAGCCAGTAAAAAGACTATTTCAAAAATATTATATAAGTATTTGCAGTGGGGTGTTTTGTAAAAGGAGGCATAAGTATTTAGTTCTTTTTTTACACTTAATTTTGATACTATTGTAGTATTTACGATCAATTTAAACTTGATAAATTATTCTCCGTCAAACTTAGAAAAAAAACTATTTGTGACATTACATATAGGTAGGTATTGAAACATTAAGGCTTTGTTGCCGGATTTAGATTGTACGGACGAAAGCACGTCAAGCTAAATACATGACCGTGTCAGGCGCGATCATGGAATAGTGCGGTCTAGAGCGACCTTTTATAAAGATTGAAATAGAGGCTGGAATGAATACAAAAATAAGATTGAAATTTTAAACATTTTTTATACTATCTTTTCCTATCTTTGAGCATAATGATCATTGTGGTAATGACAATAACATTCCGCCAGCAAAGGAAATGGTTATTTTGTAAAACAGCGCAATAACTATACAAGCATCCAATTATGAAATGTAATTATAGAAAGCTTACCAGTACCTAAGTAGTGCACGGAACGCTAGACCTGCTATTAATACACATTTACCTAGTAAAAAAACTTACTTAGTTGCCTGTATGATGTTAATGATTTAATAAAACATTGCTTGTATTTTAAGCAGCACATTAAATAGGTTTGTTGTTGACTCAGTAAAAATAGTGATATACAAATGAATGACCTTAATAATGAAAATATAAAACGGCTAACTGTCGTACTCAGAGACATCAATTATAGTTAATCCTACATTAAGTCTCATGCCGTCCTTCTCTATTTCATTGACTAAGAAAGTGTCAGAACGAGACTTAATTGTAGATTAAATTTAATTGACGTCTCTGATTACGGAAGTTAGTGTTTATTTGATCTAGATGTAATTATAATGGATGTTACACAAAATGGATCAAATGAGCCTATATATTTTAAACGGGATTTTAAAATAAGTTATAAAGTACTTAGCAGTAAACGCACATACTGTACTTAGGCAAAAACAAAAACCACATTTACTGCGCATTTATGTATCCCCAATAGATTACAGAAGGATGTGCTTAGTACTCGTATAAGAGATATCTCTTAACAAACACGAAGAATCGTATTTTTTACACGAAAACGCAATCCTACATCCTCGAAGCATCGTTCATTCGGCACCTATCGCTATAATAAGATAAGGAAAGGGATGTCGTAAACTTGAAAACAAGCATTTTATTCCGTGGGTGTGGTTAAACATTTCTCCCTTCGTTTCAGGCGATTTCTCTAACAAATATTTGGTTTTAAATAACGGATTCTGTTTTTAACTAGACCAAACTTCGCTGTGAACCAAACGATTAACATTTCGATAAATCAGGCATCGTATTTATTTTAAGATTATTTTTTACTCACGGCGAATTCCGTACCACCTTCGCACTGATTTTTATTTCTTTGTTTTCTTGAGTTTTTCAGTTTTTGTTTCTATTAAACTTTGCTCGTACTTGAACATAAATAAATTGCCTAATAAGTCCAGTCCGTCCTCTCTAATTTTGCACAACAACATTTAGATTTTTATACTTATAGATAATTATTAAGGTTTAATCGATACGAATCTCCCGAATCAAAATATTTTCACACTACGTTACCCTAATAACTTTACCCAACCTCTAACCTAACTTAAACTCTCTATCACCCTGTTAATATCTCACCGCAGGGCAAAAGCCCTACCCAAATACCTACTTAGTAATTTGGACCTTGACCCACAGCGGTGGCAGAGTACCGTTTATAGACCACTTTAAACTTAGTTATGATTCAAACTCTCAAGTTAAAAATAAGGTATTTTTAAAATTTATAAACGCAGGTTTAACCGCTTATTTAAGTAACATTGGGTTCTATTTCTACTAAGACTCATTTTAAGTTTATTTCTAGTTTTAATGTGCTAAACAAAGATAGGTACTACAAAAATTTAGAAACGTGAAATAAGGTAATGCGATTTTATTACGTATTTTTACAAGCTTTTGTGTGTTGTCGCCTAATTTTAGTCTTTGGATCTATATTTTCCTTTGCACTGACAGCTGTTTAATCTGACTTCTTCTCTGAATCTTTCTAATTGTATAAGTCTGACTCTTTTCGTTTGTTTAGAACAGAACGAAATAGACTGAACTTAAAATTAGGTTCAGACAGGGCACATTAGAATCAAGCCCATTATTAGACTTTTGAACTATTGCTTTTTGTTATCGCTTATTAAAACAGTAGACATATAAACAGTAGATATATGTAGGTGTACTACATAATACTAATGTATTATTACTCATATGTTAACCAACACGTCAGAAAAAGAAGTAACTATAATAAAATAATTTTGTTTTTATATAAAAACTTTTATTTAAAAATATAAAGTGATTAGGTTTTAAATAAACAGCCATTTATACAGTTAAACCCACTATGAACACATATTATACATAGATGTAATATTAAAACAGTTAAAAACTTACCTGTAAAACAAATCAGCGCTCGGAAATCTTGTTGAGTAAAGTAAGTATCATATTATGCCTTTTTATGCACAAATGTTGCGACAATAGCATCGTTTAGCTCAACGACTGTTATATTTGTATCTTTTAAAACATATTATTCAAATAGCAACGTAATATTGCTGAAACTAAAGCAGTTATGTGAGACTTTTCACTTAGAATCGAGACGTTTTAGTTCCATAATGTGACTTCACCATTGTTGCTGAAGCTCTCCTTTGTGGCGCCACAATGAGCGGATTATCTCTTGCCTTATTAACTATATGAAGCATTCTTCAAAGAGAAACGTTTGAACGTTTTGAGTTCGTTTCTCTTGCGCTGTGAGTATGTGCCTATTTTAAGCGATAGATTGACACCGAAATATATAAAAATGAAAACTTAGTGACTGATATAACAACGCACAGCCCAAACTACCAGGATTAGAAAGATGAAATTTTGCACCATGCGTCCTTTTATTTTATAGCGAAGGTGACAACTAAGAAAGGATTTTTGAAAATTCATCCCCTATAAAATGGAGTAAAAAAGGAGAATGGAAACTCGGTCAGTTTTGAAGCTTAATCGATAAAATAATGATATTTTGCTTTTTAGTTAGAAATGAAGAATGACGTATTTCAGGATTTTTTAAACATTTAAAGGTGAAACCCTTTTTACGTTGAAAGTTTAAATTTAAGTTTGTATGAAAATTTTGACATTTGCGCGGATGAAGTTGCGGGCAACAGCTAGTATTGTTATATTTACCGGCATATTTTCAGATCAAATCGGATTACGTAACGGATTGCTGGCCTTCGCTGATCATACGACTTCCATTTTTTCTGTATATAAGCTCTCGTATCTTTATCGAAACGTAAGCGCTTTATTAAACGAATTATTCATAGATTCAATCTTGTTATTGCAAAGTCACAAAAACACAACTTAGCCACAAGCCACAAAAATCCAATATTTCCAAAATTCGGCTTGAAAGTATTTTCTATACGTAACGGAACTAAAACTTCTCCCTCACGATATTAGGTAATATGGTATTCCCTAAGATACAAAGCGGACATAAATTCAGGGAAAGCGCAATTTTCGCACGTTATGCAAAACCTTAACCGTTGCCGTCGAATAATTTGTGATAGGAAAATGGAATTGTATGCAAAATAATAAAATCCTTCGACCCTTTGAATCCAACCTGTAATAAATAACATCGTGGCTTATACCTGCACGCTCTGTTTTGATCGCCATTGCCGACATTGATATGGAAAAATTAAACGTCAGTGCGTATCACTTGTAATTTATCTTTTTGAGTTTTTTTCTTTGGATTATGTCATATTATTATTAGGCACAGAGTTTTAGGAAACAGAGTTAAATATTCGTGTAATGTAGACTTTATGCGTGAGGTTGTTGTACTTATAGGATAACTTTTTTAAACTGTTGAATTAAAATCTTTTAGCATCTTTTATCGTACTATCAATTAAAGAGAAGCGTAACTCAGTGTTAATAGTAGATTGTTATACAAGGGACGAAAGTGACCGTTCCACTCGAGAAGTTTCCAATAGCTCGAGAGTGGAATGGGTGCTTTAACCCGAGTTCAACATACTATTTTTCATTTTGACTGTGTATCGAGAATATCGATATCGACAGAGATTCCTAAAACTAACATAAAAGAGAAATAAGTAAAATTAGATCCATTGATTATAAATTGTCACTATTTGGTCCGCCAAGAAAGAAAACACATCAGACTAATCTCTATTCTATAATCTTATTCTGAACACTTCATTATCCGTTGTCGCGTTTAATGTTTGCGATACTTTACGCGTAAATAAACAAATTGGTACACAAATAGCCAGTGTCCTTGATAAAATCACAGAAAATTGGCACCTTCGCTTTGGCAGAACAAGGGGATAATTCAAAAAATTGCAAAAACCACTTGAGTGCGCAGAAAAGATTTAAAAGTGCCATTTCAATTGGAGGGACAAATACATGCATTTAAATCTTTAAAAAAACGCCAGGAGAATTGATAGTGTTTTTTTAACTTTCTTGGTGCGACATTGTCTCATCATTAGTCAGATACACCGTTGGCGGGAATCGAGGCAGTCGTCACAAGGCCACATCAAATATACTCATGCTTAGGTTTAATTTGAAAATTTATGGGGTCAAAGTCGTTACAAGCAGTTGCGCTACCAAAAAATTGCATGTTGGTGGAACAAAGGCACAAATGTAAACTTCATAATAAATAAAATTTATTTAACAAAAACTGAAAGTTTTTAATGCTCGTTGATAACTTGTCTAAATAGAATATAGTAATACTTTATGTAAAGCGAAGGAGAATAACTTTAGAGCAATATTAACAGAGCCAAACCATAATAAATAATACAAAAAAAAATATCAAAACTGGAAACCTGCAGTAGAGCCCTTTTCCTACCAAAAGTGCGTTATTTTAAGGGTAACCAGTCCAGCAAATAAAGGATAAATAACTTAACCTTTGACTAATTTGTATATGAAGGACACCATGTATAGAGGTAATACCCATTACCGTCGTTCCAATCAGTAACACACATTTATCTATACATTTCCTCACATAGTTTCCTTATTCTATTTATTCTTCAGTGGCAATGGTATTAAAGGGTGAATTTCAACAAGGTTGATTTTTTTATAATTTCGGTGAACTTTTTTGTTTTTAACAATTTTCAAATTCAAACTATGGTTTATGATATTTCTTGATGTTGTTTATATCCATACGTAACGCTATCAAAATATCTTAATAAAATAAAAAGATACAGTAGCTCAAAGTTTTGATGCCACCGAAATGAAAAAAACGATTCGTCGAAATGAAATAACTCGCCACCAAAATTAAAACACTTATCCACCTACCAAAAACCTTCAACAAAATTACTGCTATCTATACACTATAAAGTTTATGTAAAAGTTACTTTGAATGTTGAATAGAAAAAATAACAATATCAAGTTCTCAGTGAATATGTGTTAAAAATTTCATACCCGTATCTGTTGAGGGAGAAATGGACCCAAAAAACATTTCCAAAGTTTTTGGTACATTTTTTAAAATAGAAGCACCTATTTCTAACCCGAATGAAAATAGTATTGTAAATGTCAATAAATCAAAAGAGGATCGTCGTGAATCGGGGGGTTGCGGCGTCTCCTCCGATGATATTATGATAATATTAAGAAGGATGAAACGTAGCAGGTCCCCGGGTCACGACAGCCTCAGTATTAAGCACCTTCTGTGTGTCATTTTTTGGTCTCTGTTTGCGGCATTCTTACCTACCATATGACCTCACAAAAACAATCGTTGTCCCTATTGTAAAAACAAGACAGGTAATTTATCGAGTGTTGCCAATCACCGACCAATATGGCCCCTTATCTGAAAAAAAATGATGCCCAATTTGGATTCAGGCCGCAAATGTCTACTGACTTGGCTGTTTTTTCACTCAAACAGGTCGTAAACTATTATGTAAAAAATGATACTACTGTCTATGCATGTTTCCTTGACCTGAGTCGCGCATTTGATACTCTTTAGCATGACCTTTTGTGGAAAAAGTTACGTAGGACCAGGGTCAGCAGTACAGTTGTTGACCTTTTGTCATACTGGTAATAGTACCCAGAGGAATCATGTCAAATGGGGCATTACCTTATCGGATAGCTATACCCTGTCTTGTGGATTGAGACTGGGGGGGCTGACATCCCCTGACCTTTTTAACTTGTATATCAACGGTTTGATCGAGGAACTGAGCAGCACCTTTGTGTGGCTCAGATTAGGTAACAAATATGTTAATAATCTGAGCTACGCTGACGATATGGTGCTGATTAGTCCCTTGATCAAAGGGTTGAGAAAACTGCTTTCCGTTTGTGAACAGTATGCCTCCAAACATAACTTGATTTAGACATAAGACCGAGTAAATGGTTTTTAGGTCGGGAAAGGGTCCAGAAAATATTCCCGGGGTTTATTTGGGAGGACAAGCAGTTAAAATAACGAATATTTTTAAGTACCTTGGCCACATTCTTACAACAGATCAAAAAGACGATGTCGATATTGAGCGACAAAGAAGAGCACTATGTGTGGTCGGTAACAGGATTTTGAGACGGTTCTTCCAGTGTAATATTGAAGTTAAAATCCTATTGTTCAAAACGTATAGTCAATCGTTTTACACCTATCAGCTCTGGACAAGCTACACGCGGAAGTCGCGTGATTGCATGCAAGTGCAGTATAACAACATCTTCAGGCAGCTCATGGGATTGAGACATTGTTGCAGTGCCTCAGAGATGTTTACAACTGCTGCAGTTAACTCATTCGATGCAATCATGAGGCATAGAATAGCGTCTTTCATGGACAGAGTTGGTAGGTGTAAGAACACAATTATTAGGAAGCTAAAATACAGGTTAGCCGGAACCAGTATGTATGGACACCGCCACCCAAGTAAAGGCCGCTAACGGCATTTAGTATTGAATGTGGTCCACCAGCAACCTATCCTTAATTTTATTTTAAATTTAATTATTTAACTTTTTATATCTTTTATTGTAATTATAAATATGGATTCTGTATCTGCAATAAATCATTATTATTATTATTACTAAACCGATCTGGTGCGAGTTAGACTCGTGGCCCGGGGGTCCGTACAAGTTTATGTAACGAAGTAAATGAGTTATTGTACTGTTTTCAGATTTTATCATTTAAGTGTGCTGTAATTTATTGGTTTTTGCCAAGATTTATAATTTTAGGTCAAACAAAATATCGGACAACCAAAATGTTTCTACATAAGTTTTTTTTTCCTTTTGAGGTGTATAGATTTCACCGAAATGATATAACGAAGCCATGGAAATGAAAAAAACAATCACCGATATGAACAATTCTTCACCGAAATTAATAATATTCACAGAAATGATATTTTTTATCATTTCGGTGGTTAATCTAGGCCACCGAATCAACTGAAATGAAAACACCGATATTAAAATCAATAACAAAATTTAATATTACAATAAAAGTTTCAAAGTCATAACGTTATTAATACCACTCTAATAAACGTACTTTGGGAAGGACACTAATAAATATTTCATACATTTTATGGCGCATTAGATGACAATATATTCCAACCTGCGGAAATGAAAAAAAAAATTCCCATGTCACCAAAACCAACTACTTACTTTTTTTGGCGGGAACACGGAGCAAGCGGCCCACGACTATTCACTTTAAGCACTGAAGTGTCACTGGTAGGTAGCGTTTTAGCGCAGGGGGAAGGAGCTAGAGTAGTCCCACGCAAAAATATTCTCGACAAACTAAAATTCACCGATATGAAAAGTCTTATTTGACCACATGCATTTTTACTAATAAGTCATTTAATTAAATAGATTAAATTATGAAATTATTATGTAACTATTTACTATTACTATTCACGATTTAAATGAAATAAGCAATAATACTAAATAACCAAAAGTTTTTACTGTATAAGGGAAATTAAACAGAAAAATGGATTTGACCGCGCAACCGAAATGAAAAATATCGTGCTTTATCATTTTTTATTCCAAATTTGACGCAGTTCCAATCAAAAAATATTTATGGTCTCGTATAAGGGGTAACGCCTTCTATGAATTTAAAAAAAAATTAGACTCATTGTATAACCCTGCACTGCCGATTTCACTCATGCCGCGTAAAATTTGCTGTTGGGAAATTCACCCTAAAGATAGTTGGCAAGTACAAATATTGTATCTAGGTAGAACTTGAATTACATTATTTATAAAAACTTTTAAGTTTAAACAACTTGTACATCATTTTTTGATCATAAAAAGTTCCTATTATCCGTTTTACCCGACACCCCCGTGTAAAACGAACACACCCCCAGGGTAAAAGGGATAAGTAAAACAATTGGTGTTGTAATCAGAGTAATAGCTGCTTTTTCTAAATAACAAGTCTTGCCCGCACTATACTCCTCGCCTACTCTACTCGAAATTATCTTTAGTTAGTACCACTCAATATCTTGAACGCCCAAAGGTGAATGACCTGAGTGTGAAAGCACAGTCTTAACCGTTGAATAGCGTGCCGCTTGGGCCTAACAGGACTCCTGTATCGGATCTCATCAATGTTTCACGCATTGAAGTGGCGACGTAAGGTATAAAATGGCCTGAATTTTTAACCTTACATATCTTTAATACCTTTTTAAGGGGCAGGATCGTAAAATTACCTAACTGAAAAGCATAACAGGTTTGAAATTTCTAATATCTCAGAAATGCGGAAAATAAAGTGCGATTCAATTTTTATGGTTTCTGAAATTTAATCTTAGAATTGTCTTTGTCACCAATATACGAGTATTATTCAAGATACAAGACTAATACATCACATCCTCATTAGTAATGTGTAACACGTTCGTAAACTTTCTACCCCAATTGCCTGCAGCTAAGTATCAGAAAATATGGTTTATATAAAATTATGATCGTGACACGTATTTTGAGATTGCGTACTTTTAGGAACACAAAAACTTTTAGAACATTTCAAAGGATATAGGGTAAATGAAAGTGTAACTGGACACTACTAATGAATATATCAGTATAAAAATATTACATTTATTTTCTATTCTACGAGTAAGTGACTAGTATTCAAATAACGTTTCATTTAGCGGTTTAAGCTGCACATATAAACAACAAGCCAGCAGTTTAGTATCTACCTATAATATAATTTTCAACACACTTGCTCGTAAAGTGAGCCTTATTACATCTATAACCCACGCGTGCATATTACAAAAAACCCATTAACATTTTTGGAACAAATAATTGTGTCCCTAATTAAGAAAAAACATTTATTGTTATCAAATTATTTACAATTCGCAATAATTCGCAGTAAAAAAACTTGGGCGCCATTTGCCGTGATTTTCATATTTTGTTTGTTATCGCATTTGTTGCTGTGTGTTATATAATTCTAAAAATGACAAGTTTTAGTACAGAAGATAACCATTAATAGATTTTTAAACCCACCAGAAATGCTGAATGCAGCACAATATGATAACGAAAGCCTAGTCTAGTGAAAACCAACAACCCAATATCGTTTTGAAAATTGTACATTCACAAAGTGTTTTAATAATTAAATGATTTATGCAATACTTGTTTGTTTTTTCTTCGCAAGTGTGTTGAAAAAGTTCGTATAAACTCGTAAGCTACTTGCTCAATATACACTCGGCTGATTAACGCCCTCGCCTACGGCTCGGGCTGCAACCCACAGCCTCGTGTATAATGAGCAACTTTACTCACTTTAACATCATGGATAACAGGATCATGATGAACTTTTATGTGACATAAAACATACATATGATTAACAATTATATTAGACAACATGTTGTCTGAAATAAATGACAAATGCGTATAAAATTCTTCGACTGCCGTCCCAGAAGACGGACTTTTGTGTGTAGAATATACTTTTGTCAACATTTAAATAAATCAAAACCATCGAAATATTTCAAGTGTTGTAGCCAGATACTAGCACGTGTACCCTACGTTAAGGCGAAGCGTGGCTCATCAATATTGCGTGCACGTCCGTAAACTTTCTGCCACAATTACCTGAGAGCTCAAGTGTCGGAAAATATATTGGTTTTGTTCGTCTTGGGCCCAACTATCCGGAGAATCGATTTCCTGCTGAATTCAGTCTTGAGGCATTATGAAGGCGGCAAATAGATTTATGCGATTAACGTTTTAACGCAATTGTTTAGTTAGTATTATATAAATTACACTACACGGCGTACACGCATTACTTCAAGTGCAGTAGTTATCCATACAGAACAAAATGTATAATTGAAGTTTAAGTGACAAGTATACGCATAATTGGACTTAAAGTCTCCCAAATGTTGTCAAACTTGGACTTAAAAATGTCCCGCTGTCAGTTTCATGCAAAAGTTTTAATATTGTTTAACATTCAATGTTATTTTATTTTTATAAGTTTAAATAAGAAACCAAAATTTGGCATTTAATCCTACCCGTGTGTGAAAAATTTTGGTTTGTTATTTAAACTTATAAGTTTCTTGTAATATTAATCTACATGTACCTATGGGTCATCTAAGGTGGATATATGTAGATAGTATTAACTTAGCGAAAAAGTTTCAAAGTGTATAATTTTACTACTAGGTATCATAAATAGGTCCTCGAAACTGCCAAGCAGAAATTCATTTGACCAATGTATATGTAGCATTTGTAGAGTTACGCTTACAGTACTGACTTTCTAAAATCTGTTAATTTTTTAACAATTCAGATATTACTTCGATTTAAATAACCATTATCATTTGAAGAAGCTGATTTGCATGACACCATAATAATGAAATCGTAAAAAGTCCCCATTGATCCCATGTGTGCAAAAAAATATTATATTCCCTATCTTTCTAGGTAACATGTGTAAATATTATATTAATACGTATTATGACTTAGTTGCTTCAGTTATTTTTAATATGAATGCATATACTAATTATAATTGCTTGGGTAGACTGTTTAAATTTTTTGTATCCAATTTTTAAAAGGAAACAAATTGGGCTAGGTTATCGCAAAGAAAAGGTAAATGGACTAGTATCAGTTTCACCAATCACATGCCAATGTGTGTATGAATATAGGCTCATCAGATTACCCGTGCATGCCCCTTTATTGGCGTCGTTACTGCTTTATGCATGCTATTCTCGAGAGCGTGCGTTTATGCAAATCTCATACGAATTGTTACATCCAGATTTCGAGTAGAATGTAAATTTGTTGCAATTTAGAAACATTGGCTCGAATCCACCGGGGTGGTGCGTACGTAAGGCCAAATCTATTTTGAGCTCAGCTGAAACGCTATACGCTGGGCACATCATTGTAAAACCTCAAATTTTGTTACATTAAAGCCACATTATTCGCTTATTTGAATGTTCAAAGATTCGTTGTAGTACCTACTATAATTATAACCCAGAGTCAAAAGTGCTTTTATTGGCAGATTTTTGGTTTATTTTAATATAAGTTGGTACAAAACAATCTTAATACTTTATTTTTTAACGATGAAAGCCTTGTTACTGGCCTACATTAAGAAATATAAAATGCTCAATAACTATATTAGAAAATAATGTTAAATCTAAAAAAATAAGGACGTTATGACAATAGATGGATGCGCATTGCAATTGGCACTGTATATTTTTCAAGAAAACCAAAGTCACCCCAAGGATTTACCCAACAATATCAACAAATGCCTTAATAATAATAAAAACATCGCACATAAAAGAAAAACCAGGCAAATAGTCACATCCTTGTATTCGAGAGCGGGTCTGTATAATTGTGATTATTTCTTGACAATAATACGTCACGACGGGCCCGACATCCGGCGAAGTTAATTAATAATAGCTCGGGTCAGAAACTGTAAGGAAAATATCATTTCATTATAGCCAGTTGTTATCACAATACATCTAATACTGGGTGACGGTACAAACGGAGAAAAAATACGTATTTCCACTGATAAAACTGCATACAGAATGATAAACAACTATTCTGTACTGTGTTATCTGTATTCTGTGATCGATTCTACATCACCTTACTTAGACAGCGCGGTTTTGTATAATAATAATATTTTAGCGTTATCCTGGTTGTGCACTTGTCGCAGGGCCCCCTTTGGACTATAATCCACGACATGGCAGATCAGGGTAATTAAAGTAGAGCGGCTGCCATCTGACCTATGCGACCCTGTTAACAGGGGAACCTGACAAGCTTGGCTGACGGTTACACATTCAGGGTAGAGTTCACGAACACATTATTAATTTTAAACATTCGTTTTAATATTATTTGACATATTTTGTATGGGAATTGTGTCAAATAAACCGTCAATCTATGTTTACCGGCTGCAGTGAAATAAAGGATCAACCAAACTAGTTTTGTTAGTTGAAAGTTTCGTTGTAGTGAAGTCAATTTTTGTTAAATATACACCATCAGTTCAGTAATCGGTACAAAACCAGTTTGTTACTGATAACCAGTAGGTCGCAAGTCACTAGATAACGGCCTACTAGTAGCAAAATTTTGGTTACTGTTAACCAATCATTTTTTTCAGTGTGTTTAAAAGTTGGTGAATTCGAGTCTCAGTCGTCTGAATGTGCACGTTTCCTCATGATGTTTTCCCTCACCATAAGAGCTCCTAATTATTAGATAGCGGTTTATCTACTTATTACATGTGCATACAAAACGTATTAGCTAATTGTTACTTTTAGATAAGTTACAACTACTACTAGACACCTACAACCCTTGGAAGCTATAAGAAAATTGTAACGACTCTAGTATCAGATTAAATTCTATTCTTACTTTAACATAAAATACTATTTGGTGAGAAAATCGACGCTGATCTACAAGATCCGCTTGCAAAATGAATAGAAATAGGAAGCCATTACATTTATTCGGTCTAGAGATTCATTGTGTGTTTATTCCCCAAATAAAGCACGCTCACGCTTAGTTTGGAGCTAGGTAATTAGTGTGAATGTTGACACAATTTATTTATTATTTACTCTATAATTAATAAATGTTTTTTATAATGTTTATATTTTTGCTTTTAAGTATCGTTTTCATCTGACAACTAAGAGATGCTTTTAATTCCCCTCATATAGTACACGAATCGTCAGTAAATATTAAATTAAGGGGGTGCAGCGTGAAGCAAGTCGAGTAAGTCTAAACGATCTTCAAACAGAATCGAACTTATTAATATGAGTAATTAGATCCATTTGCTTTTAAATTTGCTTTAAAGTTTTAGACTTGATGATTTAATTAGAACAATAGTTTTATTCTGCGCAATGCGCAAAACCATCAGACATTTGTGTTAAAAACTGAAAAATTGATCATATTTTCTTATTTATATTTTATTCGTGTATATTAAAAAGATGGGGACCTGCGGAATATCAATACAATCATTTTCATGTACAAATTATTGTTTCAAGCGTAAAAATCACTAAGTTTTTGAAAAAAAATGCTCTTAGATATAATCAGCTACAAGCCATGTTTATTATATGATAAAGAATTTGTTTCAAATTTCAACAAGACCAGGACCTTGTGCAATGATTAGGCTAACGTAAATAAGTTGTTTTAATGTATTTAACTAATTCAGCTCATCGTACAAGTGATTTAGAAATACGTTAATTTTTTCAATTTCCACGAAAAAACAAAATACACGACCAGTTTGAACTTGTATTCCAGTACTTATGTTACGGATAAGTACAGCCATAAGCATTTTCAGTTTGTAAAAATGCACCAGTTAGTTGTGTGGCCCAAATAATAAGCCGCGCCCTCTGTGATCTATTGTTCCAGCTTTGCGGAACCGCACTCGGAAGCCTGGTAAAAAATGATCGCACTTATTAACACCACCCCAAACTCAATTGAAAGATTTTTTGACAGCCCGATTGTATTTTGTTTGATTGTATCGCTGCACCATTCTTCGATTATTATTCGAAGGGTAGTCTAGTTCCACTTGGCTCAGCGGATGAATGTCTAATTTAGCAGGATTTTTTTCGGTACTAGGTAAATGTGTTTCAGGTTTTAAACAGTCCAGTTAAATGCATTACAAACATGATTGATATTAAAATCCATTGGTAACTGGTAATAAATAAATAATGCTAATAATAAAAAAAAGCTTTTCAATTAAGTTCTGCCTTATTGACCTCTTTCTCTCTACCATAAACTTTTTATAATTTATTTAAGACTTCTCGTCTGCTTAACCCTATCTGGAGCTAATTTAATCGTGAAAAAACTCTGTAGATAAATATAAATTCTCATTTTGTTCCAGGCTTCTTGGAAATTAAGGCGGCTAGAAAAATATTATGAGTTAACCTAGTTCCGTAAATGGGAACAAATTAAAATTTATGTACTGGCCAATGAAGCAATGCGACGTGGGAAGTTTGGAATCCTCACCGCTATTACTGAAAGGGAAATTCTTTGCGGTATTACAATAGCCGCACCTCGGGAAAGTTTTCAAATATTACCACCATTATTTCCCAAGATGACAGAGGTTGGGCACATATTAGCAAAGTTCGGAGAGCCCGTTCGGTGTCACTAAATCCATTTTTAAAGGCCCAAAAATAACAGAGATGCAGTACCGGCAATATCAATTTTGCGTCTGTCGGTTTACAGATATAACTTTTTTTTTTGCGACTATTTCACGTAGTAGAATTTTTGAGCTAAAAACGAGTATAAGTTTATCGTTTATACTGTTATTGTTTATATAACACCCGTTGAGTGTTGTTAGGTACTTATTTATGTTAATGACTAATTTACATAATTCAATTATTAGGTATTCTAACTTTGATTAGTAACGCAGACTCTATAAACTTCATCTACATTGATTTAAAAATAGTGTAGTACCTACTTATAGAGATTAAAAAAACGGGCTATTCAGGCCTAGCATCTACCTTGATATAACTCTTATTAAAGATAATTTTATCATGTACCTATCATATCTACTATCACAAAAAAAGCGTTAAGCCGTTGGTCCTGCGCCTGATCTCTCTACGGTTATGTCGGACTGCCGTCTCACCGAACTATGAGAGTAAAGAAACAGAGAGTGCACCTGTGTATTGCGCACACACTTGTGCACTATAATATCTCCCGCGCAGTCGGCCAATCTCTGTTAAGATTGGCCACTGTAGTTGAAATTCGGCTAGGAGGACGCACCACTATCACAATACAATAATATTATTATAGCGCGAAGAAATTATGAGCACTTGATGCCAACAAGCGAAACGCAAACGGCGCACGATTCCACCAAACCAAATAATCCCGTTTGGGTCTCATTTTTCTCGAGTCGCGTGTAGTAATTTCGCAAAATACCGCCAAAAAGTCTCATTTCATAAACGAGGAAATTAATTTACATTTCCACGTTTACATAAATAAGAGAAGCCATATTGGCCCGCGTTTGTGGTTGAGCTTCAGACTTTTGCGGGCTCGCGCAGCGAACATATTTAAGAACACGCGTTCTCTTTCTTGCGACGAGGAAAATTTTACGAACAAGCGAGACGTCAAGATGTCTATAAGTTGCTCTCTAGAGACGTTCATGCGTCGCGATCGTCACAAACGCTAATACGCAAATACGCGGTACCCACAAAAACTGCTCGGCTGTTACTTTCGTCTAGGTGCAAATAATTTCAATTTTAAGCAGGTTGGCAAATTATGCAGCAGTTAGGACTTTTTTAAGTAACAGTTTTTAAGACTGTAGGTAGAAGGTATACTTTTCTTATCACGTAAGTAAATTTTTTAATTCATTTGTTTTAATAAAATCGAATAAAAACTTTTTACTAAAAGTGTTTAATACTCATATTGGTTGGGTATACTTACAAATCGCAGTATTAGTGGGTATCCTACTATTTCCATTTTCATCTGTTGTATAGATTCAGAAAAAATTTTCGGCTGCTCGTTAAATGTTTGAAATCCAATACTTAGGGTTTCAAATAACCGAAAATTTCTGGGAACTCAAAACGTTATTATGTCATAAAAGGAAATTGAGAACCACTGCTCTCTGTAGTAAGTTTATAGCTATAATTCAAACTTAATAATGAAGACGGACAAGCGGTATTGTTTGTTCTTGAAAGGTAGATTTTCGTGCAATGAAATTAATACTAATTGAGAAACGTGAGCTTAGAATATGACTCAATTCGATTAGCGTGACAATGGAAGCTGTGGCTATTATACTTCCATTTATGGTAAAATATTTTTAAAGTGATTTCTGGTACTGCGAAACTGATTCTAAAAATTATTTTACCATTAGAATGTTAATTTTTCCTAAGCGGCATAGGCTCTATTACTTTTTTTAAATAATTGCATCTGTGCAAAGCTAGACATAAAAGGTTACATTTCGACTCTCCATAAAAATCAGACGGGTCACGTGACTTTAGTATCGGAAGTCAAAGACCTTTTGTCGTTTTTCGACCCATATTTCATTCATTTTGAGTAGCTCCCTTCACTTCTGATGGGTAGATTTGAAACACAGAATAAGTAAAAGTGCCGTTAGCCACCTAGCATTATCTTTCGAAAAAGGCATCGGAAAGTCGGCATCAAATCCGAGTTCCATACGTCATGTATAATCTCGAGCATTACAACTCGACTGCGATTCGCCTTCCGCACGGCTGAGATATTGTAATGAAATCCTGCCATCTGTTTTATTTCGCGACGTAATATGATGTGAGGCCGCCTGCTTTTCGTACGGCAAGATTAAAATAATGTGCATTACGCTGTGCCGGTTTTTAGGTAATAATTCTATGCGAAATTATTACGTTAAGGGGGATTATGTGTACGGTACACAGACTTTAAGATACAATCAATTTAAATCAACGAAACTGTGTTACAATTGCAACGCGGGATTAAGGCCCAAAATAATTTAACTTTTGCCGAAAATCGCGTCCTTGTTAATGTTATGATACACAATTACTTAAACTAATTATAAAGTGTGTGGTTTTACACAGGAGTCAAATCAAAAAAGGTGAGTATGGCCATCAACATCATTGATTTATACTAGTCGGTTACTAAAACTAGTCGATTCTCACGTCTTCGTTCGCGCAATTGTCGAATTTCTCAAACAAACTTCCTCATAGTTTTTTTTTATCCTGACCCACCTCATTCTTCTGATTTCTGACTAGCTAAATTCTTACCAATTTTTATCAATTTAGCTTCAATACTGACAAAGTTTAATACAAACTTATCCCTTCTTTTTTGCCTTCTTAATGAGTGAATTTACAAAAATCTTTTCTTAGTTCTAGCCTACACTATACAAGAACGCATGGTGCAAAATTAGTTTCTAACCCTAGTTACTTTGGGCTGTGCGTGAACTCAAAATTTATAGAGACTCCATTTGGTTTTTCTTTTCCAAGAGTATGATGACGATGGTAAAAGTTGTTGGTAAGTACTGATGGACATTCACCTCCTTTACTATGGCTACTATGTGCCACCATTTGTTTAAAGATTTTAATATCGAACAGTTATTGTATCTGACTTGTACCAGTGCACGCTTTGATAAGCACTACCAATACGACTAGGTATGTATCTAGACGCTAGATCCAGACTAGCCTTTCGTGCAGCTAACTGAGTTCCCTCTGCCGTCAGCACCACTGCAGATGTCAATGCACTGTGAACTGACATTTATTTAGCCAAGTCACCGCTAACTGTACCGAAGGGCGTATTGAACATTGAACCATGTTAAGACTTAAGTTCTTGAAACATTTTGTTTACTTACTCAAATAATAGTCATGAGTTGTATTCAATGGAATACATACCTACAATGAATGTCTATTAAATAATATACTAAAGAGGACTGCGTGTACTAGAGGCTAAACTCATAATTTCGTTCGGATCTTTCTTAGAATGGGGCGATGAAATATTTCAGCGGTTTACCAAGAAATCCTGAAAACCCAAAAGTAAAGAGATAGATATAATAAGACAAGCTGTAAACTCAAAGCATCTTTATCTGTAAAATTATTTTTATTAATTACAAGGTGATCTTTTTGATATTCCTACTTTAAGTTCAAACATTTGTTCTTCTGTTTAAATGCAACAACTTTGTCTATTAATACAATATGGTGCGGTTATAAATGTATTTAAAAAAAACATTACAAATAGATCACACATATTATTATAATAAATTTATGGTCGTATCGTGTAGCAAAAGTTGCAATTTCAATTCAGTCAGTTTCAGTAGCGCGTGGAATCGGATTAACTCTGATTTGCCAAACACGTAGGTAATTACAAATGTTTGACACTAGCTTGTTTGATCTGCACACGCAATGTGCAGCAAGCAGCCAAGATACACAAACGTCACATGTGATCCGTTAGCAATAACACAGGGAGGTATAATGGGGAATTAACTACATGACATGACAATTTCGTAAAATACGTAAGTTTAAAAATCCTGAATCAGAAACTGAATCAAAATATGTTTTTTGAGATCGACCAATGGTTTTCATTCTCATCTGATTCTATATTTTTTGTCTGATTCTAGTCGTTTCATAGTAAGTATAATACGAACTTCCAAACTTTTATCTAACCGAAATAAAGTTATCGGCTTACATAATTTGTAAGATACTTTTTACTTAGTATTTAAGATATACCTACTACATCAGACTGCGGCTACTAACTGGTTTTGTCTGCGAAGCAGCTGTCATAATATGTAATTCTAGTTAAATTTTTGTTATTGTTTGGTATCTACCTTCTATTTGTATGGCCTTATATAAGATAAAGTTTAACTAAAACTATAAGTACCTACCTTTACTAGTAGTTTTTAGAATGTATAATTTACGCGAGAATAACTGCCGAAAAACTGCTGTGCAGTTTGGCAGATGTAAATAAAGTGTATACTTTCTGTATATTTTTGGAAAAACAATAAATAAATAAAATAATAATAGGCAGATGACTTGACTAAAGTCAAATAACTTGACTGAAAAATAAAGTCTTGTGATAATCCAACAACGATTATTAGTGTACATGAGTATTTTTGCGATTATTTTCAGGCACCATCCCTTAATCCCTCTCTGCCCTAATAGCTCATGTTATAGCAAACGCGGTGATACAACCTGATAATGCTTTCGACGTTATGTTGTACTAATATGCTATTTGTATTCGCGGGCGCGTTGTTTATTGCCCATTGAGATTCGGGAACCATCGAGAACCCATTGACTGGGCAATTTACACGGTAACTTTTGTACCGCAGCTAGATTCGGTATAGGCTGCATTAATAATTTATGCCGTTAAACACTGAATACCATGCATTGCTATGGCCTGTAGTATTATACCAAAGAGTCATCATCATCATCATCCTAGCGTTATCGTGTGAGCCCTCACACCAGGGTCCGCTGACCATGATCCAGGATTTGGCAGATCAGGTAATTACAATGGAGCGACTGCCATCTGACCTCCGTGGCCCTGTGAAAGAGAACCTGACCCAGTTTTGGATCATAGTTACACATTCAGTTACCTGAATGTGCAGGTTTCCTCACGATGTTTTCTCTCACCGTAATAGCATCGGTTAGTTAAGTAACCAATGTACTCAACTAACTAACTCAAAAAAAGTCATTGGTACATGGCAGTACGTGGGATCGAGCCCGGTACCTCCCGCATGAGAGGCAACTCGCTAGCCACTGCGCCACAGACGCTCATATTTTATACCAAAGAGTACGATCACATAATTCGGATAAATCGCTGAAGTTTTAAGACTAAAAAGCAGTAAAATCATATATAAAAATAAGTACATTCCATGATAACATCGTCGCTTACCATCAGGTGAGGTTTCGGCCTAATGTCTGCCTATAAAATAATTGAAATAAAAATAATTTATCTTAAACGCTATATACCCATCTCAAGTCTTTTTCATTTGTGAATAAACAAATTCCTATTGGTATAACGACCTGATGCTGGGGTTAAATTTAACCGCTAACATGCCAGCTTTTTTTATTTTAAAATCAAAACTAACTTGAATGAGTATATCGTTTTAGAATAGCTACTACCTACCTTTAATGACTCCATCTTCCCTAACAAAACTAAGAATAAGACCAGAATATACAACTTTCCTTTGTTTATTTAGTTGCCGACAAACTCAAGTGTGATGTGGCAGTGAACAAAATTTTGTAATTGCTCGTTTTGAAACCTTCTTATACATTTATATGAGTAGTATGAGTAGTTTTGCAAACGAACTTATTATCACACATTTTATGAAAGTTCTGTGATAAATGAGTCGAGTTTGCAGTTTTGTGTGCAACGTGAAATGTAGAAACGTATTTCAAGGTACTCGGAAATAGTTTGTATCCGATAAAAGCAGAAGCTATCTTGTATCTCGCAACAAAATAAATGAAATGTTTGCATTATTCCAATTTGAATATGCTTCAAATTACAAGCAATAAAAGCATATTCAAATTACTTCTATGTTTTATTGTGAATACATTTTTGTTTTAATATTAGGTTTATCATACTCGTATGCTTAAGAAGAAACATTTTTAAAAATAATACAAGTATTTATTATGTGAATAGAACCACGGCTGATTTTCATAAGCCACCAACAACATGAATACGGCTATTGATAATAATTTAATTCTTAAGTACATTTTTAACAAAGACATACGGCCGAAAACTGAAAGGCTACTCAAATATTTTACGGCTTCTCAAACAATTGAGCAGCTCCTAAACTCAGAATTCGCATACTCAAAGCCAAAATGTAAGCATCTGTTAAACTTAAGACCATCTCAAAATAAGTCGGCCTCTAACGCCACTTAGATAAAAAATTGTATACTGACACGCAACTCAACGCTATTTAGCTGTCAAATGACTGTCATACCAATTTGAGTAGCCGTTAAATCTGAGAGTGGTCTTGAGGTCTCTCAAATCAGTTGATAGTGATATCATGGTATAAAAATAATGTCTATAAAATCCTTATCTTCTCTGTGGGTACCCATGTTGCCCTATTTTAACCCTACTTTCAAATACTAGAACACAATCAGGACTCAGATATGCACTAGAAATCTCATAAAGAGGCTTTTGTTGTCTTACAAAGGTGTTTTCTTTGCCTACAACGGAAATTACAATTCCTTCTAGTTATTGTAGTATGCATAATTTGCACATCGTTGCACTCTCAATTGATAGCCTAATGAGAATGAAGTGAGAACTCCTTATTGAGGAAGGAGAAGGAGGAGATTGTTGAGGTAGAGCTAATAAATCTTTGTGGTCAGCACTATGCTAATAAATATGTACACATTTTTATAGTAGTCATCATATAATCACAATTACATCGTAAAACATAATTATAAAAATAAGTAGAAAGTCGAAATAAGCGAGTAGTAATTGATGTATTCTTCTTCTTCTGTATGTATCTCCTGGCCTCTTCAAACTTTTCCACAACGCTCTGTCACCGGTAATTCTAAACCAAGTTGTCCCGGCAGGATCTTTTAGGTCATCGGCATCCGACAATGTGGCTGGTGGGTTTGATCCACCAATGTAGAACATTATTCTGGTGTAGAACACTTGGCATACCAATTTGATTTGTCTTAATTTAAAAAAAATGTATGACTATTTTATGCTTGTTTATTTCCATTTTATTTTTGTTAATTGAATAGTTATTAAATACTGCACTGCACTTCAACCTTGTATAAATTTATTTTAATGATGTGAATTAAAATTAATTTGATTAGAACCGCGCTGTAACAAATGTCAAAAAGTTAGACAAATATTTTTTTTTCTTTGACACTCAACGTTTCATTTCACAACAATGGCGTCGTAAAAGTTTCTATCAAAAAAAAAAGAATCTATACAAACAATGCTACGTAAAGCGAATACGCTCCTTAAGAATATGAAAATTGTAAACGAGAACATACTTTTAAAAATGAATGTTGCCATTATGTAAACATTTAAAAACTGCTCAGCTAATTATGGTCATGGTTTAAATTGCCTGTGTGGCGTTTGTGTATACCATTTAAATGTGAGAGACACTCAATTTTAGGAGGCCTTCTAGTGAGTGATGGATTTGAGTAGCGTTTCAGTATTCGGCCGTTATATTTGTTGCTTAGACTATGTGTATACATTACTGTAATTGTTCATTTTTACGTAACTTACAATATAATCAGATATGTGTGATTCATAATCTCTTAAATCTATTCATCTACATTGAAATCAATTCCCGTGAAACGGGTTGAATATACGTCAAAATAATGTTACGTGAAAACTATCTGGTTAAGCCGTCATTATGAGGAGTGCGATCGTTGATGTGTTTATTAACTTAATATGCATTGTGTACGTCGAATCTATTTTGAGCATCTATGAAACATAACACCGAGCAACGTTTCGACGCCCAATATTGTTTATTAGGCGGGCGGTTTGTGCGAAATCGCCGTAATATAATTTAACTTGATGCTAAAACTAGGTATCAAATGTTATAATATTGGAAATTGATATTCAAACTTTTAGTGGCTATAACTTGGGGTTTATGGTGAAACCTCTTCGTGTTGCTATAGTATATTGCCCTTCGGTTGTAACTAATAAGCATACTATTAGTAATATATCGTTAATACGACTTTAAAGTTTAGTAAGATATTTATTTTGGATCTTTAAAACGAACTTGCTAATTTCTTATTAACGGTAGGTATAAGCATATCTTTAAGAAAATATCAAAGGAAAAATTACAATGCGACTAACAAATAATAAATTCTATAAAGGATTCGTGAGCTCATTTTGTAAGTTTTTTGTTGACTGACAATATATTTTTACTGCATACGTTTTAATTCGATAAGGACAAATAGAATCTTTTATTTTATGGACGTTTTGGTATTACGGGAAAATGTTTCTCTCGAAATATAATAACACAATCTGTGACCGTAGAATTCAATTTGACGGGCCCGTTGGCGCACTCACAATGCCGTCTGCCAAGTAAGGGATACCTACTAATACTACGTAGTTGTTTTTAGTTTGGATACCTACTTTACACACAAACTACCCCGGTTCATTGATTTCAATATTGAATTTGGCACTCGATGCGAGGAGAGTTTCAACATAGAATAAATATATTTATGTAGAGGTATAACACGTAGTCATTTGCGTACTTAATTTATTTGTAAAAATTCAGTTACAACTCTAAATCGAGATTTTTTTAAAGAGAGTATACTACTTAATTTCTGGTCTTGTAGAAAAAATCTTTAAACACCCTCGCCAGCTAACTGAGTTGAGAGACGCGGAGGAATGTTGGCAAAGTCTCTGTACTAGTGAAGACATCCCAAAGGAAACACACAACCAAAAACTCTGGGATGTCCCTCTAGCAAGAGAGACTTTCAATACCCTGCTTCAAAATTCAGTCAGTGATTGTCATCGTGCAAGGCTCTTGGCAGTTTCCTGTAAGGAATCAGGCCACTAGCTTCACGCCCTCCCATCTAAAAATATAGGTAAATTTTTTGACAGCGAGACATTCCGGGTGTGTGTGGGTTTGCGAATCGGGGCCCCGGTTTGTGAACCATTTACGTGTCCCTGTGGCAAGGAGGTCGACAAATTAGGGCTTCATAGTCTTTGTTGCCAGCAAAGTGCGGGGCGTCTCGCCCGCCACGCAGCACTTAATGACGCCATCAGAAGAGCTCTAGCCAGCATTAACGTTCCTTCCACATTAGAACCTCGTGGGTTGGTCCGTGATGATGGCAAGAGACCTGATGTCCTCACGCTCATTCCCTGGGAGCGGGGACGGGCCTTGGTATGGGACGCAACTTGTGTTGATACTTTGGCCCCTTCTCATCTCAGGGAATCAGCTCTTAAAGCTGGGTCTGCCGCTGAGTCGGCAGAAAACGCCAAGCGGCGCAAATACGAGTCTCTTGCAGGTGATTATGTGTTTGCACCGTTTGGCGTTGAAACTTTTGGACCGTGGGGACCTAACGCCAAATTACTTTTTTAGAAAAATAGCCCCTAAATTAAATACAATTCTGGAAAACAAAAAAGCTGGCTCGTTTCTCGCTCAGAGGCTAAGTATGGCTATCCAACGCGGAAACGCAGCCAGCATTCTCGCTTCCTTGCCTCATGAACACAGTTACATTTTTGAATAAGTAGATTTTAAAGTTTTTTTTTAAGTGTACATATTTAGTTAACTGATTATTTTTATGTGATTTAATCAATAGTAGTACGTTTAGTTCTGTTCATCAATATAACCATTTTTAGTAACAATTAGAATAAATACATGACGGGCGCAGCTTAATGTTAAATAAGATTATATTACAAAATGAAATAAAATGATTATACAATTATAAAGATTAAAATTCTCTAAGAACTCTATTTCAGGAAATAGGTAAAGCATCAGTAGTCTAATGCTTACCTATTGTTGAGCACCGATGGCTTAGTCAACCTTTTTTAGTATCATTTTTTATTTTAACTTTAACTTTGAAACTTTTTAAAATAAACAAAATCCAATGCCAAAACAAGCTTGTAGCAAACAACTTAAGTATTAAGATACGAGTTGAGAAAGCTGCAGTCCCTTAGGAAGTATCGGGAAACATATTTGCATCGATAGATGGATCGCCGGCGAGTCCCGACCCACATAAATATGCATTTCCCCATAGTACGATGGCATTGTTTCACATTCGACGTTTTAGTTAGGACGCTGAAGTAAGAAAAAACCGGGTAAGTTAGAGTCGAACTCGGTTCCGCAAAAAATTATGTTAAATGCAACAAAAGGCTGTTTTGTGCTTAAAAATCAATACGCTTTCATACTCTAATCCCAATAGTTCGGTGCTTCAGCGAGACACCAAAGTTCCCGTTAAGATTATTCATAGAACACATAACGGCCTATACAATCCCGGTAACGAAGTGACCTGGAGAGCACCTTAAGAACCGTCAAGAGGCCATTAAGGCGCCCTCCGCTCGCAAATCTCCTTGAGTATCACGTCCAATTTTTACAGAAACTGACAAATGCTAAGTATATTTACTCCGAAAAATAAGAAAATCCATATAGATTTAGAACGTCAATCACGCGCACGAAAAGTTTACAAAGCGCATGATTGATGAATACGAATTTTTCATTTGTCTTTAACCAAGTCTGTTTCGAAAAAGCTACGATGGTTATTTCAACCTAAATTGATTACTTTTATATTTATACCAAACTGTGTATTGAATGTAAATACAGAAAACGATTTTAAACTTAAACATTGAGTATTGTTCAACTTTTAAAGTTGGTAACTTTTCACGGTCCTAAAAGCTTAAATACCAAAACTTTTCCGATTTAGTTTCTTTGAACTTCATTGGAGCGAAGAAGTTTATTCGCTGAAAATTTTAAAAGTTTTTTTGTGTTTTTATTTCTTCCAATATTGTCGTTTCAATACTTTCATCTCGTTTAAATATCCAAGAAGAGCTTTATTTAGTTTTTACCTTATAATAAAGTTTTAAACACTAGCTAATTATATCTTTACCGGTGTGTGTTATTTGTACTGGTTCAAAATTTAGTCTGTCGTTTGTTTTGACATCTTATTTTTCATATATCGTTGAGTAAAAACCTTCGCAGTCTCTTTATTGTTACATAATCAAATTTGTTACAGGATTAGGTAGAGAAAGTGCAGATGGCGCGAGCAAGTAAGTAAAGAGCGAAGTGATAGGGTCCCGATATACGTGTCTCGGATACTGACGACTGCTTTCACATTTTTGATATTCAGATCAGCAGCCACTGGGAACAAAACCCGAGTTAACTTCAAGATATTGAAAGCTTATGGATTTTCGATGTTGTCGGTAAGAACAGCCCGGTAATCAACAGAAGGGTAGGCATTACGGTGCCACGATTTACCACCCTTTCTGCTTGATAGCCGGGAAATTCCTTTAAAATAAATTCACGTTCCACCCCTAAATATTCCAAAGGTAAGGGAATACGGCCCCGTTAAAAACATTCGTGGCAATACGATTCTATAGTAATATATTTTTCTTCGGTTAAAGATAGTTGCGTAAGCTAAGAAATATTTTTTTAGTAGGACTTTCTCGTACCAATTTTAAAATACACATTTAGTAAAAGGTACCGAAAAGAACAGATGAATTGTGAAAATGGGCTCTCATTTATGGTCATTATCGTTACCACCAATCTGCGGGTTATGGCCTTATCAGGTATTCTGAGATATTTTAAACAAGCCTTTGAATAAATACATTTTGGTTAACGTAGGAAATACCTACTTCGAGCTCAAAATTTTTATTAAATTTTTTTATCTATGTAGATATTTGTGCATGTTTATATGGGTCAGCATGATCTTTATAAACTGCCGTGCATAAGAAGTAAGAAGAAACAGTTACACAAAGCATGTCGCATGGGTTAAATTAGAGTCCTGCAATATATCTGAGCCAGACTGACTCGATGAAATTATAGACTTTGAGAATACATTTATTTCATTTTTGTTTGTTTTTGCATTGGTTCTCTCAGTACCACCATTTTACTGTTGTACAAAAAGATTAAATACGAAAATATAAGGCCTAACTTTATCAACTGTATGCCTTTTGATTGATGTCCAATTGATGATTCTGCTGCTTTGATGCAACAACTTTAATATGGGACCAACGTCTAAATCTCAAATCAAAATATGATTTTTGCTTAAAGATTGTTACAGCTGATCATTAGTCTAGAATGACAAGATGTATTTTTCGCTGACTTTGTGTTTGAAGGTGCTTGTACTCACCAAATGTAAGAATTAAATACTAAAACATCGATATAATCGACACGGTCGATGTAATGGTATATGATAGTTTACATACAACAAAGGCCATAAAGTAGTTATCAGCTGATCAATATCTTTTGTAAAGTGGATATTAGCCTATTGTAAAAGTTGTTCTATCAGTACAGCAGAATTACCCCAAGGAATACAATTGGTTTTGTTAGACCCTGTATATTTATCACTGCAATGCAATGCAGGCGGGCAAAGAGCCTTGCCACTTGAGTCAAGTGCGAAAGAATGCACTAATTCTTTACATAGTCAAAAAAAATACGACAGCTCCGTCAATAAACAGTCGCTTTCCAGCCGACCGCGGCGGAAGGTCCGTCATACCATGTCATACTTTCGAATGTCTAACCGTTTTGGTTGGCGGCCAATTTTAATTGAATGAAAAAATGATCGTCTATGCATTTTTTCGTTTTGGATGATGGGCTAATGGAAATTGGCAGTGTTCGCCGCGGCCACCCGTGCCAACTTTTGCAGAGCCAGCTATCACTACGCTCCAGTTCGAGCTATGGCGAGATATATCGTTTCGATTGAATAATGGTCTTATGGCAATTGCCTTCCAGTGTCCGTTCACTCGATTCGATTATGAAAATCGTTGATTTCACCCTTTTCAACTACGCAGGTGAGGTTGGTTACGTGCTTCCTTGGTTTCTGTCTGCAGTTCTCGCTTCGTGTGGGGCTGGGGTAGATATATTTTTTTACGTGAATCTAGATACTTTAATTTTTTTTTAGATTTGCCATCTTCAGTATTTATGTGTCAAGTTTGGCTTTTTTAATGTTAATCTACAAATAAGTTAGTAATAGGAAACTGAGGTAGAATAAGTTTCGTGAATACTCAATAATATTTATTCTATTAAGAAATAAAGAAAGACACATTTTAGAGAGCAAGTTTCCAAATACAATAGATAATTAATTGTTATGCGACCGCCAGCGGTCTTATGATCCTTAAGAGGTTAATAAATGGACATCATATTACACACGAAAATAACTACATGAAAGGCACGAATACAAAACATGTAAAATTACAATTTAGTTAAAACCAGTCGGACTATTATTACTCTGAAATATGAGGTACATTGCTTTTGCGCCGGGACTGTTTTTTTTTTGTATGGAAATGACGTATGGGCGTTCTTAGAATTGTTTAATTACTCGATCAAAAACAGTGTCGAGTTTCCTATCAAAAATGAATGAAACATCTCGAAATACTTTTTTAACTAAACAAATCCGTGAAACTGATTCAGAATCGTTATTAAAATCTATTGACACATAAATAAAGGCCACCAGTTCGATTGTCTCTGAGCGCAAAGCGACTGCAAATATTGTGTGATATAAATAAAACCACATACCAACGAGTCAACAATCAAAACATTTTGCGGCATCGGCCTTTCGAATGAGCGGAATTTCGTATTTGAATGATTTCATTTATCTTTGAAAATGGGAAGTCGATCATATGTGCCTCGAATGGACGTATTGACATTCAAAGCCTTGTGCAGTTTCTATTGAATTGTAAATCTGAATTCTGAGACTCGAACACAGGATCTCAACAAAAATAGTTCTCAGAATTTAATAGTTCCTATTGTTTTAAAAAAAGTCGTATATGATAATTATTTTGAACTACGCATGTGTAGGTAGATATTACGAATCCTTACTTTAGTCTGAGATAAAGGAGCCTAATTCGTCAAATGCAAAGTTTTTGATTGATTTATAGATAAAATAAATATTAATTTATTTGATTTAATTATACTTTTCTGCACAAATTAAAAACGATGTACAAATGGCGGACTTAATGCCAAAAGCATTCTCTACCAGTCAAACACAGAGAAGATACAGGCGGTGCAAAAGAAGAAAGAGAGAAATTATCAACGAAAGTATCAAGTGAGAGCATACAGAACGTATAGGTAAGGCAAAATAATAATCTACAAAAAAAATAGGTTTTGTATTTAATACCCTTCAAAAGACTTTTGAAGGGTATTCACCTGCAAACGCCTTAAGAGTTTGATATTGGAATATTTTTATACTATTAGTCATTTTATTTAAACTAGTTCTTAATTCTCTACTCTTGTCTCCGAAAGACCATGAAACTAAATCTTTTTTGTGAGCAGCGAGCTTCAATATCGTCCGGCCGTTGACTATGCGCTTAACCATGGCTTAATCATTACACCGATACACCATTTCTTGGAAACTTGGTGTGGAGTAAACCCTACTAGAGCTACTATACAGACTTGGACCCGAGTTCACCAATTTTTATACAAACGGTAAATTGCCCATGCACCGGCTGATTAAAAATTAAACATGTGTTGGTGACTCCAGGGTTAGAGTTTAAATAGGCCTATTAAGACCTGAGTTCACCATTTTTTAAACAGCCGATTAACCTCGATTGACGGTTACCTAATTTGACAGAATTTCCATTAAAAAAAGTTCAAATAATGTCAAAGGTTACAGGTAAACAGGTGTTACATGGAAAAACCAACATCCGTTCCGTCGTTATGATCTGTCATTTGATATGGTCTTTCACAGATATTAAATACACTAGTGTACGGCTTGCAATTATTTCAATGCAATACGAAAGATTTTGAACGTAGTAATATAGAACATTGTGCCATCGTTTGTCACGATATCGAAGGCGATTTTCGTAACGATGGATTGTCCCGTGTATTAAGGCCAATTAGTTAGAAGTCAGTTAATACAGTACCTACAGTTAGATAGCACTTAGAGCCTCTTTTATTATTTGTGTGCGTGAATAGGTGTTAATGTAATCTACTACATGGATTATATAGAGTGCCTGTGGTGTTTACTGCAGCAGCGGCACAATAAGTGGCTTGTTTGTTAGTTTCAGCGATATCTTTTTACCCGTCTGCGAAAGGAGGCTTAAATTTTTACATACTCACGGTATGTGTATGTATAATTATTTGGCACGTCCTATAGTCCGAACGGCTGAACAGTTTTTAATGAGGTGGATTGTAGTAGTGACATAATAGGCTATATGTATTTTAAAAATGGCGCCCGCAAATGGAAATAAAGAGTGGGAGAATGTTTTTTTTTATTAAAACAATATTACCCAATATTGTTCATGAAAGGTAGTGAAAAGACCATTTCTAAAATAATTTTTTTTGTAGTCTGTTGTTTTGTTTTTTTAATAATTATGTTTGCTTGTTTTATACAGATTACGAGCAGCTGCGTAACAAGATTTTATGTGTAGCTTTAAGACAACTTTTGTCCTCATAACAAATTTTTCGTTGTTTAATTTATAGAAGCGCTCGCCATCGTATATTTACTGAGCCATGATTGGATGAGAGCCCTTGCGAGCACTCCACTCCCGCGGCACCTGATTTAATGAGCGCGAATATTTCATGTATCGTTAAGGCCAGCGTCGAAATCAATCACGATATTAACGACTTGTGAAATAAATCGAACGAGCAAATAACATCACTTTCCGCTTATGTTTGATTAAAAAGATAGATACGCTTGAGCTTTACTCGCCACCGGCACAACCAATCATGAAGGGTGCTTTATAGCCATACAGAAAACATAGTTTACTATTTGATCCTTTTTAAGATACGAACGACAGCACATCACGGTACCGCAGCATCTTATGCAGTTGTATAAGGGCCAATTTTACAAAATTGATAGTCTAATATGCTGGCCATTGTTCCTACATTCAATTTTAACAATTCGTCACACTACTATGTTCCAGAAAGTAAAGTTTGTCAAAACACCAAAAACTGTATTTTTGAACGACATTCATACATCGTTCGTATATAAGTAATACAAATTGCAAAGAGTTATTATTTCATGGAAAAGGCATGCGTTAATTAATGACTAAAACTGTTTAGTTTTAATCAAAGCACAACAAAAAAGCCACGTTTAACGCGTTTTACGTGTCAACCCGAAACTAACTGTGAATTTGGCCTAGTTCTTTTTTAAACGATATCCTCTTTTCTATTCCACCAAGCGACAAAGTAATAGCAAGTCTCTACATCTAAATCAAACAACCAGCAAACCCAAAGCCATATCTATTGTTAGTCTGGTAATATTGGCACACAAAACGTTAGTTCCATGAAGATTGAATACTACGCTAACGTTATTCTAATGACAGAGATTCTTGCAAGTCGTACTACTTTGAGATGACAACACAGTGTTGTGTTTTTAGAGTGGTTGAAGATTGTTTTGGGCCAGTATATACCGAGAATTCGACGAAGACAACGGTTGATGACGAGCTGGAGCTGCTGCAAGATGACTGTCGTGATCTTCCACGTTTCGCACCCACAAAGCAGCACGGATTTGACGTTGGACTTGAATATCTTAATTTCCAGGACTGCCACACGAGCCGAAGTTGTGCGAATGTAGCTCTGGCCTGGGCGATGCGCGAAGTGATGTCCTCTTCGGTGCCCCCAGTCTCTGACACGACGCTCCCGAGGTAAGTAAATTTGTGGACTCGTTCCACATCCTCTGCACCAATCCGTAGTGGCGTGCAATTATTCACTCCAGATCGCATCTCCTGGGTCTTTCAGCAGTTATACTTAAATTGGTAATATTGCCTAATAAATATTACCTACGATATTGCCAATATACGAAGCACTTATAATTATTTTTATAACTTAAGCAATTATTTTGAAATTGAAATTAATTTCGCTCACAAAAATTAATCGACTGTGTCATCCGGTGGGACTCGAACCCACGCTCCCTCGCTATCCGGGCGAGTGCTCTTACCAACTGAGCTACGGAGGACGTTAGTCAGCCGACGAATTTTTGTAAGTGCTTGATACGAAGCACTATAATAATGTATCTCAAATAATTTAAGAAGCCGCTAATAACGAAATGTTGCGGGATGAATGAGAAGCATTTTACCTTTTTCTTCGCAAAATGTGGCGTGAAGCTTGAGAAGAACATAATAAAAGTATTTTCTGAAGCCCCATAAAACTAGCCCAATCAAAAGGTACCTATAGATAGGTAAATGGTTTCAGTAGAAGTCAGCCTGCTCCATTGTGGTCGGTCCATTCTCCAGAGGATTCAATGTTTCAGGTAAGATTGATTGATGTCTTTATCCAAACATTGCAAAGGCGCCATTTTAAATCAGGTTTTTACACTACAAAAATGAACACGCGCATTTTAGGGGTGTTTTTATTTTTTGGTGGAAAGCTACGAATTAAATTTTTTTTTGACACACTTTGGTGTTGGTACGTCATTTTTTATGATCACAGTCTAAATTAATAATAATTAGTTGATATTTGAACAAACATTATTTGAATGGATGCACGTTATGCTACCATTTGAGGAATTTTCTTAATAACTCTTCAAGAATGGAACCTTTGGCAGAACCATGTCTTTCCCATTATTTTTCTCAAAATTACTTCCAGTTGTCAAACACATTCGACCAAAACTTATTTTTAAAAGTCGTTTGTGCCCGATGCCAGTGCCTATTATTATATTAACACGTACTAAGGCCATATATTATTGCTCCTTCTATGTGACTTTATAGCTTTCTCGCAAATGCGCGTTCGACTCGAGATTGTTTCTAATGCATATTTTATTCGTTCAACGCATAACGCCGACCTATGTAGAACAATAATTTTATTGTAGTTACAAAGCAGCACTTTTATATTTACGTTAAAGGGTGATTTGAATATTATTGCATTTATTTTTCCGCTTACCTCTTACATAAATCGGAAAGGTATTCATAGCTTTATTCACTTTGACCATGTTAAAAGTTTCTTTGAAATAAAATTCAGTATACTTATATTTTGTACTAAGACACTTTCATTAAAATCTTTGGCTCATTCATTAGTGAACTAACAAGTTATTATGAAAAAAAGGTGTCTCGCAACTTTTAAGATTTCTGTCTTTCGTTAAAAATATGTTAAGAAAATAAACTTAGTTTGCGTTTCAATGTATTCTTTATATTCTAAAAGCTGACTTAAGTAATTATTTTTATGTTGTTAATTAAGTTAGATGGGGTTCAATGACAGATATGTAAAATATCCTTTTAATCACAATCCACATGACTAGACCAGGCATATTTTATTCATCATCATCTTTACGCACTTAGTTTTATCAGTTTTATATACCGACGGTATCTAATAAAACCAATATTACTCCATTTGTGCACTCCCGATAAACATCTAACAGCTACAATTTTGGTCCCTTGCAGATTGCTGAGCGCCGAACGCTGTATTAAGTTATTGTATTGTTATCTTCAAAACTAGCGAATATTTTTCGGCACGAACAAAGGACTCCATGCATAGTCGATAGTTGTTCCTCGCAACAGTATTCGTGATCTGACAGTCGTCCATAACCGCAGACTACATAGCCCGATCGGCGTGAACGTGCGCGGATTTTTTCGAACGTATGTTTTTCAACATGACTTCAATGCTCTTTTTTGATTTTTGAACGAATTCCTATCGTAGACAGACCATTTATCGTCTGTCGTTTGCTGCCTGTGAAGTACTGGCTAGTTTTTTACAAGCACTTTAGGTTCCATCCGACGTAGATCCACAATTCTAAAACGGAAAAAAAAAAATTCCATCCATTTTGTTAGCTATTTATTCAACATAATATTATAATTCTAAAATACCACAGCAGCTTGTGTTACAGAAAAGCTTACACGTCGAAAAAGTTCTAAGGTTTATCTGCTAAATCCCTAAAGCAAGTGGTTTTACCTGGTAGCCTTGTCGATTTATTCGAAATCTCCCTACCAATGTTTGTCAATGTTTTCCTAGTAAAATTTCAAATGTTTTAGCCGAGTAGGTGGACCATTTTCGCACATTTTTGAGTTTGGAGTAACTTATTTGTTTCTTACGTTAACGCAAATTGTTGAACTCATTAAAACACAATTTTACGGATTACTTCGCGATTTATTTACATTTTATTTTAAACCTGACGTTTCGAACACTTTACAGCGATCGTAGTCACAGGGAGACTAAGGTATTATTTGTCATTACAAAGTTTTGAAAAATTTTAACTACCGTCACTCAATAATATTAATTTACGTTCCTATGTATGCAGAAAGAGCTAACCGTGTCTTGAGATCTTGCAGTGCTAGGTGTTGCTTTGGTTTTTGCTAGAATAGGATCCCATGCCGGTGGAACTTTCCAACCATCTTCTCTATTGAAATTTGGATGTTTTCGAATTTCAATGGCTTCACGTAGCATTCGAGGAATAAAACGCCGTTCTTTTGCAAGTATTTTAGGTTGGTCAAAACGAATGAAGTGGTTGGGTTTGTCTAAGGCATGTTCACACAATGCAGATTTCGTGTTCCGTCTGGGTCAGGGGAGAAACAACGCCGTATGTGAAGGATTCCTACCATTTCATCAGCGAAATTAAGAACTTACAATTAGCAGATGATGAAACTATGGTTAGTTTTGATGTACAGTCCCTATTCACAAGCTTACCAGTACAGGACTGCATTGAAATTACTAAAAGGAAGCTGGTTCAACTCGACATGCCAATAGAATATGCGGAACTATTGGAACATTGCCTTACATCTGGCTATTTACTGTTGGATAATGAGTTCTACACCTAGCACTGCAAGATCTCAAGACACGGTTAGCTCTTTCTGCATAAATAGGAACGTAAATTAATATTATTGAGTGACGGTAGTTAAAATTTTTCAAAACTTTGTAATGACAAATAATACCTTAGTCTCCCTGTGACCACGATCGCTGTAAAGTGTTCGAAACGTCAGGTTTAAAATAAAATGTAAATAAATCGCGAAGTAATCCGTAAAATTGTGTTTTAATGAGTTTGGAGTAACTTTTATAATCCATATCAACCGATGCAGGTTCGGCAAAACTGACAACGTGACACGTTAGGTACATAAATTGTCGGCATAAATGGCTAAAAGAGCAGAGCACGTGATATCCAGCCAATATTCTATATCACCGGGTGAGCTTAGCGTTACACGTGCGCGGATCCTAAGAACAATAATATTTCATCCCCGCGCCATGATTTGCCGCTTAAGCGCGATAGGGAAATCGTAAATTCAAGAAAAGGAATTTTCTTTATAGTCGCCTAAAAAGTTTCCACGCAAGCACGTAGCCGTACACAGACGACTCGAGAGCAAATGGCACCGAATTGTTATACCATCCGTTTCTGTAGACACCCCTACTTTTCAAATTTTCTTTTACAATGCGACGAGGTAATATGCGTTATATTGGATCGTTTCTCTTTTGAAATGAAATGGAGTTGTTACGTTTTTTCCAAAGCTGAACCAAACAATGTAATTTCGCGCATTCGAGGGAAAATGTAGTTACATACTTAAATATGCTCACAAAAAAGAAACTAAGGGAAATAGTCTCGTAAATGTTATAAACAGAAAAATAAGATCAGCAACAGTGCGTTTTTTCGAGTAAACTACTTCAGTTTTTTTAAATCATTTGATATTTTGATTTACTTTTTGATGAAGATAGTAGGTTTGCAAGTCTAGAGTACCTATTCTCTAAACTTATGAAATTACAGTTTTACTTTTACAGAAACACAAGTTACGTACTCGTATAAATAAACAACGCGTGATAAGGGCTTCAACAGCATTGGCTGTGAGTGTTGGTGACACCTTTTTACAATTGCAAATTGAATAACGAAGCAAAATTGCCATTTATGTGCTGGAACTCGATTTAAAGTTATAAAGTAGATATAGTTATCGTAACAGGCGTTCTTTATAAGATTAGTGCCTTCAGTACATATTCGGTTAGGTATCGAAAGTATGAAAGTATTTACTCGGGAACGTTAGGTTTTTGACTGTTTTTTTTTGTAAATACATCTCTTCGGTGCTTTTAACACTTAACATCCCATAATTTATCTCAGAAATAAACTAAAACATTGAAAAGGATCAGCGCTACCCCCTGAACTACAGAAGTTCATTAAATAATTTGGAAAAGGATCTTAAGGCCGTGTTCTTTGTCCGAGCTTAATCAAATTAACGGTATGCCGGCAAGCCCATTGTCGACGCAAGCGCAACATTCCTCTCCCCCTCCCTCACCTCTCCCACACATACAAATAATATGACCAGCGTTACTCAAAATAGTGGCGTATCATTTTAGGGGGGTTTGCGACAAGATGTAAGTAACGCGGTTGCCAAAAATGAGGGCAAAAATTACTTCCAAAGTTGTCTCGATTTGCGACAAGAAACATCATCACAGCTAAAAATATATATTCGCGGTAAACAACTACGGTAACACAAGACCCAGACCCAAGCTTATACAGAAATATTATGAATTTCTATACTGACTATGTATATAGTCATTTAGTGTTTTTTCACAATGTTTTGTGTAATATGACGATGACTGTTGAAGACACCAGAAAAATCAAGCCGGAAGCCTTAAACAAAACTACATAGTGGCATTATTTCTCAAAAAGTCCGCGTTTTCATACGAGTATTACTTTCAAGGATAGTCTACCTTATTCTAATTTCTATTCATGCGCTGCCTAGTTGGGTCACTAGTCCTTTCATAATTGTATTTAATTTTGACATTGTGTTTGTTATCTACTTACGAACAAAATAAAAGCTGCTGCTTACTGCTAACTATTATAACCAGTTTTATTTTCTTTAGTTTCGCTAGAAACTTAGAAAAGGGTACTTATGCGCGGAAGTTTGAGGAGCCCTGAGCTAGATGATCAATCTACTCTGGACTATCGTGTCTAACGCCTTCATGTATTGTTTCGGCCTCAATGGAGTTTTGATGAATCTTCTTGTCAGAAGCCTTTGTGCTAAACGAGGATAGAAATTTGATGAATAATTTGACGGATAAGTAACGATCGTAATTATTTAAGGTGAATATCAATTTCATTGTCTTAAGTTTTGGTTATTTTTTAGTATTATTCGATATCGTGTTTTACCATTTTTATATAATACACTGAATTCACGGGCATGATAAGTGCTTATTTACGTATAAGTTCTTAGTATTTATCATTTGCTGCTTTTTCAGACTCCTATTTATAAACAGATTACGATTAAATTTCAAACCATGAATACTTTATTATTACAATGTTTTTTTACTTTAAATTATATTAAAATTTTATGATTAAGTTATGTCTTAGACAACTGTCTTAGGATTTTATAAAAGTACGTATGACATCGGGTAATGATAGAATAAAGAGCCCCCAGCAAGAATGAGTTAAATAAAACCACGATTCAATCAATGAGTTCCGTCTTCGGAAGGGCATAAATGCGAAGCTAAAAAGATTTATTTTGTTCACAACTTTCCTTGCTTTTCAATATTGATTCCCCTTCTCAGAATGATTCACAGTTTTTCAGAGCTAAATGTACAAGTTTTCTTTCCTGATCACAAAATAAAAGTTGCGAACCGCTCTCCCTTAATTCATTGTTAATGCGTTAAAACTGATTTCTTCGCTTTTACTTCGAATATAAAAGAAAAATCTTAAAACAGATAAGAAATGAGCAAAGTGAACGAATAGAAAGGCTATTACGCTCTTTTCATCGGAATTAGTAGTCGCCAACAATACTTTTTACTTTGCGTCATCTTACTTTAAAAGTCAATTATGAAAATGTAAACCTAAATCTATATATCTACAAATCTTATGATATCCGGTTTTTAGCACAGTGGCCACAAAATACAAATAGTATTCCTTTGTGCTTTGCCGGCATTTTATACATACTTATACCCATTGAGTAGTCAAAAGTTACCTATTCATAATCATGACTTTGGAGTGTTGGAGAGGCCTATGTCCAGCAGTGGACTGCAATAGGCTGATATGAATAAATGAAAATCATGTCTTCTTATGTATAAATCACTTTATACAGTGTGTCCGGGTTTGGACTAGCTATAATTTATGGGCTATTCATTCATCAAATGTTATCGACAAAAAACCCCCATAAACTAACTAAACCCCATCAAATAATTTTAATGGCTGCCATTTCAAGAGGGGGCAGTTAGAATCCAATGATTCTAACTCCCCCTCTTGAAATGGCAGCCATTAAAATTATTTGAAAAAATACTATTTCTGTTGATCTAGAGGTCCTAAAAGTTATGAAAATTAATCATTTGAATAGTAACGCTATCACTTATCAAGTGAAATGAAGATCAATTTAAAATTATTAACTGTCATTGAGGAAAAGAATTTGTACAAAATCTTAATACAAAATTTAAACAGTTAAATAGTTTTTTAAACCAATTACAAAACGAAACCTAAAAATGTATTTTTGTTTGAAAAAAAAATCATCAGGCAATGTCATAATTTAATTTGAAAAATTAAAGGCCCTTAAATTATCGCAAGTCAAAACCCGGACACCCTATATAGTTTACTATAGTAGGCTGGATTCTATAGAGTTAAAATCCGACATTGTTTTGATGTTCAAGTTAGGGCGAGCGCTCCGGGAGTCGGTAGGCCTGGCACGTCGCGCGCCCATCGACTCATACACTGCCCGGCGACATCTGCACATATCCAACGTTATCGAGTGGAGGACACATTTTTATAGGAACAAATTTAATCTAAGCAGGAGGGATCAGTCTCGGGAGTGCCCGGCGCACGTGTTTCTACGACGTGAGCATCAGGCTAACGATTTTTCACAGAACGTTATTATGTGCCCGATAAAAGACTATCTTGAAACTATGCCGTTGGCGAGATCCCTTTTTTGTTTGCATAACATATTTATGTAGCGGCCGAACATTTTACATAACGCGTTTATAGGCACTATCGAATATGTAAGCCCGTGTTTGAGAAAGTGATTGTTTATTCATAGTAACTTATTGGTTTTAACTTTTATTACTTATCGTATTTTTAAGAACTTGCTCAAAATTTTGATCTGTTATTTATATGCGCAATAATAAGCTGAACGCAAAGTATCTTGATTATAATACTCAGAGTGAATTTAAAATGAATCGAAATAACACAAAGTACACGCATATGCGTATTGATATCTAAACAACTCAATAAGATCAGATTTAGTACTCACAGCAGAATCTGAATAACGTACCTTATTACCTAAATGTACAATCAGGTTTGGCTCCTGTGGCTTCTGGCTAAACGAGTAGGTATTCGTATTCCTTTGTACACAATTGTGTGTCGCCGCAAAAACATTAAGTATAAGCTCATCTTACTTACTTTACTTTGAGCTGGCACAATGAGGTTAAACAATCTAGCTTTTCGAGACGTCATTAAGTTTTTGCAACTCTACCCTTGGGACCAAACAAGGGTGTAGCGTCGTGCGAATAAAATTTTCTTAGAAAAACAATAAATTCTCTGTGAGCTACGCTCGAGTGAGTTTCGGTGTCGGCTGAGCGAGAGCACGCTCGCCATAATATATTGAATTTGAAACGAACAAAGTTTTACGTTCTCTCTGCCGCATGTAAAAAGATTTTCTCAAAATGTTTACAATGCAATAATTTCCATCCGAGTCAAAGAGCTTGGGCGGAGACAAAATAGACGTCACGCTGCATTGCACAAAGTGACAATCACGTAAAAATGTACTGGATACAGGAATGGCAGGAAAACAAAAAACAGGTAACTAGTAGGCACAGTATTCCGTTGGGTTTTCATTTCCTTGCAATATAGCTCATACTTAATTTAGGTAATAACAATATGAACAAAACAATATTCTCTCCATCCGATATGAAATCGCTATGAAGCTTGCAACACCGGTTTATGGACAGATTACCATATCCGAATTTAAGGCTTTCAAATATTACGAAAGAAATCCAAAATCCTGTTTACTCTTCCTTCTTCATCAAAATGTCAATAAGAGTTGTAACAAAACGTTATCTTTCTAAACGCCTATTGATCGTCGGCAAAACACTTTGTATCATGGCGGTTTACCGGCGGCTGAACCACAAAAAAATATTGGTGAAAAGGTGTGAGCTCTCCTAGCTTAATCCCCAACGATTTGCGAAGACGGAAAAAAGGGTTCGCAAATAGGGTTGCCGCCAAACAAATCCATCCCACTTTTTGCGGTGAAAACTTTGTGGGAATTCGCTGAATCTTTTGGAATAATTTTATCGAATTAACGCCTTTTATTCTTTATTAAATATTCCTTAAAACCTTACTTCGTAATCTGTTGTTTAGTAGATGAACTTTTTTAATCAAGTACCTAGTTAGGTACTGGTAGGTAATGGATGAACCTCATTTGTACGTCTGTACTAATAATCTAAAGGTGTGAAGTTTGTAAGTTTGTATAAACGAATATCTCTGGAACTACTAAACCGATTTTGAAAATTCTTTCAACTGTAAAAAGGAACATTAATTTTGAGTGACTTATAGGATATTTCATTTTTCAATTGCTCTCGATACAGGGCTGGTGGTTAGTTTTAAATATTTTTTTAAAGTTAAACTCTTGTTATCTTTCACGCTTGGTTCAGATGACAACATTTTTCCTATCTTCTATACACGAAATTTTACCGTTAATATTTGGGGGTGGGAGTAGAAAATATATAAATTGTTCACATGGAGTCTATGCGGGAAAATATGGTTTTAAATATTAAGCCGTATACGTGAAAAATACGAAACGAATAGCCACCGTTTGAACTTAGCCTTATTATTTGGCACATGTAAAAGATTTCCTTCACGATGAAATATAAAATATTTGTAGAATCTACTCGTGTCTATGTGGCAGGTCCATTGATAGTAGGTAAGGTAGGTACAGTGCGCCCCACATCAACCTATCCTGATCTGTCAAATTTCCGCAACCATATTTCAACCTTATGTTGATCACATAGAGTTACATATCATTTGAGATATTTTTACGGACTTGGGAAGTTTGAGGCCCACTGTACATTTTCCCAGCCACAAACGGAAACACCACTCGCAGAAATCAATCTAACCCTAGCTGTCTCAAGTTTATCGGCAGTGTAGTACTGGGAGATTTATAAGCTCTTAAAAATTGCCGCTTGCACCGATTTAGAATAAGCAGAGAAACTTTTAAAAGGTCTTTTAATCTCTCGCATTTCAAGTTTCGTTGTTGAAGAAAACATGAAACAAGACTTTGTGATATTGAAGTTTTATCGGATTCAACGATGTTAATCTTAATGGAAGAACTTAAAAGTACAAATGAATATGTTTACTTAATTGGTATTTACGAAAACAATAACTTATAAATGAAACAACTTACCTACAGACGTAAGTTCTGATTACTAATTCGTGATTGTTAAATATTTAATATATTTTTGCATCGCAGCTAAACGACGCATTCTTATAATAATTAATGCTAAAATTGGTTGTGTAAGATTACAGTGACAACCCTATTGAAGAAGCTTAGTCGCTGCGGATCCCCTATATAACCGGTCCGCCTTCTGGCCGCGTTTATCGTTGCTCAGCCCTATTTATTTGGTAAAATAAATAGTGAGGTGCGTATTGAGAGCATCTGAATCGAACCATTATTAATACCGCGATGGATCCTTTTCATTTGGAACCGTGGAAATCGTCCTTTGTGACGGCTTTCATAAAGATTTGTACTTGTTGATACCTCCTATATTAGCATTTTAGTCAACCCTTCTTCTTAGTTCTTCGCCACAATACCGTCTTATGTAGTTGTTGCGCCCTGGACTACTAAACCATATGGTTGCAGGTTCGAATCCCGCAAGGGGCAAATGTTTGTGTGATGAGCACGAGCATTTGTACCTAAGTCATGGATGTTTATAAAAAAAACGGTAATTTAAAAAACTAAAAAACCCGACTGCGTTTCTGTGTAATTGGAAATTAAAAAACCCTAAAACAAGAAAGCGGTCATACCCGGGTTAAATTGGTACCCATATTAAAAATTGTTGCAGTCGGGACCCAATGGAGGCTTAGTGAATTTAGAGCACACACCTACCTCTATATTACATTGCAGATTACTCCAATCTACTGACGAGACGGCTGACTTTCTAACATGGAAAAAATCAATCCCGACTCCCCCCTTTATTTTCATTTGCGGGCGCTATTTTTTTAATTGTATATACCTAGCCTATGTCACTTTCACAATTTTGACAAATTCAAAGACACCTCATATGTCAAAAAAACTGTTTAGCCGTTTGGGCTGTAGGGCGTGCCAAACAATTATACATACATACTTACAATCCTACAATGAACAACTTCTATAATGAACTAGTGTGTAAGAACCAAGACACTAAGATAGATGTCTTCAACGGCAAATTTTCTTTATATAATAGGTCCGTAACAGAGTATATTATGCAGAATGTCTTATCTCCTTCCAAATGATTGGATTTTAATTTTGTTTTTGTTCGATATAATTATGCATTAAAAAGTTCAAATTTCTTTACTTTGTAGTCTACTCTAAAATCATGTTGTGTATACAATTTATGTATTACTATCTAGCCATAGTTTTATTAACATAATTTTACAAGCATGCACTGATTGTGATTTATCTGTATACCTTAAATAAATAAAAATTACTTACATACATACTCTCGAAAAACATAACCATCCTTCTGCAGTCGGGTACAACAGTTTCCCGCTCAGTTTAAGTTTCCTAGTCACCATAGCACAAGGTCACGCATAGTTTAGGGCTAGGTAATCGGTGTGTTTATTGCAACAATTGATTTATTTAATAGTTTTGCTTAAACAAAATCTAAATAGGACCTACTACAGGTGTATCAAATAATAAAAATTACTTGAGAAGCGGTTTATTTGCATTTCCACCGATGACCTCTATAGCCGAGTGGCTCGTACACTGGTTTTCAAGGTATCATCTCTGAGGTCCCGGGTTCGACCCCCGATCGGGTCAATATAATAATAATAATATTTTTATTCAAGACAACAGAAATGGTCCAATTGTTAGTAACAGTAAAACTTACACACTATTATTAGTACTTAATAACTAGTAAGGATTTAGTCCTCTGTGTCAGCTTCCACATCAGAGGGCAATCAAATTTTTGTTTTGCAATCAAAGTTGGCTATCACATTGAGAATGCTGTTGCTACTTCCACGAACCCGACTCAACAATGATGCAGATTTTTTGCGCCAGATAGCATCAAAGCCATCCGTACGTGCTTCGGCAAACATTCCAGATGCACTGCAGTATCGTGAAAGTCTCAACAGCGCCCTAAAAACATTGTTAAATTGGATCCGAAGAGCATTGCAAGCCTTTTGGGTAAAGCTGAACCACAGACTCGCTGAGTACAAGGATGTACAATATGATTTAAATAAAGTTATTTTTACTGGGTTTGTACATCGAGCGAATCTGCGCGCAAGCATGTTAGCCCGAACTGACAATGCTCTCCGTTCCCGCTCCATGTCTGCATCATCTGTAAGGCTTTCATTGACCACATGCCCTAGATATTTAAAGCTGTAAACTCTACGAAGTGGTGTACCACTAAGTAGCACAGGTGAAACAAATGTAGGTGACTTGGTACCCGCCTTAAAGACCATGATCTCAGTCTTTTTTACATTATAGATCAAGCCATGTTCTCTAGCATAGGTTTCACACACAGCGACTAGCTTACGCAACGCGCTGATCGAGGGAGCAAGCAGCACCATGTCATCGGCATAGCTGATGTTGTTAATGCTAACACCATCCACGGAGCAGCCCACATGCACACCACTGAGTCGCTCGAGCAGCGCATTCATGTATAGATTAAAGAACAAGGGTGAGCTCAATCCGCCTTGTCTCACACCACACTCCAGCCCACACGGATCCAAGAGTTAACCGGCCCACCTCACTCGATTCTCCTGGTTCAGATACCAAAACCTGACAAGTGATATCAACTCCAACGGCACTTTAAGTTCCTTCATCTTTCGCCATAATATGTCATACGACACCAGATCAAAGGCTTTCGAAAGATCCATGAAGCAAGCATACACTGGTGTTTTTCTATCCGTATAATACTTAACAGTGTGCTTAAGAGCAAGTATAGCGGACTCTGTAGATAGCCTAGGCCGAAACCCGAACTGAGCATCATTAAGTTGTATGTACTTACCCATACAAGAATTAAGCACACTGTCAAGTACTTTTGCAATTACCGTCGCCAAAGATATGGGTCGATAATTAGATTTATCAGATACGTCCCCGGTCTTACTTTTGACAATCGGTACCACAAGAGTTTTTACCATGTCCGGAGGCAAATATGAGTGACCCAAACAAAAGTTAAAAAGCATCGCGAGCACTCGAGGAAGGTGGGAACCAGCATATCTGAGATGTTCAAGGCTGAGCCCGTCATGTCCTGGCGATTTGCCTCTCGTAATTTTATTTATTGCTATTTTAACATCTTTAGCTAAGACTATTGTAGATATATATGTATTCTGGAATTAATGTATTGTCACAGCCTCGGCATGACGGCCCCAGCGGTGATTTCACTGAAAAATAGTCTTTAAAAATGTTGGCAATGTCTATAGGGCTGGAAACTCCATCGACCCCCACTGGAATACCAGACAGAACACCGTTTATTTTCCTTGTGCATTTCCAGAAGTGACTGAATTTATTGTTGGAATGATGTGTGGCTAGCAAATCCATTTTAATTTGTTCTTGGTGATTTTGGCACCATTTTAATTTGCCTTTAAATATCTTACGCGCCTGAATCATGTCGTTAGATACAGGACCACTTTTTGGCTTACCGTGAGATATCCATATCTTAAATTTCAGTCTGGCATTCAAGTGAGCTTCGCTTACATGCTTATTAAAGCCCGCCAATATCCTTTTACGTGGCGCTTGTTTCGCTGTGTGCGTATCTGCCGCAGCTTGACACAATATATTTATAATAGTTTTATACAAACTGTCTATAACATTTTTATGATTAGGTATGTTACAACTTTTTCCACAACACTGTTGGAATTCGGTCGGAAAGTCAATGTTTTTTAATTTAGTATTACAAATATCACGATACAAATTAACTTGCTCTAAATTCCTTTCACCCCATTGTATTTGATTCGGCGGAATATTAGAATTAAGTATGCACTTACGCTTTACTACATCAAGATTACATTTTATTATCAACGGAAAATGGTCTGACCAATATACATCGTATTTTACATAAGTATCAATAACACACTGCCAGGCGGCCTGAGTGACAATGCAGTGATCGAGCCATCGCTCACAGCCGTGCGCTTCACTGATAAAAGTAAATGAGTTAGAAGTCAAACCTAGCTTATTTACATCTGCACAAATCCAGTCCTGCTCCATTGAAAAGTCTAACATTTCACAGTAAAAACGCTCACCTGGATGGGCATTGAAATCTCCAATAATAAAGACTGACTCAGCCTCACTTTCATCTACAATTGCGCTTATCATACCTAAACAATCCGTAAACTCTGCTACATTCTCCACATCGTCTGTTGGCATATACACACTTATAAATACCAAAGGTCGGTCCCTTATTATCACACGAATGGCTGAAATACGTGGGCTTGCGCACTGTACCACTGATACACTATGGAAAATTGATTTACGCCACAATAACGCAACTCCTCCAAAAGGCTGTTCTCTGAGAATGCCTGCACTAATGTCCATTGCTGACGTCCCGGTGCATCCAAAGTCACTATGTATCGTTTCCAAATACGATAAATCCGAGGGCAAAAGCCAAGTTTCCTGAAGAGCTATTATATCCGCGTAGCTACATAATTGCCTTATGCCCTCAACTGAGCGGTTTATGTTTTTACAATTAAATGTTACTAATGTGGTGCTCGTCATAAATCACACGGTAACAATTCTTTTTTCTGAATTTTATTGTCCACTCCGCTGTTGTAAGGCAAGAAGCGTCGACATATTACACCTTTCGGCCAAACATCAACGTTTAAGAATATATCCAGCTTGTGTCTTGTCACCATTATTTTATAGGCGTTATAGCCTCGATTGTTTCTCATTTTAATTTTACGAAGTATAACTCTTTCTTTAGTTTTTGCGTATATATATTCGGTAATATCTTCTTCTGATGTATCTTTGTGGACATTTGACACAAAGAGTGCCACCTTCAAATCAGCAGGTCTAAATCTGTCATCCGGCTTGATCACAGCTTTCCCTCGGATATTTTCGGTTTTATTTCGTAGTCTTTTTCTCTGACCTTGGATCCATTCTTGATTCATTTTTTCTTGCTTCCAATCGCCTTCCGATGCTAGTACTTCAGCCATGGATTTGTTTAAGTTCGTGTTTTTGGCATTCATAGTACTGACTACGGTGTAAGTGGCGGAACATTCCGTCAGCTGTTGCTTCGATAACCGGCCCTCGCCGCTCTCGGGCGCAGGCGATGCATTATTGTTAGTCTGCGGCGGTGTTTTTGCGTGCGTATACGGCTCATGAATCTGGGAATGTTGTGCTTTACTTGTAATTTTAATTCCCATTCTGTAAGGTGATGCCGGGATTAGGCTATGTCGTGAAGGACTCTGAGCTTGTGTGAGTGCTTGCGATCGTAGACCATGCATCAGAATGTTCGAGTTTGCCCGTTCCGGTGTACTATTTTTTGTGAAGGTACATGAAATATCCAAAATACCGGTTGGCCCGCTATCACAGGCGTATGTCCCGTAGCGTTTCGTCACCTTATTCTCAACGTTAACTAGCGATGCGTACCTCATATTATCCAGCTCATTTCTTAACGAATTGTATTGCTCATTTGTGGCATATGTTTCTTTAATGTGCTTAATTTCAGACTGAAGTAGAACAATATCTTTCAGCAATCTTGTAGTGTCTATATGGTCGAAAGTTACTGGCGGCAATTTCTGCAGTTCTTTTGCTACGAATATTGGTGTCATGTCTGGTTCTGTGTTTTTGAATACATTAAGTATATCCTCAATGTCCTTACTTTCTTTATTTCTACGTCGCGTAACATTTCTGACGGTAGTCGATATTGATGCAAACAGTAACTCTTTTGCAGCACTAATATCCACGGCCGAAAAAGCACTCACACTAAGTCTAATTAAACTTTCTTCATCCATGACGTCTAATTTGTTCTGAATGGAACACAGTAATTCGTTTATTACTACATTACACTGTGAACACTTTAAGAATTCGGTAGACATGTTTTCTGCACCCGATCGCTGACACGGTCGCGCATAGACTGTAGAAAATTAATCGCGCATAGAGATTAGTAGAATAGTCGCGCATAGACTATAGAAAATTAATATATATATATTGTCTCGGATTTGGGTGTTGTGATACAACCGTGGTTTCAGATTTCCATAACACAAGTGCTTAAGCTACTTACTTTGGGATCTAAGCAATGTATGTGATGTTGTCCAATATTTATAAATATTTATTTCATCTCACCTGTTCGGAAAGTTGAACTTTCATGCGTAGATAGCCGGGTGGGAAATAGCTTTTCCTTCCTACTTTATACTCATACTATTGAATAAAAGGCCACTATCGAGAGTATCGATAGTTATTGCAATAGTCAGAGCTTTATCAGCTATCGATAGTGATTTTAATATTGAACTTTGCCACTATCGATAGTCTATCGATACTATCATTACTATCGATAGACTATCGATATTATCGATATTTTATCGATACTTTTGCTTTTGCCTCAACTATAGTCTATCGATATTTTATCGATACTGTTGCTTTTGTCTCGACTATCGATAGTCTATCAATACTATCGATATTTTATCGATACTGTTGCTTTTGTCTCGACTATCGATAGTCTATCAATACTATCGATATTTTATCGATACTTTTGCTTTTGCCTCAACTATCGATAGTCTATCGATACTATCGATATTTTATCGATACTATTGCTTTTGCCTCATTTATCGATCGTCAATTGATACTATCGATATTTTATCGATACTTTTGCTTTTGCCTCAACTATCGATAGTCTATCGACGCTATCGATATTTTATCGATACTATTGCCTTTGCCTTAACTATCGATAGTCTATCGATACTATCGATGTTTTATCGATACTATTACTTTTGCCTCAACTATCAATATTCTATCGATACAATTGCTTTGCCTAGACTATCGATAGTCTATCGATACTATTGCTTTTGCCTCAACTATCAATATTCTATCGATACAATTGCTTTGCCTAGACTATCGATAGTCTATCGATACTATTGCTTTTGCCTCAACTATCGATAGTTTATCATACAATCGATATTCTATCGAAACTATTGCTTTTGCCTCAACTATCGATAGTCTATCGATATTCTATCGATACTTTCCTCACAGTCGAAATGAAAAATAGTATGTTTAACTCGGGTGAAAGGCCAGAAACTTCGAGTGGAATGGTCACTTTCGTCCCTTGTATAACAATCTACTATTTATTTGCTACTGTGTAATTATTACCTTAGACCTGCTTACTTTACTATATTCAATTGTTTCAATTGCTTAAAATTGTAGGTACCTCAGATCATAGAAAGAAGATATACAGGATGTGGCGTAAATAGTGGTCCAAAGCAAAGGTGTGGATACACTGTACACTGAAGCACCACATACCAGTATTTAAAAAAAAATTATGTACAGGGTTTTCAAAAAAAAAAAATTTTTTAATTTTTTTAGAAATCGTTACCTTGCCTTACAAATTTGGTTATAATTTCCAAAAATGACATTCATTTTTGGAAATTATAACCAAATTTGTAAGGCAAGGTAACGATTTCTAAAAAAATTAAAAATATTTTTTTTTTTGAAAACTCTGTACATAATTTTTTTTTAAATACTGGTATGTGGTGCTTCAGTGTACAGTATATCCACACCTTTGCTTTGGACCACACAGAAAAAAATTACAACCCTTGTAAACCCTTGAACTTCAAATAAATTGTTTTTCTGAATTGGGCTCCTTTTTGTTTCGAAAAGCAATAACTTTTTTCCTGTAAGTCGTAACACTTATTGTTGCACCATTTTAGAATCTGCAAAAGATGGGCGGGCATTTTTTTTAAACAATGGGCACTGACAGTGTGGTACATTTTTTTTTGCACCAAAAGCATTGAAAGTCAAACGATTTGCTAGCAGTGAGTATTGAATTTTGAAAGAAACTTAATTTTTTTTATTAAATTCAGTTTGTAAAAAAAAAATGAATGGAGTACTTAGTACAAGTGATCAGCAATAATAATAAAAAAAATGGATAAAAAAAACCGTCATTTTTGGAAATTATAACCAAATTTGTAAGGCAAGGTAACGATTTCTAAAAAAATTAAAAATATTTTTTTTTTTTGAAAACCCTGTACATAATTTTTTTTAAATACTGGTATGTGGTGCTTCAGTGTACAGTGTATCCACACCTTTGCTTTGGACCACACAGAAAAAAATTACAACCCTTGTAAACCCTTGAACTTCAAATAAATTGTTTTTCTGAATTGGGCTTCTTTTTGTTTCGAAAAGCAATAACTTTTTTCCTGTAAGTCGTAACACTTATTGTTGCACCATTTTAGAATCTGCAAAAGATGGGCGGGCATTTTTTTTAAACAATGGGCACTGATAGTGTGGTACATTTTTTTTTGCACCAAAAGCATTGAAAGTCAAACGATTTGCTAGCAGTGAGTATTGAATTTTGAAAGAAACTTATTTTTTTTTATTAATTCAGTTTGTAAAAAAAAAAAACGAATGGAGTACTAAGTACAAGTGATCAGCAATAATAATAAAAAAAAAGGATAAAAAAAACCGTCATTTTTGGAAATTATAACCAAATTTGTAAGGCAAGGTAACGATTTCTAAAAAAATTAAAAAAATTTTTTTTTTTTGAAAACCCTGTACATAATTTTTTTTAAATACTGGTATGTGGTGCTTCAGTGTACAGTGTATCCACACCTTTGCTTTGGACTACTATTTACGCCACACCCTGTATATAATATCTCGGTTATACTTCGCGAATCTGTGTCGCCAAATTTATTTATCTATGCATTACAACTACCAGACGACTCTTGTAAGCAAACGCACAGTAATTCAATTCACAACGGTCATTAGCGCGCAGTGCACGCACACAAATGACTATGAAATATGACCAATTCGTTGCGAAGATGGTGTACCTTTTGCCCATGTCGCCTTTGCACGGATGACGCCTCCATTTGATATCTCTTCTTTCTATTATCTGAGGTAGGTACAGTCAGCAGCGCATCAGGTTAACCATTTGAACTACGAAAACAGTTTTTATTATGCAAGGAATAGATATCTTAAGGTCAAAGTGGGGTAGTCTGACTTACGGCAGTCGAGTAGTAATCCGATCGGAGTAATGCTGAATTTAAATGTGATATAAATGTCAATAAAAATCCGGTAAAAATCGAAATCAACTTACACCTTGAAACTCGAGGACCGTTGTATATAAAAAGGCAGGATAAAATACTTACAGTACTAAAACCTACGAATATGTATCGAGCTTCACAGCGCTGCAGATTTAGTCAGCTTATGTATAGCCTAGACAGATTTAAACAAAATAAAACCATAAACTGCACTATAAAGTTTGTCCACGTGCTTAGCTTTGCTTTTACACAAAAATCTTTATGATTTACGATCACGAAGTTGACGCTTAGACTTGAAATGTAGTTTCAATAAAGAAAAATACCTTTAACTGTACTTTTAGCAACCTTCAAATTATGTATTAAGAGAAGATAGTATTTATTTGGCACACAACAATAAATTACATAATAACTGACATTTAATGATTAAAAATAAAAGCAGATAAAAAAAAAGATTCCACCTTGTGTGCCAAAAAATTTCCTGCTCAGTTTAAGTTTTATTGACATTGTAACGATTTAAGCCAGCATCGATAAATATCACTTCTTTTAAATTTAAGCCCCCTGCCGCGTCTGTCTGTATGTACTGTTCGTGATTATTTTAAAAACTACAGAACTGACTTTCATACGGTGGCCTACGTCTATATTTACAGGACTGAAATAAACTGAAATTGTTTTATTAGAAATATACTGGGCCCGGATACAAGATGCAATCTATTCTCAAGCAAAGTTCGCTACCGCTACCAAAATGTAGGAACTTGACATAAGCCATCGAAACAGCACGTGCACACATATTTTGTCATTTCGTTGACGATAGCGAAGTGCGCTGTAGAAAGAGTGCATCTTGTCTAAGGGTCCTCGATTGCGTACTATACCTTATCTTACTCCAAACCGTGCTAAGCCGGGTAGGTCCATGTGATATGCACTATGCGTAGTATATTTGTGCAATGGTGAGAGACTAAATTGATGTAGTGTTTTTGGATGGTCCAATATTTGGTTCATAATTAAATAGTAGTAATAAACTCAGGAAATTATTAATACAATTTGAGCAACTGTCTTGTTTCTAAACTTTAAACCATATCTAATGTATGTTATTTGGCTAATATGCGTTAAACTGTTTGCCGCTTTTTCAGACTTACTTATTTAGTGCACGGCATCTTATTAAATCAGGCCCAATATAATGAAACTACATAATTGTAATCATATCCTGCTGATAGTTTGAATATAAATACCAAAAGGACAAAAGTGTTAATTCATCAAAAAGTATTCACTTAACATGTTTTATTTGGGGACACTAAAACTAAATTAACTATATGAACTGTTACTAGGGGAGAAGTGACTCCAGACTTTGACAGACGCGTAAAGCGGCTCATCTCACACTGAGGGATTGTGTACACAACTTTTTATCAAAATCCCCTCAGAAGTTTACACGTAAGTGGCTCTAAAGCTACAGGTTTAGCAAATATTCTAAATATGAATTTTATGTTTTTTTTTTATTCTGAGCAAAATAAGTTTTATAAAGTAAGTAGGTAGTACTAGTAGGTGCAATGTAAAGAAATATTATTCATAACTGTATTTTTTTTTTTCAGAATCACGCTATAAAATATTATTGTGTGCTTTTAATGAGTGAAATTAATCATGAAAATGTTAAAATATTTCTTTTGCATCCTTATTATCCTTATATTATACGTATATTGGAAATGAAATATTAAAATCAATCTCGGAGATACAAAGTGGACTCTACAAACTCATCGTAAATTAACATTAATTTTAATTCGAGATTATTCATGACGAAAAGCGAACTTCCTCCGGTGGTATTTAGCGCGGCACCTGCCCGAGGCGTCTTAACGTGGTCGAAATTAATGCGACGCAAAGTCGGCAAAAGTCAATTACACTTTATTAAAACCGTCTCCATTTATATCAATTTGACGCAAACTGTTACAAATACTGGTAATGTTCCGTCCTTTCATCCGAACGAGGCGGGGCTACGCTTGCGCCGCGCCGGGCCCGTAGACAAAGCGCGCGAGCCCGCTGGCGCGGCCAGTACGCAGTCGGCGCGCTCTGGGCACGCCGCCAGTCCCCGCTCCGCTCGCTCGTCGCTTTCGCTCGTCGCGCTCACTACGACCGATCTCCACAAACAACTCAACTCACGACCACCCGATGAATATTTAATCGCACCTATTCCTACCCCGGCGGATGAATGAGCCTACTCGGTTGCCCCACCGACAGTCATGACAACACAATTCTAATACTAGGAAAAGTTCATTACGATGTCGCTGGGGTAAAGTAATTATAAAACCATGAACGGTCGAAGATTGGTGTCGCGATCGACGACGGCGTTTGTTTTGTTACTTGTTGTTAGATGTGTTGTCGCATCGGCCGATGGTAAGTTATGTAAATTGAGACCGAAACATTCAAACATTGTGTGCCTATTACTTCTTCTACTCTTCTGCTAAAGTTAGTTATTGTTTTGCGACAACTTTTACTGAGCTTTTGTCAAAGTTGTTTCAGCGTTTTGCTATTTATTTTCAATGCTGCTTACGAAGCTTTTGTGCCATTCGTATGAGTTTGCGTTGGCACTCATCGTAAAAGCGTAAACAATGATGCATCTTAATAAATCCTGAGCTAAAGCGTTTGCGATACACTCTAGTGTCTCGCTTGAGAAGTTTAGAATCTATTTTACACAAAGTTCGTGATGCGAGATACATGTTTCACAAGTTTGTAAACACTCGGCGACTGCCCGTGCCCGCGACACTGCATTTGCAGTTGGACCGTGAAACTATTGTTTGGGATTCATTGATTTCACGCTGTTTATTGCTGTTTCAAGTATTTACCTATGCATGCATTATTGTTTCAAGTATTTACCTAGTACTTATATTTATTTAGATTTAATAATTTCATAGGACTTACTTTATATATGTAAGTATCTACTTAGGTACTAAAATTACCTACGAGTTAACTTTTGACATTTTACACTTTTAGACCCAAGTTCACCCATTTTAAAACAGCTAATAAACCTTAATTGATGATTTATTTGGCACAATTCTCATGCAATCAACAAATATTATTTAGAGGCTGTTCATAAATTAAACATGTGCTGGTAAACCCTTATTATTGTTACCTATTTAAGGAAAACAAAGAAAGGATAAGCATAGTATAGTATTTTATACAAACTCGCACATACTTATTTATATTGTTACAGTATCCGTTTTATATGTGTATTTCAAAGATATTGATCCGTTAAATATTTTCGCACTTTTTATATTTCCCGTGATAAATTCATTTAATCTCGAAACTTCAAACATTTTGAGCCCCATGAGTAATTTATTAACGAAGTTCGCTACGTTCATGCAATCAATCTTTACAAATTATTTATTACTCTATGACTACAATAATTTACCGGATTAGATAGACTTGATGTAGTAGGTGATTAAAACAATGTTCTTAAGATTCCTAAATCGTTGTACTGAAACCTCTACAATTAATCAAGTTGGTTTGTCGCTATTTACGCAATTAACATAAAAATGAATCCTCTGTCGATCGTAATAGCAATCCGCCGCTCCAGTAGTTAGCTGTAAAGAGCTGTGAAAGCAATTAAAACATCAATAAAGCTGAGATTTATTATTTAAATGCCGTTATTAATGCCGTGAGCTCATACGGCAGCAAACAATTGGCATATTTTTCCGGCGAGCCTGCGCCAACTCTGATATCTATAACCCATTATTCAGAGGATTAGCTTTTTGCTGGATGAGCCATAGAATATTCAAAAGGGAATTATTGGATTCCGTGGAATCTGCGCGACAGTCGCGATAGGATGCAACGCAAATTGTCGTTGTGTTGCCATGTTCATTAGAGTAGTTCGGTATGCTCAAAGAAAATTAAAATACGAGCGTGTGCTCTTCTCATGTACGACGTGCTGAATAGGCTAGCTTTGAGTTAAAGTAATGGCCATTAGGACTCGGTGCTGGACAAAGGTCTATGTAATTGGTTTTGGTCGGTTCTGATTGGTGCATTGAGATTACAATAACGTCCAAACATTATCGGCTAGATTTTTTTACCGATATTGACTCGATTGAAAGGTAATAATGACCGCATTTGATAGTCAGATTATTTATTTCAACAAAAAAATATTGTATTAAGTCTAATTTGACTTCACCCTCTACTAATGCATTATACAAGCATTCCAAATCCATTTAAGTCAGTTTACTATTGTACTCTCGCAGAAACTTTATCCGTACTAAGACGTGATGTACAAAGGAAGAGGTACCTAAAATATAATAAAGTCACATCTTGTTAACGTCTCACAGCTGAGGAAAAGATGATGGATGGTTGCGCATCATGCTTGCTCAACAGATTTTTCTTTAGAAAGTTTTAGTTAAACACAGAAAAAGAGGGGTTATAAAAAATATTAACGAAATACGAACTTATTCAGGATCAGTTAAACTCAAGAAAAATACATGTTTTAAAAGTATTTAAACTTCTGCCAGTTATGATAACATGATATTTTTCAATAACATTATATGAACACAACAGTCTCACTGAAATGGTGGCGCAATGTACCTTAAACGCAAAGGGAAGGTACAATTATTCGTTCGGGTCACTTTTGAGATCGTGACCCGAACTGAGAATCGTAAGCTTAATTTTTAATCAGTCATCATCATCTTAGTGTTATCCCGGTTGTGCACATGCACGCGAAGGCCTAGAGTCCGCTTTGGACCATGATTCAGGATATGTAAGATCAGGTAATTACAGTGGAGCAGCTGTCATCTGACCTTCGCAACCCTGTTAAGAGGGGAACCTGACCAGTTTGGATCATGGTTACACATTCAATGGCCTGAATGTACAGGTTTCCTCACGATGTTTTCCCTCACCGTAAGAGCATCAGTTAGTAACAACTAATGTACATAACTCCAAAAAAGTCATTGGTACAAGGGGGTACGTGGAATCGAACCCGGTACCTCTCTCATGGGAGGCAACACGCTAATGCCACTACGCCACCGACGCTTACCGAACCAGGATCTACACATTATTATATTCCTGCATATCTGATTAACTGTAACAGAGCTTGACATTATTATGACTTTATTGATACGTGATTATGGCTGACCAATCAAATTACGGACCTTTCTTAAATATCACTCTATTCTATCTCTGTCTAACGGGAAAGTGACAGAGAAACAATGTTTTCCACATATTTGGCAAGATATAACTGTCTACCGATCTGACCTACCCAACCTTAAGAATACGCAACTGTTAAATTGAAACAAAAATCTATCTAGATATGAAAATGTCAAAACAAATCGTTATATCCGTTTGTATGTTCATTTAGCTGGTTTTGTATGCTCAAAGAAAATGTGCGCGTGTGGAACGTGATGTGGGAGATAGCTAGCTCTGATGACCGCACCGAGAGCTACGGGAAAGACGTGGCTTGACCTATTTGTCTAGATTGGGATATTGAATCAGTGAGCCGAGCTATACGTAGCAGTAAAAGCTTTGTCATATTTAATATTAGAACGGATATAATGGAAAAGGAATTCCAGCGTAGTTTTAGACCTAACGCGCATTAAGTTTTTTGTAGTACGTAAAATTTTGTCGCATATTGTTTTTTCTGTTCAAATCTTAACGATTTGATTAAAAATATGCGCTTCAAAGACATAAACATCATAATTGTATCAAACTCATGGGAGTTTTATGGTAGTGCCTTCTCATTCTGTGATACCGCTCCAGTATTATTTAATTTAGCACAAGCCATTGCGGACATGGTTTTCCCCCCTTTTCATCCCCTCAATGGTACCAAAATAAGTAATTCCTAATTTCTAACCAAATGGCTAAATACCAAGTTTTATCGACTAAGCTTCAAAACTGTCAGAGTTTCATACTATCTTACCCCTCCTATTTTACCCTCATAAGATGCAACGTACCAAAAACTTTTTATAAATCTATAATAATGCTTACCTACACTATAAAATATGCATAGTGCAAAATTTCAAGTTTTTTTTCTTTGACAGCGCTACTGAGCTGGCATATGGCAACGAGTGGGAATTTTAAAGTTTCTAATCGTAGTAGGTTGAACTGTGGGATATGCCAGTCAAAGTCAGTTTTCCTTTTATACATTTATAGATCATCACGTGTCATCCCACTGCTAGCCAAAGGCCCCAAACTGTTTTACTTAATTTACCAGATACACTCTTCAGCTTCCTAACTTGCCATATCGAGCTTTTCGCTGTTATGAAATTTAAAATCTAATTATTTCTTTGAGTAAAGATAATATTTTACTAAATTAATGACTTGTATATTTTTCAACTAATAAAATTACGTACCCTAAATTCATAAAAATACCTTTTCAAGTTACCAAGTTACCTACCAAAATACAAACAAATGTTCTAGGCTCTAGAGCAAATTCCATCCTATGTTCTTCGCGTGGTGATAGCAGACATACATCACATAAAACACACATGCATACGTCGTCAATCAATACGACCAGTAATGACATATGCCCGGCAACGTGGACACCGCGCCGGCTAATCCTGCTTAACCGAGCTTTCGCGAGCTTTTGAAGAGATTTTATACCCGTTCACGTCACACTTATACCCGGATATTTCAGTGACATTTTATTTGTATTTTTTTATTTTATTTATTCAAAATGCAAAACAGTCTACAATTTGGATTACACAGTTTACCTAACTAGGGCTTATAGGGTAAATTGTAACCCATACAAATTCCTAACATAGATGGTTAATTAAAATGTTGTGTTAATATTGTTAAATTAATACAGCTTAAGGTGCACGAAAAAGAAACAAATCATTTCATTTCAATAAGGCTGCCATCGAAAGACATTTTACAAAATAATATACCTATACGAGTTGACCTTTATCGGTAAAATTTGTTTAATTTTATAACCTCTCGCTTTCTTGACATTTGTCTACTAATTTCACATGCTATAATAAAACAGACTTCTTAATTAGCCCTTAAAAACGTTTTAAAAACATGCTGAATTAATAATAATAATAATAAATTGTTTCAACAAACGCACCAATTACCTAGCCCCAAACTAAACGTTAGCTTGTGCTATGGCAGCTAGGATAATGGATAGACATATACGTTTATACGTCCATGACTTAGGTACAAATGTTCGTGCTCATCACACAAACATTTGCCCCTTGCGGGATTCGAACCCGCAACCTCTGGTTTTGCAGTCCGGAGCACTACACCAAGACGGTCGTCCGTCGACGAATTATAGACAAGTTTTTCTTTGTTATAAACGAAAAAATTATACCTTACTAAAATTATGGTAAAATAATTATTTACTTCAATACAAAGGCATAACTACTACGTAATAATTAACCAAATTTAGAGACACGAAACGAAATACCGAGTGAACAAATTGCTCGCCTAATTTGTTTGAAGTTGCCAGAGAGCGTGCCGCAGAAATCCAAAAGGTTATGAGCCTAAGCCTACCGTGATGACAATGACCTCCTATTCTCACGACAAACTCTAGAAATTAAAGTGTATTGCCGTCTAAAAATGTCGATAAGAGCTATTTCTTTTCACAATTTAATTTAATACGTGATCCATAAACAGTTAACATTTTGAACAATGTTTCCACTTACCATTTACGCGAACTTCAACCAATTGATTAATAAAGTAAATGAAATTGACCTTTATCAGTATATATACCATTTCGAAATTAATCCAGTTCGTTCAAAAAGAGTGCCCAGCAAATATCAATACTAGTCATGTTGATATAAAAATGTCATTCACTTCATATTTAAATTAGTAACAAACTCTGGATCTTTTCAAAGCGCATTCATCTAGTTACATTTCAAATAAACGCGCATAACAATGCACATATTTTAATGGAGTAGTAGTGGTGAACTAGTATATTAAGTGTACTGAGAATACTTACAAAAAAAACTATTTTTAAAGCACGATTGATTCCCATCTATTTTATAGGTAAGGCAAACTAAAGTACAATCTATGTTAATTCCAAAACCATTTAGAGATTTTAGATAAAAACGCGCCAATCGCTAATTACTTTATACACGCCGACGATCTGGCCCTGATGACAATTTAAAAGCCTTTCTTGAAGAAGCTGAAAGGAATCTAAGTGAAGCACTGGAATTCCTTAGCTGCTATTATGAATAAAATTCCGTGTTACTCCTCAAGACACAGTCTTACGCTTTTCATTCGTATTCGCAACGCGAGGCTTAGCGGACACTTAATATCCGATGGAAGGATGTGCCAATTGCCCACCGCTTTACCCCTAAATAACTTGGTCATAAATACTATAGAGAGAGCCTTTACTACAAATAACACAACATCTTCCTCCGCCGCCTGACATGCTCCAAGTGGAAAGCATCGCCACAAGTCTTCCGGACAACTGGATAAGCCTTGCTTTGGCTGGTGAATACGCTAGCCCGGTCTGGAGCTGATCCGCACACAGGCGCCTAGTGATTACAGCACTGACAGGCACATGCCGAATTTAAAACTCCTGTTAGTAAGCTGTGCGCTGGCTGGTGCTGCTCACGCGGACTTCCGCAGAGATAAGCAGGCAAGCTCTTTGGAGTGCCTCAAAAAGAGACGGATGGTTGGCACTCTTTGCAGAAACACATGCCGGTCCAGATGCTAAAAAGAGCCGGCATAGCTTTGTCAAAGAGGCGAAACGAAATAAGGAAAACATGCATATATACGGTCTGTGTGGTAGCACTCCACAGACAATGGCACATATATTGTCTTGCTCTACGTGCTCCTTCACCTGCACTCACGTGAGAACCTGAACAACGCTACTGATAATGTGCTATGACAACTTACAGGGTAGTCTCGGCCACATTATGAGTAATGGAAATTATAAAAATAAATGATTTTTTATTTATAATGCTCTGTTAGTCGCAATGCATTGGTGCTAAACAATATACGACAGAGTCAACGTGAAAAGAAAAAAAAATGAAAATGATTTCACTCGCCGAATTACCGTCCGCATTTTAGTAAAAATAAACCATGTCATTTTAAGTAATCCGAATATGAAAATCCAGATACTCGTAGTATATATAAAGAAGAAATTAACGGACCTGTTAACGACCATCCCAAACCCTTGCACCTGATGAACCGGATGCTGATGTTTTGTACAAATATTTTGATGATGTAAGCAACCTAAGAAATGTTGTAAAAGGAATTGCGGATATTATTATGAGGTTAAAAAGGAAGGATACAATTGTATGAAATTCTGTCAGTTTTGAAGCTTAATCAATCGAATCAAAAAATTTGTATTGACGTGTTTCGGGATTTTTGAGTTTTTATAATCATTAATTTCATCCATTTAGGGGGTAAAATAAGGTGAAAGTTTGTCTAAAAAATTCGACAATTGCGCTGATGAAGTCGGGGGGAACCGAAATTTTCATTTATTTTACCAAATTACGACTACTCATAAAGTAAAAATATTCAAATTAGTTTCTTTAATAAGCCTTAACTTTAATAAAAAAGTAAAATTATAAGTTGTTAGACTTTAAAAGCTTAAGCAATTACCGTTGATTGACCATCGGAAGCGTATTACCATCAGACAGAAGTCGGATGAACTTGCAAAGCTCAAACTTATACCTTGTATGATTATTTGCGAGTTGGCAGCTATGCTTCAATTTGTTACTTAACTCTCTGCTTCTGAAGTTGGTCCCGCCAGAACGCCGGCTCATTGCGACGCCGATTGCCACATAAACAAGCCTCCGACCCGAGCTATGAGATACAAACTTCCTTATTTACTGTTCTTACTGCGTGTCGTAAAACATACTATAGCATAGCAAAACTTAAACACTCATCCGCGTATAACCCCCAAACTTACTGATTACAATCATTTTACTATAGCTGTAAATTCCGTTTAAACAGACACCCCTAAAACAATTGAATTTGATTACCCAAAAATATAACGTCGGTCGTGAAAAAGTTTTAAAAGTTTGCCAACGTTTCCAATGAATTTTACAGTTTATGAATTTAGTTTGATAAATGAGTATTTTTTTGAACATGGAATATTATATGGCTTAAAACACTCAAGTTTTTTTGAAACAACTGCCATCGTTACCAGTGCAGTAATTGATATTGGTAGGTGGTATCTTTTCTCCATAGTAACCTACTTACATCACAAAAAATATATTAACATGTTACAAGAATTACAGTTTCATACATAAAATTTGAATAGTGGCAGGTTACAATAATATGCCAATGTATCGAAAACTCCGTAATAAAGCCCCGCCAACTTCGTTACTGAATATCACCTTCTACGTGGATTTTAAATATAAAGTCTGATATTGTCATCCTACTGGTACTCTCTTTTTGAAAACTAATATATAAATTGGTATGAAGTAACTGTCAAGCACTTGAAGGACAAAACTGCTACTATAAACTAAAGATAGTGCCTTTTTTCTACGTCCCAGAGTCGAATAATAAAAATATGAATAATACCTCGAGCTTCAAAAACCCTAATATATAAATAAAAATAAGCCGCTAAGCTTAGTACTTCAACACCACCTAGCCAGTTCATCAACCAATCACAATAGTTGATATTTGTAAATTATCATAATTGAGTGGTTAGCGTATGGAAACTAATCCATCAGAAGACCTATGTTTATGAACAAAGTGGTTTTATGCTGCTGAAAATCCATTATAACATTTTTGGAATAAATAAATGTCAGGTACACATTTATTTACTAAGACAAAATTATAAATTTTATATATGCTATGCACATCAGCACACATAGGCGCATCAAAAAAAATGCCCGCCATTTTCTATAATATTCATATTTTGTTTGTACCGCATTTATTGCTGTGTGGTAAATAATTGTAAAATATCAACATACGTGTTTGTTTTTTCCTCACAAGTGTGTTGAAAAGGTTCGTATGAAATTCATGAGCAACTTCCTCACTGTCCAGTCTGAATCGACTGAATTACGCCCTGGCCTACGGCATGGCTGCATAATGAGCAACGTAGCTCACTTGTTTCGATGTACACGTTATTAATAGTATATTATGAAACAAATTAATTTAATAACAAGTATTCTCTCCAAAACATTTCTGTTGTAATAAAGCAAAACGGGGTCCATAAATATCACATTACGTTGTAACGTAATGTGATATTTATACATGTACGTACCCGCACTAATTTGACGCCTATTAATAAACACTGAGAGCTGAGTTCAGGAAACGTAATTAAAACGTTAACATTACTTCAGGTTATACACCGTTTGTGTGCCGTAATTGGCTGGCTGGCTCGCGGGGCCGCGGCGCCGTGTGTCACATAATAACGCCCTCCGTCCCTCTATCTAATGAAGGCAATTTTCCGCGCCCGCGCCACCTCTGCTCCTTTTGAATTTTCTCCCGTATTTTCCTTGTCATCCATCTACTTCCACGCTTCCGCGCAACCAGATTACTTTTGATTTCAAATTCCACCTCCATTGATTTAATAAACAACAAACTGTCTTGTCCGATTTCAGCCGCACCTAGGACCCAGAATCTTGTGTGATGTTAAAAATTTATTACATCTGTGCAATGCGAAGTATTCATAAGAATTTGCCTTACAAATTATGAGCAAATCTACTTAGAGTTTGTATGCGGAATAAAGTTGTGTATTATTTTTAATACTTTTCGGCAGTTTCAGGATATGAATAATTTAAGACAGACTTTTATGGAAGCTTGTTTGTAAGCTGGGTTTGTTTTATTATTTTATTTAATGTGCTAAAATAACATGTTAGTCTGAGTAAAGGTAATAAAATGAGAGGAACTAGCTTAATATTGAAAGAGAACTATATTACTTTGGTAAAGTCACTGTGCTCCACCAAATCGTTTTAATAAAGTATTGTTAGACAACAATTATTGTATTGAGGTCACTTGCAAAACTTGGATATGATCAAGGAATAAAAAGTTCACGTATGGAGAGCTCGCAAATAATTTTTATTAGCTCTCGAGCCGAGTTTAGTAGATGTGTTATTCATTTGAAGAAGAAATCTCGGTGTACATAAAGCTTCCTTATTTGCTGTGTAGATTCGCCTAGAAAATATTTCAAAGCAAATTTTCTCTTACTTAAAGTTTACGCTAGTTGCCTCCGAGTCAGCTGCAAGGCTGGCATTTACGAGAATATGCACGAAATGTAGATACACCAGCTCTCCTTCAGCGACTATTCAGAGCTACCGAGCCGTGCTCTGGCTGCCACAATAAAACACTGTTTCATGATTTCATTGTAAATATTTGAGAGTTCGTACGGAGCCGACGTCGTTAGTAGACGTTTTGGTGTTCCAGCCGTGATTTTAATTTAATAGATCGCTTTTAGAGCGAAATTCTTAAAGTTGCGCAACAATACTCGAGGGAAACGGAGTGCAGTATTTAACTGACTACAGTTCGCCTTATTTTGCTCTTCTTACAGTAAAATACTACTTACAGCTTTTTTTTTTCAGAACGATTAGACTTTATTAAACTATTGTTGCTTACTTGATTTGAGGGTCTAGTAATGTACAAGGGCTCCTTGAACTTGACGCTCAAGCACACAGAGGTAAAAGACTTTGAGGACCTAATCGATTTTATTTTCCGAAGAAAACAAGATTCACGGCTTCAGAGTAAGCATTAAGCCGCCGCGTCGCATCGTTTTGATTGGAATCAGACGTCAAACTAGGGTATATAGTCTTGTGGACACTCTTTCTTCTTTCTGGTCGTTCCCTCAATGCTGAGGATCGTGACTGTATGTCAATTTTCTCCACTCGGTCCGATTCTGCGCCATATGTACCGCTTCCTGTATCTGGCCTCCAGTCACCTCCTTGAGTTGGTCCACCCATCTAGCCGGCGCTCTTCCTCACTCCACTCCTCTTGTGGACACAACTGAACAGAAATGCGTACCTTCTTATCACACAACGCCTCAGCTACTAAGTCAACTTTTTTTTAAATATATGTCATGACAATATTAAGCAGCAAAAACATAAAAAGTTCAAATTTCTCTAACCGGTATACAGCAACCATAACTCCGCCGATACGCGAATAACTTGTACAAGTGCAGTAAAATACAAACGGCTAGAAACACAAAATTTACCCAATTTGTCAGGAGGGGAAAATATAAATTCCTTTTATTTTTACTGCACGGCTACAAACCGCAAACTAGAGAATACTTTTTCCCTCATTTTCAAAGCGGAAAATTAAGAGATAGGTACTTGCATTTTCAATTCCTTTATGCTCCGTTTATGGAGACCAATTAACACACTATTAAAATCGTCAGTTATCGTACATACGTAATTCCTAATTACATTACCATTGCCCCCGTGAGTACCTATTAAATAATAATCAAAATACATAAACCACTATTATTTTGTACAAGTTCATCAAAATCAAATTTCAATTTTCCCAAGAAAAACCGTGTCTTTCAATTGTTAGTTTTTGTAAAGATAGCTACTGTTGTACTGTAGACATACGCTTCAGTTCATACTTGTAACTGCAGCGTTATTAATCAAATGTAACCCATTGACCTTTCTGTGTTCATGTCTGCATAGCTTTTTGTTCTGAACCTATTTTGAATATCTCGCTAACAGTTAGTTCATAACTTTGAAACAGTAACTTTTTTTGCTACATAGATAATTAAGTTATTTATTTCACAATAACATATTATGGTTATTTTATGCAAGATTTGACTTTGTTGATGTCGCATGTGAATTCCAGACAAAAATACGAGTAATATTGTAATAAGAAAAGTTTTTCTTATGCATGTTTTCAAACCGGTCCGGGCATATGTTTTCATAACATGCACGAATAGGGAGGCGCCGGCAATTTCTGCATATATTGTTTTATATCCAATACGAATATGTAGATAAAGAAAGAAAATGTAAATCTTGTAATATGTTACCTCGTTAAAATGAATGAGTATTTTTCAATTTTCTGACCACGTAGACCGATCGGTCTGCACCGCTACCAAAAACGGTATTAAAAACAAACAAAATTACACCCACATAAGTGCTCACAAAGTGCAATGACAGTGTATTAGTATTAGGGCCCAAGGAGCCAGAAGCAGACATCAAGGAAACCCAGCAAGTGCGCATATTTTCTACCCGCTTCCTTTTAGCCATATTCTCATCCTGTTTTGCAATAACTTTTTGTGGACTTTAATATTTACGAATAATTAACTTCCTAACTGTCACTCCCGAAGTGTCAGTCGTAAACTATGCTGTGTTTCGAGTGTTTCTATTTTTTATCATGTTGTAGGGCGTATTATATCCTAGTGTAATTAAGCTAAGCATAGTCCTATGCATAAGTTTATAGGTTTAAATATTGTGTCCCTTGTCTATTCGTGTTTGTATCTCGTCAACATTATGAATAAACCACTTGTGGAAACTTGTTAGGCTTCAGCACTAAACATTATCTGTTCATTAGATGTAAGATTAATTAAGCTGTTTGTAAATAAAAAGTAAAAAAACTAAAACCCAACTACGACAAAAATTTACGCTGAAATATATAAAACAAGATTTTCAGAATTTTCATGTTTGGAAAGGCGTAGTCACACGTTACATATACCTACCTACCGTAGCACTTTTACAACTTTATATATATATTCAAAATGTACAAGTAAAGCGCTTTCAAATGATACCAAACACGGCATATTTATCTTAATTTTTTTACTCTGTATGTTTTGTCCGCTAGAGGGCGCCACATTAGATTTTGTGAAATCCCATATAGCCTATAACCAGCGGTCAATTAAGACGCTTCTAATGATATGTCATTTGTCGAATTTTGATAAGTAGTTTAGAAGTTACGAGGGAACAGATGAACATACATACATACATATATACCCTGTCAAAATCATAACCCTCCTTTTGCTTTGCCGTAGTCGGGTAAAAATAAAGATAAACTAATCATTTCATTTCCACTTACTTCTACTCATTTCCACTTAAAATCTGGTGGTTGATTTTTTGGCACCACCATCGTTTTAGTCTTGGTAGTTTTCTATTAGTTTCATAAAAGATAAAACTAATAAGTACAAAAAGCAGAGCATTTTACAAAAAATACATTACGAATCCATACCTCATAAGCACCCCCAGGAAAAATATATTCAAACAACTAGTACGGTTTCCGAGCAGCTTCAAACAGCAAAATATTTTAATACTCGTTCTTAAATCTTTTGTTCTTGGAGACAGACTTCCTTTCCTAAAGGTAACTAAACAAAACGTTGTTTTACAAGCGATTTTAATGTGACTTAAAGCCGTATGCAAAAAATTGCGCAGGACTTATATATTAACTCACATAATTATCACACGTGTCATTTTTTTATACGTACTATATATTATACGTATATATATATTTCATATCATACATTTAAATAATTACATATTAATTTAAATGACAACAACTAAGGCCCATTTGGAGAAGAATTGAGTAATGCCCTACTTATTAGTGCAGCATTTTTTGTAAATATTGTCCCCAAAAACATAGGTATTTGAAGCTTCCAAAAGCTAAATCGAATAGGCGCGCAGCTCGCCGCGGCACGGGCGGCAGCCATAACTCGCTTGCGCACGTCTGCCTATATTTCTCGGCGTCTATGCTGAAACCGGCAGCATTTCACGCGACGCTCCCGCTTTTTCGATGTGCGGTTTCCGCGACACAATAACATTTTATTTACGGCTGAGCTGCCACGATGGAGTTCGGTCACGAAGCAAACGCTGGTAAGTGAATCCCAGCCCGTGGGTTTTACTAGCCAGAGGTTTCCAATTTAGCGATATAAGCCGGAAACCATTACCACTACCCTGTGCCACCGGTACACGGGTTTAAAGTTTTACAACTAGTTTATAACCGTGCTACAGCACGAAATGGTCTGCTCTTTCAATTTGAATATTAAAAACTCGTAAACCAAAAATGACCCAAATGTATAAACTTTTTACACGCCATTTTGGCATGCTAATTCACCAGTGCAAACAGAATCGCATTTCTTGTTATTGAGCTCTAAGACCTATTTATTTATGGTTAATTTCACTGACGATTATAATATTCGTTTTAATTTTGGCTTTTTGACATTCATTAATTGACCTCTTTAACCTGCACCTCGTTGCTAATGAGCGTAAAATGTAATTAAACCTTTGACTGCCACGAAACTAGACACAATAGAAAAATATTGTTTGGGGGTCACCGGTGACCACCATGGCGCTCAATGTGTTATGTATGGGTAGGATACGCTGTGACTATAAATGAGTAATATTGGCAAGTGAAAAATGTCAAGGCATTTTACATTACAACTTTTAATCAAGAAAATGCAGTTTGCATTTGCAAGACCTAAAAATACAAAACTTGTACAAATTAACAATCCAATAAAGATTACTCGCATAGTTAAAACCACATTAACACTGGCATAAAACACGCTACGGTACGAATTAAATGAAGAACAAATGAGCATGCTGCCGAGCCGATGGTTCAATTAGAGCTGCCAGTTGTATGTTCGGGAGACATTCTAGCCTAGTGATGAGGTGTGCAGGCATGTCTATATATTTATGCGAGAGACACAGCGTGGCACAGCGCAACACGCGAGCGCCACGCGAGACACGACACGCGTCGTCGCCGCCGCCACGCCGCGCTATCGCCAACACTGATTTATAACGGCAATATAACCCCAACCTGTCCTCCAAATATTTTTATAACCTTCATACCGACTCGATATTATTTCCTTTCGCTACATTTGCCTTTTGATACAAGTGTATTGTTCCGTTCACCCTAACCTGAGCCATTTTAAAACAGGAAAATAACACATTAAAGGCAATGGACATAAAATTCTTGACATTTGATCCTTATTTATTTCCTTCCTTTCTGATATTTTTACTAATTTTGACGATACGTTCTCAACAAGGAAATATTTCAGGCATTTTCCGTGTTACATTTTTTTAATATTGTATCGTAAATTAAAACAACCGCGTAAACTAAAAGGCAGAATTTCAAATATTCCCTAACATAACGCACGTGTCTTTCACGTTGGAACCCTACCCCAAAAGGGGCAAACCACATGGAATGTCGGCGCACAATAAAGTAGCCAATAATAATAAAAATTATGAGAACACTTCGTCGTAGCGATGCTACGACGCTACGCTGCTACGGTGTTACGCCGTAGTCGCGCAGACAATTTTACGAGCGTATGTTTCTATGTAATCACATTTATAACTTCTACTTTCGCAGTTCCGTTTATCGTTTTTAATTATGGAACGTGTTAAATGTTTGACGTTTTCCAAATTGTATTAGTTAAATTAACTCGGCTGTTCTAATTTTAATTGCTCATTAAAACGCAATAACGATAATTAGGTGAAACTGGCGCTGTTGTTTTGCTATATGAATGTAACCTACATACTTTTATTAAAGTGAAACGGTGAATGCATGTATTTAATACGAGCAATTTATGAATAGGTATTAAAATTAACTATTTCTTGGATTATAATGAATTAAGGTCTTGAAAAAATAACTTAATTCAAAGTTTATAACAAGTTCATCAATATCAGTAATAAACGTATGCTACAATACTTAACCACTTACCTCCTTACTAATAATGAGTTTGCCACCGCTATAACACTTGATTTTTATATGAGACAGCTATATTTGGAATTGATGACAGAGATAGGTGATAAAACAAATTGGAGACAAACATTTCAGATCAATAAAAAAACAATAATTTTTAATTTGCCATTTTATTTAGAATTAGCGGTATAATTATTTTTAGTAAGGTGGTGGTTAGTGAATAATTATGCAACACAATACCTTTTATTCCATCAAATTACAACACTATTCGATCGATATGTTTTATTTATTTTAATACCACTAATCCATTAGATTTGTAATATTTAAATAAATAAAACATATCCTCGATAAGGGTAGCTGGTATGATAGAATCTATATTATGATCATAATTCGATAGGTACTTAACTTGATATAGCTATTTTAGCGAAGCAGTCATGAAGTTTATTATAAAATTCACGATCAAGGTCGTTCGAATAATGTTTTAATATCTAGAGAATAGACCGAAATTAATTTATTATTACCATAAGGGCTCATTCACAAGGGATCTGTCATTGACGATTTGTCAAAATACAGGATATGTCATGACGGATGGACGTTGGACATTGCATACGGAATCGTGTTTCATCACGATGCGTCAAAATATCCTAATTGAATTTGGTCAAAAATCAGTGTACGAGGGTCAAACTGAAAGTTCTTAGAACTGGCCACTTATAAACAATATAATAAAAAAAATATTCTAAAATTTGAAAATAGAACTCTTTGCCAATATTACTGAGTATATATTTCATTCATTTGTCATTTGTTTTACGACTTGGCGGCAAATTGAAAATTGTCTGTGTCACGTCAAAATGAATTTAACACGAGAAAATTTTCGTGCAATGATTTTTTATGACTTTCGATGTCATTTAAGTCAACAAGAAAGTTATGATAGACTACGATTGGCCTTTCACGATGAAGCCCCATCTCGTGCGACTGTTTACAACTGGTTTAATGAGTTTAAACGTGGTCGCACTAATCTCACTGATGATGTACGTGAGGGACGGCCTTCTACGGCGACGACTGAAAATAACATCTGTGTTGTGCGGCGTATGATAGAGACTGACAAAAGAGTGACCTATCAGCAGATTCGGACAAGCTTAGGCATCGGTATGAGTCAAGTGCACAAAATCCTCCACGAACATTTAGCGGTCAGGAAGCTTTGCGCCCGGTGGATACCTCATAATTTGACTAAGGCTCAAAAACTCCATCGTGTGGATTGGTGCCGTAAAATGATTGAAAGATTTAACGGAGGTGACTTAAATGCTGTGTTCGACATACTAACAGGTGACGAAAGCTGGATTTACTGTTATGATCCTGAAACCAAAAGACAATCTGCTCAGTGGGTGTTTCCTTTCGAGGAGTTGCCAACTAAAGTGAAGAGAGATCGAAGTGCGGGAAAAAAAATGGTGGCCTCGTTCTTTGGAAGGATAGGTCATTTCGCAACAATTGTGTTAGAGGATCAAAAAACAGTTTCTGCAGAATGGTACACTACCAATTGTTTGCCACTTGTCTTGGAAAAAGTTCGAGAGAAACGACCTCGCAGTAGGATCCTCCTTCACCACGACAACGCCTCGTCGCACACCGCCAAGCGAACGATCGACTATTTGGCGACATCAAACGTTGAATTACTGGGTCACCCGCCGTATAGCCCCGACCTCGCGCCTTGTGATTTTTATTTATTTCCAAAAATTAAAGAAAAACTTAAAGGAAAGCGGTTTATGAATGCTGAAGAAGCGGTGGCTGCGTATCGCGATGCCATTGAAGAGACCCCTAAGGACGAGTGGGCAAAGTGCTTTTCCCAGTGGTTCCATCGCATGCAGCGGTGTATTGACGTCAATGGACAATATTTTGAAAAGATATAATAAAACTAATAACTGGCTAATGTAATCAGTTTTTGATTTTCTAAGAACTTTCAGTTTGACCCTCGTATTTTGACGATTCGTGATTTTTAAAAACACGATACTAGATTTAAGACGTATGGTCATTTTTCTTGATTCGTGATCCGTGTGAACATGGGCATACAAAAAGTATTGCCGCCGTCAAAAAAAGAACGAATCGTGAAAAAAGACGAATCGTCACGAATCGTCCTCGTGTGAACGAGCTCTAAAACTAGCCTATTCAATCCACCTAACAACTTTCACAATGCCGAAATAAATTAGAACATTATACACTTATCCAATTTATCACTCCGGTTTCAAATTATTTTAGTGGCTACAGTTTGCGCTCCATTCCAAACAGAGAACATGATCTGCAAACTTCAAATTACTTAACTAACCGAAATTTGCATTACTTGTTTGTTCATTCAGTTTACACAATGGAACCGACGAAACTAAAATTAGGCACAACTGATAATAAACACGCGGAGAATCGGATCCGGGCTAAATTGGCTTTATCAACATCTTATTATAGAGAGGGGCCGGCACACACTACGGAGTAACCTCTAATTGTGTTTCATGTATAAACACGACTTCAATGCTCTCAATTTCGTGGAATGAGCCCTCGCATTTCAACGCGTCCGACGCCATTCCCCACCATTTACAAGTTTCGATTCCGATACCGATGTAATTTCTATACCTACCCAACAGTCGGCATGTTCAAGTGAATCTTGTTGCATTTTGCATAAAATCGATACTCATGAATGGGCACGCCGAGCGGTGTTAAGCCACACGAAACTCGCCAGCTCAAATTTGCCACAATCAGTTTTAGGGATTTTTAGATAGCAATTTCCGTGCCGTAGCGGATAATTCAATTTTTAAATCACGTCTCTATCGAATTAAGATTTGGCGCCTGCATCCTGCGCTCGCATGACCTAAATGAGTAACTACTGGAAAAAGAGTTTATTTACAACAAACATTCGATGTTCTCGTTCGGAAATAGAGTCATTTAGATTGCGATGTTTATAAATAGATTTGGCTGATTTGAATTACGTAAACGCGATCTTTCGCATAAAATAAAATGGTATTAATGATTTAATATTCAATTGTTTGTAATAAGATGATATTAAGGGAACATATATTAAACTTCCTTCTAAGAAATAATTTGAATTAAATTTAAAATTCAAAGCCAGAAGTCGTAGACAAATAAAAATGTGTCAACATTTGACTCATATGGTCGACTCCGCCAAACTAAAAGGTGCAAACAGGAATACCTTTGACGCGTTTTCAATTAGGGTTAAGTCAATTATGGGTGAAAGAGGTAAGTAAAGTGAGTGTGCGAGTAGCGAGCGGTACGTACCACTGGGCGGGCGGACTTGAAATCTAATTTGGTCAGTGGACAGTGGGCAGTGGACTTTTGTCACGGCGCACCGAGCCAATTAGGTAAATACGGACGCGCGGAGCGGCGTAGCGTGCATCCGTAAACATTTACACTGATGAGAGCCGTAATCATATTTCAAGTGGCGAGTAATCTTATTTACTAGTCGCTAAGAAACATATTTGTCACGTCATTTGTGTGTCTTGAGTTTAATGATCGTTCAAGATCATTGAAGCAAAGAACCAATGAGGTACCTTCAGAATCTCTTGAGTGCGCTTATTTGAACTTACATTCCCTCATGCATGCCTCTAGGCACTTGCCTATTTTGTCTAAGTCTATGTTGAATATATTTTTTTTATATTTTAGAACAAAACCGTTTAATAAGATAGATAAAACAAAAAAATACAGTAACTGCATCGATTTACTCGGAAATATGTACAATGTAGGCGGTAATAAGGTAATATTATTAAAGCTCATTTTATTAGTTCCCAATAAACTGAGCAGCATAATCCAACTAACATAATGCACTAAACCAATTCGACAAACACGGATGCGTGTATTCGTAAACACTTACGCCTGACGAGCTTTGCCGTAATCATATTCCAAGCCGCTTGTAGTATCATCCTCGTCTAGTCTTTAGTATCTTGACTTTTTCTCGAATATCACTAGGTTCTAATTTTCTTCTCCAATAAATAACCTACTTCTAGTGTGAAACATAGAACCCGAAACCCTTGATATAGGTATTTAAGGCATTTTATCAATCATAATAAACGATCACTTAATAGTACATTATGAAACAAGTGTACTCACTTGTAGTAAAGCTGCTCATTATACACGAGGCTGTGGGTTGCAGCCCGAGCTGTAGGCGAGGGCGTAAATCAGCCGAGTGTCTATTGAACAAATTACTCACGAGTTTCATACGAACTTTTTCAACACACTTGCGAGGAAAAAACAAACATAAATCGTTTAATTATCAAAACACTTGATGAATGTACAATTTTCAAAACGATATTAAGTTTTTGGTTTTCACTAGATTAGGCTTTCGCTTGCATATTGTGCTGCATTCAGCATTTCTGGCGGGGTTAAATCTATTTAATTGTTCATATTTTGTTCTAAAACTATTAATTTTTCCAATTATATACCAAATAAGACCACTCAGGAACAAATACAACAACAAACAAATATGAAAATCATGGCAAATGGCGCCCAAGATTTTTTTTTCACGTGCCAAATATATGGTGGTTAATTATATACAGCGATACAGCCTACTTCAAAATTATAATTTTAGTGATAAAATGCAATTATTTTGTAACGAATTATTGCGAATTGTAAATAATTTGATAATAATAAATGTTTTTTGCTAAACGGGCACAATTATTTATTCCAAAAATGTAAATTGATTTTCGGCGGCATAAAAACTCTTTATTGTTACGAAAAAATTGTATTACCCGGATAAATTGAAAATGCTCTGTTTATTCACATAAAATTTGTAGTTAGGTACTAACTTAACATTTTAGGGATAATTCTATTACGCACATTATGCACGCGTGGGTAATAGTTCTGTTTATGGCCCTAAGAACGGTTTAATGAGGCTCACATTACGAGCAAGTGTGTTGAAAAGAAATTAAATAAATTATATTTTAAAATAACTTATCACAACAGCCATTTCAGTTGCCACATACATTTAGCATCAACGTCCTATTTCTTAATATTTAATTCGATATCCATAATAAATTAGGAGGCCTATTTGTCCAAACAAGGACAAATACAGGATAATTTGTCTAAATGACTAATGTATGTGTGAGCAAACCAACCATGGATACGTGGGTGAAAGTGTGTAAACACTTACGCCTGATGAGCGCTTCCATAATCATATTCGAATTGGCGAACTATATTGCTCTCATTTACCTAATAACTTCGTGCTACTAGTAAAACGTCATGATACCTTTCGTAGAATCACACAATGATTTTACGGTTTGATAGCTAATTAAAACGAACGAGCCGACAAAATTGATGAGGATATTATTATCTTTGTAAAACTGTAGACTGCCTCGTTGGTCTAGTGGCCAGCACGCTGGGTACTATCCACGAGGTCCCGGGTTCGAATCCCGGGTCGGGCCGAGAGTGTTTGAGTTTTTCTGTCTTGAAATTACTCAGTCACAGCTCCAGAGTCAAGAAGTTGGTGGTGTTAACACCCCCGTGCCTCGGAAAGCACGTTAAGCCGTTGGTAATGCGCCTAATCTCTCTACGGTCATGTCGGACTGCCGCCTCACCGAATTATGAGAGTGAAGGAACAGAGAGTGCACCTGTGTAGTGCGCACACACTTGTGCACTATAATATGTCCCGCGCAGTTGGCTAATCTCTGTTGAGATAGGCCGCCGTGGTCGAAATTTGGCTAGGAGGCATTATTATTATTAAAACTGTAGACAAATCTAAGTAAGGTTCGTACCCAATTTTAAACCAACAAGTACTTCGGAAAGCAGTCAATTTTGTTTGATGTTTTAGAGATGGTACTCTACGCTTAGTTGATACTTATTTTGAACATTTCTAGCGAGTTTCCCGAAGTAAATTTAAGTCAATTTGATTAGTGGGCAGTAACTAGGACTCTCGCCACAGCGCAACGAGCCAATTAAATTGACTCTTCTATTTGTGATCCACTCAATCCACCTGTCGTTATATTTCGTATTTGCGAAAGTCCAAAATTGGAGACTTGTTTATTTTTATGAACAACATCACATAGATTGCTCTGATCCCATAGTAAGAAGCTAAAGCACTTTTAAGGAAATCTGAAACAACGGTAGTGTGTAGTACACTACTTTCCTTAACACCAAATACAATTTTATTAGACTTAAAACGTAGAGTTGAGTCGTTTAGTATTATTATATGATAAGTCGAGTCTGCGCCTGCAGACAATGATGTGTGCATGGTAACCATTGATTGGGAAAGTCAAACCTACTTATTTTAATTAGCTTTACTTAGTTGATCATCATTTATTGCTTGCTCTGTTCATAGTACATTTGGAATCGGCGCAGTATTTATGTTTTTCTCTCTCATGCAATTCGGTATGTAAAGTAAAAAAACAATATGTCCCGCGCAGCCGCGCACCTATGGTTATTTCAACACCATTTAGAGATTTTATGCCCATAATCACAATACAGTTATTTATACCACCTAAAATTGAAAAAAGATGGGACTTTTTTTATCCTTCGTATAAACGCACTGGACCTCGACATATGACATTACGAGTACTATTTGCATGTGTATGTGTGAGAGTTTCCAATCTAGAAAAAGTTTGCTTCCAAAGACAACCCTGTTAATATCGGAGAAAATCGTTTTAGGCTAAACTTGTGTCATCACAAGCATTTTTTTTTCAATAATTAATAATTAAAGAGGTTTTCAATAATTAATTCCAAAAAAACTACAAAATAAAAAGTCAAATTACTCAAATTATTTTCCTAATTTAGTCTTTTCTGCAAGAAAAGAATATAAAACATATACCTTAAATTTTATTTTACCTACCGAATTATTTCACAATCTTAAAACCTGGTTTGTACTTAATTAACTATTTAAAATTTATACATTTCAGTAAGTAGGTATTCCACACATCACTTATGCTTGACGGGGTCCCACAATCATATTCCAGTTGGCGAATCTTATTCCCGCCTGCCCCACACGGGCGCCACAAAATTATCAACACTACTACTCGCACACAAATCAGCATAATTCGTCCCACGGGCGAAATGAGACCCTGTTTAGTTTTAACTTTGTCTTATAAACATTTTCTTTTTACTATTTTACAGCCGTTATGGCCCATTTTAATCTACATAAGCATGTTTATTTTTAGTACTTGAATTTGTGGAACAAAGACAATTTTGTTTTAGGAGTAACTGGAGACTTGCTTAGTTAAGGAATTTACTTTTTAAGTGTGTCTTAACAGCTGTAAGATGATAGGCTATTGACTAGGCCATCATACAGTTGTGTAACTTGAGTAATTAAGAGACTTATTTCGAATAATATATTCTTGCCGGGTTACGACGATAAATCTACCACAATGCTGATACATAATGTTGCTAGTGACTTAGCAGTATCACTTTAAACCCGTTTTCATATAGTCAACGTTACTTTTTAGTTGTCACCGATCCCTATCAGTCATGAGGTTAATTTAAAGTGTCGTGTACACAGAAGTGTCAAGCAGTTCAGCCTCTATAGTTAATGGGGCAAACGCCTACTGAACTCAATCTGGATTCAGAAGGGACCGACTGTTCTAAAACTCTCCTCTGAATATAGTATGAATACCATTACTAACTTTTTGTAACTTGTTCGACCGTAGTTTGCTGTTTTTTCTGTATAATATTAACTAAGTTTAATTGGCATTTACTGTTTATAAGTGTTAGCCGTATTTTAGTGGTATAAGCGTGTTAAGAATTAGAGTAAACCACATAATTGCGGTGCGTTGAAGTAGCGTTATTTCACAAGCCATTTTGTTCGCTTGGCAAGGGACAGAAACAAGGATGCAAATTGCTTAATTTTAACATCTACATAAATTCGTTTGAGAGTGAATTTATGACTCTAACAGCAAGTTAATCTAACCCTTGTCACTGTCTTTGGTGAGCTCGATGTGTTTCGTTTGCCGCATTATCCGATTTAAAGAGTCCCGAATTAAGAAGACATCATTCGCCATCTATCTTGCGGGATATTAGAGCAACATTTTCCGATTGTTTATGTGCTGGGTAAGCTCTCCTTTCATTAGACGTATACGTCGCCGGCAGGGCCGTATGCCAAGATTGATGGGAGCGCGATGGATTTGTTCTATTCGCGTGCTCACTCATCAATCATTCACGGTTATTTTTCCGTGTCTCAGGTTGTATAGCCCAAATAGATTGTTGCAGGCTTCCGAGCATCGCTCATATCGACATGTGTAACGCATTAGGATTGACGTTTACGTGATACCACATCCCGATTCTGAAGCTCGGTGTCTCACTGGAGTGTACCATCAGTCAAGGATTTGCGAGAGCTGTAATGTGAATTACATGTTGTTTTTCAAAGCAAAGATGTCGGATGGAAGATAATTTGTTTTTGTACACGTGCTAATGTTGTTTTAACACAAATGTGAAATCATTTTGTAAAATTGACATTTCGAGAACAAAGGTTCTCATACGTAGGTAGTACCATTGATTTTTATACAAAATTTTCCTTTCATATCAAATTTATATATTCATGAGAATAATAAATAATTAATCCTTGAAAAACCACCATTTATTTTAACAACAAAGACCCGAAATAATTTCCGAAAATAACTGGTCAGTCATATATTTCATTAGCATATTTTTTGTTTTGTTCAATTTTAAAGAAAATATATTGAAATGGCAAATAGAAATATAATACTTTAGCAGTTCAAAATAAATAAAATACGTCTAAAAAATTTAAGTTGAAACGTAGCAAACGCAGCGTGATTTTCATATTTATCAACGGTCTGTGAAATACTCAGTCATTTCAATTTCAAATAATACATGTATAAAAAATAATATATGTACGTAAATAGGCGAGTAACGGCCATGTTGGTTTTGTACGTGAAACGTATTTTAAAAGCCATAGTTGCGAATTAACTTTGTTGTTAGCAGCCACCAGTTTAACGTTTTGCTCTATTCATACTACTCGTACATCGAATCCCGTCCGCAGCGATTGCTAGAAAAAACGGAAATTGCTCGCAAACTGAAAACATTTAAAACGTTCACCAATACAAATGACATATAGCAAATGTCGTTTTTTTTCGATTTTAATGAAGTACCTAAGCATTTAAGTCCGATTGATAAATTATTGATATAATAAACAATGTAATCAATGGAATTATCCATTTCCTTAAAAAAAACATTTGATAGTGTTTGACGTAATAACACGTATTTTTTATTTATTATTAAGCAATTATTATTATTACACAATTTTTATGGCATAATTTTGGTTAGTAGTATCTTAAAGCCGATGTTAGGTTTGTCTAGATACTATTGGTTCTCTAAGCAAAAAAAGATTATAATAATACAAAAACAAGTAAAATCAACTAGAATACAGAACAACAATGCTTGCAAGCTTTTTTGTTACTAATTGTGTAAGGTAGTAAATGTAACATTAATTGCAAAGTATAAAATCACATCAACATTGTCAGGTATCGAACAAAAAGCAGTAAACTCATTTTATAGCCCCACTTTACAGATAAAAAAATTATCGGACGTAAACAAAATTAAAATAAACAAATGCACGCGATCGACGATGAAGAGAATAATATTGTTTCCATTCCTGGAATTCGATATAGCACTCAAATATACAATGTAGACACGGCAAATTGAATGAAACAATAAAATCCGTCCGCTATAAGCTTACAAAATACCTAGGTAACTGATTGACCGGCGGACTCCGGCGGGGCGATGGTGACCGGCAAATGAATAAGTAAGTAACTAGCCAACCCTTCAAGCGATCGGATGAGAACTACCTACTCATTGGTGTCGCTACCAATCGATAACGCCAAACTACCCACACATTTGCTAGTGCGATGGATTTCATACACATCAGTGCACAAATACCACTGTTGACTAGTGTGTAAAATGGAGAAGGCAATGGCAAACCACTTCATCAAAAATTACCAAGAAAGTTTATTCCACATAATGATCACGACCCTCACGCATGAAGTATACGACTGTGAAGAAGATTCCGCTTATACAGGGTCTAACTTTATTATGTGTATTCTTTTCAGGGGATGATACTGCTGTTCTAATCACAAAAAAATGTGTTTAGAGTTACTCTTCCGTCTTTCTTATCTATACATTTAAATACAGTCTGTCTAAGCGCGAGTCAAAATGCCCTAGCCACTGTCCACCAATAAAACCAACGAACTATCACGCGCTAATCCCGCACCTAGTCGCTAGGCCAATTTATGCTAACGCAATATTTGCCGGCTAATACAAAGATCCTTATAAATCTTTTGTCAACCGACTCCAGGAAAAACAGGAAAGCATTTCCCACAACATTGTTGCAAGTCCCGAAGTTGCTTCGCGATTTTATATACGAACACTTTTTTCCCTATCGAACCAAAAGTTTTAAGGGCAAAGAGTTTCTTATACCGCTATATGGCTTCATTAGGAGAGCACGTCAAATAAAGCAATTAATTTCTTGTTCCATATTACTCCCCTAATTATGTGAAAATGCTTTGTTGTTAATGACTATGCCTGTAACAAAGCAATACTTGAATCGTCATGTTTTATTATGTAAGTAATTATGTACATATTTTACGTTCTAGATAAAATAGACTAAACTTTTTCTACGGACTCCTATTATTAGTATCTCAAAGAAGTTTTCACGAAAATATCACACATCATTCGGTTTATTTGTCTTGGCGAGCGTCAGTGGCGTAGTGGCTAGCGGGTTGCCTCTCATGCGGGAGGTACTGGGTTTGGTCCCACGTGCCTCCGATGACTTTTTCTGAGTTATGGACATTATTTGTTTCACTAACCGATGCTTTTATGGTGAAGGAAAACATCGTGAGGAAACCCGGCTGAATGTGAAACCATGATCCAAACTGGTCAATCCCCTGTCAACAGGGTCACTGGGGACAAATGGCAGTCGCTCTACTGTAATAACCTGACCTTCGATATCCTGGATCATATTCCAAAGCGTACCCTGGGCCCTCGCGTTCATAATCGGGATATGGCTAAAATGATGATGATTGACCAATATATCATATTTCCTCCTGATTCTCAGTTTATACTTTCCCCCGCAAAGTTTATTGACCTTGTTGTTTGTTCCAGAGTCTCTATTCCCGAGGTTCGTGGAACCGGTACCAAACGTGACGGTTACAGTGGGCCGAGACGCTCTCCTCGCCTGTGTCGTCGAAGATTTGCGCGGCTACAAGGTAATGACGTAAAGGATTGCCTCGGGAAATACGCTTTTGAGGTTCTAGAAACTACAGCATACGTTTAAATAAGGAACCAAAAAGAATTTAAACTTAAATAAAAAAGAAAGAACACTGTGATTGTTAAGAATATTAACAACTATTGTACCGCATACGTACTTGTAGACTGAAACGACAGTAAAGGTACAATGTGTGTTTTTAACTGAGAAGTAGTCTTCAGGTGTCGGTTTATATTTATTTGGAAGCACCAAACATTACACATTAAAAACCGAAAAATTGGGCCTATCTTTTTATGAGCTTGTTTTTTCTTTTCTTAGTTTACTAACTTTTATACATTTCTATAAACCTTCCTCTTGAATTACTTTATAATTTGCTGCTAATTTAAACAATCTAGGCCTTAAGACATCGGTAGCGACTTTGTTTTATACTATGCAAATGAGACAAAGATGTGCTTTTTGTTTGAATAAATTCTAATACATAAAGAACAAAGGCTTTAAAGACTGCACTCTTAGGTCATCAGTGTAATTTGCAGCCTGCTGCCAATAAAGGAAAACACTTGAATTGTCACGATAATAATAGTATAGAACGGTTGTGTTAGTTGTCAAAAAGGAAACTGAACCTTTTGAAATGCAAGAGTGCCGTGGTAAAACCTCTCTTGCTTGCGTCGGCAAGGATTTGCGAGGGTGCAAGGTGCGGTAAAATATCGTGCGGTAACTGCGTCACGTACGATACGACCAAATCAGGGTCTTGGAGAGGGCCTGAGAATACACGAGGAGATTTAAATAGCTCACTCTGGCGATTTGGGTTGACTTGGTTGGTTAGAAGTAAGCTGCAAGTCAGAATACTTAGTTATTTTGTTTTAAAAACAGTATTACTCAAAAATAACTTATATCTTTGTGACATTTGCCTTAATGTGATAAAATGAAAAAATCATGCTTACTACAGTTTTGTAGTTTAGGTTGTTAGTTTTTTAGTTTAGTCAAATTTTGCCCTACAAGTGTGATAGAGCCTTTCTGAAAGTGTCACAAAATCTTTTAAGAATGACACACAATTACACAATTTATTATTTATATAGATTAAATAAATCTAGGTCTTACTAATTTCGCTTCGAGTATAAAGCAATGTCATCACTAATTTAGCAGCACGCTGCATTGGAAGCCGCGACCCGCCGCGCCGCCGTGAAACTTAGAATTGATTCCGAACCTGTCCAAACTAAGACGCACGCTATACTACATAGTAGTAATGCCGACAGCTCTAAGTAGTACCCGAATTAAGAGGCTGTGAAATAATTTTATTCGAACAATACTGAAATAGTAAATTGTGTACTCAAAAATTCATTGACTGTCTTTAGGTGACACGCAAACATGCCTCTTCGATATCTGGGTCAATGATCTCCCAACTAAGATACTTCGACAAATTGTTATATGAGCCGACGTTTGGTATCATATACTTTGGTAAATGTACCCCTCACAGTATTCGTAGTAGAAATGTTGTTGTAAATAAAACCCAGCTTAATTTGTAATTTTTATTCATAAGATCATTCGCCCGGATAGCTAGACAAATTTATCCAAGCCGGGTAGCGAAGGGTCATGAGTTCAAGTCACATTGATGAATGTTTGAGTTCAATATTATTTACTTGCGTGACAACTTGCAAATAAATGTTTTTTAAAATTATTTTAATACCTTCTGAAATAAAGCCTGTATATTTAATTCAGTCAATTAAATTAAAACTAATGGAAATCAGACTTGTATATTATGACTTTAAGCTCTTCGTATTCCCAGAAAAAGTTTATCCACCGTTCCCGGAACCTTGGATTCCAACATCCAACTTCAAGTCATGTTTATTCCTGAACCAACCTTGTAACTCGCTTATACCAATTTTGCAATTTATTTTGATATTTCTGTTTGCAATTGAAATTTTATCATCAATACTACCTATATAGTCTTAAAATATAAGTGGTATGTGTTTTTTTGCAAACTGCCTTTTATAAAATGAATTATACGAGTTGAGAACGTAAGACTTTTGAAAATAATATATCATGTAATCAATGATAGTGCATTTATATAGCGGCAGATGGGGCATCAGCGCGCGGAAATTGATTGCCTCAAATTGGGCAATTTGCTCAACTTTGTTAAAATCAATATTAGAACTAAAAAAAGCTGAAAAGTTAGCCTAATAGATCCCACGGCTGGGCAAAGGGCTCACCTCAACAATGAGGAGGTACGAGCCATACTCCACCACGCGAGCTCTGTGCGAATTGATGGAGGGTTGTCCGTAACGCAAATGACCAACCTTACTGTCAGATGTCATCAAGCTGCCCTAGGGCCTCTGACTAGGCTTAACGATTAATATCAACAGATATTAGACCAACTGTTTAACGGGCCTTACGAAGCATGGAGATGCTTGTCATGGACGTCACTTAAAATGGTCGGAATGGTCACCCACCCAATCCAATCACGACCGGGCCTTGGGTTGCTTAACTTTGGTATCACTACCAAGTACCAAAGCACTGCCGCTACTGCGTGACAAGCACCTCCAAAGGAAGCCGTGTATTTTTTTATTTTATTTATCTCTGTATAAGATTATAACGCTTTTCAATTCTTAAAGTCCCGTAAATAACATCCCTAATGACAGCCAAACATCCACGAAGCCGCAACCAAAAATGGTAAATAATAGGTTTACATCAGAAACAAAAAAATCGCACACGGGTAGAATCACTGTGTTAAAAATATTTTTTAAAAAATAATGATATATAAGTTGAATGAATGAGCTCACACAAAATACAAAATAGCCACCATCGCTCGTGGCGAATAAAACTCCGACGTGATCGAACGAACATCAGACAAACTCTGTCTTCCCAGAATAAAAATGTTCATAACAATCCAAGGCTATTTGGCTCGCATCAAACCCTGTGATGAATGGGGACAGGCGCCGGCGCAATGTAATTCTATAAACGGAAACGTGGCACAGCGAACTTCACACAAGTTCATTCTGCAGTGCACGGGGTAAAGTTTTAACAAGCCAACTTAATATCACTTTGCCAGATTCGCCCGTTATTAATCATGCAGGACGGCTAGTTAGCGGAATCAGAGTGTCATACAGTGCACAGATTTATATACGATGAAATTGTGCTACAGAAATATCTAAGTTGATTTATTTTCACAAATATTTGGAGCTTGAAGCTTGAACTCACTTGAGAAATTCATATTACATTGCTCGTATGTAAAAATAGAATTTGTTTTTCTATATTGCACGTTGACGGGGGTTATAAGAGCAATGAGGATTTCTGGAGCAAGCGTATTTTATTTACTTCTATTTCAGTGTAGATGATTAGTCTTATTTAAGGTCGTTCGTTGTCGAGGATGACTTCAATACCAAAGCTACAGCAAAACCTTTAGATCATAATTATACCTCTAGTGCCTAACCGAACTATGTAAATGATTCCAATTTGATATTATGATCTCTGTGCAAATTGTCTATACCCCACCGCCTAAGACTGACTCGGACTATTGCCCAAACTGTAATTTTTTTGCCTAGGTGGCATGGGTCCGAGTGGACACGCAGACAATCCTGAGCATCCACCACAACATCATCACGCAGAACCCCCGCATTAGCCTCTCGTACAACGACCACCGCTCCTGGTATCTGCACATCAAGAACGTACAAGAAGTAGACCGAGGGTGGTACATGTGCCAGGTCAACACCGACCCGATGCGCTCTAGGAAGGGATACCTTCAAGTTGTAGGTAAGTTCTTAATACTCACATAATTAATTACTTACTCTAAAATCTATCCATGGATATTGTCACTTATTTTGTGTGTCTAAAGCCATGCCTTCCGCTTAACGCTCGCAAAGATCCGAGTTCACCGTATCACCCCAGCAATATTAAGGAGCGTTAATCTCTTTTTTTAAAGATATTCTTATTATAGGTTTACTATTTTTACAATAAGTAGTCACGTATTGTAACGGCAACTATATATAATTATTAGTATGTGGCAGAAGACTGATCGCTAGTAAGTTCGTTTTTGAAAAGTTATTCTAATTTTATCCTTCCAGAACTACGAAATAGAGCAGACTTAAATATAAATGTTATCTTCGAACTGTAGAGTTAAGTTACTTTCACAAACTAAAGATGGATGATAAAACCAAAAGGGATCACACAATATGTTTTTTCACAAACAAATTTGCTGAACCACATGTGGTTCCCTTAATTAACCAATAACGATTTGACAACTTACTCAACTCTTTCTATTCGCTTCGTATATTATGAACAGTGACCTCAACAATGTTAAGCATCCCCAAAGACTACCCAGTTTATTCAACGGTCAAATTTAGGTCCTGGCTAAACAGAAATTGCAATAGCTAGTAAAAAGATTTCTCTAGAGACGTTTATTTTAAGATTTTCTTATTGTGTGTGCTAAGCCTAACGAATATTGGTTGCGTTGAGACGTTATTAATTATCTGTTTTTCTTCGCATAATACCAAAATAAATAAATCGTCTGTCTAGCCTAGCTGCTGAAGTACAGAAAGTACATTGTTTGGAAAAATATATCGGTTAATATTAGCGTATCTCTGATACGGGATTAGATAGGATATGACTGAGACGGATTTATAGGTATTAGCAAGATTTGCTATGTCATGAAAATAGTTCTAGTCATGACATAATTGAATGTCTTCTGACTGACAGTGTGACATTTATGTACCCTGAAGGCACAGTTGCTTTCATATGGTCAAAATCTAGGCTAACAGATTTCCTTTAAATATGTATGATATACTCGTAGAATAAACATTATTAACCATACTCTTAATCACGGAATCGGTATCTACATTATACACTTCTGGACACATCTATTGGCCCACCTTGTATTTTCAGTTTCGTTTGGTCCTAGCTAAAATTTTATATTAGGTCGAGCAAAAAGTTTTTATGCAGTTTTGAACCTGGCACATTCACAATTTCATTCAATAGTCTTTTTTTGAATTTCGAACACAGAATTTAAAGAAACAAAAGACAATTTGGAGCCTGTTTGTTGATATCAAACAATCGAATACTAAGAAAACTTGGTTTTATTGGTTTACTTGGATTTAATTCTTGAAAAAGTGATTCATATCTTTGGTTTTGCAACAAACATTACTTATTCTTAACATTAAGGTGAGGTTCTGTCAATTATCTATGGATACTTCACCAGAAGTCGCCGCCCAAGCTGTGGCACTTATTCAGGCCGGATACAGCCAAAGAAACGTGAGTGCTCAACTTAATTTAAGTCGATCTGCGGTCCGAAATGTTTATCGGAGGTACCTAGAGACTGGCGGCTTTGTTCGTCGCCAAGGAAGGCCACGATCTCGGATCATAACTGAAAGGCAGGATCGATTCATCGTGACGACCAGCTTGAGTAATCGTCACCATACCTCCATTGAGATACAAAACCAATTTCGCGACTTCCACGGAGTATCTGAGAGCGCTCGAACTGTTCGGAAAAGGTTAAAAGAACGCGATATGGTACCACACAAGCCAGCTAATGGGCCCAAACTAACGCGAGCCCACCGAACAGCGCGCCTTCATTTCATTTCACGCACGCAGTCATTTAAATTGGACACAGCAAGATTGGAGCCGTGTTCTCTTTTCTGATGAGTCTAAAATTGTGTTACATGGCAATGATGGAAGGAAGAAGGTCTACCGACGTAAGGGAGAGCGATTCGCACAATGCTGCTTTGGAAAGAGGGTTGCTTATGGCGGTGGCTTAGGTTAGGGTTGCTTAGGTGACTGTCTGGGGCGGTATATCCGCGAGTGGCAAAACTCAACTTGAGGTTGTTACAGGACCACAGCTGCCAACATTAAAAATGCTGAAAGGTACATTCGTGCGTGCTTAGAACCTCACGTGATACCATACGCGGACTATGTGGGCCCAAATTTCCTTTTTATGCATGATAACGCAAGAGCCCATGCGGCCGGCATCGTCAGGGAATATCTTCGGGATGTGAACATCACAGTTATGGACTGGCCAGCCAGAAGCCCAGACATGAACCCCATTGAGCACATGTGGGACGAGCTAAAAAGACGTGTTAGGGCTCGTCAGCCAGTTGCCCAGACGATGCAGGAGTTGAAAACTGTCATAGAAGAGGAATGGGAGATGATCCCTCAAAATTTCATAGAGTGGTTGATAAACTCTATGCCTAATCGTATGAGAGCTGTGGTAGATGCCCATGGAGGCAACACGCGTTATTAAATTAAACCTTTATTTGATAAAACATGTTTTTTATTTAAAAATCAATTGCCTTTAACAAGGCGCATATCCGACTTGTTAGGCGTAGCTCCAAGACGTATGGTATTCTGAATTCAAATTTAAAACATTACGATAAAACAGTAAAATGTATCAGGTTTAAAACTGCATCAACAGTTTTTGTTCATTCTAGTAATCATATTTCGGTAGGGGCCATCGAAGCCTAAACTCTAAGGTGGGCCAATAGATGTGTCCAGAAGTGTATTAACCGAGCACTGTTTGGCGTTGCGTCCTCATTAGAAAATAGAAGGATGTTTATTCAGCTATGTTTATTAATTTGCCAACACTCAATTATTTTGGAAATTCAGAAATAGCTACTTAATCGTTAACGAATTCTAACACGCAATATTTTATCTGCAAAGCATACTTAATACCTCTGGTCTGACTTTCTTTTACAATGATCTAGCTAAACGTACTATTATTTTCTGTGAAATAACTTACCTTACCTTTTTTTTAAGAACATACGCAGCAAAAGATGATACCTACCTATATATTTTTTTAAATTTATCTTCACTAATAAAAAAATTAAAAAGATTATTTTATATTCTTAAATAAACAATTTAAATCAATCTAATAAATAAGGCAATTGCCTGGTACGCGAGGAACGCAGGTTCGTTTCCCGCCTTTGGTGGTCATTTTATTAAGTGCAGTAATATCCAATATTTAGATTGCAAAGTGAGTGCTTATCACTTAAAACAATAATTTTAATTAAAATGTATTCTAAATACCTAACAAAAAAGATATCATGTATTCAAATGTGATCGCACACTTTTTTTCATATGTGTAGTATACTAGCTTTTCAAACTAGTTTTTGTAGTAAATTTTTTAATAATAGGTTATCTGAATTATGATTCATCAAAGCATACATAAAAGCTTTTAGGACAAGAACAACTAAGGTATCATTATTTGCAGTGCCACCAGTGATCATCGACAACATGACATCTACGGATATGGTAGTCCGAGAGGGCACTAACGTAACGATGGTTTGCCGAGCCACCGGCTACCCGGAGCCCTATGTCATGTGGCGCAGAGAAGATGGACAAGAATTCAACTGCAACGGGGAATCGGGTGAGTGACGATGGGCAATCTGCACAGTGGGCCCCACATCAAGCAAACATACTTCAACCTTATGTTGATCACATAGAGTTCCATATCATTTGAGATAGTTTGACAGATTTGGGTAACTAGATTCGGGGCCCACTGTACCACATCACAGCAACTGATTGAGAAATGTTTCCGAATATTTAACTACTTCTACCAAATTCCGATATTGCATGTAGTTTTTAGTTATATTTTTTATTGAAAGTGCAGGCCGCTTTTCGCGTCATGCCAGCATCAACGACATCATCCGACGGTCTCTTGCCTCTATCAAGGTGCCGGCTTTACTCGAGCCGAACGGTATCGCGCGTGATGATGGCAAGAGACCAGACGGCATGTCACTAGTTCCTTGGCGGATGGGTCGGGCTCTTGTGTGGGACGCTACCTGTGTCGACACACTTGCAGCCTCTCGTCTGCCCGAGACAAGCCGTGGTGCTGGTTTGGCTGCGACAAGTGCCAAAAACTTTTAAAAGAACAAGTACAGGCATATCGACTCCCGGTACCACTTTGTACCGTTTGGAGTCGAAACACTGGGTTCGTGGGGTCCCAACGCAATTTCTTTTTCAAAGAGATTTCCAAGAGGCCAGTTGATATCAGGGGTGACCTAAGAGCTGGCAGCTACCTTGCTCAGCGTATAAGCATCGCTATCCAGAGCGGTAATGTGCCAGCATCCTGGGAACCTTACCACAAATCCCTTTTTATAATTTTTGTTTTTCTATTGTATTAAATAATTTACCTTAATTTTTATTTATAAGTGGTGTATATATTACTAATGTACATGTATACTCATAATTTGTAAGTTAACGTAGACATCGTTTTATAGTTAAATTGTTTTATTAAGTTCGGCAGATCTACTTCTATATTTGACAAAGATATCTTTTACATTTTATCAGCATTTTTAGAAGTCAATCTCTTTCAAGCAAAAACTATCTATAATATTTATAGGCAACTTACAGATATTATAAAACAAGACTACGTACAAAGTTAAAATTAAAAATTATAAAAAGGGCCCTTGTGGTAATTTTCCCAAGAGCTGGCAGCTACCTTGCACAGCGTATAAGCATCGCTATCCAGCGGGGTAACGCTGCCAGCATCCTGGGAACCTTACCACAAGCACCCTTTTATAATTTTTAATTTTAACTTTGTACATAATCATGTTTTATAATATCTGTAAGTTGCCTGTAAATATTTATTACCTTGAATTAACGTGTAAATACTTTAAAACTATTATATTACAAAACGAAACTGACAATAGCAAAAACTATTAAATATTAAAAAATAACAGTTCGTAAAATAAATAACTACCATTTGTTATGAAGAGATCAAATAACTGCGTCAACAGATTTGAGATATTTTTGCGAATGGCGTTAAGGCTGTCAAAGGCCCTTCAATCTTAGCTATTTGTTCTCCACCCGGAATAATTTAGATCGCAAATTACTCGAATATTTCTCTAAAGCTCCGCGAGAGGGTGATCAATAAGCGCCATGCCTACACGGGCGACGGTCATTTCTGTCCCGAATAAAAGCAGCTAAGAGACTGTAACAAAGATTTTCGGGCGGTCATTATGTTGATGCTCGCAAAGAAACAAAACAGATGAAAGAAAATCTGCGAAGCGCGAAAGTACTACAGCCGAGACCACGCGCCTGAAAAGCACTTGGACAAATCGAACTCCCCTACTATACAATATCGATTTCGTGATCTTTACATTTCGAATCTAAAATCGCAGTCAGCATTTGCTACGTCGCAGAATAGAAGTCACAAATTGTTCGGATGCCAAGTAAAATAGAAGTCACAAATTGCTGGGATTGTTCTCTAGAAATTTCGGACTACTTATTACGTAATATCGTGTACCGTACTTTCGAAGTACTGTCAGTTTAATTGTAAATTGAACTGTAGACGCGCTACTATTACCGTTATGCCCTAGCGTGTAATTACTTAATGGAGTACTTAAATTAATTTGTCCTATCGATGTCTGATATTTTATTTATTGTGTACGTATCAACGAGCAGCTTCTATTGTTGTGCTACTTAATAGATGTATCGAAATAGGTCTGAAGCCATTAATTTAATTACCGGTTTTGATATTTTTTTTTGTACTCTGCCGTATGTTTTCATTCGTAATTATATGACACAAGTAGTTGGGTAGTTTAAAACATTTAATGTGTTATATTCCGTTATATTCTGTTTTGTTGTATTCACAAGTAAATACTGAAACTACCCGACTAGTTTCAATATGCAACTTAATTGTGTTTTTAAGTTATTTCCTAATGACAGGTGCAATTAATTGTTTCCTCTGCGCGCTACTTAGATAACAAGCTACTCTAAAAGTATTTGAGTCGAACGAAGTGGTAAAACGACTTTTGCATAATTATGCTTTCTCTGGCCAGTTAGAGCGAAGTTAGTTCAACATAATCTAAACTTTGCATTGTGGGTCAACTCAGACGTTCACGTAGTTTTTAATGTAGTGAACGATTTCATATAACGGCTGCTCTGGCGATGAAGTGAATTGATTTCGAAACTCGGTCTGAAATAACTTAGTATTCATAATATTAAAAATGGAATACAAACCAGTAGTGGATAGAATTTATAAGCTGTTTTGATAGCTGATGATGATAAGGGATGGATAGATTAATTATCCATTCAATGACAACTGGTTGAACTTATTTCGTTTATAGTTGACATTCAGAACAGTTAGTTAATCACTATTGTGTTCGTTCGTTTCGACTTTCAAGTAACTGTCTATAAATAAAATAATCGTTATCTCTTATATGTATGTAGCAAAGTATGTACATATTTAACAGCAGTTCTTCTGTTCTAGTAGAGAGAGAGAGAGAGATATGTTATATTCTTGGTCGTTATTTCGAGCAAAATAAAACAAATGCCAACTTAGAATGCCCAAGTCAAGTGAAAATATAAAAAAAAGTAATTTTGAAACCTTGTTGCAGTTAACGTGGTTGACGGCGAGAACCTGACAATATCGAAAGTGTCGCGACTTCACATGGGCCCGTACTTGTGTATAGCCTCCAACGGCGTTCCGCCGTCGATCAGCAAGCGAGTTGTGCTGATGGTTCAATGTGAGTTTCTTTATTATCATTTTTCTTTACGAGTTGTTTACCCTTTATACACTACTTTTTGCAGCGATATGGTTGGCTTTGCGATGCAAATGCGATACATCGTCGCGATTGTACCTTACGCTGCCAAAAGTCACAGTGTGTTTGAATAGTCTCTACAAATCTTATGCCTTTTGATTTTCAGTTTTTTTATCATTACTTGTTTACATTATTTACTCGACACCCTGAATTTTTACAACATTATGTACTTACAACTGAAAAATGCGCCTATTATACATAAACCGTGTAACTATACTGGTGTCAAATGATATCACAATTAATCAAATTATTAGTAGTTAGTGAGCGATAATCGGTCCACTATGTTTGGATGTAGATAAGCTAATGTCCGTTTACAAGATAGTCTAATAATTTAGTTGTCTAATTATCCCATTAGCGAATGGTCGTGGCAAATGTGACAATGGCAAAGGCAAGCCTTCTGAGTTTAAAACGTAGTTAAAAGTAAATTATACAATTTGATCAACTTTTGTTTAAGATTATCATGATAACAGGTTGGCTAAGCTAAACTAACTTTAAATAAATAAAACGACCTTTTTAGTACACACTTCACGACACCAACGGGATTTAATCAAATCTGTTGACGAATCATGGTCGCGGGTTTGAACCCGCGACCATGATTCGTGCAGCCGAATCGAAACGTCGGGAAAGGTAAATACAAATTTGCCTTTTAAAAAAGTATCAATTAGTTGCATTAAATCCCGTTTGTGTCGTGAAGTGTATGTTTAGAAATGCAACAACAAAGTTTGAAATCCTATACGACCTTTTTAGTGTAGATCAAACATCTTTCTATTAGCAATGGTAGGTGCCATAAAATAACGACAATATTTTAAAACTACGTGGTTACGGTTCATTCATTACTGTGCCACAACTCGGCCAGTTAACCACGGGGTTAAATTTTGATGGTGATTACGCCGCTAAAAACATGGCTCCGCTCTACGTTCGCTCGCACTTTACTTAATTCCTTCCTTTAACTAGATAATAAAACATGAAAATTTACATAATTTATTCAAACACGTTCGGAAAATTCAGTTCTGTTGAAAGCTCAACGGTTTTCTTTGCAATTAAAAGCGTGTTTTTTTTTTTGAAATGGGTTTGCTCTTGACTCTAGACTAAGCCAGACGTGGCACAGACAGAGTCGATGATGGAGCGAGCTCACCCAGAAGAAGCCTGTTCACTTTGAGTTTGAAGGTCTTTGGGTTGTAATCCGTTGGAAACACTGAAGCGGGTAGTGAGTTCCACAACTTAGCTGTGCGCATTATAAATGTTGATAAGGAGTCTGGCGCATAGATCTTCGTCACGGATAAGCCTCCTTGCTCTGCGCTCCACCGCGTCAAGTGCAGCTAGTTGGTACTTAGCTGATCCATCCCAGAGGTGACTGCAATACTCCATGCAGGATCGGACTTGTGCTTTATAAAGTGACAAAAGCTGTCCTGGCGTAAAGTATCGCTTCACTCTGTTCAGGATACCCAGTTATTTTGCCGCAGTTCGAGCTTTGTGCTCAATGCTAGCACCAAAATTAAGACTAGCTGTCAATTCCATGCCCACAAGCTCAAGATGGTCGGTAACAGCAATAGACGCACCCCGAAAAGTTGGAGACTAGAGGAAAGGGCTTCTCTTGGTGGTAAATAGGCACGCTTGTGTTTTTTGGCATTGAAGCTGACAAGATTGTCTTCACCCCATTGGGAGACATGACTTAAAGTCAAGTTTGTTCGCTCCACCATGGCATCCCTGAAGAGTTGAATTTCGTCCCCACCGGTCCCTGCGCCGGATAAGTATCTCTCTGTAACCGTGCTGTCATCTGCGTAACCAACGATACCTGGTTGGAGCAGGTCGTTAATGTGCAGCAGGAAAAAAGTTGCAGAGAGAACCGACCCCTAAGGAACTCCGGCATTAATAGCCCAAAGGTCAGAGGAGCAGCCGTCTATGACTACTCTGATCGACCGCTCACTCAGGAAGTCTGAAACCCAGCTACAGAAGTCAGCAGAGATGCCGAGAGCAGGAAGCTTGTTGAGCAAGCTGGCGTGCCAGACCCTGTCAAAGGCCTTAGAGATATCAAGCGAAATAGCTAATGCTTCGCCATGGTTCTCGATGGCTTCACCCCAACAGTGCGTGACGTAGACCAGAAGATCACCAGTAGACCGTTTCCGGCGAAAACCATATTGACGGTCACTGAGAAGATCATTGTCTTCGAGGTAGGTCAGCAACTTATTGTTTATGACCCTCTCCATAACTTTACATAATATGGAAGTGATGGCAATCGGTAGATAGATAGTAGTGTACTGGTTGCACATTCGCTAGCTTCCAGGCTCCCGGAACTTTTTTAGCTCTTAAAGAGAGGCGAAACAAACGTGTCAGCACAGGAGACAGCTCAGGTGCACAATGCTTCAGCACTCTCGCTGGTATGCCGTCAGGCCCGCTAGCCTTGTTCGTGTCTAGACTGCTCAATACTCTTCGGACCTCTTTAATATGCACAGTGATCTCGGACATCGAGGAATCACAGCGAGGTACAGTAGGTGGTTGTTTTGAGCCAGAGTCTAATCTCGAATTGCCAGCAAAGAGAGAGGCAAATAGATTTGCCTTCTCTAATGCTGAGTGGGCTAACGACCCATCAGGTTTAAGCATCGATGGAAAAGAAGGACGACAGAAATTCGATTCGACCGCCTTGGACAGGGACCAGAACTGTTTGCTACCCGGAGGGTGTGATGAGAGTTTAGCCCCTATGCGTCCAACATGGTCAAATTGCGCCTTACCCTGGACCCGCTTGGCAAGTTTGGCAGCAGAATTAAAGGCACTCTTTGCCGTGCGGACCTTTCGCGCTCTAGCCTTGCGGTCGCGGACGGTTACCCAGGCTTGATATGCAGACTGCTTAATGGCCTCAGCTTGGGCACACTTTGCGTTGTACCAGGGCCGGGTACAACGCAAACCGAAAACCAAGCGAGATGTCGGAGAATGGAATGAAATACTCCATTCCCTGTCGTATAACGTCTACAACCGCGTCAGCACTGCGCGATGGGTCACCCGAAGAGAAGCACACTTCCCGCCATGGGTAAGACGCAAAAAAGTGTCGCATCTCGTCCCAGTCTGCAGACTCATATCTCCAAACTCTCCTGGGCCTCTTGGGCTATTATCCGGAGGAGAAGAGAGAGATACGGACTTTACTAGACAGTGGTCAGACGATCCCAAAGGGGCCGAGACTGAAACAGAGTGACTGTTGTCAGCAGAAGGTCCAGGCAATTAGGTGTGTCGTCGGCGACATCTGGTACCCGCGTTGCTTCTTTCACCAGCTGGGTTAAATCTAGCGATATCGCAAATTTGCGCGCCTCTAATCCGGCATGGTCAGTTTTCAGGTATGGGAACAACCATTCCTTATGATGGGCATTAAAGTCCCCAAGAAAAATAAGCTTCGCAGTTGGGTAACGTTGTTGAGCTAGATCTGTCGTCTCTGCAAGGTAATCAAAAAACTGAGTCGTCTCCCGGTTCCCGCTGTGCGATCGGTAAACACCGACATAAAGAGATTTCTCCATGCCAGAATCCAGCAGAATCCAAATAACGGAATAACCCTTATTTTCAAAGCAACGGAGACGACGACAACAGATGTCATTGCGGACGTACACACAGACCCCTGCTTGCTTCATGAACTTATGCTCAAGTGAGTAGCCAGGGTAGTTGAGGTACGCCACATCCGACGTTGTCGCTATCTTTGTTTCCGTTAGAAAGAACAAGTGAGGCTTCTCGGTCTCGAGGTGATGGTGGACCGGATCGAGATTAGTGTGCAACCCTCTGATGTTAGTAAGGTGCACTTTAAGAGGGAGGACGTGCAGCCGTTGTTTAAGTTTGTTCTTTTTTGCTTTATTCATTTTGAAGTGAGTGAGGTGGGTAAAAAGAATTGGTTGTCGAGGCACTGTGCATTAGTGTTTTTTTAAAAATTTATCTATGTAAAACCAGTGAGTTTTGTTAATTATTTTTCTTTTATTATTGTGGTTGAAATAACACTTAACGTGCAGTTAACAAACTTTTTCTGCATTCTACATATCCACTCTGTAGGAAAATTCAAACAAAAATTTTTGATGTACCTAATTTACTTGACACCTCATTGGAATCATATAGGTTAATTTACTTTATTGCCAACATGTAACCTACAATACTATACGTACTTCTTAAAACATTCGTGACTAATTAGTCAAATTAAACTTAAACCTCAATTCATAATGACAAATTAATTGTGCCCCTAAAAGGTTCATTTTCCTTATTTTTAGCTCGTTTAAGACAGCCGCGCAAATTATCTCGATATTACTTCCCCATTGGTGAAAGAAAACACCGGCACATTTCTGCCGGGCCGTTAACTTGGCCTCAAATTCGCGAGTACGTGCGCGTTCTTTCCTTCAGTAAGGAGTCAGCGTTCAGAAATATTATTTTTGTGGGGGTGAGCGTCGTTAACGAGTATTTACGAGGACACGGCCGCTACCTGTCGGCGTTCCGGCGGATCTCGTAATTGCGCCCAATTAGAGCATTATGCTGACGTGAATACGGCGCGGACGCGATAATGCCGATACTATCTGTTCCCGGCGCCTTTTCCGCACCACAGCCCAGAAAAGTTTATCGAAGGAAATTTTAGTGGTCTTTTATTTTCGTTGCTACGGTAAAGGTTATCTATTGAAGACGTTTGAAACATTTTACAAACTCATTGATATGTTTTGCAATGAAATTATTTTATATGAAATTATTTTAGTACGTTTACGTGCGCGATGCTCTAAAATGATTTAATGTTTTAAGACAAAGACTAACTTTCTATTGTGTTTTGAAAGTAGCAACGAACGGGTTAACAATTAAAACCACTAGCATTTTTTTAACTTTTTTGATAATTTGAGAATAGTTGCTACAGCACAAATACACACTTATAAGAATAGAGATGCAATGCCGATAATGTCTGGTCTCTTATTCTCGTGTCATAGCCGAATAAATACAAATTACACAGCATACAGTATATTTTTTCAGTAGTCTGAGTTTCTGTTTTTGGGAAGTATAACTTTTAATGTAGATGGTAACTAGGGTTCCACCGTTATATTTTTAAAACCTGAGCTTACACTGAATTCATTTCTTAGAATTTAAAAATACGAATTTATTCAAATAAATTAAAGAATTATATTTAATTTAATTAATGAGCGTGGTAGGCTATAATTGTAAGTATAATAAATGATTTATTCATTAGGAACAAAGGTAAAATATACGATTTAATAAATGGGGCATAAGTTAAAATAGGAAATGTTCTCCTTTTTCTGAATTGGGTTTTATCTGTGCTTTAAACAGCAATTTACAATGAAATATTTTTTTCTCAAATCCAGGTATAAACATTCAACCAAATTAGTTAGCTGTTCTGCCTGATTTACGACCGCGCTGAGTCCCAGCCAATGAGGCCTCACCCTAATTCGCATTCCGTATCTCAGCGCCTACAGAGTCCTCTCCATTTCTTGTAGGATACGTGAAACGTTCACGTAACTTTCGCTCGATTAACCACCGAGACTTCCTTATGAATGCACTGTCAGTTTTCATTATACTTACGCGCGGAGACAAATCTTTATGACAGTGTTCTCTGATAATATTATTATGTCGCTATTTCGCGCTTCTCGTCCGCTTTTTCTTTATTTGTGCCAGATATTTTCCGGTTTTACTGTAATTTGAGAAAACAGGCTGTTTTGTTGGTACTACAGAGGTCTCTCGCGGCTTACCACTTTGTAAAAATATTCCTATGCGCTTACATCGCATGGCCAAGCACAAGATAACGTGCCCTGATTTGTTACGCATTTTTCTACGTTTTACTACAACCAATGAAAATAACACAAACTTAAATGAATATTTCTCGGAATTGACAGCGACGGTGTATGCCAAAATTAATCCTAATTCAGTTGTCTGCGTCATGGGGATGACGCAGACAACTGAATTAGGATTAATTTTTTACTAAAAGTGTTTTGAGGATCTCGGAATCGTAGTTTACTAAAACATATTTTTTGTAACCGTCCTTAATGTCAGTCTGTTATTTGCATTTGCAAATTATATACTTGAATAAACGAAGCGGCCGTTGGTTGAAATGAATGGCAACAGGGCAAAAATTGTATTCTTTAGACTGGTAGGCACGAGAGACCACAATAGTATTGAGGTGTCATCTGTATTGTTTTATAAAATTCAATCTAAAGTTTAAGATTATCATTTCATCATCAAATCAACATCCCATAAATGTAATGTGTCTTATATGATGACACAGTCGATAAATTTTTGTGAGTGAAATGGAATTGAATTTCGTAAAAACTTGCAAAATAATTGCTAAAGTTATAATAAAAGCGTGTTAAAAATAAATTAAAAGAAGGCATATTAACGTGAGTCTTTCGGCCGCCTCAAGAAAACTCTACTTCATGTAATCTTCCCGAAACCAATATTAATATATCCATAAGTTAACAATCAATTATGTATTTAGTCAGGCGTCTTACAGAATATTTTACATGTACAGAGTAATATTGTAATATTTTTATTCAGTTCCGCCAATGCTCTCCATCCCGAATCAACTGGAAGCGGCGTACATAGGCCAAGACGTGACTTTGGAGTGTCACACGGAGGCTTATCCTTCCTCTATCAACTACTGGACTACTGACAGGGGTGACATGATTATAACAGGTATATATTATTAATTAAAAATCTATTTATACATAGACATCTTTGGCCTTACTAATAATAATTATAATTATGCCACTGATATAACACGTGATATGTGACGGCTTATTTAAAATGTTTGTCTCCATTATGACATGTCACTTTTCTGTCTTATGTTTCAAATTAGCCGCCTTATATTTATTCACAATAGCATTAGTATAATCATTACATACATTAGTACATCATACTTATGACGAATAAATAGGTGTAAAAGAAAAACACGCGTGAACTAATCGCAGTATTGAAAAATAACCGAATAACCTCCTCACACACTTTTTGTCAACAGGGGAAAAATACACCACAACGTATTTCGACGACAACTACAGCAGGAAAATGAAATTAACGATACGGAAAGTGTCATCAAGGGACTTTTCTTCGTACCGCTGCGTTGCCAAGAACTCCCTCGGGGAAACTGATGGGCTCATACGGCTCGACGGTATGTAGCGCAAATGTAGTCAAATTATCGTTTTTACGTTACATTTCGTTTATAATTTGAATTCAGATAAGGGTCGACGTACGAACGGAGTTTTAGCTATCGACTTATCAACTCATTGATCTGAAATACGATTACAGTCTACCGTGAGTCGGTGGGCTTAACCTTTAATTTTGTTCGGCTAAACAACAACTGTGCGCCGCATTTTCCAAAATAAAGACATTAACTTTCCATTTATCATGACAGAAACTAACTCGAGTATTAATTTTCACAGAAATACCAGCGCCGTCCACAATAAGTACTACAGATAACAACGTTCCCACAAACCCACCGAGGAAAAAAGGTAAAAAACACACCACCCACACTCGCTAACCTGATTAGTGTTCTAATTATCTAAGCTTATTTTAAACTGAATAGCCCTCTTCAATTGGTTTCACGAAACTGATTCAGACATTGAAATAATTAATGTCCAAACAGTGCCCGCAAAGTTTCAAATGAAACCCTTCCAGGGCCGATCAATTCCGGAATTTCTGGATTAATTTTTCATGACTCACTCAATACTCTAGGATAATACCTACGAGCCGGAAAATTTGGGAATTCAATTTTGGCACGTAAACCGCGATTAGAAAGGCAATAGCAGTGAAAAGTTGAGACGGCCGCGTGCCTTTTATACATTCATCGTGCTCTTCTGCAGGCAGACGGGAAAGGTCGACTCTGGATTTTGTATTTATTGGTTTTGCCACCGCGCCCCGATGCTTTCGTACAATTGGGTCGTTAGTAATATTATTGTGGGAAAAGCGATTTTGTTTGGGCTTCGACTTCCAATGCGCCCCATATTGTTATAGATTGGCCTTTCGTGTTTATTTTATGGCGTCATATGTATTGTTTTAACTTCAGAGCCTGCTCGTAACGAAATATGATATACTTTTATAAGGGTCATCAGTTCTTAAGTGCTTTTCCTCAGATGCTCATGACAAGTTTTCTTCTTAGGTAAAAACAGACCGCGAGTACGAGACAGTTCTGCAGAGAACAGAGTTTTAGGTGATTATGAGCTTGAAGAATGGAAAGAATACGGTAAGTAATATAGGTAATGTCGTGTGAGTTCAACCGTTAACGTAGTAGATCCGGCGGTCAATATTGCGCATCGACAATCATCGCATCGAATACAATGCTAATGTCCATCAATTATTATATCGCTTATCAGAATTTGAATTCAGAACTTTACGAGATATTTTATTTTTGCTTTGTTTTCATGTCCATCGATTATTATTTGAATTATCATTTATCAGAATTTAAATTTAGAACTAAGTAGGATACTTTATTGTCGTTTTGAACAAAAAAACTACAAAGTAGAGAGCGATACAGATAACGCTCTGCGAAGCCAAAATTAGTCGATGACTTTTTCCGAACGTCGATTTCCAATATTTACCTCCGGGGATTGTAAACACTACTAATTAGTCAACAGAGATTCCAATTTTCAATAGTATTACTAAAGCATGAAATGTGTACCCATAGTATTAATTAGTTTGCACATCATGCGTCTGTGACTCGGCTTAGGATTTTATTAATCCTGCAGTCAATGACTTCTTTTTTAAGATATCTTTCATTAAACATATGAATTCTGTAAACGACTTCTACAAAATTTTACTACTAATCTAGGCTTTAATAAAATCAAATAATAATCCACGTGTGATTAAACTTTGAGATTAAGTTAAAATTCAGCATATCATTGTATAGTAAAAACAAATGCAATGTGAATCCATGCACATAATGAAGCGTAATGAAATGAAATAAATTACAAGTTTTCAATTAAAATATTTCTAGAAAGTTGTACTGCATACCAGGCAGGTATTATAAGTTTGAATAAGAAACAAAAAAAATTGGTCTCTTATTCAAAATAAAAATAAAATAACATTTTTAGTGTTAAAAATATTAAAACTACCTTGTTTTTCCATGCCCTCTACTTTCACTTTGTGTATTTTTCACCAGGTTATGAATCGACCCAGTCTTCAGGGTCAACTCTCACCCATCGTCAACTCCTCATCATAGTAGGAGTAGTCGTCATTGCCAGCTGACACCAGATCGTCTCTATTGGTATAACATCATAGTGCCAACGCATAAGTGAGTCCTGTGCTAAAATACTTGGCTGAACTCGCAAGCCGTATCTGAAGTGTGTTATTGAACAGACTAATCATTGTATAGTTCTTAGGACAACTAAAACAAGTTAAGCGACATCGAAAGTATAATTTGTTAAGTATTTCTCAATTTATTTTTTTAATTTACCTCTAGGTAATTGTAAATATTTAGATCTATTTCTCAATATGAAAGACTGATAGTTTTGTATGTTACATGTGCCATATCGATTGTGTAATTTACATATTAATACGAATATCGTAAAGTAGTCGTCATTAGAGTTGGCAATTAAACAGTATTATGTTTTATTATGCGAGTTTATGCCGTCTAATTAGGATATTTGATTAGAGCTGTCAGTAGACAATTTTGGATTTAAAATTCTTACTAAAGAAAATCTTGATTTTACAAGAAGGTAATCTCATTGAAATAAAATATGAAACTCCTTTTGATTTTTTATTTATTCTGATGATAAACTTATTATGTTTCAAAGGCCATTAGTAGTATGCGCTTTAAAAGCTAAAAAGATTGAAATGTAATAAAACACGTAACTTAAAACTTAAAAGCTCAATTTATTTTTTACATCAAAAATGTTGTTCTCTTCTCCATAGATGTTAATTGATTAAAAAACAAGAGTAAATCGCGCGTTTCACTCTTTTATTTACATATTTAATATGCATGAGTCTGATGGTAATATTGCGTACGCTATATCACGTCAAGTGTAATTAACTGGGTTATACCAAAGTGTAATTTACAATAGGTCCCTGATTAGCGCCACAAAGAACCACAGCCTGCCAAAGTAAGTCACCACTTAGAAGCAATAACTACACTTTTAATTACGTTTTTTTTATTTTATTTATTAATTCACAAAACACACACACTTTAGCTTTCCAGCAATATAGGATAGGACGTTCAACTACGTGTTTCCCACTTGGTCATCCCAGCCAGATATGCACTCGCATGATCTTTCCCCAACTGCAAGAGTCTGCAAAATTTCACTACGACGAATGTGCTAGGCTCAGTATAGACATATCACTCCTCCTTATAAGCTTGGACGCTAAAACGTTACTTAGTGAGTTGTGTAAAATGTCGTATACTTACTTCTTGAATTAATTCTTTGTTGAGTGAAGCCTTCTATGGAATAAGTACTTACAGATTGCTATTATTTGTTTTTTGATATCAGTGCTTAAGAAAACGGATAACGCGAAATCTAGTGCACGAATACGCTGTTATAACTATTGTAAATTATTTTTATTAGGTTGAAAAAGTATAGAAGAAGAGTATTGGTAGTTTTTTGAGCTACAATGTCTTAACTCGTACCTAGTATTTTTTATATTTTTGTTGGCTTTTCTTTTCTAGCTGTAACTAGGCTTATGAGATAGTACCTATACATAACACTCGTTAAACAATATTAACTGTTTCACGTTGCTGATCGAATATACTGAACATGAATTGCGTTATTATATGAAAATATATATTTTTCGTAGCATGTAACCATTTAACAACATTTTGCCTGAAGGAAGGCTCCGGAAATGTTATCTCGAACATTATTAACACGATGGGAAATTGTAGTGCTCCCTATCCCTAAGGTTAAAGTTATCTAAGTTTAACGTCTATTTATGTAAGAATATTGCCTTAATTTTAGTGCATCACATTTTTACCCTATGTATTTTTTTTTTTAATTCAATACTTAAATCTTAGACAAAACAATTTTCTTGGAAATGTCCAATCAAAATGATAGACAATTTTTACTTTGGAGCTATGAGACATTATGTAATAATTATGCTTAGCATAGCATTTAATAGATATTTTTAGGGTGACGTTTATTATAAGTGTTTTTATTAAGTTATCTAGGCCTAATTTGACCCCGTCGATTTCATAGTTTTTTTGTTATGAAAAAATGTTTTGTACATTCAGTACTTAGTAGTAGTAGTAAATAGCAGGTTCGTTCGGGCGTTATTTGCTCACTGTATACATATGTATATTTAAACAAGAAGGTAAGTTAACTCAATGTTCTAATCAATTTGAACCCTGAACATTTTAACTTTCCTACTGCCAAGCAAACGTGATGAAATAATTATGTTATAAATAAACTTAATACAAATGGTTCTGTAAATACTCATTACATCTGCAATAAAAGACAATATGGCGTGCTTTGTAATATAAATAAATAGCTATATACGTACCCCGATAATAATGTCAAGCTTTTAAACATTTTGTTAGATCACAAGTGTTGCCTGGGTACTGATACCAACTTCTGCTTTTCTGGTTGTGATTTATGAAAATAATTCTGTTAGCAAGAAAACGAGTAATTTCCGTTTTTGAAAACATACAAAATATCATTAAAAATCCTTCTTACACCCACGCAGATAATGTCTGAAACATTGGACTCTTCTCTGATAAATTATTTTAGGTCCTCTGAACTCTTAGAATCTACTTACTGCTATCTTGTGTAAATCATCTTATGGGATGGGTTGCTCTTACAACATTATTTTGAGGTAACTTGAAAAAGATATAGAATTGTTATGCCTTGAATATGGACTCAGTATTCCTTAAATGTAAGTCAGAAAAGGATGTCTTTATAACCTAACTACATTAAAAGTTGAGACCATGTCTACTACACTAATAAAGACAAACCCTCTATTCAGGGTGGTGGGAGAAACGATGTGTTGCCAATCCGATTTGAGTTGACAAGTGTACAACACCGACAACCCTTAACTGGATCATAAAATCTACAGAGACCCATCCCGCATACTCCACGATCAACTTAGGATCGTTATTGAATGTCTTACTACGAAATTGCTTCAGCTACTAAGACAATTATGTGACGACAACGAATTCGTATTCAAATTGCGAGGTGCGACCGAAGTGGTATCGATTTCCAAGCAACACTGCCATGATTATTAGGTACCTGCGTACAATAATAGTACCGAAGAGTATTACTTAAGCCGGTTACAGACAAGGCGGTTTTACATGCTCGCAAATTTTGTATTATATGAATAAGGTTTTTTATCTGTTTCAATCAATTTAATTAATTATTTCATTGAATAGATAATCCCAAAAGTTAATAGTAAGGAATATTCGTTTTACATACAACCTTATCTGTTTTTGTGTTTCATTTTGGGATATTCACAGTAGGTCATACTTTGTCGAGTCTTAACACATTGAGCGCCATGGTGGTCACCGGTGACCCCCAAACAATATAATTCTATTGTGTCTAGTTCCGTGGCAGTCAAAGGCTTAATATTATTATGTTGTCCTAGCAACCTACAAAAACGCCTTATCTGTAAAGGTAAGCAGTCCCGGAATTTTGTAATAATGCAAATATCGTTTACTGTAAATAAAATGTTAATTTAATTTCTACTACTTCGGGTTCTACATTATCTTGAGAGTTTGGGAATAGTGTTTCCAATTGATATGTATAGTGGTCGTTGCAGTTAGCTGTTTATGTAAAGTTATATTAAATAATATTTTGTAAAAAAAAGTACGTGTTTTCTGTATTACATTTTACCTACTAAGAATAATCACGTAAATTTTAAGTGTAACTAACCAAAAACTAACTTAAAATACCCTTAAATAATATTTATATCAATCTTAAAATAATAAGGAACCAGATGAATAAAAATTTAGTATCCCATCGCAAATTATACGGAGAAGTGTAACACGGTCCTTTCAGACAACGTCCAATTAACCCCTACATTTTAAACGCTAAAATCTTCAAAGAACACCTTTTTAACAAGAATTAGGAGGCTTGCAATGTAGGGTTGGCAATTATTAACTAGACTCGGACTAAATCGTGAGACGACAAGAAACAAAGCGCCATTGTTCCCAAAATTATTAGCCAACTAGTCGTGCTTATTTTGCATAAAATAATGGCCACGGAAGCGGCACCTGGGCACACACTTAATGCACTTACTGCCATTGGCAAATCACTGCCATTTATAAGGCTTACCTCTGAATACTCAAGCGATGATACTAAAAGTTGAGGTGTCGTTTCAGTGGTTAAGCGTCAAATTGGATTGGGAATAAAAATTTTGGGCATTTTAATTTATGATCAGAATCACTATTTTATAAGGAGTTATTCAGATCAGATGTCAGCACCCTGGTTTACAAACAGTCGGAAAGTTTTCGTATCGGATTCTTTCCGAATTCGAATTACAAACATTCTTTCCGAACGAAGTTTTCGCAAGCTAATGTCATTTGTGCCGAATGGAAACGTCTAAATTTTCGAACGTTTGAGAATCGCATTTTTTGACGTCTTTGGAAACTGCTTCTCGGATTCGAAATCTGTCCGATGTTTGTGAGTAAGGGTGCAGATCCCCTGCGGATTTTTGTTATTTTAATTCCGGTCTGACATCTTTACTTTTGTTTTGACAGGTCAGTACAGACTCATTGAGCGTCATGCTGGTCACCCTAAAACAATATATTTTTATTGTATCTAGCATATGGTAATATTCATAGGCACTTTCAGTAGCCATAGTGTTAGCCATTATTTAGACTGTGAAGTTACTGATGCTGAAATAAGTTTTAAAAGTAAAGGTAAGAGCTAAAAGAAGGACCAAGCATTGTATTAGGGTAAAACAAGGGGCATTCCGTGTAAGTAGTTATTTGCCGAAAGGTCCATTCAATTCAACTTGGGCCAGTTCCGAGCTAGCTCAGTGATAGGATTCACATCTAAAATGGTTATTGGACAAATCCCGATGTTTGTTTTGTTCACTAGTTTCAAAGTACGCTCTCTTCTTATATTCGAAAACAAAAACAAGACGTTTTCGTCTCATACTTGCAAACTGCGCAAAATAAAATGTTGGTCTGATTGTACTTTGTCTGAGATTAACAACGATATTAAATTAAAAAAAACACAAGTTTGTCTCGAAACTTTTTGTGTTAAAAGAAGGTATCAATTATAATTTTAAATACAGCTACTTCTATTCCCGCAAAATAATTTCTTAAAAATAGGTAGCAAAACAAAAGTTTAAGGAAAAACTGGCTTTTTTTAGGTTGAGAAGAGAACAATACCTATAGTACTTTTTCTTTAGTTTTCTTTGAATGAAAACATACATAGAACTCGAGGCGAATGAGCCTTAGTTTTAGGAAAAAAAAACAATTTACCGTTATTTTGTTATTGTTTGATGTTTACAACAAAATCTAAAGTACCATTCACACCTGCGGAACACGGCTAAAATCCGTTGGAATTTAAAGTTCATGCGCGCGCATTCTCGCGCATCCGACTGCACGATCTCATGAAGCGACTAGTATTGCTACCGCGCAGTCTGTCTGTGTCAGTGGTATTGTGTTGAGCCAATAGTAGCCGCATGCAGTCGCGAGCATCCGAGAGCAGCCAGGGAGCAGACGTGAGCAGCTGGCCGCGTACACGAGTGAGGCTGCCTGTCCACCGGAGCGGAGCGAGGCCGCGGAGCGGAGAAACGGAGAAATATTAACGGATTGCACAAATCTTCGCTCCTCTTCAGTGGAATTGTACAATTCACCAACTGGTAGACTACGGGAAGATTCAATGAAAGACAATATGAAGTTAGATATTATGTATTGCAAGATGCACTATAACTTCCTCACATTTTCTATATATACCTATCGAAAAAATACTTACATATTGAGATGTAAAAGTGGACAGACATTTTATTCAGTTACAGATCCAGAACTAAAGTTTACTACGACATAAGGCCGAACCAAAATCAAAATACATTATGGGGCATATTCGAGTTCTTCCTAGACACAGCTCCTTAAATTTGGCACGCTCTTTATGGAACATCCTGAAAAATTAAGTCATCAGAAAAAATAGCATCCAAACAAAAATGTTAGCCTTTCCACACTCGCAGCTTTTAAGCGACAAGAAGTCGGTTCGCGAGGAGAGGCTCGCGAGAGAATTCCGCTAGTTAAGTGTGAAGTGCTTGTGTTTTCTAGGAAATGCCAGACCAAGGGTCTTGTTCATGGTTAGAAAACTTCATGTCACGTTATTTAAAAAGCTAACTTGTCTCAGCGTAGTTTAAAAAAAAAACTTGTCCTTCGTTTATACATCTAAGGAACTGCCTACCTATAAATAAGAGCTTGACTAATAAGTAAATAGTCAATGCTTTTAGTGGAAAGCTTGTAAAAACAAATAACAATAGAAAAGCGATGTGTGATGTGCAGAACAGGGAAGAAAAAGTATTAAGTAGTCCGGCTTCATAACTTGTATTAAATTAAATTTTACTATCACGTCTGCTAGGATATTATTTCTTGCAGCGCACATAACAACTGAAAAGAATGCGACATACCAAAATAACCTAAGATATTTTTCCCTGAAAAGAGAAACCCTAAAAAGCTCACTAGCTCCGAGCATCAACCGCGTGCACAACACTGTGCATATAAATGCATAGTTTGCGAAATGAAACTTTTACATGAACTTCAATGATGCGGACGTTTCATTCAGGGCATACTGTTACGAGCGCCCTACAATGAGACTATATCGATTTTATGCAAAATGCAAGTAACTTCCCGACTGCAAGAGTCTACGTTATATGAGCTTATAGTGCGCGCTCATTTTCCTCGACCGCTTCGTCATAACAATATCGATAACTTATCACGCTAGTATTCTATAAATAAAATGCCCATTTCACCTGATTAATAGAGCGTACTCGTGATTTCTCAATGTCCTACATTCGATACTCTAGCACGCCATTATGCTCAAGGAACACGACTTAGGAAATAAAAAACTCGTCCCGCGAAGGTTCAATCAGGCAAGAGATATTTCGCTTTTTATAGCCGATATCGCCCTATAAAGAAAAATATAAAAATAATAAGGCGTCGTGAGGGAAAATAAAATATAATAATAGCGCCCCGTCAAAGTCATTGTCCAACGGCTTGAAAGGATTTCGGGTGTTTTACCGAGTTGTTATGCGTTGTTGTGTGTTCTGAGAAGGGTTCGTGGTCAAATTGTACGATTTGAATTTCGTGTTGCCTTCCAATCATAAAATACGATATCGGTGACAGCGACAATTTTGTTTACAAGGATTTATCTATGGTGCGATGACGGGTACCAATATTGGCCTTATTCGGCTTATTCCCGCCGGTGCGGGTGATCTGACCATGTTACGTAATATTGAGACTTTGGAATGTGCATCGTAACAATAGTGTCATCAATATGCATTCAGAAACTTTAGTGATCCTTTTCGTCTAGCTAGATTAGACTTAAGTTAGTTAAAAAGTAAGACACTGGGCCATCTCTAGTGAATTTCTTAACCTTTCCTATAATATTTTTTCAGAGACCGCTAGACATTTAATCATCCATATGTTATCCTTTGTGTTGGATTATGTGCGTACTTATGCCATAAAGACCACACTGCGTACAGTGTGGATATTTTATACGGGTGTATATTGTGGTGGCGCAGTTAGTGTCGTAATGAATACATACGTTAATTAATTGCTTAATTTTAAAAAAAAACTTAACACAAAGCATATGATGCATGACAGTTCATTAATAATCAAAAATCAAATTGGATGCAATACATTGGTCGTACTTTAAATAAAAACCCCCGACACAAAACAAAAATTGCACATAAAAATCCTAATACAAGGTTTCATAACTATGGAATTTATAGCTAGATACATTACAATTGATTTAAATGGAAACCCTATAAAAAGCAAAAAATAAAACTGAGATTTTGACCCTATGTATACTTACATAGGGTCAAAATCTCAGTAGGTATACAATTTTTAATACTAATGTTGTCGCGTCGGGGGACCGCACTAATAGTAGACTAACTTTGTGTTAAAGTACTATGTTAAGTAGGTTCACTTGTCATTCTAAATAGTTACTTTAATTTGTTCGTTGTAATTTTAATGACATTTTAATTAGGTAGGTATTTTTAGGTAAAGAGCGGTCCCCCGACACGGCAAAATTCGTATTAAAATTTGTATATCTACGTACTTACGTAGGGTCAAAATTTCAGTTTTATTTTTTGCCTTTCATAGGGTTTCCATTTAAACTAATTGTATTGTATCTAGCATAATTCCATAGTTATTAAACCTTGTTTTAGGATTTTTATGTGCATCTTTTATTTTGTGTCAGGGGTTTTTTAAATTTTTATTTTTTTTTTTTATTTCATGCTTTTTGTAGGGCACTTCTTATTTTTTTTATTTCTTATTTTTTTTATTTTTCATTTTCTTGCGTTTTAAGATTCTAAGTAATTTAGTGTTTCATCAGGTTTTTTTATCAATAATAAATAATTATTATAAAATAAGGTAGGTACTTTTATTTCAATAGCCAAGCTCTTTCATTTGAAACCCATATTGAGAGTTGTGAAATAAAATGCGATTCGGAATTTTGTGATAACGACCATCTTGGATTTGAATAGTAGCATTCCTAGTGTATTATAGTATTCTACTAGTCAGCCCTTTCATTGGATACCCATATTGAGGGAGTTTAAAAAAATATGTAATCCGCCATTTTTTTACGGCGGCCATCTTGGATTTGAATTTTTGCATAGTGAATAGTATTCTACTAGTCAAGCCCTTTCATTTGATACCTATATTGAGAGACTAAAAAAATATGTAATCCGCCATTTTGTTACGGCGGCCATCTTGGACCGATTTTCATCAAACATAGCTAAGAACACGACCGAGTAATTAATCATTCAAACAAAAAAACTAAATCAAAATCGGTTCATCTGTTCGGGAGCTACGATGCCACAGACAGACACACACACAGACACGTCAAACTTATAACACCCCGTCGTTTTTGCGTCGGGGGTTAATTACTCTTAATTTATTATGCTATCTATTTGACTAAATTGTTGCTCATACGGTCGGGAATTATATCTGGATAAATTATACGCCCGTATATAATATAACAAACTGTATACGCTTACATTATATTAAACAAGCCAGTATACAACTCATATAACCGCTATAATGGTATGTTGACACATTTTATTCCAATGGAGTTATTAATTAAAACTCTCATACGTTTACACGTCCTCAAACATTTGTGTTCAAAGTCAAACAACATTATACACATACACATTATAACCAGAATAGGGTTGCGTTTGTTATGGCGTTATCATATCATTCGATGATTGGTGATTACATGTACCTACGTATGAAAAAAGGATCGTTCGAGTCGGGCATGCTAGATTAATTGGTTAATTTAACCAAGTTGAGAGAGTAAATACACTGATTTGAATTTAGATTTAACCATCAAATGATACAATTTTCAATTTGGTGCTCATTAAAAAACGCTAACATTTTATATAAGAAAGAAGAAAATGCTCGCTTTATCGGCATTCTGTATCCGGCGTTCGGCATTCGACAATAATGTAGGCCATAACTTTGAAATTCAGTTCATCTATACATTTACTCGTAAAAATGCTCAAACGAGCTTATTAGAATCAACCGTATTGACGTTAAGCTTATTTTAACTCCCGGCTAACGACCACCACTAGCAAAGTGTAAACAAAATACACCGTAACCGATAAACGTAACGCCCAAACGGCAAAACCGCACATCCCTAAACTCTCTCCGGTTCACTATGACACGTTGATGAACCGCGACACGTGGATTAATCCAATTATTCTCATTGTAAGCTTGTCTTCAATTAACCAGCTCTTTGGCGCGTAGAGATCGGCAACTCACGCATTTACTTTCGCACAAACATCAAACAATCCCAATCTTCTTATTCAAAACAAGCTCAGAACAGGTAAGTTTTGATTCCCTACCAAAATAGCTCGCTTGATAATAACACGTTCTGAGGTTCTGCGTTGCGGACAATTTACATTGCTTCTTAATATTGTATTGTATGATTAACCATTGTGTCTTTTATGCTTGTTGGTTAAATTAGTGGCTTTATTTGTGCTGTCAATCAAGCAATACACTAATGACTGAAATCTTCAGGTACGTCATTAAGATACAATATGATCTTATTTCAAAGGGTAGTTACATGGCGTGTCAACGCAAGAACTAATGATTATTTAACTTAGTTTACTTCATTGTTTTTAATTCATCTTTAATACAGTTCTATCTATGTTTTATCAGTGCTATGATATCGTGTCCATCACAGTAATGACAAGAGAAAGAGCAACGTTTTTAAAACATTCCGGTACACCATTAAAATAATCATCTCCTTCGCGATGTACTTTTTAGAATGGCTGAAACATAAATTGCATCTGTTTAATGTAGCTGCGCTATCGTTCGCAATTTCACATTTTGCACCTACATACATAAACCTACATATTTATTGTTGTTTTTTCGTAAGTTAAATAGTTCGTTTATTCAATACTAGCTTCTTTGCTTTTAAAATATTATATCGATTTGTTACAACATAACTTTGTTTATTTAAGTATTTCTATTGTGCTATAGTTTTTTTTTGTTTCAAACTTTCAAACTGAAGTCGCATTGCTTGCCTGACGTTAGGCGGCTGGCCTGGGGGGAGGCAGGAGAATGTTATTACGAAGTCAAGTCAGGAGCATCAAGTCAGTCAATTACATAGGTAGGTACAGTTAGCCTTCAATTTCATACACTTTCACCCAACAATCTGTAGTTACTATTTCCCTTCCTGTTCATATAAACCATTATAAAACGAGCACCAAGTTTTTGAATACGATTTTCAAAGGATTCTTTCTCCGCGCATCTCGAGTTATTTGTTATTTTGGTGCAGGCTTTATAAGTTGACCTCAAACGCAGGCATTCCCTAAAGCCGGCTCTGGCAAGCTCGACTCAGCTTACCTGAAGCGCGTCTTCTCTACCAAGTCCGAGCTTATGGCCAGGAAAATTGATAAAACTATTGTTTGTATTTTAGATGCCATTTTGGATACCAGAACAATTTTTGTTTCCTTCTGAATAGTTTTTAAGTGAAGAAGAGTTTCGAAAAAAATAATTTACACTGAAAAAAATAATTGGTTGACAGTAACCAAAATTTGGCTTCTAGGTAGACCGTAATCTAGTGACTTGCTAACTTCTGGTTATCAGTAACAGACTAGTTTTGTTACTGATAACCAGAAGATGGTTTATATTTAACAAAAATGTACTTCCCTACAACGAAAACTTCAAAGGTTGATCCTTTTTATCAGTGTAATTTTATGTGAAAAAACATATTTATTACCTATATTGATTTTGAAAGTTTGATACAACTATTTGAACCAATATTAAGTTTACTATGCGATCGCATCGGTGATTCCAAATCTAGCTAATGGTCAAAAATATTATAGAAAATCAGAAGTAGATACTATGAAATCCCAACATTATTCTATTGGTATTGTTTAGAAAATACACACGTTGCCTACGTTATTTGAAAATAAATACACCTACGTCAGCCACCGTACAGTCGGCAGCACGTCAGGATACCTACTATTACTACCTATTTGCACTACGAAAACAGCTTATATAACGTGACTGCCTCGTTGGTCTAGTGGTCAGCATGCTGGGTACTATCCACGAGGTCCCGGGTTCGAATCCCGGGTCGGGCCGAGAGTGTTTGGGTTTTTCTGTCTTGAAATTACTCAGACACAGCTCCGGAGTCAGGAAGTTGGTGGTGTTAACACCCCCGTGCCTCGGAAAGCACGTTAAGCCGTTGGTCCTGCGCCTAATCTCTCTACGGTCATGTCGGACTGCCGTCTCACTGAATTATGAGAGTGAAGGAACAGAGAGTGCACCTGTGTATTGCGCACACACTTGTGCACTATAATATGTCCTGCGCAGTTGGCTAACTCTGTTGAGATAGGCCGCCGTAGTCGAAATCGGCTAGGAGGACATTATTATTATATAACGTGGGGAATAGAGGCAGTCTCAAGGTCAATTTTGGATAGTCTGACGTGCGGCCGTGTGTACATTTAGTAAAATGATAATAAATCTGTCACTTGTGAATATGTAAATTTAAACTTGTATGCATTCAATAGGTGATATGAGGTGATACACAAAATTTTTTTTTTTACTACACAAATTATCAAAACCGTTTAAAACATCTCAATTAAACTGAACAGAGAAATCATTATTACAAGAATGAACCGTAAAAACATTTTGTTGGTCCCAAACTCCGGAGCTTTTACGAGTAGGAATAACAGCAGTGAAATAGAGTTGGTACATAATGAAAAAGGTATTAATCATATCCCGAACAATTTACTAAACGAGGGGCCCTAATTGCTCTCAAATGACAGAATCCGGGAAGGTGGTCCGTCCGACCCATTAATACTTGTTAGGTACGAACGTAAAGGGAATCTCCACAGTCTTTAGGAAAAATTATGCATTTGCACTAACTCATACTTAGTTCCTCGGCGAGTGCAAGGTGCTATCTCCAGCCCCGCTCGCTTCGTTTGCAAATAAATTGAACGACTTGATATACCAGTACCCATACGTATAGTTATCGACAGGTCATACATAATACGGCTATTGCTACATTAACTGCTGCAAGTAATACACAATTAAAATACCATTAATGTCGTTAGAAGATATAGTTCATGTATCGCTATTTTGTCAATATTATGTCATTCGTTTTAAGGGTTCCGTACCCAATGGGTAAAAACGGGACCCTATCACCATGCCTCCGCTGTCTGTCTGCCTCTCGGTAACGAATTCCTTGTAAGTTAATGTATTGCCGTGTAACTATGACGTTACTAAGTAATATGATTGCGCGAAATCTTCAAGGGGTTCACGATATCCAGTGGTCAGCACTATGCTCGTTGCATGGCACGTGTTTTGTGGGTACCTACAAATTATACGTCAAGTCGGCTCTAAGTACGCGTATAAACTAAACATAACATTTTATGTAATATGTACGGGTAGATATTGTTAAGTGTTGTAAATGTTGTGGGACATTTATGCATAAATAGCGTTGGTGGTGCAGTGGCTAGCGGGTTGCCTCTCATGCTGGAGGGTCCGGGTGCAATCCCACGTGTATGAGTAATATACATTAGTTGTTTCACTAACCGCATATTTACGGTGAGGGAAAGCATCGTGAGGAAACCTGCACATTCAGGCGACTGAACCGTGATCCAAGGTAGTCAGGTTTCCTTGTAAACAGGGTCACGGAGGTCTGATGGCAGTCGCTCTACCGTAATTACCTGATCTGCCATATCCTGGATCACGATTGCACAACTGGGATAACGTTAAGAAGAAAAATAACATCAATGAAAAACCTAAAATTATGGATTAAGGACATACATGGCAATCTATGCATTAATGTATTCCCACAGACAATTTATCCGTAAATTGGCTTCGATAGATAATAGCTTGGCTATCTTTAAACAAGATTTATTAGCCTTCGATAGAGTAATAGAATTGATGATAATCTGCTAGTTAATGTCTTTGATAGCAATAGTGCATGGAAACTGTTGGGTCATCAATATTTTTCGTATTTGAATATAGCAAGAAAATTGGTGTTTTTTTTGTAAACAAATACTTTACGTAATCAGATGTTTGATTGCATTGATGATGATGATTGCATGACACCATTGCATGTATTTCAAAAGAAATTAGCTCCTCGTAAACCATTCGTACAAAATAGAAACGAATTACCATGCAACACAACACAGAACAATATAAAACGAACGGTACGTAACGTAATATCACAGAACGCAAAGGTTCCCCCTTGGCTTAATCTATTGAAATTTCGTAATTTGAAAGGAATAAAACGTCAAAGTATAATTTTTCGTAACGCTGAGCATTTGATGCGTGGAAAATATCTCGCAGTTAACGGTGTCATAAATTCTCCAGACAATATTTTTTCAGTCGCTGCTCGTATAAAACGGTGTTTTTAATAAAAACCGGATCACGGCTTCCCGCCTGAATATTGTCGCAGATATTTCAATATTGGTAGGATTAGCAGCCTATTTAAACATCGCCCTCAATGCTTGGACTGTGTCATATTGGAATACAATTTCATTCAAGGCAACCCCAGAAAATATTTACTGAACGTTTTTAATTTCGCGCTAGGTACAGGCGCCCTCTATCAACAAAAGTTTTTTCCAAATCCTTCGTCAATAACTGTGTGTAAACTGTCTGTCATGAGTCAATATTTTACAATATTTATAATATTTCGGAGTTAAAAATGTGTTATTTATAGTATAGTGTAGGATAATGAGAATATTAAGAATTGTAGATACAGAACAAGGTATAACAGGAATAACGCTGAAATCGTTTTCTAGAATCAATCGTTTTTTAGAAGTTTAGTTGATTTTACATCTGAGTGTGCTACTTTTACAAGATTTTGATGATTTTTTGTTTTGTTGTTGACTTTTTCATCTTGCTAGCAATTACTTGCTGTTGGTTTGGCTTTTGCTTTTGGTTTAAACCATCTCGTTTTCAAAGTAGCCTAACACTTTACTGAGTGTTAATAAATGATATTTTTATAAGTATTCATGTAACTCTAGTATATTTTTCTAGTATTTTTATTATTACATGACCAGTAATGTGACTAATACGCAGCCAAGGTTCTGGGGATTTTTACAGCGGGTTGTTTTACATTTTGTAAGACTATTGAACAAACAAACCAATCTCAAGTTTACCTCAGAAACCGGGCCATAATTATATTTTTACATTGTTGCAAGGAAACATAGACACGTTCTATAAATGATTAGGTAGCTCTAATAATACCCGCCAGTGGTTGACAAAATGTATTATTATTAAAAATTACATTGCAATGTACTATTGGTGACAAAATAATTCCGATACAATTGAATTTTAAATAGAGCAATGTAATAGAATACATTAGTTTGCACCAGAATCCAAAGCGTCATTAAAGCTTCGGGAAATAGTCAACAAATTGATTATCCGTAATTCGAGGCAGTTTCATGAGACGTTTTGCCTTGTTAAAATTGTAGATAACCAAACCAATAAACATTACAATAAACAGTTTCTGAAACTCAGAAATACTCAGAATATGTCTTCTACCTTAGAGCATGATTATATATGTACATATTGACGACCGCCTTAGTGTAGTACTTCGCGCTCCGGACTTTGTTTGTGTGATGAGCACAAGAATTATTACCTAAGTCATGGATGTTTATAAACGTATTTTCGTAACGTACATACGTACGTTAACGTAGTATGATCCTATTCTAGCAAAAACCAAAGCCACACCTCGCACTGCAAGATCTCAAGACACGGTTAGCTCTTTCTGCGTAAATAGGAATGTAAATTAATATTAATGAGTGACGGTAGTTTAATTTTTCAAAACTTTGTAATGACAAATAATACCTTAGTCTCCCTGTGACCACGAACGCTTTAAAGTGTTCGAAACGTCCGGTTTTAAATAAAATTCGTAGTATGTCTATTAGTTATCCTAGTCGTCATAGCACAAACTCACGCTTAGTTTGGGGCTAGGTAAGTAATAATTGATGTGTTTGTTGAAATAATTTATTATTATTATGTTTTTGATGTTAGTATTTATTTATATATTAACCGCTTCATATGCAGTATAGGTACGGGCGTACGGGTATGAATACGACAGAATGTCACAATTCATGCTGCTGCGACGTGCCGTCCACAGTGCAGCTTTGGGTAAGTACCCGACTACCCTTGCCTTTGAGAAATGCCCAAGAAGAATTTCCATGCATACAACAATGCCTTTTCGGTCTTTTTTAGTCTTCCTAACGTTGACACCAGCTTACGAAACGGTCATTTTAATTTCGTTCAAAAAGGCAGTATCATCATAAATATGGTGCCACAGTGATAGCCTTCGTAATCCTGTCGATGACGGGTGTGCATAAATTACAGGCTCTGGTGATGTGCCATTTGGTTTTAAAATTTTATCATCTTTATATTACCGGCTCAATGTATGTACTTACAAAGCTCGCATTAATATTCAGTTAAGATCAAATAAACACACCTTTTACTTTGCAAACTTAGATAACTCTCCTAGCCATCCTTAAATGGGTTGGTTACCTAGGAAATTTAACATAAATTGCAAGAAGAGCTATAAAATTTCCTCCTTTTGTCCTTAGTTTGGCTAGTAGGTATACCTACTCGAAAAGTCATTCAAGTCACATTTCACAAGTGGATCTTGTGTGAAATAATATTCTCAACGTGATGATATTGTTTTGTGTTCTAAAAACCTTCATTCTTTTAGATACATCGCATTTGTTTTACTCCGAGATTTAAGTCTTAACGTGTAAATCCAAAATATGCAATCTCGTACAACACTACCGTCGCGGGGCAGTGCCATTTATCACGGCCACCGCTTCATAAACCGTCTATAGCATTGTTATCGTGTTGCGCGACATTTATTGTACTGTTCTGTCTCAACTCGAAACGCTCTGATTAAATTATCAATAAAGGACGACAAGGATTACCTATCCATAATACAAGACGAGACCCTTGTTCCCAAAGTCAACGACTACTTGTTGAAAGTCAAGTGTTCAATACGTATTGGATTATCTTCAAATTTCTCGCTAAAGATAGATGCTCAATATGGCGACAAGGACCAGCAAAAAACAATTTTACTTTGTTTTCGTCGATCCGCCAAATCCTGAAAACAAAAAATGACCCGAGCGGCGAACAATGAATTCGCATTGTATAAAGTTGCATACAAAGCAACTGCCAAAACAGTAATAATGTTTACAATATTTATACCCCCATCACTGAGGGAATGAATACACAAGCAAGAAGGGCCACACAGCGTCCTACTCTAAATCCATTAATCAACGCGGGCCCATTTCATAAAGTGACATTTTCATTGTTGCGCAGCCCCAAAGTTGCTATTTACTCATTTTATGTCCAGGGTTGAGTAAAATACTAAAATCACTACCCATTCGGTTGTTCAAAACTCTGACGTGGATACACCCGCGAGTTTTCCCAATAGTAAGTATTGGGATTTCAGCACAATTTAAATTATAATTTGGTATTCACGCCAGTTCAAAATGAATAGTTACTGACATTGGGTAGCTTGAATAGTTCCACTAAGTTAGGCACTCGATAGAAGGCCAATACGGAAATAGTGCAACTGAGTGAGTGACCGGACTAGGGAATTATTGGAGTAAACTCTCGAAGCAGTGCCAATCGAATAGCTAGTTAACGTTTGATGTTTTACCTTGCAAAGACATTCTATAGATTTCCGATAGACGTTTCCTCCAATTTAACGAAAGTTATTCCTTTGTAAATCGGATTCGGTGCTAATCGTAAGCTTGAAAACAGTCGGTTGGGAAATAATGAATAAGAAATTATTTTTAAGAGGGCACGAAATGATGACTGGATAGAATGTTTCCTTTCACTGCTTTGGCTGGTTCGACAATAAGTAGGAGCGGTTTGCGTCGTGAATACATCAATAAGGGCGATGTCGGAAGCGTTCAATGCTTTATTTATGCCAGGCAAGTGACGAGCACCAGAATGTTACATGATTGATGTTATCACAAAACAAGTGTATATCAAATCTTTTTGTGTACGCGGCTAGCGTATTCTATTTCTTTTCGTATCCATTCGATACGGGTACTATTTTCACCGAGTGCAAAATCTATGGATAGCCTATCCATCGTAGTTTTGAATTATGTAATAACATTTATAATGAAACGTGTGAACCTTACCAAAATATTTATTAGGATATATAGTTAATACCATCTTTCAAACATTACGAGCTAAGTCAGTTTTTTATCCTAAAAACGTAAATTAGATTTAAATAAGTTTCAGAATGACCATACAAAAAATCATGTTTGTATGGGAGCCCTTATTAATTATTAACTAATACTCTGTGAATATTTCAAGCGATTACCTGTTGCCAATATTGCAATTATTAATATCAAGCAAAAAACGTCAAAAAACACGTTTGTTGTAAGGCGGGTTCCCTTACAACAAACTTAAATATTATTTTAATTGAATGATTTATTTTTAAAGTGAGTACATAACGGATTATTCTGTGCATATTTCATGCGTGTTCCAGTTGCCGTTAATATGTTAATATCGAGCAAAAAACGCCAAAATATCACGTTTGTTGTATGGAAGCCCCCCTTAAATATTGATTTTGTTTTGTTTTTACCCGACTGCGGAAGGAGGGTTATGTTTTTCAAGAGTATGTATGTATGTATAATTGTTTGGCACGCCCTACAGCCCAAACGTTAACGTCAGTTTTTGGCATGTAAGGTGTCGTGGAATTTGTCAAAATTGTGAGAGTGACATAGGCTATATACATTTAAAAAATGGCGCACGCAAATGGAAACAAAGGGGGGAGGGGGATTCATTTCTTCCTTACCATAGCATTATGGGTATCAAATGAAAGCCAGTAAAAAGACCATTTTGTTTTTTTTCAAAAATTATGTTTTTAGTCTTAATTTGTTGTTAGCGGCAACAGAAGTACATCATCTTTGAAAATCTTAACAGTCTAGCTATAGTCCCGGTTTTACCTTTTGGGTACCGAACCCTAAAAACGTTTCATAAAAACCTGTACATAATATTAATATAGTTTCATAAACAAATGCTTAAAAGAATTCCTGAATCCATTTTTAAAACTTTAAAAATGAAATGTAATCTACACCAAAACAATGTGAACGCAAAAATCCCCTGTAACCATTTCATTTGCAGCCCAAGGCACAGGAAGCGAAGTGCACCATTCCATTTCTCGACGTAACTACGTTGCCAGCTTCGAACAATGAAATGCTTTTAAAACACGAAACAACCTGATTCGAATATAATATGAATGTAATTTGTTAGAGAAGATCCAAAAGTAATGAGCAGGAAAAGAGAATTAGAATATTTCAAGTAGTTTACTATCATACAATTTTGTTACATTTATTCTCTTATAAGAACTGCTTTATAGTCCCGAATGTATTTTTTTTTATTATTAGCATGTTCTCAATACAATAAATATGATGATGTTTTCTATTTTAAATTCGACTAATATAGAGACGTGCAATCAAGAAGGTATATTGATGTATGTTATCATAGTGTTTATTTAATCTAACCACTTACTCGGTCAATTAAAGTACTAATCTTTAATTTAAGCCTGTTATAAGGCTTCTATAAAGATTCAAGATAGTCTTGAATTTCGTAATGCAACTGTACCTATGCCCCTTATCATCGAACAGGCTCGAAATGATTCTTGCTACTGCTACATACCTAAGTTGAAATTAATGATCATTCGTTATCCGGGTGTCATTAGAATTAGACTTTACATGTATGTAAGGCAGAAATATATTTCTCCTATTTATTTTTTCCCTGCAACAAACAGAGGTTTTGCAATGACAAAAAATAAAATTATATTCTTCACTTATTTTAAAACAAAAGTTAAATGGTAACACAGCCGGCCCACAACACAACTTTCCGGGGCATACATAGGCAAGTGTGAAACTGTTGTCACATACTTTTGTACCTACCTACCTACCATAAATAGTTGTAGTCCAAATATAGTGGACATAATTCGTACAATGATTTCATTCTTCAAGTTCCCCACCAAGTTACGACAAATTTTAAATTAAAGTTGTATGCTCCTCCAAGCTTGTCAAAAAATAAAATAACATACATTTTTAAAAATTTCATGTCTTAAAAACTAGTAGATTGGAACCTCCATTTAAGCAAATAATGCCTGTGTTTGGAGGGTCCGCTTGTCACTAAGAACAATAAATTAGGCTACCCCTATTCAGAATACGTGAGTAGAAGTATTTTTTTATTCTCGTCAGGAAATTATTTACTAAAGGTACGACGAGTAAAAGCTTAGCAAAATACATATCGTAATTAATTATTCTCACAAATTATGTACATTTGTTAAGGACTAGATATCTGTACATTTCTATAACAAGGCCCTTTCGTGGAATTCATGTCCCACCGTCGCTGTAGGTAATTAGCAGACGTCCAATTAACGTGTTAGTTACACAAACAACATTCAAGAAAAACACAGCTCCTTAGGAACGCTTTAAACAAGGCCTAAAAGTCTATTGAATTCTGTTGGAATCAAACAAATCGGTTTTTTATTCATTCTGATATTTAATTTTTAAATTTTGGTACCCACGAAAGTTATTTATGACTCCACGAAAGTTACGAAACGTATTTTTTACAGCGAAATTCTATTTTAATACATTAAATATTTCAAATAAAACAATAAATAATTAAAAGAATACTTGCTTTTACGAAAATATAATATAGTATTTTTATGGTAAAGAGCTTAAAAAGCATTAATAAATTAAATCTCTCAACCTTTTATATAGTAAAAAGTTCCGAAGTAAGGTTTATTTTTGATAGTTTATGCACTAAATGCTTTTGCACACATGCATATCAACAACATAATTTGACGCAGGACGTCCACTGATAAACATATGCCTACCCCAAAGACTTCCAACGTTACCGGTTACAAGGGGCCTGTATCCAATGCGCTCATGTGACCTTTGCAGGGTCATCTGTCAATCTTGCTGGTGAACGCCCTACGCTACGTTTATGAACAAATGGTATCTAATCAAGAACCTTTCTGCACTGTGCCCTACCCATTGCCACTTGAGCTTAGTGGTCTACAGGGCTATGTTTCTTACTGTAACCTTAGTTCTTCTACGGAAGATACGTTAAAGAACTAAGGTTCAATTCAATCCAGTGGAGAAACACCGAACATAGCTCGTTGTTTGTCCTTAAACTTTTTTATAACGCCTATAGCAAGTGACCATGTTTCGGATTGGTTGTAGACGTTCGTTTTCAAGCACTGAAGTATTTGGGTCATAATGCCCTCGCGAGGAGCTCTGCCAACAACACCAGGGGCAGTGCTGAATGCACTGCTGGACCTTATGCGAGTACCACTACATATGCAGGTACAAAAGGAAGCCAAGCAGTGTATATACAGAATATGCACCCACACAAAAACCAGATGGACCTCTCAGACTAACAAAATAGCATGCCCAGCGACGACATGCACACAGAATACAACTTCCATCAGATGTATTCAGTAAACATTCCTTCAAGGGACAAATGGCTAGAGGGCCAAATGATCTTCAAAGAAGGAAGCCACAGTTACTCCAATAAAGTAACACTTACATAGGTGCATTCTAACATATACGGTTATGAAGTAGCAGACGAGCTCGCCAGAAAAGGAGTCGACGACCCTCAAATCGGCCCAGAATCGTTCTGTGGTATTACCAAACAAAGAGCCACTACACTTCTTACTACCCTTTGTAAACAAGATGCTATTGAGTTGTGGATGTCCGCACCAGGACAAGAATACTCTAAAGCGCTCATACAAGGGTAAAACAACAAAGTATCTAAAGAAGTGGTAAAGATACAAAACATGTGCTGTGACCAGAATACTGACGGGTCACTGCAAACTCAACAAACACATGACAACCATGAAGTTGACCGAGGACGCAATGTGCCGTTTCTGCCACTCAGCAGAAGAAACGGCTAGCTTAGCTTATACTCTGCTCGTGCGGACCGCTTATGAGCAAAAGAAGTATCCATTTAGGGCAGCATATAATGCAATCGGAAGAGATAACAGAACTCACTCCCCGAAAAATCTGGCAATTCCTGGATTCAACGGGTATAAAAAGTAGGGAGCTATAATCAAAAGGGCTGCCACAATAGACTAATCACTTGTCGAGCTGGCTTATACTTGGCCCAAAATTTTAAATAATAAATGCCCTCGCGTACCCCTCGAACTCTATCCAGCCAAGGTGAAACTACCTAAAAAAATAACTTGTTACACGTAAACGTACTCCTGTCGTCTAAAACTGTAGATTACAGTTTCCGTGTGATGTATTGGTTATGCCAAATCCTTTTTATTCCACATGTGCATACATTCAATCAAGGGCAGTGTTTTATCAAGTTATTCGTATATGAATTCTATGGAGAACTTTCCTTATTGACATCGATAAATTGATAAGCCAACCATTTTTTTAGTTAGTAGAACATCAGGGTTCAATCAATTAGACATATCAACCTTATTTGACTAAAATAGATAAATACAAGAAAAAATATTGCTTATACCTACTCAAACTATCTTTTGTTAATAATTTTGGAAGAGAACGTTAACATGGTTATTTAAAAACATTTACAGATCAATAGAGAAGTAAATTAAGACTGCATAAATAGACTTTCGTAACCTTACGTGGAGTGAAAGATAACCTTCGTGGTCAAATGTCCACGAAAACCATGCCACAAAAGTTACGAAAATTTTACATTTTCAAAAATTTACTTGTTGTTTTTTGACAAATATAAAAACTAAAAAGCGAACGAAGCTATTGAAAAAGGGTTTTTATACTAAATATTCAACGCTTACATCTAAATCATTCTATTGTCTTTGAAATTTAACCATGAAGGGTTTCTTCAAAAGGTTATCAGAAAAAAGTTGATGAATTTGTGTGCCTATATTTTCTGTATCAAAGCGATGAGAAAGGCACTTGTCCTCCAATGATGCTGTAATAAAACCAAAGTTTCCGTAGGGCCATTAAGCGTGTCTAAAAGTTGAGGCTCTTTAAAGCTATGGACCTTTATATGTCGCGTTCACGAATCTACGTCAATCGTGTGACCGAGACAAAATATTTTCTAACTCTTTCTGTTTAAACGGTACTAATACTGGTTTTTTGGATCGTTAATCTTAACTTTTTTACAATTTTTTTGACATATAGTATGTGTACATAGCACAACAAACAATAAAGATATTAGTGGTTGAACTGAGCGCGAGGTCGTTGGGACGCGCGGAGAACACCGGTTTTGCTCCCGTTTTGGGCAGAAAAGTGTTATTTAAAAAATAAGCCCTGTTTCATGTTGAAAACTATGTCTGTGTAGATGAATAAACAGATAATCATTTAACGTTAATTCCAAAGCTGTTTATTGAATGGGTTAGGAATTATAAACGTGTGACCGCCAAAAAACGGCACTCGGATAATCACTCTAATCAACCTACATTTATTAAGAAATTTACAAAAAAATATGATTTTCAACACTGTACTCGCTTGGGTACAGCGGCTGCAAATGGGTTAATTGCCCCCCTTACCATAGATTATATAATAGTTACCACCTTTACTAATAATGATTTTGATATTGCTATAACACTTAATTATTTAAGAGACGGCTAATTTGAAATGTTTGTCTCTATTATGTCATGTCACCTACCTTTTATAAATTCTAAACTATCCGTCTTATACGAGTACAAACAATAGCAATGGCAATTTCACTATTAGTTAGGGGGTAATATATATCTTATATCTTATTCCAAGGTCAGACCTAGGTACCAAATTTTTCTTATAAAGAAATTATTATTCTTTTTGTAAGTTTAATAATAAAAAAACAAAAATAGATGCTAAGTTTAGCTTTCGCTTTGATTAACCAAATCAGACGAAATGCTCATTAACGAGTACAATTAAAATGTTCGTAACGACCGTTTAATTTTCATATACAGCCACAAATGAAACACATTAGAGCAGCGTAAAATGTTTAGGGCTTTACAATAACGGGTTATTGTGAGTCGTGCCCGTGAAAATAATTAAGTCGAATAAGGCGCGAAATGGGGGATCCCTACAGTAAATTAAATTTGCCCCGAGCGACCACTTGACCCTTGTCGGATAACCATTGAGCAGTCGCAAGTTATTATTGATGCACTGCATAATATATCACCTACGGAGAAACGCTTTAACAAACACAATGACGGAAGTTAAAGTTTAATTATGCATCGCTATTTTCCATTAACTCACTCACACTGATCACAACTCACACTCAACTCAATTCCTCTGTGACTAATTGAACGTCTTAAATTCTTGAAATCGCAATTTGTTTCAGCAATGCTTGTTACTAAAGTAGTTGTTAACTGGCGTATTTGTTTTGCGAACTTCAGTGTTTCGATGCGTTTGAACAATTTTTTTTCAAGCTATATAATGGCTTCTCAACTGCATTAAAACGAATAAAGGGCCAGTATAGTAAACTTAGGGGAAAGTAAGTGTTTTAAAAAATTATCCATTATTTAAAATACTTTTTTAAAAAAATTGGAAAATCACCTGCGGAAATCCTGCGACTCTACAAGAACTCTGGATCGAACAGATATCCAGATAGGGACAAAAGACTGCACTTGAATGCACGTACATAAAAGTGTAGAAAAAAGGCTCCATTAGTGGTGAATTCACGTTCCATTAGCGCAAATCTCGATTTTTATTTACAATCAAATGGTAAAAAAAGAAGGTCCGCTCAGCCTACTCTGCTTCAAGATTCCCTAGATAGGGCCCGTAACGGGCATTTCGTAATTTATTCTGTTGGTTATTGCTTCGGCTGTAAATTCGTCCCGGTTTTTAACGTCAACTAAATTCGCCAGTCACCGCTCCTTCTATCCCGCAAAACCCTTTCGAGAGCCCGGGTTAATTGGATCTTTTGAAAAATTTTCCGAAAATAATTTTCCATCTATCACTTTGCCGCGTGATTTACGCTTGTTTGCTTCACAAGCATGCCTCTGGAAATCCTTTGAACTTTTACACGATCCTAAAATCAGTATTTGCCTGGCATTAATTAGAATCTAATCTTGAGGAAATTCCGAAACAGCACACAATCGGAAGACCAAATTACAGAAAACAAATACTTAAGGAGTATTCAATTTCCTGGTTTTTCGTCACTGCTTGATAAAATGTTGATACCATAAACAATTTTAAAGCCAGTTCAGCAATTTTTACAAACAATGTGATATACGTTTATTAAATTTAAACGATTGATAGGTACAAATAACTCAAGCTAAAAGTGGCCGTAGTCAGTAAGTAAACATTGACAAGTAAGGGAAGAAAACTTCCCTAATGGTTATTTAATAGATGTTTGAAACATTAACTAGCAGCCCTACCTGAAGCTGTAATGCCAGTGGTCAGCAAGTTACAAGAATGATAAATTATTTGTGTTGATGCGTTTGTGTTAACTCCTATATGCAATGAGATAGTTATTTGTATTGGTGTTCTTCGTCATCGTTTTATAATTGAAAGTTCTGGGAATTCATATTTAAGCGAAACCCTAAAAAACATTTGCATGGCATAAAATGGCACGAAAACTCTTGTCTGGCCGTGTTCGTCGCGAGCGAACTTAGTACGGACTTGGTCAAGTTTTAATGAAAGAGCGAAGTTAATGCCGGGACCAATATTGAGTGAGTAAAAAAAAGTTGAGGTTGCACGAGTTCACTCGTTTGGGCATATTTGTATGAGTATATTTTTCAAATAGTTTATTTACCACACATTTGTGGGAGCCAGAAAGTGCTCGTGCTTATACTAGTCAATACTTTCATAAAGCATTTTCAATACTTATTCGAAATTTATTCAAACTATAAGATAGTGGCCCCCTCAATTTTTTTTTTCGAAATATCCCTTATGTGTTTTATTGGTCACGAAAGCATAAAGCAATTAGGTGCTAGTGCAGTAAATACTTGTTTCGAAATGGTAGTATCAATGAAATTTCATTGGTGCATTACATTGAAATGAAAAAGGCAGTAAAATCCAGCTTTCGCTTTATGGTCGCATTATTATCGTAAATAATTTTACGGCAGAATTAAATCAGGTTCGTGTTGTGGTCTAACGTAAATTAATATTAAAACACTTGAAGTAGACTCTGTAAACTGTGAAGAAAACACAAATGAAAAGACGGACAATCTTAATATAGTATGAAATGATTCAGTAGTAACGCAAAAACAGAATTAAGGTACTCACGTGGTACAAGCAGAAGCACAGCTTTCTTAGACTTATCCACCTTTCAATCAAATTCTAAATAAAAGAAACGGCAATAACACGACAGCACTAAAGATCTCGGTACTAAATCCCGTCTTCATATTATCATACCATATTTGTGTATATGTATGCGTTCACGATGCATGCATTTGCGCCTAACAGCTGGTTTGACTTATGTCCGATTGCATAAGTACAGACAGGTAATGTTCCCGCGATTAATGTGGACAAACTACATAAATAATTGCCGATACTCTACGCTTTACTACACCGCCTATTAATGCTTAGTGTAAATCAAATATGGATTACATATTGCACGACAACGCCTGTTCGGGCACGGCGTCCGGTGTACAATAACAGTGCGTCATCTTAGTAAATTAATGCACTTTGAGATCATAATATATGGTAACAAAGTAGGGTGACGGACCCAAACGCCAGCACTGCACCAGTTACCAGCATACCGTAGATAAAACTGAAAATATAAGATAAATGACTATGATTTCAAGGTTGCAAGGGTTAAAAACACGTTCAGATAGTTTTAAATTATAGTACTAGCAACACTGTGTATAGTTTACATTTATCATAGCGCGGTATTCTTGAGGAGAAGTGAACTTTGTGTGATTAGAAGTGATTATCGGGCATTCTGACACATCAAAGTTAAGATTTGTCTTACGTTTATTAGTCATTTATTAATTCGATTAAAGCACTATTTAGAAATACTAGTATTTAAACACATTCTTAAAGTTTTGCGCATCTTACATTTAATTAATTTTGAAGTATTATTTTTAATTATAGATATTTAAGGTACTAATAACTGGATACTGAAATTTTAAGTTCTCCAATTACCAGCACACCTGCTTATACTTAGATAAAATAGACATAAATCATGTTTTCTTTTTAACGGACTGTTATTGTTTAAGACTGGTTGATTGTTGTGTAAAAAGTGATTATAGCATTGTTTTCCAAATCCAGCCCCATACTAAAAATCAATAAAATTTGAAAAAAAAAACTGCGTGTTTCACATCTCTTATGATGAAACCTATCAATAACAACAAAAAACCCTTATAAAAAAGCCGGCCAAGTGCGAGTCGGACTCGCGCACCAAGGGTTCCGTACTATTATTTATTTCATCTTACTGCCGTACTCGGAGACGTCTATTCAAGTTAATCCTTAATTAAGTCTCATGCAGTCCTTTTCTATTTCATTGACAAAGAAAGTGACAAAACAAGACTTTATTATAGATGTCATTCAATTGACGTCTTTGAGTGCGGAAATTAGCCACATTAAATAATTTATCCTAAGAGTTTTGTATTTAGTTCAAAATTATCCAACACCCAAGGTCTTTCCAGCACTGGAGTAATCCCAAGACACCTTAATATACCAGAGAATACTTATATGACTAGGCAGAAAACTGCGATTCTCAATACTTGTCGTATAGTCAGAAAGTTTTTGCAGGACAGCTCAATTCCCACAAACTTAACTGAAAGTGCAGTTCACTTGGCTTAGGTCCGTGAATCTAGCACAGCTGGCCGTCGCACCACCGAGGCAATCGCCCCGATACTCAATGAGTGGATGTTACGGCAGCATGGTCGCCTGACATTCAGGGTGACCCAAGTGCTGTCGGGCCATGGCTGCTTCGGGGCCTACCTCGCCCTGATCGGGCGCGAGCCAACAGCGGAGTGTCACCACTGCCACCGCTGTGACGAGGACACAGCGCAACATACCCTCGCCTCATGCTCTGCATGGGCGGAGGAGCGCAGTGTCCTGGTCTCAGTTGTGGGTGGTGACCTCTCGCTGCAAGCGATTGTGGCGAGAATGGCCTCGGACGAGGAAGCGTGACAGGCTGTGCTCACCTTCTGCGAGGATGTCATCTCGCAGAAGGAAGCGGCGGAGAGGGAGCGTGAAGCCGAGGCCTCTGCCCCAATGATCCGCCGCAAACGCACTGGGCACCGGAGAAGGGATTACCTCCTCCACCTGCCCCTTCCAGATGGGTCCCGGACCACGGACACGGGGGTGTCCCCGGGACCCGCGACGGCGCCGCGTGTGACCCCGCGCGCCGTTCGCCGTAGAGTGGGGGCGAGAGCTCAATCTCCCCCCCAAAGACCGGGTGGCCTGCCATAATAGGCGGGCCGCAGCCTGAAGCGGACAAGGTGCAAGCCAATGACGACCGTCTTGGTGTAGTCGTTCGCGCACCGGACTTCTAAACCAGGCGGTTGCGGGTTCGAATCCCGCAAGGGGCAAATGTTTGTGTGATGAGCACGTGCATTTGTACCTGAGTCATCGATGTTTATATTTATTTAAGTATTTCTATCCGTTATTCTAGTCACCATAGCACAAGCTCACGCTTAGTTTGGGGCTAGGTAATTGGTGTGTTTGTTGAAACAATTTATTTATTTATTTATTTATTTAATGGTGTAACCCTTGTTCCGCTTCACTCAAAGGCACCGGTGGGCACCGTGAGGTTTTAGTGGGTAGTCGGGCTTATTCGGAGTCCGGAGTCTCACACACACCTCCAGCCGTCCCCCCGCAGCTGGAGGATAGTGCGTAAATGCATATCCTCACGTTAAAAAAAAAAAAGGTCCGTGAATCTGATACTATAATAACCGAGGAGAGGTGGCAGAACCTGTCTTCGAGAACAGAAAACTGTATACACAAAAATAATGATAAAATAAATTGTTACAATCTTCAAAAAAAATATTGTGAAAAGAAAACTTGGATCTTCTCTGTTTGACCTATGGTTTACTAGTAGAGACTGATTTTGGCATTAAGTCCGCCATTTGTAAATTGTTTTTAATTTGTGCAGAAAAGTATAAATAAATAAAACTGGGTAAGCATATAACAGAAAAGATATTGACTGAAGGCTAAACTAATGACTGAGAAAAACATTTTTTATGTAGGTAAAACTATTTCTAAGGTTCAGTTTGTATTTGCATTTACTGATTACTAGTTTAATAAACCAAATATTTCATGTTTGTTACTTATTTACCTAGATTTATTCAGATAGTTTTCTGGTTTTTCTTTAAGAAAAATTATTTTAAAGTTTATCTTACTAGTTCAAAGGTAATGTTGACTGGAGTTGAACAAGTTAGAAGTTACGGTACTTTTTTTACGTGCTGTAATTAGTAGAAATTTAAAAAGACTAATAATAACCGATAAAAAAATAAACAGTAAATTTTTCTTAAGGATATTTTATTTTTCCGCCCTTTAAAATGTGTAACAATTCGCAGTGCTGATAACTGGGTAAGTAAGTGACCATAATTGGTGATGACTGTGCTGATAAATGGATATAGGCTTGTTTTTTGATAAATTGTTATTTTAACTCAATAATGTTTAATAATAATTTAAAAATCTTACTTTACACAACAGGTGATTATATTATCTATATTAATAACGCAACACAATAGTTATAGAATATTGTAATATATGCTATATTTAAAGTTGAAGTTTAATGACCTCTTAAAGTGCTGATAGTTGGGTCCGTCACCCTACATAAATCCTTTTCAAAAATCTTAAAAACTATTATCTTGGAATATATACCAAAGATAGTTTCATATATTTTTTTTATTTGTAGGGACAAACAAAAAAAATATATGAAACTATGTTTTACCAACCTACATACAAAACATACCCCACAGGAATGCCTACTTAATAAATTGCCTCTTTAATATAGGTACAAATATTTATTTTCCTAATAAATTGCGATTGCCTAACAAGCGTACCAGCGACTAATAAGAACCCATCGAAGAACAACAAATATTCGATACATCCATCTTTATTTGTTTCGGAATCCGCTTAAACTGTCGCAGAAAGTTTCTTTTACATATGTCGTTATACTTTATCTTGTACCCAGGGGCTCGAGAAGGAACACCTGTTTCTCAAAAGTTGTTCTTGTCATCGGCTCACTTTCGCAAATAGACGATCACTGACTGGGCGGTTGACAGAGTCGCGAGGCAACACAGCCCCGATTTTTTTATTTATTTTTTTCTGCATAAATGAAAAAAATACAAATGGCGGACTTAATGCCAAAAACAATCTTTACCAGTCAACGATAGGTCAAACACAGAGAAGGTACAGGCGGCGCAAGAGAAAAAAAAAGAAGTTATCAACGAAAGTATCAAGTGAGAGTATGCAAAACGTGTAGGCAACACAAAATGACTGATTTTCTTAATGTTTTAGTTGCATAATAAACACGTAGTAATCGTAACGTATAGTAATCGCACTTAAATGATATTGATATAATATAATATACATTCACTGAAAAAAAGGATCAACCAAACTAGTTTTGTTAGTTAAAGGTTTCGTTGTAGGGAAGTAAATTTTTGTTAAATACTCGTATAGGCAATCTTCTGGTTATCAGTAACAAAACTAGTTTGTTATTAATAACCAGAAGTTCGCAAGTCACTAGATTACGGCCCACTAGTAGCCAAATTTTGGTTACTGTTAACTATTTTTTTTGTGTTTATACGTACATAAACATACATAATAATAATCGTACACAAAACTCATGTCACTGAGTCAAGACCGAAATTTCAATCTTATAATAATTAATAATTTACCATTCTTAATGATTGTGGTTTACTGTTACTCATTAACTAATAAGGCCTACTTAGCTATTACTCGTATTGCTTTACTTACTTTATTTTTTCCATTCCTGACTTAGTTTTCCTTTTGAATGTATGTGGGCTACATTCGCTTATTAGTACGTTAGAAGAAACATAGTGTCAGCTATGATAGCGTCTTATAATAATATAAGCTTTTATAAGGTTGCTACTTACTAGCTTGATGTTTTAAATGGATCAAGTTCTGTTTTTATCTCAAGCGGACTGAAGGAAGAAAATGTTAAGGAATCTATTTATTTGAAAACTATGGAACAAGAAAAAATAATTGTTTTCATAAGGCTCTATGTTTTAATCACTACCTTATATGTCACATCTTTGACGCATTTAAGTATTATTATAATCGGCTTTTATTCGAAGCGATATTAGTAGCTTGTGTTTGCTACTTCGTTTTCAATTTACTGCCAAAAGGCAAAATGTTTCGTTACTCTAACAACAGGAGTCTTAATACTTTCGCTACTTAAATAGTCCCACTTCTTATTCTCAGGTCCACTTGTTTTACCGGATTAGCTATTCCGGACTTGTACAAGGCCTATTATCTGAGTTGAAAGCCCACATGTGCCAGTCCGGATTAGCTAATCCAGACTGGCAGTAGTGGACCTTCCGGATAGCCAATTCAGTCTAGCGCAAGTGGGATTTCAACTCGGATAATAGGCCTTGAACTTGCGACAGTTTGGATTAGCTAATCCGGACTGGCGGTAGTAGACCTTTCGGATTACCTAATCCAGACTTGTGCAAGTGGGCTTTCAACTCAGATAACAGGGGTGTAAGGAGGGACACCATCCAACTAGATCCCTCAAATGCCAACCTCACCTGCACGTGGTGCACCCTGCTTCTACTGACGAGGCTCTGGCGACCGAGGAAGTAGCGGTATACCTACTTTAAACGTAGGGGGGGGGGGTTTCGTGGTCTTACCCGAGATTCTTGGAAAAGGCCACCCACGTGTTTGTGCCGTGCGTGGAGACCCGTAATGCCGGAGAAGAGTGTCCTGGGAGTTGAGCCCGAGCGGAGAAGGTCAGTTCGCCGCAACACGCGACTTTGGCCTCAAATTCGGCAAAAACGGGAGGCCGGAGTCTAGCCAACTCCGATCAATCGGCTGCGGTAGCCGGTAGACCGGCTACCAGGCGAGCATCGGGAATGGGGAGGCAGGCAGGCGGCGGGCTCCCCAGTAAATACACTTGGTCGTGGCTGTCTCTGCGCTTGCCCTAACCGTCGCGTTCTGTAGCCCCATTGCTTTATTCTCTTCTTCTCATTTCTCTCTTCCCTTACTATTTTATTTTCTCCTGGTGCTATACTTTTTGTGCAGCTCTGGGTCTTGAATATAGATTCCCCATATGCGGGCTCGGTGGAGGGTGGAGAGCACAAAAAGTGAAACAAATTACGTTTTTAGTATGGCTTCTAAAAAAAATTAAGTACGACCAACCCCAGCTGCGAGGCAGCTACCGACCTATACCCACCAGACACGGACCCTGTGTTTTTATCGCCGCTTAAATCACCACTATATGGGTCTCCCACACCATTTACCGTTACTAACTCAGACTCGGTACCTTTTTTTTTGTTTTTTTTTTTTTTTCGCTGGGAAAAATGCATTACGCATCCCCTCCCGTCGGGGGACGGAAGGGGTATGTGGGACTCCCCGGGAAGGTGACTCCCGGTATACCCACTAAACGACCCAGCGGCACTCCCGCATCGCCTTTGGTGGAGGGGTTCTGGGAATCGGCATAGCCTTTGCTTCCAGTACCCCACCAGCGCATGCCTGCCTTGCATTGGCGGGCCCTTCACGCCCCTCCCGCATACGGGAAGGGGCTCGAGGATGACTGTCAGTGCTCGGTCATCCTCGTTCGGCTGGGTGATAAGCGGTGCAATGCGGGCGAGGGCGCCCCCGCGCCTGTCGTCCGCTGCTCATCACCGGGGGGAGAGAGGGTGGTCGACCACCCGCCTCCTCCTGCCTCTCCTCTGGCGGAGAAGCGGCGCGAGAGGATCGTCCTCCCGCGTGCGCTCCGCCTCCTCCTTCTGTGACATTACGTCTTCACAGAAGGAGGCGACCGCCACCCACGCCTCTTCGCTTCCCAACATGGCATTTATCACGGTGGGAAGCGAGAGGTCCGGCCCGATCGCCGCAACAAGACTGCGGCGCTGCCCGGCCCACGACGGGCACACCTCGAGGGTGTGCTGTGCCGTGTCCTCCGCTGCGCCACAGTCAAGGCACGAGGGGCTCTCCTCCCTCCCGATCGGTGAAGGTACGAACGGAAACAACCGTGTCCGGACAGCACCTGCACCAACCGGAAGGTGAGGAAACCGTGCGGTCTCTCGAGCCAATCCTGCAGGACTGGCCCAAGCGCGTCAAGGGTTCGGCGGCCGAAAACTGCGGAGGCAAGGTCTGCCATCCAATGACGGACGACGGCATCCCTCGCCTCCTGCCGAACATCCTCTCGTTCTTCGGGAGCTGGGCGCTCACCGATCGCTCTTCGCCCCGCCGTCCAATCGTAGACTCTGGCTAACACCCACGCCTCGAGCTCCCAAGGAGGGGTGCCAGCCAGAGCGCACGCTGCCGCGAAGCTTACCGAGCGGTAAGCCCGCGCCACCCTTTGCGCAATGGCCCTCTGGGGCACCCGCAAGGCTGTGGCATTCTCCCTTCTTTGAAGGGAGTCTGCCCAGATAGGCGCCCCGTACAGGGCCAGACTCGGTACCTAACCCAACTTCCACCAAAATTCTGACCTTGATCGAGAACATAGAAAAGCCACTAAAGAGAGCTACAACATGAAACGTCAATCACGCGACATTATCCTTAATAGCACTCAAGAGATATCAACGCTTATAAAATCTGACACTAACGCTCTTCCTGTCAGCCCACCAATCGACCATTCCGCCACTGTGGAGGCTGTTAAGCAGACAGTCCGTGAGACTGTTAGAGAGGAGATGGCAAAGATCAAACTCCCCGCCACTACTAGCAAACCATCATTCGCGGAAGTCGCTCGCAGTCATAAACAAAAATCGACCATGGCTCCATCTTTCGCCCCTAAAACAAGACCGGCTATAATTGTGGCCTCTAAGCAAAATGTTCTGAATTCATCTGAGACCCTCAAAAACTTCAAGGCCTCCATATCTTTTCGAGATACTAACTATGCTCCTGCTAGTATCAAATATGTATCCAATATGTATCCAATAATAAGATACGCGTTGAATTTGACAGTGTGGAGCACCAAGAAGAGACGCTTAAGAAAATCAATCACTCTGACAGCTCTGTTCAAGCAGAAGCTTCCAAATCTCTTAGTCCAATGGTGATCTTGAAGGGAGTAAGCGAAGAAATACCGGCTGAAGACTTGATTAGCATCCTTCGTAACCAAAATGAAAACATCAAAAGTGCCATGACGAAGAATGAGGACCTCACATTCCGATTTAAAAGGGCCAATCGAAACAAAAGTCTCTACAACGCGGTGTTTATGACTACGCCCGCTGTATGGAAGGCTATAACATCTGCTGTCAAAGTAAACCTCGACCATCAGAGGGTTCACGCTGAGGACTACGTGCCACTTCTTCAATGTTATAAGTGTCTTCAGTTTGGGCACACGAAGGCAAGGTGCAGCCAAGAAAGCCCAGTATGCTCTCATTGTGCTCTTCCTGGTCATGAATATCGAAACTGCCCAGATCACAAGCACCTTGAAAAGACTCAATGCTTTAATTGTTCAGAATTCGCCAAAAATACAAACTCGCGTATAAGAAATAACCACAGTGCAACATCCTCATCATGTCCTAGAATTTCCCATATGATTGAAAAAATTCGAGCCCGGACAAAGTATGGCCCGTAGGTCACCTACGGCGCCGAATCATACTCACAAAACCACATTCAACTGCACACAGGTTAACCTGGGGCGCGGTAGAAACGCGCTTCATGAGCTTACCCTATACATGAATAGCGCTGATTGTGATATTGTTTTTATAAATGAGCCATACACCGCCAACGTCGGTATCATGAGAAAAATACCAGGCTACACTGTACATCAATTCCAATCAGATCGATCAGTGAAGTCTGCTGCGCTCATTAAGGACAAACTGTTTAGCTCACTTGGCATGACTGAATACTCCAATCCAAATCTTTCCATTGTACAAATTAAAAACCGCTCCGGCCGTAAAATATACCTGATTGCCGTGTATGTGGAACCCCGTACAGATGACTATAACACCCTTGCAAGACTAGAATGGTTCCTGCAGAAGACTGCTGGGTGTAGCCACGTCATCTGCGGGGACTTCAACGGGTGGCATGGCTTTTGGGGATCCCGATCCGATAACCTAAGGGGTGAGGCTGTAGTCGACCTTATAACAGCCAATAACTTGAGTATTTGTAATGTAGAAAACACTCTTACTTTTCAGACAATCACTAATGGCGCCCCACGTGACTCCATTGTTGATATCACCCTTATCAGTGACTCATCCCGAATTCAGGTTTCTAACTGGTCTGTCGGCACAGGAATTTGCACTTCCTCAGACCATCATGCTCTAAGATTCTCGCTTGACATTGGAGCTCATCAACTAACCAAGTCGTTAAAAACTACTACGTTCTTATACAATACAAATGGGGTCAAATTGGACACAATCAAGACTAAATTCATCAGTGAAATGCGTCACCACCTGCCACCCATTCCAAACTTTGAAAACATGAACTCAGAGCAGCTGAATGCATATACTGACGGATTTTCTCGAGCAGTACAAAAAACCTGCGACAAACTCCTTCGTAAGTCATCTGGACCACATCGGCGAGCTCCGTGGTGGAACGAAGACTTGGAACGCCTTAAGAAGGAAGTGATCCGCAATCATCACGCCTTAAACAAAGCGGTTCGCCGTCATATGCATATCGACCAACTTGTCACTGAACGTGACCGACTCAGACGTTGCTACTCGGATGCCTTCTGTGCGGCGTCTACTGAGCACTTTCGAGAGTTCTGCAGTCGCCAGAAGAAAGAGGACGTCTGGTCGGTCACTGACCGCATCATTAAAACGCGTCCGCTTGCACAAGCCCCTGCCACGCTTAAATTGGACGACGGCTCGTACACCTGCGATTCAGCTGACAGTGCGTTGACACTTTTAAACAATTTTTTCCCGGATGATACCCCGGATAACACAAAAGAGCAGGTCAGGGTACGGTCCGAGATGTTCAAGCCAATCAACACACCAAATGATCCATGTTTCAGTTATGAAGAGATTCTGTGGGCATTACATGGAATGAATCTCAAAAAAGCTCCTGGACTGGACCACCTTACGGCTGATATCTGTCTTTAGGTCGCTAAGTGGTTCCCGGACGAGATACTAGGGCTGGTAAATTTCTGTCTTTCTTCGCCACCTTCAGGCATATGCCGATGACGTACTGCTAGTAGCTCATCACAAAGATGTTAAAGCTTTGGAATCCATAGTAAATCTCACCCTGGACCGAATCTCTACATGGGGCGATAGTGTCAAGCTGGATTTTGGCCCTGAAAAGACGCAGGCTATAGCCTTTACACCAAGAGCTTGTAAGTGTAAGCTTCACATCCGCAATCAAAACCTCTCTTTTAGTAAACAAATTAAGTATTTAGGCATCATCATTGACAATAAACTCCGATTTACTAAACACGTGGACTACATTCTTAAAAAAGTTAAACTTCTCTTTACAAATCTCTCCATCTTTGTACGACCGACTTGGGGCGTGAGCTCAGAAAATGTTCGACTTATCTACCAGCACGTAATCGAACCGATCCTCTGTTATGGAGCAGCCATATGGTCTCCGGCTCTACGATATAAGTACATAAAACTCCGTCTTCTTTCAATTCAAAGAGTATTTGCCATCAAAATTATACAAGGCTTTCGTACTGTCAGTACGGCAGCCTCTATAACTCTTGCGCAAATGATACCGTTACCCGATAAAATTGCTGCGGTCGCCGACATCGAGTCTTCTAAGCTAACAGGAGTGTCATCGTTACTGTCTGGAGATTTGTCATTGGAATCATTATGCTCACTATCTGAACTTCCACACCCTTCAGAGAGGGTAGGTATCGAGTTTATAGAGATTACCTCCGCCTCAGACTTCTTGCAAATAGAAGCAAACTTCATCTGGAAAATATTTACAGACGACAGCAAACATAATGGTCGAGTTGGCGCGGCCTTTGTGGTGCATAAACGTGACGAAAGCGGAGCTGTGATCAAGAAGTTTAAACTTCATGACTGCTGCTCCGCTTACCAAGCAGAACTTCTGGCAATACGGGAGTCCTGCTTATACATATACCAAGAGAGGCCTTTTAAGGTCATTATTCTGTCTGACTCTAAATCCGGTTTAATGTAACTCAAAAACGCTCACAGTAAAAACAAACTGGCCGTCGCCATCCAAAAATCACTCCTCCTCTCCCGAACATCTGGCACTGTCGTCGAGTTCGCATGGATTAAAGCCCATGTCGGATTCGACGGCAATGAGGAAGCAGATGGCGCAGCTAAGTCTGCAGCAGATTTACAAAAAGCCCCAGATTTCAATGAAATTCCTATCAGTTACATTAAATTCCTAAATAAACAAAAATGTCTAGCAGCAGCCGAAGACTTTTATAATGATCCATCTCACTGTGCATACACTAAAACGTTGCTACCTACATATGTAGATATAGTCAAATACCTCAACGAAGTCCGCCCCCGATTTGCAATTACACAATTTCTGACTAATCACGGTTACCACTTAGAATACCTTCATCGATTTAAAATATGTAGCTGCAGTCGACCTCTGTCCCTGTGATCTCAATAAAGTTCAATCATTCGCTCACCTCTTAACTGACTGTCCACGCTTTGACGCAAAACGTCACGACCATCTCGTTACATCAAATTTTAACAATTTATCACCTTACTGTCTTTCTGATCTCATTAAAAAACAGGATACATTAAATTCCTTCCACGATCTCATAACATATATAGTAAGTAAACTAAAACAATTCAACAACACATAAACTAGACGCAAACAAACACACCCGAAATTAACACACATCTGAAATGCTGCAGTGTAAACCGATAGCACTGCAGATTCAGTGGAACACCACATGGAATCATTAAAAAAAAAAACTCAGATAACAGGCCCTGAAAAAGTCCGGAATAGCTAATCCGCAAGTGGGCCTAAATCTAGGTACTAACTAAATAGTCTTCGGCCTCGCGAGGCAATCTGCACAGTCAGTGAACGGCTAATAATGTTTGCACGTAGGTGACGCGAGGCTAAATCTGAGACTCACCTTGGCGGGTGGGGCTTCCTATAATCCATTTGGGCGAACAACTGGAGTCATGTCAGGGTGATTGATGTGGGTGAGTCTAACGTGATCCATACGGCGACTTTATCTACGCCTTTGACGCGTTCCTAACTTGAGCTAATGTGCACACAATACAACAATACAATATCACGCCATTCTCAGCTTTAAGGTTACGTTATTCTGAATATATTTGTTTGAGTAGTTTCTAAAAGTGTTTTACAAGAATTTTATTAATTTGCCATGTCTTTAAGTTGCCCCCACTTCTTTTAAAAATGTCCAAAGCATTTTTAACGATCATACCTATTTAATTCCAAATATTATTCTAAAGAATTTATAGTAGATTTTATTAACTGTTTTAATTAGTATGTGTGAATTTGATTACAAGTACGTTAGCTGCCAATACATAACCTTTTATTAAATAGCTAGCGGTTGTTCGTTACTTTTTTTATGGTGTGCAATAAAGCGTTGTCTATTCAATTCTATTAGTATTTATTCTGTCACACGGTCTAAAACCTCATCTCTGTTTTTGCACGAAAACACGATCCCACCTAAACAACACTGATTGGAACATTGTGCCGTATACAATTAACGAACCATTAAGTGAATCGTGAATGGCAATGACGGTGAAGGATATTTACAGTCGGTTACCGCAAGGCAAATAGATAATTTCAGGTTTATTACGCCGACGGAATTTTCAGCGCGAAACGCTTTGACTGGCTGTATTTAATTACGTGTATGATTTGTTTGATTACGCATTTCACCTAATTACTAGTTCGTAATATGATTTGGTAGGTAGGTAGGTAGATATATTAACATTATAAGTACATGCATGTTGATCTCAAGTAGTTTCTATAGGTACTTGAATGTTGTATTAGGACTCACTTTATGTTGAGTATGTAGGACAATGTAATAAACGTACGCTAGGTAGTAAATACTGCGCAATCCTTTCTACCAGTTACATTTTTTCCGAAGATATTCCTACGCTTGTTAGAGATCCATATAATTGACCAACAATTTACCAAGTAGATCGGCTTTCCTAAAACATGGGTAGGTAACGATCTTCTAAATTATTATAAGGAAAACTGACTTAATGACTGACATATCAACGCACAGCTCAAACTAGGATTAGAAACTTTTTATTTACCATCCATCCCATCCTTTCATAGTGAAGAAGCTAAAAAAAAGGGGTAAGTACTTATTATGATATTTAAAACTTCATCCCCTAATGAGGGAAAAGGGGGAGACAAAATGTGTTTGGGAAATTCGACATTTGCGATAGAGACACCGATATTGCACATTATAGTAGTTTAAATAAATGGAAACTGTTAGGTCAATCTGCCGTTATTAAATGAACTAAAGGTTGTCTGGAAGAGATCGCTCTAAGCGATAAGACCGCCTAATTTGTACATCTTTCTGTGTAAATTGTATTGTTGTTACTTTTATGGTGTGCAATAAAGAGTTATCTATCTATCGAACTCTAGCATCTAATAAAGGTTACGTTATGATGCTTAGTGACGTTTTAAATTCTGAAAGATACCTAGAACCCTATTAACAAGTACTGAAGTCTCATGTAAGAGAATCTTCTTGTAACCTGTGCTTATTTAAATCTTATAAAATTAAAATATCCATTGCCGCTAACCAAAGCTTTTAAGTAAATCGTTACTAACCCTACTGAAAGACTTGATCTGAAATAAAATATAATTAATTAATTACTTCCTACTTTTTTTCTATGTAGGTATTTCAAGAGACAAAGCTAGCTCAAGACTCTACTCAGTCTTATCATATTGGGTATTCACAGGAAGCCAACTACCTGAGCAGCAGAGCAGAAAAGTATCGCTCCAGCGCGCCCTCGCCACCGCCCAATCTCCAATCTAAGTATTATTTACTTTTATATTTCTCCGAGGCTCTGATTTTATGCCCCACTTTATGGCGCATCCGGCGCAGGTCATAAAAATAGATTTCCAATTGATTGCCATAGCTATTTTTACACCGAATGAATAACCATTAAAACAATATTTATGATAGGCTTAGACGCAGCATTTTAGCACTCCCTCTTATCTTTCTAATTACTTGTTTTCATATAGTTAGAAATTTCAAAGTTCACCGCAAAATATCTCGTTTCCTCTCCAGTTCATACATACAAAAGTTTTAGTAAATGAGGATTTACTTTATGCTCGTAGTCGTTGGAAAACATCTGATTTCTCACTAAACGCACCATACTTGTAATTGACTTGGTAACTTAGTTTAAATTGCTATTTATTTTCTAGGACCCGCAACAACACTGAAATTGATAACTTAATACCTAGTTAATCCTATAGTTATTATCCCGGAAACCATCCCGTATATACTTCTGCACCAAATAAGCATCACAAAGTTGCGCAAGAATTGATTGTACACTATCGTTCCCCTGCGGCTACGACCCCATTCCAAGCTAAGTATATTTTAATGAGAAGCAAGTCTGATACAAGGTGCGGCTAACTAGGTGGGTTACGGGCTAAAATTATTCAACATTCTCTTTTACCAGCACGTCTTTTATATTAATAGCTTATTTCCACTAAATTGCCTTTGATAGACCTGCTTCTTATAAATTTTTTGATATTATTAAGTCCTTTTCGTAATCGTACTTATATGAGTTATCATTATTGCTTGCTATAAGTGTAGTAAACAAAAGCTTGATTGGCAGATGTCAAATACTCGTACTTAACCGCATTGTTACGATTAGGGTCGAGTGCACCAACACACGTTTAATTTAAGCAGCGGTTATTATTTGACATATTTTGTATGGGAATTGTATCAAATATACCATTAATTTAGGTTTGCCGGCTGTTCAAAAATTAGTTTAACTCTGGTCTCTAGGGCTAGTTCACCAACGCATGTTAAATTTTTGAACGGCGTTTATAATGTTCACCAATTTTTAAACAGTCGGTAAACCTCGATTGACGGTTAATTTGATAGAATTCCTATGCAAAATATGTCAAACAAACTAAACCGACTGACTAAAAACTAAACCTGTGTCGGTGAACTCGAGCCTTATTATGTTATAGAGACCTAACAAAAATACTACTCCAAAGCTTTAGTCAATGAAACATACTTCATCCATTTTTAGGTAGAGTATTCCGATCGCGTCGTCCTATCCGTATTTTCAAGAGACCAGCCGTTGACTGGTATTTATGGAGATACGTAAATAAAGCTTAACACTCTGCGACAGTGGATATACCCACTCGCTGTATAAAGTGAGCTCAGGCTCCCCGCATATGACGCCGCAATATGACACGTATCTTTATAAACAGGGGGGTGATGTCAGTATTTATTCCCCATTCTCTTCTGAGCAATTTGTACTTCCTTCTTTTGTAGGCTTAATAACAACCATAACACTTCAAGATGAGGGCACCTGAATAAGAGTGATACAAGGGTGAAATACCTATATCATTTGTAAATAGCGCTTCGCACGGGTGCGTTATGAATTTATTAATGCTACGCACAGTGGAAAGTTTGTATGACTGAAAATCGTTTCAAAATTCATTTAATACTTAGGCGTAGTTTGACATAATATAAGATACTCGCATAAAGGTACGTACGCAAACTTAATGCGAACGATTTTAATTAGCTAACAATGTTTAATTTAAGACAAAAGATACTTAATTCATTTTATGCATGGATTTTTCATATGTACGTTTAGTATAGTAATAGTTAGTATTCCCTCGCGTAACGTAAAGTAAGTAACAAGTTTATGTTCTACGAGTATGTTATTAAATCCGACGGTAAACTTAGACCGTTTAATACACGTTATGACGTCGTTATTTAGAAGTACAATATGGGTTTATTTTTTAAACTAGCTCACAAATAGGTTAGTGTAAAACTTGCACTGGCTAAGTGGGTTACTTAATACCTGGCGTAACTCTCAATGGCCATGCGATGCAGCAGTGCTTGGCATTCATTCATCCACACTTATTGAGCCGAGGACTTGGCACGTTTTATCACAATTTTCAAGATGCTTACTTAATATAAGTGGCATTTTTACCAAATTCGGCACACAGATTTTGCAGTACGACGTTAATTTTATCACTTTGTTATACAAAGGCTCTTGTAAATCTAAATACTTACTGAATACCTATAGATAAAACTGGTACCTATAGTTAAATCAGATGAACTTCATGACAGTCGGAAACGAGAAACAGAACAGAAAAAAGCTCTCTGAAGAACAGAAACATATTTGGTAAACGTGCAATGTGCAATGGAACAATTTAATTTGGCAAATGTACCTAAAAATATTTTTGTAACTTATTATTAAAATTGTGAATAGTTTTTAAAGTATTACTTTATCAAAAAATAAAGTATTTTTTAACTTTCACTAGAGTCTGTGCTTGATGCGATCGAGGCAATCTGAAACTGCATTGTTGCGCAAAGATGTATGGGAATTAGTCTGATAGTCGAAACTTAGGCATGATGCCAGGAAGACATGTTCGACGTGACAGAATGTATCGGGCAGTTTTAATGAAGGGTTATATTTTCAAACTACTTTACCTGGATAATATCTTTGATAAAGAGTAGTATTTATTTTACTGTCTATGATTGCTTTATACACATCAACACTCTAGGCATATACAAAATATCCCTAGACAGTGTTGATTAGTACACTTGTAGCAATAAAACCCGGGTGTTTTTATTTGTACGGTTAAAATTCACGTAATCATCGAAAATATAGTGTTATATCAATTTGTCTCTTATGCACCTTATTAAAGCGATGTCAGACTATGCAAATTAATAAATAAATTAACGGTGCAAACAACTGAACCTTAAACTTAAATCGCTTTAATTAAAACCTGCATTGCAATAATCCAACGAATGTTCGTGTACGTTAGCGAACACTTTTGCGTCTAGCCAAATGGTTCGAGGCTTTAGAGATTTAAAGGCAGTTTGTTCGGTAGACAAAGAGAAAATGCAAAGATTTAGTGCCGACGGAAGACGGTCCGTGTAACGTGCGGCAGACATGCCCGGTGCCGGGAGGTGAGCGATTAACTAAATTAAGTGCTGCTAGTTTTTGTGAAATGACAACGTGTTCACAGAAAACATTTTTTAATAATGTAATAGCTACCGACTTTATGAAGTAACTAGCAGTTCCCCGCGACTTCGCCCGCGCCAAAAGTCGGATTTTCCATACAAATTTTCATCCCCCATTTCACCCCCCTGATGATTTTATATCGCGACAAAAAGTAGCCTATGTCCTTCCCAGTGTCTCAAACTATCTCTGTGCCAAATTTCATTTGATTCGGTCCAGTAGTTTCGGAGCCTATTCGATGCAAATAAACAAACAAACAAACAAACAAATCTTTCCTCTTTATAATATAAGTAAGATAAAAGCCATTCATTCATAATTCATAAATACATAAATAGCATGCACGTCCCTACAAAATTATAAGCCACTGCTTCACGACAAAATTGTGGTCTAGTGGTTCAACCGTGGACGGCAACAGGGTCCTAGTTTCGATTTCTGTGTGGAAAATTTAATTGTCTCTAAATAAAGACGGCTTTTATGGTAGCTTATAGAAACTTGCACCATTAACGTTAATTATAACATACTTGCGCGGTGCTAAAAAGTGGCTAAAATTATTTATTATTTATCTTAAAAATATATTCTCATTTCATGTGTAGCCTTTTATATTTTGTTCATTTTCGTGTGTTATGGTTATGTACTTCTTTAATTATTGCTTCTTTCTAGTATTAAGCATTTTGTTAGTTCACCATCGAAGAGATTATGGTGATGATAAAATAATTATTTTGTAATGAGTAATCTACAAAAAATATAAACATAATTATAATAAAACAAAAGCGGCGTAAAAGGGCTCGATTTCGCTTTCATTTTATTAGCAATTTCATTGTGCGTACTTTAATATCAAAGGGTTGATAAATGGTTTCATGACAATGAAATATTCATAACCTTTAAGGTCTTCCATAAGTACAAATATTAAATTCACAATTAATTACCAACAATGTTTTATTTTCTCAATGTTAAATTGGCGGCACTCATATCATATTTAATTTTGTTCTCGTACGAAATTGCCTCATTCAAGATAGGAATGTAATATCATTTTTATGTAAAACATTATTTAAGAATCTTATTTTTATAATTTTATATTGTGTTCCCAAATATTGTATGAAGACTTCAGTCAACATAATGTCTCAATAGAACTTTGATGAGTGGTGAAATCACATACTTAGCCCAGAGTTCATCAACATATGTTTAATTTTTAATCAGCAGGTTAAACATTTTTTAAGACATTTTTATGGGTAATACTTAAAATTTACCATCAATAGGTTACCGGCTGTTTAAAAATTGGTGAATCTTAGGCGACTAAACTAGTATAGATTCATAAGAGTAAGACATTCATTTATTTTTTAATATCCAAACTCCCGGGACATTCATTATTATCAGTATAAAGTCGATACAATTCATCTAAAACGCAGTTATTTGTCGTAGCTGCGTGCTACGAAGCTATCTGCTACGAGACTACGAGATTGTCACTCCGCTCTGCTTCGTAGCATACCGCACAGGGCGAAAGGGATAGTTGCGGGCATCGTTTCAGGGCAAGAAGGCAAGGCTTATGAAGTAATGTTTTGGCACTGGTTCATAATATTTTTGTTTGTGAAATGAAATGTTTTAAAATACTTCTTATTCATAATAATTTGATTTTCAACACACTTGCTCGTAAAGTGAGCCTTATTACATGGTTCTAAGGGCCATGAAACGAATTATAACCCACGCGTACATAATAATTCTATTACGTACTAGTGCGTAATAGAATTACCCCTAAAAAGTTAAGTGAGTACCTAACTGCAAATTATGTGTGAGTAAACCGAGCATTGTCAATTTATCCGGGTAGTACATTTTTTTTTGTAACAACAAAGAGGTTTTATGCCGCCGAAAAACCTTAACATTTTTGGAATAAATAATTTGGCTGTGTGGCTATATGTAATCAACCACCACACATTTGGCACGTAGAAAAATCTTGCGCGCCATTTGCCATAATTTTTATATTTTGTTTGTATCACAATTGTTGCTGTGTGGTCTTGTGTGGTATATAATTTTTAAAATTACAAGTTTTAGTACAGAAGATGGACAATTAATAGATTTTACCCCGCCAGAAATGCTCAATGCAGCACAATATGCAAACGAAAGCCTAATCTAGTGAATACCAATAACCCAATAGGTATCGTTTAAAAAATGGTACATTTGCGAATTGTTTTAATAATTTAACGATTTATACAAAACTTGTTTGTTTTTTTCTCGCAAGTATGCTGAAAAAGTTCGTATGAAACCTTATATGAAACTCATGTGCAACTTGCTCAATAGACACTCGGCTGATTTACGCCCTCGCCTACGGCTCGGGCTGCAACCCACAGTCTCGTGTATAATGAGCAACTTTACTCACTTGTTTCTTAATATACTATTGTTAAAGTTTTTGTTATTCTTTATTTAAAAATGTTAGGCGTAAGTGTGCATCGATTTAAATGAATTGATGTTTACTTTGTAGTCTAATGATTTTACCATAAAATCAATATGAAATAAAATGTCATTGGCTATGAATAATAAATTGGAAAATTTAAATACTAACCTAAAATAAAAACCATTCAATTTCTAAAATACGTCATCATGCCTAACAAAAACATAAATAATAAAAACCTATTGAACGAAAAAAAAAACAATTATTTTCATAATGTCGCCTACATTCAACCCTGAAGCCCTCATAGCTCTCCCTTACACCCTGTACACATTGTACAGTTACTTCAAGTAGATACAGCAAAGCTCATATCGGCGAGCGGCCCGCTCGGCTATGAACGAGAATACCAGGCATTATCTCTGCCGACTGGACCGACCGTAACTAGCTGATAACCACGTGGTTGCCTCGTGTGTAGTCATCTGTTCACGACTGATACTTGTACGTGACGGACGCGTACTATACGTTACGTTCTTTGGTAACTAGTTATTCATGATTCTCTTAATAAATCTACAAAAAAAGAAAAGTTCTTTTGTGGCTGAGTGCTACGAATATTTAAGCTTAAAATTTAAACTTGTTCGGTGTTGTTACAAAAAAATTAGACCAGGTTTAAACTAGGTCTAAATATTAGCTGACAACAGAGGAATGAATGACACATTCGTGACATAACCTTATAGAGGAACGCTTTTCTAATTGGCTAGCTAATAGCTTAGTCCTGGCTTAAACCCGGTACTAAGTTTTTGTATTAACGGGGACTGTGTTACACGTATGCTTGCCTATAAAAATGGATTTCGTCATTCAATGACTCTGGAATATTGGTTATAAAAGTTCATTTTGGCCAAAACGATCGACACGTAAAGTAGAAAATATAATTAAATAGTAAAGATGGGCTTCGACATGAATGTAATTCGTCGAAACAATACCTTTACGGTACTTACACACATAATAGTGATGTAACTTTTGATAAGAAATTGTGAATTTCGGTTGGCTCACTTCTTATAAGACTATTGTTTCATTTATTTGACAATATTAGTAAAACGCAAAGTATTTGGGGCCGTCTCTAGTTCTTTTATTGTGCAATAAAGAATATCTATCCATCTACCTAAGATGGATAGATATTCTTTATTGCACAATAAAAGAAATCAAAGGTACTCCTGGTCGGAACTATTTCTAAAGACTGAAATGAGTGAATGTGTACATTTATATCCCAAATTCCCGTACTAGCTCGCAGTGGTCACTGAGCTATGAACACGAGCGCCGGACATTATCTCCTCAGACTGGACCCACTAACTAGCTGATAACGATTCGAGTTCGTACTATTTAGACGTTTGCAACCGATAGACGAATGTTTAGATAGTTTTATACTATTTACTATATGAGGTTTCTCTCGATTTTTGTGGTACCTAGACAGCGGTGGCCTAGGCTGGCCTAAAAAAGATAATAATAATAATAATAATAAATCTTTATTAATCAAAAGTGCTTACACTTACATTATACGTTTGAGTTTAACACAAATTTTTAACATAAGTGGAGATTTTAACCTTGAACCCCACACTAGGCAGGCCTGTATCGCGGGGGCCAATTGAAGTTTTCGTCAGTAGGTAGGTACTACATTGAGAAATAATTTATTACACAGAAAAAAAATACTAAAATAACTGCTGGGTTGTGAGTAAGTACATACAGTAAGTGATTACAGATACAGTCCATACAGTAAGTGATTACAGATACAGTGGCAAAAAATACTAAAATAACTGCAGGGTTGTGAGTGAGTACATACAGTAATTGATTACAGATACAGTACATACAGTAAGTGATTACAGATACAGTGGCAAAAAATACTAAAATAACTGCTGGGTTGTGAGTAAGTACATACAGTAAGTGATTACAGATACAGTACATGCAGTAAGTGATTACAGATACAGTGGCAAAAAATACTAAAATAACTGCTGGGTTGTGAGTAAGTACATACAGTAATTGATTACAGATACAGTACATACAGTAAGTGATTACAGATACAGTGGCATACAATTTTTCGAACCTATTTTTATCTTGAAAATACTGTTTGTTGTTGATTAATGTGCCGCGATGAATTATATTTTTAAACCCAAAATTTCAACTTCTGATGAGCAGATAAGACCATTTACGTGTGTAGATTTGGAGTATAAACGACTAAATGAATAATGAACATAACTCCGAAACATCAGATAACATGCAATTTTAAGTACTTACAAGACCTACCTAAAATAAGTCAAAGTAAGATTAATCAACAATACCATTATTCACATAATTTCTTCGTTAGCTAACTAGCTAGTACGACTACACTTAGAATTCAACACTTGACAAAACAAACGTGCACAGCTTTCGTTGTTAACTCATTACGTCGGAAGTACGTAATGAAATGTTTTACACAGTGCAATTGTTTAGATGTTCTTTTCCGGACAACGGGGATACGCTGTTTGCTGGCTAAGCTCTGTTTTACGTTTGAGACAATAAAACTACACGACCCGGGCTTTGAGACCCACTTGCTGTGATTTTCTTTTCGACTAAGGCTGATAATGTGTGGCTGTTACAAGAAACAACAAAACAACGTTTTTAATCCATTTTAGTTCGTTCTGATAAACTTAAAACAACATTTTTATAGACCAACTTTCACATCTTATTTTATTACCAGTTTAATTGCTTTAATGTTTTCTTATTTTTTAGACAAAGATGTTCCGTCGTGGGTAAAAATTATGAAAAAAATATTTATACTAGGCAAAATTACAGGCTATGTTTGTTTACCTATACAACGTACGAGTATGTTTGAAATACGGGAGGAAAATATTTACTGTACTGCTTTAGCCTACCGTAAATTACTCGTAAATTAATAAATATCGTTTAATGCGTGACTGCATGCTTACACAAAACACCTAAGAAAGAAATAAAGTTATAAACAATAATAAAATAGAAGATTGATAAGATTCCCTTAATTTTTGTACCCGCACACTCGTTCAAGTAAGCCGCACGTAGCCAGCAGCTTACGTTTCCAGCGTAAATTCGACCAAGCGTTCGCTATCTCGTAACGAACGCGAAGTAAGCGCGATCCTTTTTCACAAAAAACACATGGTGGTTTCCATGAGCAGCTCTGAACAAGACCGGCCGCCTGTTACTGCGCGTTTGTTTCGGCGAGCACCAACGCTACTTTGACGGACTTACCTGTAGAAATAAAGTGCATTCTCACGTAAAACGCCTTTTATTGCTAAGAGTAAAATGCTGGCTGGAAATTAGAGGCAGAGCTCAAAAGGATTATTAAATAACTGCCTTCAAATGCTCGTAAATATCGCTGGCTTTTATTCAATCTTAATGTACTTACAGTCTTTGATCACCACCAAAAACTGAAGTTGTTATAGGTATGTGATACATAACGATACCGATTTTAGGTTTTCTCGTTCTGTTCTTTTTGTTTTGTTGACATATTATTAGCTTGGGCTGAGTTTACTGAGTACAAAGAGTTTTTGCAGTGAAATAGAAGAAATAAATAGATTTAACGTCAAATCACCATGCTCGACAGGTTATACTCAGCGTACTAGTCTTGTAATACGAGTGTGTAACCATAGTAACGCCAATTGTTACTTTCTGAAACACGGCCCTGCTGCCTCACCACACACACTTACCTTAGTCTTTTACTGTATTTTGTTCTACATTTAAAATTACAGTCAAATCTTTGCCACAAAGACAATATTTCTACATTACAGTTAACTACAATAGATACGTAACTCGCATCTTAATCATGATATTACTGTGGTATTATAACCTTTATGCGAAGACGGGCCGGTTTATTGTAGTATAACGATTTGCAAAATTAATGCCTCGCCTGCACAGTAGCCCAGCGCTGGTAATTATTATTAATGTGCGCTTTCGAGGTATAACAATACATTTGCATGCTGGGAGAACATCCGGACTTCCGATTTGGTGCACTGCACACCTATTAAACGTAGGTATTAGCCTTCTTCGCTAAGATATTACCTTGTTAGTACGTAATGAAGATTTTTCAAGCAAGTATATAAGTAATCTTATCGTTATTAGCCATTCGCTACATGATGTTGGCGAATAGTCTGAAACAGCAGTGTGGTATATGTTAGTATCTTTATCTATAGGAAAATATGTTTTTTTATGTTTTAGTCTATTTTTTTCTTTCTGTGTAAATTTTGGAAATAGAAATTGAACTGTGTAAGTGTAACACCCATCTTTTGACTCTTATTCACACCGCCATATGAACATTTCTTAATAAAGTAGGCCATAGACCGTTTTTACATACACCACTAACTTTTTCGTGGTCCGTCCTATCTCTGACCCATTATCAGTATTAAACTAATTTAATATTGCGTTTTCACTTCGTACATAAACTCCATATTAAAGTTAAATTGTTTCCTTGAAAAAATGCAGAAAAATAATGCAAACACTACACAGAAGAGCTTTAAGGGTAATTTAGAACGAGTGCAGATACCTGTGGGTCGGAAGAACTAAATGTGCTAGAAAACAGGTATAAATCACTGCCAAAGGACAGAAACCTTTTCCAGGCTTATTACTTAAAAGAAACTTCTTCGCAATACCTTAACATTGGGTTCCTGTAATTTACTGTGAAAGAGCTTAAAGTTCCTATTTGGCACTTGTACATTTCGACGGGAAAAGTGTAAATGTATAGGTAGGTAAGTAGGTAATGATTTTTCTTGCTTAAAAATGTCGCCTAAATTGGACAACTCTATATCCAATTTTTGTTAATCTCTACTGTAGGTGGTGTGTGTGTACCTATGAAAGGTATGTGTAACTTATTGTCTCTTAGAATTTGTAGTGTCTGTATTATTTATAAACCTGAATTCCTATCATTAAATAAAACGAGAGCAAAATGTAATATGATTAACAGATAGAAGCTAACCAGAACACGAAACGTTAACAATTGTTAAACTTTGAATATATCCAGAAGAGATACGAAAATCGCACTTCCGAAACAAGAGCTATAAATTAAAAGACGTGTCGCTTTTGCGACAAAGTTGCGAACAACTTAGCGACAAAAAATGATGCATTAGTTCGCGAACAGGTATCAAAAAGTTGCATCGCGATTCCCGTTGTTGTTTTAACAGAGCGGATTCGTATGATAGGGCTCTGTTCACATTAAACTCGCGAGATAGCAAGATGGGTGGATGCAAGGTAGATGCAAAAAAACTATACGTGCTGATTTAAGCAGATCTTAGCTTTTAATTTACTAATATTTACAAAGTATTAAAGGGTCTGTTTCGCATAGAGATAAAGTACTTAAATTGTTTTTTCCCAAATTTAATATGTCAAACAATCCATCATGTAAAGCGACTCAGAACTTACTCAGAGGGTCTGAAACAGGTCATTTGTATTTTTTTTACTGAAACAGCTAACGCTCTACTGATAGCTTTAAATATCAACCTTTTACAAACATGACTGAACAAGCTACGAAAATAGATTACTCGTGTCTATGTTGCGTCCTAAAATTTTTTCGCCAAAAAAATTATCAGGGCAAATAAAATCCGTCTTGACGAGGCGTGGGCGACGCATCCCACGCTTCGCGCTTCTTTGCTGTCTTGTTACATAGAGTAGGTATTAATTACGAGTTACATCTGACTGCTTCGTTGGTCTAGTGGCCAGCACGCTGGGTACTATCCACGAGGTCCCAGGTTCGAATTCCGGGTCGCGCTGAAAGTATTGGGTTTTTCTGTCTTGAAATAACTCAGACACATCTCCGCAGTCAAGAAGTTGGTGGTGTTACCATCCTCGTGCCTTCGAAAAGCACGTTAAGCCGTTGGTCCTGCGCCTGATCTCTCTACGGTCATGTCGGACTGCCCTCGCTCCGAATTATGAGAGTGAAGGAACAGAGAGTGCACCTGTGTATTGCGCACTCACTTGTGCACTATAATATCTCCCGCGCAGTCGACTAATCTCTATTGAGATTGGCCACTGTAGTCGAAATTCGGCTAGGAGGACATCTGAACAGAGCCCAAGAGCGCATTCGGATTCGCAATAAGAGAGAGCGCAAACTTGCTGACGTACGATTAATAACAGCCGAGTTGTGTATCGTGAAACTGTGCAAGTTGGCTTGTTAAGCCTTTGTGCTGAGCACGCTCATCCACTTCATCATAATGCCCTTGTACGTTCTAGTTGTCTTTACATTACCCTCGCCACGTCTTCCACTACTCATTAACATAACGCTCTTGTTTGCGCTTGTAAACAGAAATCGGCTAGTCCAATGTTTCAGTTTGTTGATAATGTTGTGAATTGCACTTTATTTTACTCTCCTAATATTTGGTTAAAGCTCGATTAGAGTATGCTTTGAGTGGCTCAATCAGTCACGAAAGTCATATGTATGCTAAGCAATTAACTTTGATTATTTTTAACTTACTAAGCAGTAACCAACGTCTCATGTAATAGTTAACAAGAATTAATATTCTTTACTAAACTCATTTTGTGTAAGAATAAATTGTTATTTAATAATGTTACAATATTTCCCCTTCTTTGTAATTCAGATTAAGATAACCATCTTTTCTCAAAGTTCCTACATCTATAACTAAATTGATGTTCAGAACTATTAGTTTGAAAGGAGTTCGTTTCCATTTGCATAAGTTACACGTTTCATTTCAGTAATTACCGCTTCGATCATTACCATTAATCTACGGAGCCCACGGGAACGTCAATCGTTTGACTCTAATCACGGAATTCGGTTAAAACACCCCTCGTAGGTACAGTCTCTTAGCGAATCCTTTTCAGAAAAAAGTTGTTAAAAAAACGGGACAAAAACAAAGGGAAATAGTCGGGGCGGGCTCCAGGGAGTCGTTGCTAGCCCTGGGACGGTACTTAAATCAAATGTTCACCATTCAAGGAAATTATAAGAATAGAACACGGATTCGCCCAACCCTCCAGCGAAATCCCTTCGGATAAAAGGCTCACGTTGTAACAACGCGTCGGATAGTTTTGTCGCTGTCAATATGCTCACAATTAATGCTGCACCATTTCATTAATCATTTTTCATTACGTGCAGGTTAACGCAATGCAGATGAAGGGAGCATTTCAATATTCACATCCGTATAATATAATGCCATCAACACGCGCCATGAAACATCATAGCGGAACTTAATTATGGCACCGCGCGCATGGTTCAATATTCCAGCGGGTCCTCGGTTAAGAGTTTTCTTTTTTGTTGTCTTCCAGAATATTACTTTACCTCGGAACAAACTTAAGGGGCCTAATCCTCTTTTCAACTCGAGCTTTTGCTTGCCTTATGACAGCGAGCTTAAAGCTTCGAAAGACGTTGTGGAGAAAGTTTTTAATCTTTCCACATACACATAGACCAATCGCGTGAAGGAAAGTACATAGAAGCGGCGCGTTTATTGACCCAGATACTCCCGATAAAAAAACGTAAAACGAAAAGAATATGTATAATAAGTAATGCTTATTCGTCTCCAACATATGTCCATGTGTCGAGATCCTCTGAAGCCCCTCATGCCGGATATGAATAAAATTTTCTTAGATAAATTGAGAGTTCGCAAAAACGTGTCGATTTCTTTATTTATTCAATACTTTTCTCCTTTGAAGCGTTTCTCCTTGGATTCGTCCGCGCTTATCTTATATTTATGAATTCTTTTGGGTTATTGATGTAAAACCACTTCCTTCTTTTAGCGACATCTGCAGATAGAAAGAAAAGTTGCGATATCGTTTAGAATACGCGATTCGAATGAATACTGCTCTTACACAAACAGGCAATATGTTGGTGTTCGATTGTATTCAAATATCAGTTAACACATTTCGAAATGTGTGTTTGCATTCGTATCGTACAACACAAAAAAGCTTGCAATCCATTGATATCTACTTGGACGCTTTTCCCATTCCCACATTTTTGTCCTTTCCCAAATTAGTACGAATAAGTAATCAAAGGCTTTGGAACGAGATTCTCTTTGGAGAGTCCCATTTGGTCGCATTTATTGGTAAAGCATATATCGCGGGACACGCTGAAAAATACGTCCACATTCACCCACAAAACATCCAATAATCGGGCTCATTTTTGCTTTGACCATTTTCAGACTTAAACCATCTAATGGCAATTATAATAAAATTGAAAAGCAGCAGGATTTTTTTCCCCAACGTAACATGAAAGTCTTTAGCAATTTCTAGATGTAAACATTTATCTAGAGCAAAACCTTTCCGACGTAAACGAGTTTAGCTAGAGCCGAAGTCGATTAATCGGTCGGACACCACTCGTCGACCGCCTATATCTCTGCTAAGGCTTAAAAACGTTTCGCTAACTTTGGCTTCGGACCTTCGTTTTTTAAGCCCCGAGGATTTGCGTACGGCGATTCTTTGGAATAAATGCCACGGAAATTAGGAAATAAGTAAAGTCATTTATTTTCGTAACACAGTGTGTAGCGTGAAGTTAGTCTGAAATGTAATAATTGTTTGGTTGTGTGTGTGGTACTCTGGTACTGTATCATTTAGTTCACTGTATTTTTGTTAATTAACAAATTAAAGATTTTTTTAGTTATATTAATAGAAGTAGTACATTTATTTTAAAAGTTTTTTTTGTATAAACCCTTTGGATGCTAGTTAAGATGCTAATATTGCGCACAAAAATTCATCAATTGTCTTCAAAGTGTTTTTTATTTATTTAAACACAGGCAGCTATTGAATTGTTATTCCTTCGAAATAATTTTGAAATGCTAAAGACTAAGTCTAAGCCCCTTAAGCCATTTGCAAGTTCACCTGCCAATCGATTTCATTCTATCCAATAAAATTTCTGAATGAAATGTACAACCAATAAGCCATGTTAGTGGCATTATGGGTGGATTATTGGTCTCACTCTCAGAAAAGCAATCCCATTTCAGTAACAATCCACGACAAAGCGGTAAGATGTTACAGCATAATAAAAACGAGAAACAAAGTTCATAAGAGGATTACAGTAGTTTACAACACATCTAGGCAAGTTTACTCATAATGACATTACAACGTACTACACATTTTTTCAGACGTCACCTCTCATTTTTCATTTCGTAAACCAAATTAACAACATCTGTCTTGGTTACTAAGTTTAGTTTTAGTAGACCTAAAACATAATTCGATGTAATTTATCTCTTTGTCTCTAGTATTATCCACATACAAAATTTAATTAGGATTCTGACAAAAAGATTTTAGGTACCATACTAACAACTAATCAGGATTGAGCTGCCCTCAAAATATATTTTTTCGGTCCGTGTCCTTTTTAACATAATTAAAAAAACTTGTTTTTTGGAACGTATTTTTCTCAATGTAGGTTATTTATCAAACAGCTGTTCAAAGAAGCCGCAAATCACGGCGGGCGTAAGAGGAAACCAAAAAAGATCGTTTTCTTTTTAACTGAATGCTCCTCTCAAATTGGCTCCAGATCCATTCCTGTTGACAACTTTATCGAGCGGTTTTCGATAAATTGCGGCGAGGGAAAACTAAATAAATCCAAGAGGGACTTTAGATAAGGTAATGGCAGCAGTAATGTCTGCCGACTGCGGCCCGCCATAATGCAATCGGAGCCACAACACGCGCTAAAACGTAGCTTTGCGTTTTTTGACCCTTGTGTGTGGCTGACCGGATAATTGGGGACCCCTCTTGCGTAATGTGAAAATTATTTTATTTTAGAACCGAACAATTAGGTACACCCGTTGATGTTTTTTGAACCCGGTGGTAAGGTTCCAAATGAAAGGATCTTAACTTTTGAATCTTACGTTTATTTGGCGATGAACCTCGTTAAATAGTACAATAACTATTATTTTTTTATTTAAAATGGGTTTGCTCTCGACTGTAGACTAAGCCAGACATGGCGTAGACAGAGTCGACACGGCGGATCGAGCTCACCCAGAAGGTTCTAGCACTCCCACCCACCGCCGAAACACAGCAAGCTGCTTGGCGCAGGACGCCGGTGGGAGTAGATATTTTAATCAATCTAATTTAAGATATTATATTCTTACACACATATTATGTATGGGAATTGCGTCAAATAAACCGTCAAATTATGTTTACCGGCTGTTTGAAAAAAAGTCCGGTGAACTCAGGTCTAATTCATCCATCACGATTGAACCTAGTCATGTCATTACTCAATCGCGTAGTACAATTTGGAGGAGACTCCCTCCCTTTTCAGGTAGACATTCGTATTTCTATAGAAATTTTGCGAGTACTCAGCTAGCTTTTTATAACGAGCGAGAAAGACAGATTGCGCTAAGCATGTGGTCGTGGTGAGTTGTGGCCGTAATGCGCTGAGCTAGATGCTCTGCTGATGAGAGAATAAACTCCGTAAGTATTTCAAGAGTTCAAAAATACTATTTGGACATTGGGATAATTGTTTAGCGTTTTTTACATGGCCTAGGTACAGCCAAAAGAAAGTTCTGGCATCCACGGTCGACGTTCAATAGGTGTTCGATAGCAGCGACTTACGTCCGAAATTAATAACCGATCTTCATTAGATTTAAGTCAATCTTGGTTGTTTGCGAATCCAATGAAAACGTATTAAGACAGCTAGCTACCGCGGCTCTGTGGAGTAGACTGTTCAATGGATAGCAAATTGTTGCAATTGATTTGAATCTTGGATAACGGATTGTTTTTATGGGCGTTAAAGTGATGTTCTGTCGACAGAAGACTTGGTCTGGTTTTCCAAATCCAAGCCCCACTGACGGGGGCCTACTGTAATAAATGAATTAGTATATCTATTAGCGAATGCTTTTTGAAATGCTCGATTAAGACGGATATGTTCGATTTTTTACTTAGCCGTTGTTGTCCCACTGCTGGGCAAAGGCCTCCCCCTTCCCTCCCTCCCTCGATATATTCGATTATCGTATTAAATAAAAAATGTGTATCATTTAATAACTTCAAACTGAGTGAATAATACGCAAAATTTTCGTTCATTCTCGATATTCATAGCCTTCCAAAATTCCTTTGAATTGAATTGAAATACGTTTCAAGTTAGGCGGTAGGCCTGCTGGAGGGTTTCAAAAAGCTTTAACGATTTAAACGAGATCAAATACATGAGTTTGTAAGTAAGTATGTATTGCATAATATTCAAGACATTTTATTTCCCAAATGTGTACCTATTTATTATGTTTTCAATTTTGCTAAGTAGGAAAATTCTTCATTTAGTTTTAGAAAACTTTTTATTCCTTGGAAACAGTTTAAAATCAGGTTAATTTGGGTCCCTTCTGAAAGCGCAGGAGTACTAATTAGCTCACGAATTATCACTTTGCATTCAAAAGGTCCCTGTAGAAGTTTTTTCATTAAACGAGCTCTGTGCGACACGCCTTTAGTGCAGGTAAAGTAGGTAACTACTTTCTGATATTTTTGTTGTATTTGTTGTGTTTATAATATTGCAAAGCTAGAAGCAGCCTAGATTGGGCACTTTGACCTTCTAACTAAGGCTCTACAGCTCCAATAGAAAACCTTTTATAATTGCTCTGAAATGGAAAATTATTATGTATAACTTAAAAAGCTGATCAGATTATTGGTACTTAAAAACATTATCATAGCAGGACTGTTCAAAATAGGGCCAAGCTAAGTTAGAAGGAACCAGAGCTCTCTCTGTCTCTCTATACCAAGTAAACATTTTAGCAATTTCTTTCTCAATATAAAAAAAATGTTCTACTTGTTAAAATAAAACTTTAAAAGAATGACGAAAAGGTCGGTTGCTGAATGAAAATGAAATGAAATGAAATTCATTCATTTGGCACGGAAATCGTTTGGATGCTTAGGTTATAGGTACATTAAAGATCAAGTGTGTGCCAAAAAAGTCCCTGCTCGGCAAAAATCGTGACAGCACAAAGCATGTCACGATACTGATTTTCAGCAGGAACCTTTTTGGGCACTGTGTACACACCATCGAGGTCGTAATACGTCCTCGTTGGTACACACATACGAAGAATTAAAACAAAATAAAATAATAGGGGACAAAAAAATTCAATATTAAATAATTTGAAAGTTAAACGACACGTTGCAACTCCACGGTAAAAAATCCTGCTGTTTATCAATTCCAAAATTAACACAGACACGATTATAAAAAGAGTTTTTCCAAAACAAACGTGCACTCAAGTTTAAATAGTTTAAGCGGCGCCTCAAACGCATATTGAAGTCAAAAGACAAACTCATTGTCTCCCAACAACGCTGATGCAACTTCTCAATGGAGCCCGACAAAGATAAACTTCGCGATCCTAAAGTCTCATTTACAAGGACGAAGTTTGCGCCGCTCGTTTAATATAAAAACACACCAACATAGATTTGTGGAGAGATAACATGGGATTTATCGTTAATATAACGTCATGGATGTGTTTATTAACGTATATAAAGTATGTCTAGTCTAGTCTATCCGTTATCGTAGTCGCCATAGCCTTGAGCTATGGCGACTACGATAACGGTTTGCTAGGTAATGAGAGTAATTGTAGGAACAATTTCTTTTTTTAATATTAGTTTTAGTTATTATTTAATTGATTTTAATCTTATAGTTGACTAACCCACATGAAAAAAAGGAGTGTTATGATTTGATTAAATTTAAATTTATATTGATTGAGGGACAAATGTTTGTGTGATGAGCACGAGCTTTTGTACCTAAGTCATGGATGTTTATATGTATTTAAATATTTCTATCCGTTATCCTAGTCACCATAGCACAAGCTCACGCTTAGTTTGGGGCTAGGTAATTGGTGTGTTTGTTGAAACAATTTATTTATTTAATTAATTTAAGTGCAGCAGGGTGCAGCGCGAAGCAAGTCAAGTAAGTCTGAACGATCTTCAAACAGAATCAAACTTATTAATATTAGTAATTAGATCCATTTGCTTTAAAGTTTTAGACTTGATGATTTAATTAGAACAATAGTTTTATTCTGCACAATGCGTAAAACATCAGACATTTGTGTTAAAAACTGAAAAATGCTCATTTTTTCTTATTTATATTTTATTCGTCTATATTAAAAAGATGGGGACCTGCGGAATATCAATACAATCATTTTCATGTAGAAATTATTGTTTCATGCTGAAAAATCACCAAGTTTTCGAAAAAAAATCTCTCTTAGATTCTTAAAATATCATTAGCTACAAGTCATGTTTATTATATCATAAAGAATTTGTTTCAAATTTAAACAAGACCAGGGGCCCAATTCTTGCGCCTTCGATATCATATCACATACGATATTTATCGAAAAAACATTGCGGATGTCACAAAATGTGATAAAAATCCGACTTTTTCGTACTTCGAGAAAACGTAACTTGTAATTTTTGTGATATCGGCCATGTTTTTTCGATAAATATCGTATGTGATATAATATCGAAGGCGTGAGAATTGGGCCCCAGGACTTTGTGCAATGATAAGGCTAACGTAAATAAGTTGTTTTAATACATTTAACTAATTCAGCTCATCGTACAAGTGATTTATTTGTACAATACAAGTGATTTAGATATACGTTAATTTTCTAAATTTCGTGCAGGACCGCCTTCTAGTTGTTTCAATTTAGTAATTTCAATTTTATTTTTTATCGTGATCGCACAATGTTGAGAACACATTCCAATAATAATTCGAGGTACACGACAATCTATGATGGAATTATCATTCAGGCAAATGAGAAACTGATAGCTGCCTGTATCGATATTTTTCGATGTGTTAAGTGAGCGTATCTAAACGAGCGTTAACTTTAGTTTTAGATCATGAGCAAATAACAATTCCATTTCAGAGTGATCAACAAATTAACTTCAAAAGGTACCTGTTAAAATCAGCCTTATTTCAATTTCCAGCGGTTCCATAATAAACACCTGTAAACTTGCGGGTTAACAGCACTCGTGGTCGTGTAAATGAGGGTCGCTCTCGAAGTTCGCGGCCGTGAGAGTCGCAGGAGTGCCTCTACGATATGTCGGGAACTTGCAACGACGAACTTTCGAGATGCTGTGCATGACGTTGATAGACATCCAGATGAATGGCACCTTAACTAGATAGGAGATAGTTCATATAAAGAAAGGGGTGACCAAATGCGTTGTGCACAACAGGAATTAAAAGCGTATGCGGTATGTTTTCATCTGTAAACTAAAGTGTCAATTATTTATTTTTACTGATCCTCTTAGGCCCACTTGCGCATCCTGACTTGTGCAAATTGGCTTTTAACTCAGATGATAGGACTTGAAAAAGTCCGGAAAAGGAAATCAGGACGTGCGCAAGTGGGCCTCAGTAGACTAATATTTGTAGGTAGGAACTATATCTAAATGATTAATTAGCAAAATAAATGTGATTACTTAGGCCTAGTCCTGGACGCCAGCGGGGGGAGCAGGTGGCGCGGGCGACGGCGCGCGCGTCTTGATCAAAGTTCATAGATTTGTGTTGAAGCTGTTCTCGACAACAGCGGTGCGGGCTGCGCGTGATCAACCACGTACACCGCCCTCACCGCCCGTACCGCCCGCACCGCCCGCTCCGCCCGCTGGCGTCAAGGACGAGGCCTGAGAACTAAAACTTTACAATGTCTTAAGGTTACTTTAAGCTGTCGGTCCGATCAGACGCCAATGGCGGTTCATTAAGTCTGACCCCAGAGTTGTTCTTAAACCATACGACCACACGGCATATGAAGATAAGAAAGAAGGTAGTAAGAGTGTTACCTAAAAAGTCATCCTTCTAATCGATATTGTGTACTTTACTAAGATATTATATATGCGAAAGTGTGTGAAAGCCTGTTTATCAACTATTTACGCTTAAACCACTGAATCGATTTAGACGTAATTTAGTTTAAAGTTTAGGGAAAGACATTAACTTACTTTTTATCGCGATATAAAAACATTAAGGGGATAAAAATGGGGGATAAAAGTTGATGTATAAACAGTGGGCACAAGGAACCAGGGAAGGAAAAACCTTACATAAATAGGTACCTATTATAAGGGATATCAAACGAATACAGTAAGTTAATCCAATCAATAGTAATCCTATTTGCGGCCGATGTATTGATATCAAGCCAGTAACTAATAAGCTCCATCAAAAGTTGCTCGCATTGTTATTGACATTCGCTCCCGGCTAAAGCGAAGTGCAAAATTCCGCGGTTGAGGTAAAATTAGCGTGAGTTTATACGGGCATGTCCATTGCTCTGTCTAGAACAGGTCAAAATAGGCAAACCGCAGTTTGCACAGCCGCATCGACTGTTGCCAACGGGGTGCCCAGCGCAGGAAATTAATATAAATTCGTATCGCATAAAATGGAACGCGCATCGGACAACCCCGGCTAGTGATGAGGCCTATTGTGCAAGGGTGATTCAATCGCACCCAGTCCCCACTTTATTCACGTTAGTTTGAATTTGAATGCGGTGTCAACAGATTGCATAATGTTGTTGTATTTCATTGCGGGATAAATGGGCTTTGACCGCGCGGCTTCGGTGTTTATTACAATACCTGAAGGCTAATGTTGTCAGCGATTTTTATTTATAATGCAGGATATTTGCGGTTCTATTGGCTTTTTTGTTGCTGTCACAACATTAGGTTAAGCTTCATTCTTCCTGTTAATTTGGCGCAATATTCGTTTAAGTGTTTATTTTCGTTAAAATATTCGTAGTGCGACCGGAAATTTGACTTTAATTAAAGCTAACAAATATTTATGAAATTGAGTTATCTCAATTTCATATTTATAAATATAAGAACGAACACTGAGAAGAAGAAAAAAGTACTTACGTCGAAGTTTCGTCGTCACATTTTGAATGTATTGCCGTAAACGAGGCGCTTCCTATCTTACATGCGAGCGTTTTACATCGGAATACCGCCTACTTAGAGGCAATACTGTCGCACAAAAGAACCGAATTGCTTCCACCTTCAAAATGAAACAGTCGCTTTGTCGATTTTGCGGGGTTCCGTGTAACGATACCTTTATTGAAAACGTTTTTGTGTGTGATTCATGACCTTTTACCTTTTTGTCGTGCGCTCACGAATGTGCGCATACAAACATTGACACCTTTATTCTTTTCTGAAAGAGTAACTGTGTCCGTAACTACAACAAAATTAACGAGTTTGTCTCTAAACAATACGAAGTGCCGTATTCTCAAGTTTAATTATTAAAGTTTAACCGCTAAAAGTTGTACCTAAAGAATTTTAGGCTATCTTTTTATGAATTTGTAGTAACGTTTTACTTTGAATGGATTCTTAGCAAAAGCTTGAGTAATCGCGAAAAGTGGCAACAGGGACTTTTTCCGAAAGGAAACGTAGTAACGACAAATTAAACGGTAATCATGTTAGACACACTTAGGCTTATCTAACTTCAACCCGTTTAGACGCGAATACTTCACATTTGTAAAAAGTTGAATCTGAATAAATGGTTTCCTAAATCACAGCAATATGTTCACTGAATTAGCATTCGCGCCAGTGTTTTTCCTTCGTAACACGGATTGGGGTACAAATCACGGCATTATACCAATTTAAGGTTTAATCGTACTGCGTTAGAAAATAACGAGGTGCGTCGGGTAGAGCATCAAACGCTTGTTGTGCCGCTGTAAAAAAGATTAGCGCATTTGCCGTTAACGATCCCGAAAACAGGCCCGCACCAGACAGCATCGGCCCGGCCGGCGAAATAAAACGGAATAGCAATAAAAGTAAATCGACGAGCCGACCCGGCCCGGCCGCTCTACGTGCCGGATTAAATCAAACGTTATTTGTCTTAGCAAATTACAGTTCATGTTTTTGTACATTCTCCAGACTCGCGCGGAAATGTAAGCGGATGGAAAGTAGATTTAAATGCAATTTGGGAAATTCCGTCGAAGGAAACTCAGCCACTTCGCTCTGAATTATTAAATTAATACCGAAACGTACCTGCCTATTCGTGCAGCGTTGGATAAATAAATGATACTGAACAGAGTAAAAGTTAAGTACGGATAAAACGGGATATGGTGAAATTGAGAAGGAAACGATATCGCCTGTCTATATTAAAAGATAATGTACAAGGATTAATAAATCATTTCTCTTGATAATAGGGGCATGTTGCGATTGTTTTCAATTCGTTCGTTTCAGTAGTACCATGGTAGTAGGTACTTTCTTTACTTACTAAGATCGATAGATATTCTTAATTACATCAAGAAAACTCATTAGGTATAAGCAAACATAAAACTTAGAGCATATTAGAACAATGTATGCAGTCTTTCTATCGCTGGGCTAGCTTATTTTTTATATTTTTTCTGGCTACATTCTAAGGTCTTTCAAATGTTTATTTTATGATTAGCTCAACTTATTTCACAGATCTGGTTCAACATCACTCATAAATTCATCTACGATGTTCTCTTAGTACAAGCGATAAGTCTACAGGATCAAGTGTTTTTGTATGCAGCGCGTAATGTATTCCGGTTCCCATACTAATATTAACTTGCAGTGCGTCATGAACAACGCTGAGCCGCGACGCCTACACAACTATTGTTGCTGCCGCAGAACTTACTCGGCCAGCGTTAAGGGTGGGTTACACTGCTCTGATTAGACTCACTTCTGATATTTTCTTCTGCTTCTACAAAATAATCTTTATTTTTTCGGCAGTAAACAGCTTTGCCTTACTAAGCTGTTTACTGTGAAAAAAAGATATATCACTTATGCTACATACATACTCGTACTGTACTTGATTCTGCAGTATCGCAGGCTATGTCAATCGACCGAATAAGAAAACACGGGGAGAAACAAACTCTAACCTTGATAAAGCCAAAAAAATGATTCACGCTTTTGTTTCTTCATAATATTATGCGTGTGATATTACGGCCAATACCCGTCGTCCTATGTACGGCATTTCATAACAAATAAATCTTAATTATTTCGTAAATTGCAAGTTTACAAGAGAAATTCACAGCTCGCATAAAGTGTGTGCCAAAAGTTGTTAAAAGGCTACGATGGGTTTTTACTCCCGGTAATAATATAAAACTCATTTCTAGGAATAATACAAAGGCACGTTGCAACGGGATCGTCAAGGCAGGCGGTTTAGGTCAGTACACTTTCAGCAAAATTTACATAGGATTTTTCTCCTGCCTGAAAGAATACCTAGTAGCCAGTCGGCTTCTACCAAAAAACGTAAGAGTTTATTCAGTACGTACGTATTCATTAGGTATCCCTGCCATCTTCTTCGTTTATAGGGTATAAGTAAACAGTATATCCTTTCCTACGTGACGCAGAAGGCGTGCGCGATGTAAACTGATCCTTACCGCTCCGTTAAGTCCTCGCGAACAATATTAAAGCCACGATAAACTTAAAAACAAGTTTAATCTGGCTTGCCGTGAGTCCATACCTTTATCCTAGCGCTCCCGGCCCATACTTTTATCCCGGCAATCTGGTGCATTGCCGTTGAATTAGTCCGCTTAAACACCTGCAGATTAATATTACTTATCCGATGCAAGAAACGTACGGAATCCGAAACAAACTGAGGGCTAGTTTGAAATCAGATTTTCTTGCTTTCGGAACTTTAAGGCTAACTATACTCATTAGTCAAGTTTTTTTTAATTTGACTTTAAGAAACTGAACAAATCCAATAGATACGAGTAGACCAAATAACAAATTGCACTTTAGTTAGGCCTTATACATAGCCTTAAAATGCACAAGTTAAAGTTTTTATATGGAAATGCATAGTGACTATTTTAATGATATAATATAGTTTATATAGTATTTTAGTTTTACCCTCATAGTTTAAATTAAATACACAACATTATTCTAATACCGTCCAAAGTTAACAGATGTGTGTTATAAGTTTTAGGACAAGTTGAGTTAAGCTTTTACCTCCGGTAATTCACCATGAACTTAAAGCTTTCATAGCCTTATTTGCAGAGATAGACTTTAAACTGTTTCACCAGTAGAATGCGTGCCTGAGTGATATAAGCTATTATTATTTATTTAATATATACTATCGGAATTGCACCCGTGCGATTCAGGGCAATTCGCCTGTCTGGTGTAATCGTTCAAAAATAAAAATTATCTTGCTTCGTACGATCCGTGCTAAATCACAAGTGGCCACTTCCGATAAGCCTTGAGTGCAAACTCAAGAACGCGCAGGGACTAACAATACTCAAGTTCTATCTCAACCTCAAGTCGCACCTTCATTCTTAACCCGCGATCGCAACAAAAAGGCTTAACCCGAGTCCCGACATAACTTGGATTTGTTAAACTTGTCTACGTGTCAAGTTTATTAGCTGCGCGAATCTTTAAACGCTAAATTACGAACTCACTCGACGGTAGTTTAGGGCTCCGAGTAGACGAGCCACAGACCACCGCGTCCGGTGGCTGTCGTACGCCACGCCTTTGGTCCCGCGCATACGAAGGTGGTCGGTGGCTGCTACAATTGACACTTTTTGCTAGATCCTTCGACAGATGTTTTGTCGAAATTGCGAGTGGCCGCCACTCGCTTCACGTGTGCGACGACGGCGGCGATTAAAAATAATGTAAACAGCTTATCGCTAGCCAATGGTGGCTGTGGTCGGTGCCCCATCTGCGCGGAGCCTAAGATCAGAAACTGTTGATTAAAAATTCGATCTATTTAATGCATTTAAAATTTATCTTTCTTAAAACACATACACACACACACGCATTTACATATACAAGTATTTTTTTATTCTTATCGTAAAATATACCTCTATTAGACTTTTTGAAATACGAGAAATCAAAAATAATTCAAGTCTGTAGTTATACGCCGCGACACCCTTCGTACATTGATAAGAAGACTGTCACTACGAAAATATATGTTTTTTAGTTAAATGCATTCAAACTAGCAAAGTAATGTTAACAAAACTTAAAAAGCTCTTCCTAGAAAAAGTTCAATTTTGCTTAGTGACTGTCTTCTTATCAATGTACGAAGGGTGTCGCGGCGTATAACTACAGACTTGAATTATTTTTGATTTCTCGTATTTCAAAAAGTCTAATAGAGGTATATTTTACGATAAGAATAAAAAAATACTTGTATATGTAAATGCGTGTGTGTGTGTATGTGTTTTAAGAAAGATAAATTTTAAATGCATTAAATAGATCGAATTTTTAATCAACAGTTTCTGATCTTAGGCTCCGCGCAGATGGGGCACCGACCACAGCCACCATTGGCTAGCGATAAGCTGTTTACATTATTTTTAATCGCCGCCGTCGTCGCACACGTGAAGCGAGTGGCGGCCACTCGCAATTTCGACAAAACATCTGTCGAAGGATCTAGCAAAAAGTGTCAATTGTAGCAGCCACCGACCACCTTCGTATGCGCGGGACCAAAGGCGTGGCGTACGACAGCCACCGGACGCGGTGGTCTGTGGCTCGTCTACTCGGAGCCCTAAACTACCGTCGAGTGAGTTCGTAATTTAGCGTTTAAAGATTCGCGCAGCTAATAAACTTGACACGTAGACAAGTTTAACAAATCCAAGTTATGTCGGGACTCGGGTTAAGCCTTTTTGTTGCGATCGCGGGTTAAGAATGAAGGTGCGACTTGAGGTTGAGATAGAACTTGAGTATTGTTAGTCCCTGCGCGTTCTTGAGTTTGCACTCAAGGCTTATCGGAAGTGGCCACTTGTGATTTAGCACGGATCGTACGAAGCAAGATAATTTTTATTTTTGAACGATTACACCAGACAGGCGAATTGCCCTGAATCGCACGGGTGCAATTCCGATAGTATATATTAAATAAATAATAATAGCTTATATCACTCAGGCACGCATTCTACTGGTGAAACAGTTTAAAGTCTATCTCTGCAAATAAGGCTATGAAAGCTTTAAGTTCATGGTGAATTACCGGAGGTAAAAGCTTAACTCAACTTGTCCTAAAACTTATAACACACATCTGTTAACTTTGGACGGTATTAGAATAATGTTGTGTATTTAATTTAAACTATGAGGGTAAAACTAAAATACTATATAAACTATATTATATCATTAAAATAGTCACTATGCATTTCCATATAAAAACTTTAACTTGTGCATTTTAAGGCTATGTATAAGGCCTAACTAAAGTGCAATTTGTTATTTGGTCTACTCGTATCTATTGGATTTGTTCAGTTTCTTAAAGTCAAATTAAAAAAAACTTGACTAATGAGTATAGTTAGCCTTAAAGTTCCGAAAGCAAGAAAATCTGATTTCAAACTAGCCCTCAGTTTGTTTCGGATTCCGTACGTTTCTTGCATCGGATAAGTAATATTAATCTGCAGGTGTTTAAGCGGACTAATTCAACGGCAATGCACCAGATTGCCGGGATAAAAGTATGGGCCGGGAGCGCTAGGATAAAGGTATGGACTCACGGCAAGCCAGATTAAACTTGTTTTTAAGTTTATCGTGGCTTTAATATTGTTCGCGAGGACTTAACGGAGCGGTAAGGATCAGTTTACATCGCGCACGCCTTCTGCGTCACGTAGGAAAGGATATACTGTTTACTTATACCCTATAAACGAAGAAGATGGCAGGGATACCTAATGAATACGTACGTACTGAATAAACTCTTACGTTTTTTGGTAGAAGCCGACTGGCTACTAGGTATTCTTTCAGGCAGGAGAAAAATCCTATGTAAATTTTGCTGAAAGTGTACTGACCTAAACCGCCTGCCTTGACGATCCCGTTGCAACGTGCCTTTGTATTATTCCTAGAAATGAGTTTTATATTATTACCGGGAGTAAAAACCCATCGTAGCCTTTTAACAACTTTTGGCACACACTTTATGCGAGCTGTGAATTTCTCTTGTATTAGACTTTTTGAAATACGAGAAATCAAAAATAATTCAAGTCTGTAGTTATACGCCGCGACACCCTTCGTACATTGATAAGAAGACTGTCACTACGAAAATATATGTTTTTTAGTTAAATGCATTCAAACTAGCAAAGTAATGTTAACAAAACTTAAAAAGCTCTTCCTAGAAAAAGTTCAATTTTGCTTAGTGACTGTCTTCTTATCAATCGCCTTGCTTCCAAATACTGCCTAAGACTCTGCGTAGATAGGCCACCGACAACAGCCACCGGTGGCTGCATTGTGTGCAAGCATTGTTTTTACCTGACTGCGGAAGGAGGGTTATGTTTTTCGAGAGTATGTATTGTAATTGTTTGGCACGCCCTACAGCCCAAACGGCTGGACAGTTTTGACATATGAGGTGTCGTTGAATTTTTCAAACTTGTGAGAGTGACATAGGCTATATCCATTTTAAAAATGACGCCCACAAATGGAAATAAAGGGGGGAGGGGGGATTGATCTTTTCCTTACCATAGCAATATGGATATCAAATGAATGCCAGTAAAAAAGACCATTTCAAAAATATTATAATTTTTGCAGGCGGGTGTTTTGTTTTTTCAAAAATTATGTTTGCTTGTTTAATATGTTTTGCAATGAGCCGTACACGTGAAGCGATTGGCGGACTCGCCATTTTGACAAGCATCTGTCAATCGTAGCGGCCACCGACCACCTTCGTTTGCGCGGGACTAAAGAGCGTGGCCCGCGACAACCACCGGTGGCGGTGGTCGGAGGCCTATCAGCGCGGAGCATAAGGCGTCTAATATTTTGAGAAAACTTCAGATCTTGTCTTACCAATTTCTTTAATAATATCCAAATTGATATCTTTACGGCACCTTCATTTGATGTTCACACGCTGATCACAACAATCCAAGAACATGTCAAACGAACACCGCAGATTTAATAAAATTATCCACATTCGTCTTCGAAAGCTTCGGTTTAAGCTTTTGTTCGAGGATTAGAGTCTCTTGGGAATTGTTTGTCTCTTTAGGGTAACATAATTCACATACTTAATACATATACTGGTTTTTTATACGTACGTACTACGTATCTATTATGCTGATTGCTAAAATTGTAAATATCATGTTATTAAGAATTTTAAGGCTCGGTTCTCGGACTCGGTTCTCGGCACCGACGCCGCGGCGTGTTGTGCGCGTTTTGTATGAAAACAAACGACCGTCCAATATGCAAACGCACCGCTTCCGCACCGCAACCGACCGTCAAGAAACGCTTAAATTGAAATAGCCCTTAACGTGCTATTAGGTACACTGATCGTGTTGTATGCAGCATTGTACAATTGACAACATTTAAAAAATTTACATGCACATTTTTTATTTTTTTCCTTATAGTACGTCAAAAAAGAAGACATAAGTACTTTTTCTTTTGATTATTTCTCCTTGAATTTAATCTTTAAAAACTCTCCATTCTAAAAGAGCGTAAGTACAAGAGTAAGGATGTGCCGACGTCATGCCTTTGCCATATTTTAAATTAAAAAAATAACTGACGTCTATGGTGTTGTATTTTGTAGTAGTAAGATATCGATATCAACAGTAAGCACGTAGTAAGAAGAAAAATCTGAATGAAGAAGTAGATAAATAATATTATTGAGTATTTTTATCCAAACAAACTAACAAAAGTTAATGTTGCAATTTTCCTTACTTATTTTTTTATGGTTTTTTAGGGTTCCGTAGCTGAATGGCAAAAACGGAACCCTTATAGTTTCGTCAAGTCTGTCCGTCCGTCCGTATGTCACAGCCACTTTATTCTGAAACTATTAGCATTACACAGTTGAAACTTGGTAGGTAAATGTATCCTGTTAACCGCTTTACGATACAAAAATAAAAAAATATGATATTTAAGAGGGGGGGGGGGGGGGGGCTCCCATATATAAAACTCAATCCAAAAAAAATTTTACGTCAAATACCTATGCGTGTGGTCTATGGATAGGCCTTTACTTTACTTTTAAACTAAGCAAGTGTACATTTTGGAAAAAAACATGATGTAGATCGTTACAACGAAAATTGGTTTGAACGAGATCGAACTAGTAGTTTTTGAGATATAGAACATTTTAACAACCGCAAACATAACTTTGTTCTTTATACAAACACTATGAAAAACAAAGTTATATTTGCTGTCAATAAAATATTGTGGTATTTTGGCTAAGTGGAAGTAAGTGGATCCTAATTCAGTTAAAGTTGGCACGGAACCCTTAGTGCGCGAGTCCGCCTTGCACTTGGCCGGTTTTTTTAGAATCAAATGAAACATCAATAATATGAATAAAGGAACTTTTATGATTTTGTCACCATACTAAACATTCATTTAAATGCATATGTATATTTAGCAATCCTAAATATACTATGCTAAAACTATCGATAACTAGATGGACTTCACTTCTATAGAACAACACTACCATTATCTCTTCTCTCACTCATTCATCATAGTGTCAGTGTCAAATGTCAATGTCAAAATGACAGGTAGCTTATTTTATGGTAAAATACTTTTTTTAGTCAGACCACATAACCAAGCAAAGGCATGTCCCCTTATAATGCCAGTATCATAGTACTAGAGAAAAAAAATGTTAAAATATTTTTAAACTGTTGAGCATCTTCAAATCTCGAAATGGTTTTTGAATTTTAGTAGCATTATAAAAATGAAATGTCATCAATTAAAACAAGTACCTTATGGAACTAAATTCTATGATAAATGCTTATTATCATCTAAATCAGGAAATCTCAGGGAATCGGCTCTTAAAGCTGGTTTTGCTGGCAAGTTGGTAAAAAACGCTAAGCTGCGCAAATACCACGTCTTTGCCCAATTTGGACACCATGCCTTTTGTATTAGTTTTCGGAAAAAATGCACCCAAATTAAATATTTTATTGGAAGACAAAAAGCTCGCTCGTTGCTCGCTCAGTCCAACGCGTAAACGCATCCAGGATTCTCGCCTCGTTGCCTCTAGGACGCGGTTTTGATTTTGAACTTTTAAGGTACTTTATTCTTATTTTTGTTTGTGTTTAAATAAGTTAGTTTTAAATTGATGATGACTTTAATCCACCCCACTAAAACGAATTTTGAAACACCATTATCTATATGAGTACGTTCTGAATGTTAACAAGTAAAATTAAGTTTAAGTTTAGTTGTAATTAAGTATTAGCCAACTACTCAGTCACTCTAGGGATCTAATTAAATAATTCGCTCACCCGCACCGAAAGGCAGTCAAATGCAATTACATTATAAACTTTGGTAGCCACAATACCACGAATCATAACTAGATGCCTAAATGAAACTAAAGCACTAGTAAATTGCTCGCAAAATCAACATTAGTTCTCAGACGAATTAATGTCAAACTTAAATTTGATAGCGATTGTTGCGGATTGCGGGCTCTGTACTCAAGGAATGTGGCCAACTTAGCGGCTTACTTAGTTGTTAAGTACAGCTAAATATTAATATTGTGCTCGTTATACCTACACAATCAGTTACACGTGTCTAGTTAAATTATTATTTGTCTATCTTAAGCCCCAAGACGCAATACATTAAAATTTGTGAAAGTGAAGAGAAGAGAAGAGAATCCTGGACATAAGTAGAGGACGAATTAACTAAGCTAACTCATATTCAGATTACAATCCAAAACTTAATACCGACAACCTTCGAATTATAAATTACCTATGTTATTATTGTCCAGGATGTCTTAAATGTCAGTGAACGTTTTGACCCACTTCTTCGACCCACTACCGTTTCTATTATTGAAGGTTACGAAAACTTATAGTCACTACTTCATGTGTGAATAACATCGGATTTCTAAACTTGGACAGCTGTTCAAGTTATTACGGTCACTCATCTCTCACGTAAGCCTTGTAACCGCGGTGCAATATTGTTCCCAACATTAATAAGTGCAGGAACAATGAAACTCAAGTGTAATAACCTATGCAAACTGTACCTTGACTTCCGTGCCCAAAACCCACCCTGCAAACGCGTATAACAAGGCTATGAAATATGAGCTGAAATTTCCATAAAGGTAACTAATCTATCAAAGTTAAATCTAGCACAGGAAAGTGTAGTAATCCCTATTAGCTGGCACTTTATAGTGCAATAGGACGGTTCGCTGTTGTAGAGCTATCCAGGTTTACGACCAATGAAAGGGGAGCCGCTCTCAACAGAGGTAATTATAGGATTACTTATATGTCTGGCGGGCCGGTGACGCTGTGGCCGCTAATATTGCACCGAGGATCGTCCTTCATCTAGCAAAGTATTATTGCCTTAAGCATAACAACTGTGTTATTGCAGGGCTAACATACCTACGTAAGAGAAACAATTATGTCTCTAGTTTGCTATTAACCTTTGTTTGTTTGTTAATATAGAAACAGCTAAGTATGTCTTAAAACAATGGATGTAGAGACATATTTTCTTCTTTAACTGCCAGTTTAATAGATTTTATTTATCATTAAAAATAGTCAAATTACGTAGGTTCTAAAGTTTCCCAAATTCAATCCTAATGATGCCAATAAAATCTATACGGAGTTGGCGAACAATTCATCAAAATTAGTGGCGTGTACACGTATTGTCCCATGGCGATATATTAATTAGGTCAAAACACAGCGCTCGTAACCGTAGCAATATAGCCTAAAGAAAAACGCCATACCACTGCTGGCGCTTAATGTGCTTTACTTATTAGGGGGAGGCCCAAAATATATTAACAACATACTAACGCGGAAAATATGTAAAATATATGCCCTATCGGTATATGAGATTAAATATTTCAAATGCATTAACAAATATGAGCTCCATGCGCACACTGCGTGGCAAGGATCCTCAAATTCATTAAATCATAAAATTGCCTAAAAGCACTCTGTAAAGGTGGCAAAATCAAATGGTTTTTAAAAGTTAAGGCGGTCCTGCACGAAATTTAGAAAATAACGTATTTCTAAATCACTTGTACGATGAGCTGAATTAGTTTTATACATTAAAACAACTTATTTACGTTAGCCTAATCTCTAGTCTCAATAAATTATTTTTTATAAGCTTAAATAAAATAACACTCAGTGTTATAAATATTATTTTTTTTTGTTAAATTAGCCTAGTTATTAACAAGACCGTATCACATGAAATGGCCACTGCATCAAGCTGTATAATTTTATTATTCGGTTACCATACAGTCAGGCTATGGCCTATGCTGTACTTGATTGATTTAAAATCGTCTTAGTTATTTTTCAGAAAAGCTATAAGCTATCAATCAGACGTCTGGAAAGCAGTGATACCACAATAGACTTTGTTTTCTATATACCGTGGTGATACCATGTTAACTTTCAAAATACATCTGTCATTACTTTGGAATGAGGGATTTTCCTAGTGTCAAAATTCAGTACTTGAAAATCCGCTAGGTGGCGTTAATCAATCATCAGGTAGATTTTTATTTAAGAAAAAGGCTGGTTTTAGCGTGCATTATGTTATAATGTTAGTTTGGCATTTTTTAGATTCACGCGTACTAAAAGGTATTTTTTAACAATTTAGTGACCGTTAAGACTTTTTTTCCATTTAAAAACTGTTTTTGAAACTCGCTTATTTTTTATGTAAGTACTTTCGCTACAAGTCTGTACACATGATATTACAATAATTTGTTTTTGTTTTATGCTCATTGATTTCGACGCAATATTTATATAACTTAGATGAAAAGCGCCATCTATCAACATGACATAAAACAAAAATTTTGAGCCGTCACAAAATCCCTCATTGCAATCGCGATAACTGTCAAATTAGGCGGATTATTTGTTCGAAATGTATTGTCTATTCAATTCGTGCTACACCAGCGAGCCGTCTTCTGCGGCACATTGTAACGCAATATCACCAGTTAATGAAACTTCCCGAGGGAACACGGTAATACCTACCGCCGACGTGGAGTCAAATCGGCCTCATCTTGGTCCTCACTTCGTTTTCACTTTACTCAGGTTATCGAAGGGGTGAATATTAAGTTTCGTTACGTGCCTGTGTGATATTTAACCCTTAGTATTAATAAAAGAGGCCCGGTAATATGGATAGAAATTGAACTAACTACTACTATTGTTTCTTCTCCTATGCAAGTTTTATACACACAGAATCCAAGAAAGTACACACATAAAGTTTAGTACGTAACGAAAACAATACCCTTTTAAAAACACTTCAATTTTTCGATGTTTCTGCATTGCTTAGCGTAAGGTAACGTAAAGCCTTTCTGGAATTTTACATTTATTATGAGTCTATGCAAGTACATAGGCATTGTAATGGCTCTTTAAAAGTAATGATGGATTGCACTATTAATTAACTTAAGTAGTAGGTACCAACGCGTTTCTGAAATGATAAAGTATTTAGATCACTTTGACAAATCAGAATTTGTCAAATCTGTGTGCCACTATGGTGCCACGTGTCATCTTGCAAGACTGTTAACGATCACCGAATGGAATGTATTCGCTTTTAATGTTAAGAAGTGGTGCTTGTTTACTGTTCCTGTAACTGCCGAGCTTTATTGCTGAAGTTATAAGTACAACCCAACTGGAGAGCAAGAGCAACTAAGGCATGAATTTTTTAAACGATTTTTTGCTAGGCCTACCAACCTTTAATTTTTACTTACATGCACATTTTTATTTTAAAAGCTTTTAATTGTCTTCACCTGCAGTGGATAGTTTTTCGATACTACCCCCCCCCCCCCCCCCCCACCTATTTTGTTTCAAACGTTATTTTCCACTAGTCCTATTTTAAGATAAATATATGCTCCCAAATGTTAATAATAATAATCCGATGTATTTCCCAAAATGACAATAATATAAAAGTTCATCACATTTATTTTTTAAATAATGCAGATATATTAAGAATGTGGTGGTAAGGTGGGTCCGGCCACATCCAGGATCTCTTCCACCCAGTGCCACCTCAGTCTTCCTTATAGTCTGCTGACGTACCAGTGAATGATATTTTTTCGGCCATTTCTCGCCCCTCATGAGTACTACGTGGCCTGCACATCTCCACTTCAGTCTACAAGCAAATACTGCAGTGTTCGATCAAATTGGTCTTTTTTATGTCTTCGTTCTTGACTTTGTCCATCAGTTTTATATTTAGCATGCTTCTCTTAGTAGTTTTCAAATGGTACTGTATTGAATATTAAATTAAGCTTTTTTATTAAGCAAAAATATATTATTAGAAAATAACACTAAAAAAATGTCCAATATCCAATTCCCCGCCGTTCGTAGCGATCTGTCAAAATGTACTCGAACAGTGTAAACATATGCGCGTACATACGTGTCTCGCATCTACGTTGCATATCTGACCACTGGCGTGAGAACTCCGGGGTTCCTTTTCGCTTCAATGTTTGCTGAAGTAAGTAAGTAGAGTTCGGCTGAGTGAGGGTTCTGGTTTGGCTGGCTGGCGGTTCTGGCGGCGATCTATCTCGTCAGTCTAGGTCCAGCTTATCGAGCAATCCACACTCCGCCCCGCACATGGTAACTGAAACTGATTTACGACATCGCTGATAGTTTATTCAGCGTTGGACACTGTTTATTAATTGCTACAAGGCAGTACATAACGGGTAAATATGGACGCTACGACAGTTTCAATTACGGCTCTCGTGGTCCATTATAGTGTTTACGCAGAGGCGACGTAGTCCAGATTTTCGTAGATATTTCAGCTGCATGCACGAGTGAATTTACAACTGCTTACTCGTACTAAGGTACTTATTGTGGCAATGTTAATAGATTCTTAGGTAGAATTAATAGAAACGACAAACTCCTACATATACGAATTTGTTGCGATTTGTGTCTGTGGGGGTTAAGATTTACTTGTTTGTATTTACACATTTACCTCATGAAAGCAATTGAAACCAATACCTATAACACGCGCAACGCTTTGACAGCACAATTGTTTCCGTAACAACATGTTTTAATTAAATAAAAAGAGTTAACAGAAATTCGCCTTTAAAAGCGACCACAACAGCAGAGTGACTGCCATTTAACCTATTTATGCCCGTCAAACATGAATTGAACATAAATTCTGACAATATCATTAATGAGACCGCATCATTACGTAAATCCTTTCTGATTTCGATACAGCGCTAAATATCAGCTCATTTTATGCAGTGATTTATTAAATTTACTTTTGAATTAATACTATTACTAGAATATATCATTAAGTAACTTTGTCATGAAAATGCATTAACAGCTAAAATGGCAACATTTCCACATAGACTTTTAAGCCAAAAATGAAATACATATAATATACTGCCTCAAAGGTCTAGTGGTCAGCACGCTGGGTACTATCCACGAGGTCCCGGGTTCGAATTCGGTCGGGCCGAAACGTGTTGGGTTTTTATGTCTTGAAATAACTCAAGACACAACTCTGGAGTCGGGAAGTTAGTGGTGTTAACACCCTCGGAAAGCACGTAAAGCCGTTGGTCCTGCGCCTGATCTCTCTACGGTCATGTCGGACTATCGTCTCACCGAATTATGAGAGTGAAGGAACAGAGAGTGCACCTGTGTATTGCGCACACACTTGTGCACTATAATATGTCCTGCGCAGTTGGCTAATCTCTGTTGAGATAGGCCGCCATAGTCGAAATCGGCTAGGAGGACATCACATATAATATAAGACCTAGACCTTTATCCACCGGCAACCCCTCAAGATTACTTGCTATAAAGTTTAAATCTAAATCTGAAAACCCAAGTAAGTAAATTACTTTACAGCTACATTGACAGCACATGCACAATTATAAAACGAAAGCTCTAAAACCTCACGTAGGTACATACATAAACAACAAAATGTTGTGTGTTGAAAGAAAGAAAAATGCTTTATTAACTTGGGTAATCACAAACACTATTGCAAATGCAACAACATGTAAGAACACCTAGTACATGTACCTCGAGCTAGTTCTCGCAACGTAAAGAAAGTTTCATAGATAGATGAATTACTGACGCAGGCTATGTGTCAGCGCCGAGTGCAGATGATATCGCTGCTGACTAATAACTCGGTGCGAGTCGGCGCGGCTGACGTTGACGAACATTGCCTATAAATATCCTAGCCTAGCCTGCTACTATATACGGGATCAAATTAACTGTTAGCATAATCACAAAGTAAGTGTCCTGAGAGAAAAAAACAATGTTTTTCGATTGACTACATTTCTGGGAAGTGTGTCCTTCTCCTGTGGAGTGTGTGTAGACTCTGCCGTTCTGGAATTGGTCTGGTCTATGTAAACACGACAGAAAGTATCTTATTTTTTCTAGGTAGTGTATTTTTTCCAATAAACATAATAGACCTGTAATCCCATTGCTCTAATTTAACACTTCTATGTACTTTAGCCCATCTGCTCCCGAAACAATTAATAATTGACAGAGTGTCTTTAAACATCGTTCTTGATATCATAATATTAGCACGTGTCCCATTGTAGGAATCCAAACAAAAGAGTTAAATCAAACAAAAGTGATCATATAACAAATGAAAGTAAAATTTCCTGGGAAAAGCTCGAACTGCATACGTAATATTCTCTAGCGAACAATCGAACGGTCCAAGTGTCATGTCAAGGGGAGTGTCGGGACCCTGATAGTGTTAAAGGCTAAAGGTGAAAGTTCGAAACCACCAACTTTTACCACAACTTAATTCCACCGCTCGCTTTTAAGTAAAAGTATTTTCACGTGATTGTTTTTAATATAAGTACCTATTTTTACGCAAGAATTTTAGAGCTGTAATAAAAATCGTAAAGTCAGTAATTAAGATAGATAACTCTTTATTGCACACCATAAAAAATCATTTTTAAAAGAATCTTCGATAAACGTAACATAGTGCTGCAAAACGCCTGCAGCACAGAAAATTGAAGTTTTATGAACATTTATCGCTCCGAGCTAAAATCAAATCAAAATAGATTGTTTTATTTTGAAATATCCCGAACGTATTGACTTGCCTACACTATCATAGACATATGCTCTGAATCTCATATTTTTCACTAAAAGCAACGCGAGAATCAGAGAGACATAAATTTTTTGGCATCTATGACGTTATAAACTGCAACTTTATTAGGATTCCGTAGTCCGACAAGGAACCCTTATAAGATCGTTCAGTCCGTCCGTTCCGTCCATCCTAGTCTGTCACAGCAGAATATCTTCTACGTTTATGGACATATTTGCATGAAACTGGGATCGAGGATACTTCACATATAGATCTCATTTTTAAAAATACAAAAAATTTAAATTACCACTTTTTAAGGGTCCCCATACATGTAAAGAGGGGGGGTGTTTTTTTTTGTGCACCCCCTTGTGTGGGGTTATGTTGAAAAGGACTATGAAAATAAGGTAGGGTTTCCATACAACACTTTTTAATCAGCTTTACCATTTGCGAGATATAGCCCGCCAATGTCGTTTACACGGTCCCCCCCCCCCCTGTAATTTCTAAAGTCTTGGACCTATAAACTTCAAATCACTCACGTAAAGAAACAGGCGTGGAAACTCTTATTTAAAATTGTTTTGGGTATGCTGTGATAAATACTTTTGAAACTATAAATAAAATAAAAATATATACTTTTTTCCAAAAGAACAGTATAAACTCAAAAAGTTTATTTTGCCTATACTGTCTAATGTTGTAAGTTAATGGTACAAAACCCTTCGTGCTCGAGTCCGACTCGCACTTGGCCGATTTTGTGTTTTTAGTGGTTTTTAGTAATTCTTGGTCTCTTTGTCTTACGTCATTGCGTGGTTTTTAGTAACTTATTGATCCCTAAAGTAGTTTTAATTTGCCGTAGGTTAGATGCGTAACTGCTTATTCGCTGTAGGAAAAGTGGAGTGCTGTGATTTATTTAATTCCAGTGGTGTAGTATTTTAATTTGTCGAGTGCAGTGCGGCGTTGTCGGTTAATTGCAATGGGCTGTATTGTACAGCGCTATAAAACAACATTGTCGGACACGCGACGTTGATAAATCAGATGCGTTGTACGCATGACGAGAGGCGCGCCATGCCGATTGCTCGCTCCTATTGCTGCGATTCGCATTATTCCGTTGCGAATGCAATTTGTTTTAGCGTGATGTTCTGTTTGTACCATTTTTTTGTTACATAACTTAACAGTGTATTTCATAAATAAAAAAACAAATGAAAAACTATTCGAGTTTTTTTACTAGTAATTCTTTAAAATTAAGTAAAAGTACATACACGGACGATTGAAATTGGCAATGTCTTCGTCGCAAAATCTTTACAGATGCAGATAATCAAATCACATTATTTTCATATTGTTTCAACAATCACTCTAATTTCCTAGCCCCAAACTAAGCCTGAACTTGTGCTTGTGCGATTAGAATAACAGATAGGCATACATATATAAATACGTTTATAAACATCCATGACTTAGGTACAAAGCCCGTGCTCATCTCACAAACATTTGCCCCTTGCGAGAATTGAACCCGAAAACTCTGGGTTTGTAAACCGGGTGCAACTGACTCCGATAACAGCGAGCCACACCAAAACAAACAATTGACTGTGAAATTGTGAGCGATGGCCTAATTTTATCGAACTAGTCATGAGGCACTATTTATCCGACTGCGGAAGGAGGGTTATTTGTAATATCTTTTTAATTTACTATAAGCCTAATCACAAAAAAGCTACAAATATAGACTCGAAAAAAATCAAGGAATCTGAAACTTTTACATCACTGAGTAAATTTTTGACAATTTTAAACTGACTATGTATCGAAGTCGACATATTTTCGTCACATTCGTTATCAAACGTACACCTAAAGATTCAACACAAAGTATTTATGCGAGCATATGCTTCGGACAGATATTTATATGGCACGTCGGTTGCATTTACGGCGTCCCGAACACATTACAAAAGCTATTCCCTTATCTAATGTTCTCCTTGGATTTATTTAACTTTTCCACGCCTTCGCATCTCGAAAATCGTTCGATAAAGATGTCAACAAGGAAGGTCACGCCAATCCCGTAGGGCACTTATTTATACAATGACATCGACAGGCATATTTGCTCTATTGGATACGTTATCCAATCTTTTGCACATTCCCTTGTAGATATGCTTGTATTTTTGGGCTTTCTTATAAATAAGCAACATTTTGAGTCTTAAAATACCTTGTTCATTTGGGATCTTTAAATTTAAAAAGCACCCACATTCATTTAAAATTAGTCAGTATAGCCCGTAGCCAGTAAACAATAAAAAGTATTTATTGTGTAACTACAGTTTATGACAAACTGGTTTTTCTGCACTTGGGGTTCCATTAGTTAAATTAAAATAATTATAATATATATTATATTCATTTTAAAATATTTCTTTTAATATTTTGTTACTGAGATGCGATATCATACCGTCATAGCACACCGTGATACCGTAAAAAAGCGAATTGCTTATTTCCAGGAAGTGTATTTCATTAACTTGGAAAAAATAGGCGATTGAGCAGTTCAAGAAAGAATAAAAATTTGTTGGGCTATAAATTAACCAGCCCCGGGGGCAAAGCTCACAATCTGCATTAAGTCTTGTGCCCACTACACCGTACCATCAGACCGTTTCATCACCGACCAACAGAACCGCGCTGTTCATGCACTTTCAACTATAACTCCTGATCTTACAGTCGAGAATCAATAGACTTTAAGATGAGCGTTTTCTTGTGTTTTTATTCGTTTATAGCATGGCCATGGTATGGTACGGTATAGTGGGCGCAGACCTTTAGCCGAGACGCACTTCTCCGGCGATTAAATGAAATTTCACGGCCGGTTGCCTACAGAAACTGACTGGACAAAGGTCTGGGATATTTAAATTGAACGCTTTTAATCCAGTAACCTCTCTTTTTAGCCGAGATTATGGAGGCGCAACGCTTGATGACCAAATTTTTACTCATTGTGAAACTATATTTTGACGCAGATTTAGACCAAGAAACCTTTCTTAAAATGTTTAACGCTTAATGAAAATGTTTGAATGAAACTAAAATGAATCAAGTTCTACAGCCGCTTGGTACCGAAGCCTTGAATTCTGTCTGGTTGTTAATCAACTTCGAAAAAGGGCTAGATTCTATATTATTGTAATTGGTTAAGAAGTTACACAAGTTAGCAAAAGTAACTAATTAAAATGGGATAGGTAGGTTATTAACTTCTGTCTTGTTTTTAGTGTAGGTTAGTACAGAAGTAGCAAAAGCACTAAATACCTAATAGTAGATAAAAATATGTTCAAAAGTAACATTCTATTCTATTTTGAAAGACTTCAAATGCATTAACTAAATTCATTAATTGTTCAATTTCCTAACGACCGAGTTATATCTAGTAATTTAGACATTTTACTTTGACTACATAAAAGTAGCAACTATAAGTCCATTACAGCAAATCGTAAAAACAACGACATCAATACGAAACGGTAACGAAATAAGTATGTTGATATCATTCATTTCTCTTAAAAAAATTAAAAGGTCCCGTCACACTGATGGACTTTAATTATTAACGAGGACATGAAAGCTCGCTGAGCACTCGAACGCCGCCATTTTATTATTGCCTTTTTTAGATTTTTATTTATTTGTTTATCGGTCAAGGACGCCAAATCAAGCTTTTATTCAATAGTTTCTTTCAATTCAACGCTTTAAAAATAATGTTCCAAGTTAATATAAGAAAATTAACATTTAACAACAAATCATAGTACTCACATGTACACTATACATACTTATAGTCATAAATACTGAAGGATTAAAATAAGCAATGTATCATATTGTTTTTAATCAACCACCCTACTGATAGTGATATTTTTTTAAGGATGTTGACTTTTTTTAAGGTTTCATCACTCTGATAGATTTCAAAAATTAATAAGGCGATAACTGCTACCTACCTATAAGAGTTTCAGTACTACCTAGAAACCAATGTATCAGAAAACGGAACCGAAAATGAACGGATTTGAGGGAACGTCGACCGAGTGTTGACTGCCCAGTGTAAAGTAAAGCTACTTAAGGTTACTTACCTTAAGAAGCATCAACCCTCAGAACGTCGTTTTATCCGCATAAGTGTCACACACTCGTACCATATAGGCATATACCGGCTACACTGCGATTCCTTTATCTAACTTTAAAAATTGACCAAGTGCGTATCGGGTCACGAGTAGATGTAGAGTTCCTACGGAACTCTAGCCCGTATCCTGCAGTCGTGGAGTCGGTCCTCCACATACTAATGGAGTGCCTGGTATACACCAAAGAAAGGTATAACGTAGAGAGTGGAAATAAATGTAAAGATTACCAAAAATATTATAATGTGAAATAGTGAATGACTGAAAGAATAGAGGAAAATTTATCGAGTACTGTAGACAAATATGTAAAAAAGTTAATAATAAAAATAGAGTATAAGCAAAATATGTTTTTAGAAATATCTGTCGATATTCAAATAATCATATAAAATTAAATATAATAGTATTAAGAAGAAATAACCCTAAAAAATAAAAAAATAATGTGCAAACTGTATTAGACCCGTACTGAGATAGAGTTAATTAGTTAAGATGGGAATCTCACCCAATAAAGTATGGTAATAGAAGTATGGAAGAAACATAATATGGTGAATGAACGTGCGAGAAGAAAATGTAATAGTATAAGAATAGAAGAGCAGCAAGCACAGGCTTTGACTAAGTCAAGTAACAAGATTGAAAAAATAAACTATGGAGTTGGGATATCGTTGAAACTGATGGAGTTGGGATATCGTTGAATAGATCATTTAAAATCACTGTGGGGTTATGTAAACTACTTTTTGATTAAAAGATCAATTTGTCAAATACGAGTTATGATAGACGAAAAAAAATCTTCTATTCCACTTTACCTATTACCCCTTCAGAAAATATATATATTTTTCAAGATTTTATTTAACTGTTTTCTTGATGTATTTGAAATTTGGGCAAAGTTACAGCTTTCTAGTTCTAAAGGTCTCTGCACTTAGCCTCGTCAAAACGAGGGCAGTCAGCCGGACAAAGCAAATCGCCACGAAACCCCAATAAAAAGGAACGATACACCTCACATTACAAAATATATAATATTTCCATAGGCATTAATGTCTGAAAAAGTTTCGTCTCGGTCTGCGGATCGCAATCGAAAGCAGAGGTAGGTATCCTCTTTCGCACTAATCGAGCAATTTCTCCCATGTTATTAAGGGTAAATGGGAGTGTTCGCAGGCCGTTGCGTTCTCAGAACGAGTTTCTTATAGACGGTATTGAATTTTTAAACAAATTTTTCGACCCACCGCCCGTCCCAGGCACCCACTTTATATTATAGGATTAGAACGTTATTACATCATTAAAGCTTTCATGAATAATTCTTACTTACCTAGTTTTTTATTTTTACGGTAGGTAATTCAGTCACAAAACAAAATTCACGGGATCATATTTCTAGTAATTGCCTTGAATATTTTTGTCTTTAGGGTTGCTGCTGGAAGGTAACTTTGGAAGTTAACATAGGCTTTAAGACACTATTTACTAACAAAAATGTATTCTTTGTATAACTAAATAAATAAGTGTTGCCCGCCTGTCGCCTGTAGATTTAAACTTACATAACCGCAACTGTATGGAGCGTTGCCACAAATGGTATGTAGCTAATACGCTTCACAGTTCAGACTGAAATCCTAAACCAACAACTAAGACATAACCCAAAGGGCACCGACAATAGCGAACACCGAGCAACGCAATACACAGTGGGCAGTCAGACATACCTATTTATTGAGGAGGCAGCCTTTGTCCACTAAGTGTCACAATACCTACCCTCCGTATTAGAGGGTGTATTGTATGATTCATGAGTTGTGCCTGTTTAAAGATTGATGACATTCTTCATGTTAGGTCGGATTCTTTGTTGAGATTACCTACTAAACATTTCTTAGGTATTGTCATAAGTATAAGCACTTATCATTTAACGTTATCAGTCATATGTGTTCAAGTACCTACCTAACTTCAATCAATTCTAGCAATCATTAAAGAACTGAACAGTAAAAGATAGCATTGTTCAACCAAAAATATATATTTATTTAGGTCCAGCAAGTCTACTTCGCGCAAAGGGGAACGCAGGTAAAAGAACCGACCTACAAGTAATAAGTGTAAAATAAGAAAATTAAAGGTTACCTAAAAGAATTTAGGGTAATAAAGAGCCAAGGACGATGCTTAACTTAAAGACAATTTAAAAATGCTACAAAACACAAGCGATATTTCCCTAGGGCAGCGTTAATGTTCCGGTGCTGGCGTGGGCCATTCGACCGAATCTCTGGAAATTAAAGCAGGGAAAAAAGTCAATAAATCCAAGAAGCAAGCTGTAACAGATAACGGATGTCCCGGGGAGGATACGACACTCGCAGGAAAATCGCAGGTCCCGTTAATGTGACGCTAAGTCCCACTGTGCACGGAAGGGTAAACAAAACACAAGAGGGAGCTCCAGGTTATTTATTTTCTTAAAACTTCCGCCTCTGATTTCAGAGATAGGTACGTCTAATTTAAGAACGCGGGCACGAAGTTTTTATTGAATTAACGTGGCAACTTCAGGAATAACTACGTCTAGAGATGTGACTTACAATCGGTTATGGCTGTTTTAATTGCTTACTTAAATCTCATGCCGTGTTGCAAAGAAAAAAAAAGATAATAATCTGAATTCAAAGCGTCCTTCAAAACTATAAAATAATCATCTTAGCGTTATCTCGGTTGTGCACTCATGCGCGAGGCCATGGGGTCAGCGTTGGACCATGATCCAGAATATGACAGATCAAGTAATAGCAGTCGAGCGACTGCCGTCTGAACTTGTGACCCTAACAGGGGAACCTGACTAGCATAAATCACGGTCACACATTCAGTCGCCTGAGTGTGCACTGTGCAGGTTTCCTCACGATGTTTTGTAAGTAAAACCAACCACATAAAAGTTATAGGTCTGATATCTTTATGAATAAAGGGGTTAATGTTTATAACTCGGATATAGTCATTGATACATGGTGGCACGTGGGATTGAACCCGGTACCTCCCGCATGAGATACCTACTACGCCACCGACGTTCTGCAAAACTGTTGTAGGTAGGTAATCGATGGGTACTAGTCATTTTACATTGTTTCACAAATTCGAATTTCAGCATAGTCGGCACTCGTAGATTTAATGGTTCAAAAAGATAAAACGACGTAGACTCCCGTGGGCTGAATCCTAATTTAAGTCTTCCCTCTACATTGTCGTACGATGTCATAGCTGCATCAAAGCTTCGCGTCACTTTGCAAGAGGCGTTCAAAAGGACAAGACATGAAAGTCGACTAAATAATACTGGTTAGTAGTTACATTCTTCTTCTCTAGCCGTTCTAAACCCAGATAAGCTTCTTTTTCTCACTATCTCCAATTCAATTAAAATATACAGTGTATATTCATACAGGGTGTATACTTCCGTATGAAATATACACGCTGTGTAGATACACAGTTCTCTGTATATTTTAACTAGCTTTTGCCCGGTACTTCATACGTCCGTCACCGTACAAATTTCGGGAAATCTTTTCTTAATGCTACCAGAAACTACGTTCCTTCTCAGCCTTCGGCTGTGGATTGTATGTAAGTGACTCACTCAGTATTTATACAGAAAAGTAGTAACAAAAGTTGAAGTTGTGATGAATTTAGTGTTATTTTTTAATTAATAACTTTTATAATCACGTTCACCATCTCTGGCAGATCCAGAGGCAGACCCAAAACAAGAAGCTGATATGTAGTGCTGAATGATTTGAGGGGGGGCAGAGGGTTAACACTCTGCACAATGTATTAATATGAAATCCATTAATGATTCTAACAAGTCCAGCATACCATTGATAAGTTATACAACCTAGTAGATGTTATTACAAAGAACACCTTACAAATGTAAGTGTTCTACTTTTGCCAAAAATAAATGTTGAGGTCAATTTTCGTGGCTTTGTTTTATGAACTCAGAATAAAATATTATTTTCCTTTAGTTAGCAAGACAACAAAACCTTTGTAAAAATATCGTTGGAATTGATCAAAGTACTATTATTGTGATATTATGTATTGGTTAGCGTATCATTTCTTTACAATCTAAAAAACAACATAAAATTAATAAGTATTCCTAGTGTGTGTAATATGGGATGAAAAAGAACATTTCAACGACCTATATGGAAAAGGTAATAAGCTGTAGCAAGGTAGTCTAGATTAAGTTTAAAACGAACAATTAGCGCCTGTTTAAAATGATAATTTAAACCTGAATCTTTAATCCTCACCTTTCTGAAGCTTTGGTTGTCCCTGCTTTCCATTAGTTAGTAGACAGACTTATGTAAATTTGCAATAGTAGCAGGTAACAAAAATAATAATTACTATATAAATTTAAGTACGTAAGTATTATTTACATTTCGCTTCTCAGAATCGTGTGGATAACTAGGCATAAAAAAGTGGATAGGTAAAATAATTAATATACCGTAGCAAAATAAATGTGATGTTGCTTTACCACTGGGTACAAGAATATCTTATTGAAATCGGTTAGTACATAATACTATGTTTCAAACCCTTTGCTATTCTTTTGTACCTAATTACCATATTAGTAGAGAGAGTAAGAAAACTCGCCGACACAGTTTGTCTACGCTTCTACGGCGACCATGAACGCACCCGCGCCATCCACCACTAGAAGTTGGTCAACTAATCCAAGTTTTCCTTCACCGGCTAATGAGACGAGTTTGATTCGAATTCCCGACGCGCCGGGAAAACAGCTATCCGCTTTGAATAGCTCTGCGACTACTATTTATCAGAGTAAATGAAAACACGGCTTTTATTACGGACAGGAAACTGATTAGTCTGACCTTACAGCGAATTTAATTTGCAGTAAGAAGTGAGAACGTTTCGAATTGCTACATTTCTCTGAAAATAAATAGTAACTGCGGAAGTATTTTCTGTTGTGCAACATTAGCAGGGAAAAAAGTTCTTGGGACTTTTTTTCATCATTGAAGAAAATATCATACCTAGAGCTACTCTCCTGAACTAGTTTATTCAGTTCATGTGAGTCAAATAATCACTAAAACCGGCCCTAAGTAGAGTAAAAATCTTTTCTCTCTAAAAATCTCTCTAAATGTCATGAAAAAAATCACAAACGTTTCTACGTTTCAAAAAGAAATTCAAAGATTCCGACCGTTTATTGGGCTGCGCGTAGACAAACAAAGCGTTTGGCCCTCGTAATGGAAATTACATACCCTCGAGGTTGGAAATCAAATTGACAGAAGAGGTTAAACAAACGATGCGGTCAGGCAGCCGAGATCGTAGTCCGTCGAATATTAATCGCTTGGTAAATGCGCTTTTATTTGTTTTTCCTATCCCTCGTTGGCTGAGCTGGTAGGAACTCTCCTAACGATGGATCAAGTTAACACTCTGCCAACCAATTCAAGCAGTGTTATTCCTCGTGTCAGTTAAATGGTAGAATATAGGCGCACTTTAGACGCTGTAGTAGACGCTTTTTGGACGTCACTGGATATTATACAAATCGATTGAGTTAACAAAATTGAGGTACTAGGAAATATTAATTTTATTGAGTGACCAAACTAGATTTGCTGCTATTTCTGAAAGAATATTCAGAACTGCTTTCAACTGGGACGGGTACGAACGAATGATTTATGACGTTCTCCTGCAGAAATTTCTTGCAATATGGTATCAACTGAAACCAATGAACGCCATTTGTAGTTAATTAATGGGTACTTGAGTTGTAAGTCTTAAGAAAAAACTCATAAAATCAATTGGTGATGAAAAAGTAGGTAGGGATTCTTACGATCTGGTGCTGCTCCTTGACAGCTTTGTTGATCCTTTTAATTTCGCTTCTCAAGTGCGAGGTCTCTTCAAAGCGTTCGTTTACGCTCCAAGTTTCCCCGCACAATATCAAAGGCAATACGTAAGGATAACCTGCAAAAAGATAGTGTAGCTTTAACTGGTACTGTTTCGAACTATGTAGTCATAATTATCAGGATCATCAGCCTACGGTAACGCATTATGCAATGCTGCAATAGGCCTCCCCTAAGAACCGTCACTATATCTAACCAGAAGACATTACTTGAAAGCTTTCGCGATTACGATTGCTATGCCAATTCCAAAGCAATGACATAGGAATTATGTTTTTTTCATGATTTGAAAGCTAACATCGCTTTCCTGAAGTTTATTTGGAAGCTATTATTTTTCTGAAGTTTATTTGGAAGCTATTATTTACATGCTTTGCTTTAAATAAATTATACCCAACTAATAGCAATAAAAATAATAGGGCGATGGGCCTGGGCCTGCAGAATTTACACGACCCATAAAATTTAAATTAAAATGCTGAAAAGATACCTTTAATAGTCTTCAAAGATCCGTCACTTATTACACCCATACAACAGTTAATCTTCGTCCCAGATCCTGAAGTACGAGACATCCAAATTGAACGTAGAGCTTTTGCAAATAAACATGCTCTGAAGATAGAGCCATATGGATTCTTCGATGCAGAAATCGCCATCTTTCATCATTTGAATTTTAATAATTACAATAACCACATCAATTAGAATTTAATAATAATACCCATCCATTTGTACCTACCTTTTCTATAAATTCTTTCTTCATCCATGATGGGCTAAGCTGAGTGTGGTCGAAATCAAACGACTGAAACTTCACTTTACCAACCATGTCCCAACCGCATTTTGATTCATCATCAACTTTATCGTGAATGAGCATTGGTTTCTCAACTTCTACGTGAAATACTTCGTCATTTGCTGCCCAAACTAGGACATCATTGATTTCGTTACATTGCACCTATATTGGTTAGAAATGTTGTTAGTAGATCTAGGTATTTTTAATATTTTTCCAAACCATTTTACAAGAAGTCGTAAAAACACTCTTACCTTCAGGAATTCACCCAAAACAGACTTGGCTATATCTGGTAGTGGAGTAGGACAGAAAAATACGTCGTGTGGCATATTTTTAGCTAGAGACATCAATATATCCATTGCTACTAAGCCATCTGCCATAAAAATTGGCTTTCTAGGCTTCGCTTCAGTTTTTTCAGGCATCTTTACGAACTTCACTCCATCATCAATGGGTGCTTTTTTAACTGATGCAGGGCGCGTAAAATTGTTGGCTATTTTAATGATCAGATATAGAGCATCAAATTGGTCATCAGTGTCAACTTTATCCAACTCGATCTTGTTAAGATTATAAAAATTCGACATGAAGCAGAAAACATCAGCGTCTGAAACGCTGAATATATACTTATGTCACTACACTAACCGATACACACAGTGTATGAATTTGTCCAGTAGTTTTTAATACTTCAATATACAAACCTGGGTAAATCAGAAGACACGGTAATGATATTGTAGCAACTATAGGCGCACCCAATAAGTTCAACTTTCATCTTTTCAGCGATAGGTTTGTCATTTGAGTAAACTAGAAGTGTCAAATCGATCAACTGGTCTTCTCCGAATACCAATCCAGATAATATTTTCACGATGATCATTTGCCCCGCTGGAGTAAGAGGATTCACCACCAGCACTCTCAGAGATGGATGAACATTATTTGTTTGAAAGTTCATTTCAGAGAACGCTAATATCGTAATAGCTATATAGTAACTAAGCGCCTTTGGAAAATTATACTCAATTCGTTGAATATCACTTAAAAATACACCAAAATAGTATTTTATTCGATTGATTGGTTTGATATCCAAATTATATGTCAAAAATATGTCAACTAGTGTCAATAAGTGTATCAGTGAGCAAGTTTTTTAATAGTGGTCAGTAGTATTATGATGTCAACTGGTGTCATTCTGACTGGTAGAGAATTCCACTTGCCGTTAAATCCGGTATTTGCACGATGATTTAATTGAAAAACATAAATCAATACTTAAATGAATTTCGAACGCAGCAAAAAACTACCTAGTCCGTTCCTAAGGTCCGTTCAAAATGTTCCCGCACACGTGTAGGGATTTACGCGCGTATGTGTGACATCGTCATCACATCAAATACCTAGTTATTTTTAACTGTAGATTTGCCGTGGTTATAGGGCAGTATTTTGAATTGTGAAGATCCCCTGATCCTGAAGAAAACGATGACCTCCGCGAGATCAATGATTGGTCTAGTCGATTTGGAGTCAAAGTGAATCCGAAGAGTTCCGTGGCACTTGCGTGCCAGGCCATCTTAATCGGCGTGACTTCGTTTCCACATGTTGTCTTTTAAAGCGACGAAGTCGTACAGTATTTGCCCTACGCGTACGGCGAAGCTACATCAAGAACTTGAAATTTTACATGCACAGTATACTGAAGTAGAATTACTACCCGTGTCTAAGAATACTTGTCTGATATATTTTCCTATCACCGATTTTACGTTGTAAAGGTATTTTTAGGGTTCCGTTCCTCAAAAAGATAAAACAGAACCCTAAAAGGATCACTTTGTTGACCGTCTCGTCGTCTGTCTGATGATACGACACGAGGTGCTTCTCAGCCAGGATCAACAACTTTTTCTCCAGAACGCGTGATAGTATGAAGTTAGAATTTTCATTAAATACTTGTTTGCGGTTCCTTGAATCTATAAAAAATTAAGCTTCTAAGTCAAAGCAATTCAAAGATATGGTCATTTTAGCCTTATTTTCTGTCATTACGCAAGAGATTCAAAACTCAAAGGATACTTTCCCCATAGACTTGGACTAAATTGAAATTTGGACTTAGGTTTGAAAACTTTAAAGGAAGCTCTTACATAACAGGTAAAGAAAGATGTCCGAATCGAATTCGCACTTCCCGGTTTTTTTTATAAATACTATAGAGAACATGTTTCCAGACACAATAGAAAATAAATTGTTATGTTAAGTAATTTAAGTGCTGTTTTTATTTGTGGTAAGAACCTAATACTTGTACGGTGTAAAACCGAAAATTAGGAAAAAATATTATCAGATAGATGTATCAGAAACCGCGGGCAGCATGTCGAACACCATCTTTAGTTTCATCATTCAAGTTTTTGCTTTTGATGCCCCATCTTTACCTAGTTTTTGATTAATGATAGTAAGTAATGTAAGTCCTACACTACGCCCTTAACTTATTATACTCGGCCCGGCGAACCTTGATCCCTATGACATTGACAGTTATTCCTACGACACAACATTGTAGTGGCGTCACCGTTACATTAGAATCAAATTGGAGGCTTCTATAAATGCCATTTATTAAATTTCGGTAGATATATGCCATTACAATGATATTCCGGAATTATAACAATTCTTAACATTTACAAGAAATTATCTCAATCAGAATTTACGTTTACGTTCTGCAAAAGTTACTTCGTTCGGAAGATATCGACTAGTGCGGATAATATCGATAAACAAATGTCGATAATGGAAACGAGGGTACATGATTTATGATAATTTATGTAATAGGTGCTGAATGTTAAAAAGTTGCATGAAATTGTTTTTATTTCACTAAAAGGACTTGTCCTCTTTTTGTATGGAGGCTGGTTTTTTATTCCAAGGTATCACCAACCACCAATAAACCTATATTTATCTTTAAGCTACTAAAATATGAAACACGAAACCATAGAAATCAGATTTTTAAACGCCTCCATTTTTGAGAAAAAATATGTTTTGTAATAAGGCATCATCCATTGATCATTACTTGTATTTCCTGGCTGTATGGCTATGTACCATTGCCTTTCCACTGGTGGAAAAATACTACTAGGTACTACCACAGATTATATAATAGGTACTACTGTCAATGGAATGTTAATTTTGCTAAATTTTTTTTCATGCCTTAATTGGCATAGGCGAAGGTGCGGTTTATGTACAGACAAAGAGAAAAATTAATTTCAATTTTTCTCTAAATCGGAGGCCTTAAAAAATATATTAATTATGCAGAAAAGCTAGTTTTTGTGAACTCTTTCATACAATATTTAGTTTATTCTGGTTAGAAATATTGACGAATAAAAAACCATTAATGGACAAGTCCTTTATAAAATATTTCTGGGGACACCAGGTTTTGTTTTGTTTATGATTAAATTTTATTAGTATCAGTTTTCATGTGTGGCATAATTAAGTGATAAATTATGAGTGTCATTACTTTTTCATACTTACGTATTAGTTCATTCACTATTGAATAGAACGGAGCGCGGCATACATGCACTCACGATTGTAAATCCAAGAGATTTAAAAAATTAACTGTAGGACAGAACCATATAAAACAAAACCTGTTCAGCGATCAATTATTTATATATTTTAATCTTAATCTGATAATGACATTAGGGTTTATGTCACGAACTCGGAATCTGAACTGCAGCTGCTGTCGCCTACGTTTATCAAAAACGGCTCATCTACAATGCTGTCGTATTGCACGTCTCGATCCCAATAATCAAAACAAAGTTTTAAAGCATTATATTGGCTGTGGTAGGGCGGTAGCCAAATCACATTAAGTTACAGCGACACGACCCATCACTAACATGAACTGTCATAGTGATCAAGGTTCGCCGGGCCGGGTATAGTACCTGTTGCGATGTAAAATTTTGAAAAATTTGAATCAATTTTAAAAATGTAGAAATCTTCCAAACATTACCACTTTAGTTCAGGAAATGTAAGGTGCCATAATTAGTTAATGACCTCCTTTATTGTCCATTTGCTATGGCGTGTTCAGTTCAGTTCAGTCGATCGTGAGCGCGTAAAGCCGTCAAAAAAAAACTCGCCTTCTACTGGACTAACTTCGTAAATACTCATTTCGTGTCACTTCTGACATTGGTGTCAATGTGACATTGACAGAATTGTGACATAACACTGACGCGTTTACTTTTTCGTTTTGTGTGTTGTATTTTGCTCAAAATGTGTTGTAAAATAATTAAATAATAGTTAAACAATGGCTTCCTCTAAGGAAAGAGATGTACAGGTGTCCCCGGCGACATCTACATCGTCGGTTAAATCGCAGTTCTTCGAGAGATCTCCGTCTTCTTCTTCTTCAAAGGAAGATAAATGGCCGGAACTTTTAATATCAAGACCTGAAAACTCTTATTACTACAGTTCAAAATGTGAGTACGCCTTTTCTATAATTAGTTAAGAACTATTACGCTTAATTGGACCTCTTCAAATTCACTTTGAGATACCTTCTGCAATTCCTAACTACTTCCTCTCCTTACCTATTTGATAATGTTCTAATAAGTGTGTAAACAACACTTATTTAACTGACTTGGGGTGGATGTACGGACGACAGCACATCAAGCTAAACACTACGGCATCTTATGAAATTGTAATGGGGGTGGTTTTGTAACAAAAATAGGTTGTCTGATGTGCTGGCCACTGTACTTGCAACAAGATTTATGATTCTTTAAAAAAATCATACAAAACCGGGAAAGCCTACCGGCCTAGATCCCCATACTGATAAATACAGCCAGGAACTCTGCTCTACTCCACTGCCTCACTCTGCTTTGGTGGACAGACACAGGAGGCAACTCCACTAGGCCATATCCCGGTTCTCCGCTCTGCACCCTAGCTCCGCTTCAGTGGACAGGCAGCCTAACGAGAAAAAGATCAAAAGAGAATTAGTATCACTATGTGACCCTCTATTTGGATGCTAAGTAAGAGATATAACAACTAAATGTTTGTAAAAACTATAAACTGCAGATAACAATTGCATGGCACAAACTATTGATATTTAAAGGTAGTTTATTAGTTTCAAAGTGATCATTTTAAAAAGGAATGGTTAGGTAAAGTATCAATTAAAACAACTCTGTTAACTTCTTCAATATACACCTTTAATTTTGTTATCATATATAGCCAGCAGCAAATCATACAACATTGTCCTTGGTTAGATTATTCTCAATGAAAAAATCAATCCACCTGCTGATGTTGACTTTGTGACAATAGTACATAATTGAATAGCCATTTAAAACCTTAAATCTCAGGATACACTAAGAGTTTTAATTTAAAGAAGTTGAAATACTAACACTAGCTTTCCAGTATATTTATGAAAATCTGATTTATGTCCGCAAAAACTTGCATTTATTTTCAAGAAAGAGCGACTTACATAACTATAATACAAGAAATAAAAATAAACTAGCCATTCCAAACTATAGAATTCAAAAGGTTGGTACTTGATTTTTGGGGAGGTGTATAAAATTGTTCAATAAGCTACCCGATAATATTGCTAAATTATCTATACATAAATTTAAAACAACTGTTAAATGTATTTTAATGTCTAAAGGATATTACAAAATAGATGAATTTTTAAATGACAATAATAAAAATGTATGGAATAGTTTTAAGGAACACAAATCTTGTAAAACTTTGAAAGAGGCTATGACAAAAGTGACTGAGTTTCTGTGCTGCTTCTTCTCAGCACTAGCAATTTGTCCCGAAACAGTGGTAGGGTTCTATTTTATGTTGCGATGTGTAAGAGTGCTCCTTGCGAGCCTTTGTACAGAAATAAATGAATTTTATAAATTTTTAATTTTAATAACCCTCTTTTTTACTAACTGTTTAGGAATTTGGATGGAAATTATCACTGACTGAGTGAAATCACTTGGGAATTACCTTTGCAGCATAGTGGGACTTGTCTACTAATTCACACAAATAAATTTAATACCATTCCCCATTTAGTACCTGTTTTTTTTTGCAAAATCCGTATCAACTACATCTGTTGGTTTCATTAAGTATTTAATTTTTTTAATGCTTTTTCTGTTCAAAAGCGCCATGTTGGTGAATTTGACAAGAACTTTTTAAACCTTCCTACAGAGGGCGGCACCTCCGCCGAGTATTGATTCTCTCACCCCCTCGCCGTACTGTTTAGCGCGGAATCAATATTTGTACTGAACCTGCTGGAAAACCCATTTTCCCCGTTTTTCAGAACACTACCAGTTGCCGTCATAACATTTCAACTTCTTTGTTTACGTGATCAGTGATACAAAAAAATATTGCGCTCATTCGAGTGATCAAGCGAAAGCTCGCCACCGTTTAACTTATAACATTCGCGTGTCGAGTGAAATGCATTTACGAGAGTGATCAAGATTCACAGTTTTGTGTCTGCTTTTTCGCTTGATAGTTTATTTGCCGCTTTATTATGCGTTCTCTCACCGCGATTCACGGGGTAGATCCCTTGCCTGAGCTGGGCCTTCCATCGGGCATCCAACAGGAGGGAAACCCGGACGCCGACATGGCCGGCGCCCAAGACACCATATACCTGTGTAACTTCCGCGTATCCGTGGACGGCGAATGGCTGTGTCTAAAGGAGCTGCATGATATGGAAATGAACGACTCATACATCAGACCCTCCGACAGCGGGGCTATTACATCACCTGATGACCCTATGCACTCGTTGATGGGTAAATTAAAGTAAATTTTGATGATTAGAATAGTTAGGAATCGGTTTAACGTCTGTAGCAAAGGTGCAGTTCCTCCCAGTTCAAGTTTAAGAAATAGGTCAAAAGTTAAGAGCATTGTGTTTCATTGTAGCACGAGATCCTGTGGTGATTGAGCGCAGCAATCTCGTGAACATCTCCAAGTTGATAGTGAAGGAGTTGATTGAACAATCGCTGCGATATGGCCGCATGTTGGACAGCGACCATCTGCCATTGCACCATTTTTTTATTGTTCTCGAACATGTTATGCGTCACGGACTTAAGCCCAAAAAGGTTGGTAAATGTTAAGTGCTAGGTATAAGGTGTAACTACGTATAATATCGACGAATAAATTCGAGATGACGTATATATTAACTTGTTTTGCAATACTATAGTTACTGATACGCGTATGTAAATAAAATACACTATTCATTTTATTACGCACGCACGCAAACAACGACACATTGTAAACGAACCTTAGGATGTATAACAGAAGAGTTAAAATTTTCAGGGTCTACTTGGACCTAAAAAGGAACTGTGGGATATACTACAAATGGTTGAGAAATATTCACCAGAAGCGGCCGATATCACAGCGAGCATCAGGGATTTGCCTACAGTCAAGTAAGACTGTTCACTGTACAAATGTCATTCACTAATATTGTAAACATATCCTTAAAATTATTGTGCTCAAACAAATTAATGAGTGACCTGACTCATCGCCTGGCGATGTTTATGCCCACGTGAAAACAGCTTTTAGTGTAATGCAAATCATTATTACACATGTAAACAAAGGTAAATGGTACTGTCATAACATTGCAATGTAAATAATATAATTTTACTGGGCTATATCGTGAATCATCTCGCAAACTTTTAACACTTTTTGATCTCCCCGGACATATCGGACTGCCGACTTACTGAACTATGAGAGTAAAAGAACATAGTAGAGTAGATAGGTACACCTATGCTTTGTATTAGGCACACCCGATTGCGCAGAAGCGCTATAATATCTACAACGTAGGTCCGGTTAATCTCTGTTAGAATTGCTCGCCATGGCCAAAATTGTGTAGGAGAAATCATTACACTTCTAACACTGCTAGCGCCTTCAGGGATACGGTTTAGTTATCATTGTTAATTGAAAAGCTATATTTGATTTTATCGCTAAATAAAGACTTTAATAGGTAACACCAAACTCTTAATTAGATTTCTTATTACGATTGTGATATACTAAACTATAATAAAAAACTGATGGCTCCTCTTAATACTGTTTGCTAATTTGCGTTGCTGGGTGAATGAACTTCCTTTAAATTTATTAAGGGTCCTTACCTAAAATTTTAAATGAATCCTACTAACTGTTGCAACTACCGGAAAGCGCTTGGCAACCTTTTTAATCCGATCCGATCACGTCCGATAAATTGCGACACAATTAGATATAGTACGGTTTAGACATATCCGAGTTGAAAAGGTGTGTTTCCATCAATTACCTATTCGTAAACCACTTTGATGTTTCTGACCTCGTTACTACTAGGTACCTGCTCCAGGTAGATTAAACCATGATTAAACTAATGAATAGAATAGAATGCGTATCAGAAATTAGTATTATCAAAAGTAAAAAAAAACGGAACAAATGGCGTAACGAGATTTAGCCGACGATATGTAAAAATGAGATAAATAAAAGTAACAACTTCATATTCGTAGGACTGCCATGGGCCGAGCTCGTGCTTGGCTTAGACTGGCCCTCATGCAAAAGAGGTTGGCTGACTACCTGAGGATCTTGCTTGAACATCGCGAGGAAACTTTAGAGGAGTATTTTGAGCCTCACGCCTTGATGTTGAATGAAGAAGCGGTTATCATCACCGGCTTGCTCGTCGGCCTAAACGTTGTAGACTGCAACTTGTGTGTCAAGGTAAACCGCCACTTTCTGTTTAATGTAGTAGAAATGCAAATGTAACGTGTAAACGTTGAGCGGAAAACTTACTTTGTAACGTTATATCAAGGGTGTACATGAAGAAGTAATTAATTAAGCATAACTAATTAAATACTCGTTAGTTAATTTGTCGTCCTAAATTACTTTCTTGCGAAATAACATACGTGACGAATGAATATGTTTTTAAAGACGCGTGCTTTTAAAACATTAGTTTGTTTTTGTTTTAATATTCAATTACCGACCCATAGGCATCGAATTTATGAAAAATTAGGCTTGGTTCATTCCGCAGTCTAGGCATAAAGCTGCAACTACGTACATGGGCGGGTTTGCGCGGGCACGCGCCTGCAGGATTGCGCGTTTATAGTCTGACAAGTTCGTGAGCGACCCGTTTCGTCCAAGACGTGGAGGGCGAGGAATGCAAGACGTTGCGGGGAAAGGGATTTTCTATGACATGTGTCCCATCGCCCGCTCAGCCGGGCGCAGGAAGGTCGCGCACGAACTTTTCGATCTATAGATCCTCGATTTTACAGCCTTTACAAATAAGAAAAGACCAACAACCCTATTAGGACATTGATTCACGCAGGAAGAAGATCTGGACAGCCAGCAGGGAGTGATAGACTTCTCCCTATATCTCCGCGGTAGCAACTCTTCCAACGACATAGCTGGCAACAGCAATAACGCCAACAACGAGCCGAAACAACGCCACATCAACACCATGCTGGATCAGAAGAACTACATCGAAGAACTGAATAGACATCTCAAGTGAGTAATTGATTTATTTACAAGGCTTCGCGCAGATGGGCCACCGACCACAGCTACTGGTAGCTAGCGACAAGCTGTTTACATTCTTTTTAATACGTTTTGTATCGCGCACGCGTGAAGCAAGTGGCGCGGCATTGCGACTCAGTGTTCACGGCACGCCACCGGTGGCGGCCACTTGCCATATTGACAAAACTTCTGTCGAAGGACCTGTAGACTTTACAGCAGATGAGTGTCAAATTGTAGCGGCCACCGACCACCTTCTTTTTCTTAGGACCAAAAAGCATAGTAACAAAAATAAGTATTACTCATCACCAGTTAACTCAACCTATATTTTCTTGGTCAAAAAAAAACTTGTTAAATTTATAGGGATCCTACGAGTACGTGTGTCTTTGTTGCTTATTTCATAGTTCCTACTGTCTAATGAAATCAGCGCCTTATCTTGTTGATCAAGACTCAACAGACAAAAATGTTACGCGGACTAAGAAGACTCTAATTTCAGCGCAACTGTTGCAAACCTCCAGGCTAAAGTGGAAAGTCTGACGACCACCAACGCTCTAATGAAGGAAGATTTAGCCATTGCCAAAAACACAATGATCCAGTTAGTTGAGGAAAACAACCAACTGAAACATGCCTTGGGTAAGTTGACTTGCGAAAACAAACCGACACGTCAATTATAGATGGACGTTTAAAGACCCAACAAAAGTAGTCCGGGTATTTTGTGTTGAAGTAAGTAATTAATTGCTTTGGCGCTTATTAAATTATGTATTAAGCAGGATTTAGTTTTTATTTATTTTATTACGTAATATCCTGCAATATTATGAGTTATGATATAATATTTTCAGTCAAAACAGTCCTAACCTCGCAGATATTAAGATCGTGATTGATCGTGATCTTATTGTTTGACTTTATTGACAATTTGTTGCTTTGGTTTTGCGAACAAAGTTAACAATCCCAGACTTGAGATATTGCACTTGAAAAAAATTGATTGCAAAGTCAACACTCATCAGTTATAAACAATGATCACAGACTTTTATGATATGACTAGTCAACAGGCCAAATCATCGAAAGAACTAGTTATAACAAAAATAAATGGAAAGAAATCTTCAGACTGAAACTGAAAGTCGTCATTGCAAAGAGGACAGCGCTCTATCGTATTACAACAATACGAGTGCAATAGATAAGACACCTTGCGATTTGATGACTCACTCTTCAGCCGGCAGTCGTTTGGTCAACTTTGGTTTAGTTAGCATTAGTATGCCGGGAGTGTCGCGCGCATCTTTCCTCGCAATTCAATTTTCCTCGTGACATTGCACCGTTATGCACTATCGCCCAGCTTTAATGGGCAACTCAACCGCAAAAAGTCAACCAAAACAATCGTTTTGGATCAGGTCTTGTGAGTTATTTCGAACGTAGTAAATATAACCCAGTCTGTCTGTCTGTGTTTATTTACGTACCGTGTAACACGTGTGTTTTTTCTCCAGGTCAGGACATAACCAAAGATACTAGGATGAAAGTGACAGAACTACAGTCTGATGAAGAGGTAAGTGGCACTATGGTTTATCTTAAAAAAATGATTTTAACTTGATCTGATTTTTTACGTATGTTGCAAAAAAACCCACACACATAAAATTATTTCTTTCTTCTACACTTTCTCAAGTTACCGAGACTACCACTTATACATCAGTTATTTAATACCCACATTAGCGAATAATTTACTCATAGATAATTTTTTAATGATATAAGCTCATAAAAGATAATGGTAAGTCCCTGGTGTCATTCGCGCTCGCCATTAACGTAGGTATTAAAAGTATTCATTATAATATATATACTCAATGCATATCGTTGTATACGTTCCAGGAAAGACGCAGCGTTAAAAGTACCACTTCTGAGAAATCGAAACATGATAAAGATTCGGAACCGTCGAAAGCCTTAGAAGAAGAAAGAAAGAAAAATGTAGAGTTGCAAAAAGAACTTGATTTACAGGTAAGTAAAGAAGTAAACCAAGTTTAATTCCTTCTTTGTTTGTCATTTGTTTACGACACGTTAAAACAATCGCGAAACGTTTTCAGATTTCTCTAAAGGCCGAAATGGAAGTAGCTATGAAACTGTTGGAAAAAGATATACACGATAAACAGGACACAATTATATCGCTACGAAGGCAACTGGATGATATAAAACTAATCAACCTAGAAATGTACAAAAAGTTACAGGTAAGTTTTCACAATTTTATTACTCGTTCAAGCTTGTGTAGTATTTTGTACCCTTAAATTGTTCAATTGATTGATTAATCGCATTGCATTAACTGTTTCCAAATTATTTCCTAACTTTGTCATGGTCTTATTAAAATAATTTACTGCAAACCCTAACAAATAATAATTTCCCTCCAAATTATAAAATAAAGGAGGTCAAGTTCACCCAGGCCTATAGATGATGCTTATTCGATCGTTAAATGATGCTGCATAGCAGATTAGGTCATTCCACTTTTCCACGAATATACATCAAGGCTTATGGTGATGATAACAATTTCCGCTGACGTGTTTGTCACCATACATTCTGTGAAAAAAAAACGCAGCACACTGTTTAGGTCTCTTAAGATTTCAGACATCAGACTTAACAAAAATGCACTATTTATTCGAAGCATATAGTGGTAATATTAGTTCACACGCAAATCTCATAATAACATTAACTTAGTAGCAATACTTCACCTGTTTGACCTCCAAACCTGCGTGTATACAACAGCTATAAAGCCAAGTTCACACAAAGATTTTTGCCCACGATTGTCAATGATAACCAACAAAGCCGTTGCCCCGTTGAGGCCATTCATTGAGCGTGGGTGATTCTACTAACGCTTCCCGCCCATGCGATCTCTTTGCTTCATTGTCTAACATCTAATTAGTTGATGATTCCGCGCTTAGCACTAAGTTTGCATTTTATTATAATCACTTTCATAAGTTTCGGCCATTCTTTAAGCAATTATTGTATTGTTTCTCGCATCTATAGTTTTTATTTGTTTGCTTATTTTTATATTTATTTTTATTTATCGCTTCTATAATAACAACATACCATTTTGATATCGTAATGGTTTATAATATTTATATCTGATACTAACGCTATGCTGTATTCACCAATGCCGCGTATCTCGTACCCCGGAAGGAATGCGAGATGGAGCTGACGCAGAAGGGCGAAATGGTCTCCAGGCTCCAAGGGAAGGCCGAACAAATTGGCAAAATACTACACAACCTCGAAAAATATAACCAGTTCTTAGGACCCGACCATGATCTAGTCAAAGCCCTCAGGTCCCCCACGACTAACGAAAATAATTTAGGCGAAAAATTAGAAAAACTCAAAGCGCAAGCTCAAAAGGGCACAAAGTCAAAGGATGATGGGCCGCCAAACAAGAAATTGAACTTGCAGGAAATACCACCCTTTAGAAAGTGCAACAGTAAAGATAAACCCGTTGGTTCAATAGCTGAATGAATCCAGTAAATAATTTAAAACACAAATGATAACCAATCTAGTCATTTTTGTACATAATATGTATTCCCTAAGGTGGTACTTCCTCTTAGTAAAATTTTATGAAATTAATACTAACAGATAATACAATGTCTATTCTTATAGTAAGGCTAATATGCTGGCAATAGTATACTTCTGAGTATTTCTTCCTATAGTATAATAATAAATTCTCAGCGCGTCACGATATTAACCTCATGAACTGTACCATAATCACTGTAAAATGCTTTATAATGTGTTATTCCGCTTAGTACTAACACAAAATTTTGACACTAACCGTAAGTTGTCATTGTTATAGTTAAATCTTATTGGCCTTGTTTTAGGAATGTGAAAGTTCCTTGAAACATAAAACTGAGCTAATAGCCAAATTGGAAGCAAAGACTGAATCAATGGGCAGCACGATACATCAACTCGATGAAAAGTAGGTTCTGTATTTTATTTTCTATGACACCGCATCTGCAGGCCCTAGTGTCTGTGCGCAAGGATCGAAAGAGTGCCTCGTTGTGCGAACGCTGAGTGTAACGCTTAACATATCAGTTAAATATACGCACATAGGTGTGAGCAGTGCACAGCTTGCGATAAATTTAAAAATAACGATAACTCTTTCCATTCGCTCGATATTGGCAAACCCTCACAATTGACTTAGAGACATAAGCAAACTTCTCAAGATCAGTATATTGTTATTTTTATATGATAAACGTTTGAATTTATATCGTTAAGGGAATACTGTTACGACGGTTATGCTACTGTTGCTTTGGCTTTATCGTTGCTGTGTAATCAATAACGGAGTATGGTTGTAATAGTCGGATCAATTTAAGTTTAGGTTTACTTCGTTTTCCATAAATGTTTAAAGTTAGCAGCTAAACAGTATTGTATTCTATTTGTTATCGTTTTTATTGGTTTTAATTTTTACATCTATTCTTGTATTGAAGTGATAATTATATTGTGTAATTTATTAGTTATTTAATCTAACCCAATCTAAAACAATGGACTAAATAACACGTGCGTAGATTAGATGAAGTTATTTTGTATACTTTTCTAGTGATGTTTAAAGTATTATTATGACTGTAACGATGGCAGGGAATGATCTGTAATGGTATTATTAAAGTACATTTGAATTTATTTGATCTCATTATGTAATTAGAGATTGAGCATTACCTATAATTTATATTATTGATATACCAATGTTTTAAAGTATTGTTATAAGCTTGTTAACAACTAGCTACGTCTATTTTAGGAAATTGTCCTTTCCTTTTTCATAGTTTTGTAATTTATTCGCGAGCGTAGATATGTAAAAGCCTTATTTATAATAAAGCATATTCAGTCGTATTCTGTATTTCATTGAATAGGCAACCAAAATCACTTGTTTTGATTTTATGTTGATTGTGTAGGTTTGCCATTATCTTTGCAGTTGTGTTTGCATGCTTTCTAATACAATAATGCAATCGTATTGTTAAAATAATAATTGAAATAAAAGTAATTTTCTACTGGGACTAAACACAATGTTGTACACTCGTTGAATATATGGAATACGCGTTTTCTAAGTAGCATGATTATTAACGCTACACCAGATTATAACACAATAAGTACCCAAGCCTGTAAATAATAAAAGTATTGGCTTTTATATTTTTTGTTGAATTTGTTTATATAACATAACACAAATACTTTAATTAGTTTCATAATGAAAAATAATTGAATGCAATAATCAGCCATTTTATCGTTATCAAACCAACGTAACAAAAAAAGGAGAACGGGGAGAAATGTTACCTCTTAAACGCATCAAAAAAAATATCACTAGCAAAATCTGATATATTTTTGAAACTTTATTAAGAAAAATATTGTTTTATATTCCATTTTTTTATTTTTAAACAAAGAATCTAAAAAGAAGAAGAAATTATAATGTTTGTATACTAAAATACTTTAATATACACAGAAATTCAAAAATAAAACTATTACTAAATACTGAACTAAATACTAGAAAAAAAAACCTATAAATAAAATACCTGACTTAGGTCGTTACTAATGAAGTCTACCGTTACAAAAAAGATTTAAAAAATACCTGTTCAAACTGATCGCAAACTTTTTTGATGTATGTATGTTTTAGTTAATAGGATTAGGTGTCCGACAGTAGTCCCAGTGAAATAAACGCTGTGCCATAAACGCTTTTCATCTAGAACTCAGTTTTCTTTTGTTTCTTTTTTTTTTATTTACCTAAAAGCCAAATCTGTACACGTCAGGTTACAGAGCGATAAAATGGCTCGGCAGAGTTTAGAAGAGAGCGCTCGCTCGCTCGGACAGAAGGCCGCGACGGCTGAGACGAGGGCGGTGGCCGCTGAGGGCGATCTACGGATAGAACGCGAGTGGCGGATATCGTTACAGGTAAGTCTTAATTGTTTAAAAAAGGCCTAGGTTTTGTCTTGAGATCTGAGACTTGAGCAAAAAACTTAGTACCAGGTTTAAACCAGGACCAAATATAAGCCGACCAATCAGATAAGCGTTTCTCTATTAGGTAATGTCACGAATGTGTCATTCATTTCTAATTTGTCAGCTAATATTAAGTCTTGGTTTAACCCGGTCTAAGTTTTTTGTTATACTCTTAAGTACACTACAAGTAAATTTCGAATATAATTATACTAGCATTTCATTCTAAGGTACTCTGTACTGTGTACTCTGTGCATTCTCTCTGCGTAAAGGTTAATAAGATTTTTACTAAGAGGTACTTGCAGCTACCTAAATATATCAGCCATTTTGTTTACTTCTACGGTCTACCCTATCTCCCTTTAGCGCCTTTGTTAATTTCGTAACGAATCCACAGGAATCAATGATGCGGGATCGTGATAAAATATCAATGCTGACTCAGGAGGTAGAGTCATTGAAATCAATTGGACAAGTAAGTACTTTACCATACTGGGTACGTGAATTGCTTTCAGCAATAAGACCGCCTAAATTGTACCATTCTCTATGAACATTTATGTAAATTGATAACGTGTGTGGTGTGCAATAAAGAGTATCTATTTATTATCTTTAGCACATGTTTGCACCAAAGCGGCAAAGGTTGTCTAGTAAAAACGAGATGATCGCATTACAGTCCATAGCCTTTTAAATATGCATATACATCATGCTTAAATTGAAAAATGTAACCAATACATCTCTTTGTAGCTAAAAGAACATTAACCTGTCAAACCCCATAAGACCCGAGGGCTGGCCGACAGCAATTAATTTGAAAAATGATACGTCTTCACGTATCGAGGTTTAGAATGCAATGTTACGGTTAAATAAAATTTTGTCCAGAAACGATACCGTAGACCGAGCTTGTTTGCCAGAGTCAACAGATTCTGTATTGTTATGACGTCTATAAGAGTTTACTGACCGTCAAAGTGTTGAGGAAACTTTTCCGCGCATTAAATTGCCCATACAAACAAGGCAGTGCAATAGTAGATTGTTATACAAGGGACGAAAGTGACCATTCCACTCGAGAAAAAGCGCCAATAGCTCGAGAATGGAATGGGTGCTTTCACCCGAGTTAAACATACTATTTTTCATTTCGACTGTGAGGAATCGAGGGTATCGATAGACTATCGATAGTTGAGGAAAAAGCAATAGTATCGATAAAATATCGATAGACTATCGATAGTTGAGGAAAAAGCAATAGTATTGATAAAATATCGATAGTATCGATGAAATGTAAATAGTATCGATAAAATATCGATAGTATCGATAGACTACCGAAAGTTGAGGAAAAAGCAATAGTATCGATAAAATATAGATAGTATCGATAAAATATCTATAGACTATCGATAGTCGAGAAAAAGCGATAGTATCGATAGACTATCGATGCTATTGCTTTTACCTCAACTATCGATACTATTGCTTTTGCCTCAACTATCGACAGTATATCGATACTATCGATATTTTATCGATACTATTGCTTTTACCTCAACTATCGATAGTCTATCGAGTTTAATACTAATAAAGTTAAATACGAAAATCACTATCGATAGCTGATACAGCTCTGACTATTGCAATAACTATCGATACTCTCGATAGTGGCCTTTTATTCAATAGTAGGAGTGGAGTATAAAGTAGGAGGGAAAATCTATTTCCCACCCTGCTATCTACACATGAAAGGTTAACTTTCCGAACAGGTGAGATGAAATAATAATTTGGAACCACAACACTCAGACCCGAAACAATATAGAAAATACAGAAACATATTTTCTATATTGACCGACCAGGGATCGAACCCGGTACCTCAGAGTTGGCGACACCCTGCAATGTGCGAGCCACTCAACCACGAAGGTCGTCAAAAAGCAGATACCTAATGAGTTGTAACACTACAATTCCTAAGTATAAAAGTTCCTAAGAAAATATGTCGAATGCTTCCAAACGCCTGCCTCACTTCCAGAAATACATAGCGCTGCAAGAAGAGCAGCACGTTCTAAAAACGCAATACAGCGAAGCACAGAAGACGCTAGAGGAGGTCGGGGCCACTCTGAGCGAGAACAAACTCCAGTTGGCAGAGTTGCTAGAGCGAGAGGCAAAAGCGGCTGCAAACGATGACACGCCCACTTGGACGGACGATAAGGACGCGGTTGCTTGCACCGCTTGCGCTAAAGAATTCACCATCGCTAGGCGGAAAGTGAGTTAACGCTTTTTGTCACGACAGGGAAAGTTAGGGAATCATAACGCATTGTTATGAGGACTATCACAAAGTATTTTTGTCAGAAAAGCGTTTTTTTTTTTTCTTTTAAATTTACTAGTAAATTTAACAATTAATCTATCTGAGGCCGCTATTTTGTGTAAAATTATTTAATTTTAGTAATAAGCGTTATCTACTGCAAAAACAAGTTGCCTAGAAGAGTTCACCAAAGTTATAATCCAGTTTGGTGCACTCTTTTATTGTAATTGGTTGTTTTTGTAGACTAAGTCTAGAAATTGTTAGTTACCACGAACGACATAGCGGCCACAGATTTTTATTTAATGTTGAAATAACTAGTTTTTTCAACAAAAAAAAACTTCTGACGAAAGTGTGTGATAGCCCACTAAAAGGTTGCGTAATAATAATGTGATGTACCACTATTAATGTAAGGTAACCTAGTATCCCATAGATTGTAAAAATCAAATCATCTTTTTTCAGCACCATTGCAGACGATGCGGCCACATATTCTGCCGAACTTGCAGTGAGAAAACTGTAGCACTGACCGGTAACGCGAAACCTGTACGCGTTTGCGAAGCTTGTTACGCAGAAGTAAGGGTCTCATAGTAAATGTGTCTCATTCACTTAGCCTGAGTGATTTTCATCTATCTACAAATTCAACTTTAGCGAATTATGTTGTAACAGCAGCAGCGGCATAGCTGCTATGCCGTGGTGTTATTTTGAAGGATATTTGCACTAGTTTACTTGTTACGGGGCTTATTTTACCATCATCTGTTAAATGTCTATTAAACTCAAACTTTTTTATAAGTTCTCTTAACCACCTATACGATATAAAAAGGGAATTATATAATTATTATATTTTAAATGTATTAAATCTGCAGAAAATAATTTTCTTTGAAATCCTACTAGTCGTTGAGGGAATCTTGGCAGGTGAGCAATATTTTACTAATATTTGTTGGCCCCCACGTTACATAACATCCCTTTCATGTTACGTAACATGAAAGGGATGGCAGTTGAAACTGCTTTGCATTGTTTTAACCAAAGAAGGCTCCTTACTTCCCATACATGCTCTGACCTGTCAAAATGTTTTTTTTTTCTTATGTTGGTGTACAACAATAATACAATAATATTTAAAGGGCTATAGTACCCTTAAACAACATTATAAATATGATAACATTTGGCAGTCAGGAAAACAAGTAATAATGCAAAAACATTTTAAGGTTATTATCTCACATATCTACGTTATGTATACTAGTCAAAACAAAATAGGGGCCACCACGTTTTTTTAGTTTTCCAATAAATGTATTATATTTAGGGGTTGATAAATTATTCGACCTAATTTATTGATTAATTTTTAATGTTTTAACATTAAAATTAACGAAGAAAAATTTGAAAATTTTAAAATGTTAGATTTTTGTGAAAAAATGAATTTTGGCTAAAAATACACTACATGAAAAAAAAATTTGAAACAATCTTATTTTTTTCTCATTTTTTCACTTTTTTAGTACCGTGTAAGCCCCTCCTCTTTTGTAAATGCGTTCTCGAAGCCTAGAGGGCATACTCTTTACCAAGTGGCGAACTGTTTCTTGTGCAATTTGTTCCCAGCTTGGTTGGTTTGTGTTCCGGACACTTCGTTTTAATAAATCCCACATGTGCTCGATTGGGTAAAGGTCTGGACTGTTGGCGGGCCACGGTAAAACGTGTATACCAGCTTCCTCTAGGGCTTCTCGGGTGGCTCTTGCTGTATAAGCGCGAGAATTATCGTGCATTAATTTAAATCCTGCACCAATTCTTTGTGCAAATGGCACCGCATGGGGTCTTATGACCTGTTCAATGTATCGTTGAGCCGTTACCGTACCTTCATTGAGAACTGCGAGCTCGGTTCGACCGGAGATCGAGATTCCGCCCCACACCATTACATTGGGACCCCCAAATCTGTCACTTTTATGGATGCAGGCATCCGAAAATCGTTCATCCTCTAGTCTCCAAACTCTAATGCGACGATCGTCACTAAAAATATTTACTTTGCACTCATCAGTGAACAATACTGTGCTCCAATCATTTGTGACCCAGTCCTGGTGTTGTCTTGCGAAAAATAAACGGTTCGCACGATGCGCACTTGTCAACGGAATTCGCACTACCGTGTCTCCAAGAGAATTGTTGGTCCTCGTGTAAACGATTCCTAATCGTTTGGTCGCTAACACGAGTACCCGTCGGGTTGTGGTTGCTCGAATTCTTTTAGAACTCCGTCTTCTGGTTACACTTCCAGTCTCTTGGAATCGATTCCAAGCATTCTGGATGGCTCTTCGTGAAAATCCCAGCTGCAGAGCTACAGAACGCTGCGAATGCCCTTCTTGTATCAATGCTATGGCTCTAGTTGCGGTTTGCACGTCCATATCTCTACGATTTCTCGGCATTGCTCTTTGAAAATTAGTCACACTCAAACTTAGCAAAATTTAACTGCTCGCGCACGAATTCACAGTTGGAATGACCTAAAACTTCGTTTAAAAGGTTGGGTAAATTCAAGTGGTTACAAAAAAAATGACAAACTGTCACCCACTTCAAAAACTATGCAAGCTGTAAACTCTCACGATGTTCGTTAACACTTAGGGTAACACCACAAAAAATGTAGGTACTCAACATCAGTTAGAAATTATTAAAATCGCTCCAGATGTCGAAATAAATAAGAGCCCTTATTTTGTTTTGACTAGTAGGTATATTTTTTGAAAATCGTTTTATTTTTTTTACACTGTCGTTTTATAAAAGTATTTTTATTTTGAATTGTATTCATTTTGACATCATACGTACAATAAAACATTACTGTACACGCAAACCTAATTTTTAAAATTTGACAGGTCAGTAATGGGCGTATAATCTTTAATATTTACGTATACAAAAATAAATAATATTAATCAGCATATATGCTGATGTGCTTACAAAGCTTCTGTCTACGTCTGATATATCGTTTGAAAAAAGCAGAATGCGCTTACTTTTTTTTTAATAAACTGTAAAACGTATTTAGGGTCACATTATCAAAAAAACTGCTGAAGGGGAATTTTTAACTATGAAAAAGGCTTACTAAGCGTAGTAGTCTACAGTGCAACAAAAAAGAGTACCTAAAAAATAAATGAAGGCGCCACTGTCAATAACAAGTATCAAGACCAATTATTTGCTTACTAAGCTACAAGTATTTAAACGACAGTGGCGCCTCCATTTATTTTCTACACTTTTTTTTGTTGCACTGTATCTATTCATTTGTAAGTTTATTGTCCTTTTCTTGCTGATTACTAGTGAAGTTCAAGTTTTGAGCCAAATATTTTTAAATTAAAATGCATTTCAAAAGATACGTAAAATAAAAACCGTTGATGATGATGACTTCATAAAATATTTTAATTAATTTGATGAACTGTTCGCAATGATATTCAAAGTTATAGTTTGTCTTTAAAATACTAACGTGTTCTCGAACTTTCGAGTATAATCTGTGTTTCTTAGGTCAAATTAGATTAATAAATATTACAATTATTAATGGAATTTAACGTAATCTCTTAGACTGAATGTGAAAAGAATAAGTTTTTTGGATAGGATTCTAGAAATGACCAATATGTAAATGAAAACGAACAAATAATGAATAAATAAAATTCGCGGTTTTAACCTATAATGATTACAAAAAAACCATGACCTGAAAATTCAAAACAATCATGGATTATTTATAGTGGGCGAATGTACATACTACCTTGTTGGAATCGAGCGCAAATCACAAATATTACCTCTAATCAACTGTATAATAGTATTAGTTCAACCGAGTACGACTGATCCTTGGCCTAGACATTGGGCCTCTGTTGTCTCGTTTGATGCCGTAGAAACCAGAAGAGAACGACTAATTTAGAAATGTCAAATTAAGTTATGGTACCTATTTTTCAAGATTTCGCGTCGTGTTTCGCTAGCGGAGAAAGAGACAGATGAACTTTAAGTTAGTTACCGAGAGTTCTGTCGGGTATCAGGCATATTTTATAGTTTTATGCATTTACTAAATTGCCTTTAGGGAAAGGTATCACGGGATGTAAAAATGTTACTGTAGCATACCATACTGAGGGCTTAGTGCGAGTTTTCATTTAACAGTCAGCATGTGACTGAAAAATGAAAAGCTATAGCTCGCGTGTCGGGAATTTTTATAAAAAAAAAACAGGTTTCGCAAACGTGCCGCTAGGGACGCTGACCAAATATCCATACAAATTTTCGCCACAAGGACGAAGATGAGAGCATGAAAAAACTCGCACTAGGGCCTTTGAACCAATCGAGCGCAACTCTCAAAAGAATTGTCTTAGGTCAGCGGTCGTACTATCTATAGTAGTAACTTTTGCCATATGATATTGTTATACGTCTAAAATATTGAAAAATAATATAATGTGTATTAATGGAATAATATGAGCACATAATAAGAAAATGTATTGAACAAGCATTGAATGCATTATAATTTAGATAAAATATACCTGTATTTAATGCAAGCGTCGCAATAACAACGCTATGAAATATAATACATACTATTATTCTGACGAATTTTATTGTTAAAAATATAGTTATTATTGTATTTGTGTTTTAGGGTGGTGCTCGAAATAATGTGTGTATATTAGGTTATCATCAATGAATTTGTTATTTAATTGTGTATTGTAAATATCGGTAATAAGATATTTATATTCTTAAATATAATTATTATTCAGAAATAGGTTTTTTTATTTTTACTCTTCTAAACTTAATGGTTTCAAAACTTTAATTGTACTTTAAAATATTTTTATTTTGAATACGAACAAAAAATTATTCATCACTGGACATGACATGCTCTAAAATTTGCTCCATCGCGACAGGGCTGTCTTCAGGGACCTAAAACAGATATTATTAAATTAACAAGTGATGATCATGACATTATAATAAATTGAATCAACTTTTAAACTTTGATGGGTTGGGTATTTAGATTTAATTTAAGAAAATATGAAGTTACACTATATTTTACGGTGGTTGAGCATAAATGTTAATAAAACCCAGCTTTGTTATTCTTATTTTTTTATTCTTAGTTTTTTTTTTTTAATTTAATCGGCAGACATTTGGCCGCAATCTCACCTGATGGTAAGCGACGATGCGGCCGATGATGGGACATGTCTGTCTAGAAGCAGCCTATTCACTCTTTTCTTAAAGGAATCCAAATCGTAGTGTTTAGGGAACACTTCAGCCGGCAATGAATTCCACTCTAGCCGTACGCAAGAGGAACGAAGATTTAAAACGTTTGGTGCGTATTAGTGGTATGTCAACGACATAAGGGTGGAACCCCCGCCTGCGTCTTATGTCCCGATAGTAGAAAGGGGCCGGTGGAATCAATTCGAGCAATTCCTTCGCACACTCGCCGAAATGTAGCCTGTAGAACACTGAAAGGCACGCCACCTTACGCCTATGTTCGAGGCTTTGCAGCTTAGTTTCGCAAAGTTCAGTGTCTCCAATAATTCGTATTGCTCTTTTTTCCATTGAGTCTAATGCAGCCAGATGGTATTTGGCAGATCCATCCCAAAGGTGGCAGCAGTACTCCATACAAGATCTAACTTGCGCTTGGTATAGTTGTAGAAGCTGCTTCGATGTAAAATACCGCCTGACCTTAGAGAGAACTCCAAGCTTTCTAGCTGCAGTTTTGGCTATGGACTCGATGTACTGGCCAAAATTCAAATTGGATGACAACTGGATACCTAGGAGCTGTAAGTTATCGGTGACGGAAACAGGCACACCCCGGAAATTAATTATTTTATTAATTATTTTGAGACCTGTCATTGCTTTCTCGACGTTAGTTTGAAAACTATATTATCTATTGCAATTTGAATGCAGTCGAGCTAGGTGGTAGGCTTGCATATCCTACCTATGTATCGTCACCGCATTTTGGGCCAACCGAGTAGCTGTTTCCCATTGAAGGCAGCTTACACGGTACATATTTTTACCCAGAGTTCGTTTTGCATGTTGTCCATGAAATGGGTCGGTAACATATTGTCTGACTGGCCAGAATTCAGACTCGCACAGTGCAAGGCCGATTCGCACTAAGTATAAATAAACGAGGAATGTAAATAATATCTTACCCAGTGTCCAGAACCAAAGACCCACCAAAAACTGAACCGGTGAGCTTTTTTGTAAAAGCCTGTTCTGTACCCGTTGATTTTTATTCGCTTGGCCCATTTAAACTCTTCGGCGCCATACCACTTCAGCTTGTGAACCCAGTTCGATGCTCCTGAAAAAATAAGGTTACTTGATCGGAACCCCTCGTATTCATTTTACAATTATACTTAATTCTAGTTTAATTTTGGTATCTACTGTGATCACTGATCACACACAAAACATTGCACATAACAATATTTTGTAGAAAATAGTTACCTGCTAGTGGCGTCACCACATCCAAGTTCCCATTGTAAACTGCGATATTCAGCCGAGTTTTATTTAGCAGCAATTCTACTGAAATACACAAATTGTTATAAAAATACATACACAAAATTGTTCACAATACCAGTGCATATTATATTTACTTACAAAATTTTGTAGATGGTACGAAAAAGCTTCGATTCAAGCTTTGGAAGACATCTTCTGAGATGTATGACCAGTCTAAACTTTGATTCACCATTCTCAGCGTCGGTTTAACGTATTTGTTTATTCTCTTTTCTAGGCCACTCAGGGCCCGGCTTGTGTCCACTTGGTTAATGTTGTTGAAGTTTATGTCCAATCCAGTCTCGTCTGTAACGGTTTTATACAGGACGGCGTCCCATGCGCTGGCTGCCACGTAGTCTTTCCGATCTACGGATTCCGCTATCCTCTTCGTCACGACAGTGCATTTCAGGTACGTAGTATGATCGATTGCACCCTGCAGAAAGCTAACTCAGATAACAATTTTGGAAATACTATAAATTATTGTTTTTTAAGTGATAATAAGCATTCACTATGCAATCTAAATATATATTTTAAATCGAAAGAAATACTTGCAATAGTATTTCTTTCGAGTGTTGAGGATGTAATCCCAATAACATGATTGATTAACAACGCGGCATTACAGCGTTAAGAAGCACTTGAAAATTTCGACAGGCTCTGCCAACGCCAGGGTGGCCGAGAGGTTAGGCAATCGCCCGGTATGCAGTCCTTAACTCATATTTTCTAAAATAAACATTAGCTTACGCACTTGGGTCATGGAAATCAATGTAAGTGTTACCACAACACCGATACCAAAGACAATATAGAAAATATGGATTTATTGACTGGATCGGCGATCGAATCTGGGAACCCAGATACCCCGACACCTTGAAAACCGGTGTGCGAGTGGCTCTACATCAGAAGTCGTCGAATTTTATGGCTCAAAGGTCAAGGAGACTTCCATGGATGTTATTCCTTGAATAAATACATAAATTATTATGCATATTTCCAGATAAGATACCTACCATGTTGTACAAAAACTCAGGTAGCGCTAAAGTGCTTTCTTTCGGGTTGACCCATCCGCTGCCAATACCTATGCCTTTAAAATTCATCTTTAGACGCTTCTTTTCGATTGCCTGAGGAAAAGCCAAACACGAAACTGTATTAAACACAAATGTAGGCCTAAATTTTTTTTATGCCACTTATTCATAGTAAATATTTTATTTTATTCTAGTGAAAGGGACAATGACATGGGATATATTGAATTTTTGAACTGCACCCGAGTAAAACCGGTGCGGTCGGGTTTTTTATAAAGGAATCAAAAACAACTACTTTCTTGGGGCAAGAATTAAGCTTGAGTGAATTTTTAATTCTTGTTTTAATCAAATTAAATTAAAGATAGGCGTAGCCGCGTGGATGTCTAGTGTAGTGTAAATAGGGTAACCAACTAGGGTATCCCACGACTAAGCGACTCGAAGGTAAAGTACTTTAAATTTGCAGATATGTTATTTTGCTAAATGGAAACAACATTTCGATTGACATCATACAAACTCAAGATGTTTTCTTATTATATTTCAACCGACCGTTGATTCGTTTTCCAGACGAGAAGGCAACTATTTTGATAAAATCTTTGAATGCAGTATTATTTTAGTAAATAATATCTCCATTCAGCAAATTATTATTATCTGCAATATTTTTTCCTTCCAGTCGCATATTGTTGTATACACTATACGTAAATACATACCGTGTGTAGATAATACGCTAATCTCGGACAAAGCTTGCCTCCGTAACTCTGACTGAAAATATAAGTCGGTGTTTTGCGAAATTCTTTGTGCGTTCGGAAGAACGCTTTGATAGTTTTGGAGAGGTCAGTCGCTGAGAAAATAAATGGAGAAACATGCATTAATTTCGATTGCCAAATAAAGCTGCTTCCAAAAAAGCGTTTCCTTTTTTGGAAGGAGGACAAATGATATCTGACCTTCCTGAATGAAATTAAGTGATACATGATGAACAAGTCGTAGGCCCTATGTAGGTAGGTGCGTAACATACAAAGTGAGTGTGGAGACTCGTAATTTTATGAAAGTAAACCTACTTGACGCGAGATTATCTGTAAGACAAACTGTCTTACAGATAATCTCGCGTGAAAATCCCGTATCCTCGCTTTTATTTTTAGGTTTCCGTACCTCAAATGGAAAAAAGGAACCCATATAGGATCACTTTGTTGTCCGTCTGTCTGTCAAGAACCTTTTTCTTAGGAACGCGTGGAGGTATAAAGTTGAAATTAACATCAAATACTTATGACTATGTCTATTATAGTTCCTTGAAGCTAACCAAAAATCAAGCTTTTAAGTCAACGCAATCAAAAACCATGGGGTACTTCCCGTGGAATTAGAACCATGAAATTTGGCAAGTAGGAAGGTCTAACAGTACAGGTTAAGGAAAAGGTCTGAAAACCGCGAATTTGTGATTACATCGTAGAAAAAACTTTTGTTTGTTTGAAAACCTCAGTGCGCGAGTCCTACTCGCGTTTTTCTTACATTGTCTAAGGTTGCACGCACATGATTGTTTGGAATTCTGTCTAAGTAAGTAGTCACATTAAATGCTAATAAAGGTAATAAAGAGATAATAGTCCTTTATTCCTTAGTTATATCAGGCCTGTGTATCTCCCCGCGTAGGTAGCAAAAACGTACCTACGCGCGGCGACCCTTACTTAGGGCAGGCCTGTGTATCTCCCCGCGTAAGTAGCAAAAACGTACCTACGCGCGGCGCCCCTACTTAGGGGCTAAAACAAGTTGCGTGTCGATAGTCGCTACCGGCCAGTGACACGCTCGCGCGTTTTATTCACCGGCGGCCGCGCGGCTACGTTGCTGGCTGGACGAGAATGAATAAAGTACTAGAAAGAGGCGCTAGATGGCGTTAGAAGCTTCTCGTAGCAGTCAACCCTATCGCGTCGCGTGATATAACGTCACTGAATAGGTTTAGTGTATTATGAATCATATTCCAGAGCAACAAGTATAAAATTATCTTGCAATGGATTTTTGTAGGTGTCTACACGAAAATGTGCTTGACTCTAAGGCGAACTAAATTACGCCATATTGTTGACGACATTGAGTAGACATTTCTATGAATACAATTGCTAAGTCATACTTCTGTACGAAGTACTAGTATTCTGTGCTAAGGGGCTAAAACAAGTTGCGTGTCGCTACCGGCCAGCGACACGCTTGCGCGTTTTATTCACCGGCGGCCGCGCGGCTACGTTGCTGGCTGGACGAGAATAAATAAAGTACTAGAAAGAGGCGCTAGATGGCGTTAGAAGCTTCTCGTAGCAGTCAACCCTATCGCGTCGCGTGAAATTACGTCACTGAATAGGTTTAGTGTATTATGAATCATATTCCAGAGCAATAAGTATGAAATTATCTTGCAATGGATTTTTGTAGGTGTCTACACGAAAATGTGCTTGTCTCTGAGGCGAACTAAATTACGCCATATTGTTGACGACATTGAGTAGACATTTCTTTGAATACAATTGCTAAGTCATACTTCTGTACGAAGTACTAGTACTTATTCTGTGGTTATATGAATGAAATAGTTGCAAGCAAACAAAAGTTAGTTGTCTACGAGTAGAGGCTAGAGGTCTTAAGCACAAAACAAGGTCCAGCCGTTACTTAATTTCATAAAACTTTCGGAACTTCGTAATAAACAAGGATGACGTTTCGTTCCTAATCGTAATGAATATTTTTTGCGTCGGGGTGTGTAATTAATTTGTTATTGACTTATAACAATGGTCTACTAAGGGCACTATTACTTTGTTTTTGGGACACCCAGTTTAGAAAATAGTTTAAAATCGTTTAATCTCGTGTCGGTATTGTATGGTAAGAATCGAATTTAATTTAAATCACGAAGTCTTCTTCTTTTTCACACGACCTTTTAAATTTTGTAATTAAAATTATTTTACGTTTGTTATTGTAACAATAGGCGATTCGTTATAAATGAACAATCTCTTACCCATCATTCTGTCTGTCTTCACGAGTAAAGATTTATCAGTAACATAACTGAAACCTGTACCCACGGGGTGGTCTATCAACAATACGTTTCTGCCTTTCACCTAAAAATATTAAGTTAACTCAATAAAGTCTTGATCTCGCTCGTCATAATATTATTTCATTACATATACACATCATTCAGTAACAGTACTAACTTGTTGACTACGAAACGTGGGTTTTTTGATATTAATTAATTCTATCAATAGACTGAGCTGCTACAAAGAATTATCGGCCAACTAACTTTGGGCTTAATCAAGTAATAAGTATCATCATCTTATAAGTTGAGAACTTGAAATAGGTAAGATCTATGTAAGTTACGTACGTACATACGTACCTATCTCAAGTTCTCAACTTATTAGATACAAAGTACTACTTTGTATTATCTACGCAATAAAAATACGGTGTGATTGAAATTCTAGTCATCTACTGATCAACCCGCTATGGAATTGAGACAACGCTTAGCAGTCCATCAATAGATACCTAGTAAGTAATGTTACAAAGATGCACTTGTTGATGAGCTATACTAAGGAATGAATAGGTAGATAGAAACACATTTTCATACCCAGGTATGATTTCGTGGTTGCATATCCATATTCAGAGGGCCTATTTCGGCGAAATTGGCTATCCCACTGGCAGCCAAGCCGGGGCCTCCTTGGATCCATATTATTAGAGGCTTTCTATCAGCCCCAAAGCTTGTGCCGTCGGCATAATACAGCCAGTAAAATATAAACGCACCAGGCCTAACTTCCACATACTTTTGTACACTTTTCCAGGGATTTTTACTTATTGCTTCTGTGTATGGGTTGAATTCTAGACGTTAAACGAAAAAATATATTATTCATATATATTTTTTTTTCGAAAAAGTACTAAGCACTAAGTTATACTTAATTCTAAGGAAAACAATAGAACGAACTTCTTTCTCACGCTAATTTACTGGCTAACGATCGATCGATATCGTAATTTTGATGCAAGAAATAAACCAAGTAAGTATAATTAGCTGACATTAATGGATTATCTTTTTACCTAAACTTAAGTACATATTATAAAAATAATGAAACGTACCCTCATAAAAAACTTCAGCCCTTGCGAGTCCCATCACCGCAATAAAAATGAGAAGAACATTCATTTTGAAATGTCAATTCAACAAACTAGAAATAAATCCAGAGAAACAGCCACTCGCGAACTTCACGCGCGCGCTTTTGAGCGCTTCAGAACTTTCAACGGTTCAAGTTCGCAAACGAATTAAACGCGGTGATATCATCCTTGCGCTAATGAATTAATGAGGTAAATGAACAAAAATACGAGCACGTGCCTAATCCAGAGACTCTTAAATGACGACTGTCACGCGCTCCCTATTAGTACCTACACGTAGGTGGAGACGCGTTCGTGTCCGTAACGTGTCGCCGAAGTAGGTACAGTCGCTCAGGAATTTTGGTTTACCGTAAAATTCACCTTAAAATCAAAATTATTGCGCACAACAGACATATACCCTGCGTAAAGCACTTTCACTGAATGACAATAGGTAGGTACCTACCAGTCTGCATGAACTATCAAAGGTTGCATCTTGGTATTTTCTCCGAGGCGAAGGCTAACCACAGTAACCTCATTATTAGTAGGTGCAATGTTATGGAAACAACCTCCCCCTTTTATGAAGAAGGTTAAAAGGTCAGTCCTTGCAGACAAAGACTGACTACACTTAATTTATAAATTATTAAAATAAAACATAGATATATTTGTGTTGTGTGTGTTTTATTTGAAAAGCAAGTCAAAGAAGGATCCTATTACCGTGTTGTCATTAGTTAATTTTCTAGGCCTTGGACGTCGGTTTACCGAGATATACGTCGGCTGCGTAGATAGTTGTCGCAAACTATCAATGTACTCGAGTCGTCTCCGAATTGCTTCATCCTGGGTAGATACAGTGGGTCTAGTATGACCCACCACGTGGTGAATAGGTCCTCCTACTACATCAGGGCGATACGTTTGCTGGACCTCCGAAACATCACTGCTCTCGTGTACAGGTTTGAAGTTGTCTAAAAGAAAGCAGGTTTTATTAATGCGTTCTCTTTGCCAATCAAGATAATCAACTTTCTCCATACATCAAGTAGGGCATATTTATTTTTAGCTTCGTGAATTCAAACAGTTGCCAATTATGCATTGGTGCATTTCTTATCTACAGCAGATCAGAGAAATGGATACCTAATATTCTTACGTTGCACCTACACATTCTTTTAATGACATTACTGTTGTTGCATTATTATAACTTACATATTTGCAGTTACATCCTAGAAATGGAAATCTAAATAAAACTATTCAAATGCAACAATTTATTGAATAATATCAAATAGGATAAATCTCAAGAAGTTGTTTCTTTGCTATACAACAGAATATTATACAGGGTGTCCCATAAAGTGTGTGCCAAACTGACACTGGAGATAGCTTAGCCATAGACCTTTTAAATAAAAACAACATATCTCTAATAAACATCTCATGGTTTGGAAGTTAATTCCACTTTTTTTATTTTTCTTGTATTCAGAAGAGTTTTTTTAAAGATCTATGGCGAAGCTTGCTCCAGTGGCACGATTATTTCGGGCCACCCTGTATAAGTAGAGACTTTCCATACATACTGAGATTAAGGTTATAGATATTATGTCAAAATACCAATAACCATACCTACTAGTACCATATTTTAATATTTTTTAAATTACCTTGTATAGTATCTACACCAAATTACACCCTCAAAAAATTGCAACAAGGATTGTACCTAATGTTCCACGCAAGGACCAAATGTACCTAATATAAAATTAATACACAAAATTGAAATCTCTAAATAGGTACGTACCTGACGGAGTCTGTTCACTTTGCGGCTTGTAGTAATTATTGCTCAACAGCCCCCCTGACCAATAAGGGGGCCTTTGTGGGTACTGGGGGCGATGGTGCGGAGGTTTAGTTGGCGGAGTTTTAGTGGTCGTTGTGCTAGAGGTAGTTGTGGGGGGCTTAAATGCAGGCAAGTGATGTGGCGGCTGGTTGCCGAACAACCCGAAAATCCACCGATTATCAGCACGACTATTACGGTTCCGATTTTGATGAGTCACTGGAAAAAATATTAATCCTTTATAATTAAATAGTCTTCACCGCCGTCGCATCTTACTTTTTTAGACTTTCCCCTATCCAAAGCTTGTGTAAAAGTAATTGCTTTCAGCATGACCGCCTAAATTGTACGACTATGAAAATTTTGTTAATCTAATGTGTGGTCTGCAAAGAGATCTATCTACCTACTTATATAAAAAAATATTATGAAATATTTTTACTTCTCTATTTAATGCGTTAACTACGAGTATGTACAGAATATCGTGTTTATTGTCCTGATTGAGAATCCCGCCACCGATTAACTTTTATTAGCGAGCCCACTTGCCAAACTTGTCAGATTCGTGATTCGCATTCGCACACATCAAAACAACTAGGCTGCCATAGTCTGTACTAGAGGTAGAAGGTACAGGGATTTGACTTCCCAACCGGTAGTCCTAAGTTCGATTCCTGATTTGCTAAAGCTAAGCTAAAGTTTGGGCAATATCCTAGGTCATATTATTACATAAGTACTTATTATTCCAAGATTAACTTACCAGAGCTCAGATCATTTTCGTCATAGTCCTCGATATCTCCGCAGTCACCTGTCTGGTCCGACTGAGGTTGTTCCTGGAGGGAAGCCTGATCATGGGGCCTGGTTGGCGAGCCGTGACTGGTGGGACTCAGGAGGTCATAGTACGCAGCGAATGTCCGACCGTGGGGGCGCTCCCAGCTCGCGATCCTGCGATGAGGAGCTATTTTGTTCGTTGGGCAAAGGGCTGGGTTTACGGTAACCGAGTTTAGTGGTGCTGCCAGTAAAAATATCTGTAATTATAAATCAATTTGAGTATTTTCTTGGTATTACGTGCAGAATGTTAATTGTACATTTGCGCCTACTATAAGCAGATCTTGATACTATTTTACAAATAGTATTATTCTAAGCAAATAGGTAAGTACCTACTAGTTTTAGCGTACTAACTATTATATGATCTGTAGTTTTAGTATCTAAACTTTATAGCTTACGTTACTTATACCATGTAATGTTATGCTGTAGGTACAGATTATTAAAAAAATATGTTTTGTTAATAACATTTTTTCGACGGGGTGGTACACTTACCAATACAACTTTAATTGCAAAGCTTCCTCCTAACTGTTCCATAATTTAAAAATATATATTTTAAAACACTCAAATAAAAAATAACAGCCGCAAAACTGGGTAGCGCTGGGTAGTCCTGCCGGCGTCTGATTGCGGGCCCAAAATCTTATGGTCACCACCACAACTCGCGTCTCCCACGCACGCTCTGGTGAAACCAGAGCCTTGGGTAACGGTCGCCCCTTATACGTGTTATTGTGATTTGGGCAAAAACCTAACGAAATCCACCCAAAAAATAATTTGAAATAGCTCTACCCAATAAACTTGCAATAGCGCGTCCTAACCTTTTAAGACATTATGAATTTATGGCTTTAGAGTCCTAGACTAGACGCGTTTAATCAATTTGTTTATCGCCAAGTTTTGAGGACACATACTGAGTAATGGGTAAACCCATTATTGACCCTGGTCGGTCATGCACTAACAAATTTGTTATACTTAATATCTCGTCGAGGTATGTAGGTTAGTGTTATTAGATAAGTAATAATCTGATTACTAATTTAGAGAGAAGACTTACTTACCTACATATTTTAAGTATCTGCCTAAGTAAAAAAAACTACGTTGGCATATTTAATAAAAACTCAAATCAGACTGCAGTTATTGTGTAGGTAGTTAAGACGCATTTTGGTATTTCGTACATCTAAAGTGCACTTTTTGCAAACTTCACACATAGAAAATTACTTAATAGTGATGTACTGAAAACGGTAGAATAATTATAAGTTAACTTATCAGTTAATTATAATGATAAGCTTAACTTATTGCGTATTCAAGTTAGTTAGGACATTAAACGGATAGTGACTTAAAATAAAACCAATATTTAAAAGACAGTGTGTGTGGTGGCTTGCCTACACAGATGCCTCGTATGCTTAAAATTACTCTCAGAAATGTGTGATTAAGAATAGTTGGATGGAAACATTTCCTTCGCAACAATTTTCGCAAGCTTATCCTTTTTCAAGACAATCACCTAAGCGCTGTATCGAAGACACATTACCTATATCATTCATTTGTGAAGCGCTGGACTGGGTCTATGGCTGGATGTCTTTTCTTAATTCAGTAGGCACCTACTCTCGAGGGATTAGGTAGGTAGTTAGTTACCTTTGGTAAGACCAATAAGATTTTATGTCATGGTGAGACAATTAGATAATTATTCAAAGTAATTGTATTTGTCTAAGTAAATTACGAATTTTATCGAACACCTACTTGAAAAGAAACTCAAGTTGGCTTAAACTATCTTGAACTATTTTACATAGGTATTCTGAAGTTTGACGCCAAAACTAACTGAACTTAAAATTAATTAATGGCTTAAGATCAGGGCCGTAGTAAAACCGGGAGTGTAAGGCGGTGCATGCCTGCAAGCGGTACCCGGTACGCCCAGGGGGTGTCATATCGAGCGAGCAATTTATAGTCATAATACCCACCACAACCTACAAGGCAGCATAAGCGGTTTATATTGCATAGAGAGAGAGAAATAAAAGCATTTCATAAAAAAGAACGCTTGCTTTTCACGCGCAACAATTAGGAGCTCTTCGATGCTTTATAATAAGGGAATCCAGACATAATAAGCGCTCGCCGCACCTAAGTAATGCCTTTTCTTTATTTTAAAAATCGGCTAAGTGCGAGTCATTAGACACTATATTATGCCCTTTTTAGGGTTCCGTACCTTAAAAGGAAAAAAGGAACCCTTATAGGATCACTTTGTTGTCCGTCTGTCCGTCTGTCTGTCAAGACACTTTTTCTCAGGAACGCGTGAAGGTATAAGGTTGAAATTACTATTAAATACTTATGTCTATGGTCCCTTAAAGCTGTAAAAGAATCAAGCTTTTAAGTTAACAAAAGATACGGCCAATTAAGTCCTATTTTCTAACATTTTTCCCCATTTCTCAGGGGAATCAAAACCTATAGGGTACTTCCCATAGACCTAGCTAGTAGATCCATGAAATTTGGCAAGAAGGAAGGTCTTTCCGGACTTTTTCCTCATCATTAGTTGAGGAAAATGTCCGAAAATTCCTTATTTTTTGTTAAGTCAAATACAAAAAGAACTTTTCATCTCACCTGTTCGGAAAGTTAAACTTTCATGTGTAGATAGCCGGGTGGGAAATAGCTTTTCCCTTCTATTGATAAAAGACCACTATCGAGAGTATCGATAGTTATGGCAATAGTCAGAGCTGTATCAACTATCGATAGTGATTTTAATTTATAACTTGATACTATCGATAGCCTATCGATACTAATTATTATCGATACTTTTACCTCAACTATCGATAGTCTATCGATATTTTATCGATACTTTTGCTTTTGCCTCAACTATCGATAGTCTATCGATATTTTATCGATACTTTTGCTTTTGCCTCAACTATCGATATTTTATCGATACTATTGCTTTTGCTTTTACTATCGATAGTCTATCGGTAGTTTATCGATACTATCGATATTTTATCGATACTATTACTCTTACCTCAACTATCGCTAGTCTATCGCTACTATTGATATTATTGCTTTTGCCTCAACTATCGATACTATCGATATTTTATCGATACTTTCCTCACAGTCGAAATGAAAAATAGTATGTTTAACTCGGGTGAAAGCACCCATTCCACTCTCGAGCTATTGAAAGAAACTTCTCGAGTGGAATGTTTACTTTCGGCCCTTGTATAACAATCTACTATTTTGCGAAGTTATCGCGAAGAACAAACAATTCTGGTTCAAAAAAATCACAATAGATGGCGTTGTTGGGTTTTAACTCGTAATAAGATGCGATATATCTGAAATAGGTAAATCAAGCAGCAAGTCAGAAACAATTTTCGGCGGCATTAAGTACTACTGGTAAATTAAGTATTCTGGTCGTTTTTGTTGGTTTTTTCAAGAATTATATTTCTTTACTAACACGCTTTTATTATTTTATTTTATAAATAAGGTCGACCTGTAGTCATGTACGTAAATATAATGGAATCTAAGTTAACAAATTTAACCATCTTCCAAGGATCGTAGCGTCAAGAAAAATGACAGCTGTATGTAGTTCTGATGACAATACAATAATATGGTATTGTCGAACTGATCTGATGATGGAGCCGGAAGATATGAACTAAAACTTCATGAAGGAGCATTGTATCTTCGTCTGATGATGAAGCCGGAAGATAGGCACTGGTATTCCATGATAGAGTGTCGTATCATAGCCGTATTTAGAATTGTTAGAAAGGTCTTGTGGTGCACTTTAACGACGATTAAGTTTCAAGGTCTGATGATGTAGCCGGAAGATAGGCACTGGCACTCTATGATGGAATATCGTATCATAGCCGTGTTTGCACTTGTGAGTAGTTCTGATAACATTACAATAATATGGTACTGTCGAACTGATTTCTTGATGGAGCCGGAAGATATGAACTTTAACTTCATGATGGATGGAACAGCGTATCCTAGCTGTGTTTGAACTTGTTAGAAAAGTCTTGTAATGAACTTTGACCACTATGAGGTTTTTAAGGGCTTATGATGAAACCGGAAAATAGGCACTGGTATTCCATGATGGAATATTGTATCATAGCCGTATTTGGGCTTGTTAGAAAGGTCTTGAAATTAACAATTAATTTTTATTATTCATACTTCTACTAGCTGACCTGGCGAACGTTGTTTTGCCTTTTTTTGCAGTGGATACTTATCACTTGAGCGCTTTAACATTTAGATGACTTTAGCAGCGCGCTGCTGATAATTTCATACTATAAACAGAGCGCAACAGCCGCGCGGTATAACTGCGCGACATTCGCATGCTCTCTCTGCATTCAGTCAAGGCGCTGAGCTAGTGTTGTTTTACTAAAGAACATTAACAAATTTGGATTATAGGACAAGATAGGATAGGACAAGGCTATAGGACAATAATAACCATTTTGGAGTCACTTTTAAAAAGCTTCGACAGCGCGACCGTATACGCCATAGTCGCGCTGCTAAAGTCGTCTAAATGTAAAGCCGTTTTAAGTGATAAGGGTGTTAGCCACCCTACGGAACACGGAACCCTTCGTGCGCGAGTCCGACTCGCACTTGACCGGTTTTTTCAGTTTTAACAAGCAACTACTTCCCCTTAGTCACTTAAACTTTCGTGTTTAGTACACGACACACACGACTGTAACTGCTAAACTAATAATGTTATTTTAACCGCTACAGTTTTCTTTTAAAGTTTATGAAATGCACTAGGTATTACCATGATTATTTTCAGATTTTTCAAGCCAGTAGTTTAGCTTTAAGTGGGGAGGGGGATGCCATACTGGACCAAAAAAATTGCATTTTAAAGTTTAATATTTCGAAAAATTGTTTTAGAAACCCTTAAGTAACTTTGAAGGACCTATTCAACCCCTACCCTACATGATGGCGTCGGCAACGAAAAAAATATTCCTCCCCACTTCACATGTGAACTACCCTAAAAAAATATTTTCCAAAATTTTATTCTACCACTTTGTCGGCATACATACATTACAGCTTTCTGGTACAAACGGTCAGCGGTCGCTTTGCAAAACTTCGGACAGACAGACAGACGGACATGACGAAACTATAAGGGTATCTTTTCAGGACTACGGAACCCTAAAAATGAACATGAGCTACAATCAATGTTTAGTGCTCGCTCCTAAATTCCTACCTAGTACGTTAAATGATATTCCTTCATAATTAATGATACTAAACTGAAAGACTTCTTCTTCCAAATGTGTCATTATAAACAATATAGTATAAGTAGTTCTTTATTTATATCAGTTTACTCTTAATTTGTGTATCAATTCACAAAAATCGTGCGCAAGTGACGACAAAACCTGAACTTCCCGCCTCGTCTATGCTGCCATTTTCCACTCCGTTACACGCATATTCTTCCCTTGCAGTACCTACCCTTGCCCATTTATAAAAATTGTTGGCTGTGTGTGCTGCTGTGCCGGATTAGTGATCGTTCGTGACATAAGAAAAAAAACGTAATGTCAAAAAAGTTCAAGTGTCATTTTTCACGCATTGATTTTTTATTTTCGTCACATAAAAAATACATTTTCTTTGCTTTTTGTATTACAAAATGGCAAAACAGCAAGGCAAAGTTTATTTGGGGTACGAAGATGAACCCATTGGTGATAAGAACCAGACGCTATTAAATTACACAGTCAATAAAATTGGAGGTTTACCTGTAAGTGATAATGTAAAGCCTGTTTTTTTACCTCTCTTTATTAAATTAAATAGATAATACGTTGTTGAATAAATACTTTGATCATTGCAGGATTGGCCTCCCTTAGAAAATGTTCAATTTTCTTCAAAGTGCCCACTGTGCAGTTTGCACAGGTTTCTAGTCATACAATGTTATGCCCCACTCGAGAACTCACCTTATCATCGCACCTTGTATGTTTTCGCATGTATCAACCCAAACTGTTGGACACAATCCGAGAGGTATTCTTTCCATCTATTTTATTTAATTAGCTAAATTTTACTACTAACATACATACTATGTTACATACTACCATTCATAAAAACTTAAACCTTATTTTTCAATTGACTTCCAGCTGGCTATGTCTAAGAAGCCAAATCCTAGACAGTGCTACAACTCAATCATCAACCATAGTGGCAATGCCCAAATCTGAAAGTAATCTGACATGGTGCAATGGCTCTGACGAGTGGGATGAAAATGATAATGGAGACACAGCTAATGGAAATTTTATGAATGTTGACAATGCACCAAGCCCTATTAACGCTATGCAAAGGTAAGATTATTGTCTTATACAAATCTAAATCTATAAATGCAGTCGGCATTTATAGATTTAGATGTCCAGTGTTCTGAGGGGTATTCATAAAGGTATTTTGTTTGATTCATGTAAATTGAGAAATCTTTTATTAATGAGTACAAGTCTGTGTCCCCCGTTTTTGTTATTGTATTTCAAATTTAATCTCTATTTTCTTTTGACAGGAATTCTGATGAAGATGAAGAAAGTAATTCCATAGAATTAGAAACAGTTGAGCAAGCTTTTGGAAACTTGCAGGTCTTTGATGCTCACAATGCAAACATGTCCCCAGTTCAGGGTAAAATAATAGATAGTATAGCACATACATGTACATAACAAATTTACCATACATTTATTAGGAATAAGTACTTTATCTAATCTAAGGAGATTTGCATAATAAGTCAGTTGTTAAATTCAGGAGCGTTTGGAGCCATAAGAGCACCAGTAGCAGCAGCGGAATTGGAAGGTGGAGATGAACCAGGACTTGTCACTGTAGACACACCTTTGACTCCCTCAAATGATATGGAAGCCTTACTTCATCAAGTAAGTGCTTTGATAAAATTGTAATACCACATCATATACAATTAATATACCTTTCATAGTGTATTTAGTGTCTGTAATAACTTGTGTAGTACTCTAAATGAGTTAGAATTATGGTTGACGGTAAAGTCCAAAGAGAGATCTTGCATATCAAGGCTGATAACAAATCGTAGGTGGTGGCAATATACCAAGGTTTCATCGTTTGTGATGCAATAGTTTCTTTGAAAATTAAAAAATACCTGGCTCGGACAGAAAGCCAGAAATTCACCTTTTTGGACACTCTGGATCTCAACTTCCAGTAGGATTCTTTTCGGACAGCCGTAGCGAGTGGTCGTGTCCACCACGTGCACTGCAATCGGCCGCACCCCAAAAAAGATCTATTGTCTCTAAGCCCAACACGTGCGCGCAAAGGCAACTTTACTATGAATTTCTCCGCAAACCTCGTAAATAACTTGCAATCTCGAGTAAAAATTAAACAAAACAACCTCATAATCAAAAAAAATTGGGAAATTAAAAAACGTAGTCAAGTAGCAAAAATCTTTTTGCGTTATCGGTGTAAAATAAAAAAAAGTGATCAAATCAAACAATAGCGCGCTATGTTTTTCTTTAAGTGTTAAGTGTCGGTGTAAGTAGTGTAATTTAAAGGGGGTTTTTGTAAAAATAGCAAAGTACCACAAGTGTTTTCTCCTAATACACCCGCGAGTGTTTACGGGCGAAAACACTCGCGGGTGTATTAGGTTGCATTAAGTTTGTAGTTTATTCCATAAAGCTCGTGTGTGATAGTGTTAATGTGTAGTGTAAAGTGCTAACAAGCAGTCACAACCCCCCTAACAGCGCTGACAGCCCGACGACAAACAATTTAGCACGCTGTCCAACGCAACAAAGGCAAGAACGAACGAGATTTTGGTGAGATCGTTCCATTATTGGCTAAATATAATAAGTCTAAACAACCAAGAAGACGACCTGAATGTTATCTAGATGCTGGCCTTCTCCTCTAGCAGCACAATAGCAGAACACAAACAAATAGATAATTAAACCTTGCAATAAACTGAGCCCCCGGGCATAGGACAGACCGGGCTTGCTCATAAGGAAAATATTACTCGCGTATAATTATATAGTATCAGTCTGAAATTACGCAGAATAGCATCTAGGATAATAAAACCCTAATAGTAATAGGTCTTAAATCAGAAGATCGCTCAAACCCAACGAGCGCGTTAGGGCAACATAACAGTGAATCGTTAGTTTAAATACTAAAAAGAAAATTAATAAATTGTAGTTAAATCAATGCGGTTTTTTAGGATAAAAATGCCAAGTGATAATTATCACTCACTTAGGAACCAAAATTAAAACTGAAACCGACAAACGCATTTTCAATCTGGAATCGCGTGAGGGTAAGTGTTGTGAAAAGACTGAGTGAAACCCTGAGTGCTAGCTAACAGGAGGGCGGCAACATCAATGTTCGACGTACTTACTTACACTGCAGCTAAACCTCTGATAAAGGAAACTTGGTGAGATCGGTCCTTACTTAAACCTACCGATTTAATATCAAATGTCGTCCCGATCATCCTATCTCAGAAAAACAACAACAATTTAGAACAACTGCATAGCCAAAAAGATATAGGTTAAACGTAAAAGCATTAGGTATAAAAATTAAAACAGTAACTAAAATAATATATACTAACTCACACAGCTACCGTCGCATCTACAAACTTAGACATAAGTAAAACGTATAAGCATTAGATCTTAAATTCAAAACCCTAAGTTGTAGAATACTAACTCGTCCATTTAACGTGCCATAAATATACTCTATCTACTCAATTTTTCTAAAACTAGGCAACTCTCTAAAAAGAAATTTATTATTTTTGCTAGCCTTCGCATAGTATATTCCCTATTCATAATGTAATATTAATCTTGAAAAATATAGGACAAAAAAAAACCAATCTTAAAGTACGCGTTGAAACGCAATCAACAGCCCCAAACCTAAAACGGTCACATCTGTTGATCATAAAACTATCCCTGAGCAAATATTCTGGGAAATAGAGAAAAAAAACACGCCTTGCACAACATTGCATTGGCTCTAATCAACAACTTATCAAGCTCGCCCTTTGAAACAAAAAATATCGCCCAGCGCAACAAGAACATGCCATAAAATTTGCCATAACAGAAAAACTCTTACAACACAAAGACATTTAAAAACATTAGTTGGTGTTATTGTCTATCTTAGCCCAGGGTTTCCTTTGTCACAACTCATTGCCTCGATTGCGTCCCCGAAACAAAAGCTGAACATTGCGTAGCCCAACGAAAATCTTAACATCTGATCATCATAAACACAACCATAGCGTTCTTCTAACGCAACGCTTCAATAGCAGCGATTACGCCCGGAAAGTGTAGGAAGTCATGCTAGAAAATGTACAACAAGGATCTGATGCAAGCAAGGTCAGAAAAATGCAAAAACACTAATACCCTTTATTAAGAAAACGAAGATGGATTGGAAAATAGCAAGACCCCTACAAAATGATTATAGAACCGGCGATGACATATGGGCTCAAAGCAGCCGCCTTGACAAAACAAAATAGATCCTACCTTAGGAAATATGAAAGAGTACTAAAAGACATGCTTAGAAACTCAAGAAACCTGCCAAAAGATAAAAGGACACATCAGCTACTAGAGGGGAAAACTATTACAAAAATAATTAAATTCCTAAGACTATCCTTTTATGTACACGTACTTAGAAGAACACAACCCCACATATTACACGCGGCCCTAAAATACAAGGCGGCCAGACTGAAACACGGCCGGCCAATATTCACATGGAAGGACTCCCTATCACACGACCTAAGCTACTACAATAAAACACGTGAAGAATGGCATCAACTCGCGGTGGATAAAAACACTCTTCAAAAGGAAGCACAAGAAATATTCAACAGAAGCGAAACGGACAGCGGATCTGAATCGGAGGACGATCAACACCAGCTACACAGAAAACACAAGACCCAACCGACAGGACACCAACCACTAAGGCTAGACAGCCCACCCCATCATCTCATTAACGCTCATCCTGTACAAACAATACCCATCTAATCCAATACTCCTAGACTGGGCTAGGTTGCATAACCGCTTGGTTGTGGTCGGGCGGCTGCGGCTTCCCGATCTTCCTCTCCCATCCCAGAGCGTGTCCCTCCTTATCAAATCGTGCACCTCGGTATGCCGGTTTTACCGGAGCTGAGCCCTTGAGTCTGGCCGAGCGATGCACTATCGAATCGAATCGAAACTCTGAATCTCAACTTTCAGAGGGTTTCAGAGCCCCGTTTTTTATACAAAGTTTAGTGACGCAATATGTGACAGCATCTAAAGTAGTTTCATCCATTTTGGTGCAACAGTTTTCGAGATATCTTGAAAAACGTGTAGTCAGACAGCCTGATATCCAGTCGTCTAAACCAACTTGTTTTTCTCAATATTTCACGAAATAATACATTTTGGACTAATCTTTAGGGGGCGTCCATAAATTACGTGAGGTGTTTAAGGGGGGGAGGGGGTCGAGTCAAATCTCATCTAATCTTACGTTGGAGAGAGGGGGGGGTCTCGGCAAATATCACGCAATTTTTTTTCTGATTGAAACAAAAAAAAAATATACTATTTTGGTCCATTTAATCCAGATTGTACATGCTTAAGATTTTATCTTAAGCGTAATCGTAATACGATTAAGATCATTTATGACCGCGGCTGCGCACCACTCACTCACTAGTAGCGCATTAAAACCGAGTCTTATCTACCTACGCTGAACGCTGCGCATGCTACCTGCATAGGTTCCCTCTCTGCTGAGACAGAAAATCTACCTAATGCAGATAAATTAAGCGTATTTAGCTTGTTCAATAACTAGGATAATATTTCCATAGAATCAAAGCAGATTTGCTCAAATCAATGTAAACATTTCAAAAATATCAATTTTAATTTCAAAACAACCCGACTGCATTCTAACCCTTACAAACCCTAACGTTATTACATGTTATACTAAATTAACACTGCTTCGCTTCGATTCAATGGATGCTCCCTAATATGGGATTTGTGTTGGTATAATAAAAGGCAGTTTTCGTTAAAGTTCAGTTTATTAGGTACATTTTTTTTGTTTAAACGTACAATGACGAACCATGACTTTCCATCACACTTTTTCAGGCTTTGGACTGACAAGTTAATACAACAAACCGTTAAAATCATCGTACTACCTTGTATTAAATTTAATTGTATCAAAAATAGGACGCTATTATTTTTGTATTAACTTGGCGTGTTAAAAGGCAGAATTCATTGATATTTACAGTCATATTTACAAGTTCCTGTTTACACAATCACATCACAGTTAAATATTAACAATCTACATAATTTACAAGTTCCTATTTATACAATAAAATTTACATTAAATGCTGGATGTGACGCTCTTGTTCTTGTACACACTTCCTAGCCCGATCGAGGCAATGCCTCCGAACTGAAGCGAGCACATCGGGCTCACTGGCCATCACATCAAACGAATTAATTATTCGCGCACGCAATTGTTCCACTGAACGGATGGTATGACCGTCGTTCCCGTAAACCAGGTCCTTGGCCCTACCCCACACGTGGAAATCCATTAGCGTCAGATCAGGTGATCGCGGCGGCCAGGGGATAACGCTGCCGCGCCCGATCCAGCGGCCCTGGAACGCCTCGTCCAGGTAGGCGCGTACCCGCAGGCTAAAGTGCGCAGGCGCGCCGTCGTGCTGGAAGTAGAGGTAGTACCTCCGGCTCCACGCAGGCACATCCAGCAGCAGTTCAGGGAGGTCATTTTGGAGAAACTCTAAAAACGATTCCGTATTGAGTCTCTCCAGAAACACGGGCCCCAGCAACGTTCCGTTTATCACTCCTGCCCACACGTTCACACTGAAGCGATGCTGGAAATGGTCCGGACGAGTCACACGCGGGTTGTACTCGCACCAATAATGCGCATTGTGCACATTAAAAAGTCCTTGGCGCGTAAATGTGCACTCGTCGGTCCAAAGCACGTTATAGGGCCGGTTTCGTATAAACCACCGGCAGAACTCGACCCTCGGCGCGTAGTCCTGCTGCAGCAACTCTTGGACCCGAGTAAAATGATTCGGGTGGAGGCCTTCGTCGCGCACACGTAGTATCTGCTCACGCCAAACACACGAGCGGCGTCCGTGATGCTCGCCAATGGGTGCCGATGAAAGAAATCAATCACTGCTTCTTCAAGCCGAGCCGGGTGTCGTTGCCGACGCACGAGGTCGAGGCGTGGCTCGAAGCTGCCACTCCCCCGAAAACGCTGCACAGCTCCGAGTATTGTGCGTGTGTGTACAATGGAGCCGTACCGCTCGGCGTACAGCTGCCGCGCCCGCAACAAAACTTCTCCCGCTTCTTTATAGCACAATGCCATATTTAGGTATTCCTGGGCGTTATACCGATACGCCATGATGAAATGTTCCGCACGTAGCGTGCGCGGCGAGCACAACCCAGTGAATTGTTTTATGCGGACTGAACTCTCGCGCTGCGTGCGCTCTGCGGCGGGGGTAGCAGTGAGCGGGAGCGGAGTGGGCGCGAGGCTCGGCACGTGTTCGCCGCAGCGCGTGTTTCCGTGTGTCGGCATGGCGGCCACCCTTTGTCGGCGCGTTTACTACGCCGACAGACCGCGAGTGATGCGAACCGCCGGCCAGTCGCACGTGTAAGGTGGGAGTGCGACAGAGCATAGTGGCGTCCTTATCGAATTCGCAAGCTGCACGGGGTGTTTTATTTTACGTTTTCTCGAAAACTAGCGTATAAAGAAATTCGGTTTTTTAAACGAAAATGTTTCATTTATGTTTTTGTAATTGCCCTTTAAATTTCACCACTTTTTAAAAAACGACCTTATATATTTACTCACTGTCAAACCACCATATTTGTTTTATACCAAATAGCTCAATTTAATCTGAATTTACGGTACAGTGTAACCCGTCCTTTGTTTTCGCGCCACTATCAGCTGAACGCGCGACTCGATGAACGAGAGCGTACGAGCTGAGTGGCAGCGACACACGGACAGGTTCCAACCTGCTTTGTTTATTCTTGTAAATGTTTCACTCGACTCAGTGCATGCTCTTACTAATTTAAAATGAGTTATCAAGATTTTTATAACGCATACGTCAAAAGATACGTCTATAAGACGAAGAAATCCTGCCAGGACGATGTAATAAAATTATGGAATACAGCGAAGCAAAAATTCCCGAAGAAAGAAGAGTTAATACATCACATTCAACATGAGATTGAACGGCTTCTCAGGGAAGCCACTGAGAGAAAAGTTCGGTCTACTTTAGCATGTTGGTTCCAATAGTCTCTCTTGAGACCGTGCATGATTCTCCATGGACTGAATTAGAGTAGATATTCTTTTTTTAATCACAGTAGTTACGATTTAAGTATTCTATTGTAAAATTTTTATTGCACGTATAATTAAACTCTCAACAATATTGATTACTAGTCTTAAATAGTCGTAAATAAAAGCATGAAGCAAATTTGTTTTTTTTTTATTACAATAACAATCCAACGCGTTTACGTAAGAAACTCACATTTTGAAAAATCTCACGTGAGTTTGGGGGATGGGGGAGGGGGTTGAATGAAATCTCACGACATCTCACCAGGGGGGGAGGGAGGGGCAGAAAATTAAAAAAAACACCTCACGTAATTTATGGACGCCCCCTTATGGATTATACTAACGTGTTGGCTCTCAAACAGATTTTAACCACCAAAACCCACCCGTTTAGGAGCTATTCTAAAAAGATTGATGGTTCAGATGGCCAGATGCTGGCTGTCTGAGCCAGCCAGTTCTACTACTTCCAGGTGTTCTATGTAGCTGGAATATCATAGTATCCTTAGTGACGGCGATGGTGAATACGGATTTCGTTATGTGACGGCTCTATGTGCCCGCAAACAAAAGTTATAAGCATTTCATTTTCCATACATTGATTAATTAGGGTAACCACACTTCGCTCTTTTTATAGAAATACAAATACCAATATAGTGTACCAGTATATTGTTATTTCAATACGTATTTACGTAGGTAACTAGTTCGCCGATAAAGGAAAATGTATTAATTATTCCTTTTGGGTTTAGTGAGTCTGTTTGTAAATAACCGCTAATTTCAGTTAGGTACTAGACTAGAGTATAATCTTACTCAGATTAATTTTTGAACTCGTCCTACATGCCTCCGACTTATTTGGGACAAGATGCAGAAAATTTATATCTTTATTCAACAAGTCGTCCCACATGCCTACGGCTGACTTAGACGAGATGCAGGAAATGATAAAATCATAAATTTTCTGCAACTCGTCCTCTGTTTATTTTTGGATGATACACACGGCCGTGCGTCAGACTTCACCTTCTTTTACCTAGAGCACAGATTATAATAATAGTTACTCCGTAACAGATAATTCACTCTATGCAAAAAAGTACATAGTGACTTTTATAACAGCCTGTTTCTTTTTGTATGGTACACACGAGGAAAGCAGCTTTTATTACGTCACTAAAGCCGTTTCCTGTCGCAGACTGCTACGCACGAAAATGTATTTCGAACATAACGTAGTTATTCCTCTGAAGCTGCGTACTGCTACGCGACCTTGGAGTAAAATTGCCTCCTTAAACATAAAGTTCTTTATTGGTGGTTTGAAGGAGGATTCTAACCAAAATTACTAGTTGTTTAACACTTTCTTAGCTAAGGTAGACAGTGGGTTCTTACCTACTACACAGTTGTCTAACTGAATTACAAAATAAATTTAATAAGATAACCTAGTTAAGTGCAGTCGGAAGCACGTAAGGTATTTAAAGGTATACATTTAAACTTCAAAACCAGCTTTTATAACGTGGGGAATAGAAGTGGTCTCAAGGTCAACAGGGGTAGTCTAACTTGCGGTGTGTAAGTAAGTACACCACATGACATGTCAGACTACCCTACTTTGACCTTAAGACCGCCTCTGTTTCATATGTAATAAAAACTGTTTTCGTAATTTACATGGATAACCTAACGTGCTTCCGACTGTACAGAAACTAAAAACCGGTTTTAGCCTAATTCGTTATAACTAGGTACTGCATTTACCGATTTAACGACAGTTACACGCCAAGCAAGTGAGCCAAGCCAGGTTTTTTCAATTTTCAAAGAAACTATTGCGTCACAAACTATGAAGCCTTGGTATATTGCCGTCACCTACGATTCGTTATCAGCCTCTGTGTATATCCAGCCGTCTGAGACTCTGTCTCAGACGGCTGGATATACACTCCATGCCCACTAAACAAATGTTTCAGTGATCTGATAACTAAAAGTTCATTTTTGCATGCTTTTAAAAGTAATACTCCCAAAAATTTTGCTATTGAATTTAAGAAAAGTGTATTAAATGATAAATTACTATAGTTGGTTATTATTTTTATTTCTATCATAATTCAAATGAATAATAATATAAATAATAATAATTGTTTACAATGTTTGCCTAGCAAAGAAAAACTGGGCTTATATGTTTACTTCATTGATTTGATTTACTTGCTATTTTTGTTTCAGACTGCTGAATTGCCTCCAGAGTTGCGAAGTCGACTCTTGAGTGGACCATTACAATTTGTGCCAAAGTACATTTATGTTGAAGAGGAATGGAGGAAACCACCTAAGAATGAAGATAAAGTGACAGAACTTCTAAATAAATACAACCAAGAAAATGGTATACTACATATTTAAAAAAAACTGTAATGATAAATTTATTTTGTCTGTACTTGAAATAACAGCTCTTAACAAAACAGTACATATTATAAACATTAATTTATTATTAATCACATTTTAGCGACATAATACTAATGTTTTTTTTTCTCAATAGTAACTAAATTGATTTTTTGGGTTTAGTTTTCTAAAAGGTTTAAAAAACTATTAAACTGATTTAAATTTTTTGCAAGTTTTATTATAAATATTTTTTTCCTTTATGACGGTTAATAATTTTCATTTCACTTGATAGATGATAGTGTCACCTTTTAAATCAATCATTTTCATTTTAGGACTTCCATCAATAGTGTTTTTTTAATAATTAAAATGGCTGCCATTTCAAGAGGGGAGTTAGAACCCAACATGGGGGTTTTTATCGAAAAAAATTGATAAATTAATAGCCCATAAAATATCGCTAGTCCAAACCCGGCCACACTGTATATTGCGAGTATATCAAATAAGTAAACCTCATTTGCTTTCAGAAATGGATGCATGCGGTGGTGGCGACAGGGTAGCGGGGGCAGCGGGAGGGGAAGACGAGCAATACGAAGAAGCAGCGCCTCTACACGGTGACCGACTGTTCCACGCGTTCGTTACGCGATTGCAAGACAACCCTGGTCAAATACTGAGGTAACAACACATCCATCAATTATGTATAATTATAGTCTTTATTCAGTTTTCTCTATATAAATCATCTAATTACTTTAGGTACCTGGCAAAAACCTCCCCCAACCGTCTGAAGAAGTTCTGTATGAGAGATAAATATTGTAGTTTATAGTAATTTCATAGGCTAAGTATTACCACGACTGCCTCGTTGGTCTAGTGGTCAGCACGCTGGGTACTATCCACGAGGTCCCGGGTTCGAATTCGGTCGGGCCGAAACGTGTTGGGTTTTTATGTCTTGAAATAACTCAAGACACAACTCTAGAGTCGGGAAGTTAGTGGTGTTAACACCCTCGGAAAGCACGTAAAGCCGTTGGTCCTGCGCCTGATCTCTCTACGGTCATGTCGGGACTGCCGTCTCACCGAATTATGAGAGTAAAGAAACAGAGAGTGCACCTTTGTATTGCGCACACCCTTGTGCACTATATTATATCCCGCGTCGTTGGCTAAATCTTGGTTGTTATTGGCCGCTGTAGTCGAAATTCGGCTAGGAGGACATTATTATTATTACCACGAAACAATAGTTAACCTTAACCTAAATCAGAGCAACTGAAAATGGACTCGATTCCAATTCCAATCAATTATGTATAATAGATTAAATTATCGTCTGTCTCTTTTTTTTTTGTTTATACAGAGAAAGAGTGAGACTGAACTTAAATTTAATCTTTAACAGGGCACATTGGAATCGAGCCCAATGCTGTTAACCGTTGAGTATTGGCCCTCAATAAATAGTCGTTACAAGAAGAAGAATTATTTAATCTTGATATATCAAGTATTATTATTGTAGCATTGTTTGCTTAAATGGAGACCCCAATCAACTGTGTATCTGACTAATTTTGTTAATGAAAATAAATTATTTTGTTTTATTTAGGTATTCCCGCGAGGAGCCGCCCCTCCTAGGTGCACCCCTACCGAGCGCGGCCAACACCCCCGAAGCGGGCGCCAACTCAGGACACACCAGCGCGGGCGGGACCTGTCCCCACTGCGGCCGGACGCGTACTTGCGAACTACAACTGTTACCTGCATACGCACACGCGCTCCGACTCCCAGCGGCAACACCTACGCACCTGCACTTCCTTTCGGTACTCGTGTTCACGTGCCCGCAGAGCTGCTGGCGACCGCACGACGCGATTGTTCGGGAAACGGTCGTCTTCCAGCCTGAAGTCGTTTGAGCCGAACGCGAATAGTACGATCTCGATTACGACGTTTTTGTTAAAATCTTCGATTATTAGTCCAGTCAAGTTAGCGATCAACTTCTAACATAGTCAGATGAACTTTCATATTGCAAGAGGAACGTAACATTTCAACGACATGTGGGTGAACAACCCGCCTACGTCTTGTGTCCCTGTAGTAAAAATAGGCCGGTGGAATCAATTCGTGCAATTCCTTTGCACAGTCGCCGAAATGTAGCCTGTAGTACCTACAGTTGAAAGTTTGAAAGGCAAGATATCTTACGCCAATGCCTTTGAAGCTTAGTTTCACAAAGTTCAATCTCCCAATAATTCTTATTCCCTTTTTTAGCAACGAATCCTTCCTAATTGCATTTATACATGTTAGGTATTTGACACTTATAATAATGTCTGGGCATAAGTCTAGGTGTAATTGTAATGCGCTTTATGTGAGATCGGTAATTTTGTAATCACAAGTCAAGTTTTAGTATTATGAGAATATTTGTCTGACAAAATGGCAATATTTGTTATTGAAACTAGTGCCACATACTGCATATACACACATCAAAAAAAGTTTACAATCACTTTGAAAAATTGAAATCTTTTTGTTATGGTAGATTATATTATGATTTCTTCTTCTTTTAAGATTCTTTATTTAAAAAATATACAATTAGAATACAAAACAATAAAACAATTCAATTGTTTTTCCATATAAAAAGGCTTTTAGTCATAGCTTACGCTCACTCAGAAATCTGATTTATTCAAGTTTGACGGATTTTAAATATTTTTCGCAAAAAATTGAAAAAAATCCAAGAGGATTATCAGAAGTTTTACGAGCAAGAATAGTATTCCCTCAAAGTTAGTTAAGGATGTATACTTAACAACGAATCCTGTAGGACGGGAGATATAACACGCAGACTTGCTATATCCCAATTCTGTGTCGTGACCACGTTGCAGAGGTACCACGGGCTGACCGACCCCACAGTGGTCGCCCAACTGTTTTAACTGTTGCCCAAAAGAGCTATATTAGATTGCTGGCAGCCCGTGACCCAACAATCAACGCTACTAAAATAAAAGCAGAAGTCTGGGCTGGAAGTTAGCACTCAGGCCATTCGGAATTGCTTGCATCAGGCTGGATTACGAGCACGGAGCGGGCACGGTCTTGGCGAGCGCCTCTGAATTCCCGGCAACGTCAACAGAGATTGGAGTGGGCTAGGCTTCGGCAGAATGAAGAACATGAAAAAGAAAACATTTGGCAAAACTGTCTCTTCGTTGACGAATTGCGAATCAGTACTCATCCAGATAACCGACGTGTCCGTGTCTGGAGAAGACCAGGAGACCATGAAAGGCAAAGAACTGCCACAGGAACAGTTCAGCAAGGCAGGAAATCGGTGTGCTTTTGGGGTGGTATTACGATTGGAGCTAGAACACCTTTGATCCCGTATCGAGGCTTCATGACAGCAGACATGTATAACGCAGTTGCTGCTATTGATGGAATTGTCAGACCATTCCGAGTAAACCATGGGCACCAATTTGTACTGGTCGATGATAATGCGCCCGCACCTCGAGCTCAACGAGTCAATACTGCTCTCCAAGAATACGATATCACAAGGTTAGACTGGCCTGCCGGCTCGCCTGACTTAAACCAAATAGAGCACACGTGGGATGCTTTTAAGCGAGCTCTTTGGAACCGTGAGCCACGTCCCCAGACATTACCAGAGCTCGGGGAAGCCGCTATTCAAGAATGGGACAGGTTACCCCAAGAAATGCTGGATAACTTGATCCTCAGCATGATCAGGAGGATCTCCGCATGAGTTCGAGCCAGGGGAGTTATATTATATTGAATAAAAACATTTTATTTATAAATTATCGTTTAAGTTTCGTTAAACAGTATTTTTCTTTATATCAAATTCCTCTTACAATTACATTATGGTTAATAACTCAATGTTTGTTATTAAAAAATAAAAATAGTTTTATTTCTTAATTTCAAACAGGGTTTTTCTATTCAAAGAAAACAAAACAAAACATTTTGATAAAGTGAAATTTAAAGAATTATATCAGTTTATGCTATAGTACGTGCCAGATAAACCACTGATAAACGTGCGTGATAAAAGGTCGTTCACCTTGACAGCTAAAACCTTGTGACACGTATCATTTGTCTTTCTAACTTGCGATTATTACGACTTTTGATTTTTGGGTTCAAGGTCGACCCGTACCGAGGTTCATTTGTTAGACAGATTCGTATCACTACGGCTTATAGTTTGGGTCGCCACGCTTCGCATACTGGCGTGCAGTGGTACTCGGGTGACGGTCGGCAGGGGCGACGGGTCAATGACTTTTTATGCACCGTTAAATGGCACGGACTATAGTGATCTCAAACATTTATTATGTGTGTATGTAAGGTTTTATTGAGTTTAATTAAATCTTTGTCTTGTCGTGTTAATTTGTAAAATTAGAAATTTTATAAATTTCTTCTGAAATGTTTATTATGTGTAAGAGCATCTGTGATGTTATTGTTTTTTAAGGGTCTTGTTCTAATTATCGAGTAGGTAATTCAATATTGTGGCTTCCTTATTATAAACTACTTGAATGCATTTATATATCCTTCTATAAAGATGGATGTATAATAAAGCACAACAACAAGTCCATTAAAATAATTATTGACCTGCCACAAAGACAAGAGAATCTAAAATATTTTAATTGTATGTACCTATATTATAGAAATACAAAAAATGATAGCTTCTATCGATAAAAAAATAATGTAAGTATTTCATATTTAAGTAGATATATCCATCCATCCATTATTATACCCAATAGTTACTTAAGTCCTTTTCTTTCTGATCGAATCAATCAATCGTGTAGATTTACGAGTACAATCAAATACAATTGTAACTTAAAAAACCATGTGAGTCCATGTTTACAAACATCTTAATAAATGTTGTTTTTGACTCTTAGTGCAATATTATAAATTAAATAGTAATGCTATAACATGTATTTTATTTATCAAGAAGAAAACCTAAAAAAGGAGCTTGTAACAAATTATCATTCATTTACAGTGAGAATCTATTACAAGATGCCGTTGGTGAATGGGTATCCAATATTAATAATTAAATAGTAAGGCCCTGGCGCTGATTTTCAATTCAGTTAGGTAGCTCATCACTGTCCATGCGGGAAGTTGGTAGACCAACTTTTTTACCATGGCCTCTCGTAGTAGAAATGCCGGCAGAATACCTACCCCGCCAGCAGTTATTAATCGATGTCATTCGGCGGGCGGTCGGCAGCGCGAGTAGTGACCTCCTAAGTCAAGTATTTTATTTCTAGGTTTTCCTATTAATAAAATACCTGACATACTAACGTGTAAATTCATGTTTTTCTGTTTTATTTTTTATAAGTTTTCAATAAATTATTAAACTTTTATTTGACTTTGAGGAAGCGGAAACAAACGTCCACCATTAATGAATGAAGGGATGCACAGATTAACTATTTGTAGGGATGTGCATTGGAGTTTCCGGTTAAAATGTTGCCACACTTGTTAAATTTGGCCTTTTTAGTAGATTTTGTTTCGACACGAATACATTAGATTAGGAAACTAGTACACACAACAATTGAACACACACAAGTCAAAAACCAGTAATAACTTTTTATAAATTAATGAAAGATGTCATATTCCTAAAGATATATTTAAGTTTAAACAAATTAAAAATTTATAGAACTATTAAGTGTATAATCTGTGGTTAAGGGTTCCGTAACAAACTGGTCAGAGGGTTTAGTACGAGTTTTTATATGCATTCACCTTATCCGTGTTACGTAAATTTGTATGGAATTTAGTCAGCGCCTCTAGCGAAAGCTGTCTTTTTTTTGTGTACATCCGGCCGTCTGAGCCAGAGTCCTAGAGAGATCTTGCATATCTAGGCTGATAACGAATCGTAGGTGACGGCAATATACCAAGGTTTCATCGTTTGTGACGCAATAGTTTCTTTAAAAATTGAAAAAAACCTGGCTCAGACAGCCAGAAATTCACCTTTCTCGACACTCTGGATCTCAACTTCCAGAGGGTTTCAGAACCCCGTTTCTTATAAAAGGTATAGTGACGCGTTATGTGACGGCATCTTAAGTAGTTTCATCCATTTTGGTGCAACAGTTTTAGAGATATCTTAAAAACGTGTGGTCAGACAGCCTGATATCCATCATATATTATTAAGAAGCACTTGAAAATTTCGACAGGCTCTGCCAACGCCAGGGTGGCTGAGAGGTTAGGCAATCGCCCGGCATGCGAGGAACGCGGGTTCGATTCCCGCCTCTGGTGGTCATTTTTTCAAGTGCAATAATATACTACACAGTTGTGTAACTAAATTACAAAATAAAGCTGATACGATAACCTAGTTATGTATAGTCGGAAGCACGTTAAGGTATTTAAAGGTATACATTTAAACTTCAAAACTAGCTTTTATAACGTAGGGAATAGAAGGTCTCAAGATCAACAGGGGTAGTCTGACTTGCGGTGTGTAAGTAAGTACACCACATGACACGTCAGACTACCCTACTTTGACCTTAAGACTTATATTTATTCTGTGATACAACATAAAAATTTGAATACTTACCTAATAACTACATAGCTCTTGCATAAAAAGTATTTTCAACAAGGTGTTTTGTCACTTGAAGCAAATGTCGAAGGTAAAACAAACCACCATTCTTCATTAACTGTAGTGAGAAAAAAAGGAGATTTTTTTACTTACTTCTTAGATTTGGATGTTTTCCAACCACCTACTGCACATGAATACGGGACATCTTTCTTAGCTAGGAAAACACGTTTGCGAGCGCTGGCTTTGCTGCCGGCAACCTACTGAATTTCTGTCGTGGCTAATACAGTGGCGCGTAGGTGAATAGCGCGCTCAAGTACATGGAGTAAAAGAGGTCTGCGTTGTGACCGCTTTATTCCATACGTAATAAAAGCGGTTTTCCTTGTGTGTGCTATACAAAAAGAAACAGAGTTACGGAAAATGTATGATTTTATCATTTCCTGCATCTCGTCAAGTCAGCCGTTGGCATGTGGGACGAGTTGATGAATTACTCAATTTTCCATCCTCCCTCATTTCATATGAGGGACGACTTGTAGAATAAAGATATAAATTTTCTGCATCTAGTCCCAAATGGGTGGGAGGGTTAATTCCAAACAGTCACACTAAACCCAAAAAGTAATAATTAATACATTTTCCTTTATCGGCGAACCAGTTACCTACACGTAAATACGTATTTAAATAACAAGGCGATTGCCTTGTGAAACAGAAAAATTTTTCACTATATTGGTATTTGTATTCCTATAAAAAGAGCGAAGTGTGGTTACCCTAATGAATCAATGTATGGAAAATAATTGAAATGCTTATAACTTTTGTTTGCCGGCACATAGAGCCGTCACATAACGAAATTCGTACTCACCATCGCCGTCACTAAGGATAAAATGATATTCCAGCTACGTAGAACACCTGGAAGTAGTGAAACTGGCTGGTTCAGACAGCCAGCATCCGGCTGTCTGAATCATCAATCTTTTTAGAATAGCTCCTAAACGCGTTGGTTTTGGTGGTTCAAATTCGGTTGAGAACCGTCACATAACGCGTCACATTAGTATAATCCATTTAAAATTAGTCCAAAATGTGTTATTTCGTGAAATATTAAGAAAAACAAGTTGGATCAGACAGCCTGATATCCGGTCGTCTGATCCAACTTGTTTTTCAAACCACCAAGAAGAACTTTATATTTAAGGAGGCAATTTTACTTCAAGGTCGCGTAGCCGTGCGCAGCTTCAGAGGGATAACTACGTTATGTTCGAAATACATTTTCTTTCTAGTCTAGTACCTAACTGAAATTAGATGTTATTTCAGTCACACTAAGCCCAAAAAGTAATAATTAATACATTTTCCTTTATCGGCGAACCAGTTACCTACACGTAAATACGTATTTAAATAACAAGGCGATTGCCTTGTGAAACAGAGGATCTTTTCACTATATTGGTATTTGTATTCCTATAAAATGAGCAAAGTGTGGTTACCCAAATGAATCAATGTATGAAAAATAATTGAAATGCTTATAACTTTTGTTTGCCGGCACATAGAGCCGTCACATAACGAAATTCGTATTCACCATCGCCGTCACTAAGGATAAAATGATATTCCAGCTACGTAGAACACCTGGAAGTAGTAGAACTGGCTGGCTCAGACAGCCAGCATCTGGCCGTCTGAACCATCAATCTTATTAGAATAGCTCCTAAGCTCGTGGGTTTTGGTGGTTCAAATCTGGTTGAGAGCCGTCACATAACGCGTCACATTAGTATAATCCATTTAAAATTTGTCCAAAATGTGTTATTTCGTGAAATATTGAGAAAAACAAGTTGGTTCAGATGACCGGATATCAGTCTGTCTGACCACACGTTTTTAAGATATCTCTAAAACTGTTGCACCAAAATGGATGAAACTACTTAAGATGCCGTCACATAACGCGTCACTATACCTTTTATAAGAAACGGGGTTCTGAAACCCTCTGGAAGTTGAGATCCAGAGTGTCGAGAAAGGTGAATTTCTGGCTGTCTGAGCCAGGTTTTTTTCAAATTTCAAAGAAACTATTGCGTAACAAACGATGAAACCCTGATATATTGCCGTCACCCACGATTCGTTATCAGCCTAGATATGCAAGATCTCTCTAGGACTCTGGCTCAGACGGCCGCGTGTACACTTTTTTTAAATATGAATTTCTGTCCCTGTGTCGTTCGTGAGCGCGTGTAGCTGTCAAATGAGAACTCGCACTATAGTCTGAATAATCTAATAGGTGCAATTTGACAACTCTGTGTTTTGGCATAACGTAGCAATTGGCTCGATTCCAATGCGCCCGGCTAAGAGTAAATTTAGGTTCAGTCTCTCTCTTTCTCTGCCAAACAAACGAAAAGAGACAGACTATATTAATTTAGAAACGTCAGACTAAACAGCTGTCCGTTGCTAATGGTTGCTAAAGAAAATAGAGAATCCATAGACAATTTAGTAGGGATGTCATTTGATGACGACTAAAGTTAGACGAAAACACGCAAAAACTTGTACAAATACGTTAGAAATCGCATCACTTAATTTGACGTTTCTAAATTATTGTAGTCTGTCTCTTTACGTTTGTTTGATAGAGAAAGAGGGAGACTGAGCCTAAATTTAATCTTAGACAGGGCACATTGGAATTGAGCCCATTGTATGCGGAAAGATTCCATAGACAACACATAAAACAATGAAACTATAAAGCTATTGATTTCAAAATAAGAAAATATAGACAGCACAGACTTAAAAGTAGGTATGTATAGCCTGACCAGGAATATATGGGACCTCGCCATATTGCGGAAAACAACTAGAACTAATTTCTTTTACTGGCAACAGAAACCTCAAATCGTCATGGACATGTCATTAATTGTCATAATGATTAGTGTCAAAGTGGACGCGTATTCTAATTCTCGACCAACTGCAATTTTTATGTGATAAAAATACTGAGAACTATTCGTTTTCGTAAATATAAGTTGTTTAATATGGTGTTGTAGTGTTTTTCGACAAGAAAGTCTATGTGATCACCACAGTTTCTTTAAATTAATTACTGACATAGTTGTCATAACGAATTTTTGGTACGTCATATAGTGCGAATAGTGAAAATTGACTACTGGTTGATACGGAGAATATTTTAATAACGATTTTGAAAAAATATTTAAATGAATATTTATTTTGAGTTTTATTTTCTTTATTTCAAACCTACTTGGATATTTAAACTAAAATAGTTTGTAGTTTCTCATGGTTTCCTATACATTAATTGAAATTTATCATAAAATTATAAATATTATCATTTATAAAAACAATGGATTAATGTTTCTTGTACTTGTTAGTGGTTTTGCAAAAGTTATTGTGGTTTGGTCCAAAATTTAATGCCAATATTACAATGAGTTACTAAATTTTATAAGTACTCAATTTGCGGGTGTTCTGTCGTGTGCTTTTATCGTATAATCTGTTATCATTATGCAACAGGCTTAAAAAAATAACATGAACGTAATCATATAAAAAAATATGTTTTATATGTTCAGTTGCCAATCTACGCTGGTATGATTATACAAAGTGTTGTCATATAAAGTAGATTCGAAGCGCCCTTAATTCAGGTCCCATATATTTCTGGTCAGGCTATAATAGGAAACTTTTTAGTTTATATTTTCTACATACAGAGTAAAATACATCAAAATTCTTTCTGCTGACAGACGTCTGAAAACGGCCATGTTCTATTCAGATTTTTACTTAGTGTCAATTTTACTCGTCACGGAGGTACAGATTTATCGATTTATCGGTTGGTATTGAACAAATAACATTTTCAGTAATGCAATTTCGAGTTTGAAGACTTTATTTTATTTTTAGTTCATAGAACGTAATTCTAAAACATACCCATGAAATAAATAGTCACTAAAACGTAAAATGTTTTGTAATGATTAACAAACTGTTGAATTGATTGCAAATTGAGTGATATTTTAATCGTTAATTCTACCTACCGATTCGTAAACACCCGACCCTTTATGTCACCTGTCAAATTTAACCTGTTAAATGAGTATTTCTCAAAATAAATGTAGGTACGTAACGAAACGGTAGTAACGAAGTATTGTTACGAAATAGTTCTTAGATGTAACTAAATAGTAACCATAAGGCTTGTTATACATTGGCGAAATATTGTGAATACTCTTCATTTATTCAAACCGAAATATTTGTAAGTATGTTCCCAAATACTTAAGGGGTTAGAAATAAAATAAGGGAGTAACCAGTCATATTATTTTAATAAAATAATTTTTGTTCCAATCTATTAAAAATGAAATCCTGACGTTGTTTTAAACACGTTGAACAAACATTTACGTTGGTTTATCCTTTTTGAGTCGTTCTCTGTAAGCTTTTTGCATTGGTTTTTGGCGGCATTCCTAAAAGAACAAAAGAAGTACATAATGCAGTTGTAAGTAATAACCAAAAAGTATAGTTTGTTTGAGAGTTTAGGCAGTGGATTACACGTGGAGGGCGACAATGATAGGTGGAAAATAGGTCAGGTCGGAGCACTTATAGCTAGGTACTTGCCGGTCAGGGTTTAGGTATCACTTCACAGGCCACAATCACTCGAAATGTCTGTAAGGAGCTTCACAGGATACACACGCGGCGAAAGCGCTCTGGTCGGTCTAGTACATGTGTCATAGGTAACGTCTCGATGTCGACTGGTCGTCGGGGTTCTCACGGTACGTTTTAAACAAATAAAAACAAGGCAGGTACGTGTGCGAGTGCGCGCGGCGCAGTATCAATAGGGTACAGAAACAAATCAAAATATTGTAGTAAACACTACCAAAACTTGATAATGTTTACCAGAACGTTATTAAGTTTTGGTAGTTAATATTTGACTTAGAAAGTGATATTTCGTTGATAAATATGGTTCTTTATTATACTGTGTGCATGAATAGTTCCAGAAAAAATTAAAACTTATCATATTTTATTTATCCTAAGGATTACGAGAGGTAAATATTTTTTTAATTTACATTGTTAAGATTACGGTTATCATCTTTAACGATACCAGAAGTATGAATTAGTGTGTTGTGTAATAAATAGTTATTATCTATGATAATTGCACCATACAATCACAATAATGGCCACACATTTTTTATTATAGCTAGGTACTTGCCACATCAGCTTTCAGGGGTTCAGATATCACTTCACAGGCCACAATCACTCAAAATGTCTGTAAGGAGCTTCACAGGATACACACGCGGCGAAAGCGCTCTGGTCAGTCTAGTACATGTGTCATAGGGAACGTCTCGATGTCGACTCGATCTCCGGGGTTCTCACGGTACGTTTTAAACAAATAAAAATAAGGCAGGTATGCGTGTGAGTGTGCGCGGCGTAGTATCAATAGGGTACACAAACAAATCAAAATATTGTAGTAAACATATCGCCCGCCCTAAACACGTCAAGTGTTTACGAGAAGGTTAGGAAGCCAAGGGAGAGGAAGTTCACTGGACAGGAAGACGAACTAATTTCGTCAAAGATCTCTTTAGGCTACCGGTAGGAGTTTTAACATCTACCACACGAACAACTTGGTCTTGGCCAGGGTATAAATTAATAATGCGTCCACGACGCCACTGCAAAGGGGGAAGGTTGTCATCTTTTATGAGTACTAGCTCACCTACTTTAGGAGGATCACAAGGAGAGGTCCATTTATTTCTAATTTGTAATGTATTTAAGTATTCTTAATGCCAGCGAGACCAAAAGTGCTGGGTAATTTGTTGGATTAGCTGAAACCGTGTAAGGCGATGTAATTGTACGTCTTTATAAGGGTACTCCGGAAGTGCAGTTAAGGGTTGTCCAATTAAGAAATGACCGGGAGTTAACACTTCGACATCATTAGGGTCCGGAGAAAGTGGGCACAATGGGCGTGAATTTAAAACTGCTTCAATTTTAGCAAAAACAGTGGTCAGCTCTTCAAACGTAAGGGGGGTATCGCCTACTACTCGTTTTAGGTGCGATTTCGCCGATTTAACCGCAGCTTCAAAAAGAACGCCCCAATGAGGGCAAACAGGAGGATCGAAAACCCAGGATATGTTGCGCTTTGAAAGCTCAGAACCAATAGCCGCCTGGTTTTGAGACAGGAAACACTCTAACTCTTTCAGGTAATTGTTGGCACCGATGTAATTTCGACCGCAATCGGATCGGATTAGGCGAGGTACACCACGACGCGACAGAATCGGGAAAAGGCCGCAATAAAGGCTTCAGTAGTTAGGTCCGACACAACCTCAAGGTGAACGGCTTTAGTAGAAAGGCAGACAAATACACACAGGTAACTTTTCACTAACCTTTTGTTCCTATAGGCCTGGACTTTGGTAAAAAAGGGTCCTGCAAAATCGGTACCTACACCGTCAAACGGTCTAGCAGCCGTGACGCGGTCTTTAGGTAGGTCACCCATGAAGGGTTGAGATACAGCCGCCTTGAGACGATAACAGGGAAGGCATTTAAAAATCACATGCTGAATAGCTCTGCGTGCAGAAAAGATCCAAAACTCTCTATTTAACATGGCAAGAATTGCATTAACACCTGCATGTGCATTCTCGCGATGGTAATGTGAAATAAGGATGTTCACGAAATTACCATTCTTAGGTAGAAGAAGGGGATGGCGCGCATCAAAGGATAGATCGGAGTTTTGTAATCAACCTCCAACTCGAATCAGGCCTCTGTCATCTGGAAATAAATTAAACTTTCTCAGGGAGTTAGTGATAGGATCGCCACGCCGTAAGCGATCAAGTTCATCAGAAAAGGAGGTAAATTGAACAATTTTCACTAAAAACAAAAGGGAATCTCTCCGTTCCTCAGGGCTCAGGTAGGACGAGTAAGATTTAGGAAATAAAAACCGCCTTAGGTAACAAGTCACGTTTATTAGCTTGTTGAAAGAACTATACCGCTCTAATAAGAATGAGGGATCCGGGGTAGGAACATCGGCAGAGACTACTAAACAACGTAGTCCAGGGAGATCACTTGGGTTAGGTTCCGAAATACCGGGCCAGTTGTCAGAAGACTGCGTCAACCACAAAGGTGAAAACCAAAGGGAGTGGTCGATCAGTCGGGTGACTGACATACCTCTCGATGCACAGTCACTAGGGTTCATGTAGCCTGGGACGTGCCTCCATTCACTAGATGTAGGACTATTATTAATCTGGGAGACACGATTAGCCTCAAAAGTCTGAAGGAGGTGAGGAGTGGTTTTTAACCAACACAACACGATTTTACTATCCGGACTTAAAAAGTCCATGATGAGGGATAAAATAATGTTCCCGGGTCGAGTCATATGAAGAAAGGGACATATGGTTTAGGTCAAGGTACTCGCGCATAGAGGAAATATATTTCTCTCGAAAATTAGGATTGGCTTGCAAACGCTTCTCAAGATTATGGAATCGCCGTAAGGCATTGGTTTTAGAATCACCGAGAGGTGGACGATCATGAAGAAAAGGGAGTCTAACCATAAATCTACCATCGCTTTCACGAGTGGCAGTAGGTTTAAAAAAGGTTTCACACTCTATATCCAAGGGGTTCGCAACTGGAGATTGGGGGGGCCTCTTCGATTTTCCAGAATTTTTCAACTATTTGGGACAGCGAGACTCCAGTCATGGGGGGGGTTCCAAATCAGTAAATCCTCCATAAACAGGACCACACAGGACATAACCAAATATCGTCGAGATAGCAGTAAGGCCATCAGGGGACACAAACAACTCGGACTTTAAAAGGCGACCAATGACGTCAGCTCCAAGAAGTACACTTATAGTACCAGGTTTGTAAAATAAAGGGTCAGCAAGAGGAAGGTTCTTAATACAGGTAATTACACTTTTAGGTAAGTCTACCTCTGGGAGGGTACCAGCAATCACATCAACAACTATTGCACTGGTGGAGATTTCTGGAAAGACAGAATTAACTGGCTTAAATGAAAAGGATACAATTCCCGGGGAATTAATTGCTTGAACATTACCTATTCCACGAACAGGAACTGGAGAAGGAATGATAGGTAAGTTCATGTGGTCAACAACAAGCTCAGTAGTAAGAAGGCAGCCCTGAGCACCAGTGTCACATAAGGCACGCGCTTCCACATAATATCCAGACGAGGTTTTAACATGAATCAAGGCCGTAGGTAAAAGAACGAGAGAATTGCGAGGTAAAGATGTAAAAGCGGGTATGGAAGGGGGGGCTATCTAGTCAGAATTGTGGGGCCTCATTGTACTTATGATGAAATGCACGTTCAGCCTGGGTTCTTTGACCTAGAGGGGCATTATAAGTACGGTTACCGCTGGGTGCAGGTGGGGATCGCCCGCCCGAACGGGGAGGTGATGCTCTACGGGAATCACGAGGGGGCGGGGTGTGAACACGGTGTCATTCAGTACGTGGGGGTGACACACGGTCCGTTAAGTGACTTTGTGGAGATTGCCGCGGTTGGTCAGAAGCTAAGCCCGCGACGTCTCGGTATGAGCGCTCGCGATCGTAATTCACAGGAGAGGAGTCATTATAACACAGTGATGTGTGATGACTGGAACGGCGGCACGTGCGACAGCGATAATTTCGCATGCATTGGGATATGGAGTGTCTATCCAGGCATTGATAGCACAGTCGGGCTTCTTTTACAAAGGTAACACGTTGACGTGTAGGAAGACGAATAAAATCGGGACACTCGCTTAAGTAATGCGAAGTACTATTACAAAGGTGACATTTAGATGTCGTCGCAAAGGTAACAAAGGCTCTCGCAGGAGGTGGGGAACGCGCGTTAGGTTTAGGCAAACGAGGGGAGCTCAGAGTAGGGGGGGTAGTAGTGTCAACGACAGAAGCACTACCTACATTGTCGTGGTGCCTACATTCATCCTCAAGAAAGGTAATAAGATGATCAAAAGTAGGGAGGTGATTAGAATTATCGCCATAACCACGTTCAAATCTCGATTTTAACTCTGAAGGCAGTTTAGCAAGGCATAAGTGAACTAATAGGTACGACCAATGTTTAACAGGAAGTTCTAATCTTTCTAAGCATCGATAAGTCGAAAGCAGCGGGTTCAGGAACGACACACGTAACCCGGAAAGTTTAGGCGTTATAATAGGGAGCATCATTATTTGAGCTATGTGGGTATCCGCTAAAACACGAAGGTTATGGTACCTACGTTTTAGGAGGTCACGGGCCACGGTGTAATTGCCCGCCTCAATCTTGAGGTGTTGTATTAATCGACGAGGTTCATCCGATAAGGCTCCCACTAAATAGTGTAGCTTTAAAGTCGGGGTAAGGGTAGGCTGGTTGTCCACCACGCTATCAAACTGGTCTATAAAACTGATCCAACCATCGGGACGGCCATTAAACTTAGGTATAGGTAGGTCAGGCAATTTACTAGCCGGGTTATCAATAGCCAGGGATTTATTCTCCTTGAAGGGGGTGCTAGTACGGGACGTCTCAAATTGGTGAGGTCGTATTTCGTCTAACTTAATTTTTAAGTCGTCTACTTTGTCCCTTACTACGCGCATCTCGTTCTTAACTTGCACATATTCTTGTTCATAAATAGCAGGATCGAGATTACCTAACAGCTTGGAACAAGCGGCGGAAAACTTGTCGCACATAAGTGGCAGGTCGGAAAGACGCGCTCGCATACGATTGGAGGAAAAGGTCTCAAGAACTCGGTAGGAATCATCAACCCAGTCACTAATATAAAGGAGGTCACCTATAGCTTCACGGTATTCAGCTGTATCCGTGTAAAGTACGGCCCTTACGGTCTCGTTGCCGGTTTCGGTATCCGACATTTTATTTACTTTAAATCGCAAGAAACAAGGTAGGTAAATTAAACTCACAAAAGATTTCAATACGATGCGTAAAGGAACAAATAGTAAGGGACGGCACAGATGCACCGGGTATAGCAAACGTATCTCGTAAACAACTTGCACGCGGTCACGCGGTAATGACGTGATCAATAGGGAAACAAAGCGCTCGCGCACCTCACTTGCACTCAAAGGGTAGGTAATTAACGCGCTAATCGACTTAATCGACACTTATGTAAGGGGTTGTACTCGAATGGTATTAAGGAATTTACTGTAAATAGGTTAGGTATATGACGAGACGTTTTGTTCAAATTACAAAGGAAAGTAGCAAATAAATAACTCTCAATTAAACAAATTACGTTACTAATAAGGGGTCCTAATAAGAAACTACGCTCTGCTACCAAAATGTTTGAGAGTTTAGGCAGTGGATTACACGTGGAGGGCGACAATGATAGGTGGAAAATAGGTCAGGTCGGAGCACTTATAGCTAGGTACTTGCCGGTCAGGGTTTAGGTATCACTTCACAGGCCACAATCACTCGAAATGTCTGTAAGGAGCTTCACAGGATACACACGCGGCGAAAGCGCTCTGGTCGGTCTAGTACATGTGTCATAGGTAACGTCTCGATGTCGACTGGGGCTCCGGGGTTCTCACGGTACGTTTTAAACAAATAAAAATAAGGCAGGTAGGCGTGTGAGTGTGCGCGGCGTAGTATCAATAGGGTACACAAACAAATCAAAATATTGTAGTAAACATAGTTGCTATCTCTACAGAGGTGTCATTAGCAAGAGTTAAGTATTTGTAATAATTGGTATAATTCTATTCTCAAGCGAATTGAAACAAAGTCGCTAGGCTTTTCAAACCGACTTCGAAAAAGAGGAAGTTCTAAAATATCTAAATATTTGGTAATAAGTATGATTATAGCTATAATTCTTCGTTATCTTAAAGATTAATATTCATCCTACAAAATTGTGTGTGTTTCTTTTGTGTGATGATTTATAAATATAAAACTATTGAAATATTTCAAAGCACACTTTTTTTTCAAAGATGTATAGCCTGACCAGGAATATATTGCAGACAACAACTGGAACTAATTTCTTTTACTGGCAACAGAAAAATCTAATCGTCATTGACATGTCATCAACAGTCATAATGATTAATGTCAAAGTGGACGCGTAATCTAATTTTCAACCAAGTGCAATTTTTATGTGATAAAACTACCGAGAACTATGCGTTTTCGTAAAGAAAAGTGGTTTAACATGGTGTTGTATTGTTTTTCGACAAGAAAGTCTATGTGACTATAGTTGTCATTACAAGTTTTTGGTATGTCATATAGTGCAAATAGTGAAAATTGGCTACTGATGTCTACGGAGAATATTTGAATAACGATTTTTAAAAATGATTATTATAAAGACTTGTTTTGAGTTTTATTCTTTATTTCAACTCTACTTGAATATTTCAACTAAAAAAGTTCGTAGAGTTTTCCATGATTCGCTATGCATTATTCAAAATTATTATAAATAATATCATTTTGAAGAACAATCGATTAATGTTTCTTTTATCCGTTAATGGTTTTACAAAAATAATAGTGTTTTGGTCCAAAATTCAAGACCAATATTACAAATAGTTACTGAATTTAATGAGTACTCAATTTGCGAGTGTTCTATGGTGTTTTTTTATAGTAGAATCTGTTATCATTAGGCAGCAGACTTAAAATATTAACATGAATGTAAGCATATAAAAATATGTTTTTTTATGTTTAGTTGCCAATCTATGCTGGCATCATGACTATACAAAGTGTTGTCATATAAAGTGGATTCGAAGCGCCCCTAATTCAGGTCCCATATATTTCTGGTCAGGCTATACATGTATTTTGAGAAATACTGAAATATTTTATAGCCTGACCAGAAATATATGGTATCTAAATTAAGGGCGCTACGAATCCACTTTATGTAACAACACTTGATATAATCATACCAGCTTAGATTGGCCACTGAACATTTAAAAAATAAACATTTAATATGTTTACATTTAAGTAACAATCCTAAGTCTCATAACAGATTCTACGATACAAGAAAAAGACAGAACACTTACAAATTAAGTACTTATTAAATTCAGTGGATCTTTGTATTATTAGCATTGAAATTTAGACCAAACTGGAATTATTTTTGCTAAACCACTGCCGAGTAGAAGTAAAATTACCCGTTGTTCTTTTAAATGATATTATTTATAATGTTATCAGACTATTACAAATATCGTATATGAAATTTTTGAAACTTCTACGAACTATTTTCGTAAAATATCTAAGCAGGGTTGAAATAAAGAAAATAAAACTCACAAATAGTGTTGCAAAACAACTTATGGTGTGAAAAAAAACGTTGAAAAAAAAACTGTTTTTTTTCTGGACCATGTTTTTTTCAAGAGTACGAAATCCAAAACTTTTAAGACAAATACTTAAGAATACATAGGTAATAGAGTTTTCGGTTTATTTTTAACACTACTATACTTTTCTGGTTGAGTGGTACTAAGATTTCAAGAATATATTGGCAACATTTTTACATTAACGAAATGGAAATCCCCAAATCAATTACATTTGCACACGGAGAAATCCCCTTTAGGTTTATGTTCATTTGAACGTAGTTGGCTTAGCGCAGTTGGTGTGTGTGACGGACGGAGAAAGTTCAATATCAAATTATTTAGTTTTTGTGCTTTTCGAGTGTGATTACCAACTAAAATACCTGAGTATGCCTAAACGAGTCGGTTCAAGCCCTAAAATGTGAGGCAGAAAAAAAACAACGATGCTAAGTTTTTTTCCATGTTTTTTTTTTCAAAAAACGGAAAAAAAACAAACTGTTTTTTTTTTCAATTTTACATTACTACTCACAAAACAAGTATAAACAATTGTTATTTTTCAAACTCGTTATTAAAATATTCTCCGTTACCATCAATAGCCAATTCTCACAGTTCGCACTATATGACGTTCCAAAAATTGTGATATGACAACTAAATCTGTAATCCATTTGAAGAAATTATGACGATTACGCAGATTTCCTTGTCGAATATAACTAAAAAACGTTCAATCACTTTTCTTTCACGACAGCGAATAGTTTTCGACGTTTTTAACATATAATAATATCACACACTCGAAAATTAGATTACGCTTCCTCTTTGACACAAATTATTATGACAAATAATGACGATTTGTGGCTTCTGTTGCCAGTAAAAGAAATTAGTTCCTGTTTTTTTCCGCAATATGGCGAGGTCCCATATATTTTTGGTCAGGCTATTACTATAAGCACAAAAGCCCTTAGTTGCTATGCTAAGGAAATCAAAGACTAGACAATTTAGTAGGGATGGATATAGTTTGATGAGGACTAAAATATATGCAAAAACTTGTAAAAATACGTAAGAAATTGCATCACATTTTAAATTATTTAAGTCTGTTTCTTTTCGTTTTCTCACAAGTGAAAAAGAGAGAATGACCTTAAATTTATTTTTAGACTTAGAATGGGATCTTTAAATCGTTTGAAAAAAGTAAATTTATCAAAATATAAAATCCCTTGTTTAATGAAACAAAAGGAGGATCGAGATCTAGATTGAGATAGAATTTTCCAGAATAAAATTGAAATAAGCATTGGCAACACCGAATTTCCATAAATGAATCGGCGAGGCGAGGAGTCTGAGTAGATTATCAATTGTCACGGTTCATGTGTGAATTGAATTCATGTAAAAAGTTCACGTTTATCGTTGCCTTATTGAAATAGCGTGCCAGTTTTATTATATAGTCATTATTGTAAATAATTAGCATGTCGGGCGAATCTCCAATCCCACCTCCAGTTTTATGGGCGCAGCGGAAGGAGGACGTCTTCCTCACGTTTAGCGTCGAATCCAAAGAGCCGATTGTTAAAATAGAAAAGGATTCAGTTTATTTTAAAGGTGTTAACGCTCAAGACAATAAAGTTAACGAGGTAACAATACCATTGTACGATGCTGTGATACCCGAAAATAGCGGCTTCGTCAATAAAGGAAGGTGTCTGGAAATGGTGCTACGCAAAGAAAAGAAGGACGCTCCTTACTGGCCTTCGTTAACGAAAGATAAGAAAAAACCACACTATCTTAAAATCGACTTTAATAAATGGAGAGATGAAGACGACGAAGAAGAAAATGGAGGTGGTGGAAACGAACCTTATGATTTAGAAGAATTGCTGCGTTCTATGCCCGGCGGTGGCGGCGGTGCAGCTGGTGACAAGCCAGGAAAACCCTCCTTTGATGACTTAGAAAGTGATTCTGATGATGAAAACCTACCAGATCTTGAATGAGCCTCTTATAGTCCTAGTGCTTATATTTAACTCTGACAGTACATTATGTATATTAAGGTTTTTACAGTTATAATAAAATCATTGTGAAAATGAAATTCATCTTTTGTTTGTTTCGAAATTGGTGCTTATTTACATGCAGTAGAATCCAGATTGTCTGGATTCATAATGACGTAATGCCAAGATTTTTTCCGCTTCCAACCAGGGTGTCAGGATATATATATATGGTTTTTTTCATAAAAATCAATGATATTTTAATAGTAAAAACACCGTGTATTAACTATAAAATCTATGCCTTGGCTTGGCTCCCCTAGTGAGGCGAGCTAGACCGCTAGCAACATTCAACCCCAAGAGAGACAAGGTTTGGATCTGAAATGGTTTTTCTTAATATTATCATTAATTATAATGGAACAATCAACAAATAATGAATCTATCTACCTTTAACTGAAGTCTTCTGTAAATTGATTTAAAAAAAACTGTCCAAGTGCAACTTGTACACAAAGTGTTCTGTACCAAACAACATTAAAAACCATATCATTAACTTTTTTTTAAGATTCAGCCTGGTAACAGACAGACATTGGAATCTTAGTAAAATGGGCCTGTTGTTACCCTTTGGGTACGGAACCCTAAAATAAACAGCAGGTGGAGTACAAAAATGTAGTTTTGAAATATATGTTTATGCATAGTACATATGTAGGAACGTTGTTTCGTAAGTTCTCAAGCTGAAGCGTGCGTGGTGATAGCTTAGGTAGGTGCCCACCATACCTATCAATTGAAACATGGGCACACATTGTATAATAGTACATGTACCTATATACAGTGTCTAGTAATCCTTAAGCGAGTAGAATAAAAGAGTACCTACAAGATAACGTGCGACTAGGCCGGCGCGCGACAGCCCGCTGAATCAACCGACCGGTCGATCCGCGCATGTACTTGTAGCTTTAAGCTAATTTGCGGAGTGAACCAGGCGTGCTTCTACTTATAAAACGAGTAGGTACTTTAACTATAATAGTAAGATCGGAGACCGTGGCGTGGGGCCTAAATATCGCGCCTTCGATATTATATCACATTCACATCTAAGATTCACATACGATATGTTTCGAAAAAACATGGCGCGGATGGATATCACAAAATGTGACAAATATGAGACATTTTTATACTTAGAGAATACGTAAAATCTTTAATTTGTTATATCCGCCATGTTTCTTCGATAAATATCATATATGATGTTGTGACGTAATATCGAAGGCGTGAGAATTGGGCCCCTGCCCCGACTCCGGATTTAAACCGGAGACCTCTTGCCCGCAGCGTGCGCGCATCTGATCACTATAGACCAACGAGGCAGTCCAACACCACATCCAAACTCCATCCATTTTCAATGTTGTAGGTGCTAGATAGCTCTGAGCCCTTTTCCGAGAGTGAGTTCAAAGAAAGCTTAGAAACAATTTGCAGTCAGACGGAGGATACGATCCCCGGACCTGTTTGAAATAGGCTAGCTTCCTAACCACTACAGACCAACGAGACTGTTTCTCTCTGGCGACTGGTCTATTACGGAAGAAATACTACCTATATCTCATCGGATGATCAGACTATGAGAGCGAATGTGCGGCGTGCGTATTATGCAATGCACACTCTGATGGCTTATGCAGTAATATCACCTGCTTCGCTTATCTCTGTTGAGATTGGACGCCTTAGCCGAAATCTCGTAGGAATGTAAGCCAAAAATGTTTCCGTTTCAAAGGCGGCACGAAATTGCGTTGCTTTGTTTTCGCTAGGCACACATCACACAGTTAGATTTGTGCAGTTTTGAATTAAAATGTAAATAAATCGCAGTTATTCGTAAAAGTGTGTCGAGTTTGTGCTGCTATTGCATTCATACGAAGAATTTGTGAGAAGTCTTTTATTAGCTAAGTTTCGTACCTTTCATAATTTCCTCTGTTACTTTGTTTCTTCTTTGCCTACCTGCTACGCTGGTAGCATTCATTTATTGTAATATGCAAAATAGGTATATCTGTAATTAATCACATAATTAAATATGTAAGTAAGTGCTATTTTTTTAGTCTAAACCCAATCTGTAATGGAGGGACCGGTCGTAGACCAATAGCGACGACCCCTTCAACTTTATTTGTTATTAATTAATATTACATGATAGGCTTAGTTTTAAATAATGGTCTCAATAAACGAATAATAAAAAAAAATTGTTTTGTACCAATTTGCCTTGGACTTATTTATGGGTGCCTGTTATTTACTTATACAATTTTTTCAGAACAATGAACATTTTATTCTGGAGTATGTATAGATAGGTTCTTCTATGAACTAGGTTACAGGAATACAAAAGCCCAGACTATTACAAATGGTTTATTTAGCTTTTTCCGTAAGTGACACCGTTACATTATACAAATGAAATTGTTGTCCGTGCCTTCTTATGTTCATAGTTAAAGTAATGCAGTAGATCAGCCTGTTCAGACTTTCACACTTTAATATGTACGATGCCCCTTGTCCAGGACAAAATATTGGAGCGCCGTGACTTTGACAATCAAACATAAAATAGGATGCACCATATCTTCCAAAAGCTAAATTTTTCGATGGACTGGTCAGAATACCAACTTGGTACTGTTCAAAGAAATAAACTAAAGCTTTACTCAGATTAAATCGATCCGGTTGAATATTATAAAGAAATCCAAATATGACCTTTTCGAATTTAACGGTAAACGAATAGGGAAAAAAGTCGTCAAATTTAGAGTCCAAATGTTCTAGGGTGATCTCATGGTTGGGAGTAGTGCCAACTTTGTCGGCACATTTTTTATGATATTTGTCACCGGATTCCACAATTCCATCCAATAAGCTACCGGTCCAAGCGCTCAAGTCGCAGGCCTGTATCATGGCAAGCGCCACAACATTTGTTGCTAAGTATTGTTTACCACGATGATTCGCATCAAACTTAGTATCCAAAGGATGCACGGAACCCCAAAGCGAATAAAGGTCTCCAGGAAATTCGATGTCCCAGTCTTTCCACAAAGTCTGAGGCGTTTTTCTTTCAAAGCCTAAATCGTTACATGGATTCATTCGGGACCATGGGATACCTTCTATATTCAACCAATACATCTTTTCGTCAACGAGAGGTCGTATCTTTCGGCGTTTCAAATACGGCAGATTAGGGTTTTGGTCCGGTTTGAATAAGGGGCTGAGTCTATAATTCATAGCAGAATGTCTCGGGGCCACTTTTACCGAAGTTAATTCAAAAGTGTAAAATTCTGGTGAATCTGTGTTTCCGGGCACAATTTTTTTTATACGAGCTATTAGAATATCCATTGTTCGAAACAATGTCCACGACGCGACTTGGTTCGCTTTCTTTTTGGGTGCAGCATCTTTTGCTTCTTTCTTTTTAGCGTCGCCTTCTTTTTTCGGTTCATCCGGAGCAGGCGATGAGTACGGATCAAAAAGATGGTAGAATCCGTCCGTCTGACAAATCACTAAACTGCATGGAGGAAACTTTATAAGCACATACCGTAGTCGTTTCAACACAGCTTTCAAATACTGTTCGAGTCTCTTTTCGGGATTTGCATTTATTACCATTATCTTTTTGATATTAATGTTTATAAACTTGCCATCTAATATTACATTTTTGATCACTCTTTTCTCACAGGCGCTTAAATTCGTTGCTTTTGCGTGTATTTCGAGACCTTTTTCTATGCAGGTGTCGACCATGACGTGATCCCACGTTCTGATGGGATGCATAGCAGCCATTAACATAGCGATGAGACTGACAAAGTGGCAAGACTTGACGTCGGAACTAGCTTTTTTATCTTTCAGTGCTGTCGTCCCTTCGATTCGGTAGGCGCCTTCGACGTGCTGATATCCAACGAGCGTCTGGCTTTTTGCTTCTGGCACATCTATGGCGCTCTTCTTGTCACCTTTAGGTGGATGAACGATCGTTGGCTTTGATTTTACAGACTTTGGTCGACCAGTCTGATAATCATAGTCTTCAGGCAACTTCTGGCGAAATTCTGGTTGTAGTCGTCGTACTATAATTCTACTCAATATGAACTGCTGGTCATCTGTTTTCCCGTCTTTGTTAAACTGGACTCTGCAAAAACACATCACAACAGTTAGAGTTTAATCACAAAAACTTCCACGCTCAAGTAACTAACTTATTAAAAACTAGCAGTTTCCCGCGACTTTGCCCGCGCCAAGTCGGATTTTCCATACAAATTTTTACCCCTCATATCATCCCCCTGATGATTTCATATCTCGACAAAAAGTAGCCTATGTCCTTTCCAGGATCACAAACTGTCTTTGCACCAAATTTCATGTGAATCGGTCCAGTAGTTTAGGAGCCTATTCAATACACACAAACAAACAATAAAATCTTTCCTCTTTATAATATTAGTATAGATGGCTTCTTTTTATACATACTCATCTCATTACACATTTTTCCGTTTGGGAATAGGAATCTAATGCGCCAATTTTTTAACTACCTACCCTTGAAAATAAGTTTTTTTTTTAAAGTTACCTGGTCACTAGGTCGTGCAGATTACGGAATCGTAACAGGCACGCTTTCCCTTTGGTTTTTGACTTGTCTTCTGTCACTCTTATCCCCATAGCATTGCAAGTACTTCCATCGTATAAGTAGTATAGACCGGATCTCTTGAAAAACGCGCAGCTGTAATTTGTAGTGGTGATCATTCCTCTATCGTATTTTAGCAAATACTTTCGAGTCAGCACGTCTTCCAATTGCCAAGTGGCCCCTTCCCCCGCCACATCTATGTTCGCGTGGTAAGCCTGGAATAATATCAATGCTTAAGATATTACAATTTCATAAATTATTACTTTTAAGAAATAAGCTTTTATCGAAAGTCTTTTGCTAACGTCTGGGTGTCCGAGTGGCTAGGCAATCGGCCGGTATACGAGAAACGCGGGTTCGATTCCCGCCTAAGGCAGTCATTTTTCAAGTGCAATTCTAATCGTCACAATTTAATATTTTAAACTATGTTGTTTCTTGGACTGCATGTTTAAACAGTTATACTTATTAAATAGGGTCATTCAAAATAATAATAACAAGCGCCTCCTTAAAATTTAATGGTACTTAACGTCATTTACCTGGTGACCGATCTGTATTTTGGGTATAATGTGAGCGGGTGCAAGCTGGAACTTCTCTAGCTTAGCGTTGTACAATTTACTAGCCGTCTCCGCGACAAAGTTTACAATTCCTGGGGTCCAAGTATTGATGGAGTATTTATACGATGTGACGATAGCCATAATAGCAGCGAAAGGCAGAACTTCTAGTCCCTTCGCATCAGGGATACCGTGTAACGTGGCTCTAATTATCTGTGTATTGTCCGGTAGGTTCTTGAAATTGCTCGGTTGAGCAAGCTCCTGGGAAGGGGTCGTTTCTACTTGGTTCTCTGTAAGAGGCAATGTCGCCTTTCTCCGTAGTTGTCTCAATTTGAACCTGTATCTAGCGTCTTCTGTGAGGAGGATGCGGCGGTCTACGTTCACCGGCTCAACCGTTTGCACTTCGTCTTCCATCACTTGAATTGGCATAGCGAGCTGCGAAATAAATGTTTTGAAACTATAAAACCGACTTGATTGCTTTCGTTATATCTACCCTATCTAAAAAACTATACGATCTAATGATTCTGTATGGCCAGTTTTATATACAATACTATCTATTGCTTATATAAGGTAATCATATTGATTTATCTTTTATAGAAAGAAATCTCCTGAATCGATAAAAACAGAAAAAGAAAAGAAGAAGTTCAAAACCTGGTCCACTGGTTCCACAGGTACAATCCTTAATTATATTGATTCACTTTAGGTAACTACCTTTCATTACTTCATTGTCTACGATTAATGCTGTGAATTTCATATCCGCGAAACGCCCGACCGGTACATTTTGGCGTTTCACTTGGTCCGCGAGCGGCGCCAAAGTGGGTAGCGTTGCCGCTCGATAGTCTACTATCGATAGTTTTTCGATATCGATAGTTGAGGCAAAAGCAATAGTATCGATAAAATATCGATAGTATCGATAGTCGAGGCAAACGCAATAGCATCGACAGAATATCGATAGAATCGATAGACTATCGATAGTTGAGGCAAAAGCAATAGTATCAATAAAATATCGATAGTATCTATCGACTAACGATAGTTGAGGCGAAAGCAATAGTATCGATAAAATATCGATAGTATCGATAGACTATCGATAGCCTAGGCAAAAGCAATAGTATCGATAGAATATCAATTGTTGAGGCAAAAGCAATAGTATCGATAAAATATCGATAGTATCGATAGTCTACCGATAATAATGATAGTATCGCCAGTAAAGATACTATCGATACTCCGTTAATATAAAATACAATCGACACTTAGCAATACTATCGATAGTATCAAAGTTCACTATCGATAGCTGATACAGCTCTGACTATTGCAATAACTATCGATACTCTCGATAGTGGCCTTTTATTCAATAGTAGGTAGGAGTACAAAGTAGGAGGGAAAAACTATTCCCCACCAAAGTTAAAATTTCCGAACAGGTGAAATGAAAATAGTATGGTGTAATAAGTGCTTAAATGTAGAAGCCAGTTCGGGCCACTACCCTACTACTGACCGGTACTTCTGGCTCCGGCTGCGGCGAGGGCGGCGGCGGCGGCAGCGGCGGCGGCAGCTCCTCGGCCTTGCGCCGCGCCTCTTCCTCTTCCGCCTTCCGTGCCGCTTCCTCTTCTTTCTTCCTCTTCATCGTCTCTTCGTCCTCCTCTTCTTCTGCTGCCTCTTCCTCCTGGAGTGGACAATTAGACAATTGCGAGATAGATTGATACTCATAATTTATTTTTATTAGATTGAAACTTTCTGGCATATCGACCCTGCTGCCATTTTGTTTTGTTTTTCAAAATCGCGGCGCTCAATCAAAATGAATGATGTATGGACAGAGAATCGAAAAATAACATGTCAGCTTCCATGCCATAAGTTTCAAACCCCTTTAAACAATTTATTTTATAAAGTTTGCACACAAAACGGCTCACTGGCACAGCAAGTACTTACAAAAATTCGTTAACTGACTATAACGTCCTCCGTAGCTTAGTTGAAAGAGCGTTTACAAGAACATTTTGTGAAATTTCGAGTGGGAAAGTTTTTGTTAAAATAGTTGTAATAATCATATCAGCCTATTGCAGTCCACTGCAATAGGCTGATATGATTATATATTTCACGGTCCTCCGCTTCTCGCATCCAGCCACCACCGGCCACCCTCCTCATCGGTCCACCTAGCAGGGGGGCGTCCAACACTACGTTTCCCGAGACGTGGTCTCCATTCGAGAACCTTCCTACTCCAACGCCCGTCGGTTCTGCGACAGACATGACCAGCCCACTGCCACTTCAGCTTACTGCACCTCTGAACGATATCTATGACTTTCGTCTTTTGGCGGATGATCTCGTTCCGGATTCTATCCCTTAGCGAGATCCCCAGCATAGACCGTTCCATAGCTCGCTGAGCGACATGCAGTCGGTGGGCCAGCTTGACTGTCAAGTTCCACGTCTCGGCCCCGTAGGTCATGACAGGTAGGACGCACTGGTTATATACCCTGCTCTTCAGGCATTGCGGTAGAGGCGACGAGAAGATGTGACGCAACTTCCCAAATGCTGCCCAACCCAGTTGCACCCTTCTGGCGATTTCGCGGTCGAAGTTGTCTTTACCCAGTTGCAACGCTTGCCCGAGGTAAACGTATTCCTGGACAACTTCGAGCATCTCGCCGCTGACTGCTATCGGTTCCGGGACAATATGTTCGTTGAACATGGCCTTAGTCTTGTCCAAGTTCATCCGGAGACCAACGCATCGCGAGGCAGAGTCTAGGCTGTGCAGCATTTTTTGCATATCCCGCGGCGATTCTGCCATTAGAACTATGTCGTCAGCAAAGCGGAGGTGCGTGAGATATTCGCCGTTGACATTGATGCCCAATCCCTCCCAGTCAAGAGTCTTGAAGACTCTTGACTGGTTGTAATAATAAGTAACCGTTAAACTATATTTAAATATAATTTGGGTATAGAATTATATTTGTGTTATCCGGTGTTACCGGACTCACCGGACGACACGGTCGATCAATTTTTGTGTGCAAAAATTTACTTTATATAGATCTTTACTGCACATCACATGGAGTAGACATTTACAAAAAAATCTGTCGTACAATTTATCTTATTGCTAGAAGAAATTATTACAGACAACCTTCGGATCGAGCTCATTATGATATTATGTGGAATATTTGAATAAAGATACCTGTATCCTATTCCTAGCCGTTTTAAGAGAATAAGATTAACTGTTTGTCCCCAATGAATGATGTATGAATGAGGTTCTTAGTTTTGACGATACTAAAAACCTTTCATACAATTTTGATACATACCTCTGGAAATCCACCTTCTGGAATCTGCAAAAAGAAAATATAATATTTAAGTTGTCTCTGGTCATAAATTAAATAAAACAATATCAGAACAGTCTCTTAATCCTTCTTCTATAGGTACATAAAACAAAGTCGGGTTATTTACACCATTTAGGCACATTACTCCGAGAACGGCTAGGCCGATTTTCATGAGCTTTGTTTTTTTTTATTTTTGTCCTTCCCGAATAAGAATAATAAGCAGAATAAGCAAGAAAACTTCGAAAAAAATACAGGACGTTTTAGTGTCATGCGAATTTTCTCACGCACGCGGGAGTGATGTCAAAGACCATTTCATATGTCCCTGCGCTATCGCGGGTGCTACGCACGCATCACTGATTATGTACTTTTCTCTATTCCGCGTGCGTGAGCAAGTACGCATGACTCTAAAACACCTAAATGGGGGATAACAATAGTTTTGGCCTTCGTGCAGAGTCGCCAGGACCACCTTGTTGGTACCAGTTGGTATTAAGGCCCAACTGTCCCTTTGCGTCGGCGCTGCGCAGATGTCGCACATAAAATCGGTTTTTGGCAATTTGGTACATACAAAAATTAAAGAAATCTAAAATGCGTTCCCATAGTTTTCGTCTATGGAACTATCGTTTGTACTAAGGAACTGAATTAAAGAGCAGGCTCTGAAATTTTAGCACCAGCAAACATATAAAACTTGCAATAAGGGACAAGCTTCAGGAGGATTTTCTATCAAACCAAATTCCTCTAATCTTGTTTCGAGAACCATGAAGTTTCTGATAATAGGTTTGAAACTTTCACGATCGAAGTCCTATCACAAAAAATAACTTTATCAACGCGCTATACCTGACTAAGCTTGTAACACATTGGCAAGCCATGGAGCATATTTCGTCTTGAAACATTTGGTAGAAGACTTACAACTGGCGGTGGTGGCGTGGGCGGCGGGGTGGGTTCGGGATCCGGGTCTGGTTCCGGAGGTTCGTTGGTCTTGTCTCGCGGCTTCGGCCACGGAGGCACCACCTGGGTCACCGACACCGTTGGCGAGTCCAAGTTCACTATGCACAGGTGGGCAGGAATTAATAACAAGCTATAATAAACCATACTACCTTCCTTACATTCTAAACAGCATTGCTCCTAGACAAAATGCAATCAATTTTACAGCGAAGTTTGCTATCGTTAACAAAATCTAATGAAACTAATAAAAGCCATCGAAACATCATCTGACTTTTGCATATGAATACTTTTTCACATTTCGTTGGCGATAGCGAACTTGGCTGTAGAATAGATAAATAAATAAATGTTTGAGAGTTTAGGCAGTGGATTACACGTGAAGGGGGACAATGATAGGTGGAAAATTAGTCAGGTCTGAGCACTTATAGCTAGGTACTTGCCACATCAGCTTTCAGGGGTTCAGATATCACTTCACAGGCCACAATCACTCAAAATGTCTGTAAGGAGCTTCACAGGATACACACGCGGCGAAAGCGCTCTGGTCAGTCTAGTACATGTGTCATAGGGAACGTCTCGATGTCGACTCGATTTCCGGGGTTCTCACGGTACGTTTTAAACAAATAAAAATAAGGCAGGTATGCGTGTGAGTGTGCGCGGCGTAGTATCAATAGGGTACACAAACAAATCAAAATATTGTAGTAAACATATCGCCCGCCCTAAACACGTCAAGTGTTTACGAGAAGGTTAGGAAGCTAAGGAAAGGAAGTTCACTGGACAGGAAGACGAACTAATTTCGTCAAAGATCTCTTTAGGCTACCGGTAGGAGTTTTAACATCTACCACACGAACAACTTGGTCTTGGCCAGGGTATAAATTAATAATGCGTCCACGACGCCACTGCAAAGGGGGAAGGTTGTCATCTTTTATGAGTACTAGCTCACCCACTTTAGGAGGATCACAAGGAGAGGTCCATTTATTTCTAATTTGTAATGTATTTAGGTATTCTAAATGCCATCGAGACCAAAAGTGCTGGGTAATTTGTTAGATTAGCTGAAACCGTGTAAGGCGATGCAATTTTACGTCTTTATAAGGGTACTCCGGAAGTGCAGTTAAGGGTTGTCCAATTAAGAAATGGCCGGGAGTTAACACTTCGACATCATTAGGGTCCGGAGAAAGTGGGCACTGCCGCCTGGTTTTGAGACAGGAAACACTCTAACTCTTTCAGGTAATTGTTGGCACCGATGTAATTTCGACCGCAATCGGATCGGATTAGGCGAGGTACACCACGACGCGACACGGATCGGGAAAAGGCCGCAATAAAGGCTTCAGTACTTAGGTCCGACACAACCTCAAGGTGAACGGCTTTAGTAGAAAGGCAGACAAATACACACAGGTAACTTTTCACTAACCTTTTGTTCCTATAGGCCTGGAATTTGGTAAAAAAGGGTCCTGCAAAATCGGTACCTACACCGTCACACGGTCTAGCAGCCGTGACGCGGTCTTTAGGTAGGTCACCCATGAAGGGTTGAGATACAGTCGCCTTGAGACGATAACAGGGAAGGCATTTAAAAATCACATGCTGAATAGCTCTGCGTGCAGACAAGATCCAAAACTCTCTATTTAACATGGCAAGAATTGCATTAACACCTGCATTAGCATTCTCGCGATGGTAATGTGAAATAAGGATGTTCACGAAATTACCATTCTTAGGTAGAAGAAGGGGATGGCGCGCATCAAAGGATAGATCGGAGTTTCGTAATCGGCCTCCAACTCGAATTAGGTCTCCGTCATCCAGAAATAGCCCGTTCCTTAGGGCTCAGGTAGGACGAGTAAGATTTAGGAAATAAAAACCGCCTTAGGTAACAAGTCACGTTTATTAGCTTGTTCAAAGAACTATACCGCTCTAATAAGAATGAGGGATCCGGGGTAGGAACATCGGCAGAGACTACTAAACAACGTAGTCCAGGGAGATCACTACTTGGGTTAGGTTCCGAAATACCGGGCCAGTTGTCAGGAGACTGCGTCAACCACAAAGGTGAAAACCAAAGGGAGTGGTCGATCAGTCGGGTGACTGACATACCTCTCGATGCACAGTCACTAGGGTTCATGTAGCCTGGGACGTGCCTCCATTCACTAGATGTAGGACTATTATTAATCTGGGAGACACGATTAGCCTCAAAAGTCTGAAGGAGGTGAGGAGTGGTTTTTAACCAACACAACACGATTTTACTATCCGTCCAACTATGGATTGAAGTCAACACAGACGACCTTTGCAGACAAAGAGCGACGTGATGAAGTAACTTAGAGAGGAGGGCAGCTCCCAACAACTCCAACTTGGGAATTGCCAAACGGGTCCGAACAGGGGCAACTTTAGATTTAGCCATAACAAGATGAACGGAGCAAACACCAGACGGAAGTTCCGCACGTAAATAAATAGCGGCAGCATATCCCAATTCAGAAGCATCACAGAACCCATGTAGGGATAAGGAGGAGGAACCTCTGGGAAGAACATGTCGGGGATTGGCCACTTCACCAACCTTTGCTAGGTCCTGAACAAATGCAGTCCACTCTAAAGACAGGGGTTCATTTAAAGGATCATCCCAGGATAAGCCTGACATCCATAAGCGTTGGATAAATTCCTTAGCCTTAAATACGACGGGAGATATCCAGCCACAAGGGTCATACATACGGGCAGTCAAAGATAAAACTTTGCGTTTTGTAATAACTGTATCACGGGTATCACAGGTATAATTGTAGGTAAATGAGTCACTCACAGGATTGTATTGCACACCTAAAATAGCGACAATCTGAGGATTATCTGGGTCTGAGAATGAATGAGGAAGTTGCAAATGATCCGGGGGCATATCATCTAGGAGCTCGGGCCTGTTACTAATCCACTTACGGAGTTCATAACCACCAGAGGCCATTATTCCTATAAGCTCAGTTTTCAAAGCCCGGGCAGACGCAATAGTGTCAGCACCAGTAAGACAATCGTCGACATAAATATCTCTCTCAAGGACTTCAGCGGCTCGAGGGAAGGTAAGTCTCTCTTGTTCAGCGAGCTCAAGAAGGGCACGAATTGCAGTGAATGGACTGGAACGAAGACCATAGGTATTGGTATTAATTCAAAGGCAAGAAGTGGCTGAGAGGGATCCTCACGCCAAAGCACTAGTTGGTACCTTCTATCATCAGGATGTACCCAAGTCATACGAAACATCATACAAATATCTGTTACAAACACTACCTCGTGCCTGCGGAAATTTAGGAGGATGTGAGAAATATCTCGCTGAAGCTTAGGGCCTGTATGTAAACATTGATTCAGGGACACTTTAGAGGACGTAGGACTACTACCATCGAACACAACACGTATTTTGTCACCAACGGACTTAAAAATTCCATGATGAGGGATAAAATAATGTTCCCGGGTCGAGTCATATGAAGAAAGGGACATATGGTTTAGGTCAAGGTACTCACGCATAAAGGAAATATATTTCTCTCGAAAATTAGGATTGGCTTGCAAACGCTTCTCAAGATTATGGAATCGCCGTAAGGCATTGGTTTTAGAATCACCGAGAGGTGGACGATCATGAAGAAAAGGGAGTCTAACCATAAATCTACCATCGCTTCCACGAGTGGTAGTTTCTTTAAAAAAGGTTTCACACTCTATATCCAAGGGGTTCGCAACTGGAGATTGGGGGGCCTCTTCGATTTTCCAGAATTTTTCAACTATTTGGGACAGCGAGACTCCAGTCATGGGGGGTTCCAAATCAGTAAATCCTCCATAAACAGGACCACACAGGACATAACCAAATATCGTCGAGATAGCAGTAAGGCCATCAGGGGACACAAACAACTCGGACCTTAAAAGGCGACCAATGACGTCAGCTCTAAGAAGTACACTTATAGTACCAGGTTTGTAAAATAAAGGGTCAGCAAGAGGGAGGTGCTTAGTACAGGTAATTACACTTTTAGGTAGGTCTACCTCTGGGAGGGTACCAGCAATCACATCAACAACTATTGCACTGGTTGAGATTTCTGGAAAGGCAGAATTAACTAGCTTAAATGAAAAAGATACAATGCCCGGGGAATTAATTGCTTGAACATTACCTGTTCCACGAACAGGAACTGGAGAAGGAATGATAGGTAAGTTCATGTGGTCAACAACAAGCTCAGTAGTAAGAAGGCAGCCCTGAGCACCAGTGTCACATAAGGCACGCGCTTCCACATAATATCCAGACGAGGTTTTAACATGAATCAAGGCCGTAGGTAAAAGAACGAGAGAATTGCGAGGTAAAGATGTAAAAGCGGGTATGGAAGGGGGGCTATCTAGTCAGAATTGTGGGGCCTCATTGTACTTATGATGAAATGCACGTTCAGCCTGGGTTCTTTGACCTAGAGGGGCATTATAAGTACGGTTGCCGTTGGGTGCAGGTGGGGATCGCCCGCCCGAACGGGGAGGTGATGCTCTACGGGAATCACGAGGGGGCGGTACGAACACGGTGCCATTCGGTACGTGGGGGTGACACACGGTCCGTTAAGTGACTTTGTGGGGATTGCCGCGGTTGGTTGGAAGCTAAGGCCGGGACGTCTCGGTATGAGCGCTCGCGATCGTAATTCACAGGAGAGGAGTCATTATAACACAGTAACGTGTGATGACTGGAACGGCGGCACGTGCGACAGCGATAATTTCGCGTGCATTGGGATATGGAGTGTCTATCCAGGCATCGATAGCACAGTCGGGCTTCTTTTACAAAGGTAACACGTTGACGTGTAGGAAGGCGAATAAAATCGGGACACTCGCGTAAGTAATGCGAAGTACTATTACAAAGGTGACATTTAGATGTCGTCGCAAAGGTAACAAAGGCTCTCGCAGGAGGTGGGGAACGCGCGTTAGGTTTAGGCAAACGAGGGGAGCTCACAGTAGGGGGGGTAGTAGTGTCAACGACAGAAGCACTACCTACATTGTCGTGGTGCCTACATTCATCCTCAAGAAAGGTAATAAGATGATCAAAAGTAGGGAGGTGATTAGGATTATCGCCATAACGACGTTCAAATCTCGATTTTAACTCTGAAGGCAGTTTAGCAAGGCATAAGTGAACTAATAGGTATGACCAATGCTTAACAGGAAGTTCCAATCTCTCTAAGCATCGATAAGTCGAAAGCAGCGGGTTCAGGAACGACACACGTAACCCCGAAAGTTTAGGCGTTATAATAGGGAGCATCATTATTTGAGCTATGTGGGTATCCGCTAAAACACGAAGGTTATGGTACCTACGTTTTAGGAGGTCACGGGCCACGGTGTAATTGCCCGCCTCAATCTTGAGGTGTTGTATTAATTGACGAGGTTCATCCGATAAGGCTCCCACTAAATAGTGTAGCTTCAAAGTCGGGGTAAGGGTAGGCTGGTTGTCCACCACGCTATCAAACTGGTCTATAAAACTGATCCAACTATCGGGACGGCCATCAAACTTAGGTATAGGTAGGTCAGGTAATTTACTAGCCGGGTTATCAATAGCCAGGGATTTATTCTCCTTGAAGGGGGTGCTAGTACGGGACGTCTCAAATTGGTGAGGTCGTATTTCGTCTAACTTAATTTTTAAGTCGTCTACTTTGTCCCTTACTACGCGCATCTCGTTCTTAACTTGCACATATTCTTGTTCATAAATCGCAGGATCGAGATTTCCTAACAGCTTGGAACAAGCGGCAGAAAACTTATCGCACATAAATGGCAGGTCGGAAAGACGCGCTCGCATACGATTGGAGGAAAAGGTCTCAAGAACTCGGTGGGAATCATCAACCCAGTCACTAATATAACGGAGTTTACCAATAGCTTCACGGTATTCAGCTGTATCCGTGTAAAGTACGGCCCTTACGGTCTCGTTGCCGGTTTCGGTATCCGACATTTTATTTACTTTAAATCGCAAGAAACAAGGTAGGTAAATTAAACTCACAAAAGATTCCAATAGGATGCGTAAAGGAACAAATAGTAAGGGACGGCACCGGGTATGGCAAACGTAACTCGTAAACAACTTGCACGCGGTCACGCGGTAATGGCGTGATCAATAGGGAAACAAAGCGCTCGCGCACCTCACTTGCACTCAAAGGGTAGGTAATTAACGCGCTAATCGATTTAATCGACACTATGTAAAAGGGGTTGTACTCGAATGTTATTAAGGAATTTACTGTAAATAGGTTAGGTATATGACGAGACGTTTTCTTCAAATTACAAAGGAAGGTAGCAAATAAATAACTCTCAATTAAACAAATTACGTTACTAATAAGGGGTCCTAATAAAAAACTACGCTCTGCTACCAAAATGTTTAAGAGTTTAGGCAGTGGATTACACGTGGAGGGCGACAATGATAGGTGGAAAATTGGTATAGTCAGAGCGCTTATAGCTAGGTACTTGCCACATCAGGGTTCAGGTTTAGGTATCACTTCACAGGCCACAATCACTCGAAATGTCTGTAAGGAGCTTCACAGGATACACACGCGGCGAAAGCGCTCTGGTCGGTCTAGTACATGTGTCATAGGTAACGTCTCGATGGCGACTGGGGACTCCGGGGTTCTCACGGTACGTTTTAAACAAATAAAAATAAGGCAGGTAGGCGTGTGAGTGTGCGCGGCGTAGTATCAATAGGGTACACAAACAAATCAAAATATTGTAGTAAACAAATACCATTAGGTAATATCTGCATTTTTTCAATTAGAGATATATTTTTAATTTTAACGTAATGTTTACCCACATGATGCATACATTATTCGTTCGCGTCGTGTAATTGTTCTTGTTTTACAATGTTATCTTGTATACTTTTCTAACAAGTGAAAGTATATTCTATTTGTGAAATAAATGTCTTATACCGTAAAGCATTTTTGAAGTAGGTAGGTACTTTCAATCCCATACTACCGTTTACTCACCAACTTTCGGTTGTAAAGCCTCCGGATCCATATTTTTATACCTGAGTGGTATTGGAGGAAGATAGTCCTCTTGTATGCTGTCCACGAGAGAAATTATATCACCCATTTGTTCTTCGTCCACTTGAGGCTAGGTAAATGTCAAAAAATTAGCGTTAGGCATTCATATTTTACTTATTAGCTTAGAAATATTGTATTACCCCAAGAGGCTTCTCAATCAAATCATCCATTGGAAGAACATCGTGGTACAGCTCTCCTCCATCTCCCTGCGCCTGGCTCATTGGCAACACTTTCCTTTTTACTTTTCCCTTCCCGCCGGGAAGCTGTTCGTCACTCAGGGTGCACACAATTTGTGTCTGCAATTATTTGATTATTTAGCGTACCAGTAAAAACGGTTAATTTCAAATTCAGAAAATCGACATGTCGCTAACCTTAGGTTCCTTTTTCTTCAGTTTCAACACTTTAAATGCGTGGATATAAAACTGAGTGGTGGCTGGCAAGTAGTCCCAATTCTTTGTGAACACAGTGGCCATCGTGTCCGCATTGAGAAGCATCCAGCAACACGCTCGTCCCGTCTTCACTGACCTGAGCCCGTCGTTTGTACGCGGGTAGGGATCGAATAAGTAAAACATGTCTTTCTGGCGCCACACCGCAACAGCATAGTTGTTGAAATCGAGGATACCAGCATTATATTCGTGGCTGAAAAATTCTGCTAAGCCTGTCCTTATGTTCAATAAGCATTCTTTCGTTGTGAATAACTGACCCTTTACCCTCTCTCTGTATATTATTATCTCACACGCATAAGGTCCGATGGTTATTTCATTTGGGATATTGTCTATCGTCAAGTCGATCATTACCTTCGGGTGAGCGCAATCTACGTACAATTTGTTACCCAAACGTAAAATCTTGTCCAGTGTCTTTGTGAACCAAGTGTTTGGGGGTGATATTTTGGCATAGGTCATAGCTGCAACGGCTATTGTCAAAGCCTGTCTGTACTTAGCGTCTTCGAAGCAACGATCACCCAAATGCATATTAGCATTAACAATGGCACAGTTCTCGTTTAGAATTCTGTAGCCCATCATTGCTTTTTCCGCTTGCGTTAGCTCCTTATCCGATTCTAAATCGTCGTCACACTTCTCATCTACCATTTTTAATACCTTTACTGGCGCCAATACGAATTTCTGATTTTCAACCACGCTACGCGCAAGTAACACTTCAGATACTGAATCTAAGTCTTTAACATTAACGAGTGCGGCACAACCATTGTTAAAATTGGAATATGCTCTGGAGTCTCTACCAGATGGATCGAAAATGTAGTAGCAAATCTTGTCCTTCCATATCACCACTTTCAAAACTCTAAGAATTAGAGAAAACCGTCAATATAAAATCAGAGGAAACTTAAAAAAACATCCGTAGTAAACCTTGAATATCCATACCTTGTCAGTAGCACGCCAGCTCTGTTATCTTTAAAGAAAGCCTTCAGACCTCTGCACAGGTTATAAACTGTAGGATCCAGAGACATTGTGTAGCCGACGAAATCAGGCTCTCCTAACAACACCTGCATACGTTTTCCATTTAAAACTAGGGTCTGTTTCTTCCCAAATGGTAATACTTCACACATTCCTTGTACAGCTGAGTGATCGTGAACTTTCTCTAGACATTGTAAGTACCTGTAAATAGAAATAAAACAATTTATCTTGCTGCTGGGTGAGATTCAAATCAAACATTTGACAGCTGAGTAAAAGGGTAAGAATCTAACTTGAGCAAGCAATACTAACCACTGGTCACCAGCATCAACTAAATTATCAACAAGCTTCATCGTCCATTGTTTTGGATGGTAATGGAAAGCTAAGCAATACGCCATCACGCTCATAGTCAGAGCTTGTCTACCTCTTGATCTTCCTCCTAAAAATAATGTGTTAAAACAACTTAATTTTTGATCAGGGATAGAAAAGATAAAAATCTTAGGTAATGCCTTGAAACATGAGGGAACGAACTTGGTACAATAAAAAAGGCTCCAAAAGCGAAAATCCGTACCGAATTTAGCGTCATACATGTTGAAAGAACCAGTCAGGATTCCATAGTGAACATCTGGCCTCCTGTCTTTGGTGCACGGTATCACGGTAAGGGAGTGGGTCTGCAATGACCCGCGCTTCAGGTGAGCTGGTATTTGGACCTGAAATACCAGAGCGACAATAATTTGAGTTTAGTAGTTGCACAACTACTCAGTGCGGTATTTTTCTGGGATATTGCGGCTAAACTAACAGTATAGAAAACATCGTGAGAAAACCAGCACACAGTGTGGTTCGTTATCTCTTCTCCATTACATAAACACTAGGTTTATGTAATGGAGAAGAGAAAGTAACGTCAAAACCACTCCTTTAAAAGTCTTTCAATGTTTCATTTCATATAATGATTACGACTCTCAATCATAAAGTACTAACGTGTTCTGGTTTGGGTATCTCATCCAAGCCACATATGGAGTCGTCGTCTTTAAGATGTTTTTGTGTTCCCCTTGCTCGTGGTTTTCCGTCAGTTACTCCAAGTGTAGTGAACGGTACGTCTGAGGAGCTGTTGAGATAAATTAATTGTTAAGGTTTCCACCATAAAAACATCCTTATTAAGGCTGGTGTCGACAACAGCAGAAACGAATCGGTTCGAAGCGAGTCGTATTTCTTTCTATTTCATCTCTGAATTGCTAATGGATTCAGTTTCATAGTAAGGTAAGAAGCAACTTTCTGCGATTCGATTCGACTCTACTCGGCAAGCTCGGCAAACTATCTGATTTAGTTCCAACATACCTTTTCATTCTGCGAGACATTTTTCGCTTTCGCATTGCAGCGTATTTTCTGTAAAATAAACAAAAAAATAATTTGCGATATTCTTACGATTTTATCAACTTATGACATAAAAATGTACTAACCGACATTTTTTCCTTGTACAAGACTTTCTAAGGCAGACCCTGAAAATTAAAGTATGAGAATCATATTACAATTCTTACTTCCTAGTTAACTAGGCAGATTTGAAAAACATATAAAACTTTATACTCTCATAAGCTTTACAATCTTATTTTTTAAACATAAGGTGCAGTCGGTCTTTGAGGATCTCGCGGCGTGTGATAGTAAGTTATCAAAAAAAAAACTTTACCATTTATTTTAACTCACCCTCCTTTATGGCAAGGTAGTCTTTTCGTTTTAGGTCTGAAAAGTGTTATATGGTATAATTAAGAATAGTTTAATTAAGGTTGGGTATTGCAATTGGCACAACAATGAAAGTGTTACAAAAATAAGTTATACATACGGCCCCGGCAACTTGTTTGGACCGGGCATGTGTACTACGTCAGGGACGAAATCCATACTCCTGTTGAGTACGATACCGCTGTGGGGTTTGAACAACCTGAAAGAAATTTTTTGGGCAGGGGTTCTGACATACGCTTACCATGATTCCTGTGTCTAAAGGCCAATTAATCAACTGTCGGATAAAAAGTTACTGGTCGATTAACTATGCAGCAATCTATTTTTAAAAATGTCTTTCAATTTGAAGTGCCACAGATAAGGGAATTACGTTTAAATATCAGTACTACTTAGTTAGTCCTAGTATATTATTTTAAAAATTATTGTTATCTGACTATTAAAAAATCGTTACCGATACCTAACGATACCATATCTGAGGGAAACCAGCTGAATAAAAGAATAGGGCTAATTCGACGATATTAGAGAACATGCCACTCTACAATCATGCCATTTTACACATATTATCAAACTTAGAACTTACTGGTCCGCAGCTTTAGGCGGTAGTGGAGGAACCACATCTGCAGGTTTCACGGAAGCTCGACGAGCTTGAATCACTTCACCGCTGGTCTTAGGGCTAGGAACCTAAAATAATTGAGTGACAGTTGTAAAAAAAGTACGGAACTAAATTATGTTGGCTTGATGGAAAATACTAACGTTTAAAATAGACTTATCAGACGGCGCATGCTTTATAATAGGAACAGGTGTGGGTAGCATGATATCTCCTGGCAGAAGATCGAAATATGTGACCTTCTTCTTATATTTTTCCTTTTTTCCCTTTCCCGATCTCAAGATGCCATTGGAAGTATCGTCTGCCGTTTCCGGCATTTCGAATTCAAACTTGTCGAACGGTGTTCTAGTGCTGAAGAAGAAAGAGATAAATTAAAAACGCTGGTCATAAGAACTGTCTGAAGGTTACAGATCACAAAAGACGTACAACTTACTAAACCAATAAGAGCGCTTTCACATAAGTCAGTAACGCCACAGTAACGCGGCAGTAGCGCGGTCTTCACATAATAAAAACAGACGCGCTAAAGTTTATACGAGTATGTAGTATGAAATTATAGCGCTGCTAAAGTCGCCCTAAATTTGAAAGCGCTCTAAGATACTGTACAAAAGAAGACGAGGAACGAACGATACTTAAACACACATTTCCGCTAGATCAGAACTACTAATATTTTCTGACTTTTTCTGGAGCATGCGTTAATATTTACTAGGTGATATTAAGAAATCTTACCCTGATTTTGGATACTGATATGGCGTCACGGGACAGTGACCAATGTACCGTAACCTGAAATAGTATTAGAATTTTTAAGTAAAAAAAATAAATATATAGATTGGAAGGTTAAATTCTTTACATGCACTTACCTTGTGTGCATAGAGGGAACCATAGGCACACACGTGTCTTTATAGTGCCTTGGTTTAAATGGTTTTGTTTTTAACTTGGGCGGCTTCGTGGGTTTTTTCAGTCTTTTTCTCACTGGATAAACATTTAATAGTCAATCAATACTTACACACAACATATTTTCTTTCAAACTTGAAGTAGCTTTCGTGTAGATAGGTACAAGAAAGCAATTCCGTAAGAGTCATAAGAAAATAATTGCGCATTTGAAAAAAAACATCTTTAATAATTTAAGTAATCTGAAAATTCTGCGTCCCACCAGGGTTTGCGCACCAGGCACTCCTTGAAAGTTATTTGATATTTCATGTTATAATAACACAGTTTAGAATGCTCTTACATTCTTCCTGGAATGTGAGGGCTTGAATAATTTCCGGAACATCTTTGCAGTCGGTAGTTTTTGCGTTACAAAGTTTTCGTTGCCGAGGTGGGCAACAGCACAGACTGAAATCAAAACGTGGAGACAAAACTTTGCAGTGGATTATATATAATTAATTAACATTCCGTACTTACTCATAAGGATTCTTTTTAGTTCTGTCCATGTTTTTATAATATTACTTCACTTTTACGATATTTATCATGTTTAACACAAATAATTTTGACTGTTTTGTGGATGATACGGGTAAAATGTCAAAATCAGTATTTTTAAGTCATCTTTGTCACTTGATATTGTATTCCAAATTCGAGCCGTCATAAATCGAGGAGGTCTCATGCCTGTACCACTGCCTGTGCAGTAAACAAAATCAACTGAATAGCCGCTTCATGAGTCGGTTTGAAATATAGTTTTATTTATATAACTACATACTCGTTAAGGGTAGAAAACACCCCGAATCTACAAATCTACCTGCTGTGCTAATAAGTTCAACTTAAACCACAGAATACTAGTACTTCGTACAGAAGTATGACTTAGCAATTGTATTCAAAGAAATGTCTACTCAATGTCGTCAACAATATGGCGTAATTTAGTTCGCCTTAGAGTCAAGCACATTTTCGTGTAGACACCTACAAAAACCCATTGCAAGATAATTTCATACTTATTGCTCTGGAATATGATTCATAATACACCTATTCAGTGACGTAATATCACGCGACGCGATAAGGTTGACTGCTACGAGAAGCTTCTAACGCCATCTAGCGCCTCTTTCTAGTACTTTATTCATTCTCGTCCAGCCAGCAACGTAGCCGCGCGGCCGCCGGTGAATAAAACGCGCGAGCGTGTCGCTGGCCGGTAGCGACACGCAACTTGTTTTAGCCCCTAAGTAGGGGCGCCGCGCGTAGGTACGTTTTTGCTACCTCCGCGGGGAGATACACAGGCTTGCTTAAACGTATGTATTATATCGGCAAGTTCTATTCATTGGTTGACTAGTGGTGAGAAGTGTCAAGTAATGATTAATTAGTATATACCATCGAGCACGTAACCTATAGAGGCGCAATTTTACTCCGAAACTTATCAGTGCTCGACAATGATACGAAACGTGTCAAATAAAGCGTGTATTTTATATTCGATATTATAAAATATGATATATTTCGGTTTTGATCGTAAATAACAATCTTTTAAACAGCATCTATGTAAAGAAATAAGTGAATTTGTAAGTCAAAATGTGTTAAAGAAAAAATGGAGGCATTCATTCCCAAGGGATTTTGACGGAATTTTTCTGAAACAAAATTAATGACATTTCGTCTCTATAGGTTATGTGCTCGGTGCTCTATACTTACTATTTTCTATAAATGAAATATAAGTTGTGCTAATTGGGTTTACCACAAAATATTATAATTATATATATTTGTATACATCCTTTACACCATAAACCTTATTTCCCACAGCAAAAATTTAAATATAACATACATAAAAACAATCATCAATTTCCTAAAAAAAAAAAACAATAGTCAAATCAACTAAACATGGAATTGTGTAATGTGTCCAGGTCTTCTTTGCGCTGCTCGGCACGCCTCTTCTCTTTCTTAAATGCTTCGTAACCTTCATGGTCTGTAGGCAACTCATGACGGCAAAAGGGACAAGAGTTAGTCTGAAAAGATATAGTTTTTTTTAGTTATGGCAACATCATAAATATCATAAAAAAAATTAAAAAAAAATTTTCACACTACCTACTCGGCAATGTACACAATGTACACATCAAGTAACCCTGACTCAAAGTGAGTCATTGCATCCCTAGGGACGTAATGTTGTATGAAATTTCATTACGCCCCTAAGGAGGCAAAGTGATTTGAATTTCGAATAAGAGTTCGTAGGCATGATCACACTAGCCCGTCTCGCACCAAAGAGAACATATTTGAAATTTGAACCTGGCAGCCAAGAATTTTAGCACGAATGGAATGAAAAAAAAGCGCGCGCTTCTTAAAAAAGAAATAAATAAAGAAAAAATTCTATGTATTTTAAGAAATTACAAACACTGTTTTCGTACAACTGTTTAGTGACGAACACCGGAGTCCATTAGATGTAAAGCTGCTGGTATTGTTAATAATAATAATTTACTGCTAGACAAGTCAAAGTATCTGTACTTATAGATAAAATAAGGTATTTGTAGTACATTTTTTTATTGCCTCGTAGGAAGTGTGAAAAGCAAAGTATTCTCCTCAGGGATAAAGATGTCTTCGTCTTGGGCTAGCTTAAATCCCTCGCTCCACTCAGGATTCTATTTTTAACTCCCTCGCTGCGCTCGGGAGTTAACTCTCAAATCCTTCGTTGCGCTCGAGATTCAAGTTGACGCCCGTGACGTAAGACATCACTTTACCCCCTTGGTGAATAATCTACTATTAAATCATTATGTTTATAAAACCTATTGCAATTAAGTTTCTAAATATTACAAATTAGTTTATGAATATTATAAATTTGATGAATATTGAGGGCCATCCATAAATTATGTCACACCAATTTGCAAAAATACCATAAGAAATTTTATTTTTAAATAAATTAAGGTCAATGCGGGGAAGTCCGTCAGTGGTGTAACTTCGCCCTGCCTTGCGTTTTGCTCATTATTGAACACATTGAACAGCTACGTCTAAGAAAGTTCGATAAATCAAAAGCGCTAGTAATTTGTTCAAACTAGACATCACAGATGGCGCTAGGTGCTTTTTTCAAGCAAAATAAAATGTTAACTTTTTAAAACGTCGGAAGTAAAAACAAAATACTTAGACAGCTAGGTACTTGGTATGAATTCCCGTATTATTACAAGTACATGGGCGACCGACCTTTGCTCTACTACTAAATTTAAAAAAAAGCTATACAATTCGTAAATCTTATAAATAAATACAAAAAAAAACACAAAAGTAAAAAATGTTTTGTCACCGACGGAGGTTCGAACCCTAGCTGAGGCTAGGGTTTTCAGTCGGAGTTGTCAGTCCGACGTCCGGACACGGCGCTCTTAGGTACCAGCGCAAGATTAACGACTATATTTTGCGTCGAACAATGTGAAAGAAAAACGCATGAAAACTCGAAATCAAGTGTTTTCCTAAACATAAGACAGTTTATCTTATGAGCATAACTTTCAGATGTGGATAGTTTAGGAGATGATGTTCATTTTATATTCTTAATACGACCTCTTGGTGTAGTGGTTCGCGCTCTGGACTACGAAACCAGTGGTTGCGGGTTCGAATCCCGCAAGGGGCGAATGTTTGTGTGATGAGCACGATCATTCATTAGTCATGGATGTTTAATAAACGTATATAAGTATGTCTATCCGATATTCTAGTCGCCATAAAGCAAGCTCACGCTTAGTTTGGGGCTGGGTAATTGATGTGTTTGTTGAAATAAAATTGTTTTTTTTAATAAAAAAAAAATATTTTAATTAATGATAAGAGATTGATAAGTGAAAGTTTGCAAACGCTTATAAACAGGAAAAAAAGTGATATCATGAACACTGTCTAGGGATATACAAAACAAAGTATCCCTAGACAGTGTTGATTAGTATAGTACAAAATTACAGAAGCCTGTATTTTGTGTACCCCGACTCAAAGGCCCTGTATATGTAGGTTACCGCACGTTGATCTATGTGGTTAGGCATGCTCTTTTGAGTACTTGGCAGCTCTCTTTAATAATTTTTCCACATATTTTAGTGAAATACAAAATATTAAAAACATCATAACTCTAACTGTCCACAAGAGTGAAGTAATGTTTTTAAAAATGTAAGCCCATATCATTACTAATAAATAAAGGCTAATTTTAGAAATAGTCACCTGTTTTTTTTCTTGGTCCAAGCTCCATACAAATTTGCCCACTCGCTTTTCAAAATAAATAAAACTGGAAGAAAGGGGATCTTTTGATATAACCTATGGCGAGATTTTTTTTAATGAATAGGTAACTAATGATGAGTCATTATTAGTGAACTCTCAATAAAGTATGTTGGTCTTCCCAGCATTGACCTTTCTAAATAAAAAATATATTTGGACATGTGATGACACAAAGCACACTATTCCTTCTCCCTCCAATAATGTCAGACAATGTTAGTTGACTTACTGCCGCACTCAGAGACATCAATTGAATTTAATTAAGTCTTGTTCTGTCACTTTCTTTATCAAGGTCAGCATGGGACGTAATGAAGGTTTAACTTTAATCAATGTCAGTGAGTACAGCAGTTAATGTTTGATGTAATTTTTAGATCGGTTTTTGTTAACAATGTTTTTTTTTTATAAATCTACAATTAGCCCCACGGCTTTTATTAGATGTGATGGTTTATGCTAAGTTTATTTTGTGAGGCCACATCCAGCAATGTGTCCCCCATATTTCTATGTCCAACATCAATATTGTGTTAGATTGACACCAATCTCATTCTCTTCAGTTGAGAGTTGTTAACAAAGTAAATATTATTATTTATTACCCTTTCCAACCATGTAAGGATACAAGTTGGATGAAACTGATGATGACAGGGCATCTCTTTTGCTTTGTCACCAGCTTGGAATGCTTTTAAACATATTGGACAACTTTTTTTATTACTGTCAATAGTCACATCAGGTAAATTTTGGACCGCTTCTTTTGAAGCTGGTGGGGGTAACCTGCAAAAAGATCAAGATAACAATAAATTTTATAGGAACTATGATTTTTAGGAGTCTTTGACAAATCCATATATGTAAAAGAGGATCCCTAGCCATTATACCAAACAGGAAACAACACATACCTAGGCCATTCACCAGAAAAATTGTCTTCATACATTCCAAAATCAATCAAAAATCGAGCCATGTGTAGAAGATGATTGGGCTGTTCTCCATCTTGCAATTCACTCCATCCCATTTCTTCAAAGTATCCAGCCATAGTCCAGGTTTAAGCAGTTGGACGTTATATGATTCTGTTAAAAGGAATTGTAGCATGTCAAATTGTCAATAATGCTCTAAATCGTTTAACTTAAACTGGTATGTACTCAATCAAAGGGTATCAAATTTTATAATTATTTACGTGCGTGCTATGTTCTGTATAAGTAGGTACTATATAATAATACTTACAGATATTAATAAAACTTAAACTTACAGATTGAAATCGACGCACCAACTTGTGTATATGTTACAGAAATATATTTTTATCCCGAAGCCCGACTGCGGAAAACCGAATCCTAAGTCACCACTTGGACAGCTTACATGAGCTTACTCATGAATAATTAGAGGAAAAGAATTGCAGTTTCATTTAATAAAAATAAAATAAAAATAAAATAAGCCTTTATTACTGTTTAAATTTACAACTTAATCTTATAACTATTTATTATCTTTCTTAATATCTAAATTATAATGTTTTTTTTTTTTTTTTTTTTTTTTTTTTTTTTTTTTTTTTTTTATTGATCGGCAACAGCTTGTCCTTCGACAAAGGCCTCCTCTAAGGACTTCCATGCCTCTCTGTCTTTAGCCATCCTCCTCCATACTGGACCAGCCACTCTCTTAAATTCATCTTCCCAGCGCTTCGTTTGTCGCCCTTTGCTTCTTTTACCATCCCTAGGGTACCATTCTGATATTATCTTGGTCCATTTCTCGTTTTTCTCTCTTAGCATATGCCCTGCCCATTTCCATTTCAATGTTTTATACACTTTTTTCGCTTCCTTAAATTTTGTCTTATTTTTTATTTCTTCTAATCTTATTTTATCTTTTCTTTTCACTCCTATAACACTTCTTTCTATTCCGTTTTGACATACGTTTATTTTATTTATTAATTGTTCTGTTAATGCCCATGTTTGGCAACCATATGTCAAGCATGGCAAAATACATATATTATACACTTTCCGCTTTTCTTTCATTGGCATGTCCTTGCTTTTCATTACTTCGCTAAGAGACCAAAATCTCTTCCAAGTGTTGGCTATTCTTCTGTCAATTTCCCTTGGCATGGTATCATTTACAGCTATTAGCTGCCCTAAGTATATGTATTCTTCCACGTATTCGATTTTTTCTTTGTTTACTTTTATTTCATATGTTTGTGAGGCATTAGTTAGAATTTTTGTCTTACTCGTGTTCATTGAGAGCCCTGCTATTCTACTTTGGTCTGACAGTTGTTGCAGCATTTGTTCTAACATTTTTGGGCACTCGGAAAATAGAATCAGATCGTCTGCGAAACGTAGATGGTTTAAGTTTTCCCCGTTTATGTTAAGTCCATTTTTATCCCAATCTAGATTCCTGAATATCATCTCCAGAGCCGCTGAAAACAGCTTGGGTGAAATGGGGTCACCTTGGCGGACACCTCTCTCTATAGAAAACTCTTCTCCCGTGGCTTCTAGCCTGACTTGGGCTGTGCTTTTTGAGTAGATGTTCTTTAGTATTCTAATGTACTTTCCATGTATTCCCTGAGTGTGTAGAGCTTCCCAGATATAGTTGTGTTCCAATGAGTCAAAGGCTTTATTATAGTCAACAAATCCCAGATAGTAAGTCTTGTTGTATTCATTGTATTTCTGTAGTACTTGTCTTAGTACATGTATATGATCTATTATTGAAAATTTGCTACGGAAGCCTGCCTGTTCTTTTGGTTGGTTTTCTTCAAGTATAGATGTCAATCGGAATAAGATTATTTTGGAAAAAACTTTATACAAGTTGGACATTAAACTAATTGGTCGATAGTTTTCTATTTCTCCTCGATCTCCTTTCTTATGTAGCAATACTATTGTTGATTTTGTCCAGTCTGCAGGTATATTTTCGGTTTCTATAATTTCGTTAAATATTTCTGTTAAAATTGGAGCAATCGCGGTTATAGTAGACTTTAATAATTCATTTGTAATTTGGTCAGTTCCAGGACTCTTATCCGGCTTTTGTGTTTTTATTGCTCTTATGGTTTCCTCAATTAATATTTTTGGTACTGGTTCAGAGTCTGCTATATTTCTATATCTCGGCACTTCCTTTGGGTTTTTACTTTGGTACAGGTTTCGATAGTAATCGGTAGCTATTTTGAGTATTTCCGGTCTTTTATTTGTATAGTTTCCATCTTTAGTCTTCGTGTTTAGCATCCAATCTTTTTTAATAGTTAGTTCCTTGATCGCCTTTTTTATTCCGCCAGTTCTCTCGATATGTTTTTTCAATGTGTTTTGTCTTTTTAGTTTCCTATCTTTTCTAATGTTTTCGTTTATTTTTTTACTAATATCTGATATTTTTTGACGGTTAATTTTCTTTTCTTTGCTCTGTGATAGTTCTTTCCTTTCTTGCAGCAGCTGTTGTGTTTCGCTTGAAATTATCATTTTGCTATCTGTATTTACTTTCTTTGTTTCTGTTTTTAATAAATTTATAAATTTTGCATATTTTGTTTGAATTGATAAAGATTTTAAATGTTCTGTTTCTATTAAAACTTGTAGGTTGGTCGTAAGTTGTTTGCTATCCCCGGTGCATATAATGGCTGAGCTATCAGTTTGAAATCTTCTCTTTTTCTTTATGGGTGCGCCTGTTAATTTGGCACGAACCATTCTGTGGTCTGAATGAAAGTTTAGATTCTGGATAACTGATACATCCTGAATTACTTTATAGTTATTAGACATGATAAAATCAATTTCATTTTTATAAAGTCCGTTTGGGGAAATCCATGTCCACTTCTTCGTTTTCTTTTTCTTGTAGAAACTGTTGAGGATCCTTAGTTTATTTTCTAAAGCAAAGGTTACTAACCTGGCTCCATTTTTGCTTCTTTTACCATGTCCATATTCACCCACAGTGTATTCTTCTCCATTATTTTTCCTCCTTCCTATTTGCCCATTAAAATCGCCCATCACAATAATGTTTTTGTAACAGTTCTGAATGGTCATTTGTAGATCGTCGTAGAATTTTTCAATTTTCGTTATGTCTTCACGTTTCTCCGACTCTGTTGGTGAATATGCTTGGATGATAGACCACTTTTCGGCATTTTTTAGGGGTAGCGTAATGTTAAGAACAGTTATTCTTTCGGAAATTCCTTTGATTTCTTCTATACTGTTTGCAAGTTTCTTTTTGATTAAAAATCCCACTCCATACGATCCTGGTGTCTCACCTTTGTATTGTAGAATGTAGTTTCCGTAGTCTTCTATCCCTTCCCCATATCTTCTCATTTCGCTGATTCCTATTATATCCCATTTCATTTCGGCTATGGCTAATTCCAGTTCAAGAAGCTTCTCGGTAGTTCGTAATGATCTTGTATTAAAAGTAGCTATGTGTATGTCCGAGGTATTTTTGGTTGTCTTTAGAGGGTGTTGGTCATTTTCCCCCACGAGGACCAGTCGGCTTGGGGGAGGTTGTTTTGTTCCTGTTATTCCGTTTTTTTCCTTTTTATTTGTTTGTTGTTTCCGATCTCCGGTATCTAGTTGCTATTGTTTATTTTTAGTTGCAATGTCTGAGAGAGAATTAGATCTACCCCTCATCATATCGAATGCATTTATTCTGTTGCTCCTTGATGATGTTAATGTTTGTTGCTTCCTTGGCTGTAAATCAGATTGCGGGGAGGTAGATGGATTTCTCTTTCTTTTATCATTTACATTTCTACTCGTATTTTCTTTGACAACCAGTTTATCATATTTTATATAAGCATAATTTCCTTTTTTCCTCTCTTCCATCATCTTGGGTTGAAGAGCCTTCCTTCTTTCTAAAATTTCTTTTGAGTAATCTTCCACCAGGTACAGTTCTTTGCATTTCTTTTTGTTTCTCATTATTTCACTCTTTTTCCACCCACTTACTAATGACAGAAGCGTAGGCCTCGGTTTCCCTTCCTTATTTTTGATTCCAATGCGATGGATTTTATTTATTTCCTTGTCTCCTATAGAGATACCCAATTCATCTAGAAAATATTTTCTTACATTTTCCAATAGATCCAAAGTAGATCTTTCCTCCTCCTTCAACCCATGAATTATTATGTTATTGCGTTTCTTGTCTTTTTCCAAATATTCTATTGTTTTTTCCAATTTTTCCACCTTTTGTTTCAGTATTTTGTTTTCCTCTAAGACTGGTTTTAATTTTTCCTCCATTTTATCCATTATTGTGTTAGTTAATTCTACTGTTTGATTTCGCATTTCAATTTTCATTTTTTCAAATAAAAGTTGAAATTGGTCTTCCATATTTTTTGCGTATAAAGGAACGTATTTGTTAGATTTGGAGATTTTTCGTTTCCACTAGCAATACCAATATGACCCTGACGTATTGATTTGACGGTTGTGCTGATCTCACTCTGAGTTGCTGAGTGATAGTCTATGGTTAAATTTCTAACCTCAAATTTCGCCGGTCTTATTTTCACTGAATCTCTTCGAGTTTCACTAAAGCACTGTTTTTGTTATCACAAACACTTAATCTTGATTAGTTTTATGTTTGAATGTAACGTGATTATGCTAAATGTGGCTTTTATCAATTTATTTGTGATATTTTCCTGGAGCTGTGACACTGTGATGTTTACGATACGAGAACCGGAACCGGCAGTTTCATTTACTTATAAATAAATCTAGTCATCACAAATTACAAAATTAGGTACCTATCAATTGAAATTACCTATCATTGTTGTCTTTTTAGCTGTCAACGTCAAATTTTTTTGTTTGATTTACCCATTCTGGGTAGGCAAAAAATCAAGTCCATACAGTCTTCATACGTCTTCAGTACATTTGTAAAGGACTTGTCCATTAATGGTTTTTTATTCGTCAATATTTCTAACTCTGGTTTTTGTGAACTCTTCAATATAATATTTGGTTTATTCTGATAAACCAAATATTATATTGAAGAGTTCACAAAAACTAGCCTTTCTGCATAATTAATATATTATTTAAGGCCTCCGATTTAGAGAAAGATTGAAATTATTTTTTCTCTTTGTCTGTACAGTAACCGCACCTTCGCCTATATCAATTAACGCATAACATCAAACCGGATCATATAGGAGCGCCTTACTTTGTTTTTCACTTTTATTTCATTAGTTCTCCTCAGCAGCACATTATTAAGATTATTCCACCACACAATCACAACAATGACCACGAAAAACTAATTTAGAAAATTAAGAAACGAAGCCCATTTTGACCGGTATTTTAAATATTTAGTTAAATATTTTTGTTTGTATGTAAATATTAAATAAATACTCCACTAAATTCACGTTCTAATTTTGAGGACCATACATTAAAATGTTCTTCAAAATTCGCATAATTATTAAGTTTCTATGTAGTATTACATACACTTTATTATTTATAATAGTGGCGATAAGCTAACGAACTAATTACTAACTAAGTTAGTAGTCTAATCTACTCCAGTATGTATGTAGGTGGGTACTTATCATAATAAAATCTCTATCAAGCTAGGGCTATGCTATGGCTATAATAACCACTAGACTACTTTGTGGGGCCAGCTGGGACTCATACACATAAGATGTACAATCTATGCGATCTTACAGCTAAGAGCTTTCCCTAGATTTTAATAATGATATTGCACTTGAAGTGAAGCGGGAATTGAACCCGCTGCAGTAGTACCGCAGCTGAAACCGCGTGATCACTTTTCAAGTGCAATATCTGTCATTATAAAGGTAACTGAATGCTTATCACTTAAATAAAAACAATAATTTAAAAGTTTGCTCTGTTAGACAGCCGGGTAGGCAAAATTTTGTTACAACTGACCTAGACATAACACCCAACAACTTCCTACTACCACCTAGTAGTTGAACTAGTATTTATTCTGTGCTCAGGTAGATAGTGGTGCCTAAGAAAACAATTATTTTAGTATCACGGTACAAAACGTCGCGTCGAATAATTTGTAGCGGTCTTCGGTGTCTCTTCTAGACGTGGGTAGTAAATGAATCAGTAAGGAAAAAAGCATGCATGAATTTATGAGTAAATAAACATAGGTACCTACCTACCTAGTGGCTATAGGAAAAATATACCTAGGTATCTACCACAGTAGATACCTACCGTCTAATCGTAGTGAGCAGTTAGTCATTCATCCGCTTGTGTAGGCATGTGTTTTGTGCTTGTAGTGTGTAGGCAATCAACTACTTGTAAGCGTAGCGTAAAATGACGGCACAACACCGCGAAGCCTACTAGATTATCAATTGGGTCGTAAATTACTATGCATACTAAAACGAGTCCCCAACCAACGTCAACATTCCGTCACCCAGATAAGGTGCTATGAAGCAGCGCACAACTCCACACAGTCAGTGTAACTCCGAACAGTCGTGCGATAAGTCCACTTTGTGTGATCGTGATTTCGTAATACTTACTCGACAAACAAGAACCGGTAAGCTATTCATGTCTAAGTAGGTACTCTATTCACGAATACGCTGGCTTTCACTAAAAACTCTCCCCAAGAACACGTATCAGTGACTGATCATATCTATTTATAGAACCGTAAACACGATTCCAGTTTTAGTTGTTTACAGTTCGGTAGTATAGAGGTATTATGATGATGCATGCTATGATGCGTCTATGCGTTCACTAGACGAGAACGCGTTAAATTTAAAATTCGCCAAGAGTATATGTATAGTAACTAGTTATATGAAATAATACGCGTTGATATCTATTTATAACTTTAATTATAGTTAGGTGTAATCATGCCATATAGTGGTCATCACCATATCATATCAAATCACCCGTTTCTTTGTTAGGGAACAAGTGAAAGTTTTTAGGTTTATACAGCAAAGCCAAAGCGCACATTAGTTTGACTGTTGAAATTTGTTTGCACCTCAGATCATTTCTTTCTACGATCTAAAGTTCGCACCTATCCAGCCTAATCGATGAGTAACTTTATACAAACAAAATAAAAGTTTATTAGATATTATTAAGCGTCAGTTAGGTCGTGTAGATATTTATTTATCGACTTTAGCGAGTTGTCATTATTACCTACTATTTAAAAAACAGTGATAATATTACATTTGTAAAAAATCGGCGAATAAGGTCTTAATTAACAAGCTTTGTCGTCCCTAGTTTGTTTCCGCGATAAAGAGGAAGTGATACCTACGCGGTAGCTGGTACGGCATGGAAACTGCACATAGCGACCGTATTTTTTGTTGATTTTAATTTTTAATAGTCACTTGAAGAGTAAAGCTATTAGAACGTAGACGTACGTGACTAATATGGTAAAGCATGTACAAAACAAAAAACGTTTTCTTAGTCTGTGTAAAACCCACGCGATACTACTCTAGCTAGGTACATACGTTAACTATAATAGTTCTTTAGTAGTGAATACAACTGTACCATCAATTGTAATCCGTAAACCTTAGAATATACTGTTAATGAATCAAATATCCTCGTTCATGTTATTATGCATCATAAGTACCTACTACTAAGTTGAATTGACCGCATGGCATGGTGATAGATAAGATACCAATTTTACAGACTTTTTATCGTTATCGTTTCATGGTAGGTACTCGTACTTACAGTCAGTAGTATACTTTCCACTCATTCATTATAATCTTATCATCATTGTTTGGCCGTTCACTACTTAACGTACGTTTGGAAAGTGAATCGAGGGTCGAATCATGACGCGATTGATGTTAAAGAGGTCAAAATGCGCTAGCCATCTGCTGTGTTTGTATTCTCCTTTCGATTTTCGGCTGCGGCCAATCCCGACCCAACAGAGATCAACCAGGTACACAGAAGATATATTGCACAAGAGTGTGCGCAACAACTTCACAGCTGCACTCTCTGTTCCTTCATTCTCATAGTTCGGTGAGACGGCAATCCGAAATGACCGAAGAGATTAGTGACAGGACCAACGGCTTATCGTGCTTTCTGAGGCAGGGCAGTGTAACACCAACTTCCTGACTCCAAAGTTGTTTCTGGGTTATTTCATTTTTTTTCTTTTTTATTTACTTAACTCTTACCTAAAAAGCAGAGCACCTCTAACCATGATGGATGGGTGCCCCAGGGATCGATAGGACCTCGTTTATTCTTGGTTTATATTTTTATAGATATACTAGGGTGGAGCACATATGTATGGTTTTTTTTTTAGTTTCGAAGTTCTAATAGGGGGGGATTTGTGTCTTATAGTAAAGTAATAATAAGCGATATTTATTTATTTTAATTAATGAATATCTTCTGCCTCCGCAGTTACTTTAAAATTTTGAAAAAAGTGTAAAATGTTTAAGGTATAAGGTGAAATAGTGTGCCCTATTAAGTGGTAAAAAGGTTTTGAATAATAAAAAATTGTTAGTTTAGACATTTATTAAAAATACTAATTGGAATTGGAATATGGAAATGGAAATGAATGATTACATTTATTATTGAGCCTGAAAATCTTTTTTTGTGTCAAATTTTGGCATCACATTCCGCGATGCCAACTTAGCTTGTACTGCACCTAATCTTGTAGTTTTGTGCACTGAGACATGGAAGCTTCGGTCGTAACCTTCACAGCTCTCTCAACAGCTTGAGTATGGCAGGGAAGTCTTAAAAACAATGGTTAGCTCTCACCGCCAGATTCAACAATATCCTGAATTTTTTGGTCAGATAAATTTCTCAAAAGCGGCGGTTCGGTTAAGTTTTCCTGCCAGTTTATTAAATCAATATATGAAGTAGCATTAAAATTGATCAATGGCACTTCAAAAAGTCTAGGTGTTGAAGGGTGACTCACACTGCGTGCCTTTAAGATGCGACGAGCAGCCAGCTCTCTAATATACTTCCTCTCATCTGTTATCATAGCAAGAAGAATGCTTTTGGGATGCGCGAAATAGCCGTTTCTTTGGATAACCGGATCTATAATATTTCTTAAAGTTTTTGGCAGGTATCTGGAGGCCATGATAATGTTAAACAGATGACGGGTGCCATCTTTGCATGACGGTTTGGTCTTAATTAAAAAACCAGGAAGGTGCATAGACTTTTACCACAAAAGTAGCCAGTGTTATCAAATTTTCCGTCGGATTTTCAGTTGCCACATACAAACGTAGTATTCGGTTGGCACGTGTAATCCAACGGGCATGTGAAAGTTTACCTGGAGATTTATTTTCGAGATCTTGTGGGAATACACCTGAAATTACCGCCGAGACAATTCTATGCAAGTACTGCTGATCGGAACTCAAATCATTGGCCATTTCTGATAACATTTGTCCTGTAATCCGTTCAAAATTCTTGACAGGCAGTTTATCACATGTTTCTAGAGCTTTTCCCAGTGGACTAACATAAGATTTAGGTCCTGAAGTACACCCATCGAGATGAAGAAACAAGTGTCTCAAAGGCAGTTCGTTCATGTGAAGCAAACAGATTATCCACTGAAGTGGTTTTTGTAGCTTTTTCTCAAGCAGTTTTATAATTCCACCATACTTCCCAGTGTTAACATTCGTTCCGTCACAACCAATGGCCATTATACTATCTTCGGAAATTTCTCCATGTAACAGAAAACCTGTTATCGCGGTTTGTATTCCTTTAGCTGTACCAACCTCAGGTACAACGTACCCCATATAAATAGATCCCGGCTCTTGAATAAGTGTGACATGTTCCTCAACGGTCGTAGTCCTGTAGCTTTTCCCACCTTTCTTAATAATCTTCAAAGTTTTGTCTTTTCTCCCATCAAAGTATAACGCCATGAGCTTTGCGACTGTTGCATTTTTTATTAATTTTTCTCTAATTTTAGATCTCTCTCTTCGTACCTTGTGTCTATCAATGACCTCGACGTCAGACCCTATGTCAAACAAAACAGATGATGCTATTGCCGCTGCTGCTCGGACTGACACTCCATATCTATCACATGTCTGCGATAACGTAGGAAAATCGAAACACACAGACTTTTTTCTTTTATTTTCAGAAACGCTTTTAATAATGGTGCATTCTGGCTTTTCTGAATCAGATGATGCCGCTGAAGAAGTACTTATATCTAAATCAGCTAACGTTGAAATACTTAAGGATGTGCTTGGGCGATTTTCTAGTTTATGTTTCCTTTTTAGAGTTTTTTGCAACTTCTTTGTAGCAGTTAGGTCGATTCCGCTGATTATCATCATTCGATACGTTCTTTGATCAATTAAAAAAGCCTGCTCTTGTTTAGGAACCTTTTTATCCTTAGGACAGATGCACTGTGCTAATTCATTGCACTTGCATGATGAAATATCAAAAAGTATCTTACTTGTTTGCCGAAAACTTTCTAACTTCTCCGGGGAGAGCCTCTTGATAGACTTGAGTAGATTTTTGCATTTTAAATGGTATGCTTTTAACATTTGAATGATCCTCGTTCTTGTAACTGTCGAAATAGATGCAGTTTGCCACATACTTTCAATCTTAGATGTCACGATGTCTGCTATCTCCGAAAAAGTTGGCTCTTTCGCCGTTTCTAATTGCAACTTCAGTTGATGTCTTGTCCATTCGTAATACTTCATTACATCTTCGTAAGTAGGTAACACGTTCACTTTTATCTCACTAACATCCCCAAAAAGGGGACATTTAAACACACTTCGAGTTCTTTGCATAGTGTTAAAAATTGGTATTTAAAAAAGTTACGTGCGTACAACCGATGCGAACTGAAAGTAACAGAGCACTGACAACGACGTGTGTCGCGACAAGTGCCGGTAAAAGTCTATCCCGCGCTTCCTCAGTCCCCTTATTAAAAAGTAATAAAACAAAGTTTGGCTTCTCTATGTATTCTACATCGAAGTGTTAAAAAAAAGTTAGTTTATTTAAAAATCATACAGATATATGGCGTCAATCTAAGATCTATAACCAATTATTTTTATAAAATCAGTCCCACTGCGGAGGCAGTTACTCTAAACCAAAATGATTAATATTTGGCATGACTTAACTTAAGCTCAAAAAGCACTAAATTTTGACTATTACATTACAAAAAAATAAAAATAAAATTTTGCTCCACCCTAATATACAGGGTGTGGCGTAAATAGTGGTCCAAAGCAAAGGTGTGGATACACTGTACACTGAAGCACCACATACCAGTATTTAAAAAAAATGATGTACAGGGTTTTAAAAAAAAAAAAATTTTTTTAATTTTTTTAGAAATCGTTACCTTGCCTTACAAATTTGGTTATAATTTCCAAAAATGACGGTTTTTTTTATCCATTTTTTTTATTATTATTGCTGATCACTTGTACTTAGTACTCCATTCGTTTTTTTTTTTACAAACTGAATTTAATAAAAAAAATTAAGTTTCTTTCAAAATTCAATACTCACTGCTAGCAAATCGTTTGACTTTCAATGCTTTTGGTGCAAAAAAAATGTACCACACTGTCAGTGCCCATTGTTTAAAAAAAATGCCCATCTTTTGCAGATTCTAAAATGGTGCAACAATAAGTGTTACGACTTACAGGAAAAAAGTTATTGCTTTTCGAAACAAAAAGGAGCCCAATTCAGAAAAACAATTTATTTGAAGTTCAAGGGTTTACAAGGGTTGTAATTTTTTTCTGTGTGGTCCAAAACAAAGGTGTGGATACACTGTACACTGAAGCACCACATACCAGTATTTAAAAAAAAATTATGTACAGGGTTTTCAAAAAAATTTTTTTTTTTTAATTTTTTTAGAAATCGTTACCTTGCCTTACAAATTTGGTTATAATTTCCAAAAATGACGGTTTTTTTTATCCATTTTTTTTATTATTATTGCTGATCACTTGTACTTAGTACTCCATTCGTTTTTTTTTTTTTACAAACTGAATTTTATAAAAAAAAATAAGTTTTTTTCAAAATTCAATACTCACTGCTAGCAAATCGTTTGACTTTCAATGCTTTTGGTGCAAAAAAAATGTACCACACTGTCAGTGCCCATTGTTTAAAAAAAATGCCCATCTTTTGCAGATTCTAAAATGGTGCAACAATAAGTGTTACGACTTACAGGAAAAAAGTTATTGCTTTTCGAAACAAAAAGGAGCCCAATTCAGAAAAACAATTTATTTGAAGTTCAAGGGTTAACAAGGGTTGTAATTTTTTTCTGTGTGGTCCAAAGCAAAGGTGTGGATACACTGTACACTGAAGCATCACATACCAGTATTTAAAAAAAAATTATGTACAGGGTTTTCAGGGTTTTCAGGGTTTTTTTTATTAAATTCAGTTTGTAAAAAAAAAACGAATGGAGTACTAAGTACAAGTGATCAGCAATAATAATAAAAAAAATGGATAAAAAAAAACCGTCATTTTTGGAAATTATAACCAAATTTGTAAGGCAAGGTAACGATTTCTAAAAAAATTAAAAATTTTTTTTTTTTTTAAACCCTGTACATAATTTTTTTTAAATACTGGTATGTGGTGCTTCAGTGTACAGTGTATCCACACCTTTGCTTTGGACCACACAGAAAAAAAATACAACCCTTGTAAACCCTTGAACTTCAAATAAATTGTTTTTCTGAATTGGGCTCCTTTTTGTTTCGAAAAGCAATAACTTTTTTCCTGTAAGTCGTAACACTTATTGTTGCACCATTTTAGAATCTGCAAAAGATGGGCATTTTTTTTAAACAATGGGCACTGACAGTGTGGTACATTTTTTTTGCACCAAAAGCATTGAAAGTCAAACGATTTGCTAGCAGTGAGTATTGAATTTTGAAAGAAACTTAATTTTTTTTATTAAATTCAGTTTGTAAAAAAAAAAACGAACGGAGTACTAAGTACAAGTGATCAGCAATAATAATAAAAAAATTGATAAAAAAAACCGTCATTTTTGGAAATTATAACCAAATTTGTAAGGCAAGGTAACGATTTCTAAAAAAATTAAAAAAAAATTTTTTTTTTGAAAACCCTGTACATAATTTTTTTTTAAATACTGGTATGTGGTGCTTCAGTGTACAGTGTATCCACACCTTTGCTTTGGACCATTATTTACGCCACACCCTGTATACCTCTACATGATCTCCCACCCTTATTGTATTATTTGCCGAGTTCACCAATTTTAAACAGCCGGTAAACATCATTTGACGGTTTGACAGAATACCAATTACGCCGACAAAGTTTGTACATGTCCCCTACATGTCAAGTAGGGATTTTTTTTGTCAAATACCCCATCGTGTCGTTGAGTAGGTCTTTTAAAATGAATTCGGGGATTCTACTTCTATTTTTCGATTTAATTTACGAAATTACTCAATTTACGAAATATTTATCTTAAAAGTGCACCTTTTTGTTCCAGCGTTCCCCCCTCTAAAAGCTTAGCTGCTAAAATCTGAATAAATTCATAATGATTTCATAAACTTCAAAGGAAAACTATAGCGGTTAATATAAGTTTATTAGTTTAGCAGTAACAGTCATTAAACTTGGATATTGGATAATTTTGTACCAAATATAAAATCCTTAGAATCAATTCTTTAATAAGATGAAGTAGGTTGTTGCTTATTTATAGACTTGATTTATTAAAAAAAAACCAGAATCGTTATATTGTGATAATGGGCTACTACGAAACCCTACAATACGCGTGGCCCGACACGCACTTGGCCAGTTTTTAAAAGTCTTTGACAATAGTGACAGAGTTTCTTCCGCTGCTTCTTGTCAGCACAGGCCCACACGTTTGTCCCGGAGTAGTAGCTATCTTGAGACGTGTATATGTGCCCCCATGCATCTTTTCCATGTAGAAAAACCCAGTACCTAGGTAACTGATTCCGGCCCAACCTGGGCTTGCAAGTTGCAAGTGCACCGCCTAGCACCCCTCTCCCGACGCCCATCATGGCTGAGACGATGATACTTAGTGTTCACTTTTGGAATTCTATCGGTTTAGTTAGATATGATCAATTTGTACCTAAGTGTGCAACGCGCACTAAGAAGTCTGGCACTCGGGAAGTCACTGGATGTATGAGCGCAAAGCCGATCATCATGGTAACCCTTGGGGAAGGACATTTTTCAGCTGCTCTACGACTTCACGGTCCTACAAACTTACGTTTAAAATACACTCCTTAACTACCTGTACAAGTTATCGACATTGCCGTTATCTCGCATTTATTTGAAGAAACATATATTAAGTAGGTACCTTCCAGGTACCTGCCTGATTCAAATATTTTCGTTATCGGTCTGCGATAAAATAAATAAATACCTACTAATAACACAGGTATTTATCATTATTGCAGGAAATGGGCAACGTGCTGTTTTCAGTCATTTGGCTCATCATCCTGATTTTCATCGCATTTTGGATAGCTGGAATTGCAGCTGGCATTTATATCATTCTGATACCGTTCACAGTGTGCATAGAACCGCTATCGGTAAGACCTCAGTTCCTACCTTTTTTAACAATACACTATTAGCACAGAGCAGTGCGACAGTGATTATAACTCATCCATCAGTCATCATCACAGAAAATGTTATCTATTATTTTACACACTTCCATTTTCTGAGTAACTTTAGAGTTCCTATTAATAGTGCTGGCTTCATCACTTGCCATGAGATAAGAACATTACTACTACATATTATGTTGTTTTTATAGCTTTGGTAATGAAAATTCCTTAGATCCTGGATTTTCAGTTAAGATCTGCAGGATAAGTTTTTACATCAGTCAGAAGAACACAAATTAGAATTACGCTATCTACAGTAGGTATGTTCTGCATCCCATAAGTCCGTAACCAAACCGTAGAAAAAATAATAATAATAGAAAAAATGTTCTGTGATCAATTCATCACTGATGGATAAGTTATCATTATTTATTGTCTACCTAAAAACTTTATCATTTATCCACAGATATTATTACTATAATATATTTATCCATAGCAGCACTAAAAATGTTAACTAGCTTTACACATTGCCAAAACGATTTATCTGTGATTATACACACAGGTGTAATCGTTAAGTGTGCACAGGCAATTATTTCGTAACTATTAGAGATATTGAAAAACTTTGAACTGATATCGAAAATATAACGTACTATTGAGACCTTACCTAATGAGTAAAATTACATCAATAGCTAACTTATTAAGAAAATAAGTAACCTAATATCCAAAAATTTTACATTAAACACTCCCATAAGTACATTAAGACCCGAGTTCACAAACTTCAACTGTAACAGCTGATAAACATCGAGAACCGGTTAATTTGACAGAATTTCCACACAAAATTTTGTTTACTTTTATTTGACATAAATAATGCTAAATCGGCTGATTAAGAACTAAACATGTGTCGGCGAACAGCCTTAGAGATAGCCTACGAGACCCTTAAATGCATGGTGTTGCCTTTTAGCAACATACTTTTTATATATTATTAATAAATTATGTATGTATATAAATATTATAATTTAATTTTAAAGTTTTTCTAGACACTATTAACTTTTAAATAAAAGTAATTTTGTAAATATTTTTATGAAATAAGCATTTTTTTAATTTTCATCATCCATAGGGACGTTTTTACTAGAACCCGTTTACTTCCAGAAGTGGAACCATTTTTCCAAAAAATAAAAAAAATACTCCTACTTTACATATTACAATAATTTAAATTAAAGCACATTTTTTATTAAGCATATTTTTTTAAATAAAAAAAAAACATTTCCAAAAATACATTTTCGATATTTATTTAGAAAGGGTATTTTTTCAATTATTTAGTTATTTTGTGTATTTCATCTTGTCAAGATAGCAAAAAAAAAATTTTATCACAGTATTTTATTGATATTGTTTCTATAATTAATGATTGATTAAGATATAAATAATCATGCATTTAAGGGTTAAAAGAAAGAATGGTTTTATTTAATTTATTTCAAATTTAAATAAATCGCGAAGTAATCCGTAAAATTGAGATTTGTATTTTAGTGAGTTGGTATTTAGATTTTTGTTTAGAGACTAAGAATGACGTATTTTAGGATTTTTGGCAACTCTACCTCTAAGGGGTGGAAATTTGAATCGGAAATTCGACATATTATGCGAGGACAAATTCGTGGGCAACCGCTAGTTATAACAGCTAGTTACTTATTTAGAAAAACGAACAATAGCAAATGTAATCTTTTTATCGCTTTGTTATAATTGTTTTTTTTTGTTTCAGGGACTTACGGACTTCCTTCTCTCAGTTATACAGTTCCCTAAATATTGCGCACAAGCTATGGTGGACGGGAAAGGCTTTAATTAGATTTAGGCAATTTAATTAAATTGTTCTACAGTGCATCAGGTTGTGCCATAATGTATTTATTAAAAACATTTCACAGTATGTTTTTGTTGTTGTATCATCTATGAACTATGAACATGTGTATTACTACTTTAATGTTTGTTTAGTGTCGCACAGATATGCGCTCTACTAACTATTAACTTTTTTTTAATAATAATGGTGCTGTTAAGTAATTGATAGTATTTATTGATCCACCTATTGGATGGTTTTTTAGCGTTCGTTCATACATGCGGGAATCGTGCGTTTACGAATCGCGCGGTTTGAAACCGCAAAATTGTGATGCTATTCAGACACGCGCGGTTAGTATGCGATTTTCGTGCGTATAACGTCAGTTTCAAAAGTTTCAAAATGGAGGTCAACGAAGAAATGTGTTTTACTGTGGTTGCTCCTTAAAATAAAGAAAAGAAAAAAGGCGGTATTGGGTGCATCCAATATTAAGTGACCGATTAGTACATGCTCGGTTCTTGTTTTTTTTTTGAATAATCATCACACTGCATATCCCTTAATGCAGGTCTCTTCTCCACCTCATCAATAAATAGTTCAGTGTCGAAACGATCCATGGCGAATTCACGAGCTGTGGACGTGCTAACCGCGCGGTAGCCGCAATGCAACTGAACGCGAAGTAAAAGACTCCATAGTAATAGAAACGCGCGGGAGTAGCGCGATTCTATTTTCTGGCGGTTGGGTTGCGGGAACCGCGCGGCTCGATTAACCGCGCGGGTACGTCTGAACGAATACCTAATAACTCATACAAATAAGACCCGCGCGATTTCCATGCGATTCTGAAATCGCGCGGTTCCCGCTGTGTCTGAACTAGCGCTTAAAGTCTCGTTAACGAATTTCCGTGACTTTCGTGGCGGCTAAGCTTCGTCGTGTTTGAATTTTTACACATAAAAAAAAGGATTCTAAAGGGTCTATTCTTTTCCGATCTTAAATCAAAATCACATACATACAGCCCGCGTTTCATTCATCAATTATTAATTCAGGTATATTGTTAGTGTTTTTATTTATTATCAAGAAAAGTTTTCGAATACTTTATTATTGTGAAATAAAAGCATTAGTAAGTAAAAGGAAAACAATTTACTGAGTATATTACACTTTTTCTTTACAACTAAAAAGAAACAAATGCAATGAAATGTATTTACAGATAAGATAATCAATAAAAAACTATAATAAAAAGAGATTCCACTTTCTTTCTCGCATGCAGTTCATCTCTATATAACAGTACTTACAAAGTAGACACTAGACACCAGTTTTAAGTTAGTTTATAGCTTCTAAGATTATATTCACTGCGTCTAGGAGAATATCGGCTTGTTTTGGATATTGTTCAATGATATTCCTGTAACAAACATTAAAAAAACATATAATTTAGTAATATACTGATCTTTACTAGATAACGAACCCTTATTGTGTGAGCGAATGTACCGTACCTCTTTTTTAGTTAGGGGTGGAAACAAATAAACAAAAAGTTCGAAAGAAATTTGTTTTACAAGTAATTCATTTTAATTTATAAAATCTAGGGAGTAGGTTCGAACAACAACCGAAAGACACGTCTTAAATACAGGGTGTTAGTGTAAACAGTCTTATCATTTAAGGGGGTGAATATGGTCATCAATTATACAGTGTGTCCCTGGATAAAGTGCAATCCCGAAAGGGGATGAAACTAGACCATGAATCATTGACTAGAAAAATATTAAAAAAAAATATAAAAAATTATTGTAGGATTTATTGGTATTTTAAGATTTTCATGTTTCATTAAGGACTCTATGTACAAAAGTATTGATTTCTTCCAAAATAATGGGTCTATTTCTTTGAAAAAAAAAAAAACAGTATGCCCAATACCTGGCGATGACCATGAAATAATAAATAGTCCGCAAAAAAGTAACTATCTTGGGTAAAAAAATGTATTTTTATGAAAAAAATGATTTTTTTAGACGTTTATTTTAAAAAACTTCAAATTACTAAAAAAATGTGCCCTATAACTATGTAATTTTATAGCTTACTTTTATTCTTTACCATTTTAGCTTCCAAATAAAAAAAAAACAATGTTCTAACTAAAAAAACACGCTCTCTACGAACTTTTAAAGTGGAGCCTAATCGTGTTACCGTGCAGGTAGAGACCGTTTTTTTCCATTGTTTCCGTCCTACTCTGTGCCCTTCGGCAGTCGCAGTCCTTTTGTTCTACACTCAGGTAGAGGGAAGGCGAGGGGAGGGGAGGCAGGGGGTTCGAAACAGGACTTACAATATCACCCAGACAGTCGCTCCGATATTCTCGCCGCTGCTACTACTGTTCTCGTTCTCATTGGGTGATATTGTAAGTCCTGTTTCGAACCCCCTGCCTCCCCTCCCCTCGCCTTCCCTCTACCTGAGTGTAGAACAAAAGGACTGCGACTGCCGAAGGGCACAGAGTAGGACGGAAACAATGGAAAAAAACGGTCTCTACCTGCACGGTAACACGATTAGGCTCCACTTTAAAAGTTCGTAGAGAGCGTGTTTTTTTAGTTAGAACATTGTTTTTTTTTTTATTTGGAAGCTAAAATGGTAAAGAATAAAAGTAAGCTATAAAATTACATAGTTATAGGGCACATTTTTTTAGTAATTTGAAGTTTTTTAAAATAAACGTCTAAAAAAATCATTTTTTTCATAAAAATACATTTTTTTACCCAAGATAGTTACTTTTTTGCGGACTATTTATTATTTCATGGTCATCGCCAGGTATTAGGCATACTGTTTTTTTTTTTCAAAGAAATAGACCCATTATTTTGGAAGAAATCAATACTTTTGTACATAGAGTCCTTAATGAAACATGAAAATCTTAAAATACCAATAAATCCTACAATAATTTTTTATATATTTTTTTAATATTTTTCTAGTCAATGATTCATGGTCTAGTTTCATCCCCTTTCGGGATTGCACTTTATCCAGGGACACACTGTATACTTAAAACTTTTACTATGAAGACATCACCGAAATCGTCTAAAAAAAAATTTGTCTCTTCGTACATTGTCAACGAGATTGCAGAATTATTCGTATGAAGGACCTGTGTTTTATTTATTTTGATCATGACCCCACAGTAAGTCACCGCCCCCTTACCCCCGGGCGGCGGGCGGGCAAGCGACACGTGAGCGTTATACGCACGCACGCTCGAGGAACGCGCACGCCAATAATGGGTCAGTCTTACTACCAAAGACAATGAAAGGAAAGGAATACAAGCTCAAAGCTGTAAGAATAATCTTACCGTATTCATATAATATATAATCAATATTCATTCTATATAAATAGACCCAACATCATAATTAATAAAAACACTACCGGTAACAAAAAATGTATTCCTTAGGTTTCAATGTCAATCCTAACTAATATTATAAATGCGAAAGTAACTCTGTCTGTGTGTTACGCAATTAAACCTAAACCCTAAACTACTGAACCGATTCAAATGAAATTTAGTACAGAGATAGTTTGAGACCCTGAGAAGAACATATGCTACTTTTTGTAGCGATATAATAACATCAAGAGAAGGTGAAATGGGGGATGAAAGTCGGTATGGAAAATCCGACGCAGGCGAAGTTGCTAGCTTTATATAAAAAAAGGTTGATGTTTTTGGTGGGCAGAATCATGACAGTTGAAAATGTAGATTATTCAATTATAAGTTGGTTTGTAATATGTGTAATTTATTAAAGGAACCAATGAGGACTAAGACATTTGTACGCCAAACGGCATCGCAGAGCACTACCATAATATAAGTTTTAACATCTGTATACATACCTGTGAATCACAACTAAACAATTTTGTTTTGATTTTTTCAAACTAACCAATGTACAAAAATATGACTAGGTTCAATTGTTTCAACAACCGATTGATAATTGTTATAACAAACAACTCGCTAAACAGTTACAAAGCAGAACTGGGAGTATCAAGGTTGACCTTAATGTAGGTGTGAAATTACAGTTTGTAGAATTACTCACCTGTACTCAACAGACTTGTTAAAATCAAGGCGAATTCCAACTTCTTCTAAGACATGATGAATTTTGTATCCACAGTTCCCTGTCTCGCGAGAGAAGATCCTAAAATTATTAATAATAATAATAATAACTCATTTATATCGGACCAATAATAATTCATAGTAGTGTTAGTAACAGATGAAGTATGTAATAGTGTTAGTCAGTGTGCATTAAGGTTTGAACAAACTTTTTATTTATGGGAGAATAATGGTTCTCCACTACTGTTTCCAAAATTCTGTTGGAACTATCCCTCACTCTTCTTTGCAGCGAAGCTGTTTTTGTGTACTATCCCCGAAAGTGAAAGTCATCCGTATGGACCTGCGCAAACATCTTAGACGCAGTGCAGTACCGTGGCAGTCTCAACAGCACTCTTAAAGCGCTATTATATTGGACGCGTAAGACCTCCGGTGATTTTTTGGTGTAATTGACCAACAGATTGCCCGCGTACAGACTTTGGCAGTACGCCTTAAATAGGGTAATTTTAATTAAACAGTACATCATGCAAATCTGGGGGCCAACATGTTACTCCTGACTGTTAGAGCCCTGCGTTCCCTTTCTATATCTCGATAGTCTTTTAGTTCATCGGCAAAAAGATGGCCTAGATACTTAAAGGATTATACTTTGCTAATCTTTAACCCATTTATGAACAGGTCCACCTTCCCGACCTTTGAAAATTAAAAGACATAAATATTGTATATCCGCAAATTTATAAAAAATATTGTCGATAATGTACATACCCATTCAAAGATTTGCTCAGAGCATCTATATGTGACCGAGCCATCTCAGCTTTAGATTTAATTTCTAATCTCCTAGACGGGCTCAGTGTGACATTCAACTTTTTTGAAACACGTAATTCTTCGGTAATCTTGGCACTGTAAATAAAGTAACAATTGTAATAACCAAGGACACATGAACACAGAATTAAAAAATATGTACTCACCAAAAAGAATTCACTTCTAGAAATGTCATTTGAATCTCATTTACTAATTTAAGTAGAAATGTCTTGAAATTAATGTTGCCATTTCTATCAACAACCGTCTTGTCCATTAAATGAGACTCATCTTTGTTCTCTGCATAAGGTTCCATGTAATCAATTTCCTCTTCCATATCATAATAATCAAAATTGCAGTGAGTGTAGTCATCATAATAATCATAACCATCATCTTCATCATAATTTTCAGTATAGGAATCTAATTTATCCACTTCCATGTTTTCGTTTTGTTTACTTTTCAACTTCTTTTCAAATTCTAGACATTTACTGAAATTCCTAATAATCTTCGGCTCAGATTTATTTTGTACGTCGGTTTCATAGGTCTTTGCATTGTTTGAAATTTCTGAGATCTTATTTTGTTTACTATTAGTCAAACTATTAAGAGGACCCGCAGTGCAATTTTTGGCATTAGCGTTGGTGCTTTCTGCAGTCTCCTGATTTTTCTTAAGATTTAAACTGGAGAAAAAGTCATGTTCAATGTCAATCTTTCTTATAAACTTGACTGGCTTTTCTGTTGAAGGTTTATCCTAAAAAGAGAAGTACATTAGTAGATTGTTATACAAGGGGAGAAAGTGACCCATTTCACTTAAGAAGTTTCTGGCGCTCGAACTAAGTGAGAGCGCCAATAGCTCGAGAGTGAAATGGGTGCTTTCACCTGTGTGAAAAATTCTATGTTTCATTTCGACTGTGCAATCGAAGGTGCGTTCCATTTGATATCTGCGATGCGCGCCCTATCGATGACTTTCGATGGTTGAGGCAAAAGCAATAGTATCGATAGATTATCGATACTATTTTATTTATTTATTTTACAGCAATACTATCGACACACAGCAATACTATCGATAGTATCGGCTCTGACTCTTGCAACAACTATCGATACTAGCTATAGTATCGATACTATAGATAGTTATGCCCTATCGATAGTGGCCTTTTATTCAATAGTATTAGGAAGGAAAAAAAGCTATTTTCCACCCGGCCATCTACACGTGAAAGATCAACTTTCCAAACAGAAGGGATAAAAAAATATTTTACAAAATTCCTGTACGATACAGTCGCCAACATTTTTTGTTGCACGTCTCTAAGAGAGCTGCTTTAGCTTGATGTGCTGTCGCTCGTACATACCTCTGTAGACTTTTTGTGGTTGGATCTGAGATTGTATTTTCTTTTTTCTTTACTGCTTTTAGCGCTGGGACTTTTTAAACATGGGGAATCTGATTTATCAGATTTATCCATATTAACAGTTGCGCTACAAGTCTGCTCTGGTCTAACATCTAGTTCCGTGACCTCTGCAGGGGGTAGATGTGAACTGTCCATGAAGGCATCGGTATGACTAGTGTCGAGGGCAGGATCCTTTACATCACACAACAATTTCGCTAAGGAATCTGCTGCCGTCTGAAGGTCTTCACAATTGCTAAGTACAGACTGTCAATAAAATGTGATTAATAATAGGTAAAGATCGGATATTCGGATACGTATTTACCAACCGGCGAGGCCAGAAAAGCGCGGGAACATGTTTCTTATAGGGGCGCGAACGGACTCTAGGCTCTCGAGTAGTGAAGTTTAGGTAAATATGTATCTAAATATTCGGATATCATATACGTATCGGTCGGTCGGATATATAAAGATCGGTCTTAATAAATTATTCGAAATAATCCATATTTTTTACATAGTACAAAATTATAATAAGGATGTCAGTGTACCTGTAACGCGTCGACCAAATAAACACCATAGCTGTACATTTGCATAAACTCTGTTGGTTTCAAATCCACACTTATTTTACCTAAAAATAAAGTATTGTGTAGCATATACAACAAAATGTGAGATAATTTAATGGAATACTGTTATCAATATGGCGTCGGCAGCACGTCAGGATACCCATTTGAAAACGGCTTTTATTATGTAGGGAATAGAAGCGGTCTCAATGTCAAAGTGGGGTAGTCTAACGTGCCACATAGCCGCGGTATGTACAACGTACACTGTACGCACTATACTTATTAAATTATAAGTACCTGAACTATTACTTATTTTGAATAGAACTTTTGCTAGCCTAGTAGCAGCGTCTTGAACATCAGAATCGTGCTCAAATTTCTTTTTGATACACTCAGTTGCCTCGTGTATAGTCCAAGGAGGTGGTAACATCCGGTTATAAAATATTGGGGGTTGTTGTAATATTTGGGTCAAAACTTCTTCCATTATTTGAACAAATCTAGACACCCACTCATCACGTCTCATTCTCAAGTACTCTTCCATTAGCAGACTTTCCACTTCAAACATTACACATTTGCAGGCATCTTTATCGTCGTAAATAATTTTGTCATGCATTTGTTCATTGTGCTTTATACTGTGCATGCTTTCCGAATCAGCCGAATTTGATATGACTCCAGATGTAGACGTCTCTTCAATCACTACTTTATCATCAATAATACTTTTTTGTATAAAGCATGAGCTACTCGATTCACTACTATCAACTGGATAATACGAAGCGCTTCGATATTCAGGATCAAAACTATTATCAAGTCTACTTGTTTCTGGGCCCGGGTTGTTGCTTTTAGTTTTATCTTCTATATTGAAAGTATCAATGCCATAAGATTTTGTTTTTGGGTCTGCAGCATTAGTGTATGGAACTGAAGCATTTCTTTTCCTACGCCATTTGAATTGTTTTTTCTCGGCATTATTATCAGTAACAGGCTGATGGGATACGTGCCTTTTAAGTCGAATTTCCTTTCGCTTTGGTATATCTGCTGAATCGGTAACATCTCCATCATGAGTGTAGTGTTCTTCATTTCTTTCATTTATATTGTTTATTTGGTCCGTATTCCGCCCTAAAGAATTCACAGTCGTTGAAAAATGCTGTCGGGACGGTATCAAATCAGTTTGGATTCCAATATCAACTGTGTGTCTTGTTATTAAATATTCTTTTTCATTACAATTGCCACTTGAACTTATTTGGTCTTCACAAATTTCATTTTTGTCACTATCAAACTGTATTCCTACCGACATTTTTTTCATAACAGGTGTTTCCATTTCTTCTATAGTGTCACTCTCATTAGGTATCGTAATTTGAATTTTACTGACAGCTAGTAATCGTTTTGCAGGTTTCGCAGCCTTAGATAACATATCTTTTAACTCCTCAACACAGAGTGTAATAATGCTGTTAACTTTATAACTTTTCCATTGAGTACTGTTTGATATAAGAACCTAAAAAGAAATTTTTTATAAAGCAATGTGGAATGACACTATGCTAATTTAATAGTTAACGGGTACAGCCAGGAGTGAGTGCTGGCAGGAGTTGCGCAACAGGGCGCATGCATTCAACGGTTAATGTGACGCTACGATTGGCTAATTTTTGTTAGAGTCTAGTGACCCCCTGCCGGATACATAGTTGTTTATGGGTATGTGAAAAAAATCACGGTACGGTAGCATATTATACAGGATGTTACTTTGCATCCTCGCCATATTTACAGAGGTAACTATATTACGGACACTGAACTCAAATCATTAAAAAAATAGTGACCTAAAATTTTGATTTTTAATCTTGATTATTTTATTTTATCGACAATCTGTTACGCACACCATTAACTATCGTAGCGCATACACATCACTGTTGGTTGTTCATCGGCACAAAAGAGCCGCGGCAATTGCGCTCTCTTTCTAACATCAAAAACGTCGCCCGCGCCGGCCGGGCCTCCCGCTCGCTTCAGTCGAACTCGCATAGCTTGCGGACATGTACGTGATTATTCTCGCTCGCTCCGTGTGATCACGTGCCGTGTTAAAATGACCGAAGCCTATTCAAAATAACGAATTGGTGATTTTTGGAGTGACGTGAAACAACTGGTGTACGCAGAGGAGATTGAGTGTGTAAACGTGTTACGCGAAAGGATTGTTTCAGCTTTCGAAACAGTGAGACAAAACGTTTATGTGTTGCAAAAACTAAAGCGAAATTCGCTTCGCCATGCTAGACTGTGCCTTCATCACAACGGAGGACACTTTGAACACTTGCCTCGCAGTAGGAAAACTTTGTAAGTAGCAACTTGTAAATAACTAATTAATTGTAAATAAGATGATTTCAGCCTTTTAACTACGCCAAAAATAACTAATTTCTTAATTTGAAAAATGTGGAACAATTTTATGAATTTATGATGTTATGAATTGAAACCATTATTATTATAAGGTATTTTTGACGGTCCTAAGCCCGTAAAGTAGAAAGGAAAATCTGAAATCAATTCATTTACCCGCAACGGGGCGGCTTGGCCACGCCCACTTGGTTTATTCCTATTGCGACTTTTGCACGTGCGAGAAAAAAATGTTTTATTCCTATGTGTACTGCAAAACCAAATTTTCTTAAAACTTATTGAGCTTTATTTATGGGAGTCCCTTGTTTATCTAAAGTGATAGGTACTGTTCTTCTTTTATCTCTGTGAATATGGCAAGGATGCAAAGTAACACCGTGTATAACTTAAAACTTAAATAAATACATTTTCTTTGTCTTAGCACCTCGTAATCAAGTCCAATAAAAACATGGGGTATTCTTCTCATATTTTATTTAAAAATACATTGATAAGTGGTGAAAAAAATAAATAACAAATTGTTTCAACAAACACACCAATTACCTAGTCCCAAACTAAGAATGAGCTTGTAAATACGTCGAAGTCATTAAACGTGGAACGAGGGTGCTAATTAAGGTGGCTAGTCGTGGACACTGAGTCGCAAGTGGCCGCCACTGAGTTGTCGCGGACACTGAGTTTATTGCAAAAGTAAATCAACACCGCGTAAAAAGCCCCACCGCCTGCGTCCCCGCCCCTGACAGGGCTGTATTTTTCTCATAGTTTACGCGCGGTAACTCAGAGGGAAACTGCTGTTATGGGAATGTGGTTATAAATTACTCCGATACCGAATGGCGCTTTTTATTAAAAATGAAAACGTAGGAAAAGCTGAAGCAAAAAATAATGTGCACGTATAAAATAACTCACCACATCATGATCCTGTGCTGCTAATCTGTAGCAGAAATCATATATACTAGTATCACTTGCAGGATCCTTTCCTAAACATAAAAACACATATTGGCACATAGTACATAGTTACATAATATTTTTGTGTAAAAGTCAAAGTCCAAAGTCAAAAGTTATTTATTTAATTTAGGACACAAAATGCCACTTATGAACGTCAATAATTAATATCAATAAATTATGGCCCATATGGGGCCAGAACATGTCTCCATATCTTTTGGGCCCTACTAGCGCTTTGAGACAAGACACAGACAATCTGGCAAGTGCTGAGAAGAAACGCCGGAACAAACTCAGTCACCACTAGCTGCCATAAAAATGATACAAATCAAAATAAACAGGTAGGTACATCAGTTTGGTGCAGACTGTCCAGTGTAGTGTAGAAATAGAAGAAAAAATGTATCAGTACACAATACATACCCATAACAGCATTACCCGCAGTAAACTCTTGGGAAAGTGTTTGCAAAATATGATGAGCTTTGTTTAAGAGTTGAGAATTAGTAGCTCTACTTAGGGTTTGTAGTTCCGCCATCACGAAATCAGGCACCATTAGTTGACAGTTTTCATCTGAAATTACAAAGGATTTACAGAATAGTGATTTTTAGTGTTCCGTACCTAGAGTTAAACCAGCCAAATGCGCGTCGGACTGGCGCACAAAGGTACAGAACCTATTAACTATATACAACATTAAAGACTATATCGATACCTCTGGGCTCAAAGGTCGTCAAGGACCTTTTAGCCAAAATGAGTTATATACATAGTTTTTCTCAGAATTAAATTCTCTATCGATCAGTGTATTCAGTTTAGCGAAATTCCCATTTATTTGTCCTTACTGTGGAGGTAAAAGACATGTAACTATCCACACATGTTGACTATAGTGGTAAAGACCAATTGAAAAATATTTTTAGGTTGTATAGGTAATTGTGGTCAACACTCGTCCTTTACGCCCCTAGAATATTATATAAAATAAGATCACTGTCCTTTACGCCCCTATAATATTATATAAAATAAGATCACTAGCCTTTACGCCCCTACAATATTACGTAAAAAAATATCACTGTATTTTACGCCCCTACAATATTACAGTAACGCGCATCAATAGGTATACATCTGTATTCGATTTAAAACCTTATTAGGATGGAATAAAAACTTATTCGTATACATTTCATTGCTTGTGACTGCATAAAATAAGATCACTGTCCTTTGGCAGAAGATAGTTTATAGTTTCCATACAGTTTTAGTACCAAAAAGTTCTATTGTTAGATTTATTTCACGAAATTAGAAATCTTTAGGTACAACTGGCATACAACTTTGTTTCCACTTAACCTTTATTTAAGTTACCTCGGTTGGAAAGATCATTAAATGATATTTCGTAGGTAAGAAGAAGCACTTTTTTCTGTTGTCTTATACCACTTGGCATTTACTAATAACAATGAAAGGTTTCATGTAAATATCTTCGCCTATGATGGTTTTGTACCTTCACAAATAAAGCTAAATTGACCATTCAGATACAAATTTATTTTAATAGAATTTTCTGCGAATAGTGAAAGTTGTATATACAAGGTGTTTTAAAAGGAATTTTATATTTATTTAGCTTACTGCGTGAACGCAACGTATCCGAGGGGCGCGGGGTTTATGTCAATCGGTAGCCTGGCTCTTGGGAATTCAGTCGCTATGGAGCGTTTCTCGAGAGCAGACCGCGCGTTGTGCGTGCGAGAGTTTTACAAAACGGTGATTCGGCGGCTGTAGCGCGTAGAAAATTCTGCAGTTTTCGAGGTTTTCGTCACTTAAATGATGCGCCAAGCATTCCTCTCATTCGACATTGGGTTGAAAAGTTTGAAGAGACTGGTTCAACGCTAGATAAATCAAAATCCGGGCGACCTAGGTCATCAAGAACGGTAGAAAACGTGGAGAGGGTTAATCTGTCTGTTCGTGACGACCCGAACCTTTCAATTCGGAAGCGCGCAAGTGTTTTAAATGTGCATAGATCATCATTACATCGCATTATGCACAAAGACCTAAAGCTGCACCCCTACAAAATTCAATTGGTGCAAGAATTAAAGCCCCAAGATGCCAGTCAGAGGCTTAATTTCGTAAATCAGGTGATTGAGCGATTTTCAACGTTTACCAACATTTTGTTTTCGGATGAAGCTCATTTTCCGTATAGGATACAGTCCCAAAGTGTGTGATCGTGGTTGTTATCAACTTCTTCTTTACCACAAATTTACTGTAAATTTTTATTTACTCTGTCTTAATGGACACAGTGCTGACTCGCAAAGTGCAATCATGTGCAGACGCTGTATAAAGCAACCGTTTCTGTTAGATACTGCGAAACAACATAAATCAGGTTCGACCCAGTTGAAAGACAACGTCACACCAACATCGGAAAAGGAACTTAACAACTCTCGTCCGTCCTCGCTCGAAGACCACCGCTCCTTGCTAAGTGGCGACCACCTCCTCTTTGATGCGGCGTTTCAATTCTAGCGCTCCCTGGGGGCCAGCTGGATTCTCTCTTCCTCAACTTGTAAGTGTGCTCGTGTGTGTTGTAAGCGCCAACCTCTGCCTGCTAAGCAACGCTCTTCTGACGATTAATAACGACGAGCGTCGGTACCATCCGGCGTATGGTTAAGACACTACATAAGTCCCTGAGTACAGGATCTTAAGGGAACTTAACGCCCCAAGTCGACGCGGAAACACTGACCAAGATTCTGTAGATGTTAGTTGGGACTCTCGCCTGTTCGCCCTTCAACAAGATTATTGGCCACCACGAGTTGTCAAAGGCACCAGAGATGTCAAAAAAGATCAGCTGTACGTAAGACGCAGCGCTGTTTTCTGTAGACTGTAGTTGGTAAAAATATATTAAAATGAACATTATCTCCTAAACTAACCACATCTAAAAGTTATGCTCGTAAGAAAAAATAAAGCACATGTTCATATCTAATTATATCATAATTCAACTTTAGATTCTGAAGTGATTTTTCAACCTTTGGTTCACCTGGTTTGGAACCTGTTTGTTATGTAGGAATATTTTTTTTGTCTGTAATTTCTTGGAAATAAAGCTGTAGCACATTATTTATTAAATAATATACAGAAGTCACAAGAAAAGCTAAATAATCCACTAAAAATATCAAAATTCATTATTTATTTCATACTATATTTATTCTTTACCACCTAAAAGTATGTAAAGTTTGTCCTATAATGCTCTAATTTTATACAGATATGTATGTGAAAATAGACTTACACTTTTACTTTAAAAAAATAACGAAAATTCAAGGGGTGTAAAGGACATTTTATGTTAATTTCAAGGGCGTAAAAGAAATTTATCTCCTTCATTATAGCAGTAGGTCAATTGTGGTACACACCTTCGGAAAATACATGAAATTCTAAGAACTTTGTACCTTGGTATCGAAAACATAGCGCAAGAAACAAAAAAGTTATACTCAATTGAAGTTTAAAAAAATGGTTTTTTGCTTCTCCTGTAAAGTAGTCTTTTGTCCTTTACGACCTTTGAGCCCAGAGCAGGCCTGTGTATCTCCCCGCGTAGGTAGCAAAAATGTACTTACGCGCGGCGACCCTTACTTAGGGGCTAAAACAAGTTGCGTGTCGCTACCGGACAGCGACACGCTCGCGCGTTTTATTCACCGGCGGCCGCGCGGCTACGTAGCTGGCTGGACGAGAATGAATAAAGTACTACAAAGAGGCGCTAGATGGCGTTAGAAGCTTCTCGTAGCAGTCAACCCTATCGCGTCGCGTGATATTACGTCACTGAATAGGTTTAGTGTATAATGAATCATATTCCAAAACAATAAGTATGAAATTATCTTGCAATGGATTTTTGTAGGTGTCTACACGAAAATGTGCTTGACTCTGAGGCGAACTAAATTACGCTATATTGTTGACGACACTGAGTAGACATTTCTTTGAATACAATTGCTAAGTCATACTTCTGTACGAAGTACTAGTACTTATTCTGTGCTTAGAGGTATCAATATTAAGACGTTTTTTTTTAGTTTTAACCAGCTACTACCTACTTCATCTTAGTCGCTTTGAAGATTTGTTTCTAAGGATTTTGTATTTGGTTACAAAATTATCCAACACCAAGTTCAACTATTACTATTACTGTTAAACTAATAAAGTTATCTTAAACTTAATTTTTGCATATAGTAGACCATAATGTGCAATTGTAAAAGGCAAGGGCACAAGAGAACAGAATCTTAGATTACGATTATCAGATTATAGAGAAGGCGAGAGAATTTAACAGGTCTGTTGAATTCTACCTACATATGTCTTTTTAATTGATTTTTAAAAAGCTTTTGACTCTGTGAAATGGCTAAAGCTGTGGAGAATTCTCTTGGAAATGGGCACTCCCAGCCATCTTGTACAGTTATTGAGATCGCTATATGAACCTCACTCTGTCTCAGTTAAAGTGGATAATGCAACATCACAACCACTACATCCCTCCGCCGGGGTTCATGAAGGGCGTATACTATCGCCTTTGTTATTTAACATATACAGGGTGTCCCAAGAAGTATGGTAAAGCCGAAGTCCAGAGATAGAATACCTCTTGAGGCACCCGAATCACCCCTATGTACGAGGGCCATTCAATAAATACTTAGCCTACAAAAGAAAAAAGAAAATTTTGAGAAAGTAGAGATTTATTTTTCAACATAGTCTCCTTTCAATTCAACACACTTGGCCCAGCGATACTCCAACTTTTTCAACCCCAAAAAAAAATAGGATTTCCCGAGGTCTTCAAAATAGGCCTCTGTGGCGGCGATTACCTCATCATTCGACCCAAATCTTTTGCCGGCCAGTGACTTTTTCAGATTTGGGAACAAGAAGAAGTCACAGGGAGACAAATCTGGAGAATAAGGTGGATGGGACAGCAATTCGTAGCGCAATTCGACCAATTTGGCCATGACGACGGCGGAGGTGTGAGCCGGCGCGTTGTCGTGGTGGAACAGCACTTGTTTCTTTGCCAAATGGGGCCGTTTTTTTTTTCAATTCGGCATCGAATCGGCCCAATAAGTCAGAATAGTAGAGCCCCGTGATTGTTTTACCCTTCTCAAGGTAATCGATGTAGATCACACCTTGCGAGTCCCAAAAAACACTGGCCATCACCTTTCCGGCCGATTGAACAGTCTTCGCCTTCTTTGGAGCACGTTCGCCGGGTACAGTCCACTGTTTCGACTGTTCCTTGGTCTCTGGTGTGTACCAGTGAACCCATGTTTCGTCGACGGTCACAAAAGGACGCAAAAACTCTGCTGGATTGCGTTGAAACAGTGCCAAACATGTCGTCGATGTGGTCTCACGGTTGCGCTTGTTGTCTGGTGTTTTCATACCCAGTTCTTCGTGCAGAATATGATGCACTGTCCCTTCTGCGATGCCCAGTCTCAGCTATCTCGCGAATCTTCAATCGCCGGTCTGTCAACACGAGATCGTGGATTTTTTTTACGTTAACCTCCGTAGTAGCCGTTTTTGGTGCACCTGGGCGTGGCTCATCAAAAACCGACGTGCGGCCACGAGCAAACTCGTTAAACCAATTTTTGACGGTCGCCATCGAAGGAGAAGAGTCACCGTACACAGCATCCAACCGCTCTTTGATTTCGCTGCGCGTTTTTCCTTCCAAAAACAAGAATCTTATCACTGAACGATATTGTTCTTTTTCCATTTTTGTCAAACCGACCGACACGCTCGCTTCCAAAGGCTGTCAAAACAAAACAAATGAAGGAAAAAGACTGAAAACTACAAAGTAGACTTCAAAAAGTATTTACTGCAGTAAAACTCTTTTGTAACAACAGCGCCATCGGGCGGCGAGGCTAAGTAATTATTGAGTGCCCCTCGTATGTTCCGCGATTTTTCGCAGATTTCGAGTTATGAGTTTTTTTCTGAAATTTGAGAATTTTCGAACTGAACAACTAAAAAAAAAATTGAATTAAAAGAACTACTTTCTTTAAAAAAAATGCAGCTACATTTTCTTATGTTGTACTCTTATGCCTTAAATAATCAGATTGGTAACTTTGACGTAAAATACGAAAATGTTGGTCCGAAGTGTAAAATTCACGTTAGGTGAATTATGGCTTAAAATTTCAACTTTAAATTAAAAATCAAAAATGTGACTTTATGGTTTTAAAGTAGATTCCAAAAATTTCCCAGTCTCTCAGCTTTAATAATCATTCATAAAAACCGGCCAAGTGCGAGTCAGACTCGCGCACTAAGGGTTCCGTGCCAACTTTAACTGAATTAAGATCCACTTACTTCCACTTAGCCAAAATACCACGATATTTTGTTAACTGCAAATATAACTTTGTTTTTCATAGTGTTTTTATGAAAAACAAGTTATGTTAGTGGTTGTTAAAAATGTGCTATATCTCAAAAACTACTAGTTCGATCTCGTTCAAACCAATTTTCGTTGAAAGAATTTGTTAAGTTCTACATCATGTATTTTTTCTTAATTTGCACTTGCTTAGTTCAAAAGTTAGATTGTTGCAGATATGAGAATCGTAAAGCGGTTAACAGGATACATCTACCTACCAAGTTTCAACTGTGTAATGCTAATAGTTTTAGAATAAAGTGGCTGTGACATACGGACGGACGGACGGACGGACGGACGGACAGACAGACAGACAGACAGACTAGACGAAACTATCAGGGTTCCGTTGTTTGCCATTCGGCTACGGAACCCTAAAATGTAGCACTGAATAGGCTATATTTGGGTAACATCTGCCTTCAAAGAGATCGAGGTGGAAAATTCTTAACAATTTGGCCATCAGATAACAAACATTTTTTTCGCAGTTTTCTCATTCATAACTTTTATTAGTTTGTTAACTAATCACAGATGACTCAGGCTCAGATTTTCAGGTGTCAGGTGTGGGTTTTCAATGTTCCAAGAATAATAGTGCGAATAAATTATTTTTTTTTTTACCGGATCATACATTGTTTAAATGTCAGTCCGACATAATGCACCAAATAAAATGTTGTTCAATGTAAGTTATATTATTTTTTCCTCTATACAGTTTTAGGCTTTTCACCAAAGACTAAAACATGCGAGCATTCGGGGCTGAGCATCAAAGAACTTTGCCATTCTTCTTTCCTCTAAATCGGTTCAGAGGTTTAAACTTTGTGTGCCTTTGTTCGTCAAACAAGGACTGTAGCCATCATGACAACCGATTAATGAAAAAAAGAAAAATCTGGATAGTAATTTTGTTGATAGTACGGGCCCAGATGTTAAATAGTCATAGACAACGGGCATAGAGAATTTAGGGCTGCATCACGCTGGCATGTGAGCTCATAGTTTATATTTTAGTCTTTGGTGAAAAACCTAATAGAGGAAAAATATATCTGTCATCTCATCTATGATGACTGACATTGAATGACAAAAAATCGTGCATAAAATATGACTAGCGGTTTCCCGCGACTTTGTGTGCGCAAAGGTCGAATTTACCATACAAGTTTTTACCCACATAAAATATGATTTCTGGGATAAAAATGTAAATCTTACTTATGTCGTTTTTCGGGACTCAAACTATCTCGATACCAAACATATTTTTGCATAGTGTCGGTTTTTTAAAAGTCCTCAAATATTTTCAAATGGGGATCTCAGTGCGTAGTGTCTTTTTCTTGAAATGTCTAGTTCACTGAAAATGTCCTTTTCTCTATATGTCCCAATTTCAAAATGACCCGTTCTTAATATATTCTTTTCATAAACCCTTCAAATTACATAATTATTCAACTTGTTTGGTCTAGTGTAATGTCAAGCTTTAATAGTAAATCAAATATAAATATTAACATGTCAAAATTCTTTATTTTTAAACTTAGATGTCCTTAAAAGTTATTATAACACATTTTGTAAATTATTTTAAAAAATGTACATACAGGAAAAAAGAAATTAAAAAAAATACAGGGGCCACAAATCAACTAGTTTGACAAAGAATACAAATAATCCTCATGAAGTTATTATACTTGTCAGTGACTTTTCGAAATAATAAACTAAAATGCATGAATATTTAAACAGAGAAAAGCGTAAGTATATCTATTAGTTTTCGTACAAACTGTTTGCAACTTTTACAAATAAATATAATTTTTGTCTAACACTGCCACAGTTTTACGATATTAATCGTTCTTACGACTTTCTCTTTTTGTAGACTATTTTCTGATTGATTTGTCAATTTAGTGATTACTGTTTAGGACATGCTAATTTGAAAATAAAATATCGGACTTAAAAAAAAGATTTACTTTTGATTTCGCGACAAACTACATATTAGCTAGCAACGAATACATTGGGGTTTAAGCTAAAGTTCTAGGTGATGTTCAAAGCCTGACGTTCACATAACTTAAAGGTTAAAAAAATATGTATTTGAAAAAGAGACATTTTGGGTAATTCTAAGTAAGGACATTTTCAGAAAAGGACATCATGCGCTGAGAAGAAAAGGAAACTTGAAAATGTACCTCGGCTGCTAGTATCATGCAATATCCACACTACCGATATGGTTGTTCTAAGGGTAAAATACACACTTTTTTGAGAGAATCAAAATAAACATCAGACAACTCAAGAAGACAAAGAAAACAAAATTTTTCTTACCTGAGATTACAACAACTTTTATAAGATTGATATGGTTGAGTAAAACATTAATGTCAGCCACAATAAACCAAGTGGAGTTAGAACCAGCGGTCACCAGTTGCTTTAAGGGGGTCACATCCAGCGATAATTGGGTTCCTTGAAGAGTTGCATTTTCCTGAAATATTATCAGATTAAAAAGACAGAAAGGACTAATCAACAATAATACTAACAAGGAATCTGTAAAATTGTGGTTTAATGAAAAAAAGACTAGACTGCCCTACTAAATAGACCTGTCTTAATCGATTATTTCTTATGACCCGAGTCGATCTTGACCCATTCGTGTGGTGATTGGGTCATGATGATTCACACAGCGAAAAAAAATCGTTGCCAAAGAAATTTCACATGTGATTTCATATAGAAAAAAGAAACATGACATGAATTAAAAGTAGCAATAATTTCCATGCCTAATATTTACCGAATATTCGCATTCGGCCAATAAATAATTATGAATACCGTTTTTTCTTTCAACTTTGATTGTTGACACATAATATCTCGCGTAAATCACGGAGTATTTCCCTGTTTAGAATTCATTCTATTCTCAAATGTATGTTCTTGATGACATAAAACAATAAACATAAATAATATTAAATATAAAGAACTTAAAAATGCATAATAATAACCGAACAGTATATATTTGACAAATTCTTGTATCTATAATCTTTATTGTTTCTTATTATTAAGTTTTGTTTACGCAAAGTAAACTTTATGCTTAGTAAGTATAATTATAAACCTTAGTGGTTTCGCTTTACTAAGTCAATAAATAATTGTTTTGTAAAATTTTTATAACGATAATAAATATAAAAAAAAAAGTATTTTACTACTATGCAAAGTTATTTGTATTTTCCAAATAAAATATTTTATATCGCCAAATAAAAGATTTAATATTCGTATTCATAAAAGCAGTAGTTGCATTTCTACAAACTATGTTTTTTATATCCCAGACAAACAGGTTTCGTTAGGTAACAATTGTTGTTGTACACATACAATAGAAAGAAAATCATGTCAAAAATTATTTAATATTTTGAAGATTTGTGACTAAATCAATCTCTCATATGTAGCAATCAAATCAAAATAATAAAATTCAGTGATGGGTCAACAAACTTGGATCAACTTAAGTTACAACCTGCTTAACTTGACTTGATTTCATTGTTTCAAACTCGAGTTGGGGGCTGTCAGAACATTAATAAACAAGCAAACAAGATGCTTGAAATTATTACAAAGTAACTAACTACAGTAAAATTTATACATACACATAAATTAATACTTTGTTTAATAAAGAAAACTATTTCAGCAAATATGAAAAACCTTTCATCAAATTCTTACTAGCCCTCCGAGTGGCTCCAACCTGAGTTGCTTAACTGAAGTTAGGTGATTTTTAGCGTAAGTTAGTATGGCTGGGTTTATTCTGCACTTAGCCACTTGATTGGGCCATTGTGCATCAAAGCGCAAGTTAACCCTGGAGTTGGCATATCACTTATAAATTACTGACAGATAGGTGACATGAAGACAAACATTTCAAATTAGCCGTCTCATCTTTATTAAAATGTTCATTTGTGGTATAATAGTAAGCAAATAAATGCATTCATTCATTCATAGTCATTATTAATGAATGAATGAATATCATTGCAGCATACAGTAAAACCACAGCTGGTTTATGTTACGCTGTGAATAGTATAATCTAAATGTTAAGTATTAATTATAAATTCTTTAATAAAATAATAATAATAATAAGGCAGTGATTATGTACCACACATTAAAAAAAATTGTGAAATTACAAGGCAAAGTAGCAATGTAGGATCACACCACCACTGCTGGTGTTAGTTTGTTCAACAACAGCAAATATACAAGCATAATAAAATAATATTGTTATCACCTTTAACCATTGATCATCAGCATCAGTCGCAGTAACCTTTTCAATGGTAGGTTTTATTATTTCAATCTTTTGGGTATCATATTTGGATGCATCAACTTCTTCAGCTAGAAATATACAAAAGCTATTCAATTTTAAACCAATAAACAGGGAAAAATTCATAAATGGAAGTATTTACCTTGATAATCAGTGTTATCATTTACATTATTCCAGACATTATTTTTAGACTTCCTTCTTGCAGTCAACTTTTGCCTCAAATCCATAGAATTAGCAAACCATTTATTATTTTTATGATACGGGGAGCCAAATGTATTTTGATAATAAGCATTGTTGTTGTTTCTTTTCTTGATTCCATTTGCAAAGCGCAAATTTCTGTTAGGAGTTTCAATATTTTGCATTGTCTTGAAACGATGTGTGAGAGGCAAAGAGGTGTTTTCAACAGAAACTCTCTGCTCCACATTATTAAATGAACCATTGATGGGGGTTTGAAGTTGATTCAGGATTGGAGAAGTTGTGGGAGCAATAACAATTTGATGGTGTGGTGGGATGGCCCAAACATTTGGATTGCAGTTATGTGGACCAGTAAAATTAACTCCTGCAGAACTAACACCAGGCACTGAGTTACATTTGGAACACTGTGATTCAAGTACTGGAGGTAGAGTGTGTTTTGAAAACTGATTATTTATTATCTGTTTATTATACACTCTAGAAGGAATAAATATTTGAGAAGCTTTGTGATTGTTATCAATAGGAGGGTCCTTAGGTTCAGGGCAACCTTCAAAGTTTCCACCAGATTGGCTTGCAAGGATCTTAGTTCTTGTTTTTGCTTTTTCTATCTGTAAAATACAGTAATTTTAAATTAATCAATGGCATTTTTTTAAATTATTTAGATTTTTTAATCCAAAGCAGTTTAGTTCAGGATTTTTACAAACAACCTTATCTTAGCTTAATCATAATTCTTTAAGAAGTAGATACTGTGATTCTCCATTTCCCGAAAAAATATATCGTGTAGGGATAAAAAAAGACTTCTTACTTCTGGATCACTTAGATTCCATGCTGCTTCACCACTTAAGGTATTGAAATAATAAATGCGTCCAGCGTGAGATTTAGACCTGCATATTATCCAAGAATTGCCTACTGAGGTCACAGTTTGAACGCTATCATGCTGATTCGCTGCTTGAATTTGGTCACCCATCTGTAAAAGAAATAATAATGAATTCGCTCGCAAGCGCAGCAATTTTTAAGGTACAAGAGTACTCCTGGCGGCTGGAGCAAATGACTACGGAACTTGACGGATATATCGCTATTAAAGACGGGCTGGCTTTTGATAAAGTAATGTACCAACTACATACAAAGAGAGAGAAAATCATTAATCGGAAGCAAGCGACATATTCGCAAAATATGCACAATAATAACTTACTGCCAAACTGCTTCCAAATTATATTATTTAGCTTTGCAGATTCATGAGATGAGAATCAACCAGAACAATGTAATTACATTACCTAGATACCTAATAAATATTTTTCAAATAAATATAAACTTGTTCGCTTCGTTAGCGTGCTTGCTTTGGCTTTGGATTGGAAAACAGGGAAACATACTTTGACGTTTTGTTTTGTTCCGTGTTCTTTTTTTTATGTTCAATTTACCCATTCTGGGTAGGCAAAGGATCAAGTCCAGACAGCCACGTCTTCAGTATTTCAGTATCATTTCATTATTCATCTTTTATTTAGAATCTTCTTCTTGCTTACTTACTCAACTACACTAACACTGAACTACAAACTAACCTAACCTAACTCATTGAAATGTAAGTTAATATGTTTCACATTTCAATGCTTTCAAGGAAATTTTGAACGGGAAATCGACCCGGATCAAATAGCGGGGCCTTACTTTAGTTTCTTACTGTCACTTCATTAGTTCTCCACTGCAGCACATTATTAAGATTATTCCACCACACAATGACCACGAAAAACTAATTTAGAAAATTAAGAAACTAAGCCCAGCCATTACAGTTCATTTCTCGCCAAATAAAAATCCTGTTCCGTGTTCCGCCCGTTAATGTTGACAAATAAGAAAAGATAAATACCCGCTAATATTTGGCTCTATAAATCCCACTATTTACCTTACATTTTGGGAAAATCCATAGTTGGGAGCACCGGCCTATTTGTCGGTTTATAATCTTGACGTATGTCACCTTTCTTTTTTTTTGTTCAATCCATTGTGGGAAGAATAAAAATTATCCATTGTGGGTAGAATAAATCAATGGGGTAGGCAAAGGATCAAGTCCAATACAGCGACGTCTTCAGTCAGTATATTTATTTTGTATATATCTTCTTTTTTTACAGCTACTCTAACACTAAACTACAAACTAACCTAACCTTACTCACTGAAATGCGAGGATGGTTCGCATTTCAATTCAACGCTCGCAACGAAATTTTGAGCGGATATATCGAACCGGATCACATAGGAGCGCCTTAATTTGTTTCTCACTTTCACTTTATTACTTCTCCTCTGCAGCACATTAATAAGATTATTCCACCACATAATCCCAACAATGACCACGAAAAACTAATTTAGAAAATTATTAAGAAACGAAGCCCATTTTAACCGGCTCGTTACCCGCCAAAAACTTCAATCGTCACTTTTCTATTGTAGGTAGGCAAAGGGTCGGGTCCATACAGCCAAGTCTTTAGTCATTCATTTTATCAGGAACCGTACTTTCTACCATAAATAATAATAGAAGTAATTGTATGTATATTATATCTATTGTAATTGTATAATTATTCTAGGTACTCTCTCCTTTACAATAAACTTTCCATCAACCATTCCGATCAAAATCTGACAAATTTCCTTAACGAGTTAAAGTTCCACATCATTTGAGGTATTTTAACAGATTTGGGGCCCACCACTGTCATCATTACTTTCCGTTTCCCAAATTCTACTGTTGCCGGTCGCATGGTCGCGCGCGACCAAGCCATGCTGCTGCCAAACTAATATACAGGGTGTCCAGGTGGTCTACAACGATTTTTACTATTTTAAAATTGGCAATGATTGAGCAATTTTTTAAGGAACTATCTGGTTTTTGTCAAAAAGGTGTTTTTATAAAATCAGTGTTATTTATTTTAATGTACATGTGTAATTTTTTTTTTAAATAACACTGATTTTAGGTACTTCCTTCAGGTATCCATGAGATAGGAAAAAAACAGAACACAAAAAATATATATTTTTGCACTTGAAAAAATGACCACCAGAGTCGGGAAAGGTAGTTAGATTGCACTTAAAAACAATAATTTATAGAACACAAAAAAGTCATCATTTGTAGAAAGGACAAACATTTATATTCGACGAGGAATTTTATTAAAAAAATAACGATATCTCAAAACTAGTAACTGTTTTACTTGAAATTTTTTTTTGGCATGTAGTAGACCACACTGTAACCTATCCACAGTTATAGCACAGAATAAGTACTAGTTCTTCGTATAGAAGTATGCCTTTGCAATGAAATTCAAAGAAATATCTACTTAATGTTGTTAACGATATGGTGTAATTCAGTTCGCCTCTGACTCAAGCACATTTTCGTGTAGACACCTACAGAAATACATTGCAAGATAATTTCATTCTTATAACTCTGGAATATGATTCATAATACACTAAACCTATTTAGTGACGTACTATCACGCAACGCGATAGGTTGACTGCCACAAGAAGCTACTTACGCCAGGCCTGTGTATCTCCCCGCGGAGGTAGCAAAAACAAACCTACGTGCGGCTCACCGACGTAGGTGCTAAAACAAGTTGAGTGTCGCTACCGACCAGAGCCACGCTCGCGCGTTTTATTCACCGGCGGCCGCGCGGCTACGTTGCTGGCTGGACGAGAATGAATAAAGTACTACAAAGAGGCGCTAGATGGCGTTAGAAGCTTCTCGTAGCAGTCAACCCTATCGCGTCGCGTGATATTACGTCACTGAATAGGTTTAGTGTATTATGAATCATATTCCAGAGCAATAAATATGAAATTATCTTGCAATGGATTTTTGTAGGTGTCTACACGAAAATGTGCTTGACTCTGAGGCGAACTAAATTACGCCATATTGTTGACGACATTGAGTATACATTTCTTTGAATACAATTGCTAAGTCATACTTCTGTACGAAGTACTAGTATTCTGTGCTTACGCCATCTAGCGCATCTTTCTAGGACTTTATTCACGCTCGTCCAACCAGCAACCTAGTGTCGCGCACAGCTGGTGAATAAAACGCGGGAGCGTGTCACTGCCGGCTAGCGACACCCAACTTGTTTAGTCCCTTACCAAGGGGTCGCCGCGCGTAGGTACGTTTTTGCCACCTACGCGGGAAGATACACAGCAGGCCTGGTTATAGCACATAGTAGGTAAGTAGTACAGAGGAAAAACATCCTAAGAGCGTTCGAAATTGTTACGTATTATTTGGTAAGGGTTGTCACAATAGGTTACGATAAATTCAACGAAACATTTGATAATGAGCTTTATTATTTCTATGTACATAGCTGTTTAGAACTATTCTAAAACATATTCAATGGTTTACGTTTCGTAGCCTTGTAGTTTTTTCCACCAAAAAACCTAACTTTTGTAATAATACAGGTATTTATGGTGATATATTTCCTAAACGTTGGTTTTGCGCGGGAAACAAGAAGAGAAAGATTCTTATTTTTTGTAAAAAAAATGTGTGGCCATTATTGTGATTGTATGGTGCAATTATCATAGATAATAACTATTTATTACGCAACACACTAATTCATACTTCTGGTATCGTTAAAGATCATAACCGTAATCTTAACAAAGTAAATTAAAAAAATATTTACCTCTCGAAATCCTTAGGATAAATAAAATATGATAAGTTTTAATTTTTTCTGGAACTATTCATGCACACAGTATAATAAAGAACCATAATTATTAACGAAATATCACTTTCTAAGTCAAATATTAACTACCAAAACTTAATAACGTTCTGGTCAACATTATCAAGATTTGGTAGTGTTTACTACAATATTTTGATTTGTTTCTGTACCCTATTGATACTGCGCCGCGCGCACTCGCACACGTACCTGCCTTGTTTTTATTTGTTTAAAACGTACCGTGAGAACCCCGGAGCCCCCAGTCGCCATCGAGACGTTACCTATGACACATGTACTAGACCGACCAGAGCGCTTTCGCCGCGTGTGTATCCTGTGAAGCTCCTTACAGACATTTCGAGTGATTGTGGCCTGTGAAGTGATACCTGAACCCTGAAAGCTGATGTGGCAAGTACCTAGCTATAAGTGCTCAGACCTGACTTATTTTCCACCTATCATTGTCGCCCTCCACGTGTAATCCACTGCCTAAACTCTCAAACATTTTGGTAGCAGAGCGTAGTTTTTTATTAGGACCCCTTATTAGTAACGTAATTTGTTTAATTGAGAGTTATTTATTTGCTACTTTCCTTTGTAATTTGAAGAAAACGTCTCGTCATATACCTAACCTATTTACAGTAAATTCCTTAATAACATTCGAGTACAACCCCTTTTACATAAGTGTCGATTAAATCGATTAGCGCGTTAATTACCTACCCTTTGAGTGCAAGTGAGGTGCGCGAGCGCTTTGTTTCCCTATTGATCACGCCATTACCGCGTGACCGCGTGCAAGTTGTTTACGAGTTACGTTTACTATACCCGGTGCATCTGTGCCGTCCCTTACTATTTGTTCCTTTACACATTGTATTGAAATCTTTTGTGAGTTTAATTTACCTACCTTGTTTCTTGCGATTTAAAGTAAATAAAATGTCGGATACCGAAACCGGCAACGAGACCGTAAGGGCCGTACTTTACACGGATACAGCTGAATACCGTGAAGCTATAGGTGAACTCCGTTATATTAGTGACTGGGTTGATGATTCCCACCGAGTTCTTGAGACCTTTTCCTCCAATCGTATGCGAGCGCGTCTTTCCGACCTGCCACTTATGTGCGACAAGTTTTCCGCCGCTTGTTCCAAGCTGTAAGGTAATCTCGATCCTGCTATTTATGAACAAGAATATGTGCAAGTTAAGAACGAGATGCGCGTAGTAAGGGACAAAGTAGACGACTTAAAAATTAAGTTAGACGAAATACGACCTCACCAATTTGAGACGTCCCGTACTAGCACCCCCTTCAAGGAGAATAAATCCCTGGCTATTGATAACCCGGCTAGTAAATTATCTGACCTACCTATACCTAAGTTTGATGGCCGTCCCGATAGTTGGATCAGTTTTATAGACCAGTTTGATAGCGTGGTGGACAACCAGCCTACCCTTACCCCGACTTTGAAGCTACACTATTTAGTGGGAGCCTTATCGGATGAACCTCGTCGATTAATACAACACCTCAAGATTGAGGCGGGCAATTACACCGTGGCCCGTGACCTCCTAAAACGTAGGTACCATAACCTTCGTGTTTTAGCGAACACTTACATAGCTCAAATAATGATGCTCCGTATTATAACGCCTAAACTTTCCGGGTTACGTGTGTCGTTCCTGAACCTGCTGCTTTCGACTTATCGATGCTTAGAAAGATTGGAACTTCCTGTTAAACATTGGTCGTACCTATTAGTTCACTTATGCCTTGCTAAACTGCCTTCAGAATTAAAATCGAGATTTGAACGTCGTTATGGCGATAATCCTAATCACCTCCCTACTTTTGATCATCTTATTACCTTTCATGAGGATGAATGTAGGCACCACGACAATGTAGGTAGTGCTTCTGTCGTTGACACTACTACCCCCCCTACTGTGAGCTCCCCTCGTTTGCCTAAACCTAACGCGCGTGCCCCACCTCCTGCGAGAGCCTTTGTTACCTTTGCGACGACATCTAAATCTCACCTTTGTAATAGTACTTCGCATTACTTACGCGAGTGTCCCGATTTTATTCGTCTTCCTACACGTCAACGTGTTACCTTTGTAAAAGAAGCCCGAATGTGCTATCGATGCCTGGATAGACACTCCATATCCCAATGCACGCGAATTTATCGCTGTCGCACGTGCCGCCGTTCCAGTCATCACACATCACTGTGTTATAATGACTCCTCTCCTGTGAATTACGATCGCAAGCGCTCATACCGAGACGTCGCGGCCTTAGCTTCTAACCAACCGCGGCAATCTCCACAAAGTCACTTAACGGACCGTGTGTCACCCCCACGTACTGAATGGCACCGTGTTCACACCCCGCCCCCTCGTGATTCCCGTAGAGCATCACCTCCCCGTTCGGGCGGGCGATCCCCTCCTGCACCCAGCGGTAACCGTACTTATAATGCCCCTCTAGGTCAAAGAACCCAGGCTGAACGTGCATTTCATCATAAGTACAATGAGGCCCCACAATTCTGACTAGATAGAAGCCCCCCTTCCATACATCTTTACCTCATCCGCTTTTACATCTTTACCTCACAATTCTCTCGTTCTTTTACCTACGGCCTTGATTCATGTTAAAACCTCGTCTGGATATTATGTGGAAGCGCGTGCCTTATGTGACGCTGGTGCTCAGGGCTGCCTTCTTACTACTGAGCTTGTTGTTGACCACATGAACTTACCTATCATTCCTTCTCCAGTTCCTGTTCGTGGAATAGGTAATGTTCAAGCAATTAATTCCCCGGGCATTGTATCCTTTTCATTTAAGCCAGTTAATTCTGCCTTTCCAGAAATCTCTACCAGTGCAATAGTTGTTGATGTGATTGCTGGTACCCTCCCAAAGGTAGACTTACCTAAAAGTGTAATTACCTGTACTAAGCACCTCCCTCTTGCTGACCCTTTATTTTACAAACCTGGTACTATAAGTGTACTTCTTGGAGCTGACGTCATTGGTCGCCTTTTAAGGTCCGAGTTGTTTGTGTTCCCTGATGGCCTTACTGCTATCTCGACGATATTTGGTTATGTCCTGTTTATGGAGGATTTACTGATTTGGAACCCCCCATGACTGGAGTCTCGCTGTCCCAAATAGTTGAAAAATTCTGGAAAATCGAAGAGGCCCCCCAATCTCCAGTTGTGAACCCCTTGGATATAGAGTGTGAAACCTTTTTTAAAGCAACTACCACTCGTGAAAGCGATGGTCGATTTATGGTTAGACTCCCTTTTCTTCATGATCGTCCACCTCTCGGTGATTCTAAAACCAATGCCTTACGGCGATTCCATAATCTTGAGAAGCGTTTGCAAGCCAATCCTAATTTTCGAGAGAAATACATTTCCTTTATGCGCGAGTACCTTGACCTAAACCATATGTCCCTTTCATCATATGACTCGACCCGCGAACATTATTTTATCCCTCATCATGGAATTTTTAAGTCTGTTAGTGACAAAATACGTGTTGTGTTCGATGGTAGTAGTCCTACGTCCTCTAAAGTGTCCCTGAATCAATGTTTACATACAGGCCCTAAGCTTCAGCGAGATATTTCTCACATCCTCCTAAATTTCCGCAGGCACGAGGTAGTGTTTGTAACAGATATTCGTATGATGTTTCGTATGACTTGGGTACATCCTGATGATAGAAGGTACCAACTTGTGCTTTGGCGTGAGGAACCCTCTCAGCCACTTCTTGCCTATGAACTTAATACCAATACCTATGGTCTTCGTTCCAGTCCATTCATTGCAATTCGTGCCCTTTTTGAGCTCGCTGAACAAGAGAGACTTACCTTCCCTCGAGCCGCTGAAGTCCTTGAGAGAGATATTTATGTCGACGATTGTCTTACTGGTGCTGATACTATTGCGTCTGCCCGGGCTTTGAAAACTGAGCTTATAGGAATAATGGCCTCTGGTGGTTATGAACTCCGTAAGTGGATTAGTAACAGGCCCGAGCTCCTGGAGGATATGCCCCCGGATCATTTGCAACTTCCTCATTCATTCTCAGACCCAGATAATCCTCAGACTGTCGCTATTTTAGGTGTGCAGTACAATCCTGTGAGTGACTCATTTACCTACAATTATACCTGTGATACCCGTGATGCAGTTATTACAAAACGCAAAGTTTTATCTTTGATTACCCGTATGTATGACCCTTGTGGCTGGATATCTCCCGTCGTATTTAAGGCTAAGGAATTTATCCAACGCTTATGGATGTCAGGCTTATCCTGGGATGATCCTTTAAATGAACCCCTGTCTTTAGAGTGGACTGCATTTGTTCAGGACCTAGCGAAGGTTAGTGAAGTGGCCATTCCGCGACATATTCTTCCCAGAGGTTCCTCCTCCTTATCCCTACATGGGTTCTGCTGTGATGCTTCTGAATTGGGATATGCTGCCGCTGTTTATTTACGTGCGGAACTTCCGTCTGGTGTTTGCTCCGTCCATCTTGTTATGGCTAAATCTAAAGTTGCCCCTGTTCGGACCCGTTTAACAATTCCCAAGTTGGAATTGTTGGGAGCTACCCTTCTCTCTAAATTACTTCATCACGTCGCTCTTTGTCTGCAAAGGTCGTCTGTGTTGACTTCAATCCATAGTTGGACGGATAGTAAAATCGTGTTGTGTTGGTTAAAAACCACTTCTCACCTCCTTCAGACCTTTGAGGCTAATCGTGTCTCCCAGATTAATAATAGTCCTACATCTAGTGAATGGAGGCACGTCCCAGGCTACATGAACCCTAGTGACTGTGCATCGAGAGGTATGTCAGTCACCCGACTGATCGACCACTCCCTTTGGTTTTCACCTTTGTGGTTGACGCAGTCTCCTGACAACTGGCCCGGTATTTCGGAACCTAACCCCAGTAGTGATCTCCCTGGACTACGTTGTTTAGTAGTCTCTGCCGATGTTCCTAACCCGGATCCCTCATTCTTATAAGAGCGGTATAGTTCTTTGAACAAGCTAATAAACGTGACTTGTTACCTAAGGCGGTTTTTATTTCCTAAATCTTACTTGTCCTACCTGAGCCCTAAGGAACGGAGAGATTCCCTTTTGTTTTTAGTGAAAATCGTTCAATTTACCTCCTTTTCTGATGAACTTGATCGCTTACGGCGTGGCGATCCTATCACTAACTCCCTTAGAAAGAATTTATTGAATTTATTTCTGGGTGACAGAGGCCTGATTCGAGTTGGAGGTCGATTACGAAACTCCGATCTATCCTTTGATGCGCGCCATCCCCTTCTTCTGCCTAAGAATGGTAATTTCGTGAACATCCTTATTTCATATTACCATCGCGAGAATGCACATGCTGGTGTTAATGCAATTCTTGCCATGTTAAATAGAGAGTTTTGGATCTTGTCGGCACGCAGAGCTATAGAGCATGTGATTTTTAAATGCCTTCCCTGTTATCGTCTCAAAGCGGCTGTATCTCAACCCTTCATGGGTGACCTACCTAAAGACCGCGTCACGGCTGCTAGACCGTTTGACGGTGTAGGTACCGATTTTGCAGGACCCTTTTTTACCAAAGTCCAGGCCTATAGGAACAAAAGGTTAGTGAAAAGTTACCTGTGTGTATTTGTCTGCCTTTCTACTAAAGCCGTTCACCTTGAGGTTGTGTCGGACCTAACTACTGAAGGCTTTATTGCGGCCTTTTCCCGATTCGTGTCGCGTCGTGGTGTACCTCGCCTAATCCGATCCGATTGCGGTCGAAATTACATCGGTGCCAACAATTACCTTAAAGAGTTAGAGTGTTTCCTGTCTCAAAACCAGGCGGCTATTGGTTCTGAGCTTTCAAAGCGGAACATATCCTGGGTTTTCGATTTGCCCTCATTGGGGCGGTCTTTTTGAAGCTGCGGTTAAATCGGCGAAATCGCACCTAAAACGAGTAGTAGGCGATACCCCCCTTACGTTTAAAGAGCTGACCACTGTTTTTGCTAAAATTGAAGCAATTTTAAATTCACGCCCATTGTGCCCACTTTCTCCGGACCCTAATGATGTCGAAGTGTTAACTCCCGGCCATTTCTTAATTGGACAACCCTTAACTGCACTTCCGGAGTACCCTTATAAAGACGTAAAATTGCATCGCCTTACACGGTTTCAGCTAATCCAACAAATTACCCAGCACTTTTGGTCTCGCTGGCATTTAGAATACTTAAATACATTACAAATTAGAAATAAATGGACCTCTCCTTGTGATCCTCCTAAAGTGGGTGAGCTAGTACTCATAAAAGATGACAACCTTCCCCCTTTGCAGTGGCGTCGTGGACGCATTATTAATTTATACCCTGGCCAAGACCAAGTTGTTCGTGTGGTAGATGTTAAAACTCCTACCTGTAGCCTAAAGAGATTTTTGACGAAATTAGTTCGTCTTCCTGTCCAGTGAACTTCCTTTCCTTAGCTTCCTAACCTTCTCGTAAACACTTGACGTGTTTAGGGCGGGCGATATGTTTACTACAATATTTTGATTTGTTTGTGTACCCTATTGATACTGCGCCGCGCGCACTCGCACGTGTACCTGCCTTGTTTTTATTTGTTTAAAACATACCGTGAGAACCCCGACGACCAGTCGACATCGAGACGTTACCTATGACACATGTACTAGACCGACCAGAGCGCTTTCGCCGCGTGTGTATCCTGTGAAGCTCCTTACAGACATTTCGAGTGATTGTGGCCTGTGAAGTGATACCTGAACCCTGACCGGCAAGTACCTAGCTATAAGTGCTCAGACCTGACTTATTTTCCACCTATCATTGTCGCCCTCCACGTGTAATCCACTGCCTAAACTCTCAAACAGGTAGGTATTTCGTTCGTGATTGTCCAGGCGTGTACGTGACACGCCGCGCCAGTGGTCACGCAAACATGCCATGCGGTGGCATGCTTGCTCATGCTTGTAGTAGTGCAATCATTTCGCGCGCATGTATGAAGCTTTGCCTCTGTACTTACCTACTCATGTGGTTTAGGATTAGAGATGGGCGGTGGGTAAATACCCATTGGAAAAATACCGGGTAAATACCCATTTTGGGTAAATATAGAGTTTTTATCCGGGAAAATATCCAAAGCATGGGTAAAAACGATTATTTGTTAATATGTGGTGATTACATACCGGGATTTGGTATTTTTGGTTAGCTTAGAATCCAAAGTTTAGATTGTGATGAAGACATAAAATTCAAGTTTACGTAATGCCTTAAATCCTGTAACATAAATCGAACTTGGAAAACACAATGTTTAAGTAACTAACTAGTTAAAGTAGATAGCAATAAGTGGCATGTAACAATATCATCAATAGCTGCCGCTTGCTATTGTTTGAGCGCACTGACAAAAGAGAGAGATAAGTTTACGAATTTCTTGGAAAAAAGATGAATGGGCGCGTAAACAATCTCTTACAAAGGAAATAACTTTGTGATTTGAAAAAACAAAGGTCTTGAACATATCGAAGAGAAAAGGTACAGTTTTTAAAGATACAATTCATCATAGTTTTTCAAACTATGTATAATGTTGATCATGAATACGATAAGTAAAGTATGAAAAGTCAGTTTTTAGGGTTCCGTAGCCGATTAGCAAAAAACGGAACCCTTATAGTTACGTCTAGTCTGTCTGTCTGTCCTTCCGTCTGTACGTATGTCACAGCCACTTTATTCTGAAACTATTAGCATTACACACGTTGAAACTTGGTAGGTAGATGTATCTTGTTAACCGCTTTTCGATTCTCATTCAAAAATTAAAAATATTGATATTTAAGGGCTCCTCCTTTACATAAAACTAAAACAACAAAAAAATTTTTTTAGTCAAACCTATGCGGGGTGTCTATGGATAGGTATTTTAAAATGATAGATCGAGGTTCCTAAAACCATTTTCTCTAAAAGTTTAACGTTTGAGAGATAGACGCTTCCAAAGTGGTAAAATGGGCGTCGTCCCCCCCCCCCATCTAACTTTTGAACTAAGCAAGTGTAAATTTTGAAAATTAGTTTGAACGAGATCAAACTAGTAGTTCTTGAGATATAGCACATTTACAACAACCGCAAACATAACTTTGTTCTTCATACAAAACTATGAAAAACAAAGTTATATTTGCTGTCAACAAAATATTGTGACTAAGTTGATGTAAGTGGATCCTAATTCAGTTAAAGTTGGCACGGAACCCTTAGTGCGCAAGTCCGACTCGCACTTGCGCAGGCCGGTTTTTTCCTTATTTTAATTTATATTATTTGGAATAATATCTCTTACGTATTTCGATCTATGTTTTGTATGCGGTTCTTAGAATATTTTGTGCCGAACTTCAACTTTAACAAACAAAAACAAGCGAACTCACCAGTAAATAATGATGTTTTGTTAATGTCAGAGTCCGTGGGCGTAGCAGCAGTAATAGTCGTCAGTCCAAAGGGTATCACGACTAAAGCACTCGAAAGTCCATAAGAGAATTGTCCAGGTTGTCAAAAGTGTTGGCAGAATTAGCACGCGCGCATAGTACGGAGACAAAACTTCGTATGACGGATAATAATCGCGTTATGGTCGATTCAAAGCAAATACTCAAAACGAGTATATATTATCCCTGATGTCGTTGTTTACAACAACTTTTTTTTACGTAAAGGTTAATGCAACATTTATTGTGTTGAAAACTGATTGTTTTAGGGACTTGTCACAGAAAATGGCGCCAAATTAAATAAATCGAATCTAAATATTTTGTATTTCACTATTAGAATCTATGTAATTCATTTTTGTTGTAAGTTCGGCCTTAATACAATTGCATAACGTCATTGATTTAGTTGTAGACTGGAAAATATTCAATTAGTGGCAAAATTTATATTTACCCTTCATTTTGGTATTTACCGGGTATTTTCCCGCGTTTTTACCCATTTTGGGTAAATACCGGGTAGAATGCCATCACTATTTAGGATTATTCTTAATTTTTTTGGACACCCTGTATAATCTGTGCTGCTGCCCCATGCGTGCCCGTACCGACGTTTCGTTTCGCAGGACTATGCCTACGTACGTACAGGGCGAAAATTAAACGTTTATTTTTGTGTAATTATAATGTAGTAGGTACTAGTAATATATCTATGGCCCTTCTCTTTACACACTGCGACTTTTAGCAACGATGCAGTCGCGATAAGGATGCGTGGCAGTCGCAAATGGTCCTCATTTACACACTTGCTGGTGTCATTGTTGCAATCTGTTGCAATGAAACATAACTTACTAAATCATTTTTTTGTAATCGCAATTGATCGATATATTTTTTTCTGTTAGCAAACATTTCATTCGGAGTTACATAATCAGCCTGCTGTTCATTGCTAGTGACGCGATGCTGAAACGCGCGACTGTTAAAAAGTCGCATTGTGTAAAGGGCCTTTGTGTTTTGCTTTGAATTATTTCGCCCATGGTAACGCTTAAGCATATTATTGAGAAATCTGTGTTTTTACATTTTTTTTGTATTTGATTATTATTTCTTAAAACTATATAATCTTCTTAACAATAAATGCAATAAATTTGTGCCTATCTGACTAGTTACTTTATTTTGCTGGGCTACATTCGCACTTGGCCACATGTTTAGTCCATCCTTTTAATTCTAAACAATTCTGGTCCTCACAAATGTTACTAGTTTGCAAATATTGTAACAGGCTTGCGGAAGCAATGCTGGTGATTGAAGAATGCCCTACTGTTGCCTGACTAATTATATTATCTAAAAGTTGCTCATTATAAACAAAAAGAGAGCTTAAGTGACCATAGCTTTTGAGCTTATTTCATACCTATAACTATATTAACATGTATCATTATTTCTTTTTTATCTTAAGCAGTGTGATATCCGGACTTCTATAGTTAACATGTTGCTGTTCTTCAGGAATTTTCTCAATATAAAAATGGTTATTAAGATTCTCATAAAATTTGTCCCATAAACTTTTTTGTATATCAGAGTCTCTCATTTCTTGTGTTAAATATATTGTTGGCTTCTTTAGTATGCTGTTACTGAGACATTGCAATGTTTGTATGAGAGGATCTATAGCCTGTAATACAAATTAGAGTACCTATATTTTTTTAATTATGACACATTGGTTTGATATGGTTTCTACAGTAAAAGTAAAAAATATACTTACTTCTTCATAATAAATACAATCAGCCATAACAATCATGTCAAACTCCTCTTTAAGTATATCTGTAGTGCTGTCTCCCCATACAAGTGATTCTGCAGTAGCATAGCCACCCATGCTGCCGATTTTTTTCCTATTTTCATTTATGTTTAACCTTAGCAGGGGTAATGCTTCTGGTAAATCTGTAAGCGTAACTTGGGCCCTGTATACAAAGATTTAGTTAAGTATTTAGAAAGGATAAAAATACCAACCTTTAAAGAAAACCCTTACCCTAAAGTCGCTGCTGTTAGACCAACAACTCCAAGTCCTGAACCCAACTCTAGTACTTTGATACCACTTAGAAAATCAGGTTTGTGCTGGCACATTGTTTCAAGATACTTAGCCAAAACTAAAGAAGCATCCCAAACAACACAATTAACGTCTCCTTCCATTTTTTGAAAAAATTTCAATGTTTTTAAACATATCTCGATATCAATCTCTCTAGGAAATAAATCATTAGCTTGAAAACTTGATCTTCTGTGAGACATTATTGGGCAAATGTAAAAGGAAAGGTTATCATTAAGGTATAGATAACTACAATGAGAGTAGTTAGTAAATTATTTAAAGAATTTCGTAAACATTTAGATTTAGTATACACCAGTAAACACACACACCACACACAATCAATCAAAAACTGCAAATTTGTGTTGCCAGCTTGCCAGATCCGATTTGTAAAAATCTAGAGGAGTTACTTAAAGGTGAGTTACTTTAGTCCTAGTGGTTAAGTTTAGGCCAATACATTGAATTATTATATAGCCTGACCATGAGCCTTACCATCAGAAACAATGCAATCGCAAAACCATGATAGTTCCCTTATTTCGTACATGACGACGAAAATTAGCAGGCCCACAGCGAGGATGTTTGTTTATCCTGTCACCTTTTTTCTTGTATGAACTTTCGTACATGACACTCCATCTGATAACAATCTAGTGTCAGTTTGCACGCCTTATATGTCAGATAAGCTATCATAAAAAAGTTACTCATAGAGTAGCTTTTTGAAAATTGTTTAGCAATAATCTTGTTTGATAATTTAATTATAGGATCCATTTACGAAATGTGTAATGTTAAAAATCCAACGAATAACTAATGTGAGATTTTCGGATGTGGAATTGAAGAAATATATCTACGAGATGTGAACATTAATCTTATAAAGTCCGATTTCTTGGTTTCTCCGTAGAAGCATAATGACTATTTTAAAATCCCTTTGATAAAGTGACTTCATTGTGTAATTACAGGTAAAATTATTCAGGTAACGCTAATTGCAATGAAACCATTATATAGGCTACACCTGCAGCTTAGGGTTCTAAGATGTCATTCGTGTTCATTTTCCTAAGCAGTAACTATAAACTAGGTTATATAATAACTAGGTTCTTTATGCGAGAACTTTGTCCCACACAGCAGAAATTATTACTGATAAAACTTTCAATCTATCCACTTTAATAGTTTATTTAATGCATCAGCACAAATATCTAGTCTTAGCTAACCTACCTACCTACACATATTTAGGTACTTCATAATGATGTTATGTATTCAATTCTTCTTAAGACTTTAATGTAGGATTTTATCTACCTAATGTACCAAGTTATAAATTCTTTTTCCCTTTCTTCCTAATGCTATAAAACTATTTAGTCGCATGAAAAACCAGCAAAGCATAGGTATACTATTTCCAAGTAGAATGTATTGGTTGCACTACTGAAAATTACTTACCTACATTGAATATGTCAAAACAAGTTTTTATTGGAGGAAGGCTAAAAAATTAACAAGAAACACCTGCCTACCTAGTTGTTGCTAGGTAATCACATATATAGTATAGCATAGCATAGGTAAAGTAACAAAGCATCTAACAAATTGTTGTATACTTTTTCAGGATAAGAAAACATTTATGGCACTAAAGAAAACACAATAACACAACTAAATATTTTCCAGAGAGATACAGAAACGGGTGAAGATCTTGAGTTTCGCCCGTGAGAGCTCCGGTAGATTCTGTAATAATGTCTATTTTCATAATTAAATATAGCTTATTGTTGAACATTCAGTCAAGTCTTTTTTATTTTTCCCTCTCAAATATACGTCCCGCATGAGATAGATATACGTTTTTCTCCCTCCTATTTTTTTTATTTTATCGTCCTTCTGGGTCGGCAAAGAAATCAAAAATACACAGCCACGTCTAATTTAGTTTTACTTTTATTTGTACAATAGCCCTAGTAAAAACCGGCCAAGTGCGAGTCGGACTCGCTCACGAAGAGTTCCGTACCATTATCTACTTCATCTTAGTCACTTCAAGAATTTGTAAGAATTTTGTAATTGGTACATTGGTACAAAATTATCCAACAACAACAAGTTCTACCAATATTACTGCTAAACTAATAAGGTTATCTTAACCGCTATGGTTTTTACGAAATCGAATTGAATTTCGCTCACGAATATCGACTGTGTCATCCGGTGGGACTTTAACCCACGTCCCTTCGCTATCCGTATATATAGTTTTCTTTTTAAGTTTATGAAATTTTTTTTTAGATTTTTTTGGGCCAGTAGTTAAGCTTTCAGAGGGAGGACTACTACTACTGGACCAAAAAATTGCACTTTAAAGTTTAATATTTCGTAAATTGAGCAATAAATAAATAAAAATTGTAGAAACCACTAAATCATTTTAAACGACATACTCAACGATACCCAACACGATGGCTACCATGTCATGAAGAAAAAAAACACTCCCTATTTTTATTACTTATTTATTCTTATGTGCAAAAAAATATATATTAGACCTCCTTAGTCTCCTTACTCCATACTCCTTACATACCTACACCTCATAAATAATTATTATCTGTGTCTCTACGTTTGACATCTTAACAATCAAACGAAATAGACATATGTTAATGTATAGCCCCATCTCGCTCTTTCATCCTGTCACCATGAGGCCTTTTCATGAGAGCTCATGGTACGAGTTTTAGCTATCCTAAAGCAGGATGTTTATCGGGTTGTTAGCAATTTAAAGGATAGTTATTTTGCTGATAGTACGGGCCCAGAGGAATATATGGGACCTCGCCATATTGCGGAAAACAACTGGAACTAATTTCTTTTACTGGCAACAGAAACCTCAAATCGTCATTGACATGTCATTAATTGTCATAATGATTAGTGTCAAAGTGGACGCGTAATCTAATTTTCTACCAACTGCAATTTTTATGTAATAAAAATACCGAGAATTATTCGTTTTCGTAAATAAAAGCGGTTTAATATGGTGTTGTAGTGTTTTTCGACAAGAAAGTCTATGTGATCACCACAGTTTCTTTAAATTAATTACTGACAAAGTTGTCATAACGAATTGTTTTTACGTCATATAGTGCGAATAGTGAAAATTGGCTACTGGTGAATACGGAGAATATTTTAATAACGATTTTGAAAAATGATTTTAATGAATATTTATTTTGAGTTTTACTATTTTTATTTCAAACCTACTTGGATATTTTAACTAAAATAGTTCGTAGTTTTCCATGGTTTCCTATACATTACTTAAATTGTATGATAAAATCATAAATATTATCATTTAGAAAAACAATTGATTAATGTTTCTAACTCATTAGTGGTTTTGCAAAAGTTATTGTGTTTTGGTCCAAAATTTAAGGCCAATATTACAAAGAGTTACTGAATTTTATAAGTACTTAATTTGCGGGTGTTCTGTCGTGTGCTTTTATCGTATAATCTGTTATCATTAGGCAACTGGCTTAAAAAAAACATGAATGTAAACATATAAAAAATATGTTTTTTATGTTCAGTTGCCAATCTACGCTGGTATGATTATAAAAAGTGTTGTCATATAAAATAGATTCAAAGCGCCCTTAATTCAGGTCCCATATATTTCTGGTCAGGCTATATATAATATATTATTATTATATTATTATTATAAGTAGATATATATAAGGTGACTTAGAATCAATTTAAAATATTTTAATGGCGAATATCTGTAATCTTTTTTTCAAGTAACATTTTTTATTTCATCCGCTAGTTTTTGTTTTTGTTTTTCCTAACAATGTAAATGTAATATTTTTAGGCGCATGCTGTACATAGAAAGTCTTATCGCCTATCTCTCTCCCACAAACTAAACCTTTCTCTCACTTCACTAAACCAACCCCTCTTCCTGCATTTCATTCATAAATTGTTTTAAATTATGAACAGCACTAGCTCAGCGAAAGAAAAGAATAGACTCCGCCACAAGCTACGCTATGCAATGCTATCACAACATAAGTAGTTAGTGCCACTGTCATTATGAAACCTGTTAAGACGAAAGAATGGCACGATTTCTCCATACAAACGTAGTTTGTTGTGTTTCTTCACCCCTGTTTCCTCACTGTATATCCTGACTAAGGTCAAAAATTTTTTTTGCTATAATATCCGCATTTACTACGGCTATGCTCATATGTTTCGTTTTTTTCCATATTCGAATTAACACAGGAAATATGGGCCTTCAAAAACTAAGAAAATTGCTAAATTTCAACCTCAAACTTTAGACGCTCGCCAAATAAAATCTAGGCACATTAAGACAAAATTAAAACATAGAAGCATAGTCCCATCCTTTTTTTAATTATTTATGAAAACAATATTATCATTGGTAAAGTTTTCGTCGAGAAAACAGGGGACTACGAAATGCTGTTTTGGTCAGTTTTATGAAGTGAATTTCGGTCTGAGCTGCATTTGTCCCTTTCTTGCTTTAAGAGGAGAGGTTTTGGGGGTGGGTCATGTCATAACAAATACGTATACGTATAGTGATGCTTCATAGTCGATAATAATATCGTAGTCGATAAGTTAAATATTGTCTTGGTAATTTGTCTTAATATTTTATATCATTAGCGGTCTACTACTCCTCAGTGGTGTTTCCATAGAAGATATATGTAGATGTACCATAGAAGGTAGATGTTCCGTTGCTGACTCCTAGAATTACTGTGCACATACATGTGATGTAAGCACTTACTGAGGACGTAACGTAAGTAGATTCATTTCAATTCGAGAGATTGAAGCCAAGCTGATTTCTGATATCGGTGGAAGCTAATTATAAGAAATAGATTTTACTAGCGGTTGCCCACGACTTCGTCCGCGCACATGTCGAATTTAATATACAAACTTCCACTCCCATTTTCACCCCCTTAGAGGATGAGCTTCCAGAAATCCTGTTACGTCATTCTTAATTTCTAACCAAAAATTTTATAGAGTTAGCTCCATAACTGAGCGAGTTTCATACAAACTTGCCCCTCCTTTTTTACCCCGTCAGGGGATGAATTTCCGAAAAACCTTTTTAGTGCTCCTCTAGACCTCTTATGGAACCTTTAATTTGGAGTCTCTACAGACCCAGCAGTTAAGGCTGTGGGTTTGTATGTCAGTCAGTCATTAAGTCAGTTTCAATTATATATACATATTTAGAAGATCACTCACCTTAGTGAGGGCGTGTTGTAATATCCACCAAGACGTTTAATAAATTACATTAGGTACCTATTGATGGTTTATAATCACACAGACAATCTTCAGATGCAGTTTACTAAATCGCATTAGAAAAATACCTACTTTTACTTTCTATAGGAAGGACACATCATGCCAGCTTCTTAAACCAATTAAACAAATTGTTTCATAATATTGTTTTTATTGCGCTAACTGCGAACCAATTGTTAGTATAATATACAATAATATTCAAAACTAGTGTTAGTTACAAAAAAGAAAAACAATTTTATTGTTACAACTATAAATGTCGTTACACACATTGAGACTGTAACAACATTCTGGGTAGACTGAGCCCGTCTTCTTGCGAATGATTGAGTAAAGATCATCAGTTCTGCATGCTTCGCATACATCACGGATGCGCTACGGTAACGAAGAAGTCCAAACAGAGCCCTGAATCCATTGTAGTAGGTGCTTCACACGCAGCATTATCCTGCACCTGATATGAAATTGTCCGAGGGTATTGTACCCACTTTCGTCAGTTCTCTTCGCCCAAGATCCATCTCCGACCTCTGTTATTAAAGGGATTCCGTCGTTTTCCTTCCACGCCAACATTTACAATAATTAGCCTCTTCTCTTGCTGCGATCTTTTCGTGTAAAGCATATGATGTTTGTGCAGGTTGACCTATTTGTGTCATGTGTATATGAAACATAAGTATTCATGAATCCTGCATTTTATACAAAAATGATGTTCTTCCGTTTAGCGATCATAAATAAACGACATTTACTTCAGTTTCTTTAAAAGATAGTGGATTTCAACTTGTTATTGTTGCACAATTAGATAATGTCTTGTTAAAATGTGTTGTCATTGTTGTTAATCAATCTTCATAAGTAAGAAGTTCCGTTCCACGTATGAAAAAATTAAAAAAAAAGATTCTTTTATTTTATAAATATTAAGCTTTTGCAAAATCATTCTTGTTGTTAAAGTAGGCCGTCGTGTCGGGTCTTAATAGTATGTCTGTAAAGATATAAATATTTTATTATTTTTGTAAAATATTAATTTAGTTACCCACTCGTAGTATGAGTGAACCGGAAAATGTCATCTGTCGTTTCCTTCGTATTTCTAGGTATATCTTTGTTAAACTATATTAAAGGATATAATCATGAAACTGATAGCCACGGGCGCCACGGCACATATTTACATTTATTATTTTCTTTTAATTTAATGATATATCATGTTCAAGCTCCTATATAAATAGCAACGTATTTATATCTTGCATAATGCCCTGCTATAAAGATATAATAACGTAAATATAGGAATCAAAACTTGAATTTATTCAATATTGACTCTACCATAACCTGAATTTGAAAACATTTTCTTCTTTGTTTTTATAGTTTTGAGAAACTTAATCCACCAAAAATAATTGTGTATACATAGACTTTATTTTGTGTTGCGTACTGTATCTTCGGTTATAGTTTATCAAAGAGTACATCATGTTTCTTGAAAATACTTTATTTTAGCGAGTTTTGCGCAAGGTCTAGTGCGCACACACTAACTTACGCTACTCACAAATGGATAGAGCAGTGCGGGGTGCGGGGGCGGCCGCCAGAGCATGCATCGGGACAGCAACATTTTATTCAAAAACCTATTTTTCAAATGTCACTTAGACCGCGTTTCCTCTTAATAGGGAAATTTCTGTGACGAAATACTGCATTTTTGATGCAGTATTTAGGTATTCACTAAGTTTATTTGCAGGGGATATTTCCAACGAATCGTAAGCGGTGCACTGTAAGCTAGATGTTTTAAAAGATACTTAGTAAACAATAATAAACAATCTACAATGTAAGACTAAAAATGCAACAAAAAAAATAAAACAGTAATAATTTCTGCTTCGCTTCTTTTCAGTGGAAATGCACCCTAATGTACGAGGGTCAAACTGAAAGTTCTTAGAAAATCAAAAACTGATTACATTAGCCAGTTATTAGTTTTACTATATCTTTTCAAAATATTGTCCATTGACGTCAATACACCGCTGCATGCGATGGAACCACTGGGAAAAGCACTTTGCCCACTCGTCCTTAGGGGTCTCTTCAATGGCATCGCGATACGCAGCCACCGCTTCTTCAGCATTCATAAACCGCTTTCCTTTAAGTTTTTCTTTAATTTTTGGAAATAAATAAAAATCACAAGGCGCGAGGTCGGGGCTATACGGCGGGTGACCCAGTAATTCAACGTTTGATGTCGCCAAATAGTCGATCGTTCGCTTGGCGGTGTGCGACGAGGCGTTGTCGTGGTGAAGGAGGATCCTACTGCGAGGTCGTTTCTCTCGAACTTTTTCCAAGACAAGTGGCAAACAATTGGTAGTGTACCATTCTGCAGAAACTGTTTTTTGATCCTCTAACACAATTGTTGCGAAATGACCTATCCTTCCAAAGAACGAGGCCACCATTTTTTTTCCCGCACTTCGATCTCTCTTCACTTTAGTTGGCAACTCCTCGAAAGAAAACACCCACTGAGCAGATTGTCTTTTGGTTTCAGGATCATAACAGTAAATCCAGCTTTCGTCACCTGTTAGTATGTCGAACACAGCATTTGAGTCACCTCCGTTAAATCTTTCAATCATTTTACGGCACCAATCCACACGATGGAGTTTTTGAGCCTTAGTCAAATTATGAGGTATCCACCGGGCGCAAAGCTTCCTGTTGGGCTAAGATGTACAACATCGTTAAATTGTCGTTAGACATAAGAAAATTTGTCATCGTGTCTTATTTTATCATTTTTCCTAACATGGCAACCACTTACGATAGAAATACTCCCCACGAGAAGCCTTTATCCACACGACCACAGATTATATACAACATTTCGTTGATATTCAATCATTCGTTCAATTTTACTACCGATTTGGCTTAAACACTTAATCCCAAGCACGACTATCGATTTAAAACTAAATTACTTACATCTGTTTTTGACATGACATTGACAGTTTTGACAGCCGAGTCCCTACTCTAGTTGACGATGTCCGATAGCCATCTCGCTCGGTAGCGATGTCATTCTGGCGTGAGTGACAGGGATGGCTAAAGTCGACAATACGGACAACGTCAATCGGAGTAGGGCCTCTGTTTTATAAATCAAAGTCAAAGGCGTACCCATTAATATTTTCCAACAAATTGTGTTATTAAACTTACAAATGGAAAAGAAACTAATATGATCATTTACTTTTAGAAAACTGTGATGTAATATAGGTACAGATTACTTATCATACATGAAAGCGCACCTGGGTTTTGCTACATTCCTGACTCCTCAAGGAGCTGCTAAGGTGGAGCAACCAGTAGGATTACCTTAGGCCTATATTGGTTGGACGAACTGGGTCCATATCGCTCAGTAGAGCAGTGAAAAACAGTAAGTATTGAAGCATTTAAGCAGACATGCAACATTTTGTCATAGAGTGTTTTCTTTGGTATTTGAAAATTTGGTAGTAACTAAACCAACTATACCTACATACTTAGACGTTTAAGTATGCACAGAAAGAAAATACATATTAGTTTATTAAATAATAATATGCGTTTACATTGTATTTCAGGATTTAATTTTGGAAGGTACGCTGGAACAGAACAAAATTGGATTCAAATGTAAGGAAAAGTTTATTTCACAGAATACTTGTAGTAGTACCAACATGCATCACTTTGATAGTAATTGTGAATAATTTTTGATCCCTTCAAGCTTGTCATATTTTAGTAAATATGCAGGTTCTATTGACATGTTCATTTGATTGTTCATAATTATTATGATTTAATTACTTTCAACATTTTCCACCTTTAATAGATACCTTGAGTCACCTGTAACAAAATCAAAAGATATCATGAAAAACATAGTATTAAAGAGTATGTATTATTTTTCAGAAAATGTCATCGCAGTCAACGTTGACTTGTAAGAAGCAGTGGAGACTATGGTGATAAGACTTATCGTATTAAAATTTTAAGAAAAGGTTTATCGTTTGTAATACCTTATTATTATTCTATAAAATTACATATTATTGTTTATTTGACTAATGATTTTTCTACTTCAATTAATTTTACTTTTATCCACCTTTATGTATAATAAGGTATATAAGTATATGGTAAGTAGGCTCCCCATAAGTTATTCAAAGGCAAGTTAGGCGCAGATATTGACTGGAATACTTTTTAGTGCACAAAGCTACATTAAGGAAGTTTACATATCTAAGATATTTTAGTGTGCGAGTTTTTACAATTTATTTCACCGATTTACATACACTTAATATATGCTTCCTACTACTGGTCCTAGACTGTAGACACTGCTTACAGTAGTTTGGGCTTAGCACAGAGAGCGGTGTTGTCCAATTTGCTGTTGTTTTCATGGGTCAAAAGGAGGCAACATAGGTAGACCCTAAGAAACAAAAATAATGATTACCTAACCTATCCTACCTATGTAAAATAACATACATTATAAAAGGTTAGGTTCTGTTTTCAATACAGTATTTTGTAAGTTTATAAAACACAACAATAACAGCTATTCTTTGCTTTTGTGTAGGTGGAAGAGCTCTTTGTGATAAATGATTTACGTAAGTGTTTATATTGGAGATCTCACCTTCAAATAGGCTAAATTCTATAAGCCTTCTAGCCGCTAGAAGGTTTATAGACTCTAGCTGGGGCCAAGCTAAGCCTGTCAATGATGTGAAATATCAGTATCCATGGGCTTAAATATTCGCCAAAGCGACTGAAATACACTCTCAGAAATCGACTTGATCGCAAATATCACCGATGCGTTTCTGTCGTATTTCTTACACTGGTCGTTCGTCATATGCGTTTAACACAAAATATATAATGGTATTATGGTACGGACATATTTTTCGCCTTTTACACAGTTTTTCACCGACTTTAATCAAGTTTTTTCCTTAGTCGTTAGCACCAAGTGACCACGATAATATGTCATGCGAAAATGTCAAAAATAGATTAAAGTAGACAAATAAAAGAGACTCATGTTAGAGTGTGTAGACAATTTTATCGTTTTCTATCGTATTCCATATTTTGACAGTTAGACATGACATAAATGGCATGACATGTTAGCAGCGGTAGAATAATGATATAACGCTGTCAAAATACGATAAACGGCCGCGATAATGATATGTTGTTTGGCTCATGCTAGGGCCACTGACCGCTAAATGTTCGTGGAGGATTTTGTGCACTTGACTCATACCGATGCCTAAGCTTGTCCGAATCTGCTGATAGGTCACTCTTTTGTCAGTCTCTATCATACGCCGCACAACACAGATGTTATTTTCAGTCGTCGCCGTAGAAGGCCGTCCCTCACGTACATCATCAGTGAGATTAGTGCGACCACGTTTAAACTCATTAAACCAGTTGTAAACAGTCGCACGAGATGGGGCTTCATCGTGAAAGGCCAATCGTAGTCTATCATAACTTTCTTGTTGACTTAAATGACATCGAAAGTCATAAAAAATCATTGCACGAAAATTTTCTCGTGTTAAATTCATTTTGACGTGACACAGACAATTTTCAATTTGCAAGTCGTAAAACAAATGACAAATGAATGAAATATATACTCAGTAATATTGGCAAAGAGTTCTATTTTCAAATTTTAGAATATTTTTTTTATTATATTGTTTATAAGTGGCCAGTTCTAAGAACTTTCAGTTTGACCCTCGTATGTAGGTATTGTAAATAAATTGAACTCGTTTTCAACTTTAATTCATTTTATTTGCAATAATAAACAGTACACCTGTCCTGGGAAAAATTTACACTTTTAGTAGGACCTTATCAAATTAAACAGTATAGCTTAAAACGTTAAGTATGAATTATCGATGAATTCTGATTTTCCATAACACTTCTTCAGGCTTTGGACTGACAAGTATTTGCAATGTTACCTTTTACTTTGACAAAGTTTTTAACTAATTTAAGCATTAATTCTAAAATAATTGCATTAACTTGGCGTGTTTAAAAGTCTCAATTCATTGATATTTACAAATTATTTACACGATAGGTATTTAAATTAAATGTTGGACGTGACGCCCTTGTACACGCACACATTGTCTAGCACGGTCGATGCAATGCCGTCGGACCTCACTGAGCACTTCTGGTTCACTGGACATCATATCAAAAGCACTTGTGATACGCGCACGTAGTTCCTCCACTGTGCTGATTGTATGGCCGTCGTTCCCATACACGAGGTCCTTAGCCCTACCCCACACATGGAAGTCCATCGGCGTCAAGTCAGGCGAACGCGGTGGTCAGCGAATTACACTGCCGCGCTCGATCCATCACGAATGGAGTCTTTCGCTGCGCAGAAGCCGCCACACGTAAAATTGGCTTACGCCAAACATACGGGCAGCGTCTCTCGTGCTCGACACTGGGTGCCGCTCGAAAAAGTCCAGCACGTCTTGTTCTATCTGCGCTCGGTGTGGTGAGGGTCTCCCTGGGTCGGGACGCGGTTGGAAACTTCCGCTCTCGCGAAGCCGCTGCACAGCCCCGAGGATGGTGCGTAAACTCACGACGCGACCATGTCGTTCTTTATAAAGTTCTATGGCGCGTAACATGACTTCACCAGCGTCTCTGTAGCACAGAGCCATATTAAAATACTCTTGCGATGAGAAGCGGTACGGCATTTTGCAACGCGGAGCGCGCGAGTTGCACACAAACGGACAGGTGAAAAGTTGTAAGCGAACTAAACAAACTCCCGAGCCGCGCACGCGTAAAAGTGGGCGGGGCAGTACGGCACGTGTATCGGCGGGCTTTGGCGGCATAATAAAAGCTTTGCGGTGCGCTTGTCAAAGAAACCGACAAACGCGCCGCAAACCTTTCACTATGCGCGGTCAAGATGAAAGAATGGCGGGTTGGCGCGTGTAAGCTGGGAGTGAGAGGGAAGATATTGACATCCTTTTCAAAACGTACGCTAGCGAGTAGGAGTAAATGCCTACAACGAACAGGGTGTTTTATTTTACTAAGAAATCAAAATGTTTTTGGCGTTTTTCTCGAAAACTAGCAACTTAAAATAAAAATGATACTTGAAAAAAATAATTCATTTTTACTCTAGTATTCGCCATTAAAATATTTTTAATTAATTCTAAGTCACCTTGTATATCTAGTAGTCAAAATTGAGCTAATGTTGTGGTGTTTCAAAGACTAAAAAAGATGAACTTATATTTTTTTCATGGCAAGACTATGATCATATGACAGTCGACCACATTCTGTCTTATCAGTGGTTGATCATCTATTTTCGAACAAAATGGCTGTGAAAATGGCACTGTTTTGGATTTCTCTCGTTTTAGCGATCATTGGTGAGTATTTCCTAATTGTACCTGTACGTACACTACCTTAAATGTTTTAAATCAAATTATAAAAGGACGAGATTTTACTAACCGTGACTGTCTTTGCAAAGGTGCTAATGCCTCGGGGGAGTTTACTGTTCTGCACAGCCCAAAATCCCTGAAGTTCTCTGGAACCAGTAAGACTCTTGAGACCCTGATGAAAGAGATCTTTTCGGCTTCGCTTGGTCTGTCTGTAGAAGAGGTAAGATTTTTTTAATGTAATGTAATAAGTTTAGGGTTATTATCATCAAATCTAAATGTACCTACTTACAGAACTCTGAATGGAACGGGCTTTCAATCGTCGATCCATTTAACACTCCTGAAGCTGTCGTTGAAGTATACATTGATGGAGTGTCCAGTCTTGGTGATGCTGTACGTACAAAATATGATATAAGCACTTACTACTCAATTGTTCAATATATTTTACTAACATCATATACCACATACCAAGTGCTGCTAATCAACATGCCTTTTTTGAAATCTGATGTTTTAGGCTGGGCCAAATGCAAAGGTATTCCCACTGACAGTAGACGAGTATGAACCTGACACATTTGAAGTTGTGAAACACAGGATCAATCAGAGATTTACCAATGGTGGCAACAAACTTGTTAAGATTGATCTGTCTGATGCTGACCAGGTAATTTTTTTGATGATGATACTTGAGCATGGTTATTTGTATAATAATATTCATTAGTCTTTGTCAGCTATATATAAGTAACTACCTGTATGTATGTACTGCCTCTTTATGTATGCCATTATAATGTTTAACTTTGATTTAATTTGCTTGCAGATAACTTCCAGAGCTGATGTCTTTGGGGAAATAAACCTACCAAAAGTAGAAAAAAGAATATCTTTGCAACATTTGAAGTACTCTGTTGAGGAAGACTACCAGTTTCTTACTGAGTTGGAAGCACTTAAAACTCTTACAAATCAGGTAAGAAAATTCACAAATTCATGTACCTACTATGGATACATGTCTTTTATTATGTAAAACAAATAGTAGTCAGTAGTAGATGTAAAGTTGAAAATTTTGTCTACAGATCAGAATATTGACACCAGACAACATTGTTGATTTCTACTACTTCAGGTTCCGTTCTCTTCATGCTCTGTCTGATTTCCATGGACCTAACTCTTTGCATGCTAAAGAAGCTAAAAAGCTACTAGGTAAGTGCAAGTGCAACTAATGCAAATTCTATTACTTGTCTTATAAAAAAATCCTAGTGAACCATTGCCATGCCAGTAAAAAATAAAGAAAGAAACTTTTTTTAAATAACATATTGCATGTCTCTGTGGAATAATGCAGCATTTTACTGGTGAAAGAATTTTCAAAATCAGTTCATTAGTTCCAGATATTAATTTCTACAAGAAAACTGACATTTCTATACAGGATGTCCCGTAAAGAGCATGCCAGACTGACACTGGAGATAGCTTACCTTTCAGATAAACTCCAAAGTCTTGGTTTGGGAATCAGAATTTGGCTGGAGACACATTACTACTTTTTAATACTATTTTGAACATATTTTAGGTGAGGCCCTAGAGGATTTGAGTAATGCCTTTGTGAAGGCATATGATGATTCTGTACTAGTGACTGCTGTAACCACTGATGTCGCTCACACTCGTCGTGCAATCCGTTCAGTAGCCAATCTCTCAAACACTAAAGACACTGTAAGTTTTGAAAATTTAAAAATGTTTTTTTTTATAAACCTACAATCAGCCCCATGGCTTTTATTAGATGTGATGCCTTTTGGTTATTTAATTAATATGATATGCATGTTCTACAATCATATTCTATCATGAGGCTATACCTCTTGGCTCTTTACATTGGAGTAAGATTTTGTTGCAGTTTCATTTTTAAATTATTTTGAACTAGCTACCCGCCCTGGCCTCGCACGGTTGAATATACTTACTTATGTAGCATAAATTAATAATGAAAAAAAAATTGTCCAGTAGTTTTGAGTTATTACAAAAATACGAATCTTTCCTCTTTGTAATAATTAACTTATTTTTCAGCCACAAAACGTCAGCGGTGACAATTATAGTTCTGATTACTCTGCTATCTTCAACATCATCCTGTGGTTCGGAGTAGTGTTCTCCTTCGCTTTAGTTGCCATTGTCTATGCTATCATGGACATGGACCCTGGCAGAGACTCCATTATTTACCGTATGACGAGCACAAGAATGAAGAAAGACAACTAATTGAATTAGTTTGTGAAGATCACTTGGAACTTTATTTATTAATGTTCTGATTGTTATGGTAAATATACTCCTACTTAAAGACCCGGGACGTATTTACTGTATAGCAACTGTATTAGAAGTGTAAGAGAAGTAAATCTCCTCTTCAAAAACATTGTTTATCAAAAGTAAAGTCTTATGTTAGTGAATTTAACAATGTTTGAACAGGTAATGTAAAAAAAAAATAGGTTTATTATAATTTTTTGGAAATGTAAGAGCAGTTTATATTTATTTGCAGTTATTGTACATAAGTGTTACCAATGTTTACTGTATGTAAGTAGTTTACGAATGGAGTACAATATTATCTGTAAAAATAGATAATTATTCTGCAAGTCAAGTAAGGTTAATAAATTGGTAAAAACAATAAAATCTATGTAAGCAACCCTATTTATTGTGTTGGTGTGAAAATGGCTTATTGCAGTATTATGTACTGTATTACGAAATTAATGTTTTAAATAAATCAAAATAAATTATTAAACATTCCCACTGTGATATAATTTGTTTTTTTTACTGTTGTAAATACCACTCGTGGCTTATTTCATTCTCTCATTTACGTACAGTCAGCGTTCAGCGTCTAAGTGATCGAAGCGCACCGCACAACGTCTTCAAAATTAGCTCAAAAACGGTAATTATTTTATACAGGGTAACTTTTGTATCTGTATTCTATTTTTTCCAGTCATATGTTACTGTTTATTAATGTTTTAAATATGTAGGTCAAGATTAATGAAAAATATTTTTTTACTGGTCCAACTATGAAATAGCGTGGTTACCAACGCAGAATGAGATGAATGCGGAGTGTGGGCATTGGGCGGCAACGGCCTTGAGCCGTGTCCACAGATCATGTGTCCCTCGTTTACTTAAACGATTTTTAAAAAGACGTGTTTCGTCAAAGATAAATTATATTAAAATTTGGATACACCAAGGGGTTAGCAAAGAAATTTTCGCAGGTGCATGTTGCGATTTTTAGAAGTTAGAAGTAATGATTATTGTATAGTGTATTAGCGATTTTTCTGCCAAGTTGCTCCGGCAAAAAAAACACATTTGAAAAATAGTGACTTCTACAAAAATTGCGGACATGGGGTATTTATTATATTTTTATAACTTAAGCAATTATTTTGCAAGTTTTTACGAAATTAAATCAAATTTCACTTACAAAAATTAATCGACTGTGTCATCCGGTGGGACTCGAACCCACGCCCCTTCGCTATCCGGGCGAGTGCTCTTACCAACTGAGCTACGGAGGACGTTAGTCAGTCGACGAATTTTTGCAAGTGCTTGCTACGCCAGTGAGCCGGCGTTCGATTTCATCAATACTTAAGGAATGTATCCAATGGAAATATTTTTACAAATATTTAACAATCAGTTAAAATGAAATCAGCTTAACTTATTATATTTTTATAACTTAAGCAATTATAATTATTAAGCAATTATAAGCACATTATATATCTACATGTGATTAGTAAACTACAAATTATACAACTTTTAAACCACTTATTGGTAATCACAAGTAGTTACAACTTAACGAACGCACAGGTCGAACACAATCCAAGGTACACGAATCAAGAAAACATAATAGTAATATTATGCCTAATTGAAGGAATAACAAATTAAGGTAGCGTTAGTAGTTATGAAAAAAAAACATTACTATGTGATATTATGCAATTGCTAGTCGTTGAAAAAAAAAAAAGTTCACTTAACAGCCGCCTCACCGCCGTAACGCTGGTATGAAATATGTCGATGCCGGTATCTTTGACAACTTTATTTAAATCGCTACAAGCACGCCAAATGTAACTTTTTCGCCTGTAATTTGAATGCACCGTCGGCACATAAAGTGGATCACTATGAAGAAGAACTCTTTTAGGGGCATGAAAATTTAATTTAGAAAGAAGTTCAGGACAATCTATGTCAGCTGAAATAATCTTGAGTAGATAAATGATGTCCGCAATATCACGTCTAGTGGCCAATGGGAGCATGTGGTGTTTCCTGCACAGTGCGCCATAAATGCTAGAACTATAGTAATCTCGAGTTCGGTAACAAATAAACTTAATGAATTTCCTTTGTACACTTTCAAGTCGATCGACATAGGTTTGATATCGTGGGTTCCAAATCTGCGATGCGTATTCAAGGTGGCTTCTAACGAAAGTACAGTACAGTAGTTTAAGAGTTTTAATGTTGTTAAATGAGACAGAGCTACGCATGACGAAACCTAGAGCTTTTGATGCCTTGGCGCAAATGGATTCAATGTGATTATCAAATATTAATTTCGAGTCGTGTATCACTCCTAGGTCACGAACAAAGGTTTTACGTAAGATTATCTGTCCACGCAATGTGTAAGAGTGTAGAAGAGTATTATGCTTACGGCTAAATGTAACTACATAACATTTTGCGGGATTAAGATCAAGCTTATTTGAATGACAATAATCACATAGTCGCGTAAGGTCAGCCTGAAGAGCTTCAACATCATGTGGTGAACTAATAGAGGCATAAATCTTCATATCATCTGCGAAACAGAGGAGATGAGAGAAGCGAAAACACGAGGCAATATCATTGATAAATATGACAAAAAGCAGGGGACCAAGCAAGGATCCCTGAGGAACCCCACTGGGGATAGGAACCCAGCTCGATATATAGTTATCGATTACCACAGCTTGAGAGCGGTTTGTGATGTATGACGGAAACCAGCGCAGAAGATCACCCCTTATCCCAATGTACTGCAACTTGGACATGAGAAGAGCATGGTCGATCCGATCAAATGCTTTACTATAATCGGTATAGATGACATCCACCTGCTTATGATTATCCATACTATCGGTAATATAGTCATTCAACAAAGCAAGATTAGACGTGGTAGACCGCCCCCTCAGAAACCCGTGCTGATATTCACTAAATGAGCTTTTAATTGCATTATACATACATACATATACTGTCACCACCGCTAGCAGCAGTATTTTTGGTTACCCTCTTAATTTCCTGAGAGAGAGGAGGACATTCCTTTCAGAGATGAGGAAGTTGCATAATACAGACTACAAATTGTGTATTACTTTTATAAGTAAAAGATTTGTTAGCATTATATTTTTTATTAATCCAATTAAACACTATTGCAAGTCAAGTTAAAAGTGTATTTTTATAACTATATTGTTTTAGCTTATTTAGTTTAAACTAAAATATAATTAAATTTTTCCTACAATAATAATAATAAAGTTTGAATGTTGTATACGTAAAAAAATAAGAAATCAATAATTTGATGATGAATGCTCCACTGTAAACCCAATAAATCTGACAACAATTACAATTAATAAACTTAAACATTATCAATAGGTTACATATAAAAATATGTTTTCTAAGTGCTTTAAGTTGCATTGAATGTTTAACTTTATTTCTCAACAATGCAATTTATGAGCCTTGAATTGGATTGAACCGATAAGTAAATAAATCAATATGTACCTAAAGGTACTTAAGTATCTATTTTTATTTGACATAAATAAAATTAATCGAGATTTTACAGTTAATTACCACCGCATTTTTAGGCACTTAATGGCACATTACTTGTACAAAAGCTTACATTATGTAAATATACAATTATATGAATAAAAAAAATATATAAAATATTTTTATACAATAATAATATGTTAAAAGTCACACTAGGTAGTCGTCAGGCACCACTGTTATTATATTTTATTAAAGGTTATATTCTTAAGATATAATTAATTAGTAACTATATTAGTATTGAACAGTGTTGATTTCAAACATATCCAACTTAAAATTAAACTACACCTCCTGTGGTCAATTACCAGGATAGTGTTGGTCTTTGCTACAGGCTGTTTCACGGCTGTGTGATATGATGGGAAAGTATTTTTCATACTACTGTCGCTAAGGTCGAGTTCTACTGTCGCGCGGCTGTTTAAGACCGAGAGCCGAGCTATTGGCTATTTCATAAGATACCCCAATAGGCCATCTTTAGATCGTTAACCGATACTTAAACACGTAAAAAGAATCTGGTCTGCCGCTTGCCAGTGCCAGTAGCCCTGAATAAATAATTTAGGCATTTTATTTGTAAGTTTTACCCCGGACGACACGGTCGATCAATTTTTGTGTGCAAAATTTACTTTTGTAGAACGCTGAGTTTTCGATGATCCTGGATTTATATTTTATCCAAGAAAGAATAGCAGAAAACGCTAAAACCACACATTTCAAATACAGAACACTTACCAGTTACGTAAGTTATTATCAAGTTACCGCACAGAAAGGTCCAAGAAAAGTTGTAAAGAATGTATGAAAAAACTTGTGGTCACGTCTAGTGCTCAATGTCTATCTATAAGGTTATGGTCTTCTTTGAACGATGAATACCGCATAAACAGTCACGTCGTACACTACGTCACAATACTATGGCGATGTACTGTTGCGGTGTTTTTTACACGCTGGCGTAGAACGCCGCTTTGCAGACAAACGACGATCGCAACGTCGACGCTGACGTCGCCGCGTATAGCCTAACGCATTGTCCTACGTAAGCGACCAACGCGGCAGTGTGACGCGACGCGTTACGATAATATCATAATATCAAACAGTAGCTGTACCAGGCCTTTGTTACTCCCTACGTAGATAGCAAAAACGTACCTATGCGCGGCGACTGCTTGTAAGGGGCTAAACAAGTTGAGTGTCATTAGCCGGCAGCGACACGCTCGCGCGTTTTATTCACCGGCGGCGCACGGCACTTATGTGTGATTAACGTTGCTGGCTGGACGAGCATGAATAAAGTCCTAGAAAGAGGCGCTAGGTGGCGTTAGTAGCTTCTTGTAGCAGTCAACCCTATTGCGTCGCGTGATAGTACGTCACTGAATAGACTTTAGTGTATTATGAAGAGATACTGCTTGTAGCAAGACTGACGTGTGTTGGTGGGACGCGGATGGGAAGCCGTTTACTGTGGGCGAGTGCGTGCGCAATGGGACAAAACGCGACTACGAGTAGCGAGCGCAGGCAGTTTCCACAGCTTGTGGCTCGAACGCGATCACTAGAGTGTCTAACTAATGAATCGTGGCACTAGTAATGATTTTAAAAATATACAGAAGCATTGCAGTAGTTTTGTAATTTATCTAGTTGATTGTCCATGAAATGTAATGTTTTTACCTTAAAAATCTAAGTTTTGTAAAATAAATTCTGGATTTATTCACAATTCAAGCAAGAATGACTGAAAAAGTGACAAAAATACAGAAGACTTAAAAGTGGACCAAAAACCTAGTTACCGCACAGATCTGTCTAAGAAAAGTTGTAAAGAAAGTACGATAAAAGTAGTGGTCGCGTCCAGTAAGTGTCGGCACCGGCCTAGTTCCTGCGCACGGTGTAGTGGTGCGCGCGCCGGAGCCGGCGGCGCAGCTCGGGCGGGAACTTCTCGTAGCAGCGGCGGCAGGCGGGCCGCTCGTCGTACTCGTAGAACTTGCTGCGCGTGCTGAGCGGCGCGTCGCACACCGCGCACGCGAAGTGGTGCACGCACCACGCCTTGTTCAGCGCCGTGAACACTGCGAACACGCATTTATTTGTTTAAAGCGCTCATTAGAGCTCGTTCACGCGAGGACGATTCGTGTTTTTTAACGAATTGACTTTTTTCACGATTCGTTCTTTTTTTGACGGCGGCAATGCTTTTTGAATGCCCGTGTTCACACGGATCACGAATTGTGAAAAATGACGATACGTCTTAAATCACGAATGTGTTTTAAAAAATCACGAATCGTGAATTTATTGTGACGGATCCGCTGATGCCCCATTTGGATATTTTGACGAATCGTCAATGACGGATACCGTGTGAATGAGCCCTTACATCATCCTGTTTGTAGCTCCCTAACTAGAAAGGTACCATCTTAGTAAGGATCCTAAGTAAGAAGATCGCATCCTCGTTAGGATCCTAACTAAAGCACTTATTACACCTATTTAGTGTAACAACAGGTGATTTTATACCTACCCGACACTGGTTTAGCAAAAATCATTGCAAAATATAATAAGACTTAGAAATATAACATAAATGTAAACATACATATAAATTGTTTATTTTTTAAATGTTTAGTTGCCAATCTACGCTGGTATGATTATATCAAGTGTTGTCATATAAAAATGATTCGTAGCGCCCTTAAATCAGGTCTCATATATTTCTGGTAGTAGATTATGTAACTTTGAATGAAATTATTTCAATCAAAGTTTTGTTGCTAAAGTTGGCCATTCACGGCCAGTCAAACTAATTAGTCATTCTGAGGTACGACCAAAATTTGACGTATTCAATATCGGTAATTAAAATCTAGGCTTATATGCATACGTACTAAAAAGTACTTTAACCTTATAATTTTTTTCCGCAATTGCCCATATTTTACTGGTTTTAAGACCTTCCCGCCCATTTTACCCACTAAATGAAAAAACTAAAAGTACCCTTTGCGTGGGTAATAGGGAAGATGACAGTAAGCAAAAATCTTTAAAATAATTTGTCTATCTAGAAAAATATAGTATTTAGATTATGGAAAAAATATTAATTTTTATTTTTAAGACGATTTTATTAGTTTATTTTAAAATATAATTGCAAAATACTGAAATCCGCCATGTTTTTTATAACACCATCAGATTCAAGTTACGTCACACTCAGTAAAAACTGTCACTGACACTGAATCATAATACGAATTTCGACTCTATCACTAACGTTTGAAATATGTTTACTGAGGTGTGACGTCACAGCAGACGCCATGACACCCTGACCGCGTTTTGGCGCCAATTTATGAACCTTTGATATAAATTGCATTTTTTAAATATTACCTTTGTTGATTGCAAGAATAATATATATTTTTGGAAATAGAAGATACTTAAGAATATTTTAGAATACTTTTTCAAAATCTGTCATCTTGCCTATTGCCCACGTTCTGGCCTCACTGAATGAAATTCAGTTTTCAGATTATTTTTATGGTAGTGAGTGGAGTCATTTTTCAAACTGACCGTAAATGGCCAGCTTAACAGAGTAACTGAAGTTGTCAAATGTGACATTTTCAACCGATTTCAATCCTAAATTGTTAGCAACAGAGTTACGTAATTAGCCCCCTGGTCAGGCTATATATGGTTCCTACCTTCCTAACTAGGAAGGTGTCTAGGGCCCAACTCTGTAAGACGATATCCGTAGTTGCGACTGTAGCCATCACTGTCACTAATGCTAGCATGTCAGCGTGAGCGAGCGCGGCGACTAGACGCGAAAATTCGGACAATGCATTATCAGAGTAGAGCACCGGCCTTCAATCCCCGTTACATTAATATTCACAAGTAACTCACCATCGCCGGCAATGACCTGGTTGCAGACGTAGCACAAGTTGCCGAACAGCTGGTGGTAGTGCTGCTCGCAGTAGGCCAGCCCCTTCTTCTCGTAGTGCCGGTGCCCGTGGAACGGCTTCTCGCACTTCGCGCACACAAAGTGCTGGAAAATAAAAAAAAGACGGGTAAAGTTGTTTGCAACGGTCTGTTGAAGTTGATTAAACTCGGTCGGTATCATCTGCTATTAATTGTTGTTCGTTATCTACTACTAAACTAATCATAGCGATAGCTTTTATTCTTTTCAATGCGCAGGCGAAATGAATAATTAAGCAAGTAATTTCTCAATTATTCCTTTTAAAGTTATTTTATATCGCTTAGAAGTTAGCCGGTACGGTGGCCACCGTACCGTCCAACTATGCGGCCGCTTAGTTGGATACTTTATCATTGTCAGCCACTACACATTGTATGTTATGCGTGCGGTTACACTACTCGCTTAGCTGCTTGGCTAGTGGTTTTTAGTTTAGCTATGAGCTAACCTCCAAGAGTGCCACCTAGTAGTGTGGTAAAGGATTTATGTATGGCGGTGACGTTTTGTTTTCTACATGTCTGCTACACATTAAACTCATTTACTTGATTATTACTTTGGTTACAGCTAGACATGGTTAAATAATTATTTTACCGCATATACGTATGTCAGAGGTTTCCAACTTTGTCACCCTTTTACTTAGCTAGAAAAGCGGTTATACCACTCGAGTAATAAAAAATATTTAACCGATGATGTTAGAGGTTAACGAGCCCTCAAATACTGACCTCAACATGCCAATGCTTGCCAAGAGCGGTGACAATCCTCTCTTCTATGGGGCGACGGCACGCGCCGCAGATCGGAATGCCCATCTTATCATGGCAGCGCAAACAGAATAAGTTGTTCTGAAAACAAAAATAAGTTGTAGTTGAAGAGGAGTGACGTGATGTTATAACTTGAACATTTCGTACAATAATCAGTATGAAAGAGACGTCTATACACGTGATTTGCCTAAGTGTCACTTACCACGTCGTTGGCCGCGTACCCGGGGCGGTTCTTGACCTCGCGCGCGGTGTGGTCGAGCTCCACGCCGCAGGTGGCGCACGTGAAGTGGTACCCGTGGTACACCTCGCCGCGGTAGCGCAGAGGCTCGCCGTCGATCACGCCACTGTTCAAAATTAAATTATTTTTTGCAATTACTGGCGAAAACAGTTTATCATTTGTCTATAGTGATAATATGTTCCATCTTATAACCCACTTGTGACTTGCAATAAAAAATTGAAACCGACTGCAACTAATTACTTGTTACCGGCTGGGCTGTCTAAAAGGAAACTTATACAGATAATCACTGAAAATTAAGGTAGAATTAAACAAAAGTTTTCCAGGATAGTTTACTTTGCTTACTTCCCTTATGAAAGCCCATTTAGAAAATAAATTGTTAATGGATTCTATATCTCACTCACTTAATAATAAAATTTAATAATAGTACAAGTTCGTAAAATAAGTTGATGGCAGATTTGGAAGCCGAAAAGTTTATGGTTATTTCCACAGGTCTATGCAAATAACCATCAACTTTTAGGCCGACAAGATCGTGCGCGACCTTCATGTGTCCTGCCTGCCAGACGTGCGGGAAAGAGGAAGCGCCAATTGCATGCAACAGTTTATTCTTAGGAAGGAATTTTAGGACCGCAACACAACACGTGACATCTAGCATGCCTCACCATCGCGTGTATAGCGCTCTCCTGACATCACGCAACAACTTTTATTTAAATTTGGAATGGTTTTGCTCTTGACTCTAGACTAAACCAGACGTGGCGTAGACAGTGTCGACGGTGGAGCAAGCTCACTGAGAAAGTTCTGGCACTCCCACTCACCGTAGGAACACACGACCTTATCGCACTATAGGGACCTATGAAGAAACCAACTCACTGGCACTTATGGCACATGTAGTTCTGCAGTCCGTCGGCCTTGATGCGCGCGTTGCAGCCGTGGCAGAGCGCGCGGCCGGCGTGCTTGATGAACCCGGCGTCTGCCAGCTCCATATTGCACTCCTCGCAGCGGAAGCAAGCCGGGTGCCAGTTGGCGTTCATTGCCTTGATCACGCGCCCGATTATGAACTCGCCTGGTGGATATCAGAAAAAATAAATAAAGAAAGCAAAAACATGTATTTATTCACACACACAACATTTACAATCACAAGTTAAAGAAAGGGCGAGTGCCGAAAATGCGTCCGTTCAGCATTATTCGTGGTAACCGAGCCGACAACATGCCACGAAACTGATTTATAGCTGAGATGTTTAATTTTCGGTATCCAAAGGCATTAAAGAAAGTTTGACTCCAGAAAAATATGGTAACATATCATACATATGCTGTTTCGGAAGGGATTATGTGTTGTACAATATGTGGAAGTTCGTAAAGTTGGATAAACTTTTTTTTTATCATTGATGCTCAAAAAAAAAATTTAAACATACCACATTTTCCGCAGCATGGGGCAAATAACACCTGAAAATCTCGTTCGCAGTATTTTCGCCCTTCGAATTCGTAAAAGATTCCCTCTGGGAACACTCGGAAACACTGTGCACACCTGTGTGAAGAATAAATTAAGATATTTGAATAATAATACATTTATTAATAATAACATAAGTAAACAATAAGTATTTTGTAATTTGTGATATTCTATCTTATACATTCAATGCTTATATCTATTATTATACAAGATCATTTTACACTTCTGGTTGTAATATGTGTTATATTGTAGGAACAAAATATTTAATAAATTCTTTAAAATTTAATTCATGCTTGCTATGCTTTACAGAGCAAAATTTTAAAAATCGTATTATTGTTTACTTACACAAAACAGTTGGTATGCCATAATTCTCCATTTGAGTTCACAATCTTCTTGTTGGTCTCAAATCCTTCCCCACAGCGAGTGCAAAACATATTTTCAAGGGACATTGTTGCAATGCTGAAGATTTAAATTTGGTATTAATAAAACTATACAATTATTTATATAATTTTAGCTATCTCTTTGCAAGTTTTATGATCAACCTTGTCCCACCGGACGATATGGTCAATCAATTTTTAAGTGCAAAACAAATTTACTAAACATATACACATAAAATCATTTCTGCTTACATTGTTCAAGTTATTCATGTTAATTTAAGTGATGATGTAGCAGGTTGAATTTGGAGGAAAATGGTTTTTACCTGTTGTTATTATATGCCTTATTAGCAAAAGCATTGAGCTTTTAGTACATTTTGTTTACTAGCATATATTTGAGTTGATAGTTATCTATTAAAACATATAAAATTTTGGTAGATACAGCTTAGCATATAAAATATTAATCAACCTATTTGTTCGGTTTACAAGCAATTAAATTTTTATAAAATCATAGTAATTCAATAAAAAGGAAACACTTATAAATGTTTTTTATTGTAATTGAACAATATTTTGCATTGAATTAATCTTATATTGTTTTTCAATCATTGCTACAATACAGACATTAAAACATCCAAAATAAACTGGTATACTATTATTAGCTGTAGTATACATACATACTTAGTTCTATAAAATAAATGATATCTGTCACAATAAAATAAATTTAAGGTGTTGTTATTGAGTTGTAATATGAAAACTGTGGTATAATTTCCTCAACAATGGATTAATTTTTTTATTAATTATCACTTAAATATCTTTGAATTCTGGTTTGATTTTAGTAATTTAAAAAAAAATAATCTATCCCCTGGAAGAAATATATTACTTTCATGCTCTATCCTTATATTATTCAGTAAGGTATTGTGTTTCCAGACACAATAGGTGGTCTTATGATGATCAAGGGGTTAAAAAATGATTTAAGAGTCAATATGGTTTTGGTACTAAAAGCTTTGTCAACGGTTTGTAAGGTACTTAAGAAAGAATTATACCTAGCTTAAGTACTTTTATGTGTAAGTGCAAATTTATGTATAAAACAATACATTAACATAAATATAGGCTAGGTGGTAAGTTTTGTGTGGGCAAATGGATATGTGTAGGTGCTAATGAGCAATTCTCGTTTGTAAGTAGGTTAGCCACTCCCTCTTCACCAGATGTTGCTTACCCTGGCATTTTTACTGTGAGTAAAACTATTTTAAATCAAACTCGAACACCAATAAGTTCTCTGCAGAATAAGAATACCATAAGTCAATCAAAGGCCCATAATCAAAGGACCCCAATGATGTAATGATGACCAAAATAGAACGAAGTAAGAAGATGAGTAATGTGGTACGACTTACGTGATGGATAGATACAGCAATATTTAACCACAAAGTAACGGGAAATTACTGATAAACTGTATTTAAATGTAAATTTCAATTAAGATTAAAAGCCATAACAGAAAACAAGAATTATCATTTATCTACTATCACGACACGAAGCAAACAAGTACCTACAAAACAACACCAAAAAACACTGGTTTTGGTAAACTTGTTTGACATTTATTTAGCATAGACCAAAAATCGTTACTTTTTTCAACTAACACCGATGATTGTTGGTATATACTGCCATTCATTTGTGCCTTCTCGTCTGTCTTTTCGTTGGATGTTTAAAAATTTTTCTTGGTAAGGGAATTTTAAAAATGCTACTGTCAATGTCACATACTTTCAAATGTCAAACGAAATGTCAAAAAAAGTGCGCTTTTATAAACAAGGGAAGCAAAAGGGATTTAACCATTTTTAGTACTCGAAATACTATAAATTATGGACAAAACTATTATGAATTCCGTTAGAGAAATGTTGCTTGATGAACGAAAGCTAGTCACGTACGTATTGCTTAGCAAAGAGATGTGCATCCATGTGAATGAAAGCAAATGTCTTCTCAAACAAGTTGTTGAATATTTGAAGAAGAATGAGCCTGATATTCAACTCAACGTTAATTACATCGTATCTGGATTGCTGGATAACAATAAGGCTCTAACTACAGTCTGTAATGAGACAGAACTAGAAGATTTTAAGGCTTCACTTAAAACAATATTCTACCAACATTTGTATAGCGTCAGTGTGGGACCACCATTAGTAGATAATGTATTATTTATGGCAGTTAATAAGTTTGCTGACTTTTCACTATGCACAGGCCTTGTGAAAAGTCAATCATGTATTAAAAGGACATCTGATGAAATTGGAGGTTTAAAAACTACCAGTCAAGAAAATGTAGTCATAGAACAGAAACCAAGAATTTCGGGTCATAAACTAGTAAAAGAAGAAAAAAAAAATTTGAAAAACGATGCAGTTGAAGTCAAACAAATTTCAAAACTTCAAGAAACAAAATCAGAGCCTATTATTAAAAGTGAAATTACTTCACCCAAAAAGGACTCTTCACATAGTAAAAATAATACTAAGTCTCAAAAAGGTATAGCAGGCTTTTTCAACAAGTCTAATAGTGTCCCAGCTAAAAAGATGGTAAATAGTAATAACAATAATGATCAGAAGAAAGAAAAAGTAGAACAAGAGAAAACTCAAATGGCTGATGTATCTAAGGTTAAAACAGAAAAAATTGAAGTAAATGAAGTTGTTCCCGAAAAACCTAACAAAGAACCCAATAAAAAAGAAACAGTGAAAGAAACAAAGGAGAAAAATAAAACTCTCAGTACTATCAAAAAGAATGCTAAAGTTGAAAAGAAAAGAAAAAGAGTGTTGCATGTCTCTGATAGTGAAAGTGAAGATGAGAAGAATGATCCTTTTGTGGAGGAACCCAAGCCAGACCTTGACTCTGATGATGAAATTCCTCCAACACCTTTAGTTAACACCATTAAAATTACTTCAGGTATCATGAACCCAAAGAAAAAAAGGAAGATTGTAGATAAGACTTATACTGATGAAGATGGTTACATACTAACTAAGAAAGAGGAAGTCTATGAAAGCTGCTCAGAAAATGAAGAGGAAGTTGGTATCAAAGAAAACATTCAGCATGTGAATAAGGCAAAGACTGAAGTTTCACCACCAGAAAAGAAAACTGTAACCAAAAATGGCAAAAAGAAGATCGCTTCACCTCAAAAAAGGAAACAAGCCACATTGATGAGTTTCTTCAATAAAGTGCCTCAGAAATAACTTATTATCATGTTGAGTAGTTATCATTAGAACTTTTTTATCATGTGATGTAAGTTAATACTGAACTTTTTTTATGTACCGACTTTTTAATAGAAGACACCAGTATGGATTTCAGTTTATGAATCATGTATAATATTTATCTTACTAAATTATTTGTGATTGATTAAGCACACATTTTAGTTAAACAAGCCTAAAACCATTTCTTAATTGAGAACGGAAGAATCTTTTAAGGTATCCTTAGGATGGTTTGTCATCTTTTGTACAATTCTAATTCTATTGTCTTTCATTATCATGTGTACATTTTTGTTAGTAAAAAAAATAAAAAGGCATGTTGATGTTAAACTTATTATATTAGTTACACTACAAAATAAAATTTCACACTGTTCTTTATCTTTTTGTTCCAATTGCCACCACCCAATCTGGATGAACTTGCACATCAACCAAATATGAGCATTTTGTATTGTATGTGGATGATTGTACATCTTGGCTGGATACTTGCCTGTGGGCAACAAAAAATTTTTATAAATTATATAAACTACTTAATAGATTCAGATCCATCAGATAAACATTACAAAAATCATTCATTGTTAAAAGTTACAAAACTAACTTATTTTTAGCTTGATTATCCCACAGAACTTTGACAATTCCATCCATCCCAGCTGAGCATAAGAGTGAGTTCTCTATGGACAGGTCACTTGGATCAGACTGGATTCGGTTTGTCAGGCTGGCCTTCCCTACCGCTGACCAGTCGAGGGCTGTCACCTTCCCATGGTGTCCTCTGTGTTCATGAACGCAGGTGCAAGCTGCTAGGTCCCAGACCTTTATTTTTTTGTCATCACCTATAAACAATAAAAAGCAATGACTTGAGGTACAAGAGATCGAGGACTTGGGACTTTGCGATATAAAAACATTACGAGGGTGAAATGGGGGATGAACTTCCCTTATTAAATAAGGGAAGTTCGATATGAGCGCGGGCGAAACTACGGGGAGCTGCTAGTATTTTAAATGCGAAAGTGTGTCTGTGAATGTAATTATTTTGAATAGAGATAGTTTGTGACAGGCGACAGAGCGAGACGCACAGTGCATACTGACCGGCGCTCGCGAGGTAGTCGCCGGCGGGCGCGAAGGCGAGCGCGCGCACGGGCCCGCGGTGGCCGCACAGCACGCGCACGAGCCGCGCGTCGCACACGCTCCACAGCCGCACGCTGCGGTCCGCGCCGCCCGTCGCAATGTACGCCTCGTTCGGGTGGAACTTTACGCACTGAGGAATACCGGAATACAACGCTTAAAGATTTCTGCCCGCTACACCGTACCATACCATGACTGTGCTAGGACCGTATAAAAATTGATTTAATTTGATGTTCAACCCTAATCAGGGGAGTTCAAATTCAAAGTATATAAGCGCAGTGTCCGTTTTGACAATGCCAGAACGGTGCATCGACGAACACCGAGCTTAAACATTTAGAATTTTACCTTTTCACGCTAAGATCGAAAATCAAATGTGTACTTTTTATACAGTCCTAGCACGGTCAAGGTATGGTACGATTTAGTGGGCACAAAGCCTAAGGCTTCACGCAGATGGGCCACCGACCACTGCCAAAGCTGGCTGTCGCGCGCCACGTCCTTTGGTCCCGCGTAAACGAAGGTGGTCCGTGGCCACTACAATTGACATCTGCTAGATCCTTTGACAGATGTTTCGTCAAAATGGCGAGTGGCCGTCACCGGTGGCGCGTCCCGAACAATGAGTCGCGAGTGGCTGCCACTCGCACGTGTTGCGACAAATGTCCAAACAAAGCGTATTAAAAAAAGCACTTTGACAATGTGTGACTGCGGTTTTCCAAACATGAAAATTTATCTCTATTGTTCTATCTCTCTCTATCTCTCTCTCGTTGTAAATTGACAATAATGTCATACAATACTATTCTGAAGTATGCAATATTCACTATGTAGAGAGAAATTTTCATGTTTGGAAAACCGCAGTCACAAGTTGTCAAAGTGCTACGGTAGGTAGGTATATGTAACGTGTGACTACGCCTTTCCAAACATGAAAATTGATCTCTACATAGTGAATATTGCATACTTCAGAATAGTATTGTATGACATTATTGTCAATTTACAACGAAGGCATCTTGATAGAGTCTACTGTGTCCATTTACTTGCAACTACATTAGCAACTTTGTTCAGTTCAGTATTCTGAATATCTTGTTTTATACTTTTTCAGCGTCGTTTTTTGTCGTAGTTGGGTTTTAGTTTTTTTACTTTTTATTATTTGTACTATTTTGGTGTTAAATTGTATTTGTGGCGCATAATATTAACAAAAGTTAAATTAATGAACTAATAATTATGTACAAGCATAAAGTACTCGTAAAGCTCTTTCAAGTGATACCAAACACGGTATATTTATTTTAATTTTATATTAATATATTGTCCGCTAGAGGGCGCAATACTAAATTTGGTGACAAGCTTTATAGCTCATAACCAACAGAAAATCAAGGCCCTTCTAATGGTACTGCAGTGGTCTTATTCTGATAAGTAGTAAAGAAGCTATGAACGAAAAGATGTGAATTATATGCAATCAGCCCATGAATACAGGTAAAGTCACAAGCAAATGCTTGTAATATATATGTCACCGTAAAATTATAAACATCGTTAGATTACAATCTATCTCGTGAGATTGTAAACTGTCGAAAAATTGTGAACCGTAACATATGATTGCAATTTAACGCATTATTTTTCGCTATATTGTAATCTATCTATGGGAAGCGGTCACATTGTGAACCGGCGTAGAACGGAATGCATCTCATGCGCTGATTGGTTGAACGTTATGTGCCCCCCTCCGCCCCGGCACCCGCCATATTTGTTTGTTATTTGGTTTGTTTTTGAATGTAAACTACTGTGTTTTCCTGATAATAAATTAATTTCCTGTTGAAAATAACTTATATCTATACGAGGGTCAAACTGAAAGTTCTTAGAAAATCAAAAACTGATTACATTAGCCAGTTATTAGTTTTATTATATCTTTTCAAAATATTGTCCATTGACGTCAATACACCGCTGCATGCGATGGAACCACTGGGAAAAGCACTTTGCCCACTCGACCTTAGGGGTCTCTTCAATGGCATCGCGATACGCAGCCACCGCTTCTTCAGCATTCATAAACCGCTTTCCTTTAAGTTTTTCTTTAATTTTTGGAAATAAATAAAAATCACAAGGCGCGAGGTCGGGGCTATACGGCGGGTGACCCAGTAATTCAACGTTTGATGTCGCCAAATAGTCGATCGTTCGCTTGGCGGTGTGCGACGAGGCGTTGTCGTGGTGAAGGAGGATCCTACTGCGAGGTCGTTTCTCTCGAACTTTTTCCAAGACAAGTGGCAAACAATTGGTAGTGTACCATTCTGCAGAAACTGTTTTTTGATCCTCTAACACAATTGTTGCGAAATGACCTATCCTTCCAAAGAACGAGGCCACCATTTTTTTTCCCGCACTTCGATCTCTCTTCACTTTAGTTGGCAACTCCTCGAAACGAAACACCCACTGAGCAGATTGTCTTTTGGTTTCAGGATCATAACAGTAAATCCAGCTTTCGTCACCTGTTAGTATGTCGAACACAGCATTTGAGTCACCTCCGTTAAATTTTTCAATCATTTTACGGCACCAATCCACACGATGGAGTTTTTGAGCCTTAGTCAAATTATGAGGTATCCACCGGGCGCAAAGCTTCCTGACCGCTAAATGTTCGTGGAGGATTTTGTGCACTTGACTCATACCGATGCCTAAGCTTGTCCGAATCTGCTGATAGGTCACTCTTTTGTCAGTCTCTATCATACGCCGCACAACACAGATGTTATTTTCAGTCGTCGCCGTAGAAGGCCGTCCCTCACGTACATCATCAGTGAGATTAGTGCGACCACGTTTAAACTCATTAAACCAGTTGTAAACAGTCGCACGAGATGGGGCTTCATCGTGAAAGGCCAATCGTAGTCTATCATAACTTTCTTGTTGACTTAAATGACATCGAAAGTCATAAAAAATCATTGCACGAAAATTTTCTCGTGTTAAATTCATTTTGACGTGACACAGACAATTTTCAATTTGCCGCCAAGTCGTAAAACAAATGACAAATGAATGAAATATATACTCAGTAATATTGGCAAAGAGTTCTATTTTCAAATTTTAGAATATTTTTTTTATTATATTGTTTATAAGTGGCCAGTTCTAAGAACTTTCAGTTTGACCCTCGTAGAATTAGTTATGTAAAATTATTGTGGACGTAAAAAAATCTGTGATTAACCAAAAAAAGCTGTTTGAATCATAAAACAACGAATTAATGCTAGTTTTCGAACATAACCAAAAATACATAAATTTTTCGTGTTTTAGTATTTATTTTATTTCTAACTCTCCGGGGAAGAACGGCTGGTCGTGATTGGTCGCTCTTACAATAAGACCGACCAATCAAGAAGAGCTTTCGGACAGATGACAATTTGACGCGGGACAGATTGTAATTTAACAGTTTCACTTCGATAGATTATAATATAGCGATAAATAATGCGTTAAATTGCAACCATATGTTACGGTTCACAATTTTTCGACAGTTTACAATCTCACGAGATAGATTGTAATCGAACGATGTTTATAATCTTACGGTGACATATATATATTCAAAATGTACAAGTAAAGCGCTTTCAAATGATACCAAACATGGCATATTTATCTTAACTTTATTTTTTTACTCTGTATGTTTTGTCCGCTAGAGGGCGCCACATTAGATTTTGTGGAACCCCATATAGCCTATAACCAGCGGACAATTAAGACGCTTCTAATGATATGTCATTTGTCGAATTCTGATAAGTAGTTTAGAAGTTACGAGGGAACAGATGAACATACATACAAACATACATAGCCTATCAAAATCATAACCCTCCTTTTCCTTTGCCGTAGTCGGGTAAAAACAATGTAAACAGCTTGTCGCTAGCCACTGGTGGCGGTGGTCGGTGGTGGTCCATCTGCGCGAAGCCTAAGTGGCCCCGAAACGATTGATTGCGATTGTCATTATTTACTTTATTAATCTTGGGGTCTTGGGCCTCAAATCATAGAAAGGAGAGATATGAAATGGGGGCGTGACCCGTGCAAACGCGACGTGGCTTAAAAGAACTATCAAATCATCACATTTCACAGTCATTTGTGTGTGCACTGCGCTCCTTATGCATACAAGAGTGTTCTAGTAATTGTAACGCACACATAAATAAAAGGATGTTATTTAAATGGTTAACATAGTATTCGTATTATTGAAAGCAGAAAAATATTATCTGTCAGCAGAAATAGCTAATTGGTCAGCAACTCATGACCAGCAAACAATTCAAAATCAATCAGCAAATTATGTCATTCTGGATGGCTTTAATTATTTTTGTACTGCATATTAATTATATAAGCAGCAATAAGCTGTTTCTCTTTTATAAAATTTTGGTAAGCACTCAGAGAGTAAGCAAATTAATTAATTTTGTGCTGCTTATAAACGTAGCACAAATACTTTACTCGTCATGTGCAAAATGGACGCAATCCTTACAAAGATTATATAATTTAATTACTCTCTGAGTGGATGTGTTTGTAATAGAAATGTAAACTAATAAAAGATTTTATTATTTTTACTTTTCAATTGAGATGAATCAAAAATATGAAATAATCAAGAAGATACCTAAGTACTTAAGCTATAATTACTATTATTATTGCCTACTCTTGCTCCACCCACTTCTAACGAGAATTGACGATTTTTTAACAAAAACGCAATCCAATTAGTTATTTTGCTTACCATGTTTAAAATATGCATACCAATCAAATATAATGCATATAGACATGTTTTCTCTGCTGATCAATCATAAAATCTTGCTGACCAAGTAATTATTTTGCGGACCGAATGTTTATTATGCAAACTCATGGTATTGGTATGCTGCTTATTAATGATTAAATTTTTGACTTTTATCAAAATTATTTGCGAAACAAAGATTGCCGCCTGATTTTTATTATTGCAGACAAAATCTTTGTGTTTGAGAGTTTAGGCAGTGGATTACACGTGGAGGGCGACAATGATAGGTGGAAAATTAGTCAGGTCTGAGCACTTATAGCTAGGTACTTGCCACATCAGCTTTCAGGGTTCAGGTATCACTTCACAGGTCACAATCACTAGAAATGTCTGTAAGGAGCTTCACAGGATACACACGCGGCGAAGCACTCTGGTCTGTCTAGTACATGTGTCATAGGGAACGTCTCGATGTCTACTCGATCTTCGAGGTTCTCACGGTACGTTTTAAACAAATAAAAATAAGGCAGGTATGCGTGTGAGTGTGCGCGGCGTAGTATCAATAGGGTACACAAACAAATCAAAATATTGTAGTAAACATATCGCCCGCCCTAAACACGTCAAGTGTTTACGAGATGGTTAGGAAGCTAAGGGAAAGAAAGTTCACTGGACAGGAAGACGAACTAATTTCGTCAAAGATCTCTTTAGGCTACCGGTAGGAGTTTTAACATCTACCACACGAACAACTTGGTCTTGGCCAGGGTATAAATTAATGCCACTGCAAAGGGGGAAGGTTGTCATCTTTTATGAGTACTAGCTCATCCACTTTAGGAGGATCACAAGGAGAGGTCCATTTATTTCTAATTTGTAATGTATTTAAGTATTCTAAATGCCAGCGAGACCAAAAGTGCTGGGTAATTTGTTGGATTAGCTGAAACCGTGTAAGGCGATGCAATTTTACGTCTTTATAAGGGTACTCCGGAAGTGCAGTTAAGGGTTGTCCAATTAAGAAATGACCGGGAGTTAACACTTCGACATCATTAGGGTCCGGAGAAAGTGGGCACAATGGGCGTGAATTTAAAACTGCTTCAATTTTAGCAAAAACAGTGGTCAGCTCTTCAAACGTAAGGGGGGTATCGCCTACTACTCGTTTTAGGTGCGATTTCGCCGATTTAACCGCAGCTTCAAAAAGACCTCCCCAATGAGGGCAAACAGGAGGATCGAAAACCCAGGATATGTTCCGCTTTGAAAGCTCAGAACCAATAGCCGCCTGGTTTTGAGACAGGAAACACTCTAACTCTTTCAGGTAATTGTTGGCACCGATGTAATTTCGACCGCAATCGGATCGGATTAGGCGAGGTACACCACGACGCGACACGAATCGGGAAAAGGCCGCAATGAAGGCTTCAGTAGTTAGGTCCGACACAACCTCAAGGTGAACGGCTTTAGTAGAAAGGCAGACAAATACACACAGGTAACTTCTCACTAACCTTTTGTTCCTATAGGCCTGGACTTTGGTAAAAAAGGGTCCTGCAAAATCGGTACCTACACCGTCAAACGGTCTAGCAGCCGTGACGCGGTCTTTAGGTAGGTCACCCATGAAGGGTTGAGATACAGCCGCCTTGAGACGATAACAGGGAAGGCATTTAAAAATCTCATGCTGAATAGCTCTGCGTGCCGACAAGATCCAAAACTCTCTATTTAACATGGCAAGAATTGCATTAACACCTGCATGAGCATTCTCGCGATGGTAATGTGAAATAAGGATGTTCACGAAATAACCATTCTTAGGCAGAAGAAGGGGATGGCGCGCATCAAAGGATAGATCGGAGTTTCGTAATCGGCCTCCAACTCGAATTAGGTCTCCGTCATCCAGAAATAAATTTAATTTTCTCAGGGAGTTAGTGATAGGATCGCCACGCCGTAAGCGATCAAGTTCATCAGAAAAGGATGTAAATTGAACAATTTTCACTAAAAACAAAAGGGAATCTCTCCGTTCCTCAGGGCTCAGGTAGGACGAGTAAGATTTAGGAAATAAAAACCGCCTTAGGTAACAAGTCACGTTTATTAGCTTGTTGAAAGAACTATACTGCTCTAATAAGAATGAGGGATCCGGGGTAGGAACATCGGCAGAGACTACTAAACAACGTAGTCCAGGGAGATCACTTGGGTTAGGTTCCGAAATACCGGGCCAGTTGTCAGGAGACTGCGTCAACCACAAAGGTGAAAACCAAAGGGAGTGGTCGATCAGTCGGGTGACTGACATACCTCTCGATGCACAGTCACTAGGGTTCATGTAGCCTGGGACGTGCCTCCATTCACTAGATGTAGGACTATTATTAATCTGGGAGACACGATTAGCCTCAAAAGTCTGAAGGAGGTGAGGAGTGGTTTTTAACCAACACAACACGATTTTACTATCCGGACTTAAAAAATCCATGATGAGGGATAAAATAATGTTCCCGGGTCGAGTCATATGAAGAAAGGGACATTTGGCTCAGGTCAAGGTACTCACGCATAAAGGAAATATATTTCTCTCGAAAATTAGGATTGGCTTGCAAACGCTTCTCAAGATTATGGAATCGCCGTTAGGCATTGGTTTTAGAATCACCGAGAGGTGGACGATCATGAAGAAAAGGGAGTCTAACCATAAATCGACCATCGCTTTCACGAGTGGTAGTTGCTTTAAAAAAGGTTTCACACTCTATATCCAAGGGGTTCGCAACTGGAGATTGGGGGGCCTCTTTGATTTTCCAGAATTTTTCAACTATTTGGGACAGCGAGACTCCAATTATGGGGGGTTCCAAATCAGCAAATCCTCCATAAACAGGACCACACAGGACATAACCAAATATCGTCGAGATAGCAGTAAGGCCATCAGGGGACACAAACAACTCGGACCTTAAAAGGCGACCAATGACGTCAGCTCCAAGAAGTACACTTATAGTACCAGGTTTGTAAAATAAAGGGTCAGCAAGAGGGAGGTTCTTAATACAGGTAATTACACTTTTAGGTAAGTCTACCTCTGGGAGGGTACCAGCAATCACATCAACAACTATTGCACTGGTGGAGATTTCTGGAAAGACAGAATTAACTGACTTAAATGAAAAGTATACAATGCCCGGGGAATTAATTGCTTGAACATTACCTATTCCACGAACAGGAACTGGAGAAGGAATGATAGGTAAGTTCATGTGGTCAACAACAAGCTCAGTAGTAAGAAGGCAGCCCTGAGCACCAGTGTCACATAAGGCACGCGCTTCCACATAATATCCAGACGAGGTATTAACATGAATCAAGGCCGTAGGTAAAAGAACGAGAGAATTGCGAGGTAAAGATGTAAAAGCGGGTATGGAAGGGGGGCTATCTAGTCAGTGTGGGGTCTCATTGTACTTATGATGAAATGCACGTTCATCCTGGGTTCTTTGACGTAGAGGGGCATTATAAGTACGGTTGCCGTTGGGTGCAGGTGGGGATCGCCCGCCCGAACGGGGAGATGATGCTCTACGGGAATCACGAAGTGGTGGGGTGCGAACACGGTGCCATTTAGTACGTGGGGGTGACGCACGGTCCGTTAAGTGACTTTGTGGAGATTGCCGCGGTTGGTTAGAAGCTAAGGCCGCGACGTCTCGGTATGAGCGCTCGCGATCGTAATTCACAGGAGAGGAGTCATTATAACACAGTGACGTGTGATGACTGGAACGGCGGCACGTGCGACAGCGATAATTTCGCGTGCATTGGGATATGGAGTGTTTATCCAGGCATCGATAGCACAGTCGGGCTTCTTTTACAAAAGTAACACGTTGACGTGTAGGAAGGCGAATAAAATCGGGACACTCGCGTAAGTAATGCGAAGTACTATTACAAAGGTGACATTTAGATGTCGTCGCAAAAGTAACAAAGGCTCTCGCAGGAGGTGGGGAACGCGCGTTAGGTTTAGGCAAACGAGGGGGGCTCGCAGTAGGGGGGGTAGTAGTGTCAACGACAGAAGCACTACCTACATTGTCGTGTGGTGCCTACATTCATCCTCAAGAAAGGTAATAAGATGATCGAAAGTAGGGAGGTGATTAGGATTATCGCCATAACGACGTTCAAATCTCGATTTTAACTCTGAAGGCAGTTTAGCAAGGCATAAGTGAACTAATAGGTATGACCAATGCTTAACAGGAAGTTCCAATCTCTCTAAGCATCGATAAGTCGAAAGCAGCGGGTTCAGGAACGACACACGTAACCCGGAAAGTTTAGGCGTTATAATAGGGAGCATCATTATTTGAGCTATGTGGGTGTCCGCTAAAACACGAAGGTTATGGTACCTACGTTTTAGGAGGTCACGGGCCACGGTGTAATTGCCCGCCTCAATCTTGAGGTGTTGTATCAATCGACGAGGTTCATCCGATAAGGCTCCTACTAAATAGTGTAGCTTCAATGTCGGGGTAAGGCTAGGCTGGTTGTCCACCACGCTATCAAACTGGTCTATAAAACTGATCCAATTATCGGGACGGCCATCAAACTTAGGTATAGGTAGGTCAGGCAATTTACTAGCCGGGTTATCAATAGTAATATCAATATTAATTTATTCTCCTTGAAGGGGGTGCTAGTACGGGACGTCTCAAATTGGTGAGGTCGTATTTCGTCTAACTTAATTTTTAAGTCGTCTACTTTGTCCCTTACTACGCGCATCTCGTTCTTAACTTGCACATATTCTTGTTCATAAATCGCAGGATCGAGATTACCTAACAGCTTCGAACAAGCGGCGGAAAACTTGTCGCACATAAGTGGCAGGTCGGAAAGACGCGCTCGCATACGATTGGAGAAAAAGGTCTCAAGAACTCGGTGGGAATCATCAACCCAGTCACTAATATTACGGAGTTCACCTATAGCTTCACGGTATTCAGCTGTATCCGTGTAAAGTACGGCCCTTACGGTCTCGTTGCCGGTTTCGGTATCCGACATTTTATTTACTTTAAATCGCAAGAAACAAGGAAGGTAAATTAAACTCACAAAAGATTCCAATAGGATGCGTAAAGGAACAAATAGTAAGGGACGGCGCAGATGCACCGGGTATAGCAAACGTAACTCGTAAACAACTCGCACGCGGTCACGCGGTAATGGCGTGATCAATAGGGAAACAAAGCGCTCGCGCACCTCACTTGCACTCAAAGGGTAGGTAATTAACGCGCTAATCGATTTAATCGACACTTATGTAAAAGGGGTTGTACTCGAATGGTATTAAGGAATTTACTGTAAATAGGTTAGGTATATGACGAGACGTTTTGTTCAAATTACAAAGGAAAGTAGCAAATAAATAACTCTCAATTAAACAAATTACGTTACTAACAAGGGGTCCTAATAAAAACTACGCTCTGCTACCAAAATGTTTGAGAGTTTAGGCAGTTGATTACACGTGGAGGGCGACAATGATAGGTGGAAAATTAGTCAGGTCTGAGCACTTATAGCTAGGTACTTGCCACATCAGCTTTCAGGGTTCAGGTATCACTTCACAGGCCACAATCACTAGAAATGTCTGTAAGGAGCTTCACAGGATACACACGCGGCGAAGCACTCTGGTCTGTCTAGTACATGTGTCATAGGGAACGTCTCGATGTCGACTCGATCTTCGGGGTTCTCACGGTACGTTTTAAACAAATAAAAATAAGGCAGGTATGCGTGTGAGTGTGCGCGGCGTAGTATCAATAGGGTACACAAACAAATCAAAATATTGTAGTAAACACTTTGTATGCTGACTAAATCATTTAAATGTTGTTTTGGGTTGGCTAACCAAATATTATAATTGCGTATCATTTAATTACTTCTCTAAATAAAATTGGCGACACAGGTTCGCGAAGGATTATGGAGTTATTACATTTCTCTTCTTTATATGATCTGAGGCTTAGGCCGTGTCTCCATTATTATTTACAATAAATATATTGTATTGTACTTCACTTACAGTAACATCTGACATATGCCCCACAAATACTCTAATAGGGAAGGTCCTGTCTAGAGACCAAAGTTTTGCAGTCCTGTCATGAGATCCTGTTACGATGAATAGGCCATTTTTTGCCACATCCATACACCAGATTGGATAATTGTGACCTCTGTGAAGTGAATAATGGAAATTAATTATATTTTACTATGCAGAGTAAATTACACAGTAGTAATGTAGCATTAGCATACCTGTAAATAGATGCGCATGAATAGTCAAAAAGTCTCCAAGCTCTCATGGTGTTGTCATGTGAAGCAGACAGAACCAGCTGCTCCTGTGCTAGCACATGCACTGCTTGTATAGGACCTGTGTGTCCTCTCAGAGGTAATCCTGTACCTACTTGTCTACAACATAAGATGGATAGTTAAACAATCATAATAAAATACAGTAGTAGTGCTGGTAGTACATACATTTGTATGTACTACCAGCACTACTACACTTGGTAACATCCGATTTTTTGCTGGGCGAATATTGTAAATAATCTTTTCATGACTTTAAAAATGAAACAAGAGAAAAAAAATACTAACTATTGAATAAAAGTTGTGCTGAATGATAAATTACCATGGCAGTTTGTTATTTTTGTGTCTATCTTATTTTTAAATGAATGTCAAGATTGTTTACAACATTCGCCATGCATTTAAAAGTAGACTTTACTAGATTGCATGATATAAAATTTACATCCATAACTGAAGTATTCACATTATTTGTGTGCCAAAAAAAAGTTGTGTTAGGGCATAGAATTAGTGGACTAAAAGTTTAATTTTATTATCCAAAGAATAAACTTACAAAGTGTTATCTTCTGGTGTTGGCTCAGGCGGCATAAAGCAGGCTAACTCAAACTCTGAGATGTTGCGGTTGACTATCCTTTTAACATTATTTTGACCCAAATCCCACAATCTAATTTCAGAGTTGCTAAAGCCTCCACAAAGCAAATTGCAGTGAGGATCTGTCTTTGCACATATTAAACTGGAAAGGTAAATATAACCTAGTAAAATATAAATATATACTTAATATACAATGCTAAAATAATAAAATTCAACCTACTTAGAGTCGGGTGCAGCAACTTTATAAAGTTTAAGAGGTGCCATAGATTCTCTTACTCCTTTGATAGCATCCTGTAAATCACTCAGTTCCTTGTCAACACTTTGATATTCAGCATGCCCATTGCATTTTGAGAATATGTCTGTAATACATACATAGTGGGAAGGCGTGGTTGTTAATCATGTTGAAAGTTTAAGATTATTATTACTGTTAACATAATTGTAGTTAAGTTTACATTACCATTTGTGTGAGTAACTTTTTCTTCAGTATTTATTCTGGTTACATTCACTTCTTCCTCCATTTGATCTTCATCATCCTGTTGTCCAAATTTTTATTACTTTTTAAAAGTCAATTTTTAAAATCAAAACAAATATTTTTTTTAACAATTTAAGGTACACCATATACTTACAGAATTCTTTTTGTTGGTATCATTATTCAGATCAATGTGGAACCAGGTTTGTAATACTTGAATCAATAACACATGGCCTTGTTTAGCCAAATATGCTTTAAGCATATTAAGAGCATCTTGAGAGAGGTATACATCATACTTGCATGATCTACAATTGTAAAGTGTGTAAATAAATGAATATGAATATGAAAATATTTGGTTACATGTAAAATAACCAAATGCAGACTTTATTTTGTCAACTAAATACATACCTAAATGCAGCTATAGATGGCCTTGTTTCTACTTCTTGCAATGTGTATATTGAACCTATATCATCAAGTATTTGATTCATATAATCTTTTTCTGGTGTTTCATTATCTATAGTTCCATTCTGTAAAGAATTAAACAGTTGTTCCAAACTGTTAGGCCGGTACAATGCTGACGGGAGGTTACCATCTATTGGCTGATGGTAAGACAGATCTTTTTGGGGCAATGTGGCTGAGTGCCTCTTGAGAAACATTTGTGCCTGTCCACCATGGCCTCCTCGAAGCATTTCCAAGTAAAGGTGGCAGAGCAACGGACAGAGTAATCCAAGTAGTTCATTTTTTACTTTCTCAACATTTACCTCTTTGATGAAGTTAACCAATCTGTGAATAAATAAACAAAGATGATTATAAATGGTATGTTAAACATAATATCTTAAAAAATAATTTTAATGCAATACTATGCCATATTTGGTTTAAGTGTGAGAAAGTTACTGTACTGTACCTTGTGTACTGAATATCGTATTGCCCAGGATCATTGTTGATACAAGAGAATAATATTGAATTAGCTCGACTGGCTTCACACTGGACTATAGTAGCGACCGCCATTTGCTCTGCACTTGTATTTAGTGAGTTGTTGTTACTAAACAAATCTATGTCCTATAAAAATAAAATATAATTATAATTTAGGCTCTGTTGTTATAATAACATTAACAAGCGCGATCAAAAAGAGATTGCAAGTTTTAATACTTACGGGGTAATTCCGACGTTCTAGGTAAGAAGTAACCGCAGCTTTGACTGCATCATTTCGAGTCTTTTTAATCAAAGACATTGATTAGTAAGTAAAGTAGGTTTTGTATTAAACAAAATAAATAATTTTAGATTTCTGAGCAAATAATCGCACATCCCAAATAAAAATAACTCATTCACTGACTTTGACGTATCTTTTTTTTAATTCAACTTACCCATTCTGGGTCGGCAAAAGATCGAGTACATACAGCCAACAGTTTCATTTTCTATTCTTTCTGCAGTATTCATTAATAATATAAGTTAAAATAAGAAACCAAAGATTCGCACTCGGGTAGGATTTGAACACTCGACCTTTGGCTAACCAGGCCAATGCTCTTACCAACTACCCGAGCTGTATTGTGCAACAGCACTGGGTCAAGTAGTTATTCTTTACAAATTCAACTTAAATGATGACGCTTTCGCTATTTTTTTATTCAATTGTTTTTATTATTTTTTAACTATCACTTATTTATATAAGTGTTCTTGCTTATTTATGTAAGTTTAAATAAGAAACCAAAGATTCGCACACAGGTAGGATTTGAACCCACGACCTTTGGCTAACCGGGCCAATGATCTTACCAACTGAGCTACCGTGCAGTCCATCCACCCGTGCGAATCTTTGATTTCTTATTTAAAATTATATAAATAGGAAAAAACACAGTGTTAAAAAATAATAACAAGTATTGAATAGCGAAAGCGTCATCATTCAAGTTGAATTTATTCTGTAAAGAATAAACCCGTACTCGTACCCTTAAGTGTACTAAGTTTCATCGAACTAATTAACAATAAAAAATCATAAAAATAAAATTAATTTATTTCTGTACATAAATGTCTGCAAGAAGCATTTTTCTCAAAGTAAAATTTGTATTTGTTGTAAAAATATAATAAGTTACTTTAGCAGGGTAGGGTAAGGTTTTCTAGCTAACGAATCATTTAAGTAAATTCGTCCCATTGTTGTAGCTACTTATTAGGGCCTACAGTATGTACCTAAGTTGAAATCATCATGTTTACTCGTATGACTAAGAGACTTACTGAATTGCTATTTATAACTATGGTAGAACATGGGTAGAACATATAAATTAGGTAATATTCCACAATATTCATATGTAGGTATCCTGTTGAAACGAGATAAGGCGCGACCAACCGTCAATTTACTTACCTACATTATTGCCATTTGCCAAACACTACAGTCCCGTAGCGTAGGTAAAAAAAGTGCCTAACAAACCGCTACATTTTATGTACCTTCATACCTTTTTTTTACTTAATTAATAAACGGTACCTAAGTATGTGAAATGTCTGTGTCATTCATTAAGCTACGTTTTTTATAACTAGGCGCAAAGGGAATTACTAAGGTAAATAATAATAACTTTAACTCCTAGGATAGTGTTACTGTGTTAAATTTACTGGACTTATGCTTGCATGCTTTTAATAGTCATATGAATACGACATTACGTCCGTCCAGTCCGGTTGATGAAGGAAGCCTACACGACCAAGTAGGTACGTTTATTAGCAGTGAGATGTTTCGAAACTGTCTGCTGCACTAAAGGAGTGCGTATTGTGCATTAGGACTAGGGATGGCGATCTGAGATCGATTAATCGAAGAATCGATTTTTGTAGCCAAAAAGATCGATTTTTAAATCGATATGTAGTACTGTATCGATACAGTGAATCGATATTTCTCCCTTGAAAATCGGTTATTTTATTTTTCAGTATAAACTAAAAAAGTATTTACAATTAATTGTATATACCCGTATTAAAAGAGTGCTGCCGGTTGCCGGTTAAAGGGTTAATTATTCAAAAACTCGCGAGATGGCTGTATGTTTGGATTCCTTCGCTTCTCTTTATTAAAAAAAGTTACGTTTATATATTTTTTATCATCGAATTACCCGATTTTACTGATAAGAGATCGTTAAACTATGATATGTATCTTGTTTTTAATAAAATAGATTTATATTACATTATAAACAAAAACTTGAGAAAAAAATCGATTTTTCAGAAATCGATCTTATTGGCCTCGATTTTTCTGTGGATCGATTTATTAGGTCACGATTCGAATCGATTTAAAAATCGATGTTTTTCGAAAAGAATCGCCATCCCTAATTAGGACCGCCTTTTAAAAATAGCTATACCTACCTACATAATTACTTTAAAAGAGATACGTATACAGGGTGTCCAAAAAATGAAGGATAATCCTATAACTCCGAATAGGTCACAGTATGACCTACTATATGCCAAAAAAAATTCCAGTAAAAGTGTTACCAGTTTCGAGATATTGTTTTTTTTTGTGAAAATGTTTCCTTGTCATATATAAGTTTATGTAATTTCTACAAATAAAGACTTTTGTGTTCTGTTTATTAACTACCTCATGGATACCTGAGCCACCTAAAACCAATACTATTTTCCAAAATCGGAATATGTAAAACCTTAGAAAAACACCTTTTTGATAAAAAAAATAAAAATACTAATTCGAACTACTGACTTTGATAGCCTGTGGTGTAAAAAAAAATTATTAAGCGGATCGTGCCAAATGTGTTAAAAAAATTGCTAAACTATTGACAATTTTAAAATAGTTGAACAACTTTTTAAAAATAGTTATTTAAGTTATTTTAATTTTAGTACACCAAGGTACGTATTTTAGGCGAAAATAAAATACAAGTTTTTCAAGCTAGTCTGTTTTTCCGGTTTCTATGGTGTAGTAAATAAAATACGAATTGAAGAAAAAACTATATTTTTGTAAAAAAGACAAGTGGGAGTCGGCCTCAGGCCCTATAGTTTCCGTACAAACTTGTGAAATGCTGATAAAAGGTTTTTTTCTATGATGTTACCATAAATTTGCGGTTTTTGGATTGAATTCTGAATTTGTACTATCAGATTGCTAAATTTCAGCCAAAAAGACAGCCGGACGAAAACAGACAATAGTCTTCTTATAATGATTCAATTTTTCCTTTGAATAAAGGAACCCTAAAAATTATAACAAATTTGGAAACTGACCGTCATTTGCCATTATGCAGGCCCTTAATATTTTAATACTTGCTATACCTATTAGGAAACACACACGTGACTTTTTTATCGGATTTTTTTGGTTTAAGTATTTAGTTAGGTGATTAAAGTAACCTCCATAGGAAGTTATGTCTTTTAAGTGGCCTTTCTCTAAACTATTTAAAAAAAAACAGATAAAAAAGTGTGGGTTATGCTTTCCGAATAGATATAGCAAGTATTTAAATATTAAGTGCCTGCATATTGACAAATGAAAGTCAATTCCAAAATTTGTTATCATTTTTAGGGTTCCTTTATTCAAAGGAAAAATTGAATCATTATAAGAACACTCTATTGTAAATATATTATTGCACTTGAAAAAATGACCGTCAGAGGCGGGAATCGAACCCGCGTTCCTCGCATACCGGGCGATTGCCTAACCGCTCGGCCACCCTGGCGTTGGCAGAGCCTGTCGAAATTTTCAAGTGCTTCTTAACGCTGTAATGCCGCGTTGCTTTCATCAATGTTATTGGGATTACACCCTCAACACTCGAAAGAAATACTATTGCAAGTATTTAACAATCGAAAGATGAAGCTTGCAAATACGATAAATTATTGTTTTAAGTGATAAGCATTCACTATGCAATCTAAATATATTATTGCACTTAAAAAAATGACCGCCAGAGGCGGGAATCGAACCCGCGTTCCTCGCATACCGGGCGATTGCCTAACCGTTCGGCCACCCTGGCGTTGGCAGAGCCTGTCGAAATTTTCAAGTGCTTCTTAACGCTGTAATGCCGCGTTGCTTTCATCAATGTTATTGGGATTACACCCTCAACACTCGAAAGAAATACTATTGCAAGTATTTAACAATCGAAAGATGAAGCTTGCAAATACGATAAATTATTGTTTTAAGTGATAAGCATTCACTATGCAATCTAAATATATTATTGCACTTGAAAAAATGACCGCCAGAGGCGGGAATCGAACCCGAAAAAAAATTTCGACAGGCTCTGCCAACGCCAGGGTGGCCGAGCGGTTAGGCAATCGCCCGGTATGCGAGGGACGCGGGTTCGATTCCCGCCTCTGGCGGTCATTTTTTCAAGTGCAATAATATATTTAGATTGCATAGTGAATGCTTATCACTTAAAACAATAATTTATCGTATTTGCAAGCTTCATCTTTCGATTGTTAAATACTTGCAATAGTATTTCTTTCGAGTGTTGAGGGTGTAATCCCAATAACATTGATGAAAGCAACGCGGCATTACAGCGTTAAGAAGCACTTGAAAATTTCGACAGGCTCTGCCAACGCCAGGGTGGCCGAGCGGTTAGGCAATCGCCCGGTATGCGAGGAACGCGGGTTCGATTCCCGCCTCTGGCGGTCATTTTTTCAAGTGCAATAATATATTTAGATTGCATAGTGAATGCTTATCACTTAAAACAATAATTTATCACTCTATTGTATCTCCGTCCGTCCGGCTGTCTGCCTGAAATTTAGCCATCTAATAGTACAAATTGAGAATTCAATCTGAAAACTGCAAATTTATGATAACATCATAAAAAAAACATATTTTTCGAAAAAACAAAACACCCGACTGCAAAAATTTTAATATTTTATAAATGAACTTTTTGGCTTCTGGCTTTCATTTGATACCCATATTGCTATGGTAAGAAAAAAAACAATCTACTTCCTCCCTTTATTTCTATTTGCAGGCGCCATTTTTAAAATTTATATAGCCTATGTCACTCTCACAATTTTGACAAATTCAACGACACCTCATTTGTCAAAAACTGTCGAGCCGTTTGGGCTGTAGGGCGTGCCAAACAATTATACATAGATACATACTCTCGAAAAACATAACCCTCCTTCCGCAGTCGGGTAAAAAAACCTTTTATTAGGATTTCACAAATTTGTACGGAACCCACAGGGCGTGAGGCCGACTTCCACTTGTCCTTTTTACAAAAATATTGTTTTTTCTTCATTTCGCATTACTTGATTTAAGATGCTTTAGGTATCCATGAAATAGCAAAAAAAAACAGAACACAAAAGAGTCATCATTTGTAGAAATGGCATCCGACGAGGAAAAAAAGATTTAAAAAAAAATAGATATCTCAAAACTGGTAACACTTTTACTTGAACATGTAGTAGACGGCACTGTGACCTATTCGCAGTTATAGAACTATCCTTCATTTTTTGGACACCCTGTATGTATACAGGGTAACTGTTTAGTCACCATCAATTTTTTTTAATATTAGGTAAGGTATAAAACCAATTTATAAAATAGGAACCTAGATCAAGTTGTCACCATAAAATATTTTTCCCATATTTAATTTACAATTTTGCGTGCAATGCAAGTCAACAACAATGGATCGTTAGAACATCAATAAAATAAGGGGGCGGGGGGTTTGCGTCGCCGCTAGTGGTGTAGATTGCGTGCCGTGTAGGTTTTCTTAGTATTTTTCTAGACACTTTCTTACTTTTTTTTCTAGATACTTTATCTCTACCTTTTTTGTACTGGGCGATACAAAAAAAACCACGTGTTTTGTTGTTTTCCGCATAGATTACCTACTTATTATATTTATTTATATTTTGATGGTGATTAAAAGTCAACCTGTACAAAAAATGAACCACTGAAATAAATTCATTAATTATTTAATTCCAGGATAAAGCGTGTTCGTGCACTCGTGCTGCTAGCTAGATACCTCTCTCGATTTATCACTTATACAGCAGTTATCTTTGAAGCAATACAATGATCACAAAAACAATATTATTTACATATAGTATCACGATTTTAATTTCAAGATGTTCAGGATATGATAGAAGCTTGAAATTTAACAACATAAATAAGTTTATCTTCGATGAACAGAATTTTAAATTTATTGATCTGACTATGTCTTTGAATAAACAATATGCTAAACTTTCTGACATCGAAAAAACTAGAGTGCGCACAAGAGAAGGGTATAATCAGAACCTAAGGTTTTTATATTTTTCTTCCTATCCTAAACATTCATACTAGCATGGGCGAAATAATTCGTTCATGATACTTGTACTGTGATGATACTAATATTGACGAGGACTCGACCGTCTTGGTGTAGTGGCTCGCGCTCCGGACTACAAAACCAGTGCAGCGGTTGCGGGTTCGAATCCCGCAAGGGGCAAATGTTTGTGTGATGAGCACTGAGCACGAGCATTTGTGTACTTAAGTCATAGAAGTTTACAAACGTATTTATCTATGTCTATCCGTTATCCTAGCCACCAAAGCACAAGCTCACTCTTAGTTTGGGACTACCTAGTTAATTATTCTTTAACTGCATGCCTACCTACCTACTCATTATAATACCAATTATAATAATAAAAGACACTAGTTACCTAATTGGTGTTATTTATTATTATAATTGGTATTATAATGAGTAGGTAGGTAGGCATGCATTTAAAGAATTAATACAAAACATTCTAGGCTCGACTTTTGTGACAAAGAGTGGATTGGGACGACTTTAGATTTGAAACATAAATCCTCCTACCTCTTGGATTTTGAGCCGCAGTCAGGTAAAAAAGAATTATATTCAAGCAAACGGCCAAAATTGAACGTCGATGACATTCCTCTTGAAAGGATGATAGTGCCATGTAAGTCTTCTTTTCAGGGTTCATGTATGTTTAATTTTAGATGTAATTAAACGATTTAACTTAACTAGGTACGTATACTGTTATACTTAGTAGTAAGTATATATTTTATTTAAAGTCGTCGGGAACTTTTGCGATCGCTTTTTTCAATAAGACCGCCTAAGTACCTACCGCCTAGGTTACATCTTTTCCTGCGTAACCTATTTATACCGATTGATTGATTCAATCGTCAGTTAACTCATGTTTGACAGTTATCTTCTTGGTTTCAGTAATTATAGTAGACATAAGCAAGAAAGTAAACAGTGACCCAAACTTTAGCTTGAAAAAGCACCATTTGGACTTTTTCCTGAACAATTATTTCGGGAATACTGCACAGCCTTGCATAATTGTTTTTAAATTCGGTTGGCCTTACACATATGATATTCGAAAATATTATGGCTTAATCGATAGCACTAATACTACTTCAGGGATTCCAGGTAAATACAAAGTTCATGTTAGGAGGATGGCATATATCCTACTTATATGAAAAAAAATGCATACTCTATTACTTACTAATTTGTTATTTTTAGATAGATATTACTTAGGTAGGTACTTATAAATATTGTCTCCTCCAGGTATCAGTGAAGAGGTCGCAATATGGATCACAACTGCTTACAAAAACGTTATTGGTGTAGGCGTTGATTTGCCGTCAGTGGATTCAAATCCATACGGTTACGTAACTCATAACACTTTGGTTGGCTCTGGCTTGTATGTTGTGACCAACGTTGATTTAGAACAATACATACCCGGTAAGAATATACGACGGTTAAATACGAAATCATACTTAAGATTACATATTACCTTGCATCCACCGATTAGTTAACAGTTACTGTGTACGCGAGACTTGAAAGTTGTGTAGGTAGTATTACGTGTACTATGTATTGGTAGTGTAGTGACTGTGCTATAAACTGTAAAATACTGTGAATACGAATATGATACAACTTATAACTTTTGAGGTATATTTTATACCTACCTACTTACATTTCAGATGCTTGGTGTACAGCTTTGCTGCTGCCACAGACAGGCCAAGGATCGACGGCTCCTGTTCGTTTCGTAGCAATATGTCCTAAAAGTAGAATAGAGCGACAAGAGATTCCCCTTCATCGTCTTTAAGCGTAACTATAACAAAAATGTTGTCTGAGATGTTTTTAGCCGCGTAACCCCAATGATTGAACTTTTTTGGCGGATCTCTGTTTGAATAACAGAAGTTAAATATTTTCTTAGTTGACTTAAAAATAAATAGCAAATACTATACAAACATGAAAAGCTGACATTATATATATTTTGTTCTTCATTAAACTAAACTAAGGCCTGAGGGGTAAAATTTATTTTTATAAACCAATGTAACATAATTTGATCTACATTTTTATTATAATGTAATGGAAGCATCAAGATTCAAGAGTGATAATAACTATGATAGGTAATATCACAGAATACCTGAATACTCAGTTTATTTTACGTGGTTTCCGTATTGTCTAAATAAATATTAAATAAAATTGCTGTTGGATTGGCCCAGCGCGAGCGGCAGCTCAACAACCTATTATCACAATTAGGCATGGAAATGATTGCTACTTTTAATTCATTTTCATTTCATGAAATGATGATTTTTTTTCATATGAAATCACATGTGAAATTTCATTGGCAATGATTTTTTTTCGCAGTGTCATAATGTAACACTTTTTGCTATTTGCTACTTATAATGAAATATGAATTATTGTGAACGGTTGCTAATTTGCTACTAAAATGAAATTTCATATTAAGGTTGTCATGAAAAATCATGGCAAACGAATCTAAACTTTATGTTCATAAGTTGAAAGTTCTTGAAATGCCCACCCAGTATCGATCGTCACCTGTGATCGCATGACTAGTGTATTTGTCTTTTTCTAACACGCACCTAGGGCAAATCATTCCTACTCGCTCGCTTGCGACTCGCTCTGCTCCAAGCCGTCATCAATGAATGAAATGAAATGAGCATGATCTATGATTTTGCAGAGTGCGATTTGTAGCAGTCTATATGAAAAAAAATAGCAGGTGTGAACAATGAAATTCATTTGATATGATTTTTCATCTGCTATTCATGAAATCTTCCATGCCTAATCACAATAGGTAGTTGATAGGAGATTTAAAACGACAATCGCTTATTTTTTATTAGGCGTAGGTACGAGGAATTGGTTAATATAGCAACCGAATAAGATTAAAGACAAAAAATACTCGAGAAGAAACTAACCGGTGAGATTCGGAGAGGGTAAATACAACAAACAAACATGCCTGATACCTAGATAAATCGAGCTACAGCTGTTAACAGGGCTAATCTTATCTTGGGCAGGAAAATATGAAGAATCTAAAAGATTCCATTTTTCTTGTTTAGTGATTGAGAGTATCATATCTTTTGTGCACCTTCATATCACGCACATACACATAGTGTAGTTGTAATGTGATGTACCTACCTACTTTTAGTAGGTTGGTTGACGAATGGTTAAATCGTGCAGTCTTATTCGAGATGAGATTCTCAGCACTTGTGTCGTTCGCTGTGTATCTGTCGGCCTCGGCCGAGAACCAAAATGCATTTAACGATATATTATTTAGTGGAGACTTCGAATTTATTGATTTAACGCATCCGTTCGATAACAAAACTATTTACTGGCCTGGAGTTCAGAATTTTGTCTTTACACGGAAGACTGAAGAGTTGGGTTCTGAAGGATCGTGGTAAGAATGTCAATTGATATCTTTAACTTTAAGTAAGTCGGTACGGTCGGACAAGAAAGTGGTTTACCAGTTTTAAGAAAATGTCATGTGTAAGTAAAATAGCTAGGTATAAGGATATACTATATACTCATGGATTTATTACTTTTTTAAGAGAGATGCACATGACATATTATGAGTAGTAGTAGCTGTCAGATTATTTTTGCATGGGAAAATCAACTCTGTTCTATAACGCGCGCGCGAATGATTTTTAACCTTAGGGTGATAAACCACTTTCTTGGCCGACCGTACCTTACTATTTAAACTTATGACACTATCAATGGATGATTCACTGGAGTAATATACTTGATGTAGAGCATGATATTGATGTAATATTTGAAGAGACTAACTTATCTATCATAAAGAGAATACGAAATTAGAGAGAGAATTAACTATCATAAATCTTGTGTGTTGTTTGCTTTTAGACGAAAGAAACTCATTTGACCCAGCCTAGGAAGCAGAGGATTTCGTTAAAACTTTTATCAAATGTGCTTACTTTAATAAATAAGTATATACTTGCTAATGTTTGTGTTATTAATTTAGGTATGCAGCCAACGAGTTCGCCGCCGGAGAGCACGGAGGCACGCATATAGACGCTCCTTATCACTTTTATAGGGAAGGACTACACGCCGGTGAACTGCCGTTGGATAAACTTATCGTCCCTTGTATGTATAGCATAAGTACTTATCTTCACATTTTATACAAGATGCAGTATAGTATAACTCAGTAGCCGTCGACCATCATCTGTTATACCAATGATACTAAGTGACAGTGATAATGACGAGTACATATCTACGTACCTACTATACACAGAAGTATCGTAGGTACGTAGATAGGTACTTACTCGTAAGAAGGCAACTACCGCATCCGAGTAAGCAAATTTTTGTATATGTAGATGACACGATTTGCTGTATTTCCCTTTTTCAGTGATCGTAGTGGATGTAAGCCGGTTGGTAAATGATGATCCAAATTTTGTGCTGCAAAAGCACCATTTGGATTACATGCTCAACGCCGATAAAACATGTGTGGTTGTTTTCAAGTTCGGATGGAGTAAATTTTTTCATGATAAAAAGAAATACCTTGGATTGACAGATAATGATGAACTGAAATTCCCAGGTAAGTTGTAAAAACGTTTGTTTCTATACGAAACCGAACGACTATTATTCGCGTTTGTTATTAATGACAGTATATGCACCTAATTGATAATATAGTAAGGCCCTCTTGCGCAAATGGGCTCTCAACTCAGATCATAGGCCTTGCGCTAGTCCGGATTAGCTAATCCGTACTTGCACCAATGGGCTTTTATTTCAGATAATAGGCCTTGCGCAAGTCCGGATTAGCTAAATCCTGACTTGCGCAAGTGGGACTTAAACTACTAAGTAGTAGCAGTAGGTAGTAGGTAGTTGGTCGATATTGAGTGAGTACTTACGTCGAATTAGAATATAGACGTCAATAATCCCCATCTTTATAATGTGTCCTTTGTAAGAATGTAACATCAATTTCTGAAGAAAACTTGTATGCCTTTGAAAACTAATAAATTATTATTATTATTTTAAAAAAATTAGCAAAATTTATTTATAAATAATTCCCTATCTGATTTATTTTGTTGCGGGATTGAAGAAGACTAGATTAGCTTTACTTTAACGTCACAAGAAGTAAAATGAAAATACAGATCATTTTTGTTGCAAAGTCACACCTATCACAACTGCACAAGGTGTGCAACTGTGTGTCTACCGTAAGGATACAATAATAACTGAAAAAAATGTTTACGACTTTAATTTACTAATAAATAAACTTTATTTAGATAAATTATTGTTTTTTTAAGTGATAAGCATTCACTTTGCAATATTAATATATTATTGCACTTGAAAAAATGACCGCCATGCATGCGAGGAACGCGGGTTCGATTCCCGCCTCTGGCGGTAATTTTTTCAAGTGCAATAATATATTTATTTATATGTTCATCAGTAACAACGAATCACAAAATGTATTTCCGTTACAGTCGAAGTGACCAAATAAAAATAAACTAACTACGAAGCCTAAACTTTAAGTCGAATTATCATGTTTCGGCGAGGCCGAAGAAGTGTCGGCCATTTTTTGGGCGAAACCAAAACTTTGGCCAAAACATGTTTTTCCGGCCGAAACCGAAGCTTCGGTCCATTACTAGTAATCTGTGCTTGAGGACGCAAACACTTGCTCACTGCAAATTTTTGAATAACCTGATAGGAAAAGGCACATATTCTAGATAAATGTATTAAATTATTCTTTTGAAGGTTTAAGCGAAGAAGTTGCAACGTGGATAACTAAGTCATATAAAAAGGTAGTCGGCATTGGGGTAGATGTGGCGTCGATAGACCCAGGTTCGAGCAAAGATTACCCGGTTCACCAAGTGACATCGAGAGCTGGGCTTTACAACATTGAAAATATTAACTTACACAGGGATATACCAGGTAAGTTAGTATATTCACGAATCTATGCAGTTCGTATGTATGATTGCTATTATAGAACAGGGGTGGCCAACCGGTCAATCCTGGTCGACCAGTCGATCGCGACTATTAGTCCAGTCGATCGTGGCGAGGCAAAAATATAAATACGTAGAACTGACTGCGCAACGTACCTAATGAAGTATTTAGGTAGTAGATCGCACAGGGTGTCGTCAGTGAATAGTAGATCTTGGGTCTAACCAAGTTTGCCACCCCTGTTATAGAATCTGCAAATTGTGGTAGAAGTCTAATGAGAATATCTCTTTCCAGAATATGGCTGCACAGCTTTAGTATTGCCGATGAAAATAAAACTAGGAACAGGAGCTCCATTAAGATTTGTAGCAATTTGCCCCAAAAAACATAATTTTAGTTAAAAGTTTGTAAAATAATAAAGAAAACTAATCAAATTGATTTATTTTTTTAATGGAATGATAAAAATCTTTGAGTAACAGACTCGTATTTCGAGCTAAGTAAAAACTTAGAGATAAACTTAATGTTTTTTTTTCTAATCAACCTTAACATATCTAATAAAAGAAAAAAGAAAACAAAAAAATAAAGGAAACTTAGAATTACGATTCCACATTACTATTAGACTTCAAAAAAATGCCTTTTCTGATAAGGCTTTCATAAACCAATTCATTTGAATCATTTCTCAATTCAACAATTGGATAGGGATCATCATACTTGATCACCTTTGCGGTGAAAGGACCTTTATCTAAGAATACACTGCTGAACTCTTCAGAAACAATATCCACACCAAAGTCGCTATTCAGCTCGACCCCATATAGCTTCACTTCAATAGAAGCGGGCGGCAGATTGGTAAAATCATCTGTAATTTCTCTAGCATCAGCTAGAGAAATAATTTCTATATTTCCGTAATCAACATATCTCACTTTTATTTGGTTTTTCTTTTCACTATGTTGCAAGATCGACGCTCTGTACCACTGCCCATCGTCATGGAACAGAGCCACGCAGGCTTTGTTTTCAAATATTCCGTTCAATGGACACATATTTTCACCCTGAGCCTGTAGGTTACTAAACATCTCCTCGTATATTAGGTTAGTTTCGTCGTCGTGAACAATACTAAGTTCTAATGTTTTGGTGTCATTTATGATTGTTATGTTGCACAGAAATTCTTCTTTATCAAATTTTGGGAATGTCGTATATTTCCCTTCTAAGGACTCATCATCATCATCATCGTCGAGCAATTTGTTCCAGTCTTTGCCCCTGACAGTTGACATATCGAATGACTCGACTGAGGTCGATAACGGTCCTGTATCGTTTGACTCTTCTATGATATAATCTGGCCCCGAGTCAGACTCGACCGGGGCTTCCTCAACCAATTTTTTGGCGGGCGGAGGTGCGAACTTGCGCACTACGGCCTTACTGCCATCAGTGTACACGGCCATCTCAAAGTCCACCAAATGGTCGTTAATCCACAGCTTGTCATATTTAAGCTCAATCGGTATCAAATCACCGTCTTTTTCGCCAGTTATCTTCACAAGGCATTGTCTCTCTACGACAGATTTGTGGATATAATCTAGAGTCTGCCTGTCCCACTGGTTGCCAACTGGCTTGATTCGGTCCAGGACACATTTATGGGCTTGTATAGGTATCTGATATAAAGCAATGCTTTTGCGTAAGTTCTCAAAAGAGCACGTTTCTTCGTTTCCGTAGTCGACATAATGCACTAGGCAACTCGACGTGTCTTCGTTCACCTCGATAATTCTTCCCCTATAAAAACGATTGTCAAGGAAAAACATTGCAATGCATGGCTCACCGACGGTCCACTTGGCGAACTTCGCTTTCGGGTCGGGGTTCTTGAAGCGTACGTCTAAAGCTTTGCGGATGAGATCCAGTGTATCTTGTTGGCATACGTCATGCAGATAGAGTACGCCGTCATTGTCAATGTACCTGTAAATAAAACAAAAACATTTAAAATCATTACCACTATGTAAGCTAAGGATCCAATGACTATTTGTTGCTTGATAGTAGTATATGTACAATGTGTGTGGCAGTTTATTGTATTTACATCAGAAGTCACTGATAATAGGAATTCTTGTAGTACCATTTTCATTGTCATCAATATTCCTAGCTATATCGCAAAGTAACGTAACACACTTACGTAGGCATAGCCGTAAACTCTTTATTGGGCAGAGGTTCTGGTGGCAACCAGTCCGAAATAAATACTGTTTTTGAGTTCTTCAACATCATATCCATATTACAGCCGGATTCTTCACAATCGTCTGGCGAAGGGGTATGGCTTTCAGGGTCGGAGTCATGTTCAAGTGGCTTCGTGGGCATCGGTTCCAACTGAAGCCATTCATTTACGGATCCCGTCACATTGAGAAATGATAACATTTCATCATCGGCGCACGGATTTTCAGTTGAAGTGCCCTGTAATCAATATTTCATTAAATACCTAATTTGAAATAACTTTTTATTTGTCCGATCGCTTATCTGAGCCGTCGCCTGCGGGGTACAGGGGTGCGGGGAGCAATTTAAAGTTGAATTTTAAAATTAACATCTTTTTAAAATTCAAATCACACAATCAAATCCCCGTTCTTGTCTACCCCTGTACCCCGCAAGCGAGCTCTCCTCAAATAAGCGGTTGGGCTATAGCTGCTATCGATTTCTACTATCCCAATTGGACTGTTTTATTGAATTTTACTAATTTTTTATTGGATTTTTTCACATCCACACACAATGGTTTTCTGACTACATAAAAACGTTGCATTCTTTCTCCATTTTCTAAAATTTACCAATAGTTTGTCTATTTAGATTTACTTTAGTACATAGAGATATACCTATTATCTAAATTAAGGTAAACCGCATAATTGAGTCCTCGTCTGCGGAGTACGGGGGCGCGGAGATAGGACGAGAACGAGGACTGGGTGAGACGCGGGCGGCAGGCGCATTCTCGTCAAAATTCAATCAATCAAATCACAATCAAATCGCCCAAATAAATCAAAATCGCCCGCCGTCCGCATCTCTCTCGGTCTCCGTTCCGCGCAAATGGGCCACCGACCACAGCCACCGGTGGCTAGCTACAAGCTGTTTACATTGTTTTTATACGCTTTGTATGGAGTCGCCGCACAAGTGAAGCTAGTGGCCTTCACTAGCGACTCAGTTTTCGCGACACGCCATTTGCCAATTTGACTGTACTTCTGTACTCCCCAGCGAGTACTTCTACTTTCTATATATGTAATTATTAAATTTAAAAGTCACGTTTACAAAACTAACCTCTTGTGTTTTATCAGGTACACCCAATCCTTGCTCAATGATTTTCATATTCAAACAGCGCCATTCGGACTTATTCGGTTCTAAGGCACCGCCTTGTATGGTATGATAGACCCATATCTCGATGGGCATACTTTTGTTCTTGAACGTGCCGAGTTTCGTGATGAATACTCTGGAATAGGCGTCTAGCAGTTCCTTGAGGTATTCCTTCGTGAGGGACGGCCACTCGTCGCCCACCGCGGGTATGACGCCACACAGGTGGCACTTAATGGCGGCGTCCCCGACCGCTGCAAACTCATTGGGAAGCTCTCTCAAGCTTGCGATCGGCACTGTTTCGACGCAAGCGAAGTCAGAGTAAAATATCTTCGCGTTTTCGTTCTCCAATTCGACTATAACGGCGCGTCGCCACGTCTGCGACTGATTGCAAATCGTACAGCATCTGTCGCCAACGGCCCAGTCGCTTTTGCCCTGAGTTTTCTTCGTCGTGTAGTGTTTTTGTATCTTCTCGTATAAATCGTTGAACAATTTGTTCTGGTGGAGCAGCGAGATGTATAACAGCGACGGCGATTGGTAATTCAGAACTTTTGCTTCCAAACGGAGAGGCCCCTTATCTTTTGCTTCTAAATCGGCGTCTTTTATTTTCTTTTTTAGCGAGCTTTGTCTTTTCAGAATGGTGACTTCTGGTTTCGGTTTCAAAGATGGCTTCGGTGGGTCAAGAGGTGATTTGTTTGTGATAACTTGATCTTGGGAATCGTTTTTGTTGAACTTGAATAGTCTGAAAGAAAGTAAAATACAAATTCTTTTATTTCTCATGACATGTGGTAACCAAGTTGACAAAATAGATAGGGTATGCAGTAAGTTGATGATGCGCTACGAATGGCGTACGAAATATTTTGAATGTCAATTACAAATACTAATAAAGAATAAGAAAAAATAAATTGTCAGAAATAACACATAGAAATATGGGGTATGGGTAGATTGCAAAAACAGATAGAGTGAAGTTAAAAGGAAAAAATAGAGTGAAGTTAAAAGGAAACATTATAGAAAGCATCTAGTAGTTGACTCAGGATGCAACTTCGACCCGAGTTGCCGTCCAGAGAGCGAGAGAGACAGAGAACGAGACATATAGATATAAGTTTCTTACCCGAAAGTGACAGCAAACTTGTGCTTGATCATCCGTTGTTGATGCACACCTCGTTGTCCGGTTCGGCCTTGTTGTAGACCGTGACGCCAAGACCTCGCGCACAAGACGCTTCGTCCACGTGCAGTTCCAGCAGAGAGAGGGAGAGAGCGAGAGGGAAATAGAAAAATCAATCTTACCCAAAAGTGACAGCAAACTTGTGCTTGATCATCTCGTTGTTGACGAAGACCTCGTTGTCCGGTTCGGCCTTGTCGCAGAGCATGACGCCAAGACTTCGCGCTCGTGGCGCCTCGTCCACGTGCAGTTCCAACAGAGAGGAAGAGAGCGAGAGGGAAATTGAAAATTAATCTTACCCAAAAGTGACAGCAAACTTGTGCTTGATCATTTCGTTGTTGACGCAGACCTCGTTGTCCGGGTCGGCCTTGTCGTAGAGCGTGACGCCAAGTCCTTTTGTACGTGACGCCTCGTCCACATGCAGTTCCAGCAGTCGATCCTGGAACCGCTGCAGCAGCGCCACTGATCCTGTGCTCCATTTCTTGTTCAGGGCAGTCACGCCAGCGAGGTGACACTCTGTGGCCTGTGTGAGGAATAAAAAGTATGGTAATATATAGACACAAAATAAATACCAATACTGCGTACAAAAGTATTACTTTGCAAAGGGATTTAAAGAAATATACTTAATGGCGGCAAGAGGTGTAATTTAACTCGCCGAGTTAAGGACCTGTTCGTTTAAATACCGAAATCCATTGAAAGGGAATTTCATTCTAATAAAAAATTATAATACGTATTATTATAATTTTTTATTAGAATATAAATCTAAATCTAGTCAGTGAGCGGCGCGCTGGGGTTGACTGCTACAAGAAGCTACTATCGTCATTTAGCGCAACTAACTAACGTTTACTACTGTTTGGAAACGTATTTGACACCTACGCCTACAAGGAGCGGAAAAGGGCGACGTTCTCGAAGCCTGTATCGAGTAACTGCAGTCGCTCGCGGCCCCGAAACGGCAACTCATATAGCGCAGTGCATCTCCGCTAAATAAGTAACTCGCGAGCGCCCGCGCGCTGGTGAACTGTAGGTGTATGCGACGCAGCGCGGACCAGTGCACTAGCAGCGTGGTGCCAGCGGCCAGCAACTCTGTCACTACACGCGCCCATATAGCGCAGTACATCTCCGCTAAATAAGTAACTTACCAGCGCCCGTGCTGTAGTGAACTGTAGGTGTATGCGACGCAGCGCGGACTAGTGCACTAGCAGCGTGGCGCCAGCGTCCAGCAACTCTGTCACTACACGCGCCCATATAGCGCAGTACATCTCCGCTAAATAAGTAACTTACCAGCGCCCGTGCTGTAGTGAACTGTAGGTGTATGCGAGGCAGCGCGGACCAGTGTACTAGCAGCGTGGTGCCAGCGTCCAGCAACTCTGTCACTACACGCGCTCATATAGCGCAGTACATCTCCGCTAAATAAGTAACTCGCGAGCGCCCGCGCGCTGGTGAACTGTAGGTGTATGCGACGCAGCGCGGACCAGTGCACTAGCAGCGTGGTGCCAGCGGCCAGCAACTCTGTCACTACACGCGCCCTAAAAGCGCAGTACATCTCCGCTAAATAAGAAACTCGCGAGCGCCTGCGCGCTGGTGAACTGTAGGTGTATGCGACGCAGCGCGGACTAGTGCACTAGCAGCGTGGCGCCAGCGTCCAGCAACTCTGTCACTACACGCGCCCATATAGCGCAGTACATCTCCGCTAAATAAGTAACTCGCGAGCGCCCGCGCGCTGGTGAACTGTAGGTGTATGCGACGCAGCGCGGACCAGTGCACTAGCAGCGTGGCGCCAGCGTCCAGCAACTCTGTCACTACACGCGCCTGATAGATTTTTGTATAGAATTGCTTTGAATATGTGTCGGAACCCAGTTAAACTGGTAGCATCAGTGCCAGTAATAAATTTAATTGATGATGCAAATAATCCCCCTTCATGGTTGGAAACGGCTCAACGGAATGATGTTGAAACCCAAAGCATAATGGACCAAGTCCTAGCCGGCGATTTAGATTCTAATCAGTATGTTGTCATAAATAACTTGCTCCATTATAAGACTGACCCTGAAGCTACACCAAAACTATACGTCCCAAGGGGCTATAGTCTTAGCTTGCTGCGTCTCTACCATGACGATAATTGTCACGTTGGCTACGATAAGACCATCAGCAAAATTAAAGAATATTTCTGGTTTCCTGGCATAGCGGCATTTACTAAAAAGTATGTTTCTCATTGTTTGATTTGTGTATCTCGAAAAAGTCACTCTGGTCCTAAGCAAGGCCTTTTACACCCTATACAAAAGTCTATTCCGTTTCACACCTTGCATTTAGACTGCACAGGGCCCTTTAGGCAGTCTGCTGAAGGATTTAAACACGTCTTAATGATAGTAGATGGCTTTACCAAATTTTGTATATTAAAACCACTAAAGACTTTAAATGGTCAAGAGTTGGTGAATGTGATTCGTGAAACGGTTACATTATTTGGTTCCCGACCCTTGTAATTACAGATCGAAGCACAAATTTCACGTCCAATCAGGAAATGGAAATCGAACATCATATGATATCCACGGGCACCCCGCGTGGTAATGGTCAAGTTGAAAGGTATGTGGCTACAATAACAAACATGCTCACTACCAGTATTAACGATTTATCAGAATGGCCAAACGTAATCTGGAAAGTACAACTTACCTTGAACACGACCATCCAGAAGTCTACTGGATTCTCCCCGCTTAGATTATTAGTAGGTATAGACGGTAATATACCCTCCGTACAGGCTCGACTAGCTGATATTATTGATGATGCAATTCGACCAATTATTGACTTACAAGCAGATCGTCAGTTAGCAGAACAACGTCTAAAAGATGTTTCTGAACAATTTAAGGAGCGTTTTGATACTACCAGACGAACCAACAAAACATACAATATTGGTGACATAGTTTACGTGAACCAAGACCACAGGCGTCATGACAAACTCAGCCCCAAATTCAAAGGGCCTTACGAAATATTAGAATCATTGCCAAACGACAGATATTCATTAAGATTGTCCGTGATAGATTATTATAAATCATAATTATTTGTTTTATATTAGTTATCAGATGTTTAAATCGATTTTGCTAGATAAGTATAAAACATAAATCGATGAATTTAAAATGTATATTCATGTATAGTGGTTATTTACCAAACATTAAAAATATGAATGGTTTTTGAGTGACCTTACATGTGAAGAATACATAGATACTGATTTATATTATACTGATGATTAAAATTGTTATGCGTAGTAAATAAAAATATAATGTCACTACATAAAGTAAATTAAAATACTTTCAAGTAAGGTAAAATCGTTACAAGAAATAAGGTGCTGTGTTGATTATAAGAAATAGTTATTGTAAATAAATGATTCTTTTTTTTTGAGAAAAATGTTTGTTTATTATGTAAATATTTGATTTATTAAATACAATTTTACACTTAATGCAAACATTTGCTCTATTTAATACAAAATAAAATAATGTTTTTAAAGTTTTATTCTTTTTTAAGTTGTTTTGTTGTGACACATATTTAAGAAGTAATAACTTCAAAAAAAAAAGAGAGAGATAAATGGATTACTGCTTTGCGGGCCCCTATACCTTACCAAAATCACGGTCAAGCAGCGTGATGGGTTTGGTATACACAGGGTAGACGCTTTAGAGAATCACTGCTGGGCGGCCCCCTATACCTCACCGTAATGCACATCCAGCAGAGTGATAGGTTTGGTATGTAAAGGGTAGACGCTAATGTAAGATAAAAGAAAATGATGAATGTACTTCGAGGACGAAGTACTTGTCAGTATGGCCGTGATAGATTTTGGTATAGAATTGCTTTGAATATGTGTCGGAACATTTCTATTTTCACCTTACCTTATGGTCTCAATATAAACAAAACATTATTTCTATAAAAATAAACAACTTCCGGGCAGTTGAATAATCTAAAATAGTATGACATTTTTATTATTTAAAATTGTTTAACAATTTAAAGTATTAATTATAGCAAATTAAAAATAGTATGGTTTATGAAATGTCTTTATTAAAATTAATATTTCAATATATTAAATCAAATGAATTAAAGAAAACAGACTTCCTGATCCGGTGTGTTTACCCCTCCACATACTATTGAGCAACTTAATTTAAATAAATACTCGAAGTAAAATAAATTTGTGAATATTATTATCTAAAATAATCTGCTATTTTTTAAATGGTAATGGCATGAAAAATATCACAGTCAAAAATCTATTTCTATTTAAATTTAATGGCGGAAAAAGAAGTGCGGCTTTCTTCCTTTTCCGCTGTTCTTGCCCCTCCACTCCTTATATAAGCGTCAGACCCGAGACGTTAGACACACTTCTTCACTGTTCATTGGAAAGTGCGAAAGCTACTCGATTAGTTATTGGTTCTGCTCCATGAAAAATTGTCTAAATAAGAAAAATAAATAAGTGGACTGAAGATCTTGAATTACGACAAAATAAGTGTAAAATATATAGTAGTAAAATAATCTTATTGTTTATATTTAAATAAATGAATTACTGATAATTGGCGTTTTATATTATTGTATATCTTTTGTATTTAGTTAACACGCCCATATAGCGCAGTACATCTCCGCTAAATAAGTAACTCGCTAACGCCCGCGCGGTGGTGACTTGTCGTTTGATGTGGCGCGGCGCGGACCAGTGCACTAGCAGCGTGGCGCCACACTGTGGGTCGAAACGCCATTTTGAGGGACTTAGCATATGACTTTCTATTTTCACTTTTTTCTTTTTACCAATGGATAGCCTATTATAGCCTTAATCGAAAATGTCATAAGGCATTTTGTGCTAAACCTTATAGTTTAGCTGTAAAAAAATAAATAGTTTTTTTTTGTATGGGACGGATTACTTAAGTCTATATTGTTGTTGACCTAAGGGTGATCACGCATTAAAACCTTTTTATTCTTATTATTTACCTATAGGACTATAAACAAGCACTAACACCGTGTCTATAAGTCTGCAATTCTCTGAGGTATTGCGATCGGAAAATAAATAAATTTTATACCTTACAAAGCTTGATTTTTGAATAACATTTATCAAATTAAACGTAAAATAGTAACTGATGGTTACGTATTTTACCATTTGTGATTAGGAAACGAACAAAAGCATGAACCCATACAATCTTTGAGTACTTGAATGTTAATGAGACGTTATAGATGCTGCTTTAAAAAGAAAAAAGTTTTGGTTTGTGGCTATTCTATAGACGTTTATGCTGGAATCGCTCTGCATGTTTCAGAGATAATTGGATTAGATAAATACAATAAAATTAAACGTTAAGCACCTGAGCATTTATTTTTAAAATATTGTTCATTGACACAAAATATAAACATTTAAGTAGGTGCATAATTAAGAACATAAAAATTATTAGAAAATTACTTAAAATTAAGCCAACAAAACATACAAACATCAACGAACCACTGACTTCTCGTTTTGCCTTAATATTTTAAAACATTTACACAAATATATCATAAATGTAACAACACAAAATCATAAATTACACTTTAATAACAAAGAATTTAATAAAATAATATGTACAAAGCTACCATTCCAATATCAATAATACAAGTATTTACAATTATCTTAAATCACAAGGAATTTTAATACAATGAAACTTACTCACTATCACTATTACTATCTTGTAAATTATCTACATCAATAAAATCTATTGCTGGTTCTGTCGGAAAATCCAGAAGAAGCTCTTTGGCTCTCGAAGAGAGAACCAATAGGTTTCGTTTTACCATCCGAGGTCTAAGACTGGTAATCTTAGGATCAGAAGACAAAAGAAAATTGTGTAAAATATCTTCATTCGTCGCTATCCTACTTACTTTCCTAGAATGGTGTTCTCTATAATTACGGAAGTCTTTATTGCGAGCTTCTGCTGCTTCTTCCGACAGTTTACCAATTGGAATGGAACCAAAATGCTGAATAATGGCAGAACCATGCACTAAAAGTTTGTGCAAACTGGAAGGCATATAATACCAGGGATACAGTTTTACATATAATTCCGCAGTATCATTGCAAAATTGAGAGAATTTAGAAATATCAACGCGTTCTCCACACGCAACAGTTTGGAGAATCACGTGTAACCTTTCAATTAAATTCTGATCAATTCCAGTGATACGGGCTGTTGTGTCTGCTTCCCTGAAAAATTTCCTTGCAGTATTGCCATCGTTAGTGGTGCCAACTCCTTGCTTGACCACATCAATTAGCAAACCACTGTCCTTTTTGAATGCTTCTTGAATAGCGCTTTTGCGTAGCTTCATTTTTTCTTTGTCATCACCTCTGCAACTCCATGTTTTGAACTCCAACCGGTAGGCTACAAAACAAGCAAAAATATAATGAAAAATAATGATTAAAAATACTAATACTACTACTAATTATTACTTCAAATAATATGTAATTTAGCGTGGTGAAAATTATATTTTTTTTTCTTACCTATATGTAGTAAGCACTCCATGCACCTTATCCAAGCATGAAGAGATGATAGCCCATACTGATACATATCTTCATTATGCTGTCTTTGGGGATGGGATTCCAGATCATTCATTTCCGATGGCTTCGCTTTACAAATATCGCAGACAGCTGACGAAGTCCCTGATAAATAGGAGGCTATCTTGCCGTCAATCATTGTCAAATGTAATTGGTGTTTTACTGCAATCTGTTCAATTCTTGACGGTAAAAGTGCTTCTATTTCTCCGGATATGCTGGCTTTTATGGCTGTTACAGTTGCTTGAGATTCTTTTGTAAATTTAAACATAATTGGACGGCAATAAAAGGTTGAAGAAGGTCGGTCATTTTCCCAAAGCACTGTTCCATCAGGTTTCTGCAGCCTAATCGGTACTAGACTGGCCATAAATATACTGCTCTCATGAAACTCTGTATCAGACTTTTGTTTGTAATTACTTTGACCTGAAGCACCATCAAAACCCCATTTGCTCACAAGTTGTAAATCAGTGGCAAGTTTCAGGTCCAAAGTAATCGAATCCAAAAGTCTGTATACAGTTAAATCCAGCAAAGCTTGCAACTTAATTGATGCTCCGTCTTCAGTAACCAAGATGTCTTCTGTTTTTGGATAACAATTCTGTTTTTCCTGTCTAACTTTATAGTACGAAGGGTACAAGTCTGTACCATTTTCGCTAGCTGCCTCTCTTAGGTTTATGTATTGCCACTTCGAAAGTTTAAGGGAAATTATTAAAGCCAATGCTTTTTCGGGTGTATATGTTTTTCTTTTGTCTTTACTTTTACCTATACAATCTTTTACTTTTTCAAGGTCTTCTGGGTTATCCAATAAATGTTGCATAATTTTTGCCACATCTTCGTTTCCAGAACTTTTTAAGCTCCTCATAGCAACCGCATTCACTTCTTCAGGGGACAATGACAGCGATTTATTTATTTCCTCCACACGTCTTCGCTTTTGCTTGGAGCCCAAATCTTCAAAAGGTTTTCTTGGTGTAAACATAGCTGTTGAAGGTCCTGATGTAGGAGATTCTGACGTAGAAGGTTGTGATGTAGATGGTTCTGACGTAGAGGGTTGTGATGTAGATGGTGGCAGATTTTCTATATTATCAGTATCATCACACGTGTCTTCATGATCTTTGCTTAAGATAACTTCTTCAGGCCAAGTTATTGGACTTTCTAGCCAATCTCCATTGTTCCGTATAAACTGAGGTAAAACGCGACTACTCCTTCTCCATCTAGCACTCACAATAGAACAAAATCGCTCACAGAACTTTTTAAGTACAGCACTGGTCTTCTCCGGCACATTCATTTTCTCTTGAAGAAAATCAAAAAGTTTTTTACTGTCCGACAGTGATCCCAAGTTTTCTCTCAAAATCACAAACAAATCTAAATTATTTACTATATTTTCCATCTTAGCGAAAAGAAAATAATTCACAGTCACAAGAGATTTAAATAGCAGTTAAACGAAGGTTCAACGAATACTAGTTATGATTTTCTCATTACGGATATTATATACCTTTTGTAACACCAGCAACTATTGAATTTTCATAATAAAATAACAACCCTAATTAGTAATTAGAAACCTAAAATAATGAGTACTTGAAAGTGATTAGTGGTATCACTTAATTTATTTCATAAATAGATAATAATGTGAAACATAGTTAGTTAATCACGTAATCATTAGCTATTTTAGCAGAAAACATTACCAATTAGCGTAAACATAATAGTAAGTATTTGTTTTCAAAGTAATTTAACTAATTTCTTAATCCTTTGTATGTTTTTGAGTACTTAAAGATTGTGTGGGTTAATGGTTTTGTTTATTACCGAATCACAAATGGTGTAATATTTAACCTGCACCTACTATTTAACGTTTAATTTGATAAATGTTATTCAAAAATCAAGCTTTATAAGGTATAAAATATATTTATTTTCCGATCGCAATAACTCAGAGAATTGCAGACTTATAGACAAGCTTTTAGTGCTTATTTATAGTACTATAGGTAAATAACAAGAATAAAAAGGTTTCAACGCGTGATCACCCTTGGGTCAACAACAATATAGACTTAAGTAATCCGTCCCATACAAAAAAAACTATTTATTTTTTTACAGCTAAACTATAAGGTTTAGCACAAAATGCCTTATGACATTTTCGATTAAGGCTATAATAGGCTATCCATTGGTAAAAAGAAAAAAGTGAAAATAGAAAGTCATATGCTAAGTCCCTCAAAATGGCGTTTCGACCCACAGTGCACCACCACGCCCCGGTAACTCCGTGACGACGACACGCGCCCATGTAGCGCGGTTCATCTCCGCTAAATAATTAACTCACCAGCGCCCGTGCTGTAGTGAACTGCCGGTGGATGCGGCGCAGCGCCGACCAGTGCACTAGCAGCGTGGCGCCAGTGTCGGGCAACTGCAGCCTCACGCGGCCACGCCCCGGTAACTCCGTGGCGACGACACGCGCCCATGTAGCGCGGTACATCTCCGCTAAATAAGTAACTCACCAGCGCCCGTGCTGTAGTGAACTGCCGGTGGATGCGGCGCAGCGCGGACCAGTGTACTAGCAGCGTGGCGCCAGTGTCGGGCAACTGCAGCCTCACGCGGCCACGCCCCGGTAACTCTGTGACGACGGCGCGCGCCCACGTAGCGCAGTCGTTCTCCGCGCGGTACTTCTCCGTGTTCACGACGCAGACCATACCTGGGAAATGTTATTTGATGGACTCAGACAAGCAACAATGCTCGTGTGATTAATGTTAGAAAAAACTCGAGTCCTAAAGACTTATAAGTTTTTTTCAAGCATAAAATCAAGTTTCTTAAGTTAATGGCTGCGGTTCCAGATTTTAAGGAGTTAAAAAGTCAACTTCTTTTTTTCAGAGAAAAAAAAAGTACGGCAAATAATCAACATTTTGAGTTAAACTTTATTTGAACGCATTCTATTGATTCATTTCCCTCCTTTCATTGATTTGGATCCCTATAATTCCTACATAAAAAATGATAGTTTAACCTTCAGCATAGTCATATGGCAGCTTGATTTCAGCTTAGAAATCTGAGGACTTAGTACCCGAGTAACTGTTTCATATAACTCAACATCTGCACGCTACCCTAAGGAGGTTGCATCATATTAAATATCACTTAAAAGAAAAAGTAAATTAGATTATTTAGACCTTACAATGAACACAAACGTGTTCATCATTGATTGGAACAACAAACAATATTATTTACTTACCCAATTCGGGTAGATAAATACTGCCAGTGTTGACGCTCAAACTGTACTCTTGTTCCATGTCTTCGCATAGCTTTTCATACACGCTTTGCAAATGACGCTGGAAGAAAATTATTTATTTATTTACCTAGTTGGGGGTGTTTAAATTATATCGTTGGAAATTGTACCTACTTATATCGTCTACTAGGGTCGTAGGTAGGTGATTTTACTAACATATATTGTAATGTTTTGTACATGGTAAATAAATTAAAAAAATAATTAAAGAATTGTTTTTTTCTTTCTACACTGTTACCAAAAAAGAATAGCAACTCACCTTTCGCACGAAAAATTTGTCAGGGCTGACGATATGTGTGATGTACACCTCTTCGATGGATTTAGGTTTGAAGTCATTGCTCATGAACAACTTCGGCTTTTCTACGATCCCGGTTATCGGCGGGTACTACAAAAAAGTTGGTGGTAATATAAGAATCCAGGCGGTGGTTTATATTAAAGGTTTTAAAGTTCGCTTTAAAAGTTACAATCGAGATGGTGTGACATGTTTGTATGCAGTGATTATACGCATATTATAAACTATCGAAGCATTCTTTTCGCTCAAAAATGGTGTCACGAAAGTGTATCTGTGGGCGGGGCCTAAAAGTGTGCCAGACAGCTTTCTCGGTTTTCTACAATCCCGTCATCTAGCCACCATAGCTTTTATAAATAAACAAGGGATTAAAAATGTAAATGCCTTGTGCTGAGAAGTGATGCATTAATCATACAGATTACGAAGTGGACAGGAATAGCTATGAACACTTTTTATAAAAAGCACAATTTTACTTATTACTACTTACGTACAAAATATATTCCTAGCCGAATTTAGACTACAGCGGCCTATCTCACAGATATTAGCCAACTGCGGTGGAGATATTATAGCGCACTAGTGTGTGCGCAATACACAGGTGCACTCTGTTCCTTCACTCTCATAATTCGGTGAGACGGCAGTCCGACATGACCGTAGAGAGATCGGGCGCAGGACCAACGGCTTAACGTGCTTACGTACAACAAGTAACCACGCAAGTATACTTATTACTATAGTAAAACCCAAATAAAGTTTTCAATGTTGTCACTTAAAAAAACTTTAAATATTATAATACTGAAATATTATTACCGGCAGTCTCGGGTTGATCATCTTGGCGCGTTCGTGAAACACAAGCGCGTGCGCAATGCTGACGCCGTCCTCGAAAGTGGTGACGTCACACTCGTACCTCACCATAAAGTCGCTCGTCGAGCGGATGTGGCGGACATGAATGACCGCTTGTTTGCTATTGACAAACAAAATGTTATCTAGTACCGTCGTTATTAAAGTAATAACTTTATTAAGCATTACCTTATTAGGTAATAAAAAACGGGAAAGTGCGGGTCGGACTCGCGCACGAATGGTTCCGTACTATTACCATATATACAGGGTGTGGCGTAAATAGTGGTCCAAAGCAAAGGTGTGGATACACTGTACACTGAAGCACCACATACCAGTATTTAAAAAAAAATTATGTACAGGGTTTTCAAAAAAAAAAAATTTTTTAATTTTTTTAGAAATCGTTACCTTGCCTTACAAATTTGGTTATAATTTCCAAAAATGAAGGTTTTTTTTATCCATTTTTTTTATTATTATTGCTGATCAAGTGATCAATTTTTTTGTAAGGCAAGGTAACGATTTCTAAAAAAATTAAAAAAAATTTTTTTTTTGAAAACCCTGTATATAATTTTTTTTTAAATACTGGTATGTGGTGCTTCAGTGTACAGTGTATCCACACCTTTGCTTTGGACCACTATTTACGCCACACCCTGTATATGTTATGGACCAAGTGATTAATGCGGGCATTATTAATAATGTGCGGGCATTATGAATAATGTCTAGCTCTATCAGGCTAAGTGATTAACTACTCTCTAAACTTCATTATTAATGACATTGCACGGTCATTATTATATTGCTACGTGACAATTGGGCATTTTATACATTTTGTTCAATAACCTTGAAATCCACCAGTTTTTTAACAAAATGTAGGTAACACTAAACATAACAGATTCCCTCCCCGTACCGCGTCGAATATAGGTAATTAATCTAAAAAATGAGTCTGAATACTTAAATTGTTTAGTTTGAGTTCAATGACAATAATAATAAAAATAGTAAGTAATATTTTTGTATTACTCTGCCCAAAAGCTGATGGACAATATGTGTATAATGCCCGATCAATTTGATTTAATTAAATATTTCAAATTGCACTCTTATATTGGGCATTCTTCATAATAAACGGGCATTATGCATAATGTTTAATTTATCACTTGGTCCATAACACATTAGACTGTATATTATCACCTTTTTGGTAAAAAATAAACACGTTTGTATAGGGGGGACTCCTATACAAACGTGTTTATTTTTTACTTAAATATATTTTTTACTTTGTATTTGTTGTTATAACGGCAACAGAAATACATAATCTGTGAAAATTTTAACTGATTGCAATTTTTAAGGTAAGGTATACATTTTTTATAACGTACAAATTAAACATATTATTTACTTACTTGTCGATAATGTTTTGAATGAGTATGGAATCGTCACTGGTCCAGCATCCAGTCTTGGGGACACAGTTGGCCAGAGAGCAGTTCAGAGCCAGCGGGTACGGCGATTGAAGTCTTGCGGCCGGCAGTAAACGCAACCTGAGATTTTAAATATTAACCCCCTTACTAATAAATAATACATTTGCCACTATAATAACGTGTAAAGAGATGAGACGGTTAATTTGGAATTAATGACAGATAGGTGTCATGACATAATATTTTTTGCAGTTGGTGCAGTGTTTTGTTTTTTAAGAAAATATGTTTGCTTGTTTAACCCTTTGTATGTTAAGTATGGCGAAGTGAACCCCCGCAGCACGATAGCGAGACAGCGCGAGAGAAACATATCAAATTAGCAGTCTCATATTTATTCAAGTGTTATAGCAATGGCATAATCATTATTAGTAAGGGGGTAACAATATCAAGTCAACCCATTGATTGAGTACATTTTCATAGGATATGTGATTTTGCTAAAACACAATTTTCATAGGATATGTGCTTTCGGTCTCAAACATTGATATTTACTAAGATAAAAGAATTTTCTAACATTTATCAGCAGTATAATATCTCCTGCAAATCCATTTTACGAGGGCTGCATTAAAAGTATCGGAAATTGAATATTTCCTGTCATATTAAAATCTTTTAATTGCAAACTCCTTGGTTTACAGATTCATCAAAAGATTCTCGGTCTTGTCAAACTTGTTTAGTCGTTGAAAAAATGGAATTGACTCGAGAAAATTCAAGAGCGATGATATATTATGACTTGCGAAGTGGTTTAACACAAAAACAGTGTGTTGACCGGATGATTTCTGCATTTGGTAATGAAGCACCATCCAAAACCACAATTTATCGCTGGTTTGCTGAATTTCAACGTGGACAACAAATAGGTGTAAAAAAGTTGTTTTCCCGATGGATACCGCATTCGCTCTGTGAAGGGCAAAAAGCGGCTCGCGTTACTTAATGCGTCAGAACTCTCGAAAGATTCCATGCAGGATCCTCAAATGATGTATACAACATCGTATCAGGTGACGAATCTTGGATATACGCGTACGAACCCGCAACAAAAAACCAGTCACGAGTTTGGGTGTTCGAAAATGAGTTAAAGCCAACAAAAATTGTTCGTTCACGGTGTTTCTAAAAAAATGGTGGCCACGTTTGTCTTCAAAACCGGCCATGTTGCGACTATTCCTCTTGAGGGACAAAGAACGGTTAATGCAGAATGGTATGCTAGCATCTGTTTGCCACAGGTCGTTTCTGAACTCCGTAAAGAGAACTGCAACCGCCGCATCATCCTCCATCACGACAATGCGAGTTCTCACACCGCGCACAGAACAAAAGAGTCTTTAGAGCAAGAAAACATAGAATTATTAGACCATCCGCCGTACAGCCCCGACCTAAGCCCTAATGATTTCTATACTTTCCCTAAAATAAAGAATAAATTGCGTGGTCAGAGATTTTCATCACCTGAAGAAGCTGTGGACGTCTACAAAACGGCCATTTTGGAGACCCAAACTTCCGAATGGAGTGGTTGCTTCAATGATTGGTTCCGTCGTATGGAAAAATGTGTCAAATTTCGCGGAGAATACTTCGAAAAGCAATATTTATTCTTTGATTCCCGAAATTTTAAGTGCCGCCCTCGTATAACTTCTAAATACAAGTGCGAGTTGTGAACATAACTGCAAATTCCAATTACAAAGTTGATTGCTGAATTAGTGATCTTTATTAATATGCTTACAACATCCAAAGTATCAATTTGCATGTTAGTAAATAATATTTCGGTTTCGCGCAAATATTTTGCAGTGTCTTTTAAACCGTCAAACAAAGGCAAATTCTGTCCATTGTGTGTACACCGTGTTTGTGTGTCTTCTTAGATATTTCTTTATATTCTTTATCTACATATAGACCAGCGATATAAACACATCAGTACAGTTAAGTACTACAAACAACGGCAACGGGTGCTATCAGGTACTCGGTAAGCATGGAATAACTTGATATTTTAAAATAAGAATAGAACCCAGCAAAGTGTAGGTGTAATCAGTAGGTTTGAAAAATATTATGTAATTTAATGCATCCATGTCATCTAATTTGGAAAATGGCTTTGTATTATGCTGATCCCAAAGAGTACATCAACAAGGTTACTATCTAAAGAAATATTATGTAGATATGCCACTTACTTATCAATCCCCACAACTTCTGTGCTTCCAAAATCTATGCAAAACACGTGCACTAGTATTTGGTTTGAGTTCCGGCGATCGATGCTGATGACGCGGCACCTTTGCCACATGTTATCCGTTTTGTTGAACACCAGGTACACTTTGCCTGTGTGCACAACACGTATTTGTATTATAATCTATGTGTGTGTTTGTTAAGCAGTTTACAAGTAATTGTAATGTGAGCTGAGGTTTTTAAGATAAGGCATTTAATAATATCCTTCTGTTATACTCGTAGAATGTGAGTTTAGTAGATGTATCATGTTCTTCAAACAGAAGTTTCATTCATACGAAGATCAGTGCACTGATGGTTCGGGTTGAAATAAAGTTTTATGTATACAGGGTGTCCCATAAGTCAAGGTTAAACTTAGATAGGGTGATGTGCCAGGGGTTAGCAGTTATGGGAAAATATGGAAAAATTACACGTTGCGTATTTAAAAAAATATACCTACACATTTTACTAAGACTAAAAAACAGACATCTTGTGGTGCTATTAAGAGCACAGTTTTAATTTAATTTAAATAAATTTGTTGTTAAAAAATGTACAGCAATATTCTGGTAAGTCAGGATTCAAAAATGGTAAAAACTAGCTAGCTAAATACAACTGTTTACGTTAAAAATAAAGGAAATATAAGACATACCTTCAGACACATGGTTTACGGAGGGTTTCGGCATCGAGTTTGCATTTCGGAATTCTCTTAGCATGTCCTTTACAAGTTTCTGATGGCAAGAACGTTGCACAAAGAAGTTGTGTGGATCAACTATGTGCGTGATATAGATTAGCTCCTGGGACCCTAGAATCGTGTCTCGAATTTTAGAGCCTGTAATTCTATAAATAGCAAGAAAAGTAACTTTTTAAATAAATAAGTTTTATATTATATTACCTTCATGAATCTGCTTAGGGTGTTGACTTTCTTCAAATGGCTGAACGTGATGAACTATCGGTCGCGGGCATGATTCATCTAAAACGGAGAAAGATTTGTATGGAAAATACGATTTTAGACGCGCGAAGTCGCGGGAAACTACTAGTAAAAAATAATACTGTGCTCACTTTGTGTAATATAGCTCTTGTACGATGATTCGCTGTCGCAGGAATTGAGCGACGACACGGAACCACTCTTGGTGCGGTATTTAGGAACGTTCTTGTAAAATCCAGGCTTGTTATCCCGCATGTTATAGTCTCGAGTGGTACTATCCCGAGAAGAGTTATCCTTCACTTCAGTCACTTTTGGTTTCTTTTGCTGTCTTACATCTGCAGAAAGAAGAATACAAGCAGGTAATAGAAGTCTGAACATTATTTTTTTTAAATTAAATATTTCAAGATCTTAGTGCTTACCTTTAGGCAGTTCAGGTGGAAATACGGGTGCGGGAGGAGGCGGTGGTATTTCAATACCCTCACCAAGTTCTGAAGTAGATTGAAGTTTGTACATAGACTTCACATTTCCCTCCAGATGTATGTAGTCAGTTACTAAAGCACAAATATCTTCATTCACTGCCACCCTAAAATCATAGAAAATATTTTACATAGTCATTTTTTCACACAGAAACCAAAGTTAAACTAGTTAAGCAAGTCAATTGGTTAAATATTCCTTACTTTAGGGGATCTTTGCTGTTTTCGTCTTTTGTCAAATACCATGGTGTTTCAACAATTTCCTTTGCACTTTCCAAAAGGACAGAAAGATTAATCTGGAATATTACAAAATAATTGAAATTAATTATTCTTAAAGCAATCATCAACATTATAACGACTTATACAGGGTGGACCGTTTACAGTGGTCCAAAAATTTTTTTTAGCTTAAGAGCACCATGAGTGATCGTTTAAAGTATACTTTAGTTAAGCGAAAACATATGGTTTAGAAGACTTTTCTCTAAATTATTGTTTTTAAGTGATAAGCATTCACTTTGCAATCTAAAAAAATTATTGCACTTGAAAAAATGATTTTGAAAAAGTGAATGCTTATCACTTAAAAACAATAATTTATTCGCCAGGGTGGCCGAGAGGTTAGGCAATCGCCGCGGCATGCGAGGAACGCGGGTTCGATTCCCGCCTCTGGCGGTCATTTTTTCAAGTGCAATAATATGTTTAGACTTTTCTCTATTTGGTAATTTAAATTCTAAATTTGGTATGGGCATAGTGCAATAAAATAATATACTTATAGGTTAAAATTTTACTTCATTCATGTTTTAGCCATGTGGATACATATTTGTATTGATTTTTTTTCTAAAGGAATGATTTTTAATCCAAAATAACGGCCAAATGATAAAAATTTAATTATGGTAAATTTCGTGATTTTTCGATTTTCATGTACATGATGTTGTTTTTGAAGATGTTGCAATCGAAGCACTACTATGTTTTTTTGTGTAAAGAATAACCCTATGTTAACATACATTTTAGCAGTGTCAGCAAAACTATGGCGGTACATTTTTTTTCACAGGATTTTTTCGAAAATCAATCTTTTGCCGAAAAATTCTAAAAAGCTACAAAAAAAGTTAAACTAAAAAAAAAAACTATTAATTTACACTAGATGAGCCTATAGCGCAATAGGTAGACTGTTGCACTATGCCCATACCAAATTTCATTCGATTCGGTCCAGTAGTTTTCATAACAGAGAGGTTTTGCGTCAAAAATATTGAAACTTCGGATTTTTTTTAAAAAGTCTAAATTTCTAAACCATAAGTTTTCGCTTAACTAAAGTAAGTTTTAAACAATCACTCATGGCGCTCTCAAGCTGAAAAAACCACTGTACTGTTTTTGGACCACTGTAAACGGGCCACCCTGCATATAATACCTACCTGTTTCTGCTTCTCTGGGTCTGTAGCTAGATTTATGGCATTCAAAACTTTCTTGGCATTTGTTATGCCATTTGTAACATCATTCTTTGCTTTACGCAGAGATTCCTTTTCAGCAGACTTTAATGCAATGATTATATCAACCACTTCCTTCTTGTGACTTTGAATTTTGGCGGAGAGTTTTGAAAAGTGTTGCTCTATATCAGCCAAAATGTTTGTTAGGTCACAAGCAGATCCGGTATCATTTTCTAAGTTGTGTAGTATGTTGCCTATGTCCTGCCAAAGTCACGAGATAACAATTAGAATCTACACTAATATTCAAAAGTGAAAAACTGTGGGAACAGTTTCAAGAATAAGAATGCTATATTATCCCTGAGTATATATTATAATATTTTTAATTGCACCTGGAACCGGGGCAGATCGCTTTTTATTTATAAAATTAAGATGTTATTTAATTAAGTAACTAATTGCAGTGGTAACACTTACAACAGCTGTCTTTGTAAGTCTCTTGAATGTGTCATTTACTTTAGGTGAGATCTGGTTCAATTCTTCATAAAAGTTTTCATTCTGAAATAGGAAACAATAAATTAGTCTAGGAGGATAATAAACATAAATATGTATGTTTATTATTTAATTGTAGTTATTATAAATATATAACATATAATATTAGTAATTATAAAATTTATGATTAATGATATTTATGTGGTTTCAAGTAAGGAAATATACTTACAACATCTTGCATAGACACTACATTATGGTTCTTGCATGATTTTTCATCACCCACCATCAAGCAGTCCATACAAATCGATTTTGAACAGTCATTGCAATAGTAGTCCAATGTCTTATCTTTGTGTATTTTACATTGATTAGGTTCTATGATTTGTTCTAAAAAGATTTTTTTGTTAAGTTATTAGTTTACCTGAACAGTGTCAATAACAAATGGTTTAGCAATCAGGTTTAACTTACCAATATTAGTCAGGACATGGTTTTTGAACACAATAAAGTTTTTATGGGTTTTATTAAAGCAAGTGTCACAGAGCACTGTTGCACATTGTTTGCACATCCTAGTGGTAGGATTGCGACATTCTATGCATTGGCCTGTAAATATTAAAGTAGAGTAAAAAAAAACAAAGGTAAATAAAATTAATTCTATTTTATATATATAATAAAAATCATACCCTGAGTGCTCTCAACACTCTTGATGATTTTCTGTAAGTCAACGTAATAGTCTTCATTTTTTCCACCTTGTGTGAGATTATTATCCTGGGAAATAAAATCCATCATATAATTTGACTAAAGAACCAGCTAAGTCTTTTTATTGCATATAATTTTATTATTTACATAGGCACCTAATAAAATAAGCAATACAGATATTTCATTGTAGCCTACCTCCAAATACTGCAAAGTGAGTTCTCCTAGCATAAAAATGTTCACAGGGAACATTTGGTACAGAACCATTTTATTTATAGACAATAATGCTACATCCGAGGGTTTGACTTCCATATCACGGTGGCATATTTTGCACTCTATAGGCTCCGCACACTTCAAAATATTTCTGATGCATGACTCGCACATAGAATGGCCACATGACAAGAGCAGTGGGACATTTCCTTTTAGTTGAGGAGTGAGAGCTATGAAAATAAATAATTCAAAGATTAATAATAATTATGGTTACTGTATAACATTAGAGTACCCATGTTTAGTGAGTAAAAAGCAAAGTACAGCAACATGCCACTAATGTTGTTGATGCATAGTTGGTACAAAACTGTATTAATTATTTATTATAATGTGTTTTTAGTTTACCATAGTTGAAATGTCCAAGAGTAAGACCTGAGAAAAATTTGTTGTAGTTAGACACATTTTTTACAGCTCATGCCTAAAAACCTAATAACAATAATAACATAAAATACTAAATAAATTACTATTTTACTAATGAACATGTTTCATAGCTTTTTAAATAAGATTACTTTTTTAAAACAAGATTGAGATCCCTAAAATAATGCAAATGGAAATAGATTTTAAGTGATTGCAATAACATACTAACCTAATTTCTAGGCATTCTACCCTGGATTCTAGTAATATCAGAAAGAAAGAGTTGCTGTGAAGATCAAGACAATATGAATAATTACATAGGTTCAATGTAAATCATGAAATGCTGTAGTGACATTGGTCATTTGGATAGGTCAAATAAAGAAAAAGATGAGTATTATATTTTACAGGCACTACCTTGTGTGTGTAAAAGGGTCAGAGGGTAAATTAAAATGAAGTGGAAGAACGAAAAGCAAATCAATTTTTTTTAAGGCCAATGCAAATTGTGTTTTGTAGGAGCCAGGGATTCCTTGAATTATGTAGGTAGGTTGGCTACCTCTGAGAATGTTTTTATTTGTAAAATATAAAAACCTACTATTACCTAGATTCGGCGATACTCACTTTTTAGATGATAAAGTTGACTGCAATTGGGGCAACATTTTTTCAGTTTCTCATCCATCGCATAGAAGTTGATTATGTCGGTACGGACAAAAGAAAAACATAAATGCCTCTGTAAACGAAATAAATCGCTGAACTAAACAAAGTTTCTGATACCTACTTTAGAAACTAAATCTTGTAAAAGCCGGTGCAACATACCCGGTCAAGATTCAAGACACAACACGGAAGAAAACAAACTAGACAACATAGAATGTGAGAAAAGCTCAAACAAAGCTAACTTACGTATACTGTGCTTTTAGTTAGATTGCGAACCTGCTCAAACAAACCGGAACATTGCCGAAACCGAAACGAAACGAAAACCCCAAACCACAAACTAATAAATAGAGAGAGGGCCAGCAGCCAGCAGGGCCCTCCTGCCTGACAGCTTAGTTTACATTTTCTGCGTTTTGGCGCTGCGATCGCTTGTCTCTCTTTGTATCATCTGTGGTCTCTCTGCCTGCCATTTTGTTACGTCATCCTGAGTTGACGACCGTTAAATTTGACAACAATGTTTGTCATGTCAACTTTGACAACCCCTGGCCCATGGCGGCCGGCGCGCTATTGAAATTGTTCAGAATCAGAACATTTTGTTGCATAAAAACATTTGTTATAGTTATTATTGTTGCAAGAAGTGCTACACATCGGCTTCATTGTTTGCCAAAAAACGATAAGATAAGGTGTAAATGGGTGTCTTTCCTTGTGCCAACAAATCTCCATCTTTTGGGTCTATCTAAAGACCAACCCATTAATTCTCTGCAGCTGCGCGGGGCCCGTGCGGCGCGTCGGTAATAATAATTAAGTCAGGGTTGCCTCTTTAGGTAAAAGGTCTTTTTATTTGTAGATTGGCTTAAAATGTTTTACTATGATTTAGTGCTTTACAAAATGTTTACATGTGCAAAATTCGCGGTTGTCTCGAAAAACTGTAATAGTACAAACAGTTATAATTAGTAAGTAGTCATGCGGAAAACAAGGGCAAGGTGGGATGAAAGTCACTCTTTTATTAGATCAAAGAAGTTATAATTATTTTTATAACTTATGCAATTTGTTTGCAAGTTTTTACGAAATTAAATTACCTAAATTTCGCTCACAAACATGAAACATGTTGTTATGTAATAAATGATTTTCAAAAATGTGTACACACATAGGTATTAAAAGCATCTGAGGGCACTTTCAGCCTGCCGTAAAATTATGATGACTAATTAAAAAATATTTGTAAAGTGCAAATATTCGAGACTGATAAGTCCAGAATTTTATTTAAATCTGAGACTAATTCAGGACTTATATGCTTTTGATTGCATTTGTTTAGTAAATGACTGGATATGTTAACCATATTACGTAATTAGTTCGCTTAAAAACGAATCGACTGTAACACAAATAATTCAAAAGTGCGTACGCGACCGCCCGACGGTTGTTGGCAGCCTACTGACTTACGCACAGACGTCGATGCAATTAACGCATCGAAGAGTAGGTAATTAACGCGCGCAAGTACATCGAGTGAGAGATGCCTGGCTTAGGTATTTGTATCCGTGCTTACACACGGAGGAAGAAATAGCACGAGGTGAACATGTTCTTGCCCCTGGAAAACGTAAGTACTTTTTCATTCATATGATAAAATCTAATGAGTAGGTACAGACGACCAAGGTAAATATTGTGGCATCATTTGCAGTTGTGATAGGGATGATCGTTCCCGCCTCCGGTGATCATTTTTTCAAGTGCAAAATCTACTATAGGGATGATTTTGCATCTAAAATGCAAAGTTTTATGTGCTGGCCACTGCAATTAACAGAACTAATACAGTATTATGTGTGAACCAAGACAAATGTGGTTTTCAAATTTGTTATAAATGTGTATCCTATCGCTAGTCTTGACTTGAATAACTTGATGATCAATAATTGGTAAAAAATGACCTCTTAGTACGCGTGAATCAAAAACATGCTAAACATAAACATTATAACACGCTAAACGCTACAACCAGCCTTTTTCTTTAATAATCTTTAAATCTATCTGACTTAAATGAGCCAACGCCATCTAGCGGATTCTTAAGTACTGATTTTTGATACTAGGAAAATCCCTCTTCGAGTTCTTTTATCCTAGTATCTGTTATCATTATATTCTTTTTTTTATGCTCAGTTGCCAATCTTTGCCAATAATGTTGCCAATATACTCTAGTATATATTATATTAATGCTAGTACCTACTCATTAAGCTAAGCCCTTACAGAGGGCTTAGTACGAGTTATCATTTGTCAGTCTCACACGCTCACGATCGACTGTGTAACGGAAATTTCTATAAAAAAAGGTTTCCCATCGTGCTGCTAAGGGCACTGAGGGCTTAGTGCGAGTTTTTTCATGTTCCCACCAGAAGCGTAGCGTGCTTTGGCGGGGCCCTGTATAAAAATTTGTTTGGGGGCCCTTAGGAACGGTAAAGATTTCTCAAAAAAAATTTTTTTTTGCATAAAATTGAAAGAAATATTTATTCATTATTGTCACTTTCTCTAAAAATTTTACAAGCAATTCAAATTAAATATACACTCTCCTTGCCTTGCACTCTCTCGGTAAACTGATTTATTAAATCATTTATAGCTGATGATATTTTTTGCTTACGCACGGTGGAGGCCCCCGTGGCGCGGGGGCCCCGTATAATTGATACGGCAGATACGGCGGTAGCTACGCTCCTGGTTCCCACCTTAGTCCGTGTGACCACTTGTGGGACGAAAATATGTAGGTATGGAAATTTGGTTAGCCCTCCCCCCCTAGCGGCACGTTTGCGGCCTTTTTTTTTCTTTGACACTCAGTCGATCGTGAGCGCGGGTGAGTAACAAATGAAAACACGCACTCTTCTAAAAGCTCGCATAGGCCATTGAGTAGTCAGAATGGAGAAAGCATGGACGGCCTTCCCCTCTAGCCAAAAATGTTGACCATATAGTTTGAGTGCTTATATAAAACTACTTGGTCGTGACCGTTTAACAGAATCTATCGCACGGTATATTCTAAAAACAAATCTTTCTATTGTGTCTATCGCGACTTGTCGCAACAAACATCTCCGTGTAGAGAGTTAAAAATGGTAAATTGTGCCGTTTTCTGACCCAAAAACCGCTCATCATTAGTAAATTTTCGGTTTCATGGCGTGACTTACTTACATTTTTGAGTACAAATACTTTTATTTACAACAGTATTTCGAAAATCATTGTTCTTTACTTTGAGGTTATTTCGACAAGTTAGCGATACATACGTTGATTTTTTTCTTCATAGTAGGGAGGCTAGTAGCTTCATAGTGTGGGGACAACAGCGGTAACTAACTTAGTTAGTAATTAGTTAGTTAGCTTATCGCTACAATTATAAATAATAAAGTGTATGTTATCTAAATATTTAAACATACATTAGACATGAATAGAGATGGGTTTATGCCCTGGCATATTGGGCGCATTGAATAAACGCCGAATAAATGCCCGTAAACGCCGAATAAATGCCTTTTGACTGGGCAAAAACTTTAATAAAAGTTTTATAAAAAAAGAAACATTCAAATAGTTATATTTAAGATTGAAAAGTGTTTTTTACAAAAATATATTGGACTATAGCTAATATATTACTATAAACACTAAGAAATTGATATGATAAGTGAATGGTATGTCAATGTTACTAGTTAAAATAGTGAGTAAGTATTCATTTATTTGTTTATTTAAACTTTATTGCACCAAAAAAAAGAAAGTACAATTGGTGGACTTAATGCCATAAGGCATTCTCTACCAGTCAACCGCATGGAAATGCAGAGAGTTAATAAGTGGCGTTATTAAGTAAAGTAGAGAAATTAATTTATGGTAGAACTAAATTACTACTGAATAAATAAACATACATACTAAGATACATAAATAGGAAGATACAAATACATAAGCTAAGTATTAAACATACATAAATAATAATATAATAAATACGAGAATTAGTCAGAATAAGTAACACGACAACATTATTACGGTAGAAAAAGACACGTAGTGAGACAGACGAAAGTGATGGTCACTCCCGAAAAGAGTCAAGGTAATAATTCAGTAGAGACCTCTTGAACACAAATTTGCTTGGGGACATCTTGATCTTGTAAGGGAGGGAATTCCAAAGACGGATCGCAAAAGTAGTGAAGGAGTGGGACGTGAAGCCGGTTTTGAAAAGAGGTGTAAAAAGGGTCAGATTGAGGGTAGAACGAAGATTGCGTAAGGCGGTGGATCCCTGATAAGCGTTGCTTCATATAAATTGGAGAATGAGGGTCTCGAAGGATACTGAAAAGGGTGCAGAGAATTCTTATGGATCTGCGATGACGGATGGAAAGCCATTTAAGCTTAGAACGGTAGGCAGAGATGTGGTCGTACTTCCGAAGGCCGAAGATGAACCGGATGCCATTATTAAGCAGACGATCAAGTTTATTTAGATAAGCTTCGGAAATATTTGTACAACACACGTCAGCGTAGTCGAGAAGGGGGAAAACGAGGGACTGAACAAGCAAGGATTTCGTTTGAGGAGGTAAGAAATGTTTAAATTTATAGAGAGCTCGTAATGTGGCGTTGACTTTCCTGCTGACCTCATCAATGTGTTTATTCCAGCAGAGAGTGCTGTCAATGTATAGTCCTAGGTTTTTGACATTCTGGCTATATGGTATTACACTATTATTAAACAAGATAGGCTTAGTTAACTGTATGCTAATTCTAGTTAACTGCCGCGAGCTACCAATGATGATGGCCTGACACTTAGATGGATTCACGGATATACCGAATTTCCGGGACCAGTCGGCAATATGGGCGAGATCACCATTGAGAGCTGATATGCCTGAGTCAATGTCAGTAACCCCGGCTTGGGCGTAGAGTTGAAGGTCGTCTGCATACAGGTGGTGCGATTGGCTGTTCGCACCACCTGTACGCAGACGACGACTGGGGATGGGGGGTGATGAAGTATATGAATATGGAAAAGAGAAGAGGGGAAAGTATACCACCTTGGGGAACACCAGTCAAAAAACTGTTGGTTTGCTCGCACAGCTTGGTGATGACCCCGAAGATAAGAAGAAAACCATTTCAGTGCCTCCGGTGAGACCCGCAAGTGAGATAACATGGCAAGGAGAACGTCGTGGTCAACTGTGTTGAATGCGTTGGAAAAGTCGGTGAGAACTAGAATAGTAATTTTAGAGTTCTCCATACCCTCTCTTATGTCCTCAACGACTTTGAGAAGCGCAGTGGTCGTGCTGTGGCCAGGACGAAATCCTGATTGGAAACCACTAATCAGGTTATTTGTCAATATGAAACTGGATAACTGTTTATGAACCGTGGCTTCCTAAACATTGGAGAGAAAAGGAAGTATGGAGATAGGCCGAAAATGATTGGGTTAACTTGGGTTAGATATTTACTCGCTACGAATTATTCACTACGAATCCTGACCTCACCATGCACGTTTGCTGCTACTGAACGGTCGTTGAGCATCCATGGTTTCATACAAGGTGCAAAAAAAAATCGCTTTGCAACAAAAAGAGCAGCTCAAATCACATCTTTAGCGTACAATTGGAATAAAAGGAAATTAATGATCCATCCGAAAATATACATTGTCCAATGTTAATGATCAATCGATCAATACCGACGGTCTTTTAAGTGATGATTTGGCGCAACTGGGTAAGAAAGGCAAAGGGAAGCGCTTCCTACCGACCGGTTTTATGGTCAGGGACCAAGGTCCAATGGTCACCGTCTTGGTTGAGCTATGCATAGTTAAGCTCGTGCTAAATCTTATATATCGCGGTTTGAGTTATATGGAGCGGGCTAACAGCGCCATCTAGCCCGTAGGAGCCGAGTCAGGGCGTCACGTCTGAAAGTTGCTTGCTAGTGTGGGCGACAGTGGTAAGGTGTTATCACACCACTCCCCCCGAAGAAACGGAGGTTGTTTAAGCCAGGATGGTTGAGAGCTCAGCAGTCTGTGCGTAGTGAGCTTGTAAGTAAGTGCCAGTGCATGTTGAGTTCACGATGTGCCGGGATGTGCATGCGCGATGTCCACGGTGAGTCGGGATGAGCATGCGTAATGTCCACGGCGAGTCGGGATGCGCGATGTCCACTATGAGTCGGGATAAATGCGCGATGTCCACACGATGAGTCGGGATGTACATGCATGATGTCCACAGTGAGTCGGGATGAGCATGTGTGATGTCCACGATGCGTGCGGATGAGCTCGAAGTCCACAGTGAGTCGGGATGATGAGCTAGGTGAGGCTGCCGAGGAACCAGGTAGAACCGGTGTGGTCAGCGGCGGTGTCCATGGTGAGCTGGCTTGCAGGAAACTGCTGGCAGGATGCTGGTGGCTGGGTGCTGTTGGCAAGAGAGAAGGCGACGCTGATGATGACGACGGTGAGGCTCCGTGCTCCAGTGTAAATCACGTCGGGGTCACCACTTTGTCGCAATTGGGTTAGGAAGGCAAGGGAAGCGCTTCCTACCGACCGGTTGTTATGGTCGGGGACCAAGGTCCCAATGGTCTTGGTTTAGCTATATGTAGTCAAGCTCGTGCTAAATCTTACATATCGCGGTTTGTGTTGCATGGAGCGGGCTAACAGCGCCATCTAGCCCATGGGAGCTGAGTCAGGGCGTCGCGTCTGGCAGTTGCTTGCTAGTGTGGGCGACAGTGGTAAGATGTCGCCACAATGATTATGAAAATCAAGATGAATGTAACTCGATTCAAGTTAATACGCCTAATGAATCCCAACCTAAATCTAATATGAACCCGAGTGATGATGGTGGTAATTGAAGATGTCCTTATTGTATTATTTGATTTTTTACGTTATATACACCAAAACAATAATAATTAAGACTACGATGACTAAGTCTCGTCAATATTTAGTTATGTTTACGGGACTTAAAACTGTAGCTTTATAATTACTTAAGATTCAAATAATTCGAATAATCAATTGTTATTTAACAAAACTGTGATTATTTTATGACAGTTTATATTTAATAAAATGTTTTTTTCTAAAAAAAAGACACTATGTTTTATTTTATGGTAATATTTCGCTAAAACAAAGTTATTGGTTTTTCTGCCCAGTGATCGGGCATTTATTTGGGCGTAAACTCATTTATGCCCAATATGCCAAGTTTATGCCCATTTTGTCCATATTTGTTTTTGCCCTCGACCCATCTCTAGACATGAATGAGGATACTAAAAAAAAGTTTTTTTTAAATGTCCGATAGATCCCTAATGATAGATTAGATAGATCGATAATGGTTTGTGGTCGAAAAATACTGGCTTTCTTCTCACACAAGTGTGATTTATTCAGCATCAGCACACTTTGAGTCAAGATGTTTCCAAGAATGTTCGGACGGAAAAATAATTTTGTCCGTGCAGCAGCAGCAGTGCCTAGGTACTTTGAAACTTCTTAGCCAAGTGTGAAGTTTTTAGGGTTTGTTACGGGTAAAAACAGGACTTATTAAGACTCCGACGTCCGTTCTGTCTGTCACCAGGCTGTATCTCGAAAACCGTGATTGCTAGGCTTGAGTTTTTTGCTCGATAATAAGAACGGCAACAGGTAGACGCTTAAAATAACCGCAGAATATTAAGTTGTATAATCACTTCAAAAATAGATTATGTCTTATATTCTTATATCTATATAATTATGTAAGTAAGTCGTGTTAGTTACATTACACCACGTATAACACAAGAACGGTTGAAACAATTATAATGATTTTTGTGTTTTTTAATTTGCCTTCGTCTGGACTAGGACAATAAGTATTAAAATATGATATTCATCGAAAAAAATATAGCCTAATACATAATAATTAGACTAATCTTCGTCGGCGCGGTCGTGATTGGATGGGTGACCATTCCAACCATTTAAGTGAAGTCCATGACAAGCATCTCCGTGCTTCGGAAGGCACGTTAAGCAGTTGGTCCCGGCTAATATCTGTGGTATTAGTCGTTAAGCCTAGTCAGAGGCCCTAGGGCGGCTTGATAACTTCTGGCAGTAAGGTTCGTCACTTGCCTTACTGGAGGGGTGTATCCTACACCAATCTGCACTGACCCTGACCCCGTGGTGAAGTATGGCTTGTTCCTCCTCATAGTTGAGGTGAGGCCTTTTCCCAGCAGTAGGATCTAATAGGCTGACTTATAGACTAATCTTTCCCGTAACATTACCATGATTATTCTCTTATATTCCGATTAGAGTTGTAAATTTCACATCTTTAATATACTTTTCAATAAATAAGCAGTAGTATTGTGCTAAATACACACACAAACAACATTCTAGATACTACTTTGATTAAGACTTGGTCGTATTATCGTAATAAAGAACATATAGGTAATTAAAGCTCTAAAAATCAACAAAGTTAAATAGTTTTAATATTTTGAACACTCATAGTGTTCTTCCTTATTTACATAAGTTTATTAACAACAAAGTTAAACTTAGTCTTTCTCTTTTTCTATCAACCTTCCCATCTATTGTGTTGTTTAAAAAACGGCCAAGGTGTCCTATCATATTTTCACGTCTATTCTCGATCGTCTTCAAAATGTTTCGCTGATACAGCCATAATATTAGTAGTATAGGATGAGTGCATTTAGTTAGTGAGCTAACGAATTAGTAAGCCATGTCCCGTCCTTAGCAGAAAATTGAAGGGGCAATAAATGTCAAAATGTTTGTAGTGTGCTGTACGTTTTAGGCATGGAAATGATTGCTACTTTTAATTCATTTTCATTTCATGAAATGATGATTTTTTTTCATATGAAATCACATGTGAAATTTCATTGGTAATGATTTTTTTTCGCAGTGTTATAATGTAACACTTTTTTGCTATTTGCTACTTATAATGAAATATGAATTATTGTGAATGGTTGCTAATTTGCTACTAATATGAAATGTCATATTTAGGTTTTTATGGAAAATCATGGCAAACAAATCTAAACTTTATGTTCATAAGTTTTAAGTTCTTGAAATGCCCACCCAGTATCAATCGTCACCTATGATCGCATAACAAGTGTGTTTGTCTTTTTTTAACACGCACCTAGGGCAAATCATTCCTACTCGCTCGCTCGCGACTCGCTTTGCTACAAGCAGTAATCAATGAATAAAATGAAATGAGCATGATCTATGATTTCGTAGAATGCGATTTGTAGCAGTCTATGTGAAAAAAAATAGCAGGTGTGAACAATGAAATTCATTTCATATGATTTTTCATCTGCTATTCATGAAATCTTCCATGCCTAGTACGTTTGCTTCCTCGTCCTCCGACAAAAGTGGCGAAATTTTCTTAACTGGGATTTTGACACATACTCTCTCCATTCTATGTTCTCAATGCACGAAGCCCTCGTCACCATTGAGCTACTCTAAGCGTTAAGGCACGGACCACAGGGACTTTTCGGATAGTTCCAAATTCTTTGTTTTGGCCACTGGTTTAGGCGCTGTAGTCATCTACTTCATTTGACATTGTCAATTTATTTTTTATTTTGAATTAATGATTTTACGGCCTTGTACAATTAATTCAAAATTATGTAGGGCTTGTGAAAGTCGATAAAGAGATATCGATACTCTAGTGATGGGTCATATACTTATCGATGCGCATGCGGGTAGGGTACCTACATACTTAGTTAAGTTAACATTCATTAAGTTTTAAACAATATTAAGCTTTTTGCCACACGCATTTATACACGGAGTTACTTTGCATCCTTGCCATATTCACAGAGATAAAAGAAGGGGAAAAAAAGAAGAAAAAAAAAGAAGAAGAAGAAGGGGCGGCGTTTATGATGTTAGAAAGAGAGCGCAATCGCCGCGGCTCTTTCGTGCCGATGAACAGCCAACAGTGATGTGTATGTGCTACGATCGTTATTGGTGTGCGTAACAGATTGTCGATAAAATTAAATAATCAAGATTAAAAATCAAAATTTTAGGTCACTATTTTTTTAATGATTTGAGTTCAGTGTCCGTAATATAGTTACCTCTGTAAATATGGCAAGGATGCAAAGTAACAGCGTGTATATTTCCCTACCTTTTACTCCGTTGTGGCTATGCACAAGCCGTGTAGGCGAAAAACCCACAAAAAAGGCATTTAAGTAACAAAAAACTGGCATGCACAGCCAGAGATTAGCCAACTGCGCGGGACATATTACAGTGCACAAGTGTGTGCGCAATACACAGGTGCACTCTCTATTCCTTTACTCTCATAAGTTGAGAGATCAGGCGCAGGACCAACAGCTAAACGTGCTTCCCGAGGCACGGGGGTGTTAACACCACCAACTTCCTGACTCCAGAACTGTGTCTGAGTTATTTTAAGAAAGAAAACCCCAACACTCTCGGCTCGACCCGGGATTCGAACCCGGGACCTCGTGGATAGTACCCAGCGTGCTGACCACTAGACCAACGTGGCTGTCACATACACACGTACTAAATCCACAGGGATGTGTAATAAGTATTACATTACTTGGATCTCCTACTCAAATAATTATGCCGAGGTCGATCTCTAATACACCAAGTAAAAGCATCCTTTCCATAGCTCGTACGAACTCGGTGATGTTCGTGCTCGTGGCCTGTTGACTGTTATTGGTAAGCTGCTCCGCATTGGGTTTTATGGGAAGTGGGACATCCTACCTAAGCCTAAAAACCAACAAGGGAGAGGAGATCTTCGCGTTCGTGTGCAGGCGGATCTATGTTGTTAAGTGATATTGTATGAAAATCTTAATCGCCTGAAGATATAGATACCCGCCAATCAAGTGCTATGTAACTTGAAGTGATAGAGGTCAGTTTGTACACAGTTGGTTAAGTTAAGAGGCATTCATGTTAAGGCGCGCGCGCACTTCGCGCTCGTCTGTCCCCGAAAGCGCACGCAAGTAACGTGTTACGTAACCAACCAACAGCGCGGCCGGCGACTTATCAACTAAAGCCATAAGCCACGGTTACGAAATTAGTCAATCCTTTTGAGACCTTCAGTCGACTTCAATGCCGGGTCGAGCCTTAACGATTGTGACACGATCGTGCTGAATATGTGTTATGGTGATTGAATTTGAACGTAACGTAACTGTTCAAGATGAATAGGCCTGCGGCTGTGGGTTTGATGCCCGTTGCACTGCTTCTGCTGTTCGCGAGCAATGGTAAGAATGAATGAAACTTAACAATATTTACGTCGAGAATTTTAAAAAATTTGAAGGTGTTAGGTGGTTCCCACATTTAAAAGTTGAATAATTCTGTTTTGCAGACGAATAACAAAATCTCAGCAAATTACTTGCGAAATGTTTAGGTTAATTTGTTTAGCTAAAGATAGAGTGAAAAATTCGATTCTCACTTCAACTACTGTGAAGTGGAAATGTAACTATTTACTTGTACAGTAGGTTTAAAGATATACCTAACTACTCTATAATGAATACTTAACTAACATACTTCAATACCTAGACAGTAAATATTTACTTGTACAAATTGTTAGGCGGTCTTCCTTATTGCTCAAATAAATTTTAGAATATAATTCTTAAAAGTATACCTAGATAACTCTTTCTTGCACATCATATTCATAAAAATACCTAGCTTTAAAATAAGCACCATATAATTTTGAGTTGGTGTATCTTTTATTTTAAATACAGTATGTTACTTTAAAGAGTCCAGTTAATCTTTATGGGGGTGTATATGGCATGGCTATCAATAGAAATAACATAGCGTCCAGAATTGCACCCACATTAGGCCATAATCACGCACCCTAATGATTAGGGTGTGCGATATGGATCAAGCGCGCCGGTTTCTGTAATATAAATTAATTACAAATTTTTATTTAGGTAAATACTGAAGCACTTTTTGTTAGTGATAATAAATACGAGTAAACCCTAAAATTAAAACAAAAAAAGGATGAAAACTTACTTAACTAATGACTGACATAATATCAACGCACACCCCAAACTACTGCGATTAGTAACCTGAAATTTTGAACTATTCCTACTTCCATTTATAGTGCAGGTGAGCACTAATTATTACAGGGAAAAATTTGTATGAAACTCTGTCAGTTTTAAAGCTAAATCGATAAAATTTAATCTTACCTAGATGCTATTTGGTTAGAAATTAAGAACGACGTATTTCGTGATTTTTGAAGTTTCAACATCTAAGGGGGTAAAATGAGGGGTGGAAAGGTAGGAAATTCGAAATATGCGCGAACGAAGTCGCGGGCAACCGCTAGTTATGTAAAATTTTTGAGAGCATGAAAGTATTGAATGCACTGTAAGGTTTTATCATGGTTTTGTTGGTTTATCTCTTTACTCTGCTGATTACCTGTAAGGTAATTCAATAGCAAGTAATTACATCTACGAGTATCTTGCTTAGTGTTTATTTACACTCACCTAAATGACCGGGTCTTGACGGATTTTCCGTCGATTAGATTGAGTTATGCACGCGCGCTACCGAGTGTAGGTATGTCTTAATATACGTTAGATAAATGGGCATTTATGTGTACAAAGTTAAAAAAATGCACAGCGGAAACGAACACTCGCAAATTCCAGGGGCTATCTAATCTGTAATCTACAATTTAAGAGCTGAGATCTTGTCGTTGGAGTCTTGTCCATTTCCCTTTTCCATGCTAGGGGCTTTCCATACATTTAATGGTCTAGTCTAGTACTCAAGGAATTCGTCCGAGGATTGCAAAAGTCTCTGATATCCACCCATTATTGGTTTTGAAAGCGACGAAAGTACTTTATAATAGGTAGAAAAAAAAAAGTGACAAAACGTCAATGTATGGTCTGGATCAAAGTCTGAATTTTAAAATAATTACGTCGTGCGAGCTTCTTATTGACCTTTATTTTCCGAAGCCTGCACTGTTTTGCACCCCTGTGCATGGGGATAAACCATACGCACGCGCTTTTAATACAGTAAATAAGGTTTTCAAAATCAGCTGTTTTGGTATCCAAGGACGCCATTCTGTGTTTTACCGTTGCCTAGCACCTGCTTTCTAACAACCAATGAAATGCATCGGACTGGTTTGGGCTGTCTCGCGCATGCATCTTGGCGACCAATGATACCATCGGAGTGATCGGCTGCCTGGCAACGTATTTGTGTTTTGACTTTACTGCTGACAATTGTGTATTTTGTAATTTTTGTGTTTTGTACGTTTATTTTGTCTTTTTTTCCTCTTTTGTATGCTCTTTAAGGATTGTATATAGTAAGTATAACTAGTTTTAATAATCGTGTTTTGGCGCCTTTCATAATACTATGTCACAGTCTTCTGGCAGTGCTGGTGATGCTAATTTGGTACAATGCCCTCATTGCTCATTTCCGCGATTCTTTAGAGGTAATAGAGGTTTAAAAATTCACATTGGTAAATCCCATAAACCAATAGACAACGAAATTACCGCTTCTTCACAAAATTTATCAAATCAACCTCTTTGGCAATTACTCGGTAATCTCAAAAATTCACTTCCCGTAATAAAAAGAATCCCACGAAGTGCTCGTCAACAAGTTGCTTCCTCTCTTTCTCAGTGCGTTGACCGTGTAATAAATGAAAATTCTACTGATAGCTGGTCAGATCTTTTAACGTTTGCCTACAGAATTTTAAGTGTCACCCAAACTCAAAACAACAGCCTAGATAGATCCCTTACCCAAAAAATCAAAGAAAACTGCCGATCCATAAAACACTTTAATGATTTAATAATCCCTCCTTTTCGGTCTCAAAATTCTAATCATTCCTTGAAATTAATAGAATCAAAAATAAGCGATGGTAATCTTAGGGGTGCCTCTAACCTACTTTTTAGCAGTGATGTCATTGCTCCCTTCTGCCAGGAGACTTTTCTTGCTTTGGAAAATAAACACCCACCTTCAGCCACCTCTCTGCATCTACCTGTGCCTCCTGCTCCAAATGATTTGCATCTCTTGGTTAGAGAGGATGATGTTCTTGCAGCCATATTTTCATTTAAGAGTGGGTCTGCTAGTGGTTTAGATGGTTTGTCTCCACAACATCTCAAAGATTTGCTTTCACCCTCTGTAGGAGACACAGGTAGAACATTATTACAAAATTTAACCTTGCTTTTTAATTTAATGCTTGCTAGGTAAATGGGGAAATTACAAGCATTCTATACGGTGCCAACCTCGTGGCTCTTAAGAAAAAAGATGGCGGAATCCGTCCCATCGCAGTTGGGTCCACTTTTCGCCGGATAGTCTCTAAACTGTGCTGTAAATCTGTTAAAAATTATTTGTCTACCGAATTTCAGCCGATCCAGCTTGGTTTTGGCGTCAATGGCGGTTGCGAAGCAGCTGTCCATGCCGTTCGAACCTTTCTGAAGCAAGACGCAGGGGAAGTGGTTTTGAAGGTGGATGTAAAAAACGCTTTCAACTTGGTGGATAGAGGAGCAATGTTATCACAGATCCTTAATAGAGTTCCAGATATACATAAATATTTATGGCAATGCTACTCTCAGCCATCAAAGCTTCTTTACAAAAACAAGCTCCTCTCTTCATCGGTTGGCTGCCAGCAAGGCGATCCCCTTGGGCCCGCTATTTTTAGTTTAGTTATTCATCCTATTATTTCCTCTCTTACTTCTAAATTAAATATTTGGTATTTAGATGATGGTACCATTGGTGGTGATGTGTCAACTGGTCTCTCTGATTTAGAACAGCTTATTTTGAAATTCAAAGATATTGGCCTTAATCTAAATTTTTCTAAGTGTGAGCTTTTTATTCCAGATTCGAAATTCTCTCATCTTGAGAAACAAAATTTAATTTTAGATTTTTCTACCCTTGCACCCAACATCAAAATTGAAAACAAATCATCCCTACGTCTCCTTGGTGCCCCAATTTTTGAGGAAGCTTTTTCTTTTTTCATACAAGAAAAAATTACTAAATTTGAACAGTCATCTGAAAAACTCTTCCAAATGAATCCCCACATGGCTTTATTTATCATTAGATTTTGTACTTTTGCACCCAAGTTTACTTATTTCTTACGTTCTACTCATTTTTGGCTCTTTCCAAATTTACTAGATAATATAGACAACCTTTTGCAGGTAACTTTAGGCAAAATTCTAAATATAAAATTTTCGGGCCAGTCATGGACTCAAGCCACTCTCCCCATCCGTTTTGGTGGTCTTGGTACGAGAAAGGTGTCCAGTATCGCTCTACCAGCATTTCTTTCTTCCGCTCATGCTACGTCCAAACTCTTTATTGACATTCTGCGTCCTTCATTAGGAGCAGTGGAGTTGGCGTATCTGGCGGAGGCGAAAAGTGCATGGTCAATGGCGTGCCCTGGGACAGACCTCCCTTCGTTACTATCCTCCCAACGGATGTGGGATGAGCCTCTCTGCTTGAGTGTTCAGAGGGAGCTTTTGGCTCACTGAGAACGCAGCAGAGCGTGCTCGCTTGCTGGCAGCTTTTCGGATAGTCTGGCTATTGGTTACAGGCACGACCTTGGGACTCTCTTCGATAGGGTTACTCTTTACATTGCTGTGAGTTTAAAAATTGGCGCCAACACAAATCAGCCCCATCGCTGCCGATGCGGAGATCTTGTAAATGAATTGGGGCATCATGGTCTCTCTTGCCTATTTAGCGCTGGCAGGGTCTCCCGCCACGCGAGCATCAATGACGTCATCCGCAGAGCTCTTGTCGCCTCCAATGTGCCGGCTGTGCTAGAGCCACCTGGCATTTTTCGTGATGACGGCAAGAGACCTGACGGCATGACGCTCATTCCCTGGAAGCGGGGACTTTCCCTTGTATGGGATGCCACATGCGTGGATACGCTCGCGCCGTCCCATGTAAGTGGTACTTCTTCCGCTGCTGGCGCGGCGGCAGGCTCTGCAGAATGCTTAAAAAGGCGCAAATATGCAGCCCTCAATGATAGCTACATATTTGTGCCTTTTGGCGTAGAGGCCATGGGCTCTTGGGGTCCTTGTGCCCTTAGTTTTTACAAAGATCTCTGCAAAAGGCTAACTGATTCTACTGGTGATCAAAAGGCTGGCAGCTACCTTGGGCAAAGAATCAGTATTGCTATCCAGAGGGGCAATGCTGCCAGCCTTTTGGGCACCATTCCTTTCGGCACTGCTGGGGCTGATGCTTTTTATATCTTGTAAATATATATATATTTTTACATTACTTTTAGTTAAGTTTCAGGTTATTGTATTAGTTTTAATATTTGTATATTATTTAATATTCATTTGTATTATTTTGTATCTTATGTATTAAATTAACATTGGCACAATTTTTTTATACTATAGGTAGAATGTCCAACCAATACGTGTTTACTATTATCCACTGCAACTCCAGTATATAGTGTTTAACTATTTTTAGTTAAACACTATATACTGGAGTTCTCAATAATCAAGGCAATCCTGTCAAGGAATAAAAACTAAGGCTGTGTTGGGCCCCCGACCATTATTAATCAACAAGTAAACATAATTTTTGAAAAAACAACACCCGACTGCATTTTTTTTTATATTTTTGTAATGGTCCTTTTACGGTCTTTCATTTGATACCTATATTGCTATGATAAGGAAAAGTTCAATCCCCCCTCCCCCCTTTATTTCCATTTGCGGGCGCCATTTTGAAAATGTATATAGCCTATGTCACTCTCACAATTTTGACAAATTCAATGACACCACATATGTCAAAAACTGTCCAGCTGTTTGGGCTGTAGGGCGTGCCAAACAATTATACATACATACTCTCAAAAACCAAACCCTCCTTCCGCAGTCGGATAAAAAGTAGTTAATACATCTTGGTTGGAAGTCACAAAGAAATCACTACGTTAGTTGTAGGTTAAGATGGTGGTCCAAGCGAAAGGCAGGAAGAAGGAAATTTATTTAATTTATATTATAATTAATATTTTATCTTCCTAGCTGCTTTGACTACGGTAGGCATTCTTTAGAGCGATCGGCGACCTTAGAATAATTCTAAGCAGTGTACTAGAATTAAGACAATGCAACGTGGAATTAGTATATTGTATATTATTCTGTGACAATACGCAAAAGCTCTCTCTGGTTTTTTCAATCTAAGTAAGTTCCTAGACCTAGTGAGTGGCCGCGTAAGGTAGATTGGCACTACGGGCGGTTTACTATTCAGCACCCCAACATGGGTTCGATTCACAGCGGTTAAAGAATCTTTGATAAAGTTAAAGTTTCCTTTCAGTAAAATTGTCTATCTGCGAGATAATTTGAGATACTATTCCTCCATATGACATAGCCGTGAAACGCCCTGTAGGTATACATCCCCTAGTGAAAATTGAGCTTGACATAATGTGCCTCAAATAGTAGCTATTTATATAATCTGTACCCAAATCCCGGGTAAAACTGGGAGTGGAGTGCTGGCACTCTGTACTGTCTACAGGCTATTTACCTGGTGCAGACGCCAGCCTCTTCAAATCTACAGCTGTCACCTGTAATTTTGTGACCCTTACTTACTTATCTTGTACTTTAAAATGTGGAGCGAAAGAAAAATATTTTGTATTTATTATAAACTAGCGGTTCCCCGCGACTTCGCCCGCGCCAAAAGTCGGATTTTCCATACAAACTTTCATCCCTCATTTCACTCCCCTGATAATTTTATTGACAAAATGTCCTTCCCAAGGTCTTGAACTGTCTCTGTACCTTTCGTTTCAATCGGTCTAGTAGTTTCGGAGCCTATTCAATACAAACATAAAATCAAATCGTTCCTCCTTATAATATTAGTGTAGATATCATAAATTATAGTTATGAGGAGTATGACGCAAGGAGGACATACTTAGGTAGGACATAGGTAGAAGCAGTTGTTAAATTCAGTAGCCTATCACAGTTCATCTTTGCAGGTGGTTCCGAAGAAGGCAGCCGGGTGAAGCGACTCCGAGCGGACGGAGCGAATGTGGCGCGCGAACCGGCGCAGGCGCTGGACGCACCGGAGCCCGAGCCCCCCGCGGCCCCCGCCCCGTCCGCCTTCCTCAGCCCCTCCGTCAAGGAGTACCTTGAGCTTGGAATGGCTATACCAGGTAAGTCTGATTTACGAGGGTTTTTGCACACAAAAATTCATCAAGCATCTTCAGGTGGAACTGTCCTAGAACGAAACCCACTATCTGGGGAATGCTCTCCCAACTGAGTGTATGAGCTACCGTGGACCCTAGTCACTTGACGATTTTTTGTAATAACCAGCACACACACGTTTGTTCAAACGTTTATTTAATTATAAAAAATATTGTCTGTAATAAGTACCTACTTACGAGTAACACCTGACTTCTGAGGGTTTTAGCGGTTTTCCATCCATTAAATTAATACGCAATAAATTAACCGCCCTTCTACTTATCTTGGCAAATTTCGAATAAAATTAGGACATATTTTGATAGAGATTTTGGAAAATCAACTGTAAATGGAGAGCGTCCTGAAATAGATCTTTAATACTTATACTACTATATCTAACTACTAACTAGGCATAGTAGTATACGAGTATTATTGATTTAGCAACATTTATGAAGTAAGTAATTATTGATCTAGCTGTCATAAGTTTTAGGGCATATTTCTATGTACATACCTATTTAATTTGTATAATTTTAGGCATGTTTACCCTGTTTTATAACATTCATAATGTGGTGTAACCAATATGTTGATGATTATGTAAAAATATAGGGTGTATGTAGTTAGTTATTGAATTGAAACAATTAACGTCAAGTTAACATAAATATCGCGAAACGTATTGTTATTAATTTTTAATGTCATTTTTATGCGCTTATCTACTACCTATTTAATATTTACGTGACGCTGGTTGAAGTATTGAGCGAAATGAGTTAAACAATTATAGAAAGGGAATGGTCAATAACACATATTTAAAATTAATTAATGCTTAATAACAATGACAATAATGATCTTTAAATCGATTAATTATTCAGTTGATAAATCGCACATAGTTAACATAAACTGGTAAACGCAAACTGTATAAAATTCAAAAAATTTTTGCATATACAAGGGGCATTTACACGTCCCAAAATTAATTCTACCACTACTTCGGACCAGTGGAGTGGCTTCTTCTTAGCACTAGGCTTGTGCTAATAAGCAGCGCAAGAAACTCGGTTACTATTTATTATGAAAAGAGGCTTTCAAAGTTTTACAATTGTTGCCTTCATACAAGCCAGTTCATACATTTTTATTCATTAAAATACAATTTTACGGATTACTTCGCGATTTATTTACATTTGATTTAAAACATGACGTTTCGAACACTTTACAGCGTTCGTGGTCACAGGGAGACTGTGTTATTTGACAATAACAAAGTTTTATAAATGTAAATAAATCGCGAAGTAATCCTTAAAATTGTGTTTTAATGAGTTCAACAATTCGCGTAAACGTAAGAAACAAATATACATTTTTATCTTTTGCATAGTCATCTATTTTACCTTTTGACATTAAAGTATTCTTAATTACTTATTTAAATTTATCTTTAGGTAATTTAATAATATTTTTCAAGTAATTTATTAAAAATGCAAAATATTCAGTTGGACATGTCACTAAATTTTCCCGAAATGATCTAGTGAATGCCCCAAAACCCCCTTTGCACCAACACGCGAGAGCTTCTAAATTCAAAAAGATGATATTTTTGAGTCATACAGTATAATATAATAATATAGATACACCTTTACATTATAAGGAATTGTCCTCTAGTCGTAGTACTACCTACCTATTTACATACCCCAGCCCAGGGTTTGTTGATGTGCAACATTGACCTAAGAAATCTTCCTAAACGGTAATTTAGTTAGACGACCGCCTTAGTGTAGTGGTTCGCGCCCCGGACTTCTAAACCAGGCGGTTGCGGGTTCGAATCCCGCAAGGGGCAAATGTTTGTGTGATGAGCACGAGCATTTGTACCTACTAAGTCATGGATGTTTATAAATGTATATAAGTATGTCTATCCGTTATCCTAGTCGCCATAGCACAAGCTCACGCTTAGTTTGGGGCTAGGTAATTGGTGTGTTTGTTGAAACAATTTATTTATTTATTTGTTTATCATCTGCTTAGACAACAGTGTTGTCTCAATTAAAGTGCACCAGACGAGATTTAGTTCGTGACGAAACTATAGCAAATGCATGCTCTGATGACCTTTGTTTGCTACTTAAATCATCCCTTTCAAAAGCTCCTTATGAATCCGGATATCGTTAGAAAAATCGGTCAGGGTGACTAAGCTTTACATAAAGTTCATTTCAGCTTCGTACCAAGCCTATCAAAGGTCTCGGGGTTAGTTGATTACATCACTGACTGTAAGTGAAAATAGACGATTGCGTTAACAATAGCTTATTAGTCCTACTCGATAGGTATACCCAACTTCTACTGTTTGGTTAGGTAGGTAGTTAGATTTCACATTGGTTCTCACGGATAGACTTAGAAGAGGAATAAAAGATTTTGATAAATTCAAAATACAACAGTGTTGGCCTCGACATTTGTACCGCATATAAACTTTATAGACGTGTTTACGGATCTCAATTTAATCAATGAGATAAAATGATTGTTTGTGATATACTACTGTTATTTTTTAATTGCCATTTTATAGGATTTGAAAAGGATACAATTTACTTAAAGTTAATGAAAAGGTATCGTATCTGTAGATCAAGGTGTCTTCGAGTCAAGGTTATTTATTAGAATTTAGATTCACTAAGTAATATGACTCATGCCATGTTACATGTTACATTTACCAACATTCATGTAAGTAACCACAAGTTCCATTACCTCATGCTTAATTTCATATAATAAAGTGCACTAATTAGTCAACACAGAATTTCTTTACCTGGTTAGGATAAGCTATCGCACATATGTTCTCATAACGCAACGCAAAATGTACTGAATGACAACCTCTGCAGTCTGCAAAGCTAGCGTTGCTACATAAATGTTATAAGAAAATAATCTCGTGAACTGACTCCAAGTCAGGATGAAATTGTATAGAATTTTAAGCAATTGTTTATTTATGTTCGTCTAAAGCAATTAGGTATATTATTTAGTTCGTTGGCTTATTGCTAACCAGAAAATACTAATGCCTAACGCTTAGCATAAGTTTACATTCTACAACATTATCAAAAACCATTGTTTAGTCAGCTTTGGTCGGGCACGAATGACCAAGGCGTGTCTATGGTGCTTACGGGCAGCCTTGCAGAGGCTTTGTCTTTTATAGATTAGCTCTTAATTGTGCCAACAATCGTGCATTATTAGCGAGGTCGCGGTCTGCGCGCGCGCATAGTTTGGACACAACTTACAACGCGAAGATGCTGTGCCCATGTTTGTAGTTCGTTTGATGTCTGCTAATTACTCTGTTTACTGATTCGAGCGTAAAATGAGGGTTTTGTGTTAAGCAATCGACAACTGTGTTTTCATTACCTTTTTCATATTCAAACATTTTTGATTATGCTACGTGTCCTAGTTCGAATTTACGTTGGGAAACTATCTAGAATATAATTTAAATAATTAAACAATGTTGGTGAGTGTAAAAAACGTAAATGCATATTAAATAAACGCTAAGCGAATATATTATTTATAGTGTACCTGTGTATTATGTGAGTTATAATGATATTTCAATATATAATTTATTAAAGCGTAATTAACTATATATACAACTTATTAATAAAAATTAAGATAAATAGATAGATTCCCTCTTGGACCTGCCATTTTCAGTTTGGCTATTAACCCCTTCATTCAAAATTTATTTAAAAATTTAATGTATGGTATTTAGACGATGGGACACTAGGAGGTGACGCTGACAGTGTTTTTAGACTTTTCTAGAATAATTCAAAAATTTCATACAATAGGCCTTTCTTTAAATTTTGACAAATGCGAAATTTTTATTTCAGAACATCTTCCTCTTACAAGAAGATCTGAGATAATTTCTAAATTTTATAGTTTGGCCCCCAATATTAAGATTCTCACAGACTCAACCCTCCATCTTCTAGGCTCTCCTATCTTCGATAATGCAATACCCCCTCATTTTCAAAAATTAGTAACTAAATTTGATGTATGTTCAGACCGCCTTTTGGAAATCAACGCTCATTCGGCTCTCTTTATACTTAAATCCTGTCTTTTAGTTCCTAAATTTAATTATCTTATTCGATGTTGTCCTATTTGGAAATTCCAAAATTTGACTAATAATTTAGACAATCTTGTTAAAACACATTTGGAAAAGATTCTGAACATTCGTCTTTTGGAACGGTCTTGGGATCAAGCGTCCCTTCCTATCCGTTTTGGTGGGATTGGGACGCGCAAAATTTCCACTGTCTCCTTACCTGCCTTTCTATCCTCATCTTACAGCACGTCCACTCTCGTTGCAAGTATCCTGCAGCCTTCTACTGCAAACTTCGAAGTGGCGTGCCTGGACGAGGCTAGAAATGCTTGGGATATAGCATATGCGAATAAATTCCCTTCAGATCTTAAAATTCAAAGGAGTTGGGACCAAATTTCTTGTGAGTCTATTTTGAAAAGTCTTATTGACAGTAGCACTGACAACGCGGATCTAGCCAGACTAAAAGCAGTTTCCACCAAGGAAGCAGGATACTGGCTTCAGGCCTATCCTTCGGCCAACGTGGGAACCCTTTTGGACTCAGAAACTCTACGAGTCGCGATAGGTCTGCGTGTTGGTGCTGAGGTTTGCCTTTCACACAGATGTCCTTGTGGTTCTGATGTCGGCTCGTTGGGACATCACGGACTCTCCTGTATTAAAAGTGCAGGCCGCTTTTCGCGTCATGCCAGCATCAACGACATCATCCGTCGATCTCTTGCCTCTATCAACGTGCCGGCTTTACTCGAGCCGAACGGTATCGCGCGTGATGATGGCAAGAGACCAGACGGGATGTCACTTGTTCCTTGGCGGATGGGTCGGGCTCTTGTGTGGGACGCTACCTGTGTCGACACGTTTGCAGCCTCTCATCTGCCCGGGACAAGCCGTGATGCTGGTTTGGCTGCGAAAGGTGCCGGAAACTTTAAAAAGAACAAGTACAGGCAGATCGACTCCCGGTACCACTTTGTACCGTTTGGAGTCGAAACACTGGGTTCGTGGGGTCCCAACGCTCTCTCTTTTTTCAAAGAGATTTCCAAGAGGCTAGTTGACATCAGTGGTGACCTAAGAGCTGGCAGCTACCTTGCTCAGCGTATAAGCATCGCTATCCAGCGCGGTAATGCTGCCAGCATCCTAGGAACCTTACCACAAGGACCCTTTTTATAATTTTTGTTTTTGTGTTGTATTAAGTAATTTATCTTAATTTTTATTAATAAGTTGCATAATGATATTAAGTGAATAGTCAACTGCTGCAGCTAATTGTAATGTTGAAGTTTTTCTACCAGCACTTTCAAGGAGCAACGGAGTGCAAACTGTATTAGCGTCACCTAATCGTATGATTGATCACACTTCGTAAACACAAATTAATATGTATTTATATTGTAAAATGGGTAGTTACGGCGCATCGTGTCGACAATGCACCGCGCGCATAATTTGGCGCATTTGCGTGCGCCCAAATGATTAGGAAACGGTTTATTGGCAATGAACAATATGTCTCTGGCAGCGAATACGGTCTATATGGGTCACACGTCTATGTGCAACTAATAATGGAACATAGAATACTCTAGAAGGGGTAAAAGACGAGGAATATTTTTAATGCAAGCATGATCCGTCATATGGCGCACGAGACGAAGAGAAAACAAATACAACTTGGTAATGGTACCTACCTACCCACTTCTAGTGTTGCCGAACTATCGATAATTTGACTATCGATAGCTGAACTCGAAAATCATTTATAATATCGATAGGCCTATCGATACTATCGATAATATCGATACTATCGATTGCTAAGTTTGGTAAAATAGTATTAATATACTGCAATACTATCGATAGTATTGAAGATCAATATCAAAATTACTATCGATAGTATCAGCCATGACTATTATAATAACAATTGATACTATCGATACTATCGATAGTATCGTTTGTCATTCACTAGACAAGTCATGCTCGTATTGTATATAGCAATACTATTGATGGAAAGGTCACTATCGATAGGACCAAACTATCGATAGTATCGATAGTATTGATGCTTGTGAATAGTATTGACACTCACGGGGCTATCGATACTATCGACACTATCGATAGTATCGATAGGGCAATCGATACTATTGCTTTTGCCCAACTATTGATAGTCTATTGATAGAATATCGATGGTGGACTATCGAGCGGCAACACTACCCACTTCTTTAAGAACCTTTAAGAAGACTTTAGAGGTGGTATCGTAAGTGTATTAAAATATTATCCATGCCAAAGCAAATATAGTAAAGTAAGTAAGTAATAATACCAAAAATTAATACCACAGGTACCTACTCACCTTACAGACTTGCCATCATTGGATGACAGAACGCTCATCTTGGATCGGCTATGATCAAGCATTTATTAGCGTGGCGGTCGAGGTTTCATATTATCTAACGTTATATCACATCATGCAATAAGCGTAAAATAATATGAAGTAAGTCAATTACCATGGATAGTTAATACTTACTGAAGCGACCGTCGAGCTGCCCTGACATTCGGCCGCGGTGAGGTCACCCGAAGGCAGTCATGATGTGTGTAGTAAGTCACAGCTGAGTTATCACATCCCCCAGTTTCGGATGTATAATAATTTGATGGAGAGCAGCCATTGGCGCCATTGCTATACAAATAGAAAAAATATCAGAAGAGAGGCCGAAATAGGTACTAATACATGCCGTGACTTACACACTTATTTTTTTTACTTATATTTTTATTTCTACTTGCACTTTTTTCCATCTATTGTGTAGTTATAGAACAAAATGAACATTTAGAGCAGTTTAGTTAACTGTTACTTAATCAGGGGAAATTAATTATAATTAAGATAATTAATTATCTTCACATGTCTTCCTATATCTCGGTCACATAACAGGAAGTTCTGACACTGCGTCTGTGCGTCCTCGCGATAGGGTTTTTTGCATTTTATGTGGGTCATTATCACAAAATCTTTTAATTTTTGTAAGCGCTGTTTAAAAACAGTTATGCAAAAGTGAATTAAACCTTTTTAAACCTTTTAATACTACTTACTTTGTATAAAATACAAAGAAAGTTTGAAATAATATGTGATCTACGAGTAAGTAATTATCAAAAAATCGACTACATAATAATTATACGAAAAATACGTACTAGCATATTGTGTCATTCATATACATGACAAATAATAAATTAATCTGCCTTATGAAAATAAAGAAGGCATGTATTTATAACTGTTTGTGTTGGGTCTATAACCGCTGCAGCGCAGTGGGCCCAAACAAGATGCGGTTCAGAAGCCTGTAGGCCATCGTAATGCTTTTATTTGAATCTGCTACCGAGGCATTTTAATAAAATGCTATTATAAGTCACCGGCAAACCAGTTGGGTTGCTTCAAGATCATCACGGCAACCGCAATGCAAGAATAAGTAACCCAAAACCACGACTTAGCCATCTGTTTATTGCATGTGCTTTAATGCGATTCATTTGTGAATTACTGAATGATTGATTATTAATAGCAATTAAAGTTGGTACCCTTAATAAAATAAGAAATTCCAATCGGGCTTGGAAAAAATATCAGTTTGTAGGTACCACTACTGTGACGTTATTTAACAAAAAAAGCTCCCACGTTATAGTTGTTTTCAAACGTTTTTAGGGTTCCGTAGTCCGACAAGGAACCCTTATAAGATCGTCCAGTCCGTCCGTCCTAGTCTGTCACAGTTCTGTGCTGACGGAGCAACACGGTTACATTAGAGGGCGGTCTACGAGGGTCAAACTGAAAGTTCTTAGAAAATCAAAAACTGATTACATTAGCCAGTTATTAGTTTTATTATATCTTTTCAAAATATTGTCCATTGACGTCAATACACCGCTGCATGCGATGGAACCACTGGGAAAAGCACTTTGCCCACTCGTCCTTAGGGGTCTCTTCAATGGCATCGCGATACGCAGCCACCGCTTCTTCAGCATTCATAAACCGCTTTCCTTTAAGTTTTTCTTTAATTTTTGGAAATAAATAAAAATCACAAGGCGCGAGGTCGGGGCTATACGGCGGGTGACCCAGTAATTCAACGTTTGATGTCGCCAAATAGTCGATCGTTCGCTTGGCGGTGTGCGACGAGGCGTTGTCGTGGTGAAGGAGGATCCTACTGCGAGGTCGTTTCTCTCGAACTTTTTCCAAGACAAGTGGCAAACAATTGGTAGTGTACCATTCTGCAGAAACTGTTTTTTGATCCTCTAACACAATTGTTGCGAAATGACCTATCCTTCCAAAGAACGAGGCCACCATTTTTTTCCCGCACTTCGATCTCTCTTCACTTTAGTTGGCAACTCCTCGAAAGGAAACACCCACTGAGCAGATTGTCTTTTGGTTTCAGGATCATAACAGTAAATCCAGCTTTCGTCACCTGTTAGTATGTCGAACACAGCATTTGAGTCACCTCCGTTAAATCTTTCAATCATTTTACGGCACCAATCCACACGATGGAGTTTTTGAGCCTTAGTCAAATTATGAGGTATCCACCGGGCGCAAAGCTTCCTGACCGCTAAATGTTCGTGGAGGATTTTGTGCACTTGACTCATACCGATGCCTAAGCTTGTCCAAATCTGCTGATAGGTCTCTTCTGTCAGTCTCTATCATACGCCGCACAACACAGATGTTATTTTCAGTCGTCGCCGTAGAAGGCCGTCCCTCACGTACATCATCAGTGAGATTAGTGCGACCACGTTTAAACTCATTAAACCAGTTGTAAACAGTCGCACGAGATGGGGCTTCATCGTGAAAGGCCAATCGTAGTCTATCATAACTTTCTTGTTGACTTAAATGACATCGAAAGTCATAAAAAATCATTGCACGAAAATTTTCTCGTGTTAAATTCATTTTGACGTGACACAGACAATTTTCAATTTGCCGCCAAGTCGTAAAACAAATGACAAATGAATGAAATATATACTCAGTAATATTGGCAAAGAGTTCTATTTTCAAATTTTAGAATATTTTTTTTATTATATTGTTTATAAGTGGCCAGTTCTAAGAACTTTCAGTTTGACCCTCGTACTAATACAAATCTAGCCGTTTTTACCAATGATGTACTCCGCGGAATGGATGGTGGTAACCAGGTGGATGCTATTTACACAGATTTTGAAAAGGCATTTGATCGGGTAGACCATGTTATTCTACTGAGAAAACTTTGTGAGCTCGGTGTTAATGGAATTTTGTTGAGATGGACTGACTCTTACTTACGCAATCGTAGTCAGATGGTTGTCATCGGAGGTTATAAGTCAGACCCAGTTGGAGTACCTTCCGGAGTCCCTCAGGGATCGATTCTCGGACCGCTCCTGTACGTAGCATATCTATATGATATTGATCAATGTTTTAAACATGCAAAATTTATTTATGTATGCCGATGACACAAAAAGGACTTGTCCATTAATGGTTTTTTATTCGTCAATATTTCTAACAGAATAAACTAAATATTATATTAAAAAGTTTACAAAAACTAGCTAAACTAATTAATATATTTTTTAAGGCCTCCGATTTAGAGAAAAATTTAAATTATTTTTTCTCTTTGTCTGTACAGAAACAGCACCTTCGCCTATATCATATAACGCATGAAAAAAAAATGACAGAAAAATTGACATTCCATTGACAGTAGTACCTATTATATAACCTGTGGTAGTACCTAGTAGTATTTATCCACCAGTGAAAAGGCAATGGTACATAGCCATACAGCCAGGAAATACAAGTAAGTGATCAATGGATGATGCCTGTTACAAAACATATTTTTTCTCAAAAATGGAGGCGTTTAAAATTCTGATTTCTATGGTTACGTGTTTCATATTCTTGTAGCTTAAAGATAAATATAGGTTTATTAATGGTTGGTGATATCTTAGAATAAAAAACCAGCCTCCATACAAAAAGAGGACAAGTCCTTTACATGACTATAAATGATATCAATGATTGCTTAAAACTTCACGATGACTTGACTAGACTTGACTACTATTACAAGAAAAATCGCATAGGCGTTAACTCTGATAAGTGCACTGTTATAACCTTTACACGCAAAAATAAGTGTTTAAAATTTGATTATAATTTAAATAACCTTAAATTGAAGCGAGATAAGGTAACGAAGGATCTCGGAATATATTTGGACTCTAAGTTAACATTTGCTGATCACGTATCTGTGTCTGTCAATAAGGCTTTTAAAAACCTGGGATTCATACTTCGCGCAAGCAAACCATTCTCAGATACTCACTGCCTGAAAGTATTATATTATGCATATGTGCGAAGTATCCTAGAATACTGCAGTGTGATTTGGAATCCTCATTATCTAGTGTACAGGGAAAAGATCGAATTAATAAGGAAATTTATGAAGCATTTAAACTATAGAACATTTACAAAATTTAATGATTATAAGGATTCGTGTAATTATCAACGGATGGTGCCTCTTGAAATCAGACGCACTGTTTTGGATATGTCTTTTTTGTACGATGTATGTTGTGGTTCGATAGACTCCACTGACCTGACGTCGCTGTTCTTAAACTTACATGCGCCATCAATTCGGACTCGACACACAGTATCTACCCTATTCTCTGTACCTTTCACGCGAATGAACTATGCCAAAAATTCCATTGTTTGCCGCATATTGCGATTATATAACAAACAGTTTCATTCCGTAGATCCATTTCACCTAAGTAAAAAAATATTTAAAAAACGTATACTTGAGCTTACTAGTTCTAACTCCTAGAATACACACACACACACACATGATAATTTGACATTCATTGCATAGGAAGATCGACGACATCAGTCACACTCATACTTATAATATGTTTAGCTTTATAAAATGTAAATCCAATGTTGGCTGTATGATTAGTATTTAAGAAACATGTAAAACTGTATTTTTGAGAGCTGTGGATTTTGTTGTAATAATAAAATAAAAAAATAAATAAATAGAATATCATCTACGTTTATGAACTGATTTGCATGTAACTTGGTTCGAGGATACTTAACATATAGATCGCATTTTTTATAATACAAAAAATTAAAATTACCTTAAAAATTACTACTACTAAAATTATTTAAGGGTAACTCCCCATACATGTAAAGGGGGGGGGGGGTGAATTATTTTTTTGCGTGCACCCCCTTGTGTGGGATATCGTTGAAAAGGACTATGAAAATAAAGTAGGGTTTTCATACAACACTTTTTTATCAGCTTTACCATATGCGAGATATAGCCCGCCAAAGTCGTTTACACGGTGTCCCCCCCCCCCTGTAATTTCTAAAGTCTTGGACCTGTAAACTTCAAATCACTCACGTAAAGAAACAGGCACAGAAACTCTTATTTAAAATTGTTTCGGGTATCCTGTGATGAATACTTTTGAAATTATAAATAAAATAAAAATATATACTTTTTTGCCTATACTGTCTACTGTTTTAAGTTAATGGTACGGAACCTTTCGCGCGCGAGTCCGACTCGCACTTGGCCGGTTTTTTATGTATCCTTAGAAAATAATTGACTTCTTGATAGATAAGTAAGATTTTACTAGGTTATAGTATAACTTACTGATAAACAACATTTGTTCGTGAATTTTGTTAGCATATTTCGAAAATCACAATCGTCAATATTATGCATTAGACAAGGCTATTACCGGCCGCGGTTCTATTGACATTTAGCGTGACAATAATAATTGTTTCCTGCGATCACGTAATTTTTGATAGGCACACAATGCGTGTGCCGAGGTGAGGTATCGATTCATAATTGGCGGGGCATGGCCCGACGACAAAGCGTGGGCATACAATAGCGTAAGTAAGATCACACATAACATGCGCCAGCTAACACGTTTTCATGAATTGCAATGAGGAATGTTAGAAGTAGCTGACCATTAACACCCGTATGTTAAGACGTTTCCTCGACTCCACTCATGCTCACCTCCGCCTTAACTCATCTAATTTGTACTCGTATGCATAAAGGGCTAAAATCCTCCACTCCAAATATTTGTTTTGTCGAGGTGAGGAAGATTTGAGTAAGCAAGTGTCAAATTCAAGGTACTTCGCGACCTACCTTGAGGGAATATTTAGTTGTCATATACTATTTTGTATTCTCCAGTGCTACAAACCATCTCTAGTGTGTTATAAAAATTGATTATTATCTTTTTTGAGAACACTTACCTATGTGCTATTAATTATTCCAAGAACGTAAAACGGAACTCGTTATCGTTGACTATTTTTTTTAAACCTCGACCGAGGAACACGATCGACCATAGACTACAAAGTCTAGTAAACAATCAAATCGCACATTGATCTGTGCCATTTTTCCTCGACTCTTACTCCACTCAACCTCACTGGAGGACCCTCAAAATGGTCGTTCGTTACTGACTAAGAATACCGATTTCGAGGTATCCTCGAAACTTTCCTTGAGGATTCCTCAGTTGAGTTAGAGTCGAGGTAGTTTGGAGGAAACGTCTTAACATACGGGTGTAAATGTACACTTGTGTAACAAACACCCTTATGATGGCAACTCGTATGTACGGTCAGCAGCACATCAGGTAGTCCATTTAAACTAGTGATGAGCTGAGTCGGCTATTTATGGTATTCGTTTATTTTTATATTTGTTAAAAAGAAACGACGAGAAAAAAAGTCTCGGACAGGTATTCGAATACTGGCGTACTTTTTGAACTTAGTTTGCTTTTGACGACAAATCTTAATATTTCATCACAAATCATGTATATGAACAATAGGAAAGTAAGAAATAATAACATATTACTTTATTGTAAAATCAGTCTTTTAATCATGAGTGATCACGTTGCTACTAAAGTACACGACATGGCATTCGGATACCGTTAAGTATTTGAAACCTGTAATCGAGTGTGTTCCTATTGTGGATTTGAATACAGAATTTTGTGTACTCGAGTACCTACGTGAGTACCAGCTAGTTATTCGAGTCAGTCTGATCGGCACAGCTCTATTTTTAACTGTGTACATAGTTAATTATAGCGCTTGCAGCTCTGCCTGCTCTACCAACTAAAACAGCACCAAGTATCGCCTATAAACTAGGGTAGGGTAGGCCCTGTAGAGTTAGTCTGGACATGGGTCCACACGGCCGCACGTCAGACTAATCCACTTTGACCTTGGAAAAGCCTCTATTCCCTACGTAATGAAAACTGTTTTCACACTACCTACTCGGCAATGTTCAATTACACATAAAGTAAACCTGACTCAAAGTGAGTCATTGCATCCCAAGGGATGTAATGTTGTATGGAGTTTAATTACGCCCCAAGGGAGGTAAAGTAATTTGAATTTCGAATAAGAGCTCGTAGGCATGATCACACCAGCCCGTCTCGCACCAAAAAGAACATTATTTATTTATTATTTATTGCACAAACGAAGAAGTACAAATGGCGGACTTAATGCCTTAAGGCATTCTCTACCAGTCAACCATTGAACATATTCGAAATTTGTTGAATCTGGCAGCCAAGAATTTTGCACGTGTGGAACCACTGACCTCTATAATACAAGTACGCTGGACTAACGGTTCTCAAAAAATGAGAAAATTTTTGTGCTTAGGCACAATGCGTGTGCCGAGGTGATTTGATTAGTCAAAGCGCCCCCACTGAGTGTCCAGGGAACCAAATTAGAGTAACTTACGTACGTGTATGTCAACTCTAATTAGTTCCGAGGACGCTCACCACACGCTTACTACAGCCGTCAGCGCCAAAATGGCGACAGTCAAATGGCTTCGTTTTTAAGTTGACAGTATGCAGTCCAGCCAGCCTACTTGTATTGTAGAGGTCAGTGTATGGAACGAAAAAGAAGCGCGCGCATCTAAAACACTAGATGAGTAAGTTTTATGCAACCTAACCTATGATTTCGTGATAAACTGTCGAGTGATGAAATTTATTTGACACCGGAATCCATTAGATGTCAAGCTGATGGTATTGTTAATAATCTGCCAGAAAAGACAAAGGATAGATATAGATAGATACAATAAGTTTTTGTAGTACGAGTACAATCTCTTTTTATTGCCTCGTAGGAAGTGAGAAAACGAGAGTATTCTCCTCGGGGATAAAGATGTCTTGGTCTTGGGCGAGCTTAAATCTCTCGCTGCACTTAGGATTCTACTTTTAACTCCCTCACTGTGCTCGTGAGTAAACACAAAACTACCTTGCTACGCTCGGGAGTTAACTCTCGAATCCTGATCGCTACGCTCGAGATTCAAGATGACGCCCGTGACGTAAGACATCACTTTACCCCCTTGGTGAATAATCTACTGTTTCGTGGTACGACAGTTCGACTGTACCAATGTGATGAACAATCTAATAATATTATTTAGTTTTGGTATTCGGGTCATTCAATGGCATACCAAAATGTTACAAATAAAAACAGTTCTTGATTATAAAAACAATAATTTTGCAACTATTTATTTAGCTTACCTTGATGCTTTTCTGACAGTACATTCACAAGCACAACAGGCGAGCCCGTATAAACGTATGCGCATCATGAACTGTTGCACGATATCTTATTATTAACGTCAATAATACTTGACATGGCAGATAAATGGCAATAAAAACCATTGAATGTCTAAAGACAACCTTTAACTGATAGGATAAAAATAACACCAAACAAAACTTAGCTCGAGATTATCACAGTTGTAAAAAATATTATGGTTAATTCATTTTGCAAAACGTCTTGGACTTATTACATCAAAAAGTACATAAACATTTGTTTTAAAGTAGTTCCTTTAACTAAACTAATACACATGATTTGAATTCCTTTAAGAAAAGAGAGTATAGGCTGTTTCTAGACAGATAAGTATGATCCTCGGCCCTATCGTCGCATACGGTGAGATCACGGTCATAATGTCGCCTATTAATTAAAAAAACCTATTAGCAGAAGCTAAGCCTCAACAGTGACTAAGCATAAAACGATTGGTTCCATGGAAGTTTTGACAAAGCACAAGACTATGCTCATAGACAAAAATGGTCTTACATTTTATTGTAAGATTGTGGTTTAATATTATTATCGAGGGACCATTTACCTGCAGTCACATCACACCACATGGCACTAATTTAATAAGAAGTCAAGTTTAATCAATGTGCTAAAAATACGCCAGGAACATCCGAGACTTATTTAGCATATTATAACAACATGAAGTCATTACTAAATATTCTTATAATGAGTGTTTACGTTGACCAACCACTTTGTGGACCCTGCCAAGCCGGTTCAGTGAAGATGTCTCTCCGGTTTTCCAAAATACACGTATTTTGTCTAGATTTTAGACACTTGTTTAAAATTGCGATTTGACATACCCACTTGTGCAATATTGATTATTTGCACAAGTTTTGCATGCAGTCTCAAGTGATTTGACTTTTTAAAAATTGTAATTTTCAAGATACGTTTTTCATCAGTCAGATACATTATGTTTGTTTTGTAAGCATATATGCCCAATACATTGCTATTTGTGAAATACTTATGTTGTTGGATTGGTTTATTGGATGTTTTGGATTCCCTAAGAATTTGAGTCTACCCTACCTAATATGGGTTATGGAGTCGGCTTAGATATGTATTATAAGGTATATAAAGCCTGTACATATACAATACTACACCTACTGATCATTGGATTCAAATAAGTATGTGCATGTGAATCGAAAAATCCTCGAATTTATTGTGTGACATAATACCATTTTCACTGTCAATGCCAAAGTAATTTTAGTACTCCCATGTTTGGGCACGTTTGGGTACTCGGAAGCTTAAATGTATTATTATGTAAGTAAATACATAGTTGACCTTTCTGCGTAATTGCTTGTCCTTTTTGGCCTTTATTGTTTTTTTCTGTTTTTCACTTATTATTACTCTGATTTGTTGTCTGATGGACTACCTACCTGTGTAATATTTTGTTACACACTTTTTTGGGTACAATAATATTGGCTTATTTCGTTTGTATAATTTCAATTATACAACACTTTTTTGTAGTGCTAATGCGAGTGTAACAAACACAGGGATATTTGTAATGTAGGTGGGACCTAGGTATTATGACGTATTTTGTAGTAGGTTCTGTGATACTACAAACTTTTCTCCAGAGGTATAGTAGCCTTTTTTGTCAGTTTTTCCACGGTAGATCATAGTCTTGTATGTAACTGTTACGAAAAACCTCACCATGCGTTTGCTAACTGTTGTATAACCTCCAATCCAGTATGAGCTATCATTAGGTGTAAGACTGTTACTATCTATTCCGCATTTGATAATTTTAAGTGACCATACACTTCTGGAGATTTAGGAGGGATATTTTTTTGGAACATGTAAGTATGGGCTGCTAATTATTCTTATAGTTACTTAAATCCCCATGTGTGTTCGCAAAAAAATTCCTCACAAAACGTTTAAAAATAATCGAAGTGCTAATGAAAATTGCCGTTTTATTTGGACTGTAGATATTTTACACTTTGAACTGAAAACTAATTTATAATACCTTTGAGTACTTACAATAAAAAATACGGGATTTCATAAACATTTTGAACTCTGATCTATTTTCGTTGCTGCAAATATCTTGATAATGATATCGCTAAACATACATACATGGTTTATGGGGTTAAATTGATAGGCATGGTGGTACCTATCGCCACGAACCGGCTTGAGACCTTACAAGAAACAACCTGGAATCAGCAACACATGTTAGCGAGTCAGTACCAAAAGTATTGAAATTGTGTAGAATTTTCGTAAATACCCTTAAATAACCTTAAAGAGTGTGGCAGTTTAATATGCAGTGCATTGTAGAGACATGATTTTCAAGAACTAAATTATGCGATGGGTTAATAACTCTCAGTCAAAGTATTGAAAAAAGGTGTTATTCGAAATTAATGTATTTTTTACTATACTTACTTAAGGGGGTGCAGCGCGAAGCAAGTCGAGTAAGTCTAAACGATCTTCAAACAGAATCGAACTTATTAATATTAGTAATTAGATCCATTTGTTTTAAAGTATTAGACTTGATGACTTCATTAGAACAATAGTTTTATTCAGTGCAATGCGCAAAAACATCAGACATTTGTGTTAAAAACTGAAAAGTGTTCGTATTATCTTATTTATATTTTATTCGTGTATATTAAAAAGATCAGGGACCTGCGGAATATCAATAGAATCATTTTCATTTACAAATTATTGTTTCATGCGCAAAAATCACCAAGTTTATAACAAAAATGCTCTTAGATAATGATGACATGTTTATTATATCATAAAGAATTTGTTTCAAATTTCAACAAGACCAGGACCTAGTGCAATGATTTTATGGCTAACGTAAATAAGTTGTTTTAATGTTTTCAACTAATTCAGCTCATCGTACAAGCGATTTGGAATTACGTATTTTTTTTCAATTTCGTGCTGAACCCCTTAATCTAACTAAATCTATCTGCTCGCGGTAAAAATAGCTAAACTAAATAATAACTCCTATTTGATCTGTGCGGTAGCCTGAATCAGTAAAACTACAGATACCCTACTCTATGACCACATTTCAGTTAGTTTGCGGCCTTAGGTATTATTGGCACGACACAGATTCATTGACACAAAGTAATGATGACTTAGCTAAATAAACCACTAGAACTGTGCTTATCTTAATAACTAATCGTTTATGTAATATCTTGACAGTTACATAAAAATGTTTTGCTTCTGGCTATGTATTGACTTCTATTATCGACGGTTTTTATAAAGGGTGCATAGTCTTTCACTTAAAAAAAGACATGTAGTAGGGCATGATGTGACTTATTTGTGGTCAAAACATTATCCCTTATTTACTGGACATCTTATAAGTACCTAAAAATTGAAAGATATTGTGCTAACATCTTACCAATCAGTCTACTTTTATGAATAAAGAATCAATTTACTTATGATTAATCTATCATTTATATTGCTTCTTTTATCTGGAATATTTTCTTTACCCAGAAGCGTATTTTATTGGTCTCGTTATCCACATGGTGCTACTAGTGAACTGCAATAAGTAAATCTAATCGGGAAATTTAACGCCTCTCACTGCATTGTGCAAGTATCGAGTCTGGTGCAAGCTAGTCCGTCGCCCATTACGCCCGCACGGTTGCATCAATTGTATTGTGCACTCTGAATTAATCAGGGTTATAGGTTAACTATTACGGCATTATTGGTGCTGGACTTTCCGGGAAAAAAACCTTCTTCCTTAAATACGGTACGCGAATACACAAGAACGGATTGACTTTTGTTTTTTTTGACTCTATCAGTATTTATCTAAGAATTTTACAGGTTTTGTTTCTATCTATAGTATTTCAAGCCTTTAAAGCACTGTTTATAAGAAAGAGATGCTAATTATGTTATTGGGTAGGAGGTACCTGTTATAAAAATCACTTATTGAAAAGAAATGTTTTTTCTGAAGGGTCATAGGTACTCTTACAGTTTCAAATATGTATTTCATACTCATACGTAGTCATAAATTAAATCAAAGATCTTAGCAACTTCTACAAGTCATAGAGTTATGACAGCATTAATATATATGTTTTATGTTCATTTGTGGATTCAAAATAAGTTCTTATTGCTCTCTTACTAGCTGCTTCATTGCGAAAGCTGTCATATTTATTGCATTTGAATGTTATCCCAGCCCTGGAATTAGAGAAAGGTCGGCAGGGCGCGCGGGCGCAGTGAAAGCGGTTATTGCTAGCGAACTTTAGTTATCTTAGCTGAGTTTGCTGCCGGGAGGGACCTATTATGTAGGCTCTATCACATCATGCTCTAGGTATATTTATGGGCAGATTAATAACGTGAGCCGTGATCGAGTGAATTGGTTTAATTCGATGTGCTACAGTGATATTCAAGCTCGATGCAATAATGGTCATAGAGGTTGTGGGAGATTCATAATAGGTAATTCTTTTCATTTCTGCTTAGCCCAAAGGTATGACTGGTAGAGAATGCCACTAGGCATTAAGTCCGCCTTTTGTACAAAGTTTTAGTTGTGCAATAAAGCTTAAATAAATAAATACATTCTTATTTACATAGGTACGATAGGTACTAATAGTTCTTATGATCTTGGCTATATCCCTAGCCCTTAATATTAGGGGTCAAGCTATAAATTAAATACAGTAGAGGTAAATAACTAAAGTAAATATAAGCTGTGTGATTAGACGAAAATCAAAAACGTACGTAAGTAAAAGGTAAAGTGAAGGTAAAGTTACATGTCGTACGCAAAACATGTAATAAGCAGTTGTTCTAAGATTAGATTATAATGAAACTTAATTTGAGTTGACATGTATGTAGACCTAAATACCAAAGGTACATTTGCTCAAATTATTAGAGATAGAGCCCCACACGTGTACCAGAATAACGAGAAACGTAACCATAAATAACTATTAACAGGGCGCGGCGTAAGCCGTCCAAAGGTCCACTCCACGCTAATTATTGTGGGAGCTGTCTACCACTATCAAGATCCAGAATTATTTATGACTTCGTTACACACACCTAACTCGTTACGATCTCGTTTAGTCAAAATTAATCTTTTGATCACCATTATCGAGTTCTTATTTTTTCAAGGCCGCCTCTAAGGTTTATTGGCAATTTAGTTCGTTTTTGTTCATCGGCATTTATTCAAATTCCCGAAAATAATTTGTTTCGAAGGAATTAGCCGCAAGCTAAAGCTTAAAGTTCGATTTATCATACGACGCTATTATAGCGAACGTTAACGCCTACAAAAGACATCAACGCGCTACTCGTAAGTGACTTCTTATCTGCTTTATTTAAGTGGAAATTAATTTAGAATTTTAGGCCCTTAAGGTTTATTTATTGATATATTTAGTTAAAACAAGAATATTTACAACTAGCAGTTCCCCGTGACTTTGCCTGCGCTAAAAGTTGGATTTTCTATACAAACTTTTATTTCCCTTTCCACCCCTGATGATTTTATATCGCGACAAAAAAACAAGACAAAGTAGCCTATGTCCTTCCCAAGGTCTCAAACTATCTCTGTACCTGTTTATTTGAATCGGTCCAGTAGTTTCGGAGCCTATTCAATAAAAAACAAATATATAATCAAATCTTTCCTCTTTTTATTATAAGAGTAGATGTAGATGTGCGTTTACATTACAAGGTATAAATACGAGGTATACTTTTCAACAAAAAAACTTTTGTTTGAATAATAAACTTGCATGTATGTGTTCTATAATGTAAACATTATGTTTTCTGTTATGCCTGCTCATATGGATTTTTCTGTAATTTCAGGGAAACCCGGAACAGACTACCCGGTGCTGGGCGCGGTGCCCTACACGAACTTCTACTGCGATGAGCAGCCTTATCCCGGCTTCTTCGCCGACATGGAAACCAGATGTCAAGGTACTTCATTATGAATTGAACTATTGGTTTATTTCACATACTATACACGTCACTAATTAGGTGTTTTGTGTAAGGAGCATTACATTTGATAAGAATTGATACTGATTGATTTCGTATACGTAACATCTATTTAAAAAAAATGTTATGTCTGAAAGTATGACGATAGTATGACACGCTTTGATAACCCAGTGTTCCATTTAACAAGATGTTGATGTCCTTGGCTAATTATCAGGATCCAGTGAAATATTACATTATTAGCATTTCTATAGATCAGGTTGGTGGATCACCAGACCGTATTCGGTAGTCGTGTAATTTATTTTATGAGACCAGATAAATCTAATGAAGAAGCTAGAATAGGAAATAATTGTTATCATAAGGAAGTTATAATTTGACAGTACCTTTGAAGTTTTCAAGGTGAAAACGCCTTGCTACTTACATGTGCCAAACGTAGGCAATGAGACTTGGTATACAATAATGTATCATTAAAAATTAAATTAATAACAAGGAATTGTAGGCGTAAGTTCAAGCTAATGATTGTATTGTTTTCCAGTGTACAGTGTTTAAATGATAAACTTGAATTGGTCCATTTGTCTATGAGAATAGGGTTTAAAGTTTATTAATTTTGAGTAAAACAGTTGCATATATTTATTGAATTGCATATGCGGGTGTCATGTGGTGGTTATTATTCAGCTGTCACACATCTCAATCTAAAAGTAGCGGCCTTGGCCGTGCCAAGATGATTTAGTGTGCCGACCTTATGGCTGCATGAGGTCAACTAATTATAGCAAAAAGCTACCCGGAAGATCTCGACATGAAATGTTAGGTCGACTTCGTGAGATCCGCTAAACAATCCGGGCGCTTTACTTTTAATGATTCAATTTAGTTGTCTTAGTTGATAGGCCTTTTATGTCGATTGCGGAGTTTATTAATCGATGTTTAATAGATCTTTTAGTATTTAATTGCAATAAAAAGGTAGCTTAATTTCAACTGGTAACAGTAACGAGATTACAAAAATAACCTTGGTGCCTGTACATTTGTACAATGTAATCAATCAATCAAACGGTCTATGTCAAAATATTACCATTTGAAATATGAATATGAATTTTTAATGTGTATAACTATCCTTTATGACATTGATACACAAAGCTTTAAAACATCTACTCAGGAGTTAGCTTACATACATGTCGTATTTACATAACATATATGGCCCTACCACATTTACATTAGATACATTTTTTTATTAGTAAGGATTTATTAGCATAAAGACTTTCATACTTAGGAGGTAAACCTTATTTATTATTTGTTGTACCTACATAGGTAGGTAGGTATTTAACACGTAAAACTAATATAAAAACAGATGTGTCAATTTAATACCTCAGTTTACTAAGCAATGTAATGTGGCAGGAGGAGGCATCGTGTTGCAACGAGGGAACCTTCAATGGGCATGACCGACGTGCTTTGAACTCGCTTAGGAGATTATAGTTCTAAGAAAATGTTTAAAGTATTACGCAGAAGTACGATGGCTCTTGTCGGGCGATGTTATTTGTAGATTTATTTTACATTTTGTTTTAACGCTTCCCACTGGAAGTCACAACAAAACAAACACCGCCACCATCACCGGTGCTGACAAAAGTCAGCACCGGTGGCGCAGTAGCTCTCGTAATGGAGCAGACGAGTCGATCCCACGTGCCGCCATGTACCAATGACTTTTTCTGAGTTTTCTACATGAAGTTTTTTAACTAACCGATGCTCTTACGGTGAGGGAAAACATCGTTAGGAAACCAGCACATTCAGGCAACTGAATGTATAAACAACATGGTTATACAAGATAAGGGTTAACAGGGTTACGGAGGTCAGATGGGAAATCCTGGATCATGGGCACAACCGGTATAATGCTAGGATGATGATGAGTGACAAAAGTAAATTTGTTTTGCACACCGTTCAATAGAAAAAACTTAGCGTAGAAACAATAAAAATTATAAATTATGTTTTGAGTTACTGTTTGCGAAAGTGTTAATTGAGTTGTAAGAAAAGGTTCGTAAAGTGCTCGACTTCATGCCTATTCTCATGGTCATCATGCTTCCAGAAAGAAATATGATGAGCGTTCTGATTAATCGTTCGGAAACATGTTCATACACAATCTGTCCTGAAATTTAATCTGTCCTTTGAATTAATTTGATTTTAGGTAACACTTGTAGCACCTAAGGCTGCATTTGCGTCCTGAGAGATGTATTTATTAAGAACCAATAAAATTCTTTATTTACTTATTTACATAGCCGTGCTTAGCGCATCTGCAGTGAAATCAGTTTAGCGGAGCGAGGCTATGCAAATGATACGATTCCTACAGTGGTTATTCCACCTGTTAGTAAAATAAATAGTGTATAAGAGTTAAAGCACTACTGACTACACTAATCAAGGAAAGATTTTGGGGTAGTGAAGGATCTATCTCCTAGTAGTCCACCCAGGGTAACGACATCACAACCTCCGGTTTGTGATGGCGGCTGAACGATCCTATCAGCGGAGGTAGGCTCCGTTAGGTGCGGCCTGGTAGCTACCACCCTCCCACCGGAGCCCGGCGCCAAGCAGTGTGCTGTGTTCCGTCGGTGAGTGGGAGTGTCAAAACCGTCTGGGTGAGCTCGATTGTCTACACCATGTCTGGTTTAGTCAAGAGCAAACCCATTCTAAATAAATAAAAGGTGCTGTCTCCTAGAATACAGGATACCTAAACTAGGAGGCAGAGTAAAATTGTTTTAGCATGAGGCATTCTACTGTTACCAAGCATTGTACTATAACATCATATTGTGCTGTAAATGGACAATAAACTTTTATTTTTTATTATTATGTTAGTGATATAGCATTTAGGCTTAACTCCTTTTTAATTGCTATTTGCACTTGACTGAATTTATTTACTGAATCAACTAGGACGATACTAAATTTAGGCAATTGACTTACTAACCAGCCCCGTACCTACATCTCTGGAAGAAACAGCCTTTTAGTCCAAGAAGATACCCACTTACAATTTTTAATTTTCCACCTTCCAGCATGGCACTACTGCGACATCGACGGCCGTCAGGCTTCGTTCCTGTGCCCCAATGGCACAGTGTTCTCGCAGGGCGTGGCCTCTTGCGACTGGTGGTTCAACGTGCGGTGCGCGTTGTCGCCCGCGCTGTACCCACTCAACGCGCGCCTCTACCGGAGAAGGAAGAACTCGCGCCCCAAACCACACAGGGTTATAGATAAGGAACTCGTTGATGAGATATTCTTGTAGATGTACTTATAGTTTTGTCCGGATCTGAGAATCTCTCATTCTCTACACGTGTTACCATTGTGGAGTCTTTGTGAACTCGTGCATGAGATATCCATATATTAGATAGCTTTGATACCTATATCTGCAGACACATTAAGATCTAATGTAGAAGAATTATGCAGGTATATACTTGTCATGGGTATTCCTGTTTTTGTAGAGAAGGCAACTTCTTGTCGTTTCGTCATTATTCTGAAAAATCTCTTCACAATGACTTCAGTAAAATCATATGTGGATTATCTCATTAAAAAATCTAGATAGATTAGGTACTATTGATAAACATTATTTAGGAATAGGTAAAGTATACCTTACCTATGCAGAAAATAGTGCCTTTTTGGTAATCGCTAAAGTGGATAAATATTTGAAGAGCTTATTGATAAATTTTTCTTGTAAAGTATTGTACCAAACGCCTGTAAAATATTCACGAACGATGAACCAATCATCTGTGAACTTTTTTGACTTGAGGAACTCGCTCGTACCTACTTGAGACATTCTTGTTAAGTCAATAAGTGTCCGGATTCTTAGGTCTTTCAAAGGCAGTTTATGTATTACCATACTAAATGTATATGTCGCAGGGATTTTGTCAAAGATTTTGTGTATACATAAACCGCTAACACTCAGAAACTCAGAAATCGGACAAAAAACCAGTAAAATACTTTTATTATTACTATTTGAACAATTAAATAGGTACTAAGCAGAAGTGAAAAATTATCTCTACAAGAATCAGTCGCGGCAAAACACAATTTAATAATGAAAAACAAAATTTTGAAAGGGGAAAAATACACAAGTATGTTTAGGTTCCATCAATTGTTATTAATACTCTTCCAATTCTAACACATACGAAATAAATACGGTTCGGGTGACGAGCTATTTGATTCATCTAAGGTGACAAGCAAATTTTATAAAGTATTTAAAACACAAGGCTCGAATATGTACATACATAAAACTATGATGACAAGATGCAACCTATTCCACACTAAACTTCGTTATCTCCATTTCGATTTGTCAATGAGCGATTTTCTTAATGTCAAAAATAAGTTCTTAAAAACCTGCTAGATGGCGTTAAACAACATAAGTCAGGTAGATTTTGAATTATAAAAAAGGCTGGTTTTAGTGTTGATCATGTTATAATGTTCACTTTAGCATGTTTTAGATTGACGCATATAGACAGGTAATTTTTAGGGCTCCGTACTCGAAGGGTAAAAACGGGACCCTATTACTAAACCTCCGCTGTCTGAAAATCCAACTCTTGCGGGCGAAGTTGCGGGAAACAACTAGTACTTATATAGCTTACATAAAATAAATCTTGAATTTCGAGCTGTTAGAAAATCCCTTATTGTCAAAATATGTAAATGCAAATGTCACACGATGTTCCGATGTCTTATGTCAGTTTCATACATTTTGTTAACGATAGCAACTACCGCTGAAGAATAGACTGCATCTTGTCTAAGGGCCCTGTGTTATCCACGGAGGGTCTGGGGAGGCGAAAGGGGAGTGAGTTTGCCTGGGAACTTTCATTGATTACATTAGGTTATATGATAATCTTGATTTGCCACTCTCATTGTTTCTGAAATAAACAGTTGCTGTCACATTATGATGTAATGAAGTTGAATTTGTTAAGAAATATGACATGCCGCCCAAGCGATATCAAAAATATTTTTTGTTAATGAGTGTTAAGTAAGAAGATATAGTGGTTGTTTATGCATTGACCATATATAAAGATTTCGAAAAAATCTTAACCAAGGGTTTCAGAATTATGTTTGAACGACTATATTAAGTAAACACTTATTTACTAAGTAAATATTTATTTACACATAAAACTTAAACACTTTGTTAAGATTTTTTTTGAAATCTTTATATTTGCTAAAATAAATAATTGCTAAATATAGTAAAGCTTTGTTTTCCTATTTGCCAATACAGTTTTTAGGAACTTCTTAGTAGTTCTAGTCGATTTAGGTTATTTTTGAGTATACTATTGAGGCAGAACAAATCGAGCCATCGCCATTGGTACTAGGGTAAAATGCATAATTTGAAAATATAGTTTGATTTCTTAGTTACTACCTTTAAATTAATGGTTTATTATAGGTTTTGACAAAACCAGGGGTTGCGGGTTCGAATCCCGCAAGGGACAATTGTTTGTGTGATGAGCACAAGCATTTGTACCTAAGTCATGGATGTATAAATGTATGTAAATATGTCTAACTGTTATCCTAGTCGCCATAGCACAAGCTCATGCTTAGGCTAGGTAATTGGTGTTCTTGTTGAAACAATTTATTATTATTATGATTTAATTACTTTAAAGTCTTGATGACTTGAACATCGGGGTGGCTCTATTTCTTTGCTCCCAAGTTTACGGTTACATAAAGGTTTAAAACTATGTCGTAGATATTTGTTTTTCACTGTAATATTAATTTTCAAAATCTATGAATCGATTAATACTAATTACTTATCTATTTATAGAAAAACGTATTAATACTATTAATAATAAAAAACTCGTAATTACAAACTACGTACTTTAGGGTGTTTATTGTGAAATAAAAACAATTTGGCACTGACTCAGTAAAAATAAGAATACATAGAACCTTACCGTACCATACCTTATGCTACTAAGCCTGAAAGTATGCTGTAGGTATTCTGTAAGGTCTAAGCTAGCCTTAATTCAAGATATTTCTGAAAGATACATACATGGCTTAAGCAAAAGCATAGTATGACTCCGGGATTGAAATATTTTGTAGATGTACACACGGACGGCAGCATATCGTCCTACGCTGATCTATCGAAGTAGTCGAATCTAAACCTACACGGCGGGATCACATTCTGTTCAATATTATTTAGGATATTTTGACAGATTTGGTTTGGTTTAACTGCTGCCGACTGTACCTATATCCCACCATGCCATACCTGTTTAACATGCATGGAGTTTGTGTACCTTTATGTAATTCAGTAGAGATATGAAATATAGGGTGGAAAAAATCTATGGGAAATACTTTAAATTATTTTGTTAGCTTATTTTAAATTCATCTCAGTTCGAATAGCTTAGATCAATAAGCTATTCGAAGCTATTAGCCCGGGTAAGAGAAGCTAATTTCAGAAAACTTTAATTACAGTTTTGTTTCTTTTTAAAAATAAAGGAATGTTTTTTCAGTTAAATAGCTAACTAAAGGATTTAAGACTATAGATTTTTTCCACCATGTATATGTGTGCAATTATACTACTAACTTATAAAATATAAGATGATAAAAACATGTCACGATTTGCATGAAGATATTGAACTAATGTATACTTACTTTTATTATTATTATTTATGTAATTTGAACATCTACTTGTTAACTATGGAAACATGCTTCGATTATTAATTGACCCTACTTCAAAAATTTTGGTAGACTAATGGGAAAATAGTAGATTTTAATACTGCCATTACTTTTGAGCTTTCATTTTTATTAAGTTTAATAATAAACGAAAAATTTATTGCATTGATTTATTCCTGAAAATTACTTACATGACTGAGTAAGTACCTACTACTATTCATTAGGTTATATGTGGTATTGCTTAGATATTTAAAATTAATATCTTGTAAATATTTTGTCGTTGTAAACCATAAATAAATATGTAAACAACATCGGTAATGTTTTCTTTCATGACTTTCAAGCATCTTGCTACTTCGAGAAATCTTTCTTTTCCAAAGGAAATCATGATTCAGCTGTCTATACAATACTATTAATTGGGTAATCTGTGATACCAGGTACCATTTACTTTATAGTAAACTAGCTGTGCCCCGCGGTGTTACCCGCGGCTTATTAGGAAAAATAAATTGCGTAACTATAACTATTTACCATTTTAGAAGCAAAACAATTTAAATTTGAGCATCGGAAAGATCAGTTTACAAAATTTGATGAGTGACAGAATCTAGGGTCTCGGGTCGTAGAGAGCTAGAAATCATTTTACTGCAGCACATCGCGGTAAACAACATTGCGAGACTTATTGTTTTCTGTATAAATAAAAAGATTTCTGACACACGCGAGCAACCCACGTACATTGTACGTGGGAGAAGCAGGGGGTGCCCAGGTGAATGCCGGCTACTTTTAGAGGTTGTCCTTGACTTTTATTTATCATGATAGAGAAAGTCACTTTTAAATGAAATTGTAGGCGTTTGAACTGGAAGGGTAAGTTTGTGGGTATTATAGGGATTCTGGGTATCAATACCGTCTCTCCTTTGGCCCCTTCAGTAAGAATGGTGGCCTGAACGATGTGCCTTCTCAGCTCTGTGATGCGTAACGTAGTGCCGTTGCACAGTCTGGGCGCGTCCAGGTTACGGATCAGTATGACAGGCACACCAACTTTGAGTTCCAACTTGTGGGAGGTCCCTGACAGGTCGAGGGAATTTAAGAACTCTACTGAGTATACAGTTGCGTCGTCAGTTCTCATCACCGTGTCTATTGACACGTAGGTCCTCATATCACCTCGAACTTGCTCTAATATTTTTTTATTATTTTTTTCTACCAATTCGTTTTTGGGCGCTATAGCTCTTTCGCACAACCACTTCTCGTTAGCCAGGTTTTCTTGTAAACTCGTAAAAACCTCATTAATAAGGTTATCTTTCGAGCTAACAAAATTGCTAAATAGGCTGTCAAAGGTTATTTGGTCGTTAGCATCCGTCGGCATGCGACCTTCGCCGACTTCGAGAAGCGTTTGTGCCAAAAGTCCAGACTCCTGATCATTAAAGAGCTGGACACTCATGTTAGTAATCAGCTGTAAGCGCTCTACTTTAGCCCACAACGAAGAAGCCTTGAGGCATGCATTTATTTCGTCTGCTGCGGTACCTCCCTCGATAACCGGCAACGTCTGCCGGAAATCACCTGCCAGCAAGACGACCACTCAACCCATCAAGATTCGATTGCCCCGAATGTCTTGCATGCTGCGATCCAGTGCTTCAATCGCTCGCTTGTGCGACATTGTGCATTCGTCCCACACGATCAATTTGCACCATTGCAATAGAGCACCGCGAATACTACTTTTGCTGATGTTATCGGCGTTTCTTCACTTGGAAGCGCTCAGTAATGCAACATCGTCGGTGTAAAGCATGCTGCCAGGGGCGGGTTCATGCATTTCCCTTGTTATGTAGTCTAAGCAGATGGTGGACTTATGGTGATAAGGGCGGTTTTATAATTCAAAACCACGAAAAAATTGTACACATTAAATCCACCGACACTCGCCACGGGCCGTCCAGCGCGTCCCTCGTGGCGCCGTCATAAGCGTATGGTATTTTAAAACTATGAGATCTCCTAAGACAATTGTTTAAATTGAATGGTAAAAATGGCAATTATGATCTAAATTAAATGCTTGTGAATAATAAAGTATTGATTTGGACAAATACTAATACAGTTCTTATGAAATTACCTTGTTAAGTAATGCACTACTGTAAAACATTTATTATTACCATAAAAAAGGTTATAGTGAGCAAACCTTAAGAGATAGATATATACTCTTGCGCATTTTTCTGTAGAACTATTTAAGGCAAATATTTCTGCCTTATATTGGTGTAACTCTTACAATTTTTGCAGCGTACGCGAAAATAGCTCGAAAATTACAGATTTTTTTCCGGCTTCATTAACACTTATCGTCATAACTTCGGTATTTAAATACTTATCTTTATGAAACATAGTCTATGTGTTATTACAATGTATAAGCTAAATTTGTGTAAAGTTTCATCGAAATCTATACAGTAGTTTTTGCGTGAGGAAGTAACAAACATACACACTCACAAACTTTCGCATTTATAATATTAGTGGGATTAGTGGGATACCTAAAATAAACCTACGAACCGAGATATCCAGTCCGAGCACGTAGTGTTTCTAGATTCCATACTTCATGGTTTATCTATTACTCATAATGTAGACTAGGACACCTGAATATATTCATTTACAGTAAAGGACACGCATCACAGTTAAGGCGTCACAGTACTTAAGGACACCTTATTTTAAACAAGTTTTCACGATCAAAACAAACTAGTAGAAACTAAATTTGCTGTAATCTAAAACAGGAAAACCGTTTTCAGTTTCCAGCTATGTTTTTTTAATAGGACCTTAGTATTAACTATGCCATTGTGTTTATCATCTCACGAAGCGCCGTACATACTTATTTTCTGTGTTAATGAACAGTGTCAAGAAGGAAACAAAACGCAAAAGATAGTTGTAATAAGAAAAACACTACCACTAACCAAAAAAATATGTAAAAATTTCAAGTTTAGGATCATTTTGTAAGTAAAGAACTCGGTTCGTTTTATAACTATAGGGAAATCCATACTTAATCAAATCAATAAACAGTTCTAGACGTGCATACCTATACCTTACAAATTCAAGGAAAGCCATGACCAAGGCATGGCAAAAAGTTAGTATGGCTTCTTTATCAATTGTGTGCCTATTCACAAATGATCACACATGCAATACCAAGGTGTCCCAAACAATGGCAATTCATACCCAAGGGTCATCGATATGAAATTCCTAATGTGTTAACTATGCCAGCCGTGGGAATTCTGGTAGCTATACTGCTTCGTTCTTTAACGTATTGTACCCAAATGGTGTAGGTTCAGAAATACATACGTAGGCCTTTTCCTGTCCAAAAACGGCCGTAAGGCGTTCCTGGGGCATGCGCGAGCGATCACTTGTTTCGCGAAGCGCGGCAAACACACGCGCGGCTCACGGTGCGCAGCGGTAACGCGGGAAAACTTTGTGTTTACGTGAATACTGGTACCAAGTTTTTGGGCGAGCCAAGGATTTTACTAAATTGTAACTTTCATGAAAATTGTGATCGATCACGATGGAGCTTTGGACGCTAGTGTTATGTGGTAAGTTGGTGTTTTTAAAAGTTTTTTATTTTTTCTTATTATAACTGATTCACAGGAGACAGGATTGACTACGGACTGTCAGATTTACTCATATATTACCGACCAAGTATTATTTGACCGCAATATGATTTTAAGCGACGATGTGGCCGTAGATGTTTTTTTATAAAGCTTTCTAGGTAATAAGTAAGCAATTACCTATATTTTAAATTTTCTTATTATTCTACCAGTGCAGTGTTTCAACTGTGTATTGCAATAAGTATTACACAGTTTCATTATATTTAACGTTAAAACCAGATGCCTAGGGACCAACCATTCGCTTTTTATTAAATGAATAACCTTTTAAGGTAAACGCGCCAAAGGTTACGGAATGGGTCCATTCTCAATGTCAATGTCTTCGTTACAAAAACCGCCTATTGTCCGTAATTCGAGTTGTTATCGTGTTCTGTTGGTTAATACAGCCTTTAATTGCAGAGTAAGGTGCGCGTTGACGTAAATGCAGGTCTGCTCAGAAATGTCATACGGCAATCACAAAGTAAAACCTTGTAGATAAGTGGCGGTTTTACTACGGTCTAGCTTAAAATTGCTGCATTAATGACAGCGTATGTGGTAAAGAATGTCTCATAAGAATAATGAACAAGCAAACATAATTATTGAAAAAAAAAGAACTCCCGAATGAAAAAAATATAAGGAAAAAAATTAACCCCCCTTAACTCTTTGTTTCTATTTGCGGGCGCCATTTTCTAAATATATATAGCCTATGTCACTACTACAATTTTTAAGAATACAACGACAACTTATAATATACATACTCTCGAAAACATAACCCTCCTTCCGTAGTCGGGTAAAAATGGTTAAATGTCCCATCTTCGGCCGCATCGTCGCTTACCATCAGGTGAGATAGAGGTCAAATATCAGCCTATTAATAAAAAAAAAACAGGTTTGTTATATATAATAAGAGCCGGATAGGATGACAATAAGTATAGACAGTAGTTACTTATAAATTTTTAGTGACTGAAATCAAGCGTTAGTTCAGTACCTAGCATAAACAAAGGCATGTACTTATAGATTCTTCATTTATCTCCAGCCTCCAACTTCCTTCCTTCAAATCCCTTTTCAAGTGTATTGGTGTGGATGGCTCTAAACTACCAACATATAAGTACTTATAAACTTTCGTATGGCTTGGCACATTTCAGCGCCTTCCCTTTAAAAGGTGGCTTACATGTTGGATGCAGCGGCACCTATATTTGGCCTACATTACATTGTACAATTACTTGGTATTATAAAAGTAAAATACAATTTACGTTGTTTGGAACGCATTAATTAAATGAATCTTTGTAGCCTATCTCTATTAAGTATTTACAGACAGTTGCACAAGCAAAAATACCTTCTGTAACTACTTAGCACACTCTAGGTTTCAAAGTAATTACGTTTTACCTTGTGATCATTATAAAACTGCATTATTAAATTAATTAAGCATAAGTTAAGCAAAATATCAAAGGGACTTAACATTTAAATTAATAGACACGTTGCACAGTCCAATTTTGTTTTACGATTACAGGCTTTTGAAATATCTTAAAACCACGACATATTTAGCTCTATACGTTGATCTCACGTTTTGTGGTTTCGTGGATATTAAATAAAACAATGCATTATAAATCTTATGTTATTAAAAACCACGACCTCACATGTTTGTATCACGGCCTAGTAAAATATGGGCATTGTTTATAGGTCACCTTAATAAATGTTGCATTCTTTGTTTGACGAAATCACACTTATCATAACATCACGCCTTTTTAAGATGCTATAAAATGCAATTAATAATCACTATGACTAAATATATTTCAAAGTATTATTTTCAACCAACATCAGATTAAGTATGACTGAAGGTGAAGCCAGTATTGATTTCAAATCTTTGACCAGGTCGGCGATGACTTGAACGCTTTTTGTTTATACTTGAAGAACGTAGCGAGTGTCAACTCAACCACCATTCAGATTCGGATCACATGTAGGCTATAGCATTTAATGTTTTCCATGTAGCAGATTAATATTGTTTTTCGAACTCAACTAAGAGGATTCTGGGCTGCGCTGTTGGTGTAGAGCAATTTTTACACCTCTTTTGACTCTGCCAGCAACTTCAACTCCTATAACTACGTCATGACATCAGCTTTTCCTTCAACTGCTGTGCGTATTGTATGCTCTTCTTGGCCTTTCTCTTCCTCTTCTTTATTCTATTTTGCCTTTTAGTATTGTTTTTATAAGAGTGTCATGGCATGTCATCTAAGAGGAAGTAGTATGGTGTTATGTAATTATTGCCTTCGTAGGTCCTTATGGGACGAAATGTTATATACGAAAATTAGGAATCCGAAAGTGTGTTTGTCTGTCTGTCTGTTACCTCTTCACGCTTAAACCGTTCAACCAATTTATATGATATTTGGTTTAGTTTAAGTCCCGGGAAAGGATATAGGTTGGGTGATTTTTGGCACATTATCTTGCTTTAAGTGGTTGAAAACGGTTGTTGAAAAGTTTGTATGGGAATTTTGACATTTGCGCAATCAAAATTTCGGAAAACATTGTATATAAATACAGGATTATGCATGAGTACCTTGAGTTGTGTTGGTAAAGGCTGCAAGCGGGCTGATCGACATTACTAAGGCACAGAAACGTTTTTCCTTGGCAGGCTCTCTCTGTCTGAGCCGTCTGTCTCATTTCCGCAATTAAAACACATCAAGAAGTAGATTCTTTGAGAAATTGCATCCTTAGCTTGCGTAATTGTAAATAAGTAAGTATCAAAGTTAACGAAGAGACACAAACTACAAAAGTTATAAAACTTTAATATACCTTTTTTTTACTTAATTATGATATATTATTATTTTAAGGGATAAGCGTTCACTATGCAGTCTAATTTTTTAAAACTAAATTTTTTTTTTTCTTGGTAACGAAGTAACGAATATTCTTGTAACTTAAAGCATAAACAATGTAAATGTGTTATGTCACTTTATTGCCGCAATTTTCGTCCATTATATTTATTAAATTGCTTCTTCATAAATCAAAATTAATAATTTATTAACTTTTTACTCATGCGTTCATTGCGTACTTATACCTTCGCATTGCTAAAATATTCCGTGAATAATGAATTAGCTAGTTTTGGCAGTAAACAAGCGGTTACGTCTCCATCTCGAGAGCTTTCTTTGCCCTTGATACTGTGAGTGGTTATTTTGCGTGGTGTAACTGTATGCTGACCAGCGGATACCTTTCACGAACTATAGTAAAGCATAATGTACATTACTTACTACTACTGATCTATTAGGTATATGCTGGTGTCTTTGAGCAATTGATAAATATTGTACATAATGTTAGCAATATTTACGCTTGTGTAAAGACTATAAGATCGGAGACAGTTGTTTTGTATGTACCGACTTATGTAGGTGACACTGCAATGAAATATCTTAACTATTATTGAATATACACGGTGCTTGTTTAACCACCATGAATATAATAATCTACGAGGAAAAACAAAAAACACGTGTTTTTCTTTGGTATTTGCGAAAACGTTATACACGTGCGTACAATTATTACGGTTTCTATTATATCATGTGTAAAAAACTCGTATCTAATCGCCGCACGGGGTTATGTCATATTTTTTGAACCGGCAAAGATAGGCAAGATGCTCACCGGTCAGCGCGTGCGCACCGCACGCACGCGTCGCAATCATCATTACGCGTTGAATAGGAAACAATCTAGATTAGCCGCGAGTCGTTAAAAACTCTTATGGTATGTAAGCACTACAGCGTCAACCATAAACAAGTATTTCAACAGACTTGCTACACGAAATACAGTGTAGCCTTCCCAGGCCTTCCCTTGCCCTGGTATCCTTGCCTTCTTCAATTTTAAGACGCAGTCTCTGATTAAACATTCTATCTCTATAATTCTATATCTATACTACTTCGTCTAAGCGCGAAGCTCAGAAAATAAATGGACATACGAGTTATTGTCTTACAACACACATCATGTATACGAGTATACAATAGCAGAATAAAATAGTAGTAAACTCAACTTCCTTCTATTACGAGGGTGAAAACATTAATCACAATACGTATCATTAAAATAGCGATCCGTTCGTTAAGAAACAAATACCTACAAAGTGATACGTGTATCCGGTCCCTTTTATAGCTAATCTCACGGTTAGTATTTGATATTATCAAAGCATTCATTGCATACCTTTTCTGAGATTGTTTATCGAGAAAACTCAAAGTGGATATCGGTTACAACACGCGAAAGCGGTAGGTACTTACATACTGGATGAAATCGGCTTTGTGTTGTAAATAATTTATGACCCCCGTAACATGCTCTTCGAACATTGTCGCCATAAGGAATATCCGTTCGGATCTTGCGTAAATAATTGGATTAACATAAAAAAGAGCTTCCGTGAGAAGATTGTATTTCGGGATTGGTAATAAACATAATTTATTGTGGTACGGAGTTGATATACTTAGTAGTCACGAAGTCCATTGAATCGTGAACAATTTCCATCGCGATCAAAGATATTGAAAGCAAAACAAAGCATAAATCTGTTACAATGAGGTGGATAAAAATACATAAGCCGGATTGTCCATATAAAAGACATCAACGACTTTTTTCTTACACAAATATATTTTGTATGTAATATGGCCCTTTCACTGAGGTGTTTTTAATTTTGACATTTTTAACAGAGCTGTTAAATTGACAATTTTTATAGTAATAAACCGATATTTGGCAAATCATGGTTATAAGAGATTACCTACACTTAAAAACTGAATGCTGCTGTAATACCATGATTTGCCAAATATCGGTTTATTACTACAGAAATTGACAATTTAACAGCTCTGTTAAAAATGACAAAATTTAAAACACCTCAGTGAAAGGGCCATATTATACTGACGGATTGCGAGCATTTTAAGGCGAAGCGGATGCGTAGCAAATACGCCGCGGCCGCGCAGCGAACACGTTACGATTGCGCAACGTTTTCGCCGCGAATAACACCGTAGATGCCATTTTGTACAGTCTCATATTAAAGCCCGCGACATATTCAATTAATCGATCAACCAACAAATTCTTCACCAAGATTCCGCGCGGCCGCGTCGTGTTCGTCGCGCACACGCAGCGTATTCGCTACGCATGCGCTATGCATTGAAAACGCTCGCAATCCGCCAGTATGTAAGGCCCTAAGTAGGTAAAACATATTTTTTGAATTAAAATAAAATAAAATTCATTTTTTTCTGTACATAGGCTCGCAAGTAGCACTTATACACGTCCCAACAAAATTGAACCCTTCCACTGCTTCGGGACAAATTTTGGGTTAGTGCTGAGAAGAACAGAAAAAGAAGCAGCAAAGAAACTCAGTTACTATTGTCATAGCCTCTTTTCAAAGTTTTACAAGATTTGTGTTCCTTAAAACTATTCAACACATTTTTATTATTGTCATTTAAAATTCAACTATTTTGTAATATCCTTTAGAAATTAAAATACATTTAACATTTGTCTTAAATTTATGTATAGGTAATTTAGCATTATATCGGGTAGCTTATTAAAAAAATTATACATATCCCCAAAAATGAATTACCAACCTTTTGAATCCTAAAGTTTGGAACGGCTAGTTTATAAATCAGACATAAATCAGATTTTCTGATAGTATTTTAACTTCTTTAAATATTTCTATTAGTGAATCCTGAGATTTGAGGTTGTAAATGGCTCGCACAGCTTGCTTCGCAATTAGCTAGCAAACATTCACCAAATTTCTAGTTTAAACAGAACGCATATGCAATTGGTTACTTATTCAACAGCAGGTTGCTTTTAGCAAGATCGAGCACTACCAATTTATATGGGACTCGTTTTTGAGCTGGTACTCGATACTATAATTTTGCATAAGTCATTGTTGATTTCGCTTCCGCGTTGCGACCGATAGTTTCGTAAGACTATAAATAAGTCTTACTTATTTGCAGTGGTGTTTCGACTACTATGCATAAACTGGTTCAACCGAGCCTACATGGACTTGCGCATCCTGTTTGAGTGATCTAGCTTGTTTGTTAACTAATCGCACGCTTATGTTGACGTCTGCAATTAAATGTCAATTTATCTGTTCACACGATACGTAATCGCATCATTGGTTTGATACAAGATGTTAAGCTAAATGCATTTGAGCTCTAATTACGCATAATCATTCCATTAAAGATTTTAACCTCATCAGTTTGGTCCATTGATTTGAAATGATATCTCATTATGCAGTCCCACAGTCCATTGGTAATTAAGCCAATCTGCAATATCGGTTTGGCCTGCGGGGGTTTTGCCTATTTGGTCTGTGATATTAACATTAAATTGCAGTTGCAAATAGGCGTTGCACCGCGTTACCACATCCATCGGTCCGACCCTCAGCTGTTAATTATGCCCTATTGGACGTTAAGCTAGTTTTTAATATAAATTAAGTATCTGCCGAGGCAAAATATGCTGAACTATGAAAAGTTAAAGGGAATGAATTATCTATGTTAGTATTAGTCATGTTAATATATCAACCCACAACCTACATTACATAAACTTAATCATCAGTTTACATATAAGTGAGAAATGAAAACGTAACTTAGGTTTAGGTACTTGAAGCTTATAAGGTGATAATTAAATCAGACATGATTAACATTATGCTTATAGAAAATAATATACATTGCTTTATTTTATTTCATCGATTTTGTAGTCAGAGTTTAAAAAATATACAAAAAAGTTATGTACCTACCTCTAACTGCATTATAAAAAGAACTGCGAGACTCAACCTGTCTTTCCTGCAAGTAAAGATATCAGTCAGTAATGTAATAATTAATACGAGTATTGTTCATTATAATAATTTTGACATAGTTATGTTATAAGTTGAGTCTCATAAGGACGCCGGCGTTCTCGATAAAAATTGATTGCCTAGAAACACCATACTTAAAGGAAAGCATATATAAATATAAGTAGGTACCATATGATATATAGAAAGTTATAATCCTAGGTTAACGTGTATTAGCAAACGTAGTATTTGCATCGCGCAAATATCTTTCGTAAACAAATATGACATTGAACTAGGAGCACGCGACACAAATTGTAACATCGTAATTAGCTTAGTTAATGAGTGTGCCACAGTGTGTTAACTGGTGTGGAATGCGTTTCGATCCGCGAGATTGTTAAGACATCGGTTCGCACGCGACGCGTGGCCAAATGTCAGCGCCTGAGCAGCGTGACACATGAGATTAGCCCTTATCAGTAAAGTTTTAGAAAAACGTGTGCAATTTATATTCAAGATGTTTAACGTTTGTCGTGACTTTGTCCTAGCGCCCTTTTACGTAACCTTAATGTAACCTAAACGTAATCTTCTGAGGTAAAGGCTGGTCTTCCTTGAGTAAACGATTTATTGACGGACATCGGAAGTTACTACCGCGAGAAGAACAAAAAACATTCTTACCTATTACTGTTATTCGCTATATGCAAACTGGAGTGGTAACAAAGTAACGTATAATAATATGCACAAGCTTTTTAGATATTTTCATTTAAGTGCGCTGAAAAATAATCTGAAAACCATCCAGTTAACGTAATTTTACAGGTCTACTAAGTCCAAAATAATTGTGGTCACTAATGCTAGGGGCGCTGTCATCGCGCTCACCGCGATATAGTATTTGTATACTACTGAAAGAAAATTGATAAATGTCGTCACTTGATGAAATAGATTATTTAAGCATTATTATTAGTCGACTCTGACTCATTCTTATGCGTGTTCAGAGACTGGCAAATAAGTCATTGTTTTCAGCTTAGTACGTAACGCAAATTGCTTTGGCCCTTTCACTTTAGGGATTTGAACTTTTTATGCAGCATCTATCCATAATAACTGGAGCGCATGAGAGATCAGTATATGGCAGTCAGTAACCTGACATCCGTTGGAAAATGGTCTTATTATGCAGCAGGACCTAATAAACCTGTTTAACGTGTCGTAATTTCTAATTTTCTACGTACAGAATGTATCTTGGGGCATCGTCATTGTTACGAAATAAAGTCATTTTAAAACGCAGTGTATACTTATATTCTGATATATGGTACAGCTACCAAGACATTCGAGAAAATTACTAAAACCGACAAGTATGCATAACCTTATTTATTTATAACCCCACACACTGACATATCTCTTGACTTACTAATACTGTATGATGTATGTAGCTATGTATGTAGTCCAATAGACTAAGCTACTTTTAATCAGGGTAAAAGTATAGGTACAAGAGATGCACATTTGAAAATAAGTCAATATCTAGAGGACCATATCATGCGTACCTACGATGTTAAAACTGCAGGCCTGAATGTAGAATGTCGCTCAGAAAAGCATAAAAAGCTAGATGCATTATATTGACATACTTAATAAAATCGCAATCATGATTGATGACTAGTCGCAGTTCTATTTTATTCGTATAACTAGTGGTTACCCGCGAGTTCGTCTGCGTGGACTGGATGATGCAAATGGTAATTCATATTTCTCTCACTCTCACTCACTCATAATTCTATCGCCGTCCAGTAATCGTGGTCTCTCATTTGTACTCTGTCGTACGGTGAAGGGAGTTATTCACCCTGTATAACTAAATGTATCATATTTGTTTTTTACGTTTACGCGAATTGTTGAACTCATTAAAACACAATTTTATGGATTACCTCGCGATTTATTAACATTTTATTTAAAACCTGACTTTTCGAACACTTTACAGTTTTCGTGGTCACAGGGGGAGGTCTAAGGTATTTTTTTATAAATTACAAAAGTAATAAAAGTCATTTATTTCCACTAGGGGCACTAATACACGTCCCAACATATATTTTTTACCTAGGGACAAATTTTGACGGTAGTTAAATTTTTCAAAACTTTGTAACAACAAATAATACCTTAGTCTCCCTGTGACCACGAACGCTGTAAAGTGTTCGAAACGCCAGATTAGTGTTTTAATAAATATATCATTATTCCACCTTCTACAGTTTTATTATATGTAGGTATAGTAGGTTTATTGCTGTAGATAAATTTACTTTAAAATTACTGCAAGTCCTCCTTAAAACTGGAGACATAAAAAATTGTCTATGCATAAAGTTTTCGTAAGTAAGACCACAATTCTATTAGGCTAAGCTTTACGTGTGGTTCATGACGCTCACAAGAAATATGAGATAGATTATTACTAAAAGTATAAATTATGTAAAAACAAAAATAATGTGGTCGTTCGCGTTAATCTGACAGTATTAAAAGAGGTTGAGTGAGTTTTCAAGTGCGCCTTGTTGGCCCACTTATAAAAGTTGCAACAGCTCGCTTCGACGGTTGCTCGCCTCCTGACACTAACCCTACAGATAGTACCAACTAGAGACATAAATTAGATCCGTATCTTTTACGGATACCGCTCAAAGCGGAGTGACGTCAAGCAATAGGCAAATTTTATTACATCATTTTGTAATAAAATTTGCCTATTGCTTGACGTTGATTATAAAAAAATGAGATTTATAGACAGACCGCAGTTTCAACAAGGAAATGAAGAACTCAGTAAGATCTTGGAGAGTATGCATAATCTCATAAGCTAACCAAATTACAACCAAAGCTACAGTAATTAGTTTAAAACCTTTTTTTGGCTGGTGCACATGGGAGAGTTTCATCATTAGTTTTTTCGTCGAGTCATTACATTACCTAATCCATGGGTTGTTGATATATTAGATGACAAACTAACACACAAATGCTAAACATCAATGTGATGTTTTCCGATTTCTCATTTTTTACACGGTTATTCGTAGTGAGTGTTTAACTTTCGCAATCTATGTGAACAGAGTAGTACAAACCTAACTTTGATTTTGAAGGTTGTAAATTAACATACTATAAATGGGGGAGCTGTAATTCATCTTGCCCTCCATTCGATTCGAATAATAGAAAAGTTTCACCACAAGTTCGACAACAATGGACCGTGGGGTATTAAGAAACAGTGGAGGCACACGTTGTTGGACCCCTACACCTATCAATTAAATACCATAAGTGTTATGCACATAAGAGGTCATTTGGGTACTTTGCGAAAAATAAGAGGTCTGTTTTATTCACAGTACAGTGTGCTCTCGTTTTACATTCACATGAAAATGGCACCTAACTGCCACTTAAGTCATTCACTAGATCAGTGTCTACGTGCTTTGGCCCGTAAGGTACCATTAAGAAGACTGATCAAATCTAAACTCAGTCCGAATACAGTACTGGGATTAACAAGTAGGTTAGTTGAGTTTGCTTTGATAAAAAATCGAATTAATTAATACAAGTAAGATGATCATATGTTAGAGCCGTGTCAAAATGCAATCTTTGCTGTGAAGCTATTAATTTTATGAGCACATTTAACACTTACAAATTAAAGTAAATAAAAATTACGGAAAGAAGCGTTGTAAGCACCTTGATCTAGATAACTCTTACGTTACTGTTCGAGTACGGAGAAGGTTGTGTTTGTGATTGCAGAAGTGTTTAGCATGGATTTATTGGTTTCTCATCATGCTCTACAATTTGCATATTGGATGGTGTAATAGTTATTTGTATGTATCCATCACTTGAAATAAATTAAACTTGTTGGGCTTTACGGAAGATGGATCATCAAAAGTTTTTTATACGTAACAGTGGTAGATTGATAAAATTATGTGTCAGTCTGTAAATTATCTTGTCGTTAGCGATCAACAATAAACAGCTCGAGTTCGCTGGCCGGTCAGGTGCGGACGCAATCTCAGCTAACGGCAAACATGGCGTTTATGTAATAGTTTGGCGACGAGGCGGCCTGCGGTCATCGCGGGTTGGCTTTCACTGTAATAGCTTACTTTCTCGAACTTTGGGTGCATCCACGTGAGTAGGTGTCGATAGTCACGGCGCGTCACTGGCCGCACTGCCTCATTATCATGTCTGTTTCCCTATTGCTGGGCACACATCATATGCAGCATTTTTTTATTATTTGCCTAGGTACTTGTAGACGTTAGACTACAAGTACTACCTAGGTGGTCGAACGTATTGTGACTTTAGATTAAAAACGGCTGTGGCTTGCTCTTTGGTTTTGAATCGGTAAATAAATAAAATCGATGCTTTAACAATGAATATGATCTGACTTTTATTAACAGCCTATTTGATGTGCTATCTAGACTTCTAAGCTTTTACGAGTAGGTTCAAAGAACTGATATTGACGCTAAGATTTTTTCTTTCTAAAAGTCCTGTGTGTCTATCACGAATGTGTGTTATAATTACTTGTGTAAATATAAAGTGTAAATGTTTTTAAGAACACTTCAAATGCTACATTATCTTGGTTGTGCATGATGACTTCCATTGCCATATGATGTTGAATTATGAATGCAAGTTACTGTATTTATCTTTATCTTACTTAGGTTTTGTTGGTCAGATGGTTAATTACCTACCTACCTATATAGGTGCTACTCGTATAACTGAGTAACGAGCTCATCAAGTGATAAAATGAGATATCGAATACCTAAATTGGCTTTCGAACCGGCAAATTAATTATTATTACATAAAATTCAGGATAGAAACTTAAACCTGCAATAAATTAGACTGGCCGCACGTCAATACTATTATAACTAACGTAAACGACACGCCTCTTCCTTAGCGGATGTTCTACGTCCGAAATAAGATAATTGTCACTGGTTGTTTATAGAAATAATAACAGACATCATCCGTGGGAGTTTAGCTGGGTTTCAAAATTCATGACGTGTCGCATCCGTTTGACGGGGGTGCTACTTCTAAAGCTCTCTGCGCACACGCAAACAAGATAACCGCGATAGCGTTGACATGACAAATTAGCTACATTACAGCTTGGCTAGACGAGTACCTACATATTAAGTTGGTCTATTAAAATCACGAATAATTTTGTAGTAAATTTTTAGTTACTTAAATATTGTATATTTAACTCGAATATGTTTTAATTGAATATAGTTTAGCAGCCCTGTCAGATGTGCAATACTCGGATGTAATTACAGGTAAGTACTTAAAAAATAATACTATACCTTCATCAATCATTGAAAAGACTATTAAATATTATGTACTTACATAAAAAAGCAAATTTTAAGATGTTCCTTCCTACTATGTATCTTAACAAGTCGTTAAAATATCGCAAGGAAATAGACAAAAGATTTTAGGAAAAGAAAATATCTAGGTTATTTTTCGAGAACAAAGACTGCTTGAAAGCTTTCATGAATGGTTTGCGCATATACCACATAAGCAAGTTAGGATACTAATTATATGTATTTAGTTCAAAAGCAAATAGAGGACTAGTGGTTGATGATGATAAGTGACAGTATTTCTAGTGTTTGGTACTAATTCATTACTCATGCCAAGGGTAAGGAGGAACGTATACCTTGCAAGAGTGATTAGCACTATGCCGGAAGTCTTGTCTGATTTCATGCCCCAAGTACCTATCCAAATAAGTTGTTAAGAGGGTGCACAGAGGTACTACGGTACTACACTGTTTTTACAGCAGTTACTCGTACAGCGTAATTAACTGTGATGTCAACTGATGTCCCACAATGCGACGTGCGCATTGTGCGTCCGTCACGGCTGCGCGGGCGCCGCCGCGGTGCCTTCAAGTGACACGCTAGGGTTGCGTAACTTACACCAAAGTTATGCAGGCACAATAAAACGAAATAATGATATTTTAACTGCCTGTGATATTGACTTACATTGTTCAACTTATGCAAGATCTTGAATTTAATCAACGGGAACCCGACTATTGGTTGTGATTTAATACACTCTATGCAATGCTCTCTCAACGCAACATGTCTGGAAGTAGGCGTTTAAAGTAGTAGTCTAGTATGTAACATACACCTGCCGTTCTAAATAAACACTTTAAACATAATATGTGCTTAGAATTTTACCAGCACAACCTTGAAAGTTGTCTGTTATTCATGTAAGCAACATTTCAAGACTTGCTGAAACTTCTTTATCATCCCAAGGCTGTAAATAATACGTCAAATTAATTAGTGTTGATTTTTTTACTTGTGTGCAATTCAATTACAGAAACACAATATGAAAATATATTATGTTTATTTTGCATTTTTATTGCATAATGGGTAGTGTGAGGTTTTGGGTGCCAGATACCTATGCAATAAATGCAACTTTATATTAGACACAAACTTCTGAAAATAAATTTTAATGATATGTATGATATTAGCAAACAGATAATTTAAAATTATTTATTATAATCTACATCAGCATTTAGTTACTCGATATACCTACACGCAGTAAAAGTAAAATATTTTACACCGTGTCATTGCATACGGAATGATTGGAAAAATAATAAAATAATTAACCCGAGCAAACAAGTCAGCGCGCTGTCTGTTATATTATTTTAAAAATAATAATCCAGAGACCTTGGCCTACGCAGGCTAGTAATAAGCGGCTAGTATCTCCAATTCCGCCATTCACGACCACGAGACAAAAATCACACTCTCTTATGCCGCCGGTTAATTTTAAATCCGTCAAGTCATGTCGAATATAATATAGTTTTATTATCTAATCGCAGTCTGCGGTCGATCTCACGGTGTATTTACTCGAGGTCGATACGATATTGGCATTGGGAAAGTAGATTTTGTTCAAACTACGCAAAATAATATCCTGGCAAAAATTAAGTACAGTCAACTTACCCATATCTGTCAAATTACCGCAACCATATTGCAGCCTTATGTTGATCCTATGGTTTTGATATCATTTGACATATTTTGATAGATTTGGGAGGATTGATGGGGTCTACTGTACCTATCCATTCTTCAATAATTAGCAAATACTTTCGGTAATTAGTAAAACTTGCGTTGCAGCAAGATGCAACGGGAATCAATGGATATGTTGTAGCGAGACAATATACACAACGGCTGTTTTAAGAAAAATTGAACCTGTAATTTTTCATTGTAGTTATCGTACCTAACAAATTTTTTAACCAGATTTGTTTATATCCGCTAAAATGTCACGACCTACTTAATTAATTTGTGATTAAGCTAAGCGTATAATTGAAGCCTAATGCCGGTAATCTTTTCTTACGATCGCGCTGGGCAGTTTGAAGATCAATTGAAGTTTGTGTTGTGTTGGGGCAATTACTCCGCAGTCAACAGGCACGACTCTTGCCTAGGTAACTATTATTTAATGCTTTGGTATTGTAAGCGGTTATGGTATAGTAGGTACCTACTTAGATAGCGTGAGTCAGAGGTAACGCGGAATTAAAGGGCATTTCCAACGTCATGTCTATGCGCGGTCGTAATTTATCTACGGGATAATTGCGACCTTTTTAGATAAAAGGTGTAGTGTATCTACTTAGGTAGGTATGTAAAGGTCAAACATTTATTTGTTATTGATTAACGATTACAGAAAGTATTGCGACATTAATACACCCCATTATCATCATCTTAGAAAGTGAAATTGATCGACAAATCTTATTGTGTTGTGATTGTTTGAATTAACAACGGTTGAAATATGGACATGCCCAGTGTGTCGTCGGTATACATACATATGTCTGAAGACATGCCATTCGCGTGCTCTGTTGCGTAGTCTTCGTCTTCCTTTATTCATTGGCACTGAATTCGAAAATAAACCTAATCTTGCTTCGTACTTATAATCATTTAAACATTTTTATCATGAGAAAATAATTCAAAATCACTATAAGAATACTAGGGCGTGAAGCAAATCAATGTTGACTCGATGGGGCGGCTGGCTTAGAATAATAACACAGGTGTTATTATTATTCTAAGGCGGCTGGATCAAAAGTAGTGCGCCAGTGCCGGACGCGGGTTGGTAGGTATGTTGTATTGTTTGACAATGGCAGATGACATTTCTAACTGCCACTGTCATTTCGGCCTCGGCGCCGTCATAGCGATTTAAATAGAAATTTGGCGGAACAGTGAGCCCAAAACTGGGTGAAGCTTAAGTTCGCTCGCCATAAGAAAGAAGAAGTAAATAGAAATTTAAAAAAAAACTAATATTTTGAACGATTAATAATAATACAGGCTTCAAAATCGACCGTAAATAATTTCCCCCCTTATTTCTACGCTATGAATCACAGCTTAATAAATTCGTCTTCTTCTTATTCAGCACTATGGTAGAAGTTAGCATATTCTGGTCCCGCACGATATTGGCTGTGTTAAACTACCGTTTCTACAATAGGTACGTGGAATTTAATCGTGGATCATTGTGCTTGCGCCAGGATGCGGATCTCGGCCCCTCACTTCTCCAAGGTTCGTTCGACACACAAGCGATCCAGCCTTTCTAAAATGCTTAATTTTGTTCTGGCTGGTGGTCCAGTTTAGTAACATTTGCATGCGGCAGTGCATCTGCGTGCAATGTATCTGTACGTACGTAGATTAGACAACCGATCTTGCAATGTAAAAGGACATTTTCTAATGCTTTCAGAATCTGTTTTGACCATCAACATGGATAGAAAGAAACATGAATTACCTATGCTTTGGTTGTAAACAAGTTTAACATGTCCTTCAGGAAAAGTTGTACACAACAATGATAAATACTGATAAAATTATTAATTATTCTACGATAAATACAATGATGTAACTAATAATTTTACTAAGCACTCTGGCCCGGATCAATAATGTGTATACAAAATAATGTGTGTACAAAGAGAACTTATAATTTAACCGTTTCTCGATATCCCACGAGGACTTTCATTTCCACGTTGTTTCACAACTCACTAGGTTAAAACAGTGGCGAGCATAATGATTTCATATTAAAGGAGCATTACAGTTATCTATTATCGCACTGCACACATTGTTCATTTAATTGTGAGCAACTACGTTTGTAAAGTTTCGAAACAATTAATTTTGCAAATTGGTGTCACTACATTGTGTGTCTTGAGTTTGAGTCCTTATTTATGTCCACTATTTTTCAATACACAGGGCTACTTATTAGAACTTTCGCTTCATTTTCCAGTAAAACAGCAATCCAATGAAAAATTTTATTCACGGTCGTTTTCGAAGTATTTTTGTTATCTATTAAGAAATCTGTGTTACAATTAGCGGCTATATTTAAGACAGATTACACAACCTTAATAACTCCTTAGTTGATTAATTAGAGCGAAATCACGCACGAGATAAATACTTCGCGTTTTAATCCAATGATACGCATTTTGGCATCAAAAGATAATTACGATGATTAATAGTGCTAGATGTGTAGAAAAAATATGAATGTAGCTAATTCAAGTGTGGCAAGTGGCAACTAGCAATAGGCAAGAAGCGTGTGTCAATAAATTCTTAGTAGGTAGGTACTGACATTTTCGATTTACTGGTACATACTAACTACCTACTGCACAATGCCATTAGACGGATCTAGTAACTACGAACATAAATTAAGTTTTTATAGGTAAATTTACTTGGAAACTACTTACGAAAATGAATATATATCTTAGTCTTAAAATCTAATAAGGTAAAATTATATTTTACGAGGTAAAATTATATTTTACGAGCATATAATGCTCGATGCCTATGGAAATGTATGAGAAACTCAGTAAGGAAGGAGCGCGTTGGAAATGTTCATTATTATTTTAAGAGTTCGATAGTGAGAGTTTCGTACCTATATTACCAGAAACTTCAGCAAATCGTTTTTATTATAGTGAATCTCGAAACACTATATACATCTCGAGGAATTTGGTTCGATGAAAAATCCTCCTCAAGTTTGATCTAACTTTGCCTTCTCTTTATTCTATTGCTCAGTACATAAAGACGAAAATTATGAGAACATTTTTGTTTGTTTTTGTAAATTTTCAGTCACGCAATAGCCAAAAACCCATTTTCATGTGCGAAATCTGCGTAGCGACGACGCAACGGAACTGTTTGGCCGGTTGTGTAGTCGCGAATGGATGAGTATTTCTTGATAATATAAAGATGATTATTTAGGTTAGCTGCCTATTATCAATATCAAGTGGTTTGGCCTGAGTCCCATGAAATTGTCAGTCCATGAAACTAAAAAACCTACTGCTTTCTCTGTTGTGTTTATTGATAGTTACAGCCTGCGTCAAATGGGAACTTTTACATGCCTCATTATCATCATAAAAATGTTATAGCCATTTTTTGAAACGGGCAAGCAGACATTTGCGAATTACGACTGCATTTAGAAACATAAAAATATTATAGTTTAAAGCGTGGACTTTGTCAGCTCGTCAGAGATTCGCATCGGTATTTGAGATAAACCTATTTTTACTTTGAAATATGTGGATTGTGTACTGAGTGATTGGCCCGCCGCCTACTATAATAATACCGCCTATTACGATTTTACAAGTACAGGTCTTATTTAGATAAATACAAATTTCAGCGTTATAAGTCATATTATTGTGTAGTAAATTAGACAACGGCGTAACTACTTAAACATCACACCTATTACTTACTATCGCGCGTTGCAACAGGAATTTAGTATCGTGAAAGTAAGTGCTCCAGTTGTAGGTCCATTATACTAAACGTTACTTAACACAGAAATAGTTCAACAGATTGATTAATGTTATAATGCGCAGATGCCACTCGTGCGCATTTCACAATAACTCAAATCGAGATGTGTAACTGTTTGGACAGACGCGTAACAACAGGTGTAGAGAGAAACGTTCCATGGTCTTATTACTTGTTTTCTCCCTTATTTAGTCAACAAATTGCTCGTTGCTGACCTTTGTGGTCGTAATGTAGTTCTACTCATTGCATACCTAACTATGTATGAGCAGATATAAAGTTATTATATGTAGTAAGAATGTACCCAGAGTTTTGACAATATAAAACAAGACCGGGATTTGGAAGAATGTAAAAAAAACATAAAATTCATTTAGTTTCTGTACATAGGCTCGCAAGGACTTTTAGACGTCCAAACATAAATAAGACCCGGCCACACAATCTAAATAGCTATTGTTAAAGTAACAAAACAACTGTAATCCATTTATTATCTATCATTATTAAAAATGATGCTTAATTGAAAATCTTAAGAGTAAGTATAAATGATCGTGATGAGGTCTTGTTTTTATTGTTAAGCCCAAGGTGAATCCAGTTATTAATATAGAGCGCATTTACCGAGGCCGGCGGACAATATAAGTTTCACCGCCCGTTTAGTAATTATAATATAACCAGAGATCGGAGTAGGTAGAGCTATTTTTCGTACTTGCGATACGTGCTCGTAACATGGACACTCCCGGAATTCTGGATTTTAAATATAACTGTCAGGCAGAGAGCCCTGCCAATGCATAAAAGAAGCTTTCTTTTATCTTTGTTAATAAAAACAAATCGTTTCAGCAACTACAACACAGGGTATTACTTAGAACTTCGGGGGAATGTCCATATTATTATTAATGTTTGCGGTCAATGAACCAAAATAGCTCTAACTACCTACATTGAATATAACATATCTATAAGTACTTGTCACATTTATCGCACTTAAAATATCCATGAACGTTTTAGATATCCAAACTAGACTTTGAAGAGAAACTCAATTAATCGTTAGTAAAGTATGATTACAATCGTTTTCCACTAACTTAGCTGCAATTTTTATTATTTGATTTATACACCAACTTCGCAGCTCTTTCATTCCGTTGTTGTTTACTATCAGTAGTAACTAATGTGAATGTATAGAGAATTTTTGAAACAATGTCAAGTAGAAACTGCTTCGGCCTTCTTATTAATATGCATTGTCTTCTGTTGCCTAAGAAATTAAATTAAATCCAATGACAACGACTTTTGACACTAGTATAGTATGTCTTTTGGCTTTTTTAATTTAGTAGATGGGAAAGGAATGTGTAGCCTACTTACCTGACTTCCAACGGCAATATGTAATTATATATTATTTTTTTACAGTTCTACCATCAATTGTGATATCAATCACAATATCGCCAAATGGAAATAGTCCAGAAAGAAAAATGATCGGTGGAATGATGGTCGATGTACAACTAGGATTCTCTCCTATGACTCCGAAAACAGAGGAATCTTCTAAACCTATTGGAAAGAGAAAACTAAGTCCTACTAATTCTACGAAACTCTCTATAAATGAAAGATATAGGCGGTTAATACCATACATGACATTTTACTACGCTAATGATTTAGTGCCGCCAACAACTGAAGGACACAGTGCAAAGAATGTCGAAGTTGAAAAGGCAGAGATCATAGAAACCAAAACAATAGAACATCGTCAACCTAAGAAAATTGTTTACACATCGAATCGCAATATACCACTCTACCAAGGTAACAGATTGACACAATACAACATTGCCTCTGCAAATCCTACGAAGCTATTTTACAAAAATGTTCCACTTCCAGTATATCAGAATCCGATAAAAATTTCACCTAATTACAATCCATTATTGTCTGAACAAAAACTTGTGAAAAATTACGAAAATTATGAATTCGAGAGATTTCCACAGAAGCAAATCATTAAATCGCCGAGTGTTCCATTTTCTCCACCCACCAGGAGACCTTATTTAAGTTCGTTTAATAACGACGACACAGGTAGTGTTCGTTACTATTACACAGAAAAAGAACATACCCCAAAATACAAGTTAGTTCCTTATGAACAAACTCCTCCCGTGAAAGTTGTTTCTCACAATGAACATGTTTTTAATCCAACTAAGGCTCCTACTGCGGTCCACGTGACGATACCTAAAGACCAAGTTTACATAAAGACAAGACCAGCTCTACCTCAATATTATTATGAGATACAACAGTCTACAACTCCAAGAAAACAGCCTTCGATTGTATCAGAAAGTTATTACGAAAAGCGGCGACCCCAAGCACCGTTAGCTCAGCCTATCATAGAAAGCGGCTTTAAACCAATTGTCAGTTATGCAGTTACAACTGAAGCACCAGCGGTCTACTCATCTGGTTTACCAGAAGAATCAATTTCTCACTTTGAATCGGAAAAACAACAAAATGTGCATGTGGTGGAGGCGCCACCGGCAGTTCCTGATGCTCCAGACTACAACCCAAATTACTATCAATACGTTGTCGATCAGCCAGCGTACAAGCCCGCACAACACGTTCCACCGAAAACAGTAACACTCAGCGATCTTTTAAATTCGTTGCAATTTAATAAGTCTATTCCAAAACCCATTACAAAAGAAAATGTCGGATCCTCAATAAGGACATTACTTCAAGTTCTAAATGCTCTGAGAGCAGCTGCACCACAAGAGAGCATAGAGGATGTGCCGGTATTAAGTACGCCGAAACCCTTTATACCGCCAAGCAAGGTCATAGAATTATCAAACCCAATAGGAATAACGCCAGCGCCAATCGATAATGATGATGCAGATTTTCACGAAGAATCATATTTGGCTCCAGTAAATCCGCCATCTCAACATATAGACGGTAAGCTTGACCTTATAAATACTAAAGTGGTCGAATTTCCGGAAGCCTACAAGCTTTACCAGATTTTTAAAAGTTCCTAAGATAGTGAATCATGCATGTTTCTTGTTGTTCGTGTAATAACTTGCTTCCGTGTCACGCGAAATAAAATTTATCGAAATTGTTATCAATACGAGTGTTAAAGTTTTGATTTACTTCCTGAAACTAAGCGCGTAATTAGGTAAGTTAAAGGTACTTTACCGATTATCTCCATGTTGCCAGACTTCTCATCCACTGGCAGCACCAGTCAGAGGTTCCCTCTTCCCGTGACGTCGGACGACGAGGGCGGCACTCCAGGCACGCCCGGCAAGGACTACCCGATCCTCACCGTCATCCCGCAGACAGCCTTCGACTGCAAGACTCAGAGGTACAAGGGATTCTTCGCTGACCCTGAGACGAGATGCCAGGTATGCCACCTATAACTACTGTGTTTAGAAATGTTATGGTGTTTATAATTATTTAACGAGGTTTTTGCGATCTTTTTTGAGATAATAAGACCAACACGAACGAATCATAAAAAAAATTTGAAACGTATGTCTAAATCTCCAGTCACGTGATATTGTATAGAAAACTGTTTTTTTGAGAAGTCGATGTTGGTTTAAAGTTGTGGTATTTGTACTTACAAATAGATAGAGCTGAGCATGGGTAGAAGTCATGTAGGGTAGATGGAATCATTGGTTGGTTGGAACGAATTCGCAAGACTCAATATGCCTAATTTACCTATGTAGAGAAAACTAGGACATTTATTGGGCGAATGAAAGCAATAATTGAGCTTGCTTTTATTGAACCTGATTTTTTAGATAAAACATCTGCCAGTTATGAAATGATCTTGTTTTAGTAGTGGGTATTACAAAACTACCACTTTTGGGAGATGTTAAGTAGGTAGGTATAATATTCGCACAAGCCTACCCACACTGCTTACCCAATATTGTCATTATCATGTTGCAATATCAAGTAGTAGGTATGTATCGTATGCACAATTTGGAATCGATAATGCCATATCACCAGTTTATTGAACATATTTAATATTGTTTACATTACCTGCAGGTATGGCATTACTGTGACTTGAACGGTGGTCAAGCTTCGTTCCTGTGCCCCAACGGGACGATCTTCTCCCAAGCCGCGCTGACTTGCGACTGGTGGTTCAATGTGCGTTGCGCCTCCACCACGCAGCTGTATGTTCTCAACGAGAGCCTCTACAAGTACATCCTGCCGCACTCGCCCAAGTTCCCCGAAGACTACAGCGGCCCGTTGGTCGACAAGTAAGTGTTGATTTGAAATAAACCGTTTTTCAAACCCAGGCTAAATATGTTGATAAGCTGCACTCTTGCATTACCGATAAACTACAGCGTTTATCGGTAATGACTGCAGAAAATCCAACCATATTTCGTCCTACTTTTTACATAGATAGATCTATACTCTTTATTGCACACTGCACACAGTAGACATATTACCCGACCAAGCCAACTAGTCAATTGTCAAACAATTTTCGACGACGAATACAACGAAAATATCGATGGAAATTAAGAAGCAATGGTGTTAAAATAAACTAAGGCAATTTATCTAAATAGGTCCCCTTCAACTTAAATATTTGTATTAATTAATATAACATGATAGGCTTAGTTTTAAATAATGGTCTCAATAAACAAAAAAATCATCTAAATATTGTAACAATATTGCCTTATTTTAATAACCTTTGGTTATTTCGTTGTATTCGTCATCGTAAGTCGTTTGACAGTCGTCTAGTTGGCTTGGTCGAGTAGTAAATGTTCACAGAGAATCGTCCAATTTAGGCGGCCTTATTGATATTTTTTTTATTTCAGGTACCTAACTCTAAAGTTCAAAGAGATGGAAGAGCAGTTCAGGAAAAACAAAAACAAGCAGAGCGCCTCAGAAAAAATGGACTCCGACGAGGACGAGAACTCAACAGAAGACTCCAGTGAAGCTGGATCCGAAAGCAGCAGCGAGGCAGCCACTGACGTGGGCAAGATGAGCACCGTCAGTGAGGCCAGTGTTATTGTAGAGTCGCCAGGCGCCAGTGGCAATGTGGAAAGATTGCAAGATTGAATCCACGCGTGTCAACGTCACATTAGTTTGAACTAAAGTTTTAGCCAGTTAACTGTGATAGCCACCGCAACCCAGCGGTGCACAGTCTTGCGGATAGAACGTGATTCCGTAAGATATCAATTTGCTAGAGCGTGAAGGTTAATTAAAAATAACTTTGGCCATTTTAATTTTCGCATGTTGTGACGTATGGTTGATTTTGATATAAGGAATTAAACTTGCCATATTTTGCCATGTTTAATTCGATATTTAGTGTAGGTATTGAGTGTGTAGTAACAGAACTAGAGTCTAAATTAATTTATATTAGGTAGATTAATTTGTGATGCAATACTCATAGTGATATTTGTGCAATGTGTAAATAGTGTGACTTCATTTGTTTCTTTGCCATTAGATCTTCAATGTAATAATTAGTTATAATGATAGGAAAGTGCAATAAATTATTCCATGTCATTGGGTTGTAATGATTTATTTTTAGCGAATAATATGTGGTCATAAAAGAAACACTTATATCCACTGATTAATCCTTAGTGGGTACTTATTGATATTTACAGCTTTAGATAAATTTTATTTTATAAAATTCAGAAGTTAACTACATTCTAGTTACTTCGTAAAAGTTAAAACAAGAAATCGAAACGAAAAGTAACGTAAGGTCAAAATTTAACAAAATAAGCGCTACAGAATTGTCGACAAGTGTAACTGCTAACATTAAACGACTATACGAAAACGTTTACTGCTCACGAATATGTAGGTTACTACATTCTTAGATTGGGACTTATTTAACACCAAAAAAATAACTAGTTAACTATAATTGTTTTTTATGCATTTACTTACATTGATAATACTGACAAGTTATGAATGACTGTTTCGATGAGACTCAAATATTCTATTCTTACGTAAAGTTATTAATAGAATAATTAATATGACAAGTTCATACAATGGATGACTACATTTACCCAAACTTGGACCATTAAAAGCTAACGTAGGTACCTAAATCTCTTAGTGCAATTTCGCAGCATAATACTTATACAAAAATATAATTTCGGGATGAAACAATTCTTAGACGTAGTTAAAATGATTTTGATCGCTCCTACACATGTTTCATTTATTTTGAACACGCATTGATTCCAATAATGACACCTATCTAAGATTTAATTTTTATTTACATTTTATGTACAGTCAGACCACGTCTACATAGAAGACGTTCTATTGACGAATCAATCACAAGCTGTTGCCTTTCAGTCTTTACGTCACATTCCAATAATAGGTACAGTCATCATCATCAATATCTAATCTTACTTCATTTACACTGCTTAAAGTCAGACAGTGTTATAAAATTACATGTTCTAATACAGCGAACATCATTAAATCTTAATATCAGGGAAATGTACTTCCTCAGTGAAATGTACTCACTGACTTCCTAATTAGTTAAAACACAAAATATACATAGACATTTAAGTTACGGTGTATAAGTTTTCGTTTAAGATGGTGGAAATCTATGTCAAATATATGCTATCCATAAATGTTGAGTATTAGACACTTCAATGAAAACGTAAACGATAACTAAGCCTGCGAGCTTATTATAATCTATAGGTAAGTTCCCCAGGAATAGCCTATGAATGTCTTTTTTACCCTGTTAGTCTAAACAGTAATATTTTTACACCATACTTACCCATAAAGAACAATAAATAAATGCACAAAAACGTGCGAATAAATGTTTGCAATACGTCATCCAAATATAAATGCAAATCGTATGTCAATATAATGACCTACCTAAGATACGTACTTAACGAGCGGTATTCGTTCGAATCAATGCAGGGGTCGGGTGGCGTCGCGCGGCGGTCACTGGGCGGTCACTGGGCGGTCACCGGCGGCGGAGTTAGTGCTTGAGCAGCAAGGCGGCGTGCTTGAGGCGCAGGTGCGAGCGCAGCGTGTCAATGCGGCTGTAGGTGGCGGGGCAGTAGGGGCACAGCGAGCGCTGCGCCGTGTGCGAGTGGAAGTGGTGCCAGCGGTTGGACACCTCCTTGCCGCACGACTTGCAGCGCCACAGCGCCGCGCTCTCCGCCGCCGCCACGAACATGCTGTGGTACGAGTACTGCGGCGCGGCCGGCAGCCGCGAGCGCTCTGTAACGTCACGTCACGTCACGTCTCACGCGTCGCCGATATCGGAAACGAGCATTCGCCACGCAGATGAACGGTAAGCGCGGGGATCGAACCCTCTACTCGCCGCGCGATGGGATGATGGCGCCGGGCGGCCGTGCAGTAGGTCTAACGCGACATTGCGAGTGGGTGCGGGGTGTGACGCGCACAACTGAAACTACACGGATTGTAACATACCACAATTTAATGTAAAAATTAGTAATAAATACAACAGATAAATGCAGGAGTTTGCAACATGTTAAAATTGCATTACATAACATCAAACAATGTGAAAAAAAATTGCATTAACTGCTTGCATAAAACAAAATTATTTAAATTAAACTTTAACGGAGGCATCAAACCAAGACAAACAAAATATTCATAAACAACAAATCGTTCATAAAATTTCATGTATAATAATATAACAAGACTAATAGTCAGCTGTTAGGTACACGATTTGACACCCCCTCCCTATTAGTATTACACTATTGTGATATACGACACTATAACAAATTGGCTAATGTTACAAAGATGAAACAAAATAAATATAACTAGACCATTGCTATCCTGAAAATAACCATAGAGCTAATCCTGCACTCCATTGATTTCAAATGATAAGATCACATCCTTGTGATATAATGTAAATTTTAATATACAATAAATTGGAATATTCAATAGATTGGCCAAATAAGTGACTAGGTCCACAAGACCTCAATTTCATAAGACTAAATTTAGTAATTCGTTAACCTTATGTATAAATTCCATATGGCATAAAGTTAGCTTTCATTAAGTCCAATTACGTGGTCGCCATACAATTATTAAGTTGCATACTTTCTGAAAGCCGAAAAGAGATCAAAGGGAGATATTTTCTGAGCCAAACGATGTGATACTCCAAAATATTCTGGCCAGACACTATCAAGTATCCTAACCTAAAATATCTAAAATAATATTCTATGTTTACTAATCAATCAATTTGCTATAGCAAATACAATTATTAAAAATTGGTCTCGAGTGATAGTAATGTAAAATGCATTCACGATTAGAGGAAACGTCGCCGCGGACCCTTACCGGATAGCTATGATCTATTCCAACAATAGACTCCAACTTGCGCGATAATAAATTATTAAATAGTACATAACTATTACGATTGGCAGAGGTAAACAAGCTAATTCTTAATATTACCAGCTATAAAACCTGTACATCACCGTAACCCAAACTGTTTCACTAGGTAGAAATAGAAATTAGGAGAGGTTCACTTAAGTCGATACAATAGGTAGTTACTCTCATCAATGACATTATAATATACTTTTAAAATATCCTTTAGTTTGGTTACGTTATTAAATAACTAGTAATATTGCACTGAGTATGAAATGCTATCAAATAATAAGCGCCCACATTACAATAAACAGTATAAAAATCTTTAATATCCTTAAAGTAAATATAAAATCTTTGTGGAAGTAGTATTATGTTTGGTGATTTTATAATGATTTAAATTTACAGAGATGCGGAGCTTCGTGCTTACATTACAAGTGGGCCCCTATATTCAATAGACAATTGTAAAATCTATCTATGAGTTATGACTATTTCAAAAATTGCACATGTGAAATTGCATGTTCACAGCTACTAAACAGCACTAGCCCACAACTTAGTTATGGGAACGATCACGGATTACTATTTGGATGCGGTAGTCTCTAACACCATTTTACGAACGTTTTATATTTGGTAGACAATAATCGAATTTATTTAATGTGGTCTTATCGTTCTATGTATTTTTATGCTATTAGTAAATCTCTGAAAAAATTAAGGTAAAATCTCGAGTGATACTGTAATCTTAGGCGTTCCATCCACGCGCTATGTTACCCGTTGACAAGACAGATGCGACCTCAACTGGATGCTAGATGTCTTACATTTTAATTAATGCAAAGTAACTAATCATTAAAACATTAATAATAATATTAATAGGAGTCGAATCGTAGCGTGTTAACACTCTTGGTTCTAGCACCATTCCATTTTATCACATTTCAGTTACCGTACCACTCTAAAGTGTTTAGCTAAAAATGTAACAATCTTAAACCTTAATTGAAAAATACATACATAAACGCTAGGTTAGTCCCAATCGTAGAATGCCAATATTAGTTACTAAATGCGCAACTTCAAAACGTTCCCTCCTATCTTATAGTAATTGAACGAGGTCTCGGACCCCAGCACCACGCCAGGGCGGGCGCCCCTCGGCAAACACCTACCAACGATAAAATAATAAAACACGATAACATCTCCACTCCATGTCGATTACTCTAAACGTCAACTGAATATAAACGAAACCAATGTTACTATGTGAATCAATAAAAACAAACAACACTAATAAATCATATTATATAGGTATATAAATATATTAAAAGTATATTAAATCAGACAATAGAATATATCTAAGTATAAAAAAACAATCTCCGTAAATAGATCCACTAGTCTAGTATAAAAATCTTTTCGTATGTTTCCTTAGGCGCTACCCTTTAATACATCACAAATCCTTAATAAAATTATCCATCGTGCAAAGGCCTCATGGAGTTACAAATGCATCTACACTGAGATTCAGTCAATATTTATATGTCGTTGACCAACGACAGATCACAATCTCTTGCCAGTCCTCTAATTCCTTCTCTGATGTCGTTCTGAACCACCCGTACGATGTACATAATAACATAAATACAATTAGCTACAGGAAACTTAGAATTTCCTATCTAATGAATAAATATAACAAGAAAATGTGAGTCCGTATCGGAGCCACCGTTATATAACCAGCATCACTTCGCGGTCGCACCGCTACTCAATATAATGTAATGTATAATTATTAAACAGCTTAAGATTCCTATCGATACAATATAAAAAAATAATATGGTAATAAAATTAACATCATATTATTGCTTTTGCCCGTTCCCGTATAGCGATTGGTATAGAAAAAATTTGCTTACCTACTTACATACGCTTCGAGTCATATTTTCGAGTTATATCGACATTAATAGTTCCCGACGCGGAATCATATACAAGGTCACACTGGGGCAAGTCAAACGCACAACCGAGAAAATACTAAACGAGTCGCCGCGAGGGCGAGCTACTTAAGATAGGCCCGTTTAAGTAATAGCACTTCAGCTTAATCCTAAATAGGAAGCGGTTTCGACGCGAGACGGTCCGTTTAAAATTTTGACACATCAACAAGGACAGTCCGGGTCTGCCGGTCGGCTGGCGGCGGGCTCGCGCTCACAGAGCGTCGAGGCCGAGCCAGTACATGGACAATCAGTCGAAGCCCGCGTCCAGGTGGTTGGCGGTGGCGAACAGCGGGCCGTGCGCCGGCGCCGGCGCCGCGGGCGGCTCGAACTTGCGCGTGTCGGGGTTGTACGCGGGGTGCTTGAACTTGCAGTGCGTGCGCAGGTTGTCGGAGCGCGTGTACGTGGCGCGGCACAGCGGGCACTCGAACCGCCCGGGGAAGTGCACGTGGTAGTGGTTCCGGATGTGCGTCACCACCTTCCCGCATAGCTTGCACCGGTGCAGGTTCAGCGCGCCCGCCACGCGCTCGAACGTCAGCCGCATGTGCCAGCCCTTCGAGCCTGCAACCAGCCAGCGGTCACCACCACACCAAACGCCAACCATTCGTTCCGCAACGCACACGACGCGACCTCATGCCGCAGCGCCAAATACGCGATCTTCGCCACTGACTGCATTAAAACTTTCCCGTTTCCCCCCCTTCGTTTTTACGATAGGAATGATGACACGACCGATCAATTGTAAGTATCGATTCGATTCGAATCAGTCGGTTGTACTTTGTAAGAGCTATCGAAACTACACTTGTATCGTATTTTAAAAAATTTTTTCAAGATTGAGTTCAACAAAAATTCAAATTAATAAAAAGTAACTGGTATTGTAATTATCAGAAATTAAAACAAAATATTCCTGAAATCTCAGGAAGCGAAGTCCGGTAAATATTTTCTATTACAAAAATAGTTCCTTCAAGAATGATACTATGGGAAAGTTTTGATGCAATCAAACGAGCTTATAATAAATGTTAAGACCTTTACGATGGTACTTTAACACACGAAAAGATAAATCAAATACATTTAAATAATAGGTTGGCTCTGCAGCATTTGTCATGAAGTGCGAGATTGAAAGGTACATTTATCAGTAAGTATTGTTAGATACTATTTCATGAAATTATTTAGCAAACAAGGCTGGATTCAGACAATATTCAATTTAGCACTAGTTAAAGCGTTCATATTGTTAACGCTGTACTATTTACGCTTCTCCTAGCTATATTAGATAAAAGCATCAAAACGAATACGAAGGTTTAAGAAATCAAATAAGAAAAATTAAATTATTGAAAAAAAAAATTTATATAATATTCAATGGTAGATCCATGCAGAAATGAATCAATGACAATTTGAAGAAATGGTGTTTGTTATTTTCAGTGTTAACTCCGCATGAGACTTGTTATAGACTGTCACCAAGCCTGGATACAGAAGGCGATTTATAGAGATATAGGTCTGCTATACATAGAATAAAAAGAAAGCATGGATAGGATGAAAATGAAAAGAAGAGTGGTATAAATAAAGGAATATATTTGCAACAAACACACAGTAACGATAAATTTACAATACAAATCATAGTTCGAATTAAAATTAAATGAGAATAAATTAAAACTAGTGTTCCTTAAATTACATAAGCAAAATCAGTCTTAAACACCAGCTCCGTGCAACTGGTGCCTGTTAATCATTACATCTACAAGGAACAACAAGAGATCATAGTTAAGGCTTTTCAACAATACGTGTTTTGGTTTCTCTTTGTTTTAAGAATTCGTCGACTAATCAGCGTCATAATTCCAAAGTGGGATCCTTTTATATCCCATAACTCTAGCTGAGGTATTAGGTGCAATAGTGTGACAAGTTCGTGCGCTACCTATTTCGGTCGCCAAAGGTGAGGAGGAAAAGGCACGCTAGATGTCAGCCGCGACGGGTGATGTTGCGGGGAAAGGGGATTTCCTATGAGAGTCGCGTGTGATTTGCGCTTATTCGCCCTTACGGGGCGCAAGAAGGTTCACGCAGGAATTTGGCTGATCAGGTTATAGTAAAAATAGCATCATTTTTTTGGCTTTATCTATAACTTTGTTTGTATAAGTTATCTTTGTAACCTGATTTTGAAAATTGGAAGCCAGGGTGGAAAACAATGGAACAATTTTAGTCGCGTTCTCGAAATACACCTTTAAGTGCTTTTTATGAAGCAGGTCATTCAACTGATCATCAATATTATTTATAATCAGTATCAATAGAGTAGTTCTACCATGGCCTGGAAAATTCAAATTGGTGGTATTCTGGAAAGTATGCAATTTGAAGTGTGTATTAAACCTTTTACTTTCTTTCTATTCATATAATATGACGATATGATACGAGTTATGGGACATCAAAAGACGGTTGTGAGTGCTTATGTCAGGTTATACACAAATTGAGGTCATAAATTAACTGTGACTGTGAAACTGACATTTGACTTCTTGCATAATTCAGCATTGGTCTAAGAAGTTTCAGTTCAAATTGCAAAAGAAAATAAGATTCTGGTATTCACTAAAACAAATACCTGCTTTATGTGTCCATTTGTTAAATTAAACAAAAAGAACGACTTTAGCATTGGCTTTAGGACATTAAAAAAATATATATTAAAAGAACACCCGTAAAATACACGCATGGATAATATCATAATCAATTAAAAGCATTCGAATTGGTATTAATTACAATTAGTATAGACATTAGTACGTTAATTAGAGGAAAACACAACGTCAACACGAGACTTGTAACGCTGATTAGTCGATACTTATTTTATAGCCGGTTGCAGATACCTACTAATATCACAAAGTACACCGTTAACTCTATGAATGACTTTTGGTATAGGTACCTATCTATAGATATACCTACTTACATACATAATTTAGTTACATTATTCAGAGGAAAAGTTGTGTTATATTATAGATTATGATAAAAGCGAAAGTCTAGGTAGGTACACGAGTTAATAGTATTTACTAAAATCACAAGCATTACGGGATAAAATTAGACCTTCGCTTCTATTCATTAATGAAAATGAGTATTTATACGACTAAATTGTAATTTTATCAAAACTAATCACACCACACCTTATAGTCTAGTTACAAAGTTTTGTTAGAACCAATGGATAAGCGCACTTTGTTAGATCACCTTGGAAGAATGTTAGTTATCGTTAAATGTTAATAAAGAGAAAGCTTGGCTACTATAAGACAATTAATTCATGAAATTGTACATTAACTAAAGACACTACCGCGTGTTAATCTCATAATAGGTTTGCAATTTTATTAAAGCAACAAAATCGTTTCATCTTCATAAGCATAACAAAACAGCCACTGACCCCTAAAGTATACTATCAAACTACTGTTTATTAACATTGAGTTTGAATATTCGAGAGATTACTGGATTGTAAGACGTTACAATGTTTCATACGGAGGTGTCGCTTCAGATTGTCGGCACGAGTGAGTATGATCGGACAGAGTGGACACTTATGTTTCTCTGGGTTATGTGACTTCATGTGTTTCTTTATGTTATTTACTAATTTACCGCACACGCTACATGACTCGGGTACCGAATATGGTTTAGTATTGAGAGCAATTTTAAACGATTTGACTATATTATCAAGATTCATTAGTTTATGTTTCAGTGGCTCCTGTGGTACACTATTTTCATCAACGCCGTAATTCTCACCTGAAAGACATTGACATATTTTTTCATTTGCGTCGCAACTGTCTGACATGCTAATCTCTGACTGTTACACACTTCACAAATCCGCAAACCTCTGGCCAATTTCATTAGCATCCTAACCTCAAAACCCCTTTTCACAACGTACATGCACCTTTGTTAGAAATATATAGTTCATCGTCACAGAACGAATCGACTAAGTCAATAGTAAACATTTTTGTCCGAAAAATAAATCAAGTCAAAACCACTGCATGACCTATGTCCCTCAGGGGGGCGCCAAATCTTTGTTAGAAAATGTACACCGATTTCTTCACAATATAATAAAGAACTTTATAAGCATACAAAGAACTGAAAAAGCTGTTGATGGCATGAAATGTGCAAATTATTATGGAACGTCAAGCATCTAGTGGAACATGCCGCAGGGTGCCATACAAGCTTCTAGTAGTGTAATGATTGTAAATGTACACAAAATATTCTTTGAAGAAAATATTTTGTGTCTTTTTACGTCTATGCAACATGAAAGAAAAAGGGTCCTCATTGATTTTTATCAGAATTAACAGCATGAAAATTGTTGCAACATTTTAATAAATTATCTGTTTCATTGTTTCGACTCTTCTCCTTTGAAACATTAAATATTACATAAGCACCGGAAAATATGAAGTACTTTTACTTGATGAAACTTATGTACAAATATTGGAATACAATTTTCTTAGGAGTCTCAAGAGTGTGTAACTTCATATTTTTGAGATAACTTGACAACTATGAACTTTTTATTAGGTGTTTTATTTATTTGACTTGAATAGACTGTATTTTTTAATACTTTGAAATAGGATCCTATATGTTTTATAAAATCAAGTTAATAGTTGTCAATAAAAGGAGTATGGACAAAAACTCACCATCTATGGTGTCAGTCTGGTCTGGGTGCGGTTGAAGCATTGGCTCACTCTCGTTACACTCGTTGTTGAGGGACGCTTGTGTCAACATCGATGCCATTTCCGTAACACCCATTCCCTGGAAATTTCGTGACATAATTAAATATATTATTATATATACCCAAAAAGTTGGGTCACGAATGATCGTTAATTCACGATCATTCGTGCTCTGGTATCGGTTTGTTGAGCGACGATTCTTGTTGAAACATACTCTCATAGTATAGCTGAGAGAGTTTTACCAATCCTATTATTCATCTGGAGTTCTGGACAGGTTGCATGCATTATTCGGTTTACAGTAATTTTAAAACTTATGAAACATAGAGGTTTTCTAATATTCATTTGCTAATCAGGAACGAACGACAAAATCCTTTGTCTCACTTCTTTATAATGTGCAATTCATATTAAAGACAATATATTTTTCAATGTAGGTATGTTTTAAGTAAATGCAAATTTAAAACTGGGTGAAAAGCCGAAAACCGGTAAACTAAAACAATTCACACTTCAGTTTTTTCATAAAACAGTTTTTATTTCTTATTTTTTACATAAATGTTTATTGTTCTAGCGAAAATATTTAAAGTATAATGTGGGAACACAGTACAAATAAAAACTGATTTTAATGCAGGCTCAAAAATAATCTTGCACATTGTCCTTTTTGATTTGCATTGTTGTCCTAAATAAAAATATAAAAGTTTAGGTATTATACTGCTTACTACAATTTATTATTATTATTACTATTCCTGTTATCAGGCAGGTAGTTGAGACAACTGATAGCTGCCTGCGTCCAGTTTCACTATTTGTATTTTATCACCTCAACTATCACAGCTTCAGTTTGTAACTTATCTGATACATACTCCAATTAAATTACAATCACACAGATAAACTACATACCTAAATCTACATATTTGTTAATTTTTAAATGAAGGTTAAACCAACTGTTTGAACTTAATATTAAAAGTAGAAATGGTACCATGGTAGAAATTATCTAAAAAAAAAAGTATATGCCACAAACAGTATTTACAAGTTTCTTAAATGCAAAATAGTATATTTATGCTTAAGAGTAAGTAGATTTTGATGGTAATTTTAACCAGGAGAGGATGTTCCGCCACTTTGTTCAAATTCTCGTTCTTTACAAAATTTGTGAGCTTTACTCTTATCATGATGATTTACAATTTCCATTCTAAAGTTGGCATTGCCTTCTACGAAGGAAGTCCTTTTGGTTGTGAGTTCATGAGACCATTTCCTACAGTAGGTGCAGAACATGATGTTTCGCGATTTGTCGTACTGCAACCATGGATATAGCGTCAGCCATTGGGAGCGGAACCGGCCAGTTTTTTTTGTTGTGTTTGTTTTTGAAGGTTGGTGCACGCTACAATGCTGGGGCGGCTGTGCGAGCATTGTGGCTAGTATAGTGCTACTCGCGTGCTGGCCAGTGAGATCCATCGGACATCCCTCAACGTTCTCGCTGTCTTCCGTGTTTTGGGTCACGTCTTCCGCGTCCGTACTCTGTCAACAGAGAAGGAAGGATCTGCTAATTTTTTAACTTTTGAAAAGTTTAATTCCAATTTTAGCTAACTAGGCAGATCCATTCCTTCCTGTCGACTAAAAAGCTCTAGATTTTATTTGCGTAATGATAACTAGAATAATGCATGAAAATTGAAGAAGAAACGAAAAAGTCATTTTGAGAAAGAAAGAGATCACCGTAATTAATTTCACTGAGCATATCAATTCGTAACAGATCACTTATAATTAGCTAAATTATTTATATATTTTGTAATTATTACACGCCAGTTCATTACTGATAAAGTTCACTCTAAACCGGTATCCCATTTTTGAGGTATTCCGCTAATGTCCCAAGTTGTCCGATTTTTCAGAAACTCAACAGTGGCGATAGTTACGCCTAAGGCTCCGACATATGGGCCACCGACCACAGCCACTGCTAGCTAGCGACAAGCTGTTTACATTGTGCGGCAGTGGCGGGTACGCGTCGGGCTCCTGCTTCACGAGTGGCATGTGTACATAAACAAAAAACTAACCGTGAGATGCGTCTAGTCGAAAGGTGGCGGCGGATGCTGCGTGGGGTGGTGCGTCGGTGGCGGGTACGCATCAAGCTACTGCTTCACGAGAGGCGCTGAGACATGTGTTTATAAAAAAACACGAAGGGCGGCGACGGGTGCTGCTCGGGGTGGTGCGCGGCGAGCGGGTGCGGGGGGTGTAGCAGTGGCGGGTACGCGTCGAGCACCTGCTTCACGTGTGGCGCGAGAACATAAACAAACAACAAAACACTAACCGTGAGATGCGTCTGGTCGAAGGGCGGCGGCGCGTGCTGCGAGAGGTGGTGCGCGGCGAGCGGGTGCGGCGAGCGCAGCGTGAGGAGCTATGGCGTGTGTTTATAAACAAAACACTAACCGTAAGATACGTCTGGTCGAAGGGCGGCAGCGGGTGCGGCGGGTACGCATCCGGCTTCTGCTTCACGAGTCTGGTGTGATGCGCTATAGCGTGTGTAAACTTATACAAGAACACTTACCGTAAGATGCGTCTGGTCGAATGGCAGCGGCGGGTGCTGCGCGGGGTGGTGCGCGGCGAGCGGGTGCGTCGGGTGCGGCGGGTGGTGCGGGGGGTGCGGCGGCGGCGGGTACGCGTCGGGCTCCTGCTTGACGTGCGGCGTGTGCGCGGGCGAGCGCGGGGTGAGGCGCTGCGGCGTGTGCGCGGGCGGCGGGGTCGACGGCTCCGACCCGGACCCCGTGGAACCCCCTTTCACCTTTAGGTGCCCCTGCTGTTGATTGTACTGAATGTAAGTCGGTAATCCTTTACACACCCGTAGCCGAATGACAATCGTTCTGGAGCGAACTTCGCTATCGCCAATGAAATCTCAAAATATGTATGCAAAATTCACGAGATGTTTCGATGGCTTATGTCAGTTACATACATGTTGTTAGCGATAGTGAACTTCGCTTTAAAGTAAATTGCATCTTGTCTACGGGCCCAGGGCTCTTAGACAACCCCTCAGTTCCATGCATTTTGTTAACGATAGCGAATTTCGCAATAAATTCATATATCTGACGATCGTCTTGGTGTAGTCGTTCGCGTACCGGACTTCTAAACCAGGCGGTTGCGGGTTTGAATCCCGCAAGGGGCAAATGTTTGTGTGATGAGCACGAGCATTTGTACCTAAGTCATGGATGTTTATATGTATTTCTATCCGTTATCCTAGTCACCATAGCACAAGCTCACGCTTAGTTTGGGGCTAGGTAATTGGTGTGTTTGTTGAAACTATTATTTATTATTTATTTATCTCTTCTACTAACAAATCCTTCAAATCTAAACAATTATTATGTTGATAGTTAAAACTTAGATATACGCGGGGCGTGTCAATATCGTCATTACCCACGCCCCCAACTTCACATGTGGCGAGTGCGCAGGTCAACGCTCTGAAGCCGGCCCTGTGGATTCGATTTTTCATTTAGGTGCCCATGCCAATTTGCCGAGAAATAACTAAGCTAGGGATTTTTGTTACATTACATTGTTTTAATTAGAAGGCTAGTAACTAAAAACAAAACAGATGGCAAGCGCTTTCATGTGCCCTACTGACTGATGTCGTTGACCACAATTGTAGGGATACTTATGACTCTTATAATATTGTTATACTTATATAAGCTGGTGTTCATTGTTATGTGTAGAAAAATATGTTGTATTGAGGAGCAAATGTATACTAATTACATTTGCTCCTCAATACAACATATTTTTCTTTTCTTTCAGCTACATATCTGTGAAATCTAAAGACACATCATCATCATTTTAGCGTTATCCCGGTTTTGCACTCGTACGCGAGGGCCCAGGGTCCGCTTTGGACCATGATCCAGGATTTTGCAGTTTAGGTTATTGCAGTGCGCGACTGCCATCTGACCCCCGTCATCCTGTTAACAGGGGAACCTGACCAGTTTGGATCATGGTTACACATTCAGTCGTCTGAATGTGCAGGTTTCCTCGCGATGTTAGTGAAACAACATGTATACAACTAGTAACCTATATTGCATTGTTAAAAGATGTGTTCGTTAAACACAATTTTACGGATTACTTCGCGATTTATTTTAATGAGTAAACGTAAGAAACAAATATAAAAGATGTGTGTTCGCTTATAAAATAATAAAGGCTACCTCATAGTGTCTGTACGTCAAGTCGATGTCGTCCCTCGGCACGGAGGAGTTCTTCCTGCGTCGCTTCTCCGCGTGTGTGGGGTGTGTAGGGTGTGTGGGGTGCGCGGGCGCCGCCGGCAGCGGGGTGTGCGGCGCGGGAGGGGGCGGCGCGCAGTGGGCCGCGGGAGGCGTCGCGAACGACTCCGTGCGCGACGATAGGTTCTCCGCGCTGACCGACGGCGTTGAACGCTCCTCGGACTGCGGATATGTATGCTTTAAGTGCTTATTACACCATCCTATTTGTAGCGTCCTAACTATGAAATAGAACTAGGAAGGTAGCACCCTGACTAGGAAGGTAGCACCCTAACTAGGAAGGTAGCACCCTAACTAAGACTTTTCCTAGGAAACTAGGAAGTAGTGATGGGACTTGAATCGAAAATGAATATTCAACCCGGCCAAAATTCGTTAATTTATAATTAAAGTTAATTTTTAACCCTTGATGTCCTGCCTAGGATCCTATTTAGGAAGGTAGGGACCTAAGTAGTGAACTGCGATTACATCTTCCTATTTTCTAAGTAGGATGCTACCCAAATAGCATGGTGTAATGAGTGCTCACGACTAGCGGGCTCGGCAAAATTCGTCTGCGTAAACATTCCACAAAAAACTGTTATGCCCCATTTCACCATAAAGTAAAAAAATTCGACGTTTTCGTTGTTATTCTGCTATTCTAGAAGGATACGAATCCAACAAATCAGAAATTATCAAAATCAGTCCAGCCATGCTCGATAAAACCCGACTTTTTCTTATACATTTAGATTTGACATGCTTGTGCGCGATTGTTAGCGCTAGACGTGCAGGAGGCGCAGTGTAGACAGATGACCGTTAGGCTGACCCCACATTGCAACGCAACGTGAGCTCAGCGGCGTGTTCGCGGCGTTCACATTGTGAAGAACACGCACACGCCGGAGCGTTGAGCTCACAATTGCAATGTGGGGTCAGCCTTAGGATTTTCCCCCAAACTTCACTTATAATGATATAATTTGTATGAAATTAAAGATTTTTAAATCCCCTCCAAGGATTACAAAAACCTCTAAAAGGGGAATCTTCCCAATCTGGTATCACTGAGGGGGCGAGATTAGAATAATACTAGATGTCAGTGGTGACAGGTAGTGTTTCGGAAAAGGCGATTTTCTGTGACAGCGCTAATCGCTTCCCCTCCACGTCTAGCGCAGAAGGGTTGCGCACGAACTTGTCGGACTACAAGATGATAGAGTTTTTATAGTTTAGTTTCGCTGCTTTATCTTAGTACTAGCTGACAATCTGCAATCTGCTCTGCCTGCTACTGCTTGCCATCCCAAACCAGTAGCAGGGCCCAGAGTTATGTGGAACGTTTATAAGAAATACACACACTTATAATTACTTTTATGACTTTTTAATACCTTTTTTATTTTATTTTTATTTTTTTGGGTTAGACCTCTTGATTTGTAATTTATTATTTTTATTATTAGGACAGTTGATACTATATTTATTCTGATTATTAACAGCGCCATGGACTATTGCCGATGTAAACCTTTTAAAAGTGGAAAATGACTGTGATCTATTCACATCATTACGCTCAAATAGGCGAAATTTAGTACACAGACCATGACCTGGATTATTACGAACACTAATGACGCTGTTAGGTATAGATAGACATGTTACTTTGATATCATAAAATACGTTAACCTGGTGTATAGGAAAAATAGATTTAGAATGGAACTGACAGAATATGTGACCGATCACAGTGGAAAAATGAAGCTAATCTGTAATACCAGATGTGTTGCAAAATTGCACATATTTAGAATTTATTATAGCTATATTGGTTGAAGTATAGCATATCAATTAATTTGCAGGGTCACTGGGCAAATGTCACTAAAAGTTCAAGGCTGACCACTTAAATTAGACAAAAGACCTGCACCTGTTCCATTAAACTAGGTTTTAGCCTTGGTTATAAATTACAGTCCTATAACATCATCACCAAAAAGGGTACCTGCCTGATCTGCCTGGCTAAGCATATTAAATTAAATAAATGAACAGATGTGGACTATTTACCTTAGGATTCAATGTATTGTTTTCTGTCAAACCTCTAACTTGTAAGCTTTCAGCAGTTTTTAGGAACATCGGTAGCATATTTTGGCCAACATTCACCTCACCCTGAAAAAATAGTATAAAGTGATTATAACCATATTAGGAACATAAAAGTTGTATGTAAGTAAAAATTTTATTATATCAACACAACATACCTTATACATAAAATCCAATAATGATTTCATCTCTGAAAATCTTACATCTTTGAGGAATATTATCGGGTGTGGGTGTGAATTTTGCAGGAATATTGTTTCAAAATATGGAGAACACGCAGAGAGTATTGTTTGATGTGCCTAAAACAGAAAAACACAGATTATGAGCAATGTATCGAAATAAAATAGTTATTTCCAAACATTCAGTCTCTGAGGTTTGAAGGTCTTTTCAATAATTACATGGAAATAGTGGATAACTACCATTTTGGCAGACTTATTGTTATTATAATAAGGTTGTAGCAGCTTTTCATGAACACATTTAAGTAGGCAGGCATTATCTTCAAAATGGTTATTAGTTCGAAAAAAGAAAAAGTATGAATAGAAGGCTGAATAAATAAATATACCTTTTAAATCATACTTCAGAGGTAAATCATATGGTGTAATTAACTTTGTTCAAAGTTATTAAATAACTAGTATTAAGAAGATCTTCACATAACCAAAACTAGAGATAATACAATCTATGAGAATACGTTTGGGCTAGATAAATGTAAATGTAATGGGTTTCGTAGTCCTGCCAAGGAACCCTTATAGTTTCGTCATGTCCGTCTGTCTGTCCGAGGTTTTGCAAGGATATTTGTGGAGTATTGTTGGATAGATCTTTAAAATTGACTTCGGGTTTCTAAGTTAATTTTTCGATTCAATGCTTCATTTACGAAATATTTAACTTTAAAGTGCGCCCAGAAAAGCGTCCCCCAGCCCCTATAAAAGCTTAACTGCTGGCTTAAAAAATCTTAAAAAAATCATGTTGATAGCACATTTCATAAACTTTAAAGGAGAACTATAGAGGTTAAGATTATGTAGTTTAGCAATTACAGTTGTTGAACTTGAGTGTTAAATAATCTTGTGCTAAATACAAAATCATTAGAATAAATTCATTTAAGTGGCTAAGATGAAGTAGATTCTTGATAAAACTGAAAAATGGTCATAATATAGTGACTTATGTTTTTTATAGATAATACGGACGGAACCCTACGTGCGCGAGTCCGACTCGCACTTGGCACTTGGTTTTTTTAAACATTTTCCAGGTATGTAAGACGCGTCTTAAATATGATCACGACATCCGAGAGACTAGAATTACTTTAACCGTAAGTAGCCAGTGAACTGTTGGTGCATTCTGTATCATCTTCATCCTCCTACCGTTATCCCGGTTGTGCACTCGCACGCGAGGGCCCAGGGTCCGCTGACCATGATCCAGGATGTGGCAGATCAGGTAATTACAATGGAGCGACTGCCATCTGACCTCCGTGACCCTGTTACCAGGGCAACCTGACCAGTTTTGGATCATGGTTACACATGCAGTCGCCTGTATGTGCAGGTTTCCTCACGATGTTTTCCCTCACCGTAAGAGCATCGGTTAGTGGTGCATTCTGTCTGTATACTTAACAATTTTACTATTGGACACATGTGTACTAAACTTAAAACATCTGAAATTTAAAAGCAACCGAACTTATGGTATGAATAGGACACTATTTATATTTTAAAATATCCTAACTATACAACATAAGCTAAGAAGACCTTAAAAAATTGCAAATATTAAAATATCTATGTATACTTAACAATTTTATTATTGGACACATGTGTAGTTTAGTAGAAAACCTATGTTGAAAGCTAGGTGTGTTATTTTATACGTAATATAAATACTTCAAACTAAACGCGTGCGCATGCGCATGCGCAAATAAAATAAATAGCATAATTTGATAATGTTATTTACAAAGGTTTTTGTTTATAATTCATAATAGACATGTTTTAATTCCATCATTCTATTAATTAATAACAAGTTGATGATTAGCAAAACATACGTCAAGATTTACCACTTAAAAACACCAAAATAAACGAAAGCACTTTCCAAGTGAATCTAAAACGTACGCGTGTCTATTAACCCATTAAAACTAGACATATATATTTTATTCAACAGTCTAGTCTAGAGTCTAGACCCTAAAACTTGCCAAACTACTGCCATAAAAAATTAGAAAGTTAGACAACATGCAGCTCTTCTGCAGACTCCTTTCAACCTACAAAACAAATTGCATTTTATTAGCATAAAACTTTGACTTTCATAATTGTTGAATTTAAATGGCATAAAGGAAGTGGCCGGCCCGAAGTGTTATTGACCTTTTTATTTTAAAACTGTACAATATACGGTGAACATATGATAAGGGACAAGATTTTAATTTGTATAATTTTACCTTTGCGTATTGTAGATCTTTACCAAGACGGATTACGCGTTTCAAACTGTTATAGTATTTTTTTCACTTTTTTACGTTAAAGCATCATAGTATTGTTCATAAAATATTTATCAAAATGAGAAATTAAACAAAAACATTTTTAAGGTTTGATAACGTTTACTACACACACAGTGTCTCAAAAATGGCGCGCCAGGCTGACACTAGAGATCATATCTTCATGAGAGTTCAAGTCTCGTGGTTTTGGAAATTACTGTTGTAGAGCTTTAGAAAATAACGTTACTCATTACCTATCTGATATCTCCCAAACCATGATTTGATATATTGGAGATAATGCTACATTTTTGTATTAATCTTGTTAGCCCCACTACTCTGCTAAAATTACATTAGCAAAATTGTAATAGAATAGCAAGCTTTTGACAGTTCTAGTATGGGCCGAATGTCAGAATCTTGCTGTTCAACTACGATTCTATTACAATTTTGCTTATGTTACTTAGTAGACTTGGGCCACAGGCTTTGTCAGCTGTACAGGCACTGTGTAGAGTGATGCCAATCAATTATTCATATTACTTAAAACTTAAAACCTGAAAATTAAAAGCAAATGAACTTATGGTATGAATAGGATACCTAATTATATTTGAAAATATCCAAACTATACAACAAAAGCTAAGATGACCTTAAAAATTGCAAATATTAAAATATCTATGTATTATGGAGATTACATTGGTATGATAATGCTGTAAGTAAAGTAACATTGACAGTAAATGTGTAAATAAGCTTATGTGTACTATTAATACCATAGGCTGAAATTTGGTATTAAACCTACTAGATTTTAGAAATGGCACAAGCAGTTTCATTCAAAGAGCAAGATTAAGATTATTTATTTCTCAAAAAGGTCAGTACTGACAAATACAAATAAAGATAATGAAGGAGGTACTTAACATTGTATAGGTTTATTTTTTTATAATTTGTGTACATAATGCATAAGTTGGTGGGACAAGTGTAGAAGTAAGCAGTGTCTGACAGTCAACATTTAAATGGATATAGAGAGATATACTGCTAAATTTAAGTTTTGGACAATTGATCCAATGGAGACCATTCCATTCTGGGCCCAAAAAGTCTAAGTGCCGGCCAACAAAATAAAACTTGTCTACACTGTAGTCAATACAATTAATAATTTTGAGTCTGTAATATAAACTTATTTGGAATGTAAATTGTTAACAATCTCCTTTCAGTATTTATTACTTTTATCTTACCTTATGGAGTTTAAAGACAATATAGTGTAAATTGAATAGCACTTAATTAGGATATTGTTTGGTAATTATAAGTTAATCCAACAGAATTTTCCAGCATGAATGTGCTTTTAGGATTTATATTATATCTGAACTTAAATTCATTGTAATGAATTTTAATTTTGTATACATTCAAGTTCAATTCCGTTTCATTTTAAAATTACGTAACATTATTAATCTATTTATATTTAGGGTCACCCTTCAGTAACAGCTCTGTAAGTTTACAAGTTAAGCTGATATGGACTGTACAGTTTAAAGTTAACTCAAAAATCACCCAACCAAAAATTCATGCGTTTAAAATCCTTATTCCATACAAAAAAAAAAAAAAAAACATCTGAAAGTTACAGAAAGAACTTGACCCTGTTAAAATGAATAGGCATTAAAGCTTTTTCCAAGTAAATTAATACAATGTTTAATTACTTATCTGATACTGATGCATTGTATTCAAAATTATGCATATTGCATTATGCTGTAACATGACATAATGTAACACTGCATTACTAATGAATGTTTACTATTGAATGCAATTTGTTTATTAGTAAATAGTTGATTGACATGCTAACAATATATGTTGTATAAACACATCTCCTACAAATAAAAACAATAATACATAATACCCTTTAAATGTGTGTATTAAATTGCATGATAATAACAATAATGAAAATATGTTTGACTATGCTATATTATGTAATATTAAATGGCATAATAACAATCATGAAATATGTTTGACTAGGCTGTATGTATAAGTCTAAGATTTGTAACATTATATTATACAGTTATTTCAAGGTATTTTGTAAAGGTATTTCAAGCTGCAGCTATGAGCTATGTTGCTTAGACTTAAATCAAAGCACTCACCTTGACCGTCTCTCCATCACAGGCCAGGGTGACATCGCAGAGAGCCTCTCTTTGCAGCAGGCTCGCCAACACATCTGTTAGGTTGTTAGGGTGGTTGTTCCAGCGCAAACAAAATTGCTGGTCCATTATAGATGCTGTCAGTGACCGTGCTGAAAGAAATACCATTCCATTAGGGTGACAAAATTAAATATTCACTCTCCGCAAGCAGTCTGAACATAATTTTGAATTTCAAATTATGCAACAGTTGGGAATCATGTATGTAATTAAAACAAACCCGAATTTGCATCACTTCCTATTATAAACCCAATGGGAAATCAGAGACGTGCGCCGGTTATCAAATTTACATTAAGACACGATGTGCAAAAAATTGGCGGCCATAGGGCCTAGATAGGAGAGCGTAGAGATAAGTGACATCAGCGGCTCGAATTAATGGGGGCCGCGGGCAGCGAGCTTACTGTACAACTGTACTCCACATTGACAGTTAGCCCGCCGACACATATCTACTTGTTGCATGCTCCAAACAAGACCCATACATTATGTAATTTAAATCCCGAAGACACACGGCGGGGCCACCGACCCTACGGGACGCGGAAACCTCTAGCCGCCTCTATAAACGAGTTTAAAAAAGTAGTACCGCTCGCCAAAAAAATCGCAACATGCTGACACCGTTATAATCGCCAAGCTGGATGTCCCAGTTGCTAGGTCCACACGCGCGTTATCATCAATTGTGAAGATGCACCACTATTTGTTGTTATCACAGAACACGCCGCGTGCCTAGAAATTGGCGAATGCAGATGTACGAGATATCTAAACGCGTAGTTGTGTCAACTTTGGCTATTCGTAGCGCCATTTGCCGATCCCGTATCACAGAATCTAAGAATTCTATTATCAATCAACACATTTTTTTCTCTAAACACTATATTAATTTACTAACACAATTAGAATCAATTCTGAGACACGACAAGTCATTATTTCCTAACTCACCATTTGCAAAAAATTTGCCATCACAAACGCCACCCGACCCCTACCTTGCACTGTCTTTTTGACCACACACACATCTCGATTTCCGTGTTCACTCACGGCCTTCGGAATATCTTTCACATCATAATTCGGCCAGTATTCGCAACGCGAACTTCACACGTTTCTCACTTTACGGCGGCAAATTCAAAATTTGCAACACATTTTACACCGCAAAAGTCTTTAACTTTCATTTTTACGCATTTTTCTATTGAGTTAGACGTTTTTTCTTTAGTTTTCTATCCTAACTTTAATTAAAAGGGCGGAAAAAGACGTAAAATATCATCAAAATTGCAATATTTTCAGTTTTTCATTATTGGGTTATTGAGGTTATAATGCGGAAATAAACACTTCGGCTATTCATAATTTAGAAGCGTTATTTGGATTTGGATGAATAACGATGTAAAATATTTTTAAGTATTTGGTTAACGTTCTTCCAGATTTAATTAGATCAACCATTATTGAACGTCGGCCTTGACATTATTATCAATTTTTGCACATGCATATAGGCATGTCGCGCCATCTGCGATAACCTTGTTTGGCAACGAACTATTTAGTTACACCAAATCTCAAGAGATAGCGCTACAAGTTGTTACAGTACCTACATAATGTTTACGTTCACTTCGAAGAACAATGACCCCACATTTTAGTGGTTTTTAGAGACTAGCAGAAAAGTCAATTTTTGTTTCGTTAATAAATTATTAGTGGACGCTGTACACAGTAAATAATGATAGAAAACCTCAAATCGATGTACCTATGTAGAAATTTGGTACACGATTATCTACTTTTGGTTAAAACAATCATTTTATTTTAACCGGTTAGTTCTTCAAAATTTTCTCATGAGGGGGGTAGTAATGACGTCATAAATGTTAAGAGGAAACGCGGTCACGTCATGGCATGTGTGAAGAATTCGATTCGATTGTTCTGATTTGCACCAAATGTGATAGTACCATCTCTAGTAAGAAGGAAGCAATCGTATCCTACGTGTAGGATCCTATTTAGTAAGGTAGAAAACCTAAGTAGTGAACTGCGATTACATCTTCCTATTTCCTAAGTAGGATGCTATTACAAATAGGATGGTGTAATAAGTGCATTTGATTTAAATAAAATGTTGCTGTCTCGATGCAATCTCTGGCGGCTGCCCAAGCAAGAAAGGGACAAATGGGCGCAGACGCTTTGAATAATAACTAATATAAGGTGTTTTTATTCTAAGCTCAGATATATATATAGATCTCTTCTTAAATCTAAACAGCATTTCGTAGTCACCTATTTCCTCATCATTTGCCAAATTTTAATATTATTTTATGAAATAATTGGTTTGGACTATGGTTTAGTGTTAATTTGCGTAGATTGTTTTGGCGAGAATTTTCTTAGTTTTTGAAGGCACACTAAGGAAATATAGGAGCCTGCCTGTGGTTAATGTAAATTAAATGGTAAAAAAAAGTTTTGGCTTTAGCCATTATCCAGGGAGAAAACAGGGGACTAGGTACGTTTGTATGGAGAAATGTCACCTAGTCTTTCCCATTAAGGGTTCTCATTTTTTTCTTAACCTATCGTGTGTGGCTAATTCTAAAAATAATGTTAATAACTACCCTTCGATCATCTCTTTTCTAAAAACCCAAGATTTTTTTGGAAAAAAAATGACCGAATAGTATCGATTCTGTGGTATTAGAGTAGGTAGTACCTATATTGTTAGAGTCGGCTTATGAAGCCCTCTGATTTGATACCACAGCACACACTGCGAATATTTTGAAGAATAGTTTTGACCGGTAGGGTCAAAACTATTGTTATTATGACCTAAAGTAGGTAGGTACTCGCCTACCATATATACATTTTGTAACACCGATTTGTGTTTTTTTACGTAGCTTGACCACTAAATTGTGGTTTGATTAGATCTTAGTTGACCATATTAATAGTGCCTAAAATAAGAATAAAGATAAGAATTTATCTCAATTTCTTAGCAGCTTTCGTGCAGATAGGTGGAATCGTTGTTGATAAGTACCTCGGGCGGTGTTGTGTTGTACCTATATCCTTAGATCAACAAAGTAATGGTAGGAACTTCAAAAACAAATAAAGTTCTGCGTTTGAGGGATTTCATATGCCTACTTTCGTAAGCGCTTGTGACCAGTAGTACCGACTTTCCTCAAAATTACCATTTATTTTTTAGCGGACAGACCTCAAAAATACCGGACTGTACGCTTAAATACCGGTCATCTGGCAACCCTAACTATATCTGTAGATGTGCATTTAAGATGACCGACATCGATCGATGCAACTATTATACCTATATACTGTGCTGTGATTTTCAAAAACTCACCGCTACAGATTGTTACATAGGTATCTACCTACATATAAGAAGTTTTGTTTTTGCATGCAGGTGTGTTTCGTGTATTATGTTATCCTTACAACACAACCTGCCTTCAACTATTTAATATCATGTTTTTGGAACTCGAATTCAGGTAATTTATAATATTTCGGTTTTTGACGTAAAAAAACTGATATTCGGTATGTAAAGTAAAATATATCAATAAAAAATGGATTTTGTACGCTCTAGAATACTATTTCGCTATTTAAGTTAATAAAAAAAAATACAAACAATTATTTGACATTCATACGACCTCTATAAAGGCGGAAACCACCGAGTGACATCACATCCGCCACTAAACTTAAATAATCTGTGACTAAACTACGCATGTGTGTGTTTCCGGTGTGTGTGTATGACTTGTCAGATCAACGCATGTCAATTGTGATTGGCTGTCATGAATAAGTGCGTGCAAGTTGTAAGTTATTCTGCACGTGGCGAAGACATCTGTACTTATACAGCCATACCATAATAAAAAGGCAAAACTTAAAAAATAACAAAAAATATATACTGCTTGTTAAACAGGCAAAATTTTCAGAAAAAATAATAATTTAATATCCTTTATACCACTTTACATACCGAAACTACAATGCAAGGTTTTTTATAAAATTAGCAAATAGGCAGGATGGTACCTATTGAACATTATTTTGTTAAAATGGCTGGCCTGGTAGTGATGACCTTTGTATTTTTCTACATTAAGTACTTAGTACCTATCTTTTTTTTGCAAATAATTTTGTAAGTCCTCTTTTGACTGATTTTATTTGAATTTGTGCCCGTTCGATTCCCAGCTTGGATATTATCTTACGTGACCCCGAGACGATCCATTGCGATTGTCGATATTTACGTTATTGAGACATTGAAGCGATTGTCATTCGCAACTACGTGATTGACGGTGAATTATGGAAATTTTGATTGAAGTCCATTGACAATCGCGAATGATGCAGCCATTGACCGTCTCGCTATGCAATTGATAATCGTTCGTTCAAAATTCGACACCATCATTGGTCGACAGTAAGCAAATGGTGACGCGTCGATTGAAGGTCCATCATTCGCACCATCGATTGAATGAAACATCATTTGGTCCATTAATAAGTTATTAACGTAAAAATTGACTACCGCGATTGATCTTCTCGAGGGCTGATGCTTACCAATACCACAAATTATTTAATAGTTGGCTATACCACAAGACTACAGTGTTGGTGACAGCGGGACCACGGGGTGTGAACTCTTACAGACAAAACAAGAATTTAGCAAATCGGTCGACAGGCAGCGGAGAAATCGCGTAGGTAACAAGCATACACAAAAAATAAAAAATATAGGACATAAGAATTGAGATCCTCCTTTTGTTTAAGTCGGTTGAAAAGTAGAATAGAATACCTGAGTGATTCTCCGTGGGCCGGTTTTTGGTGGTCACACGTTCTTAATTCCTAACCCATTTAATAAACAGCTTCGGAATCAATTTTAAATGATTCTCTGTTTATTCATCTACACGAACATAGTTTTAAACATAAAATAGGGCTTACAGTTATTTTTTAAATAATACTTAACCGCCAAAAACGGGAGCAAAAGCGGTGTTCTCCGCGCGTCCTCACGACCTCGCGCTCAGTTCAACCACTAATATCTTTATTGTTTGTTATGTTATGTACACATACTATATGTCAAAAAATTTGTTAATAAGGCAAGATTAATTAATTACAAAAACAATAATGATATCGTTTAAACAGAAAGAGTTAGAAAATATTTTGTCTCGGTCACACGATTGTGGTAGATTCGTGAACGCGACATATAAAGCCTCATAGCATCAAAGAGCCTCAACTTTCTGACAAGCTTAAGGACCCTACGGAAACTTTAGTTCCATTACAGCATCAATGGAGGAGAAATGCCTTTCTTACCGCTTCGATACAGAAAATACAGGCACATAAATTCATCAACTTTTTTCTGGCAACCTTTTGAAGAAACCCTTCATGGTAAAATTTTAAAGATAATAGAATGATTTAGATGTAAGTGTTGAATATTCAGTATAAAACCCCTTTTCAATTTCTTCGTCCGCTATTTAGTTTTTATATTTATCAAGAAACAACTTGTAAATTTTTGAAAACGTAAAATTTTCGTAACTTTCGTGACATGGTTTTCGTGGACATTTGACCACGAAGGTTATCTTTCACTCCATGTGAGGTTACGAAGGTGTCTTTATGCAATCTTAATTTACTTCTCTATCGGTCTGTAGATGTTTTTAAATAACCGTGTTATCATTTTCTCCCAACGGTATTAGCAAACGATAGTTTGTGTAGGTAGAAGCATATTTTTTTCTTGTATTTATCTATTTTAGTCAAATATGGTTGATATGCCTATTTGATTGAACCCTGATGTTTTACTAACTAAATAAATGGTTGGCTTATTAATTTATCGACGTCAATAAGGAAAGTTCTCCATAGAATTCATATACGAATAACTTGATAAAACACTGCCCTTGATTGAATGTGTGCACATATTGAATAAAAAGGGTTTGGCACAACCAATACATAACACACCTTTGATTAATAGCATCACACACACAGCTGGGGTAAAAAAGCTGGAGGGTCTTAGCACTATGCTTGTCTCCCAACAAGTGAGCCTTAAAATTAACTTGGGCCAGACGAATTTTAGTCGAATTCCCGTGCTCAAGTGGCACTCTCTCCTGTATCTATTAGAAACGAAAACTGTGATATACTGTTTTAGACGACAGGAGTATGTTTACCTGGGACAAGTGATAATAATAAGGTACTTCTAGGTTCACCTTGGCTGGACAGAGTCCGAAAAACTACGCGAGGGCATCATTTTGACCCAAATACTTCAGTTCTTAAAAATGAACATCTAGAACTAATCCGAAACATGGTCTTTTTCTATGGGCGTAATAAAGTTTAAGGACACACAACGAGCTATATGTTTGGTGTTTCTCCACGGGATTGAATTAAAGAGATACGTAGAAGAACTAAGGTAACAGACCTATGTCTAAATGATCTACGAGACTATCCTGTAGATCACCAAGCTCAAGTGGCAGTAAGCAGGGCGCAGTGTAGAAAGGTTCTTGATTGGATTCTATTTGGTCAAGAGCGTAGTGTAGGGCGTCCATCAGCAAGATTGATGGACGACCCTGCAAAGGTCGCATGATCGCAATGGATGCAGGTCGCATGTAACCAGTCTTGTACTGGACTAGAGAAACTTTACTTTATACTTTATTAATCTACTTATTGTTATTAAAATATTACACATTTTATGCCGTTACTGTCCGATAGCTGGGTATTGGCCTCCCCTAAGTGTGTCCATTTATCTCTATTGTTGTTTTTTGAAAAATCCGCAGCGAAATGAAACATCTAAACAATGAATTGTTTTGAATGAATATAAAGACCATAATGACTAGTCAGCGGTCAGCGTAAAAGTTGAAACAAGAATCGCTATGTCAGTGTAAATACAATAGCTTTTTGTATCTCATATTAAATTTAGAGGAAACATCTTATAACCCATAAGATAATACAATAATAATTAAGATGGAGGTGCTGCGGTAAACAGCAAAAGTGATCCGACTCGTTAAATGACGTTACGAGTGAACCGGACTTTTTTAAAGTGGCTCCTGTTGCGAAAAAGATGGTTCAAAGCTAACTGAGATAGATTGGGCATGTGTATCGAAGAAATGAAAAATACGCTTAATAAAAATGAGTTAGTAAAAAGAAAGACTTTTGTAGACAATAAAGAAGACTGCTGGCTACATGGTGAATAATAATTGACAAAGTCTTGTAACAAGAACAGCCGACCAAATGAACAAAAGACAAAATGATCTGGCCCACAGTTAATAACAGCTAGCATATATCATATTATCAGTCATTTGTATGCTGATACATGAAATTAATTTTATGTTTTAAGTTGTTTTATGAATTACGAGGCTGAAGGCTGATTACATCAGCTCGTTTACGTAGTTAGCTATTAACTAATACTAAAATATCCCTTTATGATTGTTCAGTCCATTATGCTGGGCCAATCTTGATAGCAGATCGAAAGAAACATGGCTGTAGGTTGATCAAGTCTTACCTTTGTATTGTTGCTTACTTAGCCGTTACAGTTATTAATTTAGACAAGGTTTTAGGCAAGGTAAGCCAAAGACGACTATGTCCGACAGCGGGACTAATTTTGTAGGCGCAAGCAATGAGTGGAACGTTCTATTTTCTAAGTCCAAAATCGCTTATGAACTAGCAGACTACGATATCAAATTCATATTTACCCCAGCCTACTCTCCACATTTCAATGGCTTAGTTGAAGCGGCTGTTCGCTCGGCTAAGTATCACCTTAAACGAGTGCTTGGCATGAACCATCTAACATACGAAAAAATGTCTACTTGTCTCACTCAGATAAAGGCTATTCTGAATTCTCGACCTATAACACCTTGATCTACTAACCCTATGGACTATAACTCTTGACGCCGTCTCACTTCCTGAATGGACGAATCTAGATGTCAGTGCCGCATCATCCAGTCAACGAAGAGGTCAATATTATCTTTGACGCTATAGAAGAATAGAAATTTTGAGGTTACACTTCTGGATAAGGTTCAACGGGGAGTATATCACTCAATTACAGCAGCGCACAAAAAGGACGTATAACAAGAAAGATTTGCATCCTAATACCCTTGTGACTGTCAAGGACAAGACCACGCTTCCTCTACTTTCCGCACAAGGTCCAGGCGGCTATGGTATCAATCAAGTCGCTGAAATCAAGACCCAACGAGGTACCGTCCGTCGAGTATTTAACAACATTTATTATTGTGCTCTGCCGGCTACAGATCTTTGAAGTTTACTTATTTCAACCCCGGGAGCATATTCGGGACATCGAACCTCCGCGCGCGTGTGACAGCAGCGCGGAGAAAAAAGAAAAACATTTTCGTGATTGTCAGATTTCGAAAACCCAAAAAAAGGGAATTGGACATTGAACTCCTATATCTGTGTTATTTAAATAAACGAAATTATTTAATTTGAATTAGCGTTTTACAGTCCGCTTGAGAGCCCCGATACTGCGGCTCGGCCAAACAGTTATCTAATAACAAAACATTTATTTCTACTTCATCGTCAAATCGGAACCTTTTACTATAATAAAGGTTTGGAGATTTATTTATTAATGCTTTTCACGCTTTTAAATTCAAAAAAACTATATTATTTAAAAAAAAAAGGTATAATATTAGTTATTTAGGTTTTATTTGAAATTTTTATGTAATAAAATAGGACTTCGCTATGAAAAATACGTTTCGTAACTTTCGTGGAATCAGAAATAACTTTCGTGGGTACCGAAATTTCAAAATTAAATATCGGAGGGAATAACAAACCGATTTGTTTGATTCCAACAAGATTTATTATAATTTTAGGCCTTCTTTAGTGTAGTATTTTTTTCTTGTCATAAAAACTTTAACTAAAAATCGCCACGAAGGTGACGCGGAGAATGCTTTCCGGAGAATCACTCACCTAAGTATCACAAGTGTTGGTTCGCAGCAATCCGTTCATTATTGCGATGATGAGAGTGGCTGGTCGTGTCAGTCCGTAATGTAATGCAGTGCAAATGAGTCAATCTCCACGGGGCCGGTGGTCACAGAGCCATTAGGAAATCGATTCGTACATCGAGTCCCATCGACTCAGGGACTCGTGCGATTGCAAGTAATAGACCATCTACCGTGATTAATTATGTTACTCGCACACTACATTTTATTGGAATACCTACTACCTAATCTTCAAATTGTTTTTTTACTATAAGCTTGATACTTACCTACTTACTACTTATGAAATTTTATAGTTCTTGGTTTTTACAAAATTGACTGAGACACGTAGTGCTGTGTGTGTAGTCTATTTAGTAACGACGAGGTTGGTACCTAGGTACTCTATTTTACAAAACAGCCCAAGAAAATTAATCTGGGCTTTACTTATAGGTATTATTGGCCCTAGTACACATAAGGTAGTACCTAGTCATTCAATTTAAATTTAACTAAACCTAGCGAACAAGGGACATCCACCATCGCACGACAGTTTTTCAGTCACATCATAAAAATCTACTGGTTACACATATCACATTGTACTCTACACCACGCTTTGATCATACCTGGTGCCTGGTGGCTGCGTTTGATATATCAAGCATTTGGCAAAGAACTTAAATGTTATTAAAATCTGATGACTCTGAATATTTATATTTCTTTGGTATGTACTTACGCAGGACTCTAGATATAACTTTTGTGGGTAGGGATGGATATTGGTTTTATAGGATCACATTAATATAGCTAGCTTAGCAACTTATAGCCAGATTTACTAGCGTTAGTGGGCTAGAATCGAAAGTCTGTGACTACACACAGTAACTGTGAAGGAAAATCTCTGTTTTTTAAACGCGTTTTATATTGAACATAAGAGTAGGATATAGGTACTCTATCAAAAAGTTTTCATGTTGAGCACCACGTGATGAGTTTGTGACGCAGCAGCACCTGCGATATAATGACGTGAGAGGAAAGTCGACAACCGGCGCACTTAGTTTTCCAATCTAAACAATAGAAATTCAACGGGTGCGCGCCCCGCGGGACACTGATCTATCTCTATGTAAATTATGCGGCAAATAACGTTGACTTGTGTTCATCAGGTCAGGCGCGCAACGCGACGACTTGGCGCGACACCATTTTTTATATTACACTCAATCAAGCCCCTTAGACAAGATGCTAGTTGACGTTACAATATTCTCTATTTAGGTCCATGAACCTTTGGGTCATTGAGATTTGCCAAAATACGCAATTATACAAGGTCTTCGTGTCTGCGTACGACTACGTAATAATATCACCTTGAGTAAGGTCCAAGGAGATGCAAACTTATGTGATGTGCGTGATTTGCGGATAATAAAAAAAAATGTTTAGTACTTATTTTTATCAAAAACTGAAATAAAACAAAATTGCCTCAAAACAAAAAATCCGAAAGAAGTTAAGTAAACAAATATATGTTAATTAAGTAACTATTTTCCTTGTTTTTGTCTCAAGATTAGATTACTTTATTCTACCCTAGAGAAAACGTGGTACACCGTGAATACGAAGTCATTTACTTGTTGAAGCAATTTTGTCAATATAGTTTTTTGCTACTCACCAACGCTTCGATCCAGGGGTGTCACAAAGGCATTCGCAGAGGCAGACAACGCACAGCTTACGTGGTGACATCCTGCTATGTGTAGGGTCTCTACTGCTTGCCATCATTTTCTAAATTTCGCTCAGCACCTACTTATTACATATTTTGTATTGACTAGTATTATGTAGAGGCTGTGTGAGCTTGTTCGTGTAGCGTCTTATCAATTTAGTGACTCATCCATTACATATTTTTAACCATTTAATTCATAGTTATTTATTTCAACCATATCTTTTGTTATGCATGAGAACTAAATTGATTGAATTGAAGTGCTAGACAAAAGTATAGTGAATTATTCCCGTCATGTAGAGTTATCTATTAAATGTGAAATGTTGGGTACTTAACAATAGTGTGGAAGGTAAATGGCTACCCCTGTGTGGGTAGGTCTTCAGTTTCCTAAGCAACTATGGGATAGTTGTGAGCTAAGTTCTAAAATAATTTCATACGTGTATGAAATGATTGTGCCAATACGTTGAACTTTATATTCTGTTATATTGGTTATAGTTAGAGTATTGTCATAGTTGTTTTAGAAACTTCAATTTAGGTAGAGATTTCTATGTTACGTGTTTATGTGCGGTGGCAATGTGAAAAACTGTTTTAATTCGCTCAGCAAATCTGGATGTTCGCAAAACGCTGTTCGGTCCTGAAAAATATATAATAGGTAGGTACAGACATTCAATTTTGATACGTATGGGTAGGTATTAGGTGAAATAGGTGTCAAGGATAATAAGGGCACAGAGTAAGGGGTATGAAAGGAGTTAAATAAAAACGAAATCAGTACAAAAATGAATGAAATAAGTGAAACCATCTAAGTAGCTACTAATTTATTTTAGTTAAGTAAGAGCCCCATTAAAAACAATCTGTTCGTCAATACAATCCGCAAAGCAAATTGCTTAGATGACATTTGGAACACATAACAGAGCGTTGAGAATATGCAAGTTTAGCGTTTTGGTCGGGTGCACACTGCACACGCCCGGGCCCGCGGCGGTTGGCTGCGATTATTCAAACAGATGCGTAACGCACATTAGCAATGAGCGCGAATAGTTTTAACTTTGTGTTTGTCGGTTGACAATATACAGACGAGATTCATTTGCGACAATTTAGATTTAAGAGTAATAATTGTTTTTAAAAAAGCTTACATGAAGGGAGATCTCCCTATATGCCTCAAACGCAAGGTTATTGACGTTTGCATTTTCTTAACCTACGGTGCACAAATTTGGTTGCTGACCAAAAGCCAAAGGTTCAGGCAAAGGTTAGGGTTTGCCAGCGGGCTATGAAGCGTAGCGTTCTGCGGAGTTGGAGGAGGGATCGGATCCGGAACACCATAATCCCATTCAAAACTGGTATAGCTGATGTAGGTGTGAAGACCGCTAGGCTTAAATGGGAGTGGGCAGGCCACGTGAACAGAATGTGCCCTAAAAATCGACTAAGATCGTCACCCACTGCCTGCCCACTGATGGACGTCGTCCGAAAGGCAGACCCAGAAAACGATGGCGAAATGATCTAGGCCACTTCTGCGAAGACTAGCCAGCCCAGACCGGTAACCGCGACCACTGGAGAAGTTTAAGGGAGGCCTTTGCCCAGCATTGGGATAACAGCTAAGTAAAAAAAATAAAAAAATGTTTTTACAATTTAAGCTTACTACGCATAGCAAGTACTTAAAATTATCTAAAATTATCATTTGCTACTCGACCTGGTTCCTCTGTAGCTCTGTTAGGAGAACAATCGCAAGGATAGCGAGGTGTTGTGGGTTCGAGTCACCACGGATGATGACTTTTTGTGTGCGAAATTTACTTTCGTATTTAAGGATCAATAATTAGTTTTTTTGGATTGCTATTATTTTTGAGTTAGTAAGGTACTTGTGTACCTGGATTTTATTACGACGACGAAGATGTCTGCGTCGTCGATCAGAAAACTCTTATCAATAAAACAACAAAAAAAATATCGTTGCTATAACACTAACCCCATTTTGTCTGTTCTCGTGCAATTAATAAAACAATATTAATTAGGTACAAGTAACATAATAGTCTAAGATCCGAATATAAAGCAACCTTCACCGAGCTGGTTATTAGATGAAAGTATTTTATATCAAATATGTTAAAAAGTATATCGCGAGTGGGTTGGCTGAAAATTTTTAGACACGGATATGATTAATTAAATAAATAAATAATAAATAATTTGTTCCAACAAACACATCAATTACCCAGCCCCAAACTAAGCATGAGCTTGTGCTATGGTGACTAGGATAACGGATAGACATACTTATATACATTTATAAACATCCATGAGTTAAGTACAAATGCTCGTGCTCAAACACTTGCCCCTTGCGGGATTCGAACCCGCAACCGCCTGGTTTAGAAGTCCGGTGCGCGAACCACTACACCAAGACGGTCGTCATTATACGTATACGTCATAATTATATACGTAAAAAAATAAACATTCCACTGGTTTGGTTATTATTTACTTAATAATGTAATACCCACAGCACAGACCATAAGAAGAAACCGGATCTACTCAATTTCTTCATTATAAATGGAATGTCAAGGCTACATGAAACCGGAACCTTGTGACGACAGTAGCTCGGATCACACTTCCGTAATTATAACCATCAGTATGAAGTAATAAGCTAAGAAAACCCTGAGACGCTGCATATAGGCAGAAGAACTGGAATCAGGGAGTACCTAGATAGAAAGCTAAAATTACCATTAAAGAATTAAAGTACTTGATGGAGGATGTGAGAAATGCCAACCCCTACTACTCACTTTGGAAAGTAACCAAATCCCTAATTAGACCTCAAGTTGGCCTCGAGTTGGTTAGGAAAGAACGGGAAAGTCAAAAGCTGCCCCCTTACAAAACACCAAGCCGAAGTGTTCCACCATTTTGAATTTAGACAACAACACTCACCACCACAATAGAGCAGGTACACAGTCTGTGAAATAATCAGAAGATCTTTGGAATACATCAGTACTGTTATGCGGTATTCCTGGACATCAAGTAGGTCTTTGATAAGGTTTGGATCAAGGGATTTTATATTCCAAATGCACGAAAATGGAGATTCGTCTAAATTCTATAACATAATGGCAGTCTCACAGGGATCCGTTCTTTGGCCATTTTTACACAATATATACATCTGTCTGATCTACCGGAAGCGCAAGAGGTCGTAACAGCGACATTTGCTGATGATAAGTACTGCAGTGTTGGTAAGTAACGCTGATCCCGTTATGGCCTCAAGTATCCTGCAAACAAGCCTCAAAAAAATAAGTGACTTGCTAAAGAAGTGAAGAATCCAAGCAAATGCATAAAAAAATGGTACACACTTTGTTAAATGTTAAGATTGACACTTATAATATAAAGAATCTGACTGCAAAATGTATGAAATAGGTATCTGGAATCTGAGCAATTTATTGATAAACATATTTGCATGCTATTGTTAATGGCTAAATGGGCCGAACATCAAATCTATTGTAAGACCTTCAGTGTACCCTATTTAAACGCAAATAAACTATTCTATTCTATTCTACAAACGAGCTCCTATTGATAGCCTCCTCATCCTGATAATTCTGCTACCAACAAATCTGCGTATAGTCTAGAGCTGGACAGATCGTAGATCAATCAAAAACAAAAAAAAATCCTTTACTGAAATTTTGCAGCCAACCACAGAATAAATAGCCAACCTATTTTTTATAAATTTAAATTTGATATAAAAACTTTTCATCCATTAACCAGCCCGATGAAGGTCGTTCTATACTCAGATCCTCTACTATAAGTAGAGACACCTCGTTTGACTGCCTTGTTGGTCTAGTGGTCAGTACGCTGGGTACTATCCATGAGGTGAAATAACTTAGACACAGCTCCCGAGTCAGGAAGTTGGTGGCGTTAACACCTCTACCACCGTGCCTCGAAAAGCACATTAAGCCGTTTGGTCCTGCGAGTGATCTCTTTACGGTCTTGTCGGACTGCCATATCACCGAATTATGAGAATGAAGGAAGAGAGAGTGCACCTGCGTATTGTACACACACTTGCGCACTTCTTTCTATCTTTCGCGTAGTTGGCTAATCTCTGATGAGATAGGCCGCTGTGGTAAAAATTTGGCTAGGAGGATATAATAATATTATAAGTAGGGGCTCTAGGTATTTCTAGGTTTCAATTTTTTTTGGTACATACTGAATATCTTATTACAGTCAGCCCTAAGTTCAAACTCGTATAATGGGCTTGTAAATGGTTCAATAACCATGAAGCGCTCTTGGTTTGTATAAAATAAGTTGAACTAACTTTTACGTGAGTGCGCGTAGGACCACAATTAACTTCCTACACGTGGAATTTTAGGGATGAACCTTTTCTGAATTATTGGGGGAGTTTTTTTTCCTAAGAAGTACTAGTATTATTTACCAACAAATACACTGTCTGTGATTATTTCAGTAATTTTTTAAGTTACTAAAACTTACAACTAATTCATGTCAAAAACCAAACCATAGTTTAGATTTTTAAGTTGCTTCTTTTCAGTAGTTAGGTAGTTATTCTTTTAAATACAATTTTTTTTGCACACGCACACAATTTCGATTTGTGTATGCGGCCTTTAATGCAAAACAAAGTAGAATCTGTGCCAGATTTAAATTCGTTATAGATTTGACAGACACACTAAGGTAAGTGCTTAGTGCTATACTAAGCACATACAATCGAGGACGCTTTTTATTGCCGACATCGCACACCGTCACAGGAAACCGTGTTGCTGTAACCGGTGGCAACGATTGAACACCTTGTTGCCATCACAGGACACCACGTCAACCGAGTTGCTGTGTCCGGACTCCCGTACAATGAGAAGCACAGAACAATTTTAAGGAAAATTGATAATGTTGCTTGAGATATGATATGACATCAGTTCGCTCGCCACAAATAAATAGATGACAGAAGTTATGTTGCTTGCTTGATGACTTTTACTTAGTTGCCGGTAGCCGACACTGGACACCAACAAGTAGTTCAAGATCAAGTGGAAGCAACTAAACACAAAAATTGTCTATGTCTGCGCAGAGAGTGTCTGATTTCATATTTATTATACCAGGCCACTCAGAAAGTATTGCGAAAAAAAGTTTATATATGGGAGACTGGCCGGTTAGAATCTTTTTCGAAAATGTGATTATTTATAAGTAAAAATAGGTGTGTTCCATTTTCAAAATGACCCTCCACATTTTTTGCAAGCCAATTCAAAGTATCGTGTCTGACTGAAAAATGAATCTTTTACGATTTTAAGTGTCGCCTGAAACCGGAAGAATCGTTCGATAGACTTCAAATGGCATTTATGGATGAAGGCCCCCCCAAGGCCACCGTGTATCGTTGGTATAACGAATTCAAGCGTGGTCGACCAACCTTGGGGGATGAAGAACGAAGCGGTCGCCTTTTGACGGCTATTACGGAAGAAAACGTGCTAGCAGTGAAAAAAATAATCCAAGATAATAGGCGAATTACATATCAGGAGATTCAGCACATACTGAAGATTGAATCGGGAAGTGTTCACGAGATTCTGACGACCGTCTTGGTGTAGTCGTTCGCGCACCGGACTTCTAAACCAGGCGGTTGCGGGTTCGAATCCCGCAAGGGGCAAATGTTTGTGTGATGAGCACGAGCATTTGTACCTAAGTCATGGATGTTTATGTATTTAAGGATTTTTATCCGTTATCCTAGTCACCATAGCACAAGCTCACGCTTAGTTTGGAGCTAGGTAATTGGTGTGTTTGTTGAAACAATTTATAATTTATTCTTTGCGTGAGGATCATAGTATCACGCTGGGTGCCGCACTACCTCACCGCTCAGAATCAGGCCCAGGTGAAATGGTGCCGTGATATGCTGAACAAGTTTAAGCAGGCTCGTCTCGGCGTGTTTACGACATCGTTACAGGTGATGAGTCCTGGATTTATCAATACGATCCAGAAACCAAGCGCATGTCGACAGTTTGGGTGTTTCAAAATGAACCAACGCCTACCAAAGTGAAGCGGTCTCGGAGCGGAGGGAAGATTTTGATCGCCAGCTTTTTTAATTTGACTGGCCACTTGGTATCGATTCCCTTACGAGATCAAAGAAGCGTCAACGCCGAATGGTATACTACCAAATGTTTACCACAAGTTTTCTCTGTTGTGAGCAACAAGCGACCGAACACTGAGCTCCGCGGACTACTGCTCCACCACGACAATGCGCCTGCACACACCGCGCTCAAAACGAGGGACTTCCTAGACAGCACGCCAGTCAAACTCCTGGGTCACTCCACCCTCCTTACAGCTCTGATCTAGCACCGTGTGACTTCTTTTTATTTTCAAAAATTAAAAATCTGCTCAAAGGGATACAATTTTCGTCGCCGGAAGATGCGCTGGCTGGCTGGAAAGTAAAAATTAAAAAAATAATAATTTTGGGGGTAGTTTTTGGAATAAGTATTAAAAACTATTTAAATTAACTGTTGTATTTTTAAGCAAGATTTCTTATAACCAATTTTTTATGACAGTTAATAATTTTGAATTTATTTTACTTTCATTTGATAGGCGATATCGTTACCTTCTAAATGAATGTTATAATATTTTTTTTTTATAACTTTTAGGACCCCCAGATCCAATACCCCAGTTGCAATTAAAAAAGGGGAGTTGGAACCCTACATGGCGGTTTTTCGTCGATAACATTTGATGAAGTAAATGCCCTTAAATTTACGCCAGTCAAAACCCGGACACATTATATAGGTATATAATATGAAAATGTAATATGGGCAGGTGGCTTATGTACCTACGACACAAGGTTAAGAAGGGTCCACGTTGGGATCGACTCTATCTAATTGTAAGTTAAGTGACTACATTTTTGATAATCAAGCTCGTTGTATAAACCTGTGTCCTCCATAAAATAAGTCCGTTCTCCTCTTAAAGTATGTACGAGTAAGAAAAAAATCGACCATATTCGAATCTAAGTAGTGCTGGGCAACCCTAACTAAAACACCTAGGAAAATGTTCAAAGCTGGTTAAATTAATTGTATCGTGTAGTATCCCCACTTTACGACGCATTTAATAGACGCACCCCTGCGCGCTAATAGCCCATGTAAACTCTACTTACACCTCAGTTATCAATACAGGGTGGCGATTCTCACATCACACGTATGGTGATAAATAATAAATTCTCTACTTTTATAAAAATTCATTAGTGATATGCGGTGGAAATATCGTCTTTAATTTACTAATTGTAAACGTCTTTAGTATATAGTTTATTGACTATAGCAATCAATATTAGTGAAAGTATTTTTACAATTAAAATTAAGACTTATAGGATAGCTTTTTAGCATTTAATGTAAAGCTTTTCTTGTCATGTTAATTCGGAAAACCCTACGCCAGGGATATGGGTTATTGTTAATGGTCTGTTCTGGTACTTATTCTACCCATGTTCGTTTTTAGGGTTCCGTACCTAAAAGGTAAAAACGAGACCCTATTACTAAGACTCCACTGTCCGTCCATCTGTCTGTCAACAGGCTGTATCTCGTGAACCGAGATATACAACTGAATTTTTTTACAGATGATGATTACCACAAATATTAAAAAAAAAACAGAACAAAATAAATATTTGAGTGGGGCTCCCATAAAACAAAACTGAATTTTAGCCGTTTTTAAAACTAAAAAAATGGAATAAAAATGGAATAAAAATGTAAAACTATACTGTCTAATGTTGTATAGATAATGGTACGGAACCTTTCGTGCGCAAGTTCAACTCGCACTCGGCCGATTTTAATTTACATTTAAGCGAGTAGCGTAACTCGTTAAAACACAATAAGTAAGTAAGTATACGGATTACTTTAAAGATTTGACCTACCTACGGTAGGCGCACTAGTGACTACGGACGCTGTAAAGTGTTCGAAATACAGTTAACAACAACAGTTTTCAATAAAATGTAAATAGATGAATAGATGTTTTGATGATTCATTCTATCCACTTATTCTATTTTCCCTTGTATTTTTATTCAACCATATTTTAATTCGGTAAAATTTATTGCTGGTGATAATATTTTGTGCCGTGGCGTAAATGACACATCACTATTACTCGTAGTAAGTGTCCATTCCACATCAGCCCTATAAGCTCAGCTTATAGGGTACCTACGTATTGCTTACTGACGTGTTCATTATGCTCAATTTGCTACCTAGTTCCATGATTGCACTCTCTAGGTGAGTGCACTACACACTTTTATTAAGTAAATTACCGAACATTTTACAAACTTAATTTACATACCCACTACCCACCCAATCCACATATTTTTTATTATTATTAAATGCAATCTGTCTAATGGACATTCAGCAATTTTTGTGATGTAGTTGCAATGGTATGCGAGGTACATATCTAGTGACATGTCCTCAGAAGAAGTAATTTCAAAAAATATTTTAAGGTTTTTTATTCTATGCCATAAATGTTTATGCTGCTTATTTTAATTTCTTTTAATACTGCTTATTAAATTTAGGTATTTAGCTAAGTGACAAAACTGTGATGCATGATTGACTGAATTTAATAAAAGAGGGGTAGGAGAGGAACAGGTTAAGGCTTTTAAACACTCGCAAAATAGTGCAGGTAATAAATACATGGATGAAGATAACCGCATCCAACTCACCTTTAGTAGTTAAATTCATCCGTCCCTCTTCAACGTCCAACCAATCAGCACCGATTTATGCTGGATGCAGGCTTATTAATTTTGGAATGCCGGCTAATTACCCTGTGAATTTGCGAAGTACTTACTCAAGTGTCATGAGTTAGCAGTACCTACGTATGTTTATGTGGATGTGTGTGTTGCCGTCCAACGTAACTGAAACACGAGAGCCACTCGGCTGAATTGAGCCACCTCTTCGTTACATCAAATACTAGGCTAGCATGCTAGTCGGGAGGTCGAATTCAGAGTCCCTGTATTCCTCACACTGCTACAAGTACGTGTAGGATATAGCGTTAGGGTAGCGGATGTGGCGTGTGTGTGTATGTGTGTGTGAGTAAGTCAGTGTGTGGCACCCTTCAGTGACGTAATGTCCGCGTTTAAAGTTGCCGTTTGTTTGCCATGTTTTCGCATAGTTTGAATGAAAAGTAGTTTTGTGTGCTTCTCTACTGTTTTGTTAAGCTAACGAAAGCTAGGTGATAGTGTTTCAAGTGTTTGGATATGAGTATTATTCACTCCGTACGTTTGTCTGAAAGTTGGTCAGCTGTAAAATCTGAAACAAAGAAAAAATGATTAAGTTTCTATTCCATTGCCTTATTTAGGTATTACTATCTGGATAGAGAGAGTATTTTGGATAACGTCAAGCTTTTATTATTATAAGTGCTCTTGTTACTTGAATCGTATTACATATTCGGTTACGACATGAAGTTGCTACGTTTCCTGTTTTTCAGATTGTGTTAGAGATTCATGTATTCATTACTTGTTATTCAATGGAGTATGGATTGGATTACATTTGGGAATTTCACAAATGTAAAAAAACAGGAAAATTTGCTGTTTTAAAAACATTTTATGTTCTAGAAATAAAAATCAAATTAAGAGGCTAGGTTGGTTTGATTGAACAACAACTATAATAATATCTGTCCATTAGGACGAGAGAGAAGTGGTTTTGGTACTTACTTACCTGTAAGCTTAATAGAAGGCATAGTAAGGATTTATAGTAGTGCAAAAGTAGGTCGAGTAGGTGCAGTCAATAAATACAGTGCTATCTTTGATTTCCATTTTTTAGATTGTTGGTATTAGATGGGAATACCTACTAGAATCTTTTTTTATTTGAATAAAACATGCTTTAAAAAATGTTGCGTGAACAAAAAATGTGCACTGTCTCCGAGATAACCCTGTATCACTCCACCTTGGTAATTTCATGCTTACTACGGAAAAAATATTCAACAAATTAAATATTATTGTGAATAAAATAACAAAGCTGTACTTAATGTCATTAATGTGGATGAATGGGCTGTAACATTAGACGATGTTATAACAAAGAGTTGGCGTTCATAATGTATTGTGGTGGGCGAGTGTCCGTTAAAAGAATATGCAGCAGGCACATTACCAAAGTGCTAACAGCTCTTGACACCGCGTGTCACTCTGAACAAAGGCCTAGAGTAGGTGATTTACCTCAAAGGAGCTTACCAGTGAACGTTTGCAATGAAAATAAATAACATATTTTCTTAGCATAAAAGCTACCAGGTTGGGTATTGTTTGTAAGCAACACACAGTAAGCGCCTTATTGTCTATTTTGTTCGCTTTCTAGTGGATTTTAGATTTTATTTTACCACTATGTTGTCAGTATTAAAACTCCATCGGACGACCGTCTTGGTGTAGTGGTTCGCGCCACGGACTTCTAAACCAGGCGGTAGCGGGTTCGAATCCCGCAAGGGGCAAATGTTTGTGTGATGAGCACGAGCATTTGTACCTAAGTCATGGATGTTTATTAAAAGTATTTAAGTATGTCTATCCGTTATCCTAGTCACCATAGCTCACGCTTAGTATGAGGCTACTTAATTGGTGTGTTTGTTGGAACAATTTATTTATTATTATTTATTATATCTTAAAAAAAACATGTAAATGGTTGTGCCTTAAAATATGTAATAAATAACTTGATTCTAGCTTATCTACATAATACCAAAAAGCGACCATTTTAAAAGACAAAAATAAATGTTTAAAGGATTGTATTAAAGGAATGTATCTACATTTAAAACGGTTTTAACTGCATTACCTTTAAACCATTAAACAAAAAGGTTTTTTTGTTTAAGCTATATCTTTTACAAAAGTCTGACCGGAGTTTTTCCTGTTAAGAATTTAAAACAGCTGTTACTTGTCTATTATTTATCGATGCACTTCGTAAAGTAATATCACATTCGAAGTATAACTATTAGTTGAATGCCTAATGGATAAAAAATTAAGTCGTCTAGCTGTATCCAATTATTTAATGTCTATTATTTTCTTCGAGTAATAATACAATTACGATAGCTGGAACATTTTTTCCTGAAGTGTTTTGCGTAATCAATCGCTGGTTAGTGGAATTATTAAGTGCGCTAAAGAAATGGCAAAACGAAACTTTGAATAATTAACGAACTTACGTATTTACCTACATCGGGTTTATAAAATAACGCAAACCCTATAAAGTAATTGATTTTGGTGCTCAAAAAGTCTGATCTCATAGCTATTTTGGTATAAAAATCACCAAGTACCTAACGACACGTTTTTTAAGTTTGAAAGAAAAACTTGAAGATATTTAGTACCACTTTTAAAACCGCCCACATAAATAATAAGTAGTGCCTATGCTTGCTTAGATCGTAAACAGAATACATGTACACAAATTAATATTAGTAATTAGTTTTCCGAATGACAATGAACAAAAACGTTGTACTTGTCATGCGAGTTGTACAGGCTGTATTTATCCAGATTTCCGGACATCTCCGAGAAAACCACCGCAGGGACCAGTGAGCAGATTTAGAATGTCACCCACGTACACCGTTACATAAATCCGCTAGCGAATTATCCGCATGAGGAGTGCCCACTGCCGTCCAAAATATTTTCGCCCACGAATTTTAAAACGTTTTGTCACAAATTATTGACCTGTAAATAACTGTAACTATTTTACTTTTTTTAACCAAGGTATTTTTGTCGAAGAAGAACCAGCTCTTTATTAAAAGTTACAAATAAGGAATAGAAATACATGATAATATGTTTATATATGCTTATTAGTACCAATTATAAGCATTAACAATGGATTTTTGGCGAAGGGGTCGCCAGTTTGGCGGTAAAGGTGGTGGTAATGTAGAGAATAAGGAAAAGGCTTCTTTAGTATGTACAGAATTTATGTACAGGAACAAACGCCCAATTTATTACACGCCGATATAAAAAAGGAGCAATAGAAGAATCAGTGGAAAACAAAGAACAGAGATAGAGTCAAGTAGGTACACAATTTTTACACACGCGCACAGAATAACCGAAGCATAAATATTTAGCAGAAATTACAAAGCTACCGGCACCGAAAGTCTTGTAGGAATTATTGATTTTTTCTGAGTGACAGCGCTGTCACTTCACATAACGTTTTGAATGTTGAATTCGGTTTTATGGTTAATATGCAATGAGGCGCGTAGCGAAACTGAAGAGTATGGATGTGTGCGACTATGAAGGAGGCGTGCAGGTGACGAATGAATGTGATGATGCGATAGTATGGGAGTGGAGCCTACAGATTATTAAAATGTTGAGCTTAAAGATCGAAGTCTAAGTCATATATAAGGTACCCATTTATGTAAAAGTAGTTGCTAAATGCTGAGTGGATATTATGTAATATCAATGACAAATTATTAAGGTGAAATACATCCGTTACTTGAACCAAAAGTGCAACAAATCATTTGCATCCAAAATGCAAAACTTCAGATATGTTTGAGACACACGAATATTGGAATGGAAATGTATTGGTATATCAGGTAACCCTGGCCGCAAGCGTCCCTCTGCCCGATTTAATACTATCACCAAGATTTGCATGTCACAGAACGCAGGGTACCTCGGGCAAATACCGTTGTATTACGTAAGGTGTATTGCATTGTGTTGCAATATACCTGGATAAATTCATTTTCGATACATTAACATAAACTCAGCAATAATTGTTTGTCCATAGGGGTGTCAGACACAGATGGTGTGCATTATGAATATCTAACTAAACATGAGCCTGTGGAAGTGTAAAACGACATTAGGCTAAGTACAATAGCCCACATATATCGAGATCCCATTATGAGGTAAATAGGAACCTAACTATTGTACGCGTAACTACGTAAATTAATAAAACATGCAAAGTTATCACAACACCTCCGCAGACAAGTGCAAAAACTTTCAACGGCGTGTTGCATACATGTTGCAAACGACATAAATAATTATTAACACCCCGCGAAGTACTGAAGTACTGCAACTGGAACATTAGCGAATTCACTTTTATTAAAAATCCTTTGTTAGGGACATAAGCGCAGGAAATGGTTTGGATCTGGTCCAGTTTAAGATGTGAGAAACTATAAAAGGTCGGTTCAAGTAATATGAAAATTGTCACAAATGAATTGGCTAGTTGCAAGAAGGAAATTTTCATTTGCACCTTGAATGTGTGGAGTGTAAAAGGAATGTATGCATGGTCCAATCGATTAATAGAGTATAATCGAGTGATAGCCTCCAATTCGATGTGAATTTGTTCGGCCTTTGTGTTCGAAAGTAGACGCATGGCCACATAATTGACCATTTAGCTTGTAGAGTTACAGGTAACGGAGTCGTAGCCTTCAGCGGTACAACGGACATGGCTCACCCGTCGGCCGAGGGGATACATCCATGCATTTGCATAACAAAGAAACATCTGTCTGTATTAACATAGTCCTGTGTTCGGCCCGTCGGATTTGTTTCATGAACAAACAATCAATCATAACAATTTGATTCCCCTGATGGAATGTTATTGTTTTACTAATGTGTGCTAACTCCGAATAATTACATAACATTATAATAATACCTTATTTGTCTATGCGTATTGGTATAAGTTTCGGTAGTTGGAAGTTTCCAATAGACATTACATCAACTGAATCCCAACTTCAGTATTATTATTGTTATACGACAAAAACTTCGGCTCTATCACAGGACACATTTCCTTGAAAAACATTCAAAAATCTAGCCTGTTTGTGGGCAGTGCCAAATCTCACGTCAGCACAGTGTGCATGTAACTGTAATAACGCAGCAATCCATAAAGTATTGTCTTACACAAAAATAAGAGAAGATAAGATTTTATTCATAATATTCATTACATGTCGGCCATAATAATTATTTAAGGTTAAATTCATATTGCAATACTTACAAATGATAAATGAAATAATTAATATTTTATTATTCGATTAAGAGATTAATTAAATAATCTATCAAGTTTGTAAAAAGCCTGCTCGATCATAATATCATGTACTTACTGCTTTAATCTGAAATCAAAAAAACAATTTCTGTAAGTAGGTAAATTGGAGCGATATTTTTCTGATCTGATAAAAAACAGGATTACTTTTTTCTAGGTGAGTATTAAGCTGATAGGATTAATTCGCCGGGGAAATAATACTTCGGTCATTTACAAAAGAACGAAAAGGCTTTATTGGCAGTCGCATTAAGCTGTACACGTGTACCTGCAGTGTCAATTAAGCCGCGCATCGACTTCGTAATGTAAAATTGTTATTTTCATCACGTGACAATAATAGGAACGAGTGCCCGCAGCCGCATCCCGCACTTGCTCTATACGAAACGAGTTTCGATTCATTACACTTTACACGTTATTCCATTTTTCGTGGACAACCAGCGATACATGTTTCTGAATAATTAAGAGTTTAATTGCATTTCCGGTTTTAAAACTCAACGACTTTGTTAGTGTATATATTCTTTTCATTTTGAACTACATTTTCAAAATAAACTATTATTTTAAACTGTAATCAGACTACTTATTTTGTCTCGAAACATCTCTGACAATACACCATAATTTTGAACTTATGCTGTAAAATAAAATAGGGCTATAAACAAATCTAATACATAGTAATCTAATAATTGTAAAATCTATACTATTGTAAATTACTGTAGGTTTTAAGGATAATCACGTCCTTTCCTTTCCCATTTGTATCATAATAAATCACTATTATACTGAAAGGGTCGATCAATCTTTTCAAAGATGCCTGCTGAATTGTACATTTATGTTGTACAGTAGGCAGAAAATCAGTTTACCCCTTAAAATAAAAATAGCTTTTATTATTTAAAAGTGGGGCAGTGTGACGTGCGGCCGTGTGCACTTAATAGTGTAAAAATAATTCGGTTAAGTAAAATGTAATTATGGAAATGAGAACCCTTGCAGCGTGGGACAAAACCTAATACTTAAACTAAAGATTAACTTACTTCATAAATCTAAAGGTGTTTCATAAATTACCCTAGCCTCCAAATATTCTTGTTTAAAAACACTAAGTACAGGTATGAATATTTTATAAAACCCTAACATAACGTATTGACCAACAATTTACAATAGGTTTATGTATTTTGTAACAATGGAACAAATTGAGCGGTGCCCGCCGATGAAACAATAGTACAATCATGAGTCCAGTTTGTCACCGCGCGGAAACAAATACATTTATTCAAATTAGCGCAAGCTTAGGAATTTGAAATAAAGTTAGAAGCGTATTGGTTATTTGTTCCCTTTGATTGGGTTTACTTTTCATTGCAATATTGCTTTTATAATTAAAAATTCAGTAAAATAAGAATATATCTAAAAAGTATTGGACTTTGTTACTCCATCAGATTAAATTTAACAGGAGGCACAAAATGATGTGTATCAGAAATTACTAATGAGTTTGTGTGAAAATTCCATTTGAAAAAACAAGGTTTATTTTTGACGATTAAAAATAGTTGTGGATTGATTTAATTTTGACATTTGGCCTATGCCTCAGAATCTCGCCATTCATTATACTGATTAAAAGAATACGGGGTAACACTGTTGAGAAGTTTTGTGAGAATTTATTTTGCAGCTTTTGTTTTTTTCGGAATTCACATTTTATTTATAGAAATGATGAGAAGAGAGGAAAATCATGGGACAAAAAGAGTGATGAGTATTAATGTTAGTGGATTGAAGGGAAGAGGCCCACCGAAAAAGAGATGGATGGACTGTATAAAACATAATGTGATTATGAAAGGAGTGGATGAGTCAATGACGAGTGATAGGATTGTATGTAAGAGAAAAACATACTGCGCCGATCCCAAATATAATGGGAACAGGGCAAGCGAATGATGATGACATTTTATTAATAGTGAATGTAACAATCGTAATAATCTATCTAACGACTTCCAAAAACTATACCATAAATAAATAAATGAAAAACATGTTAATTTTCTAACTTCTTTGGATGTTAGATATGCTTTTGTGTAATAGTAATGTAATCGTTATTGGTTTTCATATAAATAATTAAAAACAACGTCTAAAACATAATAAAATTAGCGCTCAGACAGATATTTTATAGTTATTAATAGGGTATTTTTTGTCCTACGATATTGAGACTTTGGCAACCCTAACATTGCAATCAGATGAACTCTCCACTCTTCCGTTGCCCTCTTTTAATCTATTTTTTGTCTAGATAATTTGTACTGCATTTTGTCAGTCACGTACTCGCGTGCAAATGCATCGGAGTGTGTTACATTGCGAGAAGCGGTAGTTAATTCTTCTCACGTATTGTAAATGTAAACCAACATGGCACTTTGGCACCAGTTCAAGAAATCAGCCCGGCCTTTAAACTCTTTTATTGGCAGGGGACAAAATTTGAAAAATTAAGTTCAGCAGCCTAGAGAACTGACTGATTATAATTTAAAGCTTATAATATTTGACCTAAGTCCATCAATGAGAGCAAAATATATGATGTCGCCACATATTAGCAATAATAAGCCCAAGTTTCCATTTAGATTCTAAATGGACACTCAAACTTATTACAATTAAGTATAATAAACGCTCAAAATTTTCGACAGTTCTGTAAAGAGCAATATGTGACACACAGTAAGGCCTAGTTGTAATTAACAGACAATAACGTTGCTAACTATAAAATATGCATTCAATTGCAAACAATAATATGGTAATAATCCATAATCGCAAGGTATTCCAGTTTATGTAACAAACATAAACCAAGCGTTTGTTAATAGAGATGCTATTTCATATAATCTGTGCTCAGCTAATAGATGACGTAATATTCATAACATTAATTATGTACTTAGTTTGTGACATACCTATCTCATTCGCATTAAAAATGTTGTTTGATTGTAGCTTCAATCCAAATGCCAATCAGACTTGTCAATTATGCTCTCTGCAGGAGGTCGTTGGAGCGAATTAACGACCTATGACGTTGTAATAAGGGTTCGAACCGAATCAAACTTTAGCACCGCGCCCGTTTGTAGTTAATTCGTTACGAACTACGAAGCTACGACCGTAGCACGCGTCCGTAGCGGTTCGGCCTTGTTTATCGTAGCCCGCTCATCCCCGCTGTAACCACAGTTCACGGTCACTAGTGAAAAGGCTTGATTGCAACGATCAAAACTACACGGCACGTGTATTTGCATCGCAAAATAATATAAATATACACAGTGCCTAACTGTGTGATAGTGATAGATAAAGGTATTTCAACGATCTTTGAAAATACTCAATTTCAAATAGTAACAACTCAAATCGTGCCTTTTGCAAGGAAAGATGATTCAATTTGTTCTGTAACAACTTAAATCCTGCCTGTTGCAAGGAAAGATGATTCAATTTGTTGTGTAAATTATAAGACTTTTAGAAGTCGATGAGTTCAAAAATCGTTCAAGTCATTAAAAGCTCTAAATTGCCTTTAAATTTTCCATTAAACTAGGCTTCTTGTAATTTCAGCGTTTTTTACGGTAAAGGGTACATAGAAAGTTTAGAAAGAAGTTTGTTGGCTTTGCATTTTGTAGTGCCTAACTATTGGGTACAGTTCACTTGGCTGTCAGATGAATTTTCCGCTTCAAAGTTCTCGCAAACTAGATCGTTTACAGCGTTCGGAGCGAAGTACCAGGGGCGCATGGGAGCGAGCGGGCCGCGTTACACGTGGCACACCAACACAGGCGTATCGCGGCGTTACTGTGTGCGTGTCGCCTGTGTTGTATTTGACCAATTTACAGACATGGCAGGCTGGAAAATGCATTTAGCCGGAAAAAGATGGAACAGATCAATACGTGTTCCAACCACGTGATTGTTTAATGTTTGTTTACATCGCTGAAAATAGACCTTAACAAGGTAACGATTTCTTTAAAAACCAAGGCAACCTTTACAACAGCGAACGCGAGTGTAGCCACAAAAGCAGCCGCCTCAGACTTGAACTGAAATGAAAACCCCTTGAGTGGAGGTCTCGACTTCTTACTAAAGTCAAAGAGCAGTTAGCGACTTTCTAGCTACCTTTACGGATAAAGTAATGTAAGCCAAGCTATGGTTCGTGACACTCAATTAGTAATTTGATTTCAAATTTTCTGTTTGAACGTTCTACGTAAATTCACGATCACACCGTTCAGGAAAAATGAGGCAGTAATATTTCCCGCTTTTCATAAATCATCTCAAACTGTCGTTGAATTGCCTGGGTTCCAAATTGATGCTCTATTTATAAACCATGTGAAATATAAGTGTTTCCAAACATAATTTAAAAAATTAAGATTACAAAATGTGTCAAGTATATAAACATTAGAATGCCTCAAAAGTAAGTATTTTTTGGGACAAACATAGTTGCTTGTTGCGAATTGATCATCAAAAATTGCTATTAGATGTGGTTCCTTATCATGAAGATTTAACAGTTTTCTTTCTTTTTTAACAAGCCTTTGTTGATCTACTTGTATCATTTTACTTGTGATGACTATTTATTATACATACATTTTTGTATAGCTATTAAAAAACTCCTATATACATAGTTCATAAACCAGAAATAATCAAAACCTAAAATTAAGCTCCCAAAAATAATCAAAACCTAAAATCAAAATCTGAAAAATAGGAAGACTTTAAGTTGAAAAAAAAATTTTCCATATTTCATGATGTACTAATCTGTAGAGAAAGATAGAAGTCAAAGATTAATTTGCTTTGCATCCTGTAATTATTAGTATGGGTTTCAAAAGAGAGGGACCCCTTACTTCTTCTGTAACTGCAGCAGGCGCCTTCACGGTCGTGCGCCCGGAAACTTTTGACGGCTGTTCGGCAGTTACCTCCAGTCGGATTCTTCGGATAGCCGAGTAGCGTCGCTCGACCCCGTTTTGTTTTTGCATCTTTTTATTTTATTTGCGTTAGTATTTATTTTATTTTACATGATCAGTGGGTATTTCATATTTGTTTACACGTGACTTTACTTAGCATGGATGATACAAGTAATTTACATTGATTGTGAGTGCCCCTTTTAATTTACTTATTTACCTAGATTACGTCCTTCTAATTAATTTCTATACCGATCCATTTTGTATCCATATAATATTACATCACTATGTGGTAGTCATAATCGTAATTCTGTGTGAAACTCCTAGAATTTGGCTCGCTGTTTATGTAATAATAAAATGATGTATGTACTTTCATGATCTATTATATCTAGCAATATGAAAGTACACAAGTACACAAGGCTGAAAACAAAGGATTTACTTTGAGAATTTGCATTGTAAACTTCTTGGGCAACTTTTAGGAAACTATGTATTACTAGTAAATGTATGCGTCTGTGTTAATCGTACATTTACATTGCTCTCCCGGTTAATCATTTTTCAGTCTGACAACAAGCTCTTGCTATCTCTGCAGAGACCCCGCATTACCTCCATCATACCGCCTGCCACGCAGAATGTAAAACTGTTGGACCTGGATTTTCGCCAAATTGTTCCTCCCAATGGAAGTGTGTATATCGTATATATCATCTACTATAACTGAAAATATGATTTATTGCCTTATTCAAGTTTGTGATAAAGGCAAAAGTAAAGAGATTGTAACTTTCAAGGTGTTACAGCCATTAAATTTCTAAGAAAAGTCATATAATTACTTAAAATCATAAATAGAATGAAACCTACGTATTCATAGACTAAGTAGACTAACTTTTTGTAAGTAGGCCGGACGCCACACTGACGTCAGATTTGTTCTTGACACCGCCTCTATTCCCTACGTAATAAAAGCTGTTACGTAGTTCAAATGGTAACCTGACGGGCTGCCGGCTGTAGGTACAATAGCTCACATGAAATTAAATACGCTATTCACAAAGGTAGAAAATCTAGCAGATCGTAAGAGAAAATTAAAAGTACTTAACTTCTGAGCTAGGTCTCCATTTGAGCCGTGAGAGAGCAACTTGCTCTTGCAGATTTCATATTTGAGTGGGTTACAAGCTACAGCCGGGATATAGAAAAATCGAACGCGTATTACCGTCGAGAAGTTGATCGGGTGTATCAAACGAAACCTTCCGCTCCGCCAACAATCGTGACTTTAGTGTTTCGAACATGTTAAAATGTCGATAATTTGTGCTCGTAGCATTTAGCTTACTCAATTAAGTCAGGATGCTTTCAAAGACTCCATCTAGGAGTTCCAAATGAAATTTTAATTTAGTAAGCGTTTTAGCAGTAGGTAATTAATTTACTAAATCGATTGAGACGTCCGTCATATGGTATGCGCATTGCTTAATTATTTCATTTGGTGTACTTGCTGCATTTCAATATAATGTATGACACTCTATTGATAGTCTCCGTGATTTCAATACATAAATATTGGTTAAAAAGTTATTCGTAAAGGCGCAGCAGTGGAATATAATTAACAAGTTAACTTACAGTTAACAATCCTGTTTGGGTAAACTCACTAACAATCTAGTTTCTACTCGCCCACTCGTGCCACTACGATAAAAAAGCTTTTACACTATCTCCGTACATTTTGGAACAATTATCTTTTCACTGAATAAACATTGAACTTTTACTAACATATTAATAATTACTGTTGTTAGCTGAAACTGACTTCTAACGTTAACGTAGAAAATTTAAATTTATTGTGAATGCTTTCTGATTTTATTACCATTAATGTAGGAAACATGTTTTTTCTGCTTTCCTGATTTACATTGAAATGATTTAAATTTAAATTTGTATGTGTTGGAAAACATCATCATCTTTGCCATTCAGACACCTATGAGTTAGTAGTTTAGCACATGTGTTATTAAAATCTGAAGCAACACAGTGGTATCACAGCACCCAGACCCGGGACTGAATGGATTGCTATAATGACCCAACGCGATACCTTGAAAACCGGTGTGCGAGCCACTCAGCTACGGACTGAGCTCGTTATTTATATCTAGGCTTTCTGTTTCCTATTGTTTGTATTTCACACGCATGAAAAAAATGTAAAGAATACGATTGCAATACTTATTTAGCTTAATCATTTAGCAATTCAGAATTGAAAAGCTGTGGCATCATGATTTTTAACAACGAAACGATTATCCATACTTCCTAATACTTAGTTTATCACTTAGAGCGTGACAGTGACTTATTTTTGCCTTGTACTCATATCATGTCATATACATAATTTGGACCTCTGTTATAAACCTATCTAGTGGTACTGTGAAAGAGACTTCATCTAAACAGGTTAAGGTGTACACGAGTGACAGCAATTAAGTTTTGTTATAAAGTTACGGCTCCACTTAGCCGCGGCTGTAACGTGCTTACCGACCAATCCCCAATCAAGGGCAGGCTTAACCTCTTTTGCTGATCGCCCCTTTATCTATTATTTAGAGTCAGCTTTAACTTAACTAATACTAACTAAACGTTTGACGGTTTAGATTTTTTTAATTAGGTACCTAAGATTTTAGTATTCTTATAATAAAGCTTTGTCCATCAATCTGTGAGTATGTTCTGCTATGTTACATAAAATAGGTACCGAAAAGATTCTTGAAAAATTTACTTACAGAAATGTTTATGAGTTCTTACAATTTCATAAGTATTTACAAACGTAACGTAACGTATTCACAAATGTACAGTACAGCAAGCAAATTACAACTCCAATGTTTTATCACAGCTTTTTATAAATTGCTGCTGTAAATTCAAAGTAAATAAGTATCTAGTTTACACGATACGGTTCATAAAATGTGCCACTGATATGGTGTCGGTTTATAAGACAAATGAGGCTGGACAAATAGAAAATTCCCTGCGCAGCTCGCGTAATTAGGAAGGGCCGGCTTGCTGTAAGCACTCGCTAGCTGAACGTGAAGATTTCTGCTGACAAACTAACCTGATCACTGTACCGAACCAAAGATATTTTACAAATAAATATCTTAATTGGCTACAAATAAAAGCACATGTTAATAATATCCGCCTAAGTTTAAAAATGTGTTTACACGAAAAGAAGTGAAGACACGAAATAACAGTGACAAACATTCCAAACTTCAGATTAGCCAAAACAATTAATTCATTCTTGGGAAATTGTGTCAAATTTTTCAATAATATACCTCATAATGTTATCGAACTACCTATTAATAAATTCAAGTTACATGTCAAAACTACCCTAATGTCGAAGGGGTATTATAAAATTCAAGACTATCTTAATGACGAGAATGTATGGACAGTCCAGCCTGCACCAAACTGATGTACCTACCTGTTTATTTTGATTTGTTTTATTTTTGTGGCAGCTAGTGGTGACTGAGTTTGTTCCGGCGTTTCTTCTCAGCACTTGCCAGATTGTCTGTGTCTTGTCTCGAAGCGCTAGTAGGGCCCAAAAGATAAGGAGACATGTTCTGCCCCATATGGGCCATAATTGATTGATATTTTGACGTCCATAAGTGGCATTTTGTGTCCTAAATTGAATAAAGATTTTTTGACTTTGACTTTTGACTTTGACATTTCAAAAAATAATATGACTATAATTAGTAGGTATGTCACCCGGGATGATGAAATAAATCGAACTATACCACACACGTTTAAATCAGCTCAGGAGCTCTGTTTTTGAATCACTCGCGTGAGATTTCTACTGATTTTCGTTCGTCATCTCAACTTAACATCTTTAAAACACTCGATCGACTGCACTCGAGTGCTCGATACCGCAACGAGTGCCTTTACCCACTCGTCACAGAAGGCAAGCGATATCATACATGCTAAAATGAATGTTTTGAATGAAAATTATGTCGCATTCGCTAAAAGAATGGCATACGAGTGATTCAAAGATAGAGAGATTCCCAGGCGTTTAGAATTTGTGGTGGAATAAACAATCTTATAAATAATAAATAAAAATATTTTATTTCAGACCAACTGTGTCCATTTGTCAGCATAGACATTATAAATTAACCTTGAAAACATTTACACTCATTTTTTATAGGCAGTCGTGTCATAAAACTAACCTTTACGGAACCCTAAGGTTACGGAATAATTTACTTACAATATCATGGTTAATTATATAACGTTTCTGTTTTTACTAATATCTAGTTTCATGAAATTCCAATGAAATTTTTAAAACGTCATTGGATATTTTCATAGTAAGCAAGACAAAAAGAAAACTCAACGCAGCAAATGCAATTAAGAGAGGGACGTATTTACAGCGATCGCGCTTCTGATGATTCTTATTTTATGTTTGTTTGGGTAAAATATATTATGAGAAGCTATTACAGAAATTTGACCGAAAAGTGGTGTGTTGGAAAATACTCGTTAAAAAACAATAAGTAGGTAAATATAAAAACAGAGGCTCCTAAGAAAAGTATTTAATTTCACAATAAATCGGTAAAATATAAAATGAGAATGTTTTTGCAGTTTATATAACAAGTATTTTCTTAAAAAACGCTTTTCTGTCAATTTTTTGAGATAGACCCCGTTTGCTACTAGTATGTACCTACGTACTTTCAGTCACTAGGGACATCAATTTATTTCTTTAATATCAGGAAAAAAATGCATGCAGTTGGTAAAACTGTTAGTTCATTTTTTATTTGAAATAATCTGTATCCCTAAATAATTAAAAACAGAATTATTACGATACGAATAAATTAATAAATTTAACTACTGTGTGGTAAGTGAGTTAAAAAAACAATTATTATAACGAAACCAATAAAAAATATTTTGATTTCTGCAATTTTCTCACGGAAATTGCTAGTCTTCAACTGCAACGACGAGTTCTTAATTGAAATGGATGTTTAGAGATTGTAACAAGTATTTTTCCTTGTAGGAACTTGAGAACACGGGTTTGTTATTTTAACATGGAACCAAGTTGTATATGCATAAGAATGTGGTGCGTTTCCCACGAGGCTCAACTTTACAAAGTGTAAGCGGTAGAATAAACGGGCGATACATGTGATATTGTTCAATGGACGCTTTTAAGCTCGGGCGAGAGTTTTCGCTTTGCGCGCTGTCCTTCACATCGTCACAAGTTATGAAAGCGTAACTGTTGCCTGCTACTTTTGAATGCGTAGATTTGAAGATGCAAACGTCCAATAATGCTGAATTGATGACCGATCGTTTGTATCGTGTCTTATGGTAAAGAGAGGATCTCTTTATGTGTTGTGCGCCGGATTTTGCTCCCGTTATTCCAAAAAACTTAGTACCGGGTCTAAGACAGGACTAAGCTATTAGCTAGCCAATTAGAGAAGCGCTTCTCTATTAGGTTATGTAACAAATGTGTCATTAATTCCTCTGTTGTCGGCTAATATTTAGACCCATTTTAACTGGTCTATTTTTTTATAATATAATAACACCGTATATGTTTCAACAGTGGTATGCGCAAAAACAACATGTATTCAGGAAATTTTATGTCCATAGAAAACACGAGTATTATAATTCAGATTTTGACACTCATCGGTTTTATTAAGATGGTTTTACTATTAATAAAAGCGGAACCTGATGCCATTGAAGTAAGAAACTTGAACTAGGTGCCAGGGTCTGTAAGTCAACAAGTTCTTGAGAATTTATAAGGGCTAGGTGCAATGTCAATCGATCTATAAAAAGTGAAAGATAAAGTTACAAGTAGATAAAGGTCACTTTATTCATCTTTCTTGCTGAAAATGACTTATTAACCATGTTATGCAAGTAAGGTTATCGAAAATTCCGTTTTTTGGCACACTTGACATCATACTTGACTTGACACGCTGTTTGATTACACGCTTACGAGCATTATATTGCGCGCATAATTGATGGAAGTCCATGTTTGCGTTTCCCCTTCGCACAGACTCGTCTGCCAAGCCAACCCATCTCACACACACACTCGTATTGCCGCTTGCTGGCCAGAGCCTTACGGTGCGAATCACTGAACACGTTACACAATGTGCTAAAGTGCCTGATGTTACAAAGGATTGTGAAGCAATTTAAGGGTCGAGAAGTTTCTATTTTTATAACTCATCGATGGGTATCGAAATAAACATTGCAAAACTACTAAAGCGGAGAGGAGAAAGAGAGGTTTTCATAAATTTAACACACAGCTTACATCTCGCTGCGCTCGGGCACATCGCTCCAAGTGTTAAATAATAATAATATAGCTAGCCTAGCCAAACGAAGCGTTAGCTTGTGCTATGGCGACTAGAATACCAAATAGATAGAGACATAGGTACTTAAATACGTCTAAAAGCGTCTTTCCCACTTTCGCTGGGACTCAGAAATTTCCCATTCGCGTTTTAGACCAAAGATACATTAATGTATGCATTACACCTCCGGTGAGATGTTTCAGTATATTCACATCTCGTTACAGAAGTTTGAATAGTTAGTTAGTCTCGGCTTCTAAGAATATACCAAACGATATCAGAGCTTTGCTTCTGAGAAATCCCGTTAGTTTAAATGTAGAAACACACGGCCACTGCTTTGACCTTCAGACCGCCTCTATTGCATACGTAATAAAAGCTGTTTTCGCAGTTCAAATGGGTTACCTGATGTGCTGCCGACTGTGCATAGATATTAATTATTATATTTATTATTACAGGTAATTATAGAAGCAATGCTGTCGCTAAAAACTAAAACAAAACTAAATACAATTTAACCTTACATGAATTAACCACAATTGTACGCGACTTTACTAACTGTTATGTAAGGTAAATCTGTGTTTTTATTATATTGAACATGCAATAGGTGTTTTTCCATAAGCTAAATGCTTTTACTTGCAATTGTATAACACAAACCTAAGCTGTGTTGCATTTGCTTCTATTGTTGCTTTTTGAAATACACTACTTTCATACTTGAAAGTGTTATAAAAAATATTTTAACTTTATTTAACGACGGTTGCTTAAATTGAGTTGACCAAATTAGATGCTTCAAGTTCTTAACCCGTACAAGACTGTCCGGGAAGTTTGGTCTAGCTACTTGGAAGTATGTGGACCGAAATTGAAACAATCGACAGCTTACTACGGATATATACCCGAAGTAGCAGACTACCGCGGGCACGTGATAAGAATGCGGCGAGAGAATGCACCGTGGTTATGAACCCCAAATTGAGATGCCCGTGAGGAATCCCTGAGTTTTCGCTTCATTCGACACCGTCTAACGAGCCGTCAGGTGTTACTAATTCAAAACACAGAACTCTATACGTGAGAATTTCTGCAGTAAACATTTTTGATGCTCGACAACATTGGCGGATTTAATTATTTTATTGATAGTTCAGTTTATTATTCGCGCTTTTATTTGTACGTAACATTATCAAGATCCGGTAAAATTAGGAAGCAGGTTAACTATTAAAAATAGAGACGTAATCGCTATAGGATTTGGAAAAATGTCAATTTTAATAATATTTATAGATTGACTAGGAAGATTCTGTATTGGCTGATGCATTCAACATTTACAGGGCTAAAGTTGAGTTAAACCTTGAGTTGAACAGCTGCGACATTGTTTAATTAAAAATAATAATTAGCACATTAACGATGAGTCATTGTTAACTGCAAATAAAAATTTCATTCATTCATTCATTAACATTAATATGACGATTTTAAACCTCGGTTTTTTAAAAACCATTTTTTTAATGTATTATCCATATAACTTCGATTCATTTGCACATGCACTTTTGTAAATTTAGTACATAGTTCGTAATTTTTGGAACTGTGTTGGAATTTAGGAAAAGGTGGCTTACAACTAGTACTTTAGGTTATAAGGATATTGTTTTAAACTTTAATTACTTTCCTAATACGCGAGTAATCATCTCAACAGCGAGGTTTACAATTAAGAACTAAAGTAATATAAGTATAGGACAATTGAATGAAGAATCAATAGGTTTATATGTACATATTTAAGTGTACATATTTAATTAATTGATTATTTTTATTGGAATAGAAAACTTTTAAACATTTGTAACAATTATAGTAGGTTTATATTAGTTTTCAGAATTCAGAACCAATAAATCATGTTGTTTGTGTATTTTTAAGTAACAATTTTAAGGATAACTTCATATTTTTGACGTACAAGGAAATATTTTGCGGAAACGAACTATAGTTGTAAGTTAATAAATAAAATAAAAGAGTGCAAATTGGCAAACGTGATTGGCCATGGTTCGGATCGGTCTGGGCGGAAGCGGCCGCGTGCCTACGTACAAAGTTCACTGTAACTCGGTAAACTTGGGGGGATTCACTCTCGCCTCCTCACACAGCGTTTATATCAATTTGCTTCAGAAATATTGGATAAATGTTCAACTATCGCTAAACTTACAAAACAAATTGAAACTCTAGTTTACGTTGTTATTTATTATGAACTTTACTCTTAAACGTTCCCGCTTTTAGTTGTATATTTTTAGAATTAAATTTACCACGTAGGTTGTCTATTCTACACAATAGAAGTTATTCTTACGATCACATATTGGCTCTTCCGTGTACCATCAATCTACATCTAAGTACTTAGGTTAGGTTTACACCGTAGTTTAATTAAAAGCTCGGTGACTAAACCGATTCAAAGTATGCACATCAAGCACAAAAAGCTTGTAGAAAATAAAAGTGCTAAGTATCAAAAGCTTATTTTTAATTGTCTAGTGTAGCATCACACATTTACAGGCAAATAAAAAGGTTAAAAGTTATGTGACTGATTAACAAAAAACTTCTTGGTTAACTACAAAATTTATACAGTTGTGGCAACTATTGCAGTTACATAATAGAGACAGGGAGGCACAAAAGGGCTTTTCTACTTTACGTCAGACGTTGCGGCTGACTGTATAATATCTACCAAATAAAATAATTCGTGACTGTAACAACACAAACAAGCTGATAACAAGATTACCGAGAAATGTTCTACGTTTAAAGTATCAAGCAAGTTTACCGTTTATCCGTTGTTTTTCAAAAATAAGTCTTGTAACGTGCTTTCGAGAAACGCGAACTGAAACTGACACAGTAAAGTCAAGCGTCGATCCAATTGAACCGCAAATTACGTAAGGCCTCGGAGCTGATTCCCGTCGTTCGTCCGGGCTGGGAACGTGGCGCGATGTAACGAGTGCAGACTGCAGCCTTCGCCGATGCATTGTAACTATAGCGGTATCTACGCGGCGCGTGTAAGATCAGGGCCACTGGACCCGCGCCGCCCGCGACACCCCGCCCCATGGCCGCCTGGTACCCGACGACCTATTGTATGCCCGATCCAATTTCAAAAAGGACCAGACGCGATTTTTATAAACTGCAGACAATTCAATTGTCGTTTACTTCAACGAATACGTTTAACGCAAATTGTTGATGTTATTCTACTTGTAAACGGAGAAAAACTTGTTACGGTAATAAATTGCATTTATAATGCTAAGTAGACGCCATTGCTATAGACGTATTTTTGAGAATGCTTGTTTATATGATAAAGAATTACTTTACTTCGTGTATAAAGTTAACAAGTACAAGGACAAGTACGTTTAAGAAATTATCAATGTTTATGCTTGCATATGCGATGAAGTTGTAACAGTATAAATACTAATAACTACCTCTTTGCTGTGAACGACATGTAGTAATAATATGCGCATTGTTAATGTGCGAATATTGCCAGTCACATACATTTTGTATGAGACGTCCCGTGAAGTCATGACGGGTCGCAAAAGTGCGTAGCGTCCGTCCGTTTTAGTGCAATTATTGAACAGATACCTAACTAGGAAGGTAGGAAACTGAATGTTGTTATTACAGACATACGTTTATGAAAAGCTCGAACTTTGTTAAATAACCATAATTAAGACGTTTTTAAGTCCCATTTTTCATGATTTACCAGATAAAACCACATATAAAACAATATAAGATATCTACTTAAATATCGTTTGTTACTTGTGTATATTTTTCATTCGTAATTTTTAGTATCATCTGTAACAGATAACGATAAGATGTAAGTTCTATGAATTAAAGCTGGATTGTGTACTTAAACATATATAGTTGCACAGGGTTCTTTTGCTAAAGGTTTTTGTTCAATATTTATTATGGCGCGTAGAACATAAATTATAACCGTATGGTTTTATGTGACCAAATAGGAGAATTTATCGCTGGACATTGAAATGTGATTTACTAAAGCGGCTTTTTTGCATCTAGGTTATTTGTGCATCTAATTTGCTGAGTGCGTAAGTGATGATTATGTCTACGAAGAATACTTTTAGAATTGAATCAATTTGATTCGAGTAACCAAGCGGGGTGCTTGTGGCGCAGTGGTGGCAGCGCTTTGGTAGTGATACCAAAAGTTAAGCAACCCACGGCGCGGTCGTGATTGGATGGGTGACCATTCCGACCATTTAAGTGACGTCCATGACAAGCATCTCCGTGCTTCGGAAGGCACGTTAAGCAGTTGGTCCCGGCTAATATCTGTGGTATTAGTCGTTAAGCCTAGTCAGAGGCCCTAGGGCGGCTTGATAACTTCTGACAGTAAGGTTTGTCACTTGCCTTACATACACCCCTCCACCAATCCGCACTGAGCCCGCGTGGTGAAGTATGGCTCGTTCCTCCTCATAGTTGAGGTGAGGCCTTTTCCCAGCAGTGGGATCTAATAGGCTGACTTATAACCAAGCGGGTATACAGGTATTTAAAGTATTTTCGACTACGACAAATAACGAACAGCCCAATGCGCAGATTTCCTAATGATGTTATCCATAAACTAAGAGTCATCTTTTTCAATATCCATAACGTATGTAGTAAGTACGTACGTAACAATGACGGTCAAATTCGTGACTACTAATATTTAGAGAGACTATCGCTCCTGTTAATGTGGTGATAACGTTTAAGCTTGGATGCCACATCTTACTTTAGACTACTTAGACCCGATAGTTCGCCAATTTTTAAACAGCCAATAAACATACATTGAAGGTTAATTTGACAGAATACCTATACAAAATATATCAAATAATGCTAAACCGGCTAATAAAAAATTAAACATGTTTTGGTGAACTCCAGACTAAGGCTAAAAAAATCTGTCAAACTACAAATACAAAAAAGAAGAGTTTTTTCTACGATGTAACCACAATTTGCGGTTTTCGGAATATATCCTTTACTTGAGCTGTAAGCATAAGTGGCATTTTCAGTCATAACTTAACTATATTATTACTTTTTTTTAACTTTGACTATGAAGACCTTTCTTGCCAAATTTTATTTAGGATACTTCTCGTTCTACTTATAGGTTTTGATTCCTCTGCCAAATGTTAGAAAATAAGACACAAATGGCCGTATATTTGCCCTACGTTGAATTAGAAGCTCGATTATTTACAGGTTAAAGGAACCGCAAACATAAATATTTGATGTTAATTTGAACTTTATACCACCAGCGTTACTGTGAAAAGGGTGTTAATGAATTAATTAAAAGGTCTTCAGACAGAAAGAACCACAAAGTGATCATACCAGGCCACTCAGAAAGTATTGCGAAAACAACATTTTTATATATGGGAGACTGGCCGGTTAGAATCTTTTTCGAATATATGATTATTTATAAGTAAAAATAGGTGTGTTCCATTTTCAAAATTTCCCTCCACATTTTTTGCGATTCAATTCAAAGTATCGTGTGTGACTGAAAAATGAATCTGTGCGCCGGGAACATTCTAGAGCTATGATTTTTTTCGATTTCAAGTGTCGCCTGAAACCGGAAGAATCGTTTGATAGACTTCAAATGGCATTTATGGATGAAGGCCCCTTCAAGGCCACCGTGTATCGTTGGTATAACGAAATTAAGCGCGGTCGACCAACCTTGGGGGATGAAGAACGAAGCGGCGCCCTTTGACGGCTATTACGGAAGAAAACGTGCTAGCAGTGAAAATTTTTATCCAAGATAATAGGCGAATTACATATCAGGAGATTCAGCACATATTGAAGATTAGATCGGGAAGCGTTCACGAGATTCTACATGGGCATCTTCACGTCAGGATCATAGTATACCGCTAGGTGCCGCACTACCTCACCGACGCTCAGAAGCAGGTAGAATGGTGCCGTGATATGCTGAACAAGTTTGAAGCAGGCTCGTCTTGGCGTGTTTACGACATCGTTACAGGTGATGAGTCCTGGATTTATCAATATGATCCAGAAACCAAGCGCATGTTGACAGTTTGGCTGTTTCAAAATGAAATATTAGATTCCCTAACGAGATCAAAGAAGCATCAAAGCCGAATGGTATACTACCAAATGTTTACCGGAAGTTTTCACTGTTGTGAGAAACAAGCGTCCAAACACTGGGCTCCGCGGACTACTGCTCCACCACGACAATGCGCCTGCACACACCGCGCTCAAAACGAGGGATTTCGTAGACAGCACGTCAGTCAAACTCCTGGGTCACCATCCTTACAGCCCTGATCTACCACCGTGTGACTTGTTTTTATTTCCAAAAATAAATAATAATCAGCTCAAAGGGATACAATTTTTGTCGCCGGAAGATGCGCTGGCTGCGTTCGAGCAGACTGTAAAATGTGTTTTGAAAACTGGTTCAGACGCATGAATCTTTTTAAAGAGGCTGGTGGAGAGTACTTTGAAAAGATTTAATAAAAATATATGTACCTATAGAACTATTTTTTTTAGTGTCGCACAACATTCTGAGTGTCCTACGTATAATGGTTCTTTTCTTCCTCTTGAGTTACGGAACCCTATAACAATGTTTATGGTTAAGGTTGCGATTAATTTGAGCTGGTGCACCTGAGTCAACGTGGGAATTAGTTCTGACATGTGCCATATACTCGTAAATTGTCGAGTTTATTTAACCATTCTCGGAGGATGTTGTAAATAGTATTGAGTGTTTTGCAGTGGTCACGTCACCTCAAGGGGAGGGCCAAAGCCGCTTAAACAGCTACGAATCCTCCTCTACCTCCCTGAGAGTATTTTCACTCTATTGTTGAAGTGACCTCCTAAATATGGCTAAGACTTGCGAGATATTTGGTTCAAGTGGGAAAAGGGTGTTAAAGTAAACTGATGTTTCATTCTTGGTCTTTCGAGAACTTAGTATACTTTGGAGAAAATAAAAACCTATCAAACCATCGCCTGTTATGGAAATTTCTAGAGAAAAACTGCAAGTAAGTAAATTTCCCAAGTATTAATGAAATCGTCAGATCGCTGGCGTGGCAAGCACTTACAAAAATTCGCCGATTGACTAACCTCCTCCGAAGCTCAGTTGGAACAAGCATTCGCCCGGATAGCGAAGAGTCGTGTGTTCAAATCCCACCGGAAGACACGGTCGATCAATTTTTCTGTGCAAAATTTATTTTCGTAAGAAATTTCCAACAAATTGCTAAAATTATAAAAATATTTTTACTTACGAACCTCTGAACCTACAGGATTCCGTGATAGTATACAGCAGCTGTTTTTTTATTTATTTCAGAATTAGCTCTCGAAATAATTCGAATACTTATGAGTATTTTTAAAGTTTGTTTTCCATTTGAGAGTGAGAGCAGATGTAGGAAACACTTTAGTTTTTATTTTTAGCCAAGACGCTTGCTTATTGGTATTGACATCAAACAAAAAGATTTTTAGTACAAATGAGAAGCAGAAATATTATAGTCTGGACAAATCATAAAGCCGTCAATAGGAATAAGGGTAGGTAGAAGGGACATAAGTTTTGTAAAACTGACATTTTGTTTTCAAAATAAACCTAAGCTGAATTGTGCCAATAAGTGCTTTTCAGCAAGCTAATTAATTGGTTCAAGAACCAATTTAACAAACTGAATCCTAAATCATGGTTACAATCAGTGGCTATGCAAAGTTGTTTGCGTAAAACTGTAACTTTCAAGTTATTTTTCAAGTTACTGTCCGTAGGTAGTTATTTGTTTATCCCTCGAATGCAATCGATTACTCGGTGGGAAGTTTGAGCAAAGTGGAATCGCTCGTAAAAGTTTGATTCGCGATGATCGTCCAAGTCGCGATCACGACTGACGCCCCCGGCTTACAAAATTCACGACACTGTCGGACTATTATCTCTATTAAAGTGGATTTGATTCGTAAACATTTGGTTAATATCTATTAACTTCGATCGGCACAGCATTTTTTTTGTTATCTAAACCATTGATGCTTTTCATATTTTAATCTTTGGTTGACAGAAGGCGAATAAAGTCGGCAGATTGCATCCAATTTAAAAAACAACGTATTTGTTTTAACAAAACAATATATTTATAATAACGAAACAACTGATTCTTTATGCACCTGCTACTAGTTACAAACATTAAATGAAGGTAATCCGAAATAGTATCTTGTGTAAATGACAATTCAAAAATCCGAAAAATCAAGTGATAGTGTCGTCATATCATATATAGTAGGTACCTAAAGGTACAGCCTGGCTAAGCTAACCAGACGAATGTCAAAAGATAAACGACGACAAATACCAGTGGAAATTAAAAATAAATATTGTAAAATAAACTTGAGCGTTTCACACATTCACAGTTTCACGCGACTTTCATCTATTTGGCTAGGTCGGGTATTACAGATCTCATTCACCTAGTATGTTTACTATAAAAATATTGACAGATTTTTTTATGAATTGTCATAATCAATCTTTAGTTCAAATTACTACCATTTGTTTGCAGTGAATGTGTGTGGAGCATTAAAATACATTCTGAAAGAATGAGCCTAAGCTTCTAGCAAAGGCATTTGATTGTCTTTTTACTAAATAGGTACATTTAGGTTGTTACGTTTGCTTTCAATCCGTTCATACATAATTGATATTGCGGTTTCACAAAGGAGATTGCCTCCCTTGACGTTTCTTTGAATAACCCACTTCTAGTTTTAATCCGGTCCATATAGACATTTAAAATAACAAAAAATCGCGGTTAGCCAAATATTGGTGGAGAGCTAGGGCTACAATTTGAGTTCTGAAAATCCTCATCGATTCTATGAGTGCAACAAAAGTTATTCGGAGTCAAAGGTCAAAATTTAAATATTTATACTGGTTCCACTTACTTGAGAGGGTACCTAATTTTAAGAAGAGTTTCCTTAGTAACTTCCCTAAATTTCGATAGTGGTTAAGTTCATGAAACCATCTTGAGCTTGAGCCAAATTGTTCGACGCATCATGAAGACAAACCCAGTGTCGTAGATGAAAAAACGTCAAAAAATATCTTGCCCGTTTTATTAAATGAAAGCATTTTGATTTTTAAAACTTTATAAAATGTAACGTAGGTAGGTAATAAGTTATCAAATTGGATCTGCCGCTTGACGTTTATTTTTACCACAATAAAATCTGCCGAATATATCTTTTGTATCTTTGTTGTTGGACATCGATGAGTATCAATTTCATTAAGAGTTCCGATTATTATCGTCGGATGGCGGATATAATAAATTGAATTGCAAAGTAATGACATTATGCATTGCACAAATTAAGTATTAACCGCAGGCGGAATGACGTTTTAATTTCAAACTATCGGCGGGTGTGAGAAAAGTGATTTTCGTCGGGGCCTTGGTGGTTAAACAATTAAAGTAGTGTGAGTGCGGGCGGGGTTGCCAGGCGAGGCTCTTGTAACCAGCCTTCTCCCGGCTTCTGAACGCCTGGTACTATTTGGCATTGACTTAGGGGAGACGTCGGACGATTCCTCGGCCAATTATAGAAACGCTTTTGAAAGGTGGCGTGCAAATTAAATCGGGAAAATTGCAGCGATTGATGTTTTATGCTCAGTATGCCATGTTGTAAAGCCGGGTACATAAATATATATTTAATAATTCAAGTGCATTTACGAATTGTTACAAGACTAGCTAACTAACAACATAACACATTGCCCTGTTTATATTAAACGTAATGTAACACATTACTAAGGGAAGTCCGGTCCGGGTTTCGTGCCCGAGAAACTTGCACGGTTTCAGACTGAATCCATCCGGGGTGTAAGGGGGGACACTATCTATCCTGATCCCTCAAATGCCAACCTCACCTGCACGTGGTGCACCCTGCTGCTACTGACGAGACTCTGGCGACCGAAGAAGTAGCGGGATATCTACTTCAGACGAGGAGGGGTTTGTGGTCTTACCCGCAACTCCTGGACAAGACCACCCACGTGTTTGTGCGTGCGTGGAGACCTGTAATGCCGGAGAAGAGGGTCCTGGGAGTTGAGCCTGAGCGGAGAGGGTTAGTTCGCCGCATTTAATGCGCGTCTCCGTCTCGGGCAACACGCGACTTTGGCCTCAAATTCGGCAAAAACGGGAGGTTGGAGACTAGCCAGCTCTGATCAATCGGTTGAGGGGGCCGGTAGACCGGCCACCAGGCGAGTGTCGGGGGTGGGGAGGCAGGCAGGCGGCGGGCTCGCCAGCGAGTGTATTCCGGTCGGTGTGCTCACTGTGCTTGCCCTAAACCGTCGCGTCCTGTTGCTCCATCGCTTTTTCTTTTCTTCTGTCTTCTGTCTTTCCTTTTCCGGGTCTGTAAATAGACTCCCCATTTGCGGGCTCCGTGGAGGGTGGAAAGCGCAGAAGGTGAACTAAACTCTTTTTTAGTCATGGCACGTTTAAAATCCAAATTCACGACCAACCCCAGCTGCGAGGCAGCTCCACCAAACTTTTGTCCATCAGAGGACGATTTTAATATACAATCTCCCATCTACGGGACCCCCACCCCATCTGTACTAAGAGAAGTACCCTCGATTGATCCCTTGGACAACCCCACTCTAACAGAAATTCTTATGCTTCTAACCACTATCAAAGGGGCCATGAAGGAAAGCTTCAACCTAAAGAAAACAATCAAAGAGACAGTACTTAACAGCACCAAACGAATTGAGAAATTGCTTACCTCAAGTCCAGAAACCGTCCCCTCCCCTTCAAACGATCAATCCGCCATTGTCGAAGCCGTCCGCATAGCGGCCGCCGGTGCATGCACCTCCACAACAGTCGTTTTCTGACATCGTTCGGGCGACAAAATCTGCGAAAGCCAAAGAAAATACCAAAACGACACCCCAAACTCGCCCAGCCATTATTGTAGCCACCAAAAAACCGGTCCTTAGCCCGGCCGAAACTCTGAAAACCTGGAGGAGCTCAGTGTCTTTCAGGGACACAAATTTTGCCCCGGCCGCAGTTAAGTACGTCTCGAACAATAAACTCAGAGTCGAGTTTGACTCAGTCCAGCATCGTGAGGAGACTTTGGCTAAAATTAACAAGCCGAACTGCCCCGTACAGGCGGAAGTGTCTAAGTCCTTACGCCCAATGATAATTCTCAAAGGCGTGCCTGCTGACATCCCGGCCGAGGACTTAATCGACATACTTGTGGGACAAAATGAATGCCTCAAAAATACTGTCACTGACAAGGACGACCTGGCCTTCAAGTTTAAACGAGCCAACCGTAGCAAAGCGCTGTACAACGCGGTTTTAATCACTGTGCCAAAGGTCTGGCAGGCTATCACTACCACTGTCAAACTTAACCTCGATCACTCTCGCGTCCACGCCGAGGACTACGTTGCCCTTCTGCAATGCTTTAAATGCTTGCAGTTTGGGCATACTAAACACGCTGCACTCAAGACACCAGTGTATGCTCCCACTGTGCTGCCCCCGGTCACGACTACCAATCCTGCCCACACAAAAAAGATTCGTCCAAAAGCCAGTGTCATAACTGCACTCAACATGCCAAAGCCACCAACAGCAAAACCAAAACCAACCATAGTGCAACATCAAACAAATGTCCTCGAGTTTCCCTAATGATCGACAAAGTCAGATCCCGAACAGATTATGGCTAATAGAAGCATCAACGGAACAACTGATAATTCTCCTATAATAAACCTTAATTGCACTCAAGTTAACCTGGGTCGTGGCAGGAACGCCCTGCATGAACTCAAAATACATCTTATTAACAATAGCATTGACATAGCCTTCGTTAATGAACCCTACATCTCCAATACTTTAATACTCAAAAACATACCTGGATACGACATCTATCAATTTCCTGATAATCAGCGACCAGTGAAATCCGCCATCCTCACTAAGGAAAAGTCCTTCAGTGTACTCGGAATGACTGAATTTTCAGATCCCAACTTGTCCATCGTTCAGATTCAAAATCATCGAGGACGCAATTTTTTTCTAGCTGCCGTCTACATTGAGCCCCGTAGTGATGAATCCAACATATTGGGGAAACTCCAGTTGTTCCTTCAAAGAACTGCTGGGGCTACACACTTCATCTGCGGGGATTTTAATGGACATCATCATTCATGGGGTTCCCCGGACAACAACCACCGGGGAAATCTGGTTTTTGATTTCATCCTTGCAAATAATCTTACTGTATGCAACGCAGGACATACCCCTACATTTGCTGCTGTAATGCAAGGTCAAATGCGTCAATCAATAGTGGACATCACTCTTGTCAGTGATACAAATAATATTACCGTCTCAGACTGGCACGTTGACACCACCATTTGTCCGTCTTCGGATCACAACACCATCACGTTTAGTCTGCTATTAGGAACTGCCAAGCTTACACGAAACCAGAAGCTAAGCACCTTCAAATACAATACTACACATACTAAATGGGATGATATCCAGGAATCTTTTGCTGCCGAAATCCGAAATAATATACCTAACGACACCGACTTTAACGAACTTACTTGTGACCTTATTAATGAATATACAAATACCTTTACCAAAGCTATTCAGAGGGCTTGCGACAGACATTTACAAAAGGCCGCAGGACCACCATGGCGTGCACCGTGGTGGAATGAAGAACTCGCCATCTTAAAGCGCTCTGTAATCAAAATACACCATAAACTCAGTAAAGCATTACGCCGCAACTTACCTCTCGATGATATCATTGCTGAGCGTGATAGACTAAGACGTCAATACTCTGATGCCTTCTGTGCAGCCTCATCAAAACATTTTCGAGAGTTTTGCAACAGGCAGCAAAAAGAGGACGTGTGGTCTGTTACGAACAGACTAATCAAAACTCGTCCTATGGCACAACCACCTGCTACTCTGCGGCTCGAAGATGGCTCTCACACTACTGACTCAGCGGACACGGCCTGGGCGCTCCCTGGGACTTTGCGTGGGTCAAAGCTCACGTCGGGCTCGATGGAAATGAAGCGGCTGACGAGGCTGCCAAATCTGCCGCCAATCTTCATAAAGCCCCTGACTATAACTGCATCCCCATTAGCCACATAAAACAATACAACAAGAAAAAATGCCTGGAAGCCTGCCAAAACCTGTATATGGAACCTACCAAATGCTCATACACCAAAATGCTACTCCCAACGTTCCCGAAAATTCAGAATTACTTAAAAGTTGTAACACCCACATTCGCTGTGACACAGTTCTTAACTGGTCACGGATACAATAGACAGTACCTGTTCCATGTGTAAGAGTTTCCAATCAAGAAAAGAGTTGTAAATATGAGAGAAAATCGACATTGGCATGCTTATGACTATATAAAATGTTAAATAAAAAGTCAAAATACTCAAATTACTTTCTTAATTTAGTCTTTACTTCAAGAAAAAAATACAAAAGATATACCTTAAAATTTACTTTACGTAACATAAATTGATTGCGTGATTGTAAATTGCCTAAATAAAACTATCGTTATTGATCTTAGACTTAGATTACCACAACATATAACTTTTACACTAGTAAATACGTCAATACACTTGTCTGACGTTAGGTTTTATGGTAGAACCACAACACAGAGATTTTGATAATCATAAATGAAAATAATTCCTTAATGACACTTACTGTTAAGGTGTATTAAGAATGAATACTTCGTAAATAAAAATATACAACTGAAAGTACGAGTAGGTAGATTTAAATGGAACAGTATAAAGCAAAATGTCATAGACCATAGTCTTTGCAGCAGGAAAACTTTTTACACGTGAAGGTACGTGCTGTGCTTATTTTTAAAATGAATAACATAGGTACTTATTTTACTGATGCATGTTTCAGTCATCGTTTGTACATACTAAGTAGCATCATTAATGATGCAAGATGCTTTTAAAAATTATTGTATCTACGTGCGGCAGGGGAAAGTTTTACAGAGTCCATTTTTAGGATTTCGCCATGTCGCAATATCAGACTATAAAACAGTACTTAGTGTAACTATATTTAGATTGTTGTTTGTGTTTAATTAGTGTATAAATTATTATCCTGTAATCTTAAATTTCTTAGGTACATTTCTTTAAAAAAATAGTAACAGACGTTTTTTAATGTTTTGTGCCGAGACAAAAATTATGTGTTGCTGGTTTAGCCTTAATTTTTGATCAAGACTGAACCAAACCCATTCTAAATAAAAAAAGATACTGTTTGAATACAAATTTGTTTAAAGCATAATTCACGATATGGTTGTGAAAGGATTAGATGATTAAATGACGATTGACGAGTTATAGGATTGTATCGTAAAGCGAATGATGGTAGCGTTTAAAACTACTAGGTAATTCATATTATTTAATAGGCTCGCACAATTATTATTTTTACATCTAGAAATTTTTTTTGACTTTAGTCAGTACGAAGCACGTTGTATTGTTTTCTTAGTTGAAATTATTGAAAGTAGGTATATCTTAGCCCTTGATATTTATTTTTGACATTAACAATTATAGTTAACTACTTTGAAATATTTTATGGTGTAATGTATTGAAAACGTTGAAAATTCCAAAAAAAACAATTTGTTTTTTTTTCACGACTTTGGGCTACCGTAATTCGATAGTTTTATGCTGTGGGTCTAAGGAATTTTTCAGCAACATCAAGCTTATGAATTTCAAGAAAATATTGCAAAGTTTTGAACAGTTGTCGTTTCATTCCAGGCATTGTTAATTAGCACAGAAAATAAGTAAGTGGATTAGGGTTTTGTGTGCATCTGAAAACCGTTTGACGCAGCTGTAATAAAATATTGGAAATAGGAACACTAAAACCTTATTCAAAGGTTATTTTTTTAGTTCTGTCAAATCAAATGCAACAACCGAAAACGCACGGTGTCCAAATTGGTGCATACTTTTTTACGAAGAATTTAATATACCCACCCAGTACAAAAAAAAAGAATATTAATTCAATCTTTGTTTCTTACGTTTACGAGAATATTCGAATTCATTAAAACACAATTTTAGGGATTACATCGCGATTTATTTACATGTCTCCCTGTGACCACGAACGCTCTAAAGTATTCGAATTCGAAACGTCAGGTTTTAAATAAAATGTAAATAAATCGCGAAGTAATCCGTAGTAATTAATACTTTTTTCTTGAAATTATATAATTTGCTAACAATGCTATAAAAATATCAGTAAGATAAAAAATTACAAACGTATGTAGCGACATCTTACCACTGTCGCCCACATTAGCAAGCAACTTCCAGACGCGACGCCCTGGCTCGGCTCCTACAGGCTAGATGGCGCTGTTAGCCCGCTCCATACAACACAAACCGCGATATGTAAGATTTAGCACGAGCTTGACTACATATAGCTAAACCAAGACCAATGTGACCAATCGGACCTTGGTCCCCGACTATAACAACCGGTCGGTAGGAAGCGCTTCCCTTTGCCTTCCTAACCCAGTTGCGCCAAATTGGTGACCCCGACGTGATCTACACTGGAGCGTGGAGCCTCACCGTCGTCATCATTATCGTCGCCTTCTCCCTTGCCAACAGCACCCAGCCAGCAGTCTCCTGCAAGCCAACTCACCAGCCCTAAGGACACCACCGCAGACCGCACCAGTTCTGCCTGGTTCCTTGGCAGCCTCATCCAGCTCATCATCCCGACTCACTGTGGACTTCGAGCTCATCCGCACGCATCGTGGACACCACACATGCTCATCCCGACTCACTGTGGATATCACGCATGTACAACCCGACTCATCGTGTGGACATCGCGCACTCATCCCGACTCGCCGTGGACATTACGCATGCCCATCCCAACTCACCGTGGACATCGCGCATGCTCATCCCGGCACATTGTGGACTCAAAAAGCACTGGCACTTGCAAGCTCACTACGCACAGACTGCTGAGCTCTCAACCATCTTGGCTCAATCAACCTCCGGTTCTTCGGGGGGAGTGGTGTAGCGACATCTTACCACTGTCGCCCACATTAGCAAGCAACTTCCAGACGCGACGCCCTGGCTCGGCTCCTACAGGCTAGATGGCGCTGTTAGCCCGCTCCATACAACACAAACCGCGATATGTAAGATTTAGCACGAGCTTGACTACATATAGCTAAACCAAGACCAATGTGACCAATCGGACCTTGGTCCCCGACCATAACAACCGGTCGGTAGGAAGCGCTTCCCTTTGCCTTCCTAACTCAGTTGCGCCAAACGTATTTAAACTCAATAATTAAGTTTCGTAAAAAAAGTGAATTTATTCTATAAGCAATTACTACGTACATTTTCGTCCAAAGGACTCATGTCCGGTAAACAACGCCACTGAAATGAACCTAGTTTATGCGGCATATGCTCATTAACTTACCTTTCATAATTTGTGATGTGCCTTTATGACAAAACTGTATGTATTATTGGTCTAATTTTAACACGAGACAGATATTTTGCGAGTTTGTTGATGTACGAGTATGTGTGACAGTAAAGCAGAACACATAATAGAACAAGTTTTGTGTTCAGCGTGCTACGGCGCTACGGCAGCGAGTACATGAATGCTACGATCCCACTTCAGGTACATCATTTTCTTGGGCAGCATTAGGTCCACACCTGAGCAATGTCCTTTGGGATAATTTTGCTTCCCCATACTAAACCGCAGCCAGCTAACTTCAGTTTGTATAACGAAGTTGTTTTTTTAATTTAGGTGTTGGTCCCATACCAAAAGTGGTTGTATTCGAGCAGCAGAATCAGCCTCTAAGAGGTTTTGCGCATTTAACGTTACACGTTGTATACACTGAAAAAAAATAATCAACCAAACTAGATTTGTTAGTTGAAGGTTTCGTTGTAGGGAAGTAATTTTTTTTTAAATATAAACAATCTTCTGGTTATCAGTAACAAACTAGTTTTGTGTTCGATAACCAGAAGTTCGCAAGTCACTTGACGGCCTACTAGTAGCCAAATTTTGGTTACTGTTAACCAATCATTTTTTTCAGTGTAGACATACACACGTTGTACATATACAGTGTGTCCGGGTTTTAACTGGCGATAATTTATGGGCTATGAGATCATCAAATGCTATCGACAATAACCCCCATGTTGGTTCTAACTTTCCCCCTCTTAAAATGACAGCCATTCTAATTAAAAAATATATATATATTTCTATAGATCTGGAGGTCATAAAAGTTATGAAAACGGTAACGCTATCGCCAATCAAGTGAAATAAAGATCAATTCAAAATGATTAACTGTCATACAGAAAAAAAATAGGTTATAAGAAATCTTGCTAAAAAATTAAAACAATTAAATAGTTTTTTAAACCTTTTACAAAACTAAACCCAAGAATTCAATTTGCATTGCAAATGCATTTTTTTTTTGGATTATGTCTCTAAAATATAATAAATTAAAGGCCCATAAATTATCGCTAATCGAAACCAGGACATTTTTTATATATCAAATCTATTCTAGTTATAAAAAAATTGTTTTGAAAATCTCCTTGTTACATATTGGTGGCTCCAGCAGTTCATTATTATCTATAACATTCTAAACGGGTTTACATACCCTTTTATAACTGACGAATAGCTGAGCTTTAATTTTTTTGGCTTTGGTTGTGTCTAAAGCAGAGCACGGTAACTATGAAAAATATCAGAAAATTCAAGAAAAAAACGTATTACGAAATATCATTTTCATAATTTTGCTAGAAATGTGTTATTGTTTTGGGATCACCGGTGACCAGCACGGCGCTCAATGTGTTAAGCGGTATGAAGTTTGCAGGGTCCGCTAGTATAATTACGTACATCATAGACCTGAGTTGACCAATTTTTAAAACAGCCGGTTGACGGTTTATTAACCACAATTCCCTTCCTTTCCTGTTAAAGAATTAAACATGTGTTTGTGAACTAGACCCTTAGACGAAGTGCGATTCCTGATCCCAATATTTATTAAATCTTTCAAAATAACGAAATGGCCCGGTGTTGTAAAAAGGTGTAATTCTATGGTATTAGAGTAAATTGCAGTTGGCAGCAGTTGACCCATGAATAGGGGTAGTTATGGCTTCCTTTATCCATAATATATCGTAGTTACATAGCTGAAAACTAAAGGGCAACGTCGATCGATTTAATGATCGATTCACAGAAACGATTTCTAATGGTACATTTTATGTTTGTAATGTAAGATGAGTGTAGTGACCGATAACAAATATAGGTGTCAAAGTAACGAGTGACCTACGTCACTTGTTGATACTTTTATTGTGCTATTAAGAAAAGCTTAAAAAAATATGTATACACATTAAAAAGTTAAAGATTTTTAATTGGAGCTTGCCGAGTCATAAGAATCTGAAATACGACCGCAACTAAAATGCTTTAAAACAAAATAAAATATTTGTATCATTGATTTACACATAATGTCCAAAAAGATTTGTATGTGTTTTTTGAAGAGGCGCTTTTGTTCGAAACAGTTTACATAAATATGTTCAATTATATACCTTAACACTAAGTTACATATTTATTGACCGTTAAATGTTAGTTACTTACGTGTCGAATTAATATTGATATTGTGTAACTTATTTATTACAAAAAATATAATGTACTAAGATAATTTTTCCATTAAATATTTTTCTAATGCTACACAAACGCATATTGATGATGCGCCTTTAGAATAGCAATTGTAAAATTTAATAAAGTTAAAATATGACTGTATTTTATTTAACACTGTTTCAGTAGATTCAAATTATTCTAATATTTTTTAAGAACAATGATAATTTACTGTTAAGTATAAAAACGAATTTAGTAATATTATTTACTCTACAGCGTAAACCTTTTTAATTCAGTAGGTCATTTTATTAATTTACGAGTACATACGTATACATACTATTGTTACAATTAAACATTAATGTCAAATTAGCAAATTAGATCAATTTTATAGTATTTAATAAATAAAAAATAAAGAATTTTGATAAACACAGTGTTTTGACGTAATAGTAATGCTACGTAGATAGAGAAGTAATTAGATTAGTAACTAAGTTATATATTTTTATGTGTTAATAAAATTTGTGACTCGTTTTACGGTTATATTATTTATAAGGTGTTTTGTAAATTATAGCCGAGTCACATAGTAGAATTCACATTTGCGCTATTAGACGTAGATCCGATTGTTTAAAATGCTAGGGTTTTTAAAATCGACATGATGTTGCAATTTTCGAATAGGAAAATATGGTTTTAAAAAGAAAAATTATGAAAACGTTTTTTATTATCGCAGTAGAAAGACCGCGTCACACAAACGTTAATTGCGGCACACACGGTGCTTTTCAGTTTTTCATAATCACAGAGCGTTTACAAATCGAAAGAGAGAGTGGGGACACCAAAACCCGGTTTCCCACATTCCAACGATAAAAGGGAAAACCGTATCTACTTAGCGCGGGAGGCGGAAAAGGATGGAGATAAAGAAATGCATCGGGTGCGAGAGGGTGATGGCTAAAAGTGTAAGGGCTTACCTTCCGAGAGCTTCTGGCAGCCTGGTAGTCGGTTACAGAGCGCGTTACGCGCGGCGATCGACGAACGGTCGCGAGCGAGCTCTAGCAACGGCACGGCAGCCACGACTGCATTCGCATCCACTCCGATAGGGGTGGTGCAATTTGTGCAAGCGAGACTGCAGCGCCCGCCCATTCGCCTCGTGCCTCACTTTCCCGCCCTACTGTTCTTCTTAACTTTATTTCCAAACTTGTTTAATTTACTATCAAAATCACGAGTCCCAAAACCTTCGATAAAACTGTGAAAAATATTTCAGCAGAGCATATTCGGACGTTTTTTTGTCATGCAAAATGTACAAATTAAAAGAACCTATAATATGTAAATATCGCGATGATAATGCGAGTTTTTTCTCAATTCGTGTGCGACTTGTTTTATGACTAGACGTTATCTGAATTTGTATAAAAGTTCAAGATTGGCGGGGAGGAGCCCGCCCACGGCGGTCGCCACGGTGACCGCCCGGCCTTGCACGCACACGTGTAGCCTCTGTAATTTTTCGCAAATTCACACAACACTCCTATCATATAATCCAGACAACCTCCAAGTCATAAGTGCCTGTAATAATACCAAATTGAATTGAACTCATGGCCCTTTAATAGAAAATGCCCTGAAGATAATTTCGTTACGTATAATTTTTCTTTACCAGTTTTAAAATTGCCATCGATTTAAAATGTAGCCTTTCATTAAAAATGTGCATAGCTTTACTGGACAGTTGGATATTAATTCAAATTAAATTGAAATTGATGTATGCGACATCAATTTCAATTAATATCTAGTGATCTTGTATTCGGAAAAAAACCATGCGTCATCATCGTTAGATACTCTTCAACGCCACCGTATTAAGTAATTGCTAGTAGGTATATCTTAGTTATTACTTCCAATGCGCAAAAAACCAATAAAAATAATTTAATAAAATACTGTTAATACTTTTCTCTTTCAAAGGTATAAAAAATATAAATTGTCGTGGGCTTCAAAGTTCCACTGAAGTATCGAGTAACTTACTCGATACATGCAGAAAAATGTGTAAAGTATCAAGAGCAAAGTTTCAATGTGGATACGCGGGGAGGATACCTTTTGATTCCAACCCGATAGCATGTAAGCTACTTTCCAACTCATACTAATAATAACATGAGTCGAGAAACAAAAGTTTTCACTTATAAAAACCGGGTGCCTATATTTTCAGAATTTTATAGTAAGTAAGGTTTTTCTTCAGTGTAGAGAGTGAAAAGTTCAGATTTTATAATGTTTAAATAATTGACCAGTTTATACATTTTAGCTACTTTTCTTTCTAATATAACGACATACTATGCAATAATAGAGTAAACTGTCATAGAGCTTACCAATGCGATAATTTTTGCCGATTTCTGTTCAAACAACACAACAACTTATAACACATTATTTAGATTTAATTTTCATGAGGGTTCCCCAGTTTATGTACAGTCAGCAGCACTTACAGGTAGACATTTGTTTGTACTACGAGAACAGCTTTGAATACGTAGAGAATAGAGGTGGTCTCAAGGTAAACCTGTTTAGTCTGACTTGTGGGCCGCAATAACAAAAATATTGCAAGGCGGTGGAGTAAGAATTTAAAGTTTAACAAATTACCATTCAAATCAAATCAACAACCTCAACAATAGACGATACAAAACTATTGGCGACTCCGTATGCATTATTTCCAATTCTTTGCCACATATCATCCTACCTACACCTATCTTACGTTACCGAGGACAAACCACTTAGATAAATAATAGATGTTAGTAAAATAAGATCAATATAATCTGCTTAGTATCCGACATAAATATGTCTCAGATAATAGTTATTCATGTATGAAAAACAAGTAATAGTTACGACGTAAGCAAATGGTTTCCATAAGCTGACGCGACGGCGCGTGAACCGCCCTGTTACACTAGTATACACCCTCGGATTTTCTCGTGTAGAATCCGTTTAATTTCATTGAACAGTGTTAAGAAGTTCATTTGACCATGGTGTTGGATTTTTTTTCTGTGAACAACTTAAAGCTAATATGCAATGTCAATCTCAAATATCTGCCTGAAATTTATATGATATTTTAAGCTCTCATCAAGAGGCATAAATTACATTCCTTAACTTCCGACAAAATTGCTATGTAGACTTATGATAAACAACCTATACCTAGAACTGTTTTTTTGTATGATATCAAATTCGTTTCGCTGTTGATAATTTCTATTAGAATTTCATACATCCTACCCACGCTTGGTGATGGTAAGATTAATTCGATGAATAAGTTGCCCGTCCAAAAGCTGAAAGTAAATATGATCCTCAAATAATACATTAATTAACCATTGATTTGAAAGTATTGTTTAATTACTCGCAAGCAAAGTCCTTTGTAGAATTTTTACGTTGCTTAAAGGTATTTCACTAAGAAAAAAAAACCATTAAAACGTCTAAAAAGTTTGTAAAAAATAAATGATGTCCTGAGGAAATTGTGCGAGAAATACAAAAGTTGTAAACCGGCAGTGTTCTTGTTTACTGCAAGTTTAAGGTGAATAGTAAAATGCTAAAATCCTCGTCTTAAAAGTGCATTGGCTGCTTTTCATATTTGTTACAAACAACAAATAAATCATTTCCTACTTCACTCTATTTCATACTAATATCTTAAAGCATGGACTTAACGCTTTATAAAAAGACAATTTACCCACAAAAATATTTTTTGGATTACTTAATAAGTTTACATTATTAATCATATAACATTATTAGCAATTATTTTTATTTATTAAAAAGATCAGGTTTATTTAATAAAAGAAAAGAAAAACAAAAACATGCAAGAAATAAAAATAATTAAACTTAAAACCTACTTAATCAAAATTAAACCCGTGTCCTTTAGGCAAGGAGGCGAGGATGCTGGCTGCGTTACCGCGTTGGATGGCTATACTTATCCTTTGAGCGAGAAACGAGCCAGCTTTACTATTTGCCAAACCAGAATTTAATTTAGGTGCAATTTTTCCAAAAAGTAATTTAGCGGATGGTCCCCACGGTCCAAAAGTTTCGACGCCAAACGGCGCAAACACATAATCACTTGCAAGTGATGCATACTTGCGACGTTTGGCGTTTTCAGCTAACTCCGCCGCCGCTCCAGCTTTTAAGGCTGACTCCCTGAGATGACATGGGGCCAAAGTATCAACGCAAGTTGCGTCCCAAACTAAGGCCCGACCCCGCTCCCAGGGAATGAGCGTAAGGCCATCGGGTCTCTTGCCATCATCACGGACCAAACCACGTGGTTCCAACGTGAAAGGAACATTGATGCTGGCAAGTGCTCTCCTGATGGCGTCATTAAGAGTAGCGTGGCGGGCGAGACGCCCAGCAGTAAAGACTGGCAACAAAGACAGTGGAGACCATATTTGTCGACCTCCTTGCCACAAGGACACGTAAAAACTTCAAAAATAGGGGTACCAAGGCGTAGACCCACACACACCCGGAATGACTTACTATCAAAAAGGGTGCCCAGATTTTTTGATGGTAAAGCATGAAGCCAGTGGCCTGAATCTTTGCAGGAAACTGCCAAGAGCCTAGCACGACAACAATCACTGACAGAATTTTGAAGTAAAGAATAAAAAACTAAACATAATAAACTAAATATTGAAAAATAAAATAAAATCCTCTTCATGATGTAGGTGTTCGCCCGTCTAAAATCGAATAGGCACTCCAAATTCTGCTTTGACTGGCAATTTCTCGTCAACGGTGATTTGATGTCATTGATTTCGGTTTCCCACTACAATAACAAACATCCTTCTATTCAAAAGGCAGCAGGGTTGACACTGACTATTTTATTTTATTTTGTAGGAAAACAAACAGTTTTTGACAATGCAATTGCATTGTATGCCAGAGAAATCTAACTCATTTGAAAGATAACTAGGTAAGCTACGCTATATTACTAATTACCTAAGCCCCGTTATGGATGACATAGGTAAGTCTTATGTTCAATATTAAAAATAAAGTGTGCGCCGTCACACATTTGAATACACAAGATTTTTTTTTACGATTTTATGTGACAATAATGCTTTTACTAACTAAAAAAAACTTTAATTAATAAATCAGCCTATATAAAATATCAAATCTTCAGATTATAGAAATCTGAATTTGTTACAAGGGCTAATCAAGCTTCATTTGATGGCAGTGATTTATTATTATTAGATGAAATGTGTTTATTCTCTCCGTGGGCAGCCCTAAGTCCCGCTATTGGGTGAAGCCCGTCCAGTTCCCACAAAGATTCTGGATGTGCTGCCCGTAGCAAGGCTGGCAATTACCGCTCGAAATTAGGCGCCGATCGACGCCCGCGGCAAGCAGCTATAGGGGCGCACGCATATTGGCAACGAATAGTTATACTTAGGTACGAGTACCATCCTATTGCCAAACGGTTCTTTATTTTGTAAATTTGTGAGTGCGCAGAACTTTTTTGATACGTGATTGAGATTGTGTTTGTGTTCTAGTGGTAGCGTCACCGATGTGCAGGGATATTATATTATCACGCCTAACTAATAACCTAGCTTCACGCTTAGTTGGGGCTAGGTAATTGGTGTGTTTGTTGAAATATTCATTTTGTTTTATTTATTATGCTAATAGCCCTGGTAGTGATTCACTGCGGTCTTCGTCAACCAGAGGGACGTGATGTAACCATGCCATAGATATAGTATACAGCACGGCTCATAAGTCGCTAAATATTTTACAAAAACCTGCTTACAAGTTGAAAAATATTTTTTCATAAAAAAATGCTACATCACTAAGTTCGAGTAGTATATCAGCAAAGGGTGAGGTGATACATTGCCGCTGATGGGTCACCAATGGCTTTCTGAAAATAATAAAGTTTGTAAGAAAGCATACACTTAACGACACAAACGGGATTTAATGCAACAACAAAGTTTGAAATCCTATATTGTTAGAAAGCAAATTAGAAATTCATCAATTACATATATTTCGCAGTATTACCAAAATTTACATTCTTGATTGAATATTAATAAACAGTAATATTTGATTATCAAGTATCACTGTGAATGTAGCCTAACCATTGGGCAGGTCAGTGTTATGAGCGAATTGTGATCAAATCGGTTCATTATTCTGCGTTCCATGACAAAGCAGCTTAAAGGTAACACGGTAAATTACTAGTTTCAATCAGTCTTTTAAAACACAAAGCTGATTCTGCTTTATGAAATTGGCTTTACAAAAATCTCGTTCGATATTGGTTGACCTAATTAATACTTTGGCTAGAATAACCAATTCATACGATTCCTAAAAATTAAATATAAAAGTACCATTGTTTTTAAGTGTATTTAGATATTCAAATTAATATAAGTAAAGAAAATCTTGTAACGTAATTTTCAAAGCGAAATAAAAAAAACTAATATCAAGGCATCAATAAACAGCCATAGGTTGAGAATCTTTTTCTTCCTCATTTTTGTAATAATTATGTATCATAACATTTACCCATCTTATCATTAATCATATGATTAAAGAAATTTCTTAGCAAGTTTTTACAAAAGTTAACGTCATGTTATTAATAATGCATGTATGTATTTTCGAATGCATTTATAATTTGCCTTTATATTCAAAATCAAGTAAAAACAATCTTGGCAATACGAACTACAATACCAGATATCTTTAAAAAGCCTTTGACTTTGGTTTCTTCTCTTCCGTATAAGACATTCGCACTTTGCTTCCTTTACTGAAGGGTGTTTTAGAAGGGTGCGCTAATTGGAATCTGGGCAATCCTTTTGCGATGGTCAGTCGACTTGCGCTTTCCACAGACACCGTGTAAATAGAAACAGCCTCAAAACATGACTTACATGAATTAAGCCCACTAAAAAGAACACGCTGAAATATGCTTTCGCTAGTTAGAATGCCAAGACTGTTGTCAAAAATGTGTAATGAAAGTTGCTCGTTAGTCGTTTCGTTAGTTCATTAACCATGTCTGAACGAAAGTAATAGTTGATTATTCACCAAGGGGGTAAAGTGATGTCTTACGTCACGGGCGTCATCTTGAATCTCGAGCGTAACGAAGGATTCGAGAGTTAACTCCCGAGCATAGCGAGGGAGTTAAAAGTAAAATCCTGAGTGGAGCGAGGGATTTAAGCTCGCCCAAGACGAAGACATCTTTATCCCCGAGAAGAATACTCTGCTTTTCACACTTCCTACGAGGCAATAAAAAATGTACTACAAATACCTTATTTTATCTATAAGTATATATCCTTTGACTTCTCTGGCAGTAAATTATTATTATTAACAATACCGGCAGCTTTACATCTAATGGACTTCGGTGTTATAAACTTCGTCACTCGACAGTTTTACGAAAACATTGTTTGTAATTTCTTAAAATACATAGGTTTTTTTTCTTTATTTATTTCTTTTTTTAGAAGCGCGCGTTTTTTTTTTCATTCCATTCGTGCTAAAATTCTTGGCTGCCAGGTTCAAATTTCAAATATGTTCTCTTTGGTGCGGGACGGGCTAGTGTGATCATGGACAAATTATACTAGGACTGACAATCGCCATACAAATTAGCGTTCCCAGGAAATATCCAAAAAAATGAGCAATATCCAGATGGCGTTGTTATTAAATTATTGCTAGCTAAAAAGAAAGATAAATTGCGTAAATATTCCAGGGCTGTCACGCTGTAAAACTCGCACAAATTAACCTTACAAAACGAATTAATAATTATTCTATGAAATAAATCATTTTACAGATATTATACAGGGTGTCCCTAGAATCCCTAGAAGTATGGATGAAATGAAACGGGCGTATAATAGGGGTCAATTCAAAACTTTTGGCTATAGTAATAGGGGGTCTATACTTGAAGAAAAAAAAAGTTAATTATGTTGTTTTTTTTTTCAAACAAATGTAAAATACAAAAAAGTCTGGCAAAGATTACAGTTTTATTTTTTTACCAGAATAATGTAGGTTGGCCTTTCGTTGGGTTATTCTCATAACCATCAGTAAATAAGTTTACTTCGAGAGAAAACCAAAACCCCACAAAAATTTCGCATATTAAAAATATTATAACAATTTCTACCAGAAGTTGCCTATGGACGTTATTCTCATTACTTTTAATGATATAGGCGTTTAAAACAAAAGGTCGTTTTTTTGAGATATCACATTTTCACCTTTCGACTATTTGTATCTAAGCTTTAGTTTGGCTGATGTCTGTTTTTTTATTAAATCGTAAAGTTGACGATGCTGAGCATACAAATTCGCGGACATCCGCTAGTAAGTAAAATTATTTTTATCCCTAAGTAGGTAATTGTTTGTATAAAATCTTAAAGTTCAACCCTACAACCGAGTGAGAATGGCATTGAAATGTCAAAATTATCGATTAACTACACCTATGGATATTGGATGAAACTCACAGCCACACGACTCTAAGCACCTTATTACTCGTAGGTATACATTACCGATAGAACTTCAACTTTATAATTATAATCTGACGTTAAGCAGTAATGGATAACAAACTGTCTCTTGAAGTGTCAGTTGAAACTTGTGCTATGTCATATTTAGGTTTTGTTTTTCTATGGTGTGCTATATCAGCAGTGTAGATTATCGAAGGAATCCTGAGATAATCATTTTTGAAATTTTTAAAATTCGAATGACTAGCCTGTTGTCAGATTTACGAAATCAAATATTCTAAATAAGCGCCATCTATTGTAACTAGCTATGGTCGAGTGAGCCGTGCTGTTAAAAATATGTAATAAAAACAGCGACTGATACCTCCAGAGTCATCTAGTGAGATACAAATGAATCAAAAATCGGGGAACGCATCTTATTATGGCGATTGATAGTCCTTATAATATATTCGTCCATGGTGTGATCATGCCTACGAACTCTTATTGGAAATTCAAATCACTTTGCCTCACTAGGGGCGTAATGAAATTTCATACAACATTACGGATGCAATGACTCATTTTGAGTCAGGTTTACTTGATGTGTACTTGAACATTGCCGAGTAGGTAGTGTGAAAAATCATTTATAAGTTTGTGTTATAATAAAACTAGTGGTACCCCGCGACTTCGCCCGCAAGAGTTGGATTTTCCATATAAACTTTCATCCCCCATTTCACCCCCAAATGTTTTTATATCACGACAAAATGTAGCCTAAGTCCTTTCCAGGGTCTCGAGCTGTCTCCATACTACATTTCATCTCAATCAGTTCAGTGGTTTAAGCGTCAAGAGTTAACAGACATACAGACTGATACACTTTCGCATTTATAATATTAGTATGGATAAACAATAGGCTACAAATGTACCCACCTACAATTAAAAAAACTACTCTTATATGACACCACGGTTAACGAGAGTAGGTTGCTTACTAGGCATAGGGATACAAAGTAAGAACTCTCTACAGTTACGAATTCGAATTCAAAGCGTGGTGCTTTTCGTAGCTACTGCTACGAACGCACTTGCTCTCGTAGCAACTGAAATTGTGCTACGCGCTTCGTTTAGTCGTTAAGACGAAAATATGCTTGATGCTTTGCAAATGTAAGTAGCTCAGTCAAATAGGAGCGCGTTAAAATAGTTTATTTTTATGATAGGAACACAAGGTATTTTTTTATTGCTAAACCTCTTTTGGGCTGATTCTGGTGATGAAAAAAAAAAACTATGGGACCAACATCGAAATCGCAATGATAAACTGAAAAAGTTGTTGTATTTAAGCACTAGAATCAGCCCGGATTTTGGCAAGAAAATCCTCCTGAATGGTCTAATTTTGCCCTATTTGCATGCTTAATATTGTTTTATATGTTTGCTGGGCCTGGTGCATTCATTTCGGAGCCTTCTCTTTTATTCAGTTCCTCATTACATAGAGACGAAAACTATAAGAATACATTTTGATTTGTTTAAATTTTCATTTACGAAACTGCCATAACTCATTTTCATGTGAGAAATCTGTGTAGAGACGACACATTGGGACGGTTGGGCCTTAATGACACTGACGCGGGCGGCATTGGCGTTGTAATCCTAACTAGGTACCGTGACATTTGAAAAGCCGGCGGCTATATGTACTCATTAGCTAAACAGGAAACAGTGAGCTTGATTTCGTAGACACCGTAAGCCTCATTTTGAGTTAATAATAATAATAAATTCTTTATTTCCTTTCAAACTGTTTCTCTTATAAGGTAATGGCTGGTGCCTTCTATTAAGCCTGTGTCAGGAGGCACCGCTCTTCAGTTACACATCCTTACATAGCATATTAAATGAACATAAGATAAAAATGTATGCTTTTAAAAAACAGGGATTATAACTTTTATAATTAGCTTAAACTAAGTTACTAGTGTCAATCCATATGGTATAGGTTAGGTAGGCCTATTGTTACTAATACTAACACATTTTCAATAAGGAATTAAAGTTTCGTGACTCTTACTGAGTTCACTTGTCGCTTTCATATGCTTACATTAGCTATCATGAAATCTGATTTTGTCTATCACATTAAATTTTTTAGTCTATCTTTTGTTCATATTTAATTCTGTAGCGCTCTTCAGTAGCTACGAGACGTTTCGTAGCAAAGCGAAATTGTTCGTAGCGACATCGACTACGGAATTCACAAACTGTTGTAATTAGACGTTACCAGATTTTTACGAGAAATGTAATGTAGTCTCGGACCTTGGAAGGCACACATGGGACCGAAGCTAACACGCAGATGCCCGTTTGCAAATATTAATCTAAAAGTTTTGTGACACCAGCCAGCTTTCCCTGTATGTACTCGTACTATAAAAGTACACCTAAAGACCATCACTGGCTCGCATAGGGCTATTGCAAGATACGGATGGAAAATACTTAGGGTGTTAGGTAGGTTAATTAGGACTATGGAGGGAGAGACTACGGTCACCTACCTAGATCGTAGCCTCGTGCTGAATAAGTTGGCTCACATGACTCGCCAGTAAATGAATGGGTCGTATAGACCGAACTTACTATTATTATTAGAGGTCTTCATAGTCGGAGCGTTATGTCACCAACCTTCTTGGATCCTTTCCTTCTCTTTTCGTGTCTGTTTGTAAACATCAAGCCGTGCTGCAGTGGCAGTGGTTAGATACAGCGGTCGGCGCAATATGTGCTGACTGTAATCCGGCTCAAACCGACTAAACTACCGTTACATTCATAATTCGGACCAGATTAATACGCGGTTTATTTTATTCAGAAACATATAATTTGAAACTTAAAAATTGTGAGAGGATAATATGAAAACGAAAATCTTCGTTCTTTTTTTGATGTGTCGATAAAACAGATCAATGGCCATATCAAAGTATTTTATTCCTATATTTGTTTCTTACGTTTACGCGAATTGTTGAACTCATTAAAATACAATTCCACGGATTACTCCGATTACTACTTATTTTATACCTCCAAAATAAAAGTGTATTGAAATTGAAACTTTTTGTCTAGGACACAATATATAGTACGATTATGATTTTCACCATTTGACGAATAATAGATATTAACTACCTAACTATAAGGTAGGTCTTAAGAGGCATTTGGGTTATTATTTGTCTATATAAGGAAAAACAATTTGAAAGCGTTTAAATAAGGATTAAGTTACTTTCAAGCAAGGAGATGTTAGGTGAAAACGGGCATTAATTGCTTTGGGTGGTTTATTACAACAGCTCAGTATGAGAAAAAGAAAAACATTTAAGGAATTTCGATTAAAAAAAGGATTTTTTTATTTTCCTCTGTTAGTAATTGTGTAATTATTTACACTTTACAGAGATATAGCCCCTGACTAAAATGTTGATATCTGGAATGGGATTTTCAGTTTCCAATTAGCGATCACAACTTCCCAACGCCACCAACATTTCCACGAAATCAACTCGACACGGCCTGTAAACTTCACAGATCACCTCGCTACACTATTTCGGACCTTATCCCCAACAAAATAAGATAGCTATTGTCGCTTGTAACGGCTGACACAGTGTAATTGCTATGAAAGTACTAATGTACTAAACTCGTAACCGAATTTGCCTAAACTGCTACGATAAAGTTTTCAGGAGCTTAAATGTCAGAAGCATTGATGTTTCAAATCCACACATTTCCTTGACCTCGCCGTATTGCGGAAAACAACTGGAACTAATTTATTTTACTGGCAACAGAAACCTCAAATCGTCATCGACATGCCATCAATTGTCATAATGATTAGTGTCAAAGTGGACGCGTAATCTAATTTTTGACCAAGTGCAATATTTATGTGATAAAAATACCGAGAACTAATTGTTTTCGTAAAGAAAAGTGGTTTAACATGGTGCTATAGTGTTTTTCGACAAGAAAGTCTATGTGAGCACCACGGTTTCTTTAAATTAATTACTGATATAGTCGTCATCACGAATTTTTGGTATGTCATATAGTACGAATAGTGAAAATTGGCTACTGATGGATAAGGAGAATAATTTAATAACGATTTTGAAAAATGAATAAGATAAATATTTATTTTGAATTTTATTTTCTTTATTTCAACCCTACTTAGATATTTCAACTAGAATAGTTCATAGAGATTTACATAATTTCCTGTACATTATTTAAAATTATGATAAAATTATAAATAATACCATTAAGATAAACAGTGTTTTAATGTTTCTTTTGCCCGTTAGTGGTTTTGTAAAAATGTTATGTTTTGGTCCAAAATTCAAGGGTAATATTACAAAGAGTTACTAAATTTTATAAGTTCTCAATTCGCAAGTGTTCTCTCGTGTTCTTTTATCGTATAATTTGTTATTATTAGGCAGCAGGCTTAAAAAATTAACATGAATGTAAACATACAAAAAATATGTTTTTATGTTCAGCTGCCAATCTACGCTGGTATGATTATACAGAGTATTGTCATATAAAGTGGATTCGAAGCGCCCTTAATTCAGGTCCCATATATTCCTGCGGCCCAATTCTCGCGCCTTCGATGTTATATCACATACGATATTTATCGAAAAAACATGGCGGATATCACAAAATTTGATAAATATTCGACATTGTCATACTTTGAGAATACCTAACATCCCAATTTAGGGATATCCGCCATGTTTTTTCGATAAATATCGTATGAGATATAATATCGAAGGCTCGTGAATTGGGCCCCTGGTCAGGCTATAAATGTTTTATTTTACGTGTTGTAATGTTTTGATAACTGTGACAAATGAAACAAGAAAAAAAAACTTATCTCGTGCTCTACACGACTTGATATCGCACCTCGTGGCACGCAAAACTCGCAGCTAATACATACCTTATCACTTGATATTGGCGAATGTAAGAACACGTTGAAACCGGAGAGAGAAGCCAAGTTGAGAGAGCAATCGTCCGGATAGCGAGGGTTCGTGGGTTCGAGTCCCACCTCAAGGTGGTCTATGATTTTTTATTAATTTACTAGTGGTTCCCCGCGACTTCGCTCGCAAGAGTTAGATTTTCCATTTAAACTTTCATCCCCCATTTCACCCCCTTAATATTTTTATATCGCGACAAAATGTAGGCTATGTCCTTTCCGGGGTCTCGAACTGCCTCCATACCAAATTACATCTCAATCGGTTCAGTGGTTTAAGCGACAAGAGTTAACAGACAGACAGACACACTTTCGCATTTATAATATTATAGTAGGGATGTATTTTTGTAATAACTGGCAAATAAGTTATTAAAGGTAACGTTGAAGCTCTTAAAAAAAAGAAACTGTGACAACTGCTATAGTGGTTAGGCTGTCGTCGGAAACAATAAATTGATTTACAGGTGTTCTAATTGACCTTCCACTACTCTCTAATGGCTATTTATTACTTCATAGTTCTAATTAATGATGTAAAAGCGCGAATGCAATGGACTGAATGGTTAAAGCAATGCCTTCTGCTCTGCAATGCGCCTTCTTACAGTGGAAAATTGTAGGTATATTTCGTGGAGTGGTGTAGCCTTTCAAAAAAGCTGAAACATTTTTTTTTCCTGAAAGTTGCCAGCTTTGAAGCTCAACTCTGTGTCTATTACACAGACGTTTATAATAACGGAAACGTTTGGATTGGGTAAGTCAGTATTACTTTGTATATTCAGTATATTCAGATTTTAATAAATCTGACAAAGTTTTGAATTGGAAGTGGTTTTTAATGCTAATAAAACGCCAGAAATGCAACGTATATTCGGCAACGCTGTATTTTACTTAAGAAGCACTAATTCACAAGAAACTGACGTCTAACCTCCTCAAAAATAAGATTCGAGGCCAGTTTAAAAAAAAGGAAACAAACGACAGGTGAAAGCGAATATTTAGTGTTTTTTAAAACATGATTAAAAAACCGACCTAAACGTAGGTACCAAATTAAGGTAATATTATTATTACGGATGTCAATTACTATACGTGCGCGTAATTTATTCAGATCAAACAAGATTAGTTGGAGTGCACAAACTGCCAGGTGAAGGCATTACTGTAATCATAGCCGAGCAGCCCATATGCTATATTAATGAGCATGAAAGTTTTCCCCGATTCCGACAAATTATACAGGGTGTCCGGGTTTCGACTAGCGATAATTATTAATGGCCTTTTATTTATAAAATTTTCATAATCCTAATGTTTTTTTTTATAAAAATGTTTTTTAAATATTGCATTTTTGGGTTTAGTTATTCAAAAGGTTTAAAAAACTATTTAACGGTTTAAATTATTGGCTAGATTTCTTTGAAAAACAATCCCTCTATGACGGTTAATAATTTTTAATTGATCTTTATTTCACTTGATAGGCGATAGTGCACCTTTCAAATGAATTATTTTCATAACTTTTAGGACCTCCAGATCCAGATCCATCAGAAATTTATAAAAAAAATGGCTGCCATTTCAAGAGGCGGAGAGTTAGAACCCAACATGGGGGTTTTGTCGATAACATTCGATGAACTAATAGCCCATAAATTATCGCTAGTCCAAACCCGGACACACTGTATATGTTTTGGCTAATTCGGTTGAGCGAGTGTCTGGCCGAACAAAGGCGGCTCTACATCGGATTCTAATTAGGCTTTATTAGATTTGACCGACATTTAAAACACTGTGGTTTAAATTGGACCGGTAAATTGAATTGCTTACTACCGGGAGAGGTTGCAAACGAATTCTGAACATGTATAATCTTTTATGTGTTGCTTCTCTTTCGGTTTGGATTTAATAGTGTCTGAAATTATCTTGTTGTTGATTGGCCATAAAATACTGTAATGTATTTATTGAGCTGTATGGGGGGTAGTTAGCCAGTGTGAAATAAACTGTTGAATGGTGAACACGCGTCTCATTTATTTGGCTAATCCATGTAGTGTTTCGGTACTAAGTACGGGATATCACATCTGGCGACGAGTAAACAAACCAATTTTCAATTTATAAGTCCCACGTACAGTAAGTGAAAATACGAGTAAACAAATAATCATGTCTATCGGCAAACTGAGCGAGTTCGACGTGAAGTGCGGTACGTGGACATCTTATGTAGACCGGTTATTAATGTACTTCAAAGTTAATACGATCGCGGACGAGGTGAGGCTACCTATTTTAATAGCCACTATCGGTGACGAAGCATACGAGTTACTTGAAAATTTAGCCAGTCCCGAAAAACCCTCAGAGATAACGTTTGAAAAAGCAATCGAGTTGATGAAGCAACATTTACAGCGGGTACCCTCCATACTGGCAGAAAGATATAAATTCAGGCAACGAAGACAAAATACAGGCGAAAACATTGCGGGTTACGTAGCTGAGCTCAAGAAACTTTCAAAAAACTGCAAATTTGGCGGAAACCTGACCGAAACCCTGCGAGATCAGTTTATTTGCGGGTTACATAGTGACGTCATAAGGCAGAGCAACTATTCGCAGAGGATGACACGACAACTTTTGCGGATGCAGTTAAGCTAGCTACGTCGTTAGAAACGGCAGAAAGAGATGCGGCCATCGTGGAACGATCCGAGGCCGGGCCGGCGGTGTTGAATTCATCGAGTGATATTAAACCGGTGCATGCTATGCGGCCCGGGGCAGAGCGGGCAGAGGCCGAGCGGGCTACCGCTACAGATCGAACCGAGGACTGGGGGCAGCATCTTCAACAAGTGAACAACACACTCATCGCGCGGGAGAGAACAAAAACGGAAATACGACGAGCTGCGGTGCTTGCGGGGCACGGAGTCATAATTACGCAAACTGCTGATTTCGTGATTATGTGTGTAGCAAGTGTCAGCGGACGGGCCACCTACGACGAGTGTGCCCGGAGTGGGGCGCAGCGCCAGCACCGCGGGGACGCGGGCAGCCAACAGGCGCGGGACAGCGCCGGGGTTTCTATTTCGGAGACGCTGATCAAGAATTTAATGAGGAGTGCAGCGGAAATATGGAAGACGATCTACACCACCTTTGCTTAAATAACTACAAGGCAGTAAGTTTACCAATCCTAATAGATAATACAATTATTGAGATGGAGATAGATACCGGAACAGCTATATCGTGCGTGAGTAAGACTATGTATGAAAAGTACTTTGCGCATCTGTGCATTGAACAAGATACGACTGTGCTGAAGTTTTATGACGGGTCAGTAATTAAGCCTATAGGTATAAAAAGGCCAGTAAATAAGCCTATAGGTATAATTAGTTTCATACCGGGGCAGGCAAAAACACCTCGAATTGTTTATAATAGATAAGGGTACAACATCTTTGTTAGGAAGACAGTGGTTGAGTGAGCTAAAAATCGAAATACCTAAATTCCATTGCAATTTTGTATGTAATAAAAATGACCAATGTAATGACAATCTTAAAAACTTGCTCGACAGATATAAAGAATTGTTTGGTCGCGGGCTGGGCCGGTACACGGGCGGGAAGGCGACGCTGCGGGTGCGCGAGGGCTCGGCGCCGGTGTTCCACCTCGCGCGGCCGCTGCCGTACGCGCTGCGCGAGCGCGTCGACGCCGAGCTGGACGCCATGCTGCGGGACGGCGTCATCGAGCCCGTCGAGTGCTCCGACTGGGCTTCGCCTTTGGTACCTATTAATAAGCCAGATGGTTCACTTAGAATTTGTGCGGATTATAAAACAACACTAAATCCGTTTTTTTTGGTCGACCGATATCCGCTTCCTAAGATAGAAGATGTTCTCGTAAATTTAAATGGATACTCATATTTTAGCAAAATTGACCTTTCTCAAGCGTACAATCAAATAGAACTTGATGAATCCAAGAAGTACACTGTTGTTAGCACGCACCGAGGCTTATTTCAGTACAATAGATTAGTATATGGACTGTCATCAAGTGTAGGTATTTTCCAGCGTATTATGACTAATTTGTTAAGCAATATACCTAACGTACAGGTATTTTTAAATGACGTCATTATAGGGGGCTGTACAAAGACGGAAAATTTACAAACTTTAGAGAAAGTTTTCCAAAATTTGTTACCATACGGGCTCAAGGTGAAAAAGAGCAAATGCGTTTTCTTAGCAGAAGAAGTTACATATTTAGGTTATATAGTGTCAAAAGACGGCATAAAACCCGATAAATCAAAAATAGATTATATTTTTAAAATGCAAAAACCTCAAAATGTCACTGAATTGAGATCATTTCAGGGCACAGTAAATTTCTTCGGTAGATTTATCAAAAACCTTAGTTCATTACTATCACCCTTATATCATCTTTTGCGCAAAGGTACGGAATGGGAGTGGGGGCTCGAATGCGAGCGATCGTTTAGTCAAGTAAAAAAATTACTCTCGGGTAAGCATATTTTAACACATTACGATCCAAACAAACCTTTGATAGCCACCTGTGACGCGAGCGCGCGGGGCATCGGCGCGGTGCTGACGCAGCCGGGGGAGCGGGGCGGGAAGCGGCCCGTCGCCTACGCATCGCGCACCCTCACTCAGGCGGAGGCAAATTATTCACAGATACATCGCGAAGCTCTGGCCATCGTTTTTTGCGTAACGAAGTTTCATGAATACCTATACAGTAGACATTTTAAATTACGTACCGACCACAAGCCGTTGGTTTGGTTTCTATATTCGGGACGAATACGGGAATACCTAGTATGACGGCGAGTAGAATGCAAAGGTGGGCAACAATTTTATCGGCTTACGATTATGATATCGAATATGTTAGAACTAGTAATAATTGCGCAGACAGTTTATCGAGACTGCCCAAGCCGTGCGTGAATAACAATAATTCGCATGATGAAATTCCCGAACAAACATACCATCACGCTCAAGATGCGTCATTACTGGATTATTATCAGATTAAGAAACAAACTTTGAAAGATCCTATTTTGAGTAGAGTATTGAGCTATATTCGCGACGGCTGGCCGGAGGTTTGTGAGATAACAGGGTTAAAGCCTTATTTTAATAGAAAATCTGAATTGTACGAAGAAATAGGGTGCATTATGTGGGGTCACCGGGTCGTTATACCGGAAGAATGTAGGGAAAAGGTTTTAAAAACTATTCACGAACCGCACATGGGCGTGGTTAAGTCCAAAGCACTGGCCCGAAGCTAGTGGTGGGCCGGCGTCGACGAAGCGGTGGAGCGCGTGTGCCGCGAGTGCGCGACGTGCGCGGCGCACGCGGCGGCGCCCCCGCAGCACGCGCGCCAGCCCTGGCCGTGGCCCGGCCGCCCATGGTCTCGAGTGCACCTAGATATTTTAGGTCCGCTATACGGAAAAACTTACTTAATAGTCGTCGATGCCATGTCAAAATGGATTGAGGTTTTTCCGGTTGCAAGTACGGCAGCCGGTGGCACCGTAGAAAAGTTGAGCGAATTATGGGCTAGGTGGGGTATACCTAAGCAAGTAGTGAGCGATAATGGACCTCCATTTACGAGTAAAGAATTCGCAACATTCCTGTTAGCGGATGGGATAGAACATATTTTTTCAGCCCCTTATCACCCGTCATCGAACGGAGCGGCCGAAAATGCAGTAAAAACAATCAAATCGGTAATCAATAAAGCGTCCTTTGAGAAATGTAACATACAAGAAACAATAAATAGATTTTTATTGTATTACCGGAATACGGAACATTGTTCGACGGGGGAATGCCCTGCAGTGTTACTAACAGGTAGACGATTGCGGACACGTTTAGATCTTATAAAACCCAATAGAGATACCAAGGTGTTGCAGTCTCAAAGGAAGCAGGTTGAAGCTGCAGGTGGTTCCGCAAGAAAGTTAGGAGAGGGTGAGTAAATCTGGTATAGACAGTATCTTAAGGGGATGAAATGGCAACCGGGCATTATAAAAAGTTCTATGGAAGAAACGGACTATAAGGTAACGGATCCAAATGGTAACATAATTCATCGGCATATCGACCAATTGAGACGGAGAACTAGAAGTTCCCTAATATATCCCAAAGACTATACCAAATCGAACTTAAATCCGGATACGAATAGCTATTTAGAACACTGTGAGCAGTCGGAGCCTTCGTCGCTAACGATACAGCCTGACCAGGTAGTAGTGGCGTCGCCGCCGTGCGGAGAGGGGGAAGACGGGGACGACAATAACTCCTTCAAAACCCCAGAAAAAGAAGTTACTTTGCCCCTCTTTTCACCACAAGACAAAAGGCTCACGTCACCTTCAACCCCTGTACCGACCCCGCCTAATAGACCCCTACGTCGCTGTAGAGTAGACAAGCCACCTAGATATAAGTTTTAATTTGTTTTGTAATACATACAAGATGTGTTAATTATAGTCGGTGATGGTTAAAATAAGTTTAGAATTAGTGCGGAGGGATGTAATGTATTTATTGAGCACCCATTCCACAAGCACCCATTCCACTCTCGAGCTTTTGGCGCTCTCACTTCGTTCGAGCGCCAGAAACTTATCGAGTGGAATGGTCACTTTCGTATATTCGTATCGTCGCCCTTGTATAACAATCTACGATAATTGTCAAGTAGCAGATTTAATTTCTAATTTTCGAAATAAATAGTGATTTTACATAATTTATATCTACCCGCTTTAATTTTGTGAATTCCTCGCCCGTATACTCACGCCCTAACCAAGGATCTTTCTGATAGAGAGCCTCCCCCGCCTTCATAACTATAACCTCGTAAGGCTCAATGACCTCATATGATGACATAAACTAGATTTTATTTACAGCCCAAACTTATAATCCACATGCTTTCAATTATCGCCCAGTGTCCTCATCTGATCACATATAAAATTTTTTCGCTTATGTGTATTTGGTATGAATGAATAATTTTTTTATATATATTTATTTATTTTTTCATATATATTTATTTGTATTTAGTATTTATAGATATTTATTTATATATATACATACATCATAATGACATTTATTTATATTAAGTTCACATAATTATATTTATTTCATTTCTTCACTCTTAATAATTGTAACTTAAGTTTTTGATCCGGGCCGTAGCTATTAAGAATAATATGTCATCATGTGAGCACATTGGGCAATAATTTATGAGATGTTATTTAATGTTGGGCCTTACGAGGATAATTGATTTGATAACAAGTATTTTAGATAACGAACACATTGAAAAGGTGAATAAATGGGGTAGCTTTTTTTCCTTCTGCACTTTATTAGTTTGATTTTAGCTTATAAATAAATCAATCACATCATTATAAGTAGGTAAGTATTTGTAAACTGTGTAAAGCGAGAATCATTTTTGTGTACTATTAATCAAACTGTGTCTATGAGAGCGTCATGTTAGATTTTCTACTTAAAAAGTGATACGCTCAATATTTCAAAAATCCGTTGTAAAAATGTATCGACATATCGATATGACTCCAACAAACAGTTTGTATCAAACCTTCAAAAGTATCTTATCATTACATCGAATCATTTAAACTCTGCAATAATTGCAATTAACGAGGTATCACACCGAGGACGCGTTGACGTAATTAAAGGCATGTTTACACAGGCTTGCTTAGGGCGCTTACACAACGCTCCGGTGCGACGTCAAAAACTTGTAGCATCTACGGAGATACATGCAGTCGTAGGTACACTTCAGCGCGGTTCCGCATTTTGCAGCACGATTTTTCCGCCTGTCATTTGTCATAATGTACCCCCCTCTAAGTTCTAGACATACAACCTCGTCCACTTAACAAAGTAGGAGAGTGAAGGTCGACGTCATCGGGAATGTTCTAGCTACAATTAAAGATAATTGTTTATGCGTTATTTTTACCCGACTGCGGAAGGAGGAGAGTATGTATGTATGTATAATTGTTTGGCACGCCCTACAGCCCAAACGGCTTGACAGTTTTTGACATGTGAGGTGTCGTTAAATTTGTCAACATTGTGAGAGTGACATAGGCTAAATAAATTTCAAAAATGGCGCCCGCAAATGGAGATAAAGGGGGGAAAGGAAATTGATTTTTTCCTTAGCATAGCAATATGGGTATCAAATGAAAGCCAGTAAAGAGACCACTTTAAAAATATAATAACTTTTGCAGTCTAATAATAAAACTAAAAATAATAAAATAAAAAACGGTAATACTAAGAAACCCGACTGCGTTTCTGTGTAATTGGATATTAAAAAACCCTAAAGCAAGAAAGAGGTCATAGAAACGCAGTCGGGTTTCTTAGTTTTTTAAATTACCGTTTTTTATTGAACAATGTGCTTCTTGTTTTGCAATAAATAGTATATTTGCTATAATTTGCTGTTAAGTAGGTAGACCAAAAGTTCATAGATTTTTGCCCATTTTCTTTTCATCGCTTCGTCGTAGCAACTAGTCATTTTGTACGAGCCCTTAGAAGCAAACTGATAGCAAAATAGTGTGCGCTTTTAATTGCACATAAGTATCATGCTTTTGAATTAGACGTTGGTAAGAATGTATTCACTTACACCCCACTCTCGGAATTAATGAGAATGTAATGTCTTATATTTTTTTTCAAGTCCTAATACTTATTGTTCCTAAAAGAACAAGCAAGTATATTACCAACTATAAAATATATATACCAACGTATAACGTATGTGTATAATTTCAAACTAAACTTAGTAAATAATAAAATACCTCCTTATTACATACTCGTGAGTTGTGCAATAATAATGACATGTTTAAAAAGTTGAATACCTACTTGAATACTATGAAAATACCGAAAACAGTATCTGTCATACCCCATAGACCCGCGGGCGGATTAATAACAATTAATTTTCTTTTGTGTCTGGAAACATGATACGTGAAAGTTTAACATGTAAATGTTAAAATAAAGTTTCACATTCAATTAAAATCTTTCGGTCACTCTCTGACGCTACCTACTCAGGGTCAGGAAATAGAAAGTAGGTGGTAACTAACTCTAATTACACCGGTCCAAGGCAGCGCCGCCGTCTAATTGCGACTGCGTTTGTGACGAACGCAGTAACGCAATTAACGTTACAGGCTCATTACAGGCTGCAGACTGCAGGCCGGTGCACTGTGACGTCATAAACTTTTAATTGCGCGTGTCATGTCTGTGGCCAGAGAAAAAGGTTAGAAGGGGAAATAACGTATCTAGCGAGCTGCCACGGCTTCATACAGATGCAATGAGAGATTTTCCTAGTGTCGAAAATCAGTACTTGAAAATCCGCTAGATGGCGTGGAACAACGTAAGTCAGGTAGAGTTTTATTTAAGGAAAAGGCTGGTTTTAGCTTTGATCATATTATAAGGTTTGTGTTTAGCATGTTTTAGATTCACGCGTACTTACATTAAAATTTTTGCCAATTTAGTAATCACCAGGACGTTTTTTTTGCATTTAATTTAATTTTAACTGCATTTTGAAAGTCGCTGTTTTTTGACGTAAGTACTTCCATTACATTTTCACATAATATTACAATATTTTGTTTTTGTTTCATGGATATTTATTAATTTAGTTACTATATTAGTATGATAATTGTATGTGTCGCCCAAATGCGTAACCTTAACGGACAAATCACAGCCAAGCTAGTAGCGCTGTGATTGGTACTTTTTTTACTAGATCACACGGGATAAGTATTTATTAATTAATTACACTTGCGGCATGTCGGTCGCGAAAACAGTACCCTTCCAACTTTCTTTGTTTAAACCGTGCCTGTGACGTACAGCTGCTGTACTAGGAACCTATCGAATCAAGAACTTGTAACAACACGTGTCGAGGTGTATTTTTATTCATTAATAGGAATGTGCAACGAAGGTGCATACTTGTAATTGCATCAATTTGCGTATTTATTGCGTAACTTATGTACTTTAATATGTATATGTTTTTTATTTATTTATAAATAGGTTTTTATATAGGTAAGTACCTAATTACAAAATGCATAAAAAGCTTTAAATACAACAGCAGATGACAATCAAATTATAAAAACTTTATAACAAAAATCAACCAAACGAATCGTAGACATGCTACGTACTTGCTACAGTTATTTGTAGTCGTAGCGATCTGCTACGAAAAGATTCGTAGCGTATATGAGGAGTGTACTGCCAGACGTTTGACTATACATTATTGGTATTTGTTTGACCTTGTATGCAATTCATATATTTACGTAAAAGCCTATAAACGCAAATAAGTACTTGTTTGTATATACATATATAGTCATACTATTTCGTAAGCTACCGAAAAACAAAACTTTACGAGTTGTGTACGTAATATGTACATTAGATATTGTTCATAGTAGAATGAATGGTCTTTGTTTTCGTTCTAATTTTGCGTTCAACTTTTTAATCAGCTTAAGCGCTTAAAAACTGTGTTTCATGAAAGTTCAAAAAGTTACCCATGAAATATCTGTACTATGCGAACGCGTTAAAACGAGAGCTGTCTGTTTTGGGAAATAAACAGTTTAGAGCCATTTATGAAGTATCTATAAACGTGGAAATTAGACCGTATCTAGATGGCACATATCTGTTTTACAGTACCTTAAAACAAAGAGCGTTTAAGACGGAACGAGCTCGTTGGGGCTGTTAGTGGAAAGAATGCATAAGGTTTACGTTCAGGTCAAATTTCGCCTCGTCAGAAATAATTAAAAGTCTTTACGATGGGCTAAAACGACGCTGTAAAGCGGCAGGAAAATTATACCGAGGCGCAAGCACGTCACTTGATATCGTAAAGATCGCGGGATCAGCCTCCCCTGCCCCGCTCACGGCCACACTCGCACGACACGTTTTGGTAAACGGATGCATTCGGGATGGAAATTAAACCCAAACTACTTATTTCAGGAGTGCTACGGTGACCAATGGTAATTACAGGAAGCGTAATAGGCGTACAGGCTTACAGAGGCTAGCAGTCATTTGTTTCGTAGGAATCATTGCACTGAACAACAATCGTCAATTGCCGAAAAGCTTTTGGCTACTGCCTTTTAACCAGTATTGTATTTATTACACACACCTTTGTTATAAAGTGCGGTATTAATAACATAACCTGCGGTAATATGACAAAATAAGTATCTACTTAACTAGTTAGTAGCGTCATGACTGTGGATATTCTCTGCAAATTGGTAAATTAATTAAATTGTTATGATGGAACCCACGCGGAAATCTGTTTAAAATATATCGCTCTTTTTGCTAGTGATCAAACCTATACATATTTAATTGATGTCAATGTGACACAGCGGGCTGCGAAATAACTCGCTATTAACTTTGTTTGAATGTTTAAAAACGGTCTTTTGCAAAAACCAACTCCGAAATTGATATCAACTTATATCGACGTGGCTACGTAAAAATAAATTGGCCGTCTATGCATATTTACGCGGTCTATTAAAACTGAACGGTTCGCATTTGCATATGAGATCGGGATCGATTTATTTTTAAATAGCAATTGCCTCTAGCGACACCTCCGTAAGCTGTGACCTGCGACAGTTTTGACATCATTTGTAGCCCAATGCTATTATTTTCCCGTCTCATAAAAATGCAACAGAGATATCATCAACGATTTGTATTGATACCAAAATAAGCTAGACTGGAAAAATTATTTGTCAATTACGAAATAGAATCTTGAAAGACAGCGAATTACTATTTTATCTCCTAATATAATCACGAATCAGAAATTCTGCTGCCATGTTTCTTCACCAGCGTAGAATTGTTCTTTAATTTCCTTTATTCCTGTGGAAAAGTTAATGACCAACATCGTAAATTCGAAGACCCTAAACAAACGACGTTCTTCATTTGGAAACATGACGCCAGTTTAAAACCAGTCGTATTCACACTAGAATGCGAACGTCGTCGAATCCTTTACACGGAGCTATAGGGGGCGATCGTAAAAACTTTTAATTATTTCGACGAAAATAGTCCAGGAGACCGCAGACATAAACCTGTGTGCATTCTTTCTGGCCTCTCGCGAAGCTCCTAAAAAGCATAAGTGCCTTGTTTTAAAGTGTTGTAAAACAAGCGTAACCCGCGCACCGTGGTATATGCGCTCTTTAAATATAACCGTCTCTTTAGTTGGGCGCCTTCCTTGTCTTTATTTTCATAAGACGCCGTAAGACCTGATTTTTCGAGGATATCACAGGCTATATTTTCAGAGTTCTAGAATAACAGGTCCATTACCTAACTTTAAGGATTCAAAAAGTATTTTTTTTAATCTAACATAAGTACCATTAGTAATACCCATGGTAATGTAAACCTATCTATGTTTACATAAACCACACCTATAGATTGCACGAAACTGACATCCGCGAGATCAAGTCTGGCTTTGACCAGATTTCGTGGTTTTTAAATACAAATATGTAAATTGTCGCTAAAACTTCAATGCCATATATTTTTTTTCTTTTTATTTTATTTAGGAGCTTTGATCGATATACTCGAACATGTCAGCTCCATCTTACCCTAAACTTATGTACAAATCCAACTTAAGGCTAAAAATCTCAAAATTACAAATAATTTAATGCCATAATGCCACATAACATAAAAACTTCTGTTGTGTGGATAGTGCCAACATTTGTTAACCAGTGATAACTAACTATTACTGTCAGCTTAGAGTTGTGCCATGTTCAGGTTTTATTTTTGTAAGGCGTAGAGTATGCCATCTTAAGAATGCATGACAGAGAGCTATAAATCTATGCTCCTAGAACATCGGATTGTACAAATATATTCTATCTTAAATGATTTAAATATAGTAAGTGTATTAGGATCTGTACATATTAGCATGATAACTTAAATTATATGTACCTATAATGCTGCCAAATCTAATCATATTTATGAGTGTATTTATTTATTATATGTGTATTGTATTTATTGATATATGAACGTATCAATTATTTATAATATAAGAATTGTAATTGTATTAAACATAAATTGTACTACTTCTAATAATCTAATTATAACTTGTTTGGTAATGAGGAGCGAGCCTCTTAACACAATTATTTTACCATACAAAAGAACTCCAGTATTGTAATTTAAAACTGCAAAGAATTAATAATATTTGCATTTCATTTTATTTCAAGCATGTAGATAATTATTAATGGCGGAGCAGTACCTTATTAGTAATAGATTTTCAACTATTATTTTGTGTTATAGACTAGATAATTACAAATTGAGATTCATTCATCAACCAGCAATTTTCTCGTCAGCCGTCAAGTGACAAGCTGCAATCATTGCTAGCTAAACGTTTTGCGAGACCACTACATGCAAACTCGGTTTGTAAGTAAAATCCTTGCTGTGTTCGTCTCTGTCACACGCACAGTTACAAAGTCGAGTGTAAGTGAGAGAGAAAGCGCACCTGTGAAGGACTAGTAATTAGGGTTGTCACTAATACCCTAGAGTTTGAAGTGTTGTACTATATTTTACGCACATTCCATTTTCGTATCCCGTTTATCCGGTTGTTGTTTTGGTTGTGTTATGCCAATCATTAGTTAGATCCTGCTTAGTAAATAAATAAATAAAATCTATAAGAGTAGTTGTAGCGAAGCAGTTTTTCAGTAGCTAGGTTTACAACATAGCTTCTGTCAGGTAATTTCGACAAATTTAGGTATTATACCTTTTTGTCAAATTACGAATTTAGTTACGAAAGTTAGTTTTTATGTGCAAATGCAAATGTGTTTTGTGTGTGTTTGTATTGAACGAATAACGGCCGAACGGCAAACTATGGCACACTATTTTTTATTCTCTCTAATTATTTTTTTAAATTCGCGCATAGGTTATAGTCGCGAATAGTAGCTAATAATAAATTTATAATAATATATAAAAATTTAAGCGAATGTCATTTTTAGCAATTGCCAACCCTAGCATAGGCTGGGACAGTTGTGGACTGCAATCAACGTAAATGCTCGCAGCGTTGACGCGATAAGTAGCCGCCGATATAAAAATAATTGATACGTCGCGAATCGCACTGTCCGCGGGGGAACATTCGCGTGATTCATAAATGTAACGCGGCGCACTCCGCTGAGTGATGATATAACGTGATACACACTTCACTGTCGATAATAAACGTTACATCAACTTTTAAATAGCTACGAGCGTTAATATTTTAACGCAGTGTTTTTCTGAGGGAGAATCCGTGCAATCGTATGAAAACGAATTAGATTGTACGAAAACAAAAAACTATTAATGTTGGTCCTATTTTCGTGTAAGAGACTAGTCTTGGTTTTAAAGGTAATCAGACGATAACTAGAGGGGAATTTCGTGAAGCCAGCAGAAAGTTAATTAAGGAATAATAATCCTCCTAGCCGAATTTCGACTATACAGTGGCCTATCTTAAAAGATATTAGTCATCTGCACGGGAGATATTATAGTGCACAAGTGTGGGCGCAATACACAATTGCACTCTCTGTTCCTTCACTCTCATAATTCGATGAGACGGATGTCCGACATGACCGTAGAGAGATCAGGCGGAGGACCAACGGCTTAACGTGCTTTCCGAGGCACGGGGTCGAGTTATTTTAAGACGACCCGGGACCTCGTGGCTAGTACCCAGCGTGCAGACCAACGAGGCAGTCAAAGGCAAATTAAGGAATAAGGTAAGCAAAACAAGCCCTGCTACAGTCAAGTTGTCATACGTGTACATCACGCTGTATTCGTCAAACACATCCCCATATTCCATAATTTAATAAAGTCAACTTGCACAGTAACTAATCTCCGTAGCAAACATCCTGAAATTTCTTGAGCACACAACTTCAAACTACAAACACACGTCGGATTTCTTTCATAATAAAGTGCAGTTGAAATTATGAGTATGAAATTGTCGTGCAAAGTTTGCGATAGCTTCAGATAAGTATTCCTGTTAATGTTGCCGCTTTGTGATCTGACGCGTGCCGCGCTGCCGAACGCCTTTTCTAACTTAATTCCTGTCTCATGCACAATCTATAAACTTTTGAGTGCTACCCGGGACGACTGGGAATGAGAAGTTATTTGTCTGCCTGCACAGGCACACGTAGGTTCTAGAAAACTACATCGACATTTCATACTGTTATTGAAAGTGATACTGATATTTAAAAGATGTTTATTTTTGGCTGCCGAAGTTAAGGGTGTAAAAACTTTCTCCTTGAAATTTCTCTGATTAGGATATGCTTATTGTGTACCTACTTTAATGTCTACCTAATTTGCCGAGGGTTTGACTCTTCTTTGGAAACCATGCAATAATCTAACAAAACATTTTACTACACTAACCGTGTATCAGCACCGGCTGATTGTATATTTCTAAATCACATTATAGCATTACAGCATTAACGTTTTTATTCCGTAACTAGCTTAGTTAAGCTTTCGTGCTAAGCAAAAAGGTCGAGATGACATCTTCAAAGACGAGGGCTTGTCTCTATGTAAACTTTTAGGTAAGCAACCCTAGAGTAAGAACGAGGTAATTATGGGATTTGTTTGGTAATTAAATGGTGTCTGCCTCGTTGGTCTAGTGGTCAGCATGCTAGGTACTAACGACGCGTTCTCGGGTTGGGGTCGGGCCAAGAATGTTGGGTTTTTCTGTCTTGAAATAACTTAGACATAGATCCGGAGTCAGGAAGTTGGTATTGTTTATTTATTTATTAATTAAGTTGGTATTGTTAACACCCCCGTGCCTCGGAAAGCACGTTAAGCCGTTGGTCCCGCGCCTAATAGAGATTAGAGAGAGCCACGGTCATGTCGGACTGCCGTCTCACCGAATTATAAGAGTGAAGGAATCGAAAGTGCACCTGTGTATTGCGCACACACTTGTGCACTATAATATCTCCCGCGCAGTTAGCTAATTTCTGTTGCGATAGGCCGCTGTAGTCGAAATTCGGCTAGGAGGACATTTTTGGTGTTAACCAATATAACCAAGTTGTATGCTATTTATGGTTACTGCTTCACATGACGCTAGAAGCTATGAGCAAAACAGCGTTTAGCAAAGTGGATAAAAATAGGGTGTCTAAAAACTTGGAAAGTAAGATGATTAATTTTTAGAAGATAGCTTTTGAAGTCTTTTAAACATTGTTTCTTCTTTTTAAATAGCAATCACACTATGAGGATTAGATTATGCAGGTTAGTATGATGATATTAGTAAACGTTAGTACTATACATTCTCATTGAACACCGATTGCTTCGCGTCTCGAGTTGCTTTATCAGATATTTGGAACAAGATATCGTGTTCGTTGTTCCGTTTTTGTCTAAACAGTCCTGATAGCGGGTAATGAAATGATGCTTCCGGTCCGGGCCGGCACAACGCCTGTAACGTTTGCTCTTCAGATTCTTATTAACTTCGCTCAGTTCCAATCGAGATAAGGGAACACAATACACTTATCCTTTTTGAGGTAATAGTCATTTGTTCAGCTAATATTTTCCAGATATGCTGTTCATTTTCTTAGCGTGGAGTTCACCAACACATGTTTAACTTTCTATTTGCTGGTTTAGTATATTATTTGACATATTTTGTATGGGAATTCTGTCAAATTGACCGTCAATCGAGGTTTACCGGCTGTTTAAATATTGGTGAACTCGGGTCTTAGCCGTTTTGCATTAGTAATGTACTACTTACTTACTTACCGACTATATTTTTGGCGTAACTTTTTTTCTTTATCTTTGCCCTATCCCGTCTTAGTAGCGGACTGCTCTCCTAAACACCTATGTTTCACCAGGCCATCCTATTCTGGGTTGTCTGCGGATCTGTTTGGGTGGTTTGAAAGTCCTTTAACGAGTGATTCCCATTGAAGGCGGTATTTTTAGCATTACTTGCCTTACCTATAACAAAAATACTTAAACCCACAATGCTTAAACCTGCTGTGATGACGCTATACTCTTAATTAAATAAATCACTGATTTTGTTAGACACAAAAAAATACTAGGTACAGTCGAGCACGTAACTAAACGCCTACACAAATCTTTAAGTTAAAATCAAAATCAGACCAATGTCAAGCCAAAAATAGCCTGAATTGAGTGTAAAAGTTTTTCACTATTTATTTTCAGTATGACTGACCCCTTTCGACCACTTACGAAGTACTTGTGAAGTTAGCGCAAGTTTACTTAGGCAGGAACAAAGCTAGACTCACACCACGGCTACTTAACTTTCACTGTTTTCTTTGTATCAGTCTCTTAAACGAAGTTTTGCGGTTCTTAGAAAGCTAGCTTCGGGCTGTTTTGCATTGTTTCTTGAGTGGGTAAGCAAATATTTTTTTTATGTGGGCAGTTCTATATTAATGTCAGACCTTTGGAGTCACCTTTGGCGAATTCCGAAATACTTATTCAGTTTTGATCCTATTAACAGGTTGATAAAACGAATAACCATTCACGATTTGATCATGAATAGTTTTTGTTTGCGAATAAAATGCGAATTATGTTCTGATTACTAACGAAATATTTAAAGTTTCTATTAATTCAAGAATTACTAGGGTTATAGACTATTACAAAAGTCTATAACCCTAAAAATAATTTCTTATAATGACTAGACTAGAGAGTCTTAAAATACCAATTCCATGTTTATTTCTGAAGTATTTACCCCTTTCGGCTACGCCTACGTACAACGCCGTTTTAAAATCCATATTATCATGAAAACGAGACGTTTGAGGTATCAAATTTTGATACAGTTTTGCATAAAGAGATAAGCACTATCAAAGGATTGCTCAGAAAGTGGTTTACCCTGCGAACATATTTAAGTTTTCATGAAGTGAGGAAATTGAAAATAAATTTCATTCGTATAAGTTTCTTAGCTACGAGTACATATAGGGAAATATTTACTTTGTTTCGCGGGATTACTAACCGCTTATTATACTGTGGGCTAATGGAAAATGTTAGCATTGGGAGTTAAATGGATAAGTTGGAGATAATGGGTGCCTTTGATGCTTTTCACGCACAGGGAAACTTTATAATTTCTTATCCAGTAAATTGTTTTAACAAATGCATTAATAGATTCAACACGAGAGCGTATGCGATTTGGTACTGTACGCTTTACCCTCAGAAAGCCTTTTTGGAGGAGAATAGAATAACTTAAGCAATGTCCTTATTATTAAAAAAATGAAAATGTAATGTAAATGTAATTTTACATTATAATTATGAGGGCGTTAAAATAGTTTTAAATAACGGCAAACAATTTTGCAAGCAACGAAGGCGTACTGGGTGTTATGTTTGCGATATAAAAAAAAACACTCGACTATCAATAACATTGCAAGTTTTGATGTATAAATCCTTAGGTCAATCAACTATACTCAGTCCTTCACTTGTGCCAAGTAAAAATTACTATATTATGGTAATTGATTTGACATAACGTAACTATTGAAAATTGTAGTTCATTCTGTAGCGAAAGTAATGGATATGCAAACTTACTATTCTGTATAGACTTCAAGATTACCTCTCATAAGTAGCACCGTGTTTAGTGGCAGACGGTATTAATACAAAGAGGAAATACATTAACAAGCAACTCCGCTCGCTGCAGGAGTTTCAAACATTTTGCCGAAACTTTTCTATATGTGTGAAATGCTATTGAAAGCTGCTCACGGAGATTAAAACGCGCCGTGAAAATACGCTCAAGGATTACCCTCGAGCGTCGGTATGAAGTTGTCTTGTTGTGTATAATTAGGGCTGACACTTTTTCTTAGGATCAAGACGTAGGGTAAGGTCAAGATTTTTTAAACATTCTTTTTATTACGAAAAATATTTACTATTTTAAGGACGTTACTCTTGCTCAAGATCATGTTCAATGAAAAAATATTTCCTAGTAACAATAACAACGAAATATACGTTACCTTCTTGCTATTGTGTTTTTTAACTGACTTTAAAGGAGAAGGTTCTCAATTTTAATAAATAAAAATATAAACAAAGATGGCAAATGTCGAAAACTAACGGACTTTTAACTTGACAGCCCTGTATAAAATGCGCCCCACTGACGGGCTACATTGAAAAATTAATGCGTCCACCACCCCGGCCGGGCGGGGGCTTGGCGGGAATCAGACACGTGCCGATTTAAAAAACGAACAGCCGATAAGTTGATTTTAAAAGTGTAACGGAAGGCTTCTTACTTTAAATTGAAAGTTGGCGAAAACGTAGTTTTATTTTATTTACAACATAAAGGGTCGTAGAAAGTCACTGTGATTTGGAATTTTGACTCGCAACTCTCATAAGGCCTTTATTTTGGGATTCCCAGCATCAGATTGTATTATACTCAATAACATTTTTTTTAAAGTTAATGAGATAAAAGTGGTAATTTGATATATAAATTCGTCAAACGATCGTGCAAAAATATGAAATGAAATTTTTTTTACGAACGTAAAAACTGGATTTAAACTTTATTCAGGAGTACACATTAGTTCAAGAATAGGTGCAGCATCTTGTACCTGAAACAATAGAACAAATTTATTTGAATTAATTTAACCTAATTCTGAAGAACCATTTTCACAATTTTTTATTACATTTGATACATACACATTTAACAGAAATATTCTACTATCGAAAGTAAATTTCGTCATGGATTTCGTACATGAAAATATTCATCGACTGTTTTCTGGTGAGTGTTGAACCCACGACCCGGTTATCCGGGCGATAGCTCTCCTAACTGAGCTACAGAAACATCGGTAGCTCGACGAATTTTTGTAAGTGCTTTGAATTTTTCTGCTGTGTCCGTGAGGAGACGTTTGTTTTCATCAATACTTTGGGACAAGTAGAATAGAAATCGCTTTAAATGATAAACTAAACAGTTATAATTATTAATTGGTTTTGCACGGAGAAGTCAATGTCAGCAAGGATTGACGCAGCCTCAGGCGCGCCGCCGCGCCATCGCTCTCTCACAACCTTTCGAATTCCCCACTGCCCTATTTATAGACCTTTTGATGGCATTCTGAGCCTTATTAACTGGGGTGAGATTTTATCCTTCCCTTTATGCAAAGGAAAATTCTGAAAATTCAAAATGAAGTATGACTCATACCATGGACAAAAAAACTACTCCTACATAACCTTGGGTTACAAAACGATGCAAATTAGGGACTTGTAATATACTTAATTACGGAGTTCTTGAACGTTTTATCCATACTTCAGATATTGCACGTCCGTATTTAGCTGTGAATTGATCTTTTTAATTAATTAATGCAACCGGTGCAATATTTCAAAATTACACCTTTTTCATCCACAATATACACAATACTTTGAAGATTGCAAGAAATAGAAGGAAGTAAAGGAGTCGGGATTGATTAAATTTTTGCTAAATACATACAAATGTGGTTAGTTAGCTTCACAATTTCAGCAGACCAAAGCAGGGATGTTTCTTTTCTTTATTTAATTTATACTACGCCGTATAGGTAATAGGTACTTGCCTAATTGGTAACTTACACAAAGCCGTGCACGCAAAATAAATATAACTTTTAGTTTGATTTCATGCATCGATTTCCATGTTGGCTGTTTTCAATTTAATTATCCTATCATATAATCCTTTTAATTTTGGGTTTCCCACAATTGTAGATACAAATAATAGCAGACTATGTATGTAGTTAAGTTTACCCAGGCATGATCGGCAGCACGTCAGGTTACCCAATAAACTACGAAAACAGATTTTATTAAATAAGGAATAAAGGCGGTCTCAAGGTCAAAATGGTGTAGTCCGACGTGCGGCTGTGCGTGCCAATTGTGGAAACGTTACAAATAAATAGCCTTTAAATTAATTGTAGCACGCACACTACTTCTGTTCTGTTTATTAGGCGACCATAAAACAGAATTTCGGAATAATATTACCCATTCTAATTTTACTATACTCCGTGTATTGGCAAATTAAGTTCGTGACAGCATCTTCAATACTTGAAGATTATACATGCCATCACCGTTACCAGCTAGCTGCGGCGCTGCGCGAAACAACAAACGCAACGCAATGAAAGCCGATCCTGCTAACTAGATCTTTGGGAGCGGACTCGCGTTTGTTAGTCAGACTCAGACCCGAATTGCAAGCGCCTTCTTTGTTCGACGCAACTTCGCTAACTAGTTGCCAGCTGACATTGTCAAAACGTACGAAAGCCACGTGTAAAGCTTTGTTCTGGTTGCGTTAATTAAATAATTCAAAGTCAATCTCAAAAAGCTGATAGGTCTGTAAAAACTTACTCGCAAGTACCAAAAAGTTACAGAATCTAAAGGAAGATACCTCATACGTATTATTCTTAACTTAACATTCATTAGTGTAATGCCTTAAAAATTACTAAGAACCTTCTTCAGTTTTAATGTGTGACATGTATAAACGTTAAAGAGTACGGATGCTTAAATTTCAATGCCAAGTTAAACATGTGTTTAAGGAACGCGTATACAAACGACAGTAAATGACGGATATCGGCATTTGCGACATAAAAAAAATGTCACACAAAACAATATACGATTTAATTATTTAGGCGTATTATGTCATATTCTGTAGGTATTCTGAATTGATTTTGGGGGCAAGATCTGGCCGTGGAAAGACACGTGTGTGTTGTGTGCAAAACAAAAGTGTTTTGCACACAAAAATCGATCGACCGTGTCGTCCGGTGGAATTTGAACCTACGACCCTACGCTAGCCGATATATAGCTATAAAACTTTAAAAAAAAATTGCTTAAATTATAAAATAATTAAAACTGTCAAGTGACACAATTATTTTGCAATTAATTCGGTTTAAAAAATACTAGATAGGCTAAAATACGCCTACTAAGTATGTACATATTACCGCCTACAAAATACAACTTAGTACAGACTCATTCAACGACTAACGTTCAAGACCCATCATCACAAATAATACATGTATTTAAAAATATTACCTGTCATCCGTTCGGTTTCAAAAGGCATTATTGGCCCTGGATGCTGGTACACGGCACGAACTTTGGGTGGCGTTGGATAAGCGGGTACATGGTAGCCGTCTGATATTAAATCCATTGGTGATAGATTATTTAAGTATTTCTGATACCAGAGGCTATGTCTTATAGCAGTGTTCATATTTAACGTCGCTAAACTCTCTGATAAATTGTCAAACACTGTATGTCGCGGGTACTCATATATTGGCGGTTGTAATGTATCCCATATTAGTGGATATTTCTTGTAAGCCTGTGGATTTTCTGAATTACCAAAGAGGTCGAGTACTTGATCTGGCCCGTTGCTTATAAGTCTCGAAAGTATAATGTCTTCTAATCCTTTTCTATTATTATATGGTCTATATGGAGTTAAACTTCCTTCAGGTTTATAAGTGTTACTATCTGGCAGTAAAGGTTCTTCGTCAACCTGATCGTTGTTTTTCATCAAATCTAAAAGCATCTCTCTTACAAAATCATTATTATTATTAGCATGTTTATTACTATTTGATTCAGGGTCAGTTAAAAGGACAGGGTACCGAGATAGTATATGCGGTTGTTCTTGGATTTTCGGAACATATGAATCAAGCGTTCTGTCTGGCGCCGAGTCATTCTCTAAATAGTCATCGGGATAAGCCGACCTCATTAAAGCATCATTGTCAGGCTTTTTGTCAGGCTCTCGAACACTAAACGTTGGCTCATTTTTTACGTCATCTTCTGGCGCTTCAATTTCTAGTACGAGTTCTTCACTTACTGTGTCATATTTAGAGGGATCATCTACATTCTGATCATTCGGCCCTTTCAATTCTCCTGTTAAATTTCGAAAATCATCTAGCTTCATATTGGTTTTGACATAAATTATTTTAGAATCGTTGTCAGATCTTTCTTTAGCATGAAAAGGCGTACCATTTGTGCCATTGTCTTTGCCTTCTGTTTGTTTGATCAGTTTATCGAGTATTGCATTTATGTCTTCGTTGTTTGCTTCTTTTTGAAAGGAGAAGGCAATCAATTCCAGTGTTATTATCAACGTGTCTGAAATTTAATTTATTTTTTATTAATTTATTTAAGCGAAGTGAAACAATTGCGTGGAATAATATCGGGTTTCCTTACACAAGACCAGCTTCATGTCTATTAGTCACGAGATTGGTTCGGAATGCCGATTAGAGTACATTTACTACAGCTCTGCTGATTAATTAAGTGCTATCGCAAGAATACCTACTTGTTGACTTAATTAACTTGTTATTGATTGCACTGGTTTTATATTTTACATGCGTTATGATCGGATAAACACTTCATATTAATTAATTTAGTGTTGAGTTATAATTGTCTGATTCTATGCGCCTACATGTCTGTCTTGATTTAAACCTAAATAATTTGTGAGATGGTTATAACTCAAATAATCAATTGGAAAAGTAGTGATTTAGTGGGACTGTGTCTAAAAGTAGCTTCAATTTTATTTATTAATTAATTTCAACCGTATCAAATAACCGCCTGTATCTACGTACGTTAATTTTGGTAATGAGAAATTATTGTACAAAAGAAATACAAAATGATATTATTTTTATGTGGTGTACAAAAAAGTGTAGTTTACATCTATCTTTTCACTTTTTCCTCACAAATTTTTGATATAACTTGATAAAATAAATCACAAACTTCAGAGCAGAAAACAAAAGCTCGCCGCTCTACAATGCCAATCGAAAAATTTTAATTTACGCAATAACAATTTACAAGTGGCCGGAGCCTGAAAAAGCAATCTTGGTTATAGTTGGGTGGAACGGCAAGTAAACAGCTAGCTCGTCCTGCATTTCAATCGGTTCTATTTGTATTTTATTGAGACGACTGGAGGCCGTCCGAGGCTTTACGTTTATTGAACGCTTTTTATGAGACTCGCCCAATAATGGACTCCATAATAACGGAACGATATTGTTAATTAGCTACCAGATAGTTTCAGGACGTTTGCCATTCGATGTTTTACTGGATATAAAATCGCTCGTATTGAAAAACTATGAGTTGATAATCAAACGCGGTTGTCGCATTTTCATTATACTCGTACTTAGCTGTCTGTTCTGAAAGAATTTGATAGTGTAAGTGCTTATTCATTCGAGGACCATTTGTGTTTTGTGACGTATGATGTTTACTAACGATTCGTTATTTCACCTGTTAAACCCCTTAAAATTGGACCCAGGTAGAAAATTACTTGTCATGGACCCGGGTAGAAAATTAATGGACCCGGGTCCATAACAATTAATATTCTATTGCGTCTGGAAACATGATACGTGAAGGTTTAAATGCACACAATGCATTACGAATCGTGAAAAATTACGGACACGTCTTAAAACACGTCGTCGTCTATTAAAAAATCACAGGCATCAAAACACGAATCGTGAAATTTTGGAAACGGATCCGCAAATTCGTGTTTTCATAGTTTTCAGAATTTCATTCAATCTGAATCACGAAACGACTCGTGAAAAATCACGTTTCCGTATGCAATGTTAACGTCCATACGTCATGTGTAGGTTTTATCGAGTTTTTTGACGAGGTAAGATTGGCGTGACATCATACACTTCCTTGCAACCATCCTGTCGGGCCGGATTTAGGGGTGGGCAGAATGGGCTGTTTGCCCCTTGGTCTCCACAATATAGGTCTTTATAATATAAAAAAGATATCCGGGTACAGGGTCTTAGGGCCTCAGCCCCTTCATTGTCCCAGGGTATACATGCCTCCAAAACCGGGCCTGAACTTAATCAAAACACGGCCACACGTCAGACCACACCATGTTGACCGTGAGACCGCCTCTATTCCCTACGTTATTAAAGTTGTTTTCGTACTTCAAATGGGAAACCTGACATCAGCAAGCACGGTGCTCGATGACATCAGGTTGCACCCTAAAACACGATAGGTAGGTATACAAATATTGTTTCATGTTGAGGGACAGTTGTTGCTTATTTAGAAGAAAATGATCACTTTTGTACGTGTATGCAAGGTGTAACATGCTTGGCTTATACTTTGTATTTCCCCTCACTTTTTTAATTGAAATCAAAAGCAGTGTTGAGTGTTGATTAAAAATTTATCGATGTAATTTGTGGTCGCAAGACTCGATAAAAACCAGGCGCCAGCTTAGAAATCGTTTAAGTTTTTCAATATCCTTGCACAGATTAAGCCATTAGCGATTGCAGTTACAAAGGTTCATCCAAGCTGCTTTTTATTCGATTCACTTTCAAATCCACTCCAAGTGCTGAGCTCTGAGGTTCTTGATTACGATTGTATAACCTTCCCTTTTGTATTTGATAATCAATTACCTAACTCTATTATCCCGACTAATATTATAAATGCGAAATTTTGTTTTTCTGTCTCTACTTTTACCCTTCAGAATCGATTTGGATGAAATTGGGTATACTTTGAGTTTCAGTACCGGCAAAGAACAAAGTACATAGTTTTTATTTTTGAAATTTTTCTTAAAGGGGGATGGAAGTTTGTATGCGTAACGGAAATCCGATAATTGCGCGGGCGTATTTGCGGGGAACCGTTTATACGTAATTTCAGTACCTATCCTGAGTACCCTGACCTATTTTGTAGAGGTTATAAAATCTAGGCCATCGTGATACGGGCCTAGCCTATCAACTTCTTGGTCCCTTGGAAAGCGGTGATCTACCGTTTCGTAAGTATTTTGTGTGTGTACATCTACTAAGAGTAAAAAATAATAAGAACCTGATAAATTGTAAATTTATGCAAAATTTTCAAAACTTATTGAACAGACAATTTACGTTATAGTTCAGTTAAATTGTATTTTTGCTAGGAAAGTTTTGGGGTAGTTCTGATTTTTTCATTCCATATGTGTTTTTGGGTGCTAAAACTGAATCTGAGGTTTGCGGACAAAATTTCGTGACGCAACATTAAAAGAACCAGAAAAAACGTTTTTTTTGTTGCTTTTTTCCGGTTTTTTGCTTAAAACTCGAAAACTATTAACTTTTGGTAAATGGTCTGCTTACAGAAATTTAAGTACTTGAAATTCTCTACAAATAGCAGTATTTTTCTTTTTTAGACGAATAGTTCGGTTTCTAGTGTGAGTTGAAAATTGTAAATTTTTAGCAGTTTATGCAAAACCCACTTTTTACATTTCAATATTTAATTTTTATGGATGTTGTCATTTGATAAATGTCACCTGATTTTCCACACAAGTAATTAAAAAGAAAAAAGGCAAAAATTATGCAAATTCTGTAGGTATCAAAAAAAGGTAGAACTCGTAACAAAATAAAACATAAAATCTCGTTACTTATGATCATATATTATTATGATTATAAATTCTAATATGCAAAAGTTATATGAGCCGTTGTCTTTTGGAAGGCCCTGGCTGAGGTTTTTCGATAACGATGAGTCCTGGTTCTGCTTGTTCTGGAAAATAAAAGTTTAAAGTTAAGTCATTTATCAAGAAGAGATGAAGATTGCAAAATAGATTGTGAGATTAAACATACCTTCCGCATCGTACTGAGGTTCTTCGATGGCATCGGGTCCTAGCTCAGGGTCTGATTGCTCTATCGTCAGCGTCGAAAGTCGTTCTCCTGGAAAATAAAAAGAGGTGAGACACATATCATATATCAAGGAGAGATGAATGACTACAAAATAACTTGAGATCCAACATACCTCTCTCTCTTTCTTCAGTTTCTTCTACGTCTATGTCAGAGCTGTTTTCTGGGGGCTCAACATTATTACATAGTCCTTCGCATGATGTGCATATTGAGGAAGAATGGAGTCCCGCCTTCCTGCATCCACAATTGCGTTGACAGCCCTTTTTACATTTACATGAAATGTGCCGGAGTATTGAGTTTGGTGCAGGGTCCAAAGTAGTTGGTACTGGTCAAAACGTGAATTATCCGTGTGACTCAGCTTTTATTTTATTTAACTTAAATACTAGGTGAAATTAACTGAAAACCTTTCAATACAAATCTTAAAAGTGGGTTTTGCAGTCCCACCGGTACAAATTGCCAATTTTCAACCTGCACTTAAGACCAAACGGTTCGGCTGTACAATAACCAAAATAGTGATATTTGTAGAGAACTTTAAGTGCTTTAATTTCTGTAAACAGACCATTTACTAAAAGTTAACAGTTTTCGAGTTTTAAGCAAAAAGCCGGAAAAAAGTAAAAAAAAACAAACGTTTTTTCTGTTTTTTTTTAATGTTGCGTCACGAAATTTTGTCCGCAAACCTCAGATTCAGATTTAGCACCCCAAAACACATATGGAATGAAAAAATCAGAACTACCCCAAAACTTTCCTACTAGGGTCACTTTACAGTACAAATTTACTGTACTATTATGTGCTCGAAAATACCACATTAGATGCTTTTTGAGATTTTTTGTATCGATCCAAATTCATCTTACTGAGGAAAATAGATAGGTTATTAATATGTATGTACAACAACACATTTAGGTAGTAGTGGTCAGTACTCGTAGTGTAGTCACTAGCTGGATATAATTTGACTTTCTAAAAGGTGAATTGTATGACATTCAGGTTACCGCGTACGTTATACTTTTTGCCATATCGTACCTGTGTCTGTAATCTGTTCACTGGTCTGTATTATATGCATAATTACATGTAAATGCCGATCGACAGTTTTGCAAGTCCGATCTGACTACCTACATAATTTGATTTGAGAAAGCAGTGAATGAAAATCAGCATATATAATTTTTGCATCTTGAGCTTTCCGATCTAAGTGAAGTGAAGCCTTACCGACCTAAGAGAGTACCTATCTCTCTTAGGTCGGTAAGGCTTCACTTCGCGATAAATAGCTAAAGCATTTTCTCCCAAGACATTTTTTCGTTCCACACCCCCAAAATACGGTCAGGAGTTGTATGTGTGTGACTCATGTGGACAATGCATGCACTCATAGTGCACCAACTAGTGTTCAGACGTCAATAAATTAAGACTTCTTGGACACCTTATCAATCAAACTTGTAACAACAAGTTGCATGTGGATATCACTGCTCATCAAAGATTTACATGTTAAATTCGTTCTGGCTAACTTTGTGCAATCTATTGAATATGTTGTCCACGTTGACACGTGGTTATTTGTCCAGCGCCGCCTGTTCGAATAATTGAGGTGTACATTTTCACTTTGTTCCGTTTCCATTCGATTAAAATCGTTGTACCACACTTGTACAACCTATTCGGTGTTTACTAAACGATTTGAACGCTCGGCCGGGTTGGCCATCGGAGCGCGCAATTTTTTTTTACTGACTCTACCGTTTAAAAAAGCGCAGCGAAGTAATTTAACACAATAATATAATTCAATTTTGCTCATTCCCCACTGTGTATTGGCTAATTTTTTTTGCTCAAATAAACCTTTTCTATAATATGAACCGCTAAACACTGAGGAAGAAAAGAGCATTATGTCTATCCGTTATCCTAGTCGCCATAGCACCAGCTCACACTCAGTTTGGGGCTAGGTTGTTGGTGCGTTTTTTAAAACTATTTAGTATACTATAAATGCTTATATATCATTTGCAGCCAGTGTTTCCTACACGTTAATTCAGCACATTAAACGGCTCCACTTCTAAGAAAACACACACATGTGTATTTTAAATCTTCTTTTCTAGTTATGGTCGGAGTTTAAAGCGAGCCATTTAGTGTTAGTTTTATAAAGGTTAGTTACAGGGTAGTTTGAAATATATTGGCTAGTGGGACTCGCGAGTTGCTAGTACACTTTACGGGCGTCCAATAAATTTTTTATCGTGTAACAGTAAAGAAGCAATCGGTCCGTCGGATATTGGTCTGGAGGTCCGTAAACACGTGCTTTTTTATAGGTCCTAGTTACCGCGATTCATAGGTCCGTCCGTCCGTCGCTCAACCTCTTCCGCGATTGGCCACTTTACGTTACCTACGGACGTCTTGTGACGTCGCTTCTCGGTCAAACTGTATCGGATTTTACTCAACACAAATCTAGTGACGTATTTAAACGTAAAGTAGAGATTTAACGGCCAGAAAGCTAGATATAATTTAGAAAATCCGCATGGGCGTAACAATTTTAAACAACATAGACAAACAGCAAATCACTAAAGAGCATCCTCGTAATAATTGTAATTTAGTTGATGTCAATTTCATTAAGGTCTTATTAAAACACAATTTTACGAAGTAATCCGTAAAATTGTGTTTTAGTTTTATAATGAGTTCTACTATTCGCGTAAACGTAAGAAACAAATATTCATTTAAGGTCTTCCGTCTATCGCAAAGCTTTTACGTATTCATGAGATCCTCCATAGTCTTCGTTATTGCAAAGTGTATAGAAGTATCCCCAATAATAACAAGTTATCAATCAATACTCAGAATGTTGGTAATAGTAGAGAGTGACGTATAATTTTCAATTAATGGATATCGCGACAACTACCACGCAATTGATGACTAACTATTTTGTCAAAACATATTTTTCCTTAAGATTTGATATGTATCATGGTCAACTAAGCGTCTGCGGAATACATATATTATTTTAAACAAAATCGGATGTGTCTTGCGGATGAAAAAAAATGTACCTACATACTTATTCAGAGGCAAAATCTGATGAAAGTAGAGCTGAAAGTATGATTTATGTATTATACATTGCAAAGTACGTACTATACGCTTATCACTATAACAGCCACCGAATCAATGCACGCAACGTTTGGCATTGAACAGTACTTACCTACATGAGACGGGGCATCCGTGCCGGGCTCAGATCACAAACATATTAGTATACGCTGATAAGTCCTCACCAAACTATCATAGGCCGTGCGTGATTCCGTCCGCGCCTGGCGGATCTGCCCGTCCAGGGCCGGCGCTACACGCAGAAACAACTGCTCTGAACAAATACTAAGAATTAACGGTATTACGCTGTTGACTGGTCACAACTGTTCGGACGATTTTAAGAAAACTGCAAGTAACAGCGATGCAATAATATCTAGGTATTGTAGAGCTGTGTGACGCAAACGCAAGCATATGAAAGCAGTTTTCAATCGTGACCATACACTCCCAAGAAAAAAGGACTTATAGGCTCTATTATTTTTTCTAAAATCGGAAATCAATACCTACTAGTACCAACTGAAATTATTTGAAATTAGTATGTTTATCAATACCCAACCATATTAAATAAAACGATAGCATTACGAATATAGGCAATTTCGATAAAACCCATTAAACAAATTTCATCCGTCCGTTCCGAATACAGAATTTTACCTAACTAGAAAGAATGAATAGGTAAAATAGCACACTGAACAAACAGGGTTAATGCAACTCCACATGAGTTCTAAAAACTGGAAAACAATGTTCAACTTATAATAGTGTGTTCGGTGCGATTGGCAGCTAATTTCTTGTTGCATGACCAACACTGCAATGTGACAAATTTTTAATCGGTTCTCTTTATTGTGGAATTTCTTTGCTATTAATAGACAAAATTATTAATAGACAAAAAATGATTTCTTAACAAATATTTTCTTTAACAATAAGGATCTTAGAGAAGTCCTGTAAGTGTCAAAATCGAAAGTACAATACCGTTTCAATATAAAGAGTGTCTCGTTGATATTTTACTTAGAAACAAGATTGTGTTGGTGTTCACAGATATCGGAGTCGGTTACTATGCAGCGGTACAAATGCTTAAATATTATCATTCAATTGTTTACCGATATATTCAAAAAATTGAGAAACACACCTTGTGTTTCACAAATTCTTTAAAGCAAAATACGAGTATTTCAGCGCTACACAGCTTTCTAAATCTAGCCGAAGGTTGTCTGGGAGACGTAGGTTTTAGCGATAAGTCAACTAAAATTCGCGCATATAATACGCCGCTTCTATCAACAGTATGGCACAGCATGTAGCTGTGATGTTTTGTTTTTGTGTATGTTTAGATATTGTATTTCTTATGCCCTAGAAAATATGACGTGTATTATCCTTCTGTCTATTGAATCTTTTTGTATTACGTAGCAGAGTATTTCAACAGAAATAAACTGTCGTTCGTGTAGGTGGCATCTTTTTACGTCACATATTAAATAACGGAACGAGAGGGACCGAAGTCTTGGAGCGGTGCTCATCACACATGCACGTTATGACATAACTGGTTTATTGCGGCAGACGCGGCCGAGGATTGGGCTCGCCACACTATTGGCACAGCACAGCAAGAACAAGCACACTTGGCGTAACGGCGAAGGCACAAACTTAGCTATACTTTAATGTAGTTGATAAAAAACAGCAAAGTGCCACGCACTGTATACGGATTGAAGACGAAGCGATCTTGGTAGGATTTCTATCACCATTTGAAGTGTGGGACTTGTCATTATAGGATCATTAAGTGATTGATTAGGGTACTTTGAGGTTCCTAGATAATAAACTTTCGCAGATGGCCCCACCGGGATCCTGACATGACAACCATTGTTCATTAGATCACGAATTAGATAGATTGTATATTATGAAACTGTATAGACACATTACCGCATTTACGATACGCCTCCTGACAATAAGGAACCCCAATGTGCTATACAAAATGCTACTGACGAGTTTCTCTCCGAATATCATTTGAGATAAGATATAAGTCCAATAAAAGTTCTTGTAAAAAAGAATAAAAAACATACCTATTATCTGTTCAAGAAAGTTTGTAGTAAATTTATTATAACGGTAAACTCTAGTAGAACTTTACATCTACCGAAGTAAGTTATTTTTTAATTTAGGTTAGTTTTCTTTGAGACAGTTAAGCACACTTTGTTTAGTTTATTGATGTGTTGGTTGTTCTATTTGTTCGTTTCGTCTGGGTATTATTGCGCCTAAGCAAGTACTTTAATATACCACCTTTATGGCACTCGTATGTAGTACATTAATTTCGCGGTTACTGGAAATATTAGTAGAGTTAATATTTTCTGCTTATGCTAAGTTATATTTTGGCATTTTCCTTTTATTAATTTAGGTTAGTATGCCTTAGTTTTGTATTGTGTTACAAAAGTCGCAGGTTGCAACACCATTGAAACTAAAATGTTACCCCAACATCTCTTTTACGTTTTTTTGTTTTAGTTGTTAAGTACAAACATAACATTTATAATTATAACGTCTGCTAAACAAGCATGTTGCAGCTTTCATTTTATTTTATATTTTTCACATCAGGATCCCTAATTCTGAACATAATATGCCTATATATATGGACATTGGATATTTCAATACAAAAACTTTACATTATCCGAAACTTAATGACCAATATCTTTTCCACAAATAATTTTTTACCTACGTTTAAATAATTGCTTGTACTTAAAATACACGTAAAAGGTAGGGTATACGAAGCTCACTCAAATAAAGTCGTATAGAGAATTAAAGTAAGTTACTTTACAAACTTTGAACCGGTTATGACTTAATAAAAAATTAGAACTACGATCACTGCAATTAGGGCTGCCCTATAGGTAATAATGCCTGGAAAAGTATCAAACTTTCAGTTTTCCCATGGTATGTAAACCTTCGGCCAAGTGAAACGTGTGAAGATAAGGAAATATTTACGCAAAAAATAAAAAGTACTAGCTATTTTCTTTACCAATAGTTTTTTTTAATTGGATAGGTATTCATGCAATGACTTTAAATGATAGTACGGAACTCATAAATATGTTTATTTGAAAGTAATCACTATGAGATTACGATCTTATCAGCCTAAAAGGCCTAAGTTGTAATTCGTCTATAGTAGGTAGTATTAATTAGAATAAGGCAACTTTTTTCAAACATATTATTAGGTACCCGTAAAGGTAAAATGCAGGCAAATCATCGTAAATTTTTCAGGAATAAGCCACAATGTTGAATACCAAAAATAAGAATCCACAATTAAAAATAATCCCGAAGTCATTGTCACTCAAATAGCTCACAGTGGCGCTTGCCATTTGCTAATTCAATAACGGCGTTTACCCTCGCCGGATAAAATCGACGGCTTTTTAACGATCGTATTAATTTCATAAATAATTAATACGTCATATTTGGCCGGCGAGTGGGGGCAGATGGAAATGCACTCGGTAAATTGACGTGGACCGCAGTCGGAAAGGCTAAATATCGACTAATGATACACCGATTGATGCTTTCAGTTTTGCGGGTACGTGTGTGGGTTTTTCAATAAAGTTAACTGCTTGGATAAACATTGGACGGATTACAGTTTTTTTAATGTGAATAAGTAAGCCGGCACTTGGTTTTATAATGTCTTAATTTAGTGAGTGAGATCCATTAGATGCCAAGATGACTATTCTAATAGATCGCAGAAACAGAGCAAAGCTGTTTGACGGTAGGGAAAAACGAGAAGGGATTTAATATGTAGGTACTACCCTATCTATCTGCCACCACATTTGTTGAATATGTGTGTCGAAGCATCGTAGCACTCCGTAGCAGTAGACAAGTTTTTTTTATTAGCAGGCTGACAGTATATTTTCTTAAATTGTCAGTGAACGCATATTATATTGTCATCAAATACGTACAAAGGATCTTGACCAAAACTCTATAGAAACTGTGCCCACTTTGCGTCAGCATGCGGCTTTACAAAATGTTGTGACCCCTCCAATTTTCGACCAATATCTATCTTACCTGTATTAAGTAAAATTTTTGAAAAGCTTATATTTCATCAACTTTTATATCACTTTAGATCAAATAAACTATTACATAGTAATCAATTCGGATTCACGAAAGGTAGAAATACTATCAATGCAGGAGTTGCTCTTTTGAAACATGTATTTGATGCTTATGATAATAAGCAAGATGCTATAGGTGTCTTTTGCGATCTTTCTAAAGCATTTGATTGAGTAGATCACTCGACTTTACTGCAAAAATTACATCATTATGGTGCCTCAATAAATTCATCAAATTTATTTCATTCGTACCTTACTAGTAGAACGCAAAAAGTTTATGTTAATGGAGCTGAATCTTCCGGGGCACTTCTTACTATGGGTGTGCCACAGGGTTCGATATTAGGACCTCTTTTATTTTTAATCTATATAAATGACCTTCCATACTTTGTCGAGGGTCTTTGTGAGATAGTATTGTTTGCTGTTGATACGTCACTATTATTTAAGACCCCTAGGGGTAAAAATAATTTTGACGATGTAAATAGTACCCTTTCACAAATATTACATTGGTTTACAGCTAATAACTTGTTACTTAACGCAAATAACTTGTTACTTAACGCAATTAAAACGAAATGTGTTAAATTCACGATGCTAAATGTTCGGCAAGTCTCAACACATGTTAAGTAAAAGACGAACTAATTGATACTTCAAGCTCCACAACATTCCTAGGAATTACTCTAGACTCGAAACTTCAGTGGGGTCCTCATATCGAGACCTTGTCAGGAAGACTTAGTTCAGCTGCTTTCGCGGTAAGAAAGATAGGCTTCTGACTGATATTGAAACGGCAAGATTAGTATATTTTAGTTATTTCCACAGTTTGATGTCTTACGGTTTGTTATTATGGGGATCTGCTGCAGATATAGAAACAATATTTGTACTGCAGAAGCGAGCCGTGCGAGCCATTTACAACCTCAAATCTCAGGATTCACTAAGAGAAATATTCAAAGAAGTTAAAATATTAACACTAGCTTCCTAGTATATTTATGAAAATCTGATTTATGTCCGCAAAAACTTGCATTTATTTTCAAAAAAGAGCGACGCGCATAACTATAATACAAGAAATAAAAATAAACTAGCCGTTCCAAACTATAGGTTTCAAAAGGTTGGTAATTCATTTTTGGGGAGATGTATAATTTTTTTTAATAAGCATACCCGATCATATTGCTGAATTACCTATACATAAATTTAAAACAACTGTTAAATGTATTTTAATGTCTAAAGGATATTACAAAATAGATGAATTTTTAAATGACAATAATAAAAATGTATGGAATAGTTTTAAGGAACACAAATCTTGTAAAACTTTGAAAAGAGGCTATGACAATAGTGACTGAGTTTCTTTGCTGCTTCTTCTCAGCACTAGCCCACAATTGTCCCGAAGCAGTGGTAGGGTTCTATTTTATGTTGGGACGTGTATAAGTGCTCCTTGCGAGCCTATGTACAGAAATAAATGAATTTTAATTTTATGAATTTATGTTAAATAATAAAAATTATAAAAATATTTTAAAGAATACACACAAAAAATCTTTTTGAAAAATGATCAGGGTTTACGAGGAATTCAATGGTAGATTAGGCATTGTGAGGTTATGTTTTGTGATTGCAGAATGAATTATGTGATTAATTTATGAATTTTGTGATTAAGTGTTACTTTTAAACCCCTATTCGTTAGATTATTTCAAAATACCAGTGCAATTATAATTCAAAACAAGATTTATGAAATGTAAACTACAAAGACGCAATATGGGTCTGGCTTTGGTCAATATCCTTTGGTTGGTAAGCTGTCACGTAATGTTTATGAAAGAATTTAACTTAAGATTTTATGCGTGAATACGTAAATGCCGAGAGAAGTCGGATGGTCAAATCCGTTCTTCGTCCGACTGTGCTCCAAACCGAAATTGGCACCGAAAAGTTTCAGCTGGAACTTCACAATTGCTTCGCAGAACTAGCAACCACGGAGAGCGTGGACCGGGACCTCGAAAGCGTGACTAGGGTGATCCACGAAGTGGGAAATAGGCACTTTAGGAGGAAGCGAGGTAGCCAGAAGTCTAAATTATCGGGGGAAACTCTGGAATTGATGAAAATTCGACGTGAAATGCCGGAGGGAGCTTCGTCAGATACCCAGCGTCTCAGCAAAGAGATCAGACATTCGGTGAGACGCGACCTCCGATGCTACAATACGCAGCTCATACGAGAAGCGATTGAGCAAAATCGGGGGTCAAGTCTTTACTAAAAGACTGGGCAAGAGCCATCTGACGAAACTCAAAACCTCGAACGGCGACGTAGTCACTTCAATTCCAGAGATTCTCGCCGAAGTTGAAGGCTTCTACGGCCGACTATATGCCTCGCATGTCTCGAAGCCTCCTCCCGGTGCGACTGACCCAAGAGCCTGACACGCCACTACACTGAAGACCTCCCAAATGTGGACGAAGACGAAGTTGCGGGGGCTCTCAAACAGCTTAGCAATGGGAAGGCTCCCGGTGAAGACGGCATTACATCCGAGTTCCTGAAGGCAGGAGGACCTCCAGTCATCAAGGAGCTCGTGAGGATATTTAATGCCGTCATTGCAAATGGGACTACCCCGGAGGCGTGGAGTGGGAGCGTTGTAGCGCTGTTTTTCAAGAAAGGCGACAAGTCGCTCTTGAAAAACTACAGGCCAATCGCGCTCCTGAGCCACGTCTACAAGCTGTTCTCGAGAGTCCTCGCAAATCGCCTCGCCGCAAGATTGGACGCCTTCCAGCCACCGGAACAGGCCGGGTTTCGTAAAGGCTACAGTACCGTAGACCACATCCACACAGTCAGGCAGGTTATACAGAAGTCCGAAGAGTATAACCAGCCATTGTGTCTAGCTTTTGTGGACTACGAAAAAGCCTTCGACTCCGTCGAAACCTGGGCTGTTTTGGAATCCTTGCAGCGATGCCAAGTCGACTGGCGATATGTGGAGGTGCTAAGAGGCCTGTATGATATGGCAACGATGTCCGTCCAAGTTCAAGGTCACAAGACAAGACCCATCCAGCTGCTCAGAGGTGTGAGACAGGGGGACGTTATTTCCCCGAAACTGTTCTCAAGTGCACTGGAGGATGTCTTCAAGACTCTTGACTGGGAGGGATTGGGCATCAATGTCAACGGCGAATATCTCACGCACCTCCGCTTTGCCGACGACATAGTTCTAATGGCAGAATCGCCGCGGGATCTGCAAAAAATGCTGCACAGCCTAGACTCTGCCTCGCGATGCGTTGGTCTCCGGATGAACTTGGACAAGACTAAGGTCATGTTCAACGAACATATTGTCCCGGAACCGATAGCAGTCAGCGGCGAGATGCTCGAATTTGTCCAGGAATACGTTTACCTTTTTTTTTTACGTCAGGAAATGCCTAACGCACCGTACCTCTCCGTCGGGTAACGGAGAAGCGTGTGTGGGACTCCCCCGGACTCGGGTATACCCACTAAAACCTGACGACACCCGCCGCATGTGTTGGCTGTGACAGCAGGGGCCGCGGTATCTCGACAGTCCCGCGGCCCTGCCAGCGGCAACTTCCGCCCTCTAATTCAGAGGGCGGATCTACACGGAGGGGAGAGTGGATATGTACCCAACACCCCCACTCCAGACGGCGTACTGGGCGTACAGTGCACCGTCTCTCAGGAGGGTCCCTGGTGATTGGGCAGAGGTGTCCCCACACCGTCTGCCCGAGACCCTCCCGTCGAGGCGCCGCTCGTTCTGGCACCGCGGCCCGAGCGCGCGGGCGCCGAAGGCGTAGGGAGGCCGGGTCTCTTTCCCGGTCCCGTTCGGCGGCCTCTTTCTGCGACATCACCACGTGGCAGAAATGGGCCACCGCCTCCCAAGACCCCTCGCTTCCGACCATCTTAGACACGACGGTCGGCAAGCTGAGATCTCCGCCTCCGAGAGCCGCGGCCAACTCCGCCCGCGGCTCCGCCCACGCCGGGCAGTCCACCATTGTGTGCTGAGCCGTGTCTTCGACGCAGTCACAATGGTGGCATCTCGAGGTCGGTTCCTTTCCGGCGACTACGCACAGATATCTCCCGAAGCATCCATGCCCCGAGAGGATCTGTGCCAGCCGGAAAGTAACCGACCCATGTTTCCGTCCAACCCATCTGGACAGGACGGGATGGACGGCCTCCACTGCCCGGCGACAAGACTCGGTAGGATGGTCACCGAGTCCACAAGTCGCCGCCGCCACTCTTCCAGAGCCACCTCGTGGGCCGCCTGTCGCCACCGCACTACAGTGTCGGGTGGGGGCCGGCAGCCCTGGCTCTGGGCGTGCGTTGCTACTCGCCAGTAGACCGAGGACTGAATCTCGGCCTCCAGGTCCCACGGAAGGGACCCGGCGAGAGCGCACGCCACCTCGTAGGAGATGGTGCGGTATCCCCTGATGGCCCTGATCGCCAGGACCCTCTGCACCTGACGCAAGAGGGCCCGGTGGCGATTCTTCAAGGACCCCGCCCAGATCGGGGCCCCATAGAGGGCCATCGATCGCACCACTCCGAGGTACAGGCGACGACAAACTCCGTCACCTCCACCAAGGTTGGGCAGCAGGCGTCCTAGGGCGCCCGCCGCCCCCAACAATCGAGGCGCCAACTTCTCGAAATGGACCTGGAACCCCCACTTGCTGTCCAGCACGACACCGAGATATTTAAGTGTCGGCTGGACTGGGATGGGGGTTTCACCAACCACTACTGTTGACCCAGAAGGTGGCCCACGTCGGCGGCCGCAGAAACAAATAGCCTCCGACTTGTGGAGGGCCACCTCCAGGCCCAACCGGCGGATTCGTTTCACCACCGCCGCCACTCCAGCGGTGGCCAACACCTGTGCGGCCCGGAAATCAGAACCCCGGACCGTCACCAGTGTGTCGTCGGCGTAACAGATTACGTCCACGCCGCGCAGATTTGCGCAGCGCAGAACGTAATCATAGCCGATGTTCCAGAGCAAGGGGCCAAGGACGGACCCCTGCGGAACACCGGCCGTCATCCGCTGACGACACCCAACACCGTCTCTGGTGGGGAATACTACCGCCCGATCGGACAGGTAGTTCCCCACCAACCGCAAAAGATACGGAGGCACTCCATGGAACCGGAGTGCCTCCATAATTGTCTGCCAAGGGAGGGAGTTGAAGGCATTTTTAATGTCCAACGACACTGCCACCAACATCCCTCCTCCCGACACCGCCTCCTCAGACAGGTCCCGCAGCCGGCCGATCGCATCAATTGTCGAACGGCCCCTGCGGAACCCAAACTGGGAGTCGGCCAAATTGGGGCCGACTTCCTCCAGGTGCTTGACGAGGCGGGCAGCGACTACTCGCTCCAGGAGCTTGCCCGCCTCGTCTAGCAGCACGATGGGCCGGTACCCAGAGGGATCTTCCGCTGGTCTCCCCTCTTTACGGAGGAGCACCAGGCGACCCTCTTTCCACCGCCGGGGGAACAACCCCTGCTGGAGGCACTCATTGAAGAGACCCCGCAGCTGGAGTTCGAGCGTCCCGGACTCTTCTGACAGAGCCAGGACCCAGGCTCGGGCGTGGACGCCGTCGAGACCCGGAGCCGTCTTCTTGCCATGAAGGCGTAAGACGGCCGCTCCTAGCTCCCCCTCAGTGAGCTCAGGCACGTCCTGAGTGCCCGAGGTCACTGCCACCGTGTATTCCATGGTCGGAAGCACAAAGTCGTTTCCCCGCGTGGGAAACAGCGTCCCAACCACGGCGTCTAGCACCTCCGGCTCGAGGGTGCTGGTCACTGGGGGGGTCCAAGGACGGAGCTTTTGCCGTACTTATTTGTACGGCTTGCCCCATGGATCTCCCTCGAGTGACCCAAGCAGCTCCTCCCAAGCCGCCGCTTTGGACCGGCTGATGGAAATACGCAGTGCCACCGCAGATTCGCGGTACTCTGCGTACAGCCGGTCCTCCTCCGAAGCGTCGCGGCTTCGCCGCCGGCGACACCGCTGGAATACGCGGCGGCGCTCGACGCACTCGCGGCGGAGCTGGACGATTTCCTCCGACCACCAGTAGATGTTGCGTGGGGATGAAACGGATCCTATGCGAGGCATAGCCGCGTCGCATATTCGCGACATGATCTCGCACACGGTCCGTGCCCCCTCGTCTACGTCCACTGGTGGCGGCGCCTGAGGCCACGTCTGGACAAGTGCCGCTTCCTGCAGCAATTCCTTGTCCAGACGCCTCAATGCCCAACGCGGACCGTCTAACCGCGGCAAGTTGGGGCCGACCGGCACGACTGAAGGCGATGCGGAGACGCTGAATCTGATGTATCTGTGATCAGACAGCGTCTCCTCGTCCTCCAGCACTCGCCAATCCCGGACGCGGCGCGCCAGGGGAGAAGTCGCGAACGACACGTCCACTATCGACCCCCCATTGTGGCGCACACACGTATAGGCCGTACCGCGGTTCAAGACGGACAGTCCGCACTCGACCGTCCACTCTTCCAGGACTGGGCCCCGCGCATTTGTGACCGGAGAACCCCAAGCCGACGATTTGGCATTGAGGTCTCCAAGCACGAGGACCGGCTGCGGAGAGCAACGGCCAACGGCAATGCCCAGTTCCGGAAAGAAGGTTTCGAAGTCGGCGAGTGGCCGGTTGGGGGAAAAGTACACTCCCACTACCACCAACTCGCCGACTCTGGCCATTGCGAACCCCCTACCTCCGTAGGTGTTAGTGAAGGGGGTGGTTTGGCCTCTCCTTAGTAGGGCCACCAGGCCATCCTGATCGCCGACCCAATCCGCTTGAGAGGGAATACGGTAGGGTTCGGCGATCGCCACCACGTTTGTGTTCCACTCCGTGGCAGTCTGGATCAAAAGATCCTGAGCCGCGGCGGAGTGGTTAACGTTGGCTTGGATGAAATGGAGATCACACATGACTGACCTCCATTTCAACCACCTCCGCGCTGGCCTGGGTGGCCGGTTTGGCAGGCGGTGGCTTTTGCTTGCCGGCCGCGGCCCTCTTCGACGCCACCTTTAGTTTCGGGGACTTGGCGCAAGCTTTGCCCCCGGCAAGGTGGTCTGCCTTTTTACCCGCTGCCTCGCAGACTGGGCAGTGGGGCTTAGCCGTACACGATGCGGCCATGTGGCCTGTCTGACCACAGCGGCGGCAATTGTTGCTGCGGTCTACGCCTGCCTTGCAATTGACCCCGACATGGCCCGGCGCGAAGCAGCGGTAGCACCGGCGAGGAAGTGGGTCAAGGACCGTCACCCTCGCCGAAGACCAGCCAACCAGCAGCTTGGAGGCCGCTATTTTCTTGGCAGCGGCCACCGGACACCGGATGAACGCAGTGCCGGTGCCCTGCCGTTGGCCCATTTTAATTTCGCCGGACACGATACTGTCCGGCGAACACCCACCCACCCGGCACACGGCCTCTTTGAGCTCTGTCAGCGTGACAGAGTCGTCGAGGCCGCTGATGCGAAGGCCCATCTTCAGCTCGGGGCGATCCACCCGGACTTGGTCCGGGTTCAGTATGGCCCGAAGGTGGTTCGCCAAGTCGTCGGCCTTTGGACCACTCGTGACCCCAGGAAGCCGCAGGATGCGAGCTCCAGTTGCCGCCTGGCGGAACTTAACGGAGGTGATGCCGAGGTCAGCCAAGTTGATCTTGGTTTTGGCCTCAGCTAGTACCCCCGCGTAGGTTACTCCACTCTCCTGGGCCGCCCCCTTCAGCGTGATTACTACTGCTGAGGAGCGGGGCGTCATCAGCCTCCGCTTGCTGGTCCCTTCACAAGGCTTCGTCTGTGGGGTCCTGGTCGGCTTCCTGGGAGCTTTTACCTCGGGCGCTCCGAAGTTTGGGAGGAGCGGGCTTTGCGACGGCGGCGTTTTGTTACTGTCGTCCAGCCCTCCTCAGATCCCTTAGGGGTCGCCACATCCTCCTGAATTGAGCCAGGAACATTGGGCTTCACCTTTGTAGACTTACCCTTCCCTTTCCCCTTTCCGCTGGATGTCGGTGCGGGTTGGAGTTGGGGTTGGGTAGTCTTTACTCCCGGGTCCTTTGCAGCTGGAGCCTTTCCTTTTTTGGCTAGTTGGCCAGGCTTGCTGCCAGAAGTCGAAGGGCCCGGTGTTGCCCTTGGGTCCTTCTGTGTCGTCGCCTGTTTTGCAGGCGCTGCCGGTTTTGCCGTTGCCAGTTGCACGCGATCCGCTGCAGCTAGTGGCGGGCGATGGCGCTTGGCGGGCAGGAGACGACCGTCAACCTTGAGGTCCTCCAGGTGGGCGCTGACCATTGTGGTCAGCTGGGCCGAGAGGGAGCGACGGAGCTCTTCCACAATGTCGCTCACTGAGGCAGCGGTTGGCGGGGCAGTTGTTGTGCTCCCTCTCGCACATCTGACTTCGTCTTAAAGCTGCGCCAACTCTTGCCGGAGCGCTGCTAGTAAAGGCGCTGTAAAGGCCGAAAATGACCACCTAAAGGCGGACGCCTTTAGGTGGTCATTTTCGGCCTTTAGGCGGGCCGTCTCATCAGAGACGGACCGAGTTGCTAATTCGGTAACCGCCTCCCTAATCGCCTTGACCGACACCTTGAGGGCACTTTGAAAGGTCCCTTTGAGATTGGAGGACCTTTTAGAAACCATTTCGATGGTTTCCAGGCTCTCCTGTAGTCGGTCAGTTAAAGCCGCCGCTGTAAGTTTTTCAGCGCTCTCCCAGCTAGAGGCGCCCGCCAGAAATCTTGAGGCAGCATCGGGCCTTTTTAGTCGAGCCGCCATTCTCCTTTCATTTTTCAGGCGGAGGGATTCCCGTTCCGCCCGGTGGTATTCCTCTTTCGCCTTTGCGAGGTCGCCGAACTGCCCGGTTGTCCGTGCACGTCCGCGACCTCGCTTGGCCGATGCCCTCGATACGGCCGAGAGGGCCGGTGACGGGTCTCTGTCCCCGTCAGAGTCACGGTCAGAGGTACCGCTTCCTCCGTTCTCTGTATTCGCCAGACATGCCCGACGCCAAACTCATCGCAGATGGGCAACGGTCCGCCGAGCCAACGCTTACCGCATCAGTTGGCGACGTACTCCGGGTGCGTGTGGACGCATCTCGCCCAGGGGCCCTGGTGACGTCGATACGCGACAGGCGCACGACCGGTGCCCAAGCACGGTCACAGCTCGTGGTGGCTGTTACTTCGATCCTCTTCTCCGGTTTTGAGCCATTTTCATGACCGGGCTCACGGTCGGGTTTTGGGTTTTGGTTCAATGTATTCATAATTGATCCCACGAGTATGGGGGAAGTAAGGGTCCTTGCCGGGCGGTGCCCCCTGCACCTGGCAAAGCCTTGGGGTTGATAACCCAACGGGAGGTCGGCAGGTATCCCGCTGGAGTGAGCTCTAGCGACTGATCACCCATCAGCCACGCACCCCTTCGCGGAGCTACCACGCTTGGGATTGGGGTAATTTTTTATAGAGGTTTTCTTCCTCGCAGTCCGGGTGGTTAAGCCAAGACCCTCGTTCCGCACAGAGCCGCGAGACGTGATCCACGACACTCCGTTGATGCGGGTTACGATATAAGGCGATCCACGCCCGACGGCAGGGTAAGTGCACGCCGAGCTCGCCAAGAGGACCAAAGTCCTAAAGACATCCCCTGCCTCCTCTGATAAACCAGAGGGGTGCCGGGAGTCACAACAACTATCAGTGAGCCGCCGCTCGATGCGGGAACAGACGCAGCGGCACTCTCCACAGAGCATCTTGGCTTCACCTGCCGCTGGATTGCGACAGGCTACTGAGCCCCCTCGCCACGACAAGGCGTGCTCTATTCGAGGGGGAGGAATACGTTTACCTCGGGCAAGTGTTGCAACTGGGTAAAGAAAACTTCGACCGCGAAATCGCCAGAAGGGTGCAACTAGGTTGGGCAGCATTTGGGAAGTTGCGTCACATCTTCTCGTCGCCTCTACCGCAATGCCTGAAGAGCAGGGTATAAAACCAGTGCGTCCTACCTGTCATGACCTACGGGGCCGAGACGTGGAACTTGACAGTCAAGCTGGCCCACCGACTGCATGTCGCTCAGCGAGCTATGGAACGGTCTATGCTGGGGATCTCGCTAAGAGATAGAATCCGGAACGAGATCATCCGCCAAAAGACGAAAGTCATAGATATCGTTCAGAGGTGCAGTAAACTGAAGTGGCAGTGGGCTGGTCATGTCTGTCGCAGAACCGACGGGCGTTGGAGTAGGAAGGTTCTCGAATGGAGACCACGTCTCGGGAAACGTAGTGTTGGACGCCCCCCTGCTAGGTGGACCGATGACCTAAGGAACGTGGCCGGTGGTGGCTGGATGCGAGAAGCGGAGGACCATGAAAGTTGGCGCCGTCTTGGAGAGGCCTATGTCCAGCAGTGGACTGAAATAGGCTGATATGATGATGATGACGTAAATGCCTACAAACCTGCAAATAATTCAACGCTAAATTTCGTAAAGACATGAAATAAAAACTGAAAACAATAGAAAACGTATTGAATATATTGAATGGACAGCATTCATTTGTTAATTTCTAACGGCGTTGTCCGACTACATAATTAGCACATAGCTCGCGCTAATCAGCACTCATTAAGCATATTGATGTTTCAGTTTCTGTGTTACAATTATTCGTATTTGCCGTTGGAAAATCATATTTTCAGTGTATCGGCGACAAACAAAGTTACTATGACCGCAACTCGTTAATACACGGAGCAGTGCGAGCTGAAGAGATGGCAAATCAGTATACTGTAGCCTGGTGCTTTAAACGAAATAATTTTACTAGGTAGGTATAACTTAGTTAGCTTCGTATCTTACAATACTATATAAATGTGAATAAGTGTGTGTGTGTGTGATGATAGTTGTGTTTTCTTTGTATACTACTGTGTGATTTCGACGGTAAATGCATATTTAACCTACATGTAAGCATTGTTCTCATGTAAGTGACCTAGTTACTAAGTCTTAGTGAGAATAAAAGATCTTTAAACCTAAACCTAACCTAGATCAACCAAACTTATAGAGATATTACAAAAAAAACACAGCGCCGGGATATTTCAAAATCCCTCTTCGATGACATTTGAAAGTTATGCCATGTTTAGGTTTTGATTTTGTATGACATATCCTAGTGAAATTCATCTAAGAGGTATAATGAATGATAATGTGAGGATTAATGAAGTTTGTGCTGTGGCTGTGGTGCCAGTACGTAAATATTTTAAACGATTGGACTCGATTCCAATGTGCCCTGTAAGACTGTGATATTTAAAGTTCATTCTATTTCTTTCTGTGCTAAACAATTGAAGAAAGACAAACTACAATAATTTAGAAACGAAAAATTAAGTAATGCGATTTCATTTTATTGCATGTATTCGTGTCTAAACTTTACTCCCCATCGATGACATCTCTACTAGATTACACCTTTAGAGGCGAAGTAAGCGCGATTTTTCTCCGAAACTTATCAGTGCTCAACACTGATACGAAAAGTGTCAATTTAAGTATATATTTTTATATCGATATTATGAAATATAAGATATTTCGGTTGTGACAATCTTTAAAACAGCACCTTTATTTAAAATATGTAAAGAAATAACTAAATTTAAAAAAAATGCGTTGAAGAAAAAACAGAGGCATTAATTTCCAAGGGTTCTTTACGGAATTTTTCTGAAACAAAATTAATGACATTTCGCCTCTATAGGTTATGTCCTTGTTGCTAGATTGTACAGTCAGCATCAGAAGTGGATAAGCAACTCTGCTGTTCACATAGTGCTACACATTCAAAGTGACCATAATCATCTATACATCAAAAGTTTTCAGATTGATGAGAGCATCCAGTGTTTCAAATAAAAGTGAGCACACAAGTTGTCAAATATTTCGTATCAAACTGAAAGTCTAGGTATATAAACAAACAGACTGTCAATGGTATCTAAGCAATCTAGGTGTTCGTTATGAAATGAATTATCAAACAAGTAGAATAAATCCTATGCTCATGTGTTAAGGCTCATAATTGATTTGTATAAAATACGTAACTAAAGCAAAAAATACGAATGTGCTAAGTTTATCAAAATACAAGTTATTTCGTTTGCTGAAAGATCATTTTCGCTTAAAGCAGTAAAAAAACATTAGTGATTTTGAAGTAACACTCATTTCGGAAGTTATCGGTCTCGCAACTTTGCCGATCCGACCCACTTCGTGAAAATGTTGTAAAATATATTACAATACAATAAGTAAGTGCAGTAAGGTTGAAAATTTCAATGTCACGTGTTGATGTGTCAGTGTCCCAATGGGATAATGTCATTATCCCATTGGCAAAATTTTAAGAACATTGAAGATTTTGTTCACAGTTCCGTAAGGGTGCGTTTACACGAACTTGTTTGTCTTATGGCGATGTGGCCGCCCGGATTTTACTTGTGTCTCTTAAAATTAAACTTTCCTTAAGTAGAGGTTTCCTTAGGAGGAAAAGTCGGATTTTCCATACAAATTTTCATCCCCCATTTCACCCCCCTTATGATTTTATATCGCGACAAAAAGTAGCCTATGTCCTTCCCAGTGTCTCAAACTATCTCTGTGCCAAATTTCATTTATTTCGGTCCAGTAGTTTCGGAGCCTATTCGATGCAAATAAACAAACAAACAAATCTTTCCTCTTTATAATATTAGTATAGATGAGATTTTTCAACATTTGTCATAAATTTCGTATCTAAATTTTATTTTTTGTCTTTTGTTGGTAGTCATAAGCATTTGGGATCTGAATACATCGGAACTACCCTCAAACTATGGTAAAAAATAAAATATCTACTACAAAATAAGGCTTTGCGATGAAATTCAACCTAAAATAAATAAAAAGCTGCGGTGTTTCAATGTATGCTACCTACTCAAAGTTCATTCTCTAATTCGTCACCTTTCCGATCCTAAAAAAATCCAAAAAAATAGTTTAAATAGCTAGATATCGGTAGGATTTTTATTGTCAACCAAAGTAATTCTGGTAGAAAATAGTGAATGTGCCAACGAAAGGTTTAAGCGAATTTCGCAAAGTATATAGGTATTATAAAAGAAATTAGGTAAGTGGTTCTAGACCGAAAAGTTCATGCGCGGTGCGCCAGAGGTGCGGGAGGCGAGGCATGCTAGATGCCAAATGTAGGTTCAATTAAAACTAAAAATGACCTACTATATGTGCAAATCCGCCACGACTCAGTACCAGTCACCCTGTATACCTACCTGCTTACCTACCTAGTCTATTTTTTGTTACAAATTTGGTATTATTTTTAGTTTAAATGAAACAACCTACTATGAACTATACATAGTCAACTTTGTTATTTGATTTAACTATGACGCCTAAAAGTTTTTACTTTGCCCCAGGTAAAATAAAAAGTCATATTCATAAATGTTATTGTTGACGTGTTTTTGAACACTTAGGTTGCTTAGTTACATTTGATTACCTCAGTTGACAAGATAATTTAGAAGTTTTGTTTGTGTAGACATATTTGAAAGAAGAGTGTTTAGATGATTTTGACGCGTAGGATGCTTACAATAATTTAGATACTATTGTTGTGTAGATGTTTTTGGTTGTTTAAGTTGTGTAGTATTTTTTGAATAGATGGCATGCTACTATATATCTGATGTTGACTGTACATGGATTCTTTATTATCCTTTGCAACCACTGACCTCTATAATACAAGTAGGTTGGACTAAACGTTCTCTAAGAAATGACAGATAATTTGTGTGCCGAATGGAAGCGCCCCAACTGCGTGTACAGGAAACTAAAAAAGAGCAACTTGCATATGTTTAGGTTAACTCTCATTAGTTCCGTGGACGGTCACCAAACGCTCACTACAGCCGCCAGCGCCAAAATGGCGATAATCAAATAGCTTCATTTTTAGGTTGACAGTAGATATGCAGTCCAGCGTACTTGTATTATAGAAGTATTTGCAACTGATAGCGGTTTAATCTGACGTTTGTAAAATATTTAACTCTGACAATTTTCGTTTATTTATCAAGAAAGAAATGGACTACCTACACTTAAAATTAGTCATCGAGCCCGTTGTCTATCTATATCTCAGCTTTGTGCGTTTGTGACTATGTAGGATATGTAAGGAACTTAAATAAAGGAGAAAACTTACACACCTACCTACCTAGGTAGGTGTGTAAGTTATCTCTAGAACTACTGTAACGATTTTGAAAATTCTTTCACCCGTAGATACAAAGCTACATTATTCGTTAGTGAAATAGGCTATATATATTTTCTAATTGCAACCCGTACGATCCGGTGCGGGGGCTAGTAGGTTAAAATATTTTTATAAGTTTTCTAACAGGGCCACTTTGGCCCGGTTAGCCAAGGTCGTAGGTTCAAATCCTACCCGTACACTGTGAGGGTAAATTTTTTTAATTTTTTTTTTATCGAAACTTAATATTAGGTGTAACCCTTGTTTAACCCCATTTTCCAAAACTGTTATAGACAGTGTGCTAGCACCATTACAGGTGTGTTTGTTGTGCGGCGGAATAGAGAGCTAAATTTTAATCGAATCGTTTGCGGACGCGGTAAAATTTAGTCAAACAAATTAACGCGACTGCTATCGGAAAATCTGAACAAACACCGAAACAAACTGAATTTGAATTCGTGTTCAATGCAACTCTAAATACTGATTTGTAACATTGTCATTTTAGTAAATTGAAACATACTTTATTGATCAGCTTTCATTAGTTTTTCAGAGTAAACAAGACGAATGAGAAAAGACTTCTACGGTCTTTCTTATTCTTTACAAAGGATGTATAAGTCGCATCTAAATATATTTTTGCATGTTGTCTCACCCGAAAAATACAAGATTTTCTGTGCATTCCCCAACCATAATTTTAAACCGTCCTCTTTGAAAGGTTGAATGGAGGAAAGAGTACTTTAACTAACAAGCTTTTATCGGTTAAATTATTATAGTACTACCATATTTGAGGTTGAATGATTTATTATTTAACTAACCGTGATCACCCAGAAATGCATACGACCATTGTATCTAATTTTGTAGCACCGAAATGTAACTGATATAACCGATGCATACGTGAATGCATTTTCTCGTCAGTTGTCAAGATCCAAGCGAATCCTTTGTGGGTTTCATCTCATAACTAATTCGCTTAACAGACAGGTTAGTGAAAACCAGAATAGTTAAATTATATTTATCTGGTCTACAACGCGAAACATAAAATTCAATGAATATTAACACTCATATTAGGAAATAAAATAAAAACACAAGTTCTCTATTCTATCTATATCTAAAAGAGTGATCTTTTTCAAACCACCATCGAGTTATTAAAACCATTTCAATAAGTTCACCCTTTTTTATGACTAGGGCATAGTCAAAACCATCTCGGCAGAAATTTGTGTCAAATCAAACAAATGTCCTAACGCATCAAAGCCATTAAAACTCATCGGAGTTTCCAAAAAACCCCACAGAATTTGCAGCTGCCCAAAATTGTTTCGAAATGAGAGGTGTTTTCAAACAAATTGTCTCGACAAAGAAAAACGTGAAATGAAACTTTACCTTTCTGCGACTAAACGGTCGAGTTGGGGAACAAAAACTATTAATGTAGAGGCTCTCGGGCCGCTGAGTTGTCGGTGCGTTCCGTTTGATAATTCCGTGTACAGGCGGCTTTAATCGAATGAACCGGCCCCTTCACCCTGTTGGCCCGCTAATAGGTAGGGCTACAGCTGAGGTTTCCATATTTCAGCCTGAAAATCGAATGTGGAATTTTTAAGCAGGCAATGAACTTTCCATTACCTTAACTTTTGTTAAGTCAGGACCTACAGTCGGACCTCAATGATATTATCTAACCTATCTAACCAGCGAAGTCTGGATTGATAAGTCAAAGAAAGCACGATCTTCTGGATTGAGGAACACGAATATAAAGAATAAATGGAAGCAGGTTTCTTTAATTAAGGCTATACTGTATACCAAAATGTATAAACCTGGCTGAAATTGTTAAGATATCCGGCATCCTCATAAGTGCCAATGACAATACGTTTTGCAACTAAATAATAGATCTAGAATATTGATAGTTAACTAAGATTCGCGTTCGCGAAGAATCTTGTTCCAAATTTTCATACTTACTTGAATAAAACAATTTTTTCGTCAGTTTGCTTTAAATCAATTTTATTCTACGTTGATGTATTAGACAGCTCGAAAGTGACAACCCTACGTCGGCTGCACCGACTATAAAATTGTTCACCCCGATTATCGCATATCCTGAATGCACGCGTTTCGGCCCGGTGCGGTGGAGCCACGTGTAAAATTGTGGAAACTACCCTCTTTCTACTGGTCCACTAAGATATTGTTTCATTTGCATGGAAAATATGATTATAGAGTTATCTATTAATACAGTTGAGCACTTGCTTTAATGATGCAACATCTAAATATCGCCATGCTGAAGCTTACTCGTATCTACGTTTTTTCACTAAAGTTTTTTTTTAAAGTGGCGGCTACACAAATGATATCTAATCATTTCTTTTTGCTAAGTATATATTGATCTTACACAGATTATGTTATCCGGGGTTTTCAGTTAATCCCGTTGAACTTCCCTCTTTGTTTTCATATTCACTTGTGTATTGACTTAACTGAAAATACAGTTTTCAAATAACCCAGACTATTCTGGCCCTGGTCACTTCCGCACAATAGTAAGCTATTTCAATCATGGTTCCGGATGCTTTTTTTATAAATGTTTACCGTCATAGAAAAAAACAATTAGAGCCAGCATCGAAATTAAGCCCGGAGGGTGCATCCGTCCGTCGTAATAAAACACATGCAAAGTTTTTCTTTGCTTAGCCGCCGGCCGCAGAGGCGGGGCGAAGCAACAGGCTTGATTAAAACACGTGTTTACAGACGCACGCCCGGCGGACAAACGCAATAATACGGGCCGGCTAGTTAACGCCGAGATAGAGGCTTGCTCATATCGGATGCCATTCCCAACATAAATACTGCGTGAAGTCCAGCTTTGGAGTTTGTTTTTAACAAGCAATGCTTCTAGTCCTTCATATTTAACTACATATTCAGTTTCGTTAAATCGGTCTTGAGGTAAATAGATAACTCTTTATTGCACACCATCAAAGTAACAACAATACAATTCACACAGTAAGATGTACAAATTAGGCGGTCTTATCGCTAAGCGATTTCTTCCAGATAACTTTTGGGTATAGGAGTACGGTTTAGTGAAGTTATGGATTTGTCTTAGCTGACACAATTGAACACTTGTGAATTGTGAAAGTGTAGGTGATAGATTCTATACGCAGTTAGAGTTATTTACAATCAATAAGGTGCCTAAAGCGGTCTTCAAGATATTTAAAAACGTACTTTAGTTAATTACACAAGCCTAGAGTAAGACAAAACTAAGAAAGACAAAAAGTAGGAGTTGCAGTGTTAGCATCGTCAAAGGATTCAAGAAAATTTTAAGGTGAATCTACCTAAAAAATTAAAACACCTTATAAGGGTCTTCGAAATGAGTGAAATTGTGTTTTAATAAATTTAACTTTATTTTTAGGTCATAGTCATAGAGACATCATTGTATAATACAATCACAACAAGAAATAATTATACGGCAGTAGATGCATTTGCTAAATCGTTTATCGAACGAACAATAGCTGCCAATACCTTAAATCCGCATCTCAGACTTGGCGTAACGATAACTCAGCGCATTTTTACGTCTGTAAATTATACTTTTACGATCGAAAATCATTTTTATGTTTTCGGTGGAATTTAATATCACGCTAGCTATGCTCGGCACATTCGCTCTTTTATTGCGCTGTAATTTTATTGTTTTCTCAATTTTTATTAACTATCAACCACCTACTTAGGTTCCTGTTATGGCGGATCAATAAGTTTTTACTTCTGTGTATAAACTGATCGTAACGCTACGAATTTTTATTAAAAGTATGATAAAAGAATCTCAAAGATATCGAAGTTGTGTACTGTGCTAGTTTAATCTTAGAAAGGAAGCAAATAATTGCATGACTTTTCTGTTAGAGGATAGGATTACCTACTTATAAACGCCTAAAGCGTAACATCCTTTAGAACATTTTTCAAAGGAGTTTACAGTTTTAAAGCGCAGCGGCTAATTTGTTCTTTATAAACGCAACAAAACTCCGCTTCTACGGCAGCCACCTTGCAGTAAGTTAAGTATTGGAAAGGTTTTTCTGAGAAAATTTACCTACCAACTACCAATTCATACAAAAACATAAAAATACCTACCATTTTAGTAGCAGCCATATTTAGCAAAAGTATGTTGGTTAGCGAAATTGGGTGGTGTTTATATTCTTTGGTGGGAGTCCATTTTTTTAGATTAGGATTGGACATGATTACAAGTTACAAATGTTTTTTCGATTTAAGCCAGTACATACTGAAACTAATCAACTTCTTGATCGGTTAAAGAAAAACGCAGCACTCAACTCTATACATGGAGCATTTTTTATCAGGGTTCTTAGCTCATGGTGTTTTGGTGGTCGCGGACAATCGCGAAGGTTCTTTGGCGGAGGTTGGTATTGGCTCACACACAGCAAAGCACACATTGATAGGTGGCTCTATGGGTCGCAGGTATTGTTGCCGTGGCAACAGTCACTTAGCAAAATAAACAATTTATTTGTCAACCAAACGTCCACAATTTTCATTTTAAATCAATACAAACATTATTTATTTTACTTTAGAGTATAGTTTACAAATTATTAAATAAAACATGGAAGTTCGTAAAACAGTAGGAATAGCCCCAAATCCAGATTGTGTCAAAGGTGTGGTTTCGTGCCAGTGTGATCTGGGTCGAGAGAAGCTGCTCACAGCCCCGCCTTACAAGCGAGTTTCATCACCTAAGGGAGATGACACCCAGTCCAGGTACTCCACCGCACCATGCGCCAGAGAGGTAGAACAGTACAAGTGCCCCATCAGCCACATCCTCGTCACATTCAAGTCGCCTCTTCATCCCAACGAAGTGTTCAACAAAGTCTTCCCGGCGAATACGCCAGTCAAATTCGTAAAACGCAAATTGGCCAAATTGCTCGCAGTGTCAAACAGCAATCTTTTGCTGACTAAGAATCGAACCGTGCTCAAAGAAACCAGTATGCTCTCAGACCTGAAAGCTGATCCAGTCGGGAACCTAGTTATCGATGTATTCACCAAAAACTCCGAGGATTTCACTTTGTCCTCGATACCGAAGGAATCTTACGTGCACGAGCTGCTTCATGCAGTTATCCCGAAAAAGAAAACTATGCCTTTCATAGCAATAAAGTTTAGGGTTCGTAACCAGAATGGGATATTCACCCGCTCCTACCACTCTATTATGAAAGTACACGAGATAAAGAAAAATTTGGGTGGCCTATTTCAAGTAGACCCCGATAACTTGATTTTACTTCGAGGAGAACATCCTCTCAAAGACCGTATGGCTCTGATGGATCTCGATTACGACAAGTATGGTATAGTGGAGGTGGAATTACTGATGAAAAACAATGAAAAGCTGAATTTAGATAAATTATACAAGGAACTTCCTATTCATGATGTTCTGAGTGTTATGGTGCCGTTCGGGAATTTAATGAAACAAATAAATGTAGAAATATTTTCAGAGCCTATGCAAAAGCCTTATTTGGGCGGTTATAGAAATGTTCACACTGGTGGGTATTAAAATTACATTCCTATTCAGGTAGTTAGATACTATTATGTAAAAAGTGTTAAGTTAAATCGATTAGGAAAGTTTATTAATGCATTTCCGATATTTGGGCACTGTTTTAAGTGCCATAGTCACAAAAGGCACACTTACTACAACCAGGCCTGTGTATCTTCCCGTGTAGGTAGCAAAAACGTACCTACGCGCGGCGACCCCTTGGTAAGGGATTAAACAAGTTGGGTGTCGCTAGCCGGCAGCGACCTGTCCCGCGTTTTATTCACCGGCGGTGCGCGACACTAGGTTGCTGGTTAGACGAGCGTGAATAAATTCCTAGAAAGATGCGCTAGATGGCGTAAGTAGATTCTTGTGGCAGTCAACCCTATCGCGTTGCGTGATAGTACATCACTGAATAGGTTTAGTGTATTATGAATCATATTCCAGAGTCATAAGAATGAAATTATCTTGCAATGTATTTCTGTAGGTGTCTACTAATAGGAAAATGTGCTTGAGTCAGAGGCGAACTGAATAACACCATATCGTTAACAACATTGAGTAGATATTTCTTTGAAGTTCATTGCAAAGTCATACTTCTGTACGGAGTACTAGTACTTATTCTGTGCTACAACTAAATAGTCTGTAAATAATGTGATAAATACCTTCTTAAATGTGCCCCTACGTTACTTTTCAGGCACTGAATATCACCATGCATACACTCAGACACCGCAGAAGCCTGAAAAGCTTCTGCCGGAAAGCAAAAACTGTAGGGACACACAAACTGCTGAAGAAAAGGAGAAGATTTATGTAAGTAATTTAATCACTATAGTCCCACACGTTCATGAGCGACCATGCTGCATCCCTGCAAGACGTGATGGGATGAGGAAGCGCCAATCGCACGCGACTGTCATAGAAAATCCCCTTCCCCGAATCACCACGCGTCCTGCTGACATCTAGCATGCCTCGCCCTCGCACCATTGGCGACCGCAGGAAGGTCGCGCACGATCTTCTCGGACTATACCAAATTTACTGACTTCAAAAATGTACTAGTTTAGACGAAAAGGCTTATTGCTAAAAGTAGCAAGTCATTGCAGTAATAATTAAATTAAAAGTGACTTACCCAGTCCACTGTGCTCAGAATGAAGCTTGAAGTGTCGCCCACATCAGCTCCTATGTCCCTGAGGCTGTTGCGTTCTGTTACTTCCAATAGTCGGCCAAGCAGCTGAGGACTATTCGAGTTCAATAATCTTCCAACAATAACGGCGCGTGAGGGAAGCAGTTATGTTGCACTGTCACTTCCTAAATACAACATCATTCCACTTTCCTAATACTCGACCAAGCCAACTAGACAAATGTCAAACGACTTACGACGACGAATACAACGAAATTACCAAAGGCAATTAAAAAGCAATATTGTTTCAATTTAGAGCCTTTTACCTAAGTTTATTTTCACACTATTGCTTTTTAATTTCCATCGGAATTTTCGTTGTATTCGTCATCGAAAGTCATTGAACATTTGTCGAGTTGGCTTGTTCGGGTAGTATTTGTTTATAGTCCGACCGCCTAACTCGATTCCTCTTCTGCGGGGTACAAGGATGCGGGGGTAGACGAGAACGCACCCATTCTGTACCCCAAAGGCTCAGGCGGTCGGACAATGGTCTTGTTGTATCGATAAAAAAAATATTTTAATTGTTACAGGACACAAACTACAGTCGAGCGACCCAAATGAACACTGTCCACGCCTACATACCGAACGTAAACGACAAAATCATAGTTCCACAACCGTATGAAACTTACGAGCAAATGATAATTCGCCTGAACCATAATCATTACGCCAGCATCATTCAACGGGCTTTCAGACATCACCAGTTCAGGCAAAAAGTTGACCGTTGGCTTCGAGAGTGCAGGTACGAAAAATATTGAGGGTAGGTAGTCACTTAATTTTGCACTATAACTAATCGAGGGAACTTTTGCATAGGGAACGCATAGAAAGGATGAAGGAAGAAGATCGACTTGAACGAGAAGCTATAGAAAGACGTCTACGCAGAGACCTTGTCACCAAGACATTTCCAAGGACGCGTGAAGATTTTGATCAACTTTATGCAATGGTTTGTTTAATAAATACCTGCATACTCTAATGAACAAAGAAAATAATCATTTTCAATTAACTGTATTTTTTATTGCAGGTTGATCGCTGGAAACACGCGGAAATTGCCAGAATTTCACAACTGCACTCAAAAGGTCCCAAAATAGCCGAATTCACATTGCTCCTTGACAAAGAAGTAGAACTTTTGCGCTGCATCGAAGCCTACAGAGTAAAAGTAAAAGAAGACAGTAAAAAAATTAAAGATAAAAAGTTTTTGGAGGAAATAACAAAGCCGGTCGCGTGGTTTGGCAAAGATGGCAAGCTGATCTCTATGGACACCGTAGAAATACAGAAAGCGAGGAAGTTGAAAGAGCTATACAATTCGTTTATTCGAGAAGACATGGAAGTGAAAGAACGCATGGAACTGCTGGTAGACATGAAATTCGCTCTGCAAGAGTTTCGCCACCCGCTTGCCGAAGAAGTAATAACACTTTTAGACCGAGAATGCGATCTCCTCGTTAGAAGATGTAACAACTATCAGATTGAATTTCTGAGACGTAGAATAGCTTCGACCATTTTCCAACTGTTGAAATCGTCAGAATTGAACTCGGGTGTTACGAAATGCAAAGACATTAGAGATTACAGAAAGATGGAGAACAGTCGCCTTCATTTCTGCGAGATGTGTCATCAAGTGAAAGCGTATACGGATTTCCCATTGAACGCGAAAATGAACGGTTTTCTAGTGTGTACTTCATGCTCTTGGAAAGATGTCACGGAGCGGCTTTGGATCGACATGACTCCATACAGGTTCATTCTTCGCGCTGTCCAACGGGACGAAAGACGACGCAAGTGCTGGGGTTCTTTGGCTTTCGTGCTGCAGGAGAAAGATATTTACTTCATCGTAGAAAAGCTTTGGCATTCGCACTCGGCAATAAGCGAGTGTAACGACATGACAGAGTTGCGGTTGTGTCGATGGCACGTCGACGAGGACTGGTCTCCGTGGAATTGTTTCTTAGTGACTGTTCAAGAGATGAAGGCACACCTTAAACTGGAAGCACCAGAGGAAGTGTACGACGAGGAGTTGGTGCAGAAGGTGGCCAACAAGCACAAGCTTGCCAAAGCCAATTTCGAGCAGCTGATGAGTGTGAACAAACGCTTTACCGAGACTGGGCAGTGGCAAGGCATCAGGGCTCCTGCCGTAGCACACACAGAGGCTGTTGAACCCATATGAAAATCTTCCTCGATCATTTTGTAGTTTTGTGAATCATGCTTGGCTATTGTTACTTTATAATGTTATTTATAACGCGTTAGTGTTTTTATCATTTTATGAAATGTTTTAGCTAAATGAGCCTTAAATGTTTATTATTCTGTTACCATAAATATCGTCTCGTTAGCGTTAAATATTTATGACGCTATAGAAATACAACTAGGTACCACAGAATAGAACAGAAAGTAATTATTATGCTCACTTTGAAATCGAAGTTGTTAACTGGTTATGTTTAAAACTTATGTACTGGTAGGAACAGCAGCAGCTTTCGATTAGATGTTGTGAAAAAGCACTTGCTTCAATTTATTGTTACTCTGTAGTAACGCGATGTATAGTGTGTGTAATATTTTAAATCTAGTTATAGCAAATATATTATTTAGTATTTTATCCAAATATTTTATTTTTTTACTAATAAACTACATAGGGGGTAAAATAGGAAACACGAACTTATTTAAATTGTCTTCTTTTAATAATTACACGTAATACTTTATAACATAATTACACGTTACATATATAATAATAATTTCTCAAGATATCAAACTCTGGCGATAGTCTAAAACAACATATTATATTCAAAACACAGATGTGATATAAAACGATGAAAATTCATAACGAAATGCAATTTAGAGCTACACATAGTACATACATAGATCAATAAGTTACGTAAATATAATTTAGGCAATAAGGTTCAATATAGCTGTACAAAGAACACGTAATTCCCTAGTCTTTTAAATAAAAATAAAACCCCACAAATTATCATCATAAATTCTTGGATACAACCTCGTACAAACACTTATCGGAAATTATTATAACAAAACCCTTAAAAAATAGTAAAGCTGTCTGAAAATATCGTGTTTTCGACGGTCGTGAGATACAAATATCTGGAATGGAACTGCTAGGATCTCAGCGTTAGATTATTGAACAGCAGTGTCATAACCCAACTATGGCCAGGCACATCCAAGCATGGTTGACCAATATACAAAAAAGCTACTATTAACAATCATAATATTTTGTGATGAATAGCATCCAGTTACAACTAGACGGACACATTTCAGTAATCTCCTAATGGAAAACCATTTGACTTTGTGCCAAAGCCCAAGTCGATATTTAGAATCTTTGAGACCAGTACCAATCCGGATAATTGTTCATACCCGTTCAAATTGGGATCAATCGAATACACATTCTAATAAATAGCACGCACAATAATCAGTTCATTAAAATTTAAAATTTGCATGTATATAACGATGGGTATTTTATATTAAATCCAAGTTTTTATTATTTGGTAGGTTGGGTTCACAGAAGCACAACTTTAGATTGCATAATATCGAATGAAGTAGCTCATACATTGAAGTGTACAAAAAAATCACAGTTTAATGCATGCGTCACTCACTATACTTATATTCGGAATATTGCAAAAGACAGTCATGGGAGCCGGCCGAGAAAACCATGTAATTTAAAAATAACGAGCCTCCACTCAGTTGATTTTCTTTGACCATGATCTTGGTGCAAGATGTCTGATATTTGCATGCTATTAATGAAAATGTGTATTTACACATTACGAGTTATAATATTCTGGGATTACTCTCTGGGATCGTGATTTCAATATGACACCTTCTTTTAACATTTTGGAATCTAATTTACATGCCATCTTGTTTAAATTATCTGTAATACGTCTATAGCCACAATTTGATATAACGCAATAATAGCTAACACTTTCATCAAATCTCCATGTGAATAAGGCGCAAGAACTGTTAACATTCGTCACACCACGACACAATAAAGCAACCCAGTCCACCGATTAAAAGTTCCGTTACAAAATATAAAAAATATCCATCCACACAAATGGACTATCGTCGAGCCAGCTCTGGTATAATTAGTCATATATTTTGTAACAAATCTCAGGTAAATTGATAGCTTCCGATAAAATTATCATCAATAAAACTATTCGTAAACTTCATTTTATCGTTCATTCAGTAAACACCATCAACAGTGCACACAGATTTTAAGATTAAGTAGGTTAAGTGCCTTAGCAATTAATTGAATTTTAAAAATAAGTGTAACCAAACCGCCAAAAATAAAACTCGAAGTATCCTATCGGACAATCAGTCAGGTTGTGATGGTAAGTCTTTCGGAAACGAGACACTACGTAAAGGATTGATAAATCTATCATCTTCGTTCGCTGTCTAGTGCTATCAACTAGTGGTTAAAAATCCAACATAATTTTCCTAATCAGTTACATGTACGCATATTCGTTGTCCTGCGATCAGCGGACCAACTTCAACGTCAATTTGTACATTGTTCCCGTGCGGGCGGCGATACGGAATCTTATACGACCGAATCAAATCAACCATGCCTTCTCTTCTCTAATTTTCTCAACAAAGACCGAACTATTGATACTAGCTAAAATTTATTTACAATAAAGAATTGTGCCTCCTTAGAACAATACTCTATAAATCGTAACCCTCTCAGAGCGGTATGATACAAAAAGTGCAGACACAATATTCACATAAAAGAATACATATCTATTATACACTTACACGACTATTTTTGCACTTTTATATTGCCAGTTCAGTGGCTTAAACTCGGAATATCTCAATTTAATTAAGACTTTCATAACCCATGTCCAAGATCAACACAACTACCTATTTCTTAACAGTCTGCGAATTATATTTACACCGTATTTTAGAGAAGGAAGAGATATCGATACAAAAAGAGGCCCTAATAATAGCCGTGTGCAATCATACATCCACCACCTATGTTATGGTAATTACCTATTACAAATGGCATGTAATCTATTACTAGTCGGCTTCATAATATACAAGGATTCGATTTGCGATTTGGTCTATATTTACAAGTCTTAACACATGGAGTCAACTCATTCCACGGGATGTATCGAGTATGATGCCAATTCTTAACACGTAACATTTTATTGACGGTCGATTAATAGTTCATTTTAAAAATGCACGTGCATAAACATCTAGTTTAGTCTAATATTACGAAACTAAGTGTAAAGCCGACGGAGACATAGCTCGGGTCGCGGAGCGAACGAGGCGCCCCCGGGATGAAATTAATAGAACTCAACGTCAACCGGGGCGTCTCAGCGGTACTCGCCTGGCTCGGTGGTACCCTTGTGCCTCAACGGTACAAGTCCCAGTAGTTAGAGGTACCCACCTGTCGCAGAGGTACTCATTACTCAGCGGTGGCCGCCCGTCCGCTTGGTCCGCCCGTCTCAGTGGTAGTCGACTTCCATGGACCGGTCGGAGCTGGAGTTGTAGGCGCTCATGCTGTAGTTGAGGTTACTTAGCGACATATCCTGCGGCACGTCCGACGGCGAGCTCTGGCAGTAGGGCGGGTAGTCGGCGGTGTACGGCGCGGGAGGCTGGGAAGGACCCTCCGGTAAGTTCTCCTTGTCGCTCGCCTCCATGAACTCGATTATGCGCTGCGTCGCTTTCACGTGGGCCACTATCGCCGCCTCGGCCTGGAGGTAGAAATTAGATAAATCAATATTTATGGATTTATTACATTAGCCCAAACATTTAGTTACCCATTACTGGTTAACAAGATATGATAATTTATAATGTTGAAGTTTCAGCGACGATATATACGCATACTTGGATTTTAAATTCCCCAATCCTAATGTTTTCAGAAGAGGAATTGAAAATGTCCCGCGGCTGTGAATTCTGTGAAATAACTACAGCAGGTAAACATATGGTTAATGTAAGGTGCAAATTGATAAATATGATTTTTTTTTTGTCGACTTTAGTAATTGCATAATTGGAATATAGAATACTATTAAACGAGTATGTAAAATTTATTTTAAACTAGTTGCATATATTTTTAGTTAACAATACAAATTCTTACACAACAGAATTAATAATTGAGAGTCTAAATAGTTACATATCATGCTCATATGTACAGTTACCCAACTGTACAGTTAAGTTGTAGATAGGTATTACATCTTCGCTTAAAGACAATAACACAAAAAATTAAAAAGTTTAAAAATAAGATAACCTAAAAATACTATTCAAAAGAACTAAAAACTGAGCAAAACGATGATGATGATGAATCATAAGACTCATAAAGGGCACGTGATACTCCTACCGCACATGTTAGACAAGGTCGACGACCTCTCATAGATCGGGCGTCGACCCAACTCGAGACTTGGTAAAAAAAACGCGCGCTCAGAGGTTAAGTACCTTTCGAGTACTTTCCGCGTATATTTTAAGGGCATTGATACAGAGAAACGTTCGGCAACTAATTTACAGTGGGTCGTGTGAATTACTTCAGTTTTTTTATGAGAAACATGAATGAAGATCAACTTTCAGATGTTTAGGTAAAATTGTAATTCAGGTTGTATTATTAAATATTACATACGTCGATAAACGGCAATTGGGAATGATCCACCATGATTTATTTTAGGAAAATCAGATGGCATTTTTTTTTTGTTGGGAACATCATCGTGGTAGACTAGATCTCATAGATCCCAATTTTGACTCATGGAATCACACATAAAATTATGAAATATCAATTCTACATTCGTTAGGATAAGAATTATCGAATGGTAAAAAAGCTAAGCGGAGAAAAATTTTCTAATCATCCGTGAGTTCGACTCCCAGGATCTACAACTAAATTTGTATAAAGAATTTTGTAGTCTTACATCTAAAAAAAAATTCCACTAGTGTTCTGATGTTTTAAATGATATTTTAACAGATAATGATTTTTGAAATTTTCATTTTAAAAGCACGCCTTAACTCTATATTTAATAAACTGTAACCTTCGATTTCGAAAGTAGTACTATATACAGACGAACGGCCGAGACAGTGGTCTGAATGCTGGCCGATCACTGTGTTTTGGTGTACGCAATCCCAAACGGCACGCGCGCGCGGACGGCCGCGGCGTGCGCCGGCGCCGCCACCGCCATGTGTGTGAGTGAGTGCGTGTGTGTGCGACAGAGACGAGGGTACTCACGCTGGCGGTGAGCGACAGGAACGCGTAGTACTTCTTGAGCGTGGGCAGCAGCGGCGCGTAGGCGGGCACGCGCGCGCGGACGGCCACGGCGTGCGCCGGCGCCGCCACCGCCATGTGTGTGAGTGAGTGCGTGTGTGTGCGACAGAGACGAGGGTACTCACGCTGGCGGTGAGCGACAGGAACGCGTAGTACTTCTTGAGCGTGGGCAGCAGCGGCGCGTAGGCGGGCACGCGCGCGCGGACGGCCACGGCGTGCGCCGGCGCCGCCACCGCCATGTGTGTGAGTGAGTGCGTGTGTGTGCGACAGAGACGAGGGTACTCACGCTGGCGGTGAGCGACAGGAACGCGTAGTACTTCTTGAGCGTGGGCAGCAGCGGCGCGTAGGCGGGCACGCGCGCGCGGACGGCCGCGGCGTGCGCCGGCGCCGCCACCGCCATGTGTCCCAGCAGCAGCGCCACGTAAGCGCCCACCATCGTGTGTTCCATGTGTGTACCGGCGCGCGCTAGCACTGGAGAGCGAGACATGTATCCGTTGAAATGTATAAAACAAGTGACAGTCGAAGATAGGTCATCAAAAATGTAGTCCCCGCAGACTGAAGTCTTTCCATCGGCCCCGTTTTTTAAAAAATATGAAGAGGTAAAAGTGTGGACATCACAATTAGCCGATAAAAAGTGTCATCATTATTTGCTTGCTGCGCTATTCCCATTACACGTAGTAGATTTTTCTCTTCTCAATCCTACCATTCAATATAAAAGTTTGTTCATGCTAATTAAAAAACTAACGCCACATAAGTAGATAAAGAGAAACAAAGCTTTCTAAGAGCATTCAAAAGTTACCTATTTTGGTAGGGTTGTCACAAAGGGTTAGGACACCTAGCTCCTTCTTGCGAAAACAGAGATCGAATATTAAGTTCGAGGCATTGCGTCCACCGCAAAAGCACGATGAGAGTGATATCAAAAATCATGATGATAAACTGAAGCTCGAAGTCGTTTGATGCTTGCATTAGCCATGAAAGGTATGTAAAACGGAAACGTTAGCGTGTATGTTACGATAACGAAAACCAGTCTTTCTCTAAGTGGGCGATAACGCCGCCTTGTGGGCGCTTAAAGCTTAGAAAGGGGCGGTAAGGGGCCCAGAAAAATTTTTTTAGAGAAAGCTTATCCCGCAACTTTCCCTTGTATTTTGTTCGATCGTCCAACAATTTTTGATAGCCATCGTCATATTGAAGTGAACGTGGCTTTAGTGCTGTGCTGTTATAATGCTGCCAGCTAAATAAGAAAATGACAAAAAATGGGGGGCTCTACAAAACTAAATTTCAAAATGAGCGTTAGACGAAATAAGTTTGGGAATCTCTGTTCTAAAGTGTGAACTTGCTAACCTTTCTCACTAGTGATAAAATCGTATGAACTATTATTTATAACTAAACCATCTTCCAAAAAACATGTGTGTAATACGAAGTAAGTACTCACGCTTAGCGACGGTTTCGTCAATATCATCTTGAGATTGCTTTTTGTCTTTTTCTCCATCTAAAATCGCGTCCGTATTTTCCTCAGCTCGCCTGTGAAATTATACGCAAATCATCAGATTGAGACCAATTTGAAGTTTCGATTCTAGCATAATTATGATGTAAGTTACTATTTAGATTGTTACTACATAATTTTATTTTACTTACGACTACGAGTATTATTTTTGTAGTATTTATACAAGCTGTTCTGAAAATAGTGTAAGCCTGACAGATCACCAAAATAACCCCAATGTATGTTCAACAATTTTTGTAGTCTTTGAGGTATTCTTTTTTTAAGTTTTATTACTAGTTTCTGACCTTTCGAGTAGGTACTGTAATATCGATAGCATAGATGCAGGCTACATGACAATTAACCGGATACATGACTAACAGACAAAATCATCACATTTGTTCCTAGATGTAAACACCGAGGAACAAAAGCTGTTTCGAAAGCGTGTAAAAGATATTCTCACTAAAACTACACTGGACTGAAATTACTTTTATTATTGTATTGTTTCACATTTTTACTTAATATTTAATTTAAAAATTGTAAGAGCAGTCTCATATTTAAGGTGTAATTGTCTCACATATTTATTGTCTCTCATATTTTTTACTGAAAATACTACTGCATGCGAATCATGTTGTGAAAACTATTTTAGTGTATCATTCTAGTTAGATTAGTTATTCGCTTTCAAGCTATTTTGTAATTGTTTTGAATGTTACCTGTATTGTTTTCCAAATTAAATAAAATAAAAATAAAAAATAAAAGTAATTTCACAAAACACTAAGATTACTATTATTAAAAAAATACTAAGATTTTTAAAATCTTTGAAGGCAAAAATGGCAACATTTTTCTTCTGAACCTATTTTTATTATTCAGGTCCATCTAGGGTGTTCTGTCCTTGGACTTCAGGTTTACACAATTTGGGACACCCTGAATCAGTTTACCAATGGTTTCGTAAGTATGTAAACACTCTTTTGTGTTACCTGGCCAAGTCCTCTCTCATATGGAAGAGGTCAACGATCAGGTCTAAAGAGGATATACTCCTGGCGACAGCGTCGTCACCGTCGTCAACGCGGACCCGCAGGCTCAGCAGTTGCTGCGTGTTCACCTCGTTGTTCTGCACTAGGTTTATCAGGAGGAGCAGTACCTGGTGGTAAAAGATCAGTTATTTAGATACGGAAATGGGATTTCATTGGGCATGTATGAACTGATTTTAGGGTACAATTCAGCGCATAGTCAAGTAAACTGTGTTTCCCTGATCAGGAGTTTTCTAGAAGGTTCTGATCGCAAACTTCTGTTGGATTGTTGTTATGACACTGAGTGTATGAATAGAATTCCATAGCTTTATTTTTTTAAAGCGGGCTGACATCACCTCCAGGAAAACTGTTCATTGTAATCATTTTACATCATGAATAAATAAAATAAGCATCCTCCTTCCGGCTAGAAATGTTAGAAGGGCACACTAAACTATCTTTTTATGACGCGCTAGACTCGCTCGCTAACCATGCTAAGATAACTCGAAAAAATATGTTTATCAAACTTATAAGTCCCTATTGAATTTCTTAACATAAATTGATCGAATTAGTAAAAAAAGTATACTCACACAAACACTAAATTCGAAATTCCTGTCATCCGGTATGAAGTTTCCTTGATTGTGCAATAGGATGAGACAGATCTCCATAACAGAAGGTTGTTCTCCCACGACTTGAGCGCCTCGTGATACTGTAGATGAAAATACATCAGTATTTAAAATCTAGTTCTTATTTTTAAAGGCAGTCCTAATTTTAAAAAACTGTTATGTGATTACACCAGCACTCTGATTTGTGAAGTGCTACAAAGAATCCCGTGAATCAACTTTTATCTCAGGTCACAGGTCTCTGTAGACCTGCAAGTATTTGCTAGTATATCAAATTCTCTATGTGCAAATTAGGTGTGGAACGATCAAATCGAACGCAACGCGCAATGTGGCCGAGATGTGATATTACTTGGGATAGACATGTGTCAAATTGCATAAAATGTAAATAGATTTCTTATAAAACGTCCGAATTCTCGAAATCGGTCCTAGTACATGCTGCGTTGTAAGCAATGGCAAAAAAGTAATTTCATACATTTTCTACTTCTTCTGCTTCTTAAGGTGCTATCTTCTGTTGCAGTTCGGCGACCCTCATAGCAACTTGCGCCCTTACCGCGCTCCGCGCGATACCGCGGCTCTGAACAATGATCGGGTACTCCGTCCAAACCATTAGCGTAGGTTCTTCAGCCACGATATCTTCCTACGTCCGACACTTCTCTAGCCTACAGTACTTAGCGATTGAGCTATAAAAATACGGAGAGCTATAAGAAAGCCAGATTTGCTTTTCGTAGGTTTCTTATAGTCGAACACTTTGGTAGTGACTTCTCCACCCACTAAAATGCACAGCACTGACTGCTATTGCCGAACGAATGCGACGAATTGCCGAGCAGTTTGGCCCTCCGTATACTGATCTCCAGCCACTCAACTCTTGAAGAGACCTCACCACTCACTGAAGGCACTGACTCACTAGGACGCAAGAGATGGCGTCACCTTTTGAATTCTTTAAGTTGGTTACCCAACCAAACAGACACTAGATGATATACTCACATACATTTTTGGTAGCGCGACCGCCGCCACCGTGGTGGCAGTGAGATCGGGCCCCTTAGATAAACAAACATCAGGCTCACTCACCGTTATTCCCAAACGAATGCGACAGATTGACCAACACTTTGATCGCAGGTAGCGCCGCATCAAGTAAAGCTCCTCGCAGACTGGTCTCCGCTCTCGCCTCGCCAGCGCATCGACGCAGTAATGCCGCTAGCGTCCGCGCCGCGCCAAGCGACTCGCTTACTAGGTAGAGTTGGTTGTCTTCGTTCTGTTGGGTGACCTGGTGAGATAGAACGACACGAAATTAGTGCGGGTGCACTGTGCTTCATAAAAAAGATAAAGTATGCATTTTATAATAAAATTTGGACATTTGCGCGGACTAAGTCGCGGTAAATTGCTAGTTTGTATAAAAACACTCAAAAATAAGGAAAAAATCACTGTAAAACTTGAGATCTAAAGGATAAATATCGCTTTTCCTCAAATTAAGCATTCTCATATTTTGTTTGTTTAGAAAAATTCGGTCAACACCACACTTTCAAAACAAAGCAATCCGATTGCTTAAAAAATCTAATAATTTTAATCGGAATATAGGAGAGCTACGAAAATGAACATATCTAACGAACGAACTGACGGCCGTTGGGGCAGAAAGGTTCTCGATTGAGACCATTTCGTCAAGAGCGTATAACGTTCACCGACAAAATGAACAGACGACCATATAAAGGTCGTAAAATCGCACTGGATGCAAGCCGTTTAGGTAACCTACAGGGGAAGCCTATGTCTATGTTAGGCAGCTGATGACAATGATACTCGTTCTCCAACACACGCATCGCACCTATCAGCCTTGTTTAGCAAGTCTTTATGCGCGTGCGTATAAGTCTGCGCAGGCGCAACCAAGCGGGCGGCGCAGTCTTATATGGTTCGCACTATGTGGTGCAATCCGCGACGTATATTTGAAGGATAAATATTGCCTTTTCTTATGTCAGACAAGGGGAAGGTAGGTATTTATTGACTGTATTTACTCGTATATACCAATCCCAATTTTATTTAAACTATATTCACATTCTCCAGTGATGACATACGGATCCGAAACATGGGTCAATGAGTCTCAAAGTCACGCAGTGAGCTATGGAAAGGGCTAAGTTTGTTGTTTCCCTACGGAATCAAATCAGAATAAGGAGATACATAGAAGAACTTTTGTCAACTTATATTTGTTTTGTTTACTTCACATTGTTAAGTAAGTACAGTAAGTATGGATTTATTATTATATCTATGTATGTTTATGTAAGTTTATTATATTAATGTATGTATGTAGGTGTCTAATACATTGTTTGCATTAGAATAGTTCAATTATTATGTTGTTCTTTTTACGCCGCCACGACTATTTCTGCCTTACCTACTGGTTGACTGGTAGAGAATGCCTTAAGGCATTAAGTCCGCCATTTGTACTACTCTGTTTGTGCAATAAAGAATAAATAAATAAATAAATAAAGAACTAAAGATAACTAATTGCAAGTGGCGGTGGGCAGGGCACATTACGCGAAGAACTGATAGTCGTTAGGACAGAAAGGTTTTCGATTGGAGACCATTCAATCAAATACATAGCGCAGGACGTTGACGCAGATGGCCTTATAAAGGTCCCAAGATCGCACTGGACGCAGGCCGCTTTGTAAATCTACAGGGGGAAGCCTATGTCTATGTTAAGCAACTGATAATGATAATACTCACGTTCTCCAACACACGCATACACCGATCGGCCTTCCTTAACACGTCTATATGCGCGTGCGTCCAAGTCTGCGCGGGCGCATCCAAGCGGGCGGCGCAGTCTTGTATGGTTCGCACGATGTGGTCCACTCCGCCTAGAACGCGCAGTTCCTCTTTGAACCACTCGCCGGCGCGTTTGGAGGTTAGAGAGAGGAGTGTCTCCATTGCTAGATGACCGACCTGTTGAAAAAACATTATTTATTATTTTACCAGGTTATGACCTGATTGATAGCACACACAGGAAACGGAACGTTGCCGTATCGAGCCGTTAAGCTATTCTTTGTATAAAACTCTCGACTAAAACGCATAATCAGAGTTAGACTTTGGTCTTTCTACAGGCTATCATTTGATACCCATTTTGCTATGTTAAGAAAAAAATCAATCCCCCTCCTACCTTTATTTCCATTTACGGGCGCCATTTTTTAAATGTACATATAGCCTATCACGCTCACAATTTTCACAAATTCAACGACACCTCATATGTCAAAAACTGTCTAGCCGTTTGGGCTGTAGGGCGTGGCAAACAAGTATACATACATACATATATCCTCTCGAAAAACATAACCCTCCTTCCGCGGTCGGGTAAAATGATTATACGGTGACGTTGCGTTTTCGACTTGATATTTTGTGTACTTTTACGGGTGCGTCTCCATTGGTGACGAGCTAAACTGACATGACAACTTTATTTTGATGTTTTCGAAAGGATCTCCTGTAAATACCTCTTATAAACGTCAATAATAACAATAAACACTGGTTCTTATAAGGCCAGAACACGTCTTCTTATTTTTTTATGCTAAGCTGATAAAAGCGTCTGTAATTTTTGAAAGACGACTTGGAAGAACTGCCAAAACATATTTTACTGATTTATATGAGGCTAATTCAAGCCTGTATTGTCTTAATTATAGTGTACACTGTAATGATAGTTTTTAATATTTTTTAACATTCAGTAAGACTGAATGTTAAAAATGACATCAATGACTGAAATAATATTAAACTTACACTGTAATGATAATCAAAAATACTAACAAACTCGATATTATATCTGTGCTGTGAAGTCTAATTTTTTTTTTTTAATATTATGATATCAACTGACAATTCCGACGATACAATCGTTTTTATCCTAGACCTACCCTAGAGTTGTAATTCTAATTGAGCTAAACTAGAACTGACACTAGTCTAGTAGCAAGCACCAAGTAGGCCAAAATTGGTGAATTAATCAAATGCACTATCCCACCAATTGAACACTGGAACTTGTTAAGATAATGTAGGTACTTAGCTGGACTATTGTTGCTATGCGAAATAATTGACACAATTTCTCCCACATCGCTTATAGCATTACGCTCCGCGCAGATAGGTCATAGCCACCGACCGGTCGCCGCACACGTGAAGCGAGTGGCTCAACGCCATAAATCGATGATTGTAATTATTACATAAACTATTATTTATAATTTCGAAGATTATACTTATGACAATCCTCACGTATTTCCCGCATGGATGTATTAAAGCGAATGATGAAAATCAATTTAAAAATTTTATGCTAAGATCAATTAAATACTAGATGTTAAGTCAATGTATAAATGGGAAATCCTCCCTAGCTAGGCACAAATAAGATAACGTAACGATACTGTTGTAAGACAGCTCGGAGCGTCGGTGGCGCAATGGCTAACGGCCATGTACCACCATTTCTGAGTTATGTACATTAGTTGTTTCACTAACCGATGCTCTTACGGTGTGGGACAACATCGTGAGTAAACCTGCACATTCAGGCGACTGAATGTGTGTAACCATGATCCAAACCTATCAGGTTCCCCTGTTACCAGGATCACGGAGGTCAGATGGCAGTCGCTCCACTGTAATTACCTGACATCTGCTACATCCTGGATAATGGTCAGCGGACCCTGGGCACACACAATCGGGATAACGCTAGGAAGATGATGATGACTGTTGTAAGACAGCACACAAAGACACGTTAGTTGGCACACTAAGACACATTAGTTGGCCCGCTTCTGTGTGACGATTTGTATGGCGAAACTATCTAGTATTTGAATGATCTAAGTTGTCATACTTCAAACTTAACTTGTCATCTTGAGTTGAGGAAGAAGTGACCACTATGAATACCAATCTCGTGATGGTTTTGAGGATTTCCTTGAGGTTACATTAGTTGAGGCCGAGTGGAGGAAATTTTGTCTAAGCATCTTAGAATACGGGTGTCAGTGTTCGCGACAGGCCACCGAGGGCGGCCACTCGCCATTTCGACAAAACATCTGTCAAAGGATGTAGCAGATGAGTGTCAATTGTAGCGGCCATCGACCATCTTGGTTTACGAGGGACCAAAGGGCGTGGCATGTTCGTTGCCCATCTGCGCAAAGCCTTATTGGTTTGTGATAAACTAAATAATAGATAGAAGCCGGCGTGCCAGCCATTCGACCACGGAGGTAATAATAATAATAATCATTTAATCCTCACCATAATCATACATAGAAATGTTACAGAATTTTTACTTAAGTAGGTACATTGATTATGGCGGGCTGACACCTATACTAGGAGTGATCCTGTGTCATAGGTTGTCAACCCTCCACCTCCGGCTTTACTACATAAAGATTTGTTATTTTTTATTTGTATGAGGACTTAAACAAAAATTGAAAGCTTTGAAAAAAGACAAACAATATTAATAATTAACTTATCTAGAGAGCGCTGCAGTGTATAATTATGTTGTATGTGTCGGTGTAAAAATTCGAGATAAAAAATAATTTTGAAAGAAATTTTTAAAAGAATAAAACTTAAAAAGAAGTTGTTGCTTTGACAAGACGCAGTACATTATACCAAAATGGTCAGTAGTTTCTCCGTAGAGTGATAGTTATACTCACGTAGTTTGTTTTTTAAATATGTTTTCAACTTTAATTTATTTATTTTATAAATTGGGTAAGAGTTATTAAAAAGACGATACAAAAAAGGGGCCATAAAAGTAATTTGGCGCTGGGCAAATTTAGTTTGAATGGTTGGAACCGGGATGCGAGTGCGTCTTCTACCCTGTGCTATTTGGTCTGGGTCGATAAATTTATGGTGGCGAAGGATGGTATTATGGATATACAGATGCCGTACAGTCAGGATATTTGTCTCCCTGTAAAGTTCTTCCGTGCAGTATCTTCTTGGTTTATGAAACATAAGTAACATCTATGGTCCGATAAGTACGTGCGCGACCCTCCTGCGCCCGGCCATACGCGTGGGGGACGAAGAAGCGCCAATCGCACGCGACTGCCGTATAAAATCCCCTGCCCCGCATCATCCCGTCTCCGCTGACATCTAGCATGACTCGTCCCCCGCACGTCTTTCGCTCGGCAGGAGGGAAGCGCATGAACTATTCAGACTATATTTATATTAGGCATTAAGTCCGCCATTTGTACTTCTTTGTTTGTGCAATAAAGAATAAATAAATAAATAAATATTATGATAATTATTTTAGTTAACAGGCAGGCAGTTGAGGCAAGTAATAGCTGCCTGTATCGTTTTTCATATTATGTTGAGCTGGTTTAAATAAGCGTCAAGTCGGTTCTTGAACTCGTTGATAATTTGGGCAGGGATCACATCGTCCGCAAGCCCATTTCATGCTTTGAACTATATTGCTAAGAAAATGCTTGTGAGGGCTACACTGAGATGTTGGTACAGAGTTTGAGCTGGTGAAATCTAATAGATGGTCATTTTCGTTGCGCGAGAATAGTTGGTTGAACGTTTAAAGGTCGTAATTAGCATTCGTGATAAAGAATAATACATACTGTAATGTTATCCAGGTCCAAATGCTGCGCCTTGCCTTGGCTCTTGATTTCAGCGCACAGCTCCCGGACGCGTTCTTGTGTTTTCGCCAACTGCGCCGATGTGAGTCCGCAGTCGTCTAAGGCGTTTCTACAAAAATGTTTACGATTAGAACTCTTCTCTTCTTCTATCTACAGAACTTTAGAAGGCATCTTTACAGTGTGGGATGAACCCCTGATACAGTAAGTACTTCTTATGTGTTGTAAGCATAATTTTTATGCTTATCAACTGTTATATCGCTTCATTTACCTAACCTTGCTCAGCACAGCTCCTGTGGAAATCGCTTAGCGGAGCGATGCTAGGATGCTAATGAAGCGAGTTTATTGGTTCTTATCAAACATATCTCTCGCTACGCATCCTCGCATACATATGGTGGAAACACAGCCTTATGATTGTAGTATCTGCATAATATCATTCATTTCACAAAAAGTACCTAGTAAATACCTACCAAATGCCAATTTTAATTGTAAGGTCTGTTTTTCCCCATAGGGAGTGCTGTGCTCTCAACTCAACGTTTTAGTACTTAGTCACAATTTATTTATAAATATCTGAAAGTGTCAAGCTCGTAACACTAGAAATGATTAAAAAAATACACTAAAACAAAGTACAGAAATGTTTAACTACTTTTGATATTGATCTGACTATACATATGTTGATGATGATCTTGACTTTACATAATCACAAAAAAACACTCACTTGTGCGACACATCGGATTCGAGCAAGTTCAACATGAGTTCTAACGACTCCCGGTCAAGGTCCATGTTGAGTCGGTCCTGAGACAGCACGAACATCACCGTCGCCGTGCACAGCCCTAGACTCTGTGGAGAGAAGAATATTTTTTACATCTTTGCTCTGATTAACTGCGTTGCTACCGTACACAAGTTTTTCGCCTGTTTCTTGAAGACTAATTTCATTATTCCATCTCTTTTCCTGCTAAATATACGAAAAGATCAACCAAAAGCCGTTAGCTGCTAAAGAAATTACCGAATCCATATACAATTTAGCTGACTGCAGCTACACTTCTGAGTTCTACAAAACTCGAACTATGCATTATACGCTGCAGACTGAGGTTGCTATCGGACTTATAGGCCTCTTCTATACACACGTTTTTTCGCCATAAAAACACGGTTGCCAGTGTTGTATGGATCATTGTGGGAGCTTGTTGACATAAATGGCGACAAATCTTCACGGCGCCCCCGCCGTATCCACCCCATTTATGTAATCAAGCTCCCATAGTGGTCCATACAACACTGGCAACCGCGTCTACATACGGCGAATTAACCGTAGTTTTTCATGGCGAAAAAAGCGTCTCAGTGGTCCATACAACACTGGCAACCGCGTCTACATACGGCGAATTAACCGTAGTTTTTCATGGCGAAAAAAGCGTCTCAGTGGTCCATACAACACTGGCAACCGCGTCCACATACGGCGAATTAACCGTAGTTTTTCATGGCGAAAAAAGCGTCTCAGTGGTCCATACAACACTGGCAACCGCGTCTACATACGGCGAATTAACCGTAGTTTTTCATGGCGAAAAAAGCGTCTCAGTGGTCCATACAACACTGGCAACCGCGTCTACATACGGCGAATTAACCGTAGTTTTTCATGGCGAAAAAAAGCGTCTCAGTGGTCCATACAACACTGGCAACCGCGTCTACATACGGCGAATTAACCGTAGTTTTTCATGGCGAAAAAAGCGTCTCAGTGGTCCATACAACACTGGCAACCGCGTCTACATACGGCGAATTAACCGTAGTTTTTCATGGCGAAAAAAACGTGTGTACAAAAGGCCTATAAGTCCGATAGGAACCTTATCCTGTAACACATAATGCATAGTTTTGAAGAACCCAGAAATGTAGCTGCAGTCAGCTAAATTGTCTATGGATTCCGTAATTTCTTTAGCAGCTGACAGCTGTTGGTTGACGTTTCAAATGTTTTTGTAGTGGTATCTCTTTTTACATATTTTGCAGGAAAAGAGACGGAGTAAAGAAATTAGTCTTAAAGAAATGGAATAATGAAATTAGTCATATAGTGGACTTTGGATTCGAACTCACGTAATATGACTGTATTTTTGTTTAAGAGATTACATGCATCAGGGTTATTTATTTTAGTATGGGAATCGAGTCATTTTAACCATCAATTTATGTTTACCGGCTATTTAAAAATTGGTAAAATCTGGTCTTAATGAACAGGCACGTTCATTATTACCTGGTCATTGGTGGCGTCGTGTAGCGCGCTAAAGAACTTCTGAACGATCCCGTGCGCGCGCAGGTGCATGCGGAACGCCGGTGCCGTGCACTTGCTGGCCAGCGTGATGGCCGACAGACAACGCGTCGACATCGGGTTGTTGTCCTGTTGACATTCAAATAAATAAAATAAGCCTTTAATTCTCTCACCATGAACCTTACCATCGCAAATAATGCAATTTCAAAACCAGGATAGTTCCCTTAATTCGTACCATGACCAAATGAGCAAGCCCGCAGCAGGGCAGTATGTGTAATCTGTCACCAATCAATCGGACTTTGGTTTTAATATACAAAAAATACCTGTAATGCATCCAATAAATACTCCACATCATCATTAAGCTCTTGGAATTCACCAATTTCTTGAATTTGATGTGCTTTCTTCACATTTCTGACAACTGTATAGAACTGTAAAATAAATGGTGGGTAAGTATCTCCTTCAAAAGAAAAGAAATGAATATGTTAAGTTAGGGCGGGCGCTCATTGAGCTACTAGACGCAGCCACAAAACAAGTGAGGATGGGCGCCTCCTGCAGCTTCTGGCTCGACCGCGACCGCTCGAAGGCACAGGTTGCATCAATGCCATACAAAATGAATGAATAAACTCGTCTGCAGCCTCTGGTCGAGTCATGTGGCCGCGCCCAGTAATTCAATACTTGTCCACTCTTAGTATACAATTATAACAATAATAAATAATAAATTGTTTTAACAAACACACCAATTACGAGAGCTTGTGCTATGGTGACTAGAATAACTATGGATAGACATACTTATATACATTTTTATAAACATCCATGACTTAGGCACAAATGCTCATGCTCATCACACAAACACTTGCCTCTTGCGGGACTCGAACCCGCAACCGCCTTGTTTAGAAGTCCGGGGTGCGTACGACTACACCAAGACGGTCGTCAAATTCAAATAACTTGTTCGAAACCTCACATTATTAAAAAGTTTAAAAAAATACTTACTTCCTTAGCTTCTTTAGCGCATTTTACACTAGTATAAGGTTTGACAGTTTCTACTGCATCTAGATCATCAACTATTGGATCTGGCGCCTTGTATCTAGTAACTCTGGTAAGCTCTTCTGGCACTTGACTAACAGTCGTCCGTGCTTCTGAATTCTCAGGTTGTTCTGGCCTTGGAGTCTCATTACCTTTCTGTAAAAACATGCAATGCTTGTCAATGCAGTAATAAAAATTATTTAAATTATCTTACTCTTTAATTTTGTTAGTACTTTTACAGACAATAACTCATTCATAATCATCAGAATAATGACAATATAATTACAATGTTTGTTGTATATTGTACAATCGGTTTGTTACAGTTCTACTCCATTTTGTAGATGGACCAAAAATATGTAAATATTGTATAACTAAATTAAGACAGACTGACTAATGATACAACAGTAAATGATTCATACTCACATCATTGGCCCATTCATGTCTATAAAGATGGCGTCTCTTTCTTGCTGGCAGAGGGGAAGGATTATCATTAACTAATGATTTGCTTTTGAATATTGATCCTTTCTTCTTAGTGATAACTAACTTCACACTAGGTTTATCTTCAATATGCTCCTCAGAATCACCCACACCTTGTGGTGACTTAAACACTTCATCCGGCTGTGCTTTATGAGAATCATCCTCTTCATTAGGGCAACTATTATATGCTGAGTCAGTAGATTGTGTGTTTGTCTGAGAATGACCCGCGTCATCATTGATGTTTAATTGATCATCCTGAATCTGGTCATCAACTGGTTCTGGCTCCTGGTTTGGTTCCATTTGATCTTCAACTTCCTCTTGTTGAATATTATTTTCTTGAGGAAGCTCCACACTATAGTCAGGACTTGAATGCTTATGTTTATGCTTGTGCTTTTTATGAATTTTCAATTTGAGAGAATCAACTGTCTTAGTGACTTCTGTATCACCAGAAAGAATGTTAATTAAATCATTCTTTTCATCTTTATTATCTGATTCATTTTCAATTCCTTGACTAATTACAGGCTCAACAGTAGGAGCAGCATCAACTGCTGCTTCAAGTTTTTTCTTTCCTTTTCTAGTTTCTTTTTTAGGTTCAACTACAGCTGCTTTAGCTGCATGTTTACTTGAATAAACAGTTGTTAAAGCATCTAAATAGTCATCGTTTTCACTATAATTTATATTAGGTCTATTCCTCCTTGATCGGCCAGTAGAAGCCTCAGGAGGTTTAGGCTCTGGTTGAGGTTCTTTCGGTTGCATTTCTAATCTAGGTGATTTGGAATTGTGACCAGTTGAATCCAATTTTTCCAATTGGCTCTCAATTTCATCAATTGCTGGTTGTTTATTTATTATTTCCTTTGGAGTAGGTGATGGTGAAGCAAGTGTTTTATAAAGGTCATAAGCATCTGAACCGGGCAAGGGAGAAGTAATTTTCTTAGATTCATCGTCAACATTTTTATGGTGCTTTTTATGTGATTTGTGTTCTTTCTTTTCCTTTTTCTTCTCTTTCTTGTTTTCTTGGTTGAGTCCAGCACATTTTATTGTAATTTTCAGACCTTCATGCTTAGGTGAGCAAATAGTCTCCATTGCAGGACTCTTCTTGTGATCGGATCCAAAATCTGAATGAGTATCCAAGGATGAATGTCTATCAGAACTGGGTGAAGTCAAACCTTCATTAGAGTCTGTACTGACAATCCTTGAGGTACCTTTAGATATCCTTAGTACTATTGGAGGTGGCTTTCTTTCCTCATTGGAGTCCTTACTTGTCGATGGACTAACATCAGGTTTCATAGAAGTAGGGCTAGCAATTACTGGGCTGGCCTTTGGTGATGGAATTTTTGGGGATTGACTGAAAGGGCTCAGCTGGGGCTTTGGTTGAATAGGTTCATATCTAGCAAAATCTGGTATCGGGCTGTTACTACCATCTTCTGCATAATTTATTACTTTATTACGATTACGGACCAAATATCGTTTGTTGGGAGGTTGAGCATCTGATGTAGGGTCTTCTTTTCTGGAAGCCTTTGTGGCCACTGAATTCTTCTTTGCCTTGGCCTTTTCGAAACTACGTCTAGGTAGTTCTGGTGATGATGAGTCTCTATTGTATACCCTACTCCTTTTAGTTGTTTTCTTTTCTTTGCTATTAGAAGGATGCTCTGGTGACAGTGGTGCTGCAGGTACTGGAGGAGCATAGGTGATCTGTGGTACTGGTGGGTAGGGCTCAGCATTCCGAGACTTGAAAAACTTCTTAGGCTTAGGTGGCGGTTGTTCAGTTTCAACCGCAGGCACTGTCAGCGGACTATTCTGATCTTGAACAGGCTTTTTGACAACATTATTAGCAAAGGCTGTAATGGAAACCAAAATGACAACTTATCAAAAACATAAGTTTATAATTCATAGTTTAAGTATGAATTTAAATAAGTACAGAAAAACAAATTACAATGTGGACATAGCAAACATTACATCCGAATTTTATTATCTTCCTAATATCACACTACTATATAAAACATATAGTAATGAATAAATATTCACGTCTAACTCGAATAAGTGTCTGAACTTAACTTTCACTAATTTGTTATCAGCAATACTATGTAAGTTGTTGCAAAATATATTGGTCTTAACAGGCAATATGTTTTATGCTATCATAGACGATTAAAATAATGATGATGTTGCTTACCATAAGGTGCACTTCTAATTGAGGTGAAGCTGGTGATACCCCACTTGCCAACTGTCCCCGCCGAGCGAGCAGCCGAAGGACAATTACTGTTCTCTCTAAAGAGGGCACTATCCAGCGGCACAGCCACGCTGCCGGCACGGCCTCTGCCCCAGCGCGACATACTGATAATTTCATCAAAAACGGTGACTATTGCACCCTCTTCTTGCCAAACCGTACACTTCTGCTAATGTCAAAACACCAAGTTACACATGCCTTGCAGAAATCCAGAAGCAATGTGTTCATTAGACTTCTTCACTAAATATCACTCCGAGAACAAACCATCAACTTTCTCCGATGGAAACGAAAACACAACCCATAAAGATAACACACCCGCCATTTTTACGGGACCCAAGTACTTTTCCCACAGACGCATTCGTAAGTGCTACTAATGGTTAACGCACGCGTGGTCACGTAAAAACCAATTCCATTACAATTAGCGATTTTCTTTGAAATTTGAGGTAGATTATTACAATTGATTTTAACATTAGATGACAAATAGGACACAAACTGCGATGTTGTCATCTCATAACACAAAAGGCGCCATATTGGCAAAACAAGGAGAAATAAATTTAATCGGCCAATCAGAAGAAAGGAAAGGCGCTGTTGTTGAAACCATAGACAAATATTGAAGGATGATGTATACACAGTCAATCTAGATCACGATTAACGATCTTCCTCAATTTCACTACGCATATACAGTGTGTGTGGCCCTTGCGTGATAAAATCAGGGCCTAGTGCGTGATAAAATCAGGGCCTAGTGCGTGCGAGTTATTATTTGACACCGTCATGCGCTCACCATCGACTTGGTGACGAAATTTAATATAGAAAATAACAGGTTTTGCTAACTTGCCGCTAGAGGCGCTGACAGATGAAAAAACACGAACGAAGGTGAAACCAGCCTGACGTAAGTTATATTGTAGGATTCAACGACTGACACAGATTTTAGGGGCCTAGACGTTCTTTTTTAAATGTCATTATTTTTTTTCTTTAAGAACGAATATTTCAACAGCAGCCTTACTATCACCAAAAAAACTATCCTCGAATTGCTAACAATCCGAAAAACATCCTGCTTTAAAGTCAGCCTATTAGATCCCACTGCTGGGCAAAAGCCTCACCTCAACTATGAGGAGGAACGAGCCATACTCCACCACGCGGGCTCAGTGCGGATTGGTGGAGGGGTGTCTGTAAGGTAAGTGACAAACCTTACTATCAGATGTTATCAAGCCGCCCTAGGGCCTCTGACTAGGCTTAACGACTAATACCAACAGATATTAGCCGGGACCAACTGCTTAACGTGCCTTCCGAAGCACGGAGATGCTTATCATGGTCGTCACTTTAATGGTCGGAATGGTCACCCATCCAATCACGACCGCGCTGTGGGTTGCTTAACTTTTGGTATCACTACCAAAGTGCTGCCGCCACTGCGCCACAAGCACCTGCTTTAGGATGGCTAAAACTCGTACCATGAGCTTTTATCAAAAGGCCTCACGGTGACAGGATGAAAAAGCGAGATGGAGCTATATATTAACATATGTCTATTTCGTTTGATTGTTAAGATGTCAAACGTAAAGACACAGATAATAATTATTTATGAGATGTAGGTAATTATGGAGTAAGGAGGTCTAAAATATTTTTTTTTTGCACTTAATAAATAAGTAATAAAAATAGGTAATGATTATTTTTCGTCATCTACCCCAATCAATGAAACAATGCAATCGCTAAACCAGGATAGTTCCCTTATTTCGTACCATGATCCCGAAAATTAGCAGACCCGCAGCGAGGAAGTTCGTTTATCCTGTCACCTTTTTTTCTTGTATGTAATTTCGTATTAAGACACTTAATCTGAAAACAATCTAGTGTCAGTTTGCCCGCCTTAAATGTCGGATAAGCTATCATAAAAAAGTTACCCATCAAGTAGCTTTTTCAAAATAGTTATGATTAAATCTTGTTTTATAATTTAATTTTAGGATCTATTTACGAAATGCGTAACGTTAACAATACAATGAATTAACTAATGTGAGATTTTTGGATGCGAAATTGAAGAAATATCTACGAGATGTGAACATTAATCTAATAAAGTCTGATTTCTTGGTTTTAAAATACTTTTGATAAAGTGTCTTCATTGTGTAATAACAGCTAAATTTATAACTCAGGTACGTAAATTGCAATAAAACCATCATATAGGCTACACCTGCAGCTTAGAGTTTTAAGATGTATATATAATAGGTAGTAAGTACCTAGGTTCTTTATGCGAGAACTTTGTCCCAACCAACAGAAATTATTACTGATCAAACTTTCAATCTATCCACAAATTCAATAGTTTGTTTATTGCATCAGCACAAATGTCTAGTCTAATTATAAAATGTTGTGAGCGAACCTAAAACAGCATTTAAATGATTAAAGATTTTGTCTGCAATAATAAAAATCAGGCGGCAATCTTTGTTTCGCAAATAATTTTGATAATAGCAAAAATTAAATAATTAATAGGCAGCATACCAATACTATGAGTTTGCATAATAAACATTCGGTCCGCAAAATAACTACTTGGTCAGCATAAAATCTTTTATTAGTTTACATTTCTTTTACAAACACATCCACTCAGAAAGTAATTAAATTAGGTATATAATCTTTGTAAGAATTGCGTCCATTTTGCGCATGACAAGTAAAGTATTTGTGCTACGTTTATAAGCAGCACAAAATTAGTTATTTTGCTTACTGTCTGAGTGCTTAGTTACTCAAATTTTATAAAACTGAAACAGCTTGTTGCTGCTTATACAATATGTAAAAAAACAATGTCCGTTACCAAAATAAGTATCAAATGTACGTAATTCATTAATACTTTTTTTTGGCGATTTTTAAAGTTAACAAGTACCTATTTACCCTAAAACGGGGTAATTTTCAAAATACGTTAACACTCTCGCCGGGCGCGCGGCTCCATTGATGCCGCAGCTCGCTTTGTCGGTACTACAATAAACGTAGCGGCGGCCTTTGACATCGCCGCGCGGCACGTTTCGGCGGCTATCCCGATATTATTACAGATCAGTTTCGCGATGACATTACTTCCGAGTGGTCGTTCCATTCCGTTGATCCGCGAAATGTCGTATACGAATTAAGAATACTTTAAGCTCATGTGTCTGGGTAGGAGTGACTGTGATTATTCTGCAGCTCACAGAGACTATGAAGTGCGTTTTGCTATTCCGCTGGGTATCACAGTGCCGTCAGAGCGTGCGTTCCAGCGTTTGCACAATCGCGTGTTCACTACGGCCAACGCAGGGTCGGGAAAGTCATCGGTTTGACTCAGGCAGGCCACGAGTCCACCAAACACTAATCACCACCACAAAAAAAAGCTCTTTTCAGAGCTACCAAAAAGTCTCTGTTTCTTACGATTGACACATTATTATCTGGCTAATAATAAGAGCCGGGGTCATCTGGGGTCATGACTTCACTACCTGCGAGTGCCGGCACTATGCCGCGCGCCCCGTCACCGCCCTTCGCGTTGCCATGTAAGTTTTTTAGTGTAGTATTTTTTACCTTTTTTTTCATGGGGTAATTTTTTTCTAATATTTTATGAAAATATTTACACAAATGGAACCTTGACTCTATACCTGATAACACCTTAACGGGTCGGACAGTTTTTTTTTTACATATTGTATAATTAATATGCATTACAAAAATAATTACAGTCATCCAGAAAGACATAAATTGCTGATTGATTTTGAATTGTTTGCTGGCCATGAGTTGCTGACCAATTAGCTATTTCGGGTGACAGATAATATTTTTCTGCTTTCAAAAATACTAATACTATGTTAACCATTTAAATAACACCTATAATGAATTTATGTATTTAATTCTTATTACGACTTTAATGTATGATTTTATCTAACCTAATATACCAAGTTAATAAATCATTTTTTCCTTTATTCCTAATGCTATAGAACTATTTAGTCATTATTGAGAGTTACTTACATTAAATATGTCAAGAAAGTTTGTATTGGAGAAAGGCTAAGAAATTAACAATGCAACGCCCACCTAGTTTTTGATAGGTAATCAGTAGCTAGGTAACGTAACAAAGTATTTTCATCTCAGCTGTTCGGAAAGTTGAACTTTCATGTGTAGATAGCCGGGTGGGAAATAGCTTTTCCCTCCTACTTTATACTCCACTCCTACTATTGAATAAAAGGCCACTTTCGAGAGTATCGTTAGTTATTGCAATAGTCAGAGCTGTATCAGCTATCGATAGTGATTTTAGTATTGAACTTTGATACTATCGATAGCTATGTGTCGATAGTATTTAAATTAACGGAGCTATCGATACTATCATTACTAGCGGTAGACTATCGATACTATCGATATTTTATCGATACTATCGATATTTTATCGATACTATTGCTTTTACCTAAACTATCGATAGTCTATCGATACTATCGATATTTTATCGATACTATTGCCTATGCCTCAACTATCGATACTCTATCGATACTATTGCCTTTGCCTCAACTAGCAATAGTCTATCAATGCTCTCGATATTTTATCGATAGTATAGTTTTTTCCTCAATTATCGATACTATCGATATTTTATTGACACTATTGTTTTTTCCTCAACTATCGATAGTCTATCGATACTGTTGCCTTTGCCTCAACTAAATAGTCTATCGACACTATCGATATTTTAACGATACTATTGCTTTTGTCTCAACTATCGATAGTCAGTCGATATTTTTTCGATACTATTGCTTTTGCCTCAACTATCGATAGTTTATCGATATTTTATCGATACTATTGCTTTTGCCTCAACTATCGATAGTCTATCGATACCCTCGACTTCCTCACAGTCGAAATGAAAAATAGTATGTATAACTCAGGTGAAAGCACCCATTCCACTCTCGAGATATTAGCGCTCGAACGAAGTGAGAGCGCCAGAAACTTCTCGAGTGGAATGGTCACTTTCGTCCCTTGTATAACAATCTACTATTAACAAATTGTTGTTTTTTTTTTCAGGATAAGAAAAACATTTATGGCACTAAAGAAAACAGATTAACACAACTAAAGATTTTCCAGTAAATATGGAAAACGAAATATTATTTTAGGCAGAGATTATAACGTAGATGTATTGGAACAAAATAAAAAACCGAATACACACCTAGACTTAATGCGAGAACATAAATTCATTCAACATATAAAACACTCTACTCATTTTGTTAAAACTAAAGAAACTTGTATAGACCACATACTTACTAATTTTAAACCGAAAAATATACAAACAAAAGTTGTAGAACTAGGTTTTTCGGACTACTCAGGTACAATTATAGATTTAAAAATACCAACGATTTCAAAATCGAATGTATGGTTTATTGAAAAGCGGTTTTTTAATGAAAAGACAATCTCTGACTTTAAGTCGAACTTAAATTCAATAGATTGGAATAAATTAATTAATAATAATAAAAATATAAACCACAACTACGCATTATTTCATAACACGATGATAAACTTTTTAAATAAATGTATACCAAAACATAAAATTAAATTAAGAACAAAATATAAAAAACATTGGTTAACTACCGGCATAAAAAATCATGCCAAAATAAAAGATTATTAAAACTATTTGCGACGTGATCCAATAATCAAATTATAACCACCCATTATAAAAAATATGATTTTAAAAAAAAACATTACAGTAACAAAATAAAGAAATCACATAATAAAGTTAAAGCCATGTGGAGTGTAATAAATGAAAGAACAAATAAAAAAACCTATAAAAGATAAATGTAACATCAAACTAAAAATAAATAACACTGTATGCTCGGACCCGAAACAGGTTGTCGATCATTTTAATAACTTCTTTGCATCCATTGGCGAAAAAAACACAAGACAGCGTGCCCGAGGCCGCCCTGTGCTCAACCCCACAGAAAGTACCATGTTCCTCCCACCCAGTGGACGAGCGCGAAGTAAACAAAATAATAAAGACATTAAAAAACAAAAACAGCCACGGAATAGACGAGATACCCCCTAGTCTTTTTAAAAAATGCTCCGACAAAGTAACACAATCACTAACATTACTAATAAACCAGTCATTTAGAGAAGGTACCTTTCCATCACTACTTAAAAAAACAATTATCAAACCCATACATAAGAAAAATTAAAAAACTGATCCTTCTAACTACCGCCCTATTGCCTTATTGCCTACTTGTTCCAAAATTTTCGAAAAAGCGATGTGTGTTCGCGTCACCAAATTTTGTGAAAAATTTAATTTTTGACGATAGCCAAAACGGTTTCAGGAAGCATCGCTCTACAACTTTAGCTGTATATAAATTTACACAAGAAATAGTCAAAGCATTAGACCTAAAAAAATACGGTGTTGGCATTTTACTTGATATGACCAAAGCATACGATAGAGTACAACATGACATATTACTAAAAAAACTGTATGACATTGGCATTCGAGGCTTGGCCCACTTATGGTTTGTATCCTACCTTCGCGATAGAGAGCAGTATGTCGAAATCGAACAATTCGACAACTCTACCAAGCATATCAGAAGCATCCGTTCCGAAAAAAATATAGTAAACGCCTCGATGCCGCAGGGTAGTGTCGTTGGATGTCTCTTGTTCCTTATCTACATCAACGACCTACCAAAAACCATAGAAGAGTCGTGCGTCCTGTTCGCTGATGATATTTCGTTATTAACATCATGCCAAGATAGTTCAGAATTGCATACCAAATTAAACCAATTGATCTTTAAAATCTCCGATTTCAGCAAAACAAAATTAAACACTTTTAATCCCCATCAGAAAGAACCGTTAAGCATAAACCTTACCTTTAACTCAACCCCAATTGAACAAGTCAGCGATTTTAATTTATTAGGCCTCAATATAGACTCCCATTTAACTTGGAAATGTCATATACAAAAAAATATTTCCAAATTGTCAAGCTTTGCATATGCACTTCGCGAAATTAAAAAAACTACAAACCTAGAAACTGCTCTTGTCACTTATTATGCATATGCGTATGCTTGTTTGAGCTATGGAGTGATCCTTTGGGGAAATAGCACTGATGCCCCTTAACTATTTACCAAACAAAAACAGCTTATCCGCATTCTAGCCAACATCCAACCAACAGACAGTTGTAGACCATTATTTAAAAAATACAAAATCCTAACTGTACCTTGTATTTACATTTTAGAAATCTGCAAATTTGTCCGTTTACATTCAGAGTTTTATACCAAGCACAAATATACTTGTACAAAATATTCCCTTCGAAACACAAATAAATTGACAATCCCTACTTGCCGTCTTCAACTAACTTCATCAAGCTCTTACAACATGTCCATAAAAATATATAACAAATTACCTGACCGTTTAACCCAAGAAGAAAATAATAATATCTTTTTTAAACACTTAAAGCAACTATTAATTTCCAAATGTTACTACAATATTAACAAATATTTACAAGATAAAATAAAATAAACAAATACCTATAACACATACTATGATTACTATAATAAAGCTTCCTCTCATATTATTATTACTACTACTTATATTTTGCAGTGCCCGACAGGGTCCATAATGATTGACTAGTACCCTAAATTGTAACACCCTGTATGTACCTACACATTATGGAGCAATAAAGTATTGAGTATTGAGTATTTGTATCAAATAAAATTCCTTAGAATAAATTCTCTAAAGTGAATAAGTAATCTCTACTATATTTTCGATCGATACTAATTCTTTTGCTTCAACTATCGATAGTCTATCGATACCCTCGATTTCCTCACAGTCGAAATGAAAAATAGTATGTATAACTCGGGTGAAAGCACCCATTCCACTCTCGAGCTATTGGCGCTCTCAATTCGTTCGAGCGCCAGAAACTTCTCGAGTGGAATGGTCACTTTTGTCCCTTGTATAACAATCTACTATTAACAAATTGTTGTTTTTTTTCAGGATAAGAAAAACATTTATTGCACTAAAGAAAACACATTAACACAACTAAAGATTTTCCAGTGAGATACAGAATCGTGATTATATCTTGGGTTTCGCCTGCCTGTAAGAGCTCCGGTAGATTCTGTAATAATGTCTATTTTCATTTTCATAATTATTATAAATATAGCTTAATGTTGAACATTCAGTCAGTCTTTTTTTTATTTCTCCCTCTCCAAATTACTACTATATACGTTCCACATGCGATAGATATAAGTTCTTCTCCTTCCTAAATATTTTTTATTACATCTACCTATTCTGGGTCGGTAAAGAAATCAAGACTAAACAGCCACGTCTAATTTAGTTCTACTTTTCTTTGTACAATAGCTCTTGTAAAAACCGGTCAAGTGCGAGTCGGACTCGCGCACGTAGGATTCCGTACCATTATTTACTTCATCTTATTCACTTTAGAGAATTTATTCTAAGGAATTTGTATTTGATACAAATACTCAATACTCAATACTTTATTGCTCCATAATGTGTAGGTACATACAGGGTGTTACAATTTAGGGTACTAGTCAATCATTATGGACCCTGTCGGGCACTGCAAAATATAAGTAGTAGTAATAATAATATGAGAGGAAGCTTTATTATAGTAATCATAGTATGTGTTATAGGTATTTGTTTATTTTATTTTATCTTGTAAATATTTGTTAATATTGTAGTAACATTTGGAAATTAATAGTTGCTTTAAGTGTTTAAAAAAGATATTATTATTTTCTTCTTGGGTTAAACGGTCAGGTAATTTGTTATATATTTTTATGGACATGTTGTAAGAGCTTGATGAAGTTAGTTGAAGACGGCAAGTAGGGATTGTCAATTTATTTGTGTTTCGAAGGGAATATTTTGTACAAGTATATTTGTGCTTGGTATGAAACTCTGAATGTAAACGGACAAATTTGCAGATTTCTAAAATGTAAATACAAGGTACAGTTAGGATTTTGTATTTTTTAAATAATGGTCTACAACTGTCTGTTGGCTGGATGTTGGCTAGAATGCGGATAAGCTGTTTTTGTTTGGTAAATAGTTAAGGGGCATCAGTGCTATTTCCCCAAAGGATCACTCCATAGCTCAAACAAGCATACGCATATGCATAATAAGTGACAAGAGCAGTTTCTAGGTTTGTAGTTTTTTTAATTTCGCGAAGTGCATATGCAAAGCTTGACAATTTGGAAATATTTTTTTGTATATGACATTTCCAAGTTAAATGGGAGTCTATATTGAGGCCTAATAAATTAAAATCGCTGACTTGTTCAATTGGGGTTGAGTTAAAGGTAAGGTTTATGCTTAACGGTTCTTTCTGATGGGGATTAAAAGTGTTTAATTTTGTTTTGCTGAAATCGGAGATTTTAAAGATCAATTGGTTTAATTTGGTATGCAATTCTGAACTATCTTGGCATGATGTTAATAACGAAATATCATCAGCGAACAGGACGCACGACTCTTCTATGGTTTTTGGTAGGTCGTTGATGTAGATAAGGAACAAGAGGCATCCAACGACACTACCCTGCGGCATCGAGGCGTTTACTATATTTTTTTCGGAACGGATGCTTCTGATATGCTTGGTAGAGTTGTCGAATTGTTCGATTTCGACATACTGCTCTCTATCGCGAAGGTAGGATACAAACCATAAGTGGGCCAAGCCTCGAATGCCAATGTCATACAGTTTTTTTAGTAATATGTCATGTTGTACTCTATCGTATGCTTTGGTCATATCAAGTAAAATGCCAACACCGTATTTTTTTAGGTCTAATGCTTTGACTATTTCTTGTGTAAATTTATATACAGCTAAAGTTGTAGAGCGATGCTTCCTGAAACCGTTTTGGCTATCGTCAAAAATTAAATTTTTCACAAAATTTGGTGACGCGAACACACATCGCTTTTTCGAAAATTTTGGAACAAGTAGGCAATAAGGCAATAGGGCGGTAGTTAGAAGGATCAGTTTTTTAATTTTTCTTATGTATGGGTTTGATAATTGTTTTTTTAAGTAGTGATGGAAAGGTACCTTCTCTAAATGACTGGTTTATTAGTAATGTTAGTGATTGTGTTACTTTGTCGGAGCATTTTTTAAAAAGACTAGGGGGTATCTCGTCTATTCCGTGGCTGTTTTTGTTTTTTAATGTCTTTATTATTTTGTTTACTTCGCGCTCGTCCACTGGGTGGGAGGAACATGGTACTTTCTGTGGGGTTGAGCACAGGGCGGCCTCGGGCACGCTGTCTTGTGTTTTTTTCGCCAATGGATGCAAAGAAGTTATTAAAATGATCGACAACCTGTTTCGGGTCCGAGCATACAGTGTTATTTATTTTTAGTTTGATGTTACATTTATCTTTTATAGGTTTTTTTATTTGTTCTTTCATTTATTACACTCCACATGGCTTTAACTTTATTATGTGATTTCTTTATTTTGTTACTGTAATGTTTTTTTTTTTAAAATCATATTTTTTATAATGGGTGGTTATAATTTGATTATTGGATCACGTCGCAAATAGTTTTAATAATCTTTTATTTTGGCATGATTTTTTATGCCGGTAGTTAACCAATGTTTTTTATATTTTGTTCTTAATTTAATTTTATGTTTTGGTATACATTTATTTAAAAAGTTTATCATCGTGTTATGAAATAATGCGTAGTTGTGGTTTATATTTTTATTATTATTAATTAATTTATTCCAATCTATTGAATTTAAGTTCGACTTAAAGTCAGAGATTGTCTTTTCATTAAAAAACCGCTTTTCAATAAACCATACATTCGATTTTGAAATCGTTGGTATTTGTAAATCTATAATTGTACCTGAGTAGTCCGAAAAACCTTGTTCTACAACTTTTGTTTGTATATTTTTCGGTTTAAAATTAGTAAGTATGTGGTCTATACAAGTTTCTTTAGTTTTAACAAAATGAGTAGAGTGTTTTATATGTTGAATGAATTTATGTTCTCGCATTAAGTCTAGGTATGTATTCGTTTTTTTATTTTGTTCCAATACATCTACGATATAATCTCCGCCTAAAATAATATTTCGTTTTCCATATTTATGTGTAACAGTTTAATACGCATCTCAATTGTTTAAAAAATAAACCTTCCTCTCTTTAATTCCAGTACATATTAATAATATTTTCTTTTATTAATTCAACTGCACATAATTCTAAATTAAATTCAAGAGATAAATTTGTAATATCTTTCTTCTCAATGGATTCTATGTGGTCTTGAAGGAAGATGCAAACACCCCCGCCGGTACGGTTTTTCCTATAAAAAGATGCCGCTATTTTGTAGCCGTTGAACTGTGTAAGTTTATATCTTTCTTCTGTCATCCACGTTTCTGAAAAGTAGATCGCTTGGTAGGTTACATCTTCATCTAAAAACTCTTCTACTAGATAATGCTTGTTGTAAATGTTTTGATGTTCTGAAAGAGGATTTTAAAGTGTTGTTCTGTATTTACGAAATGTATGGTCATCAGATTGTTGGTGGTACTGGTGACGGTTTTCAACAGGTTTTTCTATATGCTTAACCTCGATATCTTGGCTCAGTTGTTCCTTTTATATGTCCATTTTATCCTCTAAACTATTTTTTTCCCTTGTATGTATAGCTGGTTATTTCTCATTACTGCATATAAGCCATTTTTTCGCGCCAAGAACATTTCTTGTATCATACGTTTTCTTACCAGGCGCGCAGACCTGTCTAAGTATTCTGATATAGATAATCCGGTTATTTGGAAATAGTCTTTGTTATTCAGTATGTACTTAGTCATTCTTTTGCTGATTAATTCTATTACTAGCGGTCTTTTTCCACTCTTGCTGTACTGGCCAATTCTGTAGGTCTGTTTTAAGACACTGTGCGCAGAGCTCCAGAAGCCTTTATGCTCACCCAGGCCCGTCAGATTTTAAACGCTGAGCGTCACGCATCTAGCAGAGCCGCAGAGACTTAAGCTGAACCAGGCCCGTCATATTTTAGATCTTAGGCGTCACACATTTCTAGCAGAGCTACAGAGACTTTTCAGTAGACTCAGTCTGTTTTACGGATTATTGCGCGATTTTTATACATTTAATTTAACAAGTTTCATTGACCATTCGCTTAAACATAAGAAATTTTATCTCAAGTTTACCAATCACTTATTGGCCTGTTGACTTTAATTCGTACACAGTATTTATGTTGTCCAGTCAAAATCACTTTTTCACTATTAAAATTGTCAGCAAATTGATGAAAAAGGAATGTATGTTAATAGGTATTGGCATGGTTATTATAATATCGCTATGGTTCACAAGTGGCATTTTCTGTCCAAAATTGATCAATGTTTTTTGACTATGAATGAAAAAAGCTTCTCAAATAACTTATTACCATGCGGACGAAGTCGCGGGCAAAAGCTAGTGATAAATATTTTTTTGTATCAAATACACCAATTACCTGTATATGGTGATAAGGATAACGGATAATGTACATAAATATGTTTTTAAACATCTATGACTTAGGAACAAAAACTCGTGCTCATCACATAAATATTGCCCCTTACGGGATTCAAACCCGCAACCTAATAATGATTTTCAAATGCATGTAACAAAATAGAAGTAGATCATTCAATCATTCATTCATCCTATGTCGATAAAACAAAATCGACATTTGGATGCACTAAGCGTCAATAGTTGTCACAAAATTGACGGGACGATCCCCTTCCGCCCCTCAAAAGTCGGTCGGTGATGTTCCCATACATTTTCTTTTACGTTTCTTATCCAGTGGTTAATTCATCCAAGTTAGTAGGTCTACCCATGTTTCACCTTAAACTAACTTTCAACTAAAAATAGAAAAATAATTTTATTAAAAAAAAACCGACTTCAAATCTACCTACAGTGCTAATTAAAACTAAAAATTCTATAAACAAATTTAAAGTAAAAAGTACAAAATAATATTAAAATTACCTAACTGAACTACGAAATTATACAAGAAACCTATTTCCAATTTATTATGTGTTATTTTTTGGCGTCGGTTCCAGAAATTATAATTCTAATGTTTTTTTGCAAGTTAGGACAGGATTAAACCATCTCTTGGCTGCTTATAGTAAATATTCTATCTACTCTGAGCTTGGCTGGCTCCGACTTCAAAAAATAACAGTTACCTAATAATAAATTGGTAATAGGTTTCTTGTATAATTTTGTACATTACCGTTTGTGTCATTGTCGAGCATTGAAATGTGAACCATCCCTGAATTTCAATTAGGTTAGGTTAGGTTAGTTTGTAGTATAGTGTTAGTGTAGTTTAGTGTTAGTGTAGTTGTGTAGAGTGTATAAAAAAAAGAATCGCCGAAATTAAAAATATGGCAAAGGCGTGAAGTCGTCACATCCTTACTCTCATACTTTCTTGTACTTACGCTCTTAATGAAGAGTTTTAAAATAATTAAATTCAAAGGGAAATAATAAAAAGAATAAAAAAGAAAAAATGCGTGTGTTTTGTTTTTCTTCGTACTATGAGGAACAAAAAAAACCTGCATGTAAAATTTTTGAAATGTTGTTAATTGTGTCAATATAAGTATTATTGGTTGTAGTATGACAAGTTTGTAACCTGTATAGTAGAAATGTAAAAAATATAAATATAAAAAAATAAATTCTCATAAATTTATGAGAAGTGGTAAATAAAATATAAATCATGACTTTCATCACTTACTTAATTTCATACAAAACATGAACAAACAATCTACTTCATTACTTCTTTGTTCGTATTATTGGTTTATGAATCTTCAAGTGAATGATATTTGACATACTTATATGACGTAGTGTCGTCATCCATTGCTGCGTAATGAGCTAGTTGAAGCTTCATAAGGTGAATTACAACATGTGCCATGTTTGAGCTTTGATTTTGTATGGCGTAGTGCATACATCCATACTTAATACTTATTATAAATGCGAAAGTGTGTCTGTCTGTCTGTCTGTTACCTCTTGACGCTTAAACCACTGAACCGATTGAGATGAAATTTGATATCGAGACAGTTCGAGACCCTGGAAAGGACATAGGCTACATTTTGTCGCGATATAAAAACATTAAGAGGGTGAAATAGGGGATGAAAGTTTGTATGGAAAATCCAACTTCTGCGGGCGATGTCGCGGGGAACCACTAGTATATAATAAATCAATGGTCCCATATCTAAAAAAGTGGACACTGATGCTAGAGCCACCATACATTTTTTTTATTGTTAAGGCTGTGTTTAAGGCTGATTTCACAAAATAATATAACTATCCTACCTCGACTATTTCTTAATAAAAAAAATATATATATTTTTTAGGAGCCAATACATTTTTTATTAAATTTACAAAAACTATAAAAGATCTCGAAATGACAATCACATATGTTAGAAACGGAGTGATTGTGAGTATAGATAGATAGATAACTATTGCACACCATAAAAGTAACAACAATACAATTTACAAAGGAAGATGTACAAATTAGGCGGTCTTATCGCTAAGAGCAATCTCTTCCAGACAACATTTGGGTATAGGAAATACTTAACCACTGGAAGGGTAAGATTGGTGCAAAAGACATAATTTAAAATAATAGGAACGAAACAGAAATACATACACATATTATATATGTATACTATCACTATCATATACTACACATACTATATACATAAAAATATCAATATAAGTACCTACATTTAAATCATACATATTATATACCAATATGACAAGTACTCAACTAACGGCAGTGGAATTAATTTACAGTAAAAGAAAATGTTTCTTAAGTCGATTTTTGAATATAAAAATAGACTCGGATTTTCTGATAGCTAAGGGTAGAGAGTTCCATAAGTGCACAGATTGAACAGTAAATAAATCTGAATAGCATTTGGAGGAATGAGAGGGGACTTAGAGGGGGAGTTTTCTGGATGACCCGCAAGTCGTGACCTCGTGCCGGCTGCAGAAATTGGAAACGCTCTTTAAGGTATGGTGGGGATTTTGGGTTAAAAAGTATTTTAAACAGCAAAGAGAGAATGTGGGAGTTTCGCCAAAGTCTAATGAGGAGTCACTTGAGTCGAGCACGGTATTCAGAAATATGATCATTCTTCCGAAGACCGAAGATTATCCGTATGCAGAAATTTTGTAAACGTTCGAGCTAATTGAGTAGGTATTCGTTCAGATCTAAGTAGCAGCAAAGAACATTAAACATTTAATGTTCTTTGGTAGCAGCAATCTGCATTATCGAGAATTGGACCCTGAACAAGTGCAATTTTGGTGGGTAAGTAGGTATTGGTAGGAAATTCCGGAGTCTGTTTAGAGAAGCTGCTGCGGCGAACAATTTTTGGCTAACTTCTGCGATTTGTGTAACCCAAGAAAGTGAACAGTCGATGTAGATACCCAAGTTCTTAACGGACTCGCTAAAAGGAATTTGAACACCGTCAAATGTGATAGGTTGCATGGCCGGCCAGTCAATTCTAGCAATTTGCCAAGAACCTCCCACGATTATAACCTGCGTTTTGGTAGGGTTAACCTTGAGACCGAAGGATTTGCTCCTGTCAAGAATACGACCTTAATCGGTGTTAACCACCCTTACAACACTAGAAAGGTCTTAAAGGAGTCCTTGTGAATATATTTGGAGATCGTCTGCATATAAGTGGAAGGAAGATGATAGATTACAAGTTAAGTAGGTATTATTGAAAATTTAAAATAAGAGAGGAGACAGTACGCACGGTATTGTTGATTATGTCTTTTAAAATTATTTTGGGGTTTCTACAACATTATTTTTTTATTTATTGCTCCATTTACGAAATATCAAACTTCAGAGTGCAATTTTTTGGGCCTGTAGCGTGTCCCCACCTCCCTCTAAAAGCTTAACTACTGGCTTAAAAATCTAAAAAAAAACATGATGATAGTGCATTTCATAAACTTGAAAGGAAAACTATAGCGGTTAAGATAACTTTTTTAGTTTAGCAGTAATATTGGTAGAACTTTGGTGTTGGATAGTTTGAGGGCGCTACTGCGCAACGTAAACAAAGCTTCCGCGCTATAAAATCCTATAAAAATAAATTGCGACTTAGTTTAACTTGAAAACGTAATAATTATGAAAACAAAGTGATACATTTTATGTACAAGTGTTTTCAGAACAATTGGATAATTTTAAGTGTGATTAAAAGTGAAAAACATTTTGGCAATGAAAAAGTTTTGAACTGCTTCAGTTAAGACTGTTTCGTTGACATCCTGTGTTAACTACGTTTTGAACATGAGTGCAGCATAAAACAAACCTAAAATAGTGTTAATTTACAAAAAATGATTTTAAGATTTCGTTTGTGATTCGTAGACCGTTATTAAACAAAATTCAAAACTTTGCAAAACTTTGTTATGCTTTTGGGTGCAACGCCATCTATAAACTTATCAGTGTACTATTTGCAAAACACCCCATGATTACTTTGAACCCCTGACAGACACTTTCTTCAATATCTAATAGAGGGCGCTATTTTTTTGACGCCATCTATGAGCGTATCAATGCACCACCTTAGTGAAATCGATAGAGTAGAACCCGTGATAGAACTAAGTCTTCAACTTGTGCCGGATGCAAGCAATTGCTACCAAAAAGGGAATATCTTATCTGTTCTCTTTGCAACTGCGCTTACGATTTAGAGTGCGCTAATGTCTCCGAGAAACGCTTTTACAACACCATGACTATTGAACACAGACAAAAATGGAAATGTCCAGCCTGCTATTGCAAAATACCTAAAACTGGGAATATGGATACACCAGTACACTCATCGCATCGTACTCCAGTCCAGTCTACGCTTCTAGACTCACCTGAAAGGAACAACATTACAATCAGGAAACCTATACCCACTTGTTATAATATAACCATAAACTCGGATGATATAAGCTTACCTTATCACCAAGTAAGCTTATATCATCCGAGTTAGTCAGTAGTTAAGCTTTTAGAGGGAGGTGGGGACACGCTACAGGCCCAAAAAATTGCACTCTGAAGTTTGATATTTCGTAAATGGAGCAATAAATAAAAAAATAATGTTGTAGAAACCCCAAAATAATTTTAAAAGACATAATCAACAATACCGTGCGTACTGTCTCCTCTCTTATTTTAAATTTTCAATAATACCTACTTAACTTGTAATCTATCATCTTCCTTCCACTTATATGCAGACGATCTCCAAATATATTCACAAGGACTCCTTTAAGACCTTTCTAGTGTTGTAAGGGTGGTTAACACCGATTAAGGTCGTATTCTTGACAGGAGCAAATCCTTCGGTCTCAAGGTTAACCCTACCAAAACGCAGGTTATAATCGTGGGAGGTTCTTGGCAAATTGCTAGAATTGACTGGCCGGCCATGCAACCTATCACATTTGACGGTGTTCAAATTCCTTTTAGCGAGTCCGTTAAGAACTTGGGTATCTACATCGACTGTTCACTTTCTTGGGTTACACAAATCGCAGAAGTTAGCCAAAAATTGTTCGCCGCAGCAGCTTCTCTAAACAGACTCCGGAATTTCCTACCAATACCTACTTACCCACCAAAATTGCACTTGTTCAGGGTCCAATTCTCGATAATGCAGATTGCTGCTACCAAAGAACATTAAATGTTTAATGTTCTTTGCTGCTACTTAGATCTGAACGAATACCTACTCAATTAGCTCGAACGTTTACAAAATTTCTGCATACGGATAATCTTCGGTCTTCGGAAGAATGATCATATTTCTGAATACCGTGCTCGACTCAAGTGACTCCTCATTAGACTTTGGCGAAACTCCCACATTCTCTCTTTGCTGTTTAAAATACTTTTTAACCCAAAATCCCCACCATACCTTAAAGAGCGTTTCCAATTTCTGCAGCCGGCACGAGGTCACGACTTGCGGGTCATCCAGAAAACTCCCACTCCTCCAAATGCTATTCAGATTTATTTACTGTTCAATCTGTGCACTTATGGAACTCTCTACCCTTAGCTATCAGAAAATCCGAGTCTATTTTTATATTCAAAAATCGACTTAAGAAACATTTTCTTTTACTGTAAATTAATTCCACTGCCGTTAGTTGAGTACTTGTCATATTGGTATATAATATGTATGATTTAAATGTAGGTACTTATATTGATATTTTTATGTATATAGTATGTGTAGTATATGATAGTGATAGTATACATATATAATATGTGTATGTATTTCTGTTTCGTTCCTATTATTTTAAATTATGTCTTTTGCACCAATCTTACCCTTCCAGTGGTTAAGTATTTCCTATACCCAAATGTTGTCTGGAAGAGATTGCTCTTAGCGATAAGACCGCCTAATTTGTACATCTTCCTTTGTAAATTGTATTGTTGTTACTTTTATGGTGTGCAATAGTTATCTATCTATCTATACTCACAATCACTCCGTTTCTAACATATGTGATTGTCATTTCGAGATCTTTTATAGTTTTTGTAAATTTAATAAAAAATGTATTGGCTCCTAAAAAATATATATATTTTTTTTATTAAGAAATAGTCGAGGTAGGATAGTTATATTATTTTGTGAAATCAGCCTTAAACACAGCCTTAACAATAAAAAAAATGTATGGTGGCTCTAGCATCAGTGTCCACTTTTTTAGATATGGGACCATTGATTTATTATATACTAGTGGTTCCCCGCGACATCGCCCGCAGAAGTTGGATTTTCCATACAAACTTTCATCCCCTATTTCACCCTCTTAATGTTTTTATATCGCGACAAAATGTAGCCTATGTCCTTTCCAGGGTCTCGAACTGTCTCGATATCAAATTTCATCTCAATCGGTTCAGTGGTTTAAGCGTCAAGAGGTAACAGACAGACAGACAGACACACTTTCGCATTTATAATAAGTATTAAGTATGGATGTATGCACTACGCCATACAAAATCAAAGCTCAAACATGGCACATGTTGTAATTCACCTTATGAAGCTTCAACTAGCTCATTACGCAGCAATGGATGACGACACTACGTCATATAAGTATGTCAAATATCATTCACTTGAAGATTCATAAACCAATAATACGAACAAAGAAGTAATGAAGTAGATTGTTTGTTCATGTTTTGTATGAAATTAAGTAAGTGATGAAAGTCATGATTTATATTTTATTTACCACTTCTCATAAATTTATGAGAATTTATTTTTTTATATTTATATTTTTTACATTTCTACTATACAGGTTACAAACTTGTCATACTACAACCAATAATACTTATATTGACACAATTAACAACATTTCAAAAATTTTACATGCAGGTTTTTTTTGTTCCTCATAGTACGAAGAAAAACAAAACACACGCATTTTTTCTTTTTTATTCTTTTTATTATTTCCCTTTGAATTTAATTATTTTAAAACTCTTCATTAAGAGCGTAAGTACAAGAAAGTATGAGAGTAAGGATGTGACGACTTCACGCCTTTGCCATATTTTTAATTTCGGCGATTCTTTTTTTTATACACTCTACACAACTACACTAACACTAAACTACACTAACACTATACTACAAACTAACCTAACCTAACCTAATTGAAATTCAGGGATGGTTCACATTTCAATGCTCGACAATGACACAAACGGTAATGTACAAAATTATACAAGAAACCTATTACCAATTTATTATTAGGTAACTGTTATTTTTTGAAGTCGGAGCCAGCCAAGCTCAGAGTAGATAGAATATTTACTATAAGCAGCCAAGAGATGGTTTAATCCTGTCCTAACTTGCAAAAAAACATTAGAATTATAATTTCTGGAACCGACGCCAAAAAATAACACATAATAAATTGGAAATAGGTTTCTTGTATAATTTCGTAGTTCAGTTAGGTAATTTTAATATTATTTTGTACTTTTTACTTTAAATTTGTTTATAGAATTTTTAGTTTTAATTAGCACTGTAGGTAGATTTGAAGTCGGTTTTTTTTTAATAAAATTATTTTTCTATTTTTAGTTGAAAGTTAGTTTAAGGTGAAACATGGGTAGACCTACTAACTTGGATGAATTAACCACTGGATAAGAAACGTAAAAGAAAATGTATGGGAACATCATCGACCGACTTTTGTGGGGCGGAAGGGGATCGTCCCGTCAATTTTGTGACAACTATTGACGCTTAGTGCATCCAAATGTCGATTTTGTTTTATCGACATAGGATGAATGAATGATTGAATGATCTACTTCTATTTTGTTACATGCATTTGAAAATCATTATTAGGTTGCGGGTTTGAATCCCGTAAGGGGCAATATTTATGTGATGAGCACGAGTTTTTGTTCCTAAGTCATAGATGTTTAAAAACATATTTATGTACATTATCCGTTATCCTTATCACCATATACAGGTAATTGGTGTATTTGATACAAAAAAATATTTATCACTAGCTTTTGCCCGCGACTTCGTCCGCATGGTAATAAGTTATTTGAGAAGCTTTTTTCATTCATAGTCAAAAAACATTGATCAATTTTGGACAGAAAATGCCACTTGTGAACCATAGCGATATTATAATAACCATGCCAATACCTATTAACATACATTCCTTTTTCATCAATTTGCTGACAATTTTAATAGTGAAAAAGTGATTTTGACTGGACAACATAAATACTGTGTACGAATTAAAGTCAACAGGCCAATAAGTGATTGGTAAACTTGAGATAAAATTTCTTATGTTTAAGCGAATGGTCAATGAAACTTGTTAAATTAAATGTATAAAAATCGCGCAATAATCCGTAAAACAGACTGAGTCTACTGAAAAGTCTCTGTAGCTCTGCTAGAAATGTGTGACGCCTAAGATCTAAAATATGACGGGCCTGGTTCAGCTTAAGTCTCTGCGGCTCTGCTAGATGCGTGACGCTCAGCGTTTAAAATCTGACGAGCCTGGGTGAGCATAAAGGCTTCTGGAGCTCTGCGCACAGTGTCTTAAAACAGACGGGCCTGGGTCAGCATAAAAGTTTCTGAAGGTCTGCTAGACGCCTGAAGCTCAGCATAGGGGCTTAGTTCAAATCTCTACGGGTCCTGAGCAGTGTGGGCCTTGGGCGCTTGTGATTTGGAATTCGAATTTTGATATTCGGAACTCGCATTCTTTTTAAAATTCATATCACCCGATCAAATCTTTGTTCTTGTCTAACCACGCATTTCTCAGGTGCAGACAAGCGGTTGGACTATAAAAATCTAAGCCCTCCTCGCTGCCCCACACGCCACTCGTTCTATTTTGAATGAAAGATGTAAAGAAGAACTAATTCTGAAAATGTGTCCGTCAAATAGCGTTAACTGCGATATATCGATGCACCGCTATTTTTGTCTAACCTATCGAAACTATAGACTTATGACGATAGTTTTCATACTATCGATAGAGTCGATTGCTTAAAACTGGTAAGTAATACTGTTAGGCCCTATTACTCTATGACATGGTTCGCCTTGTCTATGTTGTTTATGTGTATCGATAGCAACTAGCAACCGTTACCTACGAATTTTACGATTGTATCTACTTATATCTTGATTGCTCTGTACCATTGTAATTATAGAATAAAATACGGTTATTCATAAATGGATTATTTATTCACTCGACACTTTCATACATAACAAATCTGGCGACGAGGATCGAATGAAATTAGTATTACATACAAAAGTGAAAAAACTACAAAATGGCGGAACCACTACTGGGGCAGGTTTTAACCCAATTATTGGAAACCATGAAAGGTATGCAAGACCAGCAAGCCCAATTACAAGAAGCTTTACAAACAAAAGGTAATTTTGTAAGCGGTATTACACTCCACGCTTATGATGAAGATAACGAAACATTTTCTTCGTACTTACAAAGACTGCACAACTACATTACGTTAAAAGGTGTTACAAGCACAACTATTAAGACACAGATATTCCTCAATTGCATTGGTCCAAAGTCCTACCAAGTGCTGAAAAGCCTAGTATCTCCAGAATCACCTGAGGCGTTTACGTACGATGATCTCGTAAAGATATTAAAATACCATATTGCTCCAGAACCCGGTGAAGTAGCACAACAGCATAAATTCTGCCTAAGACAGCAAAACGAATACGAAAGCATTGCTAACTATGTAGCTGGATTGAAAGAAATTGGTGGAAAATGCAACTTCATCTGTACCAATTGCAAGCAAACTACATTTGACACGCACCTACGAGTTCAATTTATAAGGGGACTGAGAAGCACTGAAATTAAAGAAAGATTATTACAAGAATCTCCATCTACCAAATTCGATGACTTAAATAGCCATGGCAATTGAAACATCAAAATCTGAAACAAGAGAAATGTGTCCAGATATACAACCAAATATAAATAAAATTTCAAAATTCAAGCAAAATACATCCAAAGAAAATACAAATACGAGAAGTACATATACAAATAAATACAAAGGATCTACATACAATACAGATAATACATACAAAGAACGAAGAGAAAGCCAAATAACCTGTTATAGATGTGGAAAAGAAAATCATACAGAAAATAAATGCAGGCTGAGAGAAAAGCTATACTGTAAGAAATGCAAAGTTAAGGGACATGTTCAGTCAGTTTGTTTCAAAGACCAGAAACAGTTAGACCTAGAAGATGAGCTATCTATAGATGAAAAAGAAGTTTTTGAAATAAATAAAATACATTCGAATAACCTACGAAATGATAAATTTAATATAACATTATTACTAAATGGAAAATTACATACATTAGAATTGGATACTGGTGCAGCAGTTACAACATGCTCTGTACAATATTACAAGAAGTATTTTAACAATCTGAAACTGAAAAATACATCAGTTAAATTAAGAACATATACAGGTGAAATATTACAACCGCTGGGTACCTGTAATACAAATATTAAATACAAAAATATAGAGACAGACAGAATATTTGTGATAGACAGAAATGTGGATGTAGTAATGGGAAGAGAATGGATACGACAGTTAAATATTCAATTTGACATACACGCAATTAATGAGCAAGTGGAAGATATTACAGAGAAAGAATTCAAAGAAAAATTACATAAGCTGATAGAAGATTACAAAGATTTATTTAATGAAGAAAAACTACACAGATAACTAAAAATGTACAGAAAAAATACTAACGTACTGTTAGCGGAATAAGTCCGGGAGAAATGATGTTTAAGAGAATCTACAGAACAAGGATTGACTTAGTAAAAAGGAAACCAGAAATCAGAAACTACAGAAATGAAGATATAGAAACGAACAAAGAGTTTCAAAGAGGAGACAGAGTTCAGATAAGAATGTACGACAGTAATAAATAGAAATTCGGAGAAATAATAAACAGAAGAGGAAAACTACATTACGAGGTAGAAGTAGATGGAAGAATACACCAAAGACATATAGATAAAATTATCAGGACTGCATGCATGAGTGGTAATACTAAAATACCAGATGCTTACCTGTTGAAGCCGAGACAAGAAGAATACCCTAAAAAAGATACTACACATAATGGTATTACACAAGCAAGCCCTACGAGTCGAAAGTCTGTTCTACGTTCACCAGGACCTGAAACAGAGAAGCCTGAGAACCTCTTACCGGATACAGTCGGACTAGAGATACCTGAATGTACCACAGCTACGGCTACGACGACACCTACTCCTACCTTGATGGAGCCACGTCGAAGCACGAGGATTAGAAGACCACCAAACCGGTTGAACCTTTGAATTAATAACGAGGGAGAGTGTTAGGCCCTATTACTCTATGACATGGTTCGCCTTGTCTATGTTGTTTATGTGTATCGATAGCAACTAGCAACCGTTACCTACGAGTTTTACGATTGTATCTACTTATATCTTGATTGCTCTGTACCATTGTAATTATAGAATAAAATACGGTTATTCATAAATGGATTATTTATTCACTCGACATTTTCATACATAACAAATACTATCGAGAAATATTAATAGTATCGATACTTCCCATAGCATTAGCATAAACACTATCTATAGTTTTTGTGTTGATAGTATTGAAAATGACTACACTATTATCACGAAATCTAAATCGATAGTTGAACACATTTCGATACTATTGCTTGCTCATAAAAGGTAATTATAGCTGCTCACTAATACAGTTCTTCTATCACATCATTCATAATATTTTACATTGCAGTTCATTGATAAAGTTATTTCATTAGATTCGTCCGTATTACTGACAATGGGTCGTTACATAACCTACTCGATGTTATCGATAATACGTTATTTTCGAGTGGGCTATGTTTTATGGTTACTAAAACAAAAGTATTGATAGTATTGAAAGATTTTATACTCCATCATACTTCGAACTGTCAACAAGTACTACATTCATACCAAAACCTATGTCTACGCTATAGTGTGTTACATATAAATCCTTACCGTAAAAAATATTTACATACAATTCCATTTTTGCTCACTTATCAGTAATTAACTGCATTATTTAACTAAACATAAAGAGTAATTGACCAAAACAAATAACCTGATGCTGACAGTGACATACTCCCATAGAGTAGCAATTTTATTAGTTTATTATTTAAACGTCGCTGTCAGGCTCACCGGACTTTGTGTCAATTTTATGGTTAGTCTTTTTCTTATAGCTCAGTTATTTTATCAACAATCTGTGTTGATGTTTATTTGTTTTATCTGTTAAAATTTGATTTTGTCATACTCATTACCATGGTTTAACATAATAGATTATTTCGAAATTTCTAAATTGAGTTTTGCTTCGTCTTGTGAACTGACTTGGCTGTATGAACTGAGGTCCTTTGCTATTTACTTATAAAAAGTAATTTTGTTTTCAACTTGCCGGAACTATGACGTTTCTTCCTTATTCTCGAACATCCGAGAACAAAACTTCCAAAAGCCGGGGTAGTTGAGCTGACCATATAAATAGGGCGAAACTGTCTTCAAGGCTTTTTTTCCTCTGTCGCCTTCAGAAGACTAAGTTCATCTCCAAGTCATCCGAGCATCGCTGACTAACCGTGGTATTTGTAACCCAACTTTATTTAAATTACTTTATTTAACATAACTACTACTCGTACGATAAAATGGAGCATTTAACTAATTTCCATCTATTACTAAATTTAACTTTACCGCTTAAAGGCATCAATACCTAAAATCTTAATTTTACTATACCTACTTAATAATTTTATTTTGTACCTACCTTAGGTATTTTACATTTTTCCTAAGGCAGTTTAGTTACCTACTTTAAATTTATATCTTGCCGTATCTACCTTTTACCTTAGTTTACCTATTTTTTTCCTAAGGCAGTATAATTTACTACTTACCTTACCTATTAGCTTTTTATTATAATTTTACTTGTTTACAAATTTAAGCATTGTTAGCCAGCCCGACTATCTTCATATTTTCTTACCCTACCTTACTTGATGGAGCAATTTTACCTACCCCTACCCTATTTTGCGCCATTAGGTTTTTTTATTTTGCTTGTGGTACATCGGCCAATACTACCCTTTTTATTTTGGTTCCGAGGTAGCACAGCAATTTTTTTTCACAGGTGGACTTTACCAGTTACCCGTTGGTCATTCTTACCCCTTTTCGAATGACCTTTACTTTACTTCTTGTTGGGTTTTGGTTAGCACTTGTTTTATTTTTGTTTACCAATTTCTTATGGTTTCCACCGCGTCGCTTAGTCTTCACTAAATCTGATAGGGTACCCAATTACTTTTTTCCTTTATTTGTATTGTCCCGGATTTCGTTTCCGATTGGAGCGATCCGTTTACGGGTTAAGTGTTACCTTGCCCACATAATTTAGGACTTTACTTTGTTTCTTCTAAGAGCGGTTGCAGAAACTCTTTAAATAAGCCTTATCCTTGCCCAGCGGTCAGAATAACTGGTAAAATAAGCCATATGTTCTCGGGCGGATTGCAACCCGTTAAATAAGCCTTATTGCTAACGTTGCCATTTCTATCTGGTAGTGTTCTTCAGGGTACCCGATCATAGGAATCAGCATTTGTTCGAGTATCTAGCATTTCTTTTAGCAGGTATCTCTACTGTATGAAAGGTGTCGTGTCAGTTGGTTTGTTCTTTGCCTTCTGACACATTTGTTTGTATTGCGAGAGGTATGGATGTAATGAAAGGTATGAATGGGAAACATTGGCTCACTGGGATTCCGTAGGGTTTATCTTCTGTTTTTTCTAGAATTTAAATTTTCTTACAGCGCGCGTTAGGATTCTGTAGTAAGTTTTCAAAATTATTTTCTTCCTGCCTTAGGTGCATTTTAAATTCTTTTTTTTTATTAACTTGTATTTTTTTTGTAGTTATGAGCTGGAGGGCCAGCTCGAATTTTACTTACGTAAAATTCTTCCGTTCGGGGGAATACTGTTACATATATAAATCCTTACCGTAAAAATTATTCACATACAATTCCATTTTTGCTCACTTATCAGTACTTAACTGCATTATTTAACTAAACATAAACAGTAATTGACCAAAACAAATAACCTGATGCTTTGACAGTGACAAACTCCCATAAACTAGCAATTTTATTAGTTTATTATTTAAACGTCGCTGTCACAGGCTCACCGGACTTTGTGTCAATTTTATGGTTAGTCTTTTTCTTATAACTCAGTTTTTTTATCAACAATCTGTGTTGATGTTTATTTGTTTTATCTGCTAAAATTTGATTTTGTCATACTCATTACCATGGTTTATCATAATAGATTATTTCGAAATTTCTTCAGAAGACTAAGTTCATCTCCAAGTCATCCGAGCATCGCTATCTAACCTGTGTGAAAAGTGTGAAGCCCTTGTACAAAGTTTCCTGCTTAGGCCATCACACATTTATCCGCAAGTTGTTCTCAAGTTATTATCGTGAGTATTCTTTTCTTCCCCGTTTTGGGTTTACTTTGTGATCATTTTGGTGTCTCAATGACTCCTGATAGGTTATGTGTTCATAGTTGCTTTCTATTCCTAGGATCTGGAGGCGTAGAACTACCTTTTATACCCTTGTGTGGCGTGGGATCAGCACCGACAGGTTGCCCTTCTGCCCTTACATACTCTCCAAAAACCCCTTACAAGTAATTTTTATACTTTTTATTTTTTTATGAGGGTAGATTTGAGTTGTAAAATGTACTTATTTCTTACTTATTAGCAACTAAATTCAATTGTTTTCAAGTGTTTTACTAGGATTTAGCATTCAACCTTCCGTCCAAGTACCCTTACAACAGTTTTTTAATAATTTAAAGTAATTTGGTACCGTCTCGGGTAACCATTTTAGTACTGGGTGTGAACAATTTTCAAAGTAGGTTATTTGTCACATTCCAGGGGTTTTTTTTTACCTCCTTACTGAAGTCTGCGTTTGGCCCTCGGCTTGCGCAGAGCCACGTGTGCCACCGGCTACTTGTCCTACCCTGGGTGTTGCATCACATTACCCCCAGAGGAAAGTTCTATCTTTTTAATATTAGTTAATTTACTTGTTTTGGGAGGCACGCCCTTAAAATAGTGTCTGGCGCCCTACCTTTTTCTTACAATTTACTACCTTAGTGCTCCATTTTGTTGTGCGTGACCTTTCTCCAACGCTCGGTAAACCCAAATATCTTGCCCGCGCTCTACCCCGAGCTAGGCCCTTACTCTTTAATTTACTTACCTATAAGTACCATTACGTACATTACCTCTAAGTACCATTGTATGATTGCATTTTATTAATAATATTAATAATTTTCTGGGTTAAATAAAAATAATAACTATTACAAACTTTTTTTTTATTTAACAAGTGCAATTTTAGATGATTTTCGAACACTGCTTATAACTGGACACTTTTTCAACTCTTTCCTCAAGATATAGTTCTTAATTTAATTGAATTGAATTGATTACCGTTATCTCTCCTTGCCTCTGTCTTTCATGGTTATAAATTCATTTCAATCTACACTAATATTAAAAAGAGGAAAGATTTTATTGTTTGTTTGCTTTTTTGTATCGAATGGGCTCCGAAACTACTGGACCGATTCACATAAAATTTGATACAGAGATAATTTGAGACCTTAAGAAGGACTTTTGTCACAATAAAAAGTCATCAGGGGGTTGAAAAAGAGGATGAAAGTGTGTATGGTAAATCCGACTTCAGGCGCGGGCGATGTCGCGGGAAGTTAATGAAGAAGCTAGTGTATGAATAAAGAACTAACTGACCTAACGTTGTTCTGGAACTACTAACTATGGGTATGGGTTCTATCTATGTAAAGAAAACAACCAAGAAGTCTGATCTTATGTGTTGGTGATCTATCTCTACTGAAAAAACGTACGTACGTTAACGTATATTTGCTACTTGAAAAATACTACTAACGCCGTCTATTGGCGGATAGTGTTAGAAGGAATGCGAACAATGTACATAGGTCACTGATAGTGCATTTAAAAAGGGTAGATGGGTCATCTCGTACTGCGCGGCGATTCAAATTCGATGTCTGGGCACACGTTTTTTTACGTGTCAAATGTCATATTTGAATGCAAAATTGTGCAGATACACAATTTGAATATATCAATTTCCGCGTGCTGATAAGATGACCCATCTTCCTCTTTTTAAATGCACTATCAGTGAAATAGATACTTTGAAGTTTAACGTAAAATGGTTACAAAATTCGCTTCCAGGTGACATCAGCTTCCATATAAAATTTCTTTCCCTTTGTTGGAAAACTTTATTAATAGATTTTCTGAATAAAAACTATGCTATGTCCTTTTTTAGATCTCAAACTATCTCCATAGTAAATTTCATGTGAATTGATTCAGTGGTTTACGCGTCAAGACGTACCAGACAGACAGGCAGACAGACTTGTTCGGCTCCCCAACGATAGATGACACTGGTATCGCGGTTGTAATTTTCCCGTACAACAAAATGTCATTACTATGTAATCCTGAATCGCGATAGTGTTCGTTTTTATCCCGAGTAGCCTTGTATCCTGGCCTCCAAGTTTTCATATTTATAATATTAGTATGGATTATTATTGGTATTAATTTTATTGCTTTTAACATTGGATTAAAGAACAATGCCCACCAGCCAAATATTGTTGGGCCTACAAACACACAGTTGTGAAGCCGCTACTCGGAGGGCGTACTGGTCATAGGTCAAGGAATTGACAAGACGGCAGGATCCGTGTTGTACAGGTGTTAAGTCTCTCAAAAATATGGGGGACACCACCGACTTAGCGCCGACCCTTAGTGAGATCGGAATCAACTTACAACTGTACAGGTTTATTATTTGTACTAATGGGTGATCTGTTTGCGTGAGTCGATCGACCATCAGCGCCATCTAGTTTGTAGTACTCGAAGTAGCGTAGTGTGAGTCCTTATTGCTAGAGTTGTTAGGTAGTGCATGCTATATTTGAGTTGCTTATTGGTTTTATGTTGATTAGTTAGATAACAACTGAAATGAATATCAAGAAAGTCCGCCACGTTGCTATTATCAGAATAAGTGGAGTACCTATGTATGACTCAGTTAAAGTTTATTATGCTATTCACTTTATACAAATATCGGTCCAAAATGGCATAGGATGACTCTTTGATTAAGAATTGTTTTAATCTGTTTGAAAACCCATTTAGTTGTATGGATAAAATATAGCTCACACAAGGTATTTTTTAAGGTTCCGTAGTCAAGACGGATTTAAAGTTTCGTCATATATCCATCCATCTGTCTGCCTGTCCTGTTTTCCGCATTAATAGATAATTAATTCCATAACTTTTACTTTTATCGATGTCAAATATCGATATTTTCAAGCCCTAACAAAAAGAATGAATGAAGTGAATGAACTGTGTAAACAAAATAAGTCGACCAAATTACATGTGCAATAAACGGTTTACTACTTTTTTAAATGGCAGATTATGATTTATTGTGATTTTTTTTAATTTTTTTTTAATAAAAACCAACAATATAAATATGATAATACATTACGTACGAGGGAAAATATATTTTTTCTTGCCTTTCCAAATAGTTTTTTCAATAGAAAACGGCACATATACCCATTTTTGAATAGAATGTTTCTCATCGAGAGCTGGCACCATACTGACAAGACGTCACCATTAGGTGAGGCTAAAAATCTCGATTAGTTCCCAAGGGGGCAAAAGAAAATTAGCCGTCATTGCGGGTCCAGTGGTTGACTAGTCTAAGCCTACTAAGCGCGCTGTTCAAATGCGACAGCGTCATTTGGAAGAAAGTAGTAACGAGAAGGAAGACTGTTTAAAGAAGAACAGGGAAAGATTTGCCAATAGCATTTTAAATGTAGTTTGTTGTATATCGTATCATCGAATTCCCCTATACAAATGATTTTGGGGATAAAAACTGTTCTATGTCCTTTCTCGGTACTCAAACTATCAAATCCATCGTTTCAGCGGTAAGAGTAAAATAGTAGTATTATGGCGTAGCACTTACCGTTCAACACTATTTGAGATTTTTTTTTAGTAGGTAAACCCTATGCCAGTTTGCTCCTGCGCCCGCCATCTTTTTCATTTAGTTCAGAGACGAATTATACACAGCATATTTTGCGTCCGAAAGGGAACAGAGTTCATACACTTTGGGTGGGAGGGTTGCTAATCTCTTCGGACGAAGCCTTCGTATAATTAGGATAGAACTTCACTTACAGGTAAGTTCGTTTAATCTCTAATTATACTTCATGCTTCGTCTTCGAGATTAGCATAATAACACATAGTAGACTTTTAGAGAATTTAGCAAAATATGATATTTTATGTAAAGAAATAAAATGAATTTCGTATAAATTTGAAACTTATTTATGTCACAAAAAAGAATTACAAATTCACTTCTGAGTATTATTTTTACAATCATCCTTTTGTACTAAGCTCGAAGCGATTCATTCATAATAGCTATACCAATGGAATCATTATTTCCTTGATTAAGTGGTCTATTATAAAACTTGGCAAAAGTTTGAGAGCTCGAGCTCCAACCTGCTGTTTTCATTATACTATCAACGCTAACACCGAGCCTTTGCGCGGCAGTTGTAGCAGCATGTCGGGTGCTATGAGCAGTGAACTTGAAAGTATCTATTCCACTAAGATTTAGGGTACTTTTAATCCACCTAGATAAGGTTTGTGCACCAACTGGTTTATGAGGCTTTTTAAAACTTAAGAATAAAGCATCTGAATTTTTACGGAATGATGATGTCCTATCTAAATAAACAAGCAATGTTCTTCCGGGACAAATCTCTGGTTTTTCATTGAAAAAAGGTAAAACTAATAGGGGGTTGAGGTGCTCTAACCCTAGAAGTTTTGATAAGGTCAGGTATTTTAATTTTCATTTCGGAAGTAGAACGTTCAATATTACAAACTTTTATTTTTGAAAATGTTTGCACCCTATGTGCTGATACCAGCGCTAAGATTGTTGTTAATTTTTTCAAGACTTAGCGTTTCACTAAGATACTATTTTTCAATGCAATTCAGAACAAAGGAGGTGTCCCAGGTGTCATTGTATTATGGTCGTGGAGATCTTGATCGAAATACTCCTTTAAAAAATCGTTCAATATCCCTATTCTCTGAAAATCTATCCTTAGCTATTAAGGCTAAAGCTGACCTATAGGAATTAAGTGTCCCATATTGGGCTCCTTTTTTATATTCGATGGATAAAAATTGTATAACAGCCGGAATTGATATTTCATATAGATTCAGCTTATTCTCTTTACAACAAACGAACCACTTTTTATAGCACCCTTCATACTGCTTATAAGAGTTGTTGGAGAGGCTGTTGAGCATGATATCCATAGACGAAATGGGGATACCTCTTCTTGTCATTGCCTCCCGGATAATACACCTGCCACCAAGGTAATCGAGCTGCGAATGTGCTGGCGGCTAGAATTAGTTGATAAAATTAAATTTTTATTTGCATTGAAAACTAAAGTTTCTGACACTAAGAGCATTTTGAAAAACGGGTACCATGGCTGTGTGGGCCAATATGGTACAACCATTATGCCCTTTGCCTTATCAGACTTAATTTTTTGTAATGTTTTTAATATCATAGTAAATGGAGGGAACGCATACAAATAAAATTGCGACCAAGAAATAGTAAAAGCATTTACTGCATACGCATCAGGATCTCTATGCCAGTAATATCTCCGGCATTTGTTATTAATCCTGCTAGCAAATAAGTCGATCTCTGGAAAGCTAAGCTTTTTCGTGATTTGTAGATATGCGTAATCTGCAAGTTGCCACTCAATATCTGGGTGTGTACGTCTTGATTCTAGGTCTGCTTCAACGTTATCAGAAGACCGAATATATGAAGCAAAGGCATACAAGTTTCTTTGTTCACACCATTGCCAGAGTTGTTTGGTGACATCTGTCAAATGTGGAAATTGTATACCCCCCATTTGGTTGATATAAGAAATGGCGGTGGTATTGTCTATACGAAGTAAGATCTGTAGTTAGTAATGTTCTTGCAAATATTTTAAGTCCTTTAGAAGCAGCCAGAATTTCTAAAAAGTTTATATGTTTGTTTTGTTCTTCTTCACTCCATATACCGCTAGCTCTCTGGTCCCCACATGCAACTCCCCACCCCGTTGTTGAGGCATCGGAGAAAATTTCTAGGTCATGGGTGTCATTTATGTTTTTTGAAACTGCATGGTGAATAGCATGCTTCCATCATTTCAAATCATATTTTAATGAGGCCGGTAAATTCATGTATTCATCAAAGTTATTGTTTTTTGTTTTTAAACTAAGAAATTTGCACCTTTCAAAAAGTTTTGTGTACAACCATCCATACTCAACAGCTGGGCCAACCCAAACCAGGAGGCCAACAAAGCTAGCAAACGCTTTTATTTTACATCGGGTCAGGGTTGAAAACTTGTCTATTTCTGATTTAATTCTAATTATTTTTTTATTTGGTAAGGTGACATGGAATTTTTAGTATCTGAAATATATCCCAAAAATTTACAAGTCGATGAAGGTTTTATGTTACTCTTTTTTTAATTTATAATAAAATTAAATAAACGTAAGAAGTTTTATGGTATCTTGCAAATTTTCAAAACATGACGTATAGTTCTAGCCAATTAGACAAAAATCGTCCAAATATATAGTGGACAGGTTCTTAATAATCTAACAACAGGTTTCATCACTTTTGTAAAAACATAAGGTGCTATACTCAAGCCAAACGGTAGAACATTATATACGTATAATGCATCTTCAAATTGGAACCTTAGGTATTTTCGGTCGTCCTTATGTAATTTTATTAAAAAGTAAGCGTCCTTTAAATCAACAGTGCATATAAAACAATTTTCTGAAACAAGTTTTAGTTTAGTTTTTAGATCTTCTAATTTGAAGTGATTTGTATTTATAAATTTATTTAAAGATTTTAAATTTAATTTAAAACGCATTTCTCCGTTTGGCTTGGGTATCAGGAAAATACTGGACAGATACTAATGAGGATGAGCTTCACATTTTGAAATAGCTCCTAAAGATAACAAGTTATCAATGGCATCTTAAAAGTGTACCCTTTCTATCGCAGTGTATTTTCTAATATTAGGTAGAAAGGTTTGAGTTGGGGTACAAGAAAAAGGAATTTTGTAACCTCGTATATATGATAGAATGACTGGGTCTGTGGTTAACATTGACCATTCTTTATAGAACAGCGATAAACGACCCGTATGTCTTACCGTCGTTATCGACGAGTGTAGTTCTGCTGTCTCTGATGCGGATGTTGAGATGGCTTCGAGGAGTAGGCTGGCCGACTCTGCATCGATGTCGTCTGGGCAGGCTCCCTCGCTCGTTGAGGGCCCGCCAGCCTGCGATTCGGACCCCGATTCTTTACGTTTAAATTCCTTGAAGAAGTAGCAGCAGTGTTTGTCGTCTTAATCGGTGGTTTTGGCACTGATAGTTTAAGCAGGCATCTCTCACTCAATGTACTTGCGCGCGATAATAGCCTACTCTCGAGTGCACCGATGGCGGTGTGTAAATCAGTAGGCTGCCAACAACCGACGGGCGCGCGCGTACGCACTGTTGAATTATTTGTGTTACGGTCGATTCGTTTTTATGCAAACTAAGTAATATGATTTAAAATTCTGATATTTACTGTACAAATGAAACCAAAAGCATAATATGTCCTGAATTAGTCTCAGATTTTAATAAAATTCTGGACTTATCACAGTCTCGAATGTTTTAACTTTTGAAATCTTTTAATAAGTCATCATAATTTTACGGCATTCTGAAAGTTCCCACAGATGCTATTTATAACTATGTATAAATACATTTTTAAAAGTAATTTAGCACAGAACAACATCTTAGATCTTGTTTTCCCCATTACTACTTATTAAAACTGTTTGTACGAATCTGATTTGTTTTTCGGGACAACCGAAAATTTTGCACAGGTAAACATTTTGTAAAACACTATATCATTGTAAAACATTTTAAACCAAGCTAAAAATAAAATAGGCCTTGTATCTAAAGAGGCAACCCTGACTTTATTAGTTGTACTCCAAGGTCGCGTAGCTGCAGAGGAATAATAACGTAATGTTCGAAACTTAAAGCACAATTTCGGGCGAAGCGGTGTGCGACAAAAAATTGTAGGCTATTATAAGAGTAGGTATGGACGATTTTCCTCGGAGTGATTTATCTGTTACGTAGTAACTATTATATACTCTGTGGTTTAAGATCTGAGCCAGATTTATTAATAGCCTTTGCTGCCTTTAACGTTTCCGCTAGGTTTTCACCAAAAAGGTATTTGTCATTTTTGGTATTCTGCAGTTGATTATTGAATTCTTTTTTCACAGAATTTAAAAGGAAATTTCTTCTAGTGAGTGTATCCGAGTGCTGACAGTCGTATAACTTCGTAGCTGAATCCATCAGGAGTTTGAGAAGGGGTGTGTTTTTCTCCTTAGAGGATAGCGTAAGTGTAATAGCTTCTCCCAGTGAGCTTATAGCCAAGGTAAGTTGTTTTTGTTTATTCACAATAGCTTTATCACGCTTGACGACATTATCCGATACGGCCGCCTTTATTTCAGCGTTCAGTTCCGGTGGATCAATCAGTTTTGCATTTTCTGCATTTAGATATTTTTCTTTAAATTCTTTACGCTGTACATTTGTAATTCCCATTGTTGCCCTATGCTGAAATCGAACTGCTAAGTCTTTGTGAATTTCTTTTCCATAGCATTTGGCACTAGTAGGGTCAGTGCCCAGTATATCTAATACTTCAGTATCAAAAACAGTTTCCTCCGCTGCAGATTCAGGCAGTAAGGTTGATGTTGAGGACTCTGGAAGTATAGATGTTGACTGTTCGACAGGATTGGTTGGAATTGTTACTACAGAAGAAATTTTCATTGAATCATCCGCATGGGAAGAGCTGTGAGTTGGTTCTATCTCCATTTCCGGCTGTGCTGGTGCACTTGCATTCATCTGATCTTTATCCGAAGGTGATATGATAAATAATGGTCTATCCATTATTTATCATATCACCTTCGGTATCCGTAATGTCCACAAAATCCACATATTGATCGTCTGAAAAAAGGGACGTAACAATAGGTGTTGGTGGTCATAGGCAGTAAGACTATTGTATGAGACAGTCCCAAGTGTCAGTAACACGTACGCAAACAACATTTATAAGTCACATGAGACAGTCCCATTGTACTGCTCGACTGGCCGAATATGAAATACTGCAATGTTATGAGGATTCACAATAGGAAACAGTCCCAATGCCAAGCAAGTACTGTTCGCAAATTGTATTTCCTTATGGTGAAATAACTAGGTAGGTATGTATTGTTATATATTATACTATTAGCTGTTTCGACCGTATAAGGTGAAAAGACAGTCCCACTGTACATTGTCCGTAACACCTTTATTCTATTAATGATCATATTTGATCGTTAATATGATTTGTTGTTTACTACAAATTAGCACAAACAGTCTTTGCTTGATAATAAATAACATAATTCTTTAAAATACGCTTGGAAATGTGTCAAGGTCACGTTCGCACGATATCGTCAGTAGTAGCAGGCCTGTTTATCTTCCCGCGTAGGTAGCAAAAACATACCTACGCGCGGCGACCCCTACGTAAGGGACTAAACTAGTTGGGTGTCGCTAGTCGGCAGCGACACGCTCCCGCGTTTTATTCACCGGCGGTGCGCGACACTAGGTTGCTGGTTGGACGAGCGTGAATAAAGTCCTAGAAAGATGCGCTAGATGGCGTAAGGAGCTTCTTGTGGCAGTCAACCCTATCGCGTTGCGTGATAGTACGTCACTGAATAGGTTTAGTGTATTATGAATCATATTCCAGAGTTATAAGAATAAAATCATCTTGCAATGTATTTCTGTAGGTGTCTACACGAAAATGTGCTTGAGTCAGAGGCGAACTGAATTACACCATATCGTTAACAACATTGAGTAGATATTTCTTTTAATTTCATTGCAAAGTCATACTTCTGTACGGAGTACTAGTACTTACTTATTCGGTGGTAGTACCTAGTCACAATCCTTTTATAGTAGTGGCGATTGGTGGAGAGGATTTTGGGCTCATGTTCAATCCAATGATTGGTGCCGCCTTCCAATAAATGCTCTGCTATTGCAGATTTACATGTCTGCCTGCTTGTGAGGGCAATGTTTTGCGAGAGACATAGGTCATATTTAAATGAGGTGACATAGGTAGGACATAGGCTAAACAGGGTGTCCGAGTTTCGTCTAGCAATAATTTAAGGGCCTTTAATTACAATTTTACTTTAATTACAGACATAATCCAAATGTTTTTTTTACTGTAAATAAAAATAAAAAAGATTCATTTTTGGGTTTAGTTTTGTAAGTAGGTACGTTTAAAAAACTATTTAACTAACTGTTTTAAATTTTAACCAAAGTTCTTATAACTTTTTTTCTCTGTGACAGCAGACAGTTAACATAATTCACTTTATAGGCGATAGCGTTACCCTTCAAAGGAATTTCTTTTCATAACTTTTAGGACCTCCAGATATATAAAAATAGCATTTTTTTAAATAATTAAAATGGCTGCCATTTCAAAAAGGGGGGAGTTAGAACCCAATATGGGGTTTTTTGTCGATAACATTCGATGATCTAATAGCCCATAAATTATCGCCAGTCGAAACCCGGACACACCGTATACATTTAAAAATGACACCCGCAAATGGAAACCAAACGGGGTGGGAGGGAATGATATTATCCTTCCCATAATCAAATGAAAGCCAGTAAAACACCATTTAAAAAAATATATTTTATTCAGTCGGGTGTTTTGTTTTTTCAATAATTATGTTTGCTTGTTCACTCATTCTTTCTAATTTGTGTTTTACTTCCTTCTCCCCCTTTTCACCATTAAATAAACTTCACCATAAATAATAAATGTGTGTTATTTTTATATATATTTATAGAGAGTACAGAGTTTAAAAAGACGGTGTGTTTATACGGCCGCGGAACTTTCCGCATGTCATCACCGTAAAAGACGGCCGTCTTTTTTGTCTGCCGCGTCTGTATTGGTAACAAAATCGATAAAATTCGTTTAGTTTTGTTCTGCCTCTCCATCTCTTTTGACTGTCAATCCATTCAAGACGTGCTCAGTGCTGGGACTCAGGTAGGTTGCGCGAGGAAACGCGTACATGGTAACGCGTGACTTCATCAAAATGTATCTCAGGTTCGGGATCAGTGTTCTTTATTTCATATTTATGACATCAGATACTTTTTTACTGGTGAATCTGACCTGAATAAGAAAAAAGCAATACTCTTGATTGGTTAAAATAAATACAAGCTTAGAAAATATTTTCAAAAATTCTTATCTGAAAATCTCTTTACGTATTTTGGTTAGTGAAATGATTTGTCTGCGACGCTTGCCCAAAGCATTATGTTTGAGAAAACATGTGTTTTCGAGTTTTCATGCGTTTTCTTTCCCATTGTTCGACGCAAAATATGGTCGCTAAGCTTATGACAATAAATAGTAGTACCTACCTAACAGAGCAATGCTAGGACGCCCATATTTCCTAAACCTTGCACTAATATGGTTTGGGTTTTATGTCTTGAAATTACTCCGACAGCTCCGGAGTCAGGAAGTTGGTAGTGTTATCACCCCCGTGCCTCGGAAAGCTCGTTAAGCTGTTGGTCCTGCGCCTGATCCCTTTACGGTCATGTCGGACTGCCGTCTCCCTGAATTATGAGAGTGAGGGAACAGAGAGTGCACCTGTGTATTGTGCATACACTTGTGCACTATAATATGTCCTGCGCAGTTGGCTAATCTCTGTTGAGATAGGCCGCCGTAGTCAAAATCGGCTAGGAGGATATTATTATTATTATAAGAACGAAGCTATACTAATTCTGATTTGCAAAGTAAGAAGAAATGTCGGCAATAAAAATATCCATAGATTAATAGGTACCAACATGTAACTGTAACTCAGCCCTAATTTCAGCTACTTTATTATGGCATATTTATTTGGATTATTTATTTGATAAATATTCTATTGTCATTTATTTTGGATCAAGCACCTTCTAATTTAAAAAATATTTTTTAAGTCATAATTTACAACAGCAGCATGGCACCTACTGAATAACTAAAATTGAATTTAGTTGTACTTACCTACATCTTATGATCCTACCTAGTACCTACTGGTACATCTACGTACCTACAAACACATTTTTATTCCAACGCATAAACGTGGGTTGCCATCTTATAGCGGGGCTCGTGAAATTGGCGTGGCCATAAAAATAGAACATTCACCATTCGCTGTACGATCATAAAACTGGAAGGTCCCACCGACCCCGGCTTATCCCCACGGGCACTTTAATAGTTTTTCATTACTCAAGTAGACGAACATAAAAGAGGGATAAAGTTAGGAAAGAAAATTGCATGTATTGCATAATGCTCTGCGCCCATGGTGTATCGTGCGGCCATAAATTTTACGTTAGCGGTATTGCGTTTGGATATTGTTTGAAACGAAGTATTTATGGTATCTAGTTATAAGAATAGCTGCGACTTCGCCTTGGTCTAATATAAATGTGTTGATAACAATAATAGTTACCAGCGAAAAAAATATTTTATTATTAATTTATCTTTCAGGTTTATGATTCAGTGTATATTTTACTTAACAACACTTTATTTTATTTTATTTGTTAGGATAACCAGGGCTTACAAGTGATTTGTAAACTACAAATTATACAACTGTTAAACCACTTATTGGTAATCACAAGTAGTTACAACTTAAAGAAAACGAACGCACAGATTGAACACAATCCAAGGTACACGAATCACGAAAACATAATAGTAATATTATGCCTAATTGACGGAATAACAAAATAAGGTAGCGTTGGTAGTTATAAAAAAAAATCTTATTACTATGTGATATTATGCCATTGCTAGTCGTTGAAAAAAAAAAAGTTCACTTAACAGCCGCCTCACCGCTGTAACGCTGGTATGAAATATGTCGATGCCGGTATCTTTGACAACTTTATTTAAATCACTACAAGCACGCCAAATGTAACTATTTTCTTTCGGAATTTATTTGTAGGAGAGAGACTGTTAGTTGTTCTAACTACCCATTTGGTTTTAAATAAAGTTAAAAAGTGATTTCCGATCGAGTGTCTCTAAAGAGTAGTTTATTTTTTCGATTTTGGTTGGACAATCTATAGTTATTCATCATTATATTATGTGAAAACACGAAATAGGTTACTATTTTTGTGTAAGTAATTAACACTTTTCTGACAGTATCCCAGAAACAATAGAACTTTTACTGTCTTTACGCATTAGGCGTCACTGTCGCAGAAAGTGTTAGTTAAGTTTTTGATAGGTACCGTAGCCGTACCGTAATATTCTGAATATTATAATTATTCATTTATTTCGACATAATTAAGTCATACATACAATTTATAATTCTAACACGAATAAATCAAATTGCATACAAATAAATTACATTTATAAATTAAATTAAATTCAGTTAAAATTAATTTGAACAACCACCCAATTGCATTTGGGTATTATTCCATATATGAACCACTAACAATAACACACTAACAAATATATACAATATAACAGTGGTTGATATATGGACAGTCAAATCTTTTAGCGAGCATCTGTAGAATGATGTTGGGGCTGACCCGGACCCTGCTTGCCAGTGATGTGCACCGCTTGCGCAGGTTCGTGTAAAAACAGGCGACACCGTACTCCGCAAACATCCCCGAAGCACTGCAGTATAGTATCAGTTCAGTATAGAATAATACTACTACTACGTACTGTAATAAAACTGGGCAAGTGCGAGATTGACTCGCGCCTTGAGGGTTCCGGACAAACAACGGATTTTTTCTAAGATTTTCCCTCAAATTTTACCGACGTGACGCTCATCTCAACACAAAGTGGATACAAGCAGCTGTCAGTAGTGTCAACTGCCAGCCTGATAACTGGAATCATAATATTTGCAGTCATTGAACTTTTCCTTTACTTGTGCTGTAAGTCCTTCCTTGTTCCTTCTCACGATTCTAGGTCTTACGGCACCCTATAGGTTTTGATTCCCCTGCGAAATGTTTGCGAAACCGCCGTAATTATTTGATGTTAATTTCAACTTGCTACTTCCACCGTTCCTGAGAAAAAGGGTTTCGGATAGACAGAGGGAACGGATATACAGATGGACCACAAAGAGATCCTTTTGTGTACGCTAAAAATAACAAAAAGTTCATATTAAAACTGTCCATTATAAATATCTCCGTGCTTCGGCCCCAGTCAGCTCAGTCGGTAGCTCAGTTGGGAAAGCATTCGCTCGGATAGCGAAGGGTCGTGGGTTCGTGTTCAATCTAAAGGCGGTTGATGTATTGTGTACAACATTTAATTTTCTTTTATTTTTAACCGACTTCAAAAAAGGAGGAGGTTATCAATTCGACTGTATGTTTTTTTTTGTGGCTATGTTACCTAATATCTCAGTCAGTTGTGGACCGATTTGAAAAAAAAAATGTTTATCTAGAGGTTATACCTTCTAGTTGGTCCCATTGTAGCCCAGTCGAGATCTGATGATGGGATCTTGGTGTAATCGAGGGAAACCCTGAAATTTTAAAGGCACGTATAGTGTTTTCGTACTAGTATCTTAATGTTGACATGTTGTTACGTCTGATAGTCGACATTATGTGGAGCTAAGCTGATGATGGAACTCTTTAAAAATTAGGAGTTTAGTAATTAAAACACCAGATGTTTTGTCAGGTACTGTATAGAATGCTAACAAAACAAAGTCAAAGGCGCAGCTCCTTCTTCCCTGCCCCCTCCTAAACCCTCCCCCTCTCGCTCCCAACATTAAAAATATATAATTACTTCAAGAAATATACAATTACTGCAAGAAATCAATTAACTCTTACCGCTGAAACGATGGATTTGATAGTTTGAGTACCTACCGAGAAAGGACATAGAACAGTTTTTATCCCCAAAATCATTTGTATTGGGAATCCGATGATACGATATACAACAAAACAAACTACATTTAAAATGCTATTGGCAAATCTTTCCCTGTTCTTCTTTAAACGGTCATCCTTCTTGTCTACTACTTTTTTCCAAATGACGCTGTCGCATTTGAACAGCGCGTTTAGTAGGTCTGTAGGTAGTCCATGTTGCACCTTACACTAACTTTCAACTAAAATAGAAAATAAATTTATTTTTAAAAAAAACCTTGCAAAGCAATGCTTAATAATAATTAAACGTAGGTAGTGTAAAACTTTACCTACTTACTTAAGTGCAAGGGGGCTCAGTTTCGATGTATTTGGCATATGACTGGTATTTTTCAATTTTCGTTACCACATTACCACTAAAAAGTATTTTGAAAGCAATGGGACTGCTTAAAAAACCTTGCGTGTCTATTCGTTAATAAATCTATTACAGAAAGTAAGTCGGAATTTCGGTAGCTGGTTTAAAATAAAAACTAGCCTAGCTAGGTATGTACCTACGTGAGATCCAGTTTCAATCACATATTATGTATTAAGATTACTTTCAGTTTTATGGAATATCAATGAGAAAATAAATACATACGATATTTTATCTTATCATTCCCAAGATCTAATTTTATGATATCAATTTGATTTATTTATTTGCCGTCAAAAATCCCTTGTTCCATTGTCGCAACACGACCAAACACCAAACAGTCCTGATTTACGATTGCCGTAAATCTCAAATTAGCGTTTTACGCACATTTTACGGCTCACGCGTAAAGTAGAACTAATCAGTTTACTAGATCGATTCCTTATTTTGATCTAGCCCTCGTGTGTGTAGAAGTTTTATGTAATTTCTGATTCGGGATGCTGAGGGGATATGGGAAAGATGTCGTTAAACTGCAAGGGAGAATGCATAGGGTGACTGTGAGGGGGGATTTGATTTCTTATAATATCTGTAGGTACATAAATGTATGTAATTTATTCATTTGTTTTTGGTCCTGTTACCTTTCCTTCTCTCATTGTAACTTGAACCAAAGCTTTTTGCTGATGCACGAAATGAGTTAAAAAATGAAATACCGTGAGAATATGAAGATCTATGTTTATTGAAAGTGCACAACTTAGAACAAATTTCAGACACACATGTTGTTATTTTATCCTTATAATATGTAGGTATCGGATTATAGCTTTGTTTAAATTCCACATAAGTAAAATAAGAGTTGAATGTTTGTATGTAAGTTTTTGAAGATAGAGAACTATCTCTATCTAGTCAGCCACAGTAAAAGTGGAGGGGTTTTTGGAAATAACCCCATTAATACAAGGTTGCTCAGCAAAAATAAGCGATTATTTAAAAAGAAAATTTAGGGAAGGAATGGAAGAATACAATATAAGGAAACAACTTATCGCAATTATTTTTAGTCATCGTATTTTACGAATAACATCTACTTGAAATTAACCGAAAGTAGAGTAAATAAACAGATAGCGCCACTTTCGCGAACCATACACTTTTCAGTTGATTGTTGCGCAGATGTCGCTAGTAGTTACGATTTTTCTATAAATGACTTAAATTGTACACGGGAACGATATTACACAGGGATCAGTTTAACAACAGATGAAAGAAAGCTTTTGTTTTTTTCACAGATTTTGAATTACTACTAGCACCCCTTTGGAATGTAACAGTCTATAAAATGGACGTTAAATGTTTGTGTATCAAAACCTGACATTTTTGAAGTTACTCAGCTTGTTAAGGCCAAATATTGGCGATTTACGCGCAACCTCATTCGCTTACACGCCATTTATTTTTATTAAGAAGAAACATAATTTCGCTTTTCTTTTGTTTTTTTTTTCAAATATTTTCACTCGAAACGATAACATGTTGTAAACTTAGAAAATAATTTGTCCATCGAATAAACGATTGTAATACGAAAAAATACGTTTTTTAAAATTATAAACGACGATATTTAAACTATATATAATCGAAGAGAACCAGCGCACATACGAAACCTTACCAAAAGTTGGCCTACGAGTCAGGATAAAATCAAACGAAACAGCGAAGAATCACGGCGGAGCCGCTTTATCCTTTTCATAATCTTTATTTCAGCTCGATTTGTGTGATTAACTGTGTTTAATTTTCATGTTTACTATCTAAATTAATTAAACGAATATCCGATTTAGCGATTTATACGACGGCACGTAAGTTTTATCCAGCTTTTCGTGAGCGCGAGCTACGTGTTGCACTAAACGTAAGTACTTACTTTTCCACAAGCCTTTGAAATGAGTGTTGAGCCTGAATTTAGCGATAGTATGTCTAAGCTTCCTGACGATACTAAGCTTGCTGAGCTCAGAAAGCTTAAGGGCACACTAAAAGCTCGATTGACGTTATTTGATAAGTATGTAAATAGATTAAAATCGGAGGAAGCATTAACTCAATTGCAAATTACTGAAATAGGTCTAAAAATTGAATCCGCCAAGGATTGTTTTCTAAGATATTCAGATGTTCAAACTCAAGTCGAAACTCTTGTGTCCGAAGCGGACCTAGAGAAGAAGTTAGAGTATCGTGAGACAGTCGAGGAGAAATATTTTAAAAGTGTCGCTACTTCCATGTGTTTAACAAATGTAAACGATAACAATTTTAAGTGCTTGCATACTCAAAGTCATAAAATCATGTCTGTGAAGTTGCCAGATATTTAAACTCCGTTCTTTTGATGGCTCGTATGATCAGTGGTTAGAGTTCAGGAACACGTATTTAACCATGATTCACAATCGTACCGATCTAGATCCCATTCAAAAGCAACATTACTTGAAATCGTCCCTCAGTGGTTGCGCACTACAAGCGATTAGCGCTTTAGAGTTTACAGCATCATCAGCAACGCATGCTTGGGAATTGCTCGAAAATAGATTCCATAATAACCGCTTACTAGTGCACAACCACGTGAGATCTTTATTTTCAGCTTCAGCCGTTACGAAAGAGTCACCTTTGCAAATCAGGCAGTTAATTGATACGACTTTACGAAATTTACGCGCTTTACAAAACTTAGGTGAACCAACTGAGTTATGGGACACGCTGATTATTTATTTGCTCTTGACTAAAATTAATACGGCTATAGAAAAGGATTGGGAGAATCACAAAGCTTCTATACGTAGTTCTTTAAAATTAGACGATTTATTGACGGTTTTGAGGAATAAAGACGGTATACTAGAAGTTACCCTTATAAATTTGTGAAAATTTAGGCTTTTAATTTTCACAAAGTCAGGCAACTGAACGCAAACCTATGAATCCGAGTAACTCAAATAGACAATCGAATAAAAACTCACAGTTTATACATAGTTTCGTTTCTACTCATCCAAATACGAATAACATTAATAAATCGAATGATAATAAACGCATACGAGTCTGTGTCATGTGCAATGGCAATCATGCACTTTACACTTGCATTTCATTCCTAAATTTGTCTATTAAAGATATATTAACTTTTGTAACTGATAAAAAACTATGTTGCAAAAGCTTACGTGCCGGGCACTTGGTAAACGAATGTCTGTTCGGACCATGAAGCAATGCCCGCTAAAACATAATAGCTTACTACATTCGAATACTAACTCGAGTGTAGGTTCAGCTGAACGTGCGCATAATTCACTGCCGGCTGAAAAAGAGCAGGGGGCGCTTACCGCCCTTTATACTCATACGAATGATACAAATGTAGACGAAGTTAATGCGACTTTACTTTCATCAAATCAGTTTTTATTATGTACTGCTCTTGTTGACGTCATTGATAACGATAATAAACGAACAAGTATACCCGCTCTTTTAGACAATGGCAGTCAGCATTCTTTTATTTCAGAGAAATTATTTATTTCATTAAACATTTCTACATAGTTATACAGTCCACTGTTCAGATATCGGGTGTAGGAAAAACTCTCACTCAGGCGAATAAATCATGCGAAATTAATATACGTTCTAAATTACGCGATTTCAATACAAACATCAAGTGTATAGTGTTACCGTGTATCACTTCTACTCTCCCTTCATCCAAAATTGATTTTGATTCATTACATATTCCCGATGGAATTAAACTCGCGGATCGGATCGGATAATAGGATTCGATTGCACAGTGGACCGCACCTGCAGGACTCAAAGCTAGGATGGTTAATATCATGTTCTATTCTTCGTCCACAGTCTCGTCATAGTAATGATCAAGTTCAATGTAATTTCACTCAAACAATCAGTAGTTACTTAAAAGATTATTGGGAGTTAGAGGAAGTGACCAACACTAATAAACTGCTTACGGTAACCAAATCTACATGCGAAAAGTTATACACTAACTCAACTACTCGTTACCCAAAAACTGGTACCTAGGTTTTCAGTCTGAATCCCGTTGGGAAAGTCATCGTCTCCTGTTGTTAGAATGCAAATTAAATCGATTAGAATATAATAAAGAGTAAGAATACTCCTAATTATTTTTAACATATTCCCCGACACGTTATGAAACATAAAAGCGAGTACGAGGAATTGCACATTTTCTCAGATGCGTCTCTAGACGCTTATGGCGCATGCGCATTTATACGTACATACACGACTGACGATGACTCTCCTGTTATGATTCAATTGTTATGCGCTAAAAGTAAAGTTTCACCCATCAAAGTTGTAACTGTTCCTAGGTTAGAGCTATGCGGTGCTCTCCTAGGCACGAGATTATATTGAGAAGTTGTCTCGTCACTGCGGTTATCATTCGAAAAGGTATTCTTTTGGACGGACTCTACAATAGTCATGGAATGGATACGAATGAATCCCCACTTACTGAAAACGTTTGTACAACATCGGGTAACGGAGATAAACGAATTGACAGATGACTCCGTATGGTTGCATATCAGCGGAAAAGAAAACTCGGCTGATCATGTATCCAGGGGTGTCTATCTTGATGCACTTGTTGACTGTCCACTATGGTGGAGCGGCTCTGATTACAGGATAAACATTTTAATTTCGAAGTCGATCACACTACATACGACAACGTTGAATTACCGGAGTTAAGAAAGGAAACTGTTTGTGCCGTTTCTCGTGATGCACTTTCCTCGATTTTCGTCCTTTCAGCGTCTTAAACGCACCGGTGCTTATGTACTGAGATTCATAAATAACATACGTACAACTAATAAACAGGAAAGACACACGGGTCCTTTATCTATCGATGAGTTAGATGCGTCATTGAACATGTTGGTTTGCATTTCACAGCGCCAATCATTCCCAAATGAACTCGATAAACTACAAAAGCAGTTACCGATCGGATGCAAAGGTGATTCTAGGAAAGTATCAGGTCTGAACTTATTTCTAGACAAAAATGAGTTAATTCGAGTCGGCGGTCGGTTAACTAACGCACATAATTTCGATTATAACAAAAAGCACCCATTGATGTTATGCAGTAAAACTATTTTACTGTTCTTTTATTTAGACATGAGCATTTGAAGCTCTACCACGCAGGGCCTGAACTACTTCTGTCTACTATACGTGAATCTTGGTGGCTGCTCTCTGGCAGAAATTTATCAAAGAAAACAGTACATCAGTGTGTTCTCTGTACGCGTATGAAAGGAAAACTCTAACACCGATCATGGGTGATCTGCTTTCTGAACGATTAGCACCTGGTTATCCTTTCATGCGCTGCGGAGTTGACTATGCAGGACCACTTATGATGCTTAGCAGTAAAAAGAGGGGAGCCAAATATATTAAATGCTACGTTTGTCTATTTGCATGTTTCCTATCGCTTGCAATACACTTAGAACTAGTATCAAGTCTCACTACATACGATTATTTACTCGCTCTTAAACGATTTATTTCGCGTCGTGGCAAACCGATCGAAATATTTAGCGACAATGCTAAAGTATTTGTAGGCGCTGAGAAAGAACTGTCTACATTTAAAAAAAACAACGGTCACCAGTTCGCAGATTTCGCCGCAAACGACGGCATAAAACTACGCTTTATTTCTCCACGCGTACCTCATTTTGGGGGTTTGTGCGAAAGTGGTATTAAGTCATGCAAATACCATCTTAAACGAATTATGGGTAATAGTAATATGACGTTTGAAGAGTTAAGCACGGTTCTCACTCAAATCAACTCTAGGCCCATATCCCCCCTATCTTCCGATCCTAGTGATCTCTTACCGCTTACACCTGGGCATTTTTTTATTGGTCGTGCCCTCACAGCTCCGCCGTGCAACGTTCTGACAAACGCTGCAACTTCACGTTTGATACGATATGATCGGAGAGCAGATGAGACAACATTTCTGGCAACGCTGGTCTAAAGAATACGAGTCGGAACTTCAAACCCGGACTAACTGACCAACCAGACATCGCACACAATGCCCTCGTTCTCATCAAGAATGACAACTTACCGCCCCTGAAATGGCGATTGGGTCGTGTTGTGCGGATCTACCCAGGCAGAGACGGGGTAGCTCGAGTAGCGGACATCCTGACAGGCATCATGCAGCGCGCTCTTCCACCGCAGCCGTTAAAGCCCGAGCCCGACGCCAGCGAGTCAAGTCGAATATGAACATTTTGAAAGCTTGCTGCTTCCAAAGGCGGGGGCAAATGTTAAGGCCAAGTACCTACTGGCCATCTACGCACAACCTCATTCGTTTACACGCCATTTATTTTTATTAAGAAGAAACATAATTTCGCTTTTCTTTTGTTTTTTTTTTCAAATATTTTCACTCGAAACGATAACATGTAAGTAATTTGTCCATCAAATAAACGATTTTAATACGAAGAAATACGTTTTTTAAAATTATAAACGAAGAGATTTTAACTATATATAATCGGAGGGAACCAGCGCACATACGAATGCTTACAACAGCACATAACCTGTGGAGACGAAATGTTTTAACTTTTCTTACAGAAAAATTCCGTCAAATCCCTTGGCACTGAATGCCTACGTTTTTTTTTCGACACATTTTGTCAAACTTTACTTATTTCTTTATACATTTTAAAATAAAGGGCTGTTCAAAATATTGCTATTTACATCTAAACCGAAATATTTCATATTTCATAATATCGGTTAAAAAATACAGGCTTAATTTGACACTTTTCGTATCAGTACCAAGCACCGATATGTTTCGGAGAAAAATCGTCCTCACTTCGTCACTGTAGGTTACGTGCTCGATGTTTGTAACTATGTCTTGAATTACGATAATTATGTTGATAAACCTTTTATCGATAATGATGCAGGCAAAACACGCTGAAACATTGTCATTCCAGAAGTATTTTTTAAGTGTGTAACAAAAACAAAATGCCTTTTTTAAGACTTGGTACCCTACGTAAATAGGTGATGGTTACGAGACGAAATAGAGTAAGTACGAAATGCGAATTTTATGTGCACACACTTTTTACGAGGGGACCGCATTGCTTTTTTATTTTTATTGCAGACGTGTCCCGTCCGCCACCGTCTACTTCAATTATTTATAATGTTCTATAAAACTCGAAAGTTTACTACAACCACGGACGTGGGTAACGAAGATCGCTATAATGCAGAAAAAAACTCAGTAAGTATATAAAACATACAAAAGTAACTATATAGGTACATACCAAGTACAAATGAATTTATTACCATCAAAGTAAAAAAAAACATTTCAATTAAAATCACGCATGTAACGCGTAATAATACGCATTGCATTCCGCCACGTGCAGATTATATAATTTGTGGGGCAGGCACGGGACTGAGATAACTTCTTATCTACGACTTTATCGGAAACACTTCAATACCTACACTCCTCGTCGTTGTTACCGGACAATTTTGGGAAAATATCGTCGCTGGAAGCGGTTAGTCGTTATCAACGGATGTACTCTAAGAGCTCTTATTAATTCAAACACATGCCTATTCTTATGTCGCTAAAACGGTTGGTTGTCTTAAGCGCACTTGTATTAAACGGACTACACTCACTTTATAAGATTCCTCGGGTTGGGGGTTTCATCGAAGGCCAAGTACAGGTGCTTACTTATATAGGAGTTGAAGTGTGCCACAATAAGTTTTTCTCAACGCACAAGTCAAGTAGAAAACAAAATTTATCCAAAATCAGTTCGAAGAGCATTTGCCCAGATAGTATAGGGTCGTGGGTTCGAACACTGGGTAGTGTTCGTAACTAGACATGTGTATAACACATACATACAGGTCTTAACGCGAAATTGGTTAAACAGTTTGAAGGTAAAAATGTTTACCTCCAAATTCAGCCCGACGATTTAGACATGTGTAGTTCCTTAATGAATGATACAATTGAACTAGTTCACCTATCTAGTTCATATGTATCACTCACTCAGTATAGTCCAAAGCAGTTCATTTAGTTCAGTAACTCAGTGATATGAAAGTAAAACGTAAGGATATATTTGTTAATACTGCAAGAGCGAGACTGCAGTATTTTGCTACTGCACTGCAGTTTTCTATGTAAAATTTTCGGTATTAATTAATACGTAACGTACGTACATTACGTACATAAATAACACGTTACATCCTTTGTTAATGTGTGTAACAATATCTTCGAAATTAATGAAAATGTTTTTAATTCGTAATTCTAGACTGCCTCAATATTATAAATGTTATTTCTTAGTCATTAGAATTCTTTGTAGTACCAGGCGTCTCTTACTCAATGTACTTGCGCGCGTTATTAGCCTACTCTCGAGCGCACCGACGTCGGTGCGTAAATCAGTAGGCTGCCAACAACCGCCGCCGGGCGCGCGCGTACGGACTTATCAGAGTCTTGAATGTTTGAACTTTTTAAATTTTTTAATAAGTCATCATGATTTTACGGCACACTGAAAGTTCCCACAGATGCTTTTTATAACTATGTATGAATACATTTTTGAAAATAATTTAGCACAGAACAACATCTTAGATCTTGTTTTCCACATTACTACTTATTAAAACTGTTTGTACGAATCCGATTTGTTTTTCGGGACAATCGAAAATTTTGCACAGGTAAACATTTTGTAAAACACTATACCCCACATTAACCTTGAGACCGCCTCTATTCCCTACGAAATAAAAGCTGTTTTAAGTATTTCAAATGGGTAACCTGACGTGCTGCCCACTGTACTTCGTAAAAACTAGCAACAAAAATATGCTTAAGTTATAAAATAATTACAAACAAAATCCTAATCAATTCAATGATTTCATACTAAATAATCATATCGTATTTAGATTACTGACTACTGATATGAAAATTAATGATTAACGTAGGTACTGTACTTTTGTTCAAAAGTAGGTAATCATTATTACTTACCTACTTATTTTCAGTCACTAAGTAAAATTAAATTGGTACAAAATTTATCTAACTTATAAAAGTACAGTAGGTACCTTGGCGCTGCATCTCTGCATCTCCGGTCGAAGATCCAGAGGCAGACCCAAAAAAAGATGGAGAGATGGCTAAACGATATGAGGGAGTGCGGAGTTTCCACTGAAGATGTCGAGGACAGGGCGAAGTGGAAGAGAAAAATAAAGAAGGCTGACCCCACCACCATGTGGGGTATATAGGAAGAGAGAGTGAGAAAAAAGTTCAGTACCTTATTAGATTTAATGCCCTGGCCGTATCTTTTGCGTTCATTTAAAATTACAAGCTTTAATTTTTTACAGCTTCAAGGTACCGCAGCCATTAATATTTAATATTAATTTCAACATGATACCTCTACGCGTTCCTGAAAAAAGGACCTTGATGGACAGACGAATAAACGGACAACAAAATGATCCTATAAGGGTTCCTTTTTTCCTAATAAAGTACGGAATCCTAAAAAACACAATTATAAAGTGGTTTAGCCGACGTAAAATTTTGGAAATGATTCTACAAACGACTGTTGCAATGCCATCTTCTTTCTTTCCTTCTTACATTATCATGAATGTGAAAAAAAAACTAACTGTCTCTCATAGAATTAGGATTAAAAATTAAATGTGTATTTTTATACAGTCCTAGAACGGCCATGGTGTGGTGTAGTGGGCACAGGCCACAGACCTTAGCTCACAATAGATTTTGGCCACAGACCTTAGCTCACAATAGATTTTGATTAAAGTATATATAATGAGACCTTTAATCCTAGTAGCCACTAGGCAACTTTTTGTTAGAGCATCACCGATTGACATGACTAATAATTGTATGGGAAGTCCAACATATCGTACATCAAATACAAGCCCTTGTCTAACTTTGCCTGTTGTAGCAGTTTCGTTGAGTTTTGAACAATTTATAGATCGAAAAGTGAATAAAACTTTTACATTAAGAAGACGTACCTATTATTACGTTGTGTATTTATAACTTAGCGTGAAAATACTAGTACCATATTTAGTGCTGTTTGAAAAAAAAAACTATTTAGGTACCTAGGACTTTAATAGGTTATGAGTTTATTTTATTTCATTATTGTATGTGATTAATGTGATTTTTTTTTTCAGCTTGTACCTATTTGGACAGAGATTTCGAGACAACGAGATTACGGAGCCGTAAATTCGTATTGGGTTTGAATTTCAAAACTGTTTCGCTCCGCCTGTGATGTATGCATATTAAGTAATGCAGTTTTCTTTATAAATATATTTGTAATAGATATTACCAAATCTTATTCCGCACTGATAACATTACGTATGCATACAGCATACATGTATACCTAAAATGCGAGTTTTTACCCGCAGCCATTCTATGAATTCTCGCTGGTTCCAACAGACATAATCTCTCTGCGAACCATTTCACTGCGCATTTAAATCGATTTAAGCCCCGCCTTATTGCAATGGCGCCGAAAACAAGCTTTCGTGATTTGTCCGTTCTGAGCTTTTTCTCCCCGGGAGATCACGCGTGCGCTTTAGAAAGTTCGATCCAAGATGGCCGCATATTAGGTATATGTGCTACGTTTGACAGTTAAATGATCAAATATGGAGGTTGGTTGTTTGAATTGTCAGGAAGTATTCAAGGTGCTGATATTTTTGGATAAAGCTATTGATTGGATGAAATTAAACTGCAGCGAGTAAGTTTTTTAATGTAGTTGCAGCATGGTCGTATTAATTTTACATTTTCTACACATAGAAATGAATGGCTTATATTTCCTTAACCATATCCCGATTTTATTTAAAATTTTAAGCAATTTAGTAAAATACAATATGCATTTCTCGTAAATAAAGAAATATTTTTATACTTAATAAGAAATTCTATTCGTACTGACCTTGATTTAGCGGGTTGCCTCTCATGCGGGAGGTACAAGGTTGGATCCCACGTGTCGCCCTGTACTAATGACTTTTTCTGAGTTATGTACATTAGTTGTTTTAATAAACGATGCTCTGACGGTTAGGGAAAATATCGTGAGGAAACCTGCACATTCACATGACTGAATGTATGACCATGATCCAAATTGATCAGGTTCTCTTGTTATCAGGGTCACGGAGGTCAGATGGTAGTCGCTCCACTGTAATTAACTAATCTGCTGTATCATGGATCATGGTCTAAAGCGGACCCTAGGCTCTCGCGTGCGAGGACTCAACAGGGATAACGCTAAGATGATGATGACTTACCTTGATATTAATGCTTGTTCTGAATTCCTCACTTGTTGCTAGTGGTTGCGAATCACATACCTACCTGTCTACTTTGTATTTATAAGATATTCACATGTTAACGTTAACTAATGGGTACGTATGTAAGTAAATATTGCACTCAAAAACTTATTGACCGCCTTCATTTGCTATTTTAATTAATTGTTAAAATGATTTTACAACAAAATTTACTTATATTTTTAAATATGTGTGGTTTTTATTTAAGCCCTCTGACATATTTCGAAATAAATCAGCTGTCACCCTAACACTTCTATATGTGTAATACCTAGGTACTCTACATTAGCGAATTAATTTACGGTCTTGACCAGTTAAGTTCTTGTCATTGTTAGAATAGTTGTTAGTTACCTACTTTCGTGACTGTTTAATTTTCAGATTTCTAAACTCGCTATGCATAAGTACTTATGATAGTGTAAAAGTAGCCTTTAATCACTTATATATAATTTACTACCTGACCAAGCCAACTAGCCTAATGTACTGTGAACTCAACTGTAAATAAACTTATGCAATTCATCTAAATTGTAAAATATTGCTTTTTAATTGCCTTCGGTAATTTCGTTGTATTCGTCGACGTAGGTATTTGAAATTTGTCTAGTTAGGTCGAGTAGTAATCCATACTAATATTATAAATGCGAATGTGTGTCTGTCTGTCTGTTACCTCTTGACGCTTAAACCACTGAACCGATTGAGATGAAATTTGGTATGGAGACAGTTCGAGACCCTGGAAAGGACAAAGGCTTCATTTTGTTGCGATATAAAAACATTAAAGGGGTGAAATGGGGGATGAAAGTTTATATGGTAAATCCAACTTTTGCGGGCGAAGTCGCGGGGAACCACTAGTTTCCTATATTTGCTTTCAAAGCCCGATTTTCCCATTTTATCTTAAGCTATCCAGAACAGGTTCAACCAAAATGTTTTAAAAAAATAAGCGAGTATTTAACAACACCAAACTTTGAACTTATGATGGAAACACAGCTTATTCGCGCAAGTACATTGATGCACCGTGTCCAAAGGGTTACTGAATCGTTATTTCGGATTGAATGAGCTTTATGGGGATGTACGTAAAATCGTAGAGAATTTAGACAAACTATAGTACGAATTTTAATGCGTTTATGACTACGGTCGTTCTTTCATAAAATGGAGTCACAATACTCACTGCTGTGTTGCCTCACATACGTAACACTTTGTAAGACTAAGTAAGCCAGGGCCGAATTCAGTGCGTTATAATATTTGTTTAGTAAAATATGTGTTACTGTAATATTATGCATGTTTGCTCTCAAGAAAGAAGTTTAGAAGATTTCGAGTCTATAACGTTCAAGACATACACAAAACACACACACACACACAAACACGCATACACATAAATACAGAAAAAAAAACATTCATACATTCTTGTACTCTACTGACTTGAACAAAGGCCTGCGAGATAGGTTTTTTTTAAAATCAATGTACAGAATTAAACCTTCTACAATTTTATTTTATGTATAGATAGATATAGATTAAATAAGTAAAGATACCAACCTACTTAAAAATACGAAATCATTTTAAAAATGAGACAGTCTAAGTCTACCCCTGGCAGTGTTGTAAATTCTTTTGTCTCGCAGATCAATACTACAGAAAAAAGTCTATTCAGGATAAACAACAATGCATCATAATCACTTCTATTATGTTACCTTATTTACGACCTAAAATAAACTCTTAACAAAAACACCATTATCACACCACCGATGTAGATCAGTGTTATCATGTTTTCATGTTTCAACCTTACGCCTACACAAATATGGTTTAGTTTTATACTACTATTTTGTAACATCTGCATTCACTTCTATGCGTGAGATGAATGGTATCTAAAACTATAATTGGAAATAACCTAGGAGAATAAACGTCATTGAAATTTTATATTAATTTTGTATCTTATATACCTAGCCTTACTCTCTAACCGCGTTATTGCAAAAAACTTAGTACCGGGTTTAAGCCAGGACTAAGCTATTAACTAATCAATTTAGAAAGGCGTTTCCCTATTAGGTTATGTCACGAATGTGTCATTCATTCCTCTGTTGTCGGCTTATATTTAGACCTATTTTAAACCTGGTCTATTTTTTTTGTAATAACACCGTAATGGTTTGAAGACCTTTATTTACATACTACTAGTTTTTTCTTGCAACTTTGTCTGCAAAGACTTAATAATACCACAGAATAAGTTCTAGTTACTCCGATAATACTTACAATGTTAGGTACCCATTCGTACTCTTATCGTCGTCCAATAATCATGACCTCATTTTTGTACCACGTTAGACGGTGAAGAAAGGTCAAGATTGAAGCCTGTATCTCTCTCTAGCTAGATATACTTACCAACTTATTCTTTTGAGATGAATCATAGCCTACCTACTTATATTGTGCACCGGACGATACCTACCAATTTGTTCAAGCTATGATATTGTGTATCGAAATTAATCTGAGTCATGTAGTACTAGTACTTATTCTGTGGTCATGTATAATCATCATAGTTTCTTACATAATATTAGGTTATACGGCAAACTAGTAGTAGCAGAACGTAAAAAATTTTTTTTATGACTTTGGTAAAAAAAAAACATACCCAAAGACAAAAGTTTAAAAAATAAAGATTTGCATTCTACTGACCTACGCAACTAAGGTTTGGGTATTTTTGGGTTTTCAAATTCATGTGACACAATTTTATACAGTTTACTATTTTGCTCTTTTAAACTGATTGTTTTTTTACTTAATTAGTTATGTGTAAAGATAGGGACGATCAAAGTAACATAATATGTTATTATTTCTTAAAAAGGTTTTAATTGTATACTTATTTTCACTTACAATAATATTACTTATATCAATGAGTCCAACCAGCATTAAAAAAGTCACGAATCATTCCCATCCAATCCGAAAACAAAATTCCTCATTAATTTGCTCATCCGGACGGATCCCCAATTGTATTTCGATTTTGAAGGAAGGCAAGGCTAATACAGTCAGAACAAAAATAATAGAGGTCGTACCACCAACCAAAAATGACTAATAAATAAGTTCTATCTAAGGGATCAAGTGGGAGTAAAATAATAAATATTAATTATTGATCCGCTACACAAAGGATCCGATGGAAATAAAAAATAATACAAAGTAAAAAGGATCACCGGTTTTGAGGTTCGGATAGGAATAACTCATAGTTACAAAGATTTTTTTGTCCTAGTGCTAAAAATAACAAAAAATTCAACAAAGCTATTATAGCTGTGGTATAATCAAATCTCAATAAAAGCTCACATGAGAAACGTTTCTTGACACTAAGATCTTGTCCTTTTGAAATAATTAGCATGTTGATGTAGCCTACGATTTACATATCCAAAGAGCCGACGCAATCTCAAGTTTGTAGCAGTAGCCATTGATTTATTTTATATTTAATAAATCAATGACAGTAGCACTTAGCCCTTAGGTCTATTTGAAACACAAGACAATAACTATGGCGTATGCGAGCCACGTTTTGTTTGAAATAAAATGACTGAAGGAGGCGGCGTTTTGCGATTGCGATGGTGATAATGGTACGCGAATCTTATTCTCCTCGTATATTTGGTCCCAGAATTCCATTCTTTTACTGATAGGGCGATTGTTGTTGGCGTTCACGACTTCTGTCGTGTTCCTTATAAGATAGTACGGCGTACGGGTAGCTTGGGAGTTCACTGTTGGCCACGCTGGCCAATCGGCTGCATTAGGAGTTGGGCTTCTGAAAGGCGAGATAACATTTTAGTTTATTAAATATGCAGACTATATCTAGTCAGGTCATAAGTTCTGTCACATGTGTAATATAAAATAATTAAGATATGTTTATTATTTATGTAAACATTTATATAGCAAAATGAACTTAATAAAACATAGATTCATATGGTGATAAAGTTTATTCAAACTGGCCCTCGCGATTTTGAATACAGGCCTTCAATCTGCGCGGCCAGTCGTCTATCGCAGCACGAACGAGGTCCATGTCAATATCGGCGGCTGCCTTAATCAAGGATGCCTTGAGTGACTCCAGATTAGTTGCCATATCTTGTAATCTAACGAACTCAAATCTGGACTGGAGGAGGGCCAGTCTTCGTGCTGGATGAAGTCGATTTCACGCGCCGCCAGCCAGTCTTGTGTGCTTTTCGCTCTATGAGCTGGCGCAGAATCTTGTTGGAATACCCAGTGCCTGTTATTAAACATGGTATGAGAAACAGGTTTCACAAGGTTCTTGAGGACTGTATTTTGATAAACAACTGCATTCGTTTTTACGCCTTTCTCACAAAAATGTAGGTACCTCAGTTAAGCCCCAATAAAAGACTCGCAACCAAACCATTAGCGAGGATGGAAAATGACCTCGTTGGACACGGAATACGGTTGCTCGCTTCTTCACTGATGTGTGCGTACACCTTATCATTTTGTTTGTTGTAGCTCTCTTCCACGGTGAAATTTTTTTTATCGGAAAAAATAATTTTGCGATGCTTTTTTCCCGCGTATCGCTTCAACAAAGCGCGGCATCTCTTCAGTCTCAGGTCCATTAAACGAGCGTCCAAACGATGTCCTGTTATTTTTCGATATGGCCTAAGCCAGCTGAGTCTTCATTTAACACCCTTTTCCCCGTGGTCCTGCTTAACCCCTGAAGGGCCAACAGTTTCTGCTTACGTATGGGGATTTCTTTGAATTCGCGCCTTCACAGCTTTTATCACTGCTGGAGTCCTAACAGTGCGAGAGCGACCACTTCTTAAACTGTCTCTCTTCATTGTATCGTTTTATGGTACGATAAACGGTTATATTTAAATTTTTCAGTAAGTCGAAAATCTGAATTGGCGCGTAACCGCAACGATGCAACGCAATAACCGCGATACGGTCTTCTTTAAATGTCCACTCCATATTTAAAAATGAGAAAAATTCTAAAATGTACACATTTTTATTTTCATGAAAAATTCGAAATTCGAATTCAATAAACTTTTTTGTGGCCAGCATTCTAAATTCAAAAGTATTCATTGTGTGACAGAACTTATGACCTGACTATGTACTTATTTAAATGTATCAGCGTCATACGTTGCAAAATAACTACCATTATCAGCTATTATTATGGCACAAAAATGGCTAATATGAACTGAAATGAGTTTTTGTCTTTAAGACGAAAGAATAGCACCATTTCTCCATACAAACGTAGTCCCCTGTTTCCTTCCTGGATATACACTAAGGTCGAAAAATGTTTTTGCTATAATATTTGCATTTACTACGGCTATGCTCCTATGTTTCGTTTTTTACGATATTCGAATTAACACAGGAAATATGGGCCTTCAAACACTAAGAAAATTGCCAAATTTCAACCTCAAACTTTAGACGCTCGCCAAATAAAATCTACGCACATTAAGACAAAAACCAAAACATAGGAGCATAGTCCCATCCTTTCTTTATTTATTTTTGAAAGCAATATTATCATTGGTAAAGTTTTTGTCGAGAAAACAGGGTAATACGAAATGCTGTTTTGGTCAGTTTTATGAAGCGAATTTTGGTCTGAGCTGCATTTGTCCCTTTCTTGCTTTAAGAGGAGAGGTTTGGGGGGTGGGTAATGTCATAACAAATACGTATATGTACAGTGATGCTTTATAGTCGATAATTATATCGATATGCAATTGTTGGCCTAATCGACATCGATGCATTAGGTTATTATATTGTCTTGATAATGTATCTTAAGATTTTATATCATTAGCTTTCATCACTTTGGCTTTTAAAGGTCTACTACTCCTACTCCTCAGTGGTGTTTCTATAGAAGAAAAAAGCAGTTCCGTTGCTGACTCCTAGAATTACTGTGCACATACATGTAAGCACTTACTAAGGACGTAACGTAAGTCGATTAATTTCAATTCGATAGTTTGTAGCCTAGCTGATTTCTAATGTCGGTGGAAGCTAATTATAAGAAATGGATTTTACTAGCGGTTGCCCACGACTTCGTCCGTGCACATGTCGAATTTACCATACAAACTTCCACTCCCTTTTTCACGCCCTTAGAGGATAAGTTTCCAAAAATCCTGTTACTTACGTCATTCCTAATTTCTAACAAAAAAGCTAAATACAAATTTTATCGATTTAGCTCCATAACTGACGGAGTTTCATACAAACTTGCTCCTCCTTTTTTATCCCGTTAGGATATGAATTTCCAAAAAACCTTTCTTAGTGCACCCCTAGACCTCTTATGGAACCTTTAATTTGGAGTCTCTAGACCCAGCAGTTTGGGCTGTGGTTGATATGTCAGTCAGTCATTAAGTCAGTTTTCATTTTTATGTACATATTTAAAAGATAAGGTGAGTGAAGGCTTGTTGGAATATCCACCAAGACGTCTAATAAATTACATTATCTATTGTATGGTTTATAAGCACACTGTCGACAATCTGCAGATACAGATCACTAAATCTTATAACAAAAATACCTATTTTTACTTTCTACAGGAGGGACACACTTATGCCAGCTTCGAACCAATTAAACAAATTGTTTCATAATATAGTTTTTATTGCGCGAATTGCGAACCACTTGTTATAAATCAGCCTATTGGATCCCACTGCTGGGAAAAGGCCTCACCTCAACTATGAGGAGGAACGAGCCATACTTCACCACGCGGGCTCAGTGCGGATTGGTGGAGGGGTGTATGTAAGGCAAGTGACAAACCTTACTGTCAGAAGTTATCAAGCCGCCCTAGGGCCTCTGACTAGGCTTAACGACTAATACCACAGATATTAGCCGGGACCAACTGCTTAACGTGCCTTCCGAAGCACGGAGATGCTTGTCATGGACGTCACTTAAATGGTCGGAATGGTCACCCATCCAATCACGACCGCGCCGTGGGTTGCTTAACTTTTGGTATCACTACCAAAGCGCTGCCGCCACTGCGCCACAAGCACCTCCTTAACTTTTGGTATCACTACCAAAGCGCTGCCGCCACTGCGCCACAAGAACCACTTGTTAGTAGATATTTACAATCATTTTTAAAACTAAGGTAAGTAACAAAGAAAGAAAAACGATTTTTTTATTACAGCTATGAATGTCGTTACACGAACACATTAAGACTGTAACAACAACATTCTGGTCAGACTGAGCCCGTCTTCTTGCGAATGATTGAGTAAAGTTCATAAGTTCTAATTTTCGCAGACATCGCAGATGCGCTACAGTAACGAAAAATTTCAAGCAGAGCCCTGAATCCGTTGTTATAGGTGCTTCACACGCAGCATAATCCTGCACCTTATATGAAATTGATCGAGGGTATTGTATCCACTTTTGTCGGTTCTCTTCGCCCAAGATCCATCTCCGACCACTGTTATTGAAGGAATTCCGTCGTTTTCCGTCCACTTCTCTTGTTACGATCGCTTCGTGTATAGCACATGATGCTTGTGCAGGTTGACTTATTTGTGTCGGGCATATGAAACATAAGTATTCATGAATCCTGCATTTTATACGAAAATTATGTTCTTCCGTTTAGCTGTCATAAATAAACGACATTACTTCATTTTTTTTAAAATATAGTGGATTTCAACTTCTTATTGTTGCACAATTAGATAATGTCTTGTTGAAAGGTGTTGTCATTGTTGTCAATCAGTCTCCATATAAGTAAAAAGTTCCGTTCCACGTATGCACAAAATTAAAAAAAATAATGACTATAATTTCATAAATATTAAGCTTTTGCAAAATCATTCTTGCTGTTAAAGTAGATTGTCGTTTCGTATCTTACTAGTATGTTTGTAAAGATATAAATTTTTTATGTAAATTATTATTTTTGTAAAATATTAATTTAGTTACCTACTCGTAGTATGAGTGAACCGGAAAATGTCATCTGTCACCTCTCCTTCGTGTTTCTAGGTATATCTTTGATAAACTATATTAAAGGATATAATCATGAAACACAGCCACGGCACTTATTTACCTACATTATTATTTTTTCTTTTAATTTAATGATGCATCATGTTTAAGCTCCTATATAAATAGCAACGTATCTACATCTTGCATAATGCCCTGTTATAAAGATATAATAACGTAAATATTAGAATCAAAACACGAATTTTATTCAATATTGACTCTACAATAACCTGAATTTGAATAACTTTGTCCTCTTTGTTTTTAGTTTTAGGAAATTTTCCACCAAAAAGAATTGTGTATACATAGGCTTTTTTTTGTATTTCGTACTGTATCATTGGTTATAGTTTATCTAAGAGTAAATCATGTTTCTTGAAAATATTTTATTTTAAAGAGTTTTGCGCGAGGTCCAGTGGGCACACACACTAACTTACGCTACACACACATGGATAAAGCAGTGCGGGGTGCGGGGGCGGCCGCCAGAGCATGCATCGAGACAGCAACATTTTATTCAAAAACCCATTTTTCAAATGTCACTTAGACCGCGTTTCCTCTTAATGATTTTGGATTAAATTTACAAGACGAAACGGAAAAAGTTAATAATAAGTATTTTATTTACGACGCTTTCTGAGGTACCAGTACAAAGACGTGGATCCGATTAGTGTTACCTTATTACAACGTAAGTTTATTCAGATTAAATAGGTACTTACCCTGTTATAATGAAATTTAGGTAAATTTCGCCCATCTTGGCGGCCATATCCAAGAATACTTCAGAAGGAGTCCCTCCGTCCATGAATTGTCTGAATACAGTTGTGAACTGCTCGCAATGAGTAGCACCTCGTTCGTCATTAAGATTATTCTGAGACAATGGAGCAGAATTATTATGCACAAATCCATATTCATACAAATACACTTGATCATTTCCAGCTTCAATTTGGAGTGAGATGGCACGTAGAATCGGATTCACGAACGTAACATCGGTAATGAAAGTAATAAATTCTAACTCAGCTAAGGAGGTCACTGCCCCAGTAAAATAATGTTGATTGACGGTGTTAGCCATCAAGTTTCTTTGCTCCTCGTTTTCGAACTCTATATCAACAGGTAAGAATTCCCAGAATGCGGTATTCAGCCAATACGCCCAATCCTGAAGGAATGGCAGTCTCATTATTCCCTCCTTAGCAGCATATCCATATAACGTTGGCAGCTTTTTGTATGAGCCTTTTCTCAAAATATCTATCGGAGCTTCGCTCAAAAATCTTTCTTGACCCAAATCATCTTCAACACACGGTTGAAACGTAAAATATCCGACATTTGGGACGTTCAGCTGTAGCATTACACTGTTTATTAAAGTTTCGACTGAAAGTGATGCGTAAAACTCTCCCAAAGCATCTTTGTCATTTGTGCCATCATAATTCAATTCTGATACAGCATGATCAAATGCATTTTTCAAAGGGTCCATTTGTATAGCGAATGGAGAAAGACTACAGCCGCTTTCTGAAATAACTTGATGGAACAGCCCATCAGTTATATTCGATAGCATGAGAGTATCGACTGAGCTTCCACCGGCGCTGCATCCAGCTATAGTGATTTTATTCGGATCGCCTCCAAAACTTGCGATGTTCTCTTTGACCCAACGTAATAATGCTACTTGATCTTTCATACCTGCATTTCCTGGAGCGACTTCTGTACCAAGACATAGGAATCCAAATATATTAAGGCGATAGTTGAACGAAACTGCTATTATTTTCTGACTATTGACCAAGACGTTGGGAGAAGACGGCTGGTTACCGTGATTTCCTGAATAGCCGACTCCCTGGAAAATGACTAATACAGGAAGAGGCTCACAACTAGTGCAGTTTTCAATATTTTGTATATCCGGGACGTGGACATTAGCGGTAAGACAATTTGTTCCAGGTGCAGGTACTACGAATGGCTGTGGACACACTATTGATCTGTCGGTGGCGTTAAAAATATCAGTCCATGTTGGGGGAGGAAGCGGTGCCTGTAAATTAAAACAAGTGTTAATTTACAGTAAAAAATGAGAATTATGTCTTAAACATTGAACAAGGTTTAAATCTATTCCAAAAATGAATCGATAATTTATACTTATCATTAACTACATAGATTGAAGTACATATAGATTCATATTACATGTTTATTTTATACCGGCAGTTTCCCGCGACTTCGCTCGCGGCTAAAGTCGGATTTTCCTTACAAACTTTCATCCCCATTTCACCCCCTGATGATTTTATGTCGCAACAAAAAGTAGCCTATGTCCTTTTTCTAGGGTCTTAAACTATCCTTTTACCATTTGTTTAAATGGTAAAGTTACCATTTTATTTTATTTAAATTGTATTTGAGTTTTTAGGATATTTAAATGGGTCCAGTAGGGTCAAATAATATCTCTTTATTAATAATAAAGAGATATTATTTGATTGTTTGTATTATATAATTAATATTAGTGTAGATAAACATTTGTACCTAATTCATGGATGTTTATGAACGTATTTATGTATGTTTATCCGTTGTCCTAGTCGCCATAGCACAAACTCACTCTTAGTTTGGGAGAAGGTAACTCGTGTGATTATACATAGTTGAAAAATAACCATTTAAAACCATTAAAAACGGTTTGAAAGCCCAAAACAACCAGTCAGCCGGTTTTGAATGGTTGAATACTGACTAGGTACGTCATAATTTTATTTATTCATAAGGTAAGTACACCAACAGTATACATATACATACTTAATAATACAACAATTTGTGGTTTCTTTCTGTCCTTATATGTATACCTATTATAGGTGTATACAACACTGATTAAAAAAAATATTTATTTGAAATGGTCTTTTTTACCAGCTTTCATTTGATATCCATATTGCTATGGGAATAAAAAAATTGGACAAACCTGAAAATACGCAGTTTGGTTCATGGTATGATAAACACGATGACATAGTTAATACTGAGGTCCATTATAAACAAGTTATTAACCATTTTAAACAGTTGGGTTTAAAACGTTTACAACGAAATAAATGGTTTTAACCCAACTTTACATCTATAGGTGTGATTGTTGGAACAATTTATTTATTCATAACTACCTACTAAGATTTAAATTAGTACTCACCTTAAATTTATCGGCCCCGACAGGTTCAGTTGCATAAGGGATGTCATAAAAATCAAACACATCGAAGTTAGGCGATTTATATCCTCGAATAGGGCCTTGATTTATATAAATCACTTTCTCTTGAGAGGACTCTTGGCCATGTGATCCAACTAATATAGTAACCACAAAGCACAAAGGAAATGACAACCGGTTCCACATTTTGTAAGGGTCACTGTTCACTCACAAAATATTTAATAAAGTGCGGACTCGATAAGGATGATTTACTTTTATACTTGTTCATAATATCAGTTGATAGATAACAAAGGCACGGTAAAGATAACTAGCAGCACCGAACTCAGTCCCTTTCTCGAAATAAATACCTACTACGTAAGTAAATACGCCCTAGGGCTGCTCGACTACAGTAGGTATTTAACTAAACAAAACTAGAAGGAAACTCAAGTAGCTGACTTGAGTTTTCTTCTAGTTTTGTGATTGATAAAATATAATGAAGGTTTTTATAGTAGTGTCTAAAAATTTTTGCATTCACACGGGGTTGGCAGATCTTAGTCTGACAACATCCATATTCATTTTGCTATTAACCAACATTTTACGAATCTCCTAACACTTGATGACATCATTTCAATCTTGCCAATTTTCTAAAAATCTTGGAGTTACAACTTACAGGACAGGATCAGCTTAGAACAATTGACTAAATCCTTTCAACCTGGTTTTCACTCAGCTCATAGTACCACCACAGTTCTTATCAAGGGGACTGAGGATATAAGGGAGTATGGACTCCTCAAAACGTACACTTCTTTTTCTAATAGACACCTCCAATGCGTTCAATACTGTGAACTATGACCTCCTCCTGCTGTTTTGTCAAACTTGCGAGTGTCAGCTTTAGCTTTAGAGTGGTTTTCTTCTTACCTGCGGGGTCAATGGCAGTCCGTTAAAACTCTAAATTCTACTACTGACTGGTGCAATTTCACATCAGGGTAGAGTTATTTCTTCTTTGCTATTCTCTTTTTTTATAAAACTCATCACCCTTGATCTTTGCTGCTCGTATCATCTGTACGGCGACGACCTCCAACTGTACGTAGAATTTGATGTTGCTGGAATATCTGCTGCTATTGATAATCGACTCTTAGGAAAGATGGTAATCAATATAGAAAATTATAGAAAAGGCCTTCAGCAAATACACAAATAGTAATAAAACTATCCTACAAAATTTTCGCTACAGAATTTCAGAGCTTCGATAGTAACATTGTTCACAAATGTAAAAATGTTACTAACCTATGTTTGATAAAAAATACAACCTACCTAGTACCTAATCCTTTTTAAAAAAAACCAGAGATATGGATATTAGAAAAAACACTTGGTTTAGACAAAATACGGGTTAAGTATATTTAAAATTTGGGGGACAGGATAACAAGTGCAAAAAGAAATATGATTAATGTGATTGTGGCGAAAGGTATGAAAAGGTACATAAGAAAGGTCAAAAAATAGGTATCCGAATTATCGTCCCATCTCTTTTTTAACTATCATAGATGAAACGTAGAGAAAAACATTGCAGCTGAAATATATTACTTATGAAAAAAAAAATGAGTAGCTTACAGTTTGACTTCCAATCTAAAAAAATACTTACTTGCTTCTCACTGATTTTACTGATTTAATAAACTTGGATTTTGATAATAGAAAACACGCTGGCAATTGCTGGAATGAAAGGACTATCATACAGATAGAGGATATCAAATAAGAGTTGGTGACACAACAAGAGAGGTTGTTAAAAACTTGAAAATGGGCACTGCTCAAGTATTACCTAGTTCTTGGTCTTTTGCACTACCAGACTTAGATACGTGAATGGTATCTAGAATGTTATAAAACACAGCCAAATTACAAATTTTCGGACGACACGTGCATAAGGCAGCCAATAGTAATATACAACAAGTAGCAACGCAAAAATTGCATTATGACTATACATCGCTAAGCATGTGGTAATATTATTATGATGCTGGTCTGGTCCTAAATGCTGACAAAACCCAACTTCTCCATGTTAAATCTGCTCACAACATCCGAGAGACTTATAGAGTACAGTTACACCACGCGTGCCTACAGAGGTCTAAAGAAACTCAGTGTAGTGGTAGTTGCAATACTATTGAGCAGGTTAGGAAAACCAAATATCTTGAGCTAACTGTAGATGATGGATTCCACGTTGCAACGATCTGCGATAAGTTGCGACTTCTGTTATCTAAGATGTACCAATTGAAATACAAAGTGCCGTTTAAAATACTTCGTAACCTTCATGTTGCGCTGGCAGAGTCTATTATTGCTTACGGTATTACTAGCTACCGTACCTACAAAACCTATTTAGATAAAATCTATGACTCACAAATAAGATTACTCAAATCTACATTGCAAAAAAATGTTTTGGAGGTTTATTATTATTACCCTAAAAATATATTTTCCAAATTTTATTTCGTAATTATTCGACGCAGAACATGGTCGCTAATTTCGTCCCGGTAAGCATTAACGTCATGGCGGAGTGCTTAGACGTCCGACTGAAGAAATGTAGAAGGGCGTGGGTTCGAATCAAAAACAATCAACACAACGGTAACAAAAAAGAACCTTTTGTTTTTTTTTTGTATTTATTCAAGTGGTTTTTTAAAGACTTACGAATTATAAAGCTTTTTTTATTTAATAGTAGTAACCGAGCTAAGTCCGGTGTCCCAGGTGCTCTCTATATTAATTGTAGCTTCGAATGTAAACGCCAAGTCAAACCTAATTTTATTTTCATGGCATTTTAAAAACTGAATTGGGTTTATATTGCAACCATTGTAACTGTCATTTAATAATTGAAAATACAAAAAAAATATGTTTATTGGTTATTATTATTCTTGTTGTAGTAAAAAAGTGAAAAATTCCATTTTGTATCACAATAATTTAGTGATGTTGACAAACATATCCTAAATTAACCTAAAAAGTACTTTAAATAAAATACTAAATGCTTTCCTAACAAAAGTATTTGAATACAAAATAGGAATAGGTATTTTGTATTTTTGTATTTTAAATAGTGTATTCTGAAAATGTTTAAAAATTCGTCCACGTCGTTTTAGTGACGTACACAAACTGAAGGTTGGAGTAACTGATAAAGAACCCTAGCAGCTCGGCTCAACTATAAGAGATATAAATAGAGCGCCTTAGGGAACATTGTTCAGCGTGATGAGCATTTTCTATTGACGCATACAAACTGAAGGTCTGGCAGCAACTGATATGCTTAATTACTTAAGACTGATTTTCAAACTCCCAAGGTAATCCTACTGTCTCCAAGTTACGATCTGGTGACGCAAACCTGGAGAAATCGATAGAATCCTTCAGATTTTATAGGCATGTATACCATATGATACCATATATGCTACAGCATTCATTAAGGTATTTAAGCGTTTACATTCATTACTTTACGTTACAGGAGAAAGGTTAGGGAGGCCTTTGCCCTGCATTGGACACGACAGGCTCCTAATAATAATAATAACTATACGATAGTAGTAACTTACAAACCGACCTTTGAGTAGGCTAGGGGGACACTAAATAAATTGCATTCAACTATTACGGTAGGAAGTTTTAAGTCAGACTTTTTTCTGAACACTAAAACTAACGTTACCTATATTTTTTTTACAAACGAATAAAACTGCCTTCAATAAAGTAAACTAAAAAGTAAAAAAAAACTACACTTTTACTGAGAAAAATATAGTTACGACAAAATTTAGTTTCGGAGTTGGTGTCACTGCCATGCGAAATTTTCTTACCAGAAGAGGATGCGAGGTGATAGTAATCTATCTAAAAAAGAGTGCCTATTGACCTTGATTTTCCATACTCTCTTCTCCGTACGACATGGTAGAGAGATCATGATAGCTGGATGGCGACCGAAGTATAAAATATTTTGTATCCTAGAGTCCACGCGTACGAAGTCGCGGGCAACAGCTAGTTAAATAATAAGTAAGTACTAATTAAGGGGATCCGATGGGTAAAAAACTAAGACAGAAATAAAACGGATCCACCAGGGTATCGGTTTTGGAGGATCGGATGAGAATAACTCATAGTTACAAATATGTTTTTATCCTAGTGCAAAAAAATCTCAAATAATTAAAACAAAACTAGGTATTACAGCTGTTGTATAATCGATACACAATAAAAACTCTCACATGAAACGTTCCTTACATATTTACACAGGGTACTTTGGTATTAAGATACTGTCCTTTTAAATTAATAATCATTGAGCCTACGATCTACATAATATCCAGAGAGCCGACGCTACCTTAAGTTTTTACAGTATCACCATGTAGTACCTTACCCTTAGATCTATTTGAAACACAAGACAACAACTATGGCGTAGGCGAGCCACGTTTTGTTAGAAATAAAATGACTGAAGGTGGCGGCGTTTTGCGATTGCGATGGTGATAATGGTACGTGAATCTTATTCTCCTCGTATATTTGGTCCCAGAATTCCATTCTTTTACTGATAGGGCGATTGTTGTTGGCGTTCATGACTTCTGTAGTGTTCTTTATAAGATAGTACGGCGTACGGGTAGCTTGGGAGTTCACTGTTGGCCACGCTGGCCAATCGGCTGCGTTAGGAGTTGGGCTTCTGAAAGACGAGATAAAATTTTAGTTTATTGAATATGGAGACTATACTTAATTGAATTGATCAGCGTCATACATTGCAATTACCATGGCACGAAAATGGCTGATATGAACTGAAATGATTTTTTGTCTTCATTGATTTTGGATTGAATTTACGAGATGGCACGGATATTAATAAGTATTTTATTTACGACGCTTCCTGATGTGCCAGTGCAAAACTTGGATCCGATTAGTGTTACCTTAAGTTTAACAAATTAGGTTTATTCAGATTAAATAGGCACTTACCCTGTTAAAATGAAATTTAGGTAAATTTCGCCCATCTTGGCGGACATATCCAAGAACTCTTCAGAAAGGATCCCTCCATCGATCAATTGTCCGAATGCAGTTGCAAACTGCTCGCAGTCAGTAGCACCTCGTTCGTCATTAAGATCATTCTGAGATAAAGGAGATGAATTATTGTGCACAAATCCATATAAATAAACTTGATCATATCCAGCTTTAATTTGGAGTGAGACGGCACGCAGAATCGGATTCACGAACATAACATCGGTAATGAATGTAATAAATTCTAACTCCGCTAAAGTGGTCACTGCCCGTGTAAAATATTGTTGATTGACGGTGTTAGCCATCAAGTTTCTTTGCTCCTCGCTTTCGAACTCTATATCAACAGGTAAGAAATTCCAAAATGCGGTATTCATCCAATATGCCCAATCCCGAAGGAATAACAGTCTCATTATTCCCTCCTTAGCAGCATATCCATATCAAGTTGGCCGCTTTTAGTATGAGCTTTTTCTCAAGATGTCTATCGGAGCTTCGCTCAAAAATCTTTCTTGACCCAAATCATCTTCAACACACGGTTGAAACGTAAAATATCCAGAATTCGCAGTGCTTATTTGCTTTTCTATTACACTGTTTATTAAAGTTTTGACTGAAAGTGCTGCGTAAAACTCTCCTTAGGCATCTTTGTCCTTTATGCCATCATAATTCAAATGTGATAAAGCATGATCAAATGCATTTTTCAAAGGGTCCATTTGTATAGCGAATGGAGAAAGACTGCAGCCGCTTTCTGAAATAATTTGATGGAACAACCCATCGGTTATATTCGATAGCATGAGAGTATCGTTTGAGCTTCCACCGGCGCTGCACCCAGCTATAGTGATTTTATTCGGATCGCCTCCAAAACTTGCGATGTTCTCTTTGACCCAACGTAATAATGCTACTTGATCTTTCACACCTGCATTTCCTGGAGCGACTTCTATACCAAGACATAGGAATCCAAATATATTAAGGCGATAGTTGAACGTTACTGCTATTATTTTCTGACTATTGACTAAGACGTTGGGAGAAGACGGTTGGTTACCGTGATTTCCTGAATAGCCGACTCCCTGGAAAATGACTAATACAGGAAGAGGCTCACAACTAGTGCAGTTTTCTTACTATTTGTTCCAGGTGTTACTAAGAAGGGCTGTGGACACACTATTGATCTATCGGTGGCGTTAAAAATATCAGTCCATGTTGGTGGAGGAAGCGGTGCCTGGAAATTAAAACATAAGTTAAGTGGAAATTAAAACTAAGTTTATGTACAGTAATAGATAAAATAATGTCTTGAACATTAGACAAGGTTTAAATCTATTCTAAAAATAAATCGAATGATTGATAATTATAATTAAATGCATAGGCATTTAATTATGCTTATATAATGCATTGCATGTATATGCATGCAATGCATTGAAGTATACGTAAATACAGATTGTTTAACCGGGGCCCATCGAGTAATGATGTACTTTTTTGCTAAATCCAATTTAATCTATGAAAATATATTATACTCGTACATGCATGGCTTTATTCAGCATTTTTCTCTGGATTAAATTTCATTATACACTTTAGGTAAGTAGGTAGTGCTAAATTATGATAAAAAATATTGCGTTTGTTTTATTTTTATACGTTATATGGTAGCTTCTGATTTTTGGCGTTGCAGTGTTCTGAATTATTAATTTATTATATCATCCTAGATTTATAATAATGCTCACCTTAAATTTATCGGCCCCGACAAAGGGATGTCATAAAAATCAAACAAATCGAAGTTAGGCGATTTATATCCTCGAATAGGGCCTTGATTTATATAAATCACTTTCTCCTGAAAGGGCTCTTGGCCATGTGATCCAACTAATATAGTGACCACAAAGCACAAAGGAAATAACCACCGATTCCACATTTTTTAAGGGTCACTGTTCAGTCTTAAAACATTAAATAAAGTACGGAAACGATTAGGATGATTTACTTTTATACTTGTTAATAATATCAGTTGATAGATAACAAACGCACGGTTAAGATAACTAGCAGTACTGAACTCGGTCCCTTTCTCGAAATTTTACTCGCTAGCGACGACGTAAAAAAGTGTATAGAAAATTGCACAGCGCCTCTAGCGGTTACGTGGAGAGTTTCCTTCTAGTTTTGTGATTGTAAAAATATAATGTATTTATTAAATGGGTAAAAAAAGTAAAATTATTTTGCTTTAAATTTCCAATAAGAGACGCTAGCGCAGGGACCAAAAAACCACACCAACCATAACCGCGTTGAGTAACTAACACAGTTGGTGTTGCAGTTGTTTGTTGAAAATGTGTTATATCTCAAAAACTACTAATTTGATCTCGTTCAAACTAATTTTCGTTGAAAGAATTTGTTACAGACAGACTTGACGAAACTATAAGGGTTCCGTTTTTTGCCATTCGGCTACGGAACCCTAAAAAGCGCCTGGCTTTGACAAAATACGAGTTAAGGATATTTAATCTTTAGGCAACAGGATCACAAGTGCAATGACAAATCTGATTATTGTAGGCATGGCAAAGGGTAAACACTTACCCAGTAGACATCAAAAATGAAATGGAAAAGCTGGTATATAAAAAAGGGGGAAAAATAGATATCCGATTTATCGTCACATCTAACTTTTATCTATCTTAGATAAAATTGGAGACAAATACATTGAAATATATTGCTTAATAGAATAATACAATTTTGAGTAGCTCACTATTTTACTGATTCAATTTACTCGCATTTTGATAGTAGGAAACACGTGCTGCTTATTTTCATAGGTTACAGCAAGGCTTTTGATACGCTTAAACACGACCAGCTAATCGAAAGACTTGACGGAACTGGGATACGTAGGCCATTGCTGAAATGTTGTTGGGACTACCTTACAAATAGGTGATATAAAGTAAGAGTTGGTGATGCAACAAATGAGTTTGTTGATGTGAAAATTGGTACTGCTCAAGGATCCGTTCTAGGTCCCTTGCACTACCTAACTTACGTGACATGAATGATACCACGAATGTTATAAAACACTGCCAAATATGCAAATTTGCAGACGACACGTGTCTCAGCCGATAGTAGGTAATAGGTATAAAAGTGGCAATGCAAAAGTTGTAAGATGACTTTACATGGCTAAGCATGTGGTCATGTTTATGTTATGCCGCTCTGGTCATAAATGCTGACAAAACCCAACTTCTCCATGTTTGATCTGCTCAACTTACAACATCCGAGAGTCTTATAGTGTACAAGTCGTAGCTCACGACTATGCCTGCCTACACAGGTCTAAAGGACCTCAATTGCAATAATATTGAGCCAACATCTTGGGCTAACTGTAGATGATAGTTAGGTACAACTGAGCGCTGCATGTTATCTGCGATAAGTTGCGACTTCTGGTAGTGGATTATGTAACTTTGAATGAAATTATTTCAATCAAAGTTTTGTTGCTAAAGCTGGCCATTCACGGCCAGTTAAACTAATTAGTCATTCTGAGGTACGACCAAAATTTGACGTTTTCAATATCTAGGCTATAGGCATAAGTACTAAAAAAAGTAACTTAACGTTATTCATTTTTTTCCAACAATTGCCTATGTTTTACAGGTTCTAGGACCTTCCCGACCATTTTACCTACTAAATAAAAAAACTAAAAGTCCCTTTTGCGTGGGAAATTGCTCACGTTTTGGCAGCACTGAATGAAAGTCAGTTTTCAAATTATTTTTATGTTAGTGAGTGGAGTCATTTTTTTGAACTGACCAGTTTAACAGAGTAACTGAAGTTGTCAAATGTGACATTTTCAGGCTGTTTCAATCCTGAATTGTAAGCAACAGAGTTACGTAATTAGCCCCCTGTTATCTAAGATTTATTAATTGAAATTTATTTCAGTGTGAAAGTGCCGTTTAAAATACTTGCTGGCTGAGTCTATTATTATTGCTTATGGTATGACTAACTACGAGCGCACCTACGAGTAGTACATACCTACCTACTAAACCTGCTTCGATAAAATCTATGATTTACAAATAAGATTACTCAAATCAATAGTACTAAAAAAGATTAAAAATAGTTTTAAAGATAATTTTCGTGCATTATTCCATTACTAGTCTACAGGTACATGGAAAAGTTGAATAGCCTAATAAGTAAATATTTCTCCGGTTCGCAGCAACAAAAGTTCCTGCGACCATTATGTCATATTATCCCCACCAGACGAGTCAGTAAAAATGACATGGATACCAGCACGACACCGAAAACTACCAATTTTTACCCGACTGCGGAAGGAGGGTTATGTTTTTCGAGACTATGTATGTATAATTGTTTGGCACGCCCTACAGCCCTACAGCTGGACAGCTTTTGACATATGAGGTGTCGTTGAATTTATCAAATTTGTAAGAGTGACATAGGTTATATACATTTTAAAAATGGCGCCCGCAAATGGAAATACAGGGGGGAGAGTAGATTAATGTTTTCCTTACCATAGCAATATGGGTATCAAATGAAAGCCAGTAAAAAATGACAATTTAAAAAATAGAATAATTTTTGCAGTCGGGTGTTTTGTTTTTTCAATAATTATGTTTTTATGGCAAGAGGACACGTGAATATCTCATGCCAAGGACTGTACAACAAGCTGCCTGTGGATTTGAGAGAAACACTAAATGAAAAAAGAATGTAAAACATATGATAAGTAAATATTACATACAATGTATTGGAGGGGTGTTGAGATCTGCGTAACTAATTAATATTGTGTATATTATAATACTTTTTATATAGATATATTCAATTTATTGTTGTATGTTGTTGTGTTGAGGAGCATCGGAACAAAACACGATATATCCAAGTTACCGTATTTTAGACAAATTAGAAAAAAGTTTGTAACTTTTTTAACATTACAGCTGTGGAAAAATAAATTATGTCAATATGCAGTTAAAAATGACCCAGATTGATTTGTGAAACGAAACTAAAGGTAGATACATAATTTGGCAAGATATTTGGCGAATACGTTTGAATATATCGGTTTTTGACGCGATCATTTGGATATATCGGTTTTTGACGAAACCAGAATGGATATGTCGGTTTTTGACATGAATAAAATAGATTTATCGGGTTTTGATAAAATCATATGTATAAATTTAACTGCAAATTAGTTTTTTTTTATCTACATGGTATTTAATTTGAAAATTACAGCAAAGTAACCTATTAATCATGGAGGAGGCCTATGTCCAGCAGTGGACGTCTATAGACTGATATGATGATGATGATTATGAAGCTTGTTTTATGTAAAGTAGGTACTTAAATAAAAACAGATAGATATTATTATTTTTATTATTATCGTAATTAACTAAAATTCTTAAACAATATTCGAGATTTCGAATTCTAGGCAATCACATTGTTCATCTTGACAAACTGGAATCTCGTGATCATCATTCTCCTCGTCTTCATCAATGTTTTCATCATTTAGTACTTTTTTATACCATAGCAATTCGCTGCAAGTCTCCCAATCATCTCCAAACTGTTTCAATAATAAATTTCTTACATCCTGTTTCTTTTTAGCCCATAATACTAAAATACTAAATAATAATAATAATACCTACTGATAATATAAAATACTGACAGCGAGATGACAAGTGATATTGACAGCTAGTGAAGGGTGCGTTCTCGGATACACCTAGATAATAGCACTTAAATGGTTGTTTACGGAGTGTATTATGATACGTACAGGAAATCGATTTACAAAAAAAAAACGACATGCTTATTTAAAAACATGTATTTTTCCGCATTTGAACCGACCACTATTAAATTATGTTAAACTTCATAAGGAATTATCGGTTTTTGATACGACAACCAGAAACTGAACCTCCTTTGATATTTATATGTCGGGTTTTGATTAGACCACTGTATATTCGATATTTTTTTAAAGCTGGAAAAGATGGTTTTTGAATAGATTTCTTTTCTGAAGGGTATGAAATTCAACATTTTGCAACGGAAAAAAAAAATAATGGCATAAATGTGACATATCGGTTTTTGTTCCGACGCTCCTCGTATATAGTCCGTGCCATTTAAACTTGCACAAAAGGTCATTCACACCCCTGTACCACTGCACGCCGATACGGGATCGTGGCGAACCAAAACACAAGGCGTAGCGATAGAAGTCTGTGTAAACAAACGTTTATTGGTACGAGACGACCTTGACCCGAAAAATTGACATGTATTACAAACATTTGGCTACTGCATTACAAAACAAGCAATATGCTGAGGGACAGCCGACATTTTATGAAACTGGACATAAATAATGAAATAAAATAGTTGCATCATTCATTATTAATGAAAAAAAAATGTATTTTTATATATCCAGCGTTATTATCGCGGGAGCAGTTGGTAGGTATTATTCAAAAATTCAATTTTTTAGCAGATATCTTTATTCCGATTGAGCTGAAATTTTGCATACACGTTTAGTTTCGATGACAATGCATGGTAAGATGTGTGACGTCATTCTTAATTCAACATGGCGGAGCATCCAAGATGGCGGGATCGTTATTTTCAATGCATTTCTACAATATGGGTATGAATATGAAATGAAAGGGCTTGCTGAGAGTAACTTAAAAAATAAAGTGACGTTACTAAAAACAATATGGTCGACTTCTAAATGTACTCCTACAATATTGGTATCAAATGAAAGGGCTTGCTAAGAGTAACTCGATAAATAAGTTTACGTAATTCCAAATCCAATATGGTGGACTTCTGAAGATGGCGGACTAAGTTTTTTTTTGCTTTTGTACAATGGAGGTGCTTGTGGCGCAGTGGCGGCAGCGCTTTGGTAGTGATACCAAAAGTTAAGCAACCCACGGCGCGGTCGTGATTGGATGGGTGACCATTCCGACCATTTAAGTGACGTCCATGACAAGCATCTCCGTGCTTCGAAAGGCACGTTAAGCAGTTGGTCCCGGCTAATATCTGTGGTATTAGTCGTTAAGCCTAGTCAGAGGCCCTAGGGCGGCTTGATAACTTCTGACAGTAAGGTTTGTCACTTGCCTTACATACACCCCTCCACCAATCCGCACTGAGCCCGCGTGGTAAAGTATGGCTCGTTCCTCCTCATAGTTGAGGTGAGGCCTTTTCCCAGCAGTGGGATCTAATAGGCTGACTTATTTGTACAATGTGGGTATCAATTGAAAAGGCTTGCTGAGCATAACTCAATAAATAGGGTGACGTCATTCCAAATCCAATATGGCGGACTCCTAAAGTTGGCGGACTCAGTTTTTTTATCTTTCCTGCAATATGGGAAGCAAACGAAAGGACTTGCAGAGAATAAGCATGCGAGTTTAACTCCGTTGCTCCGATCCGTTTAGAAATTTGGTGTATTGGGTTTTCTTTGCGTGAAAAAAAGGCGTGTTAAAACCCATGCGGTGAAAACGGTGAAGGAAAACACCGTAAGGAAAAACCTGCACACTAGTGGCTATTGTGTGAGATGGAGAAGGCAATGGCAAACCATTCCAATAAATATTGCCAAGAAAGTCGTGTGTGTTTCATTCCACATATTGATTATGACCCTCAGTCATGAGGTATACGACTGTGAAGAAAAGGGGTTTTCTTGTAGTCCTTGATTATAATTATTGAGGTTGAATGTTTTGAGTCTGAAGCATCGATAGGTAAACTTTGACGAGTTACATTTTGGTGAGATATGCGTCAACAGCATTGGTTTGCCTGTCTAGGAGAAGGATAACTTCAAATCAAACTGGAATTGTGTTTACGCTGCGTAAGGCTTAGCTTGAAGTTACAGTAATTAGCTTGAAGCGAACTTATGCCTTACGCGGCGCATTCCTCCTATTCTTCAACACCCAAGACAAGGTGTTGTACCCAGTCGGGTTATAAGTTATGTTTTGTGACATAACTTATAACCCGACTGGGTACTACTTATTGCAGCTCAATTTTAAAGCAGATATCTTAAACCGATGAGCTGAAATTTTGTATACCGCCGACTTCTAACGTCGGCTGCAGTTACATACGTCGACAGCAAACTGCTGTTCGTGTGTAAAAGCTCTAACAATCACTTTATACTTAAAACATCGTTCAAACTTGTGTTCAAATGGAATTACCTACGATGATAGTAAAACATATTGTAAAGATAAATTATACAAACTAACCTGCTTGCGGTTCGAGGATTCTTTTACGCCTCTTTTTATTCTTCTCAGGTTTCATCTTTACTTATAATAAGTAAAGAGTGGAGAAAACAGCAACAAAATAAAACAAACACAAACGTAACAAAGAACATTAACAGAAACTTATCAAAAAATAACGACTGATAATAACACGTTAACACTTCCGAATTTCGTAAATTAAAAAAAAAACGAATTATGCCGCACCGGGTGAACCATTACAAAATAGCGTACAGGTATGGCACCGCTGACCTTTCAAACCACTAACGGTTAAGTGCAATAAGTCATAATTTATCATTTTCGGAGTCAAAATTATATAATGATAAATATCTATGAATGGTCAACTACTGTTAATTCTTTATGGGAAAAATTTAATTTCTAATTATTGTGTTTATATTTGTGGTAAAAGTAATGTCAATTAACCGAGTTTTTAAATTAAAACCAAGTAACTGCTTAAAGACTTTCAATACGTAAATTAAAAGAAAATTTATTTTAATCACTAAATCTGTGTTTTAATTACAAAATTGCGAAGCTATTACTTAAATTTTGATGTTTTAGAGTTGTCTCGTTCTCGGACGGGCCGTGGTATTATGAAATCAGCGATAGGACGGGATTATCGCTATTTTATACAATGAGCGACACGTGTCGTAAAGTTTGGGCATTTTTTGGTAGAGGTGGGGTCAATAACCTTTTGCGCAAGTTTAAATGGCACGGACTGTAGTATGTATATTTTTAATTATGAATGTAAAATTAATTTATCTATAGTAAGGTAAGATACACTCCAACACATTCCAACTCTATAAACGTATGACATCCTGTATGTGGGTGCAGCTAAACTTGTCAGTTATTATCGGCTCGGCCGGTGCATGCGCAGGGCGTGTGGGCTAGATATTTGCAGTTGGTAGCGGTGAAGACTATGCGTACTGTAGGCAGGTAGGAACCACCGGATCGCTGCGCCGCCGCGCCGCGACTGCGTCTGGTTCTTAGGGCCTTATCATATAGGGATTAAAAAATAATATGTTGGGACGTGTATAAGTGCCCCCTGTGGGCCTACATACATAAATAAATGACTTTTATGACTTTTTACTTTTCATACTGGCGGCGGGTTGCGAGCGTTTTCAAAGCGGAGCGGACGCGTAGCGAACACGTCGTGGCTGCGCAGCGAAAACGTTGCGTGACCGCAACGTGATCGCTCCGTGGACGCCATTTTGTGCAGTCTTCTCGAATATACTTAACTTTATTATGTCACAATTTAAGAGCAAATTACTCTGATCATAAGATTGATGCTAAAATGGAGGTTATGGGCATTTTGAAAAAAATATCCTTCACACTGTTCAGGATCTTAAGTTATATCAGTTTATGTGTAACTCATAAAATTAGGTTTTGCCATTTGTATGTAGGGACGATTTTGTTTTGGATTATTATTATTTTTGATTCTTTTGCAAAACAACACATAGTGGTCGCCCTTTTTAGGGTTCCGTACCCAAAGGGTAAAAACGGGACCCTATTACTAATGCAGTCGATTGCTTGTTAACGGATCCTCCCAAATTCTACGATGTTATTCATTTACGTTTCTTGCGTTATTGAAATAATAAAGCTGACAGAAGTGATTCCTCGTCGAAATCATTATGTTACTGAGTGTATCGTACGCTGCGCACAGGTAACACGGAACGTTGCGCGACCGCAACGTGTTTGCTGCGCGGCCGCGACCGACGTCTTCGCCGCTCACCCGCAGCGAATTCGCTACGCTGTGTGATAAGGCCCTTATATCGACAGCTCCTTAATTTTAAAAATGATACACCTGTGTAGTTAATTTAGTTTAAAAACTCTTTATCTATTTATATTATCAGATTACTGGCAATGTTTGGAATTGATTACGAGTATACTATCAGATTACTGGCTTTGTATGGGGTACGGTAATTATTGAAGTCATTATTCTAGGTCTATGCATAGATATATTATGCCATATAAATTAAACCTATAGAGTATAGACTCTATGGAGAAGAACGGGAATAGCCCCGTTATTCCAAAAACTTAGTACCAGGTTTAAGACAGGACTAAGCTATTAGCTAGCCAATTAGAAAAGCGCTTCTCGATTAGGTTATGTCACGAATGTGTCATTCATTCCTCAGTTGTCGGCTAATATGTAGACCTATTTTACAGCGTCAATTTTTTTGTAATATCGCCGTAAAGGTTTATACTCGTATTTCTCCCCTGAAAAATGTTACAACACAAAATAAGGCTCAAATGACCATTCTTAGACCAGGGGGCTAATTACGTAACTCTGTTGCTAACAATTCAGGATTGATCGGTTGAAAATGTCACATTTGACAACTTCAGTTACTCTGTTAAGCTGTCCATTCACGGTCAGTTCGAAAAATGACTTCATTTACTACAATAAAAATAATCTGAGAACTGAATTTCATTCAATGAGGCCAGAACGTGGGCAATTTCCCGTGCAAGGGTACTTTTACTCTTTTAATTTAGTGGGTAAAATGGGCGGGAAGGTCTTAGAACCGATAAAATATGGGCAATTGCGGAAAAAATTATAAGGTTAAGTTACTTTTTTAGTACTTATGCCTATAGCCTAGATTTTAATTACCGATATTGAAAAGTCATATTTTGGTCGTACCTCAGAATGACTAATTAGTTTGACTGGCCGTGAATGGCCAACTTTAGCAACAAAACTTTGATTGAAATAATTTCATTCAAAGTTACATAATCCACTACAAGGGGGCTAAATACGTAACTCTGTTGCTAACAATTCAGGATTGAAATCGCTTGAAAATGTCACATTTGATAACTTCAGTTACTCTGTTAAGCTGTCCATTCACGGTCATTTCAAAAAATGACTCCACTCACTAACATAAAAATAATATGAAAACTGACTTTCATTCGGTGCTGCTAGAACGGGGACAATTCCCTACCCAAAGGGGACTTTTAGTTTTTTTAATTTAGTGGGTAAAATGGGCGAGAAGGTCTTAGAACCGGTATTACGTAACACTACCTACTACACATTTATCTGTCTATAAATGGGACTACACCACCTACACGCCAGCGGATTTAATGGACGGCAGTAGATCCGCAATACAAGTGCCTGAATTCTGGGCTGCTACGATGTAATTTTCTCGTGTTCCATCGGCTCGCTAAGAAGAAGAATGGGACTACTACTAGTTTCGTGAAATACCTATTCCATGCTCCTTAATACAACTTCGTGTACAGGTTTTTCGATAGATGGCGAAGCTTTTAAAAAAGTTTTGTAAGGAACTGTATATTTTGACAATAATTATTCAGTAGCAATAATTATTCAAAAGCAATATGCAAACAGATTGTTTTTCTCTTTTCTACTAGTATATTTTTTACAATATTTCTTAATTTCTGATTTGTTTTTGTTTTAACATAACATTAAAAAGCAAACGTCACTTCAAAGCTTCTGCATCGGTTAAAGTTTAGAACGCTCACACTAGAGGGCGTAGCAGTAAGAAGCTTTTAAAGAGTCGAGCTTTTACTCCGAGTGTGTAATTTTTAACTTTCGGAAGAGATGGCGCCACGATGATTTTGTGAGGGCAAGCGCTTTGTGTGTATAGCTTATAGTTCTTAATTCATAAAATGGTGTCGCTTTGATAGCATTTTGAGCGGGATCAGCAAATTGCTGACAGCTATGGAAATAGGCGCATTCAAACAAGGAGCAATGAAATTGGCTTTATACAGTTTAGGATGAATCGGTTTCAGTTGTAACAATTTGTAAGTATGCTTTGTTTGTTACTTTAATAGTTTATTTTAATGGTTAAATAATTCCAAGAAGGTGTGTAACTTTTTTTTAGTACTTAAATACTTAAATTGTTTTCAGCAAATATTTTTATGTAGTTTACTTACATAATACACATATCAACACCGTCTAGGGATATACAAAACATAGTATTATTATATCCAAAATATCCATAAACAGTGTTGATTAGTACACTTGATTTATGAAAACATGCATCACTATGTATTTACTTTAGTTAGTTTTTACTTAAAATATGTGCTCGGTGCTTAAAATAATTATTAAGCTACTATTGATATTCTAGTTCAAATTCTCTAAGAGCATGACATGCATATTAATAAATTTTTAGGTCTGCGACCGGGCGAATTTTGGATTGAAGTACCTATATTCTATATTACAAACTTGCAATTTTTTTTAGTACATTACGTCGCAAAATCGATCGTATTGAAACTTTACTGCACAAGATATTCGTAGTTGTAGCTTGATGTGCGCTGTCCTATCGTTTATACTTACCTACAATTGTTTTGCTCCATTATTTTTCTTGGTTTTCTCTAAGCCGACTTAAGCTGTGATGGGTATACCTAAATTATAACTCATCTAAATTGATCTAAGTAATCAGTACCAATAAAACAAAAGCTGATAGAGTATGTTAGACGTTTATTTTTCTGTCAATATTTATTTTGCAGCATGATTATTTTTATTTTATCTAAGTATCATACTTACAAAAAATCCTTAAAAATTGAATCTATGAATACGGATGTAACCATATTAGTATAAAATTAAAAAAAAAAATTCACACTACCTACTCGGCAATGTTCAATTACACATCAAGTAAACTTGACTCAAAGTGAGTCATTGCATCCCTAGGGAGGGAATTTTGTATGAAATTTCATTACGCCCCTAGGGAGGCAAAGTGATTTGAATTTCGAATAAGCGTTCGAAGGTATGATCACAATAGCCCGTCCCACACCAAAGAGAACATATTTTAAATTTGAACCTGGCAGCCAAGAATTTTAGCACGAATGGAATGAAAACAAAAGCGCGCGCTTTTAAAAAAAGAAATAAATAAATAAAAAATATTTTAAGAAATTGCAAACAATGTTTTCGTAAAAATGTCGAGTGACGATGTTTATTACTCCGGAGTCCAATAAATGTAAAGCTGCTGGTATTGGTATAACAATTTACTGCCAGAAAAGTCAAAGGATATATACTTATAGATAAAATAAGGTAGGTACTACATTTTTTATTTCCTCGTAGGAAGTGTGAAAAGCAGAGTATTCTCCTCGGGGATAAAGATGTCTTCGTCTTGGGCGAGCTTAAATCCCTCGCTCCACTCAGGATTCTACTTTTAACTCCCTCGCTATGTTCGGGAGCAAACACTAAACTCCCTCGCTGCGCTCGGGAGCTAACTCTCGAATCCTTCGTCGCGCTCGAGATTCAAGATGACGCCCGTGACGTAAGACATCACTTTACCCCCTTGGTGAATAATCTACTATTAAATTGTTACCTACTCGTACTATGCTTAAATGCTGCATTAATTGTGGAGGGAGATACATAAATAAGTAATGAAGTAGTTAGGCCTACTGTAGAATTATAGCCCCAGATAAATAGCTAATAATTTTCTTTAATCATGTAGTATATTCAATTATTTATGTAATGTAGTTTCATTGGCTGACCGCAGAGAGGAATATACTAGTCTGATTCATAAGGCACGTAAAATCCCTAAAGTTTCTGTCATTTGAAACTGTAAGTAATTCTTAATGGCATCATTGCCGATGTAAAGGAGACGGCCTCAAATCGCCTCATAGATTAATTAGAAAAAAACGTTTACTGTGGTGTCCCAGAAGTAAAGAGACAAAATAATTTTTAAAACATTTAATTAATACTAATGCGATATCATATGAACTTGGTATGCAAATGGAAGTAAAACTATTTTATTTTTAAGGTCTAAATCAAATTTGCTTCAGCGATACCTTTGTATCCAATTTTTCTCATATTAATAGCAGCACGCTTCATGACCGCTTTTCCTGATGTAGCTGCTACTCTTTTAGCCAATCTGGTCCATCGGTGTTTGAAAGATGTTAATGTTTGTGGTACCTCTGTGTACTTTTTATACTCTTTTTTACACAGGGCCCAAAACATTTCGATACCTCGAGCTTGAGTAACATTCGGAGCATTGTTTTGTCTAGTTATGAAGTCAACACCCGTAGTCTGTAAATACTGAGTAACTTTAAACTCATAATGGCATGAAGCCAAATCCGGCCAAAACAAAACATCTTCTCTGCGATAATTCTTGTTCAGCTCGCTTCATTTTGAAAAAAAAAAAAGATTTTAAAACCCTTTTTTGACAGATATGTTATCTATGGTTACCATGACAACCATTTATTTTTCTTTGAAAACTTTTTCTGTGGCCAGTCTGATTTATAAAAAAAGTCTCTTTACTTTTGGGACACCCTTTAATTATAAATAATAATACACATTACATAGAAATTAACACGACGGTAACAAAGTCTTTAAAAATCCCACTGGTTACAGATACAATTGTTATCACTTCGTATCTAGATTTAACAAATTGATTAAAATTATGCTGGAAATTCAAGTTTACTTGTGACTAGAGGTGAAAACTTCGGAATCTTTCCGAAATTTTAAAAATTTTCAAGAATACTTCCGAAAGTTTTGCTGAAAACTTCCGGCAACTTTGGAAGTTTTCATAATAGATTAATTTAATAAGAAAAACTGGGGATAGTTTGAACCTTACTTACTGTGTTACTATTATTACATACTGAACATCACAAATAAACAGTGTTTGATGGCTAAACCCTATTATAAGTAATTAGCAGTCCGCCCCGGCTTCGCCCGCGGTACATACATAGCCTATGACACTTGGGGATAGTGTAGCTACCCAATGGTGAAAGAATTTTGGAAATCGGTCCAGTAGTTTCGGAACCTATTCATTACAAACAAACAAATCTTTCCCCTTTATAATATTTGTGTAGATTAGTGAAGATAAGTGTAGAAGTGTAGTTATAGTAGCCAATAACACATACCAGATATAATGCGCGGTATTCTTAGGTCCTTAATATAAAGCCGCCAAACAAAAGCCGCTTCACCAACGAAATGTATGGCGAATTTACTTATCTTCAAATAAATTGTCGTGTTATGTAAGTGCCTACCTATATATCATATAATTAAGTTAACATTTAGTCGATGTAACGAAATTATTGTACCTAATTAAAGTAAACATTTTATTTTTAAACTTCGAAAAATCCGGAAGTTTTATACATAGGTAAAAATAAGGTTTCACTATAGCGCGTGCGAAACCCTTCGTATAAATCTCGGAGGGAGACGACAGGGCACGTGATTTCCGGGCTATGAGAAGCATTAACCAGACCACTCTTTCTTGACCCTCCGTTTTTTATAAAAGTAATGGCCTAATGGGTCTGTATATGTTGGTTGACCTGACTGAACGAAGGGTGAGGGTCTATGCTTTAGGACCCCATTAAGAGGACCATCTCATTTAAATAAGAAATTAGATGTTAGGGCATTTGCACTTCCAGCGTCGGTGAATAAAATAATGGAAATTTGTTGATTCTGTATTAAATTAATAAATATTTTTAAGAAATCATGCAAACATTAAAAGAAGAATGGCGAAGTTTTTTGATATTCACCTCCAATTACTTTGGTCATTTAACGCCTATATTCTTTATCAGTTCATTATTGAAAACTAGCTGTGTCCGCGACTTCGTTCGCGCAAGCATTTTTTGTTAGCATACGTAAGTGTATAGAATAGTATACATGGTAAAAAATTATTAGTCATTATATGACATAAGCCTGAAGGCATTTAAATTGTATTAGATACAATGGGAGTTTTAGGCAGTTTAAAATTGTTACCGCCTTCACCATGTGGAGCTACCTAGCTTATGCTATTTTGTTTGCTTAAGTAAACAATAAAATATGGATATTATGAATTCTTATTTCTCTGCGCATCCAAGCACTTATGTCGCTTGGTCCACATCACTGAACAACCATCCCTAAGGTGCCATATTCGTGTCTCTTATACTTTAGCCGGGTTGCTGGAGTTCAACATCTGGTGAGACCAGTCCTTCGATTTTTGTATGTCAATAGAAAATGCTCATGCTAGTTTTTTTTTTCTAAGGCACTATATTTGACATAATTTGGTTGGGCTGCTTTTGTTTCACAGCAGTTTGATCCTCAAAATTAATTATCGCTTATAATGTAGCCGAGGGTCAATAACTAATACAATTACATGTATAACAAAAAAGTTTTATCAAAACCCGTTCAGTAGTTTTTGCGTGAAAGCGGACAACAGACAGACCAAATTTACAAAAAACATATTTTTAGCATTGGTTGCCTTTTGGAAGACCCTTGGAGGTTTTTTTTTCAATGTACGTAATTGGCATGTTTACTGTTTTATTATATATAGATAATTCGTGTGTAGGTATTAATAAAATAATTTACTTGAATTCTGTGACTAATATGGAGTTAAGGTTAGTAAGTAGATTATGAGATTAGATACAAACATTAAAATCGTATATTATCGTAATCACTTATTTCCGTTAAATTTATCACAGATTACCTATTGCCCGCGACTCCGTCTGCGTAAACTCGATGATACAAAACAAGATTAACAATTAATTACAAAAAATTATGATTATGTAGATAGATACATGATTTATGATGGTGGTAATATTACGACTTATTGGCGCTCGGGCTCAATGAGACACACGACACGACACAAAACTCATCCTCCATCTTAAAACAAAAACATACCTAGATACTGATGTAGGTACGAGTACTGAATTTTAATTTACTACTTAACAAAAACGCCATTTACAAAAATACCTATTACATACATAGGTTAAGAAACACATCTCACTCGTATGTGCCTTGTACCGTTACTTATTTCTTGTAAAAATATATTTGTAGTGTATACAGGAATATAATAACTAACTATATATACAACTTATTAATAAAAATTAAAATAAATTACTTAATACAACACAAAAACTAAAATTATAAAAAGGGACCTTGTGGTAAGGTTCCTAGGATGCTGGCAGCATTACCGCGCTGGATAGCGATGCTTATACGCTGAGCAAGGTAGCTGCCAGCTCTTAGGTCACCACTGACGTCAACTAGCCTCTTGGAAATCTCTTTGAAATAAGAGATAGCGTTGGGACCCCACGAACCCGGTGTTTCGACTCCAATTGGTACAAAGTGGTACCGGGAGTCAATCTGCCTGTACTTGTTCTTTTTAAAGTTTTCGGCACTTGTCGCAGCCAAACCAGCATCACGGCTTGTCCCGGGCAGATGAGAGGCTGCAAGTGTGTCGACACAGGTAGCGTCCCACACAAGAGCCCGACCCATCCGCCAAGGAACAAGTGACATCCCGTCTGGTCTCTTGCCATCATCACGCGCGATACGGTTCGGCTCGAGTAAAGCCGGCACGTTGATAGAGGCAAGAGACCGACGGATGATGTCGTTGATGCTGGCATGACGCGAAAAGCGGCCTGCACTTTTAATACAGGAGAGTCCGTGATGTCTCAACGAGCCGACATCAGAACCACAAGGACATCTGTGTGGAAGGCAAACCTCAGCACCAACACGCAGACCTATCGCGACTCGTAGAGTTTCTGAGTCCAAAAGGGTTCCCACGTTGGCCGAAGGATAGGCCTGAAGCCAGTATCCTGCTTCCTTGGTGGAAACTGCTTTTAGTCTGGCTAGATCCGCGTTGTCAGTGCTACTGTCAATAAGACTTTTCAAAATAGACACACAAGAAATTTGGTCCCAAAATGTATGTAGTGTATTATAATTCCCTATCCTGTCATGTCGGTCATGATGTGTTTTCATGACGTTTGTCCGTGACATATGGCACAGAGGGGTCACCTGTATCTCTGTACTAATGATATTGATACGGAACCTACCCTATAATAAAAGCTGTCTATTCATATTTAAGCTGTGGTAGGAACTCAAAATCAGTTCAGCATATTTTGGGCCTGCTAGAAACCGCACAGAGAAATGGAAGCGAATTACTCATGAAATAGCACGCGACAGAAGATTCAGAAGAAGGTTTCGTGTATATAGCAGTCATACCTGCATACAACTAATACAATCTTCTAAGTTCTGCAATAGTGTAACACTCCTAATCTAAGATCATTGTACTTTTACATGTTTTCTATTTCGTAATAAGAAAATATCCCGGTTGTACACTTGCTCGCAAGGCCCAGGGTCCGATGTGGACTGTGATCCAGGGTATCGCAGATCAGGTAATAATAGTAGAGCAACTGCCATCTGACCTCCGTGACCCTGTTAACAGGTTAACCTGACTAGTTTGGATCATGGATACACATTCAGTTGCCTGGATGTGCAGGTTTCCTCAGTATGATTTCCCTCACCGTATGAGCATCGGTTAGTAAAACAACTAATGTGATGTAAAGTAACTCAGAAAAAGTCATTGCGGTGGCACATGGGATCGAACCCGTTACCTTCCGCCTGAGAGGCAACCCGATAGCCACTTCGACACCGAAGCCAATTTTGTCTGAATGTGACACACGACAACAAACAAACATTTGTTTTTACTCTCTTAATCTTAATTAATTAAAGCCTGGTATTTTTTTAAATCAATGTACTTACAGACGATCAATCAATGCATATCAAGGTAAATACTGTGGCATATATGCAGTTGTAATTTTGAGCTTGCAACAAAAAATAGTCTAATGATGTGCTGGCCACTACACAGAATTTGATTTCCTTTGTTATCTTTAGACACGGAATAGATACTAGGTATAGATAAGAAATCATGCTGTGTTTAGGTACTTTTCAGGGTTCCGTACTCAAAGTTTAAAAACGGGACCTTATTACCAAGACTCCACTGTCCGCCTGTCTGTCCCAGGCAGTATCTCATGAACCATGATATCTAGACAGTTGATATTTTATCACGGATGATGTATTTCTGTTACTGCTATAACAACAAGAACTAAAAACAAAATAAAATAAATAATTTGAAATGGGCTTCTAGACAGTTGAAATTTCATCACGGATGATGTATTTCTGTTGCCGCCATAACAAAAAGTATTAAAAACAAATACAATAAATAATTTATAAAGGAAAAACGTGCCTATTGTTTCGATTTTGCTCAATAATAATAACGGCAACAGGTAGACGCTTGAAATATTGACAGAATGTTAAGTTGTAGGTATATTCATTTAAATAGTAAAATAAAAATAAAAAATATATCCCATACTTACAAGAAACGTATTTTTTATTTAATTACTTCAATTTTACTTTTGATTTTATTTCGTTTTTTGGCTACTAACTCCCTACATTTTAGCACTATATGGGCTTGTATCATCCATGCTTACTGCCTGAAATAAATAGATTTTATCATTAAAACAAAAAAAAGGTTACAATATAGTTTCTAGTGTTGTGTAGATAATCCCACAAAACCCTTCGTACGCGGGTCCGACTCGCACTTGGCCGGTTTTAGTGTACGTATTTTGCACTCACTTACTAGTAGTCATTGTTGATTACACATAAACAGAATTTCCATTTCAATTTTTAGGTTTCATGAAGGGAATTATTCTGCACAGTAGATTGGAGTAGCCTTGATTAAACAGACTTAAAATGTGCAAGATTATAACTATTACTATGATCAACATTTTGCTAAAGCTCCCATGAGATTAGAACTTCCTTACTCAAGTTAGTCCGTTGGCTAATAGCATGTGCCCTGAGGTCCTATTCTATGAGACGATATTCGTATTTTCGACTCATGCTCACTTTCTCACTTTAGCCCGCATCCTAACGTGGGTATTCTCACGAGGGTGAGCGCATGATGAAAGATGCATGACTCAATCCACACTGTATGGCCGGCAGCGACCCGGCAAGCAGTTTTAATAATTTAAACCTTTTACATTTTAAACCTTATCTACAATGTCATAAGATATCGACACGCTTGATAGAATATACCGCGCGGTTCGCGGCTGCTCGCGGCCGCGCGCGGGTCATCTCGCCGCAAGCGTTTCTATATTTTATGTGATTGCACATAAAGTTTATAATGGTTTGACATTTGAAACTGCTCGCAGCAATACAGTGTGATTTGAGCCTAAGGGTGAAAATACGGATAAAGTTTTCCGGATAAAGTACGGATAAAGATAAAATACAATGGCGAAACAAGTCCTTGCACAAATTCGTCGAGTGACTAACGTCTTCTGTAGCTCAGTTCGGAGAGCATTCGCCCGGATAGCGAGAGATCGTGGGTTCCGTGGAGTCCCATCAGAAGGTCGATGAATTTTTGAACTACGACCAAGCCAACAAGACAAATGTCAAACGACTTTCGACGACGAACATAACGAAAATATCGATGGAAATTAAAAAGGCAGTGCTGTTAAAATAAACTTAGGCTATTCATCTAAATTGTAACAATATTGCTTTTTAATTGCCTTCGGCAACGTATTCGTCGTCGTAAGTCGTTAGACGTTTGTCTAGTAATCTATTTGGCTTGGTAGAGTAGTATGAGAAATCTTTCGCAAAAACCTGCAAAGAAATTGCTTGAATAAAAACTATTATACGAACAACGTCTCACAGAGTACGGGCACCTATTCCCAGTCATCAAGCATTGATGAGCGTCCACTACGGAACTTAATGATTACTTTCGTCTGTAATTATACCCGGGTATACTCTACTTACGAGCGTTATGGCCGCAGTTATAGCTCTCCGGTAATGTATCTTACTTGAATTGTTTTGTTTAGTATCTCGAGATATGTAGATGTGCGACTTGCTTTCCAGTATTGACATAAGTAAGATTATTATTTTTTTAATCTAAAGGCTTTTCAAATCTTCTTTAAATATTTTTTTGATTAGGTTACACCGTCATAATTTTGAGCATTCAAATATCTAATTCAAGAAATAAATGTACACAGTTTAATTCATATATTTTTAATCACAACGTTACTTACATCATACGTATCCCAATTACCTATTGTATTGTCAATATTTCACCTCAACCAATTTAATTACGCATTTTAACAAAAAATTATAGCATACTAAAATCAAAAGTCGTACATTATTGATTTACATCCCTTACACACTTCCCCAAACTTCCTCTCGCTTGAAAGTTTCAAACACCCCTATTCACCGCTGCCACCCCTCGGAATTGCGCATTCTCACAGCATCCGCCATTTTTAGAACTGCGTGGGAAAGAAACAGCATTATAATATCCTTTGTGACCGAGTGAGACGAAAAATAGGGGTGCAAAAGAAGGGAATCGGATACGGGAAGTTGGATGTAAAATAAGAACAAAGGATGTCTATTTTGGAAATCGTTTATTTATTTTTGGCTTCAAGTCCTTGTTGAATCTGAAAAAGAGAAAAACATTAATACTTATACAAAGATAGACAATTAGATAGCTCTTTTTTTATTTAAAAAAATACATTATCTCTTAAAAACTTGATTTAAGGAACATTGAGAATATCACAGTAAGGGTATATTAAGAGTCAGTAATTATGTGACACCATTGCTTACAAATGATTCTATGCAGGTAAATCAAGGTTCATCATTGAGTTTTTGAATAAGTATTTATTTCAAATATTAGAATGCATTACATTTAAAAGAACCATAATGCGACAGAAGATTGCGATTATTTGTAAATTGAAGGATAAATTACAAGTAGGAGTAAAAATTTTACGCGAAGCTTTTTGTTTTAGTTGCATATTTATCTTTAGTGAATTCCAAAGCCTATCATTCACATCTAACTGTTCCTATTTCAGAGGAAATATTATATTTATTTAGCTAAAGTTTTGTGAAGGACATGTCTAGTGTTCCTGAAACAAAAAATATTCAATTATTTTATTACACCGTAATGAGTTACTTCAACGTCACATCCCCTAGAAAAAGCACTCAAGTGTTTCCTGGCTGTAGGTACATCGGCACAAAGTTTACGGCCATCGTTATCAAGGTCGTTACTTTCGTTATTCGATCGCATTAGGGGGTGCAAGACTATACCGAAAGTAAAGAATAGGCACGTATTTTATTTATTCAGGAAAAAGGGTGGTTAATGACTCGGAAACATTATTTTATGGCACGTTATAAGTAGATGTGATTGAAAATGGTATATATTTATTACATGGGTTTTACGCAGATTGCATAAAATATTACGGGTATAAGCAGAAATACTATAAAGCTAAATTAATTAATTAAATAAATATTTATTTTTAACAGAGACACCAATATAAATTTAAATAAGAAAGAACACTGTAAGTGTTAATAAGTCAGCCTATTAGATCCCACTGCTGGGAAAAGGCCTCACCTCAACTATGAGGAGGAACGAGCCATACTTCACCACGCGGGCTCAGTGCGGATTGGTGGAGGGGTGTATGTAAGGCAAGTGACAAACCTTACTGTCAGAAGTTATCAAGCCGCCCTAGGGCCTCTGACTAGGCTTAACGACTAATACCACAGATATTAGCCGGGACCAACTGCTTAACGTGCCTTCCGAAGCACGGAGATGCTTGTCATGGACGTCACTTAAATGGTCGGAATGGTCACCCATCCAATCACGACCGCGCCGTGGGTTGCTTAACTTTTGGTATCACTACCAAAGCGCTGCCGCCACTGCGCCACAGGCACCTCAAGTGTTAAAAAATAAACCTGTAAGTGTTAAAAAATATTAAAAACTAGAGACACCAATAACCTAGTTATGAATAAAATGACTTAAGTACAAACGCTCGTGCTCGTCACACAAACATTTGGCTCTTGCAGAGTTGCCGGATTAAATATTCAACCTCTGCTTGTTCTTGTTGTGTTGAGAACTCATTTTTACCCGACTGTGGAAGGAGGGTAATGTTTTTCGAGAGTATGTGTATATGTATGTATAATCGTTTGGCACGCCCTACTACTCAAACGGCTTGACAGTTTTTGACATATGAGGTGTCGTTGAATTTGTCAAAATTGTGAGAGTGACATAGGCTGTATACATTTTAAAAATGGCACCTGCAAATGGAAATAAAGGGAGGCGAGGGGATTGATTTCTTCCTTACCATAGCAATATGGGTATCAAATGAAAACCAGTAAAAAGACCATTTCAAAAATATAATAATTATTGCAGTCGGGTGTTTTGTTTTTTCAATATTTATGTTTGCTTGTTCGAAGTTATATGAAGGACAACATATTATGCCTTGTGGTGGTTGGTAATTAAATTATTAGACGAATGTATCTTCAGACAAAGTTTAAAAAGGGGTTTACATTGTTGGATATCGTTCAAACGTTCTCCGTTTAACAAGTAACCCGATGGCATGATACATTTCAGCAGAAAGAAGTGGGCCCGTAGCCAAGTGGCAATTTATTGTCAAGCGAAGTTCGTTATCGCTAACAAAATGTATGAAACTGACATAAGCTATCGAAACATCACGTGCCTTTTGCATACATATTCTGACATGTCATTAGCGATAGCGAAGTTCGCTTTAGAACGATTGCCATTTGGCTACGGGCCCTGTACCGTTTTGTTTTAATGCCAGAATATTTGTCAATTGGGTGCTGATACCTCTACGTAGGCACTGGGTAATTTTGTTTGTCTATGTAGGTACATTTTTTTTAAAGCTGAGCAATGTGTTTGAAGGTTGAATTGGCTTCAATTTCACCTATCTTACATATTCCGATACCATTACCGATGGCAATAAAATTTATAGGACACAATATTTCAAGCCAGTCTTATATCCTAAGAAGCGTAATTATTATTTACGTGTTATATCTATTGGCGTTTATGTGTACAAAGTACATCGTCTTGACTAAGGGTGTTCTCACCCACTCTTATTGAAATGCTTAGGCACGAATTTAATCAAATCCAACCCACCCTCTTACAACTTATCTAAATTGCATTTGCATGTTTACTTTATTGCACACAGTAAAACGTAGAATTGAATTACGAAAAATTAGAAACGATTGAAGGGAAACTGAAGGCATGCAATACTATGTTCTTTCTAAAAAAACCGGCAAAGCGCGAGTTGGACTTGCGAACGGTGGGTTTTGTACCATTACTATCTATACAACATTAGACACAAATACGATAAATTACCGCTTAAACGACCGCCTCTGGCGGTCATTTTTTCAAGTGCAGTAATATAATTAGACACAAAAGTATAACTTTGTTTTAAGTTTTATAAACTGCAAATAAATCATGTATGTTGTATGAGAGCCCACTTAAATATTTCTTTTATTCTGTTTTTATTTGTCAACAAAAAAAAACTCTGTAAAAATTTAAACTGTCTTCTATCACGGTTCATGAGGTACAGACAGACAGACAGTGGAGTCTTGGTAATAGGGTCCTGTTTTTATATTTTGGGTACGGAACCCTAAAAGTAAAAATGATTAAATGCGGTAAGCCAGTAATGATAAGTGTTTTTCATCAGAAAAACGTTAACTGATTTAAGCATAATAGTACTGATAATACGGATATAAAAATACATTTTAATAGTGATGATAACGTTCGCGTTCTATCTACTGAAATTATATATATTAAACTGATTTTAAGTATACATTCAACACCGCACACGATGATTATAATAGATATTATATAATATATAACTATCTAGCTAGGTACTTCACTCAAATTATTTTACTTCAAATGACGTTGCCATATAAACACTAAAGCCGGAGTCTGAAAGCATTAACTAATTAACAGCCACGTGTCGTTAATTATCATAGAGATTACGCAGCGGGATATAACGAGGTGACTATTATCTTAACAATGAACTTTGTCGATAAAACCAATGCGGGTTTTGAACCCTCTTTACATAAACCTGCATACGGTAATTTTATGTCATCTAAAATTAATTGAGACATAGAATAGAACTTTGTATATATAGCTAAAACAACAAACTCAAGATAGTGGTATATACAACAACAACAACAAAACAGAAAGGTACCGGTTTATAGATACGATTTGTTACTCTTTTTCTTGTGGTCTTCGTCTTGTAGAAATCTAATTTTCTACACAAGAATTCCGCCGCCCACTAAAACCTAAACTGCTTTTAAAACGCAATGAGCTCAGAAGAGCAGAACTGTTGTGAACGGTGTTCATTAGAGCCTACGCTTACGTGCAAAGGAATTTATAATGAGAAATAATGTTAGAGCTTCACCAGTGAACATAAAATCAAAACCATCATTTTTGGTCCACCACGGATCGTGTAAAAATTAAGCTGTAACAAGATTCATTATCTCTTTTAGTAAATTATTTAACAAAAAAAGCATTTGCACTTGGGTCAGATAGTATTTCACCACCGCTAAGTAAGTATGTAAAATATGTCAATTTATCTTTCAAGTGTGCTACTTGAACCTTACTCAAATGGGGTAAATAGACCCTAACTGAATGGTCTTATACGAGCACATTTCATAGAGCGCCAAACAATTTATGCTACGCGCAGTAAACGCCACAGTTTCGCGACTCGTGTGCGCAGGCTCTAACTTTACGATCCTGCCTACTAACTGTAGAGCTAGCTAGTTAGTATGTAAGCATGGTAGGTAGAGCTAATGTAATGGCAATGTCGGGCCTCAGGCAGCCGCCCTTTAACTGCCTCGTAATTGCGAGCTAAAATTAAGTGTTATTTTTATGGTGATTTCTCTACTACTACTAAGTTGCTTTAAGTAGGTGTAAAGCGTTTTATTAATTGAAATAAGCTTGGGCGTAAGTGGTCGACTTATGCTTGCCGGTTAGATAGTTATATTTTTATTGATTTCTGCATTTACATACCCCAAATTGTAAGTAATTTGCTAAAAGTAGCGGCTTGGTTATGCTTGATTTAGTGTTCATATTATGATTCTTCTTTATTCTTTTGATTATTTTATGAATTTAATTGATAGTATAGTTTATTTATGATTCGAGTATTGTAGTAATTAAGTACAAAAAACTAATAGTAAGTACTGAAATTTCGGTACGGTTTTGGTAACTATTGATAATTAAGTAAGTACCTATCTTCTTACTGAAGTAAGTAAGATTGAGTTTGGTTACGGTCTCTCTCTTTTGTTCTAAGCAGGGGAAAAGAAACAGCCTAAAATACCTTATGAACGTCAAATTAAGTGGTTTTTCGTTTAACTTTAGACGTCATTGAATGACATCCCAACTAAATGGTCTATGGATTCTGTAATTCATTTAGCAAATGACAGAAGTTTAGTCTGACGTTTCTAATAATTGTAGTCTGTCTCTTTTCGTTTTTTTGGCATAAAAAGGGAAAAACTGTACTTGATTTTAATCTTAGACATTGGAATCGAGCCCAGTGTTAAGATATATAAGTATATAATAAATAAATGAAGTATTTTCATTCTTGTCACTTAATTAATTTGTTCCCAACCCATCTGTTCTTCCTTGTCCTCTACTCCTTCAATTTTTATCTCCTTCACCTATTTTAATTTTATGCCCGTAACTCTATATGACAGAGAATAAATCTTGAAAGCTGGAATTTATGCGTGGGTACATACCTGGTGATGGGGTTAGTGGATATTTACGACGGGTTTGAGTCCCGCGCATGTGCGAACTTGGCCCGCGGCCGTAAACTTACTGCCGTAAATTATACGCAACTTTGTGTACGGGCCTTAATGTAATGTAAGATAGCACAGAAGGCCCGTTCGGGGTATATAACCCGCTTAGAGTCTTGCTTATATTTCGAACGTTATCGTCAGCATCAAAAAAAGCTGAACAATTATTATTTAGTATTTTGTTTATAGAGACGTTTTAGAGTCATGCGGTTGCTCATACACGCGGAATTGAAATACATTATCTGTGATGCGTAGCACACGCAAACTTTTCACACGTTCTTTGGGCGGTAGCAATTCCGCACGACTCTAGACACTCTCTTATATAGGCTCTTAGCCTGGGGTTCAATAACACAGGTTTAATTTTTAATCAGCAGTTTTATCATTTTTTGAATTTTAAATGGAAATCCTGTCAAATTAACTGTCAACCGAGGATTTTTTTTATACTTTTCTGCACAAATTAGAAACAATGTACAAATGGCGGACTTAATGCCGAAAGCATTCTCTACCAGTCAACTATAGGTCAAACACGAAGAAGATACAGGCGGTGCAAAAGAAGAAAGAGAGAAATTATCAACGAAAGTATCAAATGCGAGTATGCAGAACGTAAAGACAAAATAATGAATAAACATACATACTACTTACTTAAATAATATCGACAAAATATATACTTACATATTTATACGTACATAAACATAAATAAACATAATAATAATCGTACAAAAATCTCATGTCACTGAGTCAAGACCGAAATTTCATTGTTATAATAATTCCGCAAAGCCCTCTTAAGGGAAAGTTTAGAGGTACATTTCCGAATCTCTTTGGGGAGCCCGTTACATGAAGCCCGAAGTGTGCTGTGGAATGAAGAGCTGAAGAGAGTTGCAGGAGCGCAGGTTACGGTCATGAGAAGAATGTTGAAATGAAAATTTATTTTTGAGATACGAAGGAGAGTTGGGATCAAAGAGGATGGAAAATAGTGTAGAAAGTATTCGAATATTCCTGTACTGCCTTATGGGGAGTCAGCCAAGCTGGGATTGAAACTGGGAGACGTGGTCGTATTTACGGAGACCGAATACAAATCTGGTGCAATTATTGAGAAGCCGGTCCAATTTGTTGAGAAGGTCTTGGGAGATATTAGTACAAGAGACATCGCCATAATCAATAATTGGTAAGATCAGAGACTGTACATGCAAGGTCTTCGTGCTAGAGGGTAAAAAGTGTTTAAAACGATACAGACTACGCAAGGCACCATTCACCCTTATGCTAGTTTCCTGCACATGCTTACCCCAGCTCAGTGTATTGTCTATATAAAGTTCTAAGTTCTTGACATGGGGCGAATACTGCACGACCTCGCCATCAAAGACAACAGGTGGAAGAGAAATCATGTCAAGCTTATTAAGTTGCCTTTGACTGCCGATTATGATTGCCTGATACTTGCTGGGATTAACTTTGACTCCAAATCTGCTGGACCAATCCCTAATCTTGCGGAGGTCATCATTAAGCCGACATATAGCACCATTGATATCAGAGGGATCTGCCTGAGAATAAAGCTGCAGGTCATCACCATAGAGGTCAAATGTGGAAGTAAGGTAAGAAGTTAAAAGGTTAATGAAAACTGAAAATAAGATGGGAGAAAGTATGCCTCCCTGCGGCACACCAACTGTCAAGTCACGCCAATCTGAACAAGACTGGCCGAGGCGAATTGCCTGCTGGCGGCCGCGAAGGTAAGAAGAGAACCAATCCACCGCAGATGATGAGACTCTCAGATAGGAAAGAATGGCTAGGAGGATATCATGATCGACGGTGTTAAATGCATTGGAGAAGTCAATCAGAACTAAGATGGTCAAACGCGACTCCTCCATGCCCACGTCATCAACTATTTTCAAAAGAACAATCATCGTACTGTGCCCAGGACGAAAGCCGGATCGAAAGTTACTTAAGAGATTGTTCAAGGACAAATTTAGAAAATTGCTTCTGGGCTGCAGCTTCAAGGATTTTGGAGAGGAAAGGTAATATTGAGATAGGACTTATGGCTAATATACTTTTCATGTCGACCGTATAGGTAAAATAACAACGTACAGAGATGATGTTAATGTATACAGGATTTAGCGGTTGCCACCGACTTCGTCCGCGCAACCTATACAAACTTTCACTCCCTCTTCCCCCCCTCCTAGAGGTTAATTTAAAAAAATCCTGAAATACATCATTCTTAATTTGTAACCAAATAGCTTAACAATACCAAATATCAATTTAGCTTCAAAATTGACAGATTTTCATTAAAACTTGCCCTAATGGGGTAAAATGGGGGGTATTTTATTTCATAAGGGAATGAATATCCAAAAATTCTATCATAGTGCACCCCTTAACTTTATTAGGAAACTTTGTGCCAAATTTGGAGGTTTTAAAATTAGCGGTTTGGGCTATGCGTTGATGTCAGTCAGTCATAGTTTAACCAGTTTTCATTTTTAGGGTTCCGTAGTCCTGACAAGGAAGGAACCCTTAGTTTCGTCATGTCCGTCCGTCTGTATGTCCAAGGTTTTGCTAAGACACTGGCAATATTTTATTTTATTTTATATTTTATTTATTTATGGCTCACAAAACAAGTAACAGTCAATAAATAACAAAATACAAAAAAGACAATATAAAGCTAGACTGAGACTCTAAACATGTGTGCACAATATGCTCTAAATTTAATTAAATGTTAGAGGGTTAAGATTTTAAAATACAAAAATTATTTTTTAGTTTTGTTAGTAACTTAAACAAGTAACAAGAACAGTTTTGAAAAACCTATACATAAATGGTGACTCAATGTACATTGCCAGAGAGAATCTTATAAATTTCTTTTTTAAACTTGCACAGACTACAAGAAAAGATATCTAAAAAAGAAGGGTTAGAAAGGGTTTAATTATACAAACGGCACATTCTAGAAATTGGGTTATAAAATGATGTGTTATTCTTGTAAACTAGAAGGTTGAATAATTTAGGTGCGGTGTCTCGTGACCTGAATTTAATGTTAAAGTTTAGTAAAGAAAGAAGTGACGGCGAATCAATCTCAGAATGAATAATTTTATATAGAGTAATCAGATCATTGCAGCTGCGGCGGCAAGCAAGAGTCTGTATTTTAAAGTAATCGAGTATAGCAGAATAAGATCTATACTTGCGGCCCAGTTGCATTCTAAAGGAAAGAATACTTAAAAACTTTTTTTGAACTCCCTCGATTTTATTGGCGTGTACCTTATAGTATGGTGACCAGACCACTGAGCTGTACTCCAAGATGCTTCTAACAAGAGAGAAGTAGAGATGAGTAAACGATAATTGGTTACAATACCTACTAGAAAGCTTCAAGTACTCAGAACATCACTTCATGTAATCTTTTGAGAGGACGGTTTTCAAGAATTAATAAAAAGTCATAACTACGGTTCACCTTGCAAAGATAATACTCATTAACGATTTTTTTTTTGAGCAGACCTACTGCTATTTCTCTTCTGTTTATATGTCTTTTGCGTGAACCCTGCGAAATAACAACGCGGCAGATTTACCTCTCCGGTAAATAGACAAGGCACATCAAAGGACGGCGCGGAGAATTCTTGATAATGCTAGACTCCAACAGTTCTTTGTATCACTATCACGACATATTGAAAACAAAGGTGCTACTTCTGTCTGTACGTTCGCGATGACTACTGAAGGAATTATAATGCTGTTTTCATCTATCAACAGAGTTATTCTTAAGGAAGGTGTGTGTAGGCGTACCTATATTTCGTTGTTTGAATGTGATGCCGGGATTATTTATACAATAATCATTAAGCTCACTGTTGAAATATTTATTCTTTTTCATTTAAACTTTACTGCACCAATTAAGAAAGTACAATTGGCGGACTAAATGCCTTAGGGCATTCTCTACTACCAGTCAACCGCGTGGGAATGCAGATAGATAATCAGTGGCGGGATATTCAGGAATGGTAAAATTTTAAGGAAAAACTAAAAAAATACCTAAAAAATAAACGTACATACTAGATACATACATAAAAATATACCCATATACAGGGTGTCCGGGTTTCGACTAGAGATAATTTAAGGGTCTTTTATTAATCAAATTTTAGAGACATAATCGTATAATAAAAAAAAAACATTATTTTTTCAAAACCCGGACACACTAATACGTGAAATAATACACATTCATAAATATGAATATAGCAAAATACGAGATAATTTGTCATCCATTTTAAATATGTCACTCTTCTGAACCTCATGTTTTATTGTGTAAAATGATTTCCCATAAATTTTGTGTTTCAGGTTCGTGCAGGGGCGTCGAGATTCGCGCAATAACGAACTCATTCAAAAAGCAATATACGAACAAATTATCAAAACGAAAATAAATCCTTTTAATGTGTGCTCGTACTTACTTAGTTTTGTAACGGAACAGAAAATCTACCTAAATAATAGTTGTACCTACGACCAGCAGCGGAAATCGAAGGGGATCGCCTATGTTAAAAAGTTAACGTCCTGCGGCTCATTATAATGATATAAATAGTCGTAAATCTATTTAAAGTTATGTTCGAATTTACCATTTTATTATTAAAAGTTAAATAGTCAATTAAACAGACGCGTGGATGTGCCATTCAAGCGCCTTATAGCCTTTTTATGTATATTTAGGTGGGTATTACTCATTCTTTTGACGCTAATTTGGTGGCCTGATAAAGGGTTTTATGTCTTTATTTGCTCTATTACTTATGTAATTTTAATAAATGTGACTTGGCGATAGTTGTAATAATGATTTATGTAAAAAATACTCATATACTTAACAAGTAGACAGACGATGTTAGTAAATACCTACATTCAAAGTACTTATATCTATTTAATGTAATTTTACATGATATATGTAATATTTACTGTAGTCTCGTATAGCTTGGTATTGCTGTAATAAATAAAACGAAACATCTCATGCATTTTCAATTCCAACCAGTTAAAAACACGAACAATTTCGCAAAGCTAAAATAAATCTTTCTAAGCAAGACAAAGAAACTCGTTTGACAAACGACGAACAATATAACTGAAGTTATCTATCTTTACAGGCGGGACCGGAACGCGACCAATTCAGTTCTTACATCAAACGGAACATTATCCTTTCTACCAGACCGTAAACCCTTATCTGGAGAAAGCAAAGCGAGGCGCAATCTACATAGCGCTGATAGTAGCGAAACCAGTATGGAAAGACCCCCCAACCGCCTTCAGATGTTACAAAGCTTTTACGTGGTTTGTCCGGAAATTATCCGACCTAAAAGTATTTTGGCTTTGAACCTTAATGTCAAAATTAGAGACCTTTTTGAAATGCATTCTAAACAGTAATAATCACTTCAAAATAATATTTAAAAAAATATATACTTACAATACATTTAGTGGGTTCCATGCCACAGCACGCACCATTGCGTGATTAAAATTGTTTTTCTGTTGTGTCTCGAGTTTGGCAGCGAATGAGTTAAAAGCCTTAGAAGTCCGTGATCTGCCAGACTCTATCGTGTGCAACTAAAAGAAGAAACTATTTGCTGGAAACTTTTGTCCAACAACGCTTGATCAGTTAAGAAAATATATGAAAAAGTACCGAAAATATAAAATCTTAAATGACTTTAGATATAAAATTCACAGAATATGCTTTTCTATTCTGTGAATTTTAAAAAGGAAGTCATTTAAGATTTCACTGAAAAAAAATTGGTTAACAGTAACCAAAATTTGGCTACTACTCGTAGTAGGCCGTAATCTAGTGACTTGCGAACTTCTGGTTATTAGTATTACTGATTATTTATATTTAACAAAAATTGACTTCTCTACAACGTAACATTCAACAAACAAAACTAGTTTGGTTGATCCTTTTTTCAGTGTTTATACTTTCGGTATCAGATCGACCCACACCATCGCAAATGATTATAACCTGTATAAAACGATTTGCAAGTATTACAATACTATTGTAAGGTTTCAAATCAATAGGTTTATGTTATGAATATTTGTTTGTTCGCAAAAAACAAAAAAAGCGTCGGATACTTTTCGGACAGCCCAATCATTCTGTAATGAAATCCAGCAGGCCGCCTAAACCTGGACACGATACAAGTAATCTTGGGAGAGCGCAGTGGGCGGTTTACGAGGCGGGAGGAAGGCTTTTATATTTATTAAGTAAGTTGGGCTTTCGGCGATATTAATCCACCTTTATGGAGGGGTCTAGGCGCCCGTTGTCGATAAAGCAACGCGAATGCAAGTTAGCGAAGTTTAGTTAAGGAGTTAAATTGGTTATAAATATGGGGTAAGTAAGTTAAGCAGGAGGTAGGTGGTTAATTCACAGAGAGAAGTAACAATTTATTTCTAAAAACATTATTTTGCATCCTGATCGCTTCAAGTCAGCGTTACATACGGGATAGCATGTGTACCTAAAGTTAGGTAGCCCTAGATTACTAAAACAAATTATCTTAAGTAAGCATGTTTAGGTAATTCGGAAGTTAGGTACCTACCTAATAATTGTTGGTCTTTGCACAAACAAGTAAAATGACCAAATAGTAGAGAACCCTTGAGTTAGAAACCCACACGAAACAAAGACTTTTCTAATGGAATATCGAGCGTCACGTTAAAACATGTGGCTTGGAGTAATCTGCAATTCCATTAGCTATCTTACGAGTCGCCCCCGCTTTACTGCCAACAGCTGGCTCACACGCAAGCATGTCTGTTTCTAATTATTGTTATTTGTACAGTCGCCGCCTTAAAAGATTCACATGTGCACCCTTAAGCCACTGACACAAGGATTAAAGTTGACGTATGCTTCTAGTCTTAGAAACCTGTGAACGCATCAGAAACAGAAAATATAAAATAGTGTATTATAATTACCTTCATCACATTTTCTTAAAGCTCACACGGAGGAGTCGAAGAAAATCTCACTGGTTTTTTTTTAGGCTTATTCTAACAAAAGCCTCTCTTCACTTCGCTACACCTGAAAATGGAAAAAGAAAATGTTATGTAAGTATCATATTTTGTTGAGAGCTATTTTTTATGACGAATTTTTACCCAGATTCTAGTATACCTATTGAAACTTTATTAAATACATGAGGCCCAGTAAGAGGTCCTAGGGCGGCTTGATAACATCTGACAGTAAGGTTGGTCTCTTGCCTTACTGCGTGGTGGAGTATAAGGCTTGTACCTTCTCATAGTTGAGGTTAGGCCATTGCCCAGCATTGGGATCTCTACAGGCTAACTTAACTTTAACATGATAGTATGGAAAATGAAAAGCTTCTTCAATTGAATTGAAAATCTTGAATCTTTGGTCATCACGTGGAATTGACCCCTCTTATTTTTTAAGTCGGTCAAAACGTTAACAGGTTCACATTATCGCAGTAAATGTTTAATTTATTAGAAACAATTCTTAATTAGAAGGTTAAGTTCCAACTTCCACGCAATATAAACTTTCGACATTCTTTCCTTATCTGCTTTCGACTGCCAAAAGGGTAATTAATGCAAAGCCCATGTTATCTCAACTCCGTGTTTTTGAGTTCCGTAGTCGTTATACATTTTCACATCCGGCTGATCTACTTTTTTTTATTATTTTTTTACACTAATTACCTAGCCCCAAACTAAGCGTGAGCTTGTGCTATGGTGACTAGGATTACGGATAGAAATACTTAAATACATATAAACATCCATGACTTAGGTACAAATGCTCGTGCTCATCACACAAACATTTGCCCCTTGCGGGATTCGAACCCGCAACCGCCTGGTTTAGAAGTCCGGTGCGCTTAGAAGTTTTATATTTTTTATATATGGAATTGGTTTGCTCTTGACTCTAGACTAAACCAGATGTGGCATAGACAGAGTAGACGTAGGAGCGAGCTCACCCAGAAGGTTCTGGCACTCGCACTCACCGAAGGAACATAGCGAGCTGCTTGGCGCCGCCGGGCTTCGGTAGGAGGGTGGTAGGCTGGTAGCTACCAGGTGGCACCTAGCGAAGCCTATCAACGCTGTTAGGATCGTTTAGCCGCCATCACAAACTTAAGTTTGTGATGTCGTTGCCCGGGGTGGACCACTTAGAGGTACCTATATCATTCTCCACCCCAAATTTTGTTTATTTCACAAAAAAAACATGTAATTTATCCAATACTTTCTAAGTATTGGATTATATTTTTGTTTATTACATCTTAGAAATAGTAACCGGTTGATATGAATTGTAAAGTTGATTGAAAAGGGCAGTCAAGTTCAGTCAGTGCAAGAATGCAGGTTGCATGGAATACTAATGGTATTCCATATCGTAAGGATTTCGTCAATGAAATTGAAATAGAAAATATAAGAAAATCATAGATTAAAACATTTTTTAAATGAAAAAAATATCACTATAGGCTTAATTAGCTTACACCAAAGTATAAAAATTTAAGTAATTTTCATTTTAATTTTTTCAAGTGCAATAATATATTTAATTTGATATTATAATTTTATGCTAATGGAACCCTACTCTAGCCATACCCTACACGCTTACCCAGTTTTCGTAGCTTGCTCCCCGAATATTTCCCAACGGGCTCTCGGCTCGGGCAAACAAACGTGAGCGTTATCATATTTTTACGGCTCACGTGAAAACGCTCGTTTTTATTACTGGCTTTTATTAGGTTTTCTAGATTAGGAACGGGCTAGTCCGAGGTCGGGAATTCCTAAGATTTGGTAATGCGTGCTGATTGTGGTAAGTGAGCCTTAGTTATATAATAGAACTAGCAGGTCGCCGCGACTTCACCCGCGCTAAAAGTAGGATTTTCTACACAAACTTTCATCCCCTATTTCACCCTCCTGATGATTTTATATCGCAACAAAAATATAAAATAACTAATCTTGCTATTAAACAACTAACAAACAATCAAATCTTTCCTCTTTGTAATATCAGTAGGTATAGATAAAGTAAGTTAGGTTTTTCAGACATTTGACCGCAATCTCACCTGGTGGTTAGCGACAATGCGGCCGATAATAATGGGATGATGTCTGACTAGTAATAGAATATTTATTCACCGTTTTCTTGATAATATCCAGATTATTGTATTGAGCAAGGAATTCTACTCTCTAGGCGTACCTACGCAAGAGGAACGTTAAAAACGTTTGGTGCGTAATAGATATATGCAAACAACAAACTTATAAAGAAGATAAGAAAAATCGTCACGTCAAGGTTACTTTGAAAATCTTTGGGACCATAGGCCATGTTCAGCAGTGGATGTCCTACATACAGCTGATAATGATGATGCATTTATAATTTATCTTCAAGCTATGAAAGTAAGTATTTCCGAACAAATTTTAGCTAGAGTTTTTTACACTTAATTGTACGAGAAATATTAAATTATCTAACTAGAGTGCTGCCACGAACTGAGTGCCTAATGCTATATTTTATGTATTTTTTTATCGCACTGTATTTCGAGCAAGCTAAGGAAAACAATCTGCGCAGTGACGCGTGAAGGAATCGGCTCGTATTTATGGGGGGAGTTATTGTTTGAAACGTCTAAGTCGTAATTCCGCGACATAAACCAGCAGGCTTCACTTTGGACCCCCACACCCCAGAAAAACCCCCTACCGCCATCCGGGATGCTGTTTTTCCCGCGCCAAATGGCCCGTTTGAAATTGTTGTTTTATGGAAGTTTTTAGTAGTTGACTTCGTCCCGGAGAAAATATAGAACGGCAATCTTTATACCTACCTACACGTACATAGATTACTCGGAGCGCATTAAAGTTTTCCAGTTTAAGCCGTGATATAAAATATGAGAGATCGTCAAAACTCGAGAACGATAGGCTCGTCTGAGTTGTCTCGATACCTACACAGAGAGCGGGAACCGATAAAAAATCAAAATAACGACCTGTCACAAATAATATACAATGAATATTATCTCCACCATTTTTAAAGTTGGAACGCGGGGCAAGCCTCGAACGCGATTGGTTGGCGCGTGACAGCTGGGTGAAATACGCCGGTCTGCCGGCCCGGCGCAGCGGGCGACAACATGGTTCACTAAAATCCCCTAATGAAATTAAATTCCGTACGTTTTAGACGCGCTCGTAAATAATTCGAGTATCTAATCCGCTGATTAATGAACACCGGCGATGCTTTTGGTAAATTAAAACTTTTGTAAAAGTAAGTAAAATTTTCAAATGTTAGTAAAACTTATCCGTCTTTTCGACCACGTGTCCATCCAAAATATGACACATTTAGGACTCATAAAACACTTTACTAGATATCTTAAAAAGAGTCTAAAAGTACAATAAATTGTATAGACGATCGCTAGACACGTTTATGACAGGAGATGGCTTACAAATCAGGGCAATATATCCAGTCAGACAACCCTCTACTGCTATACTGATAACGCTACGTAGTGGGGACATCTTAGCACTTTAAAAGCATTTTAGATAAAACAGTGTGTGAGATAGGCCTGTGGATTTAGCTACAACAAAATTACAAGTTTACGACGAACAATATCGCCTTATAGCGGCTTATGGCACTCATGTGGCAATAGGGCCACCAAAATTTCCATTTTTTGCCTTCAGGGGTAGCTAATCTCTTGCAAAATGTGTTTGCAATTTTATACACGTACTTATATAAAACGCAAATGATAAAACAAAGTTATTCGTTTCCTGGAGGCAACTTTTAAAATATGCCTCCAAACGATTCATATTCTATCAAATATTCGATGTAAAAACAGAGATCCAAGTGTTTTTCGTCGTTCTACATTTGTTCGCGAAGATTCTAATTAATATTTTGAGAATTCGCTTACGACCGCGCGAACATTTGCCTTGCTAAAACGTTTTCCGTGTTCGGACACGCTCGCATATAGACTTCAAAATAAGCATATTAGCTAGTTCTTAAAATCTCAAACCATTTGGTAAAATTCTAGTTTAATTCGTACTCATTGGTAATCATTTGGTGTAATCGCCAAATACTAGCTTTCATTTGCAACAAAAGGTTGGTCTACCTTTACATTTCACAGTGTAAAGTAACCCTGACAAATTAAAAATAGCCTGAAAAATTCAAAATTAGTAGTAAGATAGAGTTTTTGTTTTTATAGCAGAGTTATTTTTAATAAAAACGGTAAATTTGGCTACCGATACATTTATTTCATTGGTCTTGTGGTAGTTTCCTTTTAATAAAATTTCCTCGAATATTCCAGCAGCCTGGTCACCCTATTTGGAGCACTAAAGGCGCGTTTTAGTGCCCTCCGCATGATTTACTGGGTGCATTCCAGAAGTGCCGTCGTCCAACATTGCCGGAGTAAATGTTCAGATTAACGGTGAAGGACTAAGTATGAGGTTTGTTTTAAATTTTGTAATAAAAAAAAAAATATATATATATCTACTAGTGGTTCCCCGCGACTTCGCCCGCAAGAGTTGGATTTTCCATATAAAATTTCATCCCCCATTCACCACCTTAATGTATTTATATTGCGACAAGTTGTATGTAGCCTATGTCCTTTCCAGGGTCTCAAACTGTCTCCATACCAAATTTCATCTCAATCGGTTTAGTGGTTTAAGCGTTAAAGAGGTAACAGACAGACAGACACACTTTCGCATTTATAATATTAGTATGGATACTTATTTAACAGGTGATACTTCAGAATTCACAATCGCGCTCGCAAAATAAGAATATCCGAATGAAAATCTGTTAAGCTACCTAATTAAAAGTGATTTTCATTAACTACTAATACTGAAGAAATCCCATATCTCTCACAAGCACGCATCTTAAAGTGATATTAACGATCCTTTAAAATTCGCCATAAATCATTCGAAAACTACACGAAATAAAAGGGCACATTTCAGGTTATAACATTGATTCAGCCTTTCAATAAGTGCTTGCATATTTTAAAACCCGTAAATATCTAAAATGGAGTTAAAGTTGTAATATTTTTCATTTTGACAAATGTCGCGAATAAATTAGACGCCATTTTATAATTAAATTGTTCCGCTCCAATAATTCAAGAACAATGTTCGAGCAGTCGGCACGGTTCGAGCCCACCCATGTGTCGAAATCATAAAACTGGAACCCATATCATGCAGTGTAAGAAGGCATAAATTACGGATGAAAATCGATATATTCTGTCGAGCAGTAAAATCCTACTAAATATCCAACTTAAAACAATATAAGTCGAAACGCCCACAATAGGTACGTACACACAACTCTACAGTTAAGAGATTACCATTATAAGCCTGCCTAGCTGTCAGGTCCTCCCCAGTCCTGTTAGTAAAAGAAATTAACACCATTTTAAACAGTCTGCCACAATCAATAAGCTGAATATGGCCCTCAATACCAACTTTTTACTATATGACTCACCATACATACATTATCAACGAGGTAACTAGCAGTTATTTGTATAGAGGATCTGTTTTTTTAAAGATTTCGATCACGACCCCATAGTAAAAATTTTGGTTAATAGCCACATTTACCTTCGAGGTTACACTACCAATGATGGTAGAGAACCTGAAGAAGATGCTGTTTGTAGTGTCAGATTTAAGGACTGTGCAGGGTAATTTATGAAGGCATGGAATTTCAAACAGAGGTCTGTGGGTAACCTGCTTAAGGAGCCACGGATATACAGTTTCCTTTCAAACAGGTTTTCATTTAAATTTATTTATGCCTGGGTGAGTTTAATGCCGGCAAGCATTTTGGGGTATTTTATTTATATCAGTATGTGATGCCATCCAACGATATTCGGTAGACTTTACCTCCTTTGGTATTTAAATTTAGGGACGTGCACAAAAAATATGGCGGATACCCACAGTCGTTAAATATTATCAAAAAGTTGAAACCGCTGCTATGTACCACTTTCAAAGTTATCTGAATCCATTCAACTGCATTATCATTGCTTGTAAAATCATCTTGAACCCAAATCATTTTGGAAAATGTTTGTTAGTACTTAGCTTCATTAAGCTAAGCTCTGATGATGACCGCCCGAGTTGTAATTTTCTATAACTTACTCGTATATTAAGTTATTACTTTGGTCGTATGCAAGTACATAGTTATATACCTAACGTATAAAAATTCAAACACATAGGTAAGCCTTTTATTTTTCTTACCAATACAATATTATAATACTTTTTACGGCTATTTTCGACACAGTGCAGGTGTAACAAATCAAGTATTAATAGCGATATCCATAACATCGCGCATTCATATCTCAATTTTCGCTTCGTATCTTCATAAAACCCTATTCCAGCGTGAATCCAATACCTTCCACACATGGGTCCCGATTCCGTGAACAGCATAGAGTTTACGATCCAATATTTTTATGCAAAGTGCGTCGCCAAATGTGCCATGACGCCGAAAAAACATCCACGTCCTTTGCACGTAAAAAAGGATGCGACAAAATAAATATACATGCCACCCTTTTTGTCCATTAAACGAGCTGGCTTTTTTCTGGGGCCCTCGTAAAATGTGCCCCAATAAATATGTAAATCTGCTGGGGAAAAAAGGTTCCAATGCCGGTTCGCTTTAGCGCGTTTCACTTTCGAATGTTGAGGGACCTACTTTGTAAGATTTTGTCCTTATTTTCAGCTCTAGTCGTCTCGCTTGCTCTCACTGTCATTCTGACAAGAGGAACACAGACGACTTAATTCGAAAATACGGACATTGTCTTATAGAGTGGGACCTCTGGTTTAATTGGTACAATAGCGAGCCCAAAGGACTCCAACGGGTGCCAACGACCTTTGTCTTCGGTTGAGATTGAAGAAGCTATCCAAATGAATGCGGACCTATCGACAATGCGGACCTATTGAATGACGGTGTTCGTTTACGGTTAACAAAGTGTTATCGACGGGTCCATTTATGAAGATTTCAAAAGCCTTCCTATTTTGAGTGTTTACGGATCTAGTTTGAGATTTATCTAAGTCTAGGTATGTTTACATGTTAGCCTTATATCGCTATGTGAAGGAGCCTCATTGGATCTCAGATTTATGTACTAAAATATAACAGTAATTTATAAATAGTCATTCCACGAATACAACTGCAAAAGTTTTATACAAGTTAAGTTAAGCCTTTTTGGTACCAAAATATTAGTTTTAAGCACTAAGTCGCACTAAGTTGAATTGTATTTTTTGGTGCTAAATAAATATATTTTTTAATTTCTTTGTTATAGATTAGGTATTGCTAATGTAGTAGAGTTAAAGGCACTTGCCCAGAGGAAGATGGATGCGCTTACCGAAATTATGTACCTATAGTACGGGCTTGATACACATGCTGTATACGTAAAGTGAAGTTTGCCTATTAGACCCCATTGTCCCTCAATTATGACGAGGTATGAGCCACAACTCACCACGCGGTCGCATATACATATATAGGTACGTAAGTATATACGTATTAAGTTTAATAACCACTCTCCTTATCACTTGGCTCCTCGTTAGCCATGGAACCCTTTTATCTCCCCTTGTTCCCCTATCTACTCGGCTCCCCTCCAAATTGCCCTCTCGGTGGAGAACGATAAATTAACGTGGAGTTTGAGGATTTACTTGTGTGCGTAATTGGTTTTTCAGATACGGGATTTAATTTAGTACTAAGTATGTAAAGTCTTAAGAATAATTGGGGCAAGATATTGGTGATTTTGATGACATTGACTTCGCCAGCAAATTACAGCTTTATAACGCTGCAAAGTGAAAATGCTTCGAAAACACAACGTTTTCCTGTAATTTCATATCTGTCCGAAATTTCCATTGTTATTTGCCTGTAAGTTAGGTATAAAAATTATTTATGAATAAATCGATTGGTATGTAACTACGATTTTGACTAGACTTTGGTAAGTTTTACGAGTACTATGTATTTAAAGATTTTTTTCAAGTAACTCAGATTTGCATAATCAGTGAATGATTATTGTTTCTTTCTCTACAGGGTAACTTAATAAAGTGTTTTTGTATGTAACTAAATGAATAAAAAATGTGTTTTTTACAGTAATAATAATTAGTTGAAACATATTTTTAAGTTTTCCCTTTAAGTAATCATAAGATACTTGTATTGGAAATATCCCACTCACTATGTTTCAAATTATTAAATCCATTCGGTTAATATTCTTAAAACAAGCAAAATGACCATACTACCTAACTTGATTTGCATTTAAAATTGCAATAGTGAATACTTTCAGGTGAGCAATTATTGCTTTCAAATCAAAAGAAAAGCAATGATCATAAAACTTGTGCAAAAATTACAGTGTGTATGTTATTGCAATTGCAATATCCTTCACGTTAGGCGGAAGGCATGCAGGTAAGTGTGGTAAAATCGCAGAACTGGGAGCGAATAACAAAGCACGAGCTGCATCGATCGGCCCGGGCCCTTTGCTGCCCTAGCTAAGGGTGGACGGGCTGCCCCCACACGGAGTGTTCAAACTTCAGGCGTGCTTTCAGTAGTATTGATGTAAAGGCTTAAGGAAAACTATGTAAGTAACCACTACGAGCAGGGATTTGTATTCTCTCACAGACACCATATTGGGACAGATAAATCTTCGTTCCCCACCCTGCATTTGCGATCCATTTTTTTTATTATATCTAAATATTTAAGACACATTTCTAAACTTGCTAACAAACTATAGACTTGTTTTTATAATAGTAAGTATCGTTATATAGACTTAAGGACAACATTATATGGGTAATTGTATAAAATAATATAATGGGAACTTATTAATAATAAATCATTTTAGTTTACAATACAAAATTCGCGCTTCTCCAAGTTACTTACTTACCTATACCACGGTGAAATCAACACAATATTTGTCGTCGAAACGAAAGAATAAAAAATTAATAGATAGAAAACACACACTAATAAAGAATGCCTACAAAGAGCTCGCCCTAATAAAAGTTCTCGTGGTATGATTGACGATTGATTTTACGTTTTTCCATAACTCCAAAATAGCCCCTAATTCGCGTTGCAAAAGGCGACCCATAACCCTCAAATAGCCAGTTGATTTACAATTAGGTATACTTAATCACTTCGAAACCGCGAACGCGCGAACGCCGAAACTTGGCAACATTTTCCCGTAATGAATGGTATTGATCGGGCCATAAGTCGGTTATTTACGACTGTATTCCTTCGTCCGCCTTGCGTGTAGTGGAAGGTGTGTTATTTATACCCACTTTTTTATTTATGCCCCCTTTTTTCGCAGGTCGTAACGGCTGGCAGTAAAGGGGACGTAATTTTAATTTCATGATTGGAAAGCTCGATTGGCCGGTTATGTGGCTTAATGAGTTTATGGCGGCAATCCGAGTAACGGTCGCGACACGACGATTTCGCGTTTAAGGTCAATGCTGGACTTTGATTTTGGTTAGTAGGATTTTCTTGGCTTAAAAATAGAAAAGTAACATTGGTATTCGAAAATTAAAGATAACCGGATGGTATCGCGCCTAGGAGGTATTCGTTAAAGCAATTCTTCGACGTAAAAAGAAGGCCTTGCTTGAGTCCACGGAGGATTTTGCAGATAGAGAGAACCCACTTCCAACATTTTTGTTCTGATGTTGATACAGAATAATAAAATGTAGATAGGTAAATATATCAAAACGAACCCATGATGTATATCACAATGAAACATGAGTTTACCTACTTTTGAACTGTATTACTACATGACCCGTCTTAAATTAAAGTAACAAAAATATTTATTATAATTATTATATAATTAAAGCAACTTCTTTGCAAGGTTTTATAAAAGCATTCCATACAAAAATTGATCGACTGGGTCGTCCGGTGGGACTTGTGGGTACATTTCATTGATGAAACCGCACGCCGATTCACTGACTCAGCAAGTACTTCGTAAAAATTCGTCGATTGACTAACGTCCTCCGTAGCTCAGTCGGAAAAGCATTAGCCCGGATAGCGAAGGGTCGTTGGGTTCATGTCCCACCGAACGAGACGGTCGATCAATTTTTGTGTGCAAAGCAAATTAACTTGCTTAAAATATTTACTATTAGGTATTAACACAGCATAATAACACAATATATACATATACTTATTATCACAGTATCTAGTGTGTTGGCGACATCTGGCAACCCCGTAGCTGGGCTGCTTGTCTGTGGACTTGCCTAGCAACGGGGTCTTGTTGATTTGGGTGTGAGCGTTTTGGTTCTATTAGCTTGAATTGTACCTAAGTTTCTCGGGTTATTATTGTGATCTTTTTCCTATTCCATTATAAACTATCAAGAATCTAAATACAGTCCTTTCTTTATTCTATCCGCGAAACAGTGAATAAATAAATAAATTATTGCATCGAGTTTGTAAAATAGAAACACCTGTTACATATTACAAGCAACTTTTTTTATTACTTTTATACTGAGACTAAATAACGTAATAAAACCTCCAACTTGACTCAGTCGAGTGTTTTAACCTTTCAAAAAACCCATTACATTTCGTCTCGACGAAAAATCACCCAAATTAGAGCGCATCTTCATAAATAAAAAACCACTTGAGCAAGAGTGCTCGCAAGTCAAATGAGAAGAACAGGCCTGTGCATTCCCACACGGACACCATATTGGAAAAGATAAATCTTCTTTCCCCGCCCCGCGTTCCGATCCATTATACGTTTTTTTTCACACGAATCTCAAAATACATAAGGCAGGCACAGAATCCTAAATGTGCGAACTTAAAAATGAAAATCCTCCCTTTTGCTAATTCCAATACAATGTAAGTAATCCGTATTCATATTTACACTCGCGCGTGCATATAAAATTCATAAAGCAAGGAATACTTTTTAAGAGTGACGCAAAAAGAATCACGCATGATTTATACTCCGGCTTAAGAGCAAGAATTATGTTCGCACTCAATTTTTTATTCCCATTATTATTGGCAACATTGTTACATAGCGGAGTCACTTAACAAAAATATGGCATATTAAATTGGATAAAGAAAATGTTTTCAGAAAAGTAGTTGGGGATAAAAGGAAAGTTGTAAGGGCGTCGTAACTTGGATATAAAGCTTTTGAAAGGAATCTATGGCGGGAATTGTTAATAAAGATATAGAGCAAGCGAAGCGACATATTACGGGACATTAGTGATGTTTTACGATGGTGGCTATGGACCCATGAATGTGCCCGCAGACAATGTCGATGATCGATTGATCGAACCGGACCCTTTATTGTCCGAGTTGGAGCAGATCAAATAGACCAGATTGAAATGTTCTCACTAATATAAATTACTGTCTGCAAAATATGCTGTGATATGACAAAAAATGTCGAGCAGTAAGAATTTAGGATTATAGAATCAGAGTAAATATTTACTAAAGATATCTACCGAATTTACTTATATAGGTGATCTACAATTATGTAATTATGTAGGTATTGCTGTTACCCAAGTTGACGATTTTGTAAAGTCTTTGTAAATAGCCAGAGAAGATGCACCTGACGATGGAACATAAGGCTAGTTTAAAATAATATGAAGCAGATGCGGTGCGTGTGCGGTGTTTAATCGAACCTAGGTACTACCGGGCGATAAGGTCCATATGTTTGTAAATTGAAATAAAACCTTGATTTTACTGCCGTAAAGAAAAAGAGGCTTACGATTATTAAAAAACCTAAATAATGTAAGTTTTTAAAGCTATGATGACAACAAGTGAGTTTTTATAATTATGATTTTCTATTATTTTTAACACGTTAGCGTGATTTAATTAAAATAATGTTAGGAAAATTACATAAGTATAAACATAATTTTACGTTAAAACCATACAACTAGTTTTTTAAATAAATATATGTATTTTACGTAATATTTTTACAACAAACAACAAATTATTTGGGTACAAAATTTCAGAAATTAATATTTCATACTTAGCACATGTATTTTAAAGTTTGAAAAAATGGTAATTATGGCCAAGGCACAACATACCTTAGGTACCCTGGCCAGTACTACGTTGTACCTAGGACACATTGAGAATTTGGAGGTAATATAAGTAAATTATTAACTTTATTAAACCAAAACCATTTTATTCGGTCTATTACATTATTTAACTTAAACATAATAAAAATAATGTTCAATTTTGTTGGCTTTTTTAACAAAATCTTTAGACAAAAACAACAATTTTTTAATTACTTTTTGTCACATCACAAACTTTAAGAGTAATAGGTACTTACATAGATCTGGATAGGTACATTTGAACATATCACATATATATTTATTTATTATTGAAACAATCCTATCCTACAAATCATAGTAAATTAAATATTAAATAATTAACTTTATAAATTATCATTTCTCTCTTTATTATTTAATAAGTTAGTATAATTGTTACAAATGTTTAAAAGTTTTCTATTTCAATAAAAATAATCAATTAATTAAATATGTACACTTAACAAAACTTAAAAATCTACTTATTCGAAAATGTAACCGTGTCCATGAGGCAAGGAAGCGAGAATGCTAGCTGCGTTTCCGCGTTGGATAGCCAAACTTAGCCTCTGAGCGAGAAATGAGCCAGCTTTTTTGTTTTCCAGAATTGTATTTAATTTAGGGGCTATTTTTCTAAAAAGTAATTTGGCGTTAGGTCCCCATGGTCCAAAAGTTTCAACGCCAAACGGTGCAAACACATAATCACCTGCAAGAGACTAGTATATGCGCCGCTTGGCGTTTTCTGCCGACTCAGCGGCAGACCCAGCTTTAAGAGCTGATTCCCTGAGATGAGAAGGGGCCAAAGTATCAACACAAGTTGCGTCCCATACCAAGGCCCGTCCCCGCTCCCAGGGAATGAGCGTGAGGACATCAGGTCTCTTGCCATCATCACGGACCAACCCACGAGGTTCTAATGTGGAAGGAACGTTAATGCTGGCAAGAGCTCTTCTGATAGCGTCATTAAGTGCTGCATGGCGGGCAAGACGCCCCGCACTTTGCTGGCAACAAAGACTATGAAGACCTAATTTGTCGACCACCTTGCCACAGGGACACGTAAATGGTTCACAAACCGGGGCCCCGATTCGCAAACCCACACACACCCGGAATGTCTCGCTGTCAAAAAGTGTACCTATATTTTTGGAAGGGAGGGCGTGAAGCCAGTGACCTGATTCCTTGCAGGAAACTGCCAAGAGCCTTGCACGATGACAATCACTGACTGAATTTTGAAGCAGGGTATTGAAAGTCTCTCGAGGGACATCCCAGAGTTTTTGGTTGTGTGTTTCCTTTGGGATGTCTTCACTAGTACAGAGACTGCCAACATTCCTCCGCCTCTCTCAATTCAGTTAGCTGGTGAGGGTGTTTAAGGATTTTGTCTACAAGACCAGCAGTGCTATGAAGAGAGGAGAGAAAGGCGGGAAGGGCAATACTAGAAATTTTGCGAACGCCGATACCACCAAACCGAATAGGAAGCGTTGCTTGTAACCAAGAGTCGTTTTTTAGCTGCAAATTCAGAATTTTTTCAAGATATGTTCTAAGAGTGGTATCGATAAGTTCTACAAGTTGTAGTTTTGGACTTGCGCGAAGGTAATATGTAAATTTTGGAACGAAAAGGCAGGATTTTAGAATGGTGTAGGCAATATGAGAGTTAAGATGTTCCAATCTGGGGGCTAACAGGGTGAAATGATTCAATTTTTTATCGAGAAAAGGTTGGATGCTGGCATCTAGAAGAGGAGCTCCTAAAAGGCAAAGTGATTCAGAATTTAGAATTTTGATGTTAGGAGCGAGGACGTTAAATCTTTCCATTATATTTTGACGGGATTCCGCAGAAATATTGTCATTAATATAAAGTTCGCACTTTAAAAGATTGAGCTCTAAACCTATTTTTTTAAATTCTTGAATTATCCGAACGAGGTCTTGATACACAATATCAGCTTTGCCTCCGAGAGACCCATCATCAAGATACCAGATGTTAAATTTTGAATTTAAAGACGAAATGACGGGGTGAATGCCTAAACTAAAAAGTGCTGGACCTAATGGGTCACCTTGCTGAACGCCGACGGCAGAATCAATGCAATGGTCAAGATATAATAATTTGGATGGGCAATTGTAGCATTGGAACACAAAAGGGTAAATTTGGGAAGTATGGGCATGAACTTCATTCAGCAAGGCGGATCTATCAATAGAGTTAAAAGCATTCCTCACGTCAACTTTCAGAAATACCTCTGATTCGTTACAGGCGAGAAAATTTCGGGCTGCATGAACTGCAGCTTCGCAGCCTCCTCTACTGCCAAAGCCAAGTTGTATGGGCTGAAAAATGTCTTTAAGCGGAGAAAAAATATTTCGGCAGGCTAATTTCGCCGCTAGGCGTCGAAACGTAGAGCCAATTGCGATTGGGCGGATACCGCCATCTTTTTTTACAAAAGCACAAAGTCTTGCGCCATACAATAAAGGAACAAAGCTATCAAGCACTTTACCTGACAGGAGGAGGTTGCAAAGCTTCGTGATGTTAGAAAGTAAGGTTCTGACGGCGCCAGCGGCGGATGCACTAACCAAATCCTTAAGATGTTGAGGAGTGATGCCGTCGATGCCCCCGGCAGAACCAGACGGGAATGACATAATCGCAGCAAGCGTATCGCTGTCATCAAAAACCTGTAATGGATGAATGTTGTGAGGTGGTGGAATAGGAAAGGTAGGAAAGTCTGGACGTGAGGGATGCTTATTTTGAAGGCTGTCGAGAGTTTCCTGATTACGAGGAGCGAGTGTATCATCAGAGAAAAGGATACGAGCCGCATTCTTCAGATCACCGTCCATCACTTTATTTTCAACAGTGCGGAATAAGTTGTAGGATTTGTTATTGTAACGAGGATTAAAAGTGGGAGGGGTTGAATTTTGAATAGTGTTGTCGATAAGAGCGCGAGTTAGAGACTTAGATGAAGTACTGACATGAAGGTAGGTATAGGAAAAAGTAAAAAGATTTTGCCAATTTGATTCAGTGTTCAGAAGACATTTTTCGATGGACGATGAAAGAGATTTAGCAATAGATATTCTCGCTCCCCTAGGAATTCTTTTGACTACTGGAGTTGATTGGTGGAGGTGAGTGATATGCGATTTGAAAGAAGGGTTGGATGTAGATGGAGAATTTGGAAGAGAGGGTAGAGGAAGAGATGTCTGTAACCTGGGATTGCTGTGACATCTTGATATATTATTCATGCCCCTAGATATTCAGGCCCCTTTTACCTTTAAAAGTTCTGTTTGAGTTACAGATGTAACAGCGATAAAACTCCGGCTGTGAGTGGGAACCGGGAGTTATAAAAGCACTCATAAAATTAAATTTAAACCTACGTAAACAAACAAAGAAATTTTTAGACTAAAAATCTGCCAAAATAAACAATAAAAATTATATGCAAAAAATCTTATCAACTAACTTAATTTTGTTTCTAATACCACTAATACACCAAAACACACAAAAAAAACAAAAATTGTTCAAACACGAAACGATTTGATGTGGCGCTGACACACGCAAGACATTTCATTTTCATCTTGATAGAAGTTATTCCATTGGTAGACGAAGTTTGGTGTAATGCGCATATTGGTCAAGATTCCAAGTAACTCCTGGCAACGGCGGGGGCTTGAAATGGCTTCCTTGGCAACGGTGGCTTCGTAGAAAAAATGACGTTGACAGGCAACAATCAGCTGATATTGTAAATAAAATTGAATACGATGTCGCAGTAAGCTCCGAAGGCTGCGCACATGCGGAGAGTGGAAATCTGCACTTTAATTTAAAAAAGAAAACTGAATAGCGCCATATTAATCAGAAAAAGATATTAAACCAAATAAATAAAAAATCCAGCGAAGTCGCCTTCCTTTTTTTTTTAATAAGTTAAGATATATTTTCAGCATTTAGTAGAAATCTCAGTACTTCTGTATCTCTGTAACATAATGTATTTATTTGGTCTTTTAAACTTATTGCGGGGCTTAATTTTTTTCCTATAAGGCGATAAGTGACATTATAGAAAAAAACAAACCCCGCAAAAAGTTAACAAGACCAGAGAAATTTGTACAGACTCAAATGCTCTTTTTCAGGTAATTTTTCCATTGATTTCAGTAATACACCTCCCTTCAGATATTGATTCTACCTTTCCGACAAAATTGGAACCTTCATATAAAAATATAGGTAACATAAGTCTCCAATATTGTATTTTCTTTATTAACATGTTTAACCTGTAGGTTCTCATCTTCGCTGTTATTTTCGGAGGCACCTTCAGATGTGTCACTTGTTGAAAAGATGTTAGAGCCTTCGCTGTCTGTCTGTCTGTCACCAGGCAGATACACTCATGAACCGTGACAGCTAGATAGTTGAAACTTTCACAGATGATGTATTTCTGTTGCCGCTATTACAACGAATACCTACTAAAAACATAATAAATAAAATTAATAATTAAGAGGGGCTCTCATACAAACATGATTAAATGTTTAAAACTATCAGACTTCAAAATATATTAGAAATACTTACTTTTTCGCCAAAAAAAGTTTTAAGGTCGATAACAGCAAACACCGGCTTAATGGCGGTATGTGACTAACTTCACATTGAATAGTGTGTAGTGATGTACCGAATACCATAATCAGTAAAATTGTATGTCCTGCGAATATTTGAAACGAGCTCAGTGGCCTAGGTACACATAGTGCCAAGGTACAACAGGTTCCCCTAAGTATACAATGAAATAAACTTTTTTAATTTGATATGATCCCCACCAGCTTTACCAAGTTAGCTCATGTGCGATTCATTAGTGGGGGTATACATTTATCTTAATGATATAACACACGACGGACAAATTACATAAATACATATGTCTACAAATTAACTTAATCGAGAAGCGCGCCATTTTGAAATCTGACTCATACATACTCCTACGCGCACCCACACATATGTATATCAAAACTCCACGGTACGTATCTCAAGAAAGTCATAAATGTCTGGTCCCAGATAATATTTTACGACGACTCCGAGAGGCGGGGAGGCCAGCCCTTATCTTGCCTCCACATGTGCTCTGACATCCAAATTTATCGACTTAAAAATATCCCCACAGATTAAAAATAAGATAGGTCCGAACATCCGACCCGTCTCGGCTGATAAAATATTATTTTTACATGTAAAAAGTAGAAAAGCTCAACATTTTGGAGGTTAATGGGGATAGATTTCATCGAAGCAATTTCCGATAGACTACATGTGGTTTTATATCTAATTTTTGTAGTTATGTTTAAAAATTATATGCCGCTAAAGGATAAAAATCTTTAGATCGTAACTTAGTCTTCTTAAATAAAAAAACGTAATAAAGGTACCTATTTAAATAAACATAAAGTTATTGTACGCTGTAAATGTAGTCTTACCCTTCAAGGGGGTGAATACAGCCATCAATAGATACCTTCAACTCTTACTATGAGGTCATGACTGAAATTTGATTGTAAAATAAACAGGTGCTTCATACTACGAGTATAAAGGGTCTGGTTCACCAACGCTTTTTTAATTTTTAAACGGCCGTTAGAATGTTATTTAACATATTTTAGTCAAAGTAACCGGCAACTTACTTTTGCTATAGGCAAAGTTAACTAAATTGAGTAAATTATAATATTTGATTTGATACAATTAATTCTGTTTCCTCGATAAAAATGTGGTGGTGGTGTGATTTGAGAGCCATTTTTTTTTCGATATAGGTGATGACTTCATAGCAAAAGTTGTAGGTATTCATGGTCATATGCACCCCCTTATAAGATTAGAATGTTTATACTAATACCCTGTATGCAGGTATTGTTATATTGACAATAAAATGTAAATAGACACTGACACAGGTGCTCTATCTTTACAAAATTTTGTTGAAAAACTGTGAAAACTGACACCGCCCGCAAAACACGCGGTCACAAGTAAATAACGAACACGGGAAAACGAGACGTCTCTGTGATCGGAATAGTAAACGTTTGCTAAATAGGAAGCAGCTGTAAAAATGTACATTAACCAAAAAAAAATATTTTGCAATAATAAAATCTTCACTAAACTTGAAATGTTCATAATTTTTTTATAGGTAATAGGCTAACTCTTGATTTTCATTTCAGCCCCAGACCAAACATCATAAGGTCTACGATGTAGCAAGATTGCCCAGGAGAAGCCTATTTACACACAGCTTAAAGAGTTTCGGGTTATACGCACTCGGAAAAACAGACGCAGCAGGCAGAGTATTTCACGCTTTGGTTGTGCATAGTTAACAATGATGATAAAAAGTGCTTAGGATGGGAAAATCAACCAAAAAAGGATGTAGGTACGTCTGGTGTTCCGATGGAAAAACGGAGATGGTATTATGAGGTTGTGGAGCTCGTGCGCACATACACACACATTTTGATATATGTAATTGTTTGTTACATGTTTGGTGCCAGCCTAATACCGTTAGGTAGCTCCATAATTCGCTAGCAGTTAATCGCGTTTTTGTATGCGCAAATGAAATAACCTAATATGTATAATAATCAATCTAAATTTCTAACCATAAAAATTCCAATTTTTATTTAGCTACAAAACTAACGGAGTTTCAAACAAACTTACACCTCCCTTTTAGGGGGTAAAAGGGGTGAATTTCCAAAAACCATTTCTTAATGCTCACCTTACACTATAAAAGATAACAAATACGACATTTTAGGTTGTTAAGTTCCAGTAGTTTGGGTGTGCGATATGTCAGTCATTTTCTTTTTATATAGGTATTTCAATTTATAAAATAGTGTAGATTAAGACAGTTAAGAGTAGATCATGTAGGAATGTCGGAAACCAACGCATTAGTGCATGTTCTAATTCCATGTTGATTAAAGACGCGAGACGATTATTAATTGCAATAAATTAAGTCGTAACTGCATACTAAAATCCTATAAAATTCCTAGTCTTGAGATGTACACGATGTTTACATATAGGCACACTTATACACGAACACAAGATGTTATCTTAAAGAGAGCAACGTGTATTTACTAGTACTTATAAGTGCTAATTACAAATACAACATGTAAAGTATGTAGATATAAACTAGCTCAAATTAAAAAAAGAAAAAGGAAATGCTTTTTGTATCTGTCTGTAGGTACTAATTCAGGACATGTCTGCAAAAGTAGTAAATAATGACAATGTTGCAGAGACTGCATCTTCGTACACGGGATTGCACTTAAGTGCATCATTTGACGAAGAGAAATGTTCTGTTGACGGATACCTACATCGTATGTGAAACTTTGTTGAAAGTTGTAGAGTAAAATAGTTTATTTTAAAGTCCAGCTATACGCCAAAAAGGTAACGGTAGTATTTTAAAAATCTAGAAAAACGTCCAATGGTTTATTATCATACTGTATTGTGATATGTTACGAACTTGTAATATTACGTATTAAAGGCGAAAAAACAATTTTTATTAGTAGACATACTGCTAAATCCTAAAACCAAAAATGTTTTCATACTAATATATTCTGTAACTCTAAGGTTGTACGCATTTTTTAAACTTTTAACGTAGGTCTAGTGATAAAAGTTATTGTAAATTCGCTTTTAAATCCGTCTCTAGAATATTAGAAGTCCGTAATATATCACATTGTTTAGGAACGTAGTGTGAATTTTATGAAATAAATAGCTAATATGTATGTGGTGTTTATGAAATAAATAGCTACAATTAGATACCTAGTTAACTTAAAAGAGATGTACATTACAGTCGAAACTTTGAATTTATAGTCAACCGAATGTGGTTTAAAGTAAAAAAGAAACTTACATTTAGAAGGAATGCGACATTAAGTTTGATTTGAACCATTTTCGTGGTAAGCGTCTCTTCTGTTAGGCACATTTCTGATTGTACCTTTCCATATAGTGGCCAAAGCTTGCTCACACTGCCAAACACTTGTACTTCATATTAGCCGCCCACAAAATTGATTTGAACAAAACATTTTCTGTATTATTAAAGTTTCATAGTGACTTGCCTCGTTTGTGTTTCAAAATCGACTAACAGACAGACCGGGTTCACCATCAAGTTATATGAGGCTCAATAAACCAAACCGCATCTATTATTTGGCTGGTTTCAGACAGCTGACGTGGACTCTAAACAGGCTTTATGGCCCGAATTATTATCCACTGACCTAATTCCGACGTTATAAGGTTTTTAATTGGTGCTATTAGCATTACGAGTTAGAATACTACGATGGATATATGAAAGTGGTAATTGAAAGGGAAATTGATTGGCTTTTGTAAGAGTGGGTAAAGTTAGAGCATCTATAATAGATTTCTATTTATGAAATAAATAGGCAAACATACGGGTCAACATTGATTCACGATGCAAGTAATAAAACTGAACTTGGTTAGGAGCTAATGAAATAATCTTTAAAGCAATAATCGCTGACTTCTCAACAACCTTGAATTAACTTAGAATATAACATCTGCAAGCAATCTGCTCATAATGAGGATAAATCATTTTAATTCGTATTTTATAGCTATTTGACACCTACACGTAACTGGGAAGTGCTTAAGAAGCATACCGCCTAGTTCAAAACTACGAACAATAAACTAATATTGAACTACAAATGTCCTAAAGTCACACACAATATTGGGATACGAGTTCGTTAAGCCGTCTCAAAATGACGTAACGACTCGTGCAAACATACGTTGTGTATTCAGCTTATTAACAAATCCTCACTACTTTTTGAGCTGGTAGCAAAAAGGCTTATAGACACCCAAAAAGGACTTATGTAAATTAAACTTTACAACGAAACCGTTATGGTTGAACGTCAAATAAAAGAACACGTTCAAAAACTGCATTCAAATCATCCGTTAAGCGTTTATTGCACTCACAGGCAATTCCATCAGAGTTAACGTTTGACTTATTTGTGAAGTGTTATAGAGGCATCGTAAATGAGACCAAATCATGACGGTCCATCAGCTGATCATAGTAGCAAAAAAGTTCATGGATTTCCTCTGGACAGGAACACCTTATAATAATAACAGAAGAATACATTACTTACTGCGTGCTTTCGAATACATTTCCACAACCATATCAGTTACTGATTTTCTACTGCCGAGCCTTTGCCTCAAATGACTTCTTGTTCCAAGAACTGCAACTAAACGGGTAGCTTTAGGCCCAAGCACTAACTTTCACTTGATTCAATAGACGTTGGATGTAATTACTTGCATCTCCACAACGCATACGTGGTGTTCAACTGAAATCGAAACTTCGACTGGCTACCATCACCTTTTTCACCTTGAACCTCGTTTTCACTTTTCGCGTTCAAATAAACGCTTGTTTTATTGTTTTGTCCACTGTTATGCAAATCAGTACTGCCAACAGTAGCATTTATGGAAGGGTTTCCTAAAAGAGTGAAAAAAATCGAAAGGGAAAGCCAACTGGGTCCATATTGTCAATTGTGAAGGTCGTCATGCCGATTTTGTTTTGTTCTAGGGATAAATATTTACGTTTGGCGTGCAAAAGGTTTTTTCAACTTGGCTACCGAATCGTCTTTGTTATTTAAAGCAACCCTTTTGTCGGTTTTCGGCGATCTGTTTGTTTGTGGATCGCTGTCGTCGGGAGGGACTATTGTTTGTGTGAATGAGTCGCGTCGGGTGCGAAATTCCTTTACTGTTGACCGAGGGTGTTGGGAGTAGGTCAGATGCATTTCAAGAAAAGTATTAGCGTTGCATCAATTATTTAATTTGTTGTGATTTCTAGTTGGAATGCCATTTGAAATGTTCGTACAGCAGAAGCTGCAATCAGAATAAGGCCGTCCACAGGGAGACCTAGGTACATGACATACCTCATGCCTCATACTGTTCTCTTATAATTTATGAAGAGTAATTTAAAGTATACAATCGAAGAATAATTGATGAAGTATCCAAGATGTGGTAGTCACCGTCATTAAAGTTTACGACGGGTCGCGAGTCGACGTAAACTCGAGATAAAACCCGATCGGACCGAACACCGAAACAATCCAGCTCGTATCGAAGCTGAATTGACCGCCAAAGATACGAAAAGATGTAATTACTTTGAATTTGCTGGGTTTTTTACCACTGATAAAATCAGAGCGAGGATTGCAGAGGATTGAGAGTTTGTTATAAGCTATTTTTGTTTGACTTCCCTAGGATACGAAAGTACTTACGCTTGGTGCGAAGTGATATCTATAATACACTTGTTTGAAAGTTTTTATGAAATTAAAGATAAGTTGGTAAGAGCATTCGCCCGGATGACACGGCGATCAATTTTTGTGAGCCAAATTTAATTTAAAGTTAACAGCTACTTCAAACGTCTTAAAACTCATCGAAATCAATGAGACATGTGGCAAGGATGTCCAACAGAACTTTTCCGTTAAGATCCTGCAAGGTAGTACCTACATGTTTAGCTTCGTAGGTACAAAAGTGCAAGATCAGCTGAAAGGCGTCTCGTCAGCAATTAGCGGCGCGCTTTGTAAACAGCCGCGCCATTCTTGCTCTCGCGAAGGTTTCCGTACAGTCAGCAAAGAAATGTTTTCCGCGAGTCCAGAGGCAAATCAATTTTGAGAGATGTGTCTGATATCTGGTATGGTATGGGCATGTGATGAGGAGAGAGAGAGGAACAATATGTAGGTTAATGACAAATAAGTAATGAGTATATGTTAGTGGATGGCAGGGAAGAGCCCGAGAGAGAGAGAAATGGATAGACTCTATAAGCACGATATGATTTTGGAAAGATTAGATGAATTAAAGAAAGAAAATACATCTATTAATAAAAGGACATCAACACATAACGCATGACAATAAAAAACATAAAAGACACGGTTACAAAACAAAAAAACAGTAATATTACAATTTAGGTAAACCAGTCGGACTGGTGCAGTTGTGCTCCTTTGATATCTACATTAACCATTGGGCCCCACTCAGCTTAGGTCGTGACCCGGTAGGAGCCACGATGCTGGTTTTTAGTGGACCCAAGCCTAGACAAGAGGAGTGATAGGATTGTATGGAAAAGAAAAATAACTATACTGCGCCGATCCCCAATGTGATGGGAACAGGGCAAGTGAATGATGAGTTCAATTAGGCTTAAGGCTGCGTTCCCACCAGAGTTATGAACCAATAAAGTCGTTTCATGTTTCTAGCTTTGCTTAGCGCAGCTTATATGGCTAATATAGGCTAGGTAAATAAAACAATTTTATTAGCTACAACCCCTCCACCGCACTGAGCCCGCGAATTGGACTATGGCTCGTACCTCCTTAAAGTTGAGGTGAGGTTTTCTTTGCCCTGCAGTGGGATCTATATAGGCTAACTTTATTATTTATTGATTATTGGCTACAAACACGTCGTATAATAAGCATTCTCCCACACCTCTGGTGGAAATGCAGCGTAATGATGTACATTGTTCCAGTCCAGTAATTCAGAATCAGAAGTGGTGAACTAGAATGAAGCTACTGGCCGACGTCGTCTACAATGATTCAGTCATTTCAAAGCTGTCGATTTGTTATGACCACAGTAACAATAAATTTGAGAAAGATATTTTAAAAAGAGACCAAAACGTTACATAATGCTTTAAAATAATCAACGCGTGGTCCCTTTTCAATTGTTATGCCAGCACTGAAATGGCACTAAAAGGGCCGTCCACAAAAGTAGACCGGCAATCCAGGGACTGGACCAGATTGCTTACTAGAATACTGGCATTCTAATGCCGGTCATAATTGATTCGGTAGTGCATCCATCAATAATGTAACGACAGCAGAAAAATGTAAATCGGGCATCAGGCTAAAGCTTTTTTTTAAAGTCCGGTTTTTATTTAAAAGTTTGACGATCGTTGCTGTCGCTACATAGTCGCGGGGCCCTGTGTCCATAAGGTAACTTTGTGTAGTGTCGGCGAGTCAACACCCGTTGGAATGTGGCACGCGTTCTCTCGATCCTAGCCCGTCTAGCCACCTACGTGTATACATACATTATGACCAACATTGAACTCGGAAAAAAATAGCTTCCCCATAAATTGCCGATAACTTGATAGTGATGGTATCTGTTGTATGAAACAATGTTTTTTTGAGTTTTCGTTGATAGCCCCATACTTTAAATTGTAGTAGGTATTTAGGCACCAGAATCAGCACTTATGAGGTTATTAGAGTTTTTGATTTATGCTTTACATTCATGCTAAGTATTCCTTGATAACGCATTGTTCCAATTCAAAATTAAAAAAAAGCCTTATATCTGGACACGGCATATACCTTTATTGAAATAAACCTATATAAGTGGAGAACATATTACCTGTATATTGTAATTGTGGAATTAACTTTATTATTTATTGACTCATTATTCAGTTGCTATGTAAAAGACTACCCATTTCACGCATTGCTTCACATTTTTGGTGATAATTTTAATGTGAATTTATACCCGCTGGCTTAATTAGCCTATAAACACCGATATTAAATCACTAAGTACCCTAGGTAGTTCTTTGCGTATTTGTTTTATTGTTTCAAAAAGCTTGTTCCGAAATCAACGAGGCCGTAAATTAACTAAAATGGTCTTAAGTGGATTGACTCGTCTCAGGACTGATTTAATTTGATCAATTAAAAAGGCTCCCTTTATGTGTGCTGTTAAGGCAACGCATGGTCAACCTTTTTTTGAAGCTTCAGTTTATTTTGACATGACTGCTTTGTCTCTGTTATTATTTGAACCCAGTTAAGCAGTTATCCGATAAAAGGTAACAAAGTAGAGTACCTATACTATTCTTTCAGGCAAGCTTGCGCTTACTATTTTAACTATTTACATTCTACATTAGACAAGGATTAACATAATGATGTATGTCAAATGTATCCGATACCGATCTCTTATCAAAGCAATGTAATAAAAGTTATTTCTAATTACTTACAAAGCTTGAGAATAGAAAGTGGTGCCAAAGACTATTCATGATCTACATATCTAAGTTCATGACATTTCATCAGCATAGGATTACCATCAGGTGAGATTTCGGTTAAATGTCTGCCTATTCAATTTTAAAAAAGGATAAAATTCACAATATATAGGATAAAATAACGTGTGTAAAAACAAAAAAACGTTTTACAATCTTTCCATTACCACTTTATAAACCAAAGAGTAATGTTCATTTATAACAAAGATATACTGAAGTACTTTTGTTACCCTCTGTCATAAAATAATCAACATTACGGTTGCTCTATCATAACAGAATAACACAATGCTCACAATTAAAATTAAATAAACAACACCTTAGATTATTCAGAGTCCAGATAAAATCGCTTTAATTGTTGTTTCAATTACATCCTGTAAAAGACGAGCCCAAAAAATTAATTGTAATTCACGAAGAACTCTTTTTTATCAAGACTGAGCTGATAGTGATTCAAATGTATTTAAATTTCATACATGTAATAAGTAAGTCTCTATGCTTGTTAAATTTAAAATAGAGTAAGTAGTGTAGGTACTGAAACTCAATTTCAAACGTTCAGTAGTATCTAGGTACAGTACAATCGTGTATCGTTTTCAATGACAATGTTAATAATTTTCTCTGTCGTATGGAAACCTTTTACATGTAAAGTGAGTACATAACACATAAATTACAGTTGATTTTTTTGCTTTGAGAGTAATCGTTTATAAAGCCAAATCTGGAATTATCAAGATTTAGCTCGTAAGTTTGGCAACTGAATTGGCTGGCATTGTGAGGTGTTACTGCAACAATATAATTGAAACTGACTACTTTTTATTGACAAAAAAAAACAAAACAGTTGAACGTCAATGACAGTTGACTATACGGACAATGATCTTATTATTTACAGTTGTATTAAGATGTATGTGTTATTACCGTTTCTGTTGAAAAGCGACAGTCTTTTTCACAAGTTAACACACATTGTGCCTGTATTCCAACTTTGAACATAAAAATGTTTTCTTCTTTGTACGAGTCGGTGAGAGCGGTCATACACTATCTTACAAATTGTATCAAAACTGATCTTAATCTATGTAATAATTGCTGTGTTAATTGCATGGTATATACTGCCCATTGTAAATAGGAGTAATGTTTCATTTTGTAACGGGATCGAGACATTAATAAGTAAAAACACAGAAGTGATTTTATTACTTATTTTTTTTTGACAAAAACTACATATCAATCTTTCGTAACACTTTATTTAAGTAATTCGAGGGACTGATAACGAAAAAAAATAATTAATCCAAGCGAAAATTAAATTTAGCAATCAAGGCAGTTGACTTGTTTTATGTCAATCAACTCACTTTGTCACCAACGCAATCAGCAATTAGTTAAAAATATTTAATGACAGCACCAGTAATTAATCTTATGAAACGATTCGAATGATCGTAAAAGTAAGGCTGCATAAGTTCTTATTTTCTGAAACAACATTTGATAGTTCAGTATGGATTTATACGGAAAATCCGTGTGGGTTTTTCAGAAGTAGAAAACAGAGAACCCCTGTCTACTTGTAATATTTAACTATCATACGTAAATAAAAGCTTGCAAAAAAGCATTATTGAAATTTAGTTGAAATACCTGAACATCTATTTCTGCTGTGAGTTAACTGTGCTGTGTTTACTAATTTTCATTATTTAGGCTTTTAGTACTTTATAGACAGCTACTGCTAAAAGCAAGTTTATTTGTTTATTTTATTGTTTCATTAACCCCTGTCAAAGCACAGTATTTCAGCCCTACAATTCAAGAAAATGCATTAAATAGGTAACCATAAAATATAATAGGTTGTAAAGATACACCGTAGTGCGCCTTTAAATACGTCAGTGCATACGTCATTAATAGCCTGTAACGATAGCGTGCATCCTTTGCCATCAACTCCGATTCTACGAGCATTTCGCAAAATCGCGCTGATGGCTGTCACTTAATAAAAAAGAAAAAAAAATTAATGACGTAGCGTCGTCGAGTGCATGTAAAAGTGGAGTCTTCACATAGGGTCGATGATACATTTCCCGGGGTCTGTGTGTATGAGACCGGCGCGCGCTTAGTCGGCGGCCGGCCCCGCAGTACTGAGGTCCCCGCCCGCCCAGGGCACCACCATACCGTCACTCGCCGCCGCCTCGACTGGCCGCGTCTACCCGCGCATCATAAATAGTGCACATAATTAATTTACAACACCAGTAAAAGTGATGATACAAGTTTATCGACTATAAATCTGTGGTGTGTTGTGATCGCGTGTGTCACAGGTAAGTGATAATTGCTCAGTCGCATGCCGCGCGGTTTGAGGAGCAAACAGTCGCCGTGTGAACCGCGGCAAAACAAAGACCCTTTCGGTGTCCGCTTCGAGTTGACGTGCCACAATTCGACACTTTTCGTTGAATGCGTCGACCGCTAACTATTTCTGGTTTCGTTTTAATTCGTTCAAAAATATCTCAGTGGATTCCTTTGAGAGATATGAGACATCGTGGCGTAGGTGGCTCATTCGCGTAGAGTTTTGTGGACCACAATTGGAAAGTTTTGTGAATTTTAAACTCAGTTTGTGTCTGGATCCACATTTTGCTATTGGGTTAGTGCGTTTTTTTTAGATAATTTGCTTATAAGAACAATTATGCGCAATGGTAATTAACAAACTTTCAATTTATCCGTTTTCCTAAATATACCTAACGCGGAAAAGTTTATATTGCAATATTAAATCTCTGATATTTATTAATTTTATTTAGACGCTGTATTTTGTTATTAATATTCAATTACTTAGGAGTGGAACCTATTAACTAAGTTTACTTTGCTGATAGATATATGACCTAACAGATTACGTAATAAAACCGTCATAAACCTGAACAATATTGATAAAATATAAAGTGCTTAAGTAATATTGGAAGGTCTAGAATTTATTTGCACGGCGATATAACATGCATGGGGACTACTTAAGATTTTCGCATTGTATTCCTAATTTGTAAGGATAGAAAGCCACGCAATAAGGCATGCGATAACAACAAAATGTAGATTTTTTTAAATAATTTATGTATCACCCATTTATTTTGTTTGATTGCGAAACGCGTTGAACTCTTTTTTACTATAAACTAAAATATATGAACAATTAAGATTATGGATGCCTCCTGGAACATATTTTTTTTAAATTAACTTTATTACAGCAATATATTTCGATATACCATAAATACAAAATTAATAATACGTAACAATCTACTTTTCACAAAATTTTTTAGAAAGTGCGCACATTGGCTTCAGTTACTAACACTGCGTAGGTATTTAAATGTAACAATTCACATTAGTATAATTATACGGCATAATTCTTTAAAGTGGTCAAATTGTTTACAAACATTGCACTATTTAGACGACTACTTATATTTTTGCCTCGTTGGTCAGGTGGTCTGCACGCTGGTTACTATCCACGAGGTCCCGGGTTTGAATCTCGGGAAAATTTTATATCTTGAAATAAGTCAGCAACGGCTCCGGAGTCAGGATGTTGGTGCATTCTTGTGCCTTGGGAAGTACGTTAAGCCGTTGGTCCTGTGCCTGATCTCTCTTCGGTCATGTCGAATTGCCCGTCTCACCGAACTATGAGATTGAAAAAAATAATAAAGATTACTCTTGTGTATTGTGCACATTTCCTGCCCCCCCCCCCCCCCCCGTAAATATGCAGGTAGTGGTCAGCCAGACAGTAGACATTACAAATCATTTAAATGTCTTCAATACACGACTTCAAGGCAAAGATCAACTGATATCCCAGCTTGTTTCATCTTTCCAATGCAAGCTTGTTTATGTTTCAGTAATAAATTCATAAATAAATTCTGGCAATAATTACAACCATTTCACAAATAGTATGATAATATAATTATAAAATGGCTGATAAATTTAATAAAACTGTGGTAAATTAGCTTTGTCCAAAAGTTTGGTATTTTGATGCAATCTTATGGTAAAAGATTTTCTGAGTTCCAAAAAATAAAGCCTCTATTAGAAATATTTTGCTATTTTAGCTGAAACTGCATTAGAGTCAATGCAGTTTGAATTAATTGTTAAATGCGCCAGCTGATTTGATCTTGTGTGGAAAGTTTTTCGAATAAAGTTGAAGTAATCAATAAACGTTTTTTTTACGTGTAGATGCTACAAGTAGCTAAACGACAAGTAGTAAAAGATTGTAAGCGCAACGCAGTGCCTCGCATCAAGAAGTACCTATTTTATTTTGTTAATAAAAGTTTTAGCTATTTTTATGTTTTTGATTTGCGCTGGTGGCCCGCCATTGGTTCACCATTTGCCCAAATGGCCCATGGTCTCAATAAGTCTTTGTATCCCTGCACTAGACCAACAAGGCAGTACACATCCCCCACGCATTTGGCTGATTTCTATTGAGATTGACCTCCGTAGACGAAATTTGGCTAGGGGACATTATATTTTGGAACAGGAGAGAGTAGATTTTTGACCGTTCGAACAAGTTACAAGAACGGTTTAGGGGAAGAAAAAAAGCTTCAAATGTTTTTTGACTAGTTTATTAACACATTTACTAAGTAGACAATGGTAAGAGAGAAAAATGAGAAATGGACTAGAATACATTAAACGCAATTTTACGGACATTGTCAGTACAAAGTATTGAAAAATTCAACTACCATCACCAATTTACGTTCCTATTTACGCAGAAAGAGCTAACCGTGTTTTGAGATCTTGCAGTGCGAGGATCTTCTGAAGACACGAGATTATTCACGTAAACGTAAGAAACAAATATGGACTAGAATAAGATCAGAGATGTGATAGCCCAGGGATGGGAAAAGAAGCAAAGGCCGACAAACGAAACGTTGGGCAGACTCAGTTCAAAAAAGTTGCTTGTCCAGCGTGGATCAGAATTGCAAGAGACAGAGACAGATGAAAGCAATCAGAATTGCAAGAGACAGAGACAGATAAAAGCATTTGTCGAAGCTGTTGATAAAAACCGATCGCTAATAATTATAAATTGAGATTTTTGATAGCACCAAATGTAAACAACTATAAAGGCTTATTCTGTTAAGTTGACGAAAGAAAGTAAAATATCCCGACACTGCGATAAACTAAAATAAAATCAAAACATGCAGTATGATTCGTTACTGCGAAGCCTTCGCGAGGTGGTAGACACACACACTAATATTGTTCAGGATTTACTCTGATTTGTATTTTTGTATGTTTATAACCAACTAATTCGATAAGCTATAAGACCGCCTAGGTACATTGTGCATCTTTCTGTGTAAATAGCTGTACTTACTCTATTTTTCTGTTATTATGTGCAATAAAATGTTATCTATTTACCCTAATTCAATAACTTGACCGATTTCAAAAAATCATAAACCATTAGAAAGATAGGTAGGTACATTATTTCTGTCTTGAGTGACATGGATTACCTATAGTTTAGTTTTAAAATTTTACAAGTGTGATGTGGTCATGGACCTTTAATTTTTTTGTGTTGCCACCTTTTTGTAAGTTAGATGCAAGTGTAATATTTCATGGCTTAAAGAAAGCTAGGATTGCTTCAAATTACATTTTTACGAGAACTTCCAACGTATAGCACGCAACCGACTTTTAAAACGAATGACATTTTGCATGCAAGGTAGAGTTTAAAAAAAATTGCGGATTACATGTTCTGCAAGTTTAATTTGGGCTAGGTTATACTGAAATTTACGTAAGTCGTAGATATACTGTATTTTTTCAAATAACAACTACTCATAAATATTTGCAGGCTTTCTCGATTTTAAAAGCATACACAGACACCTAAGTTGCTATAATATGCTTGATCACTTTAGTATCTTAAACACTCGACTGTCGTACTCTTGTCTAGTGAGACGCAATATGATTTTCCATGCTTCTTTCAGTGCCTATACCGGGTAACTGCCTCTGCCGGTCTAGTAGTCATTACACTGGTATCGGTTCAATAGGCCCTGAGTTTGAATCCCAAATGTGACCAGAATTTGTTTCTAACTAAGAAACAGCTCGGATTCAGGAAGGACATTATTTATTATTATAACAGTTTTGGATACTTCACTATCACTTAGTTCATCAAATAGCTCTGTTATGTATTTTTAAGTGTATAAAGAAACAAAAAGGTAGGTACCTACTAATATTATGTTTCTAATTCTCAAAACAATAGAGCGCATATTTAAAATATTTTTATGTAGGTGAAAGTAAGTCTCTTCTATTTATTCTTAAAGAACAAAGCATTTTGTCTGGTAGGTACATAAGAATAGTAGAGGGTTGAGGAAAAAATCTTTTTTCAATTCCTTTCGGATGGGCAGTATTTCTTTTATGATTCTAAACGTGAGCAAGCGTTTTCAGTATAGTACTTCATACAAATGTAAATGATTGTTATTTTCTAGATCATCTGGTGGGTATCAACAAACAAGCATTTATATTAACCGTATACTTACAACTGTCATGTAAATTACTCCAATCCAGCCATCTCGCGCGATTCGCTAAATGAATGACACTAGCTGTAAACTCATAATAGCCGCACCCACGTGCTCCATCCATAGAGCTTATAGAGCTCTTGTGCCACTAATAATAAGGTCCACTTTCGTCGGAGACAAGTTTATGACTCTATGCTAGCTGATATAAAACTAGACACCCAAGTAGTGGATTAGGAGCGTCTTGCGCCATACAATAAAGCACTTTTGAACGGAAGGTCATTTTTAAGGCTCCGTCAAAGTTATGTTTACGATTTTTTGTTATTACCGCTTCACATTTCGAAGCTTTACGCTTAGATGCAACAAATTAAAGGTTTTGAAGTAGCTTCTTGCTGTCACGATCATATAAACTATGAAATTATATTGGAATACCAACAGATTACGTTCAAGAGTACCTCTCTTTTGTCGACTTAAGTGAATTAAAAATAATTTATGATGTAATTTGGTAATGTTAATTTCATGGGTGGGTATATGAATTTAATAACTACATAGTAGGCAGGTATTTATTTAGTTACATGAATGAGATAGCACATAAGATATCGTAGGTACACTACGTATTACGTTAATATTTTTATGACTTATAAAAACTACAATTGCTTTCAGCAATAAGACGCCTAAATTGTACCATACTCTATGAACATTGATGTAAATTGATACTGTGTGTGGTGTGCAATAAAGAGTATCTATCTATCTATCTACAAGCCATAACTACTAAAGAACCATCTTAATAAAAAGGTGATATTACAAAAAAAAACTGGCACATTTGCATCCTTTTTGCAAATTATTGCCTACCCATGCTTCTTTTTTTACCCGAAAATAGGTACTCTACATTTTTTTAAGTACTATTCAATTCAAAAAAGGACTTCGGTAAAACCTTTATAAATAAAGTATTCAGGTCAGAGTCTAATCTGACGTAACATAGCCTAATGCAACTTCGATTTCCCATCTGAAAAACAATTTTATGGTATGTTTTATTTAATCAAGAGTGGTAATAAACCCCCCGATCGGTAATTACAATCGCGTAGTGAGTGTAAATTTGTGGTGGCGCGATGTTATTTCAAAAGAATCGCCGTTTAAACCGTTGAGACGTTGGTTCTAATCAATTTCCAATCAGTGGTCGGCCGTAAAGTTAACTAAGCGGGAAATTAAGTTGGGTCGATAGGTGTACGTGCGTCTATGTGTTGGCGCTCTTGTCTGTGTGGCAAGCTTTCTTTTTCTTTTTTTTTGCAGAGAATGGCGAGTTTGGAGATTTATGGTCAGTTTTCACGTAGCTAGGTAGATATATTTTAAAGTAATAACAATTTCAGATCTTTTAAGGTCGATCTTAGGGATATGCAAATGATATACTTACCTATAGTACAAACACTTTAGGTAGAAATTAGAGAAAAAGTAGAAATCGAACTCTTACTGCCTATTTCTGGCCATTTAATTATAACTGTTATTCATATTAGAATTTGCCTAACATTATTATACAGGTTAACCTCAAACCTGGTCATCTATGTGCGCGTAGTAAAGGTGTACAAGTATTGCTTTATCTCTAAATTATTGACCTAATACTTATAGCACACAGTCTTGTCATGTTCTTTGGAGGGAATAGCAAAAAAGGCCTTGTAGTCTAACAAGAGTGTTTAATTTTTTGCTCTTTATAAAAAAATACGGCAAACAAGTCATATATCTATAGAGGTAATTTGAATAGCTTTCCTCTTTTATGAAGAAGCGTGGTTCCCCGCGACTTCGCTCGCAAGAGTTGAATTTTTCATATAAACTTTTATCCCCCATTTCACCCCCTTATGTTTTTATGCAATCGCAACAAAATGTAGCCTATGTCCTTTCCAGGGTCTCTGGTCTTCACACCAAATTTCATATCAAGCGGTGCAGTGGTTTAACCGTCAAGAGGTAACAGACAGACAGACAGACAGACACACTTTCGCATTTATAATATTAGTATGGATTAAAATTTACTAATTACTGTGTATGAGCAATGTAGACTATACCTACGACCTTTTTATGGAAGTAAAGTATCTAATATTGACCTCTTTAATCCAACAATAGTAAATTGAACCAAAAGAAAGAGACCACATAAGAGACTGTATCATGTTTTATGTATCAAAGAAGTAGGTACTACCTGACGTACCGACTGTCTACCGTTGCACTTCTAATTTCGACACAACTGAAACCTTACTCCGGTTGAGGATGTCCGTATTTTCGAATTTATCTGTCCCTTTCACTCACAACATAATGACAACGCGAACAAGCGTGATGGCTGGACTCCAAAATACGGATATCGTCAACAGGATTAGGGCCACGGAAACGAGCAATAACGTGAAGAGTTATGAACTTTTCAGTCTATAAATCGTGTACTTTGAACGACGCTACCGTTGCGCTTTTCGTAAACGCTTCATACCTATATACCTAACTAATTGTATTTATGTTTCGCTGAAGGCAGAGTTTAGCTTATCGAATGAACTGTTAAACTTGTTTTTATAAAATTTTCGCTACTACATTTAGGTGAGTGAGTCGGCGGTGAGTGAGCCAGTGAGTCGGCGTTGATTAGGTTCATCACTTCTTTGGCAATGTATCCGCAAAGTATCAGATGAAAACATTTTTGCCTTAGACAATTTATTACCTGTCTAAGATTTTTGCAAATATTAAATCCGATAATGAAATCAGCTTAACTTATTTTTTTTTATAATTTATGCAATTTCTATGCAAGTTTTAACTCAAATTAAATACTTATTGCAATTCTTCAAGTGACTTACCTCCATCCTGTAGCTCGGTTGGAAGTTGGAAGAGTACATAATCGCCCGGATTTCGGAGGGTCGTGGGTTTAATTCCCACCAAAAGACGATCGTTGGAATTTCGTTATTACGAAATTTTGATTTTCGCTTGCAAACTTAAACTACATGCAAAGAAATTGCTTAAATTAAACAAAAATAGGTATTACCTAGTTATGCAGGTTGCACGTATTTTAATTGACGTTAATATACATTTGAACTACAAATACTTACAGCTTTTATTACCCAGGGTAAAGAGGCGGTCTCAATGTCAACATATATTTATAATTTGACGTGCGGCCGTGTGTAAGTACCTATACCTAATATAAACCCGTTTCTGGGCATAATTAGTAAATAAAGTGAAAGTACCTAGGTACCTACTCGTATTAAGATACTTACAGGCCAGCACATCAGACTCTACATTTTTGTTATGAAGATAATAGGGTTGATTTTGCTGATTTTCAAAATAGGAATTAGATATGATGTACTGGCCATTGTACTTTTACCGAAGAGATAAGATAATCTCATTCTTAGTAGTACCTAGCTATCTCTGTAAAACAAGAGTTCTTACTTACCTACCTAAGTAGATAGGTTCCATAGCAGGATAAGCCTCTCTTTCTACCTTCTAATTATGACGCAAAACTTTATTATAGGTAACAATGAAATGTTATGAATGTAGAATTTCGACTGGTAGATAATGTCACTTGGCGTTAGGTCCGCCCTTTGTACACAATTTAAATTGTGCAATAAAGCTTAAATAAATAAATGTAGGTAATCAAGCTTAATAATATCCGTCCTCATGCTAAAAAACTGAGTTACCTACTTACCATATTTAAATTCAACCTCATTTTGAATCATGCAAAACTGCCACTTCTTAATCTTATCAAGGATGGCTGCAAGTTTAAGAGCTCCCCTTCGATGGACAAACAGTAATTCGTCCGCGGCTCGCACACTCCCACTAAAATGGAAGTCTTTCAAACTGCTTAAACTAATTATCTAATCAAATTAAGAAGTCACATTAAAGCTGGCGGACGCTACCAAAGTCAGCTCTACTGTATTAGGCCACATTATCTCATAAGCTCCACCCATCTCGGGGACCAAGGCAAGCTTTTGTTGAGCTCGCAAGGTTTTTGGGCGTTTCTTGTAGGCGGGGCCTTAAGAAGTCCGGCCTTTTACAAATGGCGCCCAAATTGGCCAATGAGGTGTCTGACAGGCGCTCGGGTCTTGCAACCGTTGCCTGGCAACCGCAAAATATGAAACTTTGACAGTACCTTCTTACGTTTTCAGTTAGTATTTCTTCACTTTTTTTAAAATGATCCTTGTAATTACGGTTTTTTATTACTTGCTTTAGTTTTTTTATAAAAAAAAAACCTAACAGTTTTTGTTTAGCAATAATAATTATTAGATTTTATATCTGTTAATAGGTAAGTACTATAAAAACTTTCAATTAATTTAATAAATAAGAAAAAGTTTTTTTTAATTTGATGCTTATTTAATGTTTCGAATAAATTATATAAAATCGCTAATCAGACATTCCCACACTTGGTTTGAGTTAAAAAAAAATGAAAAGTATTCAATTATAATTTCAACAAAGCCATCTTTAGTCATTCATAAAATTTACATGCGAACACAAAGTTGTGAACAAGCAGGAAAGCTTTCGGAAAGCTCGTTTGTGATAGTGCTTAGCTGTGTCAACAGATGTCGCTAAACTTGGAAGCACGCTCAAATCAACTTAGTTCAAAAATATTTCGATAGATGTCGCTTTATTTGATATTTGGCTTGTTCAGTTTTGTTTAATGTAATATTTTTATTTGTCGATAAAATATAAATTGATAGTTACACCTAAGGTTTAAAATTAAGATGTACGGTAAAATATGTAGATTAACCATACTAAAATATAATTTTTAAGTGTCTCAGTATCCGGATGCCTTTTCAAGAGGGTTCTGGATTTTTTTATTTTACTAGCAAGTGCAGATAGTAAATACTTTAGCAATCCTACAGATGGCCTTGCACACTTTCCGTGAGTTTTGCGCACAGTAAATAGGCCATATTCTTTGTGAAGATGATTTTCTTATTAGTTAAAAAATAAGTCGTTAATTCGGTACGACCTACTAACTAAATGAGTATTCATGTCTTTGTTATTATTAATAATGAGTAACATCAGTGTTATGATAATAGCTAAAGAATTGTAGAGTTTTAGTAATACCACTAGCATTTAGTATCTCTTACTATTTGTTACCTTATATCATATATCAAATCACATTTTACTCCCCTGTATGTTTTATCGTCTAGATAAAATAAAAATACATTGGTAATTCCAGAGGAATAGTAGTAGGTATCTAAATAGCCCTGCAACAATTCAAAAGCACGAAGGCAGCCAAAAATTATGTAAGATCCTATGTTTTTAATATGAGATGATTTCCGGACTGTATTAATTTATTTTATTTTCATTCTTAGTACTTAATGCCTTAAGACATTCTCTAGTAGTCAACTATTGGGCGAGGCAAAAATAGTCATGGCGGCGTATAAATAACAAAATAGTTAATAATTGAATAACTAAGTAGGTACCTACAGCTAAGTACTAGTATTAATCTAAAATACTTATCTCAGTCTACCTACAGGTTGTTCCGAGAAGGGCGTGGGCGCCTGGTGTTCGAGGACACAACTTAATGTCATCAATGTTTTAAATGTTTGCATGCCTGAATGCAGGTGGAATACACGAACTACCATAATTTTAAGAACTGCTTTTGTATGTTGTATTTTCAGCAAATAAACGTTTGTTTGATCACCCACATGACACCCTGTATTTAAGTATAAATTATGATCTAAGTTCAGATACCCTAGAACCTGTAGACATAGGGGACTAGGTAGGTACGTGTACTAACGATTATACAATAACTTATCTTGATATCAATTACCTAAGTACATTGAGTACGTAACAAGCAAAGCCTTCTTGGAAGTAGGTAAAGTATCTTGCATTAGTATTGTGCCTTCTTTAGATATATTTATTTTAAGTACTTCTTTCTGTTAAGTGAACTCATGGCTGATTTCTAGTAAAAATTTGACTAAGTATTTATCTCTGTTACACAGCATATATTATACTTACTATTATACCTACCTACCTATCTATTTTTTAAGTTGAAGTACAAAGGAGAAACCATTAATACTTATTCACAATCATTCGAGTTTGACTAGTTACGTAAGTAAGTGACAATACTTGCTAGGTATATGACATACTTAATATACATTTTATTCAAAACTACTGGTTGCCCGTGACCTTGTCCACGCAAATGTCAAATTTCCCAAACTTACCTCCAAACTTCCACCCTTAGAGGTTCAATTTTCAAAATACCATTTTTTTATATATTTAGCTTTCAAACTGACGGAGTTTCACATAAACTTACCCTCCTTTTTTACTCCTATATCGGATGAATTTCCCGAAATCATTAGTAGTGCTCACTAGTAAAAGCAAAAATTTCAAGGTTCTAATCCCAGTGGTTTGGACTGTGCGTTGTTATGTCAGTCGACAGGAATGACTTAATGGCTGAATAGCCATTAAGTCAATTTCCTTTCGTTATATTGTAATCGTAGTGGCAACATTCATACCTTCTTACTTATTAAGGTCTCAGTTCAGTTCTTAGGTCTTAGAAGGTAGGTAGGTACGTATGAATTTTTCTCGTAGATACGTAGCTAATCTATTAGGAGCACAATTTCGCTGACTGTTACTTTGATTTGACCTTAACTTGATAACTTCTTACCTACATGTAAGTGAAGTACACACGTGCCATCCTATCTGCTTACCTTCCCACTCATCTATTGCTTACCGTAGAATATCCTCCTCCATGCTTACAAAGCTAGTTGTTATACCAAATAAAAGGTATAGACAAGATTTATCTCTTCCAATTGTCTCCGTTAGCCTCTATTTCAAGATACGAGAGGCTATTTTACGTTAGCAGATCGCTAAAGGGCATAGTAAGGAGGGTGGGAATTAGGGTGGTTTTCTTGTATTGATCGGCGGCCATTTTGTTTCACGCATGCGCTTTTGAAAAGCACCTGTTTTTACCTGATCAAAATACAGATGGCGTTAGTTTTAATTATTAAAAATCGTATAATTTTGTTATGTATTTTTTTTAAAAGCAAAATTGCTATTAGGTTCGCTCTAGTATATTACCTATTGAATTCGCCATAAAAAGGAGGTGAATATAACCAATAATACTTACCATTTTTTTCTACTACAAAAATCATGGCTAAAGTTTTAAAAAAAGTACCTACTGTAATGTTTTACAATACAAATTAATAAATAAGCTATCACGGTAATACAGAAGTACTATGTTTGATATAGGTACATGTTTTGTATAATTACAACAGTAACTTTATCGAGTAACGTTGTTGATATTGATGGTCATTATTAGAACCACATCCTGTATTTTTCATTACTTACCAAAATCAAAATGCAAATAAGAACTGCCTTGCTGTAAATAAGTAAACTATCCTAGAACTTTTGTAGAAAATTGGTATTTATGCATAACAATATAAGAGGGTCCAACAAGGGTCCCTGGGGCATTATTCATAACGTATAAAACAATCCCTCTTTATGGTGTAAGAAAAATGTTTATGTAGAAGGGGTTTTCATAGTTGTTGTTTTTTAAAACATTACTATACTAACTTAGTGTTTTGTGGGTTTGAGTAAACTTTTAAAATTTTAATCAGCATCACTAACTTATTTTGTTCTTGGAATTTTTACTAGAAAATAAATATTTGTATAAAATATATTCTATATTTTGGGAATACTTTGGTAATTGTTAATACATTTTACATTAAAGTCTAATAATCTAGCTGGACTGCATCGTTGGTCTAGTGATCAACACGCTGGCTTCTATCCACGACGTCTCGGGTAGCGGGTTCGAACCCCGGATTAGGCCACAATTTGTTTCTAGGTTTTTCTGTCTTGGAAGCACTCAGAAGCAGCTTTGAGTTAGAAAGTAGTGGATGGTGTTAGACTATAGGTTATCTAGCTAGAAGTTATATATAAGGTACCTAAGCAATTAGCATAGATTATTATCTCTGTTAGTTCTTCGTCCCATCCGCAAAAATGTCCACACACTAAAGGCCAGACATGTATGTAAAAATATGACGATATGCCAAGAGCTCTATTTTTTATACTAACCATTTACCAAAAAACTTGCTCGTATTTTATTAAATGCTTGTCAGAATAGGGCCTCAAATGATGATACAATTATGATGATGATGATGATGATGATATATTTTCCTATCGCTCTAAATAAGAACCTGAAGTGACTTAGACAACTGTCTAAGTTAAAACTTTAACTCATTTACCTATTTTGTCTTTTATCTACTATTACGAGTTATGTATGTATTGCAGTTTCACCCAAATGTTTCTAAATCAGTCTCCTTTTTCGTTACAAGGATACCTACTTTCTTTTCTATAGAAGTAAACTTACCCATGAACCAAAGTTCCCCTCCGAAGAAAAATTCTAAAATACCTTTGAGAATTCAAAGAACGATTGCTCGTCATGTCACGTTCTTGGGTGTATAGCTTACAATGACACTGAAGTATTGCACCTTAAACCCTATGTTGTCTGACATAAGATTTATACTAAAAGCGAGTAAACTTTTGAGAAACTGTAATAAAGGCCAACATGGCTGTGTCACGGGAGAAATGCGTTATCAGGGAAGCTACTTTTTTATACTTGCTCTTTACGCACTTATTTTTACCCGACTGCAGAAGGAGGGTTATGTTTTTCGAGAGTATGTATGTATTAGAGAGTTAATTGTTTGGCACGCCCTACAGCCTAAACGGCTGGACAGTTTTTGACATATGAGGTGTGGTTGAATTTGTCAAAATTGTGAGAGTGACATAGGCTATATAAATTTAAAAAATGGCGCCCGCAAATGGAAATAAAGGGGGGAGGGGGGATTTTCCTTAGCATAGCAATATGGGTATCAAATGAAAGCCAGTAAAGAGACCATTTAAAAAATATAATAATTTTGCAGTCTGGTGTTTTTCTTTGAATAATAAAACTAAAAATAATAAAATAAAAAACAGTAATTTATAAAACTAAAAACCCGACTGCGTTTCTGTGTAATTGGAAGTTGAAAAACCCTAAAAACAAGAAAGACGTCATATCCGGGTAAAATTGGTACCCATATTGAAAATTGTAGCAGTCGGGACCCATGTTAGAAAGTCAGCCGTCTCGTCATAATCTGCAATGTAATATATGTGCTCTAAATTCACTAAGCCTCCATTTCTAGAATGGGTCCCGTCTGCTATACAATTTTTAATATGGGTACCAATTTAACCCGGGTATGACCTCTTTCTTGTTTTAGGCTTGTTTTTTTAATTTCCAATTACAGAGAAACGCAGTCGGGTTTTTAAGTTTTTTAAATTACTGTTTTTTTTAAAGTTATCGTTTAGATCAGGATTGTGCGAGTAAGTTTCTTAAGTGTAAATAGGTAGGTGGTTTTTATTTTCTGCATAAATAATACCTTTAGACTTTTCCATTTTCAGAAAACAAGTTTAGTAGGATAAATCCTAAGTTAGTATTTATCATTGTGGTAAACCACAATGATAAATACTTAACGATCTATTAAATATAGAGCATTGCTTAGAGTCAAAATTTAATTCAAAACCAAGATTGGTACCTATAAAGAGCAAGATGTGAGCACCGGCTTACATTAAAATACACCCTGTATTAGGACAATACTTGTTCAAGAATGGCTCTTGTAGGAATGGGCCTTTATTAGGGGAGTGGAGTTTTATCTCAGTGCGCATGGAAGAGTACTGGCCAAGTTGCCACACTTGAAAGATATACCTGGCGACACTGCAATCTAAGAGCTAGGTGTTGCAATCACCGATCATGTATTGGTGTTTAAGAACTAAACAAGCAGCGCTAAACAACCGGCGCCATGCGGCTAGCTGTGTTCCGTCGGTGCGTGGGAGTGCCTGAATCTTCTGGGTAAGCTCGCTCCATCGTCGTCTCTGTACACGCCACGTCTGGTTAAGTCTAGAGTCAAGAGCAAACACATTTCGAATAAAAAAACCCTTTTCAGCTCCTTTTGAATCGGACACTGATTTAATTTTAGTTATAGCAACTAATTTTAAATAATTATTGTGACCGGATAATATTTTGGCTAAAACTGTAGTATTTTGTGAATCTATTTATCTATAAATCTGTCACTGGACTCCCAGACTTTCATTTCTATTTTAACAATTTTTATGTGTCATACAATTGTTTAACTTGGAATTAATAAACCCTTAGTAAACTGCTCTCAAAATATCTCAGAAATAGGGCATCATAAAAAAAAGTAAAAACTTAAGTCAAATTCAATAGAATTTTGTTTATAGATAAAGATCCAAAAAGGGACACTTATAATCTAATGATTGTAATGAGGGATTGTTTGACAGCTCAAAATTTTAGTTTTATTTTATGTTGATAGATGACGCTATTCATCTAAGTTATAGAAGTATTGCGTCGGAATCATTAAGCACAAAACAAAACAAATTATTGTAATATAATGTACAAACATGTAGTGGAAGTGCTTACGTTAAAATTAGCAAGTTTCAAAATGCTGTTTAAAATTAAATCTAACTGAAAAAACGTCTTAATGATCACTAAATTGCTCAATAATAACCTGTTAGTACGCATGAATCTAAAACAAGCTTAACATAAACATTATAACATAATCAACGCTATATGGTTAACGCAAGAAGTTTTTCTTGAAAAAAAAATACCTGACTTCGGTTGTTCAACGCCATCTAGCGGATTTTTAAGTACTCATTTTTGATACTGGGAAAATCCCTCATTGTAATGGAAACTTAGCATTTGACAACTCGCTGTACATTTTCATACACAACTTGGCCTAGTTTTTACCATAAACATTTTAGTCTCATTTACACAACCCTTTTACGAGTGACGGCGGTGGGTCGTAGGGCTCTGCTCTGGTAATTAAAATCTTGTATCCAATGACATTTATGCTGATGCGGGACCTCGGCATAATGACGGGATCTTTTACCGAATCTACGACACTTTAATTAACGTTTCCAAGATTTTGAGACACCCATAGCATAATAATATACATCCTTGGCTGTGTAGGCATTTGCTGGTATTTACCATTACTTCATCAGCTACAGACATGTTATAAGTATTTATTTACCAATCATCCTACTTATAAAATAGCTTGGTTCTTGGGGTATTTTATTATTACATACAAAAATATTTGTAGCCAAGGTAGGTAAATAAAATTATAATATAACTAGCAATTCCCCGCGACTTCGCCCGCGCCAAAAGTCGGATTTTCCATACAAATTTTCATTCCCCATTTCACCCCCCTGATGATTTTATATCGCGACAAAAACGTAGCCTATGTCCTTCCCAGTGTCTCAAAATATCTCTGTGCTAAATTTCATTTGATTCGGTCCAGTGGTTTCGGAGCCTATTCAATGCAAATAAACAAACAAACAAATCTTTCCTCTTTATAATATTAGTATAGATATGGTTTGGCTAAATTGCTTCGTGCAATATGGTAAGTAGTTTCTTAAAACGAAAACATAAAAAGATTCTGCGTTTGCACAACTTTCTAGGAATTAAGTAAATTATAATGCTGGAATATGTCTCCACATAACATTATAATTATATTAGTAAAAACGCACATAAAAAACATTCCTAAGAATAATAGTAAACGCTGCATCTGTAGTCAACTGTAGTACATAACAAATAACAATATATCGTGGCCAATCAAAACTGTCACAACCACTGTTCATTTCATTTGGCTCCGTAACTTTGTTTTTTTATCGTGTTTGCGAAAGCGAACTCCGTCTGTAGGAATTAACCACTAGTAGAAAGTACGCCCATACTGAAAACAAAAAGGAAAAAATATATAAAAGGAAATAAACATACGCCAGCACGTACAGCTACCACAAAATGACAGATTTCGTCAGTTAAAATTGAACTTTTTATTGCGATAGCTGTGAAATAAGTAGATTTGTCATTTTGAGGTATGTAAAAGTTTCTGCGTACGTAACGATATACGTAATACGAATGGAACTTGGTTTAATACTGATCTCATCGCGTCTCGTGCATCCGTGATGTACCTAATGCTCTTTCGTATCCATTTCTATAAAAAAACATTTCCAAAACTTCACCTCCCGTTCCATCCAGATAAAGGCATGTCACGTACGCAGAGACCTTTAGTGTGCTGTTCACTGTACCTAAGATCGCTGGATTACGCCCGCAAAGAGATTTTTGGTGACTTTAATAAATCCAACGATACAACCACTGCCAATGGCTATCTGGCGGTGGGGGGTCGTGGCCGGGGTGATGAAAGTAAACATTACAATATGTGTTGACAACTTGCAAAAAGTGGATCCACATTGTCCACTCTGAAATTAATTGATATTAAGCACATTAAAACGATATGGATGCAATAAATAATAAGGTTATGTTTTGATTATAGGCTAACGCTGGAGAAAATCAACTGGTTTTTACCTAAATCGTAAGTACAATTTTACACATATGGGCTGATTTGATACTTACTAAATACATCAAAAAATGCGAATATAAATTCAAAAACAGGGAAAGCTCCTCCCCTGACCATACAGGCCGTAACATAAACTAAGCTGTATATGAATGACAAGAACATTGTTATCAATGCCATTATTATGAATACTTTTACTGATATTAAATCGGGGTCCTGAAAATAATAACAATTATTAGTAGAATAAGGGCATTGGCTTTTGTCTAAATATTTATTAGATGACTCCACAGCTAGCGGTCTTGAGTTCTGCCAAATTTCTGCGTTTATTTGCTGCTAAGGTAATAGCGTATTGTCGGTTCAGTATAAACAAGTCGACGATGTCTAATAGTTCAAAGTAATACAGCCACGTGGTATCTTTGTAGCGACTACAAAAGAGCCACGTGATATAGGCTACAAGCTGCTAGCCGTATTGCTCTAAAGGGCACCAGATCAAGGTGTTGAATCTCTGAGTGCTTGACTGCTCACTGTGTTGTCAGCGCCTTACTTGATACTCATTACTTACATTGAATATTTTGAGCAGGAAATATATACTGCATATAACGAAAATCACGTCAGATACAAGTACAATCCATCCTATGTATTGGACCGCTTTTACGAGATTCGAGTTCGTTTGTGATTTCGACGACTTAAGAGGAAAAGTCCCCGCTTGGAATATTACATTTAGAGCTTCCGTGTTGTTCCCCTGATCCTTACTCTTACTATTAGAGCTAAGGCAAGATGGGCCCAGCCCTGCGTTTGCACCAAAACCGAAGCTCAGCTGGAAATCAAAGTGTTAATAAATTATATTTAGTTATAACCACACATCAAATCAATTTTTCCGAAATCCATAACAGCCGATTAAAAATTGACTAAAAGTTAGATCTGAAGCTTTTCAAACGTGCCTCCAAAATATGTTTTTTTCCTGTATTATTGCAACACTAGCTCGGCGCTTGAATGCAATGAGCTTATGCGCACTGCCTTTTATCGTATGAAATTATCAGTAGCGAGACTTTAGCCCACCTCTCGCGCAACCGTTGCGCTGCTAAAGTCGCCTAAATGTAAAAGCGCTCTTAGTCAGCTTAGTTATTTTTCTTGTGTAGTTTTTAAGTAACGTTTTTCGTGGTCTCTTATATAGTCCCAACATACTCCTTGGTGTCTGCAATGCTTACCATATTATTTATGTTCACATCAACTACATCTGGCCGTGCCTGGTTTGATGTTATTAAACACGACACGCGTATCATGTACGAGTGTCTTACGACGGCCCACGATACCGCCGGACTTGTGACCTGGAAATTCAATAAGAAATATGTTATTTTCGACGGCTTTATATTTTCAGGCAAAAGATTCTTGCTTTAAAATCATAATTCGGTTACAAAAGTTTTGAATTGAATTAAAAAACATTGCACGTGTGATGTAAGTATACTAGTGTCGTCTGTAAATATAATTTCATCGGCATAAGATTAAAAGCAACTTGCGCGGTATTGACATTTCCATTGCCGAGATACGATGTGTTTCAATCGAATCAAAGGATACACTGACCGAAGTCTGCTACAGCCTAGCTCCCTATCTTCTTTATTCGCGAATACTTACTACTTTTGAAACATGTTATAACCGATACGCTACAAAAATACTTACAATGCCTAACACAGCAATGATTGCAGCTGCAGTTTTCAAATCGGGAACACACCCACAGCAAATTTCAACGTCGGGTAGCCGATTCCAGGGCATAATTATTTTCCAAGTAAACGTATAAAAAAACCAGGTCCAAAAAGAATAAAAAGATTCCCAAGGGGCGTACGAATTGACAGGTTTCTTCAACTGCATCATAGACAATCTAATATTATGACTTTTTATTTCTGTCATAGACAGTTTTGGCAGAATGTTAAAGGATTTATTCAAATTCATTAATTTAATCTTTGACTTTTCTTTTTCTGTAAATAATGCTTGTTTTGCAAAATAAATGACTTTTACTACCTTCCTTTTGTACCATTTAAATTTTTGATCTCTCTCCGGTCATATCGGATTAATTGCTGTTTCAACGAAAGACTATGAGTGAAGGATGAAAGAGTGTACAAGTGTATTACGCGTACACTTGTGCTTTATAATATCACCTGCTTGTACCTGGTTGATGTCTGTTGGGAGAACCGAAAATTCGATAGACAAAATAATTTTTATTTTAAAATTTGCTGATACCTACCAAAACTGATTTCACTCTAAGCAAACAGACATCAAAGTTAAAACTATTCCAGCCTGTTTTGCTTATTCCACGATTAAATTACAAAACTCATTTACAAAGAGAGTCGGTCCAATTTTAATTTTGTTTTAGAGCCGAGTTCCAGGGCCGGCTTACAGGGTCGCTATTATCTCCGCGTTTTATCTCCAATGTAATCTTGTTAAGAGGCCCGTCGCCCCCTCAGCCCGGCCCCCGGGAGGGGCAATAAGCTGAATCCCGGGTTTTCGGAGATCACGCTAAGCCACGCATTACGGCGGTATTCTTAGCAAAATTAGTTTATGCACGCCTATACAAACAGCCTATGTATATACGTGGTTGGGTCATATTTTCCATAACATCGAGTAGAGAAACATGAAAATATTTTACATTACAGGCCTCATTACGATGAGACAATAAAATTGCATTTATAAAAAATACTTAGAAAGCTTATTTCAAGTAATTACCTGATCTGCCATCAGGATCCAAAGTGGACCTTGGGCCCTCGCCGATTTCAAAACTGGGATAACGCTAAGATGATGATAAGAATTGGAAAGTATAACTAAGAAGTTTTTGCAGGACTATACATCTACCATTACCATTCCCAACCCTGGAAACGCAGTTCACTTGGCTTAGGCCTTGAGCAGCGTCCTCACTGAAGACTTTGCTCTTTGAGAATAATAAAATATGAAAGTAATAATAATAAGTTTATTGTGTTCAAATTGTTAATGGTTTTATTAGTATCATGGTTTGAATTATACTATTAGTAATTTTTATAGGATAAAATGTAAACTGCGTTCTAACTTTCTAGGAATGTTTAAGGAAATATATACCCGAGAAATATAACACGTCTGTAAATCAAATCAGAGTCCATTGTAGACCGTCGTAAAACCAATTTCGCTGCGTTCGCTCTGAAGATATCGTCTACGTATACCATACGTAGAATGGAGCACAAGGCAAACATCCTTTGTACCGTCTGGTTCTGTATTGATCCGGCACTCGCTTGTTTCAAATTCAATTCGCAGAGTGGGTATAACAATAAAACTTGGACCGTCGTGTATCTTGCGATATCACCTGAGCCCGGACTGAATCTACGGAGACGTGAACAGAATTCTAAACAATTCGCGTAAAACACTCGAGTTTAGGAGGTGAATATATTTGACTGTTGGCTTTACTCTCTTATTTTTTTACTCTGGCACAAAAAACCTTGCTAAGAAATTGTGAGACAGAAATCAGGATCAAAATACCTTTGGTTTGGGGACAGAATTTGAAAAAAAAAACACACCCAAAGAGCTTATTGATTGAATTTAGCAAAGTGATTTTTAAACCAGCCAACATGTCATAGTAGTTGAGGGATTTACGCGAGCAATGTCTTAAATAAAATGCCTACACGTTGGATACGCAATAAATTAGTTATTTCCGAGAACGATCGCCCGCGCGATGTGTTCATTCCGAACCGTCTCTACCAAGAAGTGTCAAAATATTTCATACCACCGCTTTTGTACATATGAGAGGAGAGGCGGGTGCTATGATACTCGTATCTAGTTTTTACTGCGGGCCTTATCCGCGGCGAAACACGCCCAGGGGCGCGCTCACGAATCGCAATGCAAGTAGGCCTCGTGATAAATCTTCCAGAATTCCAGTTTTATTTATTAAGTTGTATGGTGTTTTTACGACGTTTCGCCGCGGGGGCGCTCATTACAGCGCCTCTGCCGAACGTGATGAAAAAACTTTTCCCTGCGATATCTCTTTGCAACATTAATTAGGAAACTGGGAAAGTTACCCGCCTTTATTATTTCTTTTGCCACTCCGCGCCGAGACAGAGATGTTTTACGATTCAACTTTTGCGGAATGGTTGAGGGACGGTCTTTCAGTAGAATGGTACTGATAAGAGTATGTCGGGTAATATAGGCAGTAAAAGGACTGAAGACATCACGTAGCAAAACAGGTCTCGCAGTTTTATGTGGGCAATTCGGGTCGTGCACAAAAGAAATGCTAACGCCAACCGACGTGACGCTGCCCTTGCCGTATTTTGCTCATATTTTTATTGTATGCTTGCCGTCCCTCGTAAGAAAATTCTATTTATAAAGACTATAGCTATAGATAAAAACAGAAATCTCCTCTTCCATTTATGTTTTATACAAATGCTTTTGGCCATATTTCCAGCAGTGCGGTGTTTTCAGAACCAAGCCAGTAAGTACAGTAGGCCCCATAACAACCTACCCTGATCTGTCAAAATATTAAAATGATAATATAAAACTCTACATCATCTAAATAAGGTTGAAATATGACAGATCAGGGTAGGTTGATGTGGGGCCCGCTTTACTTACACTTCGAAAGTAAATGGGTACATTCTGAACTAGCTGTAGGGAAAATAATTTCCAGTTTTAATAATTGTTAAGTAATGTCTTTGCAAGTTTTCAAGAACTCAAACTCGGAGCGAGGGGTCGTGGGTTCGAGTGCCACCACCAGAAGACGATCGATTATTTTTTTGTGCTTATTTTATTTCTAGTTCCATGCTTAGCAGACCAAGTGCAAAAACTAATATCCAGCTGAGCCAGGCATTAACTAAAAATTCTAAAGCAATAAAAGCCGTTCAATTGCCAGGCGATTCAACACGGTTACGTAAGCACAATAAAATGCGCCAAGATCGTGTTTAAGCCTTCAATAAAATACGGGACCGAATGACCTGCCACGAACACCGTGTACCAAAACCGGTAACGGGGTTGCCACAGGATGTCTCAGGAGTATACATGTAGCGAAGATAAGCTCGAACTTATTATAAGGTCAGGCCCCGTAGGCGCAAGAAGCCTACGACTGTCTGAGTTGAGACAGTTGAGACGTGTTTTCGAAATTCGATAGTTAGTTTGTTAACTTTGACGACAGTGGTTTGTCATCCGAACTACAAAACCAAATGTAGCGGGTTTAAAACCCAAAAGGAGCAGATGTTTGTGTGATGAGTAGCGATGGGCGATTATTACTAAATTAATTGAATTATTCGAATGGGCTCTGTAATCGAATGTATTCGATAAGCAACCGCAGTCATTCAATTATCCTTCGATTATGCGGCGAGCAATACCGGAGCGTGCGGTGCGCAGGCCGTACTACTAACGAATGAATCGTCATTCGTCGCGTCGATTAATCATTCGTTCGCTGTCTGTCCTGTGCGCACAGTCGCGGCAATTCAATCGAATGCATCGAAGGGCCGAGTAAAGATTATCATTCGATTGTCGATTATTATTCGATTATTTTTTTTCCGAATTACTAAATCGACATTCGATAGTTCGAATGGTCGATTGTCAATTCATTCGATTATTTTTTTTCGAACAATCGCCCATCGCTAGTGATGAGCACGAGCGTTAGTTACCGAACAACCTTCTTATTTTATTTCATTGGGATATACCTAAGGAAAACATTTAAATGAAAATAACATGTTCTTGACAAAGCCTTAGGTACTCAATAAATTTATCTTATAATGCTGGAATTAAAATCATGTACAAGGTTTTTTAAACTCAATTTATTTTGCATATACGCGCTTACGTGGGGTCACTTACACGTCCCAATATTGACCCTACCACTGCTTCGATATAGATATGGGCTAATACTGATAAGAAGATACTCACTCAGCCACAATTGTTATAATTTATAACCTAACCACGAAAAACAAGCCTACTAAAAAGGTTGTGATGGTACGCGGACCTAGGTGACCATCACGTTTAGAATATTTCCAGCTATGGTATAGATACATGGACGAGCTTTCTTCTACCATCGAATATTTTACCCACATACTTATGGGAGATAATGGGAGTTTTGAACGGTTTCCCTGCGGGGTTCCATCCAATAAGCCGGCAGGGCGTAGCTAGTGGTTAATTTATGTTACTATAACTCAGTCCGACGGGCTCTATAGGTAATTTAGATGTTGGATGCAACATTGTCGTAATGAGAACGGTTTTAGTCCAGTCCAGTGCAAGTTTACTGGCTTGATGAGTGTCCAAGTGGGTGGCGGGATGGGTTGGCTGATTGGAAATGCGCGATCTCTTTTTTGGCGAGAGGTAAGCGAGGGCATTATATTGATATAGCTTTTATTACTGACGCCTTAAATTAGTGACTAAATATTAAGACTAATACACACTTAGTAGAGCTATTGGTAGAATAAAAGATCCACTTGCAAATTATTATCTAGATTCGTTTTAAGGCATTTAAGGCCAAAGTATTTGAGCATTGACAAGCAAGTAGGTATACATACTGACCTCTAAACGACAAAACAGATTGATATTAAAGTTTGTTTCGAATTTGGAATAGGTAGTAAGTGCAAAAGCTCCAGAAAAACATGTATCAAACATAAAACGAGTATAAAACCAAAGGTTTTCTTTAAAATTACCGCCCAACATTAAGATACCCAAATAAGGCAGGTTTTAAACACACACCTTCGTATTATTAACGGTTAAGTAAAACATTTAAAGGGCGGTACGGATTCAGATTTTAATTCGAGTAATTTGAAAAGTAAACTTTATTTTGTAGACATTTTGGTGGAGATTTGGTTGGGCGGCGTGGTCTGTTTTATGTCTACTTTTAAAAGAAGCTTCGATGCTCCGGCTTAACGAAAAAGCTCATAATGTATACAAGATATGGCTTCATGTGGCAGTTTGTTATGAAGTTTATAGTGGAGTCAGCGAGGTTCTAGTTACTTACCTCGAGAAAAAAAGCGGCAATTTTGAGTGTTATGCGTTATAACTTACGAGTATACGATTGAATCGGGTCTGGTTTAAATGTTGAAATTATGAAAACAGATCTTGGTAATTGGATATTGGTCGGTTTATGTTGACGCACCGTTATGATAAACGTAGGACACGACGTCGGAATGTTATTAGAGATTTTTATTAAAGCCCAGTCTAGTCGTAAAGAGGATCGTACTGGCGACATCGACTATTTTATTATGACACTTTTAATTTGTGATCTGGCCACAGAGTTAATATACTTTTTCTATTAGAATTTATCTATTCTTTCCGACGAAAATTAACTTACTTAGATATTATTTTCTTGACTCATATTATGTTCATAATACCATAATACCTATTATACTCGTATTTACAACCTACTTTTTTCGGTTTACATAAACAAAGATCTGCTTTCAACCTAGTGAAGCTGGGAAATATTTAAAAAATAAGGTTTTCTTTTTGTATGATGTAAGAGTTATGAAGTCGTGTATCAAAAATCTAGTCCAATATGGACGAAAAATTGCAATAACCTTATCTCTTTGTTGTCTACAGCACATATGAACTTCCATACACCTACCTATACTAAAAGCACTTCATAAATTCGCCGGCAATTAGGCTGTATGTAGTTTCGATAGTGCTCCGTTCAAGGGTCGAAAGCAGGTGCGCTCGTAAAGACCCGGCTTTATGATAATATAAGATCCCTGTCGGCCGCCTTCTCTCCGCTATCTGACATCGGGTGCCGCTTTATGTACTCACACCCGCACATCAGCTTGCCACATATCGTGGATTCTTCTCAATCGAAACTGAACTCTACTCTGTTTGGGGTAAAAACTAAAATTGGCTGTGACGATTAGTTACTTTGAGGCAGGTTGTTTTGCTAAGAACTGTACGTGGAAGTATAGGTATACTTAGTGACTGCAATATTACTTACGCAGCATTGAAGCAAGAGACACGTATAGGGTGAAGGGGCCTAAAATGGTTCTGATGACAGAAGCTGAGTTAAATATTTCAATGCATCGCTGTGCGTCGGAAATGTATTTTTTTTTTAATGAATAAGTCTAAGAAATACTTGTAAATAAATTAAAAGAAGCAGATTTGGACTTGAATAACCCTGGCGTATTATAATAAGCACTTATGGTTCCGGAAAATTTAGAAAATTAAGAACATTTTTGTAAATGTTTGAGCGATCAGTTTGATGGTAAAATCACTAATTCATCATTATCTAAGCGTTATCTCGGTTGTGCGGGCGAGGGTCCAGGGTCCGCTTTGGACAGGTATTACAGGTAATTACAGTGGATCGACTGCCATCTGACCTCCTTGACCCTGTTAACAGGAGAACCTGACCAGTTTGGATCATGGTTACACTTCAGTTGCCTGAATGTGCAGTTTCCTCACGATGTTTTTCCTCACCGTAAGAGTATCTGTTAATAAAAGAGCAAAAATAGCTTTGTTTTTTTTTTGGATATTAGAAACCACAATACGTAAACAATAAAGATGATAGTAATGATTACGCCCCTCATAAGATCATTGTCGGCCTCATTAAATCTGATCCTACTTACTGATAAGTAGCACTTTTATGTAGACACTTGCTGTAAGCGTTAATACTCGCTAAAAGTATTTGGAAGGCTTGCAAGCAATTAGCTGGGAGATTGGGATTCGATAATCGTTATAAGAGTCGTAAAATCGGAGCTTTATTATAATAAGAACCTTGTGGGTCGCGCGGATAAGTTTTTAATGAATTCAGATGCCGATATCACCATGATAGCACATTACAGTCTCGATAACACACCTTCCAAAGAATTTCCATTTCAATTAATTTCAAGTTTTTTTATAAAGATGTGGCCATATTTAACATTCACGAAGGAATTAGTGGGAGTTAATAAGCAAAACAAAAACAAATGAATACAAAGTGAACTTTATCCAGAGCTATCAAAATTTGATAGCGATCGAATAGGCACGACTAGCAGCCGAAATACTCGAAATGGCCGGCTTTACTTCCGAATTCTCGAATGCCGAATCGATAGTCGATACTAATAAAAGAGCGTCAATTCGCGAATACATAAAACGGATTCGAGTCTTGCGCTCTCGGTATAAAGCTAGAGAAGGGTTCTCCCTTTTATTGCAAGGAATTTGCATATAAAGTAACCATTGAAGAAAAGCGATCTCCTTTTGGCTCCATGTTTTTCTCGTATTCATTGTTGCGAGCCCGCGGGTTCACGGTTTTATGGACCGAGCCGCTTTCTTATCGTTTAAATAAATAATGGTATCAACAGTTTTTTTCTTCGTTGATTTATTTGGGAAAGCATTTTTTATACTTTTATGTGACGACGTTTAATTATATTTTGGATCGTAAATGTTTAGATTAGTATCTTACCTCTCTATCCAAACAATGGACGTTTATAACTAAATCTAATTTATTACGTTTTTTCTTTTCAGTTCCATGGGGCATTCCGGATAATTATGGATTAAAGAAATTGGTACGTAACATAATCTTGCCTGTGCCACTCTAAGTATAGAATATCATAAACTGTTAAGTTATGTACAACAATGTCAGAATGCAGTCACATAAAAACTTAAATTATGATGCAAAATAAAGAAAAAGATAAGTACGTAATGAAGTGGACGCGGGGCGTTTCCAGCGATTCCTAATAAAAATGATATTTAATTGAAGTCGATAAGGCTTCGTGTCGAGAGGCCTAATAAACTGTCTTTATTATTATTGTGTTAGGTCGCCTCTCCACACGATAAACATTACGTATCTCTACGGTTTGCTAGTAAATGTTGTTGGGATTTGGTTACCCTGGCGTCGTGGCCCACGCTCGTTTTATCTAATCTCGCTTCTCTTTCCATAGAAAATCTTCAAGCATTTACCGCTCAAGCACGTAGGCTATGCATTAAAGTGGCCTATGAATTATTTATTAATTTTGTTAGGGCCTTGTGTATGTGCCGGTGTCAACCGGTCTATAAATTGCTTTTAAGAGCTTTAATGGCCTTTAGATAGCACCTAGAATATATTTGATAATTTTGCCTGAAACATTGTGGGATGGACTTTGTTGCCACTGCGTTTCGACGGCAGTGAAGATAAAAGACGCTACAAGCACAATGGCGTTTAAGTGATAGTTATGGCAGTTTTTATAGGCAGTTAGATTTATTTTTACTGCACTGTTTGTTTTAATGCGTTTTTCGCGAGTCGAGAGGTCGCGACAATTGCTTTCTTATTCATTTATCGCATTAATCTTGAAGAGTATCACTGTAGGAGAATTGATTATGTGGTTTATAGTCATTTTAATGATGTGAATAAACCCATTTATTAATTTTAACGCGTGCTAACATAACATAGTGAAGATACAAATAACGATGGCAGGTTTATTGTGGGCGTGGTATTTTAATGTGTGTGATTTGCGAATAATTGCTGTTTGAACTGTGAGCAATTATTTCATTAAATTTTACATAAACTAAAATCTATTTGGACGATTATGAGAGGCTACAAGTCCGTTAAAAATTTGATTGCTTTTTAAAAACAACTGCTTTTCATTTGGCTAATGGAAAGTATTTGTTAATCAGCAACCAGTTACTTCTAGGGCTTCACGAGCCTTTGTGAAGGTTAATAGTATACCTACATTATCTAGTGATGTTGTATCAACGTTATGTATAGTAAAGCTATAATGTTTAATCCAAGTATTAAAAAAATAAGTAACCGCAATTAGCTAACGCCCCTGCTATTAAATTTCTGCGAAGACTTTTCGTTACCCGAACAGTTTCTTGCATTCTGTCGTACGTTTTACATAATGTACCTTACTCGTATTTTGCCCAATACGTCTTTAATTCTGCCTACCCGGTGGTACGATAAATGTATACTCATATAAGTAGGTACGCTTTCTGCTCACTCGGTTTAGTCATATAGGTCTGTATATCTGTTGGCGAACATTGCCTCTCGATGAGCATTTATTAGCGCGCCCCATGACTGAAGGTGGGTGGCTGAGTGGCTAATCAGGAAATATAGGGCAATAAAAACGACCCAGTGGTGGCTAACTTAATCAAATTACAGGAAACAATACAGATAGAAATGTAGGTGCAGTCGTGTGAGGGACTTAGATGAAAATGAGATGAAACACTTGGAAGGAATACTTATCCCGTTATTATTATTTTGAAATAGCTCTTTTATCATTAACGAATATCTAGAAATAAAACCTGAAGTGTTTTCATATTTGTGTATTACACCATAATATGTATGTGTAATATACTCAATGAAAGACGAGAGCAGTTTTATTTTCGTAAGTTGAGATTTTCATCAGATTTAATTTTAGATATTTGAGCGTACTCAGAGCCGTAAAATACAAACGTATATTTTTGGCCCCGTTATCTCAAAACAAAGATCTCATCAAAAATTCAGCATGTGACTCGCGGGATGTATCCAATAAATCAGTTTTACAGCATTCCAGTGTCATTTCAGTCGTCGAACGGCATAAAATGATAATTTTACTGCGCTCCCCTTCCGTCTCCAGAGTTTACGACAATTGTGAAATGTATCGACAGTTTGGGTGTCACCTATAAGGTGCACCACTGTGGTCTATTCAGCTGAGCAATTTTAAAATTTGCCTTACTCCTCAGTGAGAAAGGCGAAATTCGCTTAAAAAAGTATTCATTCAACAGTGCAAATAGCTGGTCATCAGGAACATATGGTACGTGTTCCCCCCAGCTTCTCCTCTGTCGATATTTTAGGAAAGGTGCTCTCGAACACATCAATCTTTCAGGTGAGTTTACTGTTCAACGTAATGGATTATGGTGATGCGACTAACGGATTATTTTGAGAACACCCTCTAGTAAATACTCGTATGTATCTGCAGGATTTCATCGCTTGGGCGCCATCTTATACAAGATGGCAAAGTGAATATAAAGCCAAATATTTCCTTCTTCGTGAAAAAATATTTTGTACAGTCAATAAGTAGGTGTTGACTAAGTAAGTAAATGTAGGACGTTATCTACCTAACTTTTTAAGCATCACTTTGCAAAAAGTTCTTTATCTGCGTTTATTTGGATTCTACGAAATTTCCGCTTAAAAAAACTATCGACCGTTTTAATTTTTGCAAGCGATAAAATAAACTTACAAAGAAATTGCATAAATAATAAAATCTTTTGTTCTTTTGATTATTTTAGTAAATTTTTGTTTACCCTCTGTCTGATGTTTAAAAAGTAATTTAAATTAACTATTTTAGCTAAGCCGTACTTATTTAGGTAATAATTATGTAGATAATCAGTTTGGCAAAATTTTATCGTTGCGGCTCGAAATTCTGCAGTTCAAATTAAAACAAACACATATCCAATATTTATTTATTATAATTTGAAGCTTGACAAGCCCAAAGCCGTTTGAGAAAAGGCCTTTTTTTCAACAATTTAGAAAGTCAAGCGCGTTGTAATGGGACCAATAATTTCCATTATATTGACCACGGCGGTTGACTTTATCTTTAAATATTAATGGACCCAATAATCGCAGACACAAACAAACACGCCGTTACATTGTCATGTAAAACGTTATTTTAGAAGTATTTTTTGCACAGTTAGTTCTATTTACATAAAATATTATAGTAAAGTATTGACATCAGTTTCGGCTTTTTTAGCCTAGAGTTTTCACTAACACATGTTTAATTTTTAATTTGCCGGTTTAGCATTTTATCAAATTAACCATCAACATACGTTTTCCGGCTGTTTAGAAATTTGTGAACTTAGGTCTAAATCAGATGTTTGTAGAGGTATATTCTGGCATCTAAATTATACACTTCTATTTATTGATTTCTTAAGAGCTTTTCTCTTTATTTCAAGCCTGCATACATATATTTTGTAGAAATTATTATATCAATGACGTTGAAATGATCATTATAAACTTACTTACGTTTCGAATGATGTTCGGTTTAAATTGTTTCTTTCATGCTTATATGCTAAATGTTAGTTAAATGAATTTTGATCGAATTGCCCTCCAAAGGAACACAACTAAAACTTACCGATAACTATAAGTGCCTATATGATCAATAAGCAAACGAACAAATTACGTATTTGTTAACATCCTGCATCGAACCAGTGATATATCATTCTGAACCTTCTGACATGACATAACTCCGAATGTCCGGAACGGGCAGTCAAACATGCGAACAATAGCTGCTTGACCATTTATTTATGGGTACAATTAACAAAACGTTCACAAATATTCGTCGGAACAATTGTGTTCGCATAAATTATGCTAATAAGCTTTTGACAACGAAAGTGTTAAATGTAAAGATAACATCGCCCTTTTATTAGAACTGTGTAAATGCACGATTTATACTGTTTTACCGCCTCGTCTAACGTATTTGTGGAAAGCCGGAACATTTTTGGCATCAACTATTTCTTACTAAAATTATGATAAAATTATTATCTAGAATCAAACCATAATTCATTTTCGTAGGCAATTAATACAAACTATAATTGTTACGGTGTGTTAGTTTAGTAGTCATTAAAACGTATTTTATGGCCATTATCAAATGGTAATATTATTATGCAGTTCGATATAATTATTTGTAATTAATGCGCGCTTCTGTCTAAGGCGCTTCATCAATATTCTGATTTTAGCATAGATTTTAATACATGGTTGTTATTGGATGACACGTTTAGTATAAGTTTATCTACTTTATATTGATCCTTTTCTTTTGCAATCATTAAGAAGTGGCTGCCATGCATACTAGATCTGATTCTGTGTGTATCAATATCGGTCTAATAAATAAATATAGAAAATCATTTATTTTCAGACAACGTATTTCAAAAGTGGATTATTAACAACAGTAACAATTAACCTTAGAAACTATGTTAGTAACAATAGAAAGCATACAAAGAAAAGACAATCTTTTTGAGTGAGAGTAGGTAGGTAGGTTTAATTGATCCACACACACATTCACAGTTTGTGTTTATAAGTGTTCACAAACTCTTTTATAAATATTGAAATCGAAAATGATTAGTCATTTTCGCGTCTCACTATACCTTAAGCAAGTTCCACCATACCCCCCAGGTTGCGGTAATCGCGGATTTTCTAATCGCCGTAAATTGTGCTCGCCATCTTGGCAAAGGTCGGGTGTTGGAGGATCGTTTAACCTGCGCGCGTCTGATAACTAATATTGATGGTCTATTTCATGCTTTAACCTATTATACCTGGTAAGAAGTTTGGAATCTAATCTTGACTAAAAAATTTTTTCTTGTTGATAAAAAAAAAAAACTAAAGTATTTTTTAACACAGGTCTCCGTGTTAAATATATAAGTTAAGCTGATTTCATCTTAACTGATGGTTAAATATTTGTAAAAATATTTCCATTGGGTACATTCCCCAAGTATTGATGAAATCGAACGCCGGCTCACTAGCGTAGCAAGCACTTACAAAAATTCGTCGATTGACTAACGTCCTCCGTAGCCCAGTTGGTAAGAGCACTCGCCCGGATAGCGAAGGGACGTGGGTTCGAGTCCCACAGTCCAAGAATAATTACAAGTCTCCATGTTATAAAAAAAAGGAATCTTTATATCTTTCACAATTCCCATTGCAGTAAAATATTTTAAAATATTCCCGAATATAATTTTGTCTCTTTTCTTAATTACATATATTTGTCGGCAGTTATAAATATAGTATGGCATCTGTATTCTTTTAGTTTTTAATCCCAAACTTTGAATAATTAATTAAACAAGCGCAACTTTGTCGCACTTACCGCGTTGCGGCAAACGCAGGGTTGACAGGACCGGTAGGGCCGGGAAATGAACCTGGGAAGTTACGAGGGCTGAGTGTCGTGACAATTGCCCTCTTTACAGCGTCGTTCCACTCTTGGAGCCATAAACGGTCCTATAAAAGGAGAACGTACTGCATCAACAGTCATTTAACATGTTGCGGCCTTTCGTCAGTCGAAATTTGTTTTAAATAGTCTCGCAGATTTTTAAGAAAATGTGCGTTTAAAAAAACCTTTTCTCGCAGATTTTTAAGAAAATGTGCGTGCTAACGAAATAAACCTTTCTTTCTACTTTTTCCATCAAACGATGTTTTAACAATTTAATACATTAAGCTACGAGCTAATTGCAGAACATGAATAGGGACGGATGGAGAACAACATTAGTTAACGGAACAGGGTTATTTTTTTTTTTTTTTTAAATTCAATTAGGTATTCATAGTCAAAGATTTTCCTGCAACTCAAAACCTCAAAAAAAGACTTTAATCGCTAGTTGATCAATTTAGGTAATTAATATGTAAAATCATAAATCGCAGTTGAACTCTATTATTTAACACAACACGTTTTTGTCAAATGATCAACTTACCTACTATGTCTGGCGGAAAGTTTATAAACTAGCGATTTTGATACACGTCAAATCATATACTAATGAACCAGTTGCTTCTTAGTGTGAAATTGTACGTTAAACTGACACCCATAAAATAATACACTGCTTTCTGATTGGTCTAACGTATAGGTATTAGTAGCAAGCATGGCCAGTCTGAGGTTTTCTGACCGAAATACTATTCCCGTGTATAGACAGGACTTAGTCTGATAAAATTTAAAAATCATTCATATTAAAAAAAAAGATTTTTTTGTATCTATTAAGTTTTAAAAAAAAACTTGTACTCTTGGCGCCGGCTGGCGATGAGCGGGTAAACAATCAAGCGCCAGAAATGTTTACATAAAATGACACATTTCATTTGCCTTTTAAAATTTTCCAATAGTATATAAACTACCTCAAAAGTTTATCAATTTACGGTTCTTGATATTTTTGGTGACATATTATACTAAATGTTTGGACTCTACAAACCTAGTACAAAAATAACAAGCAGGATATTTCTCATCTTATGAATATAATAAGATTCCAAATTAACTTTTTGCAAAAAACGTTGCGTTAATTATTTAGCATAGAAATCTGGCTAGCAGTCTCATCCGTTTTTTATAGTCAATTCAAAATTTAGAGTAAGTAATTAATTTTATTAGCTGTTAATTGCCCGACTAGTAATAATGAAAGTAAAGCAGTAATTAACACTTCTATAAAATAGTGTGAATTTTTGGAAATAAATGATTTTATATTACTGGAATGTCTTAAGCAACAACAATAAGGAATCTTTATCGTAAAAAGTAATATTACAGTTGCAAACAAAATGCAAAATAAAAATCTGCCTTAAAAAGAAAACTTGCTAAATTAAACCCTTCAAACCATAAGAAAGAACAATAATTTGAAATTGTTTTACGTCTTATAAACTGAGGTACTGACTGATATTTTTGTATGTAGATATGTGTTACAAGCTTATATAAATATTTTTCTTTATTACTAATCAACCAGAAATTCGCTGTTCTAGTCTAACTGGACACGTCTGTAATTAGTACCAATTAAAATACTTTTTTAGTATTCAGCTAGCGCTACAGAATATTAGTCTGAATCGACTTTAAATGTTTTTAATGAAGTATATTGGTAGTACACTAAACCTTAACTACAATTCGAGCATATCTAGTATTTGCATATCCTATTTAAAAGTTTACCTTATATAAGTATACCTCATCGCACCTAAAGGTACTCTACTGACAGGTGTGTATTAAAATGTAATGGTGTTTTGTTTTAGCCTGGAGTTCACCAACTCATGTTTTATTTTTAATCCGCTGATTAAGAAATATGCAATATATTTCGAATGGGAATTATGTCAAATTAACTGTAAATCGAATATTACCAGCAGTTTAATAATTGGTGAAAACGGATCTTTGTATAAAGCACGTATGAAATGCCTTTTGATCCGAAAGGAATCTTAATAGATACGTCTTCGTGGAAAATATATTCAATTATGTACTGTTGTGTGATACAAGTGTGTAAGAAAATATAGACAGACTTAATATATAATTACAACGACCGTCTTGGTGTAGTCGTTCGCGCACCGGACTTTTAAACCAGGCGGTTACGGGTTCGAATCCCGCAAGGGGCAAATGTTTGTGTGATAAGCACGAGCATTTGTACCTAAGTCATGGATGTTTATATGTATTTAAGTATTTCTATCCGTTATCCTAGTCACCATAGCACAAGCTCACGCTTAGGCTAGGTAATTGGTGTGTTTGTTGAAACAATTTATTATTATATTATTATTAATTTATAGCATATTAGCAGAAATGACTTACTTATATCTTAGAACAAAAATGTATTAACGATCCTAGATTTAATGGGCAGCGGGCAAGCAAATGAAATTATTACGAAATTATCAGATCGATTTAGAAAAATGTTTGACTACTACTTGCTGTAAAAATAATTATGTTTTATTCTGTTCAAACAAACAGAACATATTTAGCTACAATCATAGATACAGACACATATTGTATTCATGTATGGAGGTAAACGTACGATAGTAATTGCAACGACATAATTTGAATACCTACAAAATAGAATTTTAATATATTTGCGTATAAAGTACCAGAGGCAAGCAAAAGGAAGAAATAAGAATGTCTAAATAAACAGACATTCTTATTATAATAAATAAATATTGTTCTTGCCAGATTGTCTGTTTTTTGTCTCGAAGCGCTAGTAGGGCCCAGAAAATAAGGAGATATTATTATGTTCTGGTCCCATATGGGCCAATACTTATTTTAAAATAGAAAATCCTCTGCTATGTTAGAGCTACAAAAAAAGTTAAATAGAAACATAAATAAATAGACTAAAAACCTGGCCGGTAAGCTTTTAGTGAGGGGAAGGACGCCCTACTTCCGTACTGGACCGAGAAGTTTCGTAAATAGAAGCATAAATCGAAAAGTTATTTAGGAAACCCCTAACTCATTTTAAAAGACCTACTCAACGTCGTTTCGTCCTCTACCCCACACTAACTATTATATAATCTGTGCTCACACGATGGTCTGCATGACGAAAATAAAACATCTAGCTAGGTACCCTAAATAAATATTTTCTAAAATTTTATTCTATAATTTTATTTTAATATTTTTATTTTATGTGACTTTGTCGGCGTAATTAGTATACATACACCCGCTAAATTACAGCTTTCTAATACTAACGGTCTCCTAGCAAAATCTCGGACAGACAGACAGACGGACATGACGAAACTATAAGGGTTCCTCGTCAGGACTACGGAACCTTAAAAAAAGCAACGAAAATCGATGCAGTATATCAGTATTCTGCTGTGGCAAGACTATGAACGAACAGTAATGGCGTAGAATGCTGCACCACTGGCAATTAAGCCTGTACACAGAGCTATAAACGCGCGAATGGGAGTTAACACTGTATTCTGTAAGAGTACACTACGCGCTTCTAGCCACTTATTGTGTACAAAATACTCTAAGCTTATAAGCTATAAAATTTTCTGATCCAGACTCAAGAAGAGTGCTTAAAGTTTTTTTATTGTACGGTTTTTCTATTTTTATTTTATTGTTATTCTGTCTTCGGTTGGTTTTGCAGTAAGATTCTGATATGCCCACTGTACACTCTTTAACCACCTTTCAACCTTTAACCACACCTTTGTAGCTAGGTATTCAAACAAATTTTATTACAATTATTGTTATAAATATTTTTTTATACGAAGCCTTTATCTGCGGTTATTTACTTAATCTCCGTAGAACCATTTAACATTTTTGTAAAAAAAACTTAATTTGGTTTTAATCGTCCTCATTATGATGAGCTAAGAGTTCTGTCCTAATGAGAAGATTAAGACGTAAAGATAGCCGTTCCATTACGCACGCCCTCTCCGCTCCCTTTTCTTGCATCTATGGTCCATTACTGGAGATAGGTGGAACGGAACGTTAATGATAATGAACGCGCTCTGGGGACGCGATGATATACACGGAATACTAATTTTGTAATTTTGCTCCGAGGTAATCTTCTTCGGGCAGCCTTGATATAGCACCTGATTATTTTGCTGCGCTGTGAGGCAAATATTATGATAGAAAAATAAAAATGTAGATGAAGAGTTGGCCGCTAAAATCTGTTTATTGTTTTAAAAAAGTACATCTTTATGTAGGTTACAAAAACAATGTAGAGTCGGTGTAGAAATATTTTACCTAAAAACAATGGCAACTTTAGTCTTAAATTTTTAATTGTAAAAAAGAAAATGAATTTAACTGGCTGAAAAAGGTGTCACTTGTTGTTTTAATGATTCACCTTAATTAAAGATTTAAATCAGCATTAAAAGAGAAACGGGACTCGTTTTCAGGTTGTCTCCATAACGTAGACACTTTATTTCCAAACATACATTACAGTATCCGTTTCTAGTTGCTACGTGCGTTCAACACGACAGTTAGTTTAATTAATGTCAGCAAACTGTATTCTAATTAATTTAATTCAAATGTCTCGCGACCCATTCGTAAGATTGTGGAAGTCATGTTTCACTTCGGTTCGCTAAACTAACTGTATGTAAGCACTAGGAACGCATTTAGATAAAGGAATTAAAAAACCGATTTTAAATCCATACTAATATTATAAATGCGAAAGTGTGTCTGTCTGTCTGTCTGTTACCTCTTGACGCTTAAACCACTTAGCCGATTGAGATGAAATTTGGTATGGAGACAGTTTGAGACCCTGGAAAGGACATAGGCTACATTTCGTCGCGATATAAAAACATTAAGGGGGTGAAATGGGGGATGAAAGTTCATATGGAAAATCCAACTCTTGCGGGTAAAGTCGCGGGGAACCACTAGTATCTTTATAAAACAAAACCGACTCGCTCTAATACATTGTTATTTATAAAGGATAGCCACAGATTACCTAAATATGTTGTAGTAAAAAAATGTAATGGTAAGTATTAATATTATCCAGGGGTTCTCAAACTATGGGGGCGCTGTGACCCCCTGAAATGCCATGCTGTAACAAAGGGGGCCGCGAAGATAAATCTTTCGTTTTAAGTTTTTAGTTTTGGGTTTTGAGTTTTAACTGAAAAAGTATAGGTACTGATCTGAATCTACACTAGATTACGTAAAAGCAGAAGAGTTAGTAGTAAATAAATTTATAAAACTTGCCTTTTAATCGCGGCACGGATAGCTTGTTGATTACGTCATAATGTATTTCCACTGCCATTGTTGTTTTATTACAAAGCCCTTGGCTCTGATACACAGAGCTCGTTTATTTGGTTCAGGGAATCGCTGCTAATACAACGAATCGGCGTGGGAAGATGAAATTGTGAATTAAATAGTAAACTCGTACATTAAAATTTTAACATGTTATTTACTATTTCAGTAAATAATTCAGGTCCAAGAAAAAATAATGATGAGTAAGCATCTAACTTATTTTAGGAATAGAATATAAATAAAAATCTCAAAAAAGTAAAAGTGCAGCTTTCATAAAATTTTATTTTACATCATTAGCAATGCCATACACTTTTTATTGAGTTCGGTTCAGTTAGTTTACTGCAGCGGCTGCCGACTTCAAGACCGCTTTAATATCCATTTTGAATTCCCATACTATCAGCAGAACACGTTCTATCGGGCGTGGATCCAATGCTGCCAACTGCGGGCGCCGTAACTTTTTTACTAGTAAACCGGTCGAGACTGCACGCACACACGCGCGCCCGTATGGATTAGCGCGGGAGCGAACGTCACACTCACAAAATGGCTGCCGTAAAAACAAGTGAACAGTGAGTTACGGCCGGGGGCTGCGGGCGGGGGGCGGGCGCCGGGGTGGCGGCCTCCGCCAATCGCGGTCCGCTAAGCGAGCACGCCGCATTTCGCCCGCCAACTCTGCTCTTTCTTTTATGGTCCCTGTTGTTTTTCTCTGGCGCGCTTTTTCCTGATTTTTTTGCGGGAAACTGTTTTGTTTGCTTTGTAAAGACGATACAATGTACTTTAAGTGTTTTCCCCGTGTCTTGTAAGCTTTCCATTTATTGCGCGGATGGACGATTTTCTTCTAGGATCTACGAAATAAAATCTCCACAGGAAAACTGAGTCACCTTGAGAACACTGAAATGTTATTTGTAATTAAAGTAGTATGTATGTACCCACGTAGGTACCTACATTCCTAAGAATACAAGAAAGTACTAATACAAAAAAGTTACTCACGTGTTTGTCACGCTACGAAAAGATTTAAAAAAATATACTAACACTCAAAGAAAAAAAATATTCTTACCTTTTGTTAAATCATTATTGAATCAGAAATTTCAAGGACATAAAACAATTTCAGATTTACACAAACTTTGTTCTATAAAACTGGCGTGTGAATTCCCACTTCCTTTTTGAGCACATTTGCATAATTGAGCTCTGAAACGTTTATTATGAAGCATCATGCGATACGTACACGGCCTAAAATGGGTATTATTCGTGATTTGGCCCCATCCATAGTCGGGTAAATAAGTAAAGTACGGCCGCGGTGTAGCATGCGTGTGTTATCTAAATTGAAACTTTAGTTTCTAACTGGATTCCATCACGCATCACGATAACGTCGCCTTGAGTTTGCTCCCTGGTAGCGGTTTCTACCCGACGGAATATTTTTAAATATTTCAACAAAAACACGACGCATTTGAGCAGAAAGTTTTTTTTATTGTTTTGAACTAAGTGACAGTAAAAATGATGCCTGAATTCTTAACAAATAAAAATCTTTGATTTATTTTTTACCACATAATGAGTTTAAATATTTGATGTTACTTAAACTTGTTGGTAGTTCTGACATGTCAGCTATCTGAAATGCAAGCAAGGGTTCCAATTTGCAAATTAGCCATACCTAATTTAAATTAGGTATGGGGTACCTACTTTCAATATCCGTTTAAAACTTAATTTACTAACTAAATGAAACAGCATAATGCAGCGCTATCTACAAACAATTATACTTATTTAGCCTGCTATGTTACAACTTATGTACTCATGTAGTACCTATCAATAAATTTAAAAATATTTTTACAGTTCGTACCTACAGCCCAAAGTCAGTGGTGGATAATTTTCTAACAATATTTCTGGAAGTTGAAAGATTCGAGAATGATCACATTTTTATTTTTACCATACCATACCAAAGCTCAGCAAGTTATTTGACTCCACAATAATCTCGTACGAAAATAAAACCATCTCCGTTATTTATTAGGCACGGCGAACTCATCAGGAAAAGTTGCAGGGTAATAATTTACTTAAGACGGGGCCCACGTCTCGGCGTCTTGTAATATCTCCACTGACATATTTATTGTTTGCCAGGGGCGGGGGTGACGCTTCCCCGAAGAGGATCCCCTTTTCGTACATACCTACGTGTCCACAGACTATCTATGATGATAGCTACCCGTACCACAGATGTGTTTTTTTCAAAAATATGGTTTCGAGGCAAAGGTGCCAACACAAACAGCCAGCGTCGAATTTTGTCAGGGATAAGCACGATAAACATCTTCAATATAAAAAACTCCCGTGCCTTCAAAAGAGCTTTTCGTTTTTCTCATCTGTCGATCAGCCACAAAAAAGTGAGTTACTGTCGATTCTATGATAGAGACGTTTTGTTTTGTTTTATACTGCCCAAATACACATTGTAGATATGAATCTCGATTTATTCAGGAAAAATAAAATGCTGGAAACAGCCAGATAATTTTAGATTGAGTGGGTCGAAATCGCTGCCTCACAGCATGAACCATACAAGTTTTTATAATATTTTTTACTTAACCTCATCAAATATAATCGTTTTGACTATACCTGTTTATCATTACGTTACGTAAGTACTATACGCCTTTTCACAAACAATATTATTTCAAACGAGAAATCTCTATCGAAGTGTTACATTACAAGCTCTGTTTTTTTTAGCCAGTCGTTAAATCTAAGGTAGAATAGCGTCTACCCGGCCGGTATAATTATATCTGTGTCTAAGGGTGTGTTTATGCAGGCCGCAGTCAGCTGCGAGGTAAAATTAAAAAGCGGACGCAGAACTTTTGACAGGGTCGTCCAAAATTTAAATATATAATCTAATAATATAATAAATTATTGTTTTAAGTGATAAGCATTTACTTTGCAATCTAAACTATATTATTGCACTCGAAAAAATGAAATGATGGTATTTTTAGTAATTACCAATAATATATTTATAATAACATATTAGCAATATTAAAGTTTGTAAATAATCTACACTAATATTATAAAAAGGAAAGATCTGATTTTATGTTTCTTTGTATTGACTGGGCACTGAAACTACTGAACCGATTCGAATGAAATTTGGTACAGAGATAGTTTAAGACCCTGGGAAGGACATAGGCTACTTTTTGTCGCGATATAAAATCATCAGAGGGAGGAATAAAAGTTTGTGTGGGAAATCCGACTTTTGGCGCGGGCGAAGTCGCGGAGAAATACTAGTTGCGAAATTAAATAAAGTACTTTTTATGGTAGTTACATATTACAAAGGTAATTGTAATTATGACTTGGAGACATTTCAAGATTAAATCTGACTGGAAAACCGTTTAAATAGGCTGAAGATGTTGTCTGTTTATGTCTTATTTTTGTGGGTCTTTCTTAAACAAATTCACGACTAGCGCATTTTCACTGACATTAAATTCATGCTCTGATCTGGCTTCAATATATCAATCAATCAATAAAATCAAATCTTTAAATCATTAAAGCTATGTGATGGTATGTCTAATAAAACAAATTATGCCAAAATAGACTGAGTTACATTAAGATCATGTACCCAGTTACATTCTTCAAACAATCTTGTGTATAATTTAAATTTTACTTATTTAATTATGAAATTAATTAGATTTCACAAGTTTGCGCAAAAATTACCATTGCGTGACGACATCTTGTACTTGAATATCACATACGTCTTTGTCAAAACGATTTGACCACTTTCTATTTTTTTAAATAATAACACTGTCACATTTCATTATTAAACGTCAGGCAAATTAAAGTTAAAAAATTATGTTCTAACTTCTATTCGTCGCGTTTATCTACGTTTTAGTGTGTTTCTTTAATCAATAATCAAGAATTCAAGTAATAATTATATGAACTAAAATCTGCAGCAGCCCTATCCTATAAGGCGTAGCTGCGGCGTGGGATGCGAGGTCATCGACCGCCGCCCGCGCTGAAACACCGCGATATCCCGCCGTTCCCGCCTAATCCGCGCGTCTGCACCCAGCCTTACAACGCGATCGCTTTCAAATAAAGAACATAATTTATTGCTCTTTTTAGCAAATGAATAAACGATTATGCATTTTTCGATTCCTTTTTAGGAGCAAGTAACTGTAATAAACAACGCCCTAACCTGTATTTTTTTTAAACTTTCAGAACTTAACTGTTTACTTAACTGTCAACTGTAAGTTGCATACTTGGTTTCGGCCTTAATATTCATTAACTTAATAAATGTTGATATAGTTATATATTGATATATCTCTATTTACATATACAGCGGGATGTCAGTCAAGTAGGTACGAAAAATAAGTAGATACAACGAACTATTTATTTAACGAAGAGACGCGCATAAATAATATTTGAATTACCGTAAATAATTTTAAAAATCAACAAAAAACTGCTGCTATTTCCAAAAAAAAATAGTTCTACTTATTGTATTACTGAAATTGAAATTATTGACATTTCCGCTACATTAAGGTTAAATAAGTAAGACCAATGGACGATTGAAATAAATCAATTATAAACGCCGATATTACAGAACTAATTATAATTTTATTAATTACATACAAAGGAAATGCGCGTAAAAGTTTTAAATCAGACCAATTAACGGGCAATTAAAACCCGACATAATGACTATTGTAAATACATAAAGTGCTTTTTGTGAGAAATATTTTGCTGCGAACAAAATCAGGCTCCACATTTCAGCACGCTATGGTATTATATTTTTCAGTTTAATTCTTTACTATTAAAATAAGACAAACAATTTTTAGATACTGTTTTCCGGATATCGTGCAGTTATAGAATTGTAAATTTTAGATTGTTTTCGTGGCTATTGTGTTTTTTTTATATAAAAAAAAATGCTTTATTCAACTTTAATTATTTTTGGTATGATGACGAAGCATTAAATGTGTTGAGATGCTTAAGGATTTAACTGACGCATATTCTTAAATATTATAGTAGCTACATAATATTTATATTCTAAACAGCTTAGCTTTTTTTTGGCTTAAAATAGTTAATGAGTTGTATGTAGTTCTTGGGGGTAATTTAACAGTGTATGCATTTGTATGGCCATCGATTTAACAAACCGCTGTAAGTGTAGGTACATTATACGGTGTGTCCGGGTTTCGACTGGCGATAATTTATGGGCTATTAGATCATCAAATGTTATCGACAAAAAAACCCCATGTTGGGGGTCTATCCCCCCCTCTTGAAATGGCAGACATTTTAATGATTTAAAAAAAATGCTAATTCTATGGATCTGGAGGTCCTAAAAGTTATGAAAATGATTATTTTAGAAGGTAACGCTATGACCTATTAAGTGAAATAAAGATCAATTCAAAATTGTTAACCGTCATAGAAGAAATTCTTGCTAAAAATAAAAAAAAAGTTAAATAGTTTTTGAACCTATTGTAAAACTAAACACAAAAATGAAATTTTTCATAAAAAATTCTGTCAAAAAAACATTTGAAAAATGTCTTTAGAATTTGGTAAATAAAAGGCCCTTAAATTATCGCTAGTCGAAACCCGGACACCCTGTATATACCTATACAAGGTATAGTTCTGATATATTGCTGTCAAGAATGTTACGTGCGCCCAAGTTACACTTCGCGAACGGACATTTGCAAAATTTCTCCATTTCGCAATGTTTTACGACAACACTTTTTAAATTCATGGACGCTTGCGATATTACCATCATTGGGCTAGCAATTAAAATCTTTTTGGTAAAAAACTAACGTAACTACCTTAAGTACTTCGTTAGTAGTAAAAAGGTGGTCGCTCTAGGTGAAACACACTTGATAGATAGGTATTTACATTGTAGTTAAATAATGTAATGATAAATAATGTAAGTATTAAAAATTAACAACAATGAACTTTTCCATATTTTTGAAATAATGTTAAACGAATAAGACTGCATAGTAATGATGAATTTAAATTTATCATCATACTAACATAATAAAGTAGATGAGCTAGCGACAACAATTTCGTATATTTGGTAGAGCTTCATAGTTTTTTCTATCCTCAAACCTGATTGTCGACTCGGATCTTGTGTCAGCGTGCTGATATGTCAGGAATTTTAATTGTTGTTGTACTTTACTCGCACATACACGGTAAGGTAATTAATACCGTATCTAAGTGCCCGTCCGACTCAATCTAATTGCTCTGGCGCCTAGCACTCGCTGTAAAATACATCACTGGACTCTCCAATCTCCCTGTAGACCTATTCTGATGAGTTAAAATCATAGCTTTATAATCATTTTATTACGCTTAACCACAGAACATAGCTCGAGACGCTGTGGACTAATCTACGAACAAAGTAGGTTGCTACGAATGCGATCGAATTAAGACGTTTCGCAAACCACAAGAAATGCTGAACCGGACTTGGTCGTTCGTTATATTTACATAGCTACTAGCCTATAAATAAATACTGGCCCTCACACACACGTGCACAAAATGACGTTGTTTTAACTTTATTTTATTTTTAAACGCGCGAGCAGGCGCGCGCTCTGTGCCTGTAATTTCGCGGTGCTCGCGGCGCGCAGGCGCGTACGCACGCCGGACTAAGATGGCGGCCGAGTGATTCTAAGTTTGAATTTAAATTTTCAACAGAAAGTAATTGTTATAAAGCGACCCATGCGAAATGACTGTTGTGTTTCGAACGAGCGCGCTGACGTTTTCACTCTTATCGCCAGTCGGACATTGATTTTTGCACGGTGCTACAAGAGTAATGCATGTTTATAGCAACGCATTACGCTTATGACCTGAGTCATTATGTGCCAGAAGATATAAGAAATTTATGGATTATTAGTGAGTAATATGTATATTTTATAATAAACGTAGGTACTTGTATTGTAACTAAAGTTGAAGTTTTGCGGTCAAGTTTCAGATACTCTGTCCATTACGCCAATTTTCTTAACTACTAACGTATCTAAATGATAGTGAGCCATGCTCTTATCTAACCTCACAGCTGAACATTTATGAGTTTTTATTTTCTAATCACTAATTGTATCTTGCAAACGTACCTGTTTTTACTTTACCTTACTCTATTGCAACGATCGAAAGCGTCTACGTCGCGTATAAATCAAACTTAGATCATCTATAAATTATTCTTTATGTATCGCTAAACTATCGTAGCAGTCATTTTAATTGATGCATACTATTATCTTGATTTATAATCAGCTATCTGCAATCAACGGCGAATTGAACGTCCTACGTGACTCTACATTGAAATTAAAACGGTGTTACCACATAGCCCTTATTGAAAAGAAGTTGTGTAATATAGTACCTTAATAGGTAATAGTCTAATAGTACTACAATATCAATGCAACTGGAGCAGTAAAATTATATCCCGTTACGTAACTTAATTTTAATGTAAAGCCGGGTATAAGTTTATAAATAATGTATTTGTTTGTATTAATTAATAAATCATAGTTTTGGATTTCTATTGAAAGGTGTTTATGTAGATAGGTATTTCATAACTTTAATCTCATTGTTCTAAGGTGAAGCAGTTCCATATTTGCCTATCTTGTTATTCTTTCTGAAACAAGCTTTGAACTGGACGTAACATCTCTTTAACTAAAGTGCTATGTTGGACATGAAAAAAAAAAGAAATTAACGTTTACTAACTATATTTCCCGCGACTACCAAGACCCAAGTTCACCAATTTTTAAACCGGCAGTTACCTTCAATTGACGGTTATTTTACAAAATGCAAAATATGTCAAATAATCCTAAATCGGCTGATTAAAAATTAAACTGGCTAAAAATTAACTAAATAGTAAGGCTAAGGTGGTATAGATATTCTTACATCTTATTACATTTCTTGACTATCTACTCCTGCAATTTAATGACGAAGCCGTCGTAGGCCGTCATCGCCGACTCTAACCACAACCGCCATGCCGTGTTAGAGGCCAGATGAAAAACAATGGCATTATTCGCGCCTGCGCGCTGACCTCGCCAGGAGGTCGGCGGTACTCTTTCATCTACATTTATTTATAGCCAACAATGCAGAATTTACGTGACTCCAGTCGAGATTCTATCCTTGGGCGTTCGATTACGCTTGGTTGGCAGGGGTGCGATTTCCAGTAAAGTTGCTCGAGAGTACGAGGGAACGAGAAGCTTTTGCTGTAAAAAAGAAAGCGCTCTGTCTCTTTCTGTCATCAGCGCTGACATTGAAAGAAAATAAAATATATTATTTAGCTACGATTTATTTTATGTAATTAGATTATTGTATACTAGAAATTGAATCAATTGCTTCTATGTAAAGTACACTACATCTTGTTCCTAAAGAAACAATGATTTTATGAAGCCAAGGATCATTTTATTAAAATCTGAAATGTACATGATTATACAAAAAAATCAATGTTTTGTCTCGGTTAAAATACTGCAAGATGCAAACAAAGGAGATCAATACATCCAATTGAAAATCGCAATAATTATTATGAATGATACCTTAAGTTTCTAGATTGGGCTTTGGGCCCACTAGGTATATATTATTTGATTAAACATGCTATTTTGATAAGGCTTTTCCAGTCGAAAATTAGTAAATTTTTTTTTTTATAAAGACATTTACCGTTAGTTCTGTCGGTTTTTTTTTCAATCAATTTAATTTTATGTATCCGGTAAATTAGTTGCTGGTAGTGAAAGTGATAATTTTAACACACGTAAAATGGTTTGCATGATATTTAAAGACTGAGGATAAATGTCAATCAAACTTATCGGAGAGAACTATTTAATACCATCTAATTTATACATTTGTCTTATATTGTTGTTCAGAGGTATAAAAAATCAAGTATTATTTTCATGCTAAAAACGTTTATTGGTAAGAAGTATGAAATTATCGTAATAATTAATTATAATTAATATGAGTTTTGTTCAAATACAAAAGAAAAAAAGGTATATACAAAAATAATTAAAAATATTATTGTACTCGTAATGTAGTCAAAAAAGCTCAAATATGTTTTGTAAATCAGCATGTATGCGATGCGCTTAGTTAAAAACGCTTGTACTTCACAAAACAAAAAATAATAATAATAGGACAAATAAATTGAAGCATTGTTAAAGGACCTTTAGATATCGCAGCACAAAAACAAGGGTTCGTGATCGTGACTAGTAACACGAACATTTAATAGTCGTTGTCCCACGACTGAAATTCGTGAGCTTCACTGAAAGTCGTGTGACACGCTCGTCTTATGCCAAGCGAATCTAGGATTTAGTGTAAATAAATAAGTAGCTAATTTATTTATCAAACTATCTACCTACTCTATGCATTAAGTTTTTTTTCTTTCTGCGAGATCGTCCAGTCGTCTACGATGCTACGACGTAGCACACGGGCTTCGCTCGCTCGCTTCGCTTAGCTTTGTGAGTTTGACGATATTAATGTTTAATATGAAAACAGGTTTTTACATAATTTTTGTATGGTAAATTACATTTTCCGTGTGCTTTTTCTTTATAATATTTTTATTTTGGTATTAGGGTCATTCCATAGTTGGTTCAACATTTCATTATTTTTTGAAGCTAGCTGAACAAAAGAAAATAATATAAAGCGCGGCTGATATGATCGTCCGTTACGTCATTTTCTAATTACCCAACTTTCATGGTTTGCAATTTTTATGACAATTTTGGTTGTTACGTAAGTTTGTTTCAACGTTCTTGCGCACATGCCTAGTGCGAGTATCCAGCACACATGTCTATCGTACCTACGTGCTCCTTGGAATGGCAAAATTTTTATCGCAAGCCCGTTATCGTAGCCGATCATAAATCTGTTTTCAAATCGTGAGTCGCCGTTCGTGGCTCGCCGTCACTGCTAGCCCATGTCCCGGCTCGTTACCAATCCAAAGTAGACCGTCCCTGAGACGGTATAAAGTATAATTTACGGCGCCCAATGACCTTTATTTAGCACGTATACGGATTTGCAGGGTTTATTGCCGCATTGTACCTAAGTATTTGCCAATGCACGTAAAATACTAGGCGGGATTCTTAAAATGCCAGACTTATTTACAGTCTAAGAGATTCGACGACGTTTGCGCTGGCCAAAGAAAATGTAGTGTCCATCCGTGAATTATATTAGAATGAAAACTCATTTATTAATTCAACTGTTTTGCTCTAAATCACGTAAGTATGTTTTTACCACGTTTTGCATAAACTTAATTATGCAAAAGGTAGGTATTCAATACTACGAAAATTGGTAGAGGAATAATTATTGTAAAAACAAAATATCCGACTGCAAAAAATATTATATTTTTGGATTGGACTTTTTACTGGCTTTCATTGGATACCCATACTGCTATGGTGAAGTAAAAATCAATCCCCCCTCCCCACTGTATATCCATTAGCGGGCGCCATTTTTTTAATGTATATAGCCTATGTCACTCTGTCTGTCTTTGTCAACTGTTCAGCCGTTTGGGCTGTAGGGCGTGCCAAACAATTATACATACATACTTAAATACGTACATACATACATACATACATTCTCTCAAACAAAAAACATAACCCTTCTTCCGCAGTCGGGTAAAAATAGGGGAAAATAAATTATTTTCTAATCATTCCCTCTTCGATCCGAAGAAGATTTACTTTGCTCATTTTCAGCAGTTTGAAATATGCAATCAGTATTTATCTGAAATATTTGAGGCACGTAGACATACATCAACACTGTCTAGGGTATACAAAACATAGCCTATTATTATATCTACAATATCTCTAGACAGTGTTGATTAGTATATTACAGCAATAATTTCACATAATTTATATTTCTTACTTGTTAAAACTTTCACTGTAATATGCTGGTCAGTTCCCAATACTTAGCATGTTGATTTCAACAACAAATGATATTTGATCCGATCGTTAGTACAGAGGTGTCTGCGAGGTCTATATAATTGTTTAGGGTTATCATGTATACTCAGTGAGGTATTAATCGTGCAAGTTTATTGGAACACTCAATAACCATTTATTGCTTTCTCAGCGAGAGTCAATTATTGTAGATGAACTCTTCGATGCTAGGTGTGAAGGAGCCGTGTGTATCGTGTTGGTACTGTTAACGTAATTAAACATGAGCATTGTACTGATAGCACAAAGAGGTAATTACAACTCATTGTGACCGTTAATGAAATGTAATCAAGCGTCAAATTAAAACTGTTTATCAATTCGGAACCGCTGTAACTGCACCTGTTTTGTTGCTTATCAGATACGTAACATTTTCTCCTTTTAATGTTTCCATCCCAAAATTATTATTCGTTTGCCTGTTTAGTTTTAGCAAAAAGTAATGGTACGCCAATTGTTTATTTTTAAAAACTATAGAAAAACATAATACTCGTGTAATTGTACATGACATGTTTCAGACGATAAAGATTCGATTTACTGTGCACATATCCAACCATGTAGTATGTACGATTGGATGATCTAATAAGCGGCGTTCTTTTAAAAAATTGTCCGCGCCATTAATCCAAAGTTTCAGGTGCAGTTTACGACATCAGACAATAAAAAAATGGTGCCCGCACGCAACCAAATGTTTGATTTATAGAGGGTTGGAGATCTAGCAATTAGAATGTGCGGGCCTCTGCGGGAATGATTTATTATGATTCGCAGTAATCATGGCAGACAGCCTGTGATCCGAGTAATACTATTTTATGACACTGATGAATGGGACAGTGCGGTTTGACGCCATCTTGAAATGACTCGGCTAGGTTTGCGGTCGTTAGCGACATTTTAGGTCGAAAGAAAATGAAATTACTAACTCTGACGACTCTATTTCTTAACCTTAAGAGGTCTTATTTGGTGTGACAGATTTAGATCAATTAAATTAAACAGGATTGTAAATTGGTAGTACATAATAGAAAAGGACATAATAAAATGATCATTACCCCTTTTGTTACTCAACATTTTTATTTTGTCAGTGATTTCGACCAAATTTATTGTTAGTTGTTCGATTCACACGCATCTAAACTCAATAAAGACGGTAAAAAATACTCGTAGGCACTTAAGAGTTCCTAGCTAACAAGTTATACCACTACCTCGAAGCAACCAAAAGCTATAAATGGGGTACTAAACGTAACACTTACACATAAAGAGATCGACGACATGCCTGATACCGTGTCATCGGCTGTCGTCGCCTCGAGTTACGATATACAAATCGTCGACTCCACTCACTCGCCCCTCTATCGTGACTATAAAAACTTAACTATCCGGTAACACGAACACACCTGAATGTAAATCACGACAACTAGTAACGTTACTTATCAAAATATGTACGACACGATCGCGCATATGAAACTTTTCCACGCTCTTCGTAGATACAGCTGAAATTGTAGGTCACTGAACTTTAATAGAAATCACCGTTATATAGAATATAGCGAAGAAAATAACTTACACTTAATAACACAACGTCAATTAGATTATCAAACACGATCACAACAGCACATAATATTGATATTGCTGTCGTATAACGATTAACAAAGGTTGATTGCAATGTCTCTATCAATTTATTGACACTTAACTTCATGAAGCAATCTCTATCTGACTTCAATCTTATCGGTACAGTCGCATATTGTCCGAGTGCCTAGCCGTGACTGTCAGTTGAACACAAATAACGACGGTGTAAAACGCGAAAATGAAAGTAAACATTTACCACAAAAGCCAAAATATTGATTCCAATAATATGCAAATGCAACCCTTTCTTCAAAGGCGTACGATAATGGGTGATGATTTGGGCATTTTTTGTTGGGTTCGGACTGGTTTTGTCCGGTTCGGGGTTTGAGACGTTTCCAGACAAAGGGTCCCTTGATTTGCCTAATGCGTATCGATAATTTATGTAAAGGCTGCGCAAGTTATCCCTTTGTGGGAGCAGCCACTTTCGGTTTCAGCGTACTGATTTGCATAACAGGGCGCGGGAACAATGTTCGGACACCCTTTCGTGAACAATGATTTCGTTTCACTTTTAAAAATGTTTCATTGTTGACATTTTTCGTGCGTGCAATAAATAAATCAAGTGCAAAGTATGGTCGACGGGCATGTGCAACAGAGTTGCTTGGGGTATTGGGTCGCATGAGTACATAATGGGTTGTAGTACATAGTGTAAAAGCGGTGTGAGTGTGAGTCTACTTAGCTGCCGGCGCGAACTTAGTGAAGATTGAAAGCAATCAGCGCCGTATTTTGTGAAACTAATCTGTTTTTAATTAAACAATAATCATAAACGTTCAACAAGTGGTCATTGATTGTAGAACGGTTCGAATAAATGCCAATAACACACGTCATTATGGCGTGTAATATCGTTTTACAACTTTAAGGCAATAAATAAATTGACTGCCGTTTGTGCATTTTATTACTATTTAAAAGTCGATGACTGTTTGAAACGAATAATTGATTTACGTCGGTTATTAATGTTAATTTGGTCCTGGTTGTTGGTAAACCTTTTTGGGTTGTCCCGTAAAAGACTTCACAGTTTGGTGTTACAACTATCTTATAAAACTGTGGTATCTTAAAGCTCACCTAAAAAACTATTGAAGGTACATGGAAGCAATCCCGTAAATAACTATTCTAACTATTGAAGGGATATGATATGATAATACCTATTGTAGCGTCTTCTCAACAAATTAACACCCAAATATTATATTTTTAATATTATTTTTCCTTGCGTATTTTAATCATACACCATACGTCTCCCTGTGACCACGAACGCTGTAAAGTGTTCGAAACGTCAGGTTTTAAATAAAATGTAAATAAATCGCGAAGTAATCCGTAAAATTGTGTTTTAATGAGTTCAACAATTCGCGTAAACGTAAGAAACAAATATCATACACCATATTTAAAAGTGAATTAGTTATTAAATGTTACCATGTAAGTATTAATTTCTTTTTTTCAACAATCAAACCAATTACCTAGTCCCAAACTAAGCGTTAGCATTGTCCTATGGCGACTAGGATAACGAATAAAAATACATAAATATTAACTAAGGTACAAAGTCTCGTGCTTATTACACAATAACTTGCCTCTTGCGGGATTTGAATCCGCAATCTCTGGTTTCGTAGTCAGGAGCGCGAGCTACTACACCCATACGGGCATCATAGTATTGTAGATTAATCTCGAAAGTTCTTATAGTGTCAACCTGTCTATTGTGTTTTAGTTTCATATTTATAATCTATGTAGGTATGTGAAACAGGAAGTTGCATTTGTTATTTGCAAGTCGATATACATGGAGGTATTGAGTTTCTTGCTTAAGCCACTGAACTATTTCTTCTTATCAGTACTTTTACTTTACACCAAGATAACGGCAAGCGAACAACATTTTCGCCTTCTATTTACATTATTTCTATGTTAGATCTTACAAAAAAATCATACAATATACATAAAAATCTACTGACTGAGCATTTAACTCGAAAACTCTGTTCTGAAACATTATCATAATTTATGAATAACTAGTGGCTCCCCGCGACTTCGCCCGCAAGAGTTGGATTTTCTATATAAAATTTCATCCCCCATTTCACTCCCTTAATGTATTTATATCGCGACAAAATGTAGCCTATGTCCTTTCCAGGGCCTCGAAATGTCTTCACAGCAAATTTCATTTCAATCGGTTCAGTGGTTTAAGCGTCAAGAGATAACAGATAGACATCTGTCTACTGACTACCATCATCTGACTACTACTGACTGTCTGTAGACAGACACACTTTCGCATTTATAATATTAGTATAGATTTAAGCTTAATAAGACCACAAATCACATTACATGGGTGCAATAACATCATAATTTGTTAGTTCACACCTCAAGTTAATCGCGTTATAGTTTATTGGGTCATAATTAGTACAGTCAAACTGAATTCTTGGTTACATTTTATTCGACTGTCTAAAGGGTTATTGACTTTTCTTACTACCTAATGCCTGGCTTGATAAATAACGGCTAGCATGTGCCTCATTCACAAATAAAGCTGAAGTTACTAAATTCGGTATATTTTGAAACATTTACAGCTCGAATCAACGTCCATTTTCACATGAGTACTTTTACAAAGTTAGTACATTCCAAAAGTTTATTTACCTGACTGTACGTTACAAGACTCATAAGGTTGTAGTAGTCAATCACACTCGTATGTTAATGTTCTGACTTTTGTACGAATGCCCCACTCTTTCAGCCGTTTAACACGTGTTAATAACTAATAAAACGGTTTATTGGAACATAAAAAGTTGAAATTTACAACTTATAGGTGCTCTATGCATTATGATTAAGGTTTTGAGTTATGTCTGTAAGGTTAAGTTTGCCTTTCACTGTTGTGTTATGATAATCACGTTTAATTGTATACAATTTTTGAGATCTTTTTTCTCTTCCAAAAAACTTGAACTCTACCGTACAATATTTTAGAATCGACATTTACTATTACTGTCGGATTAGAATAAAAGCCGCTTATCTGAAACATATCTATCCACTTACCTACACTTAAAACGAGAAAGCGGTTCCAAAAGACCCATAAGTTTTTAAATCGTTATAGAATCGATAAATTTTCCCTGGCTGCTCGGTATCGGCCCCAAGATAAATATTTCAACACATGAAACTGGCAGTAGTTTTTTGAGCACAATTTATGATTCTACTTTTACAAATAAATGTACGTACTAGGATTCTAATAGCAGTTACGTGGTCTTCCTTTTATGGGTACTGCACTAGACTTTACCCTTTATCCCCATTTTCCATTTTTAGCGATTACTTACCATCTTTTGGATCACCTGCATTATGAAAAAGGACCTTTGGCAAGATCACATGTTGTAATTTTTTAGTTTTTAACTAAGCGTAAATCAATTGTATATAAAATATATAACTAAATATTCTGCCTATTTTAGTACAGTTGTCTGCTGACTTGATGGACATTTTCTTTGCAAAAGTGCCACTATTATAACTGAACACTATAGAGTACCTAAGTATGTACTCAATGTCGTCCGTAAAAACATTATTATGAAACTAGTAGTATTAAAAAATATATATCTGGGCTAGATCGACCCTTACAAAAAGGGCTTACCAAACACACGTTCGTTATTCAAAACCGCGCCTATTTCTTGAATTTACAATAAAATCTCGAACATACAATATCGCCCAACGCCCACGCCTGCAAGGGACATTGTATGCGGCGTGGGAGCGGCATCTGGCCTGGACTATCCCGGTCACTTGGGTCTGTGTCGTAAAGATCTGAATTAATGCAGGGAGGAAAACGGTTAAATATAGACGGGAAAGCGGCAGACACACCGGTCTGACTGGGCGCCCGACATGTGAAAGTGTTGGTGTGCACCCAGTTTTATCCGTAGTCGATACCGTAAATGGTTAATGGTTTGAATTCACTGTGTAATTATTAATCCTGGATCATGGTCCAAAGCGGACCCTGGGCCCTCACGTGCGAGTGCACAACCGGGAAAACGCTCGGAAACTTATTAAGTTAGATAGAATATTTTTTTGTACGCCATTTTGACACTAGTTGCAGGTCTTGTAATAAAAACTGAGATATTATTGTTAAAACACAGTTTCTTTCTGTATAGCTTAAGCAAAATAAGATAATTTAATCAAATACATTTTAATCATTTACATTTTAATCAAATACATTTAAAAAAAACAAATAATTCAAATAGTTTTGCGTTGCTTGACGTGGAGTCTAGGTAAACATATTAAAACTTGTGTCATTTTTTTATTTAAAATTTTATTTATTTTTAGTAATTAGTTGGATATCTTTATCGCTAAGCAACGTCTAAGATCAACTCGTAAATATTATAGGTAATAATTGGAAAGTAACTACGTTCTGGTTCGTTGGACACACAACGTAGGTATCTAAGTTACTCATGCTGTTCTGAGGTACAGTGGCCAGCACATCAGACTACCTATTTTTATTGCAAAATGGCCCTTATCACAACTCTATAAGATGCCCCAGTATTCAGCTTGATGTGCGGTCGTACGTACTTTGAAGGCAGAACACCAAGACCCAAAACGATATAGAAAATATGATAGAAAAAAACATATTATTTTCAACACACCCAGACCCGCCCGGAAATCGAACCCGGGAACTCAAGAGATATCAACACCATGAAAACCGCGGCGTGCGAACCACTCTACCAGGATAAACTACCCTATATATTTATCATTTCAGATGCTTGTTTTGTTGCATCTGTTTACTATACCACAACCCAAGGGCAAAAATGTTATATTTGACTTAGACTTTAATATTTTTTGTTTGTGAAAAACAGCCCAAAAATATGAATACCCAGTTGTAACTGCCGATTTATTTATCGAAATGACACAACTTCACAACACAATCCATATACAAAAATACATACACATTGAATCAGAAAGTAATGGCACCATTTTGTACCATCTCCCTTCTCCATTAGACTTGATTACTACGCCCTGTTTCCAATTAGGAGAACAATTATAACATTACTCGCTCCCAGAACGATTTAAACTTTTCTCATCAACTGTGAATTAAAACATAGGACTCCCCTATACTAGATTCGTTTGGGATTTTTTACCCCAGTTGTGATTTTAGGGTTATTTCAAAAGGGGTCAGTCTATAGTGCGGGTTATGAATATGGAAAATATATTATTTTAAGTCAATGCTGCTTCATAAATTGGTAATATTTTTATTGTTATCATATTGGTTCGGCCGGAGTACCTATATGATTTATTTATAGTTCCTAATGACATAAATCTTTTAAAAATTCTTTGAATGCCGTTAAGGTGGGAATTATTTACCTACCTAAAAAAACGTTGACTAGTGTACAAAAACTGCGTGTTGAAAATAGATCCAATACTATGTATATCTACTGGTAAAAATAACTTAAAGCGGGCATTTTTTTAAATTTTCATCTTATTTCTATCCCTATATCAAGAACGCTATCATGAATATTGCATAAACAAATTTAAATCTGAAAGAACTTTGCAGACCATTACCCCGGAACTATGATTTGGCCAAAACTATATCTCATACCGAAAGGCATTTTAGGGGAAGACTTTTTATTATTTATGTTATATTTGCAACTTTTTAAATCAGAAGGGTGGTCCCCTCGCTAAAGGGTGGGACTTTCTGAATGAATTTATAGTTCTTTGTAGATAAACATATCAATTTGTTAGTGTTTTGTAGTGAGATAAATATGTGGTGCAATTTATTGTTGGAGCGGACTCATAGCCGCTCAGTTCGGCTGATGACTCCGATGGCCACAGCCGGGAGTAGCTTTCAATTAAATTCATTTGGAATGGGCTTTGTTGGAGTGATGTGCTCTTGAGTGACATTTATTCGCAAGAGATTTGGAGCATATTTGGAGCTATTTTCAACAAATTTCTAAAGGTTTGTGGTTTATTTAAATTGTTGAGAACAACTCGCTTAGAAAGTTGTAAAATAGTCTATTTTCGTAGCACCTTAGGTACTTTACCAACTCTTCATCCCATCATAAAACCGAGGAAAAGGTTAACAAAACAAACAAACGTAACGCTGTGTTTACTTACTGCATCTTCCTCGGTGCATCCGCCACCACTTCCTCATGAAAAAACGCGATTACGACCGGCCGTCTATAACCGTGAATCGATTGTAGCGCGAGCGAATAAAATCGATTTTCCCCCAAATCGAATACTCGTAAAACGTAGGTAGCTAAGTTTTAATGTTTGGATTGTTTACACGGCGGCGTCGCGAGTGTAAACGCACCCGTAATTGATGATTTGATTTACAACATCAGTAAACTGGTGTTTGGGTGAGCGATCGCGGCCTTTGAATGGAACGTCATTACGTGTCTAATAGCTGCGGGCTGATAATTATAGGTAGGCATTCTGGCTATAAACCTATGCAGGTCTAAGTAGTGGAGGCTACCCGTTGTGTTGCCAACGGCAATGTAGCGCCGAGGTCTTACGATCGTCATGTAACCTGATGAAATGCTTAGTACACTGTAGGAAGAGTATAACAAAGCGACACAAGTTCCTAGAGTCATACATTCTTTTAAATAACCAGGATCATAGGCATATTTTGCTACTCACTCCTTTTAACGGAACTCAACGTGCTCTTACCCAAAGAAAAGTACTAGTTTTTGTAATGCATTATAGATTTCGCTTGGTTAACATTTATGGTTGTCATTACAAGTACCTAACACTTGATAAATAACAAATAAGTGCAGCGTGAAATTGATATTGACTGTAACGATATTGGTCACAGTGATAGTTGAGTAAAATAAAGTAGATTAAACCATGGACGTTAAACACATTTTTAGTAGTTTATTTTAATCAATTTACTCATTCAGTTCAAGATCAAAAAAATATTTTGTACTGCCCTTAAGTAAACTAGATAATTGTCAAAAAAAACACTATACTAGGCTAGGATCTCCAAATATCACAAAATTAAAAACACTAGTTGGCGCAGTCTTGGAGTGGCCTATGCTCAGCAGTGGACTGCAATAGGCTGATATCATGATGATGATGTAAAACACAAAACTAAAGTTATCAAAACAGAATATATCTGTCACAACAAACACATTGATCATACCATACCACTCTGCTTGATAGTTTAATACCCGTTTCTTTAAAAAATGAAACCCATGTAATATTATCTATGAACAGGGTGCGACCCAAAAATATTTTTTTTTTTATGAAAAAATTCTTGCCATCCCACAATAAACCAAGGCAGCGCTCAGAACCTACAAGTTTCCAGCCATTTAGTTTACGACCGCCGCGCTGGAGAAAATAAAATCGGTCACCTATGAAAGCTCATTATCTAAATCTACAGGGATTTCCAAAGGCCGGCTTTATACCTTTCTGTGTGGATAAACAGTTTCCTTTTGTGCCTACCTTCGGTATAAATGGCTATAAATTCCGTTAAAGCTGAGTTTGGCAGTTTCTGAAACATGTTTATTTATATAAACTAAACTTGTGATAGCATGTAGGTACAACATTTAACTAACTCAAAGTTAAGGTATATAGTCAGTACTCAATTTATTTAAAACTGTAGAAAATGACTGGCATTTTAGGGTTCCGTACGCAAAGGGTAAAAACGGGCCCCTTTTACTAAGCCTCCGCTGTCTATCTGTCATCAGGCTGTATCTCACGAACCGTGATAGCTAGACAGTTCAATTTTCTACAGATGATTCTGTTGCCGCTATAACAACAAATAAAAAAATATGGGGGGCTCCTATACAAAAAACGTGATTTTTTGGAGTTTTATGCTCTATTTTAATAACAGGTATAGGTATGCTTGAAATGTTTACAGAATACTAGATGTACTAGTATACACTTTAAAATAAATTATTTAATTAAAATCAAAAAAATTGCCATACTTACAAACGTGATATTTTTGTCGTTTTAAAAACTAAAAAAAAAAACCGGCCAGTGCAAGACGGACTCGCGCACGAAGGGTTCCGTACCATTATCTACTTCATCTTCGTATTTATCGAAATATAATTTTTGAAAGACACCGCCACTCACCAAAAGCACTAATATTTTCGTGCAGTACCTAGGTTTATTTTTTTTTTAAATAATAATAATAAATCATTTCATCAGCAAATTTAAGAGCTAAGCTCTTGTCGGTGGAGTTTTTTCCATTTCTCTCTGCTTTCCGCCCTTCTCTTAACCTCCTGATACGACCCTGATATATGGACAACAATAATAAATAATTTATTCCACTTAAAACAGTCACAGTTGCAAATTGACCAAATCTTCCTTTTAGGGAAGAAATATTTCTGTGCCAGGAAGTATAAGTATAGATATATATCATTAATTGATAGCATTAGTTTTTCAGAACTTACCAAAATAAATGCACATAATTACATATATTTTTGCTATAAAACACTGCACGTAGCGTGCAAACGCATTCACCTCGCCCACGACCGTTGACCAACAATGAAATATTAACAAGTATTCCATACTACATGAATTGATAGCATTAGTGTTTCAGAACTTACCAAAATGAATGCACATAATTACATATATTTTTGCTATAAAACACTGCACGTAGCGTGCAAACGCATTCACCTCGCCCACGACCGTTGACCAACAATGAAATATTAACAAGTATTCCCGTTGAACCATTAAAAAACCGTAATCGGAAAGTTCGGTTCAACGGCCATACTTGGCGTTCTCATAAAGCGCACTATAAAAGGTACGACGATAAACAAAGAAACAATTGTATGGTTAACGTCAAACTTTTGCGGTAGGCTTCCGTGTGGGTGTTTGCTTTACCTTGCTTTCCCATTTTATTATTGCGGCCTCTAATTACTTTATTGTTCTGAATAAGTAACCCTGGATATTGTTTATTTTGCTTTAATTATCACAGCAAAAATTATGTGACTATTGTTATTCAACAAATGTTTATTTACGTTCAGATAGATTTCCCAATCAATCTGTCATTGCAATTTTTCTATTAGAATGTTAAACCTTTTCCTATCTATTAAAACTATAACGATTTCTGAGTAAAATTAAGTTATTTTAATTGATTACCTTTTTCTGTGTAAAATGATCTGTAGACGAAAGTATTTTTTGCAAAGAAATCAACCAATTATTGACACGGTTCATAAAATTTACTTTCGTAAAAAACTTATAAAGAAATTGCTTAAATCATAAAAACAGTTATCGGTAGACGAATCGAAAAGTTACACGAAACAGATTACTGACATGACTTAAATAAAAAAATATAATTTTTGCAAACGTTAACATATGAACCACAGCAACAGTTTTTCTTAAAGCGTCTGCGACTGCTACTGCTACGAGTCTACGACGGGTAGATGCGATTTAGTCGCTGTCGTAGCCGTTGTTAAGCTACGGTTTTCGTAGCTTCGTAGCATCTATGTGTAGTTATTTATTTATATTATTTGGGACTATATGGTATAACAAACAGCATTCACAATAAAACATACTATCTCAATGCGTAAGTAATTTCTTACACAACATTATCTTAATAAATAATAATAATAAATTGTTTCAACAAACACCAATTACCTAGCCCCAAACTAAGCGCGAGCTTGTTTTATGGTGACTAGGATAACGGATAGACATACATATATACATTTATAAACATCCATGACCCAGGTACAAATGCTCGTGCTCATCACACAAACATTTGCCCCTTGCGGGACTCGAACCCGAAACCGCGCGCGAAGCACTACACCAAGACGGTCGTCAACAGTCGTCGATCTTTAAGTTACTACTATTAGTTATTTAGTTTTTTACTACTTATACGATATCTATTTAATGGTACAATGTGTGTTTGTGATTGAGGTTACAAGTAAAGTATTACAATATTTAAGATGAGAATGTTTTCTATGAAGTTGTCAAAAAGTCAGAGGATAGTTTTCGAATTTAGATTCAGGGTCTAAAAATATAACTAAATGATCCAAAGATTCGTTTTTTTATTAAAATGTGATAACTAGTTTTTTAATTCGACGTTTTTAATCATGTAATAAAGACGTGTCTTATTAACAGAGGTCGAAATTAGGTAGAGTTATTCATGTACTTACACTGATTTCATACAGCGAAAGAATAAAGTGGATATGCCTCAAATCCTGAGATTAAGTTTAAATAGCAGAAAAAATCCCGTGATTTTTTAAATAAAATCTTATTTAATTTTACACAGTTTAAACTACTGCACGCGCAAAGTTGCCAAACTTACATCAATGACATCGCATTTCCGAAGTTGCAAAATTCCAATACGCGCGATGTTGCCACATATGTAGTTCGCACAACATAGCTTGTGAGAACAAAATAATACAATAGCGGAAACGTGGAGCACTCCTCGCTTAACGGAATGTACTAGATTTTGTCTCTTTCTACCGCATTCAAACTATCTATTAGCAATAAATCGGTTTACTTATTCGCACAGCTCATTTGCTTATCTCGGTTCGTCTAATGCGCTCACTTGTTTCATATTGTCTTTTGTTTGGTGAATCCTGTTTGACCCTGGCTTGTTTACTGAATTCTGGACTCAACTTAATACAGGACACGGGACTGTCCATTAGAAATCCCGGGAAGGTCCACATTAATATCAACATTTCGATGCAAGTACATAAGTAACTCTACCTAATTCCGATCTCTGCTTATTAATGCTGTGGTATAGTACGTTGTGACGTATATTGCTGATAGCTATCGCAAAACCGCAAATGTGTATCGATGAAGAAGTAAACTAAGCGAATGCATTTCAGTGACCTACGCTGACATACGAGTAACGCTACGTGAAATTCGCACGCGTTTACAAACACCATTAAATTTTTTATAGCTTGTTCTTTTAAGTATTATTTGACAGTAGATGCGTTAAATTGCGATTAATAGATGATTAGCTATTCCGGCGTTTATGGCTCGCCGTAATAAATTCAGTTTATTACGAATCAATCACTCATTCAAGCGAGGCGAGTTCAAAGTGACCTTTGACCGTTTCTTTTATGTAATGCTTGTTTCAATATCTTATATTATCTATTGATAATGCCTTCAAGAACTTGCTTGTTATTGCTTATAACGTCATATATATATATGATATCATATGAGTTTTACTTAGGTATTAAAGCTAATGCTACACTAACTGCCGAACTCAGAGACGTCAATTATATTTAATTTAAAATGAAGTCTCGTTCTGTCACTTTCTTTAAGAGTGAAATAGAAAAGGACGGCATGAGACTTAATGAAGGATTAACTCTGAGTATGGCAGTTATTAGGAACGTAATTTAAAATCATATTTCTCGCTTAATTGCAAATTAAGTTGTTCGAAGAAAATATTTTTTTTTCATTAACATGCAATTTATAAAAAAAAAACTTTAAAAAAATTCAACGAGCAATTTCTAATTTCTTGACAGATGGTTGTTTATTACCTGATGTTTGACCTTTAAGAGTTATAAATTATACTGTTTTTTCCTGCTATTTTTAGAATAATAAAAGTGTTTACTTTGCATCTGTTCAGTTGCAGGCAAAATTATAATTTCATTCCCAGAAATCTTCTCTGAGGCGAATAAACTAATTTTAGATTTCAAGAAAAAAAAACTTAGAAGCGTTGTTAAAATGATTATAGTTCATTTTGCTTCATGTAACAAAATATATCATAGTTGTTCAGAAAACAATGTAAAAATAGGTAGGTATATTAAGTCTATCTTTTTATGCAAACAAAATGCAAAAGTCAGGATGACTCGCTCGTGTGTAGCTTGCTATAATTACCTGACATCTGAAACATATCCAATTCGAATACTTCTTAAAATATAATAAATACTTACAAACAAAAACACTATTTATTAATCAAAATACAAAATCAAATAACAAAATCAAAAATACTATTTATTTTTAAAATTTCAGTTTGCTAGATAATCCCAATTAAATCCTTTATTTTATATTTTAGATTTCTACGTTTACTATCTAGGATAATAGATCATGTTTCGCAGCAGTGTCTAGAGTATCTGAGCTGATTGCAATAATTCACATAGCTTATGAAAATAATACCTGTTTTTTGTTAATTTCAATAAATGCAATAATTACCCAGTGTATCGTAACTTTACTTATTGTAGTAAATAACCTACCTGGTCCGTCTAGGTGCAACTTAATTTATGAGCAGAGGCGAGGCATCTGGCCGCAACTTAGTCAGCTCTTATCTCAACCTACTTACATATTCTGGCTAAGTGCACTTGCTTTTAGTCAGCGAGCTGTAGCATGAATAGAAGCGTGAATAATAGGTATAGTCAGGGTGCAGTCAATGTTTTGGTATAGGCTAGAGAGGTTTTTATAAATTTATCTAGGTACTCGATATGCGAATGAACTAGTTACCTAATTTTTTTTTAATGTTTAAATGAAATTAACAACAAATCATTACGGAATCATTTGGCCATGAATCATATGGATTGAACAAGATTTTTATTTCTATAAGACTTTTTTTTTCTTTTGTCAATTTGAAAATACCAACTTAGAAACGACGAGTACTTAGATATTTTATATCGAATATTAAAAAAAATCATTTGCTATAATCATTACCAACAAACGAAACATGATATATTTTATTGAGATTATTATAGGTACATTTACTAACAAAGTAATTTCTCATTTTACAGATTCCGCCAAAATGGTATGAATCGGGAGCAACGTTAACCATCCGCAAGACGTAGCCTAAAAGGTAAGCCACCTCGGCCATAAAACGCCGTCTTCCGCCATTATCGAAACACAACCCGTTCTGTACGTCCCCAGTCGACCTACCACTGTATCCCACGATATCGCCATGATTCTTTTGAATTTTTCATTCCCCACACAAATTGGAAGAACCCACACTCGCGCGAAAGAGACACAAACACATCACCCGTCTCATACTGCACGCATACAATCGCGTAAGCGAGAGAGAGATAGCGCGCAAAGTAACATGGCGTCGCTGTGCGGCATGGCAGACCGAAATTCCTGAACGCACACGTGGGCTGTTGTTGTGTGAGTGGTATCATATTGCTGACTGGGAGGGTCTTGGGATCAGAGGTCCGAAACATTCGGTTTAGATTAGATTTTTATTATTTAAGTTATAACGTCACATGATGAGTCTTAAAAATATAGGTATTTTTGGCATTGCGTGCAAAATAATAAGCCTCATTATGTTATTTATTATTTATACAGAAGTATTTCATTAAAATGGTATATCAAAACATTCATAACCCACTTAAAAATACAGTAAGCCTCGCATCAACCTTCCTAAACCTGTTATATTTTAATCTCATGTAAATAAGGTTGAAATTTGGTTGCGGAAATTTAACAGATCAGGGTAGGTTGTAACCCCACGGTACACTGAACATTAAAAAATAAAATTATATCATAAAAAAGATGCGTGGTTTTGCGCTTTATAATTCAAATGTACAAAAATACGTTAAAAGACATAATTCAAACCAAATGTATAATTTTCACTAGTGGAAAATTTGAAGTTCTGAGATAAAAGAAAACATCAAATACAATACAAACAATATTTACATTTTACCTGGTTAAAAAACAAATTCTATACACAAATTCATTTACTGTTTATTATGGGTAAAAAAACGTGACGTTCTATTTTTTAACTCTTATTATTTATTTTAGCTTGTCACTTAACCTATTTCCTACTATCCTTATAACTCGTATTAGAACTTTTATTATTTTTCCATTAGTAAAAAATAGGATCTCAAAAAAAACGAATTAATATTAATAAAAATGTTTTTCTATTTTCAATAACTTAAAACGAATACCAAAGGTTTACGACCACTGATAGCATCGCATAAGTTCTAAGAAAATTATACAGATGGCGCTTTTTGCGAGTATTAAAATAGAATGGCGAGCTAGAGCTTATTGGGTTTAAAGCTCTACAGCCTCTAAGCTTTTATATACAAAGACATACCTAAAATTTTCAATACGTAGTATATTTATCGAGTTTGTTACTTTATGCGTTGTAAAAGCTTACTATTTTAATTATTTGGTATATTTGTTGAACTATCTAAGTTATGATTAAAAAAAATAGATAGGTAGGCATCTTTAGGAGTTTATATAAAAACTAAAGCGTTGTCGGTTATCATTAGTTTAATATTTACAATTATTAATGAACTAGTATATAGTTAAATAGAATAAAAAACTACAATAATAAAGAATCTTTATATCTGCTTTCCAAGACCTCGGCGATCGGGATCGGCCAAGTGCTTTCAAAAGCTTCACTTGTAACAGAAGCTTATAGAAGTTCTGCCGACGTACCATAGATGGCGCTGTATAATACTTTACGCGGAAAGCTCAAGATTTTATGAGTTTACCATTTTGTCGTAAAACGAGTTAGAGTAAACACCTACCTAGTAGCAATGACTAATTAATGAATGATTTTACTACAAGTTACAGCAAGATAAGTAGAAATTCCGTTTTCATCTTACAATGTAATCCCAAAGAAACTTTGTCACTCACGAATATAGAGAAACAAGATCCCTAAATAACTTTTTTCGTTAAGTATGACATTACTTAATATTATTTAGTAGGTAAGTAATAGAAAAAAAGTTTATCTCATTAATTTTTGATAGTATTTATGTTGATAGATGCATTTAAATAAGATTTAAAAAAATCATACAGACCTAACTTTACTCAAATACACACATCAACACTGTCTAGGGTTATACAAAATATAGTATTATTATATTCAAAATATCCCTAGACAGTGTTGATTAGTAAGTATATTATATTCGTCCATGTTAAAATTGAAGTGGACTAAATAAAAAACATTATTAATAATACCACAGAATAACTTTTAAAAATCTACAAATGACTTAACATACTATGCCGTATAATTATTTTTAAAATACAATCAAGTCTTTTTACACATTTTTTTAAATTTTTGCACACATGATTATATTATAGCGTGTAAAATACACCATGAAAAATGTGATGTCTTTTATTTGTTCGAACACATTTTTCATGTTTTTTTCATTTAAGTACTTTTCCTTTGTTATCATAAAACTTACCTACTACCAGAGCTTACTTAAAAAAGGAAAAATACTATACAAAGATCTAAATATCATTGATACTTATAACTTGCTCCGTAGTTTTGGTAACGTTACTGAATGTTTCTACTTAAAAAATATTTTACCTACTTACATTGTTATGCTTCTTCTATATAAAAACTTAATTAAAATTCAAACAAACAAAAACTGTTTTGTAACCAAGAATTGTGTAAGATAATGCATTATGAAATGCAAATGCTCTTCCTAGAAAGGCGTTCTGACCCAATTTTGTATGAAAATTCAAATTAGTTTTTTGCGAGCAAAGAGAAAGCAGCCGGTACGTTTGGTTAGTCAGTTAAGTTTTAGATATTATGCGAGAAAGTAGTGTCTTGGGTATACAAAATGTTTGTGATTTTTAATTTTAATTTAAATCTGAAATGCGGTACCATAAATATGCGTTTGCGCGCGACTGGCGACGAGCCAGGCGTTTATTTGCGCTTCGAAATACCAGATGGTGGTGGAAGGTACGTGCTGCATGTTTCCTTAACTAATTCATGAATTCTAATCAATGTGTCTCAAAAATAAAATGAAGACACTGTTTCGGATTTCGTCAATGTCAATTTATGTTTCTGAGAAAAATCCAATATATGCGTACGATATGTCTCTTGGCTCCTTAATACTTAGCTTCCTGATAAAACATCATTACATCAGTATTTTCGTTAATGAATCTCGACTCAAACATGTCAAGTCTTATCTAACACTACTCTCAATGATTTATCTGTACAACTGAACTATATATCTAAAATGTATGTAGACATCACTATCGGTAAATTTAATAATGCCTTAGGTATTTAACTTGACGGTCCCCGGTCTCGCTGTGTGGTCCCGCTTTCTGTTTTATTTTAAGGCAACCTTAGGCCTTAATGATCGCTTAATTCTTGAAGTTTTATAGTTAGCCATATTAAAAATACAAATTATCTTAGCCCAAGGCTTCATACTTTTTAAGGTACGAATTATTAATAAATTGAACTTTATAAATCATTTCCATATTTGTGTGTTTATTAACATTTTAATACATAAGAATCTAGTGTAAAATATGACGTGCAAATTAATTTATGTCGACTTGATTGCGGATATCTTTTTTGTGTTTTATGAACTACACTAAGTCTAAATTGGTTTTTATAGGACTACCTTGTCAGAATTTTATATTTATGTTTTAATTTTGATTATAATTTGTAATGGAAACACAAAGTTTAGCGATTTGATTGGTTTAATTAACTTAAATTTGCTTGGCATGTATTTTTGTCTCTATTAAATATGCTTAGGTGGTGCCGTGAACTTAATAATCTACTAAAGGAAGATCTTGATCAACTAATTTCAGATTTCAATTTGATAACATGTTGACGTAACGATCAAAGAAGGTTTTCACTTCAGTGCTAAAGTATTTCTTAAAGAAAATCCTACGACCGTAAGTGGCGGCTAAAAAACATCTACATCCGTTAGTGGTCAGTCTGATTAATATTACTATAAAGTAGCCTGAGTATATTATCAATCTTTAAAATGCAATCAGGTTTTAAATCAACCATAAGACACATAGAGAAAAACTACGTTCATATGCGGTCAGTACGTCCATTGATAGTCGGACTACTTGGGCGATCCATTCGTCGCGGGTAAGTTATTTGTCCTCTGCCCAACGATTCGCGACACGAACGTAGAACACAGCAAAGACCTACATTGCTCTTAAGATAGATAGACCGTAATTCGACAAGGGCATTAAAGGCATGTATAGGAAGCGCAAGTTGATAGTTGCTTATCTGAGTAACAAGACGTTGCAGGAGTTAGTTACTAGGTCGCAGTGGGCCTAGTACATAATGTAAAAGTTTAGTAGTTACAAAAAATATATATCCCGGTAAGGAGCTTTTGCGGCACGTCTACCGCTTCCTTTAAAGCTAATATTACAATTACAATTGCAATCCCAAAACATTACTATTTTTATTTATTTTAAAATATCTCATCTTGATTCTTGAATCTGTCATTACTTTGCAGTAAGGTATAATATTTCAGTTTATATTATCTATAATTATGACGACACCAATAATATAGCAGTAGATGAATAATGAAAGTTGCCACAGATCGCCAAGAATGGTTCAAGTTGGAGGAAGCTTTTACCCAAGAGATACACATGCACGTGCTAATGTAATTTTAACTTTGTTTTGTTTTTTTTAGTTTGTAGAAAAATAAAGATACAATTATCAAAATTCGAAAGCATACCTATGCGGCAGGCCTGCGTTTAAATCCACCAATAAGTTGACTTTGTTTTTTAAGACGTTAAAATCGACAACAATGACAACAAAATTAGTTAAAACCTGTAAAGACACTAGCGTAAGGTATCTTCTCGTACAACCATTGCCGCATTGGTAGTCGGTACTTCGGTAGCTGGCTACGCGGGTGATCCGTTCGTCGCGGGTAAGTTATGCGTCCTCCGGCCGGACTAACGAACGCGGTTTACGGCCTCGTTACCGCTAATAAGCTGCTCGCGCGAGTCCATAGGCAAGTAATAGACACTCTGACTCGGAAATATGTCCATGTTTTGTGTTGCAGCAAACGAATGTTTCGGTATTTTAGTGCTGAACTGTCTTTGGGCGGGTAAAATAGAAAAAAAGAGGAATTATTGGTACGTTTGTTACAAATAACCACAAGAACTACTAACCGATTTCAAAGATACTTTCATTATTAGAATGCTACATTATTGCTTAGTGCAACTGTACATTTTTTTAAAATGATTATGCGAGGCTTTAATTGATATTTATATATTGTATTTATAGTATTAGTATTGATAAATGCAATTATATTTATTATTTATTAAATAGTATTTCATAGTAGTCGTAGCAAAGCTTCGTAGCATTCTGTGAAGATAAGTTTGCATAAAAAAAAAGAGATTTCGATACTTAATGTCATAGACAAAATTATTATCTTCCTACATTGTACCTGCGGAAGAAGTGTAATGTTTTTCGGGAGTTTGTATGTAAGTATGTATGTATAATTGTTTGGCTCGCCCTACAGCCCAAACGGCTGGACAGTTTTTGACATGTGTGGTGTCGTTGAATTTGTCAAAATTGTGAGAGTGACATAGGCTATACATTTACAAAAATGACGCCCGCAAATGGAAATAATGGGGGGAGGGGGATTGATTTTTTCCTTACTATAGCAATATGGGTATCAAATGAAAGCCAGTAAAAAGAACATTTCAAATATATAATAATTTTCGCAGTCGGGTGTTTTGTTTTTTAAAAAAAAATGTTTGCTTTTTGTAAGACAAGTTAAGTACTTTACGAAACATTGCCATTGATGGGTTATTAAGGAAAAAATATTCTTACATGCTTCTTCTGAACAATGATTCTCTGCGATCGGTGCATTCTTTTTTATCGTCATATTTTGTAAACACAAATTAATTTAGTGAAGTATTTCGTCCAGATTTTTACGATACCCTCACTGGAGGGGTGTGAGTGGGACCATGTTCGGAAGCGGGGATATCCTAGCAATAACAATAATTCATATAGTGCACGCACCCCCCGCTAGATGGAGCCGGCGGACACAAGTAATCCATTTATTCTTAGGGAGTTTATGTAGCGGGCTCTTAAGAGTAACAGTTATATTGTTTTATGTTATTATTTATAAATATCGGAGTTTCGTGCTGTGAGCCTCGCTCGGGGGATTATGAGTGAAAGTTACTTCCAGACGCGACTGTTTTAGAGTTTCATTTGATTATATTAAACAGTTATTGGTTTACGCGCCATTAGAAGCTTTTTTTGTGTTGTTTGGAATCTGAATTGAGCGACCTTTAACAATAAAATTATCTATTAAATAATCTCTCATCAGAATTGTCCATCTCTTTCTACATTTAATATTCCTTCTAATGCATTATTGGGTAGATACAATGAAATCAGTTGCTGTATTCATACCAATATTCGTAAAACTAAGTACTTACTTAAGCAATCAAACTTTATAAAGCATCCTTCTATTGCATATGCCACCTATCCCTAATACTTGCCAGTCAACCTCTGCTTATGTAACATAGCTGCATAGTCACTTCCAATTTAAACATACCACCAACATAACCCAACTCTACACGTAAAACAAATGCCGATCCACCAATTTCACAAGAGCAGCGAACATTGCTTGAAACATCCCAAGAATTCGTCCCCCTCAAAAGTGGGGGGAAGTTCCCGGCGGAATCTTGCGGGTGAACATTTTAATTGGAAGCGAGAATATTTTGTAATTGCAGTGGTCGGAACCGGCATCTCTGATACCTCCCGAATGATGAAGTAAGAAATTACCAAGCTAAGATTGGAATTTTTAATCAAAATTTTGATATTGCGCGAAGGTTGGGAAGGTGTGATGGCTTGTGAGTGCCTGGGCTTGGATTTTCACAGTCTAAGAAAGGTACACGTGGTTTATGTATTGTGATAATGTATGCACCTACTTGTGTGCTTTTTTTTACCGAAATATATTGAAAAGATAGAAAGAAATATGAACAAGATTGAGGTACAGTGCAATATTATTATACTAATGTGCTATCTCTATATTGTTACGATATACTCGTAGGTGTGCGATATTAGATTGCAAATACCAGTCGCTAGAAAAGTAAGGGTCATTTTGTAATCACCAAAGTTTTATTAAGTTTGAATAGCTTCATTCCACATCCCCGATAATACAGCAAAAGGTACATTTACTTATCTGAACTTCATTTAAACTGTTGAGATTTTCTCTGAAATGACGGAGTTGAATGAAAGAGTTCCAATCAGATAGTATGGGGTAACAAAGAAAGTTTTTATTGGCCAAGTTCTTAGAGCGACCCCTGTCTGGTACACCAATCTGAGAAAATCGCAGTAGTAAAAGCTGACTCTATGAAACGTAGCGAAATTTCATTTCTTTGACTATTCTGAACTTTTAGCTGAGGCAGAGTTTTGAGCTACTCAAGATTTTATTCATTACTTTTCTAGTAATGCGTCCCCTCAGAATAAACTTCACAGTCTAAGTAAGTACTAACAACTACTAATGAACTTCTGTAATGGTAGGTATTGGTTTTTATACAGAGCGTTGGTGTAAACAGTATTATTAAACTTGTACTATGGGGTCACGAGTAAAAGTTGTAGATATTAATGTCCATGTTGACCCCCTTAAAGTAGCTAACTATTGACATTAGCACCGTGTATTAAATTGATATTTTGAAAAATAGCTTTAGTCGTAATTTCCCAACTGATCACCCAGGTTTCGTTAGTTCTGGTAGACACACTTGGCTTCCATAATATCGTAAACAGAAATGAAACAGAAGCCAGCCCCGAATCCAATAACCCTTCTACATCTATATAACTGTATTCCATAACCGATCGCTGAACAAAATAGCTCGCTTCAATACGCCACCGCTTTTACGCTTGAATTTAAATTGGTACATTTTATAAATGTCTTTGAAACGCCGCGCGCCCCAGCCCCTGGAGGCACTCTTTTCTTCTTTTTATAATGTAATTTTCTTAAATCACCCACCTCCTGCCCTCTCAGTTCTTACGTGTCTATTATAGAAACGAAATTATAGTCCGAAACGAACAAAAGATTGCTCTTATTTTGTTATCTTCGGGCATTATTCTTTGCTCTTGCCCGTTGAGATTATTTTTAATTAAGCGTTAAATTAAAAGGAAGGATTATTTTGTAGTGGTTCATCACAGTGTTTTTTTAGGAAGAAAACTGTTTTATATTTAATTTTTTTAAATAGTACTACTTTTATCGTCAAGGTGTATTATTCCTTCGTTGAGGCCATCAACAAGCGTAGGTCAAAGGTAACGGTGGGTAGCTAATATTTTCTAGTGACGCCTCTAAAACTGGATTCATATCCATAAATCTGTACTTACCTGCTACTATAAAAAAATTTCTGTTCTGACACTAATGCGTGATTTTTATAGGAATTTATCGCTCAAAATAATTAAAACAAAAATGAACTTATAAATTTGTTGATACATTGTCAACTCAACTTGTAATTATATAGAGGTATATTTGGACTGACAGCTAAAGTGCGTGGGCGCATAAATAAATAAATCAGCGGCTATGCAGTGTGAGTGAGCGCAACATTCTGAGGGTCGTTCACCCCAAACATCTGTTCACATATTTCAGTCACACTCATCTAGAGCTCAAGTGTGTTGATAAAGAAGTGCTTTTAATCTCGGTAATTAGAATTAGCCTTACACTAGACTGTACGCTCTTCGAAAACTAATTTAACTTTTAATAGGTTACTTTGAAGCAAGCGTTCAGATAATTAAACAAAATTGCCGGGTAATGCGAGAGCTAAACACATGTTAGCAATTTAACCGAGAAGAATATCCGTTTCTGAGGAACCCACAAGCTGCTTATTAAAATCTTATTTGCCGTCCAATTTTATCCCAGCCCGTCAGACGACCGTCCTCACGAACATAATAATAGGGAATGATAATGGCCAGTGCGTATCCGCCATATTTTCTCAGACGTGAGCGCGCTCTCTGATTGGTGCGAGCAGCAACATGGTTGCCCTTGCCACGTGTATTTATAAAAAAGTTTGTTACACCAACGAACCCGTTCTAAGTTTGAAATATGGAATGGCTGCCAATTTTATCAATCCGCGAATGCTATTTAGGTTTTTTTTGTAATAGTGAAGTTTGTTTAGTGCCCAGAATTTTTTAATAATATGTTAACTGTATGTACGATATATCCCCAGACAATTTAAAACTTTTTATTAATTTATTTATATCTTTTTATTTATTTAAATAATAATATGTTATGTTACTTTTTAAATTGTCTAAGGGTATGCCTATTTTTTTTTCTTATTTACTGTTACTGTCTTTAAAGCAACATGAATTATGAGAGCAACCCACTCGTTGTCATTATATTATAACAGCTCTATAGACGCTGTCAAAAAGACCAAAGTACTATATTAAGGCCCAAAATTTAGTATAACATATCGTTTTTATATTCTTCGAAGGATAAAAAATGGTACCAGTGTTTTTTGAAGTAAAAACAACGCTGTGTTCTTTTCGTTGGCGAGTCGCGTCGTATTTTCATCCACGGGAACTTGCAAGATTTACGAGCACTTTAGACGCTCAGCAATTCAGCACATTCAGTCTCCGCAACCATAACTGACAATCTCCTGTCTCGTAATTTCAACGAATTAAGACGATTATTTTTCTTCCCGAAAACTGAAAAGAGAAAAACTAATTTAAATTTATTATTTAAACCCAAAACGCTTAAGCTGGTTGTTTACTTAAATGAAGGTTCGTATATGAGGCATTTAAATAGTTTCAGTTTTGCGGTAACTGACTAACTCGTGAAAAGGTTTACGGAGGCAGCGTAGCTTTTGGTGCCGTCCAACAAATGGTCCATTCGGTATTTTTGACGCAAACAATAATAGACTTTCTGTTTTAGGTGGGAGAGAAAATTTTGGATTATCCATAATAATCTGTTAAGTCCTTTAGATAGTTTAACTTTTGGTTAGGAGTGAGTTGTTTAGTTTGGCTAAGATAACGTATCCGGACGAGTTGGGAGCTGCGGTATTCCTCGAAATGCGCGTTCAAAACCACGCATGTCACTGTTTGTTTACGTTATTCCCTATTCTCTTATGACGAATAATAAGGCTGTTAGATTTTATTGAATTATCCGCTTTTACGACGGAATGATTTGTTCAGATGAGTTAATATACTAAAAGTTGTGGTGGTTAACTTATATTTTTGTAAACCGATTTTGGGTATTTTTATAAAAAAAATGAATCCTGCAATATTTGAGTTTGAATTAATTTTGATTAACCTTTTATTTCAATGATTTTCAAGCAGGCAATGACGTAAAACGTCTCTTGAGGAATAATCTACTCAGTACATACGCGTATTTGCATTCCCAACGTATATTAAGCTAGACCTTTATTAACCGGGTTTAGCCGGTCCGCGCTCCCTGTCCGGGGTAATTTAATAAATACCCACCCGGGACAGTTGGGAGTTTGGGGAACTTGCCAACTGGAAATTGCACGACCGAATCTTTCGCTGGACATGAGCCTAGGTGCGGCTTATTAATTTTGTATGGGTGAGGTTATTTGGTTTAGTGCATGAAGTGAAATGATGGAAAAGTAATTAAAGGGACTCAAATTTTTTTTATCATAATCAAATTGCGCATAAAAAAATAGTTACTGCAATAAAGTCAAAAAAGCGACTGCGAATAATTAAATATTGAAATATAGTACAAACATTCAAAGCAAAAAAATGCATTCAATGCCCTAGTACGTAACAGAATAAATATTGTCCTCTTATATAATATATTATACATATACCAATAATTTAATAACTTTGTCACGACTTCTGTGATTGGTTGCGTGACGATAGCTCCAACCAGTCCATTCTTCATAGTTATTGTCACAAGGTCAATGTACTGGTAGTAGGTACTTACTCGGATCTAGTCAAAAAATATAAGCACAAAATTGGTCCATTTCTTGCATCCTAACACCTCCTCGCAGTACTCGCAGCTGGCTTACTCGGCAAAAACTGCAAAAATATCTCTATGGTCATCCCGATTCCTCCTGACAACCCATTCATATTCATGTAACTTTCTCCCTTTGTTCAGTGTTGTGCAACCAACGCTTTGTACCCCATTCTGTTGTTACTTCAATTCATTTTGACATAATAAATTCGTCAAACTTTGCATTATTGCTTTCGTATGCTAATTTTGTGATAGTTGAGCGAATGGTCTGACTTTATAAAATACAAAAATGTAACGAAAAATATTTCGAGTTCAGTTCGGTAATGTATGTTGTATACAAAATCTGTTATGTGAAAATTTTAAAAATAAACTTTTCTCATCTCGAAATACGCTAATTTAAAATAGTTATGATTCAATTTTGAAAAAAAAATATCTCTTAAATGTTCAAATCGAATAAAGTTGCCCGTGAAATAAAATAAAAACTTAAAAAAAATTGACTATGTTACGTTTTTCATACTGCATTGTAACAAATTAAAAACGTAAAAACGCGCGAAAGCGTCATTCAGTGAGAAATGTTTTTCTCTTCATAACTTCAAGTTTTGAATATTTAATATTCCAAAGAAATGTTTTAAGGCCGGGCTAAATAAGTTCATTTTATCTCATCCCTAACGAGATAAAGGCCCGTTGACTGGAGGCTGTAGAAAATGGCTGATTTACATACGAATGTTAATAACTTGGTCGCAGAGCGAGTCTTGCCTGAAACTGGTTTGGGCTTAAGGCGACGATTCCCCCGTGACGTCATGAAGTGTTACGAGCGAGCCTGCTTTTTCGTAGAGCAAGTTTGTATGTTTTTGTAAAGTAGGTAGAGAATTAAAAAAAACGTGATGTCTGTTTTTACTAACGAAAGTGAGCACAATTATCTTGTATTTTATGTTGAGAAGGATATATGCAAAAAACCTCTTATTTAAAGTATTGTTTCCATACTAGAGCTACGGTGCTAGTAGCGTAACGGTGGCAGCGTGTTGGTAATAGCAACCAACGGCGTAGTCATGATTGGATGGGTGACCATTCCGACCATTTAAGTGACGTCTATCACAAGCATCCGTGCTTCGGAAGGCCCGTTAAGCAATTAGTCCTGGCTAATATCGGTTGATATTAGTCGTTAAGCCTAGTCAGAGACCCTACGGCTTGATACCATCTGTCGGTAAGGTTAGTCACTTGCCTTACAGACACCCCTCCACCAATCCGCATTGAGCCCGCGTGTTGGAGTATGGCTCATATACCTTCTCCTTGTTGAGGAGAGGCCTTTCCCGAGCAGAGAGATCTATTTAGGCTGCCTATATTTTTTACGAGTGACGAAAAAATATTTGATATGATGATTGATTTTTCAAGTAAATTGCAATAACAGTCCCCTTAAGTTGAACACAATAATTCTGAGTGTATAACTTTTAAAGAGTGGATAAGAAGCCTTAATCTCTTTTAAAAGTATAGCTTTAAAATTAATTAAGGCATTAACATTCATTTGGCCACCGGCTTATAATATGTTTTGTAAGTATTTGTTTTTAGTTATTTGTATTAATTATTCAAAACAGCATTCCATAATAATACAAGTAGCAGCTACAAAAATATTTTAGGTACATTCGGCTTTTGACTGTTGAATGAAATATCTTTATATTTTGTTCGACTTCTTTTTTGTTGCTTTGTGTATTAACACAATTAACGCGAGCGTCACTATTGACTCTAGTTTATGAAACCTTGATAATTCTTTCAGAAAACACCTTCGTCGAATATTTTTTAATCCAAATATTTTTGGTAAGTATGGAAGTCGTCGCCTTAAAGAAACTTTATTTTCTTTAGTATGGACGTAATAAAGGTGTACTCGTTCGAGTGGAGATTATTTTTTAATCACAAATTGGTTGAAAAGGCTGGCAATTATTATGGGCTCGCAATCGAGGCTACATATCGTATAATTCGACTTTATCTGATTGGTTTTAAGACGAAGCTTTTGGCAGTGAAAAAAGTAATTAAGGATGCAACTGAATCAGTGCAATTAACTTTGATGTTTTCATTTCTTTATTAATTAAGTGCATTATTTGGTCTTACGTTTAATACAGTGCGTATATTAACCGTGCAAATCTCAAGCCATTCACGTTGATAACAGTTTACACCTAGAATAAAACAATTCGTAAATTGACAGTCATCGTCTCTGAACAATAAAAATAATGTACAGTCGGCAGCACTTTTAGGTTAGGTTTGGAACTACGAAAACAGCTTTTGTTACATATGGAATAGAGATGGTCTCACGGCTAAAGTATAGTCTGACGTGAGGCCGTGTGTACTAGAGATGGGCGATTATTACTAAATTAATCGAATTATTCGAATGGGCTCTGTAATCGAATATATTCGATAAGCAATCGCAGTCATTCGATTATCCTTCGATTATGCGGCGAACAATACCGGAGCGTGCGTTGCGCAGGCCGTACTACTAACGAATGAATCGTCATTCGTCGTGTCTATTAATCATTCGTTCGCTGCCTGCCCTGTGCGCACAGTCGCGGCAATTCAATGGAATGCATCGAAGGGCCGAGTATAGATTATCATTCGATTGTCGATTATTATTCGATTAATTTTCTTCCGAATTACTAAATCGACATTCGATAGTTCGAATGGTCGATTGTTGATTCATTCGATAATTTTTTTTCGAATAATCGCCCATCGCTAGAGTGTACTAAGATTTTTTTCGTTTATATTATGTTCAAACCCATTTAAAGGTAGAATCTGATAAGAGCGAGGTTATACTCCTCACTCCGACATCAGGTAGGCGAGTTATAGTTGGCACTGCGGAGTTCGTGATTCCCTCTCATGAGGCCCTCATTTAGCGGCACTTTATATTCTTTTCACATCTGCACGATATTGAACGCCGTACCTTTCCGTACATGTGTAAGCACAATCTTTATATAGATTTAGTTTAGGTAGAGTTGTTGGCTGATTAATTTTGGAAATATTTTTGACATATTTTCTTATCGAAAAAATATAATTTGGGTTAACTTGTCCCTTTTACTTATCGAAAAACAAAAATGTACCTTTTGTTTCTTCTAATTTAGTATTTTTATTGCTATGAAAATATAAAGGTTTTTTATTAACACATTAGGTAGGTAGTCAAGTACCTACTTACTATTATTAATTGCATTATACCTAATCAATTAGTTATACAACAAAAAAAATTTACATACTTACCTAAATGATGTTAGGTAGGTAGGTATATTTAATAGAGTTCAATTCAGAAGGTTGTTGACGCCAAAATTTACATTCCTTTGCATCATAATTAGGGAGGAAATGAACTCATTGAGAGCTTTTAAAACAGCCCCTCGAAGGAGGGGTCTATTCAAATGTATATTAAGCGACGTTGTTTATTCTTATTTTTTTAAACATGGAATAAAAAACGTTAAGTAAAAAAAAATCTACTTTTATGTTTTTAAAAAACGAATGAGAACCTAGCACACTAACAAAATTGGTTAGATTTTAGTCTCCTACTCTTGAAAAAAAATATGTTGGATTGAAGGAAAAAATTATACCATACGAAAACATACCAACTGCAACTGGGTACTTCGATCGATACATTTCGGATGGCAAACTTAGTGTAGGCATCTATATTTTTGTACACACTATTATTGGCGGTACCATGTTGTCAAGGCTCACAAACTCCATGAATCCCAATGTCCCGGAAAATATAAGAAGGTTATTTATATGCGGGGCGGCTGGGCCGCGTTTTTCTATCGGATCTCTGAGCAACGTAAAATACAAGGTAACTCGCCTATCGGTGCTATTGGAACTTTCTATCGTTTTGTATGGAACATAAACTGGGAAGATTGCTCGGATTTTTTGATTCAATTTTTTCTAAGAATTCTTTCTTGACCATAAAAAATCTGCATTTACTGTATTAGTTGTAGCGTAAAACTTGTACTAAGTATTTATCTTTGACTCGAAGTTAATAAACTTTTTCAAACATAACAAAGCGTTTCTAAATTTGTTCTGGTAGTTTCTTTTTGATAAAGAACCACAAAATCTTGTACTAAAAATGTGTGAATTGATTTCTTATTTTTTTAAACTTTTGATTGTAATAAAAAAATGAAATTGGTAGGTAATGCACAATGTTGTTTTCAGCAACCGCAACCAGCATTTTAAGTTTGATTTATCTATTGGGTATAATAATTATAAACCCTTTCATTGTCAACGCTAACATATACTTTATTCAATTATATTTATAATTCAATCACGGTCTGCGGTTGCATCCTGCCAAATGCAGGCCGCGAATGACAATTGGGGGTGGCGTCGGTCCCCAAAACGACTCCCCAAAACAAAGCTAAGCCATTCCATGACACACGACGACGGAATATCAAACCTTTTTCTTCGTAAAATATCTTAATAAAAGGAATCGCACGATTACATTCTGATCATGCCCCGTCTCGTTTCCTCCTTCCACCGACGCGTTAGAATTGTTTTTATCACTGATTTATGTTTGTTTAGCTTTGATTTATCGTATTTTAAAAGGATGTTTTAATGTCCATGTATCTATACACTTTAATGGTACATAGTTATAATTGAAAGTGAATATGGGGAAGATTTAGAAGTTCACAGTGCCGTACCCATGTCATGCAATTTTTCCAAAATTTAATCTGTTGTATAATTTCTCTGAAGCTTCATCTCAATCAACCTATATCTTGGGTACTCTAGTACCTAGTTAATACAAAAAAAACTGTCAATAACAAAATACTCGTTGCGCATACACATTTTTATGTTTCCCTCTACATTTGTGCATTCACTTCAAACTTAATTAGACTTTATAGAGCGTTCCTTCCCAATTTCGTTTTACTCGCGCCTGACGCACGAGACTTATTCATTGCAGGGCGTGGGAGGGGGCAGAGGGCCGGAGGGGGGAGGACTCAGCCCGAAATAGCAAATAAATGAGACGAAAATGTAAATGTTGCGCTTCAGAGATGAAAAGCCCGCCGCTCGCTCGTCTTGTTAAGCTCATCGCAAATGTACCAGAATTAGGTGCGCGTCGAAAATAATTTTCAACCCAGATGTAGCTAACAACGGCACGTATAAACGTCTACCCGGTGGAGATACGTAATACAAACATCCGTTGGTTTGCTAGCCTTTTGCCTGTCTTGCTTGTTTGGCCCCACATGCTGATGTAGCTTGCCGTTTGGCAACATTCACCGCGGGTAGATCAATATTGTATGGTGCAACGCATCGTAGGTATTCTACATAATTTAGTTAGCTATAATAATATACTTTCTGCGTTCGGTTTACACAACTTTCTTATTTTATGAATGTCTAATAATCTAACAGGCGTCAACTTTTCCCATTTAATTTAAGTGGATGCGTCTCAAAACTGACAAAAACGTTAGATAGCAAGTATATGTAGGCAATGTGTGTTCATGTTTGGATATTAAATCATAAGTATTATTGGATCAATAATATTTGTGATTTAATATCACGCCGTATGTTATTTCACTCAGTTTCGGAGTATGACTCATGCGTAGGGTTGCCAGGCGCGATAGGATAGTTCATAAGGTCGACATTCATAAGGTACCGAAATTCATAAGGTCGAAATTCCTTATCATAATTCCTCTCTAAAAGCAATTTGTGTGTAACACCGAACAAAATTGTTTGATTGTAACATTAATCACTTGAATTTTAAGAAAACATTGTCTTGCACAGTAAAAATGTTTTTGAATAAATTTTGATAGAATTTTGTATCTGCGGAAAGTCATGGATTTTGTTCGTAAAGTGTGGAAACCTTAATAAATATATGGTATCAATCCGCAACGTGTTGAAATCTCTTGGATCGAGAATAGGGAAATGTTATGTTGAGATAAGTCTTATTTATAAGCCTGATTCATAGTAAATGTCTTTCTGTTTGGCTAAAAACCAATTTCAAAATAAGTAGGTACGATATCTATCCTACTAAGGCATTTACGTAAAGAACACATAACATTTTTAAGTGGCTCATAAACAAGATAAATGATTTAATTTATTTCTTAACTAACTTATTTGTAGCAAATAGGTATATTTACCGTCCCGAAATAAACTTACAGTTATAAAGATTCTTACTAACGCCATATTAATTTTATAGCTTAATGTCAAATTAAAATCTAATCTAAATCGTGTCTTTTATTTATTATTAATATATTCTGGTAATCAGTGTTGTTATTAATTTGCTGTAGAACGTTATATGTTTTGTCTAAAAAACGGATATCGAGTAAAATAAATTGATATAAGACTTAGTATTCAGAAGAGAGAGTAAGAGATTTGTCCTTTTTCCTATTAAGTTTTTTTTTGTAGTTTTTTTTTTACAATTTTATTTTTTTAAAGACTAGTCCTCAGTCTAGACATCCACCATTATTCTATACACACATATAAGGTGAGCCTGACAATCGCCGTCGATCCCAGCTAGTACCATGGCGCCAAATGTAATGTTGACCTTTTGCTAACGCTGCACGATCACTGGATCATTGCAAAATAATAGTGTTTTGTACACGTTTCTTTACGAAGAACCTATAAATTAGGTAGCATACAATTTTACAATACGTTTACTTGCGTTGGTAGATTGATTTAGTTTCATTGCTTTACATGGCTAAAGCTCAATGTTGCTTTAAAAACGAACTTTTCAGTCCATACCAGAGATTGACTTGATTTTTTCAAAATAATAAAGGACTTGTCCATTAATGGTTTTTTATTTGTAAATATTACTAACCAGAATAAACTAAATATTATATGAAAAAGTTCACAAGAACTAGCCTTTCTGCATAGTTAATATATTTTTAAGGCCTCCGATTTAGAGTAAAATTGAAATTAATTTTTCTCTTTGTCTGTACATAAATCGCTCCTTCGCCTATATCAATTAACGCATGAAAAAAAAATTGACATTCCATTGACAGTAGTACCTATTATATTATCTGTGGTAGTGCCTAGTAGTATTTATCCACAAGTGGAAAGGCAATGATACATAGCCATACAGCCAGGAAATACAAGTAAGTGATCAATGGATGATGCCTGTTACAAAACATATTTTTTCTCAAAAATGGAGGCGTTTAAAATTCTGATTTCTATGGTTACGTGTTTCATATTTTTGTAACTTAAAGATAAATGTAGGTTATTGGTGGTTGGTGATATTTTGGAATAAAAAACCAGCCTCTATACAAAAAGAGGACAAATCTTTTATAGAATGATTTTTTTTAAATTATTAATATAAATAAATTTTGTATAAGTATGTACTCACATAAAAGATACAAAAAACGTAATTAGCACCATACGAGCAAGAAAACATTGTGCAACTCTAAACGCAGCAGCTATAGTAGTATGTATTTTATGCGGCGTGCAACAAGGCTTATCTATCTATCTCTACTGAGGTAGGCATCAAGATTTCTCCATCTCCCCTTTATATTGTTTTTCCAAATAAGTCGGTTTCATAAAGGCCGCACGTCGGCGACATATGTTCGACGGGATTATGTTGAATCATTGTGTCCAGACCCCTCGCAAACACTGTCTCTGATATTGTGGTTCTAATTGGAAAAACTCTTTTGGGAACTCTGTGGATTAGTGAAATGGTGTGTTTGGCTTTCAATGATTTCAGATTTTTTAAGAAATAAACAAAGTACAAACGCTAATAGTTTCAAACCTCAGCGATCAGTAAAATATCAGTTGTTTTAACATTCAAAGGTAGATTTCAATTTAAAAAAAGAAACGGCGCAGAAGATTGCTGGAGATCACCAGCACGCTGGAGTTAACCAACGCATGTTTAATTTTTAATCAGCCGGTTTAGCATTATTTGACATATTTTGAATGGGAATTCTGACAAATTAACCGTCAATTATCCGTACCGACTACCGTAGTTGTTTTCGCACATATCATAATATGTAATCTTGTTATAGTTCCAAATAAATATATTTCATTTCATTTCAATTGAGGTTTACTGGCTGTTTAAAACTCAGTGAACACGGGCCTTAGCTAGTCATTTATTTCACAGAAAAGTGAAAAAACAAAAAAATAACCCATTCAAAGCATTCCAGAGAAACCGAGCTTTAGCTTTCCGTTAGATGGCAGTGACATAAAATGACCAAAAGGACTAAAACTCGGTTTATCTGCATAGCACGACCGACTGCGACCTCATAATAAACCCAAGCGTAAAGCCAACGAAACAAAGAGATGCATTTCCCCCCTCCTCCCTAATTGTGATATTCAGCTCTATAAATTTTTAAGCCAAGAACTCACAGTAAGGTATTTTTCTTGCTAACAGCAAGTGGGTATTTGCCGTGTGTCACGAATTGGTCTATTAAGACTGGTACTATCACACTTATCACACTGTACTATAATTTTTCATAATAGACAGTACCCAAGTAATGTTTCGAAGGGCCTGAAGTTTCATGCTTAGTTAATCATTAACAATTACTCTTAATTCTATTAGTTGATTACTCTACTTTGGACATTGACTCAACACATTTTTGGTAATAAAAATATATAATATAAAAGTGGCTCGGTCAAAATAACCTATTTTTTGCCAACCTAATGTATATCAGCCCTAATGTAAGTCATAAGTTTTACTTAAGCACGTTTTACATACGATAATTAGATGCGCTGTACCGGTCTAACGCAATTGTTCATGTAGTAACATAAATTAATTATAATGAAATGACACTCGATTAATTCTAACAATGTTTACAAGCCTGTCAATGATTTGTTATGCAAATCTACAGGTACATATGTGATATAAGTGATCCAAGAAAATCAATAACTATAGAATATATATGAGTAATCAAAATGACAATACGAGTGTGTAGTGTTGTTTACGCGTACATGAAGGTCTACTAGGTTAAGCGTGGAAAACATTAACATACCGAATTTAATAAACACGTTTTTATCGTTGCTGTCATCTTAACTGATAATTGAAACAATCAGCCTCTCAAGATAAATCGAAAGAAGAACCTTTTCTAGTTAACGTTTCAGTTTGATGCTAATTCCTGAATTTTTGACTTTTCAATGTGAGAATTTCAGGGATTAGAGTGCAATGCAAGCATGCAGCATGCTTGCATTTGAGTCCTATTCTAGATCCTAATTTTATGAATTCCATGAGTGCCGAGCCGACATTATTAATTTTGTGTAAGCCTATTATGTTTTAATAAGCTAATCGATAAAATGATACAAAAATAAACAGAGCTTATACTTAGCTTGAGTCTTTTTGAGTAAAATTATTCCCAACATTAGCCAAGCATTTTAAAGTACACACGTAATCATCAAAGTGGTCACCACAATCTTGTTTTATTGGCAAGTATGGCAAAGGTGCTTTAGCTTTCAACGTGTTTTCAGCTTGTACCATACTCATTACATTAAAGTTATGTGCATATACCGCCATATCTACATCGTTGCATCCGCCAAGTAACGACTGCACGCCTTCAGGAGGATCTGATATTGCACTTCTGAGAAACGCAAGTGCATTGCACTGCGTTTTTTGCATAATATGTATACATATACTATGCGGAGATAGACATTCCACTGTAATGCAAGCCTTAGGTGATATTTTGCAGAAATGTAAAGGTTCTGCTATGTCATTCACGTTCTGATGCTTTACATCCATGTGAAAACATAAATGTGAAATAACATAAAAGTGTTTCATTCTGTATTGGTGTTTGTGACAAGTTATTTGAAAGTTTGAAGAATGTCTAAGATGCAGTTAAAGTAATAAAAAATAATATTGCTGGCTTGTAATAGATGTTAAAAATTATGAATTTTAGGCAGATATCTATTTTTTTAGCCGTTATTGTCCCACTGCTGTGCAAAGGCCTCCCCCAAACTTCTCCAGTGGTCGCGGTTACCGGTCTGGGCTGGCCAGTCTTCGCAGAAGTGGTCTAGATCATTTCGCCATCGTTTTCTGGGCCTGCCTTTCGGACGACGTCCATCAGGAGGCAGCCAGTGGGTGACGATCTTAGTCCATTTTTTAGGGCACATTCTGTTCACGTGGCCTGCGCAGTCCCATTTAAGCCTAGCGGTCTTCACACCTACATCGGCTATACCAGTTTTGGATCGGATTATGGGATTCCGGATCGGATCCGTTCTCTTAATCCCCAGAACGCTACGCTCCATAGCCCTCTGGCAAACCCCAAGCCTGGACTTTTGGCTTTTGGTCAGCGACCAAGTTTGTGTACCGTAGGTTAGGACAGGTAAAATGCAAACGTCGATAAGCTTGCGTTTGAGGCATATAGGGAGATCTCCCTTCATGTAAGCTTTTAAGGACCAGTAGCTCTTCCAGGCATTCTCAACACGACGATATCTATTAACATATGATATTACATAAAAGGTCCTAACCACATACGCTGTTTTTCCTAAGCGCCCATGTTTTGATGCCGTAAAACAATCTGCGTAATAATAATGATTTATTCATGAAAATGAATTAATTTGTCCAAGTGGAAAAACGAGGACGCACAAATCCACTCCTGGATTCATCTGAGCCCCGTAAATATTTTATTGCCCAAAGAAAAAATACGGGGACAAATTACCGGGAAATATCGGAACAGTTTTCAATCTTATTCCTTAAGTGGAACAAACGATAAAATAAATTTAGCGCTTGTGGGCATTTATGGCTGAGATTTTGAGAGTGGAGGGGATGCGAACCCTTTTTACCGTTAATGGAAGCTTTCGGGAAAGCTCCGAGACGCGTTAAATACATACTAAATAGCTCTTCGGTTATTCATGTACAAGTAAGTTTTAGGTAATGTATTTTTAAATAAAAGAGCACCAAAAAATGCTACTGCTTTGTGTTTTATAATGGTGTATTCATTAAAAAAGCTGATATATTTTTGTATACATAGGTTCTATCATGTCTGATAGGTTTTTTCATGTCAACCCCTTACGAAAATATATGATAGATAAAGTCAGAAAACACGATTATCCCGAGTTGGGCGGCATTGTCATGAAGCTTGTAAGTTATGAAGTTTAATCAGCATTAAATTTAAAATATGCATTTTACTCAAATCAAACCGCTTACCGGTAGAATGTTAGTTTGTATGTAAATTCGCTTAAAGTTTTTACGACGCCCACCGCGTCCAATCAAGGATGTTACTCTGTGTTCCGTATTTTCGGTTCTAGCCATCACACTCGTTGCACTGTTAAATTAGCATGTGTGACAGGAACGGCGAGAGTCGAAATCTAATTTCACAGAATAAGACCCCAGACCAAATGAAGCTGTTCACTCCAAAATAAGGCAACACTATCAGAGTTGTCGTCGTGTGCGATTATTTATCTAATTTATTATAGTAATTTGGACCGAATTAACTAGCTGAGCTTTTTCAAATGAATATACAATATTTGAGATTATCAAAAGGTTATGGAAACCCAGTGAAAGGTGGATACGAGCATGGGCGGTACTTTCAAAATGTCAGCGTAAGAATAGATATGCAAATTAAACCCTTTCACTGTTCAGATGAATGTTTGAATATTAATGTATCTGTCTCTTATCCACTTTATAGTTTTGATTTGAACAGTGATTTCCACTTAGATGAATCATCAGTGTACTTTAATAAAAAAGAAAATTCCACTTTTTCGTCGTGAAACGTCTATTGTTTTACTGTGTGTCATGCCAGTTACAATGTAACACAAAGGATCTTTGGACTCAAATGTCAGTTATAAAATAACAAGATCGTTCCAGTAAATAAATTTTCTGAACGTTACACTTATGTACGGAACTTGCCTGATATGACCTACCCCATTAAGGATCGGAGTGAGAAAAAGGCTAGTTTGTTTCTTTTATTGCGTAATAAAATTCTAAATATGTGTTTACTTAATTTATAGTGGCAATTTATGTTATAATTTTACAATGTTGAGGAAGCGTGGGTGGGTGTGATTGTGCATTGTCTTTAACAGAGTGCATTGTTCCTATTCATGTTATAAATGATATATTTTTCTAAAAACTGACACAGGACTGTTACGAGAAAAGTACTGTTAGAACTTCATCTAAGTGAATTGCCATAGCTAGAAACATAATTATTATTTGCTCTTAGCTTCAAAACATATGAATCTTACGTCTACTTTATTTCTGTAACAATAACTAATAATTACTAATAGTATAAAACATCCAAATTTCAACAGAGAAGATGGTTGGAAAGTTCCACCGGCATGGGATCCCATTTTAGCAAAAACCAAAACAACACCTTGCAGTGCAAAATCTCAAGACACGGTTAGCTCTTTTTGCGTAAACAGGAACGTAAATTAACGAGTGACGGTAGTCTAATTTTTCAAAACTTTGTAATTAACAAATAATACCTTAGTCTCCCTGTGACCACGAACGCTGTAAAGTGTTCGAAACGTCAGGTTTTAAATATAATGTAAATAAATCGTGAAGTAATCCGTAAAATTGTGTTTTTTTTTATGAGTACTAATAATAAAAAAAAAACTTAAACCAATTACTAATAATTGGTTTAAGATTTTTTTATCACAGTCACACCTAAACTAAAAGTACATACCCACTAAGATTACTCACATCTACCCTTAGCCACAATTTTTCAAAGCTATTTTGTAACAAAACACTCTCTAACACCGCGCAACCCTCTTTACACTAAGTGCGTGACATCATTTATGGGAGAGCCGTAATGCGGCCCATAACCATGTCACAACATTCTTAAAATTTTTTGAGCAAAAAGTTCATGGAAATAGTTTTGGTGGCCATGAATCCGGTATAGTTTCTAACCAAAAATTGTAACCGGGTAAGATAATTGTGCTCAAGTACAGTCAGCCACACGACAAGGTATATAGATGAACTTCAAAAAGAGCTTTTATTAAGTAAGGAATAGCGGCGGTCTCAAGGTCAGCAATTGTAGTCTGACAAGCACAGCCGTGAGCAAGACAGATTAGACCAAAGTACATCAACACATGTTTAATTTTTATTCAGCCGATTTAGCATCTTTTGCCATATTTTGTATTAGAGTTCTGACAAACTAACCATCTTAATACAATATTTTAACCAACAAACAAACCGAAATAAAACTAAACTAAACCTTTCATTGGAAATCCTAAAGTAGTGACAGTATGTGTTATGTTAATTTAATGTGAATATTTACTGTATAGGTAGAAATCTGTTAAATTAAATCATTCTTCAAGGATCAAATTTATTTGGCGCAGTCCACAGCAGACATCTTATGTCATAGTTTCTTTTCACACGCATTAAAACCCAGGGGTTGCATATAAAACGTAAGCTATATTCCTATTTACTAACAGATGTTTATCTATCTTTTCAGGCGTTTTGCGGGTAAGGTTCGAGCGCGGTATCCTCGCGGTCGGCCTTACACACAGGTGAGGCGGCGACGCCACACAGAACATGATACTAAGGTTTGAATTTGAACTTTATTTTAGATACAGTACGCTTCTTTTCTGCTTGCTTGATTTATATGCTTTCATGGTTGAGGGATTGGAAAGTTTAAAGTCACTAAAGTATGTATTTAAATAAGTAACTTAGGAGTACTTTATAGTACTCAAAGCACAACTCGAGGTTCAGTTTTGCCAGCTAACTATAGTAAGGGTCGAGTTCACCAAGACATGTTTATTCTTAAACAGCCGCGTAGCCTTTTCAATATTATTTGGCATGTTTGATATGGAATTTGTGGCAAATAAACCGTCAATTCCCGTCCAACGGCTGTTTAAACATTGTCGGGTATAGTATCATTTACCATCACCGTACCATGATTATACAAACTTGAGAAAGCTAGCGGAAATCAAAAACAAAATAATTTAATTTTGCCTATTTATTATTGGATTTGAAAGAAAGAAAGACAGAAAAAGCATTTATTTATTTCCGCAACATAACGCCTGATTCCATCAATTATATTGAGAAAGCTGTCAAAGTCACAGCAGATTTCATTGATAAAGCCAATTTTATAGGTATCAACCTATAAAATTGGCTTTATCAATGAAATCTGTTTGTAGCAAATGCACTATTTTTTGTTCATCTGACCTGTAGATTTATTAATTCTAAAATGCTTTTCTATGTTCAATTATTGTTTTTTTATTTTGCCTCAACCATTACCATTAGTTTGCGTGGTATTCACTCTTAAACAGCAATCGGAAGGTGTAACTGTTGGTTTAACTGATCCCTATCTGATCGCCGCTTAATTTGCGTTTATTGTGCGGAACCCCACCGAGTTTCAGTATTAATTGATGTCAAAATACGCTAAAGGCCCACGACTTTGTGATATACAACATTTGTATGCCTCATTTAACCTAATTATACATATTTATTTCAAAATAAAGGTTATTGCTGCACTTAATTTGACTGCAAGGTGTTGGTAGTAGAGGAAAATTTTAATTTGATAATAATTACTGTTCCTATTTAATAATAATCCAAACAAAATTCTGTTACGTATTGTGTGACTGTTGAATAAGTCAGTCGTCTGAATATAAAATTATATTTTGCGCCTTCTAATTATACTACGTACAAGAGCTGAGCTCGACGAACGAACGAAAATCCAGAAATTACGCCAATGGTAATCGGAACGGCACCATATAATATTTATCCAAGACTCTTCAGTAGGTATGATACACTTACTTAATTAATAAAAATAAACTCATTCATACACTTCATAGCTACGTTCTTGTCGCGGAAGCAATTTCCACACCTCATGGGCTCTGTCAGCACCTTCAGCTCCCTATACGTCATGGTATCAGCTTTTCATTCAACTACTGTGAGCATGCTTTTCTTGGTCTTCTTCTGATTCCTTCTATTTTACGTTATCTATTTTGTAAACACAAAGTAGCTTTAAAAATACAGTCAAATATACCATGTCTTTATCCAACAAAACGTTACATGTACTTACATAAGAACCTTCTATAAAGTGTCAGCTTTTCTCAATAAAAAACAAACTCTACCACGTTAGGCATAATGAGGAAAATTGGTTGAAAAAAGTCTTTTCAGGGAGGTAAACGTGTCGTTGACTGTACAATCGTACATATATGTAATCATGAGCGGATTGCATATTACATGCATCGCGACGACGTGCCCGCGCGCAATCATCCACAAACTCATTTGCATTTTTATTGCATGCACTCACGCGCAATGTGACGAAGGTCGGTTGCACTGAAAGAGCTTTGGCCGAATTAAAAAAATACGGTATCCTTTTAACATTTAAATGGAAGTCCACTTACTGTGTAGTGCGGCGCTACTTACTTCTGAAGAACCTTTAAAATAGGAATGAAAGAAGGATTCTGGTTTGGTTTGAAGACGATGTTTTGTAGTACAGTTAGGGACACATTAAACATTATGTTATTAATACATAAAAAAGGTTACTAATGAAAATAGTAAAATAAATAGGTAAACAGTAAACATATATCTAACTAAAAGCGTATTTTCAAAATAAAATTCGTAAAACGTTTGAATGATTAAATCACTATTCGTATAAAATTGAATTTTTACTACAATTCACTATAATGTTGCATTTAGTACATAACTTGCCCTTTTCAATAAAATTCAAATCCATTATTATAGTTTACAACATACCAAAACGCTTCGCCAACTCAAAAGCCTGCACCTTTCTGTCATATTAATTCAAAGCCTTAATTTATCGCGCTGCAAATTATCAAATGCTCAAAAAAGTCACGTCACAACATTGTTGCGATTGTGATATTAAGGGCGACGTTTTAATCTGATGCAAAAAATTGCCGACTATTTCTTGGAATCAGTTTGAGAGGCGTTCGCATGAACATTTTTCCTCTGTCACCTAAATTTTATGAGCTGCGGTCGTGGAAAACAGAAAACACGCTCACGCACGCACAAAATCCTGTAACTTTAAGTTGACACCGACTTTATCGCAGCGATGAAAAACAGAAACGAAGTTTTACAGTCAATCCTTCCTCCGCGCTTCCATGCTGAAAGCACTAAGCGCGGAAACGATGGCGGTTAACCTTCCGAGTTCTGTATAGCCCAAGATATTGGTGCCTATTCTGAATTTGCATGGGTATTGCTCTCGATAAACTGAGAATACGTTGTAAGCATGAAAATCGTTTTACGCAAGCGATTCTGTAGACATTTTAATTCATCGATCGCTTGTATCGCTCGGTCGATCTATTCCGGGCGGATTACGAATCACAATACGTGTCCTTGAAGATAGTATCAGGTCTTGGGAGCGATTCGAATACTAAGCAAGCGGGACCACCGGCCGTTGAGCCTAAACGGGTATAGAATTGGTTGCTCAAAAGAGGCGGTGGGGAAATTGCTTCTACACCTACCTCCTTTAGAAGTTGACTTGTACGACTGTAATCAAAGCTGACTTTTGTTATTTTACCTATTTATTATTATTTCTCAAAAGATCAAGTTTATGTCTTGTTTGTAACTCAATTTTACTGGTTGAGTGTGATAAATAAAATTTAGCAACCAGTAGGTACCCTACATATTTTTTTATAATAATAATAATATAATAAATCATTTATTCCACTTAAAACAATCACAATTGCAAATTGATCAAAACTTCCTTTTAGAAAAGAAATATTCCTGTGCCAGGAAGTATTTATATAAATTATAACCAGATTGCGTCATCTTCTTCAACATGTACTTACAGAAATTTACAGCCAAAATGTTTTTTAGATCGTCCAGAAAAAAATATATAGAAGTTTACATTAAGACATTTGATAACTAGAGCAATATGCATATTTCGTAACTACATCTCTGTCCGCGCGCAATTAGAATATAGATGAACAAATCTGAAATCGCAGCGGCCAGGCCACCGGACAATCGCCTCCCATCGCTAAGTCGCAGTTAGAATTGCAAATGAATCGGCCGTTTACTCACAAGTCGTAAACTGGGGATATGATCCAGTCAGTTTTCGCGCCATTAACCTCGCCGGACCTCCTCCCACTCCCTCAGGGTTTTGTAAATACGCGACATACATGTAACTAGGATTTTGATTGGTGTATTTGCATGTTACAATAGCTTTGTTTGTTTGCATAAATATTAAGAACCTATATTTTAGACTTGTTAACAAATCATTAAGTAGTTTTGATTACCGATTTTTAATATCGTTTAGTTGTAGGTTCAATGGTTTGTAATCACGGAAAATAAAATAAAAAATATTCATTGAATGGAATTGAGAACGCGGACGTCATAAAATAAAATTGAATTTTATTAAATTATTACAATGACTTGAACGACAAGAATTTTCCTTATGAATTTTACATGAAGATTATCAACAAACTATGCAAAGCAGGAATATTTTATTTATAAAGTACGTACATTCACATACTTAGCCGTCCGCCGCGGCCGTGGGAGTAACATACGCACACTCATGGCGAAGATAACACGACTTGACAGCTTGTAATAATGTGTCCAAACTCGTCCTATCACCATGGCTATTGAAACCCACGGCCGTCCAGCTTAGGAAGACCTCCCAACATAAGTTAACAGGCTGCGTTGATTTGATTACGGGGAGGACCGGAGGGGGAGGGGTGGCTCTAATTAAGTTGGTGGCACACACCCGTTTTGACGTCGGCCTATGCTTTGGAATTGAGTCGTAAACGTCAACTGGAGTGGTCTCTGTAGTTCTGTTGCTCTATTTACTGGGAGGTACTTGAAAAAAAAAACTAAACGCCCGGATTACGATTCCTGATAGAAGTTTCGGTTCGAATAAAGTTAGATGAACGCCGAAGTTCGGATGGCTCAAGTTTCCCAACGGATTTCGTCCTAATCTTTCTTGATAGGTATTTCGACGAGTATGTGTACGGCACGGTATACATTACTCGTAAACGTAGCTTTAAGAGGAACAGCGGCAAACAAAGAAGAAAAAGTAGTTATCTTACATACTATACTCACGCTGACTTCTATTACATGTTGAGCGCTATACAACTTAACTTTTCTGTACCTATATCTGAAAGATGTGGATACTGGTATGACCTTAGAACTATCTTGTTTGTTGCATTGTTTATTACTGTCATTACAATAATACGGTACGACGACCTTGTCTACAAAAAATATATTAAGTAGTTCAACATTTTGTACTACGAATTATTACAAGTATTTTTTTAATACAGTTGTTTAGTAATATTTTATTACTATACAAACTAATATTCCTAATTAACAAAACAACCAAACCTTCAAAGATATTATTCAGACAAAAATATATCTAACTATATACTAGGTCTCGTTTCCATCGCAGACGCGCGGGGTGTGTTTCACCAAATTGGCATCGCTCCAATAGAGGATTGGTGACTGTAGGTAGCGTATCTGTGTATTTACCTTAACGCAAATGTATAAGCTGTGCGAATCTTATTGGGTGAATTTATTTTAGTCACGTACTAATATTGGTTAAGGTAAGTGCGTTGAAATAAGGATGATGAAATGTTAAAATCAATTTTTGGCATGTCCACATTGAGTAATATCAAATAAAAATATCAACATTTTCGAACTATTTGATACATTTCTTATTGTTATTGACTTTTGTACTCAAAAAAAAAAAGTTTTTTTTGTAATCTGCTTCCATGTTATGTTAGGTTAGGTACCTCAATGTGAACACCACATCACACGTAATACATAAATTAATTATATAAATTTGATTTGCGACTTTTTTTAAATTATTATTTACTTGGTTAGCTCCAATCATCCCATTGCTGGGCAAAGGCCTCCCCCAAACTTCTCCACCGATTCCTGTCCTGATTTTTTTAATATTATTTTAGTAAAATGGTTTTTCAACATTTTTTAAACAGGTATTACCTAGCATTTTTTTTTTCATTAAGTCCCTAAGATTCCCACAACCCGCGACAGACGAACTGTTCAAAATCAATCGCCACGACCGCGTATAATTGTTACGTAACACAAAACAGGATTTACGATCGTAACGCGTCGTTAAATTGAAAAAATCCCTGTAAACATGTTTTTTCGCCTTAGTAGGTGAGCACCCTCATCGCTCGCCGAAAAAATCCTGGCATTCGAATCGCCTATTTTATGTAAACTTCGTGACTTTCCGCCGTATCGAATGACTTAGAAAGGATTTATTTATCGTATGAGGCCGTACCATATTTACTTCTTAATTCGATTTAGAGCAGTATTGGATGTTTTAAGTATATTTTTCTTAATGTAGAGCCATTTTATCATGAGGCATTGACAAACGCCAGAGTATAACTCTGACGTCGTCTGAGTCTTCAATTATTTTTAAAATCTTTTTAAAACCATCAATCCCATCTTTCTCTTAACCTATAGTCTTTGGTCTTATTTGTTGATTTTTTTTAGAGCACTCTTGGATATTTTATTTATATTAATATTAACATTTACTATTTAAAAATGTAAAGTCATATCATCATGTTATGTGAATATGTAGTCATCTTCAATTATTTTATCTAAATATTTCTAAAACAATCTATCCATAACCTATTATATATATACGTCTTCGGTAACAGTGCTAGTACCTAGCCGACTTTAACTTCTACTTTTAATTTTCCAAGAACAATGTTTTCGCTTCACATTTTACGAACAGAATCCCAGTAGTAGGGGCTATGAAGCTTTGGAATAAATAGAAACCATAGACGTTATGGGTCGCACGTAGACGCCACGCTCTTCTTAAAAATAGACGTAGCAACGCGCCCTAGACGTTTATGTGCTATAATGATTTAAGCTTAGTTCCTGTGGCTTGTTATGTCACGTTATAGCTCTGTGTGATGTTACAAGTTGACTGACGTTTTAAATTTAGATTTTAAAAGTATTGTACGCCTGTCATTTACTGATCAATATATTTGTTCAATCGAAAATTAAGCTTCTTGCATTCCAAGAGCTACTTTTGTTTTTTTAGACTTTAATTTTGACGTTTTTACACGCTAACAATTAAGGAATGTCGAAGAATATATGACATGTAGCCAGTAACCAGTTTATGTAAAATGATACCATTAAATTATGAAAGTTAATGATATTATTTTATAAATTTACCGTGTATTAAGTAGCTTATTCAGTTTCGCACGCTTAAAATATGTTATTTAGTATCAGAGCTGAGTTTTAGTTTTATTTCGAACACGTTGCCCGAAAGAGATGTTGAGACCAATAAAAAAGGAGGTTGCGGTATAAAAGTCTCAATATATTACTATGAAAAATTAAATATATTCTCTTTGTGGGCCGCAAGTATGGCTATTAACGAATTAATTAACGTGTGGCTAATAGGCCAGTGCTCCAATGAGGTTTTTACAGCTTACTGATTGGCCGCACCTGACTCGTCGGTAGAAATTATGTTGCCCATTTTATACAATAATCATAATTTATAATATACGTAGTATTGTGCGTTATACAGTTCTTTAATTTGTTTCCAGGTTGCCCTGCCCTTTCACACAGACGTCGCTAGCCAGCTTACGACAAGGTGAATATATTTTCATTGGTTATTGCCTCTTAACACGCAGGTGGAAATATCACAAATTATCCGCATACTAATATTTTATTAATGTCAAAGCAAAATATTGGCCTTAATTAGTGTTAGCACGAGAACTGTAATAGGTGTAGATTTTTTTATGATATTCTAATTTACTCCCATTAGTTATTATTCTTTTAAATGAGTATGCCATATATTCGTGCTCATGCCATGCATATTACGAGTATTATGTATTAAATGAAAAATAAAAAAAACTTATTTTGTTTTTCAAGTTAATTGGCCACACAATCATCCATTGTTAAATCCTTATTTAGTTAGAGGAAATTCCAACTTGTACTTGGCATTTTCGTTATTTATGGCTACTGAGAATTTAATATAATCTTTTTAAATCATTTTAAGCTTCCTACAGTACATTTTTAGTTATAAGATAAATATTCCATTTAAGTGGATGTAAATCGGATTTTTAGTCAGTCACTGATATTCATTAACGGACAAGCTCGTAACTTCTTTTCAATTTAACTATCAACAATCCACTGTAAATATGTGAAACACAACGGTTTAAATCTTAATATTATGAAAGTACGAGTAGGTACCTCATCTTTTTTGTAAAAAAAAGGTCTTCTTTAGGTACTCCAAAAAAAGCGCGCATAAAATAATATTTGAAATTTTTACATTTTTGGTAGTTCATCAACAATAATATCCGAAATAAAAGTCGAAAAGAAAAGAAAAAACTAAAGACATGAGATGCATGTGTCAACATTTGCATGAAAAGTAAATAAAAGTCGTAACCTACATACGTAATTTATTGTAGCTACATTTTCCGCGTTACCTCAATACATTTTATTGACGACAGCAGAACATTTTCGTAGCCAATTCCTATAACACTAAGAATTCGTTACGTACATACATTATATACGTTACAAGCTCGGTTCTGCGTTTGCGCAACACACATGTTCGAGATAAGAAAGCATACTTTTATACGGCCGACGTATGGGCGACCAATGGCCTGAACATTTTCTAACGTAAATATTTATAGACGGGCCTGCGCGCGCACTTGTAGCTATGTTTGTTTCTGTCATTCAACGCGCATGAAGCGTCTGTTTTGGTGCTAGTTACTTTCTTTTATTTTAAGTCTTTATGTACAAAAGCGGGATGTGCGTTGCGGATAGAGGTATAGAGCTACTGATTGCTGTCTTTGCCACATAACTAGTACTACATATACTACTACAATGTATAAGATATACTAATACGTATTAGATGAATAAGTTTGAAAAATAATAATGAAAATGCATTAGCATTTGCACATTGATAAAAAAACTGTGATCTGAGCTCTACTTTATGTGAGTCTACATTAATTAGAAAATTGTATTGAAAATAAAACTATTATTTTCAATACATGTAAACTAATTTAAGGATCTATTTGTCTTTCTAAGACCCGAGTTCACAATTTTTTAAACAGCCGGTAAACCTCAACTGACTGTTAATTTGACAGAATTTCCATACAAAATATGTCAAATAATGCCGATTAAAAAATTTAACATGTATTGGTAAACTCCAGGCTTACATATTTAAATGAACTGAGTATCTAAAGCTTTTTATGCGAACTTGTTTACAAATAATTTTGTACGATTAATAGTTGTGTATAATGGAAATTCTTTCAATATAGTAGTAGTTGTAGTCATATCGTACACAATTCAACTGTACCAGCACAAAGGGACTTTCTTGAATAAAATAAAGATTATACAAGTAATCCGCTGTGTAACTTCTGACGGCATGTCTTTTTACTTGCAAATTTATTGCTCTACCTTTCAGATAGTAACATTAACCATTGACGTACAATAATTACCTTTAAAGACCAAGTGTGGGAAATTAACGCATAGGTCGCATTTTATTTTGACAATCCGGGTTGCATTAGCACCGTGTTAACACTGTGTCATTTGTCAGGTTATGTATGTTTATCCATTGTTCGTCTGATATATTTTATAGCCGTTCGTTGTGTAAACAACGTGTATAGGTGTGAAATATTGTAACTAAATTTATCGGCTGTAAGAGGCATTGTTCGGTCTGGAAAGAAAGGGTGTCGTAGTGAGGGTATGTCTTGTAACTATAACGACAGCTTACAAACTAATGTTGGTATGGAAATGCGTTAAATTATATTGAGGGTTCTAGATATTGCTAACGAATTTAGAATCAGTTTAAGGATTTCGTTTTTAAACTGAAAAATCCGGGTTAGGACGCAAATGAGAAAAACTCGAAAATACGTTAAAATTCGTTCAACTTTAAAATGACTAAAATGTGAGGCATTAGACCGCGGCCTTGCCATTGACAATGCTCATAAAATAAAATTATGTAATTTAATCTAGTACCTAGTTTATTTGTGGTGAAATTAACAGACGATAAAATTAAGTTTATACTCACAATAAAATGTGAGTGAGTTGCCGTCATAAAGTCTCGCGTTTTTTATTGGTGGCAACTCGGCGATGGCGAGTGACGCTTGCAGTTTGGTTAAACGGCAGTTTATGGCTATTTTGCCTCCATTAATCGCTTTACTACGCACCCGAGCCTCCGTTCTCGACAACCCTTCGCCGGTACATTGATATGCCAGCCTATTAACAAGTTGTTCAATGTTCCAAATCAGCACTTAAACGCACATAATGGGATAACTTTTTAATCAATTTTCGTGGATTTTGAAAGATAGAAACTATCAAGCTACGAAATATGCAAATAATTATAAACTTAATAAAAATAAGTACATAAAAAAGCATGCAAACTTCAATTTTAAAAATTAAACCAAAAGTCATTTTAATTACCAATCGCACTAAGCGCATGGTAGCACAAACGCGGCGATGAAAAAAAACAACGTAAGCGCTAGGAATGTAGCGACAGAGCTTGGGCGCCTCGCCAGCCGTAGCCGCCCGCCTACAGCGCGGCCGGTCCTCAGAGGGCCGCGGTTCCGCCGCCCGCCGCTAGATGGCCGCGAGAGTGCGCGCCTGTGTGCGCGTCACACTGGCACACGCCGCCACCACTCCGCGCTCGACCGCGCCGTAGAACGCGCGCCTCGCGTGTAGCCCTCGCTGCGAATAAACACGACACGCGAGACAACAACTCGTTTACTCGTCGCTCGCCAACAATCGGCTAACAAAAATAAGAAAAACTGTTGCGTCACCGCACCGACACGGAAAGCTAAACAGACTCTATCGTTGACCATTGTGAACTATTTTTTTCTAAAATTACACAGTTTTTCGAGAGACAGTTCCATAATAAACGGACTTGATTTTATTCGAGGTTACGAGCTTATCATATCAGTGACTGTTCAACGCGTACCGAAGCCCGACGTTTCCACTCGATTATTTTTCTGGACGGTAACCTGTGGTCGACTCGTCCGGTGGGCTAGCTAAATCGGGAATCGCGTTTTAATTTTCATGTGCTGCTGCGGTGTGTGGGACGCGTGTGTGCGTGGTGCAATGTGCCCGCGACGCGCGTGAACCGGCCTGTGACGTTCATTCTCCCCCGTGGCTTGCCCGGCCGCCACCCTGTACCCTGACAACCATGTCGGGGGCCTCGGCGCGCCCTGCGATGCGGCTGCCGCGTCGCCAGCGCCCGCATCCGGCCACTCCGCCGGGCCGGCCTGGTGGACCATGATGAACGGGGTCGGCGGCGCGCTGTATGAGGAAGCGCACGCGTCGCCGCCCGGGGGCTCGCCCCCTGCAGCTCCGGCCGCTGCCCCTCCCTCGGCCTCAAGCGCCTCGCCGGCCTCCGTTGGCTCCAACCCACCACAGCCGCCACTGCACATCCCCGCCAAGCGCTACGAACCCGAGCCCGGCGTCATCAGGCACGCGCAGCAACCCTGGGGCTATCCACCAGATGCGCCGGCTTCCTTCGAGCACCAGTACCCCACCGGGCCCACCTACTATAATCTCCCGGTGGAGAGGGAGCGCAAATCGACGCTGCCCTTCTGGCCTGCTAGCGGCGGCGAGTACAAGCCGTACGCTGATGGTGGCTGCCATCAAGGATTCTCACAGCCCTGCTGGAACTACCCGTATGGAGCGCCGCGCGGTGATCAGCCCCTGCCCTACGTCGGTGGAGAAGAGCGTCGGACGGCCGTCTCCGAGGCGTCCAGCTTCTCGCACGACGCGTATGGGCTGCGGAACTACGCGCCTGAGTCGGTGTCCAGCGCGCCCTACCCGCCCCCAGGCTCCTTACCCGGTCAGTAGCTTTACTTACTCATAGATATTTATGTACACTCCTCGAACCTGGCGCTCACGTTTTTACGTCCGGCCGCGGCTTCTGTTTGTAATCTTTTAGCTGAACTTATCGGTAGCTCGTGAACCAAACAAGCGTACGGCAAAACATTTCCTGAATTTATAAACAAATATACAAAGTGAGGGCTAGGTACGAGTGTTTTGTGAGTTGCATGTTCTTTCAGGTTATAGGGGTTGGTGACAAATAAGTTGCTGATAAAGTTAATTTGTAAATATTTTATTATGAGTTTGTCAGCCTTGACCTCGGTGGTTTCGCCCTGCCTGCCGATAGATGGCGTGGCGAGTTGCGGCCGGCACACAGCGGCGCGAGGTGTGTGCCGCACGCACACAGCTGCAGCGCGCGGCTCTGTGGGGGTGTCGCATTGACACTTCGATGCACACTTTTGCACTATCTCATTCTGCGATCTTTTCTCATGCCATAGTTCGACGATGCTGATTGGCACGATTTCATCTTAGTTTTGTCATTAGATAAGTTTTTTGGTCTTTCAGCTTGTACGGTAATGTTGCATATTTTAACTTTTAAAACATGTTCTCATTAATATGTAATTCTTTTAACATAAAATATAATATTAACTCTGCTTCAAGCACGAAATCCCCAGAAAAGTATGACTAGTATTACTTACGAGTCCGCACGTTCTTATTTACTAAGCGCAGTTATTTAAAAAAAACAGATAAATTGATTTGATCAATCATCAGCATAATTTTTCACGACCCTTGGGGTTATTATTAACTCACTCACAAAACAGGCAAAAACAAATTGACCAGGGTCCCATAACTCCCTAAATTGCTTATAAGCATTGCTACACACACACACACACACACTAAAAAGTACTACTCCTCAAGCAGATTCCATCAACGTATTAAAGGTTATCATTGTACCTAATACGCCCATAAAATTGACGATAAACAAAGCAGCATTGCCTCCGTTCGCTTGTAATCCCAAACCTTCGGCGCGAGCCCAAATCAAAACATTTTCCCACAGACCACCATAAATTTGATGAATGAACGAAACACGTGCTACAAATGTTTAAAAACGTACCGTAAGCACCATTTTATAGGCAATGTAAAACGGCACTATACAACCGACAATAAATTAAACTTTACGTAAAATAAAGCGCCAATAAAAATGTATAACTAATAAATAAACACGATACCTGAGCGTTAAAACAATAAACTGATCTTGAGTGGTGGCAATAAACCAAATATTGCTACAATAAACACATTATAGGCTGATGAGGTGATAAAAAACTAGACAGGAGTCTAAGTAGCCAGTGCCTGTGATTCATTCCTCTGTCGTAAGATACGTATCACTTTTATGAATCATAAAACTGCGCCGACGTCACAGCATGCAATAGTAATGGATTCTTCCCTAAATCGCGGTAGTAAGTTGTAATTACGAAACTACAACCGCCATGTCAATATGAGGGCAATAAAAAGGCTTCATTCATAAACGCTCGTTGCTAGTTCACTTTTGATCGCCGTCTAACCATAAAGATGGGTTTATCGTGCTTCTGTTACGGCAGAGGTGTAACTTGCTTGACATAATTTTGCGTAAAACGCGCATATAATGGCCCATTAAAAGGAAACAATTGTTGAAAAAGTTATACGAGTGTTCACGTCACTTTATGATTGTGTGTTTATGACCCACCTGAGGTTGACATTGACTTTGATTTGTGCATTTACGGGTTACTAAACGGTTTGTGAAATGCTTGTACTAGACTTAGAATGAATCATAGTACAGTCATCATTAGTCTTGTGGTTGTTACAAATATGGCTTAGTCAACTGTGGCAGTTTCAGTCTTTCATAGAATCAGCCCCAAGTATATACCACCTAACTAAAATTTATGTCATTATATCACAAAATAAATTTATTTGAAAAAACTTTTTTTGAATTAATAATTTATGAAACTAGAGACGTCTTTTGAATGCTCTTGAGATGTAGACGAGTTAAGTGAATGCTGCAGGCTGTACTAACATAAAAATCCTTTAAGAAAAAAAAAAACTTTAAATCAGGTCCCATAATCAGCCCCGTGAGGACAGTGTGTCAATATTCTGACAAAACTCCAAATTTTACCCCATCTTCAACCTTATGAAGTTCGACATAAGAAAATAGAGAGTGCTTACAGTTGCTCCTATAATCTTGCTCAGTAGATAGACAATGCTCGCGGTCGGGTAGGAAAACTTTTACGGGCGTAGAGAACCCGCACTTTTATTACCGCTGATCGCTACCTATCCCCTCATAATTGACAACTCGACTTGTCATTATGTTCTCTTTAAACAATTGGCAATTCTTTCCAAGGATAATGGAGTCTGTCTGGAAGAGACTCAATTAGTGGTCTGCTTTTAGTCACAGTTGCTTGCAGTAACTTTGTTATTAATATATAGTTTATTATTTCTGGTTTAAATTTTACTGGTACCTTTGAAGGGAAATTATGAAATATGCTTGTCTCTAAGCCAAGTCAATATTCTGACTTATTTTTCAATACATTTATTCAGGTAACGTAACAAAAAGTCTAATAAATAAAGAATTCATCAGCCTTTCGTTTGAAGCTTTGATATAAAACGTTTTTTCCATAATTTTTCAATATTCATAGACGATATTTTAATATATTATCTTTAACGTGATTTAATTTGAAGTACCGTTACAGTATTTTTGTGAGGTGACACGTAAAATACTTGTATAAAAACACAAGATCGAAAAAAAACTAAAGAAATGAGAAACACGGTTTCAGTAGAAACATATTCATACGCAAACTCGGGATTGTTACCACAGACAGTATAGTTTAGCTATGTAGAAATGATTATTACGAAAACAATTTTTCATAATCTCGTAGGATACATTACTTCACAAAACGACACTAAAAATCCCTAAATTACCGAGTACACATTTAAAGCTATTGTTATTTATGTACGAAAGCCTATCTATAGATTCATGTCTGTCCGTTTCGAGATGCAAGTATTGGCTTACGACACTAGCTTGTGCATTCATCCGCTAGACAATGAGGCATCTATTTCGCAATGTTCATGCGAGTACCGTTTTGAATAATAGGAAATGGTGCAGTGTGTTGCACGCATCGAATATCGAGAAGGTCGCCTCGTAGCATACAAAGTTTATGGCCGGTGATCTCATCAAAGGGACCGCTCACATAAACCCCTCTGCGTGTTACTTCTAACGCGCGGTGCGTTCGCCTCCAATTGTTTCTATGAACGCCGCATGGAAATAGCTAATTTAAAGCGAAATGCACTGCGTTCTGCAGTTCGTAATGCATCACAGTCATACGATAAGAGTACTGCAATTTTAAAAATGAATGCTGGAGCTAGGAAATTGAAATGTTTTTTTTTCTTAGTCGACCCAAAATATAAAAATTTAAATAAAAATCAAAGGATTTTCTAAAATCAAAAGATGTCTGAGATACCAATATGCACAACAATATTGAAAATTGTTACATTTCAGTGTATTACCAAGAAATCAGTCTTTTTGTAAAGCAGTTACGAATTTAGATGAAATTTATAGTATGTCAGGTATTAAAAAAAATCTATTATAAGATGTTCAATATGATGTTTTCTGTACAGGTTCCCTATCGATGTCGGTTGGTGTCGGAGTCGGCTGCGGATCATCAAATCCCCTCGACTGGACCGGCCAAGTAACGGTTCGCAAAAAACGCAAACCGTACTCCAAGTTTCAAACCCTTGAATTAGAGAAAGAGTTCCTTTTCAACGCGTACGTGTCGAAGCAAAAGAGATGGGAGCTCGCGCGGAATCTGAACCTTACAGAGAGACAGGTGAAAATATGGTTTCAGAACAGAAGGATGAAGAACAAGAAGAATTCGCAACGGCAAGCGGCTCAGGCGGCGCAGAACAATAACAACAACTCGAATGCGAACAACCATAACCACCATGGCGGGCATCATCACGCGCCACACCACGTGGCGTTGCACCACGCACCGCCCGCCAAACACCATCAGTGACCCGCGCCCTTCTCTGGGACTTATCCCCTTCACCACGGTATAGCCAGCTAAATCCGACGGCCGAAAGGAAAGTTCCATAGGACTAAAAGTGTGAATCAATGTGGTCGTACTTAAAGGTTTTGGAGAAATCGTTCACGTCCAATGTTTGAGCCGAACGTTAGAACGTTGCATTTGCTATACCGTCTCGTACGTAAGTGGACGCTTTGCCGGGGCAGGCGCGCCTCGAGTCCCAGAGAATCTCATAGTAAGATAATTATTGTGTTGTCGATTTGTGTATAGTATTAATTACGAAATTATGTTCTGTAATTTTAACGAGACTAAGTACATGAGTAGATAACGATTCCTGATATTAATAATGTCTAGTATAGTGCTGATTATTATGTATTTGAAATTTATTTAAGTACGATTTACGAATATTAAAGACGTCACCGATGAAATATAGTATCTAGATAGTTTATTGAAAATACATTTTGTAAAATATTTTGTGAGACTGCTTATTGTTGTATTCGTACGCTGTTCAGGGGGTGATTAGTCTTTAATCGGTTAACTTTTATTTTCGTTACCAAATTGTTGAATTACTCGGGTTGCTTTGGTGGCAGTTATAGATATCCATTGACGACTTGTACGATATTTATGCATTAATATAGATAACGGCAGCCATTATAGCTAAGTATGTACCTATTACTACCATCGACGCATCACATTTCTATATTAAATATATTACAGACATAAGCAGAGGATAGAATCCACATTATGATCAAATATTTATTACTGTTTAATTTCTTATCTGATAATTCGTAAATTTTGTTATTTAAATTATGGATTTCTGACAAAGCTTTAACTCGGTTCCAGTAGATTATTCATTAAGTTACTGTTATGACATTTTTTTAAATATTGAAGTTGATGTTATAATCAATTAATTAGGTATTATGGGCAAGTGCATTAATATTGTCCTCTATTGGTTCATTGTACTGTTTGCTTTAGCCTCTCCTATTACTTTTTATTTTGTTTTAGTTGAATATTTTATTATTTATTTATACACAAAAGTGAGTTTGTGAAACAATTGTATCTTGCTCCCCATCAAACGAATGTAAATTGGGTACATTTAAAATAATTTTGATATTTTTTTTATCTACTTAGTGATCGGCGTAAACTCATCACCGTCTTAGAATACCAACTTTATACTATTTAGCTACCTTCATCTTCCCTATTTTATCATATTATTATATCTATGTAATAAATGTTTTATTGTAAACTTAGTAGTTCAATCGGATCTAATTCATTAAATCTGTATTGTCCCGTAATTATATAGTGAATAAATAATTAGATGTTTTTGTACAAAAAGGCGACCTCGTCTAGGTAACCGAATTTTTTACATGTTTACAGTTTGTTGCAAGCACCTTAAGTGCGTGTAAGTGAGCAGCATTCACGGCAGTGTATATTTGGATAAACTCATCAATATATGGATTCATAGCGTCTTTACAACAGTTATCACTTCTAATAAGAACTATAAACCACCTGTATTTTATTTTGTGTTCACAAGCAAATCGAGAATTGCCATAAATATCGAGGTTGTCAAAACAATACCGTGAATCTGATGCTTATTTGCGCTCACCTTTAGATCTTCGTGTGTGAATCGTAGGCGAATCGAGACTAGTTTATTTAAATCGCCATGTGTACTTCACATCAGAAAAAAATGGTCTTTAGCGATTCAGAAGAAAACGTTTACGTTTCTACATTGACTTTATCTGAAAACCAAAATGTCCCTATTGATTTCCCCAATGTTTTAAATTAAAGAATTGGCCGAGTACTTATTTTTTCATTCGTATCACAATTATTTAAACATACTTAAATAACATTTTCAACCAGTCCTCAGATAAAGTCAATAGCTTACAGCTTAAATATAAAATTGTATATTAAAATATTTCTGTAGACACTATTATTAGAACCATACTTACCTAAACTATATTATTGTAATAATTAAAGGTCTCGTAATTATTATTGTACAGTTAAATTAATGTAGTTAATCACGCCAGAAAATGTGAGGTTTTGTTAAGTATAATGTATAATTAAAATGAATGTGCTCTCGACAGTTTATGACGAATTTAGAAAAGAATGTATGAAAGGGGAAAAAATTAAATACTTCGTCGTGTCTGGGTTATTTTTTCTTTATAATCCTTTTCCCTATTTTATAGCAACGGCTTCAAATGAGTCAAATCAAAATGTAAGAAAAATATCAATTTTATATTTTTTTAAATTTGAAATATATTGATGACAGTTACAAATATTTTTGTTTGCCTCAAAAATTAATAAATACAATGCAAATACAAATTTTGAATATTGAAAAATACCAAGTACTTCTAGGAAGCTAGAAACACAAAATAACTAGCTAGGGTAACAAGATTTTCCAAAGCTATGAGAATTTTATACAGTTTCTTGATGCAGACTGAAACAGCCTAGAAGACGCTGAATATACAATGCATTGAAACATTGATCTATAATTAAAGTTGCTAGTGTCTATTGTATCTACTACCACTAATCCTGTCGCAAGTTATATCAGCAATAGCAATTATTATAAATTTATGAGATGCTACAATTACCTGTCGAGTTCATCCTAACTTATGAGTACATACGTTTTTTGCAGTAAAACATACAATGGCTTGAAATTCTGTGCATAAAGAGTGAAAATTCTTGGAAGTATGAAATAACTGAATTCTTGTATCTCTATCTCCTATTCAAGAAAAACTATGGGAACTTAAGTCCTGTATAAAGAACTATAACCTCTATGTCCTCAAACCTCTAATGTCGGATGAGTATATAGTACCTACATAGTATATAGTAGTTAGGAATCTGTAAATGGAAAATTCTAAAAAACAAAAATCGATGAAAAACGTTTCAAGAAGTCTAGAAGTTATTTGAACTCCGATTTATGTACTTAATCAGTAGACAGACCGACGTTCTTAAACCGCATCGGTTAATCAAAATAGTAGGTTAAATAGTTTAGGATTTGGTACCTATCAAATTTCAAACATTACAAAAAAGGCTTTATAACACGTTTACTACACTGTGAATGCATGCCTACTACATTTAAAATTTTCCAGAATTGTGTGCATTCAGCATTCTACTGTTCATAGTTTCATATCAGGCAAAACAATCAAAAGATGGCGCTGTAAAGTATTTCCTAGTAGGTGCCTTTATGTTGATTCGATTTCATGCCTGATTTTGGCAATACCATACACCGTACACCGTAGTAACATAATTATCTAAAATAACGACAAACGACTTTCTACAAAGTCAAAAATATTTATTCAGTTTAGAACAGAAAATGCATTCAACACCGAAACAAACTCGGTAACCACCGGCTGGTGTGATGAGGTAGCTGCATTATCAGGTAAGTAATTAGCTGAAGAATTAATTAAAGATTTTATTTGATCTTCGAGCGGTACTATTTTTATTTTTATTGATTAAATTGATGTCGGCAGTTTATATTACCTAAAAAACCCAAATAGTAGATTTGTATTTCTATTTCCACTTCCTGCACATGGATTGCTGACTAAAGCGCCATCTACTGGGAAATGCAAAGGGAGTTTCTTTGTACATACTTATCAATGTTTGTAGAGCGTTACTCTTGATTACAACAATATTAATATTTTTTACTAATACTTTAATTTAATTTTTGTATAGCTTCTGTAGCCATGCCTGTATTGAGTTTAAAAAGGTACAAATTTACTTTATTTATGATTCAAAGAATGTGCATAGTCCAGAATATAATTAGTAGTTTGAAGTAAGTATTCTATGAGCAGTACCTGTCAACCAATTTGTAAATATTTATACAACAATATTATTATTGTTTGTTAAAACTTCACTTTTATGCAGCCGCATATGCCCGTATTGAGTTTAAAAAGGTACAACTTTATATTATTCAAGTTTCAAATAATGTGCATGGTCCAGATACCTAATCGGAAATAGTAGTTTATGCTAAGTATTCTATGAGCGGTACCTGCTCATATCAATATCAATACTTACTTCAAACTAAGTACTACAACCAACTCGTAAATATTTATTATAGGAAAAAAAAAACGTTCATTACTTTAGGATAAGGAAACAATATTACTTACTTGGTTTTGTTTTGATCATAATTAATCTTTTTTAGGGTTCCGTACCCGGAAAAACGGAAAACCGGGACCCAATTACTAAGCCTCCGCTGTCTGTCTGTCACCAGGCTGTATCTCATAAACCGTGATAGCTAGACAATGAAAATTTCACAGATGATGTATTTCTGTTGCCGCTATAACTACAAATACTAAAAACAAAATAAAATAAATATTTAAGGGGGCTCCCATACAACGAACGTGATTTTTCAGCGTTTTTTGCTCGCTAAAAATAACGGCAATAGGTAGACGCCTGAAATATTTACAGAATATTAAATAGTATATTTACTTTAAGAGTACATAATTAAATTAAAATAATAATAACATTTATAATAATTCCCATACAACAAACGTGAATTTTTTGCTCGATATTTATAATGGAAACAGGTACACGTTAAAATATTTACAGAATATTATGTTGTATTTCATTTTAAAAATAAATAGTTAAATAAAAATAAAATATTTAAGGGGGGCTCTTATACAAACGCTTCTTTTTGCCTATACTGTCAAATGTTGTAAGTTAATGGTACGGAACCCTTCTTGCGCGAGTCGAGTTAAATAAATTTTATCAGATTTAATATATGCAGGATGTTAAATTAATAAAGTAACTTTAGATTAGTTTATACAAAAAGATTGTTAGTTTATTCAAAAACAAATAATGTCATATGTATGCACGTTCGAATATGTGAAAGAGCGTTCAGAGTAAATAGAACTTTAATTCCACACGTAAAATATTTGATATGTAGCAGTATAAAATTCCATATTCCGCCCAAGACATTTTATTAAAACTCACAATGGGCTTAAAGGATCAAGTGCATTACAGTACAAAGTAACCTGTATTCAGTGCTCTGCGCCCGCGCACCGGTTTCGCCGCCTCCTCGCCGATTAGCATATAAATGAAGCGGACCGAGACAACTTCATACCTCACCACCAACATATCCTGACCCCCCTTCTTTTATCCCCAAACCCGAAAACCCAAAACCTACGGACACCTCACAGCGCAACCGTCACTGGCCGCATTAGTTTAAATATGGAACTAGCTCTCATTGGTTCGCGGTCCTCGTAATACTCTGTAATTACAGTAAAATATCGACAATATTTTACACTTACAAATGCATTTTTATTCTGATATCTTAAGCAGTGATATTAAGGCAACAATGTAGGGTCGGTGCGGACATATAAAGTAAGTAAATATGCGGCCATAATGAAATCAGTTGTTTAGTGTTATTGGAGAGCCTGTTATGTTATGTTGCCTTGGGGATCCAGACTCTTAATATGCAGAGCTCATCCTACAAACTGCCTTATTTATAATCGTGTAGCGTATATAAAAATACCTACGTATGTCGCTACAGCTCGTTTTGTATAGGTTTAACAGATACAACATAAACGCTGAAAGCGTCAGGCAATTTTATCAAACAATTTTATTATGCCTAGAAACATTACAGGATCAGAAGTATCTAAAAATAACTTAAATTAATTGTTAAGTATACTTGTGATATTAATAACTTGCCCAAAATATCAAATAAATAATAAATAATTTATTAGGTAACAATTATTGTTACCAGTATAAGAGTTTCATCATAGACCAGCTTATCTTATATTTTTATTGTGATTAGTATTTCAATCTGTGACGACCGTCTTGGTGTAGTCGTTCGCACCCCGGACTTCTAAACCAGGCGGTTGCGGGTTCGTGTCCCGCTAGGGGCAAGTGTTTGTGTGATGAGCACGAGCATTTGTACCTAAGTCATGGATGTTTAAAAAAATGTATATAAGTATGTCTATCCGTTATTCTAGTCACCATAGCTCAAGCTCACGCTTAGTTTGGGGCTAGGTAATTGGTGTGTTTTTTTAAACAATTCATTTATTTTATTTATTTAATCTGTTAAAAGCTGTATCAGTAGAAAAAAAGTTATCAGAGCTTTTTTTATCGGCCAGTCACGATGGTAAATGATACTTTCGGATAACCGCTTTCACAAAATTCACTTATTTTTTACGAATCCACTCTATTTTTTACTTATTTAAACATTAACTTAATGGAAAAGTAGGTAACCAGCCAGCCATTCTCGTTCATTAAATAAAACGCGGTAAAGGTATACCGTTATGCCAACTAAGTACTGTTTCAGATAAAATAAAATTAAAATGATATTACGAAGGAAACAGCAAACTGCATCTGTTAATATTAAAATTTGGAATGTGAAATTAGGTATGTGTATATTTTTTTTGCGAAATTTAGGTATTTCATTTTTGCCAAGAACGCTAAAATACTAAAACGGTACGTATATGTAATAGTTTTTATTCTTAGCAATGCATTTTTTTACATGTATATTTAGCATGCAATGTTAAAGTGCGCTTTGGAAACTTTCTAAAATGTCAATCGATGTCGATTCATTAGGCATAAAAGTACTGACGTCTTTAATTATTAAAGTATATGTAAGTACAATAAAACGAAATCTAAGCAATCCTGCCAGCGCCAATTTTCCTCCAAAACACAGGGTTTCGACCTTTGCCCGTTTATCAGATAATGTAATTATGTACTGAGTGTTACGAGACACCTCGACTCACTCTGGGTAATTGAGTGCGCCCTCCCGCCCTGCCGCTATTAGGCAAATCGAATCTACGCCCCGCCCGCCCTCCGCGAATATGTGAGGATAAGCCAGGGCTGCCTGTGCGGGCGGAGGATTGCCTTAATTAGATAGCCTGGTGTTAATTTGGGAAACAGTTGGTTATTTTACAAAGTTTATTAAGATTCGTTGTGAGCTATGGTTAGTATCCAGAGAAGGTTGAAGCCTGCATTAGAACTCAATAAGAATCTAAAATATTGTTTGACGTTTCTGTTAAAAGTCTTACCGAAGAAAAACATCTTTCAGAAAAATGTGTGATGTTTTTTTACAATACAGTTATTATTTTAATTACATCAAAGCTTGACGTTCAGTTTTTTTTCTGTAAAATGTGGTAAAAATAAGCTAAAAAAACCAAATGGTTCAAGTGTGAGCTACGCTTGCAACTTATGCCTACCTATCCATTACACAGTTTGCAGGAGGTCCACACTTTTATGCCTACGCATTTTACCTGCAAAACATAATATTATATTTCCTTTATTTTTATGTTAATATACAGCTTGCAGACAGCACCTGGTAGTTAAAAGGTCACTGCTTATCATAAAGGAGAATTTGAAGGGCACACCAATGAACTTTTTATTGTCCTTTTTGAATGCTTCGTCATGCGTGATATTAACTGATATGGATGTATGTATGTTCTTACTTGTACTGGCAACATTGTGTGAAATGTATTCACTTAAATAAGGGCAAGTTAAAGTAACTTCTACCGATACCAACATGTAGTCTTTCCATTGGAGACATTAGCGCAGACAGAAGACAAAAATTGAATATTTAAAGCTTAATATGCCTTAAGTTTACGTTACATACGAACAAAATGGTAAAAAATCTTCCTACTTTTTTATAAAAGATGAGCATTCGTATAAATTTGTAGCAGGTAGTTCTGTATCTAATGAACATTTATTCAATAAAAAAGAGCAGGTTCCTACCTAAACATCTGGGATAAAAATTATCAGGAAAAATTATTTCAAAATACAAGGCAAATGTTTAACGTTTTGTTTTATCCTCCCCATTCCAAAAGTAAGGTCACCCCTCTTGGCTCAGGCCCAAGGTTTCAATTTGCGAGATGTAAATAAAACGGCTCATCTGAGCACTGCGCGCTCGGCGGGATTCAATTTTGATAAGTATGTGGAAATTTCACCTACGGCCTAATGCATGGAACGAATTTCGAGGAGGCCATTCAGATTTTATTGTTCAGTTAGATGAGATGATCGCGTTTTTCAAGTGAGTAAAAATGCTGATTTGTAAAAAAAAATATTGGTGTCTTTTAAGATATTTTAAGTTCATTCTTTTTAACTCCATTGGCAATATTTTTTGAAGAAATTGGCAAAAAAGTACCGTACAAATTGATAAAATTAAAAGTGCCTTACTTTAGTAGGTACAAATTGCAGCTAAACGAGTTTCATATTTCGGTATGCTGCAATTTACAAGTCAATGAACTTTAAAAACTTGAGATTCTTACACTTATTTGCAACAACTTACTCGCGAAAGGAGGTTAATTTAAAAGCCTACGTATAAGTTTTCACAGAGCTTTATTAAACCGGCTTCCAAGTAGGTATTAAAAAGAAAAAGTGTATATTTTAAGGCCAGTTCAGGTTACGGTATTGTTTCTACTCTATTTCTCGGTAATTTGATAAAAATAGAAACATTCAACATGACACGGAAAGAAAATTAAGCGATTTAAATAAAATTGTGTTTAGGCACGCGCTCACGGTCCCCAGGGGAGCGAGTGAGAAATTGCGTGGGAATATAAATAAAATATTACTTACTAAACACCTGTTTTTAATTTTATGAAATAAATAGTAATTAAGTAAATTAAAGAAATATGAATATTATATAAAATTATGTAATTGAGTCAAATTCAAAAACTATTTCACTCGGGACAGAAAATGCCACTTACAAGTATGAACGTCAAAACTTAAAAATCAGTAATATTGGCCCTTAGTGGGCCAGAAAATGTCTCCTTTTTCTTATGCCCTATTAGTGCTTCTTGAAAATATTTTTCGATTTTTTTTTGAATATATTTTAAAATCCTTAAAATCCAAAATTCATAAAAGTTCGCGATACAACAATGTGAAGATTCCAGTGTCTTGTAAAGCACAAACTAGATCTCAAATACTTAAGAACTCCTTTAAATGAAATTTTGGCATCGTAAATATCCTTATGTAGGTATATTTAATTGCTACTGACTGTATTAGTTTAGATCTGCGAGTACCAACGTATATAAGGTAAAAGAAAATGATTAGTTACAGAATCCTAAAATTATTTCTTTAAAAGTAAGATATCACATCTGATAGACAGCTTTTACGTAGGTTTGTTCAATTTCAAAAGATAAAAACAAATTAAGGATGTCTGGAATTATGAGGGTAACGTCCGCCCACGCGGAAAAGTTACCGAAAACTTTTCCGAAACTTATCACCAATAAGCATTGTTCGCCCAATGTTTGTTGTGCGGAATAATAAAATCGGTCGTCGTGCAAAAACATTTCTCTTCCCCCTCGGTCGTATAACTGCGTCCCTCTCTATAGCGAGCGGTCGGCACGTCCTGGAGTCATAACGTTGTTTGATGGTCTGCTCTCCAATGCTGGGAGAGACGGTATAAAGCAAGATGTACGGCTGCGCTCTGGGCGACGCCTATATTTCCTAAACATCTTTTGACGTTATAATGTAGCGCGGTGTGGCCTTGTTTGGGGGACGTTTGGTGATTTTTTCTTGATACTTTTGATGGTGAAATAAGCGTTTTTGTTCCGATTCTTGGTTTCAGTTCAAAATATATAGGTAAATACAGTAGGCTTAGCAACAGAGACGGAACCGTTATGAACAAGAAATATTTAATGTTCTATTATTTCAAGACTTTAATAGTTGGTTGAAAAGATTTAGGCATAAAAAACCATTAAAGCAATATTCAAATCATATAGTCTCGGGCGTAGATGTGAGTGATCTAGGCAATTGCCCAGTATGCGATGAACGCGACTTGTAATTTTTTCAAGTACAATGTCTAATCTTTATATTGCAAAGCATACTTACCAGTTATCACTCAAAAATAATGATTTAGCCATAAGAATAGTTGTCTAATATGGTGTCAAAAGCTACAAGGAAGAAGATAGTCATTAAGATACTATAGATCTCTTAATTTCGTTGTAAACATTTTCATAATTGCGTAAATATTATAATTTTTTTTGCATTGATTTGGTAAAATAATAAACACCAACAAATAATTATTTGCTCTCAATGTTACCCTATACGTACCTACGCTTTTTTCACTATAACCAACACTGAACTGTCAGTCAGTTTTCAATCTCAACCGTAGAAATGCGTCGTCGTGTCTTTATTAAATTTTATTTATTCTACATAAGCGTGTTGCGGTGCTTGTGGCGCAGTGGCGGCAGCGCTTTGGTAGTGATACCATAAGTTAAGCAGCCCACGGCGCGGTCGTGATTGGATGGGTGACCATTCCGACCATTTAAGTGACGTCCATGACAAGCATCTCCGTGCTTCGGAAGGCACGTTAAGCAGTTGGTCCCGGCTAATATCTGTGGTATTAGTCGTTAAGCCTAGTCAGAGGCCCTAGGGCGGCTGGATAACTTCTGACAGTAAGGTTTGTCACTTGCCTTACAGACACCTCTCCACCAATCCGCACTGAGCCCGCGTGGTGGAGTATGGCTCGTACCTCCTCATAGTTGAGGTGAGGCCTTTACCCAGCAGTGGGATCTAATAGGCTGACTTTACATAAGCGTGTAGGAATAAATGTGCTAGTGTAAGTGAAATTAAGAACATTTTGAGAAGAAATCGATCCGGAATGCAGACATCAAAATCAGCAATCATCATCTAAGTCTACGGCTGATACATTAAGGTAAGACTTTTTTCTGATATTTTAAATAAATTGTCTTTTTGTCAAAATTATGCGTTTTCAGTGCTATTTATATTTATAGGAATGTTTGTAGGTATTTAGATTCGTAATTATATTGAAGATACATGAATTCGTTCTGTTTGATTTTTTTTACAAATGACCCGCCGCGACAAGGCCACACCATATAAAAATATGCAACACGGCGGCGGTACGTTACGGAGCGGATACCAATTCTATCAACAACCCATAAACCGCAACCTTTCTTTGTCTCGCTTCTTAATACTATCGCTGGCCCGAGCGAGATAGAAATCTACAAGTTTAATGGGCCGTTACGCGAGAAAAAAAAATCAGTCCGCATTCGCGAGCGTAGATACGGGAGTGATAGTGTTAAGACGGAAGGACAGTGGTGCACCGTGGTGGGATTGGCGATCTAGACTGGTTGCACATGATTACGTAAGTACTATTAGCATACGTGAAGTACGTCGTTCCACTGTGGCTGGCGTGGTTGCACTGCCGGCAACCGGTTTGCCTAGCTAACTCCCCGCGAGGCATATTATGTCACTAGCCGACTGATAGTAATGAGTAATTGCAGTGTTTGTATCCGACGTTCGTTCAACTCTAAGGCCAAGCTTGTATCTGGAGGTTAAATGTCCAATTGCAGCTTTCCCTTCAAGGGTTCCTGGAAAAGTGTTTGTATTTTAGAATTTGTTGATACTTTGAAGCAGGCGTTCATGTAAACAGCGCGATTCCGTTTATGCACTCACAAAGATGTAATCAGCTGATGCTTTTAGGTTAGGTTGACACTGATGAAGGCTTATAAATTGATAGATTTTATTGGTTTTTCATAAGATTTTTCATGTTTTCAGCCAGTATTTATCTATTATACTAATGAATTGTTATTCGACCGCCGGCGGTCTTATGATCCTTAAAGGGAAGAAAGTTTTCCACATTTTCTTTAACAAAACGTACTTTATAATATGAGTAGATAATACTCGTATATTGTCTACTAGTAAGTTTGTAAGTAGTAAGTATTAAGTTTATTGAGCGTTTATGTGTACCTAAAGAAGAAAAGGTTGCTGAATTTATTGATTAAAAGAAGAGAAAGAAGACTTTTACAAAAAAAATAATGTCTGAGAATATGTTTGTTGTAGGTAATAATAATGATGCCCTATCTAAGAAAGTAGGGTTCAATATGTTGCAGATGTACATCAATACTTGATATATTGACAGATTAAGATTTGATGCTGCCATTTCCACACACAGTGGATGACACTTGATTTTATTCGTGAATCTACGTTCCGGCATGCGAAATATTAAATTATAATTTCTAGCTAGTTAACCTTATATTCGAATAGATGCTTATCGGCTCAGTAATGATGTTATATATCGAATTTGTATCGTGTACTATATTTTATTTTCAGGTTAGAGGTAGCTAATTATTCAGTAGGTAAATCTGTATTTACTTACTAACTTAATAAATAGGTATTTACATAATATCCATACTTGGTTGATACAGTATAGATTAATGTCATAATTCATGTATTACACCAGTCTAAATGAACATTTATTTACATTATCAGGTTAATTTATATACATGTTGGTACATAACTTTAAGCTTAATATATAAACATTATAATTTTACTGCTCATAAAATGACACCGATCATAGATTACATTTATAAGTAAATGACTTGTGTAAATATATAAGTTATCCATAATCTATTTACGATTATACTGTTAAATATTCTTACAAGATTTAAACATTTTTAAATATTCTGTCAATACTCACAGTCGTAATGATCCTACTGCTGGATTTTTAAACTTACCTCTGACAGTTTTTTAAAGAATCTATAGCACATGCTTTGTATCATAGACGAAAATATAACATATTCATTGCATGTCTGATGTTTTTGTGTCTTTGTTATCTATAGGTCCAAACTACGTCCATAGTTGTGTTAAATGTTAATTAATTGTTTCTTTTTTAATAAAACAAATTAATGAGTCAGCCGCCACTTCATAAAAACAGTGTCCAATCAAAAACCCTTTTAGTGTCACATTGAGCCGTTGCGCAACTTTCACAAATTACCATAACAACGACCGACTCCGGTAGTTTGAAAACAATTTCTTTTAGGAATTCGAAATGCTTATTGTGGACCTTTCCATGTATCGGCTGTATTTGCATAAAAATGTGAGTCCTTTGCTTCCATTTGAAGCTTGAAAAAAAATACGAAGACGATTGACAAAGATCTAAACTCTCTATGCTGTACGTCGATGGTCAGTCGATAGAAATACGTATCGAGGTAAAGGTGTACAAATAAAGTAAGATCTTAATGTTCATACTGACTTTTTGTATCGATAAGCTGATGGGAATATGTTTGGGTTAAGTATGATTTACAAAAGGATGAATCTACCTATACCTTTTTAATCCGCTGAACTTATGACGTGCGTGCCTTTCAAAGTTTTCCTTATATGAATCTACAAAATGGTTAAAAAAAATTCTAAATATAAATATACAGGTGGTATTTGACTTAAGTATCTGTTTTATAGAGACCCTTTACTTTCTAATCCTCTTACGAACTAATTATATATTTTATTGTGTTTTCTTCCTGTAATTGGTCAAATTTTAACTTGAAGTATGTAGAAATATGTATGTATGATAGATTGACGACATCACGTCAAGGTAACGCTGAGACATCTTATGCCGTTGTAATAGGATACAAAGTCTAAAGTCCGAGGTGCTGGCCACTGTACATATGAAGAGATTACTTTAATTGTAAAAACAAAACGTGAACAGGGCCCAAATTGACAATGTCAGACCAATTTCATTGCCTTACTTAGATATAAAAAAGATGATATCATGGTAATTGTAAGGTTCATAAAGGAGTTTTGAATTGATTTAATAAATTTTAGAAAGCAAATTTTATAATCTATGGAAGGTTATGAAGGTGAAATCACAAATAGGTACATCTGACATCTAACCAACACGTTACGGATACGTAACGCCTTACCTTTGGTAGCAGAACAAGACTCTACCATAATTCCAAAAGGGCACGTATCTGACTTGTACTCATATAACATTACTGCGTAGGAGTTTATCTCTCGATCCTTATCCAAAGTCCAGTCCCTCAAATCCGTTGCTATGCAAGCTGCAAAGCATGTTACACCTACATTGTTAAGTAAGAAGATTGAAATTCCAAAAACAATAATCAGCTTTGAAGACTGGACAAGTGGACAAACTCCCAGTTTGTATATTTTATCTACATAATCTTCTGTACACTGGCATTTGTAACACATGTGGACAGATCCCGTAGTTTTGTAAGTTTAAACATTCACTTATAATACTTTTTTACTCTATTTTGTAAGATCTAGGGAAATTTTTATGGGTATTATGGTTTTATTTTTAACTGTTTTTGATACATTTCAATTTTCGGAATCCTCTTACTCTTCAACTACTTAGTTATATTTATTTTCATTTAAATTTTTAAACACCATAACGGCAGTACCACTTTATTTTAAAAACGGTTTTTCCTATTTTTATTCTTAGTTCATTCCTTGAGGATTACTTATCAGTTTATTAAACAATGCTCAAATAGCACTCAATTCTTAAAGTTTTTTATTCCGGCTCTTCCTAACAAAATACATAATAAAATCGACTGCTCCACTTCTACTTCAAAACAAAAACAATAGAAAAAAAACTAGAAAGTAGGTCGCCCACGTCTCTATTTGTTTCGGCTGACCGGGCATTCTCATGCAAATAAGTTATAGCCAAACTTCGTCTGGCCTTCGGTGGCTTCTGAATACAATTCGGTGTTGGCTGGCATTCGTGTTGCTAGTGCATAACGCTGATCAATTAAAAAAAAAACGCTAATTAATTTAATTCGTAAAGTTCAGTGCACCTTAGTGATAAAATGTGTTCTTTTTTGTGGCTGATTGAACTAACTTTGTGTTTACATAAGTGTGTGTGATGCTTAAGTGAGAACTGATGTGTTTTTATATCTTCTGATTGGTTGGGTGACACAAAAATACAATGGAGTAAAGTGTAGGTGTACCTACACGCATATTAGCGTTGGTATTTATTGTACATAGTCTTAAGACAAATTGGCGTTAGATGAGTAAACTTTCTGTTATATCATTATTTTGTCGTATCAGATTTCAGTTAATCGTTTAAGCGATATCAAAAGTAATCTAGTAATTATATTGCTGATATATACTATACCAGCAGATGACCGTGACTTCATTTGCCATACAAACGTCCACCCCCTTTTCACCCACTCAGGGATTGCATTCTCAAAAATGCTGAAATACGTTATTTCTAACCAAATAGCAATGTACGATTTTTTATCGATTTAGCTTTAAAACTGACGGAGTTTCATACAAACGTACCCACCCTTTTTTACCTTCTTATGGGGCATCCAAAAATCCTTTCTCAGTACTTAGCCTTTAGCTATAGCTTACCTACACAATAAAAGGACTTCTTACGCTACCTATACCATAAAAGGAGTCATGGTGTAAAATTTCATGTTTCTAATCTTAATAGTTTGGGTTATGCGTTGATATTTCAGTCAGTCATTAAGTAAGTTTTCCTTTTCATATATTTAGATGACTTATCTAGAGCTATTTGTTGTCAGGTATTTATGCAAATGTATCTCATAAAATGGCACGTAATTAAGTTACATCAAAGCATATTTCCTTTGTTCAAAACAATTATATTTCATAGGAAAATCACACGCTTTATTTAAAATACCAATTATTCCACTTAATGGCAAGCAGAATTAATTGCAACATCAGTTTAATTAATTTTAGTTGAAATATTATTGTACAACTTGCAACAAAGTTGAAGCCTCGATTAAGTGCACAGATACACTGGCGGCTTTTCTCATATTTTATATAGTTAATTGGTTAATTAGTAGACTTTTATAGTTAATTATGTAGATGCTTCATTTATTTACTTACAAGTATAACCCTGAAGGTTGCTTCGACTTAATTAACATACCAAAGTAACCAAGATAACGTTAAAAGCTCATCATCTTAAGCTCATCAAAGCTTTTCACTGAGATAAAAGTGGTATAGCGAGGATATTTTTCGTTCCTTCATTTTGAATCATGCAGATTAAGATGCATTAAAATAGTCATAATTTTGAAATATCTTTTTAATATTTAAAACATTAAATTAAACCTTTAACGGTCATAAGCAAAACGGTAAAAGCTAAAAGCTTTGTGAATCGTACTTATTCGTATTGAGCTTATACTATTGCGTTTGGAAAATCGCTATTTCATCGTGCAATTGATATTAATTTCATGTTATTTGAGATGAATAAACCTAAGTAATTAGTTGTTACACTCGATTCATAATCCATCCTGAATTGTCCAAACATGAAATTACCCTACCCGCAGTGTTTAGTAAAAATATATAGTCAAAGTAAAATAATTTATTCAATTTACGACAGAAACGCCACTTATGAAGTTACTGAAATTTTTATGGCACATGAACCCGCACTCTGTTGGTGAAATCCTACGCCTTAAAGTGGGCTGATCATCTCAGAAACGTGTTGTAATATGGCTAGTCAAGTAAAGGTCGAAGTCATATTGTCCAAGTACATTATGACAACAAACAAAGATATAAAATGCCGCATAAGTGCATGAGCTACATAGTTGCTGCGACAAAGTGTCGCTTGTCTCCTAAATTGTTGGATAAACAGCGTAGGATCGTATTCAGTTCTCAGTGAATACCTATTTAAATCGGGACTGAAGCTTAAGCGTGGTACAGTTGCTAAGAAAATTGTTACCTTCTAATCTTGAATGAAAAGACAGAGAGTTTTCTTTACTTACGGCAATAAAAAACGATGATTTCTTTAAAAAAAAAAACTTGACGAAAAGACCAGATTCAGACACAAAATCTCTCACAAAAGCTAAGCTGACAGATTTTGTATCTAAACCTGATTCTTTGATTTCTTCTAGGGTTCATTCATATGCCCAAATTATATTTGGGCATATGAATGAACCCTAGAAGAAATACAATACAAATTATATTTGGGCATATGAATGAACCCTAGAAGACCAACCCTAGAAGAAAAACCTTTTCACCACTTGATTTAATTTATTTATTTTATTAACCTCTTTCAAATAATTAATTATACATAAAACTGCCCAAACTTCATGTTTCTTTTCAGAATGAAATGCTCGTATAGTTATAATAATAATATTTATTACATGAGAATTCTGTCCAATCTAAATTTACCGGCTTTTTAAACTCGGGTCTAACTGCCATATTTAGAGACATCAATTAAAGTATGATGATGATGATGCAATCCTGGTGTCCCTTATCAGGAACATAGGGCTCGAAGAAGGGATTCCACTGCAATTAAAGTATATCCTTCATTAAGTCTCATGCCGACCTTTTCTATTTCATTGACAAAGAAAGTGACAGTACAAGACTTAATTATAGATTAAATTTAATGTCTCTGAGTGCGGCAGTAAGATGCCTTGTTTACTTAGGTACCTAAAATGTTTTAACCTTTTTTCTTTACAACTGTACGTACATATTTGAACTTACTCAGTAAAATGAGGTCTTGGTTGTTTTTGATACGTTTTGTTTCTTGGAAAACACGACTCCAGAGCGATATCATTTTATTGAACTTACTTAGTTGAATAGATAAGATACGTAATATATTTTTAGCATTTTATTTCATTTGCTTTGTAGTTTTCTTTTTGTAAAAATACATTAAGTGCAGTAAATAAAACTTTTAATTAAACAATACAAAGTTAACTCAAGGCAACGGTTTTGATTACATTCGATAAGGCATTGGTAGTTATTAAATAGGTATCTGTGCTTATAGTAAGAACTTATATATATTTTTATGTTGCTTTGGCGTATATTTTGAAATAAATCCTTCAATCGGATAATCAAAGGATGAAACCATTAGAAAAGTCATATGCTTAATTATCACGGTAAGATAACAATAGAACGTAGCGCGACATTATAGCCGACCCTTTACATAATTATTCTTCATTCATTTCATATTAAGTAGTTATCTATATACATAGCCGCTGGTCCGTCTGTCTGTCATTTCAATTGAACTGCGTATCAACTCTGTCCACATCAATTGGTGTAACAAAGAAATATTGAGGGACTTAATTTAATATTATGAAATTGTGTTAATGAAAATGCTTGGTCTTTATCGGGTTGAATATCCTATACGGTTTTAATTGATTCGGCATCCTTGCTTAACTCTGCATCTTGTAGCTATATTTGAATGAGTGAACGATGTGAATTGAGGTTGTTTGGAACCATCCAATAATATCGTATTTTTTGAAGGATTTATTAGCAAAAGTCAACACAAAATGCTTAATTTTCCTGCTACTGGAAAATGTGACTTTTTTAAAATTCAGTTTTAATTCACACGAGACTTACACCTAGTATGAGTACGTACTCATCAAGATTTTATAACCAAACGATTAGGTGCTTTGGGAGGTTACTGCTTAAGTGGTTTTTCAACAAAAGGTTATCGAAAGGCACTTTGCACATGATTAAATGCTATATAAACGATTGTAATTATTGAATACAAAAAGCCAATAAAATTGATTAACGGATTGTTTTTATCTGTGTAACATACACCACATTAATGCGATTCAGTTATTAATAATTCATTAGCGGTTAGCAATTCAGAATTGCATTTACTAGGTTTCTCAATCAATTTATTTTATTTTTTATTTTTAGTTAAACGTAGTATATCAATCTAGGTATTGGAGGTTAGTTTTATAATGTTCTAGACAAAAAAACTTGAATGACATACCAGTATCTCCCCTTTTTAAATCTTTATCTTCCAACGACATCATCTGTGGAAAATCTCCTATTCTTTGTATTCTTTCAGCATTCATTTCTTAGGTCTGCCCCTAGATCTGTCCCTAGGTTTTACACCAGATGCTCGAAAGGTGTAGCGTAATATTACTATTAAAAGTATGAAGCATAGACCTTTTAGGTTACAAGACTTATTACGAGTATTTGGTAATTTGGGGTGCTAGTCACTTTTGTAAGACGTCGCGGTACGAGCAACGCACGTGTAGGCAAAAAGAAATTAGGTATTGGTCAATAATTACTATTTTATACTTAAAATTGTGTAGTGTAATATTACTATTAAAAGTATAAAGAATAGACCTTTTAAGTAACAAGACTTATTACGAGTATTAGGTAATTTGGGGTAAAAGTCATTTTATGTAAAACGTCGTCAAGCAAAGCACGTATAGGTAAAAATACATTAGTTATTGGTCAATAATTACTATTTAATACTTGAAATTGTTATTACAACCATTTTCGGAATTGCAACTTAAATCATTAAAGCATCATCAAAGCAAATGTTAGCAGTAACTTACTTGGATTTCGATCTCTTTAACAAAACCTACGAGCTAACCAAAACTCTCTCACCCGTACGCTAATGAAAGACAGATCCGGGTAAACGTAGCCGGACCTCGCCCGTCGATAACCGATGCAAATTCTAGACGTGCTGCACAGCGCATGAGCACTCCGTATATCCGATCGTAAAACTGTTACAGCCTCCCTTAACCCCCCAGCCGTCTGCCTTTGTTTTTGGAACAGGGGCTAAGAACTAAGACCCTTTAATGACAGCCTTTTTGCGGCAGGAAATTTCGGTGCGCTGTAAGGGTTGAATTCTAATCTTGAGACGTCTAGCTTGTTTTCGTTTGTACATTAACACTTTATTGCGGGCGGTTATGGGCGGTCATTATTAGGGGTGACTTGGCTGTCTTATTTTGCCTATTAAAAGATATATATTTCTGTAGACATTTCTGAAAATTTACAAAGAAAAAAATAGCAAATGAAAGTCATATAAGGTGGTCCCATCAGTGATTCAATCAGTCATACCCAAATAGACGAAAAAAAAAATTTTTTAACTTTGTTTTTAAATAATAAAAATAACAAAACTTTTCACCTTGTCAAACCCTGTACACTAAATTGACACCTATACATACATACGCCAATGACAACCTCATCTCAGGTATGGGCATATCATCACGACGCGAGGCCGTTCCCCTTGGGCCAATTTGTTATTCCACGCCCGTGCCCCATCGAGCAGGTAGCTTCGAATGTACCGTCAGCGCCTCAACCTACCGAAAACTGACATAATATCTCAGAAAATATTGAACTCTATATCGCTAACATTTGGTTGAAATTTGGTTGCAGAAATTTGTCAGATCAGGACTGGTTGATATGCTGCTGACTGTACTATAATAATACAATGCTTATATAGGTATTCTACGAAATGGTGGAATTCATACGCGAACTATGGAAAGAAAATAAGATTACAAATGCGGGCATAGAAATAGGAACCTATAAGGAATAGTTTTTGACAGCCTTGAAAAGATACTTAATTATTGTAATAGAAGTAGCGTTGTTGTTGTTTGTATGTCTTTAAACGATCAATTTATGTGTATTAATTTATGTTTATTTGTGATCTCGGGATCAGGGGTGAAAAATCGATCTAGGTTAGTCTTATGTTTAGGAAAACGCGTTTTATCGAGTTTTCATGCGTTTTTCTTTTACATTGTTTAACGCATAAAATGGTCGCTAATTTCGCACCGGTAAACCTATTAGCCTATTGGTACCAATCTTTAAAAATAAAGGAGACGTGCAGGAGTGCAACAACTATCGGGGAATAAAGCTAATGTCACATAGTATGAAACTGTGGGAAAAAGTAATTGAGAGACGAGTGAGAGAGGAGAGCGTCATTTCACAGAACCAATTTGGTTTTATGCCTGGTCGAGGAACAACGGACGCCATATTCGCCATTCGCCAAATGTGTGAAAAATACAGAAGTGCGCATAAAAACCTCCACATGGTGTTTGTTGACCTCGAAAAGGCCTATGACCGAATACCTCGTGAGGTCCTGTGGTGGGCTCTTAAGATGAAAGGAGTGCCTGGAAAATACCTGCGTTTGATCAAGGCAATGTACCACAGATGCAGTACCCAAGTCCGGTCCGCTGTCGGCACGACCACGAGTTTCAATGTGGCTGTAGGCTTGCATCAAGGATCAGCGCTAAGCCCCTACCTCTTTCTTATGATATTGGATGCCCTGACATCGGACATACAGAAAGAGGCCCCTTGGTGCATGTTGTTTGCCGACGACATTGTGCTCGTTGCCGAAGACTCTCTTGAGGTCCAGAGCAGACTGGAGGAATGGCGACAAAGACTGGAGAACGTTGGCCTTAAAGTCAGCAGAACCAAAACCGAGTATCTGTTCTGTGACTTTGGCGGTCTCTCCAGTCCTTTACCTATAACCCTTGCAGGAATGCCCTTACCAGTCTGTTCCGACTTTCGGTACCTCGGGTCTATCGTGCAAAATGACGGCGATATTGACAGGGACATTAAACATCGAATCAACGCAGGTTGGATGAAATGGAGGCAGGTCACAGCAACAACATGCGATCCACGGATGCCCTTAAGGTTGAAGGGCAAAATTTACAAGACCATCATAAGACCTGCCTTACTGTACGGATCGGAATGCTGGGCCGTTAAGAAGATGGATGAAAAACGACTGCATGTAGCGGAGATGAGAATGTTGCGATGGATGTGTGGAGTGACAAGAATGGACAAAGTAAGAAATGAATATATAAGGGGAAGTTTGCAAGTGGCGCCTGTGACAGAAAAGATGACGGGAAACCGTTTATCTTGGTATGACACGTGATGAGAAGAGAGGAAAATCATGTGACAAAAAGAGTGATGAGTATGAATGTTAGTGGATGGAAGGGAAGAGGCCGACCTAGAAAGAGATGGATGGACTGTATAAAGCATGATATGATTGTGAAAGGAGTGGATGAGTCAATGACGAGTGATAGGATTGTATGGAAGAGAAAAAAACATACTGCGCCGACCCCAAATATAATGAGAACAGGGCAAGCGAATGATGATGAAACATGAGTGTCGTGGCCGAGTGCATAATACGTAGGACTGGTAGTACTACGTATCTGGGGTTCAAATCTTGCTCAATGACAAAAAAAAATACTTTTGTTTTTATTTTGTATTTAATCCAGTTAAATATTTTTTTAGTTTTTTAAATAAGACTAACGAATTATAAAGCTTTTTTTATTAAATAGTAGTACCGAGCAAACCTCGGTAAGTGCGTTTTTTTACTATAAATTTTTCATTCTTATTCTATTTTTTCAATGAAGTGGTTTGCCATTGCCTTCTCCATTTCACACACTAACCAACTAGCTTTTTAAAATTTAAGTTTCATAAATTATATTTGACTTCAAGAAGAAAATATAAAACGTGCCCTTTAATTAAATAGTAAATAATTGTTGAAGCCCAAAAACAGAATTGATTGATTTTCATTTGAGCCATCATTTCTCATTTAAGCTATCAAGTTTTCCGCCCGATTTCCTCGTATCGCTTCGACCCAGTAGGTACTATTGTACTTGTTACCTTACCGTGGCCTCCAGTGTCCGCACAGTGGTAGCGAACTGTGATCGGAATATAAAACAGACAAGATTGCGCTCTGACCAATCGATTTTACACTGTGGACGTGTAAATATAGGTTCGCTTTTGTTTTAGTTTGATAAAAAAATTTATTAACCTAGTTATTCCTACTGATAAGAAATATCTTCAGCATTTATTCTCTGCTTAAAGCTTTCAAATTATGCCTAGATTTGCTTTGTTAAACGTTATGTACTTTTACATTATAGAAAGGGTGTCTTATTCTGCTTATATTTATGCTATTATGGCTTTGTACCTATTTGCTATTAGGCCTATTTGTTATGTCTACTTTATTTACCCCTTTCTTGTAGACAGGAACTGATAAAATACGAACAACCAAGTCATTCCACGGAATTGTGCAAGGAATATAATTCGTTCACAAATTCAGTTATACGAAACCTATAACCCGAACCATTTTCGGAGCCCTCCGTACGTTTGAGTTTATCTAATCTGTCGTTATCTGAAGCTAAAGCTCTGTTGTCGTGAGCTGACTCTATCAAGCCGCCTTATTGTACGGTGCCATGCATTCTTGGAATGTCTATATCGTTGATTCGTGGCTCTGCCTACAGGTCTGTGTAGGTTAAATCCACGTTTTCGGGGTTCAACTAATAGAATGTTTTTTGTGAAGAAATGGGGTGAGGGTTGATAGATGATAATCCTTTTCGATAAATTGTGGTTAAACGTTTGTGTAGATATGACTGGAAAAACTTGATAACAGCAACTGTTCCTTTTTAGAATCATTTATAGATGTAAAGCATTCGCCAGAACGTCGTATAATATTATTAAACTTATTCACTTTTCTCTGAGACTTCCTGGTTCTTTTCTGAACCGCGAATGAAGTAGGTATACCTACATTATCCTGAACTAGGTCCCCCATAAAAACCTCCCGCCGCGTGTCGCCAACAGCACGATTAACCCTCTACACCCAATTGTTGATCATTAGCCACTAATCCGGCTCATATTCAATCAATACCCAAAACTTTACCCACACACCTCCGCCCGCCTCACCCCGCGTCGCGCGACATTTAATGACACCCGTGCACCGCGCCCCGCACACCATTATGGCCCTTAAAAACAACCCGGTAAGACCCAGACTCCCCTGAACACGCCCACCGCGTTATATAGCACCGAGGATCTATAAAAGTTACGTCTGTAATCTAACATAAAACTCGGGCCGTTTAGATGCGAACGCGGCCACGGACGACACATCTCGGTTCGCTCCGCACTTTTACCGAAATATGAAGGTGTTTTTTCTGTGGTACATTGTGTTTTTTCGGTGTGAAAACGTGGTTTTGTCGTGTTTGTCGCGCTGACGCCGCCGCACGCCGCGCGCCGGCTTCCTCCGCGGCTGCTGGCCGCAAACAACCGTGAGTACTATGCATATTAGTGTTTTAAGTTCACGTGACGTACTGCTTTTCATTAGAAAAACGTGTTTCTGAACAGATAAAGACACCATATAGGCTGTAAAAAATAAAGGAATCGAAATTTCGCTTGTTTTTCAACAGGAAACGGTTGGTTTTCCCTTATTTGTAAATGAAAAACGCTGCTCTTTAGCAGCTACGACGACTTTGGTGTATAAAATGAAAATCAAAATACATGTTCTTAAATAAATATGCTAAATTATTGTAATTTCTGATAAGAATAACTGGCTCTAGCTTTTAAAATTGACCCATAATTACTTGTGGACGAGATTTAAGGAACTATACCGTGATCCTATTAAGTTATTAAATAAGAAATATCAGCTTAAAGGTTAAAGTTTATCTAATTCAAATAGGTTTTTTTTTTGCAAACTACTGTTAGGTACAATATATCCTAACCTAAAATTATTCATAGATGTTCACCACCTAATTAAATTAATTGCGTATTAACAACTTTGTACAGTGGGTTATTCTAGGTATTTCTTGTTCTTACCTTTAAACAAATATTTTTTAAGAATCGTTTTGATTAGAAATTTCGGTATTTTATTGAGAATTACTTTACCAAATTTGTTTTGGACCATGATAAAAAATAGGGGTCATAAAAATTATTTAACCTAGGTATTATGTATATTAATGCCATACCTACCTATATTTCAAGTCAAGATTAATCTCAAAACTTGTAGCGCCATCTTTCAAACAAACTGCAAACCTCTAGGATCTGGGTGAAACTTTTGTGCAGCCACCATTTGTTTCTTAATATCTTGCCTTCCTCTCTAATATACGCTGCAAATATACACCCCACCTTTTCTAACCGGGCCGCATTGTATGACAGCTCCGATGCACCAGCGCGACCCAATTCCAGCTCTCTCGTCCAATAGATAAGGTTGCAACTGCAATGCAAATGTGTCCCGTTTAGTTTTACCAAAGATGTTACCTTGCGGAGTGCACCTTTAAATATAGTCGTCCCGCTCGCTCGCATGTCGTTATCTCTGTTTGATGCGTGTAACGTTATATGTAGATATCTCGTTCCACGGGAGATAAACAGATGTCTGTTAGTTGTGACATGTCGTATGAGATGCTATGTAGGTGGAATATACCACCATTACGAAATAGGCGGAGCGTTAGCTTTTATTCCGAATGTAGTATGATTATGGTGGGATAAGATGTTGAAGCAAGTTTTGGAATGATAACTAAATATGATAGAAACAAATAGGTACTTAGCCCAAGGAACAAGGATATTACATATTTTTTGTTAAAAATACATAGAAATGTTTGTTTAGTTATAATTTAGAAAGTCATTTTTTTCAGTGATGGATCCAAATAGGTTAATAAAAGAAGTTTTTTTGGTACGGGTATAATATGAAAATAGGAAGACTGATAATAATTTGGTTACCAAAATTTAATATAAACTAAAAAGTAGTAAATGTCGTATGTGTAGATAGAGTAGTATTAAAATTTTTCCACAACATAGACAAACTAGTATAGTTTTTAGGGTTCCGTACCGTAGTAAAAACGTAAGAGGGTCCTTACTAAGCCTCCGCTGTCTATCCGTCTGTCTGCCTGTCTGTCTGTCTGTCACCATGCTGTATCTCATGAGCTGTGATTGTGACCAAGTTCAAAAATTAACAGAATATTAGTTGTAAAAGTAAAAATAATATTTAAGGGGGGCTCCCACCCCATACAACGAATGTGTTTTTTTAAAATTATAATGGCAACAGGTAAATTCTTGAAATATTTACAGAATATAATATTCAAATCTATTAAAGGGCAAGGTATCTAACGTTGCATAGGTAATGTAAGAAACCCATCTTGCGCGAATCCGACTCACACTTGGCCGATTTTTTTCATACCTACAAAGGTATGCTAGGTAGGGAGGTAGGTACTTACGTACCTACAAAACTATTGCCTATAGGTATTTACATCCCACTGCTGGGCATGAATCATGCATGAAAACACAACACTTGCCTTCCAGACATCCCGCCACCAATTTTATTACTAATTAATTAAAATTAAAGTCACCAAAATCCACACAAGGGGAATGGATACACACACACCCACACTATTATTACCTACTTGTATAGTTCAATTCGATACTGTATTGCTCTATTATGTTAAGTTTGTGAGTTTGCTTACAAAATTATCGGTTTAAGGTAGGTTGGGCGTATTAATTAATTCCAATCATCAATTTGCAGTAACTGCGGTAGGTAGTTATTATTTCTACAATTTAGCTCCTATCTGATCTGCAAGGCAGCCAGTTATTATACAGAAAAAGTATATGCTAAAATAAAAACTCCCTGAGATAGATAATAAGGTTTCATTTATTTAAGCTTTATTGCACAACTGAAATTATGTACAAAAGGCGGACTTAATGACAAGTGGCATTCTCTACCAGTCATACTTTTGGGCTAAGCCGAAATGAATGATGTCTACTTGTCTTATTCTACTCTTTTCGTCTTTATTTCCTTATCCTAAACTGATGAGTTAAAAGGAGGACTCATTTTCCCTGTGGCGCCTGCATGCTGTTATTTTAAATATCCGAAGCATAGGTGAAGCCTGAAACTTAGAGCCGAGTAACTTTTTCAAGCTCTAGCTTTCTATAATTTCAGAGTTATGATCTTATTTGTGGAGTCTTCTCCATTCTGCTCCATGCCATCTCCTTGACCTCATGGTAAGACACGACCTGCAACTTTTTATTTATTTGTGCCACGAATTACCTTCTTGACCTACCTTTTTTTTCTTTTCCCTTCTACTTTTTTCTGTATCATCGTTTTATAGGGTCACCTTGTTGCACTAATTGACCCATCATTTTTTTCTTTCTTATTCTCGATGGTTTGCAGTATGTGTCTTTTCTAACCAAGGATCTTCAAAATTCTTTGGCCTTTTTTTTCATCCAGCTAATCCTCGCCATCCCCCATCCATTAACATCCACTCAAAGCTTTTTTAAGCTAAACGCAAAAAAATATATTTATAAAGTTGGCTTAAATTAAAATCTGAATATAAGCCAACTTTTAACTGACACTTCCAGTTGCAGACAGCCTGGAGCTCACCAACACATGTTTAATTTAATCAGCTGGTTTAGTATTGTTTGACATATTTTGTATGAGAATTCTGTCAAATTAATTGTCAATCAAGGTTTACCGGCTGTTTAAAAATTGGTGAAATCGGGTCTAAGGCGTGGTTTATCCTAGTGTAGTATGTCTAAGGTATCATCAAGTTTTATGGTTAAGGTTAAGAGGCAAATCATGTCCTTAAAAGAAACCAAAGTACATAATATACTGTCGAACTTTACGGGCGTAGCACTAGGTACTAACCTAGAGTTGAGATGTTAAAAACATAGCCACCATTTTGTCTCCACACTAAAAAAACTTTGAGCGTTGTATTCTTTGGGTGTAGGTCATTAAGTGCTGTGCACAGTAATGATGTTGTAAACTTACTAAACATATTTACTAGAAGTGGAAGTTTGTAAATGACTTTATTCTTCTACTGTAAGATTCCAATCATCATTCTCCTAGCGTTATCCCGGTTGTGCTCTCGCACGCGAGGACCCAGGGTCCGCTGACCATGATCCAGGTCGTGGCAGATCAGGTAATTACAGTGGAGCGACTGCCATCTGACTTCCGTGACCCTGTTACCAGGGGAACCTGACCAGTTTGGATCATGGTTACACATTCAGTTGCCTGAATGTGCAGGTTTTCTCACGATGTTTTCCCTCACCGTAAGAGCATCGGTTAGTGAAACAACTAATGTATATAACTCAGAAAAAGTCATTGGTACATGGCGGCACGTGGGATCGAACCGGCGCCCCCCGCCGCGTAGTTTTTGTTGTATAGAATAACTCTTGTTACTTTTATTCAAATTCTGCGTTGCTAAGATAACAAACTTGTTTAGATTTGTCTGTCACTGTTTTTGCTCTAGCTGAAATACACACCAATTTAATTATCTCGACTATTTTATTTATAATAGTTTTCCGTTAAAGTTTTATAAAAGTTTCACTTTAAAGTTTAATATTCGATAAATAGAGCAATAAATCGATAGAATATTTTGGAAACCCCGAAGTCATTCAAAAACGAAAACAAATCATTCCCACTTCACGTGTAGGGGAGGTACACTAAAAAATATTTTCCGAAATTTTATTCTACTACTGTCGGCGTAATTGGTATACCTACAAAATAACAGATTTCTAGTTCTAACGGTTTCTTATCAAAACATCGGACAGACCGATAGACAGACAGACGGACATGACGAAGCTATAAGGAAAGGTTCCTTGTCAGGACCGCGGAACCCTAAAAAGCTTGTTTTTAAGAGATTAATACCATCGATACAACAAAAAGAAATACCTAATATGAAAAATAAGCATAGGGCCTAATATGCCCTCTACGAAAATAAGCGAATAAAATAATAAATAAATAAATTGTTTCAACAAACACACCAATTACCTAGCCCCAAACTAAGCGTGAGCTTGTGCTATGGTGAGTAGAATAATGGATAGACATACTTATATACATTTTATAAACATCCATGACTTAGGTACAAATGCTCGTGCTTATCACACAAACACTTGCCCCTTGCGGGAATCGAACCCGCAACCGCCTGGTTTAGAAGTCCGGGGTGCGAACGACTACACCAAGACGATCGAATAAAATTAAAACTCAACATTTGCTTTAATATGCTCGCCTCAGGTTCTGAGGGTTAAGGTACCTTGGCGACCCAGCTTTATTCTGACCTTATCATATAGAAAAGGGTGACCCACTTTATTATATTTACTACGTCTGATTTAAAAGGTTTCAAAGAAGACTTCATGTTATCTAATTTAAATCTTCGCAGAGGAACTAATTCCTATATCCATCTTTTTTTAAAACATTGCTGGCATTATTTGTGTGCATTTAAATAAATAATAATATTCATCAACTTTTTATACATAGGTGTAAGTATGTACCTACTATTGTTTTCAATAGTGTATTGAGGTACCGGATTGTTCGTTTGTAGAAATCTTCTCAGAGGAACTTATTCTTAACATACTAAGAAACTATTACCTTTCTTAAATATGATGGATATAGGAGCAAGATTAAATATGTATAAAATCTTGGTAAAGCACAGTGCCAACTCTGACCTTATTTTGACCATTCAGAAGCTTCAACGATTTCTCGTTCCCTGCCAAACCAGTTTAAACACAAATAGTATATGTTTTTAAGAACGTACTGCAGGTCCAAGAGCCCCACAACCTTACGTGATTGCTTTCAAATTTTAATAACAGTTTTCAGGAAAGTTTAAATAGCTTTAGAACTGTAGCCTTACCGCCTAACCTTAAAGCTATCGTGATTGCAATTACAATTAAGAAGCAATGAGAAATCAATTGACATTTTTCATGAGGGACTATTTTATTCAATAAAAGAAAATAAACACAAAGACATGCATGAAATAAAAATTAATAAACTTAAAACCCACTTAATCAAAAATAAACCCGTGTCCTTGAGGCAAGGAGGCGAGAATGCTGGCTGCGTTACATTTTTCATTAGTATAATGGATATCATATAATTGCTTTACTGGAAACGATAACTATTGCAATCGAGTTAGGTAGCAGATTTGGTGATATCTGGGAGGTAATGATTGACATATCAATATAGTCATTACTTTCAAATCAGACGAAAGCTGATGAAAGGCATTGTCATAGTTATAATATTAAAGTGACTGTCTCGTTGATCTAGTGGTCAGAACGCTGGGTACTATCCACGAGGTCCCGGGTTCGAATCCCGGGTCGAGTCGAAAAGTATTGGGTTTTTCTATCTTGTAATAACTCAGACACAGCTCGGGGTCAGGAAGTTGGTAGTGTTAACACCCCCGTGCCTCGGTGAGCACGTTAAATCGTTTGTCCTGCTCCTCTCTACGGTCATGTGAGACTGCCGTTTCACCGAATTATGAGAGTAAAGAAACACCTGTGCACAGTGAGAGAGTGCACCTGTGTATTGCGCACACACTTGGGCACTATAATATCTCCCGCGCAGTCAGCTCATTCATCTCTAGTGAGATTGGCCACTGTAGTCAACATTCGGCTAGGAGGTCATTATTATTATAACTATTAAATTCTAAATTAAAGTATCTTCAACAACAACACTTTGACGACCGTCTTGGTGTAGTGGTTCGCGCCACGGACTTCTAAACCAGGCGGTTGCGGGTTCGAATCCCGCAAGGGGCAAATGTTTGTGTGATGAGCACGAGCATTTGTACCTAAGTCATGGATGTTTATAAAAGTATATAAGTATGTCTATCCGTTATCCTAGTCACCATAGCACATGCTTACGTTTAGTATGAGGCTAGGTAATTGGTGTGTTTGTTGGAACAATTTATTTATTTACTTAAGTGCTACTGTCCAAACATAACCCGCATTAGGTACTGCTTGGGTATGTCACCGTAAGATTATAAACATCGTTCGATTACAATCTATCTCGTGAGATTGTAAACTGTCGAAAAATTGTGAACCGTAACATATGGTTGCAATTTAACGCATTATTTTTCGCTATATTATAATCTATCGAAGTGAAACTGTTATATTGTCAACTGTCCAAAAGCTCTTCCTGATTGGTTGGTCTTAATTTAAGAGCGACCAATCATGACCAGCCGTTCTTTGTCCCCGCAGAGTTAGAAATGAAATAAGTACTAAAACAAATATTAAAACACGAAAAATTTATGTAATTTAAGTTATGTTCGGAAACTAGCACTAATTCGTTGGTTTATCATTCAAACTGCTTTTTTTTGGTTGATCACATAAATTTTTACGTCCACAATAATTTTACATAACTAATTCTATAGATATAAGTTATTTTCAACACGAAATTAATTTAAAATCACGAAAACACAGTAGTTTACATTCAACAACAAACCAAATAACAAACAAATATGGCGAGTGCCGGGGTGGCGGGGGTCACATAACGTTTAACCAATCAGCGCCTGAGATGCATTTTGTTCTACGCCGGTGCACAATTTGACCGCTTCCCATCGATAGATTACAATATAGCGAAAAATAATCAGTTAATTTGCAATCATATGTTACGGTTCACAATTTTTCGACTGTTTACAATCTCACGAGATAGATTGTAATCAAACGATGTTTATAATCTTACGGTGACATATATACCATAACACTGTCTTTGATTGAGCTTTTGATTAGGCTGTTCATAACAAATAAGATATTTTTAACTAAGTATCATTCGTATTTTTTCCCTAACGTTTATTTTTCGCCTGGAGGCTCACGAGCAAAATAATCATCAAAAATGATTGACAGATTGATATTTTTCTAAGAAGAAATTATAACACAATTAAAAAAATATGATTGTTAATTTTTTAACAAGAGGTTAAAATAATGTAAGTAAGTAGCCCTTTAACAGATTTACCATTTAAAAAAGGAAAATAGTACAAAATCTTTTTAATATTATACTTAAAATCAACATCACTACTAAAAGCTTTTGACTGGAAACATAACCAGCTCATACAGAACTCTCCCCAGACAATGGCACACCTACTGTCATGCCGTATGTGAGGACCTGTACAACGCTACTGATCTGAAAATGCTTTGTTAGTCGCCGAGTATTGGTCTTCAAAAATATAACGCCAGTGTCGACACGACAAGAAGAAGAAGACAGAATTTTATGAGTTTCAAACTCCGTTTGACTACACAATCAGTTTAGTTGAAAAAAATACATATATAAATAAATTGTTTTTAACAAACACACCAATTACCTAGCCCCAAACTAAGCGTGAGCTTGTGCTATGGTGACTAGAATAACGCATAGACATACTTATATACATTATTTTTATATAAACATCCATGACTTAGGTACAAATACTCGTGCTCATCATAACACAAACACTTGCCCCTTGCGGGATTCGAACCCGCAACCGCCTGGTTTGAAATTCCGGGGTGCGAACGACTACACCAAAACGGTCGTCAGATATAGAACCTTTATTGCATGAAAAAAACTCATTACTTACATACACATAATTCGGAACCTTATTCGCATAATGAAGATGATCTTATCTAATTAAATCAATCTATTTAATCCAATTTGAAAAATAAAATGTAACGGCTATTATTCACAAAATGTTTTACTCATGATTACTTTAAGATATTAAAATGCCATTGTTTTTAAAATCTACCCAATCTACCAAAACCAGAGATAATCACAAAACCAACCCACTGCCCGTCACGTTTCATTAATAAAAAACTAAAACATCACAATTATTTTTAAACACTTTTGTCAACTAGGTTCGGCGCGAAAACGATTTATAATCTCATAAAAGGTAGGACAACATAAAAACATTATGGACTGTGTAGTGACGAAGAGCGGTAACTGTCGATACGCAGCACGCGAAAATGGTCTTTATCGAGTAATGTTATGTTATACAGCTCTTTGAGAGGCTCGGTCGCTTACACAATGCGAGGCTGAGAGTGAATGCCGTTAGTTCCAGCCTTTTCCGCCATATCCGTGGCAGCACTTTCTTTGGGTTTTCTTTTTAGTTGGTGATTCAACCACAGATTAATTATTGTGTTTATATAAAATTATTGTTAATTTATAAATATGTTTTTATCTACCCACAACAATCATACTTTATTTGTCTAAATTCAAACTTAAAATAACTTTCGACTTTCCTCATTATTAACAAAATTTATATTTTTTTGTTAACAAGTATTCAACTTATGTGTATGTGAAGTTATTTTAGTTTTGAATTAACCGACATTTTTAATTAAACAAATTAATATTGCATGTTTTAATGAGAATGAAACCGAATGTAAAGCCTTCGCTAATCATTTTGCAACGGCCAACGCCATCTAGCGGCGAATAGCGGAACTTCCAAGCGGGTTCACAACTACGACTACACGCCCCTCCCCGGACGTGTCCGTACACTGTATTATCAACACGCACACATAGACCACCGGGGTCCCATTATCAGAGGTGAGAGAGGGGAGGGTAGGGAGAACGTTGATTTTTGCAGAATCATCAAAAAAAAAGAATCGCCTTATCTCTGGCAAATGTAAGATGGTGGTTTGGTGCATTGCACTTTGCATTAAGACCATAATGTGTCCTTGAAATTACAGCCGGTATGCATGCTTTTTATTTAAATTAAAGTAAAATAAAATAAAAGTTTTTAATTTTGTAACTCTCTCTCTCTTTAGTCGCTCCCTCATGTCTGAGGATCATGGTCAGTATCAAGATTGCATCTTGTGCTGATGATTTGTCTCCACCAGTTACTATCCAGTGAGTTTTTTACAACCTCGTGACACAACCTACAAGAATTTTGAGGTGGTGGCTGAATCGCGCGATCTTTTGCCTTCCGTGTTTCCAACCACAATTACTTAGTTTTTTCAGGCTATCACCACCTCTGCGCATTGTGTGGCCAAAATAAGTATAATGCGTTGTTGGCATATGGTTGACAAGCGAGTTTTTACTCGAAGCTGCATCAGGATCGATGCGTTTGTGCGTTTGGCAGTCCATAGAATGTTCAGCATTTGTCTCCAGCACCATATCTTGAATACATCAATCCTCTATCTCTCTCGTGCCAGAATTCCATTCTGAAAAATAGGGTAAACCAGGGCTCATGTCAATCTTATCTTGGTTTTGATGCCGATTTCTCTTTTTGTGATGTTGTTCAAGCGGGTCATAGCGCCTTTAGCCATCCCTATTCGCCTTTTATCTTTTATTTGTAGCTCTACGAATGCTGAATTTTAAAACTTGCGTTTTAAAAAAAACTTCTTACTTAGAATATCGTATCCATCTAGGTATATGTCTGATATTAAATAATTTTGATTTTATTTGTAAGTTTTACGAATATAAATGTACATTAGTAATATATATACAACTTATTAATAACAATTTGGATAAATTATTTAATACAATACAAAAACAAAAATTATAAAAAGGGTCCTTGTGGTAAGGTTCCCAGGATGCTGGCAGCATTACCGCGCTGGATAGCGATGCTTATACGCTGAGCAAGGTAGCTGCCAGCTCTTAGGTCACCACTGATGTCAACTAGCCTCTTGGAAATCTCTTTGAAAAAAGAGGTATATGTCTTATAAGTAAGTTCTCAAAGATATTAATTTATATTGACAAAATACTGAAAGTTCTTCAAAAACATAGAAAAACACTGGCGTTATGCGCAAACCGAACTGTGAAATTTCATCTTAAAAAGCAACGGCCTTTAAGTTTTTTGCAACGTCGCAACTAACAGTCCCAAATATTTTTTTACTGTATCTTTTTCAATGTTTTGCAATGGTAATAACGAGTTACGCATTGTTTAGTAACTGCGGTCACCATTAAAAAGTAGAGCAAAAAGACTACGAAAAAACTCCGCCTTTTGAGACGAAGGGTTAGCTCACAATGCGTTTTGACTGGTTTATAGCTAATATAAATGCACAATAGTTGGCCGACATTGAGAATTACTAATGCTCTAATAAAAATACCAAAGTTGTCGCACCAAAAATATGTTAGTCTGTACATTTGGCTGACGCAGTGAAGTCATACGTTTGTAAAAATAATTGCGTTCCCAATTTTTGTGATAAGTGGCTTAATTAATTAAGTGTTGACAAGTGCTGGGTTTGTGATATGACAGTGATAGTGAATTTTGGGAATTTTAATCTTTTTAGGTATGTTTTGGTTTTATATTTTCCATGATTTACTCGTACATATAGGTTTAAGTTGTGCACAATAGAATATATATAATACCTAAGCACCGAAACTACTGGACCGATTCAAATGTTTTTTTTACAGATAGAATAAGACCCTAGGAAGGACATAGGCTACTTTTTGTCGCGATATTAAATCATCAAGGGGGTGAAATGGGGGATGAATGAAGTATGTAACTCTTCCTGATTTTTTTTAAATTATTCTTTCGGGTGATACACCTAGCGAGAAATAATCCAACAAAAACAAAAAAACGTTCTAGGTATATGTCGTTTGAGTTATACCAAACTTTTGTTTTTAAAATAATTTATAAGCTGGATCAAATGTATATAGCAATTATGTTTCTGTGTAGAGGGACAATGTACAAACAGAAATATAAATTAGACAATGGGAAGTTAAAGCCATAATAAACGTATTTTATAAGGCGAGGTATCTGTTTATTCTTAAAACAAATTATCTTATTCTCTCAATGCTTCTCACGTCACATGTGACCAACATAGCGAAGTTTAGTTTATGAATACGTACATAGTGTATGCAAATGTTATACTGTTTTTTTGTTTACACAATTACAGAAAAGCTTGTCATCATTACCATGTGGTAAACTTCCTATTTGGTAAACCTCAAACTATACCTACTAAAAAGTTGCGTTTGGTTAACATTCCATATTTCATACATTTAGTCCCATTTTGAAAACATTTTTGTAATTTATGTGTTATATCCTGATTGGTAAACTTTCTGTTGAAATAGGTACAGTCAAGTAAAAATAGCAAACACGAAAGTAATATAATAAATAAATAAATAAATTGTTTCAACAAACACACCAATTACCTAGCCCCAAACTAAGCATGAGCTTGTGCTATGGTGACTAGGATAACGGATAGATATACTTAAATACATATAAACATCCATGACTTAGGTACAAATGCTCGTGCTCATGACACAAAAATTTGCCCCTTGCGGGATTCGAATATGTAATAACATTGTCATACATATTTTTTATATTTTTAATCACGGGTACAATAGTCCGATTATAAGTAGGTATGTTTTATACATATCAATATTTAAAAACAGAGATAAAAAGTGGCGCGTACAAATAACTTTACCTAAACTTTTAGTTCTTTTAATTCTTTTACAATATAAGATATTTATATACAATATACTTACAATACAATTTTACTATACAAAAAAAAGTTAAATCACCTTTATTTTTTTTTATAAATCACAGTTCGATTTGACTATTTCAATGACTAACTTTTTAATTCTATATTTTTGTAATGAAATTATTGTTTTTTTAACACGAGATCATCTCATCAAGCCATTAAAAAACCTATATCTAATTTTAATTTAATTTGACACTGACTGTACCGTACAAAAATAACAATAGTAACATAGTTTATCAAATGGGATTAAATGTATGAAGTAATGAAATGTTTACCTAACGCAACTTTTTGGTTGGTTTACCAAATGGGAAGTTTACCACATGGGAAATAGCCGAGATAGGTTAATACCTCAGGTTTATTCCAGACTTTTATATTGCTAACGAAAAATCTATATATTTTTTATATTTATCAACACATGCAATAACGCATAGCACCAATGTGTCAACTTTTTACCTAAAAGTTAAACCTTAAGATCAATGATGGATGAAAGAAGTACAATGACAATTGCCGCAATAATAAAGATCGAATAAAGAAAAGAAAATTAAAAAATGGATCATCCATTAGAACCTTAAAGAAATCTTTGTATATCACTCAATTAAGTTGTTTATTTATATGGTTTTCATACAGTTGCAATAATAAAAATCGCTACAAAATAAATACAATCTAATTAAAGTTAAATCAAACAATTCCCCGTAAGTTGAAGATTATAACCACACTTCCTTGAATTGTTGGTAATATTCTATCAATGAAACTTATGAATTATGATACCTATTTTCTTTGAGTTGAATATACCCATGACAACATATTTCTTAGCTATTAATAAATATTAGTAACTCGGCCAAGCTAAGCTCGGTCGCCCAAATACTTGTACTTACTTACTTACTTACTGGGGTGACGCAGCGACCCAAAGTGAGTCTTGGCCTCCGACACCAGATCACGCCATGCATCTCGGTCTTGCGAGAGTTCTTGCCAGTCGCTATGGCAAATACTTGTACATAATTATTTGTATTGTTATATTACATACTTACTTACGTTAATTTACACAAGTCCACTAAAACTACCTACTCTAAAACTTTTTATAAATAGCAACAACTACAGGCATAGTGAATATACCTGACATATTGTATATGCACCTATGTATATAATTTTTAGGCGGTCATTGATTGTGAGTCACAATTTTATTACGACGATATGTGTGGTAGGTACTCATTGCCTGCGTGCACGCATTTTGAATAACTAAGTTTTAATTAGTATTCTATTATTTCAGTACTGATTGATTGAGTATTCATTGACAGGTATTCCTTACACGGTTACAAGAAAGATTTTGATTAAAAGAAATGAAGTTAACATTTTAGATTATTGGACGCTGATTTTGAATTTGTCATTGCTTATTACTTGATAACCAATACAAGGTAATAGTAGTAATTGAAACGTTCTTAATGAAAACGCATTTGTCCTCGATTAACGGAACACATAAATGCATGTAACATTGTCGCCAGGTATACCTTGTAGTAGAATAGGTATATACGAGGGCGGACCGACGGCAGACACGACACATTGCGTGCGCTTAGGCCTTCAGTCCGCACCAGAAACACCCAAGAACGGAAGTTTTTCATCACAAAAATCCTAATTACGAACCACTAAACCCTTATCTCCTAACCTGAACGGTCATTATCCACTGACACAACGATTCGATAGCAGCAAAACGTCTTTGCCGTTTCCTTAGGCTTTTCCGACATGGGGAAAACGTAAATAAAAAACAGAATAGACTTTGCAATTGGTTGTTTCACCCGTTTATTATTTTTGATTTATATATGCATTGTATGATTATTCCCGCAGCTTTGATGCAAATAAAAGCGATGTTTAGTGTGACACGAACTATTTATTTTACTTTTGATCGAACAAAAAAATACTGCGTTGCTACTCGAAATAAGTTCGTATTTTTGCAACCAAGGTTTTCTCAGTCAAGCAAAACTTTTTGCTACTAATCAATATAGCATTTCAAACAAAACTCTGTCGATATTTTTATCGTCATAGATAGGTAATAATAGTGTAGTTTTTAATCTCGCCATTAGTTTTAGCTTATTTCATCTTTTTTTAGCAATGGCAATTATAAATCTTTCGTTATCTTATGAGCATCTTAAGCGTGTGGTTTAGGTTTATTTTCTGATTTTTTCATCTAAAAATTTTCTGACGAAGAAGTAAAACTTTTGATCTATTTTTGCTGTGAATTTAGGTATAATTTACAGTGTTAAGATGACATTAATGATATTTAATGGCGGGAAAACTTATTTAACTGCTTTTTATAATGAAAATATTGACCGCCTTTTTGTGAACAAGACAAAAAATATTTCTAAGCCACATATTTTCGTGATCATCATCAAAAGAGCTAGGTTCTTGTCCGTAGAGTAACCGCTATTTGTGATAGGTGTGTCAAAATAAAATTTTAAAATTCTTTTATCGAGGTAGATCATGACCATATTATATCTAGCAAGATTATTAGTTATAGCCGTGTTGTAATCTGTTTTGTTTTTCAATAAATAAAATAAATAAATAAGCGCTGGCCAAAGTGAAATTCGTATGAAATTCGTAAGAACAGCATTCGTTCTAATATACATTTGTGTTTACATTTTACAAGAGCTTCCACATGTGGTATTTTCAACAAAACGTTCACTTAAGACAAGAATTTAAATCGCTGGAGACCTCCAACTCGACGTAAGGCCCAACATTAAGGTGACCTTTACATATTTTATCTGGAACACTCTTGATTGTCGACCCGCGTCCCTTTTCCCCACCTCCCACCATTATAGCCTGACCCCCAAACCCCTCTTAAAGCCTCGTAAAAGCACACAAAATACGTTACCACCGCTCTACTTCGGGGCTCTAACTTAATTTGGCGTTTAGTTAAGTACACGATTTGTAGGTAAGACTTATCTTGAGCAAATTCAACTCAAAAGTATGAAGAGGTACTTGAGTTTTAATGATTTATTAAGTCCTCAAAACGCTCTGAGAAGAAAAGTTTTTTTTGTTTAGAAATATGAGAATCGTAGACTTGTAACATGTGAGAAATGTCAGATTTATAGCTGTTGTACAGAAAGAATGAAGCCACAAATCAAGTGTATAACGGAATCGTGTTAAACACAAGCATTTTAATAGGTTTCATTAATTTATACTCACACAATTTACGTTGGTAGAATAGGAACGTAAGTGATTGCATTTTTAACTTGAATAAACAAAAACATTGAAAATATATTTAGCTTCTACTAGACTACGTACAAATTCAGTAGTAAAAAATAAACGTGACTAGTACAAGTATTATCTAATAGTTGTGTAGTATTAGTATATTAAACGATAGGTGAATGGGGCCATAAAACGGTGAACTTGACCTAGCGTCGTTGTTATTTCGTAAGCTAGTGTTGTGTAGTAAATTACATAATAGACACGGCAACTATTTATAGTTCCTAAGTACATAAACTAATTATTATCTCAGTAAAAGCATTTACAGTAATCAAGATCTAAAATTCTCGCATGTTGGAGCCAAATTTTTGAGTAAATAGGCATATTATTAATACCTAATTACTCAGTGTTTTTATTTGATATATTTGTGTTTATTCACGTAAATTGCTTAAAATATAAAATCACGACAAAATCTTTACTTGTTCATGTGTCACATGAATAACATCAACAACAAGTAACAGTAAAAAAAACGGCGAAAATATAAGAAAAAGAAAAATATTTTCCAGAATCATTACTATCGGATGAGCATTCCATCTTCATTGACCCGGAAAGCGTATCCGAGTTTATTTTCGAAAAAAAGTCCACATTCTCCGGGAGTAGTGTTTGTAAATTTTCCCTCTGACCTACTTGAAGATCTGTGGGACCAGCCGACGTAGAGCTGCCTCGCCTCGTGCTGTGATGTTTTAGTTGGAGTCATTCGGATGTCAGCGGGGTATTTTTGGATGTCTAGTTTCGCTGGTCTGGTGGGACGGTGGTGGATCGATAGAACCCTGGCAGGTCGCCCAGCTCCGCATTATTGTTATTGCAAGCCGTCAGTATCTATGCCTTCCGTCATCCGATCGAGCCTAGTAATACCTCGAGACAAAGATATGGGTACATATCGGGGAATTGGAAATGGGGGATGTGTTTGCACAGTTTATTAGCCAGCTTTGTTCGGCTACCTGGTCTAGACATACGTTATGAAGATGACTTCATCTCGTTTGGTTCGAGACAAAGATTAAGTCCCGCTGTAAAATGAGACAACATAAACTGGGATCAGGGATCGTCAGCTATCCAAAGTTTGATAACTAAATTATATTTTAGTTTTAGTAATACTTTTAGTACCTACAGAAAGGTTTACAAAAAAGTAATGTTTAATTTACATAATCACCTAGGGTATGAATCTATATACCGTGTCATTACTAAACTTTTAATACCTAATACTTGCTTATCTTAGTAATATCTTTCTGACACACATTTTCTAATTAAAACGGGAATTTTCTTCTGCTATCTAACCAATATCAAGTTCAATAACATAACGTAATCTATCGTGATGGTTAAATGTCAAATATTTTAAACAAAATTGACTCTACAGACGAATACAGAATGAGTTGGTGTACCGAAGTATACGAATCGTCAATTTATTTAAATCAGTGCTAGGTACCTACGGAATGTGTTTCATCTCACTCTCAATATACATGCAAAATACCTATGAGTGTCCTTTACAGATATTTTGCATAAGTCTCTTGAAGAATAGTAACCGCGATGCAAGAAAATAAAGGTTTGAAGTAGAGCTTATAACTTTTCTCAAGAATAGTATTTGCATACCCAACCCACTCAGGATTTATTTTGTGCATTTCATTTAATGTAAAAATGTTTTTTAGGTATAAAACGAGTAAAATGTAATTTTATTTTGGACGAGTACCTAAATTAATATGAGCCGTAATATAATTTAACTTGAGATGCGCCTGTCTCTCTCATCCTATTAGAGAAAATAAATCATCAACCTTTTTGCTTAGGTACTTATGTTACATGCACGCCTATTTAAATCATTTAATAACTTAGCCTACTTTAAGAAAAAAAACTATTGACCAGTGTTTAGTTAAATGTCCGTTTACTTCAATCAAAATATTTTACATAGATAGTAAGCCCGTTGACGCTTGGACTAATCAACCAGTCGGATGCAACATGAATTTACATACGTAAATTTATTTTCATAATCTTATGTCAGTCCCATTATGTGTCTCACTTACGCACTAAACACCTGTTCCCAAATGTACCAACATAATAACATGAACGAAATATGGAGTTGGACCGGTCTGGCAATCATGAAATAATTCTGGATCGGGAGATTCGAAAATAGAATGCTCGTCGAGCGCTCACCTCCCCTCCACAATCGATACACTTTGTTGCAAGGCAGGACCGTGCACAGATAAAAATATTTATAAATAGTCCGCGATTCTGGTTAATTGGACTGGCCACATTAGGTGAACAGTTTTTAATCGTTTTACTAATCAAAAAGGAGGTTATATTTATCAATATAGATATAGTAAAATGACAATATTGATTGGAATGTTGCCATTTGGCTACGTTGTAAGGCAAGTAGGTCTTAATTAGGTTTATTTTAAAAATACTTATCTGACTTGTTAAAATTATTACTATTTTTTAATTAACGAATGGTCGTGTTGATAATTGATAATGAAAATAAAGTTAATTTTAACTATAAACACTATTCCCAAGTAAAATGTAGTATTTTAAATTCAAATCGTGTGCGATTTTGACTTATATTTTTTATTTGTGAGTGCCTAGTAAAATTCAGTAGAGTAAAGCGCTTTTCAGTTGTTTTCTTGAACCATAATAAGTAAATTGTCTTCACAAGACAACCGCGCATGGAAAATTCTCCATCAATTTATAATAGGAAAACAATAACTTTGAGTCAATTGTCTACCGGGAGCGGTTTCAATTTGCGCCCGGCCATAAATGTAGGTACATCTGGCACTCGATGAATCGTAATTTCATCGAGGATGGCATTCTCTCCAGTTCAATTAGTGTTTATTCTGTTTGCTGGCGACAACCTTAACGGGAGTGCCGCAGTCTATGAATTCTCTAATTGAATGTAAATATTACACTTTAATTATGCACTTAATAGTTTGGTTTTTATAGTTTCGCTTGGCTGGTTTGTTACATCTAACGTTAACTGTAACACACGTTATCTGTCCATCTCCATACGAAAAACACAGTTTTGTCATAGTTACGCTTAAATTAAGGTAGTGCCACTCAGCTTTATCTTGTGTTTTATTTTCTTATTGTAATGTGTAATGTCTTTTGTACTTTTGTCCTGTGTTTGTTATGTCCCAAATTAATAAACGACTTTTCTTATAACAAACAACATAAATTTACTCAATGATGGAATGCTTATATTAGCATTTCTTTGCAATGCTTCCATACCTGCTGGCATTACATCATAATGTATGCAAGTTATCAATATCATTGTTATGTATCTAGTTTTACTAAAAACTTAAAGCACGTATATTTCTCCTCTATTCCTCCTAGGAGGTTTCAGTTTCGACAAGTTATAATTTCCAGTATGAAAAAAGAATAGCATTGCACCATAAATTACAGAAATCACGATTTAAGGATTTTGATTGACCAAATATTTTTTCATATTAACCTTTACATTTAATGTGTGAATTGTACGACCTGAATCAGTGCTCAAGACTAATAAACATCTGGGTTCGTTGGCAGCGCCACGCATCCGCACTCTTGATTGGATGAAAAATGTATGTGTCTCCGAGCTTGTAACGCGTAAGTGGCGTAAATTGTGCACTTTATATGTAGTATATAACTCTACTTTTATGTTGGTATATGCTTGGATACACATTTCAGGACCTGAACAAGATAGTTTACTCTCAAACACACAAGTACGAGTAGATAATGTATATATAAATATATTGACAAAACCAAAAGTTAATATTACTTAACCAGTTAAATGCTGAGACTAGTCCTAAATTTAAAATATGGCGATAACAGAATTAATGTGATTTTTTAAAATAGGAACGTGTTCAATAAACTATTTATTTATTTGGGTTAATCGTTGAAAGGCGTTGCGATTTTCATTCTTATCCAGTAATGACACATGTTTATGTTAAACTCTGTTGACAGATAATTATCGCATTAAAAAACACAGCAATTGTCCCCTCACTCAGATAAATCGGTCAACGACCTCTATCAGATAACACACAACCAAAACGGAACCAGTTTTCTTTCGAGTGCATTTTTGTTCATCTTTTATTGTGACACTAATTTTCTTTACAACTAGTGTGGTGTGTATGAAAATATTCTAATAATGCAATTTGTATTCTGTTGCAGGTACCGTGAGCTACGACGAAACTCCCGCGCAGGTTGGTCATTCATTAACAGCAATTTCTTTACAAATCGTTAATAAAAATTCGAATTAAGTAATCAAGCGCCTTGTACCTCTTAATTATGAGGGAAAGGGAGAAAACTCCGAGGCAGCATCTTTCGTTTTGATCCTTATTAAGTCGGTTGCATTTTACATAGATAGTAAGTATGTTGCATAAAAAGTCGTTATATAAGAAGTTAATTCAGGATCACACCTGTCACGGTCGTAATTCCTCCCTCAGGATAGCTTCACAATGAAGCCTGACCCCGAACCATCATTTGTACATTACACCATCCGTCTCGGCGGCACCTTCAAACGAAAAGAATACATATAAATACTCATTTCTATCGACATTTGAAACTTTGACAGGTCCATTCTGGAAAAGTATAATTAAGTTGGAATGGATTATGATATCCGCTGCGTATCAAAAATATTACAATAACTTAATTTGATGGGCAAGAACCCTTTGTAGAAATCTATTCAAAGAATAAAAAAAAGAATAAATTCGTATATTTTAACGTTTTCAATGGAATCAACTTTTGATTGGCTAACGATTCAAATTGAGTAGTGTAACTATTTGAACATTTATATTTATACATATTGCCTTATTTAAAAAGAAAAATTATTCTATAAGTAGTTTGGTTAATGCACTTCTGAATTGGTAAACAAAAGCGACAGACGCTAAAAGAGCGCCTAAAAATATCTATTTTTCTAAAGCTTATAAGTTCATACAAAAGTAATACGCCAAATATATAGTATTACAGTCCTAAAATTTCTACCAAAACGAGTAGGTGAATGAACGTACCAAAAGTATGATGGCTGCCCTTAGCTAAGTAAAGCGAAGCGAATATTCCCTGGAATTTTCTACGCGAAATGTTCCAATTCCATTTCGGTAAGAGACTAATAATACACTTTTTTCCTCTTTTTACTTCTTACTTCCACCCTTTACTGTTATATATGAAAAAAGACGGGAATGGAGCCGAAAATGTGCATTATTTTCTTACTTTTTCTGAGAAAAGTAACGGCCTTTTTATCTGCTTCACCCGTATTAAGGTTAAGTCAAATGATTAAATAAATTTATTATTTATTTTATTATTATTATTAATTCTTTTTCAGTTTTATAGCCAATAATCCTATTAGCACCAATACTTCTTTGTTGCTATTTTCAACCACTGTATATTAACATTTTGACGTTGAATGAATTCATACATAAATTGGCAGTTATAAACTAGCAAAAAGATAATGTGAAACTAGTCACGATTGAAAACTATTAATATTCATCATTCGACGAATAAATATAACTTCTTGCGTCTGTACATGGTCACAGGAACGCCTCTTCTATTTTACTAACATGCACGTGTCAACATAGTAGACAAAGAAATAAATTATTTGCATGTCATCCTTTTTGCTTTTGTCAATGCCATGATTTTACAAAAGAAACAAAACAAAGTGAAGTTGCCGTTATTTTGTAATTTTATGATTTCCATTACTTGTGCACTTACAAAAACTTCCGAAAATGTTTGCACTTTATTCTGAAGCGTTTGGTCAACAAAAGTAACTTCTTTACGATCCTTCTTAAGATTAGTTATATGGGTACATATTTACATACTAAGCGCGTACTACATATTATGTATTCACACCTGAGCAATATTGTCTTAAAATGCTTTGGCCACGCCCAGTTTTGCAAAACCTATAATTATTAGGTATTGTGATGATTGTGACTAAAGTAAATGAGAGGTAAAATAAGAAAATATTTTATCTTAAAATCGCTTCACCAGCATTATTTTATTGATTTCAAAATTTTAGAGAAATATCATCTTTATTCCGCAAAAAATTAAGTAGGTACATAAAGTTTGTTCGCCTTATATTTGTGAGGCGTTTCCACTCATTTTTTGTTCCGCCCGAGAGCTGCAAGCGTGGCGGACAGCGGACGGGTCAATTATTTAGATTGGCGGCGGCGACGGTACCTACTACGTGACGCCTTACATTTTGTAGTGTGCACCGGCCCTTACTCCGCTCAACACTTTGATGATTAAATTGTTGCCAGTTAAAAACATCGGGTGTACTCACGAGTATTCGACTCTTTCAGCAGGTTTTACTGCTAATAGATTTATTCTGGCGAGCTCAACTTAGGTAGGTATTCTGGATTTCACTTCACGGAATAAGCTTTTAAGCTAGCCAGCCATCTTCTTATTTTAGGTTAGCTCATGATGATTTCATATCTAAGTAAGTAGAAGGTAGCTACTTAAGGCATTTGGTTTTGGTTTGTTGGTATTTGTTACATAGTTTTAAACAGTTCGGTTCTGTAGTAAAATACTAAAAAGTTCTATACCAATAAAATTATTGAAATCATAAAATTACCTACTCATATTTTACTTAATAAGCTACGTCTACATTGTACAAAGTACAAGCTGCCACTTAATAAACTCCGATGAAGTTCTTAAAATTCTTATCAGAACATTTAAGTTTCACAATCATACCGAACTCGAGATAGATTTAGACATTATCTATTTTATAGCTCGGAACCAATACTTTTAAAATAACTTGGGAAGAACAAAATCTCTTTATTATTTTTATCTTTATATAGGCATTATTATAGAAACGCATCAAGCCATTTCGTCGGTTTCGAAATAAATTCTCTCCGGGCGTAGGTAGCGGCTTACGTAAAAATTCCACGTATGTGAGTGAAGGTATGACTGTGGAGTCTAAGTCAATCGGCTCTGAAATAGAAAAATTCATAGACAAACTATGATTGATAACGATATTGTGACTATCTAGACGTAACTGAATCAGACCAGTTATCCTTCCGAAATGGTTATTCACATGACTGGCCATGAATTACTAAATAGTTCGATAAACTATGTGCTTAATAATGCACTTATATACATATTTTTGCGACCTATAAGAAATAACAAAGCAATTTACACATAAGGAGTACGTAAACACAAAAGACCATGATGTATCATGTTTTCACGATTTTGTGTTTGAGTATAGTGGTCAATCTCAACAGAGATTACCCTACAGCGCGGGATATATAATAGTTCACTAGTGCGTGCGCAATACATAGGTGCATTCTCTGTTCCTTCACTCCCGTAGTTCGGTGAGACGGCAATCCAACATGATCGTAGATAGAACAGATGCAGAATCAATAGCTTCACGTGCTTTCCGAGGCACAAGGGAGCTAATACCACCAACTTCCTGACGCCGGAGCTGGGTCTGAGTAGTTTCAAGACAGAAAAACCCAGACACTTTCAGCCCGACCCCGGTATTCGAACCCGAAACCTCGTGGATAGCGTGCTGCGTGCTGACAACTAGACCAACGAGCGGCCAAGATTGTTTTTTAAAGTTTTTATTGTTTGCAAAAACTCGTGGCAGACGGAGTAATAAAACGTGCAAATGAGACAGCGCATTTTGTATTCTCTCTCGCACTTACAATGTTTACGGGTAATTTCACAAAATTTTTTAGAATTTTTATCTGTCACAGATTTAAAGAGCGGTATTTGTAAAGGAACAAGTAAAACATAAAACAAAACAAATTATGAGAGCCTGTAGTGTTGTACGTAACAGCGTTTACCGCTCGCTTGGTCTTATAACTTGGACCACCGGTCACGTCGTACAATGCGATAGTTGTGAGTCAGCAGCCGTTCGCTCTCCGTATATCAATCGCTGTCGACGCCCGAGCCCTTCTGTCTTATTCAATGTTTGTCTACTTTGGTACCTTGAGCTTATATAAAAATATTTCAGACTCGTTACTTTTGCTAGCTCAACCCTTATGTCGTACAGCTATTAAGAAACACAGCGGATTACTTACGTAAGCTGCGTTTTTTAGAAGATTTTACGAAGTAATATCGAAAATAGAATAGACGTCTAACACGTTAGATACTTGGTCATCTAAGTAATAATTAAATTGCTCATAAGATAAGATTAACAAAGTTATTTAAATAAATTACAACAAGCGCTTGAATAGGAATTATAAAATAAATAATGATCTCTATCATTTAAATCACGTGGATTTTACTGATCGGAAATATTTAAACGAACTGTGTTGGTGTGGATTAAATGTGGTACTATTTAAAAGTGGTAGGAATGGAGATATTAACTTGTCCGAGGATGAGGCAATCACATCTTAAACCGCTTTTCATTCTAAATTTTTTTGGAAACTCATTGCACAATGTATGTATAAAAATGTATGTTTATTCATATTGACATTGCGTGTTACAAATTGAACACGCATTAATATATACTTGAGTGACTGTACCACCGACTGCTGCGTGGGAATATACATTGACGACGCTTTTTTGTGATATCATATTTTGTATGCAAAGATCGAATTACGATGACTGTCAATATGAATACTCATATTTGTCACAGTATGTCTTAGGTTTGAGACTATATATGTATTTTTATTGAACACATAGTTTGAAAGGAGACATCTTTACCTGAATGATATCTGCTTTAGTTTCTTACATACTTTTGCATGTTTGTTAATACAGGATCGAACCAGTTGCAAAAAATTAGTTATAATATGAATATTTTATGAGGTTTTTCTTTCCTAGCAGCCTAAAACAAGACAGTCTTATCAAAATTGAAATGGAAGCGCAAGAATTAAACATTCCAATAAAATACATTACACGAAACGAGCTCCCAAGTAACCCGAGAGTTCTTGTTAAAATTCATTTATGTAGGAAGACCGAATTTGCATGGAAACTGCGGACTTATTATGCAGAAATAATGCAGCTACCAGCTCTCCCAATTTGCGGATACCGCGTTATACCGCGCAGTTAAGAGAAATGAACTGTACATAATTGTTGGATTCGCTCGCAAATGTTAGGGAAAATATTCAAAAATTGTGCCTGAGTTTTTGACAATTTGAAAAGTTGGAGCCGATATTTTTATTGAGAGTTGATACAGTAATAATTGCCATGCTTTGATATTGTATATGGAATATAAAAGGTACATTTTGATACCTTACAAGACTTTAATAATTCGATTTGGTGTAAATAGGTATCGAGTACTCGCTACATACGTTTTGTTGTACTAAGACCCGAGTTCACCAATTCCTACCAAGCCAGTAAACGTCGATTAAATGGTTAATTTGACAGAATTCCCTTACAAATGTCAAATAATTCTAAACCGGCTGATTAAAAAATAAACATGTGTTGGTGAACTCCAGGCTTAGACCACTTTCAGCAGTAATAATATATTCGTTCGAATGTATTTATATATTTTTCTGCACGCTGTTATCAAAACACGCACTGTATACATTTAATATTCCTCCTAAAAAGCGTAGGGGAGCTTTTCAGCTAGAATCAATGAGGAAATTATTCAAATGGTGCGCTCTAACTAATCCCAATGCGGCCAGAGAAACGGTATTAAATAAGGTTACGCTACGTTTACATTTTTCCGAACTTCCCCTCCTTAATAACAATGTGAAGCCTCGCCTTTCACTAATTAGAATTAATTAGGTAGGTCTGGTGGTCATGTAATGAGACAATTTAATAAGCAATTTACTGAAATTCAAATGAGTATTAGAACTTCACTTTCAGAATTAATTAAAGTTAAAACAGGAAACAGTTATTTTACATTGCCCAAAGTTTGCTATTATCATCTTTTGAAAACGTATTTAAGAATATTGAAAATTAATTATTTGTGCGCAGTAGGTATGGCTCCTTATTTTTAGTTTGAAAGATTAGGTGTAGCTAGATTTTCCCGCCTCACTATTATTTTGTAGTTAAGACACCGTTTCAGCCACTTGTAAAATTTAACAGCAAGGCGCGTTTTGGTGGAGAGGTGTTTATTTCGCACTGGTATTTTCGAGAACCACCTCCTTTACGATACTGTTATCCTGGTCTTAAGAATTTCTGTCCGACCAACCTGCACGGTGTAGTAAAACCCAAGTGCAGTGCATTTTTAAAAGGGAACGCCCCTGGACCGTTGTCCCGGCTTTTCATTATTTAAAATATTCAGTGGCTTGCAGTGGGACCGTTGTCAGAGCCCGGGGCCGACGGACAGCGGCGGTAAGTACTCTCTATCATATTTACACTTCCATAATAATTTATACATAGGCACTCACCGTCCCCATAATTTTACCTCCGTGTTCCTACTTTAGTTCATCCTTGCCTTCACTCACTGCAGATACAGTATAAAGACAGTAAATCCAACCGTGCCGAAACCTTTCCTATAAAGGTAGGCCCGTCATTTCATACCCCGTTTAATCCACGCTTTAGCTACCGTATTTCGTCAGCGCAAAGTTTAACTAAAATGTTGCCCAACTTTTTGATGACTGCGCTCTGATGAGTTTGGGAAAATAAACGAAAAATGTTGGAGCATAACTTGAGGAAAACTATTTTATTCAGTATATTCGCTCGCGCTTGACTCATTTAATATTTCACCTAAACGTAGGTCTGACATTACCATAAAAATTAATCGTGCGCTCAAAATTAAAGTGATGCCCTATGAAAATATTCACACAACAAGTTGGGCCCAATAGGGTCATTAGTTCCCATCGCCGCTTTTACAAGCCTCGTTACGAGATAATATCGTCCTTGTCCAGTATAAAGCGGGCCTAAAACGCCGCCTCGATATAACCTTACATTAAACACTCCCGGAGGCTTTACTATATTCGTACAATTATTCCCTGGAGGGAACCCTTCTCCGCAGCCTACAATTACCTTCCATTCCGCTAGCGGCGCGTTCCTCGCGAAGTAAAATAAAATTGACGCTGAAAATAAAATATAGGGAGAACTGTTCCAATTACCGCACATAACTGCATTGTTAAAGCTGCGTATACATGCAACTGTACTTTTGTGACTCGCATAAATTTTGCGCGGCAATTAAAACCATGCGTGTACCGTCGCGTAAAATCCAGCCGATCCAATTGATCAATCCAAAGTGTAAATCGTATGTTATTACTCTCTGATTAAACTTTACGCATGCGTTAAAACTTTATTTTCGAAACGCTAGTTTATTTAACAACGCAGCGTTATGTTGCGTACAGTCATGATATTAAAAATATGCTCTCCGAAAATCCGGGGAACATTTTATCCTCCAGTGTATTAAACGGGAGATATCTTAAGAAATTTCGAGAGAGCTTACGTCCGCACGTCACGAGTTTTTCTTCATAAGCTTCAAAACGTTAAATTTATTTCGGCCCGGGGCGTTGAATTAAGAGCCCGCTTAATCCTTTCAGAGCGAACTTAACCTAATACCATAAAGATGGAAGAAGGCAACTTGTACAGAGTAAAGTCAAATATTATCTTTTGAGGAGATTAAGAAGTTATTAAAAGCACGTAGCCCCGTGTACCTGTAGTGGATCCAAGTGTACTTATTTTAACTTTAAAGTATACATAAATACATAGGAAAAAATCAACTTTACTTTGTACTTGTTAATTTTTTACTTAATTTATACAAAAATCATTTTACTAGTATTTCTATCATTTTCCACAGATTAAAACTAATATTTTAACTATCAGACTTTTGATAACATTGTATTAATTTTAATAATATGTAGTACATAGCATTCGAAGCTATTTCAGGAGCATGTTAACATTTATCGCGAATATTTAAACCTTGTTAGTATTACAATTTGGAGTTGCTCCAAAACTGTGGGGACAACAATGAAAATAAACTTGTGGTCTTACAACGGGCTAACGTCTTTAAAAAAAAATATACAACCCTTCCCAGTAGGTAAGCAACCATCATTTCCCTTGAACAATCTAACGTTTTTAATAAAGCCGAGCGAGGACAAAATGGGAGTGCAAAAAAGAATGGAGAGAAAAAAGCATGAGCGCAGTCAGCTGTGAGTGTGAGCGGCCATTTTGTGAGCGGCTGGGGAGGGGGCGGGCCCGGCGCGCCCGGTGAATTATTTCCCTCATGGCGGGACACTGACATAGTTTTTTGTGCCCGATTGTACTCTAATGAGCAATTATTCGCTTGTTATTTTTCCCTTAAAAATCGTCGTGTTGTAGTAAATTGGGTTTTTCAACTCAGTTGTTTTTGCTGTACTCATAGCTTGAATACGTTTTATATTTGTGCATTAATACTGCAGTTCAGAACTAGGAAGGAATTCTAAACAAAAAAGATCCTGATATTTCTTTTTTGTAAACAGGAATCAGCCTGTGTGCTATGTTAGAAGTAAGTTCCATGTATTTCGATTAGCTTTTTCAATCAATTAACAAAGTAAACATTGAAACCTTGTTTTTGCCTTACTTTTTGTGAAGTCCAGCGATGAATATTTTCATGCTGGAATAAATACCTCCGCACTGCGGTAGGTAAGTAAATTTGAATCCTCATTAACTGCGTTAAAGTATAATTTATCAATTATTACCGACTTTATAGCTGCCGTGGGTAAGCAACGCTTGCGTAAATGTTATTCGACGGCATTCAGATCGACAGACAGCAGTTACAATGTAAGAAACAACTCACAAACTCATACAGTATGAAACTTTATTTGTGACAAATGAACGCTACCAAGTGGAACCCAATTCACGTAAATGTAGCCCCTGTTAGGTGTCAGTAACGATCAAAATTGCGTAACAGATAAACGGTCTTGATACTTTTGGTTCCGCATTATTTTGGATTGAGTCGCAACATTGTTCCATCGAGATTAGTCCGGATAAAGTGCACCGTCCTTTTCCTACACAAATAAAGATATTGAATTTTGATAAAGCTGTCTCTGTCTGTCGTATGTCTTTGATATGCTCCGGTATAAAATAAGCTTCATAAATGTTAGGAACCGATGTTCAATTAGGAGGAATTACTTATGATAATGCGTTCCAATCATCGATGGTTAGCCATATAGAATTTTATAGGTTTATTTGTCTACAGATGCGGACGGCTGTATACATTTATGTTTCTGATATCTGTGATGTCTGCAGGACTTTTTCTTTTTATGTTTCAAAATTAAGACACTATCCCCTTTACATGTAACAAATCAGAATACCCTATGACTATTAATACTTGATGATGACGTATATTTAAATAAATCATAGACACAAATAAACGCTAAAAAGGAATTAAAAATAATAATAAAGTTTTATTCGGCATAAATTAAAGAAAAGTACATTTCAAGGTTAACATTTACTTCGTCCTCTCAAGAAATATACACTTTTCTCAAGAAAATTGTAAAAGAAAGAAAGAAAATACATTTATTCAGCAAACACACATACACACACACACACACACACACACACACACACACACACACACACACACACACACACACACACATGAAAGTTGTCAATCACTGAAAACACAACACTATTTCTACAAAGGTGTGAGTTCCGAAAAGGCATCCGTTCAGCATTATTCGTATTCAGTATTATTAGTAACGTGGTAACACTTTTTTTCAAGTCCAGCAGTTCACAAAAGTAATGCTGAGACATTTTCCTCTTTCCCGGGAATTTCTCAGGGCACCGAGGTCTGGCAGAAGTGGCATTATCTCGATGTTTCGCCACGAAAACGACTTTTGGCGTAATTACTAAACTTTGGACTGAGATTCAGTATGTTTTTAGTTCAAAGACTTTAGCAAATATTTTAGGTTCGTACGTGACTAAAAAACTAAATGAGTCTGCAAGCTGTTTATAAATGAACGCAATATAAATAATATTTATTTTATTTGAAATGGGTTTGCTCTTGACTCTAGACTAAGCCAGACGTGGCACAGACAGTGTCGATGATGGAGCGAGCTCACCCAAAAGAAGCCTGTTCACTCTAAGTTTGAAGGTCTTTGGGTTGTAATCCGTTGGAAACACTGAAGCGGGTAATATTATTATTTTACAAAAAATACATAGGTAGTTTTAATATTTTTTTACACTCACACTGTTATTTAATTTAATTTTTATAAGTTTAATAAGGGTTCTAATCCTACTCATGAAAAAGTATTTATTTAACTTATACAAATAATTATAAAATACATGTACCGTAGATTATAATAAAAATCACTAACTAAAAATTCTAGATATTATAGTTATATTTACTGGAACGTAAAGATCCTAGGTAAAAAGTAATAAATAACGAAAAAAAACAGAGCTATTTCTTATAAGACATCCTGTAACCTGAAAAATAATGTTTTCAGGACACAGTTTTAGTTCTTATGCGTCCCGGTAATTTCACAATTTCACGCTGAGCCGGAGATCTCGTTACTCGTCCGGGATTCAGAGCTACCCGGGCATCGGTAATGTCCCGGAACGAATCCCGGCCGCATGTGAAAAGTAATTAGTGACGTGCCTTACGTGCCGATCAGATATCGATACAAAATTAAGTAAAGGAAGTAATTTAGTATTACATAGCACGTCACTTACGTTACATGATTAGCAATAAGTCTATCCGATTAAACAGAGGAATTTGTTACGTTGATATCATGAGATAAACTTCAATTTAGTTTGTATGTAGTTGCGGCAACTGTATGTCAGGTTCAAAATTATCGAATCTTTTAGACATCCGTGATTCGATCGCCCTTTCATATGTCTCGATCGAATCAAAATGAGCCGATCGATTACGATCGACACAGGTATAGTTTGTATGAATATCCGTCAGTTTTGAAGATAAATCGATAAAAATGGTATTTAGTTAAAAACAAAAAATTACGAATTTCAGGATTTTTGGGAAATTCGACATTTGCAAGTCACGGGCAACCGCTAGTTGGTAATATGATAAGTGGATAGATATAATGTTAGTGGGACGGCTTTTATCAGTAAAGTTCCCTAGCACATCAAAAATATGGATCACAGCCAAATCATTCCTACTAAGCTTCAGCTGCCAAAATTGCGAAATTTCTTGCATGATGTTTTCCCGGTTCTGAGTTCCTATTATAAATAATTCATTAAAAATAAATATAGTAAGCCTAGCAAAGTTGTGTTCATCTATAATTTGGTTGCATATCAGATGCAACTTGGTTTATATTAAGTGTTCCGGTTGTATGTAACTTGTTAATATTCCAAAATAAATGAACAAAAAGTAAACCTAATACTTAAAACGTTGAAGCAACACTTGAGGGACATCACTAAATTTATTATAATTTCTTATAAAGTCGTCTGAATCGTTGTAGGGTTTCGTGAGAACTGCCGGTAAATGAGACGGAAATTGCTTCTTTATCGCGGAACAAAAATTAATATGGGGCCACGATTAGTTATTGAATGTGGCAGCTGAGGTCGTGGGAGGTATTTGACAAATGAAATACGCGTAGGTTTCTGGGTCTTTATTATTATTATTAGCTCCAATTTTATCGAGTGAAAATATTTTGATATGCTAAAAATATGTTTGAAGTAGGTCGTTTCTATGTTTAGTAAGTTAAAAAAAAACATTTCGGTTTCTATCCTTGTGCAATGCCAAAGCACAGTCACTATCCAAGCCATGAATGATCAAACGAAACTAGTAAACAAGATCAATCCGTGACACCGCTCGATAGTATTTGTCACGAGGAAAAAAATATCTTCATCCGAAACCCCACCTAATATTTCAAAGCGGGCGATAAAAAAACACTTGTTCTCCAACTCGGCCAAGCCTACAAAACTCTTGTCAGCGATGGACGATAATCCACCGCTTAGTCGTTTTCTTTTTGCGTAAAAACTTTTCCTTTTGAATAACTCCCTTATTTTTCGTACAGCCGGCCCCTCTTTATTCATAAGACGCTGACGTAACACTGAAGAACCCTAAATGAATGGTTGTTCGTTGTTTTACGCGTCTATTCACAATGCTTTAGCTTGGAAACTTCAGAGATTTTGTTTGAGGGAAAAATTGAGGGTCGCCACGATGTCATATTTTTACGCGATGCAAGAAGATGACATTGGTTTAATGAGTGAATATCATTTCAAGAAAAGATTTATAGAGAAATCCCATTAAAATCACACAGTGAACTGATGGTATAAACTATGCCTAAGTACTTTTTGTTGATAACTTTGATAAGTGATGCACATGGAAAAAAACTATCTAACGATTTTTTTACAATATTAATTCAGTAATTAATAAGAAAATGTATGTAAAATATGCACCTTAGCTCAAATAAATTAAAGCATTCTTGTACTATCTACGGTCAGTAACTTTAATTCCCGATGATTTTCACTGATAATTTCCTTAATTTCATATTTACGAATGACAGTTACAGTACTATGGTAATTTTTATTTATCAATTATGTAAATGCCTTAGACAATTACATTATCATCGCAATGGTTGATCTAGAATTGGTATTTAATGTTGCCTTACAAAGTTAACTTTATGGATAAATAAGGACTGTATGCCAAGCTTATGTATTTAAATGAATATTAAAAGCAATGTAAGTTTTTTCAAGAATAAAGTTAGCAGAGAACTGAGAACACCCACCTGAAAAAAAAAGTTTTATATTATAAATACTTTTTACTTACTCTCATTTGACTGTCTGACTTTTTATTACTTTATTAACAATAAATATTTAATTTATGTATTAAATTAAATAGGATGCGAACGCCGGCTCACTGGCGTTGCAAGCACTTACAAAAATTCGTCGACTAACGTCCTCCGTAGCTCAGTTGGTAAGAGCATTCGCCCGGATAGCGAAGGGACGTCCCTTCGCTATCCGGGCGAATGCTCTTCGGGTTCGAGTCCCACCGGATGACACAGTCGATTTATTTTTGTGAGCGAAATTAAATTAAAAAGGATGCACGAAAAAATACATTCGACCTTCAATACCTAAAGTTAAAAAGAAAATTGTTTTTCACTGGGTAAATTAATTTCAATGTCGTATTAAAAACTGTGGATACGCATAATGTATGATTGTATACAATATTAAACCATAGCATTTAACATTAAGTCGGAATTACTTATATCAATTAATCGGTTATTTCATATACAGGGTGGCTCACATGATACGGAAAAATACGACCCAGAAGTGACTGTATTGCTAATAATATTTTTTTATACGGAAAGTGTAGATGTCATAAATTAAAATTGAGCAGAACATACACACCCACAGTATATAGTGAAGTGTAAATCTAAACTTTATTACATCACTAAAACAGTGGGTAATTATTTATTTTAATTTGCTAGACCTAAAATAAGATACCAAATCGACAGACCAGCTGTTCTATAGGTCTACTTTTCATAGCGTTTTTCTTAATTAAAAGCACTAGAAAGGCGTTTCGCTCCCTCTTGGGGTGATTTTCCTCAAACGTCGCTTAATGAACTCACACCCTGTATAAGTAATGTAAGCGTCCATTACTTTGTAATATTATAATTAGGGACGGCGAGTTAAAAGCGGCTGATAAACAAGACATTTGACAGTTTCATGTTAATGGTTTTCCAATTGGTTAATTAAAATTCAGTGACGATAGTTTATAAGACGGTTATTCGATTTGCGCACACACAAATGTTCTTATACTATGGGCCTGATTCCCTAAAGCTCCCTTCAAGATTAATTTTAAGTTCATCTGTGTCAAAAAAGACATAGTACCACAATAATCTAAAATCGTCATATTTTACGTTTGTGACATTGAATTTCATGATATTTTTTTTCCTTGTATATTTTGTCGTGATCTTTTAAACCCTACTAAAATCTCAATAGACTCCATAGTTTTATCAAATCACTGCAGTCTGTTTTTTTTCGTTTCTCCAGCAGAAAAAAGACAGAATGATTCTAATTTTATTCTTTTCTTGAGAATCAACCCAATGAGTACGATGACACATAATGATTTAAGTAAAAACATTCTACTATTATACTTTATGATCGCGTAGGTTAACAAAACATAGAAACGATATAAAGACATTTCTCATTTTCCTTGTAGATACAAGTGTAAATTTATGCAATCGCATATCATGTCAATGTTGACAACATTGTAGTAGAAGTCAGTTATTGATTTTAATTAGCACTAATACATAATTCAACAATCTGCTTAATTTTGCAATCTGTTTAAGCCAATTACAATATTGCACGAGAGGATTTATAAAAGAGTTTATTTAACGAATACTTACGATATCTTTAAGTAAAAACTATAGCATCTAACTATACTGACGTAAGTTATAAGTTATTATACTAATGTTGATCAGAAAACAAAAAAAACACTGATTTTATTTTTCAATTACACTCGACTAAAATCTATAAACATTTTTTCTGTAGCAATACCTGCGATACACAAAATTTGATGCAATATAAAATACTGGGAGACGAATAAAAGCATTCGCCATCTGTCCTTTGAGAAAATTTTCGATTCGAACTAGCATGGCACCTGGAAATACCCAAATCGATATAGAACCACGTAAAAATAGTGCGACACGTAAGGTACGTTATAAAATGAAATTCATCTCGTTTTATGCAGATAGGGGAGTCGTAAGGTCTGAGCGAAAAATTTGAATTTAGATGTCGCTCGAAGTCTCGTGGTAACGGGTTGGAGATCTTTCGCTTTACGACGCTGGCTAAAATGCTGTTCTCAACTCGGGCTGAAAACTGAGCACGGTTTATACGAAACGGAGGCGGGAAGTAGAGAGCAGCGAGCCAAATGGCCACCTCTCTGGCAAAATGCTCTGGCGGCCGTTCCCGGGAATAGGGACCCGGAACGATTACGTATTCGTTAAGAATCCACTGCATAGACATTTTGCCACTGGAAATTGCAATGCATGCAACTTGTAACTCCAAAGCAAAGCATATTGAAAATTGAGTGTAGTGATGGTTAAATTGGCAAAGCCGAATTGACTGAAATCGAGTCTCGTAACTACCAAAATTCGGTTTCGTAATCAATGCGCAGAAATATCAAATATTCAACGCTGTAATAACAACATTATTTAACGTGTCCTGTGCCTATCCGTAAATTGTACTAGGGGTGGTGTCGGCATAAATTACCTACCGTAGCATTTTCCACCGGACATTCTTTGAGCTGATCAAAATATTTATTTATTTATTGAGTACACAAAACAGAATTACAGCCAGTTACATAATATAGTATCTAGGTATGCTGGCATTAATACACTGTAACTCCAAAACATGTGCACACAGCATGATAAAGTATCTAACAATAGAATTAGACATAAAACAGAGGTAGCCAAATTATTACAATTACATAACATTAGCAAAATTAAAACTAAAGTAGATAGAGTGAATATTACTTTATATAGTAGATCTTTACATAATGCGAAATTTTTATTTCAGAACATCTTCCTCTATCAAGAAGATCTGAGATAATTTTTACATAATTACATACAATTACAAATATAATAATAATAGATATATACATATACAGAAACATATATTCATACATACATGCATGCTTTATAATTATTATAGACTAATTAATAATTTTATGGAGGTCAGTTTTCCATATTTATGCAATGATGATCCGAATATGTCAGGCACATTGTCCAGTCTACTAAGTAAATCATTGTAATTTCGACACATTCTGTAAATTGGATTGTGAGAGGACACATTATTGTTACAAAGTGGAATTGAGAATGGACGATCATGTCTGGGGGACTTTTTGGGAACGCGAAGAGAAACTTAAGTCAAAAGGGTGGTGGTCAGGGAACCATTCAGTATTTTGTAGAAACAAGTTAAACCAACAATTTTCCGCCGAGACTCGAGACTTTTGAGTTTGAAATAATGGAGACGATCCTCGTATGTCGTAAGCTCTCGTTTTAACCTACAGCGGTATGTAAGGGGTTTTCACCAAGCGTCTTTGGATGGATTCTAGCCTAATAACCTCTGTATTATAGCCTCTGTATTTTTGACAATCATACAGTATAACCCGACACTTGTATTGTGGTGGTAGGTGTGTTGAGATGCCTTTATCTATGACGAACGAGTATAATGCTGAATGAATGCCTTTTTGGTTATTAACTGTATTACGTACATTTTAAATACCTATATATATATGTATATAATTGTAACCGATCACCAAATAAATAACGTTTCGTTCTTTCCTCCTAAATGCAGTCTCTTAACTTATACATAGCCAACGCAAGCCAGTGTTGTCTATTGACCACACGTAATCACCCCCCATATCGGACCCCGGAGGAAGCTTGCTCAAGTCCGTTACATACAAATGCCTTTCATTAACTTCTGGATGTTTCGTCCGAAATACAGAGGCTATTGTGTTTTAAGCCATCACTCGACCGGTGGCGCCTAAGTAGTCTTCTCGATTAACAGTAAATATATTTATGGCTGCGTCAGATGATAAGTATGGAATTCCTTCCGTTCAACAGTTTGGTGCGGCACCATTAAAGTTAAGCAGGCCTGAATATTTAGTTTAATTTATAAGGAATAGGCTAAGTTCCTTAACTTTTTTTTACATTTATTTCAAGATAACTTTATTTTTGTACACGCTTAGACATTATAATTTCTTATACCTATTTATCATACCTTCTGTTTTCAGTGCTATACCTATTTTGCCCAAAATTCTGAGTTTCAATTTTGTGGTACAGTCTCTGGCAATAAATTGAAAACCGATAATATAATATCTAAAGCATTTCGAAGCACCTGCACTATCCTAATCCAATAACGAAAAAGTTTAATCAACCTTGAGCGCCGAAATAAGTATGCAATTTATTAAATACCTACATAAAACGAGGGTAGAAAAAACTCAAGACTCAGATTCTGCCCGCGATTCATTAGTATTCTGCTGGCTTGTTACTCGTATTTACTCCATCATTTTCTTGGAAGCTTTCAACGAAACAAAAGAGGTTTTGTTATTTAACTCGTTTCCGATACGGCCTCTTCTGCAGTATCGGAGAAACAAATTTCCGCCAGCCAGTGATGGGGTAAGGGTGTCATGTGATATATCGGACGATCTTTTGAGTTTTCCTGACTTTATTTGGCGGCTTTTAGTAGTCAGCATGCTTTTATCTGAATATTGTATAGTATTTCCTAATAAACCGTGGATTTTTAAATACACTACACATTTTTCTCCCGTCTTAATAACCCAAACAGCAATAAAATAAAGTCGCAGCTCAATACCTATCTGTAGAGATTGACACAAATTAAATAATGCTAAAAAGTTGGTCGACGAACAGACTTCTTATGATTTTTAAGGTTTATCTTAATTATTTGGTAGCTCCCTATTCTTGAATAGCGTAGTTCAAATACAACAGTAAAAGCAAAAATAGCTTAAATATTTAGTTTTTAATACATAAACACTAACACTTATTTTCAATATTTAGTTTACAATACCAAGGGAAATCAATTTAGATAACTCAACATACAACTTGTTCGTCTTTTTAAAAATTAGTTTTATGTAAAACTGATCAAGTATTTTCATTTAATTCGTCGTTGTCACAGGCGATACTAGTAACAGCTCCTCTGTTGCTCATCGCAACACTGGCTGTATAGGAATAAGTTTCAGAGATCTCATTTGTCTCGGCGAAGACGGCACCCGAACTGGGAATAACAATAGGTAAATTTATGTAAATGAACGTTGTCTACGTAACAAAGGGGAAATGGACTCGAGTTGGATCATTCTATTTGATCGCCGTACGGTTTTGTGAGCCTTTTTGAAATATGTCCCGAGGTATCGCTCGGCAGTAAAACATAACAAATGCAAGCCAATTTTGTTGGTATGTTTATGCCTTATTAAGAGGAAGTTTGAAACCTACACTTAGGTACTCATTAAGTAGGTATGCGTTAACTATTCGTAATTTAACATGTTTTTTTAAAGTTACACTAACGCACATGTCCTGTTTTCTCAAGACCCATACAGGGTTGACAATATTATTTAGGTAATTCATAGGTTCGTCTAATTTTTATCAACTATAAATAAGTGATGTTTGTTTTAAATTATTTTCAATCAAATGGTTCAGTTACTGTTTAACGATCTTCAAAGAAACATTGTTCAGAAAAAAATAGGTACCCAACCTAGTCACAGTTTCATGTGGTAAAAATTTTTTTTCAGTCTCAAAAACCACGTTGAATTTTTTATAACATTCGCCTATGTTTTTCTACCTCAGCACGCAAGAGAAAAACTACATATCGTGAGCAAAACATATTTTTGCGTAGGTACAGGCACGGTGGGCGCGATGGGCCAACTTTGACGACCTCTATCCGAGCGGGCCTTATTACACTCGGGAGCGGAATATTAAGCCGTAAGACGAGTCCCAAGACATTTTGTACTCAATTGCTGTACTGGCCTCGCAATAACGCCGCTTCCACACTATACAAAGTTTGGGCAACTGTATATTTTAGGGAAGACATACAGTTTTTGTAAAGACGCTTCCACACTGAAGTTTACTTTTTTAAGGCACGTTTATAGTTATCAGTAATGTTGTAAATGTAAATTTTATAAAAACAAAGTAGTTTTTTTTTGCAAATTGTAGTTTTATAAAATGTTACCAAAATAGTCTGGGAATAAGAGATAATTAGCTGAAATATGTATACACCTAAATTTTGGCGTTTGGTAAAGTCTCAGGTCAGCGTCGTAAGTTATTTAACAAAAAGTGCCCCTTCATTACGCCATTACAATTTAGGGCTAACGGCTTTGAGCAATGAGCTGATACTGTATTTTTTACTTTATTTAATTATTAAAGTACAAGCCCTGTTGTCATTAAAGCCACATGCTGTCAGTATGAACACAGCCTAAGCCAAGAAGTTGCCGAATCGAGTCGACAATGTATTCAAAGCCAAGTCAAGACAGCTCGACGAATTAATGCTTCCACAGAAACTTAATAACTGTGCACATAGCGAATTGAGAGCAGCAAAATTAACATGTATGACAATGGAATGTACTACACTTCTGGTTGGATGTAATTGCATGTTCTATTGCAGAGCATGTTGCTGCATTTGCAGACTTAAGATAGACATGTAATAGAAACAATGTATGTATTTGTTGCAATGTTTTGTCTTCTCTATGTTCTTGTTAATTGAAATACCGATGTTTATAATATACATGCAACTGCATTTATTGCTTGAAGTGCGAGCTTATTTCGTGAAACTTATACTATGTGAAAAAGTCACTGTCCGATCCAAAAGAAATTTTTATGCACATAGAATAACAACTATTCGTAAGGGACCAACATTGTATTAAAAATCCTCATTTAAAAAAACAGTCTATTATTCAATAGGTAAGTATAGCATTCGTGATTTAGATGTTATTGTACAAAAATTGTTGTATTAGAGCGCCAGCCAGAATTTCTCCCTTTTGCGTTTTTTAGATATTGTATAAAAATAAATGTATGATGTCCACACCCCCGAGTCCGATTCGCTGTCGAAGCATTTAATTTTTAATATGTATACTACTTATGTATACTTGAATATGTTAAGTGCTGTTCTCATTACCCCAAAATTCTGTATCCGCAAGTGCATACCCCGACAAATATTTTTATTTTTGTTTTCAATCCGTAAACATCGTGGTCGTGATTTTCCCGAATATCTTGGAGTTTCGGAACAAATATTTCTCAGTGACAAACACGACCATAATGCTTGGCGAGATTCCCCTGTTATTCGTACAAATGGAAAACACCAACATTGTTGCACGAACTTTTACAGATATACGTCGCATTGCTATAATTTCTCTTTTAATTCTGATTGCATTCTAAAAGAGGCGAGGTACTATTTCGAGAGAGAGAGATCCGACTTAAAGCCGGCCTACTCTTTGTATTGACAACGCAGATTAGTACAGAGGATATGTAGCCGCTCAAAGCTACAGACGGGTAAATTACATTCTTTATTTCTTTATAAATAATCCTGCAGCGCGCTGGATTAAGCCGTACTTTGTGATTCGGATGGCTGGATAGCACGCTTCAATAAATACCCTAATACACCGTACTGTAAACAAAATACGCTACCCTTGTGTGCGCGGGCCAATTCACCTTTTACTTTATTCCGGCCATGTAGAAAGTGGAAAAACCTCGCAAAACTTTCATTGCAAGCCAGGCTTACTGCTTACCTACACGTGTGTGACACATCACCGAAATATCTGCCAATTTCATTCCTCCTCTCACCTCCCTGGAGCGTAGTAAACACCGCCCGCCCCACCTTACCCCTCCTGCGTGTTTGTCCAACTGATATTCTTCGAGATACACAACTAGTTTTCAAAGAACTTCCACCCCTCCGTGCACTAACTAGAAAAGTTACGAAGAAGACGAAATTACTTTAGTTTCACGGATCTTGAAAAGTGGCTGGAATTTTAAGTTCGGAAGGTGCTTGGTGCACTCTTCAGGGCATAATGATCCGTCTCGAAAGTTATGCAGCTAGGTGTTTAGGTGGTAATAGTGACCATTTCTATGCGGGTTTGTAAGAACTTTTAAAATTGAGAACTTGGGAATATTATGTGGAATTAAATTGTCAACATATTTTTGGTGTTACTTGTCAACAAACTGTATTAATTCGTTTACAAAAACACATTATTATTTTATTTCATTGAATATTATTTTGCATCAAGTCAAACCTCCATGGTTTTTAAATATTAAATATACCTATATATGTATGCCACTGTTTAACCTGATAGATATATATATATATATATTGACTACATATTGGTGATAGTGATTTTCAACCAATTTTCGAAATACGAATAAGTACATGTTCGAAAGGACGATTCTGAACGTCTAAAATGTGCCCTGCTCTCAATGACTTCGACACTAAATAATACTGGCGTAAATCAACACACATGCCATGTTTTTATTCACCTGGTTACTCTTACCCCTTTGGTTATAAGGTTCAAAATCAGGCAAAACATCAGCATAGCCGGCATTACCAAAATAAATAGTGTTCACTAGCTCAAACAAGGCATACCCGTGTATCACGGCCCTTATTGGGTACAAGGGCTCTCCACACTGTTTGCTATCATTAAGTCTGTTTGTGGGCACGTTAATTTACGACGTGTTGGCTTTGTGGCCCTCCTAATTGACCGATGACGGATATAAGGTCAGAATGGAGATGGTCGATTCCTGGGTACAGTTCTGAACAAAAGTTTATGAAAGAATTCGGTGCTTAGAAGTTACACAATACTTACATACCAAATAACTTATTTTTGCATCTACACCTAGTAGGGCATTGGCATACGTAGATACCAAATTGTAAGATGAATCTGTGGCAATTATATCTTGTGATGTATTTGTTTATCATCAATCACATTACATTTAGTAGTAAGTAATAGCAATAGTCACATCGCAAAGGATCCATATTATCGCCCAAACATCTAATCATTATATTTAGATCTACTTACATTGCTTTCTGCGACTTAACCCTACGCTACTCTATGTGGATACTTACGTCATCCTATTTTGGGAGTTCTCATTTGTCGAAAGCCATTGGTCGCAATATTTATTGTCCATTGGACCTTACGACCACGGACGAAACGTTTTCCGATCCGAGCCGTATCAAAAACGCTACGTACGCGCATTTACATATATTGGACATTTTATGTTATATTTAACGCGAGTAAGTAGATTTAAGCCGGTCGAATGTCTTTTTTAGGCGAGGGTAATGAGACTAGTTTACCGTTTAGTGCTTGAATAGCCCTTAAAAACGAATATGTAGGAGGATATCGAGTAAGGCAATACCAGATGTTTCATTGACTTTTTCATTGGTTATTTTATGCAGACGTATATAAACATCTGCTGGATTTCGCAAATGAAAATATTAAAGTTTTAATTACTCTTGAAGATGTGCTAGCGAAACACAGACTATAAAAATAAAATAATGTGCCGTCGACGTCTTTTTCGAGCTAACAGCATGTCTAACTGCTCCAGATTTGCTGTAGATAAAAATAAAAACGCCAGATAAGCAAGGCAAATATTTTCAGACTATCGCATAAACTTTCATAATACTATTTGGCACAAAATCCCGCTGTGAAACGGACTTATTTTGAGAATAGCGCTGGTTTATTTGACTTGTTTCGAGCGCAAAATGCAGGAGTTGGCAGTGCAGCCAGATAGGTGCATACAGGTTGCAGGGTTAATTAAACGAAGCATGCTCCTTATCGTGTTATTTATTAATATAACGCTTTAAACTTCAAACTTAAGTGCTATTTGGGGTCATTTGCCAAAACTATTACCAAAATTCCTATTATATAGTTGGACAGTTTTCATGTTACTTACATTTGTTTTTAGCTAAATAATGGAACACATATTAGCACCAAGTACCTTTAATTTTGTCTGATCCAGTCCAAAGCTCTTTATAAATTAAAAAAAAAACTTTTTTACGAATTACATTTGAAGCATAAAACATTAAACTGGCGCTTCTGATATCTTATCGATTCTTTTAGCATGATAACTCTATGATACCTATGCGTGATAAATCTAAAAGAATTCTAGCACAAAATCCTTGTCGAACACGAGATCATGCAGCATCTTGATTACACAAATAGTCTCGGATCCGACGTCCAAGTTTATCCAAGTTTCGGGTAGACGCGATCGAGATTCTTGGCACATGACCGAAAGGGCGTAATGAGTGTCGCCAAATTCTTACGCTGTCATTAGCGATCCGGAGTGGGTAACGACCGGGCAGCGAGACCGGAATGACCCGGCCAATATGGGGAAAGGTTGGCGTACACTGGGTCTGACCTAAAATTACGGGAGTTTAGGTGAAAATGCGGTGTATAAGTAACGTTTTAAGCCTTTACATACCTCATCAATAGACACTTCTATTATTTTGCGATATCTTTAATTTTTATTAAAATCCTGAAGTTTTAAACACTTTCGTACAGCCTCACAGGTAGACTGAGGTGTTATTTGTCACTCGGTACATAGTTTTGAAAAATGAAATCCATCATACCATCAATCATTAATATGATTTTCACACCTATGTACGCAGAATAAGCAAGTCGTGTCTTGAAGTCTTTCTTGGATTTTTGCTAGAATTATGATCCCATGCTCCTATATAGGTATTACCTCTTACCTCCTTGCAACTTAAAAATAGATCTAATAAAAATCGACCCCTCGCCAATATGTTAAACGTTGGTTTTGACTAGTAGGCCTGCTCACATTCAGTTTAGTGCATTACTTCTACGAGTATTACAAAAATAATCTTGACAATAAAAGAAAGCAAAAATGTTCTCCAATTTATTTGAGTAAATATACCTATTATGTTGTGAATGTAAAAGCAACGACTGCCTTTTTGGCTTTTGTATTACTATTATGCACACTGCTATTAAGTTCTATAAAAGGAATAACTGCTTAAACAATTAATATAACAAAAAACAAAAGTAATTGTTTTTTTTTCAATTAAAGGTTTTGAAGAAAAGTTTATCTAAATCATTTACAATTGTTGCAAAATTAGCCCTAACCACTACAATCTTTACAAAATCAGATAATGTTTGATTTTTTACGCTAACAACCGATATAAACCAGATGTAAGCGGTGCGCGCTACCTTGTCAAATACACGATGCCAATATTCTGTCACTTTGGCTACACGCCTTCACGCGTATATTCGCCGTTACACCTCGCTCGGCCAAATGACACCATTAAACCACCCTTAAGCCACACCCTCGCCTCAAATAACAACCTTATCCAAACAAACGTAAGGCTCAAAATTACCGATCAGAAAGCTAATGTGCTGGCACAAGCGGCTCGCCCAAACCGAATCAGATAATAACTTATGTATGGAAACCCAGTTGATTTCTGGCAAATCGAGGATTATCAAGTTTCAATGGAGTTCGATGAATAAACTTTGCATATCAACGGAACAAACTACTAGTAGTTAATTTATTTAAATACAGGGTGGTAGTGTTATCAGTATTATCATTTTAACTTTTTATATGATTTCGGTGATGACTTGATAGTAACAGTTGTACCTAGGTACTGATGGCCATATTTACACCCTTAAAAGGAAAGACTGTTGAGAAGAACATCCTGTATGATATAATATACTCCACCTTTTTATTTAACATTAGGTAAAGTTAATTAGTCCTTTCATTTTACATAATTTTTGTTCCTTTGCAAGATTTCTCCAAAGTAAATATTATCTTCTAAAATTCGCCAAACGTCTTCAGATGGGACTTAAACCCACGACCCTGCGTTATCCGAGCGATTGCTATCGCAGCCGAGCTACTGAGGACATGAAACACTTGATAAATTTTTGTATGTGTCGTTTGGTGCCTACTTTGCGAAATGTAGCGAAGCAACAGAATCCGAATGAATTTTTAGTTTAACCATTAAAATAATCATTATTAAAACTAAATAGTTATTTTTTTCTTTTTACCTACATTTATACTGTTTTAAACTTTCATGGTCATTATCATTAGAATAGTTATTTACGGGATTGCTACCATGTACCTTTTTATTTTCGAGTTTCCGATATTTCGGGGTTGTTGCAAGCCAAAGCAAAAAGGTACATGGTAGCAATCCCGTAAATAACTATTCTACTACCTATATTTAATCTTATATATTATACAAAGACGTATCTTCTCACGTATCTTTCGTTTAAATCAAGATAAAGTGGCAAGGAATGATGGCCAGACGCGAAAATACTCCATGTTTTTACACGGGTACGTATTTGTAAAGTTCATTCGGGATGCATTACTGAGATTAAATACATCTCACTCAGACCAAGTAAACCCGAGATAGCAGGATTTTATACTTATATATTTTATTACCCTTTCGAACTTAGAAGGGATTTCTATGTACCCAATAAAAACTTTCTGAATTATTAGCGATTTACTTTGATAATAAGTCTGCACTTTACTGACCAGAGTTTCTACAGATGATTTGATTTTAAGTAAGTGATGTACTCATAGGATATCAGTGCAAAGTCAAAGCTAAATAATAAAAACTAGTTCAACTTATTTTGATAATAACGTTTGGTTACAAATTAAACATTTATTATACAACTAAAGGTGTGCTACGTTTCGCTAAATATACCTATAATTTCTTATTAGTAGATGAATAGATAGATAGATTATCTTTTTTCCCACCACAAACAGTAGACATACAAACAATAATTATTTAGTATTAACTGATGTTCGTTTTAATTCTATGTATAATTCCTTTCCATTAATGTCATCAAAATAAGTGTAGTCCGTACTAATAGTGTTGTGTTAATTGTTATATTTAGTTATGGTGTGCAAAAAAGGTTTATCACCAGACGACCGTCTGGGTGTAGTCGTTCGCGCACTGGACTTCTAAACCAGGCGGTTGCGGGTTCGAATCCCGCAAGGGGCAAAAGTTTGTGTGATGAGCACGAGCGTTTGTACCTAAGTCATGGATGTTTATATGTATTTAAGTATTTCTATCCGTTATCCTAGTCACCATAGCACAAGCTCACGCTTAGTTTGGTTCTAGGTAGGTTTGTTGAAACAATTTATTTATTATTTATCTATCATCTATTATAAAATAAAGTTTTTTTGCTTGTTTATAGCAAATCGTATAATTATAGTTTTGTTAAAAAGTATAAACCGCATTTTTCACGATACTATATCCCTAAATTTTTTTAACAAAGAACTTTTACAACCAATCTGTCATCCTAATCGGGATATTTGTGGGTACATTTAACCCTCGGAACGCCGAGAGAAACCGAAGTTGAGCAGCCATCATCTGATAGAGGTTATGCATGCATCGCGTCCGCCTCACGAGGGTCATGGACGCTTGAAGCCCTTGAAACGATTAGTTAGGGGTTATGTTGCATGAGAGCAGCGGGATTATAACGTTTTATTTTTTTAATATAATGTACCTTACCTAATAAACTTTTTTTTTAATTACTAGGCAGACATTTGAATCTCACCTGATGGTAAGCGACGATGTGGCTGAGGATGGGTCATCTGACTAGTTACTCGTAAGTGCAATTGAAAGGTATACTTTCAAACTCCACCTATACCTTACGATGATTCTGGTAACTGGTTTACAAATGCGTTTTAAATTCTCATGGATTTTTCAAATTAATTAAATTAAACACAAGCGGACTGTATCCTTATGTACAGTTTTGAGAGATCTGTCAAAATATCTCAAATGATATGAAACTCTATGTAATCATCAACATAAGGTTGAAATATGGTTGGGGAAATTTGACAGATCAGGGTAGGTTAGGGCCCACTGTACTCGTATCAACCTCTGTGTTTTTTTAATCTCTAGATTTTATTACTTGCTACAACACAAAACTTTTCCCGGTTTATCAATAAACACCTAATAAATTGTCGTCGAATGAAATGCAGCACGATTAATTATAAAATGTCTGTTATTTACATCTTATTTAATGACATTTTAAAAAGGTCATTGTATAATTATTACTCGGCAAATATATTTTTTCTAGCGATTAAAAATCACCTCTTCAGCCGCAAGAGTTCTAGATAAGATTTTTTGAAATACAGTACAAACAGTCGCAATATACTTTAGTTTAGTAATTGTTTACTTATGAAACGTCAGTTCACTGCATCGGTCCCGCTGTTCCTTTCCACTCAATACCAGCCTAAAATTAAAGCTTCAATCGCGGTGCTTTGCCCGAGCGAGCTCGTAAATCGGAACGAGTTCATGATTTATGTCCAGAGCTACACATATTTTATATATTTAGAGCATCGAAAAATATGCTTAAAACTATGGCCGCCTTACTAAAAGAGACCGCTCATATACAATAGTTCAGAGCAAATAGGATTCGTTGATGTAACGCTGAAAGGATCCCGTTTTATTCCGATATAAAATATTTTCAATACATTTTGTTTGCTTTGTGTGGAAATGTTGAAACCTAAGGATTATTTTCAGAATGCTTGTTTGCTGAATAATGTTATTGTAAACCGTTGCTTTGTACACACATAGCTTACGTGCTATTTGAATACACAGAGTGTCCGGGTTCGGACTAGCAATAATTTATGGGCTTTTAATTCTTCAAATATGTTATCGATCAATTACATTACGTTGGGTACTAACTCCCCCCCTCTTAAAATTGCAGCCATTTTAATTATTTAAAGAAATAATATTTCTATGAATTTGGAGGTTCTAAAAGTTATGAAAATGATTCATTTGAAAAGGTAACGCTATCGCCTATCCAGTCAAATAAAAATCAATTCAAAATTATTTATTATAGAGGAAAAAATATTTTATAAGAAATCTTGCTAAAAATATAAAACAGTAAACCTAAAAATGATATTACTCTTATTTTGAAATTTATTTTTTTGGTTTTTTTTTCCTTGTGATTATGTCTCTAAAATTTGATTAATTAAATACCTTTAAATTATAGCTAGTTGAAACCCGGACACCTGTATAAATAGTAAATATTTTGAATTACCTAGGTACTTGAAATTGACCATATTAAATTTGGTTTTCTTTAATATGGACCGGCATTCTTTAGTCAAAACGCAGATTTGATGTAAATGTGTTCATATTCAGGATTTCAGCTAACCGATATAGTTGAAGTAGTATATAAGTAAATATAGTAATAGATACAGTACATATACTTATCCATTCTCTATGTCATTATAAATCGGAATAAGCAATAGTTGCTTTAATAAAAAACGGGATATATTTATGCAGGCACCTCTCCAATTATGGGTTTTTATGGCCAATTACATAATAATAGTTTCCTTGAGCCACAGTTTCCTTGCCATAATTTTGTATTGTGCCCCCTGTGTTTTAGTATGAACATCATTGAGTATTTTATTTTCGGCTTTCTCTCGTTCGGTCTTCCCGTTTCCTTAGTTATTTGAGGATACAGCGCTCATTTTTCTTTATGTTGCCGTTTGATATTTTTATAGATTCCCTCTATAAGTTATGTAACATTTTATTGCTAATTAGGGACCTAAGTATTCTTGTACTTCCGCGGATAAAAATATTTCTTAGAAATTCTACTGATATTATTAGAGGTGACGGGATTTCTGTAACGATCATGAAAACAAATCGGTATTTTTCATATCACGGGATTGCCTTATAGCCCGTAGAAATAAAACATTCCGTTTCCATGATTGTTAAGATAAATACTCTTAAAATGCGCAATTTTATGGTAAATATATTATGTAATTTTGATGATAATTCCAAAAGTAATTGATATTTTCTTTTTTTAGTTTACCTATGTGACTTCACATTAAGAATGTATGCTAGTAAGTAGATACCTATCCAACATAAAAGTCAATCCTGAGTAGTTAATGTTGTACAGAAACGTGTGATCTTTTACAACATAGATTCAAAAGGCTTTTTGCCTTGCATCGTCACATGCATAGCTGGACCTTAGCCGATATTGTCCGGTATAGATAGCAGAGCAGGCGACAAACTATGCATTTTATGACCGCATTTAAGCAGGCCAGCCGACGCAGGCATCCAAACAAAAGTCGTAAGAAAATCACGCACAAAAGCTGCATTGTCCAAAAATCAACCCTTTTTTGCATATTGCATAACTAACGACTTCCCGGAGCATTCTTAAAACGGCGAAACTGGAGCAAAAACTCCGTTACCTAGAAGGGTTACGTTTAATTTCTGCGGTTAACTGTTAAACAAGCAGTACAGTTGTTGGGTTTACGGGTGTTGTAAATCATTTGAGAAAAAAGTGTGACGTCACAGTCGTAAAGTTTAACGGCAATCAGCTGAGGTGGCCTTGTGTCGTGTAGGCGAGACATCTGAAAGTGGGCACTTGTGGGCTAAGGAATACGTGGTCGACAAACTGGTTGAACGTTCTATACTAAGTCTTTTGTAAGTATAGGCTACGTGGGTTAGTACTATTTTGTTTTATAATAGCAATACAACTTCACTGCGATTATAACACTATTTTTTCATTTTTAGTAACAAACATTTTAAGTTAGGTATTTTTTTTTGCTATATTTTATATTTTGGTATATTTTTGTATAATTTATCCTGAAAAGCGCGTTCTGTTTATAAACGAGAATAATATTAAAATATTTTTTTTGTTGTCTTTAATAATTACATTGTTTTAATTTTAAATCTTTCTGCACAAATTATTTTCTTATTTCTTACATGCAATTAAAGGAGTTATCTAACTTTCCATTTATATATTTTTAATAACATATTGAAAAAAGGTTTATCTATCAGTGTAGTATTTTTGTGTAGTTGCAATCATTTCCAAAATTATATTCTATTCCGTTCCTTAAAAGTCAACTGCCCATTTTTAATATTCAAATACAAACACATTTTTATATACTCAGTCCCAACTCCATCTATGGCTGTTCGGACAAAGACCGCTGCGCAAATTGCATAAAGGAATGAAAACGGCTTATATGAGAGCCTCGGCACAGACCATATACTACGCACAATACGTTTTCTCGAACCTCTTGAAACTGATAACAAAATAGCACAAGCTGATAACAGCGGCGACTTTCCACGGACATTAAGAGCGATAAGCAATAGCCAGTATTGTTCTGTAAATTGGTAATCATGAGATCGCGATTGAAAATCTGGTATCAAGATTGAGTGGGTTCTTGATAGGGATTCTGAAGGCCTAAGGCTTTGTAAGGCTTTATGATCATGTACTCGGTTTATCATCAAATTTAAGAGCTAGGCTCTTGTTGGTGGAGTTTTTTCCATTCCTCTCTGCTTTCCGCCCTTCTCTTAACCTCCTGATACGACCCGACATTTATCTTTTCTTTTATTTGCTGCATGTAGCTTATTCTTGGTCTTCCTCGCTTCCTTTTTCCTTCTATTCTTCCTTCTATTATCGTTTTAATAAAATTGTCGTGTCGAATCAGGTGGCCTAACATTCATCCCCTCCTACACTCTATTGTTTCCATCAATCTCCTTTTTTCCCTAACCATAGACAAAACTTCTTCATTTGTTTTCTTCTCCGTCCAACTTATACGCTCCATTCTCCTCCAGCACCACATCTCGAAGGCTTCCAGTCTCTCTCTGTCCCTCTTTGTCAATGTCCACGCTTCACATCCATAGAGTGCTATACTCCAAATGTACACTTTAACAAGTTTTTTGCGAACTTTGCTTGATATTCTGGCCTTGAGCAGGTGCTTTTTTGCATTATAAGCTTGTCTCGCCATCGCTATCCTTGCTTTTATATCTGGTGTACATCTGGAGTCACTAGTTATCAAGCTACCTAGATATTTGAAGGTTTTAACCTGTTCTATTTTTGTGTTATTTATTGAGATAGGGCTATATTTTTCCTTTTTAGAAGCAATTAGTGTACTCGGTTATATAGATTATATAAATAAGAACTGTTTATTTTAAATCAGTCTTCTAGTTTTCTTATGGTGCATAAGCCAACTGCTAATCATAATACATTTTATTTCCGTATTTGATTTAAAAAATACATAGCTACGTTTTAATTTGATTATTTTCATCGTGTTTGTACCATTTACATTTAAAATATTTTTATAAATAAATATAAAAGTTACCTATCAACGAACTACTAAGTTTATACGCTGTATAATTTATGAATAGTAGAAAAACATGAAAGTCAACACCTCATCCATTCAAAATAATGTGCAATTATGTTGCTGTAAAAGTCGTCGTAAATATACATCTTGTTTGTAAATAAATAAAATAGCAAAACTTACGTTTGGTCAGTTCTGCAATTTTCATTAAAAGTGTTCTCTTAGCCTACTGAACGAGCTGCAAATCTACGCTAACACATCGCCATTAAAATCTGCCTATAAAACGTATTATGACTCCTTTTATCGGTAATGCATCAATAAAAGGCACAAGTGTAACCGACCCGTATAAATTGGCAAACTAAACAATGGCCGATGCAGTTTCGCTCCACATTTCTACGCGGAAAGTTTTTTTCTTTGTGAAACTAAATTCACGCTATTCATCACAGTTATGAGGAAACCACGCGCTGGCCAACACGTCTTTACGGCTTTAATTAAAATTGTGCCCGAGTGCCTAATTCTGTTCTCGCATACAGTACGCGCCTTAGATTGTAACGGCTCAAGCAAAGTGTGAAAAAACAACCCATCAGAATCACGGTAAGTGATGTACGCCAGCCTTAACAAACCGTCGAGATTCCCGCTACCCCCAATGCCATCTATCTAACCGATAGATAACAACTGGTAACATCACGGACACTGGTACAACCTTTTTGTACATGGGACGTTCGTGATTCGACAACATTCAAAAAGTTTCACACAGGGACAAAAAGTTTGTAGCTGTGTGCGTGTCGGGTTACGCACACAGAGCGCCTCTTTTGGTCGTAAAACGGCAATTGGAACAGTTCAGCCTTTCGCCGCAGGGTGGCGTTAGAACGATGGTTCGTTTCTTATTTGGTAGAGTCAAACTTTACTCATCTGGCGCCACTGAGCCGCGGCAAAGTTTTAAATTAGTTCTCTTATAGGATTTCTCGGTCGGATAAACTTTTGATATCTTTCTAATTAGATTGCACACCGTCAACGACTGATCAGAGTTTGAATTTTGGATGCGCTCCTAATTAATTTATTGGTCTATTTCTGTCACGTATTTTTTATCAATCTGCATCATATATTTATATAGAGATATAATACATGATGTATTAATACATTCAAAGATGAAAGCTCAACACAATAAATATTAAATTTACTTAATGCTTTTATCAGATTAAAAACGCATTGTAACAATATCACATAATACTTTGTGCTTATAATATAAGCACAAAGATGTGATATCCTGAGTGAGTAAATAACTTGGCATGGTTTAAACTACATATTATGTAGTTAAAACCATGCCAAGTTTGAGCCAACTCAGTGGATATGTGTGTACAGGATACTTTATGTGTAAAATTATTGCTGTGACCTGATTTGTCACATTTAGAATAGGCGTCAGTTTAATTTCAAACGTGCTAACTGCACACTTAACTATCTTTGAGCCCATAAATCATAGGGTTGTAAGGAGTTTATTTACGGTGTCATTACCATTGAGCTAACTAATGAACTTCCATAATCGTGCAGAAATTGGAATGTTAAGTATATTCCTAATTGGCTTCGTCATAAATCTGTCTGCCTCTGATAAATATTTTATGACTTCTTAAGGGTTTCTGGTTTTAATAAGTGAAAGATACGAGTAGGTACAAAAAAAAGAATGCGTAATTTTTAAATTGACATTATTTTTACTTATTTTACATACTTAGTAATAGTTTTGTTAGTTGTCTCCAGGATAGAAATAAAATAGTGATACTGCCTTTGTTTTAGATTGCCATAACACAAGTGCTTATTCTTCTTACTTTGGGATCTGAGCAATGTATGTGATGTTGCCCAATATTTATTAAAACATTTTATGTTAACCATATGAAACCTTTATGTTTACTTAGTTAAAAATAAACTAAAAAATCTATGCATTATGATAATGATTCACCTAGTTTTTATAAGTGCGTTTAAGTTATAAGAAAGTAAATGACTTTCGAATTCACTGCTGGAATTTGTTGCCAACCCCAACCATAGATATTATAATAGAATAGAAAATTACGAGTAAATCCTTCTTGTCTATTGTGTGTTCGCCATCTTAACTTGTACCGTGCGTGTTGTCTCCAAGTATAACCATCCATTTAATTAGCAAAGTTAGTTTTTTAATTATCAAACTTATGAACCATCTAACCAGTCTACACCACCAATCAGTGCCCCACAGCCCAAACTTAAATAATACAAATTAAACCCTTCTTTTGCTACGTATTTTTAATTTAGTAGTATTCCGACATACATACTTATAGGATAAATAATCTTATTTTATAAAAAAATACCTATCTTTTTAATCGGTACGGGGTCGGGTGTTTTGGGGACCTGTGAACTACCGAACTATTTAAGTATCTAACTACCCATACCATCATTTTATTGCATGGCAATTAAGAAAAATGAACATAGCAATAGACATACATACTACGTATATAAATAAAATAGATGATATACATATTGATACATAAACATACACATGATACACATACATAATAGTAATACACAGAACAAATTTCTTCCATTAAGACAGAACAGAGAGTTTTTCCTGGTATGTATGTATCCATAGTATATTTTAAAGAACAGCGTTTTCTTTACGAATATCACCTCACAGACTGCACCTAATGCCCACCGTCTGACACCATCAAACTTCACCACTCCGAACTTCGACTTATTCACGGCAGATTAACAAAACTCATCTTTTTTACATCCCATTTTAAACTCTAGCCTGAACTCGCAAGTTCACCCGTGAAGAGGATAGGATTCCTCCCCCATCATCTAAGTTACGTCATTACGCCCTCCGTTCGTTCCAATTTGAAATTTCGAAGCGGATGCCACCGCAAAGCAAATTGAGAGATTCAGAACAATAAAATGGATTCCGTAGGCGTATAGGACATGTGGGACGAATAACGTATACGTATACAGCGTGAAGTGGATGAAAAGGGAAACGCAATTTCAGATATTAATTTGGTGCGAAGCTCGAACGGTGCAATATGTTGTCACTGTGCTGATTGTGTTGTGATTCTGATCGTAGATATTATTCAAAGTCTATGATTCTCACAATTTGAGTCTTGTAGTTGTTAGATATCATTACGTATCCAAAACGAACATATTAGAAGTTAACTTGAAAACTCAATGGAATAGATATTTTCATACATCACTAAAAATTGCGTAATTAAATAGTATTTAAATGAATTAAAAATCCAATGAAAAATCAGTTTTTCAGTTTTTTAACTTAAAACTTACTCTACCTTTACTAGAGTGAGTGTCAAGTTTTCAATAATAAAAAAGACAGAATTAGAGCTCATTGACACGAGGACGATTCGTGATTTTTGACGATTCGTCTTTTTTCACGATTCATTCTTTTTTTTACGGTGGCAATGCTTTTTGTATGCCCATGTTCACACTGGTCACGAATAGTGAAAAAGGACGATACGCCTTAAACATAGTATCGTGTTTTTAAAAAATCACGAATCGTCAAAATACTCGGATTTTTAACCAAAGTCAATTAGGACATTTTGACATAATATGTCAAAATGTCCTAATTGACTTTGGTTCGTGAATAAACACGATTCTGTATGCAATGTGAACGTCCATCCGTCATGACGTATCCTGTATTTTGACGAATCGTCAATGACGGATCCCGCGTGAACGAGCCCTTAGACTAGTTTAGTACGTTAGTGAGATTTTAATTGCTTTACAATCCATCAATCTAGTAGCAGGTGCAATCAAATTATTTAAATACCAACACGATTTTACAGCGCAAATAAAATATGGCCGGTCATATAATCACCATAAATTCAATTAGAAGTCAATAATACTAAACAGAGTATTAAGTTTATTGCGGTTGGTCGTTACATCTTAATTCAGTGATGAATCATCTTTATTAGGAATGTCTATTTTTCAAGTTTTATTTAAGGTGTTGTTATTATTTTTCGTCTATAGTATAGTAATTTCAGCGTCTATACACGCTGAAATTTTAATGGTTGTTTTCCCGCACTAAAATAGTGCAGTTTATGCTGTATTGCTTAATGTGTAGAGCTTCTTGTGCTTTAAACATTGATTTCCTGCGGCAAGCAGTACCCAAATACGTCAATTCTCGTAAAAGAAACTATCTTTTCTCACGTTTTCGATTTGATGATTATTTTTTTATTACTTTGAGAACAAAAAATTTGTTTAAAAAATATCTTGCATGATTCAATAGTACTACTAAAGGTAAATCGTTCTATAAAATAAATTATTGTTTTAAGTGATAAGCATTTACTTTGCAATCTAAATATATTATTGCACTTGAAAAATGACCGCCAGAGGCGGGAATCAAACCCGCGTTCCTCGCATGCCGGGCGATTGCCTAACCTCTCGGCCACCCTGGCGTTGGCAGAGCCTGTCGAAATTTTCAAGTGCTTCTTAACGCTGTAAATCGTTCTGCTGCTGGAAAACAACCACTAAAATTTCAGTGTGTATAATGATGGATGATCATTATCATCATCACTACGTTTATTAACTCAGTCTCATAGTAAAGAAAAGTCAAGTTAGCCAATATATAGATCCCACCTCTGGGCTAAGGCCTCACCTCAACTATGAGGAGGTACGAGCCATTCTCCATCACGCGGGCCCTAGGGCTTGATAACATCTGACAGTAAGGTGGTCACTTGCCTTACAGACACCCCTTCACCAATCCGCACAGTCTCATAGATATTACATAATATACGCCATAGGTATATAACTCTCAGTACGGATAATCAAACACAAAAACGAATTCGCGTCAGGTATTGTGAACACTTGCATTTTATTTCATAAATTGAATCGGCTCTTGAACTCAGAAACTCTCTAAAAAGGATGCATTACTTTATTCCAAATCTTCAATATTTTGTATTCGTCGTGCGCTTAAAACATTTTCTATAACATTCGCAGAGCACGTCCCTTCGTTATTTTTATCGGGCTTCACACGAAACGGTTCCATTTCGCGAACAGGGTCCTACTATGGAAGACATCGTCCTTATTTCCTACTCTTGCTATCCTGCTTCACCAGCAGGGGAAAGAAAGAGATGCTGATACGGACATCAACTTCCAGAGTAGGGCTTCAAACGTAAGCCACGATATTGCAACGATATAACGGCGGTACAACTCTCTTGTGCAGCAATTAGCCCTAATTCAGCCTTGAAAGCTTTGGGAAATAAGGAAGGGGCGAACGCTAATATTAACTTCATTTGGTACCTACTTGAGATGATTCCTAGATTCTTGTTTCGTGTAGGGTCAGGAAATAAATGGACACAGAACTTTCGAATACATTTATTACATAAGATCGATAGATAACCTTATAATGCATACCATAAAAGTAACAACAATACAATTTCACAGAAAGAGGTACAAATTAGGCGGTCATATTGCTAAGAGCGATCACTTCCAGACGATTTTTAGGTATAGGAAATAAGTTATGTCAATACCTACGTTTTATACGTTACGCTACGTTAAACTTAATTAGTAATAAATAGTTTTTTTTTATTATCTACAGCTGGTGTTTGACTGCCTTAAAATACTTCTTCTTTTTATACAAAACTATATTATAACATTTGTAAGCAAAATAAAACAAAACATTTCACAAAAATGCCTACATTTTCTTATAACCAAAGGCACAAACCTCCAACTTGCTTAATATTAAATTCGAAATACCTATTCAGCACAACTCGAACCCAAAAGGGAACTCTTTCATTTAATATGAAAGTTTCTCTACAACATGTGTTTTGCCGCGCCAACACAAAGTTCCGTCACAAATATTTACTACAAGTCTCTTTATAACTGTGTGTACGTGTGCTGTATACAGGGTTGCCAAATAACAATTCTGGAGCTGTCTTTTACTACTTATGCAAAACTTCATTTATGCAAAACCGCTGTTCAAGTACAAACTTTTTTCAATAAGTATTTGTTTTAATTTAGATAGATGTATTTACATCGTTATTTTATGGTCACTTTTAAAACAACGTCAAAACTTATATAAATAATGGTTTTATTTTGTTAAATACTTATATTTTAGGTGCTTAGTCGCATAGCGACCGAAAGTTACTAAAACTAATAGTTTTTTTTTCAACTGACATAATAAAACATCTGACAGTGCTAGAAAGAAAGTTGGATACCAACCAACAAAATCACATAAATAATAATACATATTTTTTACATCTACTGTCTGCAAAAAAATTCATCGAAACAATAGGTACCTAAAGAAAGTAAAATCTAAAATTCGTTAAGACAAAAGTGTTTTACTATAAGTTAGGTAAGTACCTACAAAAGGAAATAATCATGGGCTTACATTTAAAAAAAAATGCAAAAATTCTTAGAGTAAAAAACAAATTAAACTAATAATTTTAATAAAAATATTACTTTATACTCTCTAGCCGTCACTGGAATTAGTTGCCTGCTGAATTATTCCCTAAACACTATGATCAGGATACTGTGAAGAAAAGAGTTAATATGTTACTTACAAGCCAGACATGATCGTGGTTTACCATCAGGTGTGATTGCTATCAAATTTCTATTAAATAAAAAATATCTCAAATTAACTACGAAATTGAAATGTGGTAACCCTAGTTATGAACGGCACACATCGAGGCGCAATATCAGCCAATATATGAATAGAGGCGTCCAATTTGTGAGAAAACAACACTCGTTCCCGGATGACTTGACACTGTTTGCGCTGTCTACCTATAAGTATTATTATATGGATGTCTATGTTTAGAACATTGTATTGTCTTGTTACAATTGAGATAATTGCAACAAGAGAAACGAGACTGGCATTTCTATACTTACTTGTATGCGTATATATGGTAACTGTGTCAAGTTACTTTGTTTCATTTATACTTTAAAATAATTAACATTGTTACTTTCTAATTTCTTATTTGTAAGGCATGAAAATAAAGGTTTGTGCTTAACTTAGATAGTTTTTTATTATACATAATGTTGACATAATTTTCTCCAAATAACTTCTTGACACTGCCAGCATTTCATCTGAAAAAAAAAAACTTTACAACAGTTTCTTCCAAAATAAACTAACTCTTAGGGACTTCAAAGATGCCATGACTGCATCCGACCTAAAGGTTATGCAAGTGATTTGTCAAAAGCTTTCGTATGCTTTTTCGGAGAATAACTGTAAGAGTTGCCAAATGCAAGCGACAGTTTCGATAAACTGCTCAATTTAATTAAGCCAATCCACTTTGCACATAACTGCGTAAAATGCAATGCTGATATATCTTCGGAACTGGTAAACTGGTTTGGACATTCAGAGCAACATTGTTCGCGATCTCGATGGGTGTTATACATAAAGTATCAACTAGAAGCAGACCGTTTCAACTCAAGTAACTTGAAGTTATGATTTATCATCCCGACAAAATCCTCGTGGGTTGGTACTTTGTGTTGATGTTTAATCCACACTAATATTATAAATGCAAAAGTATGTCTGTCTGACTGTCTGTTACCTCTTGACGCTTAAACTATTGAACCGACATTTTGAGACCCTAGAAAGGACATAGGCTACATTTTGTCGCGATATAAAAACATTAAGGGGGTGAAATAGGGGATGAAAGTTTATACGGAAAATCCAACTCTTGCGGGCGAAGTCGCGGGGAACCACTTGTAATAACAATAAATTATTTCGGAAAGGATTCTATATTACATTTAAGCTCCTAGTTTATAACAGTAGCATGAATGCTTACTCATATTATACACACTGAAAACTTCTGATCGAAAAATCAAAATTAAAAAACAATGGAATCCAGTCAATTCCAAAAGTAAAATATACGGTGTGACTGTACCTCTTGTACAGATAAACATATTATATACTGTGCACAATCCTATTGGACAGATGTAAATATATATCAAAAATAAACGTGTGATTTTAATTACAAAGAAGGTGTCGTAAAACCCAATTAGACAAACACATCATAGTCATTAATGGGTTTGTTTTGCTTATTAGTTTATCACCTGTCCCTCGATTTACATTCTATTTGCACACCTAACGCGTTCATTAGCACGATTATTCGTTTAATATAATACAATCTGCATTCAAAAGATCATTTTTTGCGTCATTTAAAAATACAAAAAAAAGGTTCTCTAATAAATTAAAAAATCTTAGTTGAGTTTTCACCCGCATATTATTTTATGATCAAATTAAATGTAAAAGACACCAATAAAGTTTGTCAGATCAGTTTCCTAACAGGTTGTTTATAATTTTTTTTTATGTTAACTTTAACACGACGGACGTCCATGTTTCAAACTTTTAAATATTTAAAAGTAAAAAGTTTTCGTGTTCTGTGGAAGAGAATTGGAAAAATAAAAGCAGTTGTAAGTAGGTATCGTCTAGAGGGCGCATTCCGCGGTTTTGGGACGTCACGGTCGCTTCATGCAAAATATATTGCCTTGGCTTTAGGGTTGACACACATACAACAAAAAAAACTAAACCCATTTTGTGATTTCTGGATTTATTTAATGGGGCTTAAATATTGCGTGTAAAACATTATGCTCTTCTGACGAAACCTGCTGATTGATAAACTAATTAAAAAACAATTGATGTAATAAAAAGATTTGTGAAAAGTTGCGATCCTGAAACGGCTTAAAGAGTTAAAATAACAAACCATCATAAGAATATTTGTCTAAATGTAATAACAACCATTAGAGACAACCCTATATCGTCTTGAAATTTGTATAAGAGTGAATTTTGGCCGACGGTTTGAATCGTCCTTCTTTAGGAACTTCGGCGCTTTCGGCAAATTCGTTGTCAGCTAGAACGAGCTTATATTTTTTGTAGGAATATTTTTCTAGTTGCACAAAGTTTTAAACGAAAAAGTTTTCTAGTCTCGGGTTATTCGCTACTGATTTATTTTGAAGTTTGAGCCATCGGAGCTCCACCTGATAGCACTCTATCTTTGAGTGCCACTGCAGTGATAGAGTTTGGTCTTTAATGCATGGAATCCTTATCTTACTTTATTATCACCTTTACAGTTTTAAAGAAAAAACCGAAAGGTATCGAATTACAACAGAACAAAGAAGGTCGTGTGTCGTGTTCAACAATATTTTTATCTCGAGTTCACTGGCGTAGGACACGCGACAGCATCGGTTTATTTTTGACAGGGTGCCTTATTCCCGACAGCTTTCTCTTAAGTCTAATTTTAGGTGCATTCTGTAATTTCTTCTGCTGAAAAAAAGGAGACACAGACTTAAATAATTCAAATTTAAATAAATATATTATTGCACTTGAAAAAAACTAGATTGCATAGTGAATGCTTATCACTTAAAAACAATAATTATCAAATTTAAATAGCTTTAAATTCTGAATTACATTTGGAGAAATATTACTAACTTAACTTTCATAAATTATTATACAAAATTATAAATCACCTTATAAACAATATGAGCATTTTACAAACTGTCCCTATAATATTTTATTAATAATTTTGAATATATTTAGTTTTATTTTATAGGGATAATTTTATATAATCTTCGACATCAATAACATTATGATCAGCTTGCTTGCCCTTATAAGATAACGTTTTTTTTTAACTAAGTGATGCTATTTTTCATGTAATTTTACAAGTTTTCGCGCGTGTTTTCGTCAAATTTCACTCGTTAGTCATTGTTTGATATCCTTAGGAAATTGTTTATGTATTCTGTGATGTGATTATTAGCAACTGACAGCTGTTCAGTTTGAAGTTTCAAAATAATTATATTCTGTCTCTTTTCGTTTAATCAAAGAGAGAAAGAGATAGCATTAACTGAAAATTAGTCTCAGAGAGTGCTGACGGGAATGAGGCCCGTTCTCTTCAACTTGCCGACTATACATAATTTAGCTCGAGGCCTCGTGTTTGGCATTAGACTTGGAAAACTACTCTTTATGGTAATAAGTCCCGGAGGGAAGAAAGGGACGAAGATATTTTGCATGCGTTGTTGTTTTCATGGTTTGTTTTGAACCGTTTTTGTTTAATTATAGAGCAACGTAATATAAAATGTGCAGCTAGTTAAATAAACTTGCTTGATGTTGTAACTTACTTTAGTCAATTTGTTTTCTTTTATCATTTAATTAAAGCTGATACATTAAAATACATTTTTAAAAAAGTTTCCACACATATTGAGTCAATAAGAGTTTCCTATTTCAATAAAACTATATAAAGACGTAATATTACGTCAACTAGTTTCTTAATCAGTTATGTACTTTGAAAAATAATCACCATTTATATTACATTAACTTCGAATACATTTATCAAGCTACTGATTTTGAAATGACTTATCTACTCAACCATTCCACTCAGATTCAAGTCACCAAATCCCGAGTACTAACGACTCGAAACTTGAACAAGTAAATAAGTTTCTTAATTTAATATCAGAGCGAGATAAGCTTGTTCGTAGCCAGAGGTAATGGTGGTTGAAACGCGGACTGGCCCGTCCTAGCTCGACCTCTCTAATCCCGGGCAGAACTTGACGAATGGCAACTAAAAACTCCGGGGTACACTTGCGAATGCGGTTTTAGGGAGTGACTACAGAGCGTAGGCTAGCGGGTATCTAGCGCTCAAAATTAATAACCGATCTGGAGCTGTAGCCAAGTGGCAATTTATCCTCAAGCGAAGTTCGCTATCGCTAACAAAATGTATGAAACTGACATAAGCCATCGAAACATTACGTGACTTTTGCATACATATTTTGACATATCTTTGGCGATAGCGAAGTTTGCTGCAAAAAGATTGTCATTTGGCTACGGGCCCTGAGATCAAAGATTTTAAAGTTTAAATAAGAAACCAAAAATGCGGAAATGGGTAGCATTTGGACCCACGACCTTTGGCCACGTAGTACTAGTACTTATTATGTGCTTTGGCTAACCGGGCCAACGCTCTTACTATTCAAGCTACCGTGTTAGCACAGAATAAACAATGGCACAAATTAATCTACCCGTGTGCGCATATTTAGTTTCATATTTCAACTTACTTAGGGCGCGATAGCCGAGCGGAGAAAACTTCACTTCTCATCCGTGAGGTCGTAAGTTCGATCCCGGCCTGTACCACTGAGTTTTAATAAAAAATACTTAAGTACAGTCTTTTGTCAAAAGATATCGCTGCCTAACGGTGAAGGAAAACATCGTGAGGAAACCTGCACACTAGTTGGCTAGTGTGTGAAATGGAGAAGGCAATGGCAAACCACTCCGTTAAAATTTGCCAAGAAAGTCGTAGTGTGTGTTTCATTCCACATAATGATCACGACCCTCAGTCATGATGTATACGACTATAAAGATGAAGATCTCAACTTATAAAAACAAAATATTATTGTAAGTGTTAAAAATATTAAAACTATCAAAGGTTTTAGGTAGATGGGTCACCGACCACAGCCACCGGTGGCTAGCGACAAGCTGTTTACATTATTTTTAATACGTCTCCTCACATCTGAAGCGAAAGGCGGCCACTCACGACTCAGTCTTTGCGTTTGCTACTCGCTATTTTGATAAAACATCTGTCAAAGGATCTTCCGACCAATTTGTTTGCGCGGGAACAAAGGGCGTGGCGCGCGTCAGCCACCGGCGGCGGTGGTCGGTGGCCCATCTGAGCGGGGCCTAAGTCAATCTCGGTTTTCTTCGTATCCATTGCACGTATTTTGAGACTGGCAGCCGTAGCTTCAACGGGTGGTTCAGGTTTGGTTTTTAGTTTCGGGCGAGCGTTCTAACCTTGGCCCCAGATTTGTTAACAAATAGATTTGTTAAAGAATAAAAAACATCGAATAGCTGCTCTAAGAGAGCAATGCCGGTCTAGCAACGTAACACAAAAGTTAAAATAAGCTTTGCCTTGCCGGAGGAGTCAACTCATTATTTTGGAAAACATACAAAAACCGAAGAGTTCATTTATTAAAACCTTTTTGCTAAAATTATTAGAAACGAACTCTTAAAATAACACAATTTATGAAACAGTAACAATTTAACAAACCGGCTTACGGAAGCTAAGATCATAGATGACAATACCCTTACCTGTAATGTTTGTTACAAGGTCTTTATTTTTTAACAAAAGTGAATACGGTATTTTTTGTTGAAAGCGAAAGTTTTTGGACACTTTCGATTGTGTAACGATTGTTTTGACAAAACAGAAGCCGGACCTTTTGTATTTTATAATACCTTAAAAAGTTGGACTGTTTAGGATTTATTGATATTTTATGGCTTAATTCATTGTGTCGGTAGAATCAGAGTGAAACTATAACCGAGTATTAGGATGTTTTCTTTTGTTTATTTCAACAGGTGAACAAAACTTGCTTGCACTATGGAATGTCTGTATTTTTTTTAGCTGTTTTGAGTATTCATATTTTATTTTTATTATTAGGCAGACATTTGACTGTAATCTCGCCTGATGGTAGGCTACGATGCGGCCGAGGACAGGTCATGTCTGTCTAGTAACAGCCTATTTAGGAACTCTTAAAGATATCCAGATCATAGTGATCATATTAAAATAAGAGACAAGTTTAATTAATTCAAAATTGCTTTATGATATAAATTGAGCATATCCTTCAAACATGAAATAGAAACGTGAATGTGCCTTTAAATTGGTACAGATCAGAACAGAGACACAAGATATATTTTTTAAGTCTTTTAAAATTGAAGTTGTCAAATACAGGAAAATCTTTTGCGGGCTGTCTTTTTAAAATAAAGGTGACTTATTTTGTCCTAAAAAGTTGGCTCCTAGCTAAATCCATTACAAATAGCGTATTCCCGCTGCCGCTTACAAATACGCTCCTCTCATGGTACTAGTAAAAACTTATTAGCAAACCGCATGTACAGTCAGCCGCAATAATTGCCGCTGCAGGTGAATTAACACTTGAAACTTATACACCTTGGCTCAAAACATTTGCTTAGCTTGTTTAATTCCTTTTTGATTGCACCTGTACATACGAGTGTCTAAATACGTGTTTCTGCGATCTAGCTTTGAGTATTTAGTTTTTTTACAATCTAAGATTAATTCCTAACAAATATTTATATTATAAAAATACATTATATAAGTTTTAAATGATAAACTATTTCCCTGCCTATAAAAACTGTGAGAGATAATATACAGTACAAGAAATAATTAATAGGGAATAAAAAATAATGTTATGTGAATAATCGATCAATCATTTTTTGATCCGAGTTTCCCAACGTTGGCATAAATACTAGCAATCTACATATATACACATTGAATTATATAGCTTCGTAAATAAGAAGTCGAGTTCTCCTTCAATATCGATAAATCTAAAAGAAAGTAACGGCGTCGGTATGTCTGTCACATTATGTAAATGTGCGTTTTAATCTGTGCGAAGACAATCCGCTTTCAGTCGGAGTTAATATACCACAGCCCGTTAAGAACCAGCCAGACCACATTATTAAAATCTTTTACTTGTGTATCTGTTCTTGAAGCTAGGTCTAAATTAATAAGAATACTCATTTAACTAACATTAGAACAATAATTCAGGATTTTGTACAGGAACAGCACGGTCTAGTGGTTTTAAATTTAATCTTAATAAAGTAAACATTAGAAATAGGACATTCAAAAGGACGTACTATTCTTTAGAAAGATTGAGGGTAGTAATGAAACCACGCCACGTGTGAAATGAAGATACACAAAATTTTTCTGGAGAATTGTATAGGCTTGGGATTGCTTTCTTCAATATGAGCTCACGACCTTAGGATGAGTTACGTGGTTTCTCTTCCAAATCATCACGCACTTTTTGCAGAAGTTTGAGAAAATTGAGCTGTCTTTTCTATTTTGTGCAGCTAATAGGCCCAAGAACTTAATTCAAGTCACGGATGAACCCAATACAGACTTGTAGATTACAGAAACATGTTAATACAAGGGTTTGTGGGAGCGTTGACGACGGCACTTTCGTATGGGTCCCGCCTTCGGACTCTGAAACAAAGAGATTGATTCGATTAACATATTGATATTTCGATTTGTATTCTTCCAGTTTCTTATGAATTTCTTTTGTTTAGTTCCATCAACGAAATTTCGGCTATATTGTTACCAAGTTTTATTTCCTCTTGCGTTATCTATCGAAGCTTTCTTTTTCTGATGCGCCATGATAGTCTCTTGATCAATGATATTGATTAACCAACTCTACAAAGGACATTTGCATGCCAAATGCAATAGTAGTATCATCTAACGTTGAATAAGTAGTTATATAAAAATTGTGGATATATTAATTCAAGATATAATTGAGCAGGTGTGACTTTTATTAGTAAAAAAAATATGCGAAAATTAAGTCAATCGACTTTACTTTTGTTACATAGATCAGCAATTAAATATTGTACTTACTGAATATGTATGGCTTACACCCACCACCTCATAGTTGTTTTGAGTGAGACCTAGGAATGCTCAAGCTTACTTTACATCGACTATGTTTTGCGGCGAGGCTGGACGTAGACAGTGCCATTATGCAGCATTGAACTCGGGTCCAGCTCGCCAAAGATACCAAAATTTATTATATCGTCTATGCCGCTGCATATGCGTCATAATTATTGTCTCATCTCTCAATATGCTCAACATACACAGTATTTAGTATTTTTAATTGTTACCATCACTTGAAATAAGAAGTAGACTCTGTTATGAAATTAACGAATTACATTTATTTATTTAACTAGTAATCAACTATTGTTTAATATCAACTAGTGACCAATAAAAAGAAAATGATCATAATTAAAATTTTAAACAGAGCCTGAACAAACTAGAAAATGTATGCTTTTTAAGTTAGGCCTTATACATTTGCACTAACGCCTTTACAATTGATAAAGGGTGACTTATTAAATAAATACAGCAGATTACGAACATGCCAAGTCACGTTAAATAGTATAACTAATGTGCATAGTGACTAGTCAAGGTAGATAAAATACAACCGTGTAGCAACAGTTTCGTAACAGCGTATAAGTATATGACAGAGCGTGGCGTGCATACGGATAGAAATCGATTTTCTTACGCCTTGCATTATGAGTCCGTGGTGCTTGTTTGAAATACTGTTTCCAATATAAGAGCTTGTGTAAATGTTAGGTAGCTAGGTTATAATAAATCGGAAGGTAGAAATAATAATAGTTGTATAATTGTTACCATATTATACCTACGTGAAGAATAAGTAACATATTTGTTTATGAAAAAAAACACAAATATGTGTACTGGTTTTTATCAAACATGCTACATTATCTTACCTATTTTCCTAATTTTAAATAATGTGTTATTATTTGTTGGTTATGTAGATACTTTTTCATAGCTCTTTAATAAAATATACAAAGAAAAAAGTAAAACAAAAAGAAACCTACAAAAATAGTGTTTATTTACCGAAACAAAACAGGCGAAGATCTCCCAAGTACCCAAGTATGAGGTGTTTAGGAGGGTTTTCCTTAATAAAGAATGATGTCAACTGCAAACATTTAGATGCTAATCCAACAACTCTTGCTCTTGTAAATCGGAATATTTTCGACTTGGACTTGGCAATGGGAATTATCAAGAGATTTTTCACCCCCTTTTTGCATAAGTTCCAGACTTTGCTAATAACTGTTTGCATGCCGTTAAACTTGTGCTCAGCAAAACAGATGTTTTGTATTCTAATGTTAACACGTTTGTTTGTTATAGTCTTCTTTCATAATTAAGCTGGACTTCAGTTTAATAAAGTCCTTAGTACTTTCATTAGATGTGAATGTTTCTGCTAATTTTATTCTTTATGGTCTTCATGAAATAAACTGTAATATTTAGATACAAACAACATGACAGAACAAATTTACTTTTCGACAATTTAACGAAAAACCTTTTGCTGACATTTTGACAGACCGGTTGATAATACTGGTATTTTGTAAAGCCTTGAGATTTTATTACAATACGATACATAATAATGACGTGAAAGCGACATCTAATAATAATGGTGATTTATTTTTCATCTGACCTCATAGATAGAGTGATGTTTCTTATTGCATCAAAAACGTATGTAAGGTACATACAAACATACATTAAATTTTAGAGAATATTAGTAAGTGGTCTTATAAATAAAGAGGTATAGTTTTATTTTAAAAAACCTAATTCCAAAATAGCTCACATTAGTATTGTACTATACTCTATCATATCTATCACAAAGGCTAGATTAGGCCTTATTTATTATAACCCTGACAACAAAGATATTAGCATAGTATAAAGTGTGCTCCGTTTTCCTTCCGAGGCAAGGCTGAGTAAATACTTATTCTGCCCCTGTCCTTGACCTGATATAACTGTATATTATCTATTATACCACAACTAGGACACTGTTTAAGTCTGATTTTATTATTGTTAAATTAATTTGAAACAGGCTTAAAATAAAAATATATTTTAAAATTATGGTGAATTGACTTATTTTTTTTCTGTAATCACTCCACGTTCATAAGTTTACTACTAGAATAGGGTTTTTTTAATATATTTCAGCTCAAATTCACGAGGGTTAGACTAAATATCGAAGTAAATATTAGAAAAATAAGAAAAACATTGTTTTTAATCTGATTAATAAAATTCCCTTAAAAATAAAATAATCTTTTCTGTTTCTGTTACAAAGGAAAGCAGAAATATTTGGACTGGCCTTATTACCAGGGAATTCTATGGTGCAGCCATTCAGAGACTCCTGGGACCGCATATACGAACGTTACACCCGCACGGTTCTTTACACGCTAAGCATAAATTGACTTATTTTCTCACATATTAGTACGTCGGCCATAGGAAGTACAAAATAATATTTCCAGTTATTAAGGTCATTAACATTTATGAACACTCTGCCTCCAAGATTAACATTTAAACTATTTATTAAAATGCTAAATTAGTGCTACTTCCGCAACCATTACACGGTCAGTGTGGCCAAGTAACATATAAAAAATACACCTGTACTTCAAGTGGCATCTCTTGGTTAATTTATTACATTTGAAACTGACATGATAGAGTGAGACTATTAAATCTATTTATTGAATGAACTTCAATTACGACAGTCATTATAGAGGCTAAAAATAGAGATTATATTTTCTTCAATAGCAACTAATTAATAAAACGCATATAATATTATCTAATTACAACGCTTAAAACGTAACAGCTTAGAAAAACAAAACACTGTCGGCGGGAAAAACCCGCTGAGCGTTTTTTCCCGCCCGTCATACCTCTCAAAGCGGACCTAACGTGAAATTAGAAGGGAAAATAGGACGAGATAATTGTGCCCCTCCCCGCCCGCGCCCCGCGGGCCCTCGTTAGTTTAATCTGTTTAAACTTTTATTTACTTTGCCTACGTCAAATTGGACCGATTAGCCTTCTTGCCGTTGGGAAACAAGGATTAAATTGTATTCTTGGATTTATTTAGGTTTTAAAAGGCAGTGTAAAAGTTTTTCCTTGAATATTGGTTTACATTTCTTAGATGTACTAGTATTACATATTATGTATGTAATTTTTAGTTAATAGGAAGCAATGAAAAACATATTTAAAAAAAACTGTTTTAACATAATTATCAAAACAATAAAGTACATCTTAGCAGTATTTAATACAGAGCTGATTGAAAATATATAATTTTTCGCTCAAAATAAAATAAATTTTGGACAAGAGGCAAGAAAAATTGAAACGCAATGTTTTAAAATCCTGGTGGTTTAAGAAAATTCCTAAAAGGATTGAATTATTACATTTAAAAAGAAACGTCTTGCCAAAAATACCTACTCTTATCACCGCCAATATCCGGAAACCGTCTACCGCATACACAATATCCTTCAAAATGCATGCAGTTGCAATAACCTGCGGCCATGTTACCCGTCTTGATGAGACGGCACTTGCAACCCTGCGTTTATCCCTTTCGCACTCATCCGTATTCAAATAACACCGTCTCCATCACAGGGGCTTCTAAAACAGAATTAGGGCAGTACGCATGCGTCGCTTGCCAATGTCAAATCAATCCTAGGCTGATGCAACGGAGCGGAACCATTTGCCGTCATAGAGCAAATTAGATCTTAGCTATGACTATGAATTAATTGATCGAAGATAATGTCTTTTGTTACAGATATACCTAGTGAGATGGCGAGGGATATTAGTGGAATGGTAAGTGCAATTTTTTTGGTTACTGATATGGTTACAACATCTGCACTGAACGTTTACTGGCGTCTAGCGTAGTTCTAAGTATATAATTATAGGATATCCCTTAAATGGAAGTAAGTACTAAGAAATAAATTCCGTAAGTGAGGAATACCTACGGATGATAGGTTGGAATCGGAACATACTTTCGCAAATTACAACGGTACAGTTGGCAGCACGTCAGGTTACTTATTTGAGCTACAATAACAGATTTTATTACGTAGGGAACAGAGGCGGTCACAAGCTCAAAGTGGGGTAGTCTCACATATTTTTTTTAAATAAACACACCAATTACCTAGTCCCAAACTAAGCGTGAGCTTGTGCTATGGTGACTAGGATAACGTATAGACATACTTATATACATTCATAAACATCCATGACTTAGGTACAAATTGCTCGTGCTCATCACACAAACATTTGCCCCTTGCGGGATTCGAACCCGCAACCGCCTGGTTTAGAAGTCCGTGGCGCGAACCACTACACCAAGACGGTCGTCAAATAATACCTTTAATGATCAATCATAAACCTTCGTGGTTTATAAATCCTACTATGTAACTTTATATTGTATTGTGTTTTACTAAAAAAATAAAATAAATAAATAAAATAGTAAAAAAAACATGCAGCCGTGCGAGTACCTAACCTAGGTTACTTTCCAGACTGTAGGTACATAGGCAAACAAATACAGAAAACTGTATGCAAGTTCGTGGTAAACAAACAGAAACTTATTACCTGCGCGACAGCCCACAGGACAAGTCAAGTTAGTTAAATATTTAGCCATAGACCGGGAGGCGGTCCATATTTTTACGATCGGCTCATTACTATGTTATTACGCGGCCGCCGCGACGAACCGCAACACATCCAATTTCCCAACTTCCCATTTATTGATATTGACTCGAGGAGGACGCCTCGTGTATGCTCCTGGACTACGATTTAAAAAGATGGATGTGGCATCGGAAAGTTAAGTAAAATACTTTTCTTTCAGGAAGAAAGTTCTAAAGTCATATCTTTTAGTCTATTTATAGGAAAGTAACTACAAATTACGTTATTACATAAAATATGCAGTTTATAAAATATAAGACGGCCAATTTAAAATGAAATGGCACAATGTTGATATTCCATAGTGAGGACATTGGTTTTGAACAATGTGTCATATATTTTGAATTGACCGTCTCACCTTAACTGGCAACCCGCCCCAAATTTGCATAATTGCAAATAAAACATAAAATATAGCTTGTGTCAAACCGGTTCAGTAGTTCCACTGAAGAAGACACTAAACAAAACTAGTAATAGATTTGTTCTAAACTACAAAATGACGCTGTGTAAAATGTAAAAGAAACTTAAAATATAAAATATCTTAAGCTACTGGGAAAAACCTTCATTATTACTAATAATGAGGCTAAATTATAATTTTTTATGTCTGTTAGTTTTAAAGAAAATGATTTAACAAAATATTAGCTGTTTATTTGCAAAATAACGGAAACCATGATAAACATTAACAATAAATTAAAAGTCAGTACCCGGTTAATTGTTTTGCTGTTGGGCTCATCAAGCTAATTAATAGCAATTACAGTAAGACACTACTAGTTAATTTCAATTTAAATCAGTGAGGCTAAACAAAATGTGCCTAAATTAGATCTCTATTAATTTTTATTAATTATGTAAACAGTAGCTGAATTATGTAATGTTTTATCGTCACGGAGCTTGCGCGCAATTACTTGCGCATAGCTCCACTTAAAATGACGAAACTCATTCATTATTATGACTACTAGAAAGTGTCATTTTTTGTTTGTCTGGGATTTCGAACTAAACTATTTTAGAAGCATCCATCATTATGCTAGCACATAGCCCAATTGGCAAAAAAGTTAAAGGAGAGAAAGTTAAAAAATAAAATAAAAAAAGATTTCAATTTGTTTACTTTATGACATTATTGACTAAATGTTTTCGTAGTTGCTGTAGCAAATTCGTAGCACTGCTACAAAATGTATACTATTGACGCATATCACATCTAGTCATATCCTAGATCTGCGCTCCCGATATTTTGTGGTATCACTTATTATCATCAAACCTAACGCCAGATAAGCTTGGAAGGAGACGTGACTTGCGAAAAATAGTCATTTGAACCCCGGCTCACCGATTCGTACACCCAACACGCGTTGAATGGATTCAGTAGGTATATTACTTATTCTCATAAGCTACGAGCCCGTATAGAGCCAATTTCGTAAAAACCGCGATTTCGTAATGAGATTGTGAGGTAGTAGTTAACCCCTCAATGAGTTATTGACGTCTATATTACGTTTGAGAGGTAACAATGTTTGCAAAAACAAGGTATTTTGATTATGTACTTACGTAAGATTTTGAGCAAATTGTTCACATTCAAACTCTTATTCTTAAATATAAGACTTCTCTTAATTAAGAAAAACAAATCATTTTTGCTAACCTTTGCTACATTTGGTCATCAATATTTTTCATTATAATAATATGGAACTTAAAAATAGAGACTTACATGTTCATTCAATATTTTGTGTAGTGGGTACTACGGGTATATAAATTTTGCATGCCTCAAATTTCCATATCTCAAATCGAAGGATATTCGGTACCGATGACATAGCTGGAGGGTTGAGGGATTGGTTCGTTCAACAAATTTTGTTTTTGAAGACATATCATTATGCAAAATAACAAATTGGTCTACAAATCTTCTAACACAGTAAAGATAATTTTTTTTTCGAGTTAGGCATATTGCATATAAGTATGTTTAGATTAAATGCTTACCTACATTGTTTTTTTAATAAGCCTAGTAGGTATGTATATGCAAACTAATAATTCATAAATGATAAAAATTAATTAATTCAATACAATTTTAAGTATAAATAGGTAAGTATATAGGAAATAATGTTTGAATGGGTACTTGGTAATGATTCATACATACCTAAATGGGGGTAATGTAGATAACTACGGATAATGCTGTAAGGTACGCATGAGATGGCTCAGGGATTAAGGCGCTTATCTACATATAGGTAGATATACCTATGAATAGAACTTACGTTCAACGGAACACACAAAACTCTCATTTGGCAAGAACGCTCGGCAAATGTCTATCGATTTCAAGAATAGCGGACAACTTACTCAACTGTCTAAGTTCCAAGTTCTGTTATTTGGGTTATTGGCGTACTTAAAGAAAGTTGCCGACGCGAGATAGAGTTATTAATTAAGATTGGATGAGATAATTACGAACTCTAGTCATTACGTCCAGTGAAAGATAGGATGGGTGATATAAATTAAAGATATAATGTATTTCGATAATCGACATAAGTTTTTTTTTATTAAGATCGAGTTACTGATAGGTCTACTTTAGTCAGAACATATCTATATATCATATTGACTCAATCAACATACTCTCAACAGCATCGGTATGTATCGAGCATACTCGTACCGAATATCTTATCCGTGCAGTTCCAATAAAATCCCGCGCAAAGTTCAACAACACATGCACGTACCGAAATCGATTCGCGGATTCAATTTAAAAATCGAATTTCACGAAACCGCGCGCATTCGTTTGCATATCTAATTACGTAAACACAAACGAATTCCGTTCGGAATTGGAACCTGTCTGTCAAAGCGGAATAAACGAAGCCAATCAGAGATAAATAACCGGCGGTCCGCGAGCGTGGCCCGTTTCATTTGCATGTCAATGACGGGCTGCGGGCGGGGCGCGGGGTGCATGCGGGCACAATGGCGGTTCACCTGACAATTTAAATAAATTCCATACCTACTCTACCCACACATCTGAAAGAGGTGCGTGTTGCGTGACTTTCATTTGTTTTTTCGCTTGAGATCAAAAACAGTGGTGTGACAGAAATATTAGGTACCATATCTCTAACGTTACTCATTTGTTTAAAGGATGACAAGATGCGGTCCAATGTGATGAGAACAGCCGAATTCATATCAATATACGCGCGCTGAATTGTTTCATTGCACTGACAATAAAACATGTCAGGCAACGACCTCTTCACAGCAGTAGTACGAAGAGATAATTTATGTCGTCGCTTTGACGATAATCGCCGGCTGTGAGCATTTCAATGTCAAGAGTAGAACCGACTTTACGTATGCGGCCTTGCATAATGGTAAATGTATGCATATTTTGAAAACGATGCAAATATAACCTGAAACTTACGATTCAAGTATAGGATTGCACTGGGAAATGTTCGTTCTGAATCGAGTTTTGCTGGTGAAGTTAAAATAAACAAAAGCTTGTCGGTTTTTCTAATACCCATTCTGGCGGGAACACGGCTCGAACGCTTAGGAGTACACTCGAGCTCGGTCTTGCTGACTTCGATGAAATGTTCTGCACCGCTGCCAACGAATTCATCTGAAAAATAAATTTAAAAAGTTTCCAGTTTACCCTCTGTTTTGTCGGTCTTAATAGAAATTAAAAATATTCTGGTTGCTTTTCAGGAAGTTGGAACTGTATATATTTCTTGCCAGTTAAAGCATCTGCAACTTTAGATAGATAACTCTTGCACTTTTTATAATAATTATACTAACATCTCGCTCGCAATAAAATATGTCAATACGCAAACTTCTTACATTTCATTTTTACATAGACAATACCGAGTTGATTTTTTTACAAATTAGCATCAATGCTCAAACACCTCAGTCCTCCCACATTAAAAAAAACGTTTTAACAAACCAAAATATCAGTAACAAAATTACGATCATTCCGATTCTTATTACAAAAACTCATATTTGGAATTCACCAATCAGCGTTTGGTAATGTCATGCTATTAGCAAAATGTAATCAAATCAGCGATCGGGCATTGGACGCGCTGGGCCTCGGTGCCAGATCCGTAGACGTGTCAGGGGTTATGTCAAAGAGTAAGTTTATTGCAGAGGCCTTACTTCGTATGATGATGTCCATATTTCAGACTGTAGCCATCTCTGTTACGCAGGCCAATATTACAGCGCGAACAAGCGTGATGGCTAGACACGAAAAAACTAACATTATCCGGAGTGAGGGCTCTGAAGCCTAGTCGCTTGTTAGTAGATAACGAGGTGTCGCTTGATAAAATGTGTTGAATAGAAAAATGCGTGTAAAGGTATAAGGTCATATTTTTTGTTGAATTAAGTAATAAACATAAGTTCAACAGGTAAAAACATAATTCGAAACAGCTCCAATTTGCTACTTTTATAGCTGCTTAGCTGCATAAGTTAATATAGTGAGATTTTTTTTCCTGCTTAAAGCTGCTATTAAAAAAGCGTAAAAAGTCAAAACTAATCTTGAATTTAATTTTACTATTCTTGTTTTCACAATCATAAAGTACCTAACAAAAATATGAAATAAGGTAGAATTTAGTTTCATATCTGACATTTAGAATTAATCTCATCCATCATAAAGGCTACGCTACTTAATCTATGGCTCGGTCGGTTATCCGAGTTAACGGGGAGCGTCATTTCGGCTATAGAGTCCATTGGTTGAATACGTGACCTTAGCTCCACCAATTCATTGCTCCCGAAAACTAAACGAATGACTTTTTACTAACTTATTTAAACGTAGAAGGCTTAGGTTACTATTGTGAATAGGTATTTTAGTTTTTTTAAAATAATTCTTCAGCTATTTAGTCAACAAAGTTTAGGCATTCTTACAACATAGTTCTAAATTGGTTCCAAACGCACAGTTACAATATTAGGTTACAACGAACACTGAATAAAAATTCGAATTTTGAGCTATAAACTTTTGCATACAAAAATGTTGCACCTAGCCAACATAAAACATATTTCACAAGCACGTGAGCGAAATTCAACGCTGGAAACTACAAAATCCGCCTCAACATTTTCTGTTCTCTCATCCACTATCCCAAATAGTGAGCGTATCAGGCAGGTAGATGGTGTTCCCGGGCCATAGAAAATATTCTGCTACATTTTTTGCATTTCATCCACTATCCGAACTAGCGTATATCAGGTGGGAGCAGGGGTGGGGATCGCGTGGGGATGTGCGCTCATGTTTTATATTATTGAGCCTCTACCTTGTTTACACACGAGCGGGAGAAATTGTTATTCAGGGATTGGTAGCGCCGTTTTTAAAAATGAAATTTGTGAATTCGTATTCTGTGCAGATTTTAGAATGGCTGCACGTGTGCCATGTTGGAGTTTTGGGTTGATTAGGATTTTTCCTACATAAAAAAAAGTGAATTTTATTATGAATTTTGCAAATACTTGGGTAAGATTAAAGATTCAATCCTAGGTAGAGTGTAATATAATGTTATATCCATATTTCAGTTATGAATTCTAATATTTAAAACCACGGGATTTTTTCCATAAAACCTTTTATGAAATGTTGCCAATATTGGCACTGTTTGGCGTTGTACTTATTTATTCCAATATCGCTGTATAAAGAAAACCAAGAGACCCTCGGATCCAATATGAAGTAAACATTTGCATTTCGTCATACCGTCCTCCATATATCCTTTCATACCGCTGAATAAAACCGAAGCATTGTTTGGCCGAAACTAGCATCCCTGATTATATTGAACAAAATATTTCTCGTATCCCGTGTAGACACAGTATAATAAGTCTCTTGGGCCGGTAAATGGAGCCGAAAGGAAAACCATCGTGTCTCTTGGATATTCTAAGAGTTACGTGATCCGCGTATATGGGACGGCCAAGGGCGAAATCTCTTGAGCTGTATTAAGGCCGAAAGGTGGGTAAAGCCGACAATGGTTCGGTTATTTTGTCGTATTGCGAGGAGCGTAGCGCAGAAATTGAAAGTCGATGGTCGGATAGAAACATAAAAGGGGAATGTTGACGGAATGAGAAGCGTCCCTAGGCGTGTGTCTAGGTGTGTGACAAAAAATATGTTTGATTTAAAAATAGAACCCTATTTCAAACTCATCAGCTAAAGGAAGGAACTTAATGCACAAATAAAATGAAAAGCAACGTAAAATCTTGTAAACATTACAATTAAAAATAATTGGGCTCCGCCTTACCATGTTATTTCATCCCAAGAATAATTAAATTAAACTTTACGTTACTTAAGCTTGTTCGTTCCGTTCTCAAATTAGCGCGAAAGTCATTGCATAATTTGAAACAAATTACGCCCCGAAGAATTTATTTAATCCATGTTGTTCCAAAAACTGATGCTGTGACGTACAGTTTTAGCAAAGAAATTTCTGTTCGAGTATCCTTTTACTACTTCAGACAGAAATAAGTCCTACCTTCACCTTCTGAAGGGTCTTTATTCTCTGCAGCTCTGAAGAAACACTTTAATTTTATTTACAAAAGAATACCAACTGTTTTAGTTCGTGTATAAGGTTGAATGTTGAATATTCTTAGGTATTGAGAGCACACCGCCCGCCGAGGCGAGCCCGCCAAATACTGTGGCCCTTATTTATGTCCACTTGAAGTTTAAACGGTCACATTTGGGAGCATCGCTTTTTTGCAAACATGCATCGACGTTGCCCAACGGCAATCTTGCGAAATTGGATTTCACAAGTGCCAACTCATTGCACTAAGCTTTAATAAGTTGGCGCTTCTGACCGTAATTTTGGTGAGTTTTTGCACCGAGATTGTTATGGTGACCGTAGTTGGGAGTGAACTTTAGATAGGCTCGTCGAAACGCACCTTATTTAAACTTTTCCGTTCTCAGATTGCAGTTTCAACTTCATTGTTAATTCAATGTTTCAATTTTTTTTCAGTAGGTGCCAAAGATATGATAAGTAGGACATGATATGACTTATAAAACTTTATTGTGCGTAAAAATTAAACATAAGATAATTGTTTGCGTTTTATGTCCACTTTAGCGTCCATTTATTTATTTATTTTGCAAGTTTAAGGAATTAAAACTTTTCTTGTGAAATACTGAAAATAGTAGCTCTATTTGAACATACCATTAATCTAACTCTGATTGAATTCACTACGTACAAACATCCTTAAAACAAGTCTCCTATTAGATACATAACTGATAAGAAGAATAAATTATACTCATATAAAACAATACATGGCGATATAACACACAAAAGTTTTGGGTAAAAACTTTCGTATGAAAGGAAATACTACAAATAAAACTAGTTTCAGAACAAGGAATGCTGAAAAGTTTGTATTGAGTTCTGAAAGCGGTGAAATTCAATTTTCTTTTTGTGATTTTACTATTCTTTGATTCCGTTCCTAAGATTTTCTTTGCAGAGGGTTTCATAGTATGATGTAGTTTAAAACATGTAACATATTTATATTGTCGAATCGAGTATGTGCTTAATTTTGTAGAAATATTTTAATTTGTTACTTACCCGTTGGTTATATGGCCAAGAATTATTTTTGACATTATTATTGTTGTTTTTTGTATAATACATTTTTAAATTACCCACCATTATTTCTGTAAGGTATTTTAAACATGAGATCTGTCATTTATTTTCAAGACAATCAGAAATCATTTTTACTGTAGAGTACTTGTATCCAAGCCAGGTTTCTTAGTTATTTGTACTTCTTGCATGTAAATTGTTCGGTGGGCGAGATAGGCTATTGTGCGGATTGGCCAACAAGGGCGTTTTCAAAGATTACTGATTGTTGTAAATTAGGTCTAGAACCCACGAGTAATCACAGCCAATTTAACTCAAAAGGATAATAAACAGTGTGTGGTGCTACCCACCTATATATTGGTAGGGTACTTAGGTAGTGTCTAAGAACAAAAGAAAATAGCTAATCAACTAAGATAGTTTCCGAATCAGCATCCTTACTTATGCTAAACCTTTTGATAATGAATTGGCACTCGAAAACGTGACTTTTTTAAATTAACATTATAAACTCACTCGGCGGCATATCGGTTGTCACTTGGTAATTGCATGATTCTAAATCAGGAGGTAGATCAAGTTTCATATGTAGCTTAGATATACTTAGTTTAGTTTAACCCAGTTAGCAGTTTAGTTTGGTTTTTGTTACCAAAACTCAAACTGAAACAATAATAAACACGGAAATCAGTGGCTTATTATTTATGTTTGAGGTAATTATTTCACTGTGTGACCAAAACCTTATCAAAGAAAAATCCCTAATAATCTACCGCACATATAAAGTTAAATCCAAAAATCGTAAAGTAAATGAAAAAGATTTTGGTAAAGGCCGTATTATTAGATATAATACGGCCTTTACCAAAATCTTTTTCATCAATTATCTTTACTACTTTCATCAATAATCACCATAATAATGCCAAATCACAACATACATACATCAAGTAAAACAAAAACGCACATGTTTCTTATAACAGCCGACGTATGTTTAGCCAATCTACGCTGCAGATTTTTCGTTAAAAAGGTACTTTATTTTCTGTACTGTAAAACCTGATTTTCTTCACAAACCTCAAGTTATAAGGTACGCTTATCTGCAAGCCGGGTAATTCTCATTCCGTTGTTTTGGGGGGTTTCATTTAAGCAAATGTTAGAGGATAATAGAAGCTTAACGTGCGCCTAAGAAATGCTTTCGTGATCCTTGCGAATGTCTACCACTTGAGGTATCTAAAGGTAGCAAGGGGAATTAACTACATTTCGAGCTTTTTTTTTTAACAAACTTAAGAGCAAAAAATTTTGAGTTACTATTTTTAACTCATTTTATTATTTTCTAAAACCTGATTATCTCCTATAATTATTTCCAAAACATGAGTAAACTCTCAATAAATCGAAATTAACTGTGATAAGTTTAAACTTTAAACAGGCACACTGGGCATATCGTTGTTCTGATATGAAAACATGATTTTATCAAATTAATCAAATATTGTTCTTAGCTAGGATTTGACAACTTAATAAGGATGTAAACTTTAAAAAAAAATCGTTTTTTAATTTTTTTTCTTAGGAAGACCACCTAACTCAACTGATTAGTTGAGCAATGTTTTACCCAAAGCTCACTAAATCTCCGTTGAGTAACCAGTCGGGTTCAAGAACTTGCGGCAAACTTTTGCCTCCTTGATTACGCTTTGGTTGGTTAAAAGCCGCCGCGTTTTAATACATGGAGCTAAGAAAACTTTTTGGTATTAACGTTCAATTGTTTTTGCATAAGTTAGAAGGCTGTCAAAATTTCAATTAACGAATTGATTTTTTTAACAAGAACGAAGAAAAGGACACGTCCAAATCAGCTTGCACAATTGCGCATCTTTAAGATTACACAGTGTTAACTTTCCAAGAGGTGCCAAATTAAAAAAAAATTGAACTGGGGAACAATATTAGGAAGCAACTTTATCGCAATTATATTAATTATTTAGTATTTTTCGGTTGAGATCCTTTTTAAAATAATTTAAAAAAAGTAAATAGAGAAATATAACGCACCTTTTGTGCACAATAATGACTATTAACATACTGCACTTTTCTGTTGATTGTTACGTAGATATCTTAAGTCGTTATTTCTCTATGAGAGAGTTATATTACCCAAGCGTTTGATTTTTATAAGCGGATAGAAATATATAGAATATTTTTACATAATAGTTGCATTAAATTGCTGATTCTAAGTCACTTCTGAAAAGTTGGCACCCCTTGCAGTTTAACGTTGTATATTTGAAAGTCGTTGGGTTTGTCAAAGTGCCCATCTATAGTGAACCAGACGTATAGTATTACGTAAGTATACTCACAATATTTCCCTTTATCAGTTATTAAATTTAATCCATACTAATATTATAAATGCGAAAGTGTGTCTGTCTGTCTGTTACCTCTTGACGCTTAAACCACTGAACCGATTGAGATGAAATTTGGTGTGAAGACAGTTTGAGACCCTAGAAAGGACATAGGCTGCATTTTGTCGCGATATAAAAAAAAGGGGGTGAAATGGGGGATGAAAATTTATATGGAAAATCCAACACTTGCGGGCGAAGTCGCGGGGAATCACTAGTATTTTTATAAGTTTAATTAAGAAACCCAAAAATCCCACTTTGAAAGAACCCACCTACCCGTGTGCGATTTAAACTTATAACAGTTATACATAGAAGTATTAATGGCCGTTCTTAATTGCAATCATTTAGTTGCGATTGAATTTATTTCCAAATATTCATTTGCAGCTCCAATTTTCTTCGTAGCTCTACGAACAAGCTTTGTTCAAACCGTGGGGATTAAAACATACATAGGTAACACGGCTCGCATCTGGGTGATTCTCAGACTAGAGCCTCCTTCTCACTTCGAATTTAATAAACCGTGCAAAATATCACCTCGCGGTATGATACTGCACGGGATCGTTTGGCACATGTATTATATGAGGCTTAACACAATACGCCTAATTAACCCTTAAAATAGACGCGAAGATTACTTGGGTTACTTTGCGAATTATTTTTGTGCATTCTCTTTGTGTTGTTTATATTTTTAAAGTAGGTATCGTTAAAACAGCACCATAGAAATTACTCTCGAGTTCACCCTATTATGTTTTCTGTAACTTAATTTAACTAAGGCATCTTAGTGCTAACATTTAGTTACCTTATATGCATTTAATTAACATTCAAACGCAGCTGAAATTCAATTCCACATGTTACAAATATCTTAACCACCATTACCTTACACTTAGGCTAAGAATGTTCAAACTGGACTATTTGTAGTAATGGCATCCGAAGTAACGGTAAGGCGACCCCTGAACGACCGATACCACATTGTTACTTAAGTGCAGCAGGCTGTAGGGCTAGTATGTCCCGATAAATGATAAAATGTTGCACTCCGAGGGACATAAGGCGGTAGAGGGGTTAACGAAAATAGCTTGGACTTTTTGACACATAATTTTCAATTTTGTTATCTCGTATGTTACAGAAAAGTAGTGTGAGAGGCTGAGTATTGATATGCTTAATGCAATATGAATATAACAGTTATTGTTACATGCTCAGAAAGATGATGTAAACTGTCTAATATTTTTTTGCTACTAGCAGATCACAGAGGGTTGCAGGCATGGTCAAAATGTAAAAGCTTTCCTATTTAAAGAGCTTGTTTTGATTTCTGTATTTTGTTTTGTATATTCAAATGTAAAAAATAATTAAAAATGCACTTTGTGAAATAATTTATACGGCTGTTTTTAACTTAGCACGTGTCTTTCAATATCAATTAAAACTCTCAAGTTGAAAGCACAACATCTTAGGTATTCCGGTTATGTCGAGCCAGTGTGTGGCTGAGTGCAAAGCTCTTAGCTGCTATTCGATACTAGGGACTCAGTATATTGCTGCAGGTCTTAAGTGCTCTGGATAATGACGGCAAACGGAATCGATTGTGTAGAAGTTTAATTTATAGTAGAATATTTGTTTCTTACGTTTACGCGAATTGTTGAACACATTATAATACAATTTTACGGATTACTTAGTGATTTATTTTCATTTTATTTAAAACCTGACGTTTCGAACACTTTACAGCGTTCGTGGTCACAGGGAAGATCACGTGGTCGCAAGATCTCAAGACACGGTTAGCTCTTTCTGCGTAAATAGGAACGTAAATTAATATTAATGAGTGACGGTAGTTTAATTTTTGAAAACTTTGTAATTGACAAATAATACCTTAGTCTCCCTGTGACCACGAACGCTGTAAAGTGTTCGAAACGTCAGGTTTTAAATAAAATGTAAATAAATCGCGAAGTAATCCGTAAAATTGTGTTTTAATGAGTTATAGCAGAATGTTGGCGAGAGGAATGAACAAGTAAAGAATCAAGGCTTGTTTCACCACTTAATGATAACTTTGACGGATAGGTACTTACTTGGTTATAGCTAGATAATGGATAAGAAAAGTTTGTAAATCTTTTAAACATTTGAAATAAGAAGAAAGTACACAATTGTATCTTTTAGTGGTTAAAATATTCTTGAAAGATTTACAAAATATCTATAAAAAACATGAATGACGCTTGTTTCATTAACCGGCAACTGTTTAAATGGTAGGTATGTTTGTTACTATTGCGACTAATCTCAGACCAGTTTACGTTAAATACAAAACACACTGCATCGAATCAATAAAGATAAAAAGCATTCAATTACAAAAAAGAAACAGAATCTTGTTTAAAATACTATTATTTAAAGTTGATGTTACGCTCTTCATCAAGCGAGAGTGAAGTTAATTAAAATTCCGGCGTAAAATAGCGTAACTTTAGTTACGGAGTTTTACTTTACAGATACCTTAGTATCTACAGATAGTAAATGTACTGTCTGGAGAGCCAGTGTGGAGGATAATTAACACTGACATGTGTCTACATACCACTGAACAATGTCCAATGACTCCGTCTGCACAGTGGACACTATTTAGCATAGCAGATGTGTACATCAAAGAAGATTGTATGACTAACCGAGTCGCTATTTTAAAAGCTTGTAACTGTACGAGGAGTGACAAACGAGATGTTAAAATATTTTACAGTTTACCACTCTTTCGTTTTTATGACAATTTTTATTTTGAACTTACCTACTAGTTTTAATCAAAAGTATTGGATTGACACAATTCTTCCGTGATTCTAATGTGAATTTAAAACAAATGTATTTTGGACAATTTTAATATAATAGATAGATAGATACTCTTTATTGCACACCACACACAGTATCAATTTACATAAATGTTCATAGAGAATAGTACAATTTAGGCGTAGGTATTTAATAAAGTGTGCCAAAATTAAGTGACAAGAAAGTAATCAATCTAAATACACATACCTTTTTCATATGGTGACCCCTTAAAAAGTTTAAGAACTCTGAATAATTTATCCAAATTAATAAAAGTTTAGGACTGCTTGAATTTTAAGACTGCAATGCGAATCTTAGAATAGAAACGACAGATCCACTCTGGGCGATTTGACACAAAGGATTTATATTTAAAAGGGTCCCGGTAGCAAAAAATGGGCAAAGCGGGCTCCATTGTGCCACCCTCATGTAAAAACTGGGCCAATGGGCTATGCTTATTCTTTGACAATAGATTTTTTCCCGCCAATCGATACGGTTTCACAAAATGGCTGTCGACTGTTTGAAACTTTTTTTGTAAAATAGAAAGCGGTGACAGAGATGAAACCAGTCAATTGTCCCTTTCACGCTCAGCTGATCAACAATTTAATCTTTGTACTAATTTTTAAACTATTTGCTATTGTATTAACTAACCAAGTTGACTTTAACAGTAGCACGCAGATTTGTCTATGTTATTATATGATTTATTGTAATAGTTAGAGTCATGTAAAATTGATCAGTAAGAATTACCCACCGCATGATCATAACATCATCGTTTATATTAAATAATATATATTAAAAGTTTGGTGCAAAGTCAGTTCGTTATTTATTTATATCATTAATAGTATTGCAAAAGCATAAATTACTTATCAATAGGTAATCTTTTTGACGTAATTATCATGACCGATGTATATGTTACATAGAGCTTCCTAATATAATTCAAAACACCAAGCTGTAAGGCAGGTTTTATCACCGCTTAGTGCCAAGTTCACAGCCAGCACATCATACTATACATTTTTGTCGCAAAATCACCTCTATTACAACTAGATAGAATACCACAGTGTTCAATTTAACGTGCTATCGTCCGTGCCACCCGTAAAATGCCAGCCGCCTAAACAGTTTGGTTCTCAGTCGATAAAATTAAAATCGGACAAAAACGTTTTTTGTAACACACGAGTCGTTAAAAGTAGGTACTAAGACAAGAGCATAACGTGAAAGCAAATCGTCATGTAGAAGCCAAAGAACCCACTACAAGTATAATAGGGTTCAATCGATATGGTGCCGACCCGTGTTGTCGGCAGACATCTGACTGACTCATGATTTTAGGCCGTTTGAGTCAGATAGACACTTGCTTGAAGGTTCCAATATATTGATAAACTGTTTACAGTGCATTGAACTTTAGACAGGCTGTATTTCACCCCAAAGCTTGTGAACATTTTAAAATAACAGGCTGAAAGAATAAGCATATGAAAAAAAATACCGCTAAAAATAAACATAACTACTTTTATAAGCTATTTGAACAGGCCCTTGATATAAGAATCTGAACTACTCATTGACCTTGGTTTTATAAAGTATCGAAATAGCAGTCAAGATGAAAATTCAAATAAACCAAAACAACAGTTTGGTCCAACTTGTTATATAAAGGCTATTAAAATTATTAAATTCACAACGCCCACAACACAGCCAATGTTGATATTTCAGTTTGTTAATTGTAACAAAAAATCAGTAATCGTTTACAGCTTTGACTAAATAAAAATAACTTTAAAATTGGCCTAGGTTGGTACAAATATTATCTTTTAAAGACTAACTCTTATATTTTTAAAGAACAATTTACTACAATTTTCATTCCAATGAACAATATTTTATTTATTTTTTAACATTGTTTACAAGTTCTAGGTAAAGTCAGCTTTTTTCAAAATATGAGAAATATATAGGGTCTAACGAAATTAGTTATCAACCGGCAAAGGGGGATATCTATACATCACACTGATCAAGCTCACCAAATTTGGGCCAAAAATTCAGACTAGTTACCGAGATATTCGCAATTCTCAGTTGTGAAAAAACACACTATTTACAGCTGTGTGTGTGTGATATTCGTACAATGCGTTTAGAATTGTGTTCGTGTAACTACACTATCTGTGAATTGATGCAATTGTATGCGTAAAGTAAAGATACAGCGTGCTTAATCATTTGCAGTATTTTCATTAAATTATTTTCTTAGAAAACATAACTTTGAAAAATGACTATAAAACTATGGTTATTTTTTTGCCATCGTAATAAGTATGATGTATAGAAACCCTTCTTTGTCGGTTGATAACTTATTTCGTTAGACCCTGTATTTTGGTCATAGCTAGGAGAAACATAATTACTAGTAAAAACAAAATCCAAGCATTAAAATTGACGAAAAGAAAAACTCTACAAAAACAAGATACACGTACGCCATCTATCGTACGGAGTATTCAAGAATGCTTCTTTTATATAAAACTGTGTTTGTGTGTATTTGAACGCTCGAATCGTATAACATGAAACATGCAACACACACAAACTTACCGAATCATTCGTTTACTCTCATAGTACGCACCAAAACAAGTCGGTGAGCTTTCGGTGTGTGCTCCCCTCGTGCTTACACTGAATACGTGAATACAATACTTGCTTGTGTGAGTGAGCTGTATTCAAACGACTCGTCTGTACATGGACGAAAACTTTCTTCTCAACGAAGTGACTCGTAGCGCCATCTATTAGGAAACCTTGGAACGAAAAGGTTGCGCTGCTCGCGGAAAAAGACGAAAGTGTATTTTCTTACTAGAATATTTTATATTTTTGCACTGTTAAAAATTGTCTTATTCGAAAAATCATTTTTATAAATGCTTTAGGTTGAATAAAATAGGTATTTTCGGCAAACGTTGTTGTGTATTCTTAAGCATTTTTCATTTTAGTTAGAATATGCGTCAAGCAGAGCTTAAAGCTACTGATATAAAAGTCATATATAGATTGTGGATGTGTGTTTTGGTTTTAAAAAATACTACAGAAGCTATTGAAAACTGGAAATTTTGCTGCTATTGCTGTAGTTATATACCTAAACTTAAATATTTGATAAAATGTAGGTTCTTCTAGTAAGATAATTTGGTTTTACCGGTTGTTGAACAAACGATTTTGAGTATACAATGATAAAGTAAATATTCTACAAACAATAAAATATTAAATACAATAATCCTGAAATTAGTAGAGCACAGGCAAGTAAAAGCGTCTACTTGGAGTGTAAGAACTGTAACCCAAAAATAAAGTATTTTGGAGGAACTATGATATTACATTGAAAGTAGGTACAGAAGATCCTGACTAGTTCTAAAAGGTTACTCGAGATAGGACTTAAACATTTAAAAAGAAATTTAATACCACTGGACAGAAATATTTGTGCAAAATTCTATCAATATATTTGAAAACAAATGAATTTAGGTGCAAACAAGTTATGAAATAAAACACTGAAGAGGTATGATAATAATTGACAACACCTACCCGCTTTCAAAAAATTTATAAAAAAATTACCTGTATGGGGTAAAAAATATATGCCTGGTAGGTGCTGAGCTTTCCATAAGTGCCGTTAGCCACCAACAATGGGCAACACCTACCCTTCCTGTTCGCACCTGATGAGGAAAAAATTGAACCTCATACAACAAAATGACAAAATATTTCATAATAATAATAATATAATCCAAATATTTGTCGAAAGACTCCAAAGAAATATCAGACCAGTTCGTCAAAGAAAACTTCTTTTATGGGAAAAGGACCGCAGTCTATACACCCGGCTGTGATTCCTAAACGACGCATATCATAATTTCCAAAAAGAATAGTATAAGAAATTTCAAAATAAAATAAGAAAGCTTTCAAATTTCAAAAGTCAAAACAAATAAATAGATTAAATGTTATAAAAAGCTGAGCTATTAGGTTAAGGTAGAAGGATACGTTAACACTGATGGTAAAATAATGTAAGTACTTTCAAAATGATAGTGACATTTGACGTTAAGGTAATTTATTTAGCTTAAATTAATATAATAAATTACTAAATGAAATGAAATTAAGAAAACAATAGTTTTCCGTAACTATTTTATATTATATAACACTTTGTCTTGGTAAATCTTTTATTTATATAAAAAATAGGAAAAAAAGCTTTGACATGTGTATGACGCTTACATACATACTTTTGCCGGTAAATTGGTGTCGATCAGAAGGCATGTACGGCCATAATTATGGCTTTAATTCTTGGTAGGTACTCTGAATTTTGAGGTTACATAAAGATTACCATAAGATACCAGAAATCTCAAACTTTAGATGCTAGTAAAATATTTTTTTAAATAAATAAATAGTTACACCTTCATTATAATGATAATAATTTTTGTGAGCGAAATTTAATTTAATTCAGTAAAAATGTATTAATAAATTAGTATTTATTATATTTGCATTATTTTTCTTTGAAAACAGACGGCATACGGACTTTCTGAATTTTTTTGCAAAAAACAAACAAAATTATTTATTCCATGCGTTCTTAAAGCGAATCAATGTTAATAAATATAATACAAAAATATGTACCTAAATGTAAAATGATGATATAAAAAAAACCAATGGCAAATACATTTCAAAATTTTCAGTTACGTCTTTATTCTTCGGAACCGCAAACTAATATGAACTACTTTATCAGAGTAGCTTGCGTGAATTGAACTTAATTTATATTTGAATTGTTATAAACATTATTATAATAAACGAGTGTCAAGATCGGAGTCAGATTAGAAGTTGGACTTGTCTAATTAAACATAACAAATTTGCCTCAAAATTTGAAGTTCAAAATAAGATTGAAAAACATGAAGCACTGATATTTGGCTACTCAATCCGGTTTGAAGATAAGTGTAATTAATCAGTCACTTCTTAATTGGGTGTAAGAGATGATTGATAAGTTTTATTGCCTTGTTTTCATTTAAAATTTGAACTCAAATAATAAATTGTCGCGCTGAATTGTAAAATAATGATGGCTTTACATTTCCATTGCAAAAATTGGTAATATAACCTAAAAATAGGTAATGACATAGATATTTTGCACATGACATCAAACATGTCTGCGGGAATGTCATTCTCATTGATAGACATGACGTCACCGAGACGCAACGACGAGACGGCCTAACCTTCAAACCGTTTTTAAATCCACATTTATTTCCATTGCCACAGAGATGCGTTGCGAATCCGAAATTACAGGCACCAAGGACGGAATGTATCGCAGCCAGATTATGAAGTTCATTGACGTGCGTTGTTGGGGGGCTCGCGGCGTTGCTGCTGTCTCTACTTGTTGCGTGAAGTTGGACAGGGAGGGGTGTATCGCCTAGCAAATTATCGGGTGCGTCTCGTGGTAGCAGGTGCTGATGATTGGTGTATAGTCGGCCGCTTGAACTTTGAAGGTCGATAAATAAACGCCGGTGTATTAGCCAAAAGTTTAGCCCCGATTTATGAATCTGGGGACAGAGTTGGCATGTACAACTCTTTACGAACCGGAGCAGTATGTCACAATTAATTTATTCCCAGCTCTCTGATATTGTATCAACAATCACTCTTAAACTTTCGCGTTTCATTATTAGAACACATTAAAACGGGGATTAACGCGACGGATAGTAGGTAAAACATTATATACCTTTAATTTTTGCCTGACGTTTCGACCGGGTTGCACCGATCGTGGTCACAGGCAGTCTGCCTGTGACCACGATCGGTGCAACCCGGTCGAAACGTCAGGCAAAAATTAAAGGTATATAATGTTTTACCTCTGCCTGTGACCACGATCGGTGCAACCCGGTCGAAACGTCAGGCAAAAATTAAAGGTATATAATGTTTTACCTACTATTGTATCAACAATCTACAATTTTGAAGATTATTGTTTATTTTTTATTTTTCTTATCACAGACATGTTTGTATCATACTGTTCTTGGCTAGACTCTACATTAGTTGATGTTTTAATATATATCTTCAATATCCCGATTCCGAAGATTTACTTTCAAAAAGACGAAGAAAGGACTTGTCCATTAATGGTTTTTTATTCGTCAATATTTCTAACCAGAATAAACTAAATATTATATGAAAGAGTTTACAAAAACGAACCTTTCTGCATAATTAATATATTTTTTAAGGCCCCCGATTTAAAGAAAAATTTAAATTAATTTTTCTCTTTGTCTGTACATAAATCGCACCTTCGCCTATATCAATTAACGCATGAAAAAAAAAATTGTCAGCAAAATTGACATTCCATTGACAGTAGTACCTATTATATAATCTGTAGTAGTACCCAGTAGTATTTATCCACCAGTGGAAAGGCAATGGTACATAGCCATACAGCCAGGAATTACAACTAAGTGATCAATGGGTGATGCCTGTTACAAAACATATTTTTTCTCAAAAATGGAGGCGTTTAAAATTCTGATTTCTATGGTTACGTGTTTCATATTTTTGTAGCTTAAAGACAAGTATGGGTTATTAGTGGTTAGTGCTATCTTGGAATAAAAAACCAGCCTTCATACAAAAAGAGGACAAGTCCTTTATTAAATAAAACTTAATTTTTCGGATTTTTTTATAAAAGTTGTCAATAAAAAACCTGAAAATTTAGAGAAAATACAAAAAAAACGTTGTCATTTTCTTCTAACCTAGGTAACTTCTATCTTGTAGATTTAGATTCTTCTAGAATTATTTTAACTGGCTGTATGTATTTTGTTGTTACTTTTCCAAAAGCAGTCAAATTATCAAGAAACCATAATAAAATTAAAAGAATATATTTAAATAACACCAAAAACCTCATCAGGATATCCAGTTGCCATGCCAAAGTCTTAAGATAGCACGTGCAATCATTATACCATTTAACAAATAAAACAGACCTTAAGTCAAGGGGATAGAGCTCAAGATGGTTGATGCTTACTTTAGTAAACAAGTCGTCAAAATTGCCGAGCGACTGAAAATGTAACGCAATGCATTTTCAAGAAATTAAGATAAAAACAGGATCTGCGGGTTAATTAGTCTAAAAAGTTAATTGGAACATTACGGGGCTTGGGAAATATTCACGTTATTATTATATCTTATGATAAAATAACAAAACCTGTTGAAACCCACCCAAAAATGTCCAAAGTGTCTTGCATATATTTTTTTATTATTATAATGATTTTATATTAATCACTTTATTTTATTTTATACAATTCAAATAATGTGATTAAAAATAATTTTAGTCTTTATTTAAACCTAAAATATTACAACTATTTAGCATATTTCAGCACAGACCCAAGCTACCTAATATAGGATTACTTACCTGTACATAATTGCATAACATGCATACTATAATTCTATGAATACACGTGTCTCTATGACAATGTGCGTGTACACATTCTCATAAAGACACGACACTCATTATAAAGGTATAATTACTTTCGTGCACATAAAATAACTTTTATTTTATGTGCTAGGTGTAACGATAGCCTATGTGAGATACAAAAAAGTCCAATCACATTTTAATTCAAAAGCTTTTCCCGTTCTAACTATTTTTATACCGATATCGACTGGACACAAATAATTAATGCATTCTTTATCAATATTCAATACATAGAAACCTATTAATTTATGTAGAAGTTAAAAGGGCCCCGCTGGGTTTAGGTGGTTATTCAATAGTCCGCTATCTCGCTCTAATATGGCTTAGTTCGCAATCGTAAAGAGAGACAAATAGAAAGTAGGCTGCTGCGGCCTTAATAAGGCTTTACCGGGAAAACTGGTTTGGACCGAATGCTACGGGACGTTGATTGGTTTCTACTGAATTAATTAATTACACTTTTCGTGCTAGCGCTTTTAAGCCATTTATTATTTTGGATCCAAAATATGAAAATAAGTTAATTTACTACTCTACTCTAAGCCTTAAATACGAATTAGTACGTAAGTAGAATATTTTTTTCATATTAACCAAAACCTTATTGACGTGGCGATATGAATAATCATTGAAAAGTATTTTATTGTGTGGCTTCCCTAATGTAATAAAATTATCTATATGTCAATAAGGTAGAATGGTAACTTTTGAAGTTTATAGATTGACTTAATTTCATCAGCCATCTACTTCCATCATTATCAAATATCATAATAATTACTATTGAAAAATAAACTGCGATGAGACTACATAAGTACAATTATACATGGCTAAATCTGGATAATCCGCTATTTAGTTTAGTTTAGTAATTTGTTTTTAGGCTACATTACTAAGTCAGTAAGCTAATAACTAAAAAATAACAAATTAAAAAAAGCTTGCGCATAAAAATGAGCCAACCAAGAGAATAAAATAAATTAATTCTTGAGAATTAATTTATTTTATTCAGCAACGTCCCGTAGCATTCGGTTCAGTTTGGAAAAGCCTCCAAGGATTTCGGATAGATGGCGTTAGGCGCACATAATGGCGCGTTCCCTTCTTTCCCGCCAACTAGAACCAATTCCGTTAAACCTCCTCTTCTAGTTTTTGCCAAAGAAGCTATTACACCTAACCTTTTTTCGGAAAACAAGCAAATTGTAAATCTCTGTTGGTAGGTGGTCCGATAAGAATTCGGTTTGAATAAATTTGAATACGAATTTGGATCGAGTCATCTGAATTTGCTTATCTCGCTGATTGTGAAGCGGGTTTCTGTATAATTTTAATATAAACTAGAACAAATGCTCGGGTCGTCATGTCTTGAATGCATTTTTCATAAATCTAACGTTTTAAAATTCACGTCAGACTACATTTAAGTATTTTCGGGTTAAGAGATTTTTTTGCAGGTTAATAAACATATCCCATAATGGGTGTCAGTCAAGCTTTTAATTATTTATTAGTGTAATATTTTTTATGATATGACTTTGATCTCAAATCTGCAAGTAGGTATACCTTTATAACTTCAAAAAAATACAAATAAAAATTAAATCATGATTTGCCCCGGGAGTACGATTTCCTCAATTTACCTAATTGGAATTCCGAGAGAGGATCTGAAAGATTTATAAAGATGCTTCCAGATCAAGCGCTGTTGCATAACCGCCGTAAGGCGTTCCGACGCCATATTTATAAGAGCACACACTCTCATCTCACGCATGCGTACAACAGCCCCTTGTTTGTTAGAAAATGCGTTAGATGTAGGTACTGGGTGAGGTCGATATTTCGTGCACACGATTATAGGTTCAAGTGCATTGGTTGGTTTAGATTCCTGGGCGTATTGAGTAAAAAAACCTCTAGATTTCAAAAGTAAATTCAGTTTTCAGTTGAATGTTGAATGGGATGAAAACAATGCAACGAACATATAGGACCTTATCCATTTAAAATTCCTAGTTTTAAAAAAACAACCCATTACTATTTTTTTACATCGAAAACATTAGTTGTTCGGGTCGAAAAAATAATTTACGCGATCACTTTAAATACTTACTTGAAAATTGTGTCATACTTCCCACTAAATCATTTCCAATAAGAACAGAGCGTGTAATCTATCATTTAACCGGATTTTTAAATAAAACATTTTGCCTACACCCCAACGATTGTTGATTGAAGCTGTCAGCTCTCCATTTGCCGGCGCCATCTTGTTTTTGCAGCTTTCAGCCGCATATTTTCCTTTCATAAATCTATCTGCTATACGAATTAGGTTGAAAATAGAACGCCAGAGACTATCTGTCGGCAAGTGTGTTGTTTTTTTATATGTAGGCTATCTTCAATCAGTAAACTCATGTCACAGGCAAGGCAAGTAGCGACGAAACCTAACGCATACAATTTGTTGCTATTTTTAGCTACGAATCGATGTGTGAGTGCTGATCTATGTTAAAAGCTATTGAAATTCTATTAGATAGAAAAAAATAAGTCCGAATAAAGTAACTAAGAAGTACAGTCAGAATTGTACTCTTTAGTACAATTCTTATTGCCTTGGCATTTTACATTACTGACTTTCAAAATTCATCAACTTATGTTAAATCTACGGAAAACACTCGAAGCTTGTCTCCATTAAAATATTTGAATGTATAATTTTAATCTATCTAATAGTATACAACTTTAGTTTAGTTATTGTTAAAATTGAATCTATGAAAAGCGCTCCAGAGCACACGACTTTTCTCTATAATCTTACAATAATTGCCAATATCTCACATAAAATATCGTAACCATTCGTTCCGTCTTATCAAGTAGTTTATTTACAATAATAGAAATGTAGTAAACAAACCAATATTTAATCATATGCTTTATTATTTCCGTGACGTCCGCGTTCACACGCATCGCACGGCCGTGCCGGGCTTATCAACGCAGAGTAACCTCTACCATGTCTGTAGTCGATAGTGGCTGATATACGCTCCGAATATTTCAATTAGATAGTGCCGTGCTAGTGATGTACAAAGAGTCGATACGGACTAGCTTTTTTATAATCGATTATGAGATAGTTCATAGTTCCTTTAGTAAAGCTATATATACTTACTATTGACTTATATCGCTATTTCTACATATAAGAGTTGTTCTTATATTTACAAAGCTTTAAAAAAAAGCTCCAATAATTTTAATACGTTTTTAACGTAAAAAACATTTACAACGGTTATATCTACGGAATTATAGACTAATATTAAAATTTCTTGTGGTAATACTTTTTTGCTTAGGTTTATCTCAAATGAAATTAAGCATTAACTAGATACTGCTGCTAAATGCCAACTGTCCTACATATTACAAGTGGATCATGAAATAATCAATACTAATATTATAAATAAAATGCGTCACTAACTGACGTTGGTGTGTGTAGTCACGCTTACACCGCTGAACAGATTTAGATGAAATTTGGTATAGAGATAGTTCGAGTCCCGGGGAGCACACTGGAAGTTTTTATAGACAAGAGATATTTAATTTATCAAATAATAAATACCGAATATAATAAATATCAGAAATAATTCTTAAAGAGGAGTAAAAAAGAGGTGGTCATTTCTATGGGGAATCCTACATTTGCGCGGGCACATAAGCAGGGAATCGCCATCAACAGTTATAATTTGTGATTTAACTCGATTTGTAGAAATGCTATTAGGTACAATACCCCAATGTCAAGAATCGATTCTTCTGAAAAAGATGGTTACAAACATCTCTAGCTCGTCGTACTAGGCGCCCGACGCGATTTACATACGACGACAGTCGTAAATCTCGGTCTTTCATTGATACTCACTAATGGACCACAGACACGCATTAACTTCAGTTATGTGTTGTTTCGACTGTGGTGACCAAAAATAAGTTAAATAAAAGGTATTCCTAAGTAACTCTTACGTAATAATTAATTTTATTTAGATAATATTTACAATATATACAAGAAATTAATTACTTATACTAAAACACACAAAAATAAATAATGCTTAATACATCGAATAAATCTAATCTACTTTATATATCGGTTACGAGCTCATTGCCCTGTGAAAAAGTGCCTAAAAAGCTGGACATATTACCTCGCTGAATGGCAATACTAATTCTCTGACCCAAGTAAAAGCCTTCCTGAGAAGTCTCAAAAATCCGCTTAGACAACTCCCAAGATTGTTGAAAAAAGAAATCACATCATTAAAAAAAAAAAGAAATTAACACAAGCTTCAAATATCACTTCAACTCAGTGGGAATATAACCGCAAAACCAATAAAAAAAAGGATTGCAAAAAACATGTCCGCCCAAAAAGACGTGGTCCAACGAGTCTTGCCTGTCAGATTTGTGCACGGCATCGTAAGCTAAGCGTTTTATTCGCTACCAACTGCATTAGCATTACATATTTTGGGCACGGGCCCTTCGAGTCTTAGGCCCTACAATGTCAGTCGTCGTCCATATTATCAACTTTTGCTGTCCCACTCACTCATTCCCGCATCTCAGCGTGAGCAACAAAGGCACATATATGTATAATCGAAAATAAGGATACTGTCTTACAGAGTGGAACCTCTTATATAAACTCGCGAAATAGCTACACCTTTTATGGAAAGCTAAACGGATAAGTTTAGGATGGCTTTTAAACAAAAATAATGTCATGTCATTTTGTGAAAAATGATAACAAGTTACGCCTTTACATTAACAAATATCCCTTCCTGTGAATGAGTATGTTCCTTTACCTAAATGTTGTCTGGAAGAGATCGCTTATAGCGATAAGACCGCCTACATTGTACATTTTTCTGTGTAAATCGTTGAACTTACTGTATTTTCTGTTATGGTGTGCAATAAAGAGTTATCTATCTATCTAAATAATTAATATAAGGCAACAACTCTTTTAAGAATTTCATAAAATCCTGATCCAGTACCTACCTAAAATACTTAGTGAGATCATAAATTTCAAATCTATAAGTATTTTTTTAGGAGCATTTTTGTAACTATGATTCAGTCGTAAAAACCTTTTAGCATTATCACGCTGCTAAGCAAGGGTTGAAAGCCGTCTTTGTTTTTAGTAACACGTTAAGAGTAATTTTTTTCACTTACAACTACTTTAAACTACTAAGAGAAAACGTTTTCTTGTGTTGGTTTGCTTTTAAGAACGATATTTATCTTTTAAATACACACATGATTCAGTGTTAAGATTTTTGTAGCGACTTTAGATGATTTGACCTACAGTATAGACAGACAATAGTCATCTGTTTTAAAGAGTTCTGACGAATCCATACTCAGCAAAACGGTAAAGGGTCTCATTTCAAAAATAGGTATAAGATTAAAAGTATCTTGACTCCTGCGGTAAGGAAAGTAGAAAAAGCTAATGATCCAGACAAAACTGAGAGCATAGGATTTACATAAAACGCGTTGCACAAACTAACAAATGAGTGGAGCACATCCTACCTTTTGGCAGGCATCCTGCAAAACCCAGACCCCCCGGGGTATTGGGGTGCCGCCCCTTGAAGTGGGATTTACAAGAAACGATGCTACTTTAAATGGTTGCTAATATTTTGACTTCGGATATCCGTATCCATAGCGAGAAGAAGTGTATAAAAAGAATTAAATAATGTAACCAAAGGTTTTGATACAATTAAACGGTCGTTGATAAAATACTACAAACGCAATGCTGCGAACACGCTACGAGTTTTTTATCCAAAGTATTTCTGCATGCCAAGTTTCTTGTCGACTTGTACCAATTCTTTTTGCCTTTTGTACGTTAGTAATTATAATAATAAGACACAAGATATATAATTATATCTTTGCAAAAGGGCTAAATAAATTGTAGTGTAAGATCAGAACTCTATCAGAATGACTCTGTCCTTTCCCAAGACCCAGACTATCCCCACACATCCGATTCTGATTGGATATTTCTCCCAAAACATTCGACATAATTGGATTATCAGATACACCCGTCGTCCTTTATAAATCCCTTCTAAGCTGCACCGTGTTCGTTACACAGCCTCACGTTGCACCGCTAAAGATCAGCATGCGAATACCCGAATTTACAAAATCACGGCTCCGATGCTCGAAAATGATATTGTCTTTGTAGAATCTCAGTGAATAGAGATGAGATTTTGATGGCAACGTTCGATTTGCGTTATCCACTTTCTGCATTTAGTTAGCGACGTGATCCGATTGTGTTTGACTCATTACAGAGTCTTGGGGTACGTGTAGTCTGGGGTTTATTGGAAACATGTACGAGTGTTTGATGAAAGTCGCTTAGCTAAATTATCAGACTGCTGACATTTTGTTTTCGAAGCGACCAATCAATGCGACTCGCGTGTTGTGTTTGGGGTTGAATATTTTGAATTTAATTAACGTTTCGTTGATTTTAATAATATTGAATAAATTATTTCATTTAATCGTGCTCACTAAGTGGCATGTAAATTGGTTATGAAAATTATAAGTCAACACTTATTAAAGTCCTAATACAAAAATGGCTGTATTTTATATAAATTTTTTTATTTACTCGGAAAAAATACATTAAATACATAGGAACAATTATTATTTCAACAAGGTACTAATTTTTACTTACTTAAAAATTCCCTAAACTTCTATAATTTTCTTGTTTTTCAAAATATCATTGTGCGTGTAAGGTGTTTATCTAATTTCCGAGGCAAATATTTTTTTAACAATGCTCTGTAATTCCTTTGAAGAAGACAATGGTGTAGTACTTTTTTTAAATTTAAAATTTTTGATATAGTATCTACCTTATATACTAAAATTTTGAATAAAAGTTTGTACAATTTATTTAATTTACATTAACAAAATATACAGAAGCACGTAAGTAGTGATACTTATGTATAGTTCTGAACGTTAAGTTTGTATTACCGGCTATATAGACGAATCGGTCTGCCGCGTCGGGCCCGGAACCCTCATCCTTTAGACTGTACTATTGCACAAACTGAGTGGTTTGCTATGTTTTTGTATGTCCTAAGTCAGTCACTGTAGCGGAGATTCGTATTCAAAGAAGAAAAAATTAATCATTGCTAACCCTAATACATACAGGGTTACATAGCAAAAGGGCGTCTTTTCAGGAGTGACACGGAATCAGGTATTTAATCAAACTATGAAAGTAAAAAATAATATATTTTCACATTTCATTATTCCTATCATCTGTTAAAAATCTGACGCGTGGACAATTTAACTCATTCATTGAAAAATATGCACGCACGATATCTCCGCAACGATCAATTTGGAAAGTGCAAACATACTTAGTAGTCATTAAGGTGCCCAAAAGTTGCGTCACCTATTTCTCTACTAACTATGTTTTCGGATATTTTAAAGTTGATATTATTCGAAAAATACGGTGAATAAGTATAATTCCGATATAGTAGCTTCTTTACATTGTTCTTTAGATCTTATTTTCAAATTTTGGCAATGTGACCCAGCTCGTAAAATATACCCTGTATAAAAGTGCTAAAGGTTGCTCAAGTGATGGTCCCACCTGAAAACGGTTACTGAATTTCTTAATTTATAACTTAATCATAATTTATATTGATATTTAAATTTGTATGTGTACTGTGTTGTGAATAAAGTTAATATATGTACCTACCTAACTAAAGTATTTTCATCGGCAGTCATCATTGCAAGATGTATCAAAAAACTTTATTTATTTCTTAAAAAACGCTGACAACTTATTACTTGAGTCTTGTCTAGTTTGCTCTTAGTGTAAACGGCTTTATTCCTCAAACGCGGCGTCGACTGCACAACGAGGAACCACCGGCCAGTAATTAAGGAATACCGTTTAGCATCAAGAAAACAACACTCTACCCCATTTAACCCTTCCAATCCCGAAAAGAGCCCCTTAGTTTCACGTGTGGTTTTTAGGCTCTCGACGTGAAGAACTTAATATCTCATGGAAACTTCGGAGGGAAGCTGCTTCATTTGTTATTTCCAGTAAAGCAGATTGGATAAGAAAATATTTACACGACTGTACGTACATGTCGGCTCGGATGCGCGGAAACCACATATTTAATTCATACACCAAGGGAAAAGAAAACAAAAGCCCAACTCCTATATACAGCTGAATATTTGCCGGTTGCAACACGAATTAACTAATCTTCGAAATTAATTTGGAAACCAGAAACGTGGGGTGAATTAGAAACGAAATTTGTTAGCAAAACAATGATCCGACAAATTATTCGGGCTTCATAACTGTATAGCAAACAAGTCATTGGTGGCATCTGTTCCATGCCCAGCATGGTATAGTCAACTTTAGCAACACAACACTCCTCCGCCATGTACATCAATCTTATGTGTCTTATAATATGGAAGACTATTCTTGAACAAAGTATTTCGTAGCTGTAATTACTTTGTGGTATTATTGTTCTGTTCTATAAATTAATTTGGGCCTCTTGAGACTGCAGTGGGCTCTCGTAGATTAATCCAATCTCAATTTAGTGAAATTAGTGTCTAAATACAGAAAACAGGACCGATGCTATAAATTTGCTACCCTTCTAATTGAAGCAATGTTTGCAAATTACTCGGTTGGCATCAATTAAGTAAAGCTTTTGAGTTGATTAACTTGTAGTCTGAAATACAGTTTTCATTGTGAATTTGTTTAGCAGCATAGATTAGAGCCCTTTTTGATAACATATAAAAAAGAAGATTGATATACGAAAGTAAGAAAAACACTCTCTTAACCTTTATTTTATTTGCTAGGGGCAATAAAAATGTACTAAGAACATTTGACAAATATTACAGAAACCGAATTGAAAACGGATAGACATAGGTTTTCGGAGATTCCTTTGGCCTGAATCGTCCCACTGATTCTGCTACTAAAAAATCCTTTTCATTTTACTTAAGGAAACTAACATTTTTTAAAATATTTTTTAAAACGTCAACGCCCGCATAAATGAAGGAATTCTGACAAGAAAAATGAACATATAAACCCAACTAAAATTACTTAAGTACACGTGTAACTAGATACTAAATAATTATGAAAGGATATCGTGTTAGACCAACATAACTGGCCATTCGACCTGCAATGTAACTAGAACAATTATTTCAGACTTATGAGACAGTATCAGCTAAATGAATTTGAGAACGCGTCCCCAAGAATTTAATTAAGATTGCTATATCATACTTACACTTAATTTATAACCACAGCTCAGTCGGGTCCTTTCACGTAACATACCTTTAGGTCGATGATTCGATACGTAACATAAAAACTGTGAATTTATTTGCACTAACACGTCTTATCGGTACATAAATTGGTATTTTCAACGATCGTGTGTCAAGCAGGTGGTCCTGAAACCACCTCTTGTGATCAGCGTCGAATAATTTTCGTTTCACGCTGAGCCACTCTAACGGGATCGCAATTCCGCAATGCATTTAAATGCAGCATTATCGGACGATCTGCATACAACTACCACTAATAACTTTACATTATTTACAACGGGTATAGAGTCATAACATCCGAAATCAGTGCGAGATTGGAAACGCTAATAATTAGGCTCTATTGAAAAAAAGCTTTGAGCAGATTGAAACATGATGCCTTTGCCCGTGAAATTAGGGCGTTAATTAAAAAGTTTGAGAAAAAAGAACGCCGGCCATTTTTGAATGTTCGATTTTTAAAATGGTGCAGTGAACCCCAATTCGATCTGATACAGCCGTCCAGTTTCGCGAGGACTTTGAGACGATACGGTTAGAGTTACTGTGGCCTGTGGTTGTAGGGTAAGAAGGAGGGGTGATGGGTCGAACTACGTTGGTTGTTGGATTATGGTATCGCTCAGCCCTTGGGAGTGGGGACGCAACGGTACCCAACACGCGAGGGCTTGTCTATATTCATCATACGTTTTATGGCGGCTGAGCTTGGAAACGGGCCGTTCGAACATGCGAGTTAGTCGAGTATCGCTTCGTTATACGATTCATAATTTCTACACTTATTACAAAGTTTAATCTGACAAAATTATGACACCCGTTTAAAATTACGTAATTAATGTCTGTGGAATCATAATTTAAGCAAATTGGAATGCTTGGCTTTATCAATCCTATATCAATTCACCACATGAAACCTAATTACTATTCAATGATTATGTAATTATTTTTTTAGCAGCCTCTTAACTAGCTGTTATGTGCTTTAATTATTAATTACATATTATTAAACCCACTTATTTTAGTTTTATCTAAGTTTTGCATTTACTAGTCTAATTCACTTTATTTAATTTAGTAAAAGTTGCCAGTCTCAATTTAACCTATAAAAAGATTCTAGACTAGATAGACGAGATATTTAACATGCGAAAGTTAGACACTTAGCGTTACACAACTGTTTGTTAAACAGATTTGGATGGGATTAAATCTTAACCGCTTTACAGTTGACTCGAGCAGTGAAATGGGTTATTCATGAAGTTTCCTATCTGCCCGGATTAGTCCCGGACTTTAGAATGTTATCAAAACTTCTATACTTAACTCGGAGTTGCAAAACGCGGCTTACTCAACTCCGTGTTCAATCCACATAATCCAAAAGCCGAAGCAATATTGTTTAGTATCGAGTGCTAACATCTTTTGAGCTGACGTGCATGTCGATACCGCAAATACATACTTTACAAAAAAACTTAGCACCCGAAAAATAATCGGATGCAACAAATATCGAACTCTAAGAACGTGAATTAGGACTCAAAGTAGAACTGCGTTTTATGTGAGGATATATCCTTCAAAAACCGCTCTATGAAGATCAGAGACTCTGTAGGTAAAGTTTGAATCCCCGTCCAATTTTGGGAGCGGACATTTGCATATTTTGTCGCATTAAATAAGGTGAGTCTTTTGAGGAAACTTCAACAACAAAATCCTTTTCCGCTAGTCTGTTGCGATTAGGACAAAGAATCCACGGGGGTGGGATTAAGGGAACAAACAATTGACAGACTTAGATTAGACTATACAGCGTTTGTCGAGTCATTGGTGTTATCGGCACCCCACAGGCACTATTTAGCTGCCAATTGCCGCGTCTTGCGCGTAGTAATCAACTCTTTATTGGGCCAAAAAGAAAAGACGCTGCGATAATCTGCAGCAGAACACATGTAATAACTGAAATTGTAGCTGGTGGCGACGTGTCACGCCTTGTTATGTGACATTTGACACGCCGGTTGGCACGTTCGACAAATATTGTGCGACAGACTCGGCAAATACGAGCCAAATGGGTATACCTTGGTGGTATAGGGCAAACATTGGGCCATAATAAGAGAGAATTGTACAATACGATATGAAATTGCAAGAAACATTTCAGGCATTGTCTTTATTGGGGCACGGGCGCGATTGATGTTTAGATTTGATGCTGTTCTGGAGATAGTTTCGACACTCACTCCCACTTATCACTTTCCATTCGTTTTACATTTCAACACAGATTCGAGCACATAAAGTATGATCATGATCATGTCAAACGTGTTTTCAAATCTAAATAAGTATAGTGCCGGAGAAATATAATCAGATGACAAGAAGAATGGATAATGTTTATTAAGACGAGATGATACTGCACCCACGAGTTCATTTCAAGATTATTACTTTGATGAAGGTGCGCTGCCCACATCGAATGGTCGGGAGATGTTAGTGTTTTATGTAGGTGTGTTTTACAAGACGATTTAGTAACAACTGATTTGTGACAACGATAACTTCCATGCCTGTTATAGAATTGAGGGATGGTCAGTGGTAGAGACTTTAAAAATAAATTATGATTACACGCAGCAGGCTCACCTCTCATTGTTCCTCTCTCCACAGCAATAAATCAATGATTGCTTATAAAAGAAAGCAATTAAAAACCACGAACAAGACAAACAGACACATTATCACAATGAGTAAACCACCTTCACTATGTCACCTGTAATTTTGAACTGATGCATACCTTCGACGTGCAATTGTTGCAACGCGGAAGGGTTCTCATTTTTTTGTTCGTGCTCTAAATTTTTATGGCTGCCCTAAAAATGTCGGCAAAAAGTAAAAACGGCCAGTAATTTAACAAAGCACTTTCAGTTTCTTTATAAATGAGCAACAAAAGATGAATTGAAGGACAGGGTAAGGTGTTTTTTGATATGCCGAAAACAAAAGCTGTGTTACGCAACTTTTGTTCTGGTGAATGGTAGGTTTTTTATGATGTCAATGTTGCGTATTAGACCAGTTGCACGCTGCACTCATTCCGGGAACATTTTTACTGAGATACAGAGCAAAAAGTGTACTTTTTTGATAACACAAAAAGTTTAAAATATGAAATACTTATTTGTCCAGACAAAATTATCAGAAGTGATAACTAAGTGCGGACATAGGTCGTAAACGCTAATGGTGATAGTGGAGTTGTGTTGTGACGACGAATATTTTCGTGACCATTCATACGAGTGAGATCTTGTTTTTTACATGCAATGGAACTACCGTCATCGAATAGGTAATGATATTTTCCTTCTTGCTCATGTTATTCCGATGCTGATCCTTCCGATATTTGCTTTTTGTTATATTCCGACAGCCGACGACCTATAGAATATGGAACATTGAATCGCCGAGAGCGACGATTTATCTTTATTTTTCTACATAGACATAAACAAGATTCTATGGCTATTTATCTCAAGAAAACACGTTTGTTAATTTAGGCAATAATTCTGGTTACAATAATTATGTAACTAATACATTTTGTAACTGAAATTTACAGTCTCATTTACTACATCCGATTGAGAAAGAAAAACAAATGGATAGACAATACAAAACCTCTCAATTACGTCAAATATAGTTAAACTTTGCTTTTTATCTCCTAGTATTTTACGTCAAAACACTATTTTCTTATTTAACACAACATAATCGTTCCTTGTATATAAAACAGGGGATATCAAATAAACAAACCTCAAGAGAGAAAACAAGGAAATGAGAATAACACACAAATAAATCCTCCAATGTTTTTCTGAGTCCGGTCTTCATCTAGTCTCAAGGTTGATTGAATTGAACGGGGTCTAGTTGATTCAGTACTATCGTGTTAGTATAAATAATGCATTAACTATTGACTTATGGGGGGGGGGGGGGGGTTTTATCAGAATAATATCACTTGGCAGTCGCCCTCTTCCCTTATTGATACGAAACGAGGAAAACGTTTTGGCGAATCATCTTAGTAGGTATATACAAATAATAATACGCTTAGTTTGTTCTTTTTGGCGATACGATGTCTGAATCTCTTAGTAAAAAAATGAAATCGTAAATAAATTACTGTAAACAGCCAAATAAATCAAAAAAGGTTAACTTAAAAATGCTCTGTCTAAAGTTGAGTTAATATTTTACGCAGAAATGATGCCAATGGAATTTCATAAACATTCAATTTTAATTTCACTATTTAAATCAATGAATCATTAAAATTGACAGCACTTTAATCAACCCAAACCATTTAAATAATTTCAAATCTTTTTTTAACGAAATAGTGTAAAATCTCAGCGCGTCTAAACACCTAAACAACGAGTCCTAATTGCTAATTCTCGTAATCCTATTAAGTTAATCGCGGCCCCCGTGGAGATTAATTAATTTGAATGTGTGTGATGATGTTAATAACAGCTCCATTGTTTACTACTACAATGTCGTGTATGAGCGCTTGACACGCACAGTGGGTCGGCATTCATGAGTTATAAAACTCGCACATTACACGTGGTTGGTAAATATAAAATTAATGATTGATAAACGCACTAAAAATTTTGCTTTTTTTACACCTGTTACAAAATTATACGATACTAAGTGGGGTCACTTGGCAAAATTATTCCTATAAAATGAAAATTCACAACAAGCAAATTAAACGTATAAAATTAGTTACGAGTATTTTTTTATCTGCAAAGGCTTTTTTTCTATAATTATCAATTCTCTTATAATGTCACAACATTCAGTTTTTTTGTCACATATGAAATAATTAGCCAGTGTCTTAATTAGTTAAAAAATTAGCCCATAATCACTTGCATTTATTTACTTTCTCATTCCCATTGTATTCAGTTATTTGTAACCAATTGAGTTTTCCGACGAACTAGTCGAACGTGATACATTACTAACAAGGGTCGATCCAAATTAGAATAGCCCTGAGAACTGGAATAAGGTATGTTTTCTATGAGAACGTTTTGTGGTTTAATGCGGCTTTGATGGGCTACGTGCCTGTTTTAGGACAGTAGGTAGTCTCATCAATTGTCTTACAGTTTGAGATCATGTGAATTTAAAAATAGTTACAATAGATCATTTAAAAAAAGTCTATCAAAGAATTAATAATATTATTAATATTTCTATTTCCATTAAAGAATTTGACATTGTTTTTTGGAGTCAGGAAAACACTCTTATGATTTATTATTTAAGCTTTATTGCTCAACTGTTTTTTTTTTACAAAAGGCGGACTTAATACCAAGTGGCATTCTCTACCAGTATACCTGATGATTCATGGTATATAGCGGACCCTAGACCCTCGCGTGCGAGTACAACCGGTATAACGTTTGGATGATGATGATAAAAATGCTCTTATATTTAGATTTTAAAACATCTACGAATATGTGTCGTTTTGAACAAAATTTCTTGTTTTCAACATTGGAACAATATTCGAATTTTCGACTGAGGGAAATAAAAAGAGGGACTTTATTTCAGATCATCTTATTCTTAAACAAACAGTTTATTTTTGCCAACAAATATTCCCCGAAAATCCGTGAAGAATTATAGTCAAATCGAGCGATTGGCGTAGAAACGTGCCAAATTGGAGTAATGCCAATGTTGCACAATCACTACTTTAGACTTCTAGAGGCATAAGCGACACTAGATTGTGGTACTCTCTTTACAACTTATATTTTACATTTATAATAAAATGAATGACTGTTTCATTCATTCACTCAGATTATGTTCACACAACATTTGTGTGTGCATTTCAAAAACATACCTTGTAGCTATTCTTTAAATAGAAAACGTTTTATAAAGAATGTGACAATTTAGAAGTTCTTTAAAAATATGTTACGTTTTGTTAAGGAAAATAATGATTCAGAATTAAAAACATAACCCTACTTTTATAGGATTAAGTGATCGTGCCATAGTCACATAACAATAAAACGCAAATAAAGCAATGTTAGTCGGTATTTCTACCTTTTGAACTCATTACGAACGCCATTAATTAGGGCCGTAAGCTCATGAAAATTCATTTGCATCTATAACAAGCAACTACACACATTACTTCTACTACTTATTTGTACTAAAACTCGCCCACATATGTTACATTGTCTCAGTGAATGTGGGTAAATATGTACATAAATCTTTAGTTGACGGCTTGGAATGCCTACATTTTACAGAAATTACTATGAGATAGTAGAAAAATGTTTGAAACACAGCGTATAATACACTTGTGAGTGCGTAATCTACTCATTATCTTTCATTTTGGAACCAGTCTGTTGCCCCTGGTACTTTAATCCCGAGCTCATAGTGCAACTACCAAAACCATCGACTGAGGATTTTGTATTAGGTACACTAAACACTTAAAATTTTCTAGAATTCGTTCATGTAATTGCTTAATGTATTTTTTGCAGCGAATTATTTTGCTAGTTTTGTGTAATATACAAATCATAAATGTCAATTTTGCATAAACTAACTAGTTGAACTTGGGTTCCCTGATGATCTCGCAGGTGGTTTAACATCAAAGCTATCCAGACGTTAGTCGTGGTGTGTGTGTGTTTTCATGATTGCTGTATCATTGACACGAAAGACGTTTGTTAAAATACCCGCCACAGGTAATGATAGCAGAAGGTTATGTGGGACTCCCACACCAGGTATACTTACTCAAACCTCTGTGAGTTCATCCAGACCACTTATATGGTGAAGCAATAGAGGTTCACTCATCCCTGGCTCTCCGTGTCGCTCTAGTGGAGATTATTTTACTACTAAGCGGTCCTATAGCTCTGAGTCAAGTCGCATGTCTCTAGCATTCGTGGTCACGTCTTATAACTAACTGGCTTGAAGCCAACACTCAGTTCCTCATGTTTTAATATAGCCCCGAACTGGTATTAACAAGTGCCTTGTTACTCTATTTTGATACTGAGAGCCCCTTTGTCTTCAACAAGCAGCCTTTGATTTAACTTTCAACTATGTATTTGTTGTTGGGGTTAAGTATTGTTTATGAATTATGACCCGTGGTCTTTGGAACCTTTGTAGAGATTACGGGATTTGATGGGGTGTGTTTAAAGGAATTATTACGGAAAACAGATTAGTTACGCCTACGTTAGAATATAAATGTATTCGAAACAACAAAGCTAATATGAGAGTAGCATTGGGTTTTTATGTTTTGACCCGTTTTTGTTAGTAGCTATTTATTCGTTCCTAATTTACGGATAACAGAAAAGTCGCTTTGGTTTTAAGTTATAAAAAAATACATTTCTGTTTGCATAGGTATTCATAGATCGACGTTGGCCTTTACACGTTAATTACATAAAATACTCTTTGAGTACATTTATCACAATAAAAACAGAGAAACCTATTTAGTTACCACAAAAAACACAGCAGCCAAAGTTTCAATCTGAAAAAATACTTCTAAAACAAACATCTTGGAAAACGTTTTAAGTCCATCTCCACATAAAGTTAGTAAAATGTAATGTAGTTTCCTTTTCAAGTTCCCGCCCAAAGTTGTTTTGGTGCATTCACACCAATTTGTGACAGCCGCCGCTCGCGTTTCATGGTTCACACCTTTTAGGGCATTCCCACTGCATCACCATTTAAATTGCTCCCATTTCGTATCAAAAGTTATATATTATTGCAAACTTTTTGCTGTAAAAATACTATAACTTCAAATTATTCAATATCAGAGAAATAGGTATGTCTGTTATTTGCAGGTTAGGTTTTGTTTTTTTGTTACAAAACCTAAACTAACAATTTTAATAATAATAAAAATTGCAATACTGATGGACAAAAATTTTGTCATTATCATTTTACCTTGTTATCATAATAGTAAGTAACTAATAAAGTCAATAAAAATCCTAAAACGTGGTCCGCTCAAATATTTATTTGTGATTTTCGACCGTAAAAAGTTTTATAGTAAAATATTTTGTTTGCTAAGAAATTTTTCAGTTTCTCCACCCAACTAAGTCGTAGATTGTCTTCTCCTTTAAAAACGACATTCCACCTTACTTAGCAAACAAAAACCCGATTCCCATTTAGGTAGACGACAAAACTTTTTTCATAAGCAATAACGGACCTTTACAAAGAACATTTGCATATACAGCGAGTAAATCCGAAGTAAATCCCATTACTTTCTTTTTAGTGCAGGTGTATGTTGTGCTTCGATGTCGAATATCGACAAGATCCTTATTTTCATCGACTGATTGTAGTGATGCGAGCTGAGCTATATATTTTTATGGGATTGAGGATAAGTCATCATGGTTAAGAAGCATGTTTTAGCAAGTTATAGAACAGAGAAGAATGAAGAAGACTCCACCGAATACACTGAAAACAAGGATCAACCAAACTAGTTTTGTTAGTTGAAGATTTCGTTGTAGGGAAGTCATTTTTTTTTAAATATAAACAATCTTCTGATAACTAAAAGTTCGCAAGTCACTAGATTAGGGCCTACTAGTAGCCAAATTTTGGTAACTGTAAACCAATATTTTTTTTCAGTGTAGATAATATAACACAGAATTCATGTAAATATAATAATATATAGATTATTTATAGTTCATCTACCACAATGTTGATGATGAATATGCTATCAACTGGGCTAGGCTGTCAGGTTATTAATTGATTTTTTTTTTATGGTAAGGCAGGCCTACTTTTTTTTGTTTGCTTTTAAATTGAAATAGTTATCTCAATAGTTTTCAAATTAAAGTCTGGAAAGCTTATCTTTCAAAATATGAGCTTGCTAGTTTGGTTACCTAACTTATTAACTCTTAGTAGATGTGCAAATCGAATTTTAAAATGTCAGATTACTCACACAGGTAAAAGTTTCTGAAATATTAAAAGCCAATAGTATTTTCTTTGTGTAATATTTTCAGTTTTCGTCATTTTCTTGTAAATACTTTAATATTTTTTATCGATACTTGCCTGGCGGTGCGTTACTAGCACTAGTGTATTTCGCATGTTGCAAAAGACAGGAGTTCCCCGGGGCATTCCTTCCTGTTCCAGGCGGGATGATTTCTATGGCATACGAATGTCATGCTCGTTTCCCGATGGCGGGTTGAAAATGCATTTCCTGCACTCCTTTGATGTACCGACAGCAGATAAGAGCATCTATTTTTGTATCCATTCGAGATTGGACTATGAAATAGCATTGCTTCTACGGCGTGTTCTTTGATCTATTAAATTATAGGACTGATATCAGACTTGTATTTTTTGTTATTAAGGTTACAGGTAGATTAACACGATCTTGTAATAAGCCAATATTGTTATTTATGTATTTAATTTTTTTAGATAAGTTACTATAAATCAAAAAAAAATATCGATAGTATTAGACGTAGCAAGACATCCCTCACTTCTATTGCAGGTATTCCAAATGACGTTAGTACCTAAACCAAAGCTTGGAAAGCTTGCATTACAGTCTTTTCATTAGCGTGTATAAACGGCAATAAAAACCACAAAAAAACGTCTGAGACCTGAACATGTTAATGCCGAATAAAATGTGATTTTTACGCTGACGCTAGCACTCGTGCAATCTTGGCGCCCCATCTTGTAAGGTACCATTATACTGTTCGGCTAAAACTCGAAACAAACCGCAAGTACGCGCAAGTACACGACAAACTTCACACTTCTGTTGTAACTTGAACTTAGACTGTATGCGGCGCAGTTTGAAAGAGGGCTCAGCTTATAAATGGTAGCGTACAGCTCAATATGAAACCAAGCGTAACTTAAAAAACGTGATTTTTTATAGATACCTGTTTCAAAAATTCAAGATACTCGAAAGTAAGGTCACGATACGCCCTGTCACATTATGTCGATGGTTTTATTAACGCATTTAAAAGGTTTTCGGAATACACGTAATGCAGAAACGGTGTTAATATTGCATTTTATGCATTTAGAGAGTCTCGCGTTGGTTGATTAAAATTTGCGAATTCCCAAGATACGGGGTGCAGTATGTACCTACAGCCAATATTTACTTGAGGTTTATGTATTTGAATTCGATGATTAAAACAATTTACTTTGATTTCACTGCTTCAAAGCTACAATTTATTTTGCCCACATTTGAGTATGTTTTAACTTTTTAAACGAATAAAAATAACGTATTAAAAATATTTAAAATCGGCTTTATACCTACATATGGCATTATTTCCAAGATACTACGTAACCAACGCTGAGGTAGTTGAGAGTTCAAATCACAGCAGGGGCTAACTATCTTTCTACTTACTTATTCGATGTGTACTGCTTAATCAGATAGTATTGTTTGAATTCCTTTCCTAACATGTTAGTTGCATTTTTGAAAATAATTTACAATCTAATTTTTTAGTCCCAACAAAACGTAAGTTTGTTCTAGGCGATAATAGAAAGACATAGGTAATACTATTACAACTTAATACCCTACTTAATACTATTACAACGTATATAGTTTTATTTTATTAATGATGAAGACCTTTAAAATCAGTAATAGTAATTAGAATATCTAGGATATAGGATAACTTTTTTATTACATAAACGTATGACCAGGAAAATTGACTAATAATAGTACAACAAGAGTGATAAAAAATATAACTGCAACTAAAAGCCAGTAAACACAAAAGTTCCTTAATATAATAATACATGGGTTACTTACCCAAAATTCTTTTGGGACCCTCCAACATCTCCAGGGACGTACGGTAATAACAAAAATATTTACCTAAGCTTCGAAACGAATAAAAAGTGTCCCTTAATACGGACCCAGATGCATCCCACCTATTATTTGTTTCCCCAAAAGGTTTCCTTCGAAGGAAATATGAGCGTAATGCAAATTCGAATTTCTAGGGTCTCGAATAGGGAACGATTTTTCCTTTTGCTAAGGTGCCGCTGGGAGAAATGTTATCAAAGATGGATAAGGGTCGAGCCCTAGGGCATCAATGTGGGCGGGCTAGAACAATTTATAAATAGGTATATCAGCGGAGTCAATAACTTGAAACATCGTATTTCATTTCGACGGACGCGATAAGCGGTAATTGGATATCATTTACACTTCGCGATACTAAGAAGCTGGTTTAAAAATACCTATTGACTTTTAAGATACCTAATTTCAATTATTGATTTTTACTTGGTTTTAATAAAGTAAGCGTTACCGTAAAACCTTGGTCTTTCTGGCAGTCTTTGAAGCAATTGACGTAACAAAAACGTTAGTTAAGTAATTTAGAAATATACAGAAACTTGCAACCACAATGTCAATGAAAACTAGACACCATGCTTTTACTAACTCACATTGTACTATTATCTATTTGAATTCCCATAGTTGCATGTTAAGGCGACAAAATTGAAAGTTGGCAAGCATTTAAATGAGTCATGATGACGTAGTAGAGTTTATGTAGACCCACGTCAGATTACGAGGTCGTAAAATCCCGTTCATTGAGCGAAACAATAAAATACGATGTATCAAACGGTGTCACTAGCACCTCAAGTTCAAGTGTGCCATTATGTTTCACAACGGCTATAAATGTTTGGTATAAAAACTCGGGGAGCGAGCCCGGAGTTGGTCGGGTTCCGTATCTTTCCTTCAGGCAGTTGGAAGTTATTAATAAGGCTATTTTATTTTCGGTTTTGTTTAAGTGCTGAATGTTTGTAAAATAAGGAATTTTCTCAAAACTGTAAGAAACAAGAATGTGGATAAATATATAAATTGCTAGCAACATATAAGCCAAGGTTGAAAATTTCAAATAAGAGCATTTAGTATAGCAAATAAAAAAGAGCTACTTCCTGCTCTTTTGTGCTTTTAAATATAGACGGCTATTGCCGAAGATAAAAAAAAAACAACAACGCACTGATTGAGAGGGAGTGTGTTAACAAATGATACAATTTTGTAAGTTTCGTAAAATGGAAAGAAAAGTTTCAGAAAAAATATTTGCTCATGACTAGGTGCCATAAGAAAAATTTTAATATACTTTAAACGTTTAAGCTTTAGATGGAAATTGTATTTTGATAAGTGTTTGCTTTTCTCAAAATCTCATGTTAGTTAGATATGTGAATTCTTTTCCATCGACGCTTTGAAATATCGATATCTAAGAAAAACACTTTTAATTTCGGTCACTGACCCCCAATAGTTTTTCTATCCACCGCGGGCCCCTAAACTCTACGCGGTGTCATTTAACGACCGCATACATGCATGCTCATACGAGCTGGTATTTTTATAAACCTCGTAAAGCCCCGACGAAGTAGACGGGCTGTAGACAGCTGATGTGTCCCACGATTTCCTAATCTCACTAGATCAACTGTCCAATGCGTAGGATCTGCATGAATCATGCATGATGTAGTAAGATAGGCATAATTTTATGCACATTTTATTGTAGCAATGCCGTTTGCAGTTACGTAAAAGGAAATAACTTGTTTTGTCTGTCAGCAAGTAATGGCTGCGACATTTTTATATCGTTTGGTGACACGTTTATTTACTAGTTATTATTTGTCTATGTCTATCAAAAGCAGATAAACATAAGAGCCAACATTCGGACAGTAGAACCTATAATTTGGTAGCAGCTTTACGAAAAGAAGCTTATGACTGTAGCGCAGGAAGTTTAACGGTATTTTCATTTCATATCATATTAGCCTATTGCAGTCCACTGCTGGACATAGGCCTCTCCAAGACGGTGCCAACTTTCACGGTCCTCCGCTCCGCTCCTAGCTGCTTATTTTTATTTAGCTTAGGTATATATTTTCAAAGTTTTTTTTATTAATAAGCAGATATTTAAACGCCATCTCTCCTTATAAAAAGATTGTCATGACCTAATGCTAAATAAAAATTCTGCCATGCGCGTATTTCTCCGCTCAAATTCTTTATTATTATCTACTTACCGGTTTTTATCATATTTCTCAAAAATTGCTTACTCAAATCCTCCAGACTTAAGAGAGAAAATGTAGAGTCAGGTCTTACATGCCGTTGTTTATTTTATCACCCAAACAAGTGTGTGATAAAAACCTTAGCTTGGTTGATTAGAATAAGAACATGATCTCAATTATTCTAAGTTATTTTTTGAATAGCTTGAAGCTAATTAATAAATAAAGGACTACATCAAGGACCCAAATAAAAAAATACAGTCTATTGTAACAAGATTTGATGAGGTTTATTAATTGCTGGTACGAGTACCTACATTTGAATATATTATTAGTCATTACTTATAAAGAAGTGAAGTTTGATTAAAATTACATAAGCATTACAATCTTAACCTTGAGTTCACCAACACATGTTTAATTTTTAATCAGCCGATTTATCATAATTTTACATATATAGGAATTCTAGTAAATTAACCGTCAATCGATATTTAGGGGAAGCCCGGGCAAGACGCATAGTGTGGGTAAGATGAATACTCGATTTTATTAAAAACCTACAATAGATAGAGCTACCGGACGTTTGCGGGTCGGTAAAACAGCAACACCCCCACGTCATGACAGTTCAACCAAAACAGTACGTGCGTGAACTTTTTGTCAATTCGAAATCAAAAGTTTTTGGCGAGTTTTCTTACGATTTTTGGCAAGGTATATGTGTTGATTTCTTGTATTACGTTTTAAGTGTTGACGTATAGACTCTATGTACTTGATAACATGTCAAATGAAGTTTAATTTGTGTGTGTTGTTTCTTTTACCGGTAGAAATTTAACGGGTACGTATAAAGCTTTTAAATATTGGTGCTTTGGGCAAGATGGATATGGGCAGAATGGATAGGTATCCTTTTTGCCGGTTAGTTAGATAATATTTAGTATCAAAATTAAATAAATTTAATTGAGTTCATTAACGTTCACGGCTGCTCTGAAAACCAATCGCGAGTCTTATCTCACTAAACTTATCAAGAGAAAAAAAAATCAGATGGAGAAAACAAAATATTCATGTTTAGTATTTAGAAGAATACACTGAACCACCTACCGGGGATTGGATCGAGTGCAATCAATGCAAGAAGTAGGCACACGAGGATTGTACTTTATATTAAGGCAAAGGTAGTTATTATTGTGACGATTGCAATGATTAAAGCAGGTATTTACTGTACATATCCGTTTTGCCCTGGGGGTGGGTGTACCCATTTTACCCAGGGGGGTCGGGCAAAATGGATATTTGTAAAGTTTTTTTTATTGACATTTTTTTAAAGAATTCGTTTAAGTTTCTTAGTTTTTTCTTTACAATTCCAAAGATGATTAATAAAGGTATAAATTATTAATTAATAGACTGTTGTTTATTACAAATTAATGAGTAATTTTTGCCCCTATTCTTAAGGTACCCGGGCTGCCCGGGCTTCCCCTACGGGTTGTTTATAAATTGGTGAACTCTGGTCTATTATTTATTCTGAAACAAAAGAAACAATGCAAATACAGCTTCATGCTTTTGGTCACAACGCATTAACAACAAATAACGTACGTATACAGTTCACGAAGCATGGCAAAGACAATAATGTACTAAAGATCATGTGACCATGCAAGATTATGCGTGTACCTAAAAGGTTGTATCTCGATACCTACAGAGAAAACATGACACATAAAATGTCTGATGTATTGACATTGCGATTCGTATTTTTTTTTCAGGTTCGTAAAGAATACGGATGATGGCGGTCACGGCACTCGGATGAAGTAAGCACATGATATTTTTGTTAAAAAAATACGCTGCATATTTTTATGTAAATGTGACTAATACACATATTTTGGTGCTCATATTTTGAAGACAAAAATGCCAAACTACATTGAAGACTTGTAAGAAAGAATTTGAGTAGGTAATAATTTAGTTTATTAAGACCACAATCCCACTTGATGGAATCTTCTTTGATCATTGCGACTGTTGCAGGCAAAATTACGTACCCTTAAATCATAATGTAGTATCTTAAAATCCTGAACAGTGTCCATCTAAAGGCATTTCAATCATTTGTAACACATCTCTATTTTGTAATAAGTTTGAAAGGAAACTTCGTTTGAGCAATGTTTCAGTTTTCCTTTCCCATACTCAGCATGTAGCATTTTTGAGCAATCCAATCGAAGGCAATGTACGAGTATCGGGGAATGTATGCCCGATTCATAACACAATCGGGCTCAGCTCGCAAGGCCAGGGTTCCCAAAAGTCCGGGTTAAAACACAGATTTTGACAGCCTAGTTGTTTAAATTAAAATTTCGAATATATAGCCCAAAAGTATTACTTTGTTTGGTTAAAAGACGAAATAAATGATAAGAGGAAGCAAGTCTACACTTTCTGCTGTAGTAGAGTTAATAAACCACGTGACAGAATAATGCACATGCATTTCACTTAAAAAAAAAAACAGCAGAGGCGGAAGTTGAACCCGTGTTTCCCGCATACCTAACTTAACCTGGTGGTCAAGTACAACCTATCTCTGTCTTATAATTTTGCACCCAAAAAAGGTGATTGCAAGATTAATTTTCTACAATACATACTACCTATTCGTTACTGACATTACAATACCCATAGTCTGACAAATTCGTGCGCGACCCTCCAGCGGTCACCAGAAGTGCGGGGGGCGAGGCATGCTAAATGTCAGCAAAGCCGGGATGCGGAAAAGGGGATTTCCTATATAAGTACAGTCCCGTGTGATAAGCATTTTTTCGCTTCCCGCACGTCTGGTGAACACAACCTTTCCTATTTGTGGAAAAACAAAGACACACTCGAAAACCTTTTACCACAGGCAGAGCATTTTATATTGAACATTATTATTTCTAAAATTGTTTAATGTCCGAACTATTTTGTTTGACTAAATTTTGGTTACCCTACATGAAACCAGTATGGAATCAGCGGAAAGATAATAAGATAGGGGTCTGCCTGGGGCCACGAGGGTGTTATAATGAATGTCGGACATTTTGCCAGGGCGTCCTTTTGCCTTTTCATTTTTGATTTGGTGCTGATCAAAAATGAATATTAGGTACATAAAAAAGAATGGTACCTATAAGAAAAAACTGGACAAAAAAGGTATTTCTTGGTGTCCCGTTTCGGTCTATTCGGAGCTGTTGATGTAAGTTTAATACATAATGTTTTAAAAAAAATATTGCATAGGTAAAAAAGTTTTTCAAAATGTATGACTAAATAAAAAAAGTAAAGTTAGCCATACATAGATCCCACTGTTGGGCAAAGGCCTCACCTCAGTATGACTGAATACTAACATAAAATTATTTATATATTTTTTAAGCAATTTTTTGAAAGTCTGTACAAACGTTCATTTAGCTCAAAAATGTCATATATGGGTATGTATGCACCCAAATGTTATAATAATGTAATAAATACCTAAGTTGCTTAAAAACAAATAAAAAAAAGATAGATAAGACCTACCCACTCATTTGGTGTGGGAGTGGGGCTTAATTTTCTAAACACTACGAAACATGGACTCGCCATTACAACATCCATGATCGTCTTGTAGACGAGACGCGCGATCTCAATTCATAAAGACGTGTCCACATTGAAAATCACATAAAACTTAACACGTCATTCGGACTATAATGTTCTATTAGGGGCAATTCGAGCGCTCTTACGATTTTACGATTTCAACGTCGTTTTACGGCGAGGCACGCGCCAGCTGATCGTAAAACCTACGGTCACCTGTTGTATCCAACATTGTGTTAATAAAATTTTCGTCAATGAGACGCGTTTTAATACGCTATAATTGGATGGATGCTCCATTCAGTTTACGTTACGTTTACGACCGCAAACTATAAAGCGGCGCTAAGTCATTTTTCAATCTTTTTTGTAATTTTGTGGTTGTAAAACTATTTTTATTGATCGTTAAAAAGATATGGTGTGAAACGTATTTATGGTTCTTGATTGAATAGTGTTATTGGCATACATTTGTTTTTGTATCTGTGATTCACGTGATCTACCTATTGGTAACTTATTATTGCCATGATAATAATTATTTACCTATAATTGTTTTAAGATTTTTGCAATAAGCAATACCGTCTTTAAACAAAAAAAAACTTTTTCTAATTGTACTATCCTAATAAAGTATCAAATCAAAAATGTGACATTTGACGTTTTACAAATTCTTTAAATTACTAATGTCAAATAATCTTATCTCGGGAACAGACGTAAACGGCAACGCAACTGTATAAAAGGTAGTTAAATTATTATCCTTTTTACATTTTTGTCTTAACAGAAATAATGAAAATTATTGACATCCAAGCTTATTATTATTATTCTACAAACGCATCAAAACATCATAGAATATAACGAAAGCAAAACTCAGCGTTATTCCTAAATATACGTATTCCTACGCCATGATCCATAACACAAATGACTGCATACGTCAGGAATATAAAGGAGGATCTAGGACTATGCCCCGCCTAAAATAGCATGGCCGCCTGTTCAGCATACGCCTCTTGCACTCTGATTCGTCAAATTTCAAAAAACTACTCTTCCATTACGCGAACTGACCAATCAACGCGCAGCAACATTTAAGTGGCAATTTGGCAGACATCTTCTAAGGTGTTCTTATCTCGCTCATTATGCATGCGAGAGAACAGCAAGGGGATAGTTTTGCATGTGAGTGTGCGTGATGAGGTAGTTAGTACGAAGTTAGTATAGATGGCGCTGCTGGGAACGTAGTTCAGCCAACCCATACTAGATGGCGGTGTCATCATGCACATATTTTGTCTACAAAAACAGCTGATCTTAGACAATGACATTGAAAATCACCCTGTAAAAATAGACTGGATAAAAATTCCTTTCTTATATTGTTACAAAAATCTCTGCTAATAGGACATCCGGAATTACTCCCTTTGTATTGTCAAGTTAAGTAAATTATTCAGAAATTGTCTTTTCACTATTTCAGTTAACCAACTTAATTTTATGTTCATTTATTAGAGAATAAAAGGTGGATACAAATAAAGCATGAGTAAACCACAAAAGTTTGAGTTAATGCTGCATCTCACATCGCCAACGATTAAATCAAATATCACTGATAGTAATTAATGAACAAGCAAAAAAAGACGACAGATACAATATTTAGACTTAAATGAGAAGAATATTTGAGAGCAGTGACCTCATTTAAAGCTATCATTGTAACAAATCCACACCTTTAGTTAACTTAATTATTTGTCTTACCTATTCGACAGAGTGCTTTGCTCTTATAAGAATGTAGCATCTTTCTGGCCGAGTTATTTTTTTTAGGTTAATTTACCTACCTGTATTTCTCCCCGATTATAACCTCCTCTTATTAATTTTCTTATGCAAGTAAGTACTTGGAGTAATCATTAGACATAAGAATTTATTTTATTAAGTATGTAGAGCGTGTAAGACCTTAAAGCATAAGCACATTTTAACCTAACCTCAAGATAGCAACCATCATTAATTAGGCAAAATGTTAAACAAATACTTACCAAGGCTGAATTCGCTCTCTTCCTTGTTACAGCTAAAGTTTAAATTCAGAATTCAATGACAGGTAATTTTGTTTTGCCTATATATTGCAGTTTATTTATTGCCTTTTCTTAGTGTCATTGGTATTGATATGAGTACAAGCAAGCATGGCCATTATTCAGGTACTTCCTAAAATCCTAAGTATAAATCTCTCACAGAACCAAAGTCAAAATATTGCAGACAACATTTAATTTCTTAATTTACTTACCTACACTTTAGAATGTTTACTTTTTCTTTCACTTTAGCGATAACTAATCAGCTGATCAGATTGATTGCTTTAGGTTATGTCAGGTATTTGGGATGTAATATACCTAATAACTTAAGAAAATAATAATTCATATGCAATATTTTTATTTAATAATTTGGAAAAAAAACCTACAGTGCAAGAGTACGCACTGTAAATACTCGTACATAATATCTTTATTATTGATCAAAGAAGTGTGATAAGGGCACAAATTGAGATTTTGATAAATAGTAACAAATAGGTCATAAATAAAAGGCATTTATTTCCTTCCTTTAAAGTTGTTATTATTTACCAATTTTATTTGACAATGTATTTTAAGACAAATTACCAACATTGAAGATTCGGCACCTACCTGGATTATTGCTATTAGGTACTTAGGTCAATTAACATGGACATTTGAATCACATATTTTGTTTGTATATTAATAAATTACTTAATACAACACAAAAACAAAAATTATAAAAAGGGACCTTGTGGTAAGGTTCCCAGGATGCTGGCAGCATTACCGCGCTGGATAGCGATGCTTTTACGCTGAGCAAGGTAGCTGCCAGCTCTTAGGTCACCACTGATGTCAACTAGCCTCAAATTAAAATTAGTTAAGTTGACATTGTTATTGTATAATTATTATTTTTATATCTTTTATTATTGTACTTTATTTCATGAAAATTCGTATGGGTGGTAGATCATAGTAAAACACTATAAATGCAACAACTAGCTTTAATACCTATGATGACGAATAAATATTTATTTAATTTATTTTATAAAATGATTACAAACAAATTTTTTCCTTTTTTGTTAGGAAATTCCGTGCAGAAACTAATTAAAAGGTAGTTTCGTAGATTTTACAATTTTGTTGTATAATACTTCCATTACAGTAAAATTAAAGTGGCTTGCTGTTAAGACATGGCTAGCCAAAAATAAGTTTTCGATAAATGAGAGGTTTTAATAATTTAATTTTGTAAGCACTTACCTAATTGTAATACGTAATTATTTTAATAAATAAATAATAAATAACAAACTCGCAAGTAGAACCTAGAGCCACAACAGAAAATACAAACGATTAACCTTCACATACTAGAACCATAACGAGCTCAATCCACCCACCTTAACAAACCTAAAAAAAATCAATACCAATCACGAATGTGGTAGTCAATCGGTTATAAAACGATTCTCGCGTCGATAATGCGCACTTCTATGCTGGTAAATCGATTTCCCAGCAATCGAATGACGAAATCGATTGCTTATGGCAACATTGTATTGATCACGCGATATTGGGGAGGCTATTATGGCCCATATGTATGAACCGCGGTCATTCAGTCGGTATCCGATAGAAGATATGCATCAAACTATTTAAATAAAAACTAGTAATCGTTTTCGTACGCGGAACAATTATCTCAGAGTACAGTCGGATGGTTAATTATTTCGTAACTATGATCAAAGTTTTTTTATTCTTACAAATTGGCCTTACATAGGTACTTTTGAAATGAAAAGATCTTAAAGCTCTCACCTCTGCCTGTTACACGAAGTCTTAATCATTTGGCGTCATTTACAATACTAATCATCATCATCTTCAAGGCCGACTCCTTGCATGTTCTTACAGACATCTGTTATCTAGGTAATTTTAAAACAATATAATATTAAAGTTAGCTGTGCTAATTTCTTTCATGCTCTAATTTTAATGTAAAGTTTTTCTTTTCCTACTTTTGACCATCATTTTATTCCTTTGCGATGCTACCTTTGTGCTTTCATAAAATGTCGAAATATTATCTTCGTGAGCAACTTACGCACCAAAAGGCTACGTGGATAAACCCCATTGCACGCATTGTGTCAATGACAGTACTTAATAAACCCACCATTTAACGTCCAAAGTTTATGCCAGCGTCAGAAAATAATCGAAAACCACTTTTCACGAGTTTTATCGTCTGTACCATGTCATTTACTTTCTTTGAATGTACTGTATAACGATTTGTCGATCAGCTTGTGTATCTACTATTTACTATTTCCACTGAATCGACGGCATTGCTCTTAAATTATGTACTTTGTTACTATCGTGTAAAGTTATCTGGACCTATATGTAAGGTGAGTCCGTGCTTTTTTAATAAAACAATTCAAACTCTACTCTGTCCTTTTAAGGTTGAAATTCGCGTAAATAATGATTGTAGAGCGGTTCGCGTGAGTATTCCGAAGTCAGAAATTTGTATTCAAAAGATACCTACCAACGAAGTACACGATAATCGTAAAACGAACAATTTAAACTCTGATTTTGTCGAGTTTCAAATATTGCTAGTCGATTGAAACTGTAATAAGTACATAGGTTTGTCGGATTTGGGTATCTAGCCGGATCAGTATTCAGAAAGGAGGCTAATAAATAATTGCACTTACATAAAGGCTGTATTTTATAGCTATACAAGTAAATTGTTAGGTACCCATTACTGTAAAAGGGTGTCATAAGGACGAATAACGTGATGTTTACTTATAAAGTTTATTTGTAATAAGAATAAACCTTCAGCTATACAAATAAAGGTTCTGCGTTAAGTGTTTTTACAAGCATTGACGATCAGTAATTTTGAAAACGATATCGGAAAGAAATCATAATTATCCTCTCCCATAACGCAGTCTAATAGTATTATTAAAAAATATGCGATTTAACTGTGTTATACTTATGTATTTAACGTACCTCAGAAGATACTTTACCTACTTTTAAAATAATGTTAGTAAGCTAGTACTTACTGCAATGGAAAAATGAAGGTAAGTTCGTAGAATCTTTTTAATTTATTACTTGCTTACTTATTCAGTCATTAGTATATGTTTTATTCTTTATTATCTACTTGGCTTGTTTATATCAAGGAAATTCCCCACTAAGGAATGCCAATCTTATTTTGATTTTGAACTAACTTAAATAATTTTATTTCCTTCATGACAAATAAAACGACGATAGGTGTGTCATCTGCATTTTGTTTCATGTAACAGGCAAACCGTTATTTATGTTTCAAAAATAAACAAACTCTGTTTCCTGCGGCTGTCAGCAAAACATGTGATTTGTTGACAAATGCAAACAGTGAACAAATAAGAACATTTATGAGGTGAAATAATTGTAGACAAAAACATTAAACAATTTATTTGAGATAAGCATTATAAATGTACAATATGTAACCTTTATCAATAACCATGGAATTATCTATTTTTACAATTATGTAAGCCTTAATAATTGAATTGACCAACTATGTAAACCTTAATAATTTACTTGATAAAAACAGCAAACTCATACAAACTGCTCCTTAAAAATCAAATAACAAATTGAATAAAAGCAACAATGTTACTATCATCTGTCTAAGTACAAGTCAAGCCATTCAATAATTTTTATACAATCTTATTTTTTTTTACTGTTGGAGTTAAAGATTAGATCAGTAGGCATAATGAATAGATACCGCACTAATATCATTAAGAAAATATAACTCTAAACTTACTCCTATCAAATTAGTATTTGCAGAGATCCAAGATTGCGGCTATAACTAAGATAAATCTGAGTAAGTGTCTTGATAAATATTGCAATAGAGATAACTGTCTTGTCTCACTAGCATTGCACTTAGTGAAATAAAAGCTTGTTCTTTGAATTAGGTAACATTGCAATTTTCTAGCAATACTAATTTAATGTAAGTACCTATACTTAGCTGTAACGTACTTATTAAGCAAATACTTTTATTATGAGATTAGTATCGTTCATTTAACCAAAATAAAAAATAAATAATCATGATGGGCATATTTACAATAAAAATACGGTCTGGGAATGTACTTTACCTACTAGATAGCACATTATAAAAATAAACATCATGTCTTAACTAACCAGGTTTTCTATCAAATTGTAACATCAACAAAATAAACATATTTCCAACAGCAACTTTCACTTGTTGTAGATAACTTTCTATAACAATTGTAATATTGGTCAACCCTCCAATGTGCTCCGTGCTGTGTTTAAAGGTCGTCGCACACACAACGCTTTACAATTGCATGGGTACCTGATATAAACTAATATGACAAAACGTATTTCAAACTAACATAATAATAACTTTTAGTTCTTAGTTTGAATTCGAGTTTTCATAACTCGGAATACTTTCGTTACTTCATAAAGCTAATTTTAAAATCAGTTTAATGTAATTTCATCTCATTTCATCATCATCCTAAACAAAACTTAAAAACTTACCAAAAATATTATTTTAAGCCAAATTATCTAAAAGTATTTTTAATGTTATTTCTTATATGTGTATATATACATATATGTTAAAATATATTGTAGGTACATAGTGAACTTTTGCATTCTTACATATTTTTTTATGCTTTACATGCCTATAGTTTTGAACAAAATTCAGTTATCATGTGAAAATTTAAATAGTTTTTTATATGTGACTGTCAACCTCTTAATAGCTGAAACAAGTAACTTTATTTTTAGATAAAACGGGTTGAGTTCTCTCTGAGGCGTTAAATGAGCGATGACCTTTATAAAACTCGTATTATGTAGGGTTACAACAGTTGCCACATCTGGCTAAGAGAAACTAATCTTAGCTTTGTTATACAAAATGAGTTGTGAGAGCTTATATCTTGTTAATAACCGAGTAAATTAAAACTTTTTAGTTTTTTTAGCTTTTTAGTTTAGTTTATAGTTTTTAAATAGGAAGTATAATAAAGTTGCGGTTTATATTAAAATACTTAATTTTCTAGAGGAATCAATATGATGACAACAGTTTTGACATTGAGGTTAGTAAGTACCTACAATAGAACCAGGAGTTAATGTACCTAACATATTAACGGCCTTTACTTTAACATTTGCATCAAATGAATATTGAATTGCCTGTCTTAATTTTATTGCCTTTACAAATTGTTCTAATTAATTGATAATTATTTTAATGACTTAAAATTCAATTCAGTCTTTTTTTTGGTAAATATTAAGTAGTTACTTACGATAGCGTATTCGAAAAGAAATCGCTAAATAAATCACATTCTTGTATCATGCTTAAATATTCACACCTTATTTAGACATAAACATTGTACAGCGGATAAAATTTCAAAATGGCCGCTATAAAACTGACACACATACATTGCATCTCATAAATAGGCCAAGAAATTCGCCTAAAACATACGTTACGTGTTCCGAATTCGGGCATCGGTGCGTAATATACACTAAAATACACTTGTACAGTCGTCAATGAAATATTGCCACGGTTTTATACAAAATTCGCATTATCTGCGATTGCGGTAGCGGCAGCAGTGGTGATATGTAGTTTATCAATTTTATAATATGGTCCCCATACATAATATTACTTAGGCCGCAAAATTGACAAACTCTTCTTTTAAAGCTCAATTTGTCAAACATTATGAATATTGCTTCGTACATAATTCGTTTAAATATCAGGGGAATCGTTTATTAATTCAATAAAGTAAAATTGGTTATCACCGTGTCCGTCTTATTTTATAACATCTTAGAAGACCCTACTATGTACAAAACTTATGAGCAGTAGAAAGTTTATTACTCAAATCCGTTTCTCTAACGAGTCTTAAATGAAATCAATCAAAAACTTTTGTGCCAAACTGTACAATACGTGTGTGTGATGTTACATTCAGTATGTTGTGTCACGTGTGTTAGTGTGCGTTCTTCTTTATGCCGGCCGGGAGCTCTGAAGTGCAGTTTGGGAATACCGCACCGACTGATACGCCCGTAAAGTACTGAGGGTGCAACAAGGGAAGCCGGAGACGGATCTGTCTCGGGATAACAGATGCTGCAGACTGGACCTTTTGGCTGAAACAAATGAAAAACGATGTCATTTTTTTGTGATAGATATTTTAGTGAATAATAGTCACAGTATGTTATGCCAGTTCCTATGGTACTCTCTACGATATTTTTGAGACAAAGCTAGCCAAAAAAAACATGACACGTAAACTCACAACTTCACGGATATGTCGTGCGAATTCAACCTTGAAGCTTACACTTTACACTTTGCGTACAAATTATTTGAGTACTTATTTTTTAAATACGAGGTTTTCAGTTTAAAAATCCTTTTATTTATTATACAAATTTACTTTTCAGTCAAGTGCCAATTGAATATCTAGGGAACAATAAAATAAATTACTTTATCGCTATTAATTTTGAACCATCGTATTTTTGGAATAATAATGACTATTAATGTATTGCACTTTTCAGTTGAACGTTACGCAGATATCTTTTGTGCGTATTCTTCTACGAATGATTAAAATTATCCACGCGTACGATTTTTTAACGGCAAATAGGAATAATTAAATGTGTTTTTTTTTCTTTGCTTACATCGATTAAATTACTGATTCTGGGTAGGTACCTCCCAATTTATAAAACATATATCTTCGAACTCATCCATTTTCTTTTTCATCCTGTGTGTCGGGCAGGGTCAATAAAATATGTAGGCAGGCGCGACGTGCGGGCTCTCTAGCCTTTCCTATAACAAGAAAGAATTTTTCTATGCATTTATTTTCTTACTGAATACACTTAAGATACGAGTTTTATAGGCACTTTTTTACACGCGGCAGGACGTATTTAGAACAACTGTCTGTTTTGGAGATCCGTTGTTCGTTTCATAGATTCTTAATCTGGTCGTTTACGTATTTCAAAATGAAAGATATTACAATTAAAATGAGAAGACACAACCTGCGTCTTTTTCTGTATCAATATTGCCCTGTTCATGGTTCATTTCCATTTATTCGATAGCCTTACAATAGGTGCATTAAACCTACCTCAGAAACTGGGCATAAACGTCACGTAGTAATTTTTTGTGTTAGTGTTATTTTTACATAAAATATTGTTTTACGTAGAACTGTTTTGACGGTCTGAACCCCGATTTTATTGTTACAACGCCAACTTGGCCGTTTTTTTGATCGATCCACGGTGTCCGTGATGGGACCTATTTTAATATTAAAGGCAGTTGATTTTCAATTAGAAAGTCGATTAGGCAACGGTCGTTAAACGATATACGATACGATTATGATGACATGAAATTGTATTGACGATTTGGGGGCGTAACGATTTATTTTGATTTTAAGCCTTTTATATTATAATTATAATATCGACCCGCCCTGGCTTTGCTTGAGTAAAAGTTAAAATTTAGAATGATGGGCAAAAATAAGGCCACCATGGACTTTTCTGTAGAAAATATAAAAGGCAACATAAGTACATGTCAGTATTAATAAATTTCCTGGCTAACTCTAACGGATCAGGCAATATTTTCATTAAATCTCCCAAGCAGTTTGATATTTTTCGAAATTTTTAACAATTATCGTCTCGTGTCAACCTATTTACACATAACATTTACGAAATACAGGCATATAAGTACCTGAACCTTTCTTAGAAGTAACAATGTGGACTCCTTTTAAAAGTTATTAGGATTATCGCGAAAATACATAGATACAGACAGACGCGGCAAGGGGAACTTTATAATAATATGTATTTATAATAAATAATGACCGTGTTCACTTCCGCTGAAAAAAACCCTTTAATTAAGATGGCAAGCGGAATCCTAACCTTACCATAAAATTGCGATGTCATTAAATAAACTACTGCTATCTTAACTACCTCATATACGTGAGATACTTGTTTAATTTTATATTCGATTAAAGTAGGTAGTAAGTACGTAGATCAAGCTTGCTTGTAGATATTGTAAGAAATTTACAGACACTGCTTAAAAAATTTAGTACCCTTTGGCAACATTTGAGAGACTTTAGTGTGATAAATCATTATCTGTTGTATGTAACACAGTAATTATCCATTAGTGTCGTAAGAAGTTTTGCAATGATTTTGATTTTATAATCATAGTTTATCCCAGTGTAATTTATCTAAGAGTAGTAAGTAGCCGGTGAAATTGAATACACAACCATTTATTGAGCCGTAACAACATTTCTAACTGCTTAACAACTAATTCTAAATGTCATCGAACCACTTAAGTGTGTGCAGTGTTTTGATTGCTCAGTGCAATGTAACAACAATGTTTCAATTGATATAAAGACTCAGTGGAGTGGAGTAGAACATACCTTATTTGACTTAAGTGTAAGGCCTACGACACACAAACGACATGTTTTTGATGTTATGTCATAACACCACAAGACTTAGTGTCGCATGCTCAAAGACTAAAAAAAAATGGTTTGGCTCGCTTATCATTGTACGAGGTATATTAAGTACTATACATAGTTTTGTTTTCTACCAACGAATAACTTTTACTTATTTATGCATTAAAAAAAGGGTTTTTTTCTTATGAAATAGTTTCTGAAAATAAAATACATAATTCCTAGACACAATACTAATACAAAATATTTTAAAATATAGAAATTCTTAGCTTGTGTTACGCCTAAGTTCACTTGCCTCCCCATTTTAACAAGTGTTGACATAGGTTTTAACATTAACTTATCGTGACGTTTACGGCACTTTGACAGTTAATGGCATCGCTCAGTCGTTTGTTTTATCTGTTCACTCTCGTTATTTCTAGTCAGTTGTTAAACAAAATGTTACATTTACGAATTGATGAAAGCAAACATTCATTATTTTGTGAAATGCGGTCTTAACTATTGCAGGAATGCAAATATATTGGTTTTAATTTAATGACAAAATTAATATATTTTTTTAACATTTGAAAAGCAAATAAATAAAATTTATTGTGATGATTATTATCTTAAATAAAAATATATTTTTAAAACCTGAAATGAAAACTGGGGCGTATACATACATACACGCTCAAACATAAGTATTACTCGTTTTTGACAACGTTTCTCATGCTAAAATCTCCGTCAACTGCCGTATAAATTCGCGTCCGCTTTGAGACTTGTCAAGCAAACGGACAATATTTCAAGAGCGCACGAATTAAAAGGGAAAAAATCACACGTCCACACAAATATTTCAGGCTGGAGTTATTTTCGCGATGTTTATTGCACACTGACGATCGCTGGGTCGGACTGAATTTTTCTTGTGGCAACATTTGACAGTAAAACCTTGCTGTCTCATTACCGGAGAGCCAGTGCCCGTTGCGGTAAGTTACGGCCGGAGTAGTGCAGTAAAGTACGCCACTTGATTGGTCGGCAAACATTGGCTGGGTTGGCGTAACTTAGGCCGTGTTTGGCTACACTCACTTCGGGCTACTAATGCGTTGTGTGTAGATGGAAGTAATCGCTAATTACCTGCACGCTGTGTAGAAAATTTGCTATCGCTAAATCATGAAAAAAAAACGATTACCTGCTGTCTTAGTAGATGCATACAAAAGGTTTTAACTATGACAACATTTCCTTTAAGTTACTGCTGGTTTTGTAAAAACATAGTTTATTGGATAAGTATAAGGTCGAAATGAACTTCAATTTTATGTATTCTTATTTAAAGATAGCTATAGAAGTAGTTTAATAAAATGTATTAAAATGCATAAACTAAGTAAATGGTAAATACCAAGCAGTATATTTAGTATTGAGGTTAAGTACTATATATTATAATACTCGGTGACAATTAACATCGAAGAGATGTCTATGGTAAGAAGAATTACAACTTAATCTAATCAAAAAGGTAGTTAAGAATAGACAATAAAATAAGAAGTATTAAGTTAAAAGACAGTCTATTGAGCACTTATTACAATCTACAAATGATATTAATGATTATTGTATACTCGCACACTTAATGCTTGCTAAGAAGTGAAGTCAGTGGGATAATTTATAATTATTAAAATATTTAAATAAGCAAAGTGATTATATTAATAATTAAGCTGTTGAAAGGCATTTACAGATAATTATAGCTTATGTCTGATTTTTTTTAAAAAGTGCCAAAGAACGCAATGTTCTCAAAACGTCTAAAATGCATATAATATGCCCCTTACTTACAGCGGGAAAGGCTACAGTCAATAAAGAAGCAGAAAATGTTTACATTACTGTATTTTAGGTACCTTAATAAGGTGTCAAGTGTGATCTTAATCTACTGAAATACCTACTCCCTGCGCGATGTGCGTCTGGTGAACGAGTTTGATAATCGCGACCCACAATTACATACAGATTTTATGAGACATACGAGATTATATGCCTTTTATACGTACAGATATTCTACTCTGTTATGTGCCTCACTGATACGTCTACAAGAAAAATCGCCGACCTTCTGCTGTTTTAAATTAGCAATAAATTAGTATGATTTATCCATTTGATAAACAAAAAAGGTACGCAACCTTCGCCGGCTGGTTTGAACCAAACAAATACATTTGAATATTATCCGCGCAACATATAAAAGTTAAGAGATTAAACAAGATGGCAGCGCGAGATCAGATTATAAAGTAGTTTTCTAAATCCATTTCGGAAATTGCAAAATAAACCGTGTAACAACTTTTGAGTTCGGATACTATGACTAAATGGTTTTGGCGCGCAGATAAGAGTTTAGCTACTCGAGTGAGTAGCATGAATTTCGCATCAAAATCCAATTGCACTCGCTTCTGAATCGTTAATTGCACAAACAATCGTAACGATTTACCGCAAGGAATTGATAATGATGTTCTTAATTTATTATCGAGTTGTAGAGGGTGCTTTCTTTTGAAATTATTAACACATAATAATGTGATTTTATGGTTTCTTTTAATGGAACGCCGAGTAGGGCTGGGGTCCAAGATACGGCTCCATAATGCTTGATGTTAATGGACTTGCCACTCGAGGAGTAATCCCGGTTTTCATGTAAGTATACTATTGTATATGTTCCTACCTTTTATGGCGACTTGATGTAGGTGCACATAAATACAACCTATACTGATTGCAAAGCTGATTGGAGGTTACACAAGTACGTTTTTAGTCTTAGCTATTTTTTCTATGAAAGTACCTCTAACTACAGAAGTATTTACCTATAAGTGTGTTCGCTATAAGCTGAGATAAATATTATACAAGTAAAAAGGATTATTATCCATTAAAAAGCAAAGACGCCAATTTGTTAATTCTCAACAAAAAAAACGGTAAAATATTTTTGGAAAGCGATCGGATTATAAATGTTTTATCCCCAAAGCGAATTTCAAATCCATCAACTACAATACGGTTAAATAATACAGGCCGTCTCGTAACATTGGCTGGACGTTATACGCCTATTAACACCCTATTTAACGAGTGAAATATCTGAAAGTTTTGTTCTCCAATAATCCTAAGCCAGCTAGTGCACGCCATACAAAATGTATCTTGAAAAACAAGCTCTTTCAACAACACACCATTCCAAATACGCCGTAAATACACCCACTCACAATCGAAACACAACCTTACGCACATCACTCAAATTACAGTTTCGTATAAATCAGTAGAAGAATATATAAGCTCCTTTTCTTTAGTTACGCTAGACCTTAATTTTAATTTGGAATGAGCTTTTTATAGATGACTCTCAGAGAAACGATTTTTCATAAGTGATGAGGCGGCACTGATTGCGTATATTGGATAAATATTTTAAAGAAAAACTCAGCGGTCGGAAAAATTTAAGGGCGAAATAAATAATAACGAAAGCCACGTCGACACGTGTAGCTAATCGACCGATTATCCTTAGAATCGGTCCCTTCTTTAATCAGCCCGGCTTTCGTATGGGACAATATGGCCGCCTCATTTTGTAATTCGGATCATATTTAAATATATTTGCATACAAACTCAAGTGCGTTGGTGATTCAAAAAAATCCTAAGGGAAAATGACATAATTCGTATCGGTCGTGTAATATCTGCTTATTTACTTTCTCGACCAGATGTCCTTAATGATTTAATTTATTCTGAAATTCGGCAGTATCGAGCCTGGAATACCCAAATTAATACAAATGTGTGGATAATCTACATATTTTTCGAAAGCTTTAAGAAAAAAATTGCGTTGCTGCCTATTCGCTTCCTTATTTCCACTCTCCGGCATATTTCGGTCCTTTGTAAAGACGAATGTTGATGACATTAAATTAGGGATCATGGCTAATTTATTTTGACTCAATGATAAAATTAGCTTTGACTTTTATTACAAGATTTCACAAGACATGATTTATGGTAAACTCGATGGGAGCTTAAGACGAGTGTCCCGGGCAAAGCCTTCTTCAGCCTCTATAATGTTTAGTAAATTAAGTTTCCATTTGCATTTTAATAGCTTCGGAGTCTTCGCATACATATTTTGCTAGAATTTACACGTATCGGATTGTCAACCGAAGGCAATTGAAAAACGATAAAAATGCTATAAAATCGGGTCGTAAAAGAATTGTAATTCTCTTGCCTGTATTTTTTTAAAGTGTTTTGAAATGGTACCACTTTTGACTCGTTACGTAATTGGAGTCAATAAAGTTTTATATTGTTCTACAAAGTAAATGGTGCTATTATTTTTCAGGGATCTTTCAGTTAGCAAATATACACTAGAAAGGAGGTAAAAGTTTCTTCTGTTCACTTTAGTATGCTTTTGAACACTGTTTATAAAGCATGTAGTAGTATTATGCATAGTCTCTCATGGTAAATGACGATGAACTAAAAATATTCTGGTTACGGTAATGGAAGGCACCGTAAGACAAGTAATAGGTATATCTACTATACCTACTGTTTTATTTAGTGTTTTAGTTTCCTTTTGATCCTTCGGCACCTTTCTTTTATATTTTAGTACTTTGCTAAATAGTTGTGCATTTAGGTACAAACATTTTTAGACTGAACCAAATATTTGTTTCCTACGTTTAAGCGAATAGTCGATGTCACTAAAACACAATTTTAATGACCACTTCGCTATTTATAAAAAATTTTACTCAATACCTGACGAAAATTAATCGACTGTGTCATCCGGTGGGACTCGAACCCACGTCCCTTCGCTATCCGGGCGAGTGCTCTTACCAACTAAGCTACGGAGGACGTTAGTCAGACGACGAATTTTTGTAAGTGCTTGCTACGCCAGTGAGCCGGCGTTCGATTTCATCAATACTTGGGGAATGTATCCGATGGAAATATTTTACAAATATTTAACCATCAGTTAAGATGAAATCAGGAGTCCCACCGGATGACACAGTCGATTAATTTTTGTGAGCGAAAATCAATTTGATTTCGTAAAAACTTGCAAAATAATTGCTTAAGTTATAAAAATAATTACAATACCTGACGTTTCGAAAACTTTACTGAATTTTTTAGAGTAGATAGTAGTAGATCTAAATAAAATGTAAAAAAAGCGTGACGTAATCCGTTAAATTGTGTTTTAATGAGCTGAACTAAATATAAAAGGATGCTCTCGAAAATTTAAATTACTGTTCAAAAACAAAGTGTCTGTACAACAGGCCTATTATCTAAAAACTTATTCTTTTAGCGTATTTTTTTCTTCTTCATTTACCGCAACAATAACTTTGCCAAAGTATTCGGCACCGGCACGCGTAATGGGGTCTCCGAAATGCCTTATCAAAGTAAAAGATAAAGTTTTGAGATTTTATTTAAGACTGCAACCCCGACCAACTTTGCCCATTACACCCCCGCTCGAGAAACTCGAGTCAAAACTAAATTATTTATCGAGGTGGATATCTACATAATGAATAGTCGCACTAAAATATTTATAGCTTTTAAAACGGAAAATAGGGTGATACGGGTGGCGTGTGGTAAATCGCCTTGTTTTGAACTGTAAACAGTGTAAATTGTAAAGATAATTGACTATGATTTCTCTCTGAACAAATGAAACTTGTCACTGCTTACACAAAGTACAAATGGTTTGAAATGGGTTATATAACTATTTATATATTTCATTTGAGTATCTCATTGAAAACTTAAAAGTATTTAACTGGTAAGTATTTTGCAATGTACATCGATATACATGTGGATATAACGATATCGACAGTCAATATTTTTTATTTGAGAATAAACCTTGCTATTGAATAGGCACATCGAATTTATTATTTACCTTAACAGCCAAATCAAATGGAAAGTAAATTCTAACATCTGTTTTTGTAGCTGTAACTAACGAATTCGTGTTATTGTTATGTTCAAACAAGTTATATATTAATGTAGATTTTGCAAATATGGCTATTTTAACCTGTTATTTTTTAGATAAAAGGTCATCAGATCAGTTGATCGAGAATCGAATCTCATTATTTCTTCAACATTATCCTCAGTAGTTAGAAACACAAAATTAAATTAAATTTCGCTCAGAAAAATTTATCGACTGTTTCATCCGGTGGGACTCGAACCCACGGCCCCTAGCTATCCGGGCGAATGCTTATACCAACTGAGCTACGGAGGACGTTAGTCAGTCGACAAAGTTTTAAATTCAAATATAATTAAGCTGGCAAAATCATGACTTAGCTAATTAACTACCGCCCATATTTCCCCCAGTAGATCCTATCGCATTAACTACATGTATGATACCCACAGTCCCCATTATGCAATCTGTGATGTACCAAACTATATGCAAAGTGAAGAGTAAAATTATCCCTTTACTGACTCTAGTGTCGATGACGCAAACGGATGACCACTTTTACGAAAAGACAAAGCGACCAAAAAGGGAGTAGTATCTATCAGCTGCTGCCAATATCACCCTTGTTACTATGAGCTGGTAAGTTCGAAACCGTCTAGCTATTGGGAGAGGTTTTCGTAATAAGGATAGGATGAGCTGTTTACATACAAACGTGGTGCGGAAGCGAGGCCGAGGCTGTCTTATATCATTACATTTGCAGAATTTATAGTAATCAATTAAACTTTATACTTATGTGCTGATTGTGATCAGATTTAAGAGGTTATTGAAGTTTGATAATAACCTTTTGCACTCTTTAAAATTAGGTAGGGACGTATCAATCACATGGGTACAAAATTCGTAAAAAATATTTCTATTAAAATGTACAATCGGCAGCACGCCGGGCTACTCATTTCACCTACAAAAACAGTTTTTATTACGTAAGGAATAGAGGCGGATTCAAGATCAAAGTGGGGTTAGTCTGATATGTGGTCGTGTATTTGTCAAGAAGACCTTCTACGTGACCTCGAAGGGAAAATCTTCAAAGTAGGTAGTCTAACTTCCCCGACATGCAATTTCCCATCTTCAATTCCATTGCATCAATGACATCCGAAGTCAATTACGGACGGACCCTAAACTCTTGTTTCCATTAGTTTGATTAAGAAACCTCTAACGTGTAGTATTTAACTTTTAACTATCTCCGCCACTCGCGTGTGTAAGTTTCCGTATAAGACCAGCATTCTCCCCAAGAATCCTAGCGACTTTTTGCTCTATTTCAATGTGACATAAAGGCTACATTCGCGCGTGTTTCTTCTGTATATATGACCGTTTTGCGTTGAGATGGGGTATATCGATTGGTCGTGGCTCAGCCGATACAATCGGTTCTATTTACGCTCCTTACCTATTTATATCCGATCCCTACCTGATCGGATGCCTACCGTATCAACGCACATAACGTGTTGTACGTTCGTTGTACGAAAACATTGGATTACCGCTTCAAGCTGATTTAGTTGTTTGAAAGAGGATTTTGTATGTGGGGTATTTTTAAGTCGAGGTATTATGAGATTTGTTAAGATTCATTGCCATTTAGATATTGGTGCGAGTACCTACTGTTGGTGCTCTTTAAAAGTGTTAATACTTTAGAGATCATGATTTTTGATCGCACCGTGTTATCCACTACCTACCTACGCCAGCGACAGCGGCGGCCTTAGCCTGGAGCACTGATAAAGTAAACAATAATAATGGATTGTAAGACTTGTTCTGATGTTGTTAAGGCGGAAGATAATATTAAATGCACATCATGTCAGGGCTCATACCACTATGCCTGCGTCGGATTAAATGACACGGAATTTAAGAAAATCCTACTTATGAACAAAATTAAATGGAAATGCCCATCGTGCAAATCGGGTAAGAAAAAGAGGAGTAACCCTACTAGCCCTAACACTCCTCGCTCGGAATGCAGCTCGTCACACTCCATGATTAATATTGATGCGAATGCTATTATGGATCATTTTGACAGCCGTTTCAGTGCTTTACAGTCAGCCATCGACTCCTTAAAAACTGAAGGTAATGGGCAGTTAAACAAACTATCAGTAACTGTTAACTCCTGGGAGAAAAAAATAAATGGTTTCGCATCATCTATTGCAACTGTTGACGTAAAAATCTCTGATCTCAAGGATGAGAACGATAAGTTAAAACAAGAGATCGACCATCTCCAATCGAGAGTAACGGAAATTACAGACTGTAATAATCGTAATGAACAGTGGGTTCGTCGTTCAAACATACAAATCAATGGGGTCCCCGAGAAAAAGGGTGAAAACTTTTTAAACCTGGTGAAGTCCCTAGCGCAGAAATGTAAATTCAATATCAACGTAGACACCGATGTTGATTTTGTGACTCGGGTGGCGGTGAAGAACGACACGGAAAATAAGACTCCTAAGCCCATTATCTTAAAAATGCATTCAAGATATAAAAAGGATGATTTCTTATCAATGTTACGTAAACTCAAGGATTGTTCTGCAAGCGATATCGGTTTTACTGGGAAGGATAGCGGTCATAAGATATTTTTCAACGATCATCTCTCTGCAAGAAACAAATATCTGCTCAAACAAGCTAAACGACTGGCAAAAGAGAAGGGTTACGTGTACTGCTGGGTCCGCAACTGTACGGTGATGGTGCGCCGCAGCGACCAGTCACCGGTAATACATATCACATCCGAACAGTGTTTAAAAAAGATTGCATAGGAGCTATGTCTGTTTTTCAATTTTTGTCCTCTACACTTATTTTATAAAAATACTACTTTAGCCACTTAATTAATTATAGTAATATTTGCCGTTTTCACTAGCCGTCAACTTATATTTCGTAAATTTAATCTAAATGTAGTGTTGTTGCAAGATGTATGTTATTGTTGCACTTTATCAAAGCTTAACAAACTCGCTTTGGAGCCAACTAGAAACCTGACCTTTGGGTTGCCACTACATAGTATGTTTAATGTAATATACTTACAGAGTTATTTAGTTATACATAATATTTCCAATGGCTCTTAACATTTACTACCAGAATGTAAGAGGTCTGCGGACGAAAACTAAAATATTTTACAGAAATATTTTAAATTCCGATCATGACATAGTATGCATTAGTGAAACCTGGCTGTTGTCTGGGATTTGTGACGCTGAGCTATTTGACTCTCGTTATAACGTGTACCGTACCGACCGTGATTATGATAACTTAAACGTTAAAAAAGGCGGTGGTACTTTGATTGCGGTTCGCCGAGGAATAAATGTGAGTATGCAAGGACTACGCCAATTACCCTTTATGCATGACGCTGACGTAACAAGTGTTAATATTTTATTGAACCAAGGATCAGCCACATCCGTCTTGAGATTGTTTTGTTGTTACTTTCCCCAAGGCGATAGTCAACAAATAGCCGAATTGTCCTTTTATGATTATATCACTGACCTGAAAATTGACTATCCTAACGATACATTTTTATTGGTGGGCGACTTTAACGTAATGAATGCTAGATGGGTCTTCAATTCCAATTTTTCTCAAGATCATCAATATCTTGAAAACCCACAAGAAGACATACTTACATCCCAACTCTTTGCGTTCCTATGCTTTAATTATTGGTTTCAATACAATCACGTAAACAATATGAATAATAGAAAGCTAGATTTAGTAATTTCTGACCTGAAGTGTATAGTACATAGGATTGCACCGCTTTTGCTGCCTGAGGATGGGCATCACCCCAGTTTAAGCATTGATGTAATTGTTACTTGTGCAACAAATCTTTGTCCAGCTTCACGACAAGTCAGGCAATTTCATAAAGCTGAATATGATAAAATCAAGTATGAACTAGCTAATATTGATTGGAAGAACCACCTTGACATGAAAAACATTGAGAAAGCTGTAGGTACTTTTTATGAAATAGTGTATGACTTAATATATAAATTTGTTCCCACGAAAATCATTAAAAATAACAATAGATATCCTGTCTGGTTTGATAAACATTTAATTAATCTTATTAATCGAAAACTTAAACTCCATAGGAAGTGGAGAACCTACGGTAGACAGAGCGACTACGAGAACTTCTCGAATGCGCGTCGGGATGTTAAAGCGTATGAAGTTCATTGCTATGACCAATTTATTAGACATGCGGAGGGAAACATACAAACTGATCCCAAGTACTTCTGGTCATTCATCAAGTCTAAGCGAAACAACAGTGACATTCCTGATACTCTTTATCTTGGTGATACGCACGCAACGGACGGCCAAACAATCGCAGATTTATTTAACTCCTTTTTTCAATCTGTCTTTGAGCCACCTTCTAATAATAATGCGTCAAACAGCAATGCAGCAATTAATGATTGTTTGATAAATTTCATTGACATTGATAGTGCTATTGTTGAGAAATATTTGACAAACCTTGATGTAAACAAAGGCACTGGCCCCGACGGCATTCACCCAATCTTTTTGAAGCAATGCCATACGCATTTAGCACATCCTCTGTCATTACTGTTCAATATTTCCCTGAAAGAGGGTGTGATGCCATCTATTTGGAAGCAGTCGATTATTATACCTATTTTTAAGAGTGGTGATAAACACAACATTGCTAATTATCGTGGCATCTCCAAACTATCTACCATACCTAAGCTTTTTGAGAAAATTGTTTATGATTCTCTTTTCCCAGTAATAAAGCCGCTTATCATTCCGAATCAGCATGGTTTTATCCATGGACGATCTACTGAATCAAATTTGTGCGAGTTTTTGGATTTAACTTTGGAGGCTATGGCGAGTGGTTATCAGGTTGATGCCGTGTATACCGATTTTTCAAAAGCATTTGATAAAATATCTCATAATCTTTTGACAAATAAACTTGGAAATATCGGTATACACGGTGATCTGTTGAGATGGTTAGCCTCATATTTGCGTGATAGATCCCAGGCAGTGGCAATAAAGGGGTTTACTTCTAGCTTCGTCCCTATCACCTCGGGGGTGCCTCAGGGTTCTCATGTCGCTCCTCTTATGTTTAATATATTCATCAACGATGTCATGCAATGCTTTTGTCATTCCAATGCGTTATTATACGCTGATGATACTAAAATATTTACTTTCGTTAATTCTATCGAGGACTCGTTGTTATTCCAAAATGATCTAAATACTTTTTATGAATATTGTTTAGCTAATAATTTAAAATTAAATATCGTTAAATGTCATTCTATCATCTTTTCACGTAAAAAAACATCCAATTATTTATAACTATAAACTTAATAGTATCTCAATTAATAGAGTGACCGAGGTGAGGGACTTGGGAGTATGCCTTAATAATGTACTTGATTTTGCGTCTCACATAGAAAAGACTACGGCCAAATCTTATAAGATGTTAGGTTTTGTTTTTAGGCAATGTAAGGATTTTAAAAATATTAAAACCTACATCATGCTATATAATTCTTTAGCGAGAAGCCATTTAGAATATGCGTCCACAGTATGGAACCCTATATATGCCACTTACAAGGAACAAGTTGAAAAGATTCAAGATATTTTTTTAAAGAGACTGGGCTATGTATTTAGAGACCAATCAGCTCTAATTCAGTCATTGGAATTACGGCGTGAACACAGAGATCAAGTGATTTTGTTTAAGATTTTAAAAAATCACATAGATTCTCCATTCCTTCTTAGTCGGATTTCATTCAGGTGCCCTAGGTTAGGTGCACGCTCCAACGCGGTTTTCGATGTTCCTCTTTGTAGAACTAATTATTCTAAGAACAAGTAAGACAAGACAAGTTGACCACGCTTAAAATGTATTTATTTGGTTTTTTCCTTTAGATTTAGAGTTATGGAAATAAATGATTTGTACCTACATACCTACGGCCGCACGTCGGACTATGCGAGTACTTGCTGACCTTAAGATCGCCTCTGTTCCCTGCGTTGCGGAGGCTGTTTTCGTGGTTCTAATGTGTGACTCGGCGTGCTGCCGCTGTACTTTAATATTATCACTTCGCTTTCATTATATCAAAGTTATTTTTATGTATGAGTCTTAGAATAATAACACCTATTATTATTCTAAGGTATGTGTCATGTCTTCGCTATGTGTATCTTAACATTGGAAACTGTTTTGGCTAATGGATTAACAACATTTGTTTAGTATACTTAAGTAATATAAGAGCTGTTTGTTTCCTTAAATAAATAAATAAATAAATAAATAAAATAAATAAATATTTTTTTCCAGATATAGATAGACAATAGAAAATCAATTGTTATGAGACCGCCGGCGGACTTCCGATCCTCAAGGGATTAAATCATAATAATGCAAGATAATCGGAAGAGTCCTAGTGACTATATTTTTCCAGAGCAGTGGCTAGGGCACTGTAAAGAGCAAAGGCAGGCAAGTAACTGGGATATTTTGGTCAATTATATGAATTCCCCTAAAACTTGTTACACTGTAGCACTGATCTAGACAAACTTACTGATGTTCAAAAACAAGGTGTTAAGTATGAAAGATAATAGAATGAAGAATGAATTTTAGAGATTTGCCATACTCGAGCAAAAATTTATAATCTGAAAATTACTTTTGACAGTTCTGTCAAAAGTTATTTCTTTAAACGATATTAATATCTCAATTCCAGACTTCAAATATTTAAATATCATCAACTTACAAGTCCCAACTGTGTCTAGATTGTATTTCTTCGCCAAACGGCTCTCGTATTCCGAACATTGACTTGGCAATCTTCATTGCTGCCTATTGACAAAACTCTACCAATGTACGAGTATACTCTACATCTACGAGTCTGTACTCTGGAACTTCTAAATGTATTGTTAGTGTATTCTCGATTTCATTGAAGCATAGTGGCCGGCAAGCATATCAGACTATAATTTTTTGTGGCAAAATCACTCCTATGGCAACAACATAAGATGCCACAGAGTTTACCGTGTCATCCTGTCGTCCGTAAATACATACATTTTGCTATCTTAGACTACCGTACATAAAATTAACGCTTTGTAGTTACAATTTGCCTTTGCCTAAAACAGTCGTGGTATTGCTTGCAGGTAAAAATAAACTAAATTATAACCTTAAAATTACCTATTTCCAATATTATTATTGTATTTTTTGTTCAGCAAGATAAGGTACCTACATTTGCTGAACTAGAGGAATAAAATTTTGTAGCATTGCAAGGGTAAAAGTAAGAGTAGTAGGTGCAGTAATTATCCTAAAAAGATATATATGCCATTGCGGACTTTTTTGTACGTAGGTATTGCATAGGATATTGCAATTCAAAATATTACAAACTTAAAGTAGCAAAAACAGTTGTTGGAAAACAAAACTATTTTGTCTTTTACTTCAATAAAATTAAACGCAATTAGCTTACACTCATTTGCATAAATTATACAAAACAAGATAAAATTAAACATTTGTTTCCAACGATAATTAGTACTTACAGCAGTTCTGAATATTTAAAGTCTGCTTTCTTATGTATGATTAATAGTAAGTAGTTGTTCTTACATATTTAATTTATAATATCCAGCGTACAATAAAAATACATTTTGAAAACGAATTATCTGTTTTATCTGTATACTACAGGTAATGGTAGACCTGAGCAATTTTAGACAATAAATATTTATAGAAATGCTGGCAAATAAAATTTAATTAAAATTAACATCAAAGATTAGCGAAAGAATAAACTTCTGAAAGATAACATGCTTGCAGTAACTTACTGACATATAGATAAAAGGAATGAGGACAAGAATGCACGACTATAAGGTTTAAAATATTTTACTACCTACTTTCCTTAATTAAGGGACGCTAACCGTCTGAGATCGTTTTTAGGTGTGTATTTCTTGGAATTTTTATTCAATTCAGCGATCATTAAATCTTTCAGCGTGATTCACATTTATCTGACTTAAAAAAAGAACAAAACTATTTCCCCATTTTGTATCTACCTATTTCTAAAACAAAAAAAACACGCTTGTGGTTGCATTTTTATCTCCAAAGTTATTACGAATTCCGGAAGAAAAATACAATGAGTAGTTCTAGTTATATAAAAAAAAAATGTTTTCCATCACAAACTTTTTTACAGGTAGCGATTGTCGCGAACGCACGCGTGCCAACACTTTACTGTCCATACTTTTAACTGTCCATAAACGAAGATGTTAGAGCTCATCTTTCTTCTTAACGAGCGTCAGGAATTGTTTATAGTTAAAAAAGGCACAAGTCGCAGAGTTGTTGAATTAACGACCAGGATTATTTATGTTTATAGTTCTGTCGGGTTTGATGGCGGTGTTCGGTAGCGCCGGCTGCGATCAGTTAGGCGACGTGCTCGCGATTCACAACTACATGTACTCAAACCGCCAATATTGGGTCCAACGTTGGCCGGTAGCTGGAGTATTACGCAACGCCCCATTTATTATTAAAGTCGATCATAAAATGCTTGAGTTACCAGTTCTATGGACGTTTAGTGTTGAACAATCGGCCGTAGTGAGTCAGCCGGCGCCGTGGACGGTCGAACTACGCCTACAAATCGGAAAATAACCCTAACTGTGTAAACCAGCTTTGGATCTGCTGGGCGATCGATCGGTTTCGACTCAGTATGGCAAACGCTAACATACATATTCACTTACACTTTTGTAAAGAGATAGTCTTCTATATTTGACAGGATATACATGTTTCTTGACCATTCGAAGATCGCTCTCTGCTTGGTGAATGTTGTCACGGGCGGCCTTTATTATGTTTACTATAGGCTCTGAAAATTGGTAGGATATCAAGATGGTTTACGTTCGGCTTAAAATAATTTGATTAAATCTCAAAATTTTAATATGTATCAGCGCAGTTTGTACACTACTCAGTAGTAGATTTGTCGTGTACTAGACAATTCCTAATAAGCATGTTCTGGTACGTAACGATACCCGGCAACTATGTGTGCACGCCAATTATTAACCAGTGTCACGTAGAATTTATAATTTCAAACTCAGAGTAATCGTTGAATACGCATTACGTACAATATAGGCTTTTGATTAGAGTCGTTTTATTCCGGTCGTGGTTTGTACAAGGAAACGCAACATTCTGCCCCTGCAGATGGTTCGTTTGCGAAGCCTGTTTCACTCGAACCTTAATTAAATATTTTAATATATTCCCTTCATCCTTTCTGCGTATAACTTAGGCATTATCGTATACCAACGCGGAATGCAAAATTAAGCGCGTAAAGTACTTAATATAGGATTTCGTAGCGCTCCGAGAATATCTCCACGAATAATTTGAAGAAAAAAGTTTTACTGCGGCACTAAAGTCGCTGACCTACCTCAAAAAACGTGTGAAAACCCCTAAAAACTGCGTAAAACAATTAAAACGTCATAAAAGCGGCGGTTTCCCATAATCGTCGTGTAACTCTGACTGGTTACTACGGGATGATAAACACACCTCTCGTGCCGAACGTAAAAACAACTTTTGTTACCATTTTATGACAACAATTACGACCTATAAAACGTGTAGCGATTATTCCTCGTAGCGATTTTTGTGGTCTCGCTGTCATCAGTCGCGGTGTGGTGTGGCTACTTACTAACAGCCGCAAAACCAAAACGGTACATTACCAACTATGACCAAATAGAACAGACTTTGTTTTATGGGCGATAAGGCAGCAAATTGATTGGGGATACATGTCGAAGATAAAACGCAAGTTTACGAGGTTGGAGCGAAGGAGGGCAATGAATCTACGGGCCTCAACGAGCCTTGACTTCGTACGTTAAGTATTTTTATAATTTGTCAAATGGTTGAGCGTAGGGTTATGTGATCGAAGCTTTTCAATGATGTTCAAAGACATCGTTCCAGGTCAATAAGGTTCAAAAAAGAAATGATAATAATACCGCTAAGAAAACGCTACAAAACTCGTAGTTAAAACAATATATTTTACGTTCGTACAAGGTATTCATAATTATAAGAAGAAGCTTTATGTGAAGATACCAACAAAGATTCATAAAGATTTTCTACTAAGATCAGAATAAAATAGTATTGGTATTTTATTTGTTCTATTGACTGTATCAACTTTACACTTTAAACATATCCTAAGCCATGAAGTTAGCTAAAATAATAAACAAAGGTTTTTTTTTTGTATTTGCGAAGTTTACCTTAAAACTCTGTAACATAATACCACAGGGTACAAAATAGTGATAATGCTCAGCGAATAATCTAGTAATATAAACAAGACGACTGAGCACCACAAAAGGCCACATTTACAAAGCCATAGTGTTAAAATTTCGCGTTCAAATTCACCCAATTTGGTGGATGGTACAAGGGTCACAATTTGTGTTATAAGCTTCGCAGAACAATAAGAATGGCAGACACCTCAATTTAAAATTTTACTTGCCGCCCAAAGCTCAACCTTTAGGGCGGTTTGTGTATAAACTAACTAACTTTCGCGGATGCGAATCGAATGCAATGGTATGCTTTTATATACTAAAAACAATAGCGAAACAACCGAATATTAACAAGCAACAGTTACGCATAGTTCTACGACTATTACCGCAACATATACGGATAGATTCGGGTTGAATGTAAAGCTTAACCACCCTTAGAGGAGAAATTCCACATCGACACAGTACTGTTCATGCTTTAATATTGTAGTGATAGTATTGTTGCGACGGCGATAGAGTAAAGGTAAATAATACCCTTTAGTAAAAAATAAAAGACTGCAAAATTGTAAAAGGGATATTGTAATTTATAAGAATACAACTTTATGAGAAGCTTTACGGCAAACAATGCAAAATATCAAAAAATATTACATATAAATATATTTGACTTTGATTTTTCCGTAGGTACTATCCTTATTTCGCCAAGCCTAGCACGTTATTGCTTTTTCATTGTATTATCATTACAGGAGAGTTCACATTTTCGGCCTCTACGTAACATAGTCATCTGAATACACTATCTAGCGGACCCATCGTCGTACCGCCAACAAAAAAGATGAGAACGGCCAAAGATATCGTTGAAATGAGAAAAAAATACAATACAAATACAAAAGGAAAACTATCACAGATGTAAGAATGATATGGACCTGCCTACGCGGTACCGGTTTGTGTAGGTAGATCGTCGATACGTTCTACTCCACTTCCATATCGGATGTCAGAAAAACAAAGGAATGTAGGTTTTATGACAATCAACAAAGGATAAACTATCAAAATAAGGATTTTGATCAGTCATTCGATTAGGTGCCAAATGAATCATATTTTACAGGTCGAAACGTAAGTGCTATCCTAATATTAAAGCTTTGATGGGTTGTCTTTATTAAAATTAGAGTCAATTCTCAAGTACGGCACAATCTAGAAAGTCAACTAGTGTAAACAATCTGTAAATACCTCAAATCTGGAAGACGTTTGCTAGCAAAATCATGATCCAGCACCACGTACATTAATTATATTAATTCATTATCAAATCGTCGATTTTATATCTCAGCACAAACAACGCGTAATATACCAATTTATCCAAACATTTGTTAGGTTTAAACCTGTGCAAACGTGTTGAAAATTTCATAAGTTATCCGAAGACATTTTTCATATTAAAGTGAAGTGGTTCTAAATATGATTAGACAATAACCATGCCCCGCGCTGAGAGCTAACATTGGTGCGCCCTTTACAAAACCGTCTACACGCCATTACATTATCTAAGTATATAACGTGATATTTTACAAGTTGGACTTGGACTTTAAAGGGTAATATTCTCACTAAATGTTGTTTGTATATAAGTGAAGCTGGCTTATATATGCCCCACAGCAAAGCTCTTTTGTCGGACGGTGCTATGCATATTATTGTTTATGGTTTCATATACATTTCATTGGTACAATTGTTTTATTGGTTATAATGATAAAAATACTTTACTGCGAAGAGTGTTAACAAGAAATCATTATTTAATAAGTACTGATGGTCAGTATATTGTACTTATAATAATTATTTATCAAAACAAATAACTACTCAAATCTTTTAGGTGTTTAATATGCATAGGTTAACTTTTTCTTATCAAAATACAATTTTCCTAATACATTTTGGAATATGAAACTGTTTTCCTTTGAATTCGAATAGAAAAACTACGTTCGTACTTGATATATAATACAGACAGAAATAATCCCACAATTTGCGTTGGCAATTTGCACACCCAACGTATTTGCTAACCTTACATATTTCATATTCGACACGCGCCCGCTATATTTTGAATGAGAGTCTCCAGACCTTCTATATATAAGTAGTACTAAGCAGAAACATACGTGGAAGTCTCGTTTGACTGTGCTTCCAGGAAGCGTGGTGTATGGGTGGAGACGTTGTGGTGTATTTAGCATAGGAAATTGGCTTAAGTTCCCATTGCCATTGCACTGTGCCATTCATTATTTTCCTCCTCGTCTTTTGTCCTTCCTTCTTATCCTATGATTATAATTTGATCTATCGTCAACAACTTTTATCTTGCTACTTGCAGTTGGCGTCCAACCTTCATACTGACCGAAATACGTTGGGTTTTACTAAAATGGGTATATTAAAAGCTAATTAGGTTATTAATTGGTCAATATTAGCAAGAGTAAAACTCCTTGCTTCCCGTTACTTAAGAGATGTGCTCTAATAATAGGTGCCTAGTGTATTCATTAACTCACTCACTAGGGTTGCACGCGAGTTTGTCGCATCATACACGAGTACAACCAAAATTACTTGTAAATAAACGCGTATATTTTCACAAGTTGGTACAAAAATACCAAGCAATAAAAATGCATCAATATTGCTATCTTATTTTAAAAACTCGTTACAGCTGGCAATACATTCCAAACCAATTTTCTATCCAATACTATTATCATTTTCATATGGGTTTTTATTTATTTATTCGTTCCGTCATATCGAAGGAATTTATTTTTAGTTTATCGACTGAATTGCGTATCGACAAAACACGAACTTGGGTGTTGACATTGAGTTTAAATTGGCCATTAATAACGTAATTTACTTGTCAAAATATAGCGTAAATTACTACTACTTACTGTCAAGTTTACGTTATGCTTGTGACTAAATTCTACGGCGTGATGAGAAATTTAAAAGGTGAGGTTAAGTCAGCAGTATTTTATGCCGTCGATATTCTGGGCTTGATCCAAAAGTATTTTTCTCATAGGTGAAAAAATAAAGGCGCGCATACACGTAGGCAGGGCGCTACGATATACTCAATACTACGATGTACACAGACACTCTTGTGTAGGTCGACAAACTTAAAACCTCTGCAATTTATTGCAACGCGATGCGAGTGTAGCCACGCCTTAAGGTTTCACCAAAAGACACAAATTCGGTAAAGTTATTAAGCCGTAACGAACCCGTTTCAAGGAGAGATGCGCGAATAAACTTATCAACAGTATGAATATTTATGAAAAGATTTTCGCCTGTAATAAATGCCTTAAGAAGCAAGTTTATTCCTGAATGGTAATTTGGGATGAAAGTACCAAGTACGCAGCCTTACGATGTGTGGTCTTGGTTTGTTTTTGTTTGTTTTACATGAAACATGTACACCACCTTTTAATGGTTGTGTATTGACCTCTACTAACTGCTGAATAATATGGACAACATTTAAAAAAGTAATTTATGTTTATTTAGCATTTAACGTTACCGTCCTATTATGTAATCCATACTAATATTATAAATGCGAAAGTGTGTCTGTCTGTCTGTCTGTTACCTCTTGACTCTTAAACCACAGAACCAATTGAGATGAAATTTGGTATGGAGATAGTTGGAGACCCTGAAAAGGACATAGGCTACACTTTGTCGCGACATAAAAACATTAAGGGGGTGAAATGGGGGATAAAAGCTTATATGGAAAATCCAACTCTTACGGGCGAAGTCGCTGGAAACCACTAGTAATATTATAAATACTATTGTACGTGATACAGTCGTAGGTATAAAATAACAATCAAAATATCATTGACTAGAATACTTCTTGGATTACAATACCAAATTCGCGTAGTTGATATTCCTTCCCCAGTATCAAAACCATATTGGTCTATGTACTTATACCTATAGCTGAAAGGGACGGGTAGGGTGAGTGTGCTAAATGTCGTCCGTGAGGACTGGAGGGTCTGTCCCTTACAAGTGGCGCATAACTTTATTTTGTGATTAACATAATTAGACTCCTCGGGTAAACAAGACTGGAGAGTTAATTCTAATCGGCAAATAGCTGAAAACAGGTGCTAATTAAAACTAATTAAAGGGAGTGTTGATCGCTCAGCCCAGTCGGTGGAACGACGCGTGACGTGATGATACCACGATTAAGTCGATTGATTTATTGAGGAATCAATATTCATTGCTTAGCAAATATTGTACTTTAGTTTGGAAATGTTTTAGGTGGACAATATAATTTGAAAGTAATTGATTTACGCAAGGTTAGAGCGGAGAATAAAAACTAGTAAATAGTACTATGTATATTCTTTTGACTTTTAAACTTACCTATTTACATTTCATAAAAAAATCTTAAGACGGTGTAATAATGTCTTATTATATTATAACTACATACTTGGTTGACATAACTAGTGTAGTCGATATAAATATTTAAATTCACAATACACACCATGGAAACAAATATGATATGACATCCCCACAATAGCAAAAATGTAGGCATCAGGTGTTTTAAAGTGCTCTTTTAGGAAAGTATTATCCGGAACATATTTCCCAGGCTAGGGTCGTGCAAGGAACGATGTTGGGGCCCATTTTGAATAAATTATATTTATTTTTTCTACCAGTTTACTACATAGGTGCAGGTTTTCTGACTGCGAACACGTAAGCTTTCATATCTTTGGCCTTATCATGGCTTTATAAAATTTAAGTTTTATGGAATGTCAAGCCTTTTTTCCCGCTAGCTGTGGAGCTTTTAGCATTTTATTCATTTGGCGCTTATGATATGAAAATTATAGATAAGAGCAATAAATTTTATTTATCATAAATGAGCTTAGATATTTTTTGTTATGAATACAAAAAATTAATGTTATCGGACATTTTAAGGAAAAACCGTTTAAAAGCTGAGTAAGAGGGATATCTATTTTTTCCTTTTCTCGGCTATAAGCGATCAAAAGAGAACGTCTCAAAACGTCCTTAAATTAATTTAGCAAGAGAAAATAATGTCTCGCCACAAACCATTTGAATTCCCCCTTGAAGGCAGTCGCACGAAATTACGTTAGGCGATCTGATTATAGCCGAAAAATAAGCGTAGAAAATGTCAACGCATCACAACAAAGAGTTGGATATTTTTTTTCAATTTCGTGATGACCTTTCGTCCGGGCTTTGACCGAAGCAAGTCTAGACAGCTTACTGAGGCTCTCTTGAAGCCTGATAGGACTGAGATGTTGACATTTTCCACAATACTATAACAAATGCAAATCCTAACAAAATTGTGCACTAGAGGACATGAGAATTTTTGGCGCGGATCTAGCCTAACCCTCCACTGCAACAGGGCTGCCAAGCCACTTTGTTTTTATTTTACGAGCCGCTATCTGTATGAGATACGCCTAATGTGTTATGTAATACGTTTAAATTGGACGGAGAAAAGATCACGGGGAAATGACAGAGGGGTCGAGCGAGGCGATGAAGTAGGAAATTCTTTAGTTGTGTTTTGTTTTTCTAACGGGGTGACATCGGCCTAGCGTTCCACTACAATTTGAATCATATCATGCATTTACACTTCTTTACTCTTAACATAATTTTAATATTAAATCCAATGTTAAATTATTCGCGATGTAAAAATAACTTCAAAAAACTTGTGTTCGCCCAATTTAGATGAATTCATTTTTTAAATGAAGATTCTTTTTGTTTCAGATGTGAATTCTTGGGAAGCGTGTCCCCGGCAAAGTAAGAGGTAAGATTTCCATTCCACTAGGAAGAGGCAATGTAACTTTTTCTTTTAAAATTTTTCTTCGAAATTGTCTTGGAGAAACATCTTCTGAAATAACTGAAGGGCAGGTAGGTAGTAGAATATCGCTTAATCGAGGTGGAGGCTCCGTCGGAGGATCGCCATTAATCGGAGGCTTTACGAGGGAATCCGAGCCGCAGACGAGGCACTCGCCCGCACAGTAAACGTTGACGTTGCAGATAAAACGATAACGTTTTATGGGGACTTATCTCCTGATGCCCATTTGTTTTTGCGTCAATTAAATGCAAGTGTGGTTTTCAGGAGCACATTTGATTAAACGCCGGCTCACTAGAGCACTAAGCACTTTACAAAAATTCGTCGAGTGAGTTACGCCATCTGACGCTTATTTGGGAGAGCAATCGCCCGGATAGCGAAAGGTCGTGGGTGAGGACCACCAGAAGACGGTCGATGATTGAGTGCTAAATTGACTTTTGTAAAAACTTGCAAAAAAATCCTTAAATTAAACAAAAACAATTTTGATTTCTGTCACCTTATAGATCATGAAATCACAAAAAATAACTCATATGTTGTTTACTACAAAACGGTTTGTCTTTATTTATAAAATTATTTTTGATATAACTCTTAATTAACTTACCAAATAAAATAAAAAATGTTTGGATGAGTAATATTAATTGTTGTATATATAAAAAAAATATGAATGAAGAATTTATATCTGAACTCGGACGCAACATTTGAAAATCAGTTGATAGAATGTAATGTATCTCATTGTAAGATTGTTTCCAAAAACTTTGAAGAGCGTACCTAATTTATTTATTGAATTTTCATAGTAAACAAAAATTATTAACACGTAGAAGCATACCCAAGATTTACCGTATCCTACACATCCCTTCATGGAAGGAAAAAGTAGCGCTGGAATCGAAGGAGTACGTCCAAACTGGAAATATAATTTTAAAGATGGCTGCCGCTCTCGACCTACCCTCCCCCCGCGCCCTCAGTCCGCACCCCGACGCAGCCTAAAATATTATGCACCCGAAAACCATTGTCTGTTGTCATGACAACGGCCCGCTCGATACCGGGGCCTCGCAGACGCACAATCAATGTTGTATTCATCTCGCTTACTCTCTAAGCGATCAGATGCTGGATCTTGATTTGGGCGATTTTCGTTCTCGCGCAACGATGGCTGAATGCCAGCATTGTAGGGTTAGCAAAATACTGTTGGAACTGTCTAGTTAGAAAGCATTTTCAAACAAGACACGAGATGATGTACGGACTTATGTGTTAATTTTTTGCAAACCAAATTGCACTAACCTCATTTGGGCTGCATGCATTTGTCTACTTGATATGCATAACGTAACGTTAAGAGACATCAGTTTTTTTTTTTTTTATGGACAGTAATCAGTATCGATCGGAATAAGAAAGGGCGAATGGAGCTTAACCTATGACGAAATGGGTTGTGAAAATTTTATGACTGACCTTTTCCGTCTGAGGTTTATAAGTCAAACTGACTTGTTTATGTAACCAATTTGAATACACCGAACTGTCTTTTCTTTTAGCGTAATAAAACCAACTTCACTTTAGAATACATTTTAGAAAACTACTAGTTTTTTACACTATAGGTAGACACACACTTTTAATGATCCACTTTCATGATAGCAAAAATATCTAAGTTTACATCTTCAGTGCTACTGAGCAAATGTGTCAAAAATTGACGTGTCCAACGCAATTTAAAATTAGAAAGTTTCTTTCCCGCCCTACGATTGGCCAGTTGCACAAATATTTTTTACCTTTACAATGACTTTCTCTTTTTTGTTACAATTTCTATTCTTCCTGGTCACCTCAACGCGGAAGGGATCGCCAACTTTCTCTTGAAACAATACCTTTTGTGAAACCCTTTCTGGAACCGACATTTTATGAAGACAGTACTCATAAACTTTTAAAAATTAGGAGAGTCCTTGGTTATTTCTCTTTGAGCAGTCTAATTTTTAGAGGCTTATTGTGTCTGTTATATTCATGGATTAATTGAATCATACTGCTGAATGTTAGTTATTGTAATTAAAACCTGATAACCCAAGTTAATTAACTTCCAATATTTGTATCACATGCACTAATCGTTTGAACTAGTTTGAAACACATCATAAAATTGTTATGAATGAAATTTGTAATATTTTTACATACTGTATCAGATTGTCTATAATTTTTAATAAAGCAGAACAGTGCTGTAGTTTTTTTTTGCCACAAATACAATAACATTGTATTCATTTGCTGTTTATGGAAGTCAATCGATAAGAAAATGAAGATAATGCTTATTTATGTAATCGTTTACCCTATAACATTATTTTTATTGCAATATTTTCTATATTATCACCCTAATACCTCTAACATGGCCTAATAGCTTTTCGATGAGTGCTTGCGACTCGAAAGCTCGCACGATACGTAAAGCTTCACGAAGTTCCAGCATTTTCGAAGAGATGGCGCTGTCATCGTTTCGTGAAAAAAATGCTTTGAAAGCTTAACTTTTGAGTTAAACTAGTTAAATATTTTTGTCGTTTGACGATTTTTGACGTTAAACACATACTAAATTCGTGGTTTACTTATATTTGTTATGAACTAAGAGTCATGAATGATGAATATCCTTCTAAAACATAGTAAATTATGTAGTTTACTATGTTAGTAAGTTCAATTAAAAGTCTTCATTGTAATGAAGACTTGTAATTGAGCAGAAGATAGGTATATTGACAATTATATAGATTGATCAATAAGACAACTTCCTTTGATTTTCTAAAATCATTTTTGGCTTATGCGCTTGTATATGGTATAAAGAACCAACATTTTCAATTTAATACATTTTATATTTCTTCTAGACAGAAGACCTACATATTTGATTTAATTTTGTAATCACTAAATAGCCCTCTAAGAGCTGATTCCTGTATACAAGCAAATATTTTTAATGAAAAATTAAAAAAAAAAACACTTTCCCTCAGATATAGATCACCTCATAGTAAGCAAAAGTCTTATTTTATCTTAAGTCAAAACAAGGGTGTTTGACCAAGTCAGTATTCAATAAAAATCTCAGTATTTACTTACATTACCCTGGTAATTTTACTAAGATTTCTTACTTACCACTTTTTTGGACTATAAGCTCGTACTTCCCTGCAGGATGGTGATGACAATGATGAATGATGATGAGACGTTTCAATGTCATGATGACAACAATACCTTAATTTTTACAAAATAGGTGTTTATGTTACGTTCTAAAGTTGCAATTCTAATCAATAATGGTTTTTTGAACATACAACCCAGATTTCGGGAATCGAACCTGATTTTTTTATCAAAATTTATTTGTTTTATTATTTTGCCATAAAGAACATTACTACTAATGATCAGATCTATTCTATATTACAGGTGTCATGTAAGATGTATCCTTCAGCGAGTGTAACTACCCATCTGAATCATTTCACCTAAATAAGCAATAACAATGTATTATATTTATATTTACCCGATCACATGTTAAAAAATTATAGATACCTATTTATTTTTAAATAATGTATATAATCTACAATATTTAAAACTCTATTACCCTAATGGTCTATATACCTATGTACTTAGTTTGTTTTAAAGAACAGGGATCTTAGCAATGTTATGTAAGTAGGTACAGGATCTTTCTACATTATTTTATAACAAAAAAGCCTAAACAACCTATTTATTTGAATTAAGTCATCTTTTTTGTAGCTGTTTTTGGTGTAGGTACTTATAATTACAAACCCTGGGGCCCAAGTCCTGCTAAATTACATTAGCAAAATTGTAATACAATCGTAACATGATTTTGACATTTGGCCCATACTACGAGAACTCAAAATCTTGCTATTCAATTACATACAATTCTGTTACAAGTTGAGTGGCGAAATTCAGCAGAATTTGGCCCCTGGAAACTTTAAGACATTATCCTCTGTGTGTCAATATTTTTATTTCTTTTAACGAAAAGTTAACTTAATATAATTCTGTAAAGTGAAAAACTGTCAAATTATGATGCAATTGTTTGATTTGCTTTATGATTTACAATTAGTTAGATTATATTTTGGTTGCTATTTATTTTGTAGTTATTAAAAGAAACAAATATATAATTAGGTATTTCTTTTTATTCATAAATCTCCTGTAAAAACACATATTAGACATTAGTGTAAAAGTACAAGCAATTTAATAAAATAACTACGACATCTATCAAAATTAAACATTAAATCAAAATAAACAAATTAATTAGATCTAACTTTTGTCATTATATCAGATAAAATATCATAAATATAAATACAATTACAAAACCACCGAAACTAAAAAACAATGTAATTTAAATTCAGTCAATAGAAAGCTTAATAACAAAATACCTAATGCAAATTTTATATAATTTAGACTGCGCACTGAAAATTGTATGGTAATAATAAGAAACATATATACACACTGATTTTTTTTTAAATTACAGAAAACATAGGTGATAATGACATAAACATACAGAGAAAAAGGACATTCAAGAAAAAGAACAAATCAAGAATCTTCCTGAAGATCTTCGCCCGGAGACAAGTGTCATCTTCTGTTACGTATACTGAAGGTATACCGGAAAGAATGAGGCACTCAGGATACATTCAGTATACGTACAGAAGGCGACGCGTTATCTTCTCTTCTGTTCTACATCTTCCGCCTGAAGAAGTACCTGAAAATAGAAAAGTTTAATGTTTTTTTTTTTTAAATTCGTTTGATTTGTAGAGTGTATGTGTAAAAGTTACAAGAGTACAAAAAAAATGTAATTCTGAATTGCGAAAATGTGAATTGTGTTGTGAAAAGTGTGTTATTAGATTAGAATAGTTCACGATTCAAAAGTGGCATTTTCACACCACATCGAGGTCCCTTCCAATATCTTAAAAGCCCGGCGCTGCCGTAACGCCAGACCCAACGCTTCTCAGGGATCTCCACCTATAAAATAAAGCAACCGATTTATAACACGCCTGGGTTTTCAAGCGAAAAGGGTAACACTGATAGCACATAAGTTCCGCTACCGAAACGCCTCCTCGCAAAACTGCGGAAATTATGTACCATCCCGCACAGAGGATACCAAAGAAAATTGTCTCAACAAAACATCAAAAGCCTTTTGTCAAATCGTCGCGAAATATTCTATTGTTCCTGAAACCCAATGAGAGTTTGCGAAACACACGATTGGTTTGCAAAAATTATTTTCGCGAGCGTCCGAGCCGGTAGCGAGCCTGGTTTTATTTTTTACTATCCCCGACGCGACAATCGTCCGCTATTGTCCACCAGCCTTTGTTGCACATAAAGGATAAATTACAACAGCTCCGGACCACCACTCGTAAAGATAACTAAAGAATTCCGAGCCTGCTCGAGTCTGGATGAATAGAGTGACGTGAAAGGGCGCAAGGGTGCATTATATTCGTTATTTACGACAGCATTACACCGGGTTTGAGCGGGATCGCGGCGGCGAGATAAAGCACGTGACTTACCGGTCAGCTGTTCTCGGTGTCCGATGTGTAAACATTGAAGGATGGTCTGTTGGCGCAGGCGGGACGTGTGTTCGGGGTCGGCGAGGCCGGGCGTCTGCGAGTCTGGGCGTCGGGGCGCGCTCCTGCCATCGATTGCCGCCCTCGACGCTCGGCGCGCGCCGCTACACCACTAGGCACTAATCCCGATGCAAGATTTTCATTACATACCGTGATCGTTGTTATTTGCACCCCGTAATGTTTTTTGATAGTTTGCTTAGGCTCGCCACCGGCCCGATCTGCGAGATAAACGATAATTTTATACTCAAACCGAATGCGGTGCTGTGTGTGGTCTCTGATAAAAAGTCGATATTAAGCTGAGACACGGCTCGCGCCACCTGTTCCTGTGCGCTTGGAAATTAGCATTTTGCAACGCCTCCCTCGTCTTTTTCGTAAATCAGGCTCTTTAATATCATAACGCGAGGATATGAATGCTTATACCTACATTCTAGACAATAATGTACGGTTATACCTTCATCTAAATCGGCATGTATTAAGGGCATTCCCTTTTATTAAATTTCTCCAGGGTTGAGCGTTCATTGTGGATTTAGGCTACCTCAGACAAATGCTTTTTATTCCTAAGTTTATAGCGTCCAGAGCAGGGTAACTTCTGTTTAGGACGAGTATTGGACATGTGGGTGTTTCCTCGTAAGTTTGGGCTGCGCAAAATTGCCTTTTCCAGGGTAGTAACGGTTTCATTTTAAAAAGAAAGCCATAATGTTTGAGTTTATATGGCCCGGGGCGTGCGCAAAATGTGACCGAGCGTAGATAGCGCTGCTTCGGCCTCCGATATTACGCTGGAGGTAATTTGGGCATAAGATATTATACCTAGCGCTGTTTATTTTGTTAATTACCTTATAAGAAACTCCCTTTTCATATTTTTCGCATTCAAACTACAGCAAGACATCTTCATCGTCGAGTTGAAGGTTCATCTTGCAGATAATTAAGTATCAACTAGATAAGTTTAAGTAAGAGAAGTCTCCTTTACATTTTAAACATTTCATTTCCAAGGATTATACTAAACGTTATCTATACTGTGTTAATGGACAATAAACTTTATAAGTATTATTATTATACACTATACCTAAAAACATACTACTCATGGGTTTCCAAATCCAAATTCCAATGCTATAGCAAGTAAGAATACCTAGTAAAAATTCGAGATTTCCACAATTCCCGGAAAAATTGCCAGACGTCTGAAAATGCCTGGTGGCAATTCTGTAAAACTAACATGGCCAAGCTAATCTTGGGTCCCGGGTTGTACCTACCTGAGCAAACGTTTCGCTCCGCTGCGAAACAGGGGCCATTCGGGGCCCGCTCATGTTTTCACAGGGAAATTAGAGAAAATGTAATGTTTTTCATCCTAATTCTCGTTTCGTTGAAACTGTAAATGAGCTCCTACTTTCGGGAAAAATATAAAGATGTTTGTAGGCTGATTATAACAATATTATAGAGAGTTTTCACAGCGTATTTGTTACATACTTAGGTGATGTGTTAGCTTGTGTTTTCACTGGACTGTACAGTGTAAATTAAATTCAATTATATTTTAGTCGTCACCGTCAGGTTATCCATTTAAACTACGAAAATAGCTTTTATTACGTAGGAAATAGAGGTGTAAGACTGACGTGCGGCCGTGTGTTCTTACTTGAACCATAAGTACGAGTAGGTACCTATTATAAAAGTTAGTACATGTAGGCCATATACCTACATACATAGTGCAGTAAGTCTTCTTGCTTCTATAATGAGTTAGTAGAATCGTAAAAAAATTTAAGCTCACAAGTAACGTAACCTCTTTTTAGATAAGTATCGTACACAAAAATCATCATCAACGTTTGTCTTTCATAAACGTTTTCCTCATACCAAAGATAAACAAATTTTCAAGGATCATAAGATTCACCAAAATACGGCGATTACTCCACTATCCACTACTTCTATCTCCGATGGTCGCTGGTAGAATGCACGGGCAAATGCACACTCAATGGGGTGGGGTTGACAATAGAAAAAAATGGGGTGGGACTACACCCTAAGCAAAAAACGATGATTTATATTTATTGCCGTGACTTCTAATAGCAATAATGGGCGCATGATAGTGTGTGTGCGAAGAGGGCGCACGGAGCGATAGGCCAAGTTTTTAGTTCAGTGGAGGTTTTTTGGTATAATTTGTACAGATTTTTATTGAGATGCGTGACCTTTGGCCTATAACTGAAGATTGATTTGACTAAATGAGGTGTTATTTAAATTTGGATAGCACTATAGATCACTGATATTGAACCGGATTGATGATTTAATTTAGAAATGGAGGGATTAGATGTTGCTTAATTTATTCCTTTTTAAGTAAGTTGGATAGGTACTTCACTTATTTATAAAATAATTACTTACTTATGTAATAGCTTATTGACCTATTCATTCCTACATATATGTACTATGTACCTACTTGCAGAACGTCTAGTTATTTATTAATTATATTATACTTGGATAGATGTAAATAGCTGCAATTAAAAATAACAAATTATGTTTCCTTCGATATTGTGAACTTACTTTAATATTTTAACTTGCAAATTAGCATTGCAACTAAACATACAGGGTGGCTTTTTCTTCAACACTTTGAGACAATATTTAGTAAAATAAAACTACATAAGAGTCTATTGTTCTTTTTTAATATAGTTTACTTTAGCTTATCTTATAATAATTACTTTTTAATGAAATTAGTTAATACTAGTAACTATTTTAGCCAAATAAACTAAGCCTACCTACTACCAAACGGAGCAAGAGGAATTAAAAAAAGATGTTTAAAAGTGACAATAATCAAGTCAAAAGCAGTAAGTAAATGCTATGACACAATATAATTTTTTTAAAAATGCATATGTTTCTACAATAGTCTTAAAGAACCAATTTTAAAAAATGACGACTTAAAAATTTAATGCAATCCTAATTTGGCATCACTTACATCTTTGTAAGTCGACCGCTCTGTATAAATAAACAACATTTTAATTAACACGTCGTATCTTATCAAACTAATTACATTTTACTGCTTCGGTACTTCAATAATAATAAGTACCTAGTTACATTTATAAGTCGAATAATGAATAGTTGACATTCTTATTCAATTTGCAACTGGCTACTACGATATAGACCTTTCACTGTTAATGCACCTTATTAACATAGAACATAGTGCAATGGCTTTTAAAGTACTGAATAATGTATTGGTAACTTAATAGATTGATAGAAATTTATCTTTACCTGAAATTGTGTAATATTTGTGTGTTTTCACTTAAAGAGACTGGATTTTAAATACTTTTAAAACAAAAATAGGAGGTTTGTTTGCTCACTTCTTTTTCCCTGTTTCCAATGGCGCTAATTTATTTTGAGATAATTTGATTACGGTTTTTTTTTACCTAGTCAGTAGTTCCTATTTTGCTACAGATCCTTTTGTCCTAATAGGTCTTTTTGTTTACAATTTCTTATTATCAAATAGGTCTTATTTGGTTACAGTCTTTTAGTTCTTAAGGTATTTATTCACTCATTAAAACACAATTTTACGGATTACTTCGCGATTTATTTACATTATAGTGATTATCTATTCACAATTTACATTAACATTTTACTACAATATAATTAAGTAAACCTTTCTTCGAAGTTTGGATTAGGATTGAAGACATTTACTCTCATAAGAATTAATATAAATACACTTAAATGAAAAATACAATTAAGAATAAGCAATACAATGTTACGTTAGGTACTCTGTCATCGAGCGTGCCAGACAAAGTACAATCATATTTTACGATATCAAAAGAGGAAAAATAAACATTAAAAATTAGAATTAAGAAAAACTAAGCCAATAACTAGCACACCCTGTAAATAACGTAAGTACTTAACGACATGAGTCTGGCTCGTCTATCTATGACGGCGTAGTGGCGCCTTACGAGCGATTAGGGAGCCATATCAGCTATAACTCAAATCGTTGGCGTCTGTGAGAGCCCCGAAAATGGTTAGGTACTGGTGATCGTTGTCTAAGGGTGATTACTGGCTAGTAATAATGACGTTAGAGAAATATTACAGAGCCAAATAACTAGGGTAATGCTGCTTGATTATTTTACGGAATACCATTTTTGCGTCACACTGAGCTCGATTCCAATGGCCCTGTCTAAGATTAAATTTAAGTTCAATCTCTCACTTTTCTGCTAAGCAAACGAAAACTGACTATGTTAATTTAGAAACGTCAACTAAACTAAACTGCTGTTAGTTGCATAGACAATTTAGTAGGGATGTCACTCGATGACGATTAAGTATGTAGGTATACGCAAAAACCTTTAAAAAACGTAAAAAATAGCTTCACCTAATTTGACGTATTGAATTTTGTCTCTTCTCGTTTGTTTGTTCTCTTAATCTTAGACTCTCTTTTTCTCTCTCTCGTGGACCCGATTCCAATGTGCCCGATTGGAATCGGGTCCACTGTATCAACAAAATTATAGCCCAGCTGGTAGCAAAACATTATTTAACAATTCTTCAGTGGCTCTTTCAAAACTAATACTGATATTATCAGTGCGAAGGTGTGTGTCTGTTTGTTACCTCTTCAGGTTTAAACCGCGATTTAGGTGAAATTTAGTATAGAGATAGTATGTGTCCCGGGAAAATATACAAATAGTTTTCATCCTATAAATTATCCATTAAATCGGAACATGTGACCACTTTATTCAGGTGTTTTTATTTTTTGATTTTATTATTATTTGGAAAACATACAATTGGTATGGCATAAATATAAACAACACATACTGATAACACAAAAACCAATTAAGTTTGTTAGATATGTTTTATAGATGACAAAGCCACTTTTCCGCGATTATTGATTGAACAAAAACATTAATTATGTATTTATTGACAACAAATGTTGCGTATTCAAAAAAAATACATTAAAAACCTCCATCTTGATATTTTATTCAAAGTATCTAAATATTTAACGACCTCGTATTCTCACACAATCCCATGTAACTTAGTCAGAGATATTTATAGAAATAACTTATAAAATATGTATACCACGTCCGAGCGATTATGTAAAAAATGACTTCCGATGTAAATGAATTCCAACATTAGCTATTCTGGGGGGTAACGTTCTGGTCGGGCGCGGAATCGAACCGCCGCCCACGACGCATTGTCTGGGCGGCGTCATCGACTGAGCCTAATGGTGTGGAACGATCATGTTTGACAACATACTATTTGTTTTTGCGGTGACAATTGCTGTAACTTGTTGTTGATGTAGCGATCAGTGATTACCCTGTATCAGAAGCACGTTGTAAAGATGAAACATTCTTCATGAATGTTTCATCTTTACTTTACAACGATCACCAATTATTAATGATCTCGCTCGCAGCTAAATTTTTTCATGAATTACCTATGTATTACATTTAGGTATGGTTTTTTAACGGTCTAGGAGGTAGGTAGACATGAAATTGTAAAAAAGGTGTTGCTTAGAAGTTAAGACTTTTAAAAGAGAAATAAACTAATAATTTTATTACCAAATTCACATGACCTCGTCAATGAAATCCATATTGTTCTTAATTTGTCTTTGACATGATCTCTGTGCCAACAATCAATCCAACATCAGAAAAATGTGACTGCCACAGTCTTTATTTTCAAAGACGGCCTTTTATTATGATTATTAAAGTTAGTAAAGAAATTCTATCAAATTAACCGTCAATTGAGGTTTACCTGCTGTTCAAACATTTGTGACTCAGCTCTTAGTACAATACCTAACTTGTCGCCTAGTATGATTTCTATCTAATTTGAAATTCTTCGGGGTGGTCTCACTCAGAAGGAATTCGCCGAAAATCAGCCATTTTAATAACATTATCATTTAAACCACCACCACATGCTCCACGAAATTATAAATGTCATCTCAGGACATTACCGAGTAAACTTCGCAACACGTTATTTGGTACTAAGTGATGCTTTTGTTGCTTGTAAACGTCTACTTGCACTATAAAAGTCCCAGTTAATGTGCTGAATTTTTCTCGCGGAGCACGCATACCCAATAAATTAGGCGTTAAGGAGATACAATGTGTTAACTCATAATATGCCGCGGAATTTTAGCAGTTAAATCCGAGCCCTTTGAAGTTGGCTGCGCAAGAGCATGCATGGGACGTCGTAAATTAACGCGGTGTGATTGCTACAGAGAGGGTGTAATTCTGCCAAGTTTGAATTACGTACGGACGTCGATATCAGTAATTTACACACACCTGAAGAAGGTATTAGTGTATTAAAATGTTGGTGTTTATTCGTTTTGCCAAAGGAGGTGGACAACTAAAAAAACTGCCGTGTTCTGTGATGGGTGGTGGTCAAAATTATCCTCAGAATTAGTTGAAGCACATTTAAAACTTTATTAATATTGCAAACTTATAAACAAAGAAGATGTAGAGCGTGTATAAAACAATAAAATTGTAATAATTTATATCTACATTGTTAAAGAGACACCAATGAGGTAATAAAACTCTAATTTGTGATTTACTAGTCAATATAGATAGTAATAAATAAAGAAGGGATTTATACACAGAAGCTACAGTTTATTAAATGTTCATACCTACCAAAAAGTTTACAACTACCTACTTATTGTAACCTTCTTTTTCATGCAATGCCGGTATGTAAAATATTATGTAGACCAATAGGTAATTTGAAAATAAATTTTGATAGTAAAAAAGCTGCCAATTAATTGATAAACAATAACAAAATAAATTGATTTGGATAAATTAAATCTAACTAGAATTCAACAGGAATTATTTTACCAAATAAAACTTAACTTAGGTTAAGTGCCGTTCATTAAATGGTTAACATGTAAGCATAATCACGACCACGGGTATTTTGTATTCCTTAACCTTTAATAGATATTTCCACAAATAGACACACACGCCTACGTATAAATAATAAAAAATACACTTACCTACTGACATCAACCAGCGGTGAAGCAACAGCTTATTTGCACAAATTATATTTAAAACCTTAATAAAAATATTCAACTAACGGTGCTATAAATATTTTTCTTATTTTTTATTTAGAATGTACAAAAAAAGCAACATTGACCGCGGATCAACGAAAATATCTGTGACATTTAGGCCTAACACAACAAAGGCGATGGGTGGCTGTCGGCCATCTTGTCGGTGGCGCTGTCGTCGCACGGAGCTGCGCGCTCATTGGCTACATGACGTCACAAGCGCCATGACAGCACCATTCCTACTACGCCGAGAGCTCTAGCGCAGACACCGACCGTACAGAAATAAGCTCTATTGCTTTGTAATAAGGTGTAAGTAAAAAAATCATTGCATCAGGCCTATGCTCTTCGGTCCGCATTCCTGCGTTCTGAGTTATCGTTTTGGAAGCTTTTAGGATGCACCCTAATCAGGCAGGGGAGTTTTAAATCCGAAGTGACTCGGCGATGGGCTGAGAGATTTTAATTGGCAGCTGATTTTTGTCGTCTAGTCGTGCATTTAAGGATTTGGTTTGGAAGATTTTGTAAGGTTATATTTATTTTGTCTGGAATTTAATTACCACGTAATGCCATATTGACATAGGTACTTACATTGGTACCTACAAGGTTAGTTGACTTTACATAGGATTTATGCTCGGAAATAGTCTTAATTCAAACAAACACGTTGATGATAGCTTGATTGCATGTTGTTGATTATATAGATAAGTACTAATCGTTAAATATTATTTTAACTCTGGGATGTAATAAAAAAGGTCTTCAATTCTAGATGATTCATCAGAAAATATATTTTGTCCTTATAATATGCACCTGGTTAACCATACGTTAACCTAAAGTAAGATGTTAATGCTAATTATTAACGGTTAAGTACCTTTTTGTTAACAAGCTTTACAAGAAGCTTTCGCAGCGGGCAGTTCCATAATGCTTGCTATTAAACGAATAATGTTTTGTTTATAAAGGCTATACAACGGGTAACTATAATAAAATACCTTATGTTAAGTTAAATTGTTAACCTATTTATACCTTTATACATGCATGCAAATTGTCAGCTTTAAGTGTTTGTTGTATATTTTAGTAATAAAATATTATTGTTATTCTGCTCCATCAATGTAAAAGTACATAGATAGGCATGTATAACTCATATTAATTTTATTAGTGACCCACCCTGGCCTTACACATAATTAAAAAATAAATATAGTTTTTTTCGCTCTAAAATAATGTGAAATAATGTGTAAAAAAATCAAAACTTGTTCATTAGTTTCAAAGATTACTTGATACAACTACTAGCAGATCTCTACGACTTTGCCTACGCCAAAAACCGGATTTTCCATACTAACTTTTATCCTCGATTTCACCCCCCTGATGATTTTATATCACAACAAAAAGTAGCCTATGTCCTTCCCAGGGTGACAAACTATCTTTATTTTATTTGAATCGGTCCAGTTGTTTCGGAGCCTATTCAATACAAACAAACAATCAAATCTTTCCGCCTTACAATATAAGTGTATATAGTTACAAAATTAACCTCTTTTGTGATAAAAATACCTAAGTATATATGTTGTACTTCGTGTAAATAAGCCTAAGTCATAATTTATGAGCTATTAAAGAAGTAAGTACAGGTAAGTAATTACTTTAATATAATAAGTGTTCTGTTAGCCAAAATAATTGGCGTGAAAGCTGTATTGATTATTTCACACTACAAAACCAAATATGGCCAATTCTGCTCTACTCTTTACCCGACAGCATCTAAAATAGGGAAATGTTTTTGAGATAACTGACACCCACCCACTATCTTGGATTCAAATAGGCACCCATTCCTGCGTGAAACTTTAAACAATTAAATACGAAATTCGCCAAGTTTTCCCATTTATTTCCATCTCACCCCATCGAAACTCACCCTTTATTCTAATGAAATCTTTGTCTACGATGATGCACCTAGATATAAGTAAAATATATTAACGGCAGGGGTTGAGATTCATATTTAAACATCATCCCAATGTTAGAGCCTTCGTTATTAACAAAAAGACAATTTTAAAATTCAACAGTCACTGAGGAAAATGCACAGTGTATTAAGATAAGAGTAACATGGCTTCTCAATTTGATTAAACCTTAATAAGCACGAAATTAACTACGAATTACTTTAATTAACAAACTCATTTAAAAATAAGTTTTTCTTTGACAAATCAACTACACTAACAAGCCATTGCATCAAATAAGGTGACCATAATTTATTGTATATTTTATTTAAACTCGTTCTATGTTGGTTCTTTAGACTCTGACTCAGCTAGTCCTTTCGAGATAATATTTAAAGCTTCAAAATCTAAACGAATGAACATCGGCCTTGTAGCAAGCCAGCCTTGGCGATACCGAAACTGCAACCGTTACAAGGTCTTCACATAAAGTATTCTATGCACGACAATGCAGCTTTAAATTTACAAAATATCCAATACCTTTATCACGGACGAAAATAACTGCATGTGTAATTTTGTTTACTGTTGCGGTCCTTTCTTTGAAAACTCTTTACAAAGTGTTCTTTACCTTTGCGTAAGAAGAAACATATTTGTTTGTTTATGGACCTAAAATGGAATAAAATACAAACGCACGATTAATTTTGATAATATCAAAGTAAAAATGAGCGCCTAAGGTAGAACCACGCCTAAAATTAATCTCGAAAGTCGCACAGCTGTCGCTAAAACGTCGAAAGTACGAAATTTTCGTAATTATACGTATCTGCACCGTTGATTCTTAATCTATGGCAATTCACGCACGTATGTACGAGTAGGCGTGTAGTTACACGCCGAAAACATCTTATCTTCATCTAAAACGTAGATTAAAATTCCCAAATTGTGCTATCATTATTCGTTCTCTCACACTCGTTACAAAGTGATGCTCCAAATTATTTATTACAGCCAAAATTACTTGAAGTCGCCTAATGAAGTACTATCATATATTTATCTCAAATAATTAAAGACCACCTGACCACCTCTCGAATTAACAACTGTATCTCTCTTTGTGGAGCCGCCCGTAATTTTTTACCTTTTTTCCGTACCAAACAATTTATTGTTGAAAAATATGAAATCGGAACGAAAACTTGTGAGAGGGGCACACCATCTGTTGTCTTCGTTATTTATGTGATTATTTCTAAGATTAGTCCCGTGTATATTACGATATGTGTTTTTTATTTAAAATCGCCAATTTATGGTTATTATCTTGGTATGAACCAATCAAGAATTGACCATAATTTAGTCTGAACGCTACCTAAGGTAATCACTGACTCGTAACAAATTTGTTATAATCCATTAATCAAACTAGTTTTTTTCTTGATACGAATGTAATAAAACGAATTTAAATGGGTCTTGCAATTGTGAAACGTGGACGGATTGCATGTTTTTGATGGTTGATACTGGCTATCATAAACAATGTTTATGGATTGGCATTTAAAACTTTTGTTGAACAGAATAATAACAAATTTAGCAAAAAAGATCTAGATAAAGTAAAAGGGTGCTTAATGTACCAGGGGAAGGCATGTCGACCAAATGTTAAAGCTATTGTAAAAATTTTCAAATGGCCTGTTAATCATAAAAACTTGAAATCGTTTCATAATTCTTTAGATGTTTATCGATCGAACGGTCTACGGGTCTGTGATCCTCTATATGTACAAATAGGGGGTATCTACAAGTGTATAAGTAAAGTATATGTTTGTGGACCCTTCCATTTGACATCAAAATCAACTCAGCGTAAACACGGAATTATTCCGACGGCACTGCTAAGTAGGAAAGCCATTTGGGAATATATTATCTCTATTTCTGTCCTTTTACAGAATATACTGATATTTTCACTGGTAACACAAATAAATACAGGAATTCAGGCTTTTTCTGATACGGTTCTAGGTTTATGAGTTTCTGGGCAAATTTACAAAGTATGTACTTACGTATATTTAGTACGTACTAACATATTAGATAACTACGATATCGGATTAAGCAGGAAGAAAATACGCCCGTATGTCGTAAACGTACTGAATATACACACGTACACGTCTCAAAAATACCAACGAAAGTAACATCTTGAAACATTACACCCGACAAACAGTGTTCCCGTGGATTGAGGTCATTGCACCTCTATTTTTAACCACCACTAAACACAACTACATAAGGTCCAATATCCCACAGTGCAGCAAGTGGTATCAATGTAGCCGATTAGATGCAGATCTGTGACAGACATGAGTCGACGTGACCTTGAACTCAGATGACGGATTCCGTCCTTGCAGGGGTCGTCGACCTTCAAGTATGTAGGTTACATAGTTTCGTCTTACAATTCAGGGTTAGATAAAGCTCAACCTGTTAGTATAAGGCGTTTTTAACACTCAAATGGAACGACGTAAAACCGTCTTTATCTCCATCAGGTGTTAAAATTGAAATGAGCAAGAGACGTTGCGAAGGAAATGAAGAAAATTTAATTTTCACGCGGACGTATTCCGAGCTATTTTTGAACGTTCCTGAAAGCTTGGCAAATGTAAATGTAATATTAATAGCGACCTAAAGAAAATTCGTTAACGACGTGATAAAGGGGTGATTAGTCCCTTTATTCGGCTGATAAAAAGTGAAAGTTTTATTTCAAAGACGATACAAACGTGTTTATGAAGTGTTTTATTGCAACAGTACAATTGATTTTAAATAAATAGCATTTGAATGACAATAAGATAGCGCCAAAATATTCATGCAAATTGTGGGAGGCGAACCGACGTATGCCGTTTCACGAAAAATTATGTTAAAACACACGCCTTGTCCGTAATTGAATGTGCCCGTACCTACATTGAATTTTAAATGTAATACCGTCTTTGTTTTCTTAAACTGCAACGAGTCTGGTTTTAATAAATTATCCAGTGTCAGACAACCTTATTGTTACATTTACTGTGCGTTTATACGGATACAACCTTTTGCAAATCATCACAATGTCGCTTGTAATTTTCACAAATACACTTAAGATAATTAAATGTGATGTTAAGCGTTATCTTAAATCTGATTCTACGTCGGATTGCACCTTAAATTAAATCGGGGTACTCAAAAAGCCACAAAAATTCAACGGAGCATCAATTCATGAAGTAGCCGAATGCGTACTAAATTATTTATTAGTCCCAACAAAGAAACGATTTTGGGCGCACAAATTGTTCCTGAATTCATTAAGTTTGATTTAAAACAGGTATTTGACCGAGTTGCCACTTGCGCTGAATGTAATGAGCTTATTTACGATAATAGAGCGGCGGACACTCTTATTGTCGTGATTAGTTGGATCCCAGGCGAATTGACTGGGTACATTGAACATTCAAAGTATTTACCGAGCCGGCACGGCCACTATTTACCAATATAGAGAGCCCACTTACATATTCGAATCAATGAACGCAGAAATATAATATCACTGCGCATAAATTGCACATTTAGCCATTGAATCTAATTTACGGCGAGGCATAAATCAGTCTGCGCATTGAAAACACAGATAAATCGCATATATTTTCGTCGGACGCGCTGATTCCTTGCGTAAGTTCAGTCGTTAATTACGAAATAAATTCAGCCGTCAACGAGTTTTTGTTCGTTGCAGCGTTGTCGCCAAAATCAAATGGAGAAGGCAGGACTTGTTCTCTTGCCAAATATCCCAGCTGTGGACACGAAACGCGCACACTGAATACTGATTAAATCCACGTTATTGTTTTCGTTTTTTTTTTCACTTTCGTTCCTGGGACTTTGGCCGTCGACCTATTGAATTTTTCATGGCGTTCTTTATTGGAATTTGTTATGAGCTCCTCTGGCAACTGGCACGCTTAACGTCTATCTATATGATCGAATGACTCCGTAAGCGGAAGTTCGTCAATTATACCTACTCGGCGGTAGCATTAGCATACATTTCGCATCCAATCGAATGGGCCTTTATGGACGTTTGAATTGATTTTATTCGCTAAATAAAAATAAATGAGTCTATGTCCTGACAATCAATGCATTCAGTCGAGACGAACTCAGTGACAGGACCAATAAGACATCCCATGATACTACGTACAGTGCAGAAATCGTGTTTGTACACGATCATCAATTTGTTTAGATTGTATCTACGTATGTTTACAAGCATAAAAGTATCAAAACATTGTCACAGAAACTTTAAACATGACAATACAGCTATGAAAGCACATTAAACCCATTGAATGGCATCGACAAAAAGCACTAAAAATGTCAATTAATAGAAAATTTCAAGCGGAGTGACTCTTGCCGTAGTACCTCTGAAATATGCGACGATTTGGGGACTACGTTATGAAATAGATTGGTCTCTCTCTAACAGCTGAGAGCGCAGTTACAAAGAGTGGGCCAGATGCACACCCCAACTATCTACTAAAGCGCATTCGAAATAGTAAAGTGGATGATTTTATGAAGGTTACATTGCACATTTTTATGGAGGGCAAACAGAATCGATATCAGTAACTCATGCAAATGTTATATGTATCACGAATTTCACATTGAAATTCAAAATGTTTACTGAATGTTTTGCAAGTTACGAAAATAAAATTTCATATTTTAGAGATGAAAGCTGAATATATTGATTCAACAATCAATGAAAAATCCTTTTCAAAAACGTAATTTACCCAACGCGTTTTTTTGTATCACTTAAAGCAACCTGATTTGTATAAAGTATTTAATCCTTTTAGCGTTAATTTTGCGTTAAAAGCAACACCTGTTCATAATGAGTAGAAAAGAGTAAATCCCTTTAGTATTCACGCCCTAAGAGTTATTCTGGCAGGCTTTTTAAATCACGTTTTAGGATAAAAAATTGCTCAAGATAGGGATCCGTATTTACTGATACTGGGGAATGTAAGTTCAACTCGTTCGATATACAAAACATTTCATTTGCTAGAGCATTGCAACTGAATGTCTGTCGTATATCTTTGACATTGCGGTATGTTTTCGCGATCTGGTATCGAGGGTTATAAGCCGGTTTCCCCCGGCAAGGGAACTGATGTAGGACGTGCAAATAAACATGGTATTTTTATCGCCACAAACCTTTATATAGTTGCGGTCGATTTCGCCTCTTTATCTTCACAGAGCGGTGTTTGCTTTATCTCGAATAAAAAGAAAGGTATGTGTAGAGTCGAGGGCTTTGCGGCAATTGATTGCATTCGCTACGACTGGATCCGCGTAGCGTTGTAACAACTGGTTCTTATTGTAAGTAACTAGACCCCAATGGACCCGGGCTACTAATATTTACTATTTTATTAGTAATTTTTTGACAGGGAATTAGCGCTACCTCAAGCACTTTACGCTTTATACCTCAGATAAAAAAACAAATGAAAACTTCAAACAATTATTTCTAAAGTGCTTAACTTCGTCAACATGTACATTCGCACAATTTTATAGCCTTGAAAATTTTACGACCAGTAAAATGCTAAAACAAACATCATGCCTTACGCATGCAGATCTACATTCATAATTACCATTACTTTAACCGATAACACTGGTAGAGCAGTAAAAATGTATTATCTTTCCAGTGTGTGAAAAGTTAACGAGGTTCTATCAGCTAATTCGTTGTAACTCAAAATTAGCTCTTTATTGGAGTTGCGCGTTTGTTTGTTTCGAAGAAAATTTTCGATTCGATAAGAGGCCGTAAAACGCTGCCCCCTGTATCATAAAATCGGTTTTATTCTGCCAGCCGAATGGGAACCTTAAGGTGAAAGACAAACGACCTCAGATTTTTTTTGCATGACACGATGTCCCTGCATTGTTTTATGCTGGAAGGGTTACCGAGTTACGTAATGTTCCAGTAAACGTTTTTGGGACAATAAATTTTAATAGAGCAGAAATTTATAGTCAATTTGTGGGGACATTTACAGCTGATGAACAAAAAGTTTATTTTTCGTGGCCCTGTTTTTGTTGCTTCATAAAAAGACCCTGAATTTACAGTATCCCGTTTTGGAGTAAACCTGCTACTGGTATTGAGGTGTTTTACCCGTAGCTTTGGAATGAAAGTACATAAAGAACTAATTTTATTTTTGTACTATTGAACATAAATGCAAAACAAAATTTCATTATTTTCAAGTTTTCAGTTTATAGCATTGTTTCTGATGTACAACCCACATAAAAATTCCTTTGTCATGCAAATGCGGTAAGGATATACTCGAATGATTCTCCTTGACACAAAAACCTTGTATTCGCTTTACAAGACACATCAAAAAGTATAGAGTATTTTATACTGTACGACTATAAAAATAAATCCGGTCTGCCAGTAACTACAAGTATTCGAAACGAAGAAAAGCTTATATCGCTTATTGCAGTATTCCAATATATTGAAATTGTGATACAGACGCGGCAAGTTCTTTCATTAGGGTTGGAAAATAAAAACAATACAAGTGAAAAGGGTATCGGATAGTCTGCGCATACATGCCAGAGAAAATTTCCTATTATGATCCCTTCCCTAAAGTCAACTATGTATAGTCGTACGTACACACTATCGTAGCGAGCAATTGTCTGCTGGCCTTGCCAGGGATGATCACCATCTCATATATATTATATCGAATATGAGACAAAAATAAAAGAAAGAGGTAGATATCTGAGATAAAAAAGTGATTAAAACTCTGGGCAGGAAAGTGAAGTCGTATATTTAAAAGTGTAAATTTCTTACTTAAAGATAAGTCTGATTAAAGCATGTTATTTACGATAACTACTTCGCAATACTCATTAGGTAAATTACCGCTTCTGTTAGCTGGCGTTCAAGCGTTTTAGGAGTGATAAGGTCGACAAGATCCCATCCCTTCAGCCACCCGCACGACACGCACACTAAAATCTACACACACACAACAGGACCATCGCAACAAATACGCTTACACAAAGCTTAAGGTACGTATTTAGACATAGTTTCATCCGCGGCAAAAGTGGAAATTTCAATAAAAATGCAAATTTTTCCCAAGCAATTTCCTTCGCACTACCACGAGCCCCGTTATTGGGTCCTACTGCATTATCTTCGGGTTTGCTTATAACAGAGGTAGATGCGTAGTTGTGGGTATCCCGCAATTTACTTGTTAATTTTGTGTACCATCGAATTACTGTTATCTCACGCGCTCAAGAATAGAGTATAATCTCGGTAAACTGGCACTTTGTGAAGTTAAACCGAGTTGTAAACTGTATCAAGTCGAGTTAGTTGTGTTCGTTCTAGTTTCAAGTTATAGTTACTTTATTAGTTTCTTTTGATGTACGAAGTATAATTAGCACCGTAAACACGCTTGTAAATAACGTTGTAAAGGGCGGGTGCCTAAAAATCTGCATAATATTGCAGTGTATTTAAAACTTTCCGCTCGGGGTGGCTAAGGGTTGGGTAGGGAGAGGGAAGAGGGCAGATTAAGGACGTTGAAAGCGAGGAAAGAATACACAATTAGCTTTCTGCTACCTGCTGCTGATAACGCATCCAGTGAAGCTTGAACTATGCTCAGAGCTGGAGCAATCAAAGCTTGTTCGTTGGATGAGGAAGAGTCGAGTGTCAATTTAACTTGGTCGGTTTTAAGTCGAGGATTTTAAAAACGGGCGAGGAGTTTAGCTGCGACCGGAACCGAGGGACCGGATCGATCTACGGAACCCGGAATACTCTTTGGCTTTTGTTGAAAAATCTAAATTAGGTACTTAGTATTCGTGCGCGTCAGGAATGAAGTAGATAGCCTCTACAGTTATGGGGAGGATAAAATATAATCGTTGTTTGGAATTGGCTTATTTACTACGGGAGATAAGGGAAACGAAGAAAACAACGTCATGAGACCTAGCAATCACGGATAGGATTAGTGTGATAGATCCTTTTCGGAACTTATAATGGAATTTTCAAGATCAATCACTAGCATCTGCTTGTATTCATTCATGAACTGTCGAAACGCATTATTTACATAAAAAATTGTACTTCCCTATAGTAATTAAAGACTTCACATGAACGCATTAAGATCCCAGTTTTTACAAAACTGCTGTTTTTACAAAATGCTTTTTGGGCATTACCTTTTTAACAAATACAGGAAAGGATATCGTGTATTTGTTAAAAAGGTACTAATATTATAAATGCGAAAGTGTGTCTGTCTGTCTGCTAGCTCTTGACGCTCAAACCACTGCACCGATTGAGATGAAATTTGGTATAGAGACAGTTTGAGACCCTGGAAAGGACATAGGCTACATTTTGTCGTGATCTAAAAACATTAAGGGGGTGAAATGTGGGATGAAAATGGAAAATCCTACTCTTGCGGGCGAAGTCGCGGGGAACCACTAGTCTGTAAAAAAGCAAGGCGGACATCAAAACCAGCTTTAAACCTATGTTCAAAGCTGGTTTTGCAAAATATTATGTACCGGCATTTGTTTAAACACTAGAGCTAAAACTCCTTCTTACAAAAACATGCTGTTTTGAGCATTTCTCACTATGCAACGCTATTTTGTGATCCCTAGCGCACATATCCGATGTATAACAACCATTATTTCCTTCACATAAAGCTTATATTCAGTCAGACCAATTTTAAATCGCTTGTTCAGATATATAGGACGTTTGAAACCTCCACAGTGAATTCGCATCCATACGAGTAAAACGTTACCGAGTTATTTATGTTACAACAGTATATTGTTCGCACTGTACTTAAAATGTTGTATGCAATTATAAAATCTGATGAATAATAAGTACTTGTAAAGGTAATTTTGAGGGAACGACTTTCGATAATTTTTTTTCGACCAGCGATAATTCAAGGGCCATTTATTTATCACATTTTAGAGACAATAACCCTAATGATTTTTTTTTATTTCTGCAAAATTGCATTTTTTTGGTTTAGTTTTGTAAAAGGCTTAAAACTTAGCTGTTTTAAATTTTTTGCAAGATTCCTTTTTTTTTCCTCTATGACGGGTAATAATTTTTAATTGATCTTTATTTCACTTGATAGGTGATAGCGTTACCTTTCAAATGAGTCATTTTCATAACTTTTACCAATTTTAAATTTTTAATAATTAAAATGGCTGCCATTTCAAGAGGGGGGGAGTTAGAACCCATCATGGGGGTTATTTCTCGATAACATTTGATGAACTTATAGCCAATAAATTATCGCTAGTCCAAACCCGGAGACACTGTACAGCGAGAGCCTTTATGGTTTTGCAATAAGTCATAAAGCTGGTTTCAGCTGGTTGGTAAAATGATATCTTGAATATGATCATGCCATTATTCGATTAATATTATTCCCTACTTAGGTATAGCATAATGATGTTTAATTTAATGCTCGTTAAAAGTGTTATTAAAGTTGCATTTACAATGTAAGTAAATATTTAATTTAAAACGTAATTACCTATACAAGTTTGTATGATAGGAATCACGGCAAGTTAGTCCTATAAAATAAAAAAGGAAAAAATGCATTTACCTACCTGAATAAATACCTATAAGGTTATTTCTGTGCACATAATTATCTTTTGACATAATTAACGAGGAACAAGATGTATTATAACGACTATTATTCCTATTTCTAAGATCGTGCTAGCAAATTGGCTGCGCCATAGGGTTACTCTAACCCTACCTTTAATCATACAAATACCCTTAGCCCTGTTTTTTTTTTTCTACAAATAAATGGGTGGGCAAGTACTGTACAGAGCGAGTTAATGAAATTTGCTCATTAATCAACCTGTAGTAGAAGAAATATCTTAATACAGCCCACCCTTTTCTAATAAGGCCCGGGGGAGGAAATCCTCTAGTGATTTAGAGAGATTGTCGGTTAATCACGGTATGTCGACCACAAATTCGACGAACTACTGACGGGCCGAATGGCCCTTTTAGGCCCCGTGTGAGGTTATTAAGCTTAGGAATTATGGATGGGCGCTTTCGACGCGTTTTAGGGTTGACATTTTAATGGTTAAGTAGCTGCTAGTAAGAATTTACTCAGCAATTTAGAAGTAGGTACCTACTTATTAATAGACAATGACGCAGACGAAAGCAAGCTAAGACGTGTTTCAGCAAAACCTTCAAAATTTGCTTTCTTCTACGATCTGATAAAATTTATAAAGATAAATTTATTCGATTATCATATAATTACTCGTTATGTGTCTTAATTTAGTTTTTTCCGTACAATTTGACAAAGGTGTTTTAAGCAGTCCATATTTAAAAGCATGATATTTTAGAAGCTACAAATAACTACCGAATTAAAAATAAAGTGTCAAAGACTTAAGTCGTCCTGACTTTCGCATTAACGTTTTTAGCTTGGATATTTTTCGAATAAATACTTATTTTATTTAGTGAAAAATGTGGAATCGGGTATGGACGACGGCAGTGCGACATAAATCGCGTACCGAAGTCTTGCGACATGGCCAGAAGACTAAATTATGCCCCCGACCATATTAGCATGTTGATGTCACACAACAAAAAACAACAATCAATTTCATTAAATTGCTCTCTCGGCTAAAATACCCTATCTCTACCCATTCCGAGCATAAACCTACGTAATGATAACGTACCTGACGGACGTACCTACGTAAATGACTAATGTAATATGCACACTGCAAATTAAACCACAAAAATAATTACCCATCCAATATAGAATGTACAGAGCTTTAAACGTGGAAGTTATAGCTCTGAGATATACTTAACCTGTTCGCTTTACATCTAGTAGTACATGCAAGGGAGGGAATCGCCGAGATATCCGAACCCCGCTACACACAATTTATCCGTGTTCGATCAACCGTATACAGTCTCATTCGGTGATCTTCCCACACCTTTACCTGTTTCGGTATCTACAAGATAACAAAAAAAATATACACATACCATCGAAACGCTTTCGTTCACGCGGCACCTCGATAAAGTTATTCGATTCTAACGTTCTATATGAGCACCGATGGCTCTTATGATCTGAATTAATGTCATAATTGCGGCAGTTTCGGATAAAATAAATCGATATTGCGTGCTTACATAATACCGCCCGCAGTTTGTAGAACGAACGCCAATAACCAGTTTAAAGTGAACCCTATAAATTCACCGGACCAGGCCTATAGAGAGGCGATTCCAAGTGGCGCGGGGTGCGTGGGAGATCCTCGCAAGTGGAACCAAATTGAGCTATACAAGGCCGTTTCAAATGGATTTTCTAATCTGAATGCTTTGATTTATAACCGCCTATGGCCTATTACAATCAATTTATGTCTATCTCTGAACAGGTAATGTCCAACTCATTGCAAAGTGTTGCCATTAGGTACGTCGTTAGGGTAAATTATATTTTTACAAGCGAATGAGCCATAAATAGCGACTTTTATGGTAATTTTATTTACAACAAACCGTCGACTTTTAAATACGACGAGTACGAATTTGGAATAGCGCCAGTTACTCTAAGGTTTAAATTTAAATGTTAGTTAAATAACATTTATCTTGGTTTTAACCCGACATAAGTTTTGTAGAGACACATTAGCGGAAGCTTAAGGCGTCTCGAGAGAATATTCTAATTTAGCTGCTCAGTCTGTCTAGTTATTTCCGTCTATGAGTGTGTCTATTTTAAAATGGTCTGCGGTGTTTCTTTGAGCTTGGTCCGTTCGCTTGAATAAAGAAGTTTGGTTGGGTGGGGGCGGGGTCAGGATACGTTGGTCGTAGATACGTGTGGTATACAGAATAGACAATAGTAGGTGTGTATCGCGTTTTGTGAAATTGCGAGGAACTGAGAACGTTCCCTGTGTGCCCAGGGGAGATTGTCTGGACTAAACACCTCGTTGTTTCATTTTTGTTTTATTAGAATTCTACATGGTACATAATGAATCGCACCCTTGTTCCTGTTGGCTCGTATATTTAAAATAAGGGACTACATGGCACTCATATGTATGCACAGATCAAGTGCTTAGTTTCAAGATAACTAATATTTTATACTTAAATTTTATATTTCCATGTCTTTTTACGTAAAAGACTTCCACTACGTTTAGTTACAGTCGGCAGCACGTTAGGTTACCCATGTGAAATACGAAACCAGCTTGTATTATGTAGGGAATAGAGTCACTTTAAAAGTCAAAGTGGGGCAGTCTAACGTGCGACCGTATGTTATTATACATATAATTTCAATAATATATTGATATTGACAATTTCAGAATCGAGCCTAGATGAAGCAGTAATAACAAAAATACTTGATACATAATGAAACCGACATAGTGTGTCGATAAACTGTTGTAAGTAACCGAGCTACTTTCGAGGTTCTCACGAAAGTAAACTCTAATCTCATAATGGAAGGTGATCGTGATAATTTTATTTATTAGCCATGAAGTAGGATAGCTGTGGTCAGAGAATAATGCCAAACATGTTTGTAAGGGGGATATTTCAGGTCTACTTAATATAGTACAACATTTTGTATACAGCATTCTGGTACTGGCCCCTGAATATTAAGCCGAAAATTACGAGGCATACGCAACGTTTTGTCATAGGAATTTGACCGGAGTATGACAAGTCCCTATTACGTATTGAGATGAAGTTGGGTATTATGGCTGATTTATATTATTAAACATATTTTTAAATACTTTTATCAAACAAAAAGTTCTATAACTATCAATTAAGATATACCTAATGATTTTTTTTGCGATAGATGCAGTCAAATAACAAACATACCCATTGGGATTAAAGTAAACTAATTAAGCTGCCCATTAACAAGAAATACGAGTATATTATATGAAAATCTGCTTTACAAAATTAGATAAAAAATATCTGATTCAGAGAGATTATCAAGTATTCTTAAACCATATTTTTAAAGCGAAAAAAAAACACGATCTGATGGATACCTAAGAAAATTATGTTTGAGTGTATAAAAGTGGCAAAGTATCCAATAATTTCTTATCTTCAATGAGTAACAAGATACTATTTACTCTGTAAATATATTAACACGAAATACGACCTCACACCCTCAAGTCCGAACATCCATTAACAAAATCGCAAGACATCATCCCTGGCCCATTATTCCTTAATTCCACTATCGCCCATAATTATATCCCACACAATCCTGACGCCATACTTCACCGCATTATATCACAAGAATATCTATGAAATGCGCCATAACTGCTGTATGTCCTACATAACGAGAGGCGAGAGGTGAAAATCGAATAAAACTACCGTCGAAGGGCTGATATGAAGGATGTCACGATGAAAATGAGAGCCAAGTTCTATTGCAGCCAAAAATTTGCAGAATTTCCTTTACAACAAAAAGTTATATCATAATTGTCCAATTCTTCTACCTTAAAAACACTTAATCGTACTAAAATCATATTTTAAATTTCAAATACACCTACACGCATTCAAAAATAATCTGATCTTATAGTTGCGTTGTTAGAAGTTTAACGCTTAAACCGAGAAAATCCTAATATTCAGGGTGTTCGGTAAATCGTGTGCATTCTTAATATTTTTTAACTGAATACGGAATTTGTAGAGAATGTTTTGATAAAAAAGTATATGTGAAAACATACGGCATATTAAATAGGGCACACAATGTACAAAACTCCTTACTATGTATCATTTACACCTGCTATTTAATTATTTTTCTAAGATATACATTTTTTTCCCATACATATATGTAAGTATGTAGCATAGTACTTTTGGGATCAGCGAATTATTTTTTTTAAGAAGTTTTTGGAAAATCTGCGCATTGCAATGCAAGTGCAATCATGGCGTTGCCACTGTCATGCTCCAGATTTTAAATGAAGGAATCTAGCGAAAAAACCTATTGTGTATAAATACACATTCTATTTAATTCATTTTTATCAAGAATATGAAATTTTTACTGTTGTAGATGTTTGGGGTTAGTTTTTTGGATCAACTACAGATTATTTTTTCTAGATGTTTATGGAAAATCTGCGTGCAAACATGGCGTTCCCACTGCCGTGCCCCGGATTTTAAACGAAGGGTTCTAATGTTTGGTCATCGCGCTCCCGCTTGACCGAAGGGGCAATTTGGAGGCAGACAGCGGACCTATTTGCATCACAATGAGTGGGTCCCGTAGGTGGGGCTTCCGACGGATAAGCCCGCGTTTTGTATGTATAAATGTGCTACCCGTCTGGCTTGCTAAATTGTTGAATATTAATTTTTATTCCCAGTAAAACTTGTTAACTACGGGTATTGTTTCCACATTTGTGGTTATGCGCATTGAATGTGAAATGGGAGTTTACATTTTTTATGTTGAGATGTGTGTGGTTTCATGATACAAATGTGGGAAATAATATTTATAGAAATTCAAATTTGTTTTAAAAATACGACAACTGTGGCGGTAAAATGGTAGGCGGAGTAAAAATATTGAAATCCTACGAAAAGAAAAATCCTTGAAACTTTAATAAGCACTTTGCTATTAGGCATTGTAAATCCTACAAAGTCAATTGAAGTCAATTAAGGTATTTTAAAATATTCATCAATGTGCTCGAATAGAACTGCAATATTACTGCCTTCAATAAAATCGCAACAAATAAAATAAAATAGCGTGTGAACGATTACAAACAGAATAGTATGCACTGCAAAACGGCGCCAAGGCATCGAATGCGCTAGAAATACCAATTTACCGTCGTAATTTGCTATCTGCAACGCGGTATGCATTTAGAAGTGTTCTTGAATGCACTCAATATATTTTATTGCGTGGACAAAGCTATAAACCAGAGATTGAACCTATGCGCGGGAATTAAATCTTCAAGTATTGTTATCCGCAGTATAAATAGAGTTATGAAATTTTTATAAATCGTAGCAACCTATGACAACTAATGAAGATTATTGTACAATCTATCAGTCAATATCAAAGAGAGATGAATATGACTCTATAGCGTGTAAATAGTGTAAATGAAAGTTATGTTTTTAACTAATCTGTGTATTAATTGCAATAAATATTAAAATGGCATCCACATTGCCCCATTAGTGTAATGTGGTTGCCTAAAGCAATTGGTTGTGCATGATTTGAGGACGTGTGACAATGGCTCAATTGAATATTCATCAAATCCGAAGCATTTACTTTAAATAATAGAAGCAAAAAGCAATGTTTTCCTTTATTAATTGAGTCATAATAGTCATAATTTTTAATTCTGTACGATGTTTGTTTGTGATTTCCCAAATTAATAAATGCTTCTTTTTTTCTTTCTTTCTAGTCATTTTAATATAAGGAAAAAACATACTATACCTATCCCGGATAAACCCGGTCCCATTTAAGATGAGAAGGTGAAATAAATTTATTTATAGTTGATGATTACACAATATTCAGGGGCGTGTAAAATAATAGACGTTCTATAAAAGCTTGTATAAAATCGTTTGATGCCCCGGGCAAATCTTCTCAATAACCAACACTGTAGCAGTGGCCTTCCTAATCAATGCGAGCGACGTCCGCAATCACTCGTAATGGGCTGATGTATGACCATTATACACATACTGCATTCAGTATGCACTGGCTGCAGTTTGCAATCCCACATTACTCTCTTTGAAATAATAAAATGAATTGTTTCTGGTTTATCTCTATAGATTGTAATTTTACTAAGTTTTTTGTTTTATACCCGTGCCCGTGTACGAAAATATACAACGTAAAGGGTTACGTTGTCTTTTTTCGTGTATTATGTGATGTCCATTCATTAATAAATGTATTTTCTTTCTTTCTTTCTTTCAACAAACACACCAATTAACTAGCCCCAAACTAAGCGTGAGCTTGTGCTATATAGGATAGCTATATAGGATATAGGATAACGGATAGACATACTTATATACGTTTAAAAATCTATGACTTAGGTACAAAAGCTCGTGCTCATCGCACAAATATTTGCCCCTTGCGGGATTAGAACCCGCAATCTCTGGTTTTTAAGTCCGGAGCGCGGACTACACCAATACGTCGTCGTCTTAAACTCCTGTATTTAAGTTCAAGAGACCTATATCAATCAAATTCAGAAAGCGAGTAATCTTATATAATATATAATTTTAGATTGCAAAGTGAATGCTTATCACTTAAAAACAAAATTATAGCGAATATATTATTTTAACTGGATACGAGATTAACCTGGGTTTGATAATATGCAATAATGCTGTAAGGATGAATCGCATTACAATACGACAAACACAGCCAATGGACATTGCAATATTTTATGTAGAAAACCTAACATCGGAAAGCTAAACGGAGCTTCCCGATGTTAGGTTTTCTACATTTAACCTAAGAAAATAACATTTCTGTCCCTAACGGTTCTATTACTCGTATACAACGGAAAATGTGCACAGTATTTCACAGCACAGGTATTTCGAAGGTTTTATAGAAAACCTGCTTTTATAGAAAGCATCTATATTATTTGCACTATGAGTCGATTCTAAGGTCAGATTTGCAAAGAAATAGAAATCGAGCCTTCTGCGTTACTTTATTTTATTTCCAGCATTATTAAACACACACACGGCTTGCTGCATTTGTCTACTGTACTTTGCGAAAGTATATGTGCAAATAAATATGTATATTCATTTCTAAATTCCCATACTGGAAATTGTGCTTCTGTTTGTATGTTGTATCTTAAATATATGTTTGATCTGACGTAAGATATACCGAAAAGAAGATTCAAATCAATAGTCACATATAAAAATGCATAAAAAGAAACCAACAAAATATTGGATGAATTAATATTTTTAGAAACATATTTTTCACCATCCACAAAAGACAATACAATACAACCATAGTTTAGCTTAACATCAACTAATGATAAAACTGACATAACGGAATTGCTCAAAGCATGTTCTATTTATATCTAGACTCATAAAAACTAACCCTGCTAAAATAGAATGAATGTAGAAGAAAACTCCATAAAAGTCATAAATAAGTAAGACTCAATCAAAGCATGTTCTATTTTTAAAAACTTATTAAAACTAACCCTGATAAAAATAGAATTAAGAAAGAAAGACCACCGATCACCCAGCATGATTGCATAAGACGCAAACACGAAAGGGTATTTTCGCAGCGTGCATCCCCCATTACTGCTAAATTGCAGCAAAATGTATTGTTCCTCTAGAATTCAGTTTCCTTCGTAATCAGCAGTGCATTATCAGAGCAACGGCACACAATGAATACCAACTATGCAAGTATGCAGCGCTACGATGCGGTGTTGTGCTACGAAGCTACGGTGCTACGACGCAATGCTGTGCTACGAGTTGCATTACCGTTTTAAAACTTTTGTTCAAGATTCAGTAATGGAATTAAGTATTCAAAATAGTTTTGCATTTTCATAATTGACAAAAACATTTGCCCCTTGCGGGATTCGAACCCGCAACCTCTGGTTTTGTAGTCCTGAGTGCGGACTACACCAAGACGTCGTCGTTTTAAAATCCTGTATTTAAGTTCAAGAGACCTATATCAGTCAAATTCAGAAAGCGAGTATAATACAAGCGCTAATGTAAGATAATATACAGGGTCTAACGAAATTAGTTATCAACCGACAAAGGGGGTTATCCTTACATCATACTGAATACGATGGCAAAAAATGAACCATAGTTTTATAGTCATCTTTTAAAGTTATATTTTCTAACAAAATAATTCAATTTACGCATTGTACGAAAATCACACACACACAAATAGTGTGTTTTTTCACAACTGAGAATTGCGAATATCTCAGTAACTAGGCTGAATTTTTGGCCTAAATTTGGTGAGCTCGATCAGTGTGATGTATAAATATCCCCCATTGCCGGTTAATAACTAATTTCGTTAGACCCTATAGAATCAAGTAGGTAATTTGCTTGCTCTGTTTATTGGATACTATTATCAATTTAAAAAAATAAGAGTTTCCCAGACAGGTACGTGCTAACCTTACTTATTTACTTTACAGAATGTTTTTTTTTAATTTAAAATAGGTTTTATTTTATTTTATTTGAAATCGATTTACTCCTGACTCTAAACTATGCCAGACTTGGCGTAGACAAAGTCGAAGGTGGAGTGAGAAAAACCCTGTTCAATCTGACTTTGAAGATTTTAGATACTAATAAATTGTTCCAATTTATCACTCCAATAACGTAGCCCCATATTAATTATTAAGCGTGCGTTTATGCTATGGTGACTAGGATTACGGATAGACATACTAATACGTTTATAAACATCGACGACTTAAGTACAAAATAATGCTCGTGCTCATCATACAAACATTTTCCCCTGCGGGATTTGACCGCAACCGCTGGTTTTATAGTCCGGAACGCGAACTACTAACCCAAGACGGATTTCGGAATGTATAGTTATTAATTATGATAGTAAATCGGAGGCTTTGCATTATTAATTATTATTATTTTTAAAATGATAGGCATTCACAATGCAATCTTAAGATTATATATTGCACTTGAAATAATGACCACTTAAGGCAGGAAGAGGTGCGGTCATTATTTCAAGTTCAATATCTAATCTCTAGTTTTTTCATCATATTTTACACGTATTTAGCTAAGCTACCTAGAAGTTAGGCAACAAAATATAAAATAAATCACCATTTAATAACATAAAAAATGTTAATGTGTAGAGTTAACACAGCCAGCAATACAACTTTTATATTTATCCATAATTTGAAAAATTTTTTACCTAGTGTTGTTAGGTAATGCAGGAATGTTTCAAAGATTTCAATAACAAAGTGCCCACTGTACTGTTGCGGATAAGTGAAATTTATATTTCTATTTTGCGTTGTAAAGTATCGAAAGGGATAATACGCGATGAGCCAAGAAACGCAAAGGACAAAGTAATTTTAAATTGTTAAAATATTACAACCCACGCGGTGTTTGTTCTCAAACGGTCACTTACCCGATCTTGGTATGTGCAGACGTATAAACATGGACAATAGAACACACCTAGACCTACAAAACTGCCTTTTGAAACACACCACGCGTCCGAACACTTCAAAAAATTATAAAAACAACCTAAAAACTGTAAAAAGAAACAATAGAACATAAACAATGAGACGAGAATTTAAAAAACAAGAGACAATGAGAGAACAACAAATAACTCTGACAATAGTAACCCTTTCGTCAAAATATGTCGAATCGACACTTCCTTGTTGTGTCGTAAATCTAAGCGTTAAAATTTTGAGACAATAACTTTTTTATTTCAATAGAAATATGACCGTCGAGACATTTTAAATACAATCACGTGTTTTGGTACACCATTTTTGAATCAGTAGTCAGTTAACTCAGTAACGTTGAAGTTATGACGATAACCATAAAAATAAAAGTTAATAAGTTTTCAGTTTACGTTTAAAATTTCTGTTCAAACAAAAACAACGTCTACGTGAAATTCTGTGGCATGTAAGTTGTATTTTATCATTTTTTCGGAAGAGTTTAACTTTAACTACAAATCCATTCTTGTCACATACAAATTACATATTTAACCCAAACTTATGCAATAACAATCCGGTGGAACATATCGTGATCATATTTTAAGCTGTCAGAACAATATGGCGCCCGAAGCCCCTATTAGCAACATTCGAAACTTAGTCGCAACTTTAATTGGGGTAACTTGCCTTCTGCTTGTGAACTAACAATTGATTTGTGTACAGTCGCCTGGTTCTAGCTACATAATATACCTACGAGGAAAAATAATAGTCACAAAAAAAAGAAAATAAATCTAAATAAATGCAATCAATTATTTGAATTTGAATTTGAAATAGTAGTAGTAATCTTTCTTCAAGAATTAGGATCCTAAAATGCTTATTTTTTATAGAAATTGATATTGTTAAATCAACATAAGCCCTCACTTTAAATAAGTAGCCCACACACGTGCAAAATTAAATAAAAAACGATCGACTTGTTATCAAAAATAACTGGCATGCCGCGGAATGTTATTACACTAGGACTTAATAATCTTGAAGTATGACGCAGGCGGTACGTTTTATAAGATATCCATATCGAAAATGATGCCTATCGAATTAACTGATTAAAACTTTTAAAATATTTCAATCCCTTGGCTGTCACTACACGCAAGTGTGAAACTATCATGTTAAAAATTACCAGTGCGTACAAAAATAGTCATGGCATAACATCATTGAATGTACAGAAAATTGCTTACTGTCTTGATATTTTGTAAGCATTTTCTTTTAACCCTTGTCAATTAGGATAAAAAAAACATGTTATCACCATGTAAAGTCACTTGTAACTTTACCAGTGGGACGTGTCGCACGTAACAAGGACATAGTTTGTCAAAACGCAATAGACATCACTTAACGAATACACAATCGACGGCTTTTTTAATTAAACTGTGCCCAACGCACTTGCTTTTACCAATGTTCATTCATTAATTTAATTGCCAATCAATTTTCAACTTTGTTTCGTGAGTGATAAAGTAGGCTCTGTTGAATTTACTTGTTACTATAAGAACAGTGATCATCTACGATGTTTTCGGCATTTAGGTGCCGCTTTTTATGTGGTATACACACGTAATTAAGCAATAAATTGGTGAGAAAATATTGTTTAATTACACTTATGGAGCTTTTGCTTTCCTACGGCGAAGAGGCCGAAAATATATTATGTACATTTTACAAGATTAGTTAATATGAAACTAAAAATAAAAACGTCCATATCCGTTCTAATTTGAGTAAATAGTAAACATGTTAATGTTCTACTAAATCATTCAATGTTCAATTGATAAGATAGTTTAATAAAGTGTTTCTAATTATGGCTGCATTGTAATTATTCATATTTTGACCATAAATTGAAACATATTCCTATTTAATTAGCTCAGATTTATTGAACCTTGATATGATAAATAATAAGGGTAGTACGTGATGTCGAGCGCCGAAGCAAATATTTTGTCAGAAAAGTACCTATTGATTTAAAGATTTGACTTAGTATTAAAAAAAGAGCCATAAAATATGATACGTAAATATTAATTATGATAAAAAGACATTTTTCTAAATTAGCAGATATTGTTTTTTGAATATTCCAAGTAAAAATATTGTTAGCTATTCAGCTTACGTAAATAAATAAGTTACCAAGCCACTTCGTCGTCAACTTTTTTATTGAAACGAAAAGAAAAAATAAACTCGCGAACAAAAGCAAATCGCACAAAAATATTCGAGGCGACAATCAATTGGAATACCAACGCCTCGCAGATTGGATAAGTTTACAAAGAACGTGACTGGCCGCTGTACATAACTAAGGCTATATATAAAGTAAGTACATGTTTAACGATGTTAATCAGCAGCTATAGCCTCGGATCGTGGAATTTAAACAACAATTAAGCAAGTTTCGACCCCAAATTAACGACAGCGCGAACTTTCACAGTCATTAGCCCGAATAGAAATTGGACGAGATGTTTTTTAGCCTTCTCAACAAAGCATTTTAACTAAGTCTACTGTTTTACAAAGCTATGTACATTTTAAATACGTTTTGCAGCAATTAATTTCGTTTTGTAGTCTTAATTAATTCATTCTTAACTAAATATTTCAAATAAATTACTTTAGTCGAAATTGAGAGAATAAGCAATCTTCTTAATAGCTTCATTAGGAAACTATTCTCAAATTAATAAACACATTTGTTTATTTCTTAAGCAAACTTAAATTTCCTACGATCTATAATATTCTTTATATAAAGGCTCATAAACTGTTAAAGAACGTTTGAATTTTTATGGTCACTACATTACCATGGTTATTTACGGGATTTCGGTAAGTACCATGTACTGTACCTTGTTATTTGTGAGATTCCGATATTTGCAAGTGCCGAAATATGAGAAACTTACATAATAAAAAGGTGCAATGATGGTGCAACATGGTAGCAATCCCGGGTATAACAATTTTAATGTTGAAAACGATTAAAACTTCCTGAACTAAATTACTTAATAATATGATTTGTTCAAAACCTTTAACCTTTGTCTTACCATGTACTGAGGTAATAACAGAAATAACAGACACAGATGCAAAATATTCAAGTCTCAATACTCGTTACGTTTTTAGTCTTGCAACACATAAAAAGTCAGTGGAAAGAGTAAGATGTCCTAGTCTAGGTCATCTAAGCTACAAAATGTTTTTAAAGTCTCTCAAAATTAAAAACGTATTCCGCGAACAAAGAGCGAAACCAGACGAAGCAGGACGAAGCGGAGCGAAGTGCGCGGCAGACGATGAGCGCGCTGAGCGAAGTTTCAATTACTCCATGTAATTAAGAGGCCGAGAACTTCTCTCCTATTAAATGGCTTCGCTTTATCGCTTATGGGATCGACTTAATTTTTGTTGCCCGATCCACCGGTATGCCGACTTGAATTTAGAACGGAATCTCGATTTATGGGGCAAAAATTCCTTTTTGTTATTAAGTGAGATATATTTGAGCCACCTGCCGGGATAGTGCTATGTTGCCTTTGGAGTGACTTGGATAAATATATTGTCAGGTATGTTCCTGAACAAAATTATGATTTTTGTGAACGTGCGTACTTGAAGGTTTAAATCTCATGCCAGGACACCAATTGGTATGATAAATTAACTGGACCCATAGTAAAATAAAAAAATGTATCGATACTTAATATTACAAATGCGAAAGTGTTTATTGTCTGTCCATCTCTCTGTTACTTCTTGACACTTAAACTACTAAACTGATTGAAATGAAATTTGGTGTAGAGCTAATTTAAGAATCTAGGAAGAAGTTAGGCAACTTTTTGTCGCAATATAAAACATGAGAGTTTATATGGAAAATCCGACTTTTGGCTGCAGGCGAAGTCGTGGGGAACCGCTAGTTGTATATAAATATTTTCTAGAAACGAATCTTTTTTCTACTTTGTTAATGATACGTCAAACTTATATACGAGTTTAAAGTAGTTAGGAACATTTATTTAAGAAAATTGTAAAAAAATAACCCTTACAAAAAACGTAAGTTTGTTTCTTGCTTACCTACTAGGTTTGCTCTATAACAAAAGGTCGAGTTTAGATAGGTAGGCACATGTGTGTATGAGGTTTGCGGATGACTGAAAAATACAGTCGGAGTCAAATTGTGAAATCAAATTTGTACAAATTCACATGAATGCTATTAGGAACCTAACATTAAATCCGCCAAATTGTCCTTTCTTTTTTTGGTGCAATAAAGTTTAAATAAAAATAAATAAAATAAAAGAACAAGAAGCAAAGGGAGATACCTCATAACAGCCAATGTGTAACTAATAACAATAAATAACGAGAACGGCTCAATCAATATACATTTGAAATTTACAATCAAACTCTATGTTCAACGGATTCCTTTGAGTAAAGGCGCTAGCTACTAGTGGATATTCCAATACAAAGTCGTTACGTTATTGAAGATTTTAACACGAAAAGATGGTATTAGTTGTTGATTTAATAGTGAAGCTTAGAATAACTTGTACAAAAGTCGTAGCTGTTTGGCTACGACTTTTGTACAAGTTATTCTCACGAAGGTTTCTTCGTGAGACCACACTTACAGTTAATTTCAATGGTTTTGCCATTGTATATAACCAAGGCTCTACCTTTAAGTGCTCATTTGCCCTTACTAACACCTGTCATTATTTCCCGCTAAAACAAACAAGAGAAAAGGAACACACTTAGCTGACTGTACAACCAACATGGCCGCTCGTAAAGGCAGAGTTGTAAAATAAGTAAAAATAAAGGGCTCGCCGGCTACGGGCGAAGTTCAAAGGAACTTTTGCTTTTTAACCAGTCGGTCGCAAGTTAAATTGGTTCTGTACCGTCCGAGGGCGGGATGGGACTAAGTTTTGATGTTCTAGGTATGGGATAGTTTTACGATCCGCAAAATTATAGTTGGTTAATTGCAAAACAGGTAGAGCTAACGAGCTTCGCAAAGAAATGAAGTCGTGATTTTAAACGCTGTATTCATGAACGTAGGAAATGAGTTCCAAACACAGTCTGTGCATCTATTCCAATTATTATTCTATTACTAAATTATGTATTTGCATTGTTATCGATAGCTTGATACCTTACTGACAAGTTTTGAGAAAGCTATATAAGGGCGGTAGGTACGTTTGCGTATGTGGTTGAGGAGAAAAAAGTTCTTACAACTGGTAAAAATTAACCTAAGGTGTATACCGCTACTGAAGACTAATCAACTTAAGAGTCAGACAGCCAGTATAATTGTACAGTGGGCTCCGCATCAACTTACTCAAACCTGTCGAAATATGTTAAATGATTTGGAATTCTATGTGATCAACATAAGGTTTAAAAAAATGGTTGCGGAAATTTGACAGACTGGGTAGGTTGATGTGGGGCCATGTGTAGGTACTCGTACATCAAATGTCTAATAAATTATCAAGCTAATTAATTATTTTAATTTAATGGGTAAAACGTTTGTGCATTTTAAAATTTATAAATTTCTGAAAGTATAATAAATATTAATAAGTTGTTACATGCAAAATTAAGTACCGTTGAACGCATCAGTTAATATGATCTAGCACAAAAAAGCAGTTTTAATGTTAATAAGTCAGTCTTCTTTCTCTCACAACATTTATTATGTATGATTTACACACATTACATAAAAAAGGCATAACTTGTAGTTGTAGGTAGTATTTAGGTATGATTTTTTAAAATATTTTGAAAGATAATTTATGTTCCACTTTTAATGTTTGATCCTTCTTTCTTAATTTATCTAAGTGTCGACATACGTTTTAATCTCTTTTTTTAAAGATTTGGTATCCTTGAAGTCATCAAGAGTATCGTTACACCATGTAATTCACCAAGTGCATTGACCCTTAAGCCATAACTCTCTATCCGTCTCGTGATACTTAATTGGTAATCGATCGGTTGATTAAAGTTTATGGCTCCGCAAACATGTAGATTCTAATCCTCGAGCCTGACATTTTACTGTGTGTTTTAACCACATGGAACACCAAGTTAACTACGTGGAAGCGCACGTACACGCTGTTTTTTAACGACGCGACGTACCTACCTATAACAAAGAATATTCAGGGTGCCCGGGTTTCGCTTATGATAATTTAAAAGCCTTTTATTTATCAAATTTTAGAGACATAATCCTAATGATTTAAAAAAAAATAGTAAAATTGCATTTTCGGGTTTAGTTTTGTAAAAGGTTGTTTCAGTGTTTTAAAAAAATATTTTTTTCCTCTATGACGGTTAATAATTTTGATTTGATTTTTATTTCACTTGATAAGCGATAGCGTTACCTTTCAAACGAAGCATTTTCATTTCTTTTAAGGCTTCCAGATTCATAGAAATAGTATTTTTTAAATAATTAAAATGGCTGCCATTTCAAGACGGGGTTAGTTAGAACCCAACATGGGGTTTTTTTTCTATAACATTTTGATGAACTAATAACCCATAAATTATCGCTAGTCCAAATCCGGAAACACTTTATACACTCTTACGTGTGGTTCGTATTCACGAAAATTTATTTTTAATTTTACTCGTAGGAGATAGCTGGTACGAATCTAGTGTTTTCAGATATACGAAAGAGCACTTATTACGTTTAATGCCATTGCATTAAATGTAATAAGTGCTCTTTCGTTTTTGACATACAAATCAGTGCATTGTGTTTCTAAATCATGAAAAGGGAATTTTGATTATACAAACTGGGTAAATTATGACAAAATGACTATGCTTGTTGTGATCTTTAAATTACCATGAAATAGAAAAAGAAAGCATTTATTTGGAAGACCACACAAGACAAAGTAAAGAAAAACAACAACTGACGAAAATAATACCAAAAAAAAAACAATCTAAGAAAGTGTACCAAAGAGGTTCTTGACTTTGAATGACTGGTTTTGATACTGTTAAACCTGCAGCATAGATAACTTAATAGTATTTCATTCCTAGTCCCACTAATAACAGTCAATGTGGCTTATCCGATAAACAGAATGCACTTTATGGTTTTCAGGGGTTTCGTGATCAAATACAGAACTCTAAATCGAAACACTGGGTTCACTCGCTGCAAATCGTTCGCCATTTGTGTAAGTGTTATCGTATTTACAACCGATTGACAATCGATATAAATATCGATACCGTACGTTTGCACGAGTTCTCTTCAGTAAACGACAGGCATACTCGTACCTACTACAGGCTACTGAAGTTATTGCAATTTCATGTTGTGTCGATAACACGCCACGGAATGAAATCACTTTTTATACCAATATTTCCGATTCCTAAACTTATTTAACAACTTAAAATGCTCGTAAATAGTGATAAAATAACAGATGTCACTGTTAACATTAAGTCATTTAGACGACCATCTTGGTGTAGTGGTTCGCACCCCGGACTACTAAATCAGGCGGTTGCGGGTTCGAATCCCGCACGAGTATTTGTACCTAAGTCATGGATGTATAAACTTATATAAGTATGTCTATCCGTTATCCTAGTCACCATAGCACAAGCTCACGCTTAGTTTGGGTCTAGGTAATTGGTGTGTTTGTTGAAACTATTATGTTATTTATTTAAGTTAACTTTAATGATTTCAATCCATCGCATCACCGTTGAAGAATGTTTCAATACAGGAAACACGATTGACTTACTAAGATTGAACTTCAAAAATCTCCGTGGAAAATTCAAAGCATTTTATAGTAACTTACTTTTACTACGGTTTAATGTTTTCACCGCATAAAACATCGGTTACCATCAAAACGATCCCGAATCGGCTACTAAATCGATTTTCGATTTCGATTCGCATAGACGGCCGACCGGTTGCTGTGTACGGCGCCGGATCTGGGTTCAATGCCTGTTCGAATCACTCATTCTTCCAAGCAATTTACTACCGACCTGATAACAACAATGTAGCATCCATATAAAAAGGAAACCTAAATCATTACTGATGTAAAACTGATTCACTGCATCAATAAAATTTCGCGAGACAATCCAAGGCTGTAAATGTCATAAAATTATTTACTCGGGTTAACCCTTGCCGCGTTTGTTTATAACTAACAGTATCGATGATTTATTATTGTACATATCTGTTTAATGTGTGTACGGATGGCCCATAAACTGTTTTATGTGACACTTTACGGCGGAGCAACCTCAGAAATGCTTTTATTGATATCTAAGCGCCATACAGAATTGATATTATTGGTCGAGGTGGTTCCGAAAGGCTATGCGCTTTTAATGACTCCAAGATGACCGCATATGATTAGTGATTTGTATTTTTAATGATTTTTATTTTTTTGTCGTGAAACCTGTAAAAACTAGGCGCAACTAAAAAAATGTGCTTCTACATAATTTTTCTCAACAAATTCATATAATAAGTACATAAGGGAATACCAAGCAGTATCAATACTTAATTGTTTTCTCTGAAAGGAGATAAAAGGCATTTAGCATCAAATGAACCACTCTATAAATAATTCAAGGAAGTTTACCTCTTAGTTAAACAAACAGTTAATAATCCTACTACCTACACTATCATAAAATGCCCATGTTTTTCATTTACTAAAAACCTTTTGATCTTATAAACAGCTCAATCGATGAAATAGTGATGATCATAACAGTTTTCCGGGAGGGAAATCATTTCCTCTTGTACATTTTACAAACGATATTAACCATTCAATATTCTCTCCTTGTTGATTTCCTCTTTTCATTTCAAAATTCTTTGCTGAATCACAATATTTAGAATAAGCCACTTATATCATTTTAAACACGCAACACAAATTTTATCATAAACTTAACGAAACCAAACACTATTTACACACATTTTACCACAACTTTGTTGTTACCGCAAAAAGAAACACGCAAAACGTTTGCCTTTACAACCAAAACTGCACTGAGAGCATTTCGCTTTTTTGCACCCTAATACCTGTGATCATTGCTTTAACTCTTCTCTATTGTTACGTAATTACCTGAACAGTTATATTTTTTACAAAGACACCTTTTTACAGCTTTGTGCTCTGAAACGCCAATCAATTTTCACCCCTGTTTGAAACTCATAAAGTCGACTTCATGATTCTGGCGCAGTGTTGGCTGTGACAGGAAAATTATTACACCTCAAAGGGTTGAGTAATAGTGTGATGGTTTTATGGTTTTTCGTTGCGCAATTTTCTTTCATTGTGCACCATCAGGGTACTTTATTTAAATGCGACTCCAACAAAATTGATCCTTGATGAAACTTTTTGGTTAGTTATGTATTATTTATTTTGTTTCTTTTTAAATGAGTGGGAATTGAATTAGTTTATAAATCCAATGCCGCTTTGATAAAAAAATAACATATGTTTTTTTCACCGATTCATTTATGGAAACAGGACAAGAAATTAAAAGTCTTAGAATTGACCTCTACTTTCGAGTATCTATAGTGTCTAAATCTGTAAGTGCTTATTATTAAAGTAATCCTTTTAGGTTTATTACTATTTCTTGTTCTACAGATCTACCAAGGATCAAAATCTTTAAAGCGCCATACAATGTTTGTTTTACTCCGCAATTAACCACTGGACCGTCTACAAATCGAAGTCGGACGGTGCATAGACAATGCTATTGTCGTGTCACGCAACCCTTTCTCTCTGGAACCGAGGGCAATAAGGTGGTAACAATGAATTCCTTGTTTTGTGCTGAATTGCGGCACCAGGTAACGAGTACAGTCAGCGTTGATTGACGTGTCCAACGGTACTTGGTTGATGTCTTTCGGAAAGGATACTAAAATTATGAAATGCGTAAGGTTTTTCTTACTGAAGTCTGCGTTTGGCCCTCGGCTTGCGCAGAGCCACGTGTGCCACCGGCTACTTGTCCTACCCTCGGTGTTGCAACACATTACCCGCAGAGGAAAGTTCTATCTTTTTAATATTAGTTAATTTACTTGTTTTGGGAGGCACGCCCTTAAAATAGTGTCTGGCGCCCTACCTTTTTCTTACCTTTTACTTTAATCTACCTTACTGCTCCATTTTGTTGTGCGTCACCACTCTCCAACGCTCGGTAAACCCAAATATCTTGCCCGCGCTCTACCTATGAGCTAAGCCTTACTTTTTAATTAATTTATGAATTGTACTATATTTAACCATATTTCTTTATTTCATTATATTGTTTTTTTTATTATATTGACATTTGTTGGTATATTATAAAATGTTAAATAAATAAATATTATAATTACCAAACTTGGGCGCCCAAAATGGGGCGCTACTGTTAAATAAAAAAAAGTCAATATATATCCTGACGGTGCTGATCCAACGCCACAAGTGTATAAAGTAGTTCTACGCCTCCAGACCCTAGGAATAGAAAGCAACTATGAACACATAACCTATCATGGGTCATTGAGACACCAACAAGATCACAAAATAAACCCAAAACGGGAAAGAAAAGAATACTCACAATAATAACTTGACAACAACTTGCGGATAAATGTGTGATGGCCTTAGCAGGAAACTTGTACAAGGGCTTCACACTTCTTCATACAGGTTAGTCAGCGATGCTCGGATGACTTGGAGATGAACTTAAGTCTTCTGAAGGCGACACAGGAAAAGAGCCTTGAAGACCGTTTCGCCCTATTTATATGGTCAGCTCATCTACCAGTAATTTTAAATAATTCGAGAATCAGGAAGGAACGTCATAGTAAGGCAAGTTGAAAACAAAATTACTTTTAGCAATAAGTAAATAGCAAAGGACCTCAGTCCATACAGCCAAGTCAGTTCACAAGACGAAACAAAACTCAATTTCGAAATAATCTAATATGATAAATCATGGTAGTGAGAGTATGACAAAATCAAATTTTAACAGATAAAACAAATAAACATCAACACAGATTGTTGATAAAATAGCTGAGCTATAAGAAAAAGACTAACCATAAAATTGACACAAAGTCCCGTGACAGCGACGTAATAAGCTAAAAAGAATATATAATCTATGTAAATCTGTCACTGTCAACGCATCAGGTTATTTGTTTTGGTCAATTACTGTTTATGTTTAGTTAATTAGTGCAGTTAATCACTGATAAATGATCAAAATGGAATTGTATGTGAATTATTTTTACGGTAAGGAATTATATATGTAACAATGTAATGCTTTTTAATTTCATCACATAAGTACCTATATATGTATTTTTATTTCTTCTTTCAAACACCTGATAAGCTTACCTTCTTAATACACACATCAACACTGTCTAGGGATATACAAAACATAGTATTATTGTATTAAAAATATATACTTCAATAAACAACGGATGTAAGACGGTACTGTTTCAACCCACGTTCAGAGAAGAAACATATGCATAGGTTACTAATTCAACCCTTTTTCTGACACTCTGATCAAAACCACAACAATTTATAATTTTTATTAATAACAGCTAATACATAACAGTACCAGGTTAATACCAAATTAACTAGACAGCCAACAGCTCCACCTAGGCACCAAAACGTGAACTATCTGTTCAAAATACAGTAGCTCCATCTGCAAGGGTGGATGTTTGCGAGTCACCCCTATCTGCGAAATGAGCCAGGGGCGACAATGAGGCGGCCTATTACGTAACGCGGTCGCTGTCATATACGAGAAAAGACTCTATCAAAATAGAACACAAAGAATTAGACAGATCTTTTTTATGCCAAAGTGACATTACATCGGAAAAATGACACGAGTTCATATGAAACCATGGCTGTATTAACAGCAAGTTCTCTCACTCGAAACAAAATTGCTTTAAAGTCATATTATGAAGGTTAACCTACAAATTGATAGGTATGTGATAAACATACACCGTAATCAAAAATTATTCTATTTTACGTCTGGATTTTGTACAAATGAAAGCTCGTGTGAGCTTTTTTCTTTGATAATTAGTTATAGATAAGATTGTACTGCTTGTTTTGTGACTAGATTTATTCAGTTCAGACCTCATGAAAATGAATGGACATTTATCGATAAATATAATAAATAAATAGTATTTGTAGAATTTTATGTATCTACATAGTAAGTTATGAAATAAGTAACAACGTTATTTGAAAACATTTAAGCTTTAAATTGACTGCATTTAATTTTACTAAGCAATACCTTGCCATAAATGTCAAAATGGGATTTAACGTCAAATTAGCCACATATTATTAAACACTAAAACCGCTCTGTTCTAAATAAATCAGTCTTTATGATGTACATTGTAATGCAGAATGTCCTTGTAAGATAGGCAGTTGCGATTGCAAAATAGTGTTACAAAGTTGCTTACTGCTTTAACGTGGTGTAATGGCAAATATCTGCTAATATAATGAGGTTCTTACGTGTTTCTGTCACTAATGATAGGAGTATCTTGCACGTTGGATAATTCTCAAAAAATGGTAGGTAGTTTACCTCCCAGAACTGATTTTTAAACTATCTTTAGCGCATTTTTTCTGTAAAACTAAGTAACAATGTGTTATTATGACATCACTAAATAATAATTGAAAATGATACTTAGTAGTTGTTTGTGGCGTTAGTATTTCAAACCCATGCCGTGGCGGGTTAAGCAATTTTTTCGTGTATAGTATATCTAGTAAAGTAAAGTCAGCCTATATATATCCCACTGCTGGGAAAAGGTATCACCTCAACTATGAGGATACCTCCTCATAGTTGAGCTAGCCATACTCCACCACGCGGGCTCAGTGCGGATTGGTGGAGGGGTGTGTAAGGTAAGTGACTAACCTTACCGTCAGACGTTATCAAGCCGCCCTAGGGCCTATGACTAGGCTTAACGACTGATACCAACAGATATTAGCCGGGACCAACTGCTTAAAGTACCTTCCGAAGCACGGAGATGCTTGTCATGGACGTCACTTACATGGTCGGAATGGTCACCTATCCAATCACGACCGCGCCGTGGGTTGCTTAACTTTGGTATCACTACCAAAGCGCTGCCGCCATGCGCCACTGCGCCACAAGCACCTCGTAAATTATTGTATTTAAGTAATAAATATTCGCCTTTGCAATCTAAATATTAGATATTATTGCACTTGAAGACATGACCACTAGAGACGGGAGTATATATCTAGTGTTCCGTATGAGGCTTAGTATTTATTTTTGAATAATTACAGTAGATATAATAATAATTAACCTTTTATTTCCTCCTCAACACAATAGGGTTTAAAATTACGTACAATTAAAATCTAAGTTATCTTATTTCCTAAGGTGCGAAGGCCGGTGCTAGAGGGGTTAAATTACCAGTGGTACAGGTCACCAGGCCCCGCCAGTGGATACAGAAGATCCAGTAAAGGGAGATCAATACAACGTAGTGTAGAACTACCAGGAACAGATAAACAATTTAAGAAAAAGCAATAATCCAAAAAAAAGAATATATATAATAGATAACAGAGTCCTTACTAATATAAAAAAGAGTGTTAATCTTGTAAATAAGAATACGCATATGAGTTTGTTTGCAATGAGTGATGAAAACTAAGAAGTAAGTTTTTTTTATTTACAAGTATGAAAGTCTTGATACGTAATCGACACCTTTTTCTATCCAATGTGTTGGCAACGTTGCGACGTCGTAAAATCTGATAATGTAATTAACTCCAACACTGTTGAATCAATTTAAAACACAAAACGTATGAATTTACTACTTCCTAAATCAATAATTATACAAATTATTGTAATTAAATTAAATTATATCAATTCTGACTAGATTTTCCAGATAAAATAAAAGTTACATAGATGCTCTGGCCAGCACATCAGACTGCCCATTTAAGTTGCTAAGATTACCTTATTACAGCTACTCAAGATAACGCACTATTTCGCTTGATAATACTTTTGTTTTTTACCTACACGTACTATAAATATTTGTGCCTGTAAACTGGGTTAGCAAATAGGTATCTTACACATTGCAAAAATGCGGTTGATTTTGGCAAAACAAAGAATTTGTGATGAACAAAACCCATGACTTCCGTGAAAAACTAAACTAAAAAAGTGGAAGTTGGTCTAGTAAAGGTGCGACATTTAGCAGTAAAATAACGGAACCTTTGACAGTTTAGTCTAATAAACAACTCTTTGCTAAATTATTTCGAACTTAAATTTACCGTACCGCTCCTAAATAACTAGTGGTTTGGCACCCCCAAATCATTAGGGAACCAAAGAAATTACATTACAAACGTAGCCTACAAAACTACATGCAACTAATATCGTGTTCTTAAGCAATAAATTCTCATAATTGAGCCACTTTTGGTTGTTACTCGCACCGGTCGGATAAACGGAAAAAAATCGAGCCCGTACCGAAATTGCGTGACTTTAATAAATACTCTCTTTATATACGCACTTATATAAATATAAGAACACGTGTTCGCAAGGAAACGGGCGATACGCGTCGAATGACAATGCGATTTCCCTTCCGAGCTGGAAAATTTACGTGATAAACATTCTAAATCGTTGCGTGTGAAAAAAATGTATGAGGTCCAAAAATAAAGTGGCTGTGGTAGGTATCATTATGGAGTCTTATAGCGGTTATGTGCAGGTCGTAAATCAGAGAAGAACGTGAGAATGGGTTCATTATCTAGCGGTGGGGGTTACGTGCTAGAGGATACGGGATCCGCGGATTGAGTTATGGTTCGGGGTTAACGAATTTGCATTTTTGTCGTGCGTTCCTTCGTAAACGTTTCGAATATTTGCTACGCTTCATTTAGCGGCACATTTTTAACAACTTTTCCGTAAGCTAAAACGGAAGTAACTGACTCATTGTCTCCTCGTACGGACCTGAATTAATCAGATTATGGCAATACAATTAAATACTAATTAAATTTTCAAAGAATTAAGGTAAACCAAGATTTTCGTAGACAAACAGTATCTACAAGCGCTAAGTTCTCGTGTAAAATCAAAACTAGTCTCCTCGTGAAAATAGTTTCAGACTTTCTCGCTAGGGACAAAGGGATCGATTGCACAACCCTTTCGTTAAGTTGCATTCTTGCAAAGCGCATTGTAGGTACGCTATGCGTTTTGCACCGCAACCAAGCAATGTACCAATGGCCTTGCAAATATGTAGTACTTGCACCCCCCGAGAGATGGCGCTAGCAGCTTTAGAATTTTTTTGAGAAAGTTAATTTTTTAACAATAATATATTTATAACTATGCATTCTACCAATATTGTTTGAAGATATAATGTCTTATAAATCTTCTGTAGGCAAGTTGGTGTTTAATAATACTGAGTAAATATTTTACAGCACGCCCGTGATGTCATAGTGTCACGGATCATCCACAGATGTCACTACTATCACCTCGTAACTTGTAGCAGGTCGTGCTACGAAAATAACCTAGATTTTTATTTTTAGCACATTTGTGGTTATGACTTTGATATTATTGTGACATTTACACGACATAAAATACCTAGTTTCGAGCAATAAACCGAGAAATCGCCACCGTTTATTTTAGTGATTTTTACCATTATAATGCAGTAACATAATTTTATTACAGTTTTGGCTAAAATCCTGTTGACAGAAGTATGCATAAATTGATATAGTTTTCATTTTATTTACATAATTGCCCGACAAAATGAAACATTAGAATCACTTTGAGTAGAGTGACCATTTTTGGGTTGATGGCGCATTTTAAACGCTAGATGATGATACGTTGAAGCATTTAAATACCAAAAAATAAGATAAAAAGCTTTTCGTGACAAGTTGACAGCAATAATTTTGTGATTAATGCGTCTTTATATGCAACAACAGCTTCAAAGAGAGTATTGAGACGAATTTTTGCATAAAATATTTATGTATTTTGCAAAATCTTTTCTACTTCGTAATGAATATGCATTATACTTTCTATATAGTGATCTACACAAATTTTTATTTTGAACATTTTTTTATTTTGTGTCTTATTTCAATGCTCCAAGTATTGACGATCGTCTTGGTGTAGTGGTTCGCGCTCCGGACTACGAAACCAGAGGTTGCGGATTCAAATCCCTCAAGGAGTAAATGGTTGTGTGATGAGCACGAGCATATGTACCTGAGTCATGTATGTTTATATTAACGTATTTATATATGTGTGTCCGTTATCCTAGTCACCATAGCACAATCTCACGCTTAGTTTGGGGCTAGGTAAGTAATTGGTGTGTTGTTTAAAAAAACAAATTATTCAATTATTTATTTATTTCCAAGCATAGCATAAGTAACAGTAATATTAACAAGTGATATTTTATTTTTAATGTCAGCGGGATAGGGAGATTTTTTTATTTTACCAACAGAGATAGTTATCTGCTATTTGTAAATAAGTTGTGTAGCAAAAGCAATCGTCGAATAGCACCTCTCCCTGAACTCATCATTTCTGGGAAAAGTTTATAAAGCTCAAGCGAAATTTCACATAACGCCCTTTCCAATCGCGCCCGCTAAAGAAGAAATACCTATACCATCTTACGTTCGCGACATCGCTTCCATACAAAAGGGGCATTTTTCTCGACAAAAGGAGAAAAATGACGTACACACTCCGTAACCGACTAAACGCCGCGTAAAAGTATTGAGAGCGAAAGTCGCTAAATTTGAGGCATTCCTAGAGGCTTTGAGGAAAGCCCGATGTTGCGGTTATAGGCTATGAGGGCCGGAGGGAACGTCTATAGCCTCTATAGGCAGTTTACACGCTCTACCGCCGCTAACCTCCGCCCAAATGTAATAACATGCCGCCTGCTCTCTGTTTCAATTTGGGAACAAATTGAAATTGTTTTTATTTGAATAATATGGCGGGCGGATTCGGACTTGGCGTTATTATGAGATTCACGAGCTCTGTGACACTGGGTGGTTTATGAGATAATGTAAACTTTCTTACTCTAAAAACTGCATACAGACTTATGTGTGTGGGTAGGTTATAGGTCATTACTTTTTTTTTCTCGTCAACGTTAGGTACAGCTACATTAGACTCAAGTATGAATGGATTTATTACTATTATGTTTATGTAAGTTTATTGTTTAAAATATACATATATCTATATTTAAGTTTATCTATCCTTGTGTTATTCTTTTTACGCCGCCACGACTATTTCTGCCTCGCCCAATGGTTGACTGGTAGAGAATGCCTTAAGGCATTAAGTCCGCCATTTGTACTTCTTTGTTTTTGCCGTACAGAATAAATAAAATAAATAGTTTTTTAATAAATAAATAGTTTTTTTTTATACCCTCTAAATTTAAAACTATCGCGATACCGATTGCAATCCAAAAACAATGACAAGTGGATTGTCATTTTTAGGGTTCCGTGCCTGGCACCGGGCAAGTGCGAGTCGAACTCGCGCACTAAGGGTTCCATACAATCTAAGGGTTTTTTCTACGATGTAATTACAAATTCGCGGTTTTCGGCCTTTTTTCTTTACTTGTACTGTTAGACTTTCCTTCTTGTCGAATTAGATGGTTTTAGGTCTACTCAAAAATGTTAGGAAATAGGGTAAAAATGGCCGTATCTTTTGATTGCGTTGACTTAAAAGCTTGATTTTTGTACAGCTTCAAGGGACTACAGATATAAGTATTTGATGTTCATTTTAACTTCATACCTCCACGCGTTCCTGAGAAAAAGGTTCTTGACAGACAGTCGGACAACAAAGTGATCCTATAAGGGTTCCTTTTCTTCTTTTGAGGTATGGAACCCTAAAAAGGAACCCTTTACTAATTTTAATTTCTTAGAAGCACTTCGTTGTTCGTCTATTCGTCTATCCATCTGTCTGTCAATACACTTGTTTCTAGGAACGCGTGGAGGTATAAAGTAAAAAATCAAGCTTCTAAGTTAACGCAATCCGAAGATACAGCCGTATTTTCTAACATTCAAGAAAAACTTTTATTGACTTGCTGAAATCTGTAACTATTGCCATTTGAAAGCAATCGGGTATGGGCAATAGGTTTGCTGTTGTTGCAGTACCATATAACAGTTACATATAGGTAGGCTACGTAAATGACAATAAATAAAATCTTTATTTATTTGACACCAAATAAGACTCTTTTTGCTACAGCAAAAATTGTATAATACCAATAAAGAAAAACTGTGCAAATGAACTGAATTTTCTAGAAAACTCCCTCACTCGCTCAGTTTTTCACTACAAAGAAATTCTAAAATACGTGGGCATGGATACAAAATTACCACGAGACAATTTGGCTAAGTGGCTAGTACATTGTTATAACTTATAAGACAAAGTAAAATTGGAAGAAGACATTCCAACTTATTGAAACTCATTGACTATAGAGGTTTTTCTTTATAAAATAAGAAAAGAAAACGCCCGAACTTTGGTAAATTATGACCTCCTGATACATACTTTTATCATAATATTTGCACATGATATTCTAGTATAGGTACTATATCACTAAGAAAGTAAGTGGCTACCATTTATTTTACAATTCGATCCCTTTTCTTTATGACATGTTGTTTGAACTTCTTAAAGATACTTAAGACAATCAGAGGAAGGTCTATAATTTTTGCTAGCATTTATTGTAGACTGCTGATTTAAACGTTAAAACACAAATAGAACAAGCTAAATAAAACCGTTTAAATATAGATCACTTCTTATTACAGGCGAAACACTGCAAAAATAAGTCACTTCATGTTATATTTGCACCTAGACCCCGCGTGGCTTCGATGTATTACCATCCTCAATAATTCAGGAATTATAACATTATGAAAATTGATCATTGTTACGCAATTGGAGGGGTTGCATCCTTTCGGGGCGCGGGGCGGGGGTGCTGGAAAAATTGCGCATAAATATTGAAGCTGCCAGTTACACGTGCGCCCGGCGGCTGCGCGCGGCTTAGGGAGGATAAGACATGGATAAAAAGCATCAATTTATTTTATCTTTGATTGAATATATTTTAAGATCTTTTATTGGACACTTTTTTTTATTCCTTCTATCATAATAATAGAATCCCACCAAAAACATTTTTATGTTAAATGTTGCCAAGGCGAGACCATATGGCTTGCACTATCAATAAGTTATCAGATCAGATGATGACCAAGCTTCTAACTCACGCCCTAACTCTAAGCCCTTTAAAAGATTTACACCTTTGTCAAAATATGTAGCTTGGCCTTTTCGTTTTTGTCACATGTGTGAAAACTAAAAAAAAATATTCACTGTTCATTACATTTCCGTTACATAATACTTCTTGTAGTAACGAAACGGCCAAGTCACATATTTTAAACTAAGGTGTATAAAGGTTTGTCAAATGTCGGCTTGTGGAGTTACAAGCTTGGCTCTACATCTGATCTGGTCACTTTTTAATGAGTGACTGCAATCCATAAGGTCTCGTCTTGGCATCATTTTATTTAAAAATGTTTCAGTGGGATTACACTTTTTTTCGTAAATTGCTTTACGCTCAAACAAACTTCAATCCCCTAATTTAACTTGGGGATTTAGTGAAAATTCCTAAATAGGTATTCTATTGCTAAAACATGAAGTCCCTATATCAATTTTCTGACCTGAAGCATCAACATTTACGGAAGTCTCATACAAACTTCCATCCCCTAGTTTAACGGGTTGGGAGGGGTAAAAGTTCGAGTTATAGATTGTTTTTGTTGTTTTTGTAATAATACTAGCCCACTTGACGACCTCCGTAGTGGAGTGGCTCGCACACCGGTTTCAGTTTTTCGCCATCTAAGGTCCCGGGTTCGATCCCCGGTGGGTCAATATAGAAATTAAAAATTTCTGTATTGTCTCGGGTCTGGGAGTTGTGATACCCCCGTTATTTTAGATTTCCATAACACAAGTGCTTAAGCTACTTACTTTGGGATCTGAGCAATATATGTGATGTTATTAAATATTTATTAATTTACTTACCAAGTTTCAGCTTTTTACAACCTCAGGAAGTGCTCTAATAGTTTTGATGAATATCACTGAGGTAGTGACGAAATCGGTGTTTTTAAGATATCAATAAAATATAAATTACTAAAACTATGCAATTGAAACTTTATACAAGGTGTTAGTGTAAGCAGTCTTAAGGGGTGATTATGGCCATCAATATTTACAACTTTTGCAATGGGGTCATAGTCAAAACCCAGAAAAACAGGTCCTTCATATAAATATTTCTGCTACCTCAATGACCAAAAAATGTCATTAGTTAATTTGTAATTGACCGCCTTATAACTAGATAATCACTGGTTTAATCACTGTTTTTTTTTAAATAACACCTGATGTCTTTGAATTCAGGAAAAAAAGGAAAAAAAGATAACATGATCAATGGATTCAGGTTAAGCTACGTCATATCCACACTAATCTAACGTGGCGCACGGTGCGGGCCCTCTTTCTTTTTCTTGTAGCAAATTTCGCAACAATCTCACTTATTATGCCACACAAATTTCCGCGCCGCCCGCCCTAGACGTGAAATTAAAATTTCCCACTTACCCCCCTTGCGATACGGCTGGAATTGCTAAATAAATATTGCTACTTACGGACCTGCTCCTGTGCATATTTTTTGCCCACTCCAGAAATGCGGACTACCGTAATATTTATTGAGATTAGCAGCTGATTCTGATGCTTGGTCGATAACTGGGAGATTCTGGCTTTAAATGATGAAATGCCTTAAAACAGTGGGTAATGTGTATTTTACTCAGTGAAATTAATCTGTAATAACCTAACATCATCATCATCAAATTTAAGAGCTAGGCTCTTGTCGGTGGAGTTTTTTCCATTCCTCTCTACTTTTCGCCCTTCTCTTAACCTCCTGATACGACCCGACATTTATCTTTTCTTTTATTTGCTGCATGTAGCTTATTCTTGGTCTTCCTCGCTTCCTTTTTCCTTCTATAACCGGTTCTTAAACTGCGGTGTGGAAGGCAAGAGGGAAACCACCACACTATCTTTCCTAATTTGGAGTTTTATGAATATGGACAACAATAACCTAACAGAAAGTGGAAATTAATGTTTCATAATACAGTAGTGTAGTTAAATTATAATTATTCACCAAAAATGAGCTATGAAGACTTTGTGGCATGAATGTCACATCAAAAACTCTTATTCTACCATACACTTTTTATCAACATTATTAAAATCTAGTTTTTGTTTCCGAAAAGTAAGTACCTGCATATAGATAAACAATATTAATTGCACACCACGCACAGTATGCATTTACATAAATGTTCATAGAGAATCGTAAATTTAGGCGGTATTATTGCTAAAAACAATTTCTTCCAGACAACTTTTGGATAGAAAACATAGTCTGAAAATTGAATGGGACATAGGTACTTATGTGCAATAAAATTAAATAACAAACTGGTAGAACTCACAGTAGTCATCTAAGTAAAAATTAAGTCTAGAATTAACACACCTACTAAAACAGTTGTAGCTTTCAGCATAGCCAAAAGCTTTCACACGAATGAAATAATGACAATTCATATGCTATCATTGATTTTTAATTGCAATTGTAGTCGCGTTGGCTTTAACTAATCTTTAATAGTAATATGTACATATACAACTTATTAATAAAAATTAAGATAAATTATTTAATACAATAGAAAAACAAAAATTATAAAAAGGGCTCATGTGGTAAGGTTCCCAGGATGCTGGCAGCATTACCGCGCTGGATAGCGATGCTTATACGCTGAGCAAGGTAGCTGCCAGCTCTTGGGTCACCACTATTGTCAACCAGCCTCTTGGAAATCTCTTTGAAAAAAGAGATAGCGTAGGGACCCCACGGACCCAGTGTTTCGACTCCAAACGGTACAAAGTTGTACCGGGAGTCGATCTGCCTTTACTTGTTTTTTTTTAAGTTTTCGGCACTTGTCGCAGCCAAACCAGCACCACGGCTTGACCCGGGCAGATAAGAGGCTGCAAGTGTGTCGACACAGGTAGCGTCCCACACAAGAGCTTGATCCATCCGCCAAGGAACAGGTGACATCCCGTCTGTTCTCTTGCCATCATCACGTGCAATACCGTTCGGCTCGAGTAAAGCCGGCACGTTGATAGAGGCAAGAGACCAACAGATGATGTCGTTGACGCTGGCATGGCGCGAATGCACTTTTAGTACAGGAGAGTCCGTGATGTCCCAACGAGCTGACATCAGTACCACAGACATCTGTGTGGAAGGCAAACCCCAGCACTAACACGCAGACCTATCGCGACTCGTAGAGTCTCTGAGTCCAAAAGGATTTCCACGTTGGCCGAAGGATAGGCCTGAAGTCAGTATCCCGCTTCCTTGGTGGAAACTGCTTTTAGTCTGGCTAGATCCACGTTGTTGTGAATTTAACTTTTCAAAAGAAACTAACTAGAAATTTGGTCCCAACTCCTTTGAATTTGATTTGTAATTTACTTGCTTAGTCATAATTTTAAACTTTGGTATAAATCTGCCAAACCCACTTATCAATCACGCATATAAGATTTGCTCTTATTAGATGCACTGACTATTTGAATGCCAAAAAGGTAATTATATGTAATTATATGAAAATTCTAAGAATTTTAAGTAATCTACTACTTATGAAATACAGATAACACGATAAGGGTTGTTATAAGTACTAATACCTAGTTCTGACTTTATGATAAAATACATTCACCGTATTCGTACTCTTACATGTGCCATAATTACTAATCTTACTTTCTTTTGTTACAGGTGCCTGAAGATAATGAGGTATGTTTGGAGTTCTTTTCTTTGGTGGTGGAGCGCTACGACGCTACAAGTTTTAATTAACGAAAGCTTATAAGAATCTGACTCACTTAATATCTTGGTTGAATATGCACCGCTCTTCCAAACATCCTGTTTAGAGACACAAACAACGTTAGTCATTGTCACCGAGACAGTTTAAATTATTGACCTGATAGCCAAAACAAATGTCTTGATTCGATCTACATTCAATATAGTACAAGTGTCTACAAAAATTGTTATCTACTTATTGAAAACAATAATAAAGTTAGAGAAATTACGAAAGATTAATTACGATATAAATTTTGACGACCGTCTTGGTACTTCGCGTACCGGACTTCTGAATCAGGTGGTTGCGGGTTCGAATCCCGCAAGGGGCAAATGTTTGTGTGATAAGCACGAGCATTTGTACCTAAGTCATGGATGTTAATATGTATTTAAGTATTTCTATCCTTTATCCTAGTCACCATAGCACAAGCTCACGCTTAGTTTGGGGCTAGGTAATTGGTGTGTTTGTTTAAAAAAAAAATTAAAATGTTTTTATATTGTGTGCAAAGTTTTTACAAAAGTATTGTCCATTGACAAACGCTTTTAAATAAGTGGTTCGTAAAATTACGGATCATTTCCTTAAAACCTGATACATCTGATTGATTCAATTTATCTTGCATCTCTATTGTGCAGAGGTACAGAAGACTGAGTAATTATTAGTTTTTTGAAACATTTATCTTACGGGAACATCCTTGAGATGGTTGATTAGATATTTTTAATATGATTGATATACGTATATTGGCTTCGTAAATTGTAATAAATATCTGCAAGTTAGATGCAGTTATAGTTAAATTTGGGGCTGCACTGGTGTGTCTATACTGTAAAGATCTAACATCACATACCCAAACTAATATTATAAATGCGAAAGTGTGTCTGTCTGTCTGTCTGTTGCCTCTTGACGCGTAAACCACTGAACCGATTAAGATGAAATTTGGTATGGAGACAGTTTAGAGGAAAGGACATAGGCTACATTTTGTCGCGATATAAAAACATTAAGGGTCTGAAATGGGGGATAAAGTTTATTTGGAAAATCCAACTTTGCATGCGAAGTCGCGGGGAACCACTAGTTATAAATAACACAGAAAAAATATAAATACTGCAAGTTCCTAGTATCAGCGGCGAATATTAAGGCCCCCATGAACCCATGATTATTGATTTTGACTATTATGCAAAAACAATCGCTCAAGTATTGACGGAGAGTTTTCATTTAATAAGCACTAGGTCTTGTTGTGGTATATTGTGTTAAAAAATATAAAAAATCTCCTAAATAAAACAAAACTTTTTATAGAATTCCTGAGAAAGCGCATTACAAAATTTTCATTGTCATCCAAACTCTTGGGACACGCTGTATATATTACGTCTGATTCATCTCGAAGTTAAAATACTCTTTACGCTCATGCGAATAAGACTCTACTTGAGTCTTATTTTTAAGGTGCTCTGTTCCTATTGAGACAAAGCAAGTTTATATCGAGTTTTAAAGCGTTCGATCTATAAACTGGTCGTTAAATCTCGCTGGATAGTTGTAAATTTTGTAGGAACATTTACGAGGCTGCTAACTCCGCCCACCTAAGTTACCGGTGTAGGCCTTTGCATACCTCAATACGCATATACCCTGTAAATGTTACAAAATAAGCAGTAAGCAATTTTCGATAATACTCTAAAGTTAGTATTTAAGAATTATTTGTACTATATTGTACAAGATTTAGAGACCTTTTTCAGTTAGAAGATGATTGCTTTAAAAAGCAAAAGTTACAATTGCAAATTATCTCAGAATGGCTATATTGATACGCACTAAAAAAAAGTAGTTACCTATTTACCGAATGTCTTTTTTGGCAAACAATGAGTGTATTAGTTTGTATTTCAGCAACCTTTCCTGTACCCTTATATTATAATTTAAAAAATCTGATTTACAGAAGATTAACAGAAGCTTGATAAAATAATAATAATATTTTCTTCAAAAAACTCTAATTTTATTTAATATTATTTGAATCAATTTAGAAACAATTTTTGTTTAGTAATTTACTACTTTTCGTTATTACTTTTAACTTTGACATAAATATTTTGCCAGAACCACTTATCAATTACGCATAAACTAATAAGATTTGTTCTTATTAGTTTCACTAATCATTCGAATGCCAAATATTAGAAAATTTAAATTTTATTACATGTTATTTATTAAATATGTAATTTCATTACACACTATTTATTAAATATGTAATTTCATTACATATTAAAATACATTTAGAAACGAGCTCTATTTTAAAAGTTTTTTTTAATACACACACTAGGTAATGGTAATACCGAATTTCTATTTTATATTAAATTGAATACATCAAGAAGTTGTTTAGTGGATTTTAAATATAATTTATAATATTATTGTTGTCTTAATATTTATGTTCTCATGTTAGTGATGTATTGATATGTCTTTATAAGAAAAAATGTCTTAAAAACTACACCTAATTTCAATTACATTAAACAGGTTAATTAATAATCACAAATATTGAAAAATCGAGTCACTCAGTTTGAATCGAACAATCACAGTGTAGAAAAAACTGTCTGTAGGATATAATGATTTTTTTTTTTAGTATTTTTTTCTTATTTAAATCTCAACAATTCACTGCAAAAAAATATTGTAAATACATTAAGAAGAGAGTAATTATTACCTAGGTACTTGTTAATTGAAATGACAATAGGTACAGTCGACCAAATTGAATCATGACCCACCTTATGGTCATTTTTCTACTGTCATTCTATACAAGTAGGTTGAAATTCGCTTGAACATACATTTCCTAGAAACGAACCTGTTATCATTTTATTAGACACTGACAGTTACTGACAAGGCTATGATCGCTATCTGTACGAATAAGTTTGTATGAAAATCGGCGAGAACTTAGGTAACGGTTGCAATGCAACACACAGGTAGGTAGGTAGATATTCGGGATTCGGCACAGCCGGGCGCCGAGTCTGTATCTGTCTTCGACGGTACCCTCTTTAGCATGCCGTCTTATACAGGTTCTGACTGTGTTCGGACTTATTCTTAGCTCTTTGTTCTGCCAAATTAGCCATTATACGACTTGTTTGTAAATATTGACTTAGATTTTTATAAAATTTCAGACTTACTAGGTATACTTGACATCTGACACATGACGTTTTTTATTTTCTTTATTGTAATACATTTTTCTTCGTAGTGAAAAGAGTTTGGATTATGGACTTATTTTAAATTCATATTAAGACTGATTTATCTAAATCATGTCTAGTGCAGTGATAATAAAGGTTAAACTTGCATAGATCTCTGACCCGTAATGACGCATTTTTATTAATATTTAAAACGTACTATGTGCAACATGCATGACAGCGAAGAAAACCTTACTACATTTATGAATACAAAGGAATAATCGGCAAAGTGGGTCATGATTCAATTTGGTCGACTGTACCTTTAACAGATATTAATATCGTGCTATTACTCATATTTGTCGAGGGCATTTTTTATTAAGTATAAATACTATTCAAACCATTTGTAAATAAATACTCAGAGTACATCTCTCGTAACAAATGTAAGTCGCCTCGTTGACCCTCCTCTTTATGATCGAAAAACAATTATAAAACAATAAAAAAATTGTTTCTATCGTAAAATAAACGACCCTAACTGTCCATATCGGAATTCCATACGTTTACGACATAAACATTGCAATAACAACATAAAACCTATACTTATGCAATGCTCCAGTGTCACACAGTCGTACCACCGACCTGATAAAGCTGAAAAGGCAACTAAACTCTATAAAAACCATGCACTAAACTCAGGTAACAATCATAAACGCAATAAATAAACAAACTTCTCACGCAATAAACGGTTTTATTTTTATAGCCATAAAGTTTGTTATTGCACATGTGTTCGTTGCGGTTACGACTTGTGAAGATGAATGAAACGGGCAAGTGAGACGGAAAGTAGTGTGCAAAAGAGTGAAACGATCTCCGTCGTCCACGTGGCCGGCGTAACACAAACTGGTGCAATTCATAAAATTGATTTTATGGCTTTCTATCAATTGTGTAAAAAATGGTTCGTAAAATAAAAAATCCATAGTTAATTTTTTGCAGTGCAGTAAATATATGTAATTCTTTCTATGTATGTACAGTGAGTCCCGCATTAAACTACCTAAATCTGTCAAAATATCACAAATGATATGGAACTTTATGTGGTCAACATAAGGTGGAAATATGGTTGCGAAAAATTGACAGATCTGGGTAGGTTGATGTGGTGCCGTGTGTACTTTTTTTCAGTAACATTGTTTTTAGGTGCTCAGTGTTTTTAGGCGCTGAGTATCAAAATGCTTAACATGAGATTTTTGTTTATTAATTACATCACTCTTATTATTTTTTTACAATTACATTTAGTTTGTTAATAATATTAAGCTCTGTAACTTCAAAGTTGGTAGTTTCAGCTGGAAAATTGCTTTTGAGCAACTTTGGCCTACATAATAGCTAGCTGTTTAGCAGTTTTAAAAATGATATAAAATTAAGTAGTACTCGTATGTGTTATAGCAAACTAAAAGTTACCATTAACTTATTATGACCAATCAAAACATTACTTTTTAGGTTTTCTACTAATTACTTCTCATTTTATTACATAAAAACAATGAATATCTTGTTAAATAATAACCTTGCCAAACATAGTAACCATCCATGTTGTAGTAAATTATCAGGCCTCAAGCTTATTTTAATTTCATTACATGCATTTCAAAATTACTACGAAACAATACGGAATCACCAATTTAATGTTTACTAAATGCTGCAATTTCGCTTAAAGCCGTTCGTTTTGACAGCTAGAAATGCCGGAATGGTTCGTGATTGGCGGTGAATGTTCTGCACCGGATCACTATTGGCGTAGACGAGGTGGGCGCGGGGAAGCGCGGGGCTCGGCGCCATTACAAACAATGGCCGTCGGAATGGTCGTTAGCGAATAGCTTTTATCTCTTTCTAATATAAGCCACGCAGGTAGGAATTAATGAGACGGAGAGGGTTCCGGCGGGTGGCCCCTCGCGTTGCGTGCGTCCCTCTCGCACGCACGTGCTTCGTTTCGCCGTCTCGCGATCGGCGCGCGGCAGCGGTAACGCTCGCCACGACGGGGAATTCGGAGTCGTAGAGCCTCATACGCGGGCCATAAACGATCCGCGGCCATAGTAGAGGTGCACGCGCGAGAATCGATCCGAATCGCCGGCGATAAACGCATCTCCCGCGAGGCGACCGTCGCGCGCCGCGTCGCCGAGCGATGAGTTCCAAGTTCATCATCGATAGCATGCTCCCAAAGTACCACCAGCAGTTCCACCATCAGAATTTGTTCGCGGGTGCTGGGGCGTCGCCGATAGAGGCGTCGCTCTCATCGTCGCTGTCGTCGTCGCTGTCGACGTCGCTGTCGTCCTCGCTGTCAGGCGGGCTGGGTGCAGCGGCGCTGGGAGCGGGCTCGCCGGGGGCTGGGAGCCCGCAGCGATCATCGTCGTCATCGTCCGCATCGCCGGGGGCGCCGGCGAGGATGTATCCCTACGTGTCGCACCACCAGCAGTTCGGGGGCTCCGTGCCGTTTACAGGCGGAGGATTGTCGGCGGCGGATGACAAGAGCTGCCGCTACCCTGCTGCGATGGGCGCGGATCCGATGGTGAATTATGCTTTGGGCCAGCACAACGGTGGAGCGGCGGTGTCGGCGGCGTCTGCAAGTATGGCAGCGGCTGCTCAGTTCTACCAGCAAGCTGCTGCTGCGTCGGCAGCTTCGGCGGCAACGGTGGACGCGATGGGGGCCGCCTGCTCGCAGCAGCCAGCGCAGCCGCTGCCAGACATTCCCCGCTACCCGTGGATGTCCATCACTGGTAAATGCTCCACTCCTTGCATGACCCCATTCCAACCTGCAAATAAGATCTTGCTTGAATGCTTACGTAGAATAATTTAAGTGTCTGATTATTGATTTTGCGTCGTTGTTGTAATTGGCTTTAATTTAGTTCTTGTTGATAAACTTATGAGTAGCGGCAAAACATTTTAAATCGTTGACTTTGTTTCGTAGTTTTAGTAGAAACGGACTATATTTTGTATGTTTTTGTACTTGTTTGAATGTTTATTTATAGTTTCTAAAAAATATTTTGTAAAGGTAAATAACTCCTGAAAATATTCCAATCAGAACCATTAATCAACATGTTTATTGCTAATTAAACGCGTTAAATGACCGTCAATCATTTGTATGACAGTAAAATATTTCAACCGGGGCAATATAAATGCAATAAAACGAGCCATTATTATTTTTATTGACATTGTCTCATTATAATTATGAATTTTATACAATATCAATTTGTATAACAATAATTGGCATAAGTATGTTTTTGGCATAATAAATTTAATGTTGGCCGTTATGTTTTTGAGATGCTGTTCAGTAAACGTTTATGAAGAGCCGTGGCTTACATACAAAAGGGCTATAAAACAATAAGCAAGCCTATAAAAGAACAATACAACATTTTATTACAAATACCGATGTTTACCGCCGTCGGCCTCTGTTGAAACGCCCTTAACATTCAATATAATTAAATATATATATATATATTGAAAATATTGAATGTTAAGGGCGTATATTTTCATATTAAATTACAAGAAACCTTTAATTACACATACAAAACTAATTAGAGCAATTATTACGTAATTAAATGTTTAATATAGTGCTAAATAACTTTTTTATTACCATTAGTACGCAGTAAAATCATTTAAGCAATTAAAACAATAAATATTAATTTTAATATCGCAAAATGACAATTAATGGTAATTTACAACTGTAATTAAATTAATTTATACTACCGGCTACTTAGGGAATCGTAAAAACAATTTAAAACTAAATTAACTAATAACGTAAAAATTATATTGACTTAATATTTAAAAATAAAATTTTTAAATAATTTTTATTTTTTTTATTTAAATTAAAAACTATGTCATATTGAGAAATATATTTTAAACCTTAGAAATATAATTAAAAACTCATAACTGTCGTGGCTGACGAACAAACCGTCATATAAGAAGGACAAAAAAAAACTACTCGGGTAGTTATTTTGAACAAACCTAACCTAGGCCACATAATTATTTTGTGCACTTAGGTCTAGATTTCTTGCTGTGCGGCCTACTTAGTACCCAAAAACGGTGGTCGTAAAAGAGCTAAACAGCCTGTTTATGCCTTGAATACAATAGCATGAATGTTTTATATACTCACTCATATTTGCAACGAATTTAAATAACTTTTGATGCACCACGTGCTTGCTTATTTACTCAAGCAAATTTTACCTTTTTGTTAAATAAAAATCTTATAAGTTCTAAATATTAAGTAGGTCAGTACATATTTACATTAAAAATATAATAAGCTACAAATCAAATTGCTTCAAAGGTTGAAACCAAAATAGTAAGTTATCCATAAAACAGACATATTATGCCATCATAGACTTTTATGTAATCCTATAAAGATAAACAACATCACCATACATTGTATTTTACATATCTCAAAGGGATTAGGCACTTGTTCAGCATTTGCCGTCATCTGAAAATTGACTTAATGACTAACTGACTGACATCAACGCACATTGCACAGCCCGAACTACTAGGTTTAGGAACTTGAAGTTTTGCACCATAATTTCTTTTTTGAAGAAATGATCACTAAGTAAGGATTTTTGGAAATTCATCCCTTAAGAGGGTAAAAAGGGAGGTAAGTTTATATGGAACACAGTTTTGAGGCTTAATCTTAGTTATTTGGTTAGAAATTAAGAAGGGCTGAAAAGGGGGGGTAAATTCGTATGGCAAATTCAATGTTTGCGCAGACAAAATTCCGGGGAACGGCTATTTCAATAAATTTACACAACGCCTTACTAAAACATTTATCGGAAACCACTTTGATTATAAGTGAAAACCGCATGAAAATCCGTTTAGTAATTCGAGAAAATGAATACAAGGAGGTTAAAGGGGGTAAATAACAGTATGTATGGAAGATCTGGCATTCGTGCAGATGAAGTCTCCAGGACCATCTAGTATTAGAATTATAATATAAAGTTGGGTTATTTACAAAATTTTAACTCAAGAACGGCTGGATCGATTTCCATGAACTTTAGTTTGTTAAATTAGACTCATTTTCAAGAATAACGATAAAAACATCCAAGAAATTCACATAAAGGTAGTGGAAAAAGGGGATAAAAGTTTGTATAGGCAATCTGGAATTACTTATGTGCAGACAAAACTCCAAGGACCCGCTAGTAATACAAAAATATAATAAAAATATTGTATCAGTAAAAATATGAGACTAGTATGGTATTGTAATAAAATAATAATTAATATTATTTTAAACATTACATAAAATATATTTAATTAATTAGCTACCATAACTATTCAATGATGTTCATTTATAAAAGAATAATCACAATGCAATCATTTCTAAATCTAAAATGAGTCAAACTTTTCACTAATAAAATTACTAAATACCTTAACATGTATGTATTGTGACATTATTTCACTACGCACAAAAAGACATACCTTCTTGTAAGAACATTTTGCAAACAGACTTTTAATTTAAATACCCTACCTAATAATAAGAAAAAATATGATAAAATGCTATGGGAGTTGTGAAGGAGGAGCTTAAATCTATAATCGTTATTTATATTTGAGACGAACCTGATTTACTTATAAAAAGTTCCTACATTATTATTTACTACCACTAAACGAAATAATACCGCTTCCTCCTTCGATACATATTTTTTATTATAATTATGTTAAAAAACAATAAAAACCTTAATTAATGTCACATTGAAAACCACTCTGAATGTCAAACAAAAATATTAATCAATTTTATTTGCGTTTTCCTCGTGTGAATGAATAATTCAATATTATGTTATTCATTCAATATGTCCATTTTCATTTTTTTAAATAGAATTAAAGGTTTTACCCTTAACCTTTATTGATACACTTCATTATTCTAAGATAACCAACAAACCATAAAAATAATTTTAAAATCATTCTTGGTTTATTAAGAAAACTGTAAGGCGTCTCATTAATTACAATTATTAATAATTTATCAAAGATATTATTATATACGTTTTCTGGTAGAATAGCTGTGTGACCAATGTTGTGAGACAAAAAGAAAAAATAGACAAATGTCATGTTTACAAAAATAACTCTGAAAGCGCATAGAACAAGAGCATGAATCAAAATGATTTTCGACTACGCCGGCCCCGGCGGCACATGTCCGCAATCAATTACGTTGACATGTAAAAAACGTTCATAATCAAAGCCATGAGGCTCGTAACAGCGTCGTAGCTCAGTAAAATTATATAAAATGGCCTATAATCGGCTTGTTTTTATTTAAGAACTGGCTATTCCCGTGATTTGTTGCTAATGTACGGTTATAAAAATGTCCGGGTCGATCGAGACAGGAATCCGTCTCGGGCGAGACAGAAATATCACGGCAGGTGCCTGCGCTCACGCATCCAAAATTAAAATGGCGGAGTTGTCAGTATGCAGACAGTTATACGCCGTAACGCGCTACATTCTACAACAATTTGACAGTATAACAGCGTATTACGTTCAAACACTCAAAAGTTAGTTTGAATGAAGTTTGCTTTGATTCAATGGATGTTTTTAGTGTTGCGCTAAGAAATAAAGAAAGGAATGCGATACGCTCACGTACAACTAAAATAGTTTGGTATAAACTGTTTTGTTTTCACATGCTTTTCAGTATCGGTTGGAAAAATAAATACAATAATGTTTGGCGTGAAATAGTTTATTGATATTGCACAAGTATCATTAGAAGGCACTGAGTGCTTTTTGAGTTTTAACAGACAGAATTTAAAAACATACATTTTGTTATATAAACAGCTTGCATTGCATCTATTTCTTGAGTTAACGTTTATAAAAAATCGTCCTAAAAACTATTTGAGTTAGTAATTAAAAATAGTAAAAATCGTGGGTAGTTTAACCTCTTTGATGTTGTTTTGTTCTTTGTATATATCATGCACGTGTATTGTATACGGCGACGGCCACATGTGTGCGCGCATCGCGCATGCGCCAAAGAAACATGGCGGCGCGTGCAGCCAATAAGAGAGCGGCGAACTTTGGACTTGCCAGCTCGCCTCTAGCGCAAATGAATTATATTGACTGGAGTACTTCATTAATTGGTCTGTTAATTTGTTCGAATTTAAATTAGGTAAATTAGTTTTAATTATGTTTGAGTTTTGATAAAAATATATTAAATATGGTTATTGTTTTAAATAAAATAATTTCCAAAATGAAAAAAAATAACATCTAAAATGAAAATGGGTTGAAATTGTTACGTGCTCTGATTTTACAGTTTAGACCTGAGTTCAAAACCTTTTAAAGAGCTGGTAAACATCGATTGACGGTGAATTTGACAGAATTCCCATACAAAAGGATTTGACAAATAATTATAAATCGGCTGATAAAATTAAAATTAAACATTTGGTGAACTCCAAGCTTAGTCGATTAAATAGTAGGCAATTAAGTACGTAGTAAGTACCTACCTACATGACGGAGTCCCCTGGCACAGGCAATGTTATGCTTAAAAGGGGGCTTCAACTACAATAAGAAAATGTAAAGGTATTGGTACCAAATAAACAATTTTGAATTTTTTGAATTTTGAACATGTTTGATTTCCACTTTAAGTAAGTGCAGCGCTAAGATAAATTGTTTCATTTGTAATAACAATAAAAAATCGAGCCCGAAAATAACATTATCTTGCTCTGGTGACAAACGAGCTTGATAATACAAAACTCAACCTTTCCATTTAAGGGTTAACACAGTCAACAGTTGAATTTTTACTTTTTTTACAACCCGTATTTTATCTCTTCCGACGTTGGAACTTCGAACGATACAGTTGATATATCGTATGTCGATTAATCGAATTTATGCACATTCCGATTTCCGAGTAATTAACGATTGCACTCGAATAAAAGTGCTTAAATATTTCCGAGCGGTAAAAGGCATTAGGCTTCACAAGTTAAAAAACTGGAATAACCGATACATTTTTAATAGGTCGTTTCACTTATATTGTATTCATTTTGATACATACGAACCTTCGTTTGTAGTTTATAAAGAGAGCCAACTTTTGTGATCAGTCCATTATTTTGATAAATAACACTTTTGGTAAGTTCAGTTCAATGTTTTCGATATTTTAAATTATTATTAACGACATAGCTGTCATGTTCAAGAAAATATCTGTCATAATTTCAAATATTTATAGCATCTAGGCAGTCTCTGGTACTTTACATTAATTATATTGTATGGACGACAAAGTTATCGTCAATTAAAAAATAAAGTCGACGTGATAAATCAGTTTGATACAAAAAAATTGCACTTATTATGATTACGGATTTGAAGTCGTGTTGTTTTTATCATGTTTATGCATGTAGTCAAGAGTAATGTCTTTATCAATAATGTAGGTAGAATATTTTTATGTATTGAACTGTATTTATTACAATATTGAATCAGAACAAAAATGCTTTTCAAGACAATCTACCCTACCCACATTGTTCTGATGAATGATAAGAACAGAAATCGGTTTTTAATTGATAAATGCAATGTCGATGCTGAGCTCATAAAACTGACATAATTACGATAAAAAGTAATTAACCGTCGATTGCATAGAATTATTTCTCAGGCAGGCCCGTATTACCGCCCCCTACTCTATTTTGCAAAAAGACTGATGTATTAAGTCAATAAGGTTCTATGCTTTTCTGCTGAACGTAATGTAAAAATATGGAATTTTTACTAGGGTCACGCTTAAAAAAATGCAAATGAATAAAAAATACCTAATAGTAACTAGTTTATTTATTCAGTGATTCATTTACTCACCGTTCCACAAAAATTCTAAAACTTAACTACTTGAAATAAATGCATTCAAAGGTAATACCTGATTTACTGATACGGTACATAATATTGCTTTGCAGTCAATAAGTGCCTACTAAAATTAATATACTGAATAATAAATAATCACATTGGTGAATTTTCTGAAAATAATAGGTTCGAATAAACATTTTTACGACACCAAAAAAAAAAATCAAGTAACACCTTAAAAACCCCCAAATAATGCAAAAAATACTTGTGCTTGACCCTTCATAGCTGGGCAATGTTTTATATCAAAAAATAAAAAAAAATAAAAAAAAATATTTACCTTTAACAAACGTATTTCTACAGCAAGTGGCCAGAGTCTCCTTTTAAGTATAGAGATACTTGTGCCAGGAGCCTCTGCTCTTCAATAACAATGTTATATACAACTTTAACTAAAATATAATAAATATTACCTTATATATAAACGCGTGTTTGTGAACTAAAGTTTAAAATACTAATTTAAAAAGCACATCACATATTTTCAACCTCAAAATAAACATATTTAGACCAAAGTAAACTAAATCTTATAAAAAAAAAACAACACTCTTTAGTGGTATGCAGGCTGATTGTGTATATGTGCGTGCGCGCACGCGAAGCGTGTGCGTGTGAGTGTGCCTAAGTGAGTAAGTGTGTGTGTGAGTGTGTGTTGTGTATGATTTATGTGTGTAAGTGTGTGTGTATGTGTTTTGTGTGATGTATGTGTCTGTGAGCATGATTGTTTGATCTTTCACTTAGCATGTACAATTATTCAACCATGATGAACTTAACATACATATATATTTATTGTTATTTTAAATTATTTTTGTTAATGAGATTTAATTTATTTTTAATATTAATTCAATTTCTTCATACTTGAGGCTTTTAATCCAAGATGTTAAAGTAGTTTTACAGTCATAATACGTTTTATTATATATAAATATTATTTTATTAATTTCATTATATAGACGAGCTGCTCGTACATTATATTGCATTTTAGCAAAAACGGTTCGAGTGGCGGGCACGTTCAAAAACATGTTTTATAATACGGGTCGTGTCTGTGAGAAAATCTCTAGATCGCATGCATTAACTTTTATTGTTTTTTTTTATTGTGTTTACATTGTATTTCAATTGTACTGCGGTTTAGTAAAGCGATTATTCTTCTGTTTCGACGTGTGCATGTATTTTTTGTTCATTTAATATTTTACTGGCTTCTTTACATAGTTCAAATAGTAATTTTATGCGTTATAGCCGTTGCAATTCGTATCGCAACATCAAAGAGATTGTTTTTATGATCTATATAATATGCACTTGTTTGTAATTTACTACGATCTTATACCCAATTAATTTCAATTAGCGCAGTGATTTTATAGAAAGAAGTGATAACTATTTCACTGATTTTACAATTTAGCTATTTTTTAAACTCTATTCTTACTACAGTAATAGCAGAATTAATAAATACAAAGATTAGGTACTTTCACACTTGCACGAATTAGACACTTGTACCTAGTAGAAAAAAAAATTTTGCTCGCGTAAAAATATCCTTGGTTAAGGCGCTAGTTTTATGAAGACAGCTTTTGACAATTTTCACACCTCATATTTACCTACTGTCGACAAAATCTGGGGATATTTTTTCGTCATTTTTATTTTTGATAATGATTTTGCTTTATTATTGTGCATGTTGCGGCCAACTGAGTGAACTTTCAATACGATTGATAATAGATTTTCCGTTTCCAGATTGGATGAGCCCCTTCGACCGCGTGGTCTGCGGTGAGTTCAATGGTATTTATCGTTTCAAATTTATTTTCTTTTAGTTTTAAGTATTTAATTTAAGGTCACTTACTCACATTCTATTGTTGGAGCTTTTTTAAATTTTACATTCACGAAACGAACCCTTATATTTCTGACATGAACACGCCATGATACATGTCCATTTGAAACTTCAAAAAGTAATAGGATGTGTGTAAGATATAGAATATATCATAGTTATAAGGCCTTCCATACGGTTATGTTGCAATGATTCATTTTACATTGCTTTGTTGGAATTTTGCAAAAAATAAGTGATTCATAAAATTTGCTCCAAAACCAATAAGTGCAAAACGTATGAGGATATTAGGGTTTGAAATTCTTTCTTCTAATTTCAAATGTTTGTATTTACCTTTAACTTTCTCTGCGAAAGAGTAAAGATTCGTCACAATACGCTCTATTACCATCTTAGAAAATTGGCGTTAAAAATCTGCAAACAAAACATTGCTACCTGTTCAAATACCATAGCCATTTCTTTCACACTTGTTTATTGCAAAAAACGATTTGAAACAAAACACTCAATGGCCATTGAGTTCTTTATTTGCAAAAAAGTAGCGAAAAGGGTTTAAAATTGGCAATGAACACAAACTTTCACAAACACAAAAGATACTGTGGGTCAATGTCACAAAACCAATGAAATTAAGGTAAAAAAGAAAATAAAAATAGCTGAAGGTCTTAAGGGGTTCAGTACTATTTGATTCAAACAATTTATCGTGTATACTTTGTCCAAAATATAAAAAACAAACTTTGGTATTCATTTTCACTGATATTCACCGTTTAGACACATTTTTTCAGTATTACCAGAACAGAAAAAATAGGTACATCGTCTGTAATTTTTTTATTAAACTCGTTAAATGAAACACCTTGGTTTCATTACTTAGATAACGAGTAATTTAAATCACTATCTTCAATTCACCTTGAAAACTGTTCCTACGAAAGATGCTACATTGTTACTGCTTTTCTCTAGGGCATGCGCCTACAACGTAATTTTCAGCCGTCACTTGGTAAGTTGTTATATTTTATGTGAACGATAATGTGACAGATCTCTAAAATCTTCTCTTGCTACTTTCACATTTGCGTGATTCCTAAAAAACGTCACACAAAGACTCACGGCAATGGATTGTGCAAAATCCTTTTAGGAACAACGTCCCTTTGTGCCCGATGTTTACAAATACGGGCCGAGTCAAAGGGTTTTAAATCAAGCGTCGAAAGCTTTAAGCTTTTAAACACGGGGCCATTGTTTTGCACAGCTTAAATTGCTTTATTACGTTTGCCCGTTCTGAGAAAGCCGATACTGCCGAAATTGCAGTCATAACACAGTTTGTTATCATACGGTGCGAGGCCTGATTTGGCAGGAGGAAGATTGTTTCCTTATCATCTGATGTTGACGTTCCAGGAAAGTTGTCAGCAAAATTGATCAGTTTTTGTCTCTTATTGTTAATGCTCTCGATTCCATTGGCGTAGAAGGTAAAAAAGTTTATGATTCTATGATGCAACTTTGCATTTCAAAAGAGATGAAATTCAAATCAAAGTCATTCTTAATAGCTTTCTACATGTACATTCTCTTCTTTACCGATTATTGTTTTACTAGAAAGTGCTACGACCATGATATTGGTAAGTTTAAGATTTTTGATGATACCTATACCTCTACAATCAATTTTTATTTTACAGTTTCAGAATACTTTCAACAATAATACAGTTGAGAATAATAAAAAAACCGTATTTATATTCGTTTATGTAACGCTTCTTCAAAGTGTTTGTGTTTCATCACGCTATTTATAAACTGCACATTTTGCATTAGTCTGAGAGTAGTACTAAATAGGTTTAAATGGATGCGTGCTCTTAGCCAACTGATAGGCCCACAAGGACTACGCAATGAAACACAATTCTGTCACTCACATACTTCTAGTTCTAACTAGCAGCCTTCCTGATCAACGAGGTTAGTTTCAATCAGACTTTATTCAACAGATTGTATGTCTTTACATGTCTCTGTCAACATATCTCACGCTCAATAGATTTTTAATAGATTAAAAATATCTTATCGACGTTGAAATGGCTCTTATGCGTCGATGTTTTAATCTACGACTGATAAGCCCATCTTCTTCTAGCTTAAAATTCTTATCAACTAACCAATCTCCTGTGACAAGTGCCGATAAATTTACGTAACTATCTATCGTTACATAAGTAACAATTCAGATCTTCTTAAAATCTGATCGCGAATGTAAGCCACGCCCTCGCTCGCATTGTAAACTGGATTTGTTTTCATTCATGAATTTATAACACATAAAATGCAGTCGTATGTAACAGCTCTAATAAACCTGTATCATTCGAACATTACACACTCGGTAAGCATCCAAACAAAACAGATTATAATAACACTTTCTGAGCTTATAAAGACGTTTTATGGTATCATTAACAATTAAGGCCTAATCACTGTCAATCGTAACTCTGCCGTTATAGTGATTGGTGTTAGTTGTAAAAAAGTTTTGTACGCGAACAATAACTGTTAAGAATAGACCATAAAGTGGCGACCTTGTGGCAATAAAAATTTAACGAGCAAAGCCCGTAGTACAAACACAGCCAGATTCGAGGACGTGACGGTCATAGAAACAGCTGGTAGGACATCTGTGTATTGCGTTCTTGCCCTGGCGACACACGTTTTGAGCCTTTTAAAAAAGTAAAGAGTTAACAGCGACGATCATTTGATTTATTGCGGTCGTTTTTTGTTTCTTTAACGCAATTTGAAGTTTTAATTGCTTTTTTTTTTGCGGCAATGCTCGTCAGTTGTTTTTGGTCAGTTTTGTAAAGACGCAGTTGAGTGAACATGGCTAATTAAAAACGAAACGATGACCACAATTGTAGCTAATCTGTATGTGCAAAAGTGCGTAGGGTAAGTGAAATGTCAATGCCGTTTTATTCGCGCAGTAGGTGCGCTTAGTCACAAGATGGCTGTGTGTTAGATACAAGACAATGCACGCACATACTCCTACTCACTCGTTCAAGGTTGCACTTGTTATTGCTATTTCGCTGGTTACGTAAAGACTATTTTTAGATGACGAAAAAGTTTAGTTTGTCGACCTCTAAAAACGTGCTACGAGAATTCGTACGCTTACGATTTTGAGATTATTATGTTTTTTGTTGTATTATACAAATTACATACTATTAATACAGGTAAAATAATACTTAAAATGATGTTTTGGTGGCAAAACATGTACATCAGTGAAAATTTGTGCAATTATTTATCTGGGCACTAGAATTGAGGATCTTTGCACTAAGTTTTAAATATATGGGTTGAATTAGAGTTGGTCAAATGCTTTTAGGGAGAATATGGGTAGGTATTTTACTTTTAAATACACCTACATATTTTAATGGGCTTTAATTGATTTTGAAAAAAAAAAACAGTTAGCAAGAAAATTGCCAGAAACTTTAAATGGTAGTGACTCTGTTTCTGATAAGGATGTTAGTTATTTATTTAATATTCGACCTTGAATACCCTAAACTTAAACCTAGAAAAATGGTTTTGCTAATTGACATCTTTTTTTATCTCAGATGACTAAAATTAAAATATAAACTGTAAGAGGCACATAAAACACCAATTTATAAGTAATAAAAAACAGTATGTTACTAAAACACACGAAAATATTTTATTTTGGCATATCATTACCATTACGATAAAACTATACTTTTATTACGTGCAAAATTATCTTTATTAGTAATTAAAATTAAACTACCGGACTGCTAAAGTAATAAGTTGATTTAATTCGAAATTATAAATTCACTTAGTATTTTGTGTCACTCGAACACGAAACAGAGTTTTCTCATGAATTGATGTTAACAAGATTTCTAAGAAAAAGTTTCTTGGATCTGCATCTTGCGATACCGTAAGCGTATTAAAATAGAGGCGATTTTGCCACAAGCATTTGGCCGTTTGAGTAAATATTGTATTAATGGGAAAACACGACTGTCGCTTTGCAATTTTAATTTGCATCCTGTTGACATAAAAGTTTAACTTTATAGCCCATAGATCGTGGTGAAGTATTGTTCAAAGCATGTAAGCTGCGCTAAAGAAAATGTCTGAGTGAAATGCGTTGCGGATGTATTATGAAGTTGCTGCATTTAACCAAAGCTTACTATTCTTTGTTACATGTTATAAACATTTATGCTTTGTTACAGAATATTATAAGCACTTATACTTTGTTACATATTATTACAACTTATTGGTATTTAACCTTTTGGTGGTTTTGGTAACAATTGCGTAGGTATAGTATATTTCGGGAATAATTAAAAAAAGATAATATCAGTCTATAATCAAATAAAATTAATTATTCATCCATATGAATATAAGATATGAATGTTCATATATCTTGAAGTTCAAAATTTAAAACAAATTGAATAATCAATTCAGTTTTAGAAGCATTTTCAAAAACAGAACCAGAAATTCTATAAAAGTCATTTCTTTGTTGACTCTTAGATATTTTTCAAAAAAATATTGTTACACGCAATAGATAGCATCATATATCATATATTGTGATTGTATCACAACAAATGGTAGACAGATATATTACCATACTGATATTGTATACGACGTTGTTTCATTGTTTCCACAAAACATTTAATTTATTCAGTCGCATACTGAGTGAAGACATTCTTTTTCATGTTCTACAAAGCATGTGAATTCCAATCATGGCATATTCATTATAAGAAATAAAAAATGTACGGCACAGTAATTACTTGATTATAAAATTATTCGAAAATACATTACTCTGTTCTGTATGTATGGAGTATCCGCTTCCAGAAAATGCGGGAGCTGACTATTATAATATTGAGACATTACAAAGGAAAGATGTGTACGTGTTAGGAATAGCATGAATTATTTTACTGATTTTTACATGTATCAAGCATCTGGGTAGACTTATAACATTTTAATGGTTTAATATTTTTGGCTAGTTAATAGACTTACTAAGAGGTGCTTGTGGCGCAGTGGCGGCAGCGCTTTGGTAGTGATACCAAAAGTTAAGCAACCACGGCGCGGTCGTGATTGGATGGGTGACCATTCCGACCATTAAAGTGACGACCATGACAAGCATCTCCGTGCTTCGGAAGGCACGTTAAGCAGTTGGTCCCGGCTAATATCTCTTGGTATTAGTCGTTAAGCCTAGTCAGAGGCCCTAGGGCGGCTTGATAACATCTGACAGTAAGGTTTGTCACTTGCCTTACAGACACCCCTCCACCAATCTGCACTGAGCCCGCGTGGTGGAGTATGGCTCGTTCCTCCTCATAGTTGAGGTGAGGCCTTTTCCCAGCAGTAGGATCTAATAGGCTGACTTAATAGACTTACTAAATTGTTAAGGGAAGTTCTCTATTTTGTATAATATATCCGTAAAATCTTTTTCTGTTACAATTTTCCATCACAAGTTATTTCTATCTGGTATTTTTTTTCCGTAAAAACCTTAAAAGTATGTTTCAGTCTCAACTCGAAAAGAAAATCAGACATCATATTGTAATGCACCAATTCTTTTCAGAGTTTGTCAACTCCATAATTTATTAACCTTTTGAGCGTACGTGACTCAACATCTAAGGAGGCATTGTGCGTTTGTTCGTTCACCCAGACTAACTAACTGCGAGAAAGCTCAGAAGTTACTGAAGCGAGCAATCGGTTATTTTTTTCATTTTTTAGTTCAATATTTGTGTGAATGATTATAATATTTATTTATTTTTTTGAGGACTCTTATCTGTTGTGAATCAAATTTAAAAATTAAGAAGGTACACCTGCCTTAATAAGAGACTTCTTCATAGTCGTATACCTCATGACTGAATCATGATCATCAACACACACAATTTATTCATTTTAATGGAATAGTCTACCATTGCCTTCTCCATTACACACACTGGCTAGCAGTAGTTGGCTAGTGCCAACTATTGTTTCCTATGGTTTCCTCACGATGATTTTCTTTCAACGTTAGGCAACTAACGGCCGAATACTGAAACGCTACTCAAATATTTGACGGCTGATCAAACAATTAAGCAGCTCCTAAACTTAGAATGCATACTCAAAACCAAAATGTAAGCATCTGTTAAGACCATATGAAAATTAGTCGTGCTCAAACGCCACTCAGATGAAAAATGGTATACTGAAACGCAACTCAACGCTATTTAGCTGTCAAATGACTTTCATATCGATTTGAGTATCCGCTAAATCTGAGAGTGGTCTTGAGGTCTCTCAAATCAGTTGATAGTGATATCATGATATAAAATAATGTCTTGTCGCCCTTTTTTAAGCCTACTTTTAAATACTAGAACACAATCAGGGCTCAGATATGCACTAGGAATCCCACAGAGAGGCTTTTTGTTGTCTTACAAAGGTTTTTTTCTTTGCCTCCAAAGCGGAAATTACAATTTAATTTACAAATCCTTCTAGTTATTGTAGTATGCGTATTTTGCACATTGTTGCACTCTCAAGAGATAGCCTTATTATGGATGAGAACTACTTATTGAGGAAGGAGGAGGAGGAGATTGTTGAGGGAGGGCTAATAGTTCAGCCTATTGGTCTTTAAACTAATCAAAACTTTGTTGTTAGCACTATGCTAATAAATATGTACACATTTTTTCAGTAGTCATCATATAATTACAATTACATCATAAAACATAAGTATAAAAATAAGTAGAAAGTCGAAATAAGTAGAAAGTCGAAATAAGCGAGTAGTATTTGATGTGTTTTTCATCTTCTTCAGCATGTATATGTCTGCTGTTTTTTTCGGTCGACTATCGCACCATTTTTTGTAATAAGAGACTATCGGCCGAATACTGAAACGCTGCTCAAATCCATCACTCACTTGAAGGCCTCCTAAAATTGAGTGTCTCTCACATTTAAATGGTATACACAAACGCTACTCAGGCAATTTGAACCCATGATTAGCTGAGCAGTCGTTAAATGTTTACATAATGGCAACATTCATTTTTAAAAGTATGTTCTCGTTTACAATTTTCATATTCTTAAGGAGCGTATTCGTTATACGCAGCATTGTTTGTATAGATTCTTTGTTTTTTTTTTGGATAGAAACTTTTACGACGCCATTGTTGTGAAATGAAACGTTGAGTGACAACGAAAAAAATATTTGCCAAACTTTTTGACATTTGTCACAGCGCGGTTCTAATCAAATTAATTTTAATTCACAATATTAAAATACATTTATATACAAAGTTGAAGTGCAGTGCAGTATTTAATAACTATTCAATTAACAAAAATAAAATGGAAATGAACAAGTATATAATAGTCATACAAATTTTTAAATGAAGACAAAACAAATTGGTATGCGCGGTATGCCCTATATGTTCTACATTGGTGGTAGCCAGATTGTCGGATGCCGATGACCTAAAAGATCCTGCCGGGACAACTTGGTCTAGAATTACCGGCGGCAGAGCGTTGTGGAAAAGTTTGGAGAGGCCGAGTATGCCCTGCAGTGGGCAGATACATGCTGAAGATGAAGAAGAACAATCAAATACGACTCGCTTATTTCGACTTTCTACTTATTTTTATACTTATGTTTTATGATGTAATTTTGATTATATAATGACTACTGAAAAAAATGTGTACATATTTATTAGCATAGTGCTGACATCAAAGTTTTGATTAGTTTTAAGACCGAGAGGCTGAACTATTGGCTCTTCCTCAACAATCTCCTCCTCCTCCTTCCTCAATAAGGAGTTCATAATTAGGCTATTTTTTGAGAGTGCAACGATGTGCAAAATACGCATACTACAATAACTAGAAGGAATTGTAATTTAAATTGTAATTTTCGTTGTAGGCAAAGAAAACACCTTTGTAAGACAACAAAAAGCCTCTCTATGAGATTTCTAGTGCATATCTGAGTCCTGATTGTGTTCTAGTATTTAATAGTAGGGTTAGAAAGAGCAACATTGGTATCCACAGAGAAAATAAGGATTTTATAGACATTATTTTTATACCATAATATCACTCTCAATTGAGGGACCTCAAGACCACTCTCAGATTTAACGGCTACTCAAATCCGTATGACAGTCATTTGACAGCTAAATAGCGTTGAGTTGCGTTTCAGTTTACCACTTTTCATCTGAGTGGCGTTTGAGCACGACTTTATTTGTGGTGGTCTTAAGTTTAACAGATGCTTACATTTTGGCTTTGAGTATGCGAATTCTGAGTTTAGGAGCTGCTCAATTGTTTGAGAAGCCGTCAAATATTTGAGTAGCCTTTTAGTATTCAGCCGTATATGAATTTTAGATCGGCTTCTTTGTAATAGACCTTATTTAGCAAAGAAAATGTATACTCTAAAGTGCAGTCCACTGTACTTATAATTTCATTGAAATGTGCTACATAATTTAAAAATGTAACTTAAGAAACCTCTTAATGACTCACAAAAATAATTCCTATTTGACAAAAAAACATTTAGGTAGGTACTATTTTATTTCTTTTTATTCTGCCAGTAACTCCTTCAATCAGTATGACTTTTCTAGTGATCCCAGAGCGCTCATAAAGTTTTTTTTTACAAAAAAATCCATTCGCACAACGCCATAGCCTATTAATTTAACAATGTGACTTAAGCTATGAGAATCTTCGTCCGGGGCATCGAACTTGGGAAAGCGTTTTACGTTATGTTAATAGTCTGAAGTCTGCGATTGGCAATTCATTTTATTCGTCTACGAAGCCTCATGCTAATTTTGAGAAACACAACACAGAATGGTCGATAGTATATGCAAAGTATACATATATAGGTAATATACTGATTTGACTGAAAATGTTTAGTGAACTGATTTTCTATTCTATTTTGCTTGAATCCTAACGATGTGTATTTTTTGTTCTGATTTTGCCAGATTACAGTTTTTTTTGTTATCATTTAAAAAGCTGAATAGGTAAATGATTTCAAATAGCTGAAGACAGGTTAAATAAATTAGTAGGTACATTCTTTGCAAACTGTCTTGATGCATGGTAGAAAAGTGCGCATTTCTAACAATCTCAGAATGATTTTTATGCCCAGATTTTTAACAAAAAGGTTTTATAAAAGTTTGAACGTGCTATACTACTATTGATATATTTATTAGTCACATGCTTACGTGACCAACAAATCTACTACTGTGCTACTCAGACTATTAAGCAGGCAGACGTGTGTGACGAATTTCTTATCTTTCATCTAGATAACATTCTTTTGTTTGGAATCGCAAGACAGATTTATGTTGAATATTTTTAATGCTATTCATGAAACTGTATGCAAATCATCTAGTTCTGATCCAACATTTTAATCTTTAAAATTGTAGTATCGTTACACCATACTTTAATATTGAACTATCAAATAGGTATAGAAACAAAACGCTTTGAGTAAAAAACCGGCCAAGTGCGAGTCGGACTCGCGCACGAAGGGTTCCGTACCATTAACTTACAACATTAGACAGTATAGGCAAAAAAACACGTTTGTATGGGAGCCCCCCTTATATTTTTTTTAAGTTCTTATTTAATTATTTCTTTTTAAAATGAAATGAAAAATAATATTCTGTTAATATTTCAAGCGTCTGCCTGTTGCCAACAAAAATATCGGTCAAAAAAATGGCAAAAAATTCACGTTTGTTGTATGAGAGCTCCCCTTAAATATTGCTGTTATTTTAATTTAATTATTTATTTTAAAGTAAATATAAAACTTAATATATTCTGTGAATATTTTAAGCGTCTACTGTTGCTGTTATAAAAACGATCAAAAAACAGTAATAAAATCACGTTTGGTAACCCCCCTTAAATATGTATTTTATTCTGGTTTTATTATTTGATGTTATAGCAGCAACATAAATACATAATTGTATATAACTATATAATTTGTAATTTTACTGAGATTTTTGATTTATACCCGTGCCCTTTACGTTGTCTGTTTTCGTGTGTTATGTGATGCCCATTCATTAATAAATGTATTTTCTTTCTTTACATCAGGTGATGTAAAGAAAGAAAGAAAATACATTTATGAACATTTCAACTATCTAGCTATCACGGTTCATGAGATACAGTCTAGTGATAGACAGACAGCGGAGGCTTAGTAATAGGGTCCCGTTTTTACCCTTCGGTTACGGAACCCTGAACAGCAGATGTCAAATACAAAAGTACCTAGTCACTTTCTGGTGTAATAACAAAATTAGCATCAAAAATTAAATGACTTCAACAGAGCAATTTCTGGTTCTGATTGAAACTACTAGACCAGTCACCAGACTTCAAACTCATTCAATATTTAGGGAGTAAAATAGTTCGCCCAGAGCTCGGATAAAACAGTCAGACGATTCAGTGCGCAAGCGGCAAATTATTGATAAGTAGCTGTGTACATTTAGCTTGTACGCCACGTTGTTAGCTTAGGATCCTTTGTAAGTAACCGTCTCTAACGCTTTTGCTACGTGTAAATACAGTAAAACGTACGGGTTACGGTATAAACGCGTCTGTTCTTACCAATAACAGATTTCATAATAAGCGTCGATCGCCCTCAAAGGGAATAAATGGAAAGCTCACAATTTATATCTCTATTAGCGTTTAGCATTGTTTATACTAACTGACCGCGGCCTCTGGGCTTTGTGAAAACATTGAGATTAAAGGTAGAACGCAGAACCAGAGTACTCGGACCCGCTGGAGTGTCCACTGCTCTTAGTACGAGTGGTCAAGTAACAGTGGTCGTTTTGTTTGTTTACACTCGGCTCAGCGTTTTCCTACCAGTTTGCATAACTCGGGGGGTAGTCTCAATAAAAATAAATTGGCTCGCTGACCAGATTTTCTCACTTACTCACGTACAAGGAAGCCGGCGACAGGCCGAAGGAGATTTACAGCCGTTTCTCGTACTAAGAACGTATGAAGTGGACTATTGACATTACGAAGAGGCAGATTAAGTTTCTTTTTAAGGAATTTACTCGGAAAAGCTTAACAGGTTTGAAGCCTCGTGTTGGCAATTATGTTTTTCTCTTGAACGCTAACTTTGTCAACAATTAAGTGAATATTTTTTTAATTATCGTTTTGAATGTAAATAAAAACTGCGGACTTTAAAATAATAAAATAAAATGGTTTAATAAAATCGTTAAGTTAAGGACGATTTAACACCTTAACATTTAAAGTTCATAACAACGTCAATAAATATGCTCGAATGTTGTGTTAATTAAGCAAAAACAATTAAAACTATTCACTGGCGTTGTTCACAGACCCATAGAAATTCCACGTTGCTATCAAAATCTGAACAAGTTACATGGATAAATAAAGTACTTAACTACACCTTAAAGCAGTTGGTTGCATTTAGCTACGGTTTACATGAATCGATTAATCAGTACGGGTTCGGCTCTCTCGTTGAATTTTTAGTAACAGTTTTTTATTTATTATTGTTTAACAATTCCCAGAAAGCCTGAAAAATATATTAAAATTTAAAAGCCTCGTATTTTATATCCGTTGCACTTGAGAACTATTTTTTACCTTGAGATTTACTACCTATGTAAATAACCCCAGTTTTTTTCGGGCCAAACTATATTATGGAGGACAATTTACCGGTAGGCTTATTAGATTTTTATAAATAAGTATAATAAGTTGTAAGCATTGTACTTGAAAAAAAAATCGCCTGGGGCAGAGTATATTTTTTTGTTTAAGCACATTTACTGCCATCAAAGAGTCAACGCTACTACCATGAATGAAAAAAATCCTTCGAACTCTATTGTTCACTGTAGGTCGTACCGTGTAAAACCCGCTTTCCTCACGTTACCTTGTTGTACTCGAGTCCAGCGTATAAATCTGATACGATCGCTGCTCGCGACGTAAATCTCTGATATACATCTTGGTACATAAAGGGGACATTTCACCTTCAGAGGAACCTTTGGGGTAACGCCTCAAGTTCTCGTATTGTTGGAAATAAGCCTTAGTAAAATAAACAGACATTAAGAATGTCGGTTAAGTATTTATTGCGGGTAACGTAAAGCCACGGAAATGGTTTTTTGTTGGCTTGTAGAAACATAAAAAAGTAGTCGTATGTATTTTTAGACCTGCATTTTCTTTAAGGGCTTTCAACTAGATTTCCATGAGGTACGTTTTAAAATTTAGTAATTTGTTACATCATATAATCATCATTCAATTTAAAACCTTGATTGTTTTACTTATTGCTATACAAATTGTTAAAAAATACGAACCCAAACTGGTAGGTATAGTATTTAATATATGTTTGTCTTGTTTTAAAGTCGTTTCTGAACAGCGTGACACGCGCAACGTAATATAATATCACCCCTTATTAAGCGTCTACTTTTTTACACCCTGTATACTATATACTCGAGGTAAACTGATGTGCAAGCTTAAAATAAATAAGCCGTATCTTGATGCAATGTCTTCACTTTAAAAAGTTAAACGATTATCAGATTCAGAAGATGTAAATGTAGAGAACATCATAAAAATAAACAGAATTAAAGAGCCATCGTGTCGTTTACTTACAGATTGTCTTTACCTAGATTTTATGATAATCTTTTTTTAATTTATCATCGCCAATACATTCTTTCGTGCGGATTTATCCGAATATACTTCGCAACTACAAAATAATACGTACGCTCCATTTCACTCGCCTCAGCATAAATTTTGATACAACCCTCAAGTCTTATAAATGTGCTGTTTAAGCATCAAACTTTAATTATTTTAAAACTTAAGCAATTCTTGCTAGTTTTTACAAAATTCGGTAGTCTCAGCAGATGACTAAGTCTATCAATTTATATGAGCGAAATTTAATTTAATATCATACTTTTAGTATACCTTATAACCTACCTTAATACCTTCATAGTTTTGGCCCTGATGTCTAGGGCCAGTAGTAGGTTTACAATGTTATAATAAGATCCAAAAGTTGAATATTTTATAAGTAGAGCATAAATAAAAAAATACTATTAACATACCTGAAACTTCAAAGACCTCACATAGTGTAAGCAACAAACTAATTTCATAGTAACAAATTCACAGTTGCAAAAGTTACAGTTTTTAATTGGTGGCAAACCTTCTTAGTACACTTACTACTAAGAATTCTTTGAATCAGGTGACCATATCCTTAAATGAATCCTGATTATAGAGAAGAAAACTATTTTCCCTTAACTTTGTGACATTTGAAGCCTTAAGGAAATGACTCAACCGCACCAATTAAGTTGGCATTAAAATATTGTTATCACTACTAATATGTAATTAAATTGTAGAGATACTTAATTTCTTGACTTGTGCCTTTTTGCACACCTTATGGGTTTTCTGACCAATAATTCCGATCTAGTGTTCACCGCCATAAGACTCAAAATCGAATGCTGAAGGTATAGAACAGTAAAGGTATGGAGTATCTATCAGCACAACATTAAATTGTATTTAAATGACTCTATCAAAAAGGTATTCGTACCTTGACTAGGTATGCATGAATTATGGATTTAATCCGAGTTTTGCTCGTATTGCCTAGGTTTTATGGAAATGAACTAAAGAGTTGTGATTGGGAATTGTTAATTACTATCCAGCCTGTACCACCCACGACTTTGGCTAATTAAAACAAAACTAATATGTAAGGTGACTTTATATCGCTAATGAAATGTAGTCTGAATCGTTTTACGTTTTATAATTTGTCAGGATATCTACGATTTAAATTTGATTTTGCTTATGTCATTATTACGAATATCAAATTTTTATATTCTTCCAAAGGATGGCTCTACCTTATTGAAATTAGCTGTTTGATTATAGTATCTAGACAAAATTATGTTTACCACCAACTTCAAATATACTAATATTATAAATGCGACAATGTACCTGTTTCCTCTGTTCACCTCTTCACGCTTAAAGTGCTAAATGGAATTAGATAAAATTTGGTACAGATTAGTTTAAGACCCTAGGAAGGACAAGGCTACTTTTATTGCGATATAAAGGGGGTGAAATGGGGGATGAAGATTTATTAAGGAAGTCCAAAATTTGCGTGGACGCAGCCGCGGTGAATTGATTGCTAGTACAGCCGGAAGCAAGTCAGGTTACCCATCTGAACTACGAAAACAGCTTTTATTACGTAAGGAATAGAGGTGGTCCCAAGGTCAAAGTAGAATAGTATGACGTGCGGCCGTGTATATTAAATTCAGCGTTCTATTATTATTAAATAATTGGTAATTAAAACGTATTTGCACATATCCCTTTATGCTCATTAGCATGTTTCTTAGTATTTGCCGACTGACCGGATAGTAAATTACTATATTTACATAATTTACAACTTATGTCTGTATACTGCTTACCGGCTGTCAACGTGCTGACTTTTTGCCCCATTCTGGGTTGTCTATGGATTTGTCTTTGAACTCAGCCTGCAAAGGCTATTATGCCTACTTCCAATATTTCATGTTTATTCTGTAATAATATTCAGAATCAGAATTAAATACTGATAAGTAAATATACAACCGTAACTCACTATCGAATGTAAAGGGAAATGCTGTAAAAATATGGTTTTCGAATCGAAAAATAAAGGTACTGAAGTTTTGATTTATGACTGAAACTAGGGCCGTGGTAAACTACTCACTCAAAATAACACTAAAAACCAATAAATTACATAACAAATATATTTTCATTCTTACTAACCTGTTATTTCGAAGCTGTGGTTGAAGTATTTAAAATACAGGGTGTCCTTTTGGACCGTCCAGTATGTTAAATACAGATAGACATCTTTTTTTAAATAAATTTTACGTATACAAAATGAGCTACCATCGTATCTGTCTCAAACAGAACCTAACCCTTCAACTGCGTCCCATCAAACGAGGTGCCAAATCCAAAATTGTAATTCAACAATAAAATCCATGCAATTGATATAATTTTATATAGCCATTGAGGCCCTTAGCATTCGAGCGGTGTCCTGTAATATGTGTTGGGGTAACGCGGGGTTTGTCGGATAAGGGGACATCGCAGGGTGCGTCTGACATTGAAGAAGTGCCAATAACTGGGGTATAAATAGCGGGGGCCGCCGGCAGAGGGCGTTACTTTAGTACGAGATCGGAATATTTTGCTGGTACGTATCGTGTCCTAAACAACGGATTACAATGCGGGGAGGCGAGTACGGAACGATACTGATCTGTGTCTACTTGATAAATTGTAAAGCTGTACACATTTTATGGTACTTACGTGTTAGCTGACACATACCTAAAGTCAGTACCTACACGTGTTATAATTTACGGTTGACGTGGCATTGAGAAGAATTATTGAATAAACAAAACGTTAACATTATGCAAATTATGGTTTTAACCTATTTTATGCGAAGAATATGTTTTTACATCATGCGTTCTTTATACTAATTTTACTGAAAAAAAAATCGAATCATTCAAGGTATGGCATATTGGGTCCAACAAGTATATAAGCTACCAAAACTGACCAAAGCCTGTAAATAACAAGTTCACAAAAACCATCTATCAGGTTTTAAGGTCGTATTAGCGCCATAATAGGACCAATAAATTCTCCCCTAAAAACTGGTCACCCTCGAAGTAGACAAAAATGACCAGAATAAATTGGTGTAGCAGTGGCAGCCGATAAAACATTCAGTTTATGGGGTGTCATATTTACATTCGGGAAGATATCGACGTGGGAATACAGATAAGTACCTATATTTGTGGACAATATGCTCCTATTCTTCCCAATTCAAATTTGAGCTTACCGTGTACATAACTCTCCATCTAATCTACATGGAATCGGGCGTGGGGCAAAAAAGACCACACGCTAGCATCGGAGTGTTTGTATTTTCTCATTCATTAAGCACGGGCTGGTATTCTCGTATCTACACAGTTGATGCAAGCTAATCCAATTATCGGTTCGATCCAATTAAACAAAGCGCCTCCCGTATGTTGCTAATTGATTGGCAATAAATAGGGATTGGAACAGCTACTGCATATTACCATGATTACTATGCACCCTGCGGATACAGGGTAGTTTCAGATAACGCGCCGCGGTAACACGCTTTTCAGTGCAAAACCATTAGGGCCATTACGAGCCGTGTTGCGTCGCCATAAAGGTGACATTACCCCGCACAATTCTCATTAGAACATTTCACACACGATGCAGACGTGTGTAATCTTCGGCTATATTTATACGGAACAGCGCGAAAACTCCCCCAAATGGCAGCCCAAGATTAGTCGGGGCCGTGCCACCGCGCGCGATGCTACCAAATAAAATGTTTAGGGTCATTCTCGCCGACAACGATCGTGGCTAGCTCACCGAAATGCCAATAGGCCTATTCCGCCCAAAGGGGAGGTATGGTAACGCCGTCATAAATTGTTGCCCGCAAATTTGCAATCCTATCTATTTGGCCCGGTGAGGGAGGTCCAACATTAACATAACTGTATGTAGGCAATTCGCCGTGTAGCTTTATGAATATAAGCGTACAAAACCGCGGTGCTCTCGAAATTTTACGTTTGGAACGCTCCTCGCGGGCACATTTCGTGAAAAAAATATTCTCCCTTATAACTTGCTCGTATAACCTGGCAATAAGAGTATTTTCCCTTTTGTTTTATAAAAACATTTGTAAATTACGAGAAATGGATACCTTTTACGTTCGCCTTTGTGTAAACATTTTGCGATGTTTCTAAAACGGAATACACCAAGTATTTCTTAGCAAAATGTCTTAAAACGACTAAAGGTTCTAAGAAAATAAACATAAGGGAATGTTAGGTTTTCACCCATGAAGAGATATTAGGTCAATTCATGCTAAATTTTGAATGCAAATTCAGTCAAGTCCATTAATTACAAACGCTTTTCAAAATTAACCACAAGGCATTTTAATAAGTCCTCTCTCTGTGCAGGATTAAAGCTTAATTATAACTAAGCTATAGAAAAGAACTGGAGTCAGAATGCGTGAGTGACGCGATTTAATCACTGACCCCATAAATAGGGGAGAGAAGGGAATATTAAACACATTCCTTAGTTATAAGGACCCCTTAATTGTGCCTAGATGGGCACTGCTGTATTTTAATGCCAGCAATTTGTATGGATCTGTTTAAATGAGTGAAATTGCTGGCGTGATCTGGGTACACAAAATGTTCTTACAAGCCTAAGCTTTATTATTAAACGCTGAGTAAAAATACGTCCCATTTCTAAACATTTAAATCTTAAGGTAAATCAAAGCTTAATCTTACCTTTTTTTTAATCATAGTTATAATTAATAGTTTTAGTACGTTGTGTCAAATCGTAAAACTACAATATCCAGGCAAGCCTCAGTGAAGAATTGTGTCACTATGACAGCTCCAATTACCGTAACTAGCAGCACGCTTTTAAGTATAATAAACCAACTATTAACACAATAAAGTCAACTGTATTAAACGTAACGTAAGCACCTTACGTGGCCCTATCATAGTTAACATGCCGGGGCCTGGCCCGTTTGCCGCTTTAGGGCCTATTTTGAGCTCGAAATAGGCCCTCCGTAATTAAAACGCTGTAAACTTACAATTATTAAGTATAAACAACCGTCGGGCGAATATGGTCTTTGAGGTGAAGCAGGTGTGCGTTTTGCAAAATTGAACTGTTAGTCTGAAGTGAGTGAACAACTTTTTTTTTTAATTAGTTTTATTGGACATTATTAAACACATTCAAAACAATGATACATTAAATCGGAACAGTTTTCGAAGTTTAATGAATATTAAGTTTCAATTAACATTTGACTCAAATACAAATAGGTGCTCAGACAATTTGAAGTCCATAAATATTTATTAACAATTAATTTTGATTGTTTCATGTTGAAGCTATGTGCTATTTAGTTTAACATTTTGTTATTATAAATAAATCATATTGAAGAAATATTTAAATTCTCCTGTTAATTACAATTATTGTGCCCTATGCGTAACTATTAAAAATCGGATATAATTTCTTTAGGTTCTGTTTCTCTGGCAATGATAATCTAAGCAGAATATAATTACTTTACTCTTACAATAAATTCGTATTGTAAATAACGATAGTAAATTGTGAATATGTGTATTTTATCTCTAAATAGAATGGCTACTGTGAGATTCTTGTTATCGTTTTCAATTAACACAGAATCTATACTTATCTTAACATCGGACTCTGAACATGCATGCCCGCATTAAGTTTCAATTATAACAATTTATGCGCCCGATACCCAACGGTCGAGTATAAGACTCATAAATAATATAGTTGAATTAATAAGTACACAATAGGCGAACTAACGAGCTCCGCTGGAGGCACATACACGGACAAATTAAATTTGCATGTTTCACCCCTCCCGTTTACCCCGATCTCCCCCCACTCTCAACGTGAGAGTTATTAGCGTTGGCCATTTTTAAACGACTTGACCGAGGGGAAAACGGGGTGCACTGCGGTTTGCTATGCAATTTATTAGAATTGCTCGTTTCTGTATCAAATATTAAAGGTTTTTCGAGTGTGCAATGTAAATTAACGTTTTCTGTAACTACTTTAGTAGTATTACGTATAAAAAATGAAAATTTTGTGATACCATTTACATTGTTACTGAAACAAACCTTTACCGATGCTGTAGGTACTTGTTACTCTAAATATGCCAGGTATCCAAGTAACTGAAGTTAGTAAAGAATAAAATCCATTTGCATTTCATAACTCTATCAGGCGAAACAGCAATTTTCTTGCAGATAAAAGCGCCCATTTTTCCGCCGGAGCTCTCTACCTAGACATTTTCGTACATTAGGGGGTCTATTCTGGAGTGCTCGCTCGCAACCCGGGCGGATCGAAATTATAAAATATAACAACATCGCGCGCCCTTTGTTTTTTAAAAGGTATCTGATAGGGCGCGCACATACAATATTCAAATACGGCAGGGGAAACTAATTCGTTTTAAATTACGTTACGATATTGCGTTTTGAGTTAAAATATTGCCGATATAAACAGACTAGAGAGGGTTGGGATAAAATATTACAGACTCAGGTTCGCGCACAATTAGATTATCTATTAGACACGCCCTCCCTTCGAGATTTATGTTGAGATGTGTTAAGATCTCAGTGTAGGTACAACTAATCCACTCTAAAGTAGTACATACTTATTGAGCTATGTAATAAATAATAGAGCTGCAGATTAAAAACACTCGAATCATAATATAAAGGGCATTTGAAAGTCACAAATATCACAACGAAGCATTGCATATGTTTTTAAATAACTGAAGACATGACAAAACTAAAGCTGGGAATTTCCTGAAAAGTTTTAGTACAAAATATACATGGCCTGTTATTCCAAAGTAAAATATTATTAGAGACTTTGCAAGTGCTTTTATTGTAAGCTAATTTGATCAATATTTTTCATAAAATACGATCGTAAAATTACCTCAGACTTCAAGGTAAGGCGTGTAGAAACATCCAATCCAGAATTACATTGCGAAATCATTTTGCTTTGATAGTTGCGGTTTTGTATTCCAACTATGCCCTGAATCGCAGGTAATCTTGATTTCATAATAGCAAATAAACAACTGCGGCAAAATTGCTTTATTTCCACACAACCTGTTTAGTGCGCTTAATGTTTCAAAAGTTCGAACTTGAGATTTCGGAACACTCAAAACTCTTCCACCCACAGAGCTAATTTACAACTTTGAGAGCGGAACCCTGTTATCGCAACACGTTTCGCACTGATATATTAGACAGGTGCATATTTTATTAGCTTTCGAACATAAAACAACACATAAAAACTATCACTCGGCTCGCGAGTCCCAAACACAAATCTTGTTCGTAATAAACGAGACGAAACGAAACGGGAACGTTAATAAAGATATAATAATAAATATTCCCGGGAAAACCTTTCGGGATTCGAATTAAACTAAGGGTAGGAAAATTGCGAGAGTCCCCAAGGAGGTGGGTGAGCGAAGAGCGACAGCTGCGGAGCCTAATGTCCTTTCTATTTATCTGTGATCGGGAAAACGTAGATATTACCGACATATCGAATACGATATTACTCGTACATTTCCCATACGACGTAACGATCTCGACGAGCAGGACAGATGTGATGATATAATAGCGATTAATGTCATAATCCTCGCCCCAGATACTTCGTGTTATACGCCGTGTGTCATCGAAAGGAGTCGCGATCTTGCGAACCGAATCTAAAACGTAAACTTGATTTACAGTTAACAAAACTAGCGTACAAAACACGAATTAATAGCGCGTTATAGCTTAGAGGCACGATCATTGCGTAAGGCGCGATGACAATCTCTGTTTTATGGAGGAGGCATCGTAAATGTCTATTAATATGAATGGGCTCCAATTACTTTTATGATTCGCGTTTTGTCGAGAGACGGTCTAAAAAAAGTTTACGAGGCAGCCCCTGGTCTGCTCGGTTTATGTCCTGGGGTACTGTGGGGCTGGGTGGACAATTGGGTGCTTCGGCAGATGGCCCAGGACTCTTCAATCCTCACCTGTCAAATAGGGGGTTAAGTCATTTTAATATTTGATTCTCAAAAGCTTATCTCGCATTGAATAGCCGGTATTGACATTTGAGATTTGCAAATGTCTTTCAACAGCTCCTGCTAGCTTACGATTAAAAATAGGTTCTGAAACGTATTCTTGGTTAGCTTTGTATGGGGACATTGAAACGCTTTAAGCTGTTCTTGAACCAGATGCCGCCAGTTCAATGTCGCTTTCTGTTCGTTAGCAAAGCACAATGTCTGTATTATTTCACATACCTAAAAATACACAAAGACTTACGTTTTTTAAATAAAAGGGAAAGTAGTCAAACTGCAAACTCAAATTGATTGACACGAAAGCAAATGCATAAAACACTGTTTTATCATAGATTGCAAACACTAGTAACACAACCATGTGATAAAACATGTCATGATTTAAAAGTTGCATGCAATCTCTGAATCAATTCTACCTACACAAAATATGTATTTGTGTAAATGTTTCGTTCATGAAAAGTGCATCGATGAAGCAATTATGACGCCAAACGCTCCCTGCGAAGAGTATGATATCATACTAAATTAAAAGTCATACTTGGCGGGCAAATTATTTTGTTGCGAATCACTGTTTAAATTCTACATGTTTTGATTCTCCATACTTTAGTAAAATTGATGCTGCGACTGAGTCACGGTATATTTTTAAATTCTGATCTGAACCTACCCCAAGTCATGCCATATAAAGATTTTAAAAATTGAAAACGTTATTAGATGTACCTAATAACCACCAATTACATTTGGCCAACATTCGAATAAACAATTTGAATGTGAACATCAATCATATGCCGCAACAAACAAAGTCTAAATTCAGAACGAAGCAAACTCGCGATCTCTGAACAACGTCGCTTGTTCTCATAAGAATAGGCATAACGACCCCACTTCGAAATCAGCGCGGAGCAAAACGAAACCACCTTATGACTCATAAAGCTTGTGAGCACAAACAATAAGACAACTGAACATCTGAAACGCACAATAATTCCCATTCAAAGAATCAGAATGCGTCGATCCGAATGACTATAGGCCAATAACGTAGTGCCAACTTCTTCTGTGTGGCGGGCCGGGACGGTCTATCACACGATATGACCCGCTGACTGCGTCTTATTACACTTTTATCGGTCGTATCAGTCATAAAATGCTAATGAACGAGCGTTTCGGACCAAACATCCGAGCGCGAGATTCAAATGTCGATATAAAACGCAACCCGAAGTCGTCACTTCGACGAAACGTAATCGGAATAGGGTTGCGCGCTTTGAAAACAACGTAACACGACCGCTTGAATGGCGGGTGCGATGGCGAGATGTTTTTAAAAGCTCTTTTATTGTGTGACGAGTGCAGTGTGTAGAGTTCCATCACAGGGTTGCCATTTTCAGAATTTCAATTAATATATATATACATTTGCCCTTTAAATATGATTATATGACTCCAATAAACTTCTGCTCCCATTTTCTATTCGCTCTTGATCACAATCGGAATCAGGGAGGAATTGAATTCACTTACCTAATAGCACTTTACCACTTATTCAGTTTTCTACGTCGCTATTTTATTCTTCAAAAATATAGTCAAAAACCTACCAATTATCGTGAAAATTCTTGTTAATCTAGTTCACAACACTTCACATCACTAAATCATAATAAATTGGACAGGATAGGATATGAGATGTCCAACATCAAAAAGAATCTTGAAATATTGATTTCTTTGTGACGTAAACGATTACGCGGCTAGCGAAAAACAGTTTTCCCGCCGAAGATGTATTCTTTAATATAAAATTCTTAATATACGATACGGAGTTGGTCCGAACTCCAAAGGGATCAGTTCAATTTCCTTAGTAGGGTCCGCTGTAGATTCACATGAAAAATTACGTTCCCAAGGGTCTATCTATACCAAAATTTATTCTATGAAAATCTGTAACGTTGGCAGTATATTACTTTTCATTGGCACTGATCACAGTCGAAAATCCCTAGCAGCAACACTATAAATTTTCCCGACTTTGAAACACAATTAAAAAGATGTTGCTTTGAGTAAATTAAATCTACAGCTTTTCGACCATCGTCTGTGAAATATCTATGGGGATTGAAACAATAGTGATTAGAGCGGTTTCTCATTGTTTAAAACAATACGACAAAATTCCTATTCATTGTTTTGGAGCTGAGCTTTTAGATGCACCTTTGATTTTACAACTTAGAGTTTTTGAGTTTAAACACAAAATACGTCAACGGTGAAATTTTTAAACTGTCTAGCTATCACGTTTTATGAGATACAGCCTGTTGACAAACAGACAGCCAGACAGACAGACGGTGGACGGACAGTGGAGTCTTGGTAATAGAGTTCCGTTTTTACCTTTTGTGTACGAAACCCTAAAAAACTAGTTAAAATCTCCAATATTGTAAAAGGAAAAGCTAGTCTCTGGTTACGTAAAGTCAACATTACTCACAGAATAATAGCAGTCTACACCTATTGGCGATTTTACCATAGCTTTAGTTGCTCTCATGTACTTTTCTGGGCAATAAAGTTAAAATCACTCCATATTGCTGCATTTTTAATTAGTCAGTAAATTGGTTGGCTACAGCAATTAGATTATCGAAAACACTTAAAAACCCACTTGACTTATCAAGACGCGTATTATCAATATCGGCAACTTTTCGATACGACAAAGCATCCATATTACGCCTTTGGGAAACCGGCCTTACTTCGGGACACATAATATACCATAACAGTTTTTTCTGACGCTCCAACCGCATTATCTGTGACTGATGGAGTCATTTTCAAAAATATAACGGCCCTTGCTAAGAGAATATACGACCACTTCACATTAATATATTATCAAAATAACGTCGTGAGCGGGCTCTTATCTAACCAATACACACATAATGTCTTATAAGAAATAAAGTATGTACTTAGCAGGGCAATTTGGAGTTTCAAACATCCTGCTTCAGTACTAACACGTGGGGATCTAATGTAAATAATTACTAAGGAAAAAATTAAACCTCTGTAAGCCAATTATATCCGGAAAGCCGAAATAGAGCGGGCTTTCACTTCTAAGTAACGAGACCCTATTATAAACACCTTTGATGTGTGTATGAGTTATTTGTTTGTGCGGTAATCAAACAGACCATGTTTATATTTTCGATTACATTCTTTAGTTACGAGCTAATTAGGCTGTTACAGGAATTCTCATAGAGTTCTCTTTATCTTAAAGGTATTTCGTATGTCAAACTTGTATCTTTTTGTATCCTGGTTCGTTAATTTCAATAACATTTGTTGCTCTTAATAAGTATGTACCTAAATGTGTAATTCCTGCTCTATAAATTGCTACCTACTCCGTTTTGCTAAAAAAAGGTTTTAATGCAAAAAAGCACTTTAATTAAAACATCACAAAGGCAAAGTGAAATAATCCCTGCACTGCGGTGGGCGGACGAATGCAGTTTGCGCTTATTTTGCTCGCGCTGTCCATTCCGACTTTCGGAGATAGGGGAAATCCTCACTGGAAGCTCCATAGTTCTACCGTTGGAAAATCAACCTTAACCTCCCAGCTTTACAGTTTACAATCCAATTTAAACACCCTAAAATTATTACTCTGTACACCCCAAATTGCAACTGAAAAGCAACTCAGTGCGTGGGTGTTAGGGCTAGTTTTTGCATGCTATTACTACTTTCATCCCGGTTCAAGGGAATGCATCCGCACAGACTTCGTAATTACGCGTGTTGGGATACGGGACGCCATGTTATTATAACTTTCACATACAACTGTTTACGTTTTTAGTCTGACTTGGAAACTTTGGAAATAAAACGCATTATTCTTACCTTACTGCAAAAATGTATTATAACTGACGTGTAATTTTTCTGCATTCGAACTATGCTGGTTTATAAGCATATTTAGTTTTATTTTGTATCTTACCTTAAACGTAACGTGTCTTTGGACATATGCAGAGAGGTTCTCAATATGAGTTTTAAGGCTGATGATCCTCGAAGGGAAGATTCCTAGCAAGAGATCACCAGGCCGACCCAGAAGAAAATGGATAGATGACATCAAAGACTGGACCAAACTCCGTTTTTATGACCAGTTAAAAAGAGCGGCTCAAGACCGCATCGGTTTCTACATGCTGACCTCCAAACTTCAATTTGAAGATGGCACTCCATGATGATGACCTTAAACGTAGAAAGAAATATATCAGTATCTGAAATAATTCCAATGTTTGATTATGTGCCACTTAAAAGCTAACAGTAAAATCATATTCAGAATACAACTCAATAAATACAAATAACTCAGCCTCTATCTAGCAAGAATACCTGAGTATGTAGTTATTTTGTTAATTAATAAAAACTTTACAATTATAATACACTTTATTAAGCTCTTTAAACTACTTAAATTGTCTATAGAGGCGTCTATAAATAACAGAAACAACTAAAACTTGAGACCAAAAGAGCCAGGTTGGAAATGTAATTAAAATCAAATGGAAACGGGGATAGTTCAATTAATTGTAATGGCTTGGATTCAAACGAGATTTCGTCTTGAGATAATTGTCGTGGGTATTTTGTAGATGCAAATTACTCAATCATGAACCTGCGCCGAATGTTAAAGTTAATTTTAATGAAATATGAATAAGCAAGTGTACAGTCGGCAACACGTCACGTTACCCATTTGAGCTGCGAAAACAGCTTGTATTATAAAGGTAATAGAGGCGGTCTCAATGACAAAATGGAGTAGTCTGACAGGCGGCTGTATGTACAATCAATTAACAAAAAAGCTTGAGGGACAATTATTATAAAAAGTGCTAAAAATAGGGCAACATAAAAAAAATATCTACCTACTGCACTTTTTAACAGACGATTTCACAGAATCTAATAAAATTTAATTAAAATAAACATGTTAATAACACCATAACACTGAGTGAAAAAATCGTATTACAACCTTTATGTAATTTACAAAGGAGTTTCAATAAAATTGTTCTACAGTAAGATAAACTTTGGGGTGAAAAACACATTCACCCAAACATAAATGAACACAATAAAGGTACCTAGTATCCATACGGGCTGTTACTAAATCTATCTTGGAATATAGATGCAAAAGCAGACATCCAAATCGCTTCCCTTATTCAAATATTATACAGAGAATCGCAATTTTTTATCTGCAACAACCAGATGGCGCTACAATCACTTTTATATGCTCTACGATGCATTGGATTTTAAGTCTGGATCCACAACAAAAGCCAAGCTATTTCTTCTTCTTAGTTGTAAAGATAAAAATAACATGGCGAATGAAAAAGCACAATTAAGGTTTATTTTCCATTTATTAAACAGTTTCCGCTTTCACAAACAACCACTTTTGACATTTTCTAATAATAAGCATCTTTTAAAGTTTTATTTCACTTAAGTTAACAGAAATATAATTAGTTATAAAAAGAACTTTCGTGTACCTAAGTCAAGTCGTATTATAATTATATGGATTGTTGTCTTATTAATAAAACGCATAAATTTATTTTGTACTTGATACACAAAATTTATGTCAAAATTTTGGTTAGTAGTACCTTAAGGCCTGTGTTAGATTTGTCTAGATTCTTTTTGTTCTCTAAACAAAATACAAACTAATCAAATTAATAAGAAAAAGTACAAAAACTTCCATGCTTGCAATCTTTGTTGCAAATCCATTCATCAAGTAATCAGAATGCTAGACGGTTAGTAGATTGACTTATGAAGTTCATACTACGTTTTCGCCGTTCGTACTACTACTTTGTTGCGCTTCAAAATAAAATTATTATAAAAAAAAATATTTTCGTACTGTTTAAGCAAACAAAGAAACCAGTAATCAGTACGTTCATTATTGTAAGCCGACCAAGCTCGCGGCTATTTGGCTCTCTTTAGCTGGAAACGCGACTTTACAGAGCCTCGCGGCACGTTGGCTCATTGCACATTCTGCATATATTATGTGCCGTGCCCTATGTGCATGCGAACCGGTCTGGCCGGCTACCGAGAACGCTTTTACGAGCCAAGACAGTGATCTATGGCGGTTTTTGAGATAACCAAGGCATTAAAACGAAAATTCACCAGAAAACTAAATGCCTGGCTGTATGACTGATTCGCGGTTTACTTACACAACGCGGCCACTTAACACTTTTTAAAAACGTTCTTGCAATTACAATTGAAATATTCGACAACTTTCTGCGATTTATTGCATTGGTTAATGGGGTGAGGCTACCGAATAACTAGCTATTGTTAATTGTAGTCAGTAAAGGTAACTTTAAAAAAAAATTGTAGTGCCGTAAACATTTGAAACTACTAGCTCTTTTGCACACAAAAGACTAATATATCTATTTAACTTCGAAATGCTGTTTGCCTTGACCTTTTGTATAGATAAATGTTAATAAAACAAAAGATTCTGCAAAATGTTGAAAACTCACTATGAGTACCTTGATTCAAGAAAAAGATATTTAACAGCAGAGATGATCCAAATTAATATCGATATTAAAAAACACGAATAGATGTGTTTGACGATCGTAATAAAATATTCATTTTGCATTTTTATCACTGTCGTGAAGTTATGTAACGGTAAATATGACATATTTATAAGTTAAGTGTATGTTACCGAGATAATGGAAACATTCAGACTAATTAAATCGAACGTTATGTGCCATTCGAGATATCATTTGACCTATATATCTTAGATAGAGTCATCAATTTCAATAATTGTTGTCATAATATCCACAATGTATATATGTTAATAAATAGCGTTTTATTACTGCATTGATCACTGGTCTTAAAGTAAACGCGACTGTATTCATTGAGTCATAGTCTGAAAGAGTTTTATATGACTGTTATTGGTATTGCCAAGGAGCTACAAGGGTTCTTTATTTCTATCAGTTGCTTGTTCTGTTTGTAATTCATATCGTACATTTCACAAATTGAGGAATAGTGATATAATTTATGTCAAATCTGTGGACATAGTGTTAAGTGAAAAATAAATAAATTAGAAATGCGAGTAAAATAAACTTTTCTATTTTAACTATCATCAGAATTGAAGTCCGGAAAATTCCCTGAAAAACTATGGGCAGTAAATTTTAAAGCGTAAATATAGTCAAATGTATGACAATATAATTAACATTACTTACATTGAATTCTAGTTAGACATAACAAAGAATCACTTATTTAGCAGCTATTTATTGGCAATTTGGCTGTTTTGTTTTCTAGAGTTGATTCATTAATATATATAATTCTTTTGTAGCTATGGGTGGAGACAAATACGTAAAAAATATTTTACCGACATTTAAGGAACATTAATCTACATGTTTTATTAATAGTTTTCAGTGTGAGAGCTTTGTTTTCTTTACCCGGTGCATATTTCACATATGCAAGGGCTATAGCAGATACATTTAACTTAAGTTTCTTCAGATAAAAAATTGACATTTATACAGACAATGGCATTAGACATTAATTAAAATGTTAAAAAATTAAGGCGGTCCTGCACGAAATTGAGAGAATTAACGTATCTTTAACGTCTAAATCACTTGTACGATGAGCTAAATTAGTTAAATAAATTAAAACAACTTATTTACGTTAGCCTAATCATTGCACAAGGTCCTGGTCTTGTTGAAATTTTAAACAAATTCTTTATGATATAATGATCATGACTTGTAGCTAATGATATCTAAGAGATATTTTTTTTTTCGAAAACTTGGTGATTTTTTCGCATGAAACAATAATTTGTACATGAAAATGATTGTATTGATATTCCGCAGGTCCCCATCTTTTTAATATACACGAATAAAATATAAATAAGAAATTATGAACACTTTTCAGTTTTTAACACAAATGTCTGATGGTTTTGAGCATTGCGCAGAATAAAACTATTGTTCTAATTAAATCATCAAATCTAAGACTTTAAAGCAAATGGATTTAATTAGTAATATTAATAAGTTCGATTCTGTTTGAAGATCGTTTAGACTTACTCGACTTGCTTCGCGCTGCACCCCCTTAAACAAAAGTGAAAAGTTTTGCGTCAAAAGCCGTCAGATACGAGATGAATACTTTTGGATACTCCTTGATAGTTTTTTTAAGACATTCACTCTGGTCTGTTTACTACCATGTTTTGAGAAATTGTATTGTTTGTGTTTGCCGTACGCATGTCATCGTGGCACTGTCCATTACTAGAAAAAAAAAAACTTTTCAATTTATTTGTTTTTACTTTCTCTTTGTCTCTATTACTTTTCCGCAGTGGGCATTGCTCTACCAAAGACTAAGCTTACTCCATTTTATGATCAAGAATATATCTAAAATTGACATACTATGATTCGTTTGATTTCGTCTAAAGTCCGTTTTTCATTGCTTGTCCAACATTGTAAACAATCTTGACATTCCTTTTTAACGAAATTATTCATTTAATAATAAGATAGACACAAAAATTACATCCTAATATGGTGGTTTATCGTTTAATATTATGCAGCATTTTAGAGCTACTAGTATTTTTTTTACCAGTATTTAGTTTACACGCAAAGTAAAACGGATTTTACAATAGGTAGGTATTTCAATCCGAATTGATAAATAAGTCCTTTAAATTGGCGTCGTTTAAGCCCTATCGGCTTAGGTAATTTAGGTCCGTACGGGTCATCGACCTCGCTTAAATCAGGTTGTCTGCGGTTGTTCGTCTGTAGGTCCGTCTGTTCTTGCTCTGTGTGATGTGTAATGTACTGCGGTGTTGGTTAGGTACGTACTTTAAGGGTATCTTGAGAGGAAAATACATTAAGAAGTCTTCAATCTCCTGCTGTACATGTTTGCTGTTTTTTTTTAAAAAAAACATCAAACGTCTTTCTGTAATTGCCAACATCAAATCTGTTCTTACTACAGTTACAGATTCCTATTCGGGTCGGTATAAAGACAGATTTTTTGTTTTTCTTTGAAATAATAATAAGAAATACCACTAAAAAGTACTAGGATTTCAAATAAAGTAAAGTAAATATTACCACAGTATGATAATGAAATTGAGAACTAAAAAAACGTTTCTTTATTTTTCTTTGATTTCTTTTTAAAATCTTTAATTAAATTCACATAATATCATCTGCACAATGTAAATAAATTATTCAATAATTATACTTCATCTGTTTCCTTTTATTCACGCTGTTTATTTAATTTAATTTTCAAATGCAGTATGTCGATGAATGTACTCCAGAATGAATCGGGATGAATAAATCGTGACGTCAGCGAGGCGCGCCATACCGGATCAAAGATCGTTTCGCTTCAACTATTTACTGTACCCGACTGTACAAGCAGGGTTGGTACTCACAGATTTAAAAAATAAAAACAAAAACAAAATTTCATTCTTTTCACTTTCAGTTCCGTTCAGACCAAATATTTTAGTATTCCAGAAGAAAAAAATGACAGTACTCCTAAAATATTTTTTTAAACATGGAAGTCAAAGTATTTCAAAAAACTTATTCTTGACTTATTGGGTCGAACAGACGACCGTCAGTCAACACTGTGGCTTCTTATGCAGTTCGAATAGGGTAATTTTTGCAACGAAAATATGTAATGATCTATGCTGGCCACTGTACTATGAAGCTGAAAAAATTTAAACTTTTTCTCCTGTAAATCTTTGTGGACATTAAGAGCGCATTTTTAACCGCACAAAGCCTACAATTGCTGTTCTTCCAACTTGTCCTTTTACTTTTTGCCTCTGAACCAACCCTGGAGCCAAGGCAATGTCCTTAGCCAGCACAGAACAACGTTGTGATGATTTAACATGCTCTCGCAACGAGCAAAAATAGTCCTTTCCGACTCCACTGAGATATGGGCTTTGTGCTAATGCAAGCCTATATTTTATGCTCCTCCTCCCTTTTTCGTAGTTAACTTGTTAGGGCAGACGGGTCGATGCGCTGAGAATCCTTCGGTTCTTAGAGAATATATTGAAAAGAAACAGTTTAGTTTTTCTCGAAATCAATCACATTCTTTAATATTATTTTGCATTTTCTTTATAGTTGGCATGAGAAAATATCTTGAATGTTTATGTTACCGACTAAATGTAAGAGGCTCATTACGATATTGCCTTGCATTTCCATCACTCAAAAAGAGTTACTGAAAATGCGTAATTTTCCGAATGAGTGGTTTGACTGTAATGGTAGTTTTTCTAGTTGAATAACATACACGAATATTAGTTTCATCTAATTTTTAGGCACTTACTGAACTTGTCGTGTTGTTTCTCATCGCACAAGGAAAATTCAAGGCTTATCCGCCTCTTCAAAAGCGGCTTATCAATTAATCACCTTAAAACGTTTTTACGGGTATCACAAACACTGTTACTTTAATATTAACTGCCAGTTAAGCGGCGGGGCTCCGTGATGCCGAATAATAAAGGTGCCCCACATTAAATTTCAACCGAAACAATTTTAATGCGCGTTGTTAATAGAGATTTTTGTCTTTACTCGAGTACGAACGTGCGTGTTTAAAAAAATCCTGGCCACAAACACACTGAGCGTTATTTGAATTTGGAACTCGCTTTCGAATGTTTTTGATGCATTGTTATAATTTCGAAATTAAGTTCAATCTCTACTTTTTTAAACGCCGTTAAAAGTTTTTAAAAAAACTGCCAGTAGGTATATATTAAACACAAGTTAAGATGGGAAAGCGAGCGGGATCTTATTGATAGCTTGTGTTTGAAAACTAAAAAGTCAAAGGTGCTAGACAGAATTTACAGTTCAATATAAGAATAAAGGCACGTGGTCTACGTTCTTTACACTCTTAACATACTAAAGATTTTTATGACATCTGAAAAATGTTTGTGATGTTTTAATGGCTTCTTTATTTTTAAAACAATGCCGTAATGGGATCTGACACGCATTTTTCTCAACCACGCAATGAGCTATTTTAAGTCACTTATATCAGATTATGTTCGTACTAGGTAAATTACTAGGTAATCAAACTTTTTAATCATTGAAATATTCTAAGTCAGTACTGTACTGGTGGTATTTTTGAATGTTGTCATGATAAAAAAAACTCTATTCAGCTAATTGAAGTCAAAAATTATTGGCATGCGTAATTTTTCGTTTTTTCGTTTAATAGCTATTCAATCTGAAAGCGGTCGTATTAGGCGGAAAGCTTGTCAAGATTTTTTCACATCTTGGACACGATTTGCACAGATAGGGGACTTGAAACATACTTCCAAATTTAAAGTTGTAAATGTTATTTTAATGAGTTACACAAATAGGCTAAGATTTCATCTTAATCCGATTTCATCAATTTTTAAACAGCCGGTTATCCTGGATTGCAATATATATAATATAATACAAAATATGTCAAGTAATGCTAAACCTGTTGATCAAAAATTAAACACGTGTTAGTGAACTCCAGTGCTAAGGCTAAGTGTTTTACTGGCCTCTTCTATGAGTCACCCGAACTTTGCCAAAGTACTTACTAACCACTAAATAAAAGTGACCACCAAATAACAAGCTATCATAAACAACCTATTAGTCAGATGGTTCGATCTCGAATCGACACCATTTTATTTCGGACATGATCTATTTAAGGCGCGCGTCCCAAACAGCCGAGAATTTACGATTCGCTAGTTATGGCCTATAAAGCGTGGTGTCGTCTCGTCGTTACCCCCTTAACTACCTACTAATTGATAATAACCCATTATTAAAGATTGCCAACGGTAAATTAATACCATCGACTTGTTTATTCATTTTTTCATCGACGAAATTCATTTTCCCTTTCCTGACAAGAACAACAAAGTCAATGGAGGTGTCTGCTTTTAATAGAAAATATATTCGCGATTAATATTACAAAAAGAGACAATAAATTATTATCTTGTAATTTCAATCTAAACATAAACTCTAACCAAATCCAGATCAAGATGCGCATATTTTGCAATTCAATTGAATAACGTACTTTGTTACGGGTCAGTTTTGTTTTAATTATAATTTTCGTAGCTCCGTAAAACAACTTTCTTAATAAATTCCCGTGTACAAGCCACAAAACGCTATAAATAACGATCTTACCAAACAAAAACTCTTATAATTCACCGGCGGACATTTAATATTCCGATGCAGACAGCGCGTATTAATCAAATAACACCGAGCAGGTTTCCACAAAGGCCGGGCTGGACAAAGTTAAATAAAATACACTTAAGGAGCGGCATTCCGTGAGATTTATTCAAAGAAAAAGGGAGACGGAGTAAGAGCCAGGTCCTGTCGCAGTGTGTTTATAGCGGTCCCTATGTCGTCTCGAAATGTACCTCTAATTAATGCTCCTTCTATTGCGTCTCGGCGACTTCTTTCCAAACGAATAAATGCTCCGCGCTTATCGTGACATATTCAATTTAAATTTGGAACAAAACAAAGCAACGTTACTTTACGTTACGCTTGAATTACGGCGACAGTTGACACGCTGGGATTGTAGATATTAGGTTACGTTACAAGCTGCTATAAAATGTAAATACACGAAAAACTAGCAGCTTTTTATTACAATTTGTCAGATAGATATCTAAAGCAGGCATTCGATTAAAAGAAATAATTTAAAAAATGCAAATCAAACTGCATATCCTGTGCGATTTTCAATCAGATCTTTATCAGTCCATGGGAAACGGACGGCCGATCCCATTAAAAAGAAACTACAGGTACACAATGCATCCAACCTCCTCTCAGACTACAATACCGGAGAGAATAATGGAAGCCAGCTGACGGGAGGTGCCTTAACGCCCGTAGTCATGGCAACCGTGAAGGGTGGCCAACCTGCCTCGCTAACATATCACCGACCCCAACAAAAAACGGTCGATTTCACCCTCTACGCACAGATTTTGGACTCTACCCCATAAACCAGAAGGATCCCTTTCACGCGTCATCAAACAACACTTACGACCTTTCTCCTTAATAGCATTATTTGGACGCGTGTATCGTGTTTTGGGTTCCATCTTTGCTTTTTAAAATTAGAATGGCTGTTTCTATCTTTGTCGCGCTCGTTAAGGTGGCCACCTTATCTGCTCTAACCACACTTGTATAATTATTCCATTCTCTATTTATGACATTTTAAACAGATTTTAAGTTTTTGTTGAAGTAACCATAGGCCGTAAACGTTATTAAGGCTGTAAAAATGCAGTTTCATTAATTTATGGCTGATGTAAATGCGGCAGCCTACTTTTTGGGCGAGTAAATGATTTATTATGTCGCACAATTTTTACAGCGTAAAAACTGTCACAGAATACGAATAGGAATAACGTTTTATGCGATATTAAAATTAATATAATTTTGTAAACGTTGGATTACGGAATCATAAAATAGGCGTCGTGACGTATTTACCTCTAATATAACGGTACTATGTCTGCCCACACCAGTTTACTCTGGTATTATTATTTTAATATGGTAATAGTTACATTATAAAATTGATTGTATTCAATAAATGCTATTACATGTCTGTTGTTTTTTAATTTTATATATTCTCAACATTGTTTTAAAGTTTTTAATTGCAATAGGTACATAAGGTATAGGAAACCTAAGTGTTTATAATTGAGTTTGTGTGTTTAATTGAGTAGTATTACATTTGGCCGTACCAAATATTTATGCATTGTTATTATTACACAACTTCGAATTACTTACTTTTCTAAATACACACACCAAAAATCATGTACTTACTTACATAAACTGTATTACAATATTAATTGCACAGGCCAAAACAATTCAGGGTCGTACTCAAAATTTCCATAAAATTACTTGACCCATTAATAAACGTCGGTTTATTGCTGGGGTTATACATATTTAATTACGAACATATCCATCGGTCATGTCTATAAGTTACCAACGCAGGTAGACTAAGACCCGGCCTACACCGGCGGGCATTCCTCGACATTCCGCTATCAATTTTATACGCGATGGGAACGCCATTTATCTTACCTTATTTATTGGCTGACTCCGAAACCAGTCAGGGCTCCAACCACATTCTATGTGTGCCGACCTTATGTGGGGCGTACGTGAGAAATTATGTGATAAAGCCACCAGCTATAATTAATGTATAGTCAACAAACGATTTCGAACTCACATATTTTATTACGAGCGACTTTCTCGAATTCTAAGAAGACACCCAGGCAAGAATAAAGAGACACCTTACAAAGCATTAGAAAGTTGCGCAACCCTTCTTTACGCGTCCCTGAGTTTTTTGTAGCTGTTCCTCTATAGAATGTATGCTATTGTTAGTTCGCGGACCGTTTGCTCCTAACCCTTTCCGTTACTTTTTTGCTCCGAGGAGATTGTTTTTACTTATTTTTACTACAGATACAATCGTTACAGCGACACGGTCCCGCTCGTTCTGGCGGATCCTTTGAACTCGCCTACATTAGTCGGAGCATTCGGTTTTTCACTCCCAACATATAAAATGCGGTAATTAATCTACATTGAGGTTGGTCTCAGTAGCGGATAACTCTAAAATTAACTTTATTGCGGCAATAAAATATTAATGAGCCATTAAAATCTAAGATGGTATAAGAGTGAAATTTAATGGGTTCGGCCCAGAGTGTTCGCGCTGCGAATCCGAACGCGAGAGTACGATTGTGATATACGACGCAATGAATCCATTTAAAATCCCTATACCGCGACTATAACTGTAACTCTTGCTGTTGAACTGTTTTGTTGATGTCTCGACTCTCTCATGCGAGTATCGTGAACTAAATTGGTTTTAATTTCTTTCCAGGTCCGAACGGCTGCCCACGGAGGCGGGGTCGACAAACTTACACGAGGTTCCAGACGTTAGAACTAGAAAAGGAATTCCATTTCAACCATTACCTGACACGCCGGCGCAGGATAGAGATAGCGCACGCGCTCTGTTTGACAGAGAGACAGATCAAGATCTGGTTCCAAAATCGGCGCATGAAGTTAAAGAAGGAACTGCGCGCTGTGAAAGAAATCAACGAACAAGCGCGCCGAGAAAGAGAGGAACAGGATAGAATGAAACAACAACAACAGGAGAAGCAGGCGAAGCTGGAGAGCCAGCACCACGGTCACCATGTGACCCACCACCACGACCCCATGAAGATGCCTATCGACAAAGGCTCCAACGACCTCCTCAAAGTTAATAAAGTCCCTACGTAAGGTGCCCGGGCCACCTCATAGGAAATTCCTGACTGATTCTGTATCATATAGTGTGAATACATGAGGGAAGTGTTGCGTCCAAGAGGACTGCGGGCAGCGTTAGTCGTTTCGTATCCACTAGTTTTATTTGCGGCTGGTTTATTAGGAGTGTCGCCTCTTGTGGAGGCGAGCAGTGACTTTATTTTTAATTATGTTCCTTTAGTGCAAGGAGTCGCCTCGGTGTCGCTGGGTGGACAGGCTGGTGATGTGCTTTAAGCATTTATTTTGTTGCCATAACCACACCTTATTGCAATAATATTTTACTAAAATTTACAAAAGCGTTAGATCGCTCTAAGATTTACATAGATCCCCGAGTGAACTTCGGTATTGTTAGATAAGATTTTGAATCTGTGAATCTCATAGTATTTATTGCTACCACTTACTCTAATCCATTATGTTATATTTTTTTATGAATAGATATTATATTATGTACATTTTGATGTATATTTTATTATTTGTCCGCTACTAGTGGACTGGTTATGTTTTACGGACACATTTTTTTATGATTGTAAAATTTGTTGTATTTTGTCAGTTTATTTCAAAAGAGTTGATTTTATTTGACCAGATTGTGATTCACGTCAGTAGATAAGGCCCGTGAATTGTTGTATGATTTGATCCCAGTTCTGATAGTAATAATTATCGCGAAACATTAATTATTACATGCGTAGCTAATTCCGTAAGAACTTAAAATATGTAGGTATTTATAACAAAATACGTATGGAAGTACAATTGCAAATAAATAGGTCTTCGTCATTACGAACGTTATGTTTTATATTTCGTCTCCAGGACAACATAATATAAAATTAGACGGTATTTTTTGATAAGTCTAGTTAGAAATACCTATGTCCAGTAAATGAAATAGAACCATGAACAGAAAAAGATGGACTGGTACCGAACAAAAATGGTATTGTCCAAATCCCCGAGTCATCTAATGTTCAAAATTATATACGTAACGATGATACATATAATATTACAATAATGTGACTAAATATAAATTTTACACCTAATTTTAAAGTTGAATAGTGTAAGTGTATTATATGATAGGTATAAATAGGTTCGACTTTGTATGAAGTATTGCTAAGAACTTTCTTAGTTAGACACATTACTTCTGTATGGTAGTGTTAACAGTGCTGCTAATACATTCACTCGTTCCTCATTATGTGCATTTGCAAATAAATGTGCTAATGTCACTCTGACCAACAGAAGAAAAGTATCACACCATTTTACATGATTTACCTGACCATTTTACATATTTTCATTTTTAAACATAATGCCGTCAACGTCAAGGTTGTGTACCCTGCCTTATATGTTGACAAGCTTCGATTACTTGAATAATTTTGCCTTCCCCTTGTAGTTTCAAATTCCGTATTGTGCCAAAACGTATAGTTATCTTTAGCGTAAACACACTGTCTCTACCGCGTCCAAAAAAAAATATTGTGAATTTTTTATTTCTTCCTCGATACGTAATAACTGAACAAAAATTAGAGTTTAAAAGTTAGTGTTTATAGTCACCATTATACGTAAATTAATGTCAGGGTAGAATTAAAAGAAATAAATTAATAGAATTACTGTATTTAAATTGGAGTCTTCGCTTAATTTTGATAAATCACCTCTGAATATCTGTCCACTGTGTTATTGATAAATAGTGAATCAATGTCGTGATATCATTAGTGAACGTTAAAGTCGTCAGTAGTTTTAAGGGATTTGTGAAAACCATCCTGAATATTGTTGATTCAGTTATTAGCGACCTTCAAGAGACCATGATTAAAATATATATTAATTTTGGAACTTCACCATTGAAACTATATGGCATGTGATCATTAGAAAAACTTTAAATCTTGAGCTTTAGTTTAAATCTTCACAATAACTTTAATATTTATTTCGTCCAGTGCGAACATCATCATACCCTTTTAACATTACGAAGTAAGGTTGTCGTTAGTATAGAGATTTATCCCATCTTATTTTAAACTATGAAATCGAGAATGAAAATCGAACAAAATGTACTTAAGTAACTTTGATATAAGTAGGCTTTATAAATTATAATGCATAGTTAAATATCGTAGACACTTGTAATAAATAAGCGTAATGAATCCGATGGTTAGTATTTGAATAAAAACGCTTAAAATTTATTTAGTATCGTACTCGTTCGTCTGGAATTGAAGGCTTTGGTAAAGGGACGCGCACAGATTTGCAATGACGTTAAAAATATTTGACACAATTTGTGTATACGAATAAATTGTTGTTTCTGCATTCAGTGGACCCTATTAGATAGTTGTTTTGTTCCGTTGTGATTATTTGCTTTTAAATGTTTCGTTGTTCATGGGACTGTGCAAGTAGTTAGCGTACATGACGCCGCTTGATCGATTAAGTTTTACTGACAATAGCTTATGACATAGTAAAGATAATGCATGTAGCTATGCCCATTGATTTATGACAAGTTTCTTTATTGTTTCTGCCTCGTAAAGAACTGTAATTCATGTGAAACAATGAGCAATTTGCTAAATAGTTATATACATACGTCCTCCACCCGTATTGCTGTCTTGCCATATTACTAGTGTTTTTAGAGGTATTATTATATACCTAAACTGATCATTTCCTGCAGTATTTATTTTTTATTAAAACTCTTCCCTTTTTATTTCAATTCATTGTTCGATTATTTTATGTTAACACGTTTAAGTTTAACACTTCGTGTGGACATGTTAAGACTTCCGTTCTATTAGTTTTTATATATTAAAATAGTAATCATTTTTATCTTTAACTAAATGTAGCTATGTATGTATGTACCTATATCTATATTTTTGAATATAGTAATTAGAAATCGTCTTAAATTTAAGTAACTGTACATAGTCGTGAAAGTTTTATGTGGCGCATTATTTTTTGTTCATATTTTTGTTTATGTTATGTATTTATGAGATTTTGTGTCGTATTACACTTGGCCAAAGTGGTTAGAAACTTATCTTACTAATTAAAAAGACGTTACTGTAAGCTGATAAAAAAACTGAAAATATTTAATACTGAATATTTCAGGACGCAGCCCTTGGTCTATGTCGGCAAATATCAAAGTGGCAGTAAAATGCTTTTTATGTTGTGATCCAAGAACAATAGTATGAAAATACTTTCAGAAGCGTATTGTTCGTAATAGTAATATCGAGAAACTTTAATACATCTACACATATTTCAGCAAAAATACACAAAACATACCTACACGAATAAATTAAACTTTAATAAAAGTTATAAAATAACTTCTCTTTTACAACAGCTCGCTACGTTTTATTTGCAAAAAAATCGGTTTAATAGTAACGTCTTTGCAAACTATGTGATTTTAAGATCACCCATAAGTACACACTGAAAGGTTCTATTATGAGTAAGAAATAAGGTTCAAAATCGTTTGGCCAAGTGCAACCTAAGGTACGATTCAACGTGACTGTGTCGTGGTATATAAGCAAATAGTTGGGTGATTGTATATGAAGCCCACATTGAATATTGTAATATTAATTTCAAAAATTCAAGAGAATAAAGAGTTAATAAAAACATAAGGCTATTTCTTTTTATGACACTCTTCAAACCTTCCCTTTCCATTAATTTGTTAATTATTTAAGTGCTTAGAGAAAATAAGCTGAATACTTACTGTTTATTTTCTCTCGGGTTCATTCAAGTGTTGTGTTATTTAGGTACCATTCACAAAAAAAACATGTATGTTTTACAAGCAAACCCATATCTACGTTATTCTAAATCTTAACCAAAAACACTCCACATACACTACTCAGGTAATATTACACTACGTCGGTTACATATTTTGAGTGTCATTGGGTCTTCTTATTGTTGTTATCTTATTGTTTTACAAAAAAAAAATCTAGAAAATCCGAATATACAACGAAAAACAAGTTTAAAGCACACATTTACATATATTTACATGTTAAATTAAATTGACATCTCTATAATAAAATAAGTAGGTAATTAAAAAAATCCTTTTTTGCTGATAATAACGTATGTAGGTAGTAGAGTAGTAGTAGTGTATATTAGTAGGCACCCACTTAAAATCATAATTCCTTATTATGCCGGGATGGGATCATGTAACCTGCCCTGCCGCCACTTAATTACAACACAAGTGCCTGCTTATTCAAAGAACCTGTAAGTTAAACCAAAGTTCTTTAAGTACTTTCATGTAAGCATGTAATTTATTAACCGACTATCCAATGACAGTGTTTCTAACGTCTGAACACTTGAGATTACCAAGTACTATGCAACCACACAGCATTAGGGTTGCCAATCATCAACGCCTGAAACGCAAGGATCATTGTGTAGTCGACATTGTCTCACGCGTAGATAAGAAAGTTGTGTTCTCCTTTTGACACCGAACCAAACAAATCTGGAAGTCATGTCATAAAATTATTCAACGATCGAGTTAACAGGGTTGGGTGAATGAAATTTTATTCAGAACGTAACCTCAAGTCCTATTTCCCGTCCTAAAAGTGGTAACCCTACCACAATCCGTTGTAAGTCAATAGCTTTGACCTTTGAAACAATGTTCCAGCTTTGATTTGCTATGGGGAAGAGTGTGGTGAGGTGACCATTGAAATGTCTTTCAGGTTAGTATTACAAAACTGTATGGTTGTCAGTTGAGGTTGGGAACTTCCTTTGAAAGTGGAAAATATTTTAGTGTCCAGGTATCCACCTTCGTACGTACTGAGGACGATTTCATGTATAGCAGATGCAAAATCATATGAAATGAATTTCATTGTTCACACCTGCTATTTTTTTTTCATATAGACTGCTACAAATCGCACTCTGCGAAATCATAGATCATGCTCATTTCATTTCATTCATTGATGGCTGCATGTAGCAGAGCGAGCGGGTAGGAATGATTTGCCCTAGGTGCGTGTTATAAAAAGACAAACACACAGTTATGCGATCATAGATGACGATCGATACTGGGTGGGCATTTTAAGAACTTTAAACTTATTAACATAAAGTTTAGATTCGTTTGCCATGTTTTTTTATAACAACCTAAATATGACATTTCATATTAGTAGAAAATTTGCAACCGTTCACAATAATTCATGTTTCATTATAAGTAGCAAATAGCAAAAAGTGTTACATTTTGACACTGTGGAAAAAAAATCATTGTCAATGAAATTTCACATGTGATTTCATATGAAAAAAAAATCATCATTTCATGAATGAAAATGAATTAAAAGTAGCAATCATTTCCATGCATACCTTGTAGGTCTAATTACTAAATCAGAACGTCTTCTGTCCTGGGTTTGAATCGCCAGGCCCAAATTTATTTATGTTTTTTTCTCTTTTAAATAATTTAGAAACAGCTCGAAGTCAGGAACTTGATGGTGTTAACACCCCCGTGATCTGGAAAAAACGTCAAAACGTTGGTCCTAGGCCTGATTTTTTTTAGGACATGCCGGATTGCCATCTCACCGAACTTTGAGAGTAAAGGTACCAGAGAGTGCAACTCTGTATTCCGCCCATACTTTTGTGTACAGTATATAAAATATTATAATATTTCCCGCGAAATCTCGGTTGAGATTGGCCGCTTTGTTCAAAATTTTGCCATCAAGACATTAATGACTTGACTAAAGTAACAAAAGCAAAATATCAATAGAAGAAATTGCCGTGATTACCGAACTACTTGGGTAAGTAGGCAGGTAATGCTAGTGTAGCTAGCTAATCCTTTTTTGCCTAGTAGGTTTTTACAGAGGTAAAAATGAGCATGTAGTACCTACACAGAAATTTTTCATCTAAGTAATTAATTACTGTTGCTTTGTAATTCACCGATGCTGTATACGCCTATAAAAGGTTTTCATATAAGATGTAAAACACTGACAATTTTGTATTAAGTTAATTGTGTGTGTATATGTAAACTGTTGGTGTGCCTGTTTAAATAAATAAAAATAAATAAATACACGCACAAAATTGTGAGAGTTCAGACCATTGCAAAGATAATTTGAAATATTCAATAAACCGTCACGGTATATGGATACTTTGTCAGCTTGTACTATTTTCAATTTAACAAAAAGAGAAGAAAAAAACCCGTTTATTGGAAACTTTACGTGCATTCAGACACCCGCCCACTTGACTTTTTCTACCCTAACATACTTAAAACAATATTAATTCCCACCGTAACCAACGGCTGCTCTGTCGGCAACTTATTCTTATTGCAGTCAGTGTCACATATTTCACTATAAAGAACAGAAAAAACAACGCCCTAATAGACGAACGGCCCTAAATACCAATAACGTTTGTCGGATCCCCGCCAAAAACTAACCGTGAGTTATATCCATAATGCAATTTATTCTGCTATTCCGCCATTTTCCATTCTCCACAGACTTTGCTCCTGTCAAATAAATATCAGACCTCCAGAATTCACAATAGGTGGGACCGTGCCACGGTAAATCTATAATCGTCTGACGGCTCAAGCTTTTGCCGAAACAAAATATAGGCGATTCGGCGGCAATCTACAAGCAATTTTGGGCTTAATTTGCAAGCAATTTTTTGTGTCGAGCTTTCGTCTGTTGCTTTACGTTTATAGTTTTTGTTGGTGTTTTTTTGGCTACCCCTATCTTGACATTACCTTAATGGCGCCTGATATCTCAAAGAGCGATCATAGCAAATTTTAATGGCTTTTAGAAGTGGCTAAAGTTGTTTGTTACAACCAAAACAAATTCGGTTGCTATTAGATTGACGGTTATCATCGTGCAAGTTATAGCTTCGTAAATTAATTCTGATACTAAATATTAGTTTCGTAAGTGTGACTTACGCACAACAATTACCTTTGGTTATTGATCCCTCAGAGTTGTTGACTCTACCTAATTTCATGCGTGTACTTTCTAATCGCTTTGGTGTAAGATGTTGTACCCAGTCAGTATGCTTACAACATGTGATGAAAATTTCTAGCATAATTACTTGGAATGAAGAAAATAGAACAATTAAAGGAAAGTTTTTCAAGTCATAATAAAATTACACAAAAATTAAATTACTTCGCTGATTCAAATATGTTACTAATAAATATCCCGAAAGGTTTTAGTTTTCAGCTTCAGCGGGTCCTTTCAAAACGGTGCGCGTTACCAGTATAGGTAACCTTATTTAAAGGATTTATTGTTTTTTTTATTGTATCAAACATTCAGTATTGATTTAGAACATAACAACATCACAGCATTGAGTACCTACATTACGAAAGTAAATCGCATTTGTTTATGAAATCGCCTGAAACGTTTCGCCCTTTGGCCATTAGCACGGATGCGTTACCGGCATGGCCTAGCCAATTTCATGGTCTGACGCTCCCTTACTGCAACACGGATCTACTACGTGTGGTAATGGAAGCTCCTGTTTCCTTCTATTTTTATACACTTATAGGAAAATGAATTCTAACGTCTCCTCCGTGCCATTGAAAGAAAACAGTGGGCAATAAATGGGAGAAAGAAATATTTACCGTGTTGACAAACGAGCAGCGTAGAATACCTCTAAAAGTTAATATAATAAAATTAGTTCATACTAGGGTTACCTTTAAGGCTAAAACTATATTTTTTTTGGTATTAAAAAATCCTATCCTAGCTTTACAGTTATAAATTGTAAAATTAATATTGTTTTAAATGCCAAAAGCAAGTCAGAATTTGATTAGAACATTTTAAATATAAATTCAACAACAGAATTATAAAATAGCAATGTAGACATCATTTATTTGAATCTTAAACGAACACGATATAAATGTTTTTTTTTATACCTACCGGTGTGGGTAGTTCGGTTTCTGAAATAACATTCAACTGAAGACTGCTCGTTCACAGTATCGTCGCGTCTGCCGTTGCGTTCAGATCGAGAAAATGCAACATTGCTGTACATATTTTAATGTTTTATTGATTGTGAACGTGAACCTGTGGTGTGTGAAATTGAACTAATGTTCTTATTTCCAATGGATTTGGTTAGAAGATCCTTTTAGACTTCAGAGATAGAAAGGTAAACATTGCATTGCAATAAATTCTCATTCTTATTCATTGTATTTATGTTTTTTTAACAAGTACGAGGGTCAAACTGAAAGTTCTTAGAACTGGCCACTTATAAACAATATAATAAAAAAAATATTCTAAAATTTGAAAATAGATCTCTTTGCCAATATTACTGAGTATATATTTCATTCATTTGTCATTTGTTTTACGACTTGGCGGCAAATTGAAAATTGTCTGTGTCACGTCAAAATGAATTTAACACGAGAAAATTTTCGTGCAATGATTTTTTATGACTTTCGATGTCATTTAAGTCAACAAGAAAGTTATGATAGACTACGATTGGCCTTTCACGATGAAGCCCCATCTCGTGCGACTGTTTACAACTGGTTTAATGAGTTTAAACGTGGTCGCACTAATCTCACTGATGATGTACGTGAGGGACGGCCTTCTACGGCGACGACTGAAAATAACATCTGTGTTGTGCGGCGTATGATAGAGACTGACAAAAGAGTGACCTATCAGCAGATTCGGACAAGCTTAGGCATCGGTATGAGTCAAGTGCACAAAATCCTCCACGAACATTTAGCGGTCAGGAAGCTTTGCGCCCGGTGGATACCTCATAATTTGACTAAGGCTCAAAAACTCCATCGTGTGGATTGGTGCCGTAAAATGATTGAAAGATTTAACGGAGGTGACTCAAATGCTGTGTTCGACATACTAACAGGTGACGAAAGCTGGATTTACTGTTATGATCCTGAAACCAAAAGACAATCTGCTCAGTGGGTGTTTCCTTTCGAGGAGTTGCCAACTAAAGTGAAGAGAGATCGAAGTGCGGGAAAAAAAATGGTGGCCTCGTTCTTTGGAAGGATAGGTCATTTCGCAACAATTGTGTTAGAGGATCAAAAAACAGTTTCTGCAGAATGGTACACTACCAATTGTTTGCCACTTGTCTTGGAAAAAGTTCGAAAGAAACGACCTCGCAGTAGGATCCTCCTTCACCACGACAACGCCTCGTCGCACACCGCCAAGCGAACGATCGACTATTTGGCGACATCAAACGTTGAATTACTGGGTCACCCGCCGTATAGCCCCGACCTCGCGCCTTGTGATTTTTATTTATTTCCAAAAATTAAAGAAAAACTTAAAGGAAAGCGGTTTATGAATGCTGAAGAAGCGGTGGCTGCGTATCGCGATGCCATTGAAGAGACCCCTAAGGACGAGTGGGCAAAGTGCTTTTCCCAGTGGTTCCATCGCATGCAGCGGTGTATTGACGTCAATGGACAATATTTTGAAAAGATATAATAAAACTAATAACTGGCTAATGTAATCAGTTTTTGATTTTCTAAGAACTTTCAGTTTGACCCTCGTATTGGGCTAACTCTTGATCTTCATTTAGAGATCTTGACTCTGCCCGGGAGCAAAGATAAAGGGATATGTAGCTTCGATTTGTATTTTTAATTTCCATAACAAAGTAATTTCTAAATAAGTTAGTCCTACCAATATTGCGCTTTGCATTTTAAATAAATGCTGGTTATTTAAGATGAATTGACTTGGATAATATTTTGTTATTACCCGGCTGCATCAGAAGGAAGATAATGATTTTCAAGCGTATATGTGGAAAAAAAATATGGAGAGGAACTACCGTAAATCTCTTAGAGAGCTCATTTTCTTAAAATAAAATATACCTTTATTTAGAAAATAAATAAAACTGCATGAGAAGATTTCAAAAATCCGCTTGTCTTACCCGGAAATCGAACTAACTAAAAATCATCATCTTAGCGTTATCCCTGTTGAATTCTGTTTTTCTTGTGCCATTCCAAAAATATATTACTTTTGCAGTTTGGTCTTTTGTTTTATTAATAACTAGTGGTTCCCCGTGACTCGCCTGCAGGAGTTGGATTTTTCATATAAACTTTCATCCCCCATTTCACCCCCTTAATGTTTTATATGGCGACTAAATGTAGCCTATGTCCTTTCCAGGGTCTCGAACTGTCTTCACAAATTTCATCTCAATCGGTTCAGTGGTTTAAGCGTCAAGAGGTAACAGACAGACAGACAGACACACTTTCGCATTTATAATATTTGTATGGATTAAGTATGTTTCTTTTAAATATCTCGCACAAAACGCACAACACGGATTTTTCAGTCTTCACACGTATTACAGACCCTTCGAATTGAACATGGCGACTGCGATCCGCTTGCAAACTATTCCGGATACGATAGAAAACTCAATTCTTTTATTTTATTTCGATTTTGTTTTTATTCTATTGGAAAAACTGTTTCGTTTCACTCTGTAAAGTTCGATTGGAAAATTAGAACGGGAAATAGAGTTGTGTTTTCGTTGAGGATGATTCGTGCATCACATTTTGATATTTGATGAGATCGAACTATGGACTCAATTCCTTTATAGAACTATATTTCTTTATACCGATATTTATAATAATTAATTGCCGTTGCACTGCTCACTTTTTGGTTCTTTTTTATCATATTTTTTATATATTTTCAAAGAAAAACTGACTGGCTGACCGAGTGAGATGCCCAAACAACTAGGATTAGAAATTTGAAATCATCAACCATGCTTCCTTTAAGGAAAAATTTTAGGTATTGTAAAACAAAAAAATTTGGAAATTAACCCTTTAAGAAATTAAATTAAAAAGGGCGTTAAAGGGCTAAGTTTGTATAAAACTTCGTCAGTTTTGAAGCTAAATCGGTAAATATTATTATTTATTGGAATTCAGAAAAACGTATTTTACGATTTTGGAAAATTCAACGTAAAAGTGAAACGAAGTAAAATGAAGTGTTTTAAAGTTAGTATGGGAAAATCGTCATTTGTACGGACAAAGTCGCGGGCAACCGCCAGTTTGAATTTTATCCCTTGAAAAAAAAAACATATTAAGTGAATAATTTTGCATCAATTCAATCAAAGGCTATGAGGACAATTGCATACTTAAGTGATGAAATCCTACACACGCTAGTGCTCAAAAGTAATTCTATGCCAGCCATGTGACAACCAATTCTCTGCAACGACAATTTTTTCGCGGTTTCGACCGGTGTATCATCTAGGTTTTTAAATTGCTGCGGACTTAATGATTTCATATAATTTTGGATATACCCACCGGCTTATACAGCAACCCTAAAATTAAGTTCTATAAGATTTTACAGCAACAAAGAGGTGTTTGTCTTCCTCAGTTCCTGTATTTCACCGCTAAAACTTCGCATATAACTTTGTTGCTTGCGCTATTAGTTTTTATTTTATAGTTTTCACTTTTAAGCCAGTAAAGCAAAATAGTCGAGAGCCACAGGAACGATCAGCAACGATCCATGTTGTAGTATAAATTTTTACGATCAACAAGTTAGTTCTTAGCAAAATAGCTTGCTTATGACATAGCTGGCTCGAACTTACATGTTTTACACATCAATATTCGCATTTTACGAGCCCTGAACAGATGCTAGGATAGCTTTGTCTGTGATTATCGGACATCACACTGCGTAGTATACTTTTATGGTCAAATTAACCATCATGAGTCAAAGTATAAAATAAGCTGCAAAAAATAGGACTAGTAATATTTTCGTAATTACTTTGCTTCCTATGTCGGACATAATTGTCTCATTCTATTCACTTTTGTACCTGCAGTAAATAAGGACTTACTAAGCATCACAATTTACACATTTAATGGTGATTAAAAACATCAACAACCCTTCTTCTGACGCTGTCGGGTAAGAAGCAAATGGTAGGTTTTTCAACTTACCCGTAAATCAAATAGTAGGTTGGTGGAACTGTGAAGTAGGCAATAATAACATGAACACGTTACTCCAACCGTCACCGGAAATTGAAGTTAACAAGATTTCCTACTATAGAAAACTAGTTTGAAATATCCATTAAGCATATTAAAGAAATGTTGTTATCTTGCACCTCATCGAACCTTTAATTCGATAGCTTTACAAAATGACAAATCATTATTCGGTATAGATATCCTTCTAAAATTTAATCCTCATTGCCATTAAAACGTTTGATAACCAAGGTCGTGGCCCAGCAGTGAGATACACTTAAACATGCTAACTTAGGTAGGTAGATACATATTACAGATGACCTGATTTGTAGAGGTACTAACCTCCTTAATACTATCGCACCTTAAGACTACTGTATTTATAGGGATTACTCATTAATCTGAATTAGAATGATTTATTGTTTTAAAATGCCTCGATTTGATTAAGCACTTATTTTAATACGATCTCAAAATGCTATCAAGCAATCTTAAATAAGTATTTCAAATCAAAACTCAAGTTCGCATCTTCGTGATACGGTCCTCATCAATATATAGCACCTCGGCTTTCTAACCTGTGTAAAGGTTATTCCTACCGCCGGGAGACTACACAATTATCCCCAGAAGACTGTATTTTGGGGAAAGGTAGCTTCCGACGCGCCGATGCACCGTAGTATCGATTTGGACAACGGTTATCGCACTCATCCCTCCTCTATACATAACTACTTATAAAAGTGCTTTTAAGCATTCACGAGTTCAAGAAGGGGCTGTGAAAATCGTCGGATTTTTAGCACGGCTCGCGAGAGAATCTCCCGCATCAAGAATTGAAAATTTAGGCAGAGGCGAGTTTAATTTAGTGTGAAACGCTGTGTTTGCAAAAGTGAATCTTTTGTAGTTCAAAAACTACAATAAAAATATGGTAGATCCGCTGAATCATAAAATGATACTCTAATCGCAACTTCACACTATATTTTTTTTTATTGTTGACACACAAACTATTTAAAGTAAGATTATATCAATTAATTTTATGAAAAATCTTATTAGAACGCCGTTTAATAGTCACATTATCATTCCAAAAATCATTAGCATTCCGTTAGAGTCACTTAATTTGTTGTTTAAATAATTTATTAAAGCTCAAGTTACAAAGCGGAATCATCCGTAATTAAAATCGATTTATAATATTCCAATTCAATAAGAACTACAAATGTGTTGACCTACAATTTTTTTTAGTATACGGATTAACTTTTCTGATATCAGTTTTCTTAAAGATAAAACATTGCTTTTATTCGTTTAAATTTTCCTATAAGTATGTGCCGCTATTGCAAATCAATTACAATGCTTGCCGCAGTAGTAAATATTAATTCAAGTAAATCCGAAATGCGCTTACATCCAATTATATAATTAATCATACATCCAATTATATATATATATATATATATATACAATTTAATAGTAGGCGATTCGTACCGACATACTATCGAACGAATAAATTACCGAACTAATGAGCAATCGCTGTAGGGTTTTTCGCTACAGGATTTTTCGCACAAACGTTACATCGCACCAATAAAGCATTGATGGAATAAAATGTCGCACAACTGAATTACTGACACAACGTGTTCGATATAGTAAAAATCGAGTCATCAATTTTCGAAATCAAGTAGGGAACCCCATAGCACACGTTAAGTGCCAATAACGTGCGAACCGTACCTAAGGCTTCGGATATTCATTCCATAGAATCCATTACCAAATCTGCATGAAAAGAAACGTCCGAACTTTAACATCTGACCAGTAGCGTTTCACGAGCGTTTTGCGACTGCGCGAAAACCTGCTAATAGTCACATTGATTTTGCAGATAGAAGCCAGGTCGGAGCGTGCAAACCTACTGCCTTTCCGGCAGTCCACGATTAACGAATACAATCAAATTACACACTATACATTGCACCTTCCACAGCTCAACCAATTCTGACTGCACCTACTAAGCAAGCGTTGGATGATAAACACTGTAACGTAAACGTAATCCTTGAGTTTCGTAGTACAGGGGCTAGGTTACGGGGTAGGTATAACAATAACTATAATATTATTACCTATGTTCGTTTTTCCACCGTTCGTACTTTACGCTCGATGACGACGAATTGTCATTCGGGAGGAAAACCGTTATTGTATCACAAGAAGGAAATATTACTGCCCTCGGTTGACTGCCTTTTATACGGGAAATAAGGAAATTGGAAGTGATATTGCTCTTTAATAAGATTAGGAGGACTTTTGTAATTTTGTATAAGTCAAAATCAAGGGGCCTTTGACTGAATAACCACATTTTCCTTTGGAAGCCATTTCCTATAGGAAAGGTTTTAATTCTAACAGGACTGAGTTGGGCAATTTCAATGAGATACAAAAGTAAAACAAAACGACGTTTTGTTTATTGTTATAATAACTCTTGTTTATTATAAAATTTAACGATGATAAAAGTGTCAGTGCTATAAGCAAAAATAGATTGCCAGAATGGCATCTGATTTGTGTTTGTGACTTAAAAATACGCCCCTCTTCCAAAAAAGTCAAAGCTAAGAGGCCATTCCGACTTATCTCAGCTTACCAATCGTGTCTAGGCAATTAAAAAAAAACAAAAAATACAATTACGGCGCCATCAATTGTAAAACAAACGAAATTAGAGACACCTCCCGCGGGTGTTTTACCACTATAAATTCGTACCAATTTAATTGGATCGTGTTACGTAGATCGTAGTGAGCCGCGGCGCAATATCGGGCGTTATTCGTACGGTTAACTATCCGGGCACAAGTTACGACTAGCAGCTCGTTTTGAACCCGAGGAGCGTTTACACTCTGCCCCGGATCTCAACTTGACTGGTAAGGTAAGGTAAGGTTCAGTGCAAGTGGAGATAAAATAAGTCAGCAAAAAAAGCCACGAAAATGGAATCATTGTTTGGAGTTGTTCCCAGAGGTCCAAGATTGTATGTTTTTCTATTCCTACTGGGATCGTAAGAAAATGTAATAATGTTTTAAATGACGTCCCAAGCGCCTTCCTTTGAAGTCGAAAGGAATCTAAGCGAAGCAGAGACGTGGCTAGCTCCTTGGAGCGCCTTAAAAAGAGACAGACGCTCGGCATCCCTTGCACCTACATATTCTGGTAGTCCAGCGACTGAAGAGTCGGCATAGCTTCATCAAAGAGGTGTCCCCCCTTGATGGCGACGTTAATCAAGCTCGCTTAAGACTCTGGAAAGAGAGATACCCCAATACATCATACATTCCTTTGGCAGAGCAGCTCCCCCCTGGGCATGATCTACCTTGGCAAACTTGGAAGTGTTTAAATAGACTTCGGACACAAGTCGGCCGAAGCAAGGAGAACATGCACCGATGGGGTTACGCTGCAGACAGCGAATGTATGTCGCACCTTTAGAATTATTGAGACCTAATCCAAAATTTTAAGATTTCGACTTTTATACATAGAATGACTTAAAATGAACACATCTATCGACTTTTAATAAAATATAGGCATTTTTTTGCGTGAACTGAGCTAGGCGTATATTTCGGTCTCTTTCACGCCGCCCCAGCCCCCGCGTGTGTTCGGTTTAAGAGCGACGAAAGCAGTGTTGCGCCACAAGTGTTTCGAGCAGGTCGTTGCGTGTTTGTAAATATGGAGACCTAATCCGAATTTCGTCGGAACAATACTAAACAAAGGTAAGGAAGTTTAATTTTATTTTTCAATAAAGTAAAGACCTATTGGGTCTCGAGTCTATTTTAAAGCAAAAAGTATCGAATAAACTTTGACGTATTTGTATTTGAGTCACTCTCATACGGAAAAAATAGCACAAATAGAAGACCAAAGGGCTATTTGGTCTGTGTTGTATTATAAGTAATGTTTATAATAGATTTTATTCATTAATTTGTCTTCCTTGTAATAAAAACGACGGCAATAGCACCGACCGTTTTAGAAATGGGTCTAACATGATTTAAAAATGTTTTGTGGTCTTGATGACTTGTTACATACAAAGTTTACATGTTTTGAAGGTTTGAGGTAAATTATTGTATGAACAAATATTAATTCAAAATCGTTTTAATTGAAATATTTTCAGAATAACACTAATAAAAAATACTATCTCACTGTTACGAAAGTACCGATAAAATAGATTTTTTCTACCCGATGTACCAAATTCTTTGTGAAGTAAGTAATTCACACTGTTACTCATTGTTATCAAAATCATCCTTACAAGATCAAACAAAAACTTTAAATAAACATATCCTTACAGGATCAAACAATTTTGATATATATAAATATTTTTTTTACTTAATTATGATGTTTCAAAGTACGCCTAGTAAAGATCTAGACAAATAATATCACATAGTTCTTCTAATAAAAAATTCTTCGAGACCCATTCTGCATGAACAGAGTGAGTTATGATGTTCATTTTTATTCGAAGTTCTTGTTTATCTGCGCGCACGATTGTTAACCTTAAAAATCTAGACCAGAACTAACAATCGTGCGCGCAGATAAAGGTAAACCCTACGGTCATAATGGATACATCGGACTAAAAACTTCAAATGTCGCAGTTACTGTCGGACGAATCTACCGGTACCTACAAATGCGCGAAGTCATATCAAACAAATAACACCAGCGACTTAGTACGCAAACACAGTGATAGTTTAAGTCTAGATGTTCAATAATTAGTACCTACGTGTGCAAAGCCACCGAAATTGTATAGGTTGCCAAAAAAATTATAAGACTAATACCCCGTTACATCCCATTGTTAGTCAAATTGATAGCCCAACCTACAAATTAGCTCAGCAATTAGCTAGAAAACTATCAAAGCTACGGGTACGAACAACGGCATATGTGAAGGATTCCTACCATTTCATCAGCGAAATTAAGAACTTACAGTTAGCAGATGATGAAACTATGGTTAGTTTTCATGTTCAGTCCCTATTTATAAGTTTAACAGTAACCAGTACAGGACTGCATTGAAATCACCAAAAAAAGAAGCTGATTTAACTCAACATGCCAATAGAAAATGCAGAACTATTGGAACATAGCCTTACCTCTGGCTTTTTACTGTAGGATACCGCAAACCTAGGAAGGGATACCGCAAACCGAATAGGATTCTGCAAACCGATAGTGTAGCAATGGGCTCTCCAGTATCCCCAGTTGTTGCTGATATATTTATGGATGATTTTGAGGATCGAGCTCTGAGCACATCACCTATATCACCAAGGTTTTATAAGCGGTACGTAGATGACACTTTTACAAATTTACCCCCAAATAGTGTTTCTGCTTTTCTTAATCATCTAAACTCAATACATCCAAAAATCAAATTTACTATAGAAATTGACGCAGACAGTAAACTAGCTTTCTTAGATATTTTACTAACTAGAATTTGGATCATACCCTTAGCCACAATCTTAAGAAAAGCCACCCATAACGATAAATATCTCAATGGTGCGTCTCACCATCACCTTTCACCGCTACCGTGGGCTAAACTTTGTTTCACAGAGCAAGGGGCATCTGTGACGACTGACACCTAGCTACTGAGCTTCAGCATGTAAGGACGGTACTACAGGACAACCAGCTTCCAGTACCACGTCGTTGCAGACCCCGTGCCAAGCCTACGACAGTTGGACGCCAACCTGCAGTAATACTTCCATACATGAAGGGAGTCACTGACAAGATTGAGAATATCTTGAAGCGTGCTTCAATCAAAACTTACTTCAAGCCGCAAAAGAAGATTAACCAATTCCTACCACCTGTCTAGTGCAACATACCTCTTCAAGATGAAGGAGTCTACAGACTGAAAATAAATAAATAAATAGACTGTGTAGATAAATGAAGTGTTGTGACTGTGGCCTCTCCTACATCGGGCAAACAAAGCGAAGTATAGGCGTGCGGATTAAAGATCACATAGCTAACATAGACGGAACACGAAATCTGCAGTGTGTGAACATGCCTTAGACAAACCCAACCACTTCATTCGTTTCGACCAACCGTAAATACTTGTAAAAGAATGGCGTTTTATTCCGCGAATGCTACGTGAAGCCATTGAAATTAGAAAACATCCAAATTTCAATAGAGAAGATGGTTGGAAAGTTCTACCGGCATGGGATCCTATTCTAGCAAAAACCCAAGCAACACCTTGCACTGCAAGATCTCAAGACACGGTTAGCTCTTTCTGCGTAAATAGGAACGTAAATAAATATATTGTATGTGTGACGGTAGTAAAATTTTTCAAAACTATGTACATGACAAAGAATACCGTAGTCTTCCTGTGAACACGAACGCTGCAAACTGTTCGAAATGTCAGGTTTTAAATAAAATGTAAATAAATCGCGAAGTAATCCGTAAATTTGTGTTTTAATGAGTTCTAATATTCGCATCAAAGTAAGAAACAGATAGAGCACTTCTTAGGGTATTCGTATCACCCCCATGTATGTTCCGCTATGTATTATTGCTCCTATGTATTTTTATAATTCCATACTTTAATTAGTAACAGCTGAGAAGTTTCAATTATCAAAGTTTAACTTTGTTGTTGCCTATATTTTTTAATATTAAGTGATAATGTGATTTTATTCTAAGTTACCTACAGACTGAATAGAATTGAAAAAATGATTTTCTACAATTTGATTTTGTCCAAGTTTTGTTGTAAAATAAAATATTTTGATTAAAGTAATACTATAGTCTTAAAATTATTGATTTTCATTAACGGTAAATAGAAAGTAAGGTATAAAAATGCTACCTTTATAGTAAGAAATTCAGTATTATAGAGACTAGACTTGAAATGAAACGAGATTTTTAACAAATGTTCAGAATTAGAAAGACCTAAGCATAATAAAAAGGTCTTTTAAAAAATATATGGATGCAGACAAACAAAGACCTAAATTGCTACTGTTACAAATAAACTAATATAATTAATTATTTATACATTACTTTTGTTTATTTAACTTTGTAATGTGTAGATAAATGATTATATTATGATATGCAACTGTAAAATTTTTTTTTAACAATATCTAATTATCTTCCATTTTCGTTAAAAAGTCGCGATCTACGAATCTTTATTCGCTGTTTCCCTAAAACTATATTTTTTGCATTAGGTCTCAATAATTCTAAAGGTGCGATGTGTGGTGTCTCTCCCCAGACAATGGCACACCTACTGTCATGCCCTACAAGAAGAAGAAGAATGTTTTAAATGTTTATACCTACATGAATTTCTCAACAGCAACGGGCCCACGAGATTTTTCTAAAGCACAGTCAGAAAAAGTAATTTCTCATCAGATTCAATAATATTTGGATCTGATTTGTTAACTGTTTTGGTGCTCGTGAAGCAGTTTCTATTACATTATTTTAATCTATGGCAATAAACTTTATTGTCGATTCAAGTTTAATGACGATTTAAAAAATGATTATAGATTTATTGGAAGTTATTCTGCTATACTATAATTCAGCAGATGTCGCTGTTGTGTGACACTATGCTTCTATAGACTGTTTATACAGTTATATTAGTTTTTATTATTTTTCGCAAGTTTTTACAAAATTTTAGCTCACAAAAATTCTTCGACAGTCGTTTGGTGTCCGGACATCGCTATCCGGGCAATTGCTCTTCCAAGTGAGCTACAGAGGATGTAAGTCACTGTACGATTTTTTGAGTGCTTCATCGGATACTTTGGGAATTTATTCCGCAAAGTATCCGATGAAAATATTTTTGCAAAAAAGTACCTTTTTCAGTAATTCCTTAGAAACTTCATTATGTGTATATTAGTCAATTTTATTTAAAACACAGAATAAAAAGATTTTTTTTAATTTCTCTTTTACTTTATATATATACGTATGTAGATGCTATATAACACTTACCTACTTCAGTAGCATATTAAAATGTTTACTTGACACTTAAACCCTACCTAAACAAGTCTATCTAACAATCTAAATACTCCTTTACAAATCATACAACCAATCTAATTTAGACTTTTCACCGCATATCTTTTGACCCCTCTTTCGCCCAATCCCTAGGAATATAGGGAGGGGAAGGAGGTCCGGACTAACTGGTTGAGACCTCGTAGTCTGTGTGTATGGACAACTACAGGTACCCGTCAATGTGTGGGTTTGGTGCACCGTCGAATATCTGCGTAGCTATAGATCGACAAGTACAATTGAACAGAAAGGGCTTATAATAGAATTGTTAAATAAAGTAAAATAATTGGAGTTTGTGGGTATAATTTTAAAAGGGTTATAAATAGGTAAATAATATATACTCCTTGAAATGGTAGGTGTCTTATTTTGAAACATAGAAAATATTAAGCTTTGTATCGGCAAGTTTATGACGTAAGTTCTTGTTAGGTAATTTTCAAGAATTCATCAAAATGTGACAAAAACCAAAATTGTGACGAATATTACAAACGCCAAAAATCACGTCCGACCCGTCGAATCGGTTGATCACTAAATCTATCTAGGCCACATAATATCTCTTGGTTCTGTAGATCAAGTTGCGGAAATAGAAAGACACATCGGGCAAGTTTGGGCAGCATTCAATAATCGAGTCAAACAACCATGTTCTGAGCTCCAAGTAAACTGCTCAACATCTAAAGACCAAGGTGTTCAATCAGCTTTGCCGGTCTTCGTGTATGAGATGGAAACCAAGACGCTAACAGAAAAGTCTGCTGAGAGACTCCGCGTTACACAACGAGCAATAAAGAGACACATGCTTGACGTTTCTCTACAAGATCACAAAAGAAACGTGTGGATAAGAGAAACGACAGAGGTCAGCGACATGGTGGCAAAGATTGAGAGCCGTAAATGGAGATGGGCAGGACACATTGAACGAATGAACAACGATCGGTGGCCAGAAAGACCTTTAAGAGTGGATACCCTGCAATGACACCCGCAGCATAGAAAGACCGCCTAGAAGATGGACAGATGACATCCGGCAACAGACTAGAATTAATTGGATGCAGGTGGTCGGGAACAGAAGTCTGTGAAAGGTTGAAGGGGAGGCCGATGTTTGAAGACGAACCCAAAAGCTGATATAGATAGATAGAGGCAGAGATTTTGTTAGGTGCAGCTAATAACTGTATCACCTTTTAAGAGTAAAAAACTCAAAATTAAGTTACAAATACTTGTTATTCTTTGTGAAAAAACAAGGCACTCTGTTCTTAGTCAAATACACAACTATTCAAAGCATATTGAAATCATCATGTTGGAAAACAACAAAGAAATTCAACCTTTTAGAGCGAAAACTGTCTCAATTTACGCTGAAAAAGCGAGCCAATTTTGATTTACGACGTCTAATGTATGAGCGTGCTACATATTCAAATTGTTCATCTCTTATCTCGTTCGCGAGGACATCTCGATGCGACTGTACAGAGAGGGTCCGTTCATCGAACGAGTTCGTAGCCCACTAACAAAACGTCGTAAAACCACCAAAAAGCGGGCCAACTAGCACCGTTTCGCCATCCAAAATGTTCCCATCACAATTCGAAATACAAACGCTACGAAACCCTCGCCCCTGCACGGGACATACGCCCTTCCATTTTCAAACCGGGTGAAAATTTCCCGGTCTAATTCGAAAAGGACGCATCTACACACACATTATCAACACTTACGACCTTTTACCGCACGCTGTATCCACTCTTATCTCGCCTGTAGCAAGGTGATTTACTATAATTAGAAAGATAGCGGTAGATGCCTTTTGTTATAATTTTCCAGGCGGGCTCACGAGCGTTTTCCCGCGCAAACTCATGAAAATGGCCGCCATTTTGTAATGTGCCTTGTTTTTTGATAAGGGTATTAAAATAACGGCGTTTTCGGACGGTTCTTTAACTTTACTATAGGGTGCTGTTTGTGTTTATATAGGGAACTAAATACGTAAGCACACATTTTAAATGCAAATTGGAAGAGTTGCTAATGAAAATTAATGATATTACAGCACTTTAGCTTCTAGCTTAGGTAATTGTCAATTAATAAGGATGGGTACACAGTATAATAAAAGCTTACTACTAATTCTTTGCACAGTTGCTTATTATTAATACCAGATGCTTTATCGTTAGTAACGATAATATTAATTTAATCATATTGATATAATTATAGTAATGTTTTTTTTAACTTCAAACCTTTCATCACCTTAATTTACACTACGTTTACAATAAAGAAAAACATTATTCCTCCCAATAAAGTAGGCATTCATCAAAAAAGGCTCAACACTCGATGTTTACACCTTCTTACAAAAAATACTGTAAAAGGTAAGGTGCCGCAATTTCATCACCCCACTTACATTATCTGTATTCAAAAAATATCCTTAATAAGCCCAACAATGGTGTTTTGGTACCGAGTATTAATATCGGGATAATGTACACCGCCCTTTACGGCGGAAACGGCTCCGTTTGCGAAAACTCGCGCGTGTATACCCGCCCTAATGTCGCGTATTTGCATTCACAATACAATTCCATGAGCTGGTAATTTTTGCTTTTACTTTTTTCGGAGGAAAGAAAGGATCAGTGTTAGCTAATAGATATTAATTAAAGAAAGAAAACAATAGAAAATTATAATACGAGTTATGAAGCGAACTTACCTACTTAATCGTTTTACTTACGTTTTTGAAAGCTTTTTTAACACAACTCCAATTTTTTTTTTACAATTTTATGCCCGATTCTTATATATACTCAACAAGCATGCTTTCAATAGGTCGTTTTAGCAGTTATATTCAAAACACAATATATTTAACTACATTTTATTGTGTTGTTAGACAATCCGTTAAAAGAATACGTTTTCAAATTAGACATGACCCTTCTTAGTACGTATACTTACAGATCTTTGGTAAAACAAAACAAGTCCAGTAAGTAACAGAAAAATAATAATATCTTGTAAACCATTGTTATTTATGGTTAAATTGACAAAAAATACTCCTTGCCAAAGATTGATTGAATGAAACTGAAGCCTATATCATCTACTTTTTCATCAATCAATATAGAGTACGAATTCTATGCTTAATTTGTGCCAGTGATATGTTTTTAAATTGCCATCGATCAACCTTTAAATGAAAGGTTTAATGGTTGTAAGTACCCACAGTTTAAAGAGTTGATTCTATTACAGCATACTAACTATTTATGACCTATATGTAGTAAGTGACCTGAAATCTCCAACTACTTCTTGGCAACATTTTTAAACCGCATCAATTTGATTTTATACAGTCGGGTATTCGCACCCATATCCGCACTGCACCCGAATAAGTGTCTATAAAAATCCTATGTGACGTCAACACACCGTAACGTCTTTTATTCAATTGCTTGGAAAATCGGAGGATTTCAGCGGTCGACCCTTCCTCGCTTGCTTTGTCCTTATCTCCCACACCAAACTCTCGTATGTCAGATAGAGACACGAGATACCGTAATCATTGAGGGTAATGTAGAATAGTTTCAGTCTAGACGGGTAAAGTTGTAAGTGTGTAATTGCAAGCGCTGGTTAAAATATATTGTAACGACAGTTTAAACTTACGCTTACTTAAATTTATGGAAGTGAGATGCGTGGGTGTCGGATGTGCTAAGGATTTTCAACGGCTTCATCTCGTGTTGGTGGGTAAATTTTTGATTACATTCGTAGGATGGCGGATTCCTTGCATACACACATAGTAATTTTAATGATATGAGAGTTTTACTGCTAGTAATACGTTTAAGCTCCCGAGGTAAGCAGTTGTTGCGACTAATTTTAATTAACTTAAAAAACCCTGACTAAAAATATGGTACCAGTCGACGAATTTTTGCAAGTGCTTGCTACTGACTGACTTACGTCTTCCGTAGCTTAGTTGGTAAGAGCACTCGCCCGGATAGCGAAGGGACGTGGGTTCGAGTCCCACCGGATGACACAGTCGATTAATTTTTGTAAGTGAAATTTTATTTAGTTTCGTAAAAATTTGCAAAATAATTGCTTAAGTTATAAAAATATAATATGGTACCAGATTGAAACCAGGACTAAGCATTGGCTGACTAATAATAAAACTTTAGGTTATATTACCAATGTGTCATTCATTTATAATTTATTTGCTAATATTTAGTCCTGGCTGAAATCTAAGTGTTTAACATTTCGTATAAGGTGGTAATAGTTACACTAATGGAGTACAATGTTGATAGATTTTTAGCAGCAACAGAATCTAAGTCTACCCTACTAGGCCAAATACCCGTTTTTATTGACGACTACGAAGCGCTACGAACTTAGCTACGTAGCAGATCGCTACATGTGACCCAATAAAATTATGCCGATTATTTCATTTTACAATTGTTTAATATTCCGTAACGTTGTTTATTCTAGTTTCCATGTTACCTATTTAGTTTTAAGTTTCGATTGGGTGCTCTGTTATATTTTATTCATTATACTCCTGACCAAAGCATTACGTGTGGACATGACTGCTTACGTTTACGCTCGCCTGATAAACGCCATCGTCACTATAAAATAGCATAAAACACCTGTGGTCAACTTAAAACAAACACCCGCATTCACCTGCCGGCTTAACGCGTCTATAAACCATCTGAAGCACCCATAAAGGCATTATAACCTATTAATTTCACACCACATTAGCGAAACACTCAATAAAAGTTGAACATTCGGTCCAGTAAGTGACAGTGATTCGAGACCCGGGTCGATCTCGCGACCGCGAGGAAGACGCACGGAAAAAGATTATGGGCGTTTACTACGGGCTTTACGACATCGTAAAAGTATGCAGTAAAAGAGAAGGGCACGCACGCCCTCTGTTAATCGTTCAGAAACCGATATTGCGTTGAGGCCACGGATAGATTACTCGAACGTCGGGAATAACTCAGCGATTGTCTATTTATGGCGAATGCTGAAATGCGGACCTGTTTCAGGGAATGAGTCAGCGAGATTTGAATTTGGATCTATCACATATACTTACATGGCACTTTTATAAGTAAGATACTGTAGAACAATTTCTGCACGAGCTGATGTCTACGTTTTTATATCCAAGTTAGAGGTACGAACAGCATTAGAAGTAATTACTCCTCTAACATAAGTGTAAGGTGTAGTTTCTACATAGTTAAGAAGAAAACATCAACGCTTCTTGTAAATGGCAATACTATCCTAAAAATAAGGTTAAAAAAAAGTTTATTTTTCAATTTTTGGCAAGATAGAAAGAAATTAAATTCCAATCGAATCATTCTTGGTCACCAATCTGGCAACTTAAACGTAGTACCTATTATGGACGAATATGTCCATTGTAGTATGCACACGGCCGCACATCAACCTACCCTGATCTGTCAAATTTTCACAACCATATTTCAACCTTAATATGATCAAAGTTTTCTTCTTTATGTACCGAGGAACAATAAAATACAGCAAACAAACAATATTAAACATGCAAAGGGAGCAAGGTTAGACCAAACTTCAGGAGGATTTTCTGTCCAAGCAAGTTCCTCTAATCGTGTTAGGCGCAACGGAACTATATTACATAATTTACATAACACATATCTCATTTACATAAAAATAATCAATTAATTAAATATGTACACTTAACAAAACTAAAAAATCTACTTATTCGAAAATGTTACCGTGTCCATGAGGCAAGGAAGCGAGAATGCTAGCTGCGTTTCCGCGTTGGATAGCCAAACTTAGCCTCTGAGCGAGAAATGAGCCAGCTTTTTTGTTTTCCAGAATAGAGTTTCATATAATTTCAGATATTTTGACAGATTTAGGTAAGTTGATGCAGGGCCCACTGTTCCTCTTCGTCAAACTATTCATGGAATCATTGAAAAAATACTATTAATACACAGCGAAATTTCCCATACCTCTGCCTATACGACTTTTTTCTTTTTAGGGTTCCGTAGTCCGACAAGGAACCCTTCTCCCCATACATGTAAAGGGGGGGGTGAATTATTTTTTTGAGTGCATCCCTTTGTGTGGGGTATCGTTGAAAATGACTATGAAAATAATGTGCTCGAGTCCGACTCGCACTTGGCCGGTTTTTTTTACCCTCACTTACCTGGCCAAATCGTCACGTCGTCAAAAACATAAACGCTAGGCACTAAAAAAATCAATAAAATCACCTCATGAAGGCAAGAAGTCCCGTAAAACGCGTAACAATATCATCGGACACCCTCACTATCGTTAAATTTTTATTGACTCCAAACTGCTCGACTTTTAAAAATATACAAATTTATGGTCACTCAAACCGGGAACGATTATTCAACATGTCGTAAACTATTTTATTGCTCCAATGTAAACAAAGCATCAATTTAGACACCTTTGAGAAGGGAAGGGGGGAAGTTAACTTTAGGAAGTGACGAAGATTGTTGAAGAAGTGGCATTAAATCAAGTATTATTCCAATTTTTTATGTCAAATTCTATAAGGCTCGCGTAATAATATGCACGAAAGTACAGAAAGCTTGTTTTTCCTCCACGATGAATGACATTCTTAATAGTCCAGCTGGATCTACTTACTTAAAAAAATACTGCCTATAAAATTCCCCTGTGAAAATATCTATTTTAGGCCTGAAAAAAAATTTAGGACCTACAAAAACTTGCTTTGTGCTCGGTAAAAATAAAACTTAAGATATAAAAAGTAGCATAACTATCCAAAGCTCAAGGAGCTTTGGATAGTTATACTTACTTATCTAGAATTTGGTACAGCAACTACAATACAACACACAGGTATTTTGATATCTGGGGTACAACAGCATACAGCAGAGGGCAACATTTATACCCTAAAACAAAAATATTAGAATACATAAAGCGACGCTATCGGACCCTTGCGTTAAAAACTGAAACTACGATCCTCAACGGTTGCATTTAGCACCGCACTATACCTTAGTGCACGCGCACTCTCACAGATGGCAGCGCAGTCTAGCATGCTAATTGAAAGTATGCTTGTGGATTAAAAAGCGTTGTAGATTAGCATTTTACCGATAGATGCCGCTTTTTCGAAGTTTTAATTTGGGACTGGTGGACGTGTTTTCTATTGTTGTTATTGTAAAAAAGTAATTTTTGGGGAACTTTACCAACACGGTGCAAAAATTATAAAAATATTTTACTGTCGTTCATTTTTATAATTTTGTTGAGCTTAAAATTATGAGCGTCGGTGGCGTAGTGGCTAGCGGGTTGCCTCTCATGCAGGAGGTACTGGGTTGTATCCCACGGGCCGCCATGTACCAATTACTTTTTCTAAGTTATGTGCATTAGTTGTTTCAGTAATCGATGCTCTTACGATGAGGGAAAACATCATGACGAAACCTGCACATTCAGGCGACTGAATGTGTAACCATGATCCGAACTAGTCAGGTTCCGCTGATAACAGGGTCACGGAGGTCGCAGATGGCAGGTGTTCCACAGTAATTACCCCGATCTGCCAAATCCTGGATCATGGTCCAAAGCGGACACTGGGCCCTCGCGTGCGAGTGCACCACCGGGATAACCCTAAGATGACGAGATAATGATGAGTTTAAAATTATATTTGTTAATAGAAATGTAAATTGTCTGTTCTCGTTCGTTGATGTTTGAATTATTTCTTGCATTTTCCTAATGATTAATAATAAAAAAGTACTCACATTAACATCTGCAGTGGATTCAGTTAGATCTAAAGTGATCACTTTTTTATACATTTTCGTGAGGGTCGCTGTGTCCAACCATTAATTAGGTAGTCTTACAATCACACTTTTTTTGTGGCTTCAGTTTCACTTTTTATTTAATTTCAGCATTTATTTTCACGTAGGTAATACACAAACTTGCTATCCACTGCGTATACAAACTCAAACTAAAGCGAAACTAATTTTTGGGTAACTTGACTTACAGTTATCCAACATCCTATATTTTACAAGGGTTCGTTTTATTATGGTCATATTGCGTAATTCCGTTAGTAAAAAGGTTCTTTCAAAAAAGCCGCTTATCGTAAAACAATGTTGCAGCAAAAGGAGTGTAAGTATAAAAGTTACCTACACAAGCTTATTTTTTTCTTTTATTGTTTCAGGTAAGCAAAGGAATGCCGCTCTCTGAAGTGCGTAAGTTACTTTTGATTGTGTAGTTTTAGGTAAAAGAATAAACAATGGACTTACAATATAACGAGAGTAATTTATTATTATGCTTTAATTGACGTTGGTGGAGATGTTGAGAAAATATTATTAACCTATAATTTGTCTGTTTACGTAATAGGTAGGTTTTATAGTAAGAAACATAAGTTCGTCCAATACATTTTCGTATCCTTACCTCTATATAATATGGTTGGCATTCTTTACTGACTTGAAAACTTGTAGACAACAACAAGCGACAACACGCCAGTGACGCCACTGACGTTTTTTAGGGTTCCGTAGTCCGGCAAGGAACCCTTATAAGATCGTTCAGTCCGTCCGTTCCGTCCATCCTAGTCTGCCACAGCAGAATATCTTCTAAGTTTATGGACTGATTTGCATGTAACTTGGTTCGAGGATACTTCACATACAGTTCTTATTTTTTAAAATACAAAAAATTAAAATTACCCGTTTTTAAGGGAACCTCCCCATACATGTAAAGGGGGGGGAGGGGGGTGAATTATTTTTTTAGTGCACCCCCTTGTGTGGAGTATCGTTGAAAAGGACTATGAAAATAAGGTAGGGTTTCCATATAACTCTTTTTAATCAGCTTTACCATTTGCGAGATATAGCCCGCCAAAGTCGTTTACACGGTGTCCCCTCCCCCTGTAATTTCTAAAGTCTTGGACCTATAAACTTCAAATCAAAATATATACTTTTTTCTAAAAGAACAGTATAAACTTAAAAAGTTTTTTTTGTCTATACTGTCTAATGTTGTAAGTTAATGGTACGGAACCCTTCGTGCTCAAATCTGACTCGCACTTGGCCGGTTTTTATTTTTATTTTATCGGTAGGCAAAGTTTTAACCGCAATCTCACCTGATGCTAAGCGACACGATGCGGCTAAGGGTCCTGAACTCCTGAGGGAGGATGAATCATGATCGAATAGCCTTTTCACTCTTTCTTCCAAGTATCCAGATCATAGTAAAATTAATAAACGTATTTCATTTAAAGACATAGATAACTTGTGTAATAAGATGTTCCGTTTCTATTCCGTGGTTAATATCTATTGAAAGAGAGTCTCCATGTGATCCGTCATTACGGAAGCTAAGTTTATTATTATCTTTACAAAAGTGTCTAATAAAAATAATGTAGCTGAAAGCTGTTTTTTACTGAGCATCACAATTTCTTTTCTACTCAAGTAGGTATTATTTCCATCACACACCTAATAATACTTACATCTATAAAAAGCGCTTTTTAATTTTGAATAACCTTACGTGGCGGAATAAAACGAATAACTAATGGTTAGTCGTCATTAAGATAATAAGATAGTGTCCATCTCCTTCTTCTAATTCATAAAATCTTAGACTAACCATACCTGTTGAAATTACATGAAACTGATAGTTGCGAGACATTTTAAAATTGACTTACTTTTGGGGGACTTTAAATCTAATTATGCAAATATTATAAGTTTTAGCGGCAATGTGTTTACAATAGCGCTGAAACTTCAATTTTATATTTTCCAAAAAAAACAACCGCCTCAAAAATCGCACTATAAAGTTAGAAATAACTTTTTTTAATGCCAAGTGATAGAAACGTGGAAGAAACTCGATGCCAGCTTAAAGTATATTGACGTTGTATGTACCTTTGATCATTCAATTACAAATATTTTTTATAAATCGATCGGTGTACAATTTCACGAAGAAATTTGTGAACGAACATATAAAATACATACAGTCGAACAATATAACGAGTACCTCCTCCATTTTTAAGTCGGTTAATATCATCTGTCCCTTAAAGTATCAGTCGAAAGTTGTGCAAAGTCTAGGTTTGGATTTTGTAAGACGTAGTTATATAATCATCGCAGTGTAATTAATTTGAGCAAAAAACGGGAAGTTTTCTTGTTTTTTTTATTACGTAGTATACATAGGTCTTTTACCCAGGATATAGTAGGTGCCTACTTATCTAAGTACTGATAAACATTATTGAAATCACAGAAAAGCTGCTAATATTATTAAAATCTTTTCTCACCTTCCTACTTGGGCACTATAATTTTTACAGAGGTAAGTAGGTATTACCTTGCTATGCCATTTTAAATTATTTTCGTTTCTCACTAGATAAGCCAGTCTAATTATAAACGGCATTCCAGTCTGTTAGAATTTTCGTTGTCAATGTTTATGATCTTAAAATTATTTGAAGCCTTGAATTAACGCAACTTTGACACGACGACAAAATTTCTCATAAAAAAACTAATTTGAAGGCTTGAAATCTTTGAGTCCTAGCCGTAACCTAGCTCCATTATGCCAATCGGGTCCAATCTATGAAAGGATGTAACAATATATATGCCGAGATCTTGATATATTTTAATTCGAGCTTAGCTCGGTTCCGGAAACTCATTAAACATATCCTCAAGGATATTTCCTAGGCGATCAGTAAATCATAATGTATGTGTGCTATTTGTGAAACCTGTGAAATTTTTGTTTTTATTTTTATTTATGGTGTTTTTTTACCCACTGTTTTGTTTTGTTTAAGATAAGATAAGCCACTATACAGTGTGTCCCGTCACCAATGTCAAACCTTCAAGAGGTGATAGATGAGTTCCCCTGGTATTTTTTTTCTCTATTACAAGAACCTCGAAAACAGACCAAAAAATATCACCTTTCCATACAAATGTACCTAGCCGATTTACTAAAATGTATGGGGAAGTGAAAAAATAATTTGGGATTTCAATGTTGATCCTATTAAGAAAGTGGTAGCAATTTTGCTTCTTAGTCACTACACGAAGGCTCCGACACCGGTGCCGGGACACATTGTTCTCAATTCCAATGCGCTCTGTCTAAGATTAAATTTAGGTTCAGTCTCTCTTTCTCCATCAAACAAACGAAAAGAGACATACTACAATAATTTAGAAACGTCAAATTAAGTAATGCGATATCTAACGTATTTATACAAGTTTTTGCGTGTTTTCGTCTAACTTTAGTCGTCATCGAATGACATCCCTACTAAGTTATCTATGAGTTCTCTAATTTCCTTAGCAACGGACAGCTATTTAGTCTGACGTTTCTAAATTAATATAGTCTGTCTCTTTTCGTTTGTTTGGCAGAGAAAAAGAAAGACTGAACCTAAATTTAATCTTAGACAGGGCGCATTGGAATTGAGCCCATTGTATAACTTAGTCGTGAAAACATGTCTAGAATTACTATCTAGTACAAATACCATTGATTAATTTACTCCATAATTTAAAACTGTTATGTTTTCCTTAAATAAATAAAATTAAATATACATTATATTTTCCAGCCATACATTCCTTCAAACGCGTAAAACATTTGAATGCGATACGGAGCCAGACGTTATCTCACCCCGCCATCTAGCGGAGCTCTCTACAATTTTTATCGGTCGATTAAATCGCTCCTAGCTACCCCTTTATGACTTCACCGTGTTTATTTCCTTGTGCTTGTTTTTCGATGAAGTTGTGACGGCATTTTGTTCCGTTACCATGCGAGATAGAGAAAAATGGAAATGTAAATGTCTTTATCAAATATCCACTCTACACGCTTGAAGGGGACAAGGCATCAAATTTTTTACTACTTGATTGCACTCAGTTTTTCGTTCACAAATTTCCTTTCTTCCACAAACTTCCCTTTCCCATCCTTAAAGGATTAATTCTGATATAAAACAAATGTTTGTCCTTTCCTGTGTCGGGACTCAAACTTTCTCTATTCTATTTCATATAAACCGGCTCATTACAGACACATTTTGACATTTGTAAAACATCGGCAATAGATAGATAAATAGGTAGAGATCTACCTGATTGGGGATAGCATCGAGAGATAGCGTCAAAATATTTGACGTCATTTCTGTTTATCCGGTCTATATAGGCATTTCAAATAACAATAATTACCGGTAAGCTAAATATTGGTGGAGAGATGAGGTTTACCATTACAAATAATATTTCAAAAATCCCCATCGATCTTATGGGTCAATCTTGAAAGCCAAAAAATGCAATGTCCGGGGGAAAAAACTACCCATAACGTTTCAAATTTAATATAAGAAATTTTTTTTCTGTTACTTTAATGTTTAAATTAAATGGGGCACAACAAAAACGGAGTTTATTTTAGCTTAAAACATCTGAAAAAAATCTTCGAAGCCTTGATATATGATTCCCCTGGGCTGTCCCTTAGACATTTTTTGAACAAACCATTAAAAATTTACCTATCTATAGTCATAAATTTAGGATTTTTTTGTAATTTAAGAGTTAAAGGGTGAGTTGTTTAATGATTTATTAAATACACAAAGTCGGTGCCAATCACTGTTTTTTAAAAAAAATATACTTTCTGTTTGTCCGAGCTTAACAATTGATTCCCTTGGCGCGTCACTAAATGCCACCTGCCTTGCTATTATGAATGTCTACGCCGAAGGCGTGCACATCGGCAAGGTGGCTTTAGTCGCGCTCTGAACATCGTGAGGAGAGGTCGCGTCTCGACGTTTCCAAGCCGGATTAACGAAGGTAAGAATTTGATTCCCCTGGCTTTGTTTCACTAGGTCATTGATTACCCTGGCCACTTTTAAAAATGATTTTTGATGATTAAGAATTTCCTTACTAGGATTAACAGTAGGGTTTATAGGACTATTAATTGTTTTTAAAATAATCATTGGCAAAAATCAATCCATTTAAACAAAATCGAAAGAAGATTAACTTTTCTTGACTTCCCTGGCATTGATTTCCCTGGCAAAAACCCAGGGGAATCAACGCTTCCTTATTTTTCATACTTTCATATTATGGTTATGGGTCGAAAATCTGTAACCATTAATATAGCAAAATGAACTTAATAAAACACAGATTCATATGGTAATAAAGTATATTTAAAATGACCCCCGCGATTTTAAATACAGGTCTTCAATCTGCGCGGCCAGTCGTCTATCGCAGCACGAATGAGGTTCATGTCAATATCGGTAGCTGCCTTAATCAAGGATGCCTTGAGTGACTTCAAATCAGGATGAGGCTTTGAGCAGGCCTTTTCCTCCAAGTGTTGCCATATCTTGTAATCTAACGGACTCAAATCTGGACTGGAGGAGGGCCAGTCTTCGTGCCGGATAAACTCGATTTTACGAGAGTCCCAACCAAACCATGAGCGAGGATGGAAAATGACCTCGTTGGACACGCGGAATACGGTTGCTCGCTTCTTAACTGCTGTGTGCATACACCTACTCATTTTGTTTGTTGTAGCTCTTCCACGGTGAAGTTTTTTTCATCTGAAAAAAGAATTTCGCGATGCGTTTTTCCCGCGTACCGCTTCAACAAAGCGCAGCATCTCTTTAGTCTCAGGTCCATTAAACGAGCGTCCAAACGATGTCTTGTTTTTCTTCGATATGCCCTAAGCACTAAGTCTTCATTTAACATCCTTTTCGCCGTGGTCCTGCTTAACCCCATCTAAAGGGCCAACAGTTTCTGCTTACGTGTGAGATTTCTTTGAATGCGCGCCTTCACTCCAAAAGTGATAAAAGCTGTGACGCTTTACAGCTTTTATCACTTTTGGAGTCCTAACAGAGCGAGGGTGACCACTTTTTGACCTGTCATCTACACTAGAGTCTTCATTGTATCGTTTTATGGTACGATGAACGAATCTTTTGGTTAAATCCAAAATTTTTCAGTAAGTCGAAAATCTGAATTGGCGCGTAACCGCAACGATGCAACGCAAAAACCGCGACACGGTCTTCTTTAAGTGTCCACTCCATATTCAAAAATGAGGAAAATTCTAAAAAGTACACATATTTATTTTTATGAAAAATTCTAAATTCGAATTCAATAAACTTTTTTGTGGCCAGCATTCTAAATTCAAAAGTGTGTGAGAGAACTTATGACCTGACTATGTATATTATCCTAGCGGCGGCCAGCGAATTCTTCCGCGTGGCCTCTCGGGGTGGAATTTAAAAAAATCCTCACTTAGTTCTTCCTTACACTCTCAAAGTAACATGAATGCCAGATTTCAGCTTTTTGCTTAAGTAGTTTCGGCTGTGCATTGTCTGTCAGTCAGTCACACAGTATCGGAAGAGTTTTATAATGTAGATATTTAATTAAAATTGAATTAAAATAAACGATTATTCTATACAACATGTTTTATTTTGATTCCCCTGGCATCTTATATTGATTCCCCTGGCATCAAAATTTTAAAGTCATATATCTTTATATCTAAACATGTGACAGTGATGCCTATTTGTGAAATATGTTTACAATGATGTGATATTTAGCCTTTTGTTAGTAAAAGTTTAAACTCTTAAGTTCTAAAAAGTGCCAGGGGAATCAACCGAATACGCCCAATTTCAAGATTGACCCTTATGTGAGCAACAAAAGTTATTCGGGGTCAAATGTAAAAAAAATATTTTTCTCGAAAACAGTAGGTTTTATCAAAAAAAAGCTCTAACCAAAGTTGTAGATCTTAAAATTATCTACAAAAATTGTCTTTGTGATTTTTTTCCTATGACTTGCCATGGCGGTTCAGTACAGTAGTCCGTGACGTACCGTATGTAAGCGATAGGTTCGATGCAGAAACTGCAAACGTCACTCAAATAGAGTATCGCTGTCGAAGCGATCTTACTAGTTTTTATAAATTACGCCGATTCTATCAAATTAATACATAAACAGTCAGATCTCTTAATATCACATAATAAAGGAAATAATAAAGCAATTTACACAGAAATATATACCATGTAGGCGGTCTTATCACTAAAAGTGTTGTACATAGTTCTTATAAGAATTTGTTTCTAATGAGATTTTGTTAGAGAAATCCAAATAAGATTTTTGTAGGTGTCTAGGAATCGTGGGTGTAGGCTTGTAGGTGTCGTCTTTTTCTGGTGGTTCATAATTAAGTAATAAACTTAGACCTTAAATACACTTACAATACTTAAACTCATAAAAAAAAAACTTTCAATTTGAAACTTCTCCATGTATTTTCCAATATTGTTTTTCAATATAAAACTAATTCAATCCAAGCTTTTGCTAGTGATCATATATTTTTTGATGTGTGTAACTGTGTAGGTATTATGTATATGTGTGATATTGTTATTTTAACGTTATAAACTGAACGACGCATTTAATTAAAATGCTCTTTACTTTAAATTAGGAAACGTAATCCGTTAAACCATGAAAATAAAACTGTCTTCTTTATATGGAAATGTTTAAAACAATACATAGGTAGATTTCTATTTCAGTTTTTTTAAATGTATTTATTTAGTACAAGTTTGTAGTTCTTAACTTAACTAATGCTAAAACAAAACAATATATTTTGTGATGAGTGCCTTGGTATCCAAAATAGCTAATAATTTCACCTCTAGTATGATACCAATTTCCACCGTCGAGCTTATGTAAAATACAATTTGGGAATGTATCATAATAAACAATCCCCGTATTAAATAAAATGGCTAACGATACACTAAAGATCATAATAATCACCAAACATGCTATTTACCTGTAAATATTATATTGATTAGAAAGACATTACATTATCAAATATCCGGTACCTTAATGTATTACATAATATTTATTATATGCAGATAAAGCCACTGCGGTAAGCAGACATCTTTACTTTGAACTTACAAAACCCGTAATTACCTCTTAAGAATTAGCTACCTGACATTTCCATTAAGGAATCCATGATTAATGAGAGACGATAACTCCTCTGCTACTATTATCTGGTGGATAAAGAAAAATCTTAATTTAAACCGAAGATTTGTGTATCGAATTGATGTAGAGTCGTTGCATCGACCACCTTGTTAGCGGATACATCTTATTTTGATAATGATAGAGTCTAAAATGGATAGTTTAGCATTGGAAGGCCATGAACGAGTGTGCGAGGATTTACGATCAATTAAAATCTATACGGGCCCAATTAAAGCACTGGATGTTTATTAGTATGGCTGCTATCGAGATGGTGGGGCTACCAGCATTCCGAGAGAATGTCCCTCCTTATGTTTATTATATCTTTATGTGTAACTATGTGTTGGGTGAGCCGTATTTTTTGCGTATCTAGGTGTGCAGGTAAACGTGATCGAAAGGTCAGAATCGTTTGAATTTATCTGTATGATGCAAAGACTTAGTAACGCGTGCTAGCCTTGTATTGAATAAAAACTTAGTTCTATCTATATGGTAACTAAAATGTAGCGGTGAATATAATAATAAGGTGCCGCAATATTTTTTGTCAATTGATCAGATATAGCCTGGATTTCACCAACTGATGTTTAATGTTTAATCAGCCGGTCTAGCATTATTTGACATATTTTGTATCAGAGTTTTAACAAATTAACCGTCAAGTTTACCGGCGGTTTAAAAATTGGTGAACTCGGGTCATAGTACGCTAAAAATACTATACAGTTTTGTTTATAGCAGACTCAGGCTCATGCTATTGCCATCTTAGGATATACATGTATATTTTTCTGCACGAATACTGTCTTATAACTTACAGCTGTGATTATACAAGGAATCAAACACATCAGAGATTTCTATGTGATTTTAATTAGGTATTCTTAAGAGTATTTTACACTAGATAAAAATCTATCACTCTTAAGGCGTAGGTAACTTCTTTGTAACTTACAATGGTCTCTTTTGGTATTTTTCTTAAACCTCAACTTTAAACCAAAGTTTAAGAAGCTTAAAGTTAAGGTAAACAAAGGGTCTGTTAAGGCTTGGGTCCTTAAATAAACAGGCATTGCTTTTACTACGACTTTTTTTAGCTTTTTAATGGTACTTAATTAAATAAATATCAAGCTTACAGCTTACGTGCAGGTGCTGTTGTGATATTATGAGAACGTGGTCCATTAATTAACAAATATAATATTATGTAAAATAATATAAAATCGTTTTGTCTTGAATAAGTGATAGGTAAAATAAAAAAATATGGAAGTATATTTTAAAGATTTTCTAACCAATAACAAATCTCACTTGTAAATCAGTGAGAATAGGAAACAGTCAAGCTCTATATGTACTTTAAAAAAAACAATTTGTCTAGGTGGTTTACTTTAATAAATAAAAGTTTTTTGATGAGAATCTTCTTAAGATCTAATAAGACTAACTGTTAAAAGGTCAACGGTCTAGCCAGACTGTATAGGTACGAAAATGCGCTATTCGCTCGGGTGGCCTCATACCAACATTATATTACTTAACAAAAAAGATGACTCTTTTATTGAAAAACAATATCCATAAAAATAATTTAATCACATCCACAACGTTTTAAGCGGCGAAATTAAACCAATCACTTAGCTGACTCCGTAGGCCGTTGGGGGTCAATACAACAAATTTTCAATTACTCTCAACGGTCGCAAATTCAGCTGAAAATGTAAATTATTTGAGCGTGTGCATTATAAATACGATTGTAGGTGTTGGTGGGCGGGAAAGCCCCGCCAATGGGGGCGGCGCGAGCTTTCTGGGCGGCGCTTGAGGCAAGACTGATGTTGTGCCATCGAAGCCTCCGTGGCGGGCGAACGCTGCACTCTGAAACGGACGAAATCTGCTGTTAGGCTTTTTAATGGCGAATGCTTCATCGATGATGTCATAGTTTTCAGTCATGCTATCTGGTGGCATTTACTTTGTGTTGTTAGAGTAGGCTTCTCTTTTGGATACTAATTTAATATTATATTTAAAGACAAATATAAAAAAGGATGATTACTATATATGCCTTCGTAGGGTTTGAGTTACTAAAATATAATCTTAAACACCTAAACCCCAATATGGAAATCGTTTATTATATATTTTTAATTATTTAAAGGCAGACATTTGGCCGCCATATCACGTGATGGTATAAGCGATAATTTGGCCGATATTGCATCAATCTGACTAGAAACAGCCTATTCACTATTGTCTTAAAAGTATTCAGATCATACTTGGACGAATTAACAAATCATAGTGTAATGTCAGCCTATTAGATCCCACTGCTGGGAAGAGGCCTCACCTCAACTATGAGGAGGAACAAGCCATACTCCACCACGCGGGCTCAGTGCGGATTGGTGGAGGGGTGTCTGAAAGGCAAGTGACAAACCTTACTGTCAGATGTTATCAAGCCGCCCTAGGGCCTCTGACTAGGGTTAACGACTAATACCAACAGATATTAGCCGGGACCAACTGCTTAACGTGCCTTCCGAAGCATCATCAATCATAGTGTAAAAAATTATATTATACAATTTTAACTTAGCAATACACTTTATTTTCTACTCTTGTATTATTTCGATTACATAATGAATAAAAGCGCTTGTTTATTTTAAAGAAGCTTGACGTGACTAAATAAAACGAATTATTAATTGTTAGTCGTCATGGAGTTAAATTAAGTTATATGTAAGTAAAAAAGTTTTTCTTTTCCGAATAACACAATAACGCTATCCTACCGCAGTATTATTTTTGTACTCCTATTGTAATTTCCCCCTCTCTATCTACGTTTTCTGAAACTTTCCAAAATCGTAAATGACTGCATTATCCCCATTACCACTCAAAAACAAGCATAAATCATTAACAGTAGCCACTAACAATCAAAAGGTGCGAGCCGACTACCACCACCGACGTTTACTACCACTAAATGACACATAAAATCGCCGGAATTACCAACAACACACAAATTTATCTGCCGCCACGTCATTCAGACCGTAAAACTTAGATTCCCAAGTCTGGATGTCAATCATTTACGTCAAACAAAACATAAAAGTAATTTATCGCGCACATAAAAACCAATTTATGAAACCTTTGTGGCAAGATGGCTTCATTATCACACGAGTACTCGCATTACAATGACCTTACCGCCGGTAATAATACTTTGTTCATTGTTAATTCGTACCATTTCAAGCCTTGGAATAATAAATTCCCGATTAGATGTTACAGGATATGTCTGCCTAAGATTTATAAGAACGGGGGTACATATTTACCTGGAGTGGTATTGTATAGTTCGCAATTTAAAAGAGACCACAATGTGTAATGAAAAAAGCGATACTTTGTGTGTGTGAAATGCGATTTTGCACATCTATTATGGATGCACCTTTTGTTGCACCGACAAAGTGGTATGGCGACCCTTTTTTTTAATGACCCGTCCTGCGGAATGTTAGGAAAATGATGGCGTAGATTTTTAAGCAATTTTGAGATATTTACACCAACTTATTCTAATAAAGTACAAATTCAATTATTATATGTTTTTTTAAATGTTTTATCAATGTCTTCATCTGTTTGATTTTTGATATTTACCTAATTAAAATTTGGAGTTTTCATGTGTTTTTTTAAAGTACCTTTACCAAAAAAGTAATGGTACTTAAAAACTAAGAGCACATTTATTTCTACTCTGCTGATTCTTTGTTTCCTACAAGTTGGCACAGAACTTTTAACACTGCTCTGATTTTATAGGCCACCATAAAAAAGGTTCTTAATTCGACTCATTTCCTCAAAACAATCGTTTATAAATTCTTGGTAACTTGACTCATCTTTGGTATTCGCCTAAAATGTTCCTATTTTCACAGAACCCCGAGCTGTCATCAAACGATTTCGAGAACTATTTTCGGTATAAACAAAGAGTCTAAATTTCAACCCTTCCGATTTACGACTTTTAAAGGACCATAGACCTATACTCGAGTTCCAACATATTCTTTATGTGACCATTAATATTTCCCCGGGCCTTATTTATTAAGTCCCTTAGAAACAGCTCGGGCAGGTGGTCCCTACTTAATCAAGACGTTACCGAAAATAAAAAACTTGTAGCCATATATCCTTTTTTTGCTTGAATTATAGTTTTGTTCGGCGTAAGTTATACGCGGGATAGGTGCGTTTTTTGTTTAGTTATTTATATACGGCATTTAAATTTCGATGGGAAAGATGTATGTGTAATGAATACATTAACAATAAAGTGAAGCGCCCAGTTGTTGGCTATAAAGTGGTCAGGGCATATTAATGGCGACTCTTACAGCTTTATTTGATAGGAACTTGGTAGAAATTTCTTAAGAGAAATTGTGTGAATAAGTTTAGACTCGTTAATGTATGCTAATGTGTTATAAATAGTGTAGATTGTTTGCGTTTTCCATTAAAATTAAATTATACTCGAAATTTAATGCAACATCTACATTTTCACATTATAAATCCTTAGACATGTCTCTGTCTGTCTGTCTGTCACCCATGCTTAGGTTATTTGAATAAAAGCGTCATAAAACGTTTTTTAAATCAAAATTATGTAATGTTTTTTTTTTCAACTAAACTTTAGTTACTAATAGGGGAGCAAGTTTTTTTTAATTTTTTTTACAGTTTTTTGTTAACAAAAGTTAACTAACAATCCACATCGAAAACAACTTAATCTGCACCTCCGCCAAAATTTATCGCCACCAAAAACAATGAATATCTGAAAACAGCGTTGTTCGTGATTAAGCAAGCAAGTAAATATCAAGAGATCACGTCTCAGATAGCCGCTGATTTAGCCATCTCCAGTGCACGATTTATTTAACTGCCAGATAGTTTTATTAAGATTAACGTAACCTTTGCAAATGGCACATAATTTTGCGCGGGCAATTAATTGGACAGCGTAAGAAATTCCCAAGGAAATCTGAGGTTATCTAGGCGTTTTGGAAATGGTGTTTACGGTGAAAAGTCGTGAAGATCTTTGACTTTGGAGAGCTCGATCAGAGATCAAAAGGTTATAATTGAGTCAATGAGTTAAATGGGTAGGCAGCAATTAAACTTATAAGCTTATTGTCCAGTAAGTATTATTTTTACATTTATCTGAAATTTACATTTTCTTTTTACACGTAGACAATTAAGTAAGTTAAAAAAAATTCAAAAACTGTGTCCCTTATTTTGAATAAATATCTATTGGTGCTTTTTTCCTTGCCTTCATCTAAAGTGTGCTTTTTTCCTTGCTTAATTTTAGCCTTTGTAAACACTTAAATAGTATTGGTCATATAATATACTTGTAATATGTATTTAATGTTTTTTCCGAGTAACTAAACCATTCGCCGGTAAAATCTCCTGCAAAATTCAGTCCAAAAAAAGTGCTGTCGTTCCGAAAAGTTATCCGGGAGGGCAAAGAGGCTAAGGCCAACAAAAGATAAAAGAGATATATAAGTGGCCCTCGGCCGCGCCATCAAGTCGTTACAACAGCACTAAAATATTTCAAATTGCGCTCAATGTCGCGGAAAACGGAAGTTACTGGCTTTACTCGCTCGCCCGCCTTCGATTTTTTAAATCGAGTCCTTTTTTCGGACGAGTTTTTAATTTTGTTGTGTTAAGGTGTTATTTGCTGTTTTGTTAAATTATAAACAGTGTCAAATAATTTTAAATTAGTTTAAGAGACGGAAATCAATGAGAGCCTTTTTTTTATTATCTAGCAGTAACTAATGACAAGCAAAAGGACTTGTCCATTAATGGTTTTTTATTCGTCAATATTTCTAACCAGAATAAACTAAATATTATATGAAAGAGTTCACAAAAATTAGCATTTCTGCATAATTAATATATTTATTAAGGCCTCCGATTTAGAGAAAAATTTAAACTAATTTTCCTGTTTGTCTGTACATAAACCGCACCTTGGCTTATACCAATTAACGCATGGAAAAAAAATTGACAACAAAATTGGCATTCCATTGACAGTAGTACTTATTAAATAATCTGTATAATCTGTGTTAGTACCTAGTAGTTGTATATCCACCAGTGGAAAGGCAATGGTACATAGCCATACAGCCAGGAAATACAAGTAATGATCAATGGATGATGCCTGTTACAAAAAATATTTTTTCTCAAAAATGGAGGCGTTTAAAATTCTGATTTCTATGGTTATGTGTTTCATATTTATGTAGCTTAAAGATAAATATAGATTTATTAGTGGTTGGTGATATCTTAGAATAAAAAACCAGCCTTCATACAAAAAGAGGACAAGTCCTTTTAGTAGGACATAAGATTTCTCAATGTTTTAGTATAAGTATACATACTATTTCGTATGCATGATCATAAAAAATGCTATATGTATACAGCGTTTTTAAAATTATCGTAATTTAAATAAAGTATCATCGCACAATATTATCTTAATACAAAATGGCGCTCGCAACAGAAACTTAACAACTTCATTCCTTTGAAAACTGAGAACAATGGGCCAACATCTATGAATTGTATAATTGCATGTGTCCATTCCCATGGCTGTACAATGGATTACAATTAGATGCAAATATCATTGAGATGGGTAATTCTAATATAACTAACGCCAAGGGCCGCTATAGAGGGGTCAGTTTTATGCAAATATATAACGAATTTCCCCAGTGACCAACTAGTCTGAAACAGAAATTGTTGAAAGGGTTTTATTGCGTTTCGTTCGCAATTTTGTTTTATGTGAATTGTTTTGTTTTGAGTACCTGTACTAAAAGGTGTTTTAATCAGTGTAAGGAGTTTTTCTAACCAATTTATCTTAAAACGACACCAAGATATTCTACATATAAGAACGTGGGTATAATCTATATGCCATGTATTTACCACTGCGGCTATTAAACGTATACCGTCTAACTAAATACCTGTACAGCACTATTATTAACACTCAAAAAATATGAGAAGGCTAATTCAAAATGTTTGTCCCCATTTCGTCATGTCACCTTAACATGTCAATTATGTGTCGTTAATTCCGAATTAGCCGTCTCATATATTTATTCAAGTGTTGTAACAGTGGTTTCATAATGATTAGTAAGACAATTATGTTTTTTTTTAATACCTAGGTAAGCTGTATTTTATCTATTTGATGAAAGATCATTAGTATTATATTTTTTCATATTCGATTTAATTTCTATTTCTATATTAAGTTTCAAAACTCTGTCTTCTTTTTGGTATTATTAAGTCACGTCTTATAATAAAGTAGTAGGTACTGTCTTCTAAAAACGCATGATATATCACCCCACATTTGAGACTTATGGTATTGTTTCAATACAAAAAGTAGTTACATTTAAGACATAAAATGAGCTTTAACAAGAGACCCGGATGTGTTTATTTACCTACCCGTTGTATAACGACCATTCAAAAATCGCTGAGTATAAGCAGTTACTTACGCCCTCGTTCGTATATTCAGTCTCGATCAAACGACCCGAGCAGTAATAATTTGACCAATATCGCGCAATAACGCATAAAGCGTATAGATATGTGTCCAACCGAGCATAGAGCAGTTTCATGGATGGTCGCTCATGGAAGAGGCTATGATCGCACGATGCCATGTTTTGTTTATTTATAAATTCACTAGCAACCCGCCTCGGCATCGCTCGGCTAGAAGTTACATGTATATTAATATACGGTGTGTCCGAGTCTGGACTAGCAATAATTTATGGGCTTTTAATTCATCAAATGTTATCGACAAAAAACCCCCATTCTTACTCCGCCCCCTCTTGAAATGGCAGGCTTTTTTTTAATTTTGGTTATTTTTTTTTTCATTAGGATTTTATCTCTTAAATTTGATAAAAGGCCTATAAATTAGCGCTAGTCGAAACCCGGACACCTTGTATACATATTTATACCATAGTGGACATATTTTTTGTAGACCTGCAAATAAGGAATAGTCCCACCATACATTGTTTGGAAGAACCTAACGGATTAGGCGGGGAAAGAATGCCGTACTGCCGTACTTAAAGACGTCAACTAAATTTAATCCTTCATTAAGTCTCTTGCAGTCCTTGTCTATTCCATTGACAAAGAAAGTGACAGGACGAGCCTTAATTATAGATTAAATTTAAGTGACATCTTTGAGTGTGGCAGTTAGATATTTAAACCGTACCCATTAACCTCTCTGTCTATAGATGAAAACCCTATGAAAGTCCTCTAATTTTATACAATTTTGTGAATTCGAGTGAGAATATTTTGAAGAATTCATGTTCTTTTAGCAGTTTCTACAACAAAAAGCTCGTCCATATTTTTAGACACTACCATTGCCTGTTTCAAAACCAACTCGTCAATGATTTCACAACCACCCAACAGATGGCGCTCGGTGTCTCGATCTCGGTCGATACTTCAGCATGCAAAACCGAACTAACATGTTTTTATTTGCTCTTAATAATAATAATACATTTATTTATATGTACCAATTTTCGTTGTACACAGATATGTAAAACTCTGGTTCCGAAATAGAGTAAGCTGTAATATGGAAGCTAGTGTCTTCTCAATGTGGTTTTGAGAAAGGTCCCTTTGGAGAAAGTATTTACCCTTAAAGCGTTTTTGTCATATTATATTACATTTAATATTTACCTCAGTTCCCATGTATTTTATGACATTATGATTTATGAGCTTTACCTATGAGAATTGAAGCCTTGTTTTTCCGATTACTCCGCGATTTATTTACATTTTATTGAAGTAAATAAATCGCGAAGTAGGTATCCCCAAAATCGTGTTTTAATGAACTAACATTTAGCTAACAGGTAATAGGATTACCCTCTTACTAATATTAATTTTGACATTCCGTTTGACATTTAGTATTATAATACTAGTACTAGTACTTTAGTAAATGTAGTAGTAGTACTTTAGTAAATGTGAGACGGCTTATTTGAAATGTTTGTCTCAACTGTGTCATGTCACCTATCTGTCATTAATTCCAAATTAGCCCTCTCATAAAAAAAGTGTTATAGCAGTAACGAATTCGTTATTAGATAATGAATGTAAAAGTTGAATTGTATGTATGATGCAGTTATAATGTGAAATCCATCAACTCACAAGATGACTAAAGACGATACTAATGGCGGTTATTTTGAAAAATACCAGTAAACGTTGATTGTTTAAGCTGATACGTTAATATCTTACGTATTAGTAAGGGGGTAAGTATACCTAAAATACTTTATCAAAGAAAATACTAACTTGAATCATTAAACTATGTTTCAAAATTGTTTCATCCCATCCAATACCTGAACTTATTCCATAAATACCGTCTTCCATAATGCATGTGGTTGCTCTTTCGGTTTTTCGCGAGAATTATTCCAAGTAGGCATTCGAGTGACGTTTATTCGCTTGTTGAATAATGCTTTATTTTTATGGGGGCCATAACACGGCCGGGACGGAGGTACGCATGGGAAGATAGGAGGGATACTACCACGGGTTTGCGAGAAGAGATAGCTTAGGAGTTAATAAAACGAATTGTTCTATTTATTTATCCCGAAAATTGGTCAAAACATACGTTTTCAGTCTGTTATCAATAGTATAGTGGTAAAATAAAACAAATCATGGTAAAAAACGTAAATCGTTTTAACTTCGGACTTCATTCAGTTACGATAAAACAGTTCAAATAATAGAAATAATTCATATCATAAATAACTGTGTAAAGATAAAACTGAAATGACATCCACTTAACGAATGCCGCAGAACTAGTGATATCCCTAGTCTTCCTTAGAACAAAATGTAGGCCTATAGGTAAAGGCCTACATACTAGATATCGAATCATAATAGAAAGTAACTAAAACATTGATATTTAGTTTATTGAGAAGCTTAGACTAAGCTCGGATAACGAAGGGTCGTAGGATCAAGTCTCGCCTGATGACGGTCTATAAGTTTTATTACTTTAAGTGCAATATTTGCTTTAGTAAATAATAACAAAGAAATTGCTTAAATTATAAGAATATTGATACTCACTACTTGTATTATTACAATGATCATGAATATCAGCGGTGGTAGGCTCCGTTAGGTCCCACCTGGTAGCTACCACCCTCCCACCGGAGTCCTGCGTCAAGCAGCTTGCTGTGTTCCGTTGGTGAGTTGGAGTCACCTTCTGGGAGAGCTCGCTCTACCATCCACCATCGCCTCTGTCTACGCCACGTTTGCCACATTCTGGCTTAGTCAAGGGCAAACCCATTTCAAATAAAAAAATAATTATAAAGCCTACTCACATTTTCTGCTCCACGACCTTTCTTTCAATTTCGCCATCTCCCATAGTATCGGCCTAGGCCTATGTAGAATTAACATAATATAGCGTCCCTTTGTGCAGGGTCGTTGTTATTGAAATAAGGACGTAGTATAGATCCGAAACATCTCGGTTATCGGTGCGGCTTTATCCATAACACCTTATGAGCTTCCTATGCTTTCTGCTTCCTTTTCGAGGTCGTCAAAAGTGTTAGGCGGATGAACTTTATTTTTTACCTTCGATAGTGTGCAATAGAGAGAAGTAAAAAAAGAATAAGGACGCATGCAAAGTTACAGCACCTACCTATAAAAAAAGTCTTTGAGACTAATTTACTGAGAATAGTGTCTAAGAGTAGAACAAAAAGACAGTAACTACTACACTAATCACTACAGTGTAGTTACTCTATATCTCACAAAATTTTGATTAGATAAATATTATTTTAAAATTTCTATACTACTTTAAAATATATCAACCCATTCTTGTCTGCCAAATTGGTTCTCGGTCTGAGATGATGAGGTCTCAGTGACAGCAGATGGATACGACACAAGCACGACACAAATTATCAGCAAAAACCTAGCATGAAAAATAACTATAGTATGATTATAAGGTTTGATATAATCTTTAATAGCTCACCTTAAGATTTTGAAAAAAACTCGTTTTTCCTCCGGCAATTAGAAATACTAAAATCACATAACTCTTCAAAGCTCCGTGCATGAGTGACTCATTAGAATATTTAATATCATAACTATACCGCAACACGAAACAGGATAAATAAAACCATATATCTTGTTTAATGTGAAATTCCTGTATTGTTGTAGGGATTTATTGTCACTTGACATGCAACTCCAACAATCTGCTAATGAGTCGAGCTTTCCGACACTTAAATAAGATAAGATTTTCCTCTTTTTTGGGCGTCGGTTAAAAGCGTCTGCTCGTAGCTTGCCTTTAATTACGAGTTCGTGATGCGTTTTTGTTTTTTCGAACTGAGCCTTTGTTTCTGTACATATTTAGGGTTGTCTACTTTTTGAGAAAGTGTGTCAGTGTGCGTTTTAAGTTTAATTCCCATTCACTTCTTTGTTTTTATTTTTGTTGTCTATTTCAGTTTATAGATTAATAAAGGGATGATGATGCTTTATGTATTTCAATGTAGAGAGACGTTTTTGTTCCACATACATATATGTCAAGATTTTGCAATGTGTTTAGAAGCTGATTTATTTATCTTAAAGTACTTATTATAAGTATCTCGTAACATTATGAAGTATTGAAATTGGCACTTGAAAATAAAGCAATACCCGACCCAATTAAATTCAACGCCGTTAGCAATTTCGTTCTTCGTCTCCCATCGCAATTCAAACCGATCGTTCCACTACGCAGTAACAATCGCCCACGAACTCCTAACTTACACAACGATACGCGAACCAAATACGCTTTCGGCAATAACCGGGCAACATTCTAACAATTTAATACGGCATAAACAATACAAATACTCGTACTGCTATACGCGCCTCCGGCATATGTAGCGTACACACCATATTTATCGGCTATGGTATTGTGGTGCGATCGTAACCGTATATCTGGGGAGTGGGGGCGTGCGGGGTGTCCTATCATGAATTCTGATACAGACAGACCGTTTTGAATTGACCCCCGCGGCTCGTGATGACAACCCTAATTTCGTTCCAGGCAGGGCGGGTCTCTGATAGCTGGTTCAGCATAAAAGGGTTTTGTTGATTGGAGAGGGACACTCTCTAGGGCCTTAGTGACCCGTGCGCCATGTTAATGGGTTTAATCGTCTGTATAGTCCGCCTGAGCAATTTATGTTTCATTTTCGATCCCGTTATGCACGCGGGATTATGCGACCTTCCGAATTTGAAATGTATAATGATGATGGCTTAAGATATGTATGTAAATTTATAATGTTATTTAGTGTCATAATTTTGTCTGTGTTTGGGCTAGATACTAGTTTCATCTTTACGTTGCAAAACCGTTTGATAGACCAGGTCGTGCAATAAGTTTATAATGTGTACTTATATTAAATTGCGCATAAATATAAATGTAAGGTCCATCATAACATTATACTCTGAGTATTAAGAAATAAGTCCCTGTTATTACTAACTTGTACATTTATTATTTTACAAGGATCTATAAAATAATTTACACGCTGAAAATTACATAATATAGGGTGTCTACATAACCATAACAAAATTAAATGCCTTTTAGCGCAAATATCAAAGCAGCGATTATAATGTTTAGCAGTAATGAAATCGCAGTTTCATACTCGCTTATTAGCTCACCAACTAATCATATTCACACACTAATGCCTGTAATACACCAACTGCATTAATACAGGTGGGGCTTTTATCAGAATTCAAAAGGAGATTAACACGGTACAGTCACCAACATAGCATTTTCGTTGGAAAATAGCTCTTATTATCATGGCATAAGATCCTGCAATCTTTGGCTTGATGTGCTGACGATACATCTAGGCCGGGCATATCGGCGCGCCGCACCCGGCCCGCGCCGGCTCCGGATTTAACTGGATTTATCCGGATTTACAAGGGTTGCCACTAACCTATGATATAGCAGACGATGCAAGCGAGTGCAAGCATAAAGCCAAGGGTTTAAACGGTTACATTTTAAGTAAAGGTGTAAAAATCTTATAATGTCTTTACAAAATTTAAGGATGGACCAAATGATGACGTTTAGTACCTAAGTGTCCGTCATAGGGCTCGAGTCCAAAGTTATTATTTTACGTCAAATGAAGTAATGCGATTTCTCACATATTTTAAAAACTTTTCGCGTGTTTTCGTCTAACTTTAGTCTTCATCGTTTAACATCTCTACCAAATTGAGTATAGATTCCGTCATTTATAGCACCTGGCAGCTGTTTAGTCTGTAGTTTTCGTTTTTTCACCAGAGAAAGAGAGGGTATGAAATTAAAATTAGACTTAGAAAGGCCAATCTCAGGCATAAGTAATCTAACTAATAATACTTACTTAATTTTCTATTCTTTTCCTTATAAAATGACATAATATGCAACTAAATTATGAATACTTCCACGAGGATTATACCTCTAGTAACATCATTTTCGTAGTAACAGATAAAATTAACTTAAAGTTTATTTCGACGCCTGTTCTGAATAAACCTTAAAAATGTTTTGTAACTACGTTATATACAGGGTGTCCGGGTTTTGACTGGCGATAATTTAAGGGCCTTTTATTTGTAAAATTTTAGAGACATTATCTTAATGAAAAAGTTTTTTTGACAAAAAATATATTAAAAAAACGCATTTTTGGGATTAGATTTATAAAAGGTTTAAAAACCTATTCAACTGTTTCAAATTTTAAGCAATATTTCTTAAAAAATGTTTTTCCCTAATGAGAATTGATAATTTTGAATTGATCTTTATTTCACTTGATAGGCGATAGGGTTACCTTTGAAATGAATCATTTTTAAAACATTTAGAACCTCCAGATCCATAGAAAAAGTATTTTTTTAAATAATTAAAATGGCAGCCTAAAAGGCTGCGAAAGAAGGGGGGGAGTTAGAACCCAACATGGGGGTTTTTTGTCGATAACATTTTATGAACTAATAGACCATAAATTATCGCTAGTCCACACCCGGACACAAGTTCTATAACTACGTTCCACTTTTATTTATACATTTGGTTAAATACTCTGCAAAAGGACTTAAAGTTTGGCTGCCTAGATTTTGTTTGTGCCAGCCCTGTTTATCCGGTTCGTACCGGATTAATCCGCCCACTACCGGCAGTGCTTTGTTGCGATACCGTATTATTTATTTTACGTTTTAAATTGCGAATGGTTTGTTTTCATTACTTAGCTGGGAAATATGAAAATACCTCGTAACGAATATTTGTTTCAAGAAAATTTGTGTTTTTTTCGAGACTGGGGATTTATACAAAAAATATCACACTCAATACAACTTTTATTTGGCTTTTATTAAACAAAATAGATATCCTCAAATTTCTTACTCAACGACTGATGGAATAGTATTAAAAAAATGGTGTAATCTGAATTCGATAAATATTTTTTCCAAATTTTAATTTCATTGTGTCTTTGTCCGTCTTTGTTTCATTAAACTTCATCGTCGTACAAACAAACACTAAAACAAACTTGCAAAAATTCAGCCATTTTAAAATTTGCCACACATTTCAAAATTGGCTTTCGTAGCAGCTACGCCGTAGTAGCACACACCATAATCCTTTTCGCTACGTAAGTACAATAGCAATTTTAAACTTCCTTAGGGGCTTGGGATAATCTTTCTTTATATCGACCTACCGCGTCTATGTTTCCTCTCTTTTCACCCTATATTTTTAACAATAGTGTGATAAAGACAGCAATAACCCCGAACGAACTCCACTCGACTTCTCAATACAGAGGGTGTAATGTGTATTTAAATTTTGACTCAAGTGTAATAATTTTGTTTTTAATTTAATTTCTAATGGCGTTCTAAGTTGGGGTGGAGACATATAAATCTAGGAAGCAATTCTTTAAGAACGGGGAAGTTGGGGAAAAGAAAATATGAGGTGTAATTTCTTTTGGTCTTTTAATTAATTTTACGGGATTAATGTTGTAAGATTGTTAAATCGGCCATTATGCGGTATTTTGTTATTATGGTACACAATAAATTAAAAATAAATATAATATTGCTATAATTTTTTGCAGCAGTCTGTCTGCCATTATGTCGTTGTCCATATAAAATACTAGTTGCCAATGTAACGCAACCTCACAAACAAGTAGTTATTAAGATAGTTAACTTGTCATAAGGTGAAACACTTTGTAATTAAAAAAACTTATTTAGGTTGTAGAGAGAACAAAATTTGCAGTCTATACAATTAGTACAGGAATTAAGGTTTTTAACATCAACCTATCAAACCCAAAACCAAATTTCACCAAAAAAAACCATATCAATTTCCTTATTAATTTCTGGAGTGGCAACAGCGTTACTTCCATAGCCACTTTAATGGGTAATTTTCATAAACAAAGTTGAGAATCCCGGGGGGATGGGGAGGCGGGGGGAAAGAGGTTGGCGCGCTCCGAGATAGAAAACAGCTCCGCGCTGGTATAATGGGTTTTTGGAATGGCGTCGTCCGTCTTTCACCCCCGCTCGCCTCTTTTCGCCCCCCGGGGTGAGAAAGGATGAATTCTTATATCCTCATCTCGGCCGTCCGGCGTGCGCCCTCCATGTAGATTGCCTTTTTCTCGTGAAACCTCCGTATAACATAACAATGGCTTGTTTTCAATTTTGCTTCTGCTATTTCTTTTTAGGCCCTGAAAAAAGATATCACTAAGTTGTATAGACGGGATTATCGTTGTGTAATAATGAATGCTTGTCTCATAAGATGTTATGTTAGCTCTTGGTGTACAAATGCAAGTTTTTCTATTGAAACACTTGTTTATTCAAACTTATATGAATAACTTAGATCTAACGCAAAGTATTTTGCTATTTGGAAAACTTTTTAGTTAATCTCTTTTAAAAAGTGCATGTCAAAAAAACAATTTGTAAAATTCTTACCAAAACGAATACTTCATCGTTGCCTTCTATTTTTTTGTTTTGCTGGTAAATGTGAAATCCAAAGTTGGTTGTTTGATTTCATTATGTACCTAAAAATTAAAATAAAGTATGTCCATAACATACAATTCACTATCTTCTATACAACATTGTTGTGTGAGTTAAGCTTGTGCAGTTTTACCGTCATTATAATATATATGCCAAGGTTTAATTTCCAGTGTCACCTAATTAATGTATATGTACAGTTCGCAGCACGTCAGGTTATTCATGTAAACTACGAAAATAACTTCTATTATGAAGGAAAAAGAGGCGGTATCAATGTCAAAGTGGGGTAGTCTAACGTGCTGTCGTGCGAACTTTGATTTGCTCACACAACATTGACATATTATATTACGGTAGGTCAATGCGTTTCCAAAAATAACAAATATGCTTTTGGCGTATGAGTAACTTCATCTATAAGCCAAGTATATGATTCGTTTGGACTGCATTCATGAAGTGTGTAATGGAGCCAAAAATAATTTGAGAGCCTGCCAAACCATGAAAACGGTCGTATGAAATAACCCCGGTCTGTTATTATGACATAACTACTTACTTTGGTACCTAATTGTTATACAAATTCGTTTTTTAATTATTTTTATAGAAGAAATTAATATTTGTAATAAATTACAACCTTTTCAAAATATAAAGTTGATCTGTCCCATACATTAATACATTAATTGTTTAAATGTTTTAGCATAGATATTGCCATTATGACATTAAAATGGATCAAACATCCTACAGTATTGGTAAAACAAGAAGCGTATATCACGCCTATCGTTAGATGGCGCCACTTGTATGGAATGAAGTCACAACAATAATCTAAGTAAAACTAAAAGTTTTCGTCATACGAAAAACAACTAGAACTAACTGCCAGTTTTATATGTGATTGTATTCCTTACCTATTCCTTTTTTACTATTTAGGTAACGTTTTTCAGGACCGATGCCTAAGCAAGTCAAGGACCTAGGTACTAAACTACTCTATCGTAAAGAATTTCATTTAAACTTCGCTTTTCAAATGAGTTCCTTTACGTCTTCTTTCCACTGAAAGTAATTTGACTGTACTACAATTTGAATTGAATGATCGACTAGTTTATATGGTGTAAACACGCTATAAAGCAACTGGTAAACACAACAAAACTAACATAACGAAGAGTATTAGAGCTCATAATCAGTTGCCGAAAATCTGCCTTCATCTGCGGCGCTTACGAAAATGCTTAAGAGAGGAACCACGATAATTTGATCTCCCAATGTTCTTGTTGTTTAGTCTTTTGTTACTATAAAGACTTGTGACAGGGGGATGGAGGAGGGCAGGTTACGCTGGCGATTATATAGCAATCATAGCAGTTGGGTGAATGAGAACTCTCCCTTAAAAGGATAAACAAGTAACGTGTGCGCGAAACAGCCGACTTGCGCCGAATTCATATTTTACTCGGTCTCCCTACGCTGGCGTCTTCAATATAAGAAAACTTGCAAGGAATGATGCTCTACATGGGTAGATTTTTTTAACCTAAAATCTGTTTATTTTTTGTAGTATCTACTTAAATATTTTTTATTCATCTGAAGGGAGAATGGGCTTCTTTAAACAGCAACACAGATATATATAGAGAGAGCTAAATAAAATGGTAAATCTTAGTAATTTCTTTTTTATAATTTTCTGTTCAAAATGTAGAAGTAATCAAAACTTTTCTGATTGGTGAAGCGTGTGCGCTTTAAAAAATGCAACTCAAAGATACGTTTATTAAATATAATTCATTTTAAAAGTCTGTCTTAAGAAACATAACACATAATAATTAGAAAACACAAGTTTTTTACAAAATTATAACTATGCCGTGTTTTTACCGATCAAGACTAGGTTTTGTGTTAAATAGAGCATCTTACCCTTCAGACCATCGGAGCGATGTACCAAACCGTTCCGTTTGTACCATTCCACCATCAAAATTGCTTTCCTTATATCTTCAATAAATGTTTAAAACATCCCGGCAAGCATGTGTTTTATCGTTTTTAGGGCTTGTTATATTAATTTTACTGGTTTTTGTATTTACGGGACGAATTGAAGGGGAAACTTTGAGGCAAGGCCTAGAATAATGATTTAAGTGGTATGGTAACGTTTTTTATGAAAGATTGTAATATTCTATTCGTTAAATAACAATATCAACATTTCTGCCCAGACTCCCTTGGTAAATAATGAAATTCTTTCAACAGTCATACCTGTGAAAGATATTGCGGAAGATTCTGGGACTAACAACAAGAGGAGAAGATGGGGCATAGAGGCGTAGGTACAACCGAGTGATAGAAGAGCTAGTGTCTGAGCCGAACATCATCGGAGAAATAAATCTTCGCTGGCTAGGACATGTGGAGAGGATGGGAGAGGATCGAGCCGCAAAGAGAGCTTATCTTGGTCAACCTTCCGGCCGCCAGCCGGTGGGGTGTCCAAGATATTGCTGTAAGGATGAAGTCGCCAAAGACCTGAAAGAGCTAGAAGTGCCCGACTGGTTAGATTTGGCATAGAATAGGGAAGAATGGCGCACTTTAATGTCGGAGGCCAAGATCCACTTCGGGTCGCTGAGCCAGCGAAGTAAGTAAGTAAGTAACAGTCATACCTTATTGGAAACCTAACCTTTAGGCTGTGCTATAGTGACTACGATAATACAAAGACAGACATATTAAGCACCCGTGAGTTAAATACAAATCATACTCATTACAGAATATTTGCCCTTTCCGGGATTTGAATGCCACACGTTGGCATTAAAGTTAGGGGGTTTGATTGTCACACAGTTAGATGGAAACATGTACATGTTACTACTGTTAGTAACTGCTTGTTTGAGCCATAAATTTTCTATGCTTCAAAAAAGCTTAATTGAGTCGTTTAAACAAAGAACCTATAAAAATGCCCATTAAAAACATAAGCCTCTAAAACCATTTAAAATTCAAGCTAAGACACTTACTAAAATTAAGTTACTGCACATTTCTACACTATCTCTACCCCTACCGTATTTCAGCGTAAAAGTGACTCATACGCACACCTAAACATAAAGCTAGAATAAAACAATGAGAGTTCCAAAGTTTATCTTTTTACATTCACTCTGACAATTCGGCCTTTCATAAATAAATTCAGCGGATAACAATAAAGTGGAATGTAGATACATCGCGGTCCGCCTACCACTAGATTTATGCTTATCTCGCTTACATAAACCGGTACTAATGCATATAAATATATCAGGAGTAAGAGACAGTAGGGTGGCCATGGGTGCAGAATAAAGACACTTACATGGAGACAGGAATGATACATGGTGGTCAATGATACGAAGTATAAATACTTGACAATTGCTCAAATTAAATAATATCCGCGAACGGACAATTTTTTGTATTTTTTTACTGTTCCATATCTTGTAATTTGTTTTTTATGGAGTTGTCAATAATTTTCGAAGCTAATAGGTGGTTTTTAATCTTCCCTTAGAAATGGAAGATTACCAACATTCAGACAAGAAATATTCTTCATAGGAGATGGTCCAAAAACCCAGAATCGATTGGAACAAACTGGGTACTAGTAGCTTTATCATAATGCATAGTATATCCCGCCAAAAGGGCAACGCCGTAACTAATGGGGTATGTGAGTTGTAGGCTGACATAACATGTATAAAAAAATCATCAAAAACTTGTGATTTTTTTAACATAATCAAATCAGGAATAATGAGATTTTGTTGATATTCAGTGGAAAGACCAGTACTTATTCAATAATTGCGATTGTACCTTGATTTCAATATAGCAACTAGGTAATTATGTCGATGTATAGTTATTGGCTATTAACTTTCATTTGACAGTAAAATAATCAGCCCAAATTTCTTTACAAAATCTCACAGATAACTAAAGTCATTGACACACGACCGGTCCAGGATACCCGATCTCCCTTTTGCCGTTTCGGCGGGAAAGTTCCACAGATCCGTTTCCTGTGTTTGCCATCACCCCAACCTCCCCTGACGTACTAGCAAATAAATACATACGACATATCCCGGGTATACGTCGATTCGAAAAAGAACGGCTATTTTTGCTACTAAGCGGGATCTTCGGTTAAATTTAATGCCGGGGTGCCGTGGATGAACTTTGGGTAGTAAATTAGTTTTATATATAATTTGTAAAATATTTTGACACAAAATAATGAGTGTTTGGAATTTGTTATCGGTTTGAGAAGAGCTTTAAGAATTCTTTTGGCGACACGATATAAAAAAAGTAATAGTGTTGTAGGCATACTTTGCAGGCATTTTAATGTCTGGTACCCACTTTATATTTTTAAACATTAATTTGTTTTTACCAATCTCAATTCAAATTTAAGACCGTGAATTTACAATGAAATGAATAATGATAATGTCATTTTAGGAATCTCGTTCTAACAAATTATCAAAATGAATACATTAAATATCAAAATGTTTCATCTATCGCAAAGTATTAACATATTTGATTAAAATTGCTAATTCTAACGGTAGTTACGAGCACAAGTTCCACCATCATCACCTTAATATAGTGCAAATTGATCCTGTCAAAAACAAAATTAAAATAATCAATTTCTTAATTTAGACGTAAATATCTGTCTTACGGTTATTGAGTTTCGTAATTATCAAAATTTAAGATCTTATTTAAAATGCTTAGTGAGTTATAAATTTCTTGTCTAACCATTCAAAACGGGCATTCAATAAAGAGGTTATCTTTTGACGCTACATTTAAGTAATTTAATATTACTATAATTCATTTTTCCCGCATAGAAACGAGGCAATTATCAAGGAAGGAATCAAAAGACGCGGTTGGATATAAAAATTAATGGTTACAAACACTCCATTTCAAACACACATAATATTAGAACTTGGAGGCAAATCTCGGATAGCGATTCAGGGGTGAGACAACAAAAAGACTAGACTAGACTTTGCACAATTGTTAAATACTAATTTAATATATATTATAACTTGGAGGCAAATCTTGGATAGCGAGGTATAAGGCAATAAAAATACTAGACTAGAATTTACACAATTGTTAAATACTTACATAATATTTAAGTGTTTTAGGTACCTACACAAAATTAACATTAAAATTGTGTATCATAATCTGTACCTACAAACGATAATAATACAATCAGACGTCGATTATAATAAATGCCATTTTAATATTGCTTTCCTTAAAAAAACAAAAAAGGTACACTACAGTTCTATAAAACTAATCTTAATCTGTACCCTAATCTTGAGTTGTTACCCCCCTTTTTCTTATAAATAATCAGTATTCTCCTTTACGCAAAGGGTGTCTGGAAGAGATCTCTCCCAGCGATAAGACCGATACATTGTGCTAATAGGCTCTTAAATTATGTGTCTTTAGTGTGTCTTTAGTGTGATATGGAATAAAGAATATCTCTCTTAAAATTAAATAACAAATATGAAAATAAAGCACAATAATATTTATTTTATCAAAATGGTCCATCAAAACGCACTTCTACTCATAGCAGGTCTACGCGACAAAACAATATCTCTTTATCCTACTATCTCTTAGAATTAAATAACAAAATACGAAAATAAAACAACAAAAATATTTATTTTTACCAAAATGGTCCATCAAAAGGCACTTCTACCCATTGATACGTCTACGCGACAAAGCAACGTTGCAATCCTCAATGGCGCCCGATAGTGGCACAATACCCCTCAAATGGCCCGGAACTTTTTCTCTAATGGTTTATTTAAAAAATCCCACAATTTTCAGTCCAAGTTTCCTTCGGGATAGCAATAAATCTGTTTTATAACTCCAAAAGACGTTAGCGTTTGATCGGAATAGCTTTTATGCGATGTTTTCGCTTCTTGGTATCAGTTTGATTTAGCGTTATGCGGTGGACGAAACGGCTTATTGTTGGCTTCGGACATGTATTTGCCTACGTTTATGTCTGGTATACTGTTCTTTTTGACACCTATTTATCTTTTTCAAACAACAGCTTAACACATCTGTATCAAATATATTTATTTCGGATGAAAGTATCCTTGTGAAAGTTGGAACGAAGTATGATAACATATTTTTAGTACCAGTTGAATATTTTATTTTAAAACTGTTTTTTTGTCAATTCATACAATTTTGTCTATTGTATGTAATTGTAATAATAAATACTTAGAAATGTGCCTACTTAACAATGGCCAAAGAATTATGTACGATCTACACTCCCTCTCGTGTTTTTTTTTAATAAAATGCAAAAAGACATATTGGCCCCTTTTTCCTCGCCAATTTTTAACAAAGACTATTTCAGTTTCTTATTCAAGACAAACTACAAAACGCAATCTTTACGGTTTTCTAATAGACCCTAAACACCCCATCCCACTCTTTCTACCACACGCAGGGTCCAGAATCAGAGACAATCGCGTTTACTGCGCATAAAAGTTAGTCTTTATAGGTCGGTGGCGCATAAAACTGGCGTTTATGACTTTTTAATTAATTGTCGTGCCGTTAAACGTCGTATCAGCTTTGTAGCCGATGCTGATGGCTGGAAAATTGTTACTCGAGTAGTGATTTAATAAAAAAACTAATTTGATGGCCGCACGGTTCATAAAAGCGTCGTAAACGTCGGTTGTAAACTACTCTGTACGTTGCGGGCTGATTTACGATATCAGTGTTGCAATGGACCTTGACGTTAATGGGTTACCTATATTATCATTGTCATAATTTGAAATATATGCTTTCATTAAAATTGCATTTCATTATTACACGTTTATTTCTGACTTGTTGGTTCTCGTAAATAACTTAGTAACTTTATCGATAATTATCTAAGTTATTTCAAAAATAGTTTCAGCTGAACTTAGCACTAGCTACACCGTATAATAAATTGTAATAGCATTTTTATAAACTGTTAAAAAACACAAATACCTTCATTTGACTCGCTACAACGCTTCATCGTCTACAAAATGGCTTTCGAAATTGGATTTTAAACTGCCCATACATTTTTAAATAAATAAAACAAGATAGAAGACACTAAAATACAGCTTCCAAACGAATCTGTCCAGCTTAATTAACATAGCCGAACGATACAATCGAAAATACGGAATAAAACACTTAATCAGTGGTTCCCAAAATTTTTTCTAACTAAAACGCTTAATTGAGAGCCTCGTGGGCGGAGTTAAAAATGTCTTCATCCCATTATAAATTAAATCTAATGTTCGTATATTCGAGATACAAAAGAACCGGCTATTAGTCACAGCATGGTGTCACATCTATTCTTATTTACTGGTCGTTTTATATATATCCGTGTTATAAATAAAAAGATTCTCCAAATCATTGCACAACCGACCTCGGTTTCTTTACTATCAAACTATGCTGTATTACTGAAGTAATAAACGCCAAAACTCCGTGTCAAATATATTAATACAATGCATACGGGATAGGACAAATAAACAGCCTCTTACAGAGAGCTATTAATAACCAAGTTGCTTTCAAAATGCACGTGTCGCCTTATGAAAATAAATTCATTGCTATGGGATTTCCATGTTTGTTGTGTCCCAGCCCTCAAATTCTGAATCAATTATAAAAAAAATAAGATAAGCTATCGTAGCGGTCGTTCTTTTGAAATAGGAACGATCTAAAACTTTACTTTTATTACAGGACAGTTATTTTACCACTCCATACATCCCAATAAACAACCTAACCCTACAACGCGGTACCTATATGTATTACGCAGGGCCAATTAATTTTTCCTCTCCTCTTTTTACTCCGTAAACAGTAAAGAGTACAAAGTAGCCATAGACACAAATACAAGTGGCTATAAAATGAATGTAGCTGACTCAGGAACGGTCTCTATCGCGCATGTGCGGTACATTCCGGTACTTTTATTGATTTCAGTAGCACTAACGGCCCATAAAGCCGACGTGCCGGACCGAAGTCTCAACTCTATGCCCCTTATTAGGTACTCACAATTTCTACTGAATCTACTTGTTAACTTTTTAAGTAGTGAGGGAGTTTTTTAATTAATCGAAAGGGGAGTGGCGAAGTTTGGAAGCATTTTAAGGTTCGATTTGCGAAATGGATTGGTTTTTGTTTATGAATTCATTGTTTCAAATTATTTAAATCGTTTTATTTTCTTTAATAAGAATAATTTGTTTTTTCTATTTAATTATTCTTCTGTTACTTAGAGAAGCAATTTATAAATGGTAGATAGCATCAACTCGAAAGACAGCTTTTCTAATAAAGTCGACCATAAAATAGGTAAGCCAATACAATTTTTCTTTCCAAAACACACGGTCCAGTAAGTGCTGACGGCAGTCAATAAACACCCAGGGCACGTATTTTCGGATTAACTACATAGGGAGTCACCAATCTTAATTGCCTTTCTCTGTGAGCTCAACGCATGATACATGTAAAACAGCCAGTTTATTAAAACAAAAAATACTGGATATTAGACATCTTTAAGATAATTTACTAAAAAAATATCGATATTTAAGGTTTGCTTATAAATTGGGTGTAGTAAATAGTAGTAGTTGCAAAGGACAATATTATTTTACTTGTAGTGATAAAATAAAATGAAAAAAAAAACAACTCAATAAAACCGTTTAAAATAAAATATTTATATTTTATTTTTTTCTTGAGGACCCCAATACTCGGTGACTAACAAAGCATTATCTGTAGCGTTGTACAGGTCCTCACGTGTGCAGGATTTATTTTAGTTTATAGTTTTTGGATAAAACCACTGTTTTCTACTAAGGTAGATGCGCCTAATAAGAGCCGACCCCAAATAAGGGTCACCACTTCAAACTTCCCGCATTTAATACTTAAACCAAAACGGATATCGCGCGGCCCCTCCCCAGTGACCAATCACAAAAGTGCAACAACATTCGTAGCTTTCGCGCCGGCCATTTTGTCAGTGGCTCCGTGTCTTCCTCAAGGACGGTCGACGTGACGCAATTTACAAAATCCGAATATTCATTTTTGCTTTGTTAAGTGATACATCCCCCACGATTAGTAATAATTCGGCAATAGCAGTGTTATAATACTTTCTGAGTGTGGACTGACGGGGTGAGTTACCAAAATTATTGCTTTTTTATATCGTTTTTTGGTTTTCTCAGAACATATCTAAGTGCCTAATAAGGTCCACTATGTTGTCTTCCAATAATAGCCGGTCCTTATTACAGCTTCGAAGTAATAAGATCAACGAATTATAAGGTGAAATGGTGCCATTGTTTAAATGTACATGCGTGTATTTTGATTAAAACATTTATGTTGATGATTAAACGAAAAAATAACAATAACGATAAGTAAGAACTTGCAACTTCTGGTATCACGAAGAAAAAGTAGATCCCAGCAAAGACTGATATTTTAGTTATATATTTTTTGTCCTGATTGTGTGTAATATTTGCAATGAATGTTGACTTAGTTTTCCTTAATTGATTTGTAGTAACTATTATCGTATACTATCTCATTATTAGGCGATACATTCTTTGTTTAAAGTTGTTAATCACTTGAATTTTTATTCTTTGTTAAAACGTTCTCCCACAAGTTAACTTAGTATTTCGTTATGTTGTTTATTGAATAAAAAGAAATATATTACGTATAATTAGGATAAGCAAATAAAACACACTTGGAATATACGTGCATACTGATCTCCTTTACTTAAGCTGCAATGGTTGCTCCTCTTTTGCTTTCATATACTTAATAAGGACCAGACTCTTTATAAATAAGTATTATACCTAATAAGGTCCAAGAGCTAAGAATGAAAAAAATACTGATTAGTAACATTTTGTGATTTACTATACAAGAAATAATAAAACACTGCATTTATATACTTTATTTTTTCATTTATTACTATAAAATAGATGAATTATAGCATATATACATTTCCTTAGACTTTATAAGGGCCACGACACAAATTTACAAGATTTTTTTGTTACATCGTTCGAGACCAAGAACTTAATAGTATTTTAAAGCCGTTACTTTTAAAAGATGTGATTTTTCTAGAAAACAAACTCTTTAAACTCGTAGTTCAATAATGGACTTTATTTGGAACCCTAGTGCCCAATAAGGACCGCAAACTAGCTTTTAAAAATCCCTATTTTGGAAGGAAATGGCCATTAATGCCTTGATTTTGTACCGTATGTCGCATTTTTGAATAAACATTCAATATGATCATAGTGTCTAACAAACTATCGCACTTCCCAAAATTGATTCATAGCGATTTCCAAAAACTATGCCCTTATAAGGCGCTCTTACCTAAGGTAAGAGCGCCTCAATATCTTTCATTTGGTACACATATTTAGGCGGTTTATTTTTTATTTTTTATATATTATGTCGCTAAGAGGTTCATATAAATTATTTAGAGATTGTGATAAATTATGTAATTCGCCTTTTTGTTGGCGGCCATATTGGATTTGCATTTTTTCATATTTTTACTAGTCAAGCCATCATATAAAAGGTTATATGATATCCATATCGAGGAAAAGTATGTAATCCGCCATTTTTAAATTGAATTATAGTATATTATAGTATTATATTGGAATTAATATTAATATCTATTACAAATAGATCAATCTTTTAACTGTAAGGGAGTAAAATTGCAGTTACGAGTACTAGATTTGACCTATCAGAAAAATCGACAAGAAACAAGGCAAGCTAAATTAAACCGTTTAATATAATGTGATTTTAGCCATTTTAATATCATAAATGCAAAAGTGTGTCTGTGCGATACCTCTTCACGCTTAAACAGTTAAACCAATTTTGATATAAAGATGTTTGAGTTCCGGGAAAGGACATAGGATAGTTTTTTTATCCCAGAAATCATCCTCGAAGGGAGTGAAAAAGTAGGTGGAAGTTTGGGTGAAAAATTCGACATATGTTCGGGTGACGCGCGTCGAACGCATAAAGTGTCGAATAAATAAAGTGGTTGGCGGTTCTACTCAGGCTTTGTGCGTGGTCTTTGCGACCTGTGGGACCTGCAGTGTATTATTTCGTTTGCACGGCTCATTAAGGGGGTTGCCCTAATGGTTCTCTATGTACGGTTGCAATTAATGTTGTTCGAGGAGTTTATTTTACGGTACACGTATTTCGCATTGCCATTTCATTGTTAGTAATGCTCATAATTAATTTGGCTTGTTTGTTTATTTTTAATTTCGGCACATTTACGGTACTTACACACTTGTATTTGGGCTTCTATTCTCAATTACCGGACATAGTTGTCTATACTATGATAAATATTGTTTACGTGTTATTTTGTAAGAATAACTAAAATAACAACACTTAAAAGTGTTCTTCTCAAATAATATATTTTTCTAGATTTTATTCTACTGTTTTCTTTGTTTGATATACACATGTCTATTAAAAATTACGGCGTTCTAGTAATGTGGTATCTGCGCTAGCTAGACCGTGATCAAACAAACGAACAGACAGATAGACATCTCGCAACTAGGATTCCGTGTAGCCTATTAAACCGTAAAAGACTCATTTCTAAAATTGCGATAACTACCCATCAAAGCGCTTAAAGCCATCACGTAAAGCGCTCTCCCATTCAGCCCCGCGCTTCCCAAACTACGCGGCTACAGTAAGACAGAGATTGTCAACCCTAAGCACATAATAATGCTTCAGCGTAATATTCACAGAACAGAGAAAAAAGGTTAGAAGGGCCATCACACAATATAAGAAGAGCGCACGGTCTTCTGCCACATGTTTCTAAATATGTACCGCTTTAGTCTAAAATTTTTGCAAATTTTAAATAATGTTAAGAAATAAACGATTTTTATTTTATTTTAAATATTATTTGTCCTGTGCCTGATCTCTTCCCAGTCGTGTCGGATCACCGTCCCACCGAACTTTTAAAGTAAGGGAACAGAGATTGCACAGGTTTATTGCGCATACACTTTTGTATTATAAGACTTACGCACAGTAGACTAATCTCATTGAGATTTGCCACCATGGTCGAATATTCGGCTAGGAGGACATTATTTTAATACCGAAATTTGTGTCTAAATCATAACTGCAAACGGACATATCACTCCATAAGTTCTGTAAATGATTTACACTTGATTAAATAAATTATGATTGTTGAAGCATAACTGCGACGCGCCTGCCGCGCTGACATCACCCTTGCATCCTTCTTTATTTATTCCGCGGTAATATCAGAAGAAAGCATTAGTGCTGTTCGTCGTGTTTAATATCAGAGCGACGGCAGCGATCTGCAATAGGGCCTTTATTAGAACAAAATTTCTCGCCACAAAATGTCCGCAAGTGTTTCGCAAGTGGGTATTCGTGAACAGCTGTACACGAACGTTTTTGGGTTATTAAATTAATAAAAGAAAGTGTTTATTGCTTTTCAAATAATTATCATTCGATTTTTAAGTTTTTATAATGTCTACGCAAAAGACTATACAAATTCTTGTTGCAAAATTTGTCCTAATATTAAAAATAATAATAATAAATAAGTCGGCGCAGTCTTGGAGAGGCCTATGTCCAGCTGTGGATTGCAATAGGCTGGAATGAAATATCTATTTATTCAGACAACTGTGAGTGAGCCAAAATTGTTAGTAACATTTTTCTTATAAACTAATATATGTTAGTTAATATCTTGAGTGGCCACAGAGTAATTATTTTTAAGTAGGTACAACTGCTTAAGATTGCGCAGTATTTACATTTACGTGTCATCCTTATGTTTCCAGACAAATACAAAATGGATTAGCTTCCAAAAATTTTATTTCAAAATGGCTAAATGCTACATTATCGAATCGATTTTTTTATTAATAATCGGAAGAAAGGAGTAAAATTGCATGGATTTTCCATAATAAACCTAAAACATAACCTGACAACTAGAACTAAGCTATAGCAAACGCTAACCACCCTGTTTACAGCAACTTCGGCAAGTACACCAAACTCGTCGATTCCAAAACTTGGAATTGAATACCTAGCTACAATATGTCCAAACTGCGGCCGCTATGAAGCGATGATTTCGGTACATTTGCCGCGGCCATAACGACTCACGGAATCGTCTTGATGGACGCTATAAATGAGCTCTCACAACATAAAGAAATCCCCTTAAAAAGGGTAGCGCTGGGGTGGCAGGCGACAGTGGCGCCCAAACTTTTTGACAAGTTGCCCGATCGGTTATCGGAGTTGTTTTTCTCGTAAACGACTTTTGTTTGCTAAAGAATGTATGTTGATGACAATATTAGGGCATGATTTAGTGTTATAGCTGCTAATGTTTCACAGTGAAATATGTTCTTTACTGATACTGCAGATCATTGGGTATAAGTTGAAAAACTCATAGATAAGGATCGAAAAAGGATAACTGAAAACAATTCATGTCGCAATTTCAATTGAAAGTATTTTTCACTAAGCGGCGTATTTTGTAGAATTCTATCATTTTTAATAACGGATGATCATTTCTAAAATTACATAAGTATTATTGCTACCATTACTGGGCTAACGATTCTTTCTTTAATGAAAAATCGACTTCAAATACTTTGAGAGGTATTTTTTCACGTATTGTTTTTCGCTACAAGAAAAATATGTATAAGCCGTCAGACTTCTAATACAGTTCATAATTCTACGCCCAAGGGTTTTATGGGACCAGTGTGATAAATTTTTGTATTGTCTACCGAATTTCGGCTACAGCGGGCAACTTCAGGCCAACCAGGTACGAAAAGGATATTATAGTAAACAAGTGTGTGCGCAATACGCAGGTGCACTCTCTAATTCACTCTCATAGTTCGGTAAGACCGCAATCTGACATGACTGGCAAGAGACCAGGATCTCTGGATCAGGAGATAGATCAGGTGCAGGACCAACGGCTTAACACACTTTCCAAGGCACAGGTATGACCACCAACTTTCTGACTCCGGAACTGTTTCTGAGTTATTTAAAAACATAAAAACTCAGCAACAAATGTCGGTTCGACCCGTGATTCGAACGCAAGGCCTCGTGGATAGAAGTCATTGTGTCGACTACTAGGCCAACAAGGCAGTCAGAAATGTGACAAGTTGTATGGCTCACAAGAAGAAAGAAGACAAACGGACGTTTTATTATTATTATTATTATTCTTAAATACACTGACCTTTAAAACTAAAAGCTACACTTTTAAAATTCAAATAAATTGGAAGAAATTTTAATGACTATTAAAAACAGCTAAACAAAATCCCATAGCTAATAGCCTTCCTTAAAAACATCTCCGAAAGAAGCTTTAAAATAACAAATTATAGAGTCCTTTCCAAATTGCTGAAAACTGTAATTAGGTCCTGAAGTGGAAACACCAGATTTTAAAATGTAAACACTGAAAGCGTGAAAATATTTTTGAATGTTGTTTGAGTGTTTTTTGCCATAACAATTTAAAGCAGTTATTATTTTTCCATTTTATGTTTTTGCTTTTTAAAATACTACTTATAAACCCTAAGAAGTTTCTTAGAAAGCTGATGAAATTAGTGTGGCTCTTACTGTTGCAGGTCAGTATATTATTTTCTGTCTCTTAAACCTCAGATCCACCAACTTTGAGTACCTATGTAATTGGATACAGCCCTTTCGGGAGTCTAAGACAAGGCGCGAGTAAGCCGAGGGGCCATTCCAGACCGCTCTGTCGCCAGGAGAGGCGGATTTTCGTATCAGCGGGATGCAAGCGCCCTACTTGCATGCTTATCTCATTTAAATTTCAAAATTCTCTTCTCAATCTGGTAAAGTGCCATTATAGCCTATGCTACCCTGTTCCGTAATTTAGTCGTAGCACTGAAAGCTTAATTTACATTGTCCATGTCCAAGGAGGAAATGACTACCAAATTTAATGTTAATGTAGGTGAATGTTTCTTTCAAGCTACCAAAGTACAATTTTTTTTTTTGTATATCATGTGGAATCAGTCACAGGAATAGCATAAGATTTGTTCGATCCCACTCAAAGATTCAAGTCTTGAGTCCTCAATAAAATAAACTTTTAAAGGTATGAATTAATATTTTTTGACAAATAGGTAGGACTTACCTTACCACGTTTTAGTAGTTTTTGTAGATACGCTTATTGTCATTTTTATTAATTTATTATTTCTGCAAGAGCTGGTCTCATAGTCTTTGATTTTGTTTTTTTTCTTCATATTCATATACTTTATGACTGAGGGTCGTGATCATTATGTGTAATGAAACAAACTCAACGACTTTCTTTGCGATTTATTGTTTGCATGTGCCTTCTCTTTCAACAACAACAAACATTTGATTTTGATACAAGAACACATTTAGAACAATTAAAATATGTACAAAATAAATTGTACCTCTGTTTGCTCGCAGAATACAATGTTACGTTTCCATCTTAGTTTTATCTCGAACAGCAAATCTTACGAAACATAAGTGGCCCATATAAAATATAAATAAGAAAGTTCTACAAACTAGGTAACATAACATTACTCCTCTAGATTTACAGTGGCAAAACAAGCAGAAATATTTCTCCGGTTACATAGTAAATCGACCAAGTCGCGGGAGGGTCTGGACTCCCTCTTCAAAGGGGGAGAAAACAAAACAACTTTTTTCCTATTCGGATGAATAAATAAGACAAGGGTCGCAGTTCATTCTAACAAACATTACCATCCTCAACGACAACCTTATCACTAAAACATTAAAGCTCAAATCCGACTGGACAAATTGAAATGGATTTTGTAATAGAGAATCCCGAAGTTAAAATTGGCGCTTGTTTGATTTGCATGTTTTAATCCTTTCAGATATCTCGGTCTCAGATGGAATGGCGACAAATGGATTTGAGCGAATTCATTATTTTAGGATTTAACCAATCACTTAAAACTTAACTAGTAACTACCTTGCGCGGAATATAGACTTTCTATGGGCTTATAGTTTGATCGGCGTATCAGTATTAAAAAACTTTTTTATCGGTCGATTGTTGCCATATCCTTCAAATACTGACGCCTTGAGTATCATAAGAACGCCGTCAGCTTTGCTTATAACAATTGATTGCCTATCGTGTCTGGAAATATGATACTAAAAGGATTAAGAAGTCAACCATACCATCGGCCGAAAGAAAGTCTGTAGTCTACGGAGTATCTACGTAAACAACAATTAATTGAAAAGAACTCGCATCCTCGCAACATATGGTAGATTACTGTGGATTTCGTGACTTACGATTTTTATAATCAGAGTAGGTTGTTTATGAAATACTCATATTTTCTTTGTCTATTCCTACCAAGGTGTTTGCAGGTGCTTTGCTGTGGACCCCGCAAATAAAAAATATTTTGCTTTTTACTAAACCAGCCTTCTCCGCGTGGTGGTTACATTACATGCTATTATCCTGATCCTGATTGCCTCGTTGGTCTAGTGGTCAGCACGCTAGGTACTATCCACGAGGTCCCGGGTTCGAATCCCGGGTCGGGCCGAGAGTGTTTGGGTTTTTCTGTCTTGAAATTACTCAGACACAGCTCCGGAGTCAGGAAGATGGTGGTGTTAACACCCGTGCCTCGGAAAGCACGTTAAGCCGTTGGTCCTGCGCCTGATCTCTCTACGGTCATGTCGGACTGCCGTCTCACCGAATTGTGAGAGTGAAGGAACAGAGAGTGCACCTGTGTATTGCGCACACACTTGTGCACTATGATATGTCCTGCGCAGTTGGCTAATCTCTGTTGAGATAGGCCGCCGTAGTCGATATCGGCTAGGAGGACATCATCATCATCATCATCATTATCCTAATAGATTGTTTTCTGTAACGTTTAATGGCTTTAACAGACAATGTCCTTTTTCATTTAATCTTAACTGTTCTTTTGATCTTGCGGCAATTCTAGACAAAGCGATGTTACGTTGTTTAAGATTAGTAAGACGATCCGCCACGACATTGTAGGCACAATATTTGTTGGCTTATGATGAATTGGCAAGAAGTGAATCAATGACCTTATTAAGAGTACTGGTGGTTTACATTAACCGCTTCTAAAATGAACTATCGTCACCATTATTAGGAGCTTGGCTCCTACCCAACGTATAAGAAGTCAGATAGTGTAAAATTTCCCAAAACATATGATCGTCTCGAGTGGAAATCGAATAAATGTACTGTGGTTACCCAGACTATTGCTGCTCGAAAACATTATCGCGTTCATCGTAATTTTCGAAATTCAAACCAATGATCCTAACTTCAGCTTCATAATCTTATACATTAGCATCAAAAGCAACCTTTTTATTCTGAACCCGTAAATGTTCGATCAAAAACGCAAAACAAATAGAATTCAATCCCAAGACGTCGGAACGATTTCGACAGTCATTTATCTGGGCGAGGAAGGCCTAGCCCCTTACAGCGATACGCAGTCAGACAGGCCCGTACTACGCCTAAGGGACGCATCCAGTAGTTTTTCCAAGCATATCTTATTGCCCTTTTGTTGATACCAGGGGTCGTTACTTTCATCGCCCCGGGTCACCGGAGCATTGTCCGGGTTGCCGTGAGCAACTCTGGAGTAGCGAATTATGTGTTATTCTGGATGCTGTCTTTTATTTGGCTTTATTGCTTGTTTGCGTTGGATGTAAGGAGTAGTTAAGATTGGTCTGCGCCAATTAAGATGTTTTCGGAGTTTTCTTGTAGTCCAAATGAAGACAGCGAGATGATCAAAATAGTAAATGTAGTAAGTTAAATAAAATACAGTAAAAGATAAATAAGGGACTTATTGTAAGCGGCCTGTATCCAGTGCAATTGAATTTGAGGATTATTTAATATCTAAAAATGCAATTAGGTTTTCTTTACCGGTCACTTATTCAATCTTTCTTTTCATAATGTCTTATAATACATGAGAGATGGTACTAGTCGGCCACCATCATATCTTATGTGCTTTACTTTAACTACTTTGCTCATTGGTGATGATACACTACAACTAGTACATGACGTTTCCTCCACAGATAACATAGATTGTGTTCTATTTTTTTTTTGCATATTTCTATTAAACATAGATTGTATACTAATATAATTTTTTTGCCTATTTCTGTTAAACTTTGATTCCTTTGCCAAAAAAAATACTACGACACACATACATTGCGTGGCACAGTTGTGATGTTACGAACGTTGTGATGTACCTATTCCATTTGTGTAGACAGTTGGCGTATAATTGCCGCCCGTCCGGGTAGGCTGCACGTCACCGGGATTGCCGCGTATATCCCGGTAATTGGAGCGCAACCCGGGATTCCACTTTCTTTATTGCAAATAAACTAGTCCCACACTGGTGCTGTTCTTTAGTGGTGGTTTCAGTGATGGGGATGAAGCGTTTTTATAAAAAAATTGAATTGATAGGTGTACTAGCAGGGCCAGTCATTTTTGACTTGTGACTGCTACCAGGAAAGAAGTTGTGTTGACAAACAAAATTGAACATATTTGTCTGAAACTCTGGCTAGGTTGAATAACGTATGTACCCATTTTTCCAACGGGAAAGTTATTATTTCGCAGTTTAGTTAAATAACTCTTAATTGCACACTATGAAAGAAGACAACTTCTAGACAACTTTTGGTTAAAAAAACATTCTCATTTACGAAAAGGGGGTTTGTTCATATTCATAAAATAAATTAAATTTTGCAAATCACACACAGCTTTGACAAACTGTCATTTTTTGTATTTTGATTCCTTAACTCGTAATAAATTATTTATTACAAAACCTGTCCCTTCTATCAGGTTGTATTTAAATTTTTACATTGTAATTGTAAAGCCTAAATTACTAGGATTTCTTTTCGTTCTAATTTCTGTGACGTCACTTACTTAGACGCTTCTGCTTATGAATTGCGTGAGCAAAATTGGAGATAGCATTCGCAAAATTTACTGGTTCAACTTAAGATCGTTCTCATTACCGAAAGTGTTTTGGTAACGGTTCCAAATAGAGTTTTATTTGGAGAGATTGCTGCAGTTTTCGAAGTAAATCTTGAAGAAGTATATAGGCTTAGGGTATCAATCGTTTCAAAACAGGGATATGAGGATAGCACATAACATGACAACTGTAAAATACACAACACCTACATATTCAGTTATTTGTTTACTAGCGATTTCCTGCTACTTTGCTCACGCAAATGTCAAATTCTCATAAACTTCAACCCACTTCAACCCCTCTTGTCAACCCCTTGAAGGATGATTTTGCGGATGAAACCTATCCTATGTCATTAGCCGGGATTCAAACTAGCTCAATACGTTTCGTATAAATCGGATTAGCAAGCAAGTTTAAGCGCGAGAACAGACAGATTTTCACATTTATAATATAGTACGGATTTTCAAATGGAGTTATTCTCATTTTTCAGATATGTAGAACAGTCGTCCTATGGAAACTATTAATACTATAAAATGTCGAGTGTCCCACAAATTGTTTAAGACAAAGTAAACAATAACGTGTATGAAAACTCATTAATTTGAGACCAACTTAAACAACAACGGGAATGAAAACAACAATTTCATAATAGAAATACAGAAAATTTTCTCACAGGCCAGTCGTAATTCTGTCCGTATAAAATAAGCAAACTCTGCCGCCGGCGGGCAGACAATATAATTACGACATTTTTCTTCCCCTTTGTCGGTATAAGGGTGTCTGCGTACGAAACAAGATACCACGAACGGGACTTGGGTGTACTGGGGTCGAATTTGGAACACGGTCCCGTCTTGTAGGCTTACCGCCTAATTTAAACTATCGCCATTACAATTGCAATTTCAAAACAATGACATATTAATTGTCATATTTTGTAAGTTATCATAAGCGGTAGGCATACATGACCGGCCATGTTTTCTTATATGATGTATGCTCTTTCAAATAATTTTTTTACGCAACGACAAAAAACTTCTTGACCTTTTTAGTCCAATTGTATGCTCTTTTGTTTAATATTTTCTATGAAACTACAACAAACTTTTTGTTCCACATGCTCACCATCTAACTTGATTTCTTACAAATTGAAATGGTGTCAAACTAGTGTCAGCAAAGCATCATTGCTTTGCTGACACTTTAAATACTATCATAGCATTTAAAGAAAAAAATAATGACCACTCATACGTTATTGCTTTGGAATTGAAATCGTAATTGCAACAGCTATCAAATTAGACGGTAAGTTGGCCTACTGGATTGCTTTCAAATTGAAAAAGTTACCTATAGCTATCAAACGGCTTACTATGCCAACTATCTACAAAATTATTTTTGTAAGCAAAATGAATACAGTAACATTTACAACGCTCATTAGTGTGCAGTGCACGCACACAAATGACTGTGAAATGTAACAAATCCGCAGGGAAGATCGAAAGTTCATTTTTACTTTGATCTGAGTTTAGTACTGAGTGCCACGTTTCTGCCTCATACATGTATTCTTGCGTCCTACGCTTCCACGTTCTTTAAAACGCTATAACCAAAACTGCCCGTCCTGAGCCTTACTGCAGTTGATGATGTCCGTACTGTAGCCGTTCCTGTCACTCACGACACTATGATGACGTGAACGAGCGTGATGGCTAGACACGAAAATACGGACTACGTCAACAGGAGTAGGGCCTCTGTTCCGTTCGGATAAAACATGCTCCGTGTGCAGAGGCCTTAAGTTAGTAATGTTTTGTGCCTGATATGGTACCCGGTTTGTTTTGTCACCTGCTTTCGCATATTTTGAGACAACTTTAGCTGGGAGATGATATTTATTTTTATGCGTTATTCGACGTCGTGCACTTAAGGTTGTTTGTGATCAATTAAAACAAAAACAAATCCTCACGCAACATTTAACCAAATAAGGTTGCTAATAAGGTAACACGCGTAGCTTCATTGTAAATACTTACCAGAATAGCTACTTAACTGAGTTATTTTCAGCAAAATTGGGTGGTTTCATTATTTTGTTATACGTTTTAACTTTTTTAATACTATTTAAACTGCATACAACTATTATGTTGTAATTACACTCAAAAGTAGTATATTTTAAAAATAATGATAAAAAAACTTTATTGTAGATAACATAAACATCCACATTTACTGGCAAGTGGCAGCCAAGAAACAATCGTCATTTAATGAAAGAATCCGGGCAAGTGCGAGTTGAACTCGCTCACGAAGGGTTCCGTACTATTAAAATACGAAAAAAAAAACAATTTTTATGGGAGCCCCTTTTAAATATTATTATTATTTTAATTTAATTATTTATTTTTAAAGTGAATATACATATATTATTCTGTGAACATTTCAAATGTCTACCTGTTGCCATTATTAATATCGATCAAAAAAACGCAAAAAAATCATGTTAGTTGTATGGGAGCCCCCCTCAAATATTTATTTTTTCTGGTTTTAGTATTTGTTGTTATAGCGGCAACAGAAATACATCATCTGTGAAAATTTCAACTGTCTAGCTATAACTGTCTAGATACAGCCTGGTGACAGACAAACAGACAGCGGAGGCTTAGTAATAGGGTCCCGTTTTTACCCTTTGGGTACGGAACCCTAAAAAAGTAAATAACGCCTGTCAACACCAGTCTAATTGAAATATATTGCATCTTATATCAAGATAGAGATCGCTCAGCTGCTGCAATGCAGATGCAGACGCCTGCAACAGCCTACAGCGGTCAATGGGCAGTAAACAGCGATTTATACCCGGCTAATGTGCCGTGCAATTAAACAGAGACTGCCGTGCGTTTATGCTAGCCTGGTACTAGTACCTGGATAGGTAATACTGTAGCAATTCCAGAAATTTCTTATTGAAGTGATTTTTATTTAAATTAGTTCCAGTAGGGCAAAAAAATATCTTAGTTATTTTTTTATATTACAAAATTCACAGCTCTTAAATATATCTTAATAGAACTAAAATGCAAAGCTGACACAAGGGCGCATGTCTTTAGAATTTGCGTTTTTATTATGTATAAATAAAGAAGGAATTTACCCCTACATGCCCAGATTTTAAGCCTAATATTATATTGTAAAATTTCACTTAATCGTATGGTAGTTACTTAAATTCTTTATTCCTAAGTGAATGATACAATGAAATATAAAACAAAATTAATTAGATTAACACCTAAGTAATGAAAAATGCAAAAGTTTATTTATATTGAAATCTCTGCACTAAGAATAACAGATATACCAACTTCAACTTCCAAGCCGCGCAAGCGCCGACTTTACCCGACGGCTGCGATAGAGCATCGTTAAAAAAAGCAAGGTAAAATGTATCAGTAATGGCCGCCGAAGCTACAAGAAAATACACTGGCCGCGTCTCGTATAGAGTTGTCAAGGGCGGGGTCTCGTGATGAATTGAGGCGCGCGGGACGGGGAGGAGCGACTTTTTTTAGGGGAACACCGAGGGTTTCGAGGGGCGGGGGGGGGGGAGGGGGTATGGTTGATTCACGACCAAGGGAGCCATGCGTTCATTATTCCAACGACGTGTTACCCGCCTAATAATACATTTGAACGTATTATTTTAAACATTTTATCTCTTCCGGAGATAAAAAAATGACAGCTCACTGATTACGGAGGCTTTTGTAGTCATCGAAACTGAAGTCGGCGGCTATTGATATTTTAAAACCATTTTTAATTAATGTAAATAGGGCCATTTTAAATCAGTTGCTGACGGTAATGGGTGGGTTAATTCGTTTGTTAGTTTTTTATTGGTGATGGCAAAAAATGCTAATTACGATTTTAGGATGATAGCAGGGTACTTTTTGAAAACACTGAAGGCAACTTGGAAAGATTTATAAAACCAGAGTCACCTGCCCTACCATCATCTTAACTTTTACATTCAAAGATAGGAATTCTGCTTTTAACTCATCAGCCGTAATATTATTGTTTTTGTCAAAATTAGAAACCACTCCTTATAATGTATACAGGGTTTTAGGTTACCACTCTGACGCTATTTTTACCATACACTGTAGCCTAAGCCTGTAATAACTGCACACATAACGTTGTCTCCTTAATTACTACAATAATGAGGCTGTCTCTGTCTTTTCCATACCGCGATCCAGGAACGTAGCAAAGCTAATATCCGCGCTCCTAATGCGCTGTGAATACGCAGCGCGTGGCGCCGCGAGATAGCGGCCCTGTGTAGGGCTGACAATTGGCACAGCTAGCTTAAATATTGTTAGATTTGTATTTTAAGGTCGGTGACACTTGCAGTAATGTCGAAAATTAAACACAGTCCGAAATTAAAAAATATTCTCAGCTTTTAAGCCTAGCTTAATTCAATTTAAATTTATGATGTTTTGTGACGGTGTGTGTAGAACGCTTGCGATCTTGGTTTCAGGATTTTTCAGCAAAATATTTTTGTAATACTTATTGACTTACGTCTAACTTTGAACTAAGGTTGTTAGGAACCTCTAATCCAATAAGTGAAAAGTGCCGGCTGAACTATGATCTGTATTCTTTTTAGAAAATAATGAATAGGCTTATTACACATCCTGGGCTGTCGCTTCGTCGGCCATCAAGTCAAATGTCTGCTTATTTATTAATTTAAAAAAAAGCCTTAACGAGCTAACAGCATCTCCACATTAGTATGTTTGCCTATTGTTTGTCATAGATAAGATGGTAGGTATGTTTTGGTACATAGTGAAAAAATAAACCTATTTTATAGACCGTTACTTTTTAATATCTAAATTAGATTTTAAAAAGTTTTTTAATTCCACAACAGGTGTTAGGCAACCCTGCGTAAGCGCTGTTTAGTTGGCTATAAATACGAACGTTACATTATTATTATAACAGTATTTTCAGTAGGCACATTGCGTGACAAAAATCTGAATAGAAAATAAAACATGTTCCAAGTACGTACGGTTTTTAGTTTGGCGGGTTTTCTGTTAAATCATTAAATAGATAAGAGTACATCTCAGAAAAAAAACATTATTTAAAAGCTTTTGAACGCCATTGTTTATACGTACTCAGATTGTCGTACGAAATAAACTTAATTAGTTGTGAATCTGCGGATTTAGTGACAAAAGAAGAAGGGCCATGAAAACGCTCATATTTTCTCAATGAAAACAAAAATATTCCCTTGGATTTTATGTAAAAAACAAAACACACTCGCCACATAAGAACACGTTACACAAAACAAAGAACGCTCTGACTTAAGTATTCCATTCGCACGCCGCTTTTAAAATAGAAACAATGGCGCCATTAAAAATCCGCTCCCAGGATATTTTCAGAGGATCCCGTAGCTCGAATAAATCGTCAGCTTTCCACCGAAGCTATTTCCAAAGAGCGTTTTCTATTCCGAACCGTGCACCCGTTTTTCTTAGCCTCCCATTATAAGACGGGGGCCACCCTACCCCCACTGGGGGGCACCGCTCCCCAAAAGTAGAGGTTAAGTCGACCTATAGGCCGTTATGAAAGTTTATAAGTAGAATGGATGATAATTATACAGGCTTTATGTATGGGGCGTGCTTTTTAAACGGTAACACCGCGAAAGAGTTCGGAATTGCAAATTCGAGTTGCGAGACGAAAATTCGGGACCCGTTTATGAATAATTCAGGGAATTAGCGCTGACAATGGATTGGGCTATGATTGTGGATGCTGCAATTAAAGTAAGAGTTATTGCTGAAGAGTAAATGTTTTACTAATAACGCTGTAAGAATACAAGTGGCTCGTCCTTGTGCTCGATTATGAGGAGGAACGAGCCATACTCCACCACGCGGGCTCAGTGCGGATTGGTGGAGAGGTGTCTGTAAGGCAAGTGACAAACCTTACTGTCAGATGTTATCAAGCCGCCCTAGGGCCTCTGACTAGGCTTAACGACTAACACCAACATATATTAGCCGGGACCAACTGCTTTACGTGCCTTCCGAAGCACTGAGATGCTTGTCATGGTCGTCACATTAATGGTCGGAATGGTCACCCATCCAATCACGACCGCGCCGTGGGTTGCTTAACTTTTGGTATCACTACCAAAGCGCTGCCGCCACTGCGCCACAAGCACCTCAAAGTATTTATTGCTATAGTACGAAAGTATTTATTGCTGCATTATTTCATGAATATTGGAACTTCAGAAATCACTCCAAACTAACATCACTTTCAAATCAGACGACACGCGACACTATGAAATGTATCTTTACTCCGAGAATGATAAACACAGACTGCTCATGAATAATTATATAAAAATCAAAAAGTAAAAAAGGCAAACAATGATAAAAATCAAATTTTTACCTAACCCAAGATCAGAAAATGGCCTCAAAAATCTTAGCCCTCAAGCACCCTGAGAGAAACTGTAACCGATATTAGCGTCTATATGGGCGGAAGCATGCCACAGCACAAAACAGGCCAACTCTATTTACATGTAAATACTTTGAAAAAGTAATTTGCGCCGTCTCCGCCGCCCTCGAGATTGCGAGAACGCGCATTAAGCTCCAGGTGATGCATGATAACTGTTATGGCCGAATATAATTTTCTCAACCCCGCAGCCCCTTAATCCCCGCGAAGAACCTTCCGAATTATTCCTACTGATATTTACGGTTTCGTGAATAAATAAAATTATGGACGCTACCCCGTGATCCGGCTAAGACCACGATTGTTTATTGTTATGCCTATATTAAGTTATCTTTTTAATGGTCCCCGTGAGTTATTCGGGTTGAGATTTAGGTGTGTTGGATAAGAGCGGTAAGAAAGCCGGCTCAGATTGGAGTTTTAAATTTAGATGTGATCGCGCGTTGTTTTTGTTTCTGTGCTCTCGTTAAATTATGATCTTAACATACCTGAGCGTCTTTCCTCCTTGGAGTTACGAGTATTTTGTAGAAAAAAAAACAAATTTCTTAACTAAGCTCTAATCTGTAGCCAGTAAGACTATTCAACAGAAAAATAAAAAACGAGTTCGTTTTTTAAAAAATCGAATGGTCATTTTATTGCTGGCCAGAACAATGAGCATCCCACTAACAATTTCTAAACAATATTGTCTCGGGCACAAAACGGCACTTTGTGCAATCTGTCTTTTTGTTAACAATAAACAAAGAAAGGGTGACAAATAAGCGATCACCTCGAACCCTTTATTTCCTCAGAAGAAAAGCAACCCTTCCATTGATGAAGAAAGGTCTATTGTCTCACGAGTGTCCGTTTGACGCAATTTACTGTTTCTTAGAAATTTATAAATGCAGTGCAACTCACGTTATGTTTTGTTACGTAAGCAGGTAAGATATTTTGTTGTTTAAAAAATGCACCGCAGCTGGTAAATAAATTACTCTATGGTTAGTAGGCGTAGAGAATTCAAAGAAATATTATGATAAACTTTGGACTGAGATTCTTGTTTGTGAAGTTTTGTTACTAGCGTTGTTTCTAGTAATATTTTCAACTTGAATCTGTTAAAAATTTCCAAAAAATTGGATTGAATTACCTAAACTACAGATAATTACATAACGATAGGTAAGTCCTAGGATTTAACTTCTAGCTATTAAGTAGTAAGATTTGGCTAAAAAAAACAAGATGACAGTAATTATTTTATTTTAGATAGCTACATTTTCCATTCGTTTAAAAAGATGGCTAAGAATCCGGTCGTCATGAAAAAAACACTCCATTTCTTGCGAGCCAGTGACGTCAGCACTCACGACGTCTCATCAAGACACGTTTTAGCTTCATCAACACTCGAAACACTCGTCGGAACACCCATTTACATCTCCCAGTAGTCATAACAGTCACCGAGTGCAACGACCTGTAGACCCCAAGGCTGGCTAGTAAAATGTTTATGGACTATAAAAGCCGTCTCTGTGTCAAGGACACGACTTTATTGACCATTTTGACGAGACAATATTTACAACCCACACCCCTTTTGTAGAACAGATGGTGTGTTCTTTTGTTTTTTGCCAAGCGTTTATGCTAATTGTGATAAGAGTTAGAATAAAAAGAACTTCAGTAGACAGATGCGGTCTTTTGAACGCAGTTAAGGAACACATGAAGGTAATTTAGTCATAAATGTGTCAAGTATTGCTTCTGCTGGCCTAGTTTGCGACCGCAGTTTGTGTAGTTTCTTTTTCCCAAATGGTTAACTTTTTTGCTCTCAGCTTTATATCGGTACTACTTACAGAGTTACTATTTAAGGAGGAAGCAGCCCTTTAATGCTTTTCAGACTTATTTGCCTATTATTCCTACTTGAGCAAATCTGGCGATTCCTGGATCCCAACGAGCATTGGTCGAGTTGGCTTGCATTTGACCCAAATATCAATAATAATAAATCACTTTAGAACAAAACTGCTTTCGACCTGTCTAGGGCCACCATTAGCCGAGTCACTCGAAGGTACAAACTGAAAATAAAATGCGCCCCAAGACGGAGCACCCCGAATTAAATATTCCATAAAATCGCAGCAGTTCACGAACAAAAGCAATATCGGATACGCAAGTGGTTAACGACTATTTGATGCCCACCGAATGGCGCACTCGTAAAAAATCACTAGAAATGATCCAATTTTGATTAAAAAATCACGATCCGCGCACCCTTGAAGCGCGCGAACGGAATGATTTAAAAGTTTTAATAACGGAATTCTAGTGAAATGACATTATACTTTCAAATTAGGAGTGAAAATTTAATTCAAAAGAGAGACAACTCGCCGTTGCGAGGGGCGAATGAGATTCGCTATCGTAAAAATGTACAAGCTCTTCTTTCGGAGTTTCTTTTCAGAGTGCAAAATTTATGCTGCCTAAATCTCTCCGAGGGAAATTAGAAGGGGCTTGTATTTATTAAAGGATGGTTCTCACTCGTTAGAGGAATTTTAACAGCGAAACTTTTCGTTATGAATGCGTGCGGTGGATTCGAGTTATCTTTTATTACGCTTTAGCCGCTAATTACGGATGTTAAGTGGGACGGAATGAAGTCTTGAATAGCTTACGTCGTACTTTTGCTTTTGATTTTTTGGTACAAAGCAAGTAAAAGATATTACTTCAGGAAACTGAGGTCTTCTTTTTCACCTCTTAGATGGTCTTTATAAAAACATTTATTCAAGATCAATCTACGCTTTGACATTGGGCGCTCTTAAATTGACTCAAAAATATCATTAACCTACCTAGCCTACCTATGTATTCAACTCATATCTGAATGATTTTATAATATATCAACGAAATATCTCACTATTTGTTTAACAAATGACATTGTTTGGGAAAAAATTACAATGTAAGCATATATTCGTTCCCAACTAGTTTTACAAAACAAGGTGCTATTCAAAGACGCACCCGAAGCCGAACACCCAACTAGTTAATTCAAATCCTCGGCGAAACTTCGCAAAAACTGTGCGACGACACGAACATGCTTTTTAACTTTTAATTTCTAATTACATGCAAACAAACTAACTCGAAATGCGATATCGTCGTTATAATTCGGGCGGTAACGTGCTCTCCACGCGCATTTTCAAAGCATTTTCATGTAAAGCTAATTAAAATACGCTGTCGCAGGGCGCTGCTTCCACGCGATTATGGTATCTTATGAAAATTCGCTCTTATTTATACATACGTTTTTTGATGAGATTACCTTTATTTTTGAGCGCAGAAATTAAAGCAAGTAGGCTGGATTTAGGTTTAGGCACCTTGTAAGTACGCCTTTTTAATGCAAGTTAAGTACACACTTTACTATACAGTTATAGCTGTCATGGTTTCTTGTTTAAATTAAAGCAAAATAGTTTAATTTTGTTTGAACTTCAAATAAAAGAAGAGGTACTATGTTCTACTTTTTAGGGTTCCGTACCCAAAGGGTAAAACGGGACCCTATTACCTACTAAGCCTTCGCTATCAGTCTGTCGGTCAGCAGGCTGTATCTCATGAACCGTGATAGCTAGACAGTTGAAATTTTCACTGATAATGTATTTATGTTGCCGCTATAACAACAAATACAGAAAATAATATGTTTTCAACCTGTTTTTTTCCCGTTTTTTGCTCGATATCAACAATGGCAACATGCAGACGCTTGAAATGTTCACAGAATAAAAATATGTATATTATCTTTAAAAATAAATAATATTTAAAGGGGGCTCCCATACAATTTTTTTTGCATTTTAATGGTACGGAACCCTTCGTGCCCGAGTCCAACTCGCACTTGGCCGGTTTTTTATCACTGTAATGACATGTTTCACGTGGTGTTCTTCAACAGCAGTGCTTCGTAATAAATATACCTACTTATGAGGGTAGTAGGTAATCTTTATAGCCGCTGTTTACGGCTTTAGCTAATGGCAAATATAGCGATGAGTCTGTCAGGAGTTTTTTCTTTTCTCAAACACATAAAGTTGCTCACAAATTGTTATATAACATATCACATTAATGGAACCGAATAATTTGGACACCTACCTTGTCGATAACTTTTATTTTGCAAAAAATATGTTCATCTCCAAAAATATTTGGCTGTAATTTTATTTTGAATCTCGATTGACTGAAATACTCTAGCTAGGGTAAAAACCAGTAGATTAAATAATTGTTATCGAACTACAATTGATTTATCGCGGCAAGTGTTTTATCGTTTGGTTTTTATTTATATCAATGATTAGTTTTTAATTTGTCGACCGTTGCATCTTACTGGTGAATAGAATGAACCGCTAAATTATGCCCCAGATCACAAGTAAACTGGCATAAGGTAACCTACCTAACATATAATCAGAAAAACATTTATAAGCACCAGAGTGAAGTAAACAATGAGTCAACTATTTCTACAACTTAACGTGGGCAGATCCCATTAGATCAGTGCATGTTAATTATTTTAACGATACATACACGTAATTCACTCTAAATTAACTTAGCAATTAGGTGTTGAATATAATATACATTCAAAGAGTGTCTTTGCACAGTGTATTTAATTAATTCGACTAAGTATGAATGTTAATACAAACCATATTATCATAATATAAAAAATAATATTAAACGAATCCGCAAACTAATTACTACTTAAATGTTCCGATTGTGCTTTGCTGGGCTAAAATAAAAACCAAAACAAAGTATAACTATTTGAACACGTTATAAAAACTTTTTCGAATTCTGTTTTAAATAAACCTTACAATAAATGACTACGATTTCAACTACACCTACCTACCTATTTTAAAGCCTATATGAAGTTATTTTGCGCTTATCATTATGTAGGTTAGTAAACTTATTTAAAATTTAAAATAGGTTTGTACGTAATAAAATTACCTAGATAGAAATGGTATCAAGATACCAAATGGTTTTCATCGTTTTGAGATATTTTTACAATAATATGATTTAATTAGTTACTTCAAATCTTAAATAAGATCAACTGATCGTTACCGAAGATAATTTTAAGTATTCTTAGATAAAATGAAAACATCGAGTAATATTTAGATAAATAATTAATAATTAGTCAGGCTACACCACTAATGACTACTCATATTTAATATTTTTAGCTGTAACAAAATACAGAAATGATGAGTGCTTTATGAATTGATTATTTTTAAAAAGATCATATTTGAGCCTCAAAGTGCAACGAAAGTGTCACTTACGCGTGAAATAATTTAAATTTGAATTCGCCTTGTGTTCAAGAAAAGTCCTCCAAAATAAACTTATAAATCGAAAACACCTTTGAAGCTTACCCAAACAATCGTTAAAGTCACATTCGGGTGATTTAATTACTTGTTCATAACGTTTATATTCGTATTTGCATTTATGCTTAATTAACTGTCAAAAATAAATACGAAAGCGTGAGTTATGGAGCCTAGTTGTTTCAGACCACCTGCTTACTTATGCCGATGTTTATGCACGTACATAATTATGTGGCTAGACCAAACTATCTACTTGGTGCGTAGGTGAAGGCGAAAGTATGTTAAAACGATCATAAAGTAGAAGTTATTCTTATCTGAAAAATAATGCTTTGCGAGATTCATATCTAACGCGTGGTTACCTATTTTTACATTTCAAAAGGGATATACAATCTGGAATAAATCGGAAAATAAAAAATAACATTACTGTCAAAAGTGTGCTAACATACGTCCTACTGATGTCGTAGGTACTCAGACTTTACATTATGAAAATGCTAAAAAATATGACTAGTCTTGTAATGCAATATACTAAATACTTGCTAAAACATGAGAACGCCCCACGCCACTGATAAATGCCCTGTTAGTCGCTGAGTATTGGTCTTACTAACGCCAGGGTCGAAACGAAATGAAGAAGTATACCACTTACTTATGTATTAGGGATCCTTCAGATACCCCATAATCAGTAAACAAAGTCCAGCATTATCTTTCTTTTTTTAACACTTTTGTTGGTTGTCGAGACCACACAGAAGTAGCGTGATTTCACCGCTACGTCTACGCTTTAAGTACGTACTCATGTTATTAGCCCGACGATAACTGACGTCATACACCGTTATTCTGACCGTACGAGCGTCACCGGCCCTTCTAAGTGAGTGGTGCCCCTGATAAGGCCGGGTTAGGCCGCCGACAGGGCCCCGATAAGTCCCGATTTAATACGTTAAAAGGTGCCCAAATGGGGTCGTTTCCATTCGTTACTGCCCCGTAGGGACCGGCTCTGTTGACCCGAAATGAATAAAATCGCAAGGTTGAAAGAGTGTGGGAAGTAAATAAGAATATATAATTGGAGTGCTGAATTTGGTTTGGAAATTGCGAAAGCGACGCCGAAATTCATAAAACAACAACTTTTTACGTGTGCTCTTTTGACCTTGTTTTGTGCTTAAACGGGGCGAATTCTATGAGGCGGCTTGGCCTGTATAATTCAACAGATATAATTACACATTAGACATACATATTTCTACTCTCAGGATATGTATTTAAAATACAGTAAGGAGAGCACTTACTGTATGTATAACTGAATCCCTGAATCCAGCATCGTCTGAATTCATCTAAATTGGTGTGAAATTAGCGGTCGCATTTTGATCTTTAAAAATCTGATAAAAGTATACATAGAAATGGTATGCGAGTATGATATTATGCCAATGTATGACTATTTAATAAGTTCTAAATCTACTTCATTTCACAAAAACCTCAATCGCGAACACTGCCTGTTAGAGTTTCACTATACTACCACTAGATCGCGCTAGCAGTTCTGAAAGTGCGCGGAGCTTTCCTAACAAATCGCGCTTAACAATTGATTTAATTTGTGTAAAACTGACTTGTAATAATCTAAGCTTGTTTTTTTTACTTTTCCACAATCCAGTGCATAAACAGAACCAAACAACTCTTTGCTGGCATTTCTGCAATGAAAGAAGGGCAACTTAAGTGTGACAATGGATATCCGTAGCTTCTATCACAATGGGACCTTTTCAAAGTGATTGTGCAATGTGTTGTTGTTACAACAAAAGCTTACAACTTTTTAGTCAAATAGTTAAGTTTTAAAAAAGCGGACAATGTTTTTTTAAATGACATATTGATTTTATTTTCAGCTGTTTTAACCCTTGATGATATCGTAATGTTTGAATTAAAGTATGTGATGTTACTTAACACTTCAAAGTACCACTCATTTTAGAATTATATTAGAAAATGTAAAACAAAACATTAAGAAAGATGATATTTGGTATCTATCTTGAGCTTTTAAGCACAGCAGGTTCACGTATAAAGCTTTGAATCGAAAGCCTTAGCGCGAAAGCCTTCGTTGCGATGTAGTTCAATCCAAGTCAAACAGATGGAGGCACTTGGATGAAAATTGGAAAATGCCCGATACCAATTGTTTTAATTTTCATGGGAATATAAAAAGAATAAAAATAGAATGATCGATTATTATTAGTATTATTGCATTTTTTAACATCACTTAAGAATATTTTTTCAGGTTCGTAAGAAAATGGAATCAGAGCTTCTGTTAGTTATACCTACTTTTCGACTAGTTATTACATGAGGTATTTAAATACATGCAAATAAATTAATATTTTTTATGTACTTATTTATGAATACGCCTTTCAAATCTATAAGATATTTTGGTTAAATTACATATTTAAATACTGTTCACAGTTGGACACAACAAAATTAATTATTCCTATTTAATCACATTTATAAATACCATGAGAATAACACCAATAAGCACCCTTGTTATATCGATAGTTAAAAATGCCGCCCGTACCAAAAACAACATAAAACAGTTCCCATCATCTCAGCCCCTATTCGTATCATTGCTAAATTGCTTCGGACATAAATCGCCTGTTTAATTTAATCAACACTGTTATTTATATATGTAAGCATACACGCAAACCAGATAAGAAAGGCCTCTCGAAAAATTGCCACTTCCCCTTGTAGTGAACGAGAGTTATCGTGGCGAAAGGGGTGAGGCGGGTCAAGTAAAGTGGTCAGTAGGCTGTCCATAAGTTTAAATTATGTGGGAGAGCCCACGCGTTCGTTAAACTTGCACTTGCGTTAAACAACGGTGTTAATTTAATAAGGGCTTTAAAATGTGCATTGTTGTGAGGGGAATACTCGCTTAATTTTTAATTATAATTTGTAAATAAAAATAATATTGGTGTCGAGAGAAGACCATAGAAACTTTTTTATGAAAAAAATAACATCAGATACCTAATTAATTTCAAGTGTTACAGACTGCTGCTACCATTAATGATAACGACTTGCAATTATTTATGTCTATGTTACAATCCTCAACACAATGCAAATTAAGTTATGCTATTGATCATATTCAATGGAAAAGATATTGTCAACATTATTGTCGCTTAATTAAAATTTCAAATGTACAATTGCCGCTCCATCAATCGCAATGCGTGAAATTGAATTATTACAATGACTGGACATCGCCTATTCGATTGCACATTATCATAATATTTCTATAGCGATGGATGATACCCGTTCAAAAGTCAAATAAAATGGCGTCTCTCGACTAGGGTGCCTCCCCTACCGGATACGCGCATCGGAAGCGTAGGGAATAATTTATTACACATCCGAATTATTATTTATTTTACTTCGGCTTTTCTTTCTCATTGACAAAGATGCAATAAAAACGATATCCCTTGTTATGAAAACGTTTGTAATAAGCAAATTGTCGCTATATTAACCATCTGTGTAAAGCGTATTGTGGTCGTAAAAAAGTAAGTAAGCAATTTAATGGTACTTATTGTGGGAAAAAAATGCATCTAATTAATTGATCGTCATGTTAATCACATTTTAAAAGATAGGCTACTTCATGGTGAAGGAGCTGATGTCTAAAATAAAAATAAACAATGACTTATTTTTATCCCCCGCGCGTGGATATATGAATGTACTCACTTTATAGGGATAATCTATATCAAATAGCGTCCATCTTTAAATTCACCCCACGACTCAAATAAATAAGGGAGCTAAGCCATGACGATTCCTAACAGTAAGATAAATAAGCGTGACCAGTGAACACGGTAATTTTATCTTAAGATATTTATTATGAGAAGATAGAGACAATGGTTACACCTTATCTTTAATACTTCTTTATTAGAATTATCATAGATTGGCATAATCTATGACTGCCTACAAATCTGACCTTCAATAGTTAGTTTTTTAGAATGTGAAAGGTAGGTGTAAATAGTACAAAGTTTTTAATCAAGAAGTGATATCATCATTATGTTATCATTCTTTCAGTTATGTCATGTATTTAAATATAATACACATCTAAAGTTTTTAATACCAAATCAACGAAGAAAGATTTCAAAAAACTTGATTTTTTCTGTCTCTGACCAAGTAAATTATGTACAACGGTTTATTGAAATTCTGTCCAAGGGTTAAATCAAACGTTGTTCGTAGACAAGTCAGACAACAAAATATCCAAATCACTAGGTCAATTAATTAAACTTTCTTACTCAAATAGAGGTCTGACAAAAAAGTATAGTCAATTAGGGTTCCATACCTAAAAAACATCAGGAACTTCTGTTCTAAGGAGTCATACAGAGCTGAACAAGAGTTCAATTATGAAAAGCACAAAATAAGTACATATACTTAGGTATTTAAAAAAAGCAAATTGGCTTCATGACAAACTGACTGCAATATTTCTAAGTCAAAATCTAAATGCAATGTTTGTTTAAGCCTGAAATATACTAACTACTCTAGGTAGGTACTTCTTAGAGCCCTCCCTACGACTCGAGTAAATAAAGCAACTAAGCCACGACCGCTCACAGTCAGATAATGAGCGTGGCCAGTGAGGAGGACGTAATGCCGACTCCCGATACTTCCGCGCCATTTCACACATTGTTGATACCCTACACTGGCGCACGATGGGAGTTCTCAGTATTTTATTTTATAAATAGTATTATTAAAACCGTCGCGTTTAAAAGCCATGAGATTTAAAACTCTTAGTTAGATACTTGTCGCATAGACTTATAGACACGGAGTTAATTAGATAATAGTAAAATACCAAGTCTTATCATCTTAAAGAAAGTCACAGCCTATATATTTTAGCTTTAACGGACAACAGATTAAAGATTAAGTTATTTAAGTTATTTCATATTTATGTAAGACAGTAACACCGTCTTTAATTTATCATTATAATAACGCACATTATTTATTCATCATCGACTATTAAGGAGATTGAATATTAGAAAAAATTACCTGAAGAAAAAGTAGTCTTGACAAAAGGTAATCCTCATAGAAGTCATTGATATCAAGTCCCGATACTTCCTCGCTAATTCCAATATTGTGAATACCCTACAGCCACATGGTTCTCAGTGTGTTATTTTTGTAAATAGAAATCCTTTCTAAGTCGTCTCAGCTCCTCAGATGTTTTACTGGGCATCCTATACAAGTATTAACTATTGTGTGGGGATAAAATGTATTACAAGTAATACATTAAAAACAGCATGAGTATATAAGCACGATAATTGTATATAAGCACCTTTACAAGTATCTGATGTTATCAAACTAAAAGTGTATATCTCGTCTACCAATTTTTTTGCAAAACCGTTCAATTGAACGTGTGAACTATAAGATAATACTTTTTAATACCACACTGATGTTTTGATTCTCCCTTGCCATTTTATAGATTTATCGTTGATACTTACTTTTCAAACTTACTACCTACCTAAATTAATCTCTATTTTAGTATCGATAGGGAATTCCAATCAACTGCCGTATGTAAAACAAAATAAATCGTTTTGAATAGATGTTAAATATAATCTTCAATCCAAAATTGCTTATTTAGAATAAACACTTAGTTAAGAACTTCATGTTGGCCGTCAAAAGATGCATTCTAGATTTGATTCAGCAAATTCAACCTTTCGCAACAGCTTCATTAATCAAGTGGTCACTTTTCCAGACTATTAGGTGCTTATACCTATGCTCCCCAACATCTGAAGTCCATACAAACAAAAGCGTGTGATTAACAAGTGGGTTCAAAGCCCCGAACTCTGAGGCCCTGATTTGTAAGTTGACGTCCATATTTCCGAATCTTCTATCCTACTTACTCAAAGCCCTCATTCTACGTGTGCGAGAGAAACGCGCCGAAAACACTGACAACGACTAACAGAATAGGCCTCTGGAAGCGCATGATCAAAAAGCCGCACTTAGCAGGCGTCTGCGCAGCGGTGCCACTCGAGATATCGTGCTGCCTTTACGCTGCACTTAGGGTCACTAGCTTTGTGATAACGACTTTTAAAACATAACTATGTTGAGAAAGGGTCATGTGAAAAGTGGTAAATAATAGATGTTAATACAAAGCTATTTATTGGTACACAACTTTGTATTTAAAAAATTTTAAAAATGTCTTACAAAAAGTATATCGATGATCGTTTTTGGCTCAATGTAAAATTCAAGAAGGACCAATTCTTCATTTTAAATTATTCAATTTAAAAGGTTGTAGTCACTTGTAGTTGTGCTGTCCCTTAGATCTGAAACAATAAAAAAACTGATAAAGCTTGAGTCTTTGCACTTGAGAGCAATAAATCCGGCTCAGATGAAGATACCTTGAATTTAGAACGCTTATTATAATTTTTTAAATACCTAATTATTTTATTTTTAGTATCCTAGATTGTGGGGTACCTATGTATATTAGTATCTTTGTATGGCGCAGATTTATTGCTCTTGAGTGTATATTTTCTTATTCCAGTAATTGGTCTTACTAAATGCGCGCTCTGCAAACTCGACTGCAATATTTCAATTTGCGCATCGCGCATTAATGCCTTTACGAAAAATATAGGACGCCCGAGTATTACATTCTGCGAAACGCATCACGTCAATTAGTGGCCTGAAAATAATGGCTATTGCAGTTAAAAGTAAAGATAAGCAGTTGTTTTTTTTTTAATAATTCGTATTTGAGATATTGGCAACTTTATATGTAATAATGCCATGCCATGCAACCAGCCAGCATCACCAGGCTGGCAATGCCATTTTTTTTAACCAGCGTGCAACGTTGTACAAACTACTAATGGCTCTAGCATAATGAAAGTATTCCTATGATATAAAGAGATTAGCAATTTGGATTACCCTTAAATCTGATCGACCTAACAAGTCTCAAATATTTTCGTCGAATGATTACAATTTAATTATTAGCTATTAATTTGTTTTATATTCGTTTTGTAAAAGGTAGAACGATTGCCGGTGAAAAAGAGTGGTTTTTGAAGAAAAGATTTAGATTTTAGAAATTATTTGTTTAACTTACCTAAAGATTTTCTTATTTTGAAATAAATTGCTCAACTTATATTCAAACATAAATCGCTTGCTATATATCAATCCGCGCATCGAAAAATATAGAATGCATACCGAACACTGTGAAACGCATCAGTGCAAGTTGTGACGTCATTACCCAGACATGATGTATGAAGAGTTATGTAGGTATATGTGTTGTGCATTGCTACTGGGCTGAGTGTAGGAATTATGACATACAAACGAGACATAGTGTTGGTAGATTTGAAATATGGTGGTTAAAAACTGGTGTGTGACTGGGTTGGCTGAATGTTTTATTTACAAACATAATTATCTATATGTGATATCTTGTGTTAAAAATAACAAACGTATATTGGATGACTTAAAAAACTGATCAATGATTTCATTATAAATTAATTTCGTTATTTGGACAATGTAGTGTATGGGATTATTTTACCAACCCCTTATTTAAGTTAATGTACAACTTACATAAACTTATGTTATTAATTATGTATTTTTTGTAGACCAAAGATTTACCTACCTGTCGCTTATCGCAATTGATCTAATATAGTTCATAAGTACTCCCATCGCTTACATATATGTATAAATATACTTTTTAAAGACATATTTCTCGGTACTTAAGCTATCGCATCAACAATGGAAGTATATGAACTTTCTTAATTAGAATTTTTAGTAAATAAATATCAATTATAACTAAGAAAGCGACGGAACATCGTTCGACCTGCTATTAAATTAACAAAAGAGCGAGTCCGAATTAAAATTCATGAACTAATTACTTTAAGGGCGTGAGCGAAGTGAAATAAACTAATTGCATGGCAACACCGCGACCAATCATACCATCTGATATATCAGTGTTGCCTGATCAAATAATTAAAAATGGTACGATAGTAAATCGCGAATCGTATCGGTTTCAATTTGTGGGAATGACTCTGAGTGGAATGCTCGACTGTGGACGAAAATATGTTTTAAGGAGGTGTTGTGTTTTAAGTGGCATTTCTGAAACTTCATTTAAGGCTACACAAGCAATTGTTGGCCTAGTAACTTTTTCAGGGATGAAAAGCGCTTAAAATCGTATAAATCTGGCTTTTATTGCACCTTTAATAAAGTTTTTCTTAGAGGGCAACGCGTACTGTATCGAAAATAGATTTTTAGCATAGAAAATAAAAATGCGATACTTTTACATGTAAGTAAATCAATTCTAGACATTGCTGGCAGGCAGCACCAAAAAAAAATAAGAAAAAAAATTGAACCTACTACGCGCAAAGCAAAAATGGCTTTAGAACTATGATACGAAACCAGTAAGTCGTGTTTTGTAGGTGTTGCCAGTATTGTTCTATTGCTTTCCAGTCGTGTTGGGCAACACAACAAAACGAATCTGAGAAGCGTGAAGTATGTTTGTCGAGATGTAAGCCTGCAGAGACGTACTGCGTCATAGACTGTCTGGGCCACAGAGTAATGATATTTTAAATGATAAAAATATTTATTGCAGCTTGCATATGTAAAAATACCTAAATAATCACATCATACACTATGCGTCATTTAAACTTCATTGTTTTTCTGTGTCCGAAAGACGCATTTTTTATAAAAGATTTTTTATTTGGATCCTTGAAATCCATATAAACCTTGAAATCAAGCAAATAAATAAATAATAAATGTGCTCACTGTATTAAATGATACGAGATTTAAAAAGAATTAAATAATCATCATCGTCACCATTATCATCATCAGCCACACAGGACATCCACTACTGAACATAGGGAGGAACATGAGGGAGTCATAGATTTCATGTGACATGTTACAAGCGGCTTTCTTAGTTACTGAATTTAGTTGCTAAAAAGGAAAAGTACTTGGCGTGGAGTTCACCAACACATTTTGAATTTTTAATCAGTCGGTTTGGCATTATGTTTTGTATGGGAATTCTGTCAAATTAACCATCAATTGAGGTTCATCGGCTGTTTGAAAATCGGGTCTTAAACGGCGCTACTGTCAGCCAATTAAAAAGGGTTATCTAACAAATTTTGTTTCAGACACAGTGCGAACATCGGCATTTGTGAATTTTCCTAATATTGACACAACTGGTAACCGCTACCCTACGTACAGCCGAGTAAGCGATAGCGGGGCGATAGGCGGCAAGCATCGGGCGAACGTTGACATTTTTACTGCGCCCGATATCGCACTCGATAAATAACATGGAATTCGCCTCGCCAAGCAATGTTCCACTATGCCGTGCCCTAGCATAAACTACGCTGCATGGATTTCGAATTTAATGCCTACAGAATAGGATTTATTTTCCAGCCGGCCATTACACGCCGGCATCCATTGCGCATCAAAAATGCAGGTGGCATACGTAAAATATCGACGGTGTTTTGATTAGTGGGTTTCAAATGTATCGAAGAGTTCTCTTTCTTCATTTAAAAATGATGTGATGTAACATCCACAAAAAACTACATCCATGTGAAAATAATAGTATTTAAATGCACTCTGCTTATGTATTTAAATTTTTTATTTATTTTTCCAAGAGGCTGGTTGACATAAGGGGTGACCCAAGAGCTGGCAGCTACCTTGCTCAGCGTATAAGCATCGCTACTCAGCGCGGAATGCTGCCAGCATCCTGGGAACCTTACCACAAGGACCCTTTTTATAATTTTTGTTTTATTGTATCTTAATTTTTATTGATAAGTTGTATATATGTTACTCTTGCCCATTAAATAATAAATCTATGTGTGAATTTTTAAATAATAATACGTATTTCATCTTGGTAAAAACAATAAGTTTTGTCTATCTTATATCATTCTTTGTCTCGTGTTGAAATACGTCATGATGAACGTGGTGCAATAAATTGCAGACGCAAGAACTGCAAAGACTATTTTCGGTGTTCGCAAAAAGGGGCCAGACTTGAACCTTCTTGACTTGAATTCCGGCATCGATCAACGCGACACACTTAAATTCTCGTGCTATTACGAATGATTTATAAATAAAGTATTTTATAAGGCTTGGATCATAATAATTTAAAATTTAGTTTAGTAAAATATTTTTAAAGTGCAAATAGCTACAAAGCTTTTTATCTCAAATACATTAAATAACTGCCAGATAATATTGAAACAGTAAATGACATTTTTTTTAAGCTTTTTAAGTGACGTCTTAACCACAGCAAAGGGAGATGAGGTACCTCGTTTAAGAATGGTATGCTGGCAAAACAATCGTAGATATAACTTTAAATAATTCCATGTGATACGACATTATGTGATTGTCAATTCCATGTGTATAGAGCGACATTATGTAATAAATAAACAGTCTTGAGCTTTTCATAAACTTATTATAGACCAAAAATCTACACCACCCTTAAAATATCTGCGACCCATTACCAATGATTTATAAATAAACAATTAATTCTCTTGGCAGCGCAAACCGGCCTTTTTTCTGCTCACATGACCGGTTAAGTTAAAAGGCTCGACCAAGTAATGACAATGTTTGGTTACTTGACTCTTGGTTTCTGTTATGTCACCATCTTGATGCTGTGAATGAGTTCTCGCCGTTTTGTTGACTTAACGAAATGCGCTTTTTACGTAAGCTGTAACTTATGCTATTTCAAGATTCCAGCTAAGTTTTTTTTAAGCCACAAAGTAATTGAGAGTCAGTAAACAACACTCTACCTATCAAAAGACAATAATGAATGTATAAAACAGACTTTACCATTGAGCATTAAACACCATACTACCAAATACTTATACATAGGGTTTGATGAATGTCTGGCAGACTTTTCTCGTACGAATTTCGACACAAAATACCTACATATTGATAAACAATTTGTGGCTGGCTTTTGCCTTTTAATACCGTTTATAAAAACATATTAATAATTCATAAGTGCATTAAAATGCAAATAAATTAAACACCCTTGCAGATGGTGTACCACAAGATACACCGTTAACTGAATAAAATGATCGTAAACAAAACTTAAGACATTCCATACATTAAAAACTAGCCACTGAATTATAGTCTAAAGGAAGACAAGTTTCTGAAATTCAAGACCAGAAGTTTGCCAAGTTGCGTGTTGCGGTGAAACTTGGGACGTCCGCTGTAAGTTAGCCGACAAGTTTGCGGAGTGCCCGAAACCAGAATGTTGGTGCGCCACATTTTTTCGCGCACACTGTGCCCGGTGTTGGGCATTTCTGTGTTGGCTTTGAGGAAAGTTCGAGCACAGTGTGGGTAGTTGGAAAACGGAGCCTGGTCGGTACAGGCAGCATAAACAACAGGGTGTTCCCAACTTATTTGCATTTACACGGGCGAGTAATTGCGCTGCGCTTCAGGGAGAACTTTAATTAAACTAAAGTATCTTAAACTGTGCTAGTACCTATAGCGCTGAGTACTTAATAAGAAAAGTTTTGAATGAGACCAGCTGTAGAAGTGTAGAAGTCTAGAAGCCGCGTCTAATAGATAGCGACCGTTCATGTTCAAGATTTTAATTATAAACTTGGTTGTTACAAATTGTTAGTCTACGTTTACCTTATTTACCGTAGGATAGTACTTGAACTTTTACCCCATGAGAGTGTTATACACTTTGAAGAAGTAAAAATACTCAGACTAATATTCTGAAATATTTTAACCTCCTAGCTATATCCTAGATAGTGAAACGACTGCGTCTTTCGACGACGATTTACATGGCCCTTTTACTTATATATTTTTTTAAATTACTGCTGATAAATGAATCAGTAATTATATATGTAAAATAATTTAGTATGCCCTAACCTGATTGCATTAAACTTTTTTAAAACCTTTTGCTGTTCCTGAAATTTGCAGCAATGTTGCAGAAAACCACAAATAGCCTACCTTCATGAACTAAAGCTCACACAAATTATGGTTCCATAGAAAGCACGCTAATCATATTTTATGTCTACCGTACCTAGCTAGGGGCGCGATGCCCAGCTGATGTATGTCGCGTATTTATGGGGTACGCGGATGCAAATTGAAAATTACGACTTGACGCTCTGCGAGTAACGAGCTGGGCAAATTATAATTTGTTTGTATTGCCAGTCTCGCTGCCACATAGAGCGGGCTAGTTCTAAATCTGGATTACGATCGTAAAGTTAGATGGATTATTGACTAAGCTTTGTTACGCACATTGACACAAGTGTATAAGTGTGAATATGTAGTCCAAATGAATGTTTAATTTTGTTACATAAATAAAATTAAAATCTTAAAGCACAGCCTACTATTTATTTCGTGGCACAGCTAAGAGCTTAAAAAAACTGAGAAATAAAAAAGGTGCGTTTAGATATGTTTCCATTGTTTACATTTCATTAAACCCAATAAGACCCCCAAGACCGAATAATTAAGATTTTCAATTTGGAAAATTCATAAAAGTAATGATTTTCCTCTATTACCAAAGTAATTTAAACAAGCAAACATAATTATTATAAAAAACAAAACACCCGTCTGCTAAAACTATATTATACTAGTGGTTCCCCGCGACTTCGCCCGCAAGAGTTGGATTTATGCCCCATTTCACCCCCTTCGTGACAAATTGTAGCCTATGTCCTTTCCAGGGTCTCGAACTGTCTCCATACCAAATTTCATCTCAATCGGTTCAGTGGTTTAAGCGTCAAGAGGTAACAGACAGACACACTTTCGCATTTATAATATTAGTATGGATTTTTAAAATGGTATTTTCACTGTCTTTCATTTGATACCCATATTGCTATGGTAAGGATAAAAACATTGATTTGCGGGCGCCATTTTAAAAATATATAGCCCACGTCACTACTACAATTCTGACGAATTCAACGACACCCTCATATATCCAAAAACTGTCCAGCCGCTTGAGCTGTAGGGCATGCCAAACTATTAAACATACATACATACATACTCTCGAAACTCGAAAAACATAACCCTCCTTCCGCAGTCGGGTAAAATATATACAAGTAACTATTACTACATACAATATCACACAAACAAGGAGAGATCGATACCGTGAACGAAATAAATTACATTCGATAGTGAATTTATTTACGAGACTGTATGAATATTTAGCATTTACAGTATTAGGTATTAAATACGCCTACCGAATGCAATTAAACGGATAAGGTTGGTTATTTACAATTCACTAATAAATAATATATTTAACACCGATACGACTCGTGGAATACGACTTTAGTAGGAAAAATTGTTGATTGTTGGTTAAAATTAAATTTAAAAAAATGACTGTAAAGAAGAAGATGATATTAAAGAGAAAAAAATAAGAAAGAATAGAACTAGGAGTAAAAGAGGGTAAACAATGGAAAAAAGGAGGCTTTTAGGGAGTGATTCCGCTGCGCTACAACAACTTTCTATGGTGGTAAAAAAAAGATTTTTGTATATAGACTGTAACCGCTGATCATCGGTCTAGAATTTAAATTTTATGTTTAAGAGTGCTTGTACTCATCAAACGCAACACCTTTTATTATGGGTTTAACATCGAGATACTCATAATTCACCTACAAAACCACCGGTGTAGTGATCAGCAGGTTTATTTATTTATTTTGCTGTTGGTCCCATAATAAAAGTTATTGTATTAAAGCAGCAAAATTACTCCCTGAAAGAAATACATTGGTTTTTTTAGACCCTGTAAAGTGTATATGTAAAATACAAAGTACTTACATTATATATATGTTACGCAAAAATTAGTGAAACCCTAATGTTGAATTTACGAGGTACGAAATACAAATTAAATTGTCAATTGAAATTATTAGGCACCCAACCACACCATGTTGAGTTTTAATTCAGGCAAATGCCAGATGCACCGTCCGCCCTCCATACAATGTATTTCTGCAAAGTTAGGCCATTTCCAACAATTATACAAAATAAACGGATTAATTTCTTTTGCCCTTTTAAAACAAGTTTCCACATTAAATATCTCCTTTATCTGGCAACGTGTGTAGTCTTCATCCCAACATTAATTTTGTCTCATAAAAATATATGTCACGTATAAAAGGTTCGTGACCTATGTGGTCAAATTACGCTTACTATGACCACTTGACTTATACATAGAATATTATTTATAAATATAATAAGGTTGAAAGTCCAACATATCCATATTTTTAGGGTTACGTACCTCAATAGGAAAAATTGAACATTTATAGGATTACTTTGTAGTCCGTCTGTCGTTAAGACCCTTTTTCTCGGGAACGTGTTGAGTTGAAATTAACATCTAATACTTATGTCTGCGGTCCTTTGAAGCTGTAAAAAATCAAGCTTCTAAGTTCGCAATCCAAAGATACTGGCATTTAAGTCATATTTTCTAACATCAAACCAATGGGGTACTTCCCATTGACCTAGAATCATGAAATTTGGCAAGAAGGAAGGTCTTACACCAAAAGTAGAGGAAATCGTCCGAAAACTGTATATTTGTGGTTATATAATAGATAAGAAAGCTTTGTAAGGAACACTCAGTACACGAGTCTGACTCACACTTGCCAGTTGTTTTAGTTGTTTGTCTACATGCTTGTGTGGACACGACCTTATCTCGCGATCTCACCTTGAACTATGTTAACGTGAGAAAATTCCTAGATCATTTTGAACTTCTGTTTTGTGTCCTTCTAAAAAAGTAACAATGTAACATAGTCCGTAAGTTATGAGCAATAATGTCGATATTATAAAAATGATTCTGATGATGCAACATTCATGATAATCAGCCTCTTACCATCCACTTTTAGCCATAGGCCTTCTTGAGCCACGCCATTTTGTCCGATCTCTTATCTTCTTCAATCAGCTACCGCCAGCAGCCTCTACCAGTTTGTCCTAAAAGCCTTTTTTAATGTGAAAAATACTTCAAGATGCAAGTTAGCGATTGCAGTTAGAAAGAAGCCAGCGATCGCAGTAGCCGACCGCAGCTACTCTTTTGTTTTCTATGACTTTAAAACAGTGCGGCCTACTGGTTGCAGCCTGCCTGCCGGTCACGTTATCGGAATTGTATCTTTACGCATACCCCTGAGGAAGTGGAATGTTTTGTAAGAGCGATGGTGCACCTACAAAATCCCTTGACTCTTCTGCATCGCCTGAGTGGCAGTGCAACTTCCCTAGCGGCCCTTGGACCTCCACAATACTGCCAGTTAGATCCTAATAAATATGATCCAAAACTATTTACAGTTTTACCAATTTCTGTACCGTAAACTTGTCCTGTTCTTGTCCTGTCTTGACCTTACTGATATTTTGATACATTTTCCAAATGCGTCTTCCAACGGAAGTGAAAATAAAAAACACCAATCATACCCTTTGAGCACTGCCTGCGTACGAGTACACGCAGTTGCTGAGGACGTGTAGCAATTAACATCACTGGCGCGCTTTGATCCGCCATGCGAGCGTGTACAACGTGCCCTTGTCAACGGTGGTGTTAAGAGACAAGCGGAAGCGATGGTGAATGCAAAAACTGTAAGAGAATCTTTCTGAATAATAACATCCTCCTAGCCGAATTTCGACTACGGCGGCCAATTTTAACCGAGATTAGCCAATTGCACGGGATATAATTACTTATTATACTGGTAGTGCACAAGTATGTGCGCAATAAACAAATAATCCTGAATAATGTACTGAATAGAACAAATCTTTAAGAGCCCAATGGTAAAATGCACGTGTCAAGAAATACGGTGGCTAAATGAAAATAAAACTTTGAAAAGTTATTAAAAAGAATCGTAGAAATGTAACTTGGTTCGTGTATTGGCATCAGTTCTGTTACTTTTACCTTAAGCAGTGTAGTAAATATTAAGCATTACGTTGTTAAAAATACTTCTTTAAAGTTGTTCCTTTCAAATTCAACTACGGGAAACCAAATAAATCCTCGAGAAAGCGACAAAGGTACCTACTTGGCGCATTTTGTTTATTTGTTTGGTATAATTATCAACAAGGTCATAAATTTATTTTCCATTAATTTCTCCTTTCACTCGTCGCATGCACCACACATGTAGACCAAATGAAACTTGTGGAATTTATATGAGCTCGGTGCGGGACTGTGGGCACGTGTTTTGCGTATATTCCCTGCGCATGCGACACTCACAAGCAATTTAGGACGATGTTTAGCGGCAGACCATGACTAACTTCGGGAACAAAAGCCAGCCAGTTTAAGATCGCCATATGTTGCACGTTGATTTAAAACAAGGGAGTACCCTGACTTTGTACAGGCCAGACGTTTTAAGTATAAGTTGATTCAGATTTGTTTTGAGCTATCTTTAACAAAAATACCCTAGATTATTTATCAAAGCACTAAGACTGCACTACGTAATCTTTATAACGAGGACCTTACTAAAATAAAGCGATACTATTGCATTACATATTTTACTAGCCATACATGTATTGTATTTCCCTTATAAATTACTTATCCATTTCCTGTACTAGAGTCTTCCACCTATAACTAAAACTAATTTAAATAATGTCTAATGATGATTGCTTGCAGGCGATAATGATTTAGACAAAACATTTTTAATTAACCTTTATTGATTGAATGTACCTAAATGCAAAAAGATCACAAGTGTTTCAAAATTAAATTCTGTTATTTTTTTATTTATTTATTTACCATATCAAAAATACATTAAAGACATAATTATGAAAGTCGCATTCTGAAACCACTGAGGTTTGTATTGACACGACCTGAGTCTACGTTTAAATTAAATAATAAAAGTAGTAGGTAAGAATTAATAAATAACAGACATTTATGAAACTATGTTCGCAAGTGAAAGTAACATTGAATAAAAAATTATAAAATAATATATATATATAAATACATATGAAACAGAAGCAAATAATAATACATAAAACCTTTTTTCATTCGATCGAATCGGCTTACTTATTTCTTTTAGAAATGCCTTCACTTATTTTGATAAAATCACACATAATACACAAGAAAAATAAGGACATTTAAAATCTCAGAATAAAACTTGACGACAAATAATTCTCGTTGCCCCATAACCACAATTTTTAATTAGAGCTCCTGCCAACAAAGGTTCCTTTCCAGTGTTATACAATACACAATAAACACTAGACATAGGAAATGCTGGTCACACAACGCAACGCAGCCTATCAGAGAGCGTGGGCAAGGAGTAGTCCTTCATAACTTGTGACATAGCTCAGTGTAGTCAGCCAAGGCATACCATAAGCCATCATTACTACCATCTAAACGATGGGGTATCGAAGTTTTTTTTAAATTAAAGAGACAATTGACTAGGCGTTTTTGTATGGGAAGTCAACATTACCTTTCTAAACAGTACAGTCATGAGCATCAATATATATACATCTGCATTCGATTTGAGACCTCATTACAATGGCATAAAAACTTATGCATTTCATTGCTTGTGACTTTACCTAATGAAGCACCATAAGCTTTTAAAAATATTTTATTATGATTTTGATTACAATATTAGTATGGCACACTTAATGACAATAATATTGGTACGGGAACGGCTCAGCATTCCAAAGGGATATGCCTCGGACAACAACCAGCATACTGCCAAATTTGGAAATAATGGTAGCTTCGAAAATAACAATTTAAAAGATATTATTGCTTTGCAATCGTAATTATAGGCAAGGTAAAGTAAAATCAACGAAAGAATGCAAAAAGATCCTCCCCAGAAGATGATTTTCCTGATGCAGTTTCTTACCAGTCGACTGATTAATATATTTAATTACAAATACTATTAAACACAATATGAAGAGTACTACAATCATACATATTACATTTCTCACGTCAGAAAAGCCATGACGCGTTGTGCAACGCGTGTGGTGCTAGAATAGCACCACACGCTAAACGAAAAGCACTGCCTTTTATGTTGCAAGGCAACACCAAAAATATGTTTTGGTAAGATGTGTAGTGGCAATACTAGCGCTCTTCCACCGAATACATGTGTTTTCATTTTTTTAACAGTATCCAGAGGTGGTCATCTTAGTGCCTGTAGGAAGAAATAAACAATCAGCGGCCGCGCCTAAATTTATAATGACAAATTTTTATTTCCCTTAATCCCCAAATGATTCAACCGTCTTCTTTTCCCTATAGCTTAACTAACAAACCCTTTTGTGCTTTCTGAGTAACGACTCTCACAACTTAAAACCATGTCCGTACGCGCAATATTTATAACTGAGTGCGAGTTACGGCGTCTAGTAATGCGAGTTATTTACACAGTACATTATAGCATAGTAAATCCCCAGTCGGGTTTACTATTTAAATGTATTCATCTGAGCTATCCCGGCGTCATGCGGTGAGACATGAATAATTCCTATGAGCTCCAAGCACTTCTATACAAGGATGTGGGCAATACATAATAATTGAGAGCTCGATTGTTTTGTGATGGACGTGTGAAGACTATGTGGGTGATCTTTGTTGTATCTACTTACGTTACATCTTGTTAGCAATACGATTACTCAGATTCATTGCAGTATATTAAGATGTAAAGCAAATGAATGTATTGAGGTATGTCTCAAGTAGATATAATAAATTTATACCAGGTGTTACAAAACTACCCGTTAAAACTAAAGCGAGCTACTCAGTATCAGCAACTAATCAACTTTCTCCTAGAAACATGAGTCGAAATATGCCAAAAAATTTTTGACTCTCCATAGAAATCGGATGGGTCCCGTAATCGAATTAGTTAGGAAAGTCAATTTCTTTTTAGGCGGTATTCGACCTATGTTTCTAAGAGAAAAATGTTTAGTTCCTGATGCTGAGTAGCTCCCTTCACTACTAACGGGTTTTTTGAAACACCTTGTAGAGAGAATAACATGCAACCAACGCAATTTATTTAGCCGCTCAATCTTTTCCTAAACGGCGCCGTTCAACAAGCTACGTGAATAATATTGGCTGCTATACGTAATCATCTTATTTTGTGGCTATACCTATGTCTGAATTACTGATTATACCGTGGTATAGTCTCAAGTTCGTGCGCCACGATTCCTCGCCTCGTCAGACGTGCGGGGGTCGAAGAAGCGCCAATCGCACGCTACTGTTGATGGAAAATCTCCTTCCCAACAACACCAGCCACCCATCCTCGCTGACATCTATCATGCCCTGCCTCCCGCTCGTCTGGCGTATGGCAGAAGGGTCGCGCACACACTTTTATAATGAAACATAACATAAACATAATTAGGTAATCGACTATGGTTGTTGCCTTGTTTTTCGACATTTCGTTGGCGATAGCGAAGTTCGCTGTAAAATAGATTGCATCTTGTCTAGGGGCCCAGAGGCAGGAACGTACTCTTAAATAAGAATGCTCTTTTTTATGTCAGGCTTGATGAGATTCTTTGATAATGCCATTGGAATGAAACCTACATGGAAGATAGTTACCTTTTTTACAGTATGCATGTCTACATTCAATAAATTAACTCAATTAAAGGCATCATTGAGTTAACAAACCTTTTATCACCTTGATAAGACATGAAAATCGTCTTTATTGATTTTCAACATGAAGATACTGTCCAATTTGTTCGGTGAAAAAGTAAAAAGGCATATAAAGAGCATATTTGCGGGCACAATGTTGGTTAATGGCCCGTTATGTGTAAATAATACGCAAACAAGCACCACGTCCTTATTTTGCTGCCAACACCTTGCTCATTATATTGAGGTAATTGCATTTATGATTTAAAATTGCGGCTGCATGTAAAACGATGTTAAAGTAAATATAACTGGCATACTCAGGAGCTAGGCACATACATATTCTTAGGCAATAAAAAAGGTCGTATACATTAAAAAAACATCTCTGTCTTTACACTTTAATACCCAAAAACGAAGATATTTTTAGGTTCTCATTACCCACTCAAATAGCCTAGGGCAATTTTTCTGAGCCTCAGTCTCATTCAGCTCGCCAATTTTGGCAATTATGGTTCATTTGCACCGGCCGAATGCCCGGGCTTTAAAGTTTCAAGTATAATGAGCTACAAAATTAGGTATAGAGCGATTGCAATCAACGTTTTGGGATACAAATTTTGACTAGACTTTGATACAGGCCATTTTGTGCAGCCATTTTTTACTGAGTCCACGAACCAAAAAATAAATAAATCTCAAGGTCTTTCAAGGATTACAGAGTCTCCAACCGTACACACGGTTGCACTTCAGACTATCCCTCTTTGACATTGACTTTACTACGCAATTGTACCCAGCTCAATCAGTGATAAATGGGCAGCATCACCATGCTGCCATCTAACCCCCAATCCGCAACAGTAATAACTTGATAATTACTTTTAAGCTTGATATTTTAGCTGTAACGCACCCGACTAGTACCTATTCAAGGGTTACTTATCTTAAATCCGAAACTTTCTAGTGCGAATTTTATTATGCCGAAATCGTTTATCCTTTTTTATTTACCATATTTTCATTTGACCGAAAACACGATTGACATTCTTTTGAAAGTCCGATTTCCATTTGTATTTATTTTTTTAAAAATCCATATGTTTTGAATTATATTATAACTCATCGTTTGAGCAAAGTTATTACTGCCAAATGTTTTTTTTTTACTTTATACAAGCAGGCATGCAGCATGAAAGCAGACATGCATCATGCAGGCAGACGTGCAGCATGCATATGATCCGCTCTTCTCCGGCGCTGCGGGAAGTGCAGTCCTTTAGCTCTTCCGTAACAAATATTCGAAAATAAAATAGGTTACCCTATTCAAGACATAGACTATGCTCTTTGAAACGAAAACGACGACAATAATTACACCTCCATCCATTTATCATTTGCACTTGTATAAATAATCAATTTTCCCATAATCATACGTTCGTTTCAAATTGCAGGAAGGAGGCGTTAAATGGTAAATTAATTGGACCAGTTAGCATGGTTGAGTGGTCATTGCAGGCTGATAGTTATCAGTTTACTGAGCATCTATTAAACGCTTGTTAGGTAAACTGCATAATAGCTGAAATTGATGCAAACAACCATTTAGTAGGCGAAGAAAATGTTACAAAATTATCTTTACTATAACACGAAACTAGACGTCTATGCATTTACGCTGAGCGTGACAAACAACAAGGGTAAAATAAAATGTATTTTGCTGTACAAAAGACTACAATGTCTTTAAAAGCAGCAAGGGTACACCCTTGCTGTTTTTCGACTAATTTAAAACAAAATTTACTAACAGGTCTGGTCGGGTTGGCTTCTACTCCCAGATCGTGACCACATAATCTTAAGGTGAAAAAAGAACAACTTTTGATAATTCTTTGGATATGCATATACATGTATAAGTCTTCTCTATAATCTTTCACTAATGTATATCTGCTGCCACTTGCATTTAGTTTACTCCAGGATTACAGCATTCACCTCCTATTAAACAGACCTTAAATCAAAATGCGTAGTCCTTTAAAAACTTCACACGACCGTAGTTCATCATGCAATCATATGTAAAGCACATCGACAGGCGACGTGACGTCACAAAACGTTACTAATTACAAATCAGCAAACAACGCGTCAAGCAGTAGCGGAAAGTGGTTTCAATATTGAAATCAGTTCAGTTGAACCGACTACCGAGCACTGTGTCTCTCGAATTGATTAGGGTGATCTACACAGTCGCCGGCTTGGGCGCCAGTTATTGACATTCTGTGCACAAATATAAAAAAACTTACGCGTGTAACTGTCTCTAGGACCAGAACTCTCCTGAAAGTATATCTCTCTCTCTCTTTAAAAGAGAGAGAGAGGATTAATGATGCCCAGAAAATTTCTGGGCATCATTAATCCTAGCTGATGATAGAGTCTGCCTTCTTAACTTTCTTTTCTACTTTACCCTATCGGACGCATCGTCTCCGGAGTCATCGCAGATAGACAGGTCTTTCTTGACCATATCTGCCCATCTTGTTTTTGGTCACCCTCTGGGTCAGGACCCTGGGACGTTCAGATAGGCCGTCACGTAACCAGGAAGTTTTCTTGTTACGGGTCCGAACCAGCAACTCTCTTGGCGATCGGCGATGTCGCGTAAAATGCTTTTCAACTAGTAGTCACTGGACCGATAGAATCTGGCAAATAATTTTGTCAAGGGCTTTACATAATATTCAGCCATGCTTATCCCATTGTGCCTTTTACAGAATTATTTATCTTTCGTACTTAATAGCTAAATACTGAAGTATAACTCTGTAAATAACAATAGCTTACTGTTGCATGGTTAGCTTAAGATCCTTTGACGGTTTCATATATCTAGTTGATTTATTTGTAATGTATCCCTCAAATCTTCTCTAGCCCTTGCATATCGGGCACATTCCACCAATAAATGCATAACTTCTGGCAAAAATTATAAAACGTAATGCATTCTGCTAGCTGGCTTACCCAACCCTTCAATTCTTATACCTGCAGGAGCCTAGATAGACTCCAGAGTGAACTCGTACTCCCCCATAGTAACCGATTATTATTTAAAACAAAGGAATACTTACACATTCGTTTCCTTACATTCAACAGGTCTATCGATGCAAATACGTGCACCGGTTAGTTCACCCTATAACTACATTAATGAAGTTTCCAAACGCGTGGTCAGAAGCAGTTTGCGATTACTATGCAACTCGTTTTCTTAGCTCCTTAATTAGACTGACTTTGGTAATTAAGTGTTTTAAACTGTTGCTATCTGACTGTGCTTCGAAAGAGCCAATTCGATTTTTTAGCTTTTTAGCACATATATTTGACCTATGGTTGACTGGTAGAGAATGCTTTTGGCGTTAAGTACATTGTTTTTATTTAGTGCAGAAAAGTATAAATAAATAAATATTTTCTTTTCTTTTTCCATTCTATCTATTCTTGTTCATACACTGTTTACCGTAGCACAAGCTCACGCTGAGTTTGGGCTAGGTAGGTTTGTTTGTTGAAACAATTTATTTATTTATTTATACATGGAATAAAAATAGAAAGCACAGACAATATCTCCGTTTTGCAATTTTCAGCAGAGCAGAGTTATTTTCTTTCAATGCAATATTTTTTGCTCTATTTTATTTCAGAATTACAACCAATTACATTTGGGTCTGGTAATATATGATTATACTATTCATAACATACCATGATAAATCAGAGAGGAGGACCAGATTTTTACTTCACCCCATATTTAATTTGATCCATGTTATTTACTTTAATTATATTTATTTGTACCACTATAAACAACACATACGATACCGAAAAGTATGTAGGCGGATGATGCGGCAAGGTGGTTCATAAATTCGCACTATCGGAGTTGTCATAAATATTTCTTCACAGTTTTTATTTGTTTCAGGTGTCGAAGGTGGTGTCAAGGAAGGCAAGGTGCGTATACTCACATAAAATAAATTAACAATAAAGATCATCGCGAATAATACTGATTATTAATCGGTATCTCAAAATCGAAACATATTTTTGTGCACTCTGTTTACTTTTACAACCTTAATGTGACTGTTGCACTTTTTCGCATTTGTCTCTTGACACATTTTTGACGAATAGTGACAAATATGCCAATTTTATCGACAGTAATATGTTTGATTGCAAATATCATAACCTTCGTTTTAAAGCTTCCTCATAAAAACTAAGTCTTATAAGCAATCAGAAACAATAAAATAACCATACAGTTAACCCGTCGCCAGACAGTCTCAAACACCAAAAACGATTCCCATAACCAGCTAACCCGTTAACGGACCATCAAAACAGTACACCTATAAAAACAACCCATGTAAATTCGATTGGCCACGCTCAATCATACTAATAGTAACCGGGCTGCTATCAACGATCTTTCGTGCCTCTTTTTAATCGGCAGTGACCCGAGTGAGACCTACTTAAATTGTTTTCTTATCGGGGCTAAAGTTATTCAAGCTTTCGAAATTATAAATCTTGGGACGCGGGTGGAGGTGGGTTAACAGCGGTAGCGATTTCGTCTTTAGCAATTAATTTTAATTATTACCTACCATTTTATTTACTGTACCAAAATAATTCTTATGACAAAAGGTCATTTAATTAGACCAGTTTGAAACAAACAAACAAAACCTAGTGCGTAATAGCTTCTATTTTAAGAAAAAAACTTTTAAGCAGTCAATACGCCATTTGACACATAAGCACGGCACCTTCTCTTATTTGCCTATCAAGAATGTCCATTATCACCTTCCCTACGTCCCCTTACGTAAAAAAGTACTTTTTTACTCGTCAGTGCCAAAGCCATACTGCAAATTCCGCTGGCTTTGACTGCCCCGTTGTTAGTCCACACGCTGGCTTCATCCTGAAGGTCCCGGAGTCGAAAACCGTATCGGGTTGAAACTTAATTCTGGTTTTTATTGCCTTGAAATAATTCAGAAACATCTAAGAGTCAGAAACTTGGTAGTGTTAACATCCTATCCTGCGAAAGGTGCGCTAAGCCGTTGATCTTGCCTGACCTCCTCCGGTCATGACGGATAGCCGTCTCACCAAACTTTAGGACTGACGGAACAGAGAATGCACCTGTGTATTGCGCAGATACTTGAGTGTAATATCTCCCGCGCAGTTGGCTAGTTTCGATTGAGATTTGCCGCCGTGGTCGGAATTTTCTTTGGACATTATCATCATACTTCAAAAGCAACACCACTCATGGGACCACAGCCTTACAGTTAACAAGAAGCGAAACATGTTTCCCGTTAAGACTTTAAACACCGCGGCAAAGAAGTCGGGTATGCCAGCAACGCCGCTGGCGTGCTGGCCTGGTTGATTCATTGTCAAAAGATAACGAAAGGTCGATTACGTAACACGTAGTTTTCGCAATTGGGCATATCTGGAACCATCGCGACAGTAACCGAATATAAATACAGAGAACTGAACAAATCAGTTTGAAGGTTCGAGAAGATGACCATCTTTAATTTATCATGTTAAATAAGCACCCATAGCTTACTTTTAAAGATAACTTTTAAGCTCGTACCAGCTCAAATTGAATCAGAACCTCCGTGGTTCTACTAGTTACTTAATTAATAATTTCTTCTACTCTTATGATATTTCTAACAATTAAGGATAAAAAGGTACATGCAATTAGACCTAAAACATTTAGTTGCACAAAGACTTTGTAGCTAAAGTAAAATGAGCTTTTAATTAGGGGTCAGGGCAGAAATGCAGTAGGTACTTTGGTCATGTACCACGCCGAAGTCCAGACAACTTGGAACAAATCATAATAACCAGCAATGTGGACGGTAAACGACTTTGAGGATGCAGTCCCAAACGATGGTCTGATCAGGTGTACGAATAACTACAGATGCCGATATCCTAGGCTCTCCATTAAGCTGAAAACCGCAGTAGGTGGAGAAATCCGCTTCTACACTTCCGTCGAAGCCACGATCATTAGAACTGAGGGGAAGACTTAAAATGAGGACTATAGTACCTAATCATCTGAATTGTATATATTCCATTCATCTCTTTTTTGAACCTCGACTTTAAAAGTTATTCCATATAAATTAAACTGAAAGTTGAAATGTAAGAATAATGTTTCTTGAGACATCACTTAGTGATCATCGTCATAAATATCACCGTGAAACTTTTACGCTTAAAAAAGTAGATGACTGGAACTTTATTTATTGGGGACAATAACATTTATCAATATAAAATTCGTCTCTCCATTGACTTATTACCAGTTTCTTCAGTAAAAACTCTTCTCATAATTACTTCGGTTCCCAACAAGGCGCAAGGAGCTTGTTGGTATTCCATTGATTTGCGCGTAAATCCCACGAAGTAGGTTCGATGTTGGTTGGCTACCATAATTAGCGAAGAACTTTTCATTGTTTCTAGATTAAAGACTTGTTGTGCCTATAAATTTGGCGTTGACATAATTTCGTTGTCTTTACCTTTTTTGGTTATTTTGTTATTTTCAGTATTTTTTGGGAGTGGGTCACAGATAAAGTTTTGAACATGACATTTATTTATTTATTGAGAAAATCAACAGCACATACATGAATATTACTTACATTTAGTATATGTATTGAGTATGGCCAATAACAGATTTCCCTATAAATAACCAGTATCTACTTAATACAGATACATGGAGATACTTACAATCACATTACAGATACAAAGAGAAGTATCTCATTTGACTACGACAGGCCTATTGCTGACTTAAAAGCTATCACGATAACGATTCCAATTCTGAAGCAATTTTAAAATTTTAACAGCCCATTCGAATGGTTTTTTTTAAAAACTATATTGCTTTCCACAAGCTTCTTTCGAAAGCTATCTTTCTGTTATAACGATTGCAATTTGAAAGCAATCGAGTGAGGCAATGGGCCTTCTGGTCGATGCAAACGGGATACTTGTCTACTAAATTAAATCAAATTTCGCTCACAAAAATTAATCGACCGTGTCATCCGGTGGGACTCGAACCCACGTCCCTTCGCTATCCGGGCGAGTGCTCTTACCACTAAGCTACGGAGGACGTTAGTCAGACGACGAATTTTTGTAAGTGCTTGCTACGCCAGTGAGCCGGCGTTCGATTTCATCAATACTTGGGGAATGTACCCGCATGTATCCAATGGAAATATTTTTACAAATATTTAACCATCAGTTAAGATGAAATCAGCTTAACTTATGATATTTTTATAACTTAAGCAATTATTTTGCAAGTTTTTACGAAATTAAATCAAATTTCGCTCACAAAAATTAATCGTCCGTGTCATCCGGTGGGACTCGAACCCACGTCCCTTCGCTATCCGGGCGAGTGCTCTTACCACTAAGCTACGGAGGACGTTAGTCAGATGACGAATTTTTGTAAGTGCTTGCTACGCCAGTGAGCCGGCGTTCGATTTCATCAATACTTGGGGAATGTACCCGCATGTATCCAATGGAAATATTTTTACAAATATTTAACCATCAGTTAAGATGAAATCAGCTTAACTTATGATATTTTTATAACTTAAGCAATTATTTTGCAAGTTTTTACGAAATTAAATTGAATTTCGCTCACAAAAATTAATCGACCGTGTCATCTGATGGTTAAATATGTAACTGATGGTTAAATATTTGTAAAAATATTTCCATTGGATACATGCGGGTACATTCCCCAAGTATTGATGAAATCGAACGCCGGCTCACTGGCGTAGCAAGCACTTACAAAAATTCGTCGTCTGACTAACGTCCTCCGTAGCTTAGTGGTAAGAGCACTCGCCCGGATAGCGAAGGAACGTGGGTTCGAGTCCCACCGGATGACACAGTCGATTAATTTTTGTGAGCGAAATTTGATTTAATTTCGTAAAAACTTGCAAAATAATTGCTTAAGTTATAAAAATATCATAAGTTAAGCTGATTTCATCTTAACTGATGGTTAAATATTTGTAAAAATATTTCCATTGGATACATGCGGGTACATTCCCCAAGTATTGATGAAATCGAACGCCGGCTCACTGGCGTAGCAAGCACTTACAAAAATTCGTCGTCTGACTAACGTCCTCCGTAGCTTAGTGGTAAGAGCACTCGCCCGGATAGCGAAGGAACGTGGGTTCGAGTCCCACCGGATGACACAGTCGATTAATTTTTGTGAGCGAAATTTGATTTAATTTCGTAAAAACTTGCAAAATAATTGCTTAAGTTATAAAAATATCATAAGTTAAGCTGATTTCATCTTAACTGATGGTTAAATATTTGTAAAAATATTTCCATTGGATACATGCGGGTACATTCCCCAAGTATTGATGAAATCGAACGCCGGCTCACTGGCGTAGCAAGCACTTACAAAAATTCGTCGTCTGACTAACGTCCTCCGTAGCTTAGTGGTAAGAGCACTCGCCCGGATAGCGAAGGGACGTGGGTTCGAGTCCCACCGGATGACACGGTCGATTAATTTTTGTGAGCGAAATTTGATTTAATTTCGTAAAAACTTGCAAAATAATTGCTTAAGTTATAAAAATATCATACTTGTCTACTGTTGCAACTCCTGATTAGCCAGAATCTACAGTCTACAGTTTGGCAATTTATCTCAATCTACAATAATTAATAATGACCCCTAACATTATATTAATAAGCTGGACAAAACAACGTCATGAATAAAGAACTTGTAACAAGATCTTTAAATCGTATGCTATTATAACTTTACGCCCAACTTGTGTTTCACAATTTTATTCGATTTATTTCTCGAGTACTCGCCAAATCGTTAATCGAGTAACTCAAAAGGCTCGCAGCGAGTTAACAGCACCCGCGCGTGTTTTATTGTTCTACCCAAGTTGCGCTTACGGGCTTTACATCATCGTAATATACTAGATATATACGATACCTTTAAAAAAACTAATAAATAAATAAGAGTTCTATATGTTTTAGTAAAGATTTTCTTAAAAGATTAATTATAAACATTCTTCCTGAACACAACTTAAAGTGGAAATGTAGGAAAATTACGTAAGTTTTGATAAAATGACAAACCAAGACTTGTAGAACACCGACCGTCCCCACAAACAACCTTGACAACAATATTCTACCTACTCATACCTGTTTTGCAGGTAAATAGTTTGATTCGCTGTTTAGATTCTCATAAAAACGTAGGTAAACGGACGTTTGCAAAATTCGCAAAAAAACCAAGCGGCCATCGACGCCTCTCGCAAAAAGGACGACGGCTCGATGATAAACTGGTTTCCGAACGGGTCATCCGTCTTGTCTTCCATCCTTTTCACACTTACTAAGGCTTACTATGCTAGAGAAGGATGCGGCGCTATCCCAAAAACCGGCACCACAACTTTTATTTATTTCTTAACTTCTCGCGGGCACATAAAGCATTTTTCGATTTATAAGGCACAGGCAAGAGACGTTAGTAATCGCCTCGCCTTGGAACATGACTAATTTGCATGGCATGAATTTTAAATATGGCCGCCCAAGGAATGCTAATAAATTGCGCCGGTAGCGCTGCCTGTCTTCATATTTACAGGGATATAGCGACAGGAATAAAAAAGTTTTTTTTTTTTTTTAATTCGCTTGAAAACACCTTGCTTACACTAACTAGTCTATAAATTGGTATCATCAATATGTAAAATGAATTACTTCTTTGTATCATAAAACACCTACTTTAGATAACATTTCGAAGATAGAAGTAATAGTGTAAAGGACCTATTTAACGTTTACACCTTTGTCTCTTGACACAACCACCATATTAAGCTTTGTAGTACTTCTATTTACCTACGCAAATGTCAAATTACGGCTTCATCTCATAGACGTTATCACTTACCACAATACCCATATCATAACGTATAGAAACAACAGAAGATTATCAATACACACTAAACAATTTCACATCTACATTACTATGAAATAAGCCTTAGTTCAGACACTCTGCAACGGCCAATAAATCGAGCATCGGATTCCAAGACGCTTTTAAATCATGGCAATACCAGATACACTGCGCGTTATCAATTAGAACTCCTTAACCATAGTAGAACGTCATTTTGACGCTTCACCGTCATCCTTATTTTGTGAGTGTTAACGTTTAAATTCGCTCAGACAGAGTTATGGAAGCGGCATTATGGAGTTTGTAAGGGTTGTTCGCTCGAAGCACGTAGCCCATAATAAATAAGTCCAGTGAGTTAGTGCAGGCCGCGTAGTCCTGTTTCTTATCTGCCCGTGTACTAGGGCGAGTAACCTTACACCGTAGATACATAGCTAGGTAATTGGAAAAGTGTGTAAACAACCTAGCGAAGGAGTTAGAGTTTGTTCAGCGATGTACTGAAAGTGAGATTCTAAATTGGAAAAGATACCGAATACTGATGTGAGCGCTTACACAGACTGAAGGAATAGGGCTGAAATAAAACAATTTATTGATATATTACAAACTATGATTACATAGATAAGAACAACCTAGCTTTACAGCAAAGATATTGTTTGAAAAAGATATTACACAAACAGTTATAAATGTTATAATTTACAAGTTGACTAAAGAAACTGATCTATTTTTTCAGAAAAGCGTAGCACTAACATCATAAAAACTTTTCTGTTGACCCTTCCGCTAAACCGACATATTTTTCTTTCTTTCTCCAGGCTAAGAACTCCCAAGCGATAAAAATACCCTCGTTGTAAGAACTGCGAATGTACAATATTTCTGAAGAACTGCGGAATCCGTCTTCAAATCGCATATTCAACGTCTGCTTTCAATATCATGAATAATAAACCGACTGAGAACACTTTAAGACACTCTACAAACTTACCTACATGTCTATTACTGTTACAGCAACCGTTTAGGGAAATATACTAAGCATATCGAATATAACATTATTTGTTTAGTCTTTGAGAATCTTTATTGTGTTTATGTAATACAGTTTGCGGGTGTTTTAATTTAAATAAAAGCAGCGAGAATTCAATTATCATCACAGCCTACAATAACAATCCACCTACTGAATACCTACACTTATTTCAGTTTATTCCTCTTAATAGATTCAGTAACATTCTTTTCCCCATCTGCGCTTGTAAAGCAACTCCGACACTTGAAGTTACGGTTGAAATTTGTTTGCGGATCAGTTTGGCAAGCGAGGCAGAGGGGCTGATTTATACTAGAGCATTGCAGTAGCGTGCAGTTAGTATTGATTTCCATTGGAAACGCCCCGCGCCCCTAGCCATCTCACCTCACGCAATGACGTAATGGCATCCTGCCAAATGCACGCTGGGCAATTAAAAATAATATACAATAGCGTAACATGAACACGCAGTCTTGTGTTGAAACAAAATATTTGACGAGTACCAAATCTGAGGACCAACATATAATCAGGAAGACCCAAAATTCAACCTCATTCCATATTTTTAAAAGGACGAACCAAAGTGGGTATCTAAGTCAAAAATGATGAGAATGAAAGATCAGCAACAATCACGCATAAAAGTTCAAAACTAAGAATTATTGTATTATTCCTTTATTGTAAGTCCGATAGAAAGCTATTTCACGCTTTTAATTTCCTTTTTTGTTCATTGGCACCACTTCTAGTCACAACTCCACCGATCGCCACCATCGTAGTACCATAGTTTTCTTTACTGCAGACTCAAATTCCTTAACTGATATTATACCTAAAGTAACATGGTAGTTACCTATGAGCTTTGTGTTTACCGACACTACTTTCAGTTACAACACCATCAAATGCCACGATCGTGGCATATTGTTGAACTGATCACTTGTATGTTGGCTAGTCTGTAAATTGGAGAAGGCAATGGCAAACTACTCCATTAAAATTGCTAAGAAAATCGTTGTTTTGTGTTTAATTCCACGTATTATGATACGACCCTCAGTCATGATATGATTACGAAGACCATCAAAGTATGGAATACCTACGAGCTTTAGTTTAGTACACCAATGTACGGACGTCAACACATCTAGGTAAACACTTCGGTATCGTATGATGTTGCAGTAGGTGCGATTTTGCATTTAGATGTCTGATGTGCTTGCTACTGTATTATAAATACTCACATCTAGCTAGGTCATGCAACGAATATACCCGGCGACTCTTGTGATGACAGATGGGCTCCGCGGCCTCGACCAACCGACACACTCCCGGGGGTCGATGGCCGACATTTCGGTTATGAAATGCTTTTGATGGCCATGTTGCGTAACTGTAGGCCGAAGATTTTAGGAATGGTTGGCGTTAGACGGAGGTTACTTTTAGGATTTATTTATTCGTTCTTTTACGAAAATTCCTTGAAAACTTTTTAGCAGTAATTATGTTCATGTAACTATGTAGGTATTGTCAAAAGCTTTACATAAAAAGCCTAAAATTAATTACCTTCGTAAAGAAGTAGTAATCTACCACACAGTATAGTTACAAGTTAAGTAAATATAGCGTCTGATAGCAGTTCCGGGAAACAGTTTTATACAAAAAATTTAGTCATTATTTTCGCCATTAAAACAAAACACTTGTTATTTAAAGTTTAAGTTCATTGTCAGAGCGTGATAAGGACGATAAACCTGCAAGAAACTGGTGTTATCTTTTGGACAACAGAACAGAGTATTTTTATATATAACAATTTCTTTACTTATGTGTGGACGTTGTAGGTAGCGACAACTTTGTAAACGCAAAAGATTTCTTTTATTCCAATGATAGTGCTATCTCTTTCGACATAGTTGCAGCAATCGAACATAAACAAAAAACTTATTCCACTGTTCCAACTGTTCCAAAAAATAGAAAACCTAACTTGAGGAACGTAAAAACGTGACTACAGACAAGTATCAGAAATATCATAAGAACATTTCAAGGAAACCCTAACCCCTTATGTTCTTGGCTATTAATCGAAACTCGCTCTACATTAAAGTTATCGAACAAAATTATTCATAAGCAGAACCACAGTGGCATTCATATCAATGCAAAAACTTTAATATAAAACCCCCGAGGTATACCATTTGCCGATACGCGTAATATATCGAGTAAGGGTGGACGTTTCGCATTTTGTATATGGTTTCGTTGCAATAAATCCAGCGGCTGTAGTTAAGATAACTCATGATAAATCAGATTTACGCACATGTAAAACTGAGGTGATCATTTTCGCATCCAATAAATTGGTGTCGCATCCATTCGTTATCACCTACAGGTCATCAATATACGTAAACAGATGTGAGTTGAGTTCGGATTTCGAATCATCGAGAAAAACATTTCGAAAGACTCAAAATTCGAGCGACTCCCACTCTTCCGGGTTTGTGTGTATCTGGTGATAAATAAATAAATGCCTCGCGTGAGACATCGATTCTTATCGTGCGCTCGAGAGATTTATTCGGGGCTTTCGACTCGATTTATCGTGTTACAGCGAACCCGTTCCGTGCCTACTTAGCTCAGTAAATAATGTCGCACCTAAATTAATGGCGTTCTTTCTTTAAATAGATGACTGAGTACCCCCTCTCACGGTATCTCAGTTACATGCTTGTTTATATTGGATGTTTCGTTAGTTTAGCTTTTGGTTACATTAAAATAACGAGCTAAAATTTTGGTATTTGCTAACGATACACATAAAATAACTGTGTTTCTACGTCGCGTTTTATTAATATCGTTAACTACATTATAAGCTTAAAATCTACGGCGTATTAGATACTAAATAAAACTCTTTGATATAAGACAAGAACATTTTAAATTCAACAAAACTAAGTACTCCTTTAATTATCTCTCTCTTTTGGGCATTATTAATCCCATCTGATGGTGGGACTGCCTTCTTGATATTTTTTCTTCTCACTTTGCCCTATTGGACGCATCGTCTACGGAGATATTGCAGAGGTCTTTTTGACCTCTAATCATAGTGTATTTATTTTGTGAAAAGGCTATATCAAGCTCATAAGTAATAAAAACAAAATTCCTAAACTAGTAGTAACGGATATTTGCTTTCGAGTCAATGTCGAAAGGTCCGTTGAAAACAAATGTGCATGGAAAATCGAAATTAAACAGCCTTGGGCGGTTCGGTCTTGTAACTCAACGGGACCGGATAACGTGGGTGATTTATAGAGAAATTATTATGATAACGCCACTTACATTTTATCAGAGTTATGAGGACTTTTGCTTAATTATTTACTGAGTAGTAGCGTTATTTGGCAGAGGTCTCAGATTATACATATTTTGTGGGTCGTGGGCTAAGTCGCAAGCTAGTTTTTTATTAAAACATTGCCAAATAGATCCAAAATGAAGACCTAAGTTTTCTTTACTAAATTAATAAGCTCGCTGCAATCGTGTTTATTGCTGAAGGTGGCGTGTTTCACTGATCGTGCCTTTTGGCTGTTACCCTTTTCGATAACTTATTCAGCATGTGGAATCTACACCTTATTAGGTTTGAATTTCGTTAAAAGTTTTCTGCGTTACGACGATTGGGAATCCTTGAGCTTATACATGTCAGTATCAATAAGTTGCCACATATCTGTGTGCTTAATTCTTTCCCCGTGATTAAGAACAATATTTTCTCTGTCAAATGTTTTATGTATGTTAGGCAGATTCTTCTACATTGCTGTGATTCTCAATAATCTTGTGCATTTTAGCAACCCCTTCACAGAAATAAATATCACTTGTCGTAATTCCTACTAGCCATACCTACAGTTTTCACATGAGTCTTCTAACCCCAGGGCATACATCCCACTGTGCGTGGGGCCATTATCCTAAAATTCAGCGATCCCCTCATCTAATGAACGAATAAATAAATTGAGCCCTTCTTGTAAACAGCCACGTAGAGCACTGTAAGGGGTAAGTGGGTTTCGGTGTTGAATCTTACACATACATTTGCTGTCATGTACGCATAAATTGAGAGACCATTTTGGGTTAATACGAAAGGGCGTCTATTTTAGCAGCAGCGTGTATGTTAGTTTTGGTAATTTTACTAGTTAGAGCGCGTAGTTATATTATTTTACAGTTCATTGTTTCATCTATCTACATATTTCAATATAATTAGATTTACATTTTAAAACTACTACATAAGTATTTTTTACTAGAGGTAAGGTCAATCTTTACCGAGTACCGTTGGAGTCTCAAACGTGACGGTCATGTAATAAATAAAAATCGACATAGAAAATAACAAATCGATAAACGACGACAAATCAATTACGCCAAAACCGAATGTTAACGATACTAAAACGTGAGAAACAACACAATTCGATTCGGGACAATCGTTATCTGGTTAAAATGAAATCGACTCATAGACGATATAAAACAAATCGTTCGATAAAACTCTTCGAAGGCAAACTGATAAAGGTTGTTCGAGACCTTTAGATGAACAAGCAGTTGTTAAAAGTTTTGTTGCTGGTAAATTATAGTCTGTGGCGTGCGGAGAATCGGAGGCAGTTAAACCGTAAGAGATTTTAGTAAGGCGTTTGTTATAATTGAGCGTGTAATTCAATAATAACCTGCAAACACCAGCGGCACTAACTTTGCTCGAACTATTATCTATAATTACGAATTAGACACAGAAAGATCGACCTTTGCTGAGAAATAGCAAAAGGATGTTAAGAAGTTTTTTAAATGTGCACATTTTATGGGGCTTTCCAATTTTTATTTTCGCGCGCTCAATTTTTTATGACTCAATGATCAAGATTGTTCAGCTAACAAATATGATAATCAAATTTAATTTTGTGTAAATTAGTAATTAACTTCGTCACTGTATAAAACGATACACTTTAGCGCTCATTTGTATCAATTATTATGTTATTATGCTAATTTTGAACACATTTAAATCCGGATTTTTCCTATAAACAAGGGATTTATATTCCCATCAATTATTGGATTGATATCACGAAATTTAATGAAGACTTTATTTTGATGTTTAATAGTATAACGCTGGTTAACTTATGGTCAATAACGATGGTCGTGGCATTTCTCATGAAAATTAGAGGAAGATGACGTTTAACTTTGATTATTATGATATACAAAATAAGATCGTTAATATGATTTATCTTATGGCCGCTTATAACAGCAAACACTTCTAAAGAATTTGTTAGCAGACTCATCTCCTTTACGGTAATGTTCGATTTTCTATTAAACTTGAAAGCGCCGCCCCACATTCTTATCTAGAACGTTCCACGACATATTTTTCCAAAGTTTCCCTGCGCGAGCTTTCAGGCGGCTTTATAAAGCTCTATTCACACATGGTGGGAGATAAGGCAGCTTTCACACCATTAAGCCCGCGTTGGAGCCAGGGCTTTTCCAGATTAGATTATACACTCGATTTATGGGGTCATTAAAGCTTTGATAATTACTCGGGACAGGCTGCGTAGGTGGTGGGATGGAGGGGGGAGGCTTGTACTGTTTGATTGGATTCCTGGCAGTGCGAGGGTTAAAGGATTAAAGTTATGGAGATTAGTTCGCCGCCCGCGGCCGCTGTTCGTTTATGTTAAAAGGTCTATAGAGATGAGAGGATAAGAGATTGCGTATTGCCAATTGTGATAGCGCGTTTTAATTTCGTTTCGCGCGTGTTTGTAAATAAACCTCTGATTGGGTTTGCAATTGCTTCCGAAAGTCTGGATGGCGAAGTGTATACAGGTAAATCAAAAAATCCGCATTCGAATAAGGACTTACGCACTTGACGAAGATATATAAAACTACCTTCTTGAATGACATGTCATCTCGACCTTAGTTGCCCTGTTGAACTAAGTAGCTACTAACATGTATGAATAGTACTCAAACTAAACAAAATTCCGGAAAAAACCATTCCTTCCAAAAGCAAACCTTAAATTTACCCATTTTAATTTGTCGCATTACCTAACTGGATGCTTATAAACGATCAAAGACAAAAATGCTTAAATGTCATCATCCATACAGCATCCCCTAAAAGACACTTACATATTTTAACTATCCCCTAAGCATCCTTATAAGTATCCCATCTTCACACTAATTCTCGTAAATTGAAGCATTTAAAAGCACATATTATTACATTGGTGGGCACTTGGGCTCATCTAAGGGATACCTTTACGAGCAAGCATCACCTACCTTCATCTCTGGAAGAACATTTTTGGCACGTAAGCACATTGTTTAGTTGTTCTGGTTTGTATAGGCTTAGACATGTAAAAGAGTATACCAGACATACTAAAATTAGAGCAGGATGGTTGATGATGAGGTCAAAAGAGCACAAGAGTATGGAGAGAAGATGTTAGTCGCTTGTCTGCGTTGAATACTATTAAGATCGATAATTCCCAAGATTTCTATTGAAAACCTTAACACCTTTTAACTTTCTACACACCTTAATAGCCCATAAAGGACCACTCTGCCCAACACACAACAGGCAATTTTCCATCGCATATCCCATGTGTTTTTTATATGAAAAATGCACATTTCCTTGGAAACAAAAGCAGTTATGTGACTTCCTGTAAAGCCTTATCTATTATGCCTGTAATATTTCCCAAGCCGCTTAAGCAAAGTAAGCGAGAAATTGGTCTATACAGAAAAGGTAAGTTCAAATATTCATAAACTATTGTTCAGAGCTACAAGAATTGATATTGCTCGGAAGACAAAGAACGCGGTTCAGATGGAAGTAATTGGTTTCTGTCTGGTAGATGTTGCAAGATATTTCAATTTTATTTCAATGCTGTAGAAATTCTGGTGGTTTTATCTCCAAATTTTGAATAAACTGCTATTTTAGGTTCGATTTCAAATCACATAGGTGAAATTTGTGCGTGGTGAAATTCCTGGACTTTGGAATTTTAAAATATGTCTAAGAGTAACGCTAGCGAAGCATTTCTTTCTTTGATTCCATTCATAACTGAAGCAAGATACAGCGTGACAATGAATTCACCCCATGACACTAACCATGCCCATCTGATTCCTATCAAAATCTAGATACCTTCTAAATACTTTCTGGTCGTTCGGTAACTTTTTGGCCTGACATTACTGCGGGCATTTTAGCCCGAAACCAGCCATCAGGGTCTTAACGTCCGTCCGCGAATGGCCCCCCAATTAAGTGTAATGAGGCGGCCCTTACTGCCGAACCTACATTTACATGCCTATACAAACTCAGCTGCAATGATCGTTTGTAGAGGAACATCGATCAACGTAGAGAGAATTTAAGAATAATTTAGCAGGTCTTCTGATTTCAAGCAACGCTGAAGTAAATGACGAATGACGGGAGATGGCGTTTGCCAATTTAAGGGTATTTTTAAGTGGTCATTTTTAGACAAGTGACCATGCGAATTTCGTCGATGATTGTCTGGTATTGCATTTTTCGTCTTGCTTTCACAGTATTTCCAGATCATAAAGCATCCGCTAGAATTTCTGACTACAATTTCTGTAATGTAGTATATGCCTGCATGCATATCATTACATTTCATGAAAACTTTTTATTTATCCTATGTTAGAAATAGGTAAGCATACATGTACACTCCAAAGCATGGGAGTAATCTATTATCAGGTAAGCTTTACATCCATTAACTTTTTTTAAACAATGAAATAAATGTGTGTTATTGATATCCAAACAATCTTTCCTCGATTCTCCATTACAGTCCCCAGAGCAATATGCTAAAAACGAACATTCATGATTTTGTATTTATAGGGATCTATTAGACTCTTTTATAAAAGGTCAAGCAAGCGCTTTCTTGTTTTGTTAAAATACATCTTTTAACATTGTAAAATTTAGTTATAAACGATAATTTACCTAAACATATAGATATCTCTCGTAGAATAAATTAATTAGCGATTAAAAAATACAGCGCAAGCAAATAGGTAGAGTAAATAATATTTAGACATAATTAATACAGTTTTTTTGTATAATCTAATGAACAAACGACATTCCCGCATTGTTTTTTTCTAGTCTAGTCTGTAAAGGCGTACATTACTGTACATATTTCTGCAGTTAGGTATGTCTGTGCAGGAGGTCCTGCAGAACGCCTCTCTTCATTGTTTAGCAGTCGCATAATAAAAACGAGTTTTGCTGTAATTCGGCTGCAATCAGATTCTATTAGAGGGCAGGCTAAAAGTGCAGCGTCACAAATGGACACATTTGGCAAGTGTACGCTGAGCCGATACGTCGAACGCGCCAAAACGTGCGCCTGTGGTTACGGTGCGGATACCGCATTTGGTACTAACTACTCGTAAGCTCGTGTATGATTTCAAAAAGAAATAACCCTTTTAAAGCTGCATACCGAATAGAATCAAGACAGATTTTATGCTGGGCAGGTGATAGATGTGATCGTTTAAAAAATATGACAGATTTTAAAACTTTCTCTTTAGGTATTCAATAGGTACGAAGATCCCTTAAAGACAAATTCATTTTATGTATTAACTATCGGTTCCCGGCGACTTCGCCCGCTAAAATGACCCCAATTTTATACCCTTTGTGCATGGTTTTTGTGATTGAAAACATCCTTTCCCGGGGTTCAAAATATCTTTATACGTACTACTAGTACCTTATTTCATCTTAATCAGTGGCTAAGCGTCTAGAGGTAACAGACAAACACATTTTCGCATTTATGATATTAGTATAGATTTTTTCTTTGCTTGTTAGAAAGTCAATATATATATTGATCGTTTGTTAGTAATTAATTACAACGATATCACGAAAATTTCGTTTTCAATATCTAAAACTGAATGCATTTGGCAGCAGTTTATCCGGCAAATGCATCATGATATACATGATGCAGCTTAGTGGTCGGGCATTATAAGTTATGGCTGGCCCAGATGACGCTAATATGTGTTCCAATTTGTAATAGATAATCAATAAAATACTAATCGGTTGCAAAGTAGAATAATGTTGTAAATTTTTACTACTACCCACGTATTATAGTGTCCCAGCTCTATGTAAAGAGAAGAACATCTAACATTGACATGGGCTTTTATATTACTCATGAAAAAATTATTTGGTGTCAAAAAACTACAAATCCTGAAGGTTAAGAAGATAAGACTCAAATTACTTCGTGATATCTTTTATATGGTTAGGAAGAATATGAAACTTGCCAGACGAGTTCCAAGATTTACTGCTACTCGAAATAGCGATGGGCGATTATTACTAAATTAATCGAATTATTCCAATGGTCTCTGCAATCGAATGTATTCGATAAGCAACCGCAGTCATTCGACTATTCTTCGATTATGCGGCGAGCGATACCGGAGCCCGCGGTGCGCAGGCCGTACTACTAACTACTAAAGAATGAATCATCATTCGTCGCATCGATTAATCATTCGGTCGCTGCCTGTCCTGTGCGCATAGTCGCGGCAATTCGATCGAATGCATCGAAGGGCCCGGTAGATTATAATTCGATTGTTATTCGATTAATTTTTTTCGAATTTCTAAATATATATTCGATAGTTCGAATGGTCGATTATCGATTCATTCGATTATTTTTTTTCGAACAATCGCCCATCGCTAACTCGAAACATAGCTTGCAATAGCACGGTAAATAGTATCGAACTCTCCTTAACTGGCTGTACCCTTAAGCTACCAATGGTGTCCAGTGAAAATAGGCGATAATTATATAATGTGGGGCCGACTGTCGCCCGTTCAGCTTTGAGCTCTGCAAGCCGCGATATGCTAATATGTATACGGATTATGTATTCTAGCCGGGATTTATATTTACCCAAACGAACTGCATTAGCAACTTTGTATAGCGGAAATGATAAATCGTTGGTTAAAATATTTCAGGTTTAAGATAAATCAAACTTCAAAACTTACGTGGCTGTTAGGGATTCCACCGCCAGTAATGACACAAATACTTGTTCTCGTTATTTAGTTTAATACACAAAATCTAAATGAAGCACTTAATATTTAGTATATTATTATGTAATTAGTAGCTTTTATGGCATTGATACTTTAGACACTTATAAAAACTGACGGCAATGGACAACTATGAAATTTTCGTCATCTCATTTCTTAAACAAGCACTGCACGGGACCACCAAAAAACTCAAACTGAGCAAAGTGCATCATAACTTTCTTTGTGCAAATATGACAATAGAGAAATTGTGATAAAAGCTGTAATATTTCACCTGCAATTGTTTGACAGATCGCTCATAACAATAATCATTTTGCGCAAACAAACAAAAGACGAAAGTCTTTCTCCTTAAAAAGGTGTAATTATTTTTACCGTTGTTATCTAAGCTGGCTAATGGTGCAGAACGCGTCGGCACATTGTTACTAACACTAACATCTTCCAACAAGGTACTTTTTAGTGGTTTACGGCGCAATAAAAATGGTTTCGACAAGGCCAAACATTGCGGGATTCGAGAAAATAATTCGCTAACGCAATACGCAAAGGTGTTTTACGATCTCAAAATAGATTCTTTAACGCACCGAATCTTCAGCTATTAACCCATTTGAAAGGTTTTTAACTTGTTGTCCGGGTAAGGGTTATTTTCTAACAATAGTTTTTTAAACTTTTTTGTTGGAACGAAGGTCTTCTGCGAACGCGGCTACACAAAGAACACGTTTTGTTTCTTTTGTTTTTGTTTTATTTTATCCAAGTTAAATATATGTTTCGGGCTATTGTGTTAGAACCGTTTGCTGTAAAATATTTTAGTCTTGAAAAAATCGTTCTAGTGTACACTTGGATTTAGAAAATGCGGATAAAATGGCAATCGCGTACTAGTTTTATTTATTTCTTTACCGTCAGTGTCTAATTGCAAAATAAGTGAAGCGGAGAGAAAATAGTGTCTTAAAAGGTAAGTCAACCGATCTTAAATACTTAACAAACAACATTCAAATATGTTAATATATTAAACAGATTTTAAAAATAAAATATTTTACTTATAAGTATTTGGTTAGCAGCGAACGAATATAATTATTATAAGTTAAAGAATACGTCTTAAAAACTTATAAGTAAAGCAACAATGTTGTGTGGAATAAAAATGAACATTAAAATAGGCATCTTTACATAATTATCTGTTTTTATTTGCGCAAATGGTGTCAGATAGGGCATTATACCACAAGGCAGATAGCTTCAGTAAGGTGGCTACCCATAAAGAGCGAATATAATAATAATAAATTTCATTTATTCAGAAACAACGATCCATTTTTGTTAGTAAAAACACACAAACAAAACAACACCTTACAATAAAATGTATTTATAAGCTAACGTGTGGAAATTAATGGCCTTTAAAATAGAGAGAAAATCACATTTCATGTCTCTCAATAGCTTTTTAATTAGGCGAAAAAGCCTTCCAAACTTACTGCACCCCACCTACATTGTAAATCCTTCGTGTAAAAGGAATATATATTTTTGTGTGCGTATGCTAATTAACACACGCACGGTTTTTCAATTGAAACTGGCACTCTTTGTTTTTTTATTTTTTTTATTTACCGTTTTGATCTGTGAATGATCTAAATCAAACAGATAGTTAAAATAACCATCTCCAAAGTCATGAGCACGCTAGGAATAGCAATCATGACCCAAAACCGCGACAAGTGAGAAGAGTGTGGAGTGGACGGACCCTGAATAGTGAATGACACGCTAGGAGCGTGATGATGATGATGAGGTATGTTAACATATAATATAATAATATTCATTAATTTTCAGACACAAGGATCCAATATTTGTTAAAAAATAATGTGTTAGTGTGAGTGATTGTGGCACTAATATTTTGCAAAAAGCATGTTTAGTTTCAAAACATATTAACATGGAACGATTGCCATTTTGAGCAATGTGCACGCGAAAACAAATTATACGAGTAGGAAGAAAGAAATAATACAATTAGTGCGTTTAGAAAAAGTGCTTTGCGTTTTATTTGAACTCACAAGTTCACAGAGCAAAAACAAAATTTTAAACAAACCTCAAACATGATGCTCATTACAGTGACACATGTGCAATAATGTACATTCCAAAACAAATGAATAAACTTAATCCTTTTTAATACAAAAAGTCTACCGATACTCCATGGACAGACATAATTAAAAGCAACACAAAATTTAAGTAAAGTTTTTCTTTACATGTCAAACATTTTAAACTATCTTATTATGACTTTTAAGACTAATACTGGTAAAAAAAAATATTAACTAAGTAATAGCTCTAAAAAGCTGCATATATTAAACGATACACTACCATATTAGGATGCTATTTTTGTGTATAACTTATTTTTAAATGAATAATTCGTTAAAAAGGAATGTCAAGATTGTTTACAACGTTGGACAAGCAATGAAAATGAACCTTAAGTGTAAATAGCTTACAAATAAAAGGCATAAGACCATACCACAAAAATAAAATAGCTAGGTATAGCATAGCAGTTCGGAACAACTCTTGCTATCTGAGCAAGCGCTATAACTCAAGAAGCCGTGCCCATAGATAGAACCCCCCCCCCCCCTCCCTCGCTACACCTTCCCCCCGCCGCCCACATAAACTTATTACTTATATAAATCAACCTCGACTAAAATATTGCTGATTTATACTCACTAGTTTCTGCTTACAAGAAATGTAAGGGATATAAATAAGAAGCACATTTCATGGTTTTATTTAAAAAGCAAACGATTTGTGATGTTGATATTTCAACGTTGCTAAGAGCCACCTGTGATTTTTTATCTGTGGAATAAATAATTATTTTATGAATATGGTCTAGGTGAATTCAATTTTATTTATGCGTTTTTTATTTTACAAGCCTGAACGGTCACTGGTCGCTTTGAATCCAAGTATGTATATGGTATACATAATGCACTTTTAAATTGAGACTAGGTACTTGTATTTACTTTTTGTATTTTTCCTGTCTATATGGAAAATTATCACTTACAGTTTTATTTTATTATCATATTTCCTTTTTTTTTGCAGCAACATCTTTTTGAGATTGTTTCTCAAAAATAATTTTGATGTTTTCGTCGTGATATTGCTATGATATACATTATAAATCATAAGTTTATTCCGTCAATATTTGCATAATAAATTCATATAGCATTGTAAGAACTTGGAAGATTACCAAGCTAAGCAACAATAAATTATTTCTTAACGGGATCACTGCCGATAAGAATTTTATTTTTATACACTACTGTATGAAAAATGTACGCAACTAACTAACATTTTTTTGCTTCACCTAGACATAGGAGAAGTTTTTCTTTTTTGTCTTGTAAACCAAAAAGTTTCATATTGTTTCACCTAGACATTGTAGACATTTTTTTGATTTCGTCTTTGAAACAAAAAGGCGAGACTCTTGGCTAGCTTGAAAAAGAGACGACTTGAATAGATGTTTTGAACAGTTAATTAAACTTGATACTTTTTTTAAAAACTCCACATGTTCTTTCCTATACCTATTCTCTTCTCCACTTTAATGAAGCCCTGGCCTAAAGAGAGTCTTTCTCAATACGTGGTTTTTTTGCTTCTTGAAAGGTCAAACTCTCCATCAGCGTCGGTAAGTGCTAAGTGAAATTCAACATTTTTAACCCTCCAGTGGTCATGTGTCCAGTTTTTATCTCAACGCAGATATATAACCTGTCTCGAGTGCGACAGACGTGACCTAAATACGAGCGGATTTATTACGGAGTCGACTGTACTCGCTTTGATTCGTCGCTTGAATTTCTGATTAACTACGTTTAAAATTTCGAGGGGCAAGACAAGGGTTGGCAGAGATAGGGTGAATTTAAAAAAAAGGTAAAGGCAGTGCGCTAGATGATGTCACATTATTCAGCGGAGTTTATCGTTAGCTCCATGAAAAATTAAAATTATTTTGTTGTATATGTTTCACTCCTTTATTTATAACGCATGATATTTTGATATATACCTATTTTTCAAAGAGATTTTTGGTAATAAGTGCCAACTTTATCAACCGCCAAATGGTATATCCTGCTTCATTACTTCACATCGTGTGTCGCTTCAACCCGTTTTGGACCGAAAGTATTTTCAACAAAAAAACAATTAAATTTCCAGTTTGTGACAGGACGATAAAGTAACTATTCATTCTTTAAAGTCGATTAAACTAATTTGCAGTGAGTCTCATATAAATTTATTTAATTTCCTTTCGACGATAAGCGTAGAATTATAATAGCTACTGAAATATTTGCTAATGAGAAAAAGTTGTCTTAAATGCGGATGTGCGGTCAATTTCAATAAAACTGTATGAATAATACTAGTATTCGTTAATAAAACTTGTTTTTTAAAGTTATTAATAGTACTTTTAATAATTAAGTAAATATTTCAAACCAGTTCTCGAGTCGAAATGATTGGCTTCATGTTTAAAGAATAATTGTTTCAAGCTCAAACGTTTTAATACAAATTCAACTTATTTTTTTACACCTTCAACCATATTTGGGGAATTAATACTGCGGTATATTTCTAAGTTCCCGTTTGACTAGGTACATCTAGGAACTTCAAATCCAATTCTGCGTATCGTATGCCTTTGAAAAAAGAACATTGCTCTCTCTGTCTCTCTGTCATTGATTTCAGTCTTGGACTGATATTACCAAATTTTTTATTCTTTTCTAAGCAGGTCATATAACCTTAGTTCGTTAGTAATGAGAGGTGTAGAGCACGGTCTAAGCTAGGGTCACCACATCCATTTATTTTTATATTTCAATTCTCTGACAATTTACTAAAATCTCTTGGCCGGTTGTTGTGCTAAAGCGTGTATACTTCTCGTGAGGCTGGTTGAGTGTAGGAGTTACGGTCGTATAGGATTTGCAACATGCTTATAGCGCACTCTCAAGTCCTACTTGTATCTCCCACAATATCTAATCTGGTAAACCATGTTCTAATATCTATCTAGCTATATCTTCAGCGTCTTAGAGAATACGTTGGTTATGGACACATTCAAAAGAATTGTTTATTTTACTTAATATATAAGAAGAGTACTACAATTATGATGTTTCAAGGAAATATTCTGGATCCAAATAAAAAAATACGCTTTTTTAATATAACTGCTTATGCGCTCCTGCATTTTCATTTTTAATAGCGTTGGTTGTGACTCTAAATCGCCTTGTTTATATTTCAAATAATTTTATTACTTGTATGTTATTTAAAAATGCATAGATCTAATACCCGCACATACCGCACAAGTAATGCCTCAACAATCAACATCTCTAAATGGGAAATTGCTATACAATAACTCACTCTCGCCATTCAAGAAATAACAACGCCAATTGGTATGCAATCAAGTGCGTTCGCGCACTTAATTCAACGACATTTAATGCACTGCTCATTGCAGTTAGACATCTGCGAAATATGACCACCGCAACATAAACTTTAACTCTTTTAAATAAGACGCACTTTAAATCATCGTTTAGAGGCCGATAAGTCGTAATGCTGGAGCGGGAATACGCAGATTTATAAGACAGTGGGAGACGTGCAGAATATTGTTTTCGATCCTGACATTCATGTTTAATGTCTTTGTTCCAATGGGATTCCACGGGGTGAGATAATACGGCAACATACGGCCGCCATCTTTGTCTTATACTAAATAGCTATAGCCCTGCCTCTCAATCAATACCCACCAAGAATTCAAGGAATCAGTGATGTCAAAGCATAGTTTTTACAAAGAGAACCTCAAATATTATCATGTACTCCCACTCCTACTCTATCACTGCACATTTTCTCATTCACAAATTCTTAGAAAAAAAAACTTAAAGTGAAGCAGAGAAGAAGTAAATGTGGCATTATACTTTATTTCACTACTCACAAAGTCATTAACTAAGAGATATATCGACAGCTCAATACAAACAACACGTAAACATGTAGGTACTCAAAACAAAACACTACGATCTACTAAACGTCAGCAAGTCCTAAGAACGATCTCGTAAACCGCCGTACAAGAGTGTAAAGTGTTAAGTGATTAACGATTAAATAATAAGCCACCTCACTCGTAAAACAAAGATTACCATACAGTTACGGCTGTAAATAGGCTATAACTTTGATTTTTACGACTAAATAATCGTAAAGGAACCCTGGCTACTCGACCGCGGCGAGTGGGTCTTGCTGGCTTTGCGCTCGAGTTAGATAGAGGGGCACTCGGATTCGGTCGCGTTGTAATTGTGGACAATGCACGGCATTTTGATGCACTTTTATTTTATGGCGTACTCGTAACATAAAACGTGGAACGTCTCAACAACGGTTACCTGCCTATTAGAGGGAAAACGAAAATGTTGGTTCTTCTGTTCTTTTTTGTACTGCTTTGACGTTTTGTTTTTTATTCGAAACCAATAGAGTGGTTCAACAATTTTATAGTAAACCTATTTAGGACTGTCGTTCGTAATATGGAACACAGTGAACTAGCCTACAATACAAACTTCTCCAGTAATATTAATATTTATTTAACGAATTAATTTCCTTCTTAATTAATAAATCCACTGCTTCTAAATAATTTTCTTATCAGTTTATTGTCAGTTTATTTCGAGAACTTGCATAGTCAAAACAAGACATTAGGTGTACCTACCTACCCACTTTATTATGCTCTGAATTAGGCTATAACATAGGTATTTGTTTTAAAAATTATTAAAAGAACCACAAACAAGTTTACAATAAGCATAATAATATAACATTTGAAGATAAAAAAAAAGATTAAACAATTGTAAACTCAAAAACGATGGTTACATTTATAGTAACAGTGGAATAAACATACGGGACTCAAGAAATGTCTTTAAAACAATTACATAACTTAAAATTATTTGTTGGTAGTATTTGTATGTGTGTTCGTGTATTAAATAAAAAAGTGTGTGAAACATAGTTCTTAGTAAATGTGTGTATGTAAATTAATATTAGTTGGTAGTAAGTAGTTTTACAATTTCTTTATTGTAAGATCTGGCACTACAATTGAAGATATCTACAGATTTTTTATTTATTTAAAATCAGTCACAGCGTCACCTACCATGTAAGTAATCAACACAAGTGTCTATTAAATAGATAGCAGTTACCCACCGCAAACAGAACAGCCCTTTCTAACCTAAGTACGAAATGATACACCGTAGGTCTAACCACCTAATTTTGCTCCGTCGGACATTTCTAGTCGACACGCACAGTGCTCCATAACGCGGTCAGCCCGGGCCAAAATTTCGTGTAATTAAACAACTGAAATTTTAACAGTGTCCAGTATAAATTTAATAAGGATGGGCCATTACGAGCGTAAATGGTCTGAATGTTTGGGTTTGCTCAAAAACCAAAATGAGCCCTGTGGAGCGCGGGACGTAAGTTTCGGCCATAATGCGGTGGCGATTTAGAAGGAGCGTAGTACCTCAGTTCATATATTAGTTACATTATATTACACACGTTAAGTAGATTTTACCTATTAAGGTATTAATAAGATGAATAGACACATATAAAGTAAGATGCAAATAAGTGGGAAGTAAATTACTATGTAGGCGACCCCAAAGCGGCTCAAAGAGCTTGTTTAGAAACAAATGTAATTTACTTCTAACAGGCACAAATTAAAACCTTATCGCCACCCGCCGCTAACAACAAAATAGTAATTTTAACGATTTTTTATTTTATTTCTTATGCCTCAAAATAAGTGACATCACGGACTTTTGCTTTCACCAAACTCTTTAATGCCTGAAAAATTACAAAACTACAAGCATTATCCTCAAATAAGGAAGTATCCTCAAAATAACAATCAGCTATATTTTAATTGAACAGCGGAACAGAGATTCCCCGTGAGTGCTGAGTAAACGTCGTGAATCGCCCAATAATAATGAAAGTGATGGCATTGACGCCGTCGGTGTATGAAGCGGCAGTTTCGGCTACATAAACAGCCCGTATACTTTTACCGCCAACTTCTAAAGACCATTAGATAAACCCTAACCCTATAATCTTAAGCGCGAGATTCCAAAAGCGCTAATGTCAAGTTAGACCAGATAAGCTCCGTGCCTCTCCCCTCCACCGGGTACGGGTGGGGCCCACGCGGACGGCTTACACGTATTCAAAATGGCTGACTTTTTGCCACAGATGGCACGAAACAAACCATTTTGTGTTTGACTACGAGAATGTAAAGAAGTGTTCAGAATATTATTTGTTAAAAAATTAAAGTTTAAAGTAATCATGTACGAGATTTATAAATGTTGTTTAGTATATATTTTTAAATACATGGTTCTCCCGATTTTTTTATTACATGGATAATATTTGAAGGTTATTTTAAATTGAACAAATAGTTTATGAAGTGAAGAAGAAAAAATAAAAGTTTATGAATTTCAATTGCATTAAAGTATTTTTTTAATTATAAAACATTTGCAGCTATACAACCCAGATTTACTTGCTTAACTAACAGTTAGAAAGGCTTTACATTTTAGAAAATCGAACATCTAAAATAGTGACAATAAGGTTGCGTGAATTTTTTGTTTTGCTTTATTTTGTGCAATACAAAATAATATGTAATACAAACTTATGTGATGCTTTTTTTGTAAGTGTAACTTCTTCGTAACCATTTAAAAAAACATCTAAGAATAATGTTAAAACAAATTAAGCACTGCATGTAATCCTCGTCTAACAATTTGAGCGGGGGTGGTTGGATATTTTCAGTCGACTCGCTTCCCGCGCCGACCGGCGCCGGCGGGTATTTCTTTTCCCTTCTTCGCTGCCAGCTACTGTGTCTACCCATCTGATATGCTTACGTACACGTTCCGCAAAGATATCAGCTATTTCTTATTTTCGTCTATTTTCCCTCTTTGTCAAACGAATTTGCTCGAGATAGGTACTACTTAAGTTAACAACTTCCTTCTGAGAACTTCACTTGTGAGTTTATAATAAAGCTCTTGTATACAGGCACGTGTACTAGTATATTTTATATAAACGTTTAGTAAATGTCATTAAACATTGTCAAATTGTAACAATGTAACCTACTCGCATGCCGTTTACAACTTTATTTAATGGAAGTAATATTGTTCTCATATATCAGAGCTAATTTACAGTAAAGGACATATTTAGTTTAACATAAAGATTGAAGAGAGAGATGTGAACAATATTATTTTACCTTAGATGATCACTTGTCTAAGTATTTTACACAACAAACCAAACGCATTGTAACAAATCTTATAAATTAAAATACGGAAACGGCATAAACATAAATTCTCATTCAATACAAATGCGTAACCGGCGGCATACTAAACTACTAGACAATGGCGGTGGTCTCTTTCAAAATTATCACATAGGTACGGACCCATTGTATCTCCGGACTGAGACGCATATCTATTTTATTTCAGCTCCATTGCCAAGAGATAGCGTTGCTGTGTATGTAAAACACATTCAAATAAGAGCAGCATGGGAGTGCGGGATATGTTATAAATTGCGGTTTTAGACTATTGTTATTGTGGATGTAAATGTGCCTACGACCGCTTTGAAAATGTCTTCAGTTTCCTCACCTACAGGAAACCTTTCGAACAATCTGCGTTACACCAAGAATGTCAACACAGCCCCTAAAATACAATACATTTTGACATTATCGTCAATGATGTTGTAATAGAAGCGAATGAGATTGTAAAAATATGGAGGTGTGAAATAAGATAAGGTGTTGCCACATTAAGCGAGGTCATTGTGTTAATGTGGCATTGAAATTGACGCTTCTACATGGCTCTCTATTCATATGGTAATCGTCGATTATATCATAATTGAGATTCCATCATGATATAAGGGCAGTTAATAACACAATCACGCAATTACTGGCCTCAGAGCACTCTGGTGTGAAAACAAACAATTGTGCGCGGGAGTTGAATACTAAGGCGCAGCGGCGCCGGCGCACGCGCCGCCCTGATATCCGTCGAAATATTTATTTTTATTTACGGTTTATGTCCGGGCCTACCAATAGGGAACCACTGGGTGACGATATATGAACGGAGCGTTGAAGTATTTTTATGATTTGTTTTCGAATTTTTCTTTGAACACAGTATAAATAACTTGGTACCTACACGATTTCCAAATATATTGTGTCACTGAAAAAATTACCGCTGCTGTATATTAATTTTGAATTACATAGAGGCACACTGGCACATTTTTTTATTGTTTTACTAGACGAAACTATGTTTGAACACCTAATAAAAAAAACTTACTAAAATACCTACTGGAATAATAATATGTCAATTTTCTAACCTACTTGAGTATCATTAAACGGTAAATAAATCAAAATGGCGGTTCGACACCACAAATCAATTGCTAATTGCATTCAAGTAGCGGTTTATTTATGTACTTCATGTTTATAACATTGCATTTATAAGTTAATCGATTGTCGGTATTATTTATTACATATAATAAATCCTTTGATGTATGTCATTATTTGATTTATTTTCGAACTTCACAAAATAGTTATTGGCAATAAATTAAATTGATAATTAGGTTTTTAGTAGGTAAGCACAAATTATATTGTGTGAAACAATGTTGCAGAAATGTAAAGCATACATACTGGTTTACCTTTTCTACTCACAGACGATTTTTGAAGTTGTTTAAAAAGGTACTAGCTGAATGACACTTTTCAAAATTATATTATGATTATTATGAGTAAAGTATTAAAGTATTATTATAAGTATATTTAATTTGAGGTGTCACAGATATGGTGATAACAATTGTAATCAGTTCTTAGGATATGATCTTTATAAATAAGAACCCAGTTTTTTAATTTGTTAAAAGTAAACTCTAACCTCGTAACTTTACCAAAAATATAACACCTAAAAGAATGGACAGACGAGATACTTTTGTATCAAGTCGAGTGCATTTTTAATCAAGCTCTAACAATACTTTTCTTAGTGTGGTACTCATTCCTTTTCTATTCCCATGAGACTCCGAGAAATAGGTGTATTACTAACATAGCAGTGTAATTAGTATTGCTGTTATGTATCATTTATTACCATTTCATTAATATGTTATATGCGTTCTCGGTGTGAATGACTAAGCCACTTGCCTACTTTAAACCTGTAGGTAGTCTACAGCTCTACACAGTGTACACATAGTTTAGTCGATACGTACGTATCTTCAATACCAGTAATTGGACACTTGACACTATCCACAAATAATAACGAAACCACATTCCTTGAAAACAAGATATTTCAAACACAAGTTCATGGATATTTTTTGAATATCTGCAATATTTAATTTTTGATTTGGCAAATCTCGAAATAAAGTAATTTAGTTGAGTATAATAAAATGTGACATCACAACTCGCAGTTCATTATAAGTACGTCAACGAGTGGTGGTGTCAAGTAGCCAATTCTCAAAGGGCCACTCTTTGAGAATTGGCAAAAACTAAAAATAAAAGACTTTTTAAAAATAAAGCTGTTAATTAAATCTATTGTTATGTAAATATTCATAAACACACTTACAGAGTATGTAATCTACATACAATAACATCTTTCGTCAACTCCCTATCTCCATAATCACTTCATTAAAAGTTTATTAAACAAAAACTATCTTTAGAAAGAATTCTCTTTCACAGAGTCTAACCTCCCAATGCTGACGAAATATTAATAGGGGCTTATATTTATTTCGGTCCACGACTTACCTTCACGAAGTGACCAGAATACCTAGCTCTCTAATTGTTGTCAAATAAGTTCAATTTTCAAACGTCGACGGGGATCTTTTTTCGCTGGTTATGAATAGGTATGCGATGTAAAATTAGCGTTCTACGTCGGGGAAACGATGCACGTGATTCCGAATTTAAATGGCCGAATCAATTTTTAATTTCACTGCAGTTACTGGGGCAAGCTCGTTGGAAAGTCTGCTTGGATTTCTGTATTTTTATTTATAACGTTTATCCACTAAACATAATGAGAGGAGAATTTAGGGATGGTATACCTACATCATTGAAAAAAAAGGTACTTTTATTACTATCAAATTAATACTAAATATATTGCACAAATCTATATAAGTACCTACATTTTTTGCGTCTGTGTTTTGTCTGTAAAGGGTCTCTTATCTTAAACTACAGAATAGGTAGGGGAAGCCCGGGCAAAACGAATATGTTAAGGGATAATGTGAATAAAACCACAATCTGATTATCAATAGAACTTTGTGTACTATTCATTTGTAGTATGCTAAATCTTTGGAAAATAATCTCATAAACTTAAAAAAATTACCGATTTCTATTTTAATTATGAGTATAAACAAAAAGTGTCAATTATCCGTTTTGCCCGACCCCTCCGGTTAAAACGGATATGCCCCAAGGGCAAAAAGAATAATATTAAATTAGTAAGAATCAGTCTTCGCAATCATCACAGAAGTAGCTGCCAACTCCTATAAAAGAAGTGTTGTCTTCATACGCCCAACTTCTGCACTGATAACACTGAATCCAATATTCAGCAGTTGGTTCAGTGTATTTGTCAGCGCACACAAAAAAGTAAAAATCTGGTTTCGGGTTTTTGTTCAGTTGTTTGAGTTAGGGTCTTTTAGCTTTAGTCTTGCTGGGGCCTGCTTATTCTAAAATCTTGGTCTTCTTACAATTTGTCTTCTGAAAAATTTTATGCTTGATGAACTTTGACGGGGGTATACGTCAAAACCTCTGATTTCCGCCTCTTGTGTTTGCGGCCTGTTTAAGGAGCAGCCATAGTACTCTACCTATAGTTAAAATTGTCAAAGTACTGATAAATTATATTTCTAACTTATGAAGGAAATAATGTTACAACTAAACGGACAATACGGATACCTATCCGTTTTGCCCAACACGCTCATATTCGAAACAAATCAAGATTTTTAATAATTATAGTATGTAAACAAAAAGTAACTATCACAAATAATACTTCAATAGACGTGCAATTGGATGAATAAAATATTTTACAGATAACTAATATGTAATACAAAAAGTTAATTAACAAACCTTGACAAAATCGTAACAAAACAACGATATTTCTCCTTTTTTATTTTCACAAAGAATGCGCTCGCGTATTGTTTTGGTTGAACTGTCATGGCGTCGCCGGCCGTGTAACGACACGACTAGAAAATTTGTCAAAGCGCCATGTTTTATAGATTTGTGGAAAAAACAGTTATTCTTTTTACCCGCACTATGCTTTTTACCCGGGCTTCCCCTACTATAGAAGTACTAGACATCTTCAACTTCAAATTACTATTTTTCCTTACTTCTTGTTCATTGTTTTTTTTTTTTATTTGAAATGGGTTAGCTTTTGTATAATAAAATTAAACTGTTTATTATTTAGATACCTATATGAAAGTAAAAGCGCAAATATATTATGACTATTGATTTACGAAAGATTTGAAAGCATGACAGATAGCTACAAATTTTGAATTAAGTATTTTAGTTTAATACAAACGAATACAATGTATTCTATCATTCAAATAGCCAAAGTACCTACTAAATAAAGTTTTTTTTGGTCTGTTCAAATGTGTGAAGGATGACCTTTGCCAAGAGCTGCTTCAAAATTAATCATTTCCTTTTTATATGAAGGTCAATCTTCAAATGTCGGACTTTAGTGTGACTGAACAAAGATATTACAAATGATCATTATCCGTGTGATATAACTAGCACGTAGGTAATATAAAGCATATTTTTGGGTAGGTAGATACAGCCTACATAGACTTAAGATTTTTTTTTAATTACAATCTGTATTTTGTCTGTAGTCTTTCTTTTAATTTAACAATACTCGAAACGAAACTGATACAAAATTATATATAAGTTTAAAGTTGTAGGTACCTACATTTTATATTTTTATGTCTAAGTGATAACAAATCCGGCAGCTTAAATTGGTGGGCCAACCTAAATGAGTATAGTTGCCGAGTCCAACATGACCCAGTGGTCAATAGGTAATGATGGATGGAGCCGTATGATACTAATGGATAAGGAAAATTCACAAAATCTTTTTGGTAATGAATTATTTATTATACCTATTTGTCCAGGTGAACGTTACTTGCACGCACGAACAGTGGCGATAGATTGACGTTACATCAAATAATGTAGAAGGTGGGTCAATTAATATACATACTTATTTTATTTAATGGCACAGTCCCGAAATAAAACTGATTATAATTTAAACAAACTTTCAGTAAAACCTACTCACCCGAAATTTTCTTCGAATATTTTGTAAAGAATACAACATCTTGAATCGTTCTATTCCGATTCTCGGTCGCTTCTATCCGCCATACGTGTGACAGAGATGGCAATATATCTATCGATCTCTTTTATTGCGCGCCATTTGAAAGCCCGTAATGGCGGCCGTATAACAAACACAATGCCTATTTTAAATTATATTTAATACGTTTTACCACGTTGACACTAGTCATCGACAGCAAAGTATGCACACTACACGTTTTTCATACACAACCTTATTGTATTTTGATAAAAACAACGTAAAATGACTTTAAAATGGGCACAGTTACATTGGGTGTTCGTCACAGAGCGCATCGGTCGCCATATCGAGATACCGATGCACAGAGACGAATTAGGATTTCTTATTATTTAAAATTGAGACTGATATTTTGATAGCCTAGAGATTGTAAGTAAAAATATGAGTCTTGGAGGTACATAAGCTGATTTTTGTTTTTTCTATTGATTTAATGTGACTTATTTTTAACTTGTCTGTAAAAATATCAAGCCTTTAAATAAAAGGTGTCTTTGACGTGATTCACATTTCGGATATTTGATCAATAACAATTATTTAATTCTCTTTTCTAGTAACTAAAGGTAAATATATAAAATAATAAAAGCTGCAACTTTTTTGACCTATCAATTGCTTAAAAATTTAAGTGATTTCTGGAACCGTATACCTGTAGCGTTAGATAAATATTTAAAAAAAAACCGACTTCAAAACTGACTACAGTGCTAATTAAAACTAAAAATTTTATACAAAAATTTAAACTAAAAAATACAAAATAATATTTAAATTACCTAACTGTTCTACGAAATTATACAAAAAACCTTTTTCCAATTTATTATATGTTATTTTTTGGAGTCGGTGCCAACCAAGCTAGATATTCTATCTACTGTAAGCAGCCAAGAGAATTTCTGGCACCGACTCCAAAAAATAACAGATAATAAATTGGAAATAGGTTTCTTGTATAATTTCGTAGATAATTTCGTAGAACAGTTAGGTAATTTAAATATTATTTTGTACTTTTTAGTTTAAATATTTTTATAAATTTTTAGTCAGTTTTGAAGTCGGTTTTTTTTAAAGAAATTTATTTTTCTATTTTTGGTTGAAATTTAATGTAAAGTGCAACATGGGTAGACCTACTAAACGCGCTGTTCAAATGCGACAGCGTCATTTGTAACAAAGTAGTAACGAAAAGGAAAACCGTTTAAAGAAGAACAGTTAAAGATTTGCCAATAGCATTTTAAATTTAGTTTGTTGTATATCGTATCATGAATTCCCTATACATATGATTTTAGGGATAAAAACTGTTCTATGTCCTTTCTCGGTACTCAAACTATCAAATCCATCGTTTCAGCGGTAAGAGTTAATTGATTTCTTACAGTAATTATATATTTCTTGAAGTAATTATATATTTTTATTGTTAGAGTTTATTGGAGGGAGGGGTTAGGAGGGGGGGGGTGGAAGAGGAGGAAGCCTCGCCTTTGACTTTGTTTTGTTACTATACTCTGGTGTTTTAATTACTATACTCCTAATTTTTAAGGAGTTCCACCATCAGCTCAGCTCCACATAATGACTATCAGACGTAACAACATATCAACATTAAGATACTAGTACGAAAACACTATACGTGCCTTCAAAATTTAAGGATTTCCCTCGATTACACCGAGATCCCACCATTAGATCTCGACTTGGCTAAAATGGAACCAACTAGAAGGTATAGCCTCTAGGTAAACTAAAATATTTTTTTTCAAATCGGTCCACAACTGACTGAGATATGCGGTAACATAGCCACAAAAAAAAACATACAGTCGAATTGATAACCTCCTCCTTTTTTGAAGTCGGTTAAAAAAACCTAATAAAGGCAGTCTTTAGCTTCATTTTTATTTAAATACTAAAAACAGAATAAAATAAATCTTTAAGGTGGGCTCCCATACAACAAAGGTGATTTTTATGGAGTTTTTTTGCTTGCTATCAATAACGACAACAGGTAGATGCTTGAAACATTCATAGAATATTAAATTGTATATTTTCTTTAAAAATTCAACCATATTAATAAATTTAGTATTATGCATATCTTAAAGTACAAATAAAAAAAAACAAATTACACTTATTAACTCTGATCTGATCTGATCTAAAAAAGAATCTGCCCAAAATCATTAAGAGTGGGAAAAGGATAGGGAGACCTTTGCCCTGCAGTAGGAACCAGACGGTCTAAATAATAATGAAAATACCTTAGTTTTATATTTTTATTTACTTTTTCATGCATGTTAATAATATTTCCTAAATTGGGAGAGCAAGACACTAAAATCAACCTGTGTTAAATGTTGTACCTAAGAACGTCTAAAACAAAACTTAATAAAGAAAAATAAAACGGTTTTATTTATAATTTAATGTTTTTTCTTTTTTTTAAATAGGTATTAGTTGTAAAAATTCAGCAGGTCTTTATAAGCTATTTACATCTCTTCTGCTTAATAAAATTATTTTATTTTATTTCAATAAAGTTTTTCTTTCGTAAAATCTATTTTATAATAACTATTTCAGCTGTAAATATTTGTTATTTAGTCAAAAAATTAAATTAAAATTATAAAAAAAACATTTAAGTCCACATATCTGAATACGGCCCTGCGCATGCACGGGCTCCGCCCATTACAGGCAACAAAAGTTGGCGGAGTTCCTTCAAAACATCTCGTTTGGAGGCCATTTTGACGATCGAGTGCGAGCAAGACAGCGCTACACAGTGCTATTATAACGGCTGTATGTGCGTGAATGAGACAATTATGCAAAGTTGGTTTAGTTTTAATGTGAGTAGCAAAAGTGCGTGGGTCTATGGCCTTGTGTGTGTGCGTTGGGTTTTATATGGCAGTGTTCGGTGTGCGAGGATGGGTAAGCGCCTGGGTACTTCCAAGTAGGCCTATTTTTATTTTATGTTTCACCGGAAATCAGACAAATCATAAAAACATTTTAAAATAAGTATTTTCATTTTAATGAATAAAATCCCAAGTTGTATTTTTGTAATGTACCTAACAGTTGAGTTGGTACAGTCGACCAAATTGAATCATGACCCACCTTATGGTCATTTTTCTACTGTCATTCTATACAAGTAGGTTGAAATGAGCTTGAACATACATTTCCTAGAAACGAACTGTTATCATTTTATTAGACACTGACAGTTACTGACAAGGCTATGATCGCTATCTGTACGAATAAGTTTGTATGAAAATCGGCGAGAACTTAGGTAAGGGTTGCAATGCAACACACAGGTAGGTAGGTAGATATTCGGGATTCGGCACAGCCGGGCGCCAAGTCTGTATCGGGAACCAGTTTCTTCATAAAAGTTCCACTGGAACTTGTGTTAGCCATGATGAAATAAAACAGTATACTTAGTTGAAGAATATAATATTTATTTTAGGTATATATTTAACAAGTGGCATTAAATTGGTAAAGTGAAAAGTGACCCGATTAGACGACTACAAATGTCACTTCCCCAATCCAAACCCCACAAATTTTCTATTGGATAAAGATCTGGAGACCTAGACGGCCATGGTATACGAGTGAATTCATCTTCATGCTGGGTAAACCAATTCGAGACAATTCTGGCAGTATGCACTGGACAGTTATCATGAACAAAGGAGAATACTGGCACTTCTTCACACAAGTAAACTGTTCGCAAAGTCGGTAACATTGATTCTTCCAATAAATTGACATAGTTTATAGTGTTCTGATGAGGAGAAATTTGAACATTTTCTCCGACACTTCCGGCGTCCATCCAGGCACACATGTTAGCTGAAATTCAGCCGGATAATTGGTTGGGCACAACGTGATCCTCTGTGTATCGCGTGTTATCGTAACGCCACGAAGTTAAGCGACCATGTTAAGAAGAGCGAAATGATTTCTCGTCTGTAAAGATGTCATTCGTAACAGTGTTGCATTTCCGCTCTCTGTTGGTTCGTGATTCAACGAACGCCATGATTATGTCGTCGTTTGTCTTCGAGGGTACCCTCTTTAGCATGCCGTCTGATCCAGCTTCTGACTGTGTTCTGACTTATTCTTAGCTCTTTGTTCTGCCGAATTGGCCATTATACGGTTTGTTTGTAGAAATTGACTTAGATTTTTATAAAATTTCAGACTTACTAGATATGCTTGACATCTGACACATGACGTTTTTTATTTTTAAAATTATAATACATTTTTCTTCGTAGTAAAAAGAGTTTGGATTATGGTCTTATTTTAAATTCATATTAAGACTGGTTTATCTAAAACATGTCTAGTGCAGTGATAATAAAGGTTAAACTTGCATAGATCTCTAACCCGTAATGACGCATTTTTATTCATATTTAAAACGTACTATGTGCAACATGCATGACAGCGAAGAAAACCTTACTACATTAATGAATACAAAGGAATAATCGGCAAAGTGGGTCATGATTCAATTTTGTCGACTGTACATTTTCCTTAGAAGTGATATGGTAATAAATAAACAGTCTATAAAATAATGATTTGGTTAAATAAAATTGTTATAATTATTTTTAAGTGACTTTAAACAATATTATTTAGCAGGTTGCTTACTTACTCTTATTTATTATTTAAATACATAACTTGTTTTCATAATATGATATATGATTATTATTTATAGGAGGTACCTAGATATGATGTATTTATAGCATACCTACTCGCATAATAAATTTTTTCCAGGTGTTTACCTCAAACACCACACTGTGCAGGAATAGAAAGTAATAGTATCTACATACCCTATGTATTAGAGTGGTTAAAAATCACCTTGTAAGTAAGTATTGCCTAACAATTTTATGAGGTACAAGGTAATTTTTATTACCTACTATTGACATTATTTTTTATTGGATAAATAAGTAGAATATACTTCAAGACCTACTTAGATCTAGGTAAATTTTTACTACCTAGTTTTAAAATCGGCTCAGTTCCTAGGTACTTTCAGAAAATTTATGTTAAATCACAAAAAAAAATACAAACTTACTTCTTTCATAAAAAAGTTGCCTCATTAAAATTTAAATTAACTACCTAGGTACCTACCTATCTATTACAAAAAAAAAACAAACTTACCAAGATAGGTAATCCTACCTAAATGATAAAGTCGCTCATGCGTGCATAACTTCGTTTTGATTTCCTCTTTTCTTTAGCAACTGTAAAAAGTTTTTGACACTAAAACTAAATATTTGTATAGAAAAAAATAGTGGTGTTTAAATTCAATCTACCCCAACAAAATAGACAACATAATCGACAAAATCACTTGTAGGGGTAAAATCGTTTTACGAGGCGCCCATTCATTCAAGTGCTTTAAAAGCATCGTAAAAGACATCGCCCAAACGACGTCAACAACTGTGACGTAACAGTTCTCACGGCCGCCCAGAGATGGCGCTAAACCCGACCCGAACCACAGACGCTCGTAAAAATAAATTTTATTATTATGACGAATATAAAACGCTTGTCGTCAATTTAAACAACATTTTACTGTGCAATAAGATTTATTTTACGATTAACAAGTGTCTTGATGAATTAATATAGCCAAATGATGAATAAAGCAATAAAATCCGCCTTTACGATCGTGTTATCGCGTTTCTATTGGCAGTTACGCTTCTTTTGATACACAGTGGAGTAGGTATTATGCAATATTATGGGTTGCTCGTAAAACTGAATCACTACTAACGTAAATATGAACTAGGTATAATAATATTGTTTGATAATGATTTTAATGAGCAATTAACATAATTTATATTTTATTTTGGTTATTAAAAGATTATAAACACATTTAAAGATTATAAAGTGTTGATTGTTTAATGTATTCTACACAATGGTTATTTTATTTTATTAACAGGATAGGAAGGCATTTTGTTAATTGTTATGACAGTTTAAACAGCATTGAGTTTTGTTGGTTCACATTTGACCTTTGCAATGGTATTCCATGGCTGCGGTCAGAGATGACGCAAGAACTTCATCACGTCACCGTTAGATGGCAGTGACTTACAAAACTACTTATCGTAGAAGGCATGAAAAATTAAGAATGGATTTTTGGACTTTTAATTTAATATTAATGTCTAGATGATTTTTCAATATTCAGATTAAAAATATTCGTCAAATAAAATTGAGCACCGCTAAATTAAAAAGGTTAATCTCACCTATGGGCACTTCTTGATGAGAGAAATTTTAAATAATTCGCTTAATTGTTCAGCCGGGTAATTTACTACCTAAAAATTTAAAATAACAAAAGATAGCTTTAGATAGGTACCTACATAAAATCATCCATCGAAAGTTTTGTAAGCTCACACAAAGCAAAATACGCACGCAGCAAAAGCAACGCTAGGTGGAGCTACTTCGACAAAAGCATTTCTGCATAGGCTCTACTTTGCTGTTCGACAAAATAGGATATTTCAAAGAATACGGTAAATACTTAATTTTAGAAAAGTGTTTGATGGTATCTTAACAATCACCTTTTTAAAAATAAATAGCAAGTATTCCAAAATTGAAGAAATGTAGACTTGCATGGTCATTGCGTTCATAGAAAGAGGTCCTTTGCTGTGATACGCCACCTATCAGAACTTTTTAGGAACTATTTTTATTACGAGATTTTCACTTCAACTTTGCCCCTGTAAATCAAATTAAGCAAGCAATATTAATAATACGAAATAATCTCGAACTACTTAAATGATTTTGAAAATAGGTACCTAGTTGGATTTATTCATGTAAAAAAAACACAATTAAAGCGCTGTATACCGAAATACAAGATATATCCATATCCTAGGTATGCAAATAAATTAATCTACAATTCGGAATGTATTTTTTTTGTGGAAATAAATACTATTATTTAAGAAAAAAACGGAAAAATTAGCTGAAAACGCCGAACCTCGCAAGTACCTACGCCTTATGCTAACAGTGATTATTTGCTGCGCTTGACGTTGAAACTTTTGAACCACCCAGTAATTTTTTTTTTTACCTAAATTAAATTCAGTTTTGGCAAAATAGAGCTCGTTCCTCGCTGAATGGATAAGGTCTTGCTATCCAACGCGGTGGTAACGCAGCCAGCATCCTCGCCCCCTTGCCTCAAACGGGAATTTTTATGAATATGTAGGTTTTAAGTTTGTTTTATTTTTATTTCATGCGTCTTTTTTGAAAATTCATTAACTAGTAGAAAGCTACGTTATTCCTAAGTAGGACCTACATATTTTTCTAATTGCATCCGTGCGAAGCCAGGTGGATTCGGTAGTAAATAAAGTAAAATACCATCTTAACTTGTATTAGTACTCACCTCTATCATCATATCAGCCTGTTGTCCACTGGCTGGACAAATGCCTCTTCAAAACTGCGCCAACTTTCACGATCCTCCACTTCTCGCATCCAGCCACTACCGGCCACCTTCCTCAGGTCATCGGTCCACCTAGCAAGGGGGCGTCCAACACTACGTTTCCCGAGACGTGGTCTCCATTCGAGAACTCACCTCTATACTTAGCTATTATTTCTCTGAAGTTATCAATACAAAAAAACAGACCAGGTACAAAAGGTTTAATTACGCAATAATCGTAAAACCCAACACTAGAAGCCGCAGATAAATTGATCGAAGCGAATCATACCATCAAGTCCTACGAGACCACTTTGATATCAATCACAGCAGCGCAGACGCAAATTATAGTAATAAACTGCAACGCACGCACCAGACAACTAGGCGCGAGCAAACACAAACACAACTCCTCACACGATGAAAACATAAACTATCTTAACTCCTTCATCTCTATTAACAGGGTGATACTTTAAACAAGTCAATAATGGTTCAATAAACGTCTCAAGAACGGCATAATAACAATCCACGTGAGTGGACCGTTCATAAAACATCGAATTTATATCGAGGCTTAGCCCCCGAGGCGTATACGAAATAATCTGAGCGGTGTTTACTGGGAGTTCTACAAATGGCGCAATTCACGTGACGTTTATGAGCTTTGGAGTAGTAAAAATCGTGTTTACGATGCGCACGGGCAGAGGACGCGGCGCGTGCGCCGGTCGGTGGCGCTTGCGAATGTTTTTGTTTTGCAGATAAGGACCTTGATGATTGCCGCTGTTCTGAGTTTTGGGGAAACTTTGGAATGTGTGGTTTGTAAAAACGCAACTTGACGTTCCTAAAATTTTTCGATTAAGAAACAATGACAGGGACTGGTGGAGGACTGGAGAAATGCCAACCCTTGCTGGGTTTTGGGTTAGTTAGTTATTGTATCTAGGTGTATGTGTTTTACTTTCGGAAAATTACGAATTTTACAAGTGATATAAGCAGGATAATATGGTTGAATGATCTGTATGAAAAGTGGGCGACTGCAAGCAGTTTTCTGTATGAATATGGTATTAATGTCTACTAGCGCCATCTATTATCCTGACCTACAAAGTCTCGCAGAAAGTACCTACATAAAAGTAAACTGATTTTAGTTTCTTTTAGTCTAGCGAGATTTAATGCAAACTTTAGATTAAAATAAATCAGTCCCTTTTGCCTTTCAATTTTTAAAAGAGAAAATAATCACATTCTAACAACATTCCAAAATTATCATTGTTAGGTAGCTTCTTATTAGATTTTTCAAACTGGAATTCCATTTACCAATCGAATAGGTGAAGTAGAGCAAGTTATCCAACATGAATTTATTTCTCTTACTCTCATTCTTTTCCACTTATACCTAACGAAAACCTACTGGATGGATAGCTTTTCCCTAGTTTGGCCTTCAAGTAAGTAAAGTATGAACTTTGGTCGTGATGAAAGACAAAAAAAATAGCAAAATCTTTACTTTTACATGTCAGCAAACCCATACAAATATTATAAAGCTAAAGAGTTTGTTTGTTTGTTTGAACGCGCTAATCTAACGAACTACCGGATTCAATTGAAAAAATCTGTCTCTGTAGGATATTCCATTTATCAAGGAAGATAAGGCTTTAAAACATCACGCACCAACTATTAGGAGCGGAGCGTCGATCAAAAATGTTGTTCATATTATACAACATAAGGTTGAATTAAAGGGGCGTGACTAATCAGGGTAGGTTGATGTGTGGCCTACTCACTGTATCTTATTAGTAAGGTATTCTCTGCATCATCGTCAAATACACTTTTTCGAAACCATGGATCATTCATATGCGCAGAATTTGACTAGCCTGCATATACAGAGTGTCCCAAAAAGAGCATGCCGAACTGTCTCTAAAGATAGCTTAGCCATAGACCTTTCAAATAAAAAAAAAGACTGATAAAAGTCTTAGTAGATAGTTTGGGAGATAATGCCACTTTTTTGTACTTTTCTTGTATGAAGAAAACAAGAAAGTGGCATTATCTCCCAAACCATGACACTTTTATAAGAGTCATGTTGTTTTTATTTGAAAGCTCTATGGCTAAGCTATCTCCAGGGTCAGTCTGGCGTGCTATTTATTGGGCGAATAGTAAAAAAATATTTAAAAAAGTAGTTTTAGAGTATATCTGAAAGGTCTATGGCTAAGCTAACTCAGTCAGTTTGGCACGCTCTTTTTGGGACACCCTGTATAGAGTTCTTTCTTTCTTTTATTGCACAAAAACAAAGATACAAAACTCACTTTCATTCATAACGGAAGAGCTGTGCTCTAGTCGTTGAAGCAATTTCCACGCTTCTCTGGACTCTGCCAGGACCTCCAACTCTCTATACGTCATGACGTCAGCTTCACTGAAAAAAGGATCAACCAAACTAGTTTTGTTACTTGAAAGTTTCGCTGTAGGGAAGTCAATTTTTGTTAAATATAAACAATCTTCAGGTTATCAGTAACAAAAGAAGTTCGCAAGTCACTAGATTAAGGCCTACTACGAGTAGTAGCCAAATTTTGGTTACTGTTAACCAATCATTTTTTTCAGAGTTTTCCCTTCAACTGCTTTGTTTTTTTGGCCTTCCTCTTCTTCTTTTCAATTCTTTTTTGCTTTCCAGTGTTGTTTTTATAAGTGTCATGGCGAACTATGAAGGTACTCGTACGTGAGGAAAAATGGTGATTTCTGTTCTCAACCATCTACATTAAGAATATATTTTTCTTGACCAATTCCAAAACTTTCTCGTTGGTTTCCCGGTCTATCCAGCTTATCCCTTTTAATCTCCTCCAAACACTACATCAAAACAGCCTCTATTCTTTCAAAACACGGTATACAGACAAATCACAAGCACAATTTAGGTAGGCAGTTTTGTTTTATCGCTGGGACTGGGAGCGACATCTCTTCTAGACAACCTTTGGGTAAAGGAAAACCATAGTAATCAATTTTGTGAAAAGGTAGCACGGTACAAAAAACAAATTAAATTAGTAACTGCACTTTAGATAGCCAAAATATGAAAACGTCTACCTACCTAATAATACTTAGATACATATTATGACGACTATGTTAGTGAAGGAGTGCGCGCTCCGGACTGCGAAACCAGCAGTTGCATGGAGAAAATGTTTGTATGATAAGTACATGCATTTGTTTTACCTAAGCCATGGATGTATGTAAAATTATAAAAGTTATGTCTATTTCTATCCGTCATCCTAGTTGCAATAGCATAAGACGCTAAATAAGTAAATAAATTAATAAATTATTTTATTTATTTATTTACTCATATACATAAAAGACTAGACGAAGAGAAAGAACTTGAGTTTGCAGATTCTGGGCCTTGTTGGCTTATGTTTATTTTTCATAAATAATGTTATGTTACGGAAGAAAACCTTAATGTCTGCCGTTTGATGATATTTCCACAGGCATTTCTAAAAAACAAGGTAATTTATTCTTATTTGAGACCACTTGAGAATGAAATAATCTTAAAATATTTTTTGAACTTTCATTTAGATACTGAAATCCAGGACAAGATAAATTTTACCAGGAAAATACCTACTTACATGTTTTCGTTGGTGGTATTTGTGTGTATTGGACCAAGTGGGTTTCCTTTTTGCACATTCTACTTATTTACTTCCTTCAGATAATTCTTAATAATGTTATTTTGCATCATTGCCAAGAATGATGGGAAGAGCAGAAATAATTTTGAAAATATCATTTACTACCCCTAATAGAGGATAGTGCATTGCTACTTTTTATTTATACCTATCATCGAAAACTAGTTGGTACCTGCCTCTACTTTCTGTTAAATTCGTATTTTATTAGGTTTATGAAAGCCTTGTGGTAAAAAATTAGGAAAACACAAAAGATCCTTACTTAAATGTCGACTGAAAACATAACATCGTCCGAGATGTTCCCGGTTTGCCTCTACTTTCTTACTTTATGTTGTTAATCCGTAATAATTAATAAGGGGTATTTAGGATCGCACGTGAACGTCCATCTCTTTAGCTGTCTTGCTTTAATAGCTACTTGCAGAACAAAAGCTCAGCTAACTCATTTAAGCTTATCTCGTTTAGCTGACGCAGTTTTCTATATTTGTTTGCAACTAAGGTTTGATTATAAAATATCTGCAACAGCTATGCGAGTTACCTAAACTAATAATATGCCTACCTTTCTGTATGCAGCCCGTATTATGTAGAGCTATTATAATCATTTGAAAGGTTCCAAAAGCCTTCATTTTTAATGACAGTATCACTGAGTGAGTGAGTAAGTGGGTAGATATGGCTGGTGCCACGGAAAGGACTGTAAGGCTATTGCGTGAAAACTTAAGTGAACTTAAGAAAATACTGTAGGCACCGATTACATCTATAGGAGTGGCTTTTTGCGCCCATCAAAGTACCGTATTCGTCCATTTCAGGACCTATGTAGGTTACACTTACAGCCTTAGACTTCATGTTCATTCAGATTTTTTTAAATCGAGCTGCTGTTAAGTCTTTGACTGCCACGAAGCTAGATAAAATAGAACATTTATTGTTAGGCGGTGGTCACCGGTAACCACCATGGCGCTCCATCTGTTAAGAAAACAGTTGTTCTGCTTCTATGCTTTTGTGCTGGTGAAACCGTAGACTTAGGTTAGGTACACACGGCCCCACGTCAGATTACCCCACTTTGATGATACCGCCGTTTTCGTAGTTTACATGGGTTACCTGACTTGCTGTCGCTATACCTACGTTTAAAAGATGGAATCTTTTAATGAAAAATTTTACTCACTGGTTATATACCCTGCTCTTCAGGCATTGCGGTAGAGGCGACGAGAAGATGTGACGCAACTTCCCAAATGCTGCCCAACCTAGCTGCACCCTTCTGGCGATTTCGCGGTCGAAGTTGTCTTTACCTAGTTGCAACACTTGCCCGAGGTAAACGTATTCCTGAACAACTTCGAGCATCTCGCCGCTGACTGCTATCGGTTCCGGGACAATATATTCGTTGAACATGACCTTAGTCTTGTCCAAGTTCATCCGGAGACCAACGCATCGCGAGGCAGTCTAGGCTGTGCATCTTTTTAAACCCCTGCAGCAGCGAGTGCAAGGCAGCGCCAAAAGCTTTTTGAAGGCGGTCGTGGCGAGACTGGACGCGGACAGTGCTATTATGCAGCACTGGACTCGCGTCCATCTCGTCAAATACCCAAAAAGTATTAAGCTAACATTGTTACTAACACTATATGGACTCTGGTTCGAAATAAACATACATATTTTATTTTTAAACCTACAACATGCCAACACGATTCAGATGTAGAGTTGCCCTCTCCAAGCAAGCATCTCCCACCATTTCGCAATCAACTTAATTTGGGGAATTCTTACCCTTACTCAAGATCCCAAGAATTTGAGGGGAATTTTGTCACTCCAAGAATTCTCTCCTACCCACTACTCATTTGACAAAGAGTGTGTTTTAATTAATTTTCCTTGCGTCTTACGACTTGAGCCCAAAAACTACCCACATATGATTTTCATAGTGAAGTTTTTAAAACATTTACAGCAGCCTGCTCATATTACATGAGTCAGTCCCATCAAATTTATTTTCTTTTTCATTCAAACATATCTTACTAAAATAAGCGTAAATTATGTTAGTTATGTAGTTAACCTCTTTGGATCACATGCCTCCTTAGCAGGAAGGACATGATTTTATTATTACCCACCGAGTGCGCATTTTTTAATAATCACAGGCAATTAGATGCGATTATCTTTTTGTCTGCAGACCGCTTAATAATACGTACTCTACACGTTAATTATTTTTTTACGTTTCCACCAACGCCATCTAGCGAGGCGGGAGAACTTTCGAAAAAGGCTTTATCTAAGACGTGCCGGTATCTGTACGAGCCTAAATTGACCAATTATAAAGTGGGGAAAAAAATCTCAGCTGCGCTGAACCTGTTTTATCGGCAAATATTTGTTTAAAGTTGTAACTGCAATAAAAATGCGAGCGTGTCTCATGGTAGGCCAGCACCAGGCAATTCATTCGTTTGATGACTTCATTTGAACGCGCGAACTGAGCTCTTGTGATAATGCGCTATTGTTTACCCACCGATAGTGCGCCTTCCATGCACGCGCCACACAGCGGTAGACAGAGACGGCAAACATCGCGCTGCACCGACTACGCAACCACACAGCCACAAACCACTCCCCATCCCGCTCGCGCTTACGCCCAAACCTAAAATCAGAGCGCGAGGGCGCTATCACTCGTAAAAACAGGTAGTAGAAGAAATAATAATCATCTTTACGACTTCTCACTCTATTTAGCACCTTGTTACGATATTGCGCGCTCATTGTGGCCCGGTCGAGGAGTGGTTGTAAAATCTTTTCTTTACTCGCCCGTTTCACTAATTGTACGTTTATGAGTTTACGACTTTGCGGCTTAACTTTTCAGTAGTAAAGTCATTATTGGGCTTTTGTCGACCCTTTTTTACGACTTGGCCCTTAGCTACTTTATAATTGCGATACTTAGTGATTGTTAACATTAAAATCTGAAAACGTTTTACTTACTGTAAGATTTATTGTTACCAAAGTTGCACAGTAGAATTTTCAGCACCTTTCAGCGCGGTTTATGTGCCTAATTGAGACTGCAAGGGTTGCGTTACAATAGGCAGACCACGTGCTCCAGTAGGTGTGATAAGAAAGGGAAAAGAGAGCGTAACTGATAATATTTATAGTCATTAGCGAAAAGGGGACGGAACAATCGGTCGAGTTGCGATCGCAGGCCGCGCGGGGCGGCGCGCGTGGCAGTTGACTGCGTGAGTCGGGCCGCGCCGGTCGCATACCGCCACAGCGCGCTCCACCGCACGTCACGACAAACTTCGCTCGCGACATCGCCCACAATACGACAACAAACAGTCCCACTTGGACCACTTCAGTCAGACTACCCGGCGCCGTACCGACCGTTTAAAAACTCGTAAAACCACGGCACGCGCTCCCGACTCGTAAAATAATCGTAAAAAGTAAACACACGTCGACTGGCCTTTATCGCCGGCCCATTATGACGCTCGAGTGACGTTTAAGAGGCAATAAAATTAATAAAATTAAATTTCATTGTCTGGTATTTGGTGTGACATTGGCGGAGGTCGCGTTATCACCGCGCGTGGGGCCGCGATGACATAAGTGTTGCCTAACATAGTGAACGATAGTGACTGGTCAGAATGAACTCCTACTTTGAGCAGGGTGGCTTCTACGGGGCGCACGGCGTGCACCAGGGCGGTGGTGGAGGCGATCAGTACCGAGGTTTTCCATTAGGACTGACATATGCCCAGCCTCACGCGCTGCATCAGCCGAGGCCGCAGGATTCGCCGTACGACGCCTCAGTTGCGGCCGCGTGTAAATTGTACGCCGGGGAACAGCAATACGCAAAAGCTGACTGTTCAAAAGCCGGTGGAGAGCAACAGAATGGGTACGGAGGGAAAGAATGGGGGTCAGGCCTGGGAGCTCTCGTGAGACCGGCAGCCTGCACACCCGAAGCGCGATACAGCGAGTCTTCAAGTCCTGGTAGAGCTCTTCCATGGGGCAACCAATGTGCGCTACCTGGCGCAGCGGCAGCCGCAGCACAACCTGTCCAGCATCAACCCACCAACCACACCTTCTACCCTTGGATGGCCATAGCAGGTCAGTGACTTTATTTTGTGTAATCACTCATTGGTACCATATCTCAAATTATCTGAACGGGCCGGAACCAAAGATATTATTTATTGCTTCATTACATATGTAAATTGTGTAAAATTATCATCTAAATCACCAGTGAAATATAAAAGGAAAATATAATTATCTACCAATTAATAGAAAAAAGAGCAAAACGACATGCATTCTCCAAGACTGAATGGCGCTAAAATGTAGCTGCGGTAGTCAAGGCAGTGGACGCAGTTAAACGACCAATTCCGGTCATGTAAGAGCGCCCAATAAGAATCGGACGCAGGTAGCGCCGACTTGTGTCAATAAAACGCACATAAAACGAACGACCCTCGTTAACATCTTATTAGCGCCGACAGATTTGAGTGTCATTATAATTTACGACAGTCATCAAATTAAGTAATAATGTCAATGAATTTGTAAATTCTGCGATTTTATGGCAGCAAAAAGCTATAACTGTAAGTTGGGTTATTGAATTTTTCAAAGTCAAATAACGTTTTTATTGCATCCTTTTAGCGAAAATTTAATGTGTTTGATTTCGATTCATTTTAAAATATTTAGAAAGACTTAAAACATAATGTTAACATGGCAGTAGATCTAAGTAACATAACACTTAATGGGGCTCTTCTATGTTAAGAGAAAAACTAGATCAGTTTTTCTCTTAACTTAAAGCTTTAAGTAAAGTGATAAGAATTTGCAGGGTAGGTGAACCGCCGCCCTTCTCTCTTTAATTACCAGCAATTCAAGTCAAAAGCATTTTGTCTGCATTTTTTATTGTAATATTATGTGATCGATCATCATATTTATAACAGAAATAGAAACATTATAATCTTAGTAGTAAGTTGGTTCAAGCACAAATTGGTGTCATGTCAATTTTATTTAAATTTATGTACATTTCAATATACGTAATCTTAAACACCTTTGTATGTACCAAAGCTAACATCATTGTATTAAATACTTACCACTAAGACAAAATTGAACTCATATTTGGTACTAACTTTTCATTCACTGCACACTTCTCTTGACATTCATGAATTAAACATAAGTAAATAAAGTATTTTTAAAAGCGTAGCATTTCGATTTTTATTAAGTTGATGGTGTCACTGTAAAATAATTATGGTGTATCTCTTTACCTAATTACATTAAAAAGGCACAGTCAGTGTGTAAAAAAAATCAGAAACATATACGACACCCTAAAACGTTTATTTATTTTACTAATATTCTAAATCTCACTGGGAACTTAAACAGCTTAACAGCATTTAGCTAATAGGTGTCACCGGTTGAAATAAAAACAATACCAATTGCTATCAAAAACCCTTAATTTTTTATCATTTAACTTCGGTGTTAAAATAAAATAAAAACTATAACTGCACATTTATCTCAATCAGTCAGCCATAAAATTGCTTTAACTACATTATAATATCTTAGCCGCCCAAATCAGCTGGCCGCGGCATTTTAGCGCCCGCCGCGTTGACGGGAGGCGCGCCCGCGCCGCTAGGTCAATGCCCCGGTCTAGTTTGGGCGCATTATTATAGCTAATGCCACTGGTCACTGTGCCCAACTGTTCACTGGCTGGTGCCGAATACCGATGGAAACTAGATGAGACGTGATCTGAAAAAAAAATTGTTATCTTTCAATTGCTGAATTTTTTAGAACGTTTTAAATTGCCTACTTTGATGCGCTTATGATTAATAAGTATAATTCTAAAATTACACGACTTTGTCCCTCTACTCGAGCTTAGAACCAAATGTGCCAATAAAATCTCTGTAATCAAAATAGGAAAGAGGCTACAAAATAAACAGTTATAACGTTTTTGAACACTCACAATTAACACTTATTATATCTACAAAATTTATTCAAACTGCAACGTCTAAAATCTAACAATTTGTTAAAGGTATATTTTTGAAGAACATTTTTTCTGGAATAAATCAAATTCACCATTGTAGTTAAACTGGATCTTGATAAAAACTGTGATCAGATAACGTTAAATAGAAACGTCTGGTTTAGGAAATCATTCATTATACTTATTATTTGATGCCTAATGTGATAAATTTCATTTGCATATAACTTAAAGAAAATCAAGCTGTTATTCCTCTTAACTAGCTACTTATTAGCACATAAGAAAGTAGGTAGGTGAGATTGTATTAAATACCTAAATAGGAGCCAAGTCAGGAGAACTTGACTCCAATAATTGTCTTATTGGAGTCAAGTTCTCCTGACTTGGCTCCTATTTAGGTATTTAATACAATCTCACCTACCTACTTTCTTATGTTCACTTGTACGGTAACTATTATATGATCTGTGATCGTCTGATCGTACTTAGATTTATTTTTGTGTTTTTTTTAAATCAATTCAATTTCGCTTCAAAAATACCTACCTCAAAATAATAAATTGATAGAGTCGAGGAAAAAGTCCGGAAAAATATTTTTCAATCTTGTTTCCTCCCACGAGTACCTACCTACAAGAGTTACAATTGGACATTACTACCTAAATCCAACAAGAATAAGCTATTGGAATGACAAAATAATGTCGATGTACGCTCGGAACTTAAAACCAATGTAAAATTATCCTAATAAGAATTTCTAATACGGAATGTATCCGACCGTGAAGCCGTGGGATGCCCAGAAAAAAAAACTAGTCACTCCTTCATCCCTACTATGTCGAACTCGCATTACTACTGCGTAATTAACCCAACGCGTGTGGTCCCGCCTCTCATAACTCATGCGACTTGATAAAATTAAGTAACACAAGCTAAAAAATAAAAACAAAAATAAGTAGTCGCTCTGTCAGCCATATTTCACTCGGGTTCACGCAACACGGCCCGCGAAACAATACAAGGACGTTGGACGTATCAGCTCTGGCTTGACCGTTGCCAGCTCACTCGAATGGTAATCGGGATTCTAAAAGATCGGATGATAAACTATCTCATAAAAAAATCGTGACGTAAAACGATAGCAAATATGTCTAAAAAATATTCCACTCTAAAAATTGTGCTGCTGGCTAGTAAGAAATTATTTTAAACTGAAATTAAACGGAGTGGTTTTCTTTCCTTACTTAGCTGTTGTTATTTAACATTGTAATTTTTAATATTAATGTAATATCTTTGAGATTTAAAAGCCAGTCTGTCAGATTTGTATAAAATCCGTTTTAAACTTTAAGCCGAATTAATTTCATTGAAGTTTGGTGGCTTATTTATCATCGTAGGTTTGCTAAGTATTTTTGAATTATTTACTTAACTATACATACCTACCTGAGTATTTTCTTTTACAATATTAAATATGCTTAGGGTACTGGACAGACTGGAATGAAGATTTAATTTCTAAACTGACCTAATATTATAATATATTTTTTTTATTAGTTAAGATTATTATTCTAACACTTTTAGATGAGTCGAATAATTTGTAAAAAAATATTTAGTAAAAAGTTTTAATTACATAAAAATATTTAGTAAACTATTACTCTCAAAAAAACTATTAAAGAGATTTTGTGTAATTGTTCTACTTACTATTTTTTCGTTAATTTGTGCGAAATTAATTATGTTATATAAATTAATTAACAAATTTAATAATAAAACAACCATATATTTCGAATTCCCTTGACGGAAGAAACTGGAAGAAATATAAAAAATAGTTCTCCATGGAAAACTGAATAAGCTTCTACGGAACTCTACTTAAACCGCCACTCACGATTACCAATATGGAGGGAGTTATTTTGCTTGCGTTTAAAAACTTGGTCTAACCTCATGGCGGGCTGACCCTATAATTTCTAAACCAGTTCCAAAATTGGCGACTTAATACCCTGCAGGCACCACCGTTTTAAATAAAACTTTATCAAAGGAAATGAGATATTGTAATCACTACCTAGGTTACTTGCAGAAGGTTTTCTTACTCAGTAGCAAGCAATCTTAAACTACACATTTTTGTAAAAAACATCCATGCTCTTGTTAAAATGTTTTTTTTTTAATTTTTTTTTGTTGTCTATTTTTATTTGTAATTTACTTAAAAAAATAAATTAGTAAAAAAAGTATTAACACAATACTTTAATTAATTTTTTTACAAAATCGGTTCAATGGATAAGGTATGAAAAGGTGGCTTAAAGTTACTTTAGAATTTCTATTATTAGTAGGGATTCAAGCCTATACCTCCTGTAAAAATAAAAAAATATATTTAATATTCAGGACGGGTGAGTAGTTCAGTGCAAAACGTGTAATGAGTAGGTTTTAATAAAATCGCAAAGCGCGCCATCTCCAATTCCTTTAATATCGGTAATTTAGAATCATTATTCATTTACAAACACAAAAATAAGATTAATCCTTGAGAATTTTTCCGCAACATTGTTACTTATAGTATAGTTGATTCTGTGTTGAAGAATGTGGTCCGCGTCATAGTCTCTACAGTACAGTGCATCGCATAGAAAGTAACTCTACTTCACAGAATAAATATTTTTGAGCTTGAAAATTTAATCTTCGTTTTAATAAATCTGTGGACTGGTTAGGTTTTTCATACAACTTTTTGATGTTTATTTTATACCGTATTATTATATTAATCCCTTTAATTATTTGCATATAATTAAAGTTAAATAATAACTGATATTTCAAGTCAAGGGGCGTAAAAAATAAAAAAGTTTTCTTTGCATCCCAGGCTTCTACACTGCCAATATTTTATTAGAAATCATCGTTATAATATAAAACTTAAATAATTTAATAACCAAACATTTTTAGGTAAATACAGTGTGTCCCTGGATAAAGTGCAATCCTGAAAGGGGATGAAACTAGACCATGAATAATTGACTAGAAAAATATTAAAAAAATATATAAAAAAATATTGTAGGAGTTATTGGTATTTTAAGATTTTCATGTTTCATTAAGGACTCTTATGTACAAAAGTATTGATTTCTTCCAAAATAATGGGTCTATTTCTTTGAAAAAAAAACAGTATGCCTAATACCTGGCGATGACCATGAAATAATAAATAGTCCGCAAAAAAGTAACTATCTTGGGTAAAAAAATGTATTTTTATAAAAAAAAAATGATTTTTTTAGGCGTTTATTTTTAAAAAACTTCAAATTACTAAAAAAATGTGCCCTATAACTATGTAATTTTATAGCTTACTTTTATTCTTTACCATTTTAGCTTCCAAATAAAAAAAAAAACCAATGTTCTAACTAAAAAAACACGCTATCTACGAACTTTTAAAGTGGAGCCTAATCGTGTTACCGTGCAGGTAATTGGTTTTTTTTTTATTTGGAAGCTAAAATGGTAAAGAATAAAAGTAAGCTATAAAATTACATAGTTATAGGGCACATTTTTTTAGTAATTTGAAGTTTTTTAAAATAAACGTCTAAAAAAATCATTTTTTTACCCAAGATAGTTACTTCTTTGCGGACTATTTATTATTTTATGGTCATCGCCAGGTATTAGGCATACTGTTTTTTTTTTTCAAAGAAATAGACCCATTATTTTGGAAGAAATCAATACTTTTGTACATAGAGTCCTTAATGAAACATGAAAATCTTAAAATACCAATAAATCCTACAATATTTTTTTAAATTTTTTTAAAATATTTTTCTAGTCAATGATTCATGGTCTAGTTTCATCCCCTTTCGGGATTGCACTTTATCCAGGGACACACTGTATAATTTAGATATTTGTAAATGAACAAAGATTTACGAATATTGTAGAACTCTACGTAATAATAAAGTAATTATTTTTAGGCATTGTTATTGTGTGCCTTACAATTGAGTTCGTAAGTAGGTACCTACTTTGTTATAGACGGTAATGGTAACCCAAATTTGTTCGGCCTTCAACCGCACACAATAAAAACAAACAGAAACACACACAAATACCAGCATAATAGCCGGTAACAGTCGCCAGCCATAAACTAATAATGGGGGAGATATGTTTTATGGTTTTCAAGTTCTGAATACGTACCTATTATGAGAGCTTTTTTAAACTTTAGTGCAGTGTAAACCGTCTGTGCGTAAGCACGTTCTTTGCGTTTAAATTGGCAGCGTTTGAAAAATAAAAAAGTATTCCAAATTAAAATCGGGTTGAATTGAAGATTGACGGACCCGCTACGTTGGAGGAGGTGTGCCTGCGCTTGTTTCCCGCCTGTTTGCGGCGCGCGCGGCGGCCATCTTGGATAAGGATCGATCATAGGTGCGCAGCTGTGAAGTGATAAATATGAACCCCAGCTACCTCGCAGTGTTGTCTTGTGTACTTCAAACGTCACATCAAAGAATATCTGCAATGAAGAATTTGTGTCAAACTAACTTCAATATTTTATTTTTGTTTCTAAAATTCTAGTCTTAAAAGGCGGAATATAAGTATGAGCATAACTTATTTATTATGAACATCGTTATGTTACAACCTATTTCTGCTTGTTATAATTATTGTATTTCGCTATAAAAATAATAATGTTATGAACATACACGTATGGTATAACAGATACTGAAACGTATGTAAGTTTATATCTAAAAGGGTCGTACAAAATCGTCTATCTCGGAAACCGTGACCTGAACCTATTACGCGTTGCATTGAAAATCACAGTCTGACGGCTAGCTCTTGCGGTTTGCCTCCTCAATACCTGCAATCCCGCCGATAGTTAGGAGGTGCTTCACAATTTCTTTTGTTCTATTTCCTCTGCAATTGTTTTTTCCTTTGTTTGTTTCTATGAACGGCTACATCGATGGTGGTGGCAAGTTAACTTAAAATAAAAAAGAGCAATAAACAAGATACTAATAAACAGTACATTTATATGCAAATTAACCCGCTTTACAATATTAGTCTTATTAAAAATACAAAAAAGTGCTAAAGAAAGTTATGATTTTAAAACTTGTAAATAATGTTTGTTTTGTAGAATATTTCATTACACGTCTGGCATTCAATTTATATTATAATAAAACTGTAGAGGGTCGAATTTTGTACATTGATTAAAAAAACATATTAAGATCTGTGCAGTACAACTCGGCCAATGTTCAGTCAGTGTTTTTGATTATTTTCTGTATGTATGTTTGTTTCATAAAGACTGGGAATCAGCTGAATTAATTTTGATGCTCATGCCCTAATTTAAACTGTAAAGTCCAGTGCACAACTTAGGCTGTGTTTCATGTCAATAGGATATGTACTGTCAGAGATGCAGGATGATCTCCCTTCATCATACGACGTAGTACAAATTAGAGTTCACGATTACTGGACGGTGAGGGAGTATTAGTCATATTGTACAGCAAAGCAAGTTTACGTTGACGGAGTCGCTTGTAACCACTAGTAAATAGTAAATCCATTGAAATAGCAAGAACTCAAACTACGCACAAATATTTTTTTAATAAAAATTTCGTTTACTTTCCCTGAAATAACTATACCTACTGAAGAAACTCATGAAGGATAAATTCAATTTGTGTTTGACATAGTGTTTGATTGAAATTTACTTTGAATAAAAGTCACCATATTGACCTGCGATCATAAATATCGTGTTTGTGTTGGTTGTATGTAAATAAGTGTGTATGAAAACTTGTCTGGTCCGTCAGTCGCACGCGGTGAATTATTAAGTTAGGCTTGATCTCCATCAATATAAAGCAACTGAATACATACGAAATCTGTTTTCAAAACACAAAGACCTCTTTTTACCCGACTGTGGAAAGAGGGTTATATTTTTAGCAATATGGGTATCAAATTAAAGCCAGTGCAAGATCATTTTAAAAATATAATGATTTTTGCAATCGGGGGTTTTGTTTTTTCAATAATTCTGTTTGCTTGTTTATTTACATATTCAATACTATTTTCGAATAAAAAAAACTTGCACATAAACTTGATATTTCATATGATAACCATTGCTGCCAAAAATATGAATTTCTTTAGTTTGTCCATGTATTTTTTTATTACTTTCAATGTCCTATATTCCTACTAAGGTCAGGACCAAAACCTATGGCCGTGTTTTTACTAAAAATATATTAAATTCGGTGATTCTTTTCATTTTGTATAGTGACACAATCGCCTATATCATCATCTCAACAACACAAAATTAAAACTCGCTTTGTAAGACGTAAAAAAAAACAAAAATAAAGATTTTCTCCATCTCCAATACTCGCTTCGCTTAGCTCCAAGCCTGGACAGGCGTCCTAACCCAAGCTGATGCCTGTCTTGTAATTAATTGTTGCACGATACCCCACACTGGAGGCGCCCAGACTGGATTTGAATACTCAAGCAGATGCTAAAATATTTGCAATGAATAAATTCATGTCAGAAATATAAAAAAAATGATATAAAAAAGTAGGGTTTCTAAAACTGCGACTGAAACAATTCTACATGTGGTTATTACTATTATTGCAGACATGACAATATCTTTCTGTTAAACTTTCGTTCATCAGGCGTTTATGTTTGATTTCCAGCAACAAAATAGTGGTCCCACTAGAAGATGGTCGGTGAATTTTTGTAAGCGAAATTTATTTCGTAAAAACTTGCAAAGAAAATGCTTAAATTTTAAAAACCAAAACAATTGTATATTTTGAATTTTGCGTATAAATATTTTTTTAAAGAAATCAAAACAATTTGTACCTGGCTGGCACTTACAGCTTGTCCAGGCCATTAGCGTGAAATATGCAATACTAAAAGGTCTTTACCTTTACTCTATCCTTTCGCAACTAAATTGCATCGGCTAATTTTGCGAGCTAACCCGTTCTAAGTAACTATTAAACCATATTTAATTCCACATAAACAGTGCACGGTTACACACACTTCATATAAATAACTACACTGCACAGTGCTCCACTATCCTTTCATTTGGAATAAAAATCAATAGGATGACATACAATTTTCATTTTTATTGCGATCACCTAAAGGTACAGTTTTCATTCAACAAAATTTGGCTAACAAAATGTACGAGTGAACCTTGTGCTTACGACATAGAGCCTGTTATTCGTTGTTGTTTAAATCTTTTAAGATATTTCGAAGCTATTTCTTTGATATACAGGGCTTCGTGCCGAAACTAGCGTTTTACGGAACAATGTGTCTTCTTTTTAAACTAAGTCGGTTAATAGTGTTGGTTCCATTATGATTCTCACACAAAACACCTTTTGTTTGATCGTGGTATTGTCTGGTCGTGTAACGCGGACTAAACCTCAGGTTGATTGACTTTAATTGCCAAATTATTGCGAAATAGAAATGATTATCTTATAAATAAGTGCTTATAAAATTAATCTAATTTCATTAATCTTTTGTCCTTTGATGAATTTACCGTCGAAATTGCCTAAACAGTTTAAGTTAAGAAAAATGTACAGTTGGATATAAATTGTGTAAATATCACCTATTTACAAGGAGCGTATTTAGCAAGCAAATACTTGCATACTTTAATTTTATTTATTTACCTCACAATAATCAAGTCTTATTGTGATTTGTTGCGGTTAAATATATGCTTGAAAAATTATATTAAAGAAAGAAAGCTGTCTTAAAGTATACTATACTATAAAACACTTGAACTTTGTATTCGCTGAAATCTTATGACTCTTTTCTCAGTTAAAAATAGTTAAACGTGAACTTCGGAATCGTACGGTTTTTAATAGGTACGTTTACCTTGTTTTATAAGACTATAGCTACTTCTTAATTATCCCTGGTCAATCAACACTCGGATTGCTCCCCGTGGCTAATCCAACCGATCTAGCACGGCACTCAGAATTAGACGCGGTCCTCGTTGTAATGACCAATAAAGTTTATCACACCATTCCAGTAGGAATCAAGATAATTATCCACCAATAAAAAATTATGAACGCACCGATTGTTAGTGTTATACCGTAGTTGGTGAAAGTCCGCGCACAGTGTTTTACAGTGTGGCGAAAATTTAATGATACTTTTTGTAGAAACTATGACTTCCAACAATACCGGATTGTTTTAGAAACTACACTGTATCGGAGAGAACGTGCGCTGGCGCCGGATACATGATGTATGGCCCCTCCACACACGCGGCTAATAAACCCTTCCAGCGTAAGGACAGACTCTGCGAAGTATACCTGTCTCGGTCCGTTGCTCATTTTTAACAATCGTTGTATTTAATGGATAACGCGAAAGTCATTTCACTGTATGTGCCTGCTCGAGTTAGGAGCAATTATTTTGTAGCCTTGTATTTTAAGAACATAAAAAAGTATATTTTGCATTAATTACCGCTAGCCAATTCTCTACGTAACTTGTGTACTCGTTATAATTTAACTCGGACGAATTTCTTAATTGTTTGTTCACATATAGTTAACTAGTGATAATAATCTTGTTGCAGCATTTTCCTTGGGAATCGGTTTTTTAATATAGTCGTCATGAGTGTAAGCAAAGATCAGATGAGTGAGACAACATTATCTATCACAGTTGTGGCTTAAAAATTAAAGTCACGGCACGATAAAACGGTCAAAAGCCTAACTTCAGTTAAACGATACATGCGGGTCAAAAAAAGGAACGTTTCTATTATAGTGGCCGCTTTTTTACCGCAGACTCTGTCCAGAAACACAATCGTAAATTATAATTTATTAGCCCCCAGGACTACAAAATTAAGATATCCACCTTTCCGTATCTATGGCGGCGTCCTTTTAGTTTTTAATTTTTAAAAATCATTCAGTATCGTTAAGTTTTTCAGTAGAGACAGACGTTTGTAGTATCGTACTAATATGTAGTGCAATTGCAAGATTTCCTATTGTGCTAAGTGTATCACAAACAGTGACCGTTATGCATATTAAGTCATCAGAATTGCCAAGCCATCGTGACCTACCACAGTTACCTACCAATTTTCTGTCGGCATTTGATCAAAACGTTTCTAACATGCGATGTGATGCGGCACACGTACCGCCAATTTACGCATGGGCTTCAACAGCAGCTGTCATTGCCAAAAAAGGATGCAAGACTTCGAATATTCTGATGTCTTCAAATTGAAGATGGACTCAGCGGCTCCAAAAGAATCAGCATTGTTATAATAACGAAGGCGTAAGGTTTTACTTTTCAAACGCACTACACGAGATGCATTTCGTTGTCAACCCACGAGCGCGGGAATCATCGGCGCGGGCGCAGAATTTTGATGCGAATTTCCTTCTGCATATTGCGATACATAAACATTACGCGGCTCGCCGTCATGTTTACAACGGAAAGTACAGTCGCGATCTGTGTCTTAAACACTCCTTATAATGTGTTTTAAATTACTTATGAAATTATAAATCGTATCAAACCTATTGTTGGAATTGCAATTTTAAAGAAATGCACGCGCGAAGACAAACTTTAAATTGCTGCTTTATACTTTATGTGATAAATTGTATTGGTGCCACAAAACGTTTTGCAGCCTTAAGAGGTCTAACATGATTATGAATGCGAGTGCACGTAGCCGCCGCTTCAGAAAATATAACTCCCCAAACACGTAAAACCAAACAAAGTCTTTCGCGGTGAATAAGTAGGTTTGAACCAAAAACCTGCACTCGCAACAAAACAGTAAAACTAGTCTGGTTTAATAACAGTTTAAATTAGCTTTCAATTATCGCTGGGGCAATTACTTAGTTCTATGAATAATTTAGCGCGGGAGGTAATTTTCTTTGGCGTGACGCGCTGTGTTTGCAATAGGTCATGAGTGTCATGACACAAGTGATCGAGGTAAAGAGAAAATTATCCAGTTACAGTTAAAACTTGTAAACTTAAAAGGAAAAGCAATGAGGCAATAAATTATGTCCACAGGGTTCCTAGTTTCCAAACAGTGTGCAAGGTATGTGACACACAAGTGGTTTTAATTGGATGTTTTGCAGAAAATTCTACAAATTTGGAGTGTGGTACAGGCCGTCCTGAATATTCAAACCGCATTACTTGACACAGCTAGTGAATTATATCGCATAATTGTGATTATTTTATCCGGCACTTAAGGCTTAATTAGATAGTTATTATTTCTCTTAATACAAGCGCCTCTGACACGGCGCGTTAACTAAATTTATTAGATTAAGTAAATTTTCTGTCTGATGATAATGATAATAACAACACTTACAAACAGTATTTAGGTAACCATATAGTTTTATAAGGACAATGTAATAAAAAAACGAGTTTACATTCCATTTGAAAATTTTAGAAAAAAATTCAAGTCTAGACTTACTCTCCACACTTATTTTTCGCCTCACATTGAAGGCGGAACGACCACCCCGCGCTTCCGTTAGCCCGCTGACCTCGTTCTAGTGGAGTTCAGACACAACAACCATTTGTATCCTAACTCAGTACTCATAGCTGTTTCCGACAGTAAAAAAAAATGTTATTAAAAAGTAATATTACTAAAAACCTAAAAGAAAAAATCCGCACGCATACATTTTACTCAAACCATAAACAGTTTCAAAACTAAATACTTATTTATCCGATCTATATCGAGTAATAAAATAACGCATGTTCACAGTGCAAACATAATAGCCTATTTAGGTAATTAATTGTCCTAATTTAAATAAATTAACTATACGCCGGGCGATCCACAAACATCGATCCTGATGCGGCAATTTAAATTCAAATCTGTCGGGACAAATCCTTTTGTAAGTATTTATTCTAATTTGTTTCTATTTCATATCCTCGTTTCTAAAAAAACTTATTTCCAGATTTTGTGCACATTACCTACCGAATGACACGGTAAATCATAAATATTTGAATAACATTTAACTTAGATTTGTTTAAAGTAGAGTAGCAGTCAGTCAAATTAATGTATCTTTTAGTGTACGAACGTGCAGATATACGCAACTTCTTATGTGAATATTGAAGCAACCACTACAACGTTTCATATCTCTGCACACTAAGTAATTAGTCGGCGATTAATTTTAAAACTTCATTAACGGGAAGGCAGAGCCGTATCTGTCGATTCGCGCATTCATTTTGCGTATAAAGCCGTGGGCACACGACAGTAGCTCGAATTAAGATAATGTTCACACCTGCCCGCCGAGCATAAAACGTCACATTGTCGACTAAAGGCAGTTATGTCGGTCAGTTTACGACTCAACAGCGACCACCGGGCCGCGACATGACGATTGCCAAGGAAATTATCGGCTTTTATGCTATCTGCAATTCCGATACAGTACTGAATATTTTATGATGTGTTATCAGTAATTTTGTTTTAATAATGATTTTTAATGCTGTTTTATATCAGCTGTCGGGAAAAATATCTGTAAATTATGTTTAATTAAATATTAAACACTTTATTTTAACTGCTTGAATATGACGAATATAAATGCCGTAACATGTTTTTGTCCAATGTGACGTCAGCGCTGCTCACTGTGCGGTCTTTAAACGGGCCTCGTCACGAAGCAAGCAAGCTTACAGTCCCTTCGTTTTATTGCGGTTCTGTTCACAACGTATTTTATAGGATCAGCTGTTCGATTGCGTCACTACAGCTGTTTAGAGAAGACAATTTTCCTGCTTAAAATTCATTGAACTGCTTGAGTGCTAGGGTGTAGAAATTTAGCGCCCGTGAACATAATTTCTTTTTAAATTATTGATACCTAATCCAATTGGCAAATTAGTTCATGTTTAATTAAGAAGTGCTAAATGAAAAAAACAATATGGTTTCTTTAGTTGGTTATATTTTATAAGTTGAGGTAAATACAGTTGTGGACGTACGTAAATACGTTGTCTTACTACTGTTTAGGTAGGTAACCAAGGTCCTATTTTGTAACGGTATAAATAGGAGGTAGGAATTTTGCGCAAATTTTTGTGCTTTTCCGTTAAAGAATTCACAAAGCAAATAAAGACATAAAACCACAGGTACGCAACTATTGTCTGATGCAATAAAAGGATTTATTGTTTTATGGTCTAAAAATTTTGCACAATTTTTATGGTTACAGGTAGAGACTAATAGTTCACTGAATGGACAACTTGTTTGAATAAACAATACACTTTTTAGAAATGAATTTTAGCTTTTAAAACGCTCAGGTAACGGTATTAGTTGTGCGCCAGAACTTTAAAATGTGCCAAGTCGCATTGCAAACTAAAATATTTATTAAAATCTAATATTATTTAACTAGGCACAACGTGGTGATTTAATACTGAAATAACATTGAATATTAATGTACCACTGTGTACTGATAATGATTTATTACATCAAGTTATCTCTACTTCACACGTAGATCAATTAATATGTAAATATGTTTTAATTTTAATGAAGACACAAATCATCATAATTGAAGGGTGAAGCATTTCAGTGCTATTATTTGCGGTCAGAGGGCTTCGTTATGATAATAACTATTTGTAAGAAACCGGAAGACATTACGGCTCTGTGTTAGAACGTTATTACTTTTTTAGTGCCCCATACTTTTTTGGACAAAGCTGAAACTTATTCTGTAATACGATCTCATTTGTTTGTTTCAAGGACTTCCAAAAATAAATTGTTAGAGTGTGTATTTGTTACTATTTTCAAGTCATAGATCAACTGGCTCCTATCGATTAACCATCGCTAAATTAATTCATACAGTTTGTAATTCAATGTAAATTGCTAGTTTCATAAACCTGTAAAATCGTGATCAAGACAGATTTGACTGGCGCAGTTTTTAAAACGCCTGAAGCCATAGAAAATTATTGTTTTGCAATAAGGCAAAAATCTTGATTAGGGCAGTAATAATATACAATTACGAAAATATTTTGTTTACACTTATTAAATTGATTGCGATTTGATAGATCAGATGACTCAAATTGTTAGACCTACTTACTAAGATTTTGCTACTTGCACTACGGTTTTTCAGATGATTAAACTGAAACTGTACAATATTTTAAAATGTTTTAGGAGTCCGTACCCAAAGAGTAAAAACAGGACCCTTTACTAGGACTCCACTGTCCGTCTGTCTGTCTGTCACCAGACTGTATCACATGAACAATGAGAGCTAGATAGTTGAAATTTTCACAGATAATTATTCTTTTGCCTAATGATGTATTACTGTGGGGTTCGGCTTGTATCCTTTGGGTACAGAATCCTAAAAAGTTGAGTACTACGCTTAGGAAATCTGTTAACACTATCCAATACCTTTGTTGTTTAAAAAAACTGTATAATCACTCGAATTTCCCGATCTTCGCAAATCATAATGCGCGAGTGGCACGCGGGTCACGTGACTGCGGCCTGCGTCCGCGCTGGATTATTGAATCCGCGACAGTCGTTTCGTGGCACGTCGTAAATCGATGCGCGTCTCTCCATTGTTCCTGCCGATGTCAAAGATCAGTAATTTGCCATTGTGAGCACAAGGGCGGGCTTATACTGTAAACGTAGCGAAACATACAAATGTCGAGTTAAGAAACCATTAATCATTAATAATAGTAAAAAATATTAACAAGATACAACTTGCACAAGCAGACGCAAATTATAAAATACAATTTATTTTGAATTTACCTCATAACAAATTTTGTCCAAAAACCATAATGAGCTTTACCACTGGGATAAGATGGAACCACAAATCCACAACCGTTCAAGCGGAACCGTGTGAAAAGTTATCTTCGTATTATTTTTCAATTTATGCAAATGCTAATCTTTATGATATGAATACGCTATAACTCCTTGCGTTTTCTTAGATCTAAATATTAAGGCTGCAAAAAGTGATTTATGATGTCTGACTATGTTTTTCAAGCGCTAAAAAATCTAGCCGAGTCGTGTAGGTAGCAAATACCGAAAGATTAATTAAGTAATTCGTTACGTGGCTGTAGTGAAATATTAAAGTAATTAAAATGAAATTGGATAGCTGAAACAAATATCCGGCGACTCAGAAAAAAACTGTTGCTACTGTCTGTAGAAAAGCATAATTTATCAAAGACAATGCAACCTTAGATAAATACAATACAACAAATAAATCATTGCACTGCACAGTCCGACTGGTTTACCTCCATAAATTGTAATTTTACTGAGTTTTTTTTTATATTGTGCCCTTTATGTTGTTTATTTTCGTATGTCTATTTATTAATATGTATTTTCTTTCTTTCATTGACAAGCAAAAAAATATGAATTTGGATAGAATACGAAGTGCACATTTGGACATCTGTTTTTGATATTGCTAATCGTTTTTATAGATAACATCCAAATTACACAATACAGTACAGACGATGGAGTATAGTCGACCCCGTAACATAGTCGATTACGGGAAAGTACAGGCCGTTAGTCCCTCCACCCTTCACGTGCCTGCTTACGCTGCGGACGCTGTAGGGTTGAACATAAAATAATAATATAATAGTTTTTACTATTTTTGAACACCAAGTGTTCTTTATTATTTATATAAGTTGATTTGAGCCCACGACCTTTGGCTAACCGGTCCAACGCTTTTACCAACTGAGCTAGCGGTTAGCCAAAGGTCATGGGTTCTAATCCTACCTGTGTGCAAATTTTTGGTTTCTTATTCAAATATATTTTAAGCGTTGTTTTTTAAATAAGTTAGTGAGAAGTTTTTCCGCACATTAGAGTACCCTCGCGGAAAATACAACGTAAATCAGTCGATTTAACCAGACGTACAGATCGATTTATCTGCTGTGTTACCAAAAATATACAATTTTGTATCATATAGTTTTACCCGTTTTAACCGTTGTTTTGGTTAACAATATGATAAACTGTCTACTGTGTGTAAATACTATGTAAATGTGGACACATGTTTTTGTAAATAAATATAGATATATCAATTGATATCGTTTATTGCTTAATTAAAGAAAACGATCTAGGCGGTCTTATCGCTTGGAGCGATCTCATCCAGTCAACTTTTAGGTTAAGAAGAACAATAATATTCAAGAAAAAAGGGTAGCACAGAGCAAGAAAAAGTAACTAATTATAATAAGTAAATATACATAAAATACATAAATTATAAAAAAATACATTATACATACCTTAACTTAATTTCAAGTCGTGATCGGTTTTTGAAGGCTCAATGGATATAATATGCAATTTATTTGCAATGGAGGTTGATATTTCGCCAACCCTAGATGCCAGCGAACTCGCAGGGAATTGATTGCAGTACAGTTAGCCACATAGGTACAACGTTGTGGGAAAAATACATGCATTTTATTTCATGAATAAATTCTATATGAATTAAATAAAAAAAAATACTATGTATAATTGGCTTCGTGTTCGTACGATTCCAATATACACTTTGTGTCGTCGTCACGTTTACTTTACAAAAATATAGGAAAAATAATACACATTTACATTACTGTGTGGTAAACTAAATGAATAACTAGGTACGTACTGAAAGCCAAACTTTATTGGTTCCATAAACTTACGAATAGTAGAGCTAGCAATATCACGGTCGAGTAGGTATATTTCTCACCGGTCTCAGTTACTATATCAAGGCCTTGTCTTTAAATCGAGTGATTTGACTGCGGGCAGTCTGCCAAACATGCTGTGTTGCCGTCCTTCTCGGTCCCATAAAGTAGAGTAAGATAGCTGTCGTTCTATGTAATATTTGTTGCGGAGTGTCTGAAAAAAATAGGGATTCGTATACGATTTTTGTTAGTGCCTGATATCGCGTGATGATACTGGCTCACTCGTGGATAAAGTCGTAATTCACCGCGTATGTCTGCATTTTTCGGAGCAATTACCTATTATAGTTGAAACATCCTTGGCAATAAAATTTGAACGTGAAGCTATTCTTTTAGCAAGTAACTTTATGTCCGCATCGATAGTGGAGAGACAACAATATGTATTACCAAACGGTATACGCATTACTATCTGATGCACAGTGGGACATATCGCAAAAATACTCAGACCAAAACTGCCACCAATCTAACTTCCTCACCAATTAGACTAGTACAGCAGTACAGCAGGAAGTTAGTTTGGTGGCAGTTTTGGTCTGAGTATTTTTGCGATTTTTGTTACTATACAGTAGTAGTCTTAACGTTCAAACAATGTCTAGTTTACAACGCATGATATCACCACATAAATGTGGCCGAGTCATCAAAGTCGGGCGCGGGCCGCGCGTCTGAATTATCGACCAACTAAATTGTGCAGGTTCAAGGCCCCAATAAAAATTACCCACGTGAATAGGCTACGGGACGTGACGCGCGATAATGCTTTATCATAACCACATTTTTAAAACTGCCTGTTTGTAAACATCATGACATCGAGTTTCTTTACGCTGTGACAAGATTTTGTGCCAGTACGACGTTGTTCTGTTTACGAAGATTTTAGATAAAAATAAAATAATTAAATAGTCAAATGAAAGCAAACAGCTATTATGTTTATGATCATACTCGTAGTACTTATCTTGTATGTAAGCAATACCACTTTTTGGATTTTACGTAAACTCTACAGTGTATGTTGAAGATTTTATGTGAATGTAACGGATGCTTACGTTTTTGAAAGGAGATAATATCGCGACTTTTGCACAGATTAAAATGGTTGATGTAAAATTATCATTAATTAAGAATTAAATTAGCATTATGTTTATTTATAGCTTCATTCTAAAACGTTCCTCATTTTGACGTACTTCAGATGTAGTTTACAAAAATAAAAGATCGCTATCAATCAGGTTGTTGCGGTAATTTTAGACAATACTGTCCGTAAATAACCAAGTCTTTTTTTGTTTTTTTTTGCTTCGCGGCATGATGTCTTCTTAAATTTGGAATTTGAAATTTCAAGCGTGGAACGTTCTCAGTTCTAGCGGTTTAACTCCACGTTCGCGCCAGTATGAGTTATGGCTGGAGGGCTCAGCGTTGTTTGCAACTCCTACTGCTTATTGTATCCGGGTGCACTGGGGCACTAATTTAGGACTATTGTTTATTGTTATCCTTGTTTTGATTGATTCGAGAAGATTATGTGATAAGCTGAATTTTAAAAATATAGTTTAGCTCTTAAGTATTTTATTTTATTATGATTTTTGTTGCCAAAGGCTATTCGATCGAAATAAATTATTGCGTTTTGTTTTTTTGTCAAAGTGAGAAGTTTTAGTTAGGTGAACATGTTTCTGTAATTTTATGAGCTTTTATACGTGGTATTGTTAGTTTCCAAGTGTATTCAGTAAATTGAAATAATTAAGCTTATGTTATGTATGATTAAGTGTTGTTGATTTTGTATCTTTAATGTCGCTGCAGAATGTTTGCGTTTAGTGTCTAGACTACTGTTGTATGAAATACAACGAAATAAAGTGTACATTTAAAAAGTATGAGCCAGTTGTTCGCTTTCCCAGAGCGGACTAGATGGCTACGCCATACAACATTATGTAGTTGATATAACGTTGTAAGCAAATTCGTGTATGATTTATATTGGTCTAGTGTATCAAGTGGATTCTGTTACAATTTTGTTGTTATTGCAACGTAATAAACGTTCTGGTTATGTGTGTATTATTTTAAACCTGGCTAGGGCAATCAAACCTCACTTTATGGAATATTATATTACTTTGATTGACGTAAGTACTTTTCTTTGTAACTCTTTTTGGGCAGGAAAATCTCATATACCAATTTTTTTTATCTTTATATTATTAGATCTTCATATATTGAAATATTAGGTACAAAGCAAAATTTAAAGAGTGATAAACTAAGTCAGCTTTTTTAGCTTGTGATTATTTAAACTAAAATATACATAAAATATTAAGTTGCAATGACTAAAATAGTATTTAATTATGAACTCTACCAAAAACTAACGAGCTTCGATAGTTCTGTCTAATGCAAATTATTATAAGATCGCACTCTTAGATTAAAATAATGCCCCGAGATAAACCTATTACCGAATTTTATGTGCGGCTCAGATATAACGGTGGGGCATAATATTTATGTCTTTATAACTAGTTTGCGTGTGCGATAGTAATACGGGCACGTGTCTCGTCCGTCACAAATGTATTTATGACCAACCTGTTAATGCGTTGGTTTTTCTCTCAAAGAAAATATGGAACACACTAGCTTTATCTCGCGATTTTGTTAACACCTAAACGGACCATCCAACCTGTAGGTACATTAGGTTGATTATCTTTAGGAATATAACCTAACAAAATTAAACTGGCACTTTTTGTGATCCATATTTTTTTTTATGACAGACATGTACTTATGGTAACTGCCCCCATATTATGGGCCAATAATCAATATGTAAATTGTTATTATAAAGTATGACATTTTCTAAAAAAAATGAATAAATTATTTTTGACTGTAACATAATAGGTATTCTCCTATATACATATAATAGTTGTCGAGCATATCTATGATTTACCAGTTAGTTTCATTGCTGCTATCTCTGTTTCGGCTATTATTTCTTTTTGGACTACAACAGTTTGTTATATAGGCCCAATCGTTAAACCGGTTAGCTCCCAACTTTCTTCCATTCAGATTTCACATTAGCCGATTAATCATAGTTCCGACGTATGGCATAGCGTGCCTCGCGACCGTATTTGAATGGGACTTGCGTAACCTCAAAGGGTTATTTATGTGAATAATTCTTGTATCATTTGAAAAATACTCTGAGGTCACTTTTGAACTCATTATAATATTTTGTGTATGATTAATTTTGAATCTGGTTTCGTTATTTGAAAAAGGCAATTATATCATGATACTTCAGAGATCGGGCACAATAGAAAATCAATTGATATGAGACCTTATGATACTTAAGGGGTTAAGAATATGCCACTAAAAGAAGAAAATAAGGCCGCGTCTCGAACCTGTAAAATCTTTAGTTATGATGAAGCCTCTTAACCCGTGGCGTGTCCCGCGACAGTATCGGTCGTTTGGACCGTCTAACCACCTCCACTGATGAAGGGTTATGCGGATAATGTATTGCGCTATTATCCTCAAGTGTTTCTTCTGGTGAATTATCCGCGCACAAAATAGAGCAGGTTAAGATTGAGTCACGTGTTGATTTTCGTAAACTCCAATCTGAAAAAAAAAAAGTTTTTTGTAATAACAAAATTAAAAGTTGATTTTCATTATTTTGTTTTTTTTGAGGTTTGAGTAGCTTTGACATTTGAGTTTTTTAATACTGCAAAAAAAAAAACTGATTTGTTTTTAGAAATATTCCTACTCATTATGGTCCTGATAGGCTGCTTTTATTCCACAAGCTAACGAAAGGACTGGTCGATCAGTAATTGTCATGGCATTTCCCGGGTACATGTTGATTTCCCGCCCGCCTGTAATTGTACCTTACACGTCTGCAGGCTGAGGTACCCGGTGAATTGGGTTCCGCGGATACATTTTGAGATTTGGTTCTCACGTAACCTAAAAAAATATTTACTCATTCTCTAAAAAAATATATAAGTTGTTAGGGGTTTCTGTACACACAACCACAGATTATATAACACGGCTCCACATCAGTGATCTGTCAAATTTCCGCAAGTCCGCAACCATATTTCAATCTTATGTTGATTGTGATCAATCATTTGAGATATATTGACAGGTTTTGGTAAGTTGATTTGGCCCACTGTACATCGGGGCGAGACCTATATAAAAATGTATGCTAAAGAAGTTATCTATATGTAAGAAAAAAATATGTTTATATACCTTTTAAAATTTAAATTGATCCCACACTGGGTTGACATGTAAAAAAATCATATAAGTAATACTTAAATGAATAAGGCCACATGATATTGTTTACAATTTAACTAACACGGAAGTTTAACTTCACAGTACTAAAAATCAAACTTTTTGTTTAAACAACGTCCATTTTCTGTTTCCTTATTACTCGTAGACTATTTTTACTAATTCTCTATAGAGTTATACTTATCTGTTTTGGTATTCAAGTTCTATTTTGTATAGGATTTTTTAAATAGTCAGAGACGACAAAATTTTCTTTTGTTTCCTTTAGAAGTCATATGGTTTAAATTAATGGTGTTGATATTCACAACAAGTACATACTAAACGGTCTTGCCAAGTAATTGTTAGACCCAGATGGATTTGTAAGTATGATCAGTTGCTAAGGTCTAGGGCGTAATTGTGGAGGAATAATGTAGGAGGATGTTGGTTGAAACCGCTTCGTGGCACCATAATTTTGACGTCTAGCCTGCTAAGGGTAAAATTTTTAAATGCTATTTTAATTATTATTTAAGTACCTACCTACGTATCCCCGTTTTTTGTGCTATAGTCCTGTTACTGCTTATAAATGGAGTAGGTATATAGCCGACTATTTACTCATAAGAAGAAAATGGCTTTTGTTATTTATTACGGAATGTTTCGTAAGTAGCGACATTATGAGGTAATTTGTAAGTAATTAATTTAAATTTATTCTCGGACTTTTTTGTATACTTTTTTTTTTGTAGGTAACAAACCGTTTAAATTCTACTTCTGCTATTTTACATCATTTCTATAAACAATACAATTTCTTAAAATAAAAATAAAACTTAATGTAATGTCTAAAAAGTCATTTTTATTCCGATATAAAATAACTGTAAAAAGGCAATAACTTAACATAGCTACCAAATAACTTTATTTACTAAAAATATTTTTTTATCTCACGTCTTATGCGTATACTTATGCATATATTCAGACCACGAAGAGATTGCATTAATAATACCTATTTGACAAGCGACCTTGCCAGCTCAATAAATTGGTGATACTGAACAGCTGTACTGACTGACATGCGAACGGAGAGTTGCAATAAGGTGGCCAACATAATTACTTTACCAGGACACGTCTTATTTCTTCCTATTTAAGCAAGAAAAAAAATAGTAAAAAAGCACATAATTTGATGTTGGTAAAAAGAAAAATCATTGCACGTATTCAAGAAAATCTGTTCCACTATATAAAATTTTTCAGGGTTGCGAAGTCTCATTAAAAAGAAAAAAAAACTGTTTTTATTTTATTTTTCTCTACAATATTCTCGGGTGATTCTACATCACTTAGAAAAGCATTCAAGACAATTCAAAGATGAGTTGTAACACTCTAGAAGCTACAATCGTTTTTTAAGTTGATTAGATACAAATTAAAAAAGCTTATAAAATATGTGTTGGTTTGTATCGCAGCGTATACAATTGGTATTATCAGTATCAGCCGTTTGGTAACCCTAAGTTGCATTGATTTATGCAACTATCGCCGCATCACTCAATACTGCATAATAGATTCGCAGACGATCGCTGTGCTTGTTTCCTGTAATGGAATTTTCGCAATTTCCCCAAAGGCAATCGTTATGGTATGACGACTATTGATAAGACTGCTATGCTTCAAATACTTACCATGAAATAACGTGAGCAGCTAACGGTAATTCCATTCCATTCTGCTTCCATGCACGATGGAAAATAGGTCAGAATAATTGTATGAAAAAAATAACCTAACCTATTTTTTCACTCCTGTCCTGTTTATTAGGTAAGAAACCCCTAAAAGGGGGTGTCAATATACCACAGAACGTCAAGCATACGCAGATTAGTTGGCCCCACAATATTTCTCAGGCTGTTTGAACTGCAAGCGCAGCGGGCGAGCGTCGCAGGCGCCGCGCTACAACGTTCCCATTGGCCCCCGAGCGACAGGGCTGCCAATCTACGAATAACAAATGCTCACAACCCGCCATTATAATTTAATCGAACCCACACAATTATCAACTGAACGGATGCGACGATTATGTGTTGATCTTAATTTAAAATGCCCTAATTGAATGTAGTCAGCTATGAAGCATTAAGTATAGATCAGCTGCCTCTTCCATTATTTAAAAATTGTAGCCTCCATGTCTTATTGACAATATGGTGTGTAAACGAAACGAGCACGTGACTAGAGTTACGAAAATGTCAAATAATTATCATACACTAGTAGCGTTATATTATGGTTGGAGTTATCATCATCATTATCCGTTGTAGGACGTCTTCTGCTGAACATAGGCTTCCCCCATAGATTTACAAAGTGACCTGTTACAAGCGGCCTTATAAAGTCGCCTGCTCATCTATCCGGTAGACGCCCTATGCTACGCTTTGATCAAAATGGTCTCCGGTCAAGAATCATTTTGCCCTAACAGCCGTAAGTCTTCGCGATGCCCGATTAATGAGCCCTGCCCTGCCACTTGAACTTGAGCTTACTGATCCGCAGGGCTATGTCCGTTACCTTCGTTCTTCTACGTATCTCCCCATTTCTGATTCGATTATTTCCCGTAGACGGCACAGCCTTCTCCATAGATCGCCATGGATAGCCGTTGGAGTAAAGTGCAAAGATTAGATTGTAGGTGACGGTCTAAAAACAGAACATTCATCAATAGAAGCGGCGCGAGCGAGTAGTTTATTCGCATTAAATCATACCAGTAATAAATCTCGCAAACCCGTTCTGCAGCTTATCAAAACAATACGCACACACTTCGAACGGTCCATCGAAATATGTCTTCTTTGCATCCCTACACGATTTATTACTTAACCTATTCCGTACCCACAAGGTCCCATTTACTCTGCTAAACAAAACACACATCTTACTTTAGCAAAACGAAGTCGATCATTTCAAAATTAAGCCCCAAGAGTATGATAAATTTTCATAAATCAGATGTTATTTATTGGAGTATGAACTTTAAGGTGTTCCCAATTGGTTTATTTTGGTTTTCGACTATTTAGGACATGTGACGTTTGTTAGATTAGCTATTAGTGGAATTATCGGGACCTCATCTCTCATGATATTTTTGCACAGAGGATGCGAAAATAAAATTATAAGTGGTCATTATCGATGCTGAGATAATGTTTCACGAAATGTTTCGCCGAGTATGTCAAATTGGGAGGTAGGGAGACGCAATTTTGTCAGATACTAAATGCGTTAATCAAAAACAAAATTACGACCACAAGTATGTATTACAAACCCAGAATAATGAGTAAATAAACACTGTGCGGTCCCAAAGTTAATTTCCTAAATAGATACAGTCCACAAATTCAAAATTACGTAATCAAACCCATTCAGAGCAGCGGGACAGTTTTAAGTGGCAACAGTTTTAACTTAACTTCGGTGGCAACAGTCACTGTAGAAAAAAATATAGGTACGAGTATATAGGTATCGTAACTTTGCCCTATTCTATCTTTCTTTACTTAAGCCTGCAATAAGGTACTGACTCATCTCAACCCTGTGTTTACTCTAGCCGATAACAGTCATAACACGGTGGTTCCGTTTCACACAATTAATTTTCAATAAATAATTTCGCGACCACAGCGAACCTGCGAGGCGCGGCGATCGCGCGTTGGCATCGGACCACCGCCTCGCCCTTGCCTGCTTTAAAATAAAAAATAAAAACACTTTTTTAACCTGTGCTCGGCTAGACGGTGTTAGCTAATGACTAGTTTAAACGAAATTCATTTAAAAAGAGTAGGCGAAAAACGTAATTCAAGCCTCAATAGGGTTAAATAGGCGTGGAATTTTTATAGTACTTAAGTCTGTTTACCCAGGGTTATTAACCTAATCACAGTAAATATTGAAATAGTTATAGTAGTTGCAGTATAATTTTAAATTGACGCTGAGATACTAATAAATCTTCCAATCAAAAAGGTCTATCAGTCTGACAATCGAGCACAACAATGCATCCAATGCATGCAGGGTTAAAAGGATTTTAAAAACAGTACCGTATAATTACACGTGTAATCGTAAATACGTAGCCAGCCGAGTGCATGTCGTATCTGTAACGAAGATCTATATCTGCAAAATATCCCTGTCTGTCTGTGCCTGATACGGAGATAACCCTTTGTTAGTGGCTTTCCCGTTTAATTTTTCAATATCATTTCGTTATTTATGAGTTAGGTAATCCGTCTGCCGCAATTAGTGACACGGTTAACAGAATTTCATGTTTGATGAGCTCAAGCGTAACTTAAGTCTACTGTCCACTAAACTACGCTAACAACAGTATATTAAATGTATGTATTTACTATAAGCATCTTTAATTCGTAAGAATTCAAAACCAACCTCAGGTTTTACTTATATCTCATCCCTGAAGTAAAGGTTCTATCAAATCTCATAGTTTAGGATGTGGATATTTGCAAGTACGTACGGACCACAGCACGTTAAGGTAAACACTGGCATCTTATGCAATTGTAATAGAGGGGATTTTGCGACAAAAATACTAGTCTGACATGCTGACCACTGTTGACACACAGGGCTACCATCCGTCCGGGTTTTCACGGATTTGACCTAGTTCAGAGGACGGCCGAGGAGAGTCCGAGCAGGGTTTCATTTGTAGACCGGGTATAAAGGTTTTAAAAGAGCGTAGCTTCCAAATTCTTAAAACCTTTTTTGTTAACATATAAAATTAATTGTAATCTTTAATACTTAAGTATAAAGTTGATACACGACATTTTTAGGCTGCTATTTTTAAACTAGATACATAATTTACAAAAAAAAATTAAAATGACCGGGTTTTGGGCTCCTGAATCCGGGGTTTTCACGAGTCTCGACCTGGGTGCGAAATTTTAAAGACGGCAGCCCTAATAGTCGTTTCAATAACAAAGCACAGCGATAGTTTTCTGAGATATTCGGTCAATTAATTTCATTACCAATCAATTTATCTCATACTAAATTATAAAGGGGAAATATTTATTTTTGTATGTTTGCAACGAATAAACTACAAAACTTCGCGACCGTTTGTTTTATAACCATTAGAATGCTACAATATTCCCAATTGACATGGACTTTATTGTAGTGCTTTAGTAGCTTTGTAGAGCATAGGCTGTTTTCAGTAGACAGTCGGCCTTATACCCGTCGCTCTTTAGGAATGCTGTACGCGTTGACTTTGATACGATTCAGGTGCAATTTATACGTGGGTGTGGCTGGCATGAAGATCACCCGTACGGGTGACGTCACGTTAAGCTGAACACTGCGGCATCTTAAGCAGTTGTGATATGGGTGAATTTGCACCGAAAATGTATAGCCTGATCCGCTGGTGACTATACCTAGTGTCTACTGAGAAACGAGTGCATCGTTTTACCGGATTCGCAGGGAGACTATTATAATCAAAACGTTTTAAAAATAGATGTTGTTGGTAAGAAATTGCTCAAGAAATTCAGCCATGAAAGACACTTGGTAGGTAATACCTATATTTAAAAAAAAAGTGCAAGCAAGTGAATACTATGATTCATCGTAAATTATATTAGTAAATCGATAATTTGAAAGGTGCATATTGCATATGAAGTGAGTACTTCATACTCATTTTCGGATATTAGAAAAAACTGTTTTATAAATAGGCCTGGTTAAATTAAACGTGTTACTTCAAGTTGTTACTTTAACTTATTTTTTTGGAAGGGAAGGATTATTTTCTTCGCATTCACATCCGTACGAGAAATATAAGTAGTAGTAGGTTTGCTTATATCAGTAGGTAGTCGGTCTCTAAAACATTTTTTTTTAATTTGACGTTCATAAGTGGCATTTTAATCCTAAATTGAATAAACTATTTTTACTTTGACTAAAGTGTTGCCCTTGTTTGTAAAGTGGCGCCCTCTACTCAGATACATTAGTACAGATCGTCTCAAGAGAGCCAGAAAATTGCTACACGAATAAAAAGTTGTGAGGTGTGTAAGTACCTAATAAACCATTGTAAAATCTTAGTAAGTATGTAGTTGTTAATTAACATACAGATTAAACGCATTTTAAATACCTTAATAGCCAAGTGATTAAATTAAATAAATTATACAATGCAAAACAAATGATCTTAACAAAGAAAATTGCGATTCTGTTTTCAATGCGGCTCGCAGTGTTAATCATTGTAAGTAAGTAGTAATTTATTTATTTTTAATTTCAATTTACAAAATCTCATTTAGAATTAAAAAAGGTTCAAATGTTGTGTTAACCATCTGCCCAAATAGAGACTCAGCGTTGTCCAATTGATTTTTCTATAATTTAAAAACCGGCCAAGTGCGTGTCGGACCACGCATAGAGTAGGGTTCCGTAGTTTGGCACCGCGCTGTTTTGCCTGTTTACAGGGTGAAAGAAATTACCTAAATACCAGGTTAATAGTTTATACTGTTCTTTTGGAAAAAAGTATATATTTTTATTTTATTTATAATTTCAAAAGTATTCATCACAGGATACCCGAAACAATTTTAAATAAGAGTTTCCGCGCCTGTTTCTTTACGTGAGTGATTAGAAGTTTTTAGGTTCAAGACTTTAGAAATTACAGGGGGGGGACACCGTGTAAACGACTTTGGCAGGCTATATCTCGCAAATGGTAAAGCTGATAAAAAAGTGTTATATGGAAACCCTACCTTATTTTTATAGTCCTTTTCAACGATACCCCACACAAGGGGGTGCACTCAAAAAATCATTCACCCCCCTCTTTACATGTATGGGAAGGTACTCTTAAAAAGGGGAAATTTAATATTTAATAATTTAAAGTATCTTCGAACCAAGATACATGCAAATCAGTCCATAAACGTAGAAAGAAGATATTCTGCTGTGACAGACTAGGACGGACGGACTGAACGATCTTATAAGGGTTCCTTGTCGGAGTACGGAACCCTAAAAAGGTGACATACGTATTATTAAATTTTCGTACGCTAGTAACAGCACTCTGCTAATACATTGAATTTAAAAAAAAAAACACTCATGTTCTGGAACGTTGCAGATTTAAAAATACCTCTTCATAAATATTATAAGCACCCAAATTGAACTGCTATCTCATAATGCACTTTTCTGCTTTGGAGTGTAACACCAAACTGTAAAATGGCGGTTAATTGAAACTCATTATGTTATTTATATCCACCGCATATGGTCGAGAGCGATCGAATTGCCATAATTTACTAGTAATTTATTTTAAAGGTCACTTTTGCGGGCGTCACACAACAGTAGAGAAATATGCAAAGGTAACGCTGAAATCGAGCACTTAACAGCCCATTCTGAAATGTAATTATAGGGATGGCTGAGAAAATTACTATGTATGCTAATATCATTATCATACGCGTAATTAATAGGTCTTTAAGATATGGCGGAAATATATTGTCTTGAAAAATAGGGTAGGAGGGACCTATTCCGCATTATAAAATTGAGCAAGCAGATCTACTGTCTAATTTGGAAGGCATCGCAATAACGATTCCAATACCAAACCAATGACAATTTAATTATGATTTCTTTATTGTATTGAAAGAAATTATTGCTCTCAGATGTCAGTTTGAAAGCTACTACAGCAATCGAGCTAGGCTTGATGATATTCACAAATGTTTACAGAGCACTACAATTGACCTCTTAAAAATTACTTTTGATTAAAATTTTGAAAATAGAGTTCGTTTGCATAAAAAATATGTAACTCCAATGCCTAAATCAACCTCTTACTACATTGTGTTTGCTACAAAAATTGAGGGTGATTGGTGAAACCAATCGTTTACCGGTTAATGACTCTACATCATAGAGCAACAGCAAGGCAATAAATACATCAAAACTGTGGTAAATGGAGGCAGAAGCAGGCTGCGGGCGGCTCTTTATGTGATAAAATAACTGATAAGGAAATTGCCACATTAAATCGACATTAGACCGCGGAGGAAGAAAATCTGAAAAGATTTTTCGGGAACAATTCGAGTTTGGGGTGAAATAATTAAATGCTGGATGAGTTATTACTGGTTGCTGATGGTTCTGGTTATAGATAGGTAGAGCCTTAATACCTCTCTATCCATTGTAAACTTAAAGACTTCTAAGACTAAAAAATAAAAATAAAAACCAAACATTATGAATTATTTATTAGTCATATAATTAACTATATATACAACTTATTAATAAAAATTAAGATAAATTACTTAATACAACACAAAAACAAAAATTATAAAAAGGGTCCTTGTGGTAAGGTTCCTAGGATGCTGGCAGCATTACCGCGCTGGATAGCGATGCTTATACGCTGAGCAAGGTAGCTGCCAGCTCTTAGGTAGGTTAGGTTTGTGAACAATAAATGATTTGATTTTTTAGTCATAAAATCGATTAATTAAGCTATTTGTTCAACTTACAGAATCTGAATAGGAGAAACAGTTATTTTTTGACTATTTATTATGACGTAATGAATCTAAAATAAGTTTATGTAAACAATTGAGCGTTTAGTTACTAAAGCGCTCGTAAATATCTTTACCTTCCAAACCCCTCATTATAATTGTAAAATTAATAATTTGTCGAACCCAGCTCACGGGCGAATAATTCAAATTATTACCGTCTTGGCAGTTCGTAAATCCTTGGGTTCCCTCGCCCGACAATTTATAAGTAATTAAATGCAAAACAATCTGAAATATTCTGACGAAAGGAAAGATAACAATACGTTTATCGTTAGTGTAAGTATACCCGGTAAAACCAAACCTGTTCCGAGGTACGGTCGGCAGTAACAAATTGAGCTTACATCAAATTGTGTCATTAATGTTATTACAACACTACCTATGTAATGTACAGAGTGCAAAAAATAATTTTGCAGTTGCGTCTTTCGAAAAATAGCAGTGGAATATACAAAATGGTACATTAAAAATTGACACTAAAGATTTATACATGTTTTTTTGGGTTCCGTACTCGTACGGTAAAACCAGGACCCTATTACTAAGACTCCACTGTAAGTCTGTCTGTGACCAGGCTGTATCTCATAAATAAATATTGGACAACATCACATACATTGCTCTGATCCCAAATTAAGTAGCTAAATCACTTGTGTTATGGAAATCAGAAACAACGGTGGTGTCACAACCAGACCAGAGACAATAGAAAATATGGATTTCTACTCGTATTAACCCGACCGGGGATCGAACTCGGGACCTTAGAGATGGCGACACCTTAAAACCGATGTGCTAGCCACTCGGCTACGGCTGTGTCATGAACCGTGATAGCTAGACAGTTGAAACAATTGTTGCCGCTATAACCACAAATATCCCCAATGTAGTGTAATGTTGTATAGACAATGGTACGGATCCCTTAGTGCTAGAGTGGTTTTTTATAATTTTTATTAGTATTTTAATAAGCATTTTTTGTTAACTAAACACATAAATCATTCATGATGATTGATATGTTTAAAATAACAAATCAAAATCTGAGAGATGAGAATTGACATTCCTATCCAATTTACCTACATTTGATGTTAATTAATTATAGCAGCTGAATGTATAAATATCCTACTGATACAGTTCATAATAACCAACATGGTATTGTTGTAATTTAAAACTAAATAGTAGCGGTGAATGCCTTTAATTGCCTTATTGAATAAATCTTATTAATTATGTATAAAACAGATTGCTCGAGATTCATTAATGCAGGAATAAAATATGATACCTGAGAAATTATAATAAATGTTAATTGTGAGCATCGACATCACTCGGTTTTTCGTGGTATGTATAAATGAGAATTCATACATACCAAAATTATCTAGGTCGTTAACTTGTAGAATAATCAGTATTTTAAGTATTTTGCTTGCGATATCTGGAAGTCTGTTAATTAATTGGTGTTTTTTCGAAACAAGTGTGATGTTTCTAGATCGTATGAAGGTATATTTACTTTTGTATTACGTTTTACTTTCAAACTAACTTGATTTCTACGATTTATGACATCATAAATAAATTATTACTAAATTAATATCATTTGTTTTGCTATCCCTACCTGCCCGCGCTTCTACGAGCGCCTTCCAAGATGATGTTATTTAAGATGAGATCAATTTTATTGAGATTTATACTGTGAACATGTTTTGTATCGATTTTGTTCTTTGTCTATAAATTACCAACTTGAGAATTCGGCAGTTGATTAATGATAGCATTTGTATGATACATATTCTGGTAATATTCGGATTAGAACTGGTTTTTGCAGAGCGTTAATGATTTATTTATTATATCCTTTGTCCTAAAAATATTAAATATTAATTAAAGAGTTTTAATTAATGATAATGAATTTTGTTTAATTTTTTAGGAAGGCAGTTTTTTTTTAATTTAGAAATGCTTTGTAGAACAGAAATGATCTACCTAAGTAAATATTTATTTACCAGATAAAATACTCTTAGTATTTCCCATTAACATTTACAAGTTCAAATTCCCAATGATGTTTTTTTACTCGACAAGATAAATATTTCTTAGCACAACACCCTTTTAGCATTTATAATTGTTGAATAAGTGAATGTCAACAGATAAGTAATTTAGATATTGACAAATCATATTAGCCTATCTGGGAAATCTGTTAGTAAACGACTGAATTACGCTTATCTAGACACTGTACTGCAATTACTTACTACTGGCTGATTATTAACTTATATTATGGTAGATACCTAAGTATAGTTGAGACTAACTTGGACGCCAGTCTTAGCAGTAATATAATTTATAGCAAGACTGGTATTATGTATACTTAGTTACTTACAGTATCAAAATGCTTGCTTAGTTTAGTTAGAACGCTGAATTATGTCTTTAAACCACTTTATATAAAAGAAAATTGATTAAGCTAATTCTAACAAAATACTAGTAGGTATGGTGCACTTTTACTTTATTAATTTAAAAATATAAAAAAGTACTTATCCTTTCTTAAAGGGATTGTAAGATTATAATGTCCTCATAGCCGAATTTTGACTACGGCGGCCTATCTCAACAGAGATATTATAGTGCACAAGTGTGTGCGCAATACACAGGTGCACTGCACTCTCTGTTCCTTCACTCTGATAATTTGGTGAAACGGCAGTTCGACATGACCGTAGAGAGATCAGGCGCAGGACCAACGGCTTAACGTGCTTTCCAAGGCACAGGGGTATAACACCACCAACTTCCTGACTCCGGAGCCGTGTCTGAGTTATTTCAAGACAGAAAAACCCAAACACTCGGCCCGACCCGGGATTCGAACCCGAGACCTCGTGGATAGTACCCAGCGTGCTGACCACTAGACCAACGAGGCAGTAAGATTATAATTTAGATACAATTCGTCCAAGGATTATAAGAGTTATTCCCATCCGATCCCCGCGATCCCCCAACACCCGTTTTATTTTATATTCATTTTTATTCCCATCAGATCCTCTGCGTAGTGGATCAAAAGTAAATATTCAAAGATGATATTACAAATAATCGGCAATGGAACTATGAGGTAATAATATTTTCAATAATCTTACTTTAAAACAAACATTATTTTTTATACCCTCTATTACTTACTAGCTCATTTTTGGTAGGTGGTGCGTTTTCTACTATTTTTGTTATGACTATATAACAACCTTACCTTCGAATCCGATTGGGAGATGAGTTGGGAAAAGCAAATTAATTAGGAGATCGCTTGGTAATTTTGTTTTTTTGGTGGATCAGTTGCAAGGCCAATTCCTTGCAACTGATGAGATTGACTCGATTACAATGATGCAACTCTTATTCTTATTACAAATGAGGACAAATTACAAGGAGACATCAAAACATTCAAGATTGAACCAGAATCTACTACGAAATCCGCTTATATAAGTGTGCTCGAGAACATAGCACGCATTTAGAAACTATCACAAACCGTTTAGTTTTTGACTTGCAACTTCGTACTCGGATTCGGAAAAATGCTTCCCATCACCATACACATAAGGGTCTTAATCCCGCAACGAAATAACGGTCCTTGTCGTTTGCTATACCACATTCAGCCTAGTTAAGCCGCAATTTCAAAGTAAGTATTAATTTTCTAATAATAAATTCATGCTTCGTTCACGTGCACGCTTCAACTTAGGTACCATTTACACTGAGTATAGTTTAGCAAGCGGTTAGGGGAGAGGGCTTACCGTCTTGGTCTGGTTGATATGACTTATAATTTGTATAAGAAAAAATGAAAATATCGTATAGGGGCGTTGCCTAATGAGACCACCGCAGAGAACCCGCCGGGGTGTAGGGTCACCATACTTTGTGGCTTGTATAACACTTGGATAATCGAAAATATTCATGATTAGGAATTGTTGGGTTCAACTTGGTCAACTTGATAGGGCTGTGGCTGCGTGTGCAGTATACGTACACGAACTACAGGAAAACAGGTAACGCAACTCTATGCCAATGCCTTTACGAACATCATATTTATTTAAATAAATTAAGCACATTAATACATGCTATTTTAATTGGTAAATATTATCATAAATATCTAAGATAAAAAAGAATTCGTGAATGATGAAAGTTCAAACTCTTAAGTAAAATCATAAAACAGATCAGATATTCCATTTCATGCTAAGGGTTCTAAACAAAATGTTAGAAAACATAGTGGTAAAAACACGACCGTCACGTGACTGCTCTGATGATAACTATTAAAAAGTAATAAGCAATATTATGGTAATATTTTTAAAATAAAAATACCCGAATATTAAAAAAAAGTTTGGCGATTCCAAAAAACACCCTTTAATGTAGGACCTTCATGGACAACGTTTTTAGATGGCTTTTTCTAAAAGTCTAGAAATGTATCAGTTTCAAATACGAAGGGAAACGTACTCGTAAGTCACTGAGGAGGACGTTAGTTGGCATTGACGTGTTCTCAAATAGCCCCACGCATTGGAAATCGCCATGGAAAATCCCACTGTGTCAACACAGGGCTTGCTGGCAACGGCTAAATGCTAGGGCTTTTACCATTTTTGTTAGCTCTAGGATTTTTTTATTTTTATTCTAATGTTTAAAGGACTTTTATCTTAAAAAGACATGCCAGTCCTATTGTACCCTAAAAATAAAAGCTCTAGGATATAAACTAACATATATATCGTCCTCTTGTTAAAAGATTTGTGATACCCAACGTCAGTAAGGGTCAATGTACCATAAATGGTACAAATTGCAAAGCGACAAAACATATTTTCTACAACTCTTGTCAAATAGTAAATACTCGTAGGCTTGTGCGTGGGTATTAATGTGTGTGCCCCGGCATCTGAATGAACAGTACCTACTAATTGCATAATAGGGGAATCTTTCATTAGCGTTGTTATCAACGCTAATTATCGTTATCAAGACAATTATCTATACTAACGACAAACATGTTCGCTGTTTATTTCTGAAAAGAATATTACAAAAAAAGGTTTTTCTACGCGTGTCAGCCCTAAGGTAATGCGCGTGAAACCGTACATCACGCGAGTTGCGCCCGCGTCTCGAAATTTAAATCCGAGATTTTACCTTAAGGTTGCTGTCTCCGGGGTGTCACGCGCCAGACTGTTTGTATGCTAATTAATCATTTTATGTACTTTTAATTTAATCATTAATGCAGTTTATGCGCTGTTAATCAATTTATGTTGTACGAAACGCCCACCTGTCTAGTAAAGCATGAACGTAAGGCAATCTCAGTGTTTTTATAAAGATCCGCGTGCATGAGTCATTGTAATGATTTCATATTCTATTATGTTTAGCATCAATTTTACCACATAGTAACATAAGTGTGGTGATGATAACTTAACAAAGATTTTAAAAAACATTTCCTAAAAGAAATTCCTAAAAATTTACTATGTAAACATTATAAAAAATTTATTTTAAACGAAATTTACTTAAAATTAATCTAAAATGTCGAATAACACTAGGCGCGTTCTTATAAACAATGACTGTAATACATTTTATATCAAACGCTTTACAAAATCTACCAACAAAAGTAGTAATCTGAAAGCTCCAAACAAAAATATTCCGCACGAAAATTCGACTCACACTTGACCTTATCAGTAGTCGCACGCAGCCAACTTTGTAGCGGCCAAAATGAGACGACACACCGCCATCTCGCTTCGACATCCTTAAACGCTTAAAAAGCTCCATAGATGGCAGTAAAATCGTTGCAACGGTTTCAAGCGGCCACTACTGTCGCCATCTAGCGTCGAATAACCGAACTTTTATAGCACGTTTATTGAAGAGGGCTCTTCGGCAGCTCGTAAACGATTTTATGGGCACTAACGAACTCAGCTCTCGGTGTCGGCTACCCGACCGAGTACGGTTGGCGATGCAACATTTGGATGCTCCACGGCAGTCACTACGTATTCAATTCGACCGGAGTTCTTGGGCTTTTATGTGCGATTCAAGGTGCGATTGGATGGCGTGCTCGAGCGTTTATTTCGCTTTATTGTTGGGTTTGTTTATGCGATTGCTGCTAAACCAAGTACGGTGTTTGTACATGCTTTTGTTATGATTATGATGTTGTTACGAATAATGAAATGCCGTGGGAATTTCTCATTTATTCCAATTGATGTTTTCTTAAGCATTTTCTGATCGGACTCGCGTGCGCTTGTTACTCTTATTATCTGTTTATAATCAGAATTTATCTGTTTTACCTTTTCAAATTTTGTAGGCGGCAACAAAGTTAGAATTAGGTACGAAACCCAATAACCATTTATCAGTGATTTATATTCGAATTTTCCCCAAAACGTAGCCGTGAAAAAGGCAAATCATAAATAAGATCCGATTCAAATTTGTAGAAGATGCTATCGGTATGATTTGTAGGCTCGCACCCGAAGCGCGCTAGTGACGTGCTAATTGCCGCGACACGTATCGATAAACCGTATAAATGGTATCGGCAATTATTGCCAACTTTATTAGTCGATATGGCTGTAACATATGTAAGAGATAACGTTGTATATGATTCTTGTTTGACTTAAAATATTAATTGGGTTTCTTGTTTGAATTATGTATTGGAAAGGGCTTTATCTATTTACGTAGAGATATGAACTGTGACTGGCTGTGCGAATTTTCCTCAAAACCTCATACGTAAAACGTGTAGTCAAAACATACATTTAAGAGAATATACTACGTTTTAAATGGAACTGTACAATTGGAAAAAAAAAGAAAAATGTTGAAAGGTGTTTAAAAATGCACGTACAAGTGCTAAATCTGAGAAAATTTTACCAATAAATTCCGTGGTCGGTCCCAGCGCTGCGCTGTCACGTGTTCTCCGCATCAGCATCTTCGGAGCGAACTGTGGGTGAATTATCGCTGCGAGCCAGTTCTTTTTGTTCACCTCTTATTTCTTGTTGCGTTAGCATGTCTCGTATGTAGGCGAGAGTTACGATCTGCCACCTCGAGCCTGGGGACGTCACATCACTAATTATTATTTTTATTTTTCGCTGTCCTCTGCGTTTTGTTTTGTTCGGCAAACATGCTGTCTCTGTCTGTGTAATCTCAGCCATAGGTGTATTTTCGTAGCGTTGATGACTAAAGTAGGAAACAAAAATGAAAATAAATAAATGCTGTTTTTAAAAATACTAGAGCCTGTAAAAAGGTGATCAAAAACAAGATAATTGATCAAACACTCAGACAGTCCGATATCAGTAAGACAACAGCAGCTACAGCACTCATGAAGTTTAATGCACAAATTAAATTAAGTATATTTTTCTGGTAGATTGGTCGAGCCTGATATGCATTCAAATTAGATGCGTAACATGCAGCTAAAGAGGGTTTCTGCCAACCACGTTCTGCAGTTAACCATGTTAGTTGATTATTATAAGTTGAGCTATTATAATTTTGTATTTTTGAATTTCTTAAAGATGTACAGACCTATACTTTACCTATTGCTTAAAAAAATTGGGGTTCAATTTCCTTATACTCTAACATTCATGAATGAAATTATGGCGAGCATTGCGGCTACTAGACCCGGAAACTGACGAAAATGGTCTGGCTGGCACTACGGACGCCACACATCGCCGTCCGAAACACAGGGCCATAAATAATGATTAATTCAAATTCGATGCTTGCCCACGCTCAAGCAATACCTAAGTGATTTAAGACACTCAAATAGCACGCGTATTGACTGACGAAACAAAACACGCTCTATCATGAACCCAAAAAATGTGGTGATGTTATATATTTGCTTTGTACCTGTTTAATGTATTCCGAGCCGTGTACCACATAATATGTTAGGAGACCAATGATGTAAATGCCACCCTGAAGGCAACAAATCTCAACCGCGACGGCCGACAAACATTTTTTGTGAACCACATACCTACCTCGGACAATGCGTTATCTGTCCTAATGTGATTTAACAGGTAATTTTAAAAATATATTACGATTAAACAGAGCGAGATTTATGCTCGCCCACAATGTAAATAGGCAAGAACAGAATGAGGAACTACATTTATTTTCATTTACCTCCATTTATAACGCGGCTCCACGTGGAGATTACGTGATTTAACAAAGGGAGTGTTATAAATCAGTGAGTCCTGTCTTAGTAGGCTTTTGTAGGCATTTTTGATGTGCCTTTAAAAGCTTTTTTCTGTATTTAGATGAGAGTTCATTGTGTAATTCATTAGGGCGGGGGTAGGTCGCGAGCGAAGTGCGGCGCGCGGTCGATATCGAAAGATAACGCAATATTTATTGCCGACCAATGACGTGTCTAACAAGGACACGATACTTTTAGCGGCCAACGAATTAGTCGATACAAATAAGAACATGACTATGCGTGGCTAAAGGGCGGTGGCCAAAGTAGCTTTAATTAATTCAGGGTCTTAAATTAATTTAGCTAATGCATTTGTAAAAGCAACCTCATTGATCAAGGTTATAAAACATTAAAATTAGAGAATATAGAGTCATTGTGAAGTCCATGCGGATGCTTGATATTGCTTGAAATTTAAGCCATCATACAATCGAATGTCCGAACTGTACATTTATTTAAAGTTCAAGCACGTGTTAGGTGGCTTATTTGTTGCCTATTTAATGCATAACTTAATAAAGAGTTATATTCAGATCGTAGTGTTAAATATATCATTTCTTACTCCTTCAAAAGTTATTTGAAAATGAATTTCTTTTGTTGCTTTTTCTGTTTGGATGCTTCATGATCATGTCTTTATAAGTGCTTGCACAATTATTATATTATTTTGTACTATTTGTTTACGACACAAGTTGACTTTTTACCTTAGACTATTGCAAAATTTTACATTTCTGAAGTTTTATCTTAAAACAAACCGCATTGCACTGAAGATGTGTGGGTGGTCCCATAAACTTGTGCTCGCATTGTCTATTCTAGAATCGAACTTGCGATTTGCATTGGAAACCAACTCGGCATACATTATTATGAAGCGGTCTGTGGGTAAGTAATTAGCACTTACGTCGATATCGATATTCACGTCAGGTACTTCATTAGTCGACGAATCTTAAAGTGTCATTCTCAACTTGCTAATTTGCTTTTAACATTCCTTTTCTAGTGAACTCAAGATTATTTTTTTATATACTTTTCCAGACAATATGTTTTTGTTTTGTATTTCTCGCGTGATTCCGAGTTTTATGTTGCAATCCAAAACGTAGTGACCTGACCGAATGCTTGCCGAGTAATACGTCACGACTAGACAGCTGCCCCCACCCCTCGACCTCTCAAAGCTCCAGCTTAACGCGAGACAAAGACAGATGCACAATAAATCGCTCAAGTGGGAAAGGGACGGAGATGGCCCGTGAAACATGGCGCATAACGCCCCTTGATTTATGCGAGTGTGCCAAAGTTCGAACTTTATGTGTGCGTGACGCTCACATGTTGTTGTAGTCTGAAAATGGCCAAAGAATTGCAAGTTATTAAAAAAAAACTCAACAAAAATAAATTCATTTTTCTTAATCTAGCCTAGGTTTTGACTAAATCCATAACTTCAGGCCATTAAAGTTTGAAACGTAGTGCTATTAATTTGATTAATGTTACTAACAAGAATGGATCGTTGTATCTAAATTAATGAAATTTATTATTATAATTATAAGGCATTGTCGTACTCAAACCGGTTTTATGAATCAAATGTGGATTTTTTTCATATAGTTTTGGAAGTGAAATTCTGTAGTTCTTGTTTCTTTTTAAATTACATTACACCAATAAAATCACAATCTATTTTATTTGCTACTTTTCGTCGATTTCTCTTCACTCCAAAAATAGCACGCTAATTTTAAATCGTCTTGACCTGGTTCAGTATTAATAGACAAATGACGACTCAAATGACGCCTGCCTGAATGCTGTGCCTTTAAGCTGCCATAACCATTAGTTCAATACAGCTCTGAATTAAGTGCTTAGCGTAAGCAATTGAATACTCCTAGACATTGCATAATAACAATTTTCTTGACGATAGGTATCTAGATTGTATTTAAATGAGCTATTAACGGACAGTTCTTAGTTTTGTGAATGGGCTAGTCGCGTGCTGGCCGACGCATTCATTTGCGTACCATTATTTAAATGTGATAATTAACTACTATTATGTTATTAGACTGGCGTTATATTAGATTTGAATGGCAGATTGCTATCATGTGAAGCCATTGTTGATTGGGCCCCATTCGTTTGAGCAAGACACCTGTGACGACTATTGTTCCGTTTACGGTACCAATAGATGCTTTAAATTGTGTTCTTTCTATTTTTGGTTAGTCAATAATGTTAAATTATTTGTTACAGGTACATATCTAGGTATTATTTTTAATACACTTTTTTATTTTGGTAAGTCTCGACGCAGTCTTTCAGTTTAATTAGAGCCGCTCCGTAAAAAGTCATAAATTAGGGCTCCGTTGTATTTTATGGCGGAATCTCCTTCATTAAAGGGTTATTAGACACCGTGAGCAAACTGAGCAATTTGCTAAGCAAAATGTATAGCGTAGGTGGCCACAATACGGCGAGGGTAGTGCCGTAAACATCCCGCTTCCTCGCCGGGCGGTCTTAACTCAGCTAGTATTATTTATTAGCTACCTCACTGGCAACACTGCTACAGTGTAGCGTCGCCCTATAGCGGCTCCGTCCGTCACCCGGTCCGGCCCGCATACCCTGATGAGTGTTGCATTTATTCATGAAGTGTTACTTTGGAATTGGAATGTTTAGAGATTTAGTAACGTCAACGTTCTGCCTTCCTCCAGTTTGAAGTTCTCGTTAGAATACGTGCGCTCTGCTGCCAATTAAGACTGCCCGTTACTGGCGCGTGTACCCTAATGAAGTTTGCCTTCATGAATCTAGATGCACTGTTTGAGCTACGCTTTTATTGCTGGGAAAGGATCGATTCTACTTGTCTTTAAATACTATACAATTCTCTTTAGGTGATTTACTTGATAACTCATTTTTGATGTTGTTACGAGCTAAGTACCTACATAATAAATAGATAAGACTAGGCGCCACTTTGGTATGCTTATTCTATTTATAATTATGGGTCAATAAAGGCCCATATTTTACAGACAAACCAATCCTATTCAAATTAGAATTTCGAAATTTCGAAAAAAGTAGGGATGCAACTTCTACACTGAAAAACGTGCAGCCAAGATCATAACAGCATATTTTTGATTACAGATTAATAAATCATATAAGCTAATTTTCCAACCTACTTCCTACTCACAGTTCATTATTTGAACCACTATCTAATTTGGCCTATGTTCAAAGTTAGTTCTTACAAAAGTTGTAGGTAGGTATTTGGCAAAACTCCAGTTGCTATCAAAATAATATTTTATGAGGAGAGATTGAGTTTTGATTTCATAGTTATTCTGTAAAATATTAAATTAATTTTGTTCAGACAATGTTTTTAATAATTATTATAAAAAAATATATATGTTTTTAAAAATTAAACGTTCAACTAACGAAACAAAATAAATAAACCAATAAAAATCAATTAAGTATTTTAAGGAACAAATAGCAATTAGGTAGTACATTTAAGATCACTGACTCTGACGTTGCTATAACGAACCAATTAATTAATGTCGTAAATAATAGTACGTATTTATTATGTTAAATAAAATCATCCACTACATGTCGCCAGTGGCCATTATTTTCGACCCTCCAATTATTTCCTGTAATTACCTGTTTTTCTAACATTCCACGATTATAATTGGCTGGTAATCGAGTGAGATAGCATTATTCGGCGCGGTGCTCCGTTTCATTGTTCACCAATGACAAATAATGGCAGATAATACCACAGTATCGTGTGTCCGGCGCGAATTTAGCACTATGTTGCGAGCCAATATTCCGCTTGATAATAAACATGCATCACTTACATATAAATACCAGCTGTATAGCTGTTTGACTGGGGTGTACGTACACTGTCTGGTTGGTTAGTTAGGCAGAAAGCGAAACAACTCTATCAAAATACGCGACCAATTAAATAAATTAATAAAATAGAACTGGAGACTCGACTCAGCTTTGCACGAGTGCAATTTAAAAAATATTACTTAGTCCATGTCACTCACTAACATAATATAATAGCTTTTACTGGTGAAATATTTGTCAAAATTGGTTCAGTACCTACTTAGTTCCAGAGATTATTTCCACTTATAAACTTAATATTTTTTTAAATATTAGAATAGATTGCTTAAAAGCTTCAAACCACTCCAAATTACGTTAGATGACACATTACACGCATCATCATCATGTGCAACTAAGTACATCTTATTTATGGTGTGAAAAACAGACGCAATGATAAAGATACTGTACGGAGTACGGACATCAAGCTGCATCTAAAATATCTTATGCAGTCGTAATAGGGGCGATATTGCAACGAAAATGAGTAGTATATTGTGCTTTCCACTGTACTCCCACTACGTTGGTTACATACCACTGTTGGTCCATCATCGATGACATACAATTTCAATGTGTTTTCGTCCAAATTTTTCACACGTACCAAGGTTAATATTTCGTAACAACAGATAGATACCCACTATAACGTGTTAAACGTAAACATCCGCCATATTTCGTTTAACCTTATGCAGCTTAGCGCTCGCTTTAGCTATCTATTCTATTAAAAACCAGTCAGTTCGGAACATAAAGACGTATTACCCAACAGTTGTCAGATCTAGCGCAGCCACGAGAGTCACGACTCCGCATATGCCTGGTTAATAGTTTACACGATACGATACGACCTGACGACACGACTAGTAAAACGTTTTTTTTTAAATAAAAACATGGCATGTAAATGGCCGGGGGTGGCGCGTAAGTCAAGTTAAAAAAAGATAAATTAATGCGTTAATAAAGTAGAGAATTTACAACACAATGACTTCATATGGTAAGATATTAATTTGTATAAATATAAGTGGAGCAAGTGGTCGACTAAGGTAAATAGAGCAAGGTAGATATTTAAGGTAGATAGAGCAAGGGAGCAAGGTGATTATCAAATTTATGAACAAATATATTAAAATCACGCCGTGGCTGTCTGTATGTATGTTCGCGATAATTTCAAAGTCTTCCTACAAAAACGTCAGTTATCTTATAAGCTTGGGTTAATAGTAACCCAAGCTTATAAGATAACTGACGTTTTTGTATATATACACGTCTGTGTATAGACACATTCTTACATAACGAGACTGATCACTAGTAAATTGATCTATTTGTTGTACTTTTATCGGACTGTGTAAAGCTGTTTTTAGTGTTTTAGGTGTTGTGAATATCCGAACTAACTCACCCAAAACGTGGCTCCAAATTCCTTTGATCTGTATTGTTAGCTTATAAACTAAAAGTTCATATACAAAGGTGCAATATCTTGCATCATAGACAACTACTTAGATCCAAGTTCACCAATATTAAAACTGCTGGTAAACATAAATCAACGGTTTATTTGACACAATTTTGACAAATTTGTATTTTAATTAATATTTAAAAATTAAGATGTGTTGGTCCAACCATAATGTAAAAAAGTTAAGAAAATGTTTATTTATTCTTAACAGCTTTATATTTGCCACAGAAGATATAAATTAATATTGAAATGTAGGTTTTAGTATTGCAAATAATGTAGAGTTCTTTATATACTGAGCTTTGTTTGTCGCATTGCTTCTCTCCGATGCGTGCTTCCACAAGTTTTACAGTCTCAAATTAGTTGAGTATTTTATGTAATAATAAATAAAAAATATGTTCGCTTATAGCGAAACATTTCAAATATCTGTTCCAAAGCAGAATGTATTCAAAGATAAAACGAAAAACGGCTGAAATAACACGCATCAATCTCTTATATTAGCTCGGGGCTCGCTCGAACAACATAAAAACTTCCTCAACTTTCCTATACTCACTCGTAAATCTCGCGTTTTTTAATAGATAAATAGGGCCTCGCACAAACGAGCAATATCGCATTATTTGGCCCTCCCAGAGGAAAGGCCCTCCTGATAAAGCCTCCTTGCCTCACACCCTTCATGCTAATGTACTACGCCAGACGGTGACAACCATTTTTTGGCCCACTTGGCTACATTATGGCGGCTATAAAGAGTATTTCAAATTATATTTTCCGTGTCCATTAAAAGGGAGATGTGGTTTTCACAGGCTTATTATTAAAGCCACCTTTGTTGTGCCTGCAATTTCTTTAAGACTTAATTTTAGCAATTTTAGACAATTGAATAACGGTTACTAGTTGCACAAAGCTGTGAGTGGAACAGGTAGCGATTTACTTTTTTACTTGACAAAGGTAGTTTACAAAACAACTATTGTTCTTTCTACACGGCGGCTTTTTTCGAATGTTACAAAAGAACGAGTTCACGGTACAACGTAATAAAATGTTCAAAACTTCGTAAAAATATGCCGTCATAAACAAAGCGGTTCGGATGCAAAGTTAGATAAAGAACATCTCACACACCTGAGCTAGAAAATTGCTTTTTTCTAAGCGCCTCCAGTTTTTTACGCAACTTTCTCCGAGAATAAAAGAAGTTTCGTGGAAGAACTTTCTTATTTTTTGCTTTTGCAAGGCGTAAATCATCCTCGCTCGTACGATATGACGGGCCGCAAACGCGCGAAATATGGAAACAATAAAAATATTGTGACACGAACGAACAATTGCTCGGGACTGTTTTGTTTCGGAGAAAGTTTAGCGTACACTCGTTTTTTGCTTAATCCCAAACTGTAAATTCGAGTCATACTTTAGGCTTTAATCTGAACTTATTACGGCGCGTAAACCACCACGAACCCTTATCACAACTAGTTAAAAACTAATTACTGGGGTGACACCACCTTTCCATTAATCTCGTGGCTCCTCCGAATTGCTCTGACAAAAGTTATTTTTAAGAAAAAAGCCCTTGAGGCTACCGTATCGCCCCTCCCTCCTCCTCCGCGTGGAATTTATCACGATTTATATTCATGGCATAACAACAAGAGCCCCGTTTAGGGTGATCCCATTCAAATTGTAGACTGCTAAATAAACCTGTTGTTTTTGTTTGAGACGCTTGCCGTGATATGACGTAAACTGCCTAACCAATCAGTTTATCAGCAAAACAATGACGAGGACTTGCATCTTTTTTGTGTTCTGTTTCATTTTTATCGAAATTCTTATATTTTTGTCTGATTACGTACTATTTTTCACGCTTAATGTCGCTTTCTAAAATTCCTGATCATGTTTTATAAATAAGTAATACCCTGAATACTTCTCCATAATTTCTGTCACCAACTATCATAATTTCAAGTATGCTCAAGCAATGAACTTCGGTGTTACCAAAGGGAACTCTAGCCGATAAATTGTCCTATTTTAACAAAGTTGGGTGCGAACCCCGGACCATATGGTGCGTCCAAATGTTCAGAACACGGTGCCAGTAACTCTTGGGAGAACGGAACAACAAATCAAGTGCGGTTTCGGGGAGGATGTGTTTAGCCTCGGCACAATTGTGACAGGCCATTTGTTATTGGTAAGGTAGCTGTATACAAATAAATACCTACCTACCTACATGATCTAACTGAATTTCGACTAAAATCGAAAAGATCGCAGAAATGACTGAAATTGCATGAGCTAAAATGATAATACAATCCACAATAGACAATAATGATAGACAGGTTTTAAACGTCTCACTGGCTTTGAATATCGATTTATGTATGATGCTTACTCATGAAGCCAAAAGTTATCGGCTACTTTCATTTTTATAAGACTATAATTTGCCACTACAGAGATTTAACATTTTAGAAACTGGTCTAACTACCGATAAATTTATACGTTTAAAAGAGAGAAAAAGTTATTCTTTCTTTGTCGAGTTTTAGAGATGGAATGCTATAGATGTATCAATTGAGTTCTTAGTTCAATTGTTACAGTCCTGTAGAGGCTAGATTACCAAGGGGGTTAGACCTTCGAGACCCAAGAGGGAGAGGCTTCGCCATAATTGATGAGGTTCTTAGCGCAGCAGGGCGGAGGAATTATCATCGCGCCACGACACCCTGCTACAAGATCTCATTAATTTGTGATTAGCCCGCAGTTACATACTTCCAGAGGCTTTCTTCTAATTAGATAATCAGTTTTTTCGCCAGAAGTTGGATTTGAACGTCTCGAGCAGATGTAAATAACGACGCGAAAGGGAAGAGCTGGGAATGTTGATCCATTAAGATTCCCCGAATTATATCTAGTACAACAGAATGACAAAAGCGCATAGCGTTGCAACGATACCTATTCATTTGTAAAGAAGTAAGACAGAAAAGGGCGCCGATATCCAAAAACTCGATTCATCCCCTAATAAATATCTCAAGCATCGTTTATTTGGAATGAGGCAAAAACGTTATTCCCCCATACTGTTTATTTAAAGGTGGATTTGCTGGATATTTATTCACGTACGTAGTGAGCACATGTCTGTAGGGGCGATGTAAAAAATGTAAGACATCGTTGATCTTCAAGTATTTCTTTTATATATCTTGAAATTATAAATGTCGTTTACCTTCCTATACTCATCCTTAATAATATTTGTCGGTAGGTTTAGAAAAAAGGGACAGCTCGTTGGTAGATAATACCGATAAATAATTCGCAAGAGATTCAATCTTTGCCCCCACATTTCTCCATCTAAGTGGATTCGCTAAGAAAACCTACGTATCAGATTAATTCGGTTAGAGGGGTTTCGATGGAGCCAATTTGTCTGATTGCTGCTGATGCCAATTTATGTAAGTTACCTATGTAGCTCCCACTTGGTTTTCAATAAATTCTGACCCTATCTTGTTGCGTCCCCATCAATAAATATTTGCGCATGATCAATCCAATAAACTCAGTGCACAGTCGAATTGCCGTGTTATTCTTTATGCTTACACAATTTCCGGCTCAAATATTTACACACTTCATTTGGTTTCTTCATTTTTATTATTTATCTGTAGCAATCTTTTGAAATATTCATTTGCCAATCAAAAGCTTCTACAATACACCGATTTTATAATTTGTCATCATTAGAAAAAGATAAAAATGATTGGGCCAATTTATAGTTCTCACCTGCGGCAAAGAGAAACAAAAATAAAAGAGAAGTGAAACTGTGAAATAATCAACTGGCACCTCATAGACTGTATGGCAAATTGTTAATTAGAGAGATTATGTACCCAGCGACCCTACCGGCCATTACCATCAACCGGTACACGCCTCTTTTGGATAAACGCACCAAATCTCAACACGAGGGGAAAAAATCTAACAGTAAATATCGGAAAGCAATCTGAGGCGATTCTATTAGATTGAGTGAAGCTGCTTACCTTTCTCCGAGGTCTTTGAAGCTTATAAAATGAGCGCTGATTTATTTTTCATCGGGAATATTTAACAAAGAATATTTTTAAGACTCGGGTCGTCTTGCTTGCGTGCAAAGTCAGATACATCGCGAGACAGTCCAGCCCGCGCCTTCCTATCTAGATCTCGCCAATGAGGGCTTTGGTTCCACATTTCTTAATTGGCATTTCTTGATTACTCGTAGTCACTTAGTTCGTTATGTGCTTTGATTAAGTCTGTATATACTGCATTATATGCATTTAGTGATCGTTTGAGTTTGATATTTCAACAAGTGAAATGAGTTAACGCTCTTTCTTGGTGAAAACCACGAGTCTATTACAATCTATTTAAAAGCGTAATTTCTTCTTTGCACAAAAATAAATTGTGCAATAAAAGGTTTTTACGCCGCTGCCATTACAATGGGTATGCGTACGAGTGAACTTCTGCGATCGAGATAAGCCGTCACATTCAAGATATTTAAATCGATTTTCCCCAATTTTCCGCGGGCGGGCGCGAGTTAAGGCCCAACTCAATTTATCCAGTGTCGCTACGGGGCCAAGCCCGGGCCTCTCCATTGTTCGCCAAATGAAGTACGCTCGAAGCTTTACAGGATCGTTACACTCCTTCCGTCATCAGTTTCGGTCGGAATATTCGAATTTCGAACTTCGGATTGCCGAATCACCAGTGATTTATGTTCGAATTTTAAATTTCCGTAATTTGCACATTAATTTCATTTCTTTGATTGACGATTTTTCCCCACCTCCCTTCGAATACGATTTTGGTACTGTTAATACGGCTGGTTTTAGAGTTTAGATTAGTTTTAATTGCATTGTATTTTACAATGTCACTCCTACCCTATTTCATTAAGGAGTTTTGCTTATTTCGCCCAACCGGAACCTATTTGTTGGGCCGCTATTTAAAACATTCGCCCCGACTTACATAGATCAGATACGTTCAACAAAGGCTTTTGTAATTAAGAAAGATATTTTAGTTGGCGGCAGCTGGGAAATGAATTTACTGGTTTAAGGGTGTTTTACATTTTGTTAGACAAAGTCTGTTGTTGCTTCAGTTAGCAGTTTATGTACTATTTTGTCATAATATTGGAAACATGCAGGTAAGTCGTACGTGAGTAACTCTATAATGTAATGTAGCATTCATAGCCTTCTGGTAGCGTTTCCAGAATAAACTGACCACTGGTTTGTTTTGATTGCCTATTCGTTCGACGGCTAAACGAAACACGCAACGCAATATCGAATGGCTTACAAAAATAAATTTCCAAATTCCAACCCCAATTTAGGAGTGCATTATTTTCGCTTTCACAGACATCCGATACAATTAAAATCTTCTTTAATTAAGGGACGGCAATGAATCATTCGCACGTGGCGCACCGAGTTTTCCACTCGTATACGCACCCCGCCTTTACTCTGAGGAGCTTAATCGGTGATATCTTCAATCGAAAACCGGCTTTATATCGTTATCCGAAAGTTTAGTGTTGGCTGTTTAGACTTGAGACTTAAGGCGTAGTTCTTCGACTCGTTCGGGTATCTCTTTTCACTTTATCGCAGTGTCTCCGTTATTTACTCGTACGTGAGGGATGCTCGCAATAAATAGGTGCGCACAAACATATTTGACGTTTACAAATACCTTCCAAATTGGTTTCCTTGGCGTGACTGGCCGTTATTACGAGTTCTGTTTACTTATTGCCCCCGAACGGTGGCAGGTTGTGAGGCTTTGCGAGGGATGAATTTCATTCATATTAACGCGGAAAGATTAATCCGCCTCCGTGATCTTCCTAAATAAAGAATAAACTCCTGAAATTTTAAAATTAGAACAGCGCCCGAACGTAATTCAAATGGAGTTCCGTCTTTTCTAATCCCAATTTACGTTTTCTTGTTAAAAAAATATTTACGACTTGTTGGAAAATAGTAAACCGTTAAGTAAAGGAGTTAGTGGCTAGAAATGTAACCGTTTCTTGACTTGAGTGACCTACCTCAAATGACCTCAAAATAATAAAATTCAAATAAAGAACACAAAAACAGTCTATTTTCGTAAAGATCACGTGGGTGTCAGCAGAACCATCTCACTATCGCGTGGGTACGATCATTCAAATCGAAAACACACTGTCACTGGCCAAATTCAGTGTGAAAAAAATAGATCATTCTGCAAACGAGGTGCGAGTAGCAATTCGGCCATTCCGGGTGTCCGTCGGGAGTTGTAATTTAAGTGACAAATATCGAATGCCACAATTCATATTTTTGCTATCTCCGCGCCAGTGTCGCCATCTGTGCCCGGGGGCACCCGCTATTGGTTCTCCATCAAGCGGTCGCGTGATCTATTTTTGTTGCGAATAAAACATTGTTTTTTTTCCTCCGGGAAATGTTTTATAAGCAATTTTTGGGGTTCGTACGTGACGTGTTATTTTTAGGGAGCTATGGTTTAGGGTTTTAGTTTCGCGTTGAACGGAGAAATGCATTTAGACGACCCTCTATGTGGTTAAATTATTATGTGCTTTACTTTCCCTTGGATTCATCTGTTCATTTCCATCCGATTCATTTATTTATTTATTTATAAGGTACACCAACAATAATAACAATGATGCTAACTTAAGACTAACAATATTTAAAAATTGCATTAGCACTAATAGGTGAACACCGCGTGCCATGTTTTTTATTGACGGTGCTTAGCAGAAAAAAAAACTTTACACTATACTTAAAAGAAAAGGAAATAAAAAAACACAAAACATGATATTGTCACACTAAGGCTTTGGAGGCTGCAACTTTCATATCCAAAATGTGTTATTCGCACAGTTATAAATACTGCAATAAGCTAATCAGCAAGTTGATGTTAAATCAATCAGGTGACGGTAATTTAAAAATCGTATAGTCGGAAAATAGTGTTGCCAGCGCACCGGTCGTGTATTATCGAGATCGAACATTTCACGTGCCCATATAATTTTAAGCTCGTAAAGCCCGGACAATAATTCACTGGGAGCATTTGCGGAAAATGCATTTTATTGTTAAAACGTGAATTTTATTTATCGTCGACAGCCCACGGTGGGCTGTAGGGGGGTGGGCTGATTTGCAGTGGCGGCGCATCGATGCCACCCTTTGGCAAGGATTATTTATACTAAAGGTAATTTACCCAGTTCATTATTGGTGTATGCAACACCAACTATCATTTGCAGTTCATTAAAAATGAGCAACATCCGCAATGTGCTGTTTAACTGCACTCGAGTGTTTATATCGACATTGTGATGGAATGCCGCATAATAGCATTGTTTTTACACATTTTTTCATCGACATACTAACTGTTTTGAGCAATCCTTACATCGATATACCTCTCGCTTGACATAAAACATTACTTACAAAGACAGACACAAAACGGTTAAAGAAATTAAACGCCATTCGCTCGATACGGGTGCGCGAATTGAAAACGAGCCTTCAATTACGGGTATTACACGACCGATTCAAATCGTCCACTTAGCACTGCATAAGTCATAAAATTTCGCTTGCCGCGCCACTTTATCTGGTAGTCTAGCACGCGTAGAGGCGGCCCTTCCGTAGATAGCCATCGAGGCGGTGCCGCTACCACGATGTGGCAACGCCTTAACACCATTACACGATGTTTAATTGCAAATTCGATTTGTTTATTGCTGTTGCATTGTTGGAAATTTACGGGCATAAGTGGAAGCAGTTTGTTTCGCTTATGAATGAACGTTATCTTTTACCGCTGTATGACAAATTTTGTGGAAAACAAAACCGTTACGTTTTGTTCAGCCACGATAAAATATATTCTGAAAGTTATTAATGTCCTCTTAAATATAACATTTTCATAATATATTAACTTCGAAATAACTGATAAACTCTCTTATATTCACAACTGTTAAAAAACACTAGCTGGCAACTAATAACTATGCTTCACAAACTGCTTTAAACCGCTCAATTTACCAACAGAAAATTAACAACACAAACTATTCGAAACTGAAAAGGGAAACGCGAACTCTTTTAAAAGCTATTTAGCCGGTCCCTAGATAGCGTACCACAGGGTCGTTTTTTGTTGAAGCCTGAAAAGCCAATTTGGAATGAATCACTGTAACAGTGGAGCATCTGTGCTAATTTACCTACGGGTGGACAGTCTAATGTAGCTCGCTGGTCGTAAATACAGCATCGTGGCGGGCGCCGAATATCGAAAGCCGGCATTAGTCGGATACAGCTAATACACACGGGGGCACGCGGCATAAATTATCGCACGTTCATTTGGAGTGCGCTGTTTAATCTGTCGGCGTTACTCTATTTGCGCGAGTGATGTTTTTTTTAAACCCTTTATGAACATTGAACACGTTACAAAGCGCTTTTTGATTACTTGATTTAAGGAGTTTGCGATATTTGTCAAGGACAGAAGCAATTTGCACCACATATAAAATTGAGATTTCAGGAGTCTGTTTAGCATTATTTACTGTAACTTGTAAATTGTGTAAGAACTTTTCAGCAACACAGATAAAACTTCATTATGCCCAAGTAAGAGGCAAGTTCTATAAAGATGACTAAGTCCACAGCTCGAAATGGCTGGAGTAAGTCGGTCATGCAGTTCACAACTTGTCATAGTTTAGTTAGGAACATTAATATTAGCTATCGTATGGAACTCGAGCGTGAGTTGTTGAATTGCGCTCTGACAATCGTATCTATCCGCAGCATCGACATTATATCGGTATCGATACATCGGTATCGATTCTATACCAGCTACTGTTTGCGAGTACGTGCCGTGATGTAGAGCCGCGTTTGCAATTCGTTCCACATGTTGTTTATGTGTGTGTGCTGTGACAACATGCTGGTTATTATACCTATTTGTTTTTTTTTACTTATGCATCCTACGATATCTATGTACGACTTTTTCAAACAATCAACATTACCTAACCAGCATAATTTGAGACACATAGCTCTAAAACACAACAAAATAAAGTATTCGTTAGTTACAATAACATTAATACATGAAATGGTTATTCCCGTGCCCTAAATTATTTCGTATCATTGTCAACCAAATTGTTAATATTCAAAGTACGTCGAATCCTATGTCATCCTATTTTTGATCATAAAAATTTGTCATTGTTGTCAAAATTCTAAATAATTATAGTATGATATTTTCGTATAATATAATTGTTAAAATGCGAATACAATTTCAATTCGATTAAAAATTCAAATGTTGACATAAAATAAGAGAATAGAGACCGGTTTGATTATTTTCTGTTATGATTTGATTATAAATAACATACCCATAGTGATAATTTCTGTGACAGGTAAAAAAAATGCACCATAATTCGTCGAGCTGTGAGTAGACGCTGTGGCATTGCTTTTTTATCACCGCAAAATTTATCAGGGCTCCTTTGATATGCAATAACGACCGCAATGTATCAAACTAGCTATCTAAGTTAAACGCAATTTGAAGTATGGCCGGTTCTTAAGGCGCCCCCCAAAAAGGTAGGGTGGGGGAGGTGCCTTATCGCACAAATGCAGGCACCGCCCGTTTACCTTAAGATCTTTAATATTAAATAATATAGTACAGTTAAAGCCGCCTTAAATTTACTGTCGCGAATGCTTTATTGTGGTGACATAGCTGGAATATCCAGAGGTTATTTCGGCCTTTGTTTCCGTGTTTGGGCTAATCGGGATCAGCGTGATTTAGTTGCTGCTTAACTTATTTATCATTCATGTTCGGTGCGCGCAACTTCGTTTTAGAATCTTGATTAGTTGCTATTTCGTAAATTTGTACGGTTTTAATAATTGTGGCACTCAACGTAGCCCACATTTTTGAGGTTCCATCGTTTGTCATATATACTTAATACAGGCTTACTGCTTTAAAAAAAAACTAGTTCACTTGAATGCATGGATATTTAGATCTTAAATTCTGAAAGTCGTTTTTTGTAAATTAGTTAGTTTTGTTAATTTGAGACAACGGCTTTGCTACTGCATTATACCCAAATAATTACTGTATTTGGGTATAATCATTTTATTTATTGTAATCTTTGCACCAAATATCGACCAAAGAAAGACGGACGGATAAGTCTTCAACACTGCCTCATTAGTTATTACACTATTTACCTCAGCAAAGCTTGTCACTTTGGGTCTCTAAAGAACTTAATGCATTGTTAAAGGTCCTAAATAAAAACCTACGTAGGTGCAGAGTTTGGTGGGACACATTCCCCGTTGGTGCATGCGTGCATAAACCATCCGGGCATCGGATTAAATTATTTAACGTCTTCATTCCCCGTGGTGCACGCAGGTTGCATGCCGGCATGCGGATGCTAGGACACATGGTTTGCAACCACATAGTACATACGGCCGCACGTCAGGCTACCTCATTTGACTTTGACACCGCCTCTATTCCTCACGCAATAAAAGCTGTTTTCGTATTTCAAACGGGTGACCTGACGTGCTGTCGTACACAGTCGCCAGCGTATCAGATCATACATTTTTGTTGCAAATCCGCCCGTGTCACAATTGCATAAGATGCCGCAGTGTCCAGCTTGATGTGCTGTTAACACATTTAACGCTAGATATATAGGGGAGACCGGGGCAAGATGAAGTTCGGGGCAGGACGGGAAGTAAGCTTGTGTGTGTGTGAATAGTAATCGTGTTCGGACCGGCGATGGCGCCATTTGCCAACTTCACTCTCCGCAAGTGCGACCGAGCAGAGCGAACACGTCGAAACTCGTTTTTGCGTTGCTGCGAGAAAAAAATGATTTTGCAAGTGTTTTTATGCGGTATTGGGTTTAAAAACTGAAGTGCAGATATGTAAGTACCTAAGTTAATCTAATGTTTTAATCCTAAGCTTATTGTAGTAGTATAAAACTTTGAATTCAGACTAAACTTTTTCGCCGGTAACGTTTGTGGTTAGAATTGCTCCATCTTATTTGAATACATGTGGATCAGGGCAAAATGATCGGGGCATAATGGGATACTTTCCTGTTTTGCCCCTTCCTTGTGGTTAAAATAATATTTCCTATGTACCGATAGTATATTTTATTGTGACTTCTTCTTTCTTTTTTTTTTGTTTTAAGACTTTCAATTTATTTGTTACCAACACTTAGTTAAATAGGATCGCATGTGAAAGAATTTAAATATTAATGTCCAAGGTCTCTTTGAGTTCCCGAATTGTCATTTCTAAGATTAAGCCGCAAGCTTCGACGCCAACACTTCTAGCTAAAAAAACTCCCGAAAGAAAAATAACTTCTTCTTTTTCTTCTTTTGTGGTAAGAAGTGAAAATATTATGTCAATACCTAAAGAAGTAAGGACTCAGGAGAGGAAAAATAGAAAACGAGGGAAGACTGCAATATTAACTGAATCGCCTTACAAAAACGAACTCATTAAAGATATTCGTATTAACGAAGTTAAAAATGTGAAAAAGACTGAAAATCAGAAAACTGAAAAAGATAAAATACTAATTAAGAAAGTTGGAAAAAAATTTGTTAAGAAGATTAAAAAGAAAACTGGCAAGAAGGACCGTGAGAAAAAGCGTCAAACCAAAAGGCCTAAAAAAAAACTTAATCGGAAGATAGTTCTTCCCAAGAAGAGGATGATGACTGTGCTTGCATTTATTTTAGGTACTTATACTCATAGTCAACCGAAGGTTGGGCCATCTGCAACGTGTGCCATGGTTGGGCACATAATTCATGTGCCGGAGTAGATGAGGAAGACAAAGAGGCACATATTTGTGAACGCTGTCTGCCCGATTAAAATGTATACTCGTTTTGCCCCATAACGTTTTCCATCTTACCCCGGCTATGGGGCAAGATGGGAAACTGGCCGAGTTTACATTAATCATTATTTTCCAAAAAAGTACTGTAAGTTTGCATGCTAAAATGTTAATTTATAAGAGACAAATATGTAAGTGTTGTAAATGATCTTCGATAGTAGAGGTGGTGGAAATTAAAAGCGGACTGTATTTTATATGAAAGTTATTATTCAAGACGACTAGGTTTATAACGCAGAAACAGTGACCGCTCACTTAGGTGCTATGGAGAGGAGTGTTTTTGCGGGCATCGATGTTCGCCGGCGAGCCGAACATCGCTCGGTTCGATGTTCTTCGCCGGTGCTCGGAGGTCCTCGTCCCGTGCGTGTCGTATGTAACATATCACGAGGCTAGTGCGTGAACAAGTGTTACCTTCTTTGTTAAAGAATTTCATTAAAGAGTTTATTATCTTTTTATAACGAGTTTTGTCTTAGCTATCTCATCTTGCCCCGGTCTCCCCTAAGGGATTGTATGTTATATTCCGAGTCTAATGAACGAGCGAGATCTTAACGATACACTTCAAATAAAAGAAGTCAAAATCAGAGGCCTTACTCTGGATGACAATTGCTTATTTTCGATTGAAGCCGTCCCTGTCACGCAAGCCAGCATGACAGCGCGAAAGAGCGTGATGGCTAGACTTGAAAATACGGACATCGTCAATCGGAGTATTGTCTCTCATCATTATGTTGTCTGGCCATGAGAGATCTGATACGATTTATCATTGACGTGAACAATGTTCCTATCAATTAAAAAAGTAAGGTCTAGTTCACATTCTAATAAGTATAGGTAGATACCACTACTCGTTCAAAAATACACCTAAATATTTTTGGTGCAGAAGGGTTAATATACATATTTAAAATGTGGCAGGTACATCAAGATTAGTTCAGCTGATTTCGAGTCTATAACGTTCAAGATCCATGATTCGAAATTTCAAAAACTACATGTTTGTACTACTGAACTAAACTAAGGCCTGGAAGGTATTTTTTATTTAATTTTTTTAAATCGATGTCCAGAACTCGACCTTCTACAGTCTTAATATTACCTATGTATCGGTGCAATTTTTGTGACAGCAACTGTATTTACCATTATTTTTAACTGAACATAACCCTGCCGCGCTTGTTAATTTTAATTAATTAACTTTAACGGCTAAGTTAAACACATAAATATACATCTCTTGAGGCGTTTACATCAAGTAGTAGTCAAGATTGAGGGGACAATTATAATTATAACCCACCATAATAACAGTTATGAAGTTGAATCTTACCTCATCATTGTAATAAAACAATTTGTTTAACAAGACTCTTGACGACGTTGTATATTTTCTTCTCAGTTACATTTCCAATTTTGTTGTCAGATTTGATCAGGTTTCATCCATAATCTTGTTACTTTATTTAAATATCCGTAATTTAACTTCACGGTGTCAGTTGTAGTACTTAATTAGTATTACTAGGTAGGTATTGAATAGCTTCATTGCTTCTTCAGCGGGTTTTCTATTTTCTAAGAATGATTATAGCGCATAACTAAACTGGGTTCCTACACTACACACACCTTCATTATACGAAACCAACTATACCTACGACCAACATAAAAACATTAATTTCAATACACTCAACTCAACGCAACCAAATAAAATCTCAATCTGAGCTTGTTTCAAATTGATTCCGAATTGAATTGGGGCATTACATCACCGTTTGCCTACAGCCAATATCTCATCCATTACCACTGATATACTAGATGAGGAATAACTAAGTGGCATATTACCTAAATTAAGATTTATGCACACAGAAAATTAAACGACTTAACCACAATGTATTATGCCCCTAATGTATGACAAATAACTCGACTAGATGGGGAGAGAAATCTTGCTTAATATAACTAATGGAAACGTTACTCACGTCAGTATAAGATGTTGGGTTTTGTCTTTACTATGCAGTGACGTAGTGTAACTAACTATCTGTTGTAAAGCTGACGTCAAACACACAATTTTGTGGGTGGTTCCGCACTATAACACGTCCGATCCGAGACCGTAGAAATACGTCATTTGATTTTAACTATGTAAAACTGGACCGTGAATCTGTCATACTAATAGTTCTACGACGATTTAGATCGAACGATGTATCAAACCGCTCTAACAGAACTAAGAATAAATATAACAAGAATTTAAATGATGTAAGTAGATTATATAAATGTGCCATACTTTATTTTGTTCGGATGCCCAACATGCTACAGGAACATTCTTTTAACGCTAAGGAATAAACCGCGTATTATTTTCAGCTGTATTGAGTGTATTCTAAATTATCATAAGGAAGAAATATTAACGTTCGTTTACGCTTCATTCGATGGTTGTTTATAAAATAATTACACGAAGGCAAGGGCCGTAAAACCACATTAGGCTCCCCGCACATATTTCCTCGTTGCGCGCCCCAATTTTACATCAAACTTGGAAGTCTGTCCAGCTAACTCAATATAGTTGCACAGCTTACCACAATTTATTTTCCTCCTTATAGCTAGCGTCATAAATCTCAAAACAGTTTGCGGTTTTATCGAATGCTGTACTCTACACGTGGCGAAAGTGTGACTCTCCCGTGTATTTGTAATAAAAGTTTATGTATTGATTTCGAATGAGTTTATTGGCTATTTTTGCAATAAACACAAATGGAACGACCAAATAAAAATATTCTCATAGTTCATTCCGTATTTACATATATTAAGGTGAAATAAATGTTAGAAATAAAAATATAGTAAGGTTACTTAATACTGGCCGAATACAAAAATTGGTACAGTTTTTCTAAAAATAAAAAACAAAACTATATATAACAACCAAGAATAATATTGGTTCTGGTTACCAAAATATTTGCTGAAAAAAAATTACCAAAGATATAACATATTTTTTCAAGACGCTCTACCTAACCGCAGGTTGATTGATACAAAACTTTTTGCACATTATACAGTAATAAACAAAAACCTCGTATTGTGCGGATCGGGAGGGCGAGAAGAGTATGGGTGTGCCCCCTACAAAATTATGTACGACGAACTGGGAGTAATATATCAAGGGGGGACGTGCCAGGCTAAGGAGAGTATTACAGGGAGGGCCTGTAGAATACTTAAGGAGTATGCGACACCCCATTAAAACGCACGTACTGCGTTTTCGGCCAGACGTTTTAATTTTGGGCACTGCGTTTTTAAATTAGGTGAGGGTGATGTATTTTGTACACCTGCGGTTGTAAATATAGACGATTTACTTTTGACACCCCTTAGAGCTGAGGTTCATTATTTTACAGAAGACTACAGTAAAGGCGACTTTTAGATTCATGTTTTTGCTGTACCTATGGACTATATGTGTCTGAAATAGACGTTTTTACGGTATGATTATTATTATATAAATTATTAAAAATATGGGAATCATTATCTCGCTGCAAATGTAAGTAAAATATTTCAGTGTTTCGCGCGTATAAAACTTATATTAGCTGTACATAAGACCATTAGATTCAGATAACACCTAATTTGCAGACTTCCAAAGTTAATGCTAGTTTATATTTCATACTTTTGTTAATCAGGAAAACCCAACTAAGTACTTCTTTAAGAATACTTTTTGTTTTTTTTTTAACACTCTTTGTGTTCTTTCTTATTTATATATATAAGTTTAAATAACAGAATAGAAGAAGAAGAAGTATTCTTCAAGAAAACTTGCGAATCACAACGTAGATCGTAAGAAACATTTAAGGGCCAAAAGAGGGTTTCTCAACCATCTCCTTAAGTATGATCTTCTTCAGCATCTATGCACCAAGTTGCAGTCCAATATCGCGGAGAAACCGGCCGTGAAACACGCGGCGCTTGCAACGCATCCGGAATCATAATTCCAAAATAACTTCCATCCGTTGCGTGTAGGGCTGCGATGCTTTTAGAACGTTAAAAAATGAAAAAAAAAACTAAGTTAAATAAAAAGAAATAATAGTTTTAAAAAAATAAGTTTCTGTGAATGGCTTATGATTTTTCTAAAGATTTGTGTCGCAAGTGAATGAAGAAGAAGCATTGTAATGGAAAATGTGTTTCGTTGGCAGAATTAATCGTTAAAAACGATTATTATATTCAAGGCTCAAATGAAAAGTTTTTATTCGAGAGTTTTAAAGCAACGAAGTATTACATAGTTTGAAGTAAAAGAAGATTTTCATTGTGTTGTTATTACTTTCAGGAGCCTGAAAATATAAAAAGAGCAAACTAAATTAATGACAAATAATATCAGCAGATAAAATAACTTACTGATTAGTAATTTTATAAAATAATGCACAAATAAAATAAAAATAAGAACCTAAACTAATGCCTAAAATAATAAAAGAAAATAGTTATATAGGATTTCAAACTTTGTTGTTGCATTTCTAAACATACACTTCACGTCACGACACATGCATGATTCGTGCAACCGAATCGAATCGGGAAGGTAAATACAAATTTGCCTTTAAAAAAAGTATTAGTTGCATTAAATCCCGTTTGTGTCGTGAAGTGTAAGAAAATAGTTTATATATAAAAACTTTTTTTTTAAATAATTTGTTTGAAACCATCTGTGTTGTGTGTTGGCCCTATAAAATACTTATAGTGACTTCAAGGTATTATGATGTTTTGAATTTTTTTTAACCATTTTAAATAAATAAATAAATAAGCCTTTGTAAAAAATAGAGATACGTACCTAAATTCTCCGATTGGCAGCCCTATTCTCCACCCACAACTCTCCCCGTGGCCGCTTCCCACTTTTTTTGGATAAACTGGAATCCCCGGCCCACCGTTAATTCCCAAGATAGACATAATTTGGAATTGGATCCATCTATCCTGCGTACCTACGGAGATAACTTTACGTGTACAAGAGCGATTTATACCGCCGAAAACAAAGCGCTAACTAATTTCATAAGAATTATTAATTTTATATAAAACAAAATTATTATGTGATACAGACTTATAAATATTGCTACTGTATTAAAACGAATATTAAAAACAGAGTTTTATTTAATTTGGCGCTTTGTTAGCCTAGCTAGTTTCCTGGATTCGTTGACGCAAATAGAGCGTTCGTAAACTGTGTAGAAATAACAATTAAACAAGTATCTAAAAAAACTCTTATTTAAAAAAGCATTTTCTTTCGGCCGCGATTGATAAACTAATACTTAGTTTATCAATGCCATTCATAAAGGCTTGTTGCTGCAAACGTACCTAAGACTTCCCCCGTAATTGTTTTACCGTCATAAATGCTCAATGATTACAATCCTTACTATCCTCATTAGCATACGGCGGTAGTGCACGAGAATTTTGTGAATGAAACCTCAATCGTAAAACGCAAAAAACGTCCAACTACCCATCAAACAATTCATTTTACGAGCGAACCTTACGGTTAACAGGTCGTAAAACGAGTCATAAACACGGACTCGTCCATTCATAGAGCTCTCTATGTTTACTTACCGTTTTAAATGCAAATACGATGATACTGAGCCGTCATGTGATGGTTTGCGGCCGTAAAAACTATTGCCAAGCTAATTTGAATCCTGTTATCGTTTATTTATACGGACGCGTTTACTTATCCAACTGCGAGACAGTGATACAGCACAGACATCGCGAAAGATAAAGTATATGCGTGTTTTTTATTTCACCTTTGACACTTTAATCCAATTTGTTTCCTTGTATCCCGCCCCTGGGACAGGGGAGTTTTTCCCTTATAATTGTCTTTTCGAATTTAAAATTCTCTCATTTATGAGCCGAGTGTCCCTCAAGGACTTGTGTATGAAAAAGTATCTGAAATAACTCATATTTTACCGTCCCTTTTGTTGCTTTGCATTAAATACCTAGACATTATCAAACGCAATGTATCATTGCCGTGTCATAATATTTTACTCAAACACAACGACCATAAAGTTTTCTTTCGTCTTTTTTTTACAAAACCGCAAAGGAATTTAAGTATTATTAGACCAAAAGTTCGCCCATAAGTGGGTACGATGCCGAGGTCGGCCTAGCGATTCTTTTTATGGCCAACTAAGAAAATTGGCTCGTTAATCTTAAAGATAAATGTCCCACCAGTATTCGGCCCATCTTATCAGCACGGAATGAACGAATGTTATATACCTACCGCTTATCATTGCCTACGGCCAATAAAGAATTTTCGAATGGAATCATGTTTTGGTTTTGGGTTATAGAAAAAAATCGAAGAAGATAAGTACAACGTTATTGGTAATACGCGTCTCTTGTTGATGTTAGGATCATAAGAACTTACATTCACTAACAAGTAATCACTACGTCTTTACATTTAAAGTCTATTTTAGGTTTAAATGCGTGAAAAACAACAGCATTTTATTTAATTTTGCTTTGTAACCTTTAAATATTTTTTACTACTTTTTAAAAGTATATTAAAATCCTTATAACTTTGTTGGTTATTTCTGTAATTTTTGGTGCTTAACGGAGCCGATTACAAATGCCAGCGAAATGTCTGGGTTATAGGTTAAAGTGTTAATAACCTAAGCACTGTGGATTGCATACCGAAAAATGCCAAAGAAACCATTCCGTTTTAATGTCTGTCCGTCTATTACGAAAGGTCCAGATCATATTTCCAGTTTTTAAATAGATTAGATCGTATTTCTACTTCTAAAACTGGTTTGGACAGATAAAAACCTGTTTACTTTTAAAATATTCTTCCATTACTAGAAAAGGACTTTGTGGTAATATCAACGCATTTATCATGCAACTAAAACAGTGTATTTTCTAAATTGAATTTGATAGTAAACTCCAACGCACCCAATTTAACGTAGAAAATAACACTGCCTATTCTAGGCATGGAAATCCGTAATATGTGCAATTTGGCTCGATGAAAGTTTTACAAGGATAAAATTATTAATTTCTCGGTGCAACAATGTAACATACAGGGTGTGTATTACAGTCATTATAATATTTATTGCATGTATACTTAGCCTGAAGCAAGATCGTGGATCACGACTGTCGTTGGATGTCTAACAGATTTCTGACACTAAATATCTGACATTTTATGCCTTGCAAAATGAGTCAACGTTCGCCGTTTTTTAAAAATTTTATGTCCATACTAGTGGTTCCCCGCGACTTCGCCTGCAAGAGTTGGATTTTTCATAAACTTTCATCCCCCATTTCACCCCCTTAATATTTTTATATCGCGACAAAATGTAGCCTATGTCCTTTCCAGTATTTCGAACTGTCTCCATACCAAATTTCATCTCAATCGGTTTAGTGGTTTAAGCGTCAAGAGGTAACAGACAGACAGACAGACACACTTTAGCATTTATAATATTAGTATGGATTAATATGATTATCCGCTACGTGTAGAAGTCTCTTGTAAGAATAACTTGCAGGCAACTATTAACTTCCTACTAAGATCAATATGCTTCATAATTCATAAATTAATTTATTGACATTTTTTTTCTTTACGCAAACTTTTTTAATATTTATACATTTTGTGGTGGATACAGCTAATTATCCTTTCAATTATTTTATTTTATTTGATTTAAAAGTTTTCGGGAACCTTACAGCTAGGAATGGAATATTTAGTAATTAAAAAAATGTTATTAATATTTTTAGGAAATGTGATATTGAAGTACACATTTTCTGTCTTTGTTGCGGAATTTATACAGAAAATTACAAACAGATACCGTGGTTTATAAACGGTAGCAATTATCGTAATTTAGCCCATTAATAACATTTGAATAATAATGATAGTGCTTGCTGACGTTCAGAACCTGGACCATTACATGAAATATCAAGCAAGTTGTTAAATAATAATAACAATGTCCTCCTAGCCGAATTTCGACTACAGAGTTAGCCAACTGCGCAGGACATATTATAGTACACAAGTGTGTGCGCAATACACAGGGGCACTCTCTGTTCCTTCACTCTCATAATGGGGATCCACACGCAAAGCTTGATGCAGATGGCGCTAGCATAGAAACGCCTATGTCAAATATTTTGCTATTGTTTATGTCGGGCTTTTTCGTATCTAATTTACAGTTTGTCGTGACTATCTAATGTTATTTCATCACAATGTATTCGTCAATGAAGTTATCTGAACTAAAAGACGATCTTCGGAAACGAGGATGAAAAGTATCTGGTAAAAAGCTGATCTTATTGCGAGGTAAACATTTGGGTGTTTATACAGTTTTATTACTGTAAATGTTACATTCAATGCTTCTTGAAATGGTTTTTGTTGTATTTGTGTTACAAATTAACTACATCACAAGATTTTAAATAAATATAACTAAAATAATAAAACACGTACATGTTTGTTTTTAGGTTAAAATTCTACGATCGGAACTGTGACGATACCGGGAAAACCACCAACTTCCGGAGCTGTGTCTGAGTAATTTCAAGACAGAAAAACCCAAACACTCTCGGGCCCGACCCGGGATTCGAACCCGGGACCTCGTGGATAGTACCCAGAGTGCTGACCACTAGACCAACGAAGCAGTCAAAGTTGTTAAATATTAAAGCAACATACTACATCAATCACAAGTTGGCTCCTTTGGGGCTGAAACAGCGAAGAACAATTTGTTTTTATGGTCAACTAGAGAGAAATCAAAATAGACATTAATTTTGAGACTTAGTTTCCGTCTGTATTTGAGTATTTTTTAAATTTAATGTAATCCAACGTGAAGGTTATATACATTCAAGGTTACAGCGATCATCTTTGTTTTTGGGTAGGTTTATTACTTTCATTAAAAGGTCCTGTTTATATATCGTCGAAAACAACTACGGTGTGTTGTATGCCAGCACATCAAACTATACATTCTATATGCAAAATCAAGAATAATTAATTTTATTATTATTATTATATAGAAGAGAACAGTGAAGTGATTAAGTCAAGTCAATCTAGCGATTACCATCGACTACATTAAAGGCATTACCTAACGAAAAGTTTCTTTACAATTTTAAAGATAAACAATAGCTAAAGAAAGCCAGCACTAGAGCTATACAGCTACAGTTCCGAAGTTTGCCGCATAAATCCGGGCGAACGAGTCAACTCTAAGCATAATAGCTGAAGACACGGTGATACCACTCGCTATGATGTAAATAAAAAAAAATACACGAAGAAATGCGGTCAGGTAAAAAATATAAATCTAATTGAATTTCGCTCACAAAAAATAATCGACTGTGTCATCCGGTGGGACACAGTCGATTAATTTTTGTGAGCGAAATTCAATTTGATTTCGTAAAAACTTGCAAAATAATTGTTATAAAAGTAATTATAATATAAATCTATATCGGAAATATGTAATAAATTCAAATGAGAACGACAGACAATAGAAAAAATATTGATAACAACTTTTTCATATTTTTTGACTTCGATGATGGATATTTAGGAAAATATATAAATTAAAAGTACGGCTTCTATGCCTATCAATTTTATTAAAAAATCAAAACGTAATTTAATAAAACTCCCTATATGTACAAAGTGAAGACAATATAAAAAATACGCTGTGTTTCCCAATCGATTCTAATTTTACTATACCTCTTCATAGACCTGTCTTCAACTGGAACCGTTAGTTTTAAATGTATTCATTACGTTTGTGAAGTACGATTTAATAAATCGTTTTAAATTTTATAAAATTAGATCACTGGATCCACCTCTATTGTATTCTAGGGTTGAATAAACTCGGCCAAGAACGCACGCGTCTAGGCGACTAAATAAAACATTAAAATACCTTTAAAAAAGTAAATATAGCGGCAGATATTTTAAAATTTGTTTTGAAATAGGTAAAACATTCATGGCTGAATGTTTTAATCAGACATATTAATTAAGATTGTATAATACTAGTTATTGTAAAAAGATTACGTCAAGTGTAGAGTCGAATTTAGAAAGCTAGCTAGCTAAGATTTGATCTTTCCACCGCTGTAATTTCCTAACATAATTTCTTTTTCTTGCGTATGTATTACATATCGTTATTGTTAGGTGATTTTTGTATTGTCGCTCGACTCAACTTTGTACGTACATAATCCACAAATATCCTTGTAATTTATATACCAATGTACAAATTTAACCGCCTAAACGTAATTAGATGTCTTATCGCACGTAGGCAATAAATCTCCGTTCGAATGAAATGATATAAGACTGCCTGGATGTGTCAAGATAAGTGAATGAGAAACAGTCAGCTGTCCACGTCACCGGTGTATCTGCATATTTAAAGTGAAACGTCTCCATCGGACAGCGTCCGTCCTTGTCTCGCATTCATCAGCACCTTGTAAGGGAAAATGGCAAGAGTGAGACAATCCCGAGTTTCAGGATTCCGTAGGCAAATAACTTAAATAAAAAAACAGCTAAGGGAGTTATTAGACTACGCGGTATTCAGACAGTCTTAGTAAGACTCAGTGTAGTGTAATAAGAGTTAGCCTATAAGTCTGCCTGCCCCATCTCGCTCTTTCACAGTATAAAAGAGCGAAATGAGAGATAGACTGCCTCAGTAAGACTGTCTGAATATCTCGTAGTCTGATAACCCCCTAAGCTGATTGTGTTTTAAAACAGTATTAAACTTACTTTGGGAATGACAGTGTGTAATTCTGATCAAACTTGACTTTACACGCAAATTCGTGTATATTCGTCGGTTTATATTGTGACAGGTATCATTAAGAAAAGTAGTCATAAACATTTAATTATATTGTAACGAAAATATTAAAAAAACAAGCCACAGTAAAATCTGTAGCGTAGCGGGCATACGGAACCCTTTTAAGAACAAATGTAAGTAATTGTATGCGGTGGTACATCTCGCCCGCCTGTTCATGTCGGTCTGTCTTCAACATCCGCATTTCTGAAGTGTTACAAGTACGTTTGCGAAACAACATTAATTAAACGTTTTATAGAGTTTCTGTTAACTCGGCTTCTGACGCATATGGGCGTGCGTTTATTGTAGCGAAAGCATAATAAAGTTATAAATATTTACAGTCGTTAAGTATCTGATACATTTAAAATAAGTGCCTTAAAACTCGCACAAAAGATAAAACTTAATAGTTTATTGAAATACAAATTAATGACGTTAGTGAATATCAAATTCAAATTTGTATTTTTGGCCGCGTCTAGTGTTAGAAGCAATTTGTCTGTCGCTGCCACAAACTGTTTGTTCAAAGGGAATGAAAGCATATTTTCGAATGATTGCAGACAAATGCCAACATTAATCAGAACGCCTATTCAATCATTTCGGCTATTTAAATTTATTCCCCCGTAAACGAATGAGTAGTGTGTTAGTGAGGTGATAAATCCTGTCGATGTCGCGAGCCGGGTTAAAAGCGCGATAACCGAGACACACACCTACCCGAGCCCCAACAATAACCTCGCGCTTTGTTTTATTTCTGAACCCGAGCCCGAGATATCCGCCAAGTATTTTATGCATAAAAATATCGATATATAATTGCTTCATTACGTCCCTGTGTTGGTGAGTAAAATATGTGGGAGACGCACACAGGTGGTTCAAAATTAAATGTTGCTTTTTATCGACAATCATCGTTTTTGGATCGTTTTAATTAAGTTTCTCATTTCGGGTAGTGTTAATGGCTTCAGTTATTAATTTGTCGATGTCGTTTTCTGTGATTTTGTCGAAATTTTTCGCAGATCAGTGCTGATTTACTGCTGCCGATAAACAAAAAGCTCATCAAATTTAAAATATAGATATTCAATAATAATAATTGAACTTGATCTTTGTAGTTCGTGCGAGGCTAATCCTAAAAATTCTTAACATTCTTTGAACAAAAAAAATACTTTATTACGCAGTTGCTGCACGCACGTACAAGTTTGGCTAGTCAGATCGCGTGCGCGCAACGACATTGACATTTAGAATAGTTTTAATTTTTATAATAGTTTTGGTTTACGGATCAGGATATTCAACCTATAGTTACATTAAACAAAACAATAAATAACGTTTTTTTATGACGTTAATTTGGTGTAAAACTTGCTAATACGCTTTTGACTTTATGAAACGTTGGAGTTCTCCGTGATTTTTTGTAAATAAGATAAACGCACAATTTTGTTTATTGCGCTGAAGTAAAACGATCGGACTTTAGTTGCTATACAAAAAATTGTGTATTTTTTAAACACGCTGTATATGGGGCCGAGTTCTGCGTCTGTCGAGGGCCGGTGTCGCTATCGTTGTATCGCTTGTGCCACGCCGTTTGCTTTATGGTGCCAGCTTCGGTGTAATATTTCATAGGGATCGCACGCCATGATTCATTCCGAGGCACTTTTTAACATTTCGACCGGACCTGTAATGAAGGTGGAAGGCCGATAATAGAATTTAAATATGGAACGCGTTTTTGGAACTTTCAATAAAGAAGTAAATCAACATAGATTTAATGACCGTCACTTTTTTATCTTGTTCACCGTGAATAGTCGTAGACAGATACTATATTTTTACATTAAAATCGCCAATTTTCGCGTTTGCTCGATAGAATAATAGGCACTAGAATTTAAATGCTTCGTTAGCGCATTTAATGAAGAAAAAAACTAGCACTGAAGGCTTCAAATTGAGCGGGCGGCCGCGCCTGCGCCTCTTGTCAGTTATAATTGGCTGAACTTGTCGACCGAGTCGTAGCATTTTTTTTACTTTTACTCCCCACTCCGACATAACTCTTCGTCTCCCTGGAGTGACGTAAATTGTGAGCACAGAGACCGTGGAAACAAGCTTGAATGTGACCTATGAATGTTTTTTCATTAGAATTCAAATTTCAAATGAATTGATAACGGCTACCGATCATGTTTGAGTGCCAAATCATGTTTTTACACGAATATTTTTTAAATTAAAATATAATTTGATCAGGTATCTTTCCCCGATTTTTAAAAAAGCGGCATGGTTTTCAAGTATTCTGCTAAGATGCCGATATCAAGAACATTTTTTTTGCATTTACTCTTTCGATTTATTTGCCCATTATTTCGTAATGGCCAGTTCTATTCATTTCGTCGGTGGTTAAACTAACGCGGACAGCTGTGAGAGCTTTTATAATTCATACACAATCAGTTTGCATATCGACACTTGTCACACGTGTAGCATTCGACGCGGCGGACGATTGTTCATGCTTAATGTAAAACGATTCACTTGACATGTTTCTTGTTATTTGAATCAACATGTTTTTTTGATAAAAAAAAATATGCTTGTACGTTAAGATAGAAAAGAAAAATTAAAAATAAATGCTCCTGTTTGCGAGTATTATGTCCATAAGGTACAAGTGGTTCATTGCCAAAATTTTTAGTTATCATTGTAATAATAGAGGAAGTTTACATAAGAAACCAAAAAAGTATATTAAAAACTATGTAATTCACGCAATGTACCTATCGGTAAATTTCGGCCCGATTGCATGGACTGTGGTCACGGACAGACTTGAGTCCTGCAATGCAACAAGAAATTTTAAAAAGTTGTTCTTTTTTATTTTTTGGGTTTTCATCGACTTTTTTACTGTTCGTCAGCAAAACGGCTTATCTATCTATCACATCTACTGCTGAGTATGCAATCCCTTGCAGGCCAAGATTCGTTGCCATTTTAAAGTCGAATCAGCTTATCTTGAACTCGGCAAATAGCTTAGGGGTTTGGCGAAAAAACTGCAACTGGCATCTAATAAATTATACATGAGCCAATTTATGGAACGCTCATTTACGTAGCTTAGTTTCTGAAGTCTCCTTACGCCGTTTTGGTTATTTGTTGTTCTATGAAGTTAGAACTGATTGTAGTACATACTTATACGATTTACAAAACCCGCAGTAAACTAACTTTGGAATAACTTTTAAACTTGGCAATACATTTATAAAAACAAGAAGTGTGACTGTCTAGTGATAGATTTTGTCTGAATCATAATTAAATATTCACATAAATGTTTTTTGATAAACTTACATATTTTAAAGTAGGGAGTTATAATCAAAAGGGCTGCCACAATAGACCAATCATTGGACAAGATGACTTTCATATAGCCCAGCAATGAATATTAATAATAATTTTGTTTTTACTACTATCTCAAGCTGTTTATTTTATGCACGGCTACGCCATAGAAACTTCTATTTTTTTTTTATAGCTGCGATATAAAGTTTAGTTTCAGTTAGTTAGTCCGCAATTATTTAGCGTCGCTGCGGTTTTAATGAGCATTTTCTTTGTTCTCGAACTAATTGTTGAATACTTGTATTATTCTTTTTAAATGAGCATTTATTTGAAACAATGGCTGTGTAAGACCGAAGTGCTATATCTTATGTTCGTTCTGTTCTTTTTATGAAAGAATCTTGAACTTTATTATAAATGTCTATTGAGGCTATGAATACTCTTGCTTGCTGACAAAAAGTCATAATACTTAATATTCCTAATTAAAAAGTAGTAAATCACAATACTTTAATTTGTGTGTATACCTGTTTCTTTTCATTAATTCCTTTAGGGTTCGGTTAGAATATATTTATTAATAACTTCCTACTAACAAAGAGCTAGCAGATAGCGGCGCAAGCGCACGTCGCATGGTTACTAAGATAAATTATTATAATTATTTAACAACACTGCGTTGTCAACCACATCACACGCTGACCTTCCACCTCTGACTGATTGGCATTCCGATAACAACACCATTTTAGATGAACACTTCTAGCGCGTTTATCTCTTCGGCTTCCGATACTAATGAAGATATCTAATTAAAATGGTCAATCCCAATAATGAGCCTGTAGAAATTGTGACAGATTGTGCAGTGGCAGGCGCAATCACGATTTGATTGACGTTTTATTGTTAACAGTTAATTGCACTGATTTATTAATCTAACGGCAAATAACTTGCCTAAAGCAGTCATAGTAATGTTACACCTACACGTTGTCTTAGTAAACAACTATTATAATTATTTACTAACATTGTTAAAGAGATAATGATTGTTTTGTAAGTTTATTTGCAGGAAGCAATTTCAAGATCTAATAGAAACAATTTTGGAAAAAAAACTTGTGAAAAGCTTCATTGTCCCTGAGTGACATGAGCTTTCTTTTTTAAGTGTATTAATTGCACCCGTGCGAAGCCAGTCGGGTCCCTAGTTTTTACATAATTTAGTGACTCTTGTCTTGTCATTATTAGTCTTTTTTGGTTCTAATTTTTTTAAAATATTTTTTGGTGACACTAATGCCATAAAATTAATTGTAGAATTAGTATAATCCGCAATAAATATAAAATATACAACAAACGCGTTGGTATCGCGTGTAGCCTTATTGGTATAAAAAGTAGTTAGGTATGTATAACATCACCGTTATAATATACCTAATATTAAAATGCCATAACTTAGTTTTATATTCACCCACATTTCGCATACCAATTAGCTACTTACCTACTAAATATTAAATGGCCAAGAATCGCCCAATGGCTTAATTTGCCGTTAATTTAGACGATTATCTGTGGAAGATAAGCCGTTGGTTGTCTAATCGTTTACTACTTCATTTGTTTGCAGTTGACCGCAATTAATAAATAATATTAGGTAACTTAAAATGGTAGACCTTATTTAGGAGAAAAAATTGTATAATTTAAATACTTCAATTATATACTTTCTTAACCTAATTTTTTTTTCACAGAATCTAGAATTGTATTTCATATTTTTACTCACGTAAAAATATGGAATTCCTACACAATTAGGTATATTTAACCTTTCCTACTGCAAAGTTGCTGATCTAGTTGATTTTTCACAACACTGCTAATTCTGTTAAATTCATATCAAATAAGAAATCTTTGTATCTTGGGGACGAAGCAGACACAGCTCCCTAACCAATTTTCCGTCAACTTATCTGCCTACCTCATTTTAATTCTCAAGCCCGATTGCAGATACAACTAAAAGGCCGTTTTAAATTCAAGCTAAACGTATCCTTGGCTAACTTCACCGATCCGTCACGTTTCCCGGCAATAAATCGCGGTACCCTCCCTAGTACAGCATAAATAAGGTGGATCTTGTTAAAAACTTGCGGTGAAGAAAAAACGTTAGCATTTTCCGGAATTTTAAAGCGAACTCCCCTTAAGGCTTCCGTGGTTTCATAAATATGCAGATATGCGTTCACCTGGGCTAAAGCGGCCGAATTTAGCGCACCAATTTATCCTAATAGAAATATTGTAAATACGGTACGTAGTTATAAGTATGGCGGTAATAGATTTGCGGGCGTGCTTGCGCATAAGTAGCTCGGTGTGTGTGCGGCCCTTAAACGCTTTGTTATGATCAGATAAACGTGAATAAAGGCGCTTTGAAATATTGACGCGTTCAGAGGTTAATTAAATTGATTTTACGGTAATAGAAAAGGTGAGGGTATTGTTAAGGTGGACCCAAAGTTAATCTATTAGGTGTTGCACTACATAATGGTGTTATAAAACAGGTGGTCAAAATAAATTATGAAGTGGGTCTATGAGTACTTTCCATATTTATAACCGAAGCTTTCTAAAACAAGCATTATGTGATACTTACTTGATGTGCTTCTGATGTCATACCTATACATACCTTATTTTATTTGAATGTGATACTATTGATATACGTCTTATCTTGGCACAAAAAATATAAACATAATAAATAATTATCTCTATCATTACTTATCTAAGGTAAGTAGTTAGAGCAAGTAGTTATGCTCAACTTCTTACTCTTACTGAAAATGTAGGCAATTCATTTTATCATATCAATATCCATATACGACACTTAACTCTTGCACTGTTATTATTCAATTATGCAGGTGTAATAAAACGTAGGTACATTGCATATACACTTATAATTACCAGCATGGTACACAGTAGAAGAACATGCAGGAAGTTCAAAGGTAGTAGGTACCTTTTATTTAACATTAATTTCTTTTTGTTTTACAATTTGACTAACATTTATTTAAACATGCCACTGTACCTTATAGGGATTCCACAAAAACAGGTTGTCATTAAAGTATAAATTAATACTTTTGAGATTTATTAACGCATTTTTTAATAAAATTACAAGTGCCTTCCATAAAGACAAAAATACATGTAATAATGATACAAATAACATAATGTTTGCCACATTCAATAGTAGGTACCGCTGCATTTTGTAGCCTTTACTTTTACAATCTTTTGTACAATGTTAAGGTATCTTGACGTGTAAAAGTTTAGTTTTTTTTCCTTATTCCTTCTAATTAAAATTATGACTACTAATATGTATTTTGAACATAAAAAAAAACTATCAAATGTAATGCCAATTCAAATCTCATGTATAAAACCATGTAATGGCATTTATAAAACTGTATTGTGTTTGAATATTGTAACTGTCATTTAATTTAAAAAAAGTGCGTTGCACTTTTTATTATGTATCTTAAATAGGTACATGTTTCCGTGTATAACAACACGCATGTGTGTAAAATGTTAAACTTACTGACTCTATGTATAATATTTTGATGTAGGTAATAATTGAAATGAATTTGCTGTTGACGATAGCAACAGACGAGTTCAAGACGATAGTGTGAAAGCAAAACAGATAATTTATCTTATTCCTCATTAATTACTCAACGTTAACATGAAAGGTATACCTTTCTGATATCAAGATTAGCTATCTTACAAATAACCTAATAAACTGAATTGTATGTGTTTAATGTTTGATTGTTTATTGGAGTTCAACAGTCACTTTTTAGGGTTCCGCCGTCGTTATTTATTTATTTTAAATGTTACAAAACACTTGTTTAAAGCGGTTATACGCTTAAAAATATTACAGTTTAAAAAACAACTTAGTATTTTTTTGGATAAAATAAATCGAATAATGTTATAAAGAATTCTACCCGTTTTATTCTATTCTACTACACAAGTGGTGTGAGTTTTATTAAAGCGATTTTTAAATAGGTATAAAGTATTGTTAAACAATGCAGGTCATAGCAAAATATGATAGGATTACTCGCTAAATATTACTCCCAAACTAACACACATTCACAATCGGATTAACAGGAAACATACTCGAACAAACCTTGTTAAATCATAATTACGTTCTAAGCTTTTGAAATTTTGGATGAAGCATTATTTCAAGTCCACGGCTAATCTTTGGCAATTTTAGCTGAACCATGGCCGGGCGGGGCTTAGCGCCTGTTTGTAGCGTAATACGGTTTTAGCACCTGCGTTTTGAAGTTATGCAATGTGTGAATGAGGTAGTGATGGGGCGAGGTTCGGCTAGTTATATATTTTCGACTAAGGCCGGATCTCATCGTTGGCCAATAAAAATGACTGGCAGGTCTACCGCCTAACTTGAAGGTTTCGTATTTGCGATTGCCTAAAGCGATGCAATGACATATAAACTGTATTTTTTATTTTATTTAGAAATTTATCAATGCTTTACATACGTTTGAAAACTGTAAGTACCTAGTTGATGTCTTATAGCTTTCATCTATAATTGATAAATACAGAGCTCATGTTATCTTCAATACTATAGCTTTCAAGCTATAATTAATAAATACAGAGCTCATGTTATCTTTAAATTTATAAAATGTACTTTATCATTTTTTATAGAATGTACACATACTTTGACCTAATGAGTCATTGCTACTTACGAGTATAAACTATCACGTCTTAAAAACCTGTATTGCGATAATATTTTGTAATGTGTGTACTCGTACTATCGACACTGTATGTCCAATGAGCGTAATAAAGTTAAAATAAAATATGTACTTATTCTTTCTCGTTTCGTTTTGTACGCTTCAGCATTTTTTTTTAATCAATATTCCAAAGGACCGGTCTTAAAATTCTAAAGTTCGTCTATTTTCTACAGCGTTTCGTCGCATCACTAATGGTACGTGTGAACGAGATAATGGTGCTTTTGTAATGACTGCAGAGTGATATGTTGGGTTACATCGTTCGAGTCAGCGTTGAGCGATTGATGGCGAACTTCGCGAATCGAGTTATGATAGTAGGTATGGTGTATGTCTTGTTAAAAATATTTTTCACGTGCAAGTAGACTGAGGAAATAATTTTTGAGCTGACACGGTTTCAAAGCCGATGTTTTGATGTTGTTTGTTCAAAAGCACGCTTTTAAAATAGAGAAACGCAATGTTACTAACGTACCCGAATGAAAGCATTATAAGTCAAACTTCTAAATCCACATAAAGGAATAGGTTAGTACCTTTCAGGATTCAGATTAGAGATGTGATAGTAAAAAAATCTTCTCTGAGTAAATTCAATAAAGTTTAAACAAAGTTGGTTAGCCTATCAATTCAGCAACTAGTATTTTGACTATGTAACCCTTTCAAGTATGGCGGCCTAACGTCCAATAATTGGCTCATAATACCGCACACGACGCCGCGTGGTGTGTGCCAAGATTTTCTTGGAAACTAATCAATAAAGTGAAGAGCCATTGAAAACTGCACACTTCTAGCGTTTACACACGCTATTCTTTTGTTTGCCTGCTTGGGTTCTGTAGGGTTAGATTGTAAATGATTTCTTCTGCAAACACAGCTTTACCTAATTAGCTTGAAATAAAACCTGTACTACTACTAGTATATAATCTGTGCTACTACTACCCAAATGTTTGTTCTAATACAAGCGATGACGTCTAGTTCAGTTTGATACGTTTCAAAACTTTTCTATGAAGCCTTATACTTTACAATTTATCAAGGATTTTAGCCATCTTCTTGTCCTAAGACCCGAGATCACCGATTTTTAAACAGCCGGTAAACTTTGATCGATGGTACTTTTAACGGAATTCCTATATAAAATATGTCATATATTGCTAATAATAATGCAAAAGTAAAATTTTGATTGTTAATCGTGTCTAGCGTTCTTTATTATGTAAAAGTACAGCCCGTTCACTCATCGTTTTTTCTGTAATTACTAACAAAACTATACCGAACCCTAGCGCGTAACTGCGACTCCACTTGCCAGAGTTTTTCATTTGAGGTTTAATTAAACCGTTTATTGTTCGCTACTCGGATTTATCCCATTATCGCTCTTGTTCTCCATCACACTATCAATTATTTTGTCGTCATTTCCAGTAAAAAACATTACTGTAACTGTTATAGTTTAAGACTAGATCAAGTAGCTGATTATAGCGGCTTGCCTCATTTTAAGGCTTTGTTTAGAACTAACAACTTCACCCCCGCAAATGTCAGACTTCCCATACAACCTTTATCATTTCAATCATCATCATTCATAAAAACAATTCTATTTTTATGCTTTCCCGGGTCTCAACTATCTGTAACAAATTTCATCTAAATCGGTGAGCGGTTTAAATGCGTAAAGCGGTATTCGGTAACAAACGGACACTTTCCTATTTATCATTTTGTTAGGTAGGTATGGATTCTCTGGAATAATTGCAAGTTAAATAAGACTTCTTCATTTGTACCTATGCGTACTTATGTCTATATTAAGAATCAAAACACTATTTAAATTGTGTTGTTGTGCTTTTAGCAAAAAATATTAGGTACCTAAGACAGAAGTGTTAATGGACCTTAACTAAAATAGCATTTAACGTTTGTGACTTACTTTAACCTCCGCTGCTCTATGTTACAGTCACTTCCGAACTTTGGTAATTTCCCTGACGTACCAATCCGGGTTAGCGTTTCGTTAATTCTGCGTACGGCCGGTCGAATTTGCATTTTGCACGCGTGATAAGTGGCCTGGATTACACGGGATTCTGACAACAGCCTCTGTTTGTCCTGAAATAAAGGGCTGTTAAACTTTTTTCATGGTAATTTGGGTCACCTTCATAAGGAACTGTTGTAAATCTATTTAAGTAGGCTTAACGGGACGTTTGTATCAAATTAGGACGTGGCGGCTAATTTGGAATTTTTAACGCGGCTTTTTCGGGTATTATCTCCTCAAATAAGACCTTTTTAATATTTAAATTAAAACATTTGAAAAATTCTTCCCGTTTGTAGTTAAATTATGACTTGAAAATTAAGAGTCGGGGAAAGTCTAGCAGCTAGGTTATTAAAATGCAATCCTAAAGTTATATCCCAGGTTTGTTAATGTGGGTTTCTTCTGATGTTTTTGATAGTTAGCTAAGTAAAATCCGGCGAAGTTATTCGGAAGCGGATGGTATTTTTCCAGGACGTGATTAATGCAGGCACCACAACGCAGTCCCGGCTGACTTCCAAAATTTCCACTCTAAATCACCCCTTTCGTTTCGCTTCTTTTGCCCGAAGACTTGGCAGCGTTATTTTATCTCTTTAATGCAAGCAATGCACCGCAAATAAATACACAGTAAATATCCCAATCCATTATGTATCGTGAATAGAATACGTGTGTACCTACCTTCTTTAAGGCTACAGAAAGAATGATAATAATGAGTTTGCGTTTCGTTGTTATTAAGATACAAAATAGGACCTTGAAACGTATCGGTAATGTCGCCTTGAACGAATAATCAGCTATTACTAGGAACGCAAAAAAGCAATTTGTGTCTGAAATTAAATTTTGGCAACTGCTGATAACAGTGTTTCAATAATATAGTCGCTTAGGTATTTGTCATCACGAATGTTAACAACCGCTCTACATTATTTATGTTTTCCTTCCTAACTTGTATCAAGATAATATAATTAAATGCGACTTGATATTTTAGTGTAGATATGAGTTTTAAAAACATGAATATCTATTTTTAAACACATTTAATAAGCAATTTTTATTCTGCTAAAACTGCAATTTCATTGAAATAAAAATCCATTTTACTTAGTGCCTAAATTCATATTTTTTAATAAACTGTTACTTCACTCTCATCAATTAAAATCTTACCAACAGTACCGTTGTTGCAGCTAGTTCATTCGAATGGGACATCACTCGAAAAGCCCACTCGGAGCTGTAGATAAAACTTGGTTGCTAGTTAAAGTTGGGCGGTAAACGGCTGAATCCTAAATAGGGTGCTGAAATACAGCCCCATCTGCATAGAAAAAACTTTGGCTCGGTGAGAAATCTGAGCTCGGATTGTCCTTTATTTAGTACGCTTCCCGTATTGGTGGGCTCAACTGTTGTTACCGGATTTTGTGTTGTTTATTTCATTCAAAGTGAAGTTTTGTAGCTAGGGCGAAAGGAGAACGTTACTATTTTGGTTAAATGTTATAAACAGTTTTCATAGCGATACTGTATACTCGTATTATAATGTTACTATCAAATACTAAAACTTCATGGGTAAGAAACATTATTTAAAAGTTAGTTATATAAAGAATACAGAATATTACCAATTATGTTTTTCTTACTAACTCAAATAAATACGTATTTTATTCTTACTATAATTATTTAAACTAGGACTAAGTTAAGAAAACAAACACGTACAGATTTATTAAACTACCTACCCAAATAACTAATATTTATTTATCATACCTTTACTTCTGCTAAGTATCTATTGTAAATAAACAGGAATTCATAAAATCAATGAATTTGTTATATTTATCAATAATTTGCATATATTTTTACGATTTTATAATAAAGCGCACGCACGTTTCACGCATGCGCCGACGGCACGGACTTTTCCCGTCGGCTCTCAACGAAATTAGGTTTCTTACTAAAACACTTCAGTAAAAGCATTTTAATATTAACAAAAATGTATCAAATTGCCAGATCTGTAGATTTTCAAATTTATTTGTAGAGAATTGTATGAGTTACATTTATTTACGTTAAGTACTGTGTGAAAGATCTTGAATCCAACCTCGCCTCATACATGTTTTATTGAACTAGAAAATACAATGTTTTTGTAACTCTTTGATTGGAAAATACAATTAATTTTTTGAACGAACACTAAAATAAAACAGAACTTAAAAGAAAACAGTAAATTCTATAGAAACAAATTTTGAAATGCTCTACACTTATCATGCTTTTGAAAGCCTTGAATATGCACAAAATTGATCTAGTTCTATCGTCTTTAGGATATATCTGGTGAATTACTAATCTATTCTGGTCAATCCAATACGAAAACTTGGAAAACAATAGGAAAACAAAGCGCTTCACGGGGTAAACTTAGCTTTGTGTACCTTCCAGTAGCGTCTATCACAAACGATTTGTTGTTTACTCCAATTTCAAGTCGAATGTACCAATTTCGGACAAAATACACCGTAACACACGTCAAATCACTGATTTATGGTTAAAACTAGCGTTAAAAACTAAGAAAACTAGAAAAAACTGTCGAAATTATGCGGAAAACACAAAGCGGTGACGTTCACATTTGTTAGTACAGAGGGCGCCGGTGCGGCGTCATTCAATATGGCGATAAAATGCCGCGCGCTGATTGGCCGGTAGCGGGATTGGTATGAAGTTCGCGCGTGTGTTGAAGCGGGATGGATTTATGTGTTGTTGTGGCACGCGTGGGGGACAGACGATGTGTTGGGATGGATTGCATTTGTATGCTCGGCGTGCCTGAGACCGGTTTCGCTTAGAGGCGTTCTCAGTGTGCGTATGTGCGCGGCTATGTGCACGGCAGGTAGCCTATTTATAATGACGAATTCGAGCGTTCCGCGCACGATGAATTAAATTATAAATTTTTAATTTGACCCTTTTTATTGTTTCAGGTAAGGAGTTTTTGGAGCACCAAATGGATTGTTATCAATATTAAAATTGCGGAAACATAAGCAAGCGTGGGTAGGTAATAGTTACGTGAAACTAAAAATGTTATTGAGGAAATATGGAATAGTTTATTTTGTTTTATTTATAAACATATAAATAAATCAAATCTTCTTAGTGATTTTCCATAAGTAACTTGTAAAGTACAGACAGGCAGATGCTTTAAAAATATTTTGTAATTTACTAGAACTAATAATAAAAAAGAATACTTGAACAGAAGGGATTATCCTAAATATTTATTTAGGAGTAGGTATTAATCTTTTCTACAGTTTTGAAATAATATTAAACTCTCTATAACTTTAAAACTAGCTACTTAATCATATTAGTGGAGGTCGACTGCCATTTGTATGCAAATAAGTAAAGCTTAAAAAGATAAAACAGTAAAAGGCATACGAAGCATTTTATCAGCACAGCAGCCACACCCGAGCCTCGCAGATAGCGGAAGTTTGAATATGTGTCGGAAAGGAAAAACTCGAATATGGCAGAGGCCCAATGGGCTAAGATAAATTTATTTTGTCATGTAACTAGCAATAAATATGCTAATTCAACACTATAACGTCCGTATGTCGCCTAGCAGAGCCGCCATTGAAAGAGTGAAAAAGATATCACGGAATTGCACTGCGCATTGCTATTTTCAGTCATACAAACTTCGAGTGGCATCAAGCGAAAACTCATTTTGTTTCTTTATTTGTAAGGTCGTATTTTTTCATTCGGGTGGTAGGAGATACGTCGTTCTGTTGCCAGCCGGTAGTTTTATCGACCTACGGTAACTACTAACCCAATAAATTTTGGTGTTTCGCTCAGTGAATTCGTTCGCTGAGCGAATGCATCGTCCCAGATATGAATGTGCCGGATTTGACTGAATTGATTTATCTGTATGAGGTTTATGAGTTACCGCTGAAATATGTCTTCTGGATTCGCCGAATCCAGCTTATCTGCAGGAAGACAGTCGATTCACAGGTTTACCAACATTCATTGCTGTGATTTATAATCTTTTTCATGATGTTCCGATAGTGCGATTACAGATAGTTGCTCATCATGTCTTACAACGAACGGAACATAATTAAAGCGTAAATCAAAGACTATCAAGCGCACAACTTAATCGACAAAACGAAAACAATCAAAACCAATATTTAATTGATGGGCAAACCTTAATTAACTTGTAGTTCGGCGGCGGCCCCAAAGCCCCTCGGATAAAAGAAGCCATCTGCATTTTGGTATTCAAATTATTCTCCAAACGTGTTTTAGGTTGAAATCGAACGGTCGTTTACAAAATAGTTGCATCACACTCACTCCTGCGCAGATGATACCGGAGTGAACAGCGCAACCCTTTCAAACCGCATTGGGAACGTCGAAAGGGCTGTATTATAAACGAACGCATGTAGACCCGAATAAAACGGAACAAAAAAATCACATCACAAAAGTTTGCCTAAACTAACCTCGTTAAGAGATTCCTGGATAAAAGAATACCGTTTTTCAGTACCGTCACGATTGTCAAGTCGATCGGATAGCTCGATCGCTGGCACCACGTCTACTGATTTAAAAAAACGTTTAACTGTACCCTAGTTCTGACCAGTGACGTAAAAAACGGCGCATTACAAAAGTGCGGAGAAAGTTGGTCCTTCGTTGCGTTCGGAAGACAAATAAAAAATAGAAACTTTTTGTGCTATTGTTCAAGAGAAAGTCGCGATTGTCCAGATAAAAAAAACTTCTGCGTACCTGCAAAAGAAACGGGCGATGAACGGCTTAAAGTTTTTTAGTTTCCGAATAGCGTTGTAGAAGAATGCTTGTGTGTTGATAAGTGGATCGTAGTAGTAGTCGTAGCTAAAAAGCTATGTTACTTCATTAGGTCGGTAGCTTAATTGGCGTAGATAAAGAAAATTGTGCAGTGGGGACTCAGCGTGTGGTCGTCAACGTATAGATCCCAACTGAGTGTGTGGGGTGTGGCCGTCACGACCATGGCACAGGGAGAAAGTTCATCGGCAAAAACGACCAGGTTGGTACCGATGGTCCCATAAATAATCCAGATTAAATGACAGTAAGCGGACATGACGAAAGCGAATTTTCTCCGGAAAAATTAATTGGGGGTGCTGTGTTTGAAAATTTAATTTTGCGTTCGTGTACAGCTGCCGTGTACGGTGTCAGTACAAATTAACACTGTTTTGAGAATTTTTTAGCGTGTCGTGTTGGGCAGTTTAGGTGTATCGTGTTTCGTACTAACATTGCCTTTTTCGCCGAGTAATTTACATTAAAACAGTATTTTTGGATACATGGACTCGCGATCAAAAGGTCTATTTTCCTCATCCTTTTTGGCTTTGGTGATAATGATATCAAATGTTTTATGATGTCCTGTCAGCGTCCTGGTCTGTGTTGTTTTTTAGAACTTTCTACCGCAATGGCCGTAGGTCTCTATGGCAATCGGGAACGTGCTGTATGTCCTTACGCACATACAGACAAAGGAGGAGCTTAATTAAACTAGCGGAGCGGGGCAAGCGAAACGTAAGCATTTAATTTATATCTCTGCAGTAACTCCGCGGGCTCTTCCTTGCTGGAGCAAGTTCACAAGCGGAGCGGTTGAATGAAATCATCTTTTTTGCAAAGAGTCCTATGTAGCAATTTTTTCTAGAGAGTTACATTTTAATTGAGATTATCTTGTCGTTTTTTATCGAAAAAAAAATGTATGACTCATTCAGTTTTGAATTAGGAAGTCGTTATGCCATTGATTATAATTGATGATATTTTGGTTTGATACAGTGCTATTATTAAAAGAAAAAAACACGACATAAAAAGAACCGTTGGAAATAGGGAATCCACAAGTGTGGACCAAAGTGGTTACACGAGATCGCAGTGAATGGCGTAGATTTAATGAAGGATTACACTTGGACTTGGACACATGCGAAGACAGAGAGAAATTAAAAAAAAAATATGCCTTTGTATATATATGTACATTAAACATTGATAATATAGCTTATGCATCGTATCATCAGATTTCCACCGCATCTCGGTTATAACATGAAAACCATCTTTTCATTGTATTCCTTCGTGGAAAAACTCGCCTTAGCTTAACACGGGAGCTGTATAAACCATTTTAATTACTAGTTACGGTCACAATTGCTGATGCAAAAGCAATTAATATGTGTGTGCTTAATTGATTGTGAAAAGAATGGATACCGATGTCAGCTCCATTTCTTTTTGTTTTTGTTTAGACACAATCGGAAAATTATATAACGAGTCAAAGTTCTGTGAACGATAAATTTTTTCAAAACAGTTTGTGGTTATTAAATTGATATTTTTATTGGATGTTGGAATTAGATGTCTGTTTCATTATTGAATTTGAAAAATGAATGCAAAAGGTTGTTGCGAGAAATAAAGTGACTTTGGAAAGGGCACAGAAAATGAAATTATTGAGGTATGATAATATACTGAATAAGAATTTATATTTTTTCTGACAGCAGTAGCAATAGCAGCTGCCAAAAATCTGTGAACTAGATCAATAGCTGTTTAGTTTTACATCACATGTAGGTACTAAAATTGACAGAACATTCACTAAAAACTCACTTCCCACAATAACAAACAATTGACCAAAATGTTACATTGTTTGACAAACACAAAGTGATTAAAACTAAACAGTTTCGTCTCAACCAAGCCATCCGTAAGATCCCTAAATTGTTAATGGTCCTTAAGAACCCCAACGTTCCGTAGTGGTCATACCGTCTTGATTTCCCCACAGCCAAATTTCAAAGCAAGTAACGACTGGTACACTGATATTGCAATATTAATATTATCACTAGGAACAGGCTCTATATTATCATTTGGTAGACATTTAGAGAGAGTTGCTTGCTGGTGCGATATTGAAATCATTTTGTATACTTGTACTTCAGTGGTAAAGATTTTAATTGTCACTACTACGCCATCTACTACTTTGTTGGTCTTGTGGTTAGCACGAAGAATTATGTTTCAGGGTTTTTCTGTCTGGAAATAACTTGAATCTGTTTCTGAGTTACATATTTCGCACATTTACGTATTTAACAGTTTGGAGTCAGTTGGTGATGTTCTGGTATGGTAATTCTGGGAGTGTTACTCCCAAAATTTCTGTTGAGATCGGCCGCCGCGCCGCAGGTAGTCTAAATTTGGCTAGGAAGACTTTATCATTACGCCATTGAAATTATTTTATTATGTTACTGTTTACTGCGAATTCACGTACTATTATTGTAAATTTTCGACTTGTTCGGGAATGTTTGTTGGTTAATTTAGTTAATATTAATTGCGTATCGCACAAAGGCTTCCACTAAATTCATTCAATACCTCCAAGCCATATATTAAACAATAATGCAGTACGGTAACACCCAACTGTATTTGCACGGCTCAGCTTACGTTGGCCCGGCCCTACATTCCTGCTAGGGTTGACACTAAAATTGGAGACCTAAAAGGTCAATAACAAAATTATTTGACGACTTTTCCGATTTTGAAATTATTTTTCCCGTAAAATATCTTATCTCGTTAGCAAACACCGAGTCTAAATTTGAAATAAATATACCAGAGAAAAATTACTACGCTCAAAAATAATTCAGATGGTCAGTGTCGGAAGTCTGCATCTGTTACTTAAGCAATTTACATCTTTGAAAGACAATTAAATCAAGAACGGCAGGCCTACCGCCTAACTTGAAACCTATACCTATACCTATTTCAATTCAATTCAACTGAATGAACTTAAGAATTGAAATTGCTTTGATTTTTGAAGGCTATGAATACCGAGTGAATGAAAATTTTGCGTATTATTCACCCATTTTGAAGTTATTAAATAATACTTTTTTTTTTTAGTTTACACGATAATTTAAATATTTTAATGACCGTTATTTGGAATATATTATAATATTTTTATTATTTTTGCTAGTATTATTCGCTTATTTGATATAAATACGTATTATTTACATTTGAAAAAATAAAGTAGCGTATAACAAAACGCATTGTCAGGGTTACGTTAATTATCATTACGTCAAAAATAAGACACATTGACGTCTTATAAAAACAAACTAGAAAATTACATTCATAATGATTATTGAGTCAGTGATCCCATTTATCCAAAATGTATTGTGTATTGGTGCTTAATTACATTTTCGGACCCTGTATTGTACATCGAAATACTGGCACCAAGAAAATATTAAAGAACTTTGGACGTGGATGAAGACACACTCATTGAGAGCCAGGGGAACCTTTTCCAAAATTTCCTAGACCAAGCAAGCTGACCTCACACGATTAACCTCCAGGCCTAATGCACTGGGTGACGGTGTCTCCAAAACTGACCAAGATAAAGGCAAGTAAGTTTACGGTGATAACCTAGCTTACTAAGCATTGAATACTTTTATTTTGTAAGTATCCTTCCTACTACTGCATGTGTTATAATACTAAAATGTTTCGGTTCACCAAACAAGGCGGTCCTTTGCGCATGCTCCATGGGAAACCATTCGTTTATTGCATTCAATTTTGTCATGCCCATTTGAAGTCAATAATAGGTTTCAAAATTTGTTATTTGACAGCTGTCATTCCTTCTGAAGTCTGCCAAGCCTATACCTATACCTATTTTGATACCTATAAAGTTAAGCGGTCGCCCCGCGGATGACAGTAAGTCAAACACTGGGAGCATCTTTAGCAGTTGCAGTAATAGAAGCGATTTTTCAACGAAAATGGGTAGTCATGCGCTGTCCACTGTACCATTTCCTACGTCTGATAGCGCTTGGTTCTCTATTGTTAAATTTAAACTGGCATCCCTAATACCACCAAAGCTTTCCACCTATCATGGCCCTCCTTAATTAAGTCCATACTGGGCAGAGACAACAATGCTGGCGACCGATGAGAGCCAAGATATTCAAATATGTCTAAGCCATTATGTTGGCCGCCGTTTATCGGATATTTTTGATATATCTCGTTTAATTACAGATATATGGTTTTAGATTTGACTAGAGTAAAATTAAAGCAACATGCAATGCCGTCTTTTGTTTATTGAACAGAAAAAATAGGATTTTAATGAAATTTCAAAGGTCCTATTATTTCAACTTCAAGTGCAGCTACGATTGTAACTCTATATTGATATAATATAATACGTACTAATATTATAAAATTTAAGTCTATCTGTCGCTCTGTCTACTATCTTTTCACGGTTAAACAGCTGAACCGATTTTGATAAAGTAAGGCATGCATAAACCGCTGCACTGACCCGATTTAGAAGAAATTTGGTATATAGGAGTTAAGAAGGACCCTGGGAAGGACAAAAGCTTTTTTATCGCGATACAAAACATTAAGGGGGTGAAATGGGAAATGAAAGTTTATATAGAAAATCCGAAATTTGCGTAAGCGCATTCTCGTGGCGCTTATAATATTGAATAAAAGACAGTAAAGTGATGTATTTCCCTGCTTAAAAAAATAATAAATCTAATTGAAAACAGCTCATCGTAAAGTTGCGTCTCTACCGTAAATTAAAATTCCTATCTTCATATAGTATGAAACATCAGCTCCTGCAGCAAAATTCGCTTACATAAATAGTGTTGCAACATTTTTAAAGGCAAACCTCAAGCGTTGAAGTAGCCAGCGATCGATCTACCCGAGCGCAGTGTCGACAGAAAAACTACTCTAACCCAGGAATTTATGTCGCACGGATAATCTAGTTGGCTGTATTGTGCCATCGGTTATTGGCTACGAGATATACTGGTTGTTTTAGGTACTGAACTTTAAAATTTTTAGAAGTAAAGCCGTAACTTAGTCTGTTAGAAATTCGCTATAAGTTTTCTGAGACTATATTTTTTCTAAAATACGGATATCACCTTGCAAAGTACATGCATCCACACAATTTATGATTAAAAATCCTCTGGATTAGGTTTTAAAAAAAAATAACAACGGTATTATAATTTATTGTATTTAATTAAACAGTTAAGATAAATCTAACCAATAATACCTCACTGCTGAACTGATGGCGTCTACATAAAATCAGTAATTGAATATTAAAAATGACTTCAAAAAGTTTCAAAACTATAAAAAAATTCATAAACTACATTAAATCATTTATCGTCATTGAATATCATAGGTATATGCCAATGACTTTTCCCTTGTTCCACCACAATTTATGGTCCACGAATCTATAAAACGACCACTTGTTACAGTATGTATAACAAGGGTTCGTTATTGCCTAGGCTTGTACCAATTATTGTATGAAAGCACGAAATATCGAACCTTTGGACCCTGCCGTGTTTTCCGGGACTAACTGTACCTAACAGCGTGACTTGATAAAGCAGTTTGGACCGATACCATCTGTCGTGAAGCCTTAAAAGCCTCAGATATTACATAATTGTCCTTAAGCTCAAACAGTATACAACAGTTACTCTCAATAAAATTACTATTTTGTAGTTAAGCTGTGGCTTTGGTTACAGCAGTATTTTAAAAGTACTGTTGAAGAAATAATAAGTAAATAAAGTGATGTAATTAAACAAGAAATTTTTAAGGTAGATACGTCACTAATGAACAGTTTTAATAATACGATGTAAAACGCAAACAAAATTACCCGAACAAAAACTTGATTTAAACATTTGTATTATTACGAATTATATTAATTTACCCGGCATATGAGTATATAAAGTTAAAAACTTTACAAAAGGGCAGATGCGCTTGCGAAATAAAAAAGAGAAGGCAAAACGCGACATGGCTCTTGATTAATACTTTAAAGGAAACTTGCGCTGCAACGACTAGGCAGTCGGCAGGAGCTTTAACCACTTTTACAATATACACACACATACGCCCGCTGCCTAGCAAACCCATAATGAACACCTCCAAACATAGTAACCTGGGCGCCTATTATGAAATGCAAAAACAAACAAATGACGAGCCAATCATTAGCGAAGCTACCATGTATGTAGATGACCTAATACAGCACGCTAAAAACTTTGCTGATATGCTTCGAGGTAAGGTAAACAGACAAATTAACGACAAATCCTCAAACCATGTTTAGAAAATGTACAAAACATCGCAGAATCCTCTCATGTTATTAAAGAAAAATAACCGTTGTCCTGCAAATTGAAACAACCATAACGAAGTCTATAAAAGATGCAACAGACATCGCTGATAAAAAGCGACACGGAATCTCGAATACCACTTTCAAATGGGAAACGAATAAATAGAGAGTCCTCAATGTATGGGCACCCCCCGTGACAAATGCACATTTCGCACGAATCTGAGCTCTGTTCGTGTTTGCATAAGGGCGGGGGTGTACTGTGTGTTGTGTACGCCAGGTGACGATCTGATCGGTCGTAGAAATAATCCAGTTTTACATATGGCCGAGGTAAAAGTAAGGAACTCTCAGGACCTGCCGCATAAATTGCCCCGTTCGTGATGCAGTGGCTTGTTGAATATGTATAGGTGCGCTCCCTTCCGTACTTCTCATTTTACTAATAGATTTCTCTTTGATTAAATTTGTATACGTTTTATTCATAAGACCGCGGCCACTATTGTTAGTCTGCGCCCACTTAAATCAGCCGGGCCTCGCGGATATTTTGTTTTGCTACGTAAGGATGTTTGTTTTCGCTTACGATATTCTCTATAATGAAATAGGATTCCGATACAGCGTGTTGTGGTATATCTTCACCGTGTTTCTTCGTTGCATCGAAGTTTTTAATTTTATGGTTCATTACTTTATCAATACTTAAATTGTCACGACAGTTAATGAGGTAAAAAAGCTTCTTCGGCTTTCGACGCGCTAATGAACAGTTCATTGCTGGTTGAATACTTAATTTTAAATGATAAATAACCGGTAACCCCTTGGCATTTGGCGTCGACCGAGAGGACGTTCGTACGGAATCAGATATTTATAATGGCTTTATTAAGACTGGCCATCGGCTGAGCTCACGCCCGCTTATTATTATAATTGAGACGACTGCCTAAAGCTTCTTCGCTTGAATGAAGTCATCGTAATTCTTAAATATCAAGTCTGCAGATTTTTCTATGGATTACATAACTATCCAATCTGCCTTTAAAATTACCAATATTGAAGCACGTGATTCTGATTTAATACTTCTGTACACGTAATTGGGGTTTCCCGAAAAGTTTTCGAATTCCATTCGAATAATTGCCTCGAAATGAACTTCTAGTTAGGCCTGATAAGGGCGACGGTAAGAAATCATAGTCGTGTTTGTTATGCAAAAATGCAAGCGAAGATTCCGTGACGGCGGCCCATGGCGCTGCCTTGTTCATGTTTATAATGTGTTCATACTTTTTGTTAGTCCGGTCTACATGTGACCGTTCTCATACCGAGTACAAAATTAAAATATAAATCGACTGCCTCCGTTTTAAACTAAACTTTAAACGAATGCCCATTAATACTTCGTTAAATGAAAGCTGAAACCAATTTTTCCCAGAGTAATTACGCTGTAAGTTATCTTAATTATGCAAGTGTCTGAGCTACTAAGTAACTTCCTAAAGAGTCTGTAATCTCACAAATCGTTATATTTATGGACGCCCTACCTCATTGGGGACATTAAAAGTTTGAAGCCATAACGGCAACTCTTACCTTCAGTTGTTCATTCAGAGCGCGTATACTGTTGGAGTTGAAATTTGTAGGCGGTACTGAAAAAGTGTCAATTCATCATACCAAAGCCCGGGGCTCGAGGCGAGTCCCCCGTATAAATCTCACTTCCATACTTTCGCGTGGGGAAAACGACTGCTTTATGGGATCCTTAAGGCTGTATGGATTTGGGAAAATATTTCCTTTTCGTGCTGGCCCTCGACAAATGAAGGAGCATTGGGCACATTAGAATGTGTGAAAGGGCCCATAGGCGTTTTTATTGTTATGCGAAGCAATTCAGTTAAAAGCGAGTGCGTAACTTCAGTACATACTAAGTGACTATTTGCTAATATTTATTAGACCAAAATGGGTTTGGGCTCGAGTAAAAAGGTGCATAATGCTAATACACTCTCGTAAATCTTAGGGGTACCGCGAACCGCGGTAAAAATATCGATAGTTCATAATTACTCGTCAATCTGGTCGATGGAAGGCATCCAACTCTTTAACGACGGAGAAAATGTCGTTACTCGCACGGTTATTTCTGGCTGTTTATCACTGTTTAGAAATCTTCACTAATTGTGATTTATTAAACGTCACAGGTTAAGCTGCATCGTTATAAGAGTTACAAAACTTGACCAGTTTTATTAGCATAAAACTATTGATTTTAAACGCAATTGAATTGGGCGTAGGAGTCTTTTATATTCGTGATGGAAGACATTAGTCTCGTATTCGTATTGCGCTGTAGTAAAATTGTCAAGAGACTGCATGTCGATACTATGGACTGTAACTGAGAAATGTAAACTTGTCGATAGTTAATTTATTTATTTAAAGAAAACCAGGGTTATAGTTTTGTTATATTAATATCGATGATAAAAGTTTAAAAAAATGCATACTAAAAATATGTGACTATATTGGCAGCAGGTATTTGGAGCGCGACCACTAGATGGATAGAAAGAACTTAAGTATTATTATAATGGTCTCTTCCTTGACCGAAACTATTCTGAAGCTAAAGAAAGTGTTTGCTCTAATGTTAAGGTAACAACAAACACTGTCAGTTATATCATCATCGATATTATATTCTTTTTCATCTATGAACAATCCAGCTATTAATTTTTATCATAAGGGTCGCCAGATCGCACTGGAATCAGGATGTAGGCCGCTTATTGTAACAGATCACTATAGAAATCAATAGAGGAGGCCTATCTTTGGCTGTGGACGTCTTGCCGCTGATAATGATGATAAAGAAAACACTACAGTATTAACAATTTCTTTACATTTATATTAAAAAATGGAAAACAAACAATTATTTAACAGTTACCGTTACCAGTTACTATCGATAGTTTCGCAACACTAAAGATACATAAAGCGTGCGCGAGCGTGCAAGAGGGCAGCGCCCGCGCAGGCTGGGCTCGCCTCATTAGAACTGCGCGCCCTTCCCTCCCCCTCCCACCTCCTGCCTCACCCGCGCACCCGTTTATCCAGACACGGCGACATTTCCATTGCCAGCGCGGAAAATAGACATTTTCGGAGAGCGGCCATAGACACAGAGATTCTTTACAGATAATGTTTATTGTGTGCTAATACACGGCCAGTTACAGGCGTGCTGCTTTGGGCGGTCTTGTAATGCGTATGAGAAAGTACCTAAATAGATGTGAGAAGAGACAAGTCGTTATAAAACTGATCATTGGACGTGATATCCTAACGCGATGTTGACTACTGACCAACCAATTAAAATAATGTTCGTGTATGTATATGCAGGTGTCGACGCTACTTACAAAAATATTGCAATATTTATCGTTAAATTAGGTAAGCACGCGTGTGGGAATGGGAAATCTTTAAAGGGCGCAGCACAATCGTTTACCATATTAGGTCCTAACAGCACCGGCTCTAGATAAATTGAAAGGTTCGTGGGCAATGTGATTTGAATGGAATTAATTATGGTCAACAGACGTTCACGAAGTTCAATAGGAAATGCAAACTAGTCGAGAAAAATTACTTAGTTATGGTATATTTCGAACGCTTGCCAACAGAACGAGCAGTTTATCTCGATGTAGAGTTCAATAAACCAAGACGCGCCCGCGCGACTGAATCGCGGACGAGAATTTATGCGACAAAATAATGCATACAGGTGTCGCGGTCCTCAGCGCCCCTTCAAATAGTCTCCCGATGGGAACTAAATGGGAAAAGGGCCCTTTTCAGACCCCAGAGTGAGCGTTAGACACGAGCGATGCTCTGATACCGCCGCAACACATCCCCAATTACGATTTATTCAGACTGTAAAAGGGCATCAGTAATGATGTACCGTACGCCGCCGCGTAATGACTTACCTTTTTCTCTCACAATTGAAATCCAATTATTTCTGAAAGTAACTAAATACCGGTCCAGAACAAAAGAGGCCAACCGTAAATCGGCGCTGGATATTTGCAGCGCGCTCGGAATATGAATTATTCTTCGGGATTGTTCTTGCGACCGCGTCATGGTTCATACATGAAGCGCGAACTAGTTTTTTTGACGCTGCGCCAGTCGTCGGCCCGTAAATAAAATCATATTCGCAAAACTTTCCGATTCCAACTTTGGATTTTTGAAGAAGTATTTCTGGGTCTTTTGTCGTGTCTACTTATAATTTTGTGCCGTAATTAACATTATCGGTCGGCTTGCTCGAAATTGGTTTCGGGAAAGGAGGCTTGCGCAACGCCCGCGGTTCTGAAAGGGAGATAACCCAAATTTGTTTGGGCAAATTTTTTGAAACTCTTTTTATCAATCGGTGGGCTGGTAATTGGCGGAGCGGTTGCGGGAACCATAATTGACGGTGCTATCATTCTGAAGTTTTCGTTCGGACATTCGGGGAAACTTTAATTGGTCCACCTTTTGTGACGTTCAATAACGCCGACTTGATAATAACATGGCCAATTATTAGCAGATCGTTACTTTTAATTAGCTGTTTGATGAGTATAAATTATTTTGATTAAAACAATTTTAGTTTAATTTCGGTTGTCGAGGGTTAATTATTTTAGACTACTTCACCATACTAAAGTATTTTTGGAATAAATGGAAATTAAAACTTTTTGATGTATTTAAGAAATTGGAAGATTACATAAAACTCTATCTACGTTTTAATCTCTTTGGAAGTTTTAGCTTTGACTTAAAACTAATTTTTGAAGCAATCTGACCGAATCAGCCATGTCAAACGTCGGCCCTGCCGCTGCAGAAGTAAGTTTCTTATTGGTTCACAATTAAAGTCCTCAAGGTGACCGAGCTATCCTTAAGACAAACAAAAAGCCCATTCGTCGAATACTAAACGAAATCAGCTCCACGGGCTCGAGCAACTAAAAAGCTCCGCACCGATACTTATCAAGTGTTTGAAATGACACAACCGGATTCCGGGCCGGCAGACATTATGCTTTTTCCATACGAGGAATAAAACTGACGAATTTCTCAATAAAAGAGAGATGACCGGCGAGTCGTCACGTACTAGGGGGCTCTGGGTATTTGGAGCGGTGCAGCAAAAACTATTCAGGGGCCATTATTATGGCATTTTTGTCGTCTGACGGGGCAACGAGTGGTCTCGGCCATTACGGAGCCGTGGTGGGGGTATGCGTGCCGCGCCCCACCCCCTGCGCCCGCGGCACACCCGTGCACCCGCCATCCATCTTCGATATGCACATAAAGCGAACCGGACCCGTAACGGCAGACCCACATTCCCGCTGCTCTTAAATTTATTTATCTCTTTATTAATTCTTGACTCGAATTTTTGTGTTTGTGTTAAATTCGCCTCTGGAGTTTAGATGACGCAATTGTTTCATCCCAGATTGGATCTCCATCGATTCGTAGATTCATTTACACTCTACTATCTAGAGTTAACCTATTTATCCACAAGTCCAAGAGCTTCGACTAATGTTGTGTACGTTCTTGTTGTTTCATAGAAAGAAGTTTCGTATTTTGGTACTCGTCTTTTTGTTAAAAACTGCTGTCTGCTTTTGAAGCGATTCTTGTAAATTTCGCCTCATCCATATTTACAGAAGTTCGTAAACACGCTGACATCCGTACTTGAATTGGAAAGTTCGTCATGGCAGCCGTTGGGACTTGTTTGTTCTCATGTAAAATTTATTATACCTATCCACTTACAACTTTTTGCTTACCGATACAAAACATTGTGTTAATAGTCAATGGGGCAATTTTTTCTGGGTATATATCGTGTAGAAACTTGTAAGAATATATAGATATTTGTTTTATCGTTCCTGTTTGTGGTGGATTAAGGAGTTAAAAATAGCAAAAACAGCTGTAACAAGCAGCTGTTTGTTTTGTCGTGACGTAGTGAAATCCTCATAATCACTCGTGCTAACTATTTCAATTTGCTTAACATCCTAAAAAATAATCTTCTATGTTTGTTATTAAAATACTAGCATTATCAATTAAACAATTTTAGCGTGTATATTGTTAAGCTAAAGGATAGGTAGATTATCGTTCCAAAACGTCGGTAGCGTCTATCAACGAGCCTTATAATATCAGGGTACTGACACGACCGCAAGTCAGACTATACGTATTGACCTTGAGACCGCCTCTATTCACTACGTTATAAAAGCTGTTTTAGAAGTTTAAATGTATAACTTAACGTCCTGCACAATGTACAAAGCAAGCGCTAGCCCCAAGGGAACACGGAGGTGCCTTTACAAGTGAACAGCCATGTTTACGGTCCTCAGGCGTCGGGGGATGGACTTAGATAGATTGCTCGATTCCATTTAGGCTCGTACCGTATAAAATATTACCACTATACACCAATTACTAGATACCTCACACGCTATCCGTCACTTAACAGCCGATGATATGAGTTATGCGGTATTTAGCATAGGAAATATACTTGGATTACCATCGCTCAAGCAATACAAAGTGTAGGCTGAGATTAGTAGTCAGCACACATTCGCGATATGCTTATGGATTATCATAGTGCGTTTGAAGTCAGAGCTTGCAATATTATGAGCAAACTCAAATGTGTTACCTACTTTTTGCCTGTTAACTTCATGAAAGAAGCAATTTATCATTTTAACTAAATCTGATAAGGCATTTGTAACTACTGGTACTTCATTAGCATAGTCCGTAATCATAGCTTTGGGAATAAAAACGCTATAAAAATATAGTTCTCTCAATTGTTGCAAATGAATTCATCTTTTGTTACATCTTAATTAACATCAAGATTGTTGTAAGTTATATCTAATTAGATTTTCCTAATGAATTGATAATTAAGGTACGTCCTATACCCCAAATCTGGAATATCTAATACCTGTAGGCTACGAGATTGGTATCTAGTTAGTCTAATTTGCAATAGAGCCTTTGTGTTAATTGATCCCTAGGTGGCGTTGGTTACGATAATTGTCTATAAATTGTTCCGGGCATTAATCTCTACATCAAATTGGTTGTATTAATGGCGTATTGGATCCAATATTAGATCAAATCGTAATTGCCGTTGAATTGAATCACTGCCGTTCACGATGTTTGCTTGAATTTAATATTTTTTTCAATACATCAGCTATCTCGTGTACACTCCCGTACTTGGGAACGTGAAGCACGCACTAATTAACGTTCAACGTGAAACTTCGTCGTGCCACCGCCAATCAAACATGACCTGCGACAGCCCATATATCTTCCCCTACCGCCTCCCGTTCGTCAACATCACGAAGGGCGGGGCAGGTCTCATTAAACTGGACGCCCAGTAATTGCGTGTCTAACGCTCCCTTCACGTAACACGGCCTTTTATTAGGTGGAAATTCTGTATACGGCACTACAGTCGAGTATCGGGTAGAACTTATGAACTACTCGCACCAATGTTTATGTCTTTCAAAACTCATGATTACGCACGAATATTCAAAAAATATCACTAAACAGTGGGAGCGTGTAAAATTTACATTTTATCGAGTATTTATACGAATGGGGCACTTCTTGAGTGTTCATTCGATTTTTTATTCAGTGCAATTGATTTCTTAATCTGCGCTGATTCATGGAGCGTGTTTAGTTCAATGATCCTTGGTGTAGTTGATGTGTTATTGTGTCGCGAGACAGTCGTAAACGTCCACATTAGCGGAATATTGTTGTTTATTGCGATTTAACACATCTTTATTTAAACATTAGTCACGGTGAGCGCGCTCGGTATAGCCTGTATGATTGATTACTTACTTATACTGACTTCGTGCAAGCTTAATTTATATCTGGCCGTTATTGTATTTTTTTGTCTTGCTTCATATTCATTTCGTATGCACTCCTCGTTATTTTAATTACTGGTTGCTACTTTGCAAAATGATTAAATTACCTTAAATATGCCGTTAGGTTTCCATAAAATCATTTTAAGTCAATTTACGAAATAGGTATATTATGTACTTAATTTCATTTGACCTTTTTGCCATATCCTTTTACGGATTGTTCTCGTCTGAAAGGCTGCATTTTTATCTGAATGCATGCCTAAAAACAAAAGATGAATATTTATTGCCAATAGCTTCATTTCGAAAACATCTGCGAATTTCGAAGATAGTTACATCAAGTACTACGGTTAACCAACCCCCCGTGACTCTCAGTTAGCCCTCGACCTAATACAATAGACAAACAGTATGGAATTTTAGAAAGCTGACCGTTGCGCAACTTTCTCCCTTTATCTCGACGACAATAGGCAACAAAAGTTATCGTATTGTGTCTTTCTGCGGACTTTTTATGATTTGCCATGCCAATACGATGGGCAGTTGTTCCTTACGGTACAACGTTTTTATGTTTTGTTTGTGTCTCTAGAGGAACAGTTTTATGGCGGTATTGACAGCGTTATTGATTTTTATATTTGTAAACTGTTTGGCTGTGTTAAAGCTTTTTTTAAATGTGAAAGTTCTTTAAAACTGTTTTTAGAAAGCTACGCTTCAACAAACGTTCCATTCCATATCCGTTGTCGGCCTTTACATCCTGTAGGTACTTTTTTGGAAAAACGATTCATATCTAATTCATAATATTTTATTTATTTATATCACGTAGCAGTGAAGTTAAAATAATTCAGGAGCCCTAATCTGTTAAAACGAACGTCTGTGTTTTGACGTTCTCGATAGTAGGGCCTCAGGGCGTATTTTAGAGCCGTGTGGGGGATATAGATACATACCTAATATGTAATGAATGAATATCGAACGATATTCTACATGTTACATGTTCTTTGGCATCACAGATTATGTATGTCAATACCGCGTACGTGAGCAAATCCGGATGACTCTAAAAGCGCCCTCAGTACACAAAGTTAGAATTGCATTCAGTGACTTTGAAAATTTGAAATCTAATTCTCGCGCATCCCAAACAGCTCCCGATTTCCGAATCATCAACATAGAATGGCTATCGGACAGATACGCATCTAGATAATAGTTAGGTATTAAATTAGCCAGTAGCGACGTTTACGAGCATATTGGCGGCGTGCGCAACACGCTCCACTATCAGTTACGTCGGTGGCTAATTCACTGTAACAAATTAACAACGGCTAAATTCATACCCTCCGGCTCAGTGTTTGCCTATACGCATCCACATTCTACAGTGCTTGTCTAGTGGTGTACCTTAACTAGGATTACCGGTTGCGAGACGTACAGATTTGACAGGAGCCTTTACTAGGATTACCGGTTGCGAGACGTACCGATTTGCCTAGAACAGATATAAAATTAGATCGGTTTTTAATTTAAGACTTACGGTTTTGTCGATAGGTTTGTTTGATTATTCTTTATCCCTTTATCTCCATCTCCTTCACCTCTTGATACGACACTAAATCGAACTTATTCTGTTAGTTGGGCCATGTCCATGTATGTAAATGCTTCCTGTTGTAATAAGTACTTTATATTCTTATAATATATTAAAATATGTGTTTATTATTCATATTAACACATAAGTGAACTTTGAATATTAAGCATGAGCTTGAAGATATAAATCTTCGCGTTACAAAAAGTCTTGGAATTATTTGTAGCCGCGGCTATTTTTGGAAAGGGTTTGTTACTCTTTCATCAAATCATAAGAAAAGCAACATTACTTGCTGGTTCTTATTAAATCATGCTACAATTTTAAGTCCATTTTACCGATAGTTGTGCGCATCACTACACCCGTCTATGCCCTGAAAATTGGTGGCGTAATCCAAGATGGATTTATCGGCGTGTTGGATTTTATGCCCTCGGAATTGCGCGAAATATTTTTACGTTGACAATGAAAAATACACCCGCGAGCAGTAAAATGGATTAACAAATTAGCTTGCTGTTTGAATTTGTTCGTATTTTTCTGGTTTGTGCGTTGCAAAACAAATGTGATTCACATCATTTTTAACCGACTTCAAAAAAGGAGGAGGTTATCAATTCGACTGTATGTTTTTTTTATTATTTTTTTGTGGCTATGTTACCGCATATCTCAGTCAGTTGTGGACTGATTTGAAAAAAAAAATTGTTTACCTAGAGGCTATACCTTCTAGTTGGTCCCATTTTGGCCCAGTCGAGATCTGATGATGGAATCTTTGTGTAATCGAGGGAAACCCTTAAATTTTGAAGGCACGTATAGTGTTTTCGTACTAGTATCTTAATGTTGACATGTTGTTACGTCTGATAGTCATAGGAGGAGTTCCACCATCAGCTCAGCTCCACATAAATTAGGAGTTTAGTAATTAAAACACCAGATGTTTTGTCAGGTACTGTATAGGATGCTAACAAAACAAAGTCAAAGGCGCAGCTCCCTCCTCTTCCCCCCCCCCCCCCCCCCCCCTCCTAACATGCTATTGGCAAATCTTTTCCTACGGTCTTCCTTCTCGTTACTACGCTGTCGCATTTGAACAGCGCGTTTATTAGGTCCATGTTGCACCTTACACTAAATTTCAACTAAAAATAGAAAAATAAATGTATTTTTCTAAAAAAAAACCGACTTCAAAACTGCAGTGCTAATTAAAACTTAAAATTTTATATATAAATTTAAACTAAAAAGTACAAAATAATATTTAAATTGCCTAACTGTTCTACGAAATTATACAAGAAACCTATTTCTGATTTATTATCTGTTATTTTTTGGAGTCGGTGCCAGAAATTATAATTCTAATGTTTTTTTGCAAGTAAGGACAGGATTAAACCATCTCTTGGCTGCTTAGAGTAGATAGAATATCTAGCTTGGTTGGCACCGACTCCAAAAAATAACAGATAATAAATTGGAAATAGGTTTCTTGTATAATTTCGTAGAACAGTTAGGTAATTTAAATATTATTTTGTACTTTTTAGTTTACATTTGTTTATAAAATTTTAAGTTTTAATTACCACTGCAGTTTTGAAGACGGTTTATGTTTTTTTTAACAAAGCAAGTTGTTTTGAGTACTGTCTCTTTAAAAATAAATATTTTCTGTCTGGTGAATCCAATTAATTATATTATCATTTTAGTCTCGTTTCGATTTTGAGACAAAAGTTAGAGGTTGATTAGCAAATCGTGACGAGCCGCTGTTATCTTTGCTTCCTCAAGGGAATAATGGAAAGGGCATCGCATTCTAACTGAGTGCATTGTTGCTGTCTCTGAGCGGCAAACGTATCTAGAGCTAGGGACGTTTAAGGTTTAGAAAAAATATCGATATTGAATGCATTGAAACAATAGTCATATAATCTCGGACTCACAGATGCTTGAGATGACAGACACGTGGAAGACATACCATACTGGTTTATTATTTTGTAACGTAATATAGCGTTTTTCTATAACTTAGTTATGATAACTTGATAATTGTTCTTTTAGTGTTGTAGCGTAATGTTAAATAGCTTTTCTCTATTACTTGGTTATGATAACCTGATTCAAATTGTCCTATTAGTAAAAATAAGCAGCTTATAGGTAGTATGTGTACAGGTAATGTCTACAGTCTTTAAAACAGACAACGTGTGCGTGTATTTAAAAAAAAAAGTTTTTTCTAACAATTCTTTACATTATTGTCTCGATGTATTTCATATGCATGTCCTCATATCGATACATTTATCGATACCAAATCCCTAGACGATAGCTGCTAGCCATCTTACAGCTCAGACACAAATAGAATGGCTACGACGCTGGAGACGTGCTCGTCTCTTTGTGTTCAAACCGGATACAGACTCATCCGAAATATATTCATGGCACTTAGTTTTAGACATATTTTCAGATGCGACTAAGGGTTTTTATCCTGTAAACAAAGTTTTAAGATTTGTGACAAGCAACTCTCTAAAGTAGGTACATATATTTCTCCATTTGTTTTATTTGCATCGTCAATTAAAAGATGTACAGTAGAAATCCTTACTGGTACGAGGGTCAAACTGAAAGTTCTTAGAAAATCAAAAACTGATTACATTAGCCAGTTATTAGTTTTATTATATCTTTTCAAAATATTGTCCATTGACGTCAATACACCGCTGCATGCGATGGAACCACTGGGAAAAGCACTTTGCCCACTCGTCCTTAGGGGTCTCTTCAATGGCATCGCGATACGCAGCCACCGCTTCTTCAGCATTCATAAACCGCTTTCCTTTAAGTTTTTCTTTAATTTTTGGAAATAAATAAAAATCACAAGGCGCGAGGTCGGGGCTATACGGCGGGTGACCCAGTAATTCAACGTTTGATGTCGCCAAATAGTCGATCGTTCGCTTGGCGGTGTGCGACGAGGCGTTGTCGTGGTGAAGGAGGATCCTACTGCGAGGTCGTTTCTCTCGAACTTTTTCCAAGACAAGTGGCAAACAATTGGTAGTGTACCATTCTGCAGAAACAGTTTTTTGATCCTCTAACACAATTGTTGCGAAATGACCTATCCTTCCAAAGAACGAGGCCACCATTTTTTTCCCGCACTTCGATCTCTCTTCACTTTAGTTGGCAACTCCTCGAAAGGAAACACCCACTGAGCAGATTGTCTTTTGGTTTCAGGATCATAACAGTAAATCCAGCTTTCGTCACCTGTAAGTATGTCGAACACAGCATTTGAGTCACCTCCGTTAAATCTTTCAATCATTTTACGGCACCAATCCACACGATGGAGTTTTTGAGCCTTAGTCAAATTATGAGGTATCCACCGGGCGCAAAGCTTCCTGACCGCTAAATGTTCGTGGAGGATTTTGTGCACTTGACTCATACCGATGCCTAAGCTTGTCCGAATCTGCTGATAGGTCACTCTTTTGTCAGTCTCTATCATACGCCGCACAACACAGATGTTATTTTCAGTCGTCGCCGTAGAAGGCCGTCCCTCACGTACATCATCAGTGAGATTAGTGCGACCACGTTCATTAAACCAGTTGTAAACAGTCGCACGAGATGGGGCTTCATCGTGAAAGGCCAATCGTAGTCTATCATAACTTTCTTGTTGACTTAAATGACATCGAAAGTCATAAAAAATCATTGCACGAAAATTTTCTCGTGTTAAATTCATTTTGACGTGACACAGACAATTTTCAATTTGCCGCCAAGTCGTAAAACAAATGACAAATGAATGAAATATATACTCAGTAATATTGGCAAAGAGTTCTATTTTCAAATTTTAGAATATTTTTTTTATTATATTGTTTATAAGTGGCCAGTTCTAAGAACTTTCAGTTTGACCCTCGTATACGAATTCTTCTTTCATTTTTGGAGCGTCCTTACACAATCCGTAGTATTTCAGAACTATTTTGAGCGCGCTTTTAGGACAACATTGTTTTATTTGCATCGTCAATTAAATGATGTACAGTGGAAATCCTTACCCCCCATTGTGCCAGCTGTCTCGTTGTACTGTAAAATATGTCGATGTTCATCCAGAACTAGTTCCATTGAATTAAATGCTCTTAACATCCCACGTGTTTCTGAATGATAATTTTAATTGGCTTGACTTGTATTATTTCAATTTTAAATTGCCTTTGTCAGACTTGTGCAAGGTATGTGCTAGTATGCAGTACTTGATGTGAATACCTATTAGTTATTTGATGCAGGCGTCTGTAGTACTGTAGCACCATATACTCGTTGTGGTGTGAAATATTATAATCAGTGTAAAATATCATATTTTTTGTACCTATGGCCGTGAACAAGTTTGTATGTCAGTTGTTCATAATTTGCAGGATTGCGTATCTACGCAAAGACAAGGCGTCAAAGACTCTTCATCTTCATTGACGCCGAGTCCTCTCTATTTTGTCAAACGTGAAGAATGAAGACAAATGTCACCGAATTTTATGCAACAGAGAAATCAGGATATCTTCGAGCTTTTTTGGTTCTTACCACGATAGGAACTTCTTGTCTTCAACAGTCAAAAAATAGTGCCGCCATCTATCGATATCTCCTATGTCGCACAATCACCAACATACGTGTGGAACAATGGGCTGATCAGTACGTTTGTTAGTGTCCGTCCGTACGTCAGGTTTATTGGACGCTCGCTGGGAGATGGACGCGATAGCTGGCCCGCCAACGTCGAGCCTCGAATTAGAGAGGGTTTACACTGACGGATGGATTGTAAGGACTGTACAGGGGATATTTTTATAGGCGACTAAAGCTGTGATAGCTAATGCCTGATTGATTGGGAAGGCATTGAATGGGAGGTTCGATTGGCTGCAAGAGTAAGAGAGTAAATAAAAATAAAAATAATCATTTAAGACCCGATTAATTTTACAGCGATCTATTTTACCTAAATGTCATTCGATAAGGAGTCTTGCAGATTAGATGTCGACTTTTAAAATCAGTTGCGCTTAGCGTTGGGTTTACTCCCCGGAATATTTCCAACTGTTGGGTTTATTCCCAAATTCGGGGAAAGTATGCGGAATATTTCCAATTCGCCGGGAAAATAGGGAAAATACTCAAAAGTGCATTTAAAGTAATAAAATGCGAGAATTTTGCTATTTTGACAATTGTTTTACGCCTGTAGCACACCTTCACATAAAACCATAACGGCGGGACCACGCTAGTTTTGCCTGTTTGTCAGTTTTATTACACTAAACGTAAACGGCATATTTTAATGCTTAGGCTTATCTGAGTCTCTCTTTCTTTGAGATTCGACGATCCTGTAGTATACTTCCTACTACTGTGTCCACGATGTCGCGAATTGGTGCAGAAATGTAGACGTTTGAGAAGGATTTGAGAAATCTCGATATAAACAAACCGGGTCTAGTAAAATCTTTACATTAGAAACGGCAGTTTGGCTAACTTAACAGTTAGTAACTTAACAGAAGTTAAGTTTGAATATTTGAGACAAGTGATAATAAAGTTAAATCTTCGTAATCAAAGAGAATTGTAAGTTTTTTTTGTGTTTGTATGAATAACTAAGTTATATTTGCGGATGTTGAAATGTGCTATACACACATCCAAAAAAGTTTAAGATCACTAGCATAAACTGATATAATTCTTTAAATTTAACTTTATCAAGAAAAATGTTTTGTTGTGTGTTTTCTTTAAAAAAGAAAAACCCTTTGAAATTAAGAAAAAAAAACTAATTTAAATTTTTTAATAACAAAAATTGAATAATTAACCATAATGTAATTGTTAGAGAAATTTGATATAAAGGAAAATACTGTTTAACCAAACTTAAAGACCATGTATAAATATAATGTTTTTATTCAATATTATATAACTCCTCCCCTAGCTCGAACACATGCGGAAATCCTCCTAGGCATGCTGAGGATCAAGTTATCCAGCATTTTTTGGATAGCGGCTTCCCTGAGGTCTGGCACTGTCTGGGGTCATGGCTGACGTTTCCAAACAGCTCGCTTAAGAGCATTCCACGCGTGCTCTATTGGGTTTAAGTCGGGCGAGCCGGCAGGTCAGTCTAACCTTGTGATGTCGTATTCTCGGAGAGCAGCATTGACTCGTTGAGCTCGATGTTCGGGCGCATTATCATCGACCAGTACAAATTGATGCCCATGGTTTACTTGGAATGGTCTGACAATTCCATCAATAGCAACTGCTTTATACACGTCTGCTGTCATGAAGCCTCGATATGGGATCAAAGGTGTTCTAACTCCAATCATAATACCACCCTCAAAAAGACACCGATTTCCCGCCTCGCTGAACTGTTCCTGTGGCAGTTCTTTGCCTTACACGGTCTCCTGGTCTTTTCCAGACACGGACACGTCGGTTATCTGGATGACTACTGATTCGCGATTCGTCAACGAAGAGACAGTTTTGCCAAATGTTTTCTTCTTCATCTTCTTCATTCTGCTGACGCCTAGCCCACTCCAACTCCAACTCCAACACTCTGTCGTTGACGTTGTTGGGAATTCAGAGGCGCTCTCCAAGACCTCTGTGCTCGTAATCCAGCCTGGTGTAAGCAATTCCGAATAGTCTGAGTGCTAACTTCAAGCCCAGAGGCGGCCCTAACTTCTGCTTTTATTTTAGTAGCGTTGATTGTTGGGTCACGGGCTGCCAGCAATCTAATATAGCGCTTTTGGTCAGCAGTCAAAACAGTTGGGCGACCACTTCGGGGTCGGTCAGCTAAATTACCCATCCCGTGGTACCTACCCCGTGGCAACGTGGTCACGACACAGGATTGGGATATAGCAAGTCTGCGTGCTATATCTCTAGTGCTATATCCTTCTTCCCTCAAAGTTACCATTCACGTAAAACTTCTGATAATCCTCTTGGCATTTTTCTTCACTCAGAAATCTGATTTACTCAATTTTGACGGATTTTAAATTTTTTTTGCAAAAAAATGTGATATTTTTTTGCAAAAAAATATTTAAAATCCGTCAAAATTGAGTAAATCAGATTTCTGAGTGAGCGTAAGCTATGACTGAAAGCCTTTTTACATGGAAAAACAATTGAACTGATTTATTGTTTTGTATTCTAATTGTATATTTTTAAATAAAGAATCTTAAAAGAAGATGAAATCATAATATAATCTACCGTAACAAATAAAGATTTCGATTTTTCAGTGATCGTAAACTTTTTTGATGAGTGATTTAAAAACTATACTGAATTTACCAATTTAGTTTTTTTTTTACAATTTTAAGTAAGATATCTTACCACATTTGGAAGTGTTTTCTTTATCAAAAAATTAGTATTGAGTGATTTGTCCGCAGTTGGAATTAAGTTTTTGAACTTGTCAAATCAGATACTTTGTAATATCGTGTTCACTTTTGGACCTATAGAAAAAAATCAAAATGAATGTGTCTTAAAATAAAACAAGCAGTTTTCGAGTTTACAAGCAAAAAAAATATAAACAAAAGAGGCGCCCTTCTTTTACTATTCCGTTGATAGCTCACTTACCACACTCGGGACTTTAAGTATGTTCACCTAGACACCTCGAAGAAAACAAACCTACACGTTTTGTTTTCTGAATTTCTTGTTTTTAATAACGAAGATTTAACTTTATCATCACTTGTCTCAAATATTTAAACTTAACAGAAGCCAAACTGCCGTTTCTAATGTAGAGATTTTACTATGACCCTGTTTCTTTACGTCGAGATTTCTCCAATCCTTCTCAAACGCACATTTCTGCACCCATTCGCGACATCGTGAGCATAGTAATAGAAAGTGTACTACAGGATCGTCGAATCTCAAAGAAAAAAAGACTCAGATAAATCTAAGCATTAGAACATGCAGTTTACGTTTGGTGTAATAAAAATGACAAACAGGCAAAACTAGCGTGGTCCCGCTGTTATGGTTTTATGTAAGGGTGTGCTACAGGCGTAAAACCATTGTTACAGTAGCTAAATTCTCGCATTTTATTAATTTAAGTCCACTTCTGAGTATTTTCCCGCCGAATTGGAATATTTCCCAATCTTTCCGTTTTTTCCCATACTTTCCCGTATTTTTCTTTTCCATCCCAATTTTTTCTTTCCCTCGCCCATCGCTAGTTGCGCTACTTACACGAATATCTATACAAATAACTGCCCCAAGTCAAATTAGCAAGACAGCTCAATAGTTTTACGAACCAATTCAAATAAAAAGGCAATTGGGCCTGGTTATAAAAATATCTTGCTTTCTGAGCTTATTTTCCATATGAAAACAATTCAAAACTGCAACTCTTGAGAGAGAATTCAATGAGCCAGCTTATTTTGTGAAGGTGTTAAACGTTATGATCTCGTGTAGTGATTTCATATACACACGCGACTGCATTTCATGAGAACTGGCGATGAATGCCAATAAAAAGCTGAGAGCGTCACGGCACTGCACTGGCTGCTTCACATAATGTACTGACACCACTATATCTCACTAGACGAAAAAACCAACAAGCACTCGTCTTGTGTAGGTACCGATACTGTGCCAAATACGGACCCGCGGATTAATCGTACACATGCGAGCAAAGAAATCGAGCAAGCGTTTTTGTTTGACGCATTTACCTTTAGAGATGGCGTTGTACATTTTGTATTTATATCAGAGCGCTTTTCCGCGCGCAATATTTTTTTCTCTGCCACTCCACAACCATATCGACAACGTGTAAACATATCACTCAACAGACCAATCCACCGGTTAGACGTCCGACTGATATAAACACTGAAACTAAAAAAAACTGGTTTGTTTTAATAACGAATTCCGCTTGTTTGTCCGCTTTCCGCGAAACGGTGATATTCACATAAATCGAGCGGAAAAGCCAAATTGCAGCTATGGTTCACGCGCGGGACTGATTTTTCAGTCGCTCGCAAACGTTTTAAAATAAGTAATTGCACATCACTATTTGTTGGGAAGGCTGTACAAATATTTTGTTTGACTAAAACCACTCCCAATCACTGGAATAGGCAAGCTACGTTATGCTGTTTTCGGCATTTTTTCAGTTCGCTTTTGATTTATTGGTTTTCAGTACATTTTATTAGTGACGCCAATGGATAAATTGGATTGCAGTGTTAATGAATTTAAATAATATTTCATACATACCATCGAAGGGGCAGTCAAAAAGAAAATTTCAGTTTCAATCTCTATTGGTTTGAAAATTGTGTCTGCCCACTCAACTGAAAATGGCTATGTATCAAAAGAACAAATATCGCATGAGAGTTCGTTGTTTAGCTTCGTTTTATTGTTTTACAGCTTTATTTTTTAGTTAAACGAACTCGTTTAATTGCTTAATTGTGACCATTTTTAAAGAAACACGCAAAGGGTAGGTAGTTTAGATTTTAACCAATAATGTGCGTTATTTAAGTTAACTGGCGATTACAAGTGACTTCTTCCACGCAAATGTCGGATTTCCCATACAAACTTCCACCCCCGTTTAATCTCCTTATAGGTTTATTTTTAAAATCCTAAAACGTTATTCTTTATTTCGCACCAAATAACTAACAATTTGTATCGATTTAGTTTCAAAACAGACGCAGTTTCATTAAAACCTTATGGGATGAATTTCAGAAACTCCTTTCGTAGTGTTCCTATACTAGAAAAGAAAACATAGTGCAAAATTTCAAGTTTTTCATCCCAGTAGTTTGGCTGTGCGTTGATTTATGATGGTAATCAGTTGCACTGCACGCGGTGAAAAACATCATTATTAATACATTAATTTGCGCGGATGCGGAGATATGGACGGGCATGGCTTCTCTTATCTGAAAGTTGCAATTGCATTCTACTTTGCACCGCTGGATTAATCCCTCAAAGCTTTGGTGCGGCGGGAGCGCTGATAAACTGCAAAACTAATGCCCCACGATTGCATTACGATGCAAACTTTTTCAGTAACTGGCGCGGCGAGTGTAAATCGACTAAAAAAAGCGGCTAAGTGTGAACGGGATGCATGGTCTTTGGGTTCTGTGTAGTCAAATGTGACTTTTACGAAGAGCTCTCCCATAGTAAATCAACATAACCAAGTATTTTTTTAATTCGGGTAAAATTATTATGAGGTCAGTGCGGAGGACAGACCTCTTTAAAGTTTATGTACCTCTGAGTCAATCTATGAAAAAGGTTTAGTTTTAGTTTTATTTGTAGTACTTAGTTGTCTTAGCTAAGTGTGTTTCTGATTATTTACGTTTTCTTCCTGAATATGTTCCTTTAATTACACATATTGGGGAGTTTCCTTTGCCTGCGTCACGGTCAACATTGCTTTTCAGCAAACATGTTATAACTAAGTATTGCAGATAATCTAATGGATGCACCATTAAGATCAATCATAAATTTAAGATCATATAATATTAATATAAAACGTCTACTTGATGCACATAAACTGCACGCCCTTTCAGTATTTGTCATAAAAAAAAGTTCAGTTTTTTAATTACATCGTGATACCCTAAAAAGAATCGAATAAATCGCCTAGTTTCGGCTTTCCGGCGCGACGCGATATCGAGCTGTTCGATAATGAATCCGAACGCAGGTTTAACGATATTACCTTTAAAAAGTTTAGCAGCGTTTTCAGGATTTCGTATTGATATATGAATGTGTGAAATATTGCATGTAAAACACGTAATCGTAACTTTTTAAGACTTTTTTGCACATTGAAATCAAAGTATCTATAACTGGACACCAATTTTTATGCCTATTGAAATTATAAGATCATAGAAATTTATAACTTATTCATAATTCTCAATAACGTCCAACGGAAAAGCTAGATCTGGTAATAAACTACAAATAATTCAGTTCGTGGTCCCTCTCAAGTGCCTACCTGTAGTATTTTATTTAGAAAAATAAACCCGTATCGACAACATCGAAGAAACAAAACGCACAATCAAACAGACGTCACTCAGACCGATCGCTATGTTGCCAAACGTATAGACTTGCATGCGGGATTCTCTTATGATGATTTAGCGATGCGCGCGACTCTCCCGATGGATTTACAGCCGTACGAAAGGATTATGTGGGCGAGAGCAAACACGGGCCAGCGGACGCCATATTGTGATTTAGTGCTAACTTTTGATTCGCGGCTTTATTACCGGTTAGTACAGAGGGGCGAACGCGAGGTACAGTGCGGATTATATCTTTTTGTTTGTGGCCAATTTTGTTTTGATCTTTCGTTCTTTTCGTTTGGAGCTTGGTCTTTGAACTACAGACCTCGATTATTGTAGTTTGAAAGAAAGGTTATTTTTATTTAGAATGCGAGACAAAATGTAACTGCATTAGAATAGTTATGTTACGGGATTGATACCAAGTACCTTATTTTTTGAGTTTCCTATATTGATCCCATATATAACTATGCTAATGTTAGTGACCATGAAAGTTTAAAACTTGAACAGCATGTTTTACTGATGAATCTAAACAACTTCTAATATTTAGTAGGTACAACAATGGTTCGTAATTTAAAAAAACACCATCTCCATTCGTTATAGGTCTAGGTAAGTGCCAATAGTGCGTGGAAAAGTTTTGCTTTGTATAATCAGTCTTAAACTGAAATAGTCAGCTTCTGCCCCATAGGATTAATATCTTAATATTGAGCAAGTATAACGAAGTTTCGTCCCACATCGTCTAATAAGCCTGCAACTTTGCCAACTCGGTACTCCCCCACCAATTTTTCACATAGTCCGAGATGTATAAGATAAACTATAAATCATCTCAGGCCGTTTCTCCTCGAAACAGGGAGGCTGGGAAATTACGACAAATCATGCATTAAACATGGGGAATAAATGTTTTCTTATCACGTACCTATTCTTGTTTCGATATTAGTTTTCCTTTATCTTTATTGACACAGGTTAGGATGGTTATGGGAGCGTCGTCACGCTGTGATGTGTGCTTGCGTTTTGTTTCGATGATTTGTTTTTGGGTTGAAGTTTATGTGTTGTTTTGTGTAACTATAGTTAAGGACTATAATGCTTCAGTTGCGAAACTTTTTTTTGAGAGTGTTGCATAGTTAAGTTTAAGTTATGAACTTAAACTTAACTATGCACACAACAAGTTTTGAAATAAGTTCGTTACTTTAGCAGATGATACATAAACGCTTTTAAATACAATCTACGTCTAAAAGTGCTACATTTAGTTGACTCCAATTATGACAGGCTTGTATGTATTACTTACGAGTAAATGATATGCGCTATTATACGCTCTTAGCATAAGTGTTGTGGCAGTGTTAGGGATACCTATAAAAAGATTAAATTCTTTCACTTCTTGGTTACCTAATATTTTTTTAAAGGAAGTACATTGTATTTACACACAAACAAAAATAATTTAGTAAATATACATTAAAACTAATACAATAACCTAAAACTTAACTAAAAGTTATATATAAATATATATATATATATTTACAAAATATAAAAAGCAACAGCCCCAGCAGTGCCGAAAGGAATGGTGCCCAAAAGGCTGGCAGCATTGCCTCTTTGGATAGCAATACTGATTCTATGCCCAAGGTAGCTGCCAGCCTTTTGATCACCAGTAGAAACAGTTAGCCTTTTGCAGAGATCTTTGTAAAAACTAAGGGCACTGGGACCCCAAGAGCCCATGGTCTCTACAAATATGTAGCTATCATTGAGGGCTGCATATTTGCGCCTTTTTAAGCATTCTACAGAGCCTGCCGCCGCATTATTTTAAATTAAATTATTATTATTTATTATTAAATTATTTTGTTAATAACCCTAGTACTTAAATAGCTTTGTTGAATTACATAAGTAGGTATGAATGATCATGTCGTTAACTAAAGAGGAGGCAGGCGAATAGAACTGTATTGTCTTAACGCAAGACTCAGTGTGCAAATCTAGTATATTTATTTCGAAGCCAGGAAATCTCCCCGGGTCCTCACTAAAGGTAAAATTTGCATTTAAGCTGTACACACACTGACTGAATGTACTTTGCTGCAGTATGCTTGATCCATACGACAATATTGTCATTAGGTACCGAATAATCTTCTCAAGGTATACCTTCATCATGCTTATGAACCTACTCTACTTTCAGTGAGTAGAATAAAAGTTACTTCTCTCACTTAAAAGCTTCTGAAAATATGTAAAGAAAAAATACATAACGAAAGAATTAATAAAGAAAATTAATAATAGTTTATATCTCTTTTTGTTTTTCGGCCACGTTTTTCGGCTTTATATCCATCGTCAGTTACACAATCAGGAGAAATAAAAACGACATAAACGTTGCTTTTGAAGAAATACGGCACATAATAGCACTGAACTTTTGAATGTAGCACAAAATTACCCCACTCAAAAAGCGAGTTTCGCAAAGTAACGTTAACGCGTCATAATAAGTAGGCATGGAAGATTTCATGTATAGCAGGTGAAAAATCATATGAAATAAATTTCATTGTTCACACCTGCTATTTTTTTATTTTATATAGACTGCTACAAATCGCACTCTGCGAAATCATGGATCATGCTAATTTCATATCATTCATTGATGACTGTATGTAGCAGAGCGAGTCTAGCGAGCGAAATCCTTGATTGATTGATGATTTGCTCTAGGTGTGTGATAGAAAAAGACAAACACAGTAGTTATGCGATCATAGGTGACGATCGATACTGGGCGGGCATTTTAAGAACTTTAAAATTATTATTATAAAGTTTAGATTCGTTTGTCATTATTTTTCATGACAACCTAAATATGATGACGAACTAAATATGATGTTTCATATATTAGTAACCGTTCACAATAATTCATTTTTCATTATAAGTAGCAAATAGCAAAAAGTGTTACATTATGACACTGCGAAAAAAAAAATTGCCAATGAAATTTCACATGTAATCATATGAAAAAAAAACATCATTTCATGAAATGAAACTGAGTTAAAAGTAGCAATCATTTACATGCCTAGTCAGAAGCTGAAAAGGTTGTATCTTGTATCTCCAACTTTTTAGATTAAAAGATTAATTGTGCTTGAAGCCAGCGCTGAGCAATCTTACAAATTGGCTAACCGCATATGCAATCTGGATCCTGTATCTTTGTATCCGAGTCCTAAGTTAGCCGAGATTTAAGCTGGTCGTCAGACTGCGAGGCGCTGCGGTTTCTTTACTTAACTCTAACTTAACGTAGACGGCTACGCCCAACTTAGGTTGCGAGCTCGAATGCCAACTCTTGCAGGTGACTTTGTTTTGTCTTTCTCCTGGAAATTTTCGGAATCCTAAGCTCACGGATTTCAAGTTTGCGCGTTCCAAATGTCGGAAATTTAAAGTGGGGATATACGTATAATTTATTGCTGTTGCTGACTCCTGAAGATTTACATTATGTATTCACTTGGCTACAAACTGAAGTTCTGATATTTAAAAAAGGTTGTAACTATATATTTTTTCACAAAATATCATGCCTGGAATTTTGCACGTCTTAAAAAATAATAATCTTAAAACATTAAACTTTTTTTTTAATTTATTGTTACCAAGAAAATACAACTTAAACCTACAAAAAGATTAATTCTGCCAAACTGCTTCACAGTTTTTCAGCATAGTTTCTCGTCGATACTAATTATTAGGTATGTATGTTTTATGGTTAGTGTTATCACTGATTTACTAACACAAAATGTTCTCCAAGTATTTTTAACTTTAACACTTACGCTATTTTCATCAGCAATCATCCATTAGAATAGTTATTTACGGGATTGTTACCATGTACCTTTTTATTTTCGAGTTTCCGATAATTCGGCGCTGTTGCAAGCGCCATGATCTCGGAATAACTGAAGATCTTGCGGGTGGTATGTTATGGGCAAACATATCGGTCTACCCTCCTTCGAAGTCTTTTATTGCGTTCACCTCCGGTACCACTGTTAATAACTAACTAACCCGTAAATAACTATTCTAATGATAATGACCATGAAATGTAGTTTAATTAAGAAACCAAAAATTCGCACACAGGTAGGATTTGAACCCTTGTCAGGCCTGTGTATCTCCCCGCGGAGGTAGCAAAAACGTACCTACGCGCGGCGCACCTACGTAGGTGCTAAAACAAGTTGCGTGTCGCTACCGGCCAGAGCCACGCTCGCGCGTTTTATTCACCGGCGGCCGCGCAGCTACGTTGCTGGCTGGACGAGAATGAATAAAGTACTAGAAAGAGGCGCTAGATGGCGTTAGAAGCTTCTCGTAGCAGTCAACCCTATCGCGTCGCGTGATATTACGTCACTGAATAGGTTATTATGAATCATATTCCAGAGCAATAAGTATGAAATTATCTTGCAATGGATTTTTGTAGGTGTCTACACGAAAATGTGCTTGACTCTTAGGCGAACTAAATTACGCCATATTGTTGACGACATTGAGTAGACATTTCTTTGAATACAATTGCTAAGTCATACTTCTGTACGAAGTACTAGTATTCTGTGCCCACGTCCATTGGCTTACCGGGCCGGTTCAAACCCTACCTGTGTGCGAATTTTTGGTTTCTTAATTAAACTTATATAAATAAGAAAGAACAGCGAGTTTAAAAAATATAAAAAACAATGACCATGAAAGTTTAAAACAGTATATTAGCAATCATCCAATCTGCGGTATTACGCATTCTCGCCATGAATGAAAACTACGCATAGCCCCAGGGCCCAAGAGATGCAATATTGTGGTTTATAATGAATACCTATGTCAACAATCGCTTTGCGGCTGTTTCGCATTATGGATAGCGTTTGCAGACTATCAATTTAATGGGGGCAAGTCGCGGGCCACGATTTTATTTCAACTCGTATTTTATGGCATTCATTGAAATTGAAGCGTCAGCAAAAACAATGGACTTTTGCAAAAAGTTTAAAGTTACTTTTTGATCAAAAATACGTAATATTATCATACTGAATCATTTGAAAACTGCTAAAGCTAGTTACAAAAAGTCACCTGGAAAAATATACCATCGATCAATATTATAATGTATAGGTACTAGTAAAATAATGTATGTGTTCAAAAGCTTTTAAAGTTTTGAAGTCTGGAAAGAAGTAAAAAATAAGCTTTTTCTTGATATATTATGATAAAAGAATGCATAACAAAATAGGTCTATGTTATTACATACCTACCTACATAAAGTGTGTAAAACTAAATGAAAGCTTTTAACTGTTTTTTTTTGCTGTCTTTACGCAAATCGTATCGCTTTATAGGTAATAACACGATATCAAAGAAGATTACTATCGCTGCAGTATGATTCGCATTTATGTAACCTGAGTAGTTGGCGGTTTGTCGATCATACACATTAAGCTGAAAACCTTTCTTGTTGCCTTAGAGTGTGATCAATTAACTAGGTACTTGTACAATAGTTCACTTCATATTAAGCCTTATTTATTAGCTACGGCCGACACAACTTAGAAATTTGATATGCGCAACCAAAACACATTTAAAACCTTTATCAGAATCACACGTCTAATGCTATATTTATAACACCAATAAATTAGAGATTACAAAAATAAATGTTTTGCCTTAAAGTGTCAAAATATAAATCAAAAGTTTTATTTTTCGTATTAAAAACGCATCATAATCACCACGGAACAATACGTCAATTTTTCAAAAAGTCCTTTGAAATAAAAACTGGTGGGATCGGACTTTTTTGCGATAAAATTTCTTTGATACAATGGTCTTCTTTTTGTGAGGGCGGACCATTCTATTTGCGATTTCATGTTCATGGTCCGGTTAATTTTGCCGGGTATTTTAAGACAACGCTCGCACTAGAGAAAGCTAGCGGCCATATTTCAAAGTTTGACAGCTACAAGCCCGCGGCAACATGGCGACCACGCCACCCAATGAGCGTCTAGCCCGTCACGCGGAGCGCACCGTTCCTAAATCGAAATCATTAATCACAGCTGATTTATTTGGGAAGGAGTGACACATTTTATATTCTATTTTCGAAAACTCCCGAGTTTTTCAAAATGGTCTCCGTTTGAGAGATCGCAACAGCTGCATCTTGTTAACGTTAATTCCAGCATGCTTTATGTTGAAATTATTTGCGTGAATGGATATGTTTATATTTGGCTTGTACTTTCAATAGTGCCCCCGAATATAGATGTATCTGTCAAAGTCGTATTGTGCGAATTATTCGCAACACGACCTCGTATTAATACGAGACTATTATAGATTTATGGCGCCATTAATATGGGTAACAGCTGATGTATTCGTCATATTAATGGCGTAGCGCCTGCTCAGAGTCATCCACGTCTCGCGCACGCATTAGTGTTTTAAGTGGTCTCCAAAATTGATTTTGAAATAGCTTCGTAGGTATGTCTCCCCTATAGATAAGAAAGTCCGAGGCTTCCACATGTCACATACGTCAGGGTTTGTCCTAATCCACTGGGGACCTTACATTTTTATTGCGTTCGACCCTGATCTATGGGCTAATATCGGGCCAATATAGCCAAAAGTGATATCCAAAGGGTTCGACGATTGTTCCGGGGTACATTTATTTACCGATCAATGAGGTGGTTTATTGGAGTGGATTGTGAGTGCTGATATTGTTTATGAAATAAGGGAGTGGACGGTTGGACAGGTTTCGTTTTAAACGTGTTTTCGGTTTCGCCACCGCTTCAGCAATGTCAATCTCGCGAGCTGTAATTTAGCAATTTGCATTTACAGTAACTCGAAATTATTATCTAGGGGCAAACCAGAAAAAAATCGGGTTGGCGACGCCATTTTGCGTGCAAAAATGATAATTTTCTCCTCGGAACGCCTCTCGACGTTTATTTTCAATGCCTCATTTTTCGTGGCTGCACCGCAATTACTTTAATAGCTACATCATATTAAATACATACATGGTATTCTGAACGTTTCGATTGGGTCAGTTCGGGAGGTTATTGCGGCACGGTAGCTTAATTATTGTTTAATTTTAATATTTTTCGAGAAAAAATCGTTGCTCATTTTGAATTCAAGCGATTATCTTTTGTCACCAAATTAAGGTGTGGCTATTCGCAAGGAGATATTGTTCAATACTTCTTGTATACTACAAAGAGTCTTATTTTATTTTTTTAAACACAAATTTTGTCATGAAGAAAGGCGTACCTAATCTAAATCAAGAATTAATAACTTTAATAGAAGGTAAGGAATAGGGTGGTCCAACTTACAGCTCCGCACAATACTGGCTTTTAGCTAATTTAATTTATTCAACCACTTATTGGAAACTACGGTTTATAATAATTTAATTAACTTACTAGCTACGATCTGTACTACCTACCTTTAGATAAATTGCAATATTTACCGAAACATGACAAATTGAATGAAGAAAGCGCAATGGAGCTTAAAATTCCAATCGGAACTTTTCGCTATATTCACTAGCTAGTCTGTATTATTTATATGCATTTAATAACGTTTTGTCCAATTATGATTTTCATGTAAATGCTGCAGAAGATCCTAATCTTATAACTCATAACCTCGTGGTCCTATACGTATTTTCTTTGAAAATTGCAAGTCCTGACAAAAGTTTAAAAAAAAACACCAGTAAAAATGGTTCACGAATTAAGAAATTCATTTCGGTTGCTCCTTACCCTTGTACGCAATCTCACATAACCAATTTAAATTGATTCCGTTATGCGGTCGATCAGGTACTGTCCGCATAAAAAGCGACTCGCGAAGAAAACCTTGCCTGGCCGTGTTTCATTTTCAAGCATTTTCAGTCAATTAAGCTTTGCCAATTTAAGAGTGCACGTATCTGAGGTAGCCACTAATGTATTATTCATATTGTGCCTCCCGATAACAAGCAGTTCGATACACATCTAGCGGACTGATTGGACGGAGCGGCAGCCGCCTCTATTCAAATTACAGTGAAGATTAGTTTTGACGTGCCGCATCTAAGCGGATAATGTTTTTACTACATTAATATTGGATTAGATGTGAATTGATTGGAATTTACGAGTATTTACAGTCATGACTTAGGCTGGCGGTGCGTTATCGTTAAGAGGAGGAAATAATGGTTGTAAATACAAATCGGTTTTGAAATTTTCATTCATAGGTGGAAAACAGTTGAGAGAGATATCGGACATGTTTTTTACAGCTTTTTGAGATCGGAAGCTTTTGAAACAACTAAAAGGTTTTATTTTGTCCAGTGATATTAAATTGGTAAATAGGTACTTGTATCTGTGTACAAAACACACTTCGTTTATTTTTTAATCATGTAATGAAACATGACAATCGGTTAACTATTTTTCTTTTTAGTTGTAACAGTTATTACAATTTAACAAACATGCAAATCAAGTAGCACTCTTTTGCCGACTCTATTCACAGCTTTAATTAAGGCGCGCACTGATACCACAATTCAAGTGCTTTTATTTTACATAGCTCAGAGATATGAGAGCAGGAGTCGCCTACACTTTATATACCTTACATCACCGACCGTGGACCACCCAAGACGCTGGGCGGTACGTATACCGTATACATATACGTAGGTATACTCAGAAATTCGGGGATCTTCTCACCAGAGCGTTGCAGCGGCGTAATTTGCAATTCGAGTTACCAATTTGACTTATTATACACTGTGTCAGATCGCCCGCGAATGTGTAATAAGGGAAATTCTTACGGCAACCATTAACTCAACCAATCGCAGGAATTGTGATGATAATTTTTCGGAAACAAAAAATCTTGAACATGCACAGGGATAATGCGACGATTATTAGGTCGTTATGTACTGTACATAATTGTGTATGGCACGTTCTCCTTTCGCAACTGGTTCTCTGATTTTGGCGATGCCCCCAATCTACTGGTTTATGATGGAGGTCTTAACTTCTTCGATTTTTACCTAAGAGTGTTATGAATTATTAATACGGTTTTCTGGTCTAAATTATACCGTGTGCACATTGATTTTATCATGATAATGATCAAAGTTACTAAAATCTAGTTTTAATATGTAAAACGTCTGTCTAGATTGCTGTGAGAAAATAATTTATTAACCTCATTTACCAATGATCATTTAATACGACACAGGGTCGAGCCCTGCACCCCAATCCAAGCTCTAATTTCCTACTATATAATCATTACTAACTTTATTATGCATGTATGTCACCCAGATATATTATGTAACTCACATAATGTCCGTTAAGTGCGACCCGGCGACTATAAATAATGAAAAATTATATACTGGCGACAAACGGTCGTCTGGATAGGCTAGACGAGTCCTAGATTCATTTATTAGGTTGTAGAACGTGTTATCTTAATTTGCCTCATTAGACACAGTGCGCAAATATCTACTTTACATAATTTTATCGGAGAAAATTGTGCGCGTGGGCACCCAACGTGATCGGTTTTAATGCGGCCCTTCCACGAAGTATGCAAACGGAATCACTTAGCCACGTTTAGTCGTCTGCCTACACGGAGGTAGGCTGAGACTAGTTTAGATTTGGTGTGACTAAGAAACAATAGACGAATTAGAATTGACGTAAGTAGACGTCAATTTTTTTTTGTAATAATTGAGACAGGTTTATAGACTTTTTTTATATTTATTGATGAAGTTTGTAAGTTTAAGTGGGTATTGTTCTCGTCCCTTGAGGGAAATCTTCAGTGTCATTGAATATCAGGGCTGTTTTAATAGTTTGATCAATCAAAACTGTGTTTTTGAAACACTTTGGCGCAATTCATTTTGGCTTGACTAATCATATTATGAGTTCAAACCTTGGGCTCAAACTTATTGTCTTTTTTGTGAATAGCAAAGAGTCTTCTAACTCTTTCTAAAAATACTACAATAGGTTTTAGGGTAACCGCTCCAGATGTGTTTCTTCAGTAAAAAAGCAACATAATTTGCGTCGTCAAAAGGATTTACGACTGTCAACAGCACTTCCTCGCACATGTTCAGAAAAGTGTCAAAGTCAAAACTTTAATGGAAGAAGATACAGAAAGATTACTTTGTTTTTTGACGCATGATACGAAGCCATCCAATAAATATTCATCACACGAATTCCTGAAACAAATTTTCATACCGATGATAAGCCAACATAAATTTTTAAGAGCCTTACAGTTTTAATTTTTCTGCAAATAAATTAAAAAGGGGTCCTTTTCGGCAGCGTTAGTAATGCAGTCTAATTTATAGGACTTGAAATCCGATGTCTCAGTCGTCTTTCATCTCACACCTATGGTAAAGCATTTGCACTTAAAGGTTTTAGCTTTTTGGCCCCTACTTGCCAAAACTGGAGTGTGCCAATACTGAAACAGCTGTAAATCACCGTGTAAAAGTTTTACGAATTAGTATCAATTAAACCGTTGGACTAAACAACAGTTGTTTCGAATGTCCCCCGCAATGGCGGGACCATTGAGATTTAAGGGCGGTTTACAAGCTATACATCTTAGTCCTAAATTCTTTACGAGTACGTAACTTGCGCAATCCTTTTGTCGTAAGGCCGGGGGTGAGGGGGGAGGGTACAAGTTCTTTTGTTCGCACGTGTTGCCGAAACTGAACGGGTTGGTGACACTTGTTCGAAGTCTTCGCAGTAGAGATGGGGCGAGTTCTCTTTGGTATCGATAGGTTCCTAAAATATCCAGGCATACATATTGATGATGATTGAAACCATCAGGACGACGAGCTAATCAGACATACTTGTATCGGTTGATCAAAATTATAATAGTTATCATGTGCCTGTTTCTTTTCTTTTATTCAGTACTTTGTTTCTACTAGCTCTACTCGATGGCTTTCAAATGGCGTTGTAAAACAAGTCTCATTGCTTTCCAGACGTGAGTTTAATGAAAACCATCGTGTTAGGCGGTAGGACTGTATAGTTTGTTTATGGTTAACACGTCTTTAATATACCTACAGTTTTGATCTAATTAAGAACTGATTCTATGTTTTATAACTTATTGACTGTGACCTGTAAGTGTTCTGATAAATAAATAATGTCAATAACACAATATGACCCTATTTATTATGACAGTGTACTGAAATGGAATCTGCTCTTATACAAGCTTTGATCTCGTAATTGAATTTCTGGTTAAGGAATGTTACTAATTCTGGTGGTTTCGATATCACTAAAACCGATAGGACATCACTACTCGTGAAGGACCCGACCGATTTCCCTGGAAGCGTCTTTTGTCTTTTTCTTTTGAAGCCAAATTTTTACGGGTCAGATTACTGTAGTCTCGCTCGTTTTACATTGAAAAACATTTCACGGTTGTTCGCATATTTTAACGACGATTATCTTACTGAAAGAGTTAAAAATATAACGGCATTTACGAAGACGGTTTCTCATTTTACAATATTTAAGCATTTTAATTCATAATAGACCATGCAATGTACCTGAACATGAAATTAATAAAGAAAGTACCTATAATAGGTGTGGTAACTTCAGAACATATCCTAAAGAGCTAGAAAGAGCGACTTTTATCACAGATTAAACATGAGGATAACTCTCCTGCCAATTTTTTGCCATCACACCCAAACTTTACGGTGTCATATATTTCATCTCAAATTCCACTACATTCACCATTCTCAGCTATCGGTAACCGGATACTCGTACCTCACGCCCTCCGGAAGCCATGATCGCAGGCGCACACGCAGATGACGACTGCCTCGGAAACATCACACCATTATATACCTATTAAGGCCTGGGTCATACTGGGTATTTTTTGCCACCACAAGACCCCGCCCCGGGTCTTAATGAAGTCATTTGCGTCATGTTTATTGCTTTTATGGCGCAGTCAAGATTTTGTGGTGAATTTACAACGAGTAAATTGACACTGGAACTGTGGGCTAATTGGTCCGCACATGTGCTCTTAACATTTTTGGTTGCATGTGCTGGAGTATCATAAAAAAGCTCATATGACATTTTTAAGATGATTGAAAGAGTCACAACAGATGCTTTCAGCCTTGTATAACTTACTAAAACTACTGCGAATTACCAAAGTACTTATGAAAAGCATCACTTGGGTAGAAACTGTTTGGACCTATGGTTGACTGGTAGAGAATGCTTTTAGCGTTAAGTCCGCCATTTGTATAATAAACTGTGTGCAAAAAGTTTAAATAAATAAACTGCATGCAAAGAACATATAACAGAGTAGAAGTTATCAGTTCAGTTTTACACATGTGATCTCATTCCATCCGACGCTTTGCCATCGCGACGATTTTGATTTGACACCGACACGACGTTTTTATAATTTATTATTTTCGAACGGGTACAATTACATTAAGTTTCCCAAGTCCAATTCTCAACTAATCAACATAAATACAAAGCTAAGGTTTAATCCCTAACGTAGAAAGAAAGGTCCAATATTTACGCCGAGGCTCTTACGGCTTAGGCAATTAGTATCACTCAATTAACCACTACTCGAGCCCGGGAAATTTTGTTAATAATTAAAAAGGTTGCACTTAAGCTACCGTCTAATTTAAATTACGACAAGTGGTCGGTCGCTTTAAGGTCCAGAGTTATGTGCGAGGGGTTCCGTTGCGGAGGTCATTCGGCGGAGAAGGTAGTGTTAGCATTGATTTACATCATTATCCTGCAACTCTGTGGCTTCCAAACTGACGGTTCATTGCTTAATTAAATCAAATTTCACTTACAAAAATTAATCGACTGTGTCATCCGGTGGGACTCGAACCCACATCCCTTCGCTATCCGGGCGAGTGCTCTTACCAACTAAGCTACGGAGGACATTAGACAGTCGACAAATTTTTGCAAGTGCTTGCTACGCCAGTGAGCCGGCGTTCGATTTCATCAATACTTGGGGTTCATTGCTTTCCAAACGTCAGTTGCAATGCCTTGGAGTTAGGCGGTAGGCTTGCTAGACTAAGACGGATGTGAAAATATCAATTTGTGGTGGAAACTGGTCAAAGTGCATCGCTCTACCGAGTTGATAAAAGACAACGTCCGTGATCAGTTGAAGTTGACAGAAAAATAGAACATCAAAATCCTTGATGATGAGTAGCTTTCAAAATAGCTGTAAGTTACACCTGACCCTAGATTATTATGCGTCGATACCATTGCCGCTCTATTAAGTATCGTTAGAAATATCACTTCAATGATGTTTCCAAAACAAGAAACGTTGTTGGTACTAAACATTTTAATAACCATAGTTTTACATAGTAATTATGTTGTATTTATATTCAACAGATCCTCTGCTTGAGCTAATTAAGGCATTTAATCTGTTTGTGAAGTGCCGGTCTTGGGTACGGTTTTATTTTTGTATCCGTTCGAGACGCAGCCGCGTGTTTAGGGGAGTCAAAAGGTTATTTTAACACGTTTTTTGCCGTTTATGTATGGATGAAGTTATGAATTTATAATGAAACTTGTCTTTGACTCATCTTAATGGGTGCTTTATATGAAAATTTCAGTCTTCTTGTGTAATGATGTCTCCTTTTCCACTACACTGTCAATCTATATCGTGTAGAGGTGGATCGTATAATAGATCTCACGAGTTTCGCCATAATTCAAACCTGTCATTTAAGAATTAACCGTAATAATGCTTGAAGCAATGCTTCCATAATTTTCGAAACCGTTTTTCGCGCGGTTCAGTCCTCAATATAATTTCGGAACGGTCTTAATACAGGTACTTATTGAGAGAATACTTTCGTTCGATGGGTATGTGCTTGCACTCAAGTCATGCTGTACATGTCCATTTTAAGCCGAGCTCTTGTTACAAGGGTTTCGTGGATATTGAAAGTTCAGGTTATAATGGGAATGTATAGCTTGAGTTGCCAATGTACAAAGAAAAAAGGAAATGCTGGGCACTCAGCGTGCGTTCGAAATGCTATACATTAAGAGGCACGCAATGCCTGCAAGAGATTGTATGGAGAGGTCAATAGACTTTAGGGCTGGCAATCGATTGGTTTGAAAATACATAAAGTACCGAGTAAAGTTTATTATTATTATTGTACCAAAATAATTTTGTTCAAAATAAAAACATTTGGTTAGGATTTATATCAATCCCGTGAAATTTTCTTGCTAAATAATGAATAAGGAATTAGATTTTGTATTTGATTACCTACTTACTTAATATTTTTGGTAAAATTTATTTTAATACGGTACCTAAAACTTAAATAGAATGGGTATATATATATAGGGACAAATTAATGGAAAGGATTAAAACTAACGCTCACTTACTACATTTTCCCCTTAGTTGTTTCTGAGGAGAAGAACTACGAGTTACTAAAAGTAAAGGTCAATACGTCTTATACTGGTATATTTTTTCATTAGTCAGCATGTGCTTACTGAAATACGTAGCTCACCAACCCTGTCCTGATTCGCAGTCGAATTTTCGCAAGTCGCCTTTAGTTATCGCGACCGCGAATCGAATTCCCGGTAAGCAATTCAAAAGAAGCAGCGTCCAGATTAATTTATGTCATGAAATTTCCTACAGTACGTATTACATAAGCGACGTTGGTGGCACCCTAAAGAAAAAAATATTTTTGAGTCTAATTTTTTTGATTCTATCGGACCATATTTGCATGCAACAAATTTGTATACAATCCCACGCTTGCTATGTTTCTTAATCAAGTTTGCATGCAAGTATTAAGTCGGCGCGCCAAAGGCGGTCCCAGGCTCCATGTATCAACATCGACGTCCGAACGAAATGAAGCTGTCGTCACCGCCAATTGTAACGTCATTTGAGCTTAGCCGCGAGACAACCGCCCCATTCACCATTCAAACGCAGCCATACTTTTTAAGTGCCCACTTCAACCCGTGTCAACGACCTTTCTAACATCTGTTTTCACTTGTTTCAGGAGCGAACGGCCTCAGAAGACGAGGGAGACAGACGTACACGAGATACCAAACGCTAGAGTTAGAGAAGGAGTTCCACACGAACCACTACCTCACGCGGAGGAGACGCATAGAGATGGCGCACGCGTTGTGTCTCACGGAGCGACAGATCAAAATATGGTTCCAGAATCGGAGGATGAAGTTAAAGAAAGAAATACAAGCTATAAAAGAGTTAAATGAGCAGGAAAAACAGGCGCAGGCCCAGAAAGCGGCGGCGGCGGCAGCAGCGGCAGCCGCTGCCGCGCAAGGCCATCCTGAACACTAAACCCGCGCGCGCGCCTATCAGTGATACGATCAATTCGCCGAACACTCCCTAGCTTCATGTTTGTAAATTGTTTGTAATTATTTTTCGTTATCTAAGTGTTGTTCGGTTGTTGTGATTATTTTTTTTAAATTAATTTTTAACTAGACACAATGTTTTCTAATTGAATGTACGAACAATAAACTGTTAAATGCTAGACTAGAAACGGGTCGTATTATTTTTGTGTTTCGGGTTTTGTTTTATTGTTGTTTTATATTAATTTTTATTATTTTAATTCGCAATCGTCGAAGGCGTTCGGAAACCAGTGCAATTTGTAGGAATCTCTTCCGTGTAAAATAGTGTAGGAGTAGGGCGTTCGCGCAGCGCGCGGGACGAACTGTATTGTACAAATTTAATATGCCTACCAAAGAGACTCGGTCTCGTACCCATAAAGCTAAGTAATAAAGAGTCGTAAGTTAAATTAATCGCTATTATCGGACTCTGGTGTGAAACAGATTACCTTCCGCGCCATCTAATCCTTCAATACTCTCGCATAAGTTATAGTGTAAACGTGATCGTGTTCCTGCAGTTTTAATAGTCGGTGAAGTTAAACAAATTGCCATAAATATAAGTAGTTACTATTTAGGTGGTAGTCGTGTAAATAGTTAGGGATTATGTTGGAAGTGAGTTGGCGATTGCTGGTCTGTGGAATGAGCAGAAAAAGTTGCGGGGAGTCGGGGGCGAGGCGAGGAGGGCGCGCTGCCGGCCGCAAGACAGGACTAGGTGAGTTTTTGTCAAAGCCACCGGCATTATTTAACGAGTGGAGACGGCCGCGAAAAACTTACCCGTCACCAGCTCGCGACGCCATTTTTGAAATCGTCCATGCGGCTGTTATTCCGCTCGCAATGTTTTAATTCAAACCGTTTGATGTTTCCCGACCGTCTTCACTCACCTGTCTATGACAACCTTTACTTAACACGTTAACTGTTTACTGTCGATTGTTTTTAACGAGGCTATAACCATTAACACCGTCTCGACATTTGTTGAGGCAACTGCCGTAACCGCATGCGCGATAGATGTTGAAAAAGAAATTATAAGAGAACAGGTTTCACTGAGCCTTTATACCTCTATTTTGTAAGCATGCATAATGACTTCATTGACTCGCCGAACGCTCTGTGGGAACTATTAATTCGATTGACTATAGTCTGTTTCATCTCGATGGCCGTATATGGCCCGCGAACGCTAAAAACTGAATTCCTCACCGCACGGTGTACCGTCCGCACAAAAACATATCTCGAATGCCTTTCTACCTATTCAGTTGAGATATTCCAGTTGAGAAATGCTGAATAGCATTATTTATATGTACGCATCAACTTGTTAAATTGGGGTTGGGAAATCTATATAGTACATGTCCTTAAAACCTATAACAAACATATCATCTTCTGAAAGGGAAAATCTATGTAGAGTTGGATAGTTCGTAGTACTTTTAAAGCATAAAAAGGTCAAATATATTTTCACCTAGAAAGAAAAGAAAGATTACACACTTTATGAATTTTCTTTACAGTATTTTAATTCTGACGATGATTGGCAAATCTAGTTATTAATAAGATTTAGGTACTCTAAAATGTCTCTTTATTCCACATTGTAACTTGAAACTTTGCAAATGAGTGAAATATCCAGTTATTATTTTTCCTATCAACATTATTTATAAAAAATCTGTCGCATAACGCAGCCTATCCCTTTAATTTGCTATCCTTACATGGCCGCCATGTTTTTGGCCTGACCTGCCCGGGCCTGCCAATACGCCGATAACAGATAATTATTTAGGCGATACCAAAAATTATTGGTTGCTCCATATGAACGTATCGAGATGCGAATTTTTAACGTCTTCATCCGACCAAGGTTGCGTGTGGTTTTATTTTAATTCATGGCGTCTTTTAACGGGTTAATTACGTTTTTTCTGAATTCGAACTGTAAACACTTAACGCTATATCCATATTTTTTTATAAGTATGTTGAATAAGAAAATATTGAAATTATATAACAGCCAGACAGAAATTTTGTGCATGACTGTGATGTACTAACTCTTTACTTTTTCCGAACGAGAATTAATAAGCCACAAGAGCCGTTACCCCCTATCTACTTCTTCTAATTAACTTGGTAATTATCCCGAAATGTTACTTGATACATTACTCAATAAGGTTGATTTATTCACTTCTTACTTAGGCCTCTAATTAAATACGTAGCAGTAAATTACTCATTTATGCAAGTATGTTCGCGTCCAACAAATAGAAAATAATGAGCGCTCCAGCCAATGGATGCTTTCAATTAGGAATAACAGCCACTCCCATGCAATGTTTCTCACTTAATTAAAACATAGTGAAGCATAAATGTTACGAAGGCAGATGGCAAGATAAAAACACAATATATGCCCCAATAATTCGCTCCTTTCAGCCATCTCTGAAGTTATGCCTAACGATACATTGGCTGCGTTTTTCTAACTGCCTCACTTAGAACAACGCGACTTTTTCACTTACAATTACGATTGTAAATCAATTTAATAAGCTCATAACTCAATAATGTCAGCGCAGCGGTTTTTTGCTGTATACAGAACCGATACGCCAATTTACTACGGTTTTTTGCTGGTATATATACCCGTTTTAGCTGAAGGCTGAAAACTAATTCCATAGTTCTAAGAGGGGCCAATTTTCATATAATCGTGCTTATTACAATATTAAGGCTCTGTGTACGACATGGTCGACTCTCGAGTTAATTAGATGAGAACGTGAATAATGCATGAGTGATTAATCAATGCGTTGACGTTTTTATTTTTATTTAAATAAATTGTTATTCAGCGGCGGTTTCTTATTAAAATATTGCAATTTTATAAGGCTCCCGAACCTGTTTGCGATAAAAGGAATAAGTCGCGGGCGACGGGAGGTCGGTGCGGCTATATATCATTATGTACTGCGCGCGCGCAGGTCCGGTCGCGTAAGAGATGAAAGATCGCGGCTGCGTAGTACCGTACCTTGCACCGCTAGGATATGTTTTATTTAAGAGGCTTATGTGAGAATTAAGAAATAAAAGAGTAATTTTGTAAATACAATTTTATGTTCTTTTGTTACATAATATCATGTCACGTGTAAATTATCTATGAAATTGGTTATTTCCAATGTGCTTAAAATTAAGAGAACCAGTTCCTGGCTAAGCTTGGATTTCATTAACACAATATGTTTAGTTTTTAATCAGTCGGTTTAGTTTTCAATCAAAATAATACTTAATATTATTTTTGACATATTTTGTATGGGAATTCTGTCAATTTAACCGTCAATTAATGTTTACCGGCAGTTTAAATATTGGTGAACACAGGTCATTGGCGTGGTTTATTAATAAACATTGTTTGTTAAGGCTGTTACAAGTGAAGTTTATTAACCTTTTGATGCCTTTTAAAAGAAAACTTTGAACAACCTTCAATGTAGCTATTACGTTTGTATTAAGTTTCAAATAATAATTTAAAGTAAAAAGATACAATCAGTGGTTGAATGATAGCGACTTTTCAGCTTTGACAAACAAATCTATAAATTCTAAAAAGTTTATTCAACTTAGATCTTTGCGTCTCCACTATTTTGGTGTGTGCTCTCTAAAATCCTTCAGAATAATATCTCCAACAATCAATTACCATTGCAATTTAAGCTTTATTGTCTGCTTCAAAAGTGCTTTAATGGCTCACATTGTCACACACACTCCCTGTGTTCTAAAGGGTGTGGATTTAAAGGTCAAATTTGAATAACACTGTGCCAGGATAGTTCGTGCGAGGAGATAGTATCTACCACCCGACCTGGCCTGGCTTTCCGTACACGACTCTTTTAACTGTACTGGCTTGTACTTGGGAAATCGTGTCCCCGGGGTGGTGGCTCTTTTGAACTCCTTTCTTGCATTCAAAGTAGACAATACCTTGGTATCAAATGTGGAGTGAATTGAACGTAAATGAAACAAACCTTTTTAAGGTGAGGCAAAGTTTGCCAAATATCGATGCTATTTTTTGTGCCAAAACGAACATGCTTAGATTTGGATTATGATTATCCTTATTTATTTGATACTTTGATATAATTTATTTGTTGTTATTTTGAGTACATAAGGTCTTTAAAGGTTAACAAGTAAATATGAAGTCATTTGACTCTACGGTTCTCAAAGTTTTTACCACTGGTCGTTAACATCAAATGAAAGGGTTAAAATATAAAAAGCTGACTGTAATATTTATCCAAAATTATATTGGGCTGCCATTTTAAAGGCTCTATCGGGCATTATTTAACCAGGCAAGTCCAATAAACATGAGCACATACGAACTATTATAAACACAACAAACCAACCCTAACCGTTATCGAATTAACCCCTATAAAATAACTTGGCCATTACAAATTTACGACTGTACAAAATATAGCAACCGCAATTATTGGACCAGATATAGAGATAGAACTACATTACATGGGTGATAAATAAAGTTCTGATTGTCTAGTAGATATTAGGGCCTTGCATTATCTTTTCAATGATATGAATTATATGCCTTTGTTCGTATTAGAAAATCTAGACTGTAATTAATCGCAAAAGCTTGTCATTAGATTATTGGATGTCAAAATCCTTTATGTTTAGCGAATTTAAAATCATCTTGACTGATTGGTTAGGTACCTGCTTGCATAGCAAAAATACCCGATTCATTTAGAAATTGCATAATAATAATGTTTATTTTAGAAATAAGATATTATGTAATACAATTAGGTACAATTTCGGGCGTCATCGTCTTTGTGTCATATTTACCGAGAGATTGACCACTTCTGGACATAGTACTGTGTCTCTAAGTACAGAACACTAGTTTACAAGATCGGTGATGCCCAAGACCAAGGCCTTGTTTTATATTTTCATCTAAATGTTAGTTACACATTAAATAATGTCGAGCAAAACACCAGGCGAATTTATAGAACCATAACTTTGGTTTATAATGCGTTTCATTTTCATTATTTTCTGTTGGATCCCTTCCAATTACGAAATGTTAAAGTCAGTATAAATGAACAATTATGATAGATCTCAAAAATATCGGTTGCTACATACATTTCAGCAGTTTTATGATTATTAAGTTTATCAGTCATCATCATAGATACATTCTTGAAAAGAGAGCATATAAAACGCATGGAAAACCTTATCTAATGACCCAAGCTAAGTAGATAATATTTTTTTCCTAAATACATTTATATTTTCGAAAAACAATTACAAAAAATCAATTTATATTAATCATGCAGAACCAGCCATTTAATATCTTTGAATGGAACAATCGTTGAATGAATAGTGAATGAGTTAATTGTGGTAGCACTGTCCAATAATATTTAACTAGGTGTTAGTTCAAAACTGTAAATATAATAACCAAATTGTGATTGCATTCACTCGACAACGACAATGAGCTGAGGGTCGGAAGCGCGTAGGTAAGTTACCCTTTACGACTCCAATCACGGGGCTTGTAAACTGACCATAAAAGTTCATTATCTATTGGCTTGTTCGCGCTTCCAACTTTTACGTTATTGGTTTACGACCTAGTCGTAAAACTGAACAGTTGAGTAGTGCCGCCCGTCGATATCGGCTCGGTACAATATCGGTATCGATGAAAAGGTGATTTCACGAAAATGGGCTGTGGCTGTAGGTGCTAGCAGTGTACAGTTTATAGCGAATTTTTATTTCTAGCAAAGGTATTGTAAAATCGATGATAAGGCGCTTTCACGAAAATAGCATAATGATGTAGGTTCTGGGGTGGTGTACAATTTGTAGTCAATATTTATTTCTAGAAAGAGTGTAGTCAAAAATCATTTAAAAGAGAACAATTAAGACTGGCTTTAATCGTAACAACATCGTAACATAACGTGTGTTTTAGCTATGTTAACTTCCATGCCATTCAATCTGAAACTATATGCTATCAATTTAGTAACTAAAGTTTCTCATATCTACAGTATCGATATTAATTTCTTGCATCTCTAGTTAAATGGCCGATTATTTTGAACCGATTCGATTCACAGAGCTCGATGGACGATGCGTTGGCATTTTTATGGGGATGTAATGTCTGCATTAGTTGGTCGATGCAGTCACGTCCGAGATGATGAATCGAGAAATAATAATATCGATATCTTTTATTGTTTTATAATTTCTACTCTTTTTTACGGTAGTCTCTGCTAAGGCTTTCAATGCAGATATTAAATACCTACTAAATTGTATTTTTTTAGTTTATTTTTTTTTTACATTTATAATGTTAAACTTACAAGCAATGTCAAACAAACATAATTTATGTGTAAAAAAGATAGAATAAAGCCGATTTTTATGGAATCTACTTTATGACCGAGGTATGGAACTTAAAGTCTTCTAGCCTATTACAAAAAAAACAACTGAACAGAAAAAAGTAGCTCGATTGATTCATTCATGGATATTTTCTACTCAAATGGTGTTATGTGGTTCTAAAATATTATTGTTCCATGACTTATTTCTTAATTTTATCTAATGTCATCGATAATTTAAAGGTTCTCATATTAAGTAATTTAATAGAAACAGCGATAACACAGGTTCAGATTTATGTGAGTATTCTCACGTTCTTCAGTTCGAGTAATGATGAATAGCTGTTTAATGTGAATGTGGGAAGCTTTTCTAGCGCTATTGGGTTTTTCAGAACCTTTATGCTACTTTCCACTAATGAGGACTAAATACAGTTAATTCATTGTTATTTTGATTCTATCAGTAAAATAGTATTTTTTGTTTGATCAAATTAGTCTTATAATAGTATAGACCTGCCAGAAAAACGCAAAATGGAACTTAAATTAACCATCTTTGTAGTAATATTTTTGGTAACAAAAGTAAATATTTTTTTTTTACTTTTTTTGCTTACTGACTGATGAAACAGCTCGCTCGCTCATTCGAATAAGTGACGTAAGAATTAAATGCCGCAATTGATTCTGAAGCCTTAGCTACAAACTAAGACGCACGAATATTCTGAACCGCTAGCATTTCCTTATGTCGCTGTAAGTCAACGGAATATCCCCTGACGAGCGAGACTGGTGACATTTGATCATTTATGGGCGGGAAACGTTTATGCAAAGAGGAGCCTCGCGTGGCGAGTTTACCCACGGACGGTAGCGTAACTGCCCACTACTTACATAAACGCATCCACGCATAATGATTATGATTGGCTGAGCGGTCTTGCACCGTTTCTTCGAACATTAGCCTTTATGCACACACCACGCATGAATTATAGTGAGAATACAGAGTAAATGAGTAGGTAGCTTTATGTGCCCCGATAGTTTGATTGCAATGAATTAATTATTCAAATGAGCACCCTGCTAAACTGATACTGGTTTAATGATAATATAAAGTAGACGGATAATTTCTCAAAGTCTCGATAATAAGTAAGCTGTGTTTGATGCAAAATGTTTTATAAGGACAACATAAAATTTTATGCACTTAAAATACATTATTACGTGCATCGAAATTATTCTTTATTTTCAACTTCAATTTTAAACAAGAATGTGCCCTTTTAAGGGCTATTGTTGATGTGCTTCCCAAGATAATAATTTAATTTACGTAAAAAAATATATTTTATCTCAAAACTTGCACTTGCTTCCTAACTGCATACCATTATATGATAAGCCATAGTTTGCGCTATTTAATCATACATCATTGAAGATTTGTAATATTATATTTTGGATTAGCTTTTGCTTTCCTATTAGGCCTGTGTTTGATGTATGTTTTGTTTGTATGGTGTGTTTGTTGAAACAATTTATTTATTTATTTGACCAACAAATGGTGCTGTTTGAATAAATAATACTATATTGGCCATATATTCTTGTGTAAATAGGATGAAGTACCTATCTTCATTCTGTTTACACCAACAATCCCAATAGCCCTCGCAGTTTCAGAGCTCGTCAGCAATTCGGTGCGCGAATGGCAAAAGTGCATAAATTAGAAAGCCGTAAATCTGAGAAGGCGTTTTAATTGAAATCGCAGTAGTTAATTGAGTGAACGCGCATCGCGCATGCGTCGCCCGTGATTTATGCCAATCGCGCCTATTTATCCAGCCAACTCACGAGCGCACCTGCATTTTCAGTATGTAAATAAGGGATGTGGATACGATAATAATATCGATCGCTTTGTTATTGCTTTTTTATTGGCCAATAGATCATTTTGAAATTAATTTTGCTAATGTTACTAATTATTAAGCATTAAAATGTTTAAATAACATAGCAAAACAATATGTAATAATAAATATAATTTGATCGTAATTTAGGATACTTGCTAGCGTTAGTGTTCTAGTAAAATGTTACCTACCTTTAAGGATAGCGTTAATTAGCCTGGAGTTCACCAACACAATTTTTTGATCAGCTGATTTAGCATCATTTGACATATTTTGTTTAAGAATTCTGTCAAATTAACCGCCAATCGATGTTAACCGGCTGTTCAAAAGTAAGCGAACTCGGGCCTTAGTGTCTTAATAAAAAATATACTGTTCAGCAACCGATTAAGTAGTTGTCAGGTTTCGCATAGTGTCAAATTTGAGTTTTACTATATGTGGCGTACCATGATACTAAACTCTTATCTTAACTCACTTGAACGAATTTCTGCCTAGATTTATTGCTCTGCATTTAAATGCATCTGTGAATACTAATGTTCCGTGACGCAGGTAACTAATTAACTTCGTGGATAGATTCAGATATGTCCAATGACCCAAAACGGATGATATGTGGAGTGGAGTTACTACATTTTGTACCCTGGAAAATCAGTCTGAAAAAAGTAAAAATATCTAATCATAATGAACCTCACGTTAAAGTCTGTTGTTCTGAAATGGTAATCTATGAAAAATATAAAATACACACTTCCTTCAACGAACCTCTAATCTCTATATTACTTGTGTTTTTACACTGAAAAAAAGGATCAACCAAACAAGTTTTATTAGTTGAAGGTTTCGTTGTAGGGAAGTCAATTTTTGTAAAATATAAACAACCTTCTGGTTATCAGTAACAAAACTAGTTTGTTACTGTTAAGCAGAAGTTCGCAAGTCACTAGATTACGGGCTACTAGTAGCCAAATTTTGGTTACCGTTAACCAATCATTTTTTTCAGTGTTTTCAGTAGGAACCTAAAGTTCGTTTTTCATTGCTTGTCCAACATTGTAAACAATCTAGATATTTCTTTTGAACGAAATTATTCATTTCAAAATAAGATAGACACAAAAATTACATCCTAATATGGTAGTTTATTGTTTAATATATGCAGCTTTTTAGAGCTATTAGTATATATTTTTTTACCAGTATTAGTTTTAAAGTCATAAAAAGATTGTTTACAATGTTTGATACGTAAAGAAAAACGGTCTATACCTACATTTTGTTATTTCCACTGACGAATTTTACAGCCATTTTTTGCATCGAAAACAGATACAAAGCTTATGTTACACCAACATATATTTAACTAGAAATAAACATGGTTTGGCATTCTTTACTGCAACTCATATAATTCATATAAAGTGGTCGACGTCATGACCAATTTTAAATTATGTACTATATTATTAATGCATATATGATAATATCTTTGTTGCAATAATTAATTTGTATGTTGTCTAACTTTTTATCGTTTTTTTAGTTAACGAATTACCATAATAATCGAATAAATAAGCACGCGATTCTTAAGGCGTTATTTACATATCTTATTTAAGCACCCAACACATTGCGATTTAAATTTTCGTGCACAAAAATGTACCTTTAACAGTGCATTTACATAACGAATTTTCCCTCAATTATGGGCGTACTAAATCAACAATTACAATTAACAATAGCAATTACGCCCCCACATCCTCCGTTTTAACCCTAAATCACGTGGGCCCAAATGAACATAAATAAAAACTCTATCAAACTCTGCGACAGCCGAGTTACGGGTAAACAGGGAAGGGTTGAGCACCCGGTCACCCCTAGTTTTTCCTTCGACCCCAATTCGTCTTGAGATACGTTAATTTATCTTTATTTTCTTTTCTTTATCGAGCTTTATTTCGCTGACGCCTGCACTGATAGCGATTCTCATTTACGTAGATAAAAGAACGATTGGGAAACTTGCGAATAGATCGTCCAATTTTTTTCTCTTATGAACCGTTTCGAAGTTTGAAAAAAGAATTGACTACACAGCTCAATTTTTATCTTCACAAACCTCTTTAACTCGTAACTCGAAAACCAATTTATTTATTTAATTGATTTTTTGTTGTCAGTGAACCAAATAAATTACTTTTTTTTCTTTCTTTCAATTTACTTCGTATATGTATAGTCACGTAAACTATGAAGTCTTTACTTTTTTTGTATTTATTAAATGACAGTTACAATTCTCTAACCTAACCTATTTAGGTTTGAATTTTAGTTGCGTATATGAAATTAAAATAATTCATTGTTTATATATCATAGTTATATAGTTATTAGCCCCTTACTATGAAGCCAAGATTGGTAATGGGTTCAATTTCAATGCGCCCTGTCTAAGATTAAATTAAGTCTCTCTCTTTCTCTGTCAAATAAACGTAAAGAGACAGGCTATATTCATTAAGAAAAGTCAGATAAAACAGCTGTCAGTTGCTAAGGAAATTAAAGAATCCATAGACAATTTAGTAGGGATGTAACTCTATGACGACTAAAGTTAGACGAAAACACGCAAAAACTTGTAAAAATACGTAAGAAATCGCATCACTTAATTTGACGTTTCTAAATTATTGTAGTCTGTCTCTTTTCGTTTGTTTGGCAGCGAAAGAGATAGACTGAGCCTAAATTTCATCTTAGAAAGGGCGCATTGGAATTGAGCTCAATTTTTCTGTAAACTAGGCTTATAATAATTGAATGAGTCTTGCTCTTTACATCCCGACGTGAATAAATTGTCAAATATATATTTTTTCTAATAAATCCTAATGGAACTAACCAACCTCCTTTGTTGTGTGGAATTTAAATTATATTTTACATCAAAACACACGTTAAACTATGCGTAAAATCCAAAGTTACTGCTAATAGCTTCGGAAAACGTAAGACGTGACAACGTTAATTAAAGAACGTAACGGGACCTTCACACATACCTACTGTGTCCCTTATTTAACGACCAATTCAGAAGACCCGCGTCATAAGGACAAAACACTCTTTTGAGCTCAAGAGAATTAGGGGATACAAGTGCGGCGAAGGTCTTCTTAGAGTGGTTGGTGACATCCTGTGGGGCTACCACGAATTTCAGTGTATAGATCTCTTAAATAAATTAAATTTCAATATTAATCACTATTTGGCCTACTTAATAATTATATTTCAATATTAATTTATGTGTAAGTTTAAGGGTCTAATATTAATAACACATGGGCTACGCATGAAATAAGACTATTTTAAGTATCCGAATATGTCTTTTACATAAATACATTTTAAAGACAAATATTTCGTCTAGCTTAGTAGTTCTTAAGATGTCCCGGGAAGCACCCGAAGAGGTTCATATTTTCAATTTCACTTATACTGAAACAGTTGGTCCTATGGGTTGACAGAAATTTGGACTTATGCACCTGTGGTTAAGAACCACGGCTACTACGAAAGTTCGTCAATTTTAGAATCTAATGTCATGAATGAAATAAGATCTCCTAATTAATATCAATATATGACAGCTAGTTTCTTACTGGATCGGTACTGACTGCCATAAATTCTTGTTGTAAAACCTATAATTGTCAATCAAATTCATTCTAATACGAAATCTACAAAATTCGAAAACGACAATCAAATTTAAATACCTACATTGAATTAAACTGGCCTATGCATCGTTTATTCTATTATGATATCGACTAAATTCGAAAATGGAAAACGTCAACAAGCGAGTTTGCTTTCCGAAGTACCGCTGTAGGAGTGGCAACTCAACCAAATAATTGCTATTCTATTCACACTGGGGGGCGATTTATGCCCGGAATTATTTCCTTGTTGTTTTATTCGGGGATTTGTCACTCAGCCCCGCTTTTATAATTACCCCGAAGCCCGATACCGAATAAGTTTTTACAAGGAATTTATGACAGTTTAGAATTCGGTTTTGGGCGGATTAGCTACGGAGTCGTTATGAGAATCTGATTAGGAATTAGGAAGTATCCGTTTAAAATGTGCTTAAGGCAAAGGAAACAATAAGTTAACAGTTAAAGGCTTTATTAATTAACCTATTAAATTTTCGTACTTATTTAACTACTCGGGCGTCTCGTTTGACTCATGAAGAATAATGTAGGTAAGTACCTAATTAATTTGATTAAATAAAATTATAAAAAACATACCTAGACGAATGCAAATTATAATATTTTGAAAACGAATTTCATAGTTTTTTTTGGCTTGCATAAATGTTTTTTTTTTAACTTTATTAAGACATAAAGTCTATAAAATGTATTATTACTAATGTTTTGGTATAATTAGTTTTTTATCACAGGAATAGCCAACTGTTTCCATTAAAATAAAACAATCAATAACCACTGCACTAAAATATGGTGACGCCATCTTGTGGATTAATGTAGAATGATGGTCATCGTCATTCATTTAATTATCATCATTTTGCTTTGTGTTATGACAACAAACAGTTTTATTTACCTTCATTTGAATTACGATAATGTATTCGTTACATTTTAGTACACACATGAATCAGTCATTTTAAATTACGTAATTTTATTACATCGTGCCCATTGATGTCGTATAGCATGAATAAAGCATCCCACGTGGTGCCAAAAGCAACAAGCCATTCGTCTCGTAAAAGTTCCGCTGCCTGCCGCTAGATGTCGCACAATGACTCAGACACTAGCGCCACGAGCACCGTGGACGTAAAGCGTAATCGTTCATACGAAGAGAGGGAAGACCGGGCGGGTTGCGAACAAAGTTTATGATGCAATTTACAGTTCGTATATTGCAAGGCACTTCATATAACACGACAATACACTTCTGAATTCCCTTTAAAGCTGTTTCGGTTCTTTTAAACCTGTACGCGGGAATTCTTTTGCACTTTGCTGGTTTTGACTAATACTTTTTTGTAGCTTTTCGAGTTTGAAATTAAATTCGAAAAGTTTCTAGGCATTTAGCATCGAGCTTACCTACCTACTTGTTTAATTTTATTGACTTTGATTTGATTAATTCGCAGCGGGTTGTTGTATGTTTATGGAATTGGTTATTAGTTAAACATAAATTATATTTATTGAAATTGCAGTATCTTTCATCTTTATATTTACAGTTTTCTCTACTATGTTTTAGTTTTTTATTTAAACAGTTGTTTGTAGTTTTGTTCTTACAACTTTAATTAATTTATTGTGTAAGTACTTATTTAATGATGTGATGCGTTATTATTTATTCTATGCTGATTTATGGCAGAATGCATAGACGCGCCGTTTTTTTTTCACGACGGGCGCCGGGCTAATACAAGTTGTGTTAGCGCTACACTAGCGTCATCATTCGAAGTCGTAAAAAACCTATTTTATGGTGTGACGACCTAATAAAAAGCTTCACGATTTCACTCACAGATGGCGTTGAGCGCCATTGAGCGACTAGCGCCATCTATTAGCGGCCGGAGTGGCTTATCCCACGAACGAGGGGTTATGGTTTTATTGCGGCATAAAGTGGCAAGTTACGACTTTCGGCCTTCCAATATGGAGATATCGGAGGGCGAATGGGCGTGTAAGACAAGAGAATTACTTTTATTGTTTGTAAATTGGTTGTAAAATTATGAGTTCGGTCGTATTGTGCCTAATCACGGCGATCAGCTGTTGTTTTATGGAATAAATCACTTTATTACACCAAGTTGCGGTTTATGGGCTCATAAAACTTCATTCGGATGGGTGGCGGGTTGTCACATTACGTTTAGAATGCTGATGTGATAATATTCAACTAATAGATGAATATGTTAGCGGCTCCACATTTTTACTGTGTTCATAAAACATACTTTGTTATTTAGTTTTGAAAGTCAATGTAATATTTCTTGATTATGTACCCTAAATCGAGATTTTTTATTGTCTATTGAAAATTTTGGTGCCTTGGACCTGCCTACACTGTTATAATGTGAATTAAAACACAGTGGCTTATTCAAAACTAATTTTTACTTACATTTAAGATGACAGATCTTGTTACGGCTTGTTCAGCTATTCCAAGATAGATGGCGTTACGTGCGTCCGAAATCATAAATCGATTCTTGCAACACCATGTGGGGCGTTCTTCTCACTGAATTGAAGATTTTTACTGAGTTTTAAACAAAAAAATACTGTATTTTTATGGTTCATAAACTGAAAATAAATAGGTAAAAAATTCTTAGATGAATTTTATTAAGTAAAAAAAGTCGAAAAATCTATTTGTGTTATTTAACTCATTATTAGCTGGTAATGCTCCCGGCAAAAAAATATTATTGCCAAAAAATTTGCGAAATGTCTGTAAAACTAACGATAATGCGTTATTAATCTGGACATTTATCGCGATGTTTGTTTAAGAAGCAACAAGTGATCACTTAACTGGCGCTTGAGAGGCGCTAATTATTTGTTTTACGGCGCGTTCGGATCGTAAACGTCAGTTTTACGATCGGCGTGTCGCGCGCGACTGTCGATTGCCGCGTGTAAACAATCTTAACTCAGTTTTTTATGGTAAAAAAAAAACAAAACATTGCAATTATGTTAATTGATTTTTAAAGTTTTGTATCGCATATCGAAACAATATAGAACAAATTAAACAATGAATTAGGAATATTATCTTTATTTAATTCGTAATCCATCTAATTAGATTTTAAAGTTAGAAATACTATTTTATGTATGTCTTCTGTCTTGCTGTTTGAATACTCCCAATAAATGTGGTTTTGCAGTAGGTAGGTACCTAAAATGAGAAAAAAATATAAAAAAATATATTTTATATAGTAACCCCCTTATTAATAATGATTTTTCCATTGCTATTTTACTCGTATTAATATGAGATGAGGCTGCGAATTTGAAATTCATCTCTGCTTAGCCCAAAGGCATGACTGGTAGAGAATGCCACTTGGCATCAAGTCCGCCTTTTTTACAAAATTTTAAGCTTTATTAGCTTAAATAAATAAAAATGTCATGTCACCTATCCGTCATTATTTTTAAATTAGCCGTCTCAATTAACAAGTATAGCATTGGCAAATTCATTATTAGTAAGGGGTCTAAGTTTAGAGTGATTGTTCAAGTATATATCTTTTGTGTTCGTTTAAAAATAAAGAGTTTCAAGTAACAAAAGACTTAAAAATCTAATATCCCAAATGTCTCAGTGTAATAGCTGTGAGCTACAAATCACCCGCCCACATAACTCATGGTGCCTTTCAACATATATTATTCTATCCTAGTTTTGCGGCAACAGATTTCTAATTATATTTTCGAAGCTACACTAGATATATATAGGACCCCAGCGAATTGACCTAGCCGCTTAATAAAGTGGGGGAGCGAAACAAAAAAAAAACAGATAGAGAGAGAAACAGTGAAGGAGCGTCATGATTTATGTGATGCACATTTGGGCCCAACAGCACCAAATAAAAAGTTATTCCTTGGTAAGGTTACGATATTAATATTGTTCCGTTTGTCTTAAAGGTTATCTTTTTGTGTTAGCGCATGTTTATATTCGCGAATTGCTTGATCAATTGTCTTTTTAAGAGTCACTTAGTATCTAATGAAAATCAGAATTTTTTTTGAATAGTCATACACATGATAAAACTTTAAATAGTTTGTCTTAATATTGAAATAAATACAGTTTTCACATAATAGGTACGAGGGATTTTGTATTTGAAAAGTATGGATGTAAGGCAGCACCAGAAGAATGCCTAAGCTTTTGGAAAATAGAAAAAAAAATCCTTTGGTAGATCAAATTAAAAATAAATTATTAAAAAAAAGCAGACATGTTTTTCGCGACCGTACCGCCTATCGCTATGAGTAAGTTATGGCCGCCGTAGGGTGAGTTACACCCTGCTTAGGTCACGTGGCCCGAAAGGGTGGGCTATACCCAAAAACGCACGCGAGTGAAAGGGACAGGAGAAGTTGGGGCGGTAAGTTATCTTCGTTTCATTCAACTCACACTCGCACCGCCCGAACGTCCGTATAGATCAATAAAACTACTTTATCTCTTTTTGGCACATCCCCATCCCGTCGGCAACTTCCTGGAACGATACTCCGACTTCATGATTCTAACATTAAAAGATGCAAAAATAGATTTACAAGTACCTAAATGAAATTCTAAAACTTCAGCATTAACAGTACCTGTGACAGGCCAAGCAGAAAGACAACCCTAGTCATGAGAAAATAAAACGATTAACTAAACAATTGAATACTTTTTTATTATTTAAAAAGCTTTATTTGACTGTACCTACCTGGAAGAAAAAAAGCAACTAAAAAGAAAAGCCCTTGTTTTTTTCCTGTAATTAAAAAAATAACAGTCTTTAACAAAAGAGCGTCACGCAAAGCATCTTGCATAACGTGACGAATTTTAAAAAAGGAACGTCGAACGTTACAAAACGTCAATGGTTTTCTTTTGTTTCGCAATGGGTGTTCCGTTAACGTAATTGTCGTTCGTTTTTTTCGCCGCCTGAGCGTTTTATCCGTGTTTACAGAGGTAATGGCCATAAAATATTATTACCGGGCTATTAGGATCCACAGGTAGGTAGGTCGTCTGGTAGTTCATTGCCGCGATAGCGGTAGTAAGTAATTGACGATGTTAATTTGTCGTTTAAAGTGGACCGTGCTTGGGTCGCACGTGATTTAGGTGCGGTGATAGTCTTGTGTTTTTGCTACATTGGCGACTGTAAGTAGTTATTTTAATTTATTTTTCTATTTTAGGCTCTGAATTTGAATCTTCTATAAATCTATTTTTCTGTGCTTTAAAAAACTTATTGTGTTCCTTCATAATTTTTGATGTTAGTGTTTTGATTAGTAGCCCTTAAAAACCTTAAAAATGACAATAAGCGTACAGATGTAGAGTAAGTACATTGTAATTTTTATTACTTTTGAAAATTAAAAAATAACATTCCGCGCCTCTAAAAGGTAATTTTCTCAAAAATCTACTCAATTATTTAAGAAGGCCGTATTTCAGTGACGCGGGCATATTTCGCGGTGGTTTGTCTTCTAATAAAGTAATTACTCTGGAACTCTGCCTCCGTTCGGAACGCCGCAAAGTACCGGTGGCAAAAAAGTCTGACTTTATTTTAAGTTATGGAAAAGCCTCAATAATTTTCTTAGAACGCGGAATGGATATTTAAATGGTAGACGTATTATAATTTCAGCAGACACCAGATACATGTAATAACCAGCTCTATCTTCGACTAATTAGGCTCTCTTTTGATAAAAAACTACTTAACTGTAACTTAGGTACCTACAGCTAGAAACGAAAAAAAATCTTATTTTCATAAATAATAGTTGATATATTCTACATACTATGACAGCAAAAATATTTAGGATAGGTATTATTTTTGTTCAATGTTTCAGTCGAAACCTAAACTCCACGTCCACATAAAACGCTTTATTTTTTTAACATTATTATAACTGTTTTATCCAGATGTATTTTCCCATACAATATCAGCATATTTTGTAAATTATTTCGATTCCTTTTAATTAACTTCATCTACTCCTCATCTAATTTATAATAAAGTTCAAAAGTAAAAAGTTACTCTATTAGGAGCAGCTGTGGGCCCCGCTGTTGACGGGTAGGCTTCAATTAGAAAGGCGATCGATAACGTTTTGGAATCGAGTTTAAATCATTTGCGAAGAGGACATAATTTTCGGAAAAATACGTACGTTGAAAATGTTTTGTTCACCCAGGCATGTTTTTTTTTATGTATTATGCGGCATGCGTTCAATGTATATATTTTTAGGGTCTGGAACTATTGCGGGCGTTCTCAAAAACCCTATAAAAATTTCATTACAATCTAATAAACGGTTTCCGAACGAATAGAGGACAAATATACAAACAAATTTTTAGGTACACAGATGATTGCAGACACAATTGATGTTTTGGGGATGATTGGGGCTAAGAAATCTTACAGACTTCCAGGGTTAAAGATTATGGCACACTATAACGGCTTTGCAACAGCACGGCTGCAGCACGGCGTCGCCTCGAATTTACAAAATATATTGTACGACTCACAACTTTATGCTTTAATTTGAATGAAAATTGAAAAAAATGAATGCTCAAAGTTGAGGCGGCGCTGATGCGGTGCCAGTATAGTGTGCCATGACCTTAAGAGTCTAAAAAAATGTGCAAGAAAAAGAAAATTAATGTTTTTAAAATTAATCAAACTGTAATCCAAAACCTGATTCAATCGGCTGCGTGCAGCTCAGCTATTTTGTTCGAACAAAAAATAGTTTTTATTTCAAACGCTTCCATTATTCACTTTGTGAATTCATATGCTCGGCGGAAATCATAGAAAAAATATCTTCAAAGACACACTTAATATTAGAATTTTCTTCAGATCCACGTGTCGTTTACGTATTTATGGGCCCGCCCACTCATCTGGTTGTTAATTAAAACTGTGTAAATCTATAATTCTACTACTATCAGTTGATTCGTGTATATCTACGGGACACGACACATTTATGTTAGCTAAAACTTTGAACTAGAGCGGTAACTTACCGAAAATGTTTATTAACAAACAATATGAGATGCCGTATAAAATTTTCCATTATGTATCCAACTATATATACGATTGTATGCGTTATCAACTTTATCATGATTACAGTAGGTCAAAGCGAATTCAATGAAATGTGTTTGGTGCTCTAGAACCAAATTATATTAGCGCCAGTGTGTTGCCACCCTTAAATCTCGATTCGTGAAAAAACTGAAAACATCCCCATACATATGTTACTAACTTCCCCACAATCAGGGGAAAGTAGCGGAGATTGCTTTCTGTAAGGACGTTTTATATGAATTTAGTTGGGGTATGTTCTTAAGGAAAACTGTTCCCAATGACTTTTATCGATGTCTGCTCAACCTTCATTCATGCGGTGTTTTAGTGTCGATTTTATTACATCATATTTTAAAATTATATGAATCATCGCATCGTCGCGAAGTTTTTGGGGCCATTTTTAAAAAGAATACTACAATCTGAGTTGGAACTGTCGTTTTAGATAACATCACAATTCCTTCATTTTGATTTTTATAGAATATTTGTATTAATAAAATCATTTTAATTATTATCAGCCGCAGGACGTTTAATGCTGAACATAGGTTTCCTCCTCTATACTTCATCATCTAACCTCTACTATAGTTTTCCAATGTGACCTGTTACCAGTGGTCTCCATCTAGTGCGATCTTGTGACCTTTTGTCGTTCCATCTTGCCAGTGGATTATTATACGTTGGTTTATTTATTTCTCAACAAGCCGGCTTAAATGTTCAGCAGTACAAATAGAGTTGATCGATGACCTGTTCTCTCGGTTCTTTATTGTGTTTGTCACCTCATTTTAACCATAAAATGCAGTTTACTGACGCGCTGAAGTTTGTAGCTCACAATTTGGAAGTTGCACGTCGGTACAACGTTGTGCTCATACTTATATCTTTCGTATCAAACAAAACTTTGGTCACGCTTAATGCCTTTACGACTGCCGGGGGTGACATAAAGAAAATGAAAAACATTTTGTATTATTCTTGTTGCGCTCTTGCCCGCGTAACTTCAACGACCCTCGGTAGGGCGGCGACACTGGCGCGGCTTTTTGGCGCTAAGCTGATTAGAGCCATAACTCCTCACAATTATGGGACGCTCGCATTTTTCTTGAATAAACAGTATTGGTACTGACAATCATCATGCTCGTAGACTTTTTCTCCAGGAGCTCTTTTCTTTCACCATTTTCTGAAAATACAAAAATCCTATTATATTTTATGTCACGAGCTTGACAAAACTATAGGTACACACATTTAACTTATACCTAATGGATAATTCAGTTTCGTTAACTGATATTAATAATAATGTCTTTCTAGCCAAATCTCGACTACAGTGGCCTATCTCGACAGAGCCAACTGCGCGGGAGATATTATAGTGCAAAAATGTGAGAGCAATACACGGGTACACTTGGCAACGGTTAACGTTGAGACGGTAATCTGACATGACCGTAGAGAGATCAGGCGCAGTACCAATGGCTTATTGTGCTTTTCGAGGCACGAGGGTGTTAACGCCCCCAACCTCCTGGCTCCGGAGCTGTGCCTACCTAAGTTATTTCAAGACCAAAGAACACTTTCGGCCCGACCTGGGATTTGAACCCGGGACCTCGTCGATAGTACCCAGCGTGCTGACCACTAGACCAACGAGGCAGTTAACAAATAATATTGCTAATAATATTACCAAAAGGCTTTCAAATAAACTTTAACCTCAAACTGTTGGTAATGCTCGTGAATATAAAACGACTTACTCGTGTCGTGCGTAGTCGGCCTATGAGTGTCTCCCCATTCCGACTGTTTCAGCTTAGACAAATATCCGCAGAAACTAGTTACGTGTTTCGACTCGAACGCACACTTTTTTAATCATAGTGATCCATCTTTCGGAATTTTAGGATGATTGGATTACTTTGGAGTGTTCTTGTAAAAATAATTTAGCTTCGCGATGCTTTTATTTTTGACATGAATAAAAAAGATCTTACAGCAATGAATATTAATATTCGGTTGTAGTATTCTATTTCTTCCTACATAGGCAAGTTGGAGTTGGTAAATAAACAATAGTGCGTGCATTCCCCTAACACATCGTAAGTTACACGCTGGGTTACAAAGGTTGTCGACCTGCGGACCAAATTACATACTTCATCTCAGAACAAAGTCCAGCACAAAACAATTTGCCCCACAAAAGACTGCCCGAAGTCCCGAACACAGCAACACCCGATATTACGCCTGATCACGTGATACCGGCGTAAACTATTTTTCACCATCATTATTTAGTTCTCTCCTCACACTTTTTTCCTCGTTTCCATGGAAAAATGGGAGCACGATTGATCAAAGTCAGAGTTGCTCGTTACCGAAATCACGTTTATCATAGATCACATTTGTCTAAGGCTTTAGTTAGGTCGTCATTAAAACCCAATAGGTGATAAAACTCCGGGTACAAGCATGCGATTTTGAGCCACTTGATTTTTGTAGTAAGGTTGGGTTTTGTTTGAGTACATTTGGGTATTGGACCGAAATTATAAGGAAAGTTCCAGAGAAGAGTCGCGAGCCACACACGACGAGTTACGGGTGAATCCGGGACGCGGGGTGAGTTATGCGACCGCGATATATAATATTTATGAATTATGCCCCGGACTTAGTAAAAAGTGGTGTACATTTCGATAGCGGTGCAGCTTTAAAACAACGAAAAGCAATAAATATGAAACAGAATTCAAGATCCGTTAAGCAACGATTATTTAACCGACACATGATATTTATAAGACGCAGTCAAAATACAAGTTACAAGATTTTAATTGGAAATACGCAGTTAAGTCATCAAATCAATAAAACATAACATAAAATAACATTTTTTTTATAAATTCTAACTAAAAATGAACTAGGTACCGGACCTTTTGCCACATAAGTATTTAAAAAAGTTTACGTTTTAATAGAGTATCTAAAATCATCCACTGTAAAATCATGTGCTAAGTGAAAAGTTGCTTCAAGATCAATACCAGTAACGGATTCTATACTGAATTTACATTCATTTAAAGCTATTAATAATAAATATACGATAAATTGTTTCAACAAACACACCAATTACCTAGCCCCAAACTAAGCGTGAGCTTGTGCTAGAAATACTTAAATATATATAAACATCCATGACTTAGGTACAAATGCTCGTGCTCATCACACAAACATTTGCCCCTTGCGGGATTCGAACCCGCAACCGCCTGGTTTAGAAGTCCGGTGTGCGAACGACTACACCAAGACGGTCGTCAAATTCTATTGTTATGACTAGAGTCAATTAACTCTGTCCACATCCAAGATCTTATTCTTCTCTTCTGAAAGCAATGCCGCAAGATGGCGCCGCGCCGCGATTTGTCAAACGAAACAAACAGAACAGAAATAGTTTCAGTTGACAACTTTATGGCTGCTCTCGTCTGCGTTACGAAATTATACGGCTAAGGAATTTTATTCAACACCAGAGATTTTCCGGTTGCTACTCAGCTGATTTACGGTTCAACAGATATTTATGCGTGGAAACGGCTTAACCTTTTTTGGGATGTAATCTCATGGCGCGCCTACAATTTTTCCGTTAAATCTAATGATACCGTAGTCATTGTGGTTGCTAAAGATGGCAAGCAAAATCGAGGATGATAGATGGCCAATGAGAAAAGTGGATTTAGAACTCCATCGCTAGTTATATTTCTGATCCATTTTTGTGATTCACTAAGCTATCGTCTCGACACTCAATTCTGTTACTTTTTCTAGCCACATTGACTAGCTTTACAGTATCAGAATTTTATTTCCACAATATATCGGAGATATTATCGCGGCAGTATTTATTGAGAGCAACAAAGCCAGCAGTGTGTCGGCTGGAATCAGCTGGAGGTCTGCGCGAGATGCTAAATCATAGCCGGATTTACGAGGTGTCCGCAATCGACTCGCAAGTGCGCAACTATCTTCGTAAACAGCTGAAAAATAAACATTCTCTTACTGTTAAAACTCATCTTTTTATCGGTTAAGTTAACTTAAAAAGAAGATGATTTGAAAAATTTTACTCGAGGTGTCGATATCTCAAAAACTGATCTTGTTACCGACAGATAAGATGTTATTAATTTAAACAAAGCTCACAGTTAATCTCTTGATGGAAAATAAATGATTTAAATGCTCGCAATATTTTTTAATTCATAAAATCATTTAATTCAGGTAGTAATATTTGTTTTTTATAGAACTAAACTGCAAACCGCTGACCCATTATTCCCTCGTTCTTATCTTAGCCCCGAATATAATTACGCGCTAGTTCGTACTACGAGTAAACGTTACTCGAACGGAACTCGATTTCGCCTCGATGGCGTTCCGAACAAAAAAATAATCAGCGCTGAAACAACAGACAATCATTGTGTCACGTACCAGCTTGTATTCCCCGGTAATGTTGTAGTTACCTAACGATAAAACTAATATTTTCTCAGCGTTAACTTGACATGCATACTTCTTTTTGGCTTTACGTTGAGAATTAGCGTTTTAGTCAAAGAAGGAGCTACTCCGGATGACGCTGTCCTCATTTTTAACTGTAACTGGTCACCCATTACAGCTTAACAGCGCGAACGAGCGTGATGGCTGGACTCGAAAATACAGACATACTCGTAGTAATTTGAAGTAAGACTTCTTATACATTTTACTATTCGTGGTACAATTGACAGAGACACACACTGTAAATATATCCTGGATTGTATATTTGTCAGTTGGAGAACAGCATTGCTGATCATACATGCATGCAAGTGAGTACCGCCAACCGTGTACCCGCGGCGTTGCCAACTCGACCTCATCTTATTTCCTTGGCATCGAAGCAGCCGACGTCTCGCTGATTTACTACTCCGTACCAACCTACTAAAGTTTTCGGATTAAATAGTTTTTCTCGTTCCAATATTTGGCAGCGGAATTCTTTTTTTTGCGTTGTTTTTTCGTCGTCTGCGTTTTAATTTATTCCACCTATCTGCATTTTGATTGCGTGTGCAGCAGGACTATGATCGCGGCCAGAAAATAACTTGTGTTCTGTCCTTATTTTCCTTAATTTGTAAGGTTATCGTATCGTAAACATCATTTCTTATTTCCATTTAATTTCAAATGCACTTCCATCTTATCTGATGTATTTGATTATAATGTCATCAGTTATATCACGGAAGCCATCATTTTTGTAAAGTAATAGCACACGATCTTTATAAGCCCCTGGCCAAGACGTGAGATGTTAAGCGAACGAAAATAGAAGCACTTTCAACCCTCAAATGCTTAGCCTAATGGCGACACGTTACAAATTGTCAAAATTCTTGACAAAAAAGACAACCCATGCACGTCGCCTACATTAACGCTTAAAATTAATGCACTGTGTGAAAGTTCAATATGGCAACACGAAAGGAATGTGCTAATGTTTTAAACGCATTCTACAGTTAAGAAGATAGATGTATCTTTAACGGCTAGGGATGGGTATGATGAATTGATTCTTGACGAAATGTGCTGTTGTTGGTTTGAGGACAATTCCTATTTATTACTAGTTCAGAACTAAAAATGAAAATTATAAAATCCAATGCAATAAAATATTTAAGTGCGTTTAAGAAAGTCCCATTGCTATCCTACGCGAGCAAATGTTTGAAGTAACTTTTTGGTCGGATTTTTTCCATCGTGTCATGTTTCGCGAAATTTACGCCCGGCTTAAACCGTCCAAAATTTTAGCTTCGCCCGTCCAAAATCCTGATATATAGCCGCGAGGGGGGCGGGGTGGCATACGAAAAAACCTCTTGTGACCCTACCCTTTAATATTAATATTGCTTGCCCCGCGGATTGTATTAGAATATTATGCAATAAATTTTAAATAAGACGAATTGTTGCAGTGTTATTTTTCGACACTCGAAAGATGTCCCTCTCCAAAAGTAAGCTGTTGCAAAATTGAATTTGAATAACCAAAATATTTGTTTAAAAAATAGTTGTAGAAACGTTTTTCATGCGCCTTTTTCTTAATGCCCTAAAAAGTTCAAGAAATACTGGCAGATAAAAGATTTAAAAAAAAGCGACCATGCACTGGCCGAAAACTGCCACCGATTAAAAATCAAAACTCGCAGCTCAAAAGTAGCAATCGGCGAACAATACAGCCCAGTAATGGCGGCCTCGGACGGGGGTTGGATTGATGGCCGCAGGTGGGGTGGGGCCCTCACCAAGACTTTTTAAATATGGATCCCATCCCGACTTGCGGGATAAAGAACGATTGGATATGTCGCGTCTTTATTACCGTGCGTTACAAAAGTTAGGTTGGAATTTAAAATTTACGTTTGCGGGAGAGATGCACAAACTTTGAATTTAGAATGTTTGGTCAGTTTGATCAATGTGTGCTGTATCGCCGTTAGTTCACGTCGTAAACTACCAATGTGTATACTACCCCAGCTAATAAATGCACTATTTTTATTTTGGAGGAGTTTTACTGATATATATTGGAGCCAGCATCATCAAATCATGGATTGTCATTCGTCCCGCCATATGCAATATAAAACTGTTTCGTTAGTTTTATAATCAAATCTCAAAAGCGTCGTAAAAATTAACATACAAATATAGCTTCTTCACATTAATCTAAAATGCATTAACGAATGTAATAAAACCCTTATCCCGATCCGGGGTGGGATTCTGAGACAATTTGCCACTCCCGCTCTCTAAGCCCACCTATGCGTCTTTCTTATTGCCGGCGAATCCCGAATATACAACTAAGATTAATCCCGCTGAAAGAAAGGGTGTTACAACCCTTTGCACGGTAAGCAAGAAAAATAACTTAAATGTTTGATGACGGGGAAATTGCAATTTCTGTTGTTGTTGCGTTTTAAACCGCGCGCTGTTTGGGGTTAACTTTTGGAGTTCAGTTTGGCGATGTGAAACTCGAAAGGTTAGTAGGTTTGTATTAGTTTATAATTTAAATGTGTCACAACACAAGGCCTTTGCGCAAATCAATAGTCTGCTCCACACAAGTTATGCACGAGTTTAGAAGCATTGATTTGTTTTTGCGACTTGCAATTAGAAATTCACAATCATGATAATTTTTCGCCCTTAAAGTCCTGAATGTTTAATCCATTCCATCTTATTTATGAACTTACATTTCTTTTGTATAAATAACAGTTCCCCGCGACTTCGCCTGCGCCAAATGTCGGATTTTTCATACAAAATTTCATCCCCCACTTCACCCCCCTGATGATTTTATATCGCTACAAAAAGTATCGTATGTCCTTTCCAGGGTTTTAAACTATCTATGTACCAATTTTATTTGAATCGGTCCAGTCGTTTTGGAGCCTATTCAATACAAGCAAACAATCAAATCTTCAACAAGCAACAAGCACACCAATTGTAGCCTCAAAGTAAGCGTGAGCTTGTGCTATGGCGACTAGAATGGATAGACAAGTAGGTAGGTATGTCTATCTGTTTATTAACATCCATCTTTATCTTCAATCCACCTTTCGTAATACTTCTCAAAACCGCATATTCTGTTAAAAATATAAAATTAATATTTTTCACATAACTTTATATTGTACGTAAAGTAAACAGTAGTTCAACACGTCATTATTTAAGCCTTACTACCGTTGTAATGGGCGTGAGAAGCAGTCACTTAATGTCTTACTTAGACAAGACTAAGTGTTAATTGGCCGCTTAATCATTAAACCAGATTCAAATGGCCAAATGAACATGCAGTTAGCATAATATAATTAAAAAGTGCAGTTAATAGAGACACTTCCCGTAAGAAAGGTGTGAAAGTACTCTTTTCGGTACTTTGATGATAATTTTTATGGTCCTGGCTTTATTACAGTAGAAATACGTACGTATTCACAATTTCTTTAATATGATCTGAATGCGCAATACTCTGAATCAGTGTGTACGGGTTTGGACTAGCGATAATTTATGGGCTATTAGTTCATCAAATGTTATTGACAAAAAACCCTCATGTTGGGTTATAACTCCCCCCCTCTTAAAATGGCAGCCATTTTAATTATTTAAAACAACTATTTCTATGGATCTGGAGGTCCTAAAAGTTATGAAAGTGATTCATTTGAAAGGTAACGCTATTGCCTATCAAGTAAAATAAAGTTCAAATCAAAATTATTAACCGTCATAGAAGATTTTTTAAAGAAATATTGCTAAAAATTAAAACAGTTACATAGTTTTTTAAACCTATTACATAACTAAGTAATTTTTTGAATTTTTTTTTTATGAACGGCCCTTAAATTATCGCTAGTCGAAACCCGGACACCCTGTATACTTACTTACAGTAATCTTTACATATATTTTTTTTGTAAGTAGCAGCGGCCAGCACATCAGACTATACATTTTTGACGTGAATTCACCGCTATTACAACTGCATAAGGCGCCTTAGTGTTAACATTGATGTACTTTCGTACATGATGCTATTGTACAGACAAAACTACAATAGCATCGTTAAGCTACGATGATTATCAAATTGTAGATCAAGGCGACTACTCCAGTAATACAGATAATAAAAAATTAAGTTTGTATATCAACTGTCAACATGTCAGTCGAATTTAACGAGCGCGAGACAAAAGTCTTAAAACAAAGTTGGCACAAAATTAAACAATATTTGTACGGAATGACATTAATGTCAGCTTTCCTACATTAGCTGACGTGGCCATACCTACTAAATATTTAAAAAAAAACACCAACGACCACGTCTGCAACAATCGTGAACATTATTGCGCAACTCGGTCGATATTCATTATTTCCACGGTCGGATGCTCGCAACCCTTATCAAGGGAAGACGCCCGTTTTTTCTCGGTTTTCCCAAATAATTTATTTAGCCCGCTGTCAATTTATCTCGGGAGCTAATTTCGTCGGCCCGGTGGCTTGTATGTTGTAATTCAACGAATTGCGCGTCCTGGGAGATTTATTGCGAGCGCACTTGACGTAGCGCCTTCCCTCCTTCCATTGTTCTAGCCGCGTTCATACTGGACAGATGGGAATAGAATTTAGGTGAGGTTAATAAACTTTTCACTTCACATTAGGTGGAGTAGACGTGTAGAGTGAGGACACCTGAAATCACAAAACAGGTGCTGAAAATTTTCCGATGGAATTCTGTACCCGAGTTCCATTGGAAAATTTCCAGCAACGGTATTATGTAATTATTTCCCAATACAAGCAAGATGCAATCTATTCTACAGCAAACTACGTTATTGCCAACGAAATGTCAAATAGTCACATGATTTTTCGATGACTTATGTCAGTTTCATCGATAGCGAACATCGTTTTACAATAGATTCTAGATTTTCTTGCGGCCCTGACATATTTTTTGTCTAATGTCACATTTCCTAACTGGTCTTCCAAGCTTAAGTTTACAAAATCAGCGATTTGCGTTATAAAATTAATTTTTAATCCTCGGTCTTCAATTGTTTTCGAATTTGTCTTCCTGTGATGTCTTAATCTTCAGGAACTGTTATCTAAAAATGTACACTATTTAGTAATATATTATACTTAGGAAAACTGCCTTTACATTACACAATAATTCACCACGAGTTGTTGTAAATCAGTCTCTCCGGTAGAACAACGTAACTGACAATGAAATACCTCTGTGTCCTAGTGATTCATTCATAGTTTCATTTATGCTGTTCTGTTTATTTATTATACATAAAAAAACATTTTTATATCAGTCGCGTTATTTAAAAAAAATGATTTTGAAATAGAAATAAAGGACCTTTCGCTGTCTTCCACTCTATGTAACCCGCCCTTATCTCTCTGTGTAACACATAATCGTATCAATTATTCGGTTGGCGTCCTTCTTTATTACTTTCCTTGGCCACGGCTACTATATCTATCTCTTGTGTACGTGGACTTTTTGTTTTCTCTTGGACTTTAATTTTATTTTATTTAGTGACTGGGAGGCGAACAAAGAAAATGTACTTACAGCAGATTTCATATTAGTTGTAAATATCGTTTAAGTTTTCTTTATCGTTTTTGGAATTAAGGCAACGTTTTTACATTTTGGGGTTATAAGATGTCGAATTTCATGTTAATTACACCTGATTTTTGGTACACGTCTATCACACAATCAGCACAATATGATCAGAAATTATTGCTTCGAATACGCATATATATTAACGTAAAAAAATTACATGTTTGGCCAACATTTTTTTTTGCTCATAAAGCCGATCATCAGTTCGATAATACTTTGCTTACAAGCGTCCACAAATCATAACTGGTTTACGGAAATCGAAATAAATATTCATGTTAATATAATTTTAAGCCGGTCCAGACGCGCGACTAAGATATAAGGCGAGGCGCTCACGAACGATTTTGTTATGTGTTTCTTTCTGCTGAGTCGGGATCACAGGCAGTCGTCCTGCTCGCGCCCGCCGTCGCGAATGGGCTACATCAGCAGTGGAATACTTGTAACGAGTTGATACAACCCCTGTTATTAATTTCAGATATTATATAATGAATAACTAGGCCCTACACCGTAAGATGTTATCCATCTGCATTTTTACTCCCTGCCTGCCTTTCCAAAACCATGGTTACAAAAACACACACATCTTAGTCATACTCATCACAATACAAGCACATACTACAATACATTAATATGAAATAGTATACAAACAAATTATTCATATACATGGTGTAAATGTAAACAGTCTAATCCTTCAAAAGATTGAATCATACCAACCATCAATACCTACAACTTTTACATTATGATCAATATAAAAAGAAGGTGCGAAAAAAACTGCGACTTCAATGACAATATTCTCCATACAAAACTACCAATTCTTTTTAGGATTTCGTTGAAGTTGCTATAAAAGTTGTATAATTATTTTTATAACTTATGCAATTATTTTGCAAGTTCTTACGAAATTAAATCAAATTTCGCTTACAAAAATTAATCGACTGTGTAATCCGGTGGGACTCAAACCCACGTCCCTTCGCTATTCGGGCGAATGCTCTTACCAACTGAGCTACGAATCTTTATAAGTGCTTGCTACGCCAGTGAGCCGGCGTTCGATTTCATCAATACTTGGGGAATGTACCCGCATGTATCTAATGGAAATATTTTTAAAAGTTGTAGTTATTGATGACCATATTCACGCCCTTACAGTATTAGGCTGTTCACACTAACATCCTGTATACGTGCTTCACGTGCTACTTTTACGTGCCTCATCTCAGCCTTAGCCGCCATACTGTTCTAAAAATTCTAACAAGTATTTACAATATAACGCCACGTTTTAATCAGTTCTGTTATATCTACATATTTATTATGCTCGAAGCAAAGCTTTGATTTGCATTATTAAAGAAAAATCCATTATTTTCCTTATCGTGTGACAAGATCACAATAACAGCTATGCGTTGACAAAATTTCCACTTTGAATAAATACAGCTCTTGACATACTTAATTTATGGTTGTCTCACACGCAACATCTCTATGTTAGATCACTCGTCTTTGTAAATCAGCATATGCAAAGTGGTATAGTAATAAATCTAGCAGCTTTTGCTCGTTCTCGCATCATGTTACATCTTAATTTCAGAGCGGGCGCGCCGGAGCCTGCCTGCCAGAGATACAGCCTTTTATCAAATACGCATTACGCTAGAAATTAACTTTAACTGAAAAAAAAATCGCCTCTCCGTGAGCGTAAGCGATAAATAATGGAAAGCTGTTAGAATGCTGAGTTTGTTTTAACATGCCCATGGGGCTCGCGCGAAATTATTTGCATTTTAAGTCCGCCCTTGTTTATGAGAACGTATTTTGAGATGACGTTGTTGTACATGCTCGGAGACTTAGCCGAGGTAAACCAGTCGCGGCTTTTCCGTCTAATTCGCATGGCATTATACGGCCACAACGAAACAATTGCACATCGACTTACGCTTCTGTTTCGCATCCTCATTCCAAATAACACGCTATTCGCTTGTTTTTATAATTGGCATTTAGATTAATTTTGCTTTTTCTTTTGTTTCAGGTGGTTCGCCGCGCTAAGCGTTGTCAAAGCTTTGGTAGGTGTTAGGCATTATTGTAAGTTAGCGCCCCTCGACCTTAGGCCTCATCTGTACCACGCTTCGGTAGATCAAGTTATCAAGTTGGAGTATCGTATACATTTTTATGCCAGCCCACACAAACGTTTAGGCAATCGACTGGCCGTGATTTATTGACAAAATTTCCCGTTAGTAACGCTTACCGAGCACACTCCGCGTATCACTATTTCACAAATAAAAGAACCAGTCGCGATATCATCGTCGACTATAAATTATATGAAGCTCGGATGAAAAATCGCAGTTCGGTGTCCGCTTATTTATCGCTTACCTTAACTTGTGAATGAATATATTACGTCGGAATGTTGAATAGACGCATTTATTAGAGCGCGGTTTTGAGTCTGAGATGAGAATGGTGACTAGTGATGTACGGTGATCGTAGTACGGAGTATCGATGTTGGTAGCGGAGCGGCTATCGGGTGATCTGCTATCATGTCGCTTCGGCACAGTGGCTGTTCGGCGCTAGGAATAGGTCGGGTTTGCGCGTTCTCCCGTGATATATTGTTCCGCATCTCCGTGTATAAATCTTGAGCGCCTGCTGAGGTACACGGGACGCGCCGCGCCACAGCTCCGAGCTTCAAATGGAATTGTGTTTTTATTTATCGTGCGAATCGGACCCCACTATCGCTCACTCGAAATCGCGCTTTTTCTGCCAAAACGCGGAGTTGAATCGACTGTGAATCAACTCATCTTCATACTTTCTCATGTGTATTTATTATATTTACTAATGCAGATTATTGTTTGCGAATTTTCTTCTCTGTGATATACTTTTGTTCTGTAGTAAATTGTAAGTATTTAGTTATTTTATCTCCTTTATGTATTAGCGGTTGCAGGCTGAGACAGCGATAGTGGGGACGTGTTAAAATTATGCGATGATATTAAATTAACATGTTCATGCAGACACATTAACGACACACACCGACTAAACATTTTTGATCCTCGTGGCTCTATTATCTACTTCCTTACTCAACACTGGCTGGTTATAGATGAGTTATTGTTATGTTTTCACTTGATTATTTTTGTTAGACCTTTTTAAGTTTACCATTATCGTTAACGACCAATAACATCACTTAAATGCGTACACACACATGTCGTCTATCTCTCCGAACCTACTTCAGCACTCTAAACAACCCAACACGTGGTGTTTAATCTCGTTGGTGTGTCTGTTGCACTGAATGTGTTATAAACTACTAGTGTAAATATTAAGTCTAGTGTATATTACTATGTACGTAACAGAAATCTGATGTACAACGTCGGTATACGTTCTTAAAATACATGGTAGGGATACCTGTAGCAATCTTCTACATAATATATTATTTTACTGGCAATGCGCATGAACAAAATAAAATTATAATTATGACGATTCCCGTTAATATTCATATCGGTCTGAGATAACTTCATAAACTGATTCTCATAAATCAATATTTAATTCGATACGGCTACCTACGTGTATAAAGTTTTAAGAACCAGCCATTTCAAGATAATATTTATTCTGTTTCCATGCGGATTGCCAGTGGTCCTATATACGTAAATGCAAAAGCTTTAGAACGAAAAAATATTCCATTTATTAGTCGATAGCTTAACTTATTATTAGAAAAATAGTTTATCTATAGTCACTTGAAAAAATGACAAGAATCAAAACTAGTTGTGCCCAGTATACGAATAGCTAAATAAATAAGTAATATTGTAATTTATTTTAAGATACAGTAGCGTTAATATTTTTGGATTCCTATAAACATATACGTAATTTTATCTTCTGTAATTAAGTAAGCAAAATTTTGTCGAGACTCTTTCAGTGTTTTGTTTTGTCTTCGAAGTGCCAAAATAATTTCGTATTTAATCTTGTAGGAAATCATCATGAACTCATCTCATTACCTCTTAAAGTTCCTTATTTTAATTACGATGCTTATTTTAACATCAGTTTGTTTCACTTGAAAGAATCTTCGTCAAAATTTTCGTGTCTTTTTGTTACATATTGTAAATATACTATACACTATTTATGTACCAGCTTCATCACAACGCGAACGATTTATTTGTTGATCGGAGTTTAAATTAAAACACTTGTTTTTGAAAATCACTGCATTATTGGCTTATTCCGTGACGCAATAAATTTGCTATTAAACAAATAGGTACCTTATTTATTTTACTGAAAGCGTGCTCACGAATAAAATAACATAAATTTGTCCTGTTTACGAAGCATTTGTCATACGTAAATACTAGGTAGGCCCAAATTATTGTAATGTAACATAATTAATTAAAATTAAATAGTAATAAATGACGAAATACTTAAAAAGCTCGAGGGATTCTAGTGTAGAAAATGATTTAATGTTTGTGTTTTATGATTGTAACTGTGTGAAGAGTTGTGTAATTATTACTACCTGTCTACCTATCATAATATGATCGAAAGCGATATAATTTTTTGTACAATGTCGGCTATAGTGCGAAATGGATTTGCATTAAATAAAATTCTGTTACTGTATTAAAAGTTTCATTTATATAATACCTTAAGACATTCTAAGATTCGTAAAATTAAGAGAACGCTCATGATCAACTACAAATACTACTAATATAGGAACTGCAAATATCTAAAACGATAAATCAAAATCCTGATATTTATTTACGTCCTGTAATTTAATTCAATATTACCGCCTTCATAAGTGGTAGGCTAGGCCTTCCGCTAATACAAGAAATTTAGAAGTGGTAAGTGGCAAAACCGCATAAAACATAGATGATAAATTGCTGAAGATTCGCACGAGGTTGACTTACCGTTTGTAGTTTGGTTAGCGTCAACCTGTTCGAACTCTAGACCTGTATCTAAAGGGGTCTTTTCATAGGTAATTTCATTATCTCTTACTAGGTGCTTCATCATCATTCGCTTGCCCTGTTCCCATTATATTTGGGGTCGGCGCAGTATGTTTTTCTCTTCCATACAATCCTATCACTCGTCATTGACTCATCCACTCCTTTCACAATCATATCATGCTTTATACAGTCCATCCATCTCTTTCTAGGTCGGCCTCTTCCCTTCCATCCACTAACATTCATACTCATCACTCTTTTTGTCACATGATTCTCCTCTCTTCTCATCACGTGTCCATACCAAGATAAACGGTTTCCCATCATCTTTTCTGTCACAGGCGCCACTTGCAAACTTCCCCTTATATATTCATTTCTTACTTTGTCCATTCTTGTCACTCCACACATCCATCGCAACATTCTCATCTCCGCTACATGCAGTCGTTTTTCATCCATCTTCTTAACGGCCCAGCATTCCGATCCGTACAGTAAGGCAGGTCTTATGATGGTCTTGTAAATTTTGCCCTTCAACCTTAAGGGCATCCGTGGATCGCATGTTATTAAATATATCTTCTCGAGCTTATTGTTTTTAAATATATCTCTATGATCATTGCAACCAACTACTGCTCCTAACTTTAGAGTTACTACCAGACAGGCATGTAAGTTTCCTTACTTTCAGCACCTGCTTGAGGAAATGTTGTCAAAACATATCTTACTTGCACCTAAGCTTTTTATAGGTTTTATATGGACTGATAGTAAAAGCTCAGCTGACTTACCCTTCATGCGGCATCTGAATTGAGCTAAAAGAGGTGTCTCCTACTATAATTTTTTAAAATTCTTTTATCACAACTCTGTAGCTGTCTTTTCATAGGTCCTTTCTTAATCTCTATACTCCTCATATTTGTTTGCAATATTCCTTAATTGAATTCAATATTACCGGCTTCATAATTGGTAAGCTAGGGTCTTTTTATAGGTCCTTCCATGATCTTTTACTGGGTGCTGATTGTTTTTAAATATGTAGCTCATTGCAACCAACTATTGCTACTAACTGTAGAGTTACTACCAGACAGGAATATATTTTTCCTTACTTTCAGCACCTGCTTGGGTGTCAAAACATATCTTACTTCCACACGGTAAAAGCTCAGCTGACTTACTGTTCAAGCGGAATCTTACTTGAGCTAGAAATTAGGTCTTCTTCGATAATTCTTTATTTCATCACTAGTAGCTTGGCTTTGCTGATTGACGCAAAAAAAAATGATTTGAAATTATTGCTATAAAATTTCTTGTATTGAATTAGGTACGTCTGTGTGAAAGTGGCTTAAGACAACCGGTAGGAAAGGGTCACATGCAACGTAACAGGTCTAAGAAATACCCAGAAACAGAAATGTCAATGATTGTAAGAACTTATGCAACCAAAACATATCGCTACCTTGGTGTAGAAAGGTCGTTAAAGCCATATACCTTGTATGGCTTTTACGACCTTTCTACCCCAAGGTAGCGATATATCGCAAGAAATTGAATTTAGTAGTAATTTTCTGGTTATACTTCATTCACTCTCAATTTCATTTCAAAATATCTGGAACAATAGCAGCACTTCTAATTTTGTCTGAACATGAAGGCACTACATCTAGAACACATTTTATAAAGCATAGATTACATACAAATACTTACATGTGACAAATGATCTTTCGCAGAGTAGTTCTCATTAGATGCAGAAACGAAACTGAACAAAAAAACTGAATCCTTCATAGACACCAGGCAACAGCAGCAATGAAGTCACTAGGTCTACCAAATATTGCAAATGACACGAATTTGAAAAGAGAATTGTTATGCACATAAAGTCGAAAATCGTTCGGCTGGGAATCGAACCTCACATCCCGCGGCGGCCTTGCAAGCGCGCTTCCTGTTTGGCACGACACCGTGGCTACTTTCCACAGCTCTTCGGCTTGTATGTTTATTCTACCTAACTACTTGTATATGTACTAGTATACTATGCTATAGCAGAATAAAGAGGCCATATTATACTAACTGCAGAATGAACTGGAAAAGAAATACAAAATGCGATGAAAATTAACACATCAAAACCATTGATAGTGCATTTAGAAAGAGGTAAATGTGTCATTAGCATGCGGAAAGATTGCTTCAATTGAGCATTTTGCCCAATTTTGCATTCAAATATGATATTTGACACGCAAAAGAACGTGTGCTCGGCGCATCAAATTCGAATTGCCGAGCATTAGTAGGTAGATAACAGGTTAGGTGTCAGTAATCAAAACAGATTAAACATTGTCCTAACGTAAAAAAACTAAAGACCTTAATTTAGAGCAACAAGATTCACATTCAACATCCCAATCTGTCGCTCTTGTTCAGTAGTAAAGGGGTATGATGATCACAGTATTTTTATATTAGTCTAAAAATATAAATTACTTTTAACCACGTCCTCATTTCTGTCAAGCAACAAGTTAAATTACTTTATTTATGATGTATGTAACTTCAAAAAACAAAATGATGATAATAAGGATACTCTTACTTAATCGTAGCTAGAAGTTTATGGATATACCAAAACTCGTAGGTGTATGTATATTCCGATGAACTGTTAACTTCTAACATATTCATATCACCGTGCATAAATCAAAGATTTACATCATTACATGATGCTCAGATGACAATAGTTCAACATTCGATAAATCACAAACTACCCACGTATTCCGCTTACAGAGGGTCCAACATTATTTATAAGTAAGCTCCGTTTTTTTATGAAACAGCTAAATTTGGCGGTCCGTCTGCAGGTCCCTATAAATCTTGGCGTATTTGAGGATTACCACAAGAGTAATGACTGGACTCCACCTGGTGAAGTACTGCCATTATTTAGCTATTTGCTCACGCGTTCAGTCCCTAGGACTATATGTCATTTGTGGTAATGCCTTTGAGATATTTTCGGTCATAGATGGGGTGGTTGGGAGCAGACGACCTCTCATGTTATGCAGAATAAGTTTTAAAAATATAAACACATGTTTACTCATGGGACATTGGTAAATAAAAACTAAGACACTAAAATACCAGTATTTCATATCCTCTTAACCACTGACATTGTATTTAAAAAAGAGGTAGGCATGTCATCTCCTACTGCACGGCGACTTTGATGCGCCGAGCACACGTTCTTTTACGTGTCAAATGTCATATTATCATTGCTCTTAACTAATCTTTATAACATTGTTTTGATGATTTGTTAATCGTTTTACGTAATTGGTGCTCTTATCTCACTGTTATATTTCCAAAAGCTATTTTCGGATAAGCACCTAGTTAAAATATCGTAACCACTTATTTATATACAGTTTCAACATTAACCAGCAAGATTATCCGGGTAACAGAATCCGGTCAAAAATTAAGCATGTTTCAGGGGCAGTGTTTTATGCAGGAATTAAGGCTGCCATGAAAGCCTTATAATTAACGATCTAATTAGGAACGTGAGACTCCCGCTTTATTAGGTAGTCCTGAGTTTCGTGACGCCACGATGTGGTTGGTATCGGATTTTGGTACTACTTTAATTAAGTATTTTCATGTTACACCGTTTGTTATGCTTGGGAAGTGAGCTTAGAGGTATCACTTCGTAATTAGGTGAAAGCAAGAGTTACGTGGTGGATTTCACATTGAAGTCATTGTAGGTCTTTCTCACTTGAATAGAATGACGACTGTCTTGTTTATAATAACAAGTTTATAAAAATATTATTAAGGAGGTGCAGCGCGAAGCAAGTCGAGTAAGTCTAAACGATCTTCAAACAGAATCGAACTTATTAATATTAGTAATAAGATCCATTTTCTTTAAAGTTTTAGTCTTGATGATATAATTAGAACAATAGTTTTATTCTGCGCAATGCGCAATCATCAGACATTTGTGTTAAAAACTGAAAAGTGTTCATATTTTCTTATTTATATTTTATTCGTTTATATTAAAAAGATAGGGACCTGCGAAATATCAATACAATCATTTTCACGTACAAATTATTATTTCATGCGTAAAAATCACCAAGATCTTGAAAAATAAATGCTCTTAGATATCATTAGCTTCAAGTCATGTTTATTATATCATAAAGAATTTGTTTCAAATTTCAACAAGACCAGAACCTTGTGCAATGATTAATAATTAATAATACATTAAAACAACGTACATACGTTGTTTTAATGTATTTAAATAATTCAGCTCATCGTACAAGTGGACCGCCTTAAATAAACGCGGAGTGAACTCCAGTCTAGTCGAGTTAAGAACTGACAGCGTCTGCGTATCTTCAATGTCCAACACGCAAATTCTTTATTTGAATCAGCTTTTTTCTAAAATATTTGATCTCGAATCACTCCTATAAAAATAACAGAAAAAATATTTAAAAGTTATAGGTAACTGTACTAAGCTGCATAACTTGTTGGTTGTGGTCGATGGTCTCCAGCTAGTCGGTAAGGTATCTATCCCAGAGCGTGTTTTTCCGTATGAAAATCTTGCTATTTGGTGTGCCGGTTTTACCGGATCACGCCGGGATTCTGACTAAATCACATCTTATCGTATCTTAATAATATTAGTCAGTACTTGTATTGCTGATAAAAAATGAGTTCCTATACTTTTCTATAAGTCTGCCTGTATTTGTCTCAAGTCCCAGGTAAGGACACAAATAATATAAGTAATTATCAGTTTTAATGTTTTTCATCTTGGTAAATTAGACAAGTCAGCATAAGTATTGGTTTGATGAAACTACACCAGACGCAGACGCCTCTCTGACACCGAAGTCAGAAGAAGATAAAACGATAGTCTGTCCCTATTTTTACTGTTAAAGCAACTTGGTATCATCCCCATCAGTCTCATTAAGATCCTCAATGACAAATCGCAGCCATCGCTCACTATCTTGCTGCCGTCATACAATTTGCCACAGCGCAAGATCAATGCACTTACATTCTTGCGTGCGCGCAGCCATATTTCCAATCGGGTGGACATATTGAGTTATCTTAATTAGCGGGAGACCCCGCCACCCTGCCGATCCAGTTTCGATATAAGGGTCTGCTGGTTTGAACATATAGTGCTATCACTAGAATACAAGACGCCAGATACAGGGGATGGCAAGCTAGGAAACGAAAGTCGAATTGGAACACTAGCATGATACTTTGCAGCTAGAGATTTTTTTTAAACAAAAGCTGTTGAGTAAGTTAGTTAAACATTACCAAATCATCATAAATATATATGCAGCTAGAGACTAGTAATTAGCTGTATTCTCAAACTGATGTATAATTGACTGATCAGTGGTAACATCTGTCTTCAAATAAACGACCAATAACTATCCAACCAAATTAATCTAACCAGCTCTACAAATCTAAATTCCGTCCTCAATCATTACTCGCGTCAAAGCTGTCAAACAGTGCTTTAATAAATTCGCAAGGATTTATGAACAAAAATAAATAACGAAATCGGATATTATAGCAATATTGTGGAATACTAACAGTGTACATAAATCGTGTCCGCGTCGCAACTCCCGCGCAGCGCGGACATGCGCGGATCGTGCTCGCGCAGATAAGATAAACGCTTGCGCAGGCCCCGCCGCGATGGCTAATTAAGTCTTTAACTTCGCTATGCTTTTATAGACCTTTAATAGAATGTGGGCGAAAAATTGATATTGAATTAAAAGGACTTGTGGGTTATGAGAAATTGTGAACGGATTATAGCATTATATCTACTTTATGTGGAGCAGACAGCCTGAAGGAAGTTTGGAGCAGAATTAAGAAGAAGGAGAAAGTAAGAAGAGTACTAATAGCATACAATTCTGTTGCTCTATCAGGCTGGTTACTTTGTGGCACCATCATTAGCAACTGTCATTCATCATTAGTTATGTCGCTATCAACGCAGTATGTGTTTCAGGATTAATGTTCATTGACAAATGTTAAACCGTTTATCAAGTGGATAGATCGATCTTTGATAATGATCGTATGAATAAGTACCTATAGGAATATTATTGGAGTGCTCATGGTATATTGATCAGCAGGCAGTTCAGTGGATAGCGCAGTTTGTCTAAGTGACATAATTTGTTACGTAAGTATTGTGGTAGTCCTGTAGAATTCTTCGCATAATGTGATTTTGTTGCATTCCGGTATTACAATTGATAAAAAGGAACTTCAAGGAACAGGTACCAGCCAATCATTGTTAAACAATGGTTTGGCAAATCGTAAAGATGAGAACGAACAAAAGATCCGCAAATGCATTGCCAATCTTTAAAGGTCTAACAATGTAACGAAAATCACTTGTTTACGTCGTTCGTAACGACAGACCACAGTGTGGACCGCGGGCAGACAACAGACGCGGGGAGCTGTCATAAATGCATGATTTACGCAATTATCTTGCAAAGACGACGATAAATTACACTAAAGAAACTTGCCAACATCCACGTACACCATAACAGAACCCTATACTACAACTTTAAAACCTATCGTAACGCAGCAAGAGTGTTTATCGAAAACAGTGCGCTTTTACAAACGTAAGCCAATGTTGTAAAGGTGCAAACTCTGATTATTCACAGATATTGTCAGACCCCACCACCCGCTATCCTAAGGTAAAGAAATTCTTCTTGTTTCCGAAGCATTTTTATCATTCAAAACAGCCTACTTTTTGTGCAATAAAATGCAAGGTGAATTTAAAAAGCATGGTCATAACAGGCACTTAATCAATGCCTGGTTCTGGATATAGTGTTAAATTTAAATCTGTTTGAAAAATTATTATGACCAACTGCGGATGTAATTCATATACTTGTACTGATATCAGAAGCTTGTCCGAAATTAAATCCGTAAATCCACTGCAAGAAAATCCATCATTTTCTCGAGCTCTTTCGCATCATGACTCATGAGGTCTTTTTACGTGTAGATTAGCATTTAGCCTGATATGAATACGTGTGTTTAGCATAATAATATTTGCATTCATACTCCTAAATCTAGGTACAGTACAAAATTACGGAAAAAAAAAAACAACCACGAAAAACATTCAAACGTTCCGTGGTATGTAAATAAGGATACAGTATTTTGGTAGCAAATAAATTTTAAGCAACATTGCACTAATTTTTGAATACATTTCAAGACGTTGAATAAAACAAAGGGACTACCTCTTGATCTTACCACGCTGTCCATAACTCACTGATAGTGATGTAATCATTATTCCCCGCGAAGATGCGCATGCATTTCGATGTGCGAGTCTCCGAGCCGCCTAATGTACTGTCAATCATCGCTCTTCCAGCCGCCGCCAATTGCTTTTTGTTTGCAATTGTTTGTAGAGACGTACCTTTTGTATGGAAGTATCGATTCGATAAAGTTTTTGACTAAGTAGCTGCGAAGTTTCACTAAGTATTCTTAAAAATGTTAATATTGTGCAAAGCGCCGTTAAAAACTGGATTATTTTTAATATCACAGCTTTTTACACACGTTTAACACATTATCAACACGGACTTCATACGCATACCTATACGAAATAAAAGATGAATCATTGTTTGGAAAGCCATTAAACCTACATCGTAAAATATGTTCATACAATGTGAAATAGGTCCACAGGTCACTGCTGCATATATTGATACAGCTTTTGCAAAGCATTTTAGTAGTGTAGTTTAATCATCAACCATTCAAAGACGATCATTTACGCCGACGATTTATCGATAACACGTTGACAACGGAACAGCACCAACGGTAATCGCCCATGAATACCAACTGATGTGTCATGCCCGCCAGTTATTGAAGGCACGTACTAAGAAATCTGTAGGTCTTTATCTTGATCGACGTGCAGTTTACCGGCCGATAGCCGTGGTAGATGTTTACTTCCACATCGATTTGAGATACGACCAAATTGCTTGTTGACTTTTAAATCACTGACTTTAAATTAATTTAATTACTTATTTACTTTATGAACTAGAATACACAGTATGTATTCTAGTTCATAAAGTAAATAACTAATTAAATTATTAATCCTGTTTCTCTGGTCGTTTCCCCCACTGCTGAGGATCGTGGCTCCTTCTTAATCCTTCAACTAGCTGTCTACATTGGTTTCTTGATGTATCGCAACACTAAATGGCATCTTCAGCTCCTGCGAAATCTGCACCCTGATTCACCAACACTGTGTCGGATTCTTTCCGAATTCGAATGCTAAACATTCTTTCCGAACGGAGTTTTCGAAAGCTAATGTCATTTGTGCATAGTTGAACGAGACGTCCAAGTTTTCGATTCCGACGTTTGAGAACCGTATGTTTTGACGTCTTTGAAAATCTGACTTTCGGATTCGAAATCTGTAGTTTCCGACGTTTGTGAATAAGTGTGCTGGTCTGAACAGCGTTTGGGGCTTCAGCCTCTCGGTCTCTTTCCTTCCACTTTTCAGTCACTAGAATACACACTAGGTTATACTACACATTACAGAATCAAAACCTAAACTAGGCACATCTTTCAACAAAACTTCAAGTGGGATAGTTATCCATTACTGGTTAACAGATGATAATTTAAAAATCGAAGTTTTAGAGATAATGGTTACGCATAATTGGGTCAAAAGTCCATCAAATGTTGTCAAAGTGGGACTTAGAAATATCCCGTGGCTGGCAGAGCTCACGTTCAATAGATAATTTATCAGCTGTTTTTTTGAGATTTCGATGTTGGTCCCATAGTAAAAGTTTTTCTATTAGAGCGGCAGAATCACCCCCTAAAAGGAATGTAATTGATTTTAGACCCTGTATACTTACTCCAAATTCCGAATCAAATCAAATTTCCGAATACCGGAAGCATACTCCACCAGACATAGAACAGGCAACTTAAGTACTAATCTGGGTTCATGGGTTAGGCCCCCGGTGTGTGACGCAAGACGGTGTGCAAGGCACCCAATTTTGAAGTAGTTATTACAGACGATTTCGTCGGAATAAAAGTCGAAATCGGGGGCCTCCACCACAGGGGCGTCACACACCGGGGGCCTAACCCACGAACCCCTAATAATATTTGTCATCAATGCCTTAACACCTACCTTTATGCGCACCTATAAAGTGAACTGCTACTTTGATTGGTTTTTACGGGATGTACCTTATGTATCAACGGAATGTTGATGTATCTTAGTTTGCACAAGATCGCGCACCAATGCCACCAACACAATGCACGACATCTCTTTATTCAACGAGACACAGGATCTAGGTATGTATATCGAGAGTAAACATTTATTGACTTCAAGGTATGATACCAGAAAATAAGCTTAAAGACTTGTCACCGGAATCCCAGGGTCACAAATATCCCCGTACAAATAAGTATTCCGATTGGAAATTCGCGATTCACTAAATCCATCAAACTGTTGATTTGTAGTGTCACTTTTTGCGAGTTGGCAAACTCTGCGGTAAGCAGTACGCATAGATTTAGATATCCGATAGTATTGACACTTGATCGGTCACGTCGGGAATGGACGCATGCCGACTGATAATATAATAGACCGATACTTAGCTGCGCTGGCGCCGGTGACGTAATCTACACTAATATTATAAAGAGGAAAGATTTGATTGTTTGTTTGTATTGAATAGTCTCCGAAACTACTGGACCGATTCAAATGAAATTTGGTACAGAGATGGTTTGAGACCCTGGGAAGGACATAGACTTTTAGTCGTAATATAAATTTATCAGCCAAAGATGAAAGTTTGTATAAAAAATCCGACTTTTGTCGCAGGCGCAGTCGCGAGGAACTTACAATGCTAAATATGAACACTAAGGCGAGATGATTAGGATCGGTTCCTACATGTTTTGAAAATATGAATTTTGATTGGATATCTTGTCATGTTGGTGCGGTCATGGGCTATTAATAAATTGTGCAAAGAAGTGAGTCAGTCTCGTCGCTTGATTTACTTTGACTGATGGAACGTAACTTTCGGTAGGATCTTCAATTCAATCAAGACGTCTAAGAAATTAACATTTTTGTTAGAAAATCTAGCGTTGTATGAAGGCGTCACTATTACTTGTATAATATTGATATTATAATAACTAGGTCTTAGTAAGTATATGAAAGTAAGGATACTGAGAAACTTGAAACATTGCCTTTAAAAAAGTACTCGCAGGTACGGTCAAGCAATATACATGTATACTTATAATATAATATTATAAAGAGGAAAGATTTGTTTGTTTATTTGCATCGAATAGGCTCCGAAACTACTGGACCGAATCAAATGAAATTTGGCACAGAGATAGTTTGAGACACTATGAAGGACATAGGCTACTTTTTGTCGCGACATAAAATCATCAGGGGGGTGAAATGGGGGATGAAAATTTGTATGGAAAATCCGAATTTTGGCGCGGGCGAAGTCGCGGGGAACTGCTAGTTTTCAAATAAATTAATTTCGACTTTTACAACCAGTAGTGTATAAACAAAGCAGATTCGTTAATCCGCGCCAACACACCGCATAAGCCTTAATTAAATAAAATTGAAATGAAAGCGCCAAATGGATTTTACGTGCTTTCATTAATGGCTGGTTCCGTATTATTTTCGAACGTTTATTATTGTGTGTAATGCGTCCGATCGTTATTCACGTCGTGTTTAATAAGCTGCTTTAAAAACAACATGTTTTCATTAACGCTGTATGCGGCTAATGTTTTAGTTCGATACACGGTTACCAATTTGTGGTCATATTTAGAGTAATTGACTCATTGCATTGCACGTAGCTACCACACTACTAAGAAATGATTTACTGTTTGATTGATTTACTTCAGCCTTATCATAAAAATGCAAATGCAAAAATGTAAATTACCCATGTGAACTTTTATTGCTTAGGGAATAAAGGCGGTCTCAAGGTCAAAGTCTGTCGTGCGGCCATGTGTATCTACCTAGGTATTCTATATATTAGGTAGGTAGTTATCCTATAGTTATAGACTGCCTCTTTAGTCTAGTGGTCAGCACGATGAGTACTATCCACGAGGTCCCGGGTTCGAATCTCGGGTCGGGCCGAGAGTGTTGGGTTTTTCTGTCTTGAAATAACTCAGACACAGCTCCGGAGTCAGGAAGTTGGTAGTGTTAACACCCCCGTGCCTTGGAAAGCACGTTAAGCCGTTGGTCCTGCGCCTGATCTCTCTACGGTCATGTCAGACTGCCGTCTCACCGAATCATGAGAGTGAAGGAATAGAGAGTGCACCTGTGTATTGCGCACATACTTGTGCACTATAATATGTCCCGCGCAGTTGGCTAATCTCTGTTGGGATAGGCCGCCGTAGTCAAAATTCGGCTAGGAGGACATCAACCTGTAATTTCATTTAGAGCAAGCATTTTTTAAGAGTCAAATATTCGTTGAAGAAAATACAGGTTGACTTATTTTAAAATGTCCTTACATCTGTTACACCTTTTAAATGCATTTGATATAGGAAGCTGATGGCTGATGGCGCCACCACTGTACGAACCCTTTTTAAAGCTGAGATAAACTTGAAAAACTGCTGTGTTATTGGTCTTTGCGCTACTAGCGCCACATTGACAGTTGCCGGCCCCATTATTCTGCTAATACCAAAAACTAACCATAGACTAGACAAATAAAATTCAGTGTAAAAAGTTGAGGGTAGTTGTAGCTTTGAAAAACGTCAAAATCAGTTCGGTTGTCACATCAGTATCGTGAAGGATGTCAGTGCGAGCTGTATTGCAGCCACCATGACTTAAATAATGTAAAACGCTCGCTTAGAGCCCGTTCACACGAGGACGAGTCGTGATTTTTGACGATTCGTCTTTTTTCACGTATCGCTCTTTTTACTGACGGCGGCAATGCTTTTTGAATGTCCATGTTCACACGAATCGTGAAAAAAGACGAATCGTCAAAAATCACGAAAATACTTTGTGTGTTTTGACGATTTTTGACCAAGTTCAATTAGGATATTTTGACGAATCGTGAAGAAACACGATTATGTATGCTGTATGACGTATCCTGTATTTTGACGAATCGTCAATGACTGATCCCGTGTGAATGAGCCCTTATGTTCGCTTAAAACTTAAATAATAATAATTTGAGTAACTTGGCGCCTTTAGTAATACTTACTCGTAGTAGGTACTTAGGTTAGGTTATTTGGTGTTGTGAGATCATCAGTTTCTGCGAACTATTTTGAGTGTTAACAATTTGTGGTGGGTGACAGCAGTGATGGCAGCTAGGTGTGTGATATAAGGTAAGTTTTGTTGTTATGATTAAGCGTGGAGTTCATCAACACATGTTTAATTTTTGATCAGCCGGTTCAGCATTATTAGACATATTTTGTATAGAAATTCTGTCGAACTAACCGTCACTCGATGTTAACTGGCTGTTTAAAAATTGAATAACACGGGTCTTAGTATGTTTTTTAGCGAATTTCAATGTAACTAAGCTCGAAACTCTAGAGAGCAATATGCTATCTTTAGCATTCACCAGCGCCAGTTAAATACCGTTTCAAGGAGTTATTATGAAGAACTAAAGGGATTTACGAAAGGAGACTACGAATTATGAAATACAGTTTTGATATAAGTGTTTGCTTTAGGGAGGTTAATTTCAGTGAATAAGTAGTATTCCTTCCAGGTCCTAATTGTTTCTTTTGTCCTTCGTTTGTAATTGTGAAATATAAAATCAACTTTACAACTTATTATGTTGATTAGCTGCACTTAACCTGAAACGCTTTAAATATATCGACGGCTCCCGGGCTATTTGTATTAAACGACATTTTGTAAACTTTACACCAGAGCTGTTTAAAGTTTTGATTTTTGGAAAAAAAACATAACTTCCGCAATTTGTTAAATTAAAAAAAAAGGTATTTATTGATTAGGTTACATACTCTGCATAATCTTATTAGGTTTTTTTCTGATATTCCTATTATTAACGAAGATACATGTCATTTCGCGGAAAAATTCGCTGATTCCAAATATGTACATAAGTCAATTTCGCCCAAAATGTCGCTTCATACAAATAGCCCGGTAACCGTCGATATTATCCCTTCTGAGTATTAAATCACTCTAAAATAAAACACTGCTTTTAATACTTTAGCCTCAATCTGAGATTGACTCCGTGGCTAATGATAATGACAGAAAAACCTGCAAGCTACCCCAGTCACGGAGCAAATGAAGACGAAAATAAGTGAATGTGTGGAATTGTTAAGTATACGAATTAAAATTCGTCGCCAACAGTCGCCCAGTAGTTGCTTTTCTACGACCTTCTCTGATGAAGTTTTAAACGAGATTGCATGATGCTGGATTACTTTGGCTTGTTTTGGTGATATAGAGCTCGACAGGAACCAAATATCTGCACAGGAATATAGTAAGACTCGAGTTCACCAATTTCAAAACGGCAGGCAAACGTAAATTGACGGTTCATTTGACACAATTCCCATACAAAACATGTCAAACAATAATATTAAAATTAAATATGTGTGAATTCGACCCTAACACTATATAGTTAATCAACTGTTACTATTTTCTTCTTTCTTCTTCCTTCTATCCAATATAGGTTGGGCAGGCTTAGCTTTCACAGAGTTTGGACTCAATTATTGAGTAAATCTTGCCTGGTAAGTAAATGTTATATTTTTAGTCACATTTTATAAGCATTGCAACTATGATACTTATAATTTTCTGTGGCCTAATAGTTTTCATGCAGCTAATTTCCCTGAAACAGAAACACAGATTTTAATTTCCCCAAAAGTCACACAACCCTTTTCCACACTTTCAATCCGACAGCAAGCGTGGTGGAGATTAAAAAAATCTATTTATTACTCTAAGTTGTTTACCAAACAATGTCCCCGAAACATTTGTTAGGGGAGAGCCGTGTATTTTTTTACGCGAAAACACAGCAATGCGGTACGTTTTACAGTGAAAAAAAAAGTCGAGAATAAACAGACGCGAGGAATGGCAAGAGAAGCTCGAATTTTGAATACAAATGTAAATTAGTATCTCTAATTACCTTCAGAGACACGTTCTGGGCCATACGTCTTCTTGGCTTAAGGGACGTCCATTTTTTAACGGCTAGAACCGTTCGCCTATTTTTCTCATTAGGCCGGCATCAAACTGTAATTTGTAAGGCTTGTAATTAAGAATTATGCGACAAATTAGGTGGTTCGATCACTTCGACTGCCTAATTATTTTAGTCATTATGGTTAATTTACTATTTTAATACTTTGTGTGATATTAGGGTCTGTTTATACAATTTTATTTCTAGAAATATATCCACATAATACCTAGAATAGAACTACATTCTATAAGTAGGTTCTTATATGATAACTAAAAATACAATCGCTCTAACAGTAGCATTATGAAGCAGCAAATAGTAGGATGGCATACTTAGCTAATATTTAAAAAAATGATATATTTCTAACTAATTTCTTTTTTGCTTTTGCAAAAGCAAAATCTTAAAAGAAATTAGTTAACACAAAAAATTAGCATAATATCTTTTATGCAACAAAAATCGCATTCTCATAAACCCTTCCCCACTTCAGCATCAAGTCACGTCCATATAGGATTTAACGCGTTGTTTTTGATTACCACCGTCTCGCTACCCTTTCGTCGCTTCTTGTGGCGTTGAAATGTTAAATTTTTTGATGGCGTTTTCACGTTGAGACTCTCCATGCGGTTTTTTATTGTTACCGTTTACACATTACATTCGATGAAACCCAACCAGGAATCCAAAACAATGGTAAACCTCATTATACAGGGATTCAGGGTGTGTGTGTATTCAGGGCGCCAGTCGAAACCCGGACACACTGTATTTAGTAGGAGTTAACTATTACAATTTCTAAACTTCTTTCGATTATTCTAACTCTGCAGTGATGCTTAGTGTAGGTTCTTGTAAAAACTAAGTGGGCCTCCAACGATCTATTTAGCCCCTACTAACTTTTACCCGTGATTTCATACGCCAGTATGTATAGAAATTTTGGGAAATCTTCTCTTAGTACTCTCCTACACTTCCCAATAAACCTACATGACAGACTTACGTACATCTTAGCTTGGCCGCAATGATAACCCAAAACCTTTCTCCAGCCAGAGAGAATACATATATACAGGTTTTACGGCGTTGGGTCAGATCTCATACAGCCAATTCTCAGCCAGTACAAAACCATCCAATAGAAGGTAATACTCGTACTTTTCCTTAACAAAACGCAGAAAACAATCCACAAAATGTAGTATTTTCTCTTCACAAGACAACGCAGAACGAAGTAGGATCGATCAGTAGGAGCTGTATTATAATCTGAATAGTTTAATAAGTTCATTTTGACAGTTGACATATAGGGTCGGGTGTTTACAAATCAGTGGGAAGAATTAACGATCGATTCAAAACATTGTTAATTATTACAACATATATTACGTTTTAGTGACATGAGTATCTTTTGAAACTACGTTCTATGAAGTACACATAGAATTGGATATTCAAACTCGAAATTGCATACAAAAAATTTAATTTGTTCAATACCAACCGATGAATCGATAAATCTATACCTCCGTAACGAGTAAAAAGGTGACAGCACTAAAATGAAGTAAAAAACAGTTTAGATTATCGCAGGCTTTAAGACGTCTGCCAGTAATATAAAATTTCAATTAATTTTCTACTTAATGTAGAAAATATAAACGAAAATGTGTCGCATTATATACTTTTAAGTCAGTGCTATCTATCTTTTCTTATTTTAAAATCAATAGCATTTTATTTTTATTGTTTTATGTGTTATATTTATTTATTTTTATATTCCCTCCGCATACACTGATTTGTTCTGTGCTAACTCAGAGCTGTCAAATTAAACCTATTAGATTTTTTAGACTTTAGTCAGTGTTGTGCTTATTGCAAAATAGTTAACGTAATTACGTAAACTAGTATAATCGTGTAGTGTAAACGCCCAGCGCCGCGTCCGTCGGAAGTGTATAAAAACGTTATAGTCTTTTATTTTTCACGCTCACAATTTGCATGTCCCGTTTCAGAGATGATGTACTTTGAAATTATGCGCTTGAAACTTATATATAGAGTCTGCATACGATAATGAAGGAATTTAATTAACTCGATAACAATTTCATGAATTCTCAAGTGTTAATTAACTGAAACTGAAACATCGCGGTGTAAAATAATTTTTACAACGAAATGGTTAACAATTTCTTTTGTCTTAGTGCTTATAAAAATATGTCCTACCTAAAATATATCTGCAATGAATAAAAAAACATTCGGTCTAATTTAAATTTATGTATTTTTAACCCCCGACGCAAAAGGAGGGGTGTTATAAGTTTAACAGATCTGTCTGTGTATCTGTCTGTGGTATCGTAGCTCCAAAACGGATGAACCGATTTTCGTTTTGTTTTTTGTGTCATAGACAATTTTATCCTGACTGTTCTAGCCATGTTTTATGAAAATCGGTCTAAGATGGCTGCATCCAGAAAATGGCGGATAACATATTTTTTACAACTCTCAATATAGGTATCAAATGAAAGGGCTTGACTAGTACAATAGTATACAATATGATAAATTTTAAATCGAAGATAGCCGCCTAAAAAGGCAAATTTGTTAGTTCTTAGAGCTTATTTTTTGTGTCGGGGGTTTTCAAAAATTTTACTTTTAATTATTGAGATCAATTTTTCTCAGTCGTTTTGGACTAACATCGTGTCATGATTTTTGAGCTGCCATTCATGTTCGGTTTTTAGAATAGTAAAAGTTGCCAAGTTGGCAGCGTATTAAATTAAAAAAAAAACTTTTATTACTTAACAGTGGCCAGCGTACTCTATTACTCCCTTTTTTAAACGTCAGGGAAATGCATTTACGTATACCTACCCTACAGCCGCGGGTGCAGCTGGGGGCTGTGTGGGACTCTAGACCTCAAATGATGACCTCCTACACACTAAAAACCTGTCGGTGTCACTGGGTTATTGAGTTGGGAATAGGAAACTGGCGGGTTGTGCGTTAGGCCTTCGGCTCTAGGCATACTCCGCAGTTGCAAGTTCAGAACTATTACAACTGCATCTTTACATACGAGTAGGCGCATTTATATTTCTCGAAAAGATCCTAAGCCTGCCTTCAGTCATGTTTGGTTACCGTCATATTCTTATCGGGCTATGAGGGTGAAGGTACAGCGAGTGCATCTTGTATTGATCTTGTTCACTATAAAATCTCCAGTTTTATCTGAAGATTGGCGCCGTAGCGAAGACGCATTTAGTTAACAGAATGTCCTAGCCGAATTTCGACTATGGCCAATATCAACAGAGATTACAAAAACAACGCGGGAGATACTATAGTGCACAACTGTGTGCGCAATACACAGGTGCACCGCTCTGTTTCTTCACTCTTATAGTTTGGTAGACGGCTGTCCAACATGACCGGAGAGAGATTAGGCGCAGGCCCAACGGCTTAACGTGCTGTCTGTGGCACGAGGGTGTTAACACCACAAACTTCTAACTCCAGAGCTGTGTCCAAGTTATTTCAAGATAGGAATTAAATAAGGGTGGTAAAGGCCCTCCTAGTGGTCTTTATTTATTTATTTAAGCTTTATTGCACAACTAAAACTCCACCTCGGGCAATGACAAACACAAACAGGAGTTTGTGATGGCGGCTGAACGATCCTAAAAGCGGTGATAGGCTCCATTAGGAGCCGCCTGGTAGCTACCAACCTCCCACCCGAGCCCGGCTTCTAGCAGCTTGCTGGGTTCCGTTGGTGAGTGGGAGTGCCAGTATCTTCTGGGTAACCTCACTCTGCCATTGACTCTTTCTATGCCACGTCTGGCTTAGTCTAAAGTCGAGAGCAAAGTCATTCCAAATAAAAAAACAAAACCTTTTCTTAGGAGTAAATTACTATCCTTAAATATTTCAGCTTACCCCTACAGCATGAATCGAACGACACTGTCCTTATAACGTCATTAAGTGTGCACATAAGAGCAGGCGGTCGGTCCGAGACACTAGGGCGGTTGCTTTACGGCACTTTAATGCCTCAGCCACCGTTTGCGGGGTCAAACATAGCCACAATCTGTTTATTTATTGGGAAAATGAAGAGGGTTTGGTTAGTTTTTATTGTACAGATGGTTAACTTGAACTAAGCGAGGGATAGCAATAGAACTTACAGACGTAGGCTACGCGAATAATTTTGCAATCTTTGATTAGACGAGGATTCGTTTCGTTTTGTTGGTTTGACTTTATTTTCAAATAGAATTTGATAAGTACCTTAAGTTTCTACGGAAGCGCACTCTACGCTCCACAATGAATGTTGCTCGTTACCGTCCATTACGTATTCCGACCTTATTTTTGTTTCGTCATTTATTACAAATAGCTCTGCAGCTTTATTAAGATTCTTCGTACATAAAAATTTTTCGCGCAAGCCGCGGACTCGGTACAGATTAAATTGCGGGACAGACAATGAGTTGTCTTTGATTTGACGGTGTAAAAATTTTGATTAAGATTGATTTCCAGCATGAGTAAAAATCTAATGAGAGGTCCGAATGATTGGAGAGAAAAACACTTTTGGAGGCTATTAAAAATATACAATTTATTTCTACAAAGGAAACCCTATTGGCTGGTTCTTGTTGTGAGGCCAAGCGCCGATACTCATGTTTTGGATATGTACCTACTATTGTAAATTTGAACGAGCATTGAAATGTCTTATGTGAATAGGGCACAAAACTAAACTGTAGGCCAGTATTTAAAGTCAGAAAGATACGAAATAAAATTTCTTTAAATATATTTATTTATTTATTTAGGACATCACAAACGTAGAATCGATTTAATTACTTTTTAACATTGAAAAAGGGTTTGCACTTGACTCCATTCTAGACTAAGCTAAACGTGGCGTAGACAGAGTCGACGGTGGAGCGATCTCACCCAGATGATTCTGGCACTCCCACTCACCGACTCTCCGACGGAGCACAGCAAACTGCTTGGCACCGGGCTCCGGTAGGAGGTGGTAAGTAGCTACCAGGCGACACCTAACGGAGTCTACCACCACTGATAGGATCGTAGATGTACCTATAACAGACATTACGTACACATTATATTACACAATTAGCTAAAAAACTCGTCCCAGCATTTTTCTAATTAGTTTTCACGTCAGCTGTGATGGAGGCCGATAAAGAATTTTAATTTATAACTTTAGAAGGCCCGCGTTTGAATTTTCTCGGCTAAAAATATATTGATTGTACACGACATGTTTTAGAATCACAAGAAGGCACACATTTAGAATGTCATTAGGAATGTACTTTGACATCGTTTTGGCTAAAGAGTTACGAAATTTAAGGTTACCGAAGTATTATACCTACTATGGAGGAATTGTGTGTGTAGAATAACAACTATACCTTTGGCAGTAAACATAAAGGTATTTGTTAACTTTATCAAAGTAAGCTTTTATTCTTCTTTTTTAATATCGAAAGATTAGTTTAGTTTTACATATATTACAATTTTTCGCAACGATAAATTAAAGGTTAGGTAATTTGTAATGAAATTTTTAATGGATTCGTAATCTATCATAGTATTATGTATGTATAAGTACGTAGTTTAAGCGCCATTGTAAGTATTCAATCTCACTTGGGAAGGCTTACTAAATAAATAAATAAAATAGCTTTATTCAGGGTAAGTTTTTTACAATGAATGCGGTGGAGTCTTCCCATTAAGTATTAAAGAAAAACTTGTATTGGGAATGACTCGCTACTTCCCGTCGGTTCCATTTAACGTGAGAAATATAATGTAATATGATAAATGATAAAATATAAACAAGGTAAGCTGTATAAAATAAAGTAAGTACTTAAGAAATATTAACAGGTATTGATTACACATGGCATGGTAGGCTTACTGAAAACCAACGTCAGTTCCTTCGGAGGGCTTAGCTCATTAAATTAAATCCCCTAGAACACAATATCCTTCAGTATCTTGTCATTACCTTGATAACGTACATTTACCTACCCCCGTGATTGACTTGCTTCATCCAAGGCATGTCACTTTTTTGGTGGTTGGTAGGCGAATTCCAGCCGAACAACATAGGACAACTGATAGTAAACCTCTGCTTTAAAAACCTAAATAAACCACAAACGAGTACAAAGTTAATCACCAAAATGGTCCACTGGTGGTTCACTAAAAAATTAACGTGCCGTCCTCGTCTAAATAAATATTAAATTTCGCCTCTGATTTATGCGTGCGCCCAGGCCCTGCGTATAATTGTGTTCCTATTTACAGAACAAAGAGAACAATGTTCGTTTATTATTAAAATTAAACGAGATAAATCATCGCGTCATGTTTGTTAAATCGGACCAGCCAGGATAATGTATTGTGGAAACTGTTTCTTTGTTTCTTCATTTGTGCTATTAGGTCGGAACGGCGCTGAAATGTTGCTGAAGTTGCACAAAGTAATGCTTTTTAGATTGGGGGTGAAAGAAAACTGACGTTGCCTTTAGTTTTCTTAGCTGGGTTTAAAAGAAAAAAATAATTGGCCTAACGTATTCTTCTAAATGACTAATTAACTACGTTTTGCGACTGGTACTGAGTACTGGTACTAATGTAAAAGTAATGCAAGTGCTCGTATTTTTTGACAGGAAAATGAAACCAACCTGAAATCAAAAGTGGCTTTGAAGAGCACTTTTATAAATACTTCGAAGTACACATTTCACCATACTTATATAAAATGGGCTGATGAAAAAATGTGGTGTGGAACAAAGAAACGTGATCTTTTATTATATTACCATTTAGGGAGATAGAAAAATGTTCGTATTTTTTTAAACATTTATGTATAGCTACCGGGCCAAACTATAAATTATACTTTGTTTGTAAGTGTGACCAAAAATAAGCAATCGGAAGATATTACCGTGGCACTAAAAATAGTTCCCAATATTTGTAACAGTCCAAATAAAGAATTTCCATTTAACTACCACACCCTAATTAATGTAAAAAGTGACCGTTAAACTTTTAACACTGTTTTTTGCATCGAATGGAAAAACAAAACGTATTTTCCATACCGTTATTTATCCGAATTCAGTTCAAGCAGATATAATCCGGGTTAAATCGCCATAAAGATCCGTTGGCGGTGCGGCAGAATGAATAGGCCAGCCCACATTCAGGCGAGCTCATGAAAAGAGCGACCAAAAACGAATATATTCCACGAGAGAAACGGGTGAAATACATAGCATGGTGGCTAGCGCTGCGTTAAAGCTGCTGGATGCGCCAATGAACTGCAGGGCGCATCTATCTTGTGGACTAGCTAGAGAACAGAAGCTAGATGCGATTAGATTCTAAAAATATATTTTACAAAAAAAAAAACTTCTTAGTCGGTTGCTCTTGGCAGAGCAGTCGTGGTCACGGTGTGGTTGCAGTAGTATGCGTGGCTCGGCGCTACAATCTCTCGCCATCTCTATCTCACTGATGCACTGCATACGCACTCGTTCAATGACAAGACGATTCGGTGGGGGCTTCATTTGTTTGGTTCAAATCATCGGCGTGTGACGTCTCAATCTTGTACCGTTCACTCTGCCCGGAACAAGAAGTCTCTTGACAATCTTAGCGAAAGATTTTTCGTTGGAACATCTGTAATAGAAACCATTAAACTATAATGTTGCTTGCACTTTTAATAGAAATCCTATAAATAAAAAGATAAGTGAGTTTAATATCGTAGCAGCAAAATTATAGGCGATGTCCAGAGGTCGGAGTAGGTACATTGATTTGATGTACTTTGACAGTGCAGAAATAATATGAATATGTCTTTTTTGAAGAACCGATGACGCTTAAATTCTCTGGTTTCTATCATAATATTTGTAGGTTTGGGACTTTACACAACTTTGATTTTTTATTTACGACTTGAATACCATTTAAGTCTTAATACTTATGAGATCACGGAATACCGAAGGCATGTCCATATGTTTGTGGTCATTGACCCCAAATTAATCTACCTACTCCGATCTCTGGATATAATGTGCTAGCTAGCTAATTTTAAAACATTTGCTCTTCTTAAAAATATTGTTCTTGGATATGAAGCGTTGGTGTTTCATGATGACATAATATTTCACCGCAACATTAATATTTTTTTACTAAAAATATAAATGTAAAATGCATAGAAATGTGACAATGATCATAAAGATTTTTTAAATTTAACTCTTAAATCATAAATAATAGATATACGCTCTTTATTTCACAATAAAAAAGATATTAAAAATACGAAAAGAATAGAAGTGCAATCTAGGCGGTCTTATCGCTGAAAGCGATCACTTCTTAATCAGTAATTTACAAAAAAACGCAAGTAGCTATGTTTTCGTCATTTATCGTTCATTCTATCTCAAGTTTAGAAACTGAATATTTGCCACATCTAGCGAAGCCTAACGCCTCGGTGGCTAAGCTACATCGCAGTGGAAATACCTCGACAAGAAAATAGAAATATAGCCGGAATACGGAGCGTAAACATGTTTACCCGACCCGGTCCGATTAAAAACTGACGAATAAACGTTCATTATTCATGGAGTCCAACATAAGCAGAAAACTCAATATATAATATATATAATAACTCAAAACTCAAGACCGATAGATGTGATTTTAAAACTAAACTTAACATGTGTTACTGAAACGATCGGGAGGTTGACTGTATTCAGGAAGTACTAATACCTGGAGTTTACCAACACATTGGATATTTTTTAATGAGATGGCTTAGAATTATTTGACATATTTTATACAGGATTTTTGTCAAATTATCCGTCAATCGTAGTTTTAGAATCGGCTGTTTAAGAATTGGTGAAATTGGGTCTTGCTTTTTTTTAAAGTAGAGTTCTAGTTTTGGGTCTCAAACACAATACGTGCTTGACAGTACTCTGAAATGTTTCTAGTAGTCTGAAATGATTCATTAGTACTTGCTTATTGTAACATCATAATATGCTACCTGTTATAATGCTTGCTGGTTTTAGTTAAAATTACTTCAAGTTAAACATTGAGACATCTTGTCCAGTTGCGTTATGGGCAATTTTTAAAAAAATGCTGCAACTTTACCCTGATTGATTAAGTGTGTAATTTAAAAATAAAAACGCCGAGCATAGGTATCAAAGATGAAATAAGTAAAACCCATTAGCCGACCATAAAGTTATCGATTACCGTAACCATATTATATATTAATTGCCTTTTCTCTTTCAAATTAGAGAGTTTTGTTGGCCCCATTGGGTAAATTGGCAGTTCATTACTTTTTCGTTAATAAACTTTTGTATAAAACCCAAAATACATATGTATAAACCATGTATATTTTAGGCACAAAGTTAAATAGCTTCTTATCATTATTTGTAATTTTCAGTCCATAAAAGTCTTATAATATTTTTTACGTTAACTCATTATCAGTCTAGACTACTTCCTTTTTGTTAAGAACATTGTCTATCGCTTATTATTTGGTTTAGTATAATGTGTACACAAAAAATGTTTGGCTGTACAGTGCTCAGTACAAATCTTTCGTAGACCTATTATATATATATTTTTATTTATTTATTTATTCTTTATTGCACAAACAAAGAAGTACAAATAGCGGACTTAATGCCTTAAGGCATTCTCTACCAGTCAACCATTGGGCGAGGCTGAAATAGTCGTGGCGGCGTAAAAAGAACAAAACAAGGATAAATAAACTTAAATATAAATATATGTATATTTTAAATAATAAACTTACATAAACATACATAAACATAATAGTAATAAATCTATACATACTTGAGTCAAATGTAGCTTGACGAGAAAAAAAAGTGATGATAAGTAGATAGCAATTCGTTGATCAAACTAGTAATGAGCGTCACAAAATTGAATCATTCAGGAAAAGTTCTCGAACAGACCGTTTGAAGGTGAATTTGGATGTAGATGTTTTGATCGCATAAGGAAGAGAGTTCCAGAGCCTTATGGCACAAACGGTGAAAGAATTAGAGACGTAAGAAGTCTTGTGGGAAGGTGTGCACAGTTTAAGAGCAGTGCCAGTTTTCTCTCGTTAGATGGTCACACAATCTTTACAACTGATACATTTTTTTTGTATATGCAGTCGCTGGCATTATGATGTGTGCGCCAACCTTATTTAAGCACGTAAATATATATTTATAAGCATATATATACAATTTTAAAGTTCTACACATATTACTACTGGTGACTGCACCTTACTACTTTTGGTTAGCTGTTGTTGCGCATCGCGTCCTATAACTTATTTTAAATTTGTATTTGTTAATATGTGGACGGTGTGTTGACTGCATATTTATTAATTATTACTTAGGCCTAAATTATTGTATTAAGATACAGTATGTAGTTGTTTGCTATCCCAAATAAAGGAAAAAAATAATAATTTTGTATGGGGATACCCAACAATATCCTCTTATTAACGTTTTAAATTGTTCATTACTGACTTTTCACTCGGCATAGGCGAGTTGCCTTTGCTTTGGGGATTTTGGTAATACGAATGATTTAATGCCCTTTCATCACTGACATTGTATTTAGAAAAAGGTAGACCTGTCATCTTTTACTGCGCGGCGATTCAAATTTGATGCGCCGAGCACACGTTCTTTTACGTGTCAAATGTCATAAAGTGTACATTTGAATGCAAAGCAAATTGCTCAATTTGAGTCAATCAATTTCTGCGAGCTAATGACTCATCTACCTCTTTTTAAATGCACTATCATTCCTTTTCATTAAAAACCTATGTCAAATAATTTTATTAAAATTCTCACCTACCAAAACCCTACGAAGCAATGCACTATCCCCACTATTCAGTATCCAAAAAACAAGTGCGCAAACATTTTCGGCGTCCGCATTGCCGCTTGGCGCAGATTTATACGAGCGAACTCGATCAAAGAAAAACTTATAGTTGCCAACCCTATGGGCTTAGGACCCGTGCACACTTGATATAGCGTTATAATGTCTTCTAACAACGAATCTGCCGTCTCACCGAATTATGAGACTGAAGGAACAGAGAGGGCACATGTATATTGCGCAGACACTTGTGCACTATAATATCTCCCGCGCATTTGGCTAATCTCTGTTGAGATTCGCTGTAGTGGAAACAGTTATTATTATAAACGAAATTAATTATGAGTTAGTGTCCAGCCAGTCAGGATCGGTCTTTACAATTCAGTAAGTAATTTAAAAAAACTCACATATCTTATCTGTATTCTTAGTAACTCGCTGTTATTTAAAGTAGGTATTTTTTGTCATTACATAAAACTATCTAATGATACCTACGCACCACGTGACTTTGAGAATAAATCCATAGAAGTAAAGATAGTTTCAATTTAACGAGCACTTTAAATACTTAAACTTCATCCAATTATCCCAAAAAAAATATTGAAAAGTTAAATCAGAAACTAAAAGATTGCTAAGAAAAATTACTAAATATTATTTTTGAAGCGTGCAAGATTCTCAACTAGTGTGAAAACACCCTAAGATTGTTTCAGCGTTTTGGCATGCGGGGCCTGTTTAATACACTGTCAATTGCATAGTTGCCATTTGTCGATTTAAGTGCCTGATTGTATTCTCTTACGTGATATAGAGGGCAGCACATGCCATATCTAATGTGGCGAGGTAATATAGGGAAGGATCACAGCCACAGATATTTTTATTTCAGACTAGCTTTTGCCCGCGACTTTGTCCGCGTGGAATTAGGAATTCCGGCAACTTTTTTGAATTTAATGTCTTAGTAATAATTTTTTACTAAATTTAGGAAAAAAATGCCATTTGTCAATATAACATTCAATCTACTTAGTATTTAAGTTATTATTTTTTGTTTAATTTAAAAAACAAAAAATGGGAATAACAGTTTTTTTTTCTAAATGTATACCTGCAACTTTAAATGTTTTTACTTGAGCTTCAAACATCGTCATCACAAATGCGGCTTCGAGGTAAATCTGGATTCTTTTAAACTGGATTTTTTTTCTACGTACATAAAGTCCTAACTTTCTACCTAAATTTTTTAAAGATGCATACTTTTTTGTTTGAAGTTATTAGTGAATAACGTTTTCTATTTCATTGGACTCATACGACATCTAGCTAGAAATGAACTTGTTAAAATGGAAAACGCAAATCTTAGAAATTGCATACGTCTAACAACATCATCTGCCTTCACATGTCTGCCAGTTCGGGTAAGCAAAGTTAGCCATCTAAGCTCCCCGCTCTTTGCTGCACGTCATCCGTTCTATTTTTAATTTAGGAATCGAAAAGCTGTCAATTAATTTTATTTACTTTTTCTTTTTTATGGCTTTACTTGTCAATGTCGAAAAAGTGTGTATAGCTAATACAAATTCATTTCACATGCGCTGAAGTTTTACGTAAAATGGCCCTACTTTTTAGTCTGCGCCCTGACAACAGCAGTCAATGACAGCTGTCGAGACAGGATAAAGGTGACAGCGCACCGTAGACGCGATGTAGAAGCCGCACGCACCGCAGTCATTATACTTTATAAATCTTCATATGAAATCGTATGCAAAGTAGTGCAAGGGCGGACCTACATACAGGGTATCCCGTTAATGAAGGATAATCCTTTAGGTACAGATTAGTTTCAATATGCCAAATATTTTAATTATAATTATGCCAAAAATTTTCGTAAGTAAAAGTTTTGCCATTTTTGAGATAATAGTTTTGAGTTTTTATTATTTTTGGCAGCCACACTAAAATTTGAGGTAAAAATGTTACCATTGTTTTTGGTATTTGGAATATTCAATAGTATTAAAATAGAAACAGACTTTTAAAAAGTCATCAATTGTAGAAGTGGCCATACAACAATTTAATATTATATCTCGAAATTGGTAACACTATTACTTGAAAAAAAAATTAGCATATAGTCAGAGCATGATGTAACTAATCTGTACCTAAAGGATTATCCTTCATTAACGGGACACCCTGTATCCGCGCTGCATACCTGATTTTAGTCAATGCGTGCGGTGCGTTTGGCGCGTACGATGCCTATCGCGCGAAATCATGAGATCAGGAGAACAGGAGCCGCAAGCACCGCACTCATCGCATGAGTGCGCGTCAAGGTGCGCGTTCTCCTATATAGATTCTCGTTTTAATAAATAGTAATAACTCTGCAGTAGATTTTCGGGATAAAAACTATCCTATGTCCTTTCTTAGGTCCCAAACTATCTCCATACTAACTTTTAAGTTAATTGGTTCAGCGGTTTAGGCGTCAAGAAGTAACAGACAGACAGACACACTTTCGCATTTATAATATTAAGTATGGAAGTATGGATTAATGATGCCTGAATAGTTTTAAGCAAGTTTGGGAGCAACGCGTCTAAAATTAAAAAAAAACGACCCGCTCGGGTGCAATTATGCATGTTTAATTTAAGTACATTTTAAGTACATTTACTTCGTCTTTTATCTTTCTACCTATCGCTGAAAATGTACTGAAACCTTTTGCGTAGTTAAAAAAGATCTAATTGTAGACAGACTTTGTTTTATACTATGTTAAGAACATTGTAATTTGTGCCTGTTGAAAAATTTTACTTAGAGAAAGAATTCTATGCGATTTTGATAATAATAACAATTACCTAAATAAATATTGGACAACATCACATACATTGCTCAAATCCCTAAGTAAGTACTTCAAGGACTTGTGTTTTGGAAATCTGAAACAACAACACCCAGACTCAAGACAATATAGAAAATTTGAATTTCTATATTGACCCGACCGGTGTTCGAACCTGGGACCTCAGAGATGGCACCTTGAAAACCGGTGTGCGAGCCACTCCGCTACGGTGGTCGTCAAAAAGGTTTGTCTTTTAAGTCGACTTATTTGTCAAACCAAACAAAACTTACGCGTCCGAAACACAATATTTATACATTTCCAGACAGTTTTGTGCTTAGTTCGCGACGTCCGCTCTAGCACTACTTGTGACCACTCTATCTTGCCCCGCGACAATTCTTAATCTGTATCTATTTTACTAGTTTATTCTTTTGTCGAAGCAATCCGAGGGGCCAAGCTTACCTGGTAGGATGATACGCGGAGTGCCCAGTATGAATTATGCATTTTTGTTTCGGATTTTTATGAGAAAAGTTTTGATTATTTTCAGTTCGAAGCGAATAGGTGGATATATTTAAGGGAAGACTTCGATGCCCGCGATGTAGGTAGATCTTAATTGCGTAAATTCGAAATACAAAGTTTAGGCAGGCCCCGTAATAATTTTGCAAGGAGAACGTGGTTTGCGGTTCATGATTTTGTACGTATTCTGATTCTGTTATTGTGAAATACCTACTATGAATAAGGTAATCGAAATACAATTACGTAGTCATGGAAATACCAATTACCTTATTTAAAATGGCATACAAAATTGCCTTTATTTATTTGGCAACAATTTTTTTTTTTAATTTATTTACCATATGAACAAAAACATTACAGAAAATCACATAACGATAGCACTTAAAAAACCACTGGGGTTTATACTGGAGCTATCGAGAGCTTACATATAAATACAGAAGATTGTTTAGTTATTAAATTTTGAAACAATATAGGTACCTAGTCGAAATTTATACCCAATATCAAGTAAAGTCAGTGTGATAAAAGAGTACATGCACTAAAGTAAATTAAGGAAGTAATCCTTCAGTTCACATTTCAAGTTTAGATTAAAAACAACCAAAGCAAGGAGGATGCTTGTAGGTAGTATTACATTATCATACATTATCTAGGTAATTAAATTAAAAGACTACACAAAACTAATTTTTTTAAATGTAATTAATGAAAGGTTAAAATGCACTCAAATTATTAAATTTAATTTAAGAATAAGTATTGTACCTACCTCCCTACAAACAATTATCATTGTATATATATAGAAATCGATAATTAAATGGTGTTATTGGTATATTAAGTGTGGCAATCCTGATTAGTCAGCCAGTCACAATGATAAAGTAATGATTGTTGATTAAACTGAACCTATTAACTCCCATTCACGCATCAATGTACTGGTAAGTTTAATCAACAAATAATTGTTTTCGTCGCGCCCCGTCCCGTAAATCACCCGTTAGTACTTGGCAAGACACAATAAAAACTACAAAAATAAGCGATAAATCTCGATCGCTACATTTTTCATGTTACCAGTTATTGTTTATCGTGAAGGCATTTTGTCGCGCGTCGCACGGACAAAGATAAACGATTTGCGCAGCATAGTTTTTTTTTTTCTAAAATAAGTAATATTATGTTGTTGGTGGAGTTACCTGCTGTTGCAGAGCATTTATGGACTGTGGTCATATAGGTACATGGTTTTTTGTTATATCTAATGGTAGGTAAAGACTATGATTGATTGGCAAGATGAATCAATCTTCTTTGCATATTTTACACACGACGACAGTTATATATAATAGATCGATCCAAAAATTAATTTTGGTACTTATAACATTGTATTAACTGGAAATATGAATAGATCTGCTTAATTATTATTATTTAGACACTATTCATAGCGACAAACAAATGTAATTTGTTTAATTGAAGTAAAGTTCCAAATATCAATTATATTTTCTGTATTAACGGCAAATCATAAATAAGGCATCCGTAGAAAAATAGTTTTCGTGGGGTGCCTGCAATAATGCTGAGCGGATGCCTTTTCGGCACTTACCATTTTAGTAATAGTTGTGTAATTTCTGTCTTTGTAAGCCTCATGTGTGTGTGAATGCCGAATAAATGTATTTTCTGTATTTCTTTTCTATCTTTAAATTATTGTGTACAGAGTACAATGAACGAACAATCTTAGTAAGGCCTTTTAATATAATGATTATAAAATGAACACCATAAATTAACTATAAAAAGCAACTTCTTTGATCGCTGGTAGGTATAAAATGAAATAAGAAGACATGAACAGGCCCTTGGGTATCCCACATTTTATACTTTGACGTTTGTGACCCAATTTTGAATATTAAGTGCTTAGGTTAGGAATTTAAGCTTCAATCCTATGACGAGAGCCTTTTAAACTTTCGCCCCACAGATAAAACCAAAAGAATCCCGTCAGCTACCGGGTATCACGCGACAGACTGGACCGAAACCGCGCAACCCACCTTAATACCAAAGATTGAACGATTAAGCAAGTAATTAAGTATCGACGCCAATTCTGTCGTGGCGACTCTTAAATTTGCATGTTAAACGAAGTTTAACTTTGGTTTTTGTTTTGTAAACCTTATTGAGATGCTGGCCGTTCGCGTGCGTAGCCGCAGGACAGACGCTCCGGCCATTTTACTTTTGCAGTCGAGTGGACCTTCTGCAGTCGTCTCAACGTTTATAATTGTTAATCTTTGTTCATTTATAAGATGGTGAATTGATCGCCTTTTTAATTGTGTTGTTAATGTCAGCGTTAAGGCGTAGAGATCGCTTGCTTCGATTGTGTGTGCCGATCCGGTGTGAATTCGAATTCGATATGTAGATTTTACTTACCTATATCAGCAATTGCATTCCTACTCAGACATAGGCTTTTGTGGAATAGTCCAGAGGCATGACTACATAAAAGTACTTTCACATTTTTTTAATCAGTTGTTGCTCGCGCTTCGTCTGTGAAGACTCGATGATGCAAAATAGACATGGGTAGTTCCTGAATGAATGATCAATTTAAATAGTTCACCTATCTAGTTCATATGTATCACTCACTCACTATAGTCCAAAGCAGTTCATTTAGTTCAGTAACTCAGTGATATGAGAGTAAAACGTACGGATATATTTGTTAATACAGCATGAGCGAGACTGCAGTATTCTGCTACTGCACTGCAGTTTTCTATGTAAAATTTTCGGTATTAATTAATACGTTTTTAATACGTAACGTACGTACATTACGTACATAAATAACACTTTAAATTCCTTGGTAATGCGTGTAACAATATCTTCAAAATGAAATGAAATTAATGAAATGTTTTTAATTTGTAATTCTAGACTACCTAAATATTATAAATGTTATATTTTAGTCATTAGAATTCTCTGTAGTACACGATACATTTAAACTGAATGAAGTAGTGAGTGAGATTTTGATAGTAGATCTGCTGAACTAAATGAACTAATTGAACTAGATGAGTGATACATATCTTTAGCTTCCACAGAACGTAATCACTCATTTCACTTCAGTGAACGATTTTGCGCATGTCTAAAGCAATATGACTCATACTCATAATGTACCCCATTAATAACGACGTCTTATTTGTTCTACGCCGTTTGGAGATGAGAGGTCACGCTGTATCAGTAATTATTGTACTTATTCTATTGAAATGAAATAAAGCCTAGGCCCGTGCACTGGAGTGCCTACATCCTCATCAAAATTAATTCAACAGATTTTACGTCGCTGGAAAACACAATACATACTGAAAAAATCTATAGACTAAATTTCTGTACCTGATCTACATTAGGGTCTAGGGGATAATTTTGATTTTTAAATAAATTAACAAAATTACTTTCTACAGTTTAAAACAAAATTAGGTAGAATCAAGGGAAAATCCTATGTACACTCACGAGCATCAATATTTATATGTCGTCGGAGGCATGTGAAGAATCGTTGTCAGGTGACTTATATAACGCGGTATACTCGAAATAATAGTCCAGCTAGATAATACAGACGCCTGTTTTCAGTATCACAAACAAATCGACACAAAATAACTAAAAATTACATGGATGGCTTTGGATAACAATCGAGAAACGCAGCAAGTTCGATACAGCGACGCAAAAGCCAAGACTGCCCAGTGTTGTCACTTTCCCGTCACAGGAAACGTTAAACTGACGGAAACAAGTGCTGCCATCGTTGTATCGACCATGCTAAGTAAACGACAATAGATGGCGTTTGATTGACGTAATCGTATGTTACGATTTCCGAACGAAGCTCTATAGTTAAACCAAATCCGAATGACATCTGTCATCGCGTTCTCACAGCTCGAAACTTCAAAATAAACTGCCTCATTTTCTGACATATATGTTTGTATTCGATTTGAGACCTTATTACAATGGCATAAAAACTTATTTGTATACATTTCATTTCTTGTGACTACATCATTTGTTGGAATAGTACGAGTATCTCACAAATTATGTTCATAGGATTTCATTACCTCAATAATATTTGACAAATTCTCGGAGACAAAACAAGACATATTTTTAAGTTTTCAGACAAAAGTCGTTAATCGTCCACATGACAAACATTACTTTTAAACGATCGATACATAAATAACGTGCTTACGCCGGTAAGCCATATTAGGCAACCCCAATTAGCTCAGTTGTGATATACTATGGTTGGGGTGCCGGATCGATTCCCGTTGCGGGCGGTGGTCAAGCATTAAAATATTAAGGGCCATCTAATCTACCATGATTGAATTTGCCTTCCGCCGGCGAGTGCGGAACTCGCAAGCTATGTATCATTAGCACATACTATTTGTTCTCGAATATTAAGTAAATACATACAAACAAGAACTCGAGTCCACACAATCATTCAAACAATAAAAAACCGGCCAAGTGCGAGTCGGACTCGCGCACAAAGGGAACCCTTATTATTATATCATAGGTACCATTATTTATATTATAAAACATTAGACACTATATTATAAATATAAAAATATATATATGAGCTTTTTTTCAGTTTTTACAAGCAACTAAGTACTTCATCTTAGTCACTTAAAAGTACTTATTATAAAGATTTTGAATTTAGTACATTGGGTGTTGGACACACAAGTTCAACGACTATTACTTAAAAGGTTCTTCAAATATATTTAGAGCTATCCAGCACTCACTTTGATTAGTCACCTCAAAATGAAAACATCAAAGTAAAATCGATAATATTGTCATTGTTTCTTCTCGTTACAAAATTGAAGACATTTTTGTGTAAATTAGGACCTAAATAAGAAATGATGGGATGAGTTTTTTTTCTATTAGCAAAGACGATTATAGTCCTAAGAATTTGATTTTCACACTTTTCTCGCGTCCGTGACTTGCTATCGAGTTCAACTCGTAAGCGCTCAGCGTATGGTATAAATCTACAGGCAGTGTACAAAGCGTGCGGGCTCCCGATAGCGGTATCTAAAGCCTCTCGGAGAACGAAAATTAGCATTTTAATAAATACACACCCTTTGAAACGCACCGCCCATAAATTCGCCGGATCTTTATAATCAAATTCAAACACATTATTCTTATTTTGCGAGGAAACTTCGGAAAATGGTGTACATTTCTCTTGTATAGGTAGTAAACTCGCGCTCGAGGTTGTTTTGGAAGTTGCTGCAGTGTTTTGTTCAATGAAATATTATAGTAAAAGTTTGATATGTTGTTGGCACATTGTATACCTGGCTTGCGATTAATATACTAATCAACACTGTCTAGAGATATTTTGGATATAATAATACTATTTTTTGTATATCCCTAGACAGTGTTGATGTGTGTACTTTGATATGTTTAGTGGAAATATTTTATTGCGCACCCATTTCAGAACAGACAAACAAGTTGAGCTCTTGTACTGATAATATTTTTAAGAATTTTAATATCATTAATTTTTCAGAACGTCCGCTGTTGAACATAGGCCTTGATTTTTCGAGTGTGTATACGTAATATATTTTAATTATTAATTAAATGGGTTTCTTCCTATATTTCCTTCTATTTTTAAAACTTACTTTTGCATACCAGAACCCATCTAGTTCCAGACTCTTACTTAACGAAAGCTGTAAATTGCTTAATCTTCATTAACATTATCGTGTAATCATAATAACCTTTTGAATCTCAAGAAGATTCACATTCAATTAACAGATATGATCAATGCTGATTGTAATTACTACTACCTTTAGTTAGCAATCGTAATCACTATAGCGAACTTCCTATTTCAAATACGTTTCAATTAAGGTTTGTGCCCACTACACCGTATACCATGACCGTGCTATGAACGTATCAGGCACGGATACACATTTAAGGTCAATTGATTTTCGTCCGTAAAATGAGAAGTTAAAGTTAAAAGTGTATTAGCGCGTGTTTATCGTTGATGACGGAACGCTCTAGTATCGTCACATACATTTCTATTGGATGGGTTTCCAATGCTTCCATGCTTTTCAATGCTTCCAAAGAACCGAACTACTTTTGCCTGATCGGTACGTCCATGTCTGTTATGTTATAGTGTAGTGGGCACAAATCCAGCTACAGCAATTCTATTTGCGCTCACTAAATCTCAACTAACATCTATTAACATCCGCACCTAATTCGTTTGCACATTAAACAATTTTCACAATTACGAGTTGCGAAGCACATAACTTACATAGCTTAATTATATGTGTATCATGTATACCACTATTAAACTAAGCAAGTGGCGGTCATCGTAATCTTGGATAAGGGCTAGGACATAAATCAGGGTGGGTGACGCGCCCCGGGCCTTACTTTATCTACTGTGTGCGGGTGACGCTCGGGTCCCTAGATAAGATCCCACCTAGAAGTGGCTTCTATGATGAGCTGAGGAAATTCGCATACATGTGCTTACGAAAGTAAATGCATACAAAAATTCATAACATGTCTACAGCACCCTTATCCACAAACGTCGAAAACTACAGATTTCGAATCCGTGAGGCAGGTTCCCGAATACGTCAAATAAAAAATGCGATTCTCAAACGTCGGAATCGAAAACTTTGACGTTTCTACTATGTACAAACGACATTAGCCTTTGAAAACTCCGTTTGGAAAGAGTTTTTGACATTTGGATTCGGAAAGGATCTGACACGGAAACTGTTCCGACGTTTGTGAATAAGGGTGCAGGTGGGACTCGAACCGCTACGCTATCCGGGCGAATACTCTCCCTACTCAGTTGTGGAGGACAATAGTCGATCAACGATTTTTTGTAAGTGCTTCCTGCGCCAGTCCATGTCCTTAACTAATGAATCCAAGATACCTTTCTTGGCTAACCTGGACCTCAATTAATTTCCTTTTGGGATTTCTCAATTAGGGAAAGTTCTGACGATCCAGAAAAATAGGTAGGTATCCATCGTGAAACCTGAAACAATATGAGTAGAATACCTAATTAAATAAGTGGACTTAGCTAATTAAACAGATTATTTTAGTTGGAAGGACTCTTAAAAAGGAGTGAATAATAATACATTTACAAAAAAAGTAATTAAACGATGATAACTTGGCATTATTTTTTGGCAAAGATAGTTCTTACTAATTTTTATTATAATTTGTGGAAAGCCATTACCTTTTGGTAATGGCTAATGGTACTTAATGGTAAAGTAGATAATTGTTCTTTTCTTTAAAGTCTCTACAGTTTTCTAAATGATGTTTCTATCTAAATAGTATCTATTATTTGCTTACATCATTTAAAGCATTTTCTCATTGACAATTTATTTTTGCGTTTTCTAAGCAGAACGTATGGCATCGAGCTTAGCCCTGCGGCATCTTATGCAGTTGTAATAGTGATGATTATGTAATGAAAATAGGTAGTCTGATGTTTTGGCTACGGTACTTACCAAACGTGCCACATCCAGCGTCTCTACATCTCCGTCTTCGATAATTGCTGCCCGCCCGCGCCCCGGCGAACACCTCTGACCCGTCCTGAAACTTGCAGCCGATCACTATTTATTAATGTTCTGCCTTGCGATAGAATTATAAGGTTAAATTAAGAAATGGTTTAAGCTTTAGGTAGCTGTGTTGAGATTAGATGGGATATGTATGTACAGAAGGATGTGAATGTGAGAGGCTTTTTAAAATTAATGCTAGTCATAAAATATAATTTCATTTAACATTACGGTCATAATTGCATTCTATATAAGTTGTAGGTATTGAAGGCCATATTCATTCTCCTATATGGAGACTGTTTACACCCTGTATTATTGACTGCCTCGTTGGTCTAGTGGTCAGCACGCTGGGTACTATCCACGAGGTCCCGGGTTCGAATCCCGGGTCGGGCCGAGAGTGTTTGGGTTTTTCTGTCTTGAAATTACTCAGACACAGCTCCGGAGTCAGGAAGTTGGTGGTGTTAACACCCGTGCCTCGGAAAGCACGTTAAGCCGTTGGTCCTGCGCCTGATCTCTCTACGGTCATGTCGGACTGCCGTCTCACCGAATTATGAGAGTGAAGGAACAGAGAGTGCACCTGTGTATTGCGCACACACTAGTGCATTATAATATGTGCTGCGCAGTTGGCTAATCTCTGTTGAGATAGGCTGCCGTAGTCGAAATCGGCTAGGAAGACCTCATATTGCAAGGTATGTTCATTTTTTCACCATAACATGACTAAGTGATAGATGCAAATTAGAAACGGCACGAAAAAAACGAGAGGATAGAATATAAAGTAAAAATGAGAGGTGTTTGTAAACAACCAATATTATAATTCATCAAATTTTGTTCCTTCTTTACTGGGTTTTAATGAAATGTTATAAACTATTAAGTACGGCACTCTAAAACTCTCGTCTAATCTTCATATTGCATTGAAATCACATTTTAATTTATCTCAAAATAAAACGATAAACTACGAGTGAGTCTATATCATTCAAATGTTTAGGACTAGTCTGTATACAGTATTGATTGCGTCCGCGAATCATACACTGAACTTGTTAATTTTATTAGTTTTGTTCCCTACATAGACATACGCCATAGGTACTAGCTATGGTGGCAATATAGGCATAACTATGGCGCATGCGTCAGTGTGATTTACACACAAAACACTGGGCCGATCTTATCTGTGACAGGCGGTCTCGTAAATAAATGAACTAATTCTGAGACAATACTGTTACTGGTCTAATACTTATATAAAATATAATAGTTTACGAGCTTCGTTTCCCTTCACATTGTATATCCAGACTGCTGTACTCAAGTGTGAATTGAAACGGGAGAAAAAATATAAAATATTATTAGAACTTATAAAAATTGAAAAATAACCCTGTGAGTGTAAAAAATCTTAAAGTTAGAAAATATAAAATAGGTGTAAGTATTACTGATAGCATTAAAAAAAAAGTTTTTTTCTTCACAAGACAAAAAGCTTCCTAAGAATAAGAGTAAGGCGTTGATTTTTCTTGAAACATAGTTGACACTATCTTACTACATTTCAGATTCGTTACACGTTAACCACTGCCAGTACTATTAAATAATTTCCCGATTTATATGTGCCCACAACTTTTAGGGACTAGATAAACTGCCGAAATTAAATATTATGCCAATAAAAACGATATTATAGCCGCCCCTACTTCCGACCGCCGATAATTTTGCCTCCCGCGCAATAAATATACCTTCGACATTTTCAAGTTAGGCGGTATATTTCATATTAACCTGAGGCGAGACGGGAACCAGGCATCCGCCCTTCAGCTCGATACTGCAATAAAGGGAATCCCTTAACCGTCTATAGCGAGAGGCAATTTTCGTACCGTTAAGTCTAGCGGGCGGTCGGGTAGACCCTTAATAATGATGGCTAATAAAGTTACAATAATCTAAATAAAACAAGTAAATAATACACTTGAAATCAAAACTTTACGAATCATTTCATCTTCCAACTGATAGATAAACATTATTGTTTCAGTGAGTAAATTGTAGTTTATTATAATAAAAAGATTTAAATCATGGTTTAAAATATACGCGAATTTTACACAACGACTTATCATTTTATAATAATGCTTTGATAACCAGGATCTAGAGGATAAGAAAGAAAGAATGGTTTATATTACACACTCATATATTTTAAACAAGTTATCTTCTAGTATATAGCTTTTAAAGACTACCTTGTTTTATCTAAAATATCTCTCTCATTCGGTCTGCAAGACCAGCCCCTAAGCCTTGGAAGGTTAAATGTATACTTGGCCCTTCGACTTATAAATATCAATTTATCCGAGATGTCAAATACGGCGAAGCCTGGCCATTTTCACATTACGGATTGCCGCTATCTTTCTTGGGATGCTATTATCACCACTTTTTTCATTATTTCTTTTTCATAATACATTTTTGATTATGACCCTGGCAATCGATTGAATCTTAATTAACTTTTTCTGGTCGTGGTCAAGGTGACTATTTTTGTAGTGAGCAGTGTTTTATTTTATGATGCAGCTTAATTTTTTTCATTGATTACCTAATTGCTGCAGAAACAAACGATACGCTCCTAAATCACTAACAATGATTTATGACTTCGGGCCACGAACGTAGCAGAATTTCGTAGCACTGAGCGGTGTCGTAGTTACCTCTTGCTACGACCAAGTCAGTGATACAGCGATAAATCTGCTCTGCAAAGACAATGACAAAGTGCTCTCCCCACTCTATCACCAAGAAGACAAACCCGGGCACCATCCGAGCTACATTAACGTTCATTAAATTCCAGCCAAATTCGCGGTACACAGACAAAAATAGAGCGATATATTAAAAGGATTTACTGGACAAATATATGTAAAGTTTGCTGGATATATTATATCATGGGGTTGGATGAGGGGGTACGTGAAAACATTCGGGTACGTGCCTTAGCATAATGCCTCCGAAGGGCGCTAGGGATTCTACGCTTCCGCAATTCGTCTTGCAGGAATCCCTAATTTGAAATGTGTATGAGCTTCGAATGCCCCGCACTAATGGACGGGCGCTAATGTTTAGGATTAACTTCAGACTATTTTCGTAGTCGGGTTGTAGGGTGCTGGTGTTATTATTTTTCGTCCATGGTAAAACTAATTTCTCTCTCTTTATTCCTACGTGATTGACTAGTGGAAAATGCCTTAGGGTATTAAGTCCGTCAATTGTAAGTCCTTTTTTTTTCCAATATTAGTAACTTTTCTAGCATTAAATTTGAGTTATGATTTTATTTCGAATGATACAAAAATATGCTCTAAATTGTGCCGTGAACAGTACTTGATTTTGTTATTCGTCTTTTGATTCGACAATTTGATTAACTACTCTAGAAAAGGTTTACATAATAGGGGAAGTCAGCTCAAAGCGGCCACAGAAGGCAAAGCGGCCATGGCTCCGAATACGGTTCTATTAAATGTCATAACGAACTTTACCGGTTCGTCTTACAGCTAACCTTCCGCCCTGCCCCGATCAGTCATTCAGCACCGGTCACTGCAAGCGCGTGCGTGCAGTAACGATTTTTAAATATTTGGTGGTTTCATTAAAAAAATGCGAGGTATGTTTAGCCTGATTTGATCTAAACCATGCATAACTCATTACTTTTATCTAATGCGCCTTAAAACTCATTTATTAGACTATGTTTGTGTATTATTTGCTTACAAAGTTAATGTCAAATATGACAGCAGTTAATTTTTGAAATAAAGTGCACGAAAAAGGCAAAGCGGCAACCTGACCGCTTTGCCCTTAAATAAATGTGTAATACTTTGAATTATTTTGTGTAGATGGTCAACAATTATAAATGAAAAACTACCAAAGGGTTATGGGGCGAAAGTAAAATGACGCAAGCAATCAAAAACGTGAAGGAACAACAAGGCTCAATTTAATGTATAGCAATAAAATTGTAAGCAATTTTTGTTTTTTTATAACGTTTGAAAACATATTTATTTCAGTTATTAATAACACAGTTGATTAAAAGTGCCATTAATTTTAAGAGTTAAATGTGTAATTGACACCAAAGGTTTAATAAAAAATACATGTTGATTTTAAACTATTATTGGCAATCTTCTTTTCTCGAACACTACCTATATCTTTTGTCAAAAAATGTATATTTTTCATACATTACTGGACTGGCCGCTTTGCCCTTACCCCCATGGCCGCTTTGTGGGCGGCACCTTGGGCAAAGCGGCTTTTTGCCACCTTTTCGTAATTTACGTGTCATATATGTATTTTCAAATTTTTGCAGATTTGGATTGCGTACAATAAAGAACAAATGTTTTTTCTACCTATCAGTATAAAAATCTTTTCGAAAATCATTTTATTCAGTAGGTTTTTTACACCTCAAAATAAAGGTGGCCGCTTTGAGCTGACCTCCCCTACCTCTTCATTATATTTTAAAAACACAACAATTCTTAATAGTACAGCAAAACATACTCCCGTTGCGTAACTTAAAATATTTCCACACAAAAAACCGTAGGCGTTTTTCTTCATTACAAACAACTGGATTTAAATTTTTCGCTTAAAACTTGTTAGGAGATTAGCGACAAAGCCGCGATATCTTAAATGTGGATCTGTTGTAAACAAATTCTCGCTCGCGCCCCAAAATTTATGAGTTTATATATCATTAGCGAATTATGAAAGCGCTTGAAGATACAATTTTTTGTTGGCCACTTTACGGCAATTTAGCGAGCGCTTTACAGTGCTTGATGCTTATCGTAATTGTTAAACTGTCGCCGCTGTGTGCGAGCGTTCGCAGTAATATAAGCTTTATTGTTTAATTGTAATCTATTCTTTTCGGCCAGTGTGTGTGCTTAATTATTTTCCTGTGTTTTGACCACTGGCCTCCATAATACAAGTACGCTGGACTAAACATTCTATAAGAAATGACAGATAATGCCGAATCAAAGCGACCCCACCGAGTGTACAGGGAACTAAAATAGAGTAACTTGCATATGTTTATGTCAACTCTCATTAGTTCCGTGGACGGTTACCACACGCTCTCTAATGCGCCAAAATGGCGATAATCAAATGGCTTCATTTTTAGGTCAGTCAGTTTTAGAGGTGGTTTTTACCTTCTTTTCCTACATATTTTTTTAACTAATCATCGATTACAGACATTAAATTGGAGGTCGGTTGTATTTTTAAAACAGAAGAATCGTCAAATTGAACTTAATTGTTTTCTCAAAAATGACAAAGAAACTCAAAGTGTTTTCTTTGTTTCAACTCAAACCTTATTGTCTTTTTGGCTTGATTGACTAGACAAAAGCCTCCCATAAAATCCTTCAAAACCCAAAGAATATCCTTAAAGCGACGTTAAAAAACGCGACCCTTAAGGGATATAGGGATATTTCCTCAGGCAATACAAAGGGCCTTAAGGAACAATACGGGACCCATCTGTGCGAGTTTCCCAGATTCAATTAAAATTTAACTGAAGATTATCACGCAAAGAGGTTTAGATTACGTGTTTGTAACAGGATTCTGGGCTTAATGTTTTACTTTCTTCTAAAATATTAGTCTTGTCTTGGTATCTGAAAGGTCTAAGTATGGATTACTTAAGTTAGTATGGAAATGCCACTTTTAAAGCCTAGTTGTGAAATAAATAATAATGTTCATGATGTACCTGTGGGAGTGCCATTGTTATATGTGACGACATGATGACGACTGTCTGCGCTCCCGACACAAGCGGTTGCGGGTTCGAGTACCGTAAAAAGGGAAATGTGTATGTTAAAAGCTTGAACATTTATATCTAAGTCATGGATGTAAACAGCTCTTTAAAAACGTTTTTGAGTATTTACATCCGTTATCTCAGTCGCCATAGCACCAGCTGGCGCTTAGTTTGGGGCTATGCAATTGGTTTGATTGTGGAAAATCATTAAGTAAGTTCTTTCCTTTATTTTGCTTATAGAACGAAATGATATACTTAAGCAGAGTAACTATATCCGTAGTTTAGTGACATTCCACTCGTCACAACGTTTTAAGAAGAGTACGATGTATTTATCATAGAGTAGTGGTGATGGTAGAGACGACCGTCTTGATGTAGTAAACATTATCATTGCTTTCGGGCTAAGATAAAGATCAAGAGTTAGCCTATACCTATATATTAAAAAAACCAGAGGTTGCGGGTTCGAATCCCGCAAGTGGCAAATGCTTATAAACACGAGCATTTGTATCTAAGTCATGGATGTTTTTAACCGTATATAAGTAAGTATGTCCATCCGTTATCCTTGTCGCCATAGCACAAGCTCACGCTTAGTTTGGGGCTAGGTAACTGGTGTGTTTGTTGAAACAATTTATTTAATTATTATTATTAGTTTGTAAAATTGTGAGTTTATTTGTAGGAAGCAATCTATAAATCTTGTTCAACGATTGTAACAATTCTGTGACCAGTAAAAAGCTACATTATAAAAGTGACAAGACCTGTTTTTTTTTAAATTGCGCCCGTGCGAAGTAGCTGTGGGTTGCTAGTCATCAAAATTTGCGCAGCATTATTTAGACAGAACATGGCATTTGTCGTCCATCTCCGTACATAATTGGGGCTGTGTTTGCAAAGCGCCGTTCGTAAATGAAAAATAAACATGCGTGAAGCTCTTTATGTCGTCGCGATGTAGCACGTACCTATTAACGTTGTTTGCGACGGCCACATGCTACAGGTAAACAGCCAGTTTGCTTCAGATGCTAGTGTTAAGAAAGTGTTGTAAAAACAAATACAGCTTTTCAAACTATCACAAAAAAAACTTAAAACAGCCTGGAATTTCTAAAAAATATATTATACTGACTTAAAAATCAAATGTATACTAATATAAGTAAGAGACACAGTTAAAGTTTGTAAGATTGTTAGTAGGGGGTTTTATCTCAAATCGATTTAAAAAAAAAATTAACTAATAGAAGCTATATTTTTCTTGATTGAGAAAGGCTACAGTTTATTTTTTTAATTGCACACGTGCAAATTCGGCGCTCGTCGCTAGTGAGTATTATAAAAGATCGTTTTCTATACAAGATGTTAACGCAAATAGTTTCATTCTCTAAGGGGGTGAATATGGTCATCAATACCAACACGTTTTACAAAACGGTCACGATCCAAATCTGAAAAAAATGTGTCCTTCATACAAATTTCTCAATATAATTCTATTTAATCGTTTATTGCGTGTCACATTACAAGTTTAAATAAGACACCAAAAATTCGAAATTTCGAAAAAAAATGTGTGTGTATAAAAAACATTAAAACTATTGTCACATTACAATTACGCGGTGTTGGTAGGCTTTGCTACCTCGATAACAATGTAAGGAGAGACAAATAGTTTTTTCACGATTTCGGTGATGTCTCCGTACTAGTACTATATTCACCCCATTAAAGGATAAGACTATTGACACTAACACCCTGTATAGGCATTCTTTCTTATGTAGTTACTTACTTACACTATTTATAAACTACAAAAGCGGCCCCCATTGAATTATTCTATTCCAATATCGACATCACAATGATAACATATTCTTTTCAGGTCAGCAATAATAAGTAACACGATTTCAAGTCACAAGTGAAATGGTTCTACTCTTTGTATTATGTAATGATTTGCTTCTGCTAGCTAGTAGCATATTATTTACTTTATGGATTGATGTTTTACCGTTTTTGACATAGGTATTTGATTCACAAGTGTTTTTTTTAACTTACTATTAAAATAAATTATTATTATAATCAAACAAACCGCAATACTAGCAATAAAACCGCCTAAATTGTACAACTGTCAATAAAAAATTGTAAAAGTCTTCTGTAGGTATGTGGGTTAAAATAAAGAGTAACTTGTATATTAAATTAAATCTAAAGTTTAAATAAGCAACCAAAAATTCGCAGACAGACAGATAAATCCTATTTAAACCTACGACCTTTGGCAATTTTTGGTTTCTTATTTAAACTTATATAAATAAGAAAAACACTGTGAGGGTGAAAAAATATTAAAAACTATCAAATCTAAAGTCAAATTCTAAGTCATTCTTTTTGAAGCTCGAACTTTGTTGAAATGTTCCTCCTCTTTCATAGTAGATACAATAAAAATAAGTACCTTTACAAAGCAATACGATTTATTCGTTCCAGACAAGTGTCTCCTCCAATACAATCTAGCAGAACACCTAACATTACCAAATAAAGCACATCTAATATCCTTATAACCGAACTCAAAACAAATTACCATAGGAAACAGATTCAAAAAGTTCCTCCACACTCATACCCATTATAAGTTTCCCAAGAAAAACACTTTTCGTGCACACGTCTCCCGGTTTTTTCGCGGCGCACTTTTCTAAGGGCCATAAATCTTTCTCGTAAATAATTGAAACGATATTTTATGCCAAAACATTCCGCGGGTAGGGTGACGTCGGCCCACCTGCCCCCTCCCAACTTGTACCACTTTCCCAGTTTAATTTGGTTGCGTAATGTATTTTCAATTACTTCTAAAGGAGCTCTGTGATTTGTGCCCGAATCGGAGTAGATTGGAGAATTATGCGGCACCTAATTTAAAGTTGAGGGTCTAAAATGTGAGGTGACGTAATGACGATAGGTCGTATAGGTTGGGTCAGCACCTTTATTTTAGAAGAAGTAAAACTTGCTGCATATCATTTGTCACCACAAAAGATGTGTAGCAGTGTGGAAGGCCACTAAAAACAGCGCCAGGGCTTTCAGAGGGACTGGCTTATGCTGAGTTAGAACCTATATCATAGACCCACAAAGTCACTGTGTGGCTGGCATTGACTGTTACGTAATCGTTGTTTTTTTTAATGTTTGTATCTTGCATTTCTTGATCGGTTTATCGATTTTTTTTGGTAATTTTTTTATGAAATGGCTTTTGTATTTAATTTTGTTCTGTGTTTGTGATATCCCAAATAAATAAACCCTCTTTCTTTCTTTCTTGCATTTTTACATGACGTCGATCATATTGATATGTTCACTTTCAGGCAGATTGAAATAATCTAGAAATGTGGACTATTTGTTATAATTATGCTGTGACTCATTTCGTTTTATTTATGAATCTTTATGCTTTTTAAAATCAAAACTATTTAAGAACGCGAACTGATTTTTAGAAAAGTTTGAACTTTGGCTAACCGGGCCAACGCTCTCACCAACTGAGCTACCGTGCACACCATCCACCCGTGTGAAATTTTTGGTCGCTTTGTCTGACGTCATTGTGTGACGGCAGTGACATCTACCCGAGTGGTATTGCAACAGCAGTGGGCCAAGCAGTTATTCTTTACAGAATAAATTCAACTTGAAAGATGACGCTGTCGCTATTGAATCGTTTTTAATATATCACACGGTGTTATTACAAAAAAAATTGTCCAGGTTTAAAATAGGTCTAAATATTAGCCGACAACAGAGGAATGAATGACACATTCGTGACATAACCTTATAGCGAAACGCTTATCTAATTGGCTAGCTAATAGCTTAGTTCTGGCTTAAACCCGGTACTAAATTTGTTATAATAACGGGGACAATGTTCTTTCTTATTTATAAGTTTTTAAATCCTACCCGTGTGCGAATTGAATTTTTGGTTTCTTATTTCAACTTATATTAATAAGAAAGAACACTGTGAGTGAGAGAGAGCAAAAAAATATTAGAAACGATTGATTTTTAGAAATTAAACGATTAGGTCACAGTTTGTGTGTATGGTACCTTTCACAAGACTAGACATATTTCAACATCTTAAATTCGCTACACGGAGAGTAAGTTGACACATGGCTCCAATAGCTAATATACTTTACATTGTATGTATCTGTGTTCAATGTACCCGTCTCGTAAAACTTCTTCCGAGTACTGTACAGCAATAACTCATCGATATTGGAGTCAGGAAGAAACTTTTAATTTGCTCCGACAGAAGAAGCTGGCCCTATTAATTTACGGTGTCCTTGATATCTTCGAAGGTAATTTGAGGTAAGATTGCAATTCAAATAAGTTTTCTTGAGAATATAGGTGCAGCACATTTGTCATAGTGATACGAGTTAATCGTTTTGTAGAGAAGTGAACATACATGAATGAAAAAGCCTAGCTTTACTGTACAGTACGTGGGCGAGCGAGTTTTAGTTACAACTATTTATTGTAATTTAAATTGTTAGACATAGGTACTTATGAAAAATATATTATCTCAAACATTTACTACAATTGTCTTTTAAAACTTGCCTAAAAACACAAAAACGAAAAAAAAAACAAATCCTGTACTTACTGTATTTTCTGTTATGGTGTGCAATAAAGAGTTATCTATCTATCTATCTATCCTTTAATTAAATATTTCGTCATCAAGCGACGCTTGAACCCTAGACACATATTACTATCAGGCCTACGTCTAATCCATTTGGCCACAACTCTCATGCTTACCGGTGCAAAATTAGCGACTATATTCTGCGTTAAACTGGAAAAACATGCGTTTTCTCACACAAAAGACTATACTAGATCGATTTTTCATGTCCGATACCAAATTTCAGCAAAGAGTTCGTTAGAGCCGTTACAAAGATCGCAAATACATTTATATAAATAAATATACAAGAATTGCTCGTAAAATGTATATAACTTGGAGTGCAATACTTGTAGTTGAAAACTAACGAGATAAATCTGTTTGGAATCTGAAACAAGCTTAAAATAATCATCAGTGTAACTGCAAGCAAGTTTAAATTTTATTGTTACGTTAGAATAGCTATTTCTTTTTTTTGTCCTTAAAAAACTGCGTTGTGCAAAAATTTTTGGCTCTAAGACTGGAAAGGCGCGCTTGTTCTCGATAGTACATGTAACGTTAAAAAAATAACCTGGAACTCTATTTTTGAATCACTCGTATGACATTTTGCTGGCGAATGCGACTTAATTTCACTCGTCTACAAAGTCGCATGACTTATTTAATATTGACAGACACAAAAAATGACAGTTCAAGCGATACAAAAATACGGATTTTTAGATGACGAACGATATTCAGTAGAAATCTGCACGCGAGTGATTTAAAACTAGAGCCCCTGGACCCAAACTGAAACATTTGTGGTGCTTGACGTCTGTCCCCTGTCAAAGCGCAGGAGCTCTATTTTTGCATCACTCGTATGACATTTTGCTGGCAAATGCAACTTAATTTCACTCGTCTTCCAAGTCGCATGACTTATTTCATATTGACAGACACAAAAATGACAGTTCAAGCGATACAAAAATACGGATTTTTAGATTACGAACGATATTCAGTAAAAATCTGCACGCGAGTGATTCAAAATAGAGCCCCTGGGCCCAAACTGAAACATTTGTGGTGCTTGACGTCTGTCCCCTGTCAAAGCGCAGGAGCTCTATTTTTGCATCACTCGTATGACATTTTGCTGGCAAATGCAATTTAATTTCACTCGTCTTCCAAGTCGCATGACTTATTTCATATTGACAGACACAAAAATGACAGTTCAAGCGATACAAAAATACGGATTTTTTGATGACTAACGGTATTTAGTAGAAACCTACACGCGAGTGATTCAAAAATAGAGCCCCTGGGCACAAACTGAAACATTAGTAGTGCTTGACGTCTGTCCTCTGCCAAAGCGGCCTTATAAACGCAAGCGCAAGATCTGATAACCGTGCCGTATCATAAATAAGGTCCCACTTTTTCACTCCGGGAAATTTATCATTCGTTCCACTTTTTTCTCCCCTTTGTACATCTCAGATCACACTTTTAAACGCTATATTCCTTCGACGTTCAGTTGATGAAGGTATCGTTATGGCCGGATAATAAAATGCTCGAGTACGCACGCTGATTCGATTTACATGCTGGGGTATTCGAATGCGAGCTTTTCAGTATTTTTTCCTGTGGGGATGGGCGTAATGTATCGTGGTATACGGTGTGACGTCGTTTGTTGCTCTTACGTCATAATAAATGACGACTTGACTTCGACGATCTACGGAGTTTTAAAGGAACAGTTACAATCGAATTGTAACTGCATGCTGATTTTGTTTATTAGTAATTTGTGTCTATGGTCCAACTTAACTAATCATAAAGCGTTAGTCCTATTACGCTTATACACATTATATACACATTAACGCTTCATTCTAGATCTTTTGGTCTATATCTAGATTTTGAACCTACTTAGAAAACAAGAGACAAAAATTTACAATACTCGTATTGTTAATTAGGTATAAATTAAATCTGAGTACGATTTGCTAACAGAAATTTAACGATCTCATTAATTACACAAACTCTACACTAGCCATATTTACTTTATTTGGCCTGTTATTATTTTTCTTCGTACCGAATTACGGGAGGCACACAATAATATTTACGTTCAGTTTTATTTATGGCATATTTCACGCACTATTAGTCACAAAAATAATATTTCTCTTATGGAATGTTAATGGGTCGTTCAAGTTTTTTTTATCCGATGCTAAACCCACTCATTTGTTTCCATACTAAAACGTGACCAATGAGCCGAGTTCGCTTTTTGTTACGAAATCGCGGAGTGAATGCATTGAAATCCTCTTTGTGTTGTACATAAGTGCATTATAAATATCAGCCTCCCGATGCAATAAGTCATACGTGTAATGAATAAGGGCGATTTGTTTTGAATCCGTCCAAATTTATGGTCGATATCGGGCCTTTTTACAGGCGTTTTTCTCCTCATTCCGGGATTGTGATCGCCTTTTCTGTCCCTTTTTGTCTGTGCTTTTTTGTCGTCAACAGTGACACTTTACGAGTTATTAATTGGTTGTCACAAGTTTATTTATTTCTCTATTTTGACGGCGTTTTTCGCCGTATATTACGGTGGCCGGATTGAAAATCTATCATATTCAGGTTCTCGTAAATTTGCCGTGATATAGTGCGTAACATGGCAATAATTTTGCGAACGCGTCGCGTAGTGTGGACTGCTCTGACGCGTGTTAAATAATGACGTACGATATTAAAATGGCCGAATGTTTTTGTCATAAATTTATTTTTTTAATGACCATAAATTCGAGAATTAAATGCTGTTTCAAGCGTTTTGGTTTTGTATGGTATATTTTAAATCTTTTTTTTTCTGTCAGAAATACAATGCTAGTAATCGTGAAGCACACATTTTTGATTGGAAGTTCAGTCTCAAATTATTATACTTATTTGAGTAAATCTAGTTAATGGAGTAGTTTAAGGTTAAGTATTCACAATTAACTGAACCATATCACGAACTTAATAGATTATAAAGCTCCGCTAGCCCATGATTAGCATACGTAATTAACATCCAATTAAGAATAATTAAAACATCCGAACCACGGTGGTTGCGTAAGCATTACGCAAGAGCATTCAAAATGTATGTGCAAAGGTCTGTATGCTATTCCCCGTCTTATGTACGTTCTTTTTTTTCGGCTATAAAGCATTGTTGGCTGCTTTATTCCTTGATTTATAAGAGACGTTGGAAAGACAAATAGCCGGATTGTGTTCCAAATTTTTAAAGCCACATTTCGTTTTGCGCGCTCTCACCCTCGGTAATGTTTTACCGGAGTCTTGCTTGTAACCGTGGCTAGAGACTAGACTGTTTTGTATTGGACCTTTTTTGAGTGACCTTTGAGTACCTACTAACAAGACAAAGTCAAGTTTATGAGAAAAATACAGAATTCTTACAGTAGTATCTATATGAGAAAGTTGACTTCTATATTGCAAACACCGTTGTAATTACACTCATCATGACTGTAGATGAAATTGAAAACATACTTAGTGAGAGGATGCCCAAGTTTCCGAATGTTTTTTTTAAACTTGCGTTCGAACGTTCCAAAATCAAATTCAAAAACGCTAGTGAGTGCGCTAGTGCCACGACTGAGCAAATCCACTTCGACACATCTCTTATTAAAAAGTGTTTTCCGTCTCCCTTAGCCACCTATCGGCTTGTTGGAGATTTAATGGTAGTTCTCATTTCTATCGGGTCTTACCGCGGAATTTATTTCCTTGCGGATCTTTTTTCCATACGATTGTACTTGTGGATTTATTATGTCGCGCTCGAACCCATCGTGGAGTATGTGATTGTTTCTATTCTTTTTACATCTTAATATTACTTGTGATGAACTTGTAACTGGTTATCAAGAGGTATTTCTTACAGGTAGATTAAAATAGTAAAGGTAAGAGTATTCATAGGTACTTATGTTTAATCAAGAAAAAAATGATTTGAAATGAGATAAATAATTTACCATTTTATTGTAGGTACCATCATTTGACTTATAAGGTTAAAATATGTAGACAGACACATAGAATTTCCTAAAATAAATATATCATGACCTATTTATTTAAGGGATGCACGATGTATTAACAACGAGTTATAGAACACAGTACCTAATGTTCCATAGAAATGTGGCATCTTAAAACCAGGTACTTATATATCGAATAAAGAAACAAAAAAATATACACAAGACGTAACTCACAAGTCCTTATCAACTTGGGCTGCAAATTGGCAATCGCACGTATCTCGCGACTTAATTTTTACCCCATAAACGCACCCCACGAATCACGATACGGTATGGAAATGTCGGCGGTCCTCGGTCGGTTTCGGCCATATTCGGCAATATTCGGGCGAACGTGCGCCCAACGCTAAATTGTCTATTTATTCCTAACTTCATATATTACTTTGCGCCTGTTGTCTGCGCAAAGCGATATTTATTATTTGACCGTTATTGCGTCAAATGACGTATTGGTGGTACATTGCCGGATAGGTTCGGATTACGAGTAATGTTGATCTAAATCGTTTTATACTTATTTATGACTTTTCGTCGAAATATACCTACTTAGATACGGGGGGAGTTAACTGAAAAAAGATGATAAACAAATCCATCCGCAAGATTTACAGAGATTTTTAAAGTTTTGTAAGGGCAACTGAATTCTGGTAACTATGTTTCATTAAATCTTTTTTTAAGCTGGTATTTTTTGCGTAAAATACTAAGAATTAGATACGATATTAACTTAATAGTAATTAATAGACATCACATTACACAATAAAATGAACAAAACATAAAAGGTTATCATTAACGATTGTCTGATGATAATAAACACTAACGTGATGTCATTGAAATCATATAAAAGTGTCAATAATCTTTCGAAACAAGAGATAGAATATTAATACTCAAAACTCAATTACTTAAAATTGATTTAGATTAGTCGACTCTGTTATATCAGTAAATCTTCTGCGTTCTCCCATGCATAACCATGACTTAGACAAATTACTTTAGAAATCTATTACATTGCAAGTCGCCTAATTTATTTCACAGCTGGGTCATTAATTTCTTTCAAACCTTTTCCAAGAATGGTACTGCAGAAGCTAAATAAGTAGTGCGTAGAATAATTGCTGGTTAAAAGAAATTATTTACAAAACTATTCTGTATTTTAACACAGAATAAATAAAAGTATATTACCTCCTAATGACTGCAATAAATTACTGACAAATTAAGGTGTTTTCGACTTACAGGGCCTTTTGATAGGGCGAAAAAACGCTTTAAATTCTATCGTAATTCAATCAATTTACTTACAAAAAGAAACGAAAATCTATCTGTATAATGTCCTCCTAGCTGAACTTTGATTACAGCAGCTAATCTCAACAGAGATTAGCCAACATCGCGGGAGATACTATAGTGTACAAGCGTGTGCGCAATATACAGGTGCACTCTCTGTTCTTTGACTCTCATAATTTGGCGAAACGGCAGTCCGACATGACCGTAGAGAGATCAGGCGCAGGACCAACGGCTTAACGTGCTTTCCGAGCATGCGGTTAACAACACCAACTTTCTGACTCCATCTGTATTTATCTGTACGTACAAGATGTTAGTGTAACAGTTTTATCCTTTAAGAAGGTAAATATGGCCATGAATAGCTACAACATTAATCATGGGGTCATGATCGAAAAATTAAAAAAAGAACAGATGCTCTAAACACATTATTCATTGTACACATTGATGACATTGTACGGAGAGCCATTTTTTTCACGGTTTTGGTGATGACTCTGTAGGTACTAATCGACCAAGCCAACTGACAACTGTCAAACGACTTACGACGACGAATAAACCGAAATTACCAAAGGTAATTAAAAAGCAATATTGTTACAATTTAGATATATTGCCTAAGTTTATTTTAACACCATTACCTTTTAATTTCCAGCGGTATTTTCGTTATATTCGTCATTGAAAGGCGTTTGACAGTTGTCTAGTTGGTTTGGTCGAGTAGTACTTACAGAGTCATCACTTACCACCGAAATCGTGAAAAATAATGTCTGGTAAAAATTGCAGGCATTGATGGCCATATTCACCCCCTTGAACGATGACACTGTTACAGTAACACCTTGTATAACAATACTGTAGAAAATCGAATTCCGTACATTTTGATTCAGGGTGATCTCTCTTAACCATACTACATACTACAGATTAGAGAGCATGATGACTGGATGGAAGAAAAATGAGTTTTTTTATTTATTATCAAGTCCAAGCAGACGATTTCGCGGGAAACAGCAAGTAAATAAGAGTCCATGTTTAAGTCGTATGGATACTGAGATATACGATCTATTTTGACTGCCTCGTTGGTCTAGTGGTCAGCACGCTGGGTACTATCCACGAGGTCCCGGGTTCGAATCCCAGGTCGGGCTGAGAGTGTTTGGGTTTTTTCTGTCTTGAAATAACTCATATACAGCTCCGGAGTCAGGAAGTTGGTGGTGTTAACACCCTCGTGCCTCGGAAAGCACGTTAAGCCGTTGGTCCTGCGCCTGATCTCTCTACGGTCATGTCGGCCTGCCGTCTCACCGAATTATGAGACTGAAGGAACAGAGAGTGCACCTGTGTATTGCGCACACACTTGTGCACTATAATATCTCCCGCGCAGTTGGCTAATCTCTGTTGAGACTGGCCGCTGTAGCCGAAATTCGGCTAGGAGGACATCATCATACGATCTATTTTAGGTATACTTGTAAGTCCATCTATTTACTAGCTAAACTCATTTGTCATTCCATGTCTTGATTGTCACTAACGTTAGGTAAATTCGTGAACTAATTGCTATCATAGAGAAATTAATCACTACGTTTTTAACGACGTTTACGATTGCTTTTTAATCTTTGACTATGTAGGGCTGTCATCGAGAAAAATGGGAAGCGCACATAATTAAAATCGCGCGCTAATTTCGCACGCGTCTCACGCCCCATCATAAATAACGCCCCAGAGGAATAGGTACGTAAATGTAGCACCTCGCGTTTAGGTATAAAAAGTAAAACATACATCCATTTTACGCTTAGGCGAAAGAATGGGAATAAGTTGACAGAGACTTCGGCCCTGAATTATGTTTCTCAAGATAAACGACGCGGGCTAAATGAAGTCGCCCCCCTCCCCCCACCCCGCCTTCTGCGCGCCCTCTGGAGGCAGCCGCGGACATAAATTTTCAAAGAAAAATCCACGACGGTTTCCCGGGAATGTGTGATTTGGATTTTTAATTGAATTAGTTTCTGTTATCTCTCATATGAGATTTATTTGACTGTCTATATTTTGTAATGTATCATTTACGGAACTTCAACCATGTTTTTATTTATCAATTTTAATATTTCAATTAATTTAAAAAAATTGAATGGATGTTTCTAGCTCAAATGTTTGTTGGAATTTTAGCACTTTGAAAGATACCTAACTACTTATTCTCAATTTTTGTTTTCAGTTGCTGAATTTGAAACGACAAAAATAAGTTGTCCCGTTATCATGTTTTTCATTCAGCGGAGTGCTGTTTATTATGACCGATCATCAAGTCATTTGAACAATCATGAGCATTACTCATTTATGATGAAATAAATCATCATCAAATTGATTCAGGAAAAAACGTTATAAATGGCTATGTAAACGATGTTCTCAGAGTTTTTATGTTCAATAATAGTAAAACCGTCCAAATGACCAACTTTGAGGAAACCGAACGCGAACTTAGTCAATAGTTTCCATTATTTTATCTCCCGTTGCCATCAATCGCTTTTTTCCTGTGTTTTTCTTACATTAATAATGCTTCACTATCTCCCGAAAGTAATCTATTGCTGACCTGTATTATTGTCATAGGGATATTTACTGCGTTCATTTATTTGTCGATGTCCCCTCTTATTTTCCGTTCGAGACCGATCCGATAGCGCTGTTGAAATTTTTCGTAAGCAGCAATACATCTTGCTGTGAGTCCTATCTCTGGGCGAACATTCGACGGCCACCCCTATGCCGCGGGAAAAGATTAGACAAATCACTAGAAGAGGCAACGTCTAATCAAAGATCTTAGCTACCTAGTTTACTTAGTTGAGAGAGTTATAAGACTATATGATATTCTGTCTGAATCTGTGTTACAAGACTCAGCGTGGTGTAATAAGAGTAAGCCTGTAAGTCTGTCTGCCCCATCTCGCTCTTTCACTGGATGAAAGAGCGAGATGGGGGAAAGACTATCTTAGTAAGAGTGTCTGAATATCGCGTAGTCTGATAACCTCCTAAGCTTACCTTTTGTAGTTATTTTTATAATATAAGCAATTTTTTTGCATGTTTTTCGAAAGTAAAAATTTGCACCTTCTACCGTTTCTAGTGTTTATAAAAGTAAAAATTGCACTCAAAAACTTATCGAGCGTCTTCAGATTTAATAATGACGCTTCGCTATCCGGGTAAATGCTGTCTCAACTGATCTGCCGAGGAAGTTAATCACTTAAAGATTTTTCGGCGTTTAATTACTCTGCTTAAAGTGCCTTCTGAAGCACGGAGGTCACCCATGCAATCACGACCGCGCCGTGGGTTGCTTAACTTTGGTATTTCTACCATAGCGCTGCCGCGACTGCGCCACAAGTAACTCAGCTAATATCTGTTGATATTAGTCGCTAAGCCTAGCCTAGACGGCTTGATAACACATGGTAGTAAGGTTGGTCACTTTTCTTACAGACACCCTTCCACCGCACTAAGCCCGCGTGGTGGAGTATGGCTCGTACTTACTTGTACTGGCTTTAGCCCAGCAGTGAGATCTTTATAGGCTAAGTTTACTTTTAATTACTCTCGTAGAAACTTACAAAGAAAGTGCTTAAACGGTGAAATTATTATAAATTATCGTAGTGTTAGTAGTGAAAAAAAAAACTTTTAATCAAGGAACGTAAAACAAGTTCGAAAGAATCTTTTGCAAGGGAGTGTGTAAATTATCGATTCTGATTTCAATTTAAAATTTTTACTAAAGGTAATTATTTATATGAAAAATATTTTTCTATAAGAAAGCAAACCTACAAACCTTTCCTTTATAATTCAAAATTGTCAAAACCATATTAAAAATTAAGTTATAAAATAAAACAGACTAAAGTAATCATTTAACACGCTGCGAGGTTAAGGCACATTATCTTCACTCTGTGACCTTTCTGCACACTGTTTATTCTTTACTTCTTACCTCCCCCGCGCGCCGTTCCCGCCCTGGCTAAAACCACTTGTGCCAATTTTCTTGGGGACTCTTTCCACTTTACTTGAGCTTTCCCGACTGCCGCACTTAACGGCGTATATTCACTTTGGAGCCAATAAAAAACAACTTTTGTTTTTCAACTACTAAAGCTTATTTTTCTTTGTGCGAAGAGGTGGGATAAAATGTTGCATTGTTACTAAATTGTGGGCATTTCGGGCTACATTTCTAGGCTCAGGCATTTCTTTTCCCGCCCTTTACTAATGTCTTTGGGTTGTAATGAGGAGATTTTAGTGGCGCCTCTCATTTTAATTTGATTTCCGACGGCTTGTGATTGTTATTTGTGGGGGGGATAATCGCTGTTTAAACGTTTGGCGTAACTTCGAAGTCAATTGATTGTCTCGGCATGGTTACGTTTTACATAGCTTGATGAGACTCATTCAGTAATCGAAACGTCAATGATAAATTGGATGTAATTAGGCAATACCTACAGTAGTGGTTATCCAAACTGGCAGTGTATTAACAAGTACTAGTACCTACATTACTAAAAAGGAATTTATTATTAACTTTAAATAGGTAGTTCATAGTAAATAGTTCATACAAAAAAAACATTCACATAACAAAGTAAGTTATATCGGCCCGATTCCACATTCCTAGTTACTAAGAAAACAGATAAAATTATTACAAGCAATATGAGGCTAACAAAACTCACTAATTCATCACCCGTTTAAAAGTTCAGTAATTGTAATATAACAGGCAATTAATCAAGATGGGGGGATAAACGTAGAAAAATAAACGATAACTGACTCATCGTATTCATTAGTTAACCCACTTAAATTTCTATTCGTGTAGGTAAAATTATAACCGGGCGTCATAGCTCGACCTTAGCATGGATCGGCGGGATCAGCCAGTTCACCCCACCCTCTTTGGAGAAACGAATTGTTTTGACGCTTTACTAAAATGTATACTTATCGACGAAAGTTTCACAAAATTGATAAAATAAATAATTAGTATTCATATTTTTAATATATGATTACTTACGTTTTCGCAATTAGATAAACTCATTAAAACACAATGAATTTTGCATTAAGTCCACCTTCTGTACAAAGTTTCAGTTGTGCTGGTCAAAGCTCAAATAACGAAATACTTAAAAAAGAGAGAGCTAGAAAGGAATTCAGCTATTGTTGTTTACTTGAAAAGGCAGATTTAGCGTGATAGATTTTTTTTTGAAAATCGGTAAAACATTTAGAAATAAGTTTAGAATAATCAAGCCATTTGAATATGTATTTAAGTTTAGTTATAAAAATATGGTATATTTTTAAAGGCATAGCAAAAAACTTATCAACTATCAATTTGATTTCAGCGAATATATATTTTGAACGTCAAATACATTTTTGCACTGCAAAAACAAATTGTTTATCATAACTAAATTAACTATAGTTACTAAATTAACTAAATTATTTATAGTACTTACATATATACACAAATAATTCGTAAACAAACGTCATTTTATCCCCGGGTCCCTGAAACTACACCTGCTGAGCAGATGCCATTTAATTTTGGAAAGTACAGGTTTAAACAAAACACACCATTTATGAAGTAACATTCATAATTTCACGTTAATATGTTACTTTAGTGTTCTTATCATCGTTTAGACAGGGATTTGTCAGTTATGTTAACTATCAGATTTTTATAAATGAATAAAGTGTAAATAAGCTTTAAGAGTGAACTGGCTGATTTCTTATGCTATTTGTCCGAGCGTCATAGCTCGACCTTAGGCCGCGGTCACACGAGCGATATAAATCCCGCCTGTCAGGATCAGGTGACACCTCCTTCTTTATGTTTTTTCCCAGGCCATTTTACGGGAAAGATAAAAATCTTTACATATTTTGACGCTGCTTTACGGTCCTCATTCTCAAATTACGCGAGTCCATTATGTAATACTGAGAAGTTTCGGGTAACATGAGATGTTTTGTTTCGGGGACCCTAATTTGGGAGGTTCGACCATGGTGGGAGAGAATTAAGGCTATTATTATAAAAAAATGTTTATAAATTCCGATTCTTAGAGCGTTCAGGTGGAGATGTGAACAGTCTGTGAACTTTCACCATTATAATGACATGCCAGTAGTATGTTAGGTCATTACACTCATCTTTCTCAAACACTTTAAAAAGCATTAAACTCACAATTTTAATTAGTAAACGTTTGTAGTTTAATGTTCTATAAATAAAATCAAGTCGTAAAGTACCAAATCAAATGCAACCGCAAGCAATTACACGAGTCAGAAAGCCTGCCATCTCTAATTTTGCATGCCCATAAATCTCTTCCGAGGAGGTTGACATCAAATTGTATGAAGTGTTTGTACAAAACAATGAAACACTGCCCGCAATATGAATCACCAATCTTAATAACGCTCAGTCAACCACATTTGCAAGTTTGTCTACCGGACACACCGACATTGGTCTAATAAATACCACACTTAAAGGATTCAAGTCTGAAAACTCACTCGTCTAAACTCGGCCTTATAACAAGCTGATCAAAGAAAAGTTTCGCATGCACCTTATGAGTAGATACGTCGTTTAGGCACAAATTCAAATGCAGCCTCACATCAATTGGTATGTTTCCGTACACAGTCATATACATAGTGAAACAGTCGTAAACGAAACTGCATAGGTTTTAGAAAATACGATCTAAATCCGTGAAATTTTTGTGCGTTTTTCCATTGCACTGCTACACAGACGGAACGAACGATGTATTAAACATTAGTAGATACAGAGAAGTAGCGAACTGACTGCGTCTATGTACCGTACACCGCACTGGGCAAAACGAAAATATATTACTTTTCCGAAGATTTAGGAGTGTTTGGACCGAACAATAATGTCCGGCTTTTGTGGAAAAAGATAAATGGCAATGCATAGGTTACATGGACTGAGTTTTTCTTTTGTGAACGAATAAAACTTCAGTCGGGGCGCTTCGTGCTCAGTTATTAATAATATTTATGTTTCTAATGTTATACGCGGCCTATTGTGAACAAGAGAAAAGATTTTCCATGATGCAGGGAAACTCTGCTTCGCTTTGTATCTCGGTAATGGGCTTGAGATATACTGTCTAATGTTGCATGACCATCTCGAGTCTTTTTTTAGTTCTGAACGAAAAGCTCTTGGCAGTAAAAAAGTACTCTCAAAATATTTAATTGCGCACATAAAAAATAGTTTCAATAAAGCGTTTATACCTTCATAACATACTCACTTGACGGTCATTATATTATCAAATAAGTTTAAACTAATTCATGGCTAATTTATAATCAAATGTCATCCGCTTAATTTGAATAGCATCATCAATTTTACACAAAAATAGGGTGAATAAGATAATGGCGGATATCCAAATCAAATAAATTGTAAGATGTCATCGATTACTGCAATAGGAATTCAAATTAAGTTGATATTTAAAGTGATCTATATAACCAAACAACTTTTTGACTACAAAATGAACAAATAAAGTCGCAACGTAAAATTTAAAATATTTAATTTTGTATTTTATCAAAATTGGCAAAAATTTACAAATTAAACGACAAACAACCTGTTTTGAATTGACTCAGATCGTTAGACGCTTAAGTAAAAGGCTCATAAGTCATAAAGTTTATTATTAGTATAGAGTTAATTATGTAGAATTCACAATGTCGTATTGAAGATGAGAGACGGATGAGACCGGTCAATCAACACTAAGAGTTGCTTTAAATGTAAATGATTATCGAGAAGGTAAATTTACAGATTTAAGTCTGGACTGTGAAAATCATATTCAAGAAATAAGGAATCTCATAAAACTAGAGTTTCATTATACAGAGACTTGGTATAGTAATGTTAGCCGGATGTTTGTCCGGATCGAAAAGGGTACAGACATAAAGTACAACCGTCAAGAACTGGTGTGATCATGTAGTACAACCCTTCATGTCAATTCTTTTCAAGCTGACTAACTGTCCAGAAGATTCCAAACAATTGGCATATTTAGCATGGCAACATGTTTGAAACAGATTGTCGACGTCAGAAGACTTGTTGTGTTGTTGTGGCTTACACCAGTGAGTTTATTAAATATGTAAATAGTTTACTTAAAAGTCCACCTACAGTACATACAGTATAGTGACCAATAGCTACGCAGACAGGAGTGAAACTGCGCCGGCGCCTGGGCAGCGTGACTTGCAGCGGAATAGTTGATTACCTTTGCCTTCCACTTATGGATAACTTTCAAGGTCCTTAATTTAAATAAGGAACTATCATGTTTGAAGTAAACGTAAAACATGAGACGGTTAAAGACTCTTCGATATAAAGTAGCACACAGCCATCCAACTGGTGAGATAGAGATTTTTCAGACCTCGACTGTGATTGCAAATAACAGTTTCAGTCCAGATCTTGGGGCAGTTACAACACAACTTTTTCCACCTGAGTTATTTTTGCCGCAATCATGGTGAGAATATTTCCTTCGCGCTTTAAGCGATGCGAATAGTTTAGTTTTGGAATACGTAAGGTTCATTTGGTCAGATGATGGGATCATTTAAAGAAGTGGGTGTTTAGAAGCTCATGGCTCAAGGAAATCGAATGGGGCATACCTACGGCAGCATATTGTCCAAATCAAAAGAACTTTCGAGAACTGACCAAGTGACCAGTAGCTCACCCCAACTACGCAGACATTCCGTCAGGAGTGAAACTGCGCGGGCGGCGTGACTTGCAGCGGAATAGTCGATTACCCGCGCCCGCCTCTCGCGCCAATCTGCATATTAACGAACCGTCACGTCCCGATTTTTATGGTTTACCGTTGTTTTTGGTGTGGCATCCTTGTTGAAATGTGTCGATAGTTTCACTGACCTCGACTTGGGTGTTGAGCGATGACGATGCTCTGAAACAGTAGAAATAGAACGCAAGTTACTCTTTCTACACTGACAGAATAAAGCTCGTCGTTTGATAAAAGATTGGAAGCCAATGGATCGGAAAGAGAAGTGTCTTCTGGTGTCAAAATCAAATGAATTTTTCATTTTCGTTTATTCAATTTAGGACAGAAAATGAAACTTACGGGCTCGAACATGTCTCCTTATTTTTTGGGCACTACAAGTGCTGCTGTAGAAGGCCATGCATGATCCACTTTGGGTCGCTGAGCCATCGATGTAAGTAAGTTTGATAAAAGAAAGCTTCTTGACTATTTTGTAGACTTGACAGCTGCGTTTTCAATCAACAATACCAGCACATAGCCAACAATGTCGCCAAAAAAGATAGTACAATAGGATCGTTTGAAGTATGGTATACCATCGTTGCAATATAAAGCAGGTGTAATTACTAAAGGCAAAGATAAATTAAGCAAATCGTTATATTATAAGGGTTGTGTTTTTCGACTTTAAAAAAATATATATTTCAAAGATAGCTATTTATTAGGAATCTCTTTTAAAAATAGCTTTTTTTTTTTAAGCAGAAAGGAGTGTTTTATCGAAGCGCAGCCTGGCATGATATGACAAATAACATTAGGTACTTGTACTACGCACAGTTATAACACCATAAAAAGTGTATTTTTTTGTTCTAAACTGAAAAAAAAACAACATTAGTTTGATTAGAGTTCGGATACTCGTATTTTGAATTCAACATATTTAATTGTAGTACCTTTCTATAAAGTTGTAAACACTTCAAAAATACGTTACCAACCAGCGAACTAAATAAACACCAAACTTCTGTTCCAAGACTATAAACAAAAGTTGGTGCAGAAGTGACACATTACCAAATTCGGTTGAAGTATGCGGCTTAATTTATAGGGCGGGGGTGCGCTCATTAAGGGCACCTTCCCGCCACCTGTAGCATGATCCGTGCGGATAGATTTATCGCCGACTCAACGAATTTGCGAATTTTTCGCGGTGTAATTATAAAGAATTACAGGTTTATACTCTTGGAAATTTGGAAGCCTGATAATATTTTTTTTATAATAGTTCATTTATGTTTTAAATTAAAAAAAATCTTTTAGTAATAATTATAAATAGTTAATACGGCGGTGAGAATGTCCGTTGTGACAAAATATATTATAAAATTAGAAAATTTTAATAGAGTTACGTGTTAGCAAACGTTGTGGCTGATTTGGTTTTGCTGTTGCATGTCTACTTAGGTATAAGTTACTGTTACTTAAGATTTAGTTTTTTTTATCATTAGCTGCATTTTTTATTTCAATATTTGTTTATAGATTTTTCAAAACATCAAAAAAAATCGTTATAAAATATACGTGAAAATATGTTTTGTTCGTGAAACATGACGTCATTTATAAATTAGCAAATTCATAAATAAAAAAAATCTAAAAATATAAATTAAAAATGCTCAGCGTCTTGCCCCTGCTCCGGCGGCGCCATGCTCTCGACTGCCGCGCGCCTCCCCGCCAGCTCACCCCGCCCATAAACATGTCAGTTCACGCGGCACGACGCGATTTACGACCTCTCGCTCTAACGTACCCATAACTTTGCCAAACAAAAGGGAAAGCTATAACGCTCATCGGTCCCATGCGGATAGTTTAATTTACGCACACAAACACAGCCCGATGAGCTAGTATGCGATTTGTGAGACGCGTATATGCGAAGTATTCAGATCCTTTTCAAAGTCTGGTAGTATAACATATTAAAAAAATATAATTTTAACGCATATTTGTATTATTAAAGTTCCATTTTTTGATTAGCTATTGGGTGAAAATTGGTAAAGTATTGGAGATGTGTGTTGTATCTCAGAATTTTGCATATGCTGCGGCAGCCTTGTCCTCGGAGTAGCAGCTACAGTCGAGTTGCCGTCGGCCGAGAGTTTAATATTTTTATCTCTCTCTAACACACATTTCCCAGATCGTAAATCTCGAAATGGCCGCATGTAGGTTACGCACGCCGTCCGCGCAATACTAGCGGGAGCGCATAAAGTATAGTTTTCTCTGTTTTATTGCGTGTTTCAGTGCGCGACAAAGGAGATGGGACTATGCCGGGGAAATCAGCTGTTTTGGGCATGCTTCAAACGCGCTGTGGAATGTGGCGAACGAAATGTGCTGGTGCACTGTATTGAATGTGGCTCTACTTAGATATTTTCACCTTTGGTTTCGTTGTACTGCTCGTCGACTAGAACTGACTAATACACTCAAAAAATTACAAAAAATAGATGTAAGATTTGGATGAGAAAAAATACAGTTATTACATTTCGAGCACAGAGTTTAATATTTAAGTGCGTCTTATTGGTGGAGCAATATATTCCGTAGAAATTTTTAGAGCTTTTTTTACTAAATATTAACCGTCTGCTATCAAATTGTTTATTTTTGATGGTTGCCAGCACTACTGCACACATGCCGACAAATTCAAATCTTGCGTTATTTATGGGCTTTACAAGCAAAACATAATTGTATTGTAGTGATTTTTTTGGCAATTGCACTATCTTTAAAATATGACTCATTAATATTATATAGGTAAATAATATTATTATTAAGTTTCAGTTCTTGAAATTAAGTTTGATGTTGATTTTTAATGTACTACCTAATTAAAAAAAAACAACAAAAAATTAAAGGACAAGTGAAGGAGCAGTCTTTTTTATTTACAAAATCTAGGGTATGAAATATAAAAAGTCATATGAAAGGTAAAGTTAGCTTATTAGATCCCACTGTTAGGCCTCACCTCAACTATGAGGAGGTATGAGCCATACTATACCACGCGGGCAAATATATGAGTACTTATTTTAAATGTTTCCGTTTGATATTATACCTGTATAAACTCATTGGAAAACTTTAGACACAAGTTGAATCAAAGCCGAACAATAATTACTATTAGTTATAGTATTATTATAAAACAATTTGGTTTTGTTGTGGAAAATCCGCAAAAGAAACGCTAAAATAACAGAAATGATGTATAAGAATAGAACTTTAAAGGGGAATGTCAGACGGCCATAGTAATTTAGGCCCTTAGTGCACACGTATGAAACTATTATGGGATTATTGTATTTAATACTAATAACCAATTGTGATAAGATAGGGTTTTATAAAACTCGGGGTTGGGTTTATAAAAAACATTTTTTAATATCTATAAAATCAATGTTTTACATACAAATACATCACTTGTAAGACTAAATAGAGACATTTTATTCAACATTTGAGTGTTATAAGCCCAATTCGCTATTTATTGTAACCAAGGGCATCGCCAAGGAGGGGCAAGTTGCCCCCCCCCCCCCCCCCCCTAGAGATCAAAAGTAGCTCCAAAACGCTTAAGGCTCTAGGCGTTCATATTTTTTATCGAAACCGAGGTATTGCTGGAGTCTTCGTTAATAGTGGGAGCGGAATCCGTGTTCAGGCCATGTTCGTCGAGAATAGAAGGATCCTCGGAGTCAGAATTCATGCTAAATCAGTAAAAAAAACCGCAAAGAAACACACACAAGTCACAATGGCGCAAACGCAGCAAGGACTATAGAATGTTTTTTTTTGACAAATGTCAGCCGGCTGTCATTTGTTGACTTTTTTAAGCAACTCGATGTTGCTATTTTATAAATAATATAACTATAATGTTCATGAATAAAAAACTGCATTATGCATCTTTTAACAATAATAATGAATATATAATGACATAGATAACACTATATTATTTTATAAAAGGTTTATATTACATACATATAATAACGATTACCAAAAATAACAGCCTGATTCCTTGGTTTTTTTTATATGGTAACTTGTTGATGCCAAAAAGTTACGGAAACGCAATACAAAAAAATATTGTAGTCGTTTTCATCGTTTTTTTTTTCAGTAAAACTATTCCCAAGTTATTCTGAAAAATGAACAACGAGAATATTAAAAATAAAATATTTTGTGCTCATCCATAAAATTGAAAATGCTGTGCAGTCAAGGCCAAATTTCGGCATTCCCCTGTGATCAGTTAAAATATGGACTGTTTGGTATTTAATTTTTTCACGTAATAATAAAACATGAAAATATTAAATACCATACATCCTCTAGATTTATTTTATTCTAGGCTGCATAAAGAATATTTACAGACAAAAAAGCTAAACTTCAAAATTGGTTGTGATTTATGAAAATAATTTTAAGTTGAATGCAATATAAAATACTTACAAGGTAAAATATAATTTCAGGTGTTATTTTTTCTAATTTCACATAGATGAATGAAATATGGATTTTAATAGAACTAGGTTAATAGCTAATAAAATAATTTATTAAAATTATTTCTATAACTTAAGCGATTATTTTGCAAGTTTTTACGAAATAAAATTTAATAGAAATTGTGTAGGTACTCAAAACTTGCTCTTAATTTGCCCTTTGAATATTGAAGATCTTATTTAAAATACAATATTTAAAATTATTTTGTGATATGAAAATACAACGTAATAATAGAATATACCACTTTCCGTTTATACCATGTTACTTGTATAAGCCTGCATTTATAGATTATTTTAATCTAAATATTAGAAACAAACTGGTATACCCATTATTATGTTGCAATGCTTCGGCAGCACACATTAATATTAGTTATTTTTAAAATACATTGTAATAGAAATGATAAGTCTCTACAGTAAAAAAAATAACCCAGTAAAAGACACATGGCAGATTTACCTATATGTTCCCCGAATACGTGCGCCGTCAAGACTTTGTCAAATGAGACTGCCCGCCACTGCCAGCGCGCTTGCACTGCGCATTTGGTGGGGGAACTAAGATGGCGTCTTTTCCTTTACTTGGATTGGCTGACGGGCTTAGTGAGCCGACGTATTATTTATTGGTTCTTCTATTTTGAAGAAAAGGTGACCGTGACTTTTGACGACTTGACAATTAATTGTGTTTTCAATAGATTCCAAGGTTCGTGGTTGCAAAGACGCATTTAAATATACTGTCTAGGGATATTTTGGATATAATAATACTATGTTTTGTATATCCCGAGACATTGTTGACGTGTGTATATGGAATTTAATGGAGTTTTGGAAAAAAAATAGTTTTTAGCTCTTAATTACCTACAGATTTGCAATCATAATTACTCTCACCAAAAAGGGTTTAGCTTCAGCATCACTTATTCTGCCTAGTCAGACTACCACGGTTTCGGAAAAATATTTGTTTTCAAGTGAAACAGATACAGGCAGTCACATAGGTATAAGTTTCTTTTTCTCGGCGGGTTAAGATTTAATTAAGGTTTGCCATGATATACCTAAATACTTCTCTACCAACATTCAAATTCATTTCAGGCAAAAACAACAATGTTGTAATCCTAGAAAAGACTTCTTTCAACGAAAATCACCAAAATAGCGTTATCTTTTCTGAATCAAAAAGTAATCAAGTATTCAATTCTAATTTTTTTTTTCTGGTAGAACTTGTAAGTTTAATAAGTAATTATTTATATTTCAAAGAGATTTCCAAAATGCTGGTTGACATCAGTGGTGACGAAAGAGCTGGCAGCTACCTTGCTCAGCGTATAAGCCTCGCTATCCAGCGCGGTAATGCTGCCAGCATCCTGGGAACCCTCCCACAAGGACCTTTGTATATAACTATTATAGTTTAGTTTTTTTTTCATTTATTGACATATAAAAAGAAATACAAATGGTTACAATAAAAAACAGCACGAGTAAACCACTAAGGTTTGAGATAATGCTGCTGCAACTCACATCGATACTGATTATAAAATATTGGTTAATTATTTACAATCATACTAACAAAGGAACAGTTTGAGATAGAAATAATATTTCAGCTTTAAATGTTTCAATCCTTACGAGTGGTGACTACATTCAAAGCAAAAGTTGTAAAAAAATAGCTTTTAGTTTGTATTTAATGTTCATTGGTGTGATACTATTGCGAAGGTCACTAGGTAGCTCGTTGATAAGTCGAGGAGCGAGATAGGCGGCCGTGCGTTTGTCGTAGGTATTGTTCGCGCCGATCGTGTCGAGTCGGTTCGCTGCAACAGAGCGGGTGTTACCGGGCGTTCACATTCTTTCCAAATCCTGAATCATCGAAGAAATATTTCTTATAAAACCATTTTTTAAACTATACGTGAATAGGTTAGATTTTACAGTGTTTAAACAAGCCAATGTCATTATTTATGAATTGTTTTTTTATATATTTATTAATATATTTTTAATTATTCTTATTTGAAGATTATATAAACTATTGGTCATAGCTACTGAGAGTAACTACCTAGTGTTATTGTTGCTAGTTAAATAAATACGATAATTATTTAATATTTCGTGATTTATTACTAGCTATTGTCATTAGAAAATTAAATACAAAGAGCCAAGTCGATATTTTCACAGAATCTCCACAACTTTTGTTGACGAAATCGTACGCACTGTTTACTATGTTATTAAAAGTCGATATAGAAAATTTAGCCTATGCCAAAACAATTCGATTAGACGGACACGAATCAATCGATTTTCTTTGCAACTTCAACTTAAGAAGATGATATACCTAATAATTATATGATAATTTTAAATCTAAATAAGATAATAAATACATAATATTGTAGCAGTCGTAAAATATTTGTTATTGTAGCAGTTATACATTGGGCTCGGTTCGGGCTTGATGTTACACAAAACTCAGCCTAGATCTTACCAGACATACACAATTTTATATTTCACACCAATGGTATTTGCTTATTATGATAATAATTATTTTTTAATCCTAACGAATACCAACACAAATTAAAATAAATGGTATGATAAGTACATTAATAAATTATTAGAAAACAAAATAAATTGTTTATGTGACTGTACCAAGAGTCGTGTTTTGTATTTGTTGGAAATGGATTTTATATTTCATTTAAAGATTTAAAAAAAACTTGGCCATAAAAAAAACAGATTCACCAGAAATGTGTGGCCCTTTTAAAAGGCGTATTGAAGACATAAAAATATATAACAATTTAAATCGACTCAATCAATTGTAAAATCGACGTACGTCCAGAGATACAGGGACTTTACTTCACCATACGACATACACACGACGTATACATTTTAATGAGAGGTCGCCAATTACTGGACGGTTATTGACCTGTCGCGCGTGATGATGGCAAGAGACCAGACGGGATGTCACTTGTTCCTTGGCGGATGGGTCGGGCTCTTGTGTGGGACGCTACCTCTGTCGACGCACTTGCAGCCTCTCATCTGCCCGGGACAAGCCGTGATGCTGGTTTGGCTGCGAAAGGTGCCGAAAACTTTAAAAAGAACAAGTACAGGCAGATCGACTCCCGGTACCACTTTGTACCGTTTGGAGTCGAAACACTGGGTTCGTGGGGTCCTAACGCTATCTCTTTTTTCAAAGAGATTTCCAAGAGGCTAGTTGACATCAGTGGTGACCTAAGAGCTGGCAGCTACCTTGCTCAGCGTATAAGCATCGCTATCCAGCGCGGTAATGCTGCCAGCATCCTAGGAACCTTACCAAAAGGACCCTTTTTATAATTTTTGTTTTTGTGTTGTATTAAGTAATTTATCTTAATTTTTATTAATAAGTTGTATATATAGTTAATTACGCTTCAAAACATTTAATTACGTTGTAAAAACAAATTTTAATAGTAGATAAAAAAAGTAAAGAAAAATATATTATATAAAGGCATATTTTATAAAGTTAAGTGAACCTATTCTATTACATATTGTTGCTGGCGATTCTGGGTTTTTGGTATATGAATCATTCAAATAATGAACGTTTGGCCATGTCTTTTGCTATTCATTAGGAATATATATTTTACTATGACAATATATTTAAAAACCCTTAATTTCATCATTACCAGATAAGATACAATTCAAAAACGAAATTAAAACTAAGATTAATTACACTTTAAAATAAAATAACAATTACAATAGAAATGTAGAAAAAAATATTTACACAATAAAAAAACTTATAAAAATAAAAAAATAATTAATGATCTTATTACTTTCATCACCTTTTTTGAAATTGCCTACATAGATAATAATAAATAATAAATGAAAGGTTATATTTGGGCACTTAACTGGACTCGCGCAATATAAAACTTGGTATTGCGTTTGGACCAGGTAGATCTGGGATTTGAGTCTTAAACCTAGATGATGTTTTGGGAACCTTTCGATGGGAAAAACAATTAACTGTAAATTATGATATATTCATTTTTTTCAGCGTTGTTTGGTAGCGCCTGTAGGCACTTATAAACCTCTTAACTATATAATTGCAAAAAAACTAAAAAATCATCAAATCCCTTGAACATACAAAAAGAACAACAAACGTAGTAGAGCCGCATTCACCACCCGCGTTCTGGTATCAACGTCTGGTGCATCGAACGATACACGAAGAAACTTTACGACGGCCTGCCTGGCCCGGCCGTGGTGCTTCGCGATCACCTCCAATTAATCGGGCCGATTAACGTTGTCCAACATCTCCGGATTAACGGGGGTGGCGTCCTTTTCTGGTGGCAGATTTAGTGCGGCGCCGCGGCGTGGCGTCGCCGGGGGGGTGCGCCTCGATCGTAAACCATCGGCCGCACATTCAACTGACGCGCGCCACCGCGAGAACGCGTTGCGTAACGTATAAACAACGCGAGCACGTGCAAGTTCCGACATCACGTATTACTCGCATGCCCTAAACGTTGTCACGTGAGTGAAACGCAAGTGAAGTGAACTTGGCGGGATGCGATCGCCGACGGCAGCCGGCGAGGCTTAAGGTGAGTTTATTGCCGATTCACGACCCCTGGGTCGCCCCGGCTACGGCTGTTTGCTGAACAAACTTTTTGCGATGAACACCGCTTTATAAACGGTTGACGAGTGCCGAATAGCCTAAATAAACGGGCTGAGTATAGACAAAATACATTCGAAGAAAATTTCGATCGTGCAACTTTATAACGTAAATATCTCAATCGACAAAAATAGGACCGAAAATGTATGACGTTAATCAAAACTAGTTGTACGATCTCTAAATGATACATTAATAAAAATTGAATTTGGCCCAAACACAACAAAATACAATAGACAAACAATGTATTAATTCTACGGACCGCGCAACTGTCTGGCCGAATCAAACATAAACAAAATGTTTATTAATTTCATGAACAAGTAAAACCATGCAAGTAATGTCATTATTGAGATCTCGAATAACAATATGGTTGCACAAAAACAGTCTTAATCTCGCTTAGTCAAAAGGCCTATTTTTGTGTAAGCAATACTCGACGCTCTTGCTCCCCGTGTGTCAGAAGATCATAAACAATTTAGTGAAAGGTAAGAGATTTGAATCTTGGAACAGTTCGTAAGTGCTTAGAGCCTCATCGCGAAAATTTTCAATGACTTTACGAGGCGAGATTTGCTAAGAGTAAATACAATTTTATTATTAAGTTAATTGTAAGTCATTGCTACTGAGAATATTGTAAAAATAATAGTAAGAATGATAAGTATTTTAAACTTTACCTGCCTTCAGAAATTGTATGGTAAGTTAATTTACAAAAATGCTAAATTAGCCATGTTTTTTCATTAACAGTTACTATATCGATAAAATTAAAATTTAAAGCATTTCGCATTGTTGAGATTCATATCACATGATAGATTAGGCCGTTAACATTTTTGTTTTAATAAAATCACATTGTTAAAACGTAACATTTATTTCACATAGCTGGATAGGTAAGCAATAATAAATTACTAGATGAATTTATAAAATTGTTTAAGTAAAACTTTTTGATGTGAAATTTTGTGAATAGTAGACTGAAGATAGAGATAAGCATAAATTGAAAAGTTCAAATGTAGGAAGAGGTCTGCAAAGTTGCGTGAGGATAGTTTTTTTACTTTTAACTGGCGTCAAAAAAATTGCTTGCGAGTCCGGGTATCATGTTCGTGGTAACAATTTATGGTCTAATTACCTATACAGCGTTGATTAGTTGTTAATTTTTTTTCCCAGACACAACAATTTTAACTTTATCACCTACTGCGTAGAGATCATCACACTTGGCGTATTCAACAAGAATTAAATTAAAATGGAACTACTTATTATTGGGAGATTTATACTTTAAGACCAAAATAATAAAACACCTTTGTTAAAATTAATTTTAGATAAGTATGTGTTCATTAGAAGTTAATTGTAAAATGGAGCACACACATGGCTGCGTTACAAAACAACGACTAGACAAGTATAATTATCGCTGTAGGCACTTTATAGTTTTTTAATTTAATTATTAAGTAATTTTATACATTTTGAACTTCCAGGAGGTAATGCTTCGCAGTGTGACGACGACTCATATTTTTTGTAGAGCTAGCTTTAGTTCAGGCTCACATTATTTGATGATTTTAGTTAGAATAATTGATCTCATAATACATATTATATAAGTTTACAATGCAAAGTACTCATAAAAATACAACACAAAATGTTTCTAGCAAGTACATAAAAACTCCTCCGTAGTGTCAACAGCCTGATATTTTATGGCAATGAATTTTTAATCTTCATATCATTTCTGTATATTTATATTCCCATATTATTTCATGGGCTTTGTACGATAAATTATTTTGATTCCATCATTTTCAGCAATTGAAAACCAAAAGACTTTTGTAGAAGTAACGTCGGTAACAGCTGTAAAAAAAATTAAAGCAATGAATTATAATAAGAAAAGTAATAAAATTGTAACATTTGACCAAGAACAAATTCTTGGTCAAATGCAAACATTTTGTTAACAACAAATTGTTAGGCAAACCTAGTAAACACTACCGCATAAATTAATAAACACACTGGCAACTGTTTATATAACTCTTCATTTAATTAATATACGGCGTTCTCAATTTCATTCGAAATGCTTAACGTTCATTTGAAGAATTCATAGCAAAAACTTTAATTTATTGTATCATTGTTGAGAAAGTAAAAACTGTTATTAGTGCTAAATGGCTTTTTAGACAACAGGGTAATTGAAAATGTGTCATAATTATGAACGACGTAGGCGGACCTATTAACATTCCCATTAGATCTCCGGTCGAAAGGATAACCTTAAAAGGTGCACTGAAAGCATAATTCAACAAATACAGTAATAACATTAAAACAAATGGGAATTGAAGGTACTCATAATTGACTTATGCTGGTTAAAGTGCACCTTGAATAGAAATCAACCGAAACAAATATTAATTAACTTTAAAAAGAGCTATAAAGTAGATACTGTTCCTACTAGAAAATGCAAACGTTCAATCATAATCATGATTACAAATAATGCAAATCCATAGTAAACTCTGCAAACGTAATGCAATCAAAAATAACTCACTGAAACCTATTATTAATAATAGCAAGTAGTATTTAGACATTATGAGATTTATATCTGCAGGTAATCAGTCTTTAACCGTTCTGTGCAGAACACAAATCTAGCCACAGACCGTTTTATAAACATTAGTAAATTCAACAACTGCTTATTCTCCGCCACAAGGTGTAACGCGAACTGGTTTAATTCCGGGAAATCTTATGCACTTTTTTTAAAACGCACACTGAGCAAAAACTTGTTTTCCAGCGTTATTTTAAATTACAACTTCCTTCAAAAAAAAGTAGTTCAAAGAGTGTCTTGTCCAGCGCAGCGCCGGCGCACGTCTATTTGAAATTCCAGTCATGAGCGTCGCCATATTTGTCTTATTTCACATCACCCTGGTTAGATCTCAATCTCTGCTTATTATTCAGTGATGCTGCCAGTTACTTTTTGTAACTTTTAGCTCACCATCTACGCAAAAGTGACTCAGATTCTCGCCAGATGTATCGTTTGATTAACTAATGGTTTTGCCGTAGTTATTACGGCTGCTGACAAATTAGTTTCTGGATTCACTTTTATTGATGTTAGTCTTATTAAAACACCGATGCAAGAAACTGATAGAACCGACAATACAATTGAAACAAATCAAACGTTAATTTATAAGTGTGAAGCAACACACGGTGAATGCTCCTACACAACTTCATAGCTAATATCCATAAAGTTGTTTGGTTTAGAAACCCCATTAACGGCCACTGATTGATGGATTCACTTCACTTGTCTTCCTGTGATTAATATGTTAATGTAATCAACAAAACCTTAGAACTCACTCATCGAGTCGGCTTTCACACAGAATTTATAACTTAACCTAGGCGAGAAATTTCTGCCGTTCTCTATATTTTTGTCAGCTTACTAGTTGTTTCTTTGCCCTTAATAAAAAGCTACCCACGTTTATTCATATCAACTGTTGCCAGCATGAAATTGTTTTTCTCGCGGTCATAAATTATCATCTTAATAAGTTAATGAGTGATTCCAGAAATAGTTTCTTTTTTGCCTGACACAAGTGCCAATGCTACCGCGCACTCGTTATTACCATAAACGCTTGCGCATCTGCCTTTATCGAATTTGATTAAACTTTATGTTTATTTATCGCGTGTTTATTTTAACAAGTAGACCTTCTTTGCCATTTAGAGACGTCTTGACAAAAATATCGGTTGCGAATCGCCTCTTTCCCGTTGATCTGAAACTGGTCCAGCGGATATTGCTTAGCAACGGGAAACGTGGAGATATTTTATGACCCACATTTTTTACATTTAACGTGAGAAAAAAAATTCAGACTATGAAGATTTATGTTTTCAATTTATTTGGAGAACTAGTTTGCTGATATTATATTATTTTAATAATTTGTAATAAATATTATTGAACTTAGTATTAACAAAAATATTTTTAGATGACAGTTTTATGGATTATTATTCAGTATGGTTTTGCAATTAGCATCTATTCCCCTCACGTTTATCGAGCAAAAAATCGATTTGCCGTCAAATGCACAGGTGAATCGGTTACCTACCGCGCAGAAGCGTAAAAACCGACATGTGTTAGTGAATTGCACACACGATCATATCTTCTCGAAATACGTTCTGAGGACAAATTGCAGTCACTTCAAACGCGAGAATAGTACCCGACGGAATAGCCAAGCAACTGATTGTACCGACCTCAGTCACGAATCACGATGCAAAGAATCGATCTTACCCATTAGGCAACAAAACATATAATCGCGTAAAACGCCGACGAACCACAGACGCGGTAAAGCACCTCACTCGGGCTTCAATCCGCATAATTATCGTATAGGCTATAAATTCTGCCGTGTGCTGTTTACATACACAACGGATCGTTCCCTCACACGGACACCGCATTGTCTGGATCAAAACTCATACATTTTGCCAAAAGAACTTAACCTTCACATTAAGCAGTATATCATTGAAATGTGAGTTCACTTGATACTTGACACTCCAAGATAAAGGATTGACTAATTGCCGTATTACTAAACTGTGAAATTTGAAATTAATGGTTTTGTATTCGCTTAAGGATTAAATTACAGGCTACCATTGTACGCAAATAATGTAACGACCATTGGCACAAAGGTTACTCAGTGGTAAAAAGAAAATAATAAATTGATCTGATCATGAATATTAGCATAAGTACTAAGCTACTTAAACAGAGAAGCCGACAAAATTAACCTCACTATATTTTCATCTATGATTTACAGATGTTACGACCTCCGCAGTTTGATAATGAATGAGGTGGTCGTAAACGCCTGAGTCAAGAAAACATTATTGTAAATAAAAAAGCCATAAACTCTATTAGCCATCATAAACTTCACCGCATCTGGTCAATAACTCGTTCCGGAGCTCAAATAGTACGTATTGATTCTTTAATTACTAATATTCGACGTTATATTAAATATTCGAGAGACCGTTCAAGGTGGTATATCAAATTTTGCAACTATGACAGCCTTTTTTGGCGTCTGTACAGTTGTAAATATCCATGTCAAATGATAAGCGAAATTTGATAAAGAACACGGAAACGAACTTTTGTTGTAAAACCAGCAAATAGAACAATAAATTACCGCAAGCTGTTATAAGTATTTGAGCCTCTTGGCCACAATTCTCCTAAACATTAGTATTGCGCATGAATTCATTGTCAAACGCATTAGCATAATAATTGGTTACCTGCTTATTTAGCAGGTGAATTGTTAGGAATGCGCTTTTGTCTAAATTTCCATTGTCAATTTGTGCAACGTCTATTGTGCTCGACTAAGTCTATGTTTTGCATATTTAAGAGGATCTCTTACATTTTTTACGACTTAACGGAATTTAAAAGAATTTTGTAAACATAACGGGCCTGCGAATTATGCATTTGCATCTTTTCACTGTTTAGCATCACAATAGGCGACAATAGGCTGTTTTTTGCTAGGTCTAACTGTGAGATGTAGATCTCTGTTCTCAGTAGTAGTGCTCTTCATACTGTTATTTTAATATTTTAACACATGTCTCGTTGTTTTGACTTCTGTATTCTTTGGAACAAATATGCCTTTTGTAGCTTTGTTCTTAATTGCTACTGTTCTGTGCGTTTTTATGTTTTATTCACCGCAAACTTTTTCGAGGAACTATTTCTTTCGGTGTGTTTTAGTGTTACTTTACTAGAGCCAGTTTTGATTCCCACCACGATTATTAAATTATACTGAGTAGAATTTTAACCTTGCTAATTCTTTTCACTGTATCTTGGCCCTTATTTTTCACCAGTTACCTAATATTGACCAAAGTTTCAAAAAATATAATTTTATGGTACTTGAAAGGATGCACCTTCCTTGTATTCTTAGTATTAACACAGAAGGTGAGGGATATGATAAACTTGGAAATATTTCCCTGCCCTAGTGCTACCACATTGACATTTATAACCTACGTGGTAGTATGCAATAAACTAATCAATAAATATATTTGTACCATATATGAAGGACAAATTTATATTCTTTGGGGTGCATTTACAGCGCTTGAATGATCAATAGAGGTTATGTAGAGACACATTTTATGACGTGTTAATAGAGGAATCACTTTGTTAATGTGGCCGCTCATGTTTATGACTGTCGTAAAAGAGTCTCGGGAAGAGGGGAACAAACGATGAGTACAGTATATGAGATTAAACAATATGCTAGAAGAACTTATGGGACGCCAGATTATGGCCTCGTTAATAAACTTTTTTGAGAATTACATAAATATTTTTTGCCTTGTTTGTTGAGTAAATTTGTGTTGATTAAAATCATTCCATAGTTTTTAATTTGATTAGTACCTACTTGTACTCTACTTATTTGGATTATCATCAAATTAATTATCTAATGCGTACTTATTGCGAATTTGAAATAAACTTACCTTTTATACATTGCAACAATATTACAGTTATATATACAATTTGTACTCAATGTTTTTCACAAAGAAATTGGTAAAACTGTGATGATGAAACGGGTATTTGTTAAAAATACAATTCATTCAAATTCTTTGGGGCTTATCCGTGTAAAACGTCACATCCATATCTTTGTCACTCGCACGCAATAAGTTAAAATAAATCTATATTTTATTTTATGATTCAAGCATTTTTTGCGAATTGTACTTTAGTATATTCCTCCTAAGATATATTAAGTTTCTCAAAAGTTATATTTCTCCCAAATTAAACATATATAATACATACCGTGTAAACTTGGACCGTCCGTCGAACACTCGGTGTGGTAGAGCTCGAAAATTGTAATATTTCAAAATTACTCAAGAGTCGCGTCGGCTTGAATAATGCGATAACTTTGCGGGGTGGGCCGACACCCAGGGGTGGGTATGCGTGCCTACTTACCCGGGTCTTGTTTTTGAACTTCTGCTTCTGTCGGATCAAAATATACTCATGCCGGCCGCTTCATTTGGACATAATGGCCCTATTGGGAGTATATGGAGGCAGAGTTATTCAAGATTTTTTTTTCTTGTTCAAAAGAAGTTGCTGTTCTAAACAAGAACCCGTTGTCTAAATTTTTATTAAGATAAAAAAAATGATCAAATCTAATCTTTCTCTTTTGACTAATCAATCGAACCGTTGCATGAATTCCCGTTTTTTGATATCAGTTATAAACAATGTAACAATAAAGAAATTGAATAGATTACACAAAACAAGATCAATCCCATAACAATGAAAAGGCAAAAGATGAAGTCACAATGTAAGTTTTAAGACTAACAAAATGAAATATAAAGACACGCCCTTCTTTCAGAAATATGGTCTAGTAAACTCGTTGAATGTAAATGTATTTCCATTCAATTATAACCGTCGAATTGATCGTATTTCTTAACACAATCGACTGGTTTAAAAAGCAGTAAAGTCTGTATTTTCCATAGCAATAAAGATTTCAATGACAATACGGCGTTGTATCGAGTTTTCTGCTTAAAATTCATATACGGACGGCTATACTTACTGATTGCTTTGCATAATGTGGTTAGTGACATGCTGAGTCATACGAGTTATTATAATTAACATTCTATCTGCACATAATTATAAAGCAGTTGCTAAGTTTATACTAGTATGTTTGTCAGATGAAGCAGTTGAAAGAAAGCTAAACACTTTAAAAAGCCACGTTTAGTGCAAGTGCTTTTAGTGGTTTACAATTTTTCCAAACTATCAAAACCAAGAGGAAAACAAACAGATGAGTATAAATTGGACAATATGAGACATTTTTATTATTAATAAATATAAAGCCATAGGGAGGAAGCACAAAAGCAGAAAAAGGAGGTACTATTTACAGCATAATATAGTTTTTCAGACTTATTTAGAATCCATACTATCAATTATATTCTTTCTAGTATTTATATCGTAACAGTTGATAGTATTGTTAAGAAGCTAGCATAGTAAATGTGATCGCAGGAACCATGGACGGTCTTTTTTTAAGACACTGGGTGTCACTACTTATTTTTTAAATTTTTATTTAGAGAGCTTGATCATTAAATGAACATGTCGCTCATGTCACTACATGCACCAATGCCCGTAAATTAAGTTTACTAACATAGCCAACAAGCAGCTATTACTAACATAGTTGAAGTAATTATGACTGTCTGAAAAATAATATAATATATTATTACTATTGTAGCATATCCAAAATGAACCAGCACCGCGTACCTAAACTAGTATGTCACATCCTCCTCTGTAGGCCACACGTGGTCGCAGCCATGTGGAGACCGGTTCTGCGGCCCCAGTAACCTCTAAACGAGCTGAGTCTTTGCAGTCTCGAACTAGCTAACGAACGGTACGGCGTCGATACGTTTAACGTTAACGTCTCTGCATCGAATTTATCGTTAATCGTATCAGGCTGTCTCTGAATCTGTCAGGTTTTAGCCTGGGGCCCTGCTTAGGATGATGAAGCCCGAATTCCCGATTGTAGCCTTCTCTGTTACTCAAATCAGCATGACAGAGCGAACCAGCGTGAGTCTAGCACTCCAAAATTTGGATATCGTCATCGGGAGTAAGGCCTCTTTATAGATGTATTGATTATTTTGACACTATCTCTCATCTCAATATCTCGGTATAGCCTTCCTGCTCAGGATTCCTAAGGATTCCGTACGATTTTATTGTTTTTTTTCTTTTGTCATGGTGGGAAGTATCCGTGTGAATCGCATATGTAATATGTGCGACTTTAGATTACGGTAGAAGCTGAATGTGAGCTGGAATTTTAACGACAATGTTACCCGATTACTTATTGTTAGACATATTTTTAATTGTATTTTTTTAAAGACATGACCTACCATTGTATTTTTTACAGTATACTTTTATCCCGCGAGCGCAGTATTAGCGCAGTATTACGAGCGATCTATTCAAAAATGCGTTCAAAAACAAAACATAATACGGAACATCAACTTTGTTCTGATAATCATTCAACGAACATAAATTAAACTCGTGCACCCAAAAAGTTGCGTCACAGTTGCCTTACTCAGTCCAATAATTGCCTAAATTGAAAACCCGAACTCAGTTCAGACCGCACATACGAAACTTCGCAACTTGAAGAATTCCGTTCTTTGGGTTCCGTAGAGTTCTCGACTCGTTAGCGAAGCCGCAAACCCCCGACTTATTTATGCACTTACTTATACCGTTTGCGGTTTCTTATACTATTGTAGAGATTAAGATTTCTTTACTTTAATAGTCTGAAATTAAAATACAATTATGTTTATACAAATGCTTGTGTATAAAATGTGCTAAATGGTCAAAATAATTTCGACAAGAGATTTATTACATAATTAATATTCTTCAAAAGATTTTGTCACCAGAAAATTTATAGTAACTACTACCTACGACTAACCACGAGCCATAATGTCAACAAATAGTCTTGTTGTCGATGTAATACATTAAACAAATCTCCTTAATAACCCAAGATTTTGACACTGCTGGATCATTGAAAAAATATGAGACTAATTTAAAATTTATGTCACCTATCTGTCATTAATTCCAAACTAGCCGTCTCACATTTATACAAGTGTTTTATCAGTGGCTAGTTCATTATTAGTAAGGGGGCAAGAGTTTAAATTGTATGCATCAATAATTCAAGTCATACTTTTTATTTCTAAGAAAACGACCAGCTGATGTCACCTTCATTGAAAATACTTGTCAAGTATTCGTTTTACTCCCATGAGAGTATCAGCAATTGTTAAGTGTGACCTATAGCGTCACGCAAGTATGCAGCTCATCGTGTTACACCTAGTGCAAATAAGCTAGATATCTCTTTTAAATGCTGCCGATATAGCTTTCTAGAATTCGAATCATGCAATTGTAAAGTGTCGGAAAAACTTGGACAATTCCATGAAAATGCATCAGAGTGAAGAAACCAGGCGCGGAATGCCACACGCAGCCTTATCGCACGTTTGTTATTATTACAATCTAATTTAAACTTTGTCATGGCGAATTAGTGTTAAATTTTTATTGCCGTCCAATTGGTTGTTGGGACCTTTCATTATGTAAGGCTAATTGTTTCAAGTTTTTACCTGGGCAAGGTGCAGCGGAGGCGAATGTTGTAAAGGCGCGGGCAGACTAACAAAATTCATACAGGTGTTGAAACTGAATAAATTTTTGCCCCTTTTATGTCATTTCCAGTTCGTGACAATGATGCACTTTCGACAGAGATGTTGTTATTGATTCGACTTTATGACGTCGCGCGCAAAAAGATTGAGAAATAATTCATATTTATTAATATTGTTTCCTATTTTTTATACTTTGTCAACATCTATTTTATGCACCATTGTAGCGACTAACTTTACACACGTTGCTGCAAATAAAGTATGTGTTATTTGATGAGCTATCGCTGAACTGATTAAAAAATTTTTGACATTTTTGGATTTTTAATGTAACTTTTTTGTATAAGGATAATTAACTCATGTTAGGTTTTAATAGTACCATAAAAATTTCAAAACTCGTACCTTTGGGACCAAAAGCTGAGAGCAAATCCGTGTCTGTGAGTGCTTACCCTAAAATGACTCTACATTGTATCCGATTTTATTCAACCACTCAAAAGTTACAAAAAAAGTTCCTATTTACATTCCAATAATCTGGTTTATTATTGTTGAAATGATTTTGATCTTACAATTTTTATTCAACAATACACACACACATGTGGCCGGGGTGTCGCGCAGTCCAGGCAAATATTTAAGATAAGATTTAAGAAAACTATTGTACTAATATAGCTTTAAGTTTCTTTCTGTTTTTGTTACTAACAATATATGGACAAATAGTCTGAAATAAACCTTTTTTTTAATACAGTCACAAATTTTGTGTAGTTTTAAATTACTTAAAGTTCATTCCTTCAATTACATGGAAATTAAGGACCTAACTTCAACAAATATCTGCGATAGTCTGTAAACTAAGTGCGAGATATTTATGAAATTAACAGTATTTTTTATTATATGAAACAATTTGCTTAACCCATTCGCTGCCAATTTCGAGACACAATAGAAAATCAATTGTTATCTCGCACCGGTGTGCGTGCTGTGGCATGGAACCAGTTAACAACTATGTTAGCTTAGTCGGATAGCTACTTTATAGTATAAATTTAATTTAAATTGAAATAAACACAAAAAAACTTTTAAATTAATTCTAATAAATTAAGAAGGTTACGGTAAATTGATAAGAAAAAAATAATTCATACAATTGAATAAAATAAAAAAATATAAGAATTGACTGTCATAAAATCAAACACATTAGTAAATTAAAAAAGAAAAAAATAAAATGTCAATGAAAAGGTAAGGTAAGTTCAACGATATGCACGTTTTATAACGTACAGCTCGGTGAACCTCTTCAAGACCACAGTGTCAGTCACTCAGCTATCATCCTTAGAAAAGATGCTTTATATTCTACATCATAAATTCATATTATCATTATAAGAACCTCTACCTAACTCAATACCTTGAAAAGTATCAAACCTAAAGCATTATACTCACATAGCGTCTGTCGTCAACGAATGTCGACAAGCCAGAACCGGCAAGCAATCTAAGAGACAATAAATACAACCAACAACTAACAGAGCTCAAAATGTTGATTACCATAATCCTAACTAGCTCAGAGCGGGTTATCTATCTAGGTATCGGACTCGACAATTACGCACTGCATACATTTGTTAAGTAGCACAATGAGCAATCAGGATTGCTAACAAGAAAGTTGTGATAACGCTGACAGTAAGGTCGTAGGCATTGGCTTACTGATAGACTAAAATGTGGCTTTATTTTAACTATGTCTCTACGAATAAAAAGTCTGAAATGAACATTGTCCAGTTTGTATATAAACTGTATATATTTGAGTAATTTCAAGACAGAAAAACCCAAACACTCTCGGCTCGACCCGGTATTCGAACCCCGGACCTCGTGGATAGTACCCAGCGTGCTGACCACTAGACGAACGAGGCAGTTATCACTAGATTATTTATGAGTTAAATAAACGGATACTTGAATTGCTACTTGTAAGAAGATAAAAATGACGACAATGTAGCTTTTCGTATTATTGGTTGTTATATTTTGATGATGTATTTAATTTAAGTATGTTCATTTATCTCCAATATTACACAAGAATGTATGCTGTATCTCGGCAAGTTTCCCCGTACCTACCTACCGTGTGTTGTGTAGACCACAGTCTCGCCGTTGCCAATGCTCGAATAAGAGCTTACATACTTGATTGATAGCTAAAAGGAGCCGGGATTAAATTAAAACGATCCAAAGCAGAGACGAAGAAAACAAAATCTACAATTAAATTCATCAGTCGGCGAATTCTAGCGCTACTATGCAGCTTAAAACTATTTTTTGATTAAATGATTGAAAATATCATACATACCAAAGCAGATTACATAATATTTCTCCTACTTAGCTCCTGCATTTTATAAAAAATGTTAAGTAGGTTTTTCGAGTAATAAATCACATTAAGCTCATGTAATGCATCAAAATCTGCTGAGTGATTATAAAGAAATGCATTTAATTAACATACACAGAACAGATATTACAATGTTAATCATATAGCTTAGGCAAAAGGATAGAATAGAAAATCTTGTATTTCTTACATTTGAGTTAACAACCAGTGACTGGGCACAGATAGCATCACTCTAGAAACTTTATGAAGCATTAATATACATGGTTTGTAATGCTGAGATCATGGTAGCGTGAATAATTTTGACAGACAGCATAATTTGTATGTTAAAATCACGATGTAGTTATGTAGGTGGGAGTGCAAAAAGTAAGTTAATATTGAGATTCATAGACAGCTTGTATTGAGGAACCTTTACTACGAAAGTAAATTCGGATTAGGCATAATTTATTTCATCATTTATACTTTGTTGTAACCTACTTGGACTATTTGATACATGTGATTTTTGCTGTTATTCTTATTAGCAGCTCTCTCACTGTTAATAATTTAACAACTTAACTAGCATGGTCTTTCAAGGTTGTTGTTCTTTATTTAGATAGATTTTTAGAATGTAGAAAAATCTATTCACTAGAAACATAGAGCATTACAAAAGCGTCTGAAATTGTAACAGCATTACATAATTCATAAGACAGTAATGCAACCACAACGCTTAAGTTCTGCAAAGGTCCAACAGTATATAATAAGCAACTGAGTAATTGTATAAGCATCGTTGTTAGCCGGACGTCTCAGCCCTCGCGTGTACCTCTCACTCGTCAATCGGGATAGACTCTTACGCATTTATTTTTATTTATTAAGTAAATAATTGAATAAAATTTAAAATTATCGGCGTTGGGACCATTAATGTTATAACTTGAGTAGGTACAAAAGATAATAATATTTAACCAAGATCGTGGTGTTGATCATAAAAGTTTGATCATTCACTAGTAATAAAATATAGAAATTATAAAGAACTAGCGCTTCATAATTCCGTTCCGGTTCGAAAATGACCTACCCCTCTTTTTACACCCTTATACGAGTAGGATGATTTCTGGTATAAAACTATCTATGCCCTTTCTTGGTACTAAAACTATCCATAGATATACAAAATTTCATCTAGATTGGTTCAGTGGTTTAAGTGTGAAGAGTTATAATATTGGCAGGAATATGGATATGCATATGGACTGCAAAAATGTTAAAAGAATCAAAATGGATGAAGAAAAGGAATGCAATGCACACATAAGGTATTTCTCTCACAAAATAGACATAAATGAAACTTCGCTCTATGGACAAAGAGGTTTCCCTTTGAAAGCATTAATTGGGCAATGCGATTATCAGATTAAGTAATGGAATGACAACGTCCGTTTTCGTCGGCGCGTTGACTGACGTCGACTAAGATGATTTATGCATCACGAACGCACTCTAATTAGGCGCTCGCGCATCTCATTCTATGTAAATCCGAGACGGCCCACTGAATGAATGATATTATCCACATAGCGGCAATCTTGATTTGTGTAGGCTTAAACAAATAAATGTATGAGCGCACTGTGTTTCGAATCCACAATTAACTCAAGTTATTTTCGGAGTCACGATAAAGTAGACATGAAGAGATTATAAATTATTATCATTATATTAAATGTTTACAATTGTAAGGTCACTATCAAGTAGCGATAATGGAGTTAGTAATAATCGAACGCGTTAAAAGCACTGTGCAGTAACGAAAAATCAAGCCACAATTTTCTTGTGCAACGAGAGCACCACAGTGTTGAGTTATGCGATACGTGAGAGAGCAAAGTCCTAAACAGAAATTAATTCGGTGTAATTTTAGTACTCTTTCAAAACCAAATAAACAGCACGTTCGCTGCGAAAGACTACTCTTGAGCGGCTGGTACCACGCGATTCGTATTTTAGCGAGTGTCGTTTTAGTTCCGTGGAGTTTGCGTGAGATAACCGAAAAGCGGTGAGACGGAGAGGTCGCGTGGTAGAGTGCCGAGGACGAGTAATGTTATGAGCAAGCCATTATTGTCTCGCCCCATACCGTAAAACATTACGCAGTCGTGCCGACCCCGGCAAACACACTTGGAGCTGTCAATACCTCTTGTAAATGTATTTTTAAACGGTTTTATCCCATCATAGAGAGAAGAGATATGAAATGGGGGCGTTACTCGTGCGATCGCAACATGGGCATAAGGAACTATCGATCTTTGCGACAGATATGACTTCTCACAGTCATTTGTGTGTACTGTGCGCTAATGAGCTTTGTGAATTTAAATACTGTGCTTCTTTTGCTTACAAGAGTCTTCTAGTAGTTGCTACGCACAGATAAATATTGGCGACACAGGTTCACAAAGGATTACCGAGTAATTAAATATCTCTTCTTTCTATGATCTGAGATTTTATCACATATACCGTAATTTATAAAGTGGTTATGAACAAAATTACAGTATTTAATTTGTACATAAAGGCATGTTCACATATTTTTTGTTATGGACCTACTATCATTCGGTGCCCTTGAGTGAGGATTAATCAACATACATATCATAAATAAGTACTAATTTTTTACTACAATAAAATGGTATTACAATTAAATATGTATTTATTTATGGTGTGAATGTAATAATTACAAAATGTATGTTCTAATCCCATTTGAAGCAAGTATTCAATAATTCAGTGGGGCCATAAATATGTGCGCATTAGCCTCTTCCTGCTTTAGTTAATTTATGAACTGGCCAAATAAATTAATTTACGTACGGGAAGCGACAACAAAGTGTGTAATAAATAAGCGACCCCGGGACATGCGTTATGTGTCAAAATATTTTTTTATATTATTTGCAGGTGGTGCTAACCGCTCTGTATGGCTCCTTCAGCGGGAGCGTTTAGGATCATCTGAACGTTCTGCCGAACAGTAAAAGATGCTTCGGTCTCATGAGAATAAAAGAGTTACCAATAAGTTCTATTCAATTTGTATAACTTAGTTTGAGCGTGATTTTGAGAATATTTTCGCTATGAAAGCCATTGGGGAACGAGATGGTCTTTTAGTTAGTTTTTACATTGCTTTTCGTAGTTTCACTTGTTTAAATAGAGAAACCAAGAAATCGGACTTTATTAGATAATTATTAGTAATATGTTAAAATTAGTATGTTTGTGTAGTATTTAAACATTTTATTATTTTTAGATTGGTTACGTTCATATACGATGATTGACTGCCGTCTTACCGATTCATGAGAGTGAAGGAACAGAGAGTGCACCTGTGTATTGCGCACACACTTGTGCACTATTGTAAGTCCTGCGCAATTGGCTAACTCTGTTGAGATAGGCCGCCGTAGTCGATATTCGGATAGGAGGACATTATTTATTTATACGATGATTGATTAAATTTAAACCTAAAGCATGGCACAATTTTGCCACTTTAAAGGTCAGTTAGATATTTTCCCATTACTGGTTACCTAACAACAATCCATACTAATATTATAAATGCGTAAGTGTATCTGTCTGTCTGCTGTTACCTCTTGACGCTTAAACCACTAAACCGATTGAGATAAAATTTGGTATGGAGACAGTTGGAGACCCTGAAAAGGACATAGGCTACATTTTGTCGCGATATAAAAACATTAAGGGGATGAAAATTTATATGGAAAATCCAACTCTTGCGGGCGAAGTCGCGGGGAATCACTTGTTGATAATAAAATGTAAATTTTAGTGATAGTGTATATTATTATATAATCATATTTTTTATTTGAAAACTTTTATTTTACGCAATATACATAAACAGGTATGATTGACCTAAGAACTTATTAGTATTTTTTCGATACCTAATTAAAAAGTTTTTCAGCTACACATAATATTAACCGGCAATCAAATACAGCCTGTCAAGTGTCCATAGAGTTTGACAGTTTAGAAATGGCGATAGAAAGCCGGTTACAACAACATCCGGCGGCTGATGCATCGCAGCCGCAGCACCATAGACACGAGTCTGCGGTGATAACTCAGCGCAATATGGCGCTCGGAAAACAAAAACAAACGATAAAAGGTGTCGCCACAGTCGCGGGCTCACTTTAAAGATAGACTGGCTAGGGTTAGAATCAGGAGTTCTGAATACTAATTTCCGACTCTTTAAATTGATACAATTAGCTTTCTGTTTTAACAGTTAATTGTTTTATTACATACCGAGTGTTCAGTAAATTAAGGATATTCTTTTGAATATAGATTAGATACATTTACTTTCTCTCTCGAAAAAAATAGCAAATTGTAGATGGGATCAATCTTTAGTTAAAGGATTATATCTTTACTTTGTGACTGGACACCCTAAATAAGTTTAAATGAAAAAGCTTTGCCTTTTTAAATTTCCATGTCTGTTCAGAATATTCTTAGCGTAACCACAGAATAAGTACTAGTACTTCGTACAGAAGTATGACTTAGCAATTGTATTCAAAGAAATGTCTACTCAATGTCGTCAACAATATGGCGTAATTTAGTTCGCCTCAGAGTCAAGCACATTTTCGTGTAGACACCTACAAAAATCCATTGCACGATAATTTCATACTTATTGCTCTTGAATATGATTCATAATACACTTAACCTATTCAGTTACGTAATATCACGCGACGCGATAGGGTTGACTGCTACAAGAAGCTTCTAACGACATCTAGCGCCTTTTTCTAGTACTTTATTCATTCTCGACTGTAAGTTTCACATAGTGACTGTCTGTCTGTCTTTTAGCTCTTGACGCTTAAACCACAGAACCGATTGAAATGAAATTTGGTATGGATACAGTTCGAGACCCTGGAAAGGACATAGGCATACATTTTGTCGTGATATAAAAATATTAAGGGGGTAAAATGGGGGATGAAAGTTTATATGGAAAATCCAACTTTTGCGGGCGAAGTCGCGGGGAACCACTAGTATTTAATAAATTCGTACACAGTTGAAATAAGTAACAAACAAAAACGAGATCTGTTTGTGTAAACACATAAATCAGGACAAATAAACCAATTTGAAAACATGGATTTAATTTTAATTTACATACTTACCTAATACATTTAAGTAAAAATAAATATATAAGCAAGTACTATAAACTTTTGTAAAAATAAAAGACTACTGTGGATGTGATTAGCTTTAAAATGAGGCCATCATGCCCCTCTTTTATTTTTAGTGCAAAAACACTAGTTGTATATTCAGTATTTCCAAAATGGCTACTAATAATTTAATTTATAGGACGAGACAAGACTTCTAGCTTCCGCATCGGTCTTGGCTGTCAAAACAGCCATCCATCGTCATCAAACTAAAACGGGCAAAAAGACTAAAAGTCTTGAGGCAAAGACCAAATAGATTTAGACCAAAAAGACCGCCAAAGGAAACGCTTGCGCGGACCAATCGTCGCTGTGGTAATTATAGACAGTTAGAATTAGGTGCGGCGCATACGCAGCTAATTGAAAATGGAATCCGTTGGTTTTATCGCAACAGAAATCATTGTCGGCTTGTGATTGCTTAGCGCTTTTGGATGTTAGTAAAGTGCTAATTAAATGGTGCTTTTTTGTGCTGGGCGAAAGGCAGGCAAATGAACTGTTTTACGCCTAACATAAAGTTTTGTCTTATTACGGACTTCAAAAGAGTAATTGAGACTTGAGAGATTATTTTCATGTTATTGAGAAACCTTTATTAATAGCTGTTATATTGGAGTTTGAATTCAAGCCGAAATAAAAAAAAATAAGAGCAAATTTCACACTTACACAATGTTATAAAGAGAGTTCTGTTATTTTTTTTCAGTTTTATTTAGTAACGGTAACCCAATTTGGAAACGTTTCTACTCCATTATAAAACCTTGACCAAAACTACCTCTAAAATTAATAAAACTTGTAACTCCCAGAGCAATTGTACGAGTTTTCATTTCGTACATGACTTACGAGGTACAAATTAAACGGGCACTGTCCGTGCTAGGGTTGTCGACTTTATAAAATGCTTCAAATTGTCGGGTGCCTATCGTCATTCCTTTGACTCAATTATTTGAAAAATGAATTCTGTCTGTCTCCTTTTGCCGTGACGGGGACAGATATAATCGTCTCGCTCTGCGGCGGCAACGGCTGCGCTCGCGTCGATAACCGCGGAATGTGCCAGCTGAGTTCAGTCGAGTGGCGCTCATAGACAATTTAAATTGGAGAAATTGGTAGCTTCGAAGGAACTGGTACAGTCAAAATCAAAAAACAATTTCTGAACTTATTGTACTTATTGTTATTGCTGCAGTCATAGCTTAGCAAATTGGCCACAAATAAGTTACGTTATTCAATTAAAATCATTTTACGAGGGTCAAACTGAAAGTTCTTAGAACTGGCCACTTATAAACAATATAATAAAAAAATATTCTAAAATTTGAAAATAGAACTCTTTGCCAATATTACTGAGTATATATTTCATTCATTTGTCATTTGTTTTACGACTTGGCGGCAAATTGAAAATTGTCTGTGTCACGTCAAAATGAATTTAACACGAGAAAATTTTCGTGCAATGATTTTTTATGACTTTCGATGTCATTTAAGTCAACAAGAAAGTTATGATAGACTACGATTGGCCTTTCACGATGAAGCCCCATCTCGTGCGACTGTTTACAACTGGTTTAATGAGTTTAAACGTGGTCGCACTAATCTCACTGATGATGTACGTGAGGGACGGCCTTCTACGGCGACGACTGAAAATAACATCTGTGTTGTGCGGCGTATGATAGAGACTGACAAAAGAGTGACCTATCAGCAGATTCGGACAAGCTTAGGCATCGGTATGAGTCAAGTGCACAAAATCCTCCACGAACATTTAGCGGTCAGGAAGCTTTGCGCCCGGTGGATACCTCATAATTTGACTAAGGCTCAAAAACTCCATCGTGTGGATTGGTGCCGTAAAATGATTGAAAGATTTAACGGAGGTGACTCAAATGCTGTGTTCGACATACTAACAGGTGACGAAAGCTGGATTTACTGTTATGATCCTGAAACCAAAAGACAATCTGCTCAGTTGGTGTTTCCTTTCGAGGAGTTGCCAACTAAAGTGAAGAGAGATCGAAGTGCGGGAAAAAAAATGGTGGCCTCGTTCTTTGGAAGGATAGGTCATTTCGCAACAATTGTGTTAGAGGATCAAAAAACAGTTTCTGCAGAATGGTACACTACCAATTGTTTGCCACTTGTCTTGGAAAAAGTTCGAGAGAAACGACCTCGCAGTAGGATCCTCCTTCACCACGACAACGCCTCGTCGCACACCGCCAAGCGAACGATCGACTATTTGGCGACATCAAACGTTGAATTACTGGGTCACCCGCCGTATAGCCCCGACCTCGCGCCTTGTGATTTTTATTTATTTCCAAAAATTAAAGAAAAACTTAAAGGAAAGCGGTTTATGAATGCTGAAGAAGCGGTGGCTGCGTATCGCGATGCCATTGAAGAGACCCCTAAGGACGAGTGGGCAAAGTGCTTTTCCCAGTGGTTCCATCGCATGCAGCGGTGTATTGACGTCAATGGACAATATTTTGAAAAGATATAATAAAACTAATAACTGGCTAATGTAATCAGTTTTTGATTTTCTAAGAACTTTCAGTTTGACCCTCGTATTGGCTAAGTCGACTATCAATTTAGCTGTTTTAAAACGACTTTGGCCAAGCCCAAGAGAGAAGATTTTTTTTAGCATAGGGAGTAAGTACTGAGATATGAGTTCTTCCAGGATTTTATATAACTTTTAATTCACTAGTTTAAAGCAAATAAAAAAGTTCTGTAAAAAATATTTGATATTTCCTAAGCCGACTGTAATAACGGCCGATGCTGCGATAGCGCAGGGCCGGTAACCTGTCGATTTGTAATTGATATAGAGAATTAGATACAAGTAGACGTGTTACGTGTTCCGTTACGTAATGGAGTTATAAAATTTCAACGTGCATACCTAATGGTCATGTGAAGTGGCTAACAAGTAGATATTTATCAATTGTTGTTCGCCGCTTGAAATGAAATATGTACTGTATGTATGCCATTAGATAGGTTAATGGTCAAGCGAAGGAGCGTCTTGTCAGGAAATGTTTAGGACTTCCTGTGTGTTTTAAAAACAAACTAGTTGTATTGAATCTTAAAAACAGCACCCTATCGTCCAAAAAGTTTGTGGTCAAGGAAGCGTACGTAAGCGTATTTGTCAGTGAGTGTGAGTGCTGGAACCTTCTGGGTGAGCTAGCTCTACTATCGACTCTGTCTAAGCCACGCCTGGTTAAGTCTAGAGTCAAGAGCAAACCCATTCCAAATAAAGAAACACAAGCGACAATCATAGGAATTCTCCGTCTCCGCAACATCACCTGTCGTCGCTGACATCTAGTGTGCTTCGCTCCCGCACAAACTTATCAAACTACTTAGACTGCTTTCATGTGCTTCGCACCGCGCACCTCTCATGACTGCAGGAGGGTCGCCCACAAACTTGTCGCACTACTTAGACATTAGGGCGCGGAGTAGTAAGCGGACGCCATCACATTATAAAAACAGCCCGCGACGGTACCGCCACTGTCGCGCGTCTATCGCGCTACCGTTTAATAGTTTAAAATTATCAGCTGCGCGACGGTAGCGCATCCGAAGCGTTAAAGTCGCCTAAATGTGAAAGCGCTCTTAAAGTACGACAGGCTGTCGTCCGTACTACTAGGCGACAGCACGTCAAGGTAAACACTGTGGCATTTTATGTAGTTATATTAGGGGTGACTTTGCGAGAAAATATGTAGTCTGATGTGCTGGCCACTGTACATCCTGTCATCTCCGATGTGAAATCACTTTTGCAATAGAACCCCTTAAAATAAACATCATTTAAATAGCTTCTTGTTTTTAACCACTTGTCATTTGCACTGATTTTACAGTATTTTTATATACTGCCCTGTTTTAATGACCATGTAACTTAAATCTAGCTCAAATAAGTAATTAGACGTATTTATTTTAAAGATCTGATAACGAGTTCTTATTACATTTTTGGGTTACATGATGGAGTTATTAATATATGTTATTAATAATTATTAATATAATTAATATTAATGGGCATTCTTAAATAATTAATATGGTCTTTTTGTTGATGTGTGGTGAATTTCAATTTCTTTTAAAATACTGTGTAAGCCGAAAGCAGGTAGTTAATTTGTTTCAATTTAAAGTAAATAAAATATACACGGTAGCAATCCCATAGCAAACTATTCTAATTTTTCATGGAAAGTTGAAATAAATACATTTCTCAAAGGACATGCCAATTTGTATATTTATTAAATTTAAGGTTACATTATGGTAAGGTTAACATTTTTAAGGTGCGTTTATCAAATCAAAATAATCCTCGTACCTCGAAGTAGTTTTTAGGGTTCCGTAGTCCTGACAAAGAACCCTTACAGTTTCGTCATGCATGTCCGTTTGACTTTCCGAGGTTTTGCAAAGAGACCGTTAGTACCTACTAGAAAGCTGTAATTTTGTAGGTGTATTTATATCAATTACGCCGACAAGGTTGTAGCATAAAATTTTGAAAAATAAATATTCTAGGGTAGCTCCCCTACACATGTGAAGAGGGAATATTTTTTTTGTCATCTACGCCATCGTGTAGGGTATCGTTGAGTAGGTATTTTAAAATGAATTCGGAGTTTTTTGAACAATTTTTCGATTTATTGCTCCATTTACGAAAAAATAAACTTTAAAGTTCAATTTTTGATCGGGCGTCTCGCCTCCTGAAAGTATAACTGCTGGCCTAAAATCTGAAAAAAAAAATCATGACTACAGTGTTTTTTATTAACTTTGTAGCAAATTTATAATGGGCAAGATATATTTTTTAGTTTAGCAGTAATATTCGCGGAACTTAGGTGTTGAATTACTTTTGTACCAAATACAAAGTCCTTAGAATAAATTCTCTTCGGAGTAATTATTTGTTCGTTTCTAACGAGTCGAGTTGTCTTGAATGTAGCCAAATAAATAATGAAAATTATATTACATAATTACCTACTGCAAATCATCGATTCTACATATCATCAATTAGCCAATTTTTTTTCACACGTTGACTTTGATTACACATCTACGAAACAATCTATACCTATAATCTTAATCAAATTATTCTTAAATCACAGAGAAAATGTTCAATGATTATCGTTAAAAGCTTGCAATTGTCAATCTCACACGATGCACTTTAGCCACTAGATATCGAGCCCGATACGCGCATACACACAGATAAAATACCGTTTTATGACCTCCGTAGTTAGCCTTACATTAACGCTTATAAGATTTTCCTATTAACTTGGTAAATGCGAAATAGCTCAGATAAATATATACCAACACTTCATTCTTAAAATTAAAACCACCTATTTTTTGTTAAGTCGTTGCTTTCGTTAGCAGAAATAATTCTGAAAAATAATTTAGGAACTGCATAACGACGTAGCTACAAACTTGTAGACTACCTAACATAGTAATTAAGAAAAACAGTAAAACTCTTTTTAAAACCTTTAAAAAACTCAGGCAACAAAATTTAAAAAAATCAACGAAACGTCAACATTTGTCGCCAGTCTATTACCGGCCAGCATTAGCGCAAAATCTCTACACAGTTTTTCCTAAAACTTTTTTCTTTTGTCACACAAAAAGTCCAAGACAAAAAAGGTGGAATCCCAAACTAAAGCGTTTACTTCCCGAGAAAATTTTCAAGTAGTCTTGAGCGGTGTATTAAGGGTAGCATAATAAGGCTTTCTGGATTAGGTGTAGCGCTCTTGAGTGAGAATAAACCCAGGGGAAATCCTGGAGCGCAGCTTTTCTCTAATTTATGGCTTCTCCAGTGGCTAGCGGCCTTTGTATCGAATCGGACGGAATGAGAAATATATTTCTAGATGGATTAACATGTTCCGTTTTGCGCAGTAATTAGTATGGCTCAGGTAGTTTTGTATGCGTTTAAGCTTAATTCTCGAGTAGTCATGGTACTCGTTTATGATAAACATCTGAAATCTGTTAAAATATACTGAGAAATAAAAGCGGCGTTAAGATTTGTTAATATTCTATCTAAACCTGGCGTTTACCTACACATGTTTAATTTTTAATTAGCCGATTTAGCACTATTTGACATATTTTGTATGGGAATTCTGTCAAATTACCGGCAATCGATATTTTCCGGCTGTTTAAAAATTGGTGAACCCGGGTCTAAGTTTTATACGTTACGTGAAGTTCTCGTATAAGATTGCTTATTTGAAATATTCTACAAAGTATTATGTGAGCGTTTTCAATTACATTATGTTTACATCCAAAACAGAATTTGACCATAATTTTAACATCATGTACTTATGTTTTTTATTTGCTGTGTTTTAGAAAGACAAAGTGCTCAGGTGCTTTTGATAAACTGCGTTTCTTTAAGACCCTTTTCACGAAACATAAAGTACGAACGAAGTTAGATCGTACCTAAAGTTTCGCGTTGCGAATAACAAATAGTTTGGATTGCAGCCACCTCAGATGAGTCCTATACATCACTGTCCACTGAACGAATTGATTTAATGTGATCTTAAGTTAATTGGATTTATACGGTACACTTGTATTTCGTCTTCGTGTCGAGATTAATGTTTGTTTGTCTGTTTGTTCACATCTTTAGTTAACGTGGAGACACCCTGTCGGCATAAATTAGGCATTATATACGGCATTGTCTTAGCTTTGAAGTAAATGTTTGTCTTTGGTCCGCGAAAACGGATTTGAAAGCGTTTTGAAAGCCATCAATATTAGGTACACTTAAGTGGTTAATAAATAAAAAACTAGGTTATTTTTTGTTAACTTGCCTCTTGGGGCGATTTCTGGTGCTCAAATACAACACCTTTTTTATGGGACAAACATTGAAATACCTATACTGTTTTTAAACTTTCATGGTCATTATCATTACATTTTTTTTTAAAGTACCTTTTTATTTTATTTTATTGTACCTTTGGTACATGGTAGCAATCCCGTAAATAACTATTCTAAACATCAGAATCTCAAAAAATGACATCCATCATACTGATTTTGTATGGGTAGGTGCCTTTTTAGCGATTTAGATGCTGGTCATGCATCAGCCCCTAAGCGAGTTTGCATAAACAAAAAATAATCTTGTATAAGACCGTAAAACAGTACAGATCCGTGCACTTGACTTTTGTAAAACATAAATTTAAAGTCAACAAACATAAAATATTTTATGATAAGAATAAACACCGTGAATCAACGGGTATTTATAGGAAAAAAGAGAAAATATAATGTGGAGTAGTCCCCTAAAATATAATTATATCAAAAAGTGATAAATAATACAAAATGCGCACAAAAAAACTGGCGTAAAGAAATGAACAAAACCGATTATGCAAACAAATATAGGTGAAGACGACACTTAAGTACATTAAAATCACATTAGTAAGATCTGTTGGGGCCGCAAAATTATCTGAGACGTTTGAAAAAATAAATTAATACAAACATACCACATCGTTAGAAGAAGAAAAAAGATTAAATTGTATGGAAGTTGTGATAAAATATGATGAAGTATGTTTTTTGTTAACTTTCTCCGAGGGGACATAATAAGCGTTTAAGGGATGATGGCAATAATTGTACTTATGTTCATCTACTAAATAATAACATGAATGCTATTAGCTACTAAAATCTTTTTTTATCTATACTAATATTATAAAGAGGAAAGATCTGTTTGTTTATTTGCATCTAATAGGCTCCGAAACTACTAGACCGAATCAAATGAAATTTGGCACAGAGATAGTTTGAGACACTAGGAAGGACATAGGCTACTTTTTGTCGCGATATAAAATCATCAGGGGGGTGAAATGGAGGATGAAAATTTGTATGGAAAATTCGACTTTTGGCGCGGGCGAAGTCGCGGGGAACTGCTGGTTTCTATTAAAGAGGTTGAAATAATTAACTTGCCTAATAAGCAACTTATCATAATAAATGTATTTTAATATACTGCATTTCTGTAAGTTTAGTAATTTCTAAATGTAAAAGGTATGTACTAATGCGAGTACAATTACATTTTGCACTATGTAATCATAGTGTTTTAAGTTTAAGTAGGTAATAAATAGAGTTTAAGTAAAAATTGAAGAAAAGAGAAGGTCTACCATGGGATAATGCCGATAAGGGTTTTTATTGCTGTGTAATTTATTACCGAGTAATTTAATTTTTGTGTTAGTTAACGTATAATTAACTTTTTCATGTACCCCTATAAGTAAAAGCAACGTGTTTCCGTAGTTACAAAACTGTAATGACTCTGAGTTACGTGTAATTTTTAATTAAAAAGTTATCTCGAAATATAAACAGAAAGCTTACGCATTCGTTTCCCGCATTACTTACCGATTCTTTAGTTCTCAATTTCCTTTACAATTTAAAACGCTTTTTTGTCAATAGAACAATTTATATGTATGTTGCATTTAGTTGGATTTATGTAAAGACACGATGACTTTCGAGATCGTATTTATTTTACAATAAGGCTTTGTGCTACGATTTTACTACTATAGTAATGGTCAGAAACCATAAAACATGTTGAGAACTTTTTCCTTTGTATAATAATGAATCAAAACTTGATCGTAAAAATATTGTTTAATTACAGGAATTTGTTTAGTCAAGCTACAACTTTTTAAGAAAATTCGTTTTCAGTTGCAAAAAGAACCTCTAGTTACAAGAACTTTCAATTACAAGGTAACACTGCGTAGTACTCTTTATCCTGTATAGTAGCCTACCCTGCTCCGAAACCCCTAATCGCATCATCAGTGCACAGTGGGCTCGCGACCGCGTCGCAGACAGCCACAATTTGCCCAGCAAGGCACGTTTAATATTAGAAGGCCTGATTTATGCCCAGGCCCGGTAATGAAGTGTCGCACACTACAAACGTGTTACACTAATTCACTAGCGACGATTAATAGCGGTGATGGGCGAAAAGTGTACCCGGTAAGGGTTAGGAAATTGACTGACTGAATTATAGTATAAAATTACCCGAAAGTAAAAACTGACATAAAATATAAAAACCTCAAAGTATCAACTGTCAAAAATATAAAGAAAAGTAACGCAGATCAATTAGCTTTGATTAAATTCACAAAGTATTTAAAAAATGCTTTTTGCTCAAAATGTATTCAAGTAAATACACGATGCAGAAACGTATACATACTTATAAGTTTTTAATAAAATTGTGATCATTTTCTATCGTATTTATATGACTTACCTGCTGCCCTTTTTTATCTATACTCTATACTAATATTATAAAGAGGAAAGATTTGTTTGTTTGTTTGTTTATTTGCATCGAATAGGCTTTGAAACTACTGCACCGAATCAAATGAAATTTGGCACAGAGATAGTTTGAGACACTGGGAAGGACATAGGCTACTTTTTGTCGCGATATAAAATCATCAGGGGGGTGAAATGGAGGAAGAAAATTTGTATGGAAAATCCGACTTTTGGCGCGGGCGAAGTCGCGGAGAACTGCTAGTTTTTTAATAAAGAATGAGGTAGATCTACTTATAATTAGGTCTACATAGTGGCTGCAAAAGCTCGACGTTAGTTGGTGTTGCTACACCGAGAATCTCATTGTTTCCTTTAAAGAATTGTCTTAGTTCTATTCTATATAAAGACATACGTAAATAATGGTACACAAAATCAATTACGACTTGGCATGCGACTGGTTGTCAATGGTCGGCAATAACAATTTGTTTCTGATAAAGATATCGGTTGGTTTGTTGTTCGGTTTGTAAAACACTTTTTGGTCAGTCTATTAAAGGAGTATTTTAGACTGGGCTAAGGTGAGGTCCAGCAAAAGTATAACAATTAAATATCTTTATTATTTTTATTTTATGCACAGAAACTTGAGGAATTTTTGTTATTTTATGGACAAAAACTTGAGGAATAATAAAGAGAATTGGTAAAGTCTGGAACTATCTAGCAAAAATATTTACAAAATCTATCTTCTAATACTAAAATAGCTTAACATTAAGTAAGTATTACAAAAAAAAATGTGACTTGTATTTCACACAAAATAATAATGATGTTCGTTTTTTGTTACAGGTAAGTCTATAATAACTGCTGAAGTTTGCGGCATTATTAGAAGACACTAGGTACGTAGGTAAAAACGTTTGCAGGTAAAATTAATTATGTGCAGGATGCACATGCCTAACGATACGACGCACTGTGCACCTAATAGTTTGACGGAATCTGATCACTCTGCGCACTCACCACTGCTCTTCGCATTATAGTTTCATACACTCCCAAAGCGGCATTCTTGCTAAGATAAGGCACAATTCACACTCGTGCCAATGGCTCGTTAGCTAAAAGTACGCGCCAACGTACTTAACGCATTAAAACTTCGACCAAAGTTCCCTCCGGCCCTCCGGACATGGCATTCGCATTATACGGAAAAATGGTCTTAATTAACTTCTTTATTTATGAAGAAACAAATTTAACTTATTAAGAACTGTTCCCGAGATGTCCGAGTACGCACAGGTTGTTTAATTGCTTTATTAAAATGAATATTTGCGCCTACATTTCGAAACCTTCAGGTGAGTTGTATAAAAAAAGGTGAAAGAAAAAAATAAAATAAATTTTGCTCAAAATATTTTCTGCCACTTACAACTTTCACACTTTTACCTAATATTCAAATTGAGTTTTGGTTGTGAAAGATCTTTTATTTAAATAAGTTTCACGCGTATAAGACGTCCGTCTATTTGTTCTAATTTATTATTATTTGCTCCAGTTCTATGAGTGGTACTTATAATTGCAAACGCTGCATGCAATTCATTAGATGTCACTACAATTTACCCGGAATGTATTTAATGTACCCCGCGTTCCAATTTTCATCACCAGAAAAAGGGAAAATATTTACAAAAAAAAAAACACAAAAAACGTAATAGAAAACACGCGTTGACATCACGCTCGTATATCAGTAGGGTGTTGATTCACTGGCGTATAAACGTCTGCACCACAGGAGGCGTCGCGACGAAAATAATTTCATACATCCGAATATTTTCCGGCCCATTTGTGGCACGATCAGCCATGTTACTTGAAAACGAGCGTTAATTGGATTACAACTTTTTTGGCCACTTTTTACCTTCTGCATGGGGGACTCTCCATCCATACAGCCCTATGGTCTCCCACATCTTACGTTTCCAAGCCAATAAGAACTTACCTGGATGACGTCAGTCGAGCAATGAGACGTCATTTTGAAAGCCAATCCAGTTAAGACGTACACAATTTGTATTTGGTACGACGACATGCTTCGTCACTCTACTTGTACGTACAATCGTGTCAAATTGGAATGTGTCACTTTTAAGGCCTCAAAAATTACTTCTTAAATAATATACTCTAACTTTCTAGCTTTAAACTAGTTATAAAATGCGTATTACACTTGAATAGATTTGGCAACCTAGATTTCAGTCAATTTCTGTGCCAATACACGTAAGTTTTTTTTTCTTGTAATTGCTACGAGTTAATCACGGAAGTTAAGCATATTTTTTTATTAATAAAAAAATCATTTGATGCAAAAATATTGCGAATGCGGCATCGATTACCACCTATCTCACATGGTATCTCTGAATGACGGAATTGAGTCATAAATATTAAAGGGCCAAATATGGATCACATTAATTTGGCCAATGATTTACTACCTGTCTCGTGTTCGAATACAATTACATTTACTTTATGCATGCAAAGAGCTTTCACATTGTACATTATGTACAATCTCAAAACTACACTAGCCTTTCCAATACGCCATAAAAATATGTTATAAGATGATACCTCGGACTATCAAGCTTGCATATGTGAAAGTATTTGGTAATTTAGGTAGTACATCCAGATTAGCTTTTTAATTATTTTACCACTACAAATTACTGTATCTACGTGACTTTTCAATACTTACCCCATTTGAATGTCGCCATTTTGCAAAGATATTTATTTCACTTGAAGTGTCAAGAGCTGGGTCTGATCCCAGATATCTTTCCGCCTCCATATTTCTCAAGGGTCCGAGGGGGTGCAGTCTAAATGACTCGATACGCCCCTGTCGCGTACACTCGCGGGAAGGGGCCGATAGTGTCAAAAAAAGATAAAAATAATATAAATTGCTCTTTTTCCCGAATTCTCTGCACCCTGTATACTGTTTATCGTAACGGCAGAAGACATTAGTCATAGATGTTGATTTAAATTGTGCAGTCTTGTTGCTTATTTATCGTAGTAAGGCTTAGTTGGGTAAACAGTGGATTTTGTTATGTTTGTTAACATTCAGGTTTAGAATAAAAGTATATACACAAAGCTCGTAGTATTTTCAAATTCTATAAGAGCTGGAGTTTATCAACACATGTTTAATCAGCCGACAATTTTGTATGGGAATTCTGTAAATTTAACCAACAATCTAGGTTTACCGACCGTTTATAATTCGTTGAACACGGGACCTAGATTGTCATTTTTGACCATTTATCAATCTTCTGGTTATTGTTGGTATTAGTTACTACTTTCAAATATTTTTTTATTACCGCTCTTAAATTTAATACGAAAAAAAAAACGAAATCTTGATTAACATATTTCGCTCAAAGTGGGTGCGTGTACATAATTCGGGCCGTAACTTAAAACAGTGTGTACCATAACACATGGTGCAGACACATAGTTGTAGAAAGCAATAATTTATCCCTCCTCATCCCAACTATTCCCTTGGCTCAAACATACATCTATGTATCTAAACGCGCTCAACATACAGCCCCTGGAAGAACCTGCAGTTTGGTTTTTCGCTGAGCAATTATTATTGATGTTGAGTTTTAAAAACTTAACCTTTATCTGAAAATCGGTTTGAACAAGGTAATATTGGTAGTTTATGAGATATAGCACATTTTCTACAACCACAAATACAACTTTGTCATTCAAACATTATGATAAACAAAATCATTTTTTGCTGGCGAAAAATATAGTAGCACATTGGTTAAAAGTGTAAGTGGACATATCATTTTGTTTATATAAAATATGGAATCTTCTAGGTTTAAGTTTAACTCGAACTTGGCTGGTTTTTGAATACTTACTTTTTTGAAACAAAAAATTCTTTAAAGCAGTATCAAAATCCTTTTCTCAGTCTGTAATCATCACAAATCGCAACTATGGGTTTGATGTAATTTTTTATTCATAAGCTTGGAATATAAAATTGAACTAAACCCAATTTTTGGAGACATTTTAGATACATCAAATTCATGTAATTTATCTTCGTTGTTGTTTGTTTGATAACAAGTTTCAAATATTTTCGTCCCTAAAGCTATTAAAATAATATTAATCTCGCATCCGAATCCACATAAGCAATTTACCTTATTCACCGCAAAATTCAACAAAATGGCCAATCTAGCCATTCTATCTCTTTAACCCTTCCAAATATGAAAGTTGCTCGCGAACACAGCGCGCTTTGTACAATGTATCAACGTTTTGATTCGGCCGCGCCATAAACAATACAATATATCAATATAAAGCAGACGGTGGCGAAATTTGAGCGTAGCGAGTGTGTGATATTTATGCGCGCGGTGTGTACGCACCTTTATAAACTTGTCGGGTGTTTTGTTTGCTTTTTAGTGCGTTAGGTACGCACTTAGGATATATGCAGCTCCATTAGACTTTGCATACTCGGATGACTGATTTAAGACGGCTCAAAGCTTAAGTTACCTACCTATGCTAACAAAGTATTTTCTTTGTGGCTCACCAATTTAAATTGAATTTAGAAAATGTTTTCACGCCTCCACATAAGAGACACATAAAATATACTTACAAAATAAAAAAAACATACTGCGTTTCTGTGTAATTGGAAATTTGAAAACCCTAAAACAAGAAAAAAATTTATATTTTTGAAATGGTTTCTTTACTGGCTTTCATTTGATACCCATATTGTTATGCTAAGAAAAAAAACAATCCCCCCTCCCCCCCTTTATTTCCATTTGCAGGCGCCGTTTTTTAAATTTATATAGCCTATGTCACTCTCACAATTTTGACAAATTCAACGACACCTCATATGTCAAAAACTGTCGAGCCGTTTGGGCTGTAGGGCGTGCCAAACAATTATACATACATACATACATACATACTTACATACATACATACTCTCGAAAAAACATAACCCTCTTTCCGCAGTCAGGCAAAAACATATTTATCGAATTTTCTAGAAGTAATGGAGACATAATATTTGTATTTCACATTTTATCCATACTAATATTATAAATGCGAAAGTGTATCTGTCTGTCTGTTACCTCTTGACGCTCAAACTACTTAAATGATTGAGATGAAATTTGGTATTGAGACAGTTCGAGACCCTGGAAAGGACATAGGCTAAATTTTGTCGCGATATAAAAACATTAAGGGGGTGAAATGGGGGATAAAAGTTTATGTAGGAAATCCAACTCTTGCGGGCGAAGTCCCGAGGAATTACTAGTATCATATAACTTACGCACGTACGATTATATCGAATATCGATGGAATCAAGAAAACCACATACATTAACAATTAGACCACTCAAAATGGCCGACAGTGACAGGAACTCCGCCAATGTGTACCCGCCTTTATGCACTTGTTCGATTTGTTTGGCTTGGCGTGAGTATTGCGAACGCGTTAGTAGTAAGGTACTTGTTTGGTCCCAACTATAGCTGCTATGCAGCGATAATACAGCTACGGTAATATGTCTTATCTCCTTCTTATCTCATCTTATCCTAAATATCAAGGAAACTATACCATAACGATAATTAGACCACGCATAATGGCCGACAGTGACAGGAACTCCACCAATGTGTACCCGCCTTTATGCACTTGTTCGATTTGTTTTGCTTGGCGTGAGTATTGCGAACGCGTTAGGTAGTTAGGTATGTACTTGTTAGGTCCCAACTATAGCTGCTATGCAGCGATAATACAACCGATAATACAGCTACGGTAGTGTTAGGTAGGCATTGCGCTTGGCGTGCGAGATGCGATTAGTTCACGGTACGTTTGATCTTTTAGCCTATTAATAATAGCTTTTCTAAAAACAATTAAATATTTTCTTAATGTAATATATTTGCGGATGTCTGTACAAAACTACAGGAGTACGCGTTGTGTCTTTAAATCCAACATTATTCTGGCAACGACGGTCAAAAAACGTTTTTTATATACCGTCACTTTTTTTACTGTTATAATTTAACTTTTAATTTTTTTTATATACCATCTCTTAGATTTTACCTTTCATAATTATGTATCTTCATTCTGTCCTTTTTAAACAGAATGAAGATACATAATTATGAAAGGCACATCTAAAGACAAATTGTTATTCCTCCCTATTATTTGTTGAATCCTCATTTTTTATCCCTCTAGTTAGCTGAGAAAATATTAATAAACAATGATTGTGTTTTACTTTTTACAAACGACATTGTACCATGATACTTGGGATTGTTAGGAAGTCCGTTCATCTACCACTGTTATATCTAGTACAATCAACCACGCCCCTCTCAATTATAAACCTTATCGCTTGCTTCTTTACGGTTCAAATAAATTCGCAGTTCTACGCTGTACAGCATCACACGTGGTGACTTCAGAGTATGCGTTGGCCGAAGACCAAGTATGTATCAGCCAGTTTGATTTGTGGAGATCGATCAAAAGGAATCGCCGTGGACATACTGATGAGTGCCGGGGTACACCTGTCTTATTGTTGTTGAGAAAAAGAGACAGCTAGAATGTGAAAGATCTAAAAGTAGTACATTTTTCCAAAATCATACAACCTAACTTAAATATGTTAGGTTTTAATAATTTTAAACTTAGATACCGAATTTCCCGGGATTTTAGATAAGATCCAGAATTGTACTAGAATAAAATATCTTTGGTTGTTATAAGAGATTAGTATCGATTTTCTAATGAACTAATGCAAAATTTCTATATTGTGCTTATATGACACTAGTCAAACTCCTTGATTAACAACAAACCATTTAAATATTCCAATAACATGTAAATGTTTCTATGTTAGTAAATAATATAACCGGAGAAACAATAAAAATATGAGCTCTACATTATGTTCTGGCTTCACCTTCCTCTCGTAACAAGTTCACAGACAATGTAAGCAAATCTCGCCTAGGCTGAAACTGAGCTGTCTACCTAGGCCATTGTTTCTCAACCTTTTCACTACTTATAAAGACCCCCAGCCGCATCTGTCTATATTAATATTTGCGATGATCTCAAAACAAGCTGTACCTATCAGTATCTGTTGTGATTTTAGGAAGTTATGCTATGATATCCCCAAAAACGTATTGGGAACCTACATGCTACCTACATGTGTCTAGTCTCTCATCTAGCATGTTATGTCTCTTACTGACTGTTTAAAAAGTTCGCATGATAGCTGCCACTACCAACTCAAATGTTGAGAAACTATGGCTTCGGTCTATCTAAGACAAACTGGTTCGCCTGGATACCATTTAAGTTCTGCCTTTGATTAAGTCATTTGACGTTGTTTTGTACGATGGAAATAATGCCAGGGCTAGAGTGTAGGGTGAGATTAACAGCGTAGAGTACAAGTACGGTGCGTGTAAGAGCACAACCATATAGCTAAAAGTAGGTATCTATAATAGTCAAATTTATTAATTGCCTTCTTACTCAAGTGACTTTTCATCGATGTATTCCAAAGAGACACAGAATAATGCTCCTTAATCTATAGATTTTAATTTTCTAAACCGCTTAATACAAATTGGTACATAGTTTCTGAGGCGCTTTAGCAAGCGGTTTATTTTCTATTTGTCGAATAGAAGAAACTCTATTAAAATATCTAAGAAACCGGGTATTTAAAAAAACAAAGACAATGCCTGTTAAATTATTTGTTAGCCAGACTCTATTTTAATCGTGTGTATGTTTTATCTAATTGTTTTTATTAACACAAGAGTCATGAGTCAGATGTTTCTCAAGCCAGATAATCTCTTAAACGTTATAAGTTCTAATTTTACCATCTCTACATTCCACGTCAACACTCGTGTGACTTTTAATCCCTGGCCTGCATTCATAAGATGATCCCAGTTTTGAAACCGCTGACTTATTTTCAAAACCGTTTTATTGTTTTTTTATTATCACGTACAGTGGCTAGCAAAATAAACTTTACATTTTCGTTGCAAGATAGCTTCTATTGCCTCTGCATAAGATTCCACTCCACAGTTTAGACGTTCATCGTCCGTACCTACTGTTGGAATAACTAGGCTAATCATGAGCTGAATTTTATTTTACAAGCACGCCCTTACCTAATAAGCCCTTTTAATAGTGCGTCAAATAAACTTTTCGGCTTGAAGCTTAAGACTGAACTCATTTAATGTTTAAGAACATTATACGTAACGATAGACAAATTGTAAAAGTAAAATTTAACGAATTTTTTAACCAAAAGTTCAGCTTGTAATCAGCTTTAGTTTTTTTAAATTTATTACTTACCTACTTTGAATACATCCTCTCACAAGGCGTGATTGATTGTAACGTAAATCTTTGCCCTGCTTAAGACCGAATTATAAATTAGGGTCAAAAAGTGCTACTGCATTCTTGGAACATTTTTTGGTAAATCATAAAAAATAACATTAACCTCGGCGAACGTGGTCATTCTCAGTATGCTACAATCTACCAATACTTCCTAGAACTAGTTATTTTGTTAACTTGATTTTACTAGACGCACAACTACGGTAATGACTTTATTTAATACATTGTACAAATGTTATTTTTCCTCCAAAATGGTGGGTAAATCTGCGGCAACGTACGCACGGCCGCACGTCCCCACTCGTACCTTGAGACCGCCTCTATTCCCTGTGTGATAAAAGCAGTTTTCGTAGTTCGAATGGGTAACCTGACGTGCTGCCGACTGTACGTATCGTAGATACGTATAGGTTTTTTCCTAAACTTTTGTAAACCTTGAGACATTTTAGCTACTCGCAACTGAGGCACAATTTGTTTTGCAAATAGTATGTTAAGTATTTGTGACTGAAGGAATTGTAATACTAATTAGCCGGCTTCTCTGGCTAATAAATTTTATTAAGCAGTTTAATCTTGTTACTTATCGAACAGACCCTTAATCATTAAACAACTCAAACATTATATGTTTTAAAGGGTTGTTTCCAGAGGTCCACGATTCTATTGTTCTTCTTTTCCTACCGGGTCCAATACCTTAGACACAATCTCTCTAGTTAAATTACTCCTTCAGCATTATAAAATAAGTCAATTGCACCGTGTATTGACTAGCTTGTAGACGACTTTTCGAAATCGCTGATAATTCAATAATTTTGCCGTAGCATGTACAGTGACTTTATTGTACCGAGAGGTACTGGTTTACAAGGCATTTTTTCAAAGGCAAAAAACTAGTGTTGTCCATATTTTTGTTACATACGACTCATCGACTCTGTCTATGCCTCATCTGGCTTAGTCTAGAGTCAAGAGCATGAAAAATAAAAATGGAAAAATATTTATTTCTTTACCAGTAAAGGATTACAAAATTTTTGGTTTGAGACCCTCTCTTAAGCATTTCAATGACTGTGTCAGAGAGTCTTGCTCTTTAGTAAGACATTTATACATTAATAAATATTTTAACTATTAATACTTTTTGATACAGTTTTTTAACAAAAATGTTATAAAATTACAGTTTTTAGCTAATGAAAATAGGTAAGTTTTTTTAAACAGTTTTAAATTGTAAGTTATTATTAATATCTCTACCTGTGTGTGCGAGTGTGTTTGGATGCGTGTATGTATGCATACCCATTTCAAATAAAACAAGAGTTCAATGATATAATATCTCACAAGTTAATTGAAGTTCTCCAGCAGTATCACATCTAGCAACTACAAGTATATATGCAACAAACACGGAAGATACTTCCACGCCTTGCCTCGCCGCGGCTTCGCAACACGGAATTGTTCTGAACTCTGATTAATTCCTCGCGCGGTGAGCTTGCTTGTTCGCTTGATGAATATGTTGCTGTTGATGAATAGTTGTTTCGTACTGGCACAGTTTTAGACAGGCGCGTTTGAGGGCTAATTGGAAGAAAAAAAATGTACGTATATAAAATGTTTTTTATATTACATTTGGAAACAATTTCTTGTCATGGTATACGAAGATGCCGCCAACGATTGACTAGAAACTAGTCTAGTCAGCCTATTCAGTTTTTTTAAAAGTATCTAAATCATAGTATTTAGGAAACATTTTAGCTTTCACTTTGAAGACGAAATTGAGAAAACTTCTATCAGACTTAATAAATAATAAATTGTTTCAACAAACACACCAATTACCTAGCCCCAAACTAAGCGTGAGCTTGTGCTATGGTGACTAGGATAACGGATAGAAATACTTAAATACATATAAACATCCATGACTTAGGTACAAATGCTCGTGCTCATCACACAAACATTTGCCCCTTGCGGGATTCGAACCCGCAACCGCCTGGTTTAGAAGTCCGGTGCGCGAACGACTACACCAAGACGGTCGTCGTAATGTCTTTAGTTTATAAGAGTAGCATGTGCATAATTTCAAAATGTTTAATATTCAAAATAGACGTGACTTAAGATTGGCGAATGAATCCAAGTTTAAATTGAATAATACCTCAGAGGTAAATTACAAACTGGCAATTTGATTGCAAAAACTTTATGCATCAATTTGTCGTAATTTGTCACCTTACTCCGTCTATATCAACTGTCAATTTTAAGTGACACGCTACTTATCTTTTGAATTACATTAATTAGAGGTGTGGCTGTAATTAATATTCATTAAGTCACCTTTTAGCTCACAACAGTAAACGCGTATCGCGGTCAATAAATTCACTGGACGCATCGGCAACCCTGATAAAGATGGCACGGGAAACACGCAAAAATCATCCACGCAACTGTCAACCTTACGACCTTGATATAAGACACAGGCCTTGCCCGCAGGAGGTCTGTACAAAAAATGTTCGCAATTTTATTAAGGGAGTGTGAGCTTTGAGCCGTTTTGAGATAAGATATAGGTTTTTAAGTAGATTTATCGTTCATAGAATATAATTATGAAGGTTTCATCGCGAGTCTTAACAAGCTGATTATTATTTTTTTAAGTTACTAAACTCATCTTCGGTTGTAATCGATTTGATTAAATGTAAATAGAGAGCTTGTGACGCTTGTATCCTACACTGCCTTTAGGTTGTTGGACATTTAATGTCAAACAGAAAAGATCTTAATTTTAGATGTCCAGTAGATAGCACATTTTTAATTACTAATATTACTTACGTGATAGAACAAGAGATATGCCGTCCGTATCAATTTCAGTTAGATACACTGACCAATGCTTAACATAAAATAGAAAATTGAATTTGTAATACTGCTTTCGTCTAAGGATCATCATCATCATTATCATATCATCCTATAGCAGTTTACTGCTGGATAAGAATAAGTCGAGTTTATTAACAAAAGAACATGATAATTTTAATATCTAACCTATCCAAATGACGAAACTCATACACAAATTTCGCGTAAGTTTTCAGCTATATTTTTGCTTTTAAAAGTTAAAGCTGAATTAGTAGCTTTACATAAAACTTGCTTAGCCATTGTCTTCCATAATTTTCATCAAGTCATATATTTCAAGAAAGTACTCTTCAGAGACCGACAGCTGATGTATTTGCATCACAAATAGCGCGATACTAATCTTAGTGCGAACCGAACTCAAGTCAGCACTAACCTTTATGCACAGTCTACTATACTATGTAAAGCAGTATGTGAACTCTGTGCAAATGTAATAGACTTTCACGTTTATTTATTAAGCATTACATTCAAATTAAATTATTATTGCTTTGTCTACAGTTTAGATGCCATCATCTTCTTTTATGAGTTTATCAGGTTTCTATAGAACCTTAGTCTTAACCGTCATCATTATGCCATCAATGACTCTTTTGAAGCATGTTATGACTTGTATTCATTACCGTATATATGAGCTGTATAACTTTTATTTTATTTTATTATGTTCTTTATTCAGCCAACCGTTCGTCAGTTCTTTGTACCTTTCCCTACCTGCCATGCACCATGCACCTTGATGCACAGCAGACATTGCTTCTATATTTTGAGGTAGCTTATTTAAAAAGTGCCTTCTTAGCAGGTTGTAAGAGCTATAAGATAACTAAAGGCTCTCTAACCCTGGGTATATTTCAGAAAACGTTCATATTGCTATGCTATACGAACTGAAACACACGATCACTCCTGTAGTTTACTTACTGTTTCACACTCCAGCCAACCTGCACTGTGGCTATATTCCCGCCATTGTGCTCGCTCAGCTCAGCGCATGCATCCCGCGGACTAAATGCAAATGCATCATAATGCGGCGCGGTGCATAAATCAACGGTGACCCGCCAGTGATAATCTAGCCGCCGCGATAAACTGTTATCTTTGTATTTGTTTATAACTTAATCTGTATGAAAAGAATACATTTCAGGAATCTCTGGTTATGCTAGACCAGTGTTTTTCAATCTGTGGATTTCGCGAAGTAGGGCTCCGGAGGTCGGGCGTCGCCGAGAAAGGAAAAGTCTAAGTTCTAAAAGCCAGAGTGCATTATGTGATATAGGAATTAAAATAGAAAAGTCAAAAACGTAGTTTTTAAACCATGTATTATGTTTCCAGACACAATATAATATTAATTGTTATCAACCCACCCGCGGGTCTTATGGGGTTTGACAGGTTAAATAACTAGCTTTTTGTCTGTGAATGGCCCAAGTGTGGCTACCAGAATTTTCTGAACCCGTAAAGAGCTTGTAAATTGAAAAACACTATGCCTGATACGAAACACCAACTTTTGGTAAATAGACCTGTGACATTAAATTTTTGACGCATTGTGCGTCAGTGAGATCCACCAACCTCTGATCATTGATCTGCATAACCAATCAACATGTAAAAACAATTGACACTGTTCATAATCATGTATCCGTTCATCTTAAAGGAAAAAAAACACGGACTTGATGAAAATTGTAGGAAAATCTAAAATTAAATTCCATTGTACTTTCGTATCTATCTGTAGTGCCTACTATGACAAAGACCAAATTTATTTAGGTAGACTATTATCCGCTAAAACCATAAATAACGTTTTGATGTAACTGGTTTAAAAATGATGAGTTGTGAAATGATACGCCATGTCTAATTGTTAATTCTTTTAATTTCTGAACAATGGACACCGTAACATATGCGGGCACAATACTAGCTTATGTACAACTAATAATAAATTTCGGGTTGAGCATCCGAAGCCAATTTGGTAAGAGAAAGGGTTGGTTTGCTTATTATTCGCCGTAGACGTATTAAAATGGGAGTCGTTTTATGAAAATTAAATACGGGTCCGTTTTGACCTTTTGTCTATGACCACATGTGCCTGGGGTATGCAAATGACGCATGGATCGGGTTTCGGTCCACAATACCTAGTTGATTAGGTGCATAACTTTCAATAGTGTTATGTAAAACTTGACAGATTTTTAGCGTTCTCTGAGTAAATAGTTGGTTGTGGAAAAAATGAATTCGAGTTGGAGCTATAATAATATTTATTTATTTCTTTATTAAGGTAACAAACAGCTGTCTTATAGTACATTTAAAAAGGTAACAAATTAGCTTATACACTAGCATGTAAAGTTTCCAATGCTAACTTTTACAATAAGTGCCAATAAGAAGACATATAATATGTAGTATACTTAATTAAAAACCAATTAAAAATCACCTTGTAGATTTCATAGAGATTAAATCGGTTGATTTTAGCATTTCAAAATAGTGACTCCAGCTGCCGAAAATATGTTTTTACAAACACATAAGTTCAAAGAGGAATTTCAGAATAAGCCGCTTTTAAAACCACTTAAAATAACACACTAAGAATCTCCAACAATTCTCACATATTCTTCTACCACGCATCTTTTGTTGTGTCATAAACTATTTCTGTGTCCGTTAAAATACCTAGCGCGTATAAAATCATTAGCAGCACCGACAAAACGTATGTGTATGTTATACGTCATCCTGTCAACTAAATGCGTTTTGGTTATACTGAAATTGCATGATAATTTTGATTTTAGAATCCGACACGACCGCGTTGACGCGTCATGCAAAAATATTGCGCGAATTGTACCTACGCTCGTATGCGCGGTGCATTCTCGATTTATGGGGCCGACTGTACACTGTAGTGCGTCTGTTTTTGTTTTGGACGTGCAACGGTAATTTGTATATTTTGCATACAATTATTTCGTCATAAAGTTGCTGCGATTTTATAATACAGCAAAAGGGTTGTTAGACTCTAAAGTGTTATGACAATTTTGTACAAGAACTTTGTGGTTTTCACTTACAGCCAATTTTCTTTATGCTGAGCAAAGGCTAATTACGGAGCATAAGTAATTGATTTTTTAAGGGTACACTCTAATATTTTGATGAGACGAGGAGCTGCCAAATAGCTTTTAAAGGTATTTTGGATCTTAAAACTTTTGTCTCTTGCCTAAAACACCGCTTTAGGATCCATAAATTCTCTACTATCAATCATATTTATCACGATCCGTCTGTACCAGTCTACATAACTGACATTACGCATTAAACAAACACACTCGTGCTTACATAGTTTGCTTGCATAGTCGGCATCGGCAAAAACAAAGTGAATACTGTGCAATAATGTAGTGGGCGAATCTTATATCTATCCATGTATCTATGCACTGTACTGACTAATTGAAGGTAAGGCACTAAAACTGTATGAGGTCATACAGATAATAGCTCAAAAGTACGCGGAGTATTTGATAGATATGTAACGCTGCATTTGGATACCTATTATGCCTGTACTTATAGATGTCGTGGTCGTGCAAAGGCCGAGACACGCATTCTTAGCTCAGATACCTGCAAAGTAAAACGTGGATGACATAATTGTTTCAAATATTGAAGTAGTTGTTACTTGAATGAACACACAGAACAAATAAAATACCGTCTTTCTTCCAAAAGACTGGTTGTCTACATAATTCTGTATTCAATGCATACTAGTTCGAATCGTAATTCTTCAAATTTATGGAAGCTTTACCTACGAAATTTGTGCTTTCTAATTTAGGCTGTTGAATTAGATTTTTGGGCTTAAGGGTCTACCTCCTAGTGGTCCATCCCGGGAAACGACACCACAAACTATAGTTTGTGATGGAGGCTGAACGATCCTTACAGCGGTGGTAGGCTTCGTTAGGTGCCGCTTGGTAGCTAACACTCTCCCACCGAAACCCGGCGCCAAGCAGCTAGCTGTGTTCTGTCGGTGAGTGGGAGTGCCAGAATACTGGGTGAGCTCGCTTCACCGTTGACTCTGTCTATGCTATGTCTGGATTAATCTAAAGCCAATAGTAAACCCATATCAAATTTAAATAAAGGTACCAGTAGAAAAATGAGGTATAACTTTTTCCAGCTTGGAGGACGGAAAATCGGTATTACATACCGTTTTTTTGCTTATCTCACTAACACCCGAAATTAATAACCGTCATGAAAACGAAGATTTGAAGTCAGTAGATAGATAGATATACTTTATTGCGCAATAAAAAAGAGCAAAGGTACAGTGAATTTTAAATTTAAATTAACTTAAGTTTGCGTATCATTTTTTTATTACTAATTAGCAGACATTAGACTACAATCGCATCTGATAGTAAGCGACGATGCAGCCGAGGACGAGTCATGTCTGACTAAAACAGCGTATTCACTCTTAAAGGAATCCTGATCATAGTATTTAGGAAACACTTCAGGCGGCAACGAATTCTTGGATTACAGATTGGTTATAATTTCGGGCGTAAAAGACTATCGAACTTATCAGTTTTACTATATGAAAATAATAAAGTTTGGTTGTGCTTGAGTCAAATAAACAGTAGAACCTTTTAGCTATAAATAGGTATACAGGGTAGGCCATGGGTGAGTGCCCTCAAAGTAGGTAAATTGATCGACAGGCAGACAGACTGATGTCATTACTTAAACCGGCAAATTGAGGAACCCACTTGTCAACGAGTCGAGAAATCTTTAATGACATCTAGCTCACGATAACTGCCAAACGCATCACAGCTCGAAATAAGGTCTGATCTGTTTGGTCATGTGGATGTAATCTGAATGGGCTCAACGCTCAACGCAAGATCAACCTCTTCAAAAGTCTTTTGAGACCCAAGGTTCTGCCTGATTGACTTTTGGACATAACCTACTTCATTCTTCGATACATAGATCTATTAAATCACCTCTTTAAAAAAAAACAAGGTAAAAAAGTTTAAAGTAAATTTTCAAGCATTTAATGTTTTAAAAGTCACACGGCGCATACAATAGCAACTTTCCTTAGATAATAGTCCTTAAAACCAGAGCGAAACAGAGCATAAATAATTCATCGTCTACCGACATGATTCCTATGATTCCCTATTCGGCCGTTCAAGTCTAGCCTAACCAGGTCAAAGAAGTGAGAAGGCAGCCCACTCTAAGATCTCTACGTAACGGTTTTAGTACGAACTAACTCGTAAATGAGGTCGTTATTTTTTAAGTTGCCAATAGATAGATAGATAACTCTTTATTGCACACCATAACAGAAAAAAGTTCAACTTATTGCTATAAGTGATATCTTTCAATACAAAAATGTAGTTTCTAAATAAATTTACTTAATCTATCTTCAAAGTTACGGAGAATTTAAGACCTTTGATTGCTTCATATTCTTGATTCTCTGGCACATAGTCATGTCGATGTGTATCTTGCTAGATGCGTCAATCATTGAGTTTTAAGAGCTCTTTACATTTCTTAGCTTATTTAGGTCTAAAACTTTTTTAACATTATCAGCTGCAGGATGCTTAATGCTAAAAATTGGCCTTCTCCATAGATTTCCAAGAATGATATGTTACAATCCATCCTGCCGTCTTTAAATGGTCTTAATACTTCTTGATATAAAGTTACTTGCATATAAATGTTATTCTTTGCAAAGTGACGATCGTGTTGGTGTAGTCGTTCGCGCACCGGACTACTGAACCAGGCGGTTGCGGGTTCGAATCCCGCAAGGGGCAAATGTTTGTTTGATGAGCACGAGCATTTGTAACTAAGTCATGGATGTTTATATGTATTTAAGTATTTCTATCCGTTATCCTAGTCACCATAGCACAAACTCACGCTTAGTTTGGGGCTAGGTAATTGGTGTGTTTGTTGAAACAATTTATTTACTTTATTTATTTATTTAATCCACTGTCTTGTCGAAAATTGCCGAAACCAAAGTTTTACTTTAACCTCAACAAAACACCAATTAATTCTGTATACATAATGTAACATGGGTTTTGATTAGCAAAACCCACAGCAGGTTGGGCCACCCACAGCAGCTAAATCAAAGCTTCCACAGTCTGATTGTCTCCACACTTAACCCTTCTATTCGCGTCATAAAGTTGGGGAATCGCAAAAATACTAACATAATGCCATTTGCATATTTCTTTGTTTTTTCGCGGTGGGTTTCAAATGTCACCGCAGTCTGGGGTGCGAAAGGCCCCATTAAAGAGGGTTTAGTGTATTAAAAATCGTTTCACGTCCTTAGCATTCTTGAGGTTATAGCGTTAGTGAGTTCGACCGCGAAACGGGGTGAATATTTATGTAATAAATAAAAGGGATCGCACGTAAATAACGCTGGGTGCGCGTCTCGACAAATGTATAATCGGATTGTTTTGATACTTATTTATTGTGTTATTGAAATTCGAATTTGGTTGAATGAAAAATGGCCAGCAAAGTATAAAGAAGGTGGTTGCGTTATACTACTACTACTACACACTATTCGCATAATTTAAAAAGTAATGTAAAGAATTGTGTAGTAGCTTTAATCCAACACAATCTTGTTCCTATTGATGACTTACAACAACTGTGTTGATGAGCTAGAGAACATCTAATTTAATCATTACGTGTTCAAGCCTGGAGTTCATTAGCACGTCTTAAATTTTTAATAAGCCGGTTTAGCATTACTTTACATATGTTGTATGGGAATTCTGTCAAATTAACCTACAATCGATGTTTACCGGGTGTTTAAATTTGGTTAACACAGGGCTAAGAATTGCTCTCTTTTATAGTCTTCTTGAGATTTACAAAATGGCTACTTACAATGGTTTTGCCGTGATAGCTATTTTTTTATTTTAATATCAGATAGGTATGCACTTACCGGCTTGATCCTAATTTTGGATAGGTACTTACTTCAGCTCTTCTTGAAGGCGCGTAACACCTAATACCTCCAGTCACTGGAGTAGACTTGAAGTCTACACGGCCGGAAGTAGTCGTCCCGGCAATAGCAGTTCCGCTGCCGACACTCGGCTCACTTCCGTCGTCTGCGAGGGTGCTGCTTCCTCCGAATTGTTTATATCTTCGGCAAATATCAAATGACAAGTGAGCTTATTTGTTTTATTGCTCTATTTTTTCGGGAGGGTGGGATGACCTTTAGTATAAATTTGAATTTTCAAACGCGAATAAATTCAGTTTATTATGAACGATTAATGAAGAGATGGAGGCACATGGTGCATCATTCGATGCAAATAATGGGTCCATTCCGGCATAAAAGTGTACAAATATGCGAATTAGTTTTAGTATGACCTTACGATTATTATCAATCTTCATTCGTAACACACGTATACGTACAAATGTACATTACTGAGGATCGTGATCAATATGTGAAATGAAACACACAAACATGACGAATTACTTGGCATTTATAATTAAACATTCGCCTTCTCCATTTATACCTAATTCAATTTAAAGTGTTATAATTTCTATAAGTAAATTTCTATACCTATTTAATAATAAAAAACTTATTAGCACTTCAATCCTCACAAAACAGGCTTTCGTCTGAGCTCCTACTAATAATTTGTGGAGCAAATGACACGAAAAGAGATAACACTTTTTAACATTTAATAGTAATTAATGATGATAAAAATACCAATTTATGAGCGAATGAAGCGTTATTGTCACCAAAAAATGCTATTTCTATGGTATCTCCACTCCCCTACCATTTGTGCCATCTGATGGCAATGACGATTTATTGCCATTAGAATATGGAAATACGCCGCCGGCTGCAATGGGTACTCGGCTGCTTTTAATTTTAACCGAAATTAATGAGCATTTGGTTATTCTATCAAGATTATTAGATAATTACGCGTAGTTTAATATATCTTGGAATAAAATTATTCTAGTACGCAAGATGGTGGACAATAGTATGTACATAATTAAATGTTTTAAATAAGCATTTTATTAAGTATATAAGAAAGATTCGCAAGAGTTCAAAAAGGCGTTATATAACAGTAGCTCCAAATGAATATCATAATACTCTTGTCCTTTATGTTTAGAATTTTGTTTAAGATTGTCTTAAACAAAATAATATAAGTTTAAATAAGAAACACGCACACGGGTAGGATTTGAACCCACGACCTTTGGCTAACCGGGCAAACGCTCTTACAAATTTTTGGTGTCTTATTTAAACTTATATAAATAAGAAAGAGCACTGAGTGTTAAGAAATATGAAAAGTGTCCTTTAGTAATCAACTGATAATGAATCATTAACTGTTTGATCGTCATATTCACTCAAGAGCGAACTTTACATTAAAAAAAAAACATTGTTCATGGTATTTCTTTACACACTTCTTATACTATCATCTCACGAATGCTCAACTATACTATGTTGGTATCGTCACAGATTATATAACATGTATCGTTAAGAATTATTGTTTAATATAGCGGCGAGTCCGCACAGAGACGCACGAAGTGAAAGTCCAAAAAATTCTAACAGTTACATAAAAACGTTGAGCGTTATCTATCGATAAACACGCCACCCCATAGAGAACCAATAAGAACAATAATAAATAACTGTTATCATATTTCGAGTATGCTCCTGGCCGCATCGCGAAAGATCCAAACCAATATATCACTAGGAATTTACGAGGCAAGATACGACAGGAAAATTGCAAGAATGGTGGCGCAATCTATCTTAGTTGGGTTGTAAGGGAGGCTGGGCTCGACCCAGAGGGTGGGTGAGGGGAAACTTCGAGAGGTTATTAGTCCAAGCATCTGTTGTGAGGGCGTGATGAAACTGAGGGTACACGGTAACAAATCTAATTGCACTGTAGGCGCTTGTACGCTGAGTTATGGCACCTCATGTGGTAGCTAGTAATTTGTGATACCTGGTCACCCGGGGTGCGGGTGAAAAGAGAAAATCTCATGGTCAGCGAGATTTTTCCGAGTTGTAGAAATATCTAGACGGTATAGATATGACTTGCCTACCTATGTAGAAGCTTGGAATACTTTTACTTGTATTTGTTTTGAAGACGAAAATGACCTATTTAAATACATAAATATCTGTAGCGTCTTGAAATACAATAGTTGATCATGATATGGAATTTTCTCCTGGTGATTTTTACGTAACTACGTATACGTACTGCATAGCAATAATGCTTGAAAGGCACAGATTCCATATATTTTTTAATTCATTCTGTTAAGGGTATGAATCACAGCATCTTGACGTCGATCGCGAATGCTGTTAGAAATATGAATATTTGCTGAATAAGTAGAAATGTAGGTACTAAAACGAGCTAAGTAGCTTCATAAAGATTCTAACGCATTTCCCTGGAATTCTAGAAAAAAAGCTCCAAGGCGTTTCCAAGAGTTTCCAGTACAATACGTGCTTAATCACATTATCATTGTCAAGTCATTATATTTATAATTAATGCCAGCGTTACATTTCATCGTGTCGTTAAAACTGTGCTTCTGATGGCGTCCAGTTTACTACAATTCTAAGTAGCGCTACCTTGTACGGACAAGAGCACTTTAAGCTTTACACAGCAGAGTCCTATGCAGTTGCAATAGGGTCAATTTTGCTACGAAAATGTTAAATCTGACGTGCAGGCGACTGTTCACTATTTCGGAGAAAGGTGTAGGCGGCGAACTTTTTGTAGGCCCGTTTGACGCGAGATAACAAATACGAAAACTCAAGTTCTACCGTGTACCCACCTCATACAATCTTTTTATGCTTATCTTTCTGTGATTTATGGCCGCCCGTGCAACGGGAAAGAAAGGAGGTATACAAAAGTAATTTATTTTTTACGTTTGTTTTTCTTGTCTTTCCATCGGGCCTGGCCACGAGCGGACATGTTTTTCGAGTTAGCATTTTTGAAATGTCCCAACATGATTTATCATTTGACCCCAGAGTGGGCGTGCTTGCTTACCCGATCGGTATTTCGAATTTAAATGCATAAATCATAATGTATAAATACAATAAACGCCACCTCTTTATTATTTTGATTTGTGGAGTGTGACTCCCAAAATATACGAGTAGTGCGGTGCAGTGTAAAAATAATGTCGCGGAATGAATGCGCTAAAACATGCCAAAAACTGGTTTTTATCTAGTGACGATCTTCTTGCAGCGAAATAAAATTACTAAAATTTATGTCGTGGTAAACATCCTAAAATTAGATTTAACATAATGCCTTTAGATGAACACATAATATAATATAAACATCTTCAAACACTTAAGTGTATAGTGTGTGTACTTTTGTTTTCCCGGGGAACGTCGCTTACAAATTTTGAATCCGTTAGAAGGTATGTTTATACACTTATTTTGCTAAAATGAAATTCGAGGAAAGCCGGCAGACTGAAATCCTGAGCAGTTTCTTAAATTTTCACTTGTTTTATTTTAAAAATACATCACTAAATAAAAGAAATTAGCTTTGCCACGATCTTCATTTGATTTTACCACGCGTATTTACCAAAAGATTTGTACGTTTGGTATATTCGGTTTTCTGTTCGGTAAATATAAATAATATTGGTAAATATGTGGCAGGAATGTAACAGATTTTTGACTCGCTCATAAATTTTAAAATCGACCACTTTCGTGACTTGATAAAAAGTTCACACGTTCGACAAGTTCTGTTCTCTCAATTAAGCGTCTTTGCCGGACATGTGGCCGAAATATTCATCACTTGCCCAGTGTGCCCAGACGACATGTCACCAAATGATTTATAAAAACCGGCTAAGCGCGTGTCGGACATTTTAAAGCAGAGTTCTGTGGCACCGAAGATTATTTCCATCTAATGGATTCCCTGAAAATAAAAGTTCGGTAATCACATCACGTTGCCTGTACAATCGTTAATTGATAAACATAAGGTACCACTGTTAACACACTTTGACTTGTTTATTCATTATTTTCTCTTTTCAATGTCTAAAATGATGGTTTGTGAAATTATTAACTTTTGTTTTCGTTTACAGAACCCTAAATACGAGGGTCAAACTGAAAGTTCTTAGAAAATCAAAAACTGATTACATTAGCCAGTTATTAGTTTTATTATATCTTTTCAAAATATTGTCCATTGACGACAATACACCGCTGCATGCGATGGAACCACTGGGAAAAGCACTTTGCCCACTCGTCCTTAGGGGTCTCTTCAATGGCATCGCGATACGCAGCCACCGCTTCTTCAGCATTCATAAACCGCTTTCCTTTAAGTTTTTCTTTAATTTTTGGAAATAAATAATAATCACAAGGCGCGAGGTCGGGGCTATACGGCGGGTGACCCAGTAATTCAACGTTTGATGTCGCCAAATAGTCGATCGTTCGCTTGGCGGTGTGCGACGAGGCGTTGTCGTGGTGAAGGAGGATCCTACTGCGAGGTTGTTTCTCTCGAACTTTTTCCAAGACAAGTGGCAAACAATTGGTAGTGTACCATTCTGCAGAAACTGTTTTTTGATCCTCTAACACAATTGTTGCGAAATGACCTATCCTTCCAAAGAACGAGGCCACCATTTTTTTTCCCGCACTTCGATCTCTCTTCACTTTAGTTGGCAACTCCTCGAAAGGAAACACCCACTGAGCAGATTGTCTTTTGGTTTCAGGATCATAACAGTAAATCCAGCTTTCGTCACCTGTTAGTATGTCGAACACAGCATTTGAGTCACCTCCGTTAAATCTTTCAATCATTTTACGGCACCAATCCACACGATGGAGTTTTTGAGCCTTAGTCAAATTATGAGGTATCCACCGGGCGCAAAGCTTCCTGACCGCTAAATGTTCGTGGAGGATTTTGTGCACTTGACTCATACCGATGCCTAAGCTTGTCCGAATCTGCTGATAGGTCACTCTTTTGTCAGTCTCTATCATACGCCGCACAACACAGATGTTATTTTCAGTCGTCGCCGTAGAAGGCCGTCCCTCACGTACATCATCAGTGAGATTAGTGCGACCACGTTTAAACTCATTAAACCAGTTGTAAACAGTCGCACGAGATGGGGCTTCATCGTGAAAGGCCAATCGTAGTCTATCATAACTTTCTTGTTGACTTAAATGACATCGAAAGTCATAAAAAATCATTGCACGAAAATTTTCTCGTGTTAAATTCATTTTGACGTGACACAGACAATTTTCAATTTGCCGCCAAGTCGTAAAACAAATGACAAATGAATGAAATATATACTCAGTAATATTGGCAAAGAGTTCTATTTTCAAATTTTAGAATATTTTTTTTATTATATTGTTTATAAGTGGCCAGTTCTAAGAACTTTCAGTTTGACCCTCGTATATAACATGTAATATAATTAAGTCTTTTGGTTTCAGGTATGTCACTTTTGCCCGGGGAAAGTCGCTTACGCATTTTAAAACCGTTAGAAGGTATGCGTTTTGTAATTATAACCGTTTGTAGTTATATTTCTGTTGTTAACAAGAATTTTTTCGTCATTCCGCGTGGTAATGCTCACTTAGAGGCGGTAATTGTCGTGTATGTCGAAAATATTCCACGCAAGTTGTTGATATTACTGATTTTTATCTTTTATGTTAGCGGAAAGTCAAAGCTTGGAAAATATATTGTTTACAGAGCCTCATTAATTCTAATTAGAAAATCTACAATCAAGTAATTTATGTAATCTTAGTTACTTTACTAAATATCAGATTTCCCCAATCAACCGCTTCCAACGTTCCACTTGCGTCACAAAATACAGTGCTTGCGTCGAATAAAGCCAACCGTCAAAAACAAAGCCCACACGTGATAGCACAAAAAAGCATGCATTATGAAGATTGTGCATCTAGCCAAGCCAAGCAACGCCTAACTACAGTTGCCAAAAATTGAGCGATAAATAAAACTCGGGTATACTGCATGCATTATGGTCCTACCTTATCTTAGTGAATTTGAAGCCAAGAGTCGACCATTAAAATGCATTAAAATTACCTGTCTCGAATGAAAAATAAGCGGTGCTTACGGACGTTTAAGACTGAAAGAGAAATTACTGTTTGTCGAACTGGATTGAGTAATTTGTGTACATTAAACGAATTTTAGAGTTCTGCTGTTACATGGAACCCCAGTCTGTTGTTACACTATTCATCGATTTAAGGCAAACTTGGTATTTAATAATTAGGTATGTACATATGAGGCATTGACGTCATTCGCTTTTAAGGAATAGTAAAGGAGCATTCGTTGATTCGATGAAATTCACGTGTCATTGTGACGTCTGTGTCTTTCTACTGAGTGACTTTAGAATTCCAAAATAATATTAATAATAATAACTTTAATTTTATCCAAGTTTCTAATGTGTGATCGTAAGAAGGCCGTCCAATATTCGTGAATTACTTACCTACTCGTACTTATATTACATTTACACGATACAAGAAAAGACATCAACTGTCTTAGTTTCTAATACAAAATTAATTACTTCTATGTGCATTTTTGTGTAAATTAATACTGTGTGTGGTGTGCAATAAAGAGTATCTATCTATCTACTTATTTATTTTTAGAGATCCGTACCTTTTATTGCTCACACTTGGCCAATTTTCGTGTATGAGGTCACCCCGCGTGTGGGGTAGCGAGATTGTACGTTCCATCTTAGTGAATTAATGTTCTGCCAACCCAGGGTGGATGAAATGATGCTACGAAAGCTTCAATGAAAGGTTTTCATGAAATTACCCGTATCGATACGTAAGTGTTTGATTGATCTTTGAAAAGTCGTATCAACTGTTATTAGCTGCGACATATTGTGCGGATTTTTGTTTTGTCAAACTTCTTTTAAAGCGCCTAAATTTTTTTTTAGATAAAGTTGCTCTTAAATCTCGGTGTTTCAGATGTTATATTCATTTATGCGGTAATTCATGTGCGACATAGTTATCCTAATCCGAATCGAAATATTCAGTGAATTGTTTAGTATTTACTATGTTGTTTATTTATATATTGTTTATATTAAAAATGACATAAATTCTTAATAAAAGTTTACTTTACTTTTGTACAAAATGGACTATTGAAATTATAACGTTTCATGTATTTACAACGTGTTTGTTTTTGCTATTATACTCGTATTATACATTTTAGACATTTGGACATTCACAGCTTTCATTTATTCCCCATTAGTTGCTTGTTTTGTTTCTCTTTCCAACAATTTAACACTGAATGAAAAGTAGAAATAAGCGGTGTCCACTGTCCAGTAAATTTCCACTTAAGAGCGGTGCTGCGTTGCGGTGAATCACGTAGGTCTATTCGCATTCCGGACATATCGCAGCCTCCTCGATTAGACGGACGTGTCGCGGGTATATTGAGCAACTGGTCTTACTGACAACTGTCCGGTTTTTTGTAATGTTCTTTTTGAATACTTAATTAAAATAAAACTTTATTGTGTTCTCTTAGAAAATATTGGATTTGATAATCCGTATTTAAAGGAGCTTGAATGCAGACTTTACACGTTCGTTGCAATATCGCCATCACAGCTGCAGAAATAATAATAATAAATAAGTTATAATAAGAATTGTGTCAGCAAATACACCAATTACCTAGCCCTAAGCTAAGCGTGAGCTTGTGCTATGGCTGGGATAATGGATATACGTACTTAAATACGTTTTTAAACATCGAGACTTAGATACAAACGCTCGTGCTCATCACACAAACATTTACCCCTTGCGGGAACTTGCAACCTCTAGTTTTCTAGTCCGGAGGGCAAGTGCAAGTACTATACTAAGACGGTCGTCAAATGCCGCACTGTTTGACTTAATGTGCTGTCGTTTGTAATAATAACTCTGCACCAGCGTTCTTCGTGTCTTGTCAAATCAAAAGCAACTTAAACAACTAAAAGCTGGATTTCGGCACAGTTTCTTTACACCTTAATTCATAAGCCTTATCGCTAGATCTTTCACTTACCACAGGTACTTACCGGAAAATTGCCAACGCTATTGTCATTCACCGCCGACGTCGGTTGTAGCGAAGAATACCCAATGTGGGGAATTCTCGCATGCACTCTTTCTATTATTAGACCTGCGGCACACTAAATATAGATCCAGATTTTACTAATTCGACGAAGTCACTACAAGGTTACAATTTATAAATAAAGTAAATAATAATAAGTATAATAGACAGTGTATTAGTACCTTAAGCAAATACTTTTACGTAGAGAGCAATATTAAAGCTCGAAAAAAACTTCATTCTAATTTACAATTCTTACCTAGACGCTGTGAAACATTGCCTTCCTATGTAACTTAAAATAAACATAGAAATCCATAAGAACTGGCCAGTACTGCCAATTTATGCGCTAATTTAATTGAACATCGGATTTATGCTTAGAGAATTGATTTGTTTGATATCGCTGTTTCACGATCGCGTTATTGAACTATCGGTCTTTTTCAAACGATATCTTAGGCAGAATAAAAAAGTGCATTCGTTAGCTTGCTCATAATTTCTTCAATGCGCCGTCATTCGCCGAATGCACCCTAGTGGGTGGCAGGGCTAGCTTCATAATTGCGAGCACGCGTACCCTTGAATACTGCAGCGTATGTGGCAGCAAGTGACAATCGCGGAACTGGTCTTCATAAATAAAAAATATATTAAGTCAACTGCTCGAGTGGAAAGAAAATCTTAGATACAACTTGAAAGGTAGGCCCATGATGTCGGAGACTTCAAGAGGTAATAGATGAGTTCCCCTGTAACATTTTCCGCTATTTGTCATAACCTGAACCTCGAAAACAGACCAAAAATTATCATCAGCTTCCCATACAAATTTACCTAGCTGAATAACTAAATAGTATGAAGAAGTAAAAAAATTATTTGGGATTTCAAAGTTGATCCTGTTAAAAAGTGGTAGCAATTTTGCTTCTTAGTCATGAAGGCTCCGACACCGGTGCCGAGACACATTGTATACATACCTACTTAATAATTACAAAAGCTTTTTGCCGTTCTTGTCTACCGTGCAGAAGAAAATGTTTTCATTTGTTTTCGGATCTCTGAATATCTTTAAACATCACAAAACAAAGTCAGGTTATTTTCACCATTTATAAGTCTATATAACGACAGAGCCGTTTCTTATGATCTTTGATTCGTTACATTTTTCTCCTCTCCAAATTGCATTGCAACAACGAAAAATAACACAATGACGGTAAAATGAGGTATAATTTTTCTTTGTATGGGAAATCAGCTTTAGTTCACTGAAGTTTTCTGCTTGCAATAATATAAATTCGAAGTTGTTGATAGCAAAAATGAAATGAAATTTATGGAAAAATCTTTTGAGTTTTGTAATATTTACTAGCGTTTTACATAATAATAATCGTGTAACAAAAAGATAAATCTTGCGCAATAGTCTTATATTTCTTTCTAATTTACCTCTATTAAAAACAAAAGCCGACTATATCAAAACATGAAACAAATTCTCAATTTAATATAGTGTTATTGCCATACATTCACTGACTCATCCTAATGTTTATTTTATGTGTATTTCTTACTAAAATTCGGGATAGATATAAGATAGTGCGAATTTTATTGGATGCATAGAAAAATGTCTTTGCTTTACCTATTTTTAAACAGTCTTTGGAGCGTTGAGTTGAGAATAGTATATAACCCTTTTTTATTGATTGAAAAGAACGTTATAATAGTATAATAAAGGATGTGAATAGCCATTTCAACTATATTTTTTTAAACTAAAAAGTGCGTGCGCATCTTCCATTAAGTTTCATCATAACAATTGGACATTATAAAAATCACAAATTTTATGAAATTACGACCTATTGCAGACTATTTAGACACATTAAGGATACACCTGCGTCCGTTGGCCAAATCAAAAAAGGTGAGAATGATCAAACGTAAAACGCAACAACTACTAATATCATGCCACCAAACAATAAAGCCAGCTTTTAAGGACTTCATCACATCATCCATGAGTTTTTTAGCCCAGACACATGAAGTGGTATGCGTTATTGAACTAAAATGCACTCCGTTACTCGTTTATTAGCATTCGTATAGTAAAAAGCTGACAAGTACATGTTGGAATAACTACGCATAAAATGAGGCAACAAAGACATAATATTAAGTCGATACATTCTTGCTGATGAATGTAAAGATAAAATACCTAATGAATTCTTATTTAGATTGAAAAAAGTAATGTTTTTTCTTTTAATAGGCAATTCATATGAAAAATAGTGATTTGGAAGTAAGATATTAAGAAGGTTAACAGCTTCCGACTCAGGGCTGGTAGTATTCTGGTAGTATAGTACACTGATGTCAAAAAATATATTTACAAAATTACAAATATTTTTGGACTTCTTCATACAAAATCGATCGGTGATCAGCCAACGTTGTATGAAAAAGACCAATTTTTTTTTTTACTTTTTTAATATTTTTTTTGGGCATCAGTGTTATGAATACTACCAGCCCTGAGTTGAAAGCTGTTGACCAAAACAACACCATGTAGCTAAGTAGGTACTGAAGACGACTACTAACTAACAAATAGGGTAGTACGAGGTGACATTGCAGTGTGTACTAATACCTAAATGCATGATTACAACTTTTTTTCTTGTGTTCAACTTAATTGTCCTAATAACCAGTCCTCAGAAATCCCGCCAATGAACAACAACTTACCTATGTACCAATATTTGCTGGAAATATATTTAATTCTAGCGTATTTAATTTTTCAAAATAAAAATAACAAATAGGTTTAATTGTTCATATCTTCACCGTACTGAAATGTGATTTCTACTTTGGATTTATTTTCAGAGTAAGTTATGCACGTTTATACTTACAAACTAAGTCAGAAGCGCACTGATCATATCTGAACATAGCAACTTTGTTTTCCTTAAGCTTATCATTGCAATATATCAATGCCAATTGACCATCACTATGGAGCATGCTTACACTAGCATAGAAGAGATTAACATATTTGTCCTCACTAAAATAGGCAGTAATAAAACGTTATGTAAATAAACTTAATTTTACTATCTCGAATCTGTTAAACGAGGAAGCTTTAAATATCGATTTAATGATCGATAAATCTGTAAAGAACTCTGTCGAAAAATCTCTTGATTGTAATAAGGCTCTGACAAGAAACCAGTTTTGAGATGAGTAGGTAAGAAAATATAGCTTAGGGAGAAAAGACACTTCTAGTGATGATGATGTGTGAAATTTTTAGGGTTCCATACCTCAAAACAAAAAAGGAACCCTTATAAGATCACTTTGTTGTACATCTGACCGTCTGTCGGTCTGTCCTGTCTCAGGAACGCGTGGAGGTATCTACATAGTTAAAATGAACATCAAATACTTAAGTTGCGGTCTTTTAAAGCTGTAAAAAAACATACTAAATCCAAAGATACCGCCATTTTACTCCTTTTTTAATTTTTGCAAACCCTTATATAGGGTACTTCCCATAGATCTAGAATCATGAAGCTAAGCAATAAGGAAGATCTAACAGCACATTTCGAAATCCCCAAATTTGTGGTAATATTCGTAGAAAAAGCCTTTGTTTGTACGGATCCCTCGTCTATTTCTCGCCCGAATAGAAGAATTTTATTTAAATTTTGTTAAACGAATTGTTCGTACTGTTTTCTTCTGGCTACCACGAAAACGTTCGCAACTAACTATTCGCTGGATATCGCCTTCCGATGTCGTTGAACTGTTACTAGGAATTCGGCATAAGTGGGAAGAGCGCCATATTCTGGTTCTGTTGGTTTTGTCTATGCTCTGCTGGAATTTTTGAAGTTTTTTTTAAAGAATGTAATGTGTGCGGAACAGCCAGACACCTTTAACGACATCGCGTCAAGTCAAACACTGTGGAGTCTTATGTAGTTGCAATATACTCGTAGGTGATTTTGTAACAAAAATGTGTAATCTGATCTGATATGATGGCCACTGTACCAACTTTTGAGTCTATAAAATCAACATAAATAATAAGGAATGGAAGTAAATGAGTACAGATTTATAAGAGAACTAGACGTTCCCCGCGACTTCGCCCGCAAAAGTTGGATTTTCCATATAAACTTTCATCCCCCATTTCACCCCCTTAATGTTGTTATATCGCGACAAAATGTAGCCTATGTCCTTTTCAGGGTCTCAAACTATCTCCATACCAAATCTCAATCGGTTCAGTGGTTGAGGCGTCAAGAGCTAACAGACAGACAGACACACTTTCGCATTTAAATATATGAATGGAAGTATGGATTCAAAAAGACAAATGCCGATCTTGATAGTGACATATCAATTAATTAAAATATCATTAAATAGCATAAAAATGAAATATAGGCTATTTAAATAGCGCCATTATTTTCAGTCAACATATACATGTGGAATTTAAAAAATGCAAAGCATGTTACTTTATGTGCACCAAAATAGATTTTTATTTTACAACTTCCGTTCCACCTCTGTTGCGAATTTAAGTAATGTTTAGTTAAAATCCGCTCACAATTTGCGCTGTACTGCGATAAAGTGAAATTGTATGAGCACAATAAACCTACCAGTTGGTAGGAAGTCAATAAAATAATAGCCCAGGATCCGCTGGTCCACAATAGTACGAACTACGAATGCTGAGTTGGGAGCAAACAATGACGCTCGTAAACTATCTCGGGGCCTGCAGACGAGGGACGCGTTGCGACTAATCGCATTGCCATGGTGAACGACTAAGTCGCACTTAACATTTTCAGTAGCTATCATTATAATTGCGACGATACATGATTATCAATAAATAATAGGTATGCACGTATTTACATAAGTACATCGTGAATAATTAAATGAGTTCAAGGAGTATTTGATTTCATGGAAGATATGATAGAGTGGGTATCGATACAGTGTGTTGTGATGATAGCAAATGGGAGCAATGGAATATTACAGGGTGAAACTTAAGATGTAGCTGTTATTAAGTGTTTCAATAAGATTAGGTCATCTTCACTCCTGACAGGCTCGAACCCGATTTTTAGTCGTTAGATTAAAGAGCATAAAAATACTTTTCACACTCATTAAAACAATTTTACGGATAACTTAGCGATTAACTTCTTCTGTTCTCGTAAACGTAAAAAACAGTGACATATTACTTGTCACAAAGAATGATATAACAAAATATACATTTGACTAAAGTCGCTAGTCTGCCGCTCATCTGTGTCTAGTTTATATTGTGAATCACTTAATACTTTATAGACGCTCATTGAAAATCAATAACTCGCTCCCAGCTCTGTTAGTTGCCGCCTAAGTGTATTTTACATTTAAGTACATTTTAAACTTGCAATCGATTCAACATAGTAACTAAAGAATAGTTAATATGCACTTGTATTAAAGGTTTTTACAAAGAGGTGAGAAATAATGATCATAAACAATTTTATTAACCGACTTCAAAAAAGGAGGTTATCAAATATTTTAAGCATAAAACCAATAGCAGCCATTACACAGTAGACGAAGGAAATATTAGTCTTACAATTGGTATTTTACAGTAGTACCTAGCTACTCAAGGAAAATACGGTTTTTGATATTTCGAATCTTTAACAAAGTTACAATTCACCTCAATAAGAAATACCAAATCCATCAGAACTTCTTCGTTTGCATCACCAAATATGTTAAAGTTTACTAAGTATTTGTCATTCATTTAAAATAGAGATTCACCACCAGCCTAAGAGTTTCCATCACTGGTTCACGTCAAGACATTTAAGAGCATCTCGACTTTACATGGGAAGTAACGAATACATCTGTCGTCTCCCAGATCTGAACCGGCTCATTCATATGTTGATACTTGACTATCGGACAGCGACAACTCGCCCACTCGAACCGAAGCGAGCTTGTCTGTTACTGTGTCTAAAAACGACCATTTAATGTCCTTATCATGTACTTACTATACGATAGTCCAGTCTATGACTGGGATGTAATGGTGGTCAAACGGCGTCGGCACCTGCTTCACTCATAAATTGAATAAGTGGCGAGACTAGATAAGTTTAAAATTCCACTTTTTGTCAAGACAATTTGCCAGACAAGATACCACTTGAAAACTTGCGAAAAAAGGCATTTAAGACGATGTTAATGATATCCAAGATGCGTTATCTATAATTATAAAAATGATGGCATTTTTTTAAATATTACGCTTCTTAAATTAAAAACTTACAAACGAAACAAATTTGCTGATAACGTCTGATGTATTCTGACAACATTTGTTGCTCTTATTTTAGTCATATTTCATTGGGTATGAAAAATCTTTATAAACCCACAATTACGTTTCACTTGTAGTTATATGCACTTTTTCATGCCGCTGGAAACTAACCCTTATGTTAATAACAATAAATAAAGGCGGCAAATAATAAAATCGTCAAACATCCGTATCGACGTTTTAAAATTACATTCGTGACTTCCATTCGTAGACGGGCTGAAAGCTTACGGCGATGTTTCATTTAGAGCGCAGGCGCGAGGGCTATATATCATCCGCTGTCTCTCAATGCGATTGTTCGATTATTTAAAGAATGAGTTGCAGAATAAGCCCCTAATTGCACGCTGCCGAATCCGTGTCAATGTTACGGGCATATCGGTAAAGTGCATTTGGTGAATGGATGGAAAGCGTATTTTTAAAATGTGTTTTCTATATTTAGACATTTTAAAAATAACTTTTAATAATTATTTTTGAGCCTTTTTCTTGGTATTGAACGGCACGTCTGATGTACAGCCTCCATAAAATTTCACACTGACCAAAATTTTGAATCACAGTGATTATTGTATTTCATATTCTAATATGTCTCAACTATGTCTGTTATGTATGTTACTTATGTCTGACTTGCTTTATTAATATGGATCAATAGCATTCATCAAATGACTTTGCGAACTTTTGAAATATCTCTCTGAAAGTTAATTCGTGATCAAACCGGTTAAATGGCGTTTTAACAATTTTCGTTTACTGACTGTAACAAAATCAAAAATACTCGTAAAAATCATGACGGGTAAATACAGACGTCACGAGAATTCGAGCGTTCGCTAATTGCGTCGAAAACTCGATCGATTTAACCGTACCGCGATCTTTATTACCATAGAATTTAAGGTGGAACAGGTCTGGTGGATAAAACCTCGCTTTTTTGACGAGCAGACCTCATTTTGGATTCAGCGAAGTGCAAAAGCTGACGCGAAAACAATCGCTTATTAATGAACAAAACATGTGTCCAGTTGGAAACGGAATTGCGCTCATAGTGCATTAGAGGCACGTATTCGACAAACTCCTTAAACAAGAGTGTTGTAGGGTTGGCACATTTGAATCGACTGGTTTTTTTGTGCTCTTAACATCTGTTTTTTGTCAAAAAAAATGTATGTCTACATGAAACTTAGATATTATGTAAATGTTACATTATTTAATTCAGATTCAGATCGTCAGGTTTTAACGCGTCTTTTGAAATTGAGTTACGTCTAAATACTATTATATTGTATGCTGTGATTCAGGTGAGAAAAAGCTTCATTTATGACTTTAAAATGGACTTAGGTCAAGCTTACTACATCATAATACTACATCACAATAAAGATTAATGACACAATAATGTATCGAATTCAAGAAATGGGAATCATTAAAACACGTCACGTTCAATAATTTAAACAGCTGAAAGTCGTTTATTTTTAAATCTTGTTACCAATTTAATATAACGTCAAGTTTCTTGCGCACGCAAGATGAATTACTTCACTTATTAATTTTAATACTTACCAAATAATTTGGGTTAATTAATATTGAGATTGTGGACCGGACGTTGGCCGCGAGTTTTTTCAGCGTTTTCCAGGCAGCCCTGGTAAAAACTGATATTTAATTGTTGAAGGTACGTAAGCTTAATGTCTTCATCAATAACTGATAATTTATGTACGGCACGATCGGTACAAGACGAAATGGCGGCCGCCGGCACCCCTTTGTAATCAGTGCAGTTATAAAGGCATTGCAACACCGCGGGGTTTGGGCATGCTTTAGTAGTGGCGAAGAGTCGATATTCTTACAGTCGATAGAATGTACAAACTGTAAAACTGTCAGCTGTACTGTCACATTTATTTCAGACGAAGACATAAAACTAATCGATGAGTACTTATCCTAAATTACGTTATTAAAACATAACATTTTATGAAGTAATATTAAATTCCTACATAAAATGTTATGCAAAACTGAACCTTAGTGGTATATTATATAAAAAGTGTGTTTTTAATAGTTAAAAAATTACCAGCTTCTAAGTTGTACATTTTAATGTTAAAATGAGCTAAAATCTACGACTTTGTACGACTGTATCTAGTAATGATTCATTTTGTGTTTTATCGGTACCTACTGAACAAATTTATTTGTCCCCACACTAGTTAAAATTGTTTCTCTCAATGGAGCGTTGCAAGGTCTCGATTCGAAGCTATGAGGTGGTGACCTTATGATTTATGGGTTATGAGATTAATCGACTTCCCGTGAAAAGTTAATAATAATAATTACTTTCTCCTAGATCACTTTTAATATTTGCTTGAAATATCTGCGGAATAAAATATATTATAACAAAAAATAATTTTAATACTTTTAGAACGTGTTACGTTCTATGAGTGTGATGATAACCATAAAACGTCAACTGTGAAGCAAAAATGTGTTAATGAACTTACATAAAAATGTCCAGGAAAAAAAGTATTTTTTATGTTTGAATAACAAAGAAAAATATCGGAATTATCACAGATACTCACTATTAAAGCCCGCAAGTCATATAAACCCTATAAAAATACAACATTTAGGCCGAAAATAAAAATAAAAAACTCGAACTGCCCAGTGATGGCTGCGCCAATGACAGCAGTAACAAATCCCAAATACATCAGAAAAACATAAAACACAGGAAAATAGTAAAAAAGTGGTGTAAAAACGTAGTAAAACAAATCTATTCTACAATATATTTATACTGCGGAACTTGATGGATGTCGATCATTAAACGGACGCAGAGCATGGTTCTTGTTTACCGAAGGCACTAGCTCAGAGAGAACAGTAATTTTACTACCCAGAACATAATAAAATTATAATGTTACTTTGCCCCGCCAAACTTACTTACCAAAGTCAAAATCTGCGTTTATTAATTTGTCACCTATAAGTAAGAGAGCTTATTAGTACCAAAAACATAAGTTAAGTAATCAATAATTTTACTAGTTACATGTAACGCTATTATAGACTTATTTCTTACAAAAAGGTTGTTGCATTTTACAGTTAGACAAATATATAACTCATTATTTCAAACCATAAAATAACAACAATACAATTTACACAGAAAGATAGTACAAGTTAGTCAAGTCAAGATGTCAAAGTTACTTTATGAATCATGTCTGCGCTATGTGTATCATAACGTTGAAAACTGTTTTGGCTAATGTAATTTTGTTTAGTATACTTAAGTACCTAATATAAGTGCTGTTTGTTTCCTTAAATAAATAAATAAAAATAAAAGTTACGCAGTCTTATCGCTGAGAACTTCAGTTACTTGACTAAACACAGTATATTTTAAAACAATGCCTCTTCAAAGAATTCAAAATAATAAATAAAAACAATTTGGTATTTTTTGTGTTATAAGCGTGTGTTGTTATTAAAAAATATTTTTTTTGGTACCTAAGTATTTTTTAAACACTGCAGAAGTATATACTTTTTCATTTATATGGTTTTGGGTTGAAAACTGTTCTATTCGACCTATGACGAAGATAAGCCAGTGTTGAGCACTTGAGATTTTTCGGTGGCTATTTTTAACGAGCTCTTTTATTATTTTAAAAAAGGTCGTTTAGATTACAGACGCGTCGGAGGGCTGGCTTATTGGCTCTCTCAAATATTAGGTGGAAGAATTAATAGCAGTTTGAAAAGTATCGATATGTCACTTCACTAGTTCACTATGACTTATTGCCTTTTTTCCATTTTTTCTTTAGTTTATTCATTTAGATCACTAAAAATTGCACAAAAATTTTTCTTTACACGTAATTTCTAGAGAAAATTTACAAGTTTACTAAGCGTCTTGGCGTTTACGACTGTCGTAAAATGTTATTTTAAGTAACGTAGCGTTTTACTAACAATATAAATAATTAAAACTGTATTTTTTTATTTCATCGCTGTAAATTACTTGTTCAAAAAAATTTAAACTGAAATTAGCAATAATTGTTTACTATAAATTACATATTTATTAACATAGTTATCAAGTGATTTATTTTTATGAATATTGCTTTGGAATCACAAACAAAATCTTCTCGAGAGTCGATATTGTATGATATACCCAACTTTACATTATGTTCATACTGGTCCAGAAATAACTCGGTCGGGTTCGATGTAATATCTTCATCAAGAGGTGTGTTCAATCGATTCAACGGCTTTAATACTTTATTTATATACCTCTGCATATAGCGAGACAGGAATTTATTTATAGGGCCCTCTTGTCTTCATGTTTTGATTGAGAAATAAAACTGTGAGTTGAGATCTGATAAAGTTTTGTTCCGTAGTTTTTATCCTGTTCTTTGTTTATTTGTTTTCATGCAAACAAAGATAAAAAAAAAATAGAGACCGAATCGTGTAAAAAAAAAGTTTGACCAACGATAAAGAATACTAGCGCTGTCAATTATTATAAGAAAGTTGAAGAAAGCAACTAGATCAATGCAAACATAACAAGCAACATTAAAAATTCAACGCGTAATTAAATTTGAATAAGATGTGATTTGTCTGCCAACGAAGTTCTTATCTCAAACCAAATTGACAGAAATCTCCTGAGCAAATATCAATTAAAAGAAATCAGAGCGTATCTAAATGCTGCTTTTAATCAAAACGCAGCCCAGTCGACTTGAATTACTTACGTCCCTTATTTCAATATGCAGATGCATTTAATTCGTGTGCAGCACTTGTGGTATGCTAAACACTCATCTGGCGGTATTTTTAATCCAATCTCCTTCCAGATCCCAAGATAAACAGTAAAAATTACACCGTTTTAAAGCATTTCTCACCGGCCAGCAGTTTGTCATTTAACACACCCTTAATATCGATGCGAGTGCCAGATATCCTCGTGTTTATGTCGCTTAAATTAAATTGCTGCTGTTGATTATTGTGACACCGCTTTTATGTGAGATTTATACCCACCTTTTTTCGTTTGTTTCGAAGAGTTTAACTTGCAGCAAACGGCCGTAACGCCCACAGCGCGGCGCGGGCTGTAATAAAATTATATTCTCATAAAAATCAATATAAACACCATAACATTCTATAAAGACCGCCACGATTTAGCTTAACGTCTTCATTAGGGTCTGCACGACCTCCCGATTGCGGGTCTGGTCGGTGCAATTTTCGAGTCGGCTCGAGTTGTAGAGGGCATAATTTGCGTTGGTCGGGACCCGATTTGTCGGCGGGCCGCAATTCTGAAAACGCTCGCCCGACAATTTCCGAGACGTCTTGTCGGGCAATTTTCGATTGGTGCAATCGAGAGGTGAGGTGCTCGAGTCCCACATCGTAATTGAGGCTTGGGGCAGGTCGCAATTTTAAAATTACCTCGATTGAGTGCTCACCTCTTATTGCGCAGCGCAACTTTAGCGTTTAGGTTTACAAATGGTTGCTAGTAATCTTGAGAACTTTTTTTAAATAATTAAAAGAAGTGATTTTAAAACACGAAACCTCCAAATAAGGTCGCCCACGGATGTTGGCAATCAAAAGTAGTTATAATTGCAATAACAAAAATGGGAGATCTTCAACCTTCAAAATTGCGTCTTCTTCACAAACCTGCGGTTAATACTGTAATTATCTGCTCTATTCAGTCGCACCACCAAAAAACGCCGCCACATTTTTCTATTACCGTCACCTTTCTTTTTTCCAGAGCAATTTAATTGTACAACCTGAGCCCGAGCACTGGGCAGAACAACAAAATGATTTATGACCCGAGGCTAGTTAATTGTATTTTTCTCCAAAAAAAACGCGGGTATTATCTCCCAGCGGCGGACAGGTAACAAATCTTGCTTTTTAAATATTATTACTCATCGTGTTCGATTTGGGAACGCGCGCTACGAATGCTTTATCACCACCACCTACCCGGCATCCCGCGGCTCACCGAGTTCTCGGTCCCCTAAACTTTATTCAAATGCGACACACATTCGTCTATCCGTCCCTGTCGCGCGTACTCGATTAGGCGCCGACCGCCTATCGCCGTCTCACACCCCTCTAAAATAGACTGTGCCCAAGCGCAAAGTGTTCGTGTCAAAACTTTTGTATAGAGCCGCGTAATGGCTTACGAAATTTTTCCCCTACCTCGTGACTTTTTTATACAGTTCAGCTTTTAAACTGGGGTCGTGAAGTTGTGTTAAAAAATTCTGGATCGTTTTTGATGCGGTTATTGTTGCATAGGTTTTTATGTTTTGGGCAGATGCCTTCTCCGCTAGGTGAGCCGCGCACGATTCTGTTGTAGTATGGACAACAGTGTCAGTTGTAAATAAGGATTTGTATAGACCATACGTATCGCTGAAGTGGATGCGCTCCGAACTTTACAACCCATAATGATTTATTGTGAAGTTTATTGAGTACATAATAGAAATAATAAAACTAATTATATAATTTACGGTGTTCTTACAAGAAACTTAGAAGAATTTTATTGCTGGATTAGTGAATTTAGTGCTCTTGAAAATTGGTTACAGTGAATTAGTGTCGTCAGATATTAATTTAAGTGTTCATGCTGAAGATTTTAAAAGGATTTTAATTGATTGTGAGTATACGTTTACATTGATTTGTAAGATATTATAAAAAAATAGTTAGATTTTCTAGTATCTAGTTGTTTCTTCTTAAAGCTCCACATGATAAGAGCGCTTTTTAGTTAATATTTGTCATTATATAAATGTAATTTATGTCACAGCGTTAATCATATTTTAAACATTCTGATCAATTAAAAATTAATTTTATTACCATTGATAAGTACCCATGAATTAATTTTGACAAACGATACCTAAGAGTCTAGGCGTATATATCCATATTTCATCTGGCTAATACAACGTATACGCTGCAATTTACGACCAAAACAATATTTAACAAATATTTGAATTAAAATTCACACGTCGGAAAAATAAACAAAATTTACCTTCAGCGGCCCATCTCAAACTCTTTAAAGACCGAGTTGGAATGTATCGCGATAAAGGATGTCATCCGAATCGCCGGTCCTAAATGCAAAACCGAATCATATGTATTGCTGGACCGTAACCCGATAACCGACCTTACCCCCCAGAAGTCAAAGTTCACAATCACTCGTCGAACCATAAAGGTCGATTTATCCCTTTTTGCCGGGACGAGACACAAGTTCTGACCTAGCTTTGGGAATTCATAAAATCAAAGCGTCCTCGCTTTGTTATTCTTCGAAGTCCATTTTGTTCTTTTTCATCGCTACATAACATTTTTCGATATGAACCTGGATCGGTCCCGATATCCGATTGAATGTTTAAATGCGTATTTAGAATTTATTCCTATCTGAAACCTGACCCTTTACTTTGCTCTGAGACCACGTATGTTTGTTATGCTTTGGAACTTATTATATATATTAAATAGGTTATTTTAGGTCCAATTTGACCTCTAGCATTATTATTTTTTGGATCATCTGCTGCTTACATACCTACTAATTAAAACTCTCTTCAATCCTAATTCCAATTTTTATACAACCGGTAAACTCAATTGACGGTTAATTTGACAGAATCCCCATGTTAAATATGTCAAATAATGCTATACCGGCTGACTAAAAATAAACATGACATGTGTGAGTGATCTCCAGGCTCAATATTATTTCTTGTCACATAACCATTTTTAGTGTTCTAAAGGTAATCAAAGTATTTCCTCAAAACAAGATTCAGCTTTTAAATTTAATTAGGTGTGGATCAGATGCATTTGTTCTTCTTATCCAGAGAATTTTCAATTTGAATTAAAAACCAAATAAAAATTCTCACGAAACCGCTAAGAGCATTCCCTTCGAAGCACTCACTAAGCTGCTATATAAAATAAAAGGCAACAATACTGCCGGCACCTGTACAGAATTCACTGCTTTTATCACTTAGGTATTTTTGTGCAACTTCCTTAGATAGCGGGCTCTCAAGCTTGAGGAAATGAAATTCTTATCGTGGCTCAGTGTACCGAGGCTCACTTCTTTCTGTTATCCGCGAAGGAAATATATGGGGGTACAGTCGCTTGCAATAACCGTCTGATTGCCCGGAATCAGCTAAATCTCTAGATCTAAAAATGCGGGGTAAATTTTGGGGTGCGGATGGATTCAAGTGATTCTATCAAGCTTGCGGCTTAGATAGTAGCTGCGAAAATAAAGAGGGAATTTTTGGAGAATAAAATATATAAATATTGCAATGACGGATGAAGTAAAGACGGGACATTTTATCTGTAAAGTTGACCTTTTTTAACTTTTTACAAACATCACTTTCCGATGCATCACCAGTGACGGTATTAGGTAACATCTGACAAGAAATTTATGGAAAAGTTAGAACGAAGATAAAAGTGTAAACTTTCGCGAAGAATATCAAAAATAAACACCAAGAATAATAACAACTCCAGTCATTCATCAACAAGACACAAAGCCACGGATATAAAAATCATGTAAAATGCGTGTAAAGAACATAACAAGCTCAAGCATTTGGCAGCAAACATTAGATTCGTTTAATACACTTACAGTCCGCCAAACAAAATACTGTGATTACAATCGGAAATCACAGAGAGAGAGCTTAAAATTTTCAACAATGATGTCCCCTTTTTCATTCTGACGCTTACTGAAATTTACGACTGTCGCGGCGAGGACGCTGCGTGCCTGATGTTTCTAAAAATGTGTCAAACTTTTTTACAAACTTCTTTCATTTAGCCCCGTCCGGCCTTGCGGGTTTTTATTTCTATTGTTTATTTTTTAGCCTCTATTGAAACGTCGTCGGGCCAGATTTGAGCAACGACGTAAAAAGTGGACGCCCGTGGGATAATGAAATGAAATTTCGCCTTTCATTCAAATGCCCTTTGTGCAAATGTCTGATATTGTTGTCATTTGTATTCTCGAAACTGTTTAGGTGATAAGTAAAAACAATGCTCGCTAGCGTTGAAATGAACTTTCTATTTGGTACTGCACTATTTTGGAAAGAGATATTCACTCTATAATTTGAGTACTACTGGCAGTTACATTAATAATAAAGTAGGTAGATCACTTCTGGAAAATTAAAAAAAAATACTCGTATTCCTATTCTAACTTATCCATTTTGGTGGGGATGCTCAATATTTCTTGTAACAAATCCTACCCAAATAGGAACATTTCATAAATTTCTGTATCATTGGATCAAAAATTGCAACAGCACTTCTATTACCCCTAAGATCACGTCAGTCAGCTAGATTTGGTCTGCCAACTTCTAAATTAAGCTGTTACTAGACCTAGAACTTGTTCGATAGTGAGAAAGTTACCAGAAGTGACACTTTACTTGTTTGTTAGTGGAAATATTCGGATGCGCTCATTTCTAAAACTTAGTTTATTGTAAATACCGGTGGGCTCTGGGTGCGCCTCAAGACCGGTTTGACTTTTGTTGTTTTTGACCAGTCACGTGAACTGTGGTCTAATAAGAATTAGAATATTAATAAGTGGATAAAAGTACAAATTTCCCAGACAACGTGAATATTCAATATAGACTATATAGAATCTCGGCGAATAAAATTTCTTAAACCAAACACACCTTGATGATGTCCTCCTAGCCGATTTCGACTACGGCGGCCTATCTCAACAGAGATTAGCCAACTGCGCAGGACATATTATAGTGCACAAGTGTGTGCGCAATACACAGGTGCACTCTCTGTTCCTTCACTCTCATAATTCGGTGAGACATGACCGTAGAGAGATCAGGCGCAGGACCAACGGCTTAACGTGCTTTCCGAGGCACGGGGGTGTTAACACCACCAACTTCCTGACTCCGGAGCTGTGTCTGAGTAATTTCAAGACAGAAAAACCCAAACACTCTCGGCCCGACCCGGGATTCGCACCTGGGACCTCGTGGATAGTACCCAGCGTGCTGACCACTAGACCAACGAGGCAGTCAAAAAACTGAAACACACCTTAGTCGCCAACTGTATCCATGAAGATATCAGCATGTGATTTTCATATTTCTATCAAATTGTTTCGATTGAGTTTTCGTTTCAGTGGTTCTATTAAATAAAAATTCTATATAGTATTATCTCCATCAGCGTGTAATCAAATCAATCGAGAACTTTTATCGAGTAGTTTTTATCGCATAGATAAGATATATTATAGAGCAAATTTTACGACTATCGGACGTTCGAAATTAGGTACAAAACGTATTTTTAAGTGGGTTTATTTGTTACTGAGTTATTTAATTGGCAATCGCTTTGATTATAACGTGATTATCGTCTTCCTTATCTAAATCTATCAATACTCGTTAATTTAATTCGAATCGATGGATATAGAGGCAATAAATTGTAAAGAATGAACCGATTGATACCCAAACATTATTATTATATCAAAGCTCTGACTCTCGACCTTTACATCGTTTATATTAGATTAGTATACTCAATATATATATATATATATTTGACTTGATTTAATATGAGCTGTGCGTTGCAGGTAATTAGTAAAACACTTATAATTTAGACTGAAAACTAACTCATTAAAAAAGAAGCACAGTTTTTTTATCACACTTACGCATTTCTAATGTTTTAATAAATTAAAAAAAGTTAAACTAACGCATTATTTAATTCTATTAAATACAAGTTTGTGTTTCTTTAACTTAATTTAATCCGCCCACTAGACAATAGATTCACACGGCCTTATTTTAATTAACTATTTTTTTAACTTAAAATACAGTTAAAACAAGTTTTTCGGCAGCCGACCGAGCACCGAGATACATAGTATTAATAAATTAATAGAAAGAGTCGGTATATAATTTTTGATAAGAAAATTACCTACGAATGTTTATTAATTACCTATTATTTTTTGGCCCTAATTAGGTATGGTGCGTAATTTGAATGAAGACAAAGAGGTTGCCATGGCAACGTTCACAGGGCTTGCTTTGAGAAAAGCCGGCAAATCTATTAAAGTTTGACTATCTCATATTCTGATTTAGCGTTCATGTCGATAGTTTTTCGATAGTAGAGGCAAAAGCAATAGTATCGATAGTGCGGCAACGCTTTTTGATTCGATTCGATTCGAGGAGCTTTTACGGTTAAATTGGCAGAATTCCCATAGAAAATATGTCAAATAATACTTAACCGACTGATTAAAAATTAAACATATGTTGGGGATTACAATTGGCTCTATACCTATGAAAAAGACTGAAATATTTGTATGCAGATACTGATGAACTTATATAGCACAAGCTTACGCTTAGTTTGGGACTAGATAATTGGTGTGATTCTTGAAACAGTTTATTATTTTAATTATTATATTCTTTTTAATTAATTTGAAAACACTGTACATGGAAGTACACTTTACGCATTTTTTAATAAGTGTTAAGGTTTAAGAAGAACCGTAGATTTACTGCTCTATGTCCTCAAGTTATAATATTAAGTAAATATAAAATAAAGTAAATTAATACATACGAGCAGTCAGTCTTTTTGACATTCAAAAATTAGTAAGTAAATGCACATAGAAAATGCACGCACATACTTTACATACCAATTTCATTAGATACAAAAAAGATAGTATTACATCCTTGAATGTCTGGTTGTAAAACATGGTTATATAACCAAGGCATGTTAAAGACTCTATTTTAGTATCCGATAAGCTATCACAAAGGTGTGTTAGACAAGTTATACGCACACCTTGTCATAAAATGTATAGAATTATGGGCCAAGAGACAGCCGAATACAAGAGAATAAATAGATATAATAAAATAGACTCATCGATTAGTGTCCCCGCAAATGGAAAAACCGAATTCACTCGAATCTTATGCTAATTATGAAACTTTAACTTTTCTAAACAACAAAAAGGTGCTCATATTTATATTTCGACGTTCGAATTTCGAATTTAGAGGAGCGTAGGCGCGCGATTCAGACGCGTAAAAAGATTTTAGTCTGTCCCCATGTGGGCAGTGAGTTATTGATTTTTTTCTTCTAAAATATATTTTGCTGGCGTCCGATTTATCTACTAATGAGGTTTTACAACTTGATCTCTTCCTCTGTGCACTAAATCAAAACGGTGCGATAAATTAGTAATTTAGACTGAAGAGGCGGTTATATTTAGACTAATTACTTATATTTACAAACTAATTTTATACAGAATGTTTGATGATCACTGGTGTCGGAGGCTTCAAGAGGTGATCGATGGTTCATGTGCAACATCTTTTTCTATTACATGAACCTCAAATTTAGACAAAACAAATAACACTTCCATAAAATCGTCACAGCTGCTCTTCAAATTATTATGGAAACGAGAAAGAAATATTAGGCATTTTAAAGTTGGTTCCTTGAAGAAAGTGTATCCATATTTTTCATTATCACCTCCTACAGGCTCCGATACCAATAACCAAACTCACTGTACTGTACGTACACTAACTTTAGGGTTAAAAAATGCAAACAGGTAAAAATCACTATCACTACAATAATACAGGAATTCATGCATGTACTTATCGAAAGCATTTTGCTGTTCATCCCGACGTCTCGACCCAATTGCAAATGTAAAAACCATCGAAGAATCTACTGAAATATGGACTTCAAAAATAAACACTTTTGTTTTGAGTACATAAAGAAAGGTCTCGAGCATACACAAGCAAGCGGTGTGGTCACAGCTGCCGGCATGTTAACTGACAGCTTTTAGATTAGGCCCACCCCACCCCCCACTCCCCTCGTCCCTCCCAAATTGAGAGCTCGCTGCACCGTTCTAAATTAGTAACGGTTACTAAATTGCTTTTTAATTTCGTACCCGTTATTAAGTAGATGTTTTGGTAACAACCCGTTTTTTCACTCCCTTCGTGTTGTTATCGTGAAATTGTCGGCTTTTTGTGGTTGTATAAGGACGTGATTTGATTTTGAGCTTAGACTTAGTCATTAATTTGCTAAAAAATGTATGGTCAAATCATATTCAAACCCATTCAAAGTGAAACATTACTATAACGTGTGACTCGTGACTACTAAATCATTTAATTCTAATATAGTGGGACTTAATAAATAAATAAACACGTAAAAATTGCAATTACTAAAGAAATATTAAACATAATTATAATATTATAATCTCTTAAAATATAAACAAAACGAAACGGAAATAAGTTTTTTGATATATACAATTAATATTTTTAGTTATCGAACGCATCCAAAATAAAACTTCGCAAAAATAAACATAACTAAAATATTGTATCTGCATCAATATTAAATGCAATACCGAGTTCAATATTGAGTTACAACTACAAGTAACAAGAACAGCATTCGGACATTGAGAAATCTTTCATCTCATCTGTATCGGTACCCGGCATATTCATTGTATGTTTTTTCCTTCGTTTTTTTCACTCGCCGTGCCCGGGGCGCGGCCTGCCCTGCCCTAGTCGCGAGTTTCGTGGCCCAACCCTAATTTTAATGGCTGCTAACCTCGGCACATCCGGATAACTAAGTATGGAATAGATTCTTTTTATTTTACTTTAAATTTAGAAACAGAGTTTAGTATATTTAGATGTTTTTTGAGATACCACTCAATAAAATCGTTAAGTGTGAATAGGCATTAAATAATAATTTTATACTCTGTCTTTTACGGTAGGCGTATCTAATTGTTTTAATTAATCCGTCATAAATCAGTCCTTTATTGGTCGGTTTGATGCAGCGAACACACATCAGGTGTAATTATTCACTGGTTTTTGCTCACTTGTTGATGCTGCTGAGAATTGTTCTGCGTCTTTAATAATATGAAATCTTTAACACTAAGATTCACAACTCCATATGCCGTAAGAGCGGTTTTTTAGACCCGAAGCATTCGAGCTACGCGTAGTATTTCTCGGATTCAACTGGGTTTTCTAGTAATTGTTAGTTTATCAACATTATTTATTGCATAATCAGCGTTTATTGCTCTTTACTTTTCCGTTTTCAAGATTAACGATTGTGGGCTAGGCTTGAAACAGGTAGGTAATTAAGCCATCATTAGATAATGTGGTTCAAATAAAGATATTTCGAACGAAGTGAGAGAACATGCATATTGCTTAAATATACGTTTATTGGCACACTCGCATCGTTTATGTAAACGACTTGTCACGACTTGGATGGACCTTGGAATAGGTGTATATTGACCTTAACATGGCCAAGATGATGGCCAACAATGGAATAACCTGCAACTACTCTATCATAAATAAACTTACCTCAATAAGTCTGTACATTAATATCATATATGAAAGTTAAGAGACCAACCTAATCAGAAGGTTTTTTCTTATTATGGTATTTATTTTGGCCTTAATTTTGACTTTTAATTCAGGTAAGGTTTTTATACTGAAAATAGGTGTCATATTATCTTTGGAAATAACTCTGATAATAATAATCTGCATACGTTTAAATAAACTGCTTGTCGTATCAAAATCAAACACCATTTGGCATTTGACACGCTTCTGTTAGATTCAATATCCATTAAGCCAATATTCAATGAAATGTTAACTATACTGAGCGTATCAGCTCAATCCATTTTCGAGCATAAATTAATTAAACCCATTCAAATTGGATTTCTGTGTTGGAAGCGTATTAATACAAACTATAAGTCATCGCTGCACTCGCGGCCAACGCTTCACCGCAAGCTGATGCATGAAATACTGGTCCGAGGTCTCAACCCCGTGTCGGATCGACCAACGCTTTTTGTTATATTCGACCCTTAATTGCTGAAAAGTTTTCGCGCCATAGCGCCGGTCACGCGTATTTTATTACTATGAAATTGAATAATTTATAGCGCACTGTGGCACGGTTGTGCGGCGCGCAACGCGGCAGCTGAATTTTAATATTGAAATTATTTATAACACGATTAGTATACGCTCCTCGTCAAAATGACAGAAGCAGAGCGAGAGGCTTAATTGCGTCGCCCCTAAAGCCTTGTCCGAGATTTATGTATATCCAATCCGGTCGCCTAATCCCGTACGGGCGGGTCCATCCAGCCCGGAAAAGGTTTTCCCGGTTATTTTCCGTAGAACTTTTAATCCTGCCGAATACCGACATACATCATACCGGATTAAGAGGTTTAAATTGGAAGTTACCGACGTCCGAAATAAATTTAAATCGGCTGGCACCCGGTATTGTGATATCGGTTCAGATGCTAAATGGAACCCAATTTTGTACCGCAACTAAATCTTCTGGACGGACTTAAAAAAGTCCGTTTATGTTTACACTTGAGTAGCAGCACGGCTTTATTGAGAGACTAGTTACATTAAATGGACCTTTATTAATAAACCCTTGTATACATAAATAGGAACTACACGGCGTCAGATTATATATGTTGACCTTGAAACGCCTCTATTCCCTACGCAATAAAAGCTGTTTTTGTAGTTGCTGCTGCTGTACTATTAGTCTTTAGTCTAATCTAGGTACTGTATACCTGTATAAACATAATTTGATATATGTGTACCTTACAATAAAAAAAAAGCTTTTTGAAAACCAAAACCTTTTACATAATCGCACAAAATTTTTTTCGTTGCATCCAAAACGACACGATACGTTGAATATAATAGTTTATTTGCAGGCACATATGTTTGTAAATAAATTACTCTAATTCCAGAATGAATGAGATAATTTATTTCCATGGTATGTTAATATTATATTTTTTCAATTCGCTGTGAATTCAAAACTCGGAATCCATCATCTTTTCATAGCAATACCTTTCAATAATCATATAAATATTAGTATCATAATACCGTGGTATTCGATGTCAAAACAATGTGAGGAGCTAAGTATTGGAACAAAATTAAAACGCTTAGGTATCAATAAGGGTGTAGTAAATCATGGAAATGTCTAGTTCGCGCGACCCTCTCGAGTGGACCTTAAGGGACACCTGACCTGACTGCTACTGATACGGGTACACCCCGTATATGTTAGTGGAATACGCATGAGATGAAATTAGGGTGGGTCGGTAAAACTTATGTGAAACTTAGTTGACTTAACAGGACTTAAAAGAGCGTGTCAGACTGACACTGGAAATAGCTTATCTATAGAGCTTTCAGATTAACTTAAATAAAAAACGGTAATTTAAAAAACTTAAAAACCCGACTGCGTTTCTGTTCAATTGGAAATTAAAAAACCCTAAAACAAGAAAGAGGTCAAACCCGGGTTAAATTGGTACCTATATTAAAAATTGTAGCAGTCGGGACCCATTCTAGAAATGGAGGCTTAGTGAATTTGGAGCACATACCTACCATTACATTGCATATTACTCCAATCTACTGACGAGACGGCTTACTTTCTGACATGGGTCCTGACTACTACAATATTAAATATGGGTACCAATTTAACCCGGGTATGATCTCTTTCTTGTTTTAGGGTTTTTTAATTTCCAATTTGCACAGAAACGCAGTTCGGTTTTTAAGATTTTTAAATTACCGTTTTTTATTTTATTATTTCTAGCTTTATTATTTAAAATAAAACACAAAACTGCAAAAAGTATTATTATTTTGGTCTCTTTACTGGCTTTCATTTGATACCCATATTGCTATGCTTAGGAAAAAATCAATCCCCCCTCCACCCTTAATTTCCATTTGCGGGTGCCATTTTAAAAATTTATATAGCATATGTCGCTCTCACAATTTTGACAAATTCAACGACACCTCATATGTCAAAAACCGTCAGGCTGTTTGGGCTGTAGGGCGTGTCAAACATACATACTCTTGAAAAACATAACCCTCCTTTCGCAGTCGGGTAAAAAAAGGCTTTTGGTTTGAGCGAAAATGCCACTTTTTGTCCAAAAATGACACGCCAAACCAACGCATTCATGCCAAACCAATTCAAATAACATGGCTCTAGTAAACGATTGGGAGATAATGCCACTTTCATGTATTCTTTATACAATAAAAATACAAAAAAAGTTGCCAAACCATGAGACTATCATCAGAGCCAAGTTATTTTATTTGGTCTGTTTCCAGTGTCAGTCTAATACGCTGTTTTTGACACCCTGAATTGTAAAATGCTGATAAGTTTAAAAACTATTTACTGAATGTGAAAGTATTATTTTTATTCCAGAACACCTACTTTAAAAATTTAAGGGTTAAAATACATGGATCGATTTTTTAAACTGAAATCGAAATAGAAATAATTTGTTTTTAAATACATTTTTGTGTTTCGCATACACATCGGGGTGTGTAAATTTAAATTTAAGTATTTACTATACAAACTAATATAAACTTTCTGTCTGTATTCTGTTTCTTCCAATAAACAGAACGCAGCCACCTCAAAATTACATCTCTAATTCGCTTTTTACAGTTGCATAGCACCGAAATGACAAACATAATTTTCTCCCGATTCTAATTTTGCAATTTAGGCACGTGAATACGTGATTCATCACGTAGCCGTGTCAGCGTTAATCTATTTACGCGTGGACAGACATACTGATGCACGTATATGACACATGTACTGTGTTGCATTCAGGTAGGTATACATACCAGCTCATTAAGCTAAAATGAAACGTCAAATTTTCGCAATTGTAATTTCACTCCATTGTAAATGGTGTAAGGGTGAAAATTGGTTGAAAATTTTGGGGTAAGTCTGCGTGCTGTTGATTGTACAACGTGAACGCTGGATGTGGACGTAAATCATAAATCAGTGGCGTCATTTGTTTCTGCTGAAATTATTAATGACCCCAGGATTACTGCTGTGGTCGTTTAAAACTATTGTAGGTAGATTTTTGTGGGCAAAAATAAGCAAATTTATACCTTTTGTTTGCCACGTTTGTTTTTTTGGGCTTCCGCGTATCCGGGTACGTAGATTTTCCTTATTATGTATTTCTGCGCCCATAAAAGGTCCTGCTCTACATTTAGACCATTCAAAAACATATTTTTACAAGTGTTATTCACATTTGACACTCCTAAGCGGGAAAAAATACGAGCGTATTTTAAATTTTACTACCCGGGAGTGTTATCAAAACAAAACATAGCTTTTTTGCAAAAATGTTTTACAATAGTCAAACTATAGTAAAAAAGGAAAATATTTTATCGTTTCTGCTTTAACTACTGTGTGAAAGTAAATTTTACGTTGAGATGGTAATTGATTGATACCTAAAAACACTCTTAGAAAAAAGGCACCGTTGGTTTGTGGTTGACTAGTTACTTAAGCCACTGACGTAATCAGTGTAATTTTCATGGTTATCATTGTGTTTGACGAGTTTGTCATGATGGAAAAGTGTTAGGTGCACAGAGGGCCTTAACTGCATTTAAAGAGGCGACACGCGACGGAGGCGCAGCATGACATTAACGTCCCCGGGAACAAATGACGTTGTTGATTAATGATTTACGTACAATCTTGTTTCCACACGCTCTGGCTACTGTGCTATATACAGTAAGGATGTAAAATCGTGTAGCCGTAGTAACTTTACATAGCTTGCTGATGTAATAAACACAGGTGTGGGGTAAACAATCGAGTAAAACGAACTTGCAATGCTTTCAAACTTGAAAAAATGTGTTGCGGAAAAATGTTTTTTTTTACGAATTCAATATTCAGTCAAATCTCATAATTATGTTGAGGTACAGCAATGTTTTCGGAGGTTTTAATGAATTCCTTAAAAATATTTTAAATGTGAATTACGCAAACTGAAAAGCAAACTGTGTCTTATCAAACAAAATCACCAAGTTTTTGCCACATTTAATTGATGCTAATTAATTGCATTAGACTCCTCCTGTCTTCGACGAGGCAGTATACTCAACCATATTCACTCACCACGAAGCATATCTAATTAAACAGAATTTATTAACAATCCAGTATTTAAACTAATGATTTAGAATCCACACACGAATGAGGCGCGCATCTAATATTAGTACTGTACTGACCAGAATCTTCGTAAATCATGTTAGTAAATCTACGTGATAAATAACCAGATAAATTACTGTAGAATATATCAAGGATGGTATATAAATCATTGTTCAGAAACTCGTGGGGCTTAAACAAAATTCGTGGCTAATCAAGTGTTAAGTTTGCAGCGAGTTCAGTAGGAGGCTGAAAGGGTGAAGTGGGGTCATAGCGCGCGCAAAACAAACAACACACAGTAAAAGTTATTAATAAAAATATATATGTTTCCAAAAATAGTTTTGCAGAAATTGTGTCGCAAGTGACATTCCTATCCATTTTTCACAAGTTTTACTTAATTCAGATTTCAGAAATTTCAGTAGGCAGGTTAGGTTATAAAAACCAAAGCATCTACTGTTGGGTTAATAGCGGAAGATTCGTAGTTTTAAAGATATTTCCGCTAGTCTTATTAAAAACAAAAATTTTAATTCAATTTACATTATTAGACATACCTAATTATTTTGAATAAACTAGTAGAAGTTTACGTTAAGTTTTCTATTCATCACGATCAATCTTTTACGTTGCGTATTTAATTTATAAGCAGTTCTGTTTTTTTTTTGTGTGAGCTTGTCGCTTATTATACGGTGAGTTTGCGGTAAAATGTCTGATAAATGATATGATAATGATAAATAAAAAAAGTACTAAATTAAGCTATACCTATTACTGTCCCTTTTACTCATAAAAGGGACAGTAATATAGCTTAATTTAGTAAAAAAGAAAAACAGTGCCCAAATGTGAGCATTTGGTCAAAATCAGATAGAGGGTCAAAATAGTCAGTGTATAAGCTAAGAATAAAAATTGGTAGAGACAAGGGAACCTTCGCGCGCGTGACAGTAGCGCGGCGAAAAAGAAAACAAATTTGATTTTGTCAGATCGATAAAAAAGTGAAAGGAAACTCCTAATAATATGTAACTTTTAATAAGTTATTCAAAGAAAGTATTACTGAATATACCACCGCTAAGAGCCGCTACATCGGCACGGCCAAACAATAATAGTGCAAGTAAGCCTGACACAAGAGCTTTTATGAGGGCTGATCTCTTCGTGCTGTGGCCAAGGAAGGGTTGTAACCACCGGAGGGCCGGAGACGCAATAAACCGCCGGAGGACTCCTCTGATTAATGGATGTGTAATTGTTCCCACATAATGTACTGTATCTGATAGAAACAGCGACGGTCAAAGTGATACCATAGAGATACACTTTGATTGTATAAATTACTCTATTGTAATTTCCAAAAAGCTCATTGCGCATGCAACTTCTAAAGGCCAATCATGGTTACTTATTTGCTGCTAGTTTGCGTGAAGTGTAACATTTAAGCCAACCTTGGATTATGAAGAAGAGTGCAAGTAACCCTTATCAAGTTATCACAGCTAAAGAATATAATCTAATAAAAATCTAAATAGTGTTTCATAAGCATAATGTTAAAAATAATCGAAAACAGCTACGAGAATGTAACATAAAATATCCTGTTTTGACAATATCTAATCAGAGAATATTATTAAACGGTAATACTAGCTGTACTTGTAAATAATTTGTATTTTATCAGATTGCCTAGTTATATCCTAATATTTAACCTTATCATCGACTAGTGGCCTATACAACCTATTTAGGTTATGATTTATTATGAGTATAAGAGATATTGTCCAACTATTATCACCAAAGATAAATAAATGCTATTTGTGATTAGTTAAATAGCTTAAGAAAATATCTTAGTTAAATAGTGAAAGAATAACGTTTAATTTATTCGTAGGTATAATTGTATCTACGCCATAGTAATAAATTTAAAACGTCGCTTAAAAAATTACGAACACCTTTTTGCTTTTAAAACCTTTAAAATACCTCAGCAACAAGCATTAGAATATTCAAATTAGATACAATTTAATTAATTAGCCCAGTTTGAACCAAAATTAAACGTTCATATTAAGAACCATCCGCTTGTTAGCTGTATTGAATTAGACAGCGTATCTCGGAAACCATCTTATAAGAGGTCACAGTCTATTGTCCTTTAAAGTTCGTTTAATTACACGTTCTGAGGTATCTTCGTATACTTAGTATAATGATGCAGAATGCGCTATCTTGCCATTACCTAACTTAGGCGATAAATTATTCAATTACTACCTTACAACGGACGGGGCGGAAAATACTGGGTGGGCTGTAATTGCACTAATTACGTCAATCCCTCTATGTTATTAGCGATGAATTATTGATGTGCCGTCGCGTGATAAATGATCTAGACTTGCTCAGAATGTTGATTCCGTTTTTATTTATTGTCGCTACGAAATACTTATCATGATTGATTTGTGTGCAAACAATGCTAAATCAAAACTGCAACCCATGTAAGCCGACCCGAATTTGGGCATTGCGTTGTAGTTCATCCGCGCGCCGCTAGATGTCACTGTCCGAAAAATAGTTCCGCTGTCTGCCGCGTGAGAGCGCTACGCGTGTAGTTGACGTTTTATTATTATTTTATTGCTTTGCGCAGTTATCAGAGTTGTTTATTGACATTCTATTATAAAGTCGTAAATAAATAACGGTGGTGTGCAGTAAAACTGGCCGTTTGTCATGTGGAGCAGATTTGAGATGATAGTGACATCGGGTTCGTAAAGGCAGAGGTCGTGATTTACGCCAGGCGTTTATGGTACAATTTGTTGAATAGGCGATTACGAGCGCATTAGTTTTTATGGGGCATTAAAGTTGATTTTAATGGGCAGTTCTTCAAATGTTAACACGATGTCGAACGGTAGCTTGTTAACTTAATGTGAATTAAAATGTAGTCATATTAGATAAGTAGGTATTTATAAAATAAAACTAAATCATATCAAACAAATTAGTTAGAATGCTATTTGACTATTATTTCTTTTAGACTCATATATTTCAGAATAAAGTCTAGGTAATTTATTCTTATAATTAGGTATACGTTGTTTTTAATGTGTGAACTTTAATTTTTAACTGAAAAGACAAAACTGTTTACAGAACCACTCGTATTTGGTATGCAATAGTTTTCATTTCGTTAATTTTGAAATACTAAAATATAAATCAAAGACACTAGATCTTAAGTTACTATCTCATTGAACAGATTCATAAATAAAACAAACGAATAAATACAAAATTATAATTGCTCTGTAATTCGAAACTTTTATCTCCACTGGGTGCATTAGCTCATATCTCACTGCCGCAGTATGGAGATGATGAGCCTTTTTAATAATAATACAATGGGGGTGCTACAAGGGCACCCTAAAAATTAAAATGGCGTCCATGCGCGCTCTCTCGATTGGCCATAGCTCAATCGGCCAAGGGCCGGGGCGCGGGGCGCTCGTCATTTATCTACGTCGGAATTCGGAACCCACCCCTCTAGGAGAATATCTCAGACGCAAGGGTGCAAGTGACAATGTTGCCCTATAAATCGATGTGTCAAAACAGGGCGAGTAATTTATGAGAAATGTTGCCATTGTTTTTTTTTTGGAAAAACAAATGTTATTTTTTTGAGGAATGTATGTGCGGAAAATATGTGTTTACTACAATATTTTGATTTGTTTGTGTACCCTATTGATACTACGCCGCGCACACTCACACGCATACCTGCCTTATTTTTATTTGTTTAAAACGTACCGTGAGAACCCCGACGATCGAGTCGACATCGAGACGTTCCCTATGACACATGTACTAGACTGACCAGAGTGCTTTCGCCGCGTGTGTATCCTGTGAAGCTCCTTACAGACATTTCGAGTGATTGTGGCCTGTGAAATGATACCTGAACCCTGAAAGCTGATGTGGCAAGTACCTAGCTATAAGTGCTCAGACCTGACTGATTTTCCACTTATCATTGTCGCCCTCCACGTGTAATCTACTGCCTAAACTCTCAAACATTTTGGTAGCAAAGCGTAGTTTTTTATTAGGACCCCTTATTAGTAACGTAATTTGTTCAATTGAGAGTTATTTATTTGCTACTTTCCTTTGTAATTTGAACAAAACGTCTCGTCATATACCAAACCTATTTACAGTAAATTCCTTAATACCATTCGAGTACAACCCCTTTTATATAAGTGTCGATTAAATCGATTAGCGCGATAATTACCTACCCTTTAAGTGCAAGTGAGGTGCGCGAGCGCTTTGTTTCCCTATTGATCACGCCATTACCGCGTGACCGCGTGCGAGTTGTTTACGAGTTACGTTTGCTATACCCGGTGCATCTGTGCCGTCCCTTACTATTTGTTCCTTTACGCAATCTATTGGAATCTTTTGTGAGTTTAATTTACCTACCTTGTTTCTTACGATTTAAAGTAAGTAAAATGTCGGATACCGAAACCGGCAACGAGACCGTAAGGGCCGTACTTTACACGGATACAGCTGAATACCGTGAAGCTATAGGAGAACTCCGTTTTATTAGTGACTGGGTTGATGATTCCCACCGAGTTCTTGAGACCTTTTCCTCCAATCGTATGCGAGCGCGTCTTTCCGACCTGCCGCTAATGTGCGATAAGTTTTCTGCCGCTTGTTCCAAGCTGTTAGGTAATCTCGATCCTGCGATTTATGAACAAGAATATGTGCAAGTTAAGAACGAGATGCGCGTAGTAAGGGACAAAGTAGACGACTTAAAAATTAAGTTAGACGAAATACGACCTCACCAATTTGAGACGTCCCTTACTAGCACCCCCTTCAAGGAGAATAAATCTCTGGCTATTGATAACCCGGCTAGTAAGTTACCTGACCTACCTATACCTAAGTTTGTTGGCCGTCCCGATAGTTGGATCAGTTTTATAGACCAGTTTGATAGCGTGGTGGACAACCAGCCTACCCTTACCCCGACTTTGAAGCTACACTATTGAGTAGGAGCCTTATCGGATGAACCTCGTCGATTGATACAACACCTCAAGATTGAGGCGGGCAATTACACCGTGGCCCGTGACCTCCTAAAACGTAGGTACCATAACCTTCGTGTTTTAGCGGATACCCACATAGCTCAAATAATGATGCTCCCTATTATAACGCCTAAACTTTCCGGGTTACGTGTGTCGTTCCTGAACCCCCTGCTTTCGACTTATCGATGCTTAGAGAGATTGGAACTTCCTGTTAAACATTGGTCATACCTATTAGTTCACTTATGCCTTGCTAAACTGCCTTCTGAGTTAAAATCGAGATTTGAACGTCGTTATGGCGATAATCCTAATCACCTCCCTGCTTTTGATTATCTTATTACCTTTCTTGAGGATGAATGTAGGCACCACGACAATGTAGGTAGTGCTTCTGTCGTTGACACTACTACCCCCCTACTGCGAGCTCCCCTCGTTTGCCTAAACCTAACACGCGTTCCCCACCTCCTCCAAGAGCCTTTGTTACTTTTGCGACGACATCTAAATGTCACCTTTGTAATAGTACTTCGCATTACTTACGCGAGTGTCCCGATTTTATTCGCCTTCCTACACGTCAACGTGTTACTTTTGTAAAAAAAGCCCGACTGTGCTATCGATGCCTGGATAAACACTCCATATCCCAATGCACGCGAAATTATCGCTGTCGCACGTGCCGCCGTTCCAGTCATCACACGTCACTGTGTTATGATGACTCCTCTCCTGTGAATTACGATCGCGAGCGCTCATACCGAGACGTCACGGCCTTAGCTTCTAACCAACCGCGGCAATCTCCACAAAGTCACTTAACGGACCGTGTGTCACCCCCACGTACTGAATGGCACCGTGTTCGCACCCCACCCCCTCGTGATTCCCGTAGAGCATCACCTCCCCGTTCGGGCGGGCGATCCCCACCTGCACCCAACGGTAACCGTACTTATAATGCCTCTCTAGGTCATAGAACCCAGGATGAACGTGCATTTCATCGTAAGTACAATGAGGCCCCACAATTCTGACTAGATAGCCCCATTTCCATACCCGCTTTTACATCTTTACCTCGCAATTCTCTCGTTCTTTTACCTACGGCCTTGATTCATGTTAAAACCTCGTCTGGATATTATGTGGAAGCGCGTGCCTTATGTGACACTGGTGCTCAGGGCTGCCTTCTTACTACTGAGCTTGTCGTTGACCACATGAACTTACCTATCATTCCTTCTCCAGTTCCTGTTCGTGGAATAGGTAATGTTCAAGCGATTAATTCCCCGGGCATTGTATCCTTTTCATTTAAACCAGTTAATTCTGTCTTTCCAGAAATCTCCACCAGTGCAATAGTTGTTGATGCGATTGCTGGTACCCTCCCAGAGGTAGACTTACCTAAAAGTGTAATTACCTGTAGACTTACCTGTACTGAGCACCTCCCTCTTGCTGACCCTTTATTTTACAAACCTGGTACTATAAGTGTACTTCTTGGAGCTGACGTCATTGGTCGCCTTTTAAGGTCCGAGTTGTTTGTGTCCCCTGATGGATCTCGACGATATTTGGTTATGTCCTTTGTGGTCCTGTTTATGGAGAATTTACTGATTTGGAACCCCCCATGACTGGAGTCTCGCTGTCCCAAATAGTTGAAAAATTCTGGAAAATCGAAGAGGCCCCCCAATCTCCAGTTGCGAACCCCTTGAATATAAACCTTTTTTAAAGAAACTACCACTCGTGAAAGCGATGGTCGATTTATGGTTAGACTCCCTTTTCTTCATGATCGTCCACCTCTCGGTGATTCTAAAACCATTGCCTTACGGCGATTCCATAATCTTGAGAAGCGTTTGCAAGCCAATCCTAATTTTCGAGAGAAATATATTTCCTTTATGCGCGAGTACCTTGACCTAAACCATATGTCCCTTTCTTCATATGACTCGACCCGGGAACATTATTTTATCCCTCATCATGGAATTTTTAAGTCTGTTAGTGACAAAATACGTGTTGTGTTCGATGGTAGTAGTCCTACGTCCTCTAAAGTGTCCCTGAATCAATGTTTACATACAGGCCCTAAGCTTCAGCGAGATATTTCTCACATCCTCCTAAATTTCCGCAGGCACGAGGTAGTGTTTGTAACAGATATTCGTATGATGTTTCGTATGACTTGGGTACATCCTGATGATTGAAGGTACCAACTTGTGCTTTGGCGTGAGGATCCCTCTCAGCCACTTCTTGCCTATGAACTTAATACCAATACCTATGGTCTTCGTTCCAGTCCATTCATTGCAATTCGTGCCCTTCTTGAGCTCGCTGAACAAGAGAGACTTACCTTCCCTCGAGCTGCTGAAGTCCTTGAGAGAGATATTTATGTCGACGATTGTCTTACTGGTGCTGATACTATTGCGTCTGCCCGGGCTTTGAAAACTGAGTTTATAGGAATAATGGCCTCTGGTGGTTATGAGCTCCGTAAGTAGATTAGTAACAGGCCCAAGCTCCTAGACGATATGCCCCCGGATCATTTGCAACTTTCTCATTCATTCTCAGACCCAGATAATCCTCAGACTGTCGCTATTTTAGGTGTGCAATACAATCCTGTGAGTGACTCATTTACCTACAATTATACCTGTGATACCCGTGATACAGTTATTACAAAACGCAAAGTTTTATCTTTGATTGCCCATATGTATGACCCTTGTGGCTGGATATCTCCCGTCGTATTTAAGGCTAAGGAATTTATCCAACGCTTATGGATGTCAGGCTTATCCTGGGATGATCCTTTAAATGAACCCCTATCTTTAGAGTGGACTGCATTTTTTCAGGACCTAGCGAAGGTTAGTGAAGTGGCCATTCCCCGACATATTCTTCCCAGAGGTTCCTCCTCCTTATCCCTACATGGGTTCTGTGATGCTTCTGAATTGGGATATGCTGCCGCTGTTTATTTACGTGCGGAACTTCCGTCTGGTGTTTGCTCCGTCCATCTTGTTATGGCTAAATCTAAAGTTGCCCCTGTTCGGACCCGTTTAACAATTCCCAAGTTGGAATTGTTGGGAGCTACTCTCCTCTCTAAATTACTTCATCGCGTCGCTCTTTGTCTGCAAAGGTCGTCTGTGTTGACTTCAATCCATAGTTGGACGGATAGTAAAATCGTGTTGTGTTGGTTAAAAACCACTCCTCACCTTCTTCAGACTTTTGGGGCTAATCGTGTCTCCCAGATTAATAATAGTCCTACATCTAGTGAATGGAGGCACGTCCCAGGCTACATGAACCCTAGTGACTGCATCGAGAGGTATGTCAGTCACCCGACTGATCGACCACTCCCTTTGGTTTTCACCTTTGTGGTTGACGCAGTCTCCTGACAACTAGCCCGGTATTTCGGAACCTAACCCAAGTAGTGATCTCCCTGCACTACGTTGTTTAGTAGTCTCTGCCGATGTTCCTACCCTGGATCCCTCATTCTTATTAGAGCGGTATAGTTCTTTGAACAAGCCAATAAACGTGACTTGTTACCTAAGGCGGTTTTTATTTCCTAAATCTTACACGTCCTACCTAGGCCCTGAGGAACGGAGAGATTCCCTTTTGTTTTTGGTGAAAATTGTTCAACTTACCTCCTTTTCTGATGAACTTGATCGCTTACGGCGTGGCGATCCTATCACTAACTCCCTGAGAAAATTAAATTTATTTCTGGATGACGGAGACCTAGTTCGAGTTGGAGGCCGATTACGAAACTCCGATCTATCCTTTGATGCGCGCCATCCCCTTCTTCTACCTAAGAATGGTAATTTCGTGAACATCCTTATTTCACATTACCATCGCGAGAATGCTCATGCAGGTGTTAATGCAATTCTTGCCATGTTAAATAGAGAGTTTTGGATCTTGTCGGCACGCAGAGCTATTCAGCATGTGATTTTTAAATGCCTTCCCTGTTATCGTCTCAAAGCGGCTGTATCTCAACCCTTCATGGGTGACCTACCTAAAGACCACTTCACGGCTGCTAGACCGTTTGACGGTGTAGGTACCGATTTTGCAGGACTCTTTTTTACCAAAGTCCAGGCCTATAGGAACAAAAGGTTAGTGAAAAGTTACCTGTGTGTATTTGTCTGCCTTTCGACTAAAGCCGTTCACCTTGAGGTTGTATCAGACCTAACTACTGAAGCTTTCATTGCGGCCTTTTCCCGATTCGTGTCGCGTCGTGGTGTACTTCGCCTAATCCGATCCGATTGCGGTCGAAATTACATCGGTGCCAACAATTACCTGAAAGAGTTAGAGTGTTTCCTGTCTCAAAACCAGGCGGCTATTGGTTCTGAGCTTTCAAAGCGGAACATATCCTGGGTTTTCGATCCTCCTGTTTGCCCTCATTGGGGAGGTCTTTTTGAAGCTGCGGTTAAATCGGCGAAATCGCACCTAAAACGAGTAGTAGGCGATACCCCCCTTACGTTTGAAGAGCTGACCACTGCTTTTGATAAAATTGAAGCAGTTTTAAATTCACGCCCATTGTGCCCACTTTCTCCGGACCCTAATGATGTCGAAGTGTTAACTCCCGGCCATTTCTTAATTGGACAACCCTTAACTGCACTTCCGGAGTCCCCTTTAAAGACGTAAAATTGCATCGCCTTACACGGTTTCAGCTAATTCAACAAATTACCCAGCACTTTTGGTCTCGCTGGCATTTAGAATACCCTAATACATTACCAATTAGAAATAAATGGACCTCTCCTTGTGATCCTCCTAAAGTGGGTGAGCTAGTACTCATAAAAGATGACAACCTTCCCCTTTTGCAGTGGCGTCGTGGACGCATTATTAATTTATACCCTGGCCAAGACCAATTTGTTCGTGTGGTAGATGTTAAAACTCCTACCGGTAGCCTAAAGAGATCTTTGACGAAATTAGTTCGTCTTCCTGTCCAGTGAACTTCCTTTCCTTTAGCTTCCTAACCTTCTCGTAAACACTTGTCGTGTTTAGGGCGGGCGATATGTTTACTACAATATTTTGATTTGTTTGTGTACCCTATTGATACTACGCCGCGCACACTCACACGCATACCTGCCTTATTTTTATTTGTTTAAAACGTACCGTGAAAACCCCGATGATCGAGTCGACATCGAGACGTTCCCTATGACACATGTACTAGACTGACCAGAGTGCTTTCGCCGCGTGTGTATCCTGTGAAGCTCCTTACAGACATTTCGAGTGATTGTGGCCTGTGAAATGATACCTGAACCCTGAAAGCTGATGTGGCAAGTACCTAGCTATAAGTGCTCAGACCTGACTGATTTTCCACCTATCATTGTCGCCCTCCACGTGTAATCCACTGCCTAAACTCTCAGACTACCCTTAGAAAAAGGAGATTACGAGTAGAAGTACATAATATTTATTAGAATTTATAACATAGGCATTTATGAAAATATATTTAAAAAGAGTTTAAAGTATTTTAATTAAAATAGCTTGGTATTTTAATTAAAATACTTAAAACTCGCATGTAACAAAGTGTAACCTGTTTAATTAAATCTTTTGTTTTCTATAGAAAATCTAAACTATCGCTTGATTTATTTAAAAGCTTAATTAGTTTTTTCGTGCTGCCTAAACATAAGTAATCCTAATCTATGTTTATGAATGTAGAGAAGCAATAAGTCAGAGAGACAGGTTCAACCACTGATTAGGTTCCCAAAATGCTTCTACTACAGCCGACACTCGTTTTCTACTAAATTAGGACGGTATTTTCAGAAATGGCCTTTATTATGAGAGTGGTAGAGTCGATACTGTGAGATGTTGCGTCCAGTCAGATGTGAGAAAAACTTGGTTTTCAGACCGTTGCGTGTCAAAAGACAGTTTGGTACGGGCTCACGCACTTCTCCAAAATTATTTTAATAAACCAGGTTAGGTGAATGTTTCTGATATTTTTCCGACTCCGAAGGGAAAGTTTGTTAGTATTTAGTTTTCTATTTTCACTGGAATTCGGGGCCCCACCTTATAATTTTCCTATTTCAACACTGCTATTTAACTCTGAAAACCTAAGATTTATGGCGCTTCAATATTCTTTATTTGTAAGTTTTCATATAAGTACTCGTATTTGCAATATAGAAGCTTATGTCTTAAAAAGTTCAATTAAATATGTAGGTATTAATAATGGATTAAATTACGTCTTAGCAACTGAAACCTACCTGAATATATAGGTATGCCAGCATTACCACGTTTCACTAAAATGTATGTTTCTTATTTTTAAATATTTTGTATTATTTCTGTGATCTGTTTTAATTAACTTTATTCAATTCATGAATACATTGATAACTAGAATAAAAACTTTTGCAATCATATAAACAACAATTATTTCGAAGTTCTTACATAGCATTTTTTAAAGATTACTCACCTATCTTAATTTGAGACCCTGGAAGCGTTTCAAAATCCATCTGTACTCAGCTCATGCAGCGCAAACATTACAATTTAGAATTGTTAACGATTACAGCGCATAGATAAATAATAATTTACATTGTTGCAACCGGTATTAAGTCCAACAAAAGTTGACCAAAAATAAATCACCGACAACAACTCTATCTTTGAAACAAAGCATTCGCAACGATTATTATCTTTAGAACAAACTTAATGTATTTAAGGCTAGTAGCGACACGGTCTAGAGACATTTTGCTATCGTGCAACCATAATACTGCGGAGAGTTTTGCCTTATGTCTTTTGTAGCAAAGCTCAATTTATGTTATTAAAAGTGTGGCGTTCGAGACGAAAATAGGGTTGTGAGTTTCTGCTGTGAGGATAGGTCGTAAGTTCGAGATGTTAAGGTTGAGAATGGTGGTTGAAAGTGTGGTGATAATGTTAAATAAATACTAGAGGAGCAGTCGTGATCGAGGATCGTGATTGCGACACCGGCTGCGTGCCCTTTGAACACGGTTCCGTACCCGTGAAAAATCACTTGAACATATGCAAGTGCCTGCCAGGTCCCTGGCGACGTTCTAATCCACGGTAACGATGGCAAAACATGGTCAAATATAACAAAAATGGTGTTAGAACAAAGTTAAAGTAAGGGCGTTTTAGAATCGTACGGATTGGATCCCGCACGTGATATTGAGGTTCATAATTTGTGATGTCATAGAACATTTCGCATGGCCCTACGCTGTGTAATGCCCTTGGTCTTTATCTAATCTATCTTGGCAAATATAAATATATTTTGACTTACATCTGAATATATCCACCGTCTTCTTCACATGCTTGTTTAATTTTTAACCAGCTGGTTTAGCATTACTTGACATATTTTGTACGGGAACATGTCTGTCTGTATCTGTCAAAATAACCGTTATTTGAGGTTTGCCGGCTGTTTAAGAATTGGTGAAGCCGGGTCTTAATAGTCAGTTCACATCACTGCAAGCTTTAAACTTCCCTTAAATTTGATGTCTAATTTTGACAAAAATTCACAGCACAAACAGATTTTTCTGCCAACCATCCCAATAAACAATACAGCAAATAAGCATTTGGTGTAACACGCGAGCATTATGCATCGCTGCGACTGCGCAACCCGCATCCTTTCGGCAGATAAGTTTTAATTAAACCTGCTAGCCTACCTTCACTTGCGGTATTGAAATTAAAATAAATAAATTCAAAGAACCAATTAAACAAATGCAAAAACCATAAATTATTCAACGGACTTGTAAACCATCTCTAGAGCCAGAGAAAGCCTGCTTTGTTTTCTCCTTATGAATTCCTTTTAAATCACTTGATTACTTCCTTTAAAATATAAAAATAATTATAAAAATCTTACTTCCCCGCCTGAAGTCAAGTATGCGAGGAACGTGCTCTCTTTAGCTATTTGTTCTGTTAGAAAAGCCGTTTCCTATAATGTATTCTTTAGGTTTTCTTCATCCATGCATCATTCATCTTCTTCCCTTTATCTTTCTCAAGAATGTTCGTTATTGAATATGACTTATCAATGAACGCATGTGAGTTGCAACCATGCAACCTTCGGCGTCAACGCGATTCTGAAAAAAAAAGTGACTCGATAAAAGTTACTCATCCCTAGCACTGGAATCGAAACCAACTTTACTGACATGACTTTAATTTGATATAAATGTCTGGCGAAAAACCTAACTGAGTCACGACCCGTCGCGCCATACGAAAGTATTTGTTTACATACCAAATCAGCGCTAGCCGAACGCACCGATAAAACCAATAGGTGTTAATTTAGAATTCGAACACCGAACCCGACCAGTATGGCTCACAAGGGATCATAAAATATTATGAGTCTATTCTATTCGATACGTGATAACGCGGATCAATTGGTGAATGTTAATACTGTTAGCCCTACGTTGGCGACACCGATGCGCTTCCCGGAAGTGTTGGAATGGGTATTCTGCTGTTTTAGACCTTTCTAGAGGTCAATTAAAGTACTAATTTAATGCACCAGGAAACTGTTGTTCCGGTGTATGGCTAAAAGACAATAACACTGATGCATGTGATGGTCCGTCTGATTCTTAAAATACCTCTAAATTGACTTGAGAATACCAAATCAAAACATTTATTGTTCATAGTCACATTACATTTTATGTTGGTACATTTTAATAAAGGTAGGTATACATGTGACGCCCTGCAAGGGCATGACAACAATACCTAGCTTTAGCAGGCATGGAGACTTTATAATTCCCTACATTACAACTTTTATTTGTCGTTGAGAAGTGCACATAGCTGTGTACTCTTTCAGATGACTTAAAATTTAAGAGGTAGTTTTTATTTTAAAAGTAAACGTACTCATCATTAACTAATTGTTGGCAATATAAACACCTTTGAACAAATTGCTAAAACTAAAAATGTGAACAGAACCGTTTGTATTTTAATGACTCTACATAATTTGAAAGATGCAGTCTCATCCTTTCAGAATATTATTAGACACTAAATGCATTGCTATTTTGACATAAAAATAAGATATTTTTCTATCCATGTTTGGGGTAAATTACAAATATGAATCATCAAAACCTGCATGAACAATTGAACGCCTGAAAGAGCTTACTCGGGTTAATACTGAAAAACCTTACTAAGACCCGGGTTCACCAATTTCTAAACAGCCGGTGAACCGTGATTGATGGTTAATTTCACAGAATTCCTATTCAAAATATGTCAAATAATGCTTAATCGGCTGATTAAAAAATAAACACGTGTTGGTGAACTCCAGACTTAGAATGCAATACTTGTAATGTGTTAGTACAGTTATACAATTAATATTTTTATCTTGATAGCGGATCGGACTGCTGTCAGGCGACAAGTAATAAATAACGCACCTGTATTTGATATTATGTCCAAATGCCACAAGCGTACGTGTGTCAAATTAAAATGATTTTAGGCACGTGGTCACTTTGTATAGAATTATGCTCGTACCTAAGTAAGTAATAGCTTGTAGGTACAAGCTATAAAAAATTAAGGGCTTCCGAATTTATTTTTGAAAGTTGATTTTTAGGAAAATTTGTTTGATTTTTAGGGCAAGTATAGAGGCCACAGCCTAGGTCATTTAGAGAAACCAACGTCGAAATATGCGTGAACAGAAACTTATCGAATACTTCTTCAAACAGAACTTAAAGCTGTTCAAAAATATTGTAGTCAAAGGTAACAATCTATTATTCTAATTAGCATTGAAACTTAGCTTCGAAAGCTCACGATTTCATGTAACTTAAATCGTGAAGTTATGTAAATGTTTAGATAAATTACACTTAGATTAAATTCGCATAGTTGCTACTAGCCAATGCTCACGACTTCATCTGCGCAAATATCGATTTTCCCATGCAAACTCCTCCTTTCTTTTCAATACTTACGTACAGACAGCACGTCAGCTTACCCATGTGAACTACAAAAGCTTTTAATACGTAGAGAATAGAGGCGCTCTCAAGGTCAAGGGTAGTCGGACGTGCGGGCGTGTGCACTTGTTCAAAGCTCAGGTGATGAACAAGTTTGACATTTGCTCAGTTACAACACCACCTTTGACTGTAACCAGAACCAGTTTTGTCAGATTTTTGCCTTTTGCAACCGAGCTATAAACAGATCAAACCACAATCCAACAATCCGAATGTCAATTCCGAGATCGGCCAATAGCAAACGCGCGCATCCATATTTAATCATTCGTTAGCGCGGCAATCTGCATGCGTAACGTCCCCGTGACGTCTGACTGCAATTAATAATTTCGCCACTTGGTGATTAACATTTAAACCGGAGTCTGCGTCGGATTGGTCTAAATCGGCCGAAAGGAAGGCTGAGTGCACATCTATACTAATATTATGAAGAGGAAAGATTTGTTTGTTTGTTTATTTACATCGAATAGGCTCCGAAACTACTGAACCGAATCAAATGAAATTTGGCACAGAGATAGTTTGAGACACTGGGAAGGACATAGGCTACTTTTTGTCGCGATATAAAATCATCAGGGGGGGTGAAATGGAGGATGAAAATTTGTATGGAAAATCCGACTTTTGGCGCGGGCTAAGTCGCGGGGAACTGCTAGTTAATAATAATAATAAATTGTTTCGACAAACACACAAATAACCTAGCCCCAAACTAAGCGTGAGCTTGTGATATGGCGACTAGGATAACGGATAGACATACTCATATACGTTTATACATCCATGACATTATACATTAGCGGGTCACTAAGTTTAGAAAGAGAAAAAAAGTTGTGAAAATTCATGTAGTAATGAATATTTGAATGTACAGTCGACAGCACGTTTAGTTACTCATTTGAACTAAGAACACAGCTTTTAGTAGCGATGGGCGATTGTTAAAAAAAAAATAATCGAATGAATCGACAATCGACCATTCGAACTATCGAATGTCGATTTAGTAATTCGGAAAAAAAATAATCGAATAATAATCGAAGATCGAATGATAATCTATGCTCGGCCTTTCGATGCATTCGATTGAATTGCCGCGACAGGACAGGCAGCGAACGAATGATTAATCGACGCGACGAATTACGATTCATTCGCTAGTAGTGCGGCCTGCGCACCGCACGCTCCGGTATTGCTCGCCGCATAATCGAAGGATGATCGAATGACTGCGGTTGCTTATCGAATACATTCGATTACAGGGACCATTCGAATAATTCGATTAATTTAGTAATAATCGCCCATCGCTAGTCTCAAGGTCAAAGTGGGGTAGACTGGCGTGCGGTCGGGTGTACTTTCACGCGTGAGCGAGTTGAGGAGAAGAAAAATAGATAAAATTGAAAGGTACCAAATAGCTCAAATGGGCGAGTTTATTGTTGGCGAGTTGACGAATAACTCGAAAATAGTTTAGAGATCATCGTATTCGTCAAATCAATTTTATTTCATTCATAGACTGTTCCACCATAATACAACAATTGAGTTGCAACTTTTTATTGTTTATTACGACATAACAATATACGGGCATTTGTTTCATTTCATTAAATTGCAAATTAATTTTAACAAAATTCATGTTAATATCTTTATTCCCGTGCCATCTGTCCATTTTTTGGTAGCAGCCAAAATAAAATACAATTTCATAATAAATGGGACAAGTAGATGTCGTTGTTTAAATTATGAAAAGGTGCAGTTTTATTTTTCATTTTGTTATTTTTTCATTTCTTTCAACTTTATTTCATTAACATGCCTCGGACCAGGAACCCAATTCTCGCGGCTTCGATATTATATCACATACGATATTTCTCGAAAAAACATGGCGGATATCATAAAATGTGATAAATATTGGACATTTCCATACTTCGAGAATACGCAACATAAAAATTTTGTGGTATCCGCCATGTTTTTTTGATAAATATCGTATGTGATATAATATCGAAGGCGCGTGAATCGGGCTCCAGGTATAAGCAGCAACATAAATAGCGAGTTGTCGTTTCGTGTAAATGAAACGCATGAATTGCTAATCTGTCTACACAATTAGCCCTGTCTATTAGAGCGCCCTGATAAATAGTCGCCACCGGTCAGCTGGTTGCCACTGATAGCACTATCTAACTAATTACATAAGAGATACGGCGATTTATGCGAGCTTGCGAGTAGTCAACACTTTGGAAAAATCTTTATCGCTTTTACTTCGTTCATTGCACGTGAATGATTACTGATTGGCTGGTATCGATTGATTTTTAATTACAGCCTCTGCTGACTCATCTTATTTGTTCAAGGAGCCTTTTAATTTAAGAAACCAAACGAGTTGATAAAATAGTACAGACCTAAATGATACTCATCAGCAGTTTGACAGCACAACTAACTTGGCTTATTATGTATTCAGTGCAAGTTCAGATTTTTTTTTCTTTAAGTTATTATAATACATTTATTCAATAAAAGAAAAGAATTAATTTCTAAATGCAATATCAGTGTATTATTGTAATGGGCTATAAATGGAACTCATTTACGTCAGTCGTAAAATAAATAAATATATCAACAAGAGTATGACAACATCTTTACAGCTCTCAAAAACAAAATAGTCAGTGGCAATATACGCGGATGCACCATATATTTAATTGTTTGCTTGTCCAATAGATCTTCGTCAATCGACTGCTGTTTTCGATTTGCTGCATTTCTATGTTTAGATTAAAGACGTTAGAATACATACAATACTGGCGATTTCCCGTGACTTTGTCTAAGTTGTATTTCTTAAATAAACTTCCATTTCCCATTAAACCTTCTTCAAAATGTATATAGCTTATGTAATTATCAAGGTATAATTAATCAATACATATGTATATACCTTTCTTTTATTCACTGGTACTACTACTGGTTTATTATTTTATTTATATCCCCTTCTGGGATATATCGGATAGCTCTTATATAAAAATATTCACGACTGTTCGTATACACGGCTGCACGCCCTTTATACTACCCCACTTTTATCATGAAATCGCCTCTAATCCCTTCGTAATAAAACCCGTTTTCTTAGTTCAAATGCGGAACCTAAAGTTCTGCCGATTGTACTATGATTCTTTTATCCAGAGGTTCTAGGTTTCTAAGGCAGGTTTAAGGCCCAATATGACAATGACAATGTGCGGACATTGTCATACGTATTGGGGCCTTAAACCTGCCTTAGAAACCTAGAACCTCTGGATAAGAGAATCATAGTACAATCGGCAGAACGGGACCGGTATAATCGATATACGGATATCGATTATACCCGTCCCGTTCACTCATGCCAGCATGACAGCGCTATCAAATGTGATGGTAAGGCCTATACTTCCGCTGCATCACAGAAATACTCTGTGCCATTTCGAGTCATAAATCGCCAGTGAGTCCCGTCCGATAGATCGACGTCACGATTGACGCCGGCGGTTCGCGCTTCGCCGCGCTCGCGACACAGGCCATAAACAAAACGCCTTAAATCACACAGGGTTTAATATTGGCAGGAGCTCAGCTAGCTTAGATGTCGGTGTATTTTAGACAAGCTAGCACACAAACCTACCAGATCACGTCTATTTTTTATTTTTTTTGGATTGGCGCGTGACTCTAGGCTAAACCAGAAGTGGCGTAGACAAATTCGACGGTGGCTGTGTCTAGGTATGTTAATATGCTGTTGTAGTAGTTGTTGTTAGTAGTTTAACGTAACTAAAATTTTATAATTAGCTAAGTACTGGTGTACACTAACGTACGTACCTACGTTCATCTTTGTCGTGTAGATATTTCTAAATATAGGACATGACTGTTTCAAATGTTACCAAATAAGCATAATCAATTGTCCAATACAACAAACGTATTAATATGCCATTCCAATAACGTAACCCAATTACAATATTACACTACTAAACGACGAGCAATTTTAAGTCGATTCATTTTTTGCGGCGCTTATAAGCTCGAAATTCGCTCATGAACAATTTGTTGGCTACAAATAAAACATCAATAATTATTCATGGAGCTTCGCAATTATTTCAAAACCCCGCGTCACACTGCCGGCTCCTGCGCAGACACGCGTCGCAGTTTTTTCATCAATTTGTCGAACGCATCAATATGCGAAATGCCTGCGAGGTTCGCACGCCGCATACATACGATTAAAAATCGACGCGGTAGGTGACCAGTGCACACTCAGCTTTAATTGAATAGATTTAGCAGCACACACCGACTCCTAATTGACTAATTTATAGCGAAAACAACGTATCGTTTGGCGGACGAATATATTACTATGGTATGCAGAAGGACTTTCTTTTGGAGCGGGATATAAGCACGGCATGCTGGGAATAGCAAGCAGATAGACATTACAGGTCTTATGTCAAACGGGTCAAATTCTCTTGCAAAATGTTTGGACTATGAATATCACCACCATTTGTCATTGTGAAACGCAAGCGAAAATGAACCTTGATAAGAAGAGAGTTGAGGAATTCTCAGCTGACAGATAGCCAGCGCTGTCGAAGCTCGATCGAAATTAATGACCACGAAAGATGTATTGGCGAGGTGATCGAATAGTGGCAATAGTAATGCGATGAGCACCTGCCTGTTTTACTAATGCTATAGTCTTGTCTTCGCTATAAATATTAATAAACAATATTGTCATAATGATACACGTGGACATTTATAAAATATCCGCGATAAATTGCTTATTCAGATTTTGAGATTGGATGTAAATAACTAACTTGTTGCTTCGACCGATTTGTAAGCCGACGCATTGTGTGTTTTTAATTGTTATGCGTTTTTAATAGCTTTAATGATATTTTGTCTATACTAGGCAAGACATTTGACTGTAACATTCACGCCCGAGCCATTGCTTACGGCATGCGCTATTTTTAAAAACTTCATGTTTGTTATTTGCGCGATGACGTCACATCCTAGAAAGGATAAAAAGCAATCAAGAGTTTCTATTGTCCGTGTGGCCTTCGAGCTCATAGGTGGAACATTATTATTCTTCGACAGGCTCCTATAAACCTGGTGATATGTAGGCAAGGCGCAACTTGTGGGTGGCCTATGTTCGTTGATACCAGCCCAAACGCAGACTGGACGATTGGTGAATATTTATCAACGGATAACCCGGTTTAGGACCATCGACACCTGATATTTGCGATTGCCAAAGAAATAACCATCAATGTGTGTGTATTTCCCCTGAAAAAGATTCAGAAATAAAAATGAAACCATAAAAATGGTACGACTAATTTGAAGTTTAAGCACAGTTTTATTTTAAATAGGCAATTAAAATGCCATAAATCACTCGATGTTGGAAGATTGATGCCTTTTATCTCCATCTCATGTTTCCCCCAATTTAAATTATAATTATGTCAAGAGGTGTACTAAAACTTTATCAGCCCAATCTCTTACTGAAAAATTTGAAATTGCTTTAACTGTGTTTAACTGTCTAATTTAATTAACGACCGTTGTAAACTTAATCAAGATATGCATCGACAATCATAACAGTAGTCGTTAAGGCAATATCGTGTGATTACTTTGATTTAATAAAGGATTTTCTTCGACATTAGTATGCATTTATACGCGAGCGCATCAAAAATTGCTAATAAAATACAAATCAACACTTACAATTCTCTAGATGAAAGTATGCTGCATTTTAAAAGCCAATTTGTCATGGAGTGCAATTCAAAAATATTCACAAAACAAAACTCGAACAAACATGTTCTCGAGGCAGTAAAATAAAGACAAAAGACGACACCCATAAATTGTCGCTGAAAAGTAACCAAAGCATTATACAGTTGCATAACAGTACAGTAACAGTAAATAAAAAGGGGCAAAAGGAGCAAAACTGTGCACGAAACTGTGCGCTTTTAAATACGGACGACGTTGAGCGCGGGTAAGGCAAAGACATTTATGTTCGCTAAACAAGTAGTAAAAGTCACTGCTTGAGCGTTTTTATGGCACTCATAAATGTCAGATTGCGCCGGGCGGTGCGGCCCGCGCGGGCTTCTGAATCGCTCGATTTTACCCTGTGCGCACAATCCCTAATTGATTATGTGCGATTTTAAATTAACACTTTTTTATTCATTCGATGCATTTTTCCTTTTACAGGTAACCGCAACGGTAACCGCTTTTGCCGTTAGCAGCGTTTCTTTATGGTAAGATGACAATTTAGGTGTTTAGAATGTCGCTTAGAATTATTTAGCGCAATAGTGAAAACGCAAGGTGCTATAAAAGGAAGCGATAGACAGACGTGAGAATAGGTTGGGTCTAGTGGCCCCCTATGCAAATTGTTGCATCGTTAAACACCTAGCTGGGAGATGGATTGACGTAAACGCGTAACGCCGGATGCATTTGATTGGCGCTAGTCTGTTCAATTATTGTTTAAGTTCTGTCTACTGAGTTACCCGAACAAAGTCTAATCTCTGTCGATGTTTAGACGGTAAATTTGCATCATAATTGGTGCTTTTACGTTATTGGGTGCAATTAACACATAAATATGATATCAATTTCATTCACGTTACATTAATGATCATCGACTTGGAAAAAAAATGGACTCCGTACCGCGATACTAAAGAGTGAAGCAGGGTTCAAGCCTGTGTGTGTGAGATCATAGGGTTACAATGGCGGCCGATCGGCTTACTTTGGTGTGAGTGTGTGCGTGAGAAGATCGTGTACTTACGACGATGAATGGCTTACTTTGGTGCTTCAGTTTTAATGTAGGCGACACGGAGTCCATATTTTTCTTCACGTCGATAATAATGATGATCACAAAAATTATTTCAATGATTAAGACTTTTGTATCTGACTCTACATTTCCCAATGAATGGTATTTAAGGACTATTTAAAAGATATTTTAATGAATCTTTAGCAGTGCATTAAAAGAATTGGCATAGCTGTTTAAGCAGTCACTAGTCAGCATTCGAATGTGGTATGAAACTGTTGACAGAATCCGTCTTTTGAGAAATTTACATAGTACACTGTGTTCGTGTTAGGGTTGGCACGACGAACTTTTTGCAATTCCTCAACAAAAGTATGAAGTAAAGTCGTATTTCAGTTTGGAAGCTTTCACAGTTGATTTATTGGTGGATTCAAATATTCGAGCAAGTATTTTTAAGAATAGAGGTAGAGGTTTTCTTATTTTAAAATTGTTTTTTTTTTTCATTAATATACTACATATATTATGTAAATTCACAATTGCAAATAAGTTTTGGGAAATGTGAATAAAGGTATTACAATATTATTGACGTAAAAAAAATCCCTACGTAACTTATTAAAAAAAACTGCATAATATGCAATTTTTTCGCAAAATTGTAATACAATTTTAATAGGAAGGAAACTTTTGCGCATGCAGTGACTGAAAGAAAACCTATCTTTTAAATAAATAATAATCAATTTATGGAGATTTAAATTTAAACTGAATTCGGAGTGAATTAGATCGTAGTAGGTTAGAATTGGGCAAGACACAACTCTAATTTGTACATTTCAAACTAAAAAAATTATATATAGTCTATAGTAACAGCCCTACGTGCACATCCGATGGTGTACACCTGCTGGCGAAAGAGGGACATGTGTATAGCTGAACAGTGACTTTTATTGACGCGCCCGCGTTTAATAACCGCTGCCTTCTTCGGCCTAGAGACAGTTTCGCTGTTCGGTGTGCAAGGGCAAACGCCTTTAGCGGCAGTCCCGTTTTTGTGGGAATAGCTATTTGAGGCAAAGAAAAAACATGAAATAAATAAATTTGACGACCGTCTTGGTGTAGTCGTTCGCGCTTCGGACTTCTAAACCAGGCGGTTGCGGGTTCGAATCAAGCAAAGGGCAAATGTTTGTGTGATAAGCACGAGCATTTGTACCTAAGTCATGGATGTTTATATGTATTTAAGTATTTCTATCCGTTATCCTAGTCACCATAGAACAAGCTCACGCTTAGTTTGGGGCTAGGTAATTGGTGTGTTTGTTGAAACAAGTTATTTTTATTATTATTATATAAAGAAACACGTTGAAAATACATGATCGGCTGTCTCAAAAAAGTATCAAGATTTTTTTTGCAGTCTTCACTATTAGTTGTGTAATCGACATCACAAACTCCAATTTGTGATGGCGGTTTAACGATCCTATCAGTGATGGTAGGCTCCGTTAGGTGCCGCCTGGTAGCTACCACCCTCCCATTGGAGCCGTCGGGGAGTGGAAGTGCCACAACCTTCTGGATGAGCTGGCGGTCCACCGGTCGACTCTGTCTACGCCGCGTCTGGCTTAGTCTAGAGTCAAGAGCTTTTATTATTTAAAATGGGTTTTAATTTGAAATAATAATAGTTATACATCATGTAAAGCGAAAATGGCAAGAAAGAGTTTTTTTTTAATGTTTGCTTTTATAAGAGGCATGTTATAAGAGTTAATAAAACATGTTTCCTTTAGTAGGATCTAAAAACGAAGGAACCATGTTTAGGCCCCATAAAAGCACACTTTTTGTTAGTAATTTTTGTTTTTTTCCATAAACTGAATAAATGTTCTTTGAGGTTAGTTAGGATATACTTAACCATATTCTATTAACCATTAATATTTTCATATTTAAAAATTTTACCATTTTGAAATCGCTACTGATCGTGACTTGTACATTAACCTCCAACGGTTAACTTCACTTTATAGCTTTTGAATTACGAATGTTAAGTAGAAAATGACTCATGGGAATAGGATTCCATTCGGCGCTTACTACCCTAGACGGCATATTTTTACTTCGATTTTAATACGAAAGTCTTCGCAAAAACTCATTTCAATTGCGGCGAAGTTTCAATGAGGTATGGCGACGCATCTACGTATTGATTAAGTTTTTATCATTGAAAAACTATGTAACTGATTTTATAGAGTGTAAATGGTTTGAAAGGAAAATTGCGCCGTTTGATTAAAAGGTTTCATTATATGAATTTGCTTAGTATTTGAATAACACATTACTGCCATTCCCACAAGCATTAGTCAAATTGATTGTTCACAGTTGACTGTGTTTGTTATTATGTTGTCTGTTTGTAAATCATAAAATTCATGTAAACATACATACTTAGAGAATATTTATCTATGAACATTTGTTGGATAATGTAAATGAACGAACGTGTCATATTTTAAACTGTAAATCATACCGGTTTACAGATTCGCAATGAATACATTCTTTGAGCTCTTATCTTACGCCCTTTTTGAACTGGTACATAGTACCAATCAAGAAGCAGCGATTTCAGCTTACTATGCTTAAGCGTACTCACAGCTCAAATATGGCATTATGTTATGGGGTAATAGCACTGACATGGATGAGCTATTTTTAATGCAAAAAAACTAATAAGAATAATAGCCCGAATAGACAATACCCAATCATGTAAATCGTTCTTCAAAAAATTTAAATTATTAACGTTACCATCTTTATACATATACGACATATGCATTTTTACTTTAAAAAATATGGAAAATGTTCTTAAAATTAAAGAGACGCACAATATAAACACTAGACATAAAAACAGACTTTACCTACCACAATCTAGGATAAAAATGTTAAATACCAGTCCTTACTATATGGCAGTCAAAATATTTAATAAACTCCCTTCATATAAAAAATGAAACAAAATTTTAAATATTTTCAAAATCCCTAAAATCTTTTTTATTAAATGAAAACTATTATTCCCTTAACGACTTCTTAACACCAAACTCGTCAGTTCGCCTCCTATTTAGGGCTACACACCAACATTCCTGTATGTAGGTACTTAATAATATGGAATTACATTATTTTAATAAGAACTGATAATTATACTTTGTAATATTATTTGCAATACCTTAGCGGTAACTAAGTTATAAGTGCATTATCTGTATTGTAACACCTGTTGTAACACTTAATATGCAAAATAAACATTTGATTTGATTTGATATATTTGAACTCCTATATTTTACTTGAACTGCGAATAAAATTATCATCTACAAAAATATTTTTCTTCGTTTTCCCTTTGCTAATTCAATTAACCGAACGCCCCAACTAAAAATAGTTACACCATAAATAGGTGCGCTCCCGTCGACCGAACGAAACCGAACCGAAAAAATCGTAATGGCGCGAACGGTTTGCGCGCGATCCCAGCGCCACGATAGCATTGTGCTGCGTCCGCGCACCGATCGCGGCGCGATTACGCCGGCTGTCTCTTACGTGTCGCCTCCAGCCTCTATCTCGAGAGCCATCGCACGCAAATTATTATCGATACCATTATTGTAACACCAAAGTGTAACAGCACTAGAGCCATTGTTGATAGGTTGATACACTCCGCTTTGTTTTCCGAATGCAAAAAGTAATAGCATTGTTTGTAATTGCAACTATCAGCGCAGTTTATTGTGATTTCGTTTGTCGTTAGTAACTGATACGGGAGCTTGGGACTGGTGTGAAAATTGTTTCCCTTTAACATTTTTATGCATTTAATCACCTCAAAATACTATAATCATTTTTTATAAATAAAGTAATTTTTTGCAAGATTTTGTAAAATAAAATAAAATTTCGCTTTCAAAAATTGATCGGCCGTGTAATCCGGTGGGACTCGAACCTACTACTGTTCCTCCGTAGCTTAATTGGAAAGAGCGTTCGCCCGGATAGCGAAGGGTCGTAGGTTCGAGTCCCACCGGATGATATGGTCGATCAATTCTTGAGAGCGAATTTAATTTTATATCACCTAAAAATAATTATCACTCGCATGAATTTATTGTATTACTCGGTACATTAAGATATAATCAATTGGAGGTACGTACAGACTAACTTGCATAATAAAATTTTAAAATATGTCTTTTGCACCAATCACCCCCTTCCTGTGATTAAGTATTTCCTATACCCAAAGGTTGTCTGGAAGAGATCGCTCTTAGCGATAAGACCGCCTAATTTGTACATCTTTCTATGTAAATTGTATTGTTGTTACTTTTATGGTGTGCAATAAAGAGTTATCTATCTATCTAAGATCATGAAATACAGCTAATAGTTTTAAAGATCAGTATTTGTTTAAATAACAATTTATGTGACTGCTTCGCTAGACATAACATACCCGAGATAACAGTAACATAAAAAAATATTTGTCGTATCCAGTTAATTATATTTAATATCAATAACGTTGCGAGGCATAGCAGCGATTACCGAGCTGTCACGTAATCATGATACACTTGCTTGCAAAAAAAAACAAACGTTGTGTTCCGAGATATAATTTTCCAATTAAAATCATGATGTCCCTTAAATGGAGAGCTGATAAAATCACACCTTAGCTCTTTTTAACGAGTAAGAACCTATATTTAGCAAAGCTTTACTGTAGGTAACATTGTAAAGGTTCTATCTGACCACTTATATCTATAGAGCATTTTATTTTTTTGTAATCTGGTATTCTATTCTACTTGAGTTTGGTTGTCATCTTATTTCACACGTACGCATGGCCGCACGTCAGGCTACCCCACTTTAACCTTCTGCCACTGAGGTGAAATTATTGTTTCAATTCTACTGAGGTGGAAGACTGGTAGACACCTTTTTGAGATGTTGTACTAATTACACTTTGACTTTAATGTTGGTATTTTTGGTTCTAAATATGTATTGTACTATATACGTGCTGCCGTACAAGATCCAAAACATAATAGCAAACATATATTTTTTTCATTAATTGAGGTAGGTAATAAAGTTTAAATATTAAATAAACTATCACACTACAAATAGATAGATAGATAACTCTTTATTGCACACCATGACAGAAAAATACAGTAAGTACAGAAATTTACTCAGAAAGATGTACAATGTCGGCGGTCTTATCGCTGTAAGCCATCTCTTCCAGACAACCTTTAGTCTTCACAGTCTCTTAATAAAAAATGGTTTCCAGTGATCAGAAAAGGAAGAGGTACGATTATTTCGGTTCAATAACCACAAATATTGATGTGTACTAATTAAATAGTTGCTAAAAATGATTTTGCATAACCAAAAATAAAAGAAAGCTTAATTGTCTTATGCATTGACAGGGCCCTCTGGCAAACAATTTATATTTCATGCCCGGGATTCCAGGAGTGTCTATATTACGACGACAATGTATTGCAAGTACAAAAAATTAGCTCTACCTCCAATAATAATATTCATAATAATAATTTTATTTCAGAAATTACATCCATATGGGTTAGTATCACAAAAATAACTTAATAACTAATGTTAGTAATTATAAATATGCACTAGGTTTTGTGTTCACATGTAATTTAAAAATGAACCCTGGACCCGACCAGCAATAACAGCGAGGAAGCCGTTACCAAATATATGGTGAGGTGATTACACAAAAATAAAAAATATCTCAATAATGTGAGCTTGTAAATTTAAAAACATACAAAAATCGACAACTTCTCGGATTGATTAAAACTGGCTTTACAGCTGGCCACGAAACCGGCTGGCCATTTTTTAGGGTTCCGTATCCGCACCCAATGTGAAAAAACGGGACACTATTACTAAGACTCCGCTGTTGGTTCTGCCTGTCTGTCACCAGGCTGTATCTCATGAACCGCGATAGTTAGACAGTTGAAATTTTCACAGATGATGTAGTTCTGTTGCCGCTACAATGACAAATAGTTAAGTGGGGCTCCTATACAACATTTTTTGTTGCTATTTTTTAAAATATTCACAGAGAAATTCACATTAAAAAAACGTTTGAAATATTCACAGAATGAAAACTTTATTAACTTTTAAATAAAGTTTTCAATAAAATGTACATATATCGCGAAGTAATCCGTAAAATTGTGTTATAACGTATTCACAGAATATTAAGTTGTATATTTATTATTCACTTAAGTAATAAATAAATAAATTATAACAAAAAAATAAGGTGGCTCCGATACAACAAACGTGATTTTTTTGCCGTTTTTGAACCCTACTTGCGCGAGTCCGACTCGCACTTGGCCGGGTTTTATCAGGGCGTGCACTTACTCCCACTGCTTAATAAATCACATTGCAAACATATTGTTTAAGTCATAAATACTATGCTCACGTCTTTATTGTCGATAAGAGCGACTCAATCGAAAAGAGACATTGGCATTACTTTTATTCAGCCTTAAAGGCCATGATACTGGCAAATTGTAAGATACATACATGCTTTTTAAAAGTGTTTTAAAAGGGATATAAGGGGACTTTTTTACTATTTTATGTGTACTTGTAATTTTCACTGCGCACCAGATGTAGAGCTGATACGGCATTGCCTAACTTTCTCTACAACTTTCTATATGAAAGATGTACAGGTAAAGCGAAAACAAGGCGAGCTAAAATGCCTAATCCTACAACGATAATGGACGTAGTAATTATACACTACCCAATGTGTTACATATTAATCCAATAAGAAACATGTTCTAAAAGATATTGAGTTTCTTTACATTATCCAAAGATTCATAACACTTGTTAGATATTCGACGACCGTCTTGGTGTAGTGGTTCGCGCCACGGACTTTAAACCAGACGGTTGCAGGTTCGAATCCCGCAAGCGGCAAATGTTTGTATGATGAGCACGAGCATTTGTACCTAAGTCATGGATGTTTATAAATGTATATAAGTATGTCTATCCGTTATCCTAGTTACCATAGCACAAGCTCACGCTTAGTTTGGGGCTAGGTAATTGGTGTGTTTGTTGAAACAATTTAATATTATTATTATTCAATGCATAATGTAATAAAGAAAAGATTTTTATTAAATAACAAACAACCTGTAAATATTAAAATTAAATTGGGGTTTGTTTGTGCATGATTTTTGTGTATCTTGTAGGTATAGTTTTTGTATTTGTTATTATATTTAGTAAATGTTAATTAATCCTATTTAATGTATTGTGACATTTTCTTTTCACAGCTTTATATTTTTTATGGCGAGTGCTATGTATGTCTATAATTAGCAAATGTACAAGAACAAAACAATGTTTATAATACATTATGCTGTTGATGTACTTAAATAAATAAATTGTTACACTATGCCCGAAGGTTCCCGCTGAAAATCAGTGTCGTGACAAAACTTGTTTTTATTACGACTTATACTGAGCTGAACTTTATATTTAATTTTTGGTACGGTATTATTTTTGTCACTTGTTTTTTTTTCTTTACTCTATCTTGTGTGTTGTGCCAAATAAATGTTTTCTATTCTATTCAATTCTAAATAAATGAAAAAGGAATTGTTTGTAGGCGTTCAACTAGTAGTAGAGATGGCGCTATGCGAGTTTTCAGATACTAAAGCGCAATTTTTTTTCGTTTAGAAGATTACTATGTGAGAGCTTTAGCCAACGCTATGACAATGTATATCTATGGACTTACCGAAGTACTTTCGAAACAGCTGAAGAAACTGGTAAAAGTACTATGCAAAATGGAGTTAGTGTGCTGAAGTATCACGCGAGACAGTTGTTAGTGTTGTTACGTAAACCGTTTAACGGCCTAAAGCCATAAATTGACGCGGTATAAGGTCATGGTCTCTTACAAACGTTCAACCCGATGCACTATACCACAAAGTGGTCATTCGTTTCAAATAAATTACCATGCAATGGCACGTTAATTTGCATACTCCATTCGATGATAATTCCAAATCGGCAATCGAAAAGCGACTCTATCCACTGCGCTCCAAAAGGTAAAGTCGACTGCAAAAACTGTTTCATTCAAAAGCTCGGGCGACCGTGGTGCCGCTGCGGAACTTTCGGGAACTACGAGCTTTTTGGAGGTTCGTGCACCATCTCAGAGATGGCGCTAGGAGCGAAAAGCTAAATGGTTCGTGCAAGGGTGCGTTTAGGGGTACTTCGGGGGTTGAAATAGCAAAGTGAGGGTTGGTTTTTGCCGTACAAAATGTTGATCGCATTGCGAGATAGGTGGCGCTACCCTTACGTAGAAAGCTCTGTGGAAATGTTACAGTGAAAGTCATCCCCTTGTGATTTGCTTTCGGTTAAAACTTGAAAGTACTAAAGTAACTTGAGATTACTTGCCATAAGTAGCAAGCTTTAAGTCTATAGCATCGAAACAATTACTTAATTTTTATAAGTTTATATAAGGAAATTATTTAAACTTATATAAATAAGAAAGAACACTGTAAGTGTTAAAAAATATTTAAAAAAATTACTTCATTTATACAATATTCTTGTGCAATTAGATGTAGAGATGTTACCTTATAATTTGCATCGGTACTTATCTACGTACTGTTTAATGTCCATGTGTGGACTGTCTATTTATAAATAAAATATCTTATACCTAACATAATCAAACAATTTCTAGCACACATTTTTAGCTTCAAACAGAGTAAGCTCACTCACAAAAACTTAATGCACTCGGAGGTGAGAGAACTTATTATCCTTTAATATCTGTTACCTTCAATAGTATTAAAAAAACAAAAGCGCATCAGGTTGTGTCCCAACCCATGCAATTCAAAATGTTAAACACCTTTATTTGACTTACAATACAAGTGAAAGCGAAACGTCATGCAAATTGGATTTCGCATAAACATACCTGACATTTTGCTACCGATCCTTATTGTTTATCAATTGCATAAGATTTGACAATGCGGGGTTGTAAATCTACCTTCATTCTAAAACTTGACCCAATTCTTGGCGCTTTTGTTGAAGCTCCAGCATTGTTTTTCATTGTTTCTCGATTTACCTACCTGTGAGGTATTAGAGAGTTCAGTCTGTTGCCGGTTGCTTTATCGCGATGTTACCTCTGATGGTGTACAATAATCGTTAATTTTAATCGATCGATCACGAAATCGTGAAATTGAGAGTACTATTAAATCGATCGAAGTTATTTAAGTGCGAAAAAAAATTGACATTCATTTTTATTAGGTGACAAAATAAAAGTTTTAATATTATTTCCATTTTCCTTTCCGTTTTAAAATGTTATTTTACAATTACTTAATAAAAAGTTTTTAGTTGCTGTGTTAAGTTGTTAACAATTAACTGAAAGATTTGCGATTTTCCTAGATAAAAATATATTTTCAATGTTTGGGTCGGCGAGCGTGCACAGTGATAGAAAATTAGATACTTTAGATAGCTGACAGGATGTGTATTTTATTAGTGTTGTACGTATGGAAGAGTTGTTTTGACGGTGTGATTTTTACAAGCTTTTATTTAGTTTTATTCTAGTTAGAAAATTAATTTCAATGTTTTTGTCCGCGAGTGTACCCAGTGGTAGATAGCTGACGTATAACATAGTATAGTGTTGCGTGTCCGTGCTCGTAGCTGTTCTCCTGTGAAGATAGCGAAATGCCCACTGAGCCTGCACTATCTAATGAAGCCGACTGAGCCGATATGCGGTATGTGAGCATTTAAAATTGTAAGCCATTTTGTGCTGCGAAACTTGGTTTGAAAGTAGATCTGCTTCAGTGGGAATATGATTGCGTTGATTGGTTTATTATATCTGGATAAATGGTGATACAAATTTGACACATGCCAGATATATAACTTATGATAAGTATTAAATCTTTTATTACAGTATTAATCTTATAAGTAACATACAAAAATTGTTGCTACAGTAAAACCCTTACCATCAGGTGAGATTGCCTTATGAATAGGCAGACATATGACGTCAAGTTTTTTGGTTAATTTTAAGTTAGGTAATGGTTTCCTACTGCAAGTAGTGTATGATTTGATTGATAGTTATACGTTTTTAAAAAAGAAACCAGAACTCGCACACGGGTAGAAAGAAACGCACGACCTTTGACTGGACCAAACGATCTTATGGTAAGAGCGTTGCGAAGAAGATGGTAAGCATACCTTGAATGCATTTTATTAGTAAGTTGCAATTAGAAAATGGAGTAGATATATATGAAACTGACAACATATACTTGCACGTAGCATACAAAATATACATAGCACATAACATACAATAAAGATGTTAATTTACTCTAGAAAAACTTGATAATATCATACAATTTTTTATCACAATTTATTGCCCTATAAAACGCTCAAGAATTTCGCACACTAGTTAAGAACTAAAATATGCTATCAAACAATGAAGTTTCTGAAATATCGATCGTTTACTGAGATCATGGGCATTATTTAGACAATTTATTGTACAAGGTGCGTGAATCGTTATCAGTATACATTAAAAATGACCTTTTGGCGATTCCTTGATGCTATCATTGACAATGCGTACTTAGGCTTGCAATTTCGCGTTTTGTGCCGCACAAGAAGGGTTTCCAACCATGGAAAAAGAATCAAGGACTACAATTAAAAAAAACAAGGTTTGTAGGAGAAGAATTTATATGAAAGTAATAGAATATTTTTATATAATTGTTTCTATTAGCAATTTCTTTGCAAGTTTTTAAGAAAGTAATTTTTTTGCACACAAAAATTGATTGGGGAATTGAGAGGGATTTAAACCCACGACCCTTCGTTACCCGGGCGAATGCTCTTCCAACTAAGCTACGGAAGATGTTAGTCAAAGTGCAACACATTTTTCATAGTTTTACTATTTCTATCACGGTACTGTCATCTACCACGGGGTAGCCTCATAGAATTTTATAGAAATAAAACTAGCAATAATAAACACACTGGAATAAGATTGATTAAATAATTTATTTGACTGTAGTATGTTTCAATACCTAAAAGTGTAAGTAAATAAAGTTTGTTAACTCCCTGAAATAACGAGTAGCATTTAAGCTGTTTGACGCTGCAATCGTGGTTCTCCAGTACACTTTTAATACCGGGACTGTCCCGACAATTCCAATCATTTGGCAACCCTGGCTCTACTTGATTATTACTCATTACGTTATTACGGAGAAAGACAGTGGCATTTCTTTTTTGTTCCGAACTCCTGAGTTGTGGATAATAAAGTAATGTAACATCCTATTGATAAATGCATTTGATAACTAGACACTTAATTTACAAATACATTTGTAAAAACAAAGTTCATTCAAAGAAGTTTCAATGGCATAATTATTGTAATGCAATAGTTTATTTTTACTATACCTTAAAAATAGTTTGCCATATAATGAAGGTCATAAAACTAAATTAGTTGTTTGTAGATACGCCGGTACTTAGTAGCTTTAACTCGTTAAAACTGTTTTATGGTTACTTTAAAAGCTGATAAAATCATTGTGTGATAGAAACGTATTCAATGATGTTGAAATATAGCAAAGGTGATTGATTAACCCTGGAGTTCATCAACACATGTTTAAATTTTAATCAGCTGATTTAGCATTATTTGACATAAAATTATGTATGGAAATTCTGTCAAATTTATCGTTAATCAATGTTCACCGGCTGTTTAAAAGTTTGTGAACTATGGTCTGAAACCTAATTCCTATAAAAACCTAGGGTTGTCAATTTTTACTTAAGAGTTTTAATGTTCGCACAAAAATATGATTACTTGTCAACTTTCCAATGGACAAAACTTGATTAAGCCAAACAACCACAACTTTACCTCATGCACCGAGATATAGACGTCTCGTGCACCAAGCAAACACTATGATTTATTCCGAAATACGGGACCGATGACGTTTCCACGCCATAAATTGCACCCCTCAAGGCATGAGGACATATCGGGTGCTTTATGAAGAGGCTGACAGGACTTAGTAAATGGTGCACGGGTAGAACCGGGTAGGACCGGGTAGCTGGGTATAAATCTGACACTTCCGGGCGGGACCACGCCGGTAGTGGGGACGATTATTCACCCAATATCGAGTTTTGGCTTCACTTGCTACCTTCTAATCTTCGCTTTCGCCGAACTAAATGTATGTGGTAGTCATTTTAGTTTTTACCAGTTGTTTTGGTGATACGTTGCTGTGGTTTTTCCTAATGGTGTGGGTAAAAAAGTTGTCCGAGAAAATTCTCGATAAAATTTTCATGTGCATATTTTAGAAAACTTGCAGACTTTATCAAAAAGTAAACGCAAAATGTTTTTTGTTTTTTTGATTATTTACATTTTGGGTAGGGTAAGGCCACAGATATTATAACATGTATGGCTAACTAGCGCCACCATCGGGTGGTTTTATTCAGGTTACAATTTTAAAATATCTGATAACTTGGGAAATGAAGATTCTTCTATAGTATTTCTTAAATCACATTGAACTACATACTTTTTATTTTGATTGTAACTCACAAAAATTGCATTTGCAGTTGCAAAAAAGTGGTCAGTTTCGGCGTCAGCAAGTTTTGTAAAATAACTAAACAGAGAAAAGTAATTTAGAGAGATTTAATTCAAATAATAATGTCCTTCGACCACAGCGGCCTATCTCAACACAGATCAGCCATCTACACAGGAGGTTTTATAGTGCACAAGTATGTGACCAATACACAGGTGCACTCTCCGTAAATAATAAGCATTTTCCAAATGCCCCAAATTATTCGACTTTTTTAATAGGTAACTTTAATAACATCATTGAGGCACTAGTTAGCTTTACCCTTCACTGTAAGTGCTAGGATTAGTCAAATGGCTTTATCTCAACTCGAAAAATAAAATAGTTAATTCTAGTTACAGTCCACATTGATCGCTTTTATTTTCAAGAATCTGAAATAGCCGCTCGAGGCCAATGTTGTGACCTTTCTAAACCTTGTCTGAACAGTATCGCCATCTCTTTCATCCAGCCGACAGCATTGTCTAAGGCTCCCAGAGTTCAGAGGTATATTCAATAAAACCATAGTGTTGACAATACTATCGCGATATTCCTGATAGCGTCTGCTTTATCTGTTAGATAGCATTGTAGAGTCAGCATGTCAAAGTAATCTGAGTCTTTGTTCGTGTTTGAATGATCTCGTTAACAGTACATTGAGATACCAAGGAATTGGACAATGTCTGTGTTGCCTATGATTTTTCCCGGACCAATTGCTGCATAGTTTGATACACAATACCAAAAAATACCTAACTAAAATATGAGCCTTACGTATTATATACGGTGATAATGTAGATGTGTGTGACCAAAAGTAATTAATAAGTTGTTAAATCTTAGTGTCTATTACTGAAAAGAGGATTTTATTAAGAACACCTGATGAGCATGCCAACCTGATACCAAAGGAAATATTATTACTAATTGCATCTTTTGACTGATGAAACACTTAACAAAATTTTTGAACATTGTTTATGTCTGCGTCTGTTTATAAGACGACCAATTCCAAATACCTATGTTTATATTATTATGCCAGTTATTTGCCATTCTTGGAAAATTGGCCGATTAGGGATAGCCACATAATATAGTATAGTCTTCAAAAATTTTTTTGTCCAATCCTAAGTACTCACCACTGAAAATATAAACAAAGAATATGGCGTCAGTCAATTACCTCTATAAATTTATACGCCTACTCCAGCTGCAGTAATATTTTTCCAAACTTACCTTAGTTACCCACCACCTTTATGTATACAGCCAAAGGCTTCCAAAAGCTAATTCGGCGCAAATTCTGCAACTGAAGTTCTCACTAATACGGCAAGCTATAAATCAGCGCGCCATTTTTGTTTTCAACGCACCGATAACTCTTTTGTCATAGGGTGATGTAGGAGAGGGGCCGATGGAGTTATTTATATTGTCGTATTTTCCTTGGCCGAAGAAAATTTCCTTTCTGTTTGCTTCATGGGTCAGTGATCAGATTCGTTCGGTGCTGCTGGAACACGAACGAGGTGAAGATGGGAGTAAGTAAAAATCTGGAAAATGTTATCACTACACAATATATATTTTTTGACCTGAAAATGATCGGTGGATAAGGTTCTACGGTAGCAGAGTTTCTGTGGTTTACTGGGTAGTTATAGGCCCAAGTAAAAAAAGCCTAAGTAAGTAAAAAGTAAATTAGATATACACGTGCCATAGCTGCATATCACAGGCCTCCATTGCTGTGAGATCATGTGAGCCATTTTTTTCCACCACGTGATTTTCCTACCAGATTTATTGACAGACATCCTTGGAGTGAAGGGAAGTCTTTCTTCAGACACCCATTTAACAATCCGGCAAGGCATAGGAACTAGATGCTAATACTAGGCAAGTGACCAACCTCAATGTCATATGTATTAAAGCCTTATTGAACCTCTAAGCTTAACTTTCTCTTAAGCCAGATGTCAGCGTAGACATGTGGTGTTTCTTCGCCCGCCGCACTCCTTTCGCCTGCAAGACGACGGACTTTAGTTATCTTCGGACTTTATTTTCTCGGAAAAAGTACCTTTACGTCATTTTCCTCATCGACCCTGCACCCTACTGTTCGCAAGCGTGCTTGTGGCGCCCCGCGCGGGAAATAATTGTTTATTTTCGACAGCACACTTACGCCGCTGTGCACTAACGACTATGTGCCGAGAGGAGTGGTCAGCGGTCACCCTAAGTGATTATTAAGATTCATTACTTGGGTGCTGCTGTCTTGTAATTGTTTCACAGAATGACTACCAACAATTCCCTAAAATCTTAATGGCCTAATTTTTTTTGTTAGTGCTTAGTATTGCTCATAAATAATCCACAAACCAAAAAAAGTGACTGGTTTGTTTTTTATCACAGCCCACATAGTAAAACCAAGCCAGTATTCCCAACTGTAAACATCTAAATTTGAGAGTTTCTTTCGTGATTTTTGAGTTTTGCGGGACATCGGTAGATAATATTTATGATTTTGTGTCAGCGCACAGTTTTTTTTTTAATTTTTGCGATAGGCGAGGATAAAGATTTTGCCACTATATATAGAAATTTTTTATTTATAATATATAACATCCCAAATTCAGTCACTACATAAATAACGGCACATATCGGGAAACGGGCATAGACAACAACACAATGGCAAATGTCGGGGCTCACTCGCGAGCATTGTAGCGTGGCGCGGGAGGCGTTACGAATCAATGGAGGGAATTATCGGCGCTCGGCACTCCGTGGAGAGGCTCTCGACGGTAAAAACATTATCGGCCTTACTACAAAAAAGGTTCAAACCAGGACCAAATATTAGCCGACAAATAAAAAAAGCGTTTCTCTATTAGGTAATGTCAAGAATGTGTCATTTCCAATTTGTCAGCTAATATATTTGTTTCTTACTAATATAAAGCTAATATTAAGTCTTGGCTTAAAACTAGTACTAAGTTTTATGTAATAAGGCCGCATAAGACTAAGAAATATTTTTAAAATGTAATAAAATGATTTGGTGGTAAAGCAATAAGTTCGTAAATCATACATCTTAAACGATATTTGATTTTACATTTGCAGGTTTTATATTTTTTTACAGAATGTTTACATTTTTTAATATGTTATTGACCTTCAAATGTAATAAATAAAACGTCTACGAAATTTTTATAGCACTCAATCTACATTGTTTTCGTAGTTTTCAACATTATCATAGTATGTTATGTTGGTAAAAATGAAAATGACTTATTGTCTAACTGACTGACTGACATATCAACGCACAGCCCAAACTGCTAGGATTAGAAACTTGAAATTTTGCACCATACATAATTTTATATTGCAGGTGAGCAATAAGAATGGATTTTAGGTACTTCACCTTTATGGTGGTGAAAAAGGGGTCAGTTTGTATAAAACTCCGTCATTTTAAAGCTAAATCAATAAAATGTAATAATTAGCCATTTGGTTAGAAATTAATAATGACGTTTTTTAGGATTTCAGGAAGTTCAACTTCTTAGGGCATATAAAGGGAAGTGGAACATGGATCGGAAATTTGACATTTGTGCAAACGAAGTCGTGGGCAACCGCTAGTCTGAAATACTAACACAATAATTTATTTATTTATTATTTATTGCACAAACAAAGAAGTACAAATGGCGGACTTAATGCCTTAAGGCATTCTCTACCAGTCAACCATTGGGCGAGGCAGAAATAGTCGTGGCGGCGTAAAAAGAACAACACAAGTATAGATAAACTAACTATGTATATATTTTAATAATAATAACTAAATTTATTACACTTACACGTAGTTAGCTTTCGACATTTTCGCTCTGCCTGATCTACGAAACTAATAATCGCTGCTCCACGCCGCCCGTGTCCCAGATTAGTTCATCCCACGCTGCGTATCGGTTGAAGAGGTAAATGAAATGCTATCCGGAGGGGAAAGTTAAATTACTGAATTTGAGGGTCAAAGATATAATTCTTTCGTAGACACACACGAAACGCCCGTCTACATGCGATTGATTTAAAATTCATGCTTGTTTTGATCTTTTTCGTAATGATGTCGCAATCATTTTTGAAAGGTTAGGAGTTGTGCAGTTCTATGATTTTGCATTTTTCATGTTCAATAAATTATTTGTAAGAAGACAGAAACAGATACATGATCGTAGCGATTGACTTTAAAAAATATTCTGACCACGAAATCAAGTGAATATTTGCAGAGAGATTTAAATCTCTGAATATTTGTTATTAAACGTAATTATTTTCGATTTCATATCTCAATATGATTATTAAATTCAAAATCAAATTTGCGAAGCCCTCATCATTGTTTTTCTTCAGCTTGCGACATTTTTTTGGGTGATTCTCGCATATAAGTGGCCGATTCTGAATTTATGGTAAAGGAGCGTAGCAAAGCCCATGGGGGTTCCCCGCTCTATTTCTAAATTGTTCTGCACCCATTTTTGCTTTACTGAGGGTGGTATTCGCCTTTTTTCTCTCTAATGTAATTTTCGTAAGTATTTTAAACTTTCATATCGATCTTCTCGGATCATTACGTAATTGGAAGCAATAAAACAAATGACGAGACATTTAAAAAGGAACTCCCTAGTTCCACGATGAATGGATCACATTACAACAATATACCTCCAAATTAGGGTAGGGTCGTTCTAATGACCCCGTTTACCGTTATCTATGGTAATCGCTACCACGCGGCCTACCGAAAACGCCGGCAAATTTAAAATTCGAATGTCATAATCAAACTTCTGGAAGACGGGCAGTAAAAAAAGAAAAAAGTGGAGAGTTTTTCATTGGACTCATTTATTCAATTTTATCGCATTCGGTTTCAAGGAATAAGGTTTGGTTTTGTTAGTTGCCAGTTACATAGAGAACATCTGCCTATGGGAGCGGCTCGCGCGCATTTGAAATTTTGAAAAAAGACCCGACGAACGACGCCAGCGCAACAGATGCGACATGTCGGATTCCTACAAGCAGATGTTTATTAAATACCCCCATGGATTATACTTGAGGATGCTTTGTTTTTGTGCGACTCGTATATTGAACAATATCGCGCCTAAGTGGTTTGACCCTTTGATATGCGGGCAAGATAACTTGATAATTGGTTTCGCTGTCTTTCGTTATTATAGATCGCGATCGTGTAATTGCCAATAATTAAGCTTTCTTTATTTGGTCTGGTGTTTAGTTGACTTTTTTACTAAGCCTGAGTATAGAATTTCTTACAGATTTACTGTTAAGCACAAAAAAAACAATCCAGATGGCATTTACTATGTCGACCTACTTCGATACTACAGTGGTACAGTTTAAACCGTTACCAACCAACCATTATGAATTTAACTTAAATCTTTAACGTATTTATTGTACCTACCTTGAAATTGGAGAAAACGAACTTTAACGAATTCAAAACGTAATTCCCGTAGCGAAGGTAAAATTTCACGGTCAATTTTTGTAATGATTCGAGGAAGTGGACGTTACGTTTGGACGATAAGTTTACACCTAAAAACGTATAATATTTGCGATAAACTTGTATTTTTCTAGATACTACATTACGAAGAATTTATAAGATCAGAATATCCGAATCACAAAGTCTCAGACTCCGCGGTTCTCAGTGAAATGCACTCCTCGGTGAACACTCTTTCGAATCTTTCAAAACTAGAATTCGAAATTAGAATTCCGATTGTTTATTCTTTTTTTTTCATTTCGCAGCTTCTTTTTCGTAAATTTTCAATTTTCGGCCAGGTACATTTGCCATGGTAGATACGAAATTTCACGGACAATTTTTGTAATGATTCGTGGAAGTTGGCACTGGTTTAATCTAACCCGCTTGTAACTGCCGACCGGCATGCGAGCGGACAAATTAGATAGGTAGTCCGTTGAATGCGGAAACGCCACAAAAGTTTAGACGGTTGAGTTTTAATACTTTGATTGCAATGTTCCTTTGGCCTCGTTTGAAAATCTTAGAATTGCACACACTTTGTGATTGCTTCGTATACGAAGGTAGTTTTAAATATTTTAAATAACTACTGACTGAAATATTGTTGTAATTATTTTGTTTCTGTAAAAACTTTCTTAATAGATTCTTGCAGTTTTTATGACTAAGCTACATTTTTTAGTATTTTTTACGTTTTTGGAATAAACTATTTAAAAAACCAAAGTCCCAATTTTTTCTTACTCAAATCACGCAGTAAAAATGAGTAGGTAAAGATTTTAAAAATATTATTTTATACATATTTACAACAGTTTTATAGTTCTATATATTCTCAGCTTATGTAATCAAGATGACCGTCTTCATTGGTAGATCGATTAATATTTTTCGGTCACGTGACGTCATGGCATGGTGGACCTGGTACAATGGCGGCCCTGGGCAATTCCGGCCGCGCCCGTTTGTATACAAAATTATTGTAGGGAACGTTTTCACTATAATTACGCATCGATTCGTCGACGCCCGAATACTCTCCTCAATTACGGTTTAGTGTTAGGATTTTTTTGTGGGTGTATTTCAAGGCGGTGCTGAGTAACAAGAGTTTAGTTACAAGAATATTTATTTCGATTGCTCACAAATCAATTCATAGATGTGACAAAATAAATACAGCTAACGAGAATTTACTTGCTACAACAAAAAAAATTGGCACCCAATTTACCTTCAAACAATTGCATCTCTAGAGAAAGCCCAGAAGCATTAAAAAAAACACAATCATCTGATTTCTAATCCCATTACGACGTAACTTCGCGCGCTTCTTTTGTTTTCATTGTCGCGTCACAATACGTCCTTGACAGGAGCCGAAAAGTGCGATGCACAAAGATAAACGAAAGCGAGAGTACGTGTGATTGCGGAGTACCTGTTGCGGAGTATTTACGAGCGAAAACAAACGCTTTATCTCGCTCCTCCACATAATGCGGCCGTAAACGTCATTCCCGACACCCATTCAGCGTTTACGAGCGACTTGCATAACATTCTTTGTTTATAAACACGACTCCAAGGTCCTTGACGCACCTTCGATTGTCGTTGAGATGCGTAAGAATGCAGTTGCGAAAACTTTTTTTTTTTAATAAATAAATAAAATTCGCTGTGATAGTTTAATACATTTATTGTAAGCTTCAAACAATTAAAGATTTAAAAAAAAATTAAAGAAAATAGTAAATCATTGGATGACTGTTATTTTAAGAAATACTAATCTGCAAAGATTGGTATTTCTTTTAAGGGGCTTTTGTTGTGTTTTTATCTATAGTATTGTATTATTCTAAAAATACTTAACCACAAATTATAAACTTTGATTTAAAATTTGAATATACTATTTTTAAAATACTAACCCACAAATAATTCGGGTGAACGGCGTATTTTACTCCTACTCCTACACGTGATTCGGCCATAAATGTCATTCCGGCTTTTACGACCATTTTGCATAATGTCTGTATACAAACAAGGCTCAAGGTCCTTTACACCTTCAGTGTCGTTAACGTCGAAAGATGTGTATCAAATGGAGTAGCTTCACGTTTTCTGATTTACGAGTTTAGGCCATGACGTCATTAAGTCCTAAATATTTTGCTTTGAAGAACTGACTTCTTTTCAATCCAATTATATAAAAAATATACAACATTTTGTTACTTAGATGCTTGTAATTATTAATGTGCATCTAAATAAGGTATCAACTTTTTATGCCAATTGATAAGCGCTACTCATTTGTGTTTATGTCGTTTAGTATTTAGTCCAGTAATAAAGATATTAATTTGATGGGTTGTAAATATATCATGAAGATATGACGTTGTAGTTCACAACCTCCGATTTTTCGTCTGTACGGACTTTACGAGGACTTTGACGTTTATTACCCAACAAACGTCTCGATGAGTTATTGAGGCATAAAGTTAATTGCTCTGGTTCATACTCGGATTGTCAAATTGGTGTGAATGTGAATTAGTTTCATGCGACGTTATAAAATTTGAGAGGATATTAAATCATTTTTGTTTGAGTTATAAAATGGAAAGTGCCAATTAAGGCTTTTATGTTCCGGTAATAACTTGTCGCTTAACACTTTTATTTATGTCAACAAAATATTTTAACTCAAGAATTTCAGTTACGATATTAACATGTATCATAATTGGGTAATAAAATTATTAATTAGGTATACTCGCAATTAGTAGGTATAGGTAAGAAATCAAAGACTTACATTTTACCATACAATATTATAGTAGTCACGATCTTAACCTCAAATTCTTCAAACGCGTCTCCATAGACAATCTACGTCACAAAATTCAAAATGTCGGCGAGCTTACAGTGATGGGGTGACGGTGACACACGCCGTTATTATTAGTTTTTTGCCCCCACCCCGGGCGGTGGGGCGGCCGCCATGCCGCGCATTAGTCGCGTTTTTGTCCGTTTTTTGTCAGATCAGAAACCCTACTCTGAAAGTCGATGTTTGTATTTTCGAGTATACCCGTCCCTGTCACGCATACCGGCATGACAGTTCGAGCGAGCGCGATGGATGAACAAGAAAATACGGAAAGAAAATATATTACAAGGTGGTGCCTCAGGCTATGCCGTTTGGTTTTTGCCGCGCGATCGGATATTCTTGATTCGGATTTCGACGGTTTAGCGCGGTTTTGGCCAGTGGGTGGAAGTTTTCGCGCGTTTTCCTTTAAGTATACGTCAAAAAAGTAACAGATTTTTTCATCTTACTAGCGTAATCAGTTCATCAATTTTTTTAAACACAATAAATCATGATCCTACACCATAGCACTCGTACTAGCTGCTAAGTCATAAATTATGTACTCTGCTGAAATACGAGTTCTAAGTGTGTCACTCTAATACTATAAAATAATACATGATACTATCCTTGCACCTCAGCAGCCGCATCTTTTCACCGAACAAGATTATTTTGATAGTTCAACTAGCCCAGACTGCCCTCGTGGAAGAATGTGCCGTTTACGAACATTCCTCGCGTTTAGTTGATATCATTAAGCATGATCTGGTAATTATAACACGGCCGCTAGTGCAGTCACGATGCAGTGTATCTGGCAGGCTAGTTCGCACGTGTGTAGATGCATAGATACCGTGGGGGGAATCTGATCATCGCTCGAGACTCTTGCGGGTAAGGCCTGGGGCACACTAAGGCATTGTGTTCCATAAATAAAAATATTTATTTATTGGAAAACAAACAGCACTAATTACACACTGTCGTAGAAAAAAGAAACGAAAAGCAAATGTTCCTTAAAAGTTTTCACTTGTGGATCTTACAATAAATAATAATAGATATAAACGTGCAATAAAATATGTTAATAATTTTATTTATTCAAAGATGGACATCCAAAATGTAAATTAGATTAGAAAAATGTTTAAAAAATCATTATTATTCTTTAAAAAGTTAAACTTCCTTTTGCAGGTTGACTTACAAAGTATTTTTTATTACCGTCTCACCGAACTATAGGAGTGACAGAATAGAAAGTGCATCTGTATATTGCGCACAAACTTGTAATCTATGATATTTCCCGCGTAGATTATCTCTGCTAAGATTGCCCGACGCTGAAATACGACTTGTAGGACATTATTTAATTATTCGACGCCATAATTGACATTGTAAGTTGTTACAGTATTTACATAACTTGACTGTAAAAATAGTGGCGTTGTTAATTAAGCTGTATACTTAAATATATAAGTAATTTTTAAGTTTAAATTTACAGTACTGCCGCCTGATGAAAAAAACAAAGATACAAATAAATTAGAAAAATTACAAGCGAAATTTAGGCGGCCTTACCGCAAGTGGTAGCAATGGTTACAGTAAATGTATTTTGAGAGCACAATTTTTACATGAGCTTCCCTTTCTCTCAGTGTGCCCACTGCCCAGTTCTCAGGCCGTGAGTAAGCCGGCTGATAATCCTCGATGTAAACACGCGAAACACGATCGCCACCCGGAGACCGCCCGCCACCGGCACCCAGGCCTGTACAAAAATATACGATACTAGTTATATACTTTATGTAAAGTTTTAACAATGTTTAGAAAATAGACTATGCACGCACTGCCACATGAGACGTATCTTTGTATGCGTACATGCTAAGAAATGCATAATGATAATATCTTTACTTATAAAGAGTTTTTTGACATATTTTATTCTGTTTATAACTTTTACTTTTTTATTTTTTATCCTACTCCCATTTTCATTACATCTATAGTTAAATTATTCATGTATCTTTTAGATTTAAAAAAAACTGTATTACTCACTGTATTTAAGTTATTGAAAATAACTTAAATGTGTTTAAGTAGATACTTCAATTATATTTTGAGCATATACTCTGTTTCTGGGAAATTGAATACGCATTGGAAAGCTCTATAAACATCAAACTATCGTTTGCAATTGGATCAAAGTCAGCTCGAACGTTAAAAAAACCTTATAAATAGTTGGTATGGAAATATAACTTTTCGTAATTTTGTTTATACAAATCTCCAATTTCAATGTTTATATTTAAAAATTTATAATTCTAAAATAAGGAATCTGGCAACTGCACTGCGAAAAGTCACAATTGCAGTAAAAGTAAGCAAATTCCAGATTCAAAAATTTAATTCTAATTGACAATGCGAAACGTTAAATTAAATTCAAATATCGAAAGAGGAAGTCCGCGCCGCGCCCCCTCGCGTCTCGCGGCAAGATTTATTATATTTGTCCTGCGCTTATTTCATTATTGCCACTCGGATTCCGAACGTGCCTATTAAAATTCGAATTCGGAATAGTTTTGCTTCTTGGTGACCTAGGTGTACTTAGTTTACTTTTACGCAATACACGTACAATCTTGCCCTACTAAACTTTTAATTTTGGTCTTAAATAAAATACAAAGTAAATTATTTTAATGCTAAGTGATTAAGTACATAGAACTTAAGGAACTTTTCAAAAAAATATTATTGTCCATTTCTTATCTTAAATACCATGCCAAGTATCATTACAACAAAATATTTTTGTCTATATAATTTATTTACACGTCATATGTAATTTAATGGTAAATAATGTTTTGCACTTTTATTAAATAAGTAATTATTTTGTTTCAGGTAAGCATCAAAATGTTGTGACAACCCTAGAACAAGTGGTGTGTAATTTACTTTTGCATAAGTTTTTTCACAAAACATAGTGAGTCAAATCGCCCTTAAAATATTTCAGGGGGACCGTTAAGCGGACTGGAGTTAATAGATTGAATGTTTTCAAACAAGAATAACTTGAGAGGGTTAAAACGTTATGTAAATAGAATGAAAATCGTTTTCTAACTGTAAAAGCGCGCAAAAACTTTTTAATGGGCTCCTAGCGTGATTGCAGTATATGCAAAAAACTGAGAAAAATATTTGATCCTTCCGGAAAAAATCTGATCCCATTCTACACCAACAGCCTAGTCAGGAATGTTAATCAGATGCATTTGAAATTCTGGTTTTACTATTTTTATCTGTAAATTTTGCGTATACAATCACTTATGAATAGAAAGCATTGAATGGATATCTGTCTCGTTCACACTTGGGAATAACCTTATCAATCTAACACGAATCGAACAATAGCGTCGCATGTTTGATTTATACAGTCGCTTAGTAGAAACATTACGGATAATTATAGTAGGATCGCGAAGTTTTAATCGTGAAAAGGAATTTTGCAATATATTTTTTATCAAAATAATTTCCGTTTTAGGATGATTTTTACTTTTAGAGTATTAAGAATAATACTCTTATTTGTAACTAATAGTTTTTTTTTTCAATTATGTACATAAAAAGCATTAAACTATTGTTTTTTAAGACATAAAGCATTCACTTTTGCAATCTAAATATGAGGCGGGAATTCAGTGGTCTTTTTACAAGTGCAATAATATCTAATATTTATTAAAAGCATTGTTTAGTAGAAGAAGGATAAGAGACCTTGTTATAAGACCAAGGAATTCAGAAACTCTGTTCAGTTGGTATTAAGGGTTTTCCTTTATATCCACAGCCATAACTAGCATGCCAAATCTTCTCAGTTTCATTACTAACATATATATTTTAAACTATTTCAAACTTGTTGCCTAAAAAAACAAACCAATTTCAAATTTCGAACTGTCAATTGGAGCGATCGAGACAAATCCCAAGGGTGCTTGCGCGAGCTACACCTCTACAAAGCCGAACAGAAGTAGGAGCTCAGCTTTTCAAGGGTGGTGGTGCTTTCGGCGCGAAAGCGGCTAGGGGGGCGAGGGGGGGAGATGGCCGTATTGATTTAGTGCCGTCGTCGACGGAGCTATGTACTGTTATAGGTGAGTATCGCTTGTCGCTTGATGCGCTTTCTTTGTGGCAAACTAGCGCAGCGCTTTGATGGGTTCAACATCTGCTTGAGATTCGGCATTGAGATATACTTTAGGTACATTACAATTGATTATATTTTATGATTAGCATGTTATATGTAGAATCCAAAATAAAATACCTGCTCATCGAGTTTACGACTGGCTCAGAAAGAGAAACGGTTATACCATTTTGGATGGTACTCTCCAAAACGTAATAATTTTGTATTGAAAATATAAATTTTAATTTGAACGTCATAAGGTTGTAAAAACATCACCTGTAATCAATTTCGGACAAAGTTCTTAATGTATTAGAAATAAAAGCGCTTTAACCCGCTGCAACGCTAGACTCCCAAAGGACTCCACCCAGCGAAGATTTAAATGGATATTTAACTTTAGTCTCAAGAAACCTAAAGTCTATCGTACTCGCCCCCCGTTCCTTTTTTAAACTGCCGGCTTTTAGCGCGTTTTAAAATACTCAGGATTCCGGGAACGCATTTAAAACTTGCAGATTTTTGTTTGTTTCTCTATCCTCAAGGGTTCGCGATACTTTAAATCCAATGCCGGATTAAATTGCAAACCGCATTTTTTTTAATGGACTTATCTAGAATACGTCGTGTCTCTTTGTTTCGTTGACATAAAACTTGTTACTATCATGTCTATAAGTAACAAGTAAATTAAAAGAAAAATACAATACGAAGTTAAAGAAAACTACCAAAAAACTGTGCTTTATTTTAGTCGACTTAAAAAATCATCAAATTGGTAGAATCAGACTCTTTCTTAAAAAAAAGTAGAAATTAAGTAATTACGAAAATGTTTTTCTTTAAAAATTATAAAATACCTTGTTTGATTTATTAGTTTTACCTAAAACAATAAACTAGCCAGACACGTAATTGCCGAGTGAAAGGCCAGTCTAGAGAAAATGATCTGAATATTCTAATATGAGAATGTAGTCTTTAATCCGCTTTTTTTATAAGAGAATGTACAAACACGCTACAAATTTATTTGTGAACCAACTTTGCTTTCAAAATTTGCATAGGTTAACCTAAATGTAGAGACTTAGGTTCAGACTCTAACAAAAATATAGACTAGAGACTTGAAGATTCAAATTTCTAAACGCATTGTTTGTTTACATTATAATAAATGCCGCAATTAATATTGCTGTTTAATTAGCTGTTGGCAACTAACATTATAGTAAACAATGGTCATGAAAAGTTGCCAATGCTATCAATCTAAAGCTGTTTAAGAAGAAACTAGTTCAAATCTATGTTAGTAACATTCAGTGTAAAGGCTCAAAAGTAAAAACAGTAAAGAAAAAAATAATATGAAATCAACCATTCCATTGCTATAATTAAAAAAAATAAACTGTTACCAAATTACACCTAAATCTGCTACATCGTCTAAAACAAGTAAAGCTTTTTGTTTTCAGAGATAACTTCAAGATAGCCGCCTCCTCTGAATGTTTTGTTACCCTGTGCGAGCATAACCAATTTTATGGTTGTAGCGGCACTCGCTCGCCTACGTTTACAGCCGGCTCCGCTCGCTTCCTACTATTTTAATTACCTTTTTAATTGCTATACGACCTCCGATAACCATCGGAACGTTATAAACACTATTGTTCGGGATCCGAAAGAAAAAACTTGTAATTATATTTAATCCGATGAATTTGGAAATCACTGGTGTTGTGTTTAGTAGGTAACTAAGGATTAGTAAAAGCTCAGGTCAGGTTTTATGTGGCTATTTTTGATAACTAATCTACTTAATGATAGTTGTAGGATTATTCATCAGATTATGATAATTGGAAACATGCTTTCATGCTAAATTTGTCTAAATCCATTATTTAGTATCGTTGTATTTGTATTTGCAAAACCACTGTAATTTCTTAATTGCGAAACGTGCTAAACTTACATGCCAAATAGCCTAAATAAAGATATTTAAACGTATAAAAACGTATATGTATTACATACCTTTTACGCCGCATTCGAGCGCGAAAGAAATTGTTTAAATTTCGAATCATTTTGGATCAAAACATAGCACCTAAGCTCATAATATACCCGCAAAAAGTTTTGCCATCGTATTTGGAACTTATACTTTATATTCCCTCGCAGAGACAGTTGGTATTTGCAATTCACAGACAGAAGTCGCTCCAGGTAGGACTTCAGAGTTATCTTTTATTTATAACTATGTAAAGAGTCCCTCTTCAATGCCCTACTATTTGTTTCCAATGTAACGGTTAGCTATGAAGAATCAAGTAAGACCTTTCTACGTTCCACATTTACTCTCGAGTCAATCATCCATAGTAGAATTGTAAAGAGTAAAGTTTGGAAATTTAATTGTAGGATATCATCTGTGGAATAAATGACACAATTTTAAAAGTTCTTTGACTTGTAAAAAGCTGCATCATTCCTACTGAGTGACATAGGCTGTTTCTAATCTCATTAAAAAGTTAATTGCACCCGAAAAAATGCCCAAAGAAGGCGCTAAAAAAACTCGCACGTACTTTTCTATTCGAGAAACAATAGTAGTTCAACTAGAAGTCCGGAAACCAGCGGGTGTTCAGCCTCATAATTATATTCACGGCTGATATTTTTGAACTTTCACGTGAGCTCTTTATTTCGGTGGTTTTTTTCCTTTTTTTCCAACTTGTGATTTACGCGAGTTGACTCGGATTCTGGGGATGTCGGTGCCGAAAGGTTTATGATCCACCAAATTTATTTTGTTTTAAACGAGCCTAAGCATTGTCGTTTTCATGGCACGTTAGTTTTGGATGTTGTTAGTAACTTGAAGAATAACTTCTATGTGTAAATTGATTCATATATTATTTATTGATTTTATACGTATAACGTAGATTGATTTAATCTCGCAAAGTTTTCAAAATGAATGAATACGTTTTACTTATTTAATAGCTTCATGTAAAGTAATTATTTATTAAAAAGTTTAAAATAAGTAATTCCAAAGCTTATAATAATTAATGACAAACGAAATAAAGATAATTTTATCAAGTTTTGCTAAAATATAATTAGGGATGCAACGATACGGCTATTACGATACCAATACGAATGATGAATACATCGTAATGGCCAAATACGATAACGAATTACGATACGAATGCATTACGATATTTGTTTAATACCATTTTGATGAATTTCTTGGAAGCTTTGTTGTATGTTAGTTATATTATTGTAAGACTAAGTAAGGTAAAAGAAAAGTTATGCATTTTTAATCAATATATTTATTAATTTCTTTATCAATTTTCATTTTAATTGTTACTATATGTTACATTTACTGGCTATTAATTAATTTTAATTGTAGTCGTAATTTATTACTGGCAAATTCAACAACAAAAACAACATTTTTAAGTTTTTTTCCTTAAGTCGGTTTCTCTCTCACTGTGTATCAGTCCTGCTGTGGAGTCCATAAAAACACCAATCAACGTCTAAAGTCACGAATAACAACAATGTCAATTAATCGGCAAAGGAAAATAAACATAACCTAACCTCACTCCTGCCTAAAACTGACAATGCCAAAAGTGACGGATGCGAAGCGTTCAGAAATTGACGCGTTTTGTGTTTCGTTTCACCCGAAACAGTAAAAATTTAAATTTTTTGAAATAAATGCATCGTAAAAATATCGTATCGTAATATTTACGATAGCGAATGATCGTAAAGGTTTACGATAATCGCCGATATACGATTATCGTATCGGTATCTTTGCATCCCTAAAAATAATATCTAAAAGTGTTAAATATTAATCTGTTTTGATTAATTAAAACAACAGTTAAAATTTAAAATAGTTTTTGCAGTAAGTTTTCTCAGTTCCCACCACCAAATATAAATAAAAAGAGTTACGTCAGGATGCCCAGTGCGCACGTGACGGCGCGACTCTTTAAAAGCACATTGAGTTTGGAGATGCGGGTCGGTTTCAAAATGATATGCCAACCTTACTGCTTTTAAATATACACTACCTAAAGCATCGTGAAATCTTTTTAAGATTGATGATTACATAAACTAGGAGAGGTTAAAGAAAAAACAATAGAAATATTACAGTTAAAGGGTACTGTGTTGCATTATCCTAATTATCGTTTTTAGAAAAAAAAACGAACCTATTCGAAAGTAAACGCAAACTCGCGTTAACACCCAAACTTCCACTCAAATTCAGCAGATCCATTAATTTAGACGAAAATACGCACTTTCACCGTCATAGTCGCGAAAATTCGCAGCAAATTTCCTCTCAAACAACAAAGTTAATCATGATTTATGACATCTATTCTCATTTCTATAAAGCTGAGTCACTTAACAATGAGTTAATAATCCAATTAAAATTTTCTTCGACTTCTGTCCGGGCCCTGTTTCAAATTCAAATAAATCTTTACTTGAACTCGTCCGACGGAAATAGCACTCCGTCCGTCCATAAATCCCGGTCTATTTAAGCAATCTCAAACGAAAAATCAGAAATAAGCCGCATAACACGTCGCCTTGCATTCTACTTTCACTTTAAAAAAAAAACAAGACCTTTCGTTTTTCAGCCAGTGGTAAAAATAGAAAAGGATTATTAACACAATCAGATTTGAAAATGGAACAGCGTTCATAAATCAAATCGCGTCGAAAAACTACTAAACATTTAAAAGTTTATCGTTGTCACGATCGATGCTAGCTTCGGCGCTTAATATCGGGTGAAAATGATGAATTTGTGCAAATTTATTGAACCGCGCGGGATTTTAATCGCATTGACATTAGACTTGTTGCTATGTGCTCTAGATTAGTTTAGAATACTAGTTTTTAAACGAATGTTTAAGATGTTTGGCGGTAAACGACCATTTATTGCCAGCGTGGGAATTTGATACACGGAAAAATGCAAATAAACCTGTTTAAATTTTATTTTGTGACTTTAAAAATTCAATTTATGACGGGAAGATAACAGCTGGAGATAAAATTAAGTTTCACGTTTGTTCGCATTGTAAATAGTACCGCTTTCTACTTTTATACAATTTTACTCTACCTTACACTTCAAACAATACGAGTAAATAAACTCAAAAGTAATTTTTAATCTAAAAGCCATAATTTCAATCTTCTGAACATGTCATAAAGAGTAACTCTGACCTTTTAAGCCGAACAGAGTATATTTGTCGTACAATGAAGGTAAGTGTTACCTTGATCTTACCTCTACATGCAAAAACCTCATAAATCTTCCACAAAGATACCTAACTGACAAGTCGCACCTAATTAAAACAATCGCGTCCCATAACAACATGAATTTAACAATTACGAGATACGAGTAACTCATAAACATTAAGTGAACTAGACGTTATCGAAGCCTCAATTCGTCTTCACTTATCTCAGCTAAACGCGTTGACTGACCGATCTAATTAGTCAGTAAAACCTGCGATACATTTTAATTAAGCTCATGATAACTGGTTGCGACGATGCATTTTTCACATGCAATTTTGAGCTTTAACTCCTTATTTTATGGACATATGCACTACTCATGTGACTTAGAGAGCGCTGAAAGAGCAGTTTTATAAGTTTTAAAACATCTCCAAAACTTTTTTAGAGTGCCAAAATTGTATCTGGCCAGTTTTCATGTACATTGTGATCTCACAATGTAACTATTTTAATCATGAGAATATTATAAGTTTCTTTGTTTAAACAAAACTCAATTCATTTTACGCGCTTAGAAGCAATCGTTTCCTTCGATAACCATCGCACGTGCATCGATAACCTATCGCCGATGTATCGATACAAAAATCGTTGGCGGCACCTAGTTAATCATGTCTCGTACGCACCTGCCCTGATACATATTCATTAGTTGGTAGTATCGGTGAGCAGTCACTAATGTCACTATCAATGACTGTTCCGGGGAGGTGGTTGGCGATTTTAATATTGGCATTTATTCGCGATTGCATTCTGTTTTTCTTTTTTTCGTGATGCGGCCAGTGTTTGAGACGCGTAGAGTTAGAAGTTCTAAGAGGTTTTTCGGGTATCTGAATTGTATGATTCGCTTTCATTTTTACATACTAAAAACATGTTAATTAAGACCACCATGTCGTGATAATTTCAAGTAAAGGTTAAGCTCATCTTCATTACTTATTAATGGATATTTTGTTTTCCTTCTTCAGGATGAAGTCTGGATAGTAATCTTTTTAAAAATATCTTACCAAAAGAGAGCGAGTTAATTGAATTAAGTTAACATTTGAGTCAACATCATAATATTTAAGAATTATTCTCTAGTCGGTAAAGCTTTTTCTATTTTCCTATTAATGTTGTTCCATAACATAACTTCAACATACAAGAGAATAGTGTAGCGATAATTAAAATGACAACAGCAACGATTTTTAATGGCCGCTTATTGTTTTGTCGACTGTACTTACCTGACATAGCCACAGCGCCGTCACTGGACGTCCCGTGTGTCGCGCCGGACAACATGACAGTCTATTCGAAATTCGAATTCGGACGCTCGACATTTGCAACGTTTAATTGAACTTTTATTAAATCCTTTTTGGTCTGGTCTCGCTGGTCAGTGCTTTTATGAGCAAGTTAAAGTGTTTTGCATAAGACTTTTAAAATAGATAGGTAACTTTTAGATTTAGATAGGTGTCTACATAAAAACGTACTGTTCGTATTATTTGAGTTGTTTTACCAAGCAAATCCGCTTTTCGCAAATACATTCTTCGATTTTTGGCAAGTAAAACAAACTTGCTTAGACTACGGCAAATAGGTTAATATACATAACAACTGTTATAGAACACAAAGCAACAACCTAGCCTGACCTCACCGGGCAACACGGAAAGAAAACTTCTAATTTGCAAAAAGCTTTTTTATTCCAAGACGACCGTATCACGCGACCGTATCGATCACAGTACTAACAACGCTCTAATCAACTACACAATAGGGGATCACATGCAAATACGAGCAATTAGAATTGAAAGAAAAATGCAAGGAAAGAATTCAATTTAAAATGAGATTCGTCGATTTGAAATTGAAAAAAGAAAAAAAGTAGAGATCCCGCTACATCGCAAGTCTCCGTTGAAATGGAAATAAAACAGCAAAAAGGTTTTTTGTGGACGAAATAAATTAAAAGTGGGCAGCGATTGTGTGTGGTGACGGTTGCGCGTTGTCGACTATCATATTCGTTTGCGCTGCGTTGCTAGTTTTGGCTCGTTCTTATGATTTAGGTGTAGTGCTTGATCGCTACCAGCTTTTAGTGCGGATGAGTTTCGGTTATGTTCCTTTTTTGAACGTTACGCTACGGAAACTTGGCAGTTGTCTTTTAAACGTACTGGCTGTTATTTCGACTTTTTAAAACTTAAAAAGGTTGATATGTACATACAAAACAACTATATCTTCAGTAGGTTGATGTGTTTAAATTGAAGGAACGAAATAAATCAAACTCTTCTTTCCAATAATTTAAATATATACAGTTTATTAATATAATATTATACAGCTTCAATACCTACGTGAATTAGTCCCGAATTTATACTATTATTTATGTTGATATCGCAATAATTGATAACTACCACTAAAAGCAATCCTTGAATTAAAAAAAATACATCACAAAACTACATTAAGTACAAATCTGGTGTAGAGATATACTGTGATTTAACTTGAGAAAAAAAAGTACATAGTAGCAATCCCGTAAATTACTATTCTAATGTTGTAGCCCTACAAAACACAATTCAAATACACGTCTATCAGTGAACTCATAATAAATTCACACATCAACCGAGCATCCCTACTCAATGCACCCGAAAATCAGTAGGCATCGTAACAATAGGGGAAAGTTTTACCTAAAATTATATTTGTGGGTCGTCACGCTTTTCCGGGGGCGATTACAGGGGCCGCTGTGCGGGGGTGGGTTGGACCTCATTCATAAACCGGGCCCAATTAGGTTGATGGCATTGTTTGTTTTTGTGGTTTTCGTTTATTGAACAAACACACAAATTACCTGGCCCCAAACTAAGCTTGAGAGCTTGTGCTATGGTAACTAGGATGACATACTTATATACATTTATAAACATTCATGACTTAGGTACTAATGCTCGTGCTCATCACACAAACGATTGCCACTTGCCGGATTCGAACCCGCAACTGCCTGGTTTAGAAGTCCGGGGCGCTATGACTATAAATATGGCTAATCTAAGAGTAAAGTATGCACCTTTTTTTTAATAGCACTCGTAAGGTGAATCTGTAAGTAATTGTACGTAATACATTTACGAAATATACTTTTTTATTTATGTCTTTGATAAGCGTAGAATATGAGGCATCCGTAATTAATTTTAAATACCATACATATGGCTAATTTATAAAACTTTCAAAATCTGTGTCATAAGTATTAATTAAGTACACAGTTTTATTTTCACAAAGATAATTACAGGATCTGGGGACCAATTCTCACGCCTTTGATATTATTACACATACGATATTTATTGAAAAAACATGGCTGACATGACAAAATTTAGATGTTTCGTATACTCGGAAGTATTACAATGTCGTCGGATATTTATCACAATTTGTGATATCTGCCAAAAATATTGCATGTGGCATATTATTGAAGGCATGAGAATCTATGGGTCTCTGGGTTGATAATGAAAAAAAATTAACATAGTGTTAATTTTTTTTTAACTTAAGCAATTTGTTTGCAAGTTTTTACGAATTGATTACTTGTGTGTTGTGTGTCCCACTGCATTTGGTGAGACACACACACGATTCGACTGTGTCATTAGACGGTTGATCAATTTTTCTAAGCAAAATTTAATTATACATTGTAAATAAAAGGCTCGGTTTATGAATACCGGTTGCTCCTAATCCGGCCAGCACTTAAGTTGTGGGGGCAATCGGTCGCTATACGCGTTTCTACCGCTTACTTGGTTTTCATACTAAAACTAAATTAACGCTATAGTTACTTTGTTCTTTCTTCGTCTATCGGATTGCCGAGAAAATTACTAATTGTATCACTTTCCTATGTTTTGTCATAATAAAAAAAATGTAGTTACCTACTTTTGAATTTGTTTTTTAAACTCCTGCTCTAAAAACAAACTCTAGCTTTATACGAAAAGTATACAGCTAGGTATTATTGCGGGTTTACGTGGTTGCCCTGCAAATAAGAATAAATAGCAAATACTATAAGCATCACAGTTGATGTTGACTTACAAAACCAACTTGCAGTGCCTTCCTATTAATCATATTATCTGTGAAATATTCTAGCCTAATGGCCTAAAGCCAACGTGTAAACTTTATTTCTAATGTAAATATTGCACCTACAAATGATAGTCCGTCTTCAGATGGGACACGAACCCATAACTCTTCACTATCCGGGCGAATGATTTCACAACTTAGCTGCCTATGACGTTGGTAACTTGACGAATATTTGCAACTGCGGCGCCAGTGAGCTGGCGTTTGATAAATAAAATTGACGGTTAATGAATTTTGTGTGCAAGGTCAGTGAAAATTTGCAAAAAAAGCTTCGTTTAATAATTTTAAAATAATTATATCTTTTGTTTAAACTATATAGCACTTCTCTATGGCACTTTGGTTTACTGACACGGAACTTGACCGCCGAATTCATTATCTTATCAAGATGGAGCGGTCTGTTCTGTGTCTTGAGGAAATGTAAAGCTTATCAAACTCGCTGGGAACTCACAAAATGTTGTTAACAATAAAAGTAACGAGTGTTCGTTTATCTGGGAGATAATCACGGATAGTGCTGTTACGAAGTATATAACAGCACGTTTTTCTTTGTGGTCATTGACGAGTACTTGAAGTTGGTTAGGTAAGAACGGATTTAAAACTAAGTAAGAAGCAAAACAAACCTTGTCTAAATTGTGAGAATAATGGCGGCAACATATGTAAAGGTCCTAGAATCTTAATTGATGATTGTTGATAATAATTAATAATATATGTATCTTTTATTCGAAGTCGGTCCGAGTTCACCAATTTTGAAACAGCTGGTAATTTGATGGAATTCACATACAATATATATCAAATAATGCTGAACCGGCTGATTAAAAATTAAACATATTTTAGTAAATTGCAGGCAGTAAGTATACCTACGTAAGCAAATAATAATATTCGAAACAACCTTAAACTTTTTGATCTATTCTTGAACAGTTACAAATGAAAAAGTTTATCGATTATGAAGTATGTACTACGACCTACTTCTAAACAATTTTCGGGAGATACTTTTAAACCCATTCGAGGAAACGTAACCGTTCAGGCGCCACTCGCGGGAGCCCGCATCAGAGGAGTTTCCGAAGAATTTTTAATCAAAAAGCTTTTCAGCGCGACTGTACCGGCACGCTTTACTCGGTGAAACGAACCAATGGAACGCGGGAGATGAATCTGTAGTTGCAGAAACAAAAGAATAATCCTAGTTTGTATTTTGGAATATAACATTAGTTAACTGCCAAAATGCGTGTACTTATAGAGACTAACGTTTACCTTCTTTATATCAGCTGTATGTGTAGGTAATGTGTAATGAATATAGGATAGTGTCATCCTAAAGTTTAAGTGATTAAGCTTAGTACAAAACAAACAAAAGCCCTTGTTGCATTTAAGTGTTTAAAAATTCAGTTAAAATGATACAAACACCAACCAACAGTCCATTGATGTTAATAAAACCATCAAAACTTTAGTGCTTAAACTAGTATGAGTGGCACGAGAACAATGACAATAAAGATTGAGTTTCTTGCACAGCTTTTTCTCAGCGCTATTCCAACTGTGCCGAAGCAGTAGTAGGGTCAATATTAGAACATGAAAGTGACTCTTGTTGGCTGGCTTTATGCAAAAATAAACTGTTTTTTGCTAAAACACCACCAATTTATATTTGTTTTTACGTTTACATGATTAGTCGAACTCAATAAAACACAATTCCGCGGATTATTTCGCGATTCATTTTTTTTTAAACTTCACGTTTCGAACCCTTTACAGATCTGTGTCACAGGTAGACAAAGGTGTTATTTTTCATTGCAAAGTTTTTAAAAAATAAAACCACCAATTAACATCATCATCGGCCACTCGCTGAAAAGAGGCGGTCTCTCTCTCAATTCAACCTGCCGGCAAAGTTTCCATTAAATTTGGGGTAGCTAGCATGATACATCTGAATCTATTGATTGCTTGCTAAAACTACCAATTAAGATCATCATTAGCCACTCGCCGAAAAGAGGCGGTCGCTCTCATCTCCTCAACTTGCCGGCAAAGTTTCCAAAGAATTTGGGGGCGCGGGGGCGGCGGGCGGCGTCGCGACGCCGCGCGTCAGTGCGCCGCGCGCCGCGAGGGCAGGCGCCGCCCGCCGTCAGTCGCGAAACGCGCGCCATGCCGCCCACCGCGACCGAGCGACACGCGACGCGCCACCAGAGCCACCACGCGACCAACGCCACGCGACACAACCCCCAATAAACACACACACGCGCCACGAAACTGAATAAGTTCGACAAATCCACGTCCTACCTGGACCACTACATAGACAATCGTGATTAGTGATTTTCGTTTTTTCATTAGTACAAAATTGTATATCTTTAGTGTTTTTTAAAAGTACAAAATAATGTAATGTAAAAATAGCGGCACCGTAGCTGAGTAGTTTACGTGCATACGAATAAATACAGGGTCAGTTTTGTATGAATTCAATGTGATTGTAGTTTAAGCCGTATCGTCGCTACTGTTCATACCGCTTTACGTAAGATTAACGACACCGATATTTAGGTAAGTCCTATAACTATGTATGCATTTATTTACATCTATTCCACACCTCGTCTCATAAAAACACTACCAATTACAAAAAACGTAAATTGCGAATGAGTAATTGATGGGTAAAAGGCCAGTCTAAACAAACGCAAGCAACTTCATCAATTCGGCAACGCGAACTTCCAAACAGAACCAAAATAAACAATGTATCTTACAAGTGCTAAGTGACGCTCTGGTACCGCATCTCGAATGCAAAAAGTGCACGCACCAAGCTCCGTAGACACGGCTATGATTTAAGTCTCGCGGCAAACTCCTAAATCACGATAGGTGGCAGAAGACGTCGGGACTCGGGACACTCGGGAGTCGGGATAGCTCCGGCCTCCGACCGATACTCAAATTGTTTGTCTCGAACAATTTAAATTTAGAACGAACAAATGCCGATCGTAAATCGAACGCAATTGTTTTGAATACGCGAACGAAACTTAACCAGTACATATCCGCGTCGAAATTTTGATTCATTGCTCGTTGTTCGTTTTCGGGGTTTACGTTTCGTTTTACGCCTAATGTGTCCGTTTATCGCTTTATGAACTCTTCAACTGATTTGCATGTTCAACTCGTTTTCGATGCTTAGTGAATTTCCACGACGGACGGAAGCTGTATTTTCTGATACAGTGGCAATAAATAAACTGAGATAGCGTTATTCTAACAATAAAACGGACGTCGAGCGGCATGATTCTGAAATAGGAAAATGCATAGAAATTTGAATTCTCACATACACATTACCTAGTTTGCAGCTTAATGTAACATTAACCCAACGCCCATGGGAATTCTTCGCGCCAGAAAAAATACAAATATGGCACTCGCCGTATGAAATAACAATGACGTTTGACACGATTTAAATAAAGTTTATTTTTACTTATTTTTAGCTTAGTTTTAGTGTTTGTGTTGTTATAATTTTCTTAAATTTGTATCCATCAATTTGCATAACTTTTTTTTTTTTTAAACTATAAATGTGTTAACGTTTCCAATAATTCGCAGTAACAAAAAAGTGAACAATGTTCTTTGCAATCTTGCTAAAACCGTTCAAAAACACAGAAAACCACTAAATCATATTTCGGTCTTTTGTTCAGCTGGCACAAAAGAAAAGAAACTAAGATCTAGTTTTTATCGGCCTAACGGCACATGGAATATTACGAAAGGTCCAAAACAGTCGACAATGGGAACTCGACAATGCTCGAAATGTCTTGCGCAAGTCTTTATTTTGTTTTGTCCACGTTTTTCGTGAATAGCTCAAAACGATTTGTTTCGAGATGTCCGACAATGTTGTGAGGGTGGTCGGTGAAAGCTGACTTGGACGAGTTTTGTATAGACGGAGGTTTGAAATAACCTTCAGATTTGCAAAACTACACTAAAAACAAATTTTTGGTTAACAGTAACTAAAATTTGGCTACTAGTAGGCCGTAATCTACAAAACACACGAACACATAAACAAACTAGTTTTGTTACTGATAACCACACGATTGTTTATATTTAACAAAAATCGACTTTCCTACAACGAAACCTTCAACTTACAAAAATAGTTTGGTTGATCCTTTTTTTCAGTGTATTGCATTTACATCTATGCGAATGTTGGTTCGACAGATACAAAAATGTATGATAATCTTGATAAACATTTTATCACGTGATTAATGTTGTGACACCATCTTTACAAACACAATTAAATTGAAGAAAAAATTGGACTTAAATATTTAGAAAAGGTCTTTGATGGAATACTTAAAACTGAATACAATACAATAGAAAATCATACCATTGAGACCTATAAAATGTCTTTATTAGATGCTGATAAGATTGGTAATAGATAAAACTAATGAAAACGTATGTTGTAAATATGTAAAGCAAATTGCCAATTATTTTAGTGACAACGTTTAATTAATAGATTTCATAAAAATATGTAGTCCAAGCCATCGGAAGGCATAAATATCAAAAGTCTTAAATAGTAACACGTAAAGAGATTCGATATGTTATTAATTTGTATCAAGAACATTTCTTAGATTAACATTATTAATATCTTATATGGTATGACTTTCCGAAGAAAAAACCGGCCAAGCGCGAGTCGGACTCGAGCACGAAGGGTTCCGTACCAATCACTTACAACATTAGACAGTATAGGCAAAAAATCTTTTTAAGTTTATAGTGTTCTTTTGGAAAAAAGTATATTTATTTATTTTATTTATAATTTCAAAAGTATTCATCACAGGATACCCGAAACAAATTTAAATAAGAGTTTCCGCGCCTGTTTCTTTACGTGAGTGATTTGAAGTTTATAGGTCCAAGACTTTAGAAATTACAGGGGTGGGGGGGGGACACCGTGTAAACGACTTTGGCGGGCTATACCTAGCAAATAGTAAAGCTGATAAAAAGGTGTTGTATGGAAACCCTACCTTATTTTCATAGTCCTTTATAACGATACCCCACACAAGGGGGTGCACTCAAAAAATAATTCACCCCCCCTTTACATGTATGGGGAGGTACAAGGGGTAATTTTAATTTTTTGTATTTTGAAAAATGAGATCTATATATATGTGAAGTATCCTCGAATCAAGTTACATGCAAATCAGTCCATAAACGTAGAAGATATTCTGCTGTGACAGACTAGGACGGACTGAACGATCTTGTCGGACTACGGAACCCTAAAAATTAAAAGCGAAAATGATTTTAAGGAACGCGTTTACGTCTTTTGCGTTGTAAACATTTAGATAAATAAAATATAAATAATCAAATGACACCATACGAACAATAAGGTATCAGATCCATGGTAAAAGATGCTAAACTGCATGGACTGATTTCTAATTAAGACATTAATAGTAGTCTAATTAATTGAGACTTTAAAATTCAACCTGCATCTCAACGTAGAGCCCAACAGCCCTGCAGCTATAGCTATAAAAATAGCTTTTAAGGCCCCTGTATCTTGTAATATGCAAATAGCATAATCGTTCTCACAGAATTGTCACCGCGATTATGTATTCCAAAGCTTATATCAACATACATGTTTCGTAACCGGTGCAGCTTGGTCTGAGAACGTCGCAGCCGTGACCTCAATATGGACGTTTATTTTTATTTTCCATTCCAATTTCCTTTTGAACCGTAACTAAACTCCATCTTAACTACTTCCATATTTCGAAACACTTTCGAAATGGTCAATTTCGCACGCTTTTACGAAATACGCTCCAAATGTAAGCATTCAGTCGTGATGTGAAACATTTTGATTAACATTGATCTAGACTTTTGCTATGCAATTTTTTTCCTAGATTGTACATACCCACAGAAATGTTTTGTAAATCAAATAAATGCAAAACACAACAGGATCTCGAATTCTCAAATTCTCGAATTCTAAAAGTTTCAAGTTTCAATATTTATAAGTATCAAAAAAAGTAGATTCTATGTTTGACTGTATGTATTTTTTTCCGTCAGTTGTGGACCGATTATCATTTTTTTTTTAATGTACAAATATGCATTTGATAACATTAACTCTTGCTACTTTTATGATATCGTTCGAGCTATTACCGTTAAAGCCGGTATGCACTAAGGATTTGCGAGGGATGTGTATTAACATACACATCCAATGCCAATTCATTCGCTTCATTTACTCAGCCCTGCTTCGCTAAACCGTATCCATAGGAGCGCGGTGCTAAGCGCGGTTAGGTAAATCTAGCGATCCTGTTGATTCACAATAAACACATCTTTGCTGCGCATCCTCGCACAACTTTAGTGGAAACGCAGCCTTACAATCTCCACTTTCATAGGTTGCAGCAAAAAACCTTGGAACGACACTTTTTTCCACATAAACCTAGAGCAACCAGTTTGCAAAATCAATTTTAGATAGCAATGGTTCTATTTCGAGTGCAAAAAAACCTCAGCCACCACAACACGGCTAGTGCCACACGTCTGGGACGCGGCATAAATCATTCTTGAAACGAGTAATTAAAATAGTGTGCGCCAGAATCAGGCGTTTCGAATTCGCGCGGACGCGCCATCGCGCTGTGACTAGCCAAGTAGAACCGACATACCGTTTTGGTTAGCCACTGTTGTTGAAGTTGAAACTAGCTAATGTAGTTAGGTGTGTACTTGTGTTTTATCCTACAGAATTCGACACCAGTACTTAAACCCGAGACCGCGTGGATAGAAGCCATCGGTTTCGAAGCAACGTGGGGTTGTTGAAAAGGGCTCTTCTTTGACCTCGTGGACCTACTTGTTCCTGTGTTCTTTATCCATATTAATTAACGATACCTAAATCTTAATTTGGCCAGGTATTTAAGAAAAATACACTCTTAAAACTTAACTGATTTAATTGTAAAATATTATATTAATAGCAGACCAACTTGTTTTTGTTTAGTTTGAAACAATTAATGAGAAGGATAAAATAGTATTTGGCGTATTATTTGAAAACATGTGTAAAAAACTAAGGTAAACAAATGTGTTTTAACATGAGTACATACATAGGTACGTACTTTTATTGTTATGTGGCTTCATTTTTATTCCGTTTGAGCTGGCTTACTTTTTTGGTAAACGTTGATACGATGCAAACCGAAATGATATCCCGAATCGCGGCGAAATATGGAAATGTTGAGCTGTGCACATAATTTTCGCTCCTGACGATTCGCGCGAATTTATCGTCGCTTTTTGTAATGGCGGTAAAATAATTAATTAAGGTAGACGTGCAGTGAATATGCGTTACTCTAACAAAAGCTATATTATATATATATAGCTAAAGCTAAAAAGCATTAAAAATACTGCAATTAAAGTTATAGTGACGAAACAAAAAAAACAGCGAATGATATTACATGATGTAAGTTCAACCTAATTAAATTAATTAGGTTTAACTTACATGATGTACATGTAAAATCCTATTCCTATTCTTAATAAATTGAGAATTGTAAAAATAGTAAGATATTAAGTAGAGATATGATCCGAAAACTACTAACGAGCGTTATATAATCAGTAATTTCCCAATTAAAAAACAATAATAAAACTTATTATAACCTCAACGCATCAATGTAACGAAGTGTGAAGTAATTACAATCGTCTCACGATTCAAATTAACAAGAACGTAAACAAAAACTCGCCCACCACTAATTGGGTGTTAAAATTGACAGTTCCCTTTGAAACAATCTATTGGGCCGGCAATTACGTGTTTAATCTCAATACGCCAATTAAATATAATTTTAAGGTATGTGCTCACTACACTGTACCGTACCATGGCCGTGCTATGAACGAATGAGGCAACATAAACCATAAACGTAATATTACCAAATGAGCAAAAAAATACATTCTTTTTATTGAAAAGTATAGGACGAAGCCCACAGGACCTACCAATACTGCGCTCATACTGAATTATTTGAATAAAAAAAATACAATAGATCTCTGAATTTTAAATAAACATGATTCCATACAAATATCACGACATTGCTAAAATTTTGTTTGCGCGATTTTGATGTTTGTCTCATAGATAAAGTTGCTATATTTGAACATCAAAATCGGTCCTTAAAAGGTTTTTAGGCCGTGCGAGCTAAAAACTGGCAAAAAAACCTGTATATTGTTTTTGTGACTTATAGAGGCTTTACTCCGTATGATCAAGGCCGTATTTTTGGTCTTGCCATCACGCTCATTCGCGCTGACATGCTGGCATGAGTGACAGGGGAGACCTACAAGTCCTACCTCAGAACATAAAAAAAGAGATATGAAATATGTGACCCGTGCGAACGTGACATGGACAAAACGAACTTTCGAACACCGAGTGTCCAGGGAACTAAAATAGACTAACTTACATACGTTTATGTCAACTCTCATTAATTCCGTGGACGCTCACCACACGCTCACTACAGCCGTCAGAAATGGAGAATCGCTTCATATTTGAGTTTACGGTATGCAGTGATTGAAGTACTATGTCCCATAAACTTAACATGATTCTTCTAGTAGTTGTCACGCACACATATAAATTGGCGACACAGGTTCGCGATTCATAATCTTCTCATTATGATCTGAGGGTCCTACAGTCAAAATACGGAGACGGTTTCCAGTAAGGCTGATACATTTATAGCACGGCCATGGTACGATGCGTGTAGTGGGCACCTTTACGAGTGCATAAGCTGTTGGCCCGAGTCGTAAAGATTTTATGGCCCTCTGTAAGGGAATCTCTCAGTGATTATGTTAAATTATTTTGTAGTAAAATCATTTTACAAGTGGCTTCATTTTCGTTAACACTTAATTATAATGTCCTCCTAGCCGAATTTCGACTACAGCGGCCAATCTCAACTAAGATTAGCCACCTACGCACTCTCATAATGCGGTGAGACGGCAGTCCGACATGACCGTAGAGAAATCAGGCGCAGGACCAATGGCTTAACATGCTTTCCGAGGCACGGGGGTGTTAACTCCACCAACTTCCTGACTCCGGAGCTGTCTTAGTTATTTCAAGACAGAAAAACCCAAACACTCTCGGTTCGACCCGGGATTCGAACCCGGGACCTCGTGGATAGTACCCAGCGTGCTGACCACTAGACCAACGAGGCAACTTAATTAATGCTTTTTTAAATAAAGAGCATGAGCGGTGTGTTCTGTTATGAAACTTTTAACAGCGCAAATTAGATGGTTGGTCCCTAAATTACTGTAGATATAACTTTTGAGTCTCGAGTGGTTATGATGAAAATATGACTAAAGCCAACTTACATTCGATTTAAAAAATAATTGTTAAGAATACTTACTGAAGAAATTCTTACAAATGAAGGTGAAACCCATCATCTGATTTACGGAGTTTACCTCACATGTTTTTTTATGTCGTTGAACTCCTCACAAACTCGTTTTTGAAATCCAATTATTTCGTTTTCCTTGCTAAGATTAGTAAAAAATATTTGCTTAAAAAGAAAACACGTGTTAAAAACGTTCCTCGTTATGATAACGTTATTAATACAGTCGATATAAAGATAAATGCGATAGTAATATCCAAAACAAGCTATAAAGGTATGCCAGAAGGTCGATTCGGCGCTCGAGGTCCTAAGTGGCCCATAAAGAGGTCGTAATAGCCCAGCTGACTGCGAGGGAATCCCGACTAGCCGGTTACAAGTTTTTACTGCAGAACGATTTGGTTTTGGGGGAAAGTTGTATAGATTTCAAACTTTTTATTAACAGAATATGAAATAATAAAATATAAAACAGAGTATAAAAATAAAATAAAAATCGCTTACAAATTAAAAAGTAATTACAGTATTGGAGTATTCCATTTTTCTGTAAATTTGATTGTTAAATATTTAGCATAGATTTTTTTTGTATGATTTTTTGTTGACTGCGAGGAAATCCCGACTAGGCGGTTACAAGTTTTTACTGCAGAACGATTTGGTATTGGGAGAAAGTTATATGTATTTAAAAAAATATATTGACAGATTAAGAAATAATAAAATATAAAACAGAGTATGAAACAAATAAGAACGCATAAAAAATATAAAAAGACTACAGTATTGCATAAATTAGGGTTTTCTGTTTTGACTGCCAAATATTAAGCATAGATTTTTATTATTTTTTATTTCTATGATTTTTGGATTTGTTACATTATTATTTTATACAGGTAAACTAGAAGTTGAATTAGCAGTTGACTGGCCAAAGTAATGATGAGATTAACATTTTCTTCACTAATCAAACATCTACTGCTACTCAGTGTTGTACTTTATTTAAAAGGTTAATACGTTTAATGTACATAACTCAAATATTTAAAATAGCTTATAATTGATAGTTAGCATCAAAACAAGCCACATAAATAGACATAAATAGGTCATAAACTCTCTGTAATGGTTCAGCTGACGGAATGCGATCTTCAACTTTTTACCATGCATCGCTTTATCGTGTAGGGAGAGTTCCTTAAACATTTTAAATTATTTTTAAGGCATAATAAAATCGTCAATGCTGTTGATTTGGTAATAAATTGACGCTGCTAAAATAATTTGTCCAAAAATGTATTAGTTTTATCTCTTTCTTGGTCCAAATTATTTTTAATTTACTTTTCTTTTTTAAATAAACAGTCATTTACCTCTCGCACAATTCCGTTACCCAATTTAATATTCAGCATTCAAAATTGTAACTATGATGTTGCTTTATAATACAATTATTCAGAAGTCCATGCGTTTACGGCCGTTGTAAATTCATTTTAATAAGGTGCCGTCCACTTTTGTTTTTGCCCACAGCTGTGTTTCAGATATTTTTATTAAGACATTACTCAATTTGTCGAGCGTTACAAATATTTTTATGGCAGTCGTAAAGAGACGTAGGAAAATTTTAACGAGCTACGCTTTGACTTGTCAATGGTCAGTTTTTCGCGGGAATATAGCGCCGTGTATAGCAGTCGTGAACGAAGTTAATGCTGTTTAATAGCAGACATAGTTTGTGTGTTTTTTTACTATAATTCTACCAAATAAGCGTTGTTTACTTAGGTGATGGGACAAGGGCGAGTTATATCTATGATTTTTTAAGATAAAAAACTTTGATAAATATAAATTGTTTCAACAAATACTCCAATTACCTAGCCCCAAACTAAGCGTGAGCTTGTGCTATGGTGACTAGGATAACGGATAGACATACTTATATACATTTATAAACCCTTTTAAATTTAGGTACAAATGCTCGTGCTCATCACACAAACATTTGCCCTTTGCGGGATTCGAACCCGCAACCGCCTGGTTTAGAAGTCCGTGGCGGAACCACTACACCAAAACGGTCGTCCTGATGAAGATGAGTAAGTATGTTTAAAGCTCAAGCTCACAGCTTAGTTTGATTGAGAGTAGTCAGTTAGTAAAATTTTCAAAATCGCGATTCATACGATTATTGTACAATTGCTTTCAATTAAAATTGTTGAGATTTTCTTTTGTTGCACTAATGTAAAACACATTTAAAAGGGTAAAATAACACCGCAAGCACTCTCGATTCTTTTCCAACCTGATCGGTACACGTATAAAACTAGAAATTCCAAGACGCAGACCTAAAGTTGTTTATAAATACATACAGGGTGTATCGCGGATTGGCCTGCTTGCTATGCAGGGCGACGCGGTCTGCCCTGATTTTTGCGCGGTGTCGGCGGGCAAAATGTATTAGTGGATTTAACGCCTACAGAATTGGGCCCTCGATCGCTGTGTGCCCAGAATTCGCTATTAGGATCGGGGACAGAGTAATTCTGGGGTTGGGTGGCGATACTTTTAAGGGTTCCGTAGCCAAATGGCACTAACGGAACCCTTATAGATTCGTCATATCTTTCGTTTTTTTGCTGGCAAAAAATAGGGGTATTTTGGCTAGGTGTAAGTAAGTGGATAGGTACCTAATTTCGTTTTTAATTTGGTTCGAAACCTTCTGGGCGCGAGTTAAAAGCGCACTTGGCCGGTTTTGTTTTCTAAAGTATTTAGAGCTACTTTGAAACATAAATTGCTATAGCCATATGCTATATATAGTGTTTTAAACTTTCATGATCATTTACATTAGAATAGTCATTAATAGCTACTTGATTTTTATAATTTACTTATAAGCCAGTATATAAAAATATCTAGCCAGTATTATAAAAATAATAATACTGGCTATTTATGGCTATCTAGCCAGTATTATTATTTTTATAATTTAAGCAATTAGTTTGCATGTTTTTACGAAAGTAAATTTCGCACACAAAAAAATGATCGACGGTGCACTATCCGGCCAAATACTCTTCCCAACTAAGCCACGGAGAGCTGGGCGGAGCACTTACCAATAATTGTCGACTAAATAACAAGTCGAAATTTTTTTGCAAGTGTTTGCTACGCCAGTGAGCCGGCGTTCGATTTCATCAATACTTGGGAAATGTATCCACAAGTCCCATTGCATGTGCAAAATTAGCCAGAAATAGTTCGAGAATCCTGTACAGCGTAGAGCATATTCGAAATTCAAAAATCAGGAAAAAAAGGTTTTTTGTGTAAAAATTGCGGCAATAAAGTGTTTCGCAATCGAATCCATTCTGAATCAAAGCAAACAAAAGCTAGGTTCGTGCCTCAAAACACTTTTAGTCCAAACGAAGTCATTATTGGCTCGTGCTGTAACTCAATTTATTCTGTCTAGACATTTCCATTTATAATCCATTAGACTCAGATTTTTTTGGCCTTTTTAATCCATAGCTGACCTACATACGACCGTTATCATATTCTGTCACAGTGTGGACATTTTAGGTAATTTATGACGGATTGAATTGACGGTGCTAATCTCCCTTTACCTTTTCAAAGCCTGGCCGTGGGTCCTTGTTTTACAACTTCAATGAAATATATTTCTGATTTTCTCCTAAAATTCATATTATTTAATTACAAACTTTGCATTTCAATACGCCTTCCTGTTATCTGCTAAAAGTTATATTTTACTTCGATGCCGTATATACATTATAGGTTTTCCACACAAGTAATTAAAAAGAATAAAGGCAAAAATTATGCAAATTCAGTAGGTATCAAAAAAAAGGTAGAACTCGTAACAAAATAAAACTTAAAATCTCGTTACTTATGATCATATATTATTATGATTATAAATTATAATATGCAAAATTTATATGAGCCGTTGTTTTTGGAAGGCCCTGGCTGAGGTTCTTCGATAACGATGAGTCCTGGTTCTCCTTGCTCTGGAAAATAAAAGTTTAAAGTTAAGTCATTTATCAAGAAGAGATGAAGATTGCAAAATAGATTGTGAGATTAAACATACCTTCCGCATCGTACTGAGGTTCTTCGATGGCATCGGGTCCTGGCTCAGGGTCTAATTGCTCCATCGTCAGCGTCGGGAGTCGTTCTCCTGGAAAATAAAAAGAGGTGAGATACATATCATATATCAAGGAGAGATAAATGATTACATAATTACTTGTGAGATCCAACATACCTCTCTCTCTTTCGTCAGTTTCTTCTACGTCTATGTCAGAGCTGCCTTCTGGGGGCTCAACATTGTTACACAGTCCTTCGCATGATGTGTATATTGGGGAACAATGGACCTGCCTTTCTGCATCCACAATTGCGTTGACAGCCCTTTTTACATTTACATGAAAAGTACCGGAGTATTGAGTTTGGTGCAGGGTCCAAAGTAGTTGGTACTGGCACGAGCACTGGCATAATTAACTTAAATACTAGGTGAAATTAACTGAAAACCTTTCAATACAAATCTAAAAAGTGGATTTTGCTTGAGACCGAACGGTTCGTCTGTACAATAACCAAAATAGTGATATTTGTAGAGAACTTTAATTACTTTAATTTCTGTAAATAGACCATTTACTAAAAGTTAACAGTTTTCGAGTTTAAAGCAAAAAACCGGAAAAAACAAAAAAATACGTTTTTTTCTGTTTTTTTTAATGTTGCGTCACAAAATTTTGTCCGCAAACCTCAGATTCAGATTTAGCACCCCAAAACACATATGAAATGAAAAAATCAGAACTACCCCAAAACTTTCCTACTAGGGTCACTTTACAGTACAAATTTACTGTACTATTAGCAATGGATTTCAAGTACTGTTAACAGTTGTTGTAAAAATATAACTGCATAATAATAAGGCGGTACATTCGGTTACCCAAACGCAATTTTACCCACCTGCTTTGAAAAATAGTAATTGCGTAGTACTGGCATGTAGGTGGTAGTGGGCGGTGCTGGGGTCCGATTCTGTGTGACGATATTCGTATTTCTACTTTCGCCTGCCTTGTCACTCATGCCACCATAATTATTCTAATGGGTGCGATGGCTATTGCCGAAAATACAGAGTACGCCCCTGATATCGCCACGGTCGATCTAACCAACCGCAAACTTATTATAGTTCATGTTTTTTGGTTATGTAATTACGTTGGTAACAGTTTACCTAAGGGGAAATATAGAGATATGCTTAGAAATAGCGGCATATTTAGTTAACATATTGTTTGTTGCAGAATAAAAGGTTTAATCAATATATAAACAACCAAATATGCGGTTATAGGCGCCTAAATTCAAAACTTGTTGTATAAAATATTTCATACTTTTTATTTATTTTACTGTTATAAAAATTAACAATTCAGTTATATCGATGCTTATGAAGACCTCCTAGGGGCATGGAAATAAAAAATAATGGTTATGTGTCTCACAGGCTTGTAAAATATTTTTACATCCAAATCTAATTGCTAATATCTGTTGTGCTTTTATGAGATTTTTATAAAATATTTTATTTAAAAAAAACTATTTTGCTTACTGAACCTAATTTTCATGCGTGATTAGAAGTTTATGTCGTTACTCTTTTCTGTATTAAATATTCAATTCCTAGCTGTTAGATTCCCGAAAACTGTTAAATAAAATAAGATAAAATACACTTAAGGTCAATTCTTGATTAGCAAAATAATCACAGTACCTTTATCAAAAAGCGATCAGTCTAACTCAAAATGGGTGGAATTGACCTTCTATATTTCAATATGTTCTTATATGGTGGACTTGATTACATAGAGCCTACTTCTCAAGGATAGTGGCTTACCTATATACCTACTTACTGTGTAATAGTATTGTAATAAACTACGTAGTATAAGTAAGTATGTATACATTATGAAGTAAGGCAAAGGACACATTCGCCTCTCATTTCCCGCCCACGCCTCTTCCGATGTCGTCACTGTTCTAAAATGGTACCAAAACCTACTGAGATTAGCTTGATATTCTGGTTACTAGAACTATGTCTTGTCTAAGTAGGTATACTACCTAACTGAATATGTAAACATAAAAAATAACAGCTTGCCTTAATATCGTACTGTATTTTTAAACGTATTGTTTTTAAAACATTTGGCGGTGCCTACCTTTAGAATTAATGAAAGAAGCATTCCCGTTACGTATTTCAGATTCAATGCTAATTGACGCAAAAAAATCACCTCGGCAAATTGCAGTGAACTTCCCTAGAATAACGAATTTACGACGTGTTCGTTGATCTGACGATGCGATATTATTTGCCGCGATACGATCTGCTTTGTCTTTGTAATTACGATGAGTTACATCACTTTTATTTTAATAAAATTGACATAATTTTGAGACATATCAAGCCAGGTTACAAGTTTGATTAACATTATTTATTTTACGTCTTTCCTGAAGCACCTTGCATTTGATTCGGTTGGTGTACTTACAAATGAGCCAATCTATGTACTAATATAAGCAAAAAACAACAACTAAGAAAAATGTTAAATACTCGTACTCGTATTTATGACTGAATACAAACTGATGCATCTCTGTATCAACAGGCTTCTATTATACATAAAAACTAATAACATGAAAACCAGTTATTTATCTACAAGCGAGTCACTTAATAATTTCTAGCCACACACAGCGCTGGCTAGAGCCGACCACTTCTTTATCACTGTACTGTTTGTTCAGCCATTACATTAGTCACTGGGTGTGGTAACCAACCAATTTGAAGAGGCAATCCCTTTAAATTGCGTTCCATTTCTTAGGATACCATCTAAATCCGAAACCGTTAGTCAAGGTAGTTGTGCTGATTTTTTGACTTGACATTCGATTTTGCGACGAGTTTGGTCACAGCGATTTGAAGATGATTGATATATCTTTACACTTTCTTGTTTTTAATGATTTTAGAAGACACTTTATAGAACTTGTTCATATTTTCCTAATTGAGATCAAAGGTATTTTAAAAATCTCTTGTTTACTCTCAACTATATTTACGACTGTATTATCAAATAAATACATTATTATGACAGTAACCAGTAGCTGGCGGTTATTCTTTCTTCAGTTCCCTAATGCGATGTTATCAGAGGGACGGAAGAAGGGACCACGTCGGCATGTTTTGCCACTTAAAGTGGGGCTATTTATATCTATGTGGTGGTGGACCCTCGAGACGTTGATTCGGGCGAACAAAGCTTAGCATCTGTCTGGCTCGACTGTAATTGACCAAAAAAATCGTCTGGTTTTACAACTAGTAGCGAATGCAGCATGAGTAATGGGAGTAACACCGTAATTAATCCATATCAATAATTTGATACATTGAACGATAATGTAATTAAGTCACATTCAATTTCGGTAAGTAGGCTGTGGTAATAACATTTCCGAAGGCAATTAGTTAATGAAATTACAATAATCGTTATTCATAGGTTCTTACCGGCTACGCTTATATTGGGGCGTCATATAACTATGTGAGACCATCTGATACTGATGAATGTAATTTAGTGGCACACGCAATTAAAAAGGCTTCTGAGCATAGACAGCCGTTTATTTAATCCAGACGCAATTAGCCACTAGTGGACTTAAATGAGGTCATTTGATACACTTTGCGTGTCGGGCCTTTTGTACTAGTTATTTATGTGATTGATAATACCGACATAATCAGTTATATTTATTTCTTTGATGAATAATTTAATTAATGTTTACTTTGTTTTTGTTGCAGGTAAGAATACGACGACCATCTTAATAGGTTTGAACTTACTATTAGTATTTATGTAACAATTTAAATTTATGAATATTATAAAAGACAGGAAGTCAATTCAAAATTTAAATTTACCGTGAGATATTCCCTGTAAAATTGAATGAAACAGAAATTGTATAAACACAGAACAAGAGTACGAATTCAAAATCTTTGTGCAATGCGTTTTTCACAAAACCTTATAGACACCAACTGCACCTAGAAAAAGCGTTGAACTTTTACACAAAAGCACTCAGGTAAGTATACCTCGGTAGGTGCCGTTTATAGAATGGGATAGAGTCTTATCCGCTGTCTGAGACGGAGGCAGGGCGTTTGTGGACGTGCGAACGGGACGGATGTATGCACTCGGTTGCGCCGTGCAAAGCTTAGAGCTCAGCTGTCTGCTCGCAGCGGTGATGTTTGAAACACGGGACAGGCGGAGCTTAGCTACAAATCACTCAATGTCACATTTTGACATTTGAGATATTAGGTCTTTTTTCTATAAAGCCGCCACCTCTTGTTTCTCGGTACGCTTTTAGGTATCATTCGTTTGGGACGACATTTACTTTTAATTAGATCGAGGCATGGCGCGTCGTGTCGCCGAGATTTGATTCTTAAACACGTTTGTAAATTCACACGGAGTTAACAGCTGCAATAAAGTTTATGACGAGCCGCGGTTACCCATTTTAAATGTGGAATCAAACGGTTAGCTGTCTACGGATTACGTGACAATCATACGATGACCTCTTTTGTTTGTGACAGTGTGTGTGTTTTAAAGTTCTAATTGAACTGGTCGGTCATGGTTTGAGGAAGTGGGTCCAAATTGCTCAAATGAGGTCATAAAAGTCCCGCTGTGTGACGTCTCAATACGGCTCGGGCGGTGCCGCTAATCATATTTTTACTGCCCACATAAATTACTAAAGGAACAAAAGCAATGTCCGCAAAGGGAAATTAGACGACACGCATAGTTGACCACATTTGGTTATTTTTTGTTTCACGTAGTCTTTTTAAACAAGATCATTTGCTTGTTTGCAAAGACAGGGGGTAACGGTCTAATTATAAGTAAGTATGTATTTTTTCTCAATTTTAAATGCGTAAATACTCACAAAATAACGCGCTAGAAATCAGAATAAAGGTAGGTATTAATTTATACTTTTGAATTGACCCTAAGAGACTATGACCATTTTAAAATTCTATTATTTTCGTTTCTTGGTGACCTCGTAGCAAGTATGCTACAAATATTTGTAGCACTCAAGCGTAGCATCCAATCTGTGTAGAGCTGTTAAAAATATTTTAAAAACTTCAAACATCTGCATGACAACGTTATTAACAAAAGTATCCATTGTCATTGCTGGTGTTTTGTTAGAAATTACGCAAAATGTCCAAACAGCTCTGGTTTTGTGGAAACAATAACCCTGCTTTGTTTGTATAATTAATTCTTGAACCAAACGCCGCGTGGTCCCGTACATCCCGTTACACGAAACAAACGTGTTACCACCAAGTTCAGGATTTGTAACCTCTATTTAGATGAAGCTAAAGTTCATATTCTTGCAGCAAGCTGGTCTGTATAACCTTGCAATGATCCACACAAAAATCAAGCTCATCTTCGTAGCTCGTATCTCTAACGACACAGGGTTGCTTTTCTATACAGTTTTTAATTTCAGTCAAAACGAATTCGTATTCTTATTTTTTCTCATAGACAAAACAATACTCATTATGAATTACAAGTATAATTACGAATAGTTTATTATTCCTTCTTTTGTTAAAATTAAGTTTTTTCGTCGTAATATTTTGCGCTTTAAATTTTTTTGGTAGGTTCATTCAACATGCTAAAATTCCACGCTTAGTAATTGTTATCTTGAAAAGTGTAATTTACATAACGTTAAATTGTCTAGATTTATTTCGATAAGTTATTTTGGACCACAGCTCGTGTGAGATTTAATATTCAATTATGATTGTTTAAGAGTCGACTTTTAGGCTTACAGCAACATTATAATACACACAATTTATTATTTTGCTACTGTACAATTATAATTATTATCATAACTTGGCCAAAAACTAATTTAGTTTTTTCTGCCATATATTTCATCTTTTTAATTAGCGAACAATGATCCGTTATTAGCTAATATTTAACGCTCAAGAAATTACATTTTAGAAGTACCTGCTGTAGATGTGACAGATAAATTATGTTTATTGTAATGTGCATTTTTATGTATATATAAATATGTTAGAGCGTTTTGTAAATAGATATTGGCATCATCATCATCATCCTAGCGTTATCCCGGTTATACACTCGCACGAGAGGGCCCAGGGTCCGCTTTGGACCATGATCCAGGAAGTGGCAGATCAGGTAATTACAGTGGAGCGACTGTCACCTGACCTCCGTGACCCTGTTAACAGGGGAACTTGACCAGTTTGCATCATGGTAACACATTTAGTCGCCTGAAAGTGCAGGTTTCCCCATGAAGTTTTTCCTCACCGTAAGAGCATCGGTTAGTGAAACAACTAATGTACTTCACTTGGAAAAAGTCATTGGTACATGGCGGCACGTGGGATCGAACTGGAACCTCACACGCATGATAATTGTAATATTAAAGGGTTTGAACCTTCGCAGACCTGACCCTAAATAAGTACTATATATTATTATTAAACAAAATTAATTCCTCACTTTGAGTTCTAACCTGCCTGCGCCTTACCCCGGATCACCTTTGCAACCTTCTAAAGCGTTTTAGACAAAGGTTTTCTAATATAGTCACCCCCTGTGGAGCTAAGACAGGGAGATGGATGGGGGTATATTGAAGTCCAATATGTAAGTAGCCACATAGGGCTTGGTCACGCGATTTTTAACAAGATTATGTGGGCTACTATTTGATTAGTGGAGGGCTAGTAATGAAATTTTGGTACCAGTGACTAATTCTTGAGTGGTTTTTGCTATGAAGTTATTTTGATTTGAGGTAACGGTTATTGGAACACACGTGAGTAATTTACGTCATTTTCTTCATGGTCATAGGGTTTACCTAAGACTAGGAGTCAGGGAATCATTACGTGAAATTTGGCTTGCACCACCATTGACTCTGTATGCCATGTTAAGCGCAAACATTTTTAATTCGATCAATATTTTAGTATTGTGTTTTTTTTTAAAGAATGATTTGAAGTAGTCTTCTTAAACTAAATAAAATAAATAGGTAGGTAAAGTTTTTATGCAAAATAGTTAACCAATGTAAAAAAAACGTTTTTACCAAACCAAATTAATAAAGTAGATTCAGAATTTTTTAAAGAAAAAACATAAATGGCAAGTTTTTTCTTTTTAAAGAATATCAATCATTTACTGTGTGGTTTTTACAATTTTTTAAATACACAATAGAATCGTTAAAAAGCTAAGAAACACGCCGATAATCGTGCGGGTCCGACGTTCCTGGAAAAACAAAGGAGATTACTCATCCTACCGCTCGAACTCTATCTGAGGATTCCTTGAAGCGCCGCGTTTGGGGAGGTAACGTCAGCAAATAAACAGCCTTAAAAAAAGAACACATGAATATTTTTATTTGTATACAAGTAGGTCAATGTTCCACTGAATGCTTAAGATCCTTGTAGAATGTAGAGCGTTATATAATATGATTATTGTACGTTTCACGCTAATCGTAATTGAACTGAAAAAACAAAACAATAAAACATTTAATTCATTATGATTAAAGTTGAACTGTTAGTTCATAGCATTTTCCAAGTTATAATTTAAGAGATCTTTTTACGGTCTCGAAAAAAATAGAGCGTACTAGGTAAGTGGTGATATTTTTTAAATTATTCTTTTAGCTAACGTTATTTATTTAACGCTTGTTTTAAAAACTATTGTTTCAAAAACATAAAAATTTAAATAAGTCGTTCTAGTGTAAATGATGCTTGTGGTGCTTGTGGCGCAGTGGCGGCAGCGCTTTGGTAGTGATACCAAAAGTTAAGCAACCCACGGCGCGGTCGTGATTGGATGGGTGACCATTCCGACCATTTAAGTGACGTCCATGACAAGCATCTCCGTGCTTCGAAAGGCAGGTTAAGCAGTTGGTCCCGGCTAATATCTGTGGTATTAGTCGTTAAGCCTAGTCAGAGGCCCTAGGGCAGCTTGATAACTTCTGACAGTAAGGTTTGTCACTTGCCTTACATACACCCCTCCACCAATCCGCACTGAGCCCGCGTGGTGAAGCATGGCTCGTTCTTCCTCATAGTTGAGGTGAGGCCTTTTCCCAGCAGTGGGATCTAATAGGCTGACTTATATTATTATTATTATTATAAATGATGCATAAATAAAAGGCCATTTCGGTATGGCTGTAACTATGGTAACTGGGAATTATTTATTTTATATCAAGGACACAAAACAGGATACAATAGTAAAGAATAAAGTTAACTATAAAAAAGAAAAAATCTAGAGCTCTACCATTTTTTAAATCGATTCCCACTTGCGCTTACTATCGAACACGATTAAAGTATGAATTAAACAAACGCGTCACCCACATCACTGTACAATACAAAATGAAAAATGCATGTCGCCTCTATCCGTACCCACCCCTAGACCGAGACGAGAGAGCGTAAGACGGAGTACAGAGAAAGTTTGAGTGACGTACCCCCACCACCGCCCCCTCCGTCGAGGATTTATGGCGCCATATTGGATTGGGACAAGATGACACGCGGCCCGGATAATTTGGGCAACGGTATCACGTGACAGGGCCCGAACTGTGAAACGGCACTTTAATTATGATATTCGGAGTTTATTCCGTTTGAAGTTCGCGTACTAGTCTAGTAACAGCTTTCTCGTTATGGTTATGTACTTAACACACTTAGTTGGTTTCTTGTTTGATTGTCTAGACTAAACTCTGTTATGTGCTTTGTGGACGCTATTTTTTTGCACGAATTGATTTCTGTTCCGTTCTGATATTAGACATTAGATTTATGGAGATCGTTTGTATTTTTTTACATAATATTTTAAATGAGCTAGATAATTGCAACATAATATAGCGTACGTAGATAGGACAATTTCTTGGGAAATATTTTTATGATCTGTCAAGAACAGTATTACAATTACATATTTATTGTCTCAAATGGAAAAGATGGGGTTAAATACCCCAACCGCACCCATCGTACCTGAAGCGAGCAGTTTTTATTCAACGCACAATACATTATCATAAACAACAGTCAGCAAAAAGACCATAATAAATGTACTTTCTATGGAATTAACCCTGAACTGCAAGGTGCTAGACAAAGTTAACACGTTGATCGCAATAAATAACTGCAGTAGCACGCACTCGCACGCACCGTGTGATGTCTTGACGCGCCCGCGCCGTGCCAACGCGCATGCGTCTGGTTGGTTAGTCGGCTATAGATCCGACATGGATCTTAAAAGGACAGTGGATGCGGAATTATCTTACTTACAGTAGATTAGCATGGAAAAACTTCTTTGTTACTTTAAGATTTTTTTAAACTCAGTGTTATTAAATTTTTAAGTTTAAACAAGAAACCAAAAATTCGCACACGGACAGAATTTTGGCTAACCAAGCCAACGCTTTTACTAACTGAGCTACCGTGTAGTCTATCCACTCGTGACTATTATATCGCTATCGCTAACAAAATGTATGAAAATAACGTAAGCCATCGGAACATCACGTGACTTTTGCATTAATATTTTGACATTTCTTTGACGATAACGAAGTTCGCTGTAGAAAGATTACTATATACTTAGTAAGTCAGCATGGAAACATTACATGCCTTTGGTTGAGACTATTTAGGTTGATGCGGACTGCTAAGGTTAATGCTAACTAGCAAATTTCATATTTTTTGTTTTTTTATCAATGCTGGAGTTATCGACGTTGATGTTAAAAGGAGTTAGTAAATGCATTTGTAATTTCAAATACTTAAGTTCTGTATGTATGTTAGTCTGTAAAGTATTTTTTCTTTAAGCCTGCATTACGTCTGTAATCCGTTACTTGAAATAAATAAATAATTATTATTCTTTATTGTTATAAAACAGACTGACAACAAACAGAAATGACAAGTAAATCAAAGCCATTACAGTGCACAGGCACACAGAACATTACATCGTTTTAATTTGTTTAGAGAATAGTAAAACTATAGTTCATAGTGTAATACAATATACATAACACATCCGTAGATTCAATAGCACTTACGATTTCGAAATCCTAAAAAATATGAATGAATGGATACGAACCTCTCTCTTCTCTTCATACTTACATAACAGGGATGATAATACTTTATTCACAAAATGTGTCTAACAAATATTTTGCGTGAAGGCCACTACCGAACTGCTAGTCACCCAACACTCGAGGGTGCGAATGCTGCAAAAACAGAAATCTCGTTAAGATGACAATTTATGGGTTGTTTTTGCTAAATGAAAATAGTCGCGGGCTGTGAACTGAGCAGACCTTTTTTGATTTTCTTAATGGAATCTTTCCGCTTGGGATTTGTGTCGAGCGATGCGTTAAGCTCTTCCGTTTGCTCACAATACCCATAGTTCCAGATTGTATAGAACTGTTTTCATCCTCCTAAATCTTTGTCGATTTTCTGGCGAACGTTTTCCCCAAATGCAAAAACGCTCTTGAATTAAATCAGACAAGGGATCCCAAATCGTCATACCGGCCAATCGATCGGCTAAATAATTAGTTGTCTTTCTTATTCCCTATTAAAACCTTCATCATTGATACAACTTTCTTAGTAACAAAGCAACCATCCGGAAGCATTTCATGATTTATGACAAAGCAAATTTTTATTTCCATTTCTCTACGTTCGTTGTTTTTTTATTATTTTGCCACAGTTCCGCGCAGCTTTTCTGTTTGAAAAAAGTCGCCGTGGAAAGTTGCTTTCGCTTTAGTGGAAATGGAAAATGCTGGCAAAAAGACTGAAACAGTTACATATGTGCTTCGAGAAACTTTAGCTTTATGACTGCTGGCCTTTCAGACCTGTGACAGTGTGTGTTTTCTTTTTGCTTTTACGTTCGTTAGGACGATTCGATGTTTGGCGCTTAGTTAGTAAGCAAATATAAAATAATCCCTTTCAAGATCATTTTACTCACTTCGGAGTTAGTTATCAATTTATTGTACTTTTTCATGATAATGTCTGACTTCCGTTTTAGCTCGAATATGTTATGGTACCTATATATATAACTTTTATAAATGTTTACAGATTATTCGCACCCTTAATTAGTGTGCGAATAATCTGTAAACATTTATAAAAGTTATTAATTCATCTGTTAATAAAGAGTAATACTACATATTTTCATTTTCAAATAGAACAGTTTGTATTAAGTTATCATATTAATGATGAATGTGTTAATCATTATACAGGTATCTTCAGTACCCATTACAAAGGGCATTAAATGGATTATTAATTTTAATAGACCTATAAGTATACATACGCTGTAAATTTATGATTATTGGTGTCTACGATACATGTTAGGTGCAAACCTATACCATTTAACGACTCAGATAAGTAGTAGTAGTCATTGAAAACAGGCAACCTCGTTTAATTAACGATGGTTAGTTCCCTACGAAAAAGAAATAGATAAATACCTTAAATCCTTACACAAAAGAACTCATACCTGACCTGGCTTTACATCTATATAGGTAGAACTTCCGCAAGGCGCAGATGTACCTAGGAAACTTTTAATAGATCAAATCCTAACTCTTACTTCAACAAGAATACGATTCAGAATCGCTTAGCCCTGAACTATTGTGCCAAGGCAACCCCCGGGAGTTCGAATGCGAGTACGCGCCACTCACACTTTTTGTCTCGTTTTTCCTGTCACGCTTTCCTTTTCGGATGTTTCTGTCTCGCTCAGAAAAAATAAATAGAAATGCATGAAGTAAATAATTATTTTTGATTATTCGTATACTTAGTACTCTACAAGGTACCAAAAACAGGAAAACTGTGAGTTTTTGTTATGAATGTTTGTAAAGTCACTAATTAGAATTAATCATTATTTAATTTGCATGGGTATGGTGATGATTGTGTGAAATAATAATATAATGCCGACTCCACAGTTTTATTGTCACAGCACACGTCGTCCTATTTTCTTTACTCCACTCTGTTTTGTTGCGTCCCGCTGCTTCCGTACTGCGGACACTTTTGGTTAGTTTGCTCTGTTTTCCGTATAATAAATAATAAAGCCCATTCCATGAAAATGTAGGTACAAATACTGAACAGGAAGGTGAGTCAAAATAAAAACGAAACACGCCGCAGAATTTATTAGCTGTCACTAGGTCTGAATGTTCCCGAAATAGATTTCCCATCGTAAATTGTAAAAATCAAAACAGCCGTAAAACCGATATTCGTGATAATGAATGCAGATATGATGCAGATATACCGCCGCAGAATGATATATCTCATTTTAATATTCTATCAAACACTATGTACAATTATTAATAGATCGAAAATTATATAGAAACTCGATAAATCATTATTGCTTAGGAGGGCGATCTGTCATTTGATTTCATTGATGAAGCAAATGGCACGCGTTCACTTTTGTCCGATACGGTCTATGCAAGGGCGATACTATTCAATACCTTGATTTATGCTTTAACCGTATAATTCGCAAATCCAAAACAACTTTTTTTAAATCATCATCTTTATGATCTAATTCGATGAGCCGTTTATAAAATATGGTGGACATTTATTTCTGTAAAGTAACAAAAAGTGAACGGCTTAATCGGTTATATATTAGATATCAAAGCAATAAATAACATTGAGAAGGACTTATCGATCAATATGCACCTACGATCAAATTGGTATAAATATTAAAGAAGGAAGGTACGTGCATCATATGAATTAAGTTTCTGCGTTTAACGAAGCTGGCAATGAATATTAACTCTGAAAATTGATAAATATTCATAATTATTTGAATTACTGCAGCTTATACGAAATTGCTATAAAGAATTCGTGTATAAATGTGAATAACCCACATTGTTGATGATTAGCAAAAACTAACAATGTTTCTTGATGTTTATGTGATCGGCATTTTAAAGGGGCGTTTATTTTCTTAAGAATTATGGTTGATCCTGGGAGGTTTTTATACCGTTGATATTAACTGGATCAATGTTTAGAACGAAGAAAGTACCACCAGATAGAAGAGTACTTTCTAAAAGCTGTACAAGAAGCAAGAATTCTGTTACCAGAACTCAGCTGGAAATAACTAACGTTCAAGTTCGCTCGTGAGTCGCGAAAGAATCAATTTTATTGGTAAAACAAGGCGCAGCGTGATTTATGCCGTACGGACGTGGCCCGACGATAGCGTGTCACTGTGTTCGCGCCTCGCTCCAGAATTTGCTAGAATATTCTTTTGAGTTTACAAGCACAATAGCTTTGAACGCTTCTGTTGCTTTTGATAAACGCTTTTCGTGCTGTGAAAGCGATTATAACAACCTATTTTGCCAGTTTTGCCGTATAACGTTTCCATCCGTATTCAGATTTACAGTTAACCCCTGACATGTCGGAGGTATAAATCTGAATTCAGAAGATATCTGTTATTTAATTCAATTTTCAGAATATTGCATTGTCCTTTTCAACTTAATTGATTGAAAAATTCAAAATACACGGATCGTCGAACAGCACAATTCTATAAGGCGTTCCGCAAATTCTTCACAATCACCATAGAAAGGCCCTCTTTGCCCTTTACAGTGTCCTCGTAGATCAGAATCGAATAAAATATCATTAGAAATTGCGGAACAGTTGCGGCCGGTTCAATAATTTTCAATGGCGCTATTTAAATGGTAACATTGTCCCATCTATTTGCTGTGACAGGTGTGTATATTATGCGCCAGCGGTTCAACCGCCACTGGTGACGTTTATCCGAACAACTAACAGTCCACAGGTCGTCCGTCATAATCGACCATCATTACTATTAATTTGCACGTTTACACACCAATTTGCTGTATTTTTTAGCCATTTGTCATTGTTACAACGTCGCAATATTTTAACATCAGCCTTGCGATTGAGGGAGCATGAATTATCGCCTCGTTGGCCAAAGCTTAAGACAATAGGCAATTGGATATTTTTTAAGATTATAATTCTAGCATTATTATTTAAATTAACCTTTTTTAATGTTTAGTTTCCATAAAGGTGATACCATTACACTTTCATTTAAGTTAAGATAGCATTCACTGGGTCATTCAAATACTACATATTTTTGTATTGATCGTATCAATATATAACGATAGGTTTGGAACGATAATTTGCGACACGTTTTATATCCATTCTGTGTTAAAAACGTCTGAACTAGTAATTCAAAGAGAGCAAACAAGCCAAAGTCTAGTAAATAAAAAATATTAAGGTCACGTATTTCGGATAGTATAAAATGGACACGAATGTGGTTTTCGTGACTTAGAAATGGCGCGATAACTTTGCTGCAGAATAGATTGTCTGTGAATTGAATGAAGTGGTTTTTAAAGGCTTTTTAATGATAGGAGATCAAATATACGTATCGAATATTTATTTGTAAGCTAGTACCGAAATATCTCGATATTTAGACGAAACTTTAGCAAATATACTAAGGCAGTAACTAAGCGGTAGCTAAGAATAGGGTGACGGATAGTTGGCAGAACCCCAGTATCTTGAGGTGAATGATAGAAAGTTATTATTGATCACCTTACTAAAACTTATGGTAGGTAAAACTTTAAAATATATCTTACTATAGCATATAACTTTCCTATAGTCTTATAGTCAGAATGAATCACGCTATGAACATATAAGCTGAAGTTCGTTCTATTCTACGTTATTAAATCGTCACAATAGTAGCCATAGCTCATGCATAATTGGCTCTTATGACAAGATATCGGTTGTTATATTATATTACACTTCCTCAGCCACAAATCTTCGTTCGGTTTCAATTTCTAACGACTTCGCGCTGAGAACTGTTTAAATCATGCGCCTGCGCCGAAAATAAACTGCGTGCGATCACTCCTCCGCCTCGCCGTAAATTCACTGCTAATTTACTGCCCCTCAATGTTATAAATAAATAAATATTCGTCGCCGTACACTATATCCTCCCTGACACAATGTGCCACCACTTGTATGGTCTTGTCATAACAGATCCTTCGATGGAAATTTAATGGCTAGCAAACGCCTAACGCCTTTGACTACACGAAACTTAAACAAAGACCACTTTTCAAACCGAAAGTCAACCGCTCTCGCTACTTTTAGCTACAAAAACTATTCTGAGAACATTTAATTACGAGTTTGTTTCGTCTATTGGGATTTGAAGATATCCACTTGCGAGATTCAATTAATTAATCAACATTGTTTCTGAAGGAGCTCACAAATTATATTGCCACTTGCTACCAGCGAAAGTTATTGAGTGCCAAGTGGACTAAGTCGGGGAATTAAAGCCGTTGCGACTGGCACCTATCGTCGTGCCAGGGATCATCGGTGGGATTGTGCCGGCTATTGTGATTTGAATTCTCTGCCGCTGTTGCCATCCGTCTTGTGACCGAATCTTGAAAAAACAATTGAAAAATATTCGGACAACGAAAAAAAAACAGCGCACAGTTCCAGCCGGCTAGTGATGGTCTGATATATTCATACCTTGGAATTAGCATTCGTAAACTTTTAATTAGCAATCACGTAGCTTTTTTAAAGAGATCATGTAGATAATTGTGCAATCATGATCATTAGTATACATATACTTACATAATTAACACATCTGAGCATCTATAATAACTATGAAAGATCATAACAAAAAATGAGATTGTCGAGAAGAAATCTTCATGCTTGTGTTCACATCAAACGCTGTATTTCGAAACACAGATTTTATTGTTAGGATTTTGATTTATTGTTCATACTGACATTGTTTTGTCAACACTCAGTTTTTCGTGTACATGCTTGCGATGAATGATTGCTCTAAATGCGTCATCGCATTCTCTTCTATCGACAGTTGATTGTCGTGTTTTATCCATCACTATCGATGTTACGTGATGCGTGCGGACTTTGGCTGCCAGAAGGCGGGGTCTGTGTGGTGCCAAGTATGATGGGCGCGTTAATATACCGCCGATGTCCGCGCGCTTGCTTTTCATTGTATGCGCAAGAGTCCATGGTCTATAGGTCGTCTATGCGTGTGCCACACACAGTGCGGGGAAACTATAAAACTAAATGCTTTGGTTGATCCGTGCCATAAATATTAACTAGTGACGTGTAAATGTCGATTTGTTGTGCCGACAATAGCCGTTAGCATTTAAAAATGTATGTACTACTTTTATCTGATCCCTCTAGATGTATGCACCTGGTGTTAATGTGTTCATGACTGCAATATGCTGACTGCAGATTTGCCTTTAATTGTACTGTCCACGGCGGTCTCGTTGAGACATTGCTTTAAAATAATGTTAAATGCTAACCGTATCTTCTTATCTCTTCACGAGCATAACATCTGCGTATACTTTATTTTATTTTGTCCAGTTCCGACATATCATGAGGTTAACCCGATCGAAATCTCGACAAATGAAAACGTATACCGCCCACTCGAAAGCTCGCAGATACGAATCAAAAGTGCAAACATAATGATATTAGTATCTGTGTCTCTACTTTCTTGGAGAAAGTGCCTCAGATCTGACGCCGAATCAGGATCGGTTACTGCTGTTCGTCCGTTGAGTATGGTTTATATTTATATGTACGTGAGAAGGGCCATCATGTTTTATTTATTCGCGGCCGACTCGTAATAGAGTCGTGCCGTGAGAGCGGTCGGCACGTTTTTTGCCGACCGTACGTAAGGCCCGACGTGTATTGAGACATCTCTGGATGCTGATGTCTTGTTGCTTGTCCTTACTATACTTTCGACATGACGGGTACATTTATTTTCCAATGTTTTTGCTGCGGTACAAATGTGAAAACAATGTGTAAAGCGGAGCGTCATAGATGGAATTTGTGATATAAGTGCAATGGAAAATGCCTTATGTATATGTAATGCCATTGTCACTACGATGATTTTACAAAAAGCAATAATTTCAATATATGAGTATGGGTACTTATTTGTTTTGTAAGTGAAAGAATGACAAGTTGATAAAAACATTTATCTAGTTCTAGAAGAAAACAAAATTTGTTGCACCTTTTACGGTTTGCTCAGGATAAGCTGTCATGTCGTTTTTAAAATAACAATACATCTTGCTAATAAAGGCATACATTTTGCTCAATTCAAAAAGGAGTCATTGACATTTTTCATCAACACAATAGGTATTAATCACTGAAACCCAACGCTTTCAACAAAGGCATTGCATTTAGAAAAGCATTTTTCATCAAGCGGGCGTCCCTTTTAAACCCGTCTGTAGGGATATTAAAAATCCATTCATCACACTAACACAAAAAAATCAGATTCACACTCGAACACGGTAAAATCTGAAGACGAGGAGTTATTTCCATGGAGGGGTGTCGGAGTGGGGATGACGGACCACCCTCCCCCACCGTTTTGACAGGAAATGATTGTCTAATATTAGCTTTGTTATAAGGCTTCTCTGCTGGGATTTGAGCGCGCCTTTTTGCAATGTTTTGTTTGGTTACTAGCGCCGCGCTGTTTCGGCGATGCAACGATATTTTGTGTTTGCGACTGTCTAATTACATGACTCCATATTTTGTGTAGAAACGCTTGAATGGAATTTATGTGTGGTCTATCCAATACAGATTTATTAAAACCTTTATGTAATGCGACTGTAGAAAAAGATTCAGAATCGCTGAATTTGAGAGCGTTTCAACTCATGCGTAGCTATTTGGGTTTATAAAATCGTATATCACTAAATCACACGAAAGAATTCAGGGTTATCGACCCGAGACGGCAGCACGTCTAACAGAAAAAAAATTAGTCACCCTCGATAGCCACAATAAAAGCCGCTTAAAAAAATAAAGATCTACACATTGGTGGTGGGTTATTTTGAATAAAATTTATTGGGGCTACATCTATTTCGGGTGCCTCGTCAACACCACCGACTTCGACTCTATGAATAGTGCCAACGGGACTTGCCTTGGGTTTCCACTTGACAGATTTGTGTCCTACACGCACTGGGTCCGGAAGTTTTTTTGGTACAGTGACAGATTCATTAAGCGTAGTTCCCACCTATTAGTTGACAGATGATTTTTTATGAATCGCAGTTCACATGAATGAGAAAGAAAAACAAGTGGCACGTTTTATTTTTTTCTTCAAGGATACCTTTAACATAAATTGTCGAAAATGTCACGTCTACGTTGCTTGTTCGCTTTGATCAGTGCTTTTAAGCTACGACTCCCGAAAATTTAATAGAGAGTGCACTGGCATCGAATAATAAATCACCGAACGAGTAGACCTTAATGTAAGCTGTTGATTTTATTCTCATTAAATCGCTGTCCACATTCGAACTAGCAGTCAATAACTGGTAATCGAAACAAAAACGAAACAGAATTAAATTACCGATATTCGGGCGACGCGTTCCGCGGCCGCAAAATATTTTTGTCGATGAGGCAATAATTTCAGTCCGCATATTGTGCGATTTCGCGTGTAGATAACAGAAATAATGGGGTTCAAAAATGAAATTAATTCCAGGTTGATGATTTCAAATTGAAAAGTCACATCGGGCCGGGCCATAATTCATGGCCCTGAAACGTGTCGGGACGGCTGTTCTAGGGTTGCCGCGACGCGGTTTATTTATTTACTTGTACACGTGCCTTTCTGGTAAAAAAACATTTTTTTTTTTGACTTGGTATCATATAAGTACTTTTGATCAAGAATATTTTTCAGGAAAAGTTTACTATGTTTGTGACTAGGGGCAGGCAGGACCGCGCTATAGGTCTAAGTTCACTTTGAGACATTTCAAATTATTCTTTGATTTTAAAGGTCATTTCCCCACATTTAACATATTCATAACGTAAGGATTTTTCTAGTTTAAATTGGTTCCATAAATATTTTATTCGCTAACTAAATCAATCCAAATAAGCCTCCACACATGTGTATTAGGCAAATATAAAACGATTCTGCTACGCGTTCTTACGATTTATGTACCCCTTTATTTGAATGCTACCCCACGGCTAAAAAAATGTAATGCGTTCATAGAAAACATAACTAAGCCCATTGTGACAATATGATTTTTTATTATCACGTGTAAACAATAAAGGTAGTTGCTTGTGACAAAAATGTAAAAGAACAATTCTAATTATATTATCTATGCAAACATTGTTTTTTTTGCTCGCCATCTTTTTCAACATCGAGCCGTTGTTTCGTCATGGGTCTCTGAAAAAATCCAGTAAGTCCTTGCATTTTTGTCCTATGCTTGTGAAAACAATGATCGTAATATTTGGTTAATTCTTCCTTCGTCCTAAAGTTTTGTCCCACATTCCAAAAATTCTTTATTTGTCCTATATCAATTACAAATAGGTACTTTATCCCTTCCAGAGTCCTAGGCACACCATGTGTGCGTAACTCAAAATGGCCTTGAGCGTACTGCGCACACTATGTGTGCGTAACGCGGATCATCACAATTTTAAAGAAAAACACATATTTCTTATTATAGAGAGCCGAAATCTAGCTTACAATAATTTTGTTGTGTAGCCTGTTTATTCCTCTTTCTAAATATATATCATACATATGATATGTACCTAGGGAAATAAGTTCTTTATTGTTTTTAAACTCCGTGGTCCTAAAAAAAAATCATCTTGGAAACAGCGCAATCGCGCAGCGCTTTTGCTCGCCATGAGGCCGATCGCTCCACGGGTTAAAGGTAAAGTCAACAATCAAATACTTATTTAAAATTTTTAGAACAACATTGATTAAAAGTTAAAGTACTCAAAGTGCTATAAAACTATAAGTGGCAACCCTAAGTGCTAGCAAGCTCATTGTCACTGTCCTCTGTGGGAACTCTTCCGTCTTAAACTTAAACTCAATGCGATTTTCTCACAGTCTGGTTTTGAGCACTATCTTACCCTTGGCAGTATAAATCCTTGAAATCTTGAATTTTAGTTTTAAACTTGTACTTACCTTATGAATAGGAACTTTTTTTTTTAAATTCGTTTATTGAGACCATTATTTAAAACTAAGCCTATCATGTAATATTAATTAATAACAAATATTTAAGTTGAAGGGGTCGTCGCTATTGGTCTACGACCGGTCCCTCCATTACAGATTGGGTTTAGATTAAAAAAATTGCACTTACATATTTAATTATGTGATTAATTACAGCATTTATTTTGCATATTATAATAAATGAATGCTACCAGCGTAGCAGGTAGGCAAGGAACTAAAAATGTGTTTTCATGCTTAAGGATACTATTACGCGTAAATAGGGATACTTAGACTTATATTTAATTTTTACTTTCAGTTAATTAATTATTCAGTTCATAGCTTGTGTAAACCCTGGATGCGTCATTATGACGGTCCCTTGTCTCTTCCGGCTCAACACGCGCGGTATTCGTAGGTAGAGCCTCCTGAACATACCTGAATACATATTATTAGCTGCGTGACTTACTTACTATCGCTAAACATACGGTAGGTGTATTGTGAGCGCCAACCCTAATATTGGTTGTGTATACTATAGGTACTGTCACTATTTTAACTGATTAAACGGATTATGAAACCAAAAATAAGTTCGTAGATTTTTTAAAACATATTGTTGGTACACGTAAAGCGGTTTCGGCACTGTATCCAATCTATTAAAATATTGGTTACCATGTATTTTAAATGTAAAGTCAGCCTATTAGATCCCACTGCTGGGAAAAGGCCTCACCTCAACTATGAGAAGCTACGAGTCATACTCCACCACGCGGGCTTAGTGCGGATTGGTGACGGGGAGTATGTAAAGCAAGTGACAAACCCCACTGTCAGAAATTATCAAGCCTAGCCTATTGTAAATGTGAAATAGCAAAAATCTGACTTATTGCGTCAACAGCATTACAAATATAGTCCAATGAATATCTACTCCAGAGATAATTCAGATCGCGGTTTCCCGCGACTTTATTATCACTACTGACGATTTACCTTATAAACTTTCTTTCTTCTCCTTAAAGCTTTTACAGCGCAACAAAAAGTAGCATGTCCTAAGCGCCGAGTTCACTAACATATGTTTAATTTTTGAACAGCCGATTTAGCATATTTGACATATGTTGTATGGTAGTTCTGTCAAGTTAACCGTCAATTGAGGTTCATCGGCTGTTTAGATAATTGGTAACTCAAGTCTAAGGATCTTTACTTAAACGGTTTAACCGTGAAAAGGTTAAAACAGACAGACACACTTTCGTATTTCTAATATTAGTATGGATCTTAGGTCGTGTAGACGTGTGTGTGAACCCTAAGTGCCAACTCGTTGTCACAGCCCTTTGTTAAGGTTCCGCCGAGTGATATCTACCGAGGTGAAGCCTCCTTTAGGCTAATATTCATGAGGATTCTGTTATAATCGTTGGAGTAGGTAGATAATGAAATTATGGTTTCATGACGCAATATGAAAACTCTATGGAAAGTATGTTTTCGTTTTCTCAGATTTATTTAAGTCTATTCTTTTTTAATTCGTGACATAATTTTATGAAACTTAAATGCTGATTAGATGTGAACGTCTGATTTCGGCAAAGGTTTGTCATTTTTTTTTTTACAATTTACCTATAATATGAATACTTAGATACTAATAATATTAAATTGGTGGTGGCCCCTACACCAACACTGGTTTAACTAATTTAAATTACTCATAGGTAAATTATATTGCATTTAAAAGAGTTCGAAATCAATCTCTACAGGAAAGTTTCTACCAGTCCACGTAAAGAAATGGAACTCAAAACAGTTGTTTATTCTGCATATCCGACATTACTAAAACTTGTATTTTTAAACTAAGTTACACGTTAAAACAAATCATAACTTTCTCAACCGTTGCTGTCACCAAACCACACATCTAACGATGCAACGGTCACTCCGTTTAAGGCAACAGCATTCGCCGCCTAGTTATGGTTTTATATGTAAATAGAGAACCAGATCTGATGAATAATGCAAGCGGTTGTCTTGAACATTTGTCGGTGGAACTGTTTTAAACTTTCCCACTTCTTGTTTGTGTTTTTTAAACTGTTTGAGTGACTAGTTTGGTTAATCTACTGTTTTTTTTTATTAAAGATCTTCATTTTATAGTTAGCTTAAGTTTTATCAGCTACCCCAGCTATTTTACTTAGCTTGCATAAAAATTACCATTACTACTTGAGTTGGTAATTGAAGAAGTAAAAAGTAAGATGAAATACTATTCATTGCACACCACCCAGTGGACATTTATAAGAATTTTTATTAAGTTTTAAAAGTACACTTTAGGCAGTTGTATACTAAAGTAGAACATGTTAGCATACCAACCACTTAACCAAAACGCACTTCGGAAAGCTTTCTTATATTATTTCGATAATAAGCTTTTTGGGTAAAAAAAATTTGATCCCACAGGAGAAACTCAGTATTTAAAACATAGAGTAATTTATAACGCTTTGTTCTATGGCGAGGCTTCCTGAGTAGCTCTAATTTATAATTAAAATCATAATAAGCTTTGGCTACAGGACGTGAAAAATACATCCGCATTAAACATGTTAATCCATCTAATTATTGTACCTACGAGTTAATTACAAAAAACATCTAAATCATTCGATCTACTCTTCGAAGCTGACGCCTCAGGCTTTTGAGGAAACAATGGTGATATCTGCATCCTTATCTAATGCTAATTTTGGCCGAGTGTTAGAAAGAGAAAACATGTAAAGGCAGTCACGAAAAACGAGGCCGTAATTTGCCTGCACGAAAATTTGATAATAAATCATAATAGTTTTAGACAGAGCAGAGGTAAAAAAACCAATTTGGAAAGTGAATTGTAAGGCACGGCGGGCCCCGCCGCTCAGTCTGTTATTAGAGCAATTATGTTATTATGTTCGCCGTATCTAATCCGAAAAACTAAATTGGAGTCGGCCGCTGCCGGCGAATGCCCGATAGGTTCAATCATTTCGACTTTTGGGTCGCACGAAATTCGTTGCGGAAGCAATAAGAAACACGAAAATTCCGCCCAAAATTAGCCAATAATATATAGTAATATGCATTCGAGACTCTGATCGATCGATAACTGGGTTCATTTTTTACACCCCATTTCGCTACGGTCCATAGTTGGGTACAAATTAAAAAGGGTGCTCTGGCGCAGTACATATTTCAAAGTTCACATTTCATAAACAACCCCGCGTTGCCCTTTGATATCCCTCACTTAACTCATATTTCATTCAATATGACCATAATTGAAGCGATAGGATTGGACTTCATTAGAATAAAATGCTTATTACAGGGGTGGAAGGGTTCATAATAGTTCGCCGATGCGCGCGAGATAAGAAACATCGCATGAACGATTGCCTCTTTCACAATTTGTATCTTTAGCATACTCCACTCGTGAAACAGGTTTTTCCCGTGTAAGTTACGGACTCAGTTTTGTGTTTTCAAAGCGCCCGGTCCCTTTGTGATATCAAAATATCAAATATGAATACCAAATAAGGGTAGGGACAAAAGAAAAACTGACAACTTTTTAATTTATGCGCAAAAGAGTACATGAAAGAGTAATAATAGAAGCGTGTTTGGTAAATACATTAATGTAATAATTCTCTGAGGGCGTTTCGAGAGTCGGATGGTTATTTTTCTGAAATTTCACGGTAGATACATCATGTTGCGGTGGAAATTTTAACGTCTTCATTAGTGTGTGGTTTGTAAACAACATTCACAATGATTGGGCTCTGAAAGCTAACGAAGTTGTTTGCCTGGTCAACTGTCGGTTGAACATGATTGTGTGAACTAAGTAAGTAGGTAGGTATGCATATGTTGCATGTATAGTTTATTTATGTCTCAATTGTACCGTACCGTTCGACTGGCTGACACGGCTCCATAGATATACATAGCAAGCAAAATCAGATACAACAAAACACGTTTTAGACTCCATTTTGTATAAAAACTGCGACAGTTAGATTTTTCTTCTTTAATTTGAATAAAACTGTAGAAAGTCGAATTCTGCACATTGAGTTTCAGAAATCTAAGCTGTCTTTAGTTTAGTACTCACAAAAAATATTTTTTGAAATATTTGTCTGTGTATGTAGTTATGTTCCCTATGCTCGAAAATCCCGCTAATCATACCACTATGCAAGGCTATGTTGAATCTCAATAAAATAAGAACCTCTAGATGACCTGTCTTCCAATACGACATGGTAGGTACAAATAAGAGATCATGATTCCTAGACTGTAAGAGTATGAGTATTTTTCTGTCATCAAAAACGCAGACGAAGTCGCAGGCAACCGCTAGTTTTGTAAATGAACTATTTTCCGTAGACGTCTGGCAAACATTGACTATCATTCCACAGAAATCATTCACCTCCCTGTTTACCGACGGTTTTTTATATAAAAAATATTTATAAGTTGCTCGCGCTCCCGATAGCGAATGCAATAAATTATTTTTTATTAATTATTCTATTCAACTTTTGTTTGTGAAATATGCCACTATTTATCTATTTTACCGCTTGATCGTCATATTTATTGTTCTCCATTGATAATCCCGCGTGATTTGTATATTTTTTCAATAATTTATTGCTTGAACTATCTTTATGAGCACAGTTAAATGTTATATTTTCATAAAAAATAATTAATAACTTCGTTGCGAAAATAGTCAATTAAGCGGATCGTTAAGTGAAATGAGTAGGATTTATGAGTTTATTTATCTTATTTTAATTTTGTAAACAAATACAAATAGACTTTTTCAGTGGAAAAATAATTCGTGCGTCTGTATATTCATTGTGTGGTCTGATATATCTGTCAAGAGTTATTTTACGATTGATATGAACTTGACCAGAATAGGCAGTCTTCATTCACTGCACTGACCCAGTTATCAGCGCAGTAGAACATTTCCTGACCCTGTCGTATCAACGCATAGATAACGCAGGTCACATACACAAGAGCCAACGACTTTTGGAAATGTTTTTTACCTACATTTTAAGATAGCATTTCTCATTTTAATATAAATTGCGTGTGAGGAAAATAAACTTAATTAATTAAAATCACACTTATGTATTACTCTACATTGATACTATTTAGGTACCTAAGATAACAACTTAAGAACTGGATTGCGTTTGCATTTTCATAAAACGACTGTCTTTTTATTTGCGGCCATTCGCACGGGCGCAAAAAAAAAGTATGTCACTCAGGAACAACATACTAGCTTTCATTAGTAACACTAAATCTATTTAGTAGAGATACAAAAAGTACTAGTAGGTACTACGGTAGAGACAAGTAACTTACTATTTAAGAATTCACAAAATTAAACTCTTTTTGATATATACTGTTCCTTTTTAAATATTTGCGAAACAGGTGCATTTCTCATTTTAGATTTTCAAATTCGATTATCTTTTGTTCCAGGTAAGTTCCCGCCATTACGGAGTCCACGGAAATGAGTTCGAAATTCGAATGCCGTCTCTGTGTGCGACCGACTGTGTTTTGTCACGTGCCCGCCACGCGATTAACAGTTCAATCGTGATTTACATAAAGTCGTATTTCAATTTCGCGCGGCCCCCACGCTTGGAGTGGTGCATGTGTGTGGATAAACGACAGCTGAAAATCAGAGGGAAGCCTTCTATCTCGTTTTGCCGTGCTTAAACGAATTCATGAATACGGAACGGTATAAGACCATTGACTTATTTAAATACAACATTGGAACTTAAAATAGCCAAATTTGTATTTTTTATTTCATTGCTTTCAATTATAACAGATTGACAATTTCTTAATCTGTCTTGTTTTTTTAACGTATTATGTAAGTATATTACAAAATATAAGGCCTACATAATTTTGGAACTACTTTTTTTACAAAAAATCATGAAGATTTTGAACTGAATTGTGCAAATAATCCAATTTTGCGCATTGACATTCATTTTGTTCCCATTATCGTATGAGTTGATAACTACCCGCATGTAATGGATAACGGTGAGCGGCAGGTATTTCTTGTAAAAACTAAAAATACAAACAAGATCAAAAAGGTTTAGGTCAATGCTCTACATTTTATAATTAGCTTGTGATCAGCTGATTACAGATTTAAGCATGTTATAAAAGTCTCTACATAAGTAGAGCAAAATAAAAACTACAAGTAAAGCTGAAATAGACCAATTTTAGCAAAAAGTGAGTAAATATAAGCTGAAATTGATCAGGCTTATGAAGTTGTGATACAGAACGTCTCCAGGCAACAAGGAAACGAATTAATAACTATCGAGATAGCGATTAACATGTGTAAATATGCTGGAACGTCTGCGAGTGCGTTTCCCGCCCATCCGTGGCGCGGCCGCATGCATTCGCACGCATTCCGCTAATCTCTCATGTGATCGACAATACTCCGAGCGCGTGCACGCTCCAAAATAACCGGCCATTTTGAAAAACATACACAATCCCGGAGTCCCTTTCGCGGATGCCCGTCATTTCGAGCGGTCGCGTTAAAAGCACGCTGCATGTTCGCACTCCCACCCGGCCAAACGCGAACATGTATGAATCATGGCGGCGCTGTGTGTGTGTGTCCGCTCCGCTGGAGACTGTCAGTGTGTTGGTGTCCGTGAGTGCACGTGTACGCGTGTGTGAGGGCCCACTCATGGCAGCCGACTATGACGGCTCGTAGATTTGACAGCTAGCTCAATGCGGGTTCAGACGTTCATTATACCGCGACCGATGTAATTTTTGTGAACCACTTGACATGTTAAATACGCGACGCGGTGACTTTATCCAGAGTTTATGACAGTGACAGTGCTATATTAATTTTCGCGTGAACTTGAACTTGTGTTATTGGTTTGTGACATGTCTCGTCTAAGGATTTTACGATGTTCGCAATTAGTTACGGTACACTGGTTACTAGGGTGCTTCTAAATGTGAATAAAAAATCTCTCGCGGTTTTGTGGTATCAACTAGACGGAACGAAAACATGCGCACGTTATAGGAAACATAAATAAATAAACTCGTTAAGCCCGAGTAGTGTAACGATACAATAAATTATGCCTAAAAAGAGGTGATATATTTTGAAAACTTTTCAATTTTAGTAACGAAGTTATAGATTTGATCGTTTTTCAACATTGTCTGCTAGGTATCATATTTTGAAAATTGCGAAGTTTACAAATCATGATAATAAGTGCTCCGATATTTTTATACGAGAATGTTTTTGGACAATTTTGTACACTCAGTGGATTTATTGGATCTTTATGGTGAGTTTTGTTGTAATATTTGATCATCATTGTTACAGAAATACATAATATACCTATACATATTATGTTACAGATAATTCACTTACAAAGTAGTATCAAACTCAATATTAGTAAAGTAGGGAAAAATAATAAATTTCTTGCGGCTATTCTATTTATCGTACCTTGACTCTAAAAAAGAAAATTAATCAATAGTTATTTAAAATAACAATCTCAGCAACAATAGACTGTAATGGTTTATTTTCTTTAGTTATAAACATTGTAAGTAGAACCGAATTTTTAATTCGAGTCTAATCTTAAATGACTTACATTATCTACTGAACGACGCTTTCATTTATGGTAGTTTAATTAATTGCTCGAAAATGAGTAAAAATACTATTCGAGCTGATAATTAGCAACTATCGACACCCAATTTGTTGCTATTTTATTACTTCTATCAAACAATAAAGTCTCTACTGACCTCATAAAATTTAATTTGTTGTTTACGTTGTGCGAAATATAATGTTGCATTGTTTATATACGTCTATTTATTAAAATTAAATAAAACAAGTCTTATCACACATAATTTGTATGTAATAAAATTTAAAATTATCTTTTGGTACGTACCTATACGAACATTTATGAAGTAACTAACTATTAATAGGTAATTTTGTTTATAAAACTTTACAATAAGAACATTTTATTAATGCAAAAACAATCCCATGTTATCCGTACCAAAGCTAACACACAAAAAATAAGGTGCACACACGTCAACAAAATTAATTGAGACATTAACACAAATGCGCATAATTTTTATTCTTTCGTATACATAAGTGAGTCCGGCCCTTTGTAGGCGTGCAGGTACCGACCCAGGGTTGTCATTAATCAAAATCTTGCTGTTATCCCTTAAATGAGTCGACGAAAGTGAAATAGAGACATTTGTCGGACTACCCTGATGAGACTCCGCCTTAAGCAGGTCATTTATCTTTTTTTTTTGTACTGATGCTTTTGAGCCATTCCAAATCTGCTTAAATAAATTTAAAGCTGCACTCATTTAGTCTTGTTTATACAATGAGCACATTTTTATTTTTTCATTAATTATTTGAGTATTTAGATTTGTATAATCATTTAATACTGCCCTACTAAGCGCAAAAGCGGTATCTCAGTTAAAGCTAGTTTCGAAATATTTGACGTTAAGTAAAATGTGTTTTTTCGTCAATTTATAGATTATTATTTTTGGTTATTATATGTAATTTATATATAATATTAGGTATATTTTCTACCACAATAGTTAAAATATGTAAAATATACGTGGAAATGCCTTAATCATGAGATAATGCTACACCGCTTTGTAATTAATTACAAACAATATTTGAGTTGCCGCCTTTTAGTTCCTTTCTCTTAACATGTTTGTATATAAAAGGATATGAATTTTCAGTTGAATAAAATACATATTCTTATACAGAAAAAAACAAATTAAACTGCACTTATAAAGTGTTTCATTATTTAAATTTATAATCATAAAAAACATATTTATAAAAGAAACGTGTTCTATGAATTCTAATTCATTCTAGTTTGGGATATAATATTTTCAAAATTTTTTAAAATAATTATCTTTTTTGTTTGTGGAAACTCCAGTTTTTTTTGTTTTATTTTCTTTCATGCTAGTGAAAGGATCTTTATTGAATCCAGCGTTGTGTGTCAAATCGAAACTGCCTATATTGACTTCTACTTCGACCATTTCAGTAATAGGTATAAGGACGCGGTCTAATTCGAGACAGTTTTACTATATTCCTTTATCAAAAAATGATTATTTTATTATGATACATCGAAATTATGAATCTGGTGGGAATGTTGTGCAAAAGTATAAAAAGCAAAAGCACGCGTACCGACCAGGAATCAAAATATAGAAATCTGGTAGGTACTTTGTGGAGTAGCAAATAAAGTTCACAATGCAACATCGCGTGCGTGCCGGCTGAGCCGCAAGAAAAGTTTACGTAGGTATCGTCTGTCCGACCGTTTAACCGTGAATTTAAAAAGTATAAAAAACTCAACAAATAGTTCTACGTCTGTTATACCTACTTGATTATTGAATGATTTATAGTAAAACCATTTATCTGCGATCGTGTACAATAATTCAGACACCAAAATTTAGATCGCAAGGAGGAGGATGTTTCTTTTACTAATGCAAATTTATTCTTAACAATGTTAAAACTTACCTACCGAATTGTCGAAACACACAATTAAACCACTGAAAATATTAATTCATAATATTTTTACTAATTTAAGACTGTAATTTATATTCGAATTGTCACTTGTTTAAAAACAAAAACAAATGAGTAATGACACGAATCAATTGCAAGATGTATTAGAAATCCGACCGTATAGATTACACCTTAAGGATTAATTCGGCTTGCAGCTGCAGTCTTACCTCATGATTTGCGATACAAGAAAGTACAAAAATACTAAGCGTTATAGCGGTATTATTACATTTGCCGCTTATTGGCTTAAAACAGGACTTATGTAAAATGCTCCATTTTTTAAGAGATTGGCGGTATTTAAATATACGGCTAGTTGCCTACGTTATATTGATATACCTCTAATATCCTTAGTAATTTATAGGTAAAATGAGATAGAGAAAACTTTCATAACGTTTTTTTATACCTTTTAAATAACATACCGCTATAAGGCTTAGTTCAATAGATGCGTTTTTTTAAGCTATCCGATGCCATAAAAAAGCAATTTACGGTTTTTTTGAGATACCGCTTTTGCGCTTAGTAGGGCAGAATACTAATGGCAAATTCCTCGGGTTTTCATTGTTTTTTTAATATAATAGATGTATAATAAATACGCAATTATCTTGTAGAAGAGTTCTATCAAATAGTATTATTTCCGATTGATTCAACAAAGCTCTGCTTATTATTTTTCATAATTTTTGCACAGGGCCATCTCAGTCTTGATCTAATATAAATTTAAGTATCATTAACCTCCAAAACAAAGCATGTATAATTTAGCACATTTAGGCCCAGATTTAGATGAAGCTACGCCTTATGGAGTACATTAATGCATTCATGCTATTTAAGCCTTATGTAGTACATTTATGCTTTTTCGAAGACTAATTGTGACCCTAATTTGCTCATGTTTATGTAAGCAATGTTCGCCTTATCGTTATAGTTATATAGGTAATCTTTTGTTCAAATACATAGATCTATATTTTTCAAATATTATGCGAAAGAAAATTCATTTTTTAAACTTTAGGAAGTCATTGGTAATAAATAAAAATGATTAAAAGCATATTTCCTTTTATGTTTACTAAACACTTTTATGAAAACATAACATTTAACATGTGGCCATTAGATTAGCATATTTTATTAATCAGCTAACATTATCACTCAATTCATTTAACTTATTGACATCGTTAAACTTGCTACCATTAATTTTATCACATGATATGAAACAGTAGGCCTTAAGATATATACTAGGCCTTAAGTCAAATATTGCATGCCTAATTAGCATTTTGCAATAAATTTTTCTGCTTAGTTAGTATAATTTATTTACACTAACACATGCAACGCAATGCTAAAATGATACAAAACAATATGGCAGTTCTGCACATATTTTTATTTTATTCAATAACTCTTATTCGTAGGTAAATTATCAGTGTAGTTTTATAAAATGCAGCTTGGTATGTAAGCAAATAGTTCTGCTTTATTGTCATAGCTTTTTCTAAGAAAGAGGTTTCTTTAGGGTCAAGATTCATCCATCACCAGTAGTTAGAAGTACATCTAAAGAATAGATTGGATTTCTCAAAGAATATTTTGCCGACCATATTGACTTATTAGTATCTACGTACCTAATAGCTTATTGTTTATATTCATTCAAATCGTTGAAGAGCGAATCTATGAATGAATGATCTATAACCTAGGTAACAATAAATATTAATAATAAATAAATTGTTTCAACAATCACACCAATTACCTAGCCCCAAACTAAGCGTGAGCTTGTGCTATGGTGACTAGGATAACGGATAGACATACTTATATATATTTATAAACATTCATGACTTAGGTACAAATGCTCGTGCTCATCACACAAACATTTTCCCCTTGCGGGATTCGAAATCGCAACCGCCTGGTTTAGAAGTCCGCGGCACGAACCACTACACCAAGGCGGTCGTTAAATAAGCCGTCTAGGTACTATAAAGTTGAATTATTTTTACGTAAAGTTTTAAAAACTACTGTAATGATCTGACGTCACTCAGCATGAATTCGGCGCCATTATCCATAACAATAATTGTCTCATTAAACCCGATGGGAATCATGCTGCCCACATGTTTTATTGTGGAAGTATTAAATAATATGAATGCCAACATTGTTCCAGGCTTTACAAGTTTGTGTATCTAGGAAGTTCATTTGCGTTTTAGAATAGTTTAGATTGATATCACAAATACCGACTGATTTTAAGCTCGTGGCGGATTATTCAGTCGTTTTACTTTTTAGTTTTAGATGTCATTATTTATTACTTGCAGTTTTCTGCAATGTATTCGCTTTCGCATTTGTCGCATTTCGCATACATACTTCCACTTCCCTTGTCACCCCTTTAAAGAAAGATTTAGATAGATGAAAAGTAACAGAGTAATTATTATACAAATGTAATGAAATTTATTCCGCTATAGGCTGTCAACAAGGTGACCCTCTTGGACCTGCCATTTTCAGTTTTCTATTAACCCCTTCATTCAAAATTTATTCTCAAAATTTAATGTATGGTATTTAGACGATGGGACACTAGGAGGTGACGCTGAGACTGTTTTTTTAGACTTTTCTAGAATAATTCAAAAATTTCATACAATAGGCCTTTCTTTAAATTTTGACAAATGCGAAATTTTTATTTCAGAACATCTTCCTCTTTCAAGAAGATCTGAGATAATTTCTAAATTTCATAGTTTGGCCCCCAATATTAAGATTCTCACAGACTCAACCATCCATCTTCTAGGCTCTCCTATCTTCGATAATGCAATACCCCCTCATTTCCAAAAATTAGTAACTAAATTTGATGAATGTTCAGACCACCTTTTGGAAATCAACGCTCATTCGGCTCTCTTTATACTTAAATCCTGTCTTTTAGTTCCTAAATTTAATTATCTTATTCGATGCTGCCCTATTTGGAAATTCCAAAATTTGACTAATAATTTAGACAATCTTGTTAAAACACATTTGGAAAAGATTCTCAACATTCGTCTTTTGGAACGGTCTTGGGATCAAGCGTCCCTTCCTATCCGTTTTGGTGGGATTGGGACGCGCAAAATTTCCACTGTCTCCTTACCTGCCTTTCTATCCTCATCTTACAGCACGTCCGCTCTCGTTGCAAGTATCCTGCAGCCTTCTACTGCAAACTTCGAAGTGGCGTGCCTGGACGAGGCTAGAAATGCTTGGGATATAGCATATGCGAATAAATTCCCTTCAGATCTTAAAATTCAAAGGAGTTGGGACCAAATTTCTTGTAAGTCTATTTTGAAAAGTCTTATTGACAGTAGCACTGACAACGCGGGTCTAGCCAGACTAAAAGCAGTTTCCACCAAGGAAGCAGGATACTGGCTTCAGGCCTATCCATCGGCCAACGTGGGAACCCTTTTGGACTCAGAAACTCTACGAGTCGCGATAGGTCTGCGTGTTGGTGCTGAGGTTTGCCTTCCACACAGATGTCCTTGTGGTTCTGATGTCGGCTCGTTGGGACATCACGGACTCTCCTGTATTAAAAGTGCAGGCCGCTTTTCGCGTCATGCCAGCATCGACGACATCATCCGTCGATCTCTTGCCTCTATCAACGTGCCGGCTTTACTCGAGCCGAACGGTATCGCGCGTGATGATGGCAAGAGACAAGACGGGATGTCACTTGTTCCTTGGCGGATGGGTCGGGCTCTTGTGTGGGACGCTACCTGTGTCGACACTCTTGCAGCCTCTCATCTGCCCGGGACAAGCCGTGATGCTGGTTTGGCTGCGAGAGGTGCCGAAAACTTTAAAAAGAACAAGTACAGGCAGAGACTCCCGGTACCACTTTGTACCGTTTGGAGTCGAAACACTGGGTTCGTGGGGTCCCAACGCTATCTCTTTTTTCAAAGAGATTTCCAAGAGGCTAGTTGACATCAGTGGTGACCTAAGAGCTGGCAGCTACCTTGCTCAGCGTATAAACTTCGCTATCCAGCGCGGTAATGCTGCCAGCATCCTAGGAACCTTACCACAAGGACCCTTTTTATAATTTTTGTTTTTGTGTTGTATTAAGTAATTTATCTTAATTTTTATTAATAAGTTGTATATAATTTAAATTACATACTCAGACAATAGAGGATTACTCTTGCTTAACAAATCTAACCTGTAATAAAGTTGTACATAAAAGCATGTAGGTACAGAGTAATTAAGGTTATTGGATTTAGACAAAAATAAATCTATTACCTTTACATGTAAATCGGTTGATAACAGGCAGAAATACTTTTGCATTTATAATAATACCCCATTACTTATAATGGTTTGACATAGCTATAACAAAATTAAATCAAATTTCACTTACAAAAATTAATCGACTGTGTCATCAGTGACGACGGCGTAGCAAGCACTTGCAAAAATTCGTCGACTGACTAACGTCCTCCGTAGCTTAGTTGGTGAGAGCACTCGCCCGGATAGCGAAGGGACGTGGGTTCGAGTCCCACCGGATGACACAGTCGATTAATTTTTGTAAGTGAAATTTGATTATATTTCGTGAAAACTTGCAAAATAACTGCTTAAGTTATAAAAAAATATAATTGCTATAACACTTATTATATGATTATAATATAAAAAAAATATTTTGGAGTGGTTTCTAATATTTTTTAACACTCACAGTGTTCTTTCTTATTTTTATAAGTTTAAATAATAAACTAAAAATTCGCACACGGGTAGGATCCCTTGAAACCTTGATTTGGATAAGCTAAAGGTCGTGGCTTATTTGTTCAAGTGTTATATAGTAGTGGCAAATTCATTATTAGTAACAGGGTTAGTATATGTATAGATATAGATATGACTGCCTCGTTGGTCTAGTGGTCAGCCCGCTGGGTACTATCCACGAGGTCCCGGGTTCGAATGCCGGGTCGGGCCGAGTGTTTGCGTTTTTCTGTCTTGAAATTACTCACACACAGCTCCGGAGTCAGGAAGTTGGTGGTGTTAACACCCCCGTGCCTCGGAAAGCACGTGAAGCCGTTGGTCCTGCGCCTGATCTCTCTACGGTCATGTCGGACTGCCGTCTCACCGAATCAGAGAGAAGGAACAGAGAGTGCACCTGTGTATTGCGCACACACTTGTGCACTATAATATGTCCCGCGCAGTTGGCTAATTTCTGTTGAGATAGGCCGCAGTGGTCGAAATTCGGCTAGGAGGACGTTATTAAATGTATAGATTATAGATATACATAGTTACATGGATTGCGAAGGTTTATATTAAGCTGATATTACCTAAATCTTTTCTGCAGTGATACCTATTTACATAGGTATATATTTAGCGTATAAATTGTACATGCATGATTGAGAAACTTAATAAAAAGGCATCTGTCATACATGATTTATATAGCCACAATAAAACATAAAACGATCGATTAACCTATCGAACGATTACCCAATTATAACAACGCAACACATAAGGTCCGATAAAAATTGATATGTCAGACATAGACGTCGTAAATTTCAAACGCACGGTCGTATATTCGGACTAGCCGACTATTATGCTAACGGTCCCTTTCACCGCTATCTGGCGGCCATCAGATGAACTGCTTTTTTAAACTGCCTTAATAAAGCGGGCAGCATATAAGATTTTAATGCGCAAGATTCGGATGGAGCGATAATACGCCGTGACCGCGCACGACTTTCTATGAGTGGAGAAATCACGTCTTTCTACGATTTGCCACGGCCCTTAGCCGACTTTTGACTTTAATGGTCCAAGTACAATTCGACTTTCAGGATAATGTGCTTTACAGTAACATAGTAACTGTAGATTTCATTGTAGTACTTTTGATTTATAAGTTCTAATCATTTTAGGGTTCCGTAGTCCGACAAGGAACCCTTATAAGATCGTTCAGTCCGTCCGTTCCGTCCGTCCTAGTCTGTCACAGCAGAATATCTTCTACGTTTATGGACTGATTTGCATGTAACTTGGTTCGAGGATACTTCACATATATATAGATCTCATTTTTTAAAATACAAAAAATTATAATTACCCCTTTTTAAGGGTACCTCCCCATACATGTAAAGGGGGGGTGAATAATTTTTTGAGTGCACCCCCTTGGGTATCGTTGAAAAGGACTATGAAAAAGGTAGGGTTTCCATACAACACTTTTTTATCAGCTTTACCATTTGCGAGATATAGCCCGCCAAAGTGATTTACACGGTGTGTCCCCCCCCCCCCCTGTAATTTCTAAAGTCTTGGAACTATAAACTTCAAATCACTCACGTAAAAAAAACAGGCGCGGAAACTTTTATTTAAAATTGTTTTGGGTACTCGCACTTGGCTGGTTTTTGTTAACTAAAATACGCTCTGCGAATTACACAAGAATTTAGTTATCACAATATATTTGTCAACACAAACAGAAATCATTTTATAATTATTTTCGGATTTAATAAGACCCAGATGAATTCTCTGTACCCTATTTTTGTCCAGTCAAATACTGGCATCTCATCCAGGTGCAATAATAGGGGTGATTTTCGACAAAAATGTGTAGTCTTATATGCTGACTAATGTAGGTACTTCAAAAACACAAGAAGCCAAGTACTATAATAAATAACTATCATTTAGATAACTAAATCATTATACATGTAATTCGCTAGCTTAAACCCAAATGCTTGGAACAGAATGATTCCGCCCACCTCAGTGGTTAATTTTGTATCATTTATTCGTGTCATCGGGTTTACTAAAAGAGCTGGCGTGTCATTAAATATTTTATTAACTTTGGGTTTGTATGTTGTGTGTCAAAATAGAAAAATGGACGGTTGAAATAAGTTATATAATCCAGTATAATCTATTAAATGGCCATAAGTAACGATAAGTCATCTAAAAGAAGTCGTTTATAGTTTTATAGCATACTTACTAGTATTTATATATGTCAATATAAATAATGAAGGTAAAGTTCTTATAAGTATTTGACTTTGGATCAGTTTAAAAAAACTTAATTTTTTTAAATTGATCACCAACAAAGATACATTAAAACATACACACTAACATTACTAACAATGCAGTTACATACATCCTTTAGCAATGTAAAGCAGTTACTCCTAGCTTTGATTGAGATAGATATGGTCGGCTATGCAGTGGTCTATCACTCTAATGTTGAAAATCCTTCGCGCGCAGTTATTCGCGCGACATAGAACAACAGGGTTGATTTTCCCATGCAAAAATATTCTGACAGCTACTACTAATACGTCATGTACATATCTCTCATTGTTTAAAAGGTAACAAGTCTGTGAATGTGTTACCTTATCGCTTTTTACTTACCATGAAATTTTGTCAAAACTGGTAGGCCCCTTTCTTTGCCGATCGTACCTATATTTTTGCCCTGTTTTTATTAAATATGTGGAACCCGTACCACCTAACTTCATGGCTTTCAAACGGTCGGAGGACTAATTGGATAGCTATGATTGCCTTAGATGAGATACTAAAATAATACAGTCTAAAATTTAGATTGCAGTTTTACAACTGTGACTTATAAGGGATTCTCAGTTACTAATTAAGTAAATAATATTTCAAAATCTTCTTCAACATCGTATATCGTAATCCACATCGATTTCAAATAAGTAAATTGAATATCCTATAAATTATACCTCCAACTTTAGCGCGCCAAAATCAAATAAACAGGTTGTCTGATAAGGGGAACAAGAATATAATTAAATTACACGAAAAAACCTCTTACACGCGTTTATAAGAGGTTCCATGATAAATTAGTGCTAAATAAAGATAATCGCACACCAATTGCTGGTTTGACATGCGAAGTCTGGGAAATTGATGTGTATTATAGGGGCAATAATGCCCGATCGTTTGCGAGGCGAATTCTGAAATTATCGACCGGGCGATTTGAATATTAATCTTATGATGCGCCGGCGCGGGAGCCCTATTTTGAATCACTCGTAAGACATTTGTTGGTGACCGCGACATAATTTTCACTCAAACACATTAATTTTGACGTTTATTCTATCACTCGCCTTCTGTGATGAGTGGATAGTAGCACCGACCGGTCGGGTGCAGTTGATCGAGTGATTTAAAAATGCAGTTTTAGATAACGAACGAAAATCAGTAGATATATGCACGCGAGTGATTCAAAAATTAAGCCCCAGGTTTCTGTTAGAATGCTCTTGCAAAAATGCCCGGTGGATGTATAACCTTGACTTGAGAATGCTCGAGCAGGAAATGTTGTTCTCAGAAAAATACATGATTAAGAATCCTGTTATTTTCGGTAAAGTATAAATAAGGAAAAATAATGTAAAATTTTAACACTGTTTTTTTGTCTCCAAATCTAACGTGTTATTTTTTGATGCCGTAAATAACAATTAAAAATAGGTACTGATTTGTCGAAAAGTTTATCTTTATTAGCCGCAGGACGTCCACCGCTGAGCAAAGGTTATATAGGAAAAGTTCATCATCATCATCACCTATCGCACAGTCCACTGCTGGACATAGGCCTCTCCAAATCTGCGCCAACTTTCACGGTCCTCCGCTTTTCGCATCCAGCCACCACCGGCCACCTTCCTGGGGTCATCCGTCCACCTAGTAAATGTTACCTAAGCATAATTTATTTGACCAATGCAATGTCTACCTAAGTAGGTACATACAATTAATGCGCTGAAATTGGTCTGCATTTGCCTGCAAAATGTATTTTATTTAATCATCTAAATAAGCATGAATGGACATTCTGAGATAAATTGAAATAATCAGTTGAGTAACATGAATGACGATAAATATAAAGATTAAACAATCATGAATCAATAAAAAATATATAAAACGTGAGAACCTTAACATCATTATGGAAATTACTTACCAAAATAGCCTTCTAAACAACCTATTAATAAAAATGGTAATCAGACGAATTAACTTGCAGCAGAATAAAATTATTAAAACTTACAATAAAGGCAGGTACTTCGCTATATCCGTATTATAATTATAAATGCGCTAGTGTGTCTGTTTGTCTGTCTGTTATTTCTCTTTACGCACAAACTGCTGAACTAATTTAAATGAAATTTAGTATAGAGATAGTTTGAGTCCCGGTAAGGATATAGGATTTTTTAAATCCCAAATCTCATACTTTAAGGGGGTGAAAAGTGGGATGAAAGTTTGTATGAGAATTTTGACATGTGCTGTGCAGGTAAAGTCGCGGAAAATTGCTAGTCTGTCAATAAATTAAAATACTTTGCGCCATTCATTAATCTTTTATACTGGTGATGTGCCATGATCGACATTTGATCGATGTTTTAATAATAGCTGACTGCTGCCCGCGGGTTTTATCGCAAGGAATCTCGGGGCAAAAAGACTTCATCGCATTTTTTTTCTCTAAAACGGGTTTGATCTGGGCTCAAAATTATGAATTTCATGCTTTTTTTAAAGAGTGATTATTACTGACCCAATGCTCGGATTATCTTATCTAATATTAAATCAAAGCATTGCATTGATTTAATAAATCATACATACCTACTTATCCACATTTTTGTAATATAGATTAATACCTCAAAAAGTTTTCAAAAATCTCATCAATATTGAGGTACAGCCTGGGATTTATATGCTAACTTTACTTTTTTTACTTTTACCTCAAAAGGAGACGTGCGAAGACTGAAGCTCCAAAGAGTATACAAAAGCATCTGTTTGCAAACGCAGTAAGAATTAAGATTACAAATGTGCAGGTGTATTTGTTTATAAAGTCTGTCAGTTGGATCGTTTATTGAATGAATACGCGATGATATGATGCAGGATTGACGGGTAATACCTCAAGTTGTCTGTCAGTTTGACCTGCTTGTTTCACAGAGATTTAATAATAACTACATAATTAACTACTGCATGAGTGCTGGATATTCAGTGTAACTGTAGAGCAAAAATCAAGCAGGCACTATGTATTTTTTTTGTGTTCTATGCCATCTTACTACTTAGCTTTTAGATTGATTCTAGCCAAAGGTCACGACCGAGTCAAATTCAATCCGTGTAAGAATTTTTGGTTTCTTATTTGAACTTATATAAATAAGAAAGAACAGTGTGTTAAAAAATATTTTAAAAAAACTATTAAGCCTTTGACTGCCATGGCACTAGACACAATAGAATTATATTGTTTGGGGGTCACTGGTGATCACCATGGCGCCCAATGTGTTAAATACGAATTTTGTAAGAAACTTGACTGACCCTGATAACTGACACGTGCCAATAATGCTGCAAACCGACAACCGTAAACTAAAATGATGAGTTTTAATTAACGGTTTGCTTGTAATTGAAGTCATTACATCGAAAATTACAGATTGAGAATTATATAACCGTAGATAAGTGATAAGTAGCGACAAAAAATGCAAGCAAAAATATTTTTCTTGTTTTTGTTTTGCTCTATGTAGTCGGTTTATTAATAGGTGTTACAGTAATTTTGATAAAAAAATAATTGTGTGTTTGCAAGAAAATATATTTCATGAGTTCTTGTGATATTATCATTGTTGTAGGTAATAACGTATACGAGACCTTTTCTGGTATTATCTATTTTAAAATCTGGAACTTTGAGCTTTGAATCCTTTAACTTAAAATATTTAATCCTAGCCAGTTTAAAAATTATATTGGAACATATAAACAGTTATTATTTGTTGCATAACATCGGTGCACGAACCTTTGAGTTTAAGCTTTTAGTTAATTAATGGGTTAACACGTTCCGAGTGTACTGTGTAATATATTGTGAATACATGCCGATGATAGCCAGCAGCGATTGCTTGTCTACAATTTTGGCCTTGCTTTTTCTTTTTTGGGGTTCCGTTATCCCTATGAACTTTGAAGATGTTATTCTAATAATAAATATTGTATAGTTTCATAGTTGATAAATCGCTAGTTGCAATTCTGTGTGTGGTGTGCAATAAAGAGGCTATCTATTTATCTTAGGGTGCTATTAAAAAAATAATAAAGCTTATGTCACTTCGGAGTCATATAGTTTTTTACCGGGAAACAATTTTAAAAATTGGTTTCGTAGTTTCAGAGATTTCTTCCCAAGAATATACTAACAAATTCAGAAACTTTAATCTTTTGAATATTGATATAGTTTTTAATATTTTTAACACTGACAGTGTTCCTTTTTATTTATATAAGTTTTAATTAGAAACCAAAAATTCGCTCACTGGTAGGATTTGTCCCACCTTCTTTGGCTTTTTTATCAAATTTACATCCTCATTGCATTTTTATAAACGAAATAGGTACATGTAAGTACTTAATATTTTTTAAAATCATCAAATTAAACTAATTTTGGTTATCAATCTTATTATGGTGGTATCATCTTATGATGGATAATCTTATCCATCTTAGTTATAATTATCATTATGTCAATAACACTTGCACCAAATTTGCGGTTGCGGGTTCGAGTCCCGCAAGGGGCAAGTGTTTGTGTGATGAGCAAGAGCATTTTGTACCTAAGTCATGGATGTTTATAAAAATGTCTATCCGTTATTCTAGTCACGCTTAGTTTGGGGCTAGGTAATTGGTGTGTTTGTTAAAAAAAAACTTTTTACTTGAAAATTAAATACTTTGTATACAATATAACAATAGGCAATCAGAAATATAAGGAACCGTTGAACCAAAGCAACTGTCGAACACGCTTAATCGATTTTTTATCAGCTACATAGATCTTTAAATGCATTATTAGTGTATGCTCTTGTTTCAATTCGATTGAGGATATATAATTTACTAGAAATATCTTTAAAGCTCTCTCCTGACGTATACAAAATTCAGTACAAAAAATATGCTCTATGCGGTATGGTATATAAGTTATTTAAGTTAGGATATTAATTAACATCTTCGGTGCTAACTACACACAACAGGTATAGATATAAAAAAAAAACTTTTATTTAATTTAATAGGTAAGTATACTAGTTTTTACCAAAAAAAACTGTAGCAGTTTGTTCATGGAATTTTATTGCAGACCATACAATCATATCATTCTGAAACAAGTAGTCTTTTTTTAACTTTATTTTCTAAAATGAAGGTCAAGGGCAAGAAAGTCAATATCCAACTGACCTCACTCATAATAACATATTCAAATAAAGTATTTTTTAAGAAATTAACGATAACCTTATACGCACATTGCCCATTATTTCATTATCTCATATTCTATGCCGCACCTGATCAAACACAGTGAACGTCTTACAAGTATTGTCTGCTATGTACCAAGACTGGGTATTGTCTGGATAGCTGTTAATTTGTAATTATGTTATTATTTAATAATACTATTTGGATGTCTCTACATTTTGTTTGAGCAATTATTGCTTTTACTTTTACACTATGCAGTTACTAGGACATATAGCAGCGTCGCTGCCAGGTCTCTCTTGCTACCAGGGTAGGTATCTATCTACCTACTTAGCTGCCAAACGTAGTCATGCCATAGTTTTGTTAAAAGACTGACTTATCTTTCTCAGTCTCCTAAAGTACCCGCAGCTGCGATCTATGCACCATCATAGCTGCAGAACTTTGACGTGAGCTAAAGCTTCATTTGGATACAAAGTCAGCTATCTCAGTGACGTCACGTAAGCCGGTGCAACTATCATTCTCCTTGCATTCACCAGCGTACCTTTAAGACGTTTGCATCAGTTGTCTTATTCAAATACAATCCTTACATCTATCATCGGGGAGCTAGACACAAGTTCGCTTATCATTTCTATGTGGTAGATATTTGACCAGCCCGTACAAACCATTTCGCTTGCACATTTCTGTGGTTCTGAACCTTTAGGGATAAGAAATACGACAATTTGCCCAAAAAAATCTTTCTGCATAAACCACCAACTGTTTGGAGGTAATAAGCAGTAAAAGTAAAATTGTAATCTTTGAACCTGTCAAACTTCTTTTAAGACCCGCAGGCGGGCCGATAACAATTAATTTTCTATTGTGTCTGGAAATATTATTTGTGAAGTTTTAACACAGAGTCGTCTCAGTGACGTCACTTCAGCATTAGCACTGCCAGAGTGCCAGTGCTGTCAAACCTCATAAGACCCGCGGGTGGGCCGATAACAGTTTTCAATTGTGTCTGGAAACATGATAAGTGAAGGTATAACGCAAAGTGAGTCGTCTCCGTGACGTTACTTGAGCCATAGCACTGCCAGAGTGCCAGTGCTTCTTGCCAACAATAGGCGTTGCTGCGCCGAGGTGTACCCTCTATAACTGCGCCTCAACACGCGATCTCCGCCCAGTCGCACGCACTACAACTCTGTTTTGTATGTAAATTAGTCGATAGTCATATTTGGCGCGGGCTCATGATTGTTTTGAGTAGGTACATAAGCGGTGTGGTGGTGTGACTAATTTGCTTTATGCATTTCTAAAGATCAGATATTATTGCACTTAAAAAAATTTACCTTAGCAACCCACCCACTCCAAACAGAAGATCTTTTTAAAATACGGTGTTTAAAATGAACTAATGACAATAGCATAATATTCTATAATAAAACTTGTAATTGAATAAATTACCTACTGTGGTTAATATTAATCATGTAGGGTAAAAATACGTAAGAAATTGAAAGAGAAGCTAAAAGAATAAATCATAAATTTTCTAACAGTACAAGGAACTTACAAACACTACACAACTCCACACGCAAAACAGTAACCGAGCTGCAAATGTAAAACTCTATAAAAGAAACAATCCTACAAACACCAGTCAGAAATAGTCCAAGTGCAGAACTAACGCTCGTTCTTGATAAACGGCCGCCATCACTGCACGCCACGGCCTATTATGAGAGCATGACGTCACCGCCCCGCCCCCCTCCTCCTAGCTTCAATCAAACCGGGGAACCCTCGTCATGCCCCCACCCCGCGTTCCGCTTTACTGACTCCGCATTTTTTTCTCATAATAATAACGTCGAAAAAATCGCGCAAAAAATCTCGACAGACGCGCTCGTCCCATCTCTGTCGCGGACCGTTTCGATTTTGGTCGGATTCGAAATTTGAATTTGCTTTTATGTGTCAAATTTTTGGCCAGCAATTAAGTAATTTTTTATTTTGAAGTAAAATAGTTTTTTTTTATTATGGCGAAATACTATGGTCGATGCCTTGCAAATGTATGAGGAGCTCGTTGAAAAAGTTAATTTTTATGATAGAAATTCGATTTTGAGAGTTTCAAGTCTATATTACCAAAAACTTCGGGACCTCATTAGTATTAAGTATACTAATACTAATGAGGATAACGGATCTCGAAATACAATTTTATAGAAATATAGTCACAATGGAAAATCTAACTTTGCATTTTCCGCATGTTTAATATTGATTGCTTGGGTTTTTTGAAAAAATTCAAAGCTTTCTCTTACATTCAGTTTCTCATTAGAAAGATGAAAAGTATGGAAATACATTTTTAAAACATGCAGCGTTGTAGCAATGTCACAGTAAGGCCTTAAATCTAGAATGTATGTAAAATACCCCTAATTAAAATAAATAGGCAGGCCAATTTACCAAAGTGGATTTAGTTAGATAGGGAGGTACCTACCATAATGCAATCGATTCCTAATGAAATAAGAAGTTTCCACAGCGTTAATTTTACAATGTCAAAGTAAAAAAAAAAAAATGTTTTGCTGATTGTAAGAAGAAAACCAATCCAATATGCAGGCGTAACGTAAACTAGCTGAACTGTTTGTTTTCGGCACACCTGTGACCACTCGACCTTCTGTTAACGTTAAACTTAGTGAAAACATTACAATCTATCGATTATGGCAACAGAGACTAAGTGCCTACAGCTAGATGGCCCTTTAATGTATTTCTAAGTACCTACCTAGTAAAGTTGATCTAGTGTTATTATATTTTTTTTCATTTGAAACAATAAAAATACCTACATTATACTACGAAAATACATGATTCATTCTGTAATCTTGTACGAATATTTTCTAACAAGAAATTTTATTTCCGTACACCTATAATAAGGAGAAAATGTTGCACTCTAAATCTTAAGGTTGACAAAATTATTAGTAAATATTTATATTATTCGGTACTTCAAGCTCAAATACTCAATAATATTAATTTAATAAATTATTTTTTTAAACCCAACCAAGATGCCATCTATCAGCGGGCGGCGTCGCTTGTCAAGCATCAAGTCAAGGGAATCATTGTAGTGCGACTACTCACCGAGAGAGGTCAATAGCGGACCGGTTTTCAAAGTTTTGATGACTTGCCCAAACTTAAACTTAGTTCTTAAAGTTTGTAACAGATGGGGCTTAATCGTATTAAGGGACCACGTGTAAAACATTTTTCGTTATAGTTTATTCATTTTAGCTAGTATTTATTTTCTGTATGAATATAATTTAAATATTAATTTAATTGTAGTATCACTACCGTACAGTACTATGTATGTAATTTGATTTCGTGCATTGCCTTTTTTATTGCACTTTGCAATACATAGTGATGTTTTCAGGCACTATTTAAATAAACTCAGGATTCGCTGCGATTTTCACAGACGAACATCGCGTGTGAGTGAAATACGAAATTCCATAAGATAAAAGAGAAATGAAAGGGAAGGGTGCCAAGTGACAGCGAGACCATAGTAATAAAAATAAGCGAAATGATTTAATTTTATGAAACAAGTTTCAAAATGGCTCGTTCAATAAGTGATTGTAAAGTTCACCGAGGATAAATAATAATCCTGAAATCTACCAGAAAAACTTGATTTATTGTCAATATGTTTGATTTATAATTTGATCCAATTTGTAAAAAAAAAATTGTCCCTGATGACAGATTATTGGATTTGCTTTGTAATTTGCTTGCATGCATATTATTAAGTTTCTAATAGAATGCAAAAAAATTGTAAAATAAGAAACTGTTTCTTTAACTTGGGCTTGACTGAGTGATGACGTCATCAGTATAAAAAAAAAGGTTTTCAAACAGCCAATAGTCAATAGTTAATAATAAAGATATTGAGTACCTACCTAATTAACATTAGACAACATCACATACATTTCATCGATCTAAAAGTAAGAAGTAAAGTACGTGTGTTATGGAAATCAGGAACCCATTGTTCCTGATTTCCATAACACAGTCTTACAACACCCCCTAGGCCCGAGACAATATGGATTCTATATTTATTTTTCATACTATACAAAGCAGGTATTTGACCGTAGCCATACTGACACACAAGATTGGTGCGATTATTGCCCCGGCCGGGGATCGAACCCAGAACCACAAAGATGGCTACACCCTAAAAACCGGTGTGCAAGCCACTCCATCACGGAGGTCATCATCGTAATAAAAGTAATATAAATAACAGTACAGCAATTTACAAAGAAAGATGTACAATAAATTACGGGGTGTGTATCACTATTAAACATACCTACACATGCGCATTTTATTTTTGCAATCGTACTTTGTGATTTTTAACAATATTATTATTATTATTTGGGTATTCAAGAACATTCGTAATATAAAACATGATAATATTAAAAAAAATTGATCATCGTTCACTCATTCATAATGATGATATCAATAAAAAAGTTAAGTATATTTTTATCACTTTGGAAAAGCACTATTACACATTTTTAAATACCTAACCCAATATTTAATGTTTCAAATATGTAAATATCAATAAACACGACACCTTTAATTCCATAATCGTGCGGATTTAACCCTTATCAAATTTGACATCCTCTAAATTAATAGTTCGTGTAGGTATTTAGCGAGATATGGCCTTAAAGATGGCTTACTAAAAGATTTGGTACCTACCTTTATCATAACATTGAATCTGATCAACATTAATAAATTGGTTTTGTAAAGGTTCGTCAGACAGATTCAACAAGTAGTGATACTCGTAGTACGCCCAACAGCACCAAAACTGTTTACCTTTCTGTGTAAACCACAACCGCTCAAAGATTTTTTGACTTACTTTCAGAGTACTTAAATAAGTGTCCTGTAAAGATCCCCTACTTATGTTACTGGTAATATTTTTAGTCCTAAATAGGAAACAATGAGATTGAATCAATTGCAATAGGGTTCCAATTTGTGTTTTAATTTACATTGGTGATTTTGGAAGTAGACACAATATTAGATACTAGACAATTTCACATAATCTTACCTACGCAATTTTAGTAACTTAAAAAAACCAGCTACTTTTCCAAAGTCTTTAACAAAAATTACAATGCTCTATTTCGAGTCCAGTTTATTTAAAACCTCTAGATATTGTGGCATTGTGACCGGAAGTGCGAGATGTTAGTCGGGTTAATTTACGCGCAGCATGGCGGCGGTATCTGAGCGTTTCCGGTCGGTGGCGAAGAGTCGTTCATCAAACTTCGGTCCAACACGACGCTTCCAATAAACCTTTTACTGCTTGAAGTTACAATACTTATCTAAAAATATATATTGAAAATCAAAGGAGTTAGGATTTTTATAAAAATAAAGAAATTCCAAATAAAGCTAATATTTTCTGTATAACTTAAAAAAAAAACTGTGAAGTATCCAGCACATCAAGCTATACATTTTTTGTCACAATAACCCCTATTTTAGCTCCTAATGATGACACAGTATTTACTTAGCAGAGGAGCAGCTTTAGACACTATGTTGTTGTCGGTGAAGTTCAGTTGATCGTTACCAAATAGAATAAATATCATTTGCAATCATCACTGTTTCTGTAAAAAGTTCAAAATAATTTCCTGGGCAAAAATAAGAAATTTCATTGTGTTTAGTCTAGAGAAAGGAAAACTTATGGGTATTCACAGTGTGTCTCAAATTATTCAATGTAGCGGAGCAAGAACGTGTAGGGAATTTCAATCGGATTCATATATAAAACGCTTTCCCATTTTCACACTGTTCTCATATTAATATAGAGAAATCGAAAGTTTTCTTTTATAAATATACCAATAAAAAACTAACAAGAATAATAATGTAATTTCTTATTGGCATTGAACAACCCTAACACGAACCTGTACCAAAATGACTTGCTTTTCGTCTTGTTGGAATACAATCTGTCAGACCACCAGCCTGCATTTTAGTTCTTATACATTTGTATAGATGGCGTTCTATAGTTGATAAAGTTCTAAAGTTTTTGAAGAGATGGCGCTAATACCAAATTTTAATTTACAAAAGTTGGACACTAAAATAAGTTTTGAGATTGTTGATTGGAGGTTTATTTGTTGTTCAAAGCTTAGCATTAATTTTTCAGCTTTTGTTTTTAGGAGGTTTCGTAACTTAATAGTTTATTTGGTTATTTATTTTGAAATATTAATAGAGGTTTTGAACTAAAGATTTGTAATGGCCGCCTACTTATCCACTGTCATATTTCACCCCCGCTCCTATTGTTCGAGCGTATGCATGCAATGTTTGAATCACGTGAAGCAATTACAAAGGTGTCGGCGTTTGTATTTCGCTATAAATCAGCTCTGCGCGATATAACAATTAGTCGCTATGATAGCAATGTTAATTAAACAGCTATGTCTCAGTAACGCCGCCCTGGCGTCGAATTTTGGAACTAAGCTGTCAGTATCGAAAACTTGAGTTTTTTGTCTCGTTATTGAACAGTTACGAGTGTTGAATGTAATTAGTAATAAAATTAGCGTCAATTAACGTCTAAGTACATGACGTGCTGTTGAGTATATTCATGGCCTAATTGCTGTAGTTGCATGTTCATTTAATGATAATGTCATAATTTAATAGGCAGATACTATTACACCCACTTACGTATTATTTATATGACGTTGAATAATAAATACGTAGTGTTAGACATTGTACAGTTTGCTTTAATTCCTACTAAAATACTGATATATCTTTACAATATGTAAACTTTTTTTTACGACACTGAATCGACGTAATCTCTATAACACGTGATGATAAGCCAAACACCTACGAACACAATAATATCCGTTTACCCACAACACTGCAGTAACGCAGGAATCTGTTAATCAAAGCGAACGCAATCAATTACGGGTTGCAATCAAAATGGCCGGCATACCCGATCCGCCATCAAAGGATGCTCTGGACTCTGCCCGGCAGTCATTATTAGGGACGTCACACAACTCTATCGGATACAATCGGATATTCAAATGCGAATCAGGCACATCTATTGTGTCGAATATGTCAAGCGTATATAAATCGGGTCTGAGCATTAAGGATGAAATATATAATGAATGCGTAAATATTTACTAACTCTAAATATTAACGTACATAGCGTACCTTTGTACATAATTTCGATTTTTATACTCGGCTTGCAAGTTTATGAATTTATTCGTCACATTTGCATAGGAAGGTACTAACTTGGTTTATTATTCTTGTGTAATAAGTGTGACTGTCCTGCTAAATACCTGGTAAGAAACAACATTTTAAAGGCAGTAGATAATAACAAGAAAGTAACAAGAATCGTAAGTTGATCAATTTTCTTGGTAGCTTAAAACTATTGGAAAATCACAAACAGTAAATGGTATGTATCATTTAACAAATACGTTTCTGATACCTAATCAGTTTACGAGGTAAAGTGATCCGATAAACGCGTGAAAATACCAAATAGCACACAACTCGTAGAGAACACTGGTGATGTTTTCACGCTGATCTATAACTTTGGTCAGTCATTTGCACATGCTTGTTAATAACTGTTATGCCATCAACCAATCAGAGGGCAGTGCATTATGTTACGGGTGTTAGTTTCACGTAAATTTGTACACAGTTTAGCGATTAGTCGATTCGTGTGTGATTCATTGTGTGACAATGTTGTTATTTTATCAACTTACCGCCAGGAAGCGTAAGTTGATCAATAAATTAAAATTTATTGCCTAAATAAAACATTCCATCCAACGGCTTTGTAAAATTGTTCCGATAGTTTATGAACTAATTTTTAATTGCACAGTCTTGAGTGATTAAAGCAACAATCTGAAAAGGTTTGTTGATTTGGGAATTCATTTTCAAATTATAAAATTTTAGAGTAAAATAAAATCACACTTAGTGTTCTGATTAATAAGAATCTTTACCAGCCCGTCAACAATACATCATCATCATCAAATTTAAGAGCTAGGCTCTTGTCGGTGGAGTTTTTTCCATTCTTTTTTCCGCCCTTCTCTTAACCTCCTGATACGACCCGACATTTATCTTTTCTTTTATTTGCTGCATGTAGCTTATTCTTGGTCTTCCTCGCTTCCTTTTTCCTTCTATTCTTCCTTCTATTATCGTTTTAATAAAATTGTCGTGTCGAATCAGGTGGCCTAACATTCGTCCCCTCCTACACTCTATTGTTTCCATCAATTTCCTTTTTTCCTAACCATAGACAAAACTTCTTCATTTGTTTTCTTCTCCGTCCAACTTATACGCTCCATTCAACAATACATCAATCTTAAATTATATTTATTTAGAATATTTTTTTCGTATCCGATATCCAAAACTTTAAAAAAATATTTCATAATATCCGAAATTTCACATCCATAGCAAACACTAGTCATTATCTCTTTGGCTGGGTTGTATGCCCATTTGTTCGGAAACACAAATTAATATATGGGAATGTAATTTTCCATATAGGTTTAAATAATTCTTGTAGATATCCAAAATCCTTGAATGCCATATCAAAATTGTCTCGATGCCCAACTTTGTGTCAAGTTACTTATTCCAATTTCTTACGTAGATTGCTTGATGCATATGTGTTACATCCTAGAATATAAGTCTAGTTATATTGATAAAATATGCTGCATACGTGTTTTTTTACTTAACACAGTTTATGATAAATGTCTGTTATGTCACCAAATAATTAAAGTAAATGACCGCCTAGAACTTTCTGTTTGCTTCTTAACATGTTTTTTTTAAATAAAATTACAAACAACGCATCTCCCGACCCCAAAAACAAATGAACGTGACAAAAACCGACCTACTAAAACCTCAGGCCACGAAAGTGACGTCACAAAAATTATGAACTCGCCGAAAATGAGAGAAGTTGTCTGATTAAATTTAGAAGTTGGGGGCGCGTAATTAGCGAAACATAGCATTTCACTCAGGGCGCAGTTTGGCCAGGATTTGCCCAGGAGAGCCGTTAGACGCTTTTTGATGACGCAAAAATGCGAAGGTTTCGATAGAGGTACTGGGTAATGACACGTTAGGGACTTGTCAGGAGATCTTTGGTGAGCTGCAAAATAATACTCCTGCAAAACTTTTTAAGCTATTTAAAAATATGATTCCATTTTTTGAAGCGCATGTAAAGCTGTCGTTCCTTGCTTGCCACGTCGGACGCCTATTAGCAGTTCATAAAAATTTTATAATCTGTTGAACGCTCACGAAATACCAAACATGTACTTGAGACAAAACGAATCCTTTTTTGTGTTAATAAAACTATTTAAAATGACCGTTAAGTTTAATTTATTTTTAAACTTTGCAGCTATTGACAGGAATAATAAAGAAAAAAGAAATAATAACAAAACGTTATTTTTACGATACGTTTATAATTAACTTAAAAATAAAATGAAAGATGGTGTACTTTTATACAATAAAACTATTTAACTAGTAATAATTAATAATAATTGTCAACCTATAATAATTGAAATTACAATTCTAAACACAATATCTCACATGCAGGAACATAATTTTGCGACGGTACCTACATTGTTTCAAGAGACTTATAAAATTAATACTAGGTGTCTGCCTAATTAATGTCAACGGACAGACAGACAGATCTAAGAGCCGTGTGATCATATTAATGAGTCGCCTGGTATAATAGATGCACCAGGAGTGGCGAGGCCCTTGGCGGCAGCATCTGTAAGCAGAATAGATTTAGATTTTTTTCTCTACGGTTAGTGCCTGAGAAATGAAAACTTTTAAATCGTTTTTAAGCTTCGATCGTATTCAAAAGTTTTGCTTAGTTTTTAAAGAAAAATAATGCACAATTGGAAATTCATATTAATAAATGGTTACATATATTTCGAATTGAGGAACTTTATTCTTTTCGCATTTTCAATATTAAGTCGATAAACTTCTATGGTATGTAACGTAGATTTGCTTCGTGTCCAAAACTTTTATATCAGAACACCAAAGACCACCCTCAAAGCAAATTATTTTCGAAAGTATTATAATTTTAAGTCCTTTTTGGGCAGAAACATATAAATCAACGAAAGATTAATTAGGCACAGTTTTGGAACTTGATACATTTAGAAGGTGACTTATGTAGAGTCACTGTTGGTCTTTGTCTGATGTCATTTTATAATTACATCTTTGATCTGTTGTATTCCGATCCCATGCTTGGATGCTCTACTTTTGAATTTCCCATACAAATCATTATAGGTTATTTAAAAGAAAACATCAAATATCACTAAACGCAACCGCTAAAGTATTTTTATAGTCTGGTGATACCAGCGATTATAAATAATGACTCACTTTTTAATTTTAGATTGTCGATGAAATATGCATAGGCACATTAATTGTTAGCCATCTTTTATAATGTATGATCCACGGTAATCCCGAACAACTGTATTCAGCTTCCAAAAATTTATGAAACCTACTAAAAATTGAGACATAATGCCAAAGCGAGGAAATTTTAAAAGAAAAACGTTTGTAGCTACCAGAAGTATCTTTTAATATCTCACCAAGCCGATACAGAGTGAATAAATCAGAACCGCTTTATGTTCCCACAATAGCACTCTAATTGACAAATAGTAGAAATGATAAATACACGCACAGGGAATTTCCCAAAATACATTCTTTGATCGTCATTTTGATTAACTGCTACCGACTGCGCCTTGCGGAATATTATTAATTTTCTTTTTAATTTTCTCCTTAAATCTATTAGTGTATTCTTCTTTGATTTATTCTGCTCCCGAAACGTGCCATAGACTATTTTTCCCGGATTTTCCACCTAATAGTTACTATTACGAATGATTTACACATGTAACAGTCAATGAGAAGTCTGCGTGTTACAAAATTTACAACATTTATCAGTCGCTCAAGTGACATCTTTATGTATTCATTCAAATATTTTTGATAGAATGTGTTAGATTTTGTAAAAAAGTTCCGACTAGATTATTCTTTCAGCGGTTGCTGAGTCATTCGTATTGGCAAGATAACTTTGTAAGAAGAATAAATAGCTCTATTTATATTTAATCTATTTTTACTTCTCTGAAAATAAAACTGGATGGAATAAAACTGGAAACATAAACTGGAGGTACATAATATTTAAGGGCTTATCTTTACAGTAAAACTCTAGTTTCGAGAATAGTCATCATACAACTATTTCGTAAGATTTCTAGGTACCGCCGCAACTTAACCTTTTTGTCAAGTTAATTAATGTTCAGACTTTCCGTAGCAAGGGCATGAGAATAAAAGTGACTCACTGGATATAAATCAAACGTGTGTACTGTTATCAAATTATCAAAAGCACGTGGGGTAGTTAATTTCAACGTCGGTCAGTTTAAAGACACGTTCCTTGAACCAAGAGGTCCAACGAGATCGTATCTCAACGTAATTGCCGACTAGAACATTAGCCAGTTACGTGAACTACAATTAAAACTGTAACTATGAATTTACAAAATTACTTTTGGTCTAGCAAATCCCAATTTTGTAATCTACGTACTTTTTGCAGTCGATCGGCATTTTTTAAGAAACTTTATTTGAAGTTCAAAAAGAAAAGATGCTTCGGATGAACCGTCTCCCTTGGAGTTATGCCAGACTCGGAGAAAATTGAATTAGTTTTAACTGCTTTGGCGTTATTAAACGTTAGTTTTAATTCACGAACTTGAACATCTCTCTGATCGAACTAATTAGGTACTGTTTTCGATGATTAAACAAATACCTAAGAGCAAACAGAATCCAATAAATTACTGTTCATCTCCATACCTATTGTGTTAGTTGCTGGAATTCAAATGGAAATTGAAAATTAAAAAAATGCGAGGGTCGCACCACGTATAGGAGGGGAAACGGAATCGTAAATTTAAATTGTCCATCCCTCAACATGCAAATTTTCCGAGCGTGCCTTTCAATTGTATTCAGTAAGTATGGGCCGTATTAATAATGTTTGATGCCATTCAATTTTGAGTTTTATATCCGCGTAACAAGAGCGTCGACGCTAACGTGTCAATCTACCGTAATGTAGGTAATACGCATTGAGTCCTGGCCGCTTGCTTCTGAATTAATTACATTTGCAATGAATGTTACGACTTGTGAAATGTTAACACTGATCCATGTTTGTTTTTGTACTGAAATAAAATATGGCATAAAGACATAAAATAAACTTACAGGGCTAGGAAGTCAAGATAGTTCATCTGTAGATTCCTCATACCCAAACTAAGTACTTTGTATGAGGGTTAGATAATACCAAATATTTTCTCAGATAAAGCGCATTACAACAAACAGTAGCATCTGGAAGGGACATATTGTCTCCGAACGCCGCCATCATTAACTGTCGCTAATGAAGCTTGCCTTTTGACTTTAAATAACTCGGCCGAGGGGCGGGCATGTACAGACGTACAGATTTTTTACTCTAAATATGAATTTAATAGACCATAGCGAAAACCCACCCATGTAACTTTGAACAAACGTCAGCAAAACCCCTCATTCACTCCTCGTAAAAACAGCGCAGTAGACAAGAAAATTGTAGTACCAAGCAAACTAGCGCTTTAGATGTTGTCTTAACGCGAAAACCTTTATTAAGACTGTTTGTTTTTTCTTGGTGCCACGCTCCTTTGCTCGGTGAATTCTAGTAGCTGTCGTATTAAGTACGCTATAAATTGTCTACTTTAAAACTTGTATAGCGAGATCTGACGATAACGCCGTGGTTTCTGTGACATTCGTCTCTCCGCGCACAAATTAACGTCCGCGTAAAGTCATACCGCGGACCGCAGTTGTCACTCATGCTCCATCAACTCCTGGGAAACGTCAAGGGTATGACACTGGGTCAGCCGCATGTCGAGGCGAAACGTGCTACTATTTTATCTCGCCGTCTCGCTTTTGAAGAACTCCGTCCTCCTGTCAGACAAAGACGGATTCCAAATTCAGGAATGTTCCGCTTAGTTATCTACCGCAATGGGGCCCTATCGCAGACAGGTTGTCGCTAATAGGCGGTTTACTCGGAACATATGAACATATGGACTCCAGGACACATGTCAGTCTGTGTCGACCGTCAGGTAGGCGGGCGCGTGATGACTCTGGCGCAACAATCCGCAAGCCGGCCAAAACAAACACGCGATCGATGAGCCCATCCTAACCTGATTGATAAATAATTTAATTATAGCCCGACTAAGAGCAATAACCTCTCTTTTCAGATTCGCCGAGGAACCGATGAGAAGACACCGTCCGTTGGAACAGCGTGAGCGTCCAGTGAGTTCAAGCACCGTCGTGTAGTGAATGGAATCCGAAGTGTCCGTGTAGTGAACTGAACAGTGATAGTGTCGGCCCTCGTGGCCGAGAACCTGCGACGGAAGATACGGACGCGAGCCGCGCGGGCTGCGGGCCCGCGATGAGCGCCAACAGTTGCGACAACATGACGTACTTCTCCAACGCCTACATGCCGGACATGAGGAACGGTGGCGGGCATGAGCATCAGCAGGCGCACGCGCATTATGGTGCGGTGCCGCAGCAAGGACACGAAATGGAAGGCTGCGACCAGCAGTTGAGGCCTGCACAGCACCACTACCCAGCGCAGCCGGCGCCAGGCATGCCGTACCCGCGGTTTCCACCTTACGACCGGTTAGGGTACTACCAGCAGATGGAACAGAATGGGTACCGGCCGGACAGTCCTTCGCAAATGGGTCATATGGGTCCGAAGGGTGACGGGTACGGGCCGAATGGTCACCAGCCGCCGGCGCCGGCGGTGTACACGTCGTGTAAGCTGCAGGCGGCGGCGGCGACGGCGGGAGGCGTGCCGGGCAGTCCGCCTCTGGAGCAGGCACAGCAGATGCCGCACCATATGCACCCTCAGCAGCATATGGTGCAGCATGGGGTGCCGCCGCATCAACAGCACCTCATGTACCCGGTGGACGACATGCAGCACCAGACGCAGATGCCGCCGATGCACCAACAGTCGATGCACGCGCAGCAGCCTCCCCCGCAGCAGCCCCCGCCGAACACCAACGCGTCGCTCCCGAGTCCACTATACCCCTGGATGAGAAGTCAATTCGGTAAGGATCCATTTTTACTACTTATGTAGTAGATAGTATCTAAATAAGCTAAGCGAGTGTTTTCTAAATTATTTTATAAGTGAGAAACTTCAATGATATAAATTACATTAACATAACGCCATAATAGTCAGAAACAAGTACTGAACGATTTAGGAAAGTTAGGCATAAGGCTTAATTCCAATGCGCCCTGTCTAAGATTAAATTAAGGTTCAGTCTCTCTCTTCCTCTGCTTAACAAACGAAAAGAGACAGATTTTATTAATTTAGAAACGTCAGACTAAACAGCAGCCCGTCGCTAAGGAAATTAGAGAACCCATAGAAAACGAATACACGCAAAATCTTGTAAAAATACGCTAGAAATCGCAATTATTGTTCTGACTCTTTTTATTTTGTTTGATAGAGAAAGAGAGAGACTGAACCTAAATTTATCTTAGACAGGGCGCATTGGAATTGAGCCCATAGTCTGAGTTAAAACAAATCGTTCATTTATTGTGGAAAGAATACGACCTATACTTTCATTAGTCATCAGTAGAAGGTAATCTCGTTGACTTAAATCTGAATTCCCATTTCATTTCGCGAACAAATTGGATTGGTGAACTTTGTAGGTAATTAGCAAATATCTCTAAAAAGCACCTTTACAACTCAGTTTTGTTGAAGACACGACAATAGCAACTGAAAGTGAGACCGTGTTTTTGGCGGAATTTTGCACAATGTAACAAGTACAGGTAGCAAAAAGGTCATTTGCAAAAACACTTTCGCCCCACGTGCTCATTGATGAAACAATAAACTGGAAACAATGGGCTTCCTTCTATTCGGGGATTATTTATGGGCCGAAGAGGCATTCAAAAGGAATTTCACTTTTCATAAAATTTACAACCAGAGCACAAAGCGCTCACCTTCTGTTTTGCTGACGCTCCCGCGAACAAAGCGCCCTCTACTCGGCTGCCGTCTCCTACTGTTTTTGAATTTGTCGGAGTTCTAATTTATGGCGAGATGCCTGATTTAAGGATTCCATTGTAATTGAGATCATTCAAACGGTGTGGAATTTTGAAGCTCAAGTTTAGTTTGTGGTTGCTCGCCACTCTTGTAATGGATTTTTAATTGAATAAATTAATTGATTAAATTAGTAATTTAAAAATATTTAACTAATTTTATTAAAAGTTAACAACTTTTTAAATTGATTTCAAAATAAAATTAAATATAGGGTAAGGCAAAAAAGGTACGGCCAAAACCAGCAAACATGTTAAACTAACTTTAATATTTTTTTCCGTGATTTGGTCTCAACTTAAGTAGCTTATGATTTTTTCATCGCAAAAGTTCAGACTTGCCATTTAAGTTTCAGTTCATAGTTTCAGTTACTAAGAGCAGTTCCAGTCAGTGTTCTAGTTTGACCTAAAATTACATTTAACTTATGCAAACGGACTTGCAACAAAAGTTTTGTATCTTCACATGATACTGAAAGTTTCAAGTTAGTTCAACGAAGCAAAATTGAATACTCAGAAGTAACGAAGAACGGGCCTTTATTCATTAACTGCTGTCGCAGATAACGGAGACTCCAGTAACATTTAGATTGGTAGCGTCAACAACAAAAATCATAACAAATTTAATAATTTATGACCTCATAAAATTTATCAGTCAGCACCAATATTTGTAGGAAAAATTAGGCACAGTCAACGCGTGATCATTCGATGTTATGGCAAATCGTAAATATTTCTACGAGTTTTTATGACTTTATTTTATTAATATGTTCATAAACACTTTGCAAATAGAAACGGATGAACTCGGTAATAAATTAGAGATTATGATGATTTTGTACATAAAATATGAAAGCTTTTAGCTGCTATCATCGTCCTGATTTCAAAAGACCGCACTATATATTTCTCAATAACAAATTATGATTCTATAATCTTAAGAGTAAAATAAAGTGAATCGTCAGTGTGTAGTTAGGACCATTTCCAAACGCTTCCAGTATTTTGGCGCTCTGTTAAAAAATACCAAATTAATGCCAACTTTTCTGCTAACCCTACCACGTAGGCCAGCCAATCCAACTACTTCAAGTTCTGGCGACTCGATGAACCCGTGTCATAACCCTTATCTGCCAGACCCACCAGATAAGATGTGCCAAATTTGACCTAGCTGCATCCAGTAGGACGTCAGTTAATTGATTTCGAAGCTGGGTGGTCGGTATGATGTAGTTAGTACGTGTTTATTTATGGCTTTCGAGATTGCGTTTGTTGAGTATGTGATTCATACACCTAATTGGCTGTTGTGTCATACATAATTGAATTAGTATGCTCTACCTTCAGCCTTCATTGTGTAAGAGACTAAACCTACCAAGCCAACCTATCAGGTCGAATTTTCAGAATATGTTTCCTAGCCCTTGAATTATATTTTACTGGGTTGAAAAACTTAACTGGATTAAAAATTACAGCACTTTACAGTTTTTATAAGAAAGAGTCCTTCTAGTATTTCCTTAGTAAATTGAAAAAGTGTAGTAAGTAACAATTGTCTAAACATAAATACTTTAGGCAAATCGCTATCTAATAATTCCAAGTTAATCTTCGTAGATTCAATAATCGCACTTTAACGCACGTTTTTGTTCCTAGTTAGTTATACGTTGATAGATCCAACCAGCACACCCTTTCAAGTGCTCTCATAAAAAAACTAAACGCTTTGCTAACCGCCTGCTAAATACGTATTTAGCATTTGAAAAATACTGGCCACTTCAACCAAGCGGTAGCAAATACTCATGCTCCGCTCATGGTATCTTCAACAGATTCTTCATTAATCTTTTAAGATCGGCTGCCATATTGAAAAAATGAACCAATAGCGGCACAGCTTGTGTTTTGTTTGAAAATAGAACGCCCGTTAGGAGCAGACGAATCATTAATCACTGTAAACATACACCTACTAAACACATGTAATGTTCGAAGATTGAAGTAGTACATTACTTGTATATAAAATGCCTAGATGCTGAATGTATTTGACTCTGATAAACTGAGAGGCTTTTAACAACTAACTCTACATTGTCTTACCATTGATTTAGTGCTTTCCCTGTTATATGTTAGGTAATATTATTTTTGGCTTTATCTTAATATGAGTTTTACTTCTGGTGAATTAGTTTGTTGCCATGCTTGTTCGTTTTTTTAAAGGTCCCTAAATCACAGTTAAAATCCATCATTGACGACCGTCTTGGTGTAGTGGTTCACGCCCCGGACTTCTAAACCAGGCGGTCGCGGATTCGAATTCCGCAAGGGGCAAATGTTTGTGTGATGAGCACGAGCATTTGTACGTAAGTCATGGATGTTTATCAATGTATATAAAGTATGTCTATCCATTATCCTAGTCACCATAGCACAACCTCTCAAGCTTAGTTTGGGGCTAGATAATTGGTCTGTTTGTTAAAACAATTTATTTATTTAATTTATTTATTTATCATCATTTTAGAAATTATCAAAACAGTATCTGAGAACCTTTACAGAATCAAAGTTGCTTCAAAAAACTAAAACAATATAATTGTAGGTTAGTTTTTCAGCAACACTTAGCCAAGAGGAATAGAAGCAGCCACATTTTACCATTCGTCTTGTTGATTACACGTTTATTCAGCCAATTAAACGTGAATATTGTTTCGCCGAAAGAACTGTGATGATGCATAGACCATCGCATTTGCGTCTCTAACTGAATAATTACTCACACCGTTCTATTTTTTCAGTTGATTATACATCTTGTTGTCAGCTACATCGATTGGCAAACGGTCGTTGATTTGTTTTGTCTCTCGAGTTCTATTAGTAGTACTACAGATCAATTAAGAACATTAACTTTTGCACAGTCTAGTATTGAGGTTTTAATAAAATGCCATTTATATATGCATTTAATTGTACGGTACTAAATAGGTATAAAGAAAGGGGCCCTATCTTCATCATGCGTAAGTTTCTCAAAAAAAAATATTTGCATCCCCGATGTTTGGAATTTTTATTTTGTGAGATAATTATATGCATGGTTACCTCAGAGACAATGCATATTTCTTTTTTACGCAATCAGTATCGGTAAAAACATGTTTCACGAAAAAAAACATTAATATTTTTTGTTGTTTTTAAATAAAATATTCACATCTATTTCTTTCTTTTCGGTCCTAAGCCCGTTTATGTATGAAGGGAGAATTTATTAGTATCATTTCTCGTCTTTACGTACTAAGGTGTTTGATGATGATGTCCTCCTAGCCGATTTCGACTACGGCGGCCTATCACAACAGAGATTAGCCAACTGCGCAGGACATATTATAGTGCACAAGTGTGTGCGCAAAACACGGGTGCACTCTCTGTTCCTTTACTCTCATAATTCGGTGAGACGGCAGTCCGACATGACCGTAGAGAGATCAGGCGCAGGACCAACGGCTTAACGTGCTTTCCGAGGCACGGGTGTTAACAACACCGGAGCTGTGTCTAAGTAATTTCAAGACAGAAAAACCCAAACACTCACGGCCCGACCCGGTATTTGAACCCGGGACCTCGTGGATAGTACCCAGCGTGCTGACCACTAGACTAACGAGGCAGTAAGGTGTTTATGATTACTGCAATACTGCAGTCTTTTAAAGTGAATTTCAATATTTTTGTTTGAAGTATGTTAAAATTAAATTACCTGTCTTTTTGTTCATCATCATCCAATTTAAGAGCTAGGCTCTTGTCGGTGGAGTTTTTTCCATTCCTCTCTGCTTTCCGCCCTTCTCTCTGCTTTCCGTATTTTTGTTGCATGCGTAAAATTTGTATATCTGTATTGGTAGTTACAGGGATTTGTATTTTAAGTATGTATATGATTAGTGTCAATAAATACATTTACTTTCTTTCTTTCTAAGATTTTAAGCTTATGATCATGTTTATTCAATCCAACCCCGAGTCAAAATAGATTCATCTTACAGTTTTCCTAATATCAGCCCGCGTTTCGTTACATTAATTCGCTGTGCCGTTCAAATTCATTTACCTTTTGATATACAGCCTGACTAACGACATAGAAAGATAGACTTGGCAGGTCCGAGGTAGGCTCGATAAGTACGGATAGAGGTGGCAATGGAAATATAATGGTGCCACCCTCCCGGCATACAATGCTCGCTAGACGACTGGTTACATTTCATTGTTCAGATATCAGGCGGAGGCCTTTGTTGGGCCGATGATTGAATAGGTATATTTGTAAGCGCCAACCACTGATTCGCTGGAAGGGACGTGAAGTGAGTCGGTGGCAAATGATTTTGTTTTTCGCGCGTTTGCGTTTTACGGCCAGTTTCTTTGGGCTATGGAATTTGTAGCGGTGGAAAAGTGGCAACGTGGCATACGCTTTGAGAAGCGTCAGACGATCTCCATTCATTTAAAGCGTTTAAGAGCTTTATGCTTTACGTAATGCGCGTGAAAATTTTAAGGTTTTTAAAAATTAGACTATGTATGCAGCACACTTGCGACTGTTAACCAGCTGGACGCTCCAATCCCTAAGTGTTCAAGGGACGAAATTATGTTTGCCATTAGAAAATTATAAAAACATAAGGCTCCAGGATATGACCTTATCACTGCTATCTTACTAAAGCAACTACCAAAAGAAGCTATTACCTTCCTAATGTATTTGTTTAATGCCATACTACAGCGAACCTATGTTCCTCAACAATGGAAAGTAGCACAAATTATAATGCTCCTCAAACCAGGAAAGCCCGAAAATGATGTCAAATCCTACAGGCCTATAAGTCTTCTTCCAATATGCTCAGAGATCTTAGAGACTTTATTGCTTATAAGTTGAATTCCAATCATAAACAAAAGAAACATCATCCCTTTGCACCAATTTGGGTTCAGAAAGCAGCACAGCACCATTGAACAGGTACACAGACTTGTCGAAAAAATCCATCATACCTTCGAGAGAAAGGCTTACTGCTCTGCCATCTTCTTAGACATCTCACAGGCCTTTGATCGCGTGTGGCATCAGGGTTTACTAGCAAAAATCAAGGTATCTTTACCGACAAACTATTACTTGTTTCTGCGATCTTATCTGGACAACAGACATTTCTACATCAAACAGCGTGATGAAGTCACTGAGCTGCGACAAATCAAAGCGGGAGTGCCACAGGGCAGTGTCCTAGGGCCAACCCTGTACTTGCTCTATACTGCTGACCTACCGATCAATGACGAAGTCCTGACTGGTACATTTGCAGACGATACAGCAATGCTGGCATCAGATCCTTGTCCAACCTCTGCCTCAACCAAACTACAAGCAAGCCTTAACTTAATAGCTGAGTGGCTTAAAGATTGGAGAATAAAAGCCAATGAAGCCAAATCGGTCCAAGTTACTTTTACTACATGTAGGGATACCTGCCCTCCAGTTACCCTGAACAATATAGAAATACCACAGTCGAATGACTGTCGTTACTTGGGTATATACCTAGATAGACGCTTAACATGGAGAACTCACATTTTTAACAAGCGCAAAGCCTTAGGAATTAAACTACGCTGTCTGTACTGGATGATTAAGAAGAAATCTATACTCTCACTGGAAAATAAACTTCTGTTGTATAAATGTATACTGAAGTCAATATGGTCTTATGGCATTCAGCTATGGGGAACAGCAGCCAAATCAAATGTTGACATCTTACAACGATTCCAATCCAAAACACTAAGACGTATAGTAGATGCACCTTGGTATGTTACAAATGAGAGTATTCACAGAGATCTGAAAATAAAAACAGTAGCTCAAGAAATCAAGGACAGCATTGAAAAGTACTCAAACAGGTTGAAGAATCATACTAATCCATTAGCATCAGAGCTAATGTCAAATGAAGTAACTTTTAGAAGACTAAAACGAAGGGCTCCTTAAGACCTACTTAAAAATAAATAGCGAAAACGAATATAAAGGTGGGGCACTGGCCTTATCTCGAGCAAGATTAAATTGAATATAAAAATATTGCTGGATGTCTACCAGACAGTTGCAGTAAGAAAAGGAGATAAAAAAAAAAGTTTTTAAGGACGGTGCAAGCATCTGAAAAGAACAAAACTTTGTACGAATATTATTTCAAGAAAAATATTCTACAACATTATTTGTATCACTTTCGTAACTACGGAATCAGTTATCGTGGAGACTACAGCGTAGCTGCGAATCGTGTTTGCTGTTGGTTTTCTTTTCACTTACTCCACTTTAGGCATTTACTTGGTGTACTGGTGCGCGCCCTAGACTACAGAACCAGCGGTTGCGGGTTGGAATCCCGCAAACAAATAGAGGGAAATGTTTGTGTGAGGAGACCGAACGTTTGTACCTAAATCATGGATGTTTATAACCTATTTGAGCATATGTATCCGTTAACTTAGTCGCTACCATAGCATAACTAACCGTAAGATTCGTTTGGGGCTAGGTAATTGGCGTGATAGTTGGAACTATTTATTTATTACTTTTATTTCGATGACAACCTACGTAGTTTAGTTGCTTGCTCACTGGTTTTCAAGGTGTCGCCATCTCTAAGGTCCCGGGTTCGATTCCCGGTCGTGTCAATATACAAATAAAAAAAAAACATAGTTTCTATTTTGTCTCGAGTCTGGGTGTTGTGGTACAACTGTTTCTGATTTCCATAACACAAGTGCTTTAGCTACATACTTTGGACTAAGAGCAATGTATGTGATGCTGTCCAATATATATTTAGTAATTTATTATCTTATAAACTGTATGTGCTGTTAATGTTAAATGAGTAGGTATTAACGTTAAAATGAGTCTGTCAAAGACTCCTAGCATTTCCTTACCTGTAAACATTTCTCCCTCTGACTTCAATAGAATCGCTTGGCATTCGATTTTTTTACCTTTCTCGATAAAATGTAGCGATTACTGGCTTCAGCGATAAGTTCTTTTGTTGTGCGTCGGCTCAGCGCTTGATCGATAGTCGATTGTCGATATCGTCACCGTGGACAAAGGCGCCGAATGCATCACTAGATTGGGGTGTTATTCAGGGTGCGCATCTACTTTTTCCCCGTAGCATTTTCCGGGTTATCAATTAATAACCTATATTATCAAAGCTCTTTGTGTACATCACTACTTACGTGTTCTTAGTTGCCAGTGTTTTTAATGAGTTCAGTAGTTATTGCGAAACCATTACTTACTATACAATAGTTCTTCTACCATTTGTAAAGGCCAATGTTTGTTTTGTTACGTACGAGTGCGACAAGTTTCATTTTTTCTGGCCAGGCCCCGTAGCCAAGTGGCAATTTATTCTCAAGCGAAGTTCGTTATCGCTAACAAAATGGATGAAAGTAACATAAGCCATCGAAACATCACGTGACTTTTGCATACATATTTTGACATTTCGTTGGCGATAGCGAAGTTCGCTCCGGAAAGATTGGCATTTGGCTACGGGCCCTGCTCATGGAATCTCTCAAAACTTCAAAACACTGAGAAATCGCAGCAGTTAATAATTTCCCATCAAAACACGATCGTTTCTATTGCGTTAAGATACCGACTTCCCCTATTTACACGTGCTGTTATTTGCATAAAGATTTCTTTTCGGGGGTAGTACAAAAATAAAATGTCTAATTCTGTGCCGGTTTCCTTTTCACCCCACAGAATCGACGTTGACGAATGTTTTTGCCCGGCTGATATTATTTTAGAAGTCTTTTTGTGTACTGCTTAAGAGGAACGATTCGTAATGACCGCTTTTTGGAATGTTGGAAACATCTTTTAATGTTGTGGAGTTGAAAAAGTTTTAATTCTGATTTCATATTTACTACTTTGATTTACTTACTGGGCTTACTGTTTTTATTTTATTGTAGACAGTATGCCATAATGTCTTATTGTATGTGTTATTGACATAGCAAACATTTTATTAATGATACTAATAATAATGCGATTATTTAGGAATTTAAAAATCTATACAAAATGTACCAAAGGCAACTTATTTTAAGTGTTAGTAAGAAAGCAATAATTCAATTAAATTCAAATCAATAAAAGAGGACGCACCATGTATTACTTTAAGCATTATAAATGTAATAATGAAATTAATGAACAAATTATTATTTAAAAAATAATAATGATAAATGGCTTCCGATACAACTCCTGTGCTATAGATAGTCATAGCATAAAAGAGTCCCATCGGTTTTAAAAGACGTTTACTTAAATAAGTCAAATTACAAGTAATTCAAGGCATTGTTATATTATAAACATAGAGTTCAATCACGTTTGTAGTGCCTTTCCAAAAGTGTAAAGTTAAAAAGATGAAAAGTCTTTGATTTTATTAAATTACAGATTCGTTTCAACTCTGGAGATCAAGTGATGCCCTTCTTAGGTATTTTTTATGATCGATAGTCGGAAGCATTTTCAGTTTATTTTCCATGAGTGTTTTTAATATTTTATTCATTTCTGAGACAAAAAATACACATAACATAACCATGATCCAAGTACTCTTAACCCCCAAAAAACTTCTACATAATCTTTACCTAACCACAATCCGGAGTAGATTACAACAAAAAATGACTGGCAACAAAAAGTTCGGAGCTTATTAAAAAACCATTACCATCTTATAATTACATACACCCACATCCAAAAGACCAATCCCATTAATATTTGTCTGACATTGAGTCACGCACACAGATGGGAGCGTGGCTCACGCACGATCGCTCACTCATGGGACCCACACATTGACACTGTGTGCGGATATGATGGTAGTTTTGAGTGTGTTTTGGGGTTACCCGCTTATTTGATTTACCTTGAATTTGGTGGCTTATTTATTTTTAATGTTTTTGTTTGTAACAAATTAATTTTATTGTGACGATTTTTGAATTACGAACATTTTTCAGTCTTGTCAAAAGTTAGAAAATCTAATAATAATTTAAAGACCATATAATCTTTACCGGGCAAGTGCGAGTCAGACTCGTGCAGTAAGGGTTTTGTACCAACTTGTTTGTGTACAAACGCAACAAAAGGTTTTAATTACTAAGCAGTTTCAATCAATCAATATTTTTCCTTACTTGTACTGTAACATTTTACTTCTTTTCCATTATTCCAAGTCGATGGGAAGTAAATTGGCGAAATGATATAAAATAAGGCTCAGGCTTTGGACTGCTTTAACCTACTCATAAAAGCTTAATTTTTTTGCAGCTTCAATGGACCAACGACATAAGTACTTGATGTTAATTTTAAATTCATCCCTTCACGCGTTCCTGAGATAAAGGTTCTTGACAGTCAGACGGACAGACGGACTTCAAATTGAACCTAGAAGGGTTCTTTTGAGGTACGGAATCATAAAAATAAATCAAAGTAACCTAACTAATATAAATTGAGTTTTCTAATCGAGAATCGAGCGAAGAGCTTTTCGTTAGCTATCTTGCATTGATACTTGTCATACTTTCGGTACCAATAAGCTTTCAATATCATTATTTTATCTAAGGCATACTGTTAAAATTGATTACCTACATTCACAAGCGTCACTACGATTATCATAACTTTCTACTAAACCGATATCCAACCAGGCAGAGCTAATTACATTAGTCTTATCAATTACCCCAAAGTTACCATCCCGAAGTACATAACAAGACTCGCTCGTCCCGAACCCAAGTCGCTATAAGTTCAGACCAATAATTTCCCCAACTACGTACTTTTACTTCGAAAGTAAGTTGAGTCCAATTAACTGGCAACATTCTTGGAGATCTCGCATCCCTTTCGCGCGTATTCTCCTTTCCTTTCTCACCCGAGGTTACGTTGGCTTGGCCCACATTAATTAAACGTCTCGGGATAGAGCGCCAATCAAACTTTGACCGCCGCTAAGCCGATGAAGCCAAACTTATTATGTGGTATTAAAATTCCATTTTTATATCCAAATTGAAATGGATCCGTAATAACGTAATAACCACTAATAGGTCAAAAAAACTGTTATCAGAAGCTCATGCATTAGTGTTCCGCCCGAAATTGGTAATCGAGGCGTATGAGTAATCATTTATTCATTAATGAATGAAGCTCATATCGAATACAAAGGCGACACATGACGCGTGCACATGTGCGTCGAGCCCATAAATCATAACGTATCTTTATATCTACTTATGCGTAGGGAGTAGCCTCGTCGATAGAGAAGCGGAAAAAAGCCCCCCGTTTCCTGGCCGGGATCACACATGACCGGGCTGTCTATCTGCCAGACCCATGTCAAATATTCTCTGGAGCGGAGACCGCCCCTCTCGGCTTTTGGGGGGTGCCCCCTGGGGCACGCCGTCCCGCGGCGAGACTCATCTTGGCCCTCTAATGCGATCCGCGCCACGTATTATGTCTAGATGAATTTTTATTTTTTTTACCCACAACTCCTGTTTTCTGATTTCGCACAGTATTCAGATTCCATTACGAGGGAGAGAAAAGAACGCTCTCCGTGATTGAATATTTTCATTAAGATTTTCGCAGTGGCGTTGAAAAATCGCCCGCCCGGCACCTTTCATAACTTTTCACTTCGTGATCCAACGCAATTACTCACTTTCTATCGCCTTCTCAAATATTCATTCGTGCTTTTCCTGCTGCAAATTATAGTAATGGCCCGAACAAAACTGGTAATTAGCCTCCGTGTAAGGGAGGGCTTTCATTTCTGTAAAAGGGATGCCTGTTTCTGTTATAATTTTTTAAAAGGTGGTTCTAATTGATAGTTTTAATTTCCTTGATGGCGCCTCGAGTATACTTGCAGTAGTTTTCTTTGTTCGTGAGTTTTTGCAGACACCCTTGGTCTCGAAGACCGTGTGTATTGTTAGTAGTTTGGATGCCACTGACTCTGCAGGAGTAGTATGTGGTGTCGACAAGCGGAGCCGGGCGGCGTACAAAGCTGGCCCTAACAAAGACGTCACCGGGCGGCTGACTGCGACGCGGAGTTATGGCACCCATTGTGCACAACAATACCCAACAAACGAGTTTGTATAAGCTATTAGGTACGCGCATTAATATATATTTTTTGTTCGCCCGAAAATTTAGCATTCCATTACGAGGGAGAGAAATGAAACGCCCGCCGCATGAATTATATTAAAATATATTTGAATATTTCATTTGACACCTTTTTTGCGGGCGGAATTTCGTTCAATCCCGGTTGGGCCGCGTAATTTTTGGCGTACACCAAAGCGGAGTTTTGTGAATAACATTCCATTTGGATGCGAAACACGACGGGTATCAGCGTCGACACAGCGCTGACTGATGGCGTCGGTACACGATATAAATTCTTTTTGAGATCCAGCCGGATTTGAATGATATAATTCCTATGTGTGTAATAATACGAATGCTCGCAGGCCGCTTTTCATCAACTGAAAATGAAAAGAGAAAAGAGTCTGTCCGTTCGCCTAAATGTTACGGTCATGAGGCCGAAATATAAAACAAAGGACACACCAGCTTCGCAATATGGTTATTTCATGTTGCATGATTTGTCGACTTTGTTTTTGGCAGTATTTCAACTAGCAAATCTTTGTTAAAGATATTAGCAATCCCATGCCTAAAGGTCGTGAAGTCGAGGTTGTAACTAGCGAGTATTTTTGGTACTTTTCCAAGATGTTAGGAACTAAATCATAGCGTTAAAGGAAACAGCTTTCTCCCAATGTCTCTGTCAAGGAATTGTGACGAAAATTGGGTTAAAAGAGTTCCATAGTAGAAGTAAATGTATACGGAAAAAGTCATTAGGCATGTCCCTATATTCGAGTTGTTACATATAGCAGCCCGCCCAGACCACACCAATGATTAATGAATGGCATATCAAAGCATGAAAGGCGGCCATGTTTTTTAGTTTTTTTTCGTTTTCCGTTTAGTTCCGCTCCCCGGTTTCCTGCGAGTTTGATCGATATGAAGTGTAATTATTTGATAACCATCGAACAATAATTGTTGGCCGACGAATCCGAAATGGATTCAGATTATTTACGTACCTACGTTTGAGACGGGATATTTATTAAACATAATTAATAAGTACTTGGCACCTAATTTGTAAGATGCGTGGTTGCGAAAGCGTGTAGTTATCTTGAGCCGCATTTATTTTAGGTCGATTAAACATGATTTATTTCGCGAACGCCATTTGAACAAAGTGCTATTTACTAATTACGTGTTGGTGAACTCGGCCCTCAGCGAATACATTTTGTCCGCGTAAAGCTTTTTACATAAAAAGTTGTAAAAATGTAAACACGGAGTACACTTTACATATTTGGAAAATGAGTATTTGTACATTAATCATGTATGGTGAGTTGGTGACCGTAATTATGGGTTTGCGTGTGTCATACATAGTAGATCTTTATGTTATCAATGCCAACAAATTGCTGCGTGACATAACCACAGTACAATACTTAAGCAGTAAAGAATCTCTTTACAAATACTCATCAAAATCATTTTCGCCCTAATATTGAATGGAATATTTGCATAGCTGCTAGTAGACACGAGCTTAACAGCTACATTACATAGCAAGTAAGTTAGGTTAGTTATTCCGATGTGAAAAAGTGGTAGTAAGTATTATCTATTACACAAAAATAAATCTGTGGGTCGAATCAAAATCAAACTTACACTTATAAAAAAATATAGCAAAAGCCAGTCCTCGCCTATGAAACGGTTATGAGGATAGTTTTTTAGGGGGTAATAATTATAAAGCAATAGTTTTTAATATTTTTTGTAACACTCACAGCATTTTTTCTTATTTATATAAGTTTAAATAAGAAACCAAAAATGTCGCTGCCGTCACGCAATGACGTAAGACAAAGAGACCAAGAGCTTCACATGGGTGAATGGACTGCACGATAGCTCAGTTAATAAGAGCGTTGACCCGGTTAGCCAAAGGTCGTAGGTTCAAATCCCACCCGTGTGCGAATTTTTGGTTTCTTATTTAAACTTATATTCATTTTAAAGCACTGTACACATTAAAAAAAAACAATTTTCCTTAGCTGTGTTTTTTAACTGCACCGTGTTTGTACTGTATACATTTCGGTTTTTTAACTGTGGCGACCCTTGAGGCCATTACAATGTCATCAGTTTTCCAGCGGCGTTTTTGTGGTTTCCATCGTATAGTTGTGTCATGTAACGGAATAGATGGAATATTACAGAGGCACTACGATTCCGATTACGACATTAATGTCACACTACTATATTTTTAGAATAAAAGCCTTGATGATGTATGTTTTACGAGCTTAGTCAGTAAAATAATCAGTTTTTTAAAATTATAATTTGTTTGCGTTCTGTCGTTTGTGACCGTTTGATTTCACACATCATATTCTCAAGAAACATGGATTAAAGACATTCTATATTTTGGTCCAAAAATAAAGCTATCACACACACAAAGTTTATTTATTATTCCGTAATTTAAATATCAATTAAACTCATTACGAACGATCGACCTTTGGTACCGAGACACCGTCGGAAACCACCAATTTTATTTACGACGTGTAAGCGTTTAAGAGAAATTGCATTAATATGAATACCCGTTTGATATCGTGTACGATGTTGCAATACACTGAGTGGCCATTGCGGATCCAAAAAACTTAAATAAACACCCATGGAAATGCAAAAGGAGCTTTAACTCGTAAAAAATAGGGTCACATTTCGTTTGGAGATACGTCGAAAAAATCCGTCGATGTGGTCGCGATGAAATGTATGAAATTGTAGGACATGAATTATGGATTGTCGATATCGCTTCAAGCTGTTGCAGTATTTTTTCGTGTACCGCGCGATACCGCAACGAATTAAATTAAAAGCTCTTTTCACTTGTCATCCCTTGATGAATTCGGTATTTAGGCGCGCGTTCGATGGCGGTTATTACTTTTAACGCGTGTGTAGATGCCGGATTTTTTGGTATTCGAATTTTAAACAATGTTGCTTTACTTCTTTTAAAGATAATTTTCTTTTGGTTCAAATAAAAAGAGTTTGATCACTTCTGTTTAAGCTATTGTTGTTTCTTGCCAATGACGCAGAGACGTAGATTGCAAAGCTTAATTAGTGATTGAGTTAGCGATCAATAAATCAGAGTGGCTGCCGACAACTAAGTTTATCAGAGTCAGGGGCTGACTTTGCTGCAATTACTTGACCTACCTTTTTAATGAAACTCAAGATACCAAGGCTAAAAAACTTAACTTTGTATTACTTTGATAGTTTATTTTACTCTTGGTAAAAACACTTCTTATTTTGTGACTGAATGCTTTAATAATATTATTATAGCCGTGTTCAATCCCTTATTAATTACAAATTAGCCGTCTTAAGCGAGTGCTGAACATATGTTTAATTATTATAAGTAAGGCAGTGTCATCGAATTCATTACGCAAAACTTTGAACCAACTAATCATATCGATTATTAGTATCTAGAACTATGGTATTTACTTCGTAAGAGTATTTATATTTGAAAGCTTATTTAAATTTCGAACAGCATCTATTGTGCCAATTTTGGATTACTGTCTGGCTTTGATTATTTACAAAGTCGTGCCCTCAAAAACAACTTAAACCGCGTTCACACGGTGTGCAAACAGGGCGAGGGTCCCTTTCGAGCTGTGTGCATGAGCCCTATCGGGTTCGTAATCGGTACAAATGCGATCCGAGATAGTAGCGTGGAGCTTGCTCAATATTTTAGCACACCGTCTATCCAGATAAATGTAGTCCGACCTTTAGGTCTAAGCAGATTAGTTTCGACGATTGTTGAATGCTCCCAGCGAACTATTGCATGGATTTACAGGTTGATGATGGAAGTACATTTCAGATCTAAAATCCTTTATTGTCAGTGATACAACACTAATAGACGTGACAACTTGATAGACAAAATGATAATTTCAGGTCATCAGATGTTTTAAGTCCAAATGTGATGATGTCTTGATCTTAGGTTGAGATCTTTTACTACTAAAATTTATTTATTTATCACTACCTAAGTACATTATGTATTAATGACATGGAGTGGTCAAAAAGAGCCTTACACATTCAAAGTCAAAGTCAAAGTCAAAAATAATTTATTCAATTTAGGACAGAAAATGCCACTTATGAACGTCAAAAATTTAAAAATCAGTAAAATATTGGCCCTTATTGTTGATATTAATCAACCATCTACATTTTCGCGCAGTCAGTAGTAAGATTTTGAAACGGGGCTGTTGATTTTGAAACCGTAGATAGACAGTTCACACATCCAGCAAAATGTTCATTGCTCTAGCAGTTCTAATTTAAACTTGAACACTGGCGCAAAAAAGCGCTTCAATAACAAAGCGCGATAACGCGCGTGTCCACACCGCGCCGGGAAAGTAAGCCGGCCCGATTTCGTAGCTGCCCTCCCGGCGATGATTTATGTCGCCCCCGCCGACACATGCAGCGCTGCGCCCGACGCGACTAAAGCTGCGATTTTGAGGATCCGGGATTATGAGTCGGCGGGCAAAACGCGGTGTTTTAACGCTCGTCTGGCTATTGAAAGATGTTATAGATCTGTGGTTACTCCTTGACCTGTAGTCCGCGGACCCTTGAAGGTCAGCAAGTATGTGTAGGGGGACTATGGACATTAAAATTAAAAAATAAATGCCAGTTAAATTGTGCTTCATTTCTAGGGGTCTGTGAAATATAAGAGGTTAAGAAATGCTGCTCTTGATGACCCGATTGTACTGTAATATAGACTATATTACATAGAAAAGATTCAATATTTTTCAGTCTTCGACTTACCTCCTGCCTCAAAAAGTTAATTTAGGTTTGCCAATATTTATAATAACTAAGTTTTCACAATACGTTAAGTGTTCCTAACTAAAAGTTCATGTTCATAGACAAAAAAATAAACGCTATTTCGATTATCCCACGAAAGTGATTAAGAAAGCGTCGCCAACCTAATTAAACGAAGCAAAAGGAAAACGCCAACGTTTGTCCGGAGCTAATAAACGCTGGCACATATTTATATCTGACCTAAAAACATTTAATAGCAATACCCAACCTAAGATGTTGCGGGCTTCTGCAACGTTGTCCCCTTAATGTTCTTATTACGTACGTTTAAATCTGACGGCGGGATCATGTTTTATGCATCTGAGAGCGCGATGAAACCGCTAGCGTAATATATACGCCAGTGTAATATATAAAGCCTCAGTAAGGGATTTTATGCCGAGTTTGCTTCTAAATTTTTGGAGGAATGCAATATGTATTTCAAACGCTAAGCAAGTGAAGCCCAATGACAACCCACTCTCAAATAACTATACAACATATTCAAGCAATACGTACTATTTGATAAGCAAGCATGCTTTAATTATTTCAACGAACTCCAGAAGTACGATATCTTGTCAAAAATCGCAATTTCGTCAGTATCAGACTGCTCAACCGTTCCTAGGGGGGTATGGCATGACACTGAGAGTTGCGGGACATTTTAAGTCCCTATGTTGTCAACATATGGGGACTTTCAAACTAATTAAGCGTATACATTGTCGCTAAACTTGCAATGTTAAAAATATCTCCTACAGTCAACCAACAATGAATAAAGTATCACTTGAAGTGTTTGTTAAAATTAGTGCCATGTTTGAGCTTTGTTTTTGTACGGCATAGAAACCTTATTTGTATATTCTTATGTTCATCTCAGAGATATTTCATTTACGGTAGTATGTTTGTGTTCCCCAACTATTGATAACAAGGATTAACTTTAAGACCGCCTCCCCAAACTATGGGAGCGTAACGTTATGATTCATGACATCCGCACCAAATGTTCATTGAACAATACCGTCTGCATTCTTGAATGCATCCCAAAACAGAGCGCAGTCGGTGAGGCCGTTATCAATTCCACAAGCAACAAGTGGCCAATAATTTTGAATCTGTTGCAACGGCCATGCTCGCTACCCAATGGTCTCTTATTTCACGTTCCTTCCAGAAAAAAAAGAAAGATTTTCTAACCGGTCAAAGGCTATCGTACCTCGATGACATTACATTCGCACCTCATTTGTCTCAATCACAAATGGCAACAAAACGTTCAGTTTGTCATCGACCTTACCTTTTTCTTTTTTACAAGCTTATGAATATTGTCGTTCGAAGAAACAGCGCTATTCGCAATGTAATCCCCGCTCCGTGTTAGTATTTCTTCGAAGTTTGCGTGTTTATCTTGTACGGCAAGTCGTTTTGCGTGTTCCATTTGAAAATAATCAACTAAGTTTGGCTTTGTTGCTTGCAAAAGTTCGTTTTCAACTGTTTCTATTTCTATCAGAATGTGGTTACCTCTACGTTATATGTAGTTGTTTAAAGTTCAATAAACCTTTAGAGAATCACATAATTTATAACACATTTAAAATGTAATCAGATTTAATATAGATATTAGGTATCATTGATGTCTTTATTAAATTATTAAAGAAGCACCTCTAATCAACATCATCTCCAGATGTCAGTAAATTGAGTCATATCTTTGCGAAGATCAACACACGTCACCCATCGTTCTCACTACAATCAATTAAAACGCCGAAATAATTGTTTCAGTCGAGACAGCAGATGTATTTATTAAAAGGCAGTTATGACTTAGAGGTCTTAGCATCTAAAACACAGCAATGTTTGTCCAGACATCACGATAATCGATTAATTTTCTTAAGTCAAGTAATAAGAGACGTGCAGTTTCAACTTCAGATTTGTCTTTTTTGTAACTCAAATAAATTACAGTTCAGAGCATCTTCTAAACCGTGTATAATAGGCTTCGCATCTTCCTCGAAGAATAATGATTACAAAATGAAAAAGGCCCGCGGCGTCTTAAATTATTTTAATTGGCTTCGGTAGCTGTTCGAATCGCGTCTCAGCACACGGACATAAGCACGAACACAGTTTATGACATATCCTCATACGTGTATATTTCGAATATTAAACCGAGTTAAATATAGCAATCTCCTTCGTCGACTAGAAGATCATCTCATTAAAGGGCAAGCTAAAAATACTTTGGGGATGTCAGCATTCTGATACTAATTTTAACTGATATTTTTTTACGTACTTCATTTTTATTTAAGTATATTGTCGTGACTAAATGTATAAATAATTACAGTATCGTGGATATTGTAATGACATTATAACGATTGCAATTTTGTTACAATTACAGTTCTTTATTACTTCGTTGACTTCTGCCACTGCGCTTTACATAAACTTTGTAACTACCGACAGCCAAGAGAAATGCCCAACAAGCAAAAACAATTAACAAATTGATAAGCTCAAAACAATTTTCAATTAACTCCGCCGGGAGTGTTCGCCGTTTACAAATAACCACCATTTATCAGAAATGCCTATGCAGTTTTTAACGTCTGGCCGGTAGGGTTGCCTCACGAAATTAAGCAAGATTTTTAGTTCTGTTTTCGATTCGTATTCTCATTTGTTTTTATGCCATTCCAGAGAGGAAGCGGGGCCGGCAGACGTACACGCGGTACCAGACCCTGGAGTTAGAAAAGGAGTTCCACTTCAACCGATACCTGACGCGGAGGAGACGGATCGAAATAGCGCACGCGCTGTGCCTCACCGAGAGACAGATCAAGATCTGGTTCCAGAACCGGCGCATGAAGTGGAAGAAAGAGAATAAGACCAAAGGAGAGCCTGGCTCCGGAGACGAGCCTGACAATATGAGCCCGCCCACGTCGCCGCAGTAACAACCCAGCCTCGATCGCTCGGTTCACACCAAGGAACCTATTCAGACCCTCAACGAATCGTTCCCGTGTCCATTTTAGTTTCGTCGTATCGTTGATGTTGCGTTCGCTTCGGCATCATGGTGAATCTGAAATTATCGATCAGGAGACCGGAGTTACTAGAACAGTTTAATTTGTATAAATTGTATGTTGGACTTTTCATGATAATATTACATTATAACTAATACGTAACCTAGTGATTACGAATAAAGAGTAATGATAGTGTGATGAAGAGATTTTTACAGTTGTTAAGTATAAATTAATTTATAGAACAATCTCAATACCAATTATTACCAAAAACGCAGTGTATAATGATTAGTAAACTGCATGAACATTTATGTGATTATATAGCTGGATAACTTCTGGATTATAAAATTAACGATTGGTAACCATGATGTATATTTTTTGACAAAGTGCTTAACGTAAATTTTCCTTTTTAAACTTTGGCCTTTCATGTTTGACCTTCTGAACTATTACTATTTCTGAACCAAACCTAACCTGTTCCATGCTGTTTAAGGATGCTAAATTGACTTAATTTGTGATTTCCGTTGAGCACTTTGTACAAAAGTCTACCAAGTTTTTTGATTTCTCATTATTTTGATTCACAAAACCATAAGGACCTCTTATAATTAACCATTGATAAGAAGGCAATTAGTATCCATATTGTTATTATTTAATATATTTGATGTTTTATTTCTAATTAAGCTATCGAGATACTATTCTGTACATACATGATAATTTTAGAATTTGTAATGTACAATTGTTTTAGTGTGAATAATATAATTGAGATTACTTTGTGAAACAACGACTTTTCGCGTTTCAAATACTGAATAATGAGTGTTTATTTTGTGAAACTTATCTGATTTTACTTATGATTCTACATGATTTGTAGTTTTGGAAAAGGCCAGTTATACAAGTGCAATGTATACGATTTTTCGATGACACATATACGTAATTAATACTGATAATAACGTCATAGGAAATCTATTATTATTATTGTAAAATGTTACGAGATTGAAACATATAATTTAGAAAAAATGATAATCGTGATTCTCGATATTCTTTGATAAAATCTATTTCATGAACACAAATGAATGTAGTGCCATTCAATGGGATGAAAATGCTAAAAGACAACTTGGACTTGGAAGTATAGAAGACGGATAGTCGGATAAGTCTTTCACGACTTTGTATAATAATAAAACAAAGGTTACCTTCAACTTTGTAGGTGCAGAGAATCTTAATAGTTAATACTTTATTTGAGTCTTTTACGGAACGTATGAGGTTATATGTACACAGTATACCAAAGCTAGGAAATAACTGCTGGTTGTTAAATGTTTACTTAAAGAATAATGTAATGGTGCAGACGATGCGTCACCACAGTCGTACTACCAGACACCGATTACTAAAGGTATTTTTATAAAATCATTGCCTATGGAACCCAAATACGTAAAAGAGATATCGTACACTGAATATATTTACTCGTAACACGATAGTCTTACGGATATTATTAAAATTGAAGAGTGAAATTGTGAAGTTTGTGATTTTTTTCAGGATTCACGTTATACGTTTTTCTTAATAATGTAAACTATTTGTAAATTATTATTTTTTCAACTAGATTGTAACTAGTGAATGTTTTCTAAGAACTCAGTGAGCCGGTTTCATTTTATAAATATTTTTTTTTTTAATTTTGTGCTGTGTTCGTTAAGTAAATGTAAATTGTAATAATTGTATATTGTCGATAATATTCAATATTTATTTATTGTTTCGCTTAATTGCGTTCGCTTACGTGTAATTCTTTTTGTCTTACATTGGGTGAAATGGTTGTACTGGATCGCTGTCTGGCTGGGATGCATTTTTGTTAATTATTTAATAAATATTTTTAACTTTGCTCAAATATCTGATGTTTGTATTGTATATTTTTCGTAGCAGTAAGAATTGTTTTGTCACCTAACATCAACAGTAACAATGTGCGTTCCAAGAAAGATGTATAGAGTTTGTATTCGTAAAGTATGATTTGCTGACACCAAGTGCAATTTGATTGTGAACTAAATTCTAAATAATCCCTTGCCAGATAGGAACTCGATTTTGACTTGTAAATTCAGGTTAGGTTTATGTCGAAATTGTTAAATTTAAGTTTCAATCGTTAGGTCTACTGAACTGTCCTCGAATTTCGGAAATTAGGTTTGTAGAGAGAAATGGGAACCTAATTTCAACGATTTTATTTACCATTTATGTCCTATCGATTCAAAATTTATGAAATATAACTATAATTAGTAACTTAATAAGGTTAGGCGAGACGATATTGTCATAAATATATAAATACATGAAATTAATAAAGCATAATGATTGTATTTAGAGATATTTTTTATTTTCACTGCCTCCTGTGGATATTATAAAAACACTGCTATGATAAACAATTAATTATACTTTTGAAAGGTAATTTAACAATATTGGCTACTCGTCTGACGACAAACTTAATAGTTTTTTGATACTAAATAGATATTTTTTACATAACTTTGTAAGACATGTTTATAAAAGATGATAGTAATTAAGTATATAGTATAAACCGAATCTCGTATTTCAAGACCGAGACAACGTCATTATAATACGTTCCTAACGACAAAATAATGATTCGCGTGATAGGCGCGGTTCCTTCCGTGTCAGCCACGGGTGATTGCCCCCACCCTAGCCCAAATCTCGAAATTACTTTTGTTTTTTTTCTTTTCCACGATACACTAGGTGTGGCTAGCAGTAATGCGTTTTTAATAATCCCCTACCAGCGCTGAAGGCGGCCATTTGTTCAACAGAACTAATGCGAATTTGACAAGTTCGAAATTAGCGCTATTACAGCATTTTAAATGGCGTGTCTGTTTCGCCGGTAGGAAGTCAGTCACTATTTTATATAAAGCAAGGACGTTTTTCGTATAATTTCGATGCAGCATTTACCTTTTTACTTGACATATTATGCCACTTAGTTTACAGATGCAAGTCACTGAATGACTTCAGGGTTTTCTGACGAAAAGCAGTTCCGTTTCAGTCTATACGTTAGCATGGAGACGAATTGAAATCACGCATGCGCTGTGCCTCACCAAGAGAGATCAAGATCTGGTTCGGATACCGGCGCATGTATGGGAAGAAAGACAAGTAGACCAAAGCAGAGCCTGGCAACGGAGTCGAGCCTGACATCAGATCACAGGCTGAGATTCTGACACTATGATCTAGCTCACGTGATCGCAGTAACAACCATCCTAGATAGCACGAACCACACCAAGAACACGTTTCAGACCCTAAATAATCTTTACCGTGTCCACTTTTCATATAAGTTTGATGTAGCACATTAATGATCACAGTGCGGGCGTTTTCAGGCTTTAAAAGTATTAGGTATCCCGCTGAAATTCATGCCAATCCATCGCCTAATAATATGGGATGCGCTGAAATCAGGAACAAAAATTTAATGCTCCTTGCTTAACTTATCCAGGTAGATAATACCTATTCTATATGACTAAAGGAGAGTTTATACTCTATTTACCACAATAATTTTTCATCAAATCAAAACTCGAACGGATGCAAACAGTCCAATTTCTCTTAATTCATCATCCACTGTATGTTGACCTCGGTTGTCAATACATTCGTCCACAAAAGTGGGTCAGTCGTTCTGGTCATTGTCCTCAATGTGTGATAAGTGTGATTGATGACAAGTGACGAAATGGCATTGCACTTGCTTCAAAGTTCACGGTCACAATGTCTGATAAATTTAATTAATAATTTTACTCTGTCTAGAAGTTATGTCTTGATACATTTCAAATGTGTGTTTTTGTGTAAAGTGATGTAATATTTTTTTTTTAATTGATTAAGTAATGACACAAATGTGTATTGCTATTAAGATATACAACCTTAGGATAGGAGAGGCAAATATAGTCAACTGATTATTTAGGAGGATCAACCGTTGGAAGTAATTCTGTAGTAAAAATCAGTGAGCATTCACAGTACCTATATATTCTTTCTTAGGTGGAAATTGGTATGTACTTAAATAATGATATAGTTTTGTGTATAAAGCACGGAGTTATAAGTTTATAAAATTTGCCTTAACATCAAAATTAGGTAACTTAAATAAATTGTATGTTTATATTATCTGATTAAAATATTCACCTTTTATTAATTTTGGTATCTCTTGTAAGGTACAATCTTATTGGTACACATTAACTAATACGATTATTGGTCTTATTGGTAAAAAAACATACTTAATCAATTGGTTTATAACCTGCTGCTATATAAATAATTGCCGCACAACTTATGATATGGTTGTGTGGCCTTGATGAATTATAATAATGTAAGTACAGGATACTAACATGGGATAAATCTTTTATCACTTCCAAAAAAAATGTCTTTTTAACTTCAATAAATAAATGTATTTAAATATTGTTGTGTAATGTGATATAATATGAAGTTTTTATCAAGAAACGTATTTATAAGCGAATTAAGTATAACAATTTTTATTTGATATAACCTACTTTAATATTCTAAAAAAAATCGCTCTCTGGTACTAAGGCACCATATCTTAGTACGAAAACCCGATATTTTAAGGATTTCGAAATATGTCTAATAATAAAAGATTTTTTATATTCGCTTTTAAACTTTTTCCTAGAATATTTGAAGTTCGTAACATCATTATCACATTGTATAAGTACTTATATTTGTGTCATCTATGAATACTTAATTATGATAAATAGCTTAATATTTTAACTGTGTAGGAATGATTAATTGATTATGATTTATGTGCGAAAAGATGAGTTTATACAATCTAACAATTCTACTAGATAACTGGTATGGCCGAAAAATGTTACATTGTTATTGTTTGTAACATAACTGTACTGTGAAGCAAAACATTTACATTAGCCTCACTAAACTCATTAGGATCCTCGAAATGTTTATTAAATAATTGAATACGAACTATGTAATTAAAATCTGAAAACTCTAGTAGTACCAAAGAGAATATGTACTCATATAAATAGTTCTGATATGAGATTGCTATCAATAAATCACAGCCAATTAAAATAGTTTCCAAAAGTTTACAAACTCACTCAAAACATTATATAAACATGTAATCAATCAGTTCTCATTTAAAAATATCACACTTCGTGTTGTACAATAAACAAAATGAATTCCCCAGAGATTCCCTGTCTCATGATAAAGAACTAAATCATCAGCAATTTTTCACCTGCGTCCTTGCCTTATAACATTCAATTTTATTGACTGCAATAAACTAAAGCAATGGTTAAATCAGCGCCGCTGTATCGATGTAAACACCTCGTAAATATCACCCCTCTTTATCGCACTCACAGAAAAACGCACTTGAGTAAGCGAGAGAGTCGCGTGGTCTTCATTTAGCTGGAACTGGAAATAGTTTATGAGATCTGAAGTCTCTAACATATCAAGCAACTGTCAGCTTTATCTCGGTTGTGATAGGGTTCGTTTCAGGTTTGCGGGGTTTTATAGCTTTTAAATGGTTCCTTAAATCGCAATAACAATTTGTTTATAGCGGAGCCTTTGTGGGAAGATGTGTTAATTTATGACACCTATTATTGTATTTATGGCTATTTGATATTTTATCACTTTACTAATGTGACGTTTAGTGGTTGTAATTGAGATATAGCGTGTTCATTGGGACTTTGATGTTAAGTTTGCTGATATAAATTAATTTAAGATAGTAATGTTATTAGTGAGTATTGGAAATTAACCACCCCTTGCCAAATAAGGCCTTTTACATGAAAAATACATGACAGATTCAAACACATAATATTATTTTAAATCAGATCAGAATCAGATCACAAATTTATTTATAATTACAAAGAAAAGAAGCAATTTAAAGTATGTAGTTACAACATTTATTGTAATTTGTATGTGTATTAAAAATATAAATTTTATTATATTAATAATTAACACACTGTTTAAAAAATAAGAAAGTAATGAAACAAGTTTGTAAGTAAATTATTCTAGCCATAGTAACAGTTATTAGAACAGAAGTTCAAAGAAAATCTCTAAAAATCTGTTACAAACCTAAATTCAAATTTTGGCGCGCTTCTTGCCGCCATTTTGTTCTGGGCGGTGCCCCCGCTCGCCCCGCCCCCCTCCGACCACACCCACGAGTCAGCCACTCGGACGCAGCCCAAGTCATTTGTTATATTGTACAGTCTACCAAACAGGTTTCTACCTGAGGTGCCAGGGTGTATATTTTATTTTTTGAATGTTTTTGAAGGTGGCCGAATCATCCCACTAATTTAAAGTTTTATTAGTAGGTAAATGTTTATTTTAAGATATGTAAATTATCCATCAAAGTTTTTTTAGAATAGTAACATTATCAATAACATCGTTATTAGAAGCAAATGATAAGATAAGTAGGTAAAATACATTGAAATCTTGTATTACCTACTCGTATGTGATTCTTACTAAAAAGCATCTACCTATCTATTTTTTCAAACACATAAATACAAGGATTTAAGCTAGGTAAATTATTAACGTTCGTTTAATTAAACTATGGCATATTTATAAATTTCGTTCGAAATTATTTACTAAAAATTAATTATTAATATTGAATACCGTACATACCTACTTTGACTTCATGTGGTTAATTTAAAGTATTGATATAGGTATTTAAAGTTTCTTATCTGAAAGTGTTCTGTGACGTTTAAGACTTTTAACGTGCAAAATTAGGTCTGTTCTAGATAAAAATTGCAATTATTCATTTAAAATTTAAGATTAGAACAGAATATGCGCATGCGCATACAAAACTTTTAATTCAAAATATTTACAAAAAATAATCCACACAATAAAAATAAATATTCCAATAAAAACTTACCGCCAATATCACGACCGAAACTTCATGCCAGGTTGTACACGTCAAGCAATGCGCTTGAAGACGACGTAGATTGAGCTATTGACGTCCCTGTTCTATACATGGCAAGTTGTATAGTTCTGTCCTTGTTAATTACTTTTCAAGCTTCGCCTTGAAATCAAACATTCTGCTGCTGAGGGAGTTACGTCACAGAATCGAAAAGCACACGTACGAGTAAGTATCAACGAATATCTATATGACATAGTATAAGATCCATAGAGATATAATATTCATGTATAGATTAGTACTTCTAAATTCTGACTGACGGTAGAACAAAGTTGCTTTTCGCAGATAGGTCTGGAATAATAAATAGTACAGAGGAGAATACATTCCCGTCACAGTCATACACGCTTTACTAATAACAATAATTAAACTAGGCTTAAGATATTCTTTTCTATCGCAGGTGATGTTATCTTTTTATTAAAAGCATTCATACTTTGCTTACACCTAATGCTTCCTTCATGTCTGGCGTTAAACTCAGAAATATCAAAAATAAATCGATCCAGCAAAGAAAAACAGAATCTTTCATGATTCATATTCATATTACCAGTATTAGGTACTCGTATAGCGTCAAACATTCTGGGCCAGATGTCTCCTTATTTTTTGGTCACTACTAGTCTTTGTGATGACAAGACACAGACAATCTGGCAAGTGTGTTAGATAGATATAGAGTGGTTTTATAAATTTTATATTTCCAACTACTCTGAAGACAAAATTCAGTAGGTTGCTCCGAATTTTCCTGTTCACTTAGAAAATATGACTGCTTAAAAATGATCTTAAAATAGTTTTGATTCTCTTTTTCAGCTAACGAATAAACTTCATTTTGAGTTGGAAAGTGGAGACGTGAATTCTTATTTTTCGAAAGCACGCTATGCGGCTTCACCTAACTCCTCCTCCTCCTTCCTTCATTCGTAATGATAAAACGAGTACCAGTAATTACTATATAATTATTCGTACTTACCTGTGTTTACGAGTAATCCCATGATGAGCTTATGATATCAAGCGATGAATAACTCGACTATTAAAAACCGATTTGTAAGTGAAGTTACCTACATGCAAGCACCTACATTCGGATAAGTGTGATGTGGAATACGTATATTTTATGGCTATGTATTACTGTTGTTAAAAAATCATTTGTAGGTTGGATCTACCAGAAAAGCTCTTGTTGTGGAGTACGAACGTACTCCAACAAGTAAGTATAAAGAAGTATATGAAGTCGTTTAAAATCCTTTAACGTAGATTTTTAGGGATGGTGAAGGATCTACCTAGAGGTCCACACCGGGCAACGAAATAACAAACCAGTTTGTGATGACGGCTGAACGATCTTATCATCGCAGCGGTGGTAGGCTTCGTTAGGTGTCGCCTGGTAGCTACCACCCTCTCATTGGAGCCCGGCGCCAAGCAGCTTGCTGTGTTCCGTCGTTGAGTGGGAGTGCCAGAACCTTATGGATGAGCTCGCTCTCTCGAACGTCTGGTTTACTCTAGAGTCAAACGCAAACCCATCTTAAATAATTAAAAAAAAAACAGTTGCTAAAAGAACACAACTTTGAAAGAAAACTTATGCCTCAATTATTATCTAGATGGTTTCTTCTATAAACCTAGACTTTGTCGGTTCCTGCAACGTTTTCAATTGCTTACTTCAAGTTCGGTATGAAAGAATAACATACCTACATACCAACCTCTTCAGTCATTAAGGTATTTAATCACATATTTTTCTCAATAGCTTTCATAGAGGCGCGCTTAGCTTAGTCGACAAGATTTCTGCAAACCTGTTGTATGTTATGTATCCTTATTACATAAACTTTTGCTTTTCAAACTTACATAGAATATTAATTAGGTACTTACGAGGTCTTTTTTATTTTTCCAGCTTAGGTAGGTACCTTCTTCATATACGAATATTCTGATTTAAGGAGCTGTTTGGTATTTCAATGAAACACAATTTCAAAACATATTTTAATTTTCATTTTATAGTAAGGTACAGGTACAAATAAAATCCTAAAATACAAATCTTAAAGTGCATAGGATTAAAACTCGCATGAGAAGGTTAATTTCACAAAATCCCTAAATATTATTTAGTCATACATAGTCGTACAAACAAATAAACCACGTATAAATAGGTGTACAGATTAATTGAACGTAATAATTAATGAAATTTTACATGATTAACTGTTTCTAATCTCAAAATGCATCTATTTGGCGTGTGGCAAGTTAAAAGAAACAAATGAAACAACACGTGTTTATTGGCTGTGTTGTTATGGCGTTCCGACCAATGTTTTGACTGGCGCAGTCTAAATATTTACCGGGGTCGACGGAACCAAAATAGCCGACGGAAAGGTAAGTGAAGTGTACGAAAGTCACATACTTACTGGTTTTGCTACTTTTACCATTAAGGCGGTCCTGCACGAAATTGAGAAAATTAACGTATTTCTAAATCACTTTTACGATGATTTGAATTAGTTAAATACATTAAAACAACTTATTTACGTTAGACTAATCATTGCACAAGGTCCTAGTCTTGTTGAAATTTGAAACAAATTATTTATGATATAATAAACATGACTTGAATGTAATGATATCTAAGAGCATTTTTGTCGAAAAACTGGTGATTTTCACGCATTAAACAATAATTTGTACATGAAAATGATTGTATTGATATTCCGCAGGTCCTTATCTTTTTAATATACACGAATAAAATATAAATAAGAAAATATGAACAATTTTTCATTTTTCAACACAAATGTCTGATGGTTTTGCGCATTGCGCAAAATAAATCAATTGTTCTAATTAAATCATCAAGTCTAAAACTTTAAAGCAAATGGATCTAATTACTAATATTAATAAGTTCGATTCTGTTTGAAGATCGTTTAGACTTACTCGACTTGCTTCGCGCTGCACCCCCTTGAGTGTAGGCACATAATTCAAAGGTTATTAATTAAGGGCTATTAATGATTTCCTAGCTACCGAAGAAAAAACACTGTTAAGTGAGTAATAAGTAGGTACCTACTTTAAATGTTTAACGACAAATAGTTTAAATATATACAATAATTTTGATAAGGAATATTTTGATATCGACCTAAGCCACCAGCTTTCGGTACTTTTTGTAAAAAAGCAACCTCTTTTTCAAACTCTTAAATAACCCATGTTATAAACATCGGAAAAACATGTTTACTGTAATTTTAGAAGCAAAACCTTTTTTGAATGTCGTCATACCTACCAAGTCACAAAAACAAATGCAAAATCTTTCGATGCGTATAATCTGCGCCCGCGCCGGATTACAGTTACAAATTACCTTTAAATGTAATGTGACGTTATTTTACGGTACTCATTCGATGATTAATGCTCGCGACTCAAACTCCGAACACAGAGAATATAGTGCTCTTTCTTTCGAGATGATATGGTTGAATAAAAAAAATATATTATTTTTGTATCTTTAGTACGTGTTTAAAAAGCTCAGTGTATTTTTTTTATGAAAACATTATAAGATCACTCGTATCTCTAGGACCCTAGACAAAATGCAATACTTTTGACAGCGAAGTTTTCTATCATCAAGCCATATAAACATCATGTAACGTTTGCATTCATAGTATTATTTTAACATTTTGTTAGCAATAGCAAAGTTCGCTGTAGATGGCATCTTGTGTTGTTTTAATTTTTAAAATTCGAACACAGTGTTTGCACGTAGATGGAAACAGTTGACAGTCGCTGTGTGTCTCAAACCTGAAGGTCTGTTCTCATCATTTGCATAGGCGTTTCGTGACACCAAAGTGTGCAGTCACGATTTTTTAATGTCATTTCATGCTCAGATGTTTCGCTTTCTAATTTTGATTGCCATTTGCAATTTTGATGCACGAATTTTTTGATGCGCCAAAGCAGTTAGAAGGCCAGTTGTGAATTTGTTGCAACATCCATTTTGCATGAAAATATCGGGTACATAATATGATATGAAATAAGCATCTTAAAGAACTTACAAATGTTAATATTTTTTTCTTATCGTATCGTTAAACCACTTTTTTATTTAGACTAAGAGAGTTCTTACTTATTACCGTCAAATAGAACGCAATGTAGACTAGGGTTGTGTTAATGTAAGCTAATTAACTGTAACGAACTCATGATAACAAAACTAATTGAATTAGTAGATACCACGTCATTTTTCAAATAGGCATTTCCTGACACTTCTATCGATTTAGTTTATCAAGGGTGAATATACAGAATTTAGAATAAAGGTTTTCTTTTATATTATAAAATTATAAAGTGTTTCAATGCTGCTATTGATGGCCTTTCAAGCATACATTCATACTATAATATTGTTAATACTAAAATGCATATTTGTGAGTATGTGACTACAAAATCTCTGAAGCTGCTGAACCGATTGTGAAAATTCATTTTATTCATTATTAGTACTTATTTTATTTGTAAATTTATTTATTTGCAAATTGCACCTTTTTCATTAAAATATTAACCCTGAATACATACATATCAGTCGAAATAAGTTCATATTTGGATGCTCAGGAATTTTACTCCGTGCTGAGAGCAGCGTGTGGTAATTCAATAATGATAATCCTCCGATAGGTAAGGTTAATACCATCTACTTATGAACAGTGTTATTCTACGAGTAAGTATCTAACTATATACAACAATATAAAATGAGTTTGTACAGAAGTAAAATTTGTAAAATGAACTGATTTTTAAAAACTTACCTCCCTATTTAAAATTGGTTAAATCTCTCAATTAGAATAAAAATCACCCTGATTTTAAAATTAAATGGAGGGTCAATATAGAATTATCTGGATTTTATTGTAAAAAGTCTCATCATTAAAAAGTAATGCCATAAATATCTACAACTTTTACTATGGAGTCATCACCGAAATCCTGAAAAAAAAAAGAATTGGCTCTCCACACAATGTCAGCAGCTTAGCAGAATTATTTGTATAGGGCATTTGTTTATTTTTAAGATTTACATCAAGACCCCATACTTAAAGTTGTAGGTATTGCTGGTCATATTCACCACCTTATAGGATAAGCGCTAGTTCAGACACAGCGGGAACCGCGCGATTTCAGAATCGCATGGAAATCGCGCGGGTCTTATTTGTATGAGTTATTAAGTAATCGTTCAGACGTACCCGCGCGGTTAACGTACTTTTAAAGTTGTAGGTATTGCTGGTCATATTCACCACCTTATAGGATAAGCGCTAGTTCAGACACAGCGGGAACCGCGCGATTTCAGAATCGCATGAAAATCGCGCGGGTCTTATTTGAGTTATTAAGTAATCGTTCAGACGTACCCGCGCGGTTAACGTCTGAACGATTACTTAATAACTCATACAAATAAGACCCGCGCGATTTCCATGCGATTCTGAAATCGCGCGGTTCCCGCTGTGTCTGAACTAGCGCTAAGACTGTTTTTACCCTGTAATAACCCAAGCCAATATAGAAATCCATATTTTCAATATTCTTTCTGGCCTTGGTGGTATCATAACATACCACCATTGTTTCTGATTTCCTTATTACAAGTGCATTAGCTCTTTACTTTAAAATCAGACCAACTCATTTGATTTTGTCTAATTAATGTTCCATATTAAAAATTTTACTCTTATCGACAGTATGGGTCTCTATGATTACTTTTGTAAATGAAATAAGAACGCAAGAAAGTATTTGAATACTTTCTGAAACTTCCTTTAATAATATAGGACGAATCTGTCATTAGATGGAAGTTATACCTGTCTCAATAAAAAAATATTAAGGTTTGAGGTGATTTTAACAAATCTTCTAAGGCGTGAGAGTAAGTATCAGATTTCATTGGCATCTCAGTAACAACAGAAACATTATTAATAAGGGTGAGACAATTTACATAACAGCAAACGGTAAACAAATATCAATGCATTATTGATTGCGGAATCGAATCGTAACGTATATTAATGATCTTTCGCCCGTTGCCATAATCTCAGGGAACTGACATGTCTTGACAAAGGGGCAGATGTGTGATTAATGCGGCGTTTCCGCGGATCTGTCGTATGCGCAGAGGTGGATGTTACAGTTCATACACGAAACTAGACTTGTACACACAACACCACAGTCTTGAAAGTCTTTAAATAAACTGCGGACATAAGTTGGCCGAAGCGTGGAGAACATGCACCTATAGGGTTACGATGCGGACAGCGAATGTAAGAGTGTTGTCTCTCCCCAGACAATGGCACAGCTATAGCATGCCCTACATGCCCCTACACCTGCACACGTGAGGATCTGTATAACGCTACTGTCATTGCAACGGTAGGCCTTCCACCTAACTCGACAGCTATCGCGATAAAGATTGTCATTTTAATGCACTGACACAAAAAAATAACTCGCTACCTTTTTGAAAGCTATCATTACTTTTCAAATATCAGTTTTATAACTTAAATGGAAGCTATAACTATTGCAATTTAAAAGCAATCTAGTAGGTAGGCCTGTATCATTTTTAAAGGAGGACTGTCGTAGTACCGGCGTGGTCCTGTTAGTGGGTTTTTCTAATATATGACGGTAGTGTCCTCGAGATGATGCTGATTACTATATTGTAAGTAAGTAGGTACTTTATATTTATTGTGATCTATAATAATGTTAAACAAGCAGTCAAAATTACACCCTCTTCATTATAAGTGACACAATTTTCAGGATTTTTAAATTTATTTTGTGAACTTTAAATCGACTTGCTCTACAGCCCAATTTCCTGTAACTAGCTACTTCAAATTCCACACAGCTTACGTGTATCAACCGTAACACGGATGGAGATGTGCGGATGTGGAGTTAGCTAATGAAATTATCCGCGTCTTACCTAATGGAGGGGTGCGATTAGAGCCTGTCGCGTAGCGGATTAAATTTTAAAAGTCCGCAGGGGTTCCGGATATTAATTCGAATGCAAATATATATTAACTCGCTTTGTTACGTTTGAGAATTTGATTCTAGGTATAGGGCTGTTAGACAAGATACAATATTACTTGAACGAACTTCGCTATCGCCATCGATATGTCAAAATATGTACGCAAAGGTCACGTGATGTTTCGATGGCTTATGTCAGTTATATGTATTTTGCTAGCGATAGCGATCTTCGCTTGAGAATAGATTGCATCTTGTTTACGGGTCCAGGTTCTTCTTTTTTCAGAAATGTGTGAACGTCACGACTTCTAGATTCTATATTGAATCAGCTTGATTCGTAAGTATGAAATTGATAAAATCTTTGTGAACATTATAGTACTCAGCTGTGAGACAGCCACTGCTAACCGAACATAGCCATCCTTTACGATTTTACTATGACCTATCTAACATTATCCATTAACTTTTAATGGTATAGGTCAGTAGCACGTCAGGTTACCCATTTAAACTGCGAAAAAAGCTTTTATTACGAAGGGAATAAAGGCGGTCTCAAGGTCAAAGTGGGGTAGACTGACGTGCAGCCGTGTGTACAATACATTTCTAAAAATCGAGCAATTCTAGTTATTTTTGAATATAATTTGTACATAAATATTTAAATAAATAAAATTATTCATATAATGTTTGTGCATTTCCAACAAAATCTAGCTCACTTTCTAAACGATCTCAGAAAAAGCTCATTATAATGAATAACAAATATCGAATATTTTTTGTAAATCCTACCACGTGGGTCGGTACCAATGTCGTCACGACAACCGTTATGCGACGTAAAGTGTTGGCATTATGTAGGTGTTGGATATACATCAAAATTCGCCACCACTGCAACATGACCTCCCTCCGCTCCTAAATTGGTCTAAAACTGGGTCTTATCGGGGAGAATGTGGTGTGCTTACAGGTCTGTGTATACTGGTGTACACAGTTCGGCTTGAGGTGAGCGGGCCTATTGTCGTCCTCCATTGATTAATGCTGTAGTTTATCTACCGATATGACAACAATGGCGTCTTTACCCGAATGCCTTAATGCGTTCTGCCCATGGATTTTATTTACCCTTCCTTCGATTTGATTCACATGGTGTTCTTTATTTAAACCTGGGTGGATATCAATGGAATGTAATTAACCTTCTTATTTTTATTTGCAGGTGCTGTTTGGGGCTTCTTCATAGCAATGAAAGTGAACAGAATATGAATTAAGTATTTTTTTATGAGTAACAACCACTTTTGCATTTTACAATTATGCACTACCTACCTACTTTACATATTAACTTATGGCTGACAGTAGGTAGTAAGCTGAAAATGGACTACTTGTAAGTGAACTTATCTCGTTATTCCAGATCCATTACATCCCAAGTAAATAGTTTGAACTAGTAGAATCTGTCTGGTAAAAGTGCTTTCAGTCAATGATAGTGCATTAAAAAAGAGGTAGATATGTCATCTTCTATTTCGCGGAGATTCGAATTGGATGAGCCGTTTATTTACTTGGCAAATGTCATAAGTGTACGAATTTTGAATTTAAATTGAGCAAATTGCGGAAATTTAGGGGAAGCAATTTCTTTGCGCTAATGACATATATAAGTATTTTTATAATACACTATTATTGCTTTCAGCAGCATACGAGTACTCGCTTTGTCTACAAGCTACATTACTACTTCCCGACCAAGCCAACTAGACAACTGTCAAGCGACTTTCAGCAACGAATACAAGGAAATTACCACCAAAGGTAATTTATAAAGCAAAATTGTTACAATCTAGATGAATTGCCTAAGTTTATTTAACACCATTGCTTTTCAATCGGTACTTTCGTTGTATTCGTCGTCGACAGTCGTTTGAGAGTTGTCTTGTTGGCTTCATCGGGTAGTAATAATGAACCTTGAATACACTCCTCCTGTATATCCTGCACTCAAACAGATATGACATACGGCACCATCGTCCCATTCTATGCAAATTGCTGCTCTCGCGTCGCTACTGTCTCGTCGATCAACTCGTGCGCAGTGACGGACGACCGCTTACTGACGATATCTCGGAACTGTCACAACCAACAACGATGTGACAGTTCTGACATATAGATCGATGATCATAATTGGAATGCTAACTAGCTACGAACAATGAATTTGTGATAACATTCGTGTGTTGGATCTGAAATCGGCTCAAAATATTTATGTTAATTTTTTAAGACACAAATTGTGTAGCTTTGAGCCTGGTGGTAGTAACAAAAATACATAATAATATGTATAACAAAATATAAGATCTTAACAAAAAAGTGCGTAGGTGCGAAGTAACTATATCAATACGGAACCCTATACAAGATCATTATGATTTAGGACCTACTTTTCACAGCGATCAACATCAATATAAATTCATGCAAATATCGAATTATAAATGTTTAAAACGGTCAAACTAATGCCAAACTACAAATTTTAATTTTCTTATTGTTTTTCTGGGCTATATAACTTAACTTAACTGTACTCCTGAAATAATTGAAAAAAACATTTTCTTAGTAATTTATCCCGAGAAAATTATATTCTCCGATGATAAAACTAAGAAATATCATAATTATTAACAGCCAAGAAATCAATTTGGAGATCTTAATTAAATTCTGTATCTATTCTGAACGAAAAATTATCTTAAAAATTACACGCAAAGTTGTGATACATAGTATATCCGACGGTACAAGAGAATATTCCAAGACCGAAGCGCAGACACTCGATGACATTTCCACTCGTCGCCTGCTGCTTTTGGGGGAGCTGACGCCACGCAGATGTCAGGTGTAGCCTGAAGAAAAACATATAGTACGGTGAGTATGAGTATAGAGTAAGTAAGCTTTGAATCTACAGGTATTGAACGAAATATTTTCGATTGCCATTTGTCTAGGACTTCTAGATGCTCCGAAGGTACTGTACGCGATAGCTTAGCAGGCCTACTGACCTCTTTACCTTATTGATTTAGAATTGCAATAATAATAACTTTCAGAAACAATTATTGCTGCTAAACTAATATCAGAAAAGTACTAATGTCTTTCAAAGTAGTGATAAAAACAGAGTTTGAAATTGCAATTCATAATCGCTATAGCAGCTCTTTAGTCACATCTTAGACTTCGTACCTACTGAAATTCAAATAAATGCCCTTTTGGACTTACCATAATTTTGGAACTTACCATATTTTTTCACCCTCTTACTCATTTTGGAGGACGCACAGAGACGCCAGGAATCATGAAGGTATCTGTAGACAAATATATAAAGATTAAGCGTTGAGTTCACAAATACACGTTTTTATTTTATTTTTGATCAGCTGGTTTAGCAATTTGCAAGGATGAAGTCGCGGAAAGGATGAAAGCTCTCAAAAAATCTTGGACCGTCTTCAGGTGATGGTGGGAATTTTAGAGTGCAATATTTAAAACTTGCAAGGAAACTGAAATAAAAAAATACATAATTTGCGTGATAATGTTGTTAACACAATAATAAACATAATACGTATCGAAATCAGATCATGCAGCTTTACGAATTCAATTCGATCGATTTTGATGCGATAATCAAAATCGATCGAATGAATTCGTAAAGCTGCATGATCTGATTACCATAATTATTGTTTTATGACTAAGATACTAGAAACCCAGAATATTGTTGATAACAACTATAATAATATATTGAATAATATAAACAGGGTGTACAGTAAATAAAGGATAATCCTTTATGTACAGATAAGTTACATCATGCCAGTGTCAAAATATTTTTCAAGTACAATAGTTATTATATTTGATGTAAATTTTAAGATTTTATTACATTTTGAGTAAGAAGTGAATATTGTTTATAATGTCAAAAATATTATGGAAATGAAAAAAAAAAAAACAAAAGTCATTATTTACAGAAATAGCCACACAAAAATTAAATATATAATATCTTAAGACTAGTATCACTTAAACATGAAAAAAAGGCATATTATTGGATACGACGTTATTATTCTGTACTTAAAGGAATATCCTTCACACTGTATGTAATTCGTTATGAAATCGTTATGAATTCGTAAAAAAATGTATTCGTTTATGATTAAAGATAAAATTGTATTTAGATAAAAGATAAGTTCTAGCAACACACAAGAGAATTAATACCTAACTGCTCATGTACAAATACATAATGGGTATAGGATTCATGTCATCTCGGCGTGTTTAGTATCAACCGGCGACGGGAAGCGCCGGGGCTATCTCTGGTAAGTGTAGTCAAGGGTTAGCACATTAGACTATCCAATATCATTGTAAAACCACCCCTCTGACAACTGCATAAGATGCCGCAATGTTTACCTTGATGTGCTTTTGTCCGTACATTTATTGTACAGGTAAGTTCACTTTAAGCTCGAGAGTAGGTACTCGTGCCAAGTCCGGATTCGTAAAAGTAGAGTGCTAAGGTTGGTGAACATAATCAAAAACAGATTAACCCCCCCTTACTAATAGATAATGATTATTAGCCACTTAAATAAATATGAAACGGCTAATTTAAAATGTTTGTCTACACTATGTCACGTCACCTATCTGTCATTAATTCCAAATTAGCAGTCACAAATTTTTACAAGTGTCATAGCAGTGGCTAATTAATTATAAGTAAAGAGAATTTAACATACAATTTTAAATATTTATCCATAGTTAAAAATTGTCATAATGTCAACCCTGGGAGCATTTAAAAATTACATAGCTATTCAATTTGTTAAATAAATGTTCTGATGTAACCTTGAATACGTTATTTACGTTGTTGTGTTAAGCAATGAGAAAAATAATAAAATGAAAACCAATTTAAGCAGATTTGGTTGAATATCAGATAATGTATCATGATATAGTTAAAGTATATATGAAAGAGCGGGCCCTCCGGACAGAAGCATTCGGTTGTGTAGAAAGAAATTATCTTCATTTCATATGATGCCTACCAAAATTTTGTCAACTTACGTCATTATTTGATAATTTAACTACTTAACCCATATATGCCAGAAAAAACATAAAAACATTTAATCTATTTAGTTAATTGAGTTGTCTAAAAGCCTTCCGCTCTATCAAGGAAATGGTGGAACTAATCATTACGAGATAATGCGTAAGAAATGGACGAAGGGAGAAACGCTTGCCTACGTCTATTCTGAAAAAGCGAAAAAACTCTCTAAGAGCGAAGACGAAAAAAAAGACCGAATTTCGTCTCAGGAGAGTAAGACTGCAGAACCTGAACGTACTCTCCCGTGTCGAAACGAACTAAAACAAAAGAAAACCTACGCCATTGTAACTCGTATTCCGTACGTATAAGACTGAGTATACATTGTGACCAATAAAGAGTAGTGATGTGTAATTCAGACATTGAAAAACGGTATATCCGTGACTAGTGAAAGAGGGACGGCCACACAAAAAGAGTGAGACAAAAATATGGCATTTTGATTAATACGTAGCAATTGCTCAGAGCGGGCTGTGTACCATTGCTAAGTAATGACCACTCCATAAAGACATGGTTAAGGTTAAAAGAAAATTACTTTATCAACGCCTTGTTTTAAATAAATATCCTGTTTCAGGAATTATTATTGTTGTTTCCAATACAAGAAATTGAGATGTTGGGGAGATGTTAAGATTTCGCCGCTTTATTGATAGCTACACAAATGATTTATTATTAAGCTCGTTTATTTTCTCGGCTCGTTTCAACGGTTGTTTATTTAGAATTTAATTTTATTATAGTGATTAAGAGGTTGAATTGAATTAGGAATGTATTTATTAGGGCATCAAAACTCTTTGATGGCAATCAAAACCCATTTTACTATAATCAACTATTTAAATAAAATGTCTTTGTTACAAAGAAGACATTTGCAAATACAATAGGGATGTTCCTTTTTGAATCAAGTATTCCCACAGCTCAATATATGTAATCAATGACAATACCTTATATTAATCGCCTCGAAGCGGATATTAAAATGCAATAAAAAGCTTAAATAACACAATGTGACTCAGAAAAAACACGGACATACATCGTGCGCCTATGACATAGGCATTGGTTAAAAAGGGTTAACTCAGCTGTCAGATTGGTCCTCTAGCAAAGGAATGAATAATGACTGGAGATAATCTGTGACAGATTCGTCTTACAAAAAGCCGCGGCTGTCTCGGATAAATAAAATTATTCAGACATTTTTCAACCTAGTGGTTTTCGTTGGTTTAATTACCTGGTTTCTCACAATGTGTGCTTAGATTATTATCTACTTAGTTTTCAGTTTTTTGTTTGTTTATCTTTTTTTTTATTGTTACTTTGACCGAGAACGAACTATTAAACAATTTTAATTTACAAATAGATTTTTCCATTAACTGTGCACATGTAACTAATGTACGTAAGGCTATTAATAATTAGTTTTTCTTGTAAGCTGCTTAAGAGTGTTGATTTCATTCAATCTAATATATGTGGTGCACAGTGCGGTAAATTTCGCAATACTCAGACTAAAAATGTTTAGGGAATCTAATTCCTCAAAGTCAAAGGTTCCAAACATCGTTTTGCGCTCCAAATTCCAAAATAAACCAAGACGCAGAAGGGTTCAGTGGGATAATCAATTATGTATGGCTAGGTGAGGCCACCGAGGCAGTTAGTGGAATGGTCTCGCCATTACCCACTAATTCCTTGTCATTTGCCTGCGGCCACTGTGCGACGGTCAACCGATTGTGCACTTGCTATGTACTGAGATTCGGAGACTGGCCAGGGGTTGACAATATTTGTGTTAAATCTACTATATTAAATCATTACAAAAAGAAAAACCTTAATAATAGAAAATATCTATCTTTAATAATAATAAAATCTAGTGGCGAGGCCTTCGTTTAGCAGCGCACGTTCTGCTGATGATGATATGATGAAAACTTGTGTTAGGTCTCATTCTGCTCAGTTGTAGCTGAAAGCGTGCTGAAGGAAGAAGACGTTTTACTTGCACTCAGCTGACAGAATGTAGTTTTGTGCCTTCACTAAAGCATTTTCGCTACTACATCATCCGTATTTTCTGTATTTACATAGTATTGACTGTTTATTCGGAAGTTCCTCTAATAAAGTTTAAAACATAAAGCTTTAAAAATCTAAAAGAACAAACGAAACACAGTGACTGATTGGTAAGGCTTAAGTCACTGTAGTCGACGATATGACAAATTGAATCGATATGGCAGATGTTATGTGCGGTTTTTTGTATTGTTGGCTTTTTAGTTATGTGCAGTTATAATTATGTATGCGTGAACATAGTTGACTCATTTTGAATATTTTAAAATACTGTCATGAAAAATCAATTATTTTATTGGGTCTTCACAAAAATGCTGACCACTCCTGGCCACTAGGTATGACACAGCTTATGTAAACCCGGATCTGTACCTAGACTCGAAACTTGAGTTGGTCTAGCAGTTGAAACGCTGTTATAGCCATTACATACAGGTGTTTGAAGGAAGACATTTGTGTATCTAGGTAATTCTATGTGGAACTAGATTTGATACAACATTATATTTTTTGAAATGATAAAGATTTAATTCGCACACTTTTTAAGGGGAATATTTTTGTGTTACGACTTCTTCTCATTTATATTTTTTTACGGCCAAACAACTTTGTTCGATTTTCAAATATTTGCTAATTTTAAGTTTTAATAATTTCATCAAATTAGAAAAATACACATTTAAATCCACCTTCAAACAATTTTTAGAAATTAATATTCCTATAAATATTTTATTGTAATTTTTATATAACTGCACACTAAGCTTTTGCGGAATTTCTTAACTGTCAAATTTATTTGGTAGATCAAGAAATCAAGAAGCTCTACAATCTTTCTTTACTATTTTTTACACCTAACTTCCTTTTTTCTTAAAACCATTGAAACACTGACTTTTGAGACTTTAATATGGGTCTGTGGTCTGTGTATATAAACAAGTACACATTATAACATCAAATGTAATCTGGGCAGACAAAAACCACATTCAAATTGAGTCACCGTAGATAAATTCCTTTCTACAAAAGTACAGTCAGACACCGAAAAATATTACAAATCGGAAATACCACCTGCATATTTCAAGTGCTTGTTTTTACAGTAAATATTTCATCAAATTACTGAAAAAGCATAATATATTCCATACAGGTACACTTTATTGTATTCATACATAAATAATATTTTTAGTCGGACCAAAGATACGAGTTAGTCATTTTAAACTATTTATTTTATTGACAACCTACGTCGTCTTCGTTTGCACGTCAGTTTTATGGTATCTTGGGTCAAAATTTTTTTATTGGATGGATTAATTATGGGTTTTCTAATTAGTCTCGGGCTTGGGTGTTGTGGTAAATTATTTCTGATTTCTACAATACAAAACTTTTTATTTCGGACTTTTAAGGTCCAGGTGTTAGTATAACAAAACCAAAAATAATGGTTAGTACTTATACATTTATTTATTTTATTGTACCATGCACCTAAGTACCACTCCCTGCGGACGCGACCTACTGCTGTTTGCGACTTTGTTCTTCGTCCGCACAAAGTGTCTTAATATAGGCGCATGCGGATCACCTGCCACTGTCTTCAGGATGCTGTTGTCACTCTCCAGCACTCTACGCATCAGTGACGCATGATCAGTGATGTATGACCTTCTTACGCATAAGCGTCTGAAACCCATCAGTTCTGGTCTGTGCGAACATTTCTGACGCACTGTAAAAACGGGAAAGTCTCAAAAATATCCTGAAAACATTGTTATATTGGATTCTTAGAGTGTATAGCTATTTTTTGGCATAGTCGATCCACAGGCTGCCCGTGTACAGATTCTAGCAGTACGCCTTAAAGACTTTAATAACTGATTTATCATAAGTAATATGTATAGATTTATGTGCATAACTGTACCCGATACTAAGACGATTGCGGCCATAATCGATTATACACGGTAGGCCACGTATTGGACGCGCAGTTAGTCAAATGGTCTCGCCATTACCGGATAATCCTGGCCATTTGGCTGTGGCTCCTGTCCTGTTCTATACCTTGACTTGGATACAACAAATCTGTAGTATCTTATTCAGTTTTATTTAACATTGCATAGGATCAAGGACCGGTTCAAAGATTATCATTAACCGTATGTATTCTGTATCTTTAAGAAGCATCGAAAAATGTGTCCGTCTGTTCCGTGTGCGCAGGAGTTGGTTTCCGTTGTGCCAGCTTACGCTAACTATAACAAACGTATAATTTTTTGACACAATATACTTTTGGCAGTACAAGTACTTGTGCTTTTGCTTTTGACTTTATCAGAGGACAAGGATTAAAAAAAATCGCGCTTCTGTTTTTTTTTTGTTGTATTGCGATTTTAAACAATATGTCATGAATATGTATACAATACTACTTAAAAGGATTGTCAACGACCGTCTTGGTGTAGTGGTTCGCGCTCTGGACTATAAAACCAGAGGTTGCGGACTCAAGTCCTACAAGGGCCAAATGTTTTTGTGATGAGCACGAGCATTTGTACCTAAGTCATGGATATTTACCAACGTATGTCTATCCGTTATCCTAGTCACCAAAGCACAAACTCTCGCTTAGTTTGGGGCTATTTGATCTGTTTATAATAATCAATTATTTACCTTCAGTTTTACAAAACCAAATGCTTACAATTTATGGATTACATACTATTTGTTGAAAAACGAACAACGTTTGTTAAAAAACTTTATAAATAGAAATAATAAAATGTTTTTTTTTTTATTATTGTGTTATGGTATTAAAATTAAGAAACAGATAGCATACACCATAATACCTTATTATACTTATAACAATGTGCATTGCATTTCTGTTGAATAAGAAAAACAAAAGAATGAATCATAAGCCACCTCGTATAGGGCCGCGTCGCGCCTCCATCAATCACTAACAATATTTGCTATTGGTATAATCTGTGGACCCCAACTTCGCCCTTGAGGGACACACACACTATGCGACAAAAATCGACTCTCACGGAAATTATATTGATATTCAATACACAATAAATGGGCCCTGTCAAAAACTTGCTGTTCGCTCCTACGGTCATCCCTAAGCTATCTGTGTCATTTGCCATTGGTAACGCAGGAGCGTGTCATCTCACTCTGATATCGCATAGCTCTTACGGCAGAATGAGACAACTATACAATTGCAGGTTTAGCTCGCTTTGTTGAAGAGAACTGAACTAATTTTTCATCATAGGGTCCGCGACAGTTACAAATGTGGCCCGAACTGTCTTCTTCTTTAATAATACTTTTTATTTTTTTAAGGGTAGTTCGCCCCGACGAATGAAGATTTTCATCTGAACGCGGGGGAAAAATTGGAAGAAGCTTAAAATGCAATTTGTTTGACTAAACTCTTTAATGCTCACCCAATTAGAAAATGAGACGGATTTAAAAATGCGACGTCATTTGGAAAATGTTTAAATGGTCTTGATACTAAATAACATCAATCTTAGCTAGAGCTAGCCTGTGTACGAGAATGCTATGACGAACATTTAAAAATATACAACTACATCACACGCGCACGGTGAAGTAGGAAGTTAATTACGTTTTTCCAGAAATACTATTTTAAGTTCTCACACATTAACTGATCATTTTGGAACAGGAACTCTCATTAATTGTCGCCTTAATTAAGCTTAATTGAAAATGAGATTAACGCCCTAAAGTCTATTTCCTATCGACGATACGTAAAATTCAAAGACTATCACTTAATTCCATTAATGCCTTACTTACTTTGCCTAGGTACTTCTAAGATAGAGCACGTATTGTTTTAAACAGAGTGCACCTTGACCATGTTTTGATTGAAGACTTACTCTACTACCAACGTAAGCTGAAAACCAAACTTCAAGAAAGAAAAACCCCCAAAATGTCCTCTAGAATTTTTCTAAAATTAACTAAGAAGACCCAACTCTCAAGTCCCAACAGTTGCCGCCAAGCAACCAAAACATACATAACTACGTAGTATACTTTATACAGCCCCGTATTATAATTCGGCACCCTAGATCAGCGGGCCCGATCAATCACTGTACGGAGCTGTCATGTTCGGTTTATGAGAAAAATTGTCAGGATGAACGCTGCCCCTGCCTCCCCTTAGCAAACACTTGTGGTATAATGGAAAGGGTATCGGAATATTAATAAGTAATGCATTCGATGATAGTGGAAAGATATTTTTGGAATTAGAAATATGAAACTGGAATTAGAAAATGTAAGTTGCAAGGAAAATTGAAACTTGAAAATTGAAGCACTTTTGGAGTTCGTAAAAAAACGAGATTATAGAAAAGCAATGCCAAAGACACATGATTGTGGAACGACCTTTCAGTATTTTTTATTACTTTTCAAGCTTTTAGGCTCAAACCTGATTTGTACTAATCGTTTGTATGTATTTATAAATGTAAGCACTACGTAACAAAACTTTTCTAATCCATTTCCAAGGTAGCCAACTCTTCAACAACGCAAAAACATTTTGAAGAAAATACTGCTCTTCGAAATCATTTGTCTAAGCATTGGAGGGTCAATGCGACTCGGCGGTTCCCACGCCGAATCTTCTAAGATGAACAAACATAAATTTTCGTGTCCGAAAACAAAAGCCAGATGCAATTACGGCCTTACGAGGAAGGACATTAGAGCGTCAAGAAGGAGGTTTGGAGATCTGGAGCTGTTACTGTAAAGTTGTGCTTCTATAGGTATTTCGAGAGAGTTACCGTTAATCGTCCAGAAAAAATATTTGCCGATTCTGCTCCCGCGTTTTTCCACTGATAAATGTTCTCGGAATATGTATCTGGCAATTTGGAGTAGTTTGGATCCTTTTGTTTCATTAAGTGCCTTTGCCGAATTTTTTCACTGTCTGGGAAAGTGGCAGATGGGAGTACACAAATACTAATGAAGTAAGCAAATATAAGATTCTATTACTTCTGTTCTGGAGTGCTCCGTATCCTAATGTAACTTTACAGTAGCTGCGACTATCGAGATTATCAAAGCAATTGCAAACTAACGACCGTGAAAACTCAAGTCAAAGTAGCCTCACAGGCTCACAGGCTTAACGCCTAACGTGATGGCTTTCAAATAGTAATATGGTATAGCTTCAAAAAAAGCAAACATTTCTTTGGAACTGATGTTTGGAAATCAATTATATTTTCTAAAATAATGAAATATGACAACTCATACGTTACTGCAATCGTAATCGGAATAGCTTTCAAGTTAGGTAGCAAGCCTATACATGTATCGTCAAATCTACACGACAGAATAATAATATAGAATGACCCGTACACTTTATCACAACCTGGAGTGGACAAGAAAGAAAATGCCAACGAGAAAAGCCTCAAGTATTTTTTCTCGCCACGTAATCTCACACTGAAAGTAGATGTACGTACTAAGTACGAAACACCGTCCGAGGGGTTATTTTCGCTTGGACTAGTCCAGCGTAGGTAGGAGCCCCTGTTTATTATTTAGAATGTGTAGCGGAGAGACGCGAGTTGATGCGAGCTCCAAGTGGAAATCTTTTGGGATTACGCTGCCGTCAACTGGATCCTGCGCGGGGCACACTGAGCGCGGAATAAATGGATATACTAATTTGTACAGGAACATATAGGTACTTATGTTTTACACTAATTTGTACAGGTAAGTTTTTTTAATAATTTGAGCGGTTAATACTAACTACTAGCCTGGAATTGCGTGCTTTGCACTTTGGACGGAGAACAGCAGGTGAATGGTAGACAAATTAGACTTAAAGATAAGACTAGTGCTAAGTCAAGCATCTAGTCTTGAACTTTGATTTGACTTTACTGTAGGTTACTCTCTCGTGTAATAAAGAATCCCTAAACTAAGACACTAACAGATTGCCTTAGCATTTCAATTCAAACTCAAAGAAGATTTGCAGATGTAAGTTGAATGAATTTATTTAATACTATCAGATTTAACAGTCTTTACATGGTTTAACTTAAATAAATTACTGGATGATTAGGCTGGACCGCAATCCTAAAAACAGTACACACAATGAAATTTGAAAATAAAATACTGACATGATACTCAGAAAGTGCATACTTTATACTAACCGAGCGTTTTGAACTAAATACAAATATCATAATAAGCGCGATTACATAATTAGAAAAATATTCAAGCATGTGTTTTCTCTCTCCATGTACTACAACCTTATCATCTCAAGCGAGGCGCGCTATGATCTACGAGAAGACGACGCCCGGCGAAACCTAAACCGAAGTAAAGCCTCTATCACGTCAAATGAATACTAAATCATGGGCGGCCATTTGAATTTCAATATCTGCCCGCGTTTGGTCTGCCTTCGCCATTACTGGGACGTCGTGATATCAGGTGGTGCTTTTAGTTTTAAGGCTGAAAGAAACTTAAAAAATGTAAACTTTTAATAAGTGTTTCGAACTAGGCCTACGAACACTTATCATCATCATAATCAGTCGCAGGATGTCCACAGCTAAAAATGGGTTTATCAAACCTACGTATGTCAAAGTGTTCGGTTTGCTAAGGACGTTTTAAGCACACTTCCTGAAAGAGAAAAGGTCGAACAGTGGGAGTATGTATTTGATTTCTAGTTTTATATTTTTTAGGGCCTCTTATGCGTAGCAACGCAATACCAGTAGCAATACCATACATAAAATAAGTGAATAAAATAGTTATTCTACTTTTTTTAAGACCGAATTTGCATGCTGTATAAGAAAATGGTCAAGGGAGCGAATGAACTGCATTTTCTTTTGTTGAACTTACGACAAATGCTGTTCAAACATTCACGCTACCCTATCGACTCGACAAATTTTCCTAGCATTGCTACCATTGCCTGTTCTTAACAGTACAGGAAATCAGGGTTACTTGATAAAAGGGGAATGGATAGGTGGCTTATAGGAAAGGTAGTGTTGATGTATGGGTGACTAGTGATGGAAGCCCAGTGCATTGATGCATTCGCGTTGCGCCAGGGGCCTGGATTGATGCTTCAGCGACGAGCGACGTATTGCAATCGTTATGCATCTAATGTCATTGCGATTTGGTTCGCTGCCGTCCGTCTATGTCCGTAGTTTTATTTGTTAGAATCCTACATGGAGACGAATTGTGGAGATTTAAGATTTTTTGGCGTTAGAATGAATTAGATTTGTTTTACGCTTTTCCAAAACTGGTTATCCAAAAAGTAAAACATATTTCTTTTAATATTAGCTAAATTTGCACTATGGCTATATATCTTTCTTTTACCTTAATTTGTGCAATTTACATTCTAAATTAATTAAACAGGTGCTTTTTTGGATGAAAATTTGGATGGTGATTAAAAAGTCACCCTGTATCACCATAATTAGGTTAGGAACTCGTGTTATGTGATATATATTTTATTACTCTGACCTAATTACGATTATTTTATTTTTGTGCGTATATGATTTCGTGCCGAACAATAATTTAGTAGCGATAAAAAACGATTATTCCAAAGTTAATCTGAATTCTGATATCACCATGTCACACCATAAAGTTTGACATTAGGACTATAAACTCGTACTGCACTATGCTATCGGTATCACGTTAGTACATAGTCCAGCACAAAATCCGTTAACCGTTCGAAATCAACCGCTCGCTTGATTAACCCGCACACACCCTCTCCGCATCCGCACCGCTCCGCTCCGCATCCGCACATACCCTGACAGATACGGGACGGCGGATCTTAGGCGGAAATTAAAACTAATAATTCAAAAAGTTTACGCGCGACCGACCCGACGACTCGGATTTATGTTTCAACCAGTCTTGTGAGTGCTTCCTATGTTGTTCTAGATTAACTTTCGGCTGGAGTATGAAATGCTAATCAGTTTAGTTTGTGATCAAAGATTGGATAGCAAAACTCGCGTAGATATTGGCGTAAGTACTTTTTCTGCGCTGTCCATAGCAAATCCAATTGAGATCAATCAACTGAGGGCCTAACTTTACAGTCCATTCACTCGCTTATTTAAACTTTCACAACAACTGATTTCAACTTTTACAATCCTCTCGAAATGTTTCAAAAACTTCAAGTACGTTTTAATGAGTGGCCCTTCATACCACGAATATATTTGAGTTTGTTTACTTTGTTTTCTTAATTTTATGTAGGTATATCAAGCAAAAATACAGATTAGAAGCCTTGTTTATACTAATGCGATTGCGAGACTATTTTCTTAAGCTTTTGTGTTATTTGTTTTTATTACAAAGTTCAAAGCGCCACTTTGGTATAAAGTATGCACTTTCTGAGTTAAATGTCACAATTTTAATAATAAATAATAAATTGTTTCACACCAATTAACTAGCCCCAAACTAAGCGTGAGCTTGTGCTATGGTGACTAGGATAACGGATAGACATACTTATATACATTTATAAACATCCATCACTTAGGTACAAATGCTCGTGCTCATCACACAAACATTTGCCCCTTGCGGGGTTCGAACCCGCAACCGCCTGTTTTAGAAGTCCGTGGCGTGAACCACTACACCAAGGCGGACGTCGAATAGAAAATAATTTCAAACGTTTTGTATAATGTTTATTGATTGCGGTCCAGCTTAATCTGCAAGTATTTTTTTAAATTTGGACCACGCAAAGACTGTTAAATCTGTTGGGATTAAATTAATTTATTCAAAATACATCCGTCAATGTTCTTTGAGTGTGTCACTGTGTCACTTAATGCCTAGGCAATCTTTAACTATCATTGTTGAATGTTTTTTTATTGCACCAAAGAGGAAACTTCAGTAAAGTTAAGTCGTCAAGTTTCAAGATCTTCGTCAAGAGTCGTCACGTATTTGACTCAGCACTGGTCTCATCTTTTAGTCTCATTTGTCTACAACTCGTCCGCCATTCCCCGTCCAAAGGGCAAAGCACTCAAATCCAGTGTAGTTCTTAACTCGATATTAACTTCTTAAATTGATCACAAACACAATACTCACGAACCATTGTATCAGGGGTCTGCAACATTCTTAGCACTCTATTAAGACAGCACCGGCTATTATTGAATGGAGGCGTAATTACATACCCCGATCGCCACCGGGCGTCCTGTTGGTTTAGCAGTTAGCCCCAGCAGATCGCTGATACGTGCGAATAATGAGTATGTGTTAATACGCGGCTGCAGAGATTGTAGGATAAGGTAGTAAAATGTTGAAGACCTCTGCTCATTCTGCAGCATCTTTCTGCAATCAACGCGGCATTTAAATCATAGAGGTTATATGAAGTGATAGAAATCTTCCTACTATTTACCGACTTTGAAAGGGAGGAGATTCTTTGCCATTGCTTACTAACAATAGAACTGGTATATAAAAGTAAATCGTCCGTGTTTATTTTTATTTTGGAGCATGTAGCATTTATTTTTGTAACATTTTATGAAGAATGCAGAAAATTGCCTTGACTGGCCTGTATAAAATCATTGGATATATTTATTTATAACTGGCCAAATAAAATAAAAATTAGGATAAGATTACTTACAAGCTAACATACATAGTAGGTTATAAACATTGATTTATTTTATGGTTGTAAAGGAAAAAATGTTACCACTAAACTACGGATAAACAATCTGGATTAAATGTTTTTCGGATGATACTCGTATATTATTTTCTTGTTGATTTGACACATATTTGTTAAAATAATTCCAAAATAAACCGGCCTTTTCAGGTGATACTCAAAATGTAAGCCTACCACTTACCTAAATGCCACTTTTCACCGGTATTCTATTTCGCAATAAAAATAGAGCGGCGATACAATGCACAAATAAAAGCGGCCAGCCGATAGGATTAATAAATTTGTCTAGTGGAAACGCCACGCTTTCACCGTTTCTCCCTTTTTGCGTGTGTTTCCACATTTTTCAGGCGATAAATCATATTTTTTCACCGGCAGCGCTTTTTGCCGCCGGCCCACAGTGCGCCGTTTATGTTTCTGGGCAGAACAAAATATAAACTTTCAGAATGTTTTAGTTCTAATTACAAATCGAAAGATTTTTCTTGATCGTATAGCTAAAAGTTACACGGTAAAAATTTGGTTTAAAATGAATTAAAATAAAATTACTTTATGTTTACATTGTAGTACCTATGGTATTACGAATGCTACATTGAAACAAATAAATCAAATAAATTAGAAAATATAAACATTTTGTGTATAGTTTAAAAAAAGAAAAACTCATATAGGTAAGATCTTGACAAATATATGAGTATTTTTTGCATAAGTGTGTAAAAAGAACGCTTACAAAATAAATAAGATTTCAAATATATTTCCATATTTATTTGAGCACCCCTAAATTTCTGTTTCTTATCCTCCTTCACCAAACATCTTACTTATTGAGATGAAATTTAATTAATGTTTTTTACGAAAATCCGTCAAAATCCAATGACACTGAAGATCTCTGTTTTGTTGCGAACACATTTTGTGAAAAAAATCATTTAGTATGATTAAAAAATGGTTTAATACGATCGGAACTAAAATATTTAGTATTTACTGAATATATAGGCATAGTTCGGCAATTTACATATGAGTACCAATCATTGATAAGTTTCGGAGAGCAATCACCCTTACTTTATAGGTTACGTGCTCGGTGTTCTCTGTAACATTTTTTTTTTCTTAAATCATATTCGTAGCACTGTGCGTCCTTCGGTGTGCCCGAGCGTACTGTCATTTTTTTCACTTGGACATGGGAGTTTGCGCTTGCCCACACTCTTTTGTTTTGTACAGAATATTCGTGATTAATAACCAGTGGGTGACGGCTGAGCGACCCACGTGTTTCAGATGATCTTTTCCTTATGGCAATTTTAAGAAGTTGACTGAGTCTAGGAATTTACATTTCAACTTTTATTCTGCGAATCAATATTTATATTTGCTTTTACTAATTAAGTACCCAAAGTATCACACTTAAAACTTTGCGATGTAGCCCCATAGATGTGGGTTTTGCAGAAAAAACATCCGCGAGGAATCTATTCATCTATAATAATTTAAACAGGAACTGCTTATGAAATTAATTTAAATTCCTAGAAACCCATCTCACTAAAAGCGATTTGAATAAGTACCTCAGTGCGCATAAGTACATAGTTCAAAATGATTACTTGCATGTTAATTAATTAAATTAAATACAAGCAACGCTAAGCTTTTGTAGCCGTTAAAATAACAAATGCATCTCGTCGCCGCGCTGTACCGCTCAAATCATCGCTGTATATTTTAATTTAGCTACCAAAAAGACCATTTAATTTAACTGCCAAATCATTAAGTTAAGTACAAAAATATTAGTCGACACTAGCGTCGGAATTAATAAACTGGTACAAATAAAGAAACCAATGACGTATCGTACGGAAAAAATGGCGGAGAGTCCACATTAATACGTGGCCATAAATTAACGCGTGGCTTAAAATTAAGACAATAAGGCTCTTAATCTACAATAAATGGTGAGGGACCGGTTCGAGATGGAGGCGCAAAAGAAAAAAGAATAAGCCGGTTGAGAGCGGGTCCAAAATATGATAGGTATCCATAACAACATGGCCGCTAAGCCGTGCATCCGTCTCTGTCGCACATACGGGCTTTATAGTGCCGTTGCGTTTTATTAAGGTTGACCACATGTGGAGTGTGCCGCTAAGCCTAAACTTGATATCATACTCTGGGCTACGGGGTGCTGCCTCAATTTTTATAATTTATTGTTCTGTTGGTCAGGTGAGTGAAATTTTTATTTTTATTAACATTCCGTAATATTAGTCACTGCTAGCTAATTTATATTTCATTGTGCCTAGTATCTATAAAAGTGAGTAGATGAATAGTTATCCTAGATACCCATGTGTTTTGGATTTCTTATTTTTACTGAATCATCGACAAAACCAATCAAAACTAGTAGACATCTATACGCACTACTGACTTAATTTTGCATAAGTATTTTAGTAGTATGTTAGTAGATATATTTTCATCACTGTAAAGGTCTTAGAATTTTATGTGCTCGACTACTGAATATCTGTCCATCCTACAGAACTCTACCTGATCATCACCCTATATAAAAAATATCCCCTCCCGTCACCCGGCCAACCACGACCCAGACATTCCTTATTATTACAAACACCTTATAAATAAAATCTTATGTGCGCTATCAGTTACCACGGATTTAAAAGTGGCCATACCTTGTTGACATCTTTCTCCAAGCCATATGTCAAACTGTCGATACGTAGATAAAGTTTTTTACTTATTTATAAACCTTTCTCCTTGTGGAGTTTTTCTAACATGTTTTATATTAATTTTGGAGTTTTAATTTCTGTTTTATTTGGAATTTTAATCTGATTTTGATGTAGCAATTTATATACGATACTTTCACGATTAGATTCAGATGTTTTAAAGTTAGTTAGAAAGTCATTAATTAAATAGGTTATACAGAATTTGGCGGCAGAATAGGGATTTATGCATAAAAACTTACCTAACTACGCTATAATGTAAATATTAATTAATTATGACATCCAGGTACTATCCACTTACCTATGAAAACGTTGGCACTTTTTAAACATTTAATTTTGAAATTCAAAACTCTAGCACATAGGTATTTCTTCGCACCTCACCTCTTCTAATTTATAAAGTTCACATTACACTATGACTGCGCATATCGTATGACCAAACTTAGCATCGCGAGACATAAGAAAAGACTGAGTCAAGTGAAAACGAAACTTTGCGAATAATATTCAAATGGCCTGCAAAATCGGCAGGTGGTCAGTTGTCATAAAGATTCCGAACCATTGTTTCTTGTCATACGCAAAATCTTATTCAAACTCTGTTCACAGCGGTGGTCACTTTCGCTTGTTCGTGCGAATTTGACTACACCGTTACTTTTGATTTTAAACGCTTGAAAGTTGAACGTTTGTTTTGATGTTTGCGGCCTTCCTGCGGTAATAAATCAGAAAACACTTTCTTTTGGACCAATAAAAGAAAGTACCTGTTGCAATTTTGCACAGTTAAGAATCAAATGGCTTTTTATTTATTTGAGATTTAGGCAAGGGTTTGTAATTTATGAGGGCTTGACTGTACAATGTCTAGAACATTGATTTACAATAAGTACCTAGTTGTGTGTAGACAAAACGTTTTAGCGAAAATATTACGTATTGAAAGGCACTGCTCTATTTTGTTATATTTTTCTCTATTCTTAGACTGATTTTGTCGTCGCCGTGGAGTAAGATAAATTGAAGTCCTCGGTTTCATTTGATAATACCTCTTAATGTTGCTCGCATCTGCTTTTAAATCTTCATCATACTAAAAGCGAAGATATAATTCGACGATAAGAATATTCATTTACTTTCATCTTATAAACACTGTAATTTCTATTTTTCCACACAAAATCGATACCGAAAAAAAAAATTGCAATTCATAAATTAAAAGCAATGTAGTCTGTAAAGCCTCTGAATTTTAGGAAATATAAATAAAGTCAAAATCCAGAGGCTCTTCAGACTACATTGTCTACAATATGATGTAAAAGTAGTTTTTTTTTATTTTGTTTTTATACTTATAGCTTATGCTTGTCAGATTTCCATTAAAAATCAAATGAAATAGAAAAAGAAAATAGCATAGCTCTAAGTGTGCACAAGTACCTATTTCTGCAACTCATTATCACGCCACGCCTGCAATAACAGATGTTCTTGCAGTTATTAATACGATACGAATTAGCTATTTATAGTATAACATGTCTAACATTAGTAGTTTTTACGCTTTACCGTTTAGCTACTAAGAGAGGTTTTTATGTAACATTTGTTAGCGTTCAGTCACAATACGCCAGTAAAAAAAATATTCAGAAATGTTCTCTTTGAATGAAATAAATAAATGATATGCACAAAAAGTCTCAGATTAATTGTTTAGGTCAAAGGGAACATTCCTACGAGTTTACGATACACAATTATCTTAACGTGATATGCCTATAAAAGGGGTTATTATTGCATTTGTGCGCTTACTGGTTCCTCAGTTGTTAGGTCTGAAGACTTGAGTTATTTTACAAATTCAGATCAGCTAACAATCTCCGGGGCTTGTGTGCATTAACGAACGTTACCCATAGCAATTTGTTCTTTACATACACCTGTTTACGCTCTCAATAAACCGTAACCATTTCGATATCTTCAAACGGTTTTAAGAAACCAGCGCTCACGCCCGAGTCAAATAATTATCTCGCCGCGTGAACCGTGTATCCTTATTTTATTTTTTTATATTTCCAACAGTTTCGAGAGCACGCCGCACGCCTGACCCGAAGGGCACGAAGAACAAAGCTTCTAATTCTATTGAAAGACCATTATCTAATAACTGGATGTACCATCCATCACACCGTCGAACGAACCACGTCCCCACTTCCATGTCATTAATCAGAATCTATAAATATTACTACGATATTGTGTGTATTTTTTGTTGGGTTCGAAACCAAGTTTACGTTTTAGGAATACTTTGAGGTGTTCTTTGACACTGGATAAAATTGGTAATCGTTTAATCAAAACGTCTCTTAGTGGTAATGGTAAGGCATAGTTGAAGATCAGCCGAATCCGTGGCACGGTTCCAAATAATCAAATTTTTAACTAGAGTTAAATAAAGTAAATGTTAACGGACTTTGGCAGGGCAAGTTTCCCGATGGCTTCCAAAATTACTTTCAAATTGACGTCTCGTTGTATGACTAAAGACATTTTCAGAATCTATTGAATTAGGCGGTATGTAGGACACCTACCAACAGATCTTAAAATACGGAAAAAAATACTGCCCAGACCAAAACAGTGCTAAATAAAATATTGTGTAATTTCGACCAACACAAAATCGCACCTACTCGTAGAGTAGGAAAGGTGTAGAGAGAATCGCGCACAATTCATAACAGATTGCTGTAATGAATTTCCCGATATCTCGATGTATTGGCGCGATCGCTTTATTAATCATACGAATGATCGTTTAAGTAACCAATCCGAAAACAATTTGCCTGTCGTCGTCACCTGCCACTGCAGTTCTGGTTGGGTAGATTAGGGTCTGTTCATCTTAGGCCCTCTTGTGCAAGTCCGGGTTAGCTGATCTGGATTTGTTCAAGGCCTATTTCTGAGTTGAAAGCCCGTTTGTGCCAATCCTGGGGAAAATAGCTGATACGGACAGGTGGAAGTGAACCTTCTGGATTAGTAAATCCAGACGTGCGCATGTGGGCCCTAGTATTTTAGTTCAGGATCGCTATCAGGGTGATAGTGATCCTCCAAGTGAACCTACAAAAAGTAAGCGATTTCCCTGCACCTAGGACCTAGTATTTATTTCAATATTTAATACTTTTTAGAAATAAGTGTGGAAAATATTCCATCTACATGCAGAGTGCAATGGAAATATTTTGATCATCAAAAAATCCAAGTCTTTCTCATCTTCAGGTTTTGTCGTACTGGCGAGTGGTGAATGAGCTTTGAGCTACCCAGTTCTGTTTATCGCTATTCAACAAGCAAGCTCTAAACTACGTCGAAAAAAATTCTCAACGCTTTCACAAACTTGTCTTAAAACTACTCGAAGCTCCATGAGTACTTACCTTTATAAACTAATGCAGTGCATTTCTAAAGGCATTAGAAGTAAGTGCCAGTACATAAAACTGATAGGTATCCGATATATTCGACCGGATCATCAATCTGGAAGTGATTCGAGAAATGTCTGCCCGATGGATGGGGAAAAAAGAATACGCGCGCTTACTTTGAAGTGTCTGATAGCGACTTTATAGTAAGCAAATAAAACGGTTTGAGTAGTGTGAACTATTTTCAGATACATTTAAATGGGCAGGTAAGTATCCTACTATTAAAATAAGTGGTTTAAGATGTCAGCAATCCACAATTCCGCGAGGGTTGATAAATAGACATTGATTACTTTTGTTTGCTGGCTTATTGAGTTAACGTTTTATATATTGGTAATAAAATATTTGTGATAAACATATGTTTTAGTTACTATGTTTATTGTGAAAGCCAAATTCTTCTCGATGAAAATCCAATTTGTAATCCATAAGTATATATGAGCATTATTACCAGCTATAGACCCGAGTTCACCAATTATTAAACAGCCCGTGAACTTCGATTGATGGTAATGATAGAATTCCCATACAAAACATGTTGGCTGATTAAAAATTAAACATGTATTTGTGACATTAGTCATAAAAGAGTTGTAGCATGAAGTAGCACGCACGAAGGAGACTTAATAATCGCGTATTGCATAATCAATATGTGTTATGACGTCCAAAATTACTAAACAGTCTTGCAATGTAACAACGTCCGGCAGTGGAAGTCAGATACTATCATCAAGCGTCCAAACACAACTTGAATAATTCCATCCAATAATGGGGGCTCCACCCTCCGCGTGGCATGCGGGCATCCGAACCATGTACTACGGCACGCAACCGTACCGGCTATTGGAATACCGACTGCTTGTACAATCTGTGCATGTGTTGACAACGATTTGTCACCATCGGTCCCATTTGCCGTCTCTCCGTGGACCGGGCAGACGCGATGCGCACTTGTTTTGCTCACCCACAAGGCGAAAGTTTGATAGATGCGCGCAAAAATAACTTTGGACCAATTAGAGCAGCTGATTTGAACTAATTTAGACGTTCTGTCGCGATCGCGAGCACACGGCTTATAAATGATGATATTCATCATTCGAGTTTGTAAGCTGTCTGTCACTGCATCCATCTTACTCTTTCCAAGGAATTGCGATTTAATTGCAAATTAAAGCTCCACAGCATTACTGCGCTTCGACGTTTATCAGTTTTCCTTTTAAATCATAACTTAATTCTCAAAATGTCTGAAATTAAAAGGCAATGTTGTACTTATTGGTGTTGCAAATAACATGAAATTCGATCGTGAGGTGATAACACTGTAATAAGTGCCGCATTAAATTACAGTTCTGCTGTCATGAGAGCGTAAATTACCTTTACCCAATTCGATTGTTCACGGGCAGTGTAATTATATTTAAATGGAATTATCGACATATTTTTAGGACATGGTAACTTTTCAGTAGCAGTAGAAAGTTTTAAAACAACTTTTACTATAATTATACAAAAACACATCTTAAAGTAAATCATTACAAAGATGTAAACAAAATTAATCATATTTTTTTTTGTTGTAAACATCCGCGTATTAAGTGGATTTCAATAACTTTGATATCTTGGCAACTAATACTACTATAGACACAATATTGGTAACAAGTGTCATATGAGTAAAAACTTTACAAGAAATACATACCCGAACGCTTAGCTTAGCGTATACGCGTTTTATCCGCTCATGCCTTATAAGGCATGAGCGGATAAAAAGCGTCAAGTTGTTTATCGCTTTTGCAATTTACAAGAAGAAACGAAACAGCACATAATCATTTGATTAACGTGATTGAGGAAAGTGGGCGTGTCTATGCAATTATTGAGTGGAAATTATAGATTCACATCGTCAATCATTTACAACACCATTACTACTCTGATATTCGTGATCGATATGAATTAAACGCGGTTGCTTATTAATCATCCAATTAAGTGCTTTTGATATTTCATTGCGTGTAATAACTTCATTCGATGAAGAAGTCTGATACATTTGTACGTCGGTAAGCTTGTATGAACATTTTGGTCTAAAATTATTTGAATTTATCAGAATTTCAGCGAAATAAATTTCGGTAAGAACGTGATTCAGTTTCTACTGAATTGCGTTCCTCTTTTGTAATGCTTAAAACCCATACAAACTTTCATCCCCTAATTTAATAGGTGGCGAGTGATTAGCTAACAATCCTGAAATAGGTATTTTAGTATTTTTAACAAGGAGTCCCTGTATTAATTTGCAGACCTCTTACATCGAAAATTGCGAAAGTTTCATTCAAACTTCCATCACCTAGTAAAATAGGTTAGGGAGTAAAAGTTCAAAGTTTAGATGTTTTTTGTAGTTTGTGTACTAAACTAGCTAACATACAACATTTGAGCATTCTAGGAAGTACCCTAAGAATTTTATTGATCATCAGTGAGTAGGGACAAAATCGGGGTTGTTTAGATACCAATAAGGACTACTATTAGTTACAATTAAACATATATATTATATACAGAAACTCCATGTTTGATAAGTCATCTATTGACATATCCCGAGAATTTCGTTAATAGACGAGTATTATAATCCAAGCCCTAGTTACGAGGGTTAAAAAAAAACGAAGTAACGCTTCAAGAAAAGGTGGCTCGTCTTGGCGGGGGCACTTCCGTACCCCCAGATACAAGATACTTACTTATACGGAACATAATATCCTAGAATACAATCGCTTTTATTTTAGAGACCTATCAACCATCAAAAATAGCTTAACATTTAAGTACTTTGTAACAATTAACATCTAAAAACGTCATGACTAAATCGTAATGCATAAAATTCTTACTTAGACGGAGAACTAAAATGTTCTAATTGAAATACTAAATAAAAAAAATGGAACTAGCAATATTATTTCTTTAAATACAATGTAATGGAAATTGAAATACCAATCAGTGACAATGCTGAGTACTGGCTCAGTTCCACATAGTCACTTTAGCTGTCTATAGCTGTACAAACCAAATCACATCAAATTAACATTGATGCACCTTACACTGTTGTAATAAAAGGAATTTTGCAACTAATATCTACAGCCTGATCTGCTGAGGACTGTACATAAAAACACTCGCAGATTTTTTCAGTACAAAACCTAGTTCAGTGCGGCTTTCAAACGCACGTACTGTCGGCAAAAACTCCCTTTGTTGCCGCTCGGGCGGGCTGATTTCTTAAATAATGTCGGTTTGTGTAGGTAGGAGGGTTCCGGCCACATGTAGGGTGTCATCACAAAGCGTTAATATTTCGGACTTATGCTTAAGATAGGACTAAATTAATAAAGATTGAACATTTAGAAAAAAATGTCTCCTAATTATAGAAATACAATCAATTCCCCGAAGAGAAAAAACAAAGTAACTTTAATTTGTGTAAAAGTTGATTCCACCTTACAAAAAAGTTTTGAAGATGTAAGCCGTCAGCCCTTTAAGGCCATACCGTCAGTTCCTTTAATCCTTAAATTAATGGCCTTGAAATGAAGCTAGGTTTTCTTTTGCTTGCTAAAACCTGGAGCAACAGTTGAGAGCTAATCTCGAATTTATCCCCAAAAAACCCAAAAGCATGGCCACCACAGCCACATAGCAGGCAGGCATAGGCGAGTTCGCTGCAATCAGTCTTACTCCGCGTGGACGCGTCCCGATTAGTCAACGCCTTCTGCAGAGACACCGTTCCCCTGCCTCCTCTCGTATCGATTATGGTTGCCGCGGTGAAAAGTATCGATTCTTGTAATTGTAGAGGACTTAGATCTGTACCATTACCATGAGCTTACGGTGGTATTACTCGCTAGCGACGACGTAAAAGTGTATGGAAAATTTTAGTTCTCCAAGTAACCGTTAGAGGCGCTGTGCAATTTTCCATACACTTTTTTTACGTCGTCGCTAGCGAGTAAAGCCGCCGTAAACTCATGGTAACGGTACTGCATATAGAGGGATAATTTAGTTTAGATCTGAATCGAGAGCAAATAATTTCGTCTCTATGTCATTACAAATATTGATATTTGCCATTACAAATATTGATAAATTGTAGTGTTTAAATTATAGGCTGATTGGCACTAGAACTCAGCCTTAAGAAGATGGACTGCTGATGACGATTCCTTAAATATAAACTATTAACAATGGACTTAGTAGTTACTTAAGACAATTTAAATCAAGCCGTAATCCCCCTTGTTAGACAAAACCGTGGAAAAATACTTGTAAAATATATTCCTTTACTCAAGCGAGGTAAAGTTGCAAAGGCACCGCCCTCCACGTCGCCACTTGATGAGGTCACAGAGACCGATCAAGCAAGCACGGCTGGGGTAAACTCTAAACAGCATTATCAGAGAGCTGCCCTAATCGCGCTGCCTGGACAGCAAGCGAAATTACTGTGGTTGAGAGCTCAATCTTAGAGGCTATAAGATGCTGCAATATGGTCACGTGAGATTATAGTGCGACAGCTTTCAGATAATATTGGAATAGATAGAGTTTATGTTCGAAGTAGGAACAAAAAAAACAACAAACCGTCAAAACCTGATGTAATAACATGAAACAATACCAAATTTCCAAGATATCTCAAGGTATCACTTGCCTATGTATCCCCTAAAAACAAAATCAGATACGAGAAGGTTAAGCTCTGAACTCCTAAGTAAAACAAAACAAGTACTTGCTTAGGAGTTTAGAACTCTACCTTGCCTACCTTAAAACAAAATAAAAGTTTTATCCATTAAAATTCCAGGCACATTTAAAGATGGGGATGTGCTAGATATAAAGATTTCTTATATCCCAATAGTACTTTAGCTTTATATTACTACTTTTACTGTATATATATCCCGTTTAAAAAGGTATTATTTACATTAAAAGGTCTTTAAATAGGGCACGCTACATTTAGCACATGTGTCGATATCAGCGCCCGTATCTCCATGGCTAGAAAATAATAAATTCTATGATTACTATTAGTGTCATGACCTATGTCATTGTCAACACATCCATTATCAACCGCTATCAGAACCCGTTTCCCACTTTGCGGTGTATTTAATTTATCTAGTCGAGCACTTGGCTCACCTTTATCAAAATTCATTACCTATATTTTATTCACGCGTTCATATGTTATCGCGAGTTTTCTCACTGTGGCATTATAATGAAGAGTTTAAATTTAGGCGTAATGGTTGACCAATAAGATAAAACCGAGAGGGCTGCACGTGCCAGGGTTTCTAATCTTGTTGGTGGACTCTATTGTTTTAGATATAAAGGTGATTTTGAGAGATTGGGGGTGAAGGTATAAGTTGGGGACCGGGTAATGACGGACGCCTGGACCGCCGCATACAAAGCAGCCGGCTACCAGAATAAAGTTATCTCTCGATACATCCCCGAATTAATGGCCAACTCGTTACTTGGGTATTGAGACGTTGGGACTCGATGATTGGGAGTCATCGAACTTTTGAAAATAAACACGCCGTGTTTTGCTGGAGGTAATATTGGTAGCAAAAATTCGAGCTCAATTTTACAATTGGCTTATACGTAACGGAATTTTGGCTGCAAAAATTTTTGGTCAGATCAATGATGTCAGGAAAATAGGCGGTTTTGTGAATGAACTTCTTGATAATTTCATCGGTTCATAGTTTTTGAGAGCTCAAAACTTTTGAAAGAGCTCTTAGAATAATATCGTCATCATTTACATAGTATACTCGTAATTTGATCAAAACGTGCCATTATATGATTTCACCTAACTGCTATGTATCATAACAGCATGATTACTTTACGAGTCTTTTACTTATTCGATCTGAAGTATAATTTGGTCCGAGTTGGCCCAATCATGCACGACCTAAGCAAGAAACAGGTTTAACTGGCAAGACGTGATGTTATTCCCGACTGCTTATTTACTGTTAAAAATAATATTTTTTAGGCATTTTATTGACTAAATATTGATTTGCCACTGCTGAGAAGAGATAGAACGATTAAGAGCTTATTATCTTTTTAATAGTTATATATTTTATAAAATTCGAAATCTTCTTTTGGGTCGCATAACTGAGCCATTATTAACTATACTCTTGAAGCGTATATTTTTATAGCAAATTGGAATTTGTTTCGAAATCGACTCCCTCTCTGAACAATTTACCTCTAAATCTTGGTAGGTACGTCCAATAATGGGTCGCTTTTTACAATAGTTGTACAATAGCCGATCGCATCATGACCGCCGCAACGTCTGCGGTCCAACACTGTAATTTGCCAGTTTTCGCCGCCTAGCTGCCTGCAATTTTATAACAACCTCGCTTGAAGACTTCATTTCGACTTAAACTTTTTGCCCTTTACCAACCTGTAATCATCGGCCCTCGCTTACGTAACTACACATTCACATGTAAATACGACACTGGGATTTAATGGCCAGTCTGTTTATTGTATAGTTCTGCCACACAAACCTAATCTGGTAACCAAATGTTTGTTCAAATGCTAAACTATTGCGCAGTCTTAGAAAAAATCACTATGGGCGAGCGGTCGAAATGTGCAAGGCATAAGTCGTGGAATTCAAATGAGCCATGAGTCATAAACGTCAAAGAAATGTCATATAAATCATAAAGGACGTCGAGACAAAGGCTCCTGCAGTAGTCCGGGAATCAGGTCAGGATCACATGTGCTTCTGGATCCTCATTGTGCAATCTTCCGGATTGCGCGGTGCTATTGTAGTATTTGCTATGCAAATTTTTTGCCCGTTGTTTTCGAAAAGACGACATTGTTTCGTTTTTGTCGAAAGGCCCTTGAGCGCTATTGTTACGCCTACGTGTCAGCTTTAGACTGTCCGGAACAAAAAGCAGTATTATTTTAAATTCCTTGATATTTGCACAAAGCTCTGACATCAATATAGACTTAGCTATAAAACTAATAATATTCAAATTATCAACCATCTTGAACGATCCATACCCATTCAGTTGTAAATTAGTTTTAGATCCCGCAATCAAATAGAAAAATCCTTAAAGTTGCGGCTGTATTTTTTTTTTTTCAATTTAAATTAATGATAACTATCTTAAATATGTATTGATATCATTCAATCAAAGACTTAGTCATGCTAAAAATATTTTACTATCCAAGAACTATTACCATATCCATAAATTGCATCACAACACACGTAACGCAAACCGAATTCGTGAGAAGTCGAACGCATCGGAACAAACAAATCACCGTGTCACTTCATCCATTTACTTGCAAATTTCGCGCAAAATTCGAGAAAAAAGAGCCCAAGATAAAGGTACAAAAGTGCTCTATTCTAGTCGCCAAATGAATAATTACCTTTCACGTTTCTCCTTTGAATCTGCTCCGGGCGATCGATCAGCGTCCGTGAACTCTTTCAGCGAGACACCCTTGCCACTCACAGGTAAGGCGCAATTAATCTGAAACATCCCAAATCAGTATTACATTAAAAACTAAATAAAAACCCCGCAGCCTGCCGTTTTTTCGCCGGCGCGTTTTCTTTTCCATTCAGATTTTTTTGACAGCACGAAAAATGAGAGTCATTTATTTGACTCGTACACAATGTAGGACTGTTTGAGTACGAGTATTTGCTATAAATACGCATTTTTCTCTACATCTCCTTCCTCCGTGGGGTGAGCATTAGCCTCGGATGCGTAGGGAGCCTCACGTGTTCCCTTTGTTCGATTTCGAGATTTTAGGGGAGTTCTGATGGCTGGATTCTCATGGAATCCATCAAAATAATCGCATGCTCATGTATAATGGATTCTGGTGTCAACAAAGTTTCGATGATAAACTACTGTCTGAATCAAAGCGGCATGAAATATCTGTTTCCACTATACCTAAACAGGTAAAGCTGATCAATCTTGTGACACGCTACTCAATACTACAATTATCAGTGTAAATATAAAAACTGGGAAAAAGATAAATTGGATGCTTGTATGTGATTTCAACTATGTTTTCTTTTAACATTTCTTTGCACGGGAAACTCGGATGTTTCCTAATAACGAAATTCGTCACCATGAATATTAACGTGTGGTCTTACACGTTACCAGACACATAAAAGGCAATTGTTTCTTTATAATTTTTAAGTGTTTCTTTTGTTTTACTGTGTGGCCTGCGCGAGGCTATGTCATAGTTGTCGCGCCGTCATTTGTCACAAATAGTTTTTCTAAGGTTGATTTTAAAAGTGTGCCTTTGTTAGTTTTGTGCGCTGGCCGTCCGAAACATCGTGGCTTTGTTTGATAAATTGGTGAACATAAATACAGCATTGTCTTTACTCATTAACTTGTAATTAGGTAGCACAATTTGCTCTCGTGAATCGTTAATGAGACGGCTGTAGACTGAAACAATATTGCGGTAAATCAATTTCACAATGCGTTCAGCGATTTAACGCTTTAAACGGCGTATAGGACGGTACTTGAATGTGAATACGTCAGCTCTTTTTCACTGTATAGTTATTTTGATTGTTCTTTTGGTAGTTGTAATTGTATGTAAACAGAAGTTATATAATATATATAATATACAGTAAATATACAAATTCAGGATCAATTCTTATATCTTAGTATTGTTCTCTCAGCTGAATTTTGACTACGGCAGCAGAGATAAATTTTTAAAATAAAAAATAAACTACGTAGAAAAAAAAGGTTTATATATATTTTTTTAAATTAAAAATATTTATTTTCCATAAAACAAGTTACATATTAGTAGCACAGTTGTTGGAATCCCCATTTAAGCAAAAGTATGCCTGTGTGAGGAGATTCCACTCATCCTTATCTTAGTTGTAATTATGTAACGTTACCTATGACTTACAAAACGGTAAGTACCTATATATTTGACACAATTTTATGAATATTGTGTAAGTTACTTATTTTACTAATTTTATTACTAGCTTACAATATACATATTTCTTTATTGTATCTTGTGGTGTACAATAAAGAGTTATCTATCTATCTATCTACAAGGTTTACTTTAGGTTACACAATAAATTATACTCTGTATAAATGTGTGTGTAATGCACAGGTGATTGTTTTCTTTTCTTTTTCTCTTTGTTTCTTCACTCTCATAGCTCAGAGCACGGCAATCCGACATGACTAGACAGAGGCGCAGGACTAACGGCACTAATTCTTTCTTACCTATATCGTTTTTAATTGTATAGAAAATCTAGCTACACTTTTAATTTATACGGCAATCTGATATTAACCAGAGAGAGATCAGGCGCAGGACCAACAGTATTGTGTTATAACTACACTTTTAATTTACACGCTCTATAATACAAACGTTCCAAACACCAACAGATGTTAACCCCATCAAAAACTCAGATCAGAATCTCAAAGATATCAATCAAGCGCAAAGACATTTGTTGCAACCTCCGACCGATTTGTCCAAATGAAAAATTAATTTCGCCGATGATTAATATAATGGCGGGTAATAAAACGTAATCGTTGTTACGAACTTTTTACATCTTCTTCTTGTCTAAATTAATTTGTTTTGGAACGGATTGTAAGCGATGCCCACACTGATTTCTACCTATTGGTGTCTTGAAGAATTCGTTGATTTAGATTTATAGTGCAAAAATAATTTTAAAAAAAGTTTGAAAAAAGTTACAGAAAAGACGACTTCTTCATTTTAATAAATTAGCTGACCAAAATTGTTACTACGAGTATATACTCGTAGTAAGAATTATATCAGGCATTATCGATTTTTAGTCACTCAAGTTACTGTCACTGCGTAAATTAGCGATCGTCTTTCAGACAGTTTGAAAATGTGCTCATGAGCTTATGTATTACCTTTTATATATTGATTAGTGGATTTAAAAGTACAATCAACTGTTGTTCTTAGTTCAAACCTGTCTGCAACAAATTCCTAAACAAACAAGTGTCTTGTCACAAACACTAACGGCGTAAACAGTTTTGCCGTAAACAAGATTTTCCGTCTCACAAAATCCTTACAATCCCGCTTTGAGCACCTCTATTGAAACCTGGCCCGAAACAATCAGGTGACAGCCCTGAGATATGACATTTCGTAAAACAATGAACGGGATCTCCCGTTATAATGGGATGAAATATCTGTGGTAACAATTTATATTCTAACTCTGGATTCAACTTGACAATTTATTAATCAAACCGATTACCACCCCTGGAAGCCCGGCCTATTGTGAAAATATTGTCTGGCAAAACAATCCTGTGAATAATTAGGGATTTAAATGTTCATAAAACAAAGGCATAAAACAATACTCCTCAAAGTGGACAAAGGGATCTGAGGGCGTCGCTGCGTGGATCCCTTGATATTTTTAATTCGAGGGTCCGAGCATTCCACTTCTGACAACTACTTGCGTTAACACGTGCTTGGCTTTAATACTTACGGCATTCATGACATTGCAGTCAGTGCTTGGATATTTATAGCTCACTTGGAGGCTCGGTGTTAGTTAACCTGTTGAGTGCCGTTATAATTGTTATGTCGTCTCGTCCGTAATATTTATTAATAGAAACATATTAATATTTTGCAATCATAAAAAAAGTAGAGAAAGTTACTTGATTTTAAACTTACTTGTAAGCGAATATGAATAATTTGTGTTGACATGAAATCGAATAAATGATTTAATATTATTATAAGGAAAGTACAATACCGTATGGACACCAAAAATGATAATGATTTTTGTTAATATTTAAATTGTAAATAAGGTACAATATTGTATGCACCCCAAAAAAAAATTAATGATTTTTGCCTTTATTCAGACATCTTGTTTTGTTTTTTTCTATGTTGCTTATAGCATCATCATTATTTTTTCTACCAAAAAAATATTTGACCCTGTAACACAACTGACACAATTAATCCCTGTCAGTCTCCCAGTGCTTGAATATGGAATGTAATTAAAGTGAGAACTTAATTTCTTGTTTTATACAGAAATCAATTAAGGCCACCATCGGTTCGGTATACGTCTCTGACACATGTCGGCCCCACTTCCCTCAGCTTTTTCCATAACGACCTGTGAGCCCCTCCCTTCTTTAGAGAGAAAAGCATAATCCATCACCGTACGTCACCCCTATTTTGGCATAGGCCGTCTCTACCGCACGTATCCCGTGATACTATGCCCCTCTCGCTCGCACCCGCTAAGGGTAGTTTCTCTCAGTCGCCGCTTGACGGGTGATCATTTTTCTTGTGGCGCGCTCAATCATCGCGTCACTATCGCCCTCCCTTTTCGTCAAGGGCATGTTTTGTCGCTCTCTCACTCGCACCGGCCCTTCCTGTCTTTCTGTGTGTCCCTTATTTTCTGTTAGCGGTGCGTGCTCCACTACGTGCCTGCGGACCAAATATGGCGTCTTTTGTGTTTGATTTTGACGTTTTAATTTTGTTAATAAAGTAGTCGGCCTTTTAATTGCAACGGTTTTTAATTTACATATTTGTATAGTCCATTCATCGAGTTTAAGCACACGATTAGGTACGTATGAAGATGTTAAACTGGTAATATTACTAGATCTTTTTCCAATAGGTATGTTAAAACAATAAGTAAATTAAATTAATTTAAAGTGGATCGTAAATCATAACGATTTCTATCAAAGCGTTATATTACAGGACGGATCACACCGCATTAATCTACAGTCATAGGTAGAGAGAGTACTCAGTTCGTATGCAAATGCATTGAATGTGCTTAGCGTATAGAAGACGTGAAAGTTTTACACTGTGCAGTGTTACGTTTTTTAATTTGATTTATATTACTCAAGTAATAAGTACAACGTAAGTAGCAAATTTTCCTGAGTCAATCAGAATCATATTCGATAGTGATGCAAGTCAAATTATTAATTTTAATTTGCTAACAATATATATATATATAAAGAATACAATACAAGGATATGTATATATATATATATATATATATATATATTACATATATATATATATATACATATATATATATTGTTAGCGAATTAAAATTAATAATTTGACTTGCATCATTATCGAATATGATTCTGTTTTACTCAAGAGGTTTTGGACATTACGTAAAATTAGTAACCTAATCGAACTATGCAAAAAAACAAACTTTTTTAAATTTATTTCTTTATATTGTTTTCTAGACCTTATTTTGAAATTTTGGCACCACTTTGCAATGTAACCCTGTATCGTCGTTGATATGAATAAAACTGCTTCTAAGCATACAATACCCATTGTAATATATTATTATATTTTTATAGTTAAAATTGTATGTTGTTTAGTAGGCAATAACCGAATACCTAGTCTTTATGCATATTTGAAACAGAAAAGGAAACATATTTTGATAAGTTTGAATAAGAAACTAAAAATTCGCATACAGGTAGGATTTGAACCTACGACCTTTGACTAACCGGGCCAAAGGTCGTAGGTTCAAATCCTACTTGTGTGCGAATTTTTGATTACTTATTTAAACTTATATAAATAAGAAAACACTGTGAGTGTTAAAAAATATTAAAAACTATATTTTTATAAGTTTACGCCATTGGTCGAACTTATTAAAACACACTTTTACGGATTAGGTACTTTGCGATTTATTTACTTACATTTAAAAGCTTAAGTTAACTTGACGTTATCCGTAAAAGTGTGTTCTCATGAGGCAGAAAAAAAAACTTAAAAAATAGGTATATTTTTCAGTAATAACTTTTTTGTGTAATATCTGCTTCGTTTGCATATACTGTGACCGGGATGGTCCACCGCGCGGGGGCAGGACCGCCCGGGACCCGCGTAGATTGACTTGTCGGAATATTTGAATTTTAATCCCGCGCATTACATAAACACTTGCTTATTTATTCATGAGCCTATGTGAGCTTTGTTTAAATTCGGTAGGGAATTCTGATTTTAATTGCTTCGAGGTGTTCTGAGTTACGATTCAAAACGGACAAGTGTATCCGCTTGTATCGTTTTATAATCTATTATTAACATTATGTCTATCTGGATTGTTGAAACTCTCAAGCGTAAAGCAGAAAAAGATAATAGCCTGCCAATTATGATGATAGAATCTGACATGATCACTCGATAATTATAATTACGCAATTATTTATTTTTCCCGGCACAGACAGTAACAAGATAAAACTATTTTTTACCTAATTTTCTTAAAACATCTTTAGACAATAACGTTGAATCATGTCTGAACAAAACATAAAAGGAGATTTCAAGCTATGAGTAAACCACTTAATGTCAAGAAACTTGTCTTATTACATAAATAAATAAAGTGCAGAAAGCAAAAGTATTTTTGCCGCCTAAATGCATAAAAAATATTGACGGTGAACAATTTTAATTAAAATCAAATTTAATAACCACGATACCGAAAAGCAAAAAACAAGAGCATGAATACTGAACGATTGAATTTCACCTCGGGCGTATTCCTTGCCAGCCAGTTTGCGGTCTGGAATACTTCTGATTATTATGAATTCGTATATAAATTTTGTAATACGTAGGCATAATAACAAAATATACTCGTATTTTTTTAGGTCGTGAATCACCCATCGGTACTTGAAAGGTTATCAATTTAAGAGGGGTCGTGCAAGACCTTACATTTTTTTTATTTTATTTACAGACCCGTCACGGTCAACCCTTGTGAATTGAATGGTGGAGTTTTCGTTGACTATTCTTTATGTAAGTAGATTAATTATTACTTGCTTTATTTAAGGTAATATGTAATGACAAGAATTGCAAAATATTTTTTTTATCTTGTTGTCTTTTTGTGACAATATGATTCGGCGGTAGAAACACTTCTAATAAGCATTGTTTTTCCAATTCGAAAGAAAATGTTATTGGTGCTGTAGGGTAATTTCCATTTTTTTAAATTAGATACCAAACACTTTCACTAAATATTTATATAGCATTCGAGTAAAATTTTGTTTTTAAGATTGACTCCTAATAATAATTAAAAGATCTTTCACTCGTACGCATGGGAAGGGGAGGTGCCTAAATTCCCATTAACTCTCACACCGTTGACATTTCTTATCGAGTTGTTTCCTATTTATCCCACAATCAGGCCAAGGAAGGGTCTAATCAAGCTTTTTGTTTTTATTTTATAGATACCGCCGCGATAGTGGGAGCCATTAGTGATACAAGAGTGACTAAGAAGTCGGCACCGGTTGTTGGTGAGTATCCTACATAATATAAATATTCAATGGGGTTTGAATATGTTAATACAACGTCTCCTCATTGGGTTGTAGATTGCGTCCTCGTTTTTATCTTATACGACATTTAACTCCGTAATTCAATTTACTGTATTTGCATAATGTCGCTTGCTTTCTGATGTAGGTGAGTATGGTAATTTTTTGGGCTATGTCGATGCTATTTTTCCTCTACGAGTGATAGAGCGGTGTTTTTGTTTTGCCACGTTATTCGTTTTTGTTGCTGGTTCCATTACCGCGAGGGATAACGAATATTAATTGTGTACCTTTCATGTATATGTAAATGCTTGACTTAATACGATTTTGATGGGGATTAAAGGAGTTTTTCTTACGCAGAATCTCTTTTAATAACTTCATTAACGCCTTGAGGATCATCAGACCGTGGGCAGGTCGATAACAATTAATTTTCTATTGCGCCTGGAAACATGATACGTGAAGGATGAAAATTTAAGGATACGTCTGTCGTTATGTGACTTCTTAATTTGAACGAATTAATCCTGCTTTGATGAAGGATGTGATGACAGTCAAGTTTTTTGACCTTTCTATGTAGTAGAATCCTTTTCGACTTCGAGTCGAGAACAGGAAGGAAGAGTTAGCCCCGTCAAAGGGCCATTAGCACCAACTAAATGCGCGAACTCAATTGTACAGCCCACGCTCTTTGTTGCCGCCATCAAAAAGGTTTCATCACGCATAGGCAAATGGAGATATCTAGAATTAATCGGCTCCAAGACTCACAAAGCGGTGAAATATGGCTCGTTCCTCGCTCACAATGACTACGTCTTCATCATGGGCCTATTGTTTTTTTTTTCTTAAGCACCACACGCTGGATTGTTTTCTTGCGCGCGAGTTGGGAAACGTGTCTTTGTCTCTATGGCCATTTGTCAGACGCTTCGATGGTGTGGAGGTAAGAGTACTCTTAATCTTTGCCTATGGTACGGCTATATCCGTTATTGGATTCTTTGATTATTGTTATAGGATAGTGTTTGGACTTCTTTAGAGCTCCAGATTTTAAGTATTTAGAAATCAATGTTTTTGGTCCTAACACAATCCAATAACAATAATAAATTAATTTTTGAATCAATATCCGTAAAAAATATGCTTGACTAATATTAACTTTAGTTTGATTTATTAAGGCAAAGATTGTAATTTAATGTGTGTCTCCTTAAATTTTACTTTTCATTATTTGGATATACCAAAAGGCGTAAACAACATTTGTGTCAACAACCGTCTACCTAATCTTACTTAAAGGTACTTACAAGGTGCAGATCCGACTTCAATCTTTAAAGGGTAGATAAACAAATACATACATTTCCACCTAATCCACCTGCGAGCGTACATTATACCCACACAAAAAGCGTCACAATAGAACGACGCTCTCCATTCCCGTTATCAATCTACCATGATGCCATCTGTGACGCCGCCATTACTCAATTTCCTTTCCCGCCAAAAGAGCGGCTAAAAAGAATTCGAGGAACGAATTCAAACAAGCGTTCGATTGAACAACTCCGAATAGAGATGCTCATTGACGGTTCGCGAATTATTTTTTTAAAACTCGAACAGGTTGGGTTTGATTTCAATTTTCAATTATAAATAATATATTAAAAATAACTTGCTTAATACCATAGCACATATTTATTTCTTACGATGACAACTGAATTAAATCTGTCATAATTATTGTAAATTTCACAGAGATTATAAAATAACTTATCCAACGATTTTTAAGTTTTTAAGGCCTTGTGACCGAACTCGTGATGAACGAAGGATTATTAATACCTGCAACTGTTTGTGGATATTGATTATTGCTCTTTGATAGTTCCCCTGAATTCCCCTGTGTGTAAAAATAAGTTATGAACGACAAGCACCCACACATTTCCAATTTTGGGCACTGTTGCAGTATGTTGGAACCACTGAATGATAATTTAAATTCATTCTCTCCGCCGCCCGCGCCATCATTTGGACAAATGCTACGTCATTTGTCTAAGGGAACGAAACGCGGCGCGGGGAGGGAAAACCTTCACAACACAATCACGAAAGTAGCTTTTATCCACGAAATGATAAGATACAATTCACTTCAAACCTCCCAGATCAGATTCCAAAAACTTCTGTTCCCGTCACGACACGCAACATCAGTCTCTATTCTCCAGAAGCAAAAGTTTATTTGGGCTTGTGTTCGCAGAATCTCATTTTGTAAGCTTCCGAAAACATTTTCACAGTGAAAAATGATACTTAAAAAGTATGCGCCTCGGTCGGTTTTTGATCGTCAAACTTTCCTTTCAATGACTATTGAATTAAAACTTACCGTATTTGTGCTACATTGCTAATTAATTTAATTATTTATCTCATTGTATGCTCGTTTATTCAATACACAACGAAAATAAAATATACAAACATGAAATTCTATTTACTGATTTAACTTTAACCAAACAAAGTTTTTCAACTCATTCCAAACCACTGAATAACAACTAAAATTACACTTTGACATATTCTACTGTGTTGCTTGCAAGAAACAACTATGGGAGTTCTACTGAAAATGCGAAAGAAAATAGATTTCAGGGGTTTACGTGATATCATAAAAGTGCGTGCACCTTTTACTTGTGCAGCTACCAGCAATTTAAAGTATACAATCTTAATGTTATATCATTGTAATAAAGTCTGAAATCCAATGGATCTGTATTATGTTTAAGTTCGTGACTGTACTTAGGATTTTCAGTAGTATTGTAACAGTTCAGCCCATACGTTTATTGTACAATCAAAGAAAAAAACAAAACATTATTATAAACTAGTCATTATTATTAGCTATCTCTAGATTCCGGAAATTAATTACGCTGATGATTTTGTAAGTGAAAAATAAAACCGGGAAAGTGCGAGTCGGACTCGTGCACTGAAGGTTCCGTATGAAGGTTTTTTTTCCACGATGTGACCACAAAATTTTAGTCTTCGGAGTTTTTCCTTTACTTGTGCTGTAATTCCTTTCTTGCCAAATTTCATGATCCCAGGTCTATGGGAATAACTCTATAGGTTTTGATTCCCTTGCGGAATGTTAGAAAATGCGGCTTAATCCAGTCGTATCTTCCATTTGCGTTAACAAAGAAACTTGATTTTTTCTAAGCTTCAAGAGACCGCTACCATTAGTAATTGATTTTAATTTCAACATGATACCTCCACGCTTTTCTAAGAAACAGGCTCTTGACGGACAACAAATTAATCCTATGTAAGGGTTTCTTTTTCCTTTTGAGGTACGGAACTCTAAAAATGAAAATGGCATATGTAAGTACACAGGCCAAACGCCAGCGCGGGTTAAAAAAATAGGATTCCGGAGTAAAATGCTGTATTAATGATCGCCCATTTGTTGAAGTGAAATAAATTTGATGAAATTAAAGCGAAAAAACAGTATGAATAATGATGTCCGCGTAACCTCGCGTTGGTTGTGTACGAGTGTAATTATTGTATGTGTATAAATGGTGCTTACACAAAATATTGTGTTCAAGAATACTTTTCGTTATTCCTATGACAGATGCACATACACTATACTTTTTACATACGTTATACATTTGATTAAGAAAACGAAATGTTTCTTACTAAATTTTCCTCGTAAACATTATTAGCTTTTGGCCATGCATTGGCTACTAACATATCGCTACGAACTCTGCTACGTGTTACCTACGAGGCGTTACGTAGGTACTACGGCGTTGGACGCAATCAAACCCAACATCATCATCCGTTACTTATCTGCACCTCTGACAGCTGACCAACGACACGATAGTTAATGTACCTACTTTTTTATTTTCAAAATATTTTTTTCTTAATATCCTCAATTCTTTCCGGCCAGTGATGATTAAAAAAACTTTTAGACGCGGCCCCGTTTGCCAAAAGCAATCCAGTCGGGCTTTGGGATTAGCCGTTTTTTTTTTTTTATTTCACCTAATTGTGCCCGCGATGCCCCAGAGATGGGGTGATGTGTCGCGAGTCTGGTTGGCCGACGCAGAAACCAATTTCAAAGACCCAGAAAAGGCACAGAGACGGATGGATTTATAAAGTTTTTATTCCAAAGAGTTACGTTAAGATGTATGCAGGCAGTGAATGACCAAAAAATAGGGAGTTTTATTTACAGTATGCTAGTTGAGTTAAGGGTTGCAATACCTATTGATAGTGATGAAAATGTGAAGGTGACAACAAAAGACTTAAAATGTTTCATGATTTATAAAAATCGAATTGTTATAAATATAATGTCTGATAATGAAATTTACTTATCTAAATTACAGTACTTACTTATGATAAATTTTGTTGAAAATATTTAGAAAAATGAACGTAACGACTTATCTAATCTGATCTCAAAGTAAATTTCGTCATGTGACAAATTAAAAACACCGTCTCCGACGACTTTATCGGGCACGTATAAAACCCAGCATTCCTTACTAGTAAAACACGATTTACATATAGATACGTATCTAAAACCGAATAGGGAAAATGTTATTTCGAAAGGATACCAAGTGCGGCCCTGGGCGAGAGTGGCGCCCCCGGCCCGCGAATGACACTGACGGATCGCGAGCCATTAGTCATAGTCGGGACTCCCTCCCGCACTCCGGACCTCCTATATACCCTGTTTATTTACTTTTTGTAGCGGTATTGATGTTTAATTATAGAACCCCTAATGTAAAACTCCTAATTTTGGCGCGTAATGTTTTCGTTGTAATTTTTCATTGAGCGCTTTGATGTGGAAACTATTTTGAGTTGCGCTATTTGTATAACGTTTGTTTTTGTTTGGTTTTATTACCGGTTTGTGAAAGTGGTTTCGTATCCTGTATGAGTATTTTTATTAGAGGTGTGACTAAAATAAGTCATTTAAATTTAGCTGCAAGCTATGAAGCTTCAAAAAAAAACAAATTGTTACTTATTGAACTTTGTTTTGTAAAATTGCGTCGTTCTATATATCACACTCTCAATGATCTTTCAAATCATATATTACGGGATCCATCCTTATCATCTGACCCAACCATATCACAATCCGCAAGAAAAACTTCTGACTTAACTTCTGTCTACCTGTTTATTAAAATTGAAAAAGATTTGATAATTATATTACGCTTTTTTATTTTAAAATAGACTCCTTGTTTATTAAGTTTTGACACGAAACCTATTCTAGCTAACATATTTGGATGTTAAATTACCTACATGTCACATGTGCTGTTTCCGTAATTTCGCCTTTCTATTTACACCCCCAATGAATGAATGAATGACTCTTCGATCATTCATCACGAGATCCGTCATCATCGCATCGTTACCTGACGCCCCACCTTATCACAACTGGCAAGACAAACGACTTCTGCCTATCTGTTAATTAAGATTTTCGCAGCTCACGTGCAAACGGATGCCAGCAATTTAACTTGACTCGGAGTTAAGTGACGAGTCGCGGTGTTGTGTCAACTTGCGAGGAATTTTTGGAACAGTCCATTATATAGGATGATACGTAGCTAAGCTAAAACCTTGATTGGTTTCGATAGCAGTTTACGAAGAATTATGCCAAAGATGTCATAAAAAAACTGTATCTTATCAAACCAAACAAAAGTGTGTTTTATTAAAATTACTGTTGCATTTTACGTTCTTATTATAACTTCTAAGCATTTCTAGGATAAGAAAATGGCTGCAAGATATTTTATCGTCCTGTTTTTTTTTATTTATTGGACAGACATTTAACCACAATCTGCCACATGGATCATGTATGTCTAGAAACAGCCTATTCACTCTTTTCTTAGATCTCAAAATGCCATACTATACTTTTTTCGATCAATTTTTTTCCATCCAGCCCTATTCCGAACTGCATTTACCACTATTTAGATCAGCGAACTGATACAAAAACGGTTTGTTTATCTTGCTAGTAGAGTCACGACGAGCTATCAACCGATAGTTCGCCGATCGAGCACAGAGGGCGGGGCGTGCTCATTTATCAAGGAACATATTACGGGTTTGGAGTCCTTAGGGATTAGATCTGAACAATCGGTGTTTGCTAAAATTCCAAAAAATTCCGAATCGAAAGTAATTATGCTCACAAAAAAAATAATTCGATGGTTTTTAAACTTTCTTTGGAGAGATGATTCTCCTATTCCGCTTAATCATGCTTAAATTTTAATGTCAAAATATGATAATTTATTTATTACTGTGAGTACTTTCTCGAAAGCTTTGATTGATAGTCGTACTACATTGTTTTTGAATATTTACTACAAACGCAATAAAATTGACTGATTTGGATAACTTACTCATAAATTAATAATAATAATAAATTGTTTTAACAAGCGCACCAATATTACCTAGTCACAAACTAAGCGTAAGTTAGCTTGTGCTATAGCGACTAGGCTAACGGATACACATAGTTAAATACGTTGGTAAACATCAGTCTATGACTTAGGTACAGATGCTTGTGCTCATCACACTAACATTTGCCCCTTGCGGGATTCGAACCCGCAACCGCTGGTTTTGAAGTCCGGAGCGCGAATTACTACTTACACCAAGACGGTCGACCTATTGCTTATTAAAAAGTTAAGCGGCACGTTAGGGTGATTATGTGAACTACAAAAGGAGCTTTTATGACGTAGGGGACAGAAGCGGTCTTATAGCCAAAGTAGGATAATCTGAAGTGCGGCCGGGTGTAGGTACATATTTCATGTTTAAAAACACATTTCACGCTTCAATTTTACAGGAAATTCAGCTGCAATCATATCGCAATCTAGTACCTACACAAAAAGAAAATCCAACTCATCACGATTATAACAACATTACCTGATTGATACAAACTTATCGCGACCGCCAATCAGAAACGAGAACTCGAAATAAATCGGTGTTACATCCAATCATTACTCTATGTCAGGATCGACTCAATTAAAATATCGTTAATGTTTTTCAACAACACAAAAATCAACCTTATCTTCTCTACTTTTAGGGCGCGTTTCGATGTTGTGCACTTTTACCTTGCAATGGTCATTATGGTAAATGTAGTATAGTATAAAACCACGAAATCGCCGTGTCGGAATCGGCGTAAAGGTAAAATAAACAGTTCGTAAAACCGCGCCTGACGTTTAAATAAAATAAAACGGTCATTATAAAAAATATCAGGTCCTGTGAACGTCGGAGAGCGCCTACCAAAGATCTTAAATGTGAACAACTACCTTATTCGGCACTATGCATGGGAGGATATTTATTAACCTTTTTATACAACGCCAGCCCACCTGTGCGAGTACTCGTATATTTTTCCCACAGAAAAGTTTTAAGTAAATCCATCAACCCGAATTTCTGATATCTCCACACGTAGAAATTAAAAAGCACAACATAATACACATCTATACCTACCTAAGTTTTATATATAGAATCAACACCATTTTTTTAAACTTCTACTCATTAGTTTTTATAAGCTCTGAAAACAAGACAAGCTTGGAAAGTCAAATTGTTTCCTTATAAACTTAGACGCCACACATAAGACTAATTTCCTGAAACATTCTGTAGGCCACTTAGTAACAACTTACCCCAAACAAAGAGTAATAACTGTGTTATATTTTAAAAAATATTTACACCAGCTCCGCTATGTTATCCTGTGTACGAGGGATAAATTACTTGTAATTTTGTACTCGGGTGATACCTGAGCGTGGTGAAAAAACACCAGACATAGACGTCTTGGTGCGACGCAAATTACCGTCATCATCTTCTCATCAGAGCGTGGGTACGCGTTGATGTATAGGAGTCGAGCTGGAGGGTACGGGAGTCCAAAGAAGTAGCAGCCTAGAGCAATGTTTTGTGCCTATTAGATGCCGCGCTCTGAGAGGTTTTATCTCGCCAAAAGTAAGCTGTGCTTTACACAGGTTCTTAAGTTCAATTACTATTTTGTTATGACTGCCACTTTATTTGCCAATTTAATAACTTAATTGGTAATAACCAATCAATGTCATTCAAAACGACAAATGCCGTACTCAGAGACTTTATCTTCATTTAGGTCTCATGCCGTCCTTTTCTATTTCATTGACAAAGAAAGTGACATAACAAGACTTAATTATTGATTAAATTTCATTGAAGTCTCTGAGTGCGGCAGTAAGTCACCAATACATAAAGTTTTCATTTTGACTTTAGTATTTTCATATAAAAACGTTCAGTCTTATATTTTAAGTCGAGCTGATAGTGTTCACTACAAGTAACGTTATCATCTTCAATCGGAAATCAAAAGCCAGATAGCTAATAAAAGATAAGAAGAAAGCTAGAAAGAAGAGAAATATAGCTACTAGATGCTGATAATTTCAGCCGGTTACTGCTGAATTCAAACAGTTGGCACTTCTGCGGTGTCATTAAAGTTTACCTTGTTCTTTGACGTAAATATAAGCACCTCTGTGTCAGAGAGAGTTGGCTAAATCGTAAATGGGCGTTCAGTGTTAGGTTTTAAGCTCCACTAAAGTTCAAGCCACGCAAGAAACAAATTACAGGGAAATGAAATCTGCTGTAATGCACATTATGGATTACAGTGGGGGTTACCGCATATGTAATGCACTTATAAAAAATTAACCACCTGCAAGCGGTTTGATGTTATTTTTTTTATTATGTGACATTATTTTGCCTATTTCTTTTTTAGGTAGAAGCAATAGTGTAGATAAAGATAAAACCTGTATTGTTAAACAGCGTTATCTTTGTTCATTTCTTTATAGGATGTTAAAAATTCTGAAGTATACGTTGATGAAAACTTTCAAGAAAATCGTAAATGACACTTTGTTTCCAGAGTGAGAAATTCTTTTTAGATTTGTAGGACAATTGACTCGTCGTTTTAAATCAATCTGATGATCATAAAGGTGATTCCATGATTCAAAGTCACTTTCAGCTATTTGTAAAACTTTGTAAAAGGTGACCCTTAAAGTCACGACGGAATTCTAGACTTCCTTGTTACCTAAGAACTGCTTAGCTGGTTGGTTACTTTTTAAACTTTCTTGTTGTATTGTATATTACGTTACATAGTTTCAGCGTTCGGTTAGCTGAGTTGGAAGTTGGTACCTACTGTCTGCACAACATTTCGATCCAGGCATTCCACCAGTTTCAAAACGAATATCCAGCACACTAGGTAGCGTGATGCAGACAAATGTACCGATTACTTTTTAAAGTTTAACAGATATTAACCGTCGGTAGCGGGTGACGGGTGACGGAAACTAATCGGCGCGCATGCACGACGAATTGAAATGACGTGAAACAATCGCGGCTAACGTTCTGAGAAAGCCTGATGAGAGTGCTGGCTGCTGATAGGGGTTCCGTAGACACAAAGATTTATTGATATCTTGCACCTATTGAACAATAAAAAAAAATTGACAAAATCTTAGATAAGTTGCGTCCTTAGGCCCACTACTTGCCCACACGATTAGCCAATCTGAATTTGTTTAAGGCCTATTATCTGAGTTAAAATCCCACTGTGCCAGTCTGGATTAGCAAATGAACTGGCGCAAGTGGACCTTCCGAATTAGCTAATCCAGACTTATGTAAGTGGGCTTTCAACTCAGAAAATAGGCTATGAACAAGTCCGGAATAGCTTATCTGGACGTGCGCTAGTGGGTCTTTACGCCAATTCTTTTCGTTTCCTCCGTGACCATATTACAAAGATCATAAAAAGAAAGAAAGATTATAAAAATATTTATATATATGAAAAAAGTTTATTAGAATCTCGTTTCTAGTTTATTGGTGTTAATGTGAATTAAACCATGAAATGAAGGATGCATTAATTGCCCCGAAAAAATATTTGCCCATTTTTATGCAAGGTTCTATTTTTCGGTGAATTAATAAATATCTTCTGTCTTTTAAAAAGGAAATATTAGCCGGGCCCTGAATACGCCCAAACCTAATGTCCATAGTTTTTACGCGTCGTGCGGTAGTTGCGTAGAAAAACGTAAATTACAAAAAAAGATTGACGGTGAAAAAGTGGGCCGACCCGCCGGGTCATTAGTACCAACCAATGGTCGTTACCTAAAAGTCATTAGCGTCAACTTTTACCGTAATTTGAGGTTCTGTTTGTACATAAACGTGGTCCAGACGAGCATTCCGATTATAATAATTTATGTAAAAGAACCAATTTTCTGTTATTAGTACGTCTCCCGATGATCGTTCAGCTGATTGCGAAATTGTGCTGTTTTTGATAACGCTTTAAAAACATAATTCGACCGCATTTTCATAAGGTCTAAGAGGGGCGTGTTTTAATCACAATTTATACGCATTACAGTATTAAATGCCAGCTTTGATGTGCAGCAATTTGATGCGTTTTGCAAAAACGAATGAGTCGCCAGGACGGTGGTAGGTAATGAATATCAATGAGTTTTTGTAATTGAGTGACAACAAATTAAAATCTTATAAGTTTCTAGATAGATGCTTTAAGATAGGTCGATGAAAAGGGTATGACATTATAACTTTATGACGATTTATAAACTTCTTTTGTATACTTACTTACTTGATCGTCAGGAGTCGTTAAGTCGATAAGTTGGTGGTGTTAACACTCCCGTGCCTTGGAAAGCACGTTAAGCCGTTGGTCCTGCGCCTGATCTCTCTACGGTCATGTCGGACTGTCATCTCATCGAATTATGAGAGTTATGAGAGTGAAGGAACAGAGAGTGCACCTGTGTATTGCGCACAGTTGTGCACAAAAACATCTCCTGCGCGATCGAGATCTCTGTTGAGATTGGCCACTTGACTGCAGTCGACATTCGGCTAAGAGGACATGTCTTGATCGTAAAAATAAAACTGAAACCTAACCTAAAAATCTCATATTCATTTGTCAATGAATCAATCGGTGTTTAACTGTTACTTACCTAGTGAAAAACAAGGATCTAAATATTCTATCAAGTAATTTTAACGCCACTAAGAAGGGTTCCGTACCATTATCTACTTCATCTTAGTCACTTTTTAAGTTTATTCTAAGAATTTTGTATTTGGTACAAAATTATCCAAAACCCAAGTTCTACCAATATTACTGGTAGACTTATACAGTTATCTTAACCTCTATAGTTTTTCTCTAAAGTTTTTTTTCTACTGGACCAAAAAATTGCACTTAAAAGTTTTGTATTTCGTAAATGGAGCAATAAATAAATAAAAATGTTTTAGAAACCCCTTAATTATTTAAAAGACCTACTTATCGATACCGCACACAGGATAGACGACGAAACTTCACATGCAGGGGAGCTACCGTTAAAAAAAAATCCGAATTTAATTCTACCACTTTGTCGGCTTAATTAAATTACAGCTTTCTAGTTCTAACAACAAAACAATCAAACAATAAGCAATACCTCGGACGGACAGAGAGACGGACATGGCGAAACTATAAGGGTTTCTTGTCAGGACTACGGAACCCTAAAAACGCAAGCATTAACACCATTATAGACATTTACAGCTAGTCTAGCAACCGATCTTCGACCTAATTACAATCCGTTACCAACAACTCAAGTATGCGTTTCTACTTCTGTTTCCAGTTTTCTAGCAATCTAGCGCCTTCGATGGGCGATTTTTTGTGTTGCCATTGCGTACAATTGGTCTAATTACGCGGTTCCATTACTGTAATGCCTTATAATCATAGGGCGATTTGTAATGGCCGTGTCGGCCCTCAATGAGGTGTGGAAATGCGCCGTTTTGTGGTGCGCGCTGAAAGCAAGACGAGGTGGGTGAGGAGAGAGGCGATAGCGTTGGTGGATTGAGAATTTGGAAAAATAATTTCAGAAACTATCGAATGGACTGTTTTTTTTAGTATTTTTTTCGACTAGGAAGAATAGTAATATAGATTAGTATAGATTCAGGGTGACGATTCTATGCATGAGAATCACTGACCTCTATAGTACAACTTGTACTATATAATAGAGGTCAGTGATTCTCATGCATTAGAACTTTTTCAGTGCGGTAATTCATATTCGAAGTTTTTCGATCTACTAGTGTGTTAGTAATGAATAATTACAAACTACTATTTATTAGTGATAAATAATTACAAACCGAAATTCAGTAACTGGGCTACATCAGGTATATATATCAGTAGGAGAAAAATGTTAGGTAAGTGACAAACCTTACTGTCAGATGTTATCAAGACACCTTAGGGCCTCTGATTCGGCATAACGACTAATACCAACAGATATTAGCCGGGACCAACTGCTTAACGTGCCTTCCGAAGTACGGAGATGCTATTCCATGGACGTCACTTAAATGGTCGGAATGGTCACCCATCCAATCACGACCGCGCCGAGGGTTGCTTAACTTTGGTATCACTACCAAAGCGCTGCCGCAATAAACATAAATATAACCAGAGAGGTTATGCGTAGACGGCCGCAGTTTGGCGTTAACGTAACGATTATTAATTCTATACTTGAATATGTATGTTTAATTTTAGATAAAAGCCGATTGGGTCATCTTTGAGACGAGACTGGAGAATGAGAGGCTTTTATTGCTATGACATTAAGGCAAGATCGACCAAGATACGAATTTTACTGCATCACGATAGCTCCTGTCATCTTGTAGCTTGCACCACTCGCGAAAAGTGCATTATTGTTATATTGTCGACACCGCGTCCAGTAGCGGTGATGTGCGGTTTAGAAATCGATGCAATATTCATTAAATTAATACGTTTCCTGTACCAAACCACTGTAATTGGTTTCTAGTTAAATGTTCTACGAATTTTTACTGTTCCGCGGTCGGTTGGAGTGGTATCTATTAGGCGGGCAATAGTAGACAACAATAATCAAAGTGATACAAAATATAAGTTAAAAGACTAAGGCCCACTTTAGCTAATTCGGACTTGCGCAAATGGGCATTCAACTCAGATCATAGGCCTGGCATTAATCCGTATTAGCTAATATGGACTTGCGCAAGTGGGCATCAACTCAGATAATAGGTCATGCGGAAGTCCGCATCAGCTAATCCGGACTTGCGCAAATGGGCTTTCAACTCAGATCATAGGCCTAGCATTAATCCGGATTAGCTACTAGGGACTTGCGCAAGTGGGCATCAACTAAGATAATAGGCCATGCGAAAGTCCGCATCAGCTAATCCGGACTTGTGCAAATGGGCTTTCAACTCAGATCATAGGCCTGTCATTAATCCGGAATAGCTAATATGGACTTGCGCAAGTGGGCATCAACTAAGATAATAGGCCATGCAGAAGTCCGCATCAGCTAATCTGCACTTAAAGCATTAAGCTTCTAAGACTGAATAAGAATAAGCTATAGATATTACTTTGATTGAAATATTTTATTCTGGCTATAAACACATATTTTTTTATAATGTAATTATTGTTTGTAGGTAACGAAACCCCAATTAACCCAAGCTTTAGAAAAAAAATTGTTTTACTCTTTTTTTAAATTCGAAATGGGTTTGCTCTAGACTAAGCAAGCTCACCCAGATATTTAGGAGTTTGGACGTACAAAATGGAAAATAAGAATTTTCAGCTTATTTTTTAATGAATTGCTAATATTGGTAGATATAGCATATTCACAGCTGGTAAGACTAGAATTTGCCTCGGTGTGACTCAAACAAGCTGTGATTGATCACCTCAAAAATGGGAGCCGTCTGCCGAAAGTTCGTCATCTCAGGGCTGACAGCGAGACGTTTCGTCACATGTAATAATTAGCCCGCGAAAGACATACGGAGTTACTTTGTAGGGCTGTCGGCAAACGGCAGCTGCTCGACTTTAAAATGTTTTTGTGATAAGTATACTTTACCAAATTAGTCTGTGCCCAAAATATTTTTGAATGTTTGAATATTGCTATGTTCTTAGCATACCATACTATCTAATTTGATTGCTTTCAATTAAAATACAATAGGTATAGCTGTCAGGTAAGCATTAATAGCTTTCAACTGACGTCTGTTAAACTATCATAGGTTTCAAATTAAGGACAAAATGACAATTTATTTGTCATTATTTTGAATTGGAATTGTAACTGGCCTGCTGAATCACTAAAAAACTAATTAATTGGACCACTGGTAGAATTAGAGCTAGAAAAATCAAGTTTCCAAATCATAAGACTATAGAATTACGCGTAGATAATCAGTTGAAATTTTGCTGATTTTATTGTTTTTTTTATTCTTTTAAGTTTCGACTTAGGCACTAAAACAATCTTTCCAAAAACGCGTGATTTTCATGTACCAGCCCTAAAAACTGTAGGCAAGGGTTGTCACTAACGAGTCGGCAGTGAGCGGCCGTTAGCCAAATGCGGGACGACCCGAAAATCCACTTAGCCCGGGAGAGGGTAGGTGCACCAGCATGCGAGTAGGTACTTATGCTTGCTTTATTTAATTAACCTGCGTGTTTTGGCCTAGGGTTAAATGTGGAAAAATGTGTGGTTAGCTGTCCCTTGGACAACCGAGAAAAGTAATAGAGTTGGTGGATCGTTTTATTTTTCTACCAATGTCATTGCTGAAGGTGTTTCGTGATACTTAGTGACATGACATGTTTTTTTGTGATTTAAGTTTTGAGTATTTTCATATGTTAAGAAAACCTTGTTTGTTTTGTTTTGAAAAAAAAAGGCGATTCAATTGTTTTTAATAGTAACAGAAAATATTTAAATTTATTTCAATAGTATAATATATTATTGTTAAAAAATATATAAATCTAACGTCCTATATATAAAAAAATAAAATATTGCGTTACTGTAACAAAGTAAGGTGAACACAAGTTTTTATAACTTATTAATTGTCAAATTTAATACCAAGCAAAATAACGCTTACATTTTTTTTTACTAAATTATTTTCGGATAGGGGTAATTAAAGGTATTCGTAAACGATTAGAAAGTTTTTTGTTAATGTGTCATTTGAAGTTAAATAATTTTATATACGAGCACAAAATGTATACCGGAGCGACGTGTACCAAATGACATAAAAAGCACGTGTCTTATATTCATTGCTCGGGTTTCTATAAAATTACATATACAGTATGTACATTTAACACGTAAGCCAACAAAGCCGCGCCATCTCCTTCGCATGGCGCCAACTCCAAGTTCCATCACATCTTACGTTTTTGTCAGCAGTGAGCCTCCAAACATCAGGGATTATACGTAGGTGTTCGAAGAATTAAAACCTCTTGAGAGCGCACGGTACACCACAAATCGTTTAGTGCTTTCCGTCCGTCCTAATGGCACACCAATTAAAAGTTTGCGCGCTCCCTCCCTCGGCGAGGATTGTTACCCGCGATGCTGTAAAACTGAACAGCTAAGCATCCGAGCATAATGTAGTTTATCCGAGCACTTCGGTGATTAGCATTTTGATGTCGAGACGATTGGTTGAGGGACGGCATCAGTCATTGAACGTGACCTGGCTGAGTTATTGGTGTGATTGGGAAGGGTTGAAGAAAGGATGTTGCACGGCATTTGTTAACTTTTCAAGTGATTTAGATGACACGGTTTGCAGAGTTTGCGTTGTATATAACTTTTATTTCTATACCATTTGACTGAGTAATCCAACTTTTATTTGTTTAAATACACAACCGGGCAAGTGCGAATCGGACTTGACCACTGAGGGTTCCATATAATTTATGTTTTTTTTTGTAATGATGAAACTACTAAAATTAACGATGTTTGGATTTTTATTTTACTTGTGCTTTGTTTTCCTTCCTTTCGTTGTTTTCCTTGTTGCCAAATTTAATGATTTTACGTCTCAGGAAAGTACCCTATTTAAAAGTTTTTATTTCCCTTTGAAATGTTAAATTATAAGGATAAAATGACTTTATCTTTAGATTGACTAACTTAGTAGCTTGTTTTTAGAACAAGCAAGTTTTAATGCAACTAATACTTGGTATGATTCGCAACCGAATCGAAACGTCGGGTAGGTATACAAATTTGCCTTTTAAAAAAGTATTAGTTGCATTAAATCCCGTTTGTGTCGTGAAGTGTATGTTTAGAAATGCAACAACAAAGTTTGAAATCCTATAAGCAAGTTTTTGGTTTAAAAAAAGCAAGACTTGTGAATTTGATGAGAATTTTAAATTGATACCACCACGTGCTCCTAAGAATAAAGGTCTTATACGGTCTTCTTTTGGGGTATGGATCCCTAAAAGTTAACGAACGAATATTACACAAAATATAACATTTTATCTAAACATAAATTATATCTTGCTTGTGGCGCAGTGGCAGCAGCGGAGGTGCTTGTGGCGCAGTGGCGACAGCGCTTTGGTAGTGATACCAAAAGTTAAGCAACCACGGCGCGGTCGTGATTGGATGGGTGACCATTCCGACCATTAAAGTGACGACCATGACAAGCATCTCCGTGCTTCGGAAGGCACGTTAAGCAGTTGGTCCCGGCTAATATCTCTTGGTATTAGTCGTTAAGCCTAGTCAGAGGCCCTAGGGCGGCTTGATAACATCTGACAGTAAGGTTTGTCACTTGCCTTACAGACACCCCTCCACCAATCCGCACTGAGCCCGCGTGGTGGAGTATGGCTCGTTCCTCCTCATAGTTGAGGTGAGGCCTTTTCCCAGCAGTGGGATCTAATAGGCTAACTTAACTTAAATTATATATTGTTTTGTAATTTATCTGTAATCGAAAAAAATAGTATTTTGCAACTTTAAAACTATAGCGTTTCGCAATCCAATCGAAGTAAATTCTCAGCGATATTAATTTCAAAATGAAATAACATCGTCTCGAATGAAACATTTTATTCTATGAAAGGTCAAGTTTGCAATATGAGAACTATCAGAAACGCGAGAACTGTCCATGAATAATGGATGCGAGCTAAGGAGCAGAGGATCCGCGTGTGCCCTCACTCGAAAGCTTTTATTGCATACTTAGGTATTTCTTCTTAGGTACTTTTGGGTCATAACATAAAGGATATAGCTTTGCTCCTGCAAATACATGAAATACTTGTGTTGAATGGGAAAAGTTTGTCAGTTGACTTAGGTGTTTAAATACTTTCTGTTTCGAAGCTTCATTTTTTGACTAATTTCGGTATGTGTTTTTCTACAAGTCAAATATCAAATAGATATTTAATAAAAAAATATTTTGTTTAGATAGACAGAATTGAGACATTCATTCGGTACGTCTTTTTGTTTATCTTGTTGGTTATGTAATCATCTTAGTTTCTGATTTCCAGTCATAGGTATGACAGACCTATGCGTGTTTCTAATTGGATGTATTTGTTCTTACCTGAAAATCTATTCATCCACTTTCAACAATGCTTAACTTAATGTGCCGCTATTAAAACATCCATCAGTAACTACATGCATACGGCTACATGTCACCTTTAAGTTACCTTGGAATATTATTACCAAAACATATGAGTACATATACCTCTACACAGTCTTTCGTACGTAACAATACCGTCTAAACTTCAGTAAATCTGTCTATTTGAGTTGGTGTTTTTTTCAAAAACAGTCATACTTTGTTCCCGGGCATGTCTTCACTTAACGACAGCTCGTTACCGCCACAAATCTTAGACATTACGGCGTATTAAAACTCGAAAACTTCACTCGGCTTGCCATTTGGTTCGGCTGAAAGTTTTCTTACATCATAAAGATTTAAATTCAAGTCTCGGAGTGTGGAGTAAGTTTCTGAGGCCGACTGAAAAACGTGTCGCTACAATTTTTGTTTGAGAAATCACGCTTGTCTTTGAGATATTGTCAGAGCTTAGATAATCAAAATATTAGTAGGTTTGGAGTACCAAGGAGTACAAACTCTGCCGCGAATTTCGTTATTTATTTAGAAACGTCTACAGACAATTCTATTTCTTATACTTTACACAAAGTAAATAAATATTCTGGTAATAGTTTTAGTAATCGAGACTAGATATTATATTTATTTATTTACTTAAGGTATACAGACAGATCACAATCAGTGCATGCTTATAAAATTATGTTAATAAAACTATGGCTTGATGGTAATCCATAAATTGTATACACAACATGATTTTAGAGTAGACTACAAAGTAAAGAAATTAGAACTTTTTAAATGCATATATCGAACAAAAACAAATGAACATTAAAGAATTAAAATCCAATCATTTGGAAGGAGATAAGACATTCTGCTTAATAAAGGTACTACTATGTACATATTTGTTATTCTTAATGTTATCTTATTTGATGTGTACCTAGTCCTACCTAAGTATTAATGTAATGGTCGTATATCCACTTCGGAAACGTATGCTAATAGGATTATACTTACCTAGGTAAAATATTTCTGATTAGTGAAAAGAAACATTTTGTTTTCTTTTTTTGTATCAGCTATCCAAAAAATAAAACATTTTACAGCGGCCAGCACATCAGAATATACATTTTTGCTGCAAAATCACACCTATTACTACTATTTAAGATTTTACAGTGTTAACCTAGTTGTTGCTCGTATATTAAAAAACAATAATTTCTTATCAACCCTTAACATTACATCCCATTACTGCAGAAATAATGAAACAACTGATAAAACTTGACAACGTTGTATCGTTATGAAAAACGCCTTTTGGAATTCCCGCCAATTTTCCGATACTCAGTGGCGCCAATTTGCAGATTTTCTTTTGCAACCCCTAGCTATTAAGGGATGAATTTGGTTCGGCATTCCTTGGTTAGATGACTCTGATCGTGCGCTCTTTGGGGTAAACGCAATGTTTGCTTCCGCGGTAAATGTACAGATGGCGTTACTAGTCTCGGTGATAAATAGCATCACTTATTTATTTATTATTCAAGTACAGTCCGTACTTGTGATAAAATAAGTAGTATCTTATCCTTCTTAATATTCAGGCATATTTGGTTTATAGTATCAAAATATCTTAATTATGATATTTCTTTTTACTATCTGTGTAAAATACAGGTTATATGGGTGATCATTTTTTAGTGAAACAGTTAAAAAGCTAGTTTTTGGTTTCAGCAACCATTTTTATACCTTGTTACCATCTTTATACCTACCTATTGGTAAATACTAAGTATTGTAAAAAATGAAAGTTTTTATTTCTTTTTTCACTTTTGAGGCTTAAATAGGTCCTGCATACATATTTCTCTTCAGCCAGTAATCGATTTCTTACTGGCTCAAGAGAATATTTTTTTGCGTTCGTATTCTTAATTCAAAATTCGTCGTTCGGTTGCCGCGCGTGGGCACCGGCTGCCGGAGATTAGACACGCTAGCCGGAACAATTTTTTAATATCCCCAAACAAGGAAGGCGAGACGATCGTGCGTTTGAAAAATGTAGATATTCTTTTATTTCACGCAGACAGTTCCGAAAAGTTTTTAAACTTTGATATATTATGAGTTATGAAAGTGTGTTTTTATTTGCTAGTAGATTTGTTATAAGATACATAATAGGAATATTTTTATGTAGCGTTTAGCGTCGTTTTGCTAACCAGCCTTAAGACGTCTTGTAAGCAGAATCTTTGTTATATATAATTTATTTATGGCATTAGGTACTGTTTTGCCATTATAAACAAATCTCCCGCGTGTTCAAATTTTTTCAGATGTTTAAATGTCTTTGCCATAGTTTTGTATAGAACTTCATAATAAATAAAATCATATGCTTTCTAACTAACATGAACAATACAGTTAAGTTTAACAAAACTGAAGTCTCTATCGTCTTTTTGAAAACCATCGAATACCTAAAACACGAAATGCAATACTAGTTAAAGCCTAACGACTAACTTTGGTAGGAAGAGTTTGAATTTAAAACATATAATTTGGGATAAAATTCCTTTTTTTTTTACTACATATATTAGTCTATCTAGGCATGTCCACACTAAACAGTCGTTGAAAGGACATTAACAGTTCGGAGTTTGGCAGCGACAATGTGTCGGCTAGAATTAGCATACACTTGACGCCTGCACTCGTAGCCTGCCAATAACAACATGTTTCTGTCTACTCGAACACGAACTTAAGAAAGGGATGGAGACAGATTAGGACACAATTCAATGATAAATAAATATCATTGTGCATCTTAAAAGCTTGTCCTGTTACAAGCTTTTAAGATGCACAATGATATTTATTTAGAGTCTTCAATGGTACACAAAACCGCACGTCAGATACATACATGGTTTTTTTAGCTCGAATGTGTAACCTGACGTGCGCCAACTGTACTTTCCTTAAACTAATAATAATTGTTTATATGGAGGTCAGATGGCATTCACTCCACTGTAATTACCTGATCTGCCACAACCTGGATCATGGTCAGCGGACCCTGGGCCCTCGCGTGCTAGAGCACAACCGGGATAACGCTAGGAGGATGAATAATTGTTTATATGTCCAATTTCTTAGATAGCGTTAAATGAAATTAAATTTAATATGAGCAAGAATTTGAGTACAATACGGCTTAAACTATTTCGGACATATTTTAATGACATAGAATTTTAAAATTTATTTATTTAGTATTTTTTTCTCTCTATTTTAAAATAACCTGTCGATAATCTAGCAGAAATTATTGACAAAAATAGACATCTAACTATTCACTAGTGGATTGTCCACATTTGGAGAGTTGTATCAAGTTATTCAACTCAGCTTATTATATTATCATATCATCAATCCATAGTTACATCAAACAGCTTGAAACAGCAATATTCTAGCATTACAGACCACCAGTGACGACCACGGTGATGTGGTTCGCGCACCGGACTACTAAACCAGGCGGTTGCGGGTTCGAATCTCGCAAGGGGCAAATGTTTGTGTGATGAGCACGAGCTTTTGTACCTAAGTCATGGATGTTTATAAATGTATATAAGTATTAAATCAAATTTCACTTACAAAAATTAATCAACTGTGTCATCCGGTGGGACTCGAACCCACGTCCCTTCGCTATCCGGGCTAGCACTTGCAAAAATTCGTCGACTGACTAACGTTCTCTGTAGCTTAGTTGGTAAGAGCACTCGCCCGGATAGCGAAGGGACGTGGGTTCGAGTCCCACCGGATGACACAGTCGATTAATTTTTTTAAGTGAAATTTGATTTAATTTCGTAAAAACTTGCAAAATCGTAATAATTGCTTAAGTTATAAAAATATAATAATATATATAAGTATGTCTATCTCAAGCTCACGCTTAGTTTGGGGCTAGGAAATTGGTGTCTCTGTAAAACAATTTATTTATTTACCGGTGCCAAACCGAAATTATTTAATTTTTACTGACAAAGCCTCAGAAAACGGGGAGCGGTTCCACAAACACGGATTTCCAATTAAGTGAGGCCCTGATTGGCAGGTCGTTACTCACCGCGACTAGTCTCGCTTCCATGTTTCGCATTATTGATCGATGATCGCTCGGATTGCTTTTAAGGACAGGTGTGTGGGTATGTGCCATTCAGATGCTCAGTTTGCGTGATTTAAATAAGCACTTATAATAGGTAGAGTGAGTTTTGTACAGCACCTTGTCATTTTTGGGTTAAAGTTTGAAGATGCACATTTTGCTCCGTTACTTCAATTTTTAATAAAGTTACATTAATTATAGAAAATAATGTTAAAATTTAAATATTATTATGCAATAGCGTTAAAAATTGTTTGACTTAGAGGAAGTATACTAGCTCTTGCCTGCGACTTCGTCTGCGTGGACCTGTAAACATGATAAAAAGTATCCAATGTGTTAATTAAGGTTATAAACTACCTGTATGCTAAATTTCATTCAAATTCGTTTCGTAGTTGTTGCTTGAAAGAGTAACAAACATCCATACTCACGAACTTTCACATTTATAATATTAGAAAAGATTACTGACTTCGTTTGTTTTTAAAAGCAGAACTAAAATATTATCTAAGACAATAAGAAAAGTCTTTTTCATGTTTCTTTTGGAGCCATATACGTAATCAAAGCAACATTAAAGTAATTAATCACACATGTCCCTTCATAATATGTAGGTACCCAAAAACGAAAGTACTTTTTTATTTCCCACAATAAAAGAAAATGGCTGAGGTTCGTTAATTACGATAGGCCGGAATGTCTCCCAAGAATATGATTGATGAATCAAGTGAAGACATCGCGGATCGCACATTAAGTGTATTTCTATGTTGGTTCTGATATCATTTTCATGGAAGCAAGGCAGTGCGTTTCCCCTGATTTTTTCGCATACGGAAATGCGTGGAGACTCCCGTGAAATTCGTGACAAAACTTTTTTTAGTTATTTTTTTAACAATAATTTAAAAAACAGTAATCCCAAAGCGATAGATGTACAGAAACATTTGGTTCACAACAAATATAAAATAATGTAGCATTCTTCATGATATAAGAGAAAAAATATCATTCTCTGCAGTAACTGGATCCTAATGATGATAGCTGATAGGTTTACAGAGCTGCAAGTGTTACGTGTGAGTCGGTAGGCAGCCTTACCAACCTTTGGTTAATATTAAAGCTCATCTACTTTCATGATGCTGTATTTTTATTAACCTTAGTTATAACTAGCACATTCAATAAGATAAGTATTCACAATTTTTGGTGGAATTAAAAACTAAAATTTTATATTAAAAGTAACATACAAACGTCAAAAAATTTTGACATTTATATTTTCCGGTAACATAATTTAATAAGGTTCATGTAAAATTAACTTTTATAAAAACTTACATATATTATATAGTATAATTGTGTTCAGTTTTTATCACAGTATTGGTATTGTATTAGAAACTAATGAAAATTCTAGCACTGTGATAGATTTATTGATATTTTAAAATTTAATATGGGGACTGTCACTATTTAGGTACTACAAATATGTGCTTAATATACAAACAAATGTTCAATAGAGAGCAAATACATTATTCATTAATGTTAATATAAAAAGCCGTTTCCTTATAGGTTGTTCTAAGTTTGATTCCCTAAAATTATAAAATTAAGGAATGACTAGTTTTCTTTATTAGCGAAATAATCATGATTTTATTTCGCTAATAAAGAAAACTAGTCATTCCTTAATATTTTATTTTCTTAAAAGACAAAATTCACAGTTAATAAATAAAACATTTTTAAACCAAACTGTGACAAAATCGACTCTACTCCTCTTATGATCTGCCATCACAAAATAGTGCGATATGGTAACGTGTGAGGGAAAAAGGGGATGATTCAATCGACCACTGTCAATCATTTCTCATGTGAAATTTTAAGTCTAGTTCTATAACCATTGGGCATGTCTACGCAGAAAATAAACGAGATTTTTACGCAGACATTTTCGTGTTGTAGCTACGTCGTAGTCGGCTGGGAACATAATCGTTGAGTTTTTATTACTTAATAGTGCTAAAACTCATATTTGAAGACCTCTGTCAATTTCTTACAACTGTAGCATTAAACCTTAATGTAAAAATAAATAGTGACACAATAAGCGTCTATTGCATGTATAAATATATAAACACAACTTATTTCAAAGAAATCCGCTACTTGTGATCAATTCAAAAACCAACAATACTTTTATTGTAAGTAATTAACAAAGGTCTCCATAAAGGAGTTTATTAACATCCCGTCAGTATAACGTTTTTTGTAATAGCTTGTATTCAGTCTTAAAACAAACTAAATACATACCTGACCAACCATATTTCCCTACATAATATTAAAATTACCTTTATTTAAATCATGAAAAATTTAGTCCCACAGAGATGTAACAACTGTTTGCCAATACGAGTAATAACATTTCTATTCAATCTCAAAATAAACAGCTAATATAAAATGCGACAGAACTAAATTTATGGGGTCCAAAAGTTGATTTCACAATCACATTTTCTATGCAAATGTGTTACATTTTCAGTTTTAATTTTATATCTGGCCACATTGGTGGGATATTCTCGTAAATCACTCGTCAGTGTTTTTCTTGGGCGGGCCGCGGGCCGCAGTGTTTTGTTTAGGATCACGCACACCCTGTCTCTGAGTCTCCTATAGTGATTTAGTACGTCTGATTCATGTTTTCTTGCTTTTTCACCGTATTTTTATTAGATTTTAAAATTATTTGTGAATAAAACTGGAGGTTTTCGACAAATTCTGATTCTACAAATACATTTTTAAAAATGTATGAAACTTTTTAAAAACATGATATATAACCTATTTTGATAGGTAGGGACTTGGATAATAATAACTAATCTTTTCTGTCATTCAAAGGGCATCAATGATGTCTCTATCATAGTCATGAATATACGGTAAAGGCAGTCTTGCCAAAAAGTTGTATGTTAAAATATGGAAGTTATTTAGTTAATACCTACATTAATACATTTAAATAAGTATAAATGAATGTAAAAAATTATTAAACTTTTCAAGATACTTGCACTTTTATACCCAGTGCTCCTCGTTACATGAAAGTTGGACATATCATCTCACGGAACTTTTAGCGTTCTTTCGGAACTTTAATCCGACGTTCCAAACAAAATCCTTATGACGTTGCCAGTGGAAGAGTAATTATTGTTATTCTAATGGATCGCGGCTCTGAGCAAGCCCCATTGTGAGGAGTCGAGGATCGAAGAGGTGATTAATGGTGGTGCAACGAGGGAACATTAAGGGCACACTTTCACTGGCGCTCTGTTTTGGTTTGAGGTGTAACAGTTTATAGCTAGAAATATTTTATCTTTCAAAGTTCAAACATTTTCTCCAACAAACCACACATAAACAGGAAGACTTTTTTATAATGAAAATATTTGAGTAGATTGATTTCAAAGTAAATTGAAATTGTATTTTTGAATGAAGCGTTTCACGCAATCACACCATGGACTATGGTTTAGCTGCCTTATTTCATAAGGTTTCATAAGTTAGAAGAAATATTTTTTATTGTTTTGCTTATGAGTGTCAAAATTCTCTTCAGTATCACTTCATTTTACCTTCATTTAGTCTCTATATACTAATATAAGAAAAGGTTTTAACCATATAATATAAATAACATCGGCGATTAATATTCTTAAAACCTTTTCTTAGTGGCAGAAAATAACAATTTACAAGCAAAACGACGTCCTATTCAGTTTTTATCATTAAAAATACGAGAATAATTGTTTTCCAAAAATAAATAATTTAGGAACAACGTGCAGCTGTGCTAACCACACGACATGGCATAAACTAGACCCCGCTTTCGCAGTATACGTCGCCCCTACCGATGCTATCGGACATAATGCCACAGCGAGAGATTATGCCCGTAGAGTTGACCGGCTGATATTTGCTTGCCAAAATCGAGCCTCGTGGGGTAGGTAGTGATAAAGCTCGTTCCAAAATATTAAGTGAATAAATGTGAAAAAAAAGCTGGGATAAAGACGAATTAAAACTGTCTCATAAAAAGAATCGATACTACTTTATTTAATTATCATCAATCAGCTTTGATGTGTGTAATACTAAAAGTTGGTGTAGGTACCAAGGAAACTATGTACTAATTTACAGTGATTCTGAGCCATGTCGCGCCAGTTCAAAAACTGTAAGAACTATTCCCAGAACTGCTTCGGCATCGGCACGCGTTTATAATATGTGTGACGGATGCTTAAACGCATACAAAATTGTAACTAGCTTATGACAGCAACAAATACAACAAAAAGTCGAAGACACCTTTATTTGCTTTTTAAAAAATACTAACAATGCTTTGTAACTTTCAAAGTCACCGACCCATTGTTTAGATTAGTGTCCCTTTTTTCAGGTTTAGGAAGTTCTTATTACCTTCAAATTATATTGTTACATTTTTAGAAGGCTTGTCATAAAATTTCGGCAAGGATGAGAAACAAAAAGATTGCAAGCATTTTTGCAAAAAGGATAGGAGCTAGTCGAATAGTGACTGATAAAAATATTTACTGCTTTACCTAGCTTTTTGTTTAAAAAACTTGTCTATTTTATCTGTCTGCAAATTCATCTTCTAAATAAGTAGCCTGGCTGGAATCTTACGATTCTTTTTATTTACTTATTAGAATTTTAGCGTTTATCTTTTTTTCGTTCTTCTTTATAAATAAAACTAAATGTGTTCCTAAGCTCAACAAAACTTAAAGAAGCTCGACAAAAATGGCATTTTTTTCTATATTCTTTCGTAAGTTCGAGGATGGTTATGGAGAAAACAAAAATAGAAAAACGAGATGAATACCAAAAAATAAAATATATTTTGAGCCGGTTATATGGGCGCGTTAGTTTTATAATAAAAGTTTGTAACGTTTAACACTGGTGATCTTGGTTGCATCCTCCTCGATATCTCGAATTTTAAACATACTAACACATTTTGTGCAACTGCATACTAACATCCTTACATATAATAACCCCAATTGTATTATATGATGCATAATGATTTGACATAAGTTCTTCAAACAAGATGTAACGAGTTACACAGCGTATTCTGTACTTTGTTTGACATCAGTCGGCATCTTAAAAGACAGAAAAGCACCACGCTCACATGGCCCACACTTATCTTGCACTGATAACCAAAACAATAAGTCGCCAACTGCAGAAGCTTGCTCTATTACATTGTTAACAAAACATAGAATAAAACATTGTTATATCTGTTCTTTTATTCCACGTACCTTCGCGTTATCATCAAACAGAAGGCGGCTCCTTGTAAAACAAACATACTTTTTCGCGTTTATTGGGGTGCTAAAACAATAAAGTGCTTTCTAGCCGGCGCACCTTTGAAATGTGCCGCCATAAAATGACTCTACCTGCGTTCGCAAATTTCGTTACCCAGAAATGGAGAAACTAAAATTCGCACATGATTTTTGAACTTTGAAAATGCGACAATTTTACAAAATACTTACTAACGGGTTTTTCAAAAAATTCCAATAATACAAACAATTAGCTATTTACATAGAAGTATTTAGGCTATCAAAACAAATCTTACAAAATATATAACCTCTATAGTGATAATTCTGTAGACCTCTGTACTAGTGGATATAATTTATACCAAAAGCTTTGCACAGTGAGACTGACATATTTAGTTCCGGACCTAAAAAAGGAACTACTCGGTCTCTCACAACAACTATTTTAGGACTTAAATCTTTACCTTGGCAATAATATTATGCATTTGCGATGCAAGAGGGTAATTTTTTTAACTTTTCGTGAACCCGGGAACCAAAAATCGTTTTTCGTCCCCGCCTTGGCTTTTCCACTGTGGAATGTAAAACAAAGTCAAACACGACGGCTGGAACAAACAAACAATTATCGCGAGACTCTGTCTTGTCCATTATTTTGTCAACACGGTTCAGTTAAATGGTGAATTCGAGATTTATGACTTCGGAACTGCGAACGGGACTCAAGAAGCCGTTCGTCAATTGTTTTTCACGGTAAATTAGGAATCAGTTTTGGCTTTTGAACGGTTGTCACAGAACCCTAACTCTAGTAATACGACTGCTTCGTTGTGCTCGTTTCGAATGTGGTGAAGATTTTTGCACCAGATTATCAAAATAATTCGGTGTCCACCTCTGTGGAGAGAGTCTCAATGGAAAAATGATCAATGACAGAAGCACCTAAAATTCTTGGTGCACATTTTACTTACTAACAATAAAAGCGACAGATGTCGGATTTTTTTGGCAAATAATAAATAAGAGAAAAAGATCCAAAGTAAATATGAACAGAAAAGCCCCGCGGCAAAACCAAATACGATATTCTGAATAAGCCATCGATTGATTTCGCAAGATTAATGGTGGCACATTGTCAGCGCCACGGTATGACGAGAGTTTAACCAAAGCACCTTACAAAAATATACTTTATTTAACATGTAATAAGGGCTAAAAATTATATTTTTGAATTCTTTTTGACTTGACACTGCAATGAATGATGTTTTATATATCTTAATCAAAATGTTTACTTGTAACGCACCACATAGAATCTATAATTGATTGACAAATAAAAATCGCTTGCTACGTTTCAAATTTGAGCGACGAACCTTAGGGAACGTTTAAAATTGATTTTAGAATTCAGTGTGAAATTGAAATAAAAGGTTTTTATTTGAAATCACGTAGGCATAACGAGTGCTTTACGCTTAATCTGGTCATTAAACATTTATTTGTTTGGTTTTTAAAAGCAATAATATTTGAGGTCAAATATTAATATTATCGCCGTTTAGCGTAATGGGTTGAGTTTAATGTAATGATTGATGCATACGTGTAAGTTTGAAAATATAATAGCAATTTAATAGCAAGTGCTTGTTTTGTTGGTAGTCTCGTATTTAAATTGAAATCATTTATTTAATCACTGCCGACTCGTCTTCGCAGGGGTAGAAAACCATAACAAAATAGAATACATAGAAATGAATAAAAATTATGCATATTTTATACCTTTCTCAGGAACCATATAGTAGATAGATGAACAATCACCACATGAAAATCCGTTCAGTAGTTTTTAAATGCATCGAGAACATACAAACTAACACACACGTCAGGGGGCTTTTAATTTATAATAAGCTCCAAAAGCAGTTTTTTTTAAATAAATAAATTAGGGAGTGATTTTATGGGAGTAGACTTAAAACCAATTTTAAATAGAAACATTGTTTAAGATGAAATTAAACAATTCGCAGAATATTACTCGTCTAATTGAATATCCCTTCTAAAACCCCACAGCAACAAATGGCCATATGTAACTAAATTCATGCATTATGCCAGTGGGTGTACTTTTGTAGACAGATGGGTGACGGTAGGTGTGTACCCGATACATACCGTGCATATGTCGCTTTTTACGAGTACGCCAACACCATTGGGCGGGCAATACTGCGAGCGTAGTATGACGCTGCAAAAACTTATTCTGTGGCAAACGAAACGAAAGTCAGTAAATAGTTATGTAAAACTAACACTTACATCAGTTTAACATTTACTTTTCTATGGGGTCTCATCTTTTGACTCAGCCAATAGGTAATTTGGCTCATGTAACACCAGTCCAGTTTCAGTCATTTGTGTTGTACCAACCAAAAGCGCACTGAAGTTATGCCTGTTAAGAAAACTATGTAAGACTAAACTTTTTGAAAAAGTTTCAGTCACAGGACGGCCACCGCATCTTTACGTTCATTATTTCGGTAGCAAATAATTACAGCTTGCTTCGAAGCGTTTGGTGCACCTTAATAAATAACTTTGTGCTCTAATAATGCATTTAATAAACACACACAATTTTAGAGATTACTTCGCAATTTATTTACATTTAATTTAAAACCTAAATAAAATGTTTGTAAATAAATCGCGAAGTAATCCGTAAAATTGTGTTCGCGTAGACGTAAGAATCAAATATAATGCATTTATAATAAATAATAAAGCTGTTTATTGTCTTTGTCATACAAATAAATGATTTAGAAGGCGTACGAGTAAATGCTTTATAGTTCTGACTAGTATTTATTCTGTGGTGCTGTACACTTATGTACGATATCGCGATTGCTATTGGGTCTTCAATAGTGCGAACGTGGTATGACGCTGCAAAACTGCGGTTTTCCTGTGTCACTGGGACTAGGTTATGTGACTGCGCAGTGCAATGACTTGCTTAAACTACCCCATAGGGTTTCTGTCATAACAGAAAATGTAATAAGCTTTTGGGCTTTTTACATTATGTTGTACATACAGTCGCACGTCAAACTACCCCACTTTGACCTTGACATCGCCTCTATTACCTAAGTAATAAAAGTTGTTTCCGTAGTTCACATGGGTAACCTGACGTTCTGCCGACTGTACCTACATAAATAATTTATGGCTTACCAACTTGATTTTGTTTCTTCAAAAATGTATCATCGACATCTTATGAACGCATTCGCATTATAAAACCGACGTAGACCATACATCGAAAACTTTACTTCGATCGACCTTATACTACATGTTATAAGTATGACAGTTAGGTACTATACACTTTGAAAACTCTATATGAAAGGTTTTCGAAAATTTGATAGTATCGAACTTTAGCTAATTTAGTAGGTACTTATTGCGATAAGCTAACGTGGCACTCATTATTTAAAATTAAAAAGCGTTGCGGGATGAGATCAACGCCATTTTATAGCTTTAAGACGGGCCAGGGTCGATCAATTATATTATGATGATGGCAAATTTTTAAATCCTTCTTGAGAAATCTACTAAAATGCATTTTTATCATGCTATTTAGCCTACATCTTAGTACTTAAACAAAATCTCTTCTTCACAGCCTTGTCTTAAAATCTGTAACACGAAACGCCTTTATAAAATCCAAACCTAATATTAACCAAAACAATATTCTGTTTATAAATCTTTCCCTGTATTAATCATAGAGTCAGTATGTTAGTCGCAACGTGTCGTGGCGCGCGCGCAGCTATTGTGTCCACCCCGATTGAACTGTTACAGGGCTGCGTGAGTTATGTTCAAGCCACGATCCTGTATTATACAGGGTAGATCGGTGAGCGTTTTGTTTTTTCCAAAATAGGAAAAAAGGAAATTGTTTAGCCATGAGAAATACAAATAAAAAAATTGATCAGTAATACAGTTACTGACTGGACGACGCTTAGGTAAAACAATTTTGAAAAGACAAGAAAACATGAGTTAGCGGCATTTTCCAACATCGTAAAGCTAAGAGAAGAAAAAGGGCTTGCTCATTAAAATATTCATAAGGAAATGCAATGTTCAATATTGACGGATATTTCAGAAACTACATATTTAATTTTCGAAGTGGTCTATCTGCTATAATTAGTAGATACTTACCTATTTATTTTTTTATAAGACAGCGCTTTGTGATACATCGTAAGTACATTCTTGAGGCTTGGTAGTCCGTAAAAGTATGTTCAGCATACATTGCAGGCATGGTACTGACATAGTCGCGCTCTCGCATTTTCGTAGATATAAAAGCACAGTTATTAAGATAATCATTTAATGAAGTCGAAGTCATCGAACTTGTCTAAAAATATTAAGTGCCTTTAAATGACTACAGAAATTAAATTTAAAATATGATTAAATTAGACATATTGAAAAAAACATCACAAAAATGTGTAGCTTTGTGTTTTTTTATCGAGTCAAGTTTATCGAATAATGTTACTGAAAGTGACTTTGACTATTTTGTTAGTTCCTTAACAAATAGGTACATAATATTTCTTACAGACATTAAAACGCTATTTTCTATGTTTCAGATTGTTTTTAAAACTCAAAAGTGCGGCTTTTCTGGAGTACCTAGACTTAATCTGTTTAAACCAAGGAAGAGTTGAACACTTATTAAGGTCATGTTATTTTGGTACGTATTATTCGGTATTCGGTATTATTACTAATATTAATGAAATTTTATACTTACCTACAAATAAAAATATTTTCACGTATATTCACGTTACAAAAATATTTTACTCCCCCTGTATAAATTCAATGTTGCACAGTGACACACATATATGGCTTTACACTAAACCAATAATAGAATAAAATCAATCTATACCACCCTCTATAACCCACACATGTGCAAACCAATCAATGATTCACAAATGCCCACGCGCACACACACATTTGCAAAATATTGGGAATATTGGCATTGTAAACATTCATAGATATTTGCGAACTATGCCGACAAATGCTCAATGTTTCTGTCCCTTTCTCTCTCATTGCGAGGACGGGTTCGAGATAAGGTGGGAGGGGGACAGCGCACCCGATTTTACAGCTTTGCAAAGGGACAAAGGCGACGCTATTGTTGTAAGTACCCCAAACTTTTTTTAGGTCACATAAAAGTATTACATTTGTTAGGGACGTGCCGTCCGTATGCACTTACTGCATTCGTTTCGCAGTCAACCCAGGAGACGGAGCGCCGTCTCCCACGCAGTCCAGTGTTAGTGTTAATTAGGATTCCTGTGATTGTGAGTGAACTATCTATGCTGCAATGTCGTCAGTAGCCGCTACTAATCGTGCCAGTGAGATGTGGAACAATTGTGCTGATATAAACGCTCAAAGTGCTCGAGAAGTGAAACATTATGGATACGCACAGTACCCGATGGCATCACCCAACTCTTATAACTATCCAAACAATTACTATCCTACTAATTGTGATTATTCTAATACGGTGAGTGCTGGTTACGGTGGCAGACCGTATGGAAACAACAATCAGTGTGATGGAATAGTGAAATCAGAACCGAGTAATTGGCATGGTTATCCTACGAATTACATGCATGATAATCACAGTAATTTTGATATGATAAATAAGTGGAGGGAGATGAATTACTATGGACAACATGGCCAGCAACTAACCAATTGTGGTTATGATCAAAGAATGACCCAATTAAGAAATCAGCCGACACCTGATAATAGAAGCGATGATGCTAGATCGCTGAATTCTCCTAATCAATGCAGTGCAGGTGATATGAACTATGGATCACCGCAAAGCGCAACAAGTAATATGAAAACAGGACTAGACAATCAAGTATCAGAGGAGGATGATTCTCCGAATCTCCGATCTTTGTTGACAAAACCAAGAAATAAGAAGCCGCTGCCTTACTTTGTGAAGTGTGATAAGCCGTACGCACAAGAAATGTTGCAGCGCATAATGTACCATGCAGATGATGTTAAGGATTGGGAAAAATGTGGTAAAGGTTTGCCGGAGAAGGAATGCAATTTGTCGCAATTTCATGGTGGTTTCAAGAACGGTGAGGGTCAAACGTCAATCAAGAGTGAAGGCGTGGGTGGGGCGCTTGCAAAGGATGCCGCTACGTCATCGCTGGAGTCTGTGGAGCCCTGTCAAGACGTGACAAGGGTCGAAGCAGGCGGGGACAATGCGGATTATGCTGAGAATAAAATGGCCGCTGCAACCGATGCGCAAGGATATTATCCGTGGATGAAAGGAGCATGTGGTAAGTTCAACAATGATTACCTTAAATGGCAAACAGTAACTAGCCTTTTTTACTTGTTAACTTAATTTATCTTGGTATTACTAATAATGTGATTTTTACAGGTGATGACAAAAAGGAAGGATCAAAGAGGACGCGGCAAACTTACACACGATTCCAGACCTTGGAACTGGAGAAAGAGTTCCACTTCAACAAGTACCTGTCAAGAAGACGCAGGATAGAGGTCTCACATGCACTGGGGCTGACTGAACGACAAATCAAGATTTGGTTCCAAAATAGACGGATGAAGGCGAAGAAAGATGGAAAGTTGACCACTTCACCAGACCCTTACGGTGCCGAAGATTTAGGAGCTACAAAGATACCTGGCATGCCAGAGTATATGGAAGCTAGACCGCAGATACCAGGGTTATCAGAATTTTCAAACTACCCCATGACATCAGTTCCGGGAAATGTGGGTCACGGAACCATACCCAATAGTATGCCTCAAGCTCAAGGCTACATGATGCCAAATTATGGACCAATGATACCTAAAATGTGACAATGATACTTTTCTTTTTGTTAAATATTGTATAATATTATTTTATATTAGCTTTAGTTATTTAATTAAGTATTATTTTTAAATACTTCATAGAAGAACTATTTGATTTTCAGTAGAAAGGTGATTCTTTCAAATAACATATTTTTATTCATATCAAACATTGATCACACGTCTATTTTTAAGTTAATTGTATTTAGACGATAAGTCATAATAGAAACAGTAATTGTATTTTCGAGACCAATTTTATTTCCGTTAATATAAACATTTATTTGGCACAACACACATGACAGAAAAATGGATTGTACTCTACTCTCATAATTACTAATTTACTAATTAGACTTTTCAATCATTTCATTTACTGCAGTTGCATTTTTTTACTTTGGTATTCAATTTAGGGTTCTGATTAACCCATTTCGTTAATTTATAAAAATATATGTAAAACTGAATTTGCACTTTGCACTTCAATACTCATGTAAATATTTGTTGTAAGAAATAAGTTCCTATGTATTTGTAAGCTTAGTAATACTAGAGAATTTACTAATTAAGAAACTAGTTGTAAGAATAATTATTTATGTAAATGTTTGTACTTCTCTAGTCAATCAATGGGCGCTAATAATAAAGAGGAGTTATGATTCCTGATTTGATTATACAAATTATAAGACTAAGATATTTTTTCCTTTATTACACCTATTTTTTTTTTTAATTTAATAGGCAGACATTTGACCGCAATCTCATCTGATGGTAAGCCACGATGCGGCCGATGATGGGACATGTCTGTCTAGATATATATTATTTAGTAGTTTTGGCCACTAATATTCTATCGGCTACTAGTTGGTGACTTCAATTCGGATTGCACTAGCATAGCTATTATTCAGTGTAAGAAAATAGATTAAATAGTGCGTGCAACCTTTTGATGGCCGCCTTGGTGCAGTGGTTCGCGCTCCGGACTATTAAACCTAGTACTTGTTCTGTGACAAAACCAGAGGTTGTGGTTTCAAATCCGGAAAGGGGCAAATGTTTGTGCGATGAGCACCAGCATTTGTACCTAGTCACTGATGCTTATAGTATAAAAAAGTGTATTAGTATGTTTATCTGTTATCTTAGTCAACATAGCACAAAGCTCACGCTTAGTTTCGTTTGGGGCTAGGTAATTGGTGTGTTTGTTAAAACAATTTACTTATTTCTCCATAGACAGTAAACCCTCTACGCTTTACTACGCCACTACAAACAAGAGGTCATTTAATTAAAATTGTATCTGCAGGAGCAATGTTAACAGCCTACTTACATATTTTGCTTGAATTTTGCTTCTGGCCGGGATAATCCTTTTAGCAAAGGCAAAACAATATTGGAAAAAAATGACGACAGATCCGATCAAAGTTAACAATACACTAACAAGCAAACAATGTCGAACCCTTTACTTTGGGTGGTTTAAGTTATGATCCTTGCATTACTCCCTCGGGACCAATGTGCAAATGTTGACACTTTGTCAGTAGTTTTGACATGTTTTGACTTCTCATCGGATTTCGTCGGATCTTTTTGAGCAAATCTGCTGAGTAATCCTATTTGCGGTTGGCTACCTGTAGGTTTTTAGAAGGATTTCGGCTACTTGTTTTCTGTTGGCTTTGAACTTTTTATTGTTTTGGCCGTTTTTGAAACAAGGAATTTTAAATCGAGTTTGAACAGAGAAAGTTTTGCTAGGATTTTTCAATTCGTCACATCTATATAATTTAGGCTACGCATACTCAATTTTCATTTAAAATTTGTGAAAGTTATTGTGCCAAATTTTTTAATCATCAATTATTAATATTTTGAGCAGTAATTTTAATTTATTTACCACGCTTACATCATTTTTGTGCGTAATCAGAGATAATGGCGACCGTATGATACGATACGAGTACTTAGCATTATACTCGAAAATATGGTAAATACATAGCTCATTCAAACAAAAACTTTTAAAATTCAACCAAATGTCCGATTTGAATTCAAATTTTTGCTCCAAAATAATTTGTGTCAAACGTACTGCTAACTTCAGACCAATGCGCCCCTAATTTTAAAACTCGACCCTCTTGCATCTGAATAGAGAATAACAAAAGATTTAAAACAACAAAGAAGAGAGATACATTGTAAGGTGGGTGTGAAAAGGAAAGCGATAGAATCATCCCTTTGAACAAGGGTGAGTCAGGAGTACGCATGCGCGACTGACATTTATCCAAAATGGCTGCTTAAGCTCAGATCGTATTTTGTTTATTGTTGTTAAAATTGTGATTTTAGTTTAGATTTTCAGTTTATTTGCATAGTATTTATTGGTAAGGGTAAAGGTATATTTTGTGCATTTCTGGTAAGTACAAAATTGATTGGTATACTGGACAACACGAGTGGAATACTAGGTAAGAGCTTTGACGGTAATTATAGGTTAAGAAAACTATAATAACTGCATGTAAACTGGTGTCTTATCTTTTGTTTTTCATCATTACATGCATAAATATTACTAAATGAGTACGCTGTATGGAGGTAAATTCAGAAGTAAGATAACCAAAAACACTGGTGTTATGAACGTATCACATATTCACAGTTTCAAGCTTTTAGTTTTTGACAAACAGTGATTGAGTGAAATATACTATGTACGTAAATATTAACCTTTATAGAGACATTTATTGACAGTTTATGAAATTGAGTTACTGTATACATAAATTCAGTAATTTTCACTCAGTTTTCCAGACAGTTTTACGTCACCGATTTAATAGTAACAAATGTTAGTAAAGTTACAATTTAATCAGGTTGCTTTGGCAGTTAAAATAAGTGATTTTCCAACAGATATGGTACCTACTTTTAATCCGACTGTGTCAAAAGGAGGGTAATATTTTTGGGCGTATGTATGTATGCCCATTTCTTTGGAACGCCCTATAGCCTAAATCAGTGCACGTGTCTAAAGAATTGTAAAGCTTATAAATTCCTTGACAAGTGAACCGTACCAAATACTATTCAATTCCTTATTACTCATCATCTGACATTAGTAAAATTGCCTCACTACGACTACATAACTTGCTTCAAACCTAAATCTTGGTCTACATTAAAGAAACCGAGTGGATTTCAACTCTGATTCAGTAGTAATAAGGCTTACTTTGCTATTCAAATTTAGTCGGTGAGTTCGGCCGTCCATACATTGAATGTTTGAATGGAGGGACTAATTAATCCAATGTCGAGGTCTCATTGAAGACAGATCAAAAGAAACCTTCTAATGGATATTTGAATGCTGCTATAGTATTTACCTTCGGACGGATTGACTTTGAATTGACTGGGCTCAGAAACTGGAGAAACCATTCGTTCTCGTATGGCAATCGATAGAAAGCTACTTTGGACTTAAGATAGGTACTCCTATAGGTTTCTATGACTTTTAGATCTAGGATCTTGGAGTAAAAACGTGTAATATATTACGAGTATGTATCTGGGTTTTTCTAATTCCTTACAAAAGAATAAATTAAATATGAAATAAATTTACTAACTGGACAGTTGATGAATTTATGTGAACGAAAATTCATTTCGTAAAAACGTGCAAAGATTTTTGGCTTAAAACAGTTTTGCTTATAACAGTCTTTGGAATAACGTCTTTATTCGGAGACTCATATTGAGTTTGTTTTCTATAATCTTAGTTAAATTGCAAGACCATAATTGAACTAAAAAGCCAAAATTTATGAATTCTGTCGCTGGACAGAAATATAATTTTATTAGTAATCAAATATTTATCTATGCGTTATTCTTAAACAGAATACTGTACAAAAGGTAAACCTAACGCCAAGTGGCGTGGTGACTAGCATACCAGACTACCCATTTTCGTTAAATAACCACCCGTATTACAACTGAATAAGATACCGCAGTGTTGAGCTCGATTACTATCGTCCGTACTAACCTAGCTTTTCTTTGAAAATTAAAACATGTATAGAATTATATACTATAATATATTTTCTCTGTTTGAACTTATGGAAGAATGCTTTTAGCATGGAGTCCGCCATTTGTACAATAAACGGTGTGCAAAAAAGTTTAAATAAAATAAATACATTATGAAATATATATATTCGTAAATTAGGTTACAGACTAATAAACCTGTTATCACATAGTCACAACAGTAAATTTTGATAAGTGCGTACGACGTTGTCCAAGCATCAACTTTACCCTTTGCTTTTGAGCAAATAAACATACTACGCTATGTACATAGCTTAAGAATTTTATCAAAACAAGACGTAGTATCACTACCGCATAAGGTAAATATATATACATAGCTCCATAATTGTATCAAAATATACCATCCTATCGACACGGCCGTCACCGGCACGTCACGTCACAGAGCACCGTGTCCACAAAAACCGGGACAAAAGAATCTGCAGGAGCATTGTCCCGGACCATTTATCAGAAACGCTCCGCCGCCGCGCTCGCTGCAGACCTGATCAATGGTGGGGTGATTTGCTCGGGATCGATTAAAAATTTTTGCATCCTGCCAGCTAGAAATAGTTTAGTTTTCACACGTTTTCAATATAACTTTCTTCCTGAACTTATTTGTCACAGAAGCGGTTAATGATCGCGGGATCGCAGTTAAGCTGCAGGCCGCTTGAAACGGGTAACTTTGGAAATCTATGGGGAAGGCCTATGTTCAGTAGTGGACGTCCTGCGGCCGATAATGATGATGATGATGAAGCAGTTACAGGATTAGTCACCTAATTGGTAGTCTTATAAGTATTTTATATTAAAGCAATTTGTTTGCAAGTTTTTACGAAATTTTAAGTCCTATCCCCTGCTAGGTGGACCGATGACTTAGGAAGGGGGCCGGTGGTGGCTGGATGGCAGAAGCGGAGGACCGTGAAAGTTGGCGTAGCCTTGGAGAGGCCTATGTCCAGCAGTGGACTGCAATAGGCTGATATCAAAGTCCTATCATCGTCTCTGCACCTAATTTGAGGCGCTATTTTACTATTCAGCTTCAATATTTTAACTATTTGTATGTTTGTGTCAGTGTATTTAATTGTCCGTAAAACATATTTAATGTTGTATCCGGCGGCTCAATATTTTACAAACAAAATATTGGCTTAAGTTGAAAGTGTAGTGGCATTACGACATAATCGGGTATAATATGACAGCCTTATCAAAATTAATTGAAGAGCTCATAAAGTTTCTTTCATCTTGTTTGAGGGGCTAATTATATTCTGTTATCAATACTATTGATGTCTACTCCTGTAGTACTTGACCTTATGATGTTAAAGTTAATAATGTTACTCCTTATCGCTAAACTGTTTGTTCTCTCACATTTAAATTAATTGCTCAATGCGTTGTAATTACAATTTAATTTATGTACTCTGATAACGGCTCTCTTTGATCGTATATCTCACTTGTATGTTTAATACTTAGTGTGGGAGATATTTTTATTATGAATCGCGTTTGAAATTATACTTATCAATACTTAAGTTCTATTGTTTATTTTAATACAATGGTATTATTTTTATCATATTTATGTAAAACGATAACATAACTCGATTATGGTAATTTTTTCACTGGCTGGTAGTTCTGCCATAACAAAGTGCAAAAAATTGTGATCTATAACATTAATATAATAACCACGCATGAGTTTAGTAAATGTAATATGTTTGTATTTCATATATTTATAAAAATAATTTTCCTTTGAAACGCTTCTCACAGTGTCTCAAGTATGACCTATTTATATTTTGAGCAACACTACTATGGTCTTCTTAATCCGATCTAAACTTATTTGTCACCTTGCCTTTGAGTCGTGAGCTTTGTAATTTGCGAAAGCAATTGCAAATTCTCCTTACACACGCCACTTCACCATCAGTGGCACCAACCGCAAGAAACGATACCGTAAGATTGATGTCAGCTCTGAAAACATCCCGGTAGCTATCACTACGAGCTCCACCGAGACAGCCAGTTTACATGCGCAATTATGGTTGCTCCACGCCACCGTTTAATGGGGGTTATTAAGCCATCGTAATTTAACGCCTTGCGAAATTCATAATGACTCAATTTATGAACAGTTTTTGCGAGGCAATAGGCTTCCGTTGAGTGGCTCATTATTTAAATTCGATTTCGATTGCTTCGTTTTTGTAGTTGCATTTTCAGCGTTTTCGCTATGGGAGCAACGAAATTTTGCATATCTAAAGTTTGTTTTTTGTTTTATATTAGCCATCAATTTACATAATTACTTATTATGTTATAAAATAATGAATAACAAAACTGATAACAAAAAACCAAAAATATTTTTGAGTAATTATATGCCATGAGAGTCAAGGCTTTAGTTGTGAGATGCAAAAACAAGCTTTTTCGTGAGATTTTGGTAGTTATAATTATTTTGATAACTTAAGCAATTATTTTGCAAGTTTTTACGAATTCAAATTGAATTTCGCTTACAAAAACCAATCGACTGTGTCATCCGGTGGGACTCGAACCCACGTCCCTTAATAAAAATATTTCCATCGGATACATGCGGGTACATCCCCAAGTATTGATGAAATCGAACGCCGGCTCACTGGCGTAGCAAGCACTTGCAAAAATTCATCGGGTGACTAACGTCCTCCGTAGCTTAGTAGCGAAGGGACGTGGGTTCGAGTCCCACCGGATGACACAGTCGATTGGTTTTTGTAAGCGAAATTCAATTTGAATTTTGGTAGTTGTTAAATTAGTTCGAATATATAGAACTAAAGTAAATTAACCAAATACGAGTATAAGTCTGAAACTTTGTTATTTTCGTTACCGAAAGTACCTAGATGTAAAAAAAATAATTTGATATACCAATCCTTTCTCAGAAACTGTGGTACCAGGATAACATTGTCAGTCAGAGTTCAAATCAAAACATAACGTCATTTACCTGACCCTAACGTAACTCGACTTGCTCAGAAACGGCAGAAATGTCGATTGACCGGCCAATTTATTGGGACCCCTAGTTTTATAAGACTAAGTGGTGAATTGTGCAGGATGTAGAGTTCAAGTGTGGCTGGTGGAATCGGCGTCAATGTCACTTATGTTTTCAACCCGCCGAGTGGATGGAGGAAATGATGGATGGCAGAACAAGCGGGCCGTTGGTGAAACTGCTGCGTATCGTGGAGAGATGTTAATACCTCCCTTGGCTGGGCTATTTTTTTTTCTTTTCTTTGTTTGGTCAGAAAACATGAGTTCCTTAATACGTATAAATAATAATAATAAATAAATATTGGCCAACATCACATACTTAATTAATTAAGTAAGTAGCCAAATTAAGTGCTTGTGATCAGTACACAAGCACTTACTACGACTACTTACTTACTTTATTAGACCGCATAACCGATAAAAATAAATTGAGTTTTCTAACAGATGCTCATATCTGTTCTCATTTGTACTCTTAATTTTCCTTGCTTATTGACATTGCTATGATTTTTTGTGTATTTGTATATTAAAAAGCTTAATTATGTAGGTTATACGAATTGTTTTACGTTAATTTCTAAAAAAAACTAGATGGATAGATCCATTTCACAAAACTTATGAACAAAAGAGTAAGTTTTTCCTCAAATTGTTTTAACGAATCTTTATTACAGCTCTATATGAATTCCAATACCGCGGCGCGCCCGGCCAACCCTCCGCGCACAAATTCCAAATTGTTTTTGACTGACAGCTAAATGTAAGTTAGCATTGTTTGACGCACCAGCCTTCGGTAACCGAGCTCTTTCTATAATTATTTCTGGAGCAATGTGGGGTAACCCCCTTAACTTATTTAGGACTTACGCTATTTTTAGTGACAAGTCGAAGTAACAGGTGATTTTTGGAATTATTATTGTCTACTGTTGTTACGTCAACGTATATTTTTTAGTTAAACGAGTAAGACATTATATGGTACAGAGTAAATACTAAGGCGTTGAATAATTAAGCTAGCATTTTCAATTTCACCTTTGAAAAGGTTTGTTGCACTTTAAATTAAATTTTGCCTAATATACATACAGTTTGTTTGTTTGTATTGAATAGGCTCCGAAACTAATGGACCGATTCAAATTAAATTTGTACAGAGATAGTTTGAGACCCTTGAAAGGACATAAGGTACTTTTTGGTGGAGATATAAAATCGAGGCGAACTCGCGGGGCAGTTCCCCGCGAGTTTATAAAACTTTAATATAATTATTAGTTAAATTATCACCTGTAATTATGGGTGAGCTCGCTCTACCGTCGACTTTGTATACGCCACAACTAGGACACCTAGCTAAATCTAGAGTCAAGAGCAAACCCAATTCAAAACAAAAAACCTATTGGTAACCGGCAAAGTAAAACAAGTTGTCACTTTAAATAATATTTAGAAGTTCTGCCATATGAAAGTTTTGTAAAGCATGGTATGTGTAATAGATCTAAATGTTTTATACACTGTAGGTGTATCTTAATGTATAAAAACGAAAACTGACTTAATGACGAACTGTCTGACTGACTATCAACGCACAGCCCAAACCGCTGGGTCTAGAGACTCCAAATTTGGCGCATAGCACTTCGTCAGTTTTGAGCTGAATCTGAATCTGAAATTAAGAATGACTTCTTTCAGTATTTTTTAAATTCAACCATTAAGGGGTGAGAAGAGGGGTGGAAGGTTTGTATATGAAATTAGATATTTGCGCGGAAAAGGTCGTGGGCATCGGGCTAGTGTATTACTACGCACACAAATTTTTCTCACCCTTTAGCGTGGCATCTTGGCATCCTATCAAGACTAAACTCGGTTCGAAAATTAATTAAACCAAGTGTCCATTCTTCAGATTCCCCACAAAAGTCGGCGATAGCACCGGGGATCGCAAACAAAACAAAACTTCGCCTGAAAACACTGAAACTTCCACAGCTTTTTATTTACTAAAGAAATCTAATTAAAGTGAACTCTTGTTCTTGCCGGTTCCATTAGACACCTAATACCGAGTGAATTTTTTAATTAATCTTTCTTACACTTGGTAGTTTGTAGGTCGAGTCGTGTTGTATGATGTTGAAGCATTATTCTAATACACTATTCAAGTAATATGACGACCGTCTTGGTGTAGTCGTTCGCGCACCAGACTTCTAAACCGATTGCGGGTTCGAATCCCGCAAGGGGCAAATGTTTGTCTGATGAGCACGAGCATGTACCTAAGTCATGGATGTTTATATGTATTTAAGTATTGCTATCCGTTATCCTAGTCACCATATCACAAGCTCATGCTTAGTTTGGGGCTAGGTAATTGGTGTGTTTGTTGAAACATTTTTTTTTTTGCGATGTCTCTAAAAACTGACCTATAGAAGAAATTGTGCCTAAACTATAAAGTTGATAGTAGATTGTAATAAAACTTACAAATTTTTATCAACCTACTTGTAATACAACTACTCGTAGCAGTATTCATGTTACTGCACTATTAAAACTTATAAAATATTTTTTATTAATATTTATTTTGTATTTTACAGACTGCGAGGGTTAGCAGCGCTATTTCAAGACATTGAAGTCCACGAACTCGTATCTCGTAGAAAAATAATAAAAATAAATCATATTATGTTAAAAAATAAATAAAACGATTTTTGTTTAAATTATTTTATCCTTGCTTATAACAACATACACTGTAAAAAACTATATTATGCCTTCATCATCATGAATGCGTAATATCTAGGCAATCGCATATTTATTCATAAAGACATGAGTAAAGTTATTTTATTTAGGAGGACTTTCTTTGTGTTTTATTTATTTTATTTAAGAGCATTTTCACAATGTTATTTCTTCTTGTTCTCCATCAGTACGTTTTCTGTTTTAGATCTATATCTATCTGGTTGACTGGTAGATAAATATTTTGTCAATAAATCCACCATTTGTACAATTGTTTAATTTGGGCAGAAATATAAAAAATAGATATATTGGGCTTGCATCAGACAGATATTGACACAACTTCAGTGCTGCCTTAAAGATAGGGTTGCAATTTCCCCCAAAACTACCCACTACTCGCTCTCCTACCCTACACAAACATTCCGTCACACCCAAAAAGATACTGGAATGCCATTAAGTTCACATGTACTTAATAACACTGCTCTGTCAGCGCTAAGCGGTATTGGCGAGGTCTCGAACTCTTGACAAGGGCCGACAGTTTGACTAATGGTCCCAACTCTTACTTTCCTCGAGACGTTTCCGATTTTCAAGTTTTAGTACAAATTAAAAACAATTACAAGTGAGCAGAACTATTGATTTTTTTTAAGTCTAGAAGTACGGTGGCCAGTAAGCAAAACAGTTACATATTTTGTAAAGTCTAGAAGTAAGTAATCAACAGCAGTAAAACATTGTTATAATAATACTTGTCCTTTTTGAAAGTTAACTCTTACCTTCACACTAATAATGATTTTGACATTGTTATAACACTTGATTACATATAAGACGACACGACACATTTGAAATGTTTGTCTCCACTATGTCATGTCACCTATTTGTCATGAATTCGAAACTAACCGGCTCATAGATAAACAAGTATTATAGCAATGTCAAAATCATTATTAGTAAGGGAGTTGATGCTTGAATCGAAACCTATTGACTAACAGCACTTAGCAGATATTAGTTACTCCGCAGAGAAAAAGTAGGTGATGAGAGCGTAAGTGTTAAATTGTTATATTAAACTACTTGACCGTCACTGGAAGCTTTATATTGAGAAAGCATATCCGTATACGTCGATTTCTACCAGTTCTAGTACCTTTTTACCCCTTCCCTTGTTTCCGGGACAGTGGCGACACCTGGCGGCCGCGCGACATTTTTAGTTTCCTTAAGTGTGTAGCGCCATTTTTGTTCATTTGCGTTTTGTATTCCGTCGAAGCAACTTGTGCGCAGCAGGTTAGATTTATGCTAGAATAATTACAACCACACTAGTCATAAAACTAGAAACAAACAAGAAGGTAAAAACATTTATGACACCTTCCGCTACCAGGCATAATATGTTTATAGGTCTTATCCTGCTATATTCATTCAATGCTTTTGCTTTCGGTATATTCTGCACGGTAACCACTACGTGAAACCAATTACGTTTTAAATTGCTTTTTGTAACAATTCCTCTACATTTTACCTAAGTTATCGAAATTTATGTCTGTAACTTTAGCCTGTATGCACCTTTTACAACCGTTTTAGAAAAGGGTAATGTAATGTCAGTAAAAATCAAATCAAAATACTTATTATTTATTTGTAAAAAGTTTTACAAAGCATTCTTTCCATCAAAGTCGGGTTACAATCTAAATCTAGTGTAACTAAAGGCCGCCCCTCGCGGAGCGGGGGAATGGCGTCCGAAAACCAGCAGTTCCATCGTGTGGAACTCATAATATTTTTCATGAACCGAACCTGAATTCATATGCACATGCATTCATAGTCATAATATAACAATCCACACCGCGAGGGTGGGCCCTCGCGGTGTGGATTTAACCAAGGTAAGTTTTCGCATATGGGTCAGCACTTAAATGCTCAATATAGCCGCCCTTCGTGAAGGCATGGCTTGCGAAAACCAGCAGTTCCATCGCGTGGAACTCATAATATTTTTCATGAAGCAAACCTTACTTCCTATGCACATGCATTCTTATTCATATAACAACCCCCCCTCGCGGGGTGGATCCAACCAAGGTAAGTTTTTGCATATAGGTCAGCACTTAAATGCTCAATATAGCCGCCCTTCACGGGGGCATGGCTTGCGAAAACCAGCAGTTACATTGCATGGAACTCATAATATTTTTATGAACCAACCCTTACTTCCTATGCACATGCATTCTTATTCATAAAACAACTCACCCTTGCGGGGTGGATCCAACCAAGGTAAGTTTTTGCATATGGGTCAGCAATTAAATGCTCAATATAGCCGCCCTTTACGGGGGCATGGCTTGCGAAAACCAGCAGTTACATCGCGTGGAACTCATAACATTTTTCATGAACCAAAGCTTACTTTCTATGCACATGCATTCTTATTCATATAACAACTCACCCTCGCGGGGTGGATTCAACCATTGTAAGTATCATGATATGGCTAAGCACTTAAATGCTCAAGATAGCCATTAGCCACTCTTCGCAGGGGCATGACCTGCGAAAACTAGCAGTTCCATCGCGTGGAACTCATAACATTTTTCATGAACCAAATCTTAATTCCTATGCACATGAATTGTTAGTCAAAATATAACAACCCACACTTACGGGGTGGATTCAACCAAGGTAAGTATCCGCATATGGGTCAGCACTTAAATGCTCAATATAGCTGCCCTTCGCAGTGGCATGCCTTGGAAAATCAGCAGTTCCATCGTGTGGAACTTATAATATTTTATTCATGAACCAAACCCTACTGCCTATGTTCTTGCATTCTTATCATATAGCAACCTACACTCGCGGGATGGATTCAGGCAAAGTAGCTCCCCGCACTTAAATGATCAACACGAAATTCAGAATTCTAGTGGAAAAGGTTCATTTCACAACAGAGGCTTTCGGCCCGCTCGCGAAGGCATCCGAGGACGCTCCAAGTGGCTCTAGTGTAAGCTGAAAAACTTTAGACAATGACTCGTTTCAAACAGGTAAGTGACGTCTATCACTGACAGTGGAGGAAAATGGGAGCACTAGGAATTGTATCAAAGCTGAATATTACATTTCCAAATAAATCAGATGGATCAGCCTGTCCAATATTCGACTACGTGATAGCAACCTCAAGACTGACTGTGCAAGTTCCCAGTCATATTGCCATTTGAAAGTGTGTGCGTGCCTTGCCCACACACACAGGCGCTTTCTTACGCCTGATGTACAATAAAAAGTTGTTGGAACTGACGTGCCCGCTATTCGGCTTTAGCACGGTTCCAGAGACCTTTTACACTATCACGAATTGGCTAGCCTAAATACTGCGTGACAGATGGAATGTAAAAATAATTGTTTATGAGTCTTTTAACAACTTTTTATAGCCCAAACACACACATGCTTCGCGAGTGGGTTTGACTGAAAGTTCACAGGTTCTTAGATGAAAGATCAAGTTTGAAATCTGTCTTATATCCGCAAAGCATAACTTTTTTAGTAATAATTTGGAGGACTTAGAACTATCTAAATTCCTTGCCGAAAATAAAGTCGGTTGCAAAATTACAGCGATCAATAAATCTAAGGACTACCGATTATAATTAATAGAGCTTCTAATTTTTGCCAGCTTTGTTGCCTCTCGAAGTTGGCTAAATCATCAACAGTTTTTAACGTTACCAAATCTATGAAGATCTGCGAACTAAATTGCTACCAATTTAGTTACTTAGAACTTCGTTAACCTCCCTTAAACGATCTAGCTCTCATGGGTCACAAGGAGAAGGGGTGTTGCGCTGAAAACAAAAATAGATGCTAACTATACTGTATGCTCTTCAGAGCCAAGCCCAAGCACTGCATCACAGTTCAGTCCTCATACCTCTTTGCCCAATGCGACATCAAGACAGCAGTGTCTCATGCACGAAAAAGGGGAGGCACGATATCGCTACTCCTGATAGAGCGACCCATCACTTCTGCCGATGCCGATCACTTTTCGCATCGTCGCCTTTCTCCGGACTAGAATGGCATCTACTGCCGGCCTGTGCAAAAATTGTATTTGAATACTAAATCCCTTTTCCTCTCAAGACCGTTACAATTTATGTGTCATGATCTAAGACCGCCAAGCCCTTTTTCATGACGCGTTCAGCAGTGTTCCATGGAACGCATCGCATGGGTGTTTCTGCCACCATTTCTTATATCCAGAGTCTTGGGTCATCTAAATCAGTCAACGTCTTACACTACGGTGGAAGAAAGTAAGGACCTCAAAAACCGAACCTAGGGTTCGGCAGCACTGCAAAAACTCTTTATCGATTCGACGACGGGCCTCATACCATCGCGGGTCGAAGACTAAACTCTCGGGTATAGAAATGTGGGGTTTGGTCCTCCAGGCGATAAAAACATTAAACCCTGAATAGTTGACCTTACTAAGATGTTCTTGGCGGAAGGCTACCCATAAAACAGATGAGGTGGCCTGGAAACGATAGACCTTTTAGTGCAAAAACGTAAACACAATAGTTTTAAATATTTTTCACACAAAGTGTTCTTTTCTTATTAATATAAGTTTCTTATTTAAACTCATATAAATACGTTATAAACAAAATAACCTTATGGTTCGCAATCAGCAATGTTTGTGTCAAATCTGCATCTAGTGCACAATTACTTGTCATATAATACAACTTTTACAAAAGTCCCACACGTTAAAACACTGAAGCATCTGGTAATTTAAGCTCACAGAGTTGATGTTACAAATGATTTTCAAATATTGCTATTTTATTACTTCTTTGCACATGTACTTAGAATTATTTATGACTTGATCTTACTGACAATAGATTCTAGTCACTGTATTGGATATTAAGAGTAATATTTTTTCCTATTTAAGGCAGTCTGTAAACTGATTTCGAACACTTAATTCAACCTTAAATCCTGTGCCGTGGTTTGACAAAACAATTGATCCGCTAAAATATAATAACGTGACGTGAAAATAATGACGTGACTAGGCTAAGTCATTAAATGTATTTATTACACAAATAATGTGTCTGTTTGGAGCCGCTTCACGTACAAATTATAGCCTGTTTAGCCCAAGGAAATTGGCGATCATATACGTTCCAAAATGCTGCAGACGAGAAAATAGTACCTTGTATACTATCACACAATTTGTTTCAATCAATAAGCTAGCCTAATATAAAATTTATGGCAATTATGTACCATAGTTTAAACTATAAAGTTCTATAATCACATTGGCGTAACTGTATCCTGTTAGATACAAGTGGCGACACCAGGCGATAACAAACAGGTCTCAATATAAAGCTTCCAGTGACGGTCAAGTAGTTTAATAGCAGCGTTTTACCTGAAATAAAACGCATATTAAAATACTTACCTCACTGGAAGCTTTCACTTAATTTCTGCATGGTGTAAATGAGCCAATGAACAAAAATGGCGCTACACACTTAAGGAAACTAAAAATGTCGCGCGGCCGCCAGGTGTCGCCACTGTCCCGGAAACAAGGGAAGGGGTAAAAAAGTACTAGAACTGGTAGAAGTCGACGGATATCCGTCGACTTCTACCAGTTCTAGTGCTTTCTCAATATAAAGCTTCCAGTGAGGTAAGTATTTTAATATGCGTTTTATTTCAGGTAAAACGCTGCTATTTGACATTTATCTGACTTACAAGTATTAAGGCTTATTAAGGTCTTAGATCTCAAACAGCACTTTATCTTTACAAATGATATCTGAACGCATTGCAGATTTTTCAAAACAAAACCTAGATAACCTAGCTTAAGATGTTGAAAACTTTAAAGTAGAAAGTTTATGCTCTTCTAGCACGTATGGAAAATGACTAGGTAGGTACATAATATTATATATTATAGCATTAGCTGTGTTACAGAAAATCTCATAATTTCCTTTGTTACTTTGTTTCTTCTTTGCCTATCTGCTACGCTGGTAGCATTCATTCATTGAAATCACATAGTTAAATATGTAAGTGTTATTTTTCTTAGTTTAAACCCAATCTGTAATGGAGGGACCGGTCGTAGACCAATAGCGACGACCCCTTCAACTTAAATATTTGTTATTAATATTACATGATAGACTTAGTTTTACATAATTGTTTCAATAAACGAATTATCAAAAAAAAAAGTAGAAACTTTCACTAAATTCAAAAGTAACACTACGTTAGTTACCAAAATGTGCTTTGCAATGGATAGAGCCTTAACGTGAACATTGAAATTTGCCAAAAAATCAATTTTCCATGCAAATCTACACAGCTTATTAGTAAATTAGTATAGGAAAGACAAAAATTAATTTGGGAATTCAAATGTTCATCTTAAGAAAGTTGCGTCACAAAGACTTCGACCAAACACACTGTGTAAACAGCCTCCTACTCAAAACAGAAGTACACTACATTTATTATTAAACACAGTACATAAAAAATATTTTAAAAAGGAATAACTAACTTTTTTCTGGAAAAAAAGAAGGAAGTTACAAAAATAAATGAACAGCGCCATCTAGATGAACAGGTTGCACGCAACAAGCTTTTGAACATTGAAACTGCTGAATCGGTGGCGCTAGTATAGCGACGAGTTTTCCGGCACGAAGAAACTCCAATAAGTAGAGTATTGTTAAGTATGAATGAACTAAAACAAGATTGCATTATGAATAATGACATTCAACCTAATTCAATTGGTAATACTTATTTTGTAGGTGCTTGATGCAATTTATAAGAGGTTTACATTAATATTATTTTATGGTGGACAATTTGGCACATTGACGAGGCAACTTTCCTGATGCTTGATGCGATGATTTTCATACCAGTGGGAAGTTTTTTGGTTGAAAATTTAATGCGGAGCTTCAAATAAATTTGAACCCCCCCCCCACCCTCTTTTACCCCATTAAGGAATAAAGTTCCAAAAATTCTTTTTATTGCACCCCTATAATCCAACCGCTGATCTCGCTTGTGGAATACAAGGGTGCGGGGGTAGACGAAAACAGGGATATGATTGAGTGATTCAAATTTTGAATAGAATGCGAATTCCAAATTTCATAATTGAAATCAGCCAATCAAATCACAAACGCCCGCCCGCACCGCTCAGGACCCCCATACTCTATAAGGAACCTGTGATGTGCCAATTTTGAAGTCTCTAGACCCAGCGGTTTGGGCTGTGCGTTGAAATGTCCGTCAGTTGGTCATTACTTAATTCAGTTTTCATTTTTTTATTATTTAGTAATCATGAAGAATGCCGTATGATCCTATTTTATATGTAAGTAAAGGGCAAACTGCTTTAAAATTCATCACATACTTGACATTACATTGAAATTGGATGTCCTATTAGAATTCAAATGCAGTATTTTGCAAATAGGTAATTTCAAAATTCCAATAAGAGTAATAAAATATACCTACATTCAATTTCTGTCTCAAAAAATTGTTCACCATTCAAGTGCTAGTTTTTTTTTAATTAAAATTATTCAAAAAATCACCTTTTGTGATACTTATGTAATACTTGCAAATAAGTTATATTTACTTTATTCGCACATACTTTTTATATTTACAAAAATACGCAGGTAAAATAACATAAGTATAAGTAAAACCACGATCATATTAGAAAGCTTTAAAACTAAAGGATTTACTAAACCAAAGGTTGTTAGTGCGTGAATTAGAAACTTAGTAGGTATAAACTTATAAACTCACCAATTTTTTTTGAATCAAATAAGACCTTCAAGGACTTCAAGGGTGCTGAAACACCGAAAGATTCCAAACACGTAATGCTAAAATAGGATCAAAAGAGAAAATTTGTATAAAAGAAAAGTTTCAAATATGAAAGTTTTGAGTTTGTAGCGAGAACCCCTCTTTACCGACTCGAATGGACCAATCAGAAGGCGCGATCGCACGCATTAGGCTCCGCCCACTGCCGCTGCACTACGCATGCTTCCACTGCAGCGCAATGCCGTGCACTCGTTGTCTCGCTCTGCGCCGTACTAATATCATCCGTTCGGTAGAGACAGCAATAGTTTGCGATTATGATATCATGCAAATTTTTATATTCACTTGCAAATTGCATAAAGTAATTATGCGCTATTATGTGGGACCACGCGTTGTTCAGTGCGCTAAGAAAGAAAAGCGTGACACGATAGTTATAAGCTAAAGGGTTATGTAATTATAAATAACAACCTAATAAGGTAAATAATAGTAATCTAGTGTTGAGGTATGAAGAAATCCATTATTGTTAATAGGGTGAGGTGTCAAATAAAAGTTTAATGACTGTAAATAGACATGTGCCGTACTTAATTGTAGTTGCAAAAAAGTTTTACGTGCTCTTTTCACGTGACTCAAAACAGACTTCATTATTTTTTAAATTGTTGTTTGTTGTTACATATCATAATATTTATAATATGTAACAACGAACAACACTCTTAAATTATTAAAAGATCTTATAGTATAAGTATAAAGAAGGTGACTTTTAAATAAAATATAATTATTGTGTGCAGCTTGAAAAGATTTATCTATTTGAACCCATAGGTTCTTACTGACAGAGAATGCTTTTATCATTAAGGCGGCAATTAGTACAATAAAATGTGCGCGAAAGTTAAATTAAACCAAATTTATTTTAAATCGAAATTTAACTAAAAACTCCTTCAAATTAAATTCAAAAAGATTTATTTTCTCATTACAATCACATCCTTATAAATAGTTTAAGGGTATCAAAACAAATAAACAATCGATCATAAGAAATAAGCTTGCTCAAAGCTCTACCTACCTAAATAGAGCTGCATTCGGCTGAAGTCTCTTTAGCCCTGGCAGGATGTAGAAGAGACTTGTTTTATTTTTTTATTCTTGGCAGCCTGATAGGTAGGTAACAAACTGGCACATTTTAAAGGTAAATAAAGTACAATTGTATAAAAGTCTCTCTACATTTTAATAGCTGTAACCCTGTCCATCAACAGCCACGACCACTCTGCCAAGAGTGGAGACTAACATATTTTAATAAAATCTGTGAGGAAGTATCACACTACTAAGATCACTTAAGAAGGTGCCCATAAGCATTTTCTTTTGAATGTTCCATTTAGGTGTTTATAAGTGTAGGTATATTTAAATTATCACTATTCTATCAATGTGGTATCAGAGCAGTCCTTACTTACACCAAAGTGACAAAAGTTTTCGTTAATGTCAGAAGAGGCTACTAAGTACTGTTTTAAACTTTCATGGTCATTATCATTAGAATAGTTATTTACGGGATTGCTACCATGTACCTTTTTATTTTCGAGTTTCCGATATTTCGGCGCTGTTGCAAGCGCCATGATCACGGAATAACTGAAGATCTTGCGGGTGGGATGTTATGGGCAAACATATCGGTCTACCCTCCTTCTAAGTCTTTTATTGCGTTCACCTCCGGTACCACTGTTTGCAAACTCACTATTTTCTCGCGTCTGTTCTCGACACACAACAGCTTGCAACAGCGCCGAAATATCGGAAACTCGAAAATAAAAAGGTACATGGTAGCAATCCCGTAACTAACTATTCTGAGGCTACTAAATTTCTGACAAGGAACTTTTTTAAATTACAATCTCCAACCCACCTTAATATCATGTTTCAGAAATGCTTTCCATGTCATCCAATTCATAGAGTCTTCAGCACCAGCGCTGGATGAGGGCTGTAGATTGGTAAGATTGAAGCACTTTCTAAATAGTGATTAACTTTTACTTAAATAATTATCTATTAGTTACTTATAGTATCATTACTACATCTGTACACAAGAATTACATACATTACACAATTGTTTTTATAAGAAAATATTCTAACAGACACACTCCACTTAGATACCTATTGGAACTCTGAGTTGGATAATAATAATCATTGGTACGAGTATGAATACGCAACATTTTAAGTAGGTACAACGCAAGACTTCACCTGAAAACCTCCCTTAAGTGTTTTATGACTATCGTAAATATGTAAACTAAAAAAAGAATATTGAGTAAGGGTATATTCCCAGAGGTCCACGGTTCTATTTTTCTTCTTTTCCTACCGGGTCCATGAACATTTTCCATAATGTTTTAAATGTTCATACATGGATTTCCAAACGGGTCCACGACTTTTTAAATTAGTATTTAGTATGTATAGTATTGTATGAATTTTTTCATGGACCTTTGGGAACAACCCTCTATGTATAGAGCTAATTCATGCGTATTATGATTTTCTATCTTTCAAAAAAGTATAAAACTATGCTTTTAAGGATGGAACTCTAGTTTAACATTTGCACCTTGTAGAGACATTGTATGATGCAAATGTTACTCGTAGCCAATTAGTAAACTGTCCAAAATGGCATATTAACACCGCATTCTGGTCTCGTACGAATAAATTTCCTATAAGAAATTTATCAGCGTCGATAAACATTTTCAGAATTCCAATACCAAAGAGTTATCGTCTAATATTTACAAAAAAACCCGTTTGTAGCCTATAGACATAATTAAATACCAATAAACGATTTTTAAATAAACACACGTTTTTCCTCCTGCTTGTTCGGTGTAGGAAAGAGAGAGAGGATAGTTACCCTTAGGTCGTAAATTATGTTGGATTGTAAGGTGGTGGTTGAGTTAGTTGACTTATGTGTCGGCGACATGTGCGTTTCTGTCGCGTGACCGACTCATTATTAAGTTGTAATAAATTTTGAGTCGGGACAGGGAGCTGTCTTTTGGGAAATCATTGGACATTCAAAATATGTAGTGCTTATCTTTTGAAGAATACTGTCAAAGGGGATATCATCTACTTATCTCCCCGTTATACAAAAAAGTAGACTAGGTGTAAGCTAGGACTAAATATAAGCTGACAAGTTAGAAATTAATGACAGATTGGTGAATAACCTTAAAGTTAAACGCTTTTTTTAATTGATCAGCATAAGCTGTTGATTACCTTAGCCCTAGTTCAAACCTGCTATTATTTTTTTGTAAGAATATTTATATTCTTGCAACATCATCAGCATGTGCAAACAATATAAGAAAGTTCTCGCCTAATATTGTGAAGTAGTTAATAACAAAGACAGCAAAATATTCCAATCTTTTATATCTTCAGCCGATACATACCTGAACGGTCTGTTCAAGAAAAGACTCAGGTCAAGCAGGCAGTTTATTTAAACGAAATATCTACAATAGCAGTAAAAGCAATGTCTTGTGTCGTCCCTGTCAGTCCAATCTAAAAACCAAAGTTCTCCCATGTCTGTCTGTCTGTCTGTCTGTCATGTTCGTGCCGTGGTAAGACCATGACGGCTGGACGTCGCGACAATACCCACTTTGCAGGTGCAGTAGGTAACCCTTGAGATCGTCTGACATCAGTGACCAAAACAACAGCGCGATAAGCGCCGATTCTGGTGCGCAAAAATACCAAAATTCACTATGAGACTGACATTGAAATCGCGGAAGAAAATAGCCTTCCTATATTCGTTCTTCCTAAATCGGTGATCATCTGATGGAAATTTGTTTTTTGACTATTTGGAGTTGGTCCCATAGAAACCATAGAAAGTTGTTGTATTTAGGCACTTGAATCGACTCAAGAGTTTATTGGTGTTTTACAAATAACAATGTATAAATACTCAATTGGACAAAAAAATATGACTTGTTTTGAATGGCTGACAGACTTGGGCGGACCATTGACTACCATGGGCGGTAAATACTGTATAAAACAAACTCGAATATAAATAATACCTACTTTTAAGCCATCGTTTGAACTAAACTTATCATTCTGCACTAAGAACAATCTGTAAACTTTTTATTAGACAGTTATTCATAAGCTGAAATCTCAATCTTTAGATTGTAAAGAGAATGCTTTATCACTCAAAACAATAACTAGTTCTGCTAGAACCTAATTAATTAAGAGGCCATCTGCAATTATACACCTGCAATTAGTTCTGCATCTTCACGTGTTGAAGATCTAGATGCAAACTCAAAACAAATTGTAGAAAAGGTCGCAGTATAAATGATGAATGAATCCGGAGTTTTTATCTTTAACGTACAAGATAATGCAAAATGAAGAAAATGATTAAGGCCAGTTTAATCTCCATGTGGGATATTACAGAGTCAGAAAGATAAATTTTTCTTCTTGATATAGTCGACTGACTTTAAAATACTTCTATCCTTAGACGAATTACACTAGGATATACTACATCATACAAAATCAAAACCTTACCATGGCACAAGTTTTAACTGACACTTTAACTGCCGTACTCAGATACGTCAAATAAAGTTAATCTTTCATTAAGTCTCATGCTGTCTTTTCTATTTCATTGACACAGAAAGAGACAGAACAAGACTTAATTAAAGATTAATATTAATTGACGTCGCTGAGTGCGGCAGTAAGTGATAGTTATATATTACTGAAGATCCAAATTATCCCAAAAATTATCAAAGGGGACTTGAAACTAGCAGTTTTATGTAATATCTACAGGCGTTGTTAATCGAAGCTCACAAAAAAATCTGGCAAATGTTGTGAAATGGAGTAATCTAACAAAGCTTAATAAAATTCTAGATCTAGAATAAAAAACTGTAAAAATTCTTCTGCAAATTAGTCATCATAGTTTAAATTTTTGACCAAAAAGCTTTAATAAAATCACACATCACATACAATTAGTCAACGCGGTTCCTCAGTAGGTAGGTACGGAATAATTAGCACATAATTAAAATTAAGCTGCAAGACAAATGCGCATCATTACGAGTAATTACTAGTGCCTCACTAACCGCTACTGATAACTATTGTACAGTCAATAGAACACCCGAAACGACGATTATTTTTAACCAATTTATATCTTAACTCATAGGAAAATAAAGTTCAATTTCATGGAGGATTTGTAGTAGGTTCGTGTGCTGGTGTGTGTACAATCAAAACGCTTTTTGAAGAGCTATTGTTCAGGTTCATGTAATGGGCTTATGCTGATGCTTAGTTAAACTTTTAAAATGTTAGGTACATCTAAAAGTTTAGCTATACAGGACCTCTAGAAAAGATTCAATCTATACTACGAGTACAGTGAACTTCGCTATCTCCAATGAAATGTCAAAAAATGAATGCAAAAGACACATGGTGTTTCAAGCCGTTTTATAAATGTTTTTAGCGATAACGAACTTTACTCTGAAATAGATTGCATTTTGTCTAGGGCCCTGGCTTTAGTTAAAGTCACGGGAAGCCACTGGAGTAGTATCGTAAAATCCTTAGAAGCAGAAATAGTCTAAATGTGGAAGTCTTTTGGCTAAAACGACGACGAAGATTATACTCATGATGATGATGATTCATGAACATTCAGTATTCTCAGATGATAATATTAATGACTTTCAGCATTCTCCCAGTGAATAAACATAGGTAAGTAGGTAACTACTTATGGCCGAGAGTAAACAATCATTGTCGATCTATAGAGGTTTGAATTTATTTTCTTTTGAGGTTTATTCGAAGCAATATTGAAGTGCGAAAATAGACAAAATAGCACAGTTCAGATAATTTACCCATCATTTTCGTAAATGCAGAGGGTTTTTTTTTTTAAGACCCCCTTAAGTTTACACAGGATTCTTATTTTGTTATAGTCATATCATTATCTTTATCCAACACCAAAAATATGTTTCAGAATAATTAAACAAGTATTATCCTAATTGCTTTCTTACTTGTGATATTGCAAAAACATCAAAAGCTCTGATTTTATACTCTTCTTTAGTAACGAACAAACACGTCAGCTTGTTTTGAAATTCCGTTTAATAACTACTTAAAATACAAGTTCCCTTGACCGTTACATTACCATAATTATGAAAACAGATAATCCAGTAATGTATTTTAGAGCGCGCAATTTTTATGTTTGTCGGGACGTCACGTCACACTGATGCATACCCTTCGTCCGCTATTCTAGACTTGTACTAAGTGCGTCCTATGAAGAATTATAACCTCTTTTTGACGTCTACCTATGTATTAAGTATGTTGTATTTGTTGTGAGTAAGTCGTTTGTATCCAGGGAGTTGAGTGCAGATATAAAAATTGACGCGTTTTGGAAAGGTGCATTTGTTTTTGATAAGTCGTTTAGTTGGTATTTATTTTGATCCGTTTATTTCCGATAATAAAATAAGCTTTACAAAAATACGTCCCTATGTTTAAAAAGCGTAGATAGTGTAGGTATTCGTTTACCTACTTCATGTTACGAGAAATAAGATACCAGTTGAAAGCTCTATCTACGGAGAAAGCTCTATTAATTTTATTATATATCGCAAAGTACCTACGTACAAAGTATATTTTTAAATAAAGTTAAAAGTATATAAGTGGTTATTTTAGAACTTTCTGAAAAATTTGCTTTTACTATAAGTCTAGAAGAAAACTTTTTTGTCTTTGCATCTTTGTCAAATCTAAGTGCCTACATAAATAACTTAACTATATTACCTCCATTTTATTTAATTACCCACCCGATTCTTGCCTTCCTCACCTCGCTACGACAAACAATCCATCAACGGAACAAACCAAACGAAAAAGGAAGCCATTCCGATAATCGTTTCGCAACTAAAACAAAAATCCGCCGCGGCCCATAATCATCAATCGGTCCATTGAAATCGGATACGTGATGTTACGTCGCGGTCCTAATTACGAATCGCTCGGGCGGTGGCGGGAGCGGGCGCGGACGTCACGTGGCTAGGCGGCCCAGGTGCGCCCCGCCCCCCGCCCTCCGCTCCGCTCGCTCGCTTGACGCGCGTCAACGCGACCGCTCACCTCACATCGTCAGAAGCGCGCTGCACTCGACGCCGGAACGCCGGGAAAACACGATCCGTTTTCCGCGCGACGAAGTTTTCGGAATTCGAACGCGCACGATTCCTTTTTCCACACTGGCCGTTACACGCTTAGTTTTAAAAAGTATATCTTTTGTTTTCGGTTTTCTGTGAAGTGGTAATAAACTTGTGGGTTGTGATTTTTTTCGACTTTACTGGTTGTGTTTTGAAGTATTGTTCGCTGTTCAGACTTTCGGTCACTCTAAAATTTACTTGCAGTGAGTATAACTTCTTTTTTTTCACTTAAAAAGTTTGTTTATTATAAAATTAGAACTCTATTATAAACCTATTGAAAATTACACTCAATTGACACAGTTCTAATTGAAAAGACGGTTGTCGTAAAATCAAAGCGTATCGCAGTAAATCTCTTGAACTCTGTGGATTTAAAGTGTCCACTTGTCACGGGGCATTAAATGTTATTATATCCTGAGCTTTTAGTAACACCGGCTATTAAATTATGAATAATTACTCAGTTTCTGATTTAGCATCGTTTGAAATAGCAAATCTTAGAATAAGATAAAACATTGTAGGTACCTAATAATTATTATGTCTTGAAAACTGCACTTGACTCTTAAAGTAATGTACCTAAATAAAACCATGTATGATGTAAGAAACTAATTAGGTAGATACTTTATGAGTACGCATTGCTAAGCAATGTAATCTATTTGTTTATAAACTTAATTATTTATTAATTAAAACACATGAAACAAACATAATCGCATAACAAATCAATACGCCTCAATACAAAGTAATCAATACACCCATATTTCGTTCCAAAAACTTCTAAAACACAACTCACCAAATCGACCGGAACAAAACAACACAATAAAAGCTATCAAAGATTCGAATTAAAATTAAAGTCGTCGTCCAAAACGCTCTCATCAAAGGATGTCTGGGAATAAACGCAGAAAAAAAAAGAAAACGACGAATCGCTCGGCCCATTTACCGCGCACCGGACGGGCAGTGACAAAATTTTCAACTGAAATAACTGACACATGTGTGGCTGAACAATGACAGTTGTTTAGAGCTTAAATAATTAAGGATTATCACCAATGACAGTGGGAAAGCTGGGAAACGCAGTATTTTGGAGCAGGTTCACCTTCTGCTTTAAAGTTTAAAAAGTTTTTGCACTTTAGTGATGGGGAACAGTCAAAGCTCTTTGTAAAAATATCTACTGTACATAAAATTATCAAAAAATATATTTTATTTATGTAATGATTGTGACTGATAACGTAACAATTACTTAGATTGATTCTTAGTAATAACACAGTTTTGTTGTTGACTCTTAAAGTAAGTAGTACATAATATGATATAGAGAAAACTAAAGTTTTTATTATTACGAAGACGAGAAGAAAAAGTATAATTATTTCTATTTTATTTTTTATTGCAATTATACTCTCAACTGCTACTTTTATTGCAATGTTATGTTTAGTATAAAGTAGCTTAGAATATGATTTTGCTTCTTAATTTATAAGATGTGTATTATTTCAAGATGCATCATAATATTACGTTTAATGATGTGGCTTATAATTGTGGTACATTAGCAACCTTACCTTCAGTTTTATACAATAAATAACACATTACACAGTAAAAGAAACACAACATGTGTAAAACGAATGTTCCACGCGAGAATTAATGCAAATGCACTGCACCGGTGCATAAAGAATCCAACAGAAATAACAAATTCGCATCGCGTAACATTTTAAAATTCGAACCGAATTCGCACATTTATCACGCGATGCGCCGCTCTCGTATTAAATCGAGTACAATGATTGCTAATTTGCTCAAAAAGATGTATGCACTTGCGGTCCTCATAAATCCGTGGAGTCACGTTTTGATAGTGACGTCGTTCATCTTATAGACAGAGCTGAAACGCTGAATCGTTGCATATGGTTGAGTAATGATCATTGGACTCTTAAACTTTCGCTTTGCATTATTAAAATGAAGTTAGAAACCTCAGGTAAATGATGTTTTACTTATTATCGGTTGCGTTGATCCCTATTTTAATGTATTTCAAATTGAATGATCACTAGTGATCACTTTGTATAAAAACTAAGTATCACAGTAAATGTTATTGATTGTTCACAGATACTATTTAGTTGTATTTATAACATAATACCGGATAAATAGGCAAGTTAGGGAGTATTTTGTTAGTATTTGATTACACTTTCTTGAACTTAATTGATTGAAAGACAAATAAGTACAAGTGTTGCACAAGTGCTTCTTACCTAGGTTTATTGTCATAATATAGCCAAATTAAATTATTTTTTGATAATTTTCATTTTGCTACTTTTATAATCCAAAGCACCTAGTATTTGCAATAATTCGCTGTTCAACAAGATACGGGCGAATAACAAACTAATTACATAAGTAGGTAATATATAAAAAAATCTATTATTCAAATAAAGAAAATAAACATCTATGATAAAGTTATTAATGAAACTCTTTACACAAATGAAACATAACCAAATAAGATTTATATGGGTTTTATAGTCACTTGTATTACTAACCAATTTTTTAACGCCTCTTCATTTTAAACACAGTCAAATAAATCTAGTTCATACAAATTAATGATCATGGTGTCTACTAATTGCTCTCAAAGACGTATGCTCTGACAGACTTCATAAATTGGTAAATACTCATTTAACTAGTGATGCTTTTACATCCTTGCCTATAGATCTTATATTTGAGTATCGATCGCACAAAATTATCAAGGATTATGGTCCTGAAAAGTAAAATAAATAAAAAATAAGAAACCAGATTGTGCAATCTTGCAATATTAAGAAAGCCTTCTTACCCTTTAGAAACTTTGTAATTAGTTAAAGCTAATCAACTTAATTTAGTTAATAGAGTTGCTACACTATAAACTTACTTAAAACTGTTATGTCATAAATATTTTCACAGGCTATAAATGCACCGTTGAAAGACTTATGCACTGGTTTAGACCTAACATGAAGGAAGTTTATACATATCTCACGACTTATACTGCAAAGCTTAGGGCCACTAAAAGGTTACAACTTATTAAAATATATCGAAATTATGCAATTTTAACTTTTTTAATAAATAACTCAGCACAATATCAATACTTATTATAGATTCACCATCAGACAACTAGAGTTGGTTTTTAAATTTTAAAGAGTCGATTCGGACTGCCGCTTGCGGCGTGGTTATAATAATGGCAATAAAATAAATTAAAAAATAAAAGACTACTAGTTTCTGTAATGATAATGCGTTAAGAGTTTTTTCGATGAGTTTTCTGTAACTCCTAATGATTATTTACATACATAGATCGCATAAAGCGATGAGACCATTGTACTTAATTTTTCCTGTTTAAATTGCTGTAATTTTTCTGTTATGGTATGCAATAAAGAGTTGTGTATCTATCCATATATCGATGAAGTCGTAAATGTAGGAAGTGTGTAGGTAAATATTCTAATTAATGTTATCCTTTATGATAAATAAGAAAAAAAAATGCGAACACCTCTTGATAGATTGCACAGCTTTTACTTTACCTTCATTACAATTGTTTTTGATTTTCTGTCATATAACGCGATATTTTACCTGTAGAAGTGTAAATTTTGTCTAGAAAATTAAATATTCCTTATTTTCCTTTTTAACATAAAGCAAATATACTTTAAAGTCGAAGATTTTAAATTCACGAGTAAAACATCGATTTACAAATTCCCAAGACATTGCTACAAGAAGTCGAGTTCATAAATCGAAGGAGTCGGCCTACCGCTTACACCATAAAGCTCCGTGGACACTTTTATGACCCAGCCACACGTGGCATTGATTTTTTCTGCACTTGTCTTGACATGTGTACTGCGCTTTAGGTCGACCGAAATTTAATTTATTGTTTTAAAATAGACCCCCGGTTTCTAATGGCCTGTTACGTAATTGCCGTAAACGTATGGTAATAAAACGCGGTAGGTACGAGCCCCCGTTTTGTTCAATTTGTTTCTGTTGCTGTCGTATGAGATTCAATAGTTTTTTTTAAGCGTACACAAATAAAATAGATTATTAACGCATTAATAAATAAAGATAAGCTTGTTTATCTTTGTCTTATTACTGTGTCGTATACCTACTTATAATACAAAACAAATGACTATTTCATTACTAAAATTTCATTGCCTTAGTTTATTGTTTGATTAAATGTTTTACGTTACAAACAACAAATCACAAATCTATATTTGAACCCTGATTCTCAATCAACCGTTTTAATTCCTTTTACCCAATTAAACATGGCTTTATATGGATACATAAAACCCACTTAAGAATAATTACAAACTAAAATATTCACTAACGTCAACTCTAGAGTTGTCACTCTAATCGCTATACAATCATTAATATCAATTAATCGCGATTCAATTATGTCTGTCTCAATTGCTCCAGCGAACTTAATATCAGTTTCAATTCGCCACTTTTTCAATATACGCAAAATGAAATACTGCTCTATTATCCGTAAAACAACATTCATCACCAATAACGAGGCGACGCTCTTGACCAACTAATGTGTCTCATTCTATCGCAGGACCATCAATCAAGCCCCACTCCCGAGGACAATTGAAGCGGGCAGCATCAGCACTTAACATGTCCAACTAGCCCATTCAGGGCTCGTCCGAGCGATGACACGTGGAGACTAAACTTGAGAAAACGGAGACAAAACACTGTTACCGATGAACGAGCTAAACTACAACGCAGGGATGAGCTCCTATCAATTCGTCAACTCCCTGGCCTCGTGCTATGGAAACCAGGCGCCTGGACGCACTGGGACGCCGGTCGAACAGTCCGGTCATCCAGGACTGCCCACGCCAGGAGCGGACTACTACAACCCAAATGCAGCGGCGTCGGCTTACCCGAACGCTTGCTACTCCCCTCCTCAGGTCGGCCATCATTACCCACAACATCCGTATGCGACACCCGCGAGCGGGGCACACATGCAACCGCAAACGATGATCGATTACACTCAACTACATCCGCAGAGACTCGGCAGCACCGCGAGCCATTTGCACCAACATTCAAATCCGAGCCCTGGAGCGCTGTCCCCGAATCTCATGTCTACGCCGCCCAGCCAAGCGGCTGGTGCAAGTTGTAAATTCGCCGACTCCACATCTACCACAGGAGTGGCGTCACCACAGGATCTATCCACGTCTTCTGGACCGGGAAGAACCTCCCCTGGCTTTGGGAATGTTGGACAAAACTCCAGTGGAAGCACGAGCACAAAACTAGGACTGACTACTCCCATTGCATCACCGGTGGAGCATAAGGCTAACGTTAATCAAAACATCTCCAGTCCCGCTTCGAGTACATCGAGCAATGACAGCAATGAGGCTAATAATTCTAGTTCAAATACCACCAAGAATTCAAAATCGGCTTCGAACACGCAAGCCAACCCACCGCAGATATACCCGTGGATGAAGCGAGTGCATCTTGGACAAAGTGAGTATTCTTTTTTTTTTCTTTTTTAATCATTAACAAATTCGCGTAGGAATTTATGCGTAGCGGTGTTTTTAATGATTTTCTTAACGCGAAGACAATCAATTTCATAAACGGCTCGATTCACACTTTTTTACTCTGATGGCGTGAAATCGTAAAGTAGTTCGGCTTCCTCGTCTAAACTAACTTTAACGGGCGTGACCACGCCTCCGTTGAAAACCAACAGTTTGACGTAATAGAAGTAAGACAATCCATCAATTGGTTGCCGAGGTGGAGACAAAACAAATTATATATCTATTTATAAAGCATTAGCATGCATTAATGTCGGATCGATATGACTGGCTGATGGATGGTGTCCATAATAAGGCATAATGGCTTTGTTGGCGGGCGCTTACAAGTGAACAACTAAAGTCTTTTTTCTCCCGTCTCCTAATGACGGGGAAATGCTTCGTCATCGGGACGTGTGATTTGACGGATCCTCACCTTCTGGTATTTAGCGGGAATTGGCCTTTTCAAGGGTTAATCTCTTTTCAAATATGATTTGACCTTTTTGGGCTACTTCTTTTATTTGTTTTTTGAGTCAACTTGAATGACTTTCTTCTGACGGTACAGTGTGACCAAAAGATAGAATACTGAAAAGGCAATGTCATGTTCATTTCGCAAATGATTTAAATAAACTAAATTCAGACAAATTTAAAAGAACGTAGGAAGAACAGTTCCTATCTTTAATACTGGTACTTTCTACATTCGTCATTGATATTATGCTTCACATTCCTTAATGCATACTCCTGTTCAAAAGACCAAGAATAGTTCACAACATTTTGCCCTTTAGACAAAAAGACAGCGGACAATGCGACACATGCAAACAGCAGCTTGTAGTCACAGCAAAGACAGATACAGTAACTCCACTATTTACTATGCTATTATATATATTAACTTTGGGTTAAAGTCAATGCATATTACAATACATGAAATAATATGATGCTTATACCAGCTGCATAAGCCTGAGTTACTCTAAAGTTTGACTCCATTGACATCTAAGCATTATTAGCAAAACTAGGCACAATTAATGCGAAAAATCATCAGACCTCAATGCAACCTTGTGTATGTAACTCCTGATAAGATTTTTTAATCTCGTAATATCCTAAAATAATTAAGCTAATATGGTTACTTGTTTTTAACTAATTAATTTATTTATTTCGAGCGACAGACTACAAAGGCAGATGAGTAAATACCTCGCTTATTAACAAACGAAATAAGTACACTACATAATAAACCTTTTAAACATATATACGTGCCAGACACACACCTACGTATTAATAATTTTTGACCATACCTATATATTCCGTATCTGGCCAGTTGAGGATCCAAATTCCATTGAAACAAGTTCCATTGACGTGTACGTACTATGCACATTCAGCGTTACTGCTCCCACAGACAATGTCTGTTATTTGTGTATACCGTATCTGGGCAGTTGAGGATCCAAATTCCGTTGTCAAGTTCCATCGATGTGTGCGTTCCATGCACATTCAGTTCTACTGTTTCCACAGATATTGTGGACGTATAGATGTCAGAGATAAAGACAGCCACAGATGTGTGTTCCGGGAAACAGATGAAATAGCATTGTTTTAGTGACACGAAGATTGGATGCGACCTTGTCGCCCGTCTAATTGGCTGAAGATAATTGTAGAAACAGAAAATAAACAGGTGCACCTATCTTAAAAATTAAAAGCAGCGCATTGAGAGAAAATTCTATACAAACCTAGACGCATGCGTACGGAACAGTCTTTGTTAGTCAGTGTTATTGAATTAATTCCCTAAAAATAGCTTAGAAGTTGCCCGCTTCTTTTAAATTGTTTAAACAATAAGATACGTACGCGTAATCATAAACGGTTATCCTGACAAGTATTTATTACGAACAAAGAAACTGAATTGTTGATATTTACACACATTAAAAGGCAAAACCATTTCGTTTCACACAGTATGTTTGCAAGTATGGCGGAACCTCGTTATTAAAATGTAAAATTCAACTTATAAGGCCTGGCAAACACTTGTATTTATTTTCATTACATATAACTAACACGATTTACATTTCATTACATGAAATTTAGTAAAGAGATAGTTTGAGTCCTAGGAACGGATATAGGTATTTTTTTATCCCAGAAATCATCCTTTATGGTGTAAAGGGGGGATGAAAATGGGAATCCGATATTTTTGAGGGCGAGTTCACGAGAACCCGCTAGTTACCTTAAAAAGTATTTTTGCCGTGCTTGTTTGCCCAGTTTTTAGGATATCTCAACGGCGGTTTATGTACAAAACCGCCTGCAGTGTGCCTACTATGCAAATTCAGCATGAGGTCGCGAACCTTCCATGCTTACAGGCCATAACTCGCCGGTGCGTGTCGGCCGGCGACTTGTAAGATTTAACTATTTGCTCCTGCAGGAAGAACTTCCACCACATGATATAGTTGTCAGAACTTACCGTTCAATGAGCTGAAAAGATGCCTTGGTCAATATGTTTCTCATGCGGCTAGAGAGTGGAATTCGTTGCCGGCTGAAGTGTTCCATAAAACTATGAGTTAGATATTAAATTGAATTCCGCTCACAAAAATTGATCGACGATGTCATCCGGCGGGACAGTGGATATTTTTTTGAAAGCGAAATTTAATTTAATTTCGTAAAAACTTGCAAACAAATTGCTTAAATTATAAAAATAATTATATGAGCTGGATACTTTTAAGAAAAGAGTGAATAGGCTATTACTAGTCAGACATGATCCATTCTTGGCCGCCTTGTCGCTTACTATCAGGTGCGATTGCACTCAAATTGCATATTAATTTAAAAAAATATAACGTCACATAGCCTTCGATGACGCATCAGTTGCTTGCCATGTTCCTACTACATTTAAGAACAGCGCAGTATGTTTTTCTTCTCCATATAGTCTTCGCATCATTCATTTATTCTTCCACTTTTCCTTTGATAAAGCAACATTTAATTTATTTTTCAGTCTGTTGTTATCATCCAACATTGATAGGTATAGGCTTTTTCATATTTAACGGTCTCTTCTCATGAATGCCCAACTTCTCCTTGCCAACTTGAGTAGTGAGTTGTCATACATAAGTTGAAATATATACCATACCCGAGCTCTTACAAAGAAGAGAACGATCGCTATGAATTTGAAGAAATTGGAACAAGGTCTCAATCCTATGCTCACGCTAGCTAAGTATGCCAATTTCGTCCAACTCATCCCATCCAATTTTGATAATTAACCTTTGTTCGTTTAGACCTTCTTAAAGCATCCTACGGTTTATACATTTTGGTATTACATAATTCATCATCTTCTCACGTATTACGTAGACTTAGCACACATCCAATTGTTGGACGTGTTTTTCTTTTTATTAGCCCAAATCATTCTCATTGCTGGGCAAAGGCCTTCCCCAAACTTCTTCACCGATGCCTATCCAGTACCAGAGTCTGCCATTCTGTTCGGTAATTATCAATATAGTCACACTATCTTTTCCTTGGACTCCCGCTTCGGCGACAGGCGTCTGAGGACATGTGATGATAAGTTTCAAATGATCACCACCAAAACGTGTTAGTGGCAGACTCGAAGTTGTATTAAAATTTAATTAAATTACAAGAAACTCTTTAGGTTGAGGTTTCTGCTACCCACGTTTTTAGCTTTCTCCGTATTACGCCGCAATACTTCCTACACACAAAACAGCTGAAGATAACACAGTTTGCACTATGCCGGTCTGCGAACTTGCCCGCGATAAAAGCGAAAAACACGCAAAACAGAACTGAAATTTAGTATACAATACTCAATTTTACGAGCTTCTTTAAGATTTCTTAAAACACTTTATAGCTAAAACGGAAATTAAGATTATTCCAGTAAAACAAATGTGACGCTTTGCTATCATTTCGGATAATCATTCTGATAAGAATTCAGGCATGACTATGTTATGTTATTTAAATATATCGAGACACACATTAAGGATGGTGTATTTTTTGTATACCAAATAAACACAGGATTTGTTATTTCTCGTAACAAATTTATGACAAATGTGTCTAGATTTTTGTGGCATACGTACGTGGGATTCAGTATGCACCATGTTCCATAAACAATGGAACAAAAATGTTTATTTCTTGATAGAAAGCAATTGAAAATCAATAACAATCACGGCAGAATACAGACAGAACCAATTACTGTGATAGTACAAAGCATGCTCCCAACCAACTATTAAACGCAATTTACGATTCAATTTACGAAACATAGCTACGTGTATCATAATAGCAGTTACCGGTCTGCTAGCTTAATTTATTCGTTTTTAATTAAATATCGCGGTCCAGACTGATAAGAGAAAAAACTAAGCGTGCTATTAGTAGTGTGAGTACTGAGTTTTAGTAAGAGATAAGAAAATAACATATTTTGACAGAAAAAAACCTTTTTCTACTTATTGTTGTAACCTTCACATTTTATTTCCAAATCCTTAATTAAATATATCAAAAACGCGAAATGTAGAGTTTGGTTTCACGTTATGGTATCGCTTGAATTCAAAAGTCGAGGTGATTTTATTTATAGAAATACTGAATCCCGTAAAAATATAGTACTTAATAATCGAAAGATCGACGATACCAACTTAACGGTGTCTACAAAATTTTTGTACTATAAAAATATCTACTTATATAGAGTCAAAATATTAGCACCTACATATTTTTTTCTTAACATATACCACCTTACTAATAATTATTTTGACATTTCTTTTAACACTTGTATAGCTATGAAACGGCTTGTTTATAATTAATGACAGATATAGTGGAGACAAAAATTTCACATTATTTAGCCGTCTCATTAGCAAAATCAAAATTAATATTATTAAGGGAAATAATATGGAAGTCGAGACTTTCATAAAATAGTACATTCACTGGTATTTATAAACCCTTAAGTCATAAACAAGGCATCAAAAACATCTTATTACACGAAATCATGAGCGCACTAAACCTTTCAGCGCTCCCGTTGCATCAAACTCCATCCATTCCCGTCCGTACCTGAAGAGTTACTAGCGCCGATTAGTAAATAAATAACAAATTAAATTCCACTAAAGATTAGTGGCGGAGTCACCGTTCCCTCATAAATAAATCAAGCCGTTCACCGGTGGACCGCAGTAAATTATGGCTCAAATAATATTATGCTAACCTAGGGCCACCGTATCTCTCCCAATCGGCAGGACATGACCACAAAATTAACTTAAACACCAACATAATTCTGTAATTATGCACATAATTCGTATCATGTTGTGAAGAAAATTATATACCCGTATGTACCTCCGTTTGCCAATTAAATTCCTTTTTCGAAGATGTTCTCCGATATCGATTTGCATAAAATACGCAGGCGATGATTTTTTGCCAGTTTGATGAAATTGCTATTATTTAGTAATAATATTATTTTTTTCTATAATGATTTTGTTTGATTTCATACTAATTCAGAATGTTGGAGGTGGAATTGTAAAATAATCAATCAATCGCAATCAGCATTAAAAAACATATTTAGTCACATTTCTCCTGCGCGGTTTATAATTTCCCATCTATTTAGCCACATAACTAATTATTTAATACTAGCAGTTCCCCGCGACTTCGCTCGCGCCAAAAGTCGGATTTCCAATAAAAATTTTCATCTCCCATTTCACCCCCTGATGATTTTATATCGCTACAAAAAGTAGCCGATGTCCTTTTCAAGGTCTCAAACTATCTCTGTACCAAATTTCATTTGAATCGGTCCAGTAGTTCAGGCGTCAAGACCTACCAGACAGACAGACACACTTTCGAACTTATAATATTAGTATGGATGTTGGAATGCTTATACCCTTTATTATAGTCTTTATACATGTATTAAAATTATTTACCCATTTGCTTTTATTCTAATAGTTTTCACCGCCGTCCCAATCCAATTTTAGACTGTCCTCTAGCCGAAGGTTGTTTGGAAGAAATTAGCAATAAGACCGCCTAAATAAACACCGTGTTGTAAAAGTATCGCAGTCCAACTCAATGAACTATAACTATGCAATCAATGTCCCTTACGGTTAGCCAAGAATATAGTAGCTAAGAACTTAAATTAATTCATTTTTGTTATTTGTCCTAATATGGCACATCGTTTGGTAGCCCTACACTAAAGACATGCTGCATGTTATGGCCGCCACTTTAATATACAGTTCTTGCTTATACTTTGACGCTTTTTATAATTACATACCTATTATACAGGACCAAAAGCGGTTTGCAATTGCTTAAAGCATTTATTATGGATTGCTTGGACGAATCTACTGGCTAATTTCTTGTAAATTAGAAATTAGCGTTAAGTTCCTTCGGAGATAAGTGTCGAGGTATAAAAAATACGGGTGAGAAATTATAGGTTAGGCTTCTAATACGTTAGCAATACGAAGTAGAATTAGGGAAAATTGCAAAAAATTATAATTCTTGGAAAAAAATAACAACCAAGATCTAAGATAAGGATATAAATTAGGAAACAATAGGTCTTACTTAGGTACTGTGATAAAAAAATGTGTATTGTTACAAACATGGTTATTTTTTGTGACAAACACTTTAACTAGTTTCTTTGCGACTGTCCTACTTACTTTTAGATCTTAAAGTCACTTATTAGCGTTCTTAAAAACGTATATACGTGCCTTATAATAATATATTTAATTCGCGATCCGTATAAAGATAACATCACAGCACGAACAGCGGCAAGGCAAGAATTCCTGAATATAACTCCGCCTGATACAAAACGGCGCAGCAATAAATATTATTGCTCCTATTTTTATTGGGACAAAGTCGAAAATCGCTTAAAAGATCGAAAAGTAAGCTTTCTGATATGAAACCAGGCCTAAAGACTTGACATACAGGCTGTTTAAAAATTTCATGAATATTTCTTGTAAATTCATTAAAATAGTAGTAAAATTTTGTAAGAGATGTGATTTACTTTTGTATTTTAATTTATAGAAAACCATATGGTAAGTAATCAGGGCACCTAAATACGTACGAGTATAATACCTATCGGATACATTATTTTTTACTGTAAACCTAGGAAGTATCATTTTTAGTAGAATTTCAAAAAAACTGCCCTTTTAAAACCTGCTGATCTATCAACAGCATTATTAGTGCTGCTAAATTCTCCGAATTTCCTTCTATTTTCAATTTCAATACATAAATAATTAGCTATTTAAAATGAAAATTAATTACAAAAGCCATTTTGCTGCAATCCACATTAACACATGCCTTCGACCCGCCTACCACACGCGGTAAATTATGTGCCGCCCCGAACCAGTTCTGCAGCTTCAAATATGCATAAAAGGGTTAGCAAAATAAAGGTCCGGCGCACAAAAAAGTAAATAAGGTTGCCAGGATTAGTATAAGGATTAGTTCGTGAATTAGCAATGGCGACTGACTGGCGAATTACAAGTCGTGTGGACATAGTTTTTGCTATAGTACTTATGGGCAATGCAAAGTATAGTTTTTATGACATCACAATAAGGTTGTAAATTGAATGCCCCTGTATGCATTCAATGATCGTGCGTGACGGTACAATAACTTAGGTATACGTTGGGATAATTTGCAACGAATTAGAGAACCTATGTTACTCGATAAGAAATGTTTTTTCTGTAGTAGGTACGGTTTCAGTATTTTTTTTTAACAAACCAATTACCTAGCCCAAACTAAGCGTAAGCTTACGGATAGAAATACTTAAATACAAATATAAACATCCATGACTTAGGTACAAACGCTCGTGCTCATCACATAAACATTTGCCCCTTGCGGGATTCGAACCCGCAACCGCCTGGTATAGAAGTCCGGTGCGCGAACGACTACACCAAGACGTTAGTCCAATGAAGAATAAGACATATACTTTACACATTGTATTGAGTACATTACGTTATGATTGTCTTTCCAGTTAGGATTATTTTTATGGAATCTAGCTTGTCTTATAAAATAATTGTCTTAACATTATCCCAGTTGTATGGAGCGAGGGCCCAGGGTCTGCTTTCAACACAGGATATAGCTAATTAGGTAATTGCTACAGCTTGTCATTGAATGAAAAATTGAACAAATTGTTCAATTTGAGGCAATCAATTTCCGTGCGCTAATGACTCATCTACCTCTTTTTAAATGCACTATCAATGCATGCCACTGACTAATCTGAAAATACTATTTGACGGACATCCCTCAAGTAAATATTAGGAATCAATGACTGAACTACTTAAAAACATCGAAGTCCGTCCCACGTCCGTAAACCCTGCTCTCTAGGGATGTTCCAACTTCAATTATTGATGGCAACTTTAGCCTATAAAATATATGGGGGAGATACACTATTTTTCATCTGGTTTATCTTTAAATAACTTGTACCGTTTTTTCTACGGTAATTTATTGGCAATGTTTTGTACAAAAAAGTTCGAAGGTGTTGCAATTTTAACCCTATGGTGACGATGGTATTCAACTGCAATGTAAAGTGCAGGTGTTTGTACTTACAGGTTTATTGGAAGCTGCTTGTATTTTTAATGTAAATTGTTATCGCTTAATTACTGGCATCCTTAAAAAAGACGCTATTTTATTATAAAAGTCTGTATTTAAATTATTTGAATAAACTACTTGGTACTCGTATCAATATATTTTTATCCCGTTGAACGTTGAAATAAGTGTTGTGATGATATCATACTTTTAATTAGAAATACTAAACTTAGAGCCGATTTTTGAATTGATAGATAAATTGTTATTTACCAGTTTATTACACAGCTACATAATTTAAAATGACATTCAATAAAAACATATCCAAGCATTCCAGAGAACGACTGATAATACAAAATAAGTACTACCTAACAAATAAACTAGAATAGTAACATATATACAACAATAAAAATTAAGATAAATTATTTAATACAATAGAAAAACAAAATTTATATGAAGGGTCCTTGTGGTAAGGTTCCTAGGATGCTCACAGCATTACCGCGCTGGATAGCGATGCTAGGCTACCTAACTACATCCAACAGAGAATAAATATAATAAGGCTTCAACATTTATCTTAAATATGAACAAAGAAATTAATTTAAAACAGACAGAACCTAATGTGCAGTGTAATTAAAACCATAATACCGGTATTCGCGATTTAATTTCGTTGCAATAATCCGTGTCGGCGCGGAGTGTGCAGACACTGATTAAGCAGCATAAGGGATCCACTATGCGCACACGCAGCGTATTCCGAATTAGCATAGGCACGCAGTTATTCATATAATGTCGACGTCTCAAGTGTAGGGATTATGAAATTCTAACGAGCATTGTCTCCTGTCATCTTAATTTGGTTTCATGATCAAGTCAACTTGTTGTAATGGAGTCAATTTAAAACACTTTGCTAGTTACATTAATGGGTCGAGTTTTCAAGCACGGATTGCAAAACATACAAAATTAATACAAATGTGTTTTCTACGGAAAATTACAGTACATAGGTACTGTAATATAAGTAGAATCAAATCGTGGTGGAATTTAATGAATCACTATACATATAAATGACTCTTCGATCTAAAATAAAATCTGCACTGTTATCGATAATGAATATCGATGATAAATGAAACCAGAATTCGTCCATATTTTGTGTAATTGATCCACTGATAGCACGATTTACATAGGTATCACACACACGTCTTCCACATAAGGAGTCTCAGCCAGCTCTGCCCGGCACAGGACGGTTCCGCCCGCGCCTCGGCACCTCTGCTGACACCGCGATTGCTAACACGGCCATACTGACCCCAGCTTCGTCCTCGAAGCTTCAGAATACCTGAAACTAAACAACCGTGATATAGGGGATTACCATCCTCTAACACCAGCCTGACTTTATTGTCAGAAATACTGTAGCCTGATTTTGCAATCATAGCCTGCCTGACTTTTAGCCAGAGAAATATCAGCTTATATTAATTAGCCAGAGACCTGTCAATCTGACCTCTTTGGCCAAAAATGTACGCGCCTGATGGCACTACTCAGATTTATCTGACACACCCATAGTCAGAGCAACAATCAACAACCTGACCTAGCCAGTCAGAACTACCTGACTTAACCAGTCAGAAGAACTACCTGACCTCTCTAGTCAGAATAATATCAGCCTGATGGAGAACATGTCAACCTATCCAATCAGAATCATAACTACCTGACCAATCAAGTCAGAATCATAACAACCTGACCAATCAAGTCAGAATCATAACTACCTGACCAATCAAGTCAGAATCATAACCACCTGACCTAGTCTTAGATCTTAGACCTGACTTAGTCGGACTTTCACAAGCCTGATCTAATCAATCAGAACCATAACTGCCTGATCTAACCAATCAGAATCTGAACAGCCTGATCTAGACAATCATAACCAACAACAACCTGATCTAACAAATCAGAATCATAACAACCTGGTCTAGATAATCAAAATTATAACAGCCTGATTTGTGCAATCAGAATCGCCAACAGCCTGACTGATCTACCAATCAAAATAATAACAGCCTGATGTCACTAATCAAAAGCAAAAATGCTCTTTGGCTTTTCGGATAATCAAGGAATCTTTCAGCCACCGCTCTAGCAGTAAAACAACACCGACTTCCTGTCAGTAAGTTCCGCTCTTCCACGATAGTAGCATCGTTTTTCAACCGGAAAAACTCACTCCGATTTCCACACAGATTGAATTCTGCTGATAACATAGCGCCAGTTTTCATCACACATGATCAATATACGCTATGCTTTGCCAGGTTGATCAGTGTTCAGTTTATCCGCCGGCACCTTTCCAAGCTTTGCTTGTTTGTATTTTATCAGCCGATGTCGTTATCAAAACGGTCTCAATGTACACCAACCAGCATCCACAAGTAAGAACTCAACCGATATCCTAATCGTAATCGTAGTATTATTAACGATCCACCGGCATCCAAGCCAGACATTCCTTTACAGTTGCATTGTACCGTCATAATAATTGCAATTGCCAAAACACGAATATAATCGTCTTCAGTTTTATTTAAACTTTATTGAGAGCTTTTCTTTGTCTTAAAACATTCACCGGTATGTCAGCCACCGTAGCGATGGTAATGTTTTCATAGAACCGACCCATTGTTTATGTTAGGGGCCCCGATCTCCTTATGCCTAGTAGTCATGTGACGTGTCCAGCCAACTAAGTTTCAACTTACAATTAAATCTCCAGCCTCGCCGCACCTAATAACAAGGGCTCTTTGTTTCTCCGCCGCCAGTATATGACGAGTGAACTTGAACTTGTTACTATGCCAATGCTTCGTATAACGCACCGTCAAGTCCGGAACAACTACCGGGTGTTACTATTTACTTTTCGTGACATTTGTTTGTATTTCTGTCTTGTAATATTTTGCTGCCTTGCATTTCAGTATAACTAGGATGCTATTTCCAATACCACCATGTCACCAGATGTTCTTTATTGCTGACGTTCACTTGACTTCACACCAAATCGAATTTCCATTCGATTCTTTTCCGCATACGACTCTAATTTCTTCTATGCCGTTACTCATAAAACTCAATGCATCTCTGCCATCCTTGGGTACGACTTTAGTACCTACATCTTTCTATAATCGTTTTCAGAGTCACCTTTTCGTGAAATCTAAGATTGAACCGGTTTATTATTCCTTAAACCTCCAGCCAAAGCCTGCATCACACGATACTTTCTTCTCGCTTCAAATACAACCGACCTCATTTTACTAATTCACCTTACAGTACACCAGCTTCCATGAACTCAGTAATCATTTTCTTAACAATCTCTCGTTCAATCTGAGGTCATCAGTGAGAGCTCATAAATAACTGGTTCATCCTTCAAAAGTTTCCTCGAAAGTTTTTGTTCGTGTGAGCAACCAATGTCATTTAGTGAAGTAGATACACGATGCCAATATGGGATTGAGATAACAGATCCTCAAAATCTGAGAGTCCACCTTTAGACATAGCACCAGCTTTGATGTCACACAACTAGTTGTTGTATCCGCTGCGTTAACGTATTTAATCTCACCAGGTTCTTCATAACTTATTTTACCCCTTTTTTGGTTAGCTACTTTTGGTATTCGAGGATTCATTATATATCTCGCCCCACTAATAAGTAACCTTATTTGCGCACAAGTTGTCAGTTTTTAGCTTCTTATAGCATTCGTCAATAGTGTGCCCAAACCCATGGCAATGTTTTCATTAAGCTGGTTCTTTGTTTTCATTAGCGGAGCTCAAAGCTCCGGCTATCCTATTCGCAATAACCTGACGCGTAGTAGTATTTGGCGTCAACTTACATTCAAATCTTCCAGCCGCATTTGTCGTACTTGTAACAAGCCGTCTTTGTTTTATTCCAGTTGCCAGATTTGTTATTGTTACTCCAACGCTTGCGGTATGGCGTTATCCATCCGGGCACGCACGGTTACGCGTCTAACCCGTCAACCTGTGAAAAATTTGCGTTATCGTTTCATGTATGCTTGCACAACCTTCCAATACTGATATTTTTATTAGCTACGTTATCCAGTATGAAATCTATTTGCTGCCGCTCGACCAACTTGACGCCTAGACGTTTGATCTTTGCATAAATCTGCTATTCACTCTAGGGTTTGGTTGTTCGATACAGCTTCCTTCTTTTGCTCACAATACAAGCAGCCGCTATATCTTCCATCGGGTTTATCCACTCCGTTACGTAACAACCTTCCTTGCTTGGAACAAAACCAGCGTCAATCCCAGGAGCGTAATTCAGAATACTGATTTGTGAAGAAACACGCTGCTGCGTCTACTGTGAACTTTTATTCACAATTCCTCGCCGACCAACACTGTATTTGCGACAAACAAAGCGCTGCACATCATTGTAGGTTCACTTATTTTCATCCAGTTGGTTATCGTATACTTGGTTTTCTGAATCAGCCAGCACAACCTGCGCTGCACTTCTTCCGTGATCTTATAATCAACACGACGCGACCACCAACTCCGAATTGAGCACTTTCGATTCACGGATTTATCACGAGCGCAACATTGTCACTAATGTTTTCTTAGTCCATACGTTGTCATGCGAGTATCACTGCCACTTAAGTTCACTTTGGTAGGTACTTGATTTGAGTCTATTTTGGGAAATATCCCACCGCTGTGTTATCGATGATAAATGAAACCAGAATTCGTCCATATTTTGTGTAATTGATCCACCGATAGCACGATTTACATAGGTATCACACACACGTCTTCCACATAAGGAGTCTTAGCCAGCTCTGCCCGGCACAGGACGGTTCCGCCCGCGCCTCGGCACCTCTGCTGACACCGCGATTGCTAACAGCACTATTACTGACCTTCGAATTATAGTACTAGTATGTATGTACAAGTAAAAAATAAAATTAAAAGAAAAAGGGTTAAGATTTTTTCATATTATCATGAACTTTTTAACTGTGTTCCAGAGTCACAGCTAGTTGAATGTACTATTTAATTAATCACGTAATATACGTAATTAAATGACTCTTCGATCTAAAATAAAATCTGCATTATATTTAGTAACATTTGAATACTAGTACGTGTGTACCAATAAAAATGTAATTAAAAGAAAAAGGCCTCAACTGTTTAGATTTTTTTGATATCATTAACTTTTTAACTGTGTTCGAGAGTCACACACAGTCAGTTGAATTGAATGTGACTTTGATGAGTCAATAGCACATTTTTTCTTTCTATATCACTTTTACTCTACAAAAAAAACTTTTATTAAGGAATCAAACCGCGCATTGTCCAAGTGTCGTGAATATCAAGAATGAACTGAACGTCTTCATTTCGCTGACAAAAAACAATAATATAATACTGTTATTGCTGTCAAATGTGATATAATGGTAACACTGCAATTGTTTTCGTGGCCATAAATAACTTTTTACAATGGATTCGCGGTTTCCATAAAAGTTAAACGGGCTGATAAACATTTTTTTTCTTCCGACTCGGGCCGCCTTTCCTCCGGCGGAGCCTATAAATATTAATACAATCAAATGTTTTGACGTGAGCCTTTTTTAAGCTTTATCTTGTACCTTCGCTTATTTTTTGTGCGTCGATTTCGTTTTTATTTCGTGTTAATTTGGACAGCGAATTCGGTCTTTTAACAGGTCGTAAAGTAGAGCCGAGCTTGGCGCCAGCTGAGTATGATAGGATTGGCCAATTTCGAAGGGGGATTCAATAAAGGCACATTATAATGTAATAGAATTTAATGTTGCTTTACAGTATTTGAAATAAATGTAACACTTGAATTAGAATCACTTAAATCAAATCAGTTCAGTAGGTAGGTACTTTTTGATTTTATGTTACTTAAACATACAAAAATACAAATTAATTAAATAAACGCTCTATCAACAGTTTACTTTATGTGTTTGTATAAATTAGTTAATAAGTTATTGCAAACTTTACTACCTTAATACTTGTAATATATATAAATTTCATATTTATTGAGTTATAAAACTACCACCAAAGATTTAGTATCAAAGGTAAGAAAGGTGTTCAAGATTTCGTAGAAATTCATTCAAGTATTTAGATCAGAGTTTACGTTTTGCCTTACTTTACAAACCATACTTCTAACCAGTTTTAAGCTCCTAAAAAGTAAAAGAATGAAAAATTTTAATGTGATGTTTATAAAATATAAACTGCGTAAATTAGCATAGCTGTGAAGACCAGCATTCATTAATTTTTAAATAAAAACATAAATCTATGCGGCAACTCTCCTCTGTAGTACACACACCCACTAACATGATAATTTTTCAAGCTATTTTAAGCTTTATTGTTTCTGATCTAAAATTGAAAATGGGATGTCATATTTTTTACATGTTCAGTTTCGACAAGATCTGATCAAAGCATCTAAAATGGTCACAGTTACTGGGTTAACCACTTTAAATTGTCATCTGGTTGATTTATTTCTGTATCTTTTGCGGCTAACACATTTTTGTGCGTTCTTTAGTTTAATCTACTGCTTTGATATATTTAGATACGGGGATTTTATATGGGATTTGATGATTCATCTGAGAGTAAGTTCTATTTCAGAGGTTCCGAGATTTTTTCCCACATACGATATGAGTAGTAAAGTTGTTCCAAACCCTATACCTAAAAAACGAACTTCAAACACAGTCACTGAATTGTCATTTCACAGATCCAAGTATTATTAAAACCTTTTTCTTTTTTAAATCTTTATTTTAAAATTTAATGTTTTAGCTACACGACATTTTCCACGGCGATTTGCACTACCTTACCTAAAGGCGTAGCTCCTCTACCCCAAACTATAATCATTTCGATCCATAAATAATTGCCGAGTCCGGCCCTGGTTTTTGTCCGAGCGCCCGCGCAGGTAATATAGTCATAAATTTCCATAACCGCCACTCGATCTTATCAAATGTAATTTTAATTTGATTTCGAAACCACACGTGTTGAGACCGTTTAACGCGAGTTACGATGGTAGGTATAATTCTTAATAGCTAGCGATACATAAGCATTCCATTCAAGTTTTTTGCTTGCCAATAATTCGGACATTAGCAGAAGCGATTTTGTTTATGGTTGATTAATTAGGGTTTTCAATTATAAAATCTAGATCATCGAACATACATACTTACTCTATACCTCTAAGTCTACATTTTTTTAGGATTTATGGGTTAACTAATGTAATGTAAAAATTATTAATTGATACACCAGTACGTAATGTTATCTACTATAATGCGATTATGAAATTGAAAATGAGAAATATTTTAGTAAAACTACGACACAAAATGACGCTTTAAAAATAAGTCGTGTTTCCCGTAATCGGATAAATGTTATAAAGACACACGGCAGCACGTCGGACTACCCACTTTGATCTTGAGACCGCTTCTATTCCCTACGTAATAAAAGCGGTTTCCGTAGATCACATGAGTAACCTGACGTGCTGCCGACCGGACCGTTATGCAGTTGTAATAAAGGCCCTGTTCAAAATTTGGCTGGCATACTGACGACAATATTTCAAATCCTTTTGTTCTTGCCGAATCAACCGTCCTACAAGCCATCATACTAGCGAAAGTCAAAACAAAGATGCATTGACGAATACTAATACGCCCGACACCATTCCCACCGAAATCAAAAAGCTTATCACAAATTATTGTCATGCGCTATCAATCAGACAAATCGAGCGCTAATGATAGGTATAACAAAACGCGTGACGCCTGCTCCGTATCAAGTATATCTGACAATAATATATCATTAAATTCATAACACGGTGATATAAGACTGTGGACGGCTGTTACACCGTTGTGTAATTTTGACATGTCGTCAGTTGGTGGTTAACTTTTTCTCACGCTTGTTGCGTATGTAATCGTAGATATATAGGATTTACATTAAATAAGGACGTTGTATAGGTGAATATAAATGGAAACTGCTTCGCTCATAATGAGCCAATTGACTCAATAATTATTAATTTCGCGTTAAAAATTCGTACACTTCATAGGATAGGTATTATAACGAACTACATACTAGCTTCAACAAGGGTAAGGGGTAGTACCTATATGAAAAAAACCACACATTACAACAACAATCAAATTATAATATACTGTTTTAAACTTTCATGGTCATTATTATTAGAATAGTTATTTACGGGATTGCTACCATGTACCTTTTTATTTTCGAGTTTCCGATATTTCGGCGCTGTTGCAAGCGCGTACACAACTGTTGTGATCATGACGCTTGCAACAGCGCTGAAATATCGGAAACTCGAAAATAAAAAGGTACATGGTAGCAATCCCGTAAATAACCATTCTAATCAAATTATAATTTGTATTTATAATTTTAAAAATAAGAAAATACCAAACATGTTATACCTGGATGATAAATCTGCTTTTGTCAGCAATATAATATTTTGCTGTTGCAATATCAGACAGTAAGCCAATGTGTCACACATTTCGTAAAATAATTATATCTACATATTATACTTTGTGGTTTTAATTGTATTACTGGTGTTTTATATGATTCGCAAGATTATTTAAAATTACTCTTTTCATTTAGTTTTCTCGTGAAAACTTTCTGATATGATCCAATTCTGTCTAATAATCATCTTCACCGTGTAATATGCAGCCATTCAAAGCCTCAAACTGACCATCGGTTACGAAACCACGATTTACAACCCACAGTTCCTATTATCTGGTATCAAACTTTAATCCATTTATCACCGCTTTTGTTTACGATACTCGCGTATCATCGACTATTAATTATCATGCGCTCTTCACCTCCAACTTTGACGTTCTTGCTGTGTGACAGACCAGAGATAAGAATTTTAATGTTACTCGATACCATTGATTTCGACGCCCACCTGTTTTTTGAAAATACACCTTATTCGAACATCATTTAGATTTATATCTACTTGAAACGAAAGCAATGCTGCTTGATACAGAATTAAAACTTTGTGGACCAGAAGTTACGGCGCATTTTTGAATGGGCTGACATGGAAATTCACCTTAGAAGTCGAAAATGTTGATAGATGCGCTTATAATTGTTTCTGTATCGATTATGCCATTGATAAATACTTCAACTATAGCTCATTTTATTAATGACGTAGAAACGGAAGAGTTTGGGCGAGGCCCTAACGTCATTGTAATGTCACAATTAATATTAGAGCTGTCAAAACATCTGTCAGCGCATCAGATGCTCTGAATTTTGATGGGGATATTAATTGAGTTTAAAAAATATACTCATTTAAAACCTGACTTTGAAAATGATTGTTGCAAAAATACTTCTGATTAATGGATGTTATTACCTAATAGAGTTAATTAAATCTGACTCGGAGTACCGGATATAAGAGATCCGATTTTTAGGAATCACACTGTACGATTTGTAGAAAATCTAAAATCGTAGACAATTTAGGAACAATTGCGGTCGGGACCACCAATTTTACCTAAATTAGATTTAATTTGTTCTAAATTCGATTACACCTTCTGATTTCCTTATCATATTTTCTACAAATCTTACAGTGTAATAACTGCTTTGGTAAGGTACTGAACCAATGATGACACATGGTTATGATAAATGGAATAACCACCAGTAGGTATATGAGTGGTGATTTAGATCATCGATATAATGAAGCTTAAGACGTAATCATACTCGTTTATCATTACACACAAGCTGTCCTTTAACGAAAATGTATTCGCTGCAGAATCAATCGATATCGTCACATCATAAAAAAGCTTGAACATTATAGGCGGCTAAAGGAAAATCAATACGGTCCCTTAGTTAATTTTCGCCAAAATTAACGGCTCCGTATAAACCAGGCGAGCAACGAACCGTAACGGAATTTAAATAGTCCAAGTCTTCAGCCACGGCGAACAGTTGGCATTCCCTGCCAAGCCACAAAAGATAATATGTAGCCACTAAGTTGTTCAATAAAGAACTTTATATCAAGAGTAACAGGGGCTGTTTTTGATTAATAGCAAGTGCGCTCGTAGTACACTTAAGACGAAAAGGGTAACAAGTTTTAGCGAAAAGCGCAAAGCGTAGGAAATGTTAAAAACGCGAAAATAGTTTGAGGAGTCGTTATTCTACAGTCTAGACGCTGGTATTTGATGGAATCATTGAACGAAATGATTTTACTAGAAGGTTATCGATTGCTGAAAAATAGGGTTAGAAAAGATCAATGATAACTCCAACTGTTTAACTTTTTAAAAGCTAACTTAAACCATAGTTTTACGATCTGGTACCTCCTCATATTGCAAATATTATAAAAACCATTTTATAAATGTACCTAAACATATCGTTGTATGTAGTTAGTGGGTACTACAACAAAACCACATTGTATTATTTTGCCTAACTCTTATATTTTCATTAATCACTTCTGCAGATGATTATACAATGCACAAAGATGAAACGCGGGAGTGCAGGCTCAGATTAAAAATTAACTCCGCGGTTATTCTGGCGTATTTATCCACGGGTATCGGGTTTGACCCGATCGCAAGTATAATAAACTTACCTCTAGATAAGGAACTACTTAACTCACTGATATTGACCAGCTGATAGCAAAAGTTTGACCGAACGCCCTACAGGTACTGTAGGTAATTTATCCTTTTTATCAGTTGTTGAGGAAGGTGGCCGGTGGTAGCTAGATGCGAGAAAAGAAGTCTTGGAGAGGCCTATGTCCAGCTGTGGACTGCAGTAGGCCGATATAATGATGATGATGACCAGTTGTTTCTTATTTAAATCCTCAGAGAACATAATTAACCTATCGCTGCAGTGTTTAAAAACATTTTTATCAAAACTAAGTATCTAAGCAATTATTACCTACTTTAATAAATGGATCCAAAACCAAAACATCTAAAGCGAGATACCTTTCTTTTCCTGGAGCCAGACTTCATGAGCTACCATCGTCATGATTATATCTGTGTCGGAGGTGTCTTCATCGGATCTATAACACAGATCTCTTAAAGAAAGAAAGTAAGAAGATATGTTTATTAATACAACGCAAGAATAAGGTTCAATATTGGAGGAAGGATTAAAAAAATATTTCCAAAAAAATCAGTGAATGTTAAACATATTTCATTTGCATTGAACTTTACTCAAATAAATCACAATCGCGCCAATTCTCATACCCTCAACGATTATTCTTGAACATAAAAGAGTGTAAATATCAATGGAATTTGTAGGTAAATTGTTTTAGGGGCATGCCCGAAGTCAGTTCGCCGGGACAGCCGTGACACGGGTCGACATGGCCACTTCATTAATTCTTGAGTATAGCTGATCAATAGCATATTGCTGAACTGAAAACATGTGGAAAGGTACGAGGGTCAAACTGAAAGTTCTTAGAACTGGCCACTTATAAACAATATAATAAAAAAAATATTCTAAAATTTGAAAATAGAACTCTTTGCCAATATTACTGAGTATATATTTCATTCATTTGTCATTTGTTTTACGACTTGGCGGCAAATTGAAAATTGTCTGTGTCACGTCAAAATGAATTTAACACGAGAAAATTTTCGTGCAATGATTTTTTATGACTTTCGATGTCATTTAAGTCAACAAGAAAGTTATGATAGACTACGATTGGCCTTTCACGATGAAGCCCCATCTCGTGCGACTGTTTACAACTGGTTTAATGAGTTTAAACGTGGTCGCACTAATCTCACTGATGATGTACGTGAGGGACGGCCTTCTACGGCGACGACTGAAAATAACATCTGTGTTGTGCGGCGTATGATAGAGACTGACAAAAGAGTGACCTATCAGCAGATTCGGACAAGCTTAGGCATCGGTATGAGTCAAGTGCACAAAATCCTCCACGAACATTTAGCGGTCAGGAAGCTTTGCGCCCGGTGGATACCTCATAATTTGACTAAGGCTCAAAAACTCCATCGTGTGGATTGGTGCCGTAAAATGATTGAAAGATTTAACGGAGGTGACTCAAATGCTGTGTTCGACATACTAACAGGTGACGAAAGCTGGATTTACTGTTATGATCCTGAAACCAAAAGACAATCTGCTCAGTGGGTGTTTCCTTTCGAGGAGTTGCCAACTAAAGTGAAGAGAGATCGAAGTGCGGGAAAAAAAATGGTGGCCTCGTTCTTTGGAAGGATAGGTCATTTCGCAACAATTGTGTTAGAGGATCAAAAAACAGTTTCTGCAGAATGGTACACTACCAATTGTTTGCCACTTGTCTTGGAAAAAGTTCGAGAGAAACGACCTCGCAGTAGGATCCTCCTTCACCACGACAACGCCTCGTCGCACACCGCCAAGCGAACGATCGACTATTTGGCGACATCAAACGTTGAATTACTGGGTCACCCGCCGTATAGCCCCGACCTCGCGCCTTGTGATTTTTATTTATTTCCAAAAATTAAAGAAAAACTTAAAGGAAAGCGGTTTATGAATGCTGAAGAAGCGGTGGCTGCGTATCGCGATGCCATTGAAGAGACCCCTAAGGACGAGTGGGCAAAGTGCTTTTCCCAGTGGTTCCATCGCATGCAGCGGTGTATTGACGTCAATGGACAATATTTTGAAAAGATATAATAAAACTAATAACTGGCTAATGTAATCAGTTTTTGATTTTCTAAGAACTTTCAGTTTGACCCTCGTATTAGCTTTTTGTTAAGAATATAAAAACCTAGTGTGTCAAAAAACAGGAGTTGCAGGTGTATCGCCTAACTTTTGTATAGTTCGGTAATTGTATTGCAATTACCGAACTATACCAAGTTTAAAGTTTTTAGGAAAGCAGTAAAGCTTTTAAAGTGACATCTGGGTCACAATCATAGCTTTTATGAGAAAATGTCAATTTATATGTTCTTGCGACGTATCGCTATCGTAATAGCGATAACTTTCAAATTAGACAGAACATTTACGCTTGCTGGTTATTATAGAGACAAACCTTTTAATCTAAGGAAGCCAAGCCCAAGGAGTGTGTAGTGGTTACTACACTGATAAAAAATATTGGGTGACAGTAACCAAAATTTGGCTACTAGTAGGCCGTAATCTAGTGACTTGGGAACTTCTGGTTGTCAGTAACAAACTAGTTTTGTTACTGATAACCAGAAGATTGTTTATATTTAACAAAAATTGACTTCCCTACAACGAAACCTTCAACTAACAAAACTAGTTTGGTTGATCCTTTTTTTCAGTGTACCTTTCATCTTTCACATAACAAAAAAAATATACATTTTTTGTAATATTCATGTATGTTTTCGAGTGGATCCAGTTTTATTTTCATATCCATTGACGATTTTATTGAAAAATCTGTAATACCTAACTTTATAATCTGTACAAAGATTGACCCCTGAGAGTAATACACAATGTAGTCGAGGGTTACTATATGATAAAATACTTTGAATATTGAATTATTTAACTAAATAACTTTACTGTCATCAAACTGTGTTTTCATCAACGCATTCGCATCAACGACGGCTGATTGTGAACTGAACCTACATATATAAGTAGCGTGTAATTAATAAAATAAAACAAGTGTAATTAATTACCAACCACAAACTTAAAAAGTCGCTCATTGACATTTGAGTGGGTTTCTACTATACAGCAAAGATGAATTACCATACTTGTTCATTTAATTGCATACTGACATTCATGAAAGCATTGTAATTAACAACAAAATTTTCAAGTCGTACTTAAAGTTGCAAAATTACTAAAAAAAATACACAAAAATTACATAAATTACAAGAGTCAATACAATAATAACTAACAATATTCCATGTCATACCAAAATGGTTGTTATTGCATACAAATATACTATTTTAAGGTATACTGTTCAATTATTAGAAGGTCAGTTATGCTTTGTACTGTCTAGTAACTTGTATTGAACATTGGAGAATCGACAGAGCAATTGTTATTCAAGCATTCAACCGTCTAACCATAGTGTACATACACAAAATTCAGTAATACACCTTTTTGATTTGAAAAAAGACTCAACATTTACAAGAGTACTCATTTTTGATTTAAAAAAAACATGTTGAAAAGTATTTATTCCAGAACGTATAGTGGATCTTACATCAACTTACCCAAGTCTGTCAAAATATCACAAATGATATACCCTATGTAACGTACATAAGGTTGAAATATGGTTGTGGAAATTTGACAAATCAGAGTAAGTTTAAATAGGGCCCTGTCATTTATTTCAAAATTGTCAGATAATACTTCGTGAGTGTAGTAGTTTGTAATACATACTTTTTGTTGTGTTTTTCAAACCTAAAGGCGGACCTCAATGCAAAAAGCGCTTAATTAGAAATACTATTACTAGCAACACTGTTGAATATTCAACATTTAGTTGAATATCCTGTGGAGGCCCCCGGCGTTGAAATATGACTCTGCAAAGTGATTTATTTGGTGTCATTGATAGTGTGTTAGCAACTTAAAGGTGCATGCAACTTAAGAAGCTTGTACATGTATGTTTGTGCCGTGGTAATGCCAAATACGAAGTTTATAATAAGTATAAGTAAGGGTTTTTTATATTTTTAACAATTTTTAGGCTCGGCCAAAATGTATTTCTTTTGCTACGTGGTACGTTTGCGTCGTAGATCTTACGTCTGAAATGTCAAAAATATTAAAATAAATATTATCTAAAGTAACGATTAAAGTTAAGGGTTCCTTTCCTGCATCAGTATTAGCTATCTGTTTTACACTTAATAATATAACTAACTAAACAATATGGCAGAAATTCACTTTACCAATAGAAACATTATCAATACTGTGTTACTGATTCAAATTTAACTGTGGCACAACTACCCCAACCGCATACTGGGGAAAAATGCGTCCGCGGAGGAAACAAACTGACATTTATTAATGGTTATATGGAAAAAATATTGTTGCGTTTTCGTTTCCCTAGCTTTTAAAGCGCAATAAACAGTGTGCAATTAAAACGCCAATAGCAGATTGATGGCTTGATTAATCACGGGAAGAAAATTATTTGATTGCAGAGTTCCAAAAATACTTCACGAGCATGATACAGTTTTTGTTTATAGTTTTGCAAAAATAATAGTTTTATACAACGATATAACTCGCATCATTGCAACACTCATTATTATATTTTGATAAAGGTATTAATGCTTGTTGATAGCAATTAATATAATTTCTGCTGGTGAGTGTTGTATCAATGAAAAATTCTCTTAGAACGAGATATCTTTAAATCATTCCTATTTCAAAATGTTACCTGCTATAGGTACAATTAACTAAAAAATAACTATATCCATTTAAAACTACTTAAGCAATTTATGTACTTACCTACCTACTTGTATTGCATCTTCATAAATTAACTTATGTACCCTCTACTAGTTTCAGAACCAGTTTGAAAGGTCTATCTTCCAATAATCTACTCTATTAGATAAAAACATTTCCTATTGCTACGAGACGGTGTAGCAAGAAAGGGTTTCCAGACTTTAATTATAAGATACAAGGATTTAATAAAGCGCATAGTCAACACAATTGCAAAACCATATCTGATAGATTTATGGATCGGTGCATACGCACTATACAGGGTGATCAAGTTCGTAACAAGGGTAGACACTAAATGTCGTTGCTAAAAAAAAAGTTTTTACTCTAATGATTAGGTTTACTGACTTTTGCGGGAATTTAATTTAAAAAAAAAACATTTTAGTGCGCAGTTTTGTCCAAATTATCTATCACAAAACACCAGTCTTTTAAAAATTAAAAGCCTGCAAAGAACTTTATTTGAGCTTTTAGCTCAGATTTTGACCCATTTCAGGATTTAATCAATTAAAAATCATTAAAAGGTGTAGGGGCATTAGCAAAAACTACTTATAATAATCCACTTCATCACCCTGTATAATTTTACCATGCAAGTCTATAGTCTATAGGCTTGTATATAATTGCGGACCAATTAAAATGGCGCGATGGGTTGTCATTCCGTAATTGGTTAATTATTATCAGCCGGTGTGGGCGTGGCTACCACGTGCTACCTAGGTGCTGTAACTTAGTGCTTGTGCTTATGTAGACCGGGCTAACAAGGCAGGCTATAGCCTCTATGATGTCTATGGGTAGCCAACTGAAGGTATGCAGAGGCAGATTAGTCTTAATTTGTTTCCAATGCTACAGTTAAAATGTAAGATTTTATGGTATAGTAACAATCTAGAATATTTTATGGTTAAGTTTTAATTAATTAAGTACAAAGTGTAAATAGCAAAAATGTCATTAACAAAACTAGTAGCAGATATAACGGACACTTGAGATTTTTGCTTCAGAAGCTAATAAAATCATTGGTATGTTTGATGTAAAAAATTACCTATTTGCACCAACACGGGCTAATTCCTAACCCGAGAATCCCCGAGAATAGTTTATACAAAAATGACAGGGTTTATATAATTATTTATCTAAAAATTGTAAAAATTCATGCTAATGAGGTGTTCAAATTTATTTTATTTTTGTTGCAAAGGTTACAAATCCATTAATTATTGGTGTGATGATTTTTTTTTAATGCAAAAGGAATGTCATCAATGCCAATAAATAGATTACATTCATGTCATTACATTACCTTTACCTTTGCCAAACACGCATTAAAATGCTTCAGTGTTAATGAGCTATACGTGTATGCACTTTTGTTTGTTACAAAGTACATTTTAATTAATTTGAAAAGATATTTAATTAAAGTTGAAAGATAAAACTGACACGATGAAGCTATCGCCACACAATACAACACGCTTCCGCGATCAAAATGTACAGTCAGGTTCATAAAAATGTCAACAGATTTTACAATTACCAAAGCGTAAAAACGGTATACGTGCTTATAAAATCTTAATAGTTACCTCGATTTCTCTAAGATCCTATCAACAGATCATGACTTAGTGACAATGGGACCACTTCAGGAGTATGCTCTTCTATTTTCTTGTAAATCAGTCCATGATTGACATAGAAATTGATGAATGTACCTACATTAAAACATCGAGTGGCTCCTTATTTGAAGTCAGATAAGACGTTCAGCACTACACTGTTTTTTATTTTATTTTTAACCTAGTTTATCATTCACATGTCAGCACATAAATTATCAAAAATATTATTCATTTACTCATTTATGGTCCTGACTGTACCAACACATCATTACTAATATGATTAATGCTCGAACCCATAGGGCGAGGTGGTGACGGTAATGTTCATTCAATTCCTAATTATGCGTTTATCATTAATTTTTGAACCCTATGAATAACCTTTAAAATACACCCCCTGTGTTTGAAGTAAAATGTATAGACAGTTGTTGGTCGTTATGAGACAATTAATCAGTGTTGAAATAGCCTATTTTTATAATGAAACAAAGAATATCATATCAATAAATAATTAATGTTATTGAGAGAGTAATTGGTATTTTAAAGGGTAAGGTAAATTAACACTATTTGTACATAAAAATGCAATGCAATCTACTCGTATGTTACATCGCGATATACCGTTGATGTTGTCTAATTTTGAAATACTTTGATCATAATTGTGACTAAAAAAAATAAAGGCATTTGCAAAACTAATTTCAAATGAAGTAATATTTTAACAAAATCCTAATTAAACATACTTACAATTTATTCAAAGTATCCAATATCCATATAGAGATATGATAGACATTACGTCAAGTTGCATCTTATGCAGTAGATAGTATATGGATGATTTTTACAACAAAAATATGTAGTCTAAAGTACTGGCCACTGTGCATGCCTACATGTACAACAACTACGAAATTAAAGACTGACTTTTTAGACTTGTAGTACGTATTTAGAAAACACGTCAAAATCTAACACACACTGTTGAAACTCCATACTTTTTTTCACAAGCCCAGTGGGTTTGTTTACGCGAGCGAATCGGTCAAAATATTTCCATATTATTTTCAAACTGTATCACGATCGACGCACCTCCCGCGCATCTCCGGTGTTCGTTTATTTTGATATGTCTCGACTTGATAGCTGCGCGTTTCATATCATGATGAATACGCTGTTTATAAAACATCATATGAAATTAACCGTTTGTAGGAATCGGTTTTTGGTATGTGAGTGAGTATTACGTGTCGGCGACTTGCGTTTTTTTCGTTGTTGTTATTTGTAAAATTAATTACTTTTGTACCTAAGTATATTTATGCTAGTGACTCACCTCGAAAATCTCGAAAATGTAGACTTTGTTACCCAAGAATACTGCCGCTTTTTACTGGTGAAATTGTTTTCTAAATCAGTTCAGGCCTAGGTCCAAAGACAATACAAATATAGGTATACTTATAATCCATAATCTTGCAAACTCTGCTGCTTTATTATATAATCTTATATAGGTATATATAAAAGAAAGTTGTGTTCGTTACAACACTTATAACTCAAGAACGGCTGGATCAATTCTAATAAAATTTGATAGTGATGATATAGTTTGATAGCCTGGGAAGGACATAGGCTACTTTTTGTCGCTATATAAAATCATCATGGTGAATCAAATCATGGTGAAATAGGGGATGAAATTTTGTATGGAAAATCCGACATTTGGCGCGGGCGAAGTCGCGGGGAACTGCTAGTACCTGTTACAATAGAAAATACGTAATAGGCACTTCTAATAAAATACAAGTAGATATTATCTAAAAGGTAACCAAAATAAAATTATATGTAAGAAATCATAAAGCCCGCAATATACAAAAACATTCCGTAAAAATTGTGCCGAAAAAATATCTACATGTATATTAAAATATCAGTAAACCATTACAAAACAAAATAACGAGTTAGATTTGAATGAACCGCCTTTTCACAGTTGAACATGCTTTCGTGTTACTACTGTCTCTAGAAATGAAGGAAAGCGCGCCTGCGCTGTCAGTCGGCAACAGGGCTGCTCGCGCATCTCGACCTGTCAGCAGCGGAAGTGAAACAACATTTCTCGCCCTTATCGCCATGGAAATAAAGAAAATAAGAAAAAAGACAGCGCACGCTGCTCACTGTACAAGAGAGACGGATTAAATAAATTCTTGTAGTAAGATTAAAAGCCAATATAATATGTATACGATCTACAGTTATTACCGTATCAATCTGATCATCTTAGAGTAGATGAATGTTTTATTATTACCATAATTAACATCAATATTTCGAACTACTTGAACTCTTTTGCCTGAATTTTAAAAACAGAGAATATTTTTTGTTAAAGTACCCGTACAACGCAATCGTTTAATAATATCTTCGTAAGAGCTAATAAAGCAACAATCTCTAAACATAAACCATCTCTTTCCCCGCAGTCGGCTCATCAGTCGGCCAACAAATTAGTCGGTGTCACTACAATAATATACAATGAGGAGCGCCCAGTGCTTCCCAGCTAGCGGCGCGTCACATAAATCCCTCAACACACCCGAGTAATGTTTTGTATGGAGATTTCTTTCGACGGTAACCCGCTTGCAGTGTAGTGGCCTTTATCTAGTCTTAAATTAATGCTTGAAATTGATAAACGCACCCTCTTTTTCAAACCGACGTACAACAACGTTGACTCGATTGTTTCACCGCTCTATTATTAACTTATACTTTTATATTCACTACTTTGTGTCATTCAGACACTTAATCCCACACCAGATCATAACCAAATTGCCTTGTAGGTATTATGATATCATGATCTATTCCTGGCCTATTGTGGCGTACATTTACATCCGCGCTAACCTCGAGGTCTTTATACTCTATATAAGCGCGTTTCTATTGTTTGCACCAATACGCCGATGTTCTGCATTCATTATCTCTTCATTGTAAGCTTTCTTGCTTTGACTTTGCGTTTCTTTTCAGCCCTGCTACAAATTCACCGCAAGTGGTCTTTAAAACAACAAGACTTTAACTTGTAAAGTAACAAAGCACCCCGCAGACGATATAAATCAAAGTCTGTGCGAAAATTACCAAATGTTGCAAAACGTTTGCGTGCATGGCCCCAAGGTCACTTGCATTGAATGTTTGGACAAAAAATTATCGTCTGCGTCTTATACTATTGTGTGGCCGAAGAAAGTTTGAAAAGCCTTTCTTTGGTGTGTCACAGTAATTAATGTACTAATGTACCCCATTAAAAGGTCTATTATACTTTTACTTTCAGCAAAAGGAGCAATAATGAGGCATTTTCTTGTGTAAAGATTTTGGAAATTTGCATGGTCGGACCCACCGCGGGCAGGTAGTGTCTGGTAATCGGGCGATTTGTCTTATTGTCGAGATGTCGTTTGTTTTGTGCGCAGTGACCGCGACTGTGCTCGAGATAAAAGTAATAAATTATTGGAGGCGGAAGGTGTTTGTAATGCTCGCCGCCAGAGGTGTGGCCCACGAAAATTAGTAGATGCACTCAGAATTCGTTTAAGTGCATCGCGTGAAACAACGTACGTACGATACCTACCTGTCTCTAGATAATTGTCAAGACATAAATAATTTTCATTGAAAGGCTTTTGATTATTTGAGTTCAAATGTAAGCAAACTACAACAACAAGAAGGCAGAAATAAAAACGGAAGAAATCGATCATAAGAGATATGAAATATATCAATAATATTTTTAAATTCTTATAATAATTTCTCTTTCTTATAATAATGTCTTTTTCATTTTTTACAAATAAAATAGTGCTTTACAATATAAGTATTGCTGTTGTTAACTAAAATTGGTATTATAATATAACCCAGTTCACACCAACAAAATTATTTTTTTCAAACTAAGCTCATATTAACCTAAAACAAATTGTAAATGATTTAAATCTATTAACATGGACTCTACTTATTGCCAAACGCGAGTTAAGTTATAAATAAAAAGGTGCCCACGATAACTCGTTCTACCAGATTTATTATGAAATTAATATTCAATTAGCTTTCCGCACATGATGCCGTTGCGCTGGGCGTATGTATTATTAAATTAAATTTATGGCATCATTTACTGGGCGATATTTTTTAAATTATTGCCGGTCTCACGGCGTCCGTGGTAATTGTGCTATCAATTTAGGAAGTGATCAGGACAAGTCTAGATTTATCTTTTTCCGTAGTTACGTTACAAATCGCACTTTGCACTTTACTTTAACCCTTGTATGTGTTCAGTACCTAACTACTTTTATTTTATACCGTAATAATGATAATATTTATACTAATCAACAAAGTCTAGGGATATTTTGGATATAATAATACTATGTTTTGTATATCCCTAGATAGTGTTGATGTGTGTACTTAGTTAAGTTACATTTTTGCAACAAAATATTTTTTTATATTATAAAAATCAAAGTCAAATAAGATAGTTAAGCACGTGTACCTACTTAGACACGACATGAAGCTGACATTTTCATACATTTTCAGACATTAATATACGTGACAATATTTACGAATAACGCAATTTATTTACCTACAGGGTTTAAAATAAATCTGACGCATTTTGTTATTAAAGCCCTAGCTGATTTGAATATCAGATTGAATTAATGTTTACCTAGATGCTGGAAATCGTTGCTACAAAGTTATTTGTCTGCATATGCAATTAAAATTATTGCCTACCAAGACACAGCAATAAATCACAATCTATAGGCATTTCTTCATACCGAGGTTTGTTCTTACTTCCTACAGAAATACGTAAATTCAACGCTGTGGTATTATTTCATGGAAAATTCAACCTTATTCGTTAAGTTATAGAGCACAACTCAAAAGCAAACTGGGTTCTCAGCGACCACCGGTTTGGTTAGTAGAACTAAACGTAGATAGATAGGTCATTAGTCTTCGAGATAAGCGATCTGAGCTATACGTACTTAATATAATCAACATGACTATACCGCATTAGACTAATATACGTCTACTCAGTTGTAGTCCGACAAGTTGTCGTGAGTAATTTGATTCAAAACTATGGCCTTGTCTTGACTTCTACTTGTAGAACTTAGGTCTACAAGGTGAATACGGAATCATAAGGTTCCAGAGCCCTTAAACAAGATGCAGTCCATTCTACAGTGAACTCCGCTATCGCCAAAGATAAGTCAAAATATGTATGCAAAAATCTCGTGACGTTTTGATGGCACGTCAGTTTCATTCGTTGTTAGCGATAGTGAACTTGACTTCAGAATAGATTGCATCTTGTCTAGGGGCTCTGCTCTTGAATGTCACGAAATAAGAAGCGATAAAAAGAAATCTACTTTAATAATCTAACCTAATTTAAAAATTAAGTCACTTTAAGAGTCGATCTATAAGTACGTTTTAAATTGATGTTTCAACGAGACTAATAAGAAAAACCGAATATATTTTGTCTTACAAGTGTAGATAAAATAAACACGTAAAGTTTGTGAGTTGTTCGTTAGAAGTAATCTCAAAATAGGAAAATAATGCAAAAGGAATATCGTGAGGATCGATTTGCTATTCATTCACCTTGCGACATTTCTCTATTGGACAGATTGACCATAAGTACACAACTTATCGTCAACCGACAGCCCGTTGCGGCCTGCAAAGCCTTAGTTACCTACTTTAGCAGAAAAGGGTGATCTAGAGTAAATTGAGTTATGTACATAACCAGTGCGTAATCTGCTTTAAATGTAAGTCAAATAAGAATATGTGACCCCACAGGACAGTTGATAATCTCGGAGTCACAGTTAAAAATATTCCTAGTTCACTTTAGAGATATAATACAGCAACAAGAATGAGTGATTTAAATTAATTAATATAAAGTGGTTTTATTTTGTAAATATGTATGTCAATTGACAATATTTTATATCTGTTGCTGCTTTACTTTACTTTACATGAATCCTATTTTTTTGCTTGCATCATCCAAAAGGTTGCCAATACCTGTCTTAGACCCGAGTTCACCAATTTTTGAACAGCCGGTAAATCTTAACCGATGATTAATTTGACAGATTTCCATAAAGAAGTCAAATAACATTAAAAAATTAAACATTCCAAACCAGTAGGCGAGCGCACAGTGTTACAAAACGCATGGCGACTTCTAAATAGACCGGTGAAAAACCACCAATAAGAATTTATCAACGGCGCCGAACGAAACGCGTCGCTGCTCTCGCGCAGATTTATTGCGCGTTATGTAAATCTGTACGCGATATTAGCGTCCTTAATATTTCCACGTCGTGATTAGGAGCTCACTGTGGACGTGAGATCTGAGTTGCGGCTTGACCAATTAATGTGGATCGGATTACTTACCTGACTGCTGTAAGCTTTCGGGTTTATTTCGGTCTTATTGGTGATCCAAACATTCATTCTCCGACTTTTGATGAAACTAGCCAATGTTTAAGACTTTTTAAACTCTCACAAAACCCTGACATACTTCAGGGTTGCCACACGAAACAACTTTAACTGATATACGTTCCTATTTAAATACCTAATTCTATAGTCACCGTCTCTATTTTTTTAAAGAGCGTCGACCTCTTTATTATTGTCTCTGAGGTTATGTAGTAGATAAAAACATGTTTATGTATACAAACAATATGATATATAATGAAATTATAGGATTTTTTTTAAATCGAATTTACTACAACTTTTATTAATAGACCACTTCGAAATATTAAACTTAACACATATCACATTACATTTATCGTTCTCAGTTTACCCACAGCCCTAAACACGGTCGTGCACACTCGGCCCCAATCGGTAATCTTCGGATTCTCTTTACCGACTGAAAATTGCGCACGATCATCTTAAACAGCTTAAAGATTTCATTTTGTTTAATAAGTCTGTATTTTGGTGCTTATTTCATTTTGCATTGTATTATTCATGCTTATAGCAAGAGAAAAGCCTGTTAGGTAGAAGTCTAAATGTCAAGATGCTAAGCCATTAGGTCTTGAATGTCGTTTCATTGAACAAACTAACCTGTTCTTTTGGGTTTTTAATTTAATCACTGGCTTACTGGTATAATATGAAAAGAACTATTGGTGTTTTTTTTAAATACCCCGTGTATATAAAAACAACATTCGTAAGATTATACAATTTCTGCGTACTGTTGAACTTAATAATCATAAGGCACCGAGCCAAAACATAACGAGTGGCGACTATGAATGACATTTGGAGAACACTCCTGACCCAGTGCCATCATCCAGTGATGACATAATTTGTAACAAGCAAGTTTGAGTCCGCCGCTGTTCCACAGATTATATAGAGTTATAGCTGTACGTCATATTTTCCAGTTGTAATCACGATGCAAATAAGTGGACTCGTTTGTTGTTTTGGTGTACTTTAAGTTTGGTGCCTCTTTCTTAATTTTGTGAGTTAATTCTTTTAAGTTTTCAACCAAAGATCCTGACGAATAAAAAAGTTTCCAAATAAACTAATATAAAAGACTAGTCATGGGTAGGATTTAGGATTTGTTCTTGTTATTGATGATGTTGATGAATTTTGTGTGCACAATTACTTTCGAAAACTTGCCAAACATTTATTGAATGCTTATTACGATATATTTTTTTATTAATACAATACGTGAAACCGACATTGGACAGGCATACAATATCTGATAGTTCAGTATATGTATAAAAAACTAGCGGAATCATTTCAATCTACATAGAAAATAAACTGAATCGAAAATCAGACAGTGCTTCGTCATTGAGCGAAACAGCAATATAAAGCGATTAAACTTATTTTTATAAACAATTCGACAGTATTAGTATACAAGGATACCGCTAAAAGAGGTATTGGAAATTTAGACCCAAATTCACCAATTTTTACACAGCCGGTAAACCTTAATTGACGGCTAATTTGACAAAATTTCCAAACAAAATGTGTCAAATAATGCTAAACCAGTTGATTAAAAATTAAACATATATAGGTGAACTCCAGCCTCGCCTTAACTGTCTTAAAGATATACTTACCTATAGTAAAATAACTTGAGGTAAAATCACTAGAATTCAACAATGTCTGTGGTTACTTTGCGCATCGCTACTACAAACACGGCGTGGGTAGCGTTCAAAGAACGATAGACGACACTTAAAAATAATTACACGGTTTTATGGACTGCTTAACGCCGACGCCGTTTTAAATGGGACCTTAACACCGTGCCATTAAGTCTTTACTTGTTACGCAAGAAGAGTTGCACAAGTCACGACAAGGGCTTCTTGCGAACTATGCAGGCAAATTACTAGTTTGCAGCGGCAACTGCTTGAAAGGCTCGAATTACTGAAAAAAGGCAAAAAGAACGTACCATTGCAAGTTATTTTCCATTTAAGAAGATAACTGTGGTATTAGGTAACAATCAAAGGTTAGTGATTAATAGCACCGACTGTGGGTTGTGAAATAAATGTATTGTTTATAAGGAGGATCACGCCACAGGGGTGAACTAAGGTATTGTTTTACATAATGCTCTTGTTACGTCACTTTAAAGTTCACATTCTTGCCGTTAAAGATTTCAAATGAATCGTGATTTTAAATGTGGCTGATATCTTTTTTGCCTTTTGTAACAATATGAGGTGTGTTGAGGAATACGTACCTGATCGCTATATGAAACATGTAGAGTAGGTATGTAGTCTCTAGATAAGTACTCTCATTATTTTTTTAACTTTATGATTATGTGATAGGCCTACTGCCTGCACTCAACATAAGAAATTTATCACAGACACGTATATACGTTCTGGCCTGGCCCAAAACATTGCGAAATCACAACTTAGTTACAGTTTACAATATTATCTGGCTAAGAGCTGATTTTATTTTTAAAACAATAAATTTTTCCCAATTACAAAAGGGCATATACGACGGCGCATGTCAAAACCACGAATCGAAACAGCTGACTGTCACCGGACAAGTTATGAAGTGGCTAAGAGCAGGAAGGTCCGTACCCTCGACCACCTTGCATCCGTCACTCATGACGCGCGTGACTTGTCACAAGTGATGTCGCTTACAACACTAGATTCATGAGTTCCTATTTGCATAGTGTCGTCATAATTTTGACTTTTGAATTAAAAAAAAGTAGATTTCTTGACCATGTGAATTATTAAAGAGGGGACATATAAAAACTGTTGTGCTTGATCTTAAAGCGTATTGGTTATCTATAGTGGTGAAATATAACGACGTTTAAATTTAACGGTGAAGTTTGACGACCGTGTTGGTGTAGTGGTTCGCGCTCCGGACTACAAAACCAAAGGTCGCGGGTTCGAATTTTTGTGTGATGAGCACGAGCATTTATACCTAAGTCATGGATGTTTATAAACGTATATAAGAATATCTATCCTAACGGATAGATATTCTTATAGTCACCACAGCCAAGCTAACGCTTAGTTTGAGGCTTAGGTAATTGATATATTTGTTGAAACCATTTTCTTATTATTATTATTATTATAGGTTAAGGAAACAATATCAACTTAGAATTCGTATTTTTATTGTATTAGTTAATTTTTACTTTTTTAACGAAATATAATCATTTGCTTACCCAATTACCATTACCCAATTACCCATTTGGGGTCAGCGCAGTATGTATTTACCTTACATACAATCTTATGACTCGTCATTAATTTATCCAAACCTTTTATAAATCATATCGTGCTTTACGGTCATCCTTTTCTCGGTTGGCCTTTTCCAACTTTTAAAATTCCCTTCCATCCTTTAAAATTCATACTAGACACTCTTTTTGTCACAATATGTTGTTTTTCTCTTTTCATCACATGTCCATGGCAAGGTTTACTGCCACAGGCGCCATTTATACAATTAATGTTTGTGTGATGAGCACGAACATGTGTATCGAAGCGCTAGTAGAACCAAAAAAATAGGAGACTTTTCTGTTGTGGCCCCCTTTTTAAATAAAACACCGTGAAACCAGCTCGTTTATGAGATTTTGATACAATCAGCTCCCTTACTTCGAGTAAGTACTATTGAAGTCCACTGCTGGACATAGGCCTCTCCAAGACTGCGCGAATATCTATCTACTAGCAATATTTTACAAAATTTTAAAACTTAAAAAGACTGATTTGAAAAACGCTGCAATAAAGTTACCACACGACGAAGACAGACTGATTTGCGATTTAGAAACGAAAAATCGCATGGGGTGTCAAAATAAGTTCAAATGCAAAACCTCATTCTGAATTCAGTGAGACTCCATAATGAATGTCTGATGCGCACTGAATAATATAGGATGACCTGTTTGACGACGCACTGCCTGTAATAGGCAGATGTTATTCATTCTAGGCGGCCTAGACGCCATGGCAACTGATTATATTAGATGGCTCTAACTTCATGGTTCTCTGCAAAGAATATGTACTATGGCATGCACAACAAGTACTCATAGAAGTGCTAGGTACATACTGGATGACTTTTTTACCGTCAGGAAAATAATTGTGTGAGATAGGTAAATGATATAGGTGACGATGGCGTCATCAGTTAAAAAAAAAATTATATTTTTTGTAAATTACTACGCACCTAACCATCCAATTCTAAGTTAATTTTGACTATTATAACTTTTAAAAAAGCATATTGGAAAAATAATATTAAAAATACGAAACTGACCAAAACTCAAACGCATACCCTACTCCGAACGCGCTAAACATCAATGAATCCGCCCGAATTTGTGACTGAAATTCGGGAGGATTCATTCATTCTTCTCTTTTTTTTAAAAACTGATGACGCCATCGTCACCTATATCATTTACCTATCTCACACAATTATTTTCCTGACGGTAAAAAAAGTCATCCAGTATTATGTACCGTGCAACATATACAGTGTGCCTCGTCACCGATGTCGGAGTCTTCAAGAGGTGATAGATGAGTTCCCCTGCAACATTTTTCTCTATAACAACAACCTCGAAAACAGATCAAAAAATATAACCTTTCCATACAAACGTACCTAGCTGATTTACTAAATAGTATGGGGAAGTGAAAAAATAATTAGGGATTTCAAAGTTGATCCTATTAAGAAAGTGGTAGCAATTTTGCTTTTTAGTCACCACTGGCTCTGACACCAGTGCCGGGACACATTGTATAATGCATGGTTGATTACCATACTACTAAAAATGCTATCAGTTCTAAAGTTAGTACTCGAAAACGCTTAATTTGTTCACGTTGCCACGACATACCTTATTTATTAAAATAAGTTCAACTTATTGGATATAAATTACATCAGTAATATTGGTCATTATAGTTTATAAATAAAAGTTGCCTTTTTAAGGTTCTTTTATTTTATAAAACATTTACATTATTCGTTCTAAATTATTCATCCCACAGCTTAGTTTGTCTGATCAGAAAAATAATTGAAAGTAAAATTTTGCGCAAAATTAAAAGGCCCCTTTGACTTCAATAAATATCTTAACACAGTCATAGAAAAATGCGTGAGTGCCAAAATTTCCTTGATCTAATTCTGATTTAATAACTTTTAATTTATTACTGCGACGTAACACTAGATTATGACATTAAAAGTAGTCGTAAATGATAAAAAACAATTACTAAATCTGTTAAAACACTCATATAAACTAAATGTGACACTTTTATTGCATGTATTCTGTATTCATGAAGATATCATTAGTCATGTTTTCTTTGATGTTTTATCGACAAACATTTTTATGTTGGCATTTCTGAAGCTGTTATTTAAGTTACTACGTTGATGGAATGATATTGCCAGTAGGTTACGAAAATGTGTAATAGACCAAAATTTTATTCTAAAGATCTATTTTAATAACCTCTTGGTTGTTTTATCAAGCCTACTCAGACGATCACTACCTAAGATCGTATAGTAAAATGACTGACTTTTATCTATGCTTTTATGGTTGCATTTGTTACCTTATTCTTGTTTGATTAAGACCCGAGTTCACCAATTGGTGCCGAAACCTGGACTGTTGGTTAATTTGACTTAATTCCCATACAAAATATGTCAAATGGAACCAAACCGGCTGATTGAAAATTGTACATGTGTTAGTGAACTCCAGGCAACAGCTAATAAGTAAATGGAATAATAAATTAAATAATCAAAGAAATATAATTTTGTCAGGGTTTTAAAAAATAGTAGCTTTACATTTGAATTGCTATGAGGAAGGAAAACTTGTCACAATGTTAATCATTCAACACAGTAATCAATTTTATCCTTGAAAAATGTAAGAACCTGCAATTTCCAAATTAGGCTCATAAAGTATAAAATCGGTATATATCACAAATCCGTCTCCAGACAGTGTCTGTTTTAGTTTTCAAATTTCAGGTCTCATCCATATAATCATTCATTTAAATTTTGACCATGCAATATGTCTAGACTCGCGCAGACTGAATATCAATTGCCTGTGACCTAGAATTACTTACTTTAGGCAAAAAATGGGTACCGTTTCATCAAACGCTTGAAGGAGTACAATTACAGTCGATACTTTATCAATTTCTTGGCAACTTTACTAACCAAAGTTTCATGCATAGTCGCAGTAGTTATTTCAGATTGGTTAACCTTTTTTTAGATAAATATCTCGAGTTCTTTCTACATCATAAAAATCGATGTAATGCTCGTCAAATCGATGAATAAATAGCCAATAGTCATATCGTTTTTTTATTTTTATTTAGTGGTCTAGTCAGATAAGTAAGTAGATTATTAAATTTCGTTCAACTGACTATAGTTCACATAATATGACCACAAAAGGAGCGTTAAATATAAAACCTATATACGATGAGTGAAAACCATCCTAAAAATGTAATGCGCAAGATTTATTTGTGTCATGAACTCATGGCGCTGAATCAAAGTTGAAATAATTGTGTGCCAATCATTTTGCACGTACCTTAATCAATATAAATAGTTTATATAATACATCAATCAGCATTTAGGTACGTACGATCAATATATTTTATGCTGCATTGGTCGCATTTAGTAAATAAATAAAAAAAATCGCTCTTTTTCACGTCCTGATACGAAGTTTATCTTTTCTTTCATTTATACATGTACCTGTAGCTTATTCTTGGTTTTTCACGCTTTCTTCTTCTTTATATGACTCTCCTCATATAATTTTGATGAAATCGTCGTGTCAAATTAGATGTCTCAACATTCGTCCACTTCAACACAATTGTTTCCGTTGTTGTTGTTTTTTCTATGGACTAAACATTTTATTTACTTTCTTCTGTTTTCAACTTATACACTTCATTCTCTGTGTTTCTTGGTCAACGTCCAAGTTTTACATCCATAAGGTGCCATACTTAAATGTACACTTTTACAAGTAAGTAGTAGTTAACGTTGGATATACCAATTGCTTTCATTCACAGGAACTAAATGGGCAATGTTCTTATTATGTACTTTTATATTGTCATTTATAGGTATACTGCCGTCTCACCGAATTATGAGAGTGAAGGAATAGAGAATGCACCTGTGTATTGCGCACACACTTGTACACTATAATATGTCCCGCGCAGTTGGCTAATCTCTGTTGAGATAGGCCGCCGTAGTCGAAATCGGCTAGGAGGACATTATTATTATTGTCATTAATTTCGTCAGCATTTGTGGAGTTACCTAAGAAACTGATTTACATATGTCCTCAAAAAAGCCTTTTTGGAGACATTGAAGCTGCTTACCGGTGCTGATGTATTAAACATTTTTAACATTACGACGATAAATGATTACTTTGCACTTTCACACTTATCACATGAATTTAAGCACATTCAAATTAGAAACTTGATGTGAGCGTTTAATCAATATCACTGTATTATTCGTGAATTCACATTGAAATTCAAATATCCTCGTATTGCGTCCATTCGTTTCTTTTCTGTACAAGGATTATGTTAAAATAATGCTGTCAGGCTGTTGTTTGTGCATCAAGCTGTCACTAACATTTCAATCGCGCAGGGTTTTTGCTGCGGCTTCACTTGTAGTCCTTTACTCAAAGCAACATCGAATATTTATACACTCTTAAACATCTTTATTGACGCGGGATTGACAACTCGGACGGAATAAGTTAAGAGTATCGGGCCCTTTGACTGAATTTATTAGAATACTTTCATATTTATCCAATTGTTCCAATTACGATGCAGCTTTTAAAGACGTCGAGTTAAGTTTAAATTGGACATATTAGTAGCTGCGTTGATTTTATCGTTAGAGCTGCTTAGAGGAAAGTAATAAATGACACAGTTTAATTTGGTAGACACACCCGAGACAGGCCGCGTATCGATCATGAGGCACTGGCGGCCGTCCAAGCCGGACCAAGTGGTGGGCCGGCCGGCGACGCGGCGCGATAGGTGTGGCATGCAACCCATGACTTAAACGCCGCTGAACCAACGACATGTCCCTTTCTGATTCCCAACTGATACAACGCTAGTGCCCGCCATTCTTCAAATACCTGTCAGTCAATCGAGACCATTCCTAAACCTTCCTATAGTAGGTGCAGTCCATTGAAACGATACCACTGTTACTCTGACCTATTAATCAAAATAACATTGCTCCTCCTTGGTACATTTACACGCACAAACAGGAACATGCTCGTGCCAAGACAATCACCAGCGAAGGTGTCATAATGTAGCGAGCACACGATATAAATAAAGAAAAATGTGACAGCTCGGGGAAATAAATTTAAATTAATTGCGCTATTTGAGTTTCTGCATAGAAATCTTGTTCTGAATCGAGCGTGTTGCCGCGAGCTGTACATCACAATCGAGCAAGCGTGGCAAGCCACGAAGTCGATCGAGCCAACTATTCATTGGCGCTCAAACGAACATTCAGATCTAAATATTAACGTGGCTAACATTTGTGACTAGAATAATCCTTAACGAATTTATGCAATGAAAACGCGCTCGATCATGCTGTCCTTTTACAAAGACTAACGTATTGCGTTGTGTATTTTCAGGTACGGTGAACGCGAACGGGGAGACGAAGCGTCAGAGGACGTCGTATACGCGATATCAGACGTTGGAGCTGGAGAAAGAGTTCCACTTCAACCGATACTTGACGCGGAGGAGACGGATTGAGATCGCACACGCGCTGTGCCTCACCGAGAGACAGATCAAGATCTGGTTCCAGAACCGGCGCATGAAGTGGAAGAAAGAACACAAGATGGCCTCCATGAATATAGTCCCGTACCATATGAATCCATACGGCCACCCCTACCAGTTCGACCTTCACCCGAGCCAGTTCGCGCACCTCTCCGCATAGGATCAGTGGAATTTTTCGAACAGCGGATAACTGATTTACTGAACTAGACAGTCGACCGTTGCACGGGGTTGCCTGTGACGTCATTATTTCAATGAAATTTTCGGCGTTACAGCAACCAGACTGGATCAGTTATTCGCTGTTTGAAAAATTTCTCTAGTGTAGCCTAATCTTATTAAAGTTGTTATTGTGACTTTACAAATGACTCTAAAGACACGGTGTTAAAGCATCAAGATTGTGCGTTTCGACATGAAGACTAACGTGGGGAAGTACTTATAAAGAAGATAATTTACAGTGATCATGGATGTGACCATTAGTGAATCAAACCTACAAACCTAACTATTGTCAGCTTAATAGCAATTTAAGACAAATATATCATATAAATCGTTTGTATCAATATTCTTTAAAGATCTGAAATTGAATTACTTAAACGTGCATATTATAAGCGTATTTTCATTATAAACAAAGCATAATTACGTTAATGAGTTAAAACTTGAAGTAGAAAGAATTTTACCTAGTCATAAGCTGTAATTGGATTTGCGTAATATTCCTAAAATTGTAAGATAAATACAAAATGAAAAAAACGAATATCGAATAGTGTACATTGTGATGGCTAGGTTTAGTAAAAGCCTGTTTAGAAGTCAGTTATTGTAAAATTCAAAGTAAAGCTATAGCCGTCACATGAATAACAAATTCGGAGATGTACAGGGATAGTTTAAAACTTGGTGAATCCAAACTTCAAGATAAAACAAAGAATGTATCAAAAGTGTTAGGACATGTAACTGTTAATGATTTAAAAACATTAAGGGCTTGTAAACTAAGTAATAACTATAGATACTGTGAATAGTTAGATATTCCTTCATATTAATTGTAAATAAAAAGAATTTGTCGTTTGGTAGGTACGATGAAAGTTTAATATATTTCAATAAACTTCCCGAAGAACTGTTTTATGTTCCTGTCCCTAGTTGTAAATAACAAAATATTTATCATAATAATAAATACAGCATAAGGTCTGTAATTTAACATTAATAAGGTACCTATAAATACAAATAGTAATTTTTCTAAAGTTTCCACAAACAATACCATGTATGTAAACATAATTTGTGGCTCTAGCTGCGTACTTTGAAATCTTTAATGTCGTATTTGTAATAATGTACTTAATTAATATGCTAAGTGGTTATTTTCATTTCTTCCATGAACCTGGTTGTTTCATTGTCATTATTATTTTACTGTTTTTGAAGGATTTTGTTGTCACATTATTGAAATGTCGTAGTCAACTGTGATATTTTGTTAAATTTTATATTCTTAAGTGAAACAGCACGTTGGAGTTCAAGTTTTTATTTTATTTCATGCGTGTGTCTAAAGCGCTATTCTCGATTTCCCTGACTGGACATTTGTTGTATTTATTTATTGTTTGTAAATATTAGATATTATGTCATTAGTATAACTGAATTAAATAATGTTCAAATCTTAACGCATATTAACTTTAACCGTCACTTAAATGATTAGCTTTTATGTAAATTTTACTGTGCAATAGGATGTGGCCTATATTATTTTTCAAATCCTCCGTCTTTTTTTTGTAAATAATTCCTTAATTAGTTATGTTATTTCTTTTTAACTGATTTATTATAAAATATGTTTATCGTTCATTCCAATTTAAATGAGGACTCTAGGAAAGTAGCAACTTGATCATTTAAATTATTGTATTGTATTAATAAAGTGTATTAAATTTGAAAAATTGGTGAAGATGATAAAATAAATTATGAAGATAATATGTGTTTTGCCTTTTGCCTGGTGCCAATCTAAAGATACAATTTCATATTTAATACTTTAACTTTTGGCTAAGATAAGTTCGCAAATATATTTCATGATACGAATAGTAAGTTACTTTTTGAAAAGAAAAGATTGTGTACGCCCCAGTTCATCATCATCATCATATCAGCCAATTGCAGTCCACTGCTGGACATAGGCCTCGCCCCAGTTAATTTTGACAAATTAATAATAAATCATTTTCATTTTAGTTTATCGAAAAGCATTATCATTTTCTGCTACCACATCTCTCAAACTGATGTTTGTAGAGCAATTTTGATCGCCATACTCTCACCGATCTCCGATCGAATGGTTGTTGGTAGCGCCAGCTAGACGCCGCTTCGGCTTGACGGTATTGAGGGATGATAAATGACCGGCAACGCAATGACATGACAGCCGAACCTGCGAGGGCACACGTACCACGTGCTCACAAAAGAGGCGAAAAATGTGAAGGTTGCCTTAGTTTGTAGGTCGGAGTTGCGTATCGGAGGCTGGACCTATAAATCATTCTGTCTGAATATTTCGCTTTATGTTATGATACGGACGGAACGAAAATGCGTTGAAACTTTAATAAAATGCTTTTTCAATGTGTGTATCAAAATATAGCATCGGCAGTGTTTCGGTGATTGATGGATGGTGCCAAGTGAAATTTTGCGCCGGTTCCTTCTTGAAATCTGTTTCATAAAGCCTATTAGGTCAAACTGTCAATAAAAATATTTGCTAAGCGAATGATATTTCTGTAATGTTAATACTTATTAAAGCCGATGAAATTTTTATGCAAAAAATGTTGGGTAGCATCACATACATTACTCAGATCCCAAAGTAAGTAACTAATGCACTTTTATTATGAAAATGTGAAACCACGGTGGTATCACGGCACCCAGATTCAAGAAAATATAGAAAATGTGAATTTCTCTATTGACTCGAACGGGAATCTAGCCCGAGGCCTTAGAGATGGCCTTGTAGACCGGCTACAAAGGTAGTCAAAATATAAAATTCGTAATAAACTTTCTAGCTAGATTATTTTACCTGATGTAAGCGCTGATGGGAGTTTTAAACTGTCGTCACATTTTGCTCTACCTACTTAACTTACGTTTTTTCGAATTCAGCTTAAATAAAATGTGATATTGCAGATAATTAAAAAATCAATGCATGTGTGTTTGAAATATGTTATTATTTTCAAGAAATTGGGTATCAAGTACCCAATTCGACAGAAAAGCATATTTTTAGAAAATAATAATAATATCAAATCAGCCAGTTCTAATAGTTACGCTATGTTTTCAAATAAAAATAAAAACAAAAGAAAAAATGCAAATGTCCCTGTTACATTTGTCGACAGAAGTAACCAGCAACATACATATCCATTAGAATATCGACAAGGTGCGCACTTAGATCAATAGTAATGACGCATGATTGATATATACCCGGGATTGTTGTGCACTTCCATAATATTTTCTTTAGCATAGTGTGTACGATGTACGAGGAGGTATTTATAAAGATGTTTTAGTAAATGAATAAATTAATGTTTTATGCAATAGACCACTGTATAACATTGATTAAACTCTTAAAATATATTTTATAATCTGGTTTTTTAAAATATATTTTCTTCATTTATTCTGCACTAACAAAAATAATGAAATAACTAAACTGTTTTTAAAAAGCAGTTAGACCTATATATATTTGCAAAAGTTTTATTAGCAATATAGCAAAAAACAGTATTCCTGAAATAATTATAGTGTTGCAGATTTTTTAAATTTAAAAAATTATAAAAGGATGTTTATTGATTTAGCAATTACATTATTTAAAATTGTCAAGAACAACCTGAATTACAAAGATCAAAAACAAAGTGCCACTGATAACTGAATAAAATGAAAGAAAAATACTTACCTACATCTCCAGCCTTCACTCCCGACGTCGGACATAATATCTAAAAAACTATTGCGCGGAATTTTATCAGAATTGTCAAAACGGTCACACGTTGCCGATGAGAAATGATTCGCGAGTCGGTACACACCTTAATGCGAGGTATCTTGCTCGTCCACAATCGGATAGACAGACGAACATTAATAATATTACTCATTGTACGGGACAGGACAAGCCGATACACATCGCGATGTAAGAGTTCAGCTAAGGGGATTGTTGGGATGCTTGCACTTTTGGAGTTTTGTTCGTCGTAAGTATTGCGTAAAGTTATAGTTGAGTTCGTAAGTATCAAATCCTGTTTGAGGTTTTAAGTAGGTATTATTTGCTAAGTGAAAAAAGTAGGTATTATTTGTTAAATTTATGTGTGAAACCCACTGACAGTGTATTTATTTAAAAAAGAGGTAGGCGTGTTATCACGTACAGCGCGGCCATTCGAATTTTGCATGTCAAGTTCAAGTTCTTTTGCATGTCAAATGTCATGTTTGAATGAAAAATTGAGCAATTTGCTCAATTTGAGGTAGTCAATTTCCGCGCGCTAATGACCCATCTACCTCTTTTTGCATGCACTATCATTGGTAAAACCGACATAAACCTCAGGACAAGTGAAATAAAAGTTCGTATACGCAAGTATCTTTAAAAATTACCAATTAGTGTTCTGTAGTGTATAATGAGCAAGAATTAGGAACAGACAGAAACGCATGGCAACCTTAAGAGGAGGCCTTAGTCGACAGAGGAGCTGCTAAAGAGAAATATATGGTTGCCGATGACAATGTTAGCAATTTACCTAACAGTACACAGTTCGGTAATGTAGAGTTTAAGGCATTGTAATAATAGTTAACAGCAATAAAGAAAATTTTATTTTTATTGTTATTTTATAGTGTACATGCTATTGGCAATGCTATGTAATAATAAAGAGTATCGGAACTCAGGGTTACGTTTGTTCTAAGCTAAAAAGCTGAACGAACATACATTAGTATTTCTAAAACATCTTATGAGGTCCTTAGAAAAAGGTAAAAACAATTTAACTCGCTGTACCTCCAAGTGTATATTATTGCTGACTCAAATAAAACCAAAGTTTTCTATAGTTATTTGTTAGACTAATTAAAAACCATCTAATATTACATTATTACTCACTCGTACAATAAACAATGGAACTCAATCGAAAAGAACATAAGACTTAACCTATTGAAATTCACTGACATCTACAAAGGCACTGAGAAACTTAAAGCTTAACCCCTATAAGACCTTGAGCTTTGAAAAGCACACCAAGTTTTTTTCAGAAGCTTTAAAAGCACAACCTTATGCCCAAGCGCCACCTAGACGATGCAAACAGAACTCAAATAAAACCTTCGCTTTTTAGTTATTTATATTTTTTACGTGGCGTAGTTTAATTTTTCCTGTAGATGACGTTCTACTAACGTTTGTAAAAGAATAACCATCCTTTTCTTTTTTTCTAAACGAAATATTGAATTACTACTTTTAACATAAAGAACGAACATCAGTTTTGTTAATATGTAATCATTTACAATGTTAAATGTCAGACTTTTTTATTTATCTGCAACTAAAATTGCTATGAGCTAAGGTGCTACGCGTCGCGGTATGTAGCTTGGTTCTTCTAAGAGTTTATAGTCTTGCTATTCCCCGCTAGATGGCGTAAGCATAAAAGCGTTGTTGGTAAAGCAGTTTACCGTACCGATTGAAAGCTCCCTCACTCCCTCCCAGTAAGCTTTCAAAGCTCTTACTACCACTGGATAGCACGCGTTGCATTTTTTTCATTGAAATTGTATATTTTTTCGGCTGAATAACTGTGCCCTTCGCAGGAAAACTGGTAAGTTATTTTTTTACTTCTTTAAGTCTTTATTTTTCAGTGTTGTGGTTATTATGAACTTATCATTATGTACTTAAGGTTAACAAATGAATTAATTGACAAATTTGTTAAATCGATTATCGATGTGTATTGATTTTGCTAATATAAGGTAGGTTTACGGTTTGTTATTGTTAAACCTTTGTAAAACAAATTTTGTTGTAAAAACGGGTTGTAGGTAATTATTAGTACTACTACTAGTTTTTAGGTATTAGGCTCATTACTGAATTTACCATTCGTGTAAAATATTACAATTTCATTTGAGTAAGTGATAGTCATTTTTATTTACTCTTATCATAGGCTTAACTAACTGAAAATGCTTCAAACAAGCTCTTGTCAATATTTGGAATTGCTGTTATAAGCATAGTTTATCCTACGCGCCTCAAAACACTTTTTTCAATGAGCTTCTGTTACATTTTCATGTTAAGCCAAATTGTTTAATAGGCCTAACACATTAGTCAAACGCGTATTGTATTAAACGTGCAAACCCGCTAGCTGTTTTAAAACTAAACCCGTATAATGGCCGTAATCCCATAGAGCCAAATCATATTATGAAAAAAAAACTTTTCTCCGATACTTGCTAACTTTATAATCTGTTGCTGAGTAGCCGATTGCGTCGGCCGTTCTCATAAAAACTGTTGGCGCGTTTATACCTGGCTACCATGAATGGCGGTATTTTGGTTTAAAGGCTGGCCGTTTAAAAAAAGAAGAAACAAAAATGGCCGCAAAGGCACCTCTGCGCCTGTGCTGGGAGTCAGACTTGCGCATTTTGATTGAACGAACGCAGGCCGGGTTCGGTACTTTGGGTTCTCGATTCAAAATAATTACCATTGTCCTATCTATTACCTACTTATTCTTCTTCAGAGATGTCTTATTCTGTCGAAGTGCATCTGTCATGATAGATATACGACGTAGTTTATGTTATTACGAGTTGTTAAAAAGGATTATTATTATAAAACCGCAAAATTCTAAAAGTTTAAAAAAACATTGGCCTCAATCAAGTGGTAAGTTTAAATTCCAAAAAGTCCTGAAGTAAAACTGTTATGACACGGTCGTAACAATGAAATAGTTCAGACAAATTACAATACATATTGTACATCATTAACCTTATCAACTTTTGAAACAGGCTAAAAATCCTTAGTAGGAAAATCGATACTGAATCTCTTAAAATCCTGAATAGTTAAAATCTTCTTATTTGAACTATACGCCACTTCAGATTACACGTATTATTAGTACAGAGAGCAATATTGAGGTATCATGTAATATTTGTCGTAATGGCGTACTGAGAGTCGTCAAATTAATTTAATTTTTAATTTAATCTAATTCTATCACTTTCTTTGTCAATAAAATAGAAAGAACTGCATGAGACTTAGCGAGGGATTAACTTGAATTGACGTCTCTGAGTATGGCAGATAAACTTAGAAAGTAAACAGTTAACTTGAAGACTATGGAGGTATTTTTCATGATTTAAGTACAAGTATACCATGTAACGGTTGTTTTTTGAAAATCTGTTTTAATTCTGAATCGTTTCATATGTACTTATTTTTGCGTTTTAATATATTGGAAAGAAGTAAATAACAAAAAGTAAATAACAAAAAGTGCCTATACATTCATAGACAACTTTTCCCGTAAGTTATTTCTCGAAGTCCGATCTCCAAAGTTTAACTCTTAGTCATTTGCTTCGCTTCTAAAAATTTCATTATTTAGCTGTTGATTTATGCATGACATAATACATTCAATGAGTCACACTCACACTTTACAAGATATCTAAAAAATAACAGGTCCGGCAACTAATAAAAAGTAACAGTGCAATCGCTTAGTTAAATCTACTGGATTACTTTCTCTTTTCAAAATCAAACCAACCTCACATCAGCAGATTAAAAAAAATCTCATACAAATAATATTAATATTATAACTTTTTAAAATGAATGTGACGTATAAATAAAATAAAATACTGGCTGTTTTTCGATAAATAAATAAAAATTGTCTCAATATCTGGCGCAAAGTAAGTTAACAGCCGGCTGTTTCGTTCGAGGGGAGAGATTAAATTGAAATTCCTTTTTTGAATTCACCAATAGGGGGAGGGGTGACGCGGATTGGCTCTGCGCGTCCGAGCAAAATAATCCGTCCGGTTGATTGACGTGGGGCATGCACTCTACAGTGGAGAGCTCTGTATCAAGTTTTGAGATATTTTATTTTTACATAGTTAGATCATTTAAGATTTTCCTATTACTTACCGATGTGTATTATTGAGAAAGACATTTTTAGGATATACATACCATTAACTTTGTCTAATACGACGCTATTGGCAAATAAAAATATTATTGAAATATTGAATAATAGCAACAATAATTGCCATTTAAATTCCAATATGTAAAAATAAAATAATAATAATATAGTTGGTGATAAGTAATCATAACCTTACCTACCTACTTAAAACTCTTAGTCCCGCTATTATGTGCTAACGGCCGACTGGTGTGGTTCGCGCTCCAGACTATAAAACCTGAGGCTGCGGGTTCGAATCCCGCACTGCAACGGGCTAATGTTCATGTGATGAGCATGAGCGTTTGTACTTCAGTGAAGGATGATTATATACGTTTTATGTCTGTATATCCATTATCCTAGTCGTCTCGCCATAGCACAAACTCATGCTTAGTTAAAAATATATTTAAAAGTAAATTTTTATTAGTTCTCCTATTACGTACACTCTCTTAAACACCAAGTTTATACAAAAATATAGAATCAGTTCCTTCACGAATATCAAACACGAAATCAACAAAAGCAACACATGCTTCAATTTGCAAACATTCGATGAAAACTTGACATGGATATAAACCAATAACTTTCGATTCTGTAGAGTTTTTTGGCACGCCACTGCATGTGCTTGAAATTGATCCGGGCCAAAATGCTCGAACTTTATAATAAAATCGAAATCAAATGCCCTCGGCGCGGGTGTATTGAACTTTACTAAATACTTTTGCGGCAATACTTACTTTCGTTTTTAATTTTGAGAGCAATGAATGTAGAACTGAAGAATACTAGTAACTTATTCTCATTGTATGTCAAGTCCCTACTTAAGTAATATGAATCTGTTAAAATACTTATTCTAAAGCTAAAAAAAGATCCTTCTAAATTAGATCAACTCGACCACGCCTTAACAAGTATTAATAAGTCCTAGATTGCCCAATCTCAATGATAAAAACACGTTTAGTTACTTGGCGTAGTTCAGCACAATTGTTCAAGTTTCGTCGCCTTATTCGTATGTGTATAGAGTTCCATTTGGTGGGAATATTTGGTGATAGTGGAATTGTACGTGTGTTGAGTCAGAGACCGTGAACATGAGACAACATATGGCATCTTGTTAGTCGGACATAGGCTATGGTAAGTTTAGTGATGTACATCACTAGATTAGAGCCGTTAGCCGATTAGTCAAGAATAATAACCATTAGTCCGATCCGATTATTTTATTGGGAAGATGTACAAAACAGGTTACAAACAATAATTTAAAAACAAAATAATCAACACACTTAAGTACTAGTTTAGAACCCCCAACATGTACATACTATTGCTAATAACAGGACAATAATTCTCATGCAATACTTAACCACAAGCAAAAATGAACAATGTACAAAATAATTGTGCCATTCATATAAAATCAAAATCAAAACTTTTAGCACTTAGGTTCAAATAAACAATCCATAATTAGGAATTCTTTGATTACGCTTTACCAGTAAAGAAAAACATCCATGCTTGTATTAGGAAGCGGTTGCGGTTTCGAACTCATTTTGTATATTATACAAAATGAATAGACAATGGTTAAGTTATTTAAATCAATTAAAAGGACCTGCGGCTGAATAGGTCATGATTAATTTTCATCTGTCTGTTGAATATAATAGAGCAATGGTGAAAAAACAATAATGCAGAGCTTGGGCTCTTGATTCGTGTAGAGCTTACGCTACATACTGTGTGGAATTTATTTACCTAGTTACGAATAATTAGAATTATTAAATACATAAGGACGGTTAATACTTATCCAATTCGATATTGTTGGAGAAGACTCAACATCATCTCGATTAGGTTATTTATTTTTATCGATTCAGACTACGACTAAGACCTCATCCCTTCGCTACCGGACGGACGTGTCTTGTCGGGTACATAAGGCGGTGTTCACATCTATAAAATAATATGTTATTAAAAAATTCTGTTTTTTTAAATTAATTTTGAAAAAGTAAAAAATATTTTTAGTTTGCTGCTAAAAATATTTTTTACCTTAGAATTTAGTAAATATAGTACCTGTCTTGCTCAGCGATCAAATAAGCCTTTTTTATATTCTTTTTGAAGAGTTTGTAAAATGGATTTAAATTGCGAAAACTATTTAAAAAAAACATGAAAAATGATGTTTTGATTCGAACACCCAATGTTACATTCCCTAATAAAATTAATTTTATGCGAATGAAAATTGATGAATAAAAATATCCAGGGTTCGGCAAAATGTTCATATGAAATGAAAAAAAAAAATGTTACAACTAAAAATATAATATTATATTCCCATGCATTGCTATAAATCTATACAAGATACCACACAGCTAAGCAACGAAAGGGAGTTTAGTTAGATCCTTAAGACATTTATGTGGTACATTTTTTAATGTCATGGTAAGTATAGAAAATGTACAATTTTATCAAACCGTAGTGTAACAATACTAAAAACAATACAGTAAAAGAAAGTACTAGTTACACTTGTTTCGCTTTTTTTTCATAAATTACAGAAGTTAGAGTATTGAAATAAAAAAAAACATTTATAGATGATTTTATCATCATAAGTAGTATATTCAAATAAAACACATTAATTATGAAAATAACAAGCGTTTTAAATTATGTCAACAAAAAACACTTAAACAACATTCAAAAATATTTTTTACACTTTATTTACATATTCATATCTGGTATTGCCTCCTCGGACGGATACTAATAACAGCTTCGAGTCTATTTGGATACTCTGACATCTTTCCATGCTTTATCTATGGAAGTTTTATTAAAAAGGATTAAATTGTGTTTTTAATACTGTTTCCTCTCCCCGTCTCTACCTTTTAAATCGAAGACGGCGACGTAGACCCATAAGGCGGTGGCGTGACGATCGAGCTAGTCATATAGAGAAGACTGAGAGGCAGTGGCCCAAAATCGTGGAGAGTGGAAAAAGGGTACGGAGGCGTTGCCTAGCAGTGGGACACAGCAGGCTTCTAATAAAAATAATAATACTTTTTACTTAAAAAAAACACATGCACACTTCAAGTTATTGCAATTTTAAAAGTATAGTACTAACTTTTGCAAGCCAGTAGGTGTATTTGAATGAAGGAAATATTAGGTTTAGGGTATCATACCTCAAAAGGAAGAAAATCTCCGAGATATTCTTGTCCCGCCATCTGTCAAAACCCTTTATCTCAGGAACGCGTGGATGTTTGTATGGGAACCTCAGTGCGCAAGTCCAACTCACACTTGACAGGTTATTTTAAATCATTTCATGTCAGTGTGAACGCCGGTTCTCTCCTGCCGACGATGGTTACGTCACCCTGACTCGCTACACCTACTAACGGTTTCACTGTCAATAGATACTTTGTAATTTTTCTACAATCTCAACAGGTTTTCTATATTTGCAATTTTAAAAGAATGGGCAGTGAATGAATACTTTTAAAAACTATGGGTCATGTCTTGTCTAGTTAAAGTTGTCTTACCCATGCGATATCTACTTTTGTAGGAGTATAAAAAGCATTATGATAATATAAACTTTAAGATATGTAAGTAGGTATGTACAAAATAACACGACTAAGGTTTCTTTGGTTTAATTATTTATTTCTTTCTCCGGGAATATTTTGAAATTATTAAAATCCCTAAGAGAAAAATACACGCTTAATACTAAAAAGTGACGATAAAGAATAAACTCAATTACTTTTGCTTATTCTAAATTTCATCCTCGGTGTTGTTGTCCAAATAAGTTAATAGCCACACCTCTAATCTCTACCTATCAGAGTTCATACCAAAAGTACCTTTTGTAGTTATTATCGGATTTCGAAAAAGCATCCCCCCGTTATTATTAGGTCTCGCGGAGCTTGTTAACCCCGGGCGTGGGGCAAATCTGAGGAGTTGGGGAAATAGGCAAGTGGGGAAGTGGGGGGCAGGGGGCGAGGGTGTGACGTAGTAGGCCTGTCTGTCGCCGGTCGCACTTCCCTACGCGCACTGTCGCTGCCCCACGCTTCCGCGCCTCTCCGGTGAGTTACATTTTCAAAATCTTTTTTTTAACATCACCAGAAACGGTTTAAGTGGCCAGTATGTTTTCGAAAAAAAAAGGAATAGGTGAGATAGTTTTTAATTAATCTGCATTCTGTACCGTTAGAAAAATTGTTAAAACTAGTATTTGCAATTAATTACATTATAAAATTATTTAGGAAAACAGTTTGTTTATCCGAAATTTCGATGAGATTTTTGTCTTATATATAATTTTTTAAAATGATCCTTTTGATTTCCATTACAGTTAAGCAGAGCATCCAGTCCAATGGGGATTCACCAGATCGATGTTACCATGGTGAGTTCTGTAAATAAGTAATTACTTTGCATTTTACAACCGAAACGGAATCCGTTTACTTAGTTAAGTTAATACTTGTCGGTTTCGATGCAATTTTCTAGTAAACTTTTTTTTTTAAATTTAATAGGCAGACATTTGACCGCAATTTCACCTGATAGTAAGCGACGATGCGGCCGATGATAGTACATGTCTGTCTAGAAGCAGCCTATTCACTCTTTTCTTAAAGCCATTCAAATTGTAGTGTTTAGGGAACTTTTCAAGTTGTATCTTATTTGTATACGTCTACTCTAAAGTAGGTACCAAAAATTATCTTCCAAAAACATGGGAGTTATGTTTCTGCTGTAAGTATGATACGCTTACTTATTAATGCGTATTGCACACAATGGTTAATATTGTTTTTTTTTATATTCACATTATTATCTACCTAACTTTGAAAATTATTACCTTTATCTATAAAAAATAAAGCGCAAAGTCATGAACATTAATGTTTTAATCAGCTGCTAGACCTAATTACGAAAGGGGTATTATTTCATCTCACTGGCGGTTTTGGTGTATGGTCCAAGTAAAAGCGGTCAGCGGGGAACTATTTTTGTTTATTGTTCAATTTTTTTTTGTTTTTGTATTTTTTATCACCTAGTTTTCATTTAAGGATAACATTTTCATACTGATTTGGCTTATCAATTTATGTGCAACTACTATTCACAACTCTATCAACATTTATTATACTGAGGAAAGATGTTTTTTTGTTTTTGTGACGAATAAACTCTAAAAAGTACTGAACCAATAAAAAAAAACGTTTTGTGTAATGCTTTTTTAATTTTAAATTGTTGTTTTTGCATTCTATTTCTGTGCGTTTGTATTCTAAATCTATTCTATTCTAAAACTTCTTCCACCAATAGAATGCTGCCTTATTCCTGGGTGACAGGGGCTACATTTTTTTGAATTGCACCCGTGCGGCACGTTGTGCGGGTTCCTAGTTTATATTTATATTGTAAAAAAAACTTAACTTTACTATTTGACGTTTTGATTTGCTCGGATTAATTTTATTTAACGTATACAAATATTCAAGAAATAAGTAATTCTGTGAAATAGGAGTGACTAAAGTTGTATTCTGCTACTCACTCTTACCCTCTAGGTTAAATACAAGCACGTATAGTTCACGAGGTCCTTAAATAAGAAACCAAAAATTAAAGGTAATGGTAAGACTTGAACCCACGACCTTTGGCTGTCCGGGCCAACGCTCTTACCAACCGAGCTACCGTACAGTTATTCCACCCATACGAAGTCACTGGTCTCTTTTGAATACGTCATTGCGTGTAGTGGCAAAATTCATTCGAGCTGGGTTGCAATAACTTATAAAAATAAAATACCACAGTAAGTGTTGAAATACTTAAATGTATAGTTTATGTCAAACTTCCAGTTTATCTTAACAAAATAAGTTTTATGAAAAACAGTACACATATTTAAATTACTTGTATTAGAATGTTTTTTTTGCATAGACCCAGAGCCGTAGATTAATTCGTAATTCAAAACTCTAACTAAAACACCTAAGAAAAAATATCTGGTATAAAATTGCGACCGCTTTTGCTTTGTACCACGAGTGGTGAAGTTGAAGTTAATATAAGGAAAATGGTGTGCTTACAAACTTCATGCTATAGCCATAAAAGTTTCTATTTACTTTTAAAAGCTAAAGGATTTTTTTCCTATTTTAATTACGTGACTCGGAAGACTTAAGGAATTTATCATGAGCTAATTAATTTTACCTTTGTAAGATAACTTAGTAGTCATTAGTCACTGTTTAGTAAATTGTCCACTGGATTTTAATTCGTTAGATTTTTATCATATTATATAGAAGACTTGATTTTTTCGTCAAAATTGGTTTCTTTAAAATATCTTCTAAAAATATTTTACTCTATTAAATCCCAAAGCATTTCCACAAGCGTACCAGTTTCGGATATGCCAGATTCGCGGACTTCTGACAAATGACAAATGATGACATTTAGGACTGGTGTAGACGGGCATGTTATGATGAATGAAAGTACGAGTAGATATCAGTGAGCGCATAGTTACGCATATGTTTACTGAAGTAGATGGAGAAATCTGTTTTATCAGGAGTTCAGATTTTTGGTATTTTGCTTTAATTTAATAACAACGTTTAATATAGGTATATTACGAAAGGATTCCAAACTATTTAAAGGACTTGTCCTCTTTTTGTATGGAGGCTGGTTTTTTATTCCAAGGTATCACCAACCACCAATAAACCTATATTTATCTTTAAGCTACTAAAATATGAAACACGAAACCATAGAAATCAGATTTTTAAACGCCTCCATTTTTGAGAAAAAATATGTTTTGTAATGAGGCATCATCCATTGATCATTACTTGTATTTCCTGGCTGTATGGCTATGTACCATTGCCTTTCCACTGGTGGAAAAATACTACTTGGTACTACCACAGATTATATAATAGGTACTACTGTCAATGGAATGTCAATTTTGCAATTTTTTTTTTCATGCCTTAATTGGCATAGGCGAAGGTGCGGTTTATGTACAGACAAAGAAAAAAAATAATTTCAATTTTCTCTAAATCGGAGGCCTTAAAAAATATATTAATTATGCAGAAAAACTAGTTTTTGTGAACTCCTTCATACAATATTTAGTTTATTCTGGTTAGAAATATTGACGAATAAAAAACCATTAATGGACAAGTCCTTTAAAGACATTTTCTAAAATTTTAGAAAATATTTAAAAAAACTTTTGACTGTCGGTTGACAATTTGACTCGGGTGCTGCTAAGTTCATAAAATCGCTCTACCATCCCATTTTAACCTTTAGTAACCGTGAACCAAACCCACCCGACGTATGTAATCCGGCAAACTTTGCTCAGCCAATATTGACTCGGCTACCCAGATCAACCTTCGATCAATTACTCAGTCCTCGTAAAAGAACCGTAACAGAGCTTGTATCGAGGGCCGCCAGTAACACTCTATCAAGCTCAGCCGATCCTAGAAGACATTCAAATAGAGGATTGTATTATTTTTATTGTATTATTTATGTTATTGGGCCATGACGGAGTCTGCGCGACGACCCTCGCCGCGTCGATACCGAGCTACCCACTACGCATGTGCGGAACCCAGTCTTTGATAATATTCTGATTTCTCCTTTTATGCATGCTAATGCTTGTTATCAAAAATGGCCTGACCTTTCAGTCTCCCCTTCTCCATTAAAGGCTTTTGACAAATACGCATTACTCGTATCTAAGGGACGTTTCAACGACTCACCACTTGCGGAAGTTAATGGCACACCTTATCAAAATAAAGGTCGTTATTTTCATTTACGATACCGTTCTTACAGGGTTGACTGCTGTGTCTAATCTTTATGAGCCTAGATTCTCTCGTGGCGTAATCTTTCCTACTTATCTTTAAGATCGCACGTAGGTCTCTATAAAATTATATTTTTACTAGCACGTTTATCGGCTTGGGCTATGAAACTAATCCTTGTTACTTGCGTAAGTTCAAAAGCTTCTTATACTAATTCAGCTAAATGTGTTCCCGTTAAAATCTACAGAATGTCAAAATTTTCAAAAAGTGATGATGTCAGTAAGAGTTTACACTTAACTAGAATAAATCATAATTCTATTACTAAAGTAGCTTTCAAAATAATCCAGAATTAAAAATTTCACAAAATTGAAATAAAATTTGCTAAATGATGTACTATTGTGTAGGGATACCCGAACTTTTATTTTGTACATAACGATACAAACAACAAATGAAACAAGAAAATGGTAACAGAATTCCTGCTACAAGATGCTTACACATGTGAAATAAGCAATTAATTAATTATAGTGCCATTACCGCTGTTATTAACCTGCCACGTTCAATAGACGGCAATAACTCAGATTTATGTACCTAATAATTACCTTTACTTACGATAAAGCGCAAGCATATGTACTAAATATTCATTGCGATAATCCTGAACAGGCTTTCCCTCACATTCAGCTTAATAAAAGTACTAAATTCAAATCAGGTGGAATTTTTGCATCGCAGCCAAACGCAATTCTGGCGGTATATGAAACCGCGTATGAAACCAAAGCTAGGGATTTGACAAAAAATATATTAAAGGAAAAGCGTCGGCACCAAAACTCCCCCTTGGGAGAGTCGCGTGACAAACTTGTATCAGAATTAATGTATTTTTATTACTTGGGAAGTTATTTTCATTGTCATTAAAACTTCCAAAGTTCATAAACAGGCCTGTAAATAAATAATGCGTTCTCAAGCATCGCGTGTCTCTGAATTATTGTATTTCGACTCGCAGCCATCCTCGGTGAATTTGTGAATGTAATATTCATAGAATGTTCTGCCTAAAGTAAAAATGATCTCTGTTGAAAAATAATTTGGTTTTACAGTATCTGTTTTATGGTAATTAAAAACTAAGAGCTAACACGAGTGCATAATTTTGAATTCTTGAATTATTAGGTAAACGTACATTTTAAGTTACACATAGTTTGTTGTCACTCTTAAGCAATATCCTTTAGCTTGTAAAATATAACAAGCGTATGCTTGTACGTGAATCCACTGTTCTTTGTAAGATAATCATCCGTATACCTCACGTCATAGCCGAAAACTCAACTTTCACATATGTTGCCTACAGGCTCGATGTTTTCTCTGTCAACAGAGACAATAAATTCTATAGATAATCCGGCTATCTACCTCAAATAGCTTTATCAGCCTCTACAGGTGGCAAACAAGAATAATCTTTCTGATACGATATTATAATGTGAACGCAAACATTTGTTGCGGCAGCTTCCGTTGCCTTAATCTCTTATCTGATAGATAATACTCAGTTGGGCAGAAATAAGGTTAGTATAATATCATCAGTTATCTTCCCAAGATAGGTAATTAGGTATTTCTTATAGTTAGTCTTTAGATACTGTCGGCCAAGAAAGTGACGTCTATCACCTTATGGTTGAAAATCATAGGCGCGTCATAGAACAACAGGGTTAATTTTTCCATACAAAAATATTCTGACATCTACTTCTAATAATTCGACATGTGCATTTCTTTCATTGTTAAAAAGGTATATAAGTCCATGAGTGAGTTCAACCTTATCGCAGTTTGACTTAAACATGACATTTTGTCAAAACTGGTAGACCACTTTCTAGGTCGACCGTACATTATACAAATACTTCAGACCATTTTTTCCGTCAATTGAAGTGCTACTAATATAAAATTGGCAATAAGAATTAAATACCTACTCGTAGTCTCTTGAAAAAACAATTAGCAGCGCATAAATTTAAAGGATTATGAAATGTTTTTTTTGCCAAAGTACTTTAAAAACTTTCTATGTGCTCAAGTTTATAAAAGTACAAACAATTTATCAGAACAAGAAAAACAACATAAAACAAAACGGAAGACGAATTGGCGAACTACTCGCGTTTAGGAAAAATATAGGTACTGTCTATGAAGTTTAATAAAAAGACAGGAAGCGGACAATAAATCCCGTGTCAGTGACCCCGTGACTTGAATACGTTAAATATAGCAAACGTGTTACGATGCATAAAAAATATGCCATATGGCACTCTATCGATATTACGCGGAATGTAAAAACAATCCTGAATACATTACAGAAATTTAAATAAAATGTAGTAGGGACTAAGGGCCGGAATTGTAAAGGAGAATTCAATTTCACGTCTGCAAAAATTTAGTCATGCTCTGAAGGATGAAATGTTTCTGCGTCCACTCCTAAGAAGGACGGTCGCGGAGCAATGTGGCAAAAATGTCGTTCAATTTATGCCCAAATTTTAGTCGGGACTGGTCCCTTTTTGTTGCCATCTGCGCGCCGACCCGAATCTCCAGACAGCTCCACCCTAAAAACCGTTTAGACGTGATTCTTATCCTTTCACTCGCCCGTCAAATCGCATAACGTTATCTCTGTCTAAAAGTTCGAACAGCCAGGACCTGTCGCCCGTCCCTTTTTTGCACACGCGTACAGATTGTTCTATCCTTTCTGAATCGTAGTAATTCGTGTATTTCCGCTTCCCACACGAATGGCAGCCATGTTTGGCGGGACTATCAAGTCAACGCCAGTTTGGCGCGTATCAAGCAGGACGAACAAGGTCGGTTTCCATCAGTGGAAGCTTTTTGTACAATGTTCTATGCCGTGCATCAATCGTATATTTTACTTCGACCATAACTGATGCTTTTCATAAAAAATCATTTCAGGTGGGGTTCACCCTTTAGAGTGCAAAACGGGGAGGATCAGAAACAGATATCAGATGGTGAGCGACCTCATATTTAGTTATTTACCTATATTTTAAGAGAAAAACCGCCAATATAACATGTACATCTTGCTCTTTGCTAGTTATTAAGATTATTTTGGCGAATCTCCAAAGAAAATTTTATTGCTCATTTTTAGAGGCAATTTTCCGCCTAAGTTATTAGCTTCTGGTTGGCAAAGTATAATAAAATATTCCGTTCGCGATATATCATTAACATAATACTTATTGCTGACCTAATAAATCATAAGGGAACTGTGAATGTGAAAGAATTTAGTAGAGCTGAGTTAAGTAGGTAGGTGTACCAACCTTAAGTATTGTAAACCAACGAGAGAAAACAAAACGATGGCTAAAAGTTCTATTTTAACAAAAGTGAGGTAGCATCATAAATGGGACATTCCTGTCGACAATTGAACATCTCTTCTATGGAATGTAAGAAGTTATTGAAATTGTATTGTTCCTTCAGTTCCCTTGGGTCCTGTTCTATTTGGGTAGCTAGAAAACTCAGTCATTTGTGTTCACTTAAGATCCGCGCAGATGGGCCACCGACCATTGCCACCGGTTCTTTAAGTATGATCTCTCTCTCTCCAGTCGGTCCCTTATTACTAAGAATCGTGGTCACTCGAGCCTCTCAAATGGACGATTTGCCTCCATTGATTCCGGTCTGCAGCAGCCTTCACCATATGGTAGAATTTGGATGGAGAGGAAGCCTCTTTTATTTGGTCAGTCCAACGGGTCAGTGATCGACCTCGTGATCTTTTACCCTCAGTATTACCAACGATGACCAACTTTTCGAGTTTGCCATCCTTTTTACACATAACGTGGCCGAAATAGGAGAGTATGCGTTGTAGACATGTGGTGGACAGTCGGGTCTTTATGCCTAGTTGGGAGAGAATATAAACATTCGTGCGTATGTAAGTTAAGTATGATAACAGCAATAAATTTAAAAATCTTATCGAAAAACTGCCGAGCTTGTTATCTGATTTTTAATTGCAAAGATTACCTTTATTGGTTGTCTTTGCACTAAACAAGTTCTAAAATATACACTTGAACCCTAAGTGAAATCATATACATAAGTTGAATTGTAGGATTCAACAGGGTTAGGATCATGTCTTAGAAAGCATTATGTATAAGTGATGACAAAAGGAAGATAACGAAATGCAACATACTTATAACTCGTACAATAGGTTTACTTATAGGAGTTCACCATAACATTAATAATGTTGAAGTAACTTTTACAACCAAATAGATTTAAAATGCTCCTAGCACAGTTTGTCACAGCTGTGTAAGCAGTATTGTTCTTAACTAATACCATTGTCTAGACTCACACATATTCAAAGGCGAATGCAAATGACTTCTAGTGAGGCACTAGCAGTCACCCATCTAAAATTAAATACACGAGCTACTATTTTCAAACCTTAAGATTTTTGCATACGATTATAAAAATCAGTTATGCTGTCATTGATTTGTTATTTTTATTTGTTTTTTTTTCGTCTGTTCTTATGAATATTTATTCATAATTAAAATTTATTTATTTAAACTTTCTGTACAAATTATAAAAAAATGAGTAAATGGCGGACTGAATGTCAAAAGCATTCTCTACCAGTCAACCATATGTGGAACAGAGAAGATACAGTTGGTGCAAAAGAATAAAAAGATAAGTTTTTAACGAAAGTATTGGAAAGTATTATTGTGGAAAATTGAACTTGCACCCAAGTTGATCTTTGCATTTTAAACATTCTTTTTTTTTAAACATAGAAAGAAAACTATACCTATATCCTAACAACACATTCCCTAAAAACTGTAACACATAGTCTTAATATAAAACAAAGTACCTAGTGGTACATGCAATATCGGTGAAAGTAGTTTCATAATCAGTTTCAGGGATTAAGACCCTTACAAAGTCATACCTCAGAAGGTGCAAACTCGCTTAAGTGGGTGAGTTTATATTGTCGACGAGTTGACGAATAACTTCAATTTACCTTTCTTTACCAACCTTTCATAATAGTTAAGAGACGTTAGTTTCTAACCCACCCAATTTGCCACGGCTATAACATCTAGTTTGGAATTAGTGATAGATAGGTGACATGATATAGTGGAGACTAACATTTCAAATTAATCGTATATTTTATTCAAGTGTAGCAATGTCAAAATCATTAATAGTAGGGGGTTGTACTAGGTACTTCTTGCGTTAATATTCATATTATTCAGGGTTAACTGAAATTTCAGGGTATGAAAATTAAATTTTTGTAGTTGTCGGCTAAGTAAGAGTCACTACAGCCAAAGAGAGAGCTGGCGGTTTTTCTGTACCAATTCTCAGGTCTATGGAACTCTTTTCACCTGTAATTTGTTCATTATCACTATGAGATTCATCTAGTTAAATTAAAAGTTCCTGCATTCTTCACGTATGATTTCCTAATGTATGCTCTGTTCGTTGTTGGCACATTCGTATCGTAAACAGCCGACAATTATGCTGAACGGACTAACAAAATGTGTAAATGGAACAATTACCGCTATGAATGTAGGCCTCGGTACAATTAGTGGCTTGCTAATAGTTTTCATCACCAAGCTTCGAGCGATGCGCTCTATGAGAACACATCATACCGAGATCGTCTCTCGTGGTGTCCACATCGCATTTTTGTGAGAGTTTTTAATATTTTTTTTCGGTTCGGAAATTAATAAAATTAAAATTTTCTTTCTTTTGTTCAATTTCAGTTCTGTACCACTAATGTGTTGGAAGATTATTAATTGACAGGTGAGTTTATTTTAAATTTCATGAATTTTGTAAGACAACGGATATTTCAGTAAGCGATGCTTGATTGTTTTTTGTTGGTGACAATGAGATGTGGGTTCACTAGGGTCAACTTTGGATGTTTCCTACTCAACAACAACGGGTATTGCGCAAAGTCACTAAATATTTAAAAATCGACGCTTTGTTTTATCTGTTAGCACATAACTTGACTTTAGACTATAGAGAATCCAATTGTGCATAAATAACGCGATAGTGGTAGTTTGTATAGTTAGATTTGACGTAACTGGGTCACAACTGCAGGCTTCCTGTGTTTCCACACATTATATACGAGGCTTTATATACGAGTGCTTTATATACGAGGTCACATAATAGGTGGACCTATTATGTGACCTGCTTGTGGACCTATTATGTGATGCTTTATATACGAGGTCACATAATAGGTGGACCTATTATGTGACCTCGTATATAAAGCACGAGAAATTTATGTAAACGACTGTAAAAAGTACAGTGCATAAAATGAAAGCTATGGTTTTAAAACGCTGAATTAATTTTAGTTTGCAAAAGATTTAATAAACTCTCCATCTCTTTATGGATCTACTTATAACTTTAATGTGGCTAATTCGTGCCTATGTAGATAAATGCACTCTTCTAATTTTACTTCCGTTTATAAAACTAGCAGTAGTACCAATTTATAATATCTTCAAATATTACATTTTATTTTTACACTATCTAACAGAAGGTAGGAAGGTTGAAATATCCTTAAAGATTGGCTATAGGTTCGTAGTAGAGGTACACGAATAGGCTGTTAGATAAATTATCCAAAAATGTTAGACAATAATACTTGGGTATTTGATATAAAAGTCAAATATTCTTCAACTTGACTACTGAAAATCAACAAAAACCAACTAAGAAGATTCGCTTAGCAACTAGTGGGCTGAGCGCTCAACAGATTTGTCCAACAGCTGCTTCATTTGCCAGACTACGTAGAGCCGTAGATTCCTTCTGGGATTAGGAGTTCAGTTGTTTTAGTTCAACGGCGATCGGGTAGGGGAGGTCAGGCTAGTCTGGTCGGAGGGTCCAGACTGTTCATTCCGTCCCAGGCCGGGGGCGGTGCTCATTGCTTGTGTCCGGAGAGCGCATGCGTCCCCGCGCCCTCTGACCCAATTGCGAGTATGGCGGCCTCGCTACGCCAAAGTTGCCAAACTGACGAGTTCGCACTGCACAGACGTAGTGACGCGACGCCATAGTCTGTGTTTAAAATTAGAATCGATTATTTGACGTCTGTCGCGCGCTCATTTGTTTTAATCGGTGGAGTTAGGCTTTGGAATGAGGCAAGTGTTCGAATTGCATTTTGGAGTCATTAGTTTTGCCATGTTTCTGTATGATTGATTTTGTGTTGCAGTAGAACTGACATAAATCTAGAATATTAATGTCCCATAAAATAACTGTGTAGTAAGTTTGATCGTCATATCCTCCAGATTGTCTTTTAATATTAACGCACTCTACTCATACCCAGATCAAACTATAAATATTTAACAGATAAAACAAAGTTTATTGGTGCGAAAATTATGTGTTCACAATGACTAAAAGTGACGCAACCGCTGAGAAATGCACTCGTAACAATTGTGGTGTACACGAAAAATTAGCATACGCTATCTAAAACGTGGACTACCTTTCGTTGTCATACGCAACGGAATTTTTATCACCACTTTCCCGATATCACTTTTTAACTTTATACGATCACGATTTATCCATTACTCACGTGGACATTTGGTAAAGTCTGGCCCACACAGGTGAGGTCACTTAGAAGACAGAGCACTTTTACTTTTGACGCAGTGTAGGTACATAGGTAAATGAGTTACACAGCGCTTACAAAGATTAGGTAAAAATAATAAAAGGGTTAGTTAGTTAGTTTCTTACCTTATTTGATCGGCCATTTATTGAAACATGAAACTTTTATTTAAGATGGAGCCTTTTTTTCTAAAATGCAGTTTTAGAGCATCCTTGACTATTGTATTTTTATCGGGAAATTTTAAACTAGCCTAGTACTAAAACAATTAAAGCAAAAAAGTATTATCACCCAAAACCTGATTGTCATCCCGATCATTATCAATGTCACATCACCATTTTTTGTGTGTGCCGTGCCTAACTTGTTCAAACAGTGTCGTCCTCACTTGTCTCTCGGTTTACTTTAGTCCACACCAACACAATTACCATGATCGATTACGACAGGTCGCTACCGTCTGCCTCACGGTTAATAAGGAACAATCGGTGGGTGGCAATTCGATTATACAACAATCGATTAGATTCCGCGTTCGTGACACATCACCATTTCATTTCAACCGATCGGTGTTTTGACAATTTTGTTACAAGTTGTTGAAATATTAGGAAGGTTCTAAATAGAGCATAAATTGGTCCAATGTTTACTGGACTTATTATTTCAGCTTTATCTCTTATATTGCAATGCGGAATAGGTATTAAATTTCTTCTCTTATTTATTTTCAGGTCCAGTAAGAGTATGGCTCCCTTGGCAGAAGTTGGCGCAGTAAAGTTATATTATTTATTTTATCATAGTATGTAAGTAAATTCTCAGTGTGCAATTTCAATTTTTTTTCAAAAATTTAATTTAAAACATTTCATTTTTTTTATATATTATAGAGAAACCGTTGTACCTACTAATACACGTACATAACGAATGACATAATCGCCTTGATATAAAATTCCATGACTCATTGACGAAATCAAAGCACATGGCCTATGTCATGAAACTCATAAACTTTTAAAATATCTGCCTTATACATAACTGTGTACCTATAGTACATAGCCTTGTATTACACGCGTCAACACGACGTCATGTACGCGCGTCAATTGGAAAAATTAGTTATATTTTTAGATAGGTACATTGTAAGTTGCCTACTTTTTAACAAACAATAAATAATATGAGTAAAATTCTAGAGATGTTATTATATGAGTGGAATATTACCTATTACAGCGTAGCTGTTACTTCTATCAACTGTATTTACTTGCATGCAGTCGAGATATTTGTCAAACAATCGATGGCAAATGCAAAACAATCAGTACTACTTGATTCGGTTTACTAATTTTAAAACTTTAGACAAATAAAATAGGGGCCAGTATGGTGAATCACTGTCATAAATTCATATTAACCGCAAAGTTATTACCTAATACAAGAGGTATCTAACCTTTTTCTTTATCACTAAAATATCAAAAGGAACACTGACTTAATGACAGACTGACACATCAACGCACAGCCTAACTACTAGGTTTATAGACTTGGAATTTTGCACCATGCTTCCTTTTATTATGTGGGTTACTAACATGATTTTAGAAAATTTGCCCCTTGTTAGGGAAAAAGTTTTTATGATTTCCCCTTGTAAGAATTCGTCAGTTTAAAAAGATAAATCGATAAAAACCTGTATTTAGCTATGGTTTGGTTAGAATAATTTAGGATGACCTATTTCAGGGTCTTCAACTCAACCTTTCTAAGGCGGTGAAAAGGGGGTCCTGTCTACAATAATTATCATCTTTGAATTTGTATTACAAAAGTACCTCAAAATTTTCTTTCGGCTTTTTACTGATTATACAATGTCAGTACTTATTCTGTGACAATGTGTTATGTTAGAAACTTCTAATATGTTATGAAAGTATTTAAAAGCGAATTTACAACAACTTTTATTATTAGTCAGTCTACATTGTACGATTTTGTAGACTCTACAAAATCCTAAAGAAATCGCGTTTTCAACCTAAAACCGTACAGGTACGGGTATATTTAAGCATAAGAACGCGTTTCTTTAGGATTTCGTATGTCTATTAATAAAATTTGTCGTTAATTCGCTTTTTAATGCGTTCACAGAATGTTAGTAATTCGTAATATATCATTAGATAGATATATACTCTTTATTGCACACCACACACAGTATCAATTTACATAAATGTTCATAGAGAAAGGTACAATTTAGGCGGTCTTATTGCTGAAAGCAATTTCTTCCAGACAACTATCGGGTAGAGGACAGTCCAAGATTAAATTAGGTCGGCGGTGAAAACTAAATCGGTAATCGGCGGTGAAATCATTGTATTTTATATAAAAGGCTAAGCTTCTTGCATGCTTTCTACATTATTGGGCCTATTCGGTCACTTTGGTAAGACGTTGTCCGCGATCAAGCCGTCACGATCGCTTTTAGTGTGCTTCATTCCAGGCTATCATCGTAAACGTATAATCGGTCTATTACTATATAATAAATACAACTCAACAATTGACGATCGTCTTGGTGTAGTGGTTCGCGCTTCGGACTACAAAACCAGAGGTTCAATTCCCGCAAAGGGCAAATGCTTGTGTGATGATGCTTGTACCTGAGTCATGGATTATTATAAAAGTATATATGTATATCTATCCGTTATCCTAGTCACCATAGCACAAGCTCACGATTAGTTTGGGGCTAGGTAATCGGTCTGTTTGCTGAAACAATTAATTTATTTAAAGAGGAATCGAAAGTGGAGCTTCTTGAAATCAGGCTTTGCCATGCTTGCATGAGTGAAGTCTTAGGGACTTATAAGCAAATAGATTAATTCATACTAACCAATATTTTTCACCAGAAAGCATACTTTGGAGCCCCAGCATCAATATTAGTGCCCTACATCTACCCTGTAGATCCGAATTTGTTTGAAGTGAGGCGACAAATTCGGTTCTAGAGAGGTTTGTGTGGTGCATGCACTGCAACGATAAAGACCATGGCGGGGTAGAAGATTTAAGAAGAAAGAAAACTGCTGGAAGACATTTTGATTGCAGTTGAAGATGATTTATATAACATCTAACATGAAGTAGGGGTGCGGGAATTTTGAACATTTAAAATAAATTGTGGTAATTTAATGTCAATATCGATCAAGTAGCATAGAAAATTTACAAACACGCAGCCAGTTTGTGATGCCCATTGACATAACATTACAACTAAATACGAATTTAATTTGGAAGGATGAGTGTCCCATATGTTCAAGTCTCCCGGATTTCCTCTAACAATTATATCCCTTCAATGAGCTTAAGTTATCACAAAAGAGGACACTAAAATCTTTTACTTTCTTGCTAGTCATAAAAAATATTTTCAATCAAAGTAAACCCTATAATCTCACTAATTAATAATAATATTACCTAATCTTAACAACAACTTAAGACAACTACTGAATGTGTTTGTTTTGAATCGATTTTTAATACGGGCTTATTATCGTCGTTTTAATCAAATTATTATCAGTGTCAAATGATACAAGTTAAAGCAAAAATATGTATGCATGTATTTGGAACTAAGTACATTGCTTTAATAATAATATCAAACAAAATTAAAAAAAATAACACAAAAATATATTTTAAGCATTACAAATATACAATATTGCCACCAACTCGATAATATTTCAAATAATACACTAATTTCTGTAGAACATTTGTTTTTTACCTTAGATAATTTTTTTATTAAAGCAAAGGTTTTAGCTAAAATAGGTGGCAGGTTGCAGAATTAGACGGTACATTTCGTAAGTGATCGATACAATCATGATATTTCGATTCACTTAAGAATATGTTTCCGTTGCATCGTTACATACGACTATTCTGCGTTTTTACTTCTAATAATTTATTGTTTGCCTCAAGTTCTATGTAGTTTTACGTATTTATCTTTTTTTTACTATTAGGTATTCATCTTTAAAAGTACTGTAACTGTAAATATCGTTGCAACAATTAAAAATACTTTATTTAAACCATAGTTAGTTTCTTTTTAATGTTTTTTGTCATAATTATCTAAAATTAAATAACAAGTAGTGTAGTTATTTTTTCCCAATACTAACAATAGTTATTTTTAAATAATATACTTTGAACCTGGATAAATATTAATTACCCCCAGTGTATTCGTGAATATGTTATTTTCTCGTCAATCTTTTGTGTTACTAGGTACTACATACTGTTAAAATGGACTGCCTCGTTGGTCTAATGGTCAGCACGCTGGGTACTATCCACGAGGTCCCGGGTTCAAATCCCGGGTCAGGCCGAGAGTGTTTGGGTTTTTGTGTCTTGAAATTACGCAGACACAGCTCCGAAGTCAGGAAGTTGGTGGTGTTAACACCCCCGTGCCGTTGGTCCTGCGCCTTAAGTCTACGGTCATGTCGGAGTGCCGTCTCACCGACTTATGAGAGTGAAGGAACAGAGAGTGCACCTGTGTATTGCGCAAACACTTGCACTGTTGGCATACTCTGTTGAGATAGGCCGCCGTAGCCGAAATTCGGCTAAGAGGATATTATTGTTAAAAATTATAAAATGGTTCTATTAAATTCACAGATATTTTAAACGTTATTGACTTTTTATTTAGAACTTCTGCAAGAAGTTTTATACCTACCCTTACAACCTATATATATGCAAAATAAAAAAATCTTATCCGGTTAATACTTACATTACTCGTTTGATATATTAAAACGGTTTAACAAATCTTCCTACTAAATTCATGTTGCAATTTACATTTGTCTAAGAATATACATTTATTAATTCTTACGAAATATCGCACGATAGGTACTCATAAACGACTATCTTTCAAAGATTAATGCATTAATAAGCGAATAAAATTTGAAAGAGAAGGTACTGGCTTCTTGCATTAATAATATAGATAATATTGGGACAGATGAAAACCGGAGTTTTCTTTTAGACAGCGGTAACTTTAACTAAGTACCTAGACAGTTATCCAGTAAAGTAACCTAATTAACAGTTAATTTAAACAGAAAGTTTGGATATTTATCTAAACCTAATTACAAAACGATGAATGTCACACAATAAGGAGTATTTTATTTATTTAGGAGATATTCAGTAGACAGTCATCCTCCTGATGAAAAAGTAGGCTGTGGACTCTTATTAATTAGTACAAAAATACATAAGAGTTGCTACTTTAGGTAAAAAAATCAATACATATTCTGAAAAGCAGATGGTAACATATTTAGTGGCCTCGTGTTATAAGCTTTTATAAGTCTACCCAACGCTAGATGGCGCTTGCTGTGTCCAACAAGCAAAGCTTAAGCAAGCTTAAGACTATTCGACGATAGATGTCGTTAGTGTGTTCATGCTGTAAAAGCACTAATTTCAGAACACAGAGCCTCTTTTGATGTCACATACAGATTACTATTAGGGAATTTGGTTGTACCGTGATATTATACGATCTCGAAATGCCATGCCTTTAAAAATACTTAAAGTTTTGTTGTTTAATAGATTAGAGAACTCTTACTTAAAATTTGGATAGAAAATTAATAAACAGTGCTGATGCTTTTTTAGGAAAATACTGAAAATAATTATTTTTTCAAAGAAAGTCACCTTATAAGACAATAATTAATTTATGTATTTAAGAAAGTATATTATCTTACCAATTCAACTACCTTGAATATTTTTTTGCACTTACATACCACCTTTTTTCAACAAAGACTTTATCTACCAAAACCGCCCAAATTCAAAAACGTTCTATTTCTAGAACAATTTTAGCGCGGGGGGTCCTACTGTGAAAAACATTGTCTATATTTTCGGCAGCATCGCGCTTGCTCTCAGTTTTTTGAAATATGTTTGCTTTGGACTCACAGACCTGGCGTAGACGGAGTCGATGGTGGAGCGGGCTCACCCAGAAGATTTTGACACTGCAACTCACCGACGGAACGCAGCAAGCTAGTTTAAACCGGGCTCCGGTGGGAGGGTAGCTACCAGGCGGCACCTGACGAAGCCTACTACCGCTAATAGTATCGTTCAGCCGCCATCACAAACTGGAATTTGTGTTGTCGTTGCCCACTAGATGGTCAGATCCTTCACAACCTCAAAAAAAAATTGCAGGGTTTCGAGTGATAAGGACGGCAGAGTTAAAAATACGAACTCTGCCTCCCAGAATAGGAGTCGAGGTACCAGAAATGTATAAGGAGCGAGGAAGATTAATGGTGGGTGCAGGGCGGCCGACAACTGCGGGCTCGCGTTTGACGCGCAGGTGCGCTATTTTCATAATTGGCCGACCCAAGCCCTTTCGGCTTTCAGTTCTTGTGTCTTTGGCCATGTGAGCTCTCAAACAGTGAGGCGGCTTAGATAGTGAGGAGGTAATTTCAGCGTCATGCAAAGGATTTCAAACTACAACATAAAACTCCAAACTAACAGCAAATAAAGTTGCTGAAAAATCAACCAAATCCTATCGATAGAATGTTCAATAATTTCACCTGCATTTTCCTTTGCAAAAATTTTACCGCTTTGCCGACAAAGATTCATAAAACCAGCAAACAGTAACAAGAATACTAGGTAGGTGTGTGTGATTTAAAACATATTTACTCAATTTGTTACCTCTTCTAATCAGATAATTTATTACCACTTATAACCTTTAGTCAGTCCTAAATAAGAAGTAACTATCTCATATTATACTTTACTACAGCTAAGGAACAGTTCCGTTTATAAAGTTTTGGTGAAATAAAATCAAATTAGTACATGTAGGTAATATATCTTTTGCTTTTACTAAAAGAGGTAAAGTTAGCTCGTAGAAAATAATCTCTGGTGCTTGGCTCTGGAGTCACCGAAACAAAGGTAATTTAACGAGTTGAAAGCAACATAACTCCTGATTCATTACTATAAAAACCAATTAAAAAAAAAAATTGGACTTCTTCATACAAAGTTGGCCGATCACCGATCGATATTGTATGGAGAAGTCCAAAAATATTTTCGATTTTTAATTTTTAAAATATTTTTTTGGCATCAGTGTTATGAATACTACCAGCCCTGAATCGGAAGCTGTTGACCAAAACAACACCCTGTATTGTTTGTAATTGATTTTTTCAAATCTTCATTGCGGGTTGCTCGCTATAAACTTGTAATATTACTTATTTAAAAATAACGATAGTTCAAATGAAGTATGACCAAAATTAATTTTGACAAATAGTTACTCCACTAATCGCTTCACCTTACACGTGGACACGTAAATCTTACCAAGGGTTCAACTAGCATCTAATGAGCTCAATTAATCACAACCTTAAGGCCACTCGTACTCGTAAGTACTCCTTGGAACATGAGGATTATACGGGCAACTGTGCCAAAACTAACGATCTTGGATTTGATAAAAAAAAAACAAGGTAAGAGACTATTCTAACATCGATAAAAGAGGATGGAAATTCTAGAATCAAAATGAAAGTTTATTAAATGTCTAAAAACCTACATTGACCTATAGTTCTTAGTTTTTATTCCCAGATACATTTTGTACTTAACATATTATGCGTATAAATAATTGCAAAATGTAGATTCTTTTTGCATAAAAGAATTATACTGTCAACGTCTTTATTATAATCAATAATTTTCGTTTTTACTACCAATGTGTTTCCATCGAGGGAACTTCAAAGAATAACTTCTTATATCCTTGTTAGAATTTTATTATACCTAGTTAAAAATCTAAAGACTAGTTTAAGTATGCCCAGAAGTTACTCGTACCTCCATTGAAGATGTTATAACCATGTCATCTAAGTGAAATTAAAAATGTTTAGCTAGTTCGTGTAATGTCAGTCTGTATAATAATGTTTAATTAATTTCAAAAGTATAAGATCAAAGCGATAAAAAGCGCTCGCCTCCAGAATCGAGCCCCCCGCCGAAAAAATTGTGTAACTGAACCGGAGCATTGAAAGCAGGAAGGGCCCCGTCAAAAATTACTATTATACCCGCACATAATTAATGAACTGCTTATTCAAATACATTTAAAACTATTATTCATGCCGTTTACGTTTGAAACGTTCCGACTATTTCTTTGTAAGGACTCCTTAAGGTTATTAATTAAAAATGTTACCGTACGCGATTTTTGAAGAGCCCCGCCGTTTTAGGCGTAGCAAATGTCGGGGTAAACATTGTTGTTAATTGTAATATTGTTACTAAGTAGTTACTGTGACGTCCTACAAGTACTTTATTTGTATTGTGACAATTCATAGTAATGGGTGTAACAGCTCTTCATTTTTAAACATTGGTAAAGTCAGCATATATAGATCCCACTGCTGGAAAAAGGCCTCACCTCAACTATGAAGAGGTACGAGCCCTACTTCACCACGCGGGCTCAGTGCGAAGGGAGGGGTGTCTGTAAGGCAAGTGACAAACCTTACTGTAAGATGTTATCAAGCCGCCCTTGGGCCTCTGACTAGCCTTAACGACTAATACCAACAGATATTAGCCGGGACCAACTGCTTGAAGTGCCTTCCGAAGCACAGAGATGTTTTTCATGGACGTTACTTAAATGGTCGGAATGGTCATCCATCCAATTACGACCGCGCCGTGGGTTGCTTTACTTTTGGTATCACTACCAAAGCGCTGCCGCCACTGCGTCACAAGCACCTCACAGCACCTAAATATTGATAAAATCATTAAAACATTGCATAATCGAAGAAATGATTTTAAAAAACGAATGAAGTTTGGCCAACATTACAAAAACAAATTAATTCAAAAAAACATAAATTTTGTATAAACTGAACTTAGTACACACACCGCGTCAGACTACTCCACTTTGACCTTAAGACAGCCTCCATTCGCTACGTAGTTAAAGCTGTTTTCAAATTTCAAATGGGTAATCTGACGTGCTGCCGAGTTTACCAATATCTTATGTATATTGCTATTAATTGTTTGGCCATTGATAATGTTAAACATTGTCATGATCCGCAATAAATAGTATTTGGTCCCTCAAAAGTGCGTAAGGACAGAATAGTATAGTTACTTATATATACATTGTATATACTCGCATTAAAAAACAAACATTCAGTCTAATGTTCTCTTAGGAGAAATTATTTTCTACTGAAACGATTGTCACTGCTACAAGTAACAAAACTGTTTTGAGCTCTTTTACCCCTACGTTTCTATACAAATATATTGTGGTAACTATTTATTTATTTAGAAACTCAACAGCTTGTTTACAGTTTTCATGACACAAATAAATTACACATTATGACTTAGGTCAATTAAAGAGTTCCATAACATGTATTTATGATTATGTCGTGCTTAGCAAACAACTAGTGCTTTGTGATAGCTCGCCGATAAGATGCACGAGACCAGCAATGTTGGTAAATCGATAGAGAAATAATAGGAATTAATGAATGGATTGTGGGAGGCTCGACATATTTTGGCCATAGAGATTTTCCGGTGCTTTTTGCTACTTTCTTTGATGCGAATATTTTCGCTTTGCATCGGTCTTGCCGCTGAGATATTACTAGGAAAGAGAATTTATTTTATCCTACCTATTGTAATTAACGTGTTCTTTCTTATGCTATCTAGGTACTTATTACGTAAGTGACTTCCAAATCATTTTAACTTATCTTCAAAGAATTGGATGGATAAATTGGAATGGTCTCATTAATTTTCCATGTTTTCTCACCATTACCCTAGCATAGTAACGAAGTGTGACTGACCTTGGTATCGATCATGATATAGTATTCACTTCATTAACACAACGCCTGGGAAAATCGACTGCTGACTCTAGCCCCCAATCCCCTGGCTCTTTTCTATACAAGTACGGTTTTTCGATTAGGAACTAAAGCCTATTGTTATTCAGTTTGGGTGCATGTACGCATGTATGACGTCTATCTAGTTATACAGTGCAGTGCCTTATTCAGTTGTAAAAGGAACGAATTTGCAACGAAAATGTGCTGGCAACTGTACATTGGAAGGGTTAACGGTTAATGTTAACTATTGTGGATTATTTAGATTCGCACATAATGTTCTGAATCGTGATGTATAGTGCGGTGCATGGTTGAATATCTGTATTGCATTATGATACTTATTCATTTTGTTATTTACTTAAGAGAAAATCTCATGGCGGCCGGCAGCAACTAGATGGAGAAGCATAGCCGAAGAACAGATGGAGTGGCGCGCCTTTAAAGAGGCCAAAGGCCAAAATCCATCATTGGACTGCCGCAGCCGAAAAATGCAGAATATTCCTATATAAAATATGCTTTGGCAAGATAATAATATGTTAGTAGTAAGGAAGTGTTGTTTTTCCAAAAGTAATCCCACTCCGCGGAATATCCCGAAAACGCATCGCTTAGTTTAAGCGCGGGGCTGTTTAAAAGCGTTGGGCTGGCGGCACGTCAGTAAAACCATCGACATTTTCAACATTAGTAAGGGCGTGAAGACATGCCTCGGTGCAGATAAAGAGCACCTCTTTTCCAGTTATAATAAAGTAAGTAAAGTTTTTAAACCAATTATTTACATCGACTTACCAACTGTTTACGAACCATTCAACTGAAATTAATCTGATGCGTCAATCTCATTAAAGACGGGATAATATTAATACAATCATCTTCATTCAAAACATATAAAACTGACGTTTTGATATCGAAATCCCATTGCAACATTGCACAGCGAACTTTTAATCAAGTCCTGGAGAAACGATTTACCACAGTCAAAGAGTAAACATTGAGAATCAGATAAGACTCTTTGTTTTTATTTCAGTTTTATTTTTTATTTTGTTTAATATTTGACACTTAGGTATTAGAAATATTTATGGACATGCACAACAAAATAGCAAAATATACCTTGACTGAAATATGTAGGTAAGTTTAGCTTAAATTAGATACTTCAGAGACACAACAACGCCATCCATCTGCTTTGGTGCGTAGTCTCCGCCCTTTAAGACGATAAACGTTTAAAAAAATTAAGACAACATTGGGTTCTCGATAATAGTTATTGGGAAATAATTCCCAACCTAACAACTAACGAAGCAAATTGATGTCGAGCTATCGGCCGGAACAGAAGAAAGAGAACAAACCAACGCGCCATGCGTTGGTTTGTTCTGACATACATTAGCGAGCTCTCGACAATGGCAGATGACGTCTTTAATTTCTGGGATGAAACTGACTTGATCTATCTCAATCTAAATTAGTTCATTTAAGCGTGAAAAGGTGGCATGGATTAGCCTTCTAAGTTTACGTAAAAGTAGAAGCTTACGGATGATTCGCATCTTTTTTTAATCATAGGGAGGAACCAATCACTTGGACCTTCTGTACATGCCATGTTGTTTGACACGCATCCGCAGACGTCGGCCGGCGCCCGCCGTCAGCGCACCATTAATCACTAGTTTTAGTTGCACGCTCTGCACAACACCGCACCGTTTGCTTGTGGCCGCCACAGTACTGTGTAGGTACGTATTGCTTAGCTTATGTGACTATGATGGTGAAATACTAAGGTGACTTTCAAGAAATTTAACTAACAATACACTAATTTATTTTGCACATCCCTAACCCAGACCAAAATTTAATACAGACATTACGTACAGCGGGCCTCGCCTTAACCTTCCCAAATCTGTCAAAATATCTTAAATGATATGGATCTCTATGTTATCAACATAGGGTTGAAATATGGTAGCCGAAATTTGACAGATAAAAAATAAAGTAAAATAGTAAGTGAAAAAATATAGTCTATAAACATCCCACTGCTGTGCAAAGGCCTCACTTCAACTATAAAGAGGTATGAGCCATACTCCACGTAGTGGAGATCTGTAAGGCAAGTGACCAACCTTACTGTGAGATATTATTAAGCCACCCTAGGGCCTCTGACGCTTAGCGTGCCGCATGCCGCGCATGATGTGATAGACCTCACTAATAAAATTAGTTGGAACGTTTACCTGTTCAATCACGACAGTACCGTGATCACTACCAAAGCTCCGCCGCCACTACTCCACAGGCATCAACTAATACCAACACATACACACACATTACATAAACATTACGTAAAATTAGATACAATACTTACTTCAAACATACCAAACAATAATTACGTCCAAATTAAGAGGACCACACGTAGGATAAATCATGCCCTCTAATGACCCTGGCGCTGGATTTCAGTGGACTCTTACAAAATGTGTAAAAAGGTATATAAACTTGGTCTCTGAAATGTACATACATAACTTTAATTTCAGGCATAAACCACCTGTAGTAAATTACAGAATAAATTATAATGTTAAACAACGAGATGTTGATCTTTATAACGTTGTAGCAGCAACATATAGAAAATATTTAAAATAATTCGGTATCTAGCGTGCGGTACAATACAAGAGATCATTAACACTAATTAGTAGAATCATTTAGGTTCATTAAAATAAAATAACATAAAACCCACAGGCTTTCACAATTATTCTGTTTTTTTTAAATAGTTTGTTTCTTTAATTTGATTTATATGTTTTAGTTTCATAATTGCAAAATTATTTAAAGAATCTAAATAATTTTGCAATTAAGAAGTTTTCTAAAAATTATAAGATTTTATAATATGATTTTTTAAATAAAAGTCTCTATGATGGTTTACAAATCGGTTGTATGCAAAGCTGCTATGAAAAATGTAATATAGCATTGCACAAATTGCAAAATTGTATTCAATGACAAAACAAGCATTTTGTGTTGCAACCGTCAGTCCTACGCTGTAATGATTAAGTATTGCCGTTGTTAGTAGAACAAGGGTTAATTTGCTGAGTCAGTACCAGGGGTGGAACAGTAGTTAACGGCTGATATGGCACCAGATGGGATATTTGTTCGATTTTTGTTTTGTATAAAAAAAACTAAAAAAGTATGCATGTTTTAAATACTGCAATTATGCTGATTTGTTCTACTTTATAATAACTGTAAGGAGGTACGAGCCATACTCCACCACGCGGGCTTAGTGCGGATAGGAAAAGGATGTCTGTAAGGCAAGTAACCAACCTTATTTATTTGGAACATTACAATATAATATTATTTATTCATTGCCCCAAAAGAGAAAAAAGAACTTCGGATCATGTGAGCTGATCATAGCAGAAATTTTATTATAGCAGCTCGATGTCATAAAAGTGGGTCATTTACATACTTAAGTTTTCAAGTTTTGTCACAGTTTTCAACATTTAAATACCCATCTTAATTTTGATGTATTCTGATTTTAAAAATAGATATGCAAAAGAGGTTGGTAATGCATGCACAGAGATTTTATTGTAAATGAAAATGAAAACAGCATTCGCCTTCCCCAGCCTTTAAAACCAGGTAACTTAACCCTTTAAAGAACATTTACATGCATTGGACACAATTTGCATGCAACTGACAAAAAATGGCAAGCTTCTAAACAGTTTGTTGTTGATTTATTGATCTATACAACCCTTTTGCGAATTTCGACTACTGTTCGTCTACTGTTACGTTCGTCGTCTACAATTATTGTCAGTTTGGCGCATAATTTATGGGGCACATAGGTGGTTTCAATGCTACTGCAAGTCACGGACCTTTGTAGGTCAGTTACTGTTTTCCTACATCGAAGTAGTAATGGCGTCTTGACAGTGAATCTCAAACTTTTATAGATCCGTTAGCGAGTTGTTTCTAGGGTTGAAAATTGCAAAAGATACATTTTGTTTGTTCCGAAACTTTGTATCTTTCCTGTAAAATACATGTATTTTTCGAAAAAAAAAACAATTGCAATTTGTAATGTAATCGAATAAATAACTCGGTTAATATAAAATAAACAGAGTACCTACTTGAAAAAAAAAACAAAGAGTATATAATATATATATTTGTTTAAATGTGACATTGTTTATTTTTATAAATCTACATTTTATTTTATGTCAACTAAAATATCCAAAAAGGTAAATATTTTTTTTCGTATAAAATCGAATATCCAATTTTTATAAGGCCTGACCAAACCCACAAAAAACGATCGAAAACTCATACAAAAATCTATTGGGAATATTTTATAACTCTAAAATTCAAGCGACCATTGGAAAGCCTAAAAAGCCAATAAATGCGAAAAATACAACGTAAAATACATGTAAAAAACATAAACTATTGAAAGATTCAACCGGAGATCCACAAGTAAAGTTTCTGTATTATACTGAAAAATACAGAGGTTATTTGAAAGATACATGTATTTTACATGTCATTTTCAACCCTAGTTGTTTCATATCGGTAGTCTGATTCGAAATTGTCGTAGGGAAGTTTAATACACGGTCGGCATTTCAAATTCAATTTAACTATTTATGTAGGTAGGTTAGGTTTAGTCAAGATTGGTGTTTCCAACTTGAAAACGATTGTAGTTCCATCGTAATAATAACAACGGGTATATAATAATTTAACTCACTGAAATAAAAGCTATATTCAGTTTATTTGGTTGATTTTGCTATATGTTGGATACCTAAAACACCTAATACCTAATACAAAGTTGCTATTGGGAACATATTGTATATAAGATACAGTAAAACAGCAATGCCTGACTAGTTTCAAAGTGTATGTATGTATGACAGTCGTTAACTACTATCTTTCATTTAAGGTGGTCGTGCATTGTTTGATATTTACCTTAAATCGAGTACAAAGTACTCTAGTAACAAATGCCAAAACCGCTAAAATATCTCAAAAACCGGGAGGCAAACTTTCGAAATGAAAATCGAAAAGTTTTAGCACCGCAACCAAACACCGTGGCATTTCCTACAATAGCTCACTAATGATCGTCTTAACATTCAAATCGCCCACGCCGCCTTTTGTCTCCAAGATCGGTGCGTTTTTCATACGCTGCCATTTTTCAAACAGCACGATACGAACGTTGACTGAAGGATCTAGGTCACCGATTGTTGCGAGAGACTGGCGACTAGTCGGGCGATTATTGAAATTTTCAGCGATCAAGGCCTGTAGCCAAGTGGCAATTTACTGTCAAGTAAATTTTGTTATCGCTAACAAAATGTATGAAACTGGCATAAGCCATTGAAAAATCACGTGACTTTTGCATACATGTTTTGACATTTCATTGGCGATAGCGCAGTTCGCTTCAGATTTCCAGACGATTGCCATTTGGCTACGGGCCCTAAATTCAGATCAACTTCTTGAATATAAATAATTTTTTGGAGAAATTTAGACTTATCTTCTTATCTTTCGAACCAAGAAGCACCTTGACCTCATAGTATATTTCGTGACACTTTTCAGTATTCCTTGAACTTCTAATTGCAATAGGATATGAAAATGTGTCATCACCCCGCCATCAAACAACGACATAAAAATTTAAGTAGTGTGTATTTTTTACTTAAACTGACCTAATAAAAACCCTATCTTAATTTAGATATCATGATGTAATTATATTTAATTTAGTGGTTCTGATTGAGCAATTACACTTGATTTCTTCCAAGTCAAACGTGCCCTTTTTTAAAGCAAGTATTTTTCCAGTAGTTCGGAAATTAGTAAAGATTCTTTTACCTAATCTTGCGATCATTTTAAAAGTTGTTCTTGTGGCTTTGCTTACGACACAAAACATTTAAATGAACCATTCGGTTCATGGGCACGCCTTGTTTTGCTACTGTTAATTAGCAGCTATAGTCAGTATGTTGACGCAATACAACTTTACATTGTTACCTTTGCTATGTAGGTATATGTCTAAAGTTAGTAACGTAACAAAATAAGTATGTTATACGCTTTCGTCATTCTGATTTTGTTGTGTGATGTTTTGTGATCACCTGATTATTATTTCAACGTCATTTTTGAGATGTCATCTCTAAAAAGGTGTCATTTTTTTAACTAAATACTAACCTGAGTTCACCAACTTTTAAACAGCCGGTAATCATCAACAGACGGTTAATTTGTCATTATTCCCATACAACATATGTTAAATAATTTTAAATCAGCTGATTAAAAATAATACATGTGTTAGTGAACTCCAGGCTGAATAAAATACTTGTGTTACTTTGTTGAATAATAACGAGGCTCCGAAAGGAAACGATAGGTTATAATTATAAAACAATTAATGTAGATAAATTTTAATAATATTAATAAATAAAAATATTTCGACAAATACACCAATTACCTAGCCCCGAACTAAGCGTGAGCTTGTGTTATGGTGACTAGAATAACGGATAGACATACTTATATACATTATAAACATTCATGCCTTAGGTGCAAATGCTCGTGCTCATCACACAACCATTTGCCTCTTACGGGATTCGAACCCGCAAACACATTATCACAAAATAAATAATAGTATAATATGCAAAACATTTCAAAGGCACTTTTCAGTCTTTTTAAATGACACATTTATGTCTAAAAATATAAATAGATCCTATTATACTCAGACTACTGTGAAGTTATTCAAAGAATTCTCAACCATTTCCTTACAAATCTGTAGCAGGCATTTCAGGACTGAAATGATGTAGGTCTATGAAATAATGATGATTTCATTTTACTTTATAAAACTAAAATAATAGTACTTTAGTAGTATTTATTTATTTCAAAAGGTACACTAACAACAAGCCGTATTTATATAATACACTATGTGGAATCTTAAAACTAACTTTATATATGGATGCCAACTATAGGAGTACACAGCTTTGGGTAGTAATTCACATTACGAGTTACAAGAGTAATTCATATACTTATTAAAATATAAATAATAATAAAGGTAGAATTCACGCTAACATTACCTGTCACAACAATAATAAAAGCTGAAATAATTTATATAAAATATTTTTATTGGTACCTAGTTTTGTTACAAGGTGGAATAAATAGCAGATTCCGTTTTTTAATATTTAGTAGGCAGACATTTGACCGTGATCTCACCTGATGCTAAGCAAAGTTGCGGTCAATGATGTGCCATGTCTGTCTAGAAGCAAAACTTTTTATTTATTTCGGCATCTTGCAATCGATCAGAATTCACATTTCAGCTGTAACACAAGCATATGCTAAGCATGAACTGCGTGACGTCGGAACCATGTGACATCGGTTCTATTAATCACGACTCGTGTCCCGATCCGGTGCTAAATATAATCGTAAAATCAAAGAACATAAAATTTACTTCAGTTCATTAATTGGTTTGTTTATGCGCCTATAAATAAATTTCTGTTAGACTAAAAATAAAATTGGTTACCTTACTTTCCTTCTTTTGGCAGGCTAACTCGATTGCTTTCAAAAAGCATTTGTTTAGGAAAAAAAATGCTTTCAAACTAACGTTAATAAAACGATGATAGCTCCCAAAATAATTTTTAAAAATCCATTCACACTGGTATAATACCATTGCTTAAGAATTGCAATTTGTAATAGTAATATCTTTCAACTTATTTGATAGGCCTGCAACAAAAAAAGAAAAATAGCATTTAAACTAACGTCGGAAAAACAATTATGGATGTCAAAATAATTGAAAAATATCAGTTTATATGTCATTGCTTTGGAATCGTAATCGTTATCGCTCTAGCTTCAAGTCAGGGATTCAATACAATGTTGCTTCCACATAACCACGTCTTAGTAAGTATGTTTATCTGATGATGAACCTGGTATACACAGGAAGATGTAATTAAGTAAATCTAGCTCAACAACAGAAATAACTGTAAAATAAAAACTACTACTGGATTTCATGACCATAGTTGACAAACACGACTCTTACATACGACATTATTATAACTTTAATAATCACAAAACAAGAAAACAAGTAGGTAGGTAATTTGTAAAAGTAAAAATAGCTGAAACTCTATATTTTATGCTGTAACTTTCTCTGAATAAATTATGTACAACGACGAACATTAAAAATGGACGCGCCGCCAGGAATACTTTTATATTACCTTTTTGTTACCTAGCATACACAAAAAGAAATATACTTAATTAGCCATGCTGTTTTACTTTTACAAAGGGTCTTAAAAATATCTAAAAAACTCGAAAATACATGAGAAATTTCTATAACAACATCATCAACTATAAACGTCTAAACCGAATTGTATTGTCGATGTGAAAATGGAAAAATCGTCTGTCCGTCTGTCGGAACGTTCAATGGCGCAATTTCACGCGTCATAAAATATCTCCGTAGAACCCGAAAACTTCGATGCGAGATAAAAATGAATCGATGGCGTCCGTATCGAATAAAATTAATCGATTTGTTTCTCAAATCGACGCCGTTTTATTTTTTCACGCGCGACTGAGGAGTATTGATGACGAGTCCTGTCAGTGATCTTTTGGCAGTTTTTAAATTTTTAACGCTATTGTAACTACTTGCATTGTACGTGTACGTGTAAAGCATATAAAAAAAAAAAACTTTTATACAATTATCGTTGCTTTTAATCTGGTTTCATATTACATACGTTTTTTTTCTAAAATCCATACTAGTGCTTTCCAAAAATTGCATTTTTTGATGTGCAAGTACTACTAACTACTTTTGTATTTAACTCTAACAAAACTAAAAGTTGAAAACGTAAAAAAGACATAGGTTGAATAATATAACAATCATAAATATGATTATGTGTTTTCTTCTTTCAAAGTTCAAAGCGGCAGCAAACTTATCCTTCACATACCCAGATATATGCTTTCACTAAGCCCGCTATCACAAACCAATCCTCTCCGCTAGGGCACGTGTTAATGCCCTAATTCCCTCGGGGCAAGTGGTCATCGTGCCTTAATCCAATGGAGCAGTCCCAATCAACACTTCTGGCGAGGGGACAATCATTCCACGGGGACAGGCCTTGGCAGGGGAAGAGAGCAGGAGTCAGAGTGGACGCGTGACGAATCGGGGAGTGACGGAGGAAGAAAAATGAGTCGAGGACCCTTTTATTTACTTTTCGTTTTAAGTTAATGAAATATTGCTATTTATATTAGTGTTTCTGGCGCAGTGGCGGCAGCGCTTTGGTAGTGATACCAAAGTTAAGCAACCCCACGCCGCGGTCGTGATTGGATGGGTGAACATTCCGACCATTTAATTGACGTCCATTACAAGCATCTCCGTGCTTCGGAAGGCACGCTTAGCAGTTGGTCCCGATTAATATCTGTTGGTATTAGTCGTTAAGCCTAGTCAGAGGCCCTAGGGCGGCTTGATAACATCTGACAGTAAGGTTTGTCACTTGCCTTACAAACACCCCTCCACCAACCCGCACTGAGCCCACGTGATCGAGTATGGCTCGTACCTCCTCATAGTTGAGGTGAGGCCTTTCCCAGCAGTGGGATCTAATAGGCTGACTTTACTTTTACATTAAATATTTACCTAAGCCCGTTGATCGTTCTACTTTTTTAGAATTTTTGATAACTACTATTTCCTAAAATGCGAACAGAATATTCCGAGGTCATCACATAATCTGCCGCGGGCGTTTATAGAACATATGCCTCCCCAAGCATGCTAGATAATTAGGTTGTCACCTTTTGTAATGAACTTATTTAGGTAGTTCAATGAACTGCAGGACGCAGTGCTATTCAAATCGTAATTGCATATTTTTGGATGAAGTCTAGAAGTCTTACTAAGGCTCACTTGCGCCAGTCCGGATTAGCTGATTCGGACTTGTTAAAGGCCTATTATCTGAGTTGAAAGTCTGGATTAGTTTATCCGGTAAGTCCACTTGATAATCCAGACGTGCGCAAGTGGGCTTTTAACCCAGACAATAGGCTTTGAACAAGTCCGGATTAGCTAATCCTGACGCAAGAGGGCCTAACAGTCTGGCGAGTTTTACATTGTCTAGAATTAGAACAAACCTACATAATTAATTACCAAAAACAAAACCCACGGAAAGTTTCACTAAACTCATTACCAACTTCACTTTTAGTTGTAATCACGCCCAGGTAATGATCCTGGCTACCCTTGGTCAGTTTTAATTAAAAGGGTCCATAGTCCATTAATCCGGGGTTTGTAGTCGTTGAGAGTCTTTCTCATCCCTACGAAACGAAATCCCCAAAGTACTACATTGTCCAGCATATCCAATTTAGTTGACCTCCCACGCCCTACCTACGATACTGAAACAAGCGGGCCGGATGATAGTTGGCCAAGTTCCAATTATTTCTATTTTCAGCAGATATGATAAAACATATTTTATCGGTCATGGAAGTAGGGTAAATTCTTGTATTGTTCAAACTTAATGTAGTGTTTTACAAAGAAATCGAAATAGTGCCTACAACTTAACTGTCTGTATTTTTATTTGAAAATTTAGTATCACTGTCTAAGATCGTCGCTGTTGTGCAAGGAACAATTTTGGTAATAGATACTTGTATTATAAATGAAATAAGGCAAACATTTTCTGCTCATTACATACATTTTTAAGCTTGGTTGTAAATAAAACTTCATCTGAAACTAGTGATCACAATACACACAACGTAGACAATTAAATGTATAATTATGATAAAAAGGAGCAAAGAAGTAATGCGGTGTTATTTCTCATAGGATTTTTTTATACTCAATAAACTTTACATATAACTTGGCTCTTTTTTACTTGATATTTCCTAGGGGCCAGACCCAAATGTTTGATAAGTTGTGTATAATTCAGCGAGGTTTTACCTGATGAGAGGCGGGTTTAATTGAATTAAAGATTGTTGATAAGGCTTTTCATTTGCCACGCGCCGACGACATTTCATTAAGGGATGGTTATTGATTTTCAGTAGCAAGCGCCGTCGAATGGAAAATTTATTGTAACACGGACATTTTGTAAGAAAAACTTGGCCATAAAATTAAACGTATTTATATTTTAATTATTGAGGAATTTGTGATTGATTGTTGAATTCATTTTTAAATTCAGATCCACTTGCCTGGGTCAACCCACAGGGGTTGGCCAGGGCTGATTTTTTTTAAAGTACAAGTTGTAGCTTAATAGTGGGAATGATGATGTTTTTATATTATTGCATGTCGTTGTCACCTATAATTAAGTTTGCATTTATTGTGTAACTGTATTGTTAGTGTTCATTGTATGTTTTAATGTAACCTTGTTGGTGATCTTATAAAATAAATAAAATAAATTTGTGTGGACACAGTGAAAGTTAACATTCTACCTCTGAATCCAAAATAGCTTTACCTTTTGGCTTTTAAATAGCTTACAGCATCAGTGATGCCGGAATCTGCGTGTTCTGCATTTCTCTCAAATTGAACACAGATCCCCAAATAGTAATCATTAATCTCCAAACCAAATTGGAAAAGTGATCTCAAAGTGGCATTACGAAGACACTAACGTGCGTGAAAAATAAATGAATACACCTGCACGCAGATTTGTTCAACTAATTCATTTAACTAACTCGTTGCTTCAATCAGTAAGCATCCGTTCCTCTGATTAAATTTCGGTGCGAAATTGATGGTAGTTAGCAAAGGTCACACCTTTCACACCTAATATAGAACTTGTTCTATATTCATTAAAGCTTTTGAAAAACAAGTTTGAATAGAAACGGAAACGAATTGGGCAATGAAATGCCTAACCAGAAGAGCCAACTCATTCCGGAATATGGGAAAAAGTCGAGTACAGTATTTTTTGTGTGTGTACCAATAATGACAAATCATAAGTATTGCAATCCTAAAACTATACTTATAAGCTTAGATGTTGAAAACAGAATCCAAAGAAGAATAAAAAAATCGTTTCATATCATTTTATATACAGTGTGTCCCTGGATAAAGTGCAATCCCGAAAAGGGATGAAACTAGACCATGAATCATTGACTAGAAAAATATTAAAAAAATATATAAAAAATATTAAAAAAATATAGTTATAGGGCACATTTTTTTAGTAATTTGAAGTTTTTTAAAATAAACGTCTAAAAAAATCATTTTTTTCATAAAAATACATTTTTTTACCCAAGATAGTTACTTTTTTGCGGACTATTTATTATTTCATGGTCATCGCCAGGTATTAGGCATACTATTTTTTTTTTCAAAGAAATAGACCCATTATTTTGGAAGAAATCAATACTTTTGTACATAGAGTCCTTAATGAAACATGAAAATCTTGAAATACCAATAAATCCTACAATAATTTTTTATATTTTTTTTTAATATTTTTCTAGTCAATGATTCATGGTCTAGTTTCATCCCCTTTCGGGATTGCACTTTATCCAGGGACACACTGTATATGAAATCAGCTTAACTTATACTTATTTTTATAACTTAAGCAATTATTTTGCAAGTTTTTACGAAATCAAATTGATTTTCGCTTACAAAAATTAATTGACTGTGTCATCCGGTGGGACTCGAACCCACGTCCCTTCGCTATCCGGGCGAGTGCTCTTACCAACTAAGCTACGGAGGACGTTAGTCAGACGACGAATTTTTGTAAGTGCTTGCTATGCCAGTGAGCCGGCGTTCGAAAATAATTGCTTAAGTTATAAAACTAAGTATAAGTTAAGCTGATTTCATCTTAACTGACGGTTAAATATTTGTAAAAATATTTCCATCGGATACATGCGGGTGCATTCCCCGGGTATTGATGAAATCGAACGCCGGCTCACTGGCGTAGCAAGCACTTACAAAAATTCGTCGTCTGACTAACGTCCTCTGTAGCTTAGTTGGTAAGAGCACTCGCCCGGATAGCGAAGGGACGTGGGTTCGAGTCCCACCGGATGACACAGTCGATTAATTTTTGTGAGTGAAAATCAATTTGATTTCGTAAAAACTTGCAAAATAATTGCTTAAGTTATAAAAATAAGTATAGGTTTTAAATGGGTCTAAATATTAACCGACAACAGAGGAATGAATGACACATTCGTGACATAACCTAATAGAGGAGCGCTTTTCTAATTGGCTAGCTAATAGCTTAGTCCTGTCTTAAACCCGGTAATAAGTTTTTGGAATAACGGGGCAATTGTCTGTTAATATGCCATAATTCCCATACAAAAATGTCAAATAATTCTAAACCGGCTGATTAAAAATTAAACATGGGTAAACTCGACGTTTAGTTTAGTCCCAAGACTACTCCCAAACTCCGAAGGAATGCTTTTAAGTACTAGTGCATCACTCTCTCGTTTTCTTATTTTCTCCGTGGATACATAATTTTTCTAGGAGGCTTGGGGCTTATACAAGGGGCCAGAAAAAGAAAATTTTATTTCCTTATTAACCCGTCGCACAAGTCTTTTAAATTATAAAATTCAGATGTGTTGGCTAATCTATTTATGCTACAGGTGAAATTTCGACATACTGCTGATGGAAACTTGTCAGTCATCTCATTGGATGCCGCTGACAGCTGCATTGTGGCTACCTAATAATAACAAAACGGTCGTGCCACACGATCTCATCTGTAATTTCGACGCGTCAAGAGCTCGAGCTGACGAAGACCTGGATACTGTCTAAGTAGTCATGAATAGCTTTAATCGATGTTTGTGGGTCTAACTTTTCAATAAAATGTAAGTTAGGGCCCCTTGACAATATGCGATTAGGGTTAACAGGCGCGAGAACAGACACAATTTTTTTTTTAGTTATTTCATTAATTATACATTCTACAATGGGTTTTAATTATTCTAAATTTTTCATTAAACGCAGATTTACTAATTTCAATTAAGATAAATAAACCTGTTCTCAATTTATTATTCTGTATGAAACCTCGACTTATTCGCTATCACAGACGCTATGATGAAAACACTACAATTGCCACGCAAGACAGACACCAACTCCGACCTTATGTCGAAAATGCGCGACAACTCTACAAATATGTCGACTTGTAAAAATATTCCTGTTTCACGACACAATTGTCATAAATATTATGATACTGACAATTTTCACATAAATGCTGGGAATGTTTACAATTTACATATAAAATAATTTGAAAAATTGACACTTTATATATGTCGCTTGACATTTCTTATCCGACATTATGACACTGACATAAGTCAGTTTGGAGAAATACCTGCCCTATTTCACTAAGCGTATTATTCTTGTAATACATTCTTGTAACACAAAGTAATCCTTAGTAGAAACTGGCATTACTATGGTTACACACTCGTAATACAAGACTTGTGCGCTTTGTTAAATTGGACCCCTGTTTTACAACGAACTTCGCTATCGCCTACGAAATGTCAAAATACCTATGTATTCAAGTCACAATAGGTTTCTATGTCTCATTTCAGTTTTATACAATTTTTTGGCGACAAAAAACAACGCTGTAAAATATGAAAAATAATTACCTAAATTTACTATGAAAATTAAAGGAAAGGAATCACAATACATATAACACTCTTTTCAAGAACTACTGCACTTTAAGCTGGTATTGCCACATCGCCAATCAATCATTTGGTGAACAGTAATAATACGTTTGAAATTGAAGCGGATACTTGTATGGATTGCCAAATATTTAACTACTGGTCTTAAATTTAAAGTTTCGGTTAGTTTAAGTTAGAGAACGTCTTGTACGAACAATCTTGTAAGTACCAAATATATAGCTTTAAGTCAAACTTTAGTATCTTTCTAAATGTTTTAAACACGAAAAACTTTATATACGAAAGTAGAATTAAACCACCTTATTTACACTGCTAACATAAAACAAGACCTGCAAGTAGGATATTCAGACACTCTTATTTGTTTTCATTGCCAATAGCTAACTAAAATGTTTCTATCTGTAGCTTAATTTAGACCAGTTTTACACAATTTCATAATATCACTTATCAGGAAAGGCTCTAACTCGAATGGCTTACGTTAAAGCTTCAAGGTTTTAGGCATGTTCGGATTTCACGTTGTCTGGGACCTTCCTACATTGAAGACAGCTCCGTTCCATTTCACATAACACAGCCTGCAATTTAGGATAAGTTTCAACGTTTCGACCGCGAGTTTTTACTGTCAAACCCTGCTGTCAATGCGCGTTCACAGCTGAAATCCTTTTATTAATACTCGCTTTTGAACATAGAGGCAGTGATACATAATGGCCGGTACGGACAGGCATGTGGCGGAAGGCAGGCACCACGGGCGGCTGCCAGCGGGGATCCAGCGGCTAAATTGAAAAACAAACTCCCACCATTTTCGCTCGCCGAACGTAATAAATCTATGTACTAAAATTCTACACGTTATTTATAAAATCTATCTGGCAGACCGCTCTATCTGTACTGTGCAGGACAAATTAAAGCGCACCGTATTATTCTTTTCTATTAAATAGTTTTTTAGGCGGTTTATTACATATTATTTTGTAATGTGTATGAAAAAGATTTAATAATTCGATTTGACGATTCTAACAGATCAGAATAGTTACTTAGGCACAGTATCATATTAAATTCCAATCAGTAAGAAGTGTGAAGGTTCCTTTGTATAGCAATTATGTTTCTAATTATTACTTTTAAAAAACGCCCTTCAACTGTCAGTGTGTGATTGCTGTTGCCGAGGTGGTTGGCGCGCAACTAAAAGGAGATTTAATTTTCGTATGCAAATCATTTGGCCGCCAGTGTACGCAAGTCCGATGTGGTATTGTGGGATTAATTGCATTAATCATCGTCAGTGACAGCTATTACATTTTTGGTGCTCGACTTTTCGGTCCGAACACGACAGTCCCATTCGTACGATAAGACAATAGAACAATATTCGATTTGATTAAAGCAATTACGGTTATATTTCAACTGTCTAGTTCGTTTCAGATATCAGTTTTTGTCGCGTTTGTTCGTTTAGAGCAACAATTCGGATGATTAAATGATTTATCAAGTTGCGTAAATTAACAGATAAATATTATAAATGACAAACAAAACATAAAACAAATCGCTGTTGTATGATTTTCCCCCTAAAGTGAAGATGAAAATTGCAAATAAAACTAAAATGCTGAAGTCCCAGAAGATAAGTCCCATCTTTTATTTTTTTCAGTTTTCGTTCATTCTTCTTAAATTTTAATAAAAAAGCATTCAAAATCTTTGCCTCCATCAAACCCATTAATTTTATTAACACCGTGTGTTAAGACATTATTCTATAATATGCGGACAAGAAACTACTAGCCTCTTAGGCAAGCATCTTGCAGTCTCAATCTCCCTAATGACATGGCTGTAAGTAAATAAAGTTTTTACACAAAACACTTAACTCCATCGTCGTTTAAAAACGGGAAGATCGATTAAATTTTAAAAGCGTTGATCCATTAGCCTGATGGCAGCGGGTAATATTAAAATGACTTCATCTCCACAATTACCATAATGTAGCCCCAGCGATGGGAGGAGCATTGAAAATTATATTGCGTATCATTTTACCTGCTAGTAAGTGGAATGGACTCCCTGCGCGTGTGTATAAATTCCTTAAATTCCTCTAAGGCCTAAGGCATGATCATTAAATGAACTAACTTGCAGATGTTGCAAACAACTTCGTGTCAGTTTTAAGTTGAATTTTAAGTATTTTTAAACAAAAATTTTACACAACATCATCATGTAAATCATGATCTTGAAAGCTCATTACACACCGTTTTGAAATATGCGTTAGAAGCTTTGAGTGCTAATTTAAAAAAAAAGTAAATTAACTTCACTAGTCCATGACCAAACGTCCTTGAGTGTATTTAAATACAGTTTGCAGATTATTTACTTTTTGGTGATATCGGACCTGAGTGTGTTTTCTATTTCAAACAAAGGAATATAGACGAAAAAAGAAAACTAAAATAATTATTATACCTTTATCTTCCTCAAAATACCACTTCCAAAAATGACCCGTGCTAAAACGTCAAAAATATGTATAAAGAAATTATTTTGAAAAAGATTATACCTACAGTAAATAATGTCCTTCTAGCCTAAATTTTGACTACAGCGGACTATCTTAACAGAGATCAGCCAATTGCGGGGGAGATATTACAGTGCACATAGTGCACAATATACAAGTGCACTCTCTGATCCTTCACTCTCTTAGTTCGGTGAGACGGCAATTCCAGGGTGGCTGAGAGGTTAGGCAATCGCCTCTATACAATAATATAATGTAGATTGCAAAGTAAATGCTTATCACTTAAAAACAATAATTTATAATCTCATCCCCACTTCAATATACTTATAGGGTGTCCTACTCCTAAGAATAACGCAACATTTGAAATTTCCACTATTTGTGCGGTTAAGTGCTGGTTACCCTAAAAAATAAACGATTTGAAAGCTGACAGTTTAGGGTTAGTGAAAATATAACAAACGTCTTTATTGTTAAACATTATCCCACAAATAATCGTTTTTATTCAAAAATTTCATTCAGAATATGGTCGAAATATTGTTTAGACTTTATTTACTTGAAGAGATTAGTTAGGGAGACTTGATCAGTTGGAGACACTAACTACTTTGGTGACCAAAAATAAGTCTTCCCGAATGTTTCAATTCCGGACATGTTTTGTATGAAACTTTCAATTTTTTTCAGATAATAACTTTTTACCAAACCTAAGCTATCAACTCTCAAATCAGCTATTTTTTAGGGTTGCCAGCACTTTACCGTACTGATAGCGGCAATTTCAAATCTTGAAAAATTTTTGGGACACCCTATAACAAGTAAATGGAATTTTGTAGCGCAGAGCCCGGCGCGCGCAGCGATTGGTTTCGCTATATATGGAGTTCGCGCGCAATCATCAATTACGAGCGATTGTAACGGAGATCAAAGCGGCGTCTGCGCAACTCAGATGTAAATTATGATATACACAGTGTTGGGGATTCGAAAACGGAATAAATTGACGCCGTGGACGGGGTGTGGGATGATTGCTATCGTTAGAATGTTGGGATGCACGCACGACGTCCACAATTGCAACATTCATGTGCAATATAATTAGATTATTTCAGGAAGATTGTATTTTATGACAAAAATGGGCCTGCATCTTTAGACTACACAGCAGCGATTACTTTTGTCAAATTATAAAGACGGTTTAGTGAAAGAAATCATTTCTTATCCTTTGATTCAACTCTTATTATCGCAACGCATTATATCACAGTGCTCTAATAGGGCATTGTATTATAACACAACGGGATTTCCTTTTAACGTATTTTTTTTGACCCCCGATATCATTGCATTTGAGAGGAGGGAAACACCACTCGTGTAATTTTTGACATTTGATATTGTAATTTGACTGTTTTATACGTGGATATAGGCATGCTTTTACAGCATTGCGACACACTAGTGCAAAACATCTGGAAACTAGGTTAGCTACAATACAACTCACGTAGGCTACAAAACAAAAGGCAATCGTGAGGCACCAAGCTGCTTCGACGTACTTCGAATGCAGAAACGTGCGCTTCGATGCTTCAATGATTGATGGAAGCTGCGCGCACGCATGATATGAGGCAACTAGGGCTGCTACTTTATATCAAACTTACAGAGCAGTTCAGAGCACCCACTAAGAGTAGTTTTAGAAAGTGTAGAAGCATAGTAACGGCTGCTTGCTACAAAAATTGTCGTAGCAAACTTCGTAGCAAAACGATATTTTTGGCAATAAAACCGTGATTTATAAAATTTTATGTGAAAAATCTTGTAATATTTGCTTTGCAGTGTTTAGTCTTTAAACTATATATTTTGATATTTCGATTAGATATCAAAAATTTGTTATACTTTTGTTCGTTCTGGTGCTTAGTGAAAAGATTATAATAATGTCCTCCTAGCCGAATTTCGACTACGGCGGCATATCTCAACAGGGATTAGCCAACTGCGCGGGACATATTATAGTGCACAAGTGTGTGCGCAATACATAGGTGCACTCTCTGTTCCTTCACTCTCATAATTCGGTGAGAAAGAATTATATGATGATGGTAAAGGCACATAGCTGTGGTAGCTACAAAATCTCATATCGTTAATATTTTTATCCTTGTAGCAACCCTAAAATCATCCATCCTTACCAGCCTAAACCGGTCTTAAAGAAACTGTTTTAAAAATTCAAATATTCACAACAAATTGATTAGCCAAACATTCGTAATGACAGGTAATAAATTCCTTATTTGAGTGACCGCCAGATAGATTGATTTATTCTGTTCCGTTCTTGTAAGGCGTAACCGTTAGTTAACATACGTAGATCAAACAAGGTCACTTAGAAAGGAAAATCAAAGATATGTGTACAAAAAACATGATGAATATTACATAGCTTCAGCTTCGAGTGGAGTAATTTTACATTCCTATAAAATACCAAAAGATTTTGCCTATATTATCACCATAAAATAGACTAGGTACTCGTTTCTACAATAGTTTGAAGACACTGTTAAACAGAGACAGAGACAGAGAGAGAGATAAAATTTTAATTCTTAAAAAATGTGTATGTTATTCCCGTGTAAAACATTTAAAATGCTTTCTCTTGTTAAACATGCCATTTTGATTTTAATACAATAAATAAGAATACAAAATTCACCCATACCAGCATAGAGAACGGAGTAACTGCGTTTTATTCAATTTGCGGCAAACGCTCTCTTTCTGAAAGTCATCGCTGCCCACATTAGTCTTCATTCTTTTGACGTCTCAATGCTTGGAACGTGTGAGACACAAATCTGGTGTTCAAAACTCGCAATTGGACCCAATTAAATGTAATGTTGACCTAAATGCATGTAACGATGCGGTGAGGAAACATATTGAGGTTTTCTCTGTAAAAGCGCAGGAGGCGATCTACTCGTAAACGTATGATGCTTGCAAATACACTAAACTATCTAAGAATGTTTAGTGCTTACGACTAGTACCTACTCACCCATTTTTGGCAAAACTAGTCTTCATAAAACAGCTTGACATAAATTCATAGTAAGTTAAGGTTTGAAATCATCCGGAGACAATTGAAAAGGAGACAAACATGAGACGTTTTTTAAACACACACTATGTTCACATTGCTCTTAACTATCCTACTCACTGAAAACGAGTTAACACGCTTTAGTGAAAACATCAGTGACTTTGGTATCTTTTGACAGCATTTCTTTCTTCTTTCAGAACATCTCCATACACACGAAACAAATGCCAATCGTTCATTAAAATTAGGCAGTTCGAAAATCGAACTACGGGTGCGTATTAAACAAAAGAGTAACGCATCTGCCGCGTTTCACACCGCCAAAAAACGTAAGTGTACCGGTGGCCACGTGCCCCGTACGTGCACCGTCATCGGGCAGTCATTATCAGGGGTCAACGATCCGCTGATTACCTTCGAGTGCGCCCTGTCGTTCATCATTAGCCTAGGTTAGGATGTTTGTAAACATGCCCGCCATTCACTTGTTTTTGGTCACGGAATCATCGCGTGAAATTGGGTCAGAGTGTGAAGAAGCGGTTAAGATGACGAGATAATTATTTTGTAAATGAAATAGTTGCTAGTCATCAACGTACTCATTTGCATGTGTTCAACCGTCTTAACAAAAAAATAAATAATGAAAACCTCTTTTAGTATACCAGTACTTATATATGCGTACAGCGTCCAGAAACCTATACTACATATATGCACCTATCTGTTTCAACACAAAATTGATTGTAATATTATCTAAACATACTCGTAGTCGCAAGTATCAACACAATTTTACCCATTCAGCATCAGCTAGCTGGATACTTAAACGAGGTCCTTTCAGACTTCTTTACTGACTTAGAATTTGATCCGGTATAATAAAAAAACAGTATTTTATCGCCACAAATAGCACTACTAAGATCTTAATAAAAAAATAATGTAACCGTAGACGACAAACGCTACTTACATAGCCGCCACAAGCTGTTCTTATTCCGTGAAGGCACCCGCGGGCGTTGCAATTTTTATCAAATGATAAAGCCATTGAATGTGGCCAATCAGTACGATTACAAAGCATAACAATAGAGGCAACGAGGCCGACAGTAGCGCCGGCGCGGGTCAATTCGGACAGAAGTCAGATCATGGAGATAGCGTGAGAAGTACAGCTCGTTAGGCCGAATTAGATCTGATTCGGACTGTTTTTTCTTCGGTTGAAAAACTATGCTTATCTATGGGCTGGGATTGGGTATTGAATTTTGTTGTCTTTGAGTTCTCTGACTAGTACTTATTTCTGGAACTCTGATGTTTTTACCTCTTCTCGTCTTTTCAAAGTGGATCTTAAGCTCTCATGAACTTGTAGTGTGTAAAAACACCTTAGTTAGTACCTAAATGACAAATGTTCATAAGGTGTGGTGATGTCTGGTGATGCCTAAAAACGAATTTTAAGCACCATGTTAAGGATATAAACAAAAAAGCCCATGACGAAATGGTTTTAATGAAAGTAGACACTAGGTACTTTACTGGCATTTCAAAGTCCTATTCCTATTTGACAAAATGGCGGCTCAATGGTTTATTGACTTAAATTGACATGTCCGTTTTTGTACCGGAAGTCATCAAATCAAATCCAGCCCACATACCGTTGGTGGATAATATCACTGCAATGTTGCCATAATGTAATTTACGAGTAAAAGCTAGTTGTTCGGGTATACGAGTGTTTTACAAGAAATATTATTTATTTAACCGTTTCTGTAGTGTATTAAGAATCGCTCTCTCTCCCGGGCATTATTATTCCCATTTGACGATGGGCTCTAAGTTTTTCTTTTTAACTTTGCGCTATCAGGCGTATCGTCTACGGAGACATTGCAGAGACACAGGGCGCAGGGGCCCAAATTCTCGCGACTTTGATATTATATCATATATCACAAAATATGATAAATATCCGACATTTTTGCAGAGTACGCAACATCAAAATTATTTTATATCCGCAATGTTTTTTCGTTAAAAAGTCTTTCTTGACCACATCTGCCCATATTGTTTGTAGTAATGTATTGAGAATATGACATTGTTCTATTGTTTTGCTTTTTTGACTCGTCAGGTAACATAGAGTTTAAATGTCAACCAATTGAATTGAAAGTATGTTTTATACTTTGAAGACTTCCACTCATATTTTTTACTTAGAACCAATTTTATCCACGGACATCTTGATACTAGTTTGACACGAAGCCATAAGATTTTCTTCTACTTGAGAGCCTTTAAATAAAAACCAATTGTCATGAATTTAAGTTCTACAATCGCCACATCTTACGTCACTTTAATACCTAAAGCCGTATTTCCATAATCGCATTTCCTACGAACCATAGACAAGGATGACTCGCATTAACCACAATCGGATATCAAGCGGTGCGACTGACATGTAAATCGTGATCGACCCGGGACTCGAACTGGCTACCACGGACTACTGGTGCCACTGCGCTGACTCAGCAGTTTTCGCCACACCTGCTGTTGTGAGAGTTCTCATTGATAAGTAAACTTAAAGTCAAGGTGTCGAAGTTGAATTTAGGTTGTTTAGTTTTGTAAAGGTTTAAGTTTGGATGTATAGATAGATAACGATATCGTATTGTAGTTAATTAGGGTATCGATAAATTTGTTACGCAACTGTTTAGTAATAGGCCTATTTAAAGTTTAACAAACAAATTGAATTTGAAACCGGAGCGTTAACTTCTATTAATAATCAGAGCTTTCTTGCACTGTATCTTGTGCAACAGTGGAGAATTTAATAAGGTTTTATTAGCTATGTAAATGAATACACTAGGTTAAACTACGAATAATCTAAACCTTATAAAATAGAAGCATGGGTACAGCTTTGAACTAACACGTCAAGTAACTATTCGTCCATAACTGGTTATGAACTACAGGCCCATGTTCAAAATGGATAGGTCATATGAACCACCAGGTGACGTAAATAGGACGTATAAAGTCGGTAAACTTTGATTTTCTCAAAAAAAAATACCGACTTTGTGGCACACAGTTTTTTTACGGCACTGCGCGCTTTCCTATTATTTTTCATGGATCTATCGATGGTAAAAATGCCGTACAAAAATATATGACAAATGCATTCTTTCCTGCACTTTTGAATTATCACCAGCACACAGTTGGACAGCTTACAAGTGACGGCATAGTGCTGAATCTTATTATTTTATGCTCTTATATCGTCCTATATACGTTACCTGGTGGTACATATGATCCATACCCATCCATTTTGAACATGGGCCTGTAGTCTATTAACAGCTAACGTTGAAATATTGGCGACAATGTATTTGCATATAATATAAAAATAAAAAAAAATCATTCATTTCTGCATATAGACCCAACGAGGGGGACTTATACACGTCCCAATCTTAACCCTACTACTGCTTCGGGACAATTGTGGGCTAGTGCTGAAGAAGCAAGAAATTCAGTCACTATTGTCATAACCTCTTTTCAAAGTTTTACAATTGTTTCGTACATACAAGTCATTCCATTAATTTTTATCTTTTATATAGTCATCTATTTTATAATAACCTTTCGGCATTAAAGTATTTTTAACAACTGATTTAAATTTATTTATAGGTAATTTACCAATATTTTCAGGTAATTTATTAAAAAATGTGATACATCTTCCTATAAATGAATGACCAATCTTTTGAAGCCTAAAGTTTGGAACGGCAAGCATTTTTTATGTCTTGTATTAAAATTATGTAAATCACTCTTATGTAGAGTCCACTTGATGTTTTCAAAGCCACCTTGAAAATATTTCTTGACTGTCAGTTTCACACGATATTTACAATAGGTATAGTTGATATAAGGGTAATTGCAACCCGGAAACCCCCTTCAATAAAAATAAACAAAAAGATTTTTTCCTCAATATTACGTGTTCTTGAACGATATTTGGAAAAACCAAACATAGCTTTACCTATAAGTAAGTTCCACGCTATAGCGTGTGGTATCTTAAGATCTCTGCAACAGTTTACCTGCACTGCACCTATATACCAAGCATATAGTGTTACCATCTGCCTACAAAAAAATAAACCATGTACAAAACGCTACACTCCAACAATCGACCTTCGTCAAAATTTTATCTACCGCGTCCTTATAATCATACGTCTCTGCCTGAGAACTTTTTATCGAGCATAATTCCTTGATCCTTTTAATGCCAAAAAAAGTAAAGATGATATTTTTAATCTAACATTTGAGAGATTGACAGCTCGGTCGGTTCCCGCCGCCCGCGGCTTGTTCAGGTAAAAACTTTTGATTAAAAATATTTCAGCAAGCAGTCCCAATGGAATCGGGCGTGGTTATATGTTATAATAATACAGTTTCGATAATTGGGTTGGGGTAGTTTGATGTTTTGTATAGGTAATATCTGACTTCAGCATTTAAAAAAAAATGTTACAGTAACTCTATGTAGAAACCAAAAAGGTACGCGATATATGAATAAATATTCAAAAAAAGTATTTTTTTTTTAATAACGTCAACGTCAACGACACTAGTTTGCATTATTTTATTCAAAAGTAGCAAAACTTGTTAATTCGCGTTTTACGTAAGGATATGAGTATCTATCAAAATTCCCATTAAGTACCTACTTATGTTGTAAAATGTACTAAGACAGGATGTGTTTGGTGCAAAAGACATAAAATTATGTGCTTTAGTTAAATTATAAATAGTAAGTACGAAACAAATACCTATATTACAATGGCTATTACCTACTTATATAAAGGTGGTGGTGTGCAATAAAGAGTATTTCCTACATTTTATCCTCTACAAGAGTTGAACTAAGTAAAGAATATCGCAAAAACATTAAAAAAATACCGATCAAAATCACAAACATCTCAACCAACGAATGCACCCTACAAAGACGGCCATTTCTCAAATTGAACGCATTCAACGGGAGCCGAGGGCCCTCCGAAAAAAATATCGAACTAAAACCATCCCCTAAAATTATTTTAGTGAAAAGAAAGGAACTTAATACAGTCCCCACCATGCCTCCCTTAGGCGCACCCCTCGGATTGACAGAGTGTGTGTGCATTCGGGATACAGAATTGTGAATGTGTGAGTGCCCTCCGATGGAACGGCTGACAGCTGCGGATGGGAGCACGAAAGTCCTAGCTTCATTTTTTTATTCAAATGTTAAATTGATTACTTACGTTTCTAAAATAGCAAAACGGCTTCAATTCGTTTATAAAAACCTAGAGTTACGTATTGTTCAATAAAACAGGTAGGACTAACGAATCACGGCGATTAGGTAATGCACTTGAAATAATGCATTAAAATGACCCCTTGTAGTTGAATGCATGTTACAAGCAATAATATAGTACAGCAGTACTACTAACAAACTTATCGAAACTAAAATAAATATATGTAGTTTTGCAAAGATTAACTAGCTAGAACGTGGTTGCAACTTTATTTGTTTACGTGTGGGTAATATGTTTATATTAACAAATTAGACAAAAAACTATTACTTTTGAATACGCACTAATAATTAGCACTTTATAATTATTGTGCTTTGAGCCCAATGCCATTCAGGCACCTGCATTCATTTCACCATTACAATTTCCTGTTAAACGTAACGCTCGTTATTTGAACTTTGAAAACAAAAAACAATAATGAGTGGCGAAATAGTTCACAGTTATTTACTTGTGTCAGAAATAGAAAGCAAATAAATTAATTTTATTTATTTACTTATGGCATAAAGCAACTACATACCAAATAACCTATTTTTTTCAAGTCGGTTAATAAACATCCAGTACTTTCGCCCCACCCATACCCGGAGTGCCATACCGGCGGGCGCGGCGTCGGGGAATCAACACATACAATGTATGTGTGTGTATCACACACACACGAACTAGCCCCACTGAAGGGCACAAAAGCTTGGCCGACTGACTACCGCCAAGACATGTGCTATATGATCCGACTATGTAGTTTGTCGGTATGCTATGTATTGTAGGGATGCGGATTGGAAACGAATTCCGTGTCTTTGTATTTTTGTGAATCGAATCATTTTCGTTGAATTTCTCGTAGTCTTTTGACTGTCCTTAAGCAGTTAGTTTGTCCTTATAATATTGTTTACCAATACAGGGTGTCTAGTAGGAAGGAAATCCGTTCCTACAGTGTAAGCACTTATTCCCTTCTGTATGCATTTTTTTTTTTTGTAACTTTTGGGCGCTTTATTAACATTTGAAGTAAAGAGAACATAGAATTTTTCTATGTGGAAATTTTTTATAGTCGCTTTGTTTACGTTTTTACAGATAAGTAATGCCATATTAAAAACAAATGTACTCTTAATATGTTTTTTTTCTTCGTACACACGACTTAACTTTTCTAGTAGCTTTAGAATGTAGCCTAAAAGTATTTTAAAATGCAATACAAGTCTTCGCATAAGGTAATGAAGTCACGTTAGTGGATTTTATAAAATAAGCTTAAAAAGCATTCGAATATACACCCAACCGTCGCAACATGTATTCTAACAAAAAATCAAGCCACAGAAAAGTAATCCAACCTTTTGAGGCACCCTCAAGTTCGTCATCTCACGTACGTTTCTTCAGCTCTCAAATAACTCGAGTATGGATTACATCCACCCGACGACTTGAGCCACCCTATGATTGTTGGGTGCAATGTACAAGATTCAGCGAGTTTATATCAATAACTAGCAGTCCGCGACTTCTCCCGCGCTAAATGTCAGATTTTCCATTCCAAATTTCATTCCCCATTTCACCCCTTTGGTGTTTTTATATTGCGACAAAAAGTAGTCTTTGTGTTTCCCAAGGTCTCAAACTGTCTCTGTACCAAATTAAATTCGAACCGGTTCATTAGTTTAGACGTGAGTAAGTAAGATACAGACAGACTTTCCATTTATAATATTAGTTATCCTAATTCTCCTGCTGAATTCCGGCTATGCCAGCTAATTCCAACAGATATTAACGGTATGTACACAAAATATATTTTGTCCTTCTCGCCGAATTTTGACTTTAGCGACTAATCTTAACAGAGACGGCCAACTGCCCCATACAAACACATGTGCACTCTTGGTTCTTTCACTCTCAATATTCGGTGAGACGGCAATCCGACGTGACCGGGGAGAAATCAGGCGCAAGACCAACGGTGCTTTCTGAGGCACGATGGTGTTAACCACCAACTTCCTGACTCTGAGTTATTTCAAGACAGAAAAACCCGGAAACAAATTTTGGCCTGACTCAAACCCGAACCTCATGGATAGTACGAAGCGTGTTGACTACTACACCCCTGCGGCAGACAGGGGATATATGTATAGTTTGCTTATTGATAAGTTTATATAAGATTAAGTTAGTGCGTAGATAACGAATAACGACACATTGTAGACCGTTATACGTTACGCTCTTTGTGTATGGATGAAATGTGTATAAAAAACTACGGCTATCGTTACTCCCAACATCTTTCTGCAGCATCATAACTCTAAAATCATACTCACTTCATCACATTCCAAATAATTCCCACTTGCACCAACCTAGATATGCGCCATATTTACAAGGGTACGTACCCCACGTCTCGACGATGTATTGAAATTTGTCGTCTCAGTGCCTGGCTTCAGCGTCGTAGGGCGTTGCGCTGAGTAATAAAGTTATTGACTCTTGTACAATGGTAAATATCTAATATATCTTTAGTAATATAAATGTAATTTCATTAAAACACAATGTTACGGATTACTTTGCTATTTATTTACATTTTATTTAAAACCTGACGTTTCGAACACTTTACAGCGTTCGTGGTCACAGGGAGACTAAGGTATTATTTGTCAATTACAAAGTTTTGACAAATTTGACTACCGTCACTCATTAATATTAATTTACGTTCCTATTTAAGCAAAAAGAGCTAAACCGTGTCTTGAGATCTTGCACTTCGAGGTGTTATTTTGGTTTTTGCTAGAACGGGATCCCATGCCGGTAGAACTTTCCAACCATCTTCTCTATTAAAATTTGGATGTTTTCTAATTTCAATGGCTTCACGTAGCATTCGAGGAATAAAATGCCGTTCTTTAGCAAGTATTTTTGGTTGGTCGAAACGAATGAAGTGGTTGGGTTTGTCTAAGGCATGTTCACACTCTGCAGATTTTGTGTTCCGTCTATGTTTTACGTCAGCTATGTGTTCTTTTATCCGCACGCCTATACTTTGCTTTGTTTGCCCGATGTAGGAGAGGCCACAGTCACACTCCAGTCTGTACACCCCTGCATCTTGAAGAGGTATGTTGCACTTGACAGGTGGTAGGAATTGAAATATAAATGTAATCTGCTTGGATGGTGAATGTGCTTGGACGGTGACACTTTTAAAGATTATTTAAAAACTAAAGCTTATAAGTATGTTTATTCGATAAATAACTATGTTAGAGCTTTTTCAAGATAAAGACTAATATGGTGAATCAATTAAATTTTTGTGTTTCAAAATATCATACAAGATTTGCGAGACATTACAAAATTAGACTTATCATTTTGAAAGGGCTATTCTCAGATCCAACCCAAACAACGCATTTCCTTCCTTCCTCCCACCATTTGCCTTTATTGCCTTAAAAATACTACTAAAGCCTCCACTTCACCAATTTGAGACGAGATGAAAGGCGATTTGTCATATTAAACTACCAATACTTACTTACGTATCTTCTACCAGAGCCAAAACTGGACTCAGTTGCTCTCTCGTTTCGTTGCCGCTTAGGCGAATGCCGACCTACGCATTTCAAATTACTCTAATATTATCATCTTACTCTTCCATAGCTCAGCAAAAACAACAAACTAACCGTATTGTCTACTTACTTAAGAGCCGCCAAGTTCCGCAAGTCACCGCTGCTTCCCTAACCAGTCCCAAGGGATACCGCTCACCTGCCGAAGCGCTAAATGTTCACGCACGTCAGACTATCCCACTTGAACCTTGAGACCGCCTTTATTCCCTATGTAATAAAACATATTTTCGTAGTTCACGTACCCATGTGAACCTGACGTTCTGCCGATCGTACCGGGCTTACTCTAGATGACGTCCGTATTTCCGAGTCTAGCTGTCAGGCTTGTTCACGCTGTCATGGTGGTGGCCGTGACAGGGACGGCTACAGTCGAAAACATTAACCTAATCATCCGGATCCAACCATAAGACCTCAGGATACTTACCCACTCATCAGGTGTTGTGTGTATTCTTTCTTTCTATTGGCAATTTTTACGGTAATTTGTACTTGTTTCATGAAGTAATCCTATGATCATTATTTTTTATAGCTAAGATAAACCATGTCCTTTGGGCATCATGTAAAGCAATTTACGATACATTTAATCTTACTTGTTGCTACTTTTTAATTTTATATTATTAACCAGACTATGTTTTAGTTTCATATGATGCTAGAAAATTCAGCCAGGTTCCTACGTCTCCATAAAGTTTCTTTCTTAAAATCGAACTTTTCATATTAGCATTAATAAGTTCACACCCTTTTTTGAGTAAAAATAATCAGATTTTTAATAGCCTAAATCTAAGTTAAAAAGAGTTCTTTTCCAAATCCAATTTATTTCTAGATAAAGGGCTAACAGCCATGGCCAGTTGTGAAGTGTAGCAACAAAACTCAATAATAGGAGTAAAGAAACCTCACCGCTGCCTACTTTCTTATTCAGTTAGTCCCTGGGGTCTCCTACTCCACTTGCCAAACGTTTAGTACTGACCATCTTAACTTCACCACTTTGTTTATCTCCTTTGAGAATTGGTCAGCAAATCAAAGACTTGTCGGCATAAGTTTTGATGTCAATTCGCAGAAGCTAAAAAGAAATGCAAACTAGAATTCGGTAGGTTATTAGAAGATCCGTTTGGATATGTAGTTACGAGTTTTCTGCACATATGTAAAGTGTTAGTGAGTTTCGTTTAATCCTCAAATCATTAAAGGAAGAGATATGAAAGACGGGCGTATGAATGGAACTGCTGTGTTCCATAACCTATTAAGTGTGTTGTAGTACCTAGTTAACGCACACAACAATAAATTTGGCAACACAGGTTTGCAAAGGATACCGGGTTATTATACATCTCTTCTTTCTATGATCTGAGGGTTTATTCTGCCTAGTCAGTACTGGAATTTAAGAAAACTGATCATTATCTCAAATTATATAAGAAGAACTCATATGTTTCAAACACTGAACTTTAAGGCAAATTGTACGACATTAAAAAAAATATATAAATACCACATTACAACCAATATTTAAATTTTCATGTAAATTCATGTAATATTTTATAAAGGTTCTTTGTGACTACAGCAGCACAGCTACCGGACTCAACCTAACAGTCCCAAAGGGATACTTCGAAAAAATGCCAGCTTACTTTACCATAAATCCTTCAAAACAGTAGCAAAATCCTGTTATTTGCATACAAACGAAGCAACAATGAGTTCTGCCTATTAACAGATCTTAACTCTTTGGCGCGCCGGCACAAAAAGGGTTATTGTTATGCTTTGACGATTTGCAAATCGTAAATCTATTTTGTGACTAATTTGCAAATTTTTTGTTACCTTTTTGTTTTGTCGCCACCTTTATTGCCTTAAAAGTGACTTGTCATTCGGGTTTGGAATTCTGAAGAATATTTTGTTGTTTATTGTCTGAATTTGGGAATCGATGCCCGTTACTCAGCAGAAATTATTTGAGCTCGCATTTTTACTATGCAAGATAAAACTATTATATTTTGCCGCAATTCTTACAAGATACATCGTCATCTTGGTTTTAGACGAAACTAATTTGGAGAGCAAAAGCAATGTTTTATCGAAAAAATTTAGAATTGTCTTGTAAGTGCTGTGGAGACGCTTAAATAACAGTTTTAATGCTTTCAGCATGTTTGCAATCTAAAATGAAAATCTAGATTAGCTAAATACGAGACATGTAACAGACTTTCCGAGAACCTGAAGCAGCTGTCCAATAAGCCAGTACGAGTATAAACCCTTAATTATCCCTACTGACACGAGAGCCGTTAGTGTAAATTTGATGTCACGAAAGGGAATTTTACTGCATTTGAGAAGAGAAGAAGTTTGGCGTCGTGTCGTATACGGAGGTCAAGAAAATGATAGAGGATAGAGAAAGATGAAAGAAACTCCACCGACAAGATGATTAACTCTTAAATAAAGAAAAAGAACAGGTTTTGATATAAAAATGATAAACTAACATGTTACCACTCACCCGAGTTGAGTACCTGAGTGTCCTTCAATGCCGGACATGGATAGTTCCATGTTTGAGATTTGGTAGGAAAGCCTTAATAAAAATCAAATGTTTACGTGTGTTCCACTAAAAATTATCATGTTTACTATCTAAAAATTGTACCATTGGATCTTCTATGTATTAAAAGTTTATTGCAACAAAAATGGACTACCGTACAATTTGGATTTGGTGTACATTTTTTTAATATCCCATTTATGTTTGATTAGCATTTGACATCAACCTAGCTAGCTAAGCGAGCTAGCTCAGCTAGCTAAGCAAGTTAGCTCAATACATAACTATTTTACCCGTTTCATTTTATTGCAACTAGGCATGCACCATCTTTCATCTATCCAGTGTTTCAACACTGCACATCTCTAGCACGAACTTATCTCGATCGAACGGTCACTTCGAAGTTCGAACAAAACAACCGTCATCTCGCTACTCGAATGATAAAACCATGTCGGGCCACTACGTTGGAGATACTGCGTGTGGCCACACAATGAGCTGCGGACGTTGATCGATGGAGCGCATTCAACGAACACATTACGATTTTTGCTTTCATTTCGTCCGATACGAGTGTCACGAGGTTATGATACCGATTATGAATCGCGTAGGACGAGAATGCCTGATGATCGGATTGCGAAAGGTTGGACTCTTCGTTTATGGACATTCAGATGCTGTCAATAGGTTCTCAATTAGAAACATAAATACTTATTCCAAGGTTTCAAGACATAATCATTTAACTAAGAAGTTCATGAATTACTGTCATAATGCTAATTGATAACAATGCATTTTTCCGGTTTCTTTTTAAGGTCTCATCTCATAAGATTGAACATACCAACGAGACTGAACATACCAACGAGAGTGCATGATAATCACTTCAATTACAAAAAGAAAAGATTTGATTATTTGTATTTAATAGGCTCCGAAACTTTTGGACCGATTCAAACGAATGTTGGTTCAGAGATAATTTGAGACCCTGGGCAGGACATAGTCCACATTTTGTCGCGATATAAAATCATGAAGGGGTGAAATGGGGGATGAAAGTCTGTATGGAAAATCAGAGTTTTGGCGCGGGCGAAGTCACGGGGAACTGCTAGTATTTGATATTTTTTAAATCAAATGTAATTTAAAAAAAATACTTTATTGATAGAAACACACACTTTGAAGTAGAGTGTTCTATAGATACATAAGCATTCATTTCACTCATCAAGTCGTCAACTTCAACAAGTCAGTAACTAAATATGAATATGTACTTCTGCAAGCACTGCACGTGACTAATTTATTCAAAAATTTTCCGTTCTAGCTTGAATCTGTAATGATTGATGTGTGTGATTCACTATTAGTTCTAGGATTGCAATAAACACAAAGCATAGTTCACATTATTTCTATATTTATTGGTTTTGTATTCACAGTTTACCTATTTTAGTTACAAAACAACTTTATTGATTAAAATAAAATTCCACATATTTGTACCTAATGCTAAGTCATTGTCTACATCACATATTGTATTAGAAGAATGAAAAACTTGCACGAAATTACTACTTAAAAATATATATAGATATGAATCAAAAGCAGTGAAATTTAAAAGTATCGCCTGCAAAATTGTATAAAAGAAAACAATAAGAAAGTATTTCGTGCAAAACTTGTGTTTTCGTACTTTATACAATGCAATCGTCATAAATAATTAATTTGCAATCTACACAATATTTCAAATATTATTGTGTTATTTTTTTAATTACAAGAGTTATAAAAATAAATATGAATACTAGACCATGTAACAAAATTTGGAGAAATACACTCTAGTAAATAACTATAACCTACAATATAAGCTTCTCATATACTTTCTTAAGGCTTTAATCATAACACCCAAGCTGCTACAGTTAATTCTTTTTATTTTTCGTATCTGAATTGTTGATGGTTAAAATATCAAAGTTCCTTTTCTGGGTTATACGCAAACAATTATTTTTGTTTCATTTTATATTAACACATATCTTAATGTAGCCAGTATTTCGAGTGGATATTGCTAGCTACTATTTACATTTTCATACAAATAAATGGTAACTTTTCTGGTTGCAAATAAGGAAGATTTGATACAAAACCATTTGCTTACAACGACAATACTGAGTTTAATTAAAATAACTATAATGCCTTTATAATTATTGTTATCATAGCTCACGACAATGACTTAAATTAAAATGTACAAATCCAACACTCAGATGTTTATATCTATCCTAAAATAATAATAATCACACTTTTGACATTGTAAAGTTTTCCACCTAACTATCCAAACATTGAATTATGACTGTTAACTCTATGAATACTTACATAATACACTTAAAGGTTAATTACAATTTATTCATCACTTTATTACACCTTATCGACACAAAGGAATGGTTGTTACAGAGAGTTCGTTAGTGAAAATATAGCTTCATTTCAGGTTGATCCGAGAAGGGTCTGATCTACTGAGATTATAAGGCGGTGAGACCGTAGTCGGATTTAATGACTGGCTGGCTGGTGGGGTTGAGTCCCGTGCCGCAGCCAGCCGAGCCCACCGGGGAGCCATGCGCGGAAAGGCTCGCCACCATCGCCGGATCCATGCCGCCATGCATGCTCATCATGTGCAAGTGATGAGGCGTCATATGCCCAGCGTTAATCTGCCCCTGATGAGACATCGGACTGATCGCCGAGTCGTGAGACAAGTTCTGCCCACCAACACAATGGAGATCATTCATTATATTATCCGTCACGTTCTCTATACTGTCCGGTCTACCGTTGTTGTTCGATTTCTTCTTATCGTTATTATTCGTATTCTTATTCGATCTACTCTTTGGTGTGGATTTAGACGTGGTGGTCGTCACTCCGGCCGGGTTAGTTTTTCTTCTCACGTTTTTGGTGTTGGGCAGCTTGTTGTCCTTTTTCCACTTCATCCGTCTGTTCTGGAACCATATTTTGATTTGTCGTTCAGACAGGACTAGAGTGTGCGCTATTTCTATTCGTCTTCTTCTCGTTAGGTACCTGTTATAGTGGAATTCTTTCTCCAGCTCTAATATTTGGTGTCTCGTGTAAGCGGTGCGTTGTCGTTTTGGTTCCATCCCCGGTTGGAAGGAGCCGTTCGCTGTGAAAGAAATAATGATATTAATCATTGTGCTTCTCAAAACTATATCTTTTTACACCCAGATTAATTATCTAATCAGAAGAAGAAGAATCGGGTTCAATCGATCGTTCAATAGTTATTGAAGTATTGAACGATCGATCGAACCCGTAACCTCCGAGATGCCGCGACACCTTAAAAACTTTAGATCTGATGTAAAAAGTAACCTTAAGATATTGCCGTGTGGGTTGCAAGTTGCAAGCGACTATAGTAGAGCAGTGTGATGGAGACCGCAAGCTGCATGCCGTATTGCTCCGAAGTATTGTAAGATTATCAAATATATTCGAAAACAAGAATGAATTTAAGAAAATGAGTCATTAAAATGCCATAGGATATTTATGCAGTCCCTGCAAGCCTACTGCGAAACTAGATCGGTGTTATTACAAAAAAATAGACCAGGTTTAAAATAGGTCGAAATATTAGCCGACAACAGAGGAATGAATGACACATTCGTGACATAACCTTATAGAGAAACGCTTTTCTAATTGGCTAGCTAATAGCTTAGTCTTGGCTTAAACCCGGTACTAAGTTTTTGGAATAACATGGGATGTGTTTTAAAATGGGATTCCAATTGAAATTTCACTGCTTGACTTAAAAGCCTGAGTTATAGGCCGGCCGAGCCCACGAGTCGAGTCTAGTAATTTTGCGTTGCACTTTGAATCAAAAGTCAATGTTTTCTCATTTGCATCACAAACTCATAAACGTAGTTACAAATTTTTAATAAATAAAAGTGTCCTCGGCAAGTTTAATCAAATTACCGCATACAAAGAGAATTACTTAAACATGACATAGTGAGTTCACGCACACATACTAGTGCATAACCTCACATAGGTTATATCGGAAAATGGCGGATTGCGTGAGAGAACACCGTCCTGAATAATATAGAACCTCGAGAGTCGTTTATTAATGTGCATAATAATTACACATGCACGGCCGTGAGCTTCCTTTTTTGTTTGATTAATTGAACCCGGCAAATTAGCTCGCTTTCAAACAATATAGGCATAGATGTAGTAAGAAGAGTGCACACTTTACCGAACCTACAGCGAACCGTTTACATCGTAGAACCAGTATTTGGTTTCGAGATTAGTGATGATGCAAGTCTCATCACAAATAAAATAATATTTTCAATGTTGAATAAAAAAAAGACCTAAATATGTCCTAAAATTTGTTAATTCGTTAATCAACAAAGATTTTATTTCTCTATAAAACTACTAGCAAATAGCAATGATCTAAAAGTCAACGCCTAGATTAAACTTATATCTATATCAATTTTTGTCATATATAGCAAGGAAAAATTGGGCATGGTCGAAATATTGCAGAATGGACTGAACTCGCTGGACAAGACGAGTCCTTGAATAGAGACCAAGAGCGAACACAAGAGGGCGCAGCAGACCACCGGGTTAGTCCCACTATGCACCGGTCCCGCTATGCACCACTCATAAAATACCTACTAAAAAGTCCCCCTATGCCCGAAACCAAATTTGCGGGCAGTGACGAAGAAAAGTGTTACAGGATTATATTTTATGTAATAATTTAAATAGTAAACAATAATTTCATTACATAATTCAATATTACAAGTTGTTAAATCTTTGCGTTTTTAATAGAAAGCATGTGTAGAACTGGTTCTGAATTTAATTGAATTATTTTTATATGTTTATTCGTTCCTTTTATATGTTTAAACGAAAGTAAATTGTTTTGCAAACAAGAATCCATCTTAGTAGTTTACTTCTTATATATTTTAAGTTAGTAAATACTAAGCAATTTTCATTAGTTTTATTAATTAAACAGTTGATCATTTGTGTAATCAATAACTCAAATATTTTAAACAAGTATTTATATTTTTTTATTGTTGTTTATTTGTGTTATCAATAAGACTGAAACATTATTAATAAATGTTTGACTTTATGTTTCTTCAAGATTTGAACTGTCCAAAGAAGAAACACTTTCCACCTGTACCTTCCATTGTTTAACGTAGAATCAAATAATGTGGTAAAAAGCGGCACTTTTTCGTAGGTATTTTATGAGTGGTGCATAGCGGGACTAACCCAGACCACCAAAGCAGGACCGCCAGGAGTAGAAGAAGAGGGAAGAGGCCCACGTGCAAGACTGGATAACTAAGAGACGTCCGCGGCTCCGTGATGATGATGATGAATTTATAATTATTTTTATAACTTAAGCAGTTTGTTTGCAAGTTTTTACATTTGATGACGAATTTATTACGTACAATAAAGGTACTTAACTGACGCACCATTCTACGAGTGAAAGAAAATTCAAAATCATTTACGAGTTTGAGAGAGTACTTAACAAACAACAAACAAACTCACAAACTCAACCTCTTCATAATATAAGTAATAGATTTATATTGACCTCGACATATTGACAATCACTTCAGATAACAAGTTTATTTAGTAAAGCCTTAGTGTATAAAGGCCTTTACGTTTGCATTGGCCCTAAAGTACCATTATCAACGCAGATGAGTTATTATGCACTAGGCATTTGCACTTTGTTCGCTAGACTATGCTTGATTAAGTGCAAATTGATTGATGGGTACGGGGAAATAATATATTTGTATTGTAGCTGTTTATTTGATTTTATCACCTTAGTTTGCCTTGACAAACGGAGGTGTTAAACATACCTAGTACGACCCGGCTATAGGAAATCAAATTATACCCAAGAAACCTTGACAAGCCTATACACGAATTATAAGACTGTAAAAGTAAGAAAGTAAGCTTAAACAATAATTTAACACATTCACGCGAGCTACGTCAAGTAACGTCCTAAAAATTTGTTGATAATGGAGAACAACGTATCATTACGTCGTTACAAAAAAAAAATATCACGAAGAACGAACGAACCGACCTTGACAATACAAAATCCTTAGTGTGACGTAAATGTGTCACATCATATTAAAATATTAATTCTGCAGCGTCACACTGTATCGAAAATTTACAATGTTAAGTAGGCATTGATCACTCCTAAACTAGTCCTTATTGAAAGGTGCACAGCGTCATTATACGACTAACCGTGCATATAACGCTTTGAAGTCGTTCGGCCTGCGCGCTCGTGTGAGACGGCAGCGTGTGCGCAATTCCCACCAATCGGCGACTATTGTTGAGATCCGTAAGTTTCAAGTGATTATATGCAATATCCGTTAAAAAAAAAGTGGTGCCCGAGTGTAAACATATGAGACATAATATTCTGTTACTGTATTTAGTTAAATAATCATAAAATAATCGTTTCATATAAACAAAAAAGACCGAAATATGAAAAAGAAGCTTTCCAAAAAGGGTTCAAAGATGCAACCATCTCCGGAGCCTTGTTCGTCAAAACAACATACCGTAAGTACCATCTCTCAGAACCTACTACGTTTATTACTCGTAGATACTGTAAATAAAGTCTAACAAACAAAAATGTACAGATAACACACCAATTAACATGGTTTTAAACGAATTACGAATTTAGCTATACGTACAATATTTTAACGGAGACGTTTCCCATAAATAATTCAATACATATTATAACATATATAGACGTGGTTACACGTTGTTCATAGTTGAATGATAATTAATGTTACTATGAGGCGGAACGTCATTAATCGTTGACGTGCTAAGACGTTGTTAACAAATAATCTAATATTTTAGAATCATATGTATCAGAACGTGACCGTCTTAACGTCAGTGTCATTATTTGACACATTTTTCGATCATAATTAAAGAGGGACGTTGATGAACGTTGGGACATTTGTATGGAAAAAATCTGTGTCATCTCACAGAGTTCAAAAACAGAACGTCACTATACGTAGCTCGCGTGAATGTGTTAATGAATTTCTTAGTACCTACGTATTATGTTTATTCATATAGTTACAATAAAGTCCAATAACTACTACGCTAGCCCTAAAGGTCGTCTAGAGGTCTTCAAACCTATTTACCGATATTGGTTCGTAATTTACATAAGCAATAAATATCGTTCAGACTTTAATAACAAAAGGTCGTATTATTTACTTTTAAAGATATTGGAATAAGGCTAACGATTAGGGAAAGATCTCAGTATTTTTTTAGTTAACACAGTTTTTTATATCTGACAAACTAGCAGTCAAGTGTACCGTACCCCAGTGTGACTTATTACCTATCTTGCTAAGGTCAAGCGATAGCTAAATTGGGCAGTAATTGCTCCAAAATCGTAAATTGTATTACGTATCAACAAAAACGAAGCCATAGCAACTTAGTAACAGGTAACAGTGCTGCCTCTACCAAACGATCGATGAATTAAAAGTGCATACATTTTCACTCTCAGATTTTTTTTTTCAACAAACACACCAATTACCTAGCCCCAAACTAAGCGTGAGCTTGTGCTATGGTGACTAGGATAACGGATAGAAATACTTAAATACATATAAACATCCATGACTGAGGTACAAATGCTCGTGCTCATCACACAAACATTTGCCCCTTGCGGGATTCGAACCCGCAACCGCCTGGTTTAGTAGTCCGGTGTACGAACGACTACACCAAGACGGTCGTCAAAATCTGATGAATGATTGATCAAATATTTCTTATTAGGTAGGTATACGAGCGAGTTGCCCGCGACCACAGACGCAATTTGTGTTTTTTGATGCTACGCAATCGGTCGCGCGCACCGAGCACATCATAACATATAGAGACAAAATGTCATTAATTTTGTTACTGAAAAATTCCGTCAACCCTGGCACTGAAGGCCTCTGCTCTTTCTTCAACACATTTTGTCAAACAAATTTACTTATTTCTTTACATATTTTAAAATAACGGTGCGGTTTAAAAGATTGTTATTTACGATCCAGCCGAAATATCTTATATTTCATAATATCGATTATAAAATAGACGCTTAATTTGACACTTTTCGTATCGGTACTAAGCACTGATTAGTTTCGGAGAAAAATCGCGCTTACTTCGCCTCTATATGTTACGTAGGTACTCGACGATCGCGCGTCTATCGCGCGATAACTGCGCAATTTTCGCTGATTGCAAAATTTTAGTTAATAAGCTTACAGTTTATTGGTAAAACTAAAAGGTCAGCATAGTTCTGGTTAATTTATAATCATATCACTGCACTATACAATTTTTCTCAAAGACGCGTAGCAAACCATACGCAATGAAGATACAAAGATTAACCCTTTTATAAAAATGAATATAATTATCATTACTAAAACACTTGAATAAATATGAGACGAGTAATTTAAAATATTTGTCTCCCCTATGTCATGTCACCTAACTGTCATTAATTCCAAATCAGCCGTCTCACATTAATACAAGTTTTACATCAGTGGAAAATTCATTATTAGTAAGGGGGTAAGAATACAATTTCTCTATTCCAGAATTTATTTAAGTGGTAATTTGATGAAAGTGGGTATTTTCCCTAATTTCATCAAATTACCACAAACAAATATTTGTGTTCCGTGGAAATCCACGGACTAGATAATATACAAAGTAAAAAGAATAAAGCGTTTATTTTCACAAAATGAAGTTAGTGTACGTGATTGTAATAAAGCCATCGTCTATGGAAAGTTGGAAGCAATTTCCTATTTCACTTCAAGGAAATTAGTTTTACATCAACTTGAACGACGTCTACAAAGGCATTATCGACGTTCTTCGATGGAGGCGGTCATTGTAACTTATTCGTCAATAGCTCTATATGAGTACTAGGGAATTACGTGGGAGTGTTTTTTGTTTGTTAAAAATATCTTATAAAGTAATTTTGTTAACTTATTGTTTTTTTTTAAATAACTCTGTATAGAGAATAACTGTAAGATAACCACAAGAATTAACAGTCAATCAGTAATTTAAAAAAAAAGTATCTATACATAGACACCTAGTATTTGCACAAAGGCAGATAACGTAAAAAGAAACATCCCAATCTAATACCATCAAAAAATACCTACAATCCAATCCGGTTGTGTTCGGAGAGCAAAACAAAAAACCACACCTATAGGTACCGATCTACAGACATAGCACATACAGTCTGGATCCAGAAACGCCCACACAACGCGAGAGAGCGAGACAGGTATAGGAATGCTCTGGAATTTCTTTGGGAATCTCCGGGCACAAGCCTGGTATGTGCGGTCGGCCGCACTCCCCGAGATTTCTAGTGGTCAAACTGACAAACCCACATTGATCCCGGCCGTATGTATTACGAGGAAAATGCTATTTGACACAGATGTAACTAAGGAGATTTTGATCGCTTATGTACGCTCTTTATCATTGACTATAACCCCCTTACTAACGAATTTGTCTCCAATATAACACTTGTTCATATATGAAACGGCTAGTTTGAAATAATGACACATAGGTATCATGTCATAGTGCAGACAAACTCTTCAAATTAGCTGTCCGTCTCATATTTAATTAATGTGAAAATCATTATTAGTAAGGGGGTAAGAATATAACTACAGTAATGATAACAACAGCGTAAAATGTAGGATAACATATCATCAGAACCGTTAAGAGGATGAAGAGTGCCGTTATCTTATATTATAATTACTTGAATCGTCCAAAAACTAGACAGAGAATCAAAATGGGTACTAGTTACGACGTTTTCGGTGGACTCTATACTCTTGCTTTTCGTGTTAGCCTGAATATGGCTCATTCAGAACTTTTTAGATAAAGCATTCCTAATTCACTTCAGATTTTATGCAGCATTAAAGCTAAAATAGTTTTAGGTTAACTTTGTCATTACCGTATAATGAAGTTACATCAGTAAAGTGGTAGCTTATTGTAGAGGATGCTATAATTTTTAGGTCTAAAGGATTTGTCCAAAAACTGGTAAAAAATTGTATTTCGTAGAGACTAAAGACTTGCATAGATAACTCGTTCTGATCACAAGTTCAAGTACGTTTTAACAGTACAAAACCGGTATGAATAACTTAAAGGAAATGAACATGCACTTCCAACCACATGCATAAACACGAACGATTTTAATTAACCATCCATGCTACTAATGAGTCAATTTGTTTGTACAAGTCATTACTTTATAAATCATCGCCCGCGAAACCAGATACCCGTTACCGCTACTGGACAGACGTGCTCCGTCTTCGCTTCGTTAGCGGTATCACATCATCAACACGATGACAATCGCGATTGAATTACCGGCTACCTGCGACCAACGTGTGGTCTCTGGTCTCATAACCAATCTGTTAATCTCCAGTCGATCTTACGACGCATGCGCTATCCGAGATCCGTCCCGCACGGTGGTCCCGCCTCATTACCAAGCGCGATCCAAACCTAAGCCATTGTCCAATGAAAAATGTTACCCAAATGACAGGTGTCGATAAGACTCCAGAACATCTCAGCCTTTGTAAAATATTCAGCGAATATTACACTAGCAATTCCTTACCCATCAATCAAGAACCGGTTCGTTAGTGCTCTTGACCTAAAGATACAAACGGCTTTGATGCATCACGTACTAATAAAAACATAACGCTGTTCCAATATTTGTATCTATCTTTCAAAACAGAATTCCGTCACGTCATCTACGAGTTAATTCGAGTTTGTTGAATACAATATGCATAATTTACGATAATTTCGATTGTAGGAGCTGTCAACAGTACAAGAATTATTACAGTAATGTTAACTTCGTCGGTAATGTTGAGTATTGAAGCGAAGCCTTTATGAGCAGTGACCTTATCAAATGATGTGACTTCAATGTAATATAACTTGATACCTGCAATTTTCGTCCTTTATAAGTACTCATCTTTGGTTTTACAGGTGAGTTTTTAATATTGAGAAATTGTATCATACTTGTGACTACGAAAAGATCGACAAGAATCACCTGTAACTTTATAGAAACAAACTTGCAAATTTTCGTGTGTAGTAGGTTGTCTTGGTGTTTGGTGTATTTGACAACTAAGCCCAGGAGGCCTTTCATCTTATTTGGGAACTCTCAAATAGGGCTAGTACGTACTATTTTTTTTCTTTATAGTCGTTCCCAGTTCCCAGTTAGTCCGGTAACAGATTTATCAGGATCGATTTCATTGTATAACGTGATTCATAATTGTGTTTTGAAACTGTTTCCATTAAATGTAGAGGTTGAATCGCAACGTACTTTTTGGCCATGTTACCACATAATTTTAATCTCAAATTTTGATGGAATTATTATGTTATGATGTTTTCTGATGGTAATAAAATATTGGAAGACATTTTGATAATTTTGTCACTGTCATATTGACGATTGATTTTTATTAAGCATTTAGCACAAAACGTTACAAAAAACATTGTGATCACAATTCATTGTGATGAAAATTCTTGGATCTCATGTCTTTTAACAGCTTTTCTCCCATTATAGTAACAAAAACTGGAAGAGTATAAGGAACCATTTTAATGCTTGTAAGTCCTCTTCGGAAGCGGTGATCGTTCTGGTATTCAATTCTATATACAGCACAGCTGGATGAGTGTGTAATGTTTGGTATAAGTATATTTGATCTAACATTTTAGTGATATAAATTCATTTAAGATAATCTTTTATGATATAACAACTCATTATATATAATAAACGTTGGATATAAATTCACAAAATCTAATTTTACTTGATATAACAATCAATAACCCTAAAGTTCATTTCATATTATGTTCAAATATTATAAATAAGTGTAGAAATTTTGTTATAAATTTTTGATCTAACATTTAAATGATATAAAATCATCTAATAGGACGCTTTTGTGGTATAACACCTCATTAATATAGTTTACGTTTGACATAAATTTACATTGTCTTATTTCATTTTATATGACAATCAACATCTCTAAAGTTCATTTTATATACTGTTCAAATGCTATAATTATTACTCAATATTACTCAATATAAAAATGATAATTATAAGTCTCATATCGTATAACGCCTGCCCTACATCAAACAGCAAAAATGTCAAACGAGGTTTTGTGTCTGACTTCTTACTCCGATTGTAAGTTATGAAATAAACAAAAACAGTTTCTGGCGCTTCGCCGGCCGCTGCCACGGCACCGCTCGCTTCGCTCGCTCGGCTCGCGCGGCGTTGTAGTCAACACTTCTAACCTAACCTAACCTAATGTAATCAAACCTGATATTGATAAAATGACATTTAAATTTGCTCTAAAGTAGAAACAAATTCCAATTTTTTATAGCAAATTATTGTTATATCACATAAAAGTTATTACATTTAAGCACTAAATAAAATGATTTTTATATCCCTTGACTGATATACAAAATGCTTTTATAACACCTGTATATTATACCAAAAAATGATTATATGAAATTAAATTATAGAAACTGTATTATTTTAAATAAAGGTTATGTTAAAAGCGTTAAATCAATTAAAATTTGTTTACTTGTTTTTCTATCAAATGAAGTATTATATAAAATGAATTTTATATCTCATGAGTAATATACAAAATGATTCTATAGCACCTATACTATATATCAAACAATAATTATACGAAATGTAATCATAGGAACTGTATTTATTTGAAGTAAAAATTATATAAAATGAACGTTATACCAGTTAAAATTAGATCATTTAATTTTCTATCAAATGAAGCGCACCCCAGCTGGATACTAGGTACAGGTGGATACTACAATTCACCTCTGGTTAATCGTAAAAAATAACAACTGACCCGTTCTGGCTTCGCTTGCGTAGAAGTTAGAATAAGTATAATTATTTAAATCCTCACCCCCTTCCTAATAATGCATTTGCCACTGCTATAACACAAAGATGAATGTTAGATTCTAAGCTTGACTTTTACAATCATGTGACATCAATTTGTAAGCTACCCAAATTAGCCGTCTCATATAGGTATAAACAAGTGTTATAGCAATGGAATTATCATTTTTAGTGAGGCGGTAATTTAATAAGCATATGCTATCTCGGAGTTTTTGTAAAAATATAAAAGAGAAACAATCCCACTATACATTGTTGTATTATAACTCAAACCAAACGAGACGGCATGATTTTTCCTATATCATAAACCATCACCATCATATTCCAACCGTTCCAAATTTGCACATAAACCTTCCTCAAGAAATACTCTGTTAATAGGAGACCCTGCTTAAGGGGGTGCAGTGCGAAGCAAGTCGAGTAAGTCTAAACGATCTTCAAACAGAATCAAAGTTATTAGTATTAGTAATTAGATCCATTTGCTTTAAAGTTTTAGACTTGATGATTTAATTAGAACAATAATTTTATTCTGCGCAATGCGCAAAACAATCAGACATTTGTGTTAAAAACTGAAAAGTGTTAATATTTTCTTATTTATATTTTATTCGTGTATATTAAAAAGATAGGGACCTGCGGAATATCAATACAATCATTTTCATGTATTGTTTTCATTGTTTCATGCGTAAAAATCACCAAGTTTTCGAAAAAAAAGCTTTTAGATATCATTAGCTACAAGTCATGTTTATTATATCATAAAGATTTTGTTTCAAATTTCAACAAGACCAGCGCCTTGTGCAATGATTAAGCTAACGTAAATAAGTTGTTTTAATGTATTTAACTAATTCAGTTCATTGTACAAGTGATATGAAATACGTTAATTTTCTCAATTTCGTGCAGGACTGCCTTAAAGAACATCCGTTATATAGTTTTTGACGTCATCACAAACAGACGGACGTCATGGGTGATTATCCATACTAATATTATAAATGTGAAAGTGTGTCTGTCTGTCTGTCTGTCTGTTACCTCTTGACGCTTAAACCACTGAACCGATTGAGATAAAATTTGGTATGGAGACAGTTCGAGACCCTGGAAAGGACATACGCTACATTTTGTCGCGATATAAAAGCATCAAGGGGGTGAAATGGCGTATGAAAGTTTATATGGAAAATCAAACACTAGTGGTTCCCCGCGACTTCGCCGCGGGGAACTACTAGTGCACTAGCACTTATTATACGAAAACCAAAAACATAAAAATGGATCGATCGACGTTGTTTATTTGGTTATGAAGTCGGTGTTTTACTAACACATGATCAGTTCACGCTTTTTTTATATCAAAAGAACCTAAGTTCTTTCAGCAAAATATTTAACTATTTCTACAACTGCATGCCTACCACATAAAAGAATAGGTTTTAAGAAAGCAATAATAGCTTTCAAAATATTATTTAAAAAAAACATTTGTGCTTCGGAATTAAAATTGCAATCGCAAAGGCGGTAGGCCTGCTGAAGAGTAATCATGAAAAATTAAATTTTCTGAAGCTGGGTTGCACCGTCAAACAATACGAAAATCACCTGTTATGGTTATAGTTTCGAGGTTCCTTATTGAAACGCATAACATTTTTCGTCATAAACTGACAATGCATCATGTTAATGGCCATAATAGTAATTTGGCATACGTCTTTAAAGCATAACTTCATAGCGCATACCATCAAATGGCCGTAATCTGGAAGGCATAATCATAGAAAGGCATGATTTCGATAAGCAAAACTAATAAAAGGCATAATTTTTGTTTGCCACAATATTCAGAAGACGTTATTTTAAAGGATGTGTACGCGATGTAGGGGAATTCGGAGGATAAATTATAAACTTTGGGTAATATTTGTAAGAAATCAATGTAATTCGTGTGAAGTAAAAGAAACAACTGGTAAATAGTAAAAACGTCAAAAAGAAAAGGAAATTGAAACATTAAAAAAAAGTATAAAAACAGAAAGAGTTCGGTCTGCCACAGGATGCATTCATTAAAGATATGGTATGGCAACTTTTCGATCGTGTTTTGTCTAGAGCAGGGACTTTTTTCCACTTTTTAGTATATTTAATAAAGTAATTGTACGATTAAAAAAAATATAAGTTACATTAAGATAATGAGCTATGCTTTGAAGGAGAATGTCAAATAAAATTATTAATATGGCATATATGCTTAGTAAAATTATGCATTTTAGAGTATGTTTTATAAAATTATGACTAACAGTAATACAGATTTCAACAATTATGGTTTTTAGGATGATGTCTTTCAACAATTCTGCGTTAGTATGTTTATGCTTGGTGATAAGTTTGCTAAAATCATTATGCGTTTTTATTTGTATGCCATATGATGTTTGTCAATTGAAATTATGACGATAAACATTATGCGTTTTAATGTGTCACCTAGTTACGGTAAGGTAAGGTGGTGCAACTTGGCCTCTTCGGGTGCATCTGCAGCTCTACTTTGCAACCATCATCATCATCTTAGCATTATCCCGCTTGGGCAATCGCACGCAAGAACACAGGGGCCGCTTTGGACCATGCTTTTCTGTATGGAGGTCAGATCCTGCCATATTCTGGCAGATCAGGTAATTACAGTAGAGCAATTGCCATCTGACCTCCGTGACCTTGTTAACAGGGGAACCTGACCAGTTAGTTACACATTGAGTCGCATGAATGTGCAGATTTCCTAAAGATGTTTTACCTTACCGAGAAAGCATCGGTTAATGAAACAACTAATGTACTGTAATATAATGTACTTGTACATAGCTCAGAAAAAGTCATAAGTACATGGCGGCATGTGAAATCGAACCCGGTTCCTCCCGCATGAGGGGCAAACTGCTAGCCACTACGCTAACGAGGCTCCTTCACCTACCACACTTCTACTTTATTTACATCCAAATTGAAAAAATATGTTAAAAAGATAAACGTGAGATCGTGTTGCAAATGATGCACTTAATAACCTTCTTCAAAACGTTACTATGATTTTTTTGTAAAACATGGCTATTAATTTGATCTCTATAGACTTGCAGCTATTTATAAGATAGAATACCAATAAAAAAGAAAGCCCGATTCCACAAAAACTAGATATTGATAATCTCCAAGTCGGATTCTCGACCACAAACTTCTATTTAAAAGCAATAAAAATAAATGAGACTCATTAACTTGAGAGTTGGGTCCCATTGTCAGGGACAAACCCTGGCGTAGTGGCGTCTTCCCGATACTAATGACATCACATTAGTAAACTGTCAAAACACATCAAAAGGACACACGCCTAAAGGATTTCGAGTGCGCAAAAGATCTCAAAAGTTATTGATTGCATGCAATTTGTATCTTTTTTAAATCACCGCTGATGTTGCCTCTTTAAAAATCATTTTGCAGTACACGCACTTTTGTGTCGGTAAAAGCGCCAAAGCTTGAATTAATGTTGTCAAATTAATCTTCCGGATCTCAAGCATTCTTGTGTTTGTTGGTTTGGGTGCTTTTGTATTTTTTTTATGAAAACATCTTGATATTTTTTTCATGATTTTGTAATTTGTAAACTTGTTTTGTATAACCAAACTGTCAAAATACGTCAATAGGGCGTAAAACATCTAGTGGTATCTACGAAGTTACCATGCGCGTAGTATTATGTTGTCTTAGCTACCGCGAATATCTTGGATATCGTTAGATATTTTCAGCCTCTGCCTCTTTGCTAAATAGTCTTTCAGGTTACAAGCAAACATGAGGGTTTTGTTTGAAAATACACTTTAGAAAGATGTAGCATTATTTCATTATAATTGCTAGATGATTTGTTCGTTTTGTAGCTTTTATCACAGTTTTTAAGGGGGTATTTAATTAACTATTACCTTGTGTAAATTAAGCTATTGTTTAAAAAGAACATAATAATCTCGTCAACCGATTTAAAAGTTTGTGCATTATTTATTCGTTTATCTTTGCACAAGCTTCTTTATAGAAACTTGTATTATTTTCAAAGATTAAATCAAAACAAATTCATTAAAACACAATTTTACGGATTACTTCGCGATTTATTTACATTTTATTTTAAACCTGACGTTTCGAACACTTTACAGCGATCGTGGTCACAGGGAGACTAAGGTATTATTTGTCATTACAAAGTTTTGAAAAATTTTAACTACCGTCACTCAATAATATTAATTTACGTTCCTATTTACGCAGAAAGAGCTAACCGTGTCTTGAGATCTTGCAGTGCTAGGTGTTGCTTTGGTTTTTGCTAGAATAGGATCCCATGCCGGTGGAACTTTCCAACCATCTTCTCTATTGAAATTTGGATGTTTTCTAATTTCAATGGCTTCACGTAGCATTCGAGGAATAAAACGCCGTTCTTTTGCAAGTATTTTAGGTTGGTCAAAACGAATGAAGTGGTTGGGTTTGTCTAAGGCATGTTCACACACTGCAGATTTCATGTTCCGTCTATGTTTTACGTCAGCTATGTGTTCTTTTATCCGCACGCCTATACTTCGCTTTGTTTGCCCGATGTAGGAGAGGCCACAGTCACACTCCAGCTTGTACACCCCTGCATCTTGAAGAGGTATGTTGCACTTGACAGGTGGTAGGAATTGGTTAATCTTCTTTTGCGGCTTGAAGTAAGTTTTGATTGAAGCACGCTTCAAGATATTCCCAATCTTGTCAGTGACTCCCTTCATGTATGGTAGTACTGCAGGTTGGCGTTCAACTGTCGTAGGCTTGGCACGGGGTCTGCAACGACGTGGTACTGGAAGCTGGTTGTCCCGTAGTACCTTCCTTACATGCTGAAGCTCAGCAGCCAGGTGTCGGTCATCACAGATGCCCCTCGCTCTCTGAAACAAAGTTTTGCCCACGGTAGCTAACTGTGAAGGATGATGGTGAGACGCACCATTGAGATATTTATCGGTATGGGTGGCTTTTCTAAAGACTGTATGGCTAAGGGTATGATCCGAATTCCTAGTTAGTAAAATATCTAAGAAAGCTAGTTTACTGTCTGCCTCAATTTCCATAGTAAATTTTATTTTTGGATGTATTGAATTAAGATGATTAAGAAAAGCAGATGCACTATTGGTGGGTAAAATTGTGAAAGTGTCATCTACATACCGCTTATAAAACCTTGGTGATATAGGTGATGTGCTCAGAGCTCGATCCTCAAAATCCTCCATGAATATATCAGCATTGCTGAATTCGGATCATACCCTTAGCCATACAGTCTTTAGAAAAGCCACCCATACCGATAAATATCTCAATGGTGCGTCTCACCATCATCCTTCACAGTTAGCTACCGTGGGCAAAACTTTGTTTCAGAGAGCGAGGGGCATCTGTGATGACCGACACCTGGCTGCTGAGCTTCAGCATGTAAGGAAGGTACTACGGGACAACCAGCTTCCAGTACCACGTCGTTGCAGACCCCGTGCCAAGCCTACGACAGTTGAACGCCAACCTGCAGTACTACCATACATGAAGGGAGTCACTGACAAGATTGGGAATATCTTGAAGCGTGCTTCAATCAAAACTTACTTCAAGCCGCAAAAGAAGATTAACCAATTCCTACCACCTGTCAAGTGCAACATACCTCTTCAAGATGCAGGGGTGTACAAGCTGGAGTGTGACTGTGGCCTCTCCTACATCGGGCAAACAAAGCGAAGTATAGGCGTGCGGATAAAAGAACACATAGCTGACGTAAAACATAGACGGAACATGAAATCTGCAGTGTGTGAACATGCCTTAGACAAACCCAACCACTTCATTCGTTTTGACCAACCTAAAATACTTGCAAAAGAACGGCGTTTTATTCCTCGAATGCTACGTGAAGCCATTGAAATTAGAAAACATCCAAATTTCAATAGAGAAGATGGTTGGAAAGTTCCACCGGCATGGGATCCTATTCTAGCAAAAACCAAAGCAACACCTAGCACTGCAAGATCTCAAGACACGGTTAGCTCTTTCTGCGTAAATAGGAACGTAAATTAATATTATTGAGTGACGGTAGTTAAAATTTTTCAAAACTTTGTAATGACAAATAATACCTTAGTCTCCCTGTGACCACGATCGCTGTAAAGTGTTCGAAACGTCAGGTTTAAAATAAAATGTAAATAAATCGCGAAGTAATCCGTAAAATTGTGTTTTAATGAGTTCAACAATTCGCGTAAACGTAAGAAACAAATATCAAAACAAATTGTTAATTTTATAATATTGATGATGATTAGACTATCTAAGTAACTAATTATGTAGAGTGATACGTCCTCATATAGTTACGTATCGTTCATCATTCGCTTGCCCTGTTCCCATTATATTTGGGGTCGGCGCAGTATGTTTTTCTCTTCCATACAATCCTATCACTCGTCATTGACTCATCCACTCCTTTCACAATCATATCATGCTTTATACAGTCCATCCATCTCTTTCTAGGTCGGCCTCTTCCCTTCCATCCACTAACATTCATGCTCATCACTCTTTTTGTCACATGATTCTCCTCTCTTGTCATCACGTGTCCATACCAAGATAAACGGTTTCCCGTCATCTTTTCTGTCACAGGCGCCACTTGCAAACTTCCCCTTATATATTCATTTCTTACTTTGTCCATTCTTGTCACTCCACACATCCATCGCAACATTCTCATCTCCGCTACATGCAGTCGTTTTTCATATAGTTACGTATCGTTGCAGTCATTAAACAAAATCTGCTTTATAAATGAATCTATTTTAATTCCAAATGATTAGGAATAAAATACAAAACGTGAGGTATTTAATGCTATTAAAAAAGTTGCAGTATAAGATGTCTAAAGAAACTCCAAATCTACCTGGAATACATGTAGAGAAGTAAAACGTTGAGTAAATCCACTTTATCAAGTTCTCCTAAGTAGGTTCTTTCTATTGCCATGTTAGAAGAATGATTATATTTTATAATTATGATAATGTGATAGTCATCGATTATTTTTAACATTAATTATTCACAAATAACATTGTGTTACCTACTGCTCTTTGTATGCGGCAACATTTCCATGATAGGTTTGTTATATTGGGATTTTTTAGAGTACACTTACATCTACACATATCTGCTCAATAGACGTTCATATGAGGTGCAACAATTATATACATAACAACCACTTGGATGACCTTGGTTGGACTACCTACTTTGCAAACCTGCAAGTCGTATTTAATCAAATGATTAGTTTTAACTTACATGCACCAGCTACATGTATTTTCTTCATCCAAGGATAGATGACCCTGTCAGTATTATCCGAGCATATAGAAGAATCGTCGTCCTCAGCTGGCGGACTGTCCAGCAGTAGCCGTTCGTCATCCATTTCTGAGACTGGAGACCCCTCCCGACCTAGGGCATGGAGTTTCCTACCAGCCGGAGCGGCTTCTTCTATGTGTCTTTCTAGTCTGAGGCCGAGCTCAGCCAGGCCTGGCGCTACTTCTCCGTTATGGGACGGCACGTAACCGTGATCTGCGTCTGAAGGATGTGACGGCTCGGGCGGACGAGGCGGTGGAGCAACAGGAGGATGCTGAGGCAAAGGATGGTAGTACCCTCCGTAACCGTAACTGGTCCCGATCTGAACGGGAGCATACTGGTGTTGGTACCCATACTGCAAATGCTGGTGCTGGTAGTACTCTCCCGGCGGTATGTAGTCCGCCTGGCTGTACTCTTCCGATGGAGGGAACTTGGGGTCCGGTTGTGGCTGGTATCCACCGTTCATGAGGAAGGAACTCATGGTGGGCGTAGTCGAGTCGGCGCATCACCTCACACTCTTTGAAATATACATGAGTCTGTAATTGTTTACTCTCTTGTGCCAATAAACAAAATTAGATACAAAAGATAATATATATCGTAAAAATCCCTTGGTTTTTCAGACATTCATTTCTAGTGCGGATGACACAACAAGTTATTTCACACTCAACACTGTTTCACAAGTTTATACAGTAAATCGTCAATAAAAACAATCACAACTCATACACTAAAATGTCCTCTTAAATTGTTTAGCACTATCACTAGCATCAGTGTCTAAAGCGCCCAGTGCACAGTTTTTTGCTTCTATTAAAATTACAGCAAAGTCATTTGATTTATCACTTTTTGATAATAAACAATGGAGTTAAAAGCGCGCTATGCTGCGACGACATTTTGAGACAATATACACTGACTGGCCGACACGCCAGCGCACTCTGTCACTTTAAGGACTCCTATACATGTTCATCAATTTTTACATACCACCTTCCATTTTTAAGGCGGAGCTGTTCTTCTACTATCGTTCCAAACGACCAGTGAAATAATCCGAATTATAGGCGTATACAAATAAGGTTTATATTTAGTTGACCGCCCAATCTAAAGCATCAAACCGCAACAGTAATGTTCCCCCTTCCACTCATAAACAAGTCAATGTGTGTGACTGAAACAGACACAACAACGTGGGCTAGAGGCAAAAAGGCGAGGCTATTATCTGTCTCGCTCGTTCACTAGAGGTTTTGTTAATTAATGAAAGAGACAAAGCATCAATTCAGGATTATTGCGTACAGCGGATTAAGAAGCTGCCTCAATAATAATACAGAATGAACATGGTCTCTGTTCGTAACGACACGGGCGTTTTAAATATTTAATATGCAATTTCCTTTAGTTTTCATTATAGAGAGCTTTATTATTGTTATAGACTAAAGTGCGACCTAATTTTATTAGTGATTGTCTTGATTAATAAAAGATTTTTTTATCAATAATAATTTGATTAGAACTGTAATTGTGTATCCTGTGAGCTATCAGGAGTAAAATTTCTTCGTACTTACTAGTTAATTAAAAAGATATATTTTCTCTGGCGGTTATAGTCCATTTTAGATTGTTTATCGCTTACATTGCTGATAGGATTTTTTTTTATTATAAAATATACCTTTATAAACCTTCTGGATTATTTTAGTTCCATAACAAAAATCTTCATAGTTTAATTCAATTTTGTAAATTTGTGAGCGTATGTGGTTTTTGGGACATTAATGGAGAGCCATTAATGCAGACTCTTACTTTGACCTCAGGTAGCTCAGTGTTCATAAGCCCAAACAGTGTTTTTAAAACAAAAGACACTAAACAGAACCTAAGATGACACTGATCCAACCCGTGTAATCCAAACTAATCGGCGTAACAACACTCGTCTCGGCACCGGCTAGAAAAGCAAACAAACAAAAACAAAACATCCACAAGTCACTGCCTATCATGGACAGTAAGCAGCTAATACAACACTAAGACCGCCGACAAGGGAGCCGCTAGACAGCAAATAGACAAAAATGTCCGGTGATTTTATTGAATTAGACGATCACAATGAACGTGGACATTCTGCTGAGTCACCGGCTGCCAAGCTGCAGGCACAAAAGGTGGTAACACACGATCAATGGGCGTTTGATCAATAGATGTAGCTTTGGGCATGTGTAACTTACACTGAGACTGATTTGGTGTTCTGTTGTGTCAGGTTTCCATATGATAGCTGCAAATTGGTTCTTGGCAAACTTTTTTGCGTATAAAAATGTTTTACTTTTAATGTTTTAGATGCTAAGGCATGCATCTAAAACATTTTTTAAACCTTACTTCAACACGTCTTCAGAGAAGTATGTAATGTTTTTAATTTCGTATTAAAATTATATACCGTGGATATTTAATATAATTTTATTTTCAGATGACGACAATATAAAGAAGCCCTCTGCCCTAAGTCATCAAAGAGACATCGTTACCGGTAAACTTTTAACTTTCTCCCTTACTTCCCTGCTGCTGTGTTTTTTCCCAGCCGCTAACTGCCTGCCAGCCGTTCCAGCCAGCACCAACTTAATCCAAGTTTAATGAACAATACGACAGGCCCTTAATCAAACTTTAGATTTCCTATATCCTCCTACCAAACCAATTATTGTCGTATTGTCTTAAGCATAAGTTTCGAAATTGTAAACATCATTTCGTGCAGATAAGCTACTCTTCCTTCCATGTATCCAGTTTCAGAAAAACCTATTTAGCTGACTTTGATCGTATTATTTGTTTCTTGTTTTGCCTTCGGACTCTATCGCGGAAGGTCACTAAAACGAATTTCAATGAGTTGCTCTGTACTAAAGAGTACTAAAAGAAATTTGTTTTAGAATCAGACAAAAGAGTCTTGATGAAATTTCATTAAATTTTGAATACGTTTCTTGTTCGACCAATTAATTTTCAACAGTTGGAAGCGTGAGGCTTATTAACATTTTGAATTGAAGATCATTGGAGCTTCAATCACAATGTCGTGAGTTTGCTACTTCTTAATTGTTGTGGAACAATTTTGAGTCAAGTCAGGTACTACCAAACTATCTTATATGCATAAAATGTTTTTTACCCAAACTTTTTATTAGTCTTCTTATTTAAAAGAATTATTCTCCTGTCTGACAGCTTTCCAAAACATATTTTTATTACGTGTTACCCTCCCACTTTACCTAAACATTAGCAATAGTTTTTTTCTTATTGCAAAACTAAAAATGGGGTTCAGCAACATCTCGTTAATTCGAGTCGGGATGAAAGGATCCCTCGCATAGCCAATTTTCTATAATGGCCGGTTGCATTTCCTATCTTTGGCGCGCTGTGCCGACTTTTTGTATCCCCTCTCTGCCGGGGGCAGGGAACTGGCTTAAATTTATGGGATACATAAGATGGGATGTGCACTATGTTCTTTTTTGTTTTGGTAAATGTAACATGTGAGTTCGAATTCCTGTTAGTGTCTGCCTGCAAGGTTTTGGCGCAATGAAAAAAAATACATATTGCGTCCTACCTAACTCACATGATTTCATATTGATTGCAACAAAATCTGCGTTTTCACAGACACCATTTTAGGATGATGCACAAAATACACAAACATGTTATCACTATGTCGACGGAATCGCACAATTCGTAAGCAAATATCGCCACCACCTAACGACACTTTCTAACGCTACAAATATGACAGAATAGCTACGCTAACGCTACAGAAACCTTTCAAAGCCACGCAAGTGCCGCACGTCATCGCGTGTCAGCTGTTTGACAGACACCACCCACCCCTCCCGGTACTGGGCTTACAATTTTCGATGTCTAATCAAAATTTTGGGTGTCGTGAATGATGTTTTCTCCTTGAAGAGCGTTGGTAGAGAGTTTGATGAGGCGATTTTGTATTACGTTCTTTTTAGAATATAATAAATAAAGAATCCTTAATTTAACAGCGGTCAGCATTGCTGGTAGTTTTGCAACTAGACTTTGTTTCAGCTCAGTAAAGAAATAGCTACTCCATTTTTGGGCGGAACGTCTCCAGTATTTTTTGTTTTAATTAAAAGACTTTAGTGGTCGGCGTTTATTTGTTGTCTTATATTTATAGGTGATCGTCTTCTAAGTATACCTTATTAATATCTACATTCAACTCATAATTTCTCCTTCAAACAGCAACAAATCTGTATGTAACAAGAATATTGCATACGTTGCATACTCCTTGATGGCTGCAATATTTGCAAAATTAATGACTGAAATTCCTGGAAACATTGGTTAGACGTCGTTGACAGGAATACCAAAACCAAAAACAATCACGTGAAAGCAATTTCAAATCCCAAGTACTCACTGGCACGAGATTACTCCACTTCATATTGCCATTTTATGTGTGTGTATGTTTCACAAAAACGTCAAATGTTACAGCGTTGAGGGGAAACGTTTGGTATTCTTGACTCTCTCGTACCTGGGCGACCTATCTTGGATCACGAGTAAATTGATAATAGGCTCTTTGGCTTTAGGGATAAGGTTGATTTTGCGTTGGGGGATTTAGGTGATATAGGGTGGTTTCCAGCTGAGTGAGCAGAGCTTTCATTAATCAGCGAACGGCCGCGACAGTGCAGCGGCGCTGGCGTCGCGGCTCAATTTTTTTCCTCTTTCGCCCTTAGATTGGATGTTGGACACGATTTCCTGCGAGCTCGGCTGAGACTGGGTGGTCGATCGATAGAAAACCACTAACTAGTGGCACATTCTATAACATATAAATGTTTTTTTTTAAATATTTTTTAACACTTACACTGTTCTTGTATTACGCAATGACGTATTCAAAAGAGACCAAGAATTTCGCACGCTAGATGAACTGCACGATAGCTCAGGTAGTAAAAACGTTGGCCTGGTTAGGTCGTGGGTTCAAATCCTACCCGAGCACGAATTTTTGGTTTCTCATTTGAACTTATGTACATATAAATATTATTTCCTTGCAATTAATGTTATGGTGTTTGGGACCATTGGTAGCGCAACAACCTTGTTGCGAATTTGAGGTGAAGAGACACAAATATTGAAAAAATAAACTTTTGGTAAATATCAATTTTAACTAATGATAAGTAATTACAAAGTCTTGAATCAATCAGTATAAAGTTAACATAATTGTAATAACATTAATATGACTAGGTATGTGGACTTAGTATAGATAATACGTTAATTCGTACTCTTTATTAAATACGCCTTACTGCTGTTAGTACATAATTGTCTTTCTACAAGGCACTCTTATCACTATGAATATTATCAAGCACGTCAGTTTTCCATGTTTTATGTCAAACAAATGATCTACTACTACTTATCTATCTATCGTGTCTATTCATAGTTGAGTACAGTCACGCTCAAAAGAGTCGTTAGTACTCATTTACTCTCCTGTATGCAATCATCGCCTCCTTTATAATAACCGCCACATTCAGCAAAAGAATAATAGAATATTAGAGATGTATGCTGCCAAAATAATGAGTACTATCCTCTAGATACCGCTGCATTGTAATGGCATGAAGATAAGACTCTAGCTAAATAGTTTGAGTCTAATAATAAATTTAACATGGTAATTCACTATAAAACGGCAGAAATGTATAATTAAAAAAAACGGTAATTTAAAAAACTAAAACCCGACTGCGTTTCTGTGTAATTGGAAATTAAAAAACCCTAAAACAAGAAAGAAGTCATACCCGGGTTAAATTGGTACCCATATTAAAAATTGTATAGCAGTCGGGACCCATTCTAGAAATGGAGGCTTAGTGAATTTAGAGCACATAATATTACATGGCAGATTATTCCAATCTACTGACGAGACGGCTTCCTTGCTAACATGGGTCCCGACTGTTACAATTTTTAATATGGGTACCAATTTAACCCGGGTATAACCTCTTTCTTATTTTAGGGTTTTTTAATTTCCAATTATACCGAACCGCAGTCGGGTTTTTTAGTTTTTTAAATTATCGTTTTTTATTTTATGATTTGTAGTTTTATTATTCAAAACAAAACACGAGACCGCAAAAATTATTATATTTTTTAAATGGCCTTTTTACTGGCTTTCATATGATACCCATATTGCTATGCTAAGGGAAAAATCAATCCCCCCTTTATTTCCTTTTGCGGGCGCCATTTTAAAATTTATATAGCCTATGTCACTCTTACAATTTTAACAAATTCAACGACCCCTCAAATGTCAAAAACTGTCCAGCCGTTTGGGCTGTAGGGCGTGCCAAACAATTATACATACATACATACTCTCAAAAACATAACCCTCCTCCCACAGTCGGGTAAAAAATAAAGCCTTTGTACTTAAATACTTTACGATTTAATGACTATTTTTGCAGTTTTGTAGACACATATTAACTACCTATGAACGTGTTTAAGTAACACAAAGTATACCTGTATAGTGTTTGTGCACTCAACTATGTGCTGCGAATTACATAATAACCCCATGCATGACGTGGGAATTGATCCACAAGTTTCCTAGTGCTAATTAATCAACGTACTAGTACGACGTGAACAACAGAATTTGTCATGATGTATGATGCAGGGTCCTAGGTTCGATCCGCGATGGGGCCAATTTGGAACGCGTACTTTCTTCTAGCCGTGTTACGAAGCTCTTGTCTATAGATAGGTCAGGCTCACAGAGAATTAACAATTAAGAGCGCTCATCAAACATGTTTTTCACACATATTGGCTGGTCTTTATTATTCAAATTGGAATATACAATTTAGGAACGTTTTACGTTCAAAGTAGGTCGTAGGTATTCGACTCGCCTACGACACTAAAACGAGTGTGTTTTACTTGCTTTCTACCGCTAACTGTATTTTTCTCTCACACAATCACTTACTTATGGGTTAATGTATATAGGATATTCAATTTAAAACTCCGAATATTTATTACAGAGAAATAGGTACCTACATAATAAAAACATTTCAAAAGAAAGCAGTATCACTGTAAGTTAAGGTATATTTTATCATTCAGATCACACAGCACATGCAAGAATATTTACAAATCTAATTAATCCTAATTTTGCAGCAAAAAAGAATAAAATTTGAAAAGCTTACGTCAAAAAGAAAGATTCACCTGTAAAGCGAAGGGTTGAGGGTTCGACTGTAGTTAGCCGATGAATTTTTGTGCACAAAATTTTATTTCGTAAAGCCTACGACAACCACTCAGAATGCCACATTACAGACACGATAAGTCAGGCATCGACACCCCCATTCATCTTCTAACCATATCCATAGTATCCTTAGCTCTCCAACCTAAAAGCAGGCAGGCGATAATTTGCATTTCAATGCATAATTTAACTTATGTGCCTCGGTTCGCGGGTCTCTGAATAAATATATCTTTTATCTCCTCCCCTCACTCTTCAGTCCATCCAAAAAGCCCTCGCGAAAGAGGGTCGCAATTTTTTTTCTGTCACTGCTTTTATTTTTATTTGGGAGGATGTGTAGTGCATTTGAAATGCCAAGGGCACTGAGCATTGAAACAGGACTGAATAAGCTCGTTCTAGTGTGATGAAATTTAAATTGATTGTTTGGGGATAAATAAAGTAAACTACGCGATTAGTACAACATCTCACATACGAGTACATTCATATTTTTTACATTACGCAACAAATAACTAAGTTAATTAGAGCCATAGTCTCTAAGTAACTTGTTGTTCCTTTACTTAAAGGTTGTCTGGAAGAGATCGCTTATAGCGATAAGACCGCCTACATTGTACATTTTTTTTTCTGTATAAATCGTTGTTCTTACTGTATTTTTCTGTTATGGTGTGCAAAAAAGAGTTATCTATCTATCTAACTTTACACGAAGGCTGTGCATCAAAAGTCACCCTACCCAACTTGTGACTTACATTAAAATGTGAATCTGAATCTGTACATCAAAACTATACTATTATTGTAAGTATTTGTTTCAACTTTACGATTAAATGTTACTCATCAATCCATTGCAGTGCGCGATTATTTTTATAAACGAATAGCATTCAAATAAAATCTTTCATTGCCACACATAAAAGCAATCAAGTCATTGTTACTTCTTTATTCAAATCATATTCGACAGTATACCGATAAGTAAACAGCTCGAACAATCGAACTTTACATTTGCCAGCAATCAATCTTCTATGATGTGTTGCTCTTAAATAAACTTCAATTTCACGGCTAAGCCGAATGTTGCTTTCTACTCTGATCGATCGGCCGGAAAATCGTTCGAACCGCCGTAAATATTTTGACAGATCCCGAGCATCGTATTGCGAAACAATCGCTTTCGAAATAATTCCCGAGTTGTTGGGAGTTGGGGAGTCGAAAAACTTAATATCTCGGACGTTTGATAGATCGGTCTCGCGAGGTTTCAGAATTCAGTAGCTGGAGCCAACAATAGAACGCTTGGAGACAGCCTGCAGTCCCCTGAGGGTACTACCGATAATGCCCTTGGTGAAAAAGCCATTTTACGGCGTAGTTTGCAACTTCATTTCCTTTCGTTGAGAAGTTTGTTTTGTTTAATACCTAATACGTTTAAATAATAACTAATTTAGTTCGTTTCTTATTTAAACTTTAAAAAAATATAATAACACTATAAAAAAATCTTAAAGCTGGTAAACTGCACTGAAAATGTAGTGTACGGAGTATTGTGTGTGTTCACAAAATAAACGCTCCTTATGAATGTTTTTTATTTTGTATCAATAAGATAAATACCCAAAATACAAATACTGGGATAAAAACGTAGCTAAAAATTACACTATGCAGTAATTACATAAACAGTAATTAATTATTAACAATTTTCCACAAATTAAAAAGAAACTCAACATTGTTAGCAAGAAATAATAATTTTCTCCTTCGGTTTCCGGTTCGAAATTTGAAACGTTTTGCCAACTGCACACTGAGTTGCATCAGAGGCAAAAAGCGTCTCTCTGCACCGGGCTCCGAGTGACTAATGATGCTCCGGCGCATGTCAGGACACCATGATACCGGAGTATGCAGGACATTCATAGTAAGTAAATATATGAGGACAAGCATTATGTTAAAAAAATATATATTTTTCACTCAGTAAAGAAAATTGTTTTTTTTATTAAAGCATTTTTCGATTTTTTTTATTTAGAGTTACTTTATGTTTAATTACTGCACACAAAATTTAATCGACTATCTTCAGGTGGGTCAGTAGGCAGTATTTACTTAAATAAAAGCATGTATTACTAATGTTGATTGTACAAGAAGGCACTGGAATGAGTTTTCATTAGTGCTTACTTAACTAACTTACTTAAGCCGTATTACCTTAGCTCGTAATTTACTTTAGACGGTTGCTATAAAATAAATAAAGCAAGCGTACTTAATACTTTTTGTGTCTGATGAGCCGTGTTTTTGTGATGAGAAGGGTTATTTTTACAGTTTTCAAGCGCTAACCATCGACTGTGTGACGCAAATGTATAAAGAAAAAACTGGTTTAAAAACCTAATGCGCCACCAGGAGCGCTTACTAAATCCTACGAGTATAGAAATTTCGCCACATGGACGATAGTGAGTCGTCCGAGACGCCCTGTAATCCGCCTTAATGTTGACATAGTTACAATTACAAACTAGTTAGTAAGATGTCGACTTTTATGATTCATAGTACAGTATTTATCTCTCCTTATATCAATTTTCCTTTCAGAGAGTAAAGGAGAGCAGTAAGAGTGGGGAAAAGAATTGTGAAAAGATAGTACTTTCTAAAATTTCTACGGAAATGGGCGTAAGAAGTCGCGGACAAAAGCTAGTCTTGAAATCAAATCCATGCTCGGTCAGTCAGTGTGTATAAGAACTAAAAAGTTTTACTTAGTACTCGTATTAAAAAAGTATTTTTCCATGGCCACCCTACTCGCTCGCGAGGGTCCACTGAAACCTCCTCACAGTGTAGACAAAGACAGCGATTGAAATTCGTATAATTGAGCGCCGAAAAGGAAAGCTTCAAAGGGGCCGCTCGATTCTACTCTTGTTTTGTTTTGCAATGAAATATATTTTAATAGATCCGTAGTTTTTGCGAGTATATTTAATAAGATACTTTGTTATGTTGGCGTGAAAAATATAGTTTTTTTTACAGTAAGTTTACTACTATAGCTGTGTGCATATTTGTAGAGATGTTTGGTTCTATTTATGGACTTTTACGTTATGTACAGTGCACAGTGCGTTACGCACCTATTTTTCTATAATCAAGTAAACAAAAAACTTGCGTCTTGAAAATAGGTTAAGTATAAAATGATACAAATACAAGTAGATTATCAGGTTTCTTTAAGTAGAATACCTTACAGACCGCTTTAAAAGTTAGTACATGTTTACAAATTCGAATCAAAGGAACACTTTTTGTGTCTAAAAGCATTTGCGTACTAAACACCTTTGTTTTAAAGGTTTAAGAGTTTACAAAAATCCATCCATTTATACGATTCGGCCGAACAAAGACTAAGCCGATCCTTTGCCGAGAAAAATAGTAGGAAAACCATTAATATCTGTCGGGCTCCTTGTTAATGCATACAATACTTGAAGCTTTAAAAGACGTACAATGGACTTGGCTAAATTAAAACTTTTTCGATACAGCGACATTGCACGGAACTCGAGGACGGGTAATTATTGTGCTGGTAGCGTCAGCAGCAGCAGCAAAATGTTTACAAAGTAGGTACATATTCATGCTCGTATTAAAATGTTATTGTATTTTCGTAACATGAACAAAACGACTTACCAGATACCAGTACTTATCTCAAAACTATAATTTTTCTTCATTATCTTACAACATATTAATTTAATTATAAATAAATTGAATTATGAGGGCATGTCACTGGATATGTACCTCGCATACTATAAACAAAACTAACAACCAGGCGGTTGCGGGTTCGAATCCCGCAAGGGGCAAATGTTTGTGTGATAAGCACGAGCATTTGTACCTAAGTCATGGATGTTTATATGTATTTAAGTATTTCTATCCGTTATCCTAGTCACCATAGCACAAGCTCACACTTAGTTTGGGGCTAGGTAATTGGTGTGATTGTTGAAACAATTTATTATTATTACTATCTTAAATTAATGACGTGATGATTTAGTTGAAACTCCAAATGTTTTGATGAAATATAGAATGTTAACAAATTCAAAAGTCCCACTAAAATCCTAGGTTCTCCTACACGTAGAGATTAAGCTTGAATAATATCAATTTTATTATAATATATTTTATTAATCGATAACTGGTAAATAATATTGTTTGCTTGCAGACCGTAACTTAGTTCGTCAACTGACACAGGTTTGTAAAGACACATTTAAGCGGAAAAAAATCAAAATTAATGATATCGGTGGCAGCTAGTAGGGCACATGGTCGAATGCTTCTTTCATACTAAACCCTGACTTTACACCTTGATTCTTTTCAACCCTACTGCATTATGAATAAAGATTTAGAACCTTTTGCAGATTGACTGTACCTATTCTATAAAGTTCCGGAGTTCCTTGAACCTATTCTATAAAGTTCCGGATTCAATTATTACAACTGTATGTATGATTTTAGGTCAGCTTTTATTTTAAAAAACCGGTCAAGTGCGAGTCAGACTCGTGCACTGAGGGTTGTTTTTTTAAACAAAGGTTTTTTTTACGATGTAAGCACTTTGCGATTTTTGGACTTTTACCTGTACTTGTGCTGCAAGACCTTCTTCGGCCAAATTTCATGATTCTAGGTCTAAGGGAAGTATAGGTTTTGATTCCCTTGCGAAATGATAGAAAATACGTCCAAAATAGCCGTGTCCTTAGACTGCGTTCACTTAGAATCTTGATTTTTTACAGCTGCAAGGAACTGCAGCCATTGCCGCAGCGTATTTTATGTTAATTTTAACTTGATACCTCCACGCGTTCCTGAGAAAAAGGGTCTTGACAGACAGATGGACAGACGGACAACAAAGTGATCGTATAAGAATTTATTTTTTCTTGTGAGATACGGAACCATATAAATATATTTTCTTTTCCTTCCTTGCAAGTTTTTAGGTACAAAAACCATAGGAACTATTAAAACTAAGTCCTTTGACTTTTTAGACTTTAAATATCACAAAGTATTGATTGTTAGCACAAACATTACTTTTGAGTTATTTAGTCCATGTCACAGCACTTTTTTTTAAATTTAATACATAGCAATAACTACTTAATTCTCAAATTCCTAGTCATATTTGACTTGTTTTATAATAAATATCTCATATTTTTATACTTTGACAAATACGGATCATCCAAATTTTGTGAAATCTGCCTTGTTTTGTCGATTAATATCATAAGTGACATAATATCGAAAGCGAGAGACTTAATTTTCTCAAATAGTGATTAGCTAACAACTACTGCATAGTTTTGTACTTCTTACTTTGCTACTTTTTCGATAGATTCCAATGAAAGAAAACTCAAAATTGCATAGTCAAAAAATATTTCTCATATTGCCACAACACCCAATAAAACCAGTGAGACACCTCATCAAAACATCGACCACTTGAATGAGCACAGACAGTTTTTGATGGCAGTTCCGATTGCCTGGTCTTAGCTGATTGGACGAACAAAAAGAGTTGTATTTACAGCGATTACATAGTAAGCCCTCATCAAAACATTGACTGGGTCCCGTCAGCCTGATATCTTATATCTGATGGCTTGAGGAGCGCCCCCGCGCAAACCCAAGGCGATCGTGAGATAAGTCAATCAAGAGGCCGTGGGATTTGGAGCGATCGTGTTTTATTTTTTTAAATTATATTTTTGAGATTTTGACGAGCATTAAAGAATAGTCCGTAAGTTTAGATGTGTACCTAGTAGGTAATGCAAAGCAAGCGTTGCAAATAAACTATTTCGACACCACCAGTCAACGAATTGGAAGCTACCTTGAATCAAAAATGATCACGCTTTAGAGATGCTAATATTTAGGATTGGGGATGAACAAAATCACAGCATATTTATATCGCAAAAATACGTAAATCATGCTCTCATTACTCTCCTAGCTTTCCACCTTCCTTACAAAATACAACGAACGTTTACATCGTTTCTACAGACTATACCAACTTAGTTGGAACAAGTATTAGAATATCTTTCGCATTCCCAATATCGATTTTCGAAATTTTAATTACACAAAGAGTAAGTGGCTCGAAGCAATCAAAATGGGACCTTGTGACCTATTTTAAAAGTTTTACACGCGGTGCTCCAATGAGGGGAATGATAAATGGCCGGCATCAATCAGACGAATTTTAAGTGTTGCGAATTTTCACCCGCATTGAGAAGTTATTAAAGCAATCTAGAGATGGACCACTTTAAGATGAAGTGTCTTGAAAACTGCCTTTTAGTCTTTGATCTGTCTGACGTTTTTGCCTATATTTGATACAAGTGGCGGCAAGGTCGCGCAAATAATGCAAAGTGAATTCACACATGAAGTAGGAATGATTCTATTTTCATTTTAATATTTTATTTATGTAAATATAGATTTTAAAAAACATTTCGTTAAAAAATAGCATGGGCATATTAGCTATAATATAAAAAGGCATGTTGCATTAATTGATTTTAAATCTTTTTAAGCAACAGTTTTATAATGTATTATTTATAGTTTCTATGATATTTTATCATGATGACTTCTTTTTTGGATTGATCTATTGATTTTCTATGGATTTGTTTCTACCTCTTCAAACAACAAAATGTTGAGACATGCGTTGTAACTTAAGATTCCCGTACTGAGCGACTTATCTGCACCGCTTCTTTTAATCTTTGCCCAATATCGAACCTCCTTTACGTAACAAAGTACTTTCTTACAAACTTTTAAGTGAATCGTTCAATTCAAACTGGCTGGGAAATTCCGGCTGGCAGGCGTCCATCTTGTAGCAGGCTTTAGATTTATTTAGTTTGCTTTAATTTTAACTTTCACCCCGAGCGCCTGAAAGATGACTGCATCAATACAGTTATTAAAATTCTGTAAATTGTACTGATCTGTTCATAACAGATTTTTAAGACTGCTTCGCTAACTTGGTGAGACAAGGGTTTAGATTCGTACCTTAATACATTTTTTTTCTTGTATCATGTTATATTATGCATAGTTACTTACGCTCAGAATGCAAGATAAGATACCTACTCTTTATTGCACACAATCATCAGAAGCCATTTATAAAAAAAATACAGATAGGTGTCAACTTAGGCAATGATGGCCGTAATGATAAAAGCAATTTCTTCCAGACAACATTTGGATAGAGGATTGTCTGAAATTAAAAAATTGTCTTATCACCTCAGCCCTTACTTTATTTCTGTAAATTTGAAATTGCGTACTCATAAATAAAAGCACAGGTACGGATTCAGCGGTTTATTAAAATGATCCAAAGTGCTGCTCATTAATAATTCGTTATCGATGTTGACGACTGCCGAATCGCTACCGTGGGGACACTTGTACAGCTGGGATTTACATAGAGCTGCTTTAAAATAATGTTAAATTAAAATTTTACAAGCTTTTATTTATTAATTTGGCTGTTATAAGCGAAAGTTTAACTTATAATAATCCATAGTAAAAAAAAATGGTAACGCATTGTGAAATTAATAATTTTTATATCTAAATATGGCAACCTCCTTTTTAATGGCAACCTTACTCAAAAGTGATTGTGAATACTTTCGATTAAGATATTAACTAAGACTCTATACAATTAATTGTAACTTAGTAAGAAATAAACTTTCTGGTATACTCGTATATTTATTTTTTATAATAACATTGTTAAAATATAATTATACATAATTACTCCTTCGCTAGATGTTGTGGTAACCCTACTGATGTCTCCAAATACATCCGTTGCTCGATAATATTTATGTAGGTCCAGATTACAGAGTTTTAGGTACTATTAAAGAATAACTCTGTCATAAGCTATTAATCAATGTTCGATAAGACAACTCCGAATGGGCGGTCCGAGTTATTCTGTGTTACCTGGTGATTTATTTCATAAGTCCAAGTCCGGACCTGGCCATTTTGTCTTGACCGCTACAACTCCGTACGACTTCTCCTATTATTAGCAGTTTCTGAAGAGAAAACGAGGGAATGACAGGTCTGGAAATAGTGGCTGTGGTATATTAGCGATAAAAGATAGTGCACGTTGTACCGATGACGGTTTTCAGACAATGGCCAATACCTTTATCGGTCATCGACTGATTTCCCAGCAAATGGTAAGGTGATTGGAGAACAAGATACTGATGAGATTTAATCACATAGGTACCTAAGTACCTTATTCAATAAGAAATAAATAGACAACACCTTTGCAAAATCAACACATAAAAAATTCAGAATTCTGAATTAGATAGTAAGTAGGTACTTAAATTCTGAATTAATAGTAAGTAGGTACTTTATAATTAAGTCACCAAAACTATCCTTTTAATTCGAAGTATTAATCAAAATGCTATACGTACGTATATCATAATACTACACGGCACACTTATACTTCTAAGAGATGATATGACTAAGGTTGACTCAGCCTTTCCACTTGCTTGACGCTAAAATTGTTCCAAGGAAATGAAATAATTGTATGTTTTGCCCTTAGCGCCATCTATAGAAATGAAATTCCAATCCCAATTAAATTCAGCACGTGAAACTCAACGTAAAAGAGTTGCTAAGCAACCACGTAACAAGAGTGTCATAGCGACATCTAGCGCTGAGTAGCGGGTTTAGCATGTTTTGGTATTTTCCTGTAAAACTTATTTCACTTTTCTTTTGACTACGAGTAGCTATCGATTTTCTCATTACAGAATTGTGGTAATAGAAACTTTTTGGTATTTTTTCAGTGCTTTACATATCAGGAAATAGGTATTGTTTTAGGTATCTACCTATTATGGATGATAGATATCACTTTAACGATAAAATAGCTTTTTTATATACGCTCTCATGAACTTATCCTACATGACTACTAATAGGATTTATTTATTTTTATAAATAATGATTTTGACTTTACTATACGTAACACGTATATATTATTGTCTCCAATATGTCATGTCACCTATCGGTCATTAATAACAAACTAGCCGTCTCAAGTATAAAAGTGATATAGCTGAGGCAAAGTCAAATCATGACTTGTAAGGGAGTTATAGTATTTGTCACATGTACGTTAACGTCTTATCAGCCGTTGTAATGCAAATTTAAAAATATCCATTATAAATTGGTTGAATCACTAAAGAACTAATCATTTTGCTTGAAATAGTATGCCTATTACAAGCAAAATTATTGCGTAAGTAGGTACTGCAAAGCAAATAAAATCATTATTCTGGGTACTCTTTTACTTTAGTTACATCTGCAGCTTCTTAGCATCATTCTATACTCTAATGGGGTTTCTCTTGGAAGGAGGGAGGTATTAATAAATAAATAAATAAGTAAATTGTTAAACAACAAACACACCAATTACCTAGCCCCAAACTAAGCGTGAGCTTGTGCTATGGTGAATAGGATAACGGATAGAAATACTTAAATACATATAAACATCCATGACTTAGGTACAAATGCTCGTGCTCACCACACAAACATTTGCCCTTTGCGGGATTCGAACCCGCAACCGCCTGGTTTAGATGTCCGCTGCGCGAACGACTACACCAAGACGGTCGTCGTATTGTCCAGACGCTTGTAAGCAAGAGTCAAGAGATATCGCTATGTTCTTTTGGAATACTTTTAAAATAATGCATATGAGACATTATACGTACCAGTATACGTTATTCTTAATTTCATCTTAGTTAATATACAAATTTGAAATAAGTGAACAAAATAGACATTTGGCATCTTGACACGAGATAAATTCCAAAATTTTCGCCGGTGCCATCTAGGAATGCACGCTCTTTTTGTTCATATAAGTAGTTCTAATCTCATATACCTATTAACTGATCCGTGATTATTTATTTTATAAATTATAGGAAAAATCCTTGGGATTTTACTTTGTTCCTCTTTTATTAAGGGTCATTACTTTTTAGGGGAAGAAAAACAAAAAGTAAACTCAACGCATCATTTAATATAATTTTAGTATATTTTTATTAAATTAGTGCTAATATTATTGCTATGGTGTCGTCTCTGTTTGAAGTCTTGATACCTATTAGAAAGCATCTGAAATATAAAATTGGGCACGCGAAGAAAGATAATTATTCTTATGTTCCATATTTTATTTTTCAATTCTTGTAGTTCTAATTATTTAACTGCATCACAACATAAAAGCTTAATAAGGTAGGTACAAGTAGGTTATTCACCACAACTTGATCCTCTATTAAACTCTGTAATGGAACCGAAAACGAAACTTATATCACAACGAAACTTAAATCTTTTTACTTAATACATATAACAGAATGCACCTGCAATATTTATGTTATTAATTTTAATGAGAGTTACCTAATGCTAATTAAAGAAGCTACATTAGCTATTATTTCAATGTGCTAATAATGTCAATTTGTGCTAGCTTTATAATGTATTAAATATTTTTAGAGATGTAAGACTGACAAACCTCAGTAGTTTTTGTCAATGTCTATTAAAATGTTACATTAGTTTAACTTTTTTAAATGCTAAATAAATGAAAAAAAGAGTCCGGACTTAACCGGGAATGAAAGCTGGGTAACATTATAATAATTATAATACGTGTAGGTCGTATTATAGTTATTGTAATGTTACACACCACAGCAGCAGCAGGTTACAACCAGTTTCCTTACTATACTAGCCGACCAAGCCAACTAGACGAATAGAACGAAAATACCAATGGAAATTAAAAAGTAACGGTGTTAGAATAAACTAAGGCATTTCATCTAAATTTTAACAATTTTACTTTTTAATTGCCTTCAGTATTTTCTTTGTATTCTTTGTCGACATTCGTTTAGTTAGCTTGGTTAAAAAATCTATCTATTGTGGTTTGGTCGAGTATTTCTTAGTAGGTGTTTCCACTGTCCTGTGAAAAACTGGACAGCTTTATAAGGTTTGCATAAGTTGTACACTTTAACTTCAAAAGGGAAGCCCAAGCGCCTTATGAATAGACCGATGAAATTTGGGTCCAAGCTCACAGCTTCGCTATAAATTTGGTTTTGGTTGCTAAGCTACGCGGAGTTATAAGCATCCCGTACCTTCACTCTTTGATTTTAATCTATGGTTGTGCAGTCAGCATCAAAAGTTGTTAAATATTTTAGTACTTTAAAGAGCGTATTTAAAGTCATGCAGATTTGCTCATGCACGCGATATTAAGATACAAATCGTTTTGACAACAAGGTAATCTGTGTCATAAATTAATTTTTATCTGAAAGTGTCTAGGCTTCGTAACGCTAGAAATCCAGTCAAATATTTAGACAATGTACTAAAATGTACAGCTTCTTTTGATGCTAACCGTACGTAGAAAAAGCCGCCATAAAAGCTCATAGTTAGGTTGCTCGTTACGTCTACAAATCGATTCTGTTATTCGAATACGGGAACATTTTTCAATATACCCAAGAGTGTGCCCATTCGAGTGTACGACAAATTGCATCTAAATCTCTGGTTTAAATGCCCTCTTGCCTCGGCCGTAAATCCTATAGCGCAACGGGTGTGATCCTGCAATATATGGACCAATAAAGCGACCGGCTCTCCATACAGGCCTATTGGACATACATTGTCTTTTATTGAAGCACATAACATACTAGGGTTGTCGAATATTCAACTTTGAAATGTAGTTGGTGCTGGTAACTAATGGAAGTTATAAATTCTATAGAAGTTAAGCTAATGGAAGTTACAAATTCTTTAGAAACAGAAACGAGTATATTTGAAGGTAAGAAATTATTATTTTAATAGTAGGAATTTAGAATTTATTTGATTCAATGTCGATTACAGCTCAATATTGAGATAATATGTGTTTCAGGTAAATGTCATAGGGTAAATGTCATTAGTACAACATTGATAAACAGTCTTATCAGAAAAATTAAGTACATATTATAATAATTATATACATCGTATTTTATGAAAGAATTTACCTGAATCCATAATCCATCCACCGTATTGAAATCCACAATAATACTTCTATTTGATCCTGGCTTACCCGGTGCTCTGTAAATATCTCGAAGGTCCCCAGGCTGAAGGTTTATGTTTAAAGTGTTGCCAATACTACACACAATCTTTGTGAGGTCAGCGGCGGTCTCTTTTTCTCCGTGGGGGATGTTGCGAAGGTCAACAGTCGCAGACCGGGACATCCTCTGCAGGTCCTGGATTTTTGCTTCCAAAGCTAATATGCAATCGCGATTTTCTTTTTTGTCCCTTTCCAAATGTTTTATTCTTGTTTTCATTTCCTCATATTGTTCATTAATAAACTCTAAAGATTGTTCAAGTACCTGGTGACCTTTTTGAATTTCACTGCATTTCGCCTTCACTTCCCCTATATCAGATACCAGTTTTATTAGCACTAAATCCTGGTCTGACTTCCATGATGCAAGGGCAGCGTCTTGTTCGGATTTCCATGATGTCAGTAGACATTTTATTTCGTTTGTAAATTCCGGAAAACGATCATTGTCTTTAGGTGATTCAGTGCGCAAGCGCTTGTTGCGTACACATATGAAGGAGCTTTCTATTTCTTGTCCTATCCTTGAGGGTATGTCAGGTTCAGACTGTACCTGGATGCCTGTGGTGGTACTTGAATTTGTTGGCGAACGTTCAAGCGGCATTGTTATGTCCAAAATTCTTAACGGCTTTGTATTTATCACTCGGCTGCGGTAGTATCGCAAAAAATCACACGATAACAGGTGCCTGACCAAACTAGTAGACACGGGCCGCAGGCGACTTCGAACGCGAGCGGGGGTCTAGCACTGTGGTCGTAAAAAGTGAAAGGCGACCGGTCGACCAGTTGTACCAGACACCGACGCTAACGTTATCGGCCGTAAGGCAGGGGTCTATTACACTGGTATTAAAGGGAACACACGCGCGGACACGACTAGCTGCGCCGGCTTTGCGCCGAGGAAAGTTAGTTTAAGAGTTTAATAACATAAAAGAAATACACGATTTTTTTTAAGCGTCTTACCATTAAGTAACAAAAGATATGACTGGAGTATAGATCAGACAAAAATAATATTTTTGTGATTTTGACCAAAAAAAATTTTTTTTACAAAATTCTTCAGGTAAAATTTGTGGAAAAGCTTAAATCTACATTTTGTAAGTTTAAATTATGTCCATCTACTCTTTTAAAGGCAGAACACACAGAAACGGTACCAACCGAGAGCGTCATTGAGATTTACGGGGTTACAGAAACCCGGCATGCCGCATGGTCAACTCAGTCATTTCAAAAAATTAAATTACCGCCCCCAAAATGCTCTCGGTGCCCTGGGTGATTTGTATGAAATAGGCCGGGTTTTGGGTTCGAAGTTTCTGGCTTGCGAGGCGTCATCTCGCTCATGGATGAGAGCTTGAGTAACCTTCGCACTTCGCTATCGCCAACGAAATGTCAAAATATGTATGCAAAATTCACGTGATGTCTCGAAAGCTTAACTATGACATTTTCATACATTTTGTTAGTTATAGCGAACTTCGTTTTAGAATAGATGGCATTTGTCTACGGGCCCAGAACTGCAGGATCCGAAAATACGGAAAATCGTCTACACTACAGATTAGAGGCGTTACTCCGGTTTATGACATCCATATTTTCGAGTCTGCCCATCACGTTCGTTCGCGCTGTTATTCTGTTATGAGTGACAGGGACAACCACAGTCGAAAGAACAGACATCGTCATCCGGAGTATGACCTCAGAACATGGCCTTTGCTCCTTAGATTTCCCTAAAGTATCAAATATGCAGTAGCAAAGCTCATCACAAATCAAATATACAATAACATCTTCACTTCTGTCTTCTGTCTTCATATTGTTGATTGTAGCAAAGTAGCGAGGTCTTCCAGCCGTGAGATACCTGTAGAGACGAGCTTCTGATTTGGACTAAACTACAAAAGCCCGGATCTACAGGGTAGATCACGAATGTGCCAATTAGGTTTCTTCTGTCTTCTAGCTTCAATTTTGAATGTTTGCTGAAAGTCTTTAAGGCAAACCTAATGAAACGGCTAAGTTCAGTTTGATTGAACTTCTATTGATACATCTTGTCCAATTTAGTGTGAACATGAAATAAGAGGGAGCAATTGTGATTCTAACATTATTAATGTAAAAGTCACGTGATGCCTCGAGTGCTTATGTCAGTTTGTTTCATTTTGTTAACTATAGCGGAGTTCGTTTTAAAATAGATGGCATTTTGTCTAAAGATTCTTCAAGAGATAACTTGCAGTAAAAATATATGTTTATGCCATATAATCACTTATGTATAAGAGAAAGCAAATGAACTTTTGTATAACTATTGGTTAGGTGGGTAGAGGTGCTCATTGTGTAATTATTGTAGAATAAATACGTAAACAAGTGAAAGATATAAACGTTTTTCAAAAGAACATTCTCGATCACAACACCACCCAAATAGTAAACGCCGTTTCATTAGGGTTTGACTGTAAAACTAATCTTCCAGCTTTTTTCGTTTCCCCGTTTTCTTCACCGGTCTTCGCAGGAACTTCGTGTTAACTTCTAGTTTGAACAAGTCTGGTTCAATAACGCGGCTCCTCCGTAGTTTTTATCGCAGCTTCGGACCTGAAACTTGTAGACAGTTCAAATTAACTTTTTTACACTGAAAGAGCTTTTAGACTAACGAGAACGTTAAGTTTTCAAAGTGTTCCTAGTTGCAGATAAGAAAGGTAAGTTTATGATTGGCATGTTAAAAAGATTTGTCTCCATTTATAGATTATTTATTCAATGTCACCAATTAGCTGTATTAACTTTCTTGCTACTGTCACTACTGTTGAATTTGCAGCTATATTTGCAGCTATTTTTTATTATTAAAAAATAAAACAGTCATTCAAGATAACGACAAAAAGGTTAAACATAGGTATCATTACTCCAGCCAGATAGCTTATTTCTTATAGTTTTGAAGAAGCATTGCTTCTCCTAACAAAATATTTGTTTGAAGGCTTTATAAATTTCATGCGTAGGTCTTATCACGGTTAGTACATGTATACAATAATACAATATACAGACATTTAATAAAGCTCATAATATAAGCAATTAAGATGACGGGAGGCCGTAAATAATCGTGTTTAGCATGGAAATCTTGTTAGGGCGACAGCGCCATCTATCATTTATTACACGCAAATATTGCGCGTAACTTTGATAATTTACGCTGAGATTGGTACTGAATACATTACAAATTAATACCTCGTAATTGTGTGTGAACATTGTCTTATGATGGTAAATGATAAATACACGAACGATGTCTGTTTCCAAAGGATCTTGACCAAAACTCTATAGAAACGGGGCCCACTTTGCTTCAGCATGCGTCTTTACGAAATGTCCGGATAAAATATATAAATATTTGAAAGAATACACACAAAAAATATTTTTGAAAAATAATCAGGGCTTTACGAGGGCAGATTAGGCATTTTGAGGTTATTTTTTGTGATTGCAGAATTAATTATGTGATTAATTTATGAATTTTGTGATCGATCAAGTATTACTTTGAAACCCTATTCGTTAGTTTATTTCAGAAATACCAGTGCAATTACAATGCAAAACAAGATTTTTGAAATATAAACTACAAAGACGCAATCTAGGCCCGGCTTTGGTCAATATCTTTTTCTTGTACGTATGCTAAGGGATACCTATAGTAAATGTTATTTAAATAAGTTTACCTACTTATTCAGCTTCACAATACTTCACTTTAGCACTAGACGACAAAAGCATAATATTTAAAAAAATATCTGGGACCCTTTTGTAAAAGATTGGTTCAAAAAGCAGGTTTCGGGGCATCAAAATATGAGATAGGAGCCAACCTATTAATAAGATGATGATTTAGTACAATTCTCGTACACAGATACAACGTTTGTTTTTATTTGTAAAATAAAACACCAATACTTATCTAACTTCCGAATCCCGCCCTCTACTTTATCGAAACGTTATCACTCGTACCCTACTCAAAGATTCAATTTACTGCCAACAATACAACACTTTCCCGGACCTAGCATGACGAGGAATCACAAATCAGTGAAATCAGCGCCCGAGGGAGCCACAAAAAAATAATCTCAGCGATTCCGCAAATCATGGCGAGCATTGTATTCCCATAATGTAGTTGAGGAAAATGCCCGCAAAAAGACCAGCTTAATTGCAAGAGGGAGGAACGCTCGAAGGAGGTGGTATTGTTTCCGTGGCCATTGTGAGATCCGAGTCTGACTCATCAATTCTTCAGATTGACGGAACAACGATTGAGTCTCGCGATGTTCCGAACTTAATTCGGTTTTTCGTTGCAACTGGTTGTCATTAATCTAGCTAAACTTCGGCCGATAAGGCTGTACCGAATTTCGTGTTATCACCGCTCACGATAACGATTAGTGATTGGTATTTGAAAGGGTTGAGGATCGGGTGAGAATCTGACAAGCGTCTCTTAATTTAAGAGAAAATATTTTCAAGGTTACCACGGATAAAACATGACTGAGACAAATGGCAAAGTAATATTTTTTCTTAGATAAAGATGCAACGGTAACTGCTTTTCGTTTAATTTGTCAAGTCACATTAGGGTCTAGTTCACGCTATTTGACATATTATGTATGGGAATTGTGTCAAATTATCCGTCAACTTACGTTTATAAATCGGGTCTTAAAATACGAACAATACCCAATCAGGGTATTGTTCAAACAATGTCCATTAAATAGTAATAAATGAGTAAAGTCGGAAAAGTTAACGTTAGATAAGCAGATATTGGTTATTACAACAAGAAAACTCATTGACGAACGCCTTGGTGTTCCTACTTAGTGGTTCGCGCCCCAGGTACGTTCACGCGCTTCAAAACCAGCAGCGGGTGCGGGTTCGAATCCCGCGAGCGGCAAATTTTAGTGTGATAAGCAACAGCATTTGTATCTTTATCATAAGTATGTATATATCCGTATCCTCCGTTCGTCCTTGTCGCTATAGCAGCTTACGCTTAGGTGATTGTTGGAACAATTTATTCATTTTAATTTCCCGCCTTTGTTGGTTATTAATTCAAGTACAATAATATCTATTTCATTTATTTATTTACATTACAGTCATGCATACCGTTACCGTTAATTAAATATCGTTTGAACGCTATTCCATTCTATACTTATCTCCAGGCAAATCTATGTGTTAGAACTCTATGTTCGTTACACGAATAAGATTCAAGTCATACCTACATTCCATCTCAACCTGAGCTCTCACTAAAAAGACCGCTTGTGTAGTCTAAAGATCATCTTAAACTGGAATAAATTGCTTGAAATTTGTAGCCTGGCGTATTCTGGAACTCTTAATGTATCGAGACAGAACTGAATGGGGCTTACTAATAGATGCTCATTTATAAATCTAAGACTTGAGTCGGTAGCTCACGTAAATATCTGGTTGGGTTTACGAAATCAGGGTATTCGTGGCTTGTAGGCGTAGCTTAATGGCGGTAGTAAAATGGAACTAAGGGACCCATTGTTTTAACTTTCAAGTCGATTTGTTTAGAGATTTAGTTGATTAAGTTTAGTGACTTATTTCTTTAGCGTCGTAATTTCCCAAAATTTTGTGCCCAAAAACTGTGTATGTATGTACCTATCAAAATGTATCCAATAATGTTTACCTAACATAATACATAGTTACGTAAGAAATCGACTATAGTGGCAAAAACCCAGAGAAAAAAAATAAAAAGTACAAGTGTAGCTAAATACTGAGCAGAAAATTATGATAAAAATAAATTCCTCATTGAACCTTTCTCCATCCTACAACATCGCCGTTCTGTCGAGCGATCGAACTGAGATCCGGGGATCCCCCTCCCACTCTAGTGTCGTGGTGGTATCATTAATCTTGCACGGCGCAAACAGGGCTCTCGACAAGTTTAGAGCTGCTAGGTGTCGATAATGTGGACTAATATCGAGTAATTAATGGCAACGGGGTCGGGATAATTAATAGATCGCTTTGAACTGAATTCGTTATTATGATTTGTGGTGATTATGATTTACAACTTTTCTGCGGTCAATAAGCAGATTTACAAGACATCAAATTGAATATACTACAATAATATTACAAAGAGGTAAGATTTAATTGTTTGTTTGTTTGTATTAAATAGGCTTCGAAACTACAAGACCGATTCAAATTAAGTTTGGTACAGAGATAGTTTGCGACCCTTGGAAGGACATATGCTATTTTTTGTCGAGATATAAAATCATCAGGCAGGTCAAATCAGGGATGAAAGTTTGTATGGAAAATCCGACTTTTGGCGCGGGTGAAGTCGCGGGGAACTGCTAGTATTTTATTAACAATGGTAGTTGAGAATGCTCAAATAACAAAACGTGGACGGGTAAGTAATTGTACAAAGAGGTCTCACAATCTTTTAAAATAAAATTCAGTTACTCCATTTCATTTGAAGTGTTTATTCCGTTCGTGTTCAAGCTATACTGACAGATTAAAATAAGTTAAAAAGCCGATAAGGGCGTCTACAAAAGTTATATAATTTTCTTTCACGGTTAAATCAGTAAGATATCCTAACGCATAAAAAAACAAATAATCAGTGAAATATATTAAAATAATATAACTTATGTATCGAGATTAATCAACTAACAAAGTAATCCTATATGTGTTCTATTTGCCCTTAAGATTCCATTAGATACGGACTCCTAAAAACATATGAGTGTTTAACTTAGCATGCGTCAAATAATTCTTTAGATAATAATTATCAACAATCGATAGTATTCTCGACATACGAAATCCCTAAAGCTGCCAGAGGCGGATTTGAAAGGAAACGTTCATATCTGGGAGATTTTATCGCTTTTCTTCCTCCAACCAAATCCTAGGCTTCCATCCTCTATTCAGTTGAAGTGAATAGACTAGATAAATCTATATCTATTATAGTTAGCTGAAATGGTCTAGAAAAGGAGCTGAGTCGGTCTTTTTAGAAAAGAAAGTTGTATATTTCCAGATTATGACCACTACAGTTTTCTATCTGCTGGCTATCATAAATTTAAGAACCTATGTACTGTATTCTTGCAAATGAATATTACTTACTTTCACTGTAATAATATTAAAAAATATCAAACTAAATTTTACACGGCATTAAGATGCGACGTTTGTCAAATAGTGTATTTTAACATTTCTTACTTACGAGACACAGTAATTGCTTATTTGCTTACTTACAGTATTGCATACCTACCGATGTAGGTAACTAAAGATTTTTTTGATCATGAAATGTATTTGGGCTACTATTATGTAATAATATGTACATTCGAAGCTCACCTGTATCAGTTTCCCTCCGAGTCCTCACATTCGTCCCCAGTGCCTGAAACATCCAAGGGCATCCGTTACATTTCAATAAGCTGACTGAAGCAACTTCACCTCTGCCCGTTTTTTATGCGTGAGCAATATTTTGTTGCCACATGTTATCCATAAATTCGTATTTGGCAGTTTAGAGGTGAAGTCATGGCAGGGTTGGAATAAAATGGATCATTGATCTTTGATATCTTGTACTGAAGAGGCTGCTTGCGTGTCACAGTCAAAGAAAGCAAAGATATCGTTAAGTAGGTACCTCTTCGTACATTACAAAAATACTTTCTGTGTAGGTACACATAATGTGTGTTGATCACAGTTGGTCAAAAATATTTCTGAGCATAACCACGGTTTCCTCGAAGAACGTACCTACATACCTAGTGGTTACGTCTGATCAGGGATATATTTTAAATTTTTAATATATATTTTAGATAATGTTTAGATATATTTTATTTTTTAAGCCCGAAGCGTACCACTGCAAAGGCCTTCCCAAACTTCTCCACCGCCTTGCCTAAGAACTGGATAGGGATCGATCCCTATCCAGTTCTTAGGCAAGGCGTTTGTGGGCGACATACTTATAATAAATATATAATAATAATAATATATTTCAATATTTGTTGAAATTTTGAGCCCGGTTTTGCGTAAAAATGCAGTTAAATTTATCCGACTGCATTTATAAAGTGTAACATCGTGAGTTATCATAAGCAAAGTCTCATATCGTAAGTAAATCAACCATATTAGTAGTATCACAGTCAATAAATTATTTAAAAGTAAGCAAAGAAGCTCCTACCGATTAGTTATCTTATCAAATTTGATTTAATTCTAAGGCTTTAATTAAATGTACTAAACTAAAGCGCCTTGTAATCCATTATAAAATTACACTCGCAGAGCGGGGCCACGACTTCAGCGTACATTAAACTTGGGGCCATTAAACAAAAACTTTGCTCTTAATATTTGAGTTAACGAGTGAACTTCGGACATGTGCTCTTCAGAGATTACCTATTGTTATAGCCTAAACGACTTAATTGAAAGGAGGTTCGGATCAAGTAGGTTCATAAACAAGTGATTCAACCCGATGTTCACTTGCGTAGTGTCTCTATTTGCGTTAAAGTGGTCTTTTAAGGCAGGTAGTATAAACATCAGACCGACTTTTATCGCGGCATAAAGTGCTAAGTAGAATAAAACTAGCAATGACAGGCTCTGATAAAGTAGTAGTAATTTTGACGTGTCTGGAAGTGGAAGAGTATCTAACGTAGATACGTTCGCTAAGTACCTAAGTAATAGTGCGTATGTCTAACTTTTGAAATAATGAAGAAACTTGTCTTATTTTTGTTATAAGTTTGCAAACTTTTAAAATCAACAGGATATTATAAGGTACTTACTCGGCCAGAATCAAAACCTGATTCGGTAAAACCGGCACACAGAGTATCACCAATTTTAGGGACGGACACGCTCTGGGATGGGAAAGGAAAACCAACTAACCGAAGCCCTTCGGTCACAAAATACATCTTAAGCTTGGTATAGATAGGAATATAGATAAAGACGGGTATCGATGTAAGGAATCAGATCACTATTTTATTTGAGGTCAAGTCACTATGCTGGGTCTACAATTACAACGTATGAATATAAAATGGGTTAAAGTAGCCTAACCGATTCAATTATTGTACCAATAATGAATTGTTATAAAATAAATTCACACTGTTTTCCATTTAAACCATAACCGAGATTAAACCCATTAAGCGAGGCATTGAACGTAATTTAATGAGAATACGAGGCCCTAAGGCCAGTCATATCGTTTGGCGTACGGCCAGAGCAACCACATGAGATTTATGCCTCATGCCGTATTACCATAGTACGTGCCCCAATCAATATGCCTCTATCGGGCTTGTTTGCGTTCATATTCCAATATTTTGCTACTGAATCAATGTTATTGCATTTATCTCAGGTCTGTACGTTGTTGTTAAGTAAGCTACAGTGTACGGTTGCCAAGTTGCTTTGGCAGTGGTTTTTATTTATCTTCCTGTACAAAATTCATAGATTCAAAACGCTGTCAAAGTATCTAACACACGGGTCTGTCACTGTAATAATTAGTACTCGTAATAGACTTAACTTGTAGTAGGTAAATACGATACGTATTTCATAAAGCTAACAGTATTTAACTGTGGGGATGACTTTCAGAAAAGTTGATTGCAAGTGAAAACTATTTATAGTTATGAGTAACTATGAATGGATACTTTTTTTTTTTTGATGTGGGAAAAAAATACAGTCAAAGTTTAGATTGTTTTTTTTAAATAAAGTCAAACAAAGGTTGTATTGAAGGGACTAAAGAATTTAACGTTACGTTACGAAACAAACGATGCCCGTACAGCGGGTACCTCATAAATTAATGCGTATGTAGCTAAAACTTATAATCGCAAGCATGTAACACACAACTAAATAGCAGCTTAGTTACACACTGGTGAGCATATAAGCATAATTTAGTATGCAGATATCAGAGACAATTGCGCTCAAGGTTAATTTAGTTCTAAGCTGCAGCGTATCTGCATATCTGCCGGCTAAGCCAGCCTGCATTTGCACACGTATAACTTTGGGCTTAGTTAGTTGCATGGGAAGCAACGAGATTAGCTGCAGAAAGCCCACATAAATCTGATATAAAGGAAACGCCTTTGGTATTTGCAAGTTTATTAAGATATCCCCTTTAAATTAATTTTATTAGTTAGATATTCGGTCATAGATATTCGGGTAAGTTTCTCACGTACATCAAGTAAACACTGCGGCATCTTATGAAGTTGTAATATGAACGATTTTGCAACGAAAATGGGTAGTCTGATATCCTGACTACTGAACTATACATTTCTTACTCCACTAACAAAGTATTAGGTAAATGAAGAATTTGCCCAGCATTGGGATCTAAGAGGCTAACTTTACTTTTTACGTTTACTAAGTAGGCAACAAACCCTGAATTATTTGCAGAGCTTCTGGTTTGTCTCTGGCCAACTATTTTTGACTTAGTAGGTGGAAAAACAAAAATAGTAAAAGGCTGTCATTTTCAATTTGGTATGAACATTTTAGTTTTCCTGTTCTCATTTTTTATCGGTCCAATTTAAATTAGCCATACTGTCTATCACCAGCAAGGTTGTACCAGTTGTACCTAGGTAGGTAATCAAAAGAAGAAAATAAGTTTTAAGCTAAACTATCACTAAAACAAAGGGTCTACCCTTTATTTTGGCGACACTTCAAAATAGAGCACACATGTTTCTACTCACTCCGAACCCAAGTTGAATCCACTGGAGTGTTGTTTGTTGAAATTGCATTTGCATATACGTGTATTATGTACGTAGTTCTCGGCTTTTGTGTGGAGAAACTATTAACTTGTATGTGTACTGCTAATAGTATTTTACTATTGATCTGGCTAGAAGGTTGGTACCATTGGTTAGAACTAAATTAACCGTTATACAATATCCAACAAACCTAGACAACAGCTCATTCTAAATTATTATTTTTTAATGATAAAAATAATAAATGATTTAATTTTATTATGTTGCGTCGCGTCGTTTCCGATCTCGGGACCGTAGGGTCCCGGATCTTTAGACAGCGGACATTGCGGTCCGAAGGTAATACGTAGAGGCCCGTTTAACAACATCGACAGAGTATAGAGGTAGTTTTTCAGTTTCAGAAATCTATTTCTGAAATTAAACAAACACAAAGTACTTATAACCATAATAGGTTCACCGTACATAATACATAATAGACCTGAATATACGAGTTGTCGTTAACTCGTCGGAGAGTAAATTCGTCATAAGTTTTCATGGCATATCTTTATATCTAGTGAAGTAGGGTTACATATTTTTACAACGACTACAACTTTAAAATCATGCATTAGTTAGTTACTTTACTATTAACTTCACTCGTAAATATTTAAATCCTAGCCCGTTTTAAATCCGCAAAAAACTAAGAAAGGGAAAAGAACCTCTGAAAAATACCAAACTATCGCGACAAGAAATTATTTAACATTAGTAGTCGACTTGTGAAAGCCATTACTCATGTTTATGCAAGTTCTCTCGCGTTCGCTAAATTAATGCGACACGACGAACATATAAAGTTAAATAAAATGGCTTTTACACAAAATAATTTACGGCTCCGTAGCGTTTTATAAAACTTATTTTAATTTGTTTCGTCCATGCCCCAGGGATTGCTTCCCAAGTTTTAACAGTGAAATGTAGAGCGTCATTCTGAAACGTATTTCTTTATTTACAAGTTACAAGTGAAGTGAAAAATGTTTGCCCAAACTCGTATTCGACAGCACAGATTAATATAGTCCTACCGAAATGACAATGAAAATTTAAGATAAATTATAAGCATTATTCCAGATATGTACTTATCTGGAATGATTTTGTCTTGTCCCATAATATACAAAACAATACCCAGTTACGTTTCATATACCTAGGGTAAAACCGAGATTGACGCCCCAGTGGTATAGATGCCCCGATTGTAATTACTCTAATTTCGCAAATACAAAGCTTGTTATTTTATTTATCTATCGACAGACTTTCCAACTACCACCAAATAGATCGTGTCTCATGTCTCTGTGCCATTGCATGGTACGGCTAGGTGCGATCAAAGTTTTTCGGGATAGATGGCCTATTTCTCATCGGGTCGCCTATCCTTAACGTCATTTATATGGACTTGGCAACTATCCCATATATATAGGTCCGCAATAATCGGTAATACTCTGGAAATGTCAAAGGTAATATTTTTATCTTTCATAAATTCTTAGATAAAATACCAAAGTACTTGCCAGTTGTACAAATCAAAGAATGAAATAATTGTACAGGGAGATATAACATATTTTCAAAAAGTTTGGCATCTATCCCGGTTTTACCCTACTCGAAAAATAAGTTCACTAGAAAAAGGGACAATGTTGCTGAAAAAAATCGAATATCCAGTTCCACGGCTTTTAAAATATTGTTGGCTGGGTGCCGGACCGAACATAAAATGCAATTTTAAACCGAAATCGAAACAAAAAATGCCTTTTATAGCTTCGAACAAAAGCTTGCAATAAATCGCCTACTTAACGCTCAACACAAAATCCCACTATCCAATTCCGCGTTTTTCTCTGGCAAAACTAAAAAACCGATCGTTGGAACATTTCCATACTCTGACAAAACGAATGGGCTCGCCTGAAAAAGGACATTAGCACTTTAGTAACGGTGGCTTACTGCATTTTAATTGTGCGCTGAATCAAATGCCAAGATGGCGGATACTGCCATTGCAAAGCTTTGTTCACACGAAATATTAATTCCTTAGACATTTTTTAATACGAACTACAAAAAAACGTAGAAATTTGTATAATGTTTGTGTGCACCTGGAAAATTAGAAAAACAAGCATATTGCTTGTTTTTCTAATTTTTTACAAAATGGTACTCGTTATGTGTTCGTACGAAGCCACCTAAAACTTTAACTCAAAATCAATTTATTTGGATTTACTTTATTCAGTTTTTTATCGTAGTTATCTTTTGTTACGTGTCTCTGTTTGAGTTGTTGACTTAACAATGAACGTAATGTTGATAGCATATAGAGTTCAATATCATTTCAGATATTTTACAGATTAAGTTAGGCTACATTAGCCAAACACTATCTAATCGTTGGAACATTTCCATACTCTGACAAAACAAATGGGCTTGCCCAAAAGACGGTATTAGGACTTTAGTGTAGGTGGCTTGCTGCATTTTAATTGTGCCCTGAATCAAATGACAAGATGGCGGATACTGCCATTGTAAAGCTTTGTTCACACGAAATATTAATCCCTCAGATATTGCTTTTTTGTGTAATGTGTGTGTGCAACTGGAAAATTAGACAAATAAGCAATTAATTTCAAAATGTTACTCGTTACGTGTTCGTACAAAGCCACCTATGTAGCTCAAAATCTATTTATTAGGATTGATTTTATTTAGTTTTTTCTCGTATATATCTATTATTACGTGTCACTGTTTGAGTTGTTGACTTACAACATAACAACGAACATAATGTTGATAGCATATAGACTTCAATATCATTCCGGATATTGTGACAGATTCGTTTAGGCTAATGTGCTGCTGTGTGTACAATATGACTTACTGCCGTACTCAGAGACGTCTATTAAATTTTTATTTCATTAAGTCACATGCCGTCCTTTTCTATTTAATTGACAAAGAAAGTGACAGAACAAGACTATGATTAAATAGATGAAATTTAATAGACGTCTGTGAGTTCAGTTCAGTTACTGTCGATGTTAATAACGAGTTTCCTGGTTTAATTGGGTTTCTTTTTTCCTAAGTAACGATATCGAGAGTGCAGCAGTGTAGAACATGCCTTAGGCCGTAATTTCGCGCTCCGGGCGACATCTATAATTCCGCTGCTATCACAAATTAGCATACGTATTAGATTGCGTGGCGGGCCTGGCGGATTCTGCGCACGAATGCAATAGGACCTAGGAAATTGGACTATGGAGAAAAAGAACGATAATGATAAAATGTCAAAAGATAACTACACAGCAATATACTAATAAATCATATACTAATCAACACTGTCTAGGGATATTTTGGATATAATAATACTATGTTTTGTATATCCCTAGACAGTGTTGATGTGTGTATTAGAGTTGTAGTACATACCAATTTTTAAAAAATTAAAGCCATTTTTGTTGAAGTCCTATCTCGTTAACACAAAAATACTTAGAACACATTAAAACGGGGATTAACGCGACGGATAGTAGGTAAAACATTAAATACCTTTAATTTTTGCCTGACGTTTCGACCGGGTTACACCGATCGTGGTCACAGGCAGACAAAAATACTTATTATTTTAAGAAAGTCCACCAATTGGTCTACTGTGTGACATGTGAATCATCATATGCCAGATGATACCTATTATCAGATGTTTTTCCAATGAAGATTGTAAACTTACATAATAATGTGTACAATGTTCTTCAGAAAAATTCGCTGAAATTTAAACTTTGAACATGTTGGGCGGCTGAATATTAAGCTGTTCAGCTTAATATTCAGCTGGCAATGGTGCTGAATTGGTAGTGGTAAGACTAATTGGATGTTGGTATAATTTTCTTCATAAAATAAGTCTCAAGCAGCAGTCAGTACTCAATTATAATGTGCGGACTGTGTAGTAAAAGCCAGTACTAGCATCGTTTCCCTGGAATGCTAACGGAGTCGCAGAAAGCCGACTTCATTTATTTTTACGTCCCCGAGAAATCGTCCAAAGATTAGCTCTGTGCAGACACGGCTCTTGAATTTGAATAAGCTAATTATCAAACTCGGAATAAAGGTACGGAAATGATGCTGCTTTATTCCAACATCTTTACTTTCTTTTTGTATCAAAAATAATCTGGATCCATAACAAAATTAATCTTGTTCGCTGCGATCAGTAGATTATCTTTTTAATTCTCATTCCCATGGCCGTGGAGGCATAAAAGAATTAATATTTAAACGCGGAAATAAAGCAGAAACTTCATTAGACGCCTTGGGGTTAGAATAAAAGTGTAGATGTTTTAGACTGGATGGGGCGAGATAAAACGAATTTAACGCGGGCGGCAATAAAAGTCCTTTGTGAGACTTGTTGAGCACACTCATTACTTATTCATTTTCATTTTCTTTGTTATAGCTGTAATTTTATGCATTCCGAGTTTTATTGGCGTAGGTGATAAATTTTGGAGCAAACAGAAATGGTAACTATTAGGCGCTGGGGAAAAGCACCTGCTCCGAGCGAATGTGATTTTTGATGCAAGCCGATATTTTCTAAGCATATTAGATGAAGTTGCTTTCACGTGGTGTTGTTTTATCCAAGTAAGTCTCTTCTTTGTTTAAAAAAAATATTATCAGCATTGATAACCCCATTTTTTTAAAGGACGTATTTTTATTCGTCAATAAACTCATGTGGTGGTTTTTATGAAAAAAAGTTCCCGAAAACTCACAATTCCAGAGCGTCAAGCTATTATTTTTTCTTACAAACATCACGCAAATAAACACCAATTTACTGTGGATCCTGCAATATCGCTCAGCCATCTAGTTAGAGACCGGAAAAATACGTTGTGTAAATTTTCCCATGCTTCCATGTAAAACAAAGAAAATCCTTGGAGCCTTATAACATCAGTATAACAAATTGGTTCAACCATATCTACGGTCGCGAGAGAATTGTTACCGAGAGAGAGCGGGATAAACGCATATTGCAAATAGGGTTGCCAAACAGGAACCCCTTTTCGGGATAAATCTGCTCATAAACATAATTATTTCGTAATTATAATAAATAACAAAAAGGTAGGTCAATTTACAAGCTTGTCTGTTAAGTGAGAAAATTTATTTAGGAGTAAAATTAATCAACTTTTTTGTTACTGGTCTACGTATCATAGGAAAGCCTCCTAAGAAATAAAATTTTCAGCTGCTCGAGAAAAAAAAATTTAACTTTAAATTCGGACATTTATCTATTATATATCATTTATCGATTTAAATTATATTTTTATTACTAAACTAGCAGTTCCCTGCGACTTCGCCTGCGCCAAAAGTCTGATTTTGCATACAAACTTTCATCCCCTATTTTACCCCCCTGATGATTTTATATCGCGACAAAAAGTAGTATATGTCTTTTCCAGGGTTTCAAGCTATTTCATCACTTAATTTTATTAGAATTGGTCTAGCCATTCTTGAGTCATAAGTGTTGTTACTAACACAACTTTCTTTTATATATACTCGTATAGAATACAATCTTGCAACGTATTATTGTAGCTGTCGAACAGTATTTAAGTCGGTACATTGCTTCTCAACATTATGCCTGAATTGAAGAATCCCTAACATAGCAACATCCACTCCGGAACATTCCGCGAAATCCCGGCCGCCTGGCAACCCTAATTGCGAATTAATCTTGTGCTCTTCCCTTAGGGCCACTATAATGAATGGTGAAGGCAATAGTGGCCTAACTGCGTGGAGTGACGAAACTATTTGTATCGTGAACAATAATGTGGCTCTGTGGATATTCGGGAGATGTTCCCTCCAACTTGTAAAACATTCCATCTCCCTTACTATGAGCTGCTATAGCGTAAATTGTCAAAAAAGTGTGCAGGATTGGCCTGCACACTTTTTTAACAATTTACGTATTCTTTTATCACAATAGCAGGCACAAATGCAGGTTAATGATCCAGCAAAGCTTGAGGTTTATTACTTAGATTGACTGTAGTTAGAGCGTCAAGGTAACTTCAGGAACACGATAACAACTAAACGTGGTCGAAAGGATTGTAATTGCTTTCTTATTTTTACACAGAAACATTTACAATTCTTCTTTGTCATCTATTCTAAGTAATTTCCTATGACTATGTAGGTACATAATGGAATGGTAAATCTGATTTGGAATTAGTTGGCCTAACTCGTAGGTATACAGTATTAAAACCGAAGAAGTGCATGTCGGGCCACTTCACATGTAGGGTAGCTACCCTACAAAAAATATTTTACAAAACATTTTATTCTATCGCTTTGTCGGCGTAATTGATATACATACCAATACAAAATTACAGCTTACCTCGGACAGACTGACAGACGGACATGACGAAACTATATAGGTTCCTTTCAAGACTATGGAACCCCAAAAAACCCAGCCGAGTGTGAGTTGGACTCGTGCACGAAGGGAACCCTTCGAGTGAAGCATTAAAATACAAAAAAAATTGTATGGGGGCCCCCAAAAATATTATTATTATTTTAATTTAATTATTTATTTTTAAATTGAATATACATATTACTATTATTTGAACATTTCAAGCGTTTACCTGTTGGCATTATTAATATCGAGCAAAAACGGCAAAAAAAAATATAGTTTTTTGTATGGGAGCGCCCCTTCTATGTATGTATATTGTTTTCTATTTTTTACCCGACTACGGCAAAGCAAAAGGAGGGTTATGATTTTGACAGGCTATGTATGTATGTATGTATGTATGTACGTTCATCTGTTCCCTCGTAACTTCTAAACTACTTATCAAAATTCGACAAATAACATATCATTAGAAGCGTCTTAATTGTCCGCTGGTTATAGGCTATATGGGTTTCACAAAATCTAATGTGGCGCCCTCTAGCAGACAAAACATACAGAGTAAAAAAATAAAGTTAAGATAAATATGCCGTGTTTGGTATCATTTGAAAGCGCTTTACTTGTACATTTTGAATATATATATATATTACTAGCATTTACTTGTGACTTTACCTGTATTCATGGGCTGATTGCATATAATTCACATCTTTTCGTTCATAGCTTTTTTACTACTTATCAGAATACTTAGTTCATCAATTTAACTTTTGTTGATATTATGCGCCAGAAATACACTTTAACACCAAAATAGTACAAATAATAAAAAGTAAAAAAACTAAAACCCAACTACGGCAAAAAACGACGCTGAAAAAGTAGTTTTTTGTCGTAGTTGGGTTTTAGTTTTTTTACTTTTTATAGTATTTGTTGTTATAGCGGCAACATCAATACATCATCTGTGAAAATTTTAAATGTCTAGCTAGCTATCACGGTTCATGAGATACGGCCTGGTGACAGACAGACAGACAGACAGCGGAGACTTAGTAATAGGGTCCCGTTTTTACCCTTTAGGTACGGAATCCTAAAAATGAAGTAAAACCAGTGCTTAAGTATGAAAATATATTACATGATAATATATATATTGATTTATTATCATAAGTCATCGTCATGTCATCATATTGTCATAAGCACGGAAGTGCTTATATAGAAAATGTAAAAGCCTCTGCTGTCACGCTAACCTGTCTGTATAATCCTTTGGTGTGACAGGGCTTTAGGGCACAGTCTTTGTTCATTTGCGTCAGTAACAGTAAGATTTTTTTTAAATTCATTGACTCATAATCGAATACTATTAGGTTCTAAGCAGGCAAAAGTTTTTTAGGGTTCCATACCCAAAGGGTAATATCGGTATCCTATTACTCTACTGTCCACCTTACCATTACCATTTCTGTTACCGCTTTAACAACAAATACTTACTAAAAACGGAATAAAATAAATTTTAATTAAGGCTGCGTGCTTTATTTTTGGCGTTTTTTGCTCGATAATGATAACGACGTTTGAAATATTTAGAGAATATTTATTTGTATATCTACTTTAAAAATTAATATTAAAGTATAAAACATTTATTTATATATTTTAACTAGCGAATTTTACTGCCGATTATTAAATAAAAAGTTATAAGATAATGTCTCTAATGTTGTAGGTATAGACAATGGTACGGATCCCTTTGTGCGCGACTTCCTGGCCTTCGCTCTTGGCCATTTTTATAACATTAATAAAACTTTTAAAAAAATACTGATACAACTTTGTGTGATACCAATCATTGCTTGTTTCTTTACAATACTCTATGTAAACAAGTAGTTCTAGTTTAGTGATGATATCACTTCGCATGATTGCACGGAACCATGGTTCCGCGAGGACTCGCGCTTGTCTGATTTTTAGTTTATGTGCTATCCTAATAAGGGGCTGTTTAGCACACATGTCACGTACAAAAGGGAGGGTGGCCAGTGGCATTGCAATATACTGCGGATTTTGCCAGGAAATGGTTATCAAATGTGTTAGTAAATTGATAAAGAGGAAATCGAATCTCAGATGATGAGTTGTTACGAGTAGGACAGCAGTTAAATTGCAAGATTAAATCTTGCAACAAAAAAACCAAAAAAAATCTCAATCAGATAGGTAAATGATTATATCGTTTTGTATTATTTATTTTGTCTTTCACACGTGCATCATAACAATTTTACCCATTCCGGCATAGTTTCATGTCGTGACCCTTATAAAATGCATCGTCTCTCATTTTAAATGGATATGATACGTCGTAAGACAGCAACGGTGAAAGAAGTATCATTTTTTACCAGTAGTTTTAGCTAAAGTCATGAAAATTATAGTAATGCGTAAAATTAACAAATGAACAAAACTTTAACAAATTAATATTCTACAAAAAAACATTCAATAGTGTTTCCAACAAATGAAAATATTTGTTGCGTATAAAATGAAAACATAAAACTTAATTAAAAATACTTTCAGTAAAAAATGCGTTAAAATAAAATACTACCTAACGAAGATAAAATAAAAAGAAAAACAATCTTCATACATTACCTTCGCCAACAAACGCCTAAGACTGCTCAAAGATACCGCCACCGCACAGCGTCTGCAAAATAAAACGATAACGTTCACACATCACGCCAAATTGGGGAAAGAAACGGCAAAGTGACTGAGACAAAACGGGTGTCAGTCGGTACAGGCGAAAACAAAAGAGAAACAACAAGTCAACAACACTTGAGCACGACACGACGACCGAGGGACTGAAATCACATTAGGGAGCGTTTGACGCAATCAAATTATACCCAAACTTTACCTCGCACAAAACAGGATACTCAAAATCAAGAAACGTACCTTTAATGTAGCCAGTCTTAGTATTCTTGAAAGATTGAATTTAGAATTTTAAACTGGGCGACATGAAGTGTCGTTATCGGCAAGAGCTCAGCCGCGTCTAACTTTGCGGCGAGCCGCGCCCCTACACGCTACTTGTACTGAATCTCTACCCCTATTCCGAGCTTCGGGAGGCGATAAACTCGACGCGCTATTGAGCTTAACTGTACTGCCGCCGTTCATTAAAAATAGGGCCTTATTGTCGTGGCTGACGGTATGTTTTGGCGTGGCTATGAAGGCGAGTACGACGTTCCGAAGTCTGCCAACTGCATTTCGGTACCCGGGGATGCTGCGCAAAATAGGAGCACGAAATATGAACGAGACTGCGAGGCGCTGGCGGGTGCGGAGGGGTGTGAACAGACAGGGAATATTTGAATAGACCTCGCCGGCTCTTTCGCGCGGCCGGGACGCGGGGCGGGCCCGCTGTTTTGTCGGAAACACGCTCCACGGTACAAATCGGCAATGTACAGTTCAGCAACAAATGTGCACTTTCCATCACAGTTTTTATCAAGGCCTCAATGTTTTAGCACGAAAAAAACAAAACGACGTCGAGTAATTGAATTCGTCCTCATTACATTATCTGCGAAGCAAGATGTTCTCTGTAGGAACTGTATTCAAATTCCCTCTCTTTTGTTTTATTTTAGGTGAATATACCTGGGTTCAGTCGGACCCTCTAATGGTGAACAAGGTCCAATAAAAGTCGTACAGGGCTTCACGTGGAATTGAATCCAATGCACTAAGAGAAAACCCTTTTTAATTTAGCAAATCAGAACAAAACAAAATAACAACTTAAGATACACTCTCTATTTATTCGGTTATTAGACATTTTTATATCTAAATCGCTTAATAATTTCGCGAAGACACTGAGAGCTACTTCAATAATAGTAGATATTATCGAAGTATCTACTTGTATTTTGACAATAAGCAAGAATACCCAGTCGATTTGGCTGAACATCAGAGCTTAGGAAGCTACTAGGCTTAGTGCCTCACTTGTTGGGCGTATGCCAATGTGTACTAGAATGCAATGTTTCGCTTGAATGCCATATAAACTTGAACAAATCGTGAGTTCTAAGTAGCTCTATTTTGTTACAATCGGAATAATGTTACGGTGGTAAAAATGGATAGGATTTGGTTGCAATGAAAATCTGAATTCAGAAAGTTTATTTGCCAGAATACACGCAGAGTTTTAAGGTCTTAAACTGACAAACAATTATGAGAATGTATTTTAGCTTTCTAGGCTAGAATCGGCAATCAAACATTCGTAATCTGACTGAAGTATTGTTAAATAATTTGACTTACAAACAAACCTAAATGCAGGTGTAATAATTTTTGAAGTCATTATAAAACCCATTTCCAATAATAAAAAATAGTATTTTATAAAATCCAAAAAATACTTTTGTGTGAAGGCGTAATAACTTGACTGTCGCCTATTAATTATAGCAATACGACATCATAATTACTCCCTAGCTGTCTAATTCAAATATGGTTTTATCCATTATGTGATGCATAATTATTTATTTCACAATTAAGATCGTTCGTGATTAAGCCCAATGTTATGTACCGATCATTTGCTATAGCTGGTAAATTAGCCAGGAATTTCCGTTTCAGCCAGCCAATTATGAGCCCTAAGATATAAGAAGCATCGATGCAACTGTATGTGACCATAATTCCTATTCAAGTTGGAAGGCGTCTTCGTGCCAGAGGTCCTACTGTGAAAGACGCAGTTTAAATTTTCGATTTTTTAGGGTTTCTTATCTCAAATAACAAAAAAGGAACCTTTGTAGAATCGCTTTATTGTCCATCTTCCTGTCAAGACCTATCTTTCTCAGAAACGCGTGTAGGTTATTAAGTTGAAATAAACATCAATGCCGTATATATGACCATCATAAATATATGACCATCAAATCCGTATTTTTTTTTTTTTTAATTCGTTTATTGAGACCATTATTCAAAACTAAGCCTATCATGTAATATTAATTAATAACAAATATTTAAATTGAAGGGACCGTCGCTATTGGTCTACGACCGATCCCTCCATTACAGATTGGGTTTAAACTAAAAAAAATAGCACTTACATATTTAATTATTACAATAAATTACCCAATAATTAACCTATTTTGCATATTACAATAAATGAATGCTACCAGCGTAGCAGGTAGGCAAAGAAGAAACAATCAAATCCGTATTGTCTAATATTTAGACGCGGCTTAACATGCACGGATTTAAGATTTCCTACGTGATAATCAGGTCAAATCAAACCGGACATGTCCTAACCGAGAACACGAAATTTGATATTTTCTGCTATTTTGTGTTTCTCACTTTAGGTCTAATCCAGTAGCTCCTGTCGCGGGTCCTACACCCAAACCACTAGACGAAGACGTTAGAATAAGTAACAGAGACCTTATTCCAAATTACTTATTCCTAATTACGATGTCCGTATTTTCGAGTCTATAGCTATCACACTCGTACGCGCTGCCATGCTGGCATGAGTGAGATGGACGGCTGCAGTAAAAAATACGGACATGATCCGAAGTGAAGCTGGCAGATAAGATGCAATATATATATGTATTTTAAAGCGGAGTTTGTAGTCCGTGAGTGACAGATTTCATGACCAAGTTCCTCTTAAACGATAACTGAGCCCGTAGCCAAATAGCAATCTTTCTGGAGCGAACTTCGCTATCGCCAACTAAATGTCAAAATATGTATGCACAAGCCACGTGATGTTTCGATGGCTTATGTCAGTTTCATCGAACATTTTGTTAATGATAACGAACTTCGCTTGAGCATAAATTGCCACTTGGCTACGGGCCCTGGTGAGACGCATCAGATAATAGTATAATATAGCCTCGTGAACGTCAGCTGCCGCTCCGTGGGGAGATGAGCCGCGGTGCTATCCTACGCACGAAAAAAAATTCATTCATTTCCAACTGAAAACTTTTGGAATTTTACCTAACACAATATTTCGATGAAAAACAATATCAGCTGATTATGACATGGTGGACAATACGTCAGCCGGTGGAAAGAAATCAAAGATGGAAAAAAAAGTTGAAAATTTTAATGACTTCCTCTCAACTAAAAATTTGCCTGATTTTAGCCTACTGGCTCACGGTCTATTGCTATCGCTAACAAAATGTATGAAACGACCCCACGTGACTTTTGTATACATTATTATTTTGACATTTGTTGACGATAGCGAAGTTTGCTTTAGAAATATTATTTCCTGTCTAAGGGTCCATGCGCCATAGACAAGATGCAATCTATTCTAAAGCGAAGTTTGCTATCGCTGATAAAATGTACCTATGAAACTGAGATAAGCTAAAACATCACGTGACTTTTACATACATATTTTGTCGTTTTGTTGACGATAGCGAAGTTCACTGTAGAAATATTGTATCCAGTCTAAGAGCTCATGCGCCGTAGACAAGATGCAATCTATTGTAAAGCGAAATTTGCTATCACTAACAAAATGTATAAAATGCAATCTATTCTAAAGACAGGTTTGATATTGGTAACAAAATGTACCTATGAAACCGACGTAAGCTAAAACATCACGTGACTTTTACATAGATATTTTGACATTTCGTTGACGACAGCGAAGTTCGCTGTAGAAATATTGTATCCAATCTAAGGGCCCATACGCCGTAGACAAGATGAAATCTATTCTAAAGCGAAGTTCGTTATCGCTAACGAAATGTATGAAGCTGGCATAAGCCGAAACATCACGTGACTTTTGCATACATATTTTGACATTTCGTTGGCGATAGCGAAGTTCGCTGTAGAAATATTGTATCCTGTCTAAGGGCCTGCAGATGAACATACGGATACTATCTAATAGAGTAGGGCCTAGTATACATTAAATTGGCAGAGGCCCAAGCTTGTTCAATTAATGGTTCTCGCTGAGAAGCGAGTGTGAAATGCGGCTTATTCGCCCCCTCGTCTTGTGTTTGAGTTGGGAGGATAAGGAGCCAATGGTATTTGCTTTTGAGATTCGATGGAGTTTGGCGACTGCTTATGTGCGTATTAGTAACGTCCTTTGTTTGTGATGCTACATCCATGCTTATTGAAACTGAACTTTATTGTTTGCGGATAAAAAATAAAGGCACAGTTTCACCAATTTAAAAAAAATTGTGGCTCAAATGGAATGTAAAACCAAGAAATACAATTATTTCTTTAAAACAACAATTAAGTTTTGAAAAGCTTTTTTGTAAACAAAGAAGCAATGAATAAATCATTTCATTCCTAAATGCAGCTAATCATGTCAATTGACGTAATTAAAGTGAAATATCATAAGTAATATGGTAGAGTTCACAAACAAAATAGTACATCAGAATTTAAAACGGGTATGATTTAAGCTGTCACCAATTTAAGTCGTTTTCTGTTTCCTTATTAATAGAGTTTGCCCCCAAAATAATAGATTTGTCACCAAAATCTAGTTACCAAACAATATAAAATCAGTTCCACAAAAAATCACCTAAAATCATGGAGATATAGGGTCTAGTATCAAATTAATATTTTTGAATGTATTTTAATAGGTTTGTCCTAATAAGTATTGAAGCAAATTAATTTAAAGTGATCACCAATAAATCATATTTTTGTCGCTAGAAAATTTCAAAAAGTTAAAAAAATATTAGGAGTTATCATCATCATTGTTTCAACAAAAACAGTCTACCTACTACTTTACTGGACATATGCCTCCCCCAAGGATCTTAATTCCCACAGGTAAAAACAGTATGTATTTAGATTAAGTTTCTAGTAGGATAATAAATAAAACACATAGTTTACGTGAAATAATCAACATTTATTATTTAATAAAACAAGTATTGCTGAATAATTGGCCAGTGTTGTCCAAACACTGGCTGGTTTGGACTTTGCAGGGCGCCCCTTTTTCTTTAGCACATTTTTGGCTTCTAGTGGGGGGTTAGCCAGCTTCAAGCGTATTGCTAATCCGACAATATGTTTGCGCCAATTTGGCTCCGCCTATTTGAAGATTTTTTCATTCAAATTGTCAATTATTGTATTAAATAGGTAACGAATAAAATTATTTTGATAACTCAATGAAATAAAATGTTACCACTATATTGGTGACAGAATAACAAATTAAAGGGAATCGCAGTGTGGGATCGAAAATCGATTTAGTGGTGACAGATCTACCATTTTGAGGACAACCCAAGAGAACGAAGTTTATATTCAATCAATGCACTACAATTTCTTTGGTGATCCATCTTTTGTTTTAAACATACATTAACATTTATTTGGTGATTCATACCTAGGAACACATTTGTTTATCTGAGAACGAAAATATTTCGTGGCGATAGATCTAATTATTTAGGGATACAACTTGATGACGAATATAAATTTTGGTGACAGAAAATATAGTTCCCATTTAAAACCACTAGTCAACATTCCTATCGTTTAAGATGATAACATATTTGTAGGTAACTTACAACAATCAATGCATATTTAAAACTGACTGAGGAGAGCCAACTTTTACAAAACATTTGTTTACATAAAAGTGTAATTAACAAATCAGGTAAGCGCCGGAAAATTAAGCAAAACTACAATTACGAACTCTAATTACAAATTAGGCCTTCCCATTGGCACCGGAACAAGACACAGCGAGAAATAAAAAGCTTTGCGCCATTAGTTTTATTACCAACATGTTAATTGGGCCGGAGCGCGCTTGGTGCTGGTCCAAATGGGAGTTGCAGTGCCTTATTCTGTAATCGAAGAGGAAGTTCAAAGAAGTTTTTCGTAGTGAAGTAAAATTAATTTAAAATGAGATGAGACGACGACCATAGAAACGTTGTTACACACTATATCATTGCCTTAAAAGTAAACAATTAATTAATGTGTAAGTATAAGTAAAGTTAGCCTATATAGATGCCACTGCTGGGCAAAGGCCTCACCTCAACTATGAGAAGGTACGAGCCATAATCCACCACGCGGGCTCAGTGCGGATTGGTAGAGGGGTGGATGTAAGGTAAGTGACCAACCTTACTGTCAGATGTTATCAAGCCGCCCTAGGGCATCTGACTAGGCTTTACGACTAATATCAACTGATATTAGCCGGGACCAACTACTTAACGTGCCTTCCGTAGCACGGAGATGCTTTTATTGAACGTCACTTAAATGGTCGGGATGGTCACCCATCCAATCACGACCGCGACGTGGGTTGCTTAACTTTGGTATCACTACCAAATCCCTGCCGCCACTGCCGCACAAGCACCTCACCATCACCAAATTCATTAAAGTTAGCTTTAATAATATAATAAAATACTTAATAATCTTAAATCATTTTAAAAACAATAGCATGTGTATTATAAGTACGCAGTAATGTTAGCCTTTATTACGACCTGCTGGGCACGAGCTTTACCTAAACTCAAGGAACTATGAGGTGTAAACCAACTACAATGCGGGCTCAGTGTTATTGCTACAAGGGCGTCAGGGTTAAGCCAAGTGACTAGCATAACAGCCAGATCTAATCAAGCTGAACAGGCGTAATGACATATGAATATCAAACGATATTAACCGGGACCAACAGACTAATTTGCCTTTCAAAACAAGGAGGCTGTCTGCGATAAACGTGACATTAAAATATAACATATAAATGTTTGTGTTAGCTACTATTTAGGGTCGAGTTCACCAACACATGTCTAATTTTTAAACAGAACTTGGCATTACTACATGACTCAATTTGTATGGGAATTATGTGAACTTAACCCTTACAATTTCTCAGACTTATCCGTCATTTCAGGTTTAACGACTGTTATAAAATTGGTAAACTCTTGTCTTTAATTAGACTGTTTTCAAAGAAAAAATGTCATTTTCTGTAAGTATGTTTCTGAAACCGAGTGTTAGAGTGAATAATACTTTTACAAAAACGGTACAGAATAAACCCTTACATGGAAACCAGGTCAGCATCGTCGATGGAGCTGGCTGCAGCCGCTGGGCGGTTTAATTTTACATAACGGACTGCATCTATGCGCGCCAACGACAGCTGATATTGGAGAGATTTTGGACGCGGCGGCCATTTTGTAAAAACTAGTGTTATACCTACCATATAAAGTAAAATGAAGCTCGTATTTTTGAAGCAAATAGGGTCTAGAGTCTACATTACAAGTATTAGTATCATAAGTTTTAATTGGAACAATATTATCATTTAAAGGTAAATTAAAGAAAGAAGATTATGAATGAACTTAGTGTAGATTAATTACATGAAATTAAAAATAATCCTGAAACTTTCTTATAGTACGAGTACGTATCTATGTTTATGGAGTACAAAATCTTAATACGTTTATGTTATGTGCACAGTCCTCAAAAATGATTTTATAAAACTCTTCAAACAAACAGAGGCATTGCAATTAAAATTAACAAGATGTATGCTATCCTACTTGCACGTCGTTTCTAGATAAGCTAGATTAATGTGTTTTGTCTGCTAATTAGTAATTAACAGAAGCAAAATCCTTATTTTGGTAAGCTTTTTACAATTTACATCTGTTGTTTTCCACAAAAGTCAAATAGGAGTCGGCTACTAAAAAAGTTAATATTAATGAAATCTATTTAAATATGAAATTTAAAATGTAAATGTAACAAATAATACGAAGAAGCTGTTAGAAATAAAAGTAAGACAAATTGTTTTTAAAAATTACTACCACCACAAAATCATGAAAATTATTTCAACGACCTAATTGGTACTCGTAGTATCAGAGAGTAGAAACACATTTAAGCAAATAAATCGATTTTCAATCTAAATCATTAAAAAGTATTAACCAGTAAACATGTTTAAAATCTAAGTGCAATTTCGAAATAATAAGAATACATAAAATCATAAAAAGAATGATCACTTGTATTATGCTTAATACCATTCGAAATAGTTCCAAATGAAGGTAATAGTACAGACAACGAAAGCATTCCAGAGGGTAATATTACAGCGGCGAATTTACAACGCCACTAAGGAAGTGCGATAGCGACAATTCCAATAAGAAGCAGACGCTGTATTTCAATGAATTTTAAACTAAATAAAACATAATGAACATTTAGTCGCGTATTTTTTTAGGAAATTTTATCAACTGATTTCATGTTTACCTACTATTAATAGCCACAACGACAGAGGCAATTTTTCGGCAAGAGTAGTATTAATACCATATCTATGAAGCAGGATTCAGCCCAAACAAGCCTGAGTTCGATTCCCACCAGAATGACAGCTTGTTTTTTTTTATTGATTTATATCCAACTTTCACAAACAGCTAATAAATACACCACAAAACGCAAAATGATTTTGAGAACTGAAGATAATTCAACTTCGCAAGCATCATAACATCCAAGAACAAGGTAGGAATACCTAACTCTATAATAATACGTCGTCTAATCTAGTTTTAAAAATCTTCGTACCAGCACTACCGGTGACTTAACTCATAGTAAGTGCCATAACGATATTTTCGTCTCTCGAATAATTTCAACTTTACTGCCAAGTGCAGCTTGAGATATTTCCTGAGGAGCTTGGCGAAAGCAGTTCTATTCCTGTTAACTTTACGACTGTTCGGAATCGCAAAATGGAATGATAATATACAGGAAAATTATAACACGGAATTTATGAATATCAAAACCGATCGTAACTGGTAATATAATAAAAACCTGCCAAGTGCGACTCAGACTCGCGCACTAAGGGTCCCGTAGCATTATCTATACAAAATTAGACACAATATTCTAACCATTTAGATTAATTTTAAAAAGGAAAACGGTAATAGAAATTCATAATCATAATTTATCATCATCTGTAAAACAACTGTCTAGCTTTTACGATTAATGAGATACAGCTTGGTGACAGACAGACGGACAGCAGAGTCTTAGTAATAGGATCAAGTTTTAATACCGTTTGGGTACGGAACCCTTAAAATGTTATGTGATTGAAATGCTCGACAAAAATAAAAGTCAAATAATATTATTCAATTTCAAAAGATGCAATGCAGAAAAATAATATACAAAGAAGCATTCACAGAACGAGAAATTTAATTAAAATACCTTTTGTATCTCGAAGTGTTTCGATGCAATCTTCTGGGGCGAGTATTTTTCTGGAATGAGAAAAAGTACAGGTATAAAAATCGGTAAAAAAGAACATCTTTAAAAAGAACAGAATCTTTTTTAGGCATATGGCGGAAGTTAAGGTAATCGCAGCGATAGTTTTTAACAAACTCTTAATGATTTATTGAATACAAATTGTATACACTGTTGCCTTTTCGCATGGCTATTTGATATACTATACCTAGTAACAACAACTTAAAAGTACACATCCTCCTCAATTTGACCTTGGCCTCAGGCCGCTCCCCAATTTGACCTTGAGACCGCCTTTATTTCCTACGAAATAAAAACTGATTTCGTAGTTCTAATAGATAACTTGACATGCTGCTGACTGTACCAACTATAAACAGCTGATTGAATCAGCTGTTTATAGTTGGTTTAGTCCTAGAAAAAAATGTAATGCAAGTAGTGCAACAATAATACATGTAGGTACATAACATCGTCAAGAGAAATGCATTCCACAAACACAATATTTAACCAGAATGCAGTTAATTAGGTTTACGCCAGCATTATATCGTCAGTATCTGCGAGGGGACACGCAGCCTGAATTTAATTGGGAATTTATGACGTCATTAAATTGATGCAGAAATAGTGCAGCGGCAAACATTGTGTAAGGATAGCATAAAAATTACAAACCATATTTGATATCAGCAGTTCATTTTTCTCTTATAACAGTCACCTTCTATCTTGCCAGCTTCAAGTTTGCTTTTAAAGATTTAATTATCTTCATCAGTACTTCTCTCTTGCGATCATGAGTATGCCTTCTGGTGCTTGATCATTTTATTTCACTGCCGAACGTCTTGTTTTCATTTAGAAGTAAGCCATCCAGAATCCAGTACCTATTAACAACAAACATACCTCGTTTTAGTTAGGTATAATTTTAATCTAATGTACTCGTACCCCCTCAAAAATTAATTATTAACTATTTACAATCATAGTCTATGTACAAAATATAAAAACATAATAAAAAGAAACTAACCTATTTCAGAATCACAAACCTCGACAGAGTAACTGGTGCTAAGAAGGCTGGCAGCATTACCCCGTTGTATGGCCAAACTAATGCAATGGCCGAGGTAGCTACCGGCCTTCGAGTCACCAAACACACTAATCAATCGAGTGGACAACTCAGCGAACAATTTCTTAGTCTCTGGGCCCCAGGGTCCCAACGTCTCAACCCCAAAAGGAGCAAATCGGTAACAACAGTCCAAAGCAGAGTACTTTCTTTTTTTCAAAGACTCCGCCGTTGCAGCTGCTGCACCTAGAGATCGAAGAGACGTGGGGAGGAGTCAAAGGTGTTCACACAGGTCGCATCCCAGACCAAAGCACGACCATTGCTCCAGGGGACAATAGTCATCCCGTCAGGTCTTTTACCATAGTCCCGGCAAATACCTAATGGTTCTAATACAGCCTGGACTCTTGCAGTAGTAAAAGCCCTGTGGATAATGTCGTTGAGGTTAGCGTGGCGTGGAATGCGACCTGCGCTTTGGGTACAAGAAAGTCCGTGCAAGCCGAGGTTGTCCACAACGGTTCCACAGCGACAGTAGTGTGGATGTGTGATTCGGGTACCAAGACGCAGGCATATAGTTAAGAAAAAGAACACTAACTCGTACCTAATCTACGAGGTCTAAACAAATCAACGCAAAACCTCCTAATAAAACAGGTCTTACGACAAGTACATTTTTTAAAAAATATTATTGGTTCCATAAAAAAAAAGTCATATTAAGCCCTAGATTTAGCCCTAAGAGGTTTTGCGTTTATTCACTTACACCTTCTATGTACTTAATTTCAAGGAATATTTAAATTACAGTATTTAAAGGCTGATTTACACTTTCATAAGTACAGTAATAACTAACGGTTTTGACGATTTTTCGGTTTGCCAGAAAGTATATGTATGCTTAATAAATATATAAAAAATAAAAATTTGGATTATTAGACAATTATTACAAAATTCAATGGACATTTATTCGACCCGCTGCGGCGCCGCTATGATACTTTACTGTCCAATTTCCAAGCTCGCTACGTTGCTGATGAAAGTATAAATTAGTGTAAATCAGCCTTAAGCGTCAATATAAGTTATTTCTTCTTGTTCCTTTTTTTACAGTTTTTTTTGCAGGCGGTCTGATAAGACGGCATCTATGTTTCTTTGTCTGGGACAATACGCTCTTACTGATTCAAAGAGTGCTTTCTCGTAATTGCTACAAAATGGTTCGCTTTCCTAATTCTCTTATCTCTTCTTAACAATTTCCTTTACGCTTAGTGTTCCTAGTTTGTCGGATGTCAGCTTTTGCTTTGTGACTTATATCCATACTAATATTATAAATGCGAAAGTGTGTCTGTCTGTCTGTCCGTTACCACTTGACGCTTAAATCACTGAACCGATTGAGATGAAATTTGGTATGGAGACAGTTTGAGACCCTGGAAAGGACATAGGCTACATTTTGTCGCGATATTAAAACATTACAGAGGTGAAATGGGGGATGGAAGTCGCGGGAAACCACTAGTAGGTTATAATCAAAATATACTAGGATGTAAATGTCATAAGGTAATAGCAAAAACCTTACGAAAATAGATATTTGTCGCGTATTTTGTAATAACATTCAATCATTAATATTAACATTAATTAATGAATATGAATTCAATCATTAACAACATAGTATTTTTCACTCATTTTTACAAAAATAGTTTTCACTGCCATCCTAACCTGAATTTTTAGACTGTCCGCTTCCTGAAGGTTTTCTGGAAGAAATTGCTTATAGCAATAGATTGTACGACGCTATGAAAATTGGGTGAATGTCTACTGTATGTTGTGTGCAATAAAGTATCTATCTATCTAACATTAGTATGACGTGTGTAAGCTATGATATTTCTGACCCTACAGCGTTTGCACAGTGCCTTGTCTATAAATCAGTTCAATGATAATAATTATACTCGTTCACGACTATTTGTAACCATAAGGCTGAACGAAGGTGTCTGAGATAATGTCGTTCTTAATGTTAATGTTAAAAAAAAACTAAAGTGGATCATTTATCATAAAATATATATATATATCATCACACTGCAATTTTACTCATATCTTAAATTTTAACATTTGCAGATACAACTTCGCATTTGTTTCCTACATGCCCAAAAACTTTTCATTTGGACTCCCATAAAAAAAACCTAGCCAGTAGCTACCCTATGGACGTGTCCTGTAGTTTAATTAACAGACCCATAGAGTAACCAACCAACAGCACAGTAGAATAGCCGAATACTTGGTCAGATTGAGCGATAAAAACACCGCTCGTGACCAGCTGGGAAGACATACAGTTTTCTGATACATCATTGTTTTATTATTTTTTACTTGGGGCTGATTTCCCAATAATCAGGTAAAAAAATATTCTTTACTATAATAAAAATATAATGCATATGGCAATAATTGTAAATAAGGCAAAAAATATTGTGGGTTTTGAAAATTGTATTTTCATTTAGAAAATTTTTAATACTTATGTAAGTACCTTCTGGCAAAGTGTACACAATTTATCATAAAACGTTTTCTTTGCAGTGTGTACTCAATTTTGGAAATATTATTCAAGAAATTGTATACAAATATCCTTCGACCAAAGCGACTGTTTCAAATTCGCTGGAATACTGCGTTCATACTTTCATAACGTCTTGTGTTCAGAATTTATCGGCTGTATGTTTTTATTGTAACGAATGTATTACCGTTCAAGGGATGCTATTGCGGTTTAGAAAACAAATCATATGATGATATATTTATTTGACTGAATGCCTTTTGTTTATGGACGTTTTGCAATTTAGCTTCATACACATTTTGTTGTGGCTCGCCAATTTAGTATTTGTAAACGCTTTGATCATTTTTGATACCTACGAGTACAATACCGATACCTAGCTTCTGTTATTCCTACATACCTAATTTGTGGTACGTACCACATCTTGTGTATCATAAAAAACATATTTTATCATCAGTATTAAGGTGTGTAAGAAACCATGCTATTTGCTAGAAATATTTGAAAAGAACGCCTGGGCGTTTTCTCAAACTATCAAGAGATTAACAACCACACAAAGCTCCAGATCTCTTGGCAATACCGCCAAAAATCACGCAACAGGTTAGAAGGAAACTTTTTAAGAACGTCCGCTTTTTACTCCTCTTTTCAAAACACGTAAAACTAGGGCAGTGGGCGAATAAAAGCTTGATCCCCGCAGAAATAGCGTCATCGAAATCGGCGTCCTGGCCTATACTGTTGCCAAAATAAAAGCACCGGTTCATTCACGGTACGAACTTGGAGTCTACAGAATTTCCTTAGTTGTTTTGTTACTTACCATTTTTACTTGTATTTACTAAACAACATAGGGGCATGTATCCTCTCTGCTGCCTGAAATAAATTTATTATTGTTTAATAATAATAATAAATTTATTATTATAGAATCAAATCATAGTCGCACAAGTAGTTGCTTATCAGTACTGTATGATTAAACTCTAGATCATTCTAATTATTCACACACACAATATTTAAATTTTGATATAATCACACTACGCTGCTAGCGTACAGGCAAGTTTTAAATACTAGACTAGACTAGTCTACTATCAAACCGCCAAGCGTATTGCATCTTAAGATTTATTGTGTTGGGTAGTGAACCAAGGATCATCTTTTTATTTTAACCTAAGCTACCCGCTTTGCACCACAGTAATAAAACAAGAGGATTTTTTTGTACACATTATCACCACAGTAAATTAAAATAAGTGTATAAAAACGAAATTATACTTTTCGAATCGGATCAAAAATCTTATTTATATCTTTAACATTTAACAAATCACGTAATTTCTGGCTGTTCTTTCCGATATACGCCGATACCTTTTTCAACAGAGAGGCCGCGTGCGTCATCTGAGCCGGCATCCTCGGCTGTACCCTTTTCCAAGAGATTACGCGTATCATGGTAGGTAAATACCCGGGTGCAATCCCTCCTTACATTTATTGGAATACTCATGTGAATAACATCGGCCCGAGGATTCGTTGTCCTTTCATTTCTGCGTGAGATGATCCCGGGCATAACGTACTTGAAAATATTTTAGGGCTTGTATCCAATAACATTGAGGATGGGTTGATAGCGCGAGTATTTAATTAAGATACAGATCCACAGATGTATTTTAGTGATAATGTGAAAGGGTAATAAAGATAGAGGCTTTATTTACCAATCATATACATGTATGCGAACCAAAAATAAAAAGTATTATAAAATGAACTAAAATTAATGAACTTCTTAAAAAAATGTATAAGAAAGATGCGTAACATTTATGGAGTGATATACTCGTGTGTACTCCAACTTACAATTAGACATCCTCAAAACTCACCATTAACAGATGAAAATGAAATCAGTAAACAAAAGATTCAACTTTCAAACTTGTAAAAACACAAGACTAATTATTTTCATGTAACGCAAGCTAAAATCGAATGCCAACAGCTTCGCCCACCTTCACGCAACCAACCCTTATCCATTTGACCTACAATGTATGGAAAGGAATTTATCACAAAGAACCCATACATAGTCACACCCGGTCAAAGATACGAGAAAAGAGGGCGCCACCATCTTCCGCGTTAGTCCGCACCCTTTTTATCGGCGACCCTCGAGGCATCGTCGCTTCAATCCCACCCTTTAATAATGCGAGCATTTTGTCCAAGTAAATAATATGCAGATGACATCTTGCGTGATTATTTGTATTTTTTTTAAATTGTCTTAGACCATAGATTAGAAAAGAATGACAGTAGTTCAATAAGATTTACGAATAATGTAGACCATGTACTGTTAAATAATTTACAAGGATATTATGTATTATTTGTATAAGGACCGAACTCGCACTGAAAAAACAAGATTTATTAGTAGACAAATTGATAGTTTTTTTTTCTTTTGATGCATACAAAATATTAAGCCTAAACTTATAACGGGCTAATTTCAATTATTAATTTTATTTTATTTGTCATCTTTTAGTTTTATGGCTATTTAATCTTTATTATCATCGATTATACACATAGCATGGAATAAGCCAATATCTCCGACGATTTATGGAGGCATCTTAAACGCAATAGAGCGAGTAACGAGTCATAAAAATAATATGTTTTCATCGGGGCTACCGAGCATGACACTATATGATTCACTACAAGTGGCCTTTAAGTTTTACTAGAGTTGTTATAATCTCTCTATAACTTGTGACTAAGAATTTGTTATTTGTTCCAGTTTATATAGGTATATCACATATGTATCAATTTATAAACTACACAACCGTTGATGGTGCTATGAAAAGTAGCAGATTTGATATTGTGGTCTAATAAAAATAATTTATATTTTACCAAATTTATGTTTGGATTTTAATAGTTTAATTATTCTTAGTAAGTTCTTAGCCAACTTCTTTGATTCAGCAAGCCATAATTATAATAAACACAATACCATTATCATCTTACCTACGGGCTAGTGACTTGCTCACGTATTGTTTTATAAGTATTTTGATTTTTAGACATGGCTAAAGTTGTTTTTTCTAAGTGTAGTACCTACCTACGCGGGATCTTTTAAGGCCAAATATTTATAAACACATGAGCGAGCGTCACTGGCGTATAAAGTCATATTTTCGCGATCGCATAGTCACATATTCGTTCTGGCAAATAGCGTATTTTTATAGCGGTGCCGTCGCTCCGGCAAATAGGAAATTGTTGCGTCTCCCAAGACGCCTACCATGTTGCGAGATATGTAAGCGAATTATTCACTTTTTTTACCTCCTCCCGGGATGATCCTTTGTCTCATTTCAAATGACGTAACCATTACATCAACAGTATCTCATTTTAAACCTCGCGTTTTCAGTATCAGAGTCCATATTCCAACTGCTGTAATCACAAAGATGTGTTCGATGAGTAACGAGCAGAGATTTCTTGTTTTTACTTTTGCGGTGGGATTTGAAGAGCTTTTGTTAAGTGTTCAGCCTGTTCAGAATGACGGAACGAGAAAATTTCGGAGCAACGTTAAGCGGTTTTAGAAAAAACTCTGTCTTTCTCTCGATATCATTTGCTACATTAAACGCTAAAATCTACTAGAGCTGTTTTTCAACAGTATTTCATGATTACGACACAGCTTGGAAAACATTCATAATGTTTGAATGATATCAGCAGTATCTAGTCCACATAGTTTTTTATTACATAACAGCTGAACAAGTTAATAGCTGTCTCTGAAATAAGCATCTTTTATTACATAATTGCCATGAAGATTTCAATACTGAATTAAAGTGGTGCAAAGTACAGTATCATTGAGCAAACATGGAACTATTAATGTTGTAACTGTGAGAGCTAAGAACGTAAAAAGAACATACACGTACCAACTTCGAAACTATTTGAAATCCCTCGCGCCTATACTGAGGATTGCCTCTTAAAAGGACAAGCCTTTGATTGATGCAATGTCCTCCGTTTTTCAGATTCACCCGGCCCCAAAGAGGATCGATCAGGGCCCACCATAAATCCAAGCCGGGTGCGGCACTAACTCTTCGATTACCGTCGACCCGCGAGATCCTAATGTGAAGCTTTAATGAACATGAAACTAACTTCCATTCTTACTGGCCAGTAGTATAAGTGTTTAGAAGAGAGAGAAAAAGAAGCGTCTTTATCTTGTTTGTTATTGGCAATCAAATCGTTTTTTTTTCTATCCGGCCAGCAACAATTCTAATAAATAAAACATTTGAATCAAGAAGATTGCATTTTTTTTAAGTTTTTTTTTCTACAAAGAAACAATGCATACCATTATTTTATACTCGTTTAAGGTTTTATCTTTAGTGTTGTGAATTGAGTATAGCTCAGTAGAGATGATGTTATTAACTACTAGTGGTTCCCCGCGACTTCGCCCGCAAGAGTTGGATTTTCCATATAAACTTTCATGCCCCATTTCACCCTCTTAATGTTTTTATATCGCGACTAAATGTAGCCTATGTCTTTCTAGGGTCTCGAACTGTCTCCACACCAAATTTCATCTCAATTGGTTCAGTGGTTTAGGCGTCAAGAGGTAACAGACAGACAGACACAAATAACCAGACACACTTTCGAATTTAAAATATTATTATGGATATGGATTTGACTATACAAGTACTAAGCCTGACCAGTGACCAATCCTAGTTTTAACAAACGCATTTTGTATGCAGACTACGTTGGCCAAATAAGCCATAATTGTTATCGACTGATGAGTCCAAGTCTTTCGATGGCTTCGTCTGTGTTAGTTTCTTATAAAGTACTTGTGTCCTGCTGATGTTGATAGAATAGTGAAATAGTTCATTATTTACTACTTCTTAAACCATCGCACTGAATGATTCATTTGTCCTTAATAATAATATATTATTAAAATTACGAATATAAATAGTCCGCAGTTTTGTGTTAATTTATTTTAAAGACCATAATTTCCTTGGACTTTGGACCATAGATTCGAAACCGGAAATTCACTACCATTCCAGCAACTGTGTCAGAAGGATTACCAGAGAAGTGTCTGTTTATATTTGTTCAGGCATCCTTTGCGAAACCGCCTATATTGCAATTTCAATTCCGGGTGCCAGAATGAAACTTCAATTAACAGAATCGTCAATTAAATGTTTGCACTCCGTAAAATAATTTTAAGCGCTCAAAATTTTCATAATCAAGCATTATCTTAGGCGCGGGGTAATGACATTCGCCACAAACTGCTAATAGCTGTACAAACATGACTTAGTGACGAGGAACTCTAAAGAGTTCGCGTTGCAAAGGAAAACGCGAAAATTCCTGAGCTGAAATCTGTGCTACTATACGACATATCAAAACTGTGACACAACGTCGCGCCAGAGCGGGAGGGAAACTTTGAATTGAATACGTTGAAACGGGAGGGATGGAGTTTGGTAGGTCATATTGATCTTTCACCCGCCATTTTAGAGCGCGGCATTTTCGCTCCTAGGCGGACATGTACCGAGGTTGGGTTAAAAAAGTGAACCTTTTATTTGGCTGTCATTCTGTATTTTAATGAAACGCGCCGCCAAAACGAGAATGAGGTGGAAGTTGGTGTAAATTAGCATTTTTGATGCGGTGAGAATGAGCCTTTTGGAAGTTATGAACCACCATCGCTCTCATCATTTCGGCTTTGCGCCTGCTGCTAAATACAAAGGCTTTCTTTTACGCTTTGTTTGCCTTTAGGAATTTTTTAAAATAATAATATTATCAATATTGCTAGTATTTAGTATTACTAACTCATTGTATTCGTTTAAGCATCAAAACGGAAAAATGCTTCCTAATCTAAAAGTAATACTTATCTACTTATCAAAAATTAGTCCAGAATCGCTTCTCAATCAACTATGGTGTTTAGTATACTTAATAAATTTTATCCACTTTGACTTATTAATTTTATTCATACACAACATAGAAGAATTTAAAGGGCCATTTACATCCAAATCAAATTTGAAAACATTGCAAAAGGGATGAGCTATATTTATTTTAATATCGCCTGCTATTGGGCGGGTTGGTATAACCGGGATAATAAAAAATAACGCCAATATTAAACCTGTAACGGTCGTCCCGGGGGACCCCATGTCATGGCTCGATATAAGCAATTATACGTACGAGGAAAACTTTCTACCATACAACACCATGCATTATTTCGGTATAGATTAAAACTCGGTAATGTTGCAAAATAACGAAAGATATTTGATTACCTTACTCTTTTACTGTATTACATATTCAATTCCTAGTTGTAAAATACCCGAAAACTGTTAAATAAAATAAAATAAGTTTATACAGTCTACTACCATATTTCTGCTTGTAAGAATATTTAAAAAAAAAGTATATGAACAAAGGTAATACATCATTATACAGTGGTAGATACCTTCTCTATTAGTTTGGAAAAAAAAATAGCAGAATCCTCTTTGCAGCGCCATTTTGTTTGAGGATAATAAATTAAACGCGCACCGTTATTAATCCGGCGTGTATCGGCCGCCATGTTGGCCTGTACTCATAAAGGAGACAGGGTGAAAAGGATCACCCAAAATAAAATTCAGAAAAAATATCCAATGAAGCCTAGTGCTATCACCATATTCGTGCACCTTATTTTCTTACATATTTAGCGTTTGATTTTATCAATACTTTGGGAGATGCCGAAAATCGTCGAGTAACTAACGTCCTCGGTTGGAAGAGGAATCGTCCGGATAGCGGAGGGTCGTGGGTTCGAATTCCAGATGTAGACGGTCGATGATTTTTTGTGTAAGAATTTGCTTACTAACATATCGATTATAAACTACTAGATTATACATTTGAAGTATCGTTATGATGGGTGTGAGACGTAGACAAAGAAAAAGAAAGACTGAGAAAGACTGTTGGCTTATAAAAAGTGGTATTTGAGGAGATTAAAAGATATAAGCTGATTGAAACCAAAAACGAACGAGGAAGTGTTAGAAGTAGGAGGCAAAATAGAATGTCGATGAGGAAGGCCATGAAGAGCAAAATACACTGCTGTAGAATGAAAAATCTGACGTCATGAAGTATAATGAATCAAAGACGATTTCAGAGTCAATGGAGGTGTTGAAATTGCTCCTCCGACAAGAGCGAAGCAAATTATGTATGAATAAATTTGCTTACTGTAGGACTTTGCTTACTTAGTAGATTGGTTCTCCTCTAGGAATCGTGGAAAGACTATTTTATTCAGCAACTTGTAATTGGACTTTATTAAAATTAAGTAAGTTGATTGCTATAGATGAAGATAAGTTTAGAATAGGAACTTTTATAATGGGCCCATTTCACCAGCATTACAACAGTCAACAACTCCGAATATTTTTCTTTCTGACAACAAACTGTTTTCACTGACTGTAATTTAAAAAAATCTCGTGGACCCGTTAGAAATTAATTTATAAACATTAATACAATATTTTCATAACTCGAGTCCCGGTGGGAAAAGAGGAACAATAGAATCATGCACCTGTGGCAACCTGTGGTAATAATATCCTGTGTTATTAGTTTATTCGTCATTATCATCATCTCGGCTTTAGAGAATGAAGTTATGGCCATGCTGGAGAAAGATTTTTTGTTGGAAATTACCTCCTTTATCTCCCTGTTTCGTTTGATCCACGACTTTTTGGCCACCCTGTATATAAGACGGCTGTCTTTGACCATTTTGATGTAGGCATCCATTCTTCAACTTCATCCAATTCGAAGTGAACTGACTACAATTACCAAAAGTCTTTCAACTCACTACACGTCTTCAAAATTGCCCTTTAATGTGACCTCAGACGCCATCGATAAGTACTGAGCAGTCCTATAGCGAACTTCGCTATCGCCAAAGAAATGTCACAATAATAATCAAAAGCCACGTGATATTTCGATGGCTTATGTCAGTTTCATACATTTTGCTTGCGATAGAGAACTTCGCTTTAGAATTCTTGGAACTGCTGCCTGCCCTGCTGTCCTAACATTATATTGTGTGTGCTCTTGTATAAATATGAAATGTTTTGTGTTTGTTGATTCGCTTTCGGAACGCCCGTGATAGGCGGATTATTGAGGAGGGCAAATAATGTATGCAGATTAAAGATTATATCTACATCCCTCATACAACATTCAATTTTCCCCCAAATGCAAAGTGTACATAACACATCCTGTAACCTCAACAATGCAAATTGAATCAAACAATAACAATATCACGGACAAGTGCGACTTACCAGTCTTAGGGCCAAAATCTGTTGCACATCGCGTCGTTGTTTTCTAAGGACAAATATAAACAAATTCTATTCTAGTTACGTACCCATAAAATTCAAACTCGTTCGCAGTTACTCGTACACTGACATTTTTGAAGTAAGATACCTACTGACCGTTGTAATTTAAATTTTAAAATTCTGAGTCTGAGGCCTGCGAAGCAAATCTCTTTGTAAAGTTGTAAGGCCCTCAATTGGCCCTCATAGTACATTAAAATAAAGTATAATAAAGTGTGGTACCTAAATACTAATCTTGGAATAAATACTCTTGTCTTACTTAAGTATTTTATTTTCTCAAAATGTCGCCCGCTATCATTTTAAGGAAGATTATTTCGCTCTCTAACTAATTCCTCTCATTTTCTAACATAATTCAGTTTAATTCTGACGCTACGTCGGGAGCACTCAGAAATATCGGAATATTTATCTCCTAAGAGGGTTATTAAGCGCAACTTAATACCGGGTTAGAAGTAACACCGGCCATGTTCTGTTAACATGGTTGAAACTCCTGCCACGCAATTTTGTTGTTTATTTCCTTACACATAAGATACAAATATTCAGAAGGTTTGTGAAATTAATATTTTCTCACTTGACGAAACGGGAAATGTTTGCTTTAAACTCTTTTCCTAAACTGGATACAAAGTTGATCTTCACCCTTTGAATTTATTATTACGGATCTCATTCCTGTAAAAGTTGGAAGAGATATTATGAAAACAGCTATCTAAGTAGAATGAGCATATACAATAATACGATTTGTAAAATAGGTATAGACGATGGCGTTGGAGACTTAATGGATAAATAAAATATATGAATGAAATTCTAAACAAAGGAAAATACCATAGCTTTGTAACTGTTTAAACCGAACAAAACTTAAAACTGTACCAGAATTATAGTACAATTCAAACAGCGGAACTGCATTAGCACTTCCCCGCTGTTAAATTAATTAATGCTTTTGCAGCATATCTCGTGCCTCGCACATTCCCCAACTGTGGGACAATTAAGACGTGATTTAGACCAGCTATTAACCATAGTAACCATCGGCTGGCGTGAACCTAAGCGTGACAGAAATAGAAACTGGTCAATTTGTGCTCGTTATTACTTTACTGATGATATTACAGCAGTTGGTGGCTATGGCGACAATTATTGGCGAACTCAAATATTTGTCTAACTAGGTAATAAAAACAACATAGGCTTACAACATATTTATCTACACCTGTCGATAATAGCAATGATATTAGTCATAATCATGTCACTACAGACACGAATCGATGATTATCTACAAAAGGGAGCAGAAAATATTTACAGTCAACTCAGTAAATGTATTTTTTTCCGTATGAAATTTCTATGGATATTTTCTAATAGAAAAGAAGTTTTTTTTACTAAATAAGTAGTCGGTTTACCTTTAAAAATTAAACTGGTATTTTGAAAGAGAAAGGGTTTACTAGGGAAGTAAGCCAGGTCTGGAACTATTATTAGTATCTACACGGTCAATTTTAATACAGTTGATTTTAAGAATTCAGATAGATACCTCTAAATAGCTAACATATAAAGTAAATAACAATAAAACTAAGTTGTGAAAACTAACACCAGCTGAGGATTGTAGTTTTAGTGCGTTGAGTGCTATACATTAAAAAAGGCATTAACACATGCGGTATTACGCGTCCCTCTCACAATCACTATTTTATGAAGACCCTCCAAGCTTATACATATTTAAAGAGGTTCAAGAGGTTGGAGAGATGAAGTTATGCTGGCCAGGCAGATACCGGAGTGGCTAGCTCAGGGACGAACCCCTAGGATGATAATTGTCACTAGACGGGGGCAATGACCCTGTAAACATTACGCGTGTTATGAAAATCACCTAGCGTTGTGAATAAGAATAATCAACAAATTAAAATGAAACTTGGGACAATCAGCGGCTAAAACCTACACGTATCAAAAGACAAGTCGACGTTCATTTTTTTATACAAATTTTCAAAGATAAATAATGTAACAGAAACCAACATTCTAAAAAGATTAAATAATAGTCGAGTGTAATTTTCTGCATCGTAAAACAAAAGTGATAGCGTGTTCCTTTATTTTCTTTGAAGCCAGATTACCGGTCGAGACATAAAAAATAAATAATCCTGCCTATAATTGGACCGAAAATTTTATACCGCTCGTAAAATTACCATAAAACAGTGCAAATAGCTTTCCAAATCAACACTTCTCTTGCAATTCTTTGAAATTTATGGAACCAGAAAGTGTTTTTCAGTCACTATTTAACTTCTTATGTATTTTTAAAATACAACATTGTCTCGGGACATTGTAGATTTACGTTACGGATGAATAGATACTTAACATAATCTGTGTGTGTGGCCCTCTACTGCCAGATTAAATTTTCTACGACAGTAAGCTAAAATTGCCGTACTGGTAATGATGAACAATATCATGAAGATGTTAATTGATTTATGATATAACTAAAACGATGATAATACTATCCTTATGTAAAACCGCCTACATTGGCACTACGGCAGTTTAGCAAGATAGTAAACCAAGGAGCAGTGATTGAGGCGTATCATGGCTATGTTGGTTCTAGGTTGAGATACGGGACTATTTTCTGGGGAAATGCCGGGGAAATATTGGACGCCTACTAATAGCTCAAAGAGATGCATTAGGGATATTTGTAAACTCAAAAGCAGAGCAAGCTGCAGGCTATTTTTTTAAAAACTTAAATTATTAACAATACCCTCACTAATCACTATACATTTTTGAAGTTGCCCTTTACGTAAGACGACACCCTGACCTGTTTCAACGTGTCATGAGCGCTAGACGATGTGACTTTATAGTTACTAAGCAAAGAATTACAAACAAAACAAAACTCTGCAGTAACAGTATCTTTGGTCTGTCTACTAAAATTTATAACTGCTTGCCTGCTTGCCAAAGCAAATTAGATAAATACTTTTCAAATAATTGACGGAAAGGGCTTTCTATTCGGTTCAAGAATTTTTTGACACTACTAATAATTGACTTATCACCACACACACCAGACATAACCTAGCCCCCTATTTTTATTGCTGTTATTGTTATATTATTTTAATTTTTATTATTATTTTATTTCATAAATCTTAACTACAACGAAATGACTATAAATTTATAAATAATTGTAATGTATGTAGGTTGCTTTGTAATATGTGTAATTTATTAAAGGAACGCCAAATGGCAGATCGCAGAGCGCTACCATAATATAAGTTTTAACATCTGTATATACCTGTGAATCACAAATAAACAATTTTGATATTGATTTTTGTACATCTTCCTGTGTAAAATGCTGTAGGTACTGTTATTTTTTCTATGATGTTGTGAAATAAAGAGTTATCTATCCTTAGTATATTTACTAACAAACTAGCAAGAACAAACATAAAACGAGCTGCTGATCAAGATTATCTAGCATAATATTCGAAATATAGAACGGAAATAGGGCCTAGACGCTGTAACAAAAGTAAATACGGGGCTTGCTGAAGTTCAGGTGCGTTAAGCAGTTGTCCGGACAACTGCCGTCACTGCCCGGCAATGATGAGTGAGAAACGAATAAAGCAAGAAACTAAAAACGAGTTGGCCTGTTGTCACTGGGCTTTATGCGTGTTCTTAAGCGACTCGCGATTTGAATTTGGAATAGAGTTTGACCGCTAGTTGTGTGTGAACATGCCTTAGACATACCCAACCACTTCATTCGTTTTGACCAACCAAAAATACTTGCTAAAGAACGGCGAAAATTAGAAAACATCCAAATTTCAATAGGGAAGATGGTTGGAAAGTTCCACCGGCATGGGATCCTATTCTAGCAAAAACCAAAACAACACCTCGCAGTGTAAGATATCAAGACACGGTTAGCTCTTTCTGCGTAAATAGGAACGTAAATTAATATTAATGAGTGACGGTAGTTTAATTTTTCAAAACTTTGTGATTGACAAATAATACCTTAGTGTCCCTGTGACCACGAACGCTGTAAAGTGTTCGAAACGTCAGGTTTTAAATAAAATGTAAATAAATCGCGAAGTTATCCGTAAAATTGTGTTTTAATGAATCTGTAAGTAATAAATCTCAAAACGTTAATTGAAAATCTAAATCGCAATATAACTCCTTGGTTGGTCAAAAATCGAAATTATTAAGGAACTGAGTTATCGGCAATGGTGTGTCCATTATATTGGACCATCAGTATTAGTATCACATTTATTTTTACTAGTTTTAGCATATACGTAATATAGCGGATATACAGCCTAGAGAAGAGTTCAGAGTTAACGCGAACATTGGCAGCATCTGTCTCTCGCTTATACAGCTCACACGTGCTACGCGGAAATGAAAACTTTTGTTCTGCCCCGAATATTACAGAATTCATATCCCACTGATAGCAATGAGAACTTAAATATTGCATAGCTTATCAGTTTGGTATAATAAATACACATAAGACATATGTATATACCCAGGTATTAAAACGCGATATTGTGTTAAGTTTAAAGGAATTTAAAAGTTCTTTGTTTCTTGTTAAAATTAGTAACGTCGGGATGAATTTGAAGGTGTTATGTGTGAAAATTGCGAATCTTTAAAATCGACTGAATAAACACAGCCAATGCAAATGAAAGGATTTGTTGTTCTGACAGATATGAACCGTACAACAAAAGTTTTTCAGCTTCTCAGCGCTCTCATAAAGAATTTAATTCATAAAGAAAAATGTTTTCATGCAATGCTTAGTCATTCACTATCTAGTTTTTACCAAAGTATATTCAGATTTCGCGTAAGTGCCTATAGATTGTAATGTTTATCACGTTGAGGGTCCAAATAGTTATATGGAGCGATACCAATTGAGTATCGGTGCCAAATTCTACCTTGCGTTGGCCCCTATCAAGCCAAATGACAATCAGAGGATGAGTTTAACCGTGTTAGACCGGGTATGTGAGCAGTAGATAATGTAGAAGAGATAGAGGATTACCTATCTTGTACACGCCTTTTCTCACAACTTACGCCACAAAATGGCAAGAAAACGAACACCAAGAAGTTTTGCCATTCGCAAGTTCTAGCAGAATCTGGCGAGGAACTACTAGGAACTACATATTACAAGTACCAAGCTAACGCCAGCTGTAAATTTGCAAGTTGGAATTAATTCAGGGACTGTTGTGGCAACACTGGAGAATTTCTTTGCAGATTTATGCTTGAACCTAGACTCATTGCAGTAAACTCGCTCCTTAACATATTTTATTTGTAGCAGCTATCAGCAAAATTAGAATGCGTTTTTTGATTGTAATTGAGTTGGTAATAAAATAAATGTCCTCCTAGCCTAATTTCGACTACGGCGGCCAATTTCAACAGAGATTAGCCAACTGCGCGGGAGATATTATAGTGCACAAGTGTGTGCACAATGCACAAGTGCACTCTCTGTTCCCTCATTCACATAATTTGGTGAGACAGCAATCCGACGTGACTGGAGAGAGATTAGGCGCAGGACCAACGGCTTAATGTGCTTTCCAAGGCACGGGGGTGTTAACACCACCAACTTCGGAACTGAACAAAAAAGCTAAAATTTATAATAAACCTTAGATTGCACTACTTTACGGTCTATAGTACACTGCAGATAATAGTTCCATCTCGCTCTTGCGAGCGTGCTGATTCGCCAACAGTATTTCTCGCGCTAGGCAAGCCATATCAGTTGGATATTACTGTACGAGTAGTGAAGCCTAGTTAAAATTGAAATAATTTATCTAATCATTGATTTAAACCATATTGTTTACCCTCTTAAGAATTAAACCAACATTTTCAGAGTCGGTTATACTTCACTCTCCTACTCCTGACTGAACCACTATCCCAGGCGAAATTCTATTGTAGTGACACTACTGTACTCATTTCTACTACAGCTGAATGTGTACTGCAATTTGGGAGGCGACAAATCAGTCCGGTGCTGTTGTTGCCGCCGATAGCAGACTGAAACTTACCGCAACGAGTTTGAAAAAAAAATCCTTGATTAATTCTTGTTCTTTAGAAAAAACAGTTGGATAAATTACGAACGCACCTTACAAAGTACTAAATTATACAGGGTGAATTTTGGATCAGTATCCAAATTTGAACATACACAAAAAACAAAACACGGATTTTTTTATTTTGGTCGTCCAGTACAAAAATGCTGAGATACAGCACTCAGAAACCGATAAATCGCTAAAATAGTAGACTCAGCTCAAGGCCGATACACAGGCCAAGGACATCATAATAATCGCAACCCCGCGCCAATGCTTTCGCGCCGCATTTATGCGTAGATACGGGTAACCATATTTTTGATAATGAAGTCAGTAAAACATAATTTTATGAAATTTAAACTACCATTTTTTTTAAAAATGGATCTATAAACAATACCTGATGGCTTGGTAAAAATTTGATACTGATACAAAAGTCACCCTGTATACCGAAAATATTGTAGTTTATTATATCTTCCATCCAAATAACACGCAAATTACGGAAGACAGGTCAAAGTAAACACTGCGCGGCGTCGCATGTACTTAGTTGTAATAAAGATTTTGCTAAAAACAAATGTAGTCTGATGTGCTGACCACTGTACAGTCAGCAGCACATCCGGTTACCCATGTGAACTACGAAAGCAGGTTTTATTGCGTAGGGAATAGTGGCGGCCTTAATGTCAAAGTGGGGTAGTCTGAAGTGCCGTGTGTGCATATAACTAGGGACAAGAATTTTAACCCGACGAATTTTTGTTGATTTATAGTGTTCGATTTCATATCCAAACTATTATTTTAGTAAAATATTTACAAGTTAATAAATGATTTATTTTGTTCTGTGTTATCTTTCTATTTCATTTATTGAAGAGGCTTCATATAGTATATAATTCATAATAATACACGCACAGGAGATCTATTTTTGAATCACTCGCATGACATTCTGTTAGCGAATGTGACATCTATAGGTTTCATTCAACACATTCATTTTAGCATTTATTCTATCGCTAGCCTTCTGTTTTGAGCAGTCGAGTGCAATCGACCGAGTGCTTCAAAGTTGCGTAGTTTTTTTTAGATGACGAACGAAAATCAGTAGAAATCTGCACGCGTGTGATTCAAAAATAGAGCTCCAGGAGTCGCTTCGGAGGCCATTTAAATTGAGTCCTTAAATTGATTCATTTAATTTGAGCACAATATATCCTACTTACTAACATTAGAATAAGTTACCTATACTAACACTTGTACGGATTTTTAAGGTCTGAAATAAACACATTGTTATTATTATTAAAAAAAAATTAACTACAGTAGAACTCCAATTATCCGAACTCCGACTATCCGAATCGCCGATTATCCGAATCGTGACCTGGCTGCCCGAAAACGGTTGAAGACCGCAAAACAGCTTACATTGACGGAGATGTTTAAAAAACAATGATTTTTATTTCTAAACTTGTACATAAGTACATTTTATTTATATTTAAAACATGTGAAAATTTCATGTTTCTTTCATTTAATTCAATAAAAAAATTGTGCAATATCAAAACGTAGCTTTTATTCTCTCCAATGGCAATTTTTTTTAAAAAATCCGACTATCCGAATATTTGATTATCCGAATGGGTCCCGGTCCCCATTAATTCGGATAATTGGAGTTCTACTGTAGGTCGTAGAAATCAGCTCTAAACCGTCATGTAAGCACATTCTGAAATGTTTTTACAGGAGGTACTAGTGCCGCCATCTGTTGAAACTTTATGAACTCATGTCGTATGAAAGCCTTCCTATTCTCTCAGCTTTCCACGTCTGGTGCTAACATAAAAGCCTCCAAGCTACCCTGGTCGTCAGTACTTTGGAAAGATGGCACTTATCTCTCAACTATGAAATTGTATAATATTTTAATTTGAAACATGCAAAATTAAATGTAAATTAGTTAAAACTTACTTGCATTGCAGAAAACAAATCCATGTATCATAATATTCGTGATCACCAATTTTCGAAAGGCGTCTCCAAAGTAATCCAATTCTAAAAATTTATTGGTTAATAGCCAGTTAACACTTAGTTAATATTATAGATATTTTATTCAAGACTTTCAATTTTATTTAAACTTTTACGTATCCACAACAAACTTGATCAGAAGCTCATAAGAAACTGTTGACAGTGAGTAACCAAACACGATTGTATGTCTGAATCATTCCCAGTTGGCGGGAACCAATGCACTCTAAATCATCTGTCTCTCTCACTCCTTTAGTTACTCGTATCTCCGTCTCGGAGGTGTCGATTAAGTAAAACCATTACTGGGAGAACAAAAAAAGGTCCCCTTTAAGCAAATCGTAATATATCATCGCTTTGACGTGCCAGGCTGGGGTCTTCGGCTCTGCTCATTGTCCGAGTCACTAAATTTATTGGAGTAACGGTTGCCGAGCAGAATAGGCGAAAATTTAAACATTTGAAAGGATTCCCGTTTATGGGTACTAGGGACAGCTCTAGGATAGCATAATCAACATTCACTTGTGACCTGAGGCCGTTGACGATGTCCGTAGTTTCGACAGTAGCCATCCCTGTCACTCAAACCAGAAAGACAGCGCAAACGAGCGAGATGGCTAGACTCGAAAATATGGACCTCGTCAACTGAAGTAGGGCCTCTGTTTATGTGTCATCTACTGAGTGAAACAATAAAACATACAGTCGAATTGAGAACCTCCTCTTTCTTTGGAGTCGATTGAAAAGCACTATCATATATAAATATATATATATTATTTAATATAAAATTAAAATCTAATGATGACTTAAGGACCTGCTGAGATTTTAAAACTGGCTACATATTTACGATTTCGACTTGAAAAGGGAGATGGTTCTCAAATCGAATTATGTTTTATTACATATAACGAGCTTTTATTACATATAACGTAAAAAGAGCGATCGGTCCGAATCAACCTTTTACCCCGATTTTTCCAACATAGATGGTGGTGACGTCACTATAAGAAAGCTCATATCCACTGTTACGAATGGAACCATTACATCCTTCAATACGTAAACGATAGATTTTCCGCTTTTATCACTCAGGTATTTGTATAGTATAGTTCAGCTGGGGTGTGTTCCGCTCTTAGCCTCTTGATTCTCAGGTATATTGTTTCCAGGCACAATAGAAAATCAATTGTTATTCGACCGCCGGCTTTTCTTATGATTCACAAGAGTTTAATATTATTTTTAAAATACTTACATATATTATCTAATGAGGGCTTAAAGAACATAGTGAATTGCATTCGGCAGTACGGTCCTTTATTCAATGTGTAATGGAAACAAACTATAAACTGAAACCGTTATCATGTCACCAATTATTACCTTGAGTCAGTAAAAAGTAGAACATAGTAATATTGTAACAACACAAATACACTTTGTTTCATTTAACAATTACCGATCACATTTTTTAACAGAGCCCTTACTTCTGAGTAACCATATAAGGATGTCAATATTTTCTAGTATTACGACACTCGTTCGCGTCGTCGTGTAATCCTGGCATGACAGGGATACAAATACAGACAAAAAAAATACGGACATTATCGGCATCAGCTTAGAAAATTCAAATTTGTGTTTTTTTTTCCGATAAATCAGAAATTTATTGAAATAACTGCACTAATATTTGTAGGTATGCGCTCTCATTCGAATCACAAACTACTATTGGCACTGCAAAGCCTATGGGTGTACGTTCTCTCACGGACTTAGGCCATCTATCACACCGCACAATGAACGGCCGGTTGGCAGCTGACTTTGGATTCGGATAAAAAAATAAAATATGTGATTGTTGGTTTTTGTAAGCTTCAAATAATAATTTTATTCATTATAATGCTTACGTACAAAGTTGCTTTTTAATTCCGGATATATTATTAACAACATATTACTAAGTTTTACTTACAAAAATAGGTACGTTATTTTAATATTAATTCCGAAAGGGTTCTAAAACAACACCAAATGAATACTAAGGAGTTACCAACTATCATATGTAAGACACTCCTTAATTTGTGTAATAATAATTATAAACCCTGTGTTACGGGTACAAATCGATTCCTAATGAGGATCAAAACAAACCAATTTTAAACTGCCATGATTGGCATGTCATGGATAATACAACTTATTAGCACACAAACAATTAGATAACGAAATAGCATAATCGATTCTACGAATACGAATTACAAAAGGGTTAGTTAAAAAAAATTATTCAGTAAAACAAATGCTGGTGGCGTTTTGGTAGTTTCAAGGTATTGTTATTTTAAAAAGCAATCGCAATCTTTTTGGTTCGTCTTTTGAGGTCGGACTAGTTTCAGTATCTACAGTTTTACTCGTCAGGTATGATCAATGTGAGAATCTGTATTTTATCCGTATTATTTTGATCTGAACAATACTAGATGTGTGTATCTTTGTAATCAAACAAAGAATAATGGATTTTACCACTAGTTTATACAATAAAACCTACACATTGAAGGAAATGGAATTTTAAATGAATAAAAGTAAACTTAAATTTAACATTATAATTCTATTTATTACTTTAAATTCATTAATCATAAAATTTAACATTGCAAATACAACTATAACTATTAACTATGATACAAAAAATATTCAACCTATTGAGATTTATAGCTTAGGTTCGAATACACTGTAAATACTAAAATGGTCATAGTAGATATGCGAAAGCACCGGATGTTGTACTGGTTTAAGTATTCAACCGGTGACGATGATAAAACTATAGCTACACTTACATCTACGTTGATAAATAAATAATTTATTGATAAGGTTAATACACATACAACAGTTACAGCTCAGAAGCTATCAGCCATCATACATAATAATTTACATAATACTTAAAACAAAAAAAAATACGTTTTCGATTTAAAATATCTATCACAAACTGGATCAATACAATATAATAAACGAGTAAAATTCTACAACGATTTGTGTACATCTAATAACCGCTGAAGCGACTGCTTGGGGTCAATCACTTGTAAGTTCCACCATTCTGGTGTACAACTAGTAGTTACTTCAGCTCCAACCTCTGGTGGTGAAATCGGCTCATGTATGCTCTCTGAAAAGATACTAACCTCCTCAGCCTCTTCAAGTGTTTTCGAGTTACACAATATTTCGGCCAAATCTAAATCTTTGGGCAAAAATGCGTCTATGGCACTGACCAACTCATCTATCGCCTGCTGGTTTAACGCTACGGACCCGTTTTTGTCTGCCCGATGCATAAGTAACTCAGTATGAGCAAACATGTTATACTCTGGGTACACGTGCGCCGTTTCCAGTTCTTCTTCTATTTCTTTCTTATGTTTGAGACGGCGGTTTTGGAACCAGACCTTGATCGCCTGGTCGCTAACTGCCAGCCTCTGCACCAGTACTCCTCGCTCTTCTCGGGTAACATATGGCTTATGCTGGAACACCTTCTCAAGGGCAGCAACTTGCTCAGTAGTGAACGCAGTGCGCTTGCGTTTGCGACTCACTACTGGCTTCAGCCCGTCAATTGAAGGCACGACTGGAAAAAATCAAAAGAATTTAAACTAAAAAAAACGAAGATATGTATGTATGTATGTAGGATGTTCCATTTTCATTTTTTGGTAGCATTTTGAGTACTTAGTATAGTCTTTAAATATTTGAAACCAACTTACATGTTATATGAGCGTAATGTCTTTTTGGTGGCCTGATTTCAACTTTGGATTCTACACAACTTGTTGATTGAACTGATATCTGAAACGATAGCATAATTTTTCATTTTAAAGATAGTGATTCTTAATTTAATGATTTGATAAAAGTTGCACAAAAGAAAAGAAGGTTGATTCTCTTACCGGCGCATCCACTGAGCGAGCTGGTCCGAAGAGTAAAGCATCCCAATCTGCCTCAGAAGCACTCTCGCTAAACGAGCAATCAGAAGTCGATGCTTGGATCTGAAAAGTAAGAAAACTTAAATTAAAGTTCATAATAAAAAAAAATGTTGAATATAAAAATCAAGAATTGACTTACATCACAATTGTTGCTTTGAGGGCTTGCAACATCAACACTGGTATACACAAAATTTTGCTTTTGGGCAGCAGGAAGCCATACCTGTAAAATCAAAAGAACAATATTTACAATCACAAAGGTAATTTTTGGAATGTTATTGTTTGATGTGTTTGATTGGTGTGAAAAATTATAAATACCTGATGCTGCAGTTTTGATTCTATGAAACTTTTCTCTAACTGGTATAAACCACCCGACGTGCTATACACTAAATTCATGATGAGGATACAGGTCAAAGTAAGTATTAGGATAATGTTTGTGAGAACGAGTAACTTCTCATCAAAACACAAGGCACAGACTGATTCTCTGTCAGGTCTTACCAGCATTATAAGGAGTGTCTCAGGTAATCCTAATGACCTACCCTTTTTCTGATTGCACCCTTTCACCTACAGTTCCTATTGTTCCTAATTGATCGCTAATTTTATGGTAAACAAGTCCCGAAACTATCTAATGACTTTGTTGACATAGTCAGCAGGTGTGTGTGGTAAAAAAAATAAGACCTACAATAAAAATAGATTACGAGTAGTGCAAATAGTAAATTATTAATAATAATAATTCAATAAGTAAGTAATGCAGTCAGTGATTTTTATTGCCTTATCCATTTCACACTAGATATTCCTTGACTGACCAACGCGCTGCTCGGTACGAATGACAATACGTCAAGGTACACACTGTGACGTCTCATGCAGTTGTTATACTGAGGGGTGACTTTGCAACAAGATAACATAGTATGAAAGCGTGCCACTACGTATTTATAAAAATATTTGGAATGTCTCAACACTGTAAACAACCAACTTATAAAACACAACTTATGCCCCTAACCCTAGAATACAAGCAAAAATTTTGCAACATAATTTTCTTACTCACAATAATCCTTAAGAAAAATTAAATCCAAAAGAGTAATATAAACCTGTTTATGGTTGCTTCGACTCTAGGAATTAATAATTACGACAACCCCCGAAACAAATGGATAAAACACAAAATATTTACGGTATAGGTACATAGACTATATTTCGTGATGCATCAAGTAGAATCGCTTACTGCCTAGTCCCAACACTTATTTATCAGTATCATAAAAAATATACTCAGATTTTTACTTTTTAAATAGCAATCAGTTGCAGCTCATGACTGCAAGGTTTTAATCACCGTCATTATTTACTTCCTTTCTTGATTGGTTTATGGCTAAAATGTTCTTTCCATGAGCCATGGTGTAGTAGTCAACACTTAGTTATACCCAAATGCTCGTGACACATGAAGGTAGACCCGATAACTTTACTTTATGACAGGTGAAGGTAGATTCTGAAAAACTTGTATCTATTACCTGGACATAAATTTAAAAAAAAATGTATTCTTACTATTTATTATAAAATGTAGTAACATTTTAATAAAAAATATATTTACGATTTTGATTCACAAATAATTAGCATGTTAAATACTTAGGTAATGGCCAGAACATTTTTTTTGACGTATGACGTTATTCTAAACCCGTTTACAATTGTAAAAATATAGGGGGTATATTTGAATTACAAAGTAGTTTTCTCCACGAAACATTGCAAGTCGTTGCTTCAGCAAGCTGTTCAAAAGAATTGAAATATTTCTAAAATGTTTTCCAATGTTTTGATGACTGCTTTGACTCCACTTTGTAATACAGATGAGGTAATACATTCAATTTTTTATTAATTTAAACACTTTATTCAAGTTATGTACATAAAAAATCGCATACAGCAAATGCATTGATGGCATGGCCGTAGGTTTCCTTCTCTAACTGACTTATTTCATTTTTTTGTTATTTAAATTAAAAATTAAATATATATTTTTCTACAAGCATTAATCTTTACGGACAATTAAATTAGAAAAACCGTAACAGCAATCTAAGCCTTGACTGTTTTTACAGCAGTTAATATTATTATATTTTGGTTTTACAGAATAGTTGCTGGCAAAATCGTCCATTTACGACAATTTGGCCTGAAGACTATCAACCAACGAGTACAACACGATCGCTGAACCAATCGAAAAGTTAGTATACCTACATTTTATTGTTTAAAATTTGTTTAAAATAAAGTTTTCTTTAAATACATTGCAGATCTTAGAAATGTAATTACATTAATGTCAATGAAAAAGGATCCCGAAACTTAATTATTTTACAAATTAACTAAAAGAACATATAAAATTGTTTCTTGCGACTACCTTCAAGTTAATGCCCTAAAATAATTTGTACAGTCAAAAAACAAGTTTGGTTTCAAGCAAATATATGCTACAGTGATACGAGTTCGGCTTGTTTTATGAACGCACCTAATTCCTTTTACTAAATTACTGTTCCGTGCTAAAGCTTTATAATTAGCTACCATCTTGAAGCTTCACCACTTCTGTTGCAGATTTTGAATTAAAAAAAACAATAAAGAAGAGGAAACGTTACCGCACTGCCTTTAGCACTGAGCAAATTCAAGTGTTAGAAAAAACCTACTTCAGACTCAAGTACATCAACGCAGAGGAACGCAAACAGCTGTCTGAGACCCTAAATATCGGCGAAAGAAGCATCAAAATCTGGTTCCAGAATAGAAGAATGAAAGAAAAGAGAGAAGTTTCTGAATCCAGTGATTCCTCGACAGATACAACGGCTTTAGAAGAATCAAGACCTGAACCCATTACGCCCTCTCTTCAAGAAGTTAACGTTGGCCACGTGACTCCTAAAGTCGAGGTAAAACAGCCATATAGCAATGTGTACTCAAAGGTAGATGAAAATCAGATTTATAGTAAACTTGATCAGTTTAGTGGATATCCTTGTCAAGATTTTACCAGTTATCATTTCTGTAATCAGACTAGCAGTCAGTATTCGGCCCCATCGACACTATCTCCTGCTAAACCGTTTGCTGAAGATAGGAGTAACTACCCTACGTCTTATTATCCAACGTTAGTTGATTATTATTTAGGAGAAAGCTACCAATATGAACCTGGCAGCGTCGATAACAGTGAGATGCAATGGTCTGCTAACAACTTTGATTTACATTACTTCTAGTAGTAATTTTATACATTAGCTTTGTGGAGACTAGCTTAACTATAAAGGCATTTAATGTTTTAATTTTAAAAATAATTGATACTATTCGTTGATATAAACATCGCTACAAATGTTAAAATAATTGTTAGACCCACGAATGCTGTTAATTTTAGGTTATTTATAATAATTTATTTAAACTATACGTCGTATTTATATGAAAATATTTATTACTGTAAATAATAGCAATTTTTATTTATTAAGAGCTAATCTATAATCATTTCGTTTCTTTTTTTGTAAGTATAAGTAGGTATGCGTAATTTGGATGTCACTAGCATTAGATAACCTAAACAATAATGACGGGTTATTATAAATATAAATTAAGAAAGATTGAGCTCAGTGTTGTTTAGATTTAAGAAAATATTACCAGTCAGTAAAATATAATTTATAAACGTATATCTAGGTGTAAGTTATTTATTATTATTTAAAGATTATTTAATGACAACATTTAGTAAATAATAAGTCTTATTTAATGTACAACTAATTTATTAAAAAATGTATCTGGTGATATTCATTTATTTTAAGTTGCTTTTAATTAAGTACTTTCTTGAGTAATGTTTAATGTGTATCAAATTCGTTTTATCATTAATGGTGTATGACTCAATTTCTAAAGGTTCTAACTTATCACTTTCTTCCTTTACTTGTAGGTAGATCTAATTTATTCTGATCTGAATGAGTGTACTATATTTTATCCCTTATCTTGATTTTAAACTTTAGTAACAATAAGCGTCGTCAATGAAATAACTGTTTGTAATTTATAAAAATATATTTAATAAAATGCTTTCTATCATTATATTTTTATTTTACTTCTTTATCAGGGTCACAATGAAACACATTTCCAATCCACAAATAAAGTTTCGTTATAATTAAATAATATATAAATAAAATAACAAATAACTAATTAAACTTGGGATAACTTTGAAACGGTATGGCTGTAAATACATATTGGGCTTGGGAGTTGGAGCTTGTATCTGGAAGCGGTACTGCCACTGCGGCAGCTTCCACATGGCATTCACAGTTGCATTTTTTCTTTGCCGTACTCTGTTCCTGAGCTCTGTGCAACGGCCCAGGGGGAATGCTCGGTACATTCACGGTGGGCAAGCCCGTCGACATAATCGGCATGACATTCACTGGCTTCCACAACATATTGCCCGCTGACAAATAAGGCTGAGGGTAATTCACATATACAGGTATCAGCTCTGGACTAGTTTGATCCACTTGTCTTGGAGGACTCGGCGTTGGGATCTTTGGAACAGTTGGCTTATTACACGAAAGGTCTTCCGGAGAACTCTGATAATCGAATTTTTGAATTGTATCTCTTGGAGTCACGCGTTGAGGAGTCAATGGCAGCGGCTGCAAATGTATATCTTCAGTTTTGGTTTGCAGTTCATTTACACTGAAAGTCTTGTATTTTTTACACAAGTCTATTGAAAATTCTGCTGATGATCGGTATTTAAATTGTGGGCTGTGCGCAATGGGTGGTTTATACTGCTGAGGTTTAGGTATCCTGGATATGCTGACTTCAGGGAGAGGTGATATCAAGTCACTGTAAAAGTTCGTTTTTCCGGCATCGGGTTTCTCTTCTGAATTTAGGTCAAAGTTTGACAAATCTATATGCGCGACATGATTGACACTGGGAGTAACTGTCGGATCTGTTTGCGTGCTCGGAGGTACACTAATTTGTGGCATGGAGAGCTTCGAGCTGTTTACTTTATCGTTCACTACTTCAACTGTATTTCTGTCACTCTGTTCGTCACTTTCTGTGTTACCTGCCAAGTCTTTCTTCTCTTTCATCCGTCGATTTTGGAACCATATCTTGATAGCCCTCTCGGGGATTTTTAAAAGGTTTGCTACTTCTTTGCGTTGAGCGTTACCAATGTACGGGAATTTCTGAAACTCCATTTCCAAGTAGTTGACTTGATCAGTTGTAAAGGCGCTCCTAAATCTTTTGCTTTTCTTTTGAATGCCTTGCTTATGGTGTGTGTCCATCTGAAATTAAGAAATAGTGCAATTAGTAAATCATTCGAGTAGTGTAAGTATCTAAAAATACATCTACTAATTTATATTGCAATTACATTACCAGTTATTCTTACAAAATCATTAATAACTTATAATTACTCCATCATAATATTTATTAGTAATAGCTTTCTAATTTTGAATCGAAGATACATATATCAATCAAATTAATTCTTTTTTCAAAGAATTTAACTACGGAATAGTCGTAGCATCTTTTGATATGACAGTTTAATAAACTATAATCAATGTATAATTATGAAATAAATATGACTTTTGAGGAGAAAAAAACTGGCTATTATAAGTAGGTACTAGCTTTGCTTTAACTTTGAACGACTTACTGATAAGGTATTTGTTATTTCATGAACATGAACATATCAATAACTTCTTGGACTGTTAGCTAATTAGGTCATAAATTGTGATTGAAAAAAAAATTGTCACAAACAGAATCGATTCGAAAGGATGTATTTGTAATGATATCAACTCACAGCTTCTGTGAACTTCCTTTTAAAAATTTGCTCTGGTGATTCCAAGGTTTTATGGCGTTTCTCCCTACTTCCCCCTGGACTGGGTCTGGACCACGGATACTGCATCTTGCACTAAAACAATAGATAACAACAACACTCAACAACAGACCTGGCACTAACAAAATGACTGAACATAAAACTATTATAACTGGAATATATAGTAGCCATTTTATGACCATTATTTAATTAGTAACCATATTACCTAATCACTAATCAGACACTATTAACTAATCATAGTTATGTCAAATATTATAGCATTAATGAGAACAGCGATTTTATTTGAATTTGATGTTACTCATTAAGCATGGCCGTGGAATAATAAAGAGAAATGTACTGATTATCATCTGCCAAGTTTTACGGTAGGTAATCTCATTTTCTATTTACCGCCAATTTAAAAATCGGTCCGATATGCATACACCTGTGATAAATGATAATAAAACATAAGTAAATGTTTTTTTTTAATATAATACATTGTACGGGTCTAACACTATGAGAAACTAATAATATAATCTGTGCTTTATGTTCAAAGCAAAACGTTTTGTTATTTACGCAATCAGGGAAGTGATGACATTGATCATTTTAGGTGTAATTTACATTGTTTTATAACACCATTGATAACACTCACCAAATGATCACACTCATTGAAACATTGTTTCAATTGTACTTACTTACGAGGTCAAAAATAGTTTCATTATTAAATCAGCGACATTTTGTATCGCGATATAATTATATTGTGACACTCCAGTAGTAGCAACTGCTCTCTGCTACTGTAATAGCAATACAATAGCTAGTACTTATCGATGCTAATGCAATACAGCCATGAATGCAGACACGAATAGTATGAACGTTTTGCATCGAACATGTTGCGTTTGCATGCCTGCCAGCTACTGTATCGCTACTGCATCGCAACTGTATCGCTGCAAAAAACCGCAGTGCAAAGAGAGAGGCTCTAAAACATTACCCTCCTTCTGACATGGTCGGGTAAAAACAATGTGCGCCCGGCCCGCCATAAGAAACAAAATAACGATTTTATGGTATGGTATCATTTATGATATTAGATATTTGACGAAATGAACTCTGTACACATCATTTACAAATTAATTATTATCTGTCTCCGAGATAGTGTTCTGTTGTGTGCACTCATATTTTTATCATTACTAATTATGATCACCATTACATATTTTTGAATATTTTTCTTGATGCTATTTTTATTTAGGTTAGTGTTGTCCAGAAAATATAATATATGAATAATTATTTACAAAACTTTCGATCAATTTCAGATATTAGCATAGCCTAAAAAACAAAGATTTTCTAAGCTTTCAAGTGACACTTGTACCTATGTTAATTGCTTGATAGTTAGTACTATAAGTATAGTCTATTACGGTGTTATTACAAAAAAATTAGATCAGGTTTTAAATAGGTTAAAATATTAGCCGACAACAGAGGAATGAATGACATATTCGTGACATAACCTAATAGAAAAGTGCTTTTCTAATTGGCTAGCTAATAGCTTAGTCCTGTCTTAAACCCGGTACAAAGTTTTTGGAATAACGGGGTTAAAGTTTAGTTTTAGTCACCTCAAACTATGATCAATCGAAGTAAAGACCGATCACTTTATGAGTCGCTTAATTCCATGGTATAATAATTCTCCTTAATAGAATAGAAATAATAGAAAACGACAAAATACATCTAATCTACCTCGTCAATTAATGCAAAATTGCAAAGTAAATAATAAAGTGGCGGGTTTTGGTTATCAGTTTCAAGTTAATTTTCGAAATGGCTGAGTTTATAATTTTAGATTATTTACTATTACTTAGCGTTGGTGACGTAGTCACTAGCGGGGTTGCCTCTCATGCGGGAGGCACCGGGTTCGATCCACGTTCCGCCCTGGGCCTTCGCGCGTTAGTGTACAGACGGAATAACACTAAGACAATAATGCAGTATTAACTATACCCTAAATGTAGGAATAAGGGTTACTAAGTAATACCAGGTTTCAGGTAGCTTGATAAACTAATTGACAGCTTGACATCCTCATTGAGTCGTCAAGCCACACTTACAAATTAGAAAGAATATGTACAGTGGGCAACACATCAACCTATCCTGATCTGTCAAATTTCCCCAATCTTAATTGTACCTTATGTTGATTACTTAAGAAGTTCCACATCATTAGAGATATTTTGGCAGATTTGGGCAAGTTGATGCGTGGTACTGTAAACAATTCAAAAATTTGTTTACAAGAAAACATATTCCTTAAAAAACAGTACAAAAACGTTGGAATTACGAGCTTTTTATAGTCAAGTGAACGAAAAGTGGAAGGTCGGTGCCGCCGTAGACGTACAAACTGACTTCGTAATTTATACCACTTTATTGAATAAACAAATGAAGCATATATTACTGAAAACCTAAACGCGAGTTGTTGTACATCATACGGGTCAAACTGAAAACCTCAATTTTACCCGTCTGCGACAGAAGGAGAGTAATGTTTTTCGAGCTGTGTTTGTGTGTTGTGTATGTGTGTAAGTTGATGTATGTATACCCATTTCTCTGGCATGCCCTACAGCCTAAACAGCTGAATGGATTTTAACCAATTTTAACTTAAGAGGTGTCATTGAGTTTGTCAGAATGCGGGATTTTCTGACAGGTCAAAATTTTACTTTTATTTTATGTTGATAGACTAGGCTAAGCTAGGCACTATTCATGTATGTTATATAAATATTGCGTCGAAATCATTGAGCTTAAATCAACAGCAAAATATTGTAATATAACATGTACAGACATGCAGTGGATGTACTTACCTGAAATTTTTTTAATTATTAATCATATAAATAATCTCAATAAAATTAAATATAAAACTCTATAGGGTCTTCTCGTCTTTTAAATATATTTTGACTTTTTAATCAAAAAAATAAATTCTTTTTATAAATAAGAGACAGTTTATATTTCATCCAATCTTTCATACTAGTCACTAATTAAGAGACTATTGATTATGCTACCTTTGTACAGTCAATATACTGCAGCCCTTTAATATTTATCAAAGTTTTAAATTGCAGTTAAAAAAAATGGAAAAAACGTCACGATGATCACTAAATTGTTAAAAAATTACCTCTCAGTATGTGTGTATTTAAAACATGCTAAACATAAACATAAGTTAAGCAGTTGGTCCCGGCTAATATCTGTGGTATTAGTCGTTAAGCCTAGTCAGAGGCCCTAGGGCGGCTTGATAACTTCTGACAGTAAGGTTTGTCACTTGCCTTACATACACCCCTCCACCAATCCGCACTGAGCCCGCGTGGTGAAGTATGGCTCGTTCCTCCTCATAGTTGAGGTGAGGCCTTTTCCCAGCAGTGGGATCTAATAGGCTGACTTATAAACATAAACATCAATAACACTAAAACCAGCCTTTTTGTTACATAAAAATTTACCTAGCTTATGTTGTTCAACGCCAATTAACAGATTGTTAAGTACTGATTTTTGAAAGTGGGACAATCCCTCATTGTGTTAGTGGGTTTTTTTTAATAATTAGAAAACTTGTTTTAAGTCGCTTAAAAATAGCACTCGCTACGTCCATAAAATTATCGTTCTTCTTAACGTTCGTACTACACCTTGCGTTTCGTTAAATCCTACATAAATATAACTAGAGTAACTATAGTCCAGCCGCTTATCTGAGACGTCGTCTAAGGGGTACAGGGGTGCGGTGATAGACGAGAACGAGGTCCTGCTGAGCGTTACGGGCGGGCGCTTGTGAATTGATTGAGTGATTTGAATTTCGAAATTCGCATACTTTTCAGAATTCAAATCATCCAATCAAATCCCTGTTCTCGTCTACCCCTGTACCCTGCAGGCTAGGTGTCAGATAAGCGATACCTAACTGTAGTCCGAGTTAGGTAAAAAACGCCCTAGCTTTTTCATAACTTCTCATTCGAGATCGTGAGTTCAATCCCCGTCTGAGCTTGTATAAAAAAAAATACAGTCTTATAATTATTTTTATAACTTAGCCGGATAGCGAAGGGACGTGGGTTCGAGTCTCACCAGATAACACAGTCGATTAATTTTAAGTGAAATTCAATTTGATTTCGTAAATACAGTCTTTTTCAAAGATCATCATCATCCTAGCGTTATCCCCGTTGGGCACTACTAGTACGCGAGGGCCCCGGGTCCGCTGACCATGATAAGGATTTGGCAGATCAGGTATTACAATGGAGCGACTGCCATCTCACCTCCGTGACCCTGTTAAAGGGACCCTGACCAATTTTGGATCATGGTTACACATTTAGTTGCCTGAATGTTAGCTCACGATGTTTTCCTTCACCGTTAGTTCATCGCTTCGTAAAACAACTAATGTACATAACTGAGAAAAATTCATTGGTATAAGCATAAACCTGAAGTCATTTGCGGCTAAAAACTACATTTACCTTTGTAAGGAAAATTAGAAACCTACTTGTGTAAGAACATCAGAGTATTAGGTTTAATCGATATGATAAATAGTATCGACAAAAAAAACATTAATTGGTTACAATCACATGTATTTAATAACGTTTATTTATTTTACATTAACTAATAAATAATTCTTCATGTTCTCCTCCTTTCTTCATTTGCGCAAGCTTCTTCATCATTTCTTCATGCTTGCAAGCACATTTTTGATCATGCCTGTAAATGTATTGAGTGATCAAGAGCTCAGTTTCTTAGTTTTGTATTCAAGGATAGTCTAGTTTCACATACGACTTTATTTGTTTTTTAGTTTGTTTCTTGCCTACTTATTCTCTCCGTGTCAGTGACTTGGTCAACACTCTCAGCCGTCGCGTCGTGAACGGCGTTCAAGTTTTCTGAATATTATGCCTTTCGAAGTGGCATAATGTAGTCGATCCATGCCGATGTAATAAGAATCCACTATTTATGCTAGTTCCTCTTCAGTGATGTTGATACTCCGTATCCATGACAAATCCCAGTTTTCCTCTGCATTTGTACTGGTGGCGTTGCTCATGTTTCCATTCATAGGAATCATTAAAGGTTGCGGAACTTGAATCCCATTTGTGTGGACGGGATTGTAGACGGGGATAGAATTCTCCAACATGTAAGGCTCAGGCACCTGACGGGGCTGGGAAAGTGCAGGCGACCTCATCGGAGGCATCGAAGACATCGGCATAGACTCTGCATACATCCCTGGATTGTATTGCATATTTTCGACTCCAAGGGGAACGAATGAAGCGTCTTGTAAGAAAATGGGAACATCAGTCATATTTTCAGGCGAATCGGATGTTGTAACTTCGTCTAAACGATCTTTCTTCTCCTTCATGCGCCTGTTTTGGAACCAGATTTTAATCGTCCGCTGATTCAAATTCAATGTTTCGGACAGCTCAATCCTTCTGGTGCGATCTAAATAGCGGGCTTTCGCGTACTCTTGCTCTAGTTCCATCATCTGGTGGCTTGTGAATGCTGTCCGGTTTCTTTTCTGCTTTTTTACGCCATTCACGACTTTGTTAGTGCTGATCCATCCTGGCCTTACCAATCGACCATTGACCATTCCGTGCACGTAACCATTGGGTCCATTTGGCATATTGAAGTTGTATCCTCCGTTAGATCGCATTGGGTGCACGACTTGAGTAGGAGGTCTAACGTTCATGATGTGGACACCGTTCGGTGCGTATCCAGGTACACCATTTAAACCAGTATAATGCACTCCGTAGTTGTAGACTCCATAGTTGGTTCCATTACTGGTCGCTGGAATTGGTATCTGCTGAGGGTTACCGTTAGTCCTAGATGTAGCTACTTGGAATTCACTGGTGGTCGTTAGAGCTGAATACACTTGATGGTATCCATTCGATGTTGCGGGCATCGTTGACGGTCCATTGGATGTAGAGACTGCCAGTCGATTTTGCCCGTTGGACGTTAAGGAGACAAGTTGGCTGGTCCCGGTTAATGCGGGTAGCTCTTCAAACTCGTTCTTCCCTTCGACGTCTTCAGTAGTAGATGATGGAGCGTTACACTCATTGTTGGGCGAGTGACTTGATGTTGGCGATGCAGATGTCAACATCTGCAGCGGTTCCCTTATCCATTCTTGGAGCTGTAAAAAAATAGTTTTATGAATTTAAAATATAAATATTTATGATATATAAATATAAATGGGAGCTTGGACACTACATATTAGTGTCATTTTTTATTTAGTAAATTATTACTTCAAATTTAGTTTTCAATTCAGCAAATTTAAACACCGATTTTTTAAATACAATGATACCAAGGATATTGAAGTTTGAAAAAGTCAACTCACCATTCCATTCTTTGCAGACTCCGTAGAATCTTGAGTCCACTGATCTGCACAATCGTCAGCTTCGTAGACTTCCTTGGGCGAGTCCAAGTTGATGATCGGTGTCGGTGGGGTGGACATGATTGTTAATAGTGTCGATACAGTTGGAGCAACTATCGTTACAAGACCTGAGTCGGTTATGATTTGAAATTGACTTACCCTCATTATTTATAGTCAAAAGTTTATGTTTGCGAACAATTATGGAAGAAAGCTCAGTTCTTTAATTAGGCGATCGTTAGTAAGCGAGTCACCTCCGGGATAATTGTTTTGCATAGATTGGATTCCTAATGTGATTCAAAACAACGTGATCAATACATGTCGAAATCAACTCAAAAAGTAACGATTTCAATATTTTTTAAAAAGTTTATGTCATGTTACTTTAAGTGTTTGAGACAATAAATGTATCTTTATGTTTAATATAAAAAGCATAGTTTTTTAATTTCTATAAACAGATAAGTACATAATTAAATAAACTTTTTATAAGTAGTTATAATTAAGAACAATATTGGGCAAAGGTTCAAAGTTAGAATAATAACTTCAAGTAATTACAAACACACGTGACTTTGTTAAATATATGAATAATATTATATATTATATAGTACTAAGTACAGGGAATGAAAAAAATATCGATTTGATTTAATCATTTAATAAAATCTTACATAATTGAGTTTTAGTTACTTCATACACAAGCAATGTCGACCGTCTTGGTGTAGTCGTTCGCGCACCGGACTTCTAAGCCAGGCGGTTGCGGGTTCGAATCCCGCAAGGGGCAAATGTTTGTGTGAGGAGCATGAGCATTTGTACCTAAGTTATGGATGTTTATATGTATTTAAGTATTTCTATCCGTTATCCAAGTCACCATAGCACAAGCTCACGCTTAGTTTGGGGCTAGTTAATTGGTGTGTTTGTTGAAACCATTTATTTATTTATTTAATGTCAAAACAAAAGCAAAACAAAGTTTTCGAAATACCCCACTATACTTCATCGCTCATCCCCTAAGGTCAGTGTTAGATCCTGAACTGAACTAAAATTGATTTTACAAAAACTTTTATACTTTTGTAAATTAACCTATTAATATAATGAACAATTTTTAATGTAAAAGAAGTTACGGATGATACTACTAATTTCATCTTATTACTTTGCACATTATCAAAACTGCTATTATCGTTAACCGTACCTAACTAATATTGGCTTAGATTGGCTACTATCATAAACAGATGAATTTACAATTAGAGAATATGAGGGCTTGCTAAAATATATTTATAATCGTTGCTGCTATCACATAAATAAATACTTACTTATTCAAACTAAAATAACATTATTATTTCAGGGGAAAGTAAATTATTGTGAACTTTTTATACAAGGGTATTGAAAATATAAACTCATTTTAATGTATACTTACACATTATTTTGTAAGTCGGAAAATAAAATCGTGAAGACGGAAAAGCTTTTCCTATAGCATTGATTTAACGCCATCTAGCTGAAAAAGCAGTAAGCAAATGCGCAACTGTGAAAATGCCTTTCATGGAAACTCCGTGGCTTGAACCATATTCAGCCAAAAGTATGTAACCTATTTACTACTTCAATTAATTTATTTTTGTATGAAGATCTAGAGGGAAGTAACATTATGAAACAACAAATCAATAGTAAACGTTTTGATCTCATCATTACACATAAATAAACTGTAAAAAAGTTTTTAAATATCATGCGTCGAAGCCTTCACGTAGCTACGTGCTCGATAAACTTTCCTCTACGGTATAACTCCAAACTTTCTGAACAGATGGCGCCCTGAGTCACAATCAAACTTAAAAACGATTTTGATATTGCGTAATTTTCAATTATTGAAATTACTGTCATTAGTAATTACGAATATTACAATCGTTTAAATATATAGTTTTTTGGAACAGGTGATTCGGTCTGTTAATTAGATAATATTAGAAATACGTGGGTAATTCATCATACTTGTCACATGAGTAGAGAATAGTTGTATCGTGTCTTCTTGGTAGGTATGCAGTTAGGTGGAAAGATATTACAAAAATAAATGTAAGTAAATAGTCATATTCAATACAGGCTGGTTTTTATAACAGTTCATATAGGTTATTAAGTTTGGTTGAATGGTGGCTAGTTTAAAATAATTTAAGTAACTAGGTAACTACTAACTAGATAAAGCCTTTTGTTTTTGTGATGTTTTAAGTTGCAGAATGACGACTGGTGCAGTGGTTCGCGCTCCGGACTGTAAAACCAGAGGTTGCGCGGGTTCAAATCTCGCAAGGGGCAAATATTTAGCATTTTGTTTATAAACGTACACTTAAGTATCCTTTAACCTAGTCGCCATAACACAAGATCACGCTTAGTTTGGGGCTAAGTAATTGGCGTGTTTGTTGAAATAAATGATTTATTATGTTAACAGGTCACAAGCAGTAAATTATTAAAAATATTATGTATACAATAGGTATGTCACCAAAAAATAACAAAAACCGTTAGTTGATCAATTTTCGAGGTGGTTTATAAACTATTGCAAAATCATATGCGGCAGTTAACATGTATTATTTATCGCAATAAATTTTAGCTAATTGTTCAGCTTACGCTGCCTTGCGGTAAGTTTATAAATTAACGTTTAGCGAAACGTCAAATAACAGACGAATGGATCAATCGCTGCTTAGAATCTAACGTAAAACTGACACCCGTAACATAATACACTGTTTTCTGAATTTTTGATGGCATTGGTAAAAAGTAGTATGTAGTACTAATAGAACATCACATACTACTCGACCAAGCCAACTAGACAAATGTCAAACGACTTTCGACGACGAATACAACGAAAATACCGATGTTGTTTTTATAAGTTAAGCAATTATTTTGCAAGTTTTTACGAAATAAAATCAAATTTCACTTACAAAAATTAATCGACTGTGTCATCCGGTAGGACTCGAACCCACGTCCCTTCGCTATCCGGGCGAGTGTTTATACTAATCTTAGCTGATGGTTAAATATTTGTAAAAATATTTCCATTGGATACATGCACATTCCCAAGTATTGATGAAGTCGAACGCCGGCTCACTGGCGTAGCAAGCACATGCAAAAATTCGTCGACTGACTAACGTCCTCTGTAGCTTAGTTGGTAAGAGCACTCGCCCGAATAGCGAAGGGTTAGGTTAGGTTAGGTTAGGTTCGGTTCGAGTCCCACCGGATGACACAGTCGAATAATTTTTGTGAGTGAAATTTGATGGAAATCAAAAAATTCTTTTCTCATTTCTTGTAAATAAAATTGTAACAATATTGCTTTGTAATTGCCTTCGGTAAATTCGTTGTATTCGTCGTCATAAGTCGTTTGACATTTGTCTAGTCCGCTTGGTCGAGTAGTAGTTGGTATACTGGTGTGATTGTATAATAAGCTTCGTTGGTCTAATGGTCAGCACGCTGGGTGCTATCCACGAGGTCCCGGGTTCTAATCCCGGGTCGGGCTGAAAGTGTTTGGGTTTTTCTGTATTGAAATTACTCAGACACAGCTCCGGAGTCAGGAAGTTGGTGGTGTTAACACCCCCGTGCCTTGGAAAGCACTTTAAGCCGTTGGTCCTGCGGCTGATCTCTACGGTCATGTCGGACTGCCGTCTCACCGAATTATGATAGTGAAGGAACAGAGAGTGCACCTGTGTATTGCGCACACACTTGTGCACCATAATATGTCCTGCGCAGTTGGCTAATCTCTGTTGAGATAGGCCGCCGTAGTCGAAATCGGCTAGGAGGACATTATTATTATTATTATGTATAATAATACATGCCTAGCTGGCACAAGTGTCTGGTGCCAATATGACAAGCACACGATCTGCGTCGATCATTCCCTCAGGAACCCATTTAGATAGAAAAGTAGGTAGCGAAATGCTGGCAAAACATGAAATCGCACCGCGGTTGACGAATGTGGAATATTCGGCGAAGTATCCTACTATAGCCCATGTCTGAGTTTGCTTATATTGAATAAACGTGAGTTGAATAGTGCGGTAGGGCTGCCTCGCAAAGCTTTGCTTTTATTTTAATCATAACTAAATTAACTTACTTATAAAATCTGAATAAAATACCAACGCATGCCCACAAAAGTAGATTTTTAACACAAAACTTTGAAATAGTTCAATCCACGTTAGTAAACAGAATTATTTTAACATGCTTTGAAATGTTTTACAATTATAAACATTTGAATAAAATTAACTATTTGAAACTACACTTTAAGGTCATTTTAATTCTATGGAACTCTTGTTTACCATTCAGATTTAGATTTTTCATGATTCTTATCCGCTATTTCTGCTTTGTTTAAAATTATAATCCTCTAACGACATTGTTTGTTTACTTTTGTGGGTCTTTCTCTCTTTCGAACAATGTCACTAATTGGCTTGTTTTTTTGTTTGTTTGCTAAGAGGAGCAACTGTTTTATTTCATTGTTTATCTAACGCTGATGATAAAAGTATTTGTGCCTAGACTACTTATCACTTGATCGCCTCGTTAGTCTAGTGGTCAACACGAGGTCCCGGGTATGAGTATCGTGTCGGGTCGAAAGATTCTAGGTTTTTCTGTCTTGAAATAGCTTGGACACAGTCCCGGAGTCAGGAAATTAGTGCTGTTAATAACCCTGTGCCTCAGGAAGCACGTTAAACCATTGCGCCTAATGTCTACCGATCACGTCGGATTGCCGTCTCACCGAACTATGAAAGTGAAAGATCAGAGAGTGCCTGTGTATTGCGCACATACATATTTGTGTACTGTAGTATCTCCCGCGCAGTTGGCTAGTCACTTTTGAGATTGGCCGCTGTAGTCAAAATTCGGCTAAGTGGTTAATGATATTATTTCATTATTACTTTAAATTATATTTGCGATGTCAGAAATAATGTATCGATTTTAACAACGTAACGGTTTCGATGTGCAAAACAAGTAGTGAAAAGTATTTTTTACTACTACTACAAACTCACAAAGTAAATAAAGTTAAATTAAAATGAATGATGCTAATCAAATCCTAATCCGTTCAGTTGACTGTGACGAAACGGAATCGGCAACGAAAGCAACTTCCTATCTTGTCACGATTGTGACTTTAATTGAATTGAAATGAAATAATAAAATTACAAAGCATTCTAAAAAGGCTTCCCAGAGGCCCTACTCCGGTGGACGATGTCCGTATTTTCGAGTCTAGCCATCACGCTCGTTCGCGTTGTCATTCTATCGTGAGTGAAAGGGACGGCTAAATTCGAAAATACGGACATCGTCCACCGGAGTAAGGCCTCTGATATAAGCCACTCGGAGATTATCAATTCTAGTAAATTCACAATCGTGACCAATTCCCATCGACAGCAACTGAACACAGCAACAGAATTTCGTCACGATTGTGACTTGAATTGGACTGAAAAAACAACAAAATATGCAACAGTGGCAACAGTGGCAACAGTGGCAACAGTGGCAACCCTAACAGCAAGCCGCGCGGAGATCATCAATCATCGCGGCAAGACAATCACAACGGCGCACATCTGCCGGGCGACACTCGCGCCACAATCCGCAACTTGTGCCCGATCTGAATCACGGTGAACGAAATTACCATTGCGAACTGTGTTTGGCAATTAATTTCTTATGGCCATTGATACGCATTAAAAAAGCTAACTTAAACTGCATAAAAATCTATCTAATAACGGGCTGATCTGTAACAAAAAACACAAAAGTAAAAAGATCCGAGTACGGAGGTTTTAGCCCGTTTGGTTGGTTGATTAAAACAAATGGCGAACTTATTTTTTAACCACTAAAATTATAATTTGCACAAGACATGTTGTCTAGGCACTATTTGATCCCTATTTATACTAAAAGGAATTCAAGTATACACGAACATTGCGGGCATATTGGCTTTATAATAATTATTTCATATTTCAGTACCCACACTTAAGAGGTTCATTTTGGACAGGAATCGAGCACTTTTATGTGACTTAAATTTTACTTTCATCAATAATTTCAAATTTTTGACAGTTAGAGAAAGTATACAAAACACCTTTAAAGCTTACGTATTTCAATTATATTACAAGAATTAACGACACAATAATCTTAGCCAGCCGTTTATATGAGTAAAATCATAACAAGTCGCAACCCTCTCCCGCGTGTTTTAATACCTTGTTATTTTCTCGTAAAAAATCGCTTTCCATATTTCACTAGTGGAAAATTGTAATATCGCTGCCTTAATAAACATTTTTTTTCGTCATGCGAAAATGACATTCCGGCGTCACGTGTGACATTGATGAAAAAATATAAAAGATATGGGTCCCGAGGACTCCCGGCTTCCTATCCGCCATTTTATCTGCAATTCAATGAAGCATTGTTGGCATGTGTTCGCTGAATGATGTATAAGTCTTGAAATGTAAGAGATATGGATGAGTTTATTTGCGTTACAAACATTTCGTTGTATTACATGAATTATATTAATTAAGTTGAATCTTGAACACTCTTCTACTGTATTCAATACTTGATTCCTAGCTGTAAGAGAGTTTTTTTTTTCAATTTGAGCTAAATAGAAGAACGCTGTGTAAATGTAGACGGAAAAGTGTGTAGGTAATCCGTCATTGTATTAAATTCCTAAGGAGGAGTGCAATTCCTATAATAGATAGGAAACGTATGATTCGGTTTTACTTATAAATACTGTATATACTTTTCATAGGAAATCTATACAGTTCCTAAATAGCAATCGGAAATGTATCAAAAGCTAAGGAATATAGGCACCTTACAAGATACAATAAGCAGAAAAAATGATGAATGATGGATGCATCATACATTTCTTGTTATATAAATAAGCACCTGAGACGCTGATATGGAGGCGATACTTACTCGTAGCTCTAAAATTACACTTAAAGTTTAAAAAATTATGATCCATTTCAGCTTTCCCATTATTTTCAACCAGTACTTTTGTCATGTTATAATTTGCTTATAAAACGTATTTGAAGTCAAATGATTCTGATACACCTACTCGATGAATCTCCACAATCGTTGGAATTAGTTGAAATGTTAAATATCCATTTTATGCTCAGGATTTTTAATTTACAGCCCATGTTTTGTTGTGTCGATAAGCTCTACTTTCGCGTACAGTCACGCTCACATTTGACAAATGAGTGTCATTATTTGACAGACGCGATCGGGCGCGGTGGATGTCGACACGCTGTCGTCTTTTGTTTTATTAAACCCGAACCTTATGAGGGATGAAGACCTAATAAAATGGTAATGTACTGTAAGTTACTTTAGTTATGTAGATGAATACCTACTTATCTGGAAACTGGAAAAAATTGACAAATTTGGACATTCGCAATGTAAATTTAAATTAAAATTATGTTGCTTAGCACATTTAAACAACTGCATTCGAATGCATAAGATAATGATATCCGGATTGCATTGCTTAACTACATTATGTACTTTAAAATCGAAAGAATGTACTGATTTCAAGTACAATATTTTTGATCTTAATTGGCATAATTATGATTATCATACATCTATGAAGAATTCTTTAATCAGTCTCATTTTTAAAAACAGATACTTCCTAGTTAAAATTTAACATTAGGTTCCGTAAATTCCTCGATATCTCACCACAGTTTTCCATCATAATGGTTGTCACGGTCCAAATTCATTACAGATGGTCTATTGCCGCAAGGGCTGCCACAAAGCCACTAGAAGGAAGCCGCGAAATCTCGCCACACATAAATCACACCGCGGAAGCAACCCTGATGCTGCTCTCAAACGCTCAAGGGGTTCATTTTAATGTCCCCTCATGATAAACCGGTGTCTTTTTATTTTTTATTTAATAAGCAAGGCAAAGGCGTTGCGTGTGGAAACTTTTAACAAACTTTTTAGTGTTTTTATTTTTTTCAATACAGATTTATGCACGCATCAGCAGTAGGTATACATACAAGTGTTAATCACTTTTGTAGTGAGGAGTACCTACCTACTATGAAAGTGAAAACTCTTTTCTTTCTGTGGCCCTAGCATGAGCCAAACAACATATCATTATCGCGGCCGTTTATCGTATTTTGACAGCGTTATATCATTAGTCTACCGCTGCTAACTTGTCATGCCATTTATGTCATGTCTAACTGTCAAAATACGAAATACGATAGAAAACCATAAAATTGTCTACACACTCTAACATGAGTCTCTTTTTTTTGTCTATTTTAATCTATTTTTGACATTTTCGCATGACATATTATCGTGGTCACTTTGTGCTAACGACAAAGGAAAAAACTTGATTAAAGTCGGTGAAAAACTGTGTAAAATGCGAAAAATATGTCCGTACCATAATACCATTATATATTTTGTGTTAAACGCATCTGACGAACGACCAGTGTAAGAAATACGACAGGAACGCATCGGTGATATTTGCGATCAAGTCGATTTCTGAGAGTGTATTTCAGTCGCTTTGGCGAATATTTAAGCCCATGGATACTGATATTTCACATCATTGACAGGCTTAGCTTGGCCCCAGCTAGAGTCTATAAGCCTTCTAGCGGCTAGAAGGCTTAGAGAATCTGGCCTATTTGAAGGTGAGATCTCCAATATAAACACTTACGTAAATCATTTATCACAAAGAGCTCTTTCACCTACACAAAAGCAAAGAATAGCTGTTATTGTTGTGTTTTATAAACTTACAAAATACTGTATTGAAAACAGAACCTAACATTTTATAATGTATGTTATTTTACATAGGTAGGATAGGTTAGGTTATCATTATTTTTGTTTCTTAGGGTCTACCTATGTTGCCTCCTTTTGAACCATGAAAACAACAGCAAATTGGACAACACCGCTCTCTGTGCTAAGCCCAAACTACTGTAAGCAGTGTCTACAGTCTAGGACCAGTAGTAGGAAGCATATATTAAGTGTATGTAAATCGGTGAAATAAATTGTGAAAACTTGCACACTAAAATATCTTAGATATGTAAACTTCCTTAATGTAGCTTTGTGCACTAAAAAGTATTCCAGTCAATATCTGCGCCTATGAATAACTTATGGGGAGCCTACTTTTACCTACGTGCCATATACTTATATACCTTATTATACATAAAGGTGGATAAAAGTAAAATTAATTGAAGTAGAAAAATCATTAGTCAAATAAACAATAATATGTAATTTTATAGGATAATAATAAGGTATTACAAACGATAAACCTTTTCTTAAAATTTTAATACGATAAGTCTTATCACCATAGTCTCCACTGCTTCTTACAAGTCAACGTTGACTGCGATGACATTTTCTGAAAAAAAATACATACTCTTTAATACTATGTTTTTCATGATATCTTTTGATTTTGTTACAGGTGACTCAAGGTATCTATTAAAGGTGGAAAATGTTGAAAGCAATTAAATCATAATAATTATGAACAATCAAATGAACATGTCAATAGAACCTGCATATTTACTAAAATATCACAAGCTTGAAGGGATCAAAAATTATTCACAATTACTATCAAAGTGATGCATGTTGGTACTACTACAAGTATTCTGTGAAATAAACTTTTCCTTACATTTGAATCCAATTTTGTTCTGTTCCAGCGTACCTTCCAAAATTAAATCCTGAAATACAATGTAAACACATATTATTATTGAATAAACTAATATGTATTTTCTTTCTGTGCATACTTAAACGTCTAAGTATGTAGGTATAGTTGGTTTAGTTACTACCAAATTTTCAAATACCAAAGAAAACACTATGACAAAATGTTGCATGTCTGCTTAAATGCTTCAATACTTACTGTGTTTCACTGCTCTACTGAGCGATATGGACCCAGTTCGTCCAACCAATATAGGCCTAAGGTAATCCTACTGGTTGCTCCACCTTAGCAGCTCCTTGAGGAGTCAGGAAGGTAGCAAAACCCAGGTGCGCTTTCATGTATGATAAGTAATCTGTACCTATATTACATCACAGTTTTCTAAAAGTAAATGATCATATTAGTTTCATTTCCATTTGTTAGTTTAATAACACAATTTGTATAATAATGGGTATGGGTACGTGGAAAATATTAATGGGTACGCCTTTGACTTTGATTTATAAAACAGAGGCCCCACTCCGATTGACGTTGTCCGTATTGTCGACTTTAGCCGTCCCTGTCACTCACGCCAGAATGACATCGCTACTGAGCGAGATGGCTATCGGACATCGTCAACTAGAGTAGGGACTCGGCTGTCAAAACTGTCAATGTCATGTCAAAAACAGATGTAAGTAATTTAGTTTTAAATCGATAGTCGTGCTTGGGATTAAGTGTTTAAGCCAAATCGGTAGTAAAATTGAACGAATGATTGAATATCAACGAAATGTTGTATATAATCTGTGGTCGTGTGGATAAAGGCTTCTCGTGGGAAGTATTTCTATCGTAAGTGGTTGCCATGTTAGGAAAAATGATAAAATAAGACACGATGACAAATTTTCTTATGTCTAACGACAATTTAACGATGTTGTATATCTTAGCCCAACTGGTGCCTGGTTTGCAGTAGAGGTGATTTTACAACAAAAATGTATAAGTATAAGAGACCAGACGGGATGTCACTTGTTCCTTGGCGGATGGGTCGGGCTCTTGTGTGGGACGCTACCTGTGTCGACACACTTGCAGCCTCTCATCTGCCCGGGACAAGCCGTGATGCTGGTTTGGCTGCGAGAGGTGCCGAAAACTTTAAAAAGAACAAGTACAGGCAGATCGACTCCCGGTACCACTTTGTACCGTTTGGAGTCGAAACACTGGGTTCGTGGGGTCCCAACGCTATCTCTTTTTTCAAAGAGATTTCCAAGAGGCTAGTTGACATCAGTGGTGACCTAAGCGCTGGCAGCTACCTTGCTCAGCGTATAAGCATCGCTATCCAGCGCGGTAATGCTGCCTGCATCCTAGGAACCTTACCACAAGGACCCTTTTTATAATTTTTGTTTTTGTGTTGTATTAAGTAATTTATCTTAATTTTTATTAATAAGTTGTATATATAGTTAATTACGCTTCAAAACATTTAATTATGTATTAATTCGTAAGTCGTCTAATGTGCTGACCACGTAGGTTTACAATGTGCTAGGTTACGAAGTTCTAATATTCTAGGTGAACACTGCGTATTTAAAAGCAAATTCACAACAACTTTTATCGTTTAAATACCTGTTATCTAGTATGAAAACGTGAATTTTTGTTTTAGGCTTTCGAAGTAGTTCCTAGAATGTTCCTAGAATGTTTTAACTTCGTAACAAATCACATACAAGCCCAGCTCTATATTATACGAGCATTCCTAAGCTTTGGTAAGTAAATAAAAATGTGTAATGCTTCACCTTGATTATTCGATCATTAATTATTTTAAGAGTTCTGTATAAGTAATTATTCTACTCGTTGCTTTGCGTAAGAAATTAAGTGCATTTAATTAATTTCCTTTAAAATGACTCTACTATGCAATTAAGTGTGGTTCTTAATTAATAATGACTTTGATTTGAGTACTCTTAATTAGGTTCTAATTAACTTGTACATACGATTCATTCATTTGTACAAATGTGTCGTTGTGCTTAATATTCTCACATTATTAAAATCAATAAGTTTGTTGTACTAAAGTATGTGCTTACGCAAATCTATCATTACAAGGTAGACAAATGAACCAATACAAATTCAAATCATTAATAGTTAAACCTTAACAAAAAAAAACGTTAAATTTGCTCTTATAAAAAAGCAAGAAAATCTTCTGGAACTAATATTTTTCACCCGAAGCGTACCACAGTGAAAACTAGTGGAATTTAATGCAATACTTGATTTACTATCATCACGTTCAAGTTATGCTTCTATAACAACTCGATAAATTTTGTTGGCTTCTGGACACCATGTAGAGATGTTAATAGGATAGTAAATTTTTTACAGTAGCTTTCGACTGAGGACTCTGAGGAGGTAAAATAAAATAACTTAGTGCTCTGTTTCTTTTTTACTAATTTGGAAACAATCTTGTAAATTGTACAGTGGGCTGTGGCCCACACATATCAGGGTAGGTTGATATGTGCATCAACCTACCCTGATCTGACAAATCTCGGCAACCTTATTTCAACTTATGTTGATTCCATATTATTCCATATCATTTAAGACATTTTGACAGGTTTATGTAAGTTAATGTGTGGCCCACTGTACCTACTTATATTATATAATGTATCAACAACTACAACATCAACCATGTATATACTAGTTTTTTTTTTATTTCATGCATGTCTTTGTGTTTTTTTTCTTTTATTGAATAAAATAGTGAAGAACATCAACTGACTTGCATAAAATTGAGTTAATAGTGTGAAAGTTCAGTGCCAAGAAGTTTTGATTAGACTAGTTAACTGAAACCATACTCCCAATATACTTAAACTATATGGTTATATAATAGTTATTTAATATTTTTAAAACTCACAGTGTTTTTCTTAGATAAGTTTAAATAAGAAACCAAAAATTCGCACACAGGTAGGATTGAGACAGAAAGAGACTAAGAATGTCACACGGTTGGATGAACTGCACAGTAGCTCAGTTGGTAAGAGCGTTGGCCCGGTTAGCCAAAGATCGTAGGTTCAAAACCTAACTGTGTGCGAATTTTTGGTTTCTTATTTAAACTTATATATGGTTATTGCTTTATCCTTGTCTGCCAGCTGAAATGTTCATACGAGTAGTCTGGCTTACCAGGCGTCAAAAGAGTTAATTCAATTTAACCTTATTTTTATTTTAATTTATAAGGTTAATATTCATAATCTTATGCGTGTTACTCTTTTTCTTGAATATGTGGTCAAAAACATAGATATATAATTATTTAATCTACTTAACGTACGTATATTGCATCATTCTATATTATTTGTATTCATCGTACCTCGACTAAAAAGCATTATGATAAATGGGTTACTTATCATAAGTAACCAATAACTTTAGTCTGGAACTAGATACACTTTAGCTTCATCCTAGGATGACCTAGCCTTAACTGGTTGGGGTTTTCGTTGCGGCCAAGCAGAACACAGCAGCACACAAAAAACAGCAGTTACAGTAGTCTGTCTGCTATTTACGATTTACAGCATGGTGAAAAAAGTTCTTAGGTAAAAACAACCACCAGTACGTGAGCGAATTTTCTTAAAACTTTTTATTTCTCATCGCTAAGCAAAATGCATAAACTCATCAAAACATCGGAGTTCATACAAAATTCGAGGTACACCACATCCTTTCACAGAAAAAAAGACAAACTCTCTAATCTAATAGAGACTAGTAGATATACTACAAAATTTACAAAAGTTTATTTCGTCACGGGATCCCACTAAACACACTACAACACACACTGTCACATCCGCAACATCTCTATATAGTTCCTGCATCGATGATTAGTATCCTTGTAAACCGTCGAGCGCGGAGAGCTCTTGATAAATAGTCGCTGGCTGGCGATAGGCCAACCTCGCGGAATAATCAAATTTCTGCCTTCACACAGCCACTGCCTTCATACAGCCACTGCCGTGTCCTTTATGGCTGCTCCCCCACGTGGGGTTGCGGTTGCTTGAATTAAATCGTCGTTGATAAAGACCGCGCTCTTTTATTTCCTGTCGATGGTACAAAAAGAAAATGCACGCTTTATCTTTTACGGATGGTGTAAGATGATATTGTTATTGGGATGCAGATGTAAAATTGTTGTGATTAGGTTAGCAAACAGGATGGCAGACATTTCTTCATTTGAACCGAATGGCTACTAAAATGGGTTTTGATAAGTTATTATAACAATAAAGTCAAAGAAGCGAAGGTTCTGAAGCAGATGCAAAAGCAAGTATTGGTAAAATGGATAAATTCCGAAAGTTTTTCTGTCTGGTATCTTCAGGTGTCTAAAGATACAAAAATGTTGACGATTTTTATTGTTTTATTTGATTTTATTATCACCTTTATGATTTTAATTTTGTTTTTTTTTTATATAAAAACTTTTTTACTACCTTTTCGCAGGTATTTGTTTCGCTGCAGTAAATCGAACAAAACATCTTGTATAACAGTCTTTTAAAAATGAAATGCAGTGGCCAGTAACATTTGGTTCGACCAATGGTTTGATATCGGTCATACCCGCGTCAATAGTGACGATGTGTTTATTCGAACAGAAGTTCACTGAGCCGCGTTCGGCTAACAATCTTTATAAATAAAGCGCCCATTGCCTATTCATGACGGGCAGAATTCCCCCCTGCCCCCGTATCAAACAAGCCCCTTCATGTCAAATACTCCGCGCCCCGCGTCTGTCAAACTCTTCGCCCGCGTTTGACAGGGATCCTCCCTAGCTAGCGGGGGTTAGCTTGCCACCTTTCGGCCGACCAAGGAGTTGGAATTTAAATTTTATGTGTTGGTGATTGGGTCGGTTTTTCAATGAGGGTGTTTATTCCACCCGTGGCTGTCAGAAGTCTAGGTGCAGGCGCCGCACCAATGATGGATGACGTCAGAGAAGGTCGGCCGCATCACGCGTCATTCATGTGTACACAGGCGTAAGGGATACGTTTTTCGCGTGACGATATAATATCGGTGATATGCAAATTCGCACGTCGAACTTCGCTTACAGACAATGGTCGGTATTGAATGTCCTTTTTATTTCGGGTCCCTGTTTTCATTTATTGGGATAGCGCTTGAAATATCAGTCAATAGTTTGCTAATAATTTCTCGCGGCAAAGTGATGCTACGAGATTTGTAACAGCATAGGTTATGAAAGAAAACTTACGATTTAAGTGGATGGATTAATCCCCCTCGTTAAAAATAATTATTCTTCATAGTTGTATACCTCATGACTGAGGGTCGTGATCATTATGTGGAATGGAACACACACAACGACTTTCTTGGCAATTTTGAATGGAGTGGTTTGCCATTGCCTTCTCCATAAAAAAAATAATTCTATTATAGCCTTATTTTATAATAGAAAGAAAGAAAGAATATACATTTATTAATGAATGGACTTCACATAACACACGAAAACAGACAACGTAAAGGGCACGGGTATAAAACAAAAAACTCAGTAAAATTACAAATTATAGTGGTAAACCAGTCGGACTGTGCAGTTGTGCGCCTGCGATGCCCATATTAAAAGGGCCCCACTCAGCTTAAGTCGTGACCCGCTAGGGGCCCCGACGCTGGTTTTCAGTAGACCCTAGCCGAGTGAGGTCACGGACATATACGCCAAACATTATTAAAAATAACAATATGATAGTAATATTATGTAATATCTTTATTTATTAGTAAAATTATAAATCCAAGCTTTTTTACTCCTATAACTTTCTTACTGTTTGACATACTAAGCATTTTTTTTGCTTTTATCAAAGGCATAAAATAGTATTTATTAATGTTTCAAATTCTAATACTGCCAAGCTCTATGACATGTGTATCAAAATTCACATTCCCACATTCGGTTCAAACACCGCTTCAACCGTAAAACATGATTCCGAGATTCCCCCTAATGTGTACTTTATGAAAATTAAATATTTCACTCGGCTCGGAGCTGAGACGCTGGATTACAACAAATTTGCATTATTTAATGGATCCAGTGCGTGAGGATTTGTCGCGAACGCTGTTCTGAAGAACCCACTGATTTTGATTGATTGTCCTCCAACCTTCATAATGTTGTTAGCATCGCTTGTATCTGCAAGTTGTTTCGCTTACAGAAAGGGGTGAGATTTTGTTTTACGACGCCCAATGAGATTATTAACAGATATTATTACTTATATTTATTTCACCTTTGAGTCGTAATAAGTATCATGTTACTGGCTGATAAAATCTTATTAGACTGAAATCATTTGATATCCAATTTCTTTAGCTGTTGGAAGTTACAGTACCTATTTAGTGTCAGTCATGTTACTTGTAAATAATCTTATTAGAATAAAATTATTCAAACCTGTTAAAGTTTTTTTTTAAATCAATATGTATAGGTACACATAAGAAATTTGTACACTTTATTTTAATAAATATTACCTAGATGTGTGTTTTGTTGTAATCATAAAAAAATACAAATATAAATATTTTTCGAGTTTGAATTAGGATAAAATATTATTAAGCTCTTTTTAAACATAGCTATAGTAAACTACTAGTAAAAGGAAAAAGTTCAGTGTTTTCCAGTTAAGCGTTACACAAACTTTGAAACCGCATTCCACGTTTTCCCTTCTTTATTTTTTCATGAATAAAACAACAGATTTTTACTTCCGCCCGGAACTTCTCCCTCCCACCTTCGATTTATTCGTCGGATAAAGAAAACTTCTTTTAAAAATGTAGGTAAGGTTCCCTTTAATATTTTCCGTCTGTTAGCTATCTGCGGCTCGCCTCTCAAATTATGTGCATTTAAAATATTGTTTTTATTTTTCTTTTCGTGTTTAGTTGCCAGGACTTTGACAGTAGGTAAACCAATAGCACAACGCATTGCTAATATAACTCTTATTTGAAAAATGTTTTTTCTGTGGATAAGTAGAATTCTACAAAACCAATTAGTTTAATAAATAAATAAAATAAATTGTTTCAACAAACACACCAATTACCTAGATCCAAACTAAGCGTGAGCTTGTGCTACGGTGACTAGGATAACGGATCTATCTATCTATATCAGCCTTTGGGTTCGTCTTCGAACATAGGCCTCCTCTTCAACCTTCCACAGACTTCTGTCCCTGGCCACCATCCAGTTAATTCCAGCCTGTTGCCGGATGTCATCTGTCCATCTTTTAGGCGGTCTTTCCTCTACCGCTGGTGTCATTGCGGGGTCTCCACTCTAGGATCTTAGGATAGGATATTAGGATAGGATAACGCATAGAAATACTTAAATACATATTAACATCCATGACTTAGGTACAACTGCTCGTGCTCATCACACAAACATTTGCCCCTTGCGGGATTCGAACACGCAACCGCCTGCTTTAGAAGTCCGGTGCGCGAACGACTACACAAGACGGTCGTCAATAAATATCAATAATAATAAATATCAGCTATCTAGTACAAGTTGATTTTATATTTGTAGTTATTTATTTTTATTCGTCTGAAAATATTGTTCGTTTGTGTTTTATTACAAACATCCACATTAAACAATCCAATACATTCTTGATCGGTTTTCATATTTCTCAGTGTAGATTATCAAACTCTGCCTCAACTGTACCATAGACATCTATTGAGATTTCAAATGCACTATTACACCCGACACAGGAATCAAGGTGTTAACAAAAAGCGTATCGGAACTCACTTGTGACAAATTATTATTAGGTCCATTTCAATAACAACTGCAGTGCGCTGGCCGGGGCACAGAGGCCGCCACCATTATACTTATCATTGGCTTAGTTACGCTGCCTTTGCGCATACGGTGAATACTTACTACGCTTATTTATGCAGGATTTGTGTAAAAAAACATGCATAGTAAGAGCACCGGATAGTAATTTCGTAAAACTATTTGTTTTCTGAATATACTAGCGATTCCCCGCGCAAGTATCGGATTTCCCGTATAAAATTTCATCCCTCATTTCACCCTCTTAAAGATTTTACACAGCAACAAAAAGCTGCCTATACCCTTTTTAGTGTCTTGAACTACCTTTATTAAATCAACATCTAAATCGGTTAAGCAGTTTAAGCATAAAGAGTTAACAGACAGACAGACACATTTTCGCATATAAACTAAAGATGAAAACCGCATGAAAATTAGCCTAGTAATTTTTGGGATTCTCCAGAACATACATACAGACAGACGCGTCAGTAGAATTTATTTCATAATAATTTATTTAGTGATTTACTCAATAAAGTTAAAATTGGCTCAACAAAGTGAGGATATCTGACACCAAAACAGGCACCAAATAATAGGAGAGGAAGGAAAAGACGATGTAAGAATAACAAAAAAAACTAAAGTAATTAATAACCGTATCATTCTCGTATTATTCCTTTTACTAAATACTCTGTTAGCTTAGTTTCTGTGAATCTTATTGTAATGCAGTTTTATGATCGCAAAATAATAAAAAATGCAAAGGACTTATACAGACTTACTTGTACCTTTATTATCACTATTTCGTAAATATGTATACACAGAATATATTTAGGTTTTTGCACCCGTACGAATTCGGGCGGGTCACTAATATTTATATTTTTTTGCGAAACTAGACGTTAAACCCTTGCCTAACGTAGGTTTACCTTAATCATCGGCTTAGTAACGTTGCCTCTACGGCGATAAGGCGAATATTACGCTCATTTAGAATTCTAATGCAGACTGTTCGTTCGGAATATAATAGGATTGGTTTGCATGCGTGAACCACATAAATCATTGCGAGGATTGGTGAAGTAACATCGGAATAAATCTTATAAGATGCGTAATTAGGACGTGTCGTTGCGGCTATTTTCACGTCGACGAGTAAACTTGCAAAATGCTCTTTATTTTGTTTAACAAAAGCTGAACAAAATGATTGAGTGTCAAAAGAGTTAACCAACAAACATGTTGCTTAAAAATAGTGTGGCGAAACCACATACATAGGTATTTATTTATCTAGAAAATTATAGTCAGTTTTATTTTTGGTTATAAAAGTTTCTAAAATTATTATTTGAAATCATTTTTTGTTATTGTTTGTAGTGAAGCCGTGTTAGTAGGCAGGCAGTATATTAAGGGTAGAGTTTGCCAATACATGTTTAATATTTTTTACAGCCATTATATTTGACATACGACCTTATAGATATTAAATTCATATATACAATTTTGAATTCAAAAATTGATTGTTCTTCACTATTAGATCAAATTAGCTTCAGAGTGCCTCGTTGCAACCCGCGTCATCCCATTACACCTCTACCTCCTCTTCGCCGTACCGTTCTTGGTGCCAACTCTGCTGTACCTAGGCTTTGCAGATTAGTTAATCAACATAGCGAACGAATAGATATGTTCAATGACACGATTCAGAGCATTATTCGACATCTGAACAAAGATGTCGAATAAACAGGTGTGTTTACGTTAAGTTTAGTTTTAATATTTGTCTGTTTAATTTTGTCATGTGGTGTTTACCAGTAAACAGTTTCTGTATTTAGATAGTTCTTAAGTATTAATACTTACATCGAACTGTTGGTAGACCTAAATAAATAAATAAATGTATGATTGTGTCAAATTACCTATCAATTTCAATTTACCGGCTGTTTAAAAATCGGTGAACTCAGGATTAAATAGGTTAACTTGCGAAACTAAGTTTCAATCAATACACATTCATAATACTTGTTAATTTTTAATAACATAATAATCTTACTATACTAATGGTATATATACACATGATGTAAACTTGTATTTGCAATTTAAATTTCTCAGGTTTACTGACTTCCTTTTTTAAAACCTTTTATCTGCAAGTGTATCGCAATTTCCATACTTGTGTGTTTGTACGATACAATCGTCGATCTATCAAGCTGAGTCGAAACATGACTGACGGCTCGAGATAGAGAGGCCGACCAATTTAAATTTAAATCCTAGTATATGTCACCCTCCTTTTATGCATTTCAAACAGCACCAAAAAACTTTTTTTGAATGCGTGTGTTTACTAAATACAATAAATATACAATAATATAAAACGCCAATTATCAGTAATTCATTTATTTAAATATTAACAATAAGATTATTTTACTACTATATATTTCACTTATTTTGTCGTAATTCAAGATTAAGAAAAGATACAGATAAATAAAAGCATTATAATATATAAAACTATTACTTATCTCAATCACGGCAGTCCACTTATTTATTTTTCTTATTTAGACATTTTTTCATGGAGCAGAACCAATAACTAATCGAGTAGCTTTCGAACTTTCCAATGACCAGTGAAGAAGTGTGTCTAACGTTTTGGGTCTGACGCTTATATAGGGAGTGGAGGGGCAAGCACAGCGGAAAAGGAAGTGCGACTTATTAAATTTAAATAGAAATATATTTTTTACTGTGATATTTTTCATGCTATTACCATTTAAAAAAATTGCAGATTATTCTAGATATAATATTCACAAATTTATTCTACTTCGGGTATTTATTATAAATTAAGTTGCTCAATAGTATGTGGAGGGGCAAATACACCGGATCAGGAAGTCCGTTCTCTTTAATTCATTTGATTTAATATATTGAAATATTAATTTTATTAAAGACATTTCATAAACCATTTTTTTTTTTATTTGCTATAATTAATACTTTAAATTGTTAAACAATTTTAAATAATAAAAATGTCATACTATTTTAGATTATTCAACTGCCCGGAAGTTGTTTACTTTTATAAAAATACTGTTTTGTTTATATTGAGACCATAAGGTAAGATGAAAATAGAAATGTTCCGACACATATTTAAAGCAATTTGATACCAAAATCTATCACGGCCATACTGACAAGTACTTCGTCCTCGAAGTACATTCATCATTTTCTTTTATCTTACATTAGCGTCTACCCTTTACATACCAAACCTATCACTCTGCTGGATGTGCATTATGGTGAGGTATAGGGGGCCGCCCAGCAGTGATTCTGTAAAGCGTCTACCCTGTGTATGCCAAACCCATCACGCTGCTTGACCGTGATTTTGGTAAGGTATAGGGGCCCGCAAAGCAGTAATCCATTTATCTCTCTCTTTTTTTTTAAAGTTATTATGTGTCACAACAAAACAACTTCAAAAAATAAAACTACTAATAGTCTAAGCGGGGAGAATCCAGTAGACTTCTGGATGGTCGTGTTCAAGGTAAGTTGTACTTTCCAGGTTACGTTTGGCCATTCTGATAAATCGTTAATACTGGTAGTGAGCACTACCCCGCGGGGTGCCCGTGGATATCATATGATGTTCGATTTCCATTTCCCTAAATAGAGATTGAACCTGATTGGACGTGAAATTTGTGCCTCGATCTGTAATTACAAGGGTCGGGGAGCCAAATTATGTAACCGTTTCACGAATCACATTCACCAACTCTTGACCATTTAAATTCTTTAGTGGTTTTAATATACAAAATTTGGTAAAGCCATCTACTATCATTAAGACGTGTTTAAATCCTTTAGCAGACTGCCTAGAGGGCCCTGTGCAGTGCAAAATGCTAAATGCTAAATGCAGGGTGTGAAACGGAATATACTTTTGTATAGGGTGTAAAAGGCCTTGCTTAGGACCAGAGTGACTTTTTCGATTGTTTTGTGTAAATGCCGCTATGCCAGGGAACCAGAAATATTTTTTAATTTTGCTGATGGTCTTATCGTAGCCAACGTGACAATTATCGTCATGGTAGAGACGCAGCAAGCTAAGTCTATAGCCTCTCGGGACGTATAGTTTTGGTGTAGCTTCAGGGTCAGTCTTATAATGGAGCAAGTTATTAATGACAACATACTGATTAGAGTCTAAATCGCCGGCTAGGCCTTGGTCCATTATGCTTTGGGTATCAACATCATTCCGTTGAGCCGTTTCCAACCTCTAGCCTTTTTAAGGGGGATTATTTGCATCATCAATTAAATTGATTACTGGCACTGATGCTACAAGTTTAACTGGGTTGCGACTAAGAAATTCTACATGCCCTATAAATTTCCCTTTTTTATAGTCTATTTCAAATTGGAAATCTTGCATAAATGTCCACCATCTAGCAACGCGGGGTGACAAGTCTCTTTGGGTCATAGCAGATTGGCATTACAATCAGTGACAATAATAAACGGAATACCCAACAGGTAAACTCTAAAATGTTTGAGAGCATTAAATATCGCAAGTGTTTCAAGATCGTAGGAACAGTATTTTGATTCTGCAGGGGATGTCCGTTGGCTATAGTATGCCACTACTCTACGTTGGTTATCGACTTTTTGCATTAGGATGGCGCCGTATCCGATAGAATCCGATAGATCAAAGATTGAAAGCAAAGGCTTTGATACAAGATGTTTCAAGACATAATCTCTGGCACGATTCTGCTCCTGACCCCATTCCCATTTTTGGTTATTTTTTGTCAATTTAGTAATACTAGCGGTGCGGGAAGCAAAATCAGAAATAAATTTTCTAAAATAACTAGCCAAGCCCATAAATTGGCGTACTTCTTTTACATTAGTGGGAGGAGGGGATTCAAGAAGGATGCCACTTTACTATCACTGGGCCTAACACCGTCCTCTGAAATTTTACGACCAAGGTATTCTATTTGTGTCACAAAAAAAATGCATTTTTTAAAATTTATAGTGAATCACGCCTGGCTTAGAACCTCAAGAGTTTGATTAAGGTAGTCTAAACCCTCTTCTTCAGTTCGGAAATGAATCAACAAGTCATCCATATACTCCAATAAGAAATTTAAATGCTGTACCGCCTTGCTGATGGCTCTTTGGAAGACAGAAGGTCCGTTATAAATACCAAAAGGCATCTTCAGATATTCATAGTGCCCGTCCGGGGTCACAAAGGCCGTGTATTTAATTGAGTTTTCGGCCACAGGTATCTGATGGAACCCGCTTTTCATGTCTATGGAAATAAAATATTTAGCATTCCCTAATTTATCGATTTGGTCCTCGATGAGAGGGAGAGGGTACCTTTCTTTTTCTATGATTTTATTTAACGCCCTATAAGCAACACACATTCGGTCACTACCATCCTTTTTTTTACAAGTAAAACAGGACTAGCATAAGATGATTCACTTTCTCTAATTATATTTTTTTGTAGCAGATCTTTTACCATATCATTTATCTTCTCCCTCTCAACGGGGGCCAATCGATAAGGTCTATAATGTATAATTTTATCTTTTTTTAACCGTAATGTCATTTCTCCAGTTTTGACGGTACCGATATTTGTATCAGATGGCAATGACGTGAGGGTATTTTTGAAAAATCTCGGAAATTTTATGTTGCAGAGTTTTATCTAGATGACTTATCATTTCCGCAAATTGTCTGAAGTCAGGGTTCAAATCGGGCAAATTCTGTTTATTATCTGTATTACTAGGCTTCGAGTTATTCAATGGGGTTCGTGTAACTTTGCATCCTAATGTATTCATCACTATGGCAACATCTGGATGTTGAATAGCATTTCTACCAATAAGACAATCGTAAAAGAAGTCCCTATCTCTGGCTACGTTAAATTCTATTTCTAGACAGATTTCATCAAACTGTCAATGAACTGTCAATGAACATGGGATCAGTTTGCAACCTAACCGTTTTGCTATAGAATCTTTTATTATGCTACAGCTAGCACCAGTGTCAATCAGAGCTTCAATTGTCATATCTCTGATCATCACTTTTGTACGTGGAAGATGAGATTTCGTGAAACAGTTAACATCACTGCTCTTCGAAGATGGGGGATTCGGTGGTTGGGTAGCGACATCACGCGGCTTAAAGTAACAAACAGAGTCCGTATGACCAATCTTCTTACAGTAGGTACATTGAACCTTATTCACGTGGGTTGGAAAGGAGTTATTCTGATTTCGTGAAATTCTATTTTGAAAAAAACATATGGCCTATCTTATTACACGAGAAACAAAGTTTTTCTTGAGATTCGTCAGGTTTAAATCGTTTGTTAGACGTACTAGGTAAGTAAGGGTCTGATTTATCCACGACTTTGTGACTTGAATCTAGAGGACGCTTTCTAGGATTTTTTACGTACGTTGTAAAAAGAGCAATCAACTCAGATGTTGTTTTTACCCGACTGTTATAGGAAGCCATTCTTACATTTACATCTTGTATACCCCCACAAACAAGCTCCACTAACTGTTCTTCTGTAAAAGCTACCTTAGTATGCCTTAGCAACCTCAATTTCTCTTTAGCAAATTCACAGTAAGATTCATATGAATCGGACGATAAAAGTACAGCTTTGGATAATTTTTCAGACAGATTTCGTTTCTCTGGGTACAAATCTTTAAAAGTAGTTAAAAAATTCTCCCACGTTCTACCGTCTTCTGGATCCCAAGTTTCATACCACAATAAAGTAGAGCCTTTTAAGGCCTTACCTGCCTTCGCCACGGTTGTGATGCTGCTCCATCCAAGATCTTTTGCAATTGCATCGACGCTGTTGCACCAACTCTCAGCACCGTTGTCATTTTTCTCGGGATCAAATGTAGGCAGCACCACATCATCTCCTCGCTGGTTGCCGGATACTCCATTACGGATAGCCTTGAGCAGGCTTTCCAGGATTGCTGGGTCCATCGGAACCCGCGCCCACACGGTCTGAAAGTAGAGGCAAAAATTAAATCATTAACACGACGATTTAAGGTTTCGTATCCCACTTCTGATGTTAATAACTAAATACAATAAATATACAATAATATAAAACGCCAATTATCAGTAATTCATTTATTTAAATATTAACAATAAGATTATTTTACTACTATATATTTCACACTTATTTTGTCGTTATTCAAGATTAAGAAAAGATACAGATAAATAAAAGCATTATAATATACTAGCGGTCCCCCGCGACTTCGTTCGCGTAAATTTAGGATTTTCTGTGGGCATTGTTAGGAGCGGAGTATTTTTTAAAACTGTGATATCTTTTAGGATAAGAATCAAAACGCGTGTGAATAATATGAACATATTAATTAATAACGGTCCCCCGCGACTTCGCCCGTGCTTTTTGATTTAACTGCTTCCCCGTTGATTTCTAGGTAGGTATCATATATTTTATAGCTCATACAAAGCGTTCCCCGAGAAATAAGCTATCTAACACAAAATATTTTTTTCAAATCGGCTCAGCAGTTCCTGTGATTAGCATGTTTAAACAAATAAAATAATTCCTCCGTTTTTCCAGTTATAACGTGAGATATGGTGCAACCGACCCTAACCTCTTTATAATATTAGTATAGAAAAAATAGCAGTCCCCGAGGACTTCATGCGCACCTATTGATTTTACTCCATTCCTGAAAGACATAACGTGATTTTTTTTAAATTACCTATCTTATAGCCTTGCTAGATACGTTGTACCTTACACAAAGGTTTTTTCAAAATCGGACCATGAATAGGTAGTTCTGATCTGAGATAAAGACATTTAAACAATCAATTAGACAAAAGTCAAGAAGAAATCAGCAATATTAAAGTACTATCCTGGTCACCACCGCGTCCACCGCCTTACCACGATGGCCAAAGAAAGAGCATTGCGTCTTGTCGTATTGTGTGTGCAAGCGACAATAGGTGGGTGTAGTTAAGGCAGGCGGCAGAGACCTCTTTGCTTGAACTTTAATTCAACACATCGTACGTCCCAGAAATTACCTACTTACTTATTAAGTTATTGGGAAAAACTCAAGCTGACCCGCGAGTTAAATACGTACAGCGCCTTTTACACCTTTGGTTACATAATCGAAGTTTTCATACGGAACCCTAACTTTTTGATAATGTTATGTAATAGCCTATGTCCATCGCAGATAATACAGGTCTCTAATGGTAAAAGAATTTTTCAAATCGGTATAGTAGTTTCGGAGCCTATTCGTTGCAAATAAACAAACAAATCTTTCCTCTTTATAATATTAGTATAGATAAAAGTATTACTTATCTCAATCACGGCAGTCCACTTATTTATTTTTCTTATTTAGACAATTTTTCATGGAGCAGAACCAATAACTAATCGAGTAGCTTTCGAACTTTCCAATGACTAGTGAAGAAGTGTGTCTAACGTTTTGGGTCTGACGCTTATATAGGGAGTGGAGGGGCAAGCACAGCGGAAAAGGAAGTGCGACTTATTAAATTTAAATAGAAATATATTTTTTTTCTGTGATATTTTTCATGCCATTACCATTTAAAAAAATTGCAGATTATTCTAGATATAATATTCACAAATTTATTCTACTTCGGGTATTTATTATAAATTAACTTGCTCAATAGTATTTGGAGGGGCAAACACACCGGATCAGGAAGTCCGTTTTCTTTAATTCATTTGATTTAATATATTGAAATATTAATTTTATTAAAGACATTTCATAAACCATATTTTTTTTTAATTTGCTATAATTAATACTTTAAATTGTTAAACAATTTTAAATAATAAAAATGTCATACTATTTTAGATTATTCAACTGCCCGGAAGTTGTTTACTTTTATAAAAATACTGTTTTGTTTATATTGAGACCATAAGGTAAGATGAAAATAGAAATGTTCCGACACATATTTAAAGCAATTTGATACCAAAATCTATCACGTGCTTTATTTTAACAATTTTGGTGTTGATGTGAAATGTGTACTTCTTTGAAAAGTAACTTATCCTTTGCCAATAATATTTTTTGGTACTATATTTTCACGAATGAATTGGTTACATAAAATTAAACAATAATACCTCTGTAGATAAGTAAGTACTCCGATTGTTTATGATTTTTTGAGCTACCTTTAACAATGTAATGTTTCATTTAATTACATTGACGATATTCATAACTTGAAGTTATAAAATAATTCATACAATGTTTTTTTTCTGTTGCACTGCCAGCCTTTATTTTCAGCCAGTCTGCACACAACTAATTATTTCCATTGGTTTTTCGTTTTACTCCTGTGCAGTATAAATATTCATGTCGGGCACGGCATTAGCATGCGGTGCGGGGTGGGGGGTGGCCGGGAGCTGCGCGTATGCCTGTCATTATTTCGTCATTTGGACACAAAAACGGCGCGCACCTTCGCGCGTACCCTGTATAGCTTGCATGTACTACGACCGGACGGTTTTGATATTTGATCGAGTTTTATACAAATTTTACTCGATTTTCCTATAGAGATCGAAATAAAACGAAAAACGCTACGACATAAAAACTAAACTGTGAAATCCTAACTTATATTATAAAGGCGAACGTATCTCTGTATGTGTGTTACGCAATCACGCCTAAACTACTGATCCGATTTAAATGAGATTCGGCACAGAGATAGTTTGAGACCCTGGATAGGCATTTTTGTTGCGATAAACAAAACATCAAAGGGGACGGGGGTGAAATGAGTTTGTATGGAAAATATGCGATGTGACGGGGAACTGCTATATTTAACGATTACGTATCCAAATCTCGCGTGCGTGAACAAATCCACATGACTCTTAAAACGCCTTCACAGGATGAACGTCTAACACGGCGTCAACAAAACCAAAAAAAAAACAATGAATGCAGACCACTTGGTCGGCCTATATTATAGAAATCCCATGCGATTACATCTCTTCGTGTATAAATAAATAAATATGAAACTGGGTGTCGCAGTATTAAACTAAATTTCAAGCTAAATTGAGGGATCATGTTGGCGTTATTTTTAACATAAATCTTTTGAAAGACAAGAATAACATTTATGCATCTTACAGTTACAAAGCGCTTTGATCATACATGACGTCTACTACGACATAAGAATATCAGTTGTAACAAGATGTTATTCCAGATTCAAGCCTATAGCAGAATGACATTTGGTTGTCCCAAGAAACAACAAACGTACCTATATGCATATTGCTTTAGGGGGCTGAATTAACCATTTGTCCCAGTTTAAATATTTATTATTTTATACTTATACAGTTTATTCTTTTTTATATATTTATAAAGTTTATTTTCAAATTTTTTTTGAAAGATAATTTTTTGTAACTCTGTTTTCGTGAGATCTTCGCCTTAGTGTTTGTTTGTTACATCTCCATTTTTCACTCTTTTGATAATTTTATAATTATATTAAAGCTATTTAAAAGCAAACTTTATTTTATAAAACACAAGAAAAACAAAATATTCGACCCTCTCAAATTTCGCAATAACAACTAAGAATTAAACTCTTCTCAAGGACCGACAAAAACGTTTTCAGACAACTGAATTAATAAAAGAAAACCTTACAAAGGGAGGGCGAAAGAAAATTATAATCCTTTCTTTTAAAATGCAATGAGGTGGTTGTTAAACCGTTTGGTGGGGATATTTAAAATGCGTCTGCCCTAGCAATTAGTGATTCAAGTGAAATTAAAACAATGAGATAGGGATGCACGCAAGCCTTTGTGGAAATGGGAAGTTCGGGCATAAGGCACTGTTGCGGGAAGCTGGGAAAACAGACATTTGGGAAACGATCCACAACATAACTATACTGGGTGTAATTGAAATCCTTAAAACCTTAGTACCTATGGGAAAAATGACGTAAAAACCTTTTCCAATGTTACAATAGTAGAGTATAAGTACAAAACAAACAGAAATATATATAACGCGCTATTTCAAGTAGAATGGCGCAGCAATAACTGACAAATATATATTTTTTTTGCTGTTTTACTAACACTAGGGTAAGAACATTGTTACTAACTATATGGTCTAAAAGTCTGAAATAAATTATATTATTATTATATATAAAGGTAGGTGCATGAAAATATATATATTTTTACTATTACCAATTACACTGCGAGATATCGATCACTATCAATCACCTTATACCTTACAGCAGGCCTATGACTTAGCTTTGTAATTCGTTTAGCATTACATTGTCATAATATACAATAACAAACCCATTAGTATTTTCACTTTGGTCGTTTATGAAAATGACCGAAAATTCAGTCTACCTACTACAAAAGCGATACTTTCTGGCTCACTGCAATTTATTGCCTAGGAAAGGAATAAATTTGAGAGTGAAATCGGTAGAAGATGCTTCGCAGTTACAGTTTTGTGGTTCAGATACGATTTTTAGTCGCTTTGTTTTTCTTATTAGAATTTCACATCGGATAAGCATGTTTTGCACCTAACTGAATCTTTTCAAAGCTATTTAAAAGTCATCTTGCATCCTAACGAAGGACCCTTCCAAAATAAACGAGAAATATCCTTTCCTTAAATCGTGAACTAACTATGGCTCCGGTTGACTACGAGAGAGCGCTATCTCGGTTTTACGAGCAGTCTGCTAGAAGATATGCTGTGACGTCATATCCGGTTCCGTTCGTCTTCCAATCATTGAACTTGGGTATAGGTACGTAGAGTAGTTCGTTAGACTTCAGTACCACGTCAGGGTATGATGGACTTACCTGGGTAGGTACACTAATATTATATAGAGGAAATATTTGATTGTTTGTTTGTATTGAATAGGCTCCGAAACTACTAAACTAATTCAAATGAAATTTGGTACAAAGATAGATTAAGGCTCTGGGAAGGACAAAGGCTACTTTTTGTCCCAATATAAAGTCATCAGAGGGGTGAAATGGGGAATGAAATTTTGTATGGAAAATCTGACTTTTGGCGCGGGCGAAGTCGCCTGAAACTGCTAGTAATATATATTACAGTACGGGCGTTTTGGGGCCCTACTCTTATCAGAAAAAGCCAGGAAGTTATAAAAACCAGCTAGCATGTGCTTTAATAGGAGATTGTTTATTATATTCACTCAGGGTATCTTAAAAACACTCAGTGATCCTGTCTATATATTTTTTTTATTTGTGTAATTCACAGCTTCAAGAAAGACACACATCAGGAACGATTTCGCGTTATATGTTACGTATTACTAAAGAAGAAATCCATAACTTAACAAATTCTTATGACTACAGACGATTCACATTCACGCAAAACCTCAAAACGATTTTAATAGGTACTGGAAAAACAGATTAAAAGTTTTTTACAAAAATAATTGTGTCATAAAATTAAGAATGCAGTTTCATAGTTACGTCACAGATATAAATAGTTACGTCAACGATAATCCTACCTAGGTATATTTCAAAGTGTTCGCTAACATTCTCACCCACGCGAAGCTGTCTGAAGCTCATTATTTTAGCCTCGTTGAAAGCTGAGGGGTGCGTGACGTTAGTGATGTCATCATCTCAAATAAGCTTACCAAAGTGAGCTTCCAATATACAGTTAGCACTATGTACAATATGTACACACAAAGTTTCGTGAGTCATAAAACATTTTTTTCTACGATTTAACTTCAAGATTCAAAGCTCAAATAAGCGTCTTAAAGTAAAGCTTTCTTGATAAACCCTAAAAGTATTCCATGTGTTTTGCGTAAGTAACTTTAAAAAAAATATTCCAGTGATATACTAAACTTTTACCACACACAAATGTAAAGAGGTTACTTCATGCACAGTAACCTAATAATAACCTTCAGTTTTGCTGGTAATTGTTCCGTTTATAATAATTACAAGTAAATAGGCGGTTCAGTTGTTACAGAATTATCTACATCTATGTACAAAATATATAAAGTTATTTCCAATTCCGGTTATTTGAGCTAATGTCACATCAGCTGAACAAGTCTGCAATAAAGACATTGAGATAATTGTTTTAATGGGGCCACTATTATATAAAATTGCCATGATATCTTCTTTTATTTAAAATAACATTACGGGAGCGCTAGTTTTCCGTTTGTTATTCGAGATTTTTATCGAAAAAGCACTGTATCATTGTGAGATAATAATGGCGGATGACAACGTATTATTCGGTTTTCATTCCTGCGTTCGATTGAGGCAATCTCTGCGGGGCGCCGAGTGCCGGCGAAAGGGATTGTGGGTACAATTGGATTTTTGGTTAGGAAACCGGAATAATACAAGCGGGTATCGTCCTGAAATCTGCGATTTGAATCGTTTCACGAGGCTTTGTGGTCGGCTCAGCGCGGTAGGTGTTATTTTTCGCGGGTTCTGCAGCGTCACTGGGGGTGCGATCCCTGTGATGCCCCCTTCCGAATGATACTGTGGACCTCTGGTGAGCGAAGCCAAGATGATCCGCGCTAGTTAAAATTATTGTAAAATTTCCTGATAAGCAAATCTGTGTTTAATAGTATAAAATACATATCGAATGACTATATTACTTCGCCATGCAATTAAATAACTTAACAGACTTTGATTTGGTAAAATTGTCGGAAATAGATTAACCACACAAAATAAATAATTAAAACATTCACTAATCGCCGATCTATTATCGGCGTACGTCGTATATAAGTATGATCATGACTATAATTTGCTGTTTTTAATCTAATCTTACAGTCCTTCACTGTTATTATAAAGCAAATTAAGCAAACCTTTTTACTGTTTTTAACGTTAATGGTACCATATTACATTGCATTATCGGACAGAATTGCGCACCAATACATTTTTTAAATTAATTTCAAAACCCTTACGGAACATTTTTCGCAGCAAACCGTATCTCGTGCTTACGATTGTTGGCACACAAAGCTTTCCACTCCTATGGCGCTTTTGTATGTATTTCCTGAAAGAGAATGTTATTCATGTCAGTAACCAGCATGCAGTACCTACTCGCTCACAAACTTACAGATACATCTCTTAATTGCTATACAACTATTTCAGTCCTTTTATATAAGCTTTATTTTAGGATTGCTTGTTTAGGCTGTAAGTTTCCAACAATATCAAATACCGTCAAGTTATGCAGGCTTTTATGACTCTCCATGTTATGCACAATTGCATATTAGGTTTTTTTTAATTTATTATTATTAGGTATTAATTACTTAACACGTTTTAGGTTATATCGAGAATTCTGTGCTGAAAGTTACGAGTAAAGGAATTGACATTGAATGTGTTTTAATCTAAACTAACTAAAGTTCGACGAGTATTATGTGTAAATACTGAGGTGTTCTATTTAAGTAATTGCCTTAATATGTGAGTTAATTTCGTATGACCCCCAAACCGGAATTCCTAGTTTACCATACACCAACAATCACACTTCCTCATAACTGAAGACAAATTGATTTCGCACGGGGTTTGGTCCGCAGCGTTCTTTACCGTTACGGGTCCATTATTCAAGTTCTAGTCGCTGCGAGCCGGCGCTGGTCAAAGTGAGGCGTGACCTCAGAGGCGTGAGAACGCGGCCCGCCTGCAAGCCGCCCGCGCCTCGCCTGCCCGCTCAGACCTGGCGCAGAGCCGGACTAGGGTTTCAATCCTAATCTAACCGCTTTAGATCCCCTGAATGGATTATGGAAACGTATGATGCATTTACTTTGTGACGAGTTTACAACAACCCAAATGTTCATGAGAAAGCGGCCCGCCTGCAAGCCGCCCGCGCCTCGCCGGCCTTCTTAGACCTGGCGCAGAGCCGAACTAGGGTTTCAATCTTAATCTGGCTGGTTTATATCCCCTGAATGCATTATGAAAACTGCCGGACAAAGGTTTAGCCAATTTCAGACTGGATTATGAAAACTTATGATACATTTACTCTGTGACGAGTTTACTACAACCCGAATGTTCGTGAGAAAGCGACCCGCCTGCAAGCCGCCCGCGCCTCGCTTGCCCTCTCAGACCTGGCGCAGAGCCGAACTAGGGCTTAGCCAATCCTAATTTGGCCGGTTTAGATCCCCTGAATGCATTATGAGAACTGCCTGACAAAGGTTTAGCCAATCCAATTTGGCCGGTTCAGTCCCCTCTGAATGGATTGTGAAAACTTATGACGCATTTACTCTGTAGCGAGGTTACATCAACCCGAATATTCACGAATACACAGTAGATGGTACAGTGTTTGTGGTTTTCAGATATCGAATCGAACCTATAGTGCGGTCGTCAATGAGGTATTTTTATGAATTTTGCACCAAACTCTACCTTGTGTAATTTTAAATTTTCTGTACCCAAAGTTTGGTAACAGAGATCAATTTTAGCAATAATATAGCCTACTTTTTACTTCTTTCTGTGTGAACGCATTGTTGTTTCTTTTATGGTGTGCAATAAAGAGTTATCTATCATGCTATCCCGCCTAGGATCTGTGTGCCTTCTTAACCTGTGGACAGGGGCCAAAATAAGGCTGCTTCATTGCGACATCGGTAACAAACAAGACGCGTATGAAGCAAATAGTTTGTGTACCTCTTTTAGTCGAATATACACACAAAATAATTGACAGTTCTCTATTCGATGAGTCTTAACGATCCCAAATACCTATCGGAAAATTCATAAAGATAATAAATCTAGAAAAAACAGTAATTCCTGTATTATTCTAATATTAGTTAAAAACCACGTTTTCAAGTCCGCCCCTCCCCCCACCTGACCGCATAATATAGCTCTAGTCACGAACAAAACCCGGTTCTGGGAAATTCTTCGGTATTGTGCAAAGCCTGCGTGTCAAGGCAGCGGGCAAGATGGCTGAAGTGTGGTTAGATAAAATAAAACAAAGTGTGGCCTCCACCTACATGGAGCATTATTTATAAAGTCTATACAAAATTAAACCTCACTTTATCGAAAGTTCAAGACTTCATGTCATTTATTAGAAGAGATTTCTTAGATGTGTTTAAATACGAGTTTGTATTTATGTAATTTTCCCTTCATGTGTACATTATTACATAACGATAACCTCGTATCACTTGTACAAAGTACAAAACTCAATCGATACACTGATTAGTAAAACCGATTCGTAAAACTGTTTTAGTGATGCCAATATCTAATCCTAAAATATGACAGACGAGCGTCTTAGCTGTTATTTTTCTAGAAGGAAGTCATCTTATGGCCAAAACAGCTTTTCCTCTTTAAAGCGGTTTCCCTTCCCTCTGAAGGGTAAATTACCTAACTTCTTACCAGTTGCTTTTACTGCAGCTCTTCCCTGAGGGGTTGTCACCGACGTTCTCACCTGGATGTTCATTTCTGGCTCACCACAACCGATCCACTTGTGCCCCAACCCTTCACAGCGCGTGTCGAACCGTTTAATTCTATTAAACGTGTCCGACCTCATTACAGAGGGTTAATGGCGGCTCACGACGCGTATTGATAGCCAGCATACGTCATCGCCCCGCCGCATCCACAGATACTAATGTCTATTAGGCCAGCAATAAACATGACTGGCTGGCAAGGAATAAAAAAGATTTTAAAAAAGATATAAATTATTTTTTTGGGCGAGTATGTAAGAATTTAAATGTAAAGAAAAAATATTTGACGTGCACTTGCATTTTTAACAACTTACCGTCTGTACTCAGAGACGTAAATTAAAGCCTTTATTAAGTCTCATGCCGTCCTTTTCTATTCATTTGACAAAGAAAGTGGCAGAACGAGACTTAATTATAGATTAAATTTAATTGACTACTCTGAGTTCGGCAGAAGACAATAGTTTATTACCCTGAAAGACAAAAGAAAAATAATCTTGCACACGTATCCTTATTCAGGACTGATTCAAAGTTTATAAAAATAAAACATTCGATTTGTGTTACGTAAACTTCAAATAGTGATCTTTAATTATGTGTCGTTCTGTGACTTTCTATGTCAATGAAATGTAAAAGGACTGCATGAAACTTAGTTAACGATTATCTTTAATTGACGTCTCTGAGTACGGCAGTAAATCTTAATCATGAGTTAGGTTACTCTTTCATAGATGAAGACGATCATAAGAAGGCTCGAGTTTTGTCTTCTGCAGGCTGCACGAGACCTTTCGTACTTTTAACGATAGTTTAACCATAGAAACTTCCTTTCTATTGACCAATATCAAAGCGCAATATTAAGTCAACATTATCATGTAGTCGTGTTTAACCATTTTAAGGAATACATTGAAGACTACGTCACTAGGATTTTTTTTTATCTGGCCGTTATAAACGTATTTGTGTTTATATTTTATTTTAAACCTCATACACCTAAGATACGTCGTGTCCTCTTTAATCGCCAACTACCACAAGTATATGGAACTCGTCCGAACAGCGCAGAATCGGAACGAATCCGTTTAAGCGTGACTCTACATCCGCGATTAACCACTAATCCGTAGCTGGAAAATGAATTCCGTACGAAGATAATTTATTATGCTTTTTATAATTTCATACTCTTAACGTGATTTGAAAATATCTAGTCCATGCCTATCAGCAGTACTAAGCTTCAGGCCTACTGGATCATCTGCGTCTTAAAAAGAATTAGCGTCTCTATATCACAACCACCTAATCTACGATCCAATGTGATACGATCTTATAGATAAACTACCTAGATATTCCTATCGATATACAAAAACACATGATATTGGCACGTAATTATTAGGCCCACAAATCCTTCCTCCTAACTTTGTAGTGACTTGAGCCTATACTTTCTATACCTACTTTTTGACGAATTGATCATCTCATCGTATTCAGCACATTTAAAAAAAGTGACGCTCGCCACAACATTATTCGTGTTTTGTTTTTAATAACAAAATTTTTCAGTGGAACTCCAAAGCATCAACTAGACACGGGAATTAATCGAGTTAGTACCGGTCAAGACAAAGCTTCACACTCCACTCGGGTTTTTATACCGTCCATTTGTCTAATTCATGTTTTTATTTCCCGCTCGCGTCGGCATCGTGTCAATATTTTGTCACGAATCCCATTTTCTGGGTGACGTGTATTAATGCAGCTATTAATTTGTTTCTAACAGAATTAACACGCCGACGCGTTTGATGTCCTTCTGCGGGGACAGAGGGCGTAGAAAACAGCAACAACATTTAATGCCTGCGCTGCGTTTGTACCACCCAACGCAGCGCAGCTCAGCATTACTTATTCAAGCATTATTTTTTTCACTACGCAAATTGAAATTCAGCTCTTCTTTTGAAAAGAACATGGATATACTAGGACTAACTCAACTAAAATAAATAAACTCCTAAACCGCAAGGACAAGGACATTTAGAACAAGCTTCTTATTATTCGTTGTATAACATTACACTTAATATCCGTAAATGGGTATTAACTATAGTGTTATTCTTCTTTAAACCTTCATAACATGGAATAAAGAAAGGAAAAAATATCCTTGTATCGAAGTAGGAAGCCAAAATCTCTATAATAAAGTAAGAAGTACAAAATAAAACACAACCAGTGAGATTTTATGAGAAGTTTTCCAATAAGCCAGGCATTTAAGCGCTATATAGTAAGATGGTGCTAAATAAATTTTGACACGATACTGTGTAAGTGTGGTGTGCGATAAAGAGTATCTATTCCTAAATATTTCTAGCCATCGCTTGTCATCGCCTTGACAAAAGGATCAGGAAAACCTCACCAAGTTAATTTGTCAGAATTCCCATACTAAAAGTTCACCAAGTTAATTTGTCAGAATTCCCATACTAAATATTATGTCAAATAATGCTTAATCGGCTTATTAAAAATCAAACACGTGTTGGTGAAGTCCAGGCTAAGTTTAGATATAATAATATCCATTTTAAATTAGTATCTTAAATTTAAATTAGTTGTCAATTGATTGATGCTCTTTTAAATATTAAATAAAAAACACTATGAAAGTGTTGATCTTCTTAGGCTGTGGTTGGCTATACGCATATCAACTGAGGCTGTTGTTACACGTTAAAACAATGTTGTTGTTAACGTGTGAACCGGAACGTGCATCGTTCACACCTGTTCAAATGCTTTGTGGAATTTTAATAAAGGCGTATTTATTTTTATCTGCATTTTAATCTGCGCATGCAAATGTAAGATTATTCTCTGCATAATACTGTCTGTTATTTTTATTATTATAAAAAAAATAACTTCGGAATATATAAAGCACACCGCTAGCCAATTCTGTAGTTATTTAACTAAAACTTTTACATCAACTTTTGTATAGCAAACTAAGTACCGAAAATCTAAGTTATACGAGTAAGTACATGCACTACCCCTTTGACGTTATCGTGATACGCATACTTTATATAGAAGCCGACTAGTAAAACTTTAGCGTGGGCGACTTACGAATTCGTGTAGCCCCAGTTATAACTGAGTTTGTGATAAAACTTTGTAGGTACAGTTCTGTGAACAATGTTTTAATTGTAATCGCGGCCCCGCCCCCCGTCACGCAAGATCGCGTTCGCGCTACAAAAACACGAAATACACTACACGGAATCCGATATGTATTTATACACACGCAAAATTGTGGATAGTGAAACTTTTTACAACGTTCCTGAATAAAAATAAAACAAATGGGTACTTTGGAGAATTGAAAACTCGTGCAAAAAATACAATTAAACAAATTGCTATAAAAGCCTAATATGCATGTTATGCATATGCTTTTATAACTCGAGAACGACGAATGTACCTTTTATGCAGAACATGAATCAAGTAAGAAGATAAGAAATGTAAGTTAATTCGATAAGATACAAAACCCTGAACACCCAATCGTAACAATAGTAGGTAAATTGGCTATTAAACAAACGTCCCACGTATCAGTTTCAAACCTGATTGGGCGGCGGCCGACCAATCGCACGAGCCGATCGTCGATACCGATCGATAACTTACACAACCGACTCTACAATCCACCTGCTATAAATTTTATTCGGTGTCGAGACAAAAAAGTTGTAATTTCCTCACGGCCAATAGAAAAAAGTTTATTAAAGCCGTAGAAAAAAATGCAATAAAAAGACACGGGCGCACGAAGCGGCCGGGGGCGGACTCGGGCCTTGCTCGAACCTGTTTTTGTTTTAACTACGAAACACCCGATTTCCATGCATCTGCCTGTAAACATTTTATTTTTAAAGTACCATAGCACTTTTGGTTTGTTTTCGAAGTGCGTATAGTAAAGGTCAGGCGATAATTGCGGTGAAAAAGCGATCTCATCTGCGCACTGCCATTATTCATCTGATAGGGTAGTAATGCGCATGTAAGCGATCCAGCGATATTACATAGAAATTCGACTTTGTAACTAGGCAGTTGTTAAATATAGTACTAGTAATAACTATATTGTATAAGTACGTAATTATGTAAGGTCATTTTAAAAATTGCCCAAGGTGAAGTCTGACTCCACTTTGAACTTTGAATAGAAAGCGAGTTAATGGAATGCTATATTGTGATCTACCTGTAAATACCTGTCCTGTAAACTTATAATTCTATAAATTTAATTAGATAGGTAATGGTCATCAAAATAAGTACATGAGTTGAGCTAACGCTTTATTTGTTACAGCTTATAAGTTCTTAATATAACTTATAAGCTGTAACAAATAAAGCGTAAGCTCAACTCATGTAACATTAAAAACGACACGAAAAACCGGTTCGAGCAGCCTATTTTTAGACGATAATTTTTAACCACCGAAGCTCCTGACTCGGGGTTTATTTCATACATAATTTACCAATTAGATCAATAACCGGACGAGGCATTATTGCTAGCTCCTAGCCGCTCTGGGTAAAGACTGATGGTTCAAAATTATAGATAATTGACCGATTTATAGACGGCTAGAGGCGGCTCCACCTTCGACGATGTACCGATTATAAATGGGACCAGACTTGTAATGGCATCGATTTCGATCCAGCCTTATTATATTAAGTGGGGGCCGAATAAAAGCGTGGTGACGGCGTAATCGGCCTTAATAATAGCCGATGCGAGAACCTTAAATTATTTACCGATCGGCCGACGCCAGTCGTTATGTACATACAATAGTTAGATTTACGAGCTGTTTATGCTTGTTAGATTTATGGGTTATCGAAATAATAGTAAATAAAGAACGGTCAAGGTGGTAATGTGCTATAATAAGGTAGCTAATGAAATAATGACTTTATTGGTTGTGGTGAATTGCCCAACTTAGAGTTAGTACAGATTTATTTACACTATTTAAATATCACGCGCAAATTTATACATAGGTACTATGTAAATATACTATCTGTATATTTAGCCCTTGTCCTGGTTTTGACATTATTAACCCCACCGACAGTGTATTTATTTAAAAAATAGGTAGACCTGTCATCTCGTACTGCGCGGCGCTTCGAATTTGATGCTCCAGAGCACACGTTCTTCACACGTGTCAAATGTCATATTTGAATGCAAAATTGAGCAAATTGCTCAATTTGAGGCAATCAATTTTCACGCGCTAATAACCTATCTACCTCTTTTTAAATGCACTATCATTGATTAACCCTGTTCCTTTATTCCCCTACTTATGACACATTTAATTTGGCAACAATTTAAATATTACCAATGGTAAAAATTTGCATGGCAACACTACGGAGTGATCGAGTCCGTATCAAATCCTTCGCTAGACCCTAAAAATACGTGCGCCCAAAATCTTCTGAACATGCTCTAATATAGAGACCCGTTCCCTGAAGGGTCATCCCTTTATTTCTGCAACAATCGCCGGGAAATTGATATTGATGTGGAAAGGGCAAGTTTTCCATAAAAATAGGGTTTATTTGAATAAAGGATAGCCGTGGGATCGTACTTTATAAGATTGGCCGTCCTTTCAGCGGGTGATGCATGGGAGGACCCCGGTGGCTGGATCATAACTTGCCGACCTGTCCTTTAAGCATGATTCTAGAGAAATATGATATTACGTAATCATTTTGTAAATGTTATAAATTACGCGCCTACTTACTTACCTGCTTTAAATTGAAGTGGTACTTTCTAAACTTAAAACCAGTACCTATACCTACTTAAGTATTCACTACAAACAAATGAAGTCAATTCAATATTAAAGGCTTGTGCTAATTAACTGGGAACTCATTGAAAGTATCAAATTCATTTTCTTATTACTCGGCGCATTGGACGATTGCTCTGCCAAAAGTAATGATACTGTAGAGTGTAGAGTATAATTTATTTAAGTACTTATAATCAAACTCATACATTTATTAGGAACAGAACTGCCTCATTCACGAGATATATTTGCGCTTCTCATATTAAGTTATTGCATGACTTTCAAACGTGAAATATTAAAGCACTTACCAAAATGTATCTATCTACGACAATCAGCATCATAACAACAGCGACGAACCATTCATCACACACACACAACTCAACGAAATTAAATGTAGAGATCTTCGAAGGGTCATAATGAACTCCCAAATGGTCAGGAATCCACGGAAATAAAAATATTGACGTCAGCAGAAGATATATTGGCGAATAATAGGCGTGACATTGCAGCGGTCACCCCCGGGAATCGAACCGGGCCGACACATGGCGAGCTGGCTGTCTGGGCAGAATTAGTTTTACCCCATTTCACGGAACTTTGATATGCCCTCAGGCTTACGGACAGTTGAAACAAAAAGACAAATCACGTTTTGGTTGGGTGTACCTACACTTTATTCCAAAGTGTTCACTTCTTATCACCTTCCTATTTAACAGAGGTGTTATTAGTTTATAACATGTGATGAGCTTTTGATACCTTTAGATATAATATTCAATATACGAATATTATTTCAATACCAATAGGATTAGGTACCATTAGTTCTTCTAACCAATTGTTATAATCTTGATATGCAGAAAGGAACTACTTGTTTCAAAGCACTAGTAGGGCTCAAAAGTAAAGAGTATTGTTTGGGCCCCATATGAGCCCATATAATTGTTTTTTAATTTAATTTTGACGTTCAATAAGTGTTAAAATCTGTCCTAAATTGAATGAATAGAATTGAAATCTGATTGAACTAACAAAATTTAAGGCTTATAATAATGTCTAGCCGACCCGGAATTCTAACTCGGGACCCCATGGATAGTACCCAGCGTGCTGACCACTAGACCAACGAGGCAGTTGCCTAAGGCATATAAATATACAGGAACCCATAGTATACTGTCACTCACTTCATAGTCTGTCTATTTTAAAACTAACCGCAAGTAAGGTAGATTCTTATTCATTTCGTCAAACCCTGTTTTAAAATTTTGTTGATTCCATTCATAAAACTGAAAAGCAAGACATAAAGGGCGTTATAGAAATTTCAATTTTCGTGAAAGGATGTGCGTGTCAGCGCTGTCTGTTGGGCGAGCGCAAACAAAGCGTTTAACGCTGAAAAGACTGATCGCTCAATTCGAAAGCTTTGTAAAAGTGACGAAAATACATAAATAAGGCTGAGCTCGAAATAGATTTCACTTGAAAATCAAGTTTAGTGTAGTTAAAGGCTTAAAATTGTGTTGATAACTAAAGTTACAAATTAATTTCATCGACGTTTATTAAACAGAATAGATAAAATAGTAGATGATAACCAGAGGTCGGAATTAGGTAGAGTTATTCATGTACTTACACTGATTTCATACAGCAAAAAAATAAAGTGGATATGCCTCAAATCCCGAGATTAATTTTAAAGACCAGAAAAAATCCCATGTTTTTTTAAATAAAAAGTTATTTACTTTTACACAATTTAAACTACTGCACGCGCGACGTTGCCAAACTTACATCAATGAAATCGGATGTCCGAAGTTGCAAAATTCCAATACTCGCGATGTTGCCACAGCTGTAGTTCGCACAACATAGCTTGTGAGAACTAAAGAATAAAATAGCGGAAATGCGGAACACTCCCCGCTTAACGGAATGTACTAGATTTTGTCTCTTTCTACCGCATTCACACAGCTCGTTCGCTTACCTCGGTTCGTCTAACTGACTAACTAATAAAAATTGTATGTTAATTATCTTTGTTTAATTTGTCTATCTCTGAGGTTTTTATAATTATTTATTTGTAATATTGTTGGCCACACGGGATTGTCCATTAGAAATCCCGGGAAGGTCCACATTAATATCAACATTTCAATGCAAGTACATAAATAACTCTACCTAATTCCGACCTCTGATGATAACTGACACCAACTATAGTCCGACCGCTTATTTGAGACCTCGCCTGCGGTGTACAAGGGCGCGGGGGTAGACAAGAACGGGGGTCCTAAGCGGTGCGGGCGGCGGGCGTTTGTGATTTGATTCATCATATCAGCCTATTGCAGTCCACTGCTTTCCAAGACGGCGCCAACTTTCACGGTCCTCCGCTTCTCGCATCCAGCCACCACCGGCCACCTTCCTCAGGTCGTCGGTCCACCTAGCATGGGATTTGATTGGGTGATTAGAAATTCGAAATTAGTATTTTTTTCAAAATCACCCAATCACCCCGTAAACACACCACAAAAGAACCCCGTAGGCGAGGTCGCAGATTGTTGGCATAAATGAATTTAATGCTAACAAAAACTAATTATTTAGTAATATTAACATGGCAACACCGAATGATATTTAGTCTGTGGTTTAGAATAAAAAGCCATGAACGCCCGTTACACTCTTCTTCTTTTCGTTCTACGATTCACTGTGCTAGGAGGCGTGTGTGACGTTATACCTTCCTTGTATCTCGTAGGTGCTAAATATATGAGACCAACCGATTCCGATTTAAATATGTCTTTTCCTTTTCGCTCGTACCCTATTTCCTATACAGGTAACCGGCCAAACTATAGTTAAAATTAGTTTTGCCGTTATTAAGTATTTAAAAGTAAAACCTTCAAGACATGACATAAATTACCCAAATGTATTACATGAATAAGGTTACTTTACAAATTTTATTAACAACTAGCTGTTGCCCGCGACTTCGCCCGCGTAAACTACTATTTCTGTATCCTACAGAAACTATGTTTTTTTCGGGATAAAATCTAGCCTATATGTTGTTCCAGACTATAATTTATATCTGTGCCAAATTTCATCCATATCCGTTCAGTAGTTTTTGCGTGAAGAAGTAACAAACATACACACTCACAAACTTTCGCATTTATAATATTAGTGGGATGCATTCCTAAAGCCGGCAAAATAAGACATTAGTTTGCTTCTGTTAACAACTAAATTAGGCCCCTGAAAAGCAATCTAATACCTGATTGTAAGTACCTGGTTGTCTATAATATTTACTTCTAACCCAGTTATCAGGGTAAACAATCAGTTCTGCTTTCTTTGTTCTGTCGAGTGAAGTTTTGTTGACCAAAAACACTGAACTTCCTAATGACGTGATGTCTAAATATTGACATCAATCTAACAGCAATTTGAAGACATTATCATTCCACTTATATTTGTTTTTCTTTGTAAATAATAAATTTTGCTAAATTGTCTTACCTACTTTATCCAATAAGAAAACAGTTTTTCGTATTGAAAACCACTCACATTTTCCACTGTCTAGTCTATCTGCATGTTCACAATAATGAGTTGTTTTTTTCGGCTAATTTAAAATTCTGTCACTTTTAATTAATGAATAATAACTAAGTAAGCACTACCCACGTTCCTTAGCTATCCGGGCGAATGCTCTTACCAACTGAGCTACAGAGGACGTTAGTAGTAGTAGCCGACGAATTTTTGTAAGAGCTTGTTACGCCAGTGAGCCGAAATGTCCCACCGGATGACACAGTCGATTAATTTTTGTGAGCGAAATTGAATTTAAATTCGTAAAAACTTGCAAAATAATTGCTTAAGTTATAAAAATAATTATAAGTAAGCACTATAAGAAAAATATGAATAGGCAGTACCCGTGCCATCCAATTCGTTTGTTCCATTTTCCAATAAGATTTAAACTTCACAATTATAATTAAAAACCCAATCTGTTAAAAAACCTAATAGAGCTTCCACAGCAACACTTATGCAAAACGGAACAAAGTGTGCCCCTCATATCATTAACATTGCTGAAACTTTATTTGCTTTTCCACAGTTGAATTTAAACTCTAACATTCGGCAATTAAAGTTGATGATTCCTTGTACACCTAGTTCGAGTAAAACCAAAGAATTGACATGTACACCGCAGTTCAATTAGGCTAATGGGGTAGGGCTCAAAGGGATTAAATTAATTAGTAAGAAAGTTTCGCTCCATTTCGTAACAACAAGTTTGTTTGCTCTCGTGTCTTGGATTTTTGTATTTTTAAATGTATTTTTTGGCCACAGTTTGTAAAGTGTTTTCTTTAATAGACTCATCTAATTATATCATTTCCAAGATTGATGTATTTGCGATTTTCGGGAAAGTGGCGATTTTATAAGAAAGTCCTTGATTCACAATGTAAATTTAGTACTCTGCCTTTTCTTTCCTAAATGATATGCAATCCTACTAGCTTGTTCCCCATCGTAGTACATATTATTTATTAACAACGAAATATTATAGTTAAATGCAAACGACGGATTTTATTCTTTTAAAAAGGTTTTGTTATTTAAATCGTTTTTTAAATCATATAAGTAGGAACCTAAGATTTGCTTTTAACTTTATATTTAAATTAATTAACTAGGCATTAATGCAATATGTTTAGGTAAACAATTACAAGTCGCATTTAAGGCGAGTAGGTACTGCGCCACACCTAATTAACGATATTAAAATACGTCCTCGACCGCAGCAGGGCATTGCATTCGCACATCTCGGCCATAAAACGCAAGTGGCACCCTCCTTATTTATACGAATGAGAATTTTAAATTAACTGTGTAAAGCATCCCTAACGGAGTGCGGACGGCGCTAAAGGTGTTCTAGTTTCTTCCACTTGGGACATCAGAATTAGAATTAAATTTCCAATTCCGTCAAAAATTGCAATTCGCACGTTAATAGCGCTCTTATAATCATAGGTCGTTTAAGCAAAACGACAATCTTGCTACAGATTATTGTTTAGGAGGCAGTGCTTTAATTCGAAATCATTTAAAACAATAATAGTAATTCTAAAAATCTGTCTTTCTCTTTGAGCTGGTAAGTAAGCAGTAAAAAAAATACATAATGTATAGGTGATTCCCAGACACGATCCCATAGACCATAGCCCACAGCCAGGCCAATGGTTTCGACCTACCACGTGGACTCTGGTGCCGCCTAGACAGACTGAGAACAGTGGCGAGGAGGACCAAACTATAGACCCCCGGAAGATCTTTTTAGGCTTACGCAAGACGCGGTCTCGTGGCTCGGGACCCTGAATGTGGATTTGTAAGTATAGTACTGTTATGAAATTGAATTGTTTAAAACGATTGTTACGACATACGATTAAATAAATTTCCATACACTATACTTGCGGAGTTGCTCTACGATATACCAAATACCAAATTTACAGTTCCGTGTGTTTACGCGAACGAATATGAAATATTTTTAAGAAACAAAACGTCACTTATTTATATAAGTGACGTTTTCTTGACTGATGCCTTATGTCATGACTAACAAAAGTATCATGAACAAATCAGCTTAACAATAGCAAGAACATTATCAGCTAATAATTGCTGAGCCTCTCAAACACACATTTATGCCTCGAAATCCTTATTCGCTATTGCAACTGGCTTACTAAAAATAATTTATTTAAATGCATGTAGACCTACTGGGGACAATTTAAACTTCCAACACAATATTAACTCCACAATTTGTGCACTGTTTGTAACTCGAAAATGGGTCCAAACCCAACACCCCAAGTGGAGCATACCTATATTTTATGCAGGGCCATTATAGCGCGTTCTTGTAAACGTGTCGCGGCACTTGTCGCTGATATATCTTGGCGCGGTCAGCCTCACCCTGGCGCCGAGGGTCCAGGGTTTGGGCACATTGTTTACGAAACAAATTGGGGCAACATTTAACGAGGATTTTAATTGTAATTGTTTTTTTAAAAGGATTGGTAGTAGGTATGTTGTTGAACCCTTTGGGAGTTGGTTCACGTCATGGTCTGGAGTGTCTGAGGCAAGTCAGAAAAGGATTCACGGTCACATGTTTTTTTTACTAACTATATTGACTACTGCGCCCAAAGAAGTTTAAGTGTGTGTCTAGTTTAAAGTCATTAAGGTAGCGCGAAATTAATTGTCAAAGGATTGTAGCCAATTGCACATTTGCTTTCAGTTTACGCAATTTGTTTTATACCATTTAGTTTCATGACCAATTTTTCTTACTTCTTATCTCTATTTATCTATCTTTTCTATCTTACTAAACGAGGCCAATATACTTTTCAACACAATGAAGTTAAAAAAATACATATAGTTTTTTGAAGCGATTCTGAATTCCACGTGAGTTCCCCGTCTGGCATCAACTGTCGAGCGAGACGGGATCAATGATCCATTTTATTGAGTAGCAAGAGTTATGCAGTTATATCGGAGGGCGCGCTCCTATCAATCATTGAAGGCTTTTTTGAATTTAATAAAATAAAATTTGTATTTTGTCATCGGCGCTCCCTCGCGCTTTCTGCCAGGGCCGGATTTGGTTAACCTTATTTGTTTAATCACGGCTATTGCGGGAAGGTACAGGGCGAATTTGATAAATTGTATATTTTAGACTTAAGTATTACTTACTTCTTTTTGACTTTACTCAGACAAAAATTACTTTAGATACTGAACATTTAACATATCAGGGAAGTGTACTAGGATGTATCTTATTTATAAGATATATCAATGACATAGCAGCATGTTTAAGTAAACAATGCATAGATACTATACGCAGACGATATTTCCGTTATATTCCCATGCACACACGGTCAAACCCTACAACAACAACTATCATTTACCCTATAGTATTTACAAATACTTGAATGGTTAAGTGATCATAATTTGCAAATTAATATCTCTAAAACAAAGTTAATGCAATTTAAACCTAGACGAAAACTTCCCTTATCAACTAAAATCACATTTAATAATAATGAATTAAAATTTGAGACTTCATGCAGTTTACTTGAAATAGAAATAGACTCTAACATAGACTGGAAACCACACATATCAAAAATTTCATCTAAATTATCTAGATTCAATTATGCTTTATATGAGTTTAAAAAATGTACAGACCTAAAGACAGCAACCAGTGCCTATTACGCCTATGCTCATGCTTGGCTAAAATATGGAGTCATTCTCTGGGGGAATAGTACAAATGTGAACGAACTATTTATTTTACAAAAAAAATGTATAAGAGTTCTTGTTAACATAACGGATATGGAAAGTTGCAGATCTTATTTTGTTAAACTAAAAATATTAACACTTGCATCCATATATATTTACGAAATATTATTATGTAAATTTGTCAGAAAGAACAAACATCTATATGCTCAGGCTAAAGATTTGTACAACCAACCACGTAATTTAAGATATGGAAATAGACTAGCTCAACCTTTCAGTAAACTTCATATTGTCAGTTCAGGAACATACCATATGTCAATAAAAATATACAAAAAAAATCCGACTGATATTAAAAACATATCTAAAGAAGCAGAATTTAATAATAAACTTAAAGATTACCTACTTAATAAATGTGTTTATTCATTAAATGAATACTTCGATAAGTAAATTATAATTGAATAATATTAATAATATATCTAAATAATATATATCCGATCTCAGTTAGTTTAAGTCTACCACTGATTGTTCATTAGCTATTAAGTTATCACAATTACATATATACCTTATAATACGAGTACCAAGCCTAGGTACCTACATACTATAATTTATAATTTGTAACTTGCAATGCTCTTACGGAGCCATGTTTACGGGTCTTACCTAATGTATGTGATCTATATATGTACCAACATGAAGCAAACAAACGTATGACTATGACATACAGAAAAGTATTCTTATTTAACCAAAAACCTCATTATGACACTATTTAAAGGATTACTGCCCGATTTATTTACAATTTTTTTAAAACCTTACGTTTTGAACACTTAGTAAGAAACAAACGCGAAAAAATCAATTTTTAATAGGCTTGCCACTCCCGTGAAACAAAGTGACTCCAAAATTGAAGTGCAAAATTACGTCATACTTAATAATCTATCAAGAGTAGACAAAAGAAGTTACAATAGTTATCTACTTAGGTACTAAGTTATAATGGTTAATTCTAGATTATATTAAAAAATACTCCATGAAGTAGAGCTCAGATCACCATGAAGTATTTTGTAATGTCTTCACTACTTTTAGCTTTTCACTTAATTATAGACAGTCAATCAAAATAATTTCAGTTACATATAAAAAAATGTTTTTTGATCAAGATCAAATGTTTAGCTTGTATTCTTCTTTTATCATTATTAGATGAGCACATATGATTTATTATTAGGTAGCAGTGCAATTTATATTATTCTTATGTCGCATAGTTCATGGTCGTATATACCTACAGTGAATATGCCTTGACTGTAATTCTGTGTGCCTATCTACACATATATTATAATAAGGAATGATGTTATTGTTTGTTTATTTGTATTGAATAGGCTCCGAAATTTAGTACAGAGATAGTTTGTGACCCTGGAAAGGTCATAGACTTTTGTTGCGATATAAAAACATCAGAGGGGTGAAAGTTTGTATGGTAAATCAGATTTTTTGCGCAGGCGAAGTCGCGGGGAAATGCTAGTAAATAAGAAATAAATAGAACATCCCGAGTGCATCCCTGTCAGCCGGCAGAGGTGGCGCGTCGGCAATGCATCGCATCTGTTGCCGCGCCCCGCGCCCCTCGCTGCAATACTCCGTGATCATTCCACTGCAATTTTTCTTTGGCAGTTTTTAGCGTATCTTTAGCGGAGAAGGCCTCGCTTCTTAAAAGAATATTGCAAATTAAATTATATAATGTGTTAATGCACAAGTGAGTTTTCATTCCTTGTGTAGTGTAATGAACACTAACGATGGTACCATTATTGCCCTCGTTTACACATATCAGTCATTTAATTCAAAGTCAATAATGGTTCAAAGGATTGTTTTTTATCTGTATATCATAATTATGATAATGTGATGTCACATGCATTCCATTAGTATAAAAATTTTGAACTTTGTTCATAAGTATGCCAATTGTAAAATTCTTTAAGTAGGATATCTTATCTCAACTATTTGAAGAGTTTCTACACGTCAGTACCTACTCTTAAAATTCTAATTTAATAACCTCATCAAAATAGCCCTATAATCTTAGGTTCGTAAGAAACCGACTTCAAGCATCGGTATCTATGTTCTCTCACAAAAAACAATGCCCGTAGACAAGATGCAATCTTTTCTAAAGCGAAGTTCGCTATTACTAACAGAATGTATGGAACTGACAAAATAAGCCATCAAAACATCACGTGACTTTTGCATACATATTTTGACATTGCGTTGGCGATAGAGAAGTTCGCTGTAAAAAGATTGCGTCTTTTTTATGGACCCAGTAACTAAATAAGTACCTACTACTGCATGTATACATGTAGTTTTGAATTTTAATATCAAATTAGTGATAAAAAAATAACGTTCACAACATTTAACGTTATTATAAATTGACGATTCGACGACGAAAATTCACGATACAAAAACCTAGTTTTTCATAAACAATCTCGATCTTGAGGACGCGATCCGTATCGATATACGGATCGCGTCGATACGACCTTCGGCTTTTATTACGCTCTCAATAACTCGGCGCCCCCTATCACGGCCGAGAATCCAGAGATGAGGTGTGTTTTGCATTTTATATTGAGTGGGGTTATTCTGAAATCTACAATCAGAAATAAGTAAAACGAAAGTTAATTATAATTTATTGGAATATATTGTGAATTATGTAGGTTTCCCGTAACTTCACACACTAGTTGGCCTCTCGACACAAATTTTCATTAGATAGTTTAAGGACTTGTTCTCTTTTTGTATGGAGGCTGGTTTTTTATTCCAAGATATCACCAACCACCAATAACTTATATTTATCTATTTAGTTTATTCTGGTTAGAAATATTGACGAATAAAAAACCATTAATGGACAAGTCCTTTGTGCTACAAACGTAGCTAAAATCTATCTCTATCAAAATGACCAGTTAATAAAAAGTATATTAAAGTTTTAATTTAATTATTTGTTTTTTCTAACTCGTTTGTAAGATCCCATAAAAATGACGTAAAATATTTAAACCACTTCAAAACTAAAAATTTTCATGAAAAATTAATTGTTCAATAAACAAATACAAATACTACAATTATGATGTAATCTGCTCAAAGATACAAGAAAAGATACTCGTAGGTACAAAGGTACCTGGCGTGTAATTACTTCGGTACACACTGTCTTAAAAATCAGATAAACGAAGTAGACTGCACGTGCACCTACCTGCAAAAGTCACATTTTCACAGCCAATTTTCAACTTATTTTACTTGCAGAATAAAGTTCGATTTCTATTGGGGAAATATAACATGTTGTAGCATGTTGGTATGATGGTGAAGTACGTACGAAATCAACACTCGATATGTATCTCGCAAAAAGCGCCGACACTGTAATTTGAATATCGAATCGCGAAAATTATTACGCTCTTCGTTGTCTTGTGTTGAATCGAATTAAGTTTTTTGTGTTGTTTTTAGGTAGGTACTTACACAAACAGTCGTTATAAACAAGGTTTCTTTCAATGCATGGGAATACCCGTACCAAATGAACAGCGTCCCCAAAATTTGATGACATAAATGATGTCGTAGGTACTCGTAAGATTCCGTGCAAAAAAACGCGAACTTGATCATTCAAAAAGGTTCAGACTCGAGTTCATAATTTTTTTAACAGCCGATGGACCTCAATTGACTATTAATTTCACAGAATTCCATACCAATTATGTGAAAAAATGCTAAACCAGCGCGGCAACGGATAGAAAATTTTACGTGTGTTGGTGAAGTCCAGGCTTAGTCGGTATCATGAAGGCAGTACCTACGCGTAAATAAATACTAATATTTTCATCACGTAAAATGAGCAAATAAATATAAATGAGATAAATTGATCGTCTTCACCTTATAGAACTGAATAATAAATCTAGTTGGAGACTCCACTTTTGGAGACCGTTGGCGAAACTAAACATATTAACTGATATTTTTACATAAACAGCGTTATCATTGTTCCCATAAACACGAGCCACCTTAATACAGCAAGGACATGCGATCGCCACGCTTCCCTGTTATTCCCCGTTTCGGTGCAGAAAAAAGGGTTATTTTCCCAAATTGTGAGCGGTCCAGCTCTGGGTGGATAATGATTAATGATGCCAAATAAGCGGGTGCCTCGGCCTACGAGAACGTCAGTGCAAGTGCAGTGAACTGGCGGGCCTTAAATGGTTAATGGAGCCGACTTGTAAAGGCTATTGGGTATTGTCAGGGAATTTGATCAGAGTGATGCGAACATCTTATCGATGTTTGCACAGATTGTTATTATTCTAAGATCTGGATAAAGATAATAAATCTAAGTGGGTCAAAGGACTGAAAACACAACAAAAATCTTCTACTGTTCCGGAGCTTAACTGTAGCTGATACTATTTAAAATAAACTTTTTAAAAGTCACCTGAAATCAAATTAAATTTTACCGTTAATATTTATTTAAGCGCAGCTACGAGTAATTTGATTTGATAGTACATTCCACATCATTATCCTAAGTTTTTTTTAAACATTGTTACTTCTGATAAGTAGCATATATACGAGTTAATTAACTGACTTGTAGATACATAAACAACAAAAAAAATTACCTCACTTGAATGTTTCAATAACTTTGCGACGTTTCAATTGCAATAACTTGGCTGTACGATGAGATGACTCTACAAAATGTACAATGTAGGGGTTAAAAAAACAACAAACTAACGTTTTGGCTACACCTATCAAAACGTGCAAAATAATTTGAAGTCGTAATTAAGTTTCGGCACCGGCGGAGTATTAATCAATTTGTGTAATTAATTTTAGTCGGAGCGGCGATAGGTACGTCAGGACCAGGTACGGAACCGACAGGTGGGGCAAATGTACAGGAAACCACCTAATTAGAGCCTTCCGAAGGGAAGTATCAACCGGAATTGTAAAAGGAACAGAATAAATGTACCGTTGGCGATGTTGATGACCGCCGAGATACAGCTGCTTGCGCGGTTGTCGCGATTTGTTGAAAATTTCTAGAAAGATTCAAAGTACCAACAGACGAGATCACGTCAAGAGAAACATTATAGCATCCTATGCAATTGTATTTGGGGTCACTTAGTGACAAAAATTTAGTATAGGTAGTCAGACGTGCTGGCCACTGCGCCTACGTCTTACGTAAAGTCGCCACCGTGTGTGGAAAAGTCGCCACAGAGAAGTTGCATTGTTGATTTCAAACTGATTAGTAAAACCTCCAAAAATGTATCCAACGAAAATGAACCTCATTAGATTTTCTGGGTTTCTCTGATTTAGGATCAAATCATCACAATACCCGAAAATAACTCTTCATTAATCAAGACATTTTAAGTCATTTGGGTTCCGTCGTTTAACTGTAAATATAGGTACCTCCTGCTATAAAAAATTGGCCAGTTCTAATACACTACCAAATAGTTAACCAATTAAGTTGACCATGTCCACAACATTACAGTAAACATAAACTGTAATAACTTAATCAACGTTTATTTTAATTAAAACTCCATCATCCCATCATCGTTGGTTTTAACCTTTTATGCGTCCACGAGAGCTTATTAGCGCAAATGTCATCTGACGTCGCGACCTTGGCAGATGCAGCATATATTATATGATGGATCGTGTCAACAAGTACGGGGACGTAATTGCACACCTTGACTTCAAATAACCATGGATGGAACCAGTTCTCTGGACGTACTAGAGCATATTAATTTATGGACAGACGAACCTAGTGTAAAGCAAAGTTAGTGCGGCTGGATAGATAAAATGTTATTATTTGTCCCGAAAATGAAGGGTAATCCTTTAGGTACAGATTAGTTACATCATGCCCTTTTATTGGCCAATTTTTTTAAGTACCTAAAGTGTTACCGTTTTCAAGATATAAATATTTTATTGTTGTGCGGGTTGTGGGCGACTTCTACAATTAATGACTTATAAAAAAAAGTATTTTAATAGGTCTTGAATATGCCAAACACCAAAACCAATATTAACTTTTTACCTAAAATGTTAATAAGGCTCCCAAAAATAATAAAAACTAAAAACCAAAATCTCAAAAACGGCAACACTTTTACTTGAAAAAAGCATCATATAAATTATATCTACCTAAAGGATAAACCTTTAGTAACGGGACACCCTGTTTACTCCCAAATGATAAAAGCTTCAACAATATAGGGCAATCCGCTAGCTCGCTTCATACCACAAACCTTCGACCTAATTTGGGATGAGTTACGATTATTTTGTAATCAGTCTTTACGCAAAATCTACGTGTTTACAACTAGCATCCTGTATATTTATTTTTAAGCAATTTGTTTGCAAGTTTTTACGAAATGACATTAAATTTTCCTTGCAAAAATTTATTGACTGTGTCATCCGGTAGGACTCGAATCCACGACCCTTCGCTATCCGGGCGAATGCTCTTACCAACTGAGCTACGGAAGACGTTAGTCAGTCAACGAATTTTTGTAAATGTAGTAGTAGTTTTAAACGTGAAGACGTGAAATATCCTGAAGTTGGCAAATCCAACAAACCAATATGGTTTGTGCCTTTTGAAACAAAAAAAAGTGTAAAGTTATGGAGAAGGAAGACTTATTTATATCGCAAGTAAAACTAAAGAATTCACATATCTGGCATATTTTCAGGGTTGACGACTGTTGAGCAGTTGACAGACGGTCCCAAACATCTGACACTCTGACACTAATGAGAGTCAACCCTCTCCCGCACATGTTGGGCCCAAATTACGGCTTATCGCGACGCACTGTAATCATATCGACCTTTTATTTGGGACGCCATTTTTGCTTTGGCCACGGTAGTGGACTTTTTGTCTCATGCCTTCTGAGTATCAAAATGCTACTAAATTATGCATTCAGTTATTACTCTTGTTCGTTTTTGGGTGTTCGCTAAATTCCCATGCACGCTTGAGTGGACAACTGACGAACATCTTTTTAGGGTTCAATGTTAAAGGATAAGTTTCAAGTCATTTTATAACTATGTTTCTATAGTCGACACATTCTGGTTTTCGCTGGGTGTAACTCTGTCTTTCACTTGTAATAGCTAATCGATGTGAAGAAAATATGAACTCCGTGTCGCCTACATTAAAACTGAAGCACCAAAGTAAGCCAGTCATCGTCGTAAATACACGATCTTTTCACGCACACACTCACACCAAAGTAAGCCGATCGGCCGCCATTGTAACCCTATGATCTTAGCACACACAGGCTTGAACCCTGCTTCACTCTTTATTATCGCGGTACGGAGTCCATATTTTTTTCAAGTCGATGCTTATAATACGAATCCCTTAGGAATAATAGGCAGCCTACCTCTTAACTCCGTTGCTTTGGAGTCAGCAATTGAGTCAGTTTAGAAGCAGATATTTTTCTTCTTCTGATTTCTTTCTTCTAATTTGAGAAGAAATGTAGCTTCTTAACTGACGTCTGAATTGCAATGACAGCGTTCAAAATAGCGAGAAAACGATTGAAATTCCGAAACAATGACATATACAATACAACTGTATTTTTTTATTGAAAAGTAAATATTACACGAAAATTCATCAACAGTCTTCGGGTATCTTTTTTTAATGCCCATGTCCAGCCGTGGGATGTATACCGTTTTCTTTACAAAACAGAATAGGTATCAGCACCTATTCTGTAATGTTACCACCCTCGCTAAAAATAAAACTGAATACAATAATAACTCAAAATTCACACGGATTAATAAACATGTAAATAAATTTACAGAAACAGAACGCGTGCAGCTATTTACGGCAGACGTCTAAACAGGAAATTGATAACTTTTTCTAGCAGCCAACACTTAGCCAAGTACATGTAATGGCAATATTATCGTTTCACACTCCGTAGGCTGTATGTACTATTTTATTACGTATAATTACTGAGTATTAACGGCTGATAACCGCTAATTAACAATGTTTCCATCACGATATGAACATTAATCACGCACTCTGTGATTACCAATGTACATAAAAATACTAGTCGCTTTAAGTGCTCTAGAAAATTTAAAGCGATATTTTTTCATTTTATCTGGCAGTGGTGGTAATGCGAAAAACTATATTTTTATTTCGCAGCACATTATTGAATTCAAGTTACAAATAAAGTCATAAGTAGGTTGCCTGTAAATATTTATTACCTTGAATAAAGATTAGAAAAAAAATGAAAACTATTAAAGTCAAAAGTCATTTCTATTCAATTTCAGGTTCGTTCAAACAAAATGAAAATATCATTAACTTTAGTGTTTCATTGATTTTCAGCACCCAAAAGAATGGATATTCTTTTGGGTAATATCCTCGAAGTAAATGGACATCTTTCGATATGACTGGGTAATGTACCCGCATTACCCAATGGCAATATCTTTACAAATATTTGACCATCAGTTAAGACGAAATCAGCTTAACTAATAATTATTTTTATAACTTAAGCAATTATTTTGCAAGTTTTTACGAAATTGATTTAAATTTCGCTTACAAAAATTAATCGACTGTTGCCATTGGGTAATGCGGGTACATTCCCCAGGTATTGATCAAATCGAACGCCGGCTCACTGGTGTAGCAAGTACGATACGACACGATACGAGGTGCTACACAGCCAGGATCAAAGCCTGATCCGGTAAAACCGGCACACCAAGTAGCACAATTTTTGGGGAAAGACACGCTCTGGGATGGGAAAGGAAGACCGACTAGCCGAAGCCCGTCGGCCACAACCAAATAGATATGCATCTTAAGCTTGGTATAGGAATATAGGTAAAGATGGGTATCAGTATTAGGAATGAGCGTTGGTTAGATGGGCGTCTGGTCTTAGGTGTTTAGTGTAGGAGCTTTCCAGGCTTCTTTTTTCATGTTGTATGTTTCGGACCGGGCTGGATCATTTCTTTGTTTATGACGTGGCACTGAAATCAGATTCGCTGTCTCTGCTAATACGGTCTCTGCTTAGTCAAATATTTCTTGTACTGCTTTTCTTACAAAAATTCGTCGGCTGACTAACGTCCTCCGTAGCTCAGTTGGTAAGAGCACTCGCCCGGATAGCGAAGGGAAGTGGGTTCGAGTCCCACCGGATGACACAGTCGATTAATTTTTGTGAGCGAAATTTATGAATCATAAATATATTATGTCATCGGTAATTGTGGAAATACAGAGAAGCTGAAGACACGGGTCTCAAGCTAGCGCACATGGTTTTATGATCGTAGTTCCTGCAGTATATACCTACGCCTGATAATATATTTTTGTGCTTACTGGCCCTCATCATACTGAAATTTCTAAACGTAAGTAAAAATATCTGGACTCAATACCTTGGCGGCACGTAATGTGTACCTAGGCTGGGACACGTGTCGTCGGCTAACACAAATAATATGTCTGTAAAATTTGACACCCTAACAATCCTCAGTATCAAAATGAGGGAGCCAGAGACATACACTTGTAAAAATTGACCACGAGATTTTTCTCTAATATTACGTATATTTTAACATTAATAAACACATTCCAACGAAATCAGAATAACATAATCGACAGTACCTAAGTCCAGAAATAAAATAGTGCACAAAGCCAAGCACCAGTAAACACTAGTTATTATTACTATCACGTACACAAAATTAAAGAGAAATGCACTTTATGGAGTAATTCAACAAGTGACGGATGGCTCAACCGCACGATTTGTAGAATATATTATTATGTTGCCGACATTTCTAGCTGTATACTTTACCTAATGGATGAAACGGGTTTTGAATATCTGATAGCCACAGATCGCCGGTTGTGGAATACTCAAGCAAGTTTTTAAACTCATTTAATTATTCTCTTAACTACGCCGCTGAATATTCAACGATATTTACAAAGTTGCCACGGCAATAACTTAGTTGCCTTCAACTTTTATATTGCGATCTTCAAGTTTAAAAAAGAACTACAAGATTATGCTACAAACGTCCATACTAATAGTATTAGTATAAATAATATTATTAATGCGAAAGTGTGTCTGTCTGTCTGCTACTCGTACCTCTTCATGTTTGAACTGTGAACCGATTTGGATAAAATTTTGTATATCTCATTCGGATGCATCATAATGTTGCCTAAATGGATACTTCAAATTCAAATTCAATCATTTATTTGGCACTCAGATAATTATATAAAGAATATTAGGTGGTACATATTAGACCAACTGGTGCCAAAAAGGTCCCTGCTCAGCATTAATCGTGACAGCGCGAGGCATGTCACGATACTGATTTTCAGCAGGAACCCTTGGGGCACTGTGTACACACATACAAAGAAGGACAAAATTATAATTAAATTAAAATAATTAAATAACCAAAATTCAACATTGACAACATTACGTAAGATACAATTATTATTTATTAAACTAAGTAGGATATTTAATTTATTAAGTAATCCAATGCCTAAACATTAGATAACATAGATTAAATAAATTATTATAATAACATTGGATAACAAAGATAACATAAATTTAATTCATTTTAATTAAAGATTTCATATTATAAAAAACAACTACATATCCCATTCAATAAAAACAACATGTCATTTAAAGAGTACTTCTTTTGCTCAGAAGCAGCCCACATGAGCAGAGTATGTGCATTGCTGTTTCTTCTGCCAAGTGGCAGAATCGACACATTGCGTCCTGGGTCAACTTCATGGTTCCCATTGTTGAGTTGGTTAATATTCTAGTCATTACACGTGTTTTGTATCAATCGAGCTTTAGCAGTTCTTTAGATAATTCGTTGTATAGAGTGTTATTTTATACCTCTTCCTCTTGAACTGATTAAGATGAAATTTGGTACTTGATACTACAAATTGGATACAAGGATAAAGGTACAAGGTAAGGTAAGATACTAAAAATTTGGTAAGATAGTTTGAGTCTCGGGAAAGAACATAGTTTATATCCTATAAATCATCCTTTAAGGTAATGCAAATTGGGGTGGAAATTTGTATGGGAAATCAGACATTTCCGCGACTAGGCAAAGGCCCCAACTGTAATATAACTATACTATCAGAATATTATACTAGTAACTCTTGAATAACAAAATGAATGTTTTTGAACAGCAAAATTAGTATACCTGCGTACTCTCTTTTTGATGATATCCGAACCTAAAACATGTTCAAAAATCAATCATCATAATTAATGTTATTTATCAAAACATTAACATTTTTCAAGTAGACTTCTATTTTCGGCGGTCTCCCACCAAAACGACGTAACCGTCAAAACGTCCGAATCTCATCGAAACCGCCGAAGCCTGCAGCCAGGCGTGCGACACACGAGTCGAGAGAAAGAGCTCCGACACAGAATATTTTGTGGCTCCGATTCTGGGTAATTAAGCCGGCCACCCACCGCAACGACCGAGGCCTTGACCGACCGCCCTAATGAGTTCACCCGCGCTGAGACACCACGCAGACGACACCCATCTCCAAAACCTGGGGTGTATCTTTTGGTCCTAGACTTAATGTAGGTACCTATATAGAATATCAAACTTTGTTAATGCATTTCTTAATATACACTTAAAGGCACAAACGGAATTTATTGCAACTAAATACTTTTTTAAAAGGACCCTGGAAACGTCGGGAAGGTAAATACAAAATTGCCTTTAAAAAAGTATTTATTGTAAGTATGTATTGTGAGGTGTTTGTATGTACATTACAAACCTATCCAATTCAATTTCTAAATACAGACGGATCAAAGGGCCGGTAAGACCACATTGGAATTTATGACTATTTTACTAGTAGGTACGGTCTGCATATGTTTGAAATGAAAAAATAGTTAAAAAAATTGTCATAATTCAAAATTAATTCTTCGCTAATATTTTCGTGGGAACAAGCCAGCATTCCAATTAAAGTAGGCTGTGATAAAAAATACTAAGTATGAGTAGGAGTGGTAAACTCTTCACTCTAAATGGACAATTTTCACTTTCTTCGGTTTGTAACCAAAACCAAATAAGGCTTTGGACTAAACGACAGCTGAGCAAACGAGTGTCCTAACTGCAGTTATTTTAGTAAACATTATTTTTTACTTCTCTTAAACTGAAGACGGACATACGTCCGTATCTCACAAGTGAGTGACATTTTACAACTGCACCGTTTGCTATACGACAGGCAACCTCGCAATATCTCTCGCTAGTCTCAATATGCCATGAAAACTGCATACGTACAGATGAATACGCCGCCATATTGTTGCATTGCATTTCTCATGCAATGTCCCGTTCTCAAAACAAAAATCGAGCAACAAAAGGAAAATACCGACAAGCCGGTTACTCTAAAGTTTTTTACTTTATTTCAGTGAGACTAGCACCAAGCGCGCTCGGCGAAGAGAGACGTAACTCGCTTCCAACGCTGAACTCAAAGCCTCTAAACACAAAAGGCTTAAGTTTCTCGAAACAGGTTTTCTTTAAAGACATTTCGTTTTTCAATATAAAAGCTCCGACACGGGAGCCCCGCCTACACTTTATTTAAAATTAGAACTCTTGCGTGACAAACGCCGGTAACTTCGAATTAAATGCTAAAAAGTTAAACTTTATTCACAAGTGATAGAGCACAATATTCCACGGTAGTTTATATTCCGTAAGGTGGGTTGCTCCGTAAATGCTATTGGCCCAATAGCGCAACGTGAAACAAACAAGAAATATTCGTGTGAATGAGACGGCGCTATCCAGCCAATGTCACGATTTGATCTCTGATCAAATATCAAACGTTAGTATCTTCCAAAGTCCATAGAAAAATACCAAAAAATCCAAAATAATAAGGGCTTCCAGAATGTCTTAACTTTATTGAAAAATATTAAACGAAAGTTAAAGATTTGCTAATTTTAAACTAAAACTTGAAAATGTCAAACAGCAGAGATGAAACATAAACTTACGCTGTAGTATGAAGAGTACAGGCGATGCATTCGCTCAGCACATTCCTCAATGGAAAAATGTCTTAACACGCAGCACAACTAAAAAGCCGAGGGTCGTGTGATGTAAGAAGTAGCGTTTGGATTGGAATGTAGAGATTTGCGAGTTGCGTCGTTTTTCCTTCGGGCTGTGTTTGGAAGTGGGCATGGCGGCAAACGAGCAGTGACGATTCGTTTAGTAGACAGTTGACAGTCGCCACGCCACACTGACATTCCGATAGTAGCACTGATAATTTTTTCTATTGATGATTTTTGTTGACCCTCCCGCGTGGTGCCTAGTGCTTGAATACATGGACCCGGACAGTTCGAACCAATTTTTGGATAAACTTGTCTAGTGGAGTGGTGCAAGTGCAGTGTTGTGATGATTTGTTAATGACTAGCTTGATGTTGACTGTACCGTACAGTGTAACGGTGTAACTGTGACAATGTGTATTTGAGTAAGTTTTCGTTCTCACTATAGTTTTGTGATAAAAATATTGCTCTCCCTACTCTGAAAGTTTTTACCAATTGTTAAGTTCTGCCGTGTTGTAAGTTATAGTGTATATTCCTTTATAAATAACAATAACTAAATTATAAATACTGTAACTATTATTGTGAATCCGCTTTCAACTAATGTTACTGAAATTAACTCTACATTTTATGCATAAAAAGAAAAATCGGATTCTTAACGTATAACTGATTTAAATTTCATAAAATTTTGTAGGTAAATAGGTACTGCAGTATCGTCGTTGTGTGATATTGATAGAAGTTATCACACAGCGTAATTGCAGTAAGTAGTTCCCTGCATTTGGTCGATTCGTGCACAAAAAAACGGTCACATTAGATAGATATTGTTTTTTCTATTTTATTTAAACATTTAAAAAAAATTAAAACCTACAAACAACGTTTGGTTTTTTTTCATAAAAAGGAAATTCTGACGTTTTAATTTTTTTTTATAACTATTTAACTATGGTAACAAGCCTCTTGACACTTTACTTGCAATAAGACTACAATTTTGCTCCGTGGTGCAAGTTACTTATACATATAAACATATACATTCATTTTTTTACTCCTGCTCAGTATGTAATAACAATATAGCGAAAAATAATGCGTTAAATTGCAATCATATGTTACGGTTCACAATTTTTCGACAGTTTACAATCTGACGAGATAGATTGTAATCGAACGATGTTTATAATCTTACGGTGACATATACATAAATTAAATTTCTACATAAGAGAAGTACTGGTTTACCTACCTTTTGTGTATGTAGGTAGATAGGAGCCTATTTAAATATTTTAGAAGTATGTAGTTCGAAATAGTTTGTTTAAAATTCTAATTACTTTTAGAAAAGCACCTGATAAATGTAGGTACTAACCTAGCCTACAAGCTCGATTGCTGTCAGATTGCAATTGATATAGCTTTGAGGAAAGCTATAGCTTTTAAACTTACGTAAAGAAAGCAATGATAGCTATCAAAATAATAAAAAATACATTACATTATGTCATTCTTTGGAAATTGCAATCATAATCGTATGATATCTTTCTAATTGGGCGATAGGTAACACACGATGGAGTGATTAGATATTTACATACATAGGCATATACCTATAAACGCATGCTCTTTAGGTAACACACATAATTAGTACAAAATTTTCATAAAGTCTAGGCATTTAGGTGACCTTATTGCTAAAAGCAATTTTTCCCAGACAACCTCCGGGTATAGAGAACAGTCTAATAATTGGAGTTGGAACGGCTGTGAAAGCTATTATAGTCAAAATGGGTGAAGAATTACGTTTGGTTCAACATTGTGCTGTTTTATAGTCTTTTTTTGATTGATACGTAGTTTATCTTCTTGATTTTGTTTTGAATGTACACTATAGGCACTTATTTTCCTGTGTCGCGTTGCTATTCTTTACTTTTCTATCAATTAATTATCAGTGAATTACCATTATACTGTCGATTAACGCCTTTGAGACCTTTGTAATGTTAGTGATTAAGCTACATTTTCCTTTACATCTATGTAAGTCTATCACCAAGCCTATAAATATAACAACAAAATCGGCACACTATTGTTTTCATGGAATTACAAATACCAGCTGTACCTTTTTATAATCAATATTTGACAAAATCATGGAATAACTAATACCTTACACCTATCAACTATTCCTAGATTAAATATTTCAATATCAAGTATCTAGTAATATGCGGATAGCGAGCCCGCCCCCCCGGCGGGGCGTCGCGTCGCCATGACACGCCCACCGGCCTGCGCCCATACTCATGCATGTTATGTACTATGTGCTCACGATACACTAAGTAAATAGAGGTACAAGTTCAGAGGAATTCGTGACTCAACTGCAAACTTGGCAAAAACGAAGGAATATGCACCCAGTAAACCATTCTTCTATGACGAGCGGCATAGCGATTTTGATAGCTTTGAAAAGTATTATATTTTATTGCACTTATTTTCGTGTGTATTTATGGTTGAAGTCACTATACAACCATTTAGCTTGGAGTCAACCAGCACATGTTCAATTTTTAATCATCCAGTTTAGCATTATTTGACATATTTTGTATTTGAATTCTGTCAAATTAATCGTTAATCGTGGTTTACTGGCTGTTTAAAAATTAAAAACTCGGGTCTAGATAGGTATCTAGGTAAGTTGAAGCATACAGTTTCAACTAATGTAGGTACTAACATAATACAACTCAGTTTCAACCTTTTCTGAATACCGAATGCATTTCTGAACTCTATGCCCGAATTATTTTGCTTTATGCCCAAATTATTCCAGTCCGGCGCTGGAATAAATACTGGCATTCCAGTGCAATGAGTCTATTGTTCCAGTAGTGCATAGAGTCCAGCAGTGGACTGCAATTATGCAAACCGGGCATCTTGTGTACCTATTAGACCCGTTAAGCTTTGTAAAGCTACCAGGGCCGTGTTTCAGCTTAGGAAGGCTGCAAAGTTTGTAATACAACTGTGTAACCATGTAACACGAAGAGTTACTAAGTATGTGTTATGGTTATACTTGTATTCCAAGACTCGTAGCCTTCGTTAAATATGGCCCAGGTAAAGTACCGGTGTCGTGGTCATCTTGCTTATTTATACCTAACCAATATGTAGTCTGTTTATATAATAATAATAGTAATCGTTTTTATTTGGCACACGGCAAACAAAATACAAGGAATTACTTAAGCATTATACTTACTTACTGGGGTGACGCTGCGACCCAAAGTGAGTCTTGGCCTCCGACACCAGATCACGCCATGCATCTCGGTCTTGCGAGAGTTCTTGCCAGTCGCTATGGCCGGGGTTGAGCAGGTCTTGAGCTACGACGTCTTTCCAGCGGCACCTAGGGCGTCCAACCGGGCGTCTCCCATTTGGTCGTCCCAGGTAAGCTCTCTTCACGGCACGATCCTCTTCCATTCTGTCTAAATGTCCGAGCCATCGAAGCCTAGCTGCTTTGGTCTCTTCGATAATGTTGGGTTCGGGCACTAGGTCATTAATCTCCGTGTTCTTCCTGACTCTCAACCTCCCATCTCCAAGTTTCTTCGGTCCCAGAATCTTTCGCAGGATTTTCCTTTCCGCCACTAACAGCTTATTCTCTTCTTTCAAGGTCAGTGTCCAGGCTTCGCATCCATACATTAAAATTGGTCTACTAACAGTTTTGTAGACTCGAATTTTAGCTCTTCTGCGTATCAGCCTAGACACCAGAACCTTGTGAAGAGCTGCCGTGAATCTAAGAGCGTTTTGGATACGGATATCAATCTCTTCCTCTCTGTGGTTATTATCTGTAACGGTACACCCCAAATATTTGAATTTGTTAACACCTTGATAGGTGTAGCCCTTCACTTCTAGATCTTTCCTCTTTTCTCTTGTGTTCCTGTATCTCTTCATGTGAAAGTATTCAGTCTTCTCACGGCTAATTCTGAGACCAACTTTATTTCCTTCTTCTTCCAAGACTTCTGCCATTGCCCACACATCCGATTCGCACCGCCAAATCATCGGCATATCCAATGATTTTGTGCATGCCATTCAACTCTACTCCGCTTAAACGTTAACTCACTTAAACATTATAAATTGAATTAATAATTGATATTATACATTATAAATTTAATGGAATACTTTACTAAAAACCATGTGCCAAAAAGGTCCCCGCTCAGTATAAGTCGTGACAAGTTAAAATTGTCACGACACTGATTATATCGATCGAAGTGTTAAGCAATATGTGTGTTCTATCTTATAATTCACCAGCGATCCGCACCGGCTTCGCACGAATGCAAAAGCTTTAATTGGCACTAAAATAATGTAACATTCTGTTGGTAAAATAATTTACAAAATCAGTTCAGTAGCTCCAGACATTACTTCCTGGAAATGAAAAAACTTCGCAAAACTTTACTCTTTTATAATATGGTCAATACCTTTAGAAGTCTAGATTTAACTTTACCTTTTCTTATTTGTGATGTCATGAAGGTACTTTTTTCTTGAAACTCCAATCATAGATATTTTTAAAGCCCAGTAGTTCTCATCAAAGGCACGTTGTAAACAAGTACCATTACCTCAGACGCGAATGATAAAATATCTTCTTAAATTTACATTTGACAGGCACTTTTGTAATCATTTGTTCTCGCAGTTTTGCCTCCATATGACCACCCACAGTAACATCCTACAAATAATATACTAAAAGCATCCTTATTTACTCTAGCATATACGCTATAAACCCGTGTGTTGTATACTAAATAGTCTCTGGTTCGCGCTGTAAACGCGAGAGCGGGCAAATTGGGTCACGAACAGCACCACAATATTACTTCTGGGAACTATAATTTGCCATGAGTGTGTGAAAATGCTTTTATATTTCCATAAAATGTTTGTCACTGCACGCTTTGTTAAGAGTTTTGAGTTTTTTTAGGACTGGACTTAATTACTTCTACCATACTAACACTGACCGCTCACTAAATTTCTACAGAAGATATGTGAATACCTAGACCATTGCATGTATAATATTTATAAATAAATTTTGGACAACATCACAAAAATTGCTCTGATTTCCAAGTAAGTAGCTAAAGCACTTGTGTTAAGAAAATCAGAAACAACGGTAATAACACAACTCGGCCACGGAGGTTGTCATATTTATCAATTGTGTTGCTATGTAGATTAAGTAAATAATATCTCTCACTAAATGTAAAGTCTGATCATAATCCTAATTACTAACACTCATCTGTTACATTATATGATTACCATTGAGACTGTATACCTAATACCTTGCACACACCTGCATTCTACACGGTGTTACTTTGCATTCTTGCCATATTTACAGATATAAAAGAAGGGGAAAAAAAAAGAAGAAGAAAAAGGGGCGCAGCCAACAGTGATGTGTATGTGCTACGATCGTTATTGGTGTGCGTAACAGATTGTCGATAAAATTAAATAATCAAGATTTAAAAAAATATTTTAGATCACTTTTTTTAAATGATTTGAGTTCAGTGTCCGTAATATAGTTAACTCTGTAAATATGGCAAGGATGCAAAGTAACAGTGTGTATACTGTTCTCCACTTGTTTGTTCTGACTTATAAAATAACCTCCTTTCCTGACATCAGTATGTCCTGAAAAATTATAATAAAGCGCAATTACGTGTATTCCCTTTCAATAAATCAATACTTCATCACATCCACCTTATTGTTTGTCAGAACTAAAAGCAAACATGACATAAAACGCTCACCGGCGCCGGCGCTCGCGCTCCGTACCCCTTCAGTGATCCATCACCCGTGTCAATCTTGCTGCTTTGTGATTGTGACACACTTTGCTTCTCTTATTATACCAAACAAATAACTGCATTACGTTTACTCTTGAGAGTTGTAATTTAATTGATTAACGGAAATAACGCTCTGTAATTTCTGTTTGTTGTTTATTGTCGTATCGAAACCAGAGATTTAAATTTTTATTGATCTGACAATGCAGGTGATTTATATTGCACCGTAAAAGACGAGTATCTGGTCAGAAGAAGCCTGTGCTTCTAAAACGTTCTTTTTCTAAGTCTGCCCCACTACTTTGGGGCCTGTCTTCTACGTTGGTACCTTAATTTTCAAGTCTAATAAAAGACAAAGCATTTCAGAAGCTCTACTTTACACACTTTTCATGATATTTATGAAAAGGTAGTTTTGAAAGTTATAGTTACCTTATAATTATTTTTATAACTTAAGCAATTTGTTTGCAAGTTTTTACGAAATTTCGTTTAATTTTTACAGTTTCCATAAAAGTATTCGTTGTAGCTTTAGCATTTTCTTTCCTTCTTATTGTTATCGTTTAAGTAAAAATAAGGTCGTCCAACTCGATATAATAGCCCTAAGACAACTAATTGATTTTAGGATCTGTTAAGTTACCCCAACACTCAAAGACTGCTCTTACATGACATAGATTTCCAATTCAAACAAATTCGATATCAATTTTGTTTATCGATCGTACATTTTGTGTGCGGTATGACAGCGCTTACTTACAGCTTCACCCCTTGATGGATCACCGTCTGCGATGCCACTTCTGTGACACAAATGATTCTGGTACTGAGTGGCAAGTTTTGTTTTGGCGCCGGAATTTTCTCTGCAAATCTGAGACAGCTGATACTATTTCGAAATTTAGTCTGTCACAATGTATGTTAATTCATTAAATTCTTACATTTGTGACAAAATATCACGCCGACAATTATTAGGTAAGTCTACATTTATTGTTCTGAATCTGATATAGAGAGTTTGCATCACTTTTCGATTTTATGCAAAACTGTTTTTTTTTTTCGAAATTTACAAATATTTTAGATATAATCATTGAGATCTTTATCACCTTCAACCAGTCCCTTCCTCATACAAAGTCAATAAGCATACGCCCGCAATCCACATTCATTACAAAACAATGACCGCATTACAATACAAAGTCAAACGTATACTAGGCCTTGAATAGTCAAACTATGTAGTTTTGACTGAAAAGATATCATAAACAGGCGTCAAAGGAGATGACACCTCAATAAAACACCAATATTTCAGTATCTCTTTTAATAATCCTACAATACTGAATGCAAGCAAAGACAAAGTTCTTAAACCCTCGGCCTCATCCATCACAAACCACGACCGCTCGACGATGTATCTTTTCGTATGTTGGCTTTGTATGACAATTTACCTAAGTAGACAGAATTACAAGAAGTCTCTGCTTTTATTTATTGATACTTAGGACCACAGCCTTTTCACCTTAATTTAAACCTATTTTTTCACCGTAGGGTTTTAAATTTTTCTGATTATAATGACAAATACTTGTAAATATATAAAATCATATATATCGTATTCCACTTTTCCAGTTTAGGGAACAGATAAGTTTTTATATTTGTGATATAATATAGTTTTCTTTTCATTAAATAATTTTCATTCTTAAAAATGAACTTTTGGGTATCAAAAGACTTCCAAGTATACCTTATTTTTGTCATATTATCAATTGATTTCAATTTGTTACCAATGTTGCAAATCATAAAATCCGAACTCGACCCCAATGTGATCCATCAGAAAGCACGACCCAACTGGGGCACCATACAAGACGTTTACGACCGAAATTATGACGAACAGCTTTCGCAACACACCAAAATGTTAGATAATACTTATACTAGATAGGTACCTTATCTTCATACAATAAGATACAATACAACAATGCCCTCGATTTACAGATAATTTGAGTCATGAATGTGAATGCACTTTGAGAAAACTTTTGAGGTTTTCTTTCATTGTTACCTGTTCTACTGATCGAGATTTTAAGCCAAAAGTTGCGTAATATTTTAATATTTATAAAATAAAACAGAATTACAACAGCTTTTATTTAGTTTGAAATTCCTTCGAACTTACAGTAGGTTTACTTAACTTAGATCATTTGATGTAAGAGATACTTAAAACTGCAGTTATTTTTAGTAGGTGTGTGCAGGATAATAATGTCCTCCTAGCCGAATTTCGGCAGCAGCGGCCTGTCTCAACAGAGATTAGCCAACTGCGCGGGAGATATTATAGTGTACAAGTGTGTGCGCAATCACAGGTGCACTCTCTGTTTCTTCACTGTCATAACTCGGTGAGACGGCAGTTTGACATGACCGTAGAAAGATCAGGCGCAGGACCAACGGCTTAACGTGCTTTCCGAGGCAGGGGGTGTTAACACCACCAACTTCCTGACTCAGGAGATGTGTCTGAGTTAATTTAAGACAGAAAAACCCAAACACTCTCGGCCCGACCTGGGATTCGAACCCGGGATCTCGTGGATAGTACCCAGCGTGCTGACCACTAGATCAAAGAGGCAGTCATGTGCAGGATAGTAATATTTTGAAAGTGCTAATTTAGGTATAGACGTTCATCAGTATAAAATTAACATAAAATGCGTCTTTATAATACAAAAAGTATATTTATATCAAACTTGTAGCTACCTATACTCCGCACAAAAACCACCACGGACATGTCAGTTCCTTTTATTAGAAGAAAACGTGGCCTCTGGCAATAGAAAGTTAATTCGCCGGCACAAAACGCATCTTGCATCGTGTTATGAGGAAATTTCTAATGCACCGGCTGCATTTGCATCTGCGTTTAGCGGATCGTGGATTTCACCAAGTGTTGCTAGTTTCTATTAGCGTTTCGATAGTTTTTCATTTAGAGTGGTTCATGAATCGACAGTTTTCCTGTGGGCTAACGTTCTTAGCGTAATATTTACAACTTGTTCCGTTGGATATCATGTTCTTAAATGCAAGAACTTTTTTTATGGAACCAATATGGTACGCACCATATCCACCTCGGTATCTCCTCTGTATCTCCTAGATACTACATTAAGTTTAATTATTACGATTTTTCTTTGCGAATTATGCTGAATGAATAGTCATAATAGTCATTTTAGGGTTTCGTAAGTCAAAAGGAAAAAACAGAACCCTGTTGAATAAGATTACTTGACTGTTTGTCTATCTTTTTTAGCGCGGAGGTATAAAATATTGTCTGTGTCAAAAATATTGTGGGTCCCTTGAAAGTGTAAAAAATCTAGCTTCTACGAGTAAACCTACTGTTGTCTGTAAGTTCCCTAATAGCAAATAAGCCGTGGTCAACTTACGTACTTGATACATAAATAATTAATTGTCTTTGCAAGACTCAGAAGATTTCATCTGCGATCTTAAAAATTTCAGCAATCTTATTCATAATCTCGACAACCTTCTGCTCTATCGAGAGCTCAGTGACTAGTGCATATTTCGTGGGTGGTTACCACGTCACAATCAGTGTAATTGTTCTACCGTGCGCCGGCGCACGTCGCGTGAGAATAGGCTAATGGCGGCCGCTTCCTATGCGACACTGATCCTATCAACGACAATACTAACTACATGTAAGGACGGCCTAACATGCCCATTGTGTGAGCCTTTATTGGGTGTGAATAAAGAATGGACGGAAAAGTTTACAGTTGGGTATGATATTATCAACTCTCTTTCTATTAGTTGTATAGGTACAACTGCAAGCCTGCTCGTGTATTGTAAATATATTATGGAATGAACAATTTGTCAAAAATCCTATCTGATCTAAAAGGGACGGAGTCTATTTCTATAGCAACTTTTGGTATAGTGACATCAAGAGCACAAAAAACATTTTGGCAAGGAATACGTGATGTAGGGTAACTGGAAATGAACCCGCCATAGCAAATTCACATGTAGGTAGAGGAAGTGATTTGCTTTATTATTGGACCCTGGAATACTTTCCCTAGTTACATTCATACAGTTTGTGAGATAAATATTCAATTTTACCAAACCAATTTTACCACGATTTGTCCATTCAAGCATTCATCATCATTTTCTCAATCATCATTCTCAATTATGACGACCGTCTTGGTGTAGTTGTTCGCGCACCGGACTTTTAAACCGGACGGTTGCAGGTTCGAATCCCGGAAGAGGCAAATGTTTGTGTGATGAGCACGAGCATTTGTACCTAAGTCGTGGATGTTTATATGTATTTAAGTATTTATATCCGTTATCCTAGTCACCATAGCACAAGCTCACGCTTAGTTTGGGGCTAGGTAATAGGTGTATTTGTTAAAACAATTTATTTATTTATTATTATTAATTTAAAATACGTAGAAACGTCCCTCAAACTACGTTGATTAAAAAATCTCCCTTTATATGCGAATTTGCTGTGGCGGGTTAAGCCCCTCACCCTGCATAAAACTATTTGCTTATAATTTATTGTACAAATGATGTAAATTACATTTTGTTACATGAAATTGAAACTAAAAAACATACCTACAACGTGCCGCCTTTTGATACTTACATTCATTCCTTATATTCTATGTACTTATAGAAGTATTATAAAAAGTAAAAAGCCTATAAAACATTTTAAAAACGTTATTTTCTATAAGATTATCCCCATTCTGGGTACTGTGGTATCGCCGCTGTTTCTGATTTCCATAACGCGTGCTTCAACTACTTTGGGACCAGAACAATGTACGACGTTGTACAACATTTACCTATTAAACTAATCATATGCCAGTGTAGATATATCGTGGTAGTCATTTACCCATAACCGTCCTCGCCACTTTACCTCGTTAACATTCAGGATGGCTCCCACAGGAGTGACAATGAGGAAATTAGTGGGTAAGGATTAATTCCAACCCGTGATGAAATCTCGACTAGTCGCGCGGAATACGAATGTCCATATTATTGCGACAGACATCAGAAGAGTAATTAAATTAGACGATGAGTCTTTGTAATGTAGAGCACAATATAAACTTATGATAATGCATCTACGTTTAGTAAATTTTTATCGAGAGGCAATCCTTTTAATAACGCGAACACGTAAATAATAACGCGTTAATTTGACTAACTACACAGGATGTCCAAAAAATACATAATAACTTTAACTTTAGCCACATCATGCTAAAATTTTTATAAGTAAATGTCTTACCATTTTTGTATGATCATTTCGAAAAATAAAGTCATTTTTTATAATTCAGTTTTTATTTAAATACTAATAAATATATCAAGCATCACTGACTTGTTAAAAAGCTACCAAAATAATAAGGAATAAATTAAAATCCAAACCTGAAAAATTGTAACAATTTTAGTTATAAAATTGGCATATAGGTAGATGTGAATCACATCCAGGAAATAAATATAACTCTATGAGTATCTACCTGGCAGAAGTGGCAGATGTAGTGGCATTGAACAACATTTAGTTCATACAACAATTTCGTGATAATCACATTGCGTAATCAAGTATTTCCTAATAACAAGATAAGTTATATCTGCGTAATTTCTGTGTTGTTCATTTCCATAACTCCAAGAAGGTCCTACATGAACCAAAAAAGGTAAAGTTAGGTGTCGTGTCGTGTCGTACCAAGAAGTCAAGGAAATGGCACTGAATAGCGAGGAATGGAGAAGACTCCACAGACAAGAGCGTAGCTCTTAAATTATAGATAGATAGATAGATCTGCGTAATGTATACTTTCAAACACCGTCCTATGCGTCTCATTTGTATAGTCAATTATATAATACAGCTTACTTTAACAACTGCAAAACAGCTTCCTATATAATATTATACTGTAATTGAAACTATTTTCCTAACGCACTCCTACATTTATACTAACAACAGTGCTAACAAGTGTATAAAGGCATTATAAATGTGCGTGTTTTAAGTTGGTTGAATGTTTATGTGCGTTTCTTAATACATGTATTGGTCGCATGTGTGTGTAAGTGGAGCATGTATTCGGTTGGGCGAGTGTGTAATGTGTAGCATGACGGTGTGTGTGTGTGTATTTGTGTGTTTGTGGGCGGCATCCGGGCGCACGCCATTCGATTCCCAGAAGAGGAAATTGTTACGGGCAGCAAATTGGTCCCTAACCACTGGTTTGAACGGCTCCCGGCACGCAGATGTTTCGTTATGTATCGCTGTGTCTACGTATGTACTGACTGGAATTCATTTTAGTTATGCCACTGAAACTTTTAAAAGTAATATGGCCCTGCAACTTCTTCAGTGGCGTTCAGAGCAAAGTAGTAGAGCAACTTTTTTGGTATGTTAATGATTTAAATAAATTTCCAGAAAGCTGCATTTTCAATTACCAAAGAACGAACATAACGCAGTAGGTAATGTTATAGTAATAAAGTGTAATTAATATGTTCCGCAGTATTATAAGTATTTGTAAATGTCCAATTTGTATTTGTAAATTTTGTCAAAATTTACTAATTGTTGTTTAATATTGTTTCGATCGTAAATAGTTTCTATAATGTTATGTAATTTTATGTACACTATTTATAGGTTATAGTCTAGTTCCATAAGTATAATTTCCATGTTTTGTAAGTCACCGGCTGTAACCTGTTTATGTACTGATGAAAATAAAATAAAAATAAAAATAAAATTACCTGATCTGCCATGTCATTGAGCATAGTCTAAAGCGGACCCTGGGCTCTCGCGCGCAAGTGCACAACCGGGATAACGCTAAGACGGTAACGAATACGTATTCGTAAAGTAAAATTATTTAATTTCCAACAGTGTGTCTCCCCAGTCAGTCTCGTCGTATCAATAAAGATATAAAGGCATTAAATTAGGAAAACTGTTATTTTGTAAGTAAAATCTGAGGTAGACGGCGTCTCAAAATAGGGTCATAAACAAATTCATAAGTAGGCAGTGTTCCCATTTTATGCGTTTTTAAGGGCGCCCCTAGAGGGCGCAAACGCCACGTAAATTCGGCATCCTGCAGAGACAAGATGGGGTAACCTCACTTGAACTTCATGCTTGATACACAGAATGTAAAAAGCGTATCTTGAAAACTTTTTAGGTTTAGACAGGCAAGTTCCCGCAGTGACAAAAATATCTGAAACTGACCCATGTCATATTTAACATCTAGGTAAGGTAATGCGAGGATGATATTTCTTAATGATCAATTTCAAACTTTTTACGTACCTTGTGGGAAGATAACTATTTGTTGGTGACAAACAATATTTTACACGCATACTTAGTACCATTACATCACAAAGAGTTTCTAAAGAGAGCCCGCATAACAATACAAAAGGAAATTACGTTTCATTGTCCGTCCGCATGCAGGGTGCAGACGGAAAATTTTAATTCAAAACACAGACCAACCCATACGCATTAAAATAGGTTTACCGCCAGCCGTTCCATTTTCGAAAATAAAATAAAACAAAAAAGGCGCGCGTTCCCGCCATTTCACCCTGCCGCGCCGCAAATTCCCGTGGAAAAAAATCGTATTTCGAACGCGGTTTGAATTTTAATTGACATTCAGCTGCTGCTGCGCGGTACCACAGAACGGGTATCGCGAACATTTTTCGAGTTTACATCTCGATTCGGTCGTTGGGGTGCGTTCAAAGTGTGTTCTAGGTGCATAGATACTGTATAACTCTACCAGAAACAGGCTGTATAAACGACGACACATAAGCTTTGATTTCATCCAAAGAGGGTGGATTATAAATTATGACCAATATAGAGCAAACCTACTTTCTTCAGTATCTACCTTTGGGTATGGGGAAAGAAAAGGAGAGAAAAAACTGAAATAAATTAGGGCAAGATAAAAATTATAATGGGAATAGTATATTAATACACTTAGCTATCAGCTAATCAGGACTTGCGTAGTGAGCTTTCAACTCAGATAATAGGCCTTATGTATTATTTTTGTAAATAAAATGCAATGTCTCGGTTTATGTAAAACATAAGGATTAGGTATATTCGAAGGTATTTAAGCAGTCATTACTCTGTCATTATTCAGTGAAGCTCATGACAATTTTAATAACTTTATTGTTGAGCCGTCGTCACGTGCTGTACACTCCATGATGCTCGCTAAATTACAATAAACAATTTGGAGCGCTCATTATTCGCGGGTTCATCACGATGTTAGGCAGTCAAATTATTCAACACAAAGCCGCGGTAATGTCAAACATTCGCGAATAATTGCGGAATAACCACCAGACAACCTTCTCCCGTTACGTTTAATTTGGCGCCTTTCAATTCGACTCGACTTCGGGACGATTAAGTCAGACCGTAATGAATTAGCGCCGGCCGAGCTTAACTGTCGACTCAAACATTCTATTATCTTTTTCAGATATCATGACAACGAAACGGGATCCCGTGAAATCATAATACGAAGTCATCGTCCGATAAACAGAGATGTGCAAACGAAAATGTTGACGCATGGTGCGAAACGGAGAGCGTGTTCGTCACGTGAATGATCGCGGCTCGAAAGGGGGGTGCGCACACCGGCAGCGATGCAAGAGATATGCAACACCGCCGCGCTGCCGCTCGACAGTAACCCGCTTGTGCGCAAAATAAAATGCGAAGAGTTCCCCACGGTGAGAGGGAAGCAATCCGCGAGAGTTGGCATGGGGGTGCGCGATGAGATGGAGGAGGAGTTCGCAGTGAAGACGAGGAACACGCCGCCGATGGGGCCGGCGCCGGGGCAGGAGCATCCGCGGATGGATCATGGCGGCAACGGGTTCTGGCTGGCGGCGGTGACGGCCGCAGGGGCTCCACACCCCATGCTGGAGACGTGCACCGAGACCGGCTTCATCAACAGCCAACCCTCAATGGCGGAGTTCATGACGGCGCTACCACAGCTAGGCGGCGGCGAGCTCAGTCCGCAGCACACGCCGCCTGGCTACGCACCCGACCTTCCTTCGCCCGGCGGCGGCCTCAACGTACCCGAATACCCTTGGATGAAGGAGAAAAAAACCACTAGAAAAAGCAGCCAACAAGGTAAGTCTAACCTTTACCTATCTTACATCTAACACAAATAAACCCGCCCGTTACTGATGGATCTCGCACGCGAATCGGAACGGGCTCCTCCATCAAAACGACGACGAATTTGGTTTTGTAAGTGCGCCTAACTGCCGCATGAGTAACTACTTCGGAATTATTATCGTGCCTTTCAACAGCAACAACAAATGGCCATTCAACCATTGTGTTCTGGTTCACGGTCCCAGGGTTTCTTTAATGAACATCAAATTACTCCGAAATATATTGAATTGTATGGTGCGACGACGTTTTGTGTCTGTAACTGTAGTTGCCGGTGGGAGTGTGCGGCGAGCCACTGACCCGCCTCCAGCATGCCGTGTAACGGAACGGAATACTCGACATGCACTATAACCACAAATTATAAGTGAGAACGGCTTAGAACTTCATTTTAAGATGCTGACATGCAAAGTGGATTCCTTGGTTTATCGGCAATTGAATATGACCTCATAAAGTTGTAACGGTTTTTAGGAAACGAGGTGTGTGCTTTTATTGTATTTTGCGATGTTTCGCGTTGTATTTCCTATAAAAAAGTTGTCATAACATTTTTTTTCATACGTCAAAGAATGGCCCCGAATTTGTCGCGGGACAAAGCAGTGCGGATGATCCATCACATTCCGTCGGAGGCCTGGGAACGTGACCTCACCTGGCGCCCGCGCCGATTCATCATCTACTACAAATTGCATCACACACACGCGATTCCTTGTAATCCTTGGGAATAATTGATAATCTAGGAAGGGTCTGATACACAGCTTTTGTAATGGCAAGACTAATTTGCCTATTCAGTGTCAAGGACCTAAAGTTGTTGTTTGCATGAGGTCATTTTAGTGCAAAACATCTGTCGTCTAGGTCTTAAAGACTAAAGATTTTAATAATTGCTTACGTACGTGAATTCGGGACTTCAATATCAGCGCGATTGCGAGTTCAAATCCTGCAAGGGGCAAATGTTTGTATGAAGAGCGAGCCCGAGCATTATACATATAAGAATGTCTATCCGTTATTCTAGTAACAATAGCACAAGCGCTACAAGCTAACGCTTAATTTGGGACTATATAAGTAATGGTTGAAAAAAAAATGTTTTTTGTAAGTATGCGACAGAAAGCAACAGGTGACGTTTTTTATGATAATACAAAAGCAAGATAGATTCGGGAATCATCAAGTGATGTAACTCTTAGAACCAATCAGCAACTAACAACGGCCTGTAAAAAAATTAAAATAAATTTCGCACACAAAAATTCATCGACAGTGTCATTCGGTGGGCCTCGAATCCACGACCCTTCGCTATCCGGGCGAATGCTCTTGCCAACCGAGCTACGGAGGACGTTAGTCAGTTGACAAATTTTTGTAAATGCTTGCTTCGCCAGTGAGCCGTTCGATTTCATCAATACTTGTGCAATGTACTCACATGAATCCGATGGAAATATTTTTAGGTACATGTTTTCTTCAGGCGAGAAGGCGACGAACGCTTGTACATCAGAGCCCCCCGCTGCGCACCCGGGGAGGCCGACAAGCCTGCACATATTAGTGTAACAACTAACAAGGTGGTAACTGATATGGGCTTGGATTTGTCTTTGGACACGTTAATCACTCGCTATCGAAATACAACATCTAATAAGTAGACAGAGGTTAGATATCAGGATTATGTTTAAGTATCCGGACATTGAACTACCAAGTGAGCGGTATACGAGGGTCAAACTGAAAGTTCTTAGAAAATCAAAAACTGATTACATTAGCCAGTTATTAGTTTTATTATATCTTTTCAAAATATTGTCCATTGACGTCAATACACCGCTGCATGCGATGGAACCACTGGGAAAAGCACTTTGCCCACTCGTCCTTAGGGGTCTCTTCAATGGCATCGCGATACGCAGCCACCGCTTCTTCAGCATTCATAAACCGCTTTCCTTTAAGTTTTTCTTTAATTTTTGGAAATAAATAAAAATCACAAGGCGCGAGGTCGGGGCTATACGGCGGGTGACCCAGTAATTCAACGTTTGATGTCGCCAAATAGTCGATCGTTCGCTTGGCGGTGTGCGACGAGGCGTTGTCGTGGTGAAGGAGGATCCTACTGCGAGGTCGTTTCTCTCGAACTTTTTCCAAGACAAGTGGCAAACAATTGGTAGTGTACCATTCTGCAGAAACTGTTTTTTGATCCTCTAACACAATTGTTGCGAAATGACCTATCCTTCCAAAGAACGAGGCCACCATTTTTTTTCCCGCACTTCGATCTCTCTTCACTTTAGTTGGCAACTCCTCGAAAGGAAACACCCACTGAGCAGATTGTCTTTTGGTTTCAGGATCATAACAGTAAATCCAGCTTTCGTCACCTGTTAGTATGTCGAACACAGCATTTGAGTCACCTCCGTTAAATCTTTCAATCATTTTACGGCACCAATCCACACGATGGAGTTTTTGAGCCTTAGTCAAATTATGAGGTATCCACCGGGCGCAAAGCTTCCTGACCGCTAAATGTTCGTGGAGGATTTTGTGCACTTGACTCATACCGATGCCTAAGCTTGTCCGAATCTGCTGATAGGTCACTCTTTTGTCAGTCTCTATCATACGCCGCACAACACAGATGTTATTTTCAGTCGTCGCCGTAGAAGGCCGTCCCTCACGTACATCATCAGTGAGATTAGTGCGACCACGTTTAAACTCATTAAACCAGTTGTAAACAGTCGCACGAGATGGGGCTTCATCGTGAAAGGCCAATCGTAGTCTATCATAACTTTCTTGTTGACTTAAATGACATCGAAAGTCATAAAAAATCATTGCACGAAAATTTTCTCGTGTTAAATTCATTTTGACGTGACACAGACAATTTTCAATTTGCCGCCAAGTCGTAAAACAAATGACAAATGAATGAAATATATACTCAGTAATATTGGCAAAGAGTTCTATTTTCAAATTTTAGAATATTTTTTTTATTATATTGTTTATAAGTGGCCAGTTCTAAGAACTTTCAGTTTGACCCTCGTATAAATATTAATAGAAAGATGTCTAACCTTGTTAAAAACATTCTACGTTACAAAATACTTTCTTTCGGAAGCATTTTGTAATATGTGGAAATCCATAAGCAAAGCAAATACAAGGTTCGATGGTGCGTGATGGTTGACGAGATAACCCACGGTTCTACACTTGTCTAGTCACACGATGATTGTGCGTTCCGAATAGAGATGTGCGCGGAAACGAAAACAAAAAAGTATCGATTAAACGTCGGCAGCGTAGGTAGGAATCAGTGTATTCTGATCGGCGATGATACTAGTGTAGGTTAGGCAGGGGCGCCGGCCATGAACCGGCGGTAATCCGTCACTGTCACCGCTATCGAGCGATGCACGCCGCGCCCAACGCGTCTGCGGCAAGGGTTGCCGACTTGCCAACGCCTCTAGAAATATATTTTTTAATGTTTTTTTTTTTTTGTAATCTGATGTATCTACTTATAAAAGAAGTGAACTTAGTTTATTGAGTTCATCGTCGTGTTTTACATATTCTAGAAAGAATAATGCATTGACAATTTATTAAGCTTTTTAATTATTTTTAAGTTAAGCAATTATTTTGCAAGTTTTTACGAAATTAAATTGAATTTCGCTCACAATAATTAATCGACTGTATTATCGGGTGGGATATTGCCCAACTTACGTAAGTACGTGATTTGGTGCCTAAAATATAAAAATAAATCCATATCATACTAACTCCGTGATTAAAATATTTTCCTTCAAAATCACTCACAAAGACACGCACACTACTCTGTAAAATATCTAACACCTACGTCTCCCTACCTAGTAGGAACAATTAATCCTTTTATGTAGAGCGATGAAAATGGAACGAAACTCTCTTATTTTCCGATGCTCCTCTATTGCAAATTAATCCGTTTATTTATAAAGTAGTTTAAAAAAACATTGAAGTGACAACCCTATAGGTGGCGCTCGCTGCAGCTCGGGCGCGACGCTCTTGTGCCGCTCTAAACTTAGATATTGGATTTAGCAAGTTTGACTGATTCCCTTAAGTGACGCCCTGACGCATATTTTGATGTTTCCTCTACAGGGTTTTCCTGGTTACGATCTTATTATAAAGTCACTTGATAATGATATTTGTGCAATAAATTGATAACACTCTTTTGATTATTTTGTAATAACTTATAGTTTTGTAGCACTGTAAATCGATGAGATTTGTTAGTTTCTGCTGTTCCAAATGGTTAACATTTTCTAGGTTGATATAGAGACTAGCTATATGGTAGAGTAAGTCAAAATGTGTTGTGTGTAACTGGGTCAATCAACGCTAACAGATATTGAAGAGCTTACATATCTATTAAAACAAGCAAACATAATTATAGAAAATACAAAACACCTAGTCGGGGACTGCAAAAATTATTAATTTTTTTTAATGTCTTTTTACTGGCTTTCATTTGATACCCATATTTCTATGGTAAGGAAAATGTGCCATTATTTAAATGTATGTTAATGTGATAGTGACATATCACTATCACAATTTTGACGAATTCAACGACACCTCATATGTCAAAAACTGTCCAGCCGTTTGGGCTGTAGAGCGTGCCAAACAATTCTACATACTTACATACAATCATACTCTCGAAAAATATAACCCTCCTTCCGCAGTCGGGTAATTAATAATGCAAAACTGAACAGTTATTAACATCTGAAGTGCACAGCAACACATTGCAAGCTTTATCATATCCTTAACCGCTTTAGAGGTACATGCAAGTGATCTCGTTTACATTTTCTCATGATCTCGATCAATCTGCACCATGAAAGGCAATTTGGCTCGTCGCTAGACTATCTAGGCACGTATAAGGGACACGAAACAAATCGTCCAAGACCACGCCTCCGGCCTACGAGATCTCGAGATCGAAATTAAAATGGACGCCCCGACTCGATCGATCATTCCGATTCTTTAATACAATGCCGTATTATTTTCGCAGACGCAATTTGCCGACGGACATGTGACGAGACGATTCATAAACTTCTTTGTGCCACGAAATTGCATCGCAACAAAAGACTGCAGTTAGATTAAGAAAGGATACAGCTGATGGTTTTTATAACGTTGCATTTTGATATTAATATGATGGGACTTGGAACCGGGATCGCAAAAGGCATGTGTGCGCAAAAGTTTTATTTTTCTTTGAAACAATCCCAATTTGTATTTTGGTACACTCATATCTTCTTTATCTTGAGTTCCGTGTGTGAGCAGTACTGAGCTTTAAAACCTAACTTTAATTATTCAGCTTTATACAACTACCTTATGATTTATATAAATATTATTATAGGTACTCGTTTTATTTCAAACTGTATGGATCATGTATTCCATAATCGTCTAATTCAATATTAATATCTTTTTTGTGCTTACAAGTTAAATGTTACATAGGTTGGTACTATTTTACTAGCTTAGTTCTTGTCGGTAGAGTCTTTTCCGTCATTCTTCCTTTATGCATTTCTCTTAACCTCCTGTTCTGACACGATACGACGATTTATCTTTTCCTTTATTTGCTACATGTAGCTTATTCTTTGTCGTCATCTCTTCCTTCTTCATAAAAAAATGATGGAAATAATAGAACGTAGAATAGAACGAGTGTTGGGACATTTGATTCGATTGTGTATATATGAAATTTTTAATAGATCAAATAAATCTCTACCTAAAGGGTTAATAAAGTTTCAGATAATGAGATATCATCAAATCCGATATTTTGGATATTATTTCATATTACTTAGGCCTAATTCTTGCTTATAAAAATGCAAGAAACGTAATTCGCTGCATAAAACGAAAAGACAAGAATGGCGTGCGTGTCAGTGCCAGCTAAACAACCGAAATATTCACCGTAATACGACCCATTACAGTAATGATGATGGCATGGGAGCTTCCTCATTTTGCGTCTTTGGAAGCCTAATTTATTTATATTGCCTTGTTTTAGTTTTTGGACGCTTCCCCATGCAATACCGAAAAAACAGATGACAACATGATTTTTCAAATATAATTTAGGTAAGCCAAGAAGGCTAAAAAAACTGAAATGCAATATTCGAATAAAACATCTGGCTATACTCATAGAAATACTCGTATATTGTGCAACCACAACCACAATACAAAATCACAAACAAGTGAAAGTCACAAGCAAAAAATGTTCAAGGACCTGCATATTGACACTTTCAATTTGGCAAAAATAAGTCATAAATCGTTGCCATTCGATGTGGTTAAAAATCTGCAATATCTCAGGTAGACCTTTGTCTATGGACGTTGAAGTGGCCACAGATAACAATAAATTTTGTGGCCGGCGCTCTTTGATTTATGTGAAAAATGAGCGTAAATTTTGGGTTAACTGGGACCCAGGGCGGGTCAGGAGTCCCGATTAGATCCATTGCGCCTATACGGAACACGTATTTTAGAAGTGATTTAACCAGTGTCTAGTCAGGAAATCATGTTTTTGCCGTCGTGGTCATTTTAATGGTTGAATCGTTGGCATTTTCCTTCAAAGTAGGTAATGATTATGGTAAGTGCTTGTATGATGGTATTAAATTAAAGTTGAATAGTAACAATTTACGATTGACGCCAGAATTCGACGATGACTAGACATTTTTTACCAAATAAAAAACGAAGTATTCCATTATTAATAGTCGCCTGTAAAAATAAAATTTGCTTACAACAGACATTTTCACATCTTACTTCATGCATGATTTTATTCAACGAGATAACATTTAAAAAAATACTTCAGTCCATTTAACACTTCGAGGGTATTCTTGCAGAACAGAATAAGTACAAATTTCTCAAGAAATTTGTTATGTACATTGCCTTACTTAGTTTTTTTTGGTTTTTTATCTAGCAAAACCATGTCGTGTTTAGTTACACGTGTGGTAACACCTACTTCTTCGAGATCTCTGTCCTCTATATTATATCCAATCCAATGCACCAGTCAAAATAATCTTTCCGCTCGTCATTTTGATAACCACGTCAACATTTTCTTTGCATCTTTTACACCCAGCACACGTTCTATTCATAATGCCAGTTATTAATCTATCCACCGGCACAGTAGTTAAAAATAAAGGCAACGATTGCCGCCTACACGGTGGCATTCATTGGCTGTCAATACACCGAGCGGTATGATTTACGCGCAACCCGCAGGGCACTCTCGCCTCTTCGTGTCAGATAGAACCCGATAGGGTTGTTAACTAAAGCTGAACAGTGTGACACTCAAATTCAATGTTTATTTAATTTGGTAATACTTAACTGAAATTGATTTTATTTTTTATTTAAACTATACATTTCACGTTTAAGATGTTTAAAGTCCATCCAGAAAATAAGATTACCTTATTGAAAATCATGAAATATTTTGTTTTTAGTCAATTTATTTTTGTAACAAATTACAGAAAATCATAGAATTTTAGTTATGTAGGTACTAAACTATACCGGCGAACATAGTTTTATGTGTAATTGTAATCAAATATTACTGTTGCAGCTCTGAAACTAAAATGAACATCTTTTTTTTTTTTTAATTTATTGTTACTAAGAAAGAATACAAGTTTTACAAAAAAATAAATCTGCCAAACTGCTTCACAGTTTGTCGGCAGAGGTTCTCGTCCTTAGGTACTAACAATAAATAAGTAGGTATATTTCATGGTAAGTGTTTATCACTAATTTATAACTAACATATTACATTAATTTACACTACAAGTAAGACGTTAAATTAAAATAACTTAAAAATTGTTTATTCAAGAAAACATCGTTACATTTTTACGCCGAGATTTCTAAGTGAAGTGACCAATGATAGGTACTTGTGACGGGAATGTCTCGCTACTTCCCAGACGGTGAATAACAATATTTATTAAGTAATACATACAAACAGTTTAACAGTGAGTGCTTAATCTAATCTAGATATAAATTTTAGATTTTATTTATATTATATTTTTAAGGTTTTTAGTTTAGTGTTAGTTCTAGTATTTATTATTTTTGTAGTAGTAGTAGTATTATTATAAGTTACGTATTTTTTTTATCAATTAGTGACAATGACAGGTAATTAATTTATCTAGCTTTAAGTATCTAGCGTGAGTGTCCTTGTGTGTGTGTGTGTGTGTGTGTGTGTATATGTGTGTATATGTATATTATCCTGTTTTTTTTTTTTTTTTTTTTTTTTTTTTTTGCAAACTAAATAGGTAGTAAACGTTAACATTATTTTACACAGAATGTAACTAACTTGATAGGTACTACGCTTAATGATAATTATTAAACAACATCACATACATTACTCCGATCCCCGACCGGGAATCGAACCCGGGACCCCTAAGACGGCGTCACCCCGCAAACCGGCGCGCGAACCACTCGGCCACGGAGGTCGTCAATTATAAAGCGTAAAAAGCAGGGCGGAGGGTAGTGTGGCGAATTTGACATTTGCACGGGTGACCTTGCGGGAGATTGCCATGTTATGGGCATAGTGAGAGATAGTGTTTCTTAAGGATGTTCTTCATTTGGTTTTTAGACTGAACATCATCAAGCAGTTGTTGGGGTAATTCGTTGTAAATTGTAGGGATTATCCAGCACCTCGTGCGTTTGCCGTAGTAATTCTGCACTGTTGGTACTTCTAACTTTTTTAGCTTGGATTGCCGAGTTGGGTAGTTATACTCTCGTTTTGTTTTAAACTCGCTATTATTATATTGATCCAGTAGAAGTCGTATTTTAATTTTGTAGTCAATAGGTATAATTTTGCATATATTGTGTAGTTTTTCATATTCATGATTGCATTCTCTTTTTACATTTTTATTTACTAGTAACTTTAAAATTCTAGTTTGTAATGACTTGATTTTATTTATATAGCTTGGAAACGTAAGCCCATAACTACTCAACCCGTAATCAATAGTCGCTTCCGCGAGCGCGTAGTAAAGCATGTAAAGTATACCCTTATTTACCATGAACTTTAAATAATATAACCTACCCATTATACCACGCAACTTAGCACAAACTCGGTCAACCTGGGTATTCCATACAAAGTGTCTGTCAACAGTTAGCCCTAGGTATTTATAAGACGAGACATATTCTAGGTTCTGGCAACAACAGCTGTTCGAATTAGTGTGCAGGCATTCATATGTATGACCTTTGATTAATATATTTATTTCTTTATGGTGGCTATATGGAGATGAGATTACCATGCATTTTGTTTTTTCTATATTAATAATTATACCATTGTCATGTGCCCATTTTATGATGTTGTTAAAATCTTGCTGAACCGCATTTCGAATAGAGCCTTGGTCTCTTCCGCAATACATCAAACAGGTGTCGTCGGCATACATATATGTAGTACATGACCTAATTACATTTATCATGGTGTTTACATGTATTATGTATCCGACGGGGCCAAATACAGACCCAGTCGGTACACCGTACTTTATGTTTCCCTGGCCACTATTAGTTCCTACTACATTTACCTCCAGAGTTCGGTTTTTGAGGTAATTTTGGAACCAAGACTTTACTGGTCCCCGTATACCACACTCGTCCATTGACTGCAACAAACCATCGTGATCAAGAGTATCGAATGCTTTTTTGAAGTCGATAAATATAACCAAAGCTATTTTTTTATCATTCAGCGCATTGTTGACATCATCTGTAAAATTTGAAAGTGCCATAGCAGTATTTCTTTTTGGCCTGAAACCATATTGTACGTCTGTAAGTATTTTATGTTCTTCAAGAAACTTGGACAATTGGGCTACAACTAATTTTTCTGTTATTTTATTTAATACATTTAGTATGGCAATGGGTCTATAGTTCGTGTATTCTTGATACGATCCCTGTTTGTAAATTGGTCTTATTATTGATTTTTTTAGTTCAGACGGATATGTGCCATTTTTCAAACAAAGATTTATAAATTTGGCAATAAGAGGACTGATGTTTTTCTTTACCGATTTTAGGTCTAAAACTCTGATAAGATCTGATCCCGGTGATTTGTTGCAGTCTAGCCTGTCTATTGTCTTGGATACATCATCAGATGATACTGGTACAAATCTGAAAGAGACACACGAATTATTGGAATAATCCTGTCTGTTCAGGAATTGTTGGTCGCATTTGTGCTTAATTGTGTCAATTTCTTTTGTAAATATTTCGCAGAACTTATTACATACTGTTTGCGGAGTTTCCGTTCGCAACATATGTTTTTGAATAATTGAATCTACAGACGTCTTACTTCTACCTATCCAATTATTAATTTTGCTCCATATTTTACGCATATCTCCATTACACCTATTTATTTCTTGCATCCTATATGTATTTCGAGCCTTACTTATTAATTTTTGTACCTTATTTCTATATTTTGTATACTCTAATCTTAAACTTCTATTAGTAGGGTTACTTTTCCAAGTCCTAAATAATTTATCTTTAACATCTAACATATTTTTTAAGGTATTTGTTATCCAAGGTTGGCTTTCCCTTTTTTTCGTGTTTAGGTTAACGGTGGACTCATCATATATTTTACTAAAAACATTTCTAATAGAGGTATACAGCGCTATGGGATCATCAATGTTCATTAATTGCGCCCAGTCATATTCATACAATTTTTGTTTGACTATTTTATTATCTAGTCCAGTTTTTAAAGTCGCACGTGATATTAGTTTATCAACAGATAGCGATATTCCCGTTAGGTAGTGGTCTGCCACCTTACTTGTGAGTACATACGCGTTGACCTCGCTGATCTTGTCAGTCCGCACGAAGATATGATCGATGCACGACGTGGTGCACCGCTCCTTGACAATAGCCTCGCGCGTCACGTCCCGCACTCCACATTGTAGGCCCCATGCCGATAAGGTGTCTAGATACATGTAGGATAATGTGTCCAATTCATTCTCCAATATGTTTATATTGTAGTCACCAATAATGAGTAAGTTTCTGGTGGTAGCAAGCTGTCTCAATATCTGATCCAAGTCTTTTATAAATTTCCCTTTATTTGTTCGCGGCGGTCTATAGCCAACAAGTACGTCTGTTTCGTAGTGACGCAATCTGAGATTGCAATGCATAAGCTCACAGTACTCTGATTTCGTGTTGTAGGTCTTGATCTGTATATGTTTTTTTGCATAAACTATAATACCTCCTCCTCGTTGATCGTCTCTCGTTTTTGAGTATATATCAAAGTTTTCTATGTTAAACAGAGCTACTTCGTCTTGTTTTATGTTGACTTCTGTTAAACAAATTATATCTATATAATCAATACTATCTTTTATTAACGTTAAAAACTCGCTGTAGTGTTTTTTTAGGGAGCATACATTCATGTGAACTATTTGTAAGGTATTCTTTTGGATGTTAATATAGTTGGTCCATGTTTTTATTTCTTCAAATTTCGTGTATTCGATATCTTGCAATTGTGGGTGTGGATCAGTATTAGAACACATTATATGGGTATATTAATTTATTTTATAGGTATATTAATTTGTAGCGTAACGGTATGTATTTGGTTTAATGGTATAATATAAGAAATACAATTACTCCTGTTCAATACCGCTTAACAATGAAATAATATCTTTTTCTGAACGAATCTGGTATATCTTTTTGTTCTCGTCATCTTTTCTTACTAGAACCCGTGCATTCTGAATCCATATATACTTGTAGATTGGTTTGAGTTTGGTTTTAGTTTCCCAAAAAAGTTGTCGCGTGTAGCGTGTAATGTGCTCATTTATATAGATAGGCGTGCTGCTATTGTTTTTGTAAATGGTATGATTTGTAATTCGCACTTTTCTGCATTTAAGCCATTCATATCGGGCTTCTCGAGACTTTAATGCCACTATTATTGGCCGGGTGACCTTACCGTTTTTGTCGCTACCGGTTTTCCAGACTTTGTCTATTTTTTCTCGGGGTAACTGTAGCTCATCTGCAAGAGTTTGAACAGTTTCCAGCACACTCTTCCCTTCTTGAGCTTCAACATTTATAAGTTCTATATTTAAGTCCAATTCTTTTTGTTCTAGTACGCATATGCGTTCCTCTAATGACATGTTATATTTTTCTAAATAAACGTTTTTCTGCACAATATCTTTTATTTTATTTTCTTGCGATTTCAACTTCTCAGTACATTCTCTGTTTGTATCTTCCATGTCTTTATATTTTTTGCCTAGGTAATCGAGTGACTCTTCAATATCTTCGTTAGTTTTTTTCAATTGATCGAATTTGTTTTTTATATCAGATATGTCCCTATGAAAGGAAGAAAAACGTTCATTTTGTTGTTCTTTAATATCGTTTAGCGTACTTAACATTAGTTTCATTTCATCGCGAAATGATTCCATCATTGAATTTATGGCCTTAGTTGAGCAGCATGATTTATTTGTTTCTTTTTGTGTTCGCGCCACGGATGTGTCACTATCAGAATCGTTACATACTCTTTTCTTCGGTCTAGGATTAACCCAGTCTCCCGGTATGGTTTGCTTGATGGCATGTATATTTGACTCCGACCCATATATCGCAGTTGTCAAGCCCGGCGGTGTTCGCTCCATTTAGGCCTAACTCGATGCGATGCGATGCACTCCCGCAAAAATAATGAGTAATCGATGGGCGGGGCTTAGATAAGCTCCAACTTGTGGGCGGTCACCTGCGCGTGCGATGCAGCCGTAACTATGCGTAATGATTGTATCCTTTTTCGATCTATCACTGCATCCCATATAACTGACTCTTTCTTAAAATAAGATTATGATACGGAGTAATATTAGCGAAAAACACGTCCGCACGATTCCGCACTCGACGAGAACTGATCTAAAAAAGTTTGTTTATTTGTTAAGTGACGAAGCAATAATTAAGGCATTTTTAGAATGATCAACCATTGTCAACCCTATCGACAATCATAAATCAATGCGTATCGGCTTCGGTACTCAACTGTCGGTCTGTCTACGCCGATCGCGACCCCAAAAAATAGCCTAGTTCTCTTAAGTTGCATTCTAAATATCATTGTTGCCTAATATTAAAGTGCTATTAATTTAATAGTGCTTTTACCATTCGGATCAGGGACTTGAGAATAATAAACTTTTGGTTGAAGTAAGTTTGACTATGATCGTGGATAACTGGAGGAAACATTGAAATCAAAGAAAATGAGAAGTTTTTTTTCCTTTGAATGACTAGAGTTTTGAAAAACATATTTTGAATCTGTTATATTATATGGACGTATGATTCTACCAGCATGTACGTATAAGCTGAGATTTGAACTAACGAACAAACAACTCGAAAGTACCTCAACAAATATACAAAACATATTCACACATCCTCCGACTCAGCTTATAAAAACTCCTATTATACAACTAATTCGGTCAGTGCCGAACAGCGCACAATAGTATCAAACGGGAGCCGCTCACCTGCCAACAAACAAACAAACACGTAATCCGGCAAATGCCAATCGATAAATCACTTTCGTTAAGGGCCGCCGCGCACTGGGCGCCAGGTAGGGTTGTCACTTTAAGAATAAGTGATAAAAAAGTCTATCGACTTAAAATTCAGTTATTTAAAAGATTTTGTAATACCTTTTTATTTTAAATAGTGCTGCTTTATTTTTGCCACCTGTATTTTCACGTTGCGCGTTTTCTACTTAGCACTGCGATAGAGCACTCTTTACGGCGTTTAGTAAACCAATTTCGAGTCAATGGTTGGAACAACTTCTAAATACTCCGAAATTCTCTTAGTTTCGTGGTCTGATCATCGACTTCACATTTTTCATTATTCGAAACTGGTAACCCTAATCCAAGCTTTTGTCCTAGAGTCCGTCGGCGCCGATTTTTATGGCAATTAGAGACACTTACCTGACACGCTGTGGTAATCCTATTAATGGAGCGAGGGAGACAGAGCACTAGATCAAAGGAAAGATGGCCGTGGTAGAAAAAGAAGGCTGCTTCGTGGGCGGCAGACAGTATTGTTACTGGCTAATGCTCGATCTTGAATGGAGGCCTAGGTGCGATGAGCGTGCCTTTTTCGAGTCTATCATATTAAAGTAAGGTTCAATAATGAGATAAAAAATAGGCTACTACAAACTTTAAAAATTACGATTTTTCCAGAGCTAAAAACCATAGGGTAAATAGGTATGTACCAAATCAATTTATTTGAATAAACAATAAAAAAAATTATTTTAAATCGACTTAATGATATCATCATTTCTAATTCCAAACAAGCCAATAGCTAAAAATATAATCGTAGAACAATCAAGCTCACTCAATATTTCAAAGCATCATTTATATGCGAACTCGCAACTCACACACCATAACGCGCTGCGTATAAACAATTTGCTCATTTAACGGTAGATTGTAAGCATACTTCCCCCATCCGAGAGAGATGTTGCCGTAAACTGATTTATCATATCAGCGAGTTCCAAACAAGCGTCATCTTACACGCATAAACCCCGTATCGTGGCCACAAAACATTCTCAACAATATGCACTAAAACTTGGAGCACATATTTGGGTAACGTACTTAGATCATCTTCCCTTTACACCCTCGACGGAAACGACGTAACTCGATCCGGCCCTGCGGGTAATTTCGAATCCTGGCTCTCGAGGTTAAGGTGCCTATTCGCTTGTGTGCTAAGCGTAGTTCTCGCCCTGGAAGATTCTTGAGTTCAGACATGCAAAAGCTGGTCTGAGACGAGGGTGTCGCGACGTATCGTGTTGTCCGGTTTCCGGACGACCGCGGGCTCCGGTAATTAACTAAGTTTCAGCACTACCCAGTTATTGATAAAACTTGCACTGCAGATACGGAGACTAGTCCTACGAGCTAATAGGTAAGATGCAAAAAGTTAACATTTGTTTACAGTACTAAACTGCTTCATTTCCAACTGCACGAAAAAATACAAGAACTTGATTTAAAACCAGATTGCAGTCATTCTTGATAACAATAATAATTACATCGCAAACAACTTTTTACATGAAGCAGCAATTTGTATTGTTTAACATATCTGGCATGTGCAAAACACGTCCCCAACGATGCTCGAAACCGCAAATAAAGCCGGAGATTATAAATCAAAGGCGTACATCTTAAGCTAAGCCGCGAAATCCGTTTAATCATCTCGCACGTTATTAATAACGGCTTTGAAATTAAACAATAAATTCAGCGGAGCTAATCGCGCGTCGCGGCCGCAACCAACGCCGCTGAGTCAACATTTATAGAGACAAATTGTTGCGCCACTAACATGGCGTCTACGATGTATTAATCTTAGCCCGTAGCCGCGGTCCGTAGCAGGGGGACGCTACGACACCACTCACTGCTACAGACTAAACACTTCCGCTACACAAACATTTTCATGCTACGAGAAAAACTTCAAACTTTTCTACGCTGTGATTCTGAACAGCTTTATTTATGCTAATGCTAATGTACCGCTGACTTGTTTAGGCACGAATGTCATTTGTATGATGCGAGTCATTATTTTAATGCTTATCAAGTTTAATTCTGTAACCTATCAATTTTTATGCTCGCCGGGCAATTGCTTTAGAATGTAAGGGTCGTTAACACTTCAGTAAGTGACATGATTTTCTATCATAACATTAAATTACCTCATGAATCATTATGATGTCATACATGTTTTGTTTAGCTTTGGAAGGACCGTTTCTTTTATTTTTGTAAGTGGTAGGATAGGACGTAAGTTTTATCACGTGAATTGCAGTCTCTTTTACTTTAATAAAAAACAGCACAAAAGACGTAAAAAAAGAAATCAATCCCGTGTTTAGCGATCGTTAAAAAAACAATTGACGTCCGACAAACGCTTCCGAAAAAATAAATTCTCCCTCACTTATTTAAGAAAAGCGCGTCACCCAAAGCAACTGGCCAGACAAACGACTGTTGACCTTATCAACGCGGGAGTGATAGGAGCGTTTCCCCCCCATTACGCCGCATGATGTATGGAGCGCGCGGTGGCGAATGCGACACAACTATTAGTGCATCCGTCATTAGTCACCGTCACAGCAACGCGAGAATCGGGGCCCGAGGCTGTATGATCCGTGTTGTCTTGGCCACCGTTTATTTTTTTCTGAAGATACTGGATTGTTTGTTGTTATGTTGAAGGAAGAAGTTTGCCGACGACCTACTGATAGTCAATAAGAAGATTGTTTTGTCTAAGTCCACATAGTAGTATATTATTATCCTTTTTCTATTTTAGTTAGCTTAGTAATGTTATGGTATATACTATACTAGTGGTTCCCCGCGACTTCGCCCGCAAGAGTTGGATTTTCCGTATAAACTTTCATCCCCCATTTCACCCCCTTAAGGTTTTTATATCGCGACAAAATGTAGCCTATGTCCTTTCCAGGGTCTCGAACTGAATCCATACCAAATTTTATCTCAATCGGTTCAGTGGTTTAAGCGTCAAGAGGTAACAGATAGACAGACAGACAGACACACTTTCGCTTTTATAATATTAGTATATGGATACTACTGCGACATGATCGAGTATCAAACTATTGCTCTTATATAAAAGTCACACCATATAACTTTTTAGAAGTCAGATGATACCATCTTACAATGGTGAATTTCAATAACCCTAGAAACTTTTTTCATGAAAATTGTACATAGTACTCATAAAAGGTGATATTTTGTAAATAAGTACCTAATCATTTGCTCCTCCACATTACACAACAAAGAAAAAACACTATTTAATTTTATTATTACCTATTTGCATCACGTCCGCCCATCTAAGGTTTATTCAAACTGAATACCTACTTATCTTTTATAATGTAACTTTGAGGTTTTTGCTATTATCTTTGTACAATCATGATTGTATGATGCCAAAATAAATTAAAACAATCTCAAATCACACTAGCTGGGTAACTATTTGCGGACATATTAGTAGACGTAGATAGTACCAACTTTGAAACAATGGAGTACCTCATAACAGGAGTACATAGCAGATAACACGAAAATATATAACAATAGAAAAAAACTGTCACCCGTCGATAGCATAATAGATGGCTCACAGCTCTTACAAGTGAATTCTCACATAATTTAATGAAACGACAGTCTTGTAATTAAACCGTACGTTATTGCTTCGAGATGATCATTAACAATGGCAATAATGTGACACGCTGTCCGCAGAGGTACGAGAGGCGTGAGGATTTACATCCTTAGACCTTGGGTAGGTAATGATAAGAGTCATAATCGTGTGCAGGGTTTCGTCTAGTGTGACATGGGGCTCGTCAGAGGGCGTTAATTTGCTAAGACCCTAATGAAAGCAGCGACTTACGCTGACGCCTCGGCGATCCCCGGCGCGATATCGTTCGCAAGAATCCCGCAGGAAATTGGCGTTTTCAGCCAATTCCAACTTGTTGGCGAACTCACGATAACATCGATCATGCTATTATAACTGACGGCCAGCTCTAAATACGGAATTTTACATGCTCGTGTTAAGTTTTAAAGTCATTAAAAACTTTAGTCACGTAAAAAATATGAAACGTCCATTATTTTTCGAGGAATCTGGAATCTAGATGCTTCTCACCATCCCTGCCACAACATGCAATTCTGTTTTTTTAATAAGCTCTAAAAAGTACATGTTACGCTCCGCAGTCATAACATCGTCGTAAAAGCTTATTTCATTGCGTTTACTACGAGTACCAACCTACCAAAAGTCACTATGTCTTAGGCATCAAAAATCATAACAAAATTAAATGTAAACCAAATCATATCACCCAGCCTAATTACCGACATTAATACGAGGTTCTTAAAAACCCAATGTCCTCCACCATCTTACAAAAAATCTTGTCGTTTAATTAACCACGCATGCCTGCCGAGATCACACCCCGATCGTAATATCGAGAGTGGCGATCGATCCGGGGGAATCACTCCGCGTTGGAACTAATTTGATTTTAGCATATTAAGGGGGGCACATCTAGATACGAGTGTAAGGAGCCCGTCTTCCACCCCGCGTAATAACGCAAATGATGTAAGGTGTGCCCTTAATATCCATCACGCGTCCCCGTATTTGCTTATCTATGGAAACACGGAAGTGTAAAAATTGTCGGGAAAAATGTAAGGGTTTCAAATGTTGTGTATGGAACACTTAAGATTATTAGTTCCTTGGAATTAGAGAATCGTTTTTGTGTTCAGGGATCGATACTATAATGCATAAAGTTATTTCAATAAAAATCTAACGTTAAAGAGTATTTTCGACATAACATTAAGCATGTACGAGGGTCAAACTGAAAGTTCTTAGAACTGGCCACTTATAAACAATATAATAAAAAAAATATTCTAAAATTTGAAAATAGAACTCTTTGACAATATTACTGAGTATATATTTCATTCATTTGTCATTTGTTTTACGACTTGGCGGCAAATTGAAAATTGTCTGTGTCACGTCAAAATGAATTTAACACGAGAAAATTTTCGTGCAATGATTTTTTATGACTTTCGATGTCATTTAAGTCAACAAGAAAGTTATGATAGACTACGATTGGCCTTTCACGATGAAGCCCCATCTCGTGCGACTGTTTACAACTGGTTTAATGAGTTTAAACGTGGTCGCACTAATCTCACTGATGATGTACGTGAGGGACGGCCTTCTACGGCGACGACTGAAAATAACATCTGTGTTGTGCGGCGTATGATAGAGACTGACAAAAGAGTGACCTATCAGCAGATTCGGACAAGCTTATGAGTCAAGTGCACAAAATCCTCCACGAACATTTAGCGGTCAGGAAGCTTTGCGCCCGGTGGATACCTCATAATTTGACTAAGGCTCAAAAACTCCATCGTGTGGATTGGTGCCGTAAAATGATTGAAAGATTTAACGGAGGTGACTCAAATGCTGTGTTCGACATACTAACAGGTGACGAAAGCTGGATTTACTGTTATGATCCTGAAACCAAAAGACAATCTGCTCAGTGGGTGTTTCCTTTCGAGGAGTTGCCAACTAAAGTGAAGAGAGATCGAAGTGCGGGAAAAAAAATGGTGGCCTCGTTCTTTGGAAGGATAGGTCATTTCGCAACAATTGTGTTAGAGGATCAAAAAACAGTTTCTGCAGAATGGTACACTACCAATTGTTTGCCACTTGTCTTGGAAAAAGTTCGAGAGAAACGACCTCGCAGTAGGATCCTCCTTCACCACGACAACGCCTCGTCGCACACCGCCAAGCGAACGATCGACTATTTGGCGACATCAAACGTTGAATTACTGGGTCACCCGCCGTATAGCCCCGACCTCGCGCCTTGTGATTTTTATTTATTTCCAAAAATTAAAGAAAAACTTAAAGGAAAGCGGTTTATGAATGCTGAAGAAGCGGTGGCTGCGTATCGCGATGCCATTGAAGAGACCCCTAAGGACGAGTGGGCAAAGTGCTTTTCCCAGTGGTTCCATCGCATGCAGCGGTGTATTGACGTCAATGGACAATATTTTGAAAAGATATAATAAAACTAATAACTGGCTAATGTAATCAGTTTTTGATTTTCTAAGAACTTTCAGTTTGACCCTCGTACCTATATATATTTTTTAAGTTTGATCATAAGAATTCGTCTTCGGTTTTGAAGTTTCCAACCCAAAACTAACCAATTTATACAATAATAAAATATTTTAATAAGCTTGTGGAAACAAAATTACGCCACATTTTCAATGTAAATAAATGCATGCAAGTTTTAATACCTCGCGGAGCGTATCGGAAAATGTTTATCAGATCCAGTTACGCAACAAAAGCGCGATTACTCGGTGGCAACAAACTCATTTAACTTTACGAATCTCCCCGCTCAAAAATTTCCTCTTTAAATACATCCCCGTTTCGATTTCATTGTCCTTCCTGCCTTTTTACGATACATTTATTTTATTTATCAAAATCCGCGGATTATTCCCGCTCGTTATCGCGTCGATATCCGTACCTTGAAAATACTGCGCCAGTTGGTAGTTTCGGGAAGAAAGGTGTGGTACAGTCATCGGGAAGTGCGGTACGGAAATAAATGTAGGTACAGAAGGGTAGATAAGTGCGAGCGTGCAAATGTACCGGCCTGAGGAGGTCTCAATCGGATGCCGAGCTACATAAATAAGACTGGATGAAAGTGTCCTCTCTTATCTCTCGCCGCCTCTCACTTTTGTGCTTGTTGAAATGCACATCAAAGGGATATGTTTAGTGAAGACGACCGTGTCTGTATTCTTCAGTATACGAGTACGTAAGTTGACGAGTGATAAGAATGTTGCTTTGGGCTGTCCTTACTTTCAAATTGTATTTTAAAAATACATTGATTTTAGTTCAGTAAAACTTCTAAATACGACTTTAGTATCGTGAACAACTTATTGTTTTCCGATAGCTTATATTTATCCTGTGCCTATAGCTCGTTTCAGGTATTTATAATTCGGTGCTGTAGTGTTTCCTTTATAGGTAGTTAATCGTACCCAGTAACAGAAAGTACGTCCGTAAAAGTCCTGTGCACGAAATTACCACTGCTGCTGATGCAGTATTTTAGTTCTTAAAAACGCAAACCACATTGACCCACTTATCCCTCCGCACCTAAGCGTCCGCATTTAGCGAGATGTTGAAGCAATTCATCTAAAGAGGCCTCCGTGGTTGTTTATCGAACCGCGAAGCATTTGTAATCGTTTAATACCCCCAATTCTTTATCAGCGGGGGTCGGATTTACCCCCTAACGAACGTTACGTATAACTTGATGAAATCTATCTGATTATCTCTTCCACCTAAGTGTTTATTTGTGTAAATTTTTACTTAATGGAAATTAAGGATATACAATTTTATAATGTATGTATCTATAGTATTATTTGTCTATCGTACCATACTTACATCATCTTTTTCTAAAATGTCTTCAATTAATTTTTATTTATCGCCAGGACCCAGCTTCGCACAAGAAAGTAAAGTCAACGCAATAAAATTTAAGGAACTGCAGCCATCACTTGAGCAGAGATCGCATTCTAAAGTGAAATGGCCCGAACGATACAAACTAAGGCAGGCTCAATAATGACGTCATTTGCTTATCAGCTGACCATTACCGAAAATCGAAGGGTACATTACGCACAGTCCGAAACGCGCGAGCAGCACCGGAGCCAATAAAACCTTATCGAACTGCTCCCATTCAAAACTGTCAATATTCATTTAAAAAGAAGACATAAATTCGTCCCATTTAAAAAAATAAAAACATTCCGCTCTTATCGTGTTCGATTTTTAAATAACGGCGCCATCGGTAGCCAAGGTTTTGTCCCCGCTCCCCTTTTCAGGGAGGAATTTCTTTTTGGCAATTTAAAGGCGAGCAGATAATAAAAGGGCTCTAACTGCCCCGATCGCGCCCTAATGAAAAGTTCAAATCTCCTCATTCCTGTACCAATAACTTCCTGATCGAAACCATAAGAGCTATTTCAAATAAATATGCTCTATCAGTATCGGTACCTTATTATGTAACATGTTAAGTACGTTGCTGAAGACAATTGCCTAGTTTATATCAACACTTCCAACTCAAATATGTTTCTTTTTGCAGTGTCCTGGCTTTATTATAACGGAGTAATAATTACCCTAATTACCTACACCAAGACAGCAAAATCACTCTTATCTATTCTCCTATAAGGATAACTTTTAGACCAACATTATACCACCAGTAAGACAGGAGTAAAAGGACTATATATACATATTTACTACTTCTTCCTTGCAACATGCAAAATGAGTAATTGAAACTAAGTCAACAGGACTTGTGGCTGATCCCGGATGGGCAGCACTTGACCCAGTTGGTAACCGGGAGCTAATCGAGAATCGATGGGGCAACGACCTGGTGACATTCGACACCTAATGCTCAATTGACTATTTTAAACTAAAAAAACAAAAGCCTATCGGGTAAAAGCGTTAATCATGGAAAAGGTTTTGATTTAATCATTTGTAAGTCAAAAGTCACCGGCTAGGTGGGATTCACACAAAGAGTTCTAGTTAGTTTACATGAGAGATATCTAACTACCCTACTCTGTAGCTTTCAATCTTTTCTTATACTTACTTGTAAGTCGTACGTCCAGACGTGAAATTTAATTGACCAAACACAGGACGATCTTTGCGCGTATATAAAATCCTCACCTCTACAATTACTTGTTTTCTGCTGGGGTACATCGAATCATTTCGGTGATTTGCGTATTTGCTAATTAATTGTAGTGTACATAGGTAGAATTTTATTTTCTTCGAACCAATAAAAATTTAAACATTCTGAACAAACATTTAATTTAAAAATAATGTTTTTTTTTTACTTTTCGTGTCCACAATAAGTGTAGCCTAGCCCAATAAGAGTTTCGTTGTAGTACTTAGGTAAAACTTAGACCGTTACCAGAGGTAGCGAAAACTGCTGAATTTATATTTATTACTATTGGCAAATTTTGGTGGGTTTAAAATAGGAATCGTAGCTGATCCCGGACGGGAGCACTTGACCCACTTCAGCTGCACTGGGAGCAAATCTAAAATCGATGAGCCAACGACCTCGCGACGCGATGTTCAGATCTCTCGCGCCGACTCCCGCGCCATGCAACCCTGGATCTATGCACTCTATGCAATCAAGGAGCTTGTTTTATCCCAATGCAAGGCAAAGGCCTTCCAGTAGAAAAAGGGCAGTGTCCACTCTCCGCGATTATGAGCAGTTGCTTTTCAAAATTAAATCAAATTTCACTTACAAAAATTAATCGACTGTGTCATCCGGTAAAAAACTTGCAAAATAATTGCTTAAGTTATAGAAATATAATAAGTTGCTTTTCAGTCTTTTTTTGCAAAAAAAAATTAAACGCAAGACAACCAACTTGGTAACTAGAACCGTATATGAATTTGCTAAGAATACGGAACTACACTGAGTTACACCCTTGTGCTCTAAATAAAACAATACTTTAGTTTTTTTTTAACATTAGTTTGAAACCAACGAAGGGTCTGACATCAAAAATGGAAGAGTTCTAATTTCAGTTGTAGGTTTAAACTTAAGTTTTTATACAGGCGTATTACCGGATTTGATAAACCATTGATTTCTTATCGAAAGACATTATAATTTAGCTGTCAATATTACATACGAATTTAATTATATAAAGTAATTATTGTCTAGGTGTAGGTATTCAAAACTGTTTGAAATGAATGAAACATGAACAGAAAAATGTTATTCAAACTCAACTCATCGAACATGAATTTAAACGAAATAGTGTTCTTTCATTGTCCTACAGTAACAGTTCAAAGCTAGTAGTACTATTTATAAAGTTTCCTAAAGCTTTACTACCTTGCTTTTCCTATACGTAGCCACGTGTAGAATAGTTTGTTACAATAATTTGGTGCCGCACTCGGCTTTTTTTCCGGCCATTCCCCTGCCACGTGGTGGCTAATTGCCCAGCTGCCCCAAACGTGGGTTTTCCACTCAAACAAATAAAAATTATATTCGTTACAGAAGGCATCTATTCTTGATAGAGGTTTTAATTATGGCCACGCGCTTCCTGCGGGCGATTTATAATTTTGTAACGTTTGTTATTTAGGTTTGTTTTTAACGAGGTTTATGTCTGCATTTTTATCACGATACTCACGAAAATATCCAAAATTTTATAGGAACTTACTTTATACATACACTTTATATTACATTAAGTAAAGGTAATGGTAAAAGCTTCTCGTTCTTTTACTAAATCATAAAACCGTAAGAAATCAAACAAGAACCCTACATGAACATAGTGAATATGTTAATACTTTGATGTAGTCGTTGAAAATCAACATGTGTGGGTAAGCAGCGAGCGCGAACAACTTGAACACGCCGCCATACTGTTTCAACTCCAGAATTATGTACACAGTCGTGTCCTTTCTCGGAACCCGGGAACCGCGTATTCGAATTCCTGTATGGAGTAGAAATACGGCTTTATAGGAGTAAAATCATACTTTCTCCACGGAGTTGCGGGGGAGCGCGGCACTAATGACCGCGGGGGGCGAGGTATATACTTACCTACACGTATACACGACAACCACACTTTATATTGCGTTTAGCAGGCTGCCTACCCACACTCCTGGCACACACACATACAACCTCGGGCAAGGTTTGTGTTTTTTTAGTTATTATTCCGACGTGCACTATTTTATTTCTGACGTTACAGAACTTGTGGTTAAGGTTGGGGATGCGAGTTTTGTAAATTACCGGAGAACGGGGGTATTGAACCTTGGCTGGCAGACTGTGTTTATGTTCCGTACAATTCTTTTAAAGTACATACCTACTTTTTTTACGGGCTAGAATTATGGAGTTAAGATGGAAAGTTTCCTATTCAACCCTTTTCTTTTGCTCGTCTCTATTAAACGGATTATTGAACGAATTCCCGTTTTCACTACCCCTTTACAAAATCACGATCTGCGTGTAAATTATTTGATATTCTTGTTTTCTATGCCAGCTCATTAAGTCACCATTACCGCATTTACCACACAGAAGCTGCTATTGAAATGTCAATATCGACCCACAGAGCACACATTGAGCCATCTAACTTTGACCAATTAAAAAAACCTGTACCAAATTCGGCAACTCACGGGTCGGTATACATGTGCGGCAGAAGTCACCGAAACTGCTGACTCAGCGACCTGTGTCAAATCTCGATGGACACCAGCCGACCCGGTGTTTGGCACATGCGGAAATGTAATTAAAACTATGAACGTAGCTACTGATCATTTTGGATCAGCACATACAGAATATCGCGACTACTCTTATAATATAAATAATACACAACATAGGTACGTGGGCGTCCCGTGTCGTATCAGGAGGTCAAGAAAATGGCAGATGCTAGGGAAAGATGGAAGAAACTCCACCGACAACAGGACTAACTCTTAAATAAATAAGCCGAATATTGAAAGACGATCATCTTCTTCGAACCCTTAAACTTTGGAAGTCGTGATTATACTTACATACTTTTAAGACTTGCTAATAAGGAGCTGAACAAGCAATTTTCCAAAAATATAATTACGCTAAAACGCTTGGACTGGGCACATTTATATACCGAGAAAAATCTAAATATTAAATTATGTTTTATTTGTAAACCAAATGGTTTTTAAAACGGCATTCTCGTACATAAAAGTGCCTTGAACAATGTTACATGCGAAATGCCTTGTCCTGTAGACGTGAAAAAAGCGTATTAAATATGAAGCAGCGAACAACCTCCATATGGAGCAAGACTGGCTCAAATGTAAATATGCGATATCCAAATTGTTATTGGAATAACGCATCATCCATCAGACGCCGCGCCCGTCACTGGGGTGAAAACATTGCATCAGAGCAGGATAGATAGACGGGCTGCGACTAGCTCGTGAAAGGGATGGGGAGTAAATTTAGAGAATTTGCATAATCTTCTCGGGTACTTTATCATAGAACCACGTGGCAGTGACTAGTGCAGTCGAGGATTACGCGGCTCGAGATTAAAACGGCACTTCTGAACTTCTCGTCACGGTCTGCGACGATGATGTTAGCGTCGCCATTATAATATAAACAAGTGCAACCCCAAATACTTTAATGGAGAAAAAAGACCTTATGTTTTGGATAGCAAGAGCAAAGCCAATATTAAATGTTAACTTATTAAGCATTTTTCACTTTGTAATTTGGCGTGATTTAGCATATGTGTAATTGAAATCAAACATTAACTGTCACAATCGAATTACTAAACTTCGAAAGCCGTAATCAGTTCTACCAAATGCAGCTGTCTTTTTGAACGTTCAGTACTCGCTCACTTGTATAGTAAGGTTAAACGAGATCTCAGATCAGACGTTATACTGTCGACAGCGATGTGCTCCAATAAAATTCAAAAGCAACATTCCGATTTAAAGCCCATCCGAATCAAAGTAACAAAATTTGAGTCTTCTATATGAAATGATAAATATCACACCGCCCGGCAGGATCGCCCAAAAAACGCTTAACTTGTCCCAGTACAAAGGGAAAAAGCCAGCGTCTTCCGTTCGAAGAAAAAATGTTCGCGAGGGATCCCGGCCTTCATTTATCATATTCCATATTCATTTATTCGTCAAGTTCTGGATTCATTTATTCGTCATGTCTTGATTTCGTCTCATTTATTATTAAAAATGAACTGTCCGGAGCAGGAACACGACATCGGCCCCGGGCCACTGTTTCAATCTTAGAATAATTTCATGCTGAATTAGGTCACGGAGAAGTTTTTGTCTTTCAGTTCGGAGAAGCGAAATAATGATCCCGTATAATGAATCTCGTGAATCGCCAGGTAGGTGTTGGATTTCAGCGAAAGTTAATGGTTCGACGAGTTTCTTTTATTTATTTTTATTGCTTACCATTAATTTGAATTACGTATCGAGCTGGCAACAACACTGAAACTTTCTTATAACAAAAACACCTGACTTTTAAGCACTGTAAATAACACTTGTCAAAAACACCTTACTGTTCTGCACTCAGAAAGCACGAACTTGCTTTTGAATTAGTATATTTTTATTAGTGAGCCAAATTAGGTATGGTTAGAGCCAGATATGGTTTTTAACAATCTTTTTCATCATAAAAAGTACACGAAACACGGATGTTTCCAAAGCTATTTTTTATTAGATGGAAAATTCTAAAATTCCGGTTTCCAAAGTTTAAGTAATTAAAGTTTTAATTGTTATGAGATGACATAATATCAATAGTATGATTTCTTACCAAATTTTTCAGAACCCTACATGATTTAATTTGGTACAGGATGCACCAAACGCCCTATATGCCATATTTATTCTTGAGGGGGCTTCAAGGTTTCGGAGTAACCGATTACCGATATCTCTACACACCTCCTGCATCCAGGCCCTGGTTGTCAAAGTAGGACGTGGTGGGAGCGAGGTCAAAGGTACGTAGGAACAGTGACGCAAGGTCGGCGGTCAGCGAGGCCGGGACGTATCGCGGGATCTCGGGCCATGATGGATTGCGGGACGGGCGCGGGACATGATCGCGGGGGCACTGATTTGTAGACTCCTGCGACTTTTAGTACTTACTTATCGTTGTAATCATCATCATATCGGTTGTTTTTGTGTATCTAATGTAAAATTGAAGTTAAAAAAATATTTGGCTGTATAAAGGTAGAAAATGTTAAAATTACAGCTAGGCATGTTTATACTTGCAGGTCAAGGTATGCATTGAAATATTGTTCATTGACATAATAGTAATAACCTCATGCATTTTGGACTACTTGTTTGAAAAGATATTGCACAATAGAAAAACAATAACCCCTTTACTTATAATGATTTTGTGACATTGCTTTAATACTTGATTTATATGAGACAAATGAGATTTTTGCCTCCATTATGTCACGTCACCTATATGTCATTAATTCCAAATTAGTCATCTCATAAATAAGCAAGTGTCAAAGCGTATTTTCATCCGATGCAAGGCATCAGCACCTTTCCAGACCTAATGTAACAAATATAATGTGTCCTCCTAGCCGAATTTCGACTACAGTGGCCAATCAACTGAGATTAGCTGATTGCGCGTTAGATATTATACGAGTAGTGCACAAGTGTGTGCACAATACACAGGTGAACTCTCTTTGTTTCTTTACTCTCTTGGTTCCTTTACTCTCATAATTATTCGGTGAAACGGCAGTTCGACATGACCGTAAAGAGATCAGGCGCAGGACCAACGGCTTAACGTGCTTTCCGAGGCACGGGAGTGTTAACACCACCAACTTCCTGACTCCGGAGCTGTGTCTGAGTTATTTTAAGACAGAAACACCCAACACTTATCGGCCCAACCCGGGACCTCGTGGATAGTACCCAGCGTGCTGACCACTAGACCAACGAGGCATTCATAATGTAACATTACTTAACTATAAATCATTATTCATGACCCTTTAAATTTATAAACTTTTTGTACTTAAATTTTTGGATTTATAAAATTATCATTGTTTTTTTTTAATTATTATTATTTTATTACATTGTGTCCCGCTCGCTATCTCTACATATAATGAACTTGGCAATTGCTAACTTTTAAAGGCCGCCCGTGATACAAGCATTAAAGCCTAGTACGGGGACCGCTGTATAATCTTTTGTCAAATATAAAATAAATAAATTAATTGTTTTCCACAAACAAACCAATTACTTAGCCCCAAACTTAGCGTGAGCTTGTGCTATGGTGACTAGGATTACAGATAGACATACTTATATATGTCGCAGGGATTTTGTCAAAGACGTGATATTATAATTTCACCAGTGAAATTATAATTACACTGAATATTGTCAATGACGACTGGTTCGTATTATTTAACGGACACTTTTCAGTGATATTGTAATTTCATTGGGCTGCAATAGTGTTATTATAATAAACCTAGATTTATTATGAGTTGAGTTTGTGGTGGGAGCCCCGCGTGTTCTGATTGGTCAATTGAGTTAATTAGTGGCAATACACATTTATAAACATTGGAGCGGGCCTTTTTAAATATCAGTTCATTACATATTTTTGGTGTTTTTATGAGGTATTTAGTTGATCATTCTAGTCAATATCTTCAAAATGAGTGATCGTGAGCATTTGGAAGTGTTCAATACTTGTAGTTCAGTTGGTAAAAAAAATAGACCAATCAGCGATCGCTTTGATAATCTAACGGCTTTCTTAAACCAGTGTTATTGTTAAAATATCACTTCCTTTCAATTTCACTGTATCGGTCTAGTGAAATTATAATGGCACTGAAACTAGCCAGTTAAATTGTAAGTAATGCAAACGATTGCCAATAAATCAGTGTAATTATAATGTCACTAGTGAAATTATAATATCCCTGCGACATATACATTTATAAACATCCATGACTTAGGTGCAAACGCTCGTGCTCATTACACAAACATAAAAAAATATGTTTTATGCAATCAATATTTTTAATTTTGATTTACATTGTTTATCTTATTAACAGAGCTGTGGGTTTAGTGCATTCCTGCATTGACCGGCGCACCGCGGGATTATCTCGCGTGATAGATGAGGTGCGGGACGCGCGCGACGCCTCTATTAGCGCGCCGCGGGACGCCGCTACCGTTTGGAATATTGATTGCCGGATAAATAATTACATTTGCCCATTGTGCTTTATGAACTCGTTATTTTGCTCGGCTGATTGACTTGCCATTAGCTGCTTGTGAGGTCTTAGGAGTTTGAAGCTTAATTTTGAGGTATACCTACGTAACAGTAAAAAGCTTAAGCGTTGAAGTGTAACAGTAAAAGCTTAGACCCACTTGCGCACGTCCGGATTAACTAATCTAGATCTGTTCTAGGCCTGTTATCTGATTTGAAAGCCCACTGGCTCAAGTCCGGGTTAGCTAATCCGGTCTTGCGGTAGTGTACCGTGTGGATTAGCTAATCCAGCCTTGAAAAATTCCAAAAAAGCTAATCTGGACTTGCGCAAGTGGGGCTTAATAATGTACGTAATTCTAACATCTACATAAGGTTCAGCCATATTCTATGTAGTTCGCAAGGACCTCTGGTTTCTTCCTAACTATGCTGATCTAGTGCTTGGGCCTTCATTTGCTTTTCATCTAAAATCAACGGTATTGACATTAAAAGTGGTATTTCTGTCTTTAATTGAATAAATCTGACTTCATTATTAAGTGTAACCTAATAAAAAACCCCAACCATATCCCGCGAAACCGTCCCGATCCGGGCAGGGTCGGTCACTGTATGACGTATGTAGTGGCGGACCAACGTAATGCGCTCATTTGTTATGTTTGCGAAATGGCCTATTACCCCGCCGACAGCCGACACAAAGACTGACAACGTTTTATTGTCGAGATTGCCTACAAATGGATCGCGTATATTTCACGTTCGGCCCTTCGCCTCTCCACACCCCTGCTCCTTGCCGAGTTTCGGAGGAAAGTGCGTATCGGATTGAATTTATAAGCTCGGTGGGAAAGATTCCGGTTCACTTGTTTCAGATATTAGCATTTCAGTGTTGGTTTTTATTGCGTTTTGACAATTTAAGATCACTATTACATTTTCGAATCGCGATTTGCTGGAAAATAGCAACTGTATTAATCCCACACCCAACACGTCAAGCAATAAAAATCTCATTATCATTCCTTGTTTATCTTAATTTTTATTGATAAGATGTATACATGCTATTTTTGAATAAATGAAAAAATATATATCAAGAAGCTGAATCCTAAATGACAATCATTGTGATCCGAGCTTAGATATAGTACAAGCCTAGAAGGTTCTAGGCTTTTAGGTCTTAACCTAAAAGCCTAGAACCTTAGAAAAACCTCAACAATACTCCTCAACTGGCAAGTAGAGCAACCATTAGTCACGGCTGCTACCAAGGTCAACGTCCAGCTCTCATTGCGTCATCCAGACCAGAGCACTGTATCTCTCACATCATCATACGGGTCCCAAAAAACTGGTGCCCGCTCTGATGGGCCGGGACCCGCCCCGGGCGCCGCCGCGACAGGAACAAATGACCCCACGCATCATAATAAATAAAACAATTTGTTCATAATTAGATTTCGTGAATTTAATTTTCATGCCAGTAATTGGTCGGTGGGCACAAAGAGCCGGCTCTCTATCGGTGATGGATGATCGAACGGCGCCTTCTTACTATTTACCTACGTTCGTTCCGCCGTAATTAGGGGTTCGGAAGTTTACTTTCATTACCGCTTATGAACCTATTACTGTTTCTAATATAGATTTCATTTGTTGTCTTTGTTCTTATTGTTTGAACCGTGAGAATCGATTCTCATCTACATACGTCATTATAAACCACCACAAGAAATAATTATAATCCATATTTTCCTCAAAAATCTCTGAGGGGCTCAATAAAAGAAATGGAACGGAATAAATAAACGAGGAAAAAAAAAGACAAATCGGAAAACGCTTGCTTTTATGTACTGCAAGCGCGCCGCGCTGGCGTAAACTTTAAAAAATAAACGCCGAAAAAATCTTGAAAAGTCACGGACGCTTAACTTTCTTCCCCTGTTTTATTTTTCGTTCCCTCTTCTGCTTTTTGTATCCCTCTCGCACCCAAGTAAAAGGATACGCTAGTCCCGCTCTTTTTAACTGATAAGTTACTTTTTTGAACTGCAGGAAAATCGAAGTCGTTCACTGGGCAAAATTAAAAGCTGGCACTCGCAGACATAAGTCATAAAACGAAAATATGGAGAGCGTTAATCAAATAATTCATTCTAGTGTTTTTGTTGCTTCGTTTTGCGAATGCTTTATGAAAGAGTGGTGGATTGCGTAAACTTTTTATACTTCTTTTGGCTTTAGAATTTTATCTTGTTCTTATGCAACGGTATAACGAAATAAGGTTGTATTGAATCTAAAAAAAGTTGCTCACAATTCGAATGAATTGTTAGCTAACTCAGGTCACTGATTATTTGGGTAGGTAAGTATGTGTAGCAACACATACAAAGATGTAAAAAGCCCTATACAAACGTTTCATACCGCTTATCTTTTTAATACTTTCTTATTAGGCACATGTAATGAGCAATATCCTACTAGGTCAAAAAGATTGCGTCAGTTTATTTTCATAGCTGAGTAGTATATTTATTTATTTTACAGACACTACCATCTCACTGTTTAAGTTCTGAATCAAATTCCTACATCATAATTAAGGTACTATCAATAAAAAATTTTCCATCATCTTCAACAGCAACTCGAACAAAAAATCTGGAACTCACTCCAAACTCGAAATACACATTCAAATTAGACACGACTCTTCCGAGTACAGTCGAGCCAATGTTACGTAATTTATCACAGGCTTTTAATATTGCGAAGTAAGGTTACGTCAGGTTTTTATTCGGCACAAATCGATGGGGGCGAATGTGCATACTCACTAGGTAAAGTGCGCAACGAAACTTGAAGTGATTTCGAAATATTTGATTTGTAATTCTTGATTTGGAAGCAATACTTTTAGAAATGTACCAAAACGAAAAAACAGGGCCTGTTTTTTTAAATAAATTAGTTAAGTCATGAATTGTAGAGATATGTAACAGGTTTTCTCTTTCTTCAATTGTCAATATTACTTGAATGGCTAGAAAGTAAATAAATATAATGCTATTATCATAAACCTGATGTATTCATTCATGAGCGTATGACCTGTATAGAGGTATATAGCGCTATTAGATTCCATACAGACATTGAAAAAAAAACACTCCCGCTCTATTTCACATGCTTGTTAGGAAATTTAGTTAAAATACCTTCTTAAAACAATACATATTAAAAAACAAACAAATAGTACACACATTATTATGAAGACCGTACAATAGATGCAAATGTAACGCGCTCGTCATCGCGCCGGCGACCCTCGCTGCACGCAAATTGCAATCAGAGAGCGGTGCTGTTTCGGGAAACTGTCTTCAGTGGTCCTACTCCTGTTGACGAAGTGTATTTTCGAGTTTACCCATCACGCTCGTTCGCGTTGTCATTCTGTCGTCAGTGAAAGGGATGGCTACATTCGAAAGTATGGACATCGTCAACCGGAGTAAGGCTTCAGTATCGCAATGTTACTACTACCTACTACCCACGTCTTGTCCTGCCGTTTAGTAAGAACTTCGGGTTATTTTTTGTTTATTTTAATTGGTGCAAACACACAGATTTGGTTAGGTTGTATCTCATTTCATTTGTTGCAGCTCCAAGAGCGCTTACACACAGCATAAATATCAGGGTAACATAGTAATTTGGTAAATTAAATTGAATTATACATTATACTATAAGATCAAAAAAAAATTGATTATAATTAGTAAAAAAATGAATTAACTATTAGCAATAGGATAGCGATGGGATAAAATGAGACATAAATGACAAGGGGACTTGTGTATGATTCACTTAATTAAAGTATGTGTATCTGTTCTACAGATTTCAGTTTAGTTCGATACTAAAAAGCTATCGTTTATAGCATCTTGCTATGAAGTTCTAAGGAATTACATAGTTTTAGTTATTTATTCTGTATACAAACTTCTACAACTTATCTACAGCCTTTATTGCATTTTTGAAGCTATGAATTAAGTTCTTTTTTTTAGTTTCACAAACCTAATTCTACAGTGGATATACCAAGATGTCTGTAGTTACATGAGTTCAGCAACTAAATTAACATAATACGAAAAATTATTGTTTTTAAGTGATAAGCATTCACTTTGCAATCTAAATATATTATTGGACTTGAAAAATTACCGCCAGAGGCGGGAATCGAACCCGCGTTCCTCGCATGCCAGGCGATTGCCTAACCTCTCGGCCACCCTGGCGTTGGCGGAGCCTGTCGAAATTTTCAAGTGCTTCTTAACGCTGTAATGCCGCGTTGCTTTCAACAATGTTATTGGGATTACACCCTCAACACTCGAAAGAATTTCATTTTTTCAAGTGCAATAATATATTTAGATTGCAAAGTGAATGCTTATCACTTAAAAACAATAATTTATCGTATTTGCAAGCTGCATCTTCCGATTGTTAAATACTTGCAAAAGTATTTCTTTCGAGTGTTGAGGGTGTAATCCCAATAACATTGATGAAAGCAACGCAGCATTACAGCGTTAAGAAGCACTTGAAAATTTCGACAGGCTCCGCCAACGCCAGGGTGGCCGAGAGGTTAGGCAATCGCCCGGCATGCGAGGAACGCGGGTTCGATTCCCGCCTCTGGCGGTCATTTTTTCAAGTGCAATAATATATTTAACTAAATTAACAGGTACCTAGAACTGTAGATATAATCTATTCATAAAAACCAATGTTTACAGTTTGCGTACTCACATAGTTAAATATGCACGTATCAAGTAATTATGTAAGTACACGTAATATGACTTAATGGCCAACTAAATACAGTGAGCTAATGATAGGCTGCGCACTTGGAAGGTAGCATTCATAAAGCAAATGATGTTATAAACTGTACTGACAAAAACTTCCCATGATACTACATATGCAAAGGTTGTCCCGATTTGGACGTTGAAATGCGCTGCTGTTTGTGTCAATCCTATGTTCTCGAATCAATAGAGATTATAAAACTGTTTAACGACAAGAAGCTCATTAGTAATTTTTAGGATGCTGTGGCAAAGGTGTAAAAACGCCGCCGCGCCGTCTGATATCGGACTTATGAATTAGTTCGGGTTCGTAGGTGAATGAATGATGAAATCCATACTTATATTACAATTAAATATGAAAGTGTGTCTGTCTGTTACCTCTTCTACTTCTGTTGATTTCAAAGTATAGAAATAGTATGATAAGGCCCTAAGACAAAATACATCGTAACTCTGTTATTTAAATGTTTATTTATACAGTTTCATAGTCTATCTAGATCTATAAACTTTTGTAAATGGTTTCTCAATTTGTGTTATAAAACTATGTTGATATTTTCTTGCGTTGTTTTCTTTTCATATGGAAAATATATTTAAAATAAACATTGAAGTCTTAATGTATTTCTGACTCTACGTGGTATACTAGAGACGCACAGAATCATCGCTGCGCTCGCGCACCGTTGCTCCACAAGTATTGAGATCGGTGAAAGTCGGCTTGCGGCTCTCAATCGTGCCGACAGACATAAAAACAGTAAGCAATCTACCGAAGTAATGTAAATCCGTGATTATCAACTCTTCTGAACAGATTTGTATTCATGTGACGAATTGGAGATATTCTAACTTCACTTTGTTATTCACATGCATACAAATATTAATTTGTAGAATCAATATTACGAGTATACAGTATCATCAAGGTGCCTCTTTTAGGGATGCACCACGTATCTAACAAGTTATGTTATATAACAGAAAGTGAGTTGTCACATCTCTATCTAAATTAAGTAAGAACAAGATTGTTATTAAGTAATGGAAATTAATATTTTTATAGCATGTGCTCTAAGGTCTAGTTGTAGGTATTTGTCGCCTGAATTTAAAATAAAATTGTTTGGCTTACATTACTTTTTGTCGTAATAACCCTTCCTGGAAATAAAACCAACTAACATAATTACTAAAAAAAACGTTATACGGTGATAAGAAAGACTAGACTTGGCACTACCGTATCCAACTATTTCCAACGAACCCTTTTGGCTGCGTTCCAAGCTCTTAGTTTACTAAAATATTGTTAACCGTTTATAATTAATACCGCAGTAACGTTTTGTTTGTAACGTTGGGCAAAAACAGCAGAAACAAAACACGGTGGGTCGGGCCCGTATTGACACCCGTGACTTGCACTTGCCACCCCAGCCAGCGAGGGTTGAATGAACGTCACACTTACGTCCTAATCTTGGTAAAGTGTGGGAATACCGCCTGTTTGCTAACAAATATTGATGCGCGGCATTCGATATGTTTCAATAGTTCATTGGTTGTTGAGGATTATTTTCGGTTTTGTGAATGAGAGAGGGTTAGATTTGTGATTAGTGAGTTAAGTCTCACTTGCATAAATATTTTAATCGAGTGAGTCAAAAAATATCAAAATACATTGTTAATAATATGTTCTATCGAGAAACGAATATAATTATGTAATTAGATAGGTACATATTTTCTGTAACCTGAAAAAACAGGTTGTTTTTAAAATTATGTAATGGGTGTGTATTATTTAGACAGAGTAGAATTGAAGCTATAAATTAAATTCAGAAGATGTTTTTAGGTACAACTTGGGCATATAACTTGAACATTGGGCATCTTTTACTACCCAAAAATATATATGTCTCTTCTTACGCCATTATTTTAACCTACAATAAACCTAACATTTATAATCTAAATATTACGCAGCCAAACTTTAGGTCAACCTCAAAACTAAAAGTGATATTTCTTGTTTAATTGTAAGTACACATTAAAACTGACCCGAAGGACACTAAATCGTGGGCAGTCCACACTCGGAACTTCAGAACGAGCCTCAAACTGCCCTCGTAAACAAGTGGACACCCCGCCCGGAATATTCAGGAGAAAAGTTGACGCCACTAGGCACGTACAAGTATCGATAAGTCTGCCTCAACATAAACATAAGTATAAAATGTTCGAAAAGTAAGCTCTTTAATAAATGTGAAACGGTTGGATAAACATGACATGACAAAACATCGGCTCAAAATTAAAGCATTCAGCGGTGGCAGGCTCCGTGAGTTGCCGCCTGGTAGCTACCCCCCTCCCACCGGAGCCCGACGCCAAGCAGCTTGCTGTGGCTTGTGCTTGCTTGCTCGCGGTAAGTGGAAGTGCCAGAACCTTCTGAGTAAGTTCGCTCCATCGCCGACTGCCTACGCCACGTCTGGCTTAGGCTAGAGTCAAGAGCAAAACCATTTCAAATATATAAAAAAACTTAACTCTCAACTCAATCCCAATTTTAAGTAAAGTAGCCAATAGTACGTAAGCGTGTAGATAAAGTAGCATTCCAATGGTGTTCGCTCGTACTTGTAGCTACGAAAGTGCTTCGAAAACATTTTTATATTATAAAACTCATGTTATTTCGGTAAGAATTTATAACAGAATTTTTTTTTCAGATAAATAAAAAGTAAATGAAATGTTGGTAATAATAATAAATTGTTTTAACAAACACACCAATTACCGAGCCCCAAACTAAGCGTGAGCTTGTGCTATGGTGACTAGGATAACGGATAGACATACCTATTTATACCCAACACCCATGGCTTAGGTAGGTAGGTACAAATGCTCGTGCTTATCACACAAACGTTTGCCTTTTGCGGGATTGGAACCTGCAACCGCCTGGTTTAGTAGTCCGAGGCGCGAACCACTACACCAAGACGGTCGTCGATTAATAGTATAAGAACATACATTTTTTTCCGTTATAAACACAACATAGCGTTGCTCATTATTCATGATACTATGTGCCTTAACAATAGGAAGAACAACTTACAGATATTGAAATAAATAGCTTCGTGCTTGAAATTATTGTTCTCTAAGTGATAAGCATTCACTTTGCAATCTAAGTATATTACTGCACTTGAAAAAAATTACCACCTCTTCCCGCCTCTGGTGGTGATTTTTAGTGCAGTTAGCTTCGTGCTTTTCTAAAGATTGATCTCGAAATTACATCATCGATAAAATTCGCCTGTGTAGTGTGTACACATCCCTACGCCCATGGCCGGCAACACTTGTATGTAACGGTCGGAGTTTGCCTCGGACAGTACGTCACGATGCATTGTCCCCTTAATGAAGCCCGCAAGTTTGCGATGCGATAAGTTATCGCGTAAGCGCGCTTTGATGGCCGCCGACGACGCCACTTAATAGTTTCAACTTCCATCATTATAAACTGTTGCCACTTGATGCGGTGATCACAGTTTGCGTTGATAAATCGTTAGCGGGATGCTGCAAGCATTCTGGGCGTGCGTGCAGATTATAAGTAGGTTCAGATAGGTGATCGTTCATCTTTTATATTAGAAAGTTTGTTTACGTGATGAAGGTTTTCCATTTTCTCAAATGGGTTAATCTTTTCATTTTAATTTTTTTTTCAAAAGGAATTCTGTTTTTATTCCTTTAATTTTTTTCAAATTGAAATAATGTCTAAATAAATCAATATGTTAGCGAGCAATCAAACAATATCTACTATTTTCAACACTGTGAGACAAAAACCTAGAGAATAGGATTGGTTGTAGTGATTTTCTGCCATTGATCTTAGCAAACAAAGTAGGTAGGTGGCTGCCTAAAAGTTCGTTCTTAAGAATTCGAATAAGCATACTAACTCACACATAAAAAAATAAAGAAAGTTATATTCTCACACCATCCGCGTCACGAGTCGACCGTTAGCAACAAACTTCGCTACATTCATACGAAGACCGATATGAATCCCATTATTTGCTACAATAAAAAGTTTCCCTGAGAGGGAGATACGCCCTACATATCGAAATGGAGAGGAAAACTATCATACAATGAAATACAAATGTTAAAACAGTGCTGCTGGGAAAGAATAGATAGAAATAGTTTCAAGTCTTGGGTGTTATCATTTTCGCAACATACTGGATATTCATACAAAGTATGGATCCGTTTATTAGTTTACTTGGGTTTGGTTTCACAAAAGCTAAATATTGTCATAATTTCACATCCTCAAAAAATATAGCTTTAACATCCTCAAAAATTAAAAATTTGCTAACGCACACCCTGCGTCCATAAGATTTCAATAGACGTATCGCTGGCTTTGTAGCTTTATTAATTGCAAGAGTGCAACATAGCATAGCTCTTGGTCTTGGTTGCATAGCAAATGAATATTCTGTATTTCCAGAGAAAATTCTTATTTCCTTGCTTCCTAGAAGACACGACGACACGACACACAGCCTACCCTAATCTGTCAAAAATTCGCAACCAAGTTTCAGTCTAACGTTGAGAGTTTAATATCATTTAGGATATTTTGACAGATTAAGGTTTACTCGACTGCCGCGTGCCGTGTGTTGGTACATGCTAGGACGACAAAAAATGACAACATCACATAACGCGTGTGACACGGACGGTTGTCGCGCGTCTTTCGTCGCCAGCACACATTGGCGGATACACCCAGCGCGGCTGAACAAGACTTGTCACTGCCGATGATTGCGATGATACTTCAATAGACATGTGTTTTTGATATATAAAAATAACTGTCGAGAAAATTACATCTATTAGAACTCTATCTGTATTATAGTCCGACAAGACCACGCGCGAACTCTCTGCGGAGCGAAAGAATGTGTGGAAGAAGGAAGCGCCAATCGCTTGCAATTATAGGAAATCCCGTTCCCCGCAACAAACCTACGTTTTTCGTTTCGCATGAAAGTCGCGCACAAACTTGTCGGACTATAATATTGTCGGTCAAAATATCTCGTCATAAATTAAACCTATTTGGTTTCAAACGTGGACGTTTCAAATTTTGACACGATTTGACACGATTGTGTAAATTTTTTGCTTATTTCGCTCATGCAATTATTTAAATATAGGTAACGCTTTCATCAACCTGTATTTAATTTTAAATAGAATATTTACAAAACACGTTGTGTACAGTCATCGCCTAAACGTTATACGGTAAACTTTGATAAAATAAAATAACATTCATTATAATTCAATAGTTCGGTATAGCTTCTAGGAGACTTCGTTAACGGCTATGGTATTCTCGATTTCATAAATATTTATTCATTTACAATATGTTAAAAAAACCCTGTCCGACCCGTTAAGGTGTTATCAGGTATAAAGTCAAGGTTCTATTTGTGTTTTTATTTTCATAAAATATTAGAATATAAATACTACACTTAAAAAACTTACATGGCAACGCGAAGGGCGGTGACGGGGCGCGCGGGGGCGCGGCATAGCGCCGGCACTCGCAGATAGCGCAGTCATGACCCCAGATAACTCCGGCTCTTATTATTAGCCAGATAATAATGTGTCAATCGTAAGAAACAGAGACTTAGGTAGCTCTGAAAAGAGCTTTTTTTTGTGGTGGTGATTAGTATTCGGTGGACTCGTGGCCTGCCTGCGTCAAACCTTTTGCGACCCTGCGTTGCCCGTAGTGAACACGCGTTTGTGCAAACGCTGGAACTCACGCTCTGACGGCACTGTGATACCCAGCGGAATAGCAAAACGCACTTCATAGTCTCTGCGAGCCTCACAATAATCACAGTCACTCCTATCCAGACACATGAGCACATTATTCTTGATTCGTACGAGGGTCAAACTGAAAGTTCTTAGAAAATCAAAAACTGATTACATTAGCCAGTTATTAGTTTTATTATATCTTTTCAAAATATTGTCCATTGACGTCAATATACCGCTGCATGCGATGGAACCACTGGGAAAAGCACTTTGCCCACTCGTCCTTAGGGGTCTCTTCAATGGCATCGCGATACGCAGCCACCGCTTCTTCAGCATTCATAAACCGCTTTCCTTTAAGTTTTTCTTTAATTTTTGGAAATAAATAAAAATCACAAGGCGCGAGGTCGGGGCTATACGGCGGGTGACCCAGTAATTCAACGTTTGATGTCGCCAAATAGTCGATCGTTCGCTTGGCGGTGTGCGACGAGGCGTTGTCGTGGTGAAGGAGGATCCTACTGCGAGGTCGTTTCTCTCGAACTTTTTCCAAGACAAGTGGCAAACAATTGGTAGTGTACCATTCTGCAGAAACTGTTTTTTGATCCTCTAACACAATTGTTGCGAAATGACCTATCCTTCCAAAGAACGAGGCCACCATTTTTTTTCCCGCACTTCGATCTCTCTTCACTTTAGTTGGCAACTCCTCGAAAGGAAACACCCACTGAGCAGATTGTCTTTTGGTTTCAGGATCATAACAGTAAATCCAGCTTTCGTCACCTGTTAGTATGTCGAACACAGCATTTGAGTCACCTACGTTAAATCTTTCAATCATTTTACGGCACCAATCCACACGATGGAGTTTTTGAGCCTTAGTCAAATTATGAGGTATCCACCGGGCGCAAAGCTTCCTGACCGCTAAATGTTCGTGGAGGATTTTGTGCACTTGACTCATACCGATGCCTAAGCTTGTCCGAATCTGCTGATAGGTCACTCTTTTGTCAGTCTCTATCATACGCCGCACAACACAGATGTTATTTTCAGTCGTCGCCGTAGAAGGCCGTCCCTCACGTACATCATCAGTGAGATTAGTGCGACCACGTTTAAACTCATTAAACCAGTTGTAAACAGTCGCACGAGATGGGGCTTCATCGTGAAAGGCCAATCGTAGTCTATCATAACTTTCTTGTTGACTTAAATGACATCGAAAGTCATAAAAAATCATTGCACGAAAATTTTCTCGTGTTAAATTCATTTTGACGTGACACAGACAATTTTCAATTTGCCGCCAAGTCGTAAAACAAATGACAAATGAATGAAATATATACTCAGTAATATTGGCAAAGAGTTCTATTTTCAAATTTTAGAATATTTTTTTTATTATATTGTTTATAAGTGGCCAGTTCTAAGAACTTTCAGTTTGACCCTCGTATACGACATTTTGCAGATCAACGGAACGGAACGAACACTCGGAAGTAATGTCATCGCGAAACTGACCTGTAATAATATCGGGATAGCCGCCGGCACGTGCCGCGGCGATATCAAAGGCCGTGGCTACGTTTATTGTAGTACCGACAAAGCGAGTAGGCGGCGTCAATGGAGCCGCGCGCCCGCCGGGAGTGTTAACATACATTGAAAATTACCCCGTTTTAGGGTAAATAGGTGCTAAACTTGTTAACTTTAAAAATCTCAAAAAAAAAAGTATTAATGAATTACGTAATTTTGATACTTATTTTGGTAACGTTAATAAAGCAACTTTATGACCCTTTCGGCTCGGACAGGGTTTTTGTTACATATTGTAAATAAACCTATACACCAAAAACTAAGAGAATAGTGCGAAAAATAGCTTTGATCACATAAAATATCCAAAAATAACTATTTAGAAATTAAAAAGTATAGTATAGTTTCAGTAAAGTTACTGATTCATTCATATTAAGGTAAATAAAATTAAAACTTCACTGCCTCACTGTCCTTACCGCCCACGCACTCCCGCGCCGCCGCGCCGTCAATCGGCACATCCCGAAACTGACACTAAAATAACTTTTTCACACAGATAATACAACTGGGGTCAAATATAGATCGTGTCACGACAAATGTCAAAGCTTTTAAAATAACTTGGCGTTTTTGTAACTATGTGATCTTTTCGAATTCGTCTGAATTGAAACAAATAAATAAATATATGGCGATTGATAACGGTTGCATTGACTAAAAAATTTAAATTATGTATTTTGATCGGTTTTATGATCTATGATAAAAGCATACCATAAATTATAATTATGTGACAAGTATGATCGCATCGTATTTAAATACTTCATGGATAAAATCTGCAACCCTGTCGTTTATGATGACAAATATTCGGTACATGTCAACGATAGCTTGTCTTTCCATTACTTAACGCCACAAATTAGATAGCTTATGTCCTTAACGCTATCCTATCAGCTTAGTGTGTATTTGTCGTAAACCTTTCTTGGGCGACATGTTTAAACGTTTTTAATCACAGTATTTTAATTTGATTGATTGTTCACAAAAAATCTGAATTCATAAACGGATTAGTTACTTGCGGTACTTACCTAAATAACTTTAAGTATAGTAAAAAAATAACGACATTATGTCATAGTAATTTATTTATCTATATTAATGTAATAAATGTCACACCGTGCTACGATATCTACCTGTGCAACGAATCTGTGCGACTACGAAGTTCCCAATATGCTACAAACAGTCGTAGCAAGGGTTCCTATCTACGAACCTGAAAGCAAGCATTACAATAGAGTTCATTTTGATTCTTTTTAAAAACACCGCCGAAAGGTATCAGACAAAGTTTCCGCGTCAGCTTCTGACACAAAGACAGTAGGTAAAAAATAGAAACATCGTTGCATACCGCGCTTGTATGGACTTCCGTTGCGTTGTCCGCGGTCGGGTTGTTTCTTTTAGCCGTGTGAATGGAGCTAATGAGCGGCGCGGGCGCACAACGGGCGCGTCATTCATCATGGCCGCCTGTCAGCGACATCTATTGACAGCTCCGGTGCCACTGGAAGCGGCACTGACGGACAAGACGAATGTTTGGTAACAATGATTATGAAAGCAAGTAAATGTGAATTTATTAATAAAAATTAAGATAAATTACTTAATACAACACAAAAACAAAAATTATAAAAGGGTCCTTGTGGTAAGGTTCCCAGGATGCTAGCAGCATTACCACGCTGGATAGCGATGCTTATACGCTGAGCAAGGTAGCTGCCAGCTCTTGGGTCACCACTGATGTCAACTAGCCTCTTGGAAATCTCTTTGAAAAAAGAGATAGCGTTGGGACCCCACGAACCCAGTGTTTCGACTCCAAACGGTACAAAGTGGTACCGAGAGTCGATCTGCCTGTACTTGTTCTTTTTAAAGTTTTCGGCACCTCTCGCAGCCAAACCAGCATCACGGCTTGTCCCGGGCAGATGAGAGGCTGCAAGTGTGTCGACACAGGTAGCGTCCCACACAAGAGCCCGACCCATACGCCAAGGAACAAATGACATCCCGTCTGGTCTCTTGCCATCATCACGCGCGATACCGCTTGGCTCGAGTAAAGCCGGCACGTTGATTGAGGCAAGAGACCGACGGATGATGTCGTTGATGCTGGCATGACGCGAAAAGCGGCCTGCACTTTTAATACAGGAGAGTCCGTGATGTCCCAACGAGCCGACATCAGAACCACAAGGGTATCTGTGTGGAAGGCAAACTTCAGCACCAACACGCAGACCTATCGCGACTCGTAGAGTTTCTGAGTCCAAAAGGGTTCCCACGTTGGCCGAAGGATAGGCCTGAAGCCAGTATCCTGCTTCCTTGGTGGAAACTGCTTTTAGTCTGGCTAGATCCGCGTTGTCAGTGCTACTGTCAATAAGACTTTTTAAAATAGACTCACAAGAAATTTAGTCCCAACTCTTTTGAATTTTAAGATCTGAAGGGAATTTATTCGCATATGCTATATCCCAAGCATTTCTAGCCTCGTCCAAGCACGCCACTTCGAAGTTTGCAGGCTGCAGGATACTTGCAACGAGAGTGGACATGCTGTAAGATGAGGATAGAAAGGCAGGTAAGGAGACAGTGGAAATTTTGCGTGTCCCAATCCCACCAAAACGTATAGGAAGGGACGCTTGATCCCAAGACCGTTCCAAAAGACGAATGTTCAGAATCTTTTTGTTCAGAATGTGAATTGTATAGTTATTGCTCATTTTTAGATTGAAGAGGCAGAACGTACCTACAGGCAGATAGACCAAAGGCAACGATTATACCTACACGTGATAAGGCATGATAGAACCTGCACTGCACTCCTAATAAGAGATCTGCTACCTAATTTAATTACCGTTATCTATTCATTCAATAATTATAGTAGCTACACACACACTTATGCTACCATTACAATACCAAGTCCCAAAAGGTTGGTTATATTATATCGAGATTTGGGTAACGGGGACAGCTACACTGTGATTATGATAAATTTGACCTACCCACAACGCGATTTCATAAAAACTACCGTCTTTAGCAACAGCTACCAGTCTGGCCATCCACAATTGTGATAAAAATGTAAAAGAAAAATAAACCATTAAAATATCATCAGTCATCGGCAACCCCCGCCGTGGGCACCGCGGGTCAGCCGCGGTCAAGAAAAAAACCTTACAATTCCGAATTCAAATGGAGAATGATTCATTTATGAAAATGAAATGACAGATTGAATGGAAGCAGAAGCCCTACTCTGGAGGACGTCCGAGTTTTTTGGTCTAGCCTTCACGCTCGCTCGCACTGCCATGCTGCCGCGAGTGACAGAGAGGTATAGCCGAAAATACGGACACCGTCCGTCCAGAGTGGTTCTCAGAGACGGAGGCACAAAGCGGCGGCTGGCGGCCACCGGACACGTGCTCCCACGCATCCCAGGGGAACGGTATGATACCGTGTCTGAGAAAAAACTTTACGCCTTTGCTTAATCCTGTTGGAATGACCATTACTGTTCTTTTGTACTAGCAGACGTTAAATGTATTAATACAAGTTGCCGCCATTATAACGTACGTTAGACTTACCAGAGCCGTAGCGGCCGAGCCGTTACATGCTCTCCATGTTTATACAATGGCAATACCATGCGACAATAACCGTAACGTTACTCAAATGAGTGATAGAAGATATAAACAGCTCTAAACTTGATATTTAAGCCACAGACGAAACTTAAACTTCATTTATAATCTTACTCGGTGGTAAAAAGATTGATAGGAGGCATAAAACAAACAGGTGGGGACTGGATATCCGTAAACAGATACTAACACCAAACATCAAATGCCAAATAAAATGCGCTCGACATTCAGAACTTGTGACCTTATCTCATAAAAACTGCAATTAAACTGGTACCCTTGGTTGGTAAGCCCGAAAGAAGGAGCGGGCAATGAAATTAAAAATATGTCTTAAGGGCAATTAGCTTTAACTTTTACAGTAAGTGCCCTATCTACTGCTCCCCCGCACTTTTCAATTGTGGGGAAAGCTGCCTGCTTTCGGTCGGAGTGAATTTTATGAACTCGCAAAGAGTTTTGACTTTTGAACGAGTTTACTTACTTACCCTAGTTGATAAAGCTACTTGCATTTTATTTCTTTCAGCAAACTAGCAAGTATGAAACATGAAAGACATTGAAAAATAATTCCCTTGAGAATAAGAAAGCATATAATATAAAATTAAGAGAACGTAAACAGTAAAACATTTGTTGAGTCATAACGAAATTATGTACATTTAAAACAAAATAATTAATTCAATCCATCTCCTTGAAAAAGTGGTTTTATAACTAAAACAAAAGACGGCGGGCGTTCAGTGAGACTAGGTAAAAATTAAGAGAGCAATTCAGGGCCGCTTTGACGAAGTGTTTAACAATAAATTTCCATTTAAAAAGCCGCAAGCGGGGCGGGGGACCGGGCCCAGGGAGGAGGGGGGCAGCTTCCGCCGCTTTTTTCCTTCATTTCCTTGAGGCCGCGTGGCGGAGACGGGGCGCCCTATCGTACGAATTAAAACGTTCGTTTGTTTTTCTAAAGCAGACATACGCTGAGCTGAATCGAGTTCCGCATTCTAGTTTTAATGTATAGTCGGACGATGACTTGTTGTAAACGCTACTTTACTGCCTGTTTTGTATGTAAAAAGTTTTGGTTTGTTTTCGCCCTTGGGATAACTTCGGCGTCTTTGTTTTTTTTATTTTATTTTATTTACCAGTTTTCGGGAATCTTACAGCTAGGAATTGAATATTTAATACAGTAGAAGAATAAGGCCATTTATAAGTTTCCACTTATAGTTAATGTGTTAGTAATTATGTACCATCACTACTGTGCACAACATTCAAAATTTCAGTTATGAACAAAACTTATTGCTATTTTCCTCTTCCATCTTTGTCTTTAAAATAAGATTACTGAATTCTCAGAAAGCGTCGTAAATAATACCTAGCTACGAGTATTTCAGTTACGTACTAAAATTTTTATATATATATATATAAAAAAAACACAGTTACAAGTTATATCTACACAGATGATCTTATGAGGGGTGCTCAATTCAGCTTACTGTTCATTCTAATCTTTATTTTTATTTATCTCAATGTTCTAAGTTGGAAACGCGCCTAGTGGTGCGAGTATCGGCTGGATAATAATTAAAAGTAGCGATAATGTCCCGCGGTGAAAAACGACCGCACCATCCTTTTATTTGATAAATAAAATTTATTCCTGCGGCGGTTTCCTTGCGCTTTTGTGCCTTTTGACTTCCTATAAGCGGCGGATCTGTTTTAAAAGTTTTCTTTTTTTTCTATTTTGTTGGCTGTAGATTCGTAAGCAACACTTATTTGGGAGGTGTATTTTGAATTTGTTTGTAAGTCATATTTTATTTACATTTTATCAACTTGTAAATTTTTACATTATGTGGCGGCTATTTAACACTATAGTTAAATAATAAATTCGAGAAATTTTGAGTAGACATCAATTATTTTAAATTTAGTATTCATCTGAATTCAATCTTCAACTAGATATAAAGATATTCTTTAGAAATACAAAGATATTAAACAAAAATTAACAAGTACATTTAGGCGGTTTTATCGTAAGCCATCTCTTCCAGACACCCATAGGGTAAAGGAAACCATACGTACTTTACTTACTTTAAAATGGTAGTAAATAACGTGCTTACGTTGTTCGTTTTAGGTTCTTACTAAGTTATTTGTTCCAATGTAGGTACCCATCTACCCACACGTCTAAAACTCCTTTATCTAAATAATCGTTTCATGTCGACGCCGATTTTTGCGACCCACCCCGCGCCGCCGTTATCTGAAGCACTGATTTGCATCCCACCTGTCTGTAACCTGACGATGCATCTCGTTAACAAGTCCTGCTCTAGAAAGATCTCTACTCTAAAGACGATGCCCATATTTTTCCTCTCCTGATCCTGCCACTGCAGCATAAAAGTCACGCGAGCGAGCCACGGAAAGACGAAAACGCGGTAAACGTCTTACACAGTAGCACCTCGAGCCCCTTAAATATTAACCCTCCCTTACTCGCGGGGTCCGATCGGCCCGTTTTACTGCGCACTAAATATTCTCCCGGCGACAATTGCGATTATGAAAAGTGCACCGTTATTTATATCCGACGCCGTTTATTTTTTGTCGCCCCTTTCAAGGGCAATTAAATACCCAGTCTTAAGCGCTTTGCATATTCCGAGGAGGCCGCTAATAAAGATAGTAAAGGTCGCCGGTGAAGCCATAAAGTGCTGGTAAAATATCGTCGGTTTAAATTTTTGTGCGGCAATTTACTTTTAATTTACCTTACTCCCCATTAGAAGTAAAAACCTAATGTAATTACCAATATACTTAACAATTGATATTCCCTAAAGCTTCACCGATGGCAGTAAGTACCTTACATAAAATATTACAGCAATTTTCATACGTCCCATGCATATCGGTATTTGTTTTATTAACATAAGTCGCTAACTTACAACTATTTGGTTGCTCCTACCTCCTACTCTTTCAAATACATTCCCTAATGATAAAGCAATTATTGTAATCAACTGATTCTATTCGTATCCAATTTCGAACTGAATCTATCAGCGTAATGGTAAACTTTCCGATGAACTAACAAAATATTGATTCCACAGAAACATAGCGCCGCAGAACGATTACGTAAACGGAACTTTTTAATGCGGGATTAATGAAATTTCGTCGTTGACGGAATCGAACAGGGTCCCCCGGGACCAGCTGTCAAAGTGCCGCAACTCGGCGGTGGGACTCGCGACAACTTTTAATAACTTGTATCAGCCAAATGGATTTAGGGACGACTAGCAACGTTCGCCACGAATATAACACCGAAGCAACTTTGGCATTAATTAAATAAAGACAGTTACACGTATCTCAACTTGCGACCGACACCTATGGCACAGGAAGGGTTGTTTATGAAATATAAATTATTGATCGGCAAGTAGAAAAATAAAATCCGCTGAAACACATACATTATTTTTAACATGTTAAACCGTCAAGGAAGATCCGATGCATAATGGGGAACATCAGGCCTTCATCAAGCCCCGATAAGGCGATCTCGAGTCACTTCCTGATACGCCGCCCCTCCCTGGCAGGACCCGCGCAGTATCTCGCTCCGAAACGAAATTGAACCGTCTTAGATCTGTCTGCCGGTAATCCGCGCTTATAATTGATGCGACAATGTCAAACAGACCCCTGATACAGCTAATCGGAAAAATACAAATCCGCCGCAACATGATCGATGGCTCACTACTGAACACTCCACTGCAAATTGATAAACAACGCGACTGCTCTGATTTGTTTTGACAGAAACGAAAATTAGGCTCTTAGAGCAAGACGTTTTTTATTCAAAATTAAACTTTACAGCGAACCTTTCGTAATCACAAAAACAATTCGACATGTAATGTACCGAATAGCTTGTAGAGCGCCCCAAACGACATTGTTACCCGCGAGGAATTGCGGAAAAATTTACTCTTTTTCGTCGTTGAAATATTGAATTTTTACATTTATGCCTTTCACACCTCATAACGTAATATTTTTCAGGGAAAACTCCCACCCTTCGGTAACTTTTCCGTTGCAGCGGCAACATTCAAAATAAATGTTTGGTGCTTTATCAAGCCGCAGTGAGCGCGTGCCACGCGCCATACGCTCCACACTAGGTTTACTGTAAAAGGGTAACTTTGACAGTAAACCTAGTGTGGAGCGCTCGGAATGTCCCTTGTAACATTATCTGAGTAGACATTTTCTTACTTTGAGTACTAACTGGCACAAGTTTACGAATGTGCCATGAACTTTTAATCTTGTTTCGGTGTTTGTAATTTTCTGACCGTAAGTGCAGTTGGCGGTTGACGGCTAACAAACACCCTCGCATGCCATATGCCTCCTAAGCACGAGCCGAGTGCGACCGCGGCATTTAGTCGGGGGGCATCGAACGTAGGTACTCTAATGGCATCCGACCGCCAACTGGCCACCGCATTAATCCTTTACAGGCTCTTGATTAATTATTTAAAGTTGCCCGAGGGGCTCCGCACGCATCCTCCGCAAATTGTTTACCAATTGTATGTTGTCGGCGTATTAGTTGTGTTACGTAAGACTTCGCTTGTGTTTTCGTAGTCTGTAGAATTGTAAAATCTGTAGCTTAGTGTTCTAAAATACTTCACGTTTACTTTAAGCGAGCGCTTTGAATAAACTGTAACATACTCTTACGTACGTTACGTTTTAGATACCTAGGTATCTGAAAACTTTGATCAAACTGAAAGAAAACCTTTGCTACAACAGAAAATGCATGATTTCGAAATATTTATAAACACCAAAAAATATTCCCGAGGTTCAAACAAGGCCAATCTAAACTACGTAGCTCTTATCTTATCTTATCTTTATAGGGGCCATGGGCATCGACCCACTGAGCACCTCGACCCACTAGGATCTTTTGTGACTCCCCATACCTTTACTCTTCAGTGTTCCTTAAAGACTTCCTGTATAAATTTTACTATGTCTACTACTATAACTACGTAGCTCACTCTTAACGGCGGAATTATTGCAATGCTAACAAAAAAAGGTTGGCTATTAAACCGACAGCATCTCAATTGAATAAAACAAATGGGGTTGTGATATTATCAAATTATGTGCGGACAAGGTGACTCTTGACTTGAGCGGTGTAAGTGACCCTAATCCGCAGTAAATCTTGGGTCGGAGGGTTGAGCGGACGGACGGACATAACTCCGCAATCATTTGTTACCTACATGTTTACAACGGGCCATGCAAACTTCAGATTGTTTATGACATGAGACATTTGGTGCCTTTATTTGACCTCGTTTAGAGCGCTTAAATACACCGTTTTAATCTGTTATTGTTATGATCCATTCTTTGGAGATTAATTTTGTGACGTGCGTGGTTCTTTTTTACGGGTCGAAAGGACTGTTTATTTAACTATTTACGGAATAAGGAGACATCAACCAAAAAACCTTGCAAAGGTGAAGCTTGTAAGAACGAGAAACTACTCGTACGTCCAAAGCACTTAGGCATAGAAACTACTTACTTGGTTAGTGTTACGGACACCCAATCGGTTACATTATGTTTATATTTGAATGTTGTAATTTAGTATAAGATATTTGTAGATTTAATAAATTTTAATTTTCTCATAGGGCTTAGCATAAGAAATAATGTAAATTAGCTCAGGGCTTGTTTTATTTAATAAAGATAGCAAACCGGTTATCTGTTAGGTGATTCCCACTTGAAATAAGTTAGGCAGGAAGGAACTAATAATAAAATATAAAGTAGGTAGTTTGGTACAGGGGCGAAGGAGACCCTATCTGGTCGTCCCACTCAGGCAGTGTGGGACCGGTAAGACCAATAGTCTGTCCCTGTCCCCCATCTCGCACATTCCGAGGGTAGGTAGGAAAACCCGCAGAGGTAGAATGTTGCGAGTGGGAATTGTTAGGCTATCGGTAGGTAGTATGAAATATTGTAGAAAGAGATAGGAGGTACGCATCGGTTGCCTCCCTCAGTATTTCGATGTTTTGAGGGTGGCTGTTGAACGCGTTGGAAAGAGTAACGTAGGTGCTATCTTTATCCTTTCGCCAGTAATCACTAGGGTGTTTTAGTCACTAAGTAAGACCTATGTAATTAGTATAAGTATAGGGCCGTGAGCGCCGGATTTTGTTAGCTGCTCTCACGGTCATCGGTCTCCAATAAAAGAAGAAAGAAACAAGAAGCGTTTTATTTGAAGAATACAGTCCATAACATCGAGGGAACGCTCGTCTATATATTGGCTCGAATGCGTAGCTAATATCGTCTGGTCCATTGCTCGCCGGATAAGAAGAAATCAGCATCGTGGCATCGACTTCGTGTGTGAAGAAAGTGTAACCAGCAACGAGGGATCAACGAAGCCGCGATCAGGACTTACTCCTGTGAGAGAGACGATAACATTTACACGGGTGTACCGTGGCTCCGGCATTCACCACCTGACGGTGCCAAACGGTGTCTGTCGCGAGTTAACGCCGTTTCCAGGCGGTGCAGTCTATCGGGCGAGCTGCCACATATCGCGCAAGCGATTGTGAACTAGTCCGACCGCGCCAGTAGCGTGGGGGCCGGACTAGGCACTGCTGAGGGTCCTGGACATTCCAGCCAGCGACTGAGCACCCCGCGGATGCGTACATTCTCTGCTGGGCGGTTCCTTCCCTTCCGATCCTGCACGACCATCCATCCTCGAACAGGCTCCCCTTGGTAGCGTACCTGTTTGAGATTGATAGGAGTAGGGGCAGCAAGAAAGAAGATGCCGACGACAAGAAGCCAAGCTGGGAGGAAAGAGACGGAAGACTCAAGACAACGCAACTTTGAAGAGCCACCCGCATCACCATCGCATCGCATCACAAGCCACCGCAAGCATGCCACAAGCCCAAACAAGCGTAGTACCCGCAGAAAGCGGACGTATCGAACCAGTGGAGAGGCGTCACGACGCTGACGCCGACGCGCCTAGGACAAGGCCACCGTCGTCGAGAGGTTCAAGCGTCGCCGCTCGTTTGAAACAAGCGGAGTTACTAGCAGCCGAGAAGTTCGCGGAGATACAGCGAAGAGAGATGGCGATAGAAAAGATATTAATTCAAAAGCGATTGGAATATGAAATAGCTACGATTATGGAGACCGATGAAGAGGATCGTGACCGTGAGAGCCTACCCGCCGGTGAAGTCCAAGCGAGGGTGGATGACTGCCTGGACAGAACCCAGTCCCGGCGTTACGACGAAAATGTGCAGATACCCACAACAGAAATGTCTTTCGGCGTTCCTACCCTCCGAGAAGAGAGGAATGAAAGAGACAGGCATATGTTTACGCGTCGCAAGGAAAAGGAGGCGCGTAATATGGAAATGGACAAAAACCGACATTTAAACTCGCCAAGCATAGAACCAAATCAAGTTAACAACAATTGTGAACATAATGAGCAGCGACTAATCAACGAAAACAATGAATGTAAGGCAGGGCCCCGAGGTGATATGGACGGGGTTGAACGACTTGCTACTACATTAGAGAGGATTATGTCAAAGCGACCGGCCCCACGTCAAGCTATTGAGTTGCCGATATTTAATGGAAATCCAAATGAGTGGTTGCCTTTTAAAGCTGCGATGCAAGAGTCAACGAGATCATGTAACTTCAGTAAGGCCGAGAACCTGGCTAGACTACGAAATTGCCTGAAGGGAGAGGCCAAGGAAGCAGTGGCGGCGTTGTTGTGCGGTGCTACAGATCCCGATAAAATCATGCGAACGCTAGAACACTGTTACGGAAGACCGGAAGTGATTATAGATCGAGCACTGAACGACCTGAGGAGCCTGCCGCGAGTGGGTACCACAGCCAGTGAGTTGAACATATTCGCTATAAAGGTACAGAACATCGTGTGTACACTGGACTCGGTAGACAATAGAAGTTACCTAAGAAATCCGATGCTGATACGAGACATAGTCGAGAAGCTTAGCCCACACCTGAAGGCGAGATGGTGCGACTACGCGGTCCAGTATTCAAGCTATTTGGAGCCAGAGATCGTTACATTATCGCACTTTTTAATGGAAGAAGCTAACAAGGCGATTCGTTTCGCATACGTACCGCAACCTAGCAGCTCCGCAGCCAAGAAGGAAGTCGTACAAAGTAAACCGAAGGCCAACACGAAAGGAAGAAACACCGGGGTGTACGCCACAGCCGACGAGAAGGCGATGGCGTCACAAGAGAAACCGTGTTGTTTATGTTGCGGCGGGGACCACGAAGTACCGAAATGCAAGAAGTTTACAACCATGACAGTGCGCGAGCGATGGGATTGGTTAAAAAAAGAAAAGATATGCTTTCTATGCTTGAATAGTAAACACACGCGGTTTAAATGTAAGGCGCAGATGTGTAATGAGAATGGCTGTAACCGACGTCACCACAGGCTGTTACACACAGAGAGTAATAACAGCGGAAGTCAACAAAACCAAGAAGTGGTAGCCTCAGTTAACCACACTGCTGGGGCAGCCAAGGTGCTGTTAAAGGTGTGTCCGATCGTCATTGACGGGCCACGGGGTAGAGTAACTACACACGCTCTACTTGACGAAGGGACCACCGTAACATTGATAGATCAGGACTTAGCAGATTACGTCGGCGCAGAAGGCCCGGTTCGAGACTTACACATATGTAGTGTGAACACGCAGAGCGTACCACACGCAAGCAGAGAAGTAGAGGTTCGAATTATCGCCGGTAACAAGGAAGAATATAAGGTGAAAGCGAGAACCATGGAGAACCTCCGCTTGAATAGTCAAACGGTAGATCGAAGCTGTTTGAATTATGGACACATGCGTAACCTGAACAAGAGTAACGTGTGTTATGTAAACGTCAAGCCGCGTGTACTCATTGGCATCTTATAGTAAGCAGGAAGCTGTTGACAGGCAAGCGCCACGAGCCAGCAGCATCGCTCACCAGACTGGGGTGGGTGATACATGGTCTAGCGCCGTCCCGGATCATAAGGGAGAGAGATACGGTGCTATGCAGACTGCGTCTACCCCGTCTCTACTCTTTAACGGGGGGAGTGACTAGAAAGCAGCTGCACGTGTTCTGCGACGCTAGCGAGTCTGCTTATGCGACGGCAGCTTACTGGCTTATAGTGTACGAAGATGGGTCGAGACGTGTTGTATTAGCGGCAGCGAAGGCTAGAGTAGCCCCGATGAAAACTCAAACGATACCACGTTTAGAGTTACAAGCGTGTTTAATAGGAACGAGGCTCGCGTCGGCGATAGTGACAGAGCACAGATGGCAACCAGATAGAGTTACATACTGGAAGGACTCTACAACCGTTCTATATTGGATTGGGAACAACAGAGTGCGTTACACCCCCTACGTAGCGCACCGACTGAGAGAGATAAGCGAGTTCTCAAGTCCCAATCAATGGCGGTGGGTGCCGACGCAAAAGAACGTAGCAGACGACGCGACGAGAGTCGTCACAGAAAACAAATTTCAAGAAGACAGATGGTTCACAGGGCCGTCGTTTTTGTATCAACATGAAGATTCATGGCCATCTCCAGTCAGCACAGAGAGCAGCGAGGAGATACGAGTAGTATATAGCGTCACGACAGAAGAGAAATGGAGCGTGCCAGACGCCGGGCGTTTCTCTTACCACGAGCGCCTAGTGAGAGCGATGGCATACGTGTTGTTGTTTATAGATAAATGTCGTAGGCGCGCATCTGTAATGACCAAGGAGCACATAGATAGAGCAGAAAGATGGTTGATAAGGCGAGCGCAAGCCGACTCATTTCAACAAGATATAGAGCGCCTAGGAAGAGGCCAAAACTTGAAGACAGGAAGTCGCCTCAAGTTGTTGGATCCGTTTATCGACGAGGAGGGTAGCTAATAGTTAGAAATTCCGTAGCTTCACCATTCAATTTCAGATTTATTCAAGGTCAGATGGCAGTTGCTCCACTATAATGACCTGATCTGCAATATCCTGGATCATGGTCCAAAGCGGATTCTAGGCCCTCGTGGGCGAGTGCATAGCCGGGATAACGCTAGGGTGATGATGACTATTCAAAAGTTCGATTTGCTCGAACTTTTGAATGGTCATCATCACTCTAGCGAGGTCCACCCCACCTGACCCCACCCTAGTCTAGTCTTGGTCATCGTCACTATTCTAGGCAGTACCATTTCGTTATTTTAGTTTCTATATTTTAAAAAACACATTCCACAGTTTCTGATGCCTATTCCACTATGTGTAGCCTGTAGATATGGAGACGCACGTCGTGCCCACTCGCGCGAAAATTCGTGATAATGCGCGCATTATACGGAACTCTCCACCGCGCATAATCACGCCTATTATACGACAAAAACTTACCGCCGACTTGCATCTTTGGGACATCCATCCTGGGTACAGCCACTCACAAAATATTTCTATTTTAGTTAGGTATTCTCATTGATTAGCATAATGTTCATTCCACACATTGGTCATTCTATAAAGTTAAGTATCAGATTTTTTGTCGGATTAAGGTGCAACAGAATTCTGAATATAAATTGTCACCACATTCCATTTAGAAGTAAGATGTAAAAGCACGTCTTTGCATCAAGCAAGCGTCTTTGTTCTTCCAGGCTGAGATCTTATTCAGAGGTTTTTCCTAAATATTAAAATGTTGCCAGCAACAAAATCATTTTTAAGTCTTAATAATTATTATTGTTAAGTCTTCACACTCGTTTACCTCCTGATATAAAAAGTATCTTGATTTTCACATTTATTTTAGCATGTCATTCCAGCAATATTGGCTTATTTAACACTTGTATTCGGCACTGTACAACAAAAGCTGACCACGGGCTATCAAGTTTTGGGTTCAGTTAACTTATAATTTAGTAATATTGCTCAAGCGAGTGCATTAGACATTTAATAATTAATGGGTTACATGGTCAGCGAAGTAACAGCCATTCTACATAATAACACCTCATGAAAGTCTGGTACCTAAGTATAAAAATAACATTATAAAGTCTTACAAACTTTTAACAGAGATACCTATTTATTATTATTATATATTATATAGAAAGTCATTCTTGATCATTGCTTAGGTACCGGAGTATTACTCGTAGAGTAGAATAGGCATAAAAGGCAGGTCGGTGCAGTCATGCGGAATCGAGGGCCCGCACAGTTTGATTGACATCTGCTCTTGTCCAATAGCGAAGGAGAGAGCTGACGAGTTCTCGAGCCACGTCAATCAAGCGCCACCACTGCCAGCCCCACCACGATATCACCACCATTCGAAATTAAAACTTTATTCCGATACAAATAGGGGTCACGAAAACGCGCAACTGTCATTGCGAATGCACACGAGCCGAGCCGAACCATCACGAGAACGCTATCGCCCCATTATTCGCCGCCCTTTTGTAATTTGAATTTCGAATTCCAATTCGTATTTTGTGGTAAAATAAAAAGAACAACGTTTCGACACAATGGCGTCAAGGGCGGTGCTCTGACATGCGATCAAGTTATTACATTAAAGGAAAGCGCACCCGCGGACCGCCTCGGTCCTGTTATTGAAAGCTTCCAGGAATAGGTAGTTAGTCTTCTATTAAATTAAATGCTAAATAATAAATACATACAGGTATAATAAACTAAAAGGTCTCTATACCTAAAGTCCATGCAAGCAAAAGGGTTAAATACCTACATTAGGTATTTAGTTACAAACTTAGGTATTTACTAAGTTAATAGGTGTGCATAAGTACCTACGAATAATTACTAACTCTACTAAAAGTAGAAATACGAACGGCTTTTACCTTTTGACACCTGAACCACTAAACCGGCCTTAATCAAATTAGTGTTTGAGTGTTTCTAGGCAGACAGGACATTCTATAGTTTTTATCCGGTAATACCTACATACTTTATGGGTGTGAAAATGGGGATGGAAGTATGAACGGGAAATCGGATATAGTTGCGGAAGTTGCGGGGAACTGCTATCCTTAGGTTTTTATAAGTTTAAATAAGAAACCAAAAAACGCGCATTTGAACCCACGATCTTTGGCTGACCGGGCCAACACCATCAAAGCTACCGTGTAGTTTATCCACCCGTGCGAAATTCCTAGTCTCTGTGTACCTAGTACTGTGAGTGTTATAAACTTCTAAGCTATTTTGTCACACCTTCAAAAGCTTTTTTATAAATTAACCGAAAGCAAAACATTCTGAAAAAAAAACGAACATTTTCGTCAGACATTCAATTCAAAGGCTCAATTCCAATGCGCCCTGTCTAAGATTAAATTTAGGTTCAGTCTCTCTCTTTCTCCATCAAACAAACGAAAAGAGACATAGGTACTACAATAATTTAGAAACGTCAAATTAAGTGATGCGATTTCTAACGTCATCGAATGACATCCCTACTAAATTGTCTATGGGTTCTCTAATTTCCTTAGCAACGGACAGCTGTTTAGTCTGACGTTTCTAAATTAATATAGTCTGTCTCTTTTCGTTTGTTTGGCAGAGAAAGCTCTCTCTTTCTCTGAACCTAAATTTAATCTTAGACATGGCGCATTGGAATTGAGCCCCTTGTTTCCTAAGTTATTGTCCAATAATTCATACACTCATCGTAAGAGGTCACGGTTCACAAAAAGTTTCACAAAAGCCGTCAGAATTGCTTCTAAGCCGCTAGTCTAATAGGTTCTAACAATAAAGAAGTAAAGTTTGTTTTAAGGACGTTATCTCTAAAACTACTAAACCGATTTAGAAACTTCTTTCGCCAATAGAAAGCTAGTTACATTGTTCCTGAGTTCTTACCACTTGTATGTTGTTTCAGAAAATGGCCTGCCAAGAAGACTTCGAACAGCCTACACAAACACTCAACTGTTGGAACTGGAGAAGGAATTTCATTTCAACAAATACCTGTGCCGACCGAGAAGAATAGAAATAGCAGCATCCCTTGATCTAACTGAAAGACAGGTAAACAGGACATAACCACCTTACTTAGTCGACTTTCTACTGGAATGTAAACAAAACAATAATTTCCCTCCTATTTAAAATTGTTACAGGTAAAAGTCTGGTTCCAAAATCGGCGAATGAAACACAAAAGGCAAACATTGAGCAAGAGCGAAGACGGCGATGATAAGGACTCCACCACATCGGAAGGCGGCAAAAGTTCAAAAACAGGGCTGGACAAATTTTTAGATGACGATGGTCCCCTATCTGGTAAGAAAAGTTGTCAAGGCTGCGAGCTTCCGCCAGGGGCGCTCTGCTCGCCGGCCGAGGAACTACCAGAACTCGCCTCGAGGACGAGGAACAACAACACGCCCAGCGCTACCAACAATAACAGCTTCGCCAGCGACGGCGCCTCGAGTGTGGCCTCCTCCTCATCACTCGACAAACTAGCCGAAGATGACTCGAGAGACGCACATCCACCCGCTACAGTTCTACCTGCAGCACCTAGGAGTTTGGCTAAGCGAATCAAACAAGAATCGAGGAAGCGGTCGCCTTCCCTAGATGCCACATGCAAGGTATCACCCTCTTCGTCGAAGGACGGCCTAGGGCCCATAGCGGGATTACCGGACGGTGCAAAATTTTCTTCGGTCAGTCTTACTCCGTCGTCGACGCCTGGAACGCCATCTAGTATGCATCAAAGTCCTCTAGGACACTATCCTAGACCTTCACCCCCGAATGCGCCACCAGGCGCGCCACACCCGCAAGCCGTACCGAACGCTATGCCACCATACGTTATAAGGGGCAATGCACCTCCGGGTCAGTTCGTACCACATCCAGACTTCCGTGTTGATTCGAAGCAATTCGTCGGGAAACTAGCTCCATACCCGCATGGCAACAGAAATTACGAATCCTTCGGCTCTGCCTTACAAGGACCTGAGCAACACGCCTACGCTCGGAGTCAGGCCCACGCTAGACAGCAAGATGGCTCACCAGCGAGGCCGGCAAACGGTATCGGGTCAAGACAGACGTACCCCCACGAGATGTATCAAAATTACGGCTACCCCGCGTACAGTAAGGATCAAGTAGCGTACGGTCACCCCGGTTACGAGCAGTCGCAAGGGTACGGGGAGCATATGGGTTATCACAATAGCCACTACGGTTATCATTACGACGGTCAACACGAGCACGGACATGGCTACTACGGTAGTGAGGCTCAAAAGAATGCTCATGGGAACGACTATGCGAAGAACGCTTACTATGACGCGAGCGCGTACGGGTCGCAGCAGGGTGCGACGAACGCGGGGTACGCGGCGGGCACAGGGCAGGCAGGCGCGGGGGGCGAGGCATACGGCAACGCGCCGGAGTGCGGCGACGGCTACGGCTCCTTCCAGCAGTTCTACGAGGCCACGCACGCCACCCCCGCCGGTGACAACTCAAACTCCTCCTCGGATTTCCACTTCCTCAGCAACCTGGCCAACGACTTCGCCCCCGAGTACTACACCATTTGAGATAAGGATTTCGCCGATCAGGCGAGTGATCTGTTCGCGTAACACTACTGCGCTGATGCTCGGTCGTGGGCGTGGTGTTGACGCAACGTGTCTCGAATTGTACTGTTTGTTTCCGCCAAAGGCAATGGAACGCAAACTGGGTATTCTCTTTGTACCGATATTAATTTAAAATGTTACGTTTAACTTAGGAGATAATGTATTAAAATGTAAATATTATTATAGATATTAATTTCGATTAAAATATTTTTACGAATACGTACACGATTTAAATTTAGGTGCTGATATCAGTCAATATTAGAAAGTAAATAGAAGGGAAGATCCACATTCTTAAAGATTAGACCTACAAAAGTTTAAAGGTGTTTAAGACTTTGCAACATTATTGGATTCAAAGAAATAGTGGACAGAATTGGCAAAATATTGAACATCCAACTGAGTATCATAATTATCACAATACAAATGAGCCTACAGTTAAAATGATTGTTGCCCTAAATAAAAGCTTTCATTCCAGCTTGTATAATGTTTTAAAGTACGTATTATTTATATTTAAAGCTGATATCATTGTAAATTTCTTATTACTAATATATTAAAATCTATCTTGTATCCAAACAACTTTTCACGTGTTCATGATAAAAAATATTTCAATAAAAAAGTTCTTTTGATTTACAAAACATATTATATAGAAATTGTTTACAAACTTAAGGAATAGTCGTTGCCTTATTTAGTTTAATATTGTTTTGTGACTATAAGACATTGTAGATACATAATAATATAGTTTATAATAAGTCATTATATTGTAGATATCAGCGCTATCATTTTGGCCTATTAAAAAATAAATCATTTGGTGTCACAAATTCTTGTCTACTACTCTTTTTGCCCTTCTCTCTCCTTGCAAACAACAACAACACAATGTGGGAAAAGTAGGATTAATGAAGAACGATCCTAAACATGATAAACGATTATCATCTTAAATGATGCAGGTTAAATTCCTGCACCTATTCAATAAAAATGGATTAGGAAAATCTGGATTTTAACAGATATTTCCTAGGGCGTAAATCTTGAATTAACATGTACGGGAAACAAAACCCTGAACTTGTGTTGCCGAACTATCGATAGTAAAACTATCGATAGTTTACATCAAAAATCATGTACCCTATCGATATGCCTATCGATATTATCGATACTATCGAATGATTGCAAATATTTTCGATAATATCGATAGTATTGTAGTTCGTTATCAACAAACTATCGATAGTATCGATACTGTCGATTTTATTTGCAACGATACTATCGATAGTATCATGTCATCGTTATGGGCTATCGTTAGTTTTAAAATTGACAATAGTATTAGATATATTTTATTAGTAATGTAGTTGAGGATAAACATTTCTAATATCGAGCTGTGCTTGTTCTTACTACGTAAAAGGTAAAGAAGCAGCGTTTTGAAATGACACATAGGTACCTGAAAATTGTAAACAATATTATTGCAAATTGTTAAACTATCAATAGTCCAAAACAATCGATAGTATCGATACTATCGTTGCATATACAATTGACAGTATCGATACTATCGATAGTTCGTTATTAAGAAACTACAATACTATCGATAGTATTGCACTCATTCGATAGGATTTCCCCATTTCTGTGCTATCGATAGTATTGATACCATCAATAGGCCGATCGATAGTCCTTCTATTGTCTGGCAATCGATAGACTATCGATTAATCATCGATAGTCGACAGTCGATCGCCAACACTACCCTGAACCATTACATATTATTCATTTTAACAAGTAATTCTGAAAAAAACACACTGTTCCAGCAAACTTCACAAGCATGTTGTTTTTTGCACAAACAAAGAGGCATTTGCATTTGCATAAATAAAAAATATATATTCAAGAATGTTAATTTATTTTATATTATTTTATGAGAAAACCTAAAATAGTTAAATGTAACAAAGATTAATAATATAATTTGTGATATCCCATAAAGAGAATTTTCGCAACTCTGGCAGGGTGCTCAACAATTTCAAATTAATGCATTTTAGAATTTCAACATAATATAATTCCAAAGTTGGCTAATGCAATATGCATGGTACAACAGAATCCTCTAAACTCCGATTACTTATAAAATCAACTAGATTTTAAGATTGAGGAATGAATGCCATAAAAGACTTATTCAAAAACTATTATTAGGGCCTGTTTCATATTCTCTATGAGAAAAATTGATAAATATTTTCCATATGAAATACTCTACTCACTCAGAGGTGGTGAAATAGACCCTAATTGAACCTATATGCTGCATGTTAAGGTTCACTAGACAGAAAGAAAAGAAACACACAGTAGAGCTGAACTGTAATGAAATTAACCAATGAACTCATGAGTTATGAAGTTGAGTAGCAGTTTAGGGGTTACATTGGTTACTTTCTTAACAGGTCTTGGAGCAGTGCTCTAAGATAATAAAGTAATAACCCCTTGATGATCAAAAGACCACTGGGGTAGCATAACAATAGATTATATATTGTGTCTGGAAACTTGATTTCTGAATGGTTAATGTACTTTATCTTTCAATTGAATTTAAATTTGTTGCAAATTAATAAATGATGGACATTCATCATAACAGTAACATTATTGCTAGGCAATATATGACTTCAGTTCTACTTACCCATTACCAATGGAAAACTTTATTAACATCAGTATTGAATAGAAAATTATTTACATGTAAGTACAGTGGAATCCGTTTACAATGACATCGGAGGGAATTGACAAACACGTCATACTAAGCGGACGTCATACAAAGCAAAGCGTCTTATTGCACCTTTCTCCACGATCGTAATGTTTTAAGACTTAGAGATAACATATTTTTCACTTACGATATCTCTAAAATCAAATTCATGACGTTCAATTGTTAATTGCTCACTGAGATTCTAAACAAAACCAGCCACGTGCCAAACGTCGTCGGAGATCAACGAACATGACTGAAAGAAGGTGTAAAGAATCATGTCGGTCACTATAAATAAACAAAATTTAATAAAAATAGGTCATAATAAGCGACATGTCACTGTATGCGAAGCCATTATATCCGACTTAATTACAAATAATTTTGTATAAAAACCAAACTTCGTCATGTAATTATGTCATAATAGGCGGTTCGTCAATATAGGCGGAGTCATAGTAAACGGATTCTACTGTAGGTATAAAAGTTTATTGCTTCTGTCTGTAAGTAAGTGTTGTTACTATCTCAATCTAAAACAAGTTAATATTGTTTTAAAATGGCATTTACAGTTCTGTTGTAACTAATTATGCAAGCATCTTGCATTACAGTGGAGTAATGAAGCAAGCAGTTTGTAAGCTCTAGTGGGAGCCAGGTGTTATGAGGAGGATGCTTTCTGTGCCTGGGCCTGCGCTTGCAGCTTTATTTCCATCATCATGCAAATGGCTTCTCTAGCTTTTGATTTTTCTATGCCTAACTGCTGGATTTTTTCCATTTGTTCGGTCACAAACTGCACTTTCCTTTTGAAATAGTCCTTGCCTCCTTCAATATCCTGTAAAGGAAAAACAAGTAAGTTTTATTAGTCAAAGTAAACAAAAAAAATAATTTTGATTAAGAAACCACAAAAAACACCTAAATGTCACTATTTTTTATTTATTTTTATTAATTTACATGAAACTTAAACATGCGTCTAAATGTTGCACCTGTGATAATAGAATGACCCTATAGTGTAAGTGTCAGGCATGATAAGTTTACTTACTTTTTGAGCATAATAGCCTGTACCAATATCTATGATCACATTTTCAGTGTCTGCAATAGTCCCCGGAACATACATTGACCCTGTCAAAGGTACTAGCACAGTCTTGCCTTTTGTCTGAGGTGTTATCTTTTCAACACTCTCTCCTGACTCCACGAACTTACCCTGTGCTATTTTAAGTGTTTGCAGAGAATCTTGAAACACATTTAACTCCTGAAAATTTAATTTAATTTAATATGCTAGTAACAGTTAGACTAATATGAAAAATGGCCACCTTTAAAAATTAATCATCAAAATCCTATTCTTATAGCAATTAATAGAAGAAACTATAACAACTTACTTGATCTAATTGCTGCTTCAACTGGGCCAGCTGGTGAAGATTTAACTTGGACAAGTCTATCTGATGCATGCCCGGCGCTGGTGCCATTGATACTGTAGCCATTTTTGGTTAAAAGTTATTTTAGTCACAGTACCAATTTGAATTTGTGAATTATTTTAGAAGTAAATTCCTAGCCAAGTAATTACTCGATGAGTATATTATTACGAATTCTAACCTCAAAAATCACCGCAAAATTTGACATCTTTTAGTTTTAATTTGGGTTTTACGGCCTTGGATAGAGTCAGACACATACAACCTATTCTTCATCTTCAGTTAAGTATTAAACGGGGTGAATAGAAATCATGGGGCGAATAGAAACGAAAACAAAAAAAGTTTTTAGGTCTCGATAACTTAGAGTAGTTAATTAGAATGGAGGGAGCATAGACGGCCTTCCCCTCTAGCCAAAAATATTGCCCACATATTTTGACGGCTTATATAAAACTACTTGGTCGTGACCGTTTGACAGATTCTATCGCGAATTGGCGGAACAAACATATGTAGAGGATTGAAAATGGTAAATCGTGCAGTTTTCGGACCCAAAAACCGTTCATCTTTTGTAAATATTCTGTGCCATGGCGTGTGTGCGCGATGTGGGGGATTTTGTATAATAAATTATAAACTTTGGGTAATATTTTAAGAAAACGATGTAATTCGTATGAAGCAAAAGAAACAACTGGTAAAATAGTAAAAACGTCAAAAAGAGAAGGAAATTGTAATATAAAAAAAAGTGTAAAAACAGAACGAGTTCGGTTTGCCACATTCTCCCCCCTCGTATGAGAATACGTAGTTTGTAGTCATGTGGCAGACCGAAATGCCTATCATTAACATTAGCTAAGCGATAACAGCTATTTTCTTTACCGGCCTACGTAAAATTCCCCCCTTTGTCGCAACATCGACGACTCGGATAACACCATCTCGTCCCGGGTGGACCTGGGTAATTCGTCCCTTCGGCCACACCTCTCGTGGTAGGTGTTCATCTACTATGGCAACTATGTCGCCAACGCTTACGTTGCTGGGTTTTTTAGGGGATGGTGGTCTGGCATGCATCATTAGTAAAACTTCTCGCACCCAACGTGCCCAAAAATGATCTGCGAGGCGGGAGCGGAGCTTTCTTCCACTCTGACCTGCTCACCAGGGCGGAATCTGTCAAAGCCACAACGATGCTTGATGTCTCCTCATCACTGCTCTCGGGTATTCCTACTAGCTCGATATTTTGCAGACGTGTCCATTGCTGCTGGCGCATGTTATCATCTTCAAGCTGTTTTACTCGAGCCTCAAGAGAAAGCAGATCCTCACGCAGCATCTTATTCTCATCTTTTATCGATTTTATTTCCTTGGAGTTAGTTGATAATAGTTTATTTATATCTTCATATTGAGAGCTGATAAATTTAATAGAAGTCTCTAAGCCGCTCAGCTGGTCTTTAAAGGATTTAAATTCTTTTTTAAACAGATCTCGAACAATAGAACTAAGTTCCTCGTGTATAATATTTCTGACGTGGGGCCGTAACTCCTCGTCATTGCCTGTGTTAGGTTACTCACAAAGTGCCGTAGATGTACTAGGTTTCCTAATAGTGACATTGGAACGATCTGCATCATCAACAAGACTTTGCTGAGAAGGCTTAATTGGGGTGTTGCTATTGTCCCCTTTTGGACCCTGGCTAGTGCACAGCGGGCAGGTCCAAGATCCTTGTCTTTTAAGTATATTGCTTGTCATGTTTACACAAACGTAGTGGTATGAACTAGAGCATGTTTTCCGACAACAAGTGATTCTTTCAGCAGATTTTATTGCTTTTCCACATGCGCCACAGTTAGTCATGATAATTTCAATTTGTGCAAGTACCTTCAAATAAGTCTTGTACCCTGTGAGTTGCTGCTATACACTGCAGGCCACTGCACTAGATCTTGATCCCAATTGCAATGACGATAAGGTGTGTTTTAGTATAAACGAAGACAAATGCCAGTCACGGTTTGAGTAAAGAGCTCGACGACACGTCCAGTCACGACAACGTACGACGACGGAAAGGGTATCGATATAGAATTGTAAAAGTAAGATTAATTTTAACTAGAGGTTGCCCACGACTTCGTACGCGTGTTTTCAAAGATACAAAATATTGTATACTCCCGTCGCCATCCAGCTATCATGTTCTCTTAGTCTACCATGTCGTAAGAAGAAGAACGAAAAATCAAGGCCAATAGGCACACTTTTTTTGATGTGTTACTACTCGTATCACCTCGCCATCCTCCTCTGGTAACAAAATTCGCATGGCAGTGATACTGATTCAAACACAAAATTTTATCGTACATCTATCTTAGTAAAAGTGTAAAGGTATTTTTTTTTTTTAGTTTACTTTATTAATGGCCGTTTTATTTCTTTACAAAAAAAGGTCACTTGAGGTTTAAGTATGTATATATTTAATTATATAAATGACGTTGATCTTTCCTTAATAATATAGTAATTCAACAAAATTTTGACAAACTGTCTGTGGCGAAAGTAACCATAAACTACTTAGCGTTAAGGTTAGCACTATAAAAATTAGGACTCCTGAATGTAAACGCTTAAATACCTAAATTTGTCCTGTAGCATATATGGTATACATGCCTATAATATCTGAGAGATTCTCTCGATTACTCAGGTCGTAACTTAGAGACATAAGGATTACCTTGGGAGTTCAAGGTAATCCTTCTGTCTCAAAATCAGTCTAAAGTAATTTAGCATACGAGTATCAGTTGCTCCAGACCTTCAATTTGTATAAGTCAATAAAAAATGCTCATTACGCTGAACAATGTTCCCTGAGGCTCTATTTATATCTCTTATAGTTGAGCTGAGATGCTAAGGTTCCATATCAGTTGCTTTAGACCTTCAATTTGTGTACGTCAATAGAAAATACTCATCACGCTGAACGATGTTCCCTAAGGCGCTCTATTTATATCTCTTAAAGTTAAGCTGAGCTGTTACGGTTCTATATCAGTTGTTCCAGACCTTCAATTTGTGTACGTCAATAGAAAATGCTCATCATGCTGAATAACTTTTCTTAGGGCGCTGCTTTCATAGCTCTTTTAATTTAAGTGTACTGTTACGGTTCCACGTCAGGTACTCCGATCTTCAAAATAAGTTATAGCCTAGTATTTGCCCAGACTCAATAGCTACACAATAAAAAAAGTTTCATTTAAATCCGATCACTAGTTCCGGCGATTAGCGTGTACAAACAGATAGACAAACAGGCAAAGAAAAAATTGTAGATTTCTATTCTGTTACCATTATAACATCACCCTCAATTAGTTTTTGGCAAAAATACTCAATGTACAGACGTATTGATTTTACTGTTTTATTATATGTATAGATAGATTTCCGATAGATCCCTTAGAGGTGAAAGGAGAAGGGAATGAAGAATGGTTTGTGGTCCAAAAATACTGGCTTCCTTCTCACACAAGTTTGATTTATTCAGCTCACTTCGAGTTAAGGTGCTACCAAGAATGTTCGTACCTTTGGTCCTTAGCTGCACCATTTAATAAAAATTTGCTAAGCAAAAATTCTGTTTCTTTTAACTTCTCTCAAATACCTTATAAAATTAATTAGGATAGTCCAATACATAATAACTTCCCACACATACATAATAACTAATCTTTCACCCAATACGTAATAATGAATCTTTCACATAACATCACCATGATTATTCTTTCATTCAGGTAAGAGTTGTAAATTGCACATTTTTGATATACTTTTTAATAAATAAGCAGTAGGATTGTGCTAAATACACAATCAACATTTAAGATACTACTTTACTAAAGTACCTACCTATTTATAAAAATAAACACTAGCTTTGTCTACGTCAATATTTATACTTAAAAGTATACCTACATCAGAATGTATGAGTCATAATAACTATTGTAGTTTCGTCAAAATCTATTGGTTTTTGTATGAAAGGGCCAACAAAAATTTATAAAATTCATCCTCACAAAGTTGAAACAACCATAATATTAGTAGCACAGGATTACTGCACTCAGTAGTAAGCTAAAGAATTTGTTACCCATGTCCCGTCCTTATGTTGGAGTCGGAATGTTTTGTATGTTGACGTACTGACAGATCGTATTTACTCGGAAAAATGTGAATGTGTGTGTGTGTGTATTGGGTATATGTGACTAATTTGCAAATGTGTGCATGCATAGTAATAGGAAAATGGGAGTGGAGATATACGACCATTTTTTTAGTGTGCTATTCATGTGTGCTTTCTCGTCCCCCCCTAAAAGTGGCGAAAATTTTTGCATGGAGATTTTGACACATGCTCCTTCCAGTCTATTTACTCTAAGCTCGATAATGATTGATTTTCCTAGTGTCAAAAATCAGTACCTAAAAATCCATTAGATGGCACTGAACAACCTAAGTCAGGTAGATTTTTATTTAAAAAAATGCTTGTTTTAACACTTATTATGTTTAGCATGTCTTAGATTTACGCGTACACTAACTAGTATTTTTTAACAATTAGTTGATCATTAACCTAAAGTTGATTATTAAACTCGCTCATTTTTAACTTAGACTACATGCCTGTAAACATAATATTACTATAATTTGTTATTGTTTTATGCTCAATGATTTATATACCTTTGATGAATAGCGCCATCTATCAGCATACAAAAACACTAAAATAATGGTTTGTCAGAAAAGCCCTCATTGGACCACCAAATCATAATATCTACTAGTTTTTTGTTATTTTATACTAGAATTATTTGTTTATAAGATGGCAACACCAGATGTGTACTAGAGTTAACCAAAAGAGTATTCCAAAAGTGGTATTTTATTCGTCAACATTTCTTACATTGTCAACTACGATAAAAGCTTTATTACGTAGAAATAGAGGCGGTCTCAAGGTCAAAGTGGGGAAGTCTGACGTGCGGTCTTATGTATGTGTACTTACACACCACAAGTCAGACTACACGTCGCTCATCTAGTACTACACAGTCGTAACTGTCATTTTGCAAATTTTACAGGAGGGCGCTTTAAAGTTTTTTTTTTCTGTTTTATTTCGTTTAATGATTTCATTTCATATTATTTACAACTGAAACCAGGTTATTTCAGATGTTTAATTATAAAGGTAGAGTATAATAACAAAAATATTTAAAAATATCAATTAAAAACTACAAAGACAATTCCGTCTTTGTAGTACTAGATGAGCGACGTGTTGACCTTGAGACCGCTTCTATTTCCTTCGTAATAAAAGCAGTTTTTGTAGTTCAAATGTAGCTATAATTTGATATACTTCTGACTGTAAATAACTAGATTACCTGATAAAACTACTAGATACCTTCGCAATAAAACTACGTATTTTAAAAACATTACAGTACCTCTATTAAAATAACTGTAGATAAAATTAAAACTAAAAAAGTGTTTAGTAACTACTAATTTTGGCTGGAGCACTTGTCTTTCAATCCGAGGACTACCAATAATAAACCTTGTATTTCAAGAGGCAACCTTAACTTTATTAGTTTTACTCCAAGGTCGCGTGACCGCAGAAGAATAATAACGTAATGTTCGAAGCTAAAAGGTAAGGTAAGGTACTATTTCGTGTGTAGTGGTTTGCGACAGAAAACTGTAGGCTATTATAAAACTTGGTATGTACCTACGTTTTCGTATGGAGTGATTTATCTGTTACGTAGTAAATATTATATTATTTGCGGTCGTGTTTCATATTTTTTTAGCATAAAAATAAATAAAGTTTTATGGTGGTTAGTTACATCTTGGAATAAAAAACCACAAAAAATAGGTACCCCTTAAACATAGCTGGGCATTAACTCGTTAATCCGTTAATTAACGAAGTTAACATTTTGATTAACGGATGAACTTTTAAGTTAACTTTTAAAAATGTTAACGGACACGTTAACTTCCGGTAATATGCAGAAGTCCGTTAATCCAATGCCTAATAGTTACCGCACGGCACCGACACAAGCCGGGCGGCGATGGGGCAGCGAGTGAAACAAAAATAACATTAGATATATTTTGCCGCGAGATTCGAACCCACGTCTTCTACGATTCTTCAGTCCGGCGCCTTACGCATTACACCATGCGATCTAAATCTGCGTCAATTACGAAAGAAAAACGGATGAAAACTTGAAAACACGCATTTTCCCAAACGCAAAAAATGAAAGAAGAGAGCAGTGTAATTTAGTTAGATATAAAAAGTGTACTGTGCAGGGTATTGTGAAGTAATTAAAATAAAACCATATCATGTATGTTGGAAGACATGGAATCGGATCCGGTTCCAGCGGTCCTGATGAGAACCCTTGGCCACATTTGACTGAGTATGTGGTTTTATAAGTTCACTAACACATCTATATAAATATGCAATTTTACACATATTAACGGATTAACGATTAACGTTAATTTGCGTTAATTCTTACAAAATGTAACGCTTTAACGTTTAACGAAGCTAACTTTTTATGGCGGAATAACGATTAATGAAGTTAACTATTTGAATAACAGTGCCCAGCTATGCCCTTAAAGTACATCTGTAAGAGCTCTCGAAAACTTAGTTATTTTTTTAGTAAAAATCCAACACGGCCTAAGGCAAAAAGTTGTTGTTTCGTCGGACAATTTAATTATGATCAATTTTAAAGAAATATTAGGTACTTTTCTAATTTCAATTAATAGTTATCGATAAAAATAATGAAGTGGATAGATTCAAATTTTATTTGAGATTTAGAAACGATGTTTCTATTCACCCCATTTAACCTTCATGACTATTGTCTAGGCAACATAGCCTTCAATCTTAGCCTATTCTTTGAAACAAGTGAATTTAAAAAAAAACTTTACATCTGACAGTGACAGCTACTTTAGTGATGTGATTATGAGCAACATTAGTCATATTGCAGATAAAATTAATGATTAAAGGAATCGAATTACTTAATTCGAAAAGCAATCAATATTAATAAAATATCTCGCTTTTGCTTGATACTCAATAGCACTGGAATATTAGGTTTAGCATCTGAGTGCCTTTTTCCCTCTAACTAGTGATCCTTATTAATTTTAACAATAAAGATCGTAATGAGATAAGGATTAGCTTCTACTAGTCGTTTCGTCGCTCACACCTTGTACGTACCTACAGGTACGTAGGTAGGTACATTAGTTACCTACTTTTTAAATTTTTTGAAACCACAACAGGACTGAAAAAGGACTAATCAAAGATAAATAAATTGATTATACTTAACAGACGCTTAGACGACTGCATAAGTATGTATGCGTGTTTGCGCGAGGAAAGTGTGTGTGTGTATGTGTTTTTGTTGTTAATATGTATTTTTATGTGTGGATTATTATGTTGGTATATTGAACATCATGTAATGCACATTCTTTAGCATGATGTTCAATATATTATCAATAATTAAGAATTTAGATCATAAGTTTAGTTAGTTTTATTTATGTAATGTGAAGTTAAGTTAAGTTAGCCCTGCGACCATTAGTCTTGGGATCAGTAGATATTTGGATGGAGTTTTTTGAAGAAAAAGCCCTTGTCATTGCACCCAATGAGATAAAACTATAGAAGAGGTATTATAACGACGTTTTCTGTATATTGAGGGGAAAAAATCAGGACGTAGAATCTCACTTGGCAAATTTAAATGACATCCATCAGAACATAAACTTTACCTACGAGGTAGAAGAAGCCAGAAGTCTAGCATTTTTGGACGTGCAGATTCGTGTGCGGAGTGACGGTTCATTAGGTCACTCTGTCTACAGAAAATCTACTCACACTGACCGCTATCTCAACGCCGCCTCGCATCATCACCCTCATCATCTTAATTCTGTAGTGACCTCATTGACAAACTGAGCCTATGATTTGTGTGATGTAGAACATCAAACCAAGAGTTAAAACATGTTCGGTGGGCCTTACAGAATAATGGATATAAAGGGAAGCATTCACCTAGACACAGAGTATACAACAGAAAAATACAGTAAACAGACAACCGGTATACTTGCCATAATTAAAATTCTTGTTCTACCACGCGAGCACCTACTTCTAACCAATTACCGGACACAAACTCTTCACCAAGCCAGGTTAGTAGACATTTATATGAGCCTACTGATGTCTCACCCTTTGTTGTGCATATTCAAAGAGAACAAACTGAACCTAACCAAAGTCTTTCTTTGCACCCAGTAACGCTTGGTCTTTTTTTGAAAAAGAAAAACATTAAGGGTATTGTAGAAGGAAGCCTTAAAAAGATAGGTAGGAATCGGGTTTCAGTGTCTTTTACAAAATATGAAGATGCCAATTCATTTCTTAAAAATGACATGCTCAGATCACAGAATTTCAAGACTTTTATCCCTAGTTCAAATGTTACTAGAATAGGAGTAAAAAAGAACACAATCAATGGCAAATCCGAATTTGTTCCCATTGAGACAGTCATTGTCACATTTGATGGTCAGATATTACCTAAGAGAATATTTTTATGTTATAATTCATTGCCTGTAGACCTCTATTTATATCCAACCATCCAATGTTTTCAATGCTGTCGGTACGGTCATGTTAAAAGCCAGTGTAGATCCACTCCGAGATGCTATAAGTGTGGACTAGGCCACACTGGTGATACTTGTGATGTTGAGGAGGAGAATATTGTATGTTTTCTATGCTCAGGACCACATCAGGCTACCAATAGAAAATGTCCTGAATTTACTCGACAGAGAAATATTAAAGAATCCATGGCCAAAAACTGCATTAGTTATGCAGAGGCATTAAAGCTACACCCTGCCCTTGGAAAGTCTTTTGCAGATGTTTTAAGATCTAGTGGCACCGCACAACAACAAACTTCAACTCCTATTTCTTCCAACTCTAAACTTAAATATGTCCACAATAATAACCCAGGTTGGAATTCCTACAAAAAGACAGTTTTAATGAAACCTAGATTTCCATTCAAACCAGGTAAAAGTTATGATCGGGATGAACACCAAGCATTTATAAATGAATATAACACACCTTTTGCTCCAAGCAAAAGTATTTTAATTAACAGAGATAACATTAGTGACAACTTGTCTGACTTGTCTGTTAAAGAATTGTTAATTACTTTAATTACATCTTTGAATCAGTCTAATTTTGTTCTACCGTCCAACGCTGCCAATAAGAATGATCTCGTTGCTAAACTTAATACCGCTGTTCATGGGGAAGCTCTCCATAGCAGTTCAATGGAATTGCCGAAGCATCAATAATAAGAAAAGTGATTTACTGCACATTATTAATAAATATGACCCATTTTTAATTTCTTTACAAGAAACATGGCTCCGGCCAAATTCTATCTTCAAACTTTCTGGTTTCTCATGTGCCAGAGAAGATAGACATGATAGTTATGGTGGTGTAGCCCTATTTATCCACCATTCTATCCCATTCTACCATTTTCCTCTTCCAGCTCATAATAATGACTTCTCTATAATAGCTATATCAGTTCAAAATGTTTCATTTGTTTCTATATACATACCACATCCTTCCTCTGTTATATATGATGAAATAGATCAAATCTTAAGTAACATACCAAAGCCTATTATAATCATGGGTGATTTTAATGCTCAACACCAGTCATGGGGTAGTGGGATTTCTGACTATTATGGTAATAGAATTTTAGATTTTTTAGACAACAATAATTTATGTATTCTGAATACTGGGAGTATTACACGTCGCACAAAACCTCAGGAAGCAGTCAGTGCACCTGATATAACTATTTGCAGCCCAAATCTAGCTTCCTCTGTAACATGGTCTACTTTGCGTTTGACATATGGAAGTGACCATTTCCCAATTATCATTTCTTTCCCTTATATAAACACCATTAAAAAAAAGAATCGCCCCCCTAGGCTCAAATATAACTTGATTAATTGGATTGGACCGGATTGGACATTATTCAAGGAAAAAGTTGACCAAAAGTTAGCTTCATTGCCAACATTAGATGATGGCAATTCTACAGTATGTGCTAGGGCTTAGCGTCTATTTTATTGCAATCAGCCGATGAAGTATTTCCTATTAAAAAAAGTTACAATATTAGATTACCTACCCCTCCTTGGTGGGACAGTGAATGTTTAGAAGCGGTTAAAAAAAGAAAGGCGGCTGAAAAATTATACAACGCAAGTACTACTGAAGAAAATCTCTCTTCTATTATAAATAGTACCCGGAAATTACTTAAACGAAAAAAGTGGAAGGGATGGAGAACTTTTTGTCACTCTATCTCCCCTGATACCTCTTCTTCTGTGGTGTGGGCCAATATAAGACGCTTTAGGTCAGCTTTTAAGGAGTCTAAACCTGTGTTTCCTCATGAACCAATAGGTGATAATTTTTTAGACAAGTTAGCACCTCCGTTTGTTCCTCAACAACTAAGTATACCTAGTGAACCCTCGAATCTGTCACCTATAGATCAAACTGATTTAAGTACCCCTTTTAGTTTTTCTGAACTAAAAGGTATTCTTACCTATGTAAAAGACTCTGCCCCTGGTAGTGATGGCATACCTTATTCATTTTTAGTTAATTTAAGCGGTTCGACATTATCTTATTATTTATCTTTTATTAACTCGATTATGTATTCATGGTGTATCCCATCATCTTGGAAAGTGCAGGAAGTAATTCCTATCTTGAAACCTAATAAATGTCCTTCAAAGGCTGACTCATATCGTCCTATAGCTCTGTCATCGGTACTGATTAAAATAGCTGAACATTTAATTAAAAATAGACTCGAATGGTTCATAGAAAGTAAGGGCTTACTTAGTTTATTTCAGTTTGGTTTTAGAAAGGGTAAAAGCACATTTGATAGTATTGCCATTTTTACTACTGATATTATATTATCCTTTTCTAGTAACCAACATTTGCTTGCAGCATTCTTAGACATCTCTTCCGCTTATGATGGTGTGGTACTCTCCATTCTCAGAGACAAATTATTAAAACTAAAAATTCCGGTTTTACTGATCAATTTCATTATAAATATTTTAATAGATCGTAGTATTCATGTTGTATGTGAAGATTCTATTAAGTCCAGATTCTTGTGGAATGGACTTCCACAAGGATCTGTTTTAAGTCCAATTCTTTTTAATATTTACTCATATGACTTACCAAATTCAATAAATAATAACGCCAGTATGCTGCAATATGCGGATGACCTTCTTCTTTATTTCTCTGGGAAAAATGTTGATAGTTTATGTTCACAGCTTAATTTTTCACTTCAAATGCTTAAGTCCTGGTTAGATATAAATGGACTATCCCTTTCAGTTTCTAAAAGTTCTGTAGTTCTCTTTACCAGAATGCGATTTCCCCCTCCTGTGTTAGTACAATATGACAATATGAGCATACCTGTTAATAGTAAGGCGAAATTTTTAGGCGTGACTTTAGATTCTAAACTTACTGGGACTTCTCACTGTTATAATGTAAATGATAAATGTGAACGTCTCCTTAATATATTAAGGTGCTTAGCAGGCGTCTGGTGGGGCGCCCACCCTTTTAGCTTAAAACTTATTAACGCTCTAATAAGGAGCTTGATTATGGTACTCAATTTCTAGAGCCCTGTAATTTGGTAGGTGTTAGGAAACTTGACGTTATACAAACTAAAGCCCTCCGAGTAGTGGTAGGAGCAATGAAATCAAGTCCTAATAACTCATTACAAATTGAATGTGTTGATCCTCCACTAAAACTCCGACGGCAATTTCTATGCGCTAAATTTTTATTCCGTGCATTGTGCAGTGCAGTTCTCAAACCACCCTCTTTTCCCTAAATTAGAATCTTTATCCGAACAAGTTGATAATTCGCCTTATTGGTTTCACAAATCTCCACCCTGCTTAGTTGTTAGTTACCGTAAAATTCTCTCCCTACAAGCTCCCACCCATAGATCAATGTATCTTCCAGTTTTATGTTCTGATTTTAAATCGTTGACTCTAAATCCTAATGTTGTCTTGGACATCGATATTACTAAAAACGATAGTCACGCTAGTGCTAAATTTAAATTTATTGTAGATAGGAAATGGAGTGATTGGCATCATTTATATTGTGATGCTTCCAAGCATTACAATAATGGCCATATGGGAGTAGGTATATACCATGCCCAGTATAGAATAAACCAAATGATTAAGCTACCGCCTGAGTCATCTGTTTTTACTGGCGAATGTTTTGGCATCTTCAAATCTTTACAGTACATCTTATTAATGAAACTAAACAGAGCTGTAATTTTTTCCGATTCCAAAAGTGCTCTTCAAGCCTTAATTAAATTTCCTTTCAAATCAAATATCACTTACCCCGTAATCATTGAAAGTAGAAAGTTATTAAATATCTGCCTGCAAAAAGGTTTTTCAATTGTATTCGTTTGGATTCCAGGACATAGCAACATTCCAGGTAATGTTAAGGCTGATTCTTTAGCCAATGATGCTGTAAATTCTGGGGACCTCTTCCCTTATAAAAAACTATTGTCATGATTTAGTAGCCCTTCCCAAACTTTACATGCGCGATAAATGGAAGGAAGAGTGGGATATCAGTAGTCAGACTAAAGGAAAATCATATAAACAAATTCAGCCAAATATTCCGTGTAAACCTTGGTTTTTCAAAACAAATTTGAATAAATTCTCTTCTTCCAGTATCATTCGTATGAGGCTGGGACACGTGTGTACCCCAGCTCATTTAGCAAGACTTAAAATAGTCGAAAGTGATTTGTGTGAATGCGGTGCTGAAGTAGGTGACTTGAATCATGTATTCTTCGCCTGCCAGAATTACGACCGCTCAATTTTTATGTCATCATTGCTATCCTTCCGTGTCCCTTTCCCAACATCCATATCCTGCCTTCTATATTCCTGTGATTATAATATATATAAATGTTTATCCGAGTATTTATTTAAAAATGATATAAAATTATAGTGTAAATATGTTGTATTTTTATTTCCAATTGAAAGCCTTATATTTATAATTTATTTTTTACCTACTTTACCTCACTTACCTACTATCCTGATACTTACCGTTTAGTTTTTCCTTCCTTTTCCCGTTTTGTTTATTCCTTTATCGTTTCCCAAACTTTTAACCTGTTGTGGCAAAACGCAAACCGCGGGTGCCAAATCATAAAAAAAAATTATCATCCTTTTAAAAACTATTCTATAGTAACTTAACATAATATTTTGACAATAACTTAGTCTCATCTGTTTTTGTAAATGATTATCGATTATTATTTGATAGAATTCAAATACAAAACAACAACATAATAATCACAATCACACACACATCACTATTTTAGTAGTATATAAAATCAAGATCAAATCGAAATTTCGAGTTTCGATTCTGTTGTCGGGTTCGTAACCTTAGATCTACGCTTTTATGACTAACGATATTTAAACTAAATGTTATTGCAGTAAATAAGTAGGTAGATTTTTTCATAAAAAAGCAATTTTACAGTGAAAATAAAAACATAGGTAACATAACCTCTCATCCGAAGATGTCGGTCGCCACAATAAGTTCAAACGAAAATTTTGTGAATTTTACCCGGTAAGTTATGCTGTAAGATATTTCGTTATTTTTATAAAGGTAAACATTTCAAACTAGAAACTGTCAAAAGAAGTATTAATGTAATAGTAATAACTTTATTTGTTAAATTTAGAGTACATGTACCATTGATTTATTATATTCTATGACCTATACAATTATTTCTCTTTTCTTTATTTGAAATAATTTGCTTAAAGTGGACATCTAATGTTTTATAGGTCTCCATCATTGACGGTTGTACATTTTGCTGCAACATGGGCAGACCAGTGTGGACAAGTAACTGAGGTGCTAACAGAACTCTCAAAGCTTCCAGAAATTCAAAGCAGTGGCAGCAAGTTTGCTGTCTGTGATGCTGAAAATCTGTCTGAAATCTCATTACAATACAAGGTTAGTAGGTGGTATTGAAAACTATGATACAATTTTTTGCAAAAAGTACATTCTAGTATCCATGTAGCCATAATACCCTCATTTCTAATTTCAGATTGATTCTGTGCCTACTGTAATTTTATTTAAGAATGGAACACAAGTTGATAGAGTGGATGGAGCAGATGCTGCTCAAATTACCTCCAAAGTTAAAACTCACAGTCTAGGCAAAGGTGCTGCCCCGCTGGCGGCACCTCAGAAACTGGAGGAAAGACTAAAAGCTCTCATAAACAAACATAATGTCATGGTCTTCATGAAAGGAACAAGGGACATGCCAAGATGTGGATTTAGCAGGACACTCATTCAAATATTAAATGGAACCGGGTTAGTAATTAATAACATTGACACATACAAATATATCTAAAAGGTTAAATCAATTAGTAAACCATTGTACCCAAGAATGTACCTAAAATATTACCTTGTTTTGATTATAAAATAATATTATCTTCAATTATTATTAGGTGATAATATTATCCTCCCTGTATTACACAATATATGGCGCAATTAAATGACAGGTAATAAAGTTGGTTACTGTTTGTTTCAGGGTTCAATATGATACATTTGATATTCTAACTGATGAGGAAGTACGCCAAGGACTAAAGGAATATTCAGACTGGCCAACATACCCCCAGTTATATGTAAAAGGAGAACTCATTGGAGGATTAGACATCATTAAAGAGCTTCAGGCAAATGGTGAATTAGAATCTACCCTTAATGCCTAAATAAATACCGAGTTAGATTGTCTTTATTTATTGCAATAAATTTTTGGGGTCTTATTTATAATTGATTTTTATTATGTCACACAACTGTAAAAGTATTATCATATCACATTATATAATAATATTAATTAGGTAGAAAAAATATTTAGGTATGTTACATGTTTTGCCAAAGAAAATATCACACAAAACATTTACTGAAGATTATGATTAAACAAATCTTCAGTAAATGTAAAAAGGCTTGCAGCGTTACCCCTCTGAATGGCCAAAGTCTAACGTTGGCCGAGGTAAAAACCAGCCTTCTTGTCACCAGTTACGGTGACCAGCCGCTCAGCCAGCTCGGCAAAAAGTTTTTTGGCTTCAGGCCCCCATGGGCCCAACGTCTCTACTCCAAATGGTGCAAAGCGGTCTAATGCGGAGTACTTTCTACTTTTTAAAGACTCCGCCTGCAGACCTAGAGGAAGAACAGACGTGAGAAGGAGCCAGAGTATCAACGCAAGAGCCAGAGTATCCACTGGTATCCACGCAAGAGCCTTGCGAGCCTTGATAAATAATAATAACGTTAGGTCATAGACTTCTATGTGTTAGGTATTTGTTTTTTTAGTGCGTAGGTACGCGATTTTGAACGAAACGTCTCTTGAGTTCTAGACAGTTAATTTGACGGATTTTCGGCCGGGAAACGAGCCGAAAAAGTTAGGCTTCGTTTCTTAACTTTCTAAATTCGTTTTTCGTGGTAATTGTTGTGATTGTGTGGTGGAATAATCTTAATAATGTGCTGCAGATAGCGTTGGGTTTACTCCCCGGAATATTTCCAACTGTTGGGTTTATTCCCAAATTCGGGGAAAGTATGCGGAATATTTCCAATTCGTCGGGAAAATAGGGAAAATACTCAAAAGTGGACTTAAAGTAATAAAATGCGAGAATTTTGATATTTTGACAATGGTTTTAGGCCTGTAGCACACCTTCACATAAAACCGTAACAGCGGGACCACGCTAGTTTTGCCTGTTTGTCAGTTTTATTTCACCAAACGTAAACGGCATGTTCTAATGCTTAGGTTTATCTGAGTCTCTCTTTCTTTGAGATTCGACGGTCCTGTAGTATACTTCCTACTAATGTGTCCACGATGTCGCGAATTGGTGCAGAAATGTAGACGTTTAAGAAAGATTGGAGAAATCTCGACATAAACAAACAGGGTCATAGTAAAATCTCTACATTAGAAACGGCAGTTTGGCTTTTGTTAAGTTTGAATATTTGAGACAAGTAATAATAAAGTTAAATATTCGTTATTAAAAACAAGAAATTCAGAAAATAAAACGTGTAGGTTTGTTTTCTTCGAGGTGTCTAGGTGAACATAGTTCCGAGTGTGGTAAGTGAGCTATCAACGGAGTAGTAAAAGAAAGGCGCATCTTTTTTATATTTTTTGTGTTTCCCGCCACCTAAATTAGTCAAATTAAATAGTCAAGAGTAGGATACTCGTATTATATTCACATTTCGTTAAAAAAAAAACTTATTTTAATAACAAAAATTGAGTAATTAACCATAATGTAATTGTAAGAGAAATTTGATATAAAGGAAAATGCTGTTTAACCAAACTCAACGACAATTTATAAATAAAATGTTTTTATTCAATATAATATAACTCCTCCCCTGGCTCGAACACATGCGGAGATCCTCCTGGGCATGCTGAGGATCAAGTAATCCAGCATTTCTTGGGGTAACCTGTCCCATTCTTGAATAGCGGTTTCCCTGAGGTGTGGCACTGTCTGGGGACGTGGCTCGTCAGCCACGTCCAATGTTCCAAACAGCTCGCTTAAGAGCATCCCACGCGTGCTCTTTTGGTTTTAAGTCAGGCGAGCCGGCAGGCCAGTCTAACCTTGTGATGTCGTCTTCTCGGAGAGCAGCATAGACTTGTTGAGCTCGATGTGCAGGCGCATTATCATCGACCAGTACAAATTGGTGCCCATGGTTTACTCGGAACGGTCTGACAATTCCATCAATAGCAACTGCTTTATACATGTCTGCTGTCATGAATCCTCGATACGGGATCAAAGGTGGTCTAGCTCCAATCATAATACCACCCTCAAAAAGACACCGATTTCCCGCCTTGCTGAACTGTTCCTGTGGCAGTTTTTTGCCTTTCACGGTCTCCTGGTATTCTCCAGACACGGACACGTCGGTTATCTGGATGAGTACTGATTCGCGATTCGTCAACGAAGAGACGTTTTGCCAAATGTTTTCTTCTCCATTTTCTTCATTCTGTCGAAGCCTAGCCCACTCCAATCTCTGTCGTTGACGTTGCCGGGAATTCAGAGGCGCTCGCCAAGACCTCCGTGCTCGTAATCCAGCCTGGTGCAAGCAATTCTGAATGGTCTAAGTGCTAACTTCAAGCTGAGAGGCGGCCCGAACTTCTGCTTTTATTTTAGTAGCGTTGATTGTTGGGTCACGGGCTGCCAGCAATCTAATATAGCGCTTTTGGGCAGGAGTCAAAACAGTTGGGCGACCACTGCGGGGTCGGTCAACTAAATTACCCACCTCTGCAACGTGGTCACGACACAGGATTGAGATATAGCAAGTCTGCGTGCTATATCTCTCGTGCTGTATCCTTCTTCCCTTAAAGTTACTATTCTTGCTTGTAAAACTTCTGATAATCCTCTTGGCATTTTTTCAATCACAACTTTTTGCGAAAAAATATTTAAAATCCGTCAAAATTTACTAAATCAGATTTCTGAGTGAGCGTAATCTATGACTGAAAGCCTTTTTATATGGAAAAACAATTGACCTGTTTTATTGTTCTGTATTCTAATTGTATATTTTTAAATAAAGAACCTTAAAACAAGAAGAAATCATAATATAATCTACCGTAGCAAAAAAGATTTCGATTTTTCAGTGATCGTAAACTTTTTTTGATGTGTGTATTTAAAAACTATACTGAATTTACCAATTAAGTTCTTTTTTACATTTTTAAGTAAGATATCTTACCACTTTGGAAGTATTTTCTTTATGAAAAAATAATATTGCGATATTTGTCCGCAGTTGGAATTAAGTTTTTGAACTTGTTATCAAATCAGATACTTTGTAATATCTTGTTCACTTTTGAACCAATAGAAAAAAAAACTAAATGAATGTGTCTTAAAATAAAACAAGCAGCTTTCGAGTTTACAAGCAAAAATATAAAAAAGAGGCGCCTTTCTTTTACTATTCCGTTGATAGCTCACTTACCACACTCGGGACTTTGAGTATGTTCACCTAAACACCTAGAAGAAAATAAACCTACACGTTTTATTTTCTGAATTTCTTGTTTTTAATAACGAAGATTTAACTTTATTATCACTTGTCTCAAATATTCAAACTTAAAAGAAGCCAAACTGCCGTTTCTAATGTAGAGATTTTACTATAACCCTGTTTCTTTACGTCGAAATTTCTCCAATCCTTCTCAAGCGTCGACATTTCTGTACCCATTCGCGACATCGTGGGCACAATAATAGGAAGTATACGATCGTCGAATCTCAAAGAAAAAAAGACTCAGATAAATCTAAGCATTAGAACATGCAGTTTACGTTTGGTGTAATAAAACTGAAAAACAGGCAAAATTAGCGTGGTTCCGCTGTTATGGTTTTATGTAAGGGTGTGCTACAGGCGTAAAACCATTGTTACAGTAGCTAAATTCTCGCATTTTATTATTTAAAGTCCACTTTTGAGTATTTTCCCGCCGAATTGGAATATTTCCCAATCTTTCCGTTTTTTCCCATGCTTTCCCGTATTTTTCTTTTCCATCCCAATTTTTTCTTTCCCTTGCCCATCGCTAGCTGCAGAGAAGAACTAATGAATTAAAAGTGAGAAATAACGTAAGGCGGTTCGATTTCCCGCTCAAAATTTCCGTGAGAGCATTGAAATGTGAACCATCCTCGCATTTCAATGAGTTAGGTTAGATTAGTTTGTATCGTACGTAGTGCTAATTGTGTGTGTAAGTAATGTAATAAGAAGAAAACTGAAGAAAAAAAATTATACAAATAAAAATACTGAAGATGTGGCTGTATAGAGTTAATCATTTGCTTGCCCAGAATTGGTAAATTGAACAAAAAATAATAATAATTTGACATTGACAATCAGCTGTGTGTCAATCAGGGGTCGGAATGTGCCATACAGCCCAGTTTCGTAGTTTTTGGCAGCGACATCTATTAATGTTTCACCTGAACTACAGTGATAGATAGGTATTGTGAGTGAGTGAGAGAGATCTGTCAATGTCAAATTCAAAATGTCTACTGCTATTTTGTATTGTTGTGGCCGTTATACTACAAATTTTCGTGTATTATAATCGTCGAGTTGAGAATTTTCTCCTCCGTATTCATCATTTGTGTTCATAATTTTACTAACCTTCTTTGTGTTTTCGTCAAGGTGAGTTCGAACTTTGTTCCTCGCTCGACGAAACGCGGCGCCGGTATAGGTACCGGTGTTTGTGATTTTGCGGAAAAGACGCTATTTAGTTAAGGTTTTGTGCGACAAAGACACTAATAAGTTGCTGGTGTTGTGCTCATCATGCCCAATTCTAGGCGTTGTGTATTTGGTTGCGTGACAGAAGGTTAGGATTTGCTTTTTACCGGCAAGGCAACATTATGAAACTGTAGCTAGGTGGTACATAAAACTTTCAATAAATGTAGTAGTAATGAGTTACACAATATAACTACCTAGCTGTGATTATAGTTTCTGAAAACAAAAAAGGTTTTAATATTTCTATCATTACATCAGAAGATTATGCAGTCAAACTTAATCACATGCATATTTTGAAAACAAAATCTAACTTATAAATTTGCTGTAGGTAGAAATCATATTTCGCAAGGAAGCTTATGATTGGCAACTTTCAATATTGTGCGACTTTATAGTTTGTCTAACATAAAACAATAATAATACTGACTAATAAAATAAATGTGTTTCAGTGACTAATTTAAACAAAATGTGTTTATTTGCCATATGGAGAAATAAAGCTTTTTAATACTTTGAAAAAACCTGATCCAAGCCAAAGGCTGTTCTTGCATTCATAAAATTAATGCTGGCTTGACATAGCTGTTGCTAATATGGTAGTATTAACTAATTTAATTTTTTTTTTGTACAGGTCTCCCCGTCCACAGCTTCCCAAATCCTTCAAAGTTTCCAGAGCAGTTTAAAGTCTGGGTCGAGTTATGTGGAAGCTGTGTATCCAAAAATGAAAGTGTGCGACAGACATTTTATTGAAAATCACAGAAATCGCAATAGCCGCCTAAGTGCTTTGGCAGTCCCAATCTTACATCTTCCTTGTAAGTATTTATGTTCTATTAACCAAAATAATACAAAGTATACACACATCAAAGTGATAACTTCTTTTTTGTAACGGTAAATTATATCATTACATATTATTGTTATAGTAATATTATTATTACAGGGTTTTTTTATATTTTTAGAAAGCACACAGCAAATAATGTTTTCTTCAAACAGTTACATAAAAAAAATATAAATAATCAGCCTATGCAAGTGATCACTAACTTTTTTGATGTGTTTATACTAATAAACAAAGTAACTTTCTAATTTGTTATAATTTATACCTATAAAATAATAGCGAAACTAAATTAATCTCTACCAAACTTTTTGTCAATCTTTATGAATTTAGCTGATCATTCCACCATTCTTACTACTTCTTACCATTTATTTATTGAACTACTTGTATGCATTTTTTGTAATTTGGGATGAAATAATGTACCTAAGTCATGGATGTTTATATGTATTTAAGTATTTCTATCCGTTATTCTAGTCACCATAGCACAAGCTCACGCTTAGTTTGGGGCTTGGTAATTGGTGTGTTTCTTGAAACAATTTATTTATTTATTATTAAATACCTGCATGCTAATGTTTTTAATTATTGTCCCATATTTTATTAACACAAAGATTTAATTAATAATAAAAAACAACTGATCTTGATCTTTACCACTTGAATGTACATTCGTCATTAGTCTATCACTGCACTGTAATGACAATTTATATTTAAAAAAAAATATTATTACAGTTTTTTGGTGATTATATTTTTTGCATTACAAGTGATCCCGCTTTGGGTAAAAGCCTCCTCCATCTTTTTCCAACTTTCTCTATCTTTTTCTTTCTTAGATAGATAAAGATAAGACAGTTTATAAATAAGTTGCTAATTCTTATTATGTTTTTATAAATTTCAGATATGTGTTCTAAACAATCAGATGACAAAACGAGCGAAAATGCTTATATCGAAAGCAATACCTCTAATATACCAATCGAAATGCCACTTTCGTCACATCAAGGTATGTTTTATTTATATTATTTAGTGAATGACTATAAATAAATTCACAGATGAATATTATGATATATTATGATATGATAAACTCTTTATTTAATTTTATGCATAAGTAATCTCTAAATAAATGAAGTAAAATGTTGATAACTTAAAAAAATTGTTTAACTGCCAGGCATAATAAACATATTTAGATACACTAACTTGACATCAAAGAGATCCCTCAAATGGTCCCTACCTTTGTAGCACTATGGAACCTATTTTAATCGCCAGATTTTGACCATCTTAATATTTCTTGTATTCGTTATAAACAATTCAAAATAATACCTTTTTGAGGGATCTCCTATAAATTAATTTAAAAAAAAAAACTTCTTTTTATAATACTTAGTAGAATTACAGCTTTCAAAACGTGAATAAGAACTGGCCCCAAGGCAGATGCTTTCCTACATTTTAAATGCCTTTTCAAATAAATATTGGTTATGGCTATTGGAGAGGTTACCACAACATTCATTTGTGCCCATTCTTTTTTCAAGATATGTTATTTAAATAAGCGCGTAAGTACACTATTGTAAAAAATAACTAATTAGATGCTTTATTCTTTTTTTAAGGAGCATCTACTGTACTAAATACCGAACATAAAAGCCCCCAAATTGAAAAACCCTTTTCTTCTCAACATCAACAACAACTGTTACCGTCAGGTAAGATTAACTTTAGAAAAACATTATTTGTAGTTCAATCTAGTTGATGTTAATATAAAACTAATATATGTTTTTTAACAGAAGCTTGTATGAAAATATACTTGTTAATGTTAATAATTGTATATTTATTTCAGATGCGATATTTGGCGTTAGGAACGACCATGACTACTGCGATAGTAGCAGCTGTGAAAAACATACAAATAATGTTCGAATAAAAACATCGAAGACAAAGAAAATGCAAGGTAAAATACGATAAAGTTTTAAATTTTCTAGGAACCATACAAAAAAATATTACATGTTGACCTTGACTTAATTCAATACCAAAATTATTTCCAGTAAACATTTTAATTTCATTTTACAGGTTCGGGAAGAAAAACATTTAATTTCTTACTACAAAGAGACAGAAAGGAAAACCAGGAACTTGCGACGAGAACCCTCAGATTAAGGAAAAAATGCAAATCCTTTAAATCCAGGCTGAAATCGGCAATGAAATTATCAAATAGCAAGGCCTTTGAACGAGTCACGGACAATATGACCCTGCCTGCAAATTTTTTTACAAGAATGCAGTTCCGTGAATCGAAAAAGAAGACCAAAGGTCGTCGTTTTACACTTGAAGAAAAAATCTTATCATTGTCGTGGTATAAACGAAGTCCTAAGGCCTATACATTACTACATAAAAGTTTTGCATTACCATCCAGTAAGTCTTTAAGAAATCTTTTGAGTAAGATTAAAATTGAACCTGGGATCAATAAAACGATTTTAAAAAAAATAAGAGACACTGTTTCTGACATGAACGACGACGACCGTTTGTGTATTCTCATGTTTGACGAAATGTCGATAAACCCACTATGACGCAAACAGTGACACGTTAAAAGGTTTTGTCACAATAAGAACCCAAAATAAGATCGCGGACCATGCTCTCACTTTTATGGTCAAGGGTATAAAAAAAAATTACAAGCAGCCTGTAGCTTACTACTTTACCCAAAATTTAAACAAAATTGATTTTAAAAAATGTATAAAAGAAGTAGTGGGATTCATCAAAAGCACTGGCCTAAAAGTAGTGGAGACCGTGTGCGACCAAAGCACAGTAAATGTTGGCGCCATTGAAAGTCTGTTACAAGATACAAAAGCAATGTATTTCAGAAAAGGTCAAGCTTGGCGAAATGACCTATTTGTCATCGAAAATTCTAAAATAATACCTTTATATGATGTGCCTCATCTAATCAAAGGTCTGAGAAACAACTTGATAACAAAAGACCTTAATTAATATGTAGATTTTCAAGACGAAAATAAAGAAAAAACTTTGAAGTGGGAATATTTCCAAAAATTATACGAAGCAGATAAATCTCAAGGGGAGCTTAAATATCTACTAAAGTTAACGGAAGAGCACGTGAACCCAGAAAAAATTAACAAAATGAAAGTTAAAACCGCCACTCAACTATTAAGCCACTCTGTTGCAGTGACAGCAAATTATTTAACGGCTATAGGCCAGTTGGATCCAGATTGTCGCCAAATCACACCAATTGTGAAATTATTAGACAATTTATTTGACAGCCTAAATTGTAACACTTTCAATATTGTCAATGGCAAAATATTTAGGGCTGGTGTAAAAAGAAATTCTCCCCATCACAAGCTTTGGCAAGATAGTATAAAATTTTTGAAAAATATGAAATATGTCGAAAAGAAGAAAGATGGTGCTAAAATTCGAATAATTGAAAAAGTGGCACCTTCCATTAAAAATTTTATCAAAACCATTGAAGGAATGCAGGCCATTTGGAAAGTTTTGCATGAGAGGTATACTTTTGACACAATGTTGTGCAGAAACTTTAATCAAGACCCAATCGAAAACTTTTTTTGGAGTGTTTGAAGTTTAGGGGCAAGAAATATATCCCCAAATACAATTGGGTTTGAGGGAGCCTTTAAATCCCTCTTATTAAATAATTTAAGTTCGGCTCATTCAATTAAATCAAATTGTGAAGAGGATGTTTCTACATTTTTGCAATCGGTGGACTTTTTTGTAAAAGAATCCACCGATTGCACAAATATAGACATGGTAAAAAAAACCACGGAGGAATTAATCATGAATGAGGAACTTTTAAGTACAACTGATGAGATAGAGGGCATTAGCAAAAAAGGCTACGTATGCCGTTGGGTCCTAAAAAAATTTCAAAAATTATAAAAGATTGCATTATCTGTAAAAGAAAATTATTTGTGTCAGAACGTGTGTCGGCTCATGCGTACATTTCAGCAAAAGAATACTATAACAAAGATTGGTTGTGCTATCCTTCAATCGAATGTGTAAGTTTTTTTGATGAAATTTCGAAAACGACCACTTCGTTGTTGAAAAAAAATTTAAACACAAATAAAATAAAACAAAATATTAAGGCTTTCAATGAAATATTTGTCAATAACATATTTGACTGTCTTGCCGAATAAAGTTCGAAGATCTTATTATAAATGTCACTAGATACAGTTGGTGCCGTTCCATTAATAGAATTTTATGCGGTAAAATAGCTTATGATGGGGATGATGAAACAAAAATATACGCACAAATGTATTATAATAAACACAAACATTATAAAAATAAAAAGTAAACTAATTATTATTGTTTTAATGTATCTACCTCTACCTACTTATTACTGCTACATCTCTGTATTACTGATATATAGGAAGGTAAACCAAAACCGCATACATTTTTACAGTGTTTTATTCAGTTTTAAAATTTACTGCTAATGTGGTTTTTAGTTTATAATTAGCATTTTGCAGTAAATTTTAAACCTAATCAAATACTGAAAATGCATGTGGTTTTGGTTTACCTTCCTAAATAGCAGTAGTATAAAAATGCATATACCTAAGTATTATAGGTTAGTATATATATATATATATATATATATATATATATATATATATATATAGGTATATAAAGTTGTAGGTGAACTACTAATAGATGGCGTTGGATTCGCATGCGAAGTTGGTGACACTAAAAACCGGCGAGATGGCACTCTATCCGGAGTATATTACTTTACTCTATGGTGTCAATTTTCTTGCAGTCACTGTCAAATGGCGTCAACAAAATTCAGATTTGTTACAGTTCAGTAATATTTTTTATACATACCAAATTGATAATAAATCGCTGTTTTTTAGCCATGGAAAAAATATCACCTTTCCATCCTAGTAAGTTTGTATACTGTACATTTGTTACTTTGAAAGTATCACACTAAAGCGATTCTGGCATCAGTTTTTGTAACAAAATCTATCCCCATTGCAGAAATCATGAATAAAACAAGAACTGCTGGCGATGGAATGGAGTGCGACGAATCTACTTCAGAATCGGGCTCGAACGTTGTAAAGAAAACGAACACTAGTCCCATTAGTAAAGATACTTCTCCCTTATCAGGGCGTCTCATACAGATTTTTCCCAAAAATGTAATAAGAGCTGAAAAGAAATCCCATATTCAATCTAGGAGTCCTAAGTTCGTTCCGTATGAACCGTACGCTGCTGCAGTGAAGCCAATCACCCCACACACTGTCTCAAAAGGCAGCAAGAAGTCCAGAAATAACATGGACATCAACACACTGATTTCTCAGATGTCACAAATGAAAACTGACTTGAATGAGTTTAAACCCAGGCCAAAACTCCCTTCCACTGGGGATAAATCTGCAACTGAAATAAATACAACATACCCAGAAAAAGAAGAAATGCAGAAGAAGATTAGTGATCTTGTAAAAAAAAATGAGTCACTGAATGAGCAATTGAAACAGCAAGTTCAGGTAAGTGTATCAATTTTCTACAAAAGCAACTTTTGATTTCATTTAGCAGTTGTATAATCAACCATTTTACTTGCTTTATAAAAAATGCTAAAACTTTGCACTATAAGCCTCTTTTATACTCTCAAAAGATTTTGCTACTAATTTTGTCATTATATTTGCACAGCTAGCTAGTTATCAGGCATTAGTTGCCCTATTCATTAGTATCAGCTTATGAAGCCTAAGTAATAAACTATTTAAGCCTATAGACATAACAGTATGTCTATAGGCTTAACCCATTTGCTGCCAACTTTGAGACACAATAGAAAATCAATTGTCATCTCGCACCGGTGCGTGCTGTGGCATGGAACCAGTTAATTAGTTTATTTAATTTTATAAAATAAAAGTACTTTTTTAGGTGAATAAGGAACTTAAGACAATGCTTGTGGCTTCCATGGGAGAAGACCTAGAAACCCAAGTTAACACCCTGAATGAAGATAAAAAACACCTGGCTAATGCACTGCTCAACTCTGCTCAACACTTATCTACTCACCAGGTATAGTATAACTTTTTGAACTGATGACAGCACATCGGGTTACCACCTTTGAACTGTCTACGGTAATAGAGGCGGTCTCAAGACTAAAGTGAGGTAGTCTGATGTGCGGCCATGTGGACATATTGTACGACCGCCTTGGTGTAGTGTTCGCACCCCGGACTTCTAAACCAGGCGGTTGCGGGTTCGAATCCCGCAAGGGGCAAATGTTTGTGTGATGAGCACAAGCATTTGTACCTAAGTCATGGATGTTTATTAATGTATATAAGTATGTCTATCCGTTATCCTAGTCACCATAGCACAAGCTCACGCTTAGTTTGGGGCTAGGTAATTGGTGTGTTTGTTTAAACAATTTATTAAAAAAATATATATTATTATTAAATTTTTTTTTGCAACATATTGTTTGCAATTGAAACTTTTATAAGACTAATAGTAAGAAAAGCTTTGTTTCGTTATTGTTGATTTGAACCATTATAAAATATCATATGAACTGCTATATTTAGGTTTATTATTAATTAAGATATATTTGATTTGTAGGAACAAACTGAATGGCTAGCAGGGCAATGTGAAGTCTGGAGAAGCAAATTTCTTGCAAGCAGGTAAATGATAGATTGTTTTTGCCTTAGTTTGTTATTATTGATAACTGACACTATTGCTTACTTTTTAGTCTGATGGTGGAAGAGTTGGCAAATTGTAAGAAGGTGCTAAATGATAAATGTGAGAGACTACAGCAAGCCATTAAACAACTTTTGGACGAAAGGTGCCGGACTAGAGATATGATGATGTCAACCTACACCAACTTGTACAGTCTGCACGAGAAATTCCTTGAAAACATTGCCATCTCAGAATATGTGGGAAATAATAAATTCTACAACCGACCCATTGGTAACTTAAATTTCAATGCTACAATGCCTCACACTACAAATATTTTGGATATGGCATCTGTAAACTTGAAACTGTCAGAAAACATAAGCAGTTCTGTTGAAAAACAGGATATTAGTCATCTTAACAGTTTGCCGACAATAACAGAGGGTGAGAAAAATGCTGAAGATGTAAGTACTTGTAATGAAAATATTAACATTGTTTACAAATTCTTTGTGTTGCTTAACTAACTTAAACTTCAATTTAAAGGTGTCAACACAAAGTTCGAGTACCTAATAAAATGTATTATTTTCTACTCAGGTCATGGCAATGCCCCTAGATGTGAAGAAACTGAATGAAGCGTCACTCCATGCGCTGGTTCACCACGCTTACAGCAGCAGCGGGACTACCACCCGCCCGCTGGCTTCATGCGTACACTGCACAGGGCGGGTGCAGTTGCTTTAACTCCATTCCAGTAGTTAGGAGAATTTGTGGTCCAGTTTAATTGTATATAGAAGTTTGGTGGTGATGACGATTTTTGCTATTGTGAGGTAAATTAAATTTCAATTTATAATAGTGATAGTCGTAACAAGTTCGTGCGCACGCATTTCGCTCCGCAGGAGGGTCGCGCAGAACTTGTATAGTGATGTAACTGTCAATGGCACAAAGTTTTACTATAGCCAGACCACCTTAGTTCTCGCCCGCGGGGTGCGGGGTAGACGAGAACGGAGACCATGAGCGGAGCGGGTGGCGGGCGCTTGTGATTTGATTAGGCGATTTAAGTTTTTAAATTCGATATTTACATTATTTTCAAAATTCAAATCACCGAATTAAATCTACCTCCGCACCACGCAGGCGAGGACTTATTTACGCGGTCAGACTTTAAAAAGCTTTTCTGGATTCTTACTTTAATTAATGAAATTGTGTTGATTTCTTCAATGACTTCCATAAATATTAGATAAACATGACATAATAATGATTACGGTTTAGGTTTTTTGTCTCAAAATATAACTTAGTCCAGTATGTTAGAATTACAGAAGTTAGGTAAGGTGTTACTTTGATTATGAAATCTTTGTAACAGTTATCTTGTGTAAAATGGTGCTATGATGTAAATATGTATTATTATTTATTATCATTCTGTATATTTACGTTGGTGGTTCAATAAAAATAAGTAGCATAATGTTTGTATTAAAATATAAGTTTATTAAACTTTTATCACAATAATTTTGTTTCACACTAAAGTTTTGATAACATTTCATAAGTAACTAAATACTTTGTTATCATGGTATTTTCTAATTTAGGGGTAAAAACGATTGTATTTGTTTACAAAACAACAGGCATCTCATTCTTGTATTACATTATAATACGCTTAACATTCTAGTGGTCTGCCTGGCAAGTATTATTTACAGAGTATTTAGAGAGTTGTGACGTCACTGTTCTTGGTAGTCTCGTGGATCTTTTTCGAGACTTGCAGCATCTCCAGGCCGGTGTAGTTGTACGCTAGGTAGTCCCTCACTGGGATGTATTTTGCGCCGCCGAACCAGTCGATCATAGCTATATGCGCGATCTTCAACTTCGCCACGAACCAGTTGTGATCTGGAAGTAAAATCGAAAGTAAACAAAGTAATCCTTGCATCACTTAAAATTTCTCTAAGTTCTATTATGTCTTGAGTTACGCTTGGGCGTGGTGATGCAAAAGTCTAGTGTTGATTTTTAGGGTTCCGTAGTCCGACAAGGAACCCTTATAAGATCGTTCAGTCCGTCCGTCCTAGTCGGTCACAGCAGAATATCTTCTACGTTTATGGACTGATTTGCATGTAACTTGGTTCGAGGATACTTCACATATAGATCTCATTTTTAAAAATACAAAAAATTAAAATTACCCCTTTTTAAGGTTACCTCCCCATGCATGTAAAGGGGGGGTGAATTATTTTTTTGAGTGCACCTCCTTGTGTGGGGTATCGTTGAAAATGACTATAAAAATAAGGAAGGGTTTCCATACAACACTTTTTTATCAGCTTTACCATTTGCGAGATATAGCCCGCCAAAGTCGTTTACACGGTGTCCCCCCCCCTGTAATTTCTAAAGTCTTGGACCTATAAGCTTCAAATCACTCACATAAAGAAACAGACGCGGAAACTCTTATTTAAAATTGTTTCGGGTATCCTGTGATAAATACTTTTGAAATTATAAATAAAATAAAAATATATACTTTTTTTGCCTATACTGTCTAATGTTTTAAGTTAATGGTACGGAACCCTTCGCGCGCGAGTCCGACTCGCACTTGGCCGGTTTTTAAAGTTAAGTCTAAGCGTAATCGCAATTATAGTATGCAGCATTCAAGCAAAGCCGAGTTTTACAGTCATGAAGGTGTTCGAAAACTAATGAGATTTTATCATTTTTAGGATTATGATTTTAATTTAAATAATTTTGCTAAACCGACATTCAAATTAACATCCGATACTTTAATATTTTCTGTTATCTTTTTTCGTAATGTAATTATTGTTCCTTAATTAGGCGTAATAGTTGTTTAAGGTTAATTTTATTACCTAAAATGAGATATATCTAATAAACAGTGCAGTACAAACCGGGAGGGAAGTTGGCCATAGCAGGATGTCTCTCGAACAAGGCGGCTTTCGCAAACGTGTATTCTGAAGACTCCTCTTTTATCTAAAACAAGACAATAAACTCAAAGCATCAGAGATAAACCCCCTATTGTTTAACCAACGGATATTAGATGCGTTCCGTAAGTGCGATAGCAAAACGACTTCTCTTTACTAACTAAACGACATCTGGAACTACGAAAATATCTTTTATTACGTGGAAAATAGAGGCGTCAAGGTCAACACTGTGCAGTCTGACGTGTCGTGTGACGTGTGTACTTTAACGAAGTCATGATTACTGTTCGGTTCAGCTATTTCAGCTAAGGCAAGTTTACGCACTTTACGCAGACAAAGTTGCAGGAGCCTAATAGTTCAGCAGAAACTGCACATACTCTGCTCATGCCATACCGCTTATGACCAAAAGAAGTAATCATGTGGGGCTGCATATAATGCACCTGGATGAGATAACAAATCTGGCGATTCCTGGATTCAACCTTTGGATTCAATAAAAAGGGCTGCCACAATAGACTAATCGTTGATCGTTATGGCTTTCATGTGGCCCAAAATCCATAATAAATAAATAATATTATTTGAGAGACGGTATATTTTAATATCGGCTCACCTTCTTCATCTTCCCCGACAGCATCAGCCGGGTGCACCGCGGGTCCTCAGGGTCCATCCCCTTTTCTTCGCAGTAGTTTGTCTGCTCCAGGGACACCAAAACAGTAGCTCGACTGTTTTTCTGAAAATAGTTACTTATTTTAGTCCAATCTTTACCTAAGCAAGGCGTAAATTGACGACCTCCGTCTTAGAGTTGCTCTCAGGCCGGTTAACACCGCAATCACTGAAGTCCCGAGTTCGATCCCCGGTCCGGGTCAGAGTCCGCTTTAGACCATGATCCGTATATGGCAGATCAGGATAATTACGACTGCCATCCTGACCTCCGTGACCCTGTTAACAGGGGCACCTGACCAGTTTTGGATCATGGTTACACATTCAGTCGCCTGAATGTGCAGGTTTCGTCACGATGTTTTCCCACACCGTAAGAGCATCGGTTAGTGAGACAACTAATGTACATAACTCAGAAAAAGTCATTCCCATAACAAGAGCTTCAGCAACTTATTGATTTTTAAGTGACATTCATTCAATATGTAATTTTAATATTAGATATTACACTTGAAAAAACGATCACCTGAGGCGGGAATCAACCCCGCGTTTCTCGCATACCCGGCGATTGCGTAACTACTCGGCCACTAGCCTACCCATTTACTAAAAAGTTTCATTTATTAATAAGAATTATGCTGATGTTGCTAACTTATTTTTTGTTTGCAGAATCATGCCAAGAATGTGAACTGACAGTGAGGCATCTCGATTTGTTATCATCGGGATAACAATGTTAAATTATTCATTGTATTTTCGTATGTTGATAAACATTCACTTCTTTATTTTAATATTTGGTCCAACGAGGTTTACAAATTGTTTATTCAGTTTCATCATCTGTTTACACATCATTGCCTTTACACCGTTAAACACTTATTATATACGCACTTAGGTAGTAGATGGTAGTAATTACGAAGATTTAAAACGCACGCCAGGTCAAGATTGCATTTTGCAAATGCCTGATGCGTTTCAACTTGACTTTGCGAGTGTGAAGGTTACTGCAAAGGTCTACAAATGGCGGACTTATGTTCCTTTACTTTCATTGGTTCAAGACCGCGGTAAGGGCTCTGATTTCGGGCACTTCCTTCCAGGCTTTTTCCAGGCACTTTCTTCCAGGTCAGCGGGTCCTTGATGCAAATTGTAAACTGTTGTTTTCTCTTAAAAGTTACCTACATGAAAAATTTACTGTTGGTGAAAAAAATAGCTAAGGGACCCTTCATATTTGCATTTATCTAGCTATTCCCTAACGCTAATAGCGTTAGTATAGGTATATCTATATACATAGTTTCTTCTTTTTAGTAATTTTTGATACGTACCGCTAAATCTTTAGCAGTGAAATCCAAGGGCGACATGTAGAAGTAAGGCACCCCGGTGGAGTTAGCAAGAGATCCATCCACGATCGACTTCACATTCGAGAAAGGAAACCCTGTGAGTGCGGGTAGGACGGAAATCGTCGCTATTGACGCCCAATCTGTAATTAAGATATACATTATTATACTCGTAAATCATCCTCATTCTAGCGTTATCCCGGTTGCGCACTGGTACGCCATTGCGTACCATTGCCCAGAGTCGGCTTTGGACCATGATCCAGGATATGGCAGATCAGGTAATTAAAGCGGAGCGACCGCCATCTCACGTAGCTGTGACCCTGTTAACGGGGGACCTGACCAGTTTGGATCATTGCTAAACATTCAGTCGCCTGAATATGCAGGTTTCCTCACGGTGTTTTCCCTCACCGTAAGAGCATCGGATAGTGAAACAACTAATGTACATAACTCAGAAAAAATCATTGGTACATGGCGGCACGTGGGTTCGAATCAGAGGCAAAGGTAACCCGTTCTGCGCCACTTACGCTTTATTTTACATTATTATAAGTACTTAACACTAAATAACATGAATGAATTGTAGTATCCATACTAATATTTTAAATGCTGAAGTGTGTATGTCTGTCTGTTTTCTACTGCTATTTGCTACAGAGTAAGTTTGGAAAAGGAAAGGACATAGGACAGTTTTTATTCTCCTTTCATCCATAACCTATAAGATTAAAATGGGGTGGAACTTTGTATAGGGAATCATTTGCGCGAGCGAAGTCGCGGGGATCCGATAGTTGCTTATAAGTATATATATATATACTTGCATATCTTGTGAAAAATAAGTGTATAAAGGTTAGGGTTAGTAATTAAATTATGAAAGGGTAGTGCCTACTTTTTACCCACACCCACTGTGATACCTACATAAAAATCTTATCTAATGTGTGACAGGAGCTAACAGATTTCTTGTTTGTTGATTGTTCACCTTCGAGGATGACTCGTGAAGTCTGCGTACAATCGACCTCAAGTTGTTATCATGCGCATTCAATGTTTTATATTTCATTTCGTAAACAAAACAAAGATGTTAATACATCTGTCTGTTGTATTGTCATTCTGTACAAAAATGTTCGAGAAAATTGTCCTATTTGCTGGTTGTGTTTCTGGAGATTATTGACACCTTAGGTACTTTTATTGTTCACTCCAATCAGGTACAGTGGGCATCGCATAAACTTACCCAAATCTGTTAAAATATCTTTAAATGATTTAGAACTCTATATGATCAACATAAGGTTGAAATGTGGTTGCGGAAATTTGACAGAGCAGGGTGTGCGAGACTTGAAACTTGACAGAGCGTTGATAGAGAAAGGGTAGAGTTTTCCAACTCATGCTAAAGTCTTAAACAGTCGTTTAAGTGTTATTTAACATATTTTGAATAGGAATTGTGTCAAATTAAAAATTTCTAAAATTGGTGAACTCTGGTCGTAATATACAACAACAGTAATCATCATCTCAGCACACGTGTGCTCGTGCTATACGTGTCCCTTGCGGGATTCGAACCCACAACATCTGGATTTGTAATCTGTAGCACAAACCACAACACTATAGTTGTTCAACTGTAACTTACTACTACAACTACTTAAACTTACCGGTATTATGCAGCACATATCTGGCCATTGGGATCAGCTTCTTATGGTCTGGTGGGTCGGGCCGCTTAGTGGTCACTTCGTTGGCATACTCCCTCCGATGCCAGCTCCTATCCTCCACATACTCCGGCCTCCACTTGCACTCCGCACACAGAACCAGCACTGACACCAAGCAGGATACTGCCCACTTCATCGTGATCTCCTACGGGAATGAACAGGAAACTTATCTGAGCCGTTCAAATATAGGCACCCAATCTTATCGTCAGGAAAATGTTTTCTTTGTCGTTAAATTTTGCATGTGTTTTCCTCATATATGGACTGTACATGCGCGATATTAAATAAGTACCTCATTAAAATAAGAATAATAATTATTAGGTATACTTATTTAAAAAAAATAACAAACATACACTTTTTGAATAATAATGAATAAATATTAATATTATAACTTGCCTTAAAGAGTGCTTACGCCAAAATACAATAACACGAAATAAACACACGCTGTATTTAAATGCGCAAAACAAAACAGGTGCGATCACACGCGTACGCACGCTCAGTCGACGCAAAACTGATCATCTGTCTGAGCCAGGCTGAGTCCGAACGGGGCGATGATTGTCAGTAAACAATCGTGTAGGGTCGTGTTTTCAATAATCATTCATAATTTCTTTGGCTCAAAATCCGGTTTCCAATACGAGTAGTTTTGGCAAACTTCACTGCGGTGACACCAGCGTATGTACTGAGATAAAGGAAATACAATCTTTACAACATTTAAATATGGCACAAAACCGCTTAAACAAGCGCATTAACCATGTGGACGTATGCGTTTACGTCGACATTCTATAAATTCCAGTGACTATTACGTACGTACTCCTGTCTGTTTATAAGCGGCTCCAGTTAACTCGAGTAGAACAAAAGTGAAACTCATGTCAATATTAAAATACAGACACACGTGGGTGAGGTCAATGCTATCTCTAAACTGGTCTTAACCTACGCCTTGGTCAATAAAACTTGTTAAAGTACCTATATTCTCCACCGACAATCATTACTTCACAAAAGTATATTTGACACTGACTGGGACTCCTCAACCTTGCAATTGCTATATTGCATGCGTGAATGCGTGTAGCTAATCAGAGCAACGCATCCTATCTTCCAAACAACAGTTTCTATTGCAGCAGGTATCTGACAGACAAGTTGATTTGTAAGGTCGAAAATCGAACTTTATTTAGCTCACACGCATGCGCGAATAGGGGATTCTTGAGGGGATTGCGACTTCGTTTCGGTTCGCTTCCCTGCGTAGGAATAAATAAATGCATATTTATTTTTATGCTTGACGTCTTATAACCGTCCATTGTAATTAGTAAAATTTCTGCAATAATTGTCACTTTTAAACTTTCCCGTTACATGAATCCACCACGTCAATACCTAGAGGTATGTGCATTTTTGAAATAAATTATATAACAAGGTATTTTTAAATAAAAAAGTGATAAAACTGTGTGAATTCCACTTGATTAAAAATATTAACTGGAATGTTAAAGTGCCCCCATTATTATTTATTTATTTTTAACATTATTATTTTAATCACTCAAACTCTACGTTAATCGCATCACGTACATTGATAGAAATTGACCCACAACAAATTCTTGACATTTTATCTAGTCGAAGCAGACTATACCACAGATATCATATTGTACCTACATGCAAATGAAACAATTATTATACTTATGTCAGTACTTTATTAATAAGATACAGATAAGTGATCACGTAATCTATAGAATGCATTTATGCAAAACACAAATCTTCTATTATTCAAAACGGCTTCCGTTTTACTAACAATACGAATTACGATTAATTAGATAAGCTACTGCTAGTACGAGTAACAATCATTATGATCGATGCGTGCTATTCTCGATGTGACGTATCAGTCTTTTGCCTTTTTAATCTCGATCGAATCGATTGACGACTTTCGTCTCAGCGATAATGCTGTTTGACAACTGAGGACTTCGCGGTAACCTCGCCACCACCATCGACGAATATGCAACCACGCAAGGCGGAGTTCTTGAATCGACTATTTTTATCGATGCTATTATGTGTATTATGCAGACCACCTTAGCAATATAGTGGTAATTAGTTTCAAACTCTTTTTATACAGGTCCACTTCAATTATGTTGGCATTACGCAATGAATGCGCAATAAAAATAGTGCACAGTAATTTTAAATGCGAAAGTGTGTCTGTCTCTCTGTTTGTTACCTCTTCACACGATCTGATTTAGATGAAGTTTGGTATAGGGATAATTTTAGAACCTGGGTAAGACATAGGTTACTTTTACATAGGAAACCCGACATTCGCGCAGGTAACCGCTAACAGGAAATAGAATAAAAAAAGACTTGTTTTTTGCTCCACATCCCGCTTATCGCTGCTGCGTACTCTTGGCGATCTGTTCCTTCAGCATGAGGATACTGGCGCGCTGCTCCGGCGGCAGTAGAGCGATTTGCTCGTCCGACAACTGCAGCACTTGCATTATCAACGCGGCCTGTGCAATGGAAAGTACATGGTAACTCTTAGATAACTGTAATGGTAAGATTTTTCAACGGTGGACAAACTTTGTATCAGATTTTATAATCATATACAACGTGTTCTTAATATATCTGAAGGGTTATTGCTGAAAGGAAACGAGGAATGCAGAGAAAAAAGCCAACAATATCCTCAGTTTCATCATAACTTAATTATAATAAGACAGTTCTCCTTTTAACAAATGTGTTGTATTTTTTGACCGCACCATATTGGTTCCATAGAAAAAGTTGTCGCATATAACTTTATTCTGTGATATAAGCAGAAGACCAAGTAACTTTAAGCACAATGAACACGTTGTATATGGAATCATATTTCATTGTAAAATTAGAGCCTAGACTAGAAAATATGGACTTCTTTTAGAGTAGGGCCTCAAATTAGGCCACTAACTCATTTCAAGATAAAGTAAATAAAGTGATTTTAGGCAGGACACACACTAATTAACTAGGTACCTAGCCCGAAACTAAGCTAGTGCTATGGCGACTGAATAACGGTTAAATAGACACACTGAAAAAAATTATTGGTTTGACCAAAATTTGGCTACTAGTAGGCCGTAATCTAGTGACTTGCGAACTTGTTTATATTTAACACAATTTGACTTCCTTTCCCATTGAGTTTATGAACATTCATGGCGCGGGTATAATAAATGCTCGTGCTCATCACCCAAACCCTTTGTGGGATTCAAACCCGCAACGGCTGGTTTTATAGTCCTTAGTAATTCAAGATAAATATAAACAATCATATTTTCATAAATTTGTACTCTGACTAATGAGTAAACTGTAATGAATTCTTCCTCCCAGTATACTCTACCTATATATCTTTACTTACCTTCTCTTGATCAGAGGCACCGGATGGTATTCCCTGTATAGTGCGCGCCTGCGCCATGCTCGGCATGCCCGGCGGCATTTGCTCTGTTACAAAACAAATATTATGTAGAATACAAACTGTTTTTTAAACAACTATTACTTTCCAGGCCGAGTTCGCAAAATAATTAACCTATTAAGTAAAAGTTTTGTGGAGCATAAAAGCTAAGATTTCCTGAAAGTTTTTAGGATTTAAGGAACTATCAAAATACTTTTAAAAAATGCAAACATTAAAATTAAGTTTTGTTTAACTTGAACGTAAACTATTGTTACGTTCAAGTTAAACAATTATTTTGCAGCAAACTCCTTTAGCCTTAAGTTCACCAAGTTTTAAACAGCCAGTAAACTTCAATCAATTATAGAATTCCCATTCAAAATATGTCAAAAAATGCTAAACCAACTGATCAAAAATAAAGATGTGTAGGTGAAATCCAGGCTTAGCCTTAGGTAACTGGAATTTTATCTAATTAACCTCAATGCATGAGGATTATTTGCTAGAAAAAACTCCGTCGTAACATAATTAGAAGTGAGAATAAACCAAAAATTCTTAAACAAAAAACAATATCTCGAAAACTGCTAAAAATCGGAATATATTATATCGGAACATACATATACCCTATTTTGGATAACCCTGAATGAAAGAATTAAAAAAAAACCGTCAACTGTGTCATCCGGTGGGACACGAACCCATGTCCTTTCGCTATCCGGGCGAATGCTCTTACCAACTGAGCTACGGAGGACGTTAGTCAGTCGACGAATTTATGCAAGTGCTTGCTACGCCAGTGAGCCGGTGTTCGATTTCATCAATACTTGGGGAATGTACCCACATGTATCCGATGGAAATATTTTTACAAACATTTGACCATCAGATAAGATGAAATCAGCTTAACTTATATTTATAACTTAAGTAATTATTTTGCAAGTTTTAACGAAATTAAATTTAATTTCGCTCACAAAAATTAATCGACTCTGTCATCCGGTGGTGGGACACAGTCCCAGTGGTGTCCCACCGGAAAGGCGGTTAAGTGATTGACCTTTTGGACCACACTGTATAAACAATTTTACGGCGTGATCCTTCTGTACTTGTACTTTACTCTGCGTTAGGACTAACTTATATAACCCTCCTATTGTGCTATGTTTAAGAAATTTATATAGTTTATGAGAGGTACTTACGAGGCATCTTGGGTTGCGTGCGTGGGTCGTTGGGCCGCACGCGCGGGTCCACGTTGAATGGGGCGTTCGCAAGCCGCGGGTCGCGGGGAAAGCCACTAACGAACAAGAATTATGTTATGAAACTAATAAAATAACAGGCACATACCACTACACCGTACTATACCCGTGCCGTAATAGGACCGTATAAAAATACACATCTGATTTGCAACCCTAAGGCTCCTCGCAGATGGGCCACCGACCTCCGCCTAGGGTGGCTGTCGCGAGCTACGCCCTATTGTGCCGCGCAAACGAAGGTGGTCAAATCAAATCAATGTTTATTAGGTAGCCGCCTCAATTGACACTCATCTGCTATAGATAGATATCCTTTGACAGATGTTTTGTTATAGTCTAAATAATCTAACAGATGTAATTTGACAGCTCTGAGTTATCACATAACGTAGCAGTGTATGCGGAGGGATTCCATAAACAACACATAAAACAATAAAAAAAAATGCTATTGATTTTAAAATGAGAAAAGATAGATAGCACTGACTTAAAAGTATGTGATGGGACACATTTTAGTTTATATTTTCTACATAAAGAGTAAAATAAATCAACTTTTTTTACTGCTGACAGACGTCTGAAAACGGCCATGTTCTATTCATATTTTTCTTAATGTTAGTGTTGTCACCGTTTTACTCGTCACGGAGGTACAGATTTATCGATTCATCGGTTGGTATTGAACAAATAATATTTTAAGTATTATAACACGAGATTTCGGTTACAAAGTTTTTTATTCAATCGAAACATTAATTAGGTACATAATTGGTTCAGATTACACACAAAGGTAAGTGGTTAAAATTATGGCGAGCAAGAGTGGTAGCAGGGTGGCACTGCGCATGAACGGTGTGCATTGTGCAACGCGGGCGGATTCGGACTGGCTCTTGGCTTCCGAGCGCGCGCGCGGCGATGGCGGCGACCGTTAGGGCGGGGGTGCGCGGACGGCGAGGCATCGCCCGTCGTCATGGCAACGCGGGTGGCGTGATCTCGCGCGGCGGCGACGGTGGCCGTTACGGGACGTGCGGGGATGCGCGGGCGGCGAGGCATCGCTCGTCGTCATAGCAACGCTGGTGGCGTGATCGGGCATGGCATAGGAACATTTTTCTACTTAAGCGCGCGTTATAGCATGCAATTTTGAGTTTGAGACTTTATTTTATTTTTAGTTTATGTAATTCTAAAACATATTAAACGTATCAAAAATGTGGCCCATCTGTGCGAAGCCTAAACAGAGGAGGTAAAGTTTAAAGTACATATATAAGCGCGGTTTAAAGTACATATATGAGCTTAGACATTTTGAACTTTAACTTTTCACGCTAAGGTCGAAAATCAAATGTGTACTTTATATACGGTCCTGCACGGTCAGTCTATGGTACGGTATAGTGGGCACAGACTTTTATTTGTGTGGCCAGTATAGGTAGACTGGTTAATTGAGTCCTCGCCTGCAGGTAGGGGCGGGCGCTGTAGCGTTATTTGAATTTTGGCCTGCCGCCCGCACCTCTCCCAGTCTCCGGTCTTGTCCTACCTCGGCGCCCCTCTACCATGCAGGCAAGGACTTAGTTGAGCGGTTTACCTATAGGTGCCAATAGGGTTGAGTCTCTTAAGATATTGGGTAGCTACACAAAAATGGGAAAGACAGAACTAAGGTGAAGGAAGCATATTGTATGGTGTACAGACCTGACTCTCCCGGAAATTTTATATTAGATCTAAATAATAAATCATCCAATCAATCCATAATTTTGGGGGCGAACTTAAAACACTCATAAAAAACTATATATGCATACTTGAACTGACACTAACTAACAAAATTTGGATGGAATGGAACTGATGTGCGTTTCATCTTGCGTGTGCGTATCAGGCAGGACTATAGACAGAAATTGCCAGTTATTTGCTGTAGAAATTATATCCTCTCAATGCAAGTTTACTGCAAACATCTGGCAATTGTTAATGTAATAGAATAGTAGCGGCTTGATGTCTAAAATGAATAAGGGAGAACATCAGCACTTAAATTGTGTTAATGTAAAATCCATCAAGAACACAAAGTTGTGTAAAATCAGAACTAGGAGTAAACATAAAACAGATATTTCACACTTTTATAGCATACAATTAAATCACTTGTAACTGAGAGGAATAAAACAAGGCAAAGGTTAAATTAATAAGTTATGAAACACTCATAAACATCTTTTCAATAGCAACAACTAAATGAACAATACAAAATGTGAAATAAAGAAACACTTTAAAAGGAAAGGGGGTGAACCATACAGAAGCACTTTTGACTTACACATCCTTAGGTTCCATGGAAGTAGCAGGACTTGACAAACATTAATTAACTTTAATATTTTGTTACTTCTGAAGAATAAAATAATAATCGGTGTAAGAGTTACTTTCTCCTTAGGCTGATTTTCACTTACATAAGTAGGTACAGAAGCGTGTTTACAAATCAGTCAACAACTGTCAAATATCTGCCCAAACGATGTTAAGAACTTAATTAACTCGCCAAGACCGTAAGTGAACTCGCTACTGTAATCGCTTTTCTTTTCTGTAATGTTACGCCCAACAGACTACAGATTTTCTAAAATTTGCTTGTCTTACCCGGGAATCGAACTAACAAAACATTTTAAGAATAAATCTTTGCTATTCATTCATACGAATCGGCAAGACAGTTCAGGACAGACTAAAAAATTTGGCCTTTGAAATAAATAAAAAATGTGAAAACAATATTTTTTTTAGATAGTGTTTCTTATTCTTTTGTGTAAGTCAAGCGAATATAACATCTTTGTGTAGTTTTCTTTTAAAAATAAAGGAATGTTTCCTTTGAGTAAAATGAGCCAACTAAAGCATATAAAGTAGTTTCCCTCCAGGGCCTATTTTTTTCCACTCTGTAGAGATAGTATTCGTACCAGTCCTGGTGCGGCTGCGGCGGCGGCACGGGGTGCGGGGGCGGCAGGCTGCGCATGTCCTACAAGCTTATTACCTATCTTGCAAAAGCCAAGCGACAGCGAAAATCCAGCAATAATTGCTCCAAAATCGTAAATTCGTATTACGCATCAGCAAAACCCAAGCAAAAGCATATTAGTAACAGTGCTGCCTCTACCGAACAATCAATGAATGAGCGATTTACCAACGAACACATACGTAATACGTGTTAATTTTGTCGCTAAGCAATCGATCGCGCATCTGTCGCGCGATAACTGCGCAATTTTTGCTGATTGCAAAATTTTACGTAACAAGCCTACTGGTCGAGCAGGAAAAGCGTGCGCGACCCGCGCAGGTCCACGTCGCCCATAGCCAGCCGCGCCGCTAAGAGGATAGATAGTACCTGTAGACCCGTGAGAGAGAGAGATATACGTACCCGTTTCTAGCTCGGAGCTCTATTTTTACTCGTATGACATTCTGATGGCGAAAGCGATTTAATTTTCACTCAACACTAATTTGACGTTAGTCTATGATTCGCCTTTTGTGACGAGTGGGTAAGGGCTCTCGTTGTGTTTTCGAGCGGTCGAGGGCAATCGTTTGAGTGTTTTAAAGATGCACAGTTTTGACGAACGAAAATCAGTAGAAACCTGCACGCGATTCAAAAATAGAGATCCTGGTCCACGTCGGCCATCGCCGGCCGCGCCGCTAACAGGATAGATAGAGAGAGAGAGATACGTACCCGTCCTGGTGCGGCTGCGGCGGCGGCACGGGGTGCGGAGGCGGCAGGCTGCGCATGTCCTGGTCGAGCAGCGGCGGCGCGCGCGACCCGCGCAGGTCCACGTCGCCCATCGCCGGCCGCGCCGCTGCAGAATACCCACTTTCCGTTATTGTTGCTAGTTGGTAAAGTGAATACCAAAAATGCAGAACTACACCAAGCTACAGCATAAGTACTAGTACTCCGTACAGTAGTGACCATTCCGACCATTTAAGTGACGTCCCAGCTAATATCTGTTGGTATTAGTCGTTAACCCTAGTCAGAGGCTCTAGGGCGCACAGTGTAGGAAAATCACAATCTAGCAGGATTTTATTCAAAATGTCTACTTCTATAATTTGCCGGAACAGTATAGCCTACATGTACCTATGAACCTACTTGTTACTACTGCATATTAGAAATTTACGTGGGTAGCTCGAAAATATAAATAAAAATGTTGAAGCGGGTAGATAATCTTCGTCGTGTTGTTTATACACTTAAGCAAAATTATCAAAGCGACAATTTGTTCTTACAATTACTAACCAGTTTAAAATAAATCGTTGTTTATATTTTTATTGGATTGTGTTTACCTTTAAGGTAAGTTTAAGTGCATTTTTTAGAAGTAAGAATGAATGTATGATTGAATGACAATATTTGAACCCAGAGGTAAAATAAGCACTTTTTTAGAGAGAATTTGTTAATAACTTCGCGTATATCTCAAATGCCCCGTATTGCCCCGTTATTTTGATTACATTTATTTATAGCTTAAGAGTCTTAACATTAAAGTACACTTGATAGGCTTTGCGAAATTTTGCAGCACCCATACTTTTTTTTTCGGTTTTCAGAATGACCGCCGAAATTACGAAAAAACAAATTATTGATATTTGGTTTGCTAACTTAAAAATTTAGCGGATTGATGCTTCTTTTGCTTACATAAAGGGAAATTATCCTGGTGTTCAGTTTTCTGAAGATGCTGGTAAGGAAATTAAGAGATTTATAGGCAAATTATGTAGCAAATTTAAGGAAAGATCTAGCAAGCGGTAGATATCGCCAACGCTTTTTAAATAAGAATACCACTTGGTTAAATGGATACATAAACTTACCAGATACTGTTTTACATGAAGTCCCGTCAACATCTAGCCATAAACCAGGAAGACCGCAAAAAAGTTTTATTGAATGTTGTGACAAAAAAAAAGCGTAAAAGAAGAAATTTCAAATGCGAATGAATGTAATATCCGAAACGCAGGTAAAAAAGACTCTGCTGCTATTGTAAGGGAACTTTCTATTAGTTCACCTAAGAGAGGTTCCATTTTAAAAGCGCTCGTGATAAAGGAAACCAGAGACCTGTATCTTAGGGAATATTCGTGGTATAGGATGCCAGTTAGTGTCCATAAAGTTTTATTTCATGGACGAGACGTCATAGCCTCTTGCATTTTGCCAATTAGCCAACTATCGGAAGAAGCGCAAGAGGCTAAAAAATAAAGATAATAGAAGATGTAGAGTTTTTTACGCGAAAAATGTCAGGAGTTAGCACAAATAGCGATCTACTTTATAGACTTCTGATTTCATCAGATCCCTTCATAAAAAGTTTAAGGCATGTACTGAAGAAAAAACGGAGTCCTCTTGAGTCTGATGTTTTAAAATAGCTCTCTGAACCCACCCTAAATGAGAACAAAAGAGTCGTTAGTAATTAATGACAAATAAAAGTAAATACACGTGAATTTCTTAAAATTTAATAATTAAAATATTATCTTTATTAATTGTTTTATATCAATAGAATTATTTAATTCTCTTTAATTCTCTTAAATTCTCTATTTAATGCATTATGGAATAAAGTGACGCTAGATTGCGATTTTGGTAAGGTTTGTCACTTGCCTTACACCCCTCCACCAATCCGCACTGAGCCCGCGTGGTGGAGTATGGCACGTACCTCCTCATAGTTGAGGTGAGGCCTTTTCTCAGCAGTGGGATCTATACACGGTGTTACTTTGCATCCTTGCCATATTCACAGAGATAAAAGAAGAGAAAAAAAAGAAGAAAAAAAAAAGAAGAAGGGGCGGCGTTTATGATGTTTGAAAGAGAGCGCAATCGCCGCGGCTCTTTTGTGCCGATGAACAGCCACTACGATCGTTATTGGTGTGCGTAACAGATTGTCGATAAAATTAAATAATCAAAATAAAAAATCAAAATTTTAGGTCACTATTTTTTTAATGATTTGAGTTCAGTGTCCGTAATATAGTTACCTCTGTAAATATGGCAAGGATGCAAAGAAACAGCGTGTATAGCCTGACTTAACTTTAACTCTGTACAGAAGTTTGACTTTGCAATGAAATTAAAAGAAATATCTACTCAATGTCGTCAACGATATGGTGTAATTTAGCTCGCCTCAGAGTCAAGCACATTTTCGTTTAGACACCTACAGAAATCCAATGCAAGAAAAAAGACTGACCCTGGAATATGATTCATAATACACTTAACATTTTCTCGTCGCCACTACCGCAATGCCTGAAGAGCAGGGTTTATAACCAATGCGTCCTACCTGTCATGACCTACGGGAAACTTGACAAGCTGGTCCACCGACTGCATGTCGCTCAGCGAGCTATGGAACGGTATATGCTGGGAATCTCGCTAAGGGATAGAATAATACGAAACGAGATGGATGATCTCGTTATCTCGTGATCTCGCCAAAAGACGAAAGTCATAGATATCGTTTAGAGGTGCAGTGAGCTGAAGTGGCAGTGGGCTGGTCATGTCTGTCGCAGAACCGACGGGCGCAGGAATAGGAAGGTTCTCGAATGGACACCACGTTTTGGGAAAGGTAGTGTTGGAAGCCCTCTGCTAGGTGGACCGATGACCTGAGGAAGGTGGCCGTGGTGGCTGGATGCAAGAAGCGGAGGACCGTGTAAGTTGGTGCAGTCTTGGAGAGGCCTATGTCCAGCGACGTACTATCATGCGACGCGATAGGGTTGACTGTTACAAGAAGCTACTAACGCCATCTAGCGCATCTTTCTCGCACTTCATTTATGCTCTTCCAGCCACCAATGTAGTGTCGCGCGCCGCGTAGCAAAATTAAATAATCGATTTTCGAAAAAACACAGTTTAAAAGTGTACAGTCTGCTGCGCTGGCAACTGTGTCAGCTTGTTTTGCTGTGACTGTGTGCCAGCACATGAAACTATCCCCTAATCTATACTGAATAAGCTCCTATCAAGACTGAATAAGCTTGCAGTGTATTGACATGCTATAATCAATACTTACGCGTATACTGATTCGGCGGAGGCACTGGGGTAGCCAGAAGCGGCGGGGGTTGTTGAGGAGCTGTAAAAAAGCATATTTTTAACATAATGTTTTTATTTCAGTTATTTGCCTAATTGTAGTCAGCATAAGTAGTCATGTGGTATGCCACAAAGTCCCCTATTTTAATCCGAATTTATCCCTTTAATAGCATTTACACCCTCTGTATTAAATAATACCTAAATCACTCAGGATACGGGCAAATCTGCCACTGTTTACGCCTATAATAACCACGCATAATGGCCTAGTTAGGCTGTGGCAAAATGTGGAACAAGCCCAGCTAAACTAACTAATGCCTTTCTTATTTCTTACTTAAAATTATGTACCTGGTGGTTGGTTAGTAGGCATGTAAGGGTTGGGCGGCGGCTTCTCTCCAGGCTGCAAGACAGGTGGCACAGGGTTGGATGGATGCAGCATGCTCTGAGAAATATATTTTTAGAAATAAAAGATATCTTAACTGTTGAGTTTAAGCATCAGTGGGGAATATTGTCTCTAAGCAGTAGTAGGGCCAATAATTGTTTTAAAATGTCTATAAGCCCCCTGTGGATCTACATGCATAAATAAAAACCTTTTAGGACTTAAATAGCCAAAGGAACCTAAAATTGTTATAACAAAACCAGAATACCTAATAGTATGAGTATAATTATCATATTTTTAATTGATAGGCAGACATTAACTGCAATCTCACCTGATGGTAAGTGATGATGCGGCCAAAGATATATTCAATGATATGGTACATAATACAATGTTTTTTTTAAATCACAACCAGAAATGAGATAACGAGTTTTCTAAATGTACTTGGTGTTGTGGCTGATATTTATGTTAAATTAACAGATTAAACATTGCTTGAGTCTCAGTAATGCCTAAATTTGGAAAGAGTTATATCTTACCACAGCAGTAGCAGGGTCCACAATCCTCATAATAACTTGTGCTTGTAGCAAAGCATATGCCAATTGCGGGTTCTGGAGAAGCATGTTCCTGGCTTCAGTGGGATTGTTCTGTGAAATACAAAAAAGCCCATTTATTTCCATCAAAATATAAAATACATATCATAACCTACATTTCACATAGCAAAATTAATTGCTGCATTGCTGGCCTTCCTTTTGCTCTCTTTCCCTCCCTTGGATACCAGTTTGTAATGTCCCTAGACCATTTTTCCTTTGTGGATCGCATCATGTGTCCAGTCCAACGCCACTTCAGCCTTTCCACTTTTCTAGTGACATCTGTCAACCCTGTCGCTTGTCTTATCTTGGAGAGTCGCCATTTGTCTTTCAAAATGTGCAAAATTTACTTTCCTTAAAACTTTAAAATTATAAAAGTGATTAAAATTAATTCGCATTTTTGCTTTAATTTACACACTAGCAGTTCCCAGCGACTTCGCCCGCACCAGAAGTCAAATTTTTCATACAAACTTTCATCCCCCATTTTACCCTTTGATGTTTTTTTATCACAACCAAAAGTCTAGGCCCTTCCTAGGGTCTCAAACTACCTGTAATTGTTGTTGTCAAGAATGGTGTCACAATTTTAACTTATTGTTTGTTACTTACCTGAATGCACAGTTTCATCTGTTTCATCAATTCAAACATTTGTTCAGGTGGCAATGTGGCTACTGCCTTGCTGATTGCTTCAGGTGCCTTTTCTGGTTCAACTGGATCTCCGTAAGGATTCTCTATCTGAAAAGTGATCAAAGACACAGTATGTCACAATTATCCCCAAAGATGAATAAGTGAAGATGTGGTAAGTGGTGATAAAAAGACTAGAGAAAACTAAGTGGTTGGAAACCGCTCAAGGCCGGAATATGGCAACAGCTGAAAGAGGAATATACCCTAGTGGTCGATAACGGCTAATAAAGAAGAAGACATTGTAGTCACAGAAACTATTTCAACTTACTTGGGGCCCTTGCATCAAAGCCTGCATCTCCATCCTAGACTTCTCCGTACAAGCATTATCCACTCTCAATGAGCGCCCGCCGATTTCGTAACCATTCAAATTCCTCATGGCGCTAAGGGCAGTCTCCTGGTCTTTGTACTCGCAGAAGCCATAGCCTTTCGGTTTACCGGTCTCTCTGTCAAACACCAGTTTAAAGGACAGCACTGGCCCTACTTCTCGGAATATATCCTTAAGCTTCTCTTCGGTGGCTTCGTACGGAATATTACCAACTAAAAAGGAAGCATGGGTAAGTAATTTGAATAGAGAGCATAGTTTTTGGGCTGTTGTTTGACCAAGGCATTACATGAAACTAGATTACCGACTAACTTACCGAATACCGATCTCATGGATTTGTCCATGATACTTTGTTCCTCCTTTTCTTTGCTTTTATCCATTTTGATAGTTGTTCCCTTAAGATTTGGTAAAATATGAGTTTATTTTTAAAAGAAATGCGGCCCCAACAATAACACCAGCCTGACGTAAGTTGTAGGATTCGACGACTGACACGTTTTTTTTTTAAGGGGCCTAGACATTTTCTTTTTTAAATGTCATTAGATTTTTTTCTTTATTTATGCATCGCCAGTTCAAATATGATTAACACGCGTCATAAAAGAACGAATATTTCAACAGTAGGGCTATTACGTATCTTATTTGACAACCAAAGTGATTATCACTATGCCTTGGTGTCTAACTGAGAACTGTCAAAACATGGTTTTCGTATTACCGAACTTCGGTTCCTAACTAAAATGACGTCATCGCCGGTAGATATGCTGATAGGCACTGGCATATCCACTGTCCAACTTTTGACAGCTGTTTATGTATCGATAAATTGATTTTCGTATTATGTAAGCTCAGTGGATATCAAAATCGTTGATCACCGAAGATGTCAAGTGGCCATTGATAGAAACTACATAAGAGCAGTGTTTATTGGAAAAACTGTGATAGTCACTATTAACCTACCAAGTCAAAACGTACGTAAAATACAACGTAATTCCTAGTTATAGTATACCTATTTAATTTTGGTCAGTTTAACGGATATTACTCAGCCAGCAATCGAATTATATTTGTAAAATAAATAAAGCGGTCCTACTAATAATGGTTGAAGCTTTTTTATTGGGAGAAACAAAGGATAATAAAAGAGCTAAGGATCAAACACGTTGTTTTCACGATCGTAGTGACCCAATAAAAAAATTTGAAATACAGATTAGAATTTGATACTGACTCAAACTAAAAATATAGAACTTACTCTGCGCCATCGATCAGCTTGCTGTTTTAGTACAGCCGCTTCTGCTGTGCTGCGACAGCGTTCATTGAATCGCTATGGACTCTCATGCTGTTTAAGCGGTTTGGCTAGTCTGAACTCTGAGGTCCACCGGTGAAGCGACCTAACGAGAAGTCCCGGTTTCCCTCGGCAAAACTAAATTGTTAAAATTATTTGTATAGGAGATATATTTCTCTTAGGAGCTATCTAAAATAGGAAAACATAAAACATTTATTATCTTGAAATTTTGTAATTACTAACTTAGCTCAGTGATACAATGAACCATTGGAGTTACGAGTTACCTTTATCACCACAACCACAACTTCTTCTATGTCTCTTAAAATAACCACTAAAAACCACGTTCTCGCGCACTGATTTTTCAAAGTCAAAAATTTAAAAAAGTGGCGCGAATGAAAGTTGCTAACCTTTAATCCAACGTATTAAAAACGTTGATAAATTTAGTATCATTCCATATTAAACGCAATGGTCTTTAATTTAGCCACATAACCTGTCAATAACACTAGTGATGTGTCGATCTATGGTCGATATCCACTGTCCTCCACCGCATAGCCACTGTCCTATCCTATGATAGGCACTGCTTACGTAATACCAAATATATCAACTCATCAGTTGTCAACTGAGTTCGGTTACCAACTAGCCTCAGTTATACACTCGGTGGCTATCTTTTACGTGATAGCCCCACAGGTCTGCCTGACAACCCATAGTCGAATGTCAAAATGTCAATAAAAAGTGACATTAATTTAAAATTGTAATAAAATTTATTAGTTTTTTACATTAAGTAAGAACGAAACAATGTTTTTTAGCGTTTTGTGCGATTGCATAAGTAACACAAACATTTGCTTTATAAATAATTGCATGAGAAATGGCTATGTGAGTGGACTGAGACGCCTTGTAAGGCCTGGAAAGGAAATCTTGTCTGCTTCTGCTAAGCTTAAATGTGCCGCCAGGAAGATTTCCTGGTTTTCTCTCATTCATCCTCTTGTTTTACATTATCACGGTAAGTACTGAAATTTAAATCTAAAAACCGCTTTCGTGATGTGCGTGTCCCTAGCTTCCTCATAGACAAGCAATGAGAAATCCTAGGCATGTCATTCGGAGTACATAAACTAGCAAAATGTTTCATATTTTCGAGCCTTCTGCTGCAATTCGACTGAGAATTTTGATTCGTACTTAATACACATTAAAGTTAATTCCTCCAATTATGCTTAAAGATATAGCATGCTTTGAATTTATATGAGGAAGTTTGAAACACACACACGTTCTTTCGTGTGGAGCTGAGCAATTGGTTTGTGCAGTCAATGTAGAATTTAATCAACTAAACTTAGTGTGTTGCATTGCAGGTTACCAGCAGGGGATCGGATCTACTGTATGCCTGTAGAGCTGAGAAAAGCCTCTGTGTATCGAATATTAGCCCATATAGGGCCCCAACATCTCTTTCATTTTTTTCCTTATATAGAGCTGCAACATGTAAACATAATATTTCCGTTAGGTCGGAGTACTTTAGGCCTAGAGGACCCGCCGATATTATAGCTTTGCCAGAGCACCATGATATGAGTTAGGTACGCGGGCAATGAGGTGATTAGACAGGCTTGCATCATATATCATATGCATATAGATCGTTTGAACTGTATCTTGCTTGGCGCTATGGTACGGCTAAATATGAGTGCACAATATTACTCCTTACTAGGGACATACTATATTATATTACGGAGTAGGTACCCTACGTTATTTTAGTAATAGGTATGGATCTTTTATGTTACTATTTTATATGATTTATAAGTTTATACTTTTACGTAAAGCAGTATAATAAAGTATTATTGCAACAAACAGCAATCTTTTATTTATTTACCAACAATAAAATACAATCTATACCGGATAGTGAATATCGATTAACTGGTATCGATTAAATAGTATCGATTGTTCGAAACCGATCAAAAATGACTCGATAAAAGAATTGGTTATATTCGTTCCGACATCAGATACACGTACATCACTAGAGTTTGCTCACTCTTTATTTAAAAAAAAAGTCGAGCACTTTAGTTTTTGACGCATAATGACAGTAATGTTTTGCCGATTCTTAGTCTATGGGAGTTAATAAAGATTACATGATCAGTGAATAACACCACAAGTGATACTGACTGACACCCACAGATGATTTTTTTTTTCTCTTATTATGGCATCCACGGTTTGTGCGTCAACATGACGGTAATATTAAAAGGCTTGATACTGGCTACGCTATTAGCAAGTCAAAACGAAAAAAACAAAAACATTAAAAGGCAAGGAGACTTTTTGGCGGGAAATATGCCGGTCAAAATGGGCTTCGTTTCTTAATTTTCTAAATTAGTTTTTCATGTCGGACTGCCGTCTCACCAAATTATGAGAGTGAAGGAACAGAGAGTGCACTTGTGTATTGCGCACACACTTGTGCACTTGTGACATTATTATTATCTTGACTCGTAAAACAGGCTCGCGAGTGCTACTGTGGACGGGACCGCGGCGTTACATTTTCTTGAGTCTGCGACAGAAAACTGTAGGCTATTATAAAAGGGGTGTTATTTAAATGCTTAACATAGTATTAGTATTTTTGAAAGCAGAAAAATATTATCTGTCAGCAGAAATAGCTAATTGATCAGCAACTCATGGCCAGCAAACAATTCAAAGTCAATCAGCAATTTATGTCATTCTGGATGGCGGATGGCTGTAATTATTTTTGTACTGCATATTAATTATATAATCAGCAATAAGCTGTTTCTGTTTTATAAAATTTGGGTAAGCACTCAGAGAATAAGCAAAATAATTATAGACGGACCAGGAATATATGGGACCTGAATTAAGGGCGCTTCGAATTCACTTTATATGACAACACTCTGTATAATCATACCAACGTAGATTGGCAGCTGAACATAAAAACATATTTTTTGTATGTTTACATTCATGTTAATTTTTAAAGCCTGCTGCCTAAAAATAACAAATTATACAATAAAAGAACACGAGAGAACACTTGCGAATTGAGAACTTATAAAATTCAGTAACTCTTTGTAATATTAGCCTTGAATTTTGGACCAAAACACAACATTTATGCACAACTACTAACGGGCGAAAGAAACATTAAAACATTGTTTATTTTAATGATATTATTTATAATTTTATCATAATTTTAAATAATGTATAGGAAATTTTGTAAATCTCTATGAACTATTCTAGTTGAAATATCTAAGTAGGGTTGAAATAAAGAAAATAAAATTCAAAATAAGTATTTATTATTATTTTTCAAAATCGTTATTAAAATATTCTCCTAATCCATCAGTAGCCAATTTTCACTATTCGCACTATATGACATACCAAAAATTTGTGATGACAACTATATCAGTATAAATTTAAAGAAACCGTGGTGATCACATAGACTTTCTTGTCGAAAAACACTATAACACCATTTTAAACCACTTTTCTTTACGAAAACAATTAGTTCTCGGTATTTTTATCACATAAATATTGCACTTGGTCGAAAATTAGATTACGCGTTCACTTTGACACTAACATTATGACAATTGATGACATGTCAATGACGATTTGAGGTTTCTTTTGCCAGTAAAAGAAATTAGTTCCAGTTGTTTTCCGCAATATGGCGAGGTCCCATATATTCCTGGTCAGGCATAAACGTAGCACAAATACTTTACTTGTCATGCGCAAAATAGACGCAATCCTTACAAATATTATATAATTTTATTACTCTCTGAGTGGATGTGTTTGATAGAAATGTAAACTAATAATAGTAGATTATTCACCAAGGGGATAAAGTGATGTCTTACGTCACGGGCGTCATCTTGATTCTCGAGCATAACGAAGGATTCGAGAGTTAAGTTAAGTGAGAGAGAGTTAAGTGTTTACTCCCGAGCATAGCGAGGGAGTTAAAAGTAGAATCCTGAGTGGAGCGAGGGATTTAAGCTCGCCCAAGACGAAGACATCTTTATCCCCGAGGAGAATACTCTGCTTTTCACACTTCCAACGAGGCAATAAAAAAATGTACTACACAAACCTTATTTTATCTATAAGTATATATCCTTCGACTTTTCTGGCAGTAAATTATTATTATTAACAATAGCAGCAGCTTTATATCTAATAGACTCCGGTGTCATAAACTTCGTCACTCGACAGTTTTACGAAAACATTGTTTGTAATTCCTTAAAATACATAGGTTTTTTTCTTTATTATTTCTTTTTTTAGAAGTGCGCGCTTATTTTTTTTCATTCCATTCGTGCTAAAATTTTTGGCTGCCAGGTTCAAATTTCAAATATGTTCTGTTTGGTGCGCGACGGGCTAGTGTGATCATGCCTACGAACTCTTATTCGAAATTCAAATCACTTTGCCTCCCTAGGGGCGTAATGAAATTTCATACAACATTACGTCCCTAGGGATGCAACGACTCACTTTAAGTCAGGTTTACTTGATGTGTAATTGAACATTGCCGAGTAGGTAGTGTAAAAAAGATTTTATTATTCTTATTTTTTAATAGAGATGAATTAAAAATATGAAATAATCAAGAAGATACCTAAGTACTTAAGCTATGATTATTATTATTATCGCCTACTCTTGCTCTGCCCACTTTTAACGAGAATTGCTGATTTTTAAACAAATACGCTATCCAATTAGTATTTTGCTTATCATGTTTAAAATATGCATACCAATCAATTATAATGCATAATAACATGTTTTCTCTGCTGATCAATCATAAAATCTTGCTGACCAAGTAGTTATTTTGCGGACCGAATGTTTATTATGCAAACACAAGGTATTGGTATGCTGCCTATTAATGATTTGATTTTTGACCATTATCAAAATTATTTGCAAAACAAAGTTTGCCGCCTGATTTTTATTATTGCAGACAAAATCTTTGTATGCTGACAAAATTTTTTAATTGTTGTTTTTAGTTGGCTCCCCAAATTTTATAATTGCGTATCTTTTATAATTGCGTATCATTTATAGCCTGACCAGAAATATATGGGACCTGAATTAAGGGCGCCCCAAATCCTCTTCATATGACAACACTTGGTATAATCATACTAGCGTATATTGGCAACTGAACATAAAAAATATATATATTTACATTAATGTTAAAACTGATAATAGATTCTACGATACAAGAATAAGACAGAACAAACACTCGCAAATTGAATACTTAATAATATCATTGTTTTTTTATAATTTTGGCCTTGAGGACCAAATCGATATTACTTGTTTCACCAAAATCTGTCAAATTATCTTTAATGATATGAAACTCTATGTGATAAACGAGGTTAAAATATGGTTGAGGAAAATTGGCAGATCAGAGTAGGTTTATGTGGGGCCCAATGCTGCACTGTAAATTATACTATTGAACACTAAATTTTAAAAAATATTTGGAACTTTTATGAACTATTTTAGTTAAAATATCGAAGTAGGGTTGAAGAAATAAGCAAAATAAAACTCAAAACCAATGTTTATTATTTTCATTTTGCAAAATCGTTATCAATATATTTTTTGTGGCCATCAGTGGCCTATTTTCACTGTTCGCACTATATGACATACCAACAATTTGTAATGACAACTAGATTGGTAATTGATTTATAGAAATTATGGTGGTTACATTGACCTTCTTATCGAAAAATACTAGAAAACAATGTAAAATCACTTTCCTTTTACAACCGCGAATAGTTTTTAACACATAAAATTATCACTTATTCGAAAATTAGATCACGCTTCCACTTTGACACTAACCATTATGACAATTGATGACATATCAATGACTATGCGAGGTTTCAGTTGCCAGTAAAAGAAATTAGTTCCAGTTGTTTTCCGCAATATGGCGAGGTCCCATATATTTTTGGTTTGGCTATAATTACTTCTCTTATAAAAGTCGGTTATGCAAAGGCGGTTAGCTCGGAAGGGTAAGTTTAGCCCAAAACATTAAATTTGTCACCACTCCTTTATGCGCAGTTTATTCCATTAAGTTTCTATTACAAATCATAGATAGTGTTATATATTCTTCATGTTAATACTTTTTTTCAACATGGAGTCGCGTTCTGACTGTCATTGACAACTGAAGTAAAGACAGTGCTAGTTGCGTGAAATTTACTACTGCAGACTTTTGTGTGAAACCATATGTGAAACCTTGTTGAATGGTAAGTTATTTCATTTCATACTTTAGCTGTCACTGACAGTCAGATGCCGAAAAATTTGACAAAACAGCAAAAAGTCAGTTGGCAAAATAACATTCACATGGAGACTGTAAACTGTAACAATAATCTAATAGATATTTGATTTGTAACTGAAACCTCATGGAATAAACTACGCAAAAAGTAGTTGCAAATTCAGTGTCTTGGGCTAAAGTTATCCCGAGGGCTAAGTAACCCGCCTTTACAGTATCGATTAATTACACTAGGAAGATTGGTATCGAATATACTACCGCCGTACTACGAACATCCCTTTAAATTTGTCTGATATTTTGTACTTCAGTCGAGGTGTTGTATTAATCACAAATTATAAAGAGTAGGTATATATTAATCTTAATTCTTGTCTACTTCTAAATGGTGTGGATGCAGATTTTTGGGACTTATAAAGTAGTACGTGCAAAGGAAGGAAATAACATAAATTAACGTGCCCTTGGATCTAGTGTGCTACGAAATTATATTTAAGTGGTGCTGTCAAATCTGAAATCATGTATTGATTTGTTTCTGTGTGATGAGATGACAAAACGTCAGGTGTGTTTTAGTAAATAATCTCACACTGAACAAGTGTTGATTGTATTTACATACTTGTTGCTATTTTCTACGGAATGAATCTTGATAACTCTTCGAGGGAAAACTCGGAAGCATTGGATTCCATCGGTACAGTCAGCCCCAGAGAAAAATATCACAGCATGAGAGAGAAAAAGTTATCCACCGCTTCCTTTACCAACACAGAGGGAGCGCGCCCGAAGGTAGTCACAGTGAAACATCCTGAGTCAAACAAGCCCAAACCTACCGCAAAGAAGAATAAGCCCATTCAAGCAGACCTTGATGTCATTAAGGAATTTATGAGATGCCGTGATGAAGGCGTAAAGCGACTTGACCTTAGCAAATCTTCGATCACGTCTTTGCCACCCAATGTGAGAGACTTGACACATTTAGTAGAATTTTATTTGTATGGAAATAAACTAGTGGCACTACCTGCAGAATTTGGTTGTCTGACAAATTTACAAACTTTAGCATTGAATGAGAATTCATTAACAAGCTTACCTGACTCACTTGCAAACATAAGATGCTTGAAAGTTTTGGATTTGAGACATAACAAGCTCAGTGACATTCCTGAAGTGGTTTATAAACTAACCTCTCTGACAACCCTGTTCCTTCGCTTCAACAGGATCAGAGTGGTTGGAGATGGCATTGCCAACTTGACTAATCTTACTATGCTTAGTTTGAGAGAGAATAAAATCAAAGAATTGTCATCTGGTATTGGGAAACTTGTCAATTTAGTTACATTTGATGTTTCTCATAATCACCTTGAGCATCTGCCACAGGAGATTGGTAACTGTGTCAACTTATCTACACTAGACCTGCAACACAATGAATTATTGGACATACCTGTAACTATTGGAAATCTTCAAGCATTGACAAGATTAGGGCTTAGATACAATAGATTAACTGCAATACCCTCCACCCTTAGCAACTGCAAGCACATGGATGAATTCAATGTGGAGGGAAATTCAATATCCCAACTTCCTGATGGCTTGCTTGCCAGTCTGAATGAGCTTACTAGCATCACATTATCACGCAATTCATTTATGAGCTATCCTTCTGGTGGCCCTGCACAATTTACCAAAGCATTTTCAATTAATTTGGAACATAATCAAATAGATAAAATCCCATATGGAATATTCTCCCGAGCAAAAAATTTGACTAAGTTGAATATGAAAGAGAACTTGCTTACTTCTCTACCACTAGATATTGGAACCTGGACTAACATGGTAGAGCTCAATCTGGGTACAAATCAATTGACAAAACTACCTGATGATATACAGTGCTTGCAGAATTTAGAAGTCCTTATTCTATCAAACAATCTACTTAAAAGGATTCCTCCAAGCATTGGAAGTTTGAGAAAGCTCAGAGTACTAGATTTAGAGGAAAACAAACTGGAAGTCCTACCAAATGAAATTGGATTCCTGCATGACTTGCAGAAATTAATAGTGCAGTCAAACCAACTTACATCTTTACCACGGTCTATTGGGCACTTGACCAACCTAACCTACCTCAGTGTTGGAGAGAACAATTTGCAATACTTACCAGAAGAAATAGGCACATTAGAGAATTTAGAGTCACTGTATCTGAATGATAATCCTAATTTATGCAATCTGCCATTTGAGTTGGCTTTGTGTGTTAGTTTGCAAATTATGAGTATTGAAAATTGTCCACTGACAGCAATCCCTCCTGAGGTTGTATCTTCAGGACCATCATTGGTCATCCAATATTTAAAATCTCAAGGTCCGTACCGAGCCATGTGATATCAGGAAGAGGATTATCTACAAAGTAGTGAAGGCACCTAAAATGCCAATGATGCTTTCTAAAGCTTCTCCAGCAAATGTATACTCATTAATTAAGAATAATTGTATGTTTATATGTAGCACAACTTTGTTTCAATTTGTGTAACAATTTTTCTAAAGTATTTAAAATCTTTACTATGTTCTAACAATCATGACATTTTACTGTGTTATAATACTATCATGACATGTTAAAGGATTAATGTTTTATGTAGTAAATTAATATCTTCCTGTGCTAAATGTTTTATTATTTTTATAGTTTGTACATTATATGTAATAAAAAATATTAAAAAAACACAAAAATACATCCATTAGTGTTAGTAGATAGAAACTATACAAATGCTGTATATAAAGTTATATGCACAAAACTATAAAATATTTTTTACTTTAAATTACTTACCTACTTTTTTTTTAATTGCCTTGCTTTTGTCCAACAAATATGAATTGAATACCTACTCTTATTGAAAGCATAATATGTGGAAATGTTTGAATGGATTGTTTTAATTTTTGACCAAGTATGTACCTTTTTGATTCATGCTGCATGTAAGGTACACGTTATTTTCAATCTATTAAGAAATTGTTTTTTTTTTTTTGATACAATCAAATATCAATTATACTTATTTTTGTCATACAGAATTAAGACACTATTGCTATCACACTAAATTAAAGTTATGGAAATTAAAGGTAATTATAGTTTAATAATCTAAAATGTATAGTAATAAATGTTAGATCAAAATTTGTTTATCTAGAAACTGTTAATATTTTAATTAAATTAATGAACAGTATTTTAACATTTACGCATTTACCTATTATGTGTGTTTTTGGGATGTGATCCTAAAAAAATATTGAGATCTCATTTCAATATTCACATTTATCTACATATTTAATTACCTATAATATTTTTATGTAAGTACATACATACAGTGGTATAACTTTATCAAAAATCACAATTTGACTCAATGTACTAACTCTTCTAACATAATTTTGTCTATTGCTGTTAAACTTAAGAAGCAGATTGTATTATTTTTTAAGAACTATCAGCCTTAGATGAATCATCTATAGGTATAATGCGTTTTAATTTACATAAGCAGATACTTAAACTGCTATGCTGAGTGTACCGACTAAGATAGGCCAAGATGTAAATGTGTTTCGCCTTACCTACATGATGTTCTCTACCCAGTACCTATTATATTATTGTGTTGCATTTAATTTCTTACTTACGTTTAATGTTATTGTCTGTTTTATCATTATCATCAACCGAGCGTGATCCCGGTTTCGTCCGGGGTCCGCATTCCTACCGCCGTAACTTGTTGGTTTTCTTAGAACATGCCCGTAACAACGTAGGCGGCAGTCCTGCAATTTATCTGCTATGTCACGGAAATGAAGGCTGCCACAAATACCCGAGTTTCTAACACGGTCCTTCCATCTTCGGGGCGTGATCCGCATTTCCTGCTTGTTTCGTTCCAGTAAGTACAGGCCATGCTTCACTGCCATATAAAATAATCGAGCGGGTCTAATGATTAATTAATAGACTTCTCCTTTAAGTTTAATCGGCATCTTGAGGTCTTAAATGACACCAGTCACCTCACACCTTTTAGCCCCCGCTGCAGCAATGCGTGCTTTGAGGTCGGAAGTCGATGACACCATACTCGTGAACTTCAGATCCCAAGTACTTAAACTGGTCCGTGCGCTCGATCTTGTCTTAGCCCATGCGGACGGATGTAGAATGTGCAGTATTGCATGTCATGTACTCAATATTCGCCACAGTCAGTTTAAGAACACCGTTCTTAAGTCGCCCCTTCCATGTATTCTCATGCGTCCCCTGTCCGTATCCGCCAGAGCAACATCGTCAGCATACATGAGCAACCTCCGTGGATGCTCATGCATGAGTGTCCCTGAAGTCCGACACGGCGTCTAATATATACGCGGAACAGAAACGGGCTCAGGACGGATCCCTGGTGAACTCCAACGGTGATGGGGAAGGGTTATCATCTCTTTTACCTACCTATTTTATAACTTATGGTATATTTATATGGACATCACACAACCTTTTTGGCTATATTATAGTTGCAATAATTTCATGCATAATTTGTAAGCATTTATTTATTTTATTTAGGTAAGTAGAAACTCTTTTTGAAATGTATTGTATCTGTTTTAAGACGTTAGCATGACTGCATAACATCTGCATGCTTGCTTATGCTAGTAAGTGGTCCCGGCAACATTATGTACTCTGCTTTAATAAAAGTTTCCTATCGGTTTAGAATTGTCTACCTCCTATCCAATTCTTCTAATTGCTATTTTAATCAGTGTCTAGTCAAACCAACTCCAGATATTATAATGCTGCAGTGATCATAACTTACTTCACAAGTATACCTAACTAGGTTCATGAAAAGATGTAATTTCTTAAGCATAACTCTTTGGTGTCTATAAATATGTCGATTGTTCTGTTATTGTATTATGATATTACGAACTTTATTTTAGCGTATTCTTTGGATACATTTTTCTACAAAAAGTTCTCAGATATTTTCTCTTCAGGTAAATTTATCATAATAATGTTGATCCTTATGTACAATGTTCAATGACATGTAAACGTGTTATATGAATTAAATTGACTTGTATAAATAGTGCTTTTTACTTATAGCTATATACCTATTTCATTTTGTTCAGACAAGTTGTTTAGGGTAGGTACAAGGTAGTGTAAATAAACTTTCAAAAAAGAGAAAAAGAAACAACAGAATCAATAATTTATGAAGTGCTGTAATGTATTACACAAGATTCATTTTTAGATTGCGCATTTAATCTTACAAATAATTGAATAGTTATATACAATTCAAGCTTCATTTGTAGTAACGTAAATCAAAGCAGTCTATAAATATTTACCATATTTAATATAAAAGCATGTATAAATAACACAAAACCTTGATTTGATATCAAAAAGGAGTCACATGATGTTACTGGTTCCTCTTGTACGGAAAAGAATTTGTTATGAAGGCAGACACAAGAATACACTGCTATTCAATGCTTTGGCTGTGGTTAATAATACAGCTTAAATGATTTCTTATATTTCTTCCAATAATATCAAGTCTATGAGTGGTAACTGTATTTTGTACTTGCCTACACCAGTTTTTTTAAACTAGGTACACAGTTGTAAATCTTATTCTTTTGAAGTTTTAGGTAGACAAATAGACATAGGGGTACGGGGTCACTTGTCATTTGATTTCAATTTAGACAAGAATGCGCCTGCCCCCCTCACCTCTTTCCGCGCCCCTGTGCTTGCAGACGAGGACTCAATTAACGTCTACTTATCTATTAAAAGTAATAGTGAAATATTTACTAAATAGTCCACTGCTATTTCTATACAGGCCGTTGTTTTGGTCGGCGCCCCCTGACTCAGAGGTAGTTGTACATACAAACTATACTGATGCCAAAAAACATATTAAAAATACCTTAGTTTTTGATGGGAAAACCTACAAAATCAATTTATTATTGCGATCCTAGCGAGTGATTCGAAAAACTACAAACTACAGCATAGCTACACGCGAGGGCGCGAGTGTCCCCATTCGTTGTGAAAAATTTTAGACATGTTGTGAAGAGGTTTTCGTAAAAAAAACTTTTATATTATTTGAAGAAAATCGTTTTTTAGAATTAGCATAACTCATGCCGCCATCCCTGAGTCGGGGGGCGCTGACCAAAACAACTCCCTGTATATGTCATTCTCTCACTACACATTTCTTGTGCAATTGAACATGCGTAAACGTAATGTTTGCGCATATATGTTATTGTTATTAAAACGTTAAGTATGCAAGTATTATAGAGAATTTGCAATATTCGTAATAAAATCAAATATTACAAGGTTTCTTTTCAAACTCCTGTTCGATTCCCGTTGGATAAATAAACCGAATTATTGTTAAATGCTAGATACTACCTTTTATATCGTTTCAAATCCCTTTTGTTATAAATATGAAATAATCTCCACTTACGTAGCTACTTTCCAGAGAGTTATTGTTTTTCACAAATGTAAAAACAGCAATAAACCATTTTGTAAATGTATTCGCCTTATACTAGATTTTTAAATACAAAAATATTTCGTCCTAGAAGTCACTAAATCACACGCATACGCATCTCGTTGACATAATATATTAAAATTAATGATTAAAGAAATACATATTTTTTTAGTATTACAGTACAGTAGGTTAGGTACACATGCCATTCTACTTGAATAGGAAAGCAGACACCGCGTCCGACAAAATACTAGCAATAGTATTATACATTCACAATTACTTTCATCAGAAACTTACAATGTACAAACATACAAATTTTGTAGTCAATAAAAAAAACAATAGAAATACTGAGAAATAATAAATGTCACACAAGATAGTAAAATGGCATGGCATCTACCCTACATACATATTTAAATTAATAAATAACCCAATACTTAATTTATGATTAAAATCATTCAAACAAACATAAGCATTGCCATTTTAAATAAGGCTAATACAATAGTAGCTGCCAACCCTAGCTTAGTAATAAATATGAAAATTATGCTTATTAAGAAATAAAATAAATGCTCTTGTTCAATCAATTATAAATATAATAATGAACCTACCTACCCCTTTCAACAGTTATTGCCATAGAGAATTGTTGATTTATATTTTTTTGTAAATTATAATTACAAGCATTTTATACAAGCACATTTCATACCTTTAAATAAAATAATCATAACAAATATATTTGTCAATTCTATAAATTTACAATTAACCATTTGCTGCAAACTAATTCGAGGTTAATTATTGGAGTAAGTTACATGATACACACTAGCTTCTACATCAGTCCTTATTAACAAGTCACGTAAGAATATAATATCTCAAAACTTTGAGGTTCAGTTATGTGTATAAAAATAACATTATCATTATTTCACGAGTATTAACAGTAACAATTTGTTTCTAACCAATGAGAGGTTTTATAAACAAACTATGACATATTCATACCTAAACCCTACTTTTAATCTTTGGCATTTACATTTGCTTTGCATGTAAGCACATGTTTATAACTAAAAGATCAATTTATGTGATGTTCCTGATTCTTTAAAATATCACAATGTGAAAAATCATGAATATTATGGCACAAATCATGAATTTTTAACTGATAATGTGACTAAAACTATATCGGTTTTGAAGTGAGCAATGTCTCGGTATAGAAACACATTATTACTGTTGGTTTGAGATTCCTGCATGTCAAATGTCAATATCAATAGTTTTGTCATGGAGTTTATTATATTTACATGATAAGACACTTTCTCTGGTGCCTCTTCTGTGGTTCAGGTCTTAATACTGCTCTCACAGCTTCATCAAATACCTGTAACAACAGTATAATAATACATAAACAATCTTTATAAGCACCAAAAAAAGAAAGGTAATCCAGTAAATAGAATTATTTCTCTAGAATGAACATTTTTCACATGATCAAGCACCTAAGAAGATCAAATGTACAGAAAATAGCACATCAAGAATAATAACTAACTATGCTGTCACTTGTGTGGTATGCTATCTTATGCAGTGGTCATAAGTGTAATTTTGCTTTTGTTTATTTATTTAAGCTTGATTGCAAACAAGCTTTAAGCAAACATTTCATACAAAAAGGCGAAAATAATGCCAAGTGGCAATTACTTTAGGCTAAGCAGAAATAAATAGAAATAAGAAATGGCTATTGTACTTACTTGTTTGAGGCCACGTTGTGTCAGTGCAGAGCATTCCATATATTTGACCGCTCTAATTTTATTGGCCAATTTTTGTCCTTGCTCCCTCTTCAAAGGTGACATTCCTTGCTCAGAAAGTAAACTCAGGGTTTCGCGATCATCTCTCAAGTCAATCTTGGTTCCTGGGATAATAATTATTTTATTTGTAGGAAAAATGCTAACATGTCATTTAGAAATTATTATTATTATTATAACTAATTATATTTTCTATTTTATTTAATTGTTCTTTTTCCACCTTGAACACTTACCAACTAAAATAATTGGTGCATCAGGGCAGTGATGCTTAATTTCAGGATACCACTTGGAAGTTACATTTTCATATGATGAAGGACTGTAAGATAAAGTGAGAATTTATCCAATGGGCCTTAAAAATAGCAGTTATAGTATTCTTTTAGTGTAACAATAAACTTGTTTTTTATTTTTTACCTTGTGACACTGAAGCATATAAGGAAGACATCGGTTTGAGGATAACTTAAAGGCCTTAATCTATCGTAGTCTTCTTGTCCTGCTGTGTCCCAGAGCCCAAGAGACACTGCCACTCCATCCACCACCATTGGTGCTGAATAGTTGTCAAACCTGTAAACATAAGCCATGCAAGGTCAGAATCTATCACAAAGTACTCTGTGGTCAGAATCAAAACACGATGACAAATGTTATACAAATCATAAATTCCATGAATATGCGAATAGCTGTAATAGCATCCAACAAGATCACTTACACTGTAGGCACATATTCTCCTGGGAAACTGTCCGTGGTGTACGAAATCAACATGCATGTTTTTCCAACAGTACCATCGCCGACCACAACACACTTGATTGGTCGCCCCGAGGACATCTGTAGCAACAAATAGTTTGAATAAAGGAAGACAAACCCGAGTGACTCACTGAAACCCCAAAGTATAGAAAAACAATCAATTTTTTACCTTTAGGTGGTATGTTTTTTTCAACACACACAAACTAAGAAAAATGGCTAAATTATAACACAATCGTCCTCAGGACAAAATTATAAAGCACTTCATACAAAAAAATAAATTCACAAAACGCTTTGAAAGATGGATGCAGATGACAGCAATGAATGAATGACGGATGTGTGACGAGAATAGACAAAAATGATAATAAAAAACAAATTTAGGGAGGAGAAGAGGAGATTGGCGCCGGTTAAGGGGTGACTGGCGCCTGGTGATTGGATAAAATCATGAAGGCAAGGCCTAGAAATCTACATATTATTAATCTGTGCTAGAAATCACGACCAGAAAAAATATTTGACTTGCCTTATTTAACAATTTATTCAATAATAGTTTTTTGTGTCGCCAAATATGACTGCCGGAAAAGAAAATTCATCTATGACACGCTATTTGCGCCCCGAACGGTTTGACGTGGAACCTTCGATGACAGGTTCAGACCTCAAATGGGCCCATTAGAAATATTAATTCGAAAATTTCATTGCACGGGAAGCTGCCCCAGCTGATAAAATACTTAAGTATCAACTCCTTGTCAATCATATCTCTCCGCCAATTTACAATATTATTAAAGCAAAGACCTCGTACGACGAAGCCATCAAGACTCTCAATGATGCCTATGAAAAGCGACAAAACATCACCCTAGCACGACATATTCTAATTTCAAGGAAACAACAGCCGGGCGAGTCAGTAGCTGAGTATTCCAAACCCTTAAACGTACTCGCTCGTACTGTCGAGATTCACGGATTTCACTGCAGCTGATTACCAAAACGATGTCGTACGTTTAGCTTTTATTGCCGGGGTATCATCGCAGAAAATCAAACAAAGACTTCTAGAAAACTCCACTGACACTCTGTAGAAAACCTTGAACCTGGCTTTGTCTCTAGAATCTGCCGAAAGCACTTCACAACTACTTACAGTGTCACCTTCTATATCTGCTCATGCTAATGCTGCATCTGAAGCTCCAGAACACTCGCCGATGACCAATTTAGCAGCTACAAACGCTCCAAACAGACCTCGACCTGATTCTTATCCTAACCAAACCAGACGACGATGTTTCTTCTGTGGTGGCAGTAATCTTCATCAGCGAATTAAATGTCCCGCGTTTAACGCTGAATGTCAGCTTTGTTACAAAAAAGGGCATTTTGCAAGCGTATGCCGTAGTTCTGGGCCCAACCCACGATCTGCTAATGCTATCGCCACAGATGACGAACAATCTCAACCTCAAGCTACTTACTCTAACTTGTCTAACATCTCCGCTGCTGCTCCTGCAAGTCTAAGAAAAGCAACTATACCTATTACAGTCAACGAATATCGTGCTGATGCACTTCTCGACACCGGTAGCCCAATTAGCTTTATAAACAAAAACCTAGCTCGCATAATCAACCTCAAACAAAAGCCATGCAAGCAAGCAATAACTCTAGCATCACTCAATAATGTCTCTCATGTCGACGGTCTATGTTATGCAACAATTCAGATTGGTGAACACAAGTACCAACACCAACCACTGCTCATCATCAACGATCTATGTGCGGATATCATCATCGGGCACGATGTTCTCGGGAAGCATTCGTCACTCGTATTTCAATTTGGAAGAGACAAACAACCTCTCAAAATCTGCAACGTTTTAGAAGCGTCAGTCCCGCCAGCGTCAGTGTTCACCAACCTCTCGCCAGAAATAAAGCCTATAGCTATACGCTCAAGACGGCATTCTCAAGAAGACCAAGACTTCATATCGAAATAAACAACCTAGTTAAGGACAAAGTAATCGAACCCAGTATCTCGCCATGGAGGGCACAAGTACTCGTTGCCGGCGGAGGCCATCACCGTAAGCGCCTCGTCATCAACTACTCGCAAACAATCAACAGGTTTACTGACTTAGACGCTTACCCTCTCCCAAGCATTGATTCTTTCATAACAAAAGTGGCAAAATACAACGTTTACAGTCAAATCGATCTGAAAAGTCCTTACCACCAAGTCCCAATCTTACCGAAAGAAAAAGTTTACACTGCATTCGAAGCTTGTGGTAATCTCTACCAGTTCACAAGAATACCGTTTGGGGTAACGAATGGAGTGGCGGGTTTTCAACGAACCTTGCAATACATAATTGACACTGAAAAACTTAAAGGTACTTTTGCTTACCTTGATGACGTAACTGTCTGCGGTAAGGACAAATCCGACCATGACAAAAATCTTGAAATGTTCATGAAGGTCGCTGATAAATACAAACTAACCTTAAACATGAACAAATGCACATTTGAATCAGAATCGATCAACTTGTTTGGATATATTATAGCGCTCAACGTTATAAAGCCTGACAAGTCTCGATTGGAACCGCTAACGAATCTTCCAATCCCCACTGATACTGCTACACTGAAGAGAGCACTCGGTCTCTTCGCCCATTATTCAAAGTGGGTCGACAACTTTTCTACGAAAATCAGGCCCTTAATTAAAGTTACTTTTCCATTATCTCAAGAAGCTATCACTGCCTTTCAAAACCTTAAAACTGATATACGAGGGTCAAACTGAAAGTTCTTAGAAAATCAAAAACTGATTACATTAGCCAGTTATTAGTTTTATTATATCTTTTCAAAATATTGTCCATTGACGTCAATACACCGCTGCATGCGATGGAACCACTGGGAAAAGCACTTTGCCCACTCGTCCTTAGGGGTCTCTTCAATGGCATCGCGATACGCAGCCACCGCTTCTTCAGCATTCATAAACCGCTTTCCTTTAAGTTTTTCTTTAATTTTTGGAAATAAATAAAAATCACAAGGCGCGAGGTCGGGGCTATACGGCGGGTAACCCAGTAATTCAACGTTTGATGTCGCCAAATAGTCGATCGTTCGCTTGGCGGTGTGCGACGAGGCGTTGTCGTGGTGAAGGAGGATCCTACTGCGAGGTCGTTTCTCTCGAACTTTTTCCAAGACAAGTGGCAAACAATTGGTAGTGTACCATTCTGCAGAAACTGTTTTTTGATCCTCTAACACAATTGTTGCGAAATGACCTATCCTTCCAAAGAACGAGGCCACCATTTTTTTTCCCGCACTTCGATCTCTCTTCACTTTAGTTGGCAACTCCTCGAAAGGAAACACCCACTGAGCAGATTGTCTTTTGGTTTCAGGATCATAACAGTAAATCCAGCTTTCGTCACCTGTTAGTATGTCGAACACAGCATTTGAGTCACCTCCGTTAAATCTTTCAATCATTTTACGGCACCAATCCACACGATGGAGTTTTTGAGCCTTAGTCAAATTATGAGGTATCCACCGGGCGCAAAGCTTCCTGACCGCTAAATGTTCGTGGAGGATTTTGTGCACTTGACTCATACCGATGCCTAAGCTTGTCCGAATCTGCTGATAGGTCACTCTTTTGTCAGTCTCTATCATACGCCGCACAACACAGATGTTATTTTCAGTCGTCGCCGTAGAAGGCCGTCCCTCACGTACATCATCAGTGAGATTAGTGCGACCACGTTTAAACTCATTAAACCAGTTGTAAACAGTCGCACGAGATGGGGCTTCATCGTGAAAGGCCAATCGTAGTCTAATATAACTTTCTTGTTGACTTAAATGACATCGAAAGTCATAAAAAATCATTGCACGGAAATTTTGTCGTGTTAAATTCATTTTGACGTGACAGACAATTTTCAATTTGCCGCCAAGTCGTAAAACAAATGACAAATGAATGAAATATATACTCAGTAATATTGGCAAAGAGTTCTATTTGCAAATTTTAGAATATTTTTTTTATTATATTGTTTATAAGTGGCCAGTTCTAAGAACTTTCAGTTTGACCCTCGTATCAAAATCAGCATTAGCAGGAATCGACGATAGTGAAATATTTTCAGTTGAGACAGACGCTTCCGATTTTGCTATCGCAGCGACCCTGTCACAAAAGGATCGTCCTATCGCATTCTTCTCGCGTTTTCTCAACGACTCCGAGAAAAGGCAACCTTCAATTGAGAAAGAGGCCTGCGCCATAGTCGAAGCTTTGCGAAAATGGAGACATTTCCTGATAGCAAGACACTTCTTACTCATTACAGACCAGCAATCTGTCGCATTCATTTTCAATCAAACACACTCTAACAAAATAAACAACGAAAAGATCGAAAGGTGGCGGTTGGAGCTCTCGTGTTTTAAATATGATATAGTCTACCGACCTGGAAAACATAACTTCGCCGCTGACGCGCTTTCACGAGTATGCATGCAAATGAATACTGCCGCTTCTAACTCTAAACTAGTGGCACTACACCGAAATCTCTGCCATCCAGGGGTCACGCGCATGGTTCATTGGGTCAGATCAAAGAACCTACCGTACTCCGTAGAGGATGTAAAACGAATGACGGCCGCATGCCCAACTTGTGCGGAAATAAAACCACGTTACATGAAACATGAAGGGCATCTTATCAAAGCGACAGCCGCGTTTGAAAGATTGAACATTGATTTTAAGGGACCAATACAATCTAGCTCCCAGAACCGATACATACTGACAATAATTGATGAGTTTAGTCGTTTTCCCTTCGCTTATGCTAGTAAGGATGTATCTTCAAGAACGGTAATCAATTGTCTCGAAGACTTGTTCTCTACTTTTGGTACTCCAGCGTACATCCACTCCGACAGGGGTACATCTTTCTTATCGGATGAACTTAGACAATTCTTGTCTTCCCTCGGGACATCATGCAGCCGCACTACGCCCTACAATCCCCAGGGAAATAGACAGGTTGAACGTCTCCCTGTGGCGAACGATCCAACTAAACGTCAAATCAAACAATGAAGAGATAGTAAACTGGGAAAAGGCACTGCTACCGGCGCTGCACTCTATAAGATCTCTCCTGTGTACGAGCACTAACACAACGCCGTATGAACGCAAGTTTAATCCCACGACGTTCGCAAAACGGAGAGTCTTTGCCGACTTGGTTACATTCGCCTGGACCGGTGTTTATGAAAAGGCACGTAAGAAGCTCCAAGTATGACCCCGCTGTACAGGAAGTCCAATTGTTGCAGAGTAACCCAGAATACTCCTTTATAAGACTCCCTGATGGGCGAGAGACAACAGTCTCCAATAGATCGTTAGCTCCAGCACCACGAGCTGTTGACGATGACTTTTCAGATGATGAAATTGACGATAACCAATCCGAAGAAATCTCTGCTATTCAAGACCCGCCTGCCAACATCGATCCGGATGCAGGAATCAGCCAAATTCGGCGTTCGGGCAGAGATCGCAGACCTCCAGCCTTCATGCATGACTACGTCTCTTCGTAGAGGGGGCGAATGTGATAATAGCCTCCTTGCGTCTTAATAAGGAGACTTGTAAATAACTTATTGTCTATGGTGTTTGACATTTTCTGTCGCTATGTCATTCTATCAACAACTATGTTTCTTTAACATGTCCTATTTTATTATTGAATAAAGCCAATACTCTATTTGGTCTTGTCTAAACTTGTAACATTGAGTGACATTACATTTGTGTCATTTTTGTTGTCACTTGTGTTTTGTGGCTTGTTCAATTCATTCATACCTACTTCTTGCATTTTTTTGTGTTAATATCCTGTTCTGTTTGGTTTACAGTACTAATAAAACTGTAGTGTAATCAAAACTTTAAGGTAAGACGTATTATTATTTAAAAATAATAATAATTGAATTTGCCCAAAAGAACTTTCCGGTACAGTCGTCCTGATAAAGCGATAGATAGTGAATTTATGACTCATTTTTAGATGAGCGAGTCATGTGTGGAGACTCCTGAAGCTCCTGCGTGGCTATCAAAACTAGAGAGCCAACGTGAGAAGTTAAGCAAAGCGCGGCTTGGTCATGACAGCGGTGCTGGTGCCCCGTGCAACTCGTGTGGTAAGAACATCAATCAATTTAATAGAAGCAAGCGTCCATTTAAAATGAATTCTAGCACTTACTCAAGTATTATTCTAGATTAGACCACTTAAATTGTTCTTGAATTTTTTGCTTAAATATTTCTTTCACTTTGCATTATTATAATGTGGCTATCTATCAGTACAGAATATAAACTTCGGCCAATGGCCAATGAAAAAAAACCATAAACTTGAAGGAGTTTGTTGTCACTTCAACTCTATACAACCTAAAAGAAAACAAAGGGTTATTAAGGATAAAAGGAGCACCAAAGTTATCAGACTGTGTTTGTTATTAAAATAAAAAAGCTCTGCAAATTGAGATTTTGATTGAACTATTATATTGTCTTATATTTATTTCAAGGACCAACCTGTCCGGGATTGGATCTGCACTTTTGGAGGAAGGTGTGCCGATCCTGCCACTGCAGCAAAGATGTGCATGATGTGCAAGATGATGATTTGTCTGGCTGGGCCCAGTTTGAGTTGTTGGGGACTGCTAAACCTAAAAAAGCTTCCAGTAAGTGTGTCATGATTATCAGCTTATGTCACCAAATTATTTATTTAAGTGGCCACTGTAGTATAATTTGTAAGTGAAAGTACCAATTTTTAAGACAAGAACTACACCCTTTATGGCAGACAGGTCTTCTATTCTAAGTAGTTTTCCAGTAAAATTGCAGTCGGCAAAGCCTTGTAGTTTTTTAGCACCAAATCCACAAAAAATCCAAAATTAGATTTTTTTATAAATTTAGATTAGAAAGCTTATTTTGACATATTTTTGCTTTCTACTGTCTTTTGCATTTCATTTCTTACCTGGCATCAGTAATTAGCACAGAAAATAAGAAGATTATATAAGAGTAGGTTTATTTATTTATTTATTTATTATTATTTAAACCCTTTGGGGCAGAAAATAAGTAGGTTAGAGTATTTTTTTTGTAGACCTGAAAACCTCTCAGAGCAGACATAAATTGATTAGGGTTAATTTTTTTTTGTAGAACTGAAACTGTACCAAATTTTTACCCCTCCTATTTATTTATTTTTAACTGCACCTCAAAACTTAATGCTTATTTTTAAAACTGTAAAGTTTCAGAATCCCCCTTTTCGTGGGCCCCCCTTCTCCATCTTCCACTTCCGTTAATTTGGAGGTCCAGGTACTAAAGTTTTACCATTTCTTCTCCATGTATATACATATTCCTCTCGCTGGGCAATGATGCTTTCTAATGGTACTCCAAGTACCTACTATCTTTATGGTGTATTTGGTCACATTGAATAGTTATGAAAGTTAAAATAGGTAACTGAACTAGTAACTCTTAATGCTAAACTTTTAACAGTTTATATCTTTTATTTTTTTCAGTGCCCCTGATTAAAATTCGAGGAGTAACAGACAAGCCTGTGAAATTGGATTGGGTGCCACCAAATGCTTCAACAGAGTTGGTATGTACATTTGGATATCCTAAGTAAACTACTAGTTATTTTTTTAACTCCTTGGAGTTTGCCAATAACTAATGTTTTATTACTATCATCACATTAATATGCAGCTACACACACACTCTTACAACCTATTTGTGCATCTATACTATTGTAATATAGGAATTAATTCAATTTGGAAAGACTAAAGTTTGTATGCTATAGTCTTTCCAAATTGAATTAATTTAAATGTACTTTATTTATCATTTAAATAGTAGGTAAATCACTGACATCCCCATCAGTATTTTATCTTCATTGGATTTAGATAAGGTACCTTTAGATATGAATTTCTAAATCATACCTACTGAATTGTAGATATTATGATTCTTAGAGAAGTATGTAACAGTTATTATGATTCTTACAATCCGAATTTCAACTACAGCGGCCAATCTCAACCAAGATTTAGCCAACTACGCGGGAGATATTACCTAGTCAGGTGATAAGTTCTGTCACATGTGTAATATGGAATAATTTAGACATGTTTATAATTTATGTAACCATTTATATAGCAAAATGAACTTAATAAAACATAGATTCATATGGTAATAAAGTTTATTCAAAATGACCCCCTCGATTTTAAATACAGGCCTTCAATCTGCGCGGCTAGTCGTCTATCGCAGCACGAACGAGGTCCATGTCAATATCGGCGGCTGCCTTAATCAAGGATGCCTTGAGTGACTCCAAATCAGGATAAGGCTTTGAGCAGGTCTTTTCCTCCAAGTGTTGCCATATCTTGTAATCTAATGGACTCAAATCTGGACTGGAGGAGGGCCAGTCTTCCTGCCGGATGAAGTTGATTTCACGCGCCGCCAGTCAGTCTTGTGTGCTTTTCGCTCTATGAGCTGGCGCAGAATCTTGTTGGAATACCCAGTGCCTGTTATTAAACATGGTATTATGGAAAAACAAGTTCCACAAAGTTCTTGAGGACGGTATTTTGATACACAACTGCATTCGTTTTTACGCCTTTCTCACAAAAATGTACCTCAATTAATCTCCAATAAGAGACTCCCAACCAAACCATGAGCGAGGATGGAAACTGACCTCGTTGGACACGCGGAATACGGTTGCTCGCTTCTTCACTGCTGTGTGCGTACACCTTATCATTTTGTTTGTTGTTGCTCTCTTCCTAGGTGAAAATCCGGAAATTTTTTAGTCCGAATTTCCGGATGCTTTTTTCCCGCGTACCGCTTTAACAAAGTGCGGCATTTCTTCAGTCTCAGGTCCATTAAATGAGCGTCCAAACCATGTCCTGTTTTTCTTCGATATGGCCCTAAGTCTTCATTTAACACCCTTTTCACCGTGGTCCTGCTTAACGCCATCTGAAGGGCCAACAGTTTCAGCTTACGTATGGGATTTCCTTGAATTCGCGCCTTCACAGCTTTTATCACTGCTGGAGTCCTAACAGAGCGAGGGCGACCACTTCTTGACCTTTCGTCTACACAAGTCTTCATTGTATCGTATTATGGTAAGATAAACGAATCTTTTGGTTATATTAAAAAATTTCAGTAAGTCGAAAATCTGAATTGGCACGTAACTGCAACGATGCAACGCAATAACCGCGACACGGTCTTCTTTAAGTGTACACTTCATATTTAAAAATGAGGAAAATTCTAAAGAGTACACATTTTTATTTTCATGAGAAATTCGAAATTCGAATTCAATAAACTTTTTGTGGCCAGCATTATTACACAAAAGTTTTTATTGTGTGACAGAACTTATGACCTGACTATGTTTAGTGCACAAGTGTGTGCGCAAGACACAGGTGCACTCTCTGTTCCTTCACTCTCATAATTCGGTAAGACGGCAGACGGACATGACTGTAGAGAGATCAGGTGCAGGAACAACGCACACTGGGGCCGTCAGTATGGGAGCTATGCCCATAACTCAAAATCTCAAAATGAGCGTATATGGAAAACAACTACATACTATGCATAGTGGAGGTACCCGGGCATCTTTTAGTAAAGCTCATTGTATTCTAAAAGTTATCAAAAGACGAGTAAACCACTACAAAGTGCAGTATTCGAGACCGTTTTAAGTTTTGTGTTAGTAAATACCGGATATTTTGTATTTTTTTACAACTTACCTGTGTGACCTAAACAAATTCTAAGTGATGTCAGATATGGAACAAGGTATGGTCTAATTAAATAGTATTTATTTCTATATAGTTCTCAATGTGTTGTTGGAGATTGACAGTACTTTTTATAAAACCGCGTCTTTAAAAATCATAAGGTTGTATTAGGTAATTGCGCAACTTGCAACTTAAAGTAAAAATAGCAGTATTTAGTTCAAACCTTCCTGTACCTACAACAGAAGTCAAACGCAATTGCAAGTTGCGCCAACGTATTTATATAATATTGCAGACTATTTCAAGTGGTTTCAAAATAAACATCGAAAAATTTAAACAATATTGCTTGGAAATAGCTTCGTTGTATGTCACTTTGTACTCGTGGATGCCTATGACACCAACTTTACATAAAATTATGATTCATGGTCCTGAAATAGTTAATCAAGCTCTACTGCCCATAGGAATGTTGAGTGATGAAGCACAGGAAGCCCGAAATAAAGATTTTAAATCTTATACAGAGCATTTGCTAGAAAAACTTCACGAACAGATAATCTTACAGATATTATTAATCGTTTCTTAGTTTCATCCGACCCTGTTCTGAGCCTTATGCTAAAATTTACCTATTTTGAATCGAAAATCTCTTGATATTGAAGTAATAAATATGTTAGAAAGTTAAATATAATCTTTAATATTACTGTACATGCCTTTTATTTCATTTAAAACTCTTTCTTCAGCATTACCGAGCATAATTGAATTATGAGTAGAGCTCTCATACAAGCGGCCCCAGTGTGCAACGGCTTAACGACCTTTTCGAGGCACGGGGGTGTTAACACCAACAACTACCTAACTCCGGAACTGTATCTGGGTTATTTCAAGACAGAAAAACCCAGAAACTTTCGGCCCGACCCGGGATTCGAACCCGGGACCTCGTGGATAGTACCCAGCGTGCTGACCAACGAGGCAGTCAGTATAGTAGTCCTAGACAGCCTAGTATTTAATGTATTTCATTAATAATAACAAATTGTTTAAACAAACACACCAATTACCTAGACCCAAACTAAGGGTAAGCTTGTGCTATGGCGACTAGGATAACGGATAGATATATTACTTATATAACTTTATAAACATCCACGACTTAGGTACAAATGCTCGTGCTCATCACACAAACATCTGCCCCTTGCGGGATTTGAACCCGCAACCTCTGGTTTTGTAGTCCGGAGAGCGAACCACTACACCAAGATGGTCGACAATTATACCTATTCTTTGACACTGTTTAATAGAATGGGTAACTAGACCTACGTAGTTTTGTATAAACAACAATTAAGTTACGAGTTTCTTGCCTAAGACCTCAGAAAAGTAATGATAGGATTACCTGACGTGATTAACTAACCTTAAAACGATGTCAACCCTAACGCAGTTGGAAGAGCAAAGGTTATGCGATGGAAAGAGATGCTGCGACGAGGGGCGGCGCCTAGCGCTACCGCAAGTTGAATTGCGCTTTATTGTGTCGCAAAAAGAGTCGCTTTTCATAAAAATTACATTGCGGAGTGGTCCGAGTACTTATACTATTATTTATTATGTTCATTTGCGCAGACGAAGTCGGACATCCTAGTATTAATGTGTATGAGTGCGTAGCTGTGGGTTAACTGTATCACCGTCTCAGGTGTCGGAGTACATGTCGTGCCTGGGCGCGCTGGCGCCGGTGTCGGGCTCCGCGGCCGCGAGGCGCCGGCGCGCGCAGCTCCGCACGCAGCTGCCGCCGCACGACGTCGCGCCCGCCGCGCGCAGCCACGCCACCGACCAGGAGAAGTCCGAGCACACAGTGAGTACTACATATTGGTTACTTTATTCGTTTTCTAGGGTCCATACCTTTTTTAGGGTTCCGCACCTTAAAAGGAAAAAACGAACCCTCATAGCTTTGTTGTCCGTCTGTCTGTCAAAAATCTATATCTCAGGAACGCGTGGTACCTCCACGCAGGGGCATAAAAAACCTTTATGGCACTTCTTATAGACAAGTGGCCTAGTTTTAAAGTAATGAAACAATTTTCTGTAGCAAGGCTACAACCTAACGAAACCTTGTTGTCGTGGGTTCAATTCCTGCCTGTGCGAATTTTTGTATTCTTATTGAACTTTAAATAAAATAACCCCGAGTGTTAATATTTTATAAAAAACGCTAAAGCTATAATTCATTCGGCATTTTTTTCATCCGGGGAAAATACGAGTTTGACGACGATTTGCGGCATTAAAGCTTTCCATTAAAAACCTAAAATTCGTTTTCCAGGAATACATCACCCGCATCAAAGATCACGTGGTCGGTATGGGTAATGTAGTCAGGGTCGGACCTCTTCAAAGCGGAGAAATCTACTCGGTAGAAAACAGCAAGACTCACGCCGCACCTAAATCGTATGCTCTTCCATTAAAAATATCAAACGTGTCCAGAGGCGTTAAGTATAACATAGTTCCTAAAAATACATCTGATAAGAAACTAGTATTAGACACACAAGGTAACATAGTAAGCAGTGCAGCAAATTTACCGGATTATAAGTCGAGTCCAATATTGAGCCGTATTGTCAAAGATAAACTCCATATTATGCGTATCGAATCAGACAGAATTAAAAGTGCTGTGGAACACGGACCAGTTTACGATAAACTGTTCAAGCACTTGAATGATTTGAACATGCCAGTAACTCATGATGTGTATTTGCAACCGATCAAGCTTTTCCGCGACGAGTACAATAAAAACGCTCAATTCAGAGATGAAACAAACGAATTCGCTAACAAAGCTCTTGGAGCTCAGATCATGCCTGATTTGTGGTCTACCAGTAACAATAACGTAATGGGCAACGCTAAACTCGTCGACAGTAGAATACAGAAAGGAACGATATTTGCTCCGAATGGGGAGATATGGAGTTGGAAACATGAACCTACCACTCCCGAGCTGAGTGGAACTATTTGCTCAACGAAGATAAGTCCTCAGTATTCTACAACCAGTAAACCCATGAATCAGGTCGAACCGCAACAGACAGCGCCACTTAGAGATTATCTCAGAAGCCACTCGGAGGACGATCTTCCTCCACCACCGCTGCCCAACTACAGTACCTATCCTGGTAGCTTACCTCCCAGTGCAGCAGCCAACGAATGGAACAATGAGCCGCTCGATAACGTTCAGAACAACGACAACAGCGAGTACTATCACGGAACTCAACAAAGTTCTAGTTACGGCGAGCTAAATCCTATAATCGATCAGCTGGCCGACATGTCCCTGAGCCCGGCCGAGTTGGAGTTCAACAGGAAGTTGTACAACGAGGGCGTGCCGTGCCAACGCTGCAAGAAATCTATGTTCGCCGGCGAGGTAGCCGTCAAGGCCGAGAGGGCGGGCCAGGAGGCGATTTGGCACCCGCAATGCTTCACTTGCAGCAAGTGCGGGGAGCTGCTGGCCGACCTCGTGTACTTCTTCTACAAGGGGGAAATCTACTGCGCCAGGGATTTAGCGAACGTGTTGGACATACCGCGTTGCGCGGGCTGCGACGAGTTGATATTCACGCGTCCGTACACCGCCGCGGAGGGGCGCGCGTTCCACGTGCAGCATTTCTGTTGTTATCACTGTGACGCTCCTCTGGGGGGTCAGAAGTACGTGCCGGACGACAAGACGGGGCTGCCTATTTGCCTGTCGTGTTACGACCAGTTCCACGCGGAGAGGTGTCGCGCGTGCGGCGGGGTGATCGGGCCCGAGCAGCAGGGCGTGTCGTGGGGCAACACGCACTGGCACGCAGACTGCTTCATCTGCTCGGGGCGCATGTGCGGCAAGAGTTTGCTCAGCGGCCGGTTCGTCGTCAAGCAGGAAATGCCATTCTGCAGTGTGCCGTGTATTCAAAGTAGAATTAAGTGATATCGATGTGGCCATTTATATTTATATCCTTATTTATACGTAAATTATACAATACGCTATGTATAGAAACATAAATAATGTATTTTGATACTATATTTTTGATGGAGATAATTCATAGTTTATTAGTTTTGTTAAAAAAAATATTTTTTACAAGTTTATATAAGTATAATAATACTTATTAGCATTTATAGATTTATTAGTGAACTAAGAATATCTATATATAATTCCTTGAAAAATTTGGGACCACGGGAGGTGATAAAAGTATCATAAGTAATAGGTAGGGATATTATTATATCGGTAGTCACAAATCATTCATATACTTGGGTAATTTTTAAGTTTGTGTGTTCTAGTAGATGCCATATAAGCAAAACTTTATGCCAAGCTTATTTGTTGCCAAATTACATTGCATTCCATTTCTATTTTTTAGGGTTCCATAGTCCGACAAGGAACCCTTATAAGATCGTTCAGTCCGTCCGTCCTAGTCTGTCACAGCAGAATATCTTCTACGTTTCTAGACTGATTTGCATGTAACTTGGTTCGAGGATACTTTACTTATAGATCTCATTTAAAAAAAAACAAAAAATTATAATTACCCCTTTTTAAGGGTACCTCCCCATACATGTAAAGGGAGGGGGGGTGAATAATTTTTTTGAGTGCACCCTCTTGTGTGGGGTATTATTTAAAAGGACTGAAAATGAGGTAGGGTTTCCATACAACACTTTTTTATCAGCTTTACCATTTGCGAGATATAGCCCGCCAAAGTCGTTTACACGGTGTCCCCCCCCCCTGTAATTTCTTAAGTCTTGGACCTATAAACTTCAAATCAGTCACGTAAAGAAACAGGCGCAGAAACTCTTATTTAAAATTGTTTCGAGTATCCTGTGATGAATACTTTTGAAATTATAAATAAAATAAAAATATATACTTTTTTGCCTATACTGTTTAATGTTTAAAGTTAATGGTACGAAACCCTTCGCGCGCGAGTCCGACTCGCACTTGGCCGGTTTTTTTAATTTTAGTTATTTAATAATGAGCCATTAATTTATTGATATGAAATACATAATTAATTGGTATTATTGTCTTATGAGTATTAGAGTTAGTAACAGGAAGTATTATAAGCATTCAGCATTTATTAAAAGTGCCATCAAAATAATATGTGCATTGTTGAAAAACTGCTAAATAAAGAGTGCATAAAATGAAATAAATTGTGTTTAATATTAATGAGATATGCCTATCCTACCTGTTCACTTAAACAAACTAAATGATACAATTTAAAAAAAATACATAATTACAGTCGAAACCGATTATAACGACATCGCTTACAACGACCGATCGGTTATTACAGCCAGATTGTAAAGTCCCGCCCGAATTTCTAGTAAACTATTTAGCAAACATACCGCCTATAACAACATCGGATACAGCGACATATCGCTTAAAACGACAAAACTTTATCGATATTCATCGACTATAACGACCAACCGCTTCTTGTCCCAGCAAAACAAAACATTACGGACGATTTTAAATCTTATTGATAAGCATTGAAGGAATATTTAGGCGCGTATTATTACCTACGCGCTTTCTCCCACCTCATCCGAACTTCTTCCCGGCCATTTGACCTTGCATATTTTACACCAATTGTTTAGTAACATTTCATTTGACATCAAGTTTACATACCTATACCTAGATAGATATGTACCTATAATAAATAATATAACTACACAACTAATATAAATGTATGCGTATTGCTTATAACAACTATCGGATATAACGTAGGCAACTATACGGTCCCTTCAATGTCGCTATATCAGGTTTTGACTGTATTTCCTAAATAATTTTACGAAGACTGAAACGTTTAAAAGTAAAAGTCATTTATTTATGAATGTACGCCCACAGGGGCACTTATACACGTCTCAACATACAGGGTGGTCCAAAAAGGTGACGACCAAATTTTTTTTTTGGTTACTTACATACTATAGGGCTATCGAAATATACCCTATATATGTTAGCCGATATATTATTTTTCGTCAATTGTGAGAATTTTCGATCTAATCAGTTAGCAAAAACTAACAAAAGTTTAAAAAAAATTGATCGAAGGTCAAGTCAAGTTCACGTTCAAGCTAGTCAGAGCTTAATTTTGAACTTTGAAATTAAAACAACAAGTGGTTCCACAGTTTACTAGATAATTTCAAAAACTTTCCGAAAGCCTTTTATACTCTTGTTCTAGGCTAACTTTTGTTAGTCTTAGTTACCCTATTATCATTTATTAAAAAATATTAGATTGAAAATTTACAAAAAAAAAAAAAAAAACTCGTAAACTACGAAAATTTGGTTAACATACATAGGGTATATTTTGAAATCCCTGAATGTAAGGAAAAAAATGTTGGTCGTCACTGTTTGAAGTTCGGCCATCCTGTATATTTTTTTAGCCCTACTACTGCTGCATGGCAAATTGTGGGCTAGTGCTGAGAAGAGCGCATGAAACTCGGTCACTATTGTCACAGCCTCTTTTAAAAATAATCTTTAAATACAGAAATTGTGCTGGTGCGAGCTGGTCCACACGTTTACATCATTCCTTGTTTATTTGTTTCTTACGTTTACGCGAATTGTTGAACTCATTAAAACACAATTTTAGGGATTACTTCGCGATTTATTTACATTTTATTTTAAACCTGACGTTTCGAACACTTTACAGCGATCGTGGTCACAGGGAGACTAAGGTATTATTTGTCATTACAAAGTTTTGAAAAATTTTAACTACCGTCACTCAGTAATATTAATTTACGTTCCTATTTACGCAGAAAGAGCTAACCGTGTCTTGAGATCTTGCAGTGCTAGGTGTTGCTTTGGTTTTTGCTAGAATAGGATCCCATGCCGGTGGAACTTTCCAAACATCTTCTCTATTGAAATTTGGATGTTTTCTAATTTCAATGGCTTCACGTAGCATTCGAGGAATAAAACGCCGTTCTTTTGCAAGTATTTTAGGTTGGTCAAAACGAATGAAGTAGTTGGGTTTGTCTATGGCATGTTCACACACTGCAGATTTCGTGTTCCGTCTATGTTTTACGTCAGCTATGTGTTCTTTTATCCGCACGCCTATACTCCGCTTTGTTTGCCCGATGTAGGAGAGGCCACAGTCATACTCCAGCTTGTACACTCCTGCATCTTGAAGAGGTATGTTGCACTTGACAGGTGGTAGGAATTGGTTAATCTTCTTCTGCGGCTTGAAGTAAGTTTTGATTGAAGCACGCTTCAAGATATTCCCAATCTTGTCAGTGACTCCCTTCATGTATGGTAGTACTGCAGGTTGGCGTTCAACTGTCGTAGGCTTGGCACGGGGTCTGCAACGACGTGGTACTGGAAGCTGGTTGTCCCGTAGTACCTTCCTTACATGCTGAAGCTCAGCAGCCAGGTGTCGGTCGTCACAGATGCCCCTCGCTCTCTGAAACAAAGTTTTGCCCACGGTAGCTAACTGTGAAGGATGATGGTGAGACGCACCATTGAGATATTTATCGGTATGGGTGGCTTTTCTAAAGACTGTGTGGCTAAGGGTATGATCCGAATTCCTAGTTAGTAAAATATCTAAGAAAGCTAGTTTACTGTCTGCCTCAATTTCCATAGTAAATTTAATTTTTGGATGTATTGAATTAAGATGATTAAGAAAAGCAGAAACACTTGGTGGTTAAAATTGTAAAAGTGTCATCTACGTACCGCTTATAAAACCTTGGTGATATAGGTGATGTGCTCAGAGCTCGATCCTCAAAATCCTCCATGAATATATCATCAACAACTGGGGATACCGGAGAGCCCATTGCTACACCATCGGTTTGCAGATAGTCCTCTTTCTTCATGTTATTCTTTACTAAGCAATACCACCACACCAAAATTGCAAAACCACCGAAATTGTATGGGTTGCCAAAAATTCATAAGACTAATATCCCGCTACGTCCCATTGTGAGTCAAATTGATACCCCAACCTACAGATTGGCTCAGCATTTAGCTAAAACATTATCAAAGCTAAGGGGAGAAACAACGGCGTATGTGAAGGATTCCTACCATTTCATCAGCGAAATTAAGAACTTACAATTAGCAGATGATGAAACTATGGTTAGTTTTGATGTACAGTCCCTATTCACAAGCTTACCAGTACAGGACTGCATTGAAATTACTAAAAGGAAGCTGGTTCAACTCGACATGCCAATAGAATATGCAGAACTATTGGAACATTGCCTTACATCTGGCTATTTATTGTGGGATAATGAGTTCTATCTGCAAACCGATGGTGTAGCAATGGGCTCTCCGGTATCCCCAGTTGTTGATGATATATTCATGGAGGATTTTGAGGATCGAGCTCTGAGCACATCACCTATATCACCAAGGTTTTATAAGCGGTACGTAGATGACACTTTCACAATTTTACCCACCAATAGTGTTTCTGCTTTTCTTAATCATCTTAATTCAATACATCCAAAAATTAAATTTACCATGGAAATTGAGGCAGACAGTAAACTAGCTTTCTTAGATATTTTACTAACTAGGAATTCGGATCATACCCTTAGCCACACAGTCTTTAGAAAAGCCACCCATACCGATAAATATCTCAATGGTGCGTCTCACCATCATCCTTCACAGTTAGCTACCGTGGGCAAAACTTTGTTTCAGAGAGCGAGGGGTATCTGTGACGACCGACACCTGGCTGCTGAGCTTCAGCATGTAAGGAAGGTACAACGGGACAACCAGCTTCCAGTACCACGTCGTTGCAGACCCCGTGCCAAGCCTACGACAGTTGAACGCCATCCTGCAGTACTACCATACATGAAGGGAGTCACTGACAAGATTGGGAATATCTTGAAGCGTGCTTCAATCAAAACTTACTTCAAGCCGCAGAAGAAGATTAACCAATTCCTACCACCTGTCAAGTGCAACATACCTCTTCAAGATGCAGGAGTGTACAAGCTGTGGCCTCTACTACATCGGGCAAACAAAGCGGAGTATAGGCGTGCGGATAAAAGAACACATAGCTGACGTAAAACATAGACGGAACACGAAATCTGCAGTGTGGGAACATGCCTTAGACAAACCCAACCACTTCATTCGTTTTGACCAACCTAAAATACTTGCAAAAGAACGGCGTTTTGTTCCTCGAATGCTACGTGAAGCCATTGAAATTAGAAAACATCTAAATTTCAATAGAGAAGATGTTTGGAAAGTTCCACCGGCATGGGATCCTATTCTAGCAAAAACCAAAGCAACACCTAGCACTGCAAGATCTCAAGACACGGTTAGCTCTTTCTGCGTAAATAGGAACGTAAATTAATATTATTGAGTGACGGTAGTTAAAATTTTTCAAAACTTTGTAATGACAAATAATACCTTAGTCTCCCTGTGACCACGATCGCTGTAAAGTGTTCGAAACGTCAGGTTTAAAATAAAATGTAAATAAATCGCGAAGTAATCCCTAAAATTGTGTTTTAATGAGATCATTCCTTGTTTATTATAGAAGTAGGGAAAAATAAAGTAACACATTAAATAACAATTAAAATTTAATAAATTAATATAATTATACTAACTTGACATTTATTTATATATGATTATGGTATTGCGAATAGTAAATGATATCACTTATCATAGTTGAAACAATACTACATCCGTGGCACTACTAAAACGACCTCCTTAGACCTAGTTGTGCCATTTCACATTTACTTCAAATTTTCACCATATTCCAGCGTCCAAGCATAACCAGCATTCGGGTCACCGCTCTTCTTAGCTTGTTCATCTATTTGTGCTGTCTGCTTTAAAATGTTCTGCACAGTCTGATACAGCTTTGGATTGTATGGCAAGACTCTAGCATCTTGAAGCTTTTCTGACCGTTTTTGGAATGAACCTCTTTTTCCAAACCTTTCCCTGACAAATTTTTCGTATAAATCTTCATCTTCGTCGTCTTCTTCGTCATCAGCATCACCTTTCTTTCGAAGATTCTGTTTATTGTTTGTATACTTAGGTCTGTAACCATAATATTCGTGATCATTGTAATCTTCGTCATTATGACCCTTGTTTTGGGTATGAGGATTATCATTCGATTCCACACTGTCTTCATGATGCTTACTTTTTTTTTGTTTCTTAGGACTTTTATCTGTATTCTCGTTACTTTCGCGGGAGTCTTCATCGCTGTATTGATAAAATAACGGTTCGTGTTTTCTTTTTTCATACTTATCTTTATTTTTCTCATCAGATGGTTCTTCATAAGCATATGCTAAAATATCTTCTGGCAACTTTATTTCGGGTAATTTTATCTTAATATCATCAAATTTTAAATTAAGGTGCTCATCATAACTAATATCTTTCGGAGAAAAAGTATCTATAGTGCCCTCGTTTATATTTGCTTCTTCATCATCTTTCTGAGGCGTATGATTTTCAGTTTCACCCTGGTCGTTCTCATCACCTTGTTGTTTATTGCTATGTTTGTAATCTAAAGGAATTCTCTCAAACTGTTGTTTAACATCTGCCTTTTGTACTGGTTCTCTCTGCTTGATATTTTTTTCATTTTGTGCATTATCAGTGTTTGTACCAAGAATGGTTTCTAAACTTTCGTCTTGATCTGTATAAGTCTTTAGTGCTTCCTTGCTATTTTCCTCGTTAGATTCACTTTCGGTGTGTTCACTGTTAATTTCTACAACTGGTTTTACTTCTACATCATCTATTTGAACCGGTTTACTAATATCGAATAGAAAATCTTTATCTACTATTGGTGGTAGCGACGCAGCCAACGATTTTTTATCCAAATTAGGTTCAATCAATGGTTTAACTGGGGAATTAAGTTCATCTTGCCCACTATCAGCAACGATGTGCCCTTTGTCATCAACCTTAACTCTTTCATAACTGAAGTCGCCCAAATCAATATCTTGTATTGTTCGCGGTGTACTCACTCTTATGTCACGTTCTATCGCGTGTTCGGTATTACCTTGCAACCGCTTATTAGTTGGAGGTCGAAGTGATTCTTTTTCATCATCATTATTTTCGTAGCTTCTTTCAATCGACTCGTTTGTAACATCTTGATTCTTGTATGCTTTATTCCTATTAGAGTCTTCATGAAAATGTTGTGTATTATTAGATTCATGACTACTGTATTTAGCCTTTTCAGTATTTTCTTGACTCTCGTCTTCGTATCTTTCATTAGAAGAATCTCGACTAGCATTTTCAATGTTCTCACTGCTTTTTGAATTTTCTTTTTCATTGCTATCGCTGTTTTCATTGCTGTGATTAGGTGTTGAAGCTGTTTTTCGCGTAGGATATTTTTTGTCCTTATAATTTTCAAAACTGCCTCGAGGTTTTTGAATATTTCTTCTTTGTTGATGTACATCGCTGTCATTGTCATCAACTTCCCTGCTATCTTCCGCACTCGAAGAAACACTTTCCTTGTTTTTATATTCATCTTTTTCCCTGGCCTCAACGCTTTCGCTACTTTTAATATGTTCTTTAATTGGATTCCCACTATTTTTGAGGTAATCGCTTTCAGAGCTTTCGTAGCTATTTGACTCGCTGTAATTTTTATTTTCCAAACTATCTTTACTGTTTTCTTCCGATTGTGATGACGAGTTTTCTTTTTGGGGATGATTGCGTGAAGGTTGTTTGGGCTCGTGCAAGGTCTTTATGCTAAAATCGGCTAACGCAGAGTTTCGAATTGTGTTTTCAGTGTTCCGTTGGTGCGGTAAAGTTAAGCCTATATCGGTCGGAGGGTGTAAGGTTTCATAATCAACAATCAAAGGTGCTTTCACGCTGGCATCGACTGTTATGTTTTCAGCCTTTCCACCAGTGTTAATAGATCTCCTTTTTCGTTGAATGCTATTTAAAGGATGCGCTTTAGGTTTTTCAATTATTACTGATTTATCATCTTTTTTGTAAACGTATTTTAATACAGTGTCACTTTTTGGTATTGCGTTTGTGATCATCAACTTACTTTTGTAATCATCATATGCAGAATCCTCTTTGCAGTCGTGTTTGGGATTTGTAGTTATATTAGAATCGTTATTTGTACTAATGTGCAATGTTACTATATTTGTCTTTTGTATAGGTTTGAAGTTGTTGGTGGTGTTGCAATTAATGTCTTTCTGGACAGAAGCTTTTTGTTCTTGTAAAGGAGCAGTCTTATTGCCAGTATTTAGATTTATTATGGAGTGGTTGCTAGGACCAGTCCCATTTTTATTTAAGACGTACGCTTCCGTGATCTGTAAAAATTATAAAAATATTAGGTTGCAATTCATCATCAACTTACTTACCCTATAATGTTATTTTGTATAATATCATACCTTGATGTTCGGTGGTGAAGTGGTTATTCAACATAGTGCTATCTACGTAGTTATTTCAAGGCATCTACATTATTTAACTGTTAAATAATCAAACAAACTTTAATTATGAAACTATTTTATTGTATTTACATAATACTATTTTCCGTGCAATTCTAAATCCGTTGACATACAATGTACATTGGTGTTGTTTAATAAATAACGAATGTCATGCGTCGAACGCATTCTTTTTCATATAAAGCTGAACTAAAAACTTAACAAACATACAAGCGCTTAAAATCATATAACAAAAGCAGGCAAGGTAGAATTATTTAAATAATGTGTAAGTAGGTTCCTACTCTAAATTGTAGGTGAACTGTGTAAAAAAGATCTTAAGTAAGTAGTGCTCAATGAGTGGTGTGTAAATGAATAACTAGCTGATCAGCAGAATATCTATTTAAATTCATAATATGATTTTTTTACTAAATACATCAATTTATGGTAAGTCAAAATAAAATCTGGCCTCAGAGAAACTAAATATATCCGTCTATAAACTAAAATGTCAGTTTGATTTTAATTATAGTGCTATCTTATTCCTTACAAAACAAATGGCCACTTTGAATTCCGCTATCAGAAATTCAGAATGTAAAGCACAATATTTGTAGGTAGACATAATGTAGCTTTGAATGGGTAAGTGGGTACTTAAACATTGTTTAGCCTGAATACAATAACTAGTGAACAAGACTATTATTTAAATATGTGTTAAAATATAAAGATACGCTAAGCTACAAATAGGTACTATGGCAATCAATAATCAAGCATATTTTGTATGGCCTCTGCTAAGCCATTTACTCTACATAAATTTTGTACATTACTAACTCTATTTATAAATAATCTCTTAAAGAAGTTGTACAATTAACATTATCTGACTTGTTGTTTTGAAGTACAGTCGTGGAAGAAAACCTTAGATAAAATTGCGTTTTGATTGGATGATACTAATAAATAGTAATGAAGTATTGGGTAAAATTTGATGATGTTTTTCCGCGACTGTACTAACTTTGACTTATTACAACAAAAAGACAACCACACCGGAATTAAAGGTAAACCGCTTAATTCAGTCCTCGCCTGCGTAGTACAGAAGCGCGAAGGTAGGACGAGAACGGGGACTGGGAGAGGTGCGGGCGGCAGGTGCATTCGTGTTAGGGCCCAACTATCACATTGTGTCGTCGCTACGCAGATTTCACACAAGAAAACAAGTTTTTGGCAATTTCATAAATGAAAATTTAAACAAAAAAATTTTTCTCATAGGTTTCGTCTTTGTGTACCGAGGAGCGGAATAAAAAAGAAGGTTCCAAAATTTTTGCACTAGCAAACATATAAGTAAGACAATATTAAACATTCAAAAGGGAAAAAATATACCAAACTTCACGAGGATTTTCTATCGAACTAAATTTCTCTAATCGTGTTTCGAACTCCATAACGTACATTGATAAGAAGACTGTCACTTAACGAAAATATATGTTTTTAGTTAAATGAATTCAAACTAGCAAAGTAATGTTAACGAAACTTAAAACGCTGTTCCTGGAAAAAGTAAAATTTTGCTTAGTGACAGTTTTCTTATCAATGTACGATAAGTTAATCTTACCATGTCCTGAAGTTTCTGGTAATATAGGTTTGAACAATCACGAGACCATCGAATTCCTATCATAAATGCGCTCCTTCCTGACTGAGATTCTCATGCATTGGCAAGGCATCGAGCATATTTCGTCTTAAATTCTCTCTGTTCTCGTCCTACCCACGCCTTTACCCCGCAGGCGAGGCCCCAATTAGGCGATCCACCAATAAGTACATTCGTTGCCTCAACTTGTGTAAATGTGCAATTCCACATGGTTGACCATCATCTAAAACTAATTACATACTTTGCAAACATGCCATTTTATCATAACAAATTCTACAATATGCATTTTACATTGCCTATTCAAGCTAAATAGCTGTGCGGTGGTTTATAAAAATCGTATCGATCGCACGGATAATAAACGTCTTTTTGTGTATTGTGTCGAGAAAGTATTTTCGAGAGTTTCCTCATTATCCCAGGCCTGAGATTCGGACCTTTGACGGGATCTTCCGAGCATATCTTAAAGGTATGCTACAAACATTTAGCTTGAATATCAATACAAAAGTGCCTAATAGATGTAGTTTCAACATTTAGCTTGAATATCAATACAAATGTGACTAATGGATGTAAATTCTACATAGGTGCGTGGTACTACTTCTTGCCCAAATAGGGGTCGTATGTAAAGCTACTCACGAACTGCTTGGCGGCGCCTTGGAAGGGTGCGGGTTCAGCCCACTTCGTAAAGTCCATTGTTGGGATGATCCCGCTTCTGCACGGCACACGAGGGTTTCTGCAAAAAATAATTGTTTACGTAAGACGACTTCCTGAGCTTTTATTCTATACTAAAGTTTTTAAACGGCAAAGCACAATCCCACCTGATGGAAAAAGCAGATATGATCTATGATTGAACATTATTTCATAACAATTGCTTTCCACTTATAGGCGTAGAGGCCGCAGGTTATCGACTTTGACAGTAAGTTGTTGTTATCAGTAGGGTTCTTGGTTCTTCCATGAATCATGTTCCTGTATTTAGCCTTGTCTCGTAGCTTTCATACGAGTATGAGGTTACTTGAGTCTTAGAATCCTGTTGTTATTTACTTATTTACTTTCAGCAAATGTGTAACCATGGTCCGGTTACACCAACCAAACTGGTTCCCATGTTAACAGCGTCACGGATGTCAGATGGCAGCCACTGTGATTAACTGATCTGCCATATCTTGGATCATGGTCCAAGCTGACCCTGGGCCCTCGCGTGTGGGTGCAAAACCCAGATAACGCTAAGATGATGATGATAGTACTGCAGAACATGTGGATAATACTCACAGCTCATGGTCCGGCAGCACCATAGGGTAGAGCTGCACGGTGTCGATGATGTCTGTGTTGTCGCAGATGACGCGCGCGAGCCGCGCCTTGCGGATTTCCGTCAGCTGCTCCGGAGTAAACGTTGACGGCTGGTTGGGGAGCTCGTACCTAGGTAAAGTAATTTGATCATTTGAGAAACAATTGATGTGGTACAGTCATAGGCGCCGGGAGAGGGGTACGATTGCATGGTGATGGATACGATTCGGTGGTGGTGCAGTCGGCCTCAGAGGAGATCACTTTTTAAAACTGACAAGGGTAAGTTCTACCGTTACGCAAGTAGCAGACGGAAAAGAAGAACTAGCCAGCGGCTCAACTAGCTTTGCATTGCATATGAGCGTCCTTTAAAATCAAATATGAGACACGCTTTGGACGCTAATGACATTTTTACATTGATGGTTTATGGTAAAAGTTTTGCCGTGAAAATTTCAGAGCTTAAGTACTGATCATGCCGCGGCCGTAATTATTATGTTATTACGGCTGAAGCGTTTATTATCGTGACCATTCTAACTCTGTTAAATTTTATCATGAGTGCTTCGGAAGACACGTCATGTTGGTCCTATGGCAACAATATGGCAATAGGTAGTCCTTTCAACACATGCGGTTCAATAACATCTTAAAGTAAGACTACCATTAAGGAGTTATTAACTTAAAACTTACCAGAATCTGTCCCCTCGCCTCGAATAAGAGAACTGAGTAGCGATAATGCAAGCGAAAGTGGGCCCCAACATGGATCCAGGCAGAGGTCGCTCAGAGACACCGCCTGACCACAAATCTACATCGACAGGATGTTCGAAGATGGTCTCATATTTGCGCACAGTAGCATTCGACATAGTTCCGAATAGGTCCTGGAATGTTTCTGCTCCAGGTAGACCACAGAACTTTCTGAACTCCATGTATCCAGGCAGACCGAACTCGCGACCTCTTTGCATGTTGAAAGACACCAAGTCCATCCCGAATCTAGCGCCGATCTTCTTGAAGAGGTGGTTCGTGACCTCCTGTGTGATAGAGTCGTCCATAGCTTGGGCTACTTGGTTCATGAGACCCATGACATACTCGTCTAATACACCAGCTCTGTATAAATCGTATGGCCTTCTGATGAGATCTGATAATCTCTTTGATGCTGAAAGAGATTGAAGGGTTAAAAGATGTCTAAGAGACATTATGAGTGGGTCATATAATACTGCAGTTTTAAAATATTAAAATTACCGATAAATTTGTGAGCTTTAGACCATCTCTCAACAGCTGTGGGTAACAGTGAGTGACCAAATCGGTAGGCAGCGGCAGCGAAGGAGTCAATGACGTCAGGGTTCACTTCTGGGTCATAACCATCCCAGTAACCCTAAAATAGAATGTAAACATTACGTCATAAGAGTGAAATTAGGGTGACATTTACTTTAAGATTTCCTGTTTGTTTATTGCAGATTGATTTGATAACCTTTTATTGCGTTAAATTTACATTTCGCTACGTTACGTGGCATTAACCAATTTCATCAAAACAAGTTGAACAAAACTCGATTTGCACTTAAATCAAACGCGTTTATGTGGTTCCGTAACTTGATATTACGATTGCGACATTAGTTATTTACCCTTTAGAAAAAGCAGACCAAATTAGCTTTTACTGTTCGCAATTTTTCACTTGGGTATAATCGGAAAAGTATATATGAATATATACTCTGTGGAGAAGCTTTTCCGATAAGAGATAACAGATTTTTTTAACTCTCACTTCTTTCTCAAGAACCAATCCGAACTTCTCCATGACATCTTTTCCGAGAAGTATAGGCAGGAATTCGTTGTAAGTGATGTGTTGGATCTCTGCTATGTTGATGCGTCTGGCTTCTTGGTACAGGGTCTCATCGTCCCAGTGAGGGTTGACTTCGGCCAGAGCGTTGGCCACGCGGTTGTGCTCTCTCGCCATCAAAGTGTGCATAACTGTCAATACCAGTTGCTCGTTCACACGAATTTCGCCTAGAACATATGTTCCGGTTAGTCTGGAGAGCTTTGATAGCTTGTGTAAGGTGTATAACATGTACTAATTAAACCTGTTATGGCTAGTGTTGTGTTTATTTATTTCGCAAGTAGCGTTAGAGAATTTTCTATTTTTGTACAGGTTTATAACTGTTATGATATCTTAGAAGCAGTATTTTTATTGTGGTCTTTAAAATATCAATCCAATTTCCAATTGGATTGGTATCACAAATTTTAAAATTAGCGTGTATTATTAGGTTTGCGATATTTACAGCAAGGTAATTGTTTTCGTAAGAACGTAGTTACGGGTAGACACTTTGAAATAAATGTTAATTAAACTAACCAGCTTCGAAGCAGTACATGTTCTTGTTCGGTCTAGTACAACCCTCGTCGGGGATGTCCAGCTTCAGGGGCAGCAGGTCCCTGAGCCCGTACTCCTTGAACACAGGGTTCATGCGCAGCAAGCCTCCGTAACCGGTACGCAGCTTCCTGTAACATCAACCTCTTAAATTAATAACGTCCGTCCGGCGCAAGTTGACCGTTGCGTCATGTTTGGAGATTCTGGTCCGGTTGTAATAACAAGCAACAATTCAGATAAACAGCAATTTTATTTCACTTACCTACATGTGAGTGAAATGTACAAAGCATTCAATGCTTAAAATATGTAAACAGAAAATGGTCACCATTTCCCCCTCCGCAAGGATAAGGCGAGGATCACAATTTCTTATTCGTTACCTTGCAAACTTGTCAGTGACACCGTAGACCGTGTTTCCGTCTATAGCTCCTGTCAATGTATTGAACGGAACTCTCGATCCTAAAATGTGATAAGGCAGGCGTATTTAACATGTCCATTAATGATTATAGCCGATACATATCCGTAGCGTGTAATTATTGCATGAAATGTTATTACCCACTCATGTGGTCGGTTGACTAGTGGCCCGCGTTAGCTTAATTGCATTAAGTTGTATAATTATGTTTGGAGTATTAAATGCCACTTATTTAGTCATCCTGTGAGCGGCAGGTGGTAGCCTTCAGCCTAGGACGCCTAATTCGTCCGATCGAGTTAATGTCAACCGTTTTATCGGCCTGGTTGCTCCACTAAGCCAGATAATATAAATTACACCTTTGCGGTGACGACGGTAATAAAGCCAGATTATTCAGAGTAAATGATTTCTTAATGCCTTGTTTGCATAAGCTTGATTGTGACGAATTGCAATTTTCTCAAGTGATCTGTCTCTTAAACTAAGTAGAGCTTATTTAGTAACATCGTGAAACCGAGTCGAGCTGGGTCATTCATTATTATTTACTCAGCCATTTTCATATCTATCATAGGCTATGATCGAAAAATACCAGTCATTAAATTTTACCGTTAGACTTTGTTAGCGATAACTACCTCCTTGGACTACCTCGCCCAAAACTATTTTTTATGCATTAATAATGTTTTTATAGCTTTGTATGCGCTTATATTTGCATGATAAGGTAGGAGTAACCTGCTAATTTGTAATGATTTTGTGATTACTATATTGACACATTTAAACAGGATTGTTTAAATGTTAAGGACGTAACTTATTTTAGGCTGCCATATCATGTAAGTAGTTAGCTAATCTTCCTTTCAATCGCTTTTGCGAACCTTTACGTCTAAAGGGATCTGCCAATCTAATTTTGAAACCCTTTACATTGTTTACACCGCCTGTTTACGGTGGACTCTACAATATTTTGCACGGTATTACGCAACAATCTAACATCGTATCGTATAGTGGGTAACAGGCACGTAACGATCCACTTTCGCCTCTCACCTACTGGCAGAAGCCTGAAGACACAAAGCCGGCACCGGTCACATGATCCGCTCTGACCCGACATTTATGCGCGGGCGCAGACGATGGGGCATTAAGCATTCGGACTGTTAGTGCAGTGATATAACGAGAAAATGCAAATTGCATTACACATTTTAGAAGGGGATGTTTAACATCTCGTCTACTAGGTTTATTATTCTAAAGATAATCGTATTCTTTTTTGAATAACAATATTTTCCATCGTATTAACACAAATAAACTTCAATAATGAACCTACTTATGCAAAATGTTGGGTTTTTCTGATATTTCTTAAAGTTCTAAAACACATTTTATGTCAATAAGACAATTGACTCGATTCTAAAGGCGTTCTCTCTCTCTAGGTAAAACTAAATGTGACATAATTACATTTGTTTATTTCTCTTTCCACGGCGCGTCAATCACACAATTATAACGTCGTAGTGATTCATTTCTTTATGCACACAATACGACAAATAACACAAAGTCCACATGATGCAGTTTCGCATGTCCTGTTTCTCCTGACTATGATATTTCGCAAATTACTTAAACCGCACATCGGGCGCGCGGTTAAGTGACCATTCATTGAGACATCGAATTCACTTTGCTTGTTAACTAAAGGTCGACCCTGTATTCATGATTGAATTTTAATTAAGTACAAACAAGCCGTTTTCGACCGTTTCTGCTCATCAACTGGACAATTTATTTGTTGGCGGCCTATCATAAGCCATCAAAATCAGCGCCGACTGTCAATGCTAGCAATAAGAAGTTTGACTTAAAAGGCTGTGTAGATTTTTGCCAGGGTTAACGATGTTTGCAGACTATATTGTGCGAATTTGTACGAAAATAATTACGATTTTGATAACCTATTTTTACAGTTTGGCAAGAACTAAAAAAAGGAGATCAAGATCAACGTTATGCATTAATGAATTTTATTAATTATGTAAATAGCAATACTTCCGCTATTAGGCATTTGTATATGCATGAAACTACTAACTTGCACTTATAAGATGTGTTTACCTATAGAGAATAGTCATAGAAACTTGTCCTGCAGGCATACCGCGCCTGCGCTTAACTTTCTTGCTTTCAATTCATATCACTATAGAATTCAGGAAGCAATGATAGTTTTAAAAATAACGATTTCTGCTTTTGCTATCTATTACATCTAACTTACGCCAAGATGCTTCTGATGAGAACATATGCTATACTCGTAAATAAAATTGCTATACTCATTGAACATGAACGAATGATTAAGGGACCATGCAGAAGATCTGCAGGAGATCGTCATAATAATCAAAATAAACTTCAAACTTACCCAGACGGCAGCCGGGACGCGGCGAAGGGAACCCTCTAACGAAGTCAATGCACTTCACTCCGAACAGGCGGTAGAAGTAATCGTCCTCCGGAACCCTGATCTCATTGCAGTAAGGGTGCTTCAAATGCGGCGGCCGCTTGCAGCACTCTTCAGGGTCGTTCCGGTTCACCGGGTCTGCAGGAGTCAGATATTCTCTATTGGTTCACAAAGATTCTGAACTTAACGACTAAGAATTAGCCAATAATAACCTACTTGTCTACTCGTCAATCATCGGTTGGGAAAGGTTTTAGCAATATTTGGGCAATTCACAAGACAATAGCCAGTGTAAGACAAACCGTTAAGTTTATAGACACTGATCTTTGATTGCTGTGGCGAAATATTTGTCGCGACGCTTAGGGTCACTGCACTACGTCTACGATCTATTTTTGAAGATAAAACCATTTCAACCATCACGATTACGTCTGCACCTGCTTTACGTTTTCCTTAGACCTTAGGATTGAGACCATGAAGCCTAGGTATCGCCCAAATAGATCGATAGCTTTCAAATTGCAATTGCTTCCAGGAAAGCTTTAATTGCTTTTAAAACACGTCAGGAAGAAATGATAATTATTAAAATAATGAAAAAGTGACATTCCTATGCCATTATTTAGAATTGTAAGCGCAATAGCTTTTAAATTAGGTAGTCGGTCTGCTGGAGAGCAACAAAAGCTTTCAAACATCAGTTGTATCAATCTGATTTGTCATTTTCTCACAGCTCCAGAGTCGAAAGTTGGTGGTGTTAACAGCCCCATGCCTCGGAAAGCACGTTAAGCCGTTGGTCCTGCGCCTGATCTCTCTACGGTCATGTCGGACTGCCGTCTCACCGAATAATGAGAGTTTAGGAATGCACACACTTGTGTACTATAATATGTCCCGCGCAGTTGTCTTTCTGTTGAGATAGGTCGCCGTAGTCGAAATTCAGCTAGGAGGACATTATTATTGCAATTTTAAAAAATCGAGTTAGGCTCAGAGCCTGCTGAACCTAACAGAGGTACGTATTATAATACCGAAAGTTCATAATACCTACAAATGAAATACCTACGCTTGAAACGTCGAAAATCAAAATACCGAACGAATGAAATACCTATACCCGATATACCAAAGCTCAATATGCCGAATTTCAAATAACCGAAAGTTCAAAATCCCGAAAGTTCGAAATCCCGAAAGTTTGAAATACCGAAGGTTACCTACACCTACAGTCCTAATAATCAAACCTAATATATTTCTTATTTACTGAGTACCTATAACCTAACTATTTTTTGACGCTTCGCCGGCCGCTGCCGCGGCACCGCTCGCTTCGCTCGCTCGGCTCGCGCGGCGTTGTGGTCAACACTTCTAACCTAACCTAACCTAATGTAATCAAACCTAACCTTTAGCAGACGTCGGGTACTTTCGGTCATATAAACAGTCGGTATTTTAAAATTCGGCATTTAGTATTCGGCATTCCAACTATAGGTCTTATAAGATTCGGTATTTTGAATTTTCGGGATTTCAAACTTTCGGTATTTAGAACTTTCGATCATATAAACATTCGGCATTCTAAAATTCGGCCTTCCGTTCGTAGGGCTTATGAAATTCGGTACTTTAAAATTCGGTATTGTAATACATACCCACCTAACAGCGTGCAGTGGGTAAGAATAATAAAGTCAAAGAGTCAAACTCACCAAGTGGAGTGCCAGTGAGCGTGTAATCGTGGTCCATGAATTGTCCCCAAGCGATGACCATGACAGTTCCAGCGTGATCGTGGAAGCCTTCATCAGGGTGCATGGTGCGGGAGACTACCCTAGATAAGGGCAAGTCTCGGCCGGTATGGGAGATACGGGGGGCGTTGATGCCATCAGCGAAGAGTGGGCCGATCAATCTGTTTAATAGAATAGGCGGTTAACATTGATCAACCACAACTATTGCAGGGGTGGAAAATTGACAGTAAAGTCAGTAAAAGTCAGTATTTTCGAAAAATGGTCAGTAAAGTCAGTATTTTTGACCATGGAATCAGTTTCCACCCCTGCTATTGGGTTCGACATCCAGCTTCTCAAACATGATTTACAAATAATGAATGCGGCAAAAGGGGATTCTCTTTTGCGCAACCGCTGGTATCATAGGTTGCCTGTATTAAGGTCTCCCTAGCCGTTTTACACTCTCCACGATTTAGGCAGCTGTTTCACCAGACCTTTTTGTAGGAATCCAGCTCGTCACGCAACATCTGGGTCTACCGCGTTGCCGCTTTCCATTTAAACTTTAAGGTAACCACTCAGTGCATATTTTGGCCCAGAGCCCGTTTGTAGGTACGTATGTTAGTTCTTTTGCCTAAATCCACTATTGCTCAAGAACGTAGAGTGCACCAGGTTGATTCTGGAGCCTGTACCTAGACCAAAAGCAGGTCTTAGCTTTACAACGAGAATTTTAGTTACCTCTGAAAAGGTGCGTTGGTAGCACCCCAAGTAGGGTGCTGCAAGTTGTTGCAGAGTCCATCCAGACGCCTGTACTTGCCGGCTCGGCACTCCACGTGTGAGAACACCGGAGGACAGACCTCACGGATCAGAGTGCGCGATGTATCAATGAGAGGAAGCCCTTTCTCTATTTCTTCGTATGTAAGGCCGTACCTGTTAAAAATACATTTATTATTTTTCAGAGCAAGATTAAAAAAACAGATTACAAATGAGTAGATAAATAGCTAAAGTGTTCACTTTAGATTATTATTAGACGTGAAATACTTTACACGAGAAAAATTATGGCTCGCGTCAGACAAGATGATTTACTTTACAACATTTTATTGCTTGTAATTTGGTAACGATGTTTGAAATGCCAAGGTTTATAAACATTGCTATGCAAGCTCTACTAGCCTCTAACGAACCTGCATTATAACAAAATACTTATTTGTTAAGGTAGCCATTGTGTTATTTAAATTAAAAAAGCTTTTACAGCTTATAGTTTGTTCAGATGAGTTAGAATTATTAATTTTAACTACTATCAACGTAACTCACATAATTTTCGATTCTAGGGATTATTTTATATACTCAAGCATTTCTTTATTTATTATCTAACATACTGTACAAGAAATCACTATTATCCAAATAATAGGGACATCAATGGGCATTTATTTGACGGTAGCTAGTGAGTTCATGGAGATATAATCTCACGGTGATAAAAAGATGGAGGGACCATAATGTTCTGAATTCTTACGCAACAATGGGAAGTTCCGTTGTACTACAAAATGCCAAATAAGTAAAGTTGGTTGTACTGCTAAGCCATAGATATTTGCAATTTGGAAATATTAACATCACCGTTACCGTTACATCATTACCTCTGTAACTGCTGTAAGATTTGGTCATTGTTATGATGTTTGATCATTACGCGAATTTTAATGGTTTGATTATGATAATTTTGACAATCAAAGGGTTTAAATGGTTATTACATTTATGGTATCATTTTATCTAGGTAGGTAAAATGTATCATCACCTACTTACATCACATGTATCATATTAACTCATATACTTAGTTTAAAAGTAAACCGACATTCATAAGTTGATTAATTGTGTTTTAGCTTTAATTTCGATACCTTAATTAGATAATAATATAATAATTAAATCATTTATTATGACCTTACGATAATTTCATATTGCAATTAAGTTTTATTCTACGGCGCTTGGTAAAAGACGGATTTTATGGTGCTGTTGATGTAAGACTTGAACTTTGTGAACTGGTTTCAGGCATTGTTATCTTAAATGTTATCGTGAGTCAACCTGTTTAAACGTTTTCAGTTATAATGAGGTTAATATGTATTTAAGTGGAAGTAAAGATAGAGGTGTTTCTTATTGTATAATACATTATGCAACTTAAGGTATGTTGATGGTTCACTTGCGGCTTCATCTGCCCATTTTATTAATGTCTGTAATTTTTATTAATTTGATTATTTGTAATGTTATGATTATGATATAGTCGTGAATAGGTTCTCTGAAGCTTATTTAATTATTATTCTTATATTTTAATGCCCAGTAATACAATAGCGATCAAAATTCAAAGCGACATGAATACTAACAAAACAATAGCACTAAAGCCTATCAAATGAGTCGTGGCCTAGATCTGTCTATCACACAGACAGATGTGGTAAAATGAAGTTTTATACATATTGGCCTTCAAGATGATACGCAACGATAACTATTAGTTAACTGATAGTAAGCGTAATGAAGTTAAGTTAATAATACGATAGGCTTGGCTTGTCTAATATATTAGAACCTGACCTCGCCTTAAGCGACTCATAGGAAATGAAGAAATACTGAATTCATAAACGGTAATTTCAAAACATTTAACTTGAATTAATTTCTGTCAATTTTAGATACACTGAGCGAGCGCCACTTGATGCTTCGAAATTAATTTAATTAAGAATGAATTTAATGGTTTTAACTTGTAATTAGGTATGTCTGGACAGTCGTGTATAAAATGCCCTTCGATTGGTAAACCATCAAATTTACATATTGCAAGTGAGTCTAAATTATAATAATCATCAGTGATATCTGTTGATAGTTACGTTCCTTTTTCTTTCGGTTGATCATTAATTTTAATGAGTGCGTCCGTTCTACTCAAAGGATAAGGAACTAAGCGTACAATGTTCATTTGAAGAGATCCATTTGTAATTTTACCTACCGCTGTGGTTCCGCAGTGACGCACAAGCTTGCAACGAGCTGTGATTCAGTTAGTTCCTGTTTAATGAGACGATTTGACATTTAGGTAGATACCTCTCACTCGAAGGTGGTTGTAGGCAGCAAGTAACTAGTTTTGTTTTAATGCTTACAGTAAGATCAAGGACTTAATGCCCTATTTCTGTTTTAGACTATACATGCTATACCTATAAGTATCTATTATGGCTGTTAAGACCAAGGCGCTCATATTATGTAGAGGGTACCAAATAGTGATTGCATTCACATTTTTATACTAGGATTTTTCCTTTGATGGGTTTTAACTCTCAAAGCTTAAAATTAATTAAAATAAGATTTTATCGATACTTAAATCACTCATTTAAAATTGTTATTATCATGTAAGAATGTAGTAAATCGCATTCGGAATGGACATATAGAATTAATATGAGCGCTCGTGTCCTGTGTGTCGAAAATGGTGCCAATCAGAGACATATTTTGCAAGTCCGTTTACGGTTGCGGTTTTACCATTAAACGATCTTTACTGCGTGCCAGAATGTGTTTTGGCCGCACGAGCGGTTAATTTGACGTGGGTTCTTAGGACCGTGACAGTCGTCAATAGTGCGGTATAGTCATTACCGGAGTATCATTATGTCACAAAGTGACAAAGGTTTCCGCATCGTGAATGACCGTGTGAGTGGAAGTACGGCCGTGAATGTACCACAAGTGTGAATGTAAAACATTAAATGTGCTTGGACAGATCAGCCTTGGGCTTTGGATCTGATAATCTCTTAACATTAACTGGTTCATAAAGGAATAAAGAGAGCACGCATGCAAGGTCAATTGGTGTAATGATGTAAGTAAATGTCAATAAAAGCTCTGATCGTAAAAGCGTCAAATCAAATCAAAATAAATATAAAAATAATTAGAACAAAAAAGAGTAGGTAGGTACCTCTATTATTTTGCAAATGATTGCTTCATGTGTAAGTAAGTATACCTATCCATTTTTAATGCAAAATTACTTATGGATAATTATGTCGAGGATAAGTAATAATCAACTAAAAATATAAATTACTATTTCACAATTTGCAATTTAAAATCTTGTATTTATTTTGGTGCAAGATCCGCGTCCAAAAATAACAATCTGTCAAAATATCTCATAAATAAACATATGAAACTCTATGCGATCAATAATAAGGTTGAATTTATGGTTGCAGAAATTTGGCATATCAGGTTAGGTTTGATGTGTAAAGTTGTTTGCAAAGCTAATTATATGATAAAAAAAGCAATTAAAGACTCGGGCAATTAGTCAAGCCTCTTGAAAGTTAGTTAAACAAAAGATCTTACTATTTATTATAATTCTTACAAAACAATAACGTACATTATAAGCCATGTAAACGTTTGTTGTCGGCCAATTCACGTTTTCTGTACGGCCCATGAAGCTATACCTACTCTGTGGCATTCAAGCAGTTGTACGATTTTTACAGAAATGTTAAGCCTGGACCCATAGAACAGATATTTTTTTACTACAGCAAAGTTCGCTATCGCTAACAAAATGTATGAAACTGACATTTAAAGCCATCAAAACATGTGTAACCTTAGGTGCATATTTTAACATTTCTTTGGTGATAGCGAAGTTTGCTGTAGGCTAGTTGGTATAATATAAGATTTTTAAATTTCGCATTGCATTACAAAAGTATTGACCACGGCCGGTGTATTGTCTTGCTGAAGCCCTTTCATTTGATACCACACACAATACATAGGATTTCAAGTTTCTAGTAAAAAGAGGTCATTTACTGCCCCATAAGAATATTTTTAATAATTTGAGGTGCTTGTGGCGCAGTGGGCGGCAGCGCTTTGGTAGTGATACCAAATTTAAGCAACCCACGGCGCGGTGGTGATTGAATGGGTGACCATTCCGACCATTTAAGTGACGTCCATGACAAGCATCTCCGTACTTCGGAAGGCACGTTAGGCAGTTGGTCCCGGCTAATATCGGTTGATATTAGTCGTTAAGCCTAGTCAGAGGTCGTAGGGCGGCTTGATAACATCTGATAGTAAGGTTTGTCACTTGCCTTACAGACACCCCTCCACCAATCCGCACTGAGCCCGCGTGGTGGAGTATGGCTCGTACCTCCTCATAGTTGAGGTGAGGCCTTTTCCCAGCAGTGGGATCAGTATAGGCTGACTTTAAGAATATTTTTGAGAACTACCTACCGGTCAATCTTATTGTTTTAATCTAAAGTACTCGTGTATCTAGATTTGCGGTTTCTTTTACGTAGCTCGACCACTATGTTTTCTAGGATCCTAGATGTACTGGCGGTTGTTCTTCAGTATAATTATGAATACTCGTAGGTAAAGTTGTTGTTACTCACTTTCTGGCCAAGTTGATAGAGATGTCGAGAATGAGCTCGCCTACGCTGGCGAAGTCTTCGGGCTTCCAGTCGCCTTTGGGCTGGGAAACAACTGCGGACAGATATTGCGTTTTTTAATATTAGATATTAGTGCACTTAAAAAAATACCACCATAGTCGGGAATCGAACCCACGTTCCTCGCATACCGGGTTACCTAACCTCTCGGCCACCCTGGCGTTGGGATTCGATTTAGATTGCAAAGTAAATGCTTATCACTTGAAAACAATAATTTATGACACAATTCATTATTTTGAATAAAAAACATTTTAGGCTACCGGGACCTATTTCGTACTATGATCTTAATAATAATAAATAAATAATTAGTAATAACTTCTAAAATTGTCTAATGAATTCACAAATACTACTCGACCAAGCCAACTAGACGAATGTCAAACGAATAACGACGATGAATACCTACAACGAAATTACCGAAAGCAATTAAAAAGCAACATTGCTACAATTTAGATGAAAAGCCTAAGTTTATTTGAACACTATTGCTTTTTAATTTTCATCTGTATTTACGTGTTGTATTTGCCATTATAAGTCGTTTTACATTCGTCTAGTTGGGTTGGTCGGGTAGTAAGTACAAGTTTTATCTCTACACCTAAGTACTTGTAGATGTTTAAATTGAAAAGTTGCTAAACATACCGATTCTGTTTCTGGCTTCAAGGTAGGCTTGATTCACAGCATCGTAGGTGATGCAGGTGTGCTGACCTTCATAGCCACTGAAACAAAAACTAATTTCAGGGCCCGTACTATCAGCAAAATAACTATCCTTCGAATTGCTAACAATCCGATAAACATCCTACTTTAGGATGGCTAAAACTCGTACCACGAGCTCTCATGAAAAGGCCTCACGGTGACAGGATGAAAGAGCGAGATGGGCCTATACATTCACATATATCTATTTCGTTTGATTGTTAAAATGTCAAACGTATAGACACATACAATAATTAGTTATTAGATGTAGGTAAGTAAGGAGTAGGAAGAAAGGAGGTCTAAAATATATATTTTTTGCACTTAAGAATAAATCTATACTAATATTATAAAGAGGAAAGATTTGTTTGTTTATTTGCAACGAATAGGCTCCGAAACTACTGAACCGATTTGAAAAATTCTTTCACCATTAGAATCCTGCTTTATCTGCGATGGACATAGGCTATATTACATTATCAAAAAAGTTAGGGTTCCGTATGAAAACTTCGATTATGTAACCAAAGATGTAGAAGGAAAATCATTAAATTGCGAACGCTGCGAAAACTATTGACAATAGAGCAAAGTAATGTTCTACAGTTTTGTAGAGGACATCATTATCTACAATAAAGTCCGCGATAACATATGTCTAACTATAACAGTTAAGTCACAATAACTCCGTTTTTAGGTAAAAATATGAAATTTTTGCGGCGGCAAAAAGAAAGCCACAGTTTCAGTATGTCGGTATTAATCCTTATCCAAATAAATCACGTCATATTCAAGGCTATATCAGTACCTGTAAATTACTTTTTGAATTATTCAAATCCGACATACCATTAAAAAATTATCACGAGTAATATAATATTGTATCGAAGTTAAGACGGCAGCAAAGTTGGCCTTTTGCTATATCGTCAATAGATTTATTTTTTATTGAAAAAAACTTTATTGCACTTAGAACAGTGTACAAAAGGTGGACTCAATGCTAAAAGTATTCTCCGCTCCTAACAATGCCCACAGGAAATCCTAAATTTACGCGAACGAAGTCGCGGGGGACCGCTAGTAAGTAATAAAAATAGGGAATGATTTTTTTTCGTCATCTACCCCATCGTGTGGGGTATCGTTGAGTATGTCTTTTAAAATGATTGAGGGGTTTCTACCAAATTTTTTTGATTTATTGCTCTATTTACGAAATATTAAACTTTAAAGTGCGCTTCCCTCCCTCCTCCCTCTAAAAGCTTAACTGATGGTCTAAAAAATAAAATAACAGTTTAGCAGTAATATTGGTAGAACTTGGGTGTTGAATAATGTTGTACCAATTACAAAATTCTTACAAATTCTTTAAAGTCACTAAGATGAAGTAGATAATGGTACGGAACCCTTCGTGCGCAAGTCTGACTCGCACTTGGCCGGTTTTTAAAAGCTATTGTACAAAAAGAAGAAAAGTAGAACTAAATTAGTCGTGGCTGTTTATTCTTGATTTCTTTGCCGACCTAGAAGGTGGATGAAAAAAATATATTTAGGAGGGAGAAGAACGTATTCTATCTCATGTGAAACGTATACTTAGTAGTAATTTTAAGAGGGAAAATAAAAGAAGGTAGACTGAATGTTCAACAATAAGCTATATTTAATTATGAAAATAAAAATAGACAATATCACAGAATCTTCTGAACTCTCACAGGCGAAAATCAAGATCTTCACACGTTTCTGTATCTCTCTGGAAAATCTTTAGTTGTGTTATATGTGTTTTCTATAGTGCAATATATGTTTTCTTATCCTGAAAAAATATACAACAATTTGGTAGATGCTTTGTTAATTTACCTACCTACTGATTACCTAGCAAAAACTAGGTAGGTACACCTACCTTCTTCTTCTTGTTAAGTTTTTAGCCTTCCTCCAATAAAAACTTTCTTGACATATTTAATGTCGGTAAGTAATTTTCAATAGTGCAACCAATACATACAATACATTCTACTTGGAAACAGTATATACTTTGCTGGTTTTTCATGCGAATAAAATAGTTCTATAGCATTAGGAAGAAAGGAAAAAAGAATTATTAACTTGGTACATACATTAGGTAGATAAAATCCTACACTAAAGTCGTAAGAAGAATTAAATACTTACATAAAATTATTATGAAGTACCTAAATATGTGTAGGTAGGTTATCAAAGACTAGATATGTGTACTGATGCAATAAATACCTAAATTATTGAATTTGTGGATAGATTGAAAGTTTGATCAGTAATAATCTCTGCTCGTTGGGACAAAGTTCTCGCATAAAGAAAATAGTTAGTTACTGCCTAGGAAAATGAATACCTATATACATCATAGAACCTAAGGCTGCAGGTGTAGCCTAGTTATATAATGGTTTTGTTGCAATTTACGTACCTGCGTTATAATTTTACTTATAATTACACAATGAAGTCACTTTATCAAAAATTATTTTAAAATAGTCATCAGGCTCCTACGGGGAAATCAAGAAATCGGACTTCATTAGATTAATGTTCACATCTCGTAGATATTTCTTCAATTTTGCATTCAAAAATCTCACATTAGTTAATTCGTTGTATTGTTAACAGTTCACATTTCGTAAATTAATCCTAAAATTTACTTATGAAACAAGATTTAATCATAACAATTTTGAAAAAGCTACTCGATGGGTAACTTTTTTATGATAGCTTATCAGACATTTAAGGCGGGCAAACTGACACTAGATTGACTTCAGATGGAGTGTCATAGTACGAAATTGCATACAAAAAAAAAGGTGACAGGATAAACTAACTTCCTCGCGGGCCTGCTAATTTTCGGGGTCATGGTACGAATTATAGGTACTATCCTGGTTTAGCGATTGCATTGTTTCCGATGGTAAGGTTCCAGTACTTGATACATCTTTGGCTTTTATTTTGTCGAAATTATTGATCTGACTGTAGTTAAATTTCTATGAAACAAAAGAAGAACGAAATATGAAAAAAATATTCTTGCTGGCCAGTGCGTGTGCTTAGAAACAGAGGAGTTTAAAATCGGTGTTAAAATCTGACCTCTTTCTGACACAAGCTTAATAGAAAAAAATGACCTATTTTGAGAAAAAAATATGTTATGATGGCCAGTCCTTTAAGCTAGCCGAAGGAGTTGAAACCCACAGATAACGTTCTGATACTTGAGACCCTTTAGAGACCATGCAAAAATGCTATGCTGGTTAATTCAACTTGTCTTGCGGCCTACATACGAGTACAACCTGCGTGTATCTTGGGCCAAAGGTTACTGTTACTTAACATTATTATTATAGTGTTGTTACATAAGTGCTCGTTACTGCAGTTTACTATATCTAAAAATTAGGGCCAATCTTTATAATTTGGACGTTTTAGCTGATTAGTTTTTTAAAATACCTTAAAAACTAGGTTTTTGACTTGCACTTGTTTAGAAAAATCAGATTGTGACATAACTTAATCATAGCGATACGCGTCTGGTTTTTCTTACCGCGGAAGTGCAACGACAGACAGACAATGTATGTGCATAATTAGTATGTCAATGAACTCTGACGCCCGAGCTTTTTTCATTAGAATGATTTGGGTTCCGCAACACGGATTTGAAATAGGATTTAGCTTATTTAATACGAGTATGTACTCACTGCACGTTTAAATTCACTATTAAATCTGGTTTTCACCTCATATTTTGCACACTTTCGTTAGCTGTACGAATGAAATTACGTACAGCTATTTGTTTGAAGTTAAGATAGATCAACAGAGCGTGAACGGTAACAAATTGGTGGAAAATGGATTTTAATTCACAGTTGATTGAATTAAAGTTACATCATTACCTACTGGCGACAATGAATTTGGCGACGACACAGATAACTTTTTTTCTCTTTTGGATGCTCAAGGAAGGTAAAGTTATCTGCATAAAAATCTATCATAGCTAAGCAAAACAGAGCAATAAATTAGTTTACTAGATTTCGATCGATTAATGAGCGCATTGAGATTTGTACGAGTATACCTATTTGATGAGCGTCTTGGTCTAGTGGTTCGCACCCCGGACTACAAAACCAGCGGTTGCGGGTTCGAATCCCGCAAGGGGCAAATGTTGGTGTGATGAGCACGAGCATTTGTACTTAAGTCATGGATGTTAGCCGTATATAAGTATGTTTATCCGTTATCCTAGTCGCCATAGCACAAGCTCACGCTTAGCTTGGGGCTAGGTAATTGGTGCGATTGTTGGAACAATTTTTAAAAAATATGATAACTGTGTGCAGCGAAGAAAAGAGCTCCAAACGGTCATGTTCCCACGGTATTCAGCGGACATCGGCAATTCTCACGATTTACTACCCGTCTAGACTCCCTCCATTACATCACAGATAAATAATTAAATTAGTTGCTACAGTAAGTGTAAGACAGCTCCATTATCTAACGAAAAAAAAATGTGAGAGGAGACTGACTTGTCAATATGATTGACTGAAACCAAATATCTGAAATGTACATTGAGCCATCACAAATAAAAGTGTTGAAAATAAAATCGTGTGTGACATTTGATATTAAGTTGGATCTGTCAAAGACAGTGCGAAGTTGATTCACGACACGACATTAAAGTCGTTCCGATTTCGACGTACCATACACGGAGAACGGTATTCGTGACAAATAACAAGTAATAAGGTAGTAGTACAATACATATAAACAAAATTCCAAGTGGCTTTTTATTAGTAAGTATAACAAAGATAGGATTAATTTCTGATGCACTCACATAAGTGATTTCTACTTAAGGTTTTCTGGTAAGGCTCATGACTGGCGATTGGCGCTGTCTTGTTAATATTTTAAATGCGGTTAGTGCTCCACAGTAGCTTGGCTCTGGGTATGACCTAAGAAGAGAAAGCTAATTGACAAGACGAATTCTTAGAAAGTTGAACAGACACTCATTTTATTTTAAGCGCTCAGATTTTTATCATATCTCCTTGTGCCTTACGAAGTAACGATTTGTAGATGCTTACGAGCAGAATCTAAAATGATACCTGAGAACCTGTTCAGGTACGTTACTTAGTACTACGTCTTAGGATTCTTGACAAAATCTGACCTAATATATAACAACATTCCGTTCTGCAGACTAGCTGTCGTCTAATACTCAATGCTCAGCTCACTTATCAAAATAAGTGTGTGATGAAAGGTGTTTTAGTTCGGCTATTCTAAATGCACTAACTGTGATAGTGGAACCGTTAGTCGGATGTCGGACGTGTCTCTATTTATAAATATTGGCACTAATACGAGAGTTGATGAGATGACCACTTACCTAACTATGTCTATTATAAATATTTTTAACATGAAATAAGAATTTTGCTGGCGATGATTGTGTAACACACAACCAGGTAGCCAGGTTTGCTATTCTTACCCTATTCTGCTAAGGCAATGCCAATTGAATGGTCCCTCAATGGCGAGATTTTGATAGTAGTGTGGGCCAAATGTTAGATTTCAACTGTTCATGCCATTGTATTTACAGGAAGCACGGTGTTATTTCGAAACCTCACTTGCACCATATAAGCATCCATAATAAATAAAGATTAGCAAACATGTTGAGCGTTAAATGAAAGGGTGTCTATGTCTAGCGAAAGGATTTGAAAGTGAGCGCAACGCCAGCGCAACTCGATCGCGTGGATAAAGTAACACGCTCGGACGAGATCAACGTTGATCTGTTACACCATAGGTCAGCGCGAAGTTTGGATGGGTCGTCCACATAGGTACCTAAATAGGGCGTTATATGCAAAATGTCAAAATCAAGAGGGCTCAAATTACGAATATGTTAGTTGTCTGAACTGATATATGGCCATTGCATTCCTTGAAAACTGATGATAGCGAGATTTGAGGGAAATAAAATACGAAAAATGCTCTCTGCTAAGTATCATTGTCCGAAACTTTTGTAGAGGTAGGTAATTAGAAGAGGAGACAGCTTATGCTTGTCACCAATGTCACCATTGAATAAAATAGAATAGAATATTTTTATTGCCTTCAATACAAATAGAGTGATTACAGAAAAACACACAAAAAATAGAAAGCAAATGCTGATCATTGTTATACCAAAACCACAATAATTTCTACAGTACCTACCTACAGCTTTCATTTGCTTAACTGTAAATTTTCAACACCTACTGTTTCTATAAAATCACATTTACACCACGATATTAATAGCTGAATATACAACCCAGCCTAAGATCATATGCTAATAATGTTAAGCACACATGCAATATTTACCGTATCTCTGAAGAAGACAATTTACGGTACCGAGCTTGCAAGACGGGATTCAAATAGTGCTAAGTGCGCCTACTGTTGACGAGTTTCAATTCAAACAATGCAAAATAGTTTAGTAAATAGTCTTATCTCTCTTTCCCATTTTTGTCATACGTTCATGTTGTTATTACTTAATTATTCTTAGATTAAGTAAATCTAGTCATAATAATTAAAATGTCCTCCTAGCCGAATTTTGACTACGGCGGCCTATCTCAACAGAGATTAGCCAACTGCGCGGGCGGGACATATTATAGTGCACAAGTGTGTGCGCAATACACAGATGCACTCTCTATTCCTTCACTCTCATAATTCGGTGAGACGGCAGTCCGACATGACCGCAGAGAGATCAGGCGCAGGACCAACGGCTTAACGTGCGTAGGCACGTTAAGGCCGTGCCGTCTGAAGCACGGGGATGTTAACACAACCAACTTCCTGACTCCGGAGCTGTGTCGGAGTTATTTCAAGACAGAAAAACCCAACACTCTTGGCCCGACCCGGGATTCGAATAAATCTAGTACATAGACCCCGGGCCATGCAGTAGGTTATTATTAAGGAAAAAAAGGAATAAATAGGAATCTGTATTTATCTTCTTCTCTTGGTCTGGGAGACCCAAAAGTAAATGTATGAGTGAAAAGACTACCTACGTGAGTGGGTTTATTTGCCGGTCCTACATCAGTGTATGTATTAATTACTTCTTTAAATTCAAAAGCTCGTAGTTGTCTAGTGATAGAGAAAGAGCGGGCGAGGTCGGTGAGTGCGAAGTATGCCGCGGAAGTGTGTCAAGTTTGCGCCGGCGCAGGCCGGCTGTGATGCAACCTCACACTGATACGGGGGCTGATCCGCAGGTTGTTCAATTAGTTTAGTACCTAATTAACTTGTGATTTAATTCGATGGCTAGGCCTAAGTCTGTAAAGTATATAGGTAAAAGGCTGCACATCAGATAACCCCACTTTGAATTTGATACCGCCACTATTCCCAACGTAATAAAAGTGGTTTTTGTAGTTCAGATGAGTAACTTGACGTGCTGCCGACTGTACAAATGACTGTTGTAAATGTCGTAATTTTGATCATTTTGCCAATAAATGTAATCGAAATCGATAAACAAAATCGAGATTGATATTGGATATCGTTATCATTAGTAAACTGCGCTGAGCATTGGAATTTGTAATTTGAATGACTATTGCCATCGCATGAGACTTACATCCTCTATCGTGTGATAGTATTGCGTTCATACTTCCGTGATTTTCGTTACTTATATAAAGGACTCGTTCTTTCCCGACTAAAACGTATAATTTGCGAGCGTTTAGCATTAGATAAGTAGTGATTACAGAATTTGAGACTTGAGACGTTTCACTTCATCATCAATAACAATGGGAGTCTTTGAATCTTGTACTGGCGTAGCTAATTCAGTCGCAAATAAAATTAAAGGCACACTTTTTCTTGCATATGCCATGACTTAAACAAACCACACGAGTAGTAAGGCATGTAACTTATTGCATGTGTTTGTTTCGCTCTAGTACTTCTTATGTGTAAAGTTTTAAAAATATTGTTAAAAATAATACAATGTCAGTAGTGCAATTATAAAATAACTTATTTAGGAATAATTAAGTAGCATGTGCGATTAGTAATCGTATTATCAATATTCTTTACACAATATAGGCATAAATGCTAGTGCTCATTACTTTTAGATTGTATGTAATTTATACCGAAGATTAACAACTCTGTCATTATTTTTTTAAAGTTTACTAGTAATTACCAGTATTTCCGTGTATCAGCACTTCTAGTTGGCATTGGCAAATGCACTGGATGACCGCCGTCGGATCTTGTTTAGTTGCATTCATAAATTCAGCACGAGCATCATTACTCTTATATGGCATTTATTTGATGCTACCAGCAAATAATTTTAGTAATATGAATATTTTTATAACTTAAGCAATTATTTTGCAAGTTTTTACGAAATTAAATCAAATTTCACTTACAAAAATTAATCGACTGTGCCATCCGGTGGTTTAATATGAATATTCTGAGAAATTATGTAACTTATAATTATTATTATTGGTAATCGTCACAGTTACAAGCTTAGGCATTTTTTCAAAGTGAAAAATAGATAGGTAAATTAAGTATGTAACTATAATAATAGTAAGGCACAATTCAGGCAGTCTTATAGCTGGGATCTATTCAAGACAACCTTTGGGTTAAGAAAGAAGATAACGTTGGTATGAGGAATGCAGATTGCCGTTAGGCATCATAGGTCACACATTAACTCGTGTTTGCCACTTGACGAAGCATAGAGCATGAGGCGATCAGTCAGTAGGTTGAATTGTTACAAAAACAGAATACCACTTACAGTAAATCACGGTCTAGCAAAGCAGCGAACGCGGTCGCTACATTAGCATATTGTCTTTACACAGGACACCGTGCGGGAAGCTCTACCTCCTGTTTACAATTCTAATAAACACAATAGCAGTATGTACTTATACATTGTACTACATTCCGGTGAGTGTGCAAAGGAATTTCATAAATTGATTGGCCTTAGTTATGTCATTGACATACCACCACGTGTGGAATGCCTTGCCTACATCTGTTTTTTTTCTTGACTGTCTCGTTGGTCTAGTGACTGCCTCGTTGGTCTAGTGGTCAGCACGCTGGGTACTATCCACGAGGTCCCGGGTTTGAATCCCGGGTCGGGCGGAGAGTGTTTGGGGTTTTCTGTCTTGAAATTACTCAAACACAGCTCCGGAGTCAGGAAGTTGGTGGTGTAACACCCCCGTGCCTCGGAAAGCACGTTAAGCCGTTGGTCCTGCGCCTGATCTCTCTACGGTTATGTCGGACTGCCGTCTCACCGAATTATGAGAGTGAAGGAACAGAGAGTGCACCTGTGTATTGCGCACACACTTGTGCACTATAATATGTCCCGCGCAGTTGGCTAATCTCTGTTGAGATAGGCCGCCGTAGTCGAAATCGGCTAGGAGGATATTATTATTATTATTATTCTCTAAGATGCGTGTAAATAGGCTTCTCCTGGGCAAGCTTACTCCATTGTAGACCTTATCTTTGTTCTCGGGCTGTGATGAAGATCAAGAGTTAGCCCATTACTTATAAAAAAAAACGCCAAACGCTTCAAATGGACGTTCCTCTAGAGAGTGGTATTCGTTGCCTGTTGAAGTGTTCTCTAAACGCTACTTTCAAGAATATAGTGAATAATATGCTGTTTCAAGACACACACATGACCTAAGGATATTAGCTGCATTGTCGCTTACCATCAGGTTAGATACCGGTCAAATGTCTGCGTATTAATGAAAAAACTCACAAGTTCCCCTTAAGCAGGTTGAGGCTGTAGTCATAGGCGGAGGTGCGGCCGGGCCCGGTGAGGTAGAGCGCGCACTCGTCGTCGCCAGCCGTCGACAGCGGCGCCAGTGCCAACGCGCACGCGCACCATAGCGCTAACGTTAGCGCTCTGCAAATTGAAATAAAATTTTGTTAACAACTCTAAGATTATAATAATGTTAAGAATAGATAATAATAGTAATGTCACATGTATGTGTACAATATACAAGTGCACTGTCTGGTCTTCTCTCATATTTCGGTGAGACGGCAAGCTGACATGACCGGAGAGAGATCAGACGCAGGCTTTCCGAGGCGCGGAGGTGTTAACAATACCAACTTCCTGGACTCTGGACCTGTGTCAGAGTTATTTTAGGTACCTAGACCTGTGTCAATCGATTATTTTTCGTGACCCGGGTTGACCAGTACTAAATAATACCCTTTACAAAATAAAAATAAATATTTTGGTACAAACGAATGATAATTTGTACGTACTCAAAATATAATCTTTTGTTTTGTTGATTAAAATGAGACTTGGGCTTTGTGTTTTATGTTTAGCCTTTTGAGTTTCAAACTAGCATACAATTATTTTTCGCCACAAAGTTTGTGGCTGTCGTGTTATTCGACCGTGTGGGTTTCGCTTCTATGATTTTTCGCTCCAGCGTACTACTCGTACGCTGAAAGTTTTTGCCACAACCTGTGTCGCTACAGCGTCATTCGAAACGATGTACTGGACCCCTGCTCAATACCTAATAACCAATACTTTTACTCAACAAATCGGCATTTTGACAGGTAGTTACATAATTAAATATTAAAGCCTTGCCAAACATTTTATTAGTATCTATTGCCATCGTACCTAATCAATACAAATGACTTGAGTTGTTGTAAATATTAAAGTGCCATAATATTTATTATTAACGTATTTACGTTACTAAACGTGAAGTAAGTTTTCTCAAAAGACATTTCAAAATTGCTGCTACACAGTCATACATAAGAAGCCCATTACGATATCCAAACAAAGTCAACAAACACTCCAAACTGTCTCTATTTATCTCGACAGTTCTAAGAGATCACTTTATAAGTATGCAGGTGGCGTGCTCACATGACCTGTTACATTTCAAAATGCCAGACGTAATGCCAAATGGTATAAGTAGAGCACTGTCTACCCAAGTGGTCTCAGTTTCGTAAACGGGGGTCCCTATTTGCCATAAAGTCTCATTACAAGTAGTTAGCCCTAAAGCGTTAAATTGTTAACTATCAATAGTTCTGAGAAGGATATCAAGGTGTGCCTTTACTTCAAAATAATTTTAACTGGAATCTAAATGGCATATGTTGCAAAGAACAAAAATATGCAAATTACCTACCTATTTAGTTTACAAAAGTAAGAGTACTTGGTTGTAAGATTTTGGACGAAAGGCTTATACTTGTTTTCCTTACCAATATCTACATTTTATTTTAAATTTTAATATAGTTCGAAAAATAAACATAGAATAGCTATCAAGCGTAACGTAGCCAGCGCCGTCCTCGCTTTTTCCTTACTAATTCGGTTTAATCTTTGAAGTAGATATTAAAGTTTTTGATTAGTTAACTGTCTGTTTTTTTGTGTTTATATAAGCACCTATGAAAATATGTGATAAAAATCTACTAAGTGAGAAAAAATAATTCAATTTGCGTGCTTTGCGCGCACTGTATTTGTTGGTATTTTCCATTACTGAACTATGGTCGTTTTCAACATGTCAGAGAAATATCTGCAATATGTTTTGGTGCATGACCACATGCCAAACAATGGTGTTATACCTAAATACGATTTGCACTATAATGCCACCGCATTTGGACTATATCACCCAAATAAAGCGCTCTGAAATACGTATTAGTTGTTCCATGCCCGTTTATAATGTGCAATTATATTTTTATCATTCGTACCGTACTTTAAGCCTAACTCGAACTACTGAATAAAATTGCTCAATCAGTAGTCAAAAAAAATTATAGATAAATGTATCAATTGCAACAGCCGTGGTCTAAAGTAGGCCATAGGTGTGTGACTCGGGCTCAGGTGTGAAAGGGACCCGGGTGACAATCTAGTCCTTTACAAAACCTTGTGTATCTGCATAATATTTATAGCATAGCTCTTATCTCGGTTTGAATTATTAGGTACTTACTTGTTATTATTTAACTGCCGCAAAAAATATTGTATTAGCTACTTGTATAATATATTACTATATACTTATACAGTTATCTACCTATGTAAAATAGTTTTGAAAGTACAATGTCAGTAGATAGATTTTTGTAGAAGGTTTTCTGGAGTAAAATTTATTTACATTTTTAACACAAACAATTAAACTGAATACACGAGTACAATAACTTTAAAAAAAACGACTTATTAAAATCCGTGTCTTGAGGAAAGGAGGCGGGAATGATGGAGTTGGATTCATTAAATAACACCTTTAGCGTGCTAAAGGACGTATTTTATGAGCTCCTCTCGTTTCTTGACGGCTATATTTCCAACTATCACAGCAGAATTTGGGATATAATAATGTAAAATATATGAACCATAATAAACTTATATTAAAGCAGATAAGTTTAACTTTACACCGCATTCCACCAAAGTTCGTATAGGAATAGGATCACACTGAGTTGCTTGTGTAATTCTATATCGATACGAATGCCTGCAACCAGCCACAAACTGACTGTGAAATAGGGTGCAATAGCTTTACATGTGAGATTAAGTTTACTTAGACGGCTGTTCAATTTATAATACCTGAGATTATGCGTTCATTAATCATTCTTGAGGATGGAGCAAGAAAATTACTTAGTTACGATCCCTGCCTGTTATATGTTTACGAAATGGTAGATGTGATACATTAGTGAAAACAAAGTTTTATAATAAAACTCTATGTAATTACAAATTTTATCTTTTAGTCAATCATGAGCTTTTTACAACTGTGAAACATATGGTTTATGTTTTAAAAGCCTTCATATGGGATTATAAAACTAAAAGGTTTACGCAATGCTACATTTAATTAACAGACGTTAAATTATAATCGTGCGCGATACTTATTTATACATTTTAATAGGGCTGTCATCATAATGTTTACGTTGTAAAATTATATGCTTACAAATCAACCTTGAAAACGAGTAACCACATTAGTTTATGACATTGCTGTAACAAAAGGTACCAAAAGCAATCAAGGTTGATATGCAAAAATTAAGATAGGTACAAGACTTGTTCTGTAGACAAGTTGCAATGTACTTTAAGTGAACAAACACATTAAGTTGTTGACCACGAATGTCGCGAACAATGTTCGATATGATCCGTTAACATCAGTGTCAGCCCGGCCAGGAGCAGTGGCTGGCCTCGCCTGCCGTAGGTAACAAATTTTAATGTCATCGTTCCATTCACCAGCTTGAACTTCACACGTCCTGAAGCAAAGGCCCTTAAACCTGATCTTCTTATTAAAACTTATCAACGAACGTTGTCACTCCGATTATGTGGTTATGGTTTAAGTGCGTCTTCTGTTTCCGTTTAGATTTTTTAGTTCGCAATTACGATTGCCTGTAAAGGAATTTCATAGGTCTGTTGAATCATTTATCAGAGTGATAGCTTATTTGATGTGTGTGACCACACGAAAGTGATCGGTGCTTTCAAAAGTTGATCATACTCGTTGTAACTCTCTGAGAAACTAACAACTGTGTGCAAATTAACACTTTAAAATGAACGTATTTTTAAGTGGTCCTTTCACTGATAGCAACTAATCATAATCAGGAATAGACGAATTTATTGGCAGATAACTTTCCTTTTAGATTTGCAAATTGATTTTACGTAATGTTTCTTTGAACTAGTTTTTTTGGTTTTACTACACCTACCTACTAAAATATCATCCAATTATTTTGAATAATCTTACTCTTACAAGATTTATTTATCCAACTTTCGCCAATAAAAATCCCGTCGATATCCAGCGCTCTATTTATTTATATCACCACTTGATATAAATGTTCGGCTTTTAGTGTGTGTCGAAAATGTGAATGAAAAAAATATGCAAATATAATAACTGTTAACTTAATTATTACGATTTGCGACATTTGACCTTCGGATTCGCAAAAGTTTTTATACGCATTTAACTAAATTGCAGAAAAAGAAACAAACAACTGCTTGAGCCTTCAGTTTTGTTTTTTAATATGCATTGTGCAGTTAGGTAATTCTAATTGCACAGGTTGCCTCATTAGATGGCCAGCATCTTTGGTGTTGCGAGAATTGATAGCGCAACGGCTGACCGGCCGAAGAGTCTGAGTAAAATTATTTAGTTACAGTTTGTGTCGAAAATAAGCTTATTTGTAATCAACTATTCCGTCGGAAATTGCCTAATCAAATCAGTTTTGGTAAATAAGCCGACCCTTCGGTTACTTTGGTAGCGAAAGCCGGATTAAAAGTGCAGAGGCAATACCTACTCATCTCATTCTGCTCGTAAAAAGAATACAAGTAGTTAGTAGGTAAGTATTATCAGTACCAGCTTTCTGATTTTGCCTCACAAGTTAATTTATACGACAGTCGTTATAAATGCTATGAAATTAACAACAATTAAGTAAAGAATGCCTTGACGGTATCAATATATTGAGCGATGCGAGCAATTTCAGCAGTCATTATGTCATATTAGGTAATGGTATGCCCGCACCATATATCTCTTCACGGGTCATATGCTCGGAGTGATGGAACAGTACACGTTATTTTGATCGTCATCGTTACGCAAGCGAGCGAGATGCGCTCGCGCATCGTTACGTCAGCACCTGTCCGACTCGACGTCCAGAGTTCAACAAGGGCACTTACACTTTCATGTAATAAAAGAAGCGTAACGAGATCTTCGTGTAGCAAATAATGTTTATGTCCCTATTTATTGTCTGTTTTATATTTTTAATATATCGCTGTTCTTGAAATGTTCCTAAAATTCATGGCAGTTGGGTAAATTGATGAACGCAAGAATTTTGTTAACAAACATAATTGATGCATCAAATCTATTTATTACAGACTTTTTTCGATATAAATACGTTTGACCACCATGTCATAACAGAATTCAAAGGATTCCAGAGTATTTTGTTAAAATTAAACATTAAAAATAGGTACTATTTTATTATAGAAATATTAATTTGATTTAACAAACGAGACTTCATCACTGTTACATAACTGCAATTTAGATTGACATCTGAATTCCTTGCCTAGCTTGGCGAGTAGTAATAAAGCAAATGGCTGTGGCCAACAGCTTTAAGTGATAGTTGTACGAAGTATTTATTAACTGTATGATGCTATAAACAGCGAAAGACTATTTATTAAGTTTTTAGGGTTCTTAAAACCGGACCCTATTACTAAGCTCCCGCCGTCTGTCTGCCTGGCTGTATCTAATGAATCGTGATAGATAGAAGTCTAAGATTAAATTTTGGTTTAGTTTCTCTCTTTCTCTGTCAAACAAACGAAAAGAGACAGACTATATCAATTTAGAAACGTCAGACTAAACAGCTGTCCGTTGTTAAGGAACTTAGGAAATCCATGAGCAATTTAGTAGGGATGTCATTCGTTGACAACTAAAGTTAGGCGAAAATACGTAAAAACTTGTAAAAATACTTAAGAAATAGCATTACTTAATTTTGCATTTCTAAATTATGGTAGTCTGTCTCTTTTCGTTTGTTTGACAGAGAAAGACTGAACCTAAATTTAGTCTTAGACAGTGTCTAATGATGTTGTATAGATAATGGTACGGAACCCTTCGTGCGCGAGTCCGACTCGCACTTGGCCGGTTTTTAAAATGTATGATGATGACGTGCGGTGACAAATTAAAGTTAAAGACACTATAAAACCGTTCGATTTGTCAATCCTTAGCATGGGTCAGTTGCTTATAACATAGGTTAATAGCGCGCTGATTCTCAGTGTTTATCAATCCGAAAACACTTGCAGATCGTCTGAAGTAACTTATTAGCATGTTGCAGTGCATATTTAAACATTCAAGGCAAGCGTTTTTGTACAAAGATTATTTTACGCAAAACTAACTTACGCATATTTTACCCAACTTGTGAAACAGTTGATAGGACTAAATATTGGTGTCACACGTTCAATATTTACGAACCAGTGCTACTCTTTGGTAATCCACTGACCTGACCTATTAGACCTTGGAGAGGCCTTATTATTAATATTAATCTTCAAATATTTGCAGGCTTTATACGTTTATGTGTAATATTTTACGGCCAATTTTGTAAATGTTTTAATTATTGATAGTAATTACAGTTCAAAGTAAATTATTTAAAAACTCAACTGTGAAACATTAACTCGTGAAACAAACATGCAACATTAGAAGCTATTGCTTTGACTGGATTTATGAAATTACATTGCTTAATTTTTACTGAATGTTAACTACCTAATTAAATTATAAAACATTACAAAAATAACTGTATTTCAGCGCGTTGTATTAGATTTTATTTATTACTATAATTGCATACGCCTTTTGTGGCAAACCGAACTCTTTCTGTTTTTATACTCTTTTTTTATGTTTCAATTTTTTTCTCTTTTTGACGTTTTTATTTACCAGTTGTTTCAGTAGTTGTTTCTATTGCTTCATACAAATTACATCGATTTCTTATAAATATTACCCAAAGTTTATAATTTATCCTCCAAAATCCCCCACATCGCGCACACCTTTATTTTGATGTGTTTGCATTTTTACGTTATTTTGAACTTTGTACCAAACCGAAACGTAATTTAAGCGACGCTTAGTCGCTTAACTCTAAAATATGTTTTTTTAAAACAAAGCTAATAACAGAACTATTGTAAAACTTCTAAAGCTTTTGTGAGCTTAATTGTTTTATGTATCCTAATGATCGTATCTTAGACTTAACAAAAGAATTTAGGATTCAACGAATGAATGACAGGCGTCACAACGCGACAGAGGCTGAGCTCGGCCATCCGTCAAACACGTCCGGGTGCCCACGCGCACTCTCGCTTTCAAATGAAGAGTACTGACCTCGGCCGAGCTTCTGTTCTCTTTTTTTATTCAGCTAAATTTTTTAAATATTACTGAGTTTTTTAGGTTCTCTTTTTGTCAAAGTTGGTAAATGCGAGATTGAGAGGAAACTTGTTAGTTTCCTCTCAATCTCGCCATTTTGAATTTAGCCATTTTGAAAGGTACTTTTATTTTACTGTGTTTGATGTATAAGTACATAGATTACGGTGCATTCTACCATGATACTACCAAAATGCTAAATTGCACGTGCCGATGAAATAAAATAGCTTTTGTTTTCCTAATTCCTTGTCTTATTATTTTGTTACCTTATAATTTAAAAAATATGAATATTTTAACTTATTCGTAATTAATTAATGACCTAAATGCATTTCACGATAACTTTGCATATGCACAAGACTGTACATAATCGGTCACATAAAATTAGCATAATACACGCTAGCTTTGTTTTACAGCTAACTTAATATACAAAATGTCCGTCAAATAATGCGTACTTACATGCGTACATGCTGCATGCATATGCATGACAAAAAGATATTGTAATGACAGCTTAACTAACAGTACTACTAGTTATAGTTACACATTAGTACTATATCACTACATTGTAAGTACATACAAAACTTTGTTAAACAAGCTTTTTACTAGTCCTATATTACTTACATACATATTAGGTTTTGTAAAGTACTATGTGAATTGTAAAAAATCATTAAACGACGGTGACCATTTTAAAAAGACTATAATGAATCTACCTACCTGCTTATGGCTAGTGTACATAACTTCAGAGCTCCCAAGGGGCACGTACTGTAATATGCCTAGATTCTGCTTAAAACCACTGTTAAAACCAAACTTAAGTAAAAGTCTATCACGTAGTTCATTATACCATGTTTGCTATACAAAATGAATAAATAAATATTAAGTAGCCGACAGTGCAAGCAGGCCCTAACGGAACTTTTTGGCGATCTATAATGTGAATGTCGCTGCGATGCGCGCGCGCTCGTCTACCGCTCACGTGGGCGTTCAACAGGCACCGTCCATCGACTTATGTTTTACTGACTTACTTTTAGCTTAGAATTTACATATGCAATAGCCATCAAAATGTTATTGTCGCGACGAAAATTATAAAACTGTACTTTGTACATATAAAAATGTAAATTAAAATAACATGTATTACAGCTTTAGGCTTTATATTTATAAAATTTAAATACAATAGGCGTGTGTGTGAGTTTAAGTAATACAAACTGATTGTTTACTAACGCACTACGATGTTTCGTAGCAGCTACGGCAGATCCGTAGCGCGCCTACAAAAGACATCAACGCGATATGTAATTATGTGTGTCTTGGATTATATTTTTTTTATTATTGTTATTATAAGACATAATTAAATTAATGATTACTAAGTATAAAAAAGAAATACCTTAAAAACATATCGTCGAACACCACACTCCACAAATGTGTCTGACCACTAGATCACTGATACCATGGGTCACAAGCACAAACAGTCTTCAGTCTACAACCGAATTATTATAAATAATAATAATTATTATTATTTGTGGGCGTGTAGCCGGCGGTGCGGCTGCGATAGCACTGCGGATGAGGCGAGCTCGCACTCAGTCGAAGGCTGCAGCCACCACCGCGCTGGCTCAGTGATGACAGAGTCGTTGAGAGAGCCCCTATTATGAAAAATCTGAAATATGCAGGATGGGCAATACTTCATGGAGTTTGTTGAATGAATAGATATAATTCACATCAAACTTTAAAGATAATCCCATATGAAATTAGGTCAAGGGAAAGTGAAGTTCTAACTTATGGCCGGTGAAGAAACCCCCCCCACCCCCAAGGCTAATGCAATTCCAAAGCGTATGAATTGATATAATTTCCTTTTTATTTTGAAAGCTGGGTATCACTCCTTTTCAGACGTTTTGAAAACTTTTATTGCTTCCTGATAGCTATAACAGTTTAAATACTATTTCAATTAGAAAGCAATTGAGTTAGGCCGTAGATTCGCGGTACCAATGATGTTCATTTTGACTATGTATAATTCATAATTATGGGATAAGATATGTTAGTATGCAACTTATGAGCAGTGTGATTATATCAACACACATTCTGTAAAATAAGGATAGGGTGTTGAAAAAAGCTCGATGTGCAATACAAGGGCCTTTTTAAGGTCAAATCGTGTCCATTGGATTCCTTCGTTCGCCACAGACTCGAAGCACATTTTGTAAGGACTGTACTCGCCATATTTCAAAATCAAAGTCACGGTCAAAAATAATTTATTTAATTTAAGACAGAAAATGCCACTTTTGAACGTCAAAATTAAAAAATCAGTAATATTGACCATTATGGGGCAACAATTTAACAAGTTACCTACGTCATTTAACCTGCAATACTTTGTTCTAATGAAAGTTTCGGGCTAAGCAACACAGCGAGTTATTTTTATCATCACTCTGCTGGGCATCGGAGTTATGCAGTGTGACACGTCTGTGCGTGTATATGGTCCTATGTAGTGATTACAAAGTTCTCGTATAAGGAAAGAAATGCTGTTGGATTAGAATGGAATCTGTGAGCTCGCCGTAGCAGACGCCCGATGGTTGACACGACGCATACGGATTGGTTTCCTTACGGATCGTCAAAGACAGAACAAAGCTGCTTATGTAGCATCATGACTAATTCTATCTTGTTGCCCAAAACCATAGGATTTCCCAAAGAGATTTGTGTTTTACAAACGGTGTGAGTAAAAATCCTTTTTGCGATAGGCATTTCTACAAATCGTCTGCTAAGCATTCCGTTGATCAAATATAAATACTCGTAGCGTAATGGACAATGTCAATGGGGATCCACACTGCCAAATTCTCCCTGTAGGTGGCGCATTGTTGATGCGGCCAAAGCTGTCTGTCATTCAAGTACAGAAGTTGTGTTTTTTTGAGTATTTTTTTGTATCTACGAAAGCATAATGCCGTTATGTGCTGTGCCAGGTTGTTACAATAATGGTGTTCATTTATTTCCAAAAGACCCAGTTTTAAAAAAGAAGTGGGAAACAGCTATAAGAAGAGAATTAATTAATTTAAGATAGTTTACTGGAACTATTTACATCATGATAAGCTTCTGGATCGGGAACATTCATCGTATAACTAGATAGTGAAGCTACGACGCCAAAATTCCCGGTATCATCGCGGTTCCGATCGTAGAATTCTAACCTAAAAAACAAACATGTACTTGTTTTATTATTTTAGTTATATTTATTAAAAATCTTGTTATGTAGTTAATTTGTAACACAAATACAACAAAAACAATTTCAACAAATAATTAAATGTAACATTTACAGTAATAAAACTGGATTAACACTAAAATTTTTACCACGCAATAAGATCGGCTTTTTACCAGATACTTTTAATCCTCGTTTCCGAAGTTCGTCTTTTAGTTCAGATAACTTCAAAGAGGAATACATTATGATGAAATAACATTAGGTAGTCACGAAAAACTGTAAATTAGATACGAAAAAGCCCGACATAAACAATAGCAAAATGTTTGACATAGCCGTATTTATGCTAGCGCCATCTGCATCAAGCTTTGCGTGTGGATACCCATTACAGAAAGGACAACCTATTTGGCGCTAGATTTGTGTTTTGATGCTTATGAAATAAACTGCCGGCTACTTCGTTTCGGATTTAATTTCAATATCAATATTAATTAAAATAAAAATTAAGTAAAATAGTGCGTATATTATATTTGGTACAATTCTGAACGTATCGAATTACATTAATATAGTTATTTTCCCAAATTAAGTGTGGTGGTTTCCATTAAAACCCACTCGAGTATATAGCAATTTTGTGGCAGGATAAACACCAATTTATAAATGGCAATTTAAGGTAATTTTATATTTATATCATTAAACGATATCGTGGCTATTTCACCAAAAGCTGTGCAAAACGTTTGAGACACGGGCTGCAATTTTGTGTCACGAAATTGTGACAGTATAATCAGCAACAAATTGTATGTTGCACGAAACATACGCGTTGTTTGATATGGTTCGTTCAGGGGTTTGTCACGTCTAATAAAAGTAAATATAACACTGTTTATTTATTTTTAGCAGTTCTTTTTTCAAACTAACAAACAGACAACGTTTTACATACTGCTCCGGTAGTAAGAAGACAACAAAATTATCCTTCTCTATTTTTAGTGAGATAATAATTTAACTACATTATTTATCTTCACGGTTGTACATGTAAATGCAGTCAATATGTGCAATTTATATGTAAAAATATAAAAACTTTACTTTTAATTAGCTTATCACTTCCCTCTTCTCTAAACCAATTAAACATAAATGCATTACTTATCTGTAGAAATATTTTATCTTACCAGTTTTTAAAATAATTTGAGGTGCTTGTGGCGCAGTGGCGGCAGCGCTTTGGTAGTGATACCAAAAGTTAAGCAACCCACGGCGCGGTCGTGATTGGATGGGTGACCATTCCGACCATTTAAGTGACGTCCATGTCAAGCATCTCCGTGCTTCGGAAGGCACGTTAAGCAGTTGGTCCCGGCTAATATCTGTTATATTAGTCGTTAAGCCTAGTCAGAGGCCCTAGGGCGGCTTGATAACTTCTGACAGTAAGGTTTGTCACTTGCCTTACATACACCCCTCCACCAATCCGCACTGAGCCCGCGTGGTGAAGTATGGCTCGTTCCTCCTCATAGTTGAGGTGAGGCCTTTTCCCAGCAGTGGGATCTAATAGGCTGACTTATACCAGTTTTTAAAATAATATATTTAAATTTTTGTAGACACCCTGTGATAACTTACGGTGCGCTCCTATTTGTGCTAAAATGTATTTTATAAAGTAAGTATGAATAAAAAATAGGATTTAGTTTTTTATGTTGTTAGTTTGTATTTAGTTTATGATTTTTAGTTATATTTGTGCTTAGTTTTAGGGTACCTAATTTCTGTTGTATTTTTAATCTTTTGTTAGTATGAATTAATTAAGTTACTTTAGTCTGGTAATTTCGTCCGCGTGAGTAAGTATTACAGCCAAATAGACTTAAATTAAGCGTCTTGACGAAAATGAAGAGTAAGTGACAAAAAGCTCCTTTTTTAAAGAATGCAGCATGTTCTGACTCTAGTTTTTACAATGCAAAATGCAACTGTTTCTTTTTATAGTTTTTATTCAAGTTACATCCTCGAAGTACAGTTACGCCAAATCAATTGGTAAGCAGTTTTCTGTGTCACTTGCGACACAAGCTATCAACGCGGGTCATCCGTTGTTCAAATACTTATTAATTCTACCTATGTTTGATTTTGCTACTTATTTACTTTTAAATTCAACTTGTAAAATTCCCGAACTTAATTCAATTAATTTAGTGTAAACATTAAAAAAACTGATGCATCATATATTCATTCATCAAAATTATAAATACATGTAAGTAGGTAAGAAATAGCATTATTTTATGAGTCAACACATTATAATATTCATATAATACATTGGCAACAACTATGAATGATTAAAAAACCGGCTAAGTGCGAGTTAACTCGCGCACGAAGGGTTCCGTACAATTATACATATACTTCATCGTAGTCACTTAGTCACTTTAGAGAATTTACTCTAAGGATTTTGTATTTGGTACAAAATTATCCAACACCCAAGTTCGACGAATGTTACTGCTAAACTAAATTTAGCTTATCCGCTATAGTTTTCCTTTAAATTTTATGAAATTAACTATCATCATAGCCCCCCCCCCCCCTCAGGACCCCCTGGGACGCCCTAATGGATCAAAAAATTGCACTTTAAAGTTTAATATTTCGTAAATGAAACAATAAATCGAAACTTTTTAGAAACTCCTAGGTCATTTTAAAAGACCTACTCAACCATACCCCACACGATGGGGTAGACGACGAAAAAAAATAAATCACCCACTTCACATGTAGGGGAGCTACCCTATAAAAATATTTTACAAAAAAAAAATCTACCACTTTGTCGGCGTAATTGGTATACGTACACCAACAAAATTACAGCTTTCTAGTACTAACGGTCTTTTAGCAAAACCTCGGACGGATAGACAGACGGACATGACGAAACTATAAGGGTTCCTTGTCAGGACTACGGAAACCTAAAAAAGTTATTTTCATTGACGTGTAGTCATTTCATTTTCATATGTTTGAGCTAAATATAGATTAAAATTAGCCATTACCTACATTCTTGTTGGAGCTTTCTCTGTTATGTATACCTAAGACAGATTCCTTTCACAGAATCACGTTGTTTGGCGTTAACATCTCTCTCTATTTTATGATGCGATATGTTCTTCTATAACTAAGTGATGGTATGTTATTCAACCAAAACTGAATAAAAATCCAATACTAAAATGATTTGCATCGTTTTTTTTTTATTGTAATAGGTAATCCTTATTTATATCTATTACGACGTCTTCGTTTAATCCACCTTTATCTTCCTCGATTCTCGTAAATTTTATTATATCTTCGGCTTAATTTAAAAAAAAAAACAAACTAACCAAAAATTATGTTACTTACTTACTTGCATTGCAAGGGAAACCTGTTGATCTAATTAAAACATAGTTTGATGTGAAGGCATACTGGACACGATACGAGTGTTGGTACGGGTCGGCTGATATTACCAAACACTGGTCCTATAAATATAAAACACACGCATTATCGATAGACTTAAATTGAGAAACCGCTAACGTTTATGTTTGTTGATTGAACTGGTTGTTGGGAGCGGAAAAAATCTCATTGAATTAAGCTGTCTAGTTGATATTCTTTAAATTGTAACTAGAGCAAAAGGGCTGCCAAAAAATCCAATTTTAGGCCAATTTTTCGTCGCCTGCATCCGATATTCTATTTAATTCGATAATAAGATAGCGTTTACTTTTATCATCACACTTACAAAAGTTTAAGATTTACCGCTAAAAATAACGATTTCCTCCTGTTATTCTAGTATGTAAAACAAAAATGGTTCATGAAAGCAACAAGGCGTAAATTGGAGTTGCGTAATATTACCGCAACCCGTGGGAGTTTTCTATTGTCGCGTAGTGGTCCTAAGAAACATTTTATTTGACAATCGAAGCAATATGCGGTAAGATTCATACTGTGTAGTTCCTTACAGTTGTACCAATCTATTGATAAACAAGCAAGCCTAACATAAAACAATAGAATAGATAAGTACCTACAAAGCAATTTCATGAAAGATGTAGGTGCAATTTATCATTACTAACGATAATATTATGCCTTAATTGTTAGCAAAATTAGTGCCACCCATTAGGACCATGTGCGCTATTGCGTGAAATAGAAGTAAAAGAAAATGAAAGAGAGCCTTCTGCCTCTTTGAGTTTATGTGCAGACTACATCTGCGGCATAACAATAATTCACTTAATACTGGCAGCAAAAACTCGACAATCGGCATTGTTATCTAAAACTCAATTAGATTCCATCGATTCAACGAGTCAAATAATTTTTCATTCCATTCCATTGTTGTCACTTTTCAATAAGGATCCGACTTGGCACGTTAGGTACGAGGCTGTTTTTTTAAGTAACATAGAAATGAAACTTTTTTCAAATCATAGCTCTTTCAATAATCAAAAACAGTAAATAAGTGGTTGATTTATCTAAGTTACTCGTATCAATACATCTTATTAGGTCATATAGAAAGAAGTTGAAGACCGTGCGATTTTATTATCAAAGCTCTTTATTTCAATCATTGTCTGGAAGTATGATTCTACGATTATATGCTTAAAAGGTTTATTTAAACATATTGACATGTTTAGCATGTTATTAGCATAGTGTTACGTTTTGTATGCGCCTTTGTATATTGTTTGCTGAAACTGATTGAGGGGCAGGTCAACTCGAAGCGAGTTAAGCCAGTCAATCTCATTGTATTCAGAATCGAATAATCGATAGTATCAATCGATTGTTGTTGTTAGCAATCTTGTATCGCCTGGGGTTAGAGCTGATAAGTTTATTCGACATATTATTGTGAAATTAGTTTAATATTTTAATTTATTTCAATCGATAATATATAGTCGTATATCTGACCTTCATTTATTTCTATTATATTTACGTTTATTATTCCCTTAGGTCCCTTAAGGTTTGATTTTGTTTGGTACAGTGGGTTAGGTACGAAAAAGTAAGAAAGATACGAGTATAGATAGTTTATAAATAAATAAAAAGAGTTTCTTGTATATAAATAAAGGTTACATTATAAACAAACTCATGTCTAAAGGGCATTTTGCTACTTCCCGTGTTATAATTTACTTAGATCCAAGTACACCAATTTGTAAACAGCCGGTTAACATAGATTGACGATTTATTTGACACAATTGCCTTACAAAATATGACAAAGAATATTGCAACCGCTGTTAAGAATTAGACGTGTGTTGGCGAACATCACCCTTAAATCTATATCTGTAGTTTTTACGTTGTCTTTGTCATGTTCGCTAACGAGAGAATGAGAAAAAAACATTTTTTGTAAGTATTTCTGACATTTGAGATATGGGCCTTCTCGTGGTAGAATAGAATAGTTTTGATTACCAGACATAGGTTGAAATTTAAACGACGTCTAGGTTTCTACATGTCCAATCCTTGATTCATTGAACCGTAGAGCCAGTCGTATAGGAATGTTCTAATGTGACATTTAGGCTTGGAACATGTTCGGTGCACGTGTGCGTGTGCCTTGTAGCATTATGCAGCCCTGTGTAAATTGGGGCAATTATATCGCTATGACTGCCTGTTTACTACAATATTTAGATTTGTTTGTGTACCCTATTGATACTACGCCGCGCACACTCACACGCATACCTGCCTTATTTTTATTTGTTTAAAACGTACCGTGAGAACCCCGAAGATCGAGTCGACATCGAGACGTTCCCTATGACACATGTGCTAGACTGACCAGAGCGCTTTCGCCGCGTGTGTATCCTGTGAAGCTCCTTACAGACATTTCGAGTGATTGTGGCCTGTGAAGTGATACCTGAACCCCTGAAAGCTGATGCGGCAAGTACCTAGCTATAAGTGCTCAGACCTGACTGATTTTCCACCTATCATTGTCGCCCTCCACGTGTAATCCACTGCCTAAACTCTCAAACATTTTGGTAGCAGAGCGTAGTTTTTTATTAGAACCCCTTATTAGTAACGTAATTTGTTTAATTGAGAGTTATTTATTTGCTACTTTCCTTTGTAATTTGAACAAAACGTCTCTTCATATACCTAACCTATTTACAGTAAATTCCTTAATAACATTCGAGTACAACCCCTTTTACATAAGTGTCGATTAAATCGATTAGCGCGTTAATTACCTACCCTTTGAGTACAAGTGAGGTGCGCGAGCGCTTTGTTTCCGTATTGATCACGCCATTACCGCGTGACCGCCTGCGAGTTGTTTACGAGTTACGTTTGCTATACCCGGTGCATCTGTGCCGTCCCTTACTATTTGTTCCTTTACGCATCCTATTGGAATCTTTTGTGAGTTTAATTTACCTACCTTGTTTCTTGCGATTTAAAGTAAATAAAATGTCGGATACCGAAACCGGCAACGAGACCGTAAGGGCCGTACTTTACACGGATACAGCTGAATACCGTGAAGCTATAGGTGAACTCCGTTATATTAGTGACTGGGTTGAAGATTCCCACCGAGTTCTTGAGACCTTTTCCTCCAATCGTATGCGAGCGCGTCTTTCCGACCTGCCACTTATGTGCGATAAGTTTTCTGCCGCTTGTTCCAAGCTGTTAGGTAATCTCGATCCTGCGATTTATGAACAAGAGTATGTGCAAGTTAAGAACGAGATGCGCGTAGTAAGGGATAGACGACTTAAAAATTAAGTTAGACGAAATACGACCTCACCAATTTGAGACGTCCCGTACTAGCACCCCCTTCAAGGAGAATAAATCCCTGGCTATTGATAACCCGGCTAGTAAATTACCTGACCTACCTATACCTAAGTTTGATGGCCGTCCCGATAGTTGGATCAGTTTTATAGACCAGTTTGATAGCGTGGTGGACAACCAGCCTAGCCTTACCCCGACTTTGAAGCTACACTATTTAGTGGGAGCCTTATCGGATGAACCTCGTCGATTGATACAACACCTCAAGATTGAGGCGGGCAATTACACCATGGCCCGTGACCTCCTAAAACGTAGGTACCATAACCTTCGTGTTTTAGCGGATACCCACATAGCTCAAATAATGATGCTCCCTATTATAACGCCTAAACTTTCCCGGTTACGTGTGTCGTTCCTGAACCCCCTGCTTTCGACTTATCGATGCTTAGAGAGATTGGAACTTCCTGTTAAACATTGGTCATACCTATTAGTTCACTTATGCCTTGCTAAACTGCCTTCAGAGTTAAAATCGAGATTTGAACGTCGTTATGGCGATAATCCTAATCACCTCCCTACTTTTGATCATCTTATTGCCTTTCTTGAGGATGAATGTAGGCACCACGACAATGTAGGTAGTGCTTCTGTCGTTGACACTACTACCCCCCCTACTGTGAGCTCCCCTCGTTTGCCTAAACCTAACGCGCGTTCCCCACCTCCTGCGAGAGCCTTTGTTACTTTTGCGACGACATCTAAATGTCACCTTTGTAATAGTACTTCGCATTACTTACGCGAGTGTCCCGATTTTATTCGCCTTCCTACACGTCAACGTGTTACTTTTGTAAAAGAAGCCCGACTGTGCTATCGATGCTTGGATAAACACTCCATATCCCAATGCACGCGAAATTATCGCTGCCGCACGTGCCGCCGTTCCAGTCATCACACGTTACTGTGTTATGATGACTCTGTGAATTACGATCGCGAGCGCTCATACCGAGACGTCGCGGCATTAGCTTCTAACCAACCGCGGCAATCTCCACAAAGTCACTTAACGGACCGTGGGTCACCCCCACGTACTGAATGGCACCGTGTTCGTACCCCGCCCCCTCGTGATTCCCGTAGAGCATCACCTCCCCGTTCGGGCGGGCGATCCCCACCTGCACCCAACGGTAACCATACTTATAATGCCCCTCTAGGTCAAAGAACCCAGGCTGAACGTGCATTTCATCATAAGTACAATGAGGCCCCACAATTCTGACTAGATAGCCCCCCTTCCATACCCGCCTCTACATCTTTACCTCGCAATTCTCTCGTTCTTTTACCTACGGCCTTGATTCATGTTAAAACCTCGTCTGGATATTATGTGGAAGCGCGTGCCTTATGTGACACTGGTGCTCAGGGCTGCCTTCTTACTACTGAGCTTGTTGTTGACCACATGAACTTACCTATCATTCCTTCTCCAGTTCCTGTTTGTGGAATAGGTAATGTTCAAGCAATTAATTCCCCGGGCATTGTATCCTTTTCATTTAAGCCAGTTAATTCTGTCTTTCCAGAAATCTCCACCAGTGCAATAGTTGTTGATGTGATTGCTGGTACCCTCCCAGAGGTAGACTTACCTAAATGTGTACTAAGCACCTGTACTAAGCACCTTCCTCTTGCTGACCCTTTATTTTACAAACCTGGTACTATAAGTGTACTTCTTGGAGCTGACGTCATTGGTCGCCTTTTAAGGTCCGAGTTGTTTGTGTCCCCTGGTGGCCTTACTGCTATCTCGACGATATTTGGTTCTGTCCTGTGTGGTCCTGTTTATGGAGGATTTACTGATTTGGAACCCCCCATGACTGGAGTCTCGCTGTCCCAAATAGTTGAAAAATTCTGGAAAATCGAAGAGGCCCCCCAATCTCCAGTTGCGAACCCCTTGGATATAGAGTGTGAAACCTTTTTTAAAGCAACTACCACTCGTGGAAGCGATGGTAGATTTATGGTTAGACTCCCTTTTCTTCATGATCGTCCACCTCTCGGTGATTCTAAAACCAATGCCTTACGGCGATTCCATAATCTTCAGAAGCGTTTGCAAGCCAATCCTTATTTTCGAGACAAATATATTTCCTTTATGCGCGAGTACCTTGACCTAAACCATATGTCCCTTTCTTCATATGACTCGACCCGGGAACATTATTTTATCCCTCATCATGGATTTTTTTAAGTCCGGATAGTAAAATCGTGTCTCCCAGATTAATAATAGTCCTACATCTAGTGAATGGAGGCACGTCCCAGGCTACATGAACCCTAGTGACTGTGCATCGAGAGGTATGTCAGTCACCCGACTGATCGAACACTCCCTTTGGTTTTCACCTTTGTGGTTGACGCAGTCTCCTGACAACTGGCCCGGTATTTCGGAACCTAACCCAAGTAGTGATCTCCCTGGACTACGTTGTTTAGTAGTCTCTGCCGATGTTCCTACCCCGGATCCCTCATTCTTATTAGAGCGGTATAGTTCTTTCAACAAGCTAATAAACGTGACTTGTTACCTCAGGCGGTTTTTATTTCCTAAATCTTACTTGTCCTACCTGAGCCCTGAGGAACAGAGAGATTCCCTTTTGTTTTTAGTGAAAATTGTTAAATTTACCTTCTTTTCTGATGAACTTGATCGCTTACGGCGTGGCGATCCTATCACTAACTCCCTGAGAAAAATAAATTTATTTCTGGATGACGGAGACCTAATTCGAGTTGGAGGCCGATTACGAAACTCCGATCTATCCTTTGATGCGCGTCCCATCCCCTTCTTCTGCCTAAGAATGGTAATTTCGTGAACCTTATTTCACATTACCATCGCGAGAATGCTCATGCAGGTGTTAATGCAATTCTTGCCATGTTAAATAGAGAGTTTTGGATCTTGTCTGCACGCAGAGCTACTCAGCATGTGATTTTTAAATGCCTTCCCTGTTATCGTCTCAAGGCGGCTGTATCTCAACCCTTCATAGGTGACCTACCTAAAGACCGCGTCACGGCTGCTAGACCGTTTGACGGTGTAGGTACCGATTTTGCAGGACCCTTTTTTACCAAAGTCCAGGCCTATAGGAACTAAAGGTTAGTGAAAAGTTACCTGTGTGTATTTGTCTGCCTTTCCATTAAAGCCGTTCACCTTGAGGTTGTGTCGGACCTAACTACTGAAGCCTTCATTGCGGCATTTTCCCGATTCGTGTCGCGTCGTGGTGTACCTCGCCTAATCCGATCCGATTGCGGTCGAAATTACATCGGTGCTAACAATTATCTAAAGGAGTTAGAGTGGTTCCTGTTTCAAAACCAGGCGGCTATTGGTTCTGAGCTTTCAAAGCGGAACATATCCTGGGTTTTCGATCCTCCTGTTTGCCCTCATTGGGGAGGTCTTTTTGAAGCTGCGGTTAAATCGGCGAAATCGCACCTAAAACGAGTAGTAGGCGATACCCCCCTTACGTTTGAAGAGCTGACCACTGTTTTTGCTAAAATTGAAGCAGTTTTAAATTCACGCCCATTGTGCCCACTTTCTCCAGACCCTAATGATGTCGAAGTGTTAACTCCCGGCCATTTCTTAATTGGACAACCCTTAACTGCACTTCCGGAGTACCCTTATAAAGACGTAAAATTGCATCGCCTTACACGGTTTCAGCTAATCCAACAAATTACCCAGCACTTTTGGTCTCGATGGCATTTAGAATACCTAAATACATTACAAAGTAGAAATAAATGGACCTCTCCTTGTGATCCTCCTAAAGTGGGTGAGCCTTCCCCCTTTACAGTGGCGTCGTGGACGCATTATTAATTTATACCCTGGCCAAGACCAAGTTGTTCGTGTGGTAGATGTTAAAACTCCTACCGGTAGCCTAAAGAGCTCTTTGACGAAATTAGTTCGTCTTCCTGTCCAGTGAACTTCCTTTCCCTTAGCTTCCTAACCTTCTCGTAAACACTTGACGTGTTTAGGGCGGGCGATATGTTTACTACAATATTTTGATTTGTTTGTGTACCCTATTGATACTACGCCGCGCACACTCACACGCATACCTTTAATTTGTTTAAAACGTACCGTGAGAACCCGAAGATCGAGTCGACATCGAGACGTTCCCTATGACACATGTACTAGACTGACCAGAGCGCTTTCGCCGCGTGTGTATCCTGTGAAGCTCCTTACAGACATTTCGAGTGATTGTGGCCTGTGAAGTGATACCTGGACCCCTGAAAGCTGATGCGGCAAGTACCTAGCTATAAGTGCTCAGACCTGACTGATTTTCAACCTATCATTGTCGCCCTCCACGTGTAATCCACTGCCTAAACTCTCAAACACTGCCAACTGCATTACTATTGTCACGCATTGGAAATAGCCGCAAATTAATCAGGTTTGATATAGGGGACATTGGCCACAGCATCTTGACAGATGATTGTTGCAGTATCATGGTGGTCTGCTGTGGGGGGTGCATCGTCTCCGGTGACTTAGAAGTCCGATAGCAGCACGACATTTCTTCTTACAATAGTCACAGGTGAAACGCGAGTCATGGGGAGAAGCAGCATTGCGTTGAAGCCTTTTTTGCTTCAGGTGGTCCAGCCAGGCTTCATCGTGTTGTATCACTCCGAGAACAATATCATGACGCCATTCTGGTCTCATGCTAGCGCGTGCTTCCCAATTGTCTGCACTTATCAGAAATCAATCAATCAGAAAACATTGCTGGCGCAAAAGCGTTTTGCTTCTGTATAGCTTCAAAGGATTAACCTGCATTTAGGCAATATGAAGACCGAAAATACCTTATTTTAGATTAAACTTAAAGTCGCTGTTTGTCACAAACCTCTAAACAATTTAGGTACGTTTAGCTTTCGCGAACCAATTGTTACACCCAAAACGCTCAAATTAAAACCTCTTTAAGACAATGATTGATGTGAACCAGTTTCATAATGAAAATTTGGAGTGGCGTTACGCCAGTTGCTGTGATTGCACGTCATTGCCGATCTGGCCAGGCAAACAATGCGCTTGCGCTGATACCATCGCGCTTGGGGCCTATTCACGTAACTACAAACTCAGACAATTTACTTTTTTTGCGACAATAGCTCTTTAATTTAGCAGCCAGAAATGCGCCAAATCTTAAGGTTTCCGGACGCTGCGTCGAGGTCGCCAAGTGAGCAGAAGTTCCGGCACAGTGGATAGCAGGTGTATGGCTTGAACGGGTTCGCCACTTAAACATGATTAGTGTTTAGAACTCACTGCAGAAAAACGGACTGGCGAGAATGGCAAAAGGAACCTAACGCTCTTTACAAGGGCTACCACTAAGACTACCTGATTAGTAGGTATTGTTGGCCTCTATGCATCTTAGGAAGCTCCTTTTGCTCCTTAGACATGTTTGAGTTTAAGTTCATGTTATGGTAGCCATGTAACCAATATTGGCGGGGGTGCATGCCATCGGGGGATGACTGACGGGGAGCTTGTTTTTACAGTATTCGTATACGTAAACCGTACCGCATTCTCTCGCTAGTGAAGTTACTACAAATAATAATATCAAGAGCTGATTGAATTCAAACATGGGAATAGGCCCCCTGATGAAGCGTTACGAGCCGGCTTACTAGACAAAATAGGGCAACACCAAAGCTGTTTATTGCAGACACTTATTGTCTGACACTCCCACCAAGATTTTTGAATATGTGCGAGATAGTCGTTTGAATGTGCACAATTTATAAAATGAATATGCAGATCATTATGATAATGCTTAGAATTTTGCTAAAATGTTGTTAAACATAATACTTATCTAGAATATTTGATAATGAAGCATCGCCGACTAAATCACAGAATAAATTATGGTCTATGTGTATACGTTAATATTTTATAACAATGGATAAATATTTTTTAGAATAATATTTAAGGCAGCAATTAAAATGTTTTTGCACTTAGTTAAGTACTTTTCTTTGTAAAATAGAGTTAGTTTACTGACTGTTTTTATAAAGAGCGATGCAATTGTTCGTAACCTTGACAATACAAAGTAAGAGTAGACAATGGCGATGTATCGATGTCTCCATCGCTCGCGGCTTTTGTTGTCGCGTACGTTTCGACATGGTCTAATATTAGTGGCCCTACTTTGTAAGGCGTCTTCTATATTTATATTTCAGACTCAAGCCATCTCTTTCACTCACGCTGGTAGACTGGCTTGAGAGTCTACAAGAGCTGGAAATACGGACTTCGTCTTCCAGAGTAGCGGTCTACTAGGATCAAAACATTCTTGAGGAATTTGCGGATCACGATTTGCAAATTTGGAGTGCGTGTGTACCAGTTTCTAAGGTGTTATCGCACACGTAACGTAAAAAAATACATAGAAATACAAGAACAAAAGGTACACACATCCTGATTGTAATCTGCGAATTTACAAAGTGTAGACTAGACATTATTCCGACAAATACTTGCACACATGTTTATTTTCATCTCACCTGTTCGGAAAGTTGAACTTTCATGTGTAGATAGCCGAGTGGGAAATAGTTTTTCCCTCCTATTTTGTACTCCTACTATTGAATAAAAGGCCACTATCGAGAGTATCGATAGTTATTGCAATAGTCAGAGCTGTATCAGCTATCGATAGTGATTTTAATATTGAACTTTGATACTATCGATAGTATTGCTATGTTCGATAGTATTTATATTAACGGAGCTATCGATACTATCATTACTATCGGTAGACTATCGATATTCTATCGATACTATTGCTTTTACCTCAACCATCGATAGTCTATCGATAGTATTGCTTTTGTCTCATCCATCGATAGTCTATCGATACTATCGTATTTGCCTCAACTATCGAGTCTATCGATACACTATTTCTTTCCTCACAGTCGAAATGAAAAATAGTATGTTTAACTCGGTTAAATGCACCCATTCCACTCTCGAGCTATTGGCGCTCTCACTTCGTTCGAGCGCCAGAAACTTCTCGAGTGGAATGTTTACTTTCGGCCCTTGTATAACAATCTACTATTACATGTAGATAAAACCTACTGAAGTTATGAAATATAAATTTTACTATTGGTGAAATAAATAGATAGATGTAATTAAGTGTTTCATATCCTACTATCTAAACATCACAGCTAAATTTGTTGTAATTTGTAAATAAATCTAAAGTTGTGATGAAGTCAATGAAAGTGTAGTCGACTAGGAACTCTTCGTGGATCGATCGGTGACGAACAGGCGACCAGAAGTAGATGGGCAATCGTTAGTCGCCATTATCGACTGCCCGTGGCATTTCCCGCCTTATAGTCACAGGGACGAACGCATCTCTTTGCTTTGTCGCCGAACTTATGGTGGAACCAGCACAACGGGTGTTTCCTATAATTGGAATTTGATCGCTGTCTGGACGAGGATCTGCTGTTGGAGCGTTGCGTTGAGCGATTCTGGGGTCTGCTGTTTCTTCCGGACGAATTCATGTTCTGCAGCTGTCGTCTTAGTTCCGCAACTTCTTGTTTAAGGTCGGCGAGCAGGGAACTAGGAACATCACTAACGGTGGCAACTCTTGGTGTTGATGTGGCGAGTTCATTAACTCGATCTGCTAGATCGGCGAAATCATCGATAGTCGATGTCGATGGTTGTCCGGCCAACACTTTTTGGATGCCGTGTGGAAGTCTGCTTATCCAAATGGTTTTCAGGAACTCATCTGGAACATCGACGCCGGCGAGACTCTTTAGATGTCGAAGAAATTGCGACGGCTTCCTGTCACCCAACTCTTCGTGCATCAGCAACTGTTTCAGCTTCTTTTCATTCGAAGCACTTAGGCGTTTTATCAACTCCGCTTTAAGTTTTTTTGTATTTGTCAGTAGCTGGAGGGCTTATAATGATGTCTTTCACCTCTCTCGAAAATTTGTTGTCGAGCTGGCCAATGACAAAGTTGAATTTGGTCAAATCACTCGTAATCCCCCCAGCTATGGCGAATTGTCCTTCAACCTGGGCGAACCAAATTTCAGGTTCCTCTGGCCAGAATGGTGGTATACGGGCGCCGACTTTGTAGATTTCAGTCTTTGGAGTTGGTCGGGCCAGTCCGCCATCTTGTGCGTTGGGTTCAAAGTCCGGACTCATGTGCGTCTTCGAATTCTTTCTCCATATTTTGTGTTCCGACGGGTCACCAATGTAAGGGTGTGTTTGTATAGCGGCAGGTAAATAAATGATGAATCCGACTTACGGTTGTAACGTCTATATTGTCCCAATCCACAATAATGACAACATACCGAAATAGCTTATAAGAAGGCACAGCAGGAGAAGAAGGTACACACACGCAATAGGAAGTTTAGATAAGCACAGAAATAGTCTTAAGCACAGAATACATGAAGCAGGAAAAAAAGTATACAAGCGGAAATGCGATTCGATAGCATAAATCTTAGTAAGTGCAGCGAGCGCTTCGCGTAGTAGTTAAGTTTCGACTGGTGGATAGATGCGCGAGCGCCGTGTTCGCGACTACATTCATACCGGTTCTCGGCCGGCGCAGCCGTAGGGAGACCGAAAGATCGACATTGATGTCGATATCGATATCGATAAACTAGTACACATCGCATATCGTTAGTGGTGATTTATGTAAGTGAAAATATGATTATTAAATAGGTTTAGGTAATTATAAATAGTGAAAATAATTATAAATAGAAATTAAACAAATATTATTGTGAATTAGGATAGTTTTGTATTTAATAATTGTAAATAAATATATTTAAGATATATGTCAATATTTATGAGTGTGACGAGTAAAAATGAACTAAGTGTAGGATGGATGCCTACAAAAGTAAGACTGTTTTCACTACATTTGAATAGGTCTGTAGATACCTACGATAATTTTTAACATTATAAAACAACGAAGACTAGTATTGCTTTATACTTTTTATTTCCCCTCCAAACTTTAATGGGGTTCCTTCATAGGTTTAATTACATTCAGATAGTTAACGTTTGAACAATAGTAAAGGGTCCAAATAAATAATTTCAATGATAATTTAAAAAAAATGGTATCTATCGATGCAAGGTTTGGCTAGCCTAATTCTCTTAATTATGTAAAGTACACACGGCCGCACGTCAGACTACCCCACTTTGACCTTGAAACCGCCTCTATTCCCTACGTAATAAAATGGTTTCGTAGTTCACATCGGTAACCAGACGTGCTGCCGACTGTACTTAATAATTATTTAAAAAATCATTAATGCTTGGCCCAGATACAGCGGAAAACATCAAACACTAACTAATCACAAAGTATGTTTTATTTTTTCATAGGGCGTATAAAGGCGTGTCGCGAGCAGTCGCATGCGCTGTTCTGCGTGCCATTAATCAAACAATTCAATTGAACTAACTGACACCGCTAATGGCTTAACATTAACATGATAGGCAAAATATAAAGTTTCCAATTAAACTTCTGTCAGTAGCCGAGATACTAGCTAAAGCTTAAGATAAGTAACGATTATTGCTGGATTACGTAATATGACACATGTCAATTTGTAATGTTATATATTCAACATTTCATAATTATAATATGGGTAAGTACTTAGGCTAGCTATGTCTGGAAATGTCCCAGCACACATAACTTAGGCATGAGGTTTTTACTATACAAATTCTTAAAAAAAATATTAATATTCACGTCCTTTGCTAAAACAAACCAGTCTAAAGAAACTGGTAATGAATATGTCACCAAACGGTTAATCGACAAGATTTATTCTGTAAAAAATAGTTCTTAATATTGGCGAGCAACGGTATGCCAGAACTAAAAAATTAGGCGTGTCCATATATCTTATAACTTCATCTAACGCATGAACTGCATTCCTTGTTAGCGTTATTTATAAACAAGAAATATAGTTGATTTTAAAATATTCTTATCCACAGGAAACTACCTAACTTACTTACTTAAAGCAAATGCAAGGTATACTTAGAAAGAGAAGAAAACTTATGATTCCTACTATTTGTTGTGCCGATTTAAGAGTGTGAACTTTTTTCTTTTTTTTTAGCATCATCAATTTTCAGGCAACCAGGGGCCTGGTTGCCTGAAAATTGCCATTAAGTTGTTTTTTTTTCGTAGAAAAGTACCTACAGCACATGCTACGATTGCATCAGACACCCGCTAAAACCCAACAAGGCAGTACAGAAACGTTGAACGATTTGAATGTAAATTAACGGTCAACACTTCTGCTCAACCAGGCAGTGCACCACGAAACGTTAAAAACTAGCTAACGTAATTAAAATACTCAGTGCGTCAGTGTGTCTATGTACGTAGCAGTTGGCACATATAACAGCTGGTTTTTGGGTGCGGTTGTTCTGTTTTTTTTTCAACATACTGCGCACACCTAAGTACGTTGCGTTCTTTATCGTATTAATATGCTGGTAGAGTTCACTGTCGATAAATAAATCTAAATCTTGCTTGCTCAGTGCAGCGTATGTCTGATCGCCGACAGCCGACGACATTGGCCTTATTTCGAACGGACGAATATTTTAGTCTCAATGGGTTTGCCAATTAAACTGTGTATCGGTGAGTTATAACCACACTTACCTAATGAATACATATCAAATAAAAAAAACTTGCAAAAGGTGCATATCCTATTTCGTCATCGTCAGTCAAATAAGTAGGTAAGTACTTAATAAGTTTTGATTGCTAACTAGATAAAAAGGGACACGTAAAACTGTATATAATAATGCGTAAAACACATAATTTAGCCCTTACAACACGTAGTATCTAATCCGTTCTCAGTCGTACAATAGAGTTTAGAACATTTATATGGGATTTATAATAATGAGTAGGTAAACATGGGTAACGTGGCTTGTGTAAGCTAGCTGATTTGAATACAATTGGTATTTAAGACACTTTTAATTGGAGCGATAATGTGTTAATCACAGACAAACGGCTGTGTAACTTAACTTGATTAAAAAGCAGCTTATTTATAGGCAGACGTTTGACTGCAATCTCTCCTGGTGGTAAGTGACGATGCGGCTGAAGATGGGTCATGATGTCTGACTAGTAACAGCCTATTCACTCTTTTCTGAACTGAATCCAGATCAAATTTTCTGAAACACTTCAGCCGGCAACCCACTCCCTAGCCGAACGCAAGAGGAACGTAGATTTAAAACGTTTGGTGCGCTAGTGGTATGTGAACGACAGGGACAACGGGTGGTAACCCCGCCTGCGTCTTATGTCCTGATACTAAAATGGGGCCGGTGGACTCATTTGTAATTACTTCGCACACTCGCCGAAATGTAGCCAGTAGAACACTGAAAGACAGGCCACCTTACGCCTATGTTCGAGGCTTTGCAGCTTATTTTTACAGAGTTCAGTGTCCCCAATAATTCATATTGCTCTTTTTTCCATCGAGTCTAATGCAGCCAGTTTGTGTTTGGCAGATCCATCCCAAAGGTGGCGGCATTACTCCATACAAGATTGAACTTGAGCTTGACTGAGTTGTAGAAGCTGCCTTGAAGTGAAGTACCGTCTGACCATAAAGAAGACTCCAAGTTTTCTAGCCACAGTTTATGCTATGGACACTGAAATTCAAATAAGAGGACAATTGGATACCTAGAAACTGCAAGTTATCGGCGAAGGTGACAGGTACACCTTGGAAAGTCGAAGCCAGATTAAAATGGCTCCGTTTAGTGGAGAATAAACACGCTTGCGTTTTGGTGCCATCGAACGTCACTAGATTGTGTTCATCTTAATCAGATATTGCCTTGAGAGTTCCGTTTAGCGTTCTAGACTTGTATTATTATTTATTCTGTGATTCTAGCATGGGCTACCGTTATCATCACTCCTGGCTCCCGCTCTATAGAAATATCTTTCGACAACTGTGCTCTCAGAGCACAGTTCATATGCAACAGGACAAGGGTTGCCGATAGCTCAGTTCCCTGAGCAACCCTGGTATTAATGACCAGAAGATCCGACGAGTATCTTTCTAGATCTACTCGTATTGATCGTTCGCTCAGGAAGTCAGAAATCCACGTGCAGAGGCCAGCAGGAATACCATAAGAAGGGAGCTTACTTACGAGGCTTGCATGCCAAAGTTTCGAAATTTTTCAAGTAACATAATATGCATTGGATATCATCAAATAAATAGTAATAACTACTATTATTAATATTTATATGTAATTTTCTGAGTATCTACTAAGTACTGAGTATCTACTAAAACGACTTTTATAGTTACATGTATTTTGTTTCTTGAAAGAGATATAACGCCAAAATTACACTTACTAACAAATTTCACAAATTAAATGCCTATTAACTCATGTATATTTCATTCGGGTAATGTATGCATAAGTATTAGTTATATGCTTATCAGTGGACAACTTTAGGATCTATGAGCAGTCATGTCAAGTTATAATAAAAATAAATAAAACAAGCTTGATAATTCGTGACATCGATAGGTATAGGGAACACTTACTTATCGTTAAATTTCTTTCCAATCGTCGAGGTCGATCTAAGATTTGACTAAGGTATCTAAGTGTATACTACGTTTTGAAATAAGTATATCGAAGTCATCTGTTTTTTCATTGTTTTATTTTTTTATTGTAGGCTTTGTACTGTTTTTGAAAGATACTTTGGCAGGTCCTCTCTTTTGACTCTAACGATCTAATTTGTAGTAGTTTGATTAGTAGAACTAATAGACTACAGGCCAGTAAATTTTGATTTTCTCAAAAAAAAATACCGACTTTGTGGCGCACCATTTTTTTACGGCACTACGCGCTTTCTTGTTATTTTTCATGGATCTATTGATGGTAAAAATGCCGTACAAAAATATATGACCAAAATGTACTTAAAGAATAAGTACACTTTTGAATTCTTACCAGCACACAGTTGGACAGCTTACAAGTGACAGCATAGTGCTGCATCTTATTATTTTATGCTCTTATATCGTCCTATATACGTCACCTGGTGGTTAATATGACCCATCCATTTTGGACATGGGCCTGTAGTCTTTAACTCTTAGCCGTTTTACAGATGAAGCTCACAAACGTTTGTGTTATTTTAGACGGAATGAATTATTTATTCTAGTCAGTATAGTGGCGATGTCAACTAAGCAATAATATATTACTCGGCTAACGATGGTCATTGACGTGCATCATGTTTTTGTGGTGCAGCGGCGTGTTTAAAGTTAAAGCTTGGTGCAAAAACTTAATGCGGCCCGCCATCGCTGCGCTGTGTGTAGGTAATCAGTTGCGCTTAGCTGCTGGTCACATCAATGATAGTTCTAAAATACGTTTTGATTACCCAAATTAAGAAATCCTTCTCGTAATGAAAGTATCGAACTAAATTTTAGGCCATAGCAGCACAGATAAAAATAATTAGTAGGTGTTAAAAAAAACACAATCCCGCTATTTTCCGTAAAGTGCATGAAAAAAGTATGGGCACCTCCATGTGGCCTATGTTACAGATTTGACTTTCGTATTTATAATTTTAAATATATTTAATAAAAATAAAGTATAATATAGTAATAAAAGACTAGATATAGTTATTTGGCTGTGGAAATAAATAACAAACTGTGGTCGAAAATATTATGACAAAGTTATAGTTACATTGACATTGTTTTACGAAAATAAAAACGCATTATCGAAACGGGTTGTTATGGTTAATTATGCATTGGATGTGGTTCTGGTCTTGCCCATGGCTTACAGCTTTAGTATATTTTCGTGGCCTGTTATTATAGGCCTGTCATTATCGAAAGTTTTGTTAGTAGGTCTTTTAGTCTTTGACTGGACTCTAAGTCTATTTATCAAGGTTAGAAAAGTTAAAATCTTGTTGCATGATGGGTTACGTAAATCACTGCCAAGACAAGTCAAACAAAGCGCTACCTACCTTTTCTCGGAGCCCTTCGTCGTTTTTTCAACCCTCATAGCTCGAGTTTGGATTATACAAGATATGATATAAATTCGATTCGCGAAATATGATGTCAATAGCAGACTTATTAAACATATAAAGTTTAAATCGCATAGCTTTAATAGTTTATATTTGATTGATATCTAAAAATTCCCGATTTCGTCACTTACTCACCCACTGATGAAAATATTTTAACTAAGGTATACAGCTTGTAAAATTAGGGCTTGTAGAGTTAGAAGCTTGGCTCTACATAAGATCTGATATTTTTTGACGGTCTTGTCTTGGCAACATTTTACCTACATAAAAATGTTGTTGGTGAGATATTACCTACTCGTGAAGATTAACGCCTCGCACAGTTAAACGTTTCAAAGACTCAATCTGATCTACCTACATAGGTAAATCTTCTCGATACAGTTGTCAGTAGCAATAACAAATCACTATACAGGGAGGTATGTAGAGCTGTACTAAACAGTACCTGAAGAAGTCGTGCCACGCACCGTCTGAGTCATCATGAAATCAACCTTAAAAATTCACACCAAATAACGTTAATTGGAAGCTTAAAGTGGGCACTTGCCCATTAACCATTTACAGTTCGATGTAAAATTCTTGTTTTACATCCGCTCTGGTTATCCGATAGCCGTGAGAATGTGACCTTCGGCCGGTGACATGCACAAAAATATTTATCAATCGGATATTGTGCAAGGGTCATGCGACACTGAGCTAAGACACCACTCGTGTTGCCTACTAGAACAGTCATGCATGGATAATTAAGAATTGTCAAGGTCGTTTGGGAAAGAATAATAAGGTTTTTGGATTCGACGTCCGCGATTAATTATTAATTATAGCCAATTCTATATTATGGCCATAAACAAAATCAAAACTTAGATGTTAGAGGTACGGCCAAAATGCTGGCGGTTAACTGGCGAATATTCCGTGGAAAATTACATCACTTCAAATAATCAGTCTAAATGATGATGAAGATAGTGATTGTTATTTTTAAGTAAGATACTAAGTTCTAAGAATTATACTTTTAGCTAAAAAGCAAAGCGAAAATCAAAAAACTAGGCAAATAAAGAAAACAGGCTTTATCATTTTGTTTATCTCTGGAATTTTAGGAACACCTGCGAAGCCATTTTTTCCATCCGGCAACTCCAGAAAAAAAGTCGAGAACAAAGCCAACCTTTGTATATGTGCTTTGTGGACTTGGAGAAGGCATTTGACTGCGTTCCGCGGGAAGCTCTTTGGACCTTATTGGCTAAATTAGTTTGTCCTAAGAAGTTTGTTCGAATGATTCGTCTTCTTCACGACGAAATGACCTGCTGTGTGACCTACAATGGTGATCAGTCAGAGTTCTTTTCAGTAAGTTGTGGTGTCAAACAAGGTTGTGTGCTTGCACCGACACTGTTTGCACTTTATTTTTCTGTCGTTGTTAGTGAAGCACTCGAACAAACTTCTGCTGGAATCAAAATACGTTCGGACTGATGGGGGACTATTTAACCTGGTCAGATTAAGAGCTCATACTAAGGTGTCACACGCAGTAATAACAGAGATCATGTACGCGGATGATCTGTGTTTTGTAGCAGACTCCCCACTAGAGCTGCAAAACCTGATTACAAACCTTCAGGTTGTCTGTTGCCGTTTCGGTCTCAAAATCAGTGTTCAGAAGACTGAGGTTATGGCAATAGACTCTCTTGGAGCTACAGAACCTATCAAGATGTATATTGGCGATACTGAGCTGAAGCAGGTGGAAAAATTAAAGTACCTGGGAAGCACTATAACATCAAAGGGCGACCTTGATGCCGAAATAAATCATCGCATAGGCGCTGCATCAGCTGCTTTCGATAAACTACGAGCCAAGGTCCTACACTCATATGATTTGAAGCTCTCGACCAAAATCTCTGTTTATAAGGCCATAGTTCTCCCAAATTTGTTATACTCTTCTGAGACATGGGTCCTCTATAGGAAACACATACGGACGCTAGACAAGTTCCATCTAAGGTGCTTACGAGACATTCTTAACATCAAATGGTCGGACCGGGTTAGAAATACCGAAGTGCTCCGACGCGCAAATGTCTACGGCATAGAAGCGTACTTGATGCGGCGACAGCTCCGATGGTGTGGACACATCTAACGGATGGATGACGATAGGGTGGCCCAACGCATCTTCTTTTCTGAACTCCAGAACGGCAGGCGGAAACAAGGCGGCTAGTTCTTACGCTTCAAAGATGTTCAGAAAAGACACTTTAAAAGGTGCAATAGTGATCCCCAGAAATGGGAGGAAAAGGCAGGTGGACGCCCTGAATGGAGGACCTTGGTAAAGAGCAAAGTTTATGACTTTGAAGAGCAGAGGAAATCCAAACTGGATTCCAAACGAGATGCTCTAAAGGCTAAACCACCAGCAGCCATATGTTATAATCATGTCGGCGGTATCCTCACGTGCAGCCTTTGCCCGCGCACGTTCACTAGTAAGATTGGATACTGTTGCCATCAAAGGGCACATGCGAGAGCTGATGATCCTAGCTCTTCCACAAATAATTAATCGGTAGCAGTCACCGTAGCCGAAATCAGCTGGGTAGTATATATGTATCTCTGGAATATTCTAAAGATTATTTATTTCGTAGACTGGCCAACTGGTTTTATTTTAGGTTTACCTTTTGTGTGCCATAAATACAAGTATAATTACTCACTGTATATTTATGAATAATAGATAATTCGCTGACATGATCGAGATTGATAAATGGTTAATAGTTTCCCAACCAGTCTGTATCGTGGTAACAAGCTTTTGATCCAATTACCCCAGTAAGTAATGCTTACGTGTATGTATGCAGCCACTTAGGTATTGTAAGCATTCACAATCAATCTCATATATTTACCGTAGTATGTATTGATTTAGTGATGTATGCATTACGTATAGATTTCGGTAAATTATAATAATATATTACAGACATTGATCATGCAGGTATCTTATCTAAAGGTATTGAAGTCAAAGCAATCTAAAGGTGTAAACACACACACAAATTATGCAACTCATTGTCATTAATTTAAAGCTATCAATACTCAAACAGAGTTTCATATTATTAAAAGACAAGAATAAAGCCAATTAAAATTCATCCACTCATCCATTCATCCACATGAAAAGTCGACCCAAGTAAATAATATTGACATTACCACTGGTTGACTGGTAAAAAATGCCTTAAGGCATTAAGTCCGCCATTTGTACTACTCTGTATGTGCAATAAAGAATAAATAAATAAATAAATAAAATTAGATTCGTCAAGAGTTCAAAATATATAAAAGTTTTAAAAACTCGTTCAGAATCCAATACTTTACAGTAAGTGCTGCGCACGCGACACATTTTTACGTGCCTCACGTTTATTTGTCGCAATCTTTACACTAATTATCGCATTATGAAAAACTTCGACGTCTTGTTGGAGCGAGATTATTGCCGGCGAAAATGAAATATGCAATTATAATCACCTATTGCAGCATGCGAGCTTATTTTACAACTATTTTAGACAAAAAACTCATTAATTGTAGACCTCATAGTGAGTTATGTATGTGAATTCGAGCTTAGATAAAACATTTTAACAATTTTAATGTTTAAGAAATAAGAGCAGTATTTCCGATCAATTTCCTACCACGTTATTTTTAATTTGCGTTTAGCAACGATAAGTTCGAATTACACTTAATTCATTTTAGCTATTGCAAAATTATCTCACATCCGAAATGTTATACGGTACGTGTTGAAATACATGTTTCTAATACATTTTGGTTGCGCTTAAAAGCCGGGCCAAACGTAGAGGCATATAAATCCTTGCTACCCAATTTATTGTGGAGACTAATCTAGATATGTGATTGCTTTGTGGGTTGGCTCTCGACGTGGAGTTACAACTTGTGCCTATGTGTCCATTTATTTTATTAAAGCACATGCACAGACATGTAAACGTGTTTATCGTAACGTAATTTAAATTAGTAAAAAAAGGAGGGCACGTCGAGACAGATATTGTAACAACGATTAAATTTTCTTCATGAATCACACATTGTGTAGGTATTTGCATGCAAGTAGGTATGAAGGTACAAGTCCGTAAGCGACCACAGACTGCAACTACAGGCCGCGCTGTACAAGTTTTTTTTTTTAAAAAGAAACATTTAGTGTAGCTGCGGTCAGATACTGCAAACACTGAAGACATCTTTCTATGAATCTCTTCTTTCTATGAAACAGTGCAGATTGCGGATGCAGCCTGCGGTCGCTTGCGGACTAGTATCTATCTAAATAGACAAGTTTTGAAATGTAAGTTTACCCTAACCTACCCTGTTCCTACTTTTGGATTTTGATCCCCTATTAAAGAGCACATATAACTTTAAGTCATGCATTACTTTGAAATATTTAGACGGATATACCTCTACATTATAGGTAGTATTGTTTTTATTCAATGTCTTAATACATAAACCCGTAATATTGTAAATAAGTTTCAAACGCCATTATCATATTTTACATGATCTTGATTGCTCCAATGGTAGTCTGTCTAGTATAAATAAAGTTTACCTACTTAGTCTCTGTCTGAACTACCTACCCCCTTACTAATAATGATTTTGACATGGCTAAAGCACTTGATATTGCAATATGAGACAGTTAGTTTTGAATTTATGACAGGTAGGTGGCATTTTTACGACATAAAATTTTTCGCTCACAAAAATTGATCGACTGTGTTATCCGGTGGGACTGGAAACTACGAAGAAGAGTCCCCACGACCAGGCCTGTGTATCTCCCCGCGTAGGTAGCAAAAACGTACCTACGCGCGGCGACCCTTACTTAGGGGCTAAAACAAGTTGCGTGTCGCTACCGGCCAGCGACACGCTCGCGCGTTTTATTCACCGGCGGCCGCGGCTACGATGCTGGCTGGACGAGAATGAATAAAGTACTAGAAAGAGGCGCTAGATGGCGTTAGAAGCTCGTCGTAGCAGTCAACCCTATCGCGTCGCGTGATATTACGTCACTGAATAGGTTTAGTGTATTATGAATCATATTCCAGAGTAATAAGTATGAAATTATCTTGCAATGGATTTTTGTAGGTGTCTACACGAAAATGTCCTTGACTCTGAGGCGAACTAAATTATGCCATATTGTTGACAACATTGAGTAGACATTTCTTTGAATACAATTGCTAAGTCATACTTCTGTACGAAGTACTAGTACTTATTCTGTGCCACGACTCCAAACGAGTCGAAACTTGCAAACAAATTGCTTAAGTTATAAAAATAACCAGATAGGTGACATGTCATAGTGGATACAAACATTACAAATTAGCCGTCTCACATTTTTTTTTATCAATGTCAAAATCATTATTAGTGAGGGCTGTATTTAAAATCATATTTAGTTGCTTTTCGCCTACCCGAATCTAATTTTATACGTGTATTTTATATTTCCTAACCCTTGGATTTAACCTGACAATTGAGTTATTTCGACAAAACTCAGAAGTCAGAACTACAAATAATACTTTTAAAAACTACTAGAATAAAATTAATAAGTTTAGTCACGTACATACCAGCAATTGTGGGTGAAAAAAAACGTAACACCAAATATATTTTTTTAATTATCTGTGTCCTCAGTATATGTTTGACAAGATATTTCACAAGTAAGATGTACACAGTGGCCTTGAGATGTTTTGATTTAATGTAGCCTAGGTACTCGTAGAGCTGGCAATGAACAGCCGGACCTCAATATTATCTGCACTTAATTTTATTGTAAGCAATTCGAGTAGGTACTAATTAATTACACATGTTATTACATTATCCTGTCTGTAATTACAAGGTTTGCTGTTTATATTATGGTCCGAATTATATAATATCTAATTAATAATTACTAAGTAAATGTAGAATGCTGAAAAGGTTATTAATTTATTATAGTCGCCGAAAGACGCAAACGAACTTGGCGGACTATAAAGCTTCTTTAAACTGTCGTCAAATATCTAGGGTACTAATTTATTTGCAGTCCTTGAGAACTTTCAGATTAAAAATGTATGCAATAGATAAACGGATCATTAAATACACGCCTACGTACTTATAACCTACTTGCTACACCATATGGGCCATGCTTGTTAGTTATGTTAGTATCATTTATAACAAACAGATAGTTTGCCGGTCACTTTACCGCTTATTCCATGGATGATTAATTGTCCTAAATCTGCCTTTATATGTTAAGTTTATGGTGCCTATTAACATATGCCTTGCTCTAAAAGTGATTGATGATGTGATATACTGACCATGATACTGTTCATGAATAACTTGAACATTTTGACACCAATAAACTCAACAAATTGGGCAACTGTTCAACAGTTTATTATAACAAATTAGACTCGTAAGTAATTAGTTCACTGATAAAAATGGAAATCTTTATTCTTACTGATAGAATGAATTAAGTATAAATTAACATGAAATTCGGATGAGCCAATTATTTAATGTTAACTTTTTAGTAGATACCAATATTATGTAAAGTCCATTACAGTGATCTAATACTGCAATTTGTAACCGCGCTTACGAATTTTTGGTTGCATATTATTGGCCATTTGTCTTTTTCCACTTTTTTTCCATAATCGAGACTTATGTTTTAAACCGCAAGCAATCGGTACGAACTGCGCTAAATTTTATTATAATCTTAATTGTTATTATCTACAAATATGTGTATTTATTACGATTTCATAAGAAACTCTCAGTACTATAAGATGACATAGGGGTGTAGTCTTACATTTATTGTCTCAAATATCGACAAAGTAAAATATATAAATAAAATTACTTAGTTAAGTTTATATAAGACACGGGTAAGGAGCAACATTTGAAGGCATTTTGAACATGTTTTATTCGCACATTGATTTGACTTGCACATGGTGCCAAGATCCAGATACAACTCTAACATACCGTCCACAAATTAGTTAACTGATTAATATTTATGCCGCTCCAAAATAAATCAACTAGTATGCGGCTAGTGGTTAAATGTTGACGAGAAATGCTTACCCTAACAACTCTGACGGTCTAATTGCAATAGTTACTGCGAGTTATGAGTTAAAATAAACTTAATTGCTTAATTTATAAATATTATATGCTTGTGTTATGGTTACTTGCCTTACAACTCAATCAGATATAGGTATTATGACAGTCACACTTGTAAGACATTTTTCGTAGGCTGATCAAAAAAAAAATTAGTGAAACCAACATCAAATTTGACTTTTACATCATGTCCTAAGTAGGTACCTAGTGTTAGTAGCCCACACCCAGAAACAACACATTAGTATTTGGCCTACTTAAAACATGGCTAGTCTTACTACTAACATTTTATACTTGCTGTAGTGTACGGAGTACGGACTTATGTTTATGTGTTGGGTTGATCTAACTAATATTTCACGTTAGGTAATGTTGTCAAATTATTTGCTAACCCAAAACCAAGGATGAATCAAAGATTGATTTAATTAATAAGTAGTAGGTATATACGTTTTATTTATTACTTACGTAAAACATCAACACAGCTTTTCCACTTCAATCGGACAACTGACTGTGACTTGTGACTGTACACTGAAAAAAATTATTGGTTAGCAGTAACCAAAATTTAGCATACTAGTAGCCAAATTCAGTGACTTGCGAACTTCTGTATTATTAGTAACAAACAAGTTTTGTTACTGATAGCCAAAAGATTGTTTATATTTAACAAACATTTACTTCCCTACAACGAAACCTTCAACTAACAAAACTAGTTTGGTTGTACCCTTTTTTCAGTGTAGGTACCTAAATCTCAATGTATACTATTGAAAACCTTAGATAAAATTCATCCAAACTGAAAGCACATAAACCTAAGTAATATTTGCGTAGTACTTAGAACTGTGGTCTTAACAACTTTCCCTGTGTCTTATTTAGGCGAAAGATATTGTCTAAACTTGCTTTTCGATGATAAAAAGTCCTAAAATTCTTTAGCGCAATATTATAAAATAGCCTTTAAGTCTTCATGGACACTAGTCATCGAGCAAAATATTGTAGTGTTTTGGAAATATATTGTTTCGTTTTGGACTAATTTCCGATATTCGATATTGCTCTGAAATTGATAAAATCGTCTACCGCTAGAAGTAAATACTTAATGTATCCGAGTATTAATATCATTTGCATAGTAGGCCAAAATGGTCATAAACGCACAAAACACCAGCTAACGTTTAATAAAGCATCATTAAAGCTAACATGTGTGCTTGAAGGGCGTTGCGTGCGCAGGAGTGCTCACGTGAAAAGCAGTAAGTGGATCATAGAAGCTCCGGCGAGTGATGTGAAGGTCGTGCGCACTGGGCGGGGATGTAGCGGAGCATGCCTTTCTTGCAGCAGAATGTGTATTTAAATACAAATTCCTTGATGATATTGCTCGGCAGTTTTGGAATTTTAGTAATTTGATTGCTGTGTTCTCCGATTACAGAAAAGTGCTATAAGAATATCTGAAAGTATTTTTTTTTTCAAACTAAATTATCGTGTTTCCGGATTTTAAAAATCTGCCGGCAAGCGTCTATAATAAAACGAATACACGGCAATGTAACAATTTTACTAGATATTTTTTTAACCAAAATTGTATCTAAAATTAATCAAGTTTTTCACAGAATACGATAATATTTTAACAAAAACGAGTTAAGTAAGGTAGCTTTAATTTTAATAAAACTGTAAAACAAAATCGTGATATCGAAATCCGGGTTTCAAAGGCAACAATTGCGATATAAAAATAAACAGCCAATTATTCGTGAAGTTCTAATTACTGCGGATTGTAACCATCGTTGGTATAGTTGCAAAGGGTCAATTATGTTGGCTATTTCGCACTGCTAAAGTCTTAATCGATTTGATCTTGCCACTGATTGCAGTCGCTATGTTATTCTCTTTGGAAGAGAATTTAGTCTGAGCATGTCTGCAGTCTGAGTGTTTGTGCTCGGAGCACTTACGGGTGTGTCCACACTTGCATGGTGATTGTTAGGAACTCCTTTTAAGTAAGTATTTAAAAACTGCGGGGGTACCAAAGTCAAATATAATAAAAAATCTTTATTCAAGATCAGTAATGAAGATTTATTCCATACCATACCAGAAATGTTTGAGAGTTTAGGCAGTGGATTACACGTGGAGGGCGACAATGATAGGTGGAAAATTAGTCAGGTCTGAGCACTTATAGCTAGGTACTTGCCACATCAGCTTTCCAGGTTTAGGTATCACTTCACAGGCCACAATCACTCGAAATGTCTGTAAGGAGCTTCACAGGATACACACGCGGCGAAAGCGCTCTGGTCGGTCTAGTACATGTGTCATAGGTAACGTCTCGATGTCGACTCTTCATTACTGATCTTGAATAGCAGAAACTGACAAGAGCAGAAATCATGAATAAATATCTATTTATATTACAAAATAAAATAGAACATAAGATACGAATTTGGTGTTCTGATTTAAGCATTATAAGTAACCTAAGCTTAGATGAATCAATCTAAGAGTAATCATTAACATGTTATATATTACTTAAATTAAAGGTAAGTGCATTTTGTTAACAACGCATGTTCATTTATTTTTTGTTAGATCGCTCTACATACGTGAGAATTCAGCCTTATTCCAGAAGAGTCGGTGCCTGCTTTGCGCAACTAACCTCTTAAGCTGATATCATATATAAATTACGAACATTAACGATATCATCAACGACCTTGTACTACTTTATGTAGATCAGAAGTACATCTCTAATAAAAACTACAATTGTATTATTGTTATGTAAGGTTCTCAAAGCAATATTTGAAAAGGTGAATATAGATTGCCAATCGTCAAAAAGTTTGGTATTAGTGTTTAAGTGCTAGCTTACATTAACAACAGTAGGTAAGTACCTATCTGTGTACATACATGTTGGTCCAAAAGGTGACGTCCAAAATTTTTTTTTGGATTCCTTACATCCTGGGCTATCCAAATATACTCGAAAACTAAGAAAAATCGGGCAACATATATAGGGTATATTTGGATAGCCCTGGATGTAAGGAATCCAAAAATAATTTTTGAACGTCACCTTTTGGACCAACCCTGTATACGTTGACTGACATGCCTGCATAGTATGTATTCTTTGCGGCATGTGTAATATTTGTTAAACAAAATGTCTTGGAACTAGCTATTTGATGCGGGTGTCTTTTGATTTCTCTAATCTAGTCCTAATTTTATTTGGCCGCACCGTATTGGTTTAACCTTTTAACGCACAGTTATTGTCTAGGCTAACAGTCAAGTCAAAGTCAAAGTCAAAAATAATTTATTCAATTTGGGACAGAAAATGCCACTTATGAACGTCAAAAATTTAAAAATCAGTACAATATTGACCCTTAGGGTGCCCGAACATGTCTCCTTATCTTTTGGGCCCTACTAGTGCTTCGAGACAAAACACAGACAATCAGGCAAGTGCTGAGAAGAAGCACCGGAACAAACTCAGTCACCACTAGCTGCCATAAAATAGTGAAAAAAAAAATACAATAAAAAGGTAGGTACATCAGTTTGGTGCAGGCTGGACTGTCCATACATTGTCGTCATCAAGATAGTCTTGAATTTTATAATACCCTTTAGACATGATGGTAGTTTTGACATGCGACTTAAACCTATTAATAGGTAGTTCGACAAAATTGTGTGGTATATTGTTAAAAAATTTAATACAATTTCCCAAAAGTGAATTAATTGTTTTGGCCAATCTAAAGTCTGGGACGACAAGTTTGTTTCTGTTTCTTGTATTATAAGAATGAATATCACTTTTTTTCGTGAAAAGATCTAAATTTTTGCGTACGTACATGATATTATCAAAAATGTATTGAGAGGCCACAGTAAGTAAGTATATTAATTTCCTTAAAGAGTTCTCTCAGGGATTCGCGCGGACTCAGTTTGTAAATGGCACGAATGGCTCTTTTCTGTAAGATAAAAATGATATTGATGTCCGCAGCGGTAACATTAAATGTGTAACAGCGCACAATAGAAGACCATAAGACATAATACTGTGAAAGTAACTAAAATAAACAAGCCTTGCCGTTTCAACGTTAGTAAGATGTCTTATTTTTCTAACAGCAAAGGCAGCTGAAGCAAGTCTCCCAGCCAGAGTGTCAACATGTGGTCCCCATTGCAACCTCGAATCCAATGTTATGCCCAGAAACACAGTGGAGTTAGATAGATCTAGTTTCTCACCATTTAGTAAAATTTATGTGTGACAGTTGTTTCCGTATTAAAAATTAGTCTAAAATTCATAGAACTTTCAGAAATTCTGGTACTAAATGCACTACAACCTATGAGCAGCATTCGCCTGCTGCCCATGGCTAACAAAGGTCTGACCTACCGCGCGATGGGAGAAAAGCAAATCCTATGCATGCTGCATGCTTACTGGCTTGCATGTTCGCTTGCTCGTATGTTTGATTGCATAGTCACTTGCTCGGATGTTTTCTTGCATGTATGCTTGCTTGCATGTTTGCATGCTGGCATACACGCATGTTTGTTTGCTTGCTTTGTGTTGCACCAACCTTTTTTTTCTTTTTTTCTATTATGCATACTCTTGCTTTAAAAGTACGAATCATAATTTATTTTCCGCCTTATGTCGTATTTGGTATGTTAAAATACGGCAATAAAAAGTTAGGTGAAGTGAAAATAGGTTAAACACATTTCATCATCATTGGCCTTTTCCGTCTATCACATGTACGATTTTTACAGTTGGTGCAGTTAGACATCTCCTTTGATAGATGTGTAAGCCTATGAGTGAGCGACATGATTTTCCACATGTTACCCAGATGTAGGTTCCCGAAGGGGGCGCTCTGCGTCCATCTCGCCTCTCTGGCGCCTCTCTTCTGTAAGCCAGTTTAGCGAGCCAGGAGTTATCGTGTGCTTTTCACCCATCCTTCACAATTTTACGCCAAATGTCTCTCTTTAAACATATTAAAGATGAGTGAAAATCATGAATTAAAAATATAGCTGTATGATAATGATACTTAGGTGTACTTTACCTCAGCAGCCAGCCTCGGTGAAAGATGAATTAAATAACGTTATTTTATGATGCTTTAAGAAACCTCGAAAACTGATGAGTCTACTGGACGCAATAAGTTTTAATTTTAAAAATCCTTTCTTACTTAAGCACTATCTTGATGAACACGGATTACGTAATACAGTAAGGCTGTTTGTTTTCAGTATAATTATAGTTTGCCAGACAAGTACGAGTACCTAATGATTAACATGTCAATGTGGATAATTGAACTGGGCTGGGTATTCGAGTCTTAGCTTAATTAATGATTTCATGATAATATTTTGTAGCTTTTTTGACAGATTTATAAGAGCACATATGATATGAGAATTGAAATAAGATAAACTTAAGTTACATTTGTAAAATACATGATAAGCGTTAATAATTTTATTTTATACCTATTTATTCATTTATCGATTTTCATTTAAATTATATAAATACTTATAAAAACTGATGCTGTGTTATTATCCAGAAATCATTGATCATTCCTTACTTGATCTTGATAAAGAATTGATTTTATTTAAATCATGATGGTTTGGTCATTTTCAAGGTTGCCTTTTGGGCCACTTCAGTCAGCAAGCTACCAGCCAAATATCTCAATACTGACTACCAAAATCGGTCCAATTAATCAGTGTCAACGTACTTGACCGTATTAACCCGTCGCGTTACTTCGTGTTAACGCGTGCGCGGGCGCGGCCGGTGGGCGGCTTGCTCAAGCGCGGTCACGCGCTGGGCGGCGGGGCTGGGCCCTAATGACGTGCACGTGTTAACTGTTACATACTCACTACATCAACCTACCTACCACATAACAACCAATATGGCAATAGAAATTGAATTTTACTGCGTTCGACGTAAAAAAAAAATTTTTAAATTTAACTAGGGTAGGTTGGCACGCTGTTGTGTGTATTCTTTCTGTACAAATACTTGAGCGATGACTATGCGCGTACTTACCTGATTTGTGATCAAGTTTAAAGAGGATATGTAAAGATGTTCATATGTTTTCAGGGTCTGGAGGTAATCTGTCAATATTTTTGTTTTTTATTGTTTTATTTTTGAGTAAGCAGCAACCATATTTTTTTTAGTTTAGTTGCCTTTCGAATATTATGTTCTATCTTACCTGAATCTCATAATATAAAGTACTACTTACCTCAGTCCAGCGGCAACTTAATCGCAAGTTAAAAAAAACATCTTAGATTTATCTTGTTACGTTTAAATCTTGCAAGTGGTCATAAATCTAAAAATATTTAGATACATACTGATTACCATCGACCTCAACGCCTCGTTAATTATTTGAATGAATGGGTATTATAATCGTAACTGTAATGGCTATTCTCTCTTTAAAAGAACTAGGATTGCATTGGAGATTGGGTTAATACAAGCTGTATATATAATCCAAAGAATCAAATCTATTTCACCCTAACAAAAGTACCTAATGAACTTGGATAATTAGTTAAAATTAGTAAACTTTTGTTTGTAGACTATTATCTAATCTTAATTCTTCATAACCAAAGTCCAAATCTTTGTTCTTACATGCGCATTGTAAGTATGTAATACGTAGAGAGTTTTGATGAATACATTCGCTCTTGAACTGTGGCGCAACCGTATTATGTGTAATGCAAATCGTAGCGAGTAATTGAGCGCATGTTTCAGCTCAGATTGTATCGTGCATTATTCTGGTTCAAGATGGATCATCGATACGACTCGATCACGACTGGCACAGCGCAAATAGAAAAGCCAGCTGTTGCCACAAAAAATATATGAAGACTAGCTGTAGCTGGCATGCGTTGCTATAGCTACGTAAGTATAGATTGTTTAGGCTAGGACGCGGCCGTCTCCAGAACATCTTACCAGAGTTTCATCAAAATCTGATCAATGGTCTCGTAACCTATAGTACCTATCTTAGGTTTTAACAGTATTATGTATTTATTATATTATGCACATACGTAGAGATAAGGTAAGTTCTATTTTAATTTGCTCTACTTATAAATATTTTATATGCTACGTCCGCCAAATACAATCTATATTTAAACATCAATCCTGATCTAAAGAACATTCATCCAAGGTTACTAGCAGCTACCTTTCTGAATGTAAAGAAATAAAAAAAAAAATTTAGTACCAAAAATAATTATTTAGTACATAACAAGCAGAAATCTGTATGCATAGGGTTTTAACCTTCTGCAACTGAGGTGGTAGTCCCACAGACACCACTAATCAGAAACTTTGTAATTTTATCGTCGTTGTTGACGTTGCGACTTTCGCGATTGACAGCTTTGGATGACTAGTCATGTGTGTTTTTAAAAAAAGTGTCTACGAGACTACTATCTCAGCATTACTGTTTGTTATTTTATGTTCCTGTGATTTCTATGAAAAAATAAATTTTTAAAGCTTATATTATAAGCGTAAGTAGTGCAAATGATTGAAGATCTTAAACATTAAAGTTTCAAGAAAGCTGCCAATACCACCTCCATGCCTTGCACTTTGGTTTCCGTGATATCACTATCTATGAGGTTCCGGGGTTCAATCGCCGGTCTGATCAATACATCAAACCATCTTATATAATTTCGGGTCTGGGTAATATGGTATGTAACACTGTTGCTGCTGTACTGATTATCATAATACAAGTGATTTAGCAACTTTCTTTGGAATCGTGTGAAAAGAGAGCACTGCCTGTTTTCTTTATTTATGCTGTGCTAAACCACAGCTGTCAAAATAACAGCCAAGCCAGGGCCGGTCTGGTAAGTACCTACGTGCCGATTCATTGATCAGATAACTCATTCGCTTTTACTACTGCCCCGCGGATAACATCTAATTCTTATTCGGTAAATAGCAACCTTGCCATGTTTCTGACTATTGATAAATGGAGCGGCCGTTGGAGCTATGACAAATTGGTATAGGTCATTAACGGTGGGTTAGTTAATTTATTGTGTAAGGAACTAATTGACCTCTGCATATCCACTTTGAAATGTTCGGATACCTAATTACTTTGTGTTAATTTCAGGTATTCAAGGTTTTTTAAATAATTGTCGACTAAACATTTAATTTATTGTGCATATCACTTTTACATGACTTTGCACTTACGTAACTTTACCTATAGATCACTAGTAATTTATATAAATATCCCTAATCCAGTGAGGTTGCCGATATTATACATTTAAATAATAATTGAGTGTATGATAATATATATATTATACATTAATAATTATATTTATTTAATTATATATATTATAGATAAAATAAATTTTCTATACAATCACACCAATTTCCTAACTCTTAACAAAGCGTGGTAGGCAGTAGCCTAGCACCAAGCCAAGCACGTATTTCTATTATCCTAGTTCAAGTATGAACTAGGATAATAGAAATACGTGCTTTTTAGTACGTGACTGTTCGTGCAGGCTGATCCATCACACATATGTAATTTTGCCCATTGCATGATTAAAAATCCCTTTACCGCTGATTTAGTAATCCAGAACGCGCACCTCTTCACTACAACTACCTAAATCTCTAAAGGAACAGGCAAATATGACAAGTGGTACCTATTTCTTTTGTATGTGTAAAGTAAAAATATTATGTAGGAACTAGGTAGGTTACGTAACTAAGTTAAGTACCTATTAGTAGTTGAATATAAACAAATGTCTTGCAATGAACTAGGTATATAAACTAGCACTACTTATCACTACTTCAGCATTAAAATTTGACCTTGTAAGATAAATCTAATAAGTGGTTCAAACCAAACTAGAGATGTTTGCAACATACGTATTATTGTTGTTTATCGACACTTCGACAACCAGAATAACTTGTAACGTGTCAAGTTTAACTTACGGATCGATATCAATCGAAATAATTAATCCTCGGTCAAGTTTGTAATGTAGTTCAAATCAATTGCAAGGTTAAAGTTATGCAACGCTATGAGACGTTGTAAAAGAGTGTTCTCATAGGCTGTCGATGAAGCTGTGGTATGCATGAATGTTATCATAATCATCATCAATCAACTATTCCGTAGGTACTTACCTAAATAGGTAAGTGGGTATAGAAATATTAACATGAATAAGTCACTAATAAATAAGTTTAGTTAGTTTTAAAGTTTAACTGATCTAACTAATAATGTATTTGAACCTACATATATCTTTTCTTAAGTGTTATAGCAATGTCAAAATCATTATAAGTCAGGGGTAGAAGTTTAGGTAGGTAGCGCACTCCTAATAAGAACTTAATCCCTTTCCTATGACGAATATTACCGAAATTATTCATTTAAAAATAAGATAAAAATAGAAATAAAAACTTGCTTTAGAAACTAATTTTGAATATTATTTTAAACTCATAAAATATTTTTTTAATATTCGCCAAGCATAGAAAAACTGACTTTATGTCAGAATCGCTGCATTAACACATGATAGAGCAAGTTATCTACTCTACCAAGATATTTCAATGAGCTAAAAATAATCAATAAATTGTTTCAACAAACACACCAATAGATAATTGCCCCAAACTAAGCGTGAGCTTGTGCTGTGGTGACTAGGATAACGAATAAAAAAGAAATACCTACTTAAATACATACAAACATCCATGACTTAGGTACAAATGCTCGTGCTCATCACACAAACATTTGCACCTTGCGGGATTCGAACCCGCAACCGCCTGATTCAGAAGTCCGGTGCGCGAACGACTACACCAAGACTGTCGTCAAAATAACTTACTTAAAGCTACCTATTTTATTCTTGAAGCTTCCTGCATTCCTGCACGAAAGACTACATATCTTGTCTTGTGAAAATCTAGCAAGTTTAAATAAGCAAGTACCTATCATATATAACATAACTTACCTGTCTTGCCTTTGAGTTTTTGTGTTGATCGAATATTGTTTTATCGTAACACTTTCTTTTTTTATTCTTCCATAGGCCGTCGATAGCTGAAATTCTCTTTAAAACACAATTTTACGGATTACTTCGCGATTTATTTACATTTTATTTTAAACCTGACGTTTCGAACACTTTACAGCGATCGTGGTCACAGGGGACGATCGCTGTCAGGAACGTCAGGTTTAAAATAAAATGTAAATAAATCGCGAAGTAATCCGTAAAATTGTGTTTTAATGAGTTCAACAATTCGCGTAAACGTAAGAAACAAATATGAAATTCTCTTTTTGTTTCTGGCCCGTTGGCCCTTCGTTAAATCGAGCGAGATCAGGGTCGACCAGAAATAAAAGGCCCAATCTGAGGCTTCCTTCCTTATACGCATTGATCTCATTTAAAACTGTTACAAAGGCACTCAAAGGTAGTCCGGTCACGAAGTTCTCCAGTACACTTTGGTACAATTAATCTCTATCAAATGCAAATCGTTGTTCGTTGTGCATGTTCAAGAGTTTCGCAAATCGGTCATAAACATTTCTGACGTAACTGGTGCAATTTGGGCATCATACCAGCATTGCGCAACTCATGGAACTTTACCTTTAGGTCGTGAGAAACTTCTTTTATGGGCATGAGCATACCTAATATTACGAAGCTAGGCTAGTTAGGGGTAACTACTGTTGTCTTAATTTATTTAGAAGTTTATCTAAGATTACAAGAGGGAATACTTAGGCAGGTAGGGTAGGTGGTAAGTTATCTACCTACCCAGTATTTTAAAGTCGCATACCTCGGCATTTTAAAAGGTCTAATGAAATGCTATTGCTAAGTGATACCACCGTTGTTTCTGATTTCCATAACACAAGTGCTTAAGGTACTTACTTTGGGATCAGAGGAATGAATGTGATGTTGTCCAATATAAAAAAAAGTTGCATTAAGTTAACTAAAACCCTATCTACCAAGGAAAACGTTCCTTGATTCGTTCTGACTGTTCAGGTGTCTTGCTTGAGCGATTAACAACACTTACCTACCTACCTAATTGCACCATGAGTTCGTAAGCGTTGATCGACCAGTAGATAAGATTTTGACCCCAACAGCTTTGAGCGTGAGCGCAAGCAGGTTAATAGCACACGCATTGTTGATATGGATCGGAACTAGCAGGTACTTAAAAGTAGTACATAATAGTAATTCTAGTGTCAGTCATCGTCATCATCATGGTGGCCTCTTAATTATCCAATCTTAGACTAGACCTCTTGCCTTCCATTCCAATATCCACTCGTTCAGTCAGCAGCTGCGGTGGTTTTCTGTGCCTCTTGTCCGATATCGAGATTGTTATTCGCTCACGCTGATGCAATGAGGTAGGTACTAGATACTATTATTTATTCTGTGGTACTACCTTTCTCATTACACCTCATCATCCCTTTTGCTTTTGGCGGATTTTTTTAAAACAAAAGTCTAAGTACCTAGTTTTACTTGACTCCTTAGTGTTATTATTCTAAGCTTGACTCGTGAAACTATCGGTAGATACCTACTGCCATAATTGCTGTTTTTTAGGATTTTACCTATATTAATTTAAAAGGGATAGTGTTAACCTTTATCTTCATTTATTGAATTCTTTATAATTTTGAATTATAAATGATAAGATTCTGAAATATGTTCAGTGTTTCTTCTTTTGTTAGGTATGACCTAGTTAAGCAACTTATTTTATTGGAGATGGCTTTGGCGGACTGGATATCTACCTACTCGTCTTCCTTGCGGGAGGGCCGAGGGAAACGACGATGTGTATGTAACTGAGAAAGAAAAGTCTGGCGGTGGCGGAGGAGACCTGTGCAATAAGAGCAAAAGGGTGGAGATGGCATCCGACACAACCCCGACGCCTATCAATTAACATTCAACAGTAACCACCAAACCGTGCACTACCGGTCCCGTAGGTAGGTCTTCACAACCTAGATAGGTTCTATTTACCTTCCTACCTATGCCACCTAACAATATGTTATGATTGTAAACCTTCTTAGGTTCTATTCCTAGCCTCGTTTGATACAGATGCGCATACGTACCTACTTATATGGACGATCGATACTACTTTGCGGATTTGGCAACAAAAAAAGATGGACGCAACCGATATTTTGATTATTCTAGTTACGTTGCTTCAAAAGAAACAATCTGTGCGAATTAAAATGAGGAAAGAGCTTACGAAAGCCACTTAATTATGGTGATTAGGGTTCGCGCGTGACCGGCGCGAATTTTCCGAGATGAGATCTTAAAAAGTGTTGCCTATTTCAACAATGTCGACTGATAAGAAATCTGCATCGCATTGTCAACCCAAATAAAGAGTACCTAATTCTTACCTACGTGAGATCTTGGGATATTTCTCGTACCTTACGTACCTACCTAGGTAATGATTACTGCAGATCTTATGTATGCAGTCTTTGCCCACTAGGGATCCTTGGACTCTTACCTATCCTATTCTCCCGGGCTGGTTCTTTTACAGTAGGTACCTATGTAAGTTCTTATCGCCTAGAGTATCATAGGGACGTCGGCTTCTAATAACAATTCATTGCCTACGTATTGTGTCTGGAAACCCGATACTTGTATAACGGATTATTAATAGCTACACTAACCTTTAGTATAGTTTCGAATTTAGAAATTGTACGGTAATTAAATTTCATTATTAGGAACTGGGGTAAGAATTTAATTATTAACAAATGGTCGAGGCGACAAAAACGATTCCTGGTAGTGTGCAGTTGTTCTAAAAATCTTACTCGGCGAATAGCAAGACCTTGGTAATTGAACAATTAATTCTTGACATGATTTAGCCCACTAATTTGGTTTCAAATATGGACTTTTGTACCGATTATGGAATGCATTATTTGGTTGAGTATCAGGGGCATACGGTTCAAGTCGTGTAAAAAGTTACTATATTAATCATCGACGTTAATGCCTCCATTTTTCAACATGTGAAATGCTTATTATAAATAAGTAGATAAATCCTGTATGTAAGATTGACTATTTTATACGATAACGACTTTATTATTTTTAACTTAAGTAAACAGCAACTGCTTCGAGTTAAGTAGTACCAACCTTGGTAATATATCTATAAGCAGGCACATGTCTTAATTATTAATATTACCCATACCAAAGAATACTTACATAGGTTCGTGATAGCAATAACACTATAAACCTTAAGATGAGTCTCTAAGAATTTATCAAGCCTGCCGAACTATCAAGAAATAACTATAATTTTTAATAACATTTCCAACAATAAAATAACTAGTGATATAGCAATCAACTTGCAATAATGTCGACATCCTCAGATTGGAAGGAACAGTGTTTCCAAAGTGTTAGTTAGCAATATTTGATATTTTAGTCTAGCGATTAGATCCGCGTCGTAATCTTTGCTCAAGAGCGAGACGTTCCGAACTATTAACTTTTTGTGTGTATTTGGGCGGAAGCGTTTCGTGAGAACCGCGAAATACCACAGAAATAATAAGCTAAAGGTACTTATTGAAAGAAAGGCCTTTCAATAGCTTTCTCTGCAGCTTCTGGTGAGAAGGACATCTTCTCAACATCCTGTCTGGAGGTCAGCAGTCAAAAACAATAATATCCTAAATCATGACCTAAGAACTAAGTAAGATACGGAACTACTCGTAAGTAAGAAGGGTACACTAACAAGGTGTCTTAAGAGCTGCTTAAACTTATAAGATACACAACATGTGCAGTAATTGAAAAATATTGACCGGTCACACAAACTCAACAAACACATGGTAAATAATGAAATTGTCCGAGGTTGCAATGTACCGATTGTGCCACTTATCAGAAGAGACTGCTATGCACATAAGTACTCTGCACATGCGGACCGCTTTATGAACATAATGGGCTCAATTCCAATGCGCCCTGTCTAAGATTAAATTTAGGTTCAGTCTCTCTCTCTTTCTCTATCAAACAAACGGAAAGAGACAGACTACAATAATTTAGAAACGTCAAATTAAGTGATGCGATTACTAACGTATTTGTACAAGGTTTTGCGTGTTTTCGTCTAACTTTAGTCGTCATCGAATGACATCCCTACTAAATTGTCTATGGGTTCTCAAATTTCCTTAGCAACGTACAGCTGTTTAGTCTGACGTTTCTAAATTAATATAGTCTGTCTCTTTTCGTTTGCTTGGCAGAGAAAGAGAGAGACTGAACCTAAATTTAATATTAGACAGAGCGCATTTGAATTGGCCAATCTTAACAGAAATTAGCCAACTACGCGGAAGAAATATTGTAGTGCACAAGTGTGCGCGCTATACACAGGTGCACTTTCTGTTCCTTCACTCTCAAATTCGGTGAGACGGCAGTCCGACATGACCATAGAGAGATGAGCCTATGTCCTTTCCAGGGACTCGAACTGTCTCCATACCAAATTTGTTCTCAATCGGTTCAGTGGTTTAAGCGTCAAGAGGTAACAGACAGACAGACAGACACACTTTCGCATTTATAATATTAGTATGTATTATTATAGTTATAAGCAAAAGAAGTACCAATCTAGGGCAGCATGAAATCGGGTGCATCTAAGATAATAAAACTTACTCCCCGAAAAATCTGGCGTTTCCTGGATTCAACCGGCATAAGTAGTAATAATAATGTCCTCCTAGCCAAATTTCGACTACGGCGGCCTATCTCAGAGATTAGCCAACTGCGCGGGACATATTATAGTGCACAAGTGTGTGCGCAATACACAGGTGCACTCTCTGTTCCTTCACTCTCATAATTCGGTGAGACGGCAGTCCGACATGACCGTAGAGAGATCAGGCGCAGGACCAACGGCTTAACGTGCTTTCCGAGGCACGGGGGTGTTAACAACACCAACTTTCTGACTCCGGAGCTGTGTCTGAGTTTTTTCAAGACAGAAAAACCCAACACTCTCGGCCCGACCCGGGATTCGAACCCGGGACCTCGTGGATAGTACCCAGCGTGCTAACCACTAGACCAAAGAAGGCAATCATAAGGTATCAGTAGTAAGCTATAATTAAAAGAGCTGTCACAATAGACCAATCATAGGTCGAGATGGCTATTTAAGATCCTTTATGATTTGCTTTTAAGCCAAAAGCAAATAATAATAAAAATAAAAGATCCAGTAGATCCAGATGAGGTCGTTAGGATTATTTAGGTGACCTAGAAACTTGAGAACATTTAAATGATAATTTAACCCTAGTTGACCCTAGTGCCAAAGTTATCAAAGCTAAAGATGAAAATGAGAGCCAGTTTTTGTTATGAGTTATTTATTTTAACATAAATAAAAATGATATTTGATTTTTGAGGAACATTCTATGAAAATACACTATTCTATCAATTTCTAATATTAATTTATATACATGTCACATAATAAAAGTGATAATAGGTATGACGCCCTTACCTAATAACTAGTAAGGATACAAAACTTGTTCCATCTTATATTTCTAAGCATTTTTCTAAGATATAATAATGCATTTTATTCAACAAAACCTTCTAACTACTTAAAAATTATAATGTGAAAGGAATAATGATTTTTAAATAACTACGGCTGGCAAGAAATCACAAATTGCCACAAAAAGAAGCAAATGAAAACTTTATAATAAAATCATATTGTAAAATAAATATGTAAAAATCATATAATCAATTTATAGCTTCCAAAATTAATACTATTATCCAAAATCATTAATGTTTTAAATTAGAAACTGGTAAAATAATACAAGTGGTGTGTTTCCGTATTTTTCAACTGCTACCACTTGAGTTTTATCGATAAATAATAATTAAAATAAATTAGCTGGGGTCAACACTACGCCTACAGTTCTTTATTTAAAAAAGCTGAGCAATATAATTTTTATGATATTTACATATCTACGTATTTTCAGGTTGGTTTCCCCTGTTAGGGTCGCGGAGGTCAGATTTCTGTCGCTCCATTGTAATTAACTGATCTGCCATATCCTGGATCATGGTTCATTCATTCAAAGCGGACTCTGGACCCTCACGCGAGTGCACAGCCGGGATAATGCTAATAATGATAATCTACCTATTTTAAAAGTAGCACCGTTCATAAGGCCTGAGTTCATTATAATATTATAAGGGGTTAGGGTATTATAATATTTTCGTCAGCGATATTGGGTGTAAGTGTAACACAATTTCTACTAATATGTGTCACACGTTGCATATAGCCTGGTAAGCCTCAAGATGGCTGCCTGGCGCAGGTGTCAAAGTCAGTTGCCGACTTGCCTTCAGGAAGACGACGACTCCCGGCCGCGCTGGGATGGGTTCTGTGTCACACATTTCGCCAGAGCCTGACGTGATGATGATCAGGCTAGGGCTCGGCCGGATGATTGTGTTGTACGGCTCGTCATCGACTCGGACCTGGCCGGAGTATTTTTATTTATTTAAAGCTTACAAAACAAGATACAGTTAGTAAATAAATAAAAAAACAGTACCTAAAAGAGAATAAAGAACATGTAGGTTGTTATGAAAGAGTGATTCCCGAATACTCAAAAATTCGTCAAGTGACTAATTCAAAATTCGTCCTCTGTGGCTCAGTTGGAAAAGCAATCGCCCGGATAACGAGGGGTCGTGGGTTCAAGTCCCACCAGAACATGATCGATGAACTTTTGTGAGCGAAAATTTCGTTTTATTATATGTTAGATTATATTCTTTATGGTTTTAAACCACGTGCGTTATAGGGGTATTGGAAACGCAAATCAAATAATTATGAATAAGACGCGTGATTCTTTATTAACAACGATTTTTATCTTCTTACCTTAATTTTAACCACAGCAAAGTCCGGCACGGGAGGTCGCCAAATACAGCTGTTGGCGTCTTCTAACTTAGGGTTGAACAACAGCTGTTCGAGCGTATAGCTGGTGTAGTCCAGCATCTCTACCAACGTGGGCACGTCGATGTGTTTAGGGGTCAACCCTGCGCGGACCACGTTGTCCGAGCACGCCATGCATTCTACGCAATCTGGCGACGGAAAAAGTTTGGCCGTAAGCCTTGTTCCCATATTTCCATTTGGTAAGATAATGGTTTGTTTGCTACTTGATATAATGTGGCGAAGAACATGCGACGATGCGGCCGATGATGGGACATGTCTGTCTAGAAGCAGCCTATTCACTCTTTTCTTAAAGGAATCCAAATCGTAGTGTTTAGGGATCACCTTAGCTGGCAACGAATTCCACTCTCTAGCCGTACGCAAGAGGAACGAAGATTTTTTATAGAATTTGTATATTTGTATGTACCGGTTTTCAAGGTGTCGCCATCTCTGCGGTCCCGGGTTCGATTCCCGGTCGGGTCAATATAGAAATTCTCATTTTCTATATTGTCTCGGGTTTGGGTGTGGTGGTACCACCGTTGTTTCAGATTTCCATATCACAAGTGCTTAAGCTACTTACTTTGGGATCTGAGCAATGTATGTGATGTTGTCAAATATTTATATAGAATGAGCATTTGTTTGTTTTTAAAAAAACTGCACCTTTACATATTTTAGTATGAGGGAACTTACATTATAATACCTGCTTCTTTCTTACCTCCACTAATATAAGCATGCGGCAGGTTGGCATTTAGGAAGATGGCCTGCCCAGGCCTCAGTTCCAGGTAGTTCATAAAGTATGGAGCCCAGCAGCCTACGTCGTCGGGGAAGTCGCTGTGGAGCCGCCTCAATAGAGGGTACAGGAGTGACGACTGAACTGATGGCTCTGACAAATTACCAATAAAAAGTCTATTAGCTACCAGAACGTTGTTGAAAGGGAAATTGTATTGCAAGTAAAAAGTAGCTTTTACTGCTTGAGGCAGACTTGGTTCACTCCACGGCTTAGGTATGGACCGGTCGAAGGATGTCACACGCCGGCAGCATCGCATATAAGATCGACGTCTCACGCGCGCGTTTGGCGTTACGTCTGTCAACCCTACGCTCTCAAGTGAGACAAGGTTACGCGACAAAAAGAGAAGCAAATATCTAGGTGTTTATACATAAATATTCGTTCGTCGAGTGATCCTACTGTACTAGAACTAATTTTTATTCTGTTCTTGAGGTCACTTCATATTAGATTACTATCAGAATGTATATATTTTATTTTAACTAATTAGGCACATTTCTTTTTCCATTGTAGTAATTTACTTATCAAGCCCATTATTATCAGATTTGTCTGAAACTGGCTACAGATCTGACCTCACACTAACAAAGCAAGCTTTTAGTGGTGAAAATATAAAATATTTTTATTACCTTCTTTTTCTAATCTTGCAAGGAACTTATTTAGACCAGATGCAATTGCCTCTTTATTAGCAGACATTAGGGAATGGAAGACTTGCTTGAGAACATTTTGACTATTCCCCTGCTCACCTTGAGCTAACAGAGTTTTAACACTGTCTTCTGAAAGTATCTCAGTTAGTTCTGGGATTTCTGGAATTAAAATATGATTGGGTTAGATGTTTTTTAATGTTTCTAATAATTCATTGACTTTTGTTTATATAAATTACACAATATTCTTCCTTCTATAATCATTTAGTGATGTAGGTATTAAGTACAGTGTAAGTTGTAACAAGCAAAAAAAACAGAGAGCATACAGTATACAAGGAAAGCAGAGCCCAAATGAAATGGGCTTATCCCATATAAATATAGCACAGCAGAAGAAAACTAAGTTTCTAAGAAGGATTCTTACTTGCTAAAAAGTCCTTAATTTCTGATAGCGGTCTGAAGCCGCATAGAGCTTCAAATGGTGTCAAAGCTATAGCTAGCTCTGGCTTATGGTTTGGGTCCTTATACATCTCTGGAAAAATTTTATGTAGCTCTTCTGCATGGCCCTGTAAAGAAAGCATATTTATTATGGACAAAGAATAACCACAATGTAAGTAAATAATCTAATGAATTCATTGTTATGACATTTATGAATATTTACATTAACAGGGTATGGACTGATAAAGTGGGATAATCTAGTGTGATAAGGACGTAAACTGTTTGTATTCACAGTAAGCAACATTAGACACATTATTCCTCATAACTAACATTAATATATTATGAATATGATTTATATCACAAACAATAGTTACATACCTTATTAGGATGAGCTTGAATAGACAATGCCTTCCTTATTGAGAGGATTTTGAGGAGGAATGGCACAGAAACTCCAAACTTGTTTTTGACTAGCGGACCAATAGCATCATGGTTATCTTTGATGTAGTCACCCAACAATACATTCCTGTCTATGATCAATGCAGGGCCGTTGGGATGTGTTCCCATCCACAGCTCAGCATAAGGCTTAGAAATGTCAATAGAAGTGTTACTGTTAGCACTGGATAGTAGCTTAGCCACCATACTGTCTGTGCCCAGCTTCCCCCAGTCATAATTCTGTACTGTGCATTGTAATTCCATGGTAACCTGCAAAATATTTTAAAACAAAAGTCCATTGAACAGGTTTAATGTTTAGCAATGCTGATTATTAGACGTAGTTCTACTTAACGGCTATAAATATACGTTTTTAACGTATAGATGATACAACGTTGACGTGTAACCACATCAATAAAATTACCGACTATTAAGTGATCTTTTCAACAAATTAAGACTTATGAAGTTATGACTTGTACTTTTTGCTTGCTCTGAAGGTCTGGTATACGTATAACTTTTTTAGTCTTACACAAATTACATTTGAGGAGGTTATAAAAGTGAGATAACGGTTTGTTAAATGTTTACATTTCAAAATAATTTACACTTTACATACCTAAATAAAATCTTTCTTTTCCTGCACTCAGCCACAATATCTGACTGACAGTAAGTAAGTGTCAATGTCAAAACATATAATCAAGTCAAAATGGTTTTAGTGATGTGCCTATACTGTGGGGGTTGCATTGTATATTAATAATTTGATTTATACAGAGCCGTACTCAGAGACATCAATTAAAGTTAATCTTTCATCATGCCGTCCTTTTCTATTTAATTGACAAAGAAAGTGACAGTACGAGACTTAATCATAGATTAAATTTAATTGACGTCTCTGAGTGCGGCAGTAAGTGGTAAAAGTTTACACGGGGCCCTGTACAAACGGGGTTGGCAAGTAAAAGCTGATCTCAGATGGCGCCACCACTGAACGAACCCTTGTCAAAACTGAGATAAACTTGGATTTTCGAAATGTATAATGATTTCAGGACAATTTTTAACTTTAGAACATGTATTCTACTTGTTAAAATTAAATATGTGTGTTAAAAGGAAGAGTTCAGAAAAGGACGTATTTCTTTAAGTGGAAGATAGCTAGACCTTACTCAAATTTCCTGAATTTATTTAGATTCTTACAATTTTAACGTCTTTAAACTTGCTACCTACAAGGTAATAATGCATGCTTTTTTAAAATAGTCTAGTGTATGGTGATTAATAACTTGGTCTTTATGTCGTTCTAAAAAGTTTTAAGTTATATTTTAAGTACAAATTATTAAAGATATCCTTTTTAAATTAGTCATTACACATTAGTCTCTCATGACAAAAAATTCAAAATTGGGTTGTCAGTGCTCTAATAAATTAAAGGTTTATTAAAATGCAAAAATTAAAGATTCTAACCTTATTTGTGATGCAGGTAGGTATAGTTAACGTACTATTTTTAGGGTTCCGTACCCAAAGGGTAAAAACGGGACCCAATTACTAAGCCTCCGCTGTCTATCTGTTACCAGGATGTATCTCATGAACCGTAATAGTTAAATAGTTGAAATTTTCACAGATGATGTATTTCTGATGCCGCTATACCAAATACTAAAAACAGAGTAATAATAATATTTGATGGGGGGCTCCCATACAAGAAACGTAATTTTTTGGCAGTTTGCTCCAGATTAATAACGGCAACAGGTAGACGCTTAAAGTTTTTACAGATTATCAATAGGTACATTAAACTTTTAAAATAAATAACTGGAATAAAGTTATTTGTTTACCGTTTTAAAACTAAAAAATATATATCTTAATATAGTGTCTAATGTTGTATAGGTACGGAACCCTTCGTGCGTGAGTCCGACTCGCACTTGGCCGGTTTTTTAAGTTTTTCATCATGGAGGAACATCCAGTTTTTTTGCAATTTGGTACACAATATCAAAGCATTTCCTTAATAATGGTCTAAATTCACTAATTTTATACCCATCAATCAATACCAAAGCGTCAGACGTTTTTGGCTGCAGCAAACCAGACTATGAGACTAAAGTAATATCTTACAATTATACATACATACAGTCGGGTATGTATTATTATCGAAGATGACGCTTTGTGTGTTACTTTTATAGTCCTCTAAAAGTTCAAAATATCGGAGTTTTTTGTTTTTGATGGCACTACTATGTATTTGATGACATTACTAGAGTCTCATCATCATCATCATCATGGATGATGATGATGAGACTCTAGTAATAGTTTAAAAAAATTCTGTAACTAAAGGAGAAACCCGTTTCTGGGCCTGGACCTTACAGGTACGAAATATGTTAGCAATCGCGGTGTCAGCAGAGGTACCGAGGCGCGGGCGGAACCGTCTTGTGCGGGGCAGAGCTGGCTGAGACTCCTTATGTGGAAGACGTGTGTGTGATACCTATGTAAATCGTGCTATCGGTGGATCAATTACACAAAATATGGACGAATTCTGGTTTCATTTATCATCGATATCCATTATCGATAACAAAAAAAAGATCGGCCTCGTGAGAAATTTATAGATGACCTAAATATAGGTCAAATTACAGCTCTGTAACGGCCAGGCCCAAGTTTGTATGGGAATCGGGTTTCTCCTTTAGCTAAATACTATCTATTTAATCGAACAAATGTAATGAAATGACACCCACATCCAGTAAGGATTTAATTTAACTTATTGTTATTATTACACATAGCAATTTGCATTCGTCGCAATCCTGTATGAACCATTGGGTGCCCCGACCACGACACAGTTCATTCCTAGTGTGGGGCCCACTGTTAAAAGCTCCATGTATTGTTGCCACAATTTAATTGTGTAATACCTTGTTATCATCTTTGTGTTTCCTGTAACGTGTAACAATAATCTGTTTTGTTAATAAAATATATTTGTATTCAGTATTTAATCGAACAAATGTAATCTAATGCTTACACATCACTATTGCTTTTTTTGTTCATTCGCCCAATCTGGGTGGACAAAAGAATTAGAATTATACAGCCAAATCTTCAATATTGTTTTTTTTCCTTTTCTATATTTATGTAGAAGAATTAATGAACAAGAAAGTTTATGCGATCTTTACAATTTCTTTAAATTAATTTCTGATATAGTTGTCATCACGAATTTTTGGTACGTCATATAGTGAAAATTGGCTACTGAGACTTTTTCAATAATGATTTTGAAAAATGATTATAATAAATACATGTTTTGAGTTTTATCTTCATTATTTCAACCCCACCTACTTCGATATTAGAACCAAAACAGTTCGTAAAGTTTTCCTAGATTTTATAGAAAAACAACATCAATCCTTTTGCAAAAATAATTGTGTATTGGTCCAAATTCGAGGCCAATAGTATAAAGAGTTACTAAATTTAATAAGTACCCAATTTGCGAGTGTTATGTCTTGTTATTTTATCGTAGTATCTGTTGTTATTAGGCAGCAGGCTTAATAATAAACATGAATGTAAACATATAAAAATACGTTTTTTTATGTTCAGTTGCCAATCTACGCTGGTATGATTATACCGAGTGTTGTCATATAAAGTAGATTCGAAGCGCCCTTAATTGAGGTCCCATATATTCCTGGTCAGGAAATAATAGTACACATTGAATGCATGCTTATATAATACTCCAATACACTAAAGGCGGGAATATACTACATTCATGTGTATCTCCTAGCTATGTATGTATATAAATGGCTGTATCCGGCTTAAGCGAGTAAATCGCACAGCACATTTTATTGCTCAAGTCAAGAGGGTTTTGTTTTTTGTTTCAGTGGGAACAGCGATCCTGATTAAATGGAAGCGCCTTCCTTACTTTATTTCTCATTTTTACTTCAGTGGTTATCCTTTGCAGGTGATTAGGTAGGGTCACCGGGTAAGGACTGGGTCACTTTTTTAAAATCGTTTGTTTCTCAAAACCTATCAGTCAGATTAACTTGAAATGTAGTTTCATATATATAGCCTGACCAAGAATATATGGGACCTCGCCATATTGCGGAAAACAACAGGAACTAATTTATTTTACTGGCAACAGAAACCACAAATCGTCATTGTCGTGTCATTTTTTGTCATAATGATTTGTGTCAGAGGAAGCGTGATCTTATTTTCAAGAATGTAATATTATTATGTGTTAAAACGCCGAAAACTATTCGCTGTCGTAAAAGAAAAGTGGTTTTACATGTGTTTTAGTCATATTCGACAAGGAAATCTGTGTAAACAACATAATTTCTTCAAATGAATTACCGACAAAGTTGTCATAACACAATTTTTGGTCATATAGTGCGAACTGTGAGAATTGGCTACTGATAGTAACGCAGTATATTTTAATAATGATTTTGAAAAATAACAATTATTTATACTTGTTTTGAGAGTTTTATTTTCTTTATTTCAAACCTACTTAGATATTTTACTGAAATAGTTCGTAGAAGTTTCAAAAATGTCATATACAATATTTGCAATAATCTGTTAACATTAAATATACTATAATTTACAAGAACAACAGGTAATTTTACTTGTGCTGACTGCGTTTTAGCAAAAAAAAAACAATTGGGTCCAAATTTCAAGGCTAATATAACAAAAAACCACTGATTTAGTAAGTACTTAATTTGCAAGTGTTCTGTCTTGTTCTTGTATCGTAGAATCTGTTATCAGACTTAGAAATGTAACATAAATACATATATTTTAAATGATCAGTTGCCAATCTAGGCTGGTATGATTACATCAAGTGTTGTCATATAAAGAGGATTCGTAGCGCCCCTAATTCAGGTCCCATATATTTCTGTAACACTACCGAAAAAAGCAAACACACTCAAATGCGAAGAACATAGATTATTTCACAGGCAAGTAAAATTTTAATAAAAATAATTCAGAACAAAATAAGACCGTTAACAGAGTGCTTTTTGGGACGGGATCAATATGGGTTTCGGCAAGAGAAGGGAACCAGAGAAGCGATACTAGCTTTGAGATTGGTAATAGACAGGAGACTGGATTTTGACATGGACACACATATAGCTTTTATCGACTTAGAAAAGGCGTTCGATAAGGTCAATTGGAAAATAATGATGTAAGTACTCAAAGAAGCTGGATTGGATTATAGAGACAGAAGGATTATTTATGAATTATATAAAAACCAAGAAACGGTAATAGAAGTAGGAGAGGAAAACGGAAAGGCAAAAATAAGACAGGGAGTTAGGCAGGGATGTCCACTTTCACCGTTAATTTTTAATTTATTAATAGAATGTGCGATACGCAGAATAACGGAATCAAAAAAGGGGGGCGTCAAAATTAATGGGGACGTATTTAAATTCATTCGTTTTGCCGACGATATTGCAGCCATTGCAGAAAACAGATTGGAGTTGGAAGAACGGGTTACAGAAATGGACACTATTTTTAAAGAATTTAGTCTCAAAATTAACATAAATAAAACAAAAACACTAATTGCTTCTAAAAAGGAAAAATATAGCCCTATCTCAATAAACAACACAAAAATAGAACAGGTTAAAACCTTCAAATATCTAGGTAGCTTGATAACTAGTGACTCCAGATGTACACCAGATATAAAAGCAAGAATAGCGATGGCGAGACAAGCTTATAATGCAAAAAAGCACCTGCTCAAGGCCAGAATATCAAGCAAAGTTCGCAAAAAACTCGTTAAAGTGTACATTTGGAGTATAGCACTCTATGGATGTGAAGCGTGGACATTGACAAAGAGGGACAGAGAGAGACTGGAAGCCTTCGAGATGTGGTGCTGGAGGAGAATGGAGCGTATAAGTTGGACGGAGAAGAAAACAAATGAAGAAGTTTTGTCTATGGTTAGGGAAAAAAGGAGATTGATGGAAACAATAGAGTGTAGGAGGGGACGAATGTTAGGCCACCTGATTCGACACGACAATTTTATTAAAACGATAATAGAAGGAAGAATAGAAGGAAAAAGGAAGCGAGGAAGACCAAGAATAAGCTACATGCAGCAAATAAAAGAAAAGATAAATGTCGGGTCGTATCAGGAGGTTAAGAGAAGGGCGGAAAGCAGAGAGGAATGGAAAAAACTCCACCGACAAGAGCCTAGCTCTTAAATTTGATGATGATATTTCTGGTCAGGCTATAGCATATTTTATCAGCTTTCAGAATATAAATAAATTTTTGGCCTCTAATGATGAAGAGCAGTGTAAATTAGATTTTTTTAAAAGAACAAAATAGACCCACTGTGTACACTGGGTGGTGAACAATGAATCACCCCCTGGTGAACAATGGGTCTAGGGATTTTAGTTGGGGATTTAGGATATTTAAATATGAAAATAAACCATTTCTTTCAAAGAAAATAACTAAAACGAACGGTTCTTCGAAGATAAAAAGTTAATTACATAATATTGAAATATATTTTGCCGTATGGTAATATTATACCTAGGTACCTTGTGTTAAGGCGAATCACTCATGTTATTTTTTATCGACTATCTGTCGTAATAAAATAAAAATCAAATTCTGTCATAAAATCTTTAACCATATTATAAAAAATGGACATTCTGTCGTAATAACATTTTAAAAAAAACTTCTATGCTATACATCTTTAAAAAAAGAATAAAACAATGTTTAAAAAAATTACTTCACATAACATTTTAACAGTTAAATTTTTTAAGGCACAGCCCTTTAAGGATGACTTATGTTTTATTTGAAAATTGTCCTTTGACTGACGAACGGAAAGAAACTCAAACTAGGTCTAAATAATATAAAAAGTAGGAGATCCGTTGTTGATAAGCTGACCATTTTCATACTCAGAGACATTTCAGTCTTGATGGTTTGTAGGTACTATAAAATTTTGTCGTTTTTCAATCATTTAAAAATATTTTCATACATAATCATCACAGCTATTTTCTTAATACCTAGATGATATTAAAAAAATAATTATTGGACGTGGAACGGAACGTAAGACGTAAGAAATGACAGACGAGAGAGAGCGAGAAAGGAGAAGAACGTTTGAATTTGAATGAGAAACGCGGGAGTTGACGTTATGATTGACATGTGACGAGTGTGAGGTTCTGATGAAAGTTATAAAAAGAGATCATAGATCAACAGTTACGGTTTGGCCGGCTTTTATAGCATATGCCTTTCGCATTTGGTCTTCCGTGTGAGTACCTATTTTACGAATCTTTCTATTTCTGCCCATTCTGTAACACAATCATTTTATTTTAATGAAAAAAAATACAATTTCTACAATATTCTTAGTTTCTGTATATTAGAATTATTTGATTGCAGCAAAACCATGTGCACCGCCTTAACAGCAAGTACACAGTGAGTCATGACCCACTGTGTACACAGTGAATCAGACCCACTCTTAACCATAAGCCGACTTTAAATACAAACAAGCACCAATAAGTTAAAAACAAATCGCAAGTCAATTCATAATGTAATATCCTACAGAGTACTAACAAGGTCAAAGTATGGTAACACAATTGTTCCGATATCTGTTGTAGGTTAGAAATTATAAACAAAAGATCTACTTACATTTCAAAATGTTTTAGCAACGCCGGGAAAAAATCTATCGTCCAACGTCCACAGGTAAGCGCGACCGCGCGGAAACTGTTCGAGAGGCGCTTACGTGCGGAGGGGCGTCTGCGCGGGAACAAGCGGCTGCGCTACTTACCTATACTGATTTCGTTAATGTGTGCGTAACCCACTGTACCCAACTGACCCACCGTTTACCCGGTCCGGTAACCCTAAGGTATGCTCAGTGGTTGCAGCACAAAAACTAATTTATAACAAATTCCATCCTCGTCTTTTCGCTTCCTGCGCAAAACTTCTATGTGTTAAATGCCGAACGTGTAAAAAAAGTCTAGGTTTCCTCAGTAGGTTTCAAAAGGGGGTTAAGCGGGGTGATTCTGGTTCTCTTTGAGACTACTAGTGGTATGATTGGTACTATACCGTGGTGCATGATAATAATCACACTGTACAATAAGCCGTATCGATCGACCGACATATCTTCCTGCAGTTAATAACGATTTATGATTCAGTACCCCACGCTTTGTTGATAAGAACGAGCGACCTAACGAACGACATTTATGGATAAAAAGTTAAGAAGTATTAGGATGAACATTTTATACAAACTTTCAGCATCCTTACCTAGGCTGTGTCTTAGGGGATTGCAAAGTTTTAAGCTAGGCGTTGCTTGATAAGTCAGTCAACTTTTTATTTTAAAAGATGGGGTAACATTCTTGTATATGTTCCATTAATCTTAATTTTATGGAACTGCAATTAGCATAGAACTTAAAATTTGGGAGTGCTATTGGGAATCAGGCAGGTCACTCAGGCCATCGTCGTCGTACCTAGTGTACCTACGTCCTACTCCCGCCGATTTAATAAATAGACGTTAAGTCGGGTATTTTTTGCATATGTAAAATACCATATATTTAGTAGTCGAAACAATGCCACAGAATAAATAATGGTACAAGTTAGTGCTATAAAAGTAAGATAATGCTACGAATCTCGTAGCAGTACAATGCTATGCTAGGGGCCTTGATGATACGGTGCGGGGGCGTCAACGTGGCATGGCATAGGGTCACCCCACCAAACAGCTCTTAGAATGACTGACAAAAAATATTTTTTTTTAAACTTTATTAGTTATTTTTCCCATGCTCGTATTTCATAATATCTTTTTTGAGGCCTCCCAATGCGTCTCTCTTTGATGACTTTTTCGATAACGTTAAGTCTTCAGGCTTATCAACTGCTACTCCTTTCGTTAGTTTGGGGGGAATAGAAAATCCTGATAGTCCTCTATTTATTATTTCAACATTGAGATCTTCTGAATCGCACAAATTCGAATCTGCCCTAAAGTTTGCGTAGGATCCAAATCCCAAGCTTTGTCTTGTATTTTTAGCGGACAGAGGGCTTAGTTTGAACTCCAGTTCTTTAAGGTCTAAATAAGGGTATTTCTTCATAATTACAAGTTGTTCGTATTGACGAAGATCTTCCTCGCTGAGCTTGTTCGTATCATCTTTTTTTGACTCTTTGTCGTGTGACAGTCCAATATCTTGTGCCGTTTTCCTTATTCTTTTGATGGCATCCTCGATGTCGTTTGCCATCTTCTTTGTTCGTTCAACGATACTACCGGTATGTAAAAAGTCATCCCAGTGATTGGTGTCTGCAATCAAATCAAAATTGTACATCCTACGTAATAAGTATTATGAATTCCATACGTTGGTTTGAAACAGGAGTCCCCGTCAAAAGTTACAGGTGCACGTATCAAATGGCCATCATTTGCCAGTTTTTGTGGATCAGTTTTTAGAAAAGTTTACAGTATGCCGAAGCTTATTTATATCACATGACACCTCCGTAGCCTCAGTCCTCATGTGATGGCTCGCACACCAGTTTTCAAGGTGTCGCCATTTTTGAGGTCCCGGGTTCGATTTCTAGTCGGGTCATTATAGAAATTTTCATTTTCTATATTGTTTCGGATCTGGGTGTTGAGGTACCACCGTTGTTTCAGATTTCCATAAGATAAGTGCTTAACCGTTCCTAGTCACAATACTAGTCACCATAGAACAAGCATCACGCTTAGTTTGGGGCTAGATAATTAGTGTGTTTGTTGAAACAATTTATTTATTTAACCATAATAATTGTTAGGTAGTAATAAAATAGGTAACATTAGGTATAAGCTGTGCTTATAGCCAATATATCTGCTGTAGAGCCTGAAACCATAAGGTAGGTAGTAGGTATTTATCTTTGCTGCTGGCTGTAACATTTTTTTGTATGGGGCATACCGGGCATATCTACATAGGTTACTAAAACCATTATTATCTATTCTGTGCTAGTAGTTTTATTAATCACGCCATTGGGGCAGCGAAATGATTCTTACTATTAACATATCCCGGACCGGCGGTGGACTTGAGACTCTCCCTGTGAAGCGGGAACGTGTAGTTCAAAGCGAAACAGAGCAGCATACAGATGGTAGTTAAAATTGCCGCATTCTTTTGCATTATACAACTAACAAAATGCTTCAGCATAACACACAATTTTGTTGAAAACATCAAACTGACAATGTCAGCGCGTGATGCATGCTGATCACTGACCTCGATATTACAAGTAAGTAGGTACGCTGGACTGCATACTGTCAACATAAAAATGAAGCCATTTGATTATCGCCATTTTGGCGCTTACGGCTGTAGTGAGTGTGTGGTACTAACCGTCCACGGAACTAATGAGAGATGACATAGGCATATGCAAGTAACTCTATTTTAGTTCCCTGTACACTCGGTGGGGGCGCTTTGATTCGGCACAAAAATTATCTGTCATTTCTTAGAGAAAGTTTAGTCCAGCGTACTTGTATTATTGAGGTCAGTGATGCTGATGCATGCCGAAGATTAGGTATATATTATGTAGTATGCCACTTAGTATGCCGTGTCATAACGAAAGGATTTCAACTGTTTTCAGTTCCTTTTTTATTCGAAGTTGCAAACAGTTAAGAAAATACTACAACTCTTATGCAGGTGGTGTAGTAGGAAGATAGATAAGCTACTAAACTAGCCCAGTAAAATAATCGCAAATTTGAAAGGAAGTCTTATTGTTTTAATCCTTATTATTATTACCAGCTACAGATTAATGCATCTGGTAGGATAATAATAAGGATTAATTAATCTGTATCTGGATGCATTAATCTGTAGCTATGCAAACTGGTAGTAGGCAGATACCTACTACCAGTTTGCATAGGTAGGTACTGCAATTAAGTAAGCTGCCGTTTTTCAGATCATACTTAATTATGTATGATCTGAAAAACGGCAGTTTACGTTTATGTAAAAAATAAATAAATATAAGCCCTTTCAAGAACTTATTTGTAAAGATTTCATCACTTATTTTTATGAAACCAAGAAGTTTCGTAACTTTTATGAAACTTTCAAGTAAAAAAGCGTCAATGCGCCGCCTCTGGGGTTGTCCGAAGTCTATCGGCGCGCTCATTGGCTGCGGTCCACCCTCCTTCCCGTTCGGGATGAACAGGGGGCGGGGCCAGGGCTTCCCGAGGGATGTCGAGATCACCTGACGTTTAATCCACGTGTCCACCGCTTTGGAATAGCACGTGTGATGAATCATGAGTGAGACGGACAAAGTCGTTGACCAGACGCTGCGAGCGCCGCGGCCGTCGTCGCCGCGAAAGTTTTTTGCTAGGATATACGGGCACTTGGAGGAGGAAAAGCAATGTGTTCAGAGGCAGGAGTTGGAGGAGTCTTCGTCGGATGTGGAGGTCGAAGAAAGTGAACCGCTGGGGCAGGCGCCGATGTGGCAGCCGCCGCTGCCGGTCTACCCGCGCCCGATGCTGCTGCCGCATCAGCAACTCGCGTTCGGAGCTGGCCTTGCTGCTTTTCGTAAGTAACTACTTATTCACTATGTTACTGATAAGTGGTACCTATTTGATTTCACACTAACGTATCATATTACCGACGACTCGACGCCAAAATAAATTAAAATTACAAAAACTCTAATGCGATTTATCAACAAAATTGATGTAGGTAACACGGAATACTCAGTATACTGTTGTCCCTCTATAATCGCTTATTGGTCTAGTGGTCAGCACGCTGGTTAATATTATTTTGTTTTGTTTAGTTTTTGGGTTTATCTGTCTTGAAATAGTGGTTGCGTTCTAGTGTAGGTACCTAATCACCCCTATTATGCCTCGAAAAGCACGTTACACTGAATCTAGCTGCGTTGCTGCGGTCCTACACTACACGTGTTTTCTCTGCGGTATGTCGGGTTGCCGTCACACCGAACTATGAGACTTACTATAAATAAATATCTCCGGCGCAGTTGGCTTATCTCTGTTGAGATTCACCGCTGTAGTCAAAATTCGGCTAGGACTTTTTTTACTAGCAAATCCACGCTACTTCGTCGCGCAAATGCCAGTTTCCATACAAACTGTCATCCCCCCGTTTTACCCCGTTAATATAAAAAATCGAAGTTTTTGTAGTTATTCTGATATTTGTGGCGGAGACAAATCTAACTAATCAAAAACCATGGAAATCGGTCCAGGAGTTCTCGAGTTATTGTAACAAATTCGACATTGTTTTTTTTATATACTTACTTAGATGAGAAAAGGTCAAATTCGTCTGCTTCAAGCTTCTTTCAAACAGTTTGTGCGACGTTAGGTCGGCAGAGCTTTTCAGCAGATTCCACGCATCCCTAATTAAATAACATCTTCTTCTATTTATACAGGGTGACTGGTACAGAACCCGCCATAGCAAAAGCACATATAGAGGAGGTCGTTGGCTATTTATTTAACACTACTTTCCGGAACTAAAGTTTCATGGTTCAGGAGATACACACATCAAAAAAAGTTTGTGATCACTAGCATAAACTAATATAATTCTTAAAATTTAACTTTATCAAGAAAATTGTTGTGTTGTGTGTTTTATTTAAATAGAGAAACCCTGTTTGAAATTAAGAAATAAAACTATGTAGTTTAATTTTTTTAATAGCACAAATTGAGTAATTAACCATAATGTAATTGTAGGAGGAATTTGGTATAAAGGAAAATACTGTTTAACCAAACTTTAACGACAATCTATACTATAATAAAACTGTAAAACCGATGCGTCTGTACATTTAGTATTTTTTCAAAAAACTAATTGAGGGCGATGTTAAAGTAGTAACAGAATAGGAATCTACATCTATCTATACTAATATTATAAAGAGGAAAGATTTGTTTGTTTGTTTGTTTGTTTGTTTATTTGCAACGAATAGGTTTCGAAACTACTGAACCGATTTAAAAAAATTCTTTCACCATTAGAATCCTGCATTATCTGCGATGGACATAGGCTATATTACATTATCAAAAAAGTTAGGGTTCCGTATGAAAACTTCGATTATGTAACCAAAGGTGTAAAAGGAAAATCATTTAATTGCGAACGCTGCAAAAACTATTGACAATAGAGCAAAGTAATGTTCTACAGTTTTGTAGAGGACATCATTATCTACAATAAAGTCCGCGATAACATATGTCTAACTATAACAGTCACAAGTCAAGTCACAATGACTCCTTTTTTAGTTAAAATATGAAATTTTTGCGGCGGCAAAAAGAAAGCCACAGTTTCAGTATGTCGGTATTAATCCTTATCCAAATATATCACGTCATATTCAAGGCTATATCAGTACCTGTAAATTACTTTTTGAATTATTCAAATCGGACATACCATTAAAAAAATATCACGAGTAATATAATATTGTATCGAAGTTAGGACGGCAGCAAAGTTGGCCTTTTGCTATATCGTCAATAGATTTATTTTCTTATTTAAAAACTTTATTGCACTTAGAACAGTGTACAAAAGGTGGACTTAATGCTAAAAGTATTCTCCCCCAGTCATACCTATAAGTAATGCAGAAAAATTGTAATGTGCAGGATAATGTAGTCGAATAGAAATTAAAAGACGCAACAAAATATTATAATGGCGCTGTACGTATTTAACTCGCGGGTCAGCTTGAGTTTTTCCCAATAACTTAATAAGTAAGTAGGTATTTACACGGATGTACGATGTGTTGAATTGAAGTTCAAGCAAAGATATCTCTGACGCCTCCCTTACTCCACTCACCTATTGTCGCTTACACACAATACGACAAGACGCAATGCTCTTTCTTTGGCCATCGTGGTAAGGCGGTGGTGACCAGGATAGTACTTTAATATTTCTGATTTCTTCTTGACTTTTGTCTAATTGATTGTTTGAATGCACTTATCTCAGATCAGAATTACCTGTTCATGGTCCGATTTTGAAAAAAAACCTTTGTGTAAGGTACAACGTATCTGGCAAGGCTATAAGATAGGTAATTTAAAAAAATCACGTTATGTCTTTCAGGAATGGAGTAAAATCAAAAGGTGCGCATGAAGTCCTCGGGGACTGCTATTTTTTCTATACTAATATTATAAAGAGGTTAGGGTCGGTTGCACCATATCTCACATTTTAACTGGAAAAACGGAGGAATTATTTTTTTTGTTTAAACATGCTAATTACAGGAACTGCTAAGCCGATTTGAATAAAATATTTTGTATTAGATAGCTTATTTCTCGGGGAACGCTTTGTATGAGCTATAAAATGCATGATACTTACCTAGAAATCAACGGGGAAGCAGTTAAATCAAAAAGCACGGATGAAGTCGCGGGGGACCGGTATAATTAATATGTTCATATTATTTATTTTCGCTTAAGCATACTGTCAGGTACTATACTCAGAGGGGGACGCCTGTGTATGCTGCTTTCCTGGATCTGTCCAAGGCATTTGACCTGGTTAATTATAAGTTATTATGGTCGAAACTATCTGACAAAGCGTTACCACCTGAACTAATTGCCACTTTTCAGTACTGGTATGGTAATCAAATTAACCAGGTCAGGTGGTCTGGAGCGTTGTCTGACGAATATGTCCTCGAATGTGGGGTAAGACAGGGTGGTTTGTCGTCTCCCGCTCTCTTCAGCCTTTATGTTAATGACCTTATCGTGGAGCAACACCAGGGTCGGCTGCTCAATAGACGGTCTCATGGTCAACAGCATTAGTTACGCAGACGACATGGTGTTGCTGTATCCCACGGCGAATGGTCTGTGTAAATTACTGTCAGTGTGTGAGAAGTATGTTTCCAAACATGGACTTTTCTATAATGTTACAAAAAGTGAGCTAACAGTTTTTCGTTCAGGTACTAGGAAGTCGATTCCTGCACCTCCAGTAAAACTTCTAATTACTGAACTGAGGAGAGTTAGTCAATTTAAATACCTGGGACATGTTGTTACTAAAAATCTATCTGATGACTGTGACATAGAACGTGAGAGGAGTTCGTTAGCGGTCCGATGTAACATGCTCGCTCGCAGGTTTGCCAGGTGTACAAGAGACGTCAAAATTACTCTCTTTAAGGCATTCTGCCAGACATTTTACACTTGCAGCCTGTGGTGTACTTACAAACGCAGAGGACCTATAACGCTCTCCGTGTTCAGTACAATAATGCCTTCAGGATGCTGATGGGGTTACCTAACATCGACGACGCACTGCAGAACAGTGCGTCGTCGATGTTCGCTGAAGCTCATGTGGATGACTTCTACGCTATCATTCGAAAGCGGACGTAGTCGATGTTTGTTAGGATACGGCGGAGCCCCAACATCATTCTGATGGTTACCAGAAATAGGCCATCATGTTCCATCTTTAAGCACTGGATACAAATACATGTGCAGGGATTCAGGAATCGGTTTTTTGACTGAGCACTTAGTAGTTTTTATTTTGTATGTGGTAGTTTGAAGTTTTTATTTTTAAGTAGTATTAACAATAATTTTAAGTTATATGTTACTAACAACTATCTGTAGCTACGGATCTTTGATTTGGTATGAAATAAACGTTTTATTATTATATTATTATTATTATTCACACGCGTTTTGATTCTTATCTTAAAAGATATCACAGTTTAAAAAAATACTCCGCTCCTAACAACGCACACAGGAAATCCTAAATTTACGCGGACGAAGTCGCGGGGGACCGCTAGTAAACAATAAAGTATAAAAATTGACATATTTTCCAAACCATGAAACTTTAGTTTGGGAAAGTAGTGTTCAATAAATAGCCAACGACCTCCTGTTGCTATGGCGGGCGACCTGTGTTTTTGCTATGGCGGGTTCAGTACCAGTCGCCCTGTATAATAAATAATAAAACCAACGCAATCAAAAGGTAAGAGCCGTACGTCAGTTTATACCGTAACGTAGGTATGTATACATGCATATACAGTGTGTCCGGGCACAGATATTATAATACATGAGTACAGATGCCTCATCACCCATATGAAAACGGGGCCGCCGTAACTCGCGGGGCCGTACGGGCAAAATCGTACTGCTATATTTATCCAAAGGTGGCGCTAGCTAGCTAGCAATTCTGCGCCACTCTATTACTCTCGGACGTGCTTAAAACAGCAAGTTGTTGAATGCTTTGTTAGCAAACTAACTCTCACCTAGTACTGTCATATTTTTCAAAAGATGGCGCTGTCTAGCTATCCCTTACCGAAGAAAAAAAGATTTTATTATGCAATATTCAACCCATTTCCCTGGGGACTAAAGCATATTTTAAAATGTTAAGTGCCTTTCATCTGATTAGAAGGATTTTAGTTTATAATGCGCATTATAATATCTGTGTTATGAGTGAGAGAACTGATGTGCAAGCGAGACGGATAATATCCTGAATAATCCTGCAGTTTATGATTTAAGTACCTACGAGCGAGAGTTGTTTTTAGAGAAAGAAACACAGTCGCAAGTCAGACTATTTACTTAATGGTGTTGAGACCGCCTCTATTTCCTACTTAATAAAAGCTATTTTCATGGTTCTAATGTATAACTTGACGTGCTACCAACTGTGATGTAATCGACATTTTTTCAAGACAGTTTTTTCGGTTCTTTGGTTAAGGAATGCAATTATTTGAGTACATTTACGGACACTACCAGACAATGTATTTTTTCTATTGTTATTACGAATTACAAAAATGTAAGAAGATACTGTAGGCTGTAGGTACACAAATAATAGAAATAGAAAACATTTATTTGGCACAACACACAAGACAGAGTAAAGAAAAAAAAAACAACTGACAAAAATAATAACTGATTCTTTTCATGCAACAAATGCGGGCCATATTACTTACCTACCTACTTAGGTCGATACAGAAGACAGCAGGTCAAGCAAAATACTGCAGCACACTTTTCAACAAGAGTGAGATTTCGAATCGGCTTTTATCAGATTTATGTCTATTAATAAAGTAACTATCGGCTGCGCGCTGCGCTACGCCGACTATCAACCACCTAAGCGAAAATATCAATCGATTTATGCAATAGGTGCGTTCTAGGTTCTAGGGTGAAATTACACAACTAGCAAAACACCTGCGCCATCTATACACTTGCTTTTCTCGCCAAATATCCGGTCTGCAATGTGGTACCATTTTATTCCGTCAGAGGTGCTAGACATGATTCATTAAATGGAAATTCCAGGAAATTTTATAATATTATGTTTTTTGTGTTTTAGGGGCTGTACAAAATTTTTGATTTGATTTGATATTTTAAGGGCCTATTTCCTTGTTATTTTAAGTTTATAAAGAACATCAATAACCAGATGATACACGTGTCGCCATCTAGTGAAAATTTTTGAAATCAAAAATTTTTTCTTCGTGATGAGACCCCGTGGTCCGGGTTACCGGGTTTCGACTAGCGATAATTAAATTTACCAAATTTTAGAGACATAATCCTAATGAAAAAAAAATACTTTTCAGAAAAAAACAATATAAAGAAAATTCCAAAAACAATTGTGTTTAGTTTTGTATTAGGTTAAAAAAAAAGTTTTTTAATTTTTTTGCAAGATATTCATATTCATTTATTCGCATACTAAGTGTCACATAAATGTTATAATAGTTAATAATTTTGAATTGATCTCTATTTCACTTGATAAGCGTTACCTTCCAAATGAATCATTTTTTAGGGTTCTGTAGTCCGACAAGGAACCCTTATAAGATCGTTCAGTCCGTCCGGCCTAGTCTGTCACAGCAGAATATCTTCTACCGTTTATGGACTGATTTGCATGTAACTTGGTTGGAGGATACTTCACATATAGATCTTATTTTTAAAAATACAAAAAATTACCCTTTTTAAGGGTACCTCTCTAAACATGTAAAGGGGGAGGGGGGTGTGAATTATTTTTTTGAGTGCAGCGCACCCCCTTGTGTGGGGTATCGTTGAAAAGGACTACTTATGAAAATAAGATAGGGTTTCCATACAACACTCTTTTATCAGCTTTACCATTTGCGAGATATAGCCCGCCAAAGTCGTTTATACGGTGTCCCCCCCCTGTAATTTCTAAAGTCTTGGACCTATGAACTTCAAATCACTCACGTAAAAAAACAGGCGCGGAAACTCTTATTTAAAATTGTTTTCTGAGATGAATACTTTTTAAATTATAAATAAAATTAAAATATATACTTTTTTGTCTAATGTTTTAAGTTAATGGTACGGAACCTTTCGCGCGCGAGTCCGGTTTTATAACTTTTAGGACCCCATAGAAATAGTACCTATTTAAACAAATAATTACCTTATGGCTGCCATTTCAAGACGCAGGAGTTAGAACCCAACATGGGGGTTTTTTGTCTATAACCACAGCTATAACATTTGACGAATTAATGGCCCATAAATTATCGCTAGTCGAAACCCGAACACACTGTATACTTAATAGGCATATATTAGTTATTTTGATTTATTCTCAATGTAATCAAAACTTATAGGATTATGAAAGGCAAGGCAAAACTCAGGAAAAATCCGCAAACCGCTTTGTGGTTCCTGAGTAAGTAGTACCCATGGTAGTACTAACCTAACCTACTAACATCACAGAAAAAACCGGGCATGTGCGAGTCGGACTCGTGCACTGAAGGTTTTGCTCCTACGTCTCGAAAAAGTTTTTTTTTCTACGATGGAACCACAAATTTTTGGTTTTCGGACTTTTTTTACTGTAAAACCTAGCGATGTGCCGAGTCGGCTATTTATAGTATTCGAATATTTTGGTATTCGTTAAAAAAAGATTCGAATTAAGACTCAAGTCGGAAGACTCGGACAGGTATTTGAGTACTGGCACGAGTATTCGAATACTTTAGTGGACTCGAGTACCTTTTGAATCGAACTTTGGCAACATATCCTAATATTTTATCACAAATCATGTAAGAACGATAGAAAAGTAGGTAATGTAAATAATAACAGATTATTGTATACTCAGTCATTTAATCATATAATCAGCCTTTGGTAATTAATGAACAACAACATCACATACATTGCCCTGATTCCATGGTAAGTAGCTTATAGCACTAGAATTTTGGTAATCAGAGACAAGGAAGGTACCACAACCACCCAGATCCGAGACAATATAGAAAATTTTATTTCCTACATTGACCCAGCCAGGATTCGAACCCGGAACTTCGACGCCAAGTCCGGCACGCTCGCCTCTCAGCTACGGAGGTCGTCAAACGGCACGGCATATTAAAGCTAGCAACTAAAAATCTATACTTAATATTATAAAGAGGAAAGATTAGTTTGTTTGTTTGTTGGTTTATTTGCATCGAATAGGCTCCGAAACTACTGGACCGAATCAAATGAAATTTGGCACAGAGATAGTTTGAGACACTGGGAAGGACATAGGCGAAATAAAATCATCAGGGGGGTGAAATGGGGGATGAAAATTTGTATGGAAAATCCGACTTTTGGCGCGGGCGAAGTCGCGGGGAACTGCTAGTTATCTAATAAGCTCTATAGTTATAAAATTACGAATTACTCGTTTTCATAGTCTGACTAAAGTTTATTTAACAAAAAAAACTTTGAAATTATATAAAAAATAAAGGTTTGATCAATGGGAAATGTGAACCTACTCTAAGAAAAAAAGAACGATTTCTCAATTCGACACGCGTTAAGCAGAAGGTTTCTATTAAAGTACACGACTTAGGATTCGAATACCGTAAGTACTCGAATCCTGAATTCGAATCATGTGGATCTGAATACCGTATTTTATGTATTCGAGTACGTGAGTACCTGCTAGGTATTCGAGTCAGTACTCGAGTCAGTCTGACTCGGCACATCTCTAGTAAAACCTTCTTTCTTGCGTTTCATGATTCTAGGTCTATGGGAAGTACCTACCTTAAAGTAAGATACCCCTGCGATATGTTAGAAATACGGCTAAAATTGCAAAATGTTTCATTGCGTCAACTTAGAATCTTGATTTTGGCTTCAAGGGACCACATACATTTAGTATTTAGTTGTTGAGAATAGCTATTTTCACGATCATCGTTATGGAAAATCTTGTCACATCTTTTACAAGGTAGTGCTTATAGTTAAATAAGTTTTTTGTAGTACTTTTTTTATTCCCTCGTAGGAAGTGTGAAAAGCAGAGTATTCTCCTCGGGGATAAAGATGTCTTCGTCTTGGGCGAGCTTTAATCCCTCGCTCCACGCAGGATTCTACTTTTAACTCCCCCGCTGCGCTCGGGAGTTAACTCTCGAATCCTTCGTTACGCTCGAGATTCAAGATGACGCCCGTGACGTAATAGGGAAAGGGGCCTAAAGCGGTTATAGTGCCCTAAGCGGATTTTGCTTTTCAAATTAACGCGCCAATAGGTAGGATCATCACAGCACGCGGAAGCAAAGCCCTTCCCCCGCTCCACTTGGGGCAGTCGTCTGAGTTTGCGAGAGCGTGTGACGGACACAGTGCAATTAAAAATCAAAATTGGACGTACTTTGAAAAAAAAATACGTGGTAAGTGTAGTGTGTTTTCTTTATTTGTGGTTTGAGTGCGTTTTGATCAATAAGTTGATGTTGATTATTATGTATTTGACTATGATTTGAAAGTGCCGACATGTAATATACTCGTCCGGTTTTGAGGTTAATTTTAATAACAAAAATTAAACGGCTGAAAGGGCAAAGTGGTTGGGGCAATGCGGTTACCTATCCGCTTTGCCCACATTGGGATAAATTGAGTTCTTTTATAGTAACTAAATGTATTCTTTCATATGGTAAATAAGTAGAAGCGTAAAACTGCCCAAGCTTCGTGGGATGAGAGGGCCAGTGCTTTAAAAGAAGTTACAGATGTGAAAAGATCTGTAAAATCTACGGCACAAAAGTTTGGGATACCTCTTACAATACTTCACAGACACTTCAGGATCAGCACAGAAGAAACTTGGGCGATTTGTCACAATCTTTACTCCCGACCAAGAAAACGAATTACTGAAATATCTGTTCCATATGGATGCTCTTTTCTACGGTCTTTCAAAGGAAGAATTCCTTCAATTAGTATACCAATATGCTGAACTGAACAAAATCCCACACCCTTTCAAAAATGATTCCGCAGGAAAGACTGGTTTAAAGAGTTTGTGAAACGGCATCCAGACTTATCGCTGCAAAAACTGGAACCTACTTCGATAGCCCGTTCTAGGGGTTTCAAAAGACTGAATTCCATTAAAATAAGGTTTTTTATGTTAATTAGGTTTATTTTTGTTAAAGGATATTTGTTTTTGTAAACAAAATGGAAATGGATACCACCATCTTTAAAATAAGGTTGTTTTTCAGATACTTAAGCTTTTTCACTGTTATTTTGTTGATTTTAAAAGCTTTTTTTGTAGAGTTTAAATAATTAGTTGTTGATTTTCCAAACTTTGTTGTCAAATTCATTTTCAGACTATAAAAACATTGATTTAGATGACTTTAAATGTTTGGAGATTTGCTTCTTTTTAATTAATGTTATTAATGTACATTTTTCTTGTAAAACAATAAATATTTTATGACTTAACTTTTGCATTTTTTGGTATGACCGCTTTGCCCGATATACAGAACCGCTTTAGGCCCCCCCACAGGGCAAAGCGGTTTTTCTTAAAGTTTTTCTGATTTGCTTATAACTTTATTATTTATCAACCGATCTTAAATCTGCTTAAACAGATTTAAACGCCATTAAACTCACTAGTTGATTGTATAAAGATTTAGATTAATATCGATTAACAAGCTAATGATTTTTTGCCTCAATCTTAACGTATCCGCTTTAGGCCCCTTTCCCCTACATCACTTTACCCCCTTGGTGAATAATCTACTATTAAAAAACATTTTTACCTTATTTTGGGGTTTACCGCACTAGGGTAAACATTTGTAAAGTACGTGTGTGCAACCTAGGCATAGGGTATTCCGTCCGTGTACGCTAGTACCTAACTAGGTACTAGCTTCTATAGCTATGAATATAATAATCTAATAATTTGTCCAAAGTATTTTCGGAATAATACTTAAACACAAACGGGACATTAAGTAAAAAAATGATATTCACACACTCGCGATCGTTTTGAAAAACCTATCGAACGACACCTCTTACGATGGGATAGACGAGAAAAAAATACCGGCCAAGTGCGAGTTGGACTCGCGCACGAATGGTTCCGTACCTATACAACATTAAGACACTACCTATATTAGAATCGTTTTTAGTTTTAAAACGGTAAAGAAATCACATTTGTATGGAAGCCCCAGAAAAATTCTTTAATTTTATTTCAATAATTTATTTTTAAAGCTTTATACAACTTAATATTTTGAGAATATTTCAAGCGTTTGCCTGTTTCCCTTATAAATATCTAGCAAAATAACGGCGATAAAATCATGTTTGCTGTATGGGAGCCCCCCTAAAATATTATTTTTACTCAGTTTTTAGAATTTGTTGTGAGTTATAGCGGCAACAAAAATACATCATGTATTTGTGAAATTTTCAACTGACCTGAGGAAGGTGGCCGCTGGTGGCTGGATGCGAGAAGCGGAGGACCGTGGAAGTTGGCGCCGTCTTGGAGAGGCCTATGTCCAGCAGTGGACTGCAATAGACTGATATGATGACGGTACCTAATCACTAATTAATGTTAGTTAAAATTAACATTTTATGATTTTACCAAGTTGGCGGCGTGATTATACACGGTGTTACTTTGCATCCTTGCCATATTCTCCGAGATAAAAGAAGGGGGGAGAAAAAAGAAAAAAATAGAAGAAGAAAAAGGGGCGGCGTTTATGATGTTAGAAAGAGAGCGCAATCGCCGCAGCTCTTTTGTGCCGATGAAAATTTAGCCAGCCAGCTCGGCCCGGCACCGAACTTAGGGGAAGCCCGGGCAAGACGAATATGTTAAGGGATAATGTGAATAAAACCACAATCTGATTACCAATAGAACTTTTTGTACTTTTCATTTGTAGTATGTTTAATCATCTTTGGAAAATAATCGCATAAACTTAAACACTTTACCGGTTTCTATATTAATTATGAACATAAATAAAAAGTGTCAATTATCCGTTTTGCCCGACCCCTCCGTAAGAATCAGTCCTTAGTAAGAATCAGTCTTCCCAATCATCACAGAAGTAGCTGCCAACTCCTACATAAGAAGTGTAGTCTTCATACGCCCAACTTCTGCACTGATAACACTGAATCCAATCTTCAGCTGCTGGTTCAGTGTAATTGTCAGCGCACACTAAACAGTAAAATTATCTGGTTTCGGGTTTTAGTTCAGTTGTTTGACATAGGGTCTTTTAGCTTTAGCTGGGGCCTGCTTACTCTGAAATCTTGGTCTTCTTACAATTTGTCTTCTGATTTTTTTTATTCTTGATGAACTTTGATGGGAGTATACGTCAAAACCTCTGATTTCCGCCTTTTGTGTTTGCGGCCTATTTAAGGAGCAGCCATAGTACTCTACCTATAGTTAAAATTATCAAAATACTGATCAGTTATATATCTTACATACGAAGGAAATAATGGAATAACTAAACGGGCAATACGGATACCTATCCGTTTTGCCCAAAACGCTCATATTCGAAACAAATCAAGACTTTAAATAATTATAGTGTGTAAACAAAACGTAACTATCAAAAATAATACTTCAACAAACGTGTAATTGGATAAATAAAATATTTCACAAATAACTAATGAGTAATACAAAAAGTTAATGAACAAACCTTGACAAAAATCGTAACAAAACTACGATAATTCACAAATTCACACATCACACTTTTTTATTTTCACAAATAATCCGCTCGCGTATTGTTTTGGTTGAACTGTCACGGCGTCGCCGGCCGCACGTTACACAACTAGAAAATTTGACAAAGCGCCATGTTTTATAGATTTATGGAAAAAACAGTTATTCTTTTTACCCGCACTATACTTCTTGCCCGGGCTTCCCCTAACTGTCCGCGCCCCGGCACCTTTGCTCACCGCGAGTGCTAACAATATAAAAATAAACAGCAAGACAATATTTTGTGATTTTGAGTAGATAACCATGATGAGTAAGCAACTCCCTCCATCGTATAAATATAGTATTTACAAATACTATATTCGGATATATTACTTTACGTAGAGACAGACACGTAAATAAACCTCAAACCATATACCCATTAATTTAATGAAAACAATTTTTACTGTCGCACAATACGCATTCAGTTAACGTTTCATGGACCGTTGTTTCGTAATAGTTATTAGCGTTGAACAATGAGCAGATTTTATAGCGGAGTAGCCGAACGTTGCCGGCAATTTTCACATGAGAGCGAGTCTAAATGGAGCCGGGCGCGTCTCCATAGCCGGGCAGCCAGACGTGGCGGTAATCGCATCAACGCGGCACAAGCGAGCCGTCACCGCCCGCCCTAAACCCCCCACGGGCGCTTTTTCAACGACGCGACAAAACATTACGATTCTATTTTCATGGCAATAAGAATGTCCAGGAAAACGATTTCCATAATAATGAGCTTACTGAGATTCTTCGAGCATTGTTGCCACTCGAGTGTTACGCGGTGGTAACGGACCGAATCATTCAGGTTTTCTAGTTTCCGTGGTGTTTTACCTATTCAATGATATAAAAGTTGTGAAACTATTTATACTATTTATCATGTTTAAATATCATTTTAGCATACATACCAAAACTTAGCTCTCTGTTAACTAGCTTACGAGCAACTTAATTCAGGGAACTAAAGCCTAAGAATCGTTTACTAATTGTCGGATTTGTTCAAACGACTGTGATTCGATTCGATGATTTATAATTACTGACCATTATGGACCTGTTAGAACATAGGATTCCTAATCTTAATCATCAAACACCCTAATTATTACCTAGCACCAAACTAAGCGTGAGCTTGTGCTATGGCGACTAGGATAACGCAGTACGATTACACTAGATAACGTTCGTAATAAGCTGTCAGCATTATCACCTAAATCAAGAGTTCATTATAATAATTTGAGCTCTTTCTGCGCGGAGCTCTAAAAATATTGAAATTAAAACTTTTATTAACACTAAACTTAAAAAATAATAAAAAGACACGGACCAAAGATTCTGTAGATAGTGTGGATGTAATTAATTATAATTTAAAAAAATTAGGGTTCCAAACCTTGACCTGACGCTGCAGCATTATCCTTTTAGCAGAAGAGCCAAAAAATATTGCTTCTAGTAAGTGTCTAATGAATTTTCGTGTGGCGGTCAATCTCAACAGAGATCAACCAGACGCAAGTGTGTTTACCTTTCAATAAATAAATAAAAGACTCATCATAAAGTCAGTACAATCCAAGCTAGAGGTAGATAACCCCTCAGTCTATCCATTTCGGGTTCTCCTGCCTAGTGCTACACCTCTGGATTTTGTGACAACCTGTACTTATTTAGTGTACCTAGTGTAAGGAATAAAAAACATAACCCTCCTTCTAGCGCAGTCAGGTAAAAGGCCGGCTAGGCTGTTCAATCAGCCTAGCCTATCAGCTGTTTGATATTTATCTGCGACATAGGTGCCTACCTAGTACCTAGTACAATGTTTATACTCAGATAATGTTAGAAACATTATCTCATTTTCCATATTCCTACAACCGACACCCTAACTGCTTTACGCTATACATTTTACTTTTGATCTCGATTTTACTTATTCACAGAAAAACAGAAATTATAATTTTATTTTGCTTTATATCAGCGCTTTAGAGATCTTTAAATATTTCCAATATTTTATTTTACTTTGATACTTACAAAGAGATGTCCACTAAAGGGTAGGGTATTGATAATAGGTAGATAGATATCTTGCGTGGGAGATTATCTTTGCGGACACTCTATTATATCCAAGTATTTTTCTAGTGATATTTTATTTTTACGACTATGTAGGTACGACTCCTTTGAAGTATTATCTTTGATCTACGTTCCTATGACGATGGTAGGACCTATCAAAGAACATTTTTCGTATTTTATTTAAAATAAATTGTAAAGCAACGTGGTAAAAATTAAATCGTCAATTCAGATTTTGAGGTTAAAGAGTATTTTTTTAGTAATCTACAAATAGTGCGATCAGGGTTTCAGTTTTGGCACCGCGACGTGAACCGCATGAGGTGCTAAGTTCGATTGATGCTACGTCTATTGTCTGCCTTATCTATTCAATCGATGGATTCAGCTAACCAAGCTGCACTTACGAAAATCTTCCCTGATAAAAAAAAGAAAAGCTACACCGGTATTAGAAGGTGGAAGGTAGGTACCTATAATCAAATGTATTTTTCATTACTGTCCTACTCGTGTATCATATTATGCAGATAAGTATGTATACAGGTTGTCCCGTAAATTATGGTCTAACGTAAATGGGAAGACAGCTGAACTAATTTCGGTTTTAACAACACCTAATTTCGGTGTTACAGTTCGAGTGTGCTCGGACCGAGTGCGCCTAGATAACTACTCCGACGCTTAGACAATTTTAAACTGTTTGTCTAAGCTCGGACGCTTGAACTACTCCAGTATAGGTTTCATGATTTCTCGAGCTTATCAATTTTTTGGGTCTCGGGAATTCTCGAGGCTAATTTCTCGCGTCTTCTTGGGTTGTCGAAAAATTTACTTACTTTTACGTATGTTGTTGAATATCTTTTTGGTTCAAATAAATTTCATATGTAGCGAGCCTTATATAAGTTACGTCATGTCCTCGTCATGCCTGTCTGTCTTTCCGCGGTTTAGCTCTAGCGGTACCTCCTAGAAAACTGTTAATTGGCATGAGTACCCATGTATTATACACGATGTTAGTTTGCATCCTTGCCATATATACAGAGGTAACTATATTACGGACACTGAACTCAAATCATTAAAAAAATGTGACCTAAAATTTTGATTTTTAATCTTGATTATTTAATTTTATCGACAATCTGTTACGCACACCATTAACTATCGCAGCGCATACACATCACTGTTGGCTGTTCATCGGCACAAAAGAGCTGCGGCGATTGCGCTCTCTTTCTAACATCATAAACGCCGCCCCTTTTTCTTCTTCTATTTTTTTCTTTTTTCTCCCCCCTTCTTTTATCTCGGAGAATATGGCAAGGATGCAAAGTAACACCGTGTATAATCACGCCGCCAACTTGGTAAAATCATAAAATGTTAATTTTAACTAACATTAATTAGTGATTAGGTACCGTCATCATATCAGTCTATTGCAGTCCACTGCTGGACATAGGCCTCTCCAAGACGGCGCCAACTTCCACGGTCCTCCGCTTCTCGCATCCAGCCACCAGCGGCCACCTTCCTCAGGTCAGTTGAAAATTTCACAAATACATCATGTAGACTGATATGATGACGGTACCTAATCACTAATTAATGTTAGTTAAAATTAACATTTTATGATTTTACCAAGTTGGCGGCGTGATTATACACGGTGTTACTTTGCATCCTTGCCATATTCTCCGAGATAAAAGAAGGGGGGAGAAAAAAGAAAAAAATAGAAGAAGAAAAAGGGGCGGCGTTTATGATGTTAGAAAGAGAGCGCAATCGCCGCAGCTCTTTTGTGCCGATGAACAGCCAACAGTGATGTGTATGCGCTGCGATAGTTAATGGTGTGCGTAACAGATTGTCGATAAAATTAAATAATCAAGATTAAAAATCAAAATTTTAGGTCACATTTTTTTAATGATTTGAGTTCAGTGTCCGTAATATAGTTACCTCTGTATATATGGCAAGGATGCAAACTAACATCGTGTATAATACATGGGTACTCATGCCAATTAACAGTTTTCTAGGAGGTACCGCTAGAGCTAAACCGCGGAAAGACAGACAGGCATGACGAGGACATGACGTAACTTATATAAGGCTCGCTACATATGAAATTTATTTGAACCAAAAAGATATTCAACAACATACGTAAAAGTAAGTAAATTTTTCGACAACCCAAGAAGACGCGAGAAATTAGCCTCGAGAATTCCCGAGACCCAAAAAATTGATAAGCTCGAGAAATCATGAAACCTATACTGGAGTAGTTCAAGCGTCCGAGCTTAGACAAACAGTTTAAAATTGTCTAAGCGTCGGAGTAGTTATCTAGGCGCACTCGGTCCGAGCACACTCGAACTGTAACACCGAAATTAGGTGTTGTTAAAACCGAAATTAGTTCAGCTGTCTTCCCATTTACGTTAGACCATAATTTACGGGACAACCTGTATACATACTTATCTGCATAATATGATACACGAGTAGGACAGTAATGAAAAATACATTTGATTATAGGTACCTACCTTCCACCTTCTAATACCGGTGTAGCTTTTCTTTTTTTTATCAGGGAAGATTTTCGTAAGTGCAGCTTGGTTAGCTGAATCCATCGATTGAATAGATAAGGCAGACAATAGACGTAGCATCAATCGAACTTAGCACCTCATGCGGTTCACGTCGCGGTGCCAAAACTGAAACCCTGATCGCACTATTTGTAGATTACTAAAAAAATACTCTTTAACCTCAAAATCTGAATTGACGATTTAATTTTTACCACGTTGCTTTACAATTTATTTTAAATAAAATACGAAAAATGTTCTTTGATAGGTCCTACCATCGTCATAGGAACGTAGATCAAAGATAATACTTCAAAGGAGTCGTACCTACATAGTCGTAAAAATAAAATATCACTAGAAAAATACTTGGATATAATAGAGTGTCCGCAAAGATAATCTCCCACGCAAGATATCTATCTACCTATTATCAATACCCTACCCTTTAGTGGACATCTCTTTGTAAGTATCAAAGTAAAATAAAATATTGGAAATATTTAAAGATCTCTAAAGCGCTGATATAAAGCAAAATAAAATTATAATTTCTGTTTTTCTGTGAATAAGTAAAATCGAGATCAAAAGTAAAATGTATAGCGTAAAGCAGTTAGGGTGTCGGTTGTAGGAATATGGAAAATGAGATAATGTTTCTAACATTATCTGAGTATAAACATTGTACTAGGTACTAGGTAGGCACCTATGTCGCAGATAAATATCAAACAGCTGATAGGCTAGGCTGATTGAACAGCCTAGCCGGCCTTTTACCTGACTGCGCTAGAAGGAGGGTTATGTTTTTTATTCCTTACACTAGGTACACTAAATAAGTACAGGTTGTCACAAAATCCAGAGGTGTAGCACTAGGCAGGAGAACCCGAAATGGATAGACTGAGGGGTTATCTACCTCTAGCTTGGATTGTACTGACTTTATGATGAGTCTTTTATTTATTTATTGAAAGGTAAACACACTTGCGTCTGGTTGATCTCTGTTGAGATTGACCGCCACACGAAAATTCATTAGACACTTACTAGAAGCAATATTTTTTGGCTCTTCTGCTAAAAGGATAATGCTGCAGCGTCAGGTCAAGGTTTGGAACCCTAATTTTTTTAAATTATAATTAATTACATCCACACTATCTACAGAATCTTTGGTCCGTGTCTTTTTATTATTTTTTAAGTTTAGTGTTAATAAAAGTTTTAATTTCAATATTTTTAGAGCTCCGCGCAGAAAGAGCTCAAATTATTATAATGAACTCTTGATTTAGGTGATAATGCTGACAGCTTATTACGAACGTTATCTAGTGTAATCGTACTGCGTTATCCTAGTCGCCATAGCACAAGCTCACGCTTAGTTTGGTGCTAGGTAATAATTAGGGTGTTTGATGATTAAGATTAGGAATCCTATGTTCTAACAGGTCCATAATGGTCAGTAATTATAAATCATCGAATCGAATCACAGTCGTTTGAACAAATCCGACAATTAGTAAACGATTCTTAGGCTTTAGTTCCCTGAATTAAGTTGCTCGTAAGCTAGTTAACAGAGAGCTAAGTTTTGGTATGTATGCTAAAATGATATTTAAACATGATAAATAGTATAAATAGTTTCACAACTTTTATATCATTGAATAGGTAAAACACCACGGAAACTAGAAAACCTGAATGATTCGGTCCGTTACCACCGCGTAACACTCGAGTGGCAACAATGCTCGAAGAATCTCAGTAAGCTCATTATTATGGAAATCGTTTTCCTGGACATTCTTATTGCCATGAAAATAGAATCGGAATGTTTTGTCGCGTCGTTGAAAAAGCGCCCGTGGGGGGTTTAGGGCGGGCGGTGACGGCTCGCTTGTGCCGCGTTGATGCGATTACCGCCACGTCTGGCTGCCCGGCTATGGAGACGCGCCCGGCTCCATTTAGACTCGCTCTCATGTGAAAATTGCCGGCAACGTTCGGCTACTCCGCTATAAAATCTGCTCATTGTTCAACGCTAATAACTATTACGAAACAACGGTCCATGAAACGTTAACTGAATGCGTATTGTGCGACAGTAAAAATTGTTTTCATTAAATTAATGGGTATATGGTTTGAGGTTTATTTACGTGTCTGTCTCTACGTAAAGTAATATATCCGAATATAGTATTTGTAAATACTATATTTATACGATGGAGGGAGTTGCTTACTCATCATGGTTATCTACTCAAAATCACAAAATATTGTCTTGCTGTTTATTTTTATATTGTTAGCACTCGCGGTGAGCAAAGGTGCCGGGGCGCGGACAGTTAGGGGAAGCCCGGGCAAGAAGTATAGTGCGGGTAAAAAGAATAACTGTTTTTTCCATAAATCTATAAAACATGGCGCTTTGTCAAATTTTCTAGTTGTGTAACGTGCGGCCGGCGACGCCGTGACAGTTCAACCAAAACAATACGCGAGCGGATTATTTGTGAAAATAAAAAAGTGTGATGTGTGAATTTGTGAATTATCGTAGTTTTGTTACGATTTTTGTCAAGGTTTGTTCATTAACTTTTTGTATTACTCATTAGTTATTTGTGAAATATTTTATTTATCCAATTACACGTTTGTTGAAGTATTATTTTTGATAGTTACGTTTTGTTTACACACTATAATTATTTAAAGTCTTGATTTGTTTCGAATATGAGCGTTTTGGGCAAAACGGATAGGTATCCGTATTGCCCGTTTAGTTATTCCATTATTTCCTTCGTATGTAAGATATATAACTGATCAGTATTTTGATAATTTTAACTATAGGTAGAGTACTATGGCTGCTCCTTAAATAGGCCGCAAACACAAAAGGCGGAAATCAGAGGTTTTGACGTATACTCCCATCAAAGTTCATCAAGAATAAAAAAAATCAGAAGACAAATTGTAAGAAGACCAAGATTTCAGAGTAAGCAGGCCCCAGCTAAAGCTAAAAGACCCTATGTCAAACAACTGAACTAAAACCCGAAACCAGATAATTTTACTGTTTAGTGTGCGCTGACAATTACACTGAACCAGCAGCTGAAGATTGGATTCAGTGTTATCAGTGCAGAAGTTGGGCGTATGAAGACTACACTTCTTATGTAGGAGTTGGCAGCTACTTCTGTGATGATTGGGAAGACTGATTCTTACTAAGGACTGATTCTTACGGAGGGGTCGGGCAAAACGGATAATTGACACTTTTTATTTATGTTCATAATTAATATAGAAACCGGTAAAGTGTTTAAGTTTATGCGATTATTTTCCAAAGATGATTAAACATACTACAAATGAAAAGTACAAAAAGTTCTATTGGTAATCAGATTGTGGTTTTATTCACATTATCCCTTAACATATTCGTCTTGCCCGGGCTTCCCCTAAGTTCGGTGCCGGGCCGAGCTGGCTGGCTAAATTGGTGAATCGATTATACAAACTATGGACGTATACTAGTTTCAGCTACCACCGATAAACAGTATCTTGCTTTTGATTACAAGTTTGCCAATCAAGGCTGTTGGATTTAGGGATTTAGATCAGTCCCTATGACTGAATCAACGTAGAGCATACGAGTATACTATACTATGTAGAGCTGCACTAAACCATTAACTTACCTAGTTGACATTCAAATTAGCGATAGGATCGCATCCAAATCCCGATATGCAATGACAATAAGAATCGAATGCGCTGAAATCGTATTAAAACACGGGCCTGTGGGAGCGAGCACGTGGGCGGCTTCGCGGCTGGGCGGGCCGGTAATGCGCGCGCCCGCTTGGAAATATAACATTTCGATTTACATTAACCGCGAGTTGTATAGTCCTCGTTTCACATCGCATTTGGCTCAAGATGAGAGGGATTGAGTTTGCCGAAGTGAGAGCTGTTGTTTGGCTAATTCGAACAAATAATCTAAGATTGTCATAGGTATACTATTATATAAGGACTATATTTATTTAGACAGGAATGGTTAGTTTTGTTTATTACTCAGAAATTACTCAATAATAGTACCTATTTAATTTAGCAACTATTATAAAGTACTTAGATGGGTACCTAATCTGTGCTAGTACTTCGTAAAACCGACATCTATTACGTTTACTATATGAAGAAAAATGCATAGCTAGGTATGTACCTGCCTATCAACTTCCTACAATCCTACCTAATCGGAGCTCAATCTAAAAAAAGAAAACAATTTCATCGCTATAAATACAAGTTTTCTCTCGAAGACGTCTATTGTGCGCGATCTACGCTTACCGAAGCGCGTTTTCAATCGTAATATCAATATCTGAGAGATATTGAAAACAAAAACTCTTATTGGGAACAAGTGGGGCGGCGAATCTGAGTTTGCACGATCGAATGGCCCACTAATTAGGGGATCTCTCCTAATGAATATTTGAGGGGCTACTGCCCCAGTATGGAGTTTATCATTGCATTGTTAAGTTGTTGATTATTTGCGAACATTTTAATCTTAGCACGCATCAATATTGGAAGGGGAAACTGAATAGGCAGGTTTGATTAAAGATAAGCGCATATTTTTATTAATAGAATATATTTAAATAAATACATGGCACTGTATTCAGAGGCTCATTAGTTTACCTATCATGCAAGTATCTTAACTAAGGTAATTTAAAAGTAACTACAACATTAAGCTATATATTTATTTAGTTCTTATATCTTCAAACACGCATTTATGAAGATATTCCGTTGACTATCCATTATCCTAGTCACCATAGCACAAGCTCACGCTTACTAGGTAATTGTTGTGTTTGTTGAAACAATGCTACATAATTTATTTATTTATTATATTTTACCTACCTCAGGGTAGAGGACCATGACAATATCACATTAAATTAGTATTGTAAGTAAGTATAACCATGGGTATAACTAACAATTAATATTGTCACGTCTTTCGTCTCTAAAATAAAATGTAGGTAATTCTCTTCTACATCATTATCTATACAACACAATTACCTACCACTACATTCGATTCGATTGAGCGCGTGACGATCTTCAGCGGACACCTATTTTCACATTACATACATTTATCCACGACCACAGCTGACGGCTCCCGATCCCACCCTTCAAGTTTGTCGAGTAAGCCAATAACGTTATCTCTATCAATTACTTACACTTATTTTAACAGCACGACAGATTTTAGAAAGGGTACATTGTGCTAAATATCTGCGGAATTGATTTAGCGTGATAAATTAACAATCGAAAGTCCACGTGACGACTCTGTCGTATCATAACGAATGTAACTGCTTAGACCTTAGACAAAACGGTGTACCTGTCACGTGATATATCGGTTCATCGGTTGCGATCGGTAGGTAGGTATCAATTACTAAAACCACCCCTATTATTAGGCATAACGATTTTAGTGATCAGTTAAAAAGGTTATAACTTTATTACTTTGCTTTGGATCATATCTTTTCTTTCTTTAAATTACGCCATCGGATGTAGGTATGTACCTACTTTATTATGTATCAACTTACCTACTTATATTAGGTACGGTTCTCAATCTCAATCAAGAACACATTTCCGCTTCTGAAGCAGTACCTAAATGAAAATAAACGGAATTCCCGTTGAAGCCAGATCTAACAACTATATTAAGAGCAGCATTCATGTCTAATGATAGTGGTCATGCGAAAATGAACAATAAGCACCATCATGAGAATAATACCTCCCTTATATTGTGCTAACGACGAAAGTGATTATGCTTTACGAGAGTTCCTTGATTTGATTGTAACGAGACAATAGGATTGTATATTTACACAATCGCAAAGAGTATTAATATACCTACCTATTTACAACAAACGCACTTTAGTTATGGTCATTCCAGTGCTAAAATAAATCAATTTTTCGGTATTGGCTAGTATTTTTTCTGTAGTATAGGTACGTAGTACTATAAAAACTATACTTATTGTGGTATGGGACGTATGCCAGTATGCCACGCCGATCGGTGTGGCTTTATGACTAAGTAACATCGTACCGAATCGCTTAAAAAAGCTAATTTCGGTATACTTCGCAGTGTTTATGTAAGTTCTATTCAGATGACGACTGACGATTTACTCACTGTATTTTGTGTTAATATTTATATCAGATCACATCTAGAGAGGAGAGTACTGGTTCTCTGTAACACAGGCATGAAGCCTAGCTCAGATGCCAGTCTCTCACAATCAAATTTCTGTCCCTTAAAATTGTAACCTTGCCTACCTTTTGTCTTTACTTTGATTGTGGAGAAGAAATAAATAATTTTGAATTTTGACTTCTAATTATTTATTCTGTGGTATGTGCAGGTGAATTTTGTTCGGACAGACAAAATCACATTAAGTGAGGTAATGGTAACGGTGTTATTATTCTAAGGTAAACAGTAAACACTGCAGTTTGTGATAGAGGCAAACATCATTTCCTTGGCGAAAAAGAAGGTGCGGATTTTGTTACGTATAGGTATTTGTAGTTTACATTTTTTTTTATTTTTATAGGTCTTTATTTGGAGCACTATAAGTTACGAGTAATAACACAGCGGTATAATAAGAAGTCGGTGTGCATAAATGGCCATCGTCCTTTCATCATCCATGAGCAGGACACGAAGTTCGTAATATAATACTTATGGATTTGATAACAAGCGTATTTACAAATTTCCTCAAAAGTGAAACAAAATCAGACCGGTAGTGATCGTGAGCGGGTGAGATTGAAGCGGTACAAATCGCGGCATATGGCGTGCTGGCGCGATGCGCAGGAGTCGGTGTGCGTTACTGCGTCCGGTCTGGTCAATTATTAATTAGCCACGATCCGTCACACCCCCAGATTGGTTACTGTGATAATCATAAAGAGTAAATAGACGTTAAATATTATCTCACTATTTGATTTGATGAGCACATGCCAACTTTAAGCTCGAGTTCCAACCCCATTGAGGGATCTTATTTTAGAACTGATAATATAGGTAGGTAATTTGGTTTCTAAAGAGATCATCTGTTTGGGACGACTGCTTCATAAGTATGGTTATGAAATATGATATGATGATAAATGAGTACCTACATAACAAAAACAAACGACACGAGGCTATACTGTACAAACATAAATTTCGTTCAAATATTTATACTTAAAATGGATTGAGAAAAAAAAAATTGTGTAGGCAATCATAATTTTAATTTTAGTTACCCGTGATTCAGCCCGTGCAAGGTTTCGCTCGGACTTCCGGGACAATATGGCGGAATCCTTTCTTATGCCACCGCCACCGGCGATTACCGTGATACAGGAACTATGAATCCTTATTGATGTCCATTTTTTGCACAATTACGTATTATGGATTTGTATTAGGAAGAACGAAATATTTTTTTATGAAAATGAACATTTAACGTAGGGACATTTTATTGCTGCAATACGCAATGTCTTACTGCCGTACTCAAAGACGTCAATTAAAGATAATCCTTCATTAAGTCTCATGCCGTTCTTTTTCTATTTCATTGACAAAGAAAGTGACAGAACGAGATTTTCAATTGACTTCTCTGAGCGCCGCAGTTAGTTCGCTAGTCTTCACTTAATTGGCGATGGCAAGTTAGTGGTAGCAGGCCTGTGTATCTGCCCGCGTAGGTAGCAAAAACGTACCTACGCGCGGCGACCCTTACTTTTATTCACCAACGACCGCGCGGCTACGTTGCTGGCTGGACGAGAATGAATAGAGTACTAGAAAGAGGCGCTAGATGGCGTTAGACGCTTCTCGTAGCAGTCAACCCTATCGCGTCTCGTGATATTACGTCACTGAATAGGTTTAGTGCGTTATGAATCATATTCCAGAGTTATAAGAATGAAATTATCTTGCAATGGATTTTTGTAGGTGTCTACACGAAAATGTGCTCGACTCTGAGGCGAACTAAATTACGCCATATTGTTGACGACATTGAGTAGACATTTATTTGAATACTATTGCTAAGTCATACTTCTGTACGAAGTACTAGTACTTATTCTGTGGTGGTAGTAAGATGTATGTAAGATAAAGTTAAGATACCTAAGTACTTTCTATCTATTGTACACACCACAGTAGAAATTGCATATAACTTACCAATTGATGAATTTAGGCGATCTTATTGCTATTATTAGATAGATTGTTTAGGACATTACCTACCTATAAGTAATGTAACTTAATTAAGAAGGTTTTATGACTATTGAAAATAAAATTAAGAATGTTGTTCCAGTGGCCCGCCGACGGCGAAAAGAGAGTCGACCAAGGCGTCAGAGGACTACATTTTCAGCACACCAGACATTGAGACTCGAGCTGGAGTACGCACGAGGAGAATATGTGGCCCGAGCAAGAAGGTACGTAGGCCTACTATAGTCCGACTGCCTCATTGGTCTAGTGGTCAGCACGCCGGGTACTACCCTCGTGGTTCCGGGTTCGTATTAGGGATGTTGCGAATATTCGCATCCGCATCCGCAAATGCGGAGCTTCCGCATAGATTTGGACATCTGTATCTGCATCCGCATCCGCAATAATCAATGCGGATATTCATGCAGATGCGGATGTAATACAAGTTGCGACAAGAAAGAAATTGGGTGGTGCCGGCGAATGGCGCGTGCCATTCGCACGTACCAATGACCAATGGGAGCGAAGAAATTAGTCACAAGATCCGACGCGTTTGTGGTGCATTATATTTTGTTTTTCGTAAATCATTAAGGGTTTGTTTACGCGGTAGATGGATAACTTATCGTATAAATTTACAGCAATTATTTAGAAGCGCGAGTTTAATTTACGAACCTCTGCGTAACCGCATTGATTCAGAAAAGGCGTCAATATTACTATTCAATAAGTATATTGCACCTAATTTTTAACTTTACTTACTAATTTTACTTACTTACTGCAAAAAATAGGAGCATTATACTTAACTAATACTCATTTTCTTTTATTAAAAATGTTAAAAATTACTTTGTTATAGTTTTAATTCTTCATTCATGTACTATATTTATATAAGATCTTAAGCATCCGCATCCGCGGATGTGAGCCTTTAAAAATCCGCATCCGCATTCACATCCGCGGATGTGAAAAAATCGGCATCCGCAACATCCCTGGTTCGAATCCCGGGTCGGGCCTAAGAGTGTTGGGTTTTTCTTGAAATCAACACAGCTCCGGAGTCAGGAAGTTGGTAGTGTTAACACCCCCGTGCCCGTGCCTCGGAAAGCACTTTAAGCCGTTGGTTCTGCGCCTCTACGGTCATGTCGGTCTGCCGTCTCACCGAATTATTAGAGTGAAGAAACAGAGAGTGCACTATAATATCTCCTGCGCAGTCGGCTTATCTCTGCTGAGATTCGCCACCTAGTCGAAATTCGGGTAGGAGGACATTATAGTCCGACAAGATCGTGCGCGACCTTCCTGCGGAACGAGACTTACCGTACGTGGGCAGAGACACGGCTAGATGTCAATGGGGACAAGTGGTGTCGCGGGGAAGATTTGATTATCCATGACAGTCGCGAGTGATTGGCGTTCCCTCGCGCCCCGCACGTCTTTTATTCCGCAGGAGGGTCGTGCATGAACTTGTCGGACTATACCAGGAGCTCTGTTTTTGAATCACTCGTATGACATATTGGCGAATGAGACTTATCACTCAACACATTAATTTTGACGTTTATGCTATCACCCGCCTTCTGTGACGGGTGGGTAGGGAAGGGCACTCGACACGAGGGACACAGATGGCGATGCCTGTTTTTTTTTACGGTAGCCATCCCTGTCAGTGTTACTCGAATGAGTGGCTTGAATATGCCACTACCTGCGCGAACGGGATAGCTATTACATGATCAGTGATAGTCCGACAAGCTTATGCACGACCCTCCAGTGGGCTGAAAGACATGCGGGGGGCGGGGAAGCGCTAATCGCATGCGACTGTCATAATAAATCCCCTTCCCCGCAATACCGCCTGTCCCCTCTGACATCTAACACGCCTCGTCCCCTGCAAGTCTTTTGCTCCACAGGAAGGTAGCGCAAAAAACTTGTCGGACTAGTCTCTAAAATATGCACATCGCCATCTCGATCATCTAAGGCCTTAGAAACTAGCAACTTATGAAAAATTTAGAATGGACGATCCCTTTTGCCGCCTCCCAGATCTACAGTCACGAGGTATTTACAGATTGGCGAACGACGCGAAATACAAAACACGCAGCGGGTTCGAATCCCGCTCGGGTTTGGCTCACTTTTGAAGCCGTCGGCCGATGCAGCGTCCTAACTAAGTTCCATTTAGAAGCGTGTATGATTATGGGAATAGTTTTTTTACATATAGTGGGCCCCGCATGAACTTACCCAAATTGCAGTTCCTTTTAGGGGCGTGTAAGATAAGATGAGAAGTTTTCTTACATACAGTGGGCCCCGTGAACTTACCCAAATTGCAGTTCCATTTAGGGACGTGTAAGATAAGAATAGTTTTCTTACCTACAGTGGGCCCCGCATCAATTTACCCAAATCTGACAAAATATCTCAAATGATAACTGTATGTGAGTAACATTGGTTGAAATATGGTTGCGGTAACTTTGGCAGGGTAGGTTGATGAGGGGCCGTGTGTAGGTACGTTTATTTATTTTCGTTTTACGAAAATTGAAGTCTTTTTAACTTTTAGATGTGAGCTTGCTTCGGCGTTGTCGCTGAGTGAAACGCAAGTCAAAATATGGTTTCAGAATCGAAGAGCGAAAGACAAAAGAATTGAAAAAGCACATCTTGACCAGCAATATAGGTAATATTTTTTCCTTCTAATAAGTAGCTAGCTTACTTAATAACAATGTACCTACAGTGTAGATGAGACATTGTTTTGATGACTCCATTTGCTTCATACCCATTATTATAATTAGCATTTTATTTTATTCAACAGCTAAAACAATTTTTAGGAATGTTAGGATATTTTTCTTTCAGAGAACAAGTATTTGATATTAGCCATGATATTAGTTAACATACAGTCATGTTTTCAGGCATTTAGCAGCGGCTTCTGGTCTGTTTCCGACCGTTCTAGGAGCGCCGTACTGCTCAACGCCATGTCCGTGCCTGCCAGTGCATCCACCGATAGATAAATAAATCATATTAATGTTATAGTGTAGAACGCTGAGTAGAAAAATGTCGTGATTCCATTGAACAAAATCGCTGCGGTGGACGACTTCAACACAGCGCGGCAGCGTCAAGTTAATAGCTCTGGCCTGAAATATCTGTGTTCCTATAATGTACAATTCTTAAAATGTCTGCGTTTTTACAATGTTAGCACTTCACAATTTAAGACCTTAAATGTATACCCAAGCTTACGCAAATAAATGCATTTGTATTTGTATTCTATCTTGACAGCTTCCTCATAATGTCTGCTATTTAAAATATGTATGTTCAATCTCAGGAAGAAGTATCTTAATATGTTTACATTCCTATTGTATTGGCAATGCCATTGAGTTTGTTTTGCAGCTTTATTTTCAAATCAATGTTTTTAATGTAAAAGGTTTATTGCATTTTAGGAAAACGTACATTTCAGGCATGAGCCCTTTTTACCTTACCAAGCGACAGAACAAACCACCATTGGAGTAGTTCAGCTTCTGTGGACTTTGTTTAGCTCTGAGCAAACTCCTGCGATAGCATTTAAGTATGTGGTACGGAAAACGGACGTCAGCACACCAAGCTTAACACTGTGGCACCTTTCAAAATTGGATAGTCAGAAGTGATGGCCGTACATATGGCCGTACATACGGCCGCACGTCAGACTACACCACTTTGACCTTGAGACCGCTTCTATTCCCTACGTAATAAAACCTATTTTCGTAGTTCAAATGGGTAACCTGACGTGCTGCCGACTGTACATATAACTACTATCTATAAAAATTATATGATATGAAACCATTTAGAACAATTTTTATAATTTTGGTAAAACCACTTATTGTTGGTTTCAGCAATTGGAATTGTTTAATTTTTATTTTCTAGTCAAAAATGATTACTGTTATGTAGGTATCCTACAATAAGTAACTACCTAAAGTGACTTGATCAAATGGATCATTAAACTAATATTAAAGCATTAGTTACACATTCATAATTATATTCCTAGTATTAATTTAATAATGGATGTAACATAATGTAAAAAGTCATTTAGATTGTAGTTTAGGGGTAGATTAAGCAACGTGTTTTTTAAATAAAAGATGATTATTCGTTTAAATATTTATTTTGGACACAGTCAACTTACCATGGCCTTTTCCAGCGAGGTGGCTCGTCCACGTTTAGAAGAGTCCATGGAAAATAGTATAGTATTTATTTAATTTTTAAGCACACATATATTGAACAAAAATATTTCATCTTCACATCTTACAATAATACTAAACTATGTAAAACACATAAATGTGAAACGTTTAACAGTTCAAAATTATATTAAGATTCGAAGTGGTATAATAGTAACAGCATGAAAGAAGTAAGAACTAAAATAAAAAGGTGTTTAGTAAAAATTTTCCATTTTTAATGGTAGTCCAAGTGAAAAATACCATCTATGTGTCATACACAATAACGAACAACAAAGTAGAAAGGTATGTTTCCTTTAACTAACATCGAGATAGTTACATGCTAATAATATATTTAGATAGCTATATTGGTGTTCACGATATTACTTAATATATATTTTTTTATAAGTAAAAGATTTTCCTGTCATCACCTGCTTCATCCGCTCAATAATAGATTTGGAATGTTATAGCTATCATATCATTAATAGAATAAAATTGAAAATTAAAACAATGATATTCAATCAATCAAAGATGAAAAAATTATATCTCTTCTTATAAACTAGAAACGCAAATATTGCCAGTAAGCCACAGCTTTTACAAAATGACTCGTTAAACAATTACTTCAGAGTTACAAGTAATAAAACATACTGGATCGTACAGGGCTGTGCAAAACATTATTGTGACATTTCAAATGTAAAAACTGTGATTTGTGTGCTAAAGACTAAAAAAATCATAAGAGATATGAATCTATGCCTACAATACCTTACATGACAAACCTCAATTGAAGGTGAAAAAAATTGTAAAATGGCTACGTTTGCCGCTTCACTAAGTCCACTTGTCCCTCACAGTCTAGCCTCGGCCTACCTCCCACGACTAACTACCGTCTGCCTGCCTAGCTTCAACTAAGCGCAACTTGAGACCTACACATTGAAAAATAACTTGTAAGTATGTGTACAGCACAAAATGCTATCTGAAAACGTTTGCTAAATTGAGGGCACATGTGCGTGTGAGGGCTACCATCTACCAGTTTGTTATTATGCAGAACTGAATATGTATGAATGATGGTTGTAAACTTCAACCTAGTCTGGACTAGGTAGCAAAGAGCTTGATTCCCGACAGCACTCTCTAACACTAATTTTAAATTTATCTGTCTATTTATCTGCTGAAGTAACGAAGAGAAATATGTTTGTTTTGAAACATAAATTAAGTAATTTAATTGCTCATTTATGTCATGTTTTGTACTTGAATCAAGTTTTCGCGTTTTGGTCTATTTTTCGTTCGTATCGTTTGACATCCCTAGTAAATTGTCTGTAAATTACTATATTTTCTATAATTTCCTAGCGACTGACAGCTGTTTCAAATCCTTGTAGTCTGTCTTATTATGTTTCTCTAGCAGAAAAAGACAGAATGAACTTAGAATCTAGAGAGTGTTGTCGGGAATCAGTTCCAAAAAAATATTTTATTGTAACAAGCAGTTCCCCGCGACTTCGCCAGCGCCAAAAGTAGCCTATGTCCTTCCCAGTGTCTCAAACTTCATTTGAATCGGTTCAGTAGTTTAGGCGTGATTGCTAACAAAGTTAATTTCGCATTAATAATATTAGTTAGGTTGTACTTTGAATGTGAAATAGAGACAGTGCTGACGGGAATCAAGCCCAAAGAATAATAAAATTGTATCTTGTATAATTAAGTTTTATTTATTTAATACGTATGGCGTTAATCGTTACAATAATTTTAAACAATTCCACTTCTGAAGTTTACGTAGGGAAAGTTTATTTCGCCTTAAGGTTTGTCACTCTTTTAGCACCACCCAGGGGACACGTGCAGGGTTGTGGTAGGTAGTTCCTGCGGACGCGAGTAACAATAGTCCCCCTATATATATTTATATAGGGGGGCTATAATTAAGTAATGTATATGTACACGAAAAAAATATCTAGACATTTTTGATCGTAGCAAATAAATATGTAGGTAGGTCAGTCGAGTCGACATTTGATTTAAGCACTATACTAATAGTGCAACATTTTTAACATAGCACGGTCTTATCACTAAGCCTTTATCTCGTCAGATGGTAGCCCCCACCTCGCAGATGAGAGAGCGACAAAAGATATGTACAAGTGTGAGTACTTACAAGATGGAGCTTGACGTTTAGAACCTGCCCCCGCGCTGGCTGCCGCCGGCGGGCGCCGTGCCCATGTTGTAGCCCGAGTTGTTGCCGGTCGTGTAGCCGCCGCCGCCGGTCGCGCCTGGGTTAAGTGTTTTTTTTTAATTCGTAGCAAAGGAGTTTAATTCGAAACATCTCTTTCTGTTCGGATTCAACTCCTTCCTAGTGTCAAAAATCAGTCCTTAAAAATCCGCTAGATGGCGTTGAACAACCTAAGTCAGGTAGATTTTTATCCCTCATTTGCAACTAAGTGTGATAAATGTTTTTTTTTTTTTAATTCATAGCAGATGAGTTGAATTGGAAGAGATTTCAGCAACTATTAAAATGGTTATTGCAAATATTAAATCAAATAGAAAATCGGTTTGAATTCAGAACAGAATTCAGGATTTATTATTATGATAATTGCAGCTAAATCATCATTCTCCTAGCGTTATCTTGGTTGTGCACTCGCACGCGAGGGCCCAGGGTCCGCTGACCATTATCCAGAATGTGGCAGATCAGATAATTACAGTGGGGCGACTGCCATCTGACCTCCGTGACCATTATCATTACGTGATTATTGCAGCTGAATATTAACTCACAATAGACTTGTTATGAGGAAAAATCATCAATAAATTAATAATATCATATTAGGGAAAGTGAAGTGTTACTATTAATAATTACTTTGAACACATGAATAATGCTCTTTGTATATATAATATTTTTAAAGCTATAAATAGTGCATGATTTTATATTAAATAAAAATCATGCAGAATCTAGAAAAAAAGAAGAAAATGTAAACCCTCTAACTTTACTAACTGTAATGATTATGTATGATTTTACAGAATTCCTAAAGTCAAATAAAAAAATCACAAGTGTTCAAATTGGCTGTGCAGACAAAATTGAAAGGCAGATCTTTTTACATGTAGAAACAGAGGCCATACTAAATCTTACTAAAGTCCGAAAATTCGTGCGCGACCTTCTTGCGTGCTTCTAGGTGCTGCGCTAATATGTAGCATGCCTCGCCCCCCTCCCCCTCACCCGCGAAGCATGCTACATGCAGAGACGGGTGTTGTTGCGCGGAAGGACATTTCTTATGAGTCTAATGACACTCGCGTGCGACTGGCGCTTTCTCGCCCCCCGTACGTCTTGCACGCAGGAGGGTCGCGCATAAACTTGTTGGACCATAATCAACTGGCTCGGAGGGGAACTTCAGACGGCTGCAGGAGTTTGCGCACGGTTGGCACAGAAAAATGGTACCAAAGTGAAAAAATTGTAGCTAGAGATTCTAGCATAGCGCACTAGTGTTGCATAACTATCACTAGTAAAACTATCGATAGTTTGTATCGAAAATTATGTACCCTATCGATATGCCTATCAATAGTATCGATAGCCTATGTGCTTATGTGGCAATACTATCGAATGATTGCAATACTATATACTATTGGAATTGTTCTGTGCTATCGATAGTATCGATAGTCCTTTTATTGTCTGGCTATCGATAGACTATCGATTAATCATCGATAGTCGACTATCGATCGGCAACACTATAGCGCACGGCAGAGTGCAGTTGCACACTGCCTAGGAGAAGAAAAATCTGCACGCATCTTTTAGGCCAGTACAGCCGCAAGGTTGGTGACCTAATCCAGACACACATTATATTTACCGGAGTTGTAAGGTTGAGCTCGTTGCGTGTTGTAGTTGGCGCGCATCGGTCCTCCGCTATAGCTCTGCTGGTAGCCGCCACCGAAGTTGTTTGGTTGTTGCCCCCAACCGCCCTGGTCGCCATAGCCCTGGTTGCCCCAGTTGCCGCCACCCTGGTTGCCCGTATCCCACGGATTTGGGTTGCCCCAGCCGCCTTGGCTGTACCCTGAATTGTAACCGCCATCTAAAATTGTCTCATTATTAGTTGTGTTTATTGTTTGTTTGATGAGTAAACCCTTTGTGCTGCCCACACCGTAAGTCATGTTGGTATCAAATATGATGAAGACATCATGGAAATGTGAAGTTGGTTAACTTAAGCTTTCGCCAGATGAAATGGTTTATATATTTTCTATTGAAATGTAATTTAATGTGCTGATGATAATAGTCACTAATTGGTATGAAAATATGAGAGAGAATGAGCCTAATTTCCAAGTGTCCCCACCTACTTTAGGCAAGTGCCTAGAGCCTACTATTTTAGATATTTTATTAATATTTCTCCTGCACCTGGTAAAAAAAACCAAAACATTTTTTTTACATTCATGCAGTGTGGCTGGTCTTAAACATTTTAGACAACTAGTTTAACTTAGCTACTCGCTAAGCTCATAGCCTTAGTTAGGCTAATTTTAAGTTAAAGCCAACTTTTTCTCTGTTGAAGAAACAAAAAGAGACAAGACTGCAATAATTTAGAAATGGGAATCAGGCCCAATGTGACATACAAGATGGCTAAAACCAATAGATACTACTGTCCATTGTCAAAAATTAAAATCATGGATGGTCTAGTGTCTTTGTTACCATTGTTGCCCCAGTCCTGTTGGCCCTGCCGGCTCCAGCCACCGCCGCCGCCACCGCCACCGCGGCCTCCGCGCCTGCCACCGCCTCCCCCACCACCACCGCCAGACATCTCAGACTTCGAGAGCGCCTTCTTTACGTCCAGACGGTTGCCTTTCACTTTGTGGTTCTGTTGCACTGTATTATGACTTGATATTAGAATCAGAAATTGCTTGCCATCAAATAGAAGAACTTGTAGGATTTGTTGTGTTCTAAATAGGGCAGAGGTCTGAAAGCTGATAGAAGTTTGGTGGGAATTAAAGTCAAAATGCTGATAATGCTAAGCAGATTCTTGGCACTCACCACTGTAGTGCTAGTCTTGTCTGAATGTCAATATTTTTTTTTATTAACAAGTCTTTTCTTTCTTTTAAAATAAATGCAAGGACCTACTGTTATAGATGAAAGTTAGTCTGGGGTTTGTATTAAATTTAAAATAAGTAAAACACTTACAACATATCCTATCAACAGGATCATAATCGTCAAACTCCACAAAGCCAAATCCTCTCTTCTTGCCTGTGTCTTTTTCTGTCACAAGACTCACAGAAACAATGTTTCCATATGAGCTAAAGTACTCTTTCAAGTCTTCCTCTTCAATTTCTTGTTTTAGTCCACCAACAAACAACTTCTTTACTGTAGCACTGGCATCGGGACGGTTGATTTCCTCCCTGGGCACAGCTCGTTTAGGCTCTACCACTCTGAAACAGATCAATGATTAGTGTAGTAAACTCTTTACAGGTTCTTATATCCTTTACAATAATATTAAGTTCATTGACCTCAATAAGGTCAGCTACATTTCTTAGATGTATAATTATTATTAGTAGGATCATATTGGCTTTTTTTACCTTCCATCAATTTTATGTGGTCTGTTACTTTGAGCATCGTCAACCATGTGCGCTCTAGAGTACGTAATAAAGCCAAACCCTCTAGATCTTTTAGTTTGGGGATCCTTCATTACTACAACATCAACAATTTCACCCCATTGCTCATAGAACGATTTTAAGGACGCATCATTTGTTCTGTAGTCTAGACCACCGATAAATAGTTTCCGAAGGTGCTCCGGCTCTTCCTGCAAAGAAAAAGAAATGAATTTTGAATGTAAGTGAAAGATGCATGTATGTAGCAATTAGCTCTTGTGGTCATAATCTTTAAGGCACTTTAACAAATCATACTTAAGAGGCTATTCATCATTGTGAAAGGTAGTGTGACCACAAATACATTTCTACAAAAGCCTAACGAAGTCGAAACAAATTGGACAATCAGTTATGTGATCTGTGTACTTACATATTCGTCGCCGCCACCACCACCACTAGGCTTCATGTTGGCCACTTTTAATAAATTCAACTAACTTTGAGGATCAAATTGATGATTAAACACGATAGGTAATAGTAATTCCAGAGGACTTTTGAAATGAATAAAATGAAAATCGGAAAAGCGGCAACGCAAACAAAATGTCACGTCACTCACGTAACTTTTTTTTATTTTAGCGAGCACCTTTCCTCGGGCGCTCCTATCCGATCCGGTTTGATTTCCTGCTAAAAATTTCCTTGAGAGCATTGAAATGTGAACCGTCCTCACATTTCAATGAGTTTGGTTAGGTTAGTTTGTAGTTTAGTGTTAGTGTAGTTGTGTAAGTATACAAGAAGAAGATTTTAAAGAAAAGAAAGAACAATGAAATGATACTGACTGTATTGACTTGATCCTTTGCCTACCCAGAATGGGTGAATTGAACAAAAAAAAAGCACCTTTCCTCGCCCGCCTTGCCTTTCGTTCCGTCGAAATGTCAAAATTATATTTAGAGTACCGGTAAAGGCGGGTTACTTTGACCCGAAAAGCATTGAGTAGTATTAGGAATCTTACCATCAGAAACAATGCAATCGCTAAACTAGGATAGTTCCTATTATTCGTTCCATGCATGCAGGCCCGCAGCGAGGAAGTTCGTTTATCCTGTCACCTTTTTTTTTGTATGCAATTTCGTACATGACACTCAATCTGAAATCAATCTAGTGTCAGTTTGCCCGCCTTAAATGTCAGATAAGCTATCATAAAAAAGTTACCCATCGAGTAGGTTTTTCAAAATTGTTATGATTAAATCTTGTTCCATGAGTTAATTTTAGGATTCATTTACGAAATGTGAAATGTTAACAATACAACGAATTAACTAATGCGAGATTTTCGGATGCGAAATTGAAGAAATATCTACGAGTTGTAAACTTAATCTAATGGTTTCTCCGTAAAAGCCTGATGACTATTTTAAAATTATCATTTTTAATAAAGTGACTTCATTGTGTAATTACAGGTAAAACTATAACTCAGGTACGTAAATTGCAATAAAACCATTATAATAGGCTACACCTGCAGCTTGAGGTTCTAAGACGTAAATATTCATTTTCTTAAGCAGTAACTACCTATGTATTGTCCCAACCAGCAGAAATAATTACTGATCAAACTTTCAATCTACCCACAAATTCAATTATTTATTTATTGTATCAGTACACAATATATCTAGTCTTAGCTAACCTACCTACCTACACATATTTAGGTGCTACATAATGATTTTATGTATTTAATTCTTGTTACGACTTTAATGTAGGGTATTATTTATCTACCTAATGTACCAAGTCAACACATTCTTTTTTCCTTTATTCCTAATGCTGTAGACCTATTTAGTCTCATGAAAAACCAGTAAAGCATATATTTCCAAGCAGAATGTATTGGATCCACTATTGAGGATTATTTACATTGAATATGTCAAGAAAGATTGTATTAGACGAAGGCTAAAAAAATAACAATGAAATACCTACCTAGTTTTTGCTAGGTAATCAGTAGGTGGTAGGTAAAGTAACAAATTGTTGTTTATTTTTTCAGGATAAGAAATACATTTATGGCACTAAAGAAAACACATAAAACACAACTAAAGATTTCCCAGAGAGATACAGAAACGTGTGAAGATCTTGGGTTTCGCCTGTGAGAGCTCCGGTAGATTCTGTAATAATGTCTATTTTCATTTTCATAATTAAAAATTGCTTTTTTATTTTTCCCTCTCAAAATTACTACCTGCTATAAGTTCCACATGAGATAGATATACGTCACAGATATTATAATACATGAGTACAGATGCCTCATCACCCATATGAAAACGGGGCCGCCGTAACTCGCGGGGCCGTACGGGCAAAATCGTACTGCTATATTCATGTGGTGGCGCTAGCTAGCTAGCAAATCTGCGCCCCTCTATTACTCTTGGACGTGCTTAAAACATCAAGTTGTTGAATGCTTTGTTAGCAAACTAACTCTCACCTAGTACTGTCATATTTTTCAAAAGATGGCGCTATCTAGCTATCCCTTACCGAAGAAAAAAAGATACAAAATTTATTACATTAAACAAAAACATTTGTATTTACACCATAATCATTATAAATATGAATTAGGTAAGCATTAATGAAATTAATAGGAAAAGTTAAAAAAACACTTCGAGCATATTCACTGTCTGAGTTTGCCAAAAAAAAAATAGAGTCTACGAGGTCTTGAACAGTCGACTTAAACCATTGCTTCCTATGCGCTGCGCTACGACGACGTCGAACGATTTGGGCGAAAATATGAATCTAGTGCAACATTCAAGTTTTGGCCCTCATCGATATTGAATTATTATGCAATATTCAACCCATTTCCCTGGGGACTAAAGCCTATTTTAAAATGTTAAGTGCCTTTCGTCTGATTAGAAGGATTTCAGTTTATTATGCGCATTTTAATATCTGTGTTATGAGTGAGAAAACTGATGTGCAAGCGAGACGGATAATATCCTGAATAATCCTGCAGTTTATGATTTAAGTACCTACGAGCGTGAGTTGTTTTTAGAGAAAGAAACACAGTCGCAAGTCAGACTATTTACTTAATGGTGTTGAGACCGCCTCTATTTCTTACGTAATAAAAGCTATTTCCATGGTTCTAATGTATAACTTGACGTGCTACCAACTGTGATGTAATAGAAATTTTTTCAAGACAGTTTTTTCGGTTCTTTGGTTAAGGAATACAATTATTTGAGTACATTTACGGACACTACCAGACAATGTATTTTTTCTATTGTTATTACGTTCGTTCTATTATTTGTGTACCTACAGCCTACAGGCTGTAGGTACACAAATAATAGAACGAATACATTTACGGACACTACCAGACAATGTATTTTTTCTATTGTTATTACGAATTACAAAAATGTAAGAAGATACTACAGTATCTTCTTACATTTTTGTAATTCGTTCTATTATTTGTGTACCTACAGCCTACAGGCTGTAGGTACACAAATAATAGAAATAGAAAACATTTATTTGGCACAACACACAAGACAGAGTAAAGAAAAAAAACAACTGACAAAAATAATAACTGATTCTTTTCATGCAACAAATGCGGGCCATATTACTTACCTACCTACTTAGGTCGATACAGAAGACAGCACGTCAAGCAAAATACTGCAGCATCTTATGCAATTGTAATCGAGTATAGATCGGAACGGAAATTATTAATCTGATGTGCTGGCTACTATACATTAAATTAAAAAAATTAAGTGTGCTTCAGAAGGCGTGCGATCACAGGGTCTAAGTACCTACTTATTACAATGAACAAAAATATTTTTGATGAATTAGGTAAGTGGTAAAAAAATATGGAACGCACAAGCATCAAAGGGTTCTAAAAAGTTATTGAAAAGTACATCAAGCACACTTTTCAACAAGAGGGAGATTTCGCATCGGTTTTTATCAGATTTATGTCTATTAATAAAGTAACTATCGGCTGCGCGCTGCGCTACGCCGACTATCGACACCTAAGCGAAAATATCAATCGATTTATGCAATAGGTGCGTTCTAGGTTCTAGGGTGAAATTACACAACTAGCAAAACACCTGCGCCATCTATACACTTGCTTTTCTCGCCAAATATCCGGTCTGCAATGTGGTACCATTTTATTCCGTCAGAGGTGCTAGACATGATTCATTAAATGGAAATTCCAGGAAATTTTACATAATATTATGTTTTTTGTGTTTTACGGGCTGTACAAAATTTTGATTTGATATTTTAAGGGCCTATTTCCTTGTTATTTTAAGTTTATAAAGAACATCAATAACCAGATGTTACACGTGTCACCATCTAGTAAAAATTTTTGAAATCAAAAATTTTTTCTTCGTGATGAGACCCCGTGATATACGTTCTCTAAATTTTTTTTAATTTCATAAACCTATTCTAGGTCGGCAAAGAAATCAAGATTAAACAGCCACGTCTTATTTAGTTCTAGCTTTCTTTGTACAATAGCTTTAGTAAAAACCGGCCAAGTGCGAGTCGGCATCGCGCATGAAGGGTTCTGTACCATTATCTACTTCATCTTATTCACTTTAGAGAATTTATTATAAGAATTTTGTACAAAAATATCAAACACCCAAGTTCTACCAATATTACCGCTGATATAATAACGTTATCTATACCGCCATAGTTTCCTTTAAAGTCTATGAATGCACTATCTATATTTTTTAGATTTTTTAGGTCAGCAGTTAAACTTTTAGAGGGAGGGGGGGACGCGCTACTGGCACAAAAATTGCACTTTAAAGTTAACTTTTTCGTAAATGGAGCAACGAATCAAATAATTATTGTAGAAACCTTTAAATCATTTTAAAAGACATACTCAACGATACCCCACACGATGGGGTAGATGACGAAAAAAACCATTTCCTATTTTCATTACTGTACAAGTTCGGTACAAATCCCTCAGCCACGAGTTGAAATAATAAAACTCCAAACTCAGAACGGAGACAAGTTAATTTGAAGTCCTTCATATAAGTAAAACACAGTAAACAAAATGTTAGTGCGAGCTAACTACGCACAGTGCCATCTATTGGTGACGCACGGAACTATCCTAGTGATGCATACTATTACGAGATTTAACATTCCGCCACCAAAGACTAGTCTTTACAATCCGCCCACCTTGAGCGCAGGTAAGCACAAAACTCAATACAAAATTAACAATGTTATTTGAACAATGAACATAGGCCATCTATGTCTGCACTTGACTATGAAGGCTTAAACAATAGAAAATGTCTTAAAAACTAACAAAGAACATATCCTAATTAATATTACCCTTACTTATTTACTCTTATGTGAAAAAAAGTATATTTTAGACCTCCTTCCTTACTCCATACTCCTTACTTACCTACATCTCAAAAAGAATTATTATCTGAGTCTCTACGTTTGACATTTAAACAATCAAACGAAATAGATACATGTGAATGTATGGCTCCATCTCGCTCTTTTATCCTGTCACCGTGAGGCCTTTTCTTAAAAGCTCAAGGTACGAGTTTTAGCCATACTAAAGCAGGATGATTTTCGGATTGTTAGCAATTCGAAGGATAGTTTTTTTGGTGATAGTAAGGCTGCAGCTTGCGTCCAAACAAATTCACTCCCAAGAGTCTATATTTTTTTCAGCTTTTCGCTACCAAAAAAAATTTATCAATGTTTAACCACATTCTGGAAATATCACAAAAAAAAATGCCTGTTCAATTTTGAACCTACTGTTGTAGGTTGTTGTAACTATCTAGTATACGTCAAAATTAGTTCTCGGATCGCGCCGAGACACTTGCAGATAGCGTTTCAAATAGGCACAGAAAATTTGCTGTCATTTGTGTGGGACAGCCAGTACAGTGGTAATAAACAGGTCAGTGTATATTTAATATAAATGTGTAAATATCATTGAGTAGATAGAATAGAGAGAGCATGGATGGCCTTCCCCTCTGCCAAAAATGTTGGCCATATGGTTTGAGTGCTTATATAAGGTGACTTAGAATTAATTTAAAATATTTTAATGGCGAATACTAGAGTAAAAATGAATTATTTTTTTCAAGTATAATTTTTAATTTAATTTGCAAGTTTTCGAGAATACCGCCAAAAAAACATTTTGATTTCTGAGTAAAATAAAACACCCTGTTCGTTGTAGGTATTTACTCCTACTCACTTGCGTACGTTTTGTAAAGGATGTCAATATCTTCCCTCTCACTCCCAGCTTACACGCGCCAACTCGCCATTCATTCCTCTCGACTGCACATTGTAAAAGGTTTGCGGCGCGTTTGTCGGTTTCTTTGAAAAGCGCACCGCAAAGCTTTTATTATGCCGCCAAAGCCCGCCGATACACGTGCCGTACTGCCCCGCCCACTCTTACGCGCGCGCGGCGCGGGAGTTTGTTTAGTTCGCTTACAACTTTTCACCCGTCCGTTTATGCGCAACTCGCGCGCTCTGCGTTGCAAAATGCCGTACCGCTACTCATCGCAAGAGTATTTTAATATGGTTCTTTGCTACAGAGACGCAGGTGAAGTCATGTTACGCACCATAGAACTTTATGAAGAACGGCATGGTCGCGTCGTGAGTTTACGCACCATCCTCGGGGCTGTGCAGCGGCTTCGCGAGAGCGGAAGTTTCCGCGGACTTCCATGTGTGGGGTAGGGCTAAGGACCTCGTGTATGGGAACGATGGCCATACAATTCGCACAGTGGAGGAACTACGTGCCCGTATCACAAGTGCTTTAAATGTGATGTCCAGCAAACCTGAAGTGCTCATTGAGGTCCGACGGCATTGCATCGACCGTGCTAGACAATGTGTGCGTGTACAAGGGCGTCACGTCCAACATTTAATGTAAATATCTATCGTGTCAATAATTTGTAAATATCAATGAATTTAGACTTTTAAACACGCCAAGTTAATGCAATTAATTTAGAAATAATGCTTAAATTAGTTTAATACTTTGTCAAAGTTAAAGGTAACATTGCATTTACTTGTCAGTCCAAAGCCTGAAGAAGTGTTATGGAAAGTCAGAATTCGTCGAAAATTCATACATAACGTTTTAAGCCATACAGTTTTATTTGAATAGGTCCTACTAAAAGTGTAAATTTTTCCCAGGAGAGGTGTACTGTTTATTATTGCAAATAAAATGAATTAAAGTTGAAATCGAGTTTAATTTATTTACAATACCTACATACATTAGGGTGCATTTCCACTGAAAAGAAGCGAAGCAGTAATTATTACTGTTTTAACTTTTTTGTTGCAATTTTAGTCGTAGATTGTTTATTATTGTTTACTTAGTATCTTTTAAAAATCTAGCTTACACTGCACCGCTTACGATTCGTTGGAAATATCCCCTGCAATTAAACTTAGTGAATACCTAAATGCTGCATCAAAAATGCAGTATTTCGTCATAGAAATTTCCCTATTAACAGGTTTCATAATGACAGTGGCACTAACTACTTATGTTGTGATAGCATTGCATAGCGTAGCTTGTGGCGGAGTCTATTCTTTTCTTTCGCTGAGCTAGTGCTGTTCATAATTTGAACCAATTTATGAATGAAATGCAGGAAGATGGGTTGGTTTAGTGAAGTGAGAGAGAGATAGGCGATAAGACTTTCTATGTACAGCATGCGCCTAAAAATATTACATATGTTAGGAAAAGCAAAAACAAAAACTAGCGGATGAAATAAAAAATGTTACTTGAAAAAAAGACTACATTTTTGCTTTAGTATTCGCCATTAAAATATTTTAAATTGATTCTAAGTCACCTTATACATTATGGGACACGGTACTGGAATAAATGTTTTTTTAATTTTTATTTTATTTATTTACATGAAGACTATAACCTATATATATTTATGATTTGTAATAGAAACCTCATACCTCAAACTACGCAAAAAGGAGTGGCGACAAATTCAATATCCTGGGCTAAACTTACCCCTCAGGGCTAAAGTAACCCATCTTTACTTTTTTATATTTGTTTTAATTACAGAATCGGAACCTATTTTTAGACACTGTCTGGCTGGTACATTGAGGAACTAGAATGGAGAGAGCAAGGACGGCCTTCCCCTTTAGCCAAAAGTGTTGGCCATATAGTTTGAGTGCTTATAAAACTGCTTGGTCGTGACCGTTTGACAGAATCTATCGCGAACTGTCGCAACAAACATCTCCGTGTAGAGGATTGAAAATGGTAAATTGTGCCGTTTTCGATCCCAAAAACCACTCATCATTAGTAATTTTTCGGTTTCATGGCGTGACTTACCATTTTTGAGTACAAATACTTTTATTTACAACAGTATTTCGAAAATCATCGTTCTTTACTTTGAGGTTATTTCGACAAGTTAGCGATACATACGTTGAGTTTTTTCTTCATAGTTAGGAGCTAGTTCCAGTACTATACTTTACTCTTTGGCTAGTAGCTTCATAGTGTGGGGACAACAACGGTAACTAACTTAGTTAGTAATTAGTTAGTTAGCTTATCGCCACAGTTATAAATAATAAAGTGTATGTTATCTAAATATTTAAACATACCATAGACATGTAGGATGACAAAAGTAAGTTTTTTTAAAATTTCCGATAGATCCCTTGAATTTGTGGTCGAAAAATACTGGCTTTCTTCTCACACAAGTGTGATTTATTCAGCATCAGCACACTTTGAGTCAAGATGTTTCCAAGAATGTTCGGACGGAAAAATAATTTTGTCCGTGCAGCAGCAGCAGTGCCTAGGTACTTTGAAACTTCTTAGCCAAGTGTGTTGTTTTTAGGGTTCTTACGGGTAAAAACGGGACTTATTAAGACTCTGTCGTCTGTTCTGTCTGTCACCAGGCTGTATCAAGTCGATTAAATTATATAACATGTTGCCGCACATAATGAGAGACTTGCCCTTGAGATCGGTAAAAACATACTGTACAAAATGCTCTCTGAAAACTCCTTTTACACTATAGACGAGTTTTCAAAATTTTGTTCTGATGGACACATGAAACGCCTGATTCCAAGGTACACCAATGCGTTTTTTTTATATCCATATTAGATGGACTGACATGTTTTGTTTAGATTTAGGTATTATCTATGACAATTGTTTTTGTACAATGCACTCTAAAATTGTAATCTGACATCCAATTATTCATGTTTTATAATTAATTATTTATTATATTTTTCTTTTTGACATTTAAAATGAAATTGTTAATTTTAGACGACGACGTCAAATATTTGCCTACCGATACATCGGTAAAACACGCTGAACCCATATTATTTGTTTTTATCGATCTGTACCGTGTTTTAAGCAAATAAATGCATTCATTCATTCATATCTCAAAAACCGTGATTAGCAATCTTGAAAATCAATCAAAAAGACTTGAGTTTATTGCTCGATAATAAGAACGGCAACAGGACGCTTAAAATACTCGCAAAATATTAAGTTGTATAATTACTTCAAAAATAGATTATGTCTTATATTCTTATATCTATATAATTATGTAAGTAAGTCGTGTTAGTTACATTACACCACGTATAACACAAGAACGTTTGAAACAATTATTATGATTTCTGTTTTTTAATTTGCCTTCATCTGGAATAGGATAATAAGTATTAAAATATGATATTCATCGAAAATAAAAACCGGCCAAGTGCGAGTCGGGCTCGCGCATGAAGGGTTCCGTATTCCCTAGAGTGGCTACAATCACTTCAAAACGCTTTTACATTTAGGCGACTTTAGCAGCGCGACTTTGGCGTATACAGTCGCGCTGTCGAAGCTTTTTAAAAGTGTCTCCAAAATAGTTATTATTGTCCTATAATAAAACAACACTAGCTCAGCGCCTTGATTGAATGCAGAGAGCGCATACGAATGTCGCGCGCGCAGCTATACCGCGCGGATGTTGCGCCCCGTTTATAGTATGAAATTATCAGCAAAGTCGTCTAATAGTAGATTATTCACCAAGGGGGTAAAGTGATGTCTTACGTCACGGGCGTCATCTTGAATCTCGAGCGTAACGAAGGATTCGAGAGTTAACTCCCGAGCGCGGCGAGGGAGTGTAGTGTTTACTCCCGAGCATAGTGAGGGAGTTAAAAGTAGAATCCTAAGTGGAGCGAGGGATTTAAGCTCGCCCAAGACGAAGACATCTTTATCCCCGAGGAGGATACTCTGCTTTTCACACTTCCTACGAGGCAATAAAAAATGTACTACAAATACCTTATTTTATCTATAAGTATATATCCTTTGACTTTTCTGGCAGTAAATGATTATTATAAACAATACCAGCAGCTTTACATCTAATGGACTCCGGTGTTACTCGTATAAACTTCGTCACTCGACAGTTTTACGAGAACATTGTTTGTAATTTCTTAAAATACATAAGTTTTTTTCTTTTTTTAGAAGCGCGCGCTTTTTTTTTTCATTCCATTCGTGCTAAAGTTCTTGGCTGCCAGGTTCAAATTTCAAATATGTTCTCTTTGGTGCGGGACGGGCTAGTGTGATCATGCCTACGAACTCTTATTCTAAATTCAAATCTCTTTGCCTCCCTAGGGGCGTAATGAAATTTCATACAACATTACGTCCCTAGGGATGCAATGACTCACTTTGAGTCAGGTTTACTTAATGTGTGATTGAACATGAGTAGGTAGTGTAAAAATTTTTTTTAATGGATAACCATGCCCTAATTAATGAATTATGAAGTAGGTATGTAGGTGACAATAACACTTATTACAAAGACAATAATTAATCTCTAAAAGAGGCTTTAACTTTGCCATTAAATAACTATTGTTGTTACATACAGTTGGCGCCATCTCTCGGATAACTGTTATACTGCTATAAAAACTAACTACTGCGCTTCGCGCAATGCATATCCAACACGAATTGAACGTTTCTCATGTACCATAGCTCAAGAGCTATGGTACATGAGAAACGTACAATAGATAGCGTAAAACAACAAAAAGAAGTACATGCGTTTTTCTTTCGCAATTGTTTAACGCACATTAAGTGTGCTAATTTCGTCACGGTACTTATGGATGTCTTGGCGCAGTGCGTATTATACTGTTCTATAATTATGTTTAGGTAGACTTAAAAATAGACCACGAAACATCATAATTCCTATTAAATATTGATATGGTGTTACAGAAACATTTTATCATTTACCAATAATTTTATAAAATTCTCGTGCAACTCGTTGCAACAACTCTCTCTCGTCATCTAGTGACGAATGTCAAAACTAACTTATATTAATATTCGTTTATTTGCATACACCGTGCTGGGCGCACGGTTAGTCCTGACTAGAGGTGGGCATTATTCAATATAGATAGTTATTAAACTATCTATTTAGCTCCACAACGATCACTCGTTATCCGGCGTCATAAAAACTATCTATTTTTCACAACGCTTTATGTAAGACTAGCAATGGACAACTTGACAACAATCAGAAACCAAAAACTAATCGCAACATTCGCTTGCGCGCTCGCGAATAACTTGACTCGCTTCTTAAGCCCCGCAACGTACTACGCTACACTAGTTATCCAACGGTCAAAAAACTATCTATTTCCACAACGATGTTAATTCAGGCGAATACAGCGAACGTTGAGATACGTTACTAAGATTCTTTAGCAGGACGCTTTACATTGCTCGCTCTGCAGTATAATTCTAACAACCCCAAAAAATGTAACCGGCAATGGAAAGCGAGCATACAATAATGATCTTAACGTGTCGCAACGATGTGCGAATGAAAAACTTATAGAACGTTTGCATATGTGTGGATGAAACAGGTATACTCGGCGGATTGACTCGGACCTCCTCGTTGCATGATTGATTTTTTCACTTATTTGCAGGTACGAGAGTCCATTATAGATTGTTTTATTTTGAACTATTGACACTTGCTATTAATGTTGGTATAGTTTGACGTTGTGCAAATAGATAGTTATCAAAAATAGACAGTTTCTATAACGTTATTTACAAACGGATAACGTTGGCGTTGCGTGATTTCAAAAACCGATAACGACACGTCATGTCTAGCTGGCAGCACTTTTCTTCTCTCTCGCGTTCACATCTCCCCTCCTCTTTTTTGCCTTCATTCATTTTGCTGCTTCTCTCATTGGCCGAAAAAAGTTTCATGTTCTGTGATTGGCTGCGTTTCTACGTGTGAACGAATGACGATCAACAAATCGATTCGTATTGCGTGGCGTCGTGGCAACTTGGTTGGTACCTCACTGACAGACAGGTTTCATTCTTCCTTTTTGGCGCGGCTTGAGCAGGGAGCGGTCGTTAACTCGGTTACCGTACGCTTCTACAGGCTGTCTAAAAAGTGTTTTATTCTTTTAAAAAACGAAAGTTTTAAGTGATTTCAGCAAAATGAGGCCCCAACAAAATGGTGATGATGGCTTTGTGAGTATTACTAATTTTATTGACGGCAAAGTGGCTTACGCCGCTACCTACGCGTCTTGTCCAGTTCTTTTTTCTTTACCATTATTACGTTGTCATTGTTAATTATAGTATATTTTTTTGTCGTATTCATGTTTATGCTTTCTCATGTTAATAATTACATTTTGTAGTAGAGTCTTGCTACGGAGTAGGAAGGCGTATTAAACCCACGCCGGCGGCCATTTTGTGACACTTAGCGTCCTACTTTCAGGATGAGCCCGAGGTTCATCGCAAAATCTTCATCGGTGGCCTGAACTACCGTACGACAGATGAGTCCTTAAAATCGCATTTCGAGAAATGGGGCGAAATCGTTGATGTCGTCGTCATGAAGGACCCGAAGACAAAGAGGTCCCGTGGGTTCGGCTTCATCACGTACTCAAAAGCACACATGGTGGACGACGCCCAGAACAATAGGCCGCATCGGATCGATGGGCGGTAGGTTTCCGATCTAATTTATCACATATTCTGCAGTCCAGCTATATGAAAGTGTTACTCTCGCTTTTATATCGTTTTATACTGCAAAAACCAAATGACACTGCTTGGTGAATGTCTCATGATTCTTTTACACGTGGCATTTTCGGTGGGGTCGACAAGAGATCATTCTCAAGTAGGCAGATGCCTTTTGAAAATACCACATGTTATTATAACGTGTTAAACAATTGCTTTACAGCGTTGTTGAAACTAAGCGCGCCGTTGCCAGACAAGACATTAAAAACCCAGAGGCTGGTGCCACGGTGAAAAAACTATTCATTGGTGGTATCAAGGATGACCATGATGAGGAACAGTTACGAGAATACTTTTCTAACTATGGCCAAGTTCAGAGCGTTAGCATAGTGACAGATAAGGCAACAGGCAAGAAGAGAGGATTTGGATTTGTTGAATTTGATGATTATGACCCTGTTGACAAAGTTTGTTGTAAGTGTATTTTCTTTTACTTATAATTTTTATCCACAGTTTTGCCCCAGAGTGGAAGCTATGTGTCCACGGCTGGCTTCTCTTGACTGTGGATATTAAAATATTGACATAGCTATACCTTTCTTATCATTTCAATGAAAGATTTGGTACGCAAGTCAACAGACATTTAATTCTTGTTTTTATTGCTCATTAAAACCAAAATTGTTGAATTTGCTAATAGGCTAGGTATTTGTTTCAGTGAATGTTCCTCATAAAATCAATGGAAAGCAATTGGATGTTAAGAAAGCCCTGCCAAAGGATGGATCTGACCAGAGGGGAGGAAGACCAGGCCAAGGCAGAAGTGACAACTGGGGGGGTAGTCAGGGTATGTATCAACATAATGTCAGCATTGTGTAATAAATTGTTTTTTAAGTACTCTATTTTGTATGTATTTTCCACTTATATCTGTATTTAATGATTTCAGGTGGCTATGGAAACAACCAGGGTGGAGGCTGGGGTAACAACTCCAACCCGTGGGACAATAACCAAGGCGGATGGGGTGGTGGCAACCAGGGCGGGTACGGAGGTGGCGGCGGCAACAGCCGCGGGGGGTGGGGTAATCAGGACTTTGGCAACTATGGTCAACAGAGCTATAGCGGGGGTCCGACTAGGAACCAAAATTATGGGGGTAACAATCGCGCCCAGCCCTACAGTATGAACCAGGGTGGCGGTGGCGGTGGTGGTGGCTACGGCGGTGGCAACTACGGGGGTAGCCAGGGGGGTAACCAAGGAGGAGGCCGAGGTGGAAGATTTTAAACTACGTAAGTATATCTTTTATGATAACTGTCATCTCACACTAAAATATTACCATTCATCTCCATAAACAACATTACATTCCCATTTTAAGATGAGAATACCTTGCGTGTCTTACTCAATAGGATTTTTGATAAACGGTTTTATTTGCATTTAGGTCACACTACATAGCATTAATTTATAGTAGGATGTCAATGATACTTATCTTATTGAGGATAGTTTTGATGATTAATGCTATAGTGGTAGCCTTATTTTACTTATTAGCCACCATTCTTCATAGGATTATGGATATTGTTATTTGTGTATTTAGGTCGCACTACATAGCATTAATTTATATTAGGACGACAGTCACTTATTCTGAAGGATAGTTCCGATGATTAATGCTATGATGGTAGCCTATTGTTAGTGTTTATTTGTACATGACTCATTTAAGGTTTTTTCAATCTCTAGGTTTCGTGCTAAGTACACTAGTAAAGCAGAGTAAATCGTGCTAGTGTAGGCAGTACGCTCCGGAGCACTAGATACACACCTCACGGTCCACACACGAGACCACCTAGGAGAAGCCGTCAGGATACCATAGACTAGCTGGAGCTTTGACTCTTACAAAAAATATTCATAGAATTTTATAAATGTGTACTGATTTTGTAAGTTGGTCTTCTATTTATTGTAGTACTTAGGTACTTATCGTGACATACTTTTTAAGGATCTAGTTAATGTAATATGAAATTAGTTACGTTTTTTACGAATAATTAAGTACAACTTAGGATAATTCTTGTAAGAATTCGCATCTTAGACGCTAGGTGGAAAAACTGATATGATTGACATTATATGATGAGGTGAAACATTTGATTTTCCAGATTTCACTCAGTATTAAGTTCTCAAATAGCTGTTATAGGAAATATAGGCTTAGAAATTATTGACTTGTAGGTGTAATTAAAATTAATGTATAATAAATTTAAATACAAAATTAGTAGGGTTGTTTCTTTAGATCTGTAAATACTCCTTTTTGTTTTGAGTTTACTCATAACCACGCACTTGGGCATGAATAGAAATTAGCAAAAGTAATGTGGTTGATATGAGTTACACTGTTATTAAAAATCAAATAATAAATGACTTAACGACGATTATTATAAAGATCTGTCTGGTTTAGTTATTTTCCCGTTATGTTTTATTTATTAGGGCCTATTATACGAATTACATAATTTTTCCATAAAATGTATTTTTGCAAAACATTTCAATATCTAAATAAAAACTTGGTGTTAATTTAATAGAAAAACGCAGAGGGTTATGTTGGCTACTATAGTTCTATAATTAGTCGAGTACAAGAGTATCTTTTGAGGTAGTGAAAGACTTGTTAGGTGCCATACCAATAAAATACACCGCAGGTTTTTATGTAAGTACTACGGTACATAAACCGTTGAGTTGAGCTAATTTAGGACAACGACAAAAATAACGGCCGAGAGTGCCATTGAACTGTATGCTGACTCACGGCGCCCTAGAATATATTCGCCAATTATGACTGAAAATGTAGGTACCTATGTTCCTCCAAGTAAGTAACGCAAAACAGACGTTTGTTTACTCCTTTAACTTTTTAAATTGCCTTGGATATTGCACGCCTAATTTTTTATAGGTATGAGATGAAAATAAAACCGGCCAAGTGCGAGTCTAGACTTCCGCACTGAGGGTTCCGTACACACAATCAAAGGTTTTTATCTACGATGTATCAGTTTTGTGTGGAACTTTGGTCATCTCTTGTAGGTACAGTTTATCAAAAATAGAAGAGATGGTATGAATCATAATCTTTATATTATCATTTTGCCGACAACACGGTCTCAAAATGGCGTCCGATTTTCATGTAAAAATGTCAAACTGACGGATCCGAGCTGTCACAAATAAACAGCTAGTGAGGTTTTCCAGTTTGGATCAAATGATTTAGCCCACACTTGGTGCCCAAGTCTGCTACATTACATTAGCAAAATCGTAATTGAATATCATAAATTTGAGTTAGGTAAGTGTGGACCAAATGTCAAAATTAAGATATTTAATTACGCTAGTGTGTTTTGCTAGCAGACTTGGCCCCTTGAAATTCGTTCAGAAAACTATTGAATTTTCATCATGATGATAACTTAAGTACTAGGTACTTAAGTTAATATATTTTTTAACATCCCAAGTGAAATGAAGGGAGTTCAAATGATGTTGGTATTGTTTTATTTTTTACTTACAAGAGATGGAAAAATTCTTTTGCGGTTTTCGAACTTTTTTCTTTACATGTCCTGTAAGATTTTCCTTTAACACTTGCTACGCTAAAAGTAACCCAAATCGAAAAAAATACCTTCTTGGTTCTAGGTCTATACCTACATTAGGAAGTGTAGGTTTTGATTCCCCTTAAATGTAAAAAAAATGGCTAAAGTTACATCCGTATCTTCGAATTTCAGCTTAGTTTTTTCACAGCTTCGAGGGATCAGTCATGTGTTAATGTTTATATCACCGTTATACCTACCTCTACCAGTTCCTGAAATGAGTCTTGACGGTCATACCGACAACAAACTGTTACTTTATGTAAGGGTTTTCTTTTGAGGCACGGAACCTTAAAAAACAAACTGATTCTGTTTTATCTCTACCGAAAGATCATCGAAGTTGAGGATATTATCTTCGTGGATGTGGTACTTATTGTTGTGGTCAAGGCCGGATATGGATATCTGGAGGCCTTGGGCCAAGAAAGGAACGGATGCCCATAGATCCTTAACGCATAGAGATTTGGATTAAAAAAAAAACATTTAGTGGCCCTGACTGGGGCAGCCTGCCCTCCCTCTAATCCGGGCCCTATTCATTAGCCCTGCAAAGTTGTTCCTTATAGGTCTTATTCATTATTTGTTGCTCATTGTTTTGACATTTTTACATTGGAATTGTTCTACTTTTACTGAGTTAGCTACTAATATTAATTTGTGTTAATTATCTCTTCACCTCGTGTCGCTTCATTACCCACTTGCATGAAATTCAGAATTAGAACAACAATGCAAAAATTTCATCGCATTGTGGTTGCGAATCTATACATTGTATACCCATATAGGAGTAGCAGCGTAAGATCCCACATGGTACTCGTACCATTTGAGTACCTATACAAAGTAACAATTATTGCTCGCACTTGTTTTTGAAATTCCAATTTCTGCATGTAGGATTAGAAAATGAATCGAAACCATAAACTAAATTAGCTAATTTCCAATGTTTTATTCATGTCATGATTCCTACATTTATCATTACTATAACTTCATAATGGCACAATTTATTTTTCACATCGACATTATCATTTACCATTATTTTATTTATTTTTTCTAATCCATGAATTTTATTTACATGATGACGAACTTCGGTGGGGTCCTATGGATTTGCAAAGGTTCCTTCCTTTCAGATAAGGTAAGTTTTTGTGTTCAGTATGTTAGTGTTTTTAACTTGGAAGCAATTCAATATATCGCTACTGTAAGTATGTTCCGGACCTGTTAATTATATCAATAATAAAGAATGATTCTTTTGAAACATGGTGTATATTTTATTGATCAACCAATCCCTACCCTACCCCAATAATAAACCGGAATTTTTGATTTTGATGTCAGAATAGCCAAAAAGTACTATAGACCTTGCTTTTGCGAAAAGAGCGAGTAGTAAAAATACCTTCATAAGACTTACCAATTATCAAGGCAAGTGATAAAATTGTGACCATCAGAATGGGACGGTCACTACTTACCTATATATTTTATACTTATACATAGCAACAGATATTGAAAGTTGCTGCCCAGTTGCTCTACTTGCTACTAATCGTTAGATAGTTGCTACCCTCGATTTAAAGAAAATAATCTACTTAGGTGACGCACCAGGATGGCTGGTCACCTATCCAGAGTTTGTTTTTAACCAATAGTTTCTACTACCTCTAAATATACATCGTGTTGGAGCTCGTAGCTTTAAGGCTAAAAAGTAGGTAATTTTGTAGGTACCTACCTATTTACTGTTTCGATATCTCATCGCCGCAGAATAAAACTAGCAAATCTGAATTCAAACGCCGGTTTAAAGAATACTACTTATATGTTTGATTTCGAATGCGTTCTTGTGGTTACTAAGTTCTTAAATTTTAACATATTCGGGCGGTTTCGGACTGCGCCTTTGTGATAACTCTGCATTGTTTTTCGATCAAGTAATTTGGCATTTCATCTCTTCTGATTATTGATTTATCATGTATGAAGATAAAAATCTCGTTTAAGTAGTCCCAGAATGCCAAATTACCCTAGTAGGTACACGATGACAGGGTAGACTTATAAAAATATATCATCTCCGTTACCAGGGCCTGCACTATTAGCAAAGCTTTAGATTGCCAGCAATCTGGCAAACCCGCCCGACCCAACATTAGGGTGTGCATCTGGATTGAGAGCCCATTTTTTGAACCCTTGCGAAACGAAATATTAAGACTTAAAGGGAAATTAGTTAAAAATAGTAAAAATTCAAAGCAAAGGGCCAAAAATTTCTTAAACGTGAATTAAAAGTGGTACGGACACGTCACTTGGGCCATCAATCCAGACGCGTGCATAAAGCGGCATAGCCTCAATCTCAGTAAAGTACTATCGCTGGTTTAATTATTTTTTTTCAAAATTTAGTTAGGAATTTTTTACACATTTTAATAAATTCCTATACTTGTAGAACATGACATTACAGATTTATAGCGGTATATCTAGGGCCCTCACTTCATTATTGTCTAAACCGAGGAATCTGCAAAATATGAATTTATCTGATGAAATATATTATTATAACTATTACAAATTTTACTTAGATACCTTTGAGAATTAGTTAAAAAGAAATAATGACTCAAACTTTAATTGTTAAGAAATAAATGAAAATTCAATGTGACCAAAATGTCTGAACTAAGAGCCCAATATTTTTAGATTTATTGACTAGGCATAACGTCATAGATTAACGCAAATTCGAATAAGAATTTTAACTATTTCTTAATTAAATTGTAACATATCATCCGTTCTTCTAAATGCCATATTTTAAAAATTAAATGAAATCATTGTACATAATGAATAAAACACGATCGGTATGAATATAAAAAAAACTATTTACTTTTAACGAATTGCTCGCCGAATGTCAGTTTCATTACAAACTAAAGGTATGAAAAACAAATGTATACATCTCAAAAGGTAGAAAATATGATATAATTATTTTTGACTTTAAAGTCATACAACTGGGTTCGGACTGAGAATTTTATTATGATGTCATTTTTTTTTGTTTAGAATAATAATTTGCTTTAGTATTTATATATATATACTTATTTAAAAAGGCACCAATTTTGCAAGGGCTTTTGCGGCGCAGGTATATTTATCTTTGTTTCAAAGGACATCGATGAAATTCGCCTAAGAACCAACACAAATCTGAAAATTACCAAAATTCTTATTCTTATTTTTACAATAATTAGCATTCATTAGATAGTAACAGACACTTCTGAATTGTATGTAAAAAGGAAGTCCTTTTCCTTCTTTACCACGACCCAGCGTCTGCACCACCACATCACCACAATCGGTCAGGAAAAAACAATAACTACTATGCCGGATGGCTGGAGCGGGTGAGCGGAGTGGATTGTAGGTTCGGATGGATGCGCTGGTTTAGCTGTGGATACTCTGGTGTTCAGTGTCTCCAGTCAATGCCATGGTAATGTTTCAGAAAAATAAAACAACCTCAAAATCTCTATGATAACTGCTAATATCTATGTTTTTAGAAGTGTCCATCAGGAGTTATTGTTCTTACATACAATTGTGTGTAATTTCGGACTTATGAAGGTATTTTTTTCATTGTTGGTTCTGAGGCGAACTTTGTATGGGAGCAGAACATTGTTCTTTAGGACTATTTAGGAGAAGTCAGACCGTATGTCAGAATATGTACAAAAAAATTCTTAACATTAAATCATCATAACAGACCATGCGGCTGTTCATAAAACCATGCGCTTTGTAATGACCAATATCAGCCGGTTTCATCGAGGGGACATACTCGATAACACCTAATATTTTAAAACATTTTTCTTTCAAATTGATTGTTTCAGGTAATTCCTTTAAACTAACTTTGTCAGTCCCATTCAAATCAAAGGAGATCAAATCAGAAGGCTTGTAAGCTTAATTTCCTACAAATTTACATGATACACAGGTACTATTTTCATCCTAAAAACGGAAGGCTGATTTTCAAAATACCGAATGTATGAAATACCTATACTCGATATACCGAGACCAATATGTCTATTTCAAATAACCGAAAGTTCAAAATACCGAATGTATGAAATACCTATAGGTACTCGATATTCCGAGACCAATATGTCTATTTCAAATAACCGAAAGTTTAAAATACCGAATGTATGAAATACCTATAGGTACTCGATATTCCGAGACCAATATGTCTATTTCAAATAACCGAAAGTTTAAAATACCGAATGTATGAAATACCTATAGGTACTCGATATTCCGAGACCAATATGTCTATTTCAAATAACCGAAAGTTTAAAATACCGAATGTATGAAATACCTATAGGTACTCGATATTCCGAGACCAGTATGTCTATAAGAACACATTACAACGGGGATTAACGCGACGGATAGTACATACTTACAGAATAGGGACACGGTTAGCGTAGTGTGCAGCGGCGGTTCGAATTTTGTTAATAATGTGAGGGTAGGAGAATATGAATCTACCCCACATACGGAGTGAAGACATCGCAGTTCTCCAGCCAGTCTGCCTGTAACCACGATCGGTGCAACCCGGTCGAAACGTCAGGCAAAATTAAAGGTAAATAATGTTTTACCTACTATCCGTCGCGTTAATCCCCGTTTTAATGTGTTCTTATAATGAAACGCGAAAGTTTAAGAGTCAGTATGTCTATTTCAAGTAACCGAAAGTTTAAAATACCGAATGTATGAAATACCTATAGGTACTCGATATTCCGAGACCAATATGTCTATTTCAAATAACCGAAAGTTTAAAATACCGAATGTATGAAATACCTATAGGTACTCGATATTTGTAAATATACATATTGAGCGTCGGTATCGACGCTCAATATGTATATTTACAAATAACCGAAAGTTCAAAATCTCGAAAATTAAAATAAATAAATAAATAAATAAAAAGAGGAGTTATTATCAACATTTACTGGAGGGCGTTACTACTACCTATGTGTTAATTAAGTTTAAACCCAGTAATCAGTCATTCTCGATAACGATGAATCAGCAACCAACATTATAATAAACATAGTAAAAAAAAACACATAGCCTGTGTTTAAATTTGTTCTTTAAATGAAATAAGCAATATTAAAGTGATCTAGGTACTTACTTCGATAACACTAAACAGAAACACTGATAGATAATATATTTACTGGAATAATTTAATATTGCACTACACAAAACACAATCGCTTTCGTCAGTTCAATAATAATAATAATTCTTTTATTTGCGTAAGAACATGGTATAAATGGATGTTACAATAAATACAGTGCACATGTCTTGCAAAAATTGTTAGCATGCAAATACAATAGGGTAAAAATAAGCAAAAATTTACAATGTCAATAAAAAGTGATTCTAAATTCTATAAATTAAATTAAACTATTATAAAATTAAATATTTATGTCAGAGACTATTTAAACAACAAGTATTTACTTATTCGCTTATAATAGCTTGTATGAGGGAACTACTGATCAGTCCATAAAAGTAACAAATCGTATCTACCCTACAAACTGTTTCTCCTAGAAAAAATTGAAAATCAATTTTCTCTTATGATCAAGTATGATATTTGCCCATAACACTTTTAATTCACGTTTAAGAAATTTTTGGCCCTTTGCTTAGAATTTTTACTATTTTTAACTAATTTCCCTTTAAGTCTTATTTTGTTTCGCAAGAGTTCAAAAAATGGGCTCTCAATCCAGATGCACACAACATTAGGATGGCTAAAAATCTTACATGTAGGTAACTTAGGTATTATTCTGTGTAGGTACACCTACCGGCGTTTACCTACTACTATGAGCGTTCAAATGGTATAGGATGAAAAGACGAGATTGGGCTATGCATTCACTTACCTAAGTCCATTTCGTTTGATTGGTGACAGGACAGCTTATCACAAACTGCCCCGCTGCGGGCCTGCCGGGGTCATGACCAAAAACGAATTACGGGAACTACTTTCCTGGTTTAGAAACTAGGTATTGTTTCTGTTCCAGTCCAGTCAGTCTACTAAATAGCAACCATGAGCTGATGATGCAGTTTCAAGTAACCTACAGGATACCTTTTCCTCAAAATCTTATATTGATAGGTACCTATTAGGTACCTTAAGCGTGTTTGGGCTCATGCCTCATTGGAATGATTTGTTGCAAAATTTGAAAGACCTATAAACAGACAAGAAAAAACATCCCGACTGCTTAAATTGTAATATTTAAGTAGATGGTCTTTCTACTACTAGCTTTCATTTGATGCCCATATTCCTATATGGTAAGAAAATAATAACCTTTTCATTTGCGGGCGCATTTCTCAAAATGTAAGTACCTACTAGGTTACCTACCTACCTAATATTTTTTATGGTGGGAGAATCATCCTTTGTATCGTGTTAGTTGCCTGCCTAAGTAGTCTGTAGGTAGTGCCGGCGTCCGCATCTAGGTACCTACTGGGTACACGCGGCTGCACGTCAGACTCGGACTACCCACTCTATTCGCTACGCATATATTAAAAGCTGTATTCGTAGGTAATTCAAATGGGTCCTACTTATTACAATAACTTTAATGAGAATAGATTTTAACAAAACCTACCTAACACCAGGAAGTGATAATGAACAAGCAAGGGGCGGATGCAAGCGCAGGGCGAGCGTTCAGAGTGCGCCTGCGCACCGCGCCGCGGAAATGAACTGCCCTCTTGATTTCACTTTCATTTTATCCGCGCCAAAAATCGACCAACATCTGCACGTTGCAGCTACGTACGTACGTATATAATAATTGGTAATCTTAGTTGATCTGTGTCTGCTTTGTACGAGTATAACATAGGTTGGTATCATAGGTATTAGCCTATTGCAGTCCACAGCTGGACATAGGCCTCACCAAGACTGTGCCAACTTTCACGGTCCTCCGCTTCTCGCATCCAGCCACCACCGGCCACCTTCCCCAGGTCGTCAGCCCACCTAGCAGGGCGGGGTCCAACACTAGGTAAGTACGTTTATAGATTCGTAAGTACACACTATTTCGAAGTAATCGACATTATACACATACAGAGGGTTGTAAATAACATCATCAAACAAAGCTATAGAGGTAAATTCTAACGTGCCTATAAAATCTTGAAGAGCATCCTCGAATTCTCTCAGATCCTGACTTAGTGACAATTAAGGAATCCAATCCCGCAAATGCGGGATCCCGCACCTTTTTTGCGGGATCAGAAATGCGGGATTACACCCGCGGGATCCCGCAGGTTTGCGGGATTTAAAAAAATATATATTTAAGAAAAATGGGCTTAGGCGACTATCTAATTATTTATAAGACACCTCAGCACAGCTCATTAACAAGTGATTTAACAACTTTCCCATAGAACTCGTGACTTTTATATAGAATTTGTATGGAAAATAATTTTGATTCAGTTTAGTGATTTTGACAGACAGAACTAAATAAGTTTTGAATTTCTATTTTGTGTCGCATGAATCCTGTATCGGAACGGAACGTAATCAATGTCAGTTCAATTCAATTCAAATACTCTATGACTAGGGATTCCCCTACGGTGCACGGGGATTTACCTTCGCGCGCGGTCAAGTGTTATTTATAATATGAGTTATAACTTTGCTTCATATTGATAATAATAAAAAAAAAATACTTGTCTTTATTTTTTTCATTTAACTACACAAAACAAAAATAATAAGAAACAAAAGCAATCCCGCAAATCCCGCGGGATCCGCGGGATTGATGACCTTGATCCCGCATGCTTGCGGGATTGCGATTTTTATGCGGGATTGGATTCCCTAGTGACAATGGGATCAGCTCTAGGAGTATGATCTTTCAATTAAGAAAATAATTTTTAAAAATGGTCTACTACTGGACGGAAAAATCACAACACACAAAATTACATACAGTCGAACATAGAACCTTCTACTTTTTTGAAGTCAGTCAGTTAAAAATGATTCGTACTGCTATCATCGTCCAGTAAACATGATTTCTTATTTGTAATAAGTTGTATGTTAATAATAAATAGAGGTCATCTGTATCGCCTGTATCTCTGGAGGTACATACGGGCCGCACGTCAGATTACCCACCACTTTGACTTTGAGACCGCCTCTATTCCCTACGTTATAAAAGCTGTTTTCCGTCGAAAAAAGGAAGGGCTGTTGTTATAAGTTTAACGGGTCTGTCTAATATCTGTCTATGGTATCGCAGCTCCCAAACGGATGAACCGATTTTCGTTTAGTTTTTTTAATTCAAATGGGTACGGGAATGGACTGTACCTACGGTACCGGATCAAGCCTATTAGACAACTGTCAAACGACTTTCGACGACGAATGATACGAAAATACCGATGGATTATATTATATTAAGTACCTAGGCAGATTTTGAGTTGGAATAAACATACATACATTTCAAAAACTATTTTTGTACTCTACTGACGTAAACCTACTCGTACTTGTACTATTATTTATTCTGTGCCTAAACCCATGGCTATTTTTTTTCTAAAATCAATGTACAGTCACGATCATCACTATGTATACATCTTCATTTGATTTGAGACCTTATTACAATGGCATAAAAACTTATTTGTATACATTTCATTGCTTGTGACTGTTACATACTAATTTAGACTAACAGTTTTATTATTATACAAGTGTTACAAAGAAATTCTTTTGATTAAATTGAATGGATTTTTTTGTAACTCCTAGTTATGCAGGCGATAGAAACTTATTACTCGTATGTCGAAGCAAGAGTAAAATGATGTTGTGCAAGTGTTTTTTTTTTCTTGTACTTGGTACTATAATACAAGCGTGCTGTACTCTAAATTCAAAATGCTACAGCAGTAAGAAATTAGGCGAGATATCCATTAAGGATACCTACTTTCGTCGTTCTTATACCTACATACCCATTTTATTTATGAGCCTTCAGTTATATCGGGTTACCCTGTACCTGGCGATTGCCTAACGTCTCGGCCACTCTGGGGTTGGCAAAGCCTGTCGAAATTTTCAAGTGCATCAATATGTAATTACCCTGTACCTATCTATGTATGTAAAAGTTTAATTGGGTAATTCATCTGAATTACTCAATTAAAATAGGAATGGGTAGGTAATTCTGAGGATCGAAAGTAGGTAGATACTAATGGAAGGAGGGAGACGCAGACATGAATTTGATATATGATCCAATCAGAATCTTTTGCTGCCAAATGACTTGAAGGGAAAAAAATGAAAAAAAAAAACCTTTTACCAGTTAAATTTCAATCAGGACGCAAATAAGTCAATCAGTGCCTTTAGTTATTAATAAATAATAAAAATGCAACATAATTCTGGTGTTACTTTTAATTAAGATGCTAATAAGTTTGTAAAAAATAGTCCCTCCAATTAAAACTTCTGATCGGCATCAAAAATTGTTTGTTACGTAAAATGAAGGTGGCATTTTTACCGTTTAGCGGGTTCAATACAATATTTAGGAATTACTTTCCCTCCATGTGGCATAGTCGTGGGATACACTGTATGTAAAGATCACGATTAAGAATGGTTTTTGGCAGGTTCTGCCTGTACGCGTCGAGCGTTGATTAGGTAATGATGTTGCGGGTTGTGCATAAGCATCGGCGGTGGTGCAACGAGCGGTGGGGTGGCTCGGTCTTGGTGAGGAGAAAGTACTGGTGGTACGAAGACCCCGGCGCACTCGGAGACCGCGCGGTCGCGGCCGAACACGACCGCATGCCCACGGGCGACTCGTTTGCGAAATAATGCCATTGCCTACCAACTGCCGAAATAGCCAGTGAACGCGGCGTGCGCGGAGATGCCGCGCAAATAAATAGTGGTGCAGCAGTAGCAACATCGCGCCCGTACCAGGATCCCCACAATGTGCCAATGGATAGTGCCTATAATCTCCGTGGTCCTTACGTTGAATTCGGCAGACACCAGGGAAATAAGCTCACTGGACGGCGCTACACTCGATAACCATGTGAGTATCATAAACTGATGGAAGCATTATCAGAATGCAGTATCGGTCGTGGGCGCGGGCCCGGTGCATTGACTCGGAGTCGACTGCACTTTTACTTTCCGTCAAGCACATTCGCTTCTTGCAGCTGTTTAATAACAGACTGGTGATAAGTCTGCAATACGATGCCAAGTAGGAACTCAGAGACGTATTTCATTATGTATGATGTAGGTACATGCATAATTCGATTGTTACTGCTCAATTTCCTCATATTCATAACGTTTCCGCAAGTATGCATTACCTACTTAAGTACTTAGGTACCTATATAATTAAGTAGTTTCCTGGTTAAGAGTGGCTGATAAAACACTATTCTCTTTCTATTTAAAAAATAATTAAAGGTTAGTCCTAATACAACGTAGATCTACCTAACGGGCTGGTTGCTAGTCTAGCGTTGCAACCTATTAGTTTACAAAGTGGAAATCGAACCCGTGAGTTTAGCAATCCCGAGAATGCTTTCTAAAGATCCGCGAAGACAGATAAACGAAGACAGAAGATAGACGAAGAGAGATATAAAACCAGAAAAAGGTCTTCGAAGTTATGTACTATCTTGTGACGAGGAAAGCAGACACGAAGACAGTTAAATACCTGCTTGGAAAATATTTTTAAAACATTTTTCAACAGGCTCGACAAATTTTTGTTTTTTTGGGGTTCGAGTCCCTACCACAAGAAGGTTGATGATTTTTTGCGTGCAAAATTTATTTTGTAAAAACTTTCATTGAAATTGCTTAAATTATAAAAACGACAAATATTATAAATGTGCAATGATTTTACCAATTAAAGATTACATCTCAGATCACCTACACTAATTACCTTAGAGGACAGTTAACAAAGACTTAACTAACATCACGAAATATTTAATGGGTTTATAGGTTAATTAATAAAATCCGATGTTTTTATTTACTTTTAAAATAGTAGTACATACTCGTTAGGTACCTATTTAGGTGTAAGTACGCGTAGGAAAAAGAATGTTTTACTGATTGCTGAATTATGGTATACAAGAAATGTATTTCATTATGTATATAGAACAAGGGAGGTGCTTGTGGCGCAGTGGCGGCAGCGCTTTGGTAGTGATACCAAAAAGTTAAGCAACCCACGGCGCGGTCGTGATTGGATGGGTGACCATTCCGACCATTTAAGTGACGTCCATGACAAGTATCTTCGTGCTTCGGAAGGCACGTTAAGCAGTTGGTCCCGGCTAATATCTGTTGATATTAGTCGTTAAGCCTAGTCAGAGACCTTAGCACAGATTATTTAATAGTTACTACGTAACAGATAAATCACTCCCAGGAAAATCGCCCATACCTACTCTTATAACAGCCTACAATTTTTTGTCGCAGACCGCTGCGCCCGAAAATGTGCCTTAAGTTTCGGACATTACGTTATTATTCCTCTGCAGATACGCGACCTTGGAGTAAAACTAATAAAGTCAGGGTTGCCTCTTTCGATACAAGACCTATTTTATTTGTAGCTTGGTTTCAAATGTTTTGCAATTAAAAAGTGTTTTATATAATGTTTACCTGTGCAAAATTTTCGGTTGTCCCGAAAAACAAATCGGATTCGTACAAACAGTTTTAATAAGTAGTAATGTGGAAAACAAGACTAAGATGTTGTGCTGTGCAAAAATTTTTCAGAAATTTATTCTCATACATAGTTATAAAAAGCATCTGTAAGAACTTTCAGTTTTCCGTAAAATTATGATGACTTATTAAAAGACTAAGTCCAGAGTTTTATTTAAATCTGAGACTAATTCAGGATATATTATGCTTCTGGTTGAATTTGTACAGTAAATACCAGATGTATAAATCATATTACTTAGTGCGTACCTACGCGTGCGCCCGTCGGTTGTTGGCAGCCTACTGATTTACGCACCGCCGTCGGTGCGCTCGAGAGTAGGCTATTAACGCGCGCAAGTACATTGAGTGAGAGATGCCTGGCCCTAGGGCGGCTTGATACCAACTGACAGTAAGGTTTGTCACTTGCCTTACAGACACACCCCTCCACCAATCCGCACTGAGCCCGCGTGGTGGAGTATGGCTCGTACCTCCTCATAGTTGAGGTAGAGGCCTTTTTCCAGCAGTGGAATCTATATAAGCTGACTTTACAGAAATGTATAAGAGCGTAGGTAGGTGTAATATATACAGAGCGATTTTAAAAAGACGCTGAAGTACCTACTAGGAACTACTATCGATCGATACTAGGTACTAGTATCTAAGTAGTATTTAAGTGTGTTATAAATAAAATGCAGACGAAGTGTGCGTAAATCAATTAAAATGATGATTTAGTGACGTATATCCACTGTTTATTACCTTTGTATAAACAAGAATGTAGTAACAATAAGCAAAGCCTCTTAAGCCGGGGGTAACCGAAAAAACAACGTTCTTAACTATTACGATTAACTGAATACCTATACATTAGAAGTAAAGATCTTTGAAAATTAAAATAAATTATTTATTATTATTATACGTATTTCATGAAATAAAAGGATTTTTTGAGATCCTTTCATTCCATGATGAGAAATAATAAGCTTAATTCACATTCACGTTTTTAGTTAGTGCGCTCTTTTGTAACGTTACATAATTTCATGTGCGGTAAAAAATAGATCGTGCTAAAACAACGGTAATAGAAATATAATGATAGATAATATAATAATTGCAGATGAAGCGGATGTGCACTACTTTCGCCGGTTACGTCAATATTTTTATGTAACGTCTTTTGATTCCGTTATTGTAGAAATAAAAACAAAATTAACTTCTGTTATTTAAATACCTTTTCGGTTGCCGTCTTTGTATTTTGCACGATGTATTTTTATATGGTGCACCATAATACATTCAAATCTATGAAAAATTAAATAGAAAGACTCTTAGACGACTACCTACTTCAGTCTTTAGTCTCTATCGGCCATCAGCAGTACTTGTAATCCCACAAAACATTGTCCTGATCTTAGTATCTTGAAGTTTAAAACAGAATAAATCTTTCTGGTATCGACAACCATTTTCTACTATTGCGACGCCATGGTTAGATAAATCCAGCTTATTTTCATAAATAAGGAGCAGCTAAGTGTACTGCTCTGTTTTAGTTTTCTGCAAAAATCACACAATTACTTATTCATTTTTTAGATTCATTTTATTTTATACAGGTTGGATAGTAATTTTATTGCTTTTTTGCGATATAACCTTCTTTTGAATGACAAAATATATGTAAATTTTAAGTAAATTAAGTTATTATTGTTACTTTTAAAATCGGCTATACAAAAGACATCAACGAGTTAGTGACGAGCTTAGATGTCAAAGATATAATACAATTTTGTAGGCACTTCCTGTATGAATATTATTGCCATAAGCACACATTCTAAGTAATATTTTATCGTTGACGTAGGAAGCTTGCATGAATCGGAATCCGCTGATCGCAGGCAGTCTCGTTTAAGAGGTTTTACCCTTGCTACTGGCGCCACGAATCCTGCGTTACTTTCTTGGATTTGATAAACGACTTTGGATAACAAAAACGAGAGCAGAACAACAATTATGGCGTGAAAGGTGCCTTGCGATCAAACTTTGGAAAGTCGTTTTGCTTACTAACATTGCGTTTTCGCAAGGTATTTGACCGAAAACCTTACAAATCTAAAATTAACGATTTACGAAATGAAAAACCAATTGGCTCGCTTGTGACCAAAAGCTTGTGAAGTACCTAGGTTATAGACCTTATATTTTATAACGCTAATGATAAAGAGCAGTAAAATCGTCGCAAACAAAGAGTCAGAGTTAAGCAGACAATTTTTTTAAATAATAAATTACTAACTTAACTATCTGCTAATTAATAATAGTCGTAACAATTTATGTCAATAGGTGATAGTAGCAAGTCAATAGGTGATAATAACTTCTTACTCGTTAAAAACCTGTTAGTCTGAATTCATCGCGTTTTTAAGAAATAGACTTAGACTAATGACACCGGGATTTAATAAGACCTAAAATCAAATCAAAGCATGACGCAAATCTCTAAGACTCGAGTCCAGTAATTTTCAAAAAGCCGGTAAACATCTATTGCCGGTTAATTTGTCAGAATTCTCATACAAAATATGTCAAATAATGCTAAACCGGCTAAGTAAAAATTAAACGTGTTTGTGAACTTCAGGCTAAAAGTAAATAGGTATAGTTATCTACTGGTTAGCAACAGATGATAATTTAAAGTCTTGAAGTTTTAGCAAAGAACGTATGCGCATCTTAGATCATCATAAATGCGCGTAATTTGATTTAATGTTGCTGAAGGGAGACTTAAAAATGTCCCACGACTCAGCATCCTAGCTATATATAATGATCCTGGCTGTGGCAGAGCAGGTAATTACAGTGGAGCGACTGCAACCTGACCTCCGTGACCCTGTTAACAGGGGAACCTGACCAATTTGGATCATAGTTACACATTCAGCCCCCTGAATGTGCAGGTTTCCTCACGATGTTTTCCCTCACTGTATAAGCATCGGTTAGTAAAACAACTAATGTATATCAGAAAAAGTCATTGGTACATGGCGGCACGTGTGATCGAACCGGTAACTCCCGCAGAAGAGACAACCCGCTAGCTACTGCGCCACCGACGCTCCTGAAATCACTAAAAAATGTCTCATGAATGTTTCATACTATATCTACAGGTATGGTTGATCTAAGTTAACAGAAATTAATATTCTATGTCCAATGCTGAGTCACCGCCGACATTGAACTTCAATTCCAAAGTGGATCGCAGACAGGGTCGTTGCGAAACTTCATTAATAAGGTCACGGTGCTTCAAGTGCAGTCAGATTCGCGAACTCATGTTTTTTACAACCTTGCTAAGCTAAAATTAATTAGGTTTAATCGTATTGGATGCCTGGATTTCTTCAAGGTAATGTAAACGCTTTCTGAATCATGAAAGCTGAATCAGATTTTTTTAGGAAGATGATAACAGAAACAAAAGAAGTGGTTGTCCATGTGTGCCTGACTTTATGAAGTTGTCTTGTTTAATGATAAACGGATTGTTCGGTAACTTCAAAGAACAAACACGTTTTTTATCCTAATCATGTTGTTACTAACTTATTTACCAACATGAAGAATAGAAGAATCGAACTAGGGTTCCTACAGGCAGAGAGTCGTCGATGCTAAAAAAACTTAGTTACCTTTGTACTTTGTAAATGCTTTTAGAAATGGTACAATAAACGCATGTGCATTTGTACCATTCGCTAGCATTCCTGACTAATCCTGACTACAATCTTCATTATATAGTTGCATACCCTTAGACTCGAGTTCACCAACACATTTTATTTCCAAACAGCCGTTTTAGTATTATTTGACATATTTTGTATAGAAAATGTGTCAAAGTAACCATCAATTTATGTTTCATCATCATATCAGCCTATTGCAGTCCACTGCTGGACATAGGACTCTCCAAGACGGCGCCAACTTTCACGGTTCTCTGCATCTCGCATCCAGCCACCACCGGCCACCTTCACAATTTATGTTTACCAGCTGTTTAAAAGTTGGTGAACTCGGGTCTTATTACAATGACATGCACAGTTGGCGGCACGTGTCAAGTTACCCATTTGTACTGCGAAAACTGCTCTTATTACGTAGGGAATAGAGGCGGTTTCAAGGTCAAAGTGGGGTAGTCCGACTTGCCGGAGTAGGTACCATTAAAAATGTATGCTCCAAATACGATAACAACGTGTTAAATTCCGTGTCGATATGCTACCACAACCTTAGCCTCATTACGTGTCATAATATTATCTAACATATCGACAGTATCAGTTTCGTCAGCGTTATGCAAGTCGGTCACTCGAGGGAAAGCTTATGAATATTGTGTTTGTGGGCCTCTTCACAAACAATGGCATCACAATATAGACCCTATGTCTTGAGAACAAGGTGCAATGGAAGTTTGATTGTCTCCACAATGGCAGCCAAAATAGGAAGTTGGGCCAGCATGTAACAGCAGAATCATCTTAAACATTTACTGTATGACGACAAAACCTATTATGAGGTTTTTGTCGAATAATTAAGACAAATGACCACTAATGTACTAACATATTTGTTCGTACTTAAGGTAACGATAAGATGCATAGGTACAGTCGGCAGCCCGTCAAGTTACACATATGAACTACGAAAACCGCTTTTATTACGTGTGGAATACACACGGCCTCAAGATTAACTTATGCGACCGTGTGTCTATACCTAGGACCTAGATACTTGTTTAGTAACGAGAAGTATTATAGAGGTGTGAAAATAAAGGTGCTGTTTGAAAAAAATAGTAACGAAATGTAATTATTTGGCCAAATAATTTAGTTTTTGCACGTTACTTTGCAACATTGTAGAGTGCTATAAAACCGGACGACAAGGCACGCACGTGCGTTACATGTATGTATAAAATAAATGTCCATTTTCCTGATAGATTTGTCGGGAAAAGTGTCACCGTCTGTCAATCAACGGTGAAATGCGACCAAGAAAACATGTTCTATGTACTTATTTCAGCAACGTTTTATTTGCAATGCAATAAGCGTTTAATATATTTATCTAGGAGTTTGTTAATTTGCAAATTGAACACTTAATAACTTAAAAACCGATAGTTTAAAAATTATTGTTACGTAAGTACGGTTTTTTGAAACGTGAAAGTGCAAGTGTTTGGGAATCAGAAAAAGAACAAATATAATGGCAGGCCGGGGCATGCTTGTTACCGTTGTGAAAGTAACATTGACATTACTGGCCAATTAACTTGGGCCCCATTACGCAACCGATGGCGCTGACAACGCGAAAGTGCTGCGCGAACTCTATAAATGGTAAACAAATCTTACGTAAACGGCTCCAACGGGACAGATATGGCTATGCGTGACGTAATAAAACGATCAAAAATTATCTCATAGGTTAATGGAAGCTCAGTTGACCCACTTCGGTATCTAGCATCGGATGTAATGTAACACAACCTTCCGGTTATTGTGCAGGCGGAAGATTGCGTGTCAGTTAGTTATGCACTCAATAAATCTACACAACAAATGAAGCGATTATCTAATAACGTAAACAGTTGTAGAGAAATGGAATTACACATCACGGACTAGCTTTATCTTCTTAATTGTTTAATGCAATAACGTTTTTTTAATTAGTGTCATTATGAGTCTTCACTAGTGAATTACATTTTATTAGTTACAAATTTAGACTTAAATAACTTAGAGATACCACTTGATAAGGCCAAGGGCAGCATAGGACTTATGATCGTGGGGGTCCTTGAGGGCTAGGCCTATGTCCAACACTTTACGTCTTTCAGCTACGTACGACGATGACGATGTCATATTTTTACCTAACTTGTGTTTGCTCCATGAATTTTTGTGGGGGTTTATTTTTTATAAATTTGTATTTACTTAAAGTCAGCACATAAAAGGAACTGCCAGCTATCTGAAAAACGATAACTTTCAGTTGACTTGCAAGTTGCGAAATTTTACCTAACACGACCGTTTTTAGGCAAGGCGGAAACAAGACGAGGTGTATTTTCTAAGACGAGCTGTGTGTCAAATATATGGTTACGTAACCGAGCAAAAAGTATATTACATTTAATTACAAAATTAAATGATGAAAATTTATCACTTAAGCTAAGTTTTTTAACGTTCAGACGGTCGTGTTTTTCCCGTACTGTCACGAGGTTTATACAGAAAAACGGAAAGATCGCTGAAAGCAAGAGATCACTGGTGAACACCAAACTTACCTATCGTTCGGTTTTCTATCGCTTAGACTTGATTGCCATGTAAGAGGTCGGCGCAGTTAATGTTTTTCTCTTCCATAATATCCTACCTACCACTCGTCACTAAAGAAGTTACCAGTAATACCCTAATCAAACATGATTTCTATAAGAAAATAACAAATGTCGTTTACTTTTTTTCAGGTGTCAACAGGCAACAGGTCGCAGCGGTTCTTGTTTGACGCCATCTTCGGGTTGGAGGTGCCCATCTTGGAGGAGCAAAGCATAGAGGACGACGACGATGACTCGCAAGTCCAGAAATGCTCTTGCGGTATGTGGAGTTACTAGAAAATATACTCTGGTGATTACTTAACCCCAGATTAGGGTAGGGAGGAACCTACACTGAAAAAAAGGATCATCCAAACTAGTTTTGTTAGTTGAAGGTTTCGTTGTAGGCAAGTCAATTTTTGTTAAATATAAACAATCTTTTGGTTATCAGTAACAAAACTAGTTTGTTACTGATAACCAGAAGTTCGCAAGTCACTAGATTACGGCCTACTAGTAGCCAAATTTTGGTTACTGTTAACCAATAATTTTTTTCAGTGTAAGGGTAGATCCCAAAGTAAATGGAAGATTCATTCACTATCCCTTAGTATATCAAGATTAAGTAAAGGAGACTTCATTATAATCATACTGTCATTGCGTTCATTGTGTCTAACTAGTGTAAAGTTACTACAGACTAAAGAAAGGAAGTAAGGCCTGTGGTACATTGATGCACTGACATGACTTCTGGAAATGTGTTTCGTGCATGAACAGAGCTACTTTTCAATTAGTTAGATAAAGCAGGAAACTATCGAATTTAATAGAGTCAAGTACAAAGTATTTCCATGTAGTAATAGTAAGAAAGCAAAAAAAGGAGTTGCATCATAGTTATTTTAAGTGTTCTGACTTCATAACTCACTGTACATTCATACAATATTCAATGCACTTTATCAATCGAAGGTTTCTGTATTGATGCATTTCTATCAATAATTATTTCACGTTCACGTTTTAGAGTGCGGCAGAGCAAATCCACTGCCCAGAAAGTTGGGTAAGTTATGTATGTGCAGCACAAAGTAGATTGTCGGTGTTGTATTTACCCCTGAATGTTACACCTATACCACCCAAAATGTTGTCTTTGTAAATAATATTAACATTACAGCTGTTATAACCCTAATGTTTGTGGTTGTTCATTGTTGTAAGTATACCTATTACCAAATAAACCGTAGCAATCTAACTAAATCCTGGCTGAAGAGCTAGTGTAAAGGACCCTTCAGACTGTTATGTAAAAAAATGCATGAAAATATTTGTTTGTTTGCTCCAGCTTCTATTACTGGAGCTCCATAATAGCTCATTCTTGCTCCCGTAGAAAAACATATCTAGATATAGATATAAGGTCCCTTAACTAGCACCTACCGCTTATTTACACTAAAAAAGAACCCACAAAACTTAACATTTAGTATAGTCGTAGAAAACAATAACCAGAAATTCGTAGTAGTAGATTTCCCCATGCAACTGTTTTCATAAATTTTGTCTTACCTCACATTCCACAAAACAAATGACAGCCTATTAGTTCGGCAAAAAGCGTGCGATCATCGACTGCAGAAGAAATTGTGCATTGAACCATGGAAGTGATAGTGAAAGTGTAGTGCCGACCTAAGGCGGCTTGCAGATGAATGACGCTATTCAGAAGGGAATTATAACTACACAATAACCAGACGAGCTAGCTACGGATGTATAGGTACTTAGTACTTAAGTACATTTATACTCGTAACTACGTGCGTACATTTATACGTGCTCGTCAAGTCAAAATTTAAAACGTTTTACAAAAATATGCCATTACAAAACCTATAGCAATAATCATCAACTGACTGAAATGTATCCCTTGCATTTGTGAATGTGTGTCCTCCGTAGCTAACGTCCGTTACGTTAACTTATAGTTATTCTCAAAATATTTTAATCAATTAAGATACGAATTTGTGTGTGCAGTTTGAGACACAATTGTTATTTGTTTGTGTTGACTGCCTCGTTGGTCTAGTGGTCAGCACGCTGGGTACTATTCATGAGGTTCGGGTTCGAATCCCGGGTCGGGCCGAGAGTGTTTGAGTTTTTCTGTCTTAAAATTACTGAGACACAGCTCCGGAGTCAGGAAGTTGGTGGTGTTAACACCCCCGTGCCTCGGAAAGCACGTTAAGCCGTTGGTCCTGCGCCTGATCTCCCTACGATCATGTCGGACTGCCGTCTCACCGAATTATGAGAGTGAAGGAACAGGGAGTGCACCTGTGTATTGCGCACACACTAGTGCACTATAATATGTCCCGCGCAGGACACACACACACACACACACACATTTGTTTGTTTCAGTTTCACGCAAAAGAAAATCTTACGTAAGAACAATACTCTTAAGTTGAAAAATATTTCTTGGTACTTACCTTTCCGTGGTATTTTGTTTATATACCTACTTACTAATACATAAATGTTTTAATTAAATAATACCCATGTACAACTTCCTTTTAATTATATAAGCACTAGTATCTAAAACGTAATACTGCATGTAACATGTAATAATTACACAAATTGATCGTGTATCTGGAAAATCGGATGTAACGAGCGTTATAAAATTTTCCTTAGAACCGACATCAAATTACAGTTGATTGGTATTGACAACGGTTTAGAAAACGAAAACATCCGTTCGGAACTAACAGGTACTGCGGGTTTAGCTTCCTTGGTTCAACGGACTGAGGCTGGAGTTTACTTTCTCACCGCGAATTCCCAACAAAATAAGATACAGTGAACCCGCTCCTGCCTGCTCCATCCACATTAAAGAAGTCAAGTACCTAAAAGAGACAGTATGTACAACCACCAAACTAATCTACGGTTAAACACAGCGACTTACTGATTTCATCTTTTCCTTTTTAAAAATTACGAAACAGTTGATGCTGCTGAAGTGCAACAGTATCAATTCTGAGCATCGCTTAGGGTCGAGTTCACCAACACATTTTTAATATTTAATTAGCCGGTTTCGCATTATTTGACATATTTTCTATGGAAATTCTGTCAAATTAACAGTCAATTAATGTTCCCCAGCTGTTGAAAAAATGGCGAACTCGGGTATTTACTGAATTTACACATTTTAATTCTGTCATGTCAAACGGATAAGTTGCAGCACGGCATAAAACGGTACTTTTAGATTACGGCTTCGCTCCAGCATGGACGAATTATTCGTCCATAGCTCCAGCCACATTAAGAATGTGTATATTACACTACGGTTACGTCCTACTTAAACTAAGTAGGCTGTAAAGCAAATTTTTACAGTAAAAGTTTAAATAAGGCGGATTCGGGGCGAGTAAGACCATGGCGAGTTAGAATCTATACCATCTGAGATTTGGTTGTACCTATCCATTGCGCATATTTAAGGCCAATACGTGCTACATCCGAAATTAGTACCAGAAGACGTTATTTCCGCTCTTTCCGATCCTGCGCAATCTTAGAGAGTTAGGTCCCTCTCCATTTCATCTTCCCAGCGATATCTAGGACGTCCAGGATGATTAGTCAAAACTATTTTCAATTCCCCTCTTCCTCTATTTGACATGTAAAAGGTACAAGTCAGCTACTGTATGATGGTGTTTTGTGACAGAATGCGGCGGATCGAACCAAGAGAATCGTATCGTGGGCGGCATGGCGGCGGGTGCCAACCGGTACCCCTGGATGGCGAGGATCGTTTATGACGGCCAGTTTCACTGCGGCGCCTCGCTGCTCACCAAGGAGTATGTGCTCACGGCAGCCCATTGTGTCAGGAAGTATGTGGATTTGGTTTTTAATAACTTTAGAAATGCGTATTGCACTTTTAAAGATGATTTTTATCCTTTCTGAATTAAAATCCTTCAAAAACGTTATTATTATGGGAGATATTAATATAAATATCTGCCCCCCGTTTTCCCACCCAGATACGGCGGAAAACTATCTTGACACTCTCGCCTTTCACGGTCTTCTACCAGCGCACAATTTGCCCACACGTAAGAAAAGTTGTTTGGACCATGCTATGCTTAGAACTACGCGCCCAGCGCAGGCTTTGGTTATAAACTCTGCTGTGACTGATCACGACGCAGTCCTCCTTGCAATTGATATTAATATTTCTCCACCTCGCTCAGCTAAAATCAATAAAATTGATTATGAAGGCCTCCAGGAAACTGTTAAAAACCTCGATTTCTCCTCAATCTTAGACCAAAGCAACCCAAACACTGCTGTAAATTTGTTCATTACCAAACTAAACACAGCTCTTGCACTCCATACTTACCCAATTGCACTGTCTCGCCGCCATAGAATCCTCAAACCTTGGATCACACCTGGCTTGTTGAGGTGTATCAGACACAGAGACAACATGCACAAAAGGACAAAAAAGGAACCTAACAATGAGCTTCTGCGAATCACGTACCTCCGCTATCGCAATTATTGCAACTCGCTTCTTAGAAGACTCAAACTTGCCTACGAAATAGACTTGATAAAAAGTGCCGGTGCGAACAATAAGAAGTTGTGGAAGGCAGTACGCAATGTCTCAAATTTAAATAAGACCCACTGCAAAGCCAGTGATCTTCTATCGTGCAAGTCCTCTTCATCCACTTCCATAGATCTGGTAAATTCTTTCTTCGCTGGGGTCGGTAAGTCCCTTGCCGAATTCATCACCAAGCGCCAACCTTCTGTGTCTTCCTGTGTCCCTAATATTCCCGCGGTTTGCAGCATCAGTCATTCTTTTGTTCTTTTAGGCCCTACAACCGAGGAAGTCGATACTCTCATTACTTCTCTAAAAGAGGATTGTGCAATTGGCTGGGATAATATCCCCTCAACTCTATTAAGGCGCTGTAAGGACAAGTTACTTCATCCCGTCACTCACATCATAAACCGCTGCCTTGATTCTGCTTGTTACCCTGCTGCTTTTCAAAAGGCGTTAATCCACCCCATCCATAAGTCAGGTAATCGGTCTCTTCCAAACAACTACCGTCCCATATCTGTTCTTCCTTCTCTTTCTAAAATTTTGGAGAGACTGATCAACAACAGACTTGTCGATTTCTTAGAGAAACAGAAATTACTGTCACCAGCACAATTTGGTTTCAGAGCTGGTAGATCCACGGGTGACGCGGTTCACACTCTCACCGATCATGTCGCTAAGAGCCTCGACAAGGGTAGAAAATGCTTAACCATATTCCTTGACCTATCAAAGGCCTTTGACACGGTTTTAGTCCCTCTACTTCTGTCTAAACTTGAGTCCTGCGGTGTCAGAGGCCCCCAACTTGCCCTGTTTCGAAGCTACTTTGCCCATCGTACACAATCCGTTGTGATAGATGGCATTGTCAGCACTGAGCTCCCGATATCTTATGGAGTTCCTCAAGGCAGTATCTTAGGCCCTACCCTTTTCTTGGTTTATATCAACCAGCTCTGTTCTCTAAACATCCCAAACTGCAAAATATTAGCTTTTGCAGATGATACGGCACTTATCTTTACGGCTGATACGTGGGAGGAGGTATTCCGCTGTGCCCAGTCCGGCTTTGACCTAGTTTCAAAATGGCTTCGGAGTAATTTACTTACCCTCAACTCTCAAAAGACTTATTACATTACTTTCTCTATTTACAAAATTCCACAAAATCAGTTAGATGGTCTTCGCATTCTTGCCCATTCTTATGACTGTCTCAGCTCAAACTGTTCGTGTCCTGCTCTAGTCCCAACTGACGCCATTAAATGTCTGGGAGTCATGATCGACTCTAAACTCTCCTTCAATTATCATATCGATCTCATCGCTGGCAGACTTCGCAAGCTCATGTATGTTTTTAGAAAGCTTAGGCATGTGGCTGATCCAGACTTATTAAAAAGAGTCTATAAGGCTCTTTGTCAACCTCTTTTAACCTACTGCCTGTCTTCCTGGGGCGGGGCCAACAAAACTACCCTAATAAAATTAGAAAAAGCACAGAGAGCTGTTCTTAAGGTGTGCACCTTTAAACCTCTTATTTTTCCAACCTACGACTTGTTCCAATACTGCCAAGTTTTAACCGTCCGTCAACTATTTATCTTGCAAACTGTCATCATGCAACACAATCTGGCGACTTTTGATGCCAACTTGTATAGACGCAGTCGAAACCGTCTTGTAATAAAGGCGTCCTCTTTCAATACTAGGTTCTCTAACCGCTTCTTTTGCTTTTTGGGCCCCTATCTTTACAACCATTTAAATCGCACTCTAAACTTTTACCCGTTGACCAAATACCAACTTAAGTCGAATGTAACAACCTATTTACAAAATCTGACCTACTCCGAGAAAATAAAGATTTATTATTATTATTATTATAAAGAGGACATCGGGACTCGAACCAACGTTACACAACATTTCAGATGGATAGGTACTTGTGGGTTATACCCAAGTAGTTATTGATAAAATCAAATGCAAACTTACAAAAAGTTTTCAAGAACCTATCTAACGTCGTTTGTAGCCTATTTGGGAGAGCATTCATCCAGGTTGCAAGAGTTTGAGTCTTATCGGAAGACCGTCGATGATTTTTTGTGTGCAATATATGTACTTTAATGCGTGGGATGTCCAGTTTCTGGCATCTGCAACTGACTGCAGAGAGTAGTGATCTCCAAATATCTATAGACTACCTAATTCCTTTTTACCCCCTTGGCCTTAAGGAGCGAATTTCCAAAAATCTTTTCTTAGTGCTCACTCACGCTATACAAGGAAGCATGGTGCAAAATACCAAATCAAAGTAGTATAATAAACTACTTTTTATTTGGACTTTGGAGAAGGAAAACTCAAGCTATAACAAACAGACGTAACTAGGTAATTGAGACTACAAAGTAATAATAGTATTTACATTAGAGAAATAGAAACAGTGTTACTCTGAGGAAGAAAATCTATTGAAGCGTGTTTTATAGTTGTAGCACAAAACGCTACAGACACGCAATGTTGCATTTTTACTATGTACCTACTTGTAAATATGCCTATTACCCTTGGGCGAACTAACCACAGTTATCCAAGCTATTACATATATAAATAATATTTTCCGTAACTACGCACTTTGTTTCTCTCCTTAACAAGTTGTATTTAAAACCCTTACTTATTATAAATATCGTAAAAAATATACGTTCCTAACTTTGTCATTACATGGTACTTCTTTTAAAAGTGAGATCCCTTCTCACTGCGGTGTCAGACTTCCGCATTAGTAGGTGTCTGTCTGTCTGTTATGGCTCAATTATCATTTTGAGCACAACACAATTTTGTTTCTCGTCTAACAATGAGATCACATCAATAGCAATCATCTAGGTAATTAAACTAATCTAGGAACGTTGTTTATCGTCAAAAGAATTTTTTTCTTCGTCGAACACAATCAGGGCCCTATTTTACGAAGGGTACAAGTCTTGTAATACGAGTGTGTAACTTCATAGTTACATGATAAAACTAAGTGTTACTATGGTTACACACTCGAATTGCTAGACTTGTACCATTCGAAACCGCATCAGCTGCATTCATCTAGGTTAACTAAACTATGGAATAATTAGTAATATCTACTTTTTCAGGCTGAAACGCTCAAAGATCCGCGTGATCCTCGGAGACCACGACCAGACCATCACTACTGAGAGCGCGGCCATCATGCGGGCGGTGACCGCCATCGTCCGCCACCGCAGCTTCGATGCTGACTCGTATAATAACGACATCGCTCTGCTGAAGCTTCGCAAGCCGGTCAACTTCTCCAAGATCATCAAGCCCGTCTGTTTGCCGCCTGCAAGTAAGTAGTAGCTGCTGTGTGCTTCACTTTTTGACAACGCAGCTTTACACGGACTGTTTTAACAAAGAAATTGTGCTGTTAAAAAAACGCAAGCCGGTCAACTTCTCGAAGATAATCAAACTCGACTGTACACAGTGAGAAGTGGTTATTTTGGTTACAGCCATCGGTCGATCCGCAAAATTAACCCTAGGGACCAACGGTGGTCCGAGACAGGGAACTAGAACGAAAGTAGTCGTCTGATTCCAAGCTATAGTAATTTTACGACAGGAAAACCCAAAAAAACATTATCAGTCTATCTGTGATTACTCGTATGAGTATAATACCATACAATACACCGCAGCTAAGCAATGTTGCGGTCTCCTGGTTGGTTGAAACGTTTCAAAAACCAAAAACCGCCCTTACTGTCGTCTGGCGTCTAGTAGAAAAACTGTACTTACAAAATAAATGTTTCATGACATCTTAATGCTTTATTTCAGGTGTCGATCCGTCTGGGAAGGAGGGCGTGGTAGTCGGGTGGGGACGGACGTCAGAGGGGGGCCAACTGCCGGCGATAGTCCAGGAGGTGCGAGTGCCCATCCTATCGCTCACTCAGTGTCGTGCCATGAAGTACCGGGCATCTAGGATCACCAACAACATGGTAACTAATTATAAGATCTTCTTAGTAGGCCACTCTTAGCAGAGTGGTCATAGCTGTTGATGGAGGGTTGCGGCTCGCCGTCGCCGCTCACTTTCTGGGCTGCAGCACGTCTTGCGATGTCTTTCCATCTCTGCTGGTTTTCTGCATTGCGAGCACAATGTATGGCAGTCGTACCGGTAGTCGTGACCACGTGATCTTGTGCCTTCCAAATATAAGATAGAACGGTTCATATTTTTCTAAGCAATTTGACCACCAGATGACAGTCGATAAATTTTTTTGTGCCTTTAAATTAATTTCGTATAGAATGGTTCATTTAAATATCTACTTCTTTTAGTAATGTGCATGAACTGAAGAAGGCAACAGCTCGGCTGAATACTAAATAATAAGTATTTAACTAATAATCTGACTGCTCCTTTTCGTAGAGGACACAAAGAATCAAACAATAATAATTGACACTTCAGTTACTCACCATGAATAAGATGACAAAACGATCCAGCATTTTTAATGGGATATAACAATACCTACTTAGATAGTAGTGGATGGACAGCCTGAATGCATACGAATTCTCTTGAAGGCACATCTATAGGTGTCACTCTCGTGAACATCTGAAGTACCTACTTCAAAACGATCTCTGTTCTTATGACGTATAAGTACAGCACAGATAAACTAAGAAAAATATTAATCTACTAGAGTCGATTTTACCAACGTCAGATAAGGAATATTCGTCGAATAGAATACATAACGCCTAATTTGAAAACGTCACCTATTTGTCAGCAATCATTTCAGTAAATGTCATTTTAAAAACGGTCTTTTTATGCTTGTTCCGTCGGATAAGTCTTATCTGACGTTGGTAAAATCTACTCTTATTAGTTTACCACATTTTTCCGTTCATAAATGACGTACTCGTAGCAAGTTTCGTAGTCGTATCGTATTCCGTAGAGTCTTCGTAGGCAATGAAAAAATATCAATGGCAGTGTTGCGTAATTTTCAGTTTCACGCTAAAACTGAGTGTTACTTGTAATGTTAACCGTAAATTGTTTTGCAATTCCAGCTGTGTGCGGGCCGCGCGTCCACAGATTCGTGCCAAGGCGACAGCGGTGGACCTCTGCTCATACAAACTGGGGACAAATTCCAAATTGTTGGTGAGTGTTCTGCATACAATGGCGATTTCGAAATGAATTACTTAGTTGTCGAGTCACAAAATAAATAAAAAATATTACTTGCGATTTACCGCTGAATTTTGGTTATGTGAGATTTACAGCACATCCTTAAATTTTGAATCTCACTGAACCTGTGCGAGTGATTGTTCTAAATGGGTTAAGGACTCTAAAATTAAATCACTCAGTTCTAAAAAACCTGAATCATTTTTAGCTACGATTTTTATTTCCTGATCAGAAAATAAGAGCCTAGTGTGATTTTAGTCGTAGTGATAGCCATCTTGGAAAAGCTTTCTACAAAGTAATTTGCTCAGATTGTATTTCTAGGCGTGCACGACTCTACAGGCCTAACGCCTAGCTAGATTACTTTCAAATTGCAATATTTATAGCTTTCAGGATAGCTATAATATCATTCAAACTGACGTGTGGAAAGCATTATCGTAATAGCTTTTAAAATAATGAGAAATTTTCCTCGTACCACTATGTCATTGCATTGTAATAGTAATAGTGGTTATTTCAAATTAGGCAGTAGACCTGCTGAGATTCAATAATATTACTTAGTAGTTATTTGGGCTTGACATTTCTGTATGTTTTTTTTTCAGGCATTGTATCGTGGGGGGTCGGGTGTGGGAGGCCAGGGTACCCCGGGGTGTACACTCGCATCACTCGCTACCTTTCATGGCTGAGAGCTAACCTGCGTGACTCTTGTCTCTGCGCCAACTGACTACGATATTGAAAAGTTTGACTATCCTAATCATCCTCAAAACCCTATCATTAACTGTGAGGATTTTATGACTGGGTAATAAGGACCATCTCTAAACTGACAGATATTAGATCCGTCGCGCAGTCACTGGTAAGGGGGCAGGCCAGGCCATAAAATTATCAAGTGGTGTGTGAAATAAAAGCAACTCATCATGCAGATAATACAAAGAATATTCCATTACATAGAAATTACATCGACAGTTATCCGGAATCAGACAGTAGATGTTGAATCGTTATATCTGTGGCAGATAGAGAGTTCTTTCGAAGATAGATAATATTGAAAACAGAACAAGATTGAAATTGAACAAAGTACCTAAATTACTTCAATTCAGACCAAACATCAATTCAAAGTACATGAAAGGAATTGGTTGAATTTGATAGATGTTGGGCTTTATTCCAAAGTACACTGCCTAAGACGAATTTTTAATTGTCTTTATCTTCGGAAAAGAGACAGACTACAATAATTTAGAAACTAAAAATTAAGTGATGTGATTTCTTACGTATTTTTACAAACTAGTAGTCATCAAATGACTTCCCTACTTAATTTTCTATGGATTCTGTTATTTCCTTAGAAACTGACAGCTGTTTTAGTTTGACGTTCCTAAATTATTCAAGTATGTCTCTTTCTGTTTCTTCAGAAGAGAAAGAGACGGCATGAACTAAAAATTAATCATAAAGAGGGCACAATGGAATCAAGCCCAAGGCATAATTAGTAATAATTAATTAATAGACATACATGGAAGGAATAATTAACTGATACTCGAACTTATTTTAAGGACTTTATTAGCTACACAACTTAAGGTATTTTATAAATGTTAGTATGGAACTTTTAACTACAAAATAGTCCTTTAACTGAAGATACTTAAATCAGATAATTTAACAAAAAAAATGATCATTTTTTAATAGCTTTTAAATGTATACTGCTTAAGTGGGCGCATAAAGTGAAGAAAAATAACATTTAGTGCCAATTCCAAATGTGTCATACCACATTACAAAAAAAACCTGATTGTACCTATTTCGCTTGGAAAAACTAATCATGCAGTTTACATTCTGCATATCTAACGGGTGATTGTAGTGAAGTATATCATTCGCTTTATCATTTCATAATTAGGGGTCCTCATCCTTCTCCAAGGTGTACTATGCAGTACCGCATTCTCACAAAATCTTTATTTGGATTTTTTGTAAATATTGATAGATAGATACTCTTTATTGCTCACCACACACAGTATAAATTTACATATATGCTTTTATTTGAATTACATTTTCTTTTAACAAGCCATCACTTCCGTAGCCTGAAATATAAGTGATGTATACGTAGGTACTGAGAAGTAAGCACTCACTATTCATCATCATCATGTCACCTTTCATCAATTTATACATACTTTTTATTTATTTTGAACAGCAGTTACAACACCCACTTAAACGCAGCGCAGGTTCAATTCATTCATTTATTATTATATTCACGACTCATTCTTTCATCCATCATACTTAGGTTTTAAATTGATAACTTATTCGTAATTATTTTTAAGTTTACTCATTAAATAGAATGTAATTTATTGATCTTCGGACAGGCCGGTGGTGCAGATTACCAATAGAATTTAAGTGTTTTACAACTACCTAAGTGTTCAATGTTGTTGTACATAATACCTAGATAAGATGTACGTATTTAATTTATTTAGGGTGGTTTTTTAATTTCAGGATAAGCCCCTGATAATTTAATTATTTTAAAAAATAAATTATAATATTTAAATTATTTAAATAATAAAAAGTAAGCAATCAGGGTCTTATCAAGAAGAGGTAAAACAGCCACTTAAATTAGTTTATTTATTTTTTGCTTCTTAACATTTGTTTTCGTGTACTTGTTGACTATGGAATTTTGCTACACATGACACTATTTAACTGAATTACTTAAAACTTGGCTTTCTTTCAATTTAATTTATTTGGGTATCGTAACCTCTTTTTATTAAATAGATAGTTTAAACATAATTATGAGTCAGCGAGTACCTACATAGTTTTAGATCTTTTGACTGCCTCGTTGGTCTAGTGGTGAGCACGCTGGGTACTATCCACGAGGTCACGAATCCCGGGTCGGGCCGAGAGTGTTTGGGTTTTTCTGTCTTAGAATTACTCAGACACATCTCCAGAGTCAGGAAGTTGGTGGTGTTAACACGCACGGGGGTCCGTGCCTCGGAAAACACGTAAAGCCGTTAGTCCTGCGCCTTATTTCTCTACGGTCATGTCATGGACTGCCGTCTCACCGAATTATGAGAGTGAAGGAACAGAGAGTGCACCTGTGTATTGCGCACACACTTGTGCACTATAATATGTCCCGCGCAGTTGGCTAACTCTGTTGAGATAGGCCGCTGGAGTCTAAATTCGGCTAGGAGGACATTATTATTATTAGTTTTAGATCTAACTTACTTGTTTTAAAGTTTTATAAAGCAAGTAAAAACATTATTGTTTATTGATAAGAAAAAAAAACGCTCTTTAGGCTACACCTGTGATCCCTAAAATTGTTTTCGTATTTAAATGATAGTTAATTATTTTTAATAATTATTATTAATGTACGTTTAATGTTAAAATATTTCTAATATTCCTGTAAGGACATCTCCATTTGTTAGTTAGCTAGGATTCAGTCTTGACTTTATAATTTGTATTGTTTTTGCCTGTTTGTAATTTTTATAGCTGTTTTGGTGCTTATTAAAATTTATCAAAGTTGATAAAATAAAGTTATTGAAATAATATTTTAAGCTGCTTTTAATTTTATTTATAAGTACCTAATTATGTTTATAAATACTGATCGATTTTAAGGATTCTTTACAAGGATCTTTTTTGAAATGGCTCTTGACTATAGACTAAACCAGACGTGGCGTTGACAGAGCCAACGGTGGACCGAGCTCACCCAGAAGAAGCCTGTTCACTTTGACTTCGAGGGTTTTTGGGTTGTAATCCGTTATCCGCTCATATAAGATGTAAACTTTAATGAATGGAAGAAAGAAAATATATACATTAATAATAAATGCACATCACATTACACACGACAGTTGGCACGTGACCCATTGGCAGCCATGATGCATGCTGGTTTAAGTAAAAAATGTACCTTGCTTGATTTATCGTCACGGTACTCGAAAAATCGGAAAAGATATCGAATGCGATGATCCTAACGACAGATCGTCCCGTGTATGGCGGTCATAAATGATTGGCATTATTTATTAATATTATCTATTGATATTAATTACGGTTAATTACAAAAAAGAAAGTTGCAAAATGGTTTAATTTTGCCGATCAAAACAAAACAAGATCAACATTTTAATTTACCTACCCGGATCCTTTAATATTACTCGTAATAGCTGCCTACTTTTACTTTTTGTGTGTAATTTCAGTTTCACTTGGCATAAACATTGACAAGGAAAAGTTTGCCCATTATTATTGATTGCCAATACATAGATAGATGTGCGTAAGCTTGGTACTTCGCAGCCTTTTCGTAAATAAAGTAACAAATGTAGAGTCAAAAATCCAAATGACGTAAGAAGTATTTCATCAAAATATAAAATGTCGATGAATAATTAATGAAAACAAAAACTCTGCGGAATCAAAAAAATAGGTTATTATTCGTATTCTAATTATGTTTCAATGGAATAAAAGTAATAATAATCAAGATAGAATAAATTACGTCTTTTGTTGCACGCCATATAAGGTAAAAAGTACATAGAACCATGAGAAATATAGGCGGCTTATCGCTAAGAGCGATTTAGTCGAGACAACCTTTGAGTTTCTACAGGAAAATAGGAAGGATTATGAAATTTCATTACGAGTATATAACCTAATCATATAGTGCCAATCGTGATCAGTGATGTGATATTCACGTATCCTATCTCTAGGCTGACCAATTTAACGGAAATACAATGTGTTTCAAGAAGATTTTTTATTTAAAAGATTCCTTAACATATAACCTTTGAAGTGATAGTAAATGCGGTATTGTAGTGAATGTGTACGTACATTATACGAAACGAGACGCGATGCGGTGGAAAGTGGCACTTTCGCCGCAGGACGTCATTGTGAACTGACACCCGCTCCTTGCTACCGTATAATGAAGAAGTGAAGTAGCTATTTTGCTGACGGTACCTTTAATATAGCTTAATGTGAAATGAAATGAAAATGATAAAATATTTATTCGGCACGCAGGTATGTGAATAGTACGGTACATAGCATTAGACCAATTGTGTGACAAAAAGGTCCCTGCTCAGCATTAATCGTAAAAGCGCGAAGCATGTCACGATACTGATTTTCAGCAGGGACCTTTTGGGGCGCTGTACACACATAGAAAGAAAGAAAGATTTAATTAAAATAAGAAAAACTCAACATTTGATAAAATTACAGATGTCAAAGTGATTGTTTTTACATATTCATGAATAACAAGAAAAACAAAAAAGTTGATGAAATTCTGAACTGGAAGCCAAGGACTGCCAGCTACTTGAATTGACTTGCTACAATACTAGACTATAACAATCTCGTAGAAAGAAAGCTTTCTACCAGGATTTGAATCGCCCTAATCTATATCGCATATTATAAATGTGAAAGTGTGTTTGTCCGTCTATCACGCTTAAAAGCCTCTGAACCGATTTAGATAAATGAACTTTGGTGTGAAGATAGTTGAAAGGTGCCAACACCTTTAAATTAGTTTATATAGGAAATATGGAGTATTTGGGAGCCGCTAGTATTAGTAAAGGCATCATTTTTTCAGGATTTTTTCATAATGATCAATTCGATGCAGGAAAATATTTTATTCTGAAGCTAAAACGACAATAGATAGCGAAAAACATCCTTTGAATTAGTACCTATGTAGAGCCAAATAATATTAACATACTGACCGTACCATCGAGTCGCTATAGGTGTTAAGCAGCAGCTTAAAGGCTGTAAAGGCTAGTGGGGTTACAATGACGTCTGTCCAAATCACGGCGGGTGACCGACCAATGTTGTCGAACGCTTCGCACGCGCATCTTAGTGTGTGGCCGACCGGACGCGCGCAAGTTCAAGACCGCGATGCGCCAGACCGCGCAATTCTAATTTCAAACTTTTAAACTCCCTCGAATTTTCGTTTTAACTTTTTTAATAAACAAAATGTGGAAGTGTATCGTATTAGTGCTGGCCGTTACAACTTTCACTTACACAGAGGTTTGTCACGTTATTTTACTTTCGTTTGCTGTTAAACGTGACATGTTTATATGAGTTTTGTTACAAGATAATTAATTTTGATACTTATTAGTGTTCATCTCTTACTTTCTTAACTCCATTTAATAGCTGTGTGTAGTAGGTATTTGGTAAAACATGACATGTAATTCATAATTGTTAGTAGCGTGTAATAGCAGTATAATAATATCATTATTGTAATTAAAGCATAATTTGTTGATAAAAAATAATTATTCGTTTTTTTACTGTTATTTTTTATTCTATAAACAAACTTTAACTATATCCAAGTGTTTTTTTATACAGAGTGATGTCGTTCGTGACACTCGTGGTATTTTCACGAAAAACTTCTTCGGTGGAGTATGGGGTAACCGACCCCCTTTGATGGAAATAAACCAAGCCAAGACAACATGCACATGCAGTTAGTATTCATTTTACATAATTATCTACATTAGTCACTCTATAATTGTTTAAATAGATAAATGAATTATGAAATAAAATGTATAGCTAAGAAGCTTTTTAGGTTTGATCGATAGTCCGTTATTAGAGAGTCTACTTGAGAGGTAAAGAAGTTATATAGAGCTAGGTATTTTAGTATCTAACTGTGACTCAACGGCATGTGAATCAATCTTGCGATTATAAACTTAAACAAGAATCTAAAATACTTGCTTCTCTTATCAACGAAGTTTCCACAAAACACCAAAGATTTGAAGTATTAAAAGAAGAAATAAGAAGAACCGCGTCAATTTGAAATAAGTATCTACCAGTACTTATCACTTATCAAAGGGCTAATTAGGAATTAAGTATTTTAACTATCACTAATTTTACAGTCAGCTTTCATTGTGTCTCTTACATTTATTTACCGACAGCAGTCAACTTATCAACCATATGTAAGAGGTAGATAAGTATCTACTAGTTTTAAGAAATAGCAGCCATCACTTTATCGCATGAAAAAACCCTGCTCTGATTAACTTACCAGCAGCAAAGAATCACAATATGCGACTATAGTGACTTCAAAAACCAAACTGTACTTGGCCAACCTGTGTTTTAGCATATTTTCATAAACTTAAACAATTTTTCAGAATGTGGCGAGAGAAACGAAGGCCCTCGTATCGTGGGCGGGGAAGAAGCGGGCATCAATGAGTTTCCCTGGATGGCGAGGTTGACTTACTTCAAAAGGTTCTACTGCGGCGGTATGCTGATCAACGACAGATATGTGCTGACTGCCGCTCATTGCGTCAAAGGGTAGGGATGCTCTTGATCTATCTTAATTCCTAATACTGCTGATTGATCTACCTTACCTAGGTACTTCTTTATACTGCTTAGTGAAAAAAGTTTGTTTAATATTAGGCGAATAAAATCAGATGCGTTAAAATCAGAACCAACAGAAGCCTTACTCCGGATGAAGATGTTTTTATTTTTCAGTCTGGCCATCACGCTCGTTCACGTTATCATACTGGCATAAGTGACAGGAACGGTTACAGGCGAAAATATTGACATATCTCGTCATAGAGTAGGTAAAGCCTCAGACGTGTGTCGTGCGTGCGTTCTTTGTTTTCGCTGTCCTCATACGCAATCTGAATTAGGTTTTTACTACAATTACGAGTATATACTAGCCGCTAGCGGGTCTCCGGGTGCAACTTAATCTCTACAAATGCCAGATTTCCAACTGTTATTTCACCCCCTTAAAATTCGGGTAGGATACAAAGCAAAGATCGTGAAAATCGTTCTGGTTCTTGAGTTTTAAACGGTGAGTTACACCGTTTATAACTTTGTCCCGACTTTGTTTTTAACACTTGAGTCATATCTTAATGAAAATGCGACGCAAAAGAGATTAAGTCATCTGTTATCTACCTAATTGGTTTTAAAATTCGTGATATTAACCTCCATTAAACTACTCAGTCACGATAATAGAGTTCTCGAAACTTAATCTGCTTTTGTTCGAGTTCAGATGCAGTGTAGGTAGGTAGGTAAATCCAAGACAATGGATGGTTCTTTTAATTGAGTACTTACGAGTGAAATCCACAATAATCAGTGCTGAAAGTGCACTTGGATATAGTTAAACTATAATCTGAAATAAAATAATTGATGAAATATCTTATACAGGGTCAGAATAAGAAAACTCAGGATCAATCCGCCTTATATGGCCTTTTTTATATCTTTACTAAGATACATTACCAAAATTCTATAATTATAACTAGGTCAAGTTAGTCATGTTAACGATTTTTAGCTGCAATGTCATAATTTACAAGATATGGTAGGTATTTTTAACATCATCTTGGCAGTCATTGTTCTTGGAAAATAATACAAGGTCTTATATTTTACGGGTTTTTCAGTAACTTACATATTTATTATACACTTGTAACAAACTTGTGAAAAAAATATTTTTATTAATTTTGTGAATAAGCATTCCGACAGGGCTATGAATGCTATTGGTAAATAAATACCCTGTGATAAACACGTTAGTTGGATTTAGTCAAACATAAATTAGTGATGTTTGATTAAATTTAACCATATTAAGCACCATTCAGGGCAATTAAAGATCCACATTTACCCACATTTTAAAATATACTTATATTATTAAAACTTGTAACTGCTTGCACTTGCATCATGTTTGACAGACATGGTAGGTACTGGGGTAGAGAGCTGAGTGTTTGAACTGCTCTTGAGATGATGGCGACTTGATGCCTGAATAAACTACCTACACAAACTCTGATACTCATCCATCATATAGAAACCTTGACAAAAATTAATCGACTATGACATCCGGTGGGACATTAAAAAATCAAAATTTTGTAGAAGCACAGATAACTACATATATATCAAAATAAATTATAAGTATAAACAGTTCTGAGCGATTTCTACACCTTAAGATACATTGATACTTTTTTTTATTGTTGTATGTTGTATATTAAAAATTAATATAAGGTTTATAGAGCTAACTAATTGCATGAGTGATTTAACGTTTCAAACAAACAATTTAATTGTATCTGGACCTTTCCTAGTAAGGGTTAGGTCAACGATTTATTAATGACTGTCTATGTTGAAAATAAAAACAATAGTTAGCAAGTGTGTACGTTTGGTTTGAGTTAAGATCACAGCGGTCTTTTTTATTATATATAAAATGTTATCATTTTGCATGGACGGCAATACGAATGAGACAAGCAATTATTGGTATAGTCTTTATGACCAGTTTCTATCAAAAATTAAATGCAGATCCAAATCCAATATTGCAGATGAAATCGTAAATCAGTGCGAACGGGTCCGATAACCTGTGGATTGGCAAACAAGTTGAAAATAAATTTTGTGAATTCCAATCAGTATCCACAAGTAGGTACGTTCACCTTGGAACCGGCCTGCGCAGGCCCGGACCAAGTTCATTATCCTCCAAATCTCCGTTTTAGGCACTTGCGCAGCCTTCCAATTGATTTTGTTTAGGTCAGGTTTAGGGAAAATGCGTAGGAATCGTTTTGACGCGCATTCTGTTTTCACTGGCTGCGCACTTGAAAATAAGAATACCAAACTGCACGTACAGTGAGCCCCGCATTAACCTACCTAAACTGTCACAATATCTTAAATGAAATGAAACTTCATATGATCATAAGGTAAAATAATAATAATAGCATAAGGTTGAAATATGGTTGTAGAAATTTGACAGATCTAACCTACCCTAGGTTGATGTTAATTTAGTGGGGCCCACTGTACATTATGATACGATTAGTGTGGAGTGGAACTTAGAGGTAGGTGTAATAATATATTTTTATATATATTAACTGGTTTCAATGACCATAAATATTATTACGCTCGGTCGTCGCAAAAGGAAAAGACCTATTACAGTATTGATAAAATCGAACGCCGGCTCACTGGCGTAGCAAGCACTTGCAAAAATTCGTCGACTGACTAACGTCCTCCGTAGCTTAGTTGGTAAGAGCACTCGCCCGGATAGCGAAGGGACGTGGGTTCGAGTCCCACCGGATGACACAGTCGATTAATTTTTGTAAGTGAAATTTGATTTAATTTCGTAAAAACTTGCAAAATAATTGCTTAAGTTATAAAAATATAAAAAGACCTATTGTTAAATGAGGAAAATGTTATCTTTACGAAAACATGATAACTATGTAGTAGTAGGCATTTTTGCTTAGAATGAATCAGTAAAAATGGTAATAAGTTCAGAAAAACCATTTGAAATTCAAGTGAAAGTGCAAATTAGGCATCTATATTATTCACGGGTGTCACCGAAACATTGAGTCACTTTCGCCCAATGCCAACAAATGAATACAATTGCATAATTGACATCGTAACGTGGCGGTGTCGAGTACAGATACAGAGCCTGGGCGGAGAAGATGTTATATAGAGGTAGAAAAGGGAAAATGTTGAAAAAATAATTCATAAAAACTGTCGTAACAGCAAGCATGCTTGCCTTTCTAGTTTGCCGATTATATTTATGCGTTCATATTCCTGCTTATCAGCAGGTAGACCCTGCTGCCTTGCCAATTCATGTTATCAAACTTGGTAAGGTATTCAAGATGCAAAGCTTGAAGTGACCTCCGAAGTAGGTACGGATCATCAGATTAAGTTGTTCCTGCCCATGATCTCTCTTCGGACATGTCGGATTGCTGTCTAACCGAACTATGAAAGGGAAAGAAGAGACAATGCACTTGTGTATTGCGCACACACTTGTGAACTATAATATATCCTGCGTAAAAGAATTCTAAATTAAAAAAAGTTAAAATACTGAAAATTCTGTATTTTTTTGTTGTCTACCAAAAACAATTGATTAATTGATTAAGACCTAGGATGCGTTAATTTGTAATTGTGACAACTTAAAATACAGGTAAATTCACTTTATTCACTCTATTTTCAGCTTTATGTGGTTCATGATAAAGGTGACATTCGGCGAGCACAACCGCTGCAACTCGACCGTGCGCCCGGAGACGCGGTTCGTCCTCCGCGCCATCTCTAACAAGTTCAGCTTGTCCAACTTTGACAATGACATCGCTCTGCTGAGGCTCAACGAGAGGGTGCCCCTGTCGGAAGCCATCAAGCCGATCTGCTTGCCTGCTAACAACGGTAAGTGTACCTGGGGCCCCTAGACCAGATGTAATCTTTTTTACATCGGTTCGCTATCGCTAACCAAATGTATGAAACTGATATTTATACAATGTGTCCGGGTTTTGTATGAAGAAATAGTTTAAGGGTTTTTAATTTATCAAATGATATTGACAAAAACCCCACATTAACTAGTAAGGTTCAAACTCCCGAAAAAAAAATGTTTTAAAAAAAAGTTTTTTTTTAACTTATTATTAAACTCTCCCCAAAACTGTCATTAAAAAATTGTCATTAGGATTAAGTCGATAAAACTTGATAAATTAAAGGCTCTTAAATTATCGCCTGTCGAAACCCGGACACACTGTGTAAGCCATCGGAACATCTTGTAATTTTAGCACACAATTATTTAGCGAAAGCGAAGTTCGCTGTAGAATAGATCGCGTCTTGTCTATCCTGCATGTATATTAGCATGGTCACAGAAAAAGTACTAGTACTTCGTACAGAAGTATGACTTAGCAATTAAATTCAAAGAAATGTCTACTCAATGTCGTCAACAATATGGCGTAATTTAGTTCGCCTCAGAGTCAAGCTTAGCGTGTCGCTGGCCGGTAGCGACACGCAACTTGTTTTAGCCCCTAAGTAAGGGTCGCTGCGCGTAGGTACGTTTTTGCTTCCTACGCGGGGAGATACACAGGCCTGGCATGGTACCATTGGAACCAATCTATTTGAAGAGAACTTGCACCTAGTAGGCGTCGTATTTATTGCGCTAAAATTGAGAAGCTCTACATCACCGTTATTCGTTAGGTAGTCTGCACTTAATTCATTACTTTTACGCCACAAAAAATTCTGGTTCACATAAAATATTAAAAATATATATTTTTAAGTGTTAAGTGCTCTTCGACTCGTCGCCAAAAATGACTGAATAAAATTGTTCTGTCAATTGTTAACGAGAGACTTTACTTTTATTAACTATGCAGGCGTATAGTAGAGAAAGGCCAGTTAAGACTCATTTAGCGCTGAGTTTGCACTGTGTTAAACGAGAAAGTGCCATTAAGCTTCATCCATTAGTTTTTGTACGAGGCTTGATTCAATAACAACCTACATTGATGTTTACGATTTAAAATTAAGTAACTCACGGACAAAAGATTCCTGTCAAAATGGCTGATTGCAAAACGTCAAAAAGAACTGTTTGAAATAGATCTTTTCAACAGATTTGAAATTAGGTTTTGAATTTAGAATTATTTGTTTCTTTAGTCTTTATATTAATTTACATTATTACTTGCGATAGTAACATTGATTTATGGATAGTAATTGTATTTTATAATTATTTGATAACCAACAATATAGTTGAAAGTTAACTTTCTAACTTTAGCAACCAACAAGAACAAGTCTGAACAAGATTTATCCCTTGCCCCTTAACCTTTCAGACCACCTGTACGTCGGAGCGAAGGCGGTGGCATCGGGCTGGGGCACTCTCACCGAGGACGGCAAGGTCTCCTGTACACTGCAGGAGGTGGAGGTTCCCGTCATCAGCAACCAGGAGTGTCGCAGCACCAAGTACACGGCCTCCATGATCACTGACCACATGCTTTGCGCCGGCTTCCCCGCCTCTGGTCAGAAGGATTCTTGCCAGGTCAGTATTTTAAGGTTTTGCTAGTCTAATCCGCGCGATTGGAAAAAAGAAAAAATATTTATTCAAATGAACACTTACGTTATCAAAATGGATTGCTTACTTGTTGCGCCATTAAAATTTATTAAAAAAACAATATGATCGACCGAAAAGGTATCCGCTCAGCAAAAATTATTTGAGATTGGCCGCTTTAGAAATTCACATAAATTTTATCAAAAGTTATTGCACCTACTCCACAAATGTAGGCTACTTAGTGCTGAAAAGGAGCAGCAGAAGAAACTCGGTCACATTTTAATACTTACGTAATATTTATGAGAAAAAAAGTGGAATGAAATGTTAAATATAAGGGTTTGTTATTCCTTCACCTTGTTGGAGGGGTTTTGATGAAACTTTACAGAGATGAAATTTTACATCAAAACTATCGTCAACCGTGTCGCCCGGTGGGACACGGTAGATCAATTGTTGTGTGCAAGCAAAAACCAACCAACACAAAAGTTGACTTAATGGACTATCTGTATCTACTTACTAAGACTACAGGGCGAGACACAAATGTTTTGTCAAAAAGGACAAAAATATGACAGTGATGTTTTTGGATGATTAACTGAACTTAAAATTACTACTCGTACAGTAGCCCCTTACTAATAATGAATTTGACATTGCTATAACAACTGATTGAATATAAAACGACTAGTTTGGAATAATGACAGAAATAGGTGATGACATAGTGAAGACAACATTTCAAATTAGCTGCCGCATATCTAATCAAGTGTTATAGCAATTCAAATTTATTTATATTAATGGGGTAAATGCTTAGGTTACTGGGCTGAATCGGGATTGTGTAAATGCTAAGAAAGTAGGTGTAGGTTGCAGTAATTAGTAATAGAAACGTAGTAGGTAGAAAACTATAATATAATAAAGTTTAATATTTTGGTACATAAATTTTTTGGCAGTTTATAAAAACAGTAAATTTATACTTATTTATATTTTTATAAGTAAGGTTATATAAAACTAACACAATTTAATCTTTTTCCAATAAAATAAGTAAAGCCTTTAAGACTCACATACAAAACTAATTGTGGTCATTTGTGTGGTGACGACTGTCTTGGTGTAGTCGTTCGCGCACCGGATTTCTAAACCAGGCGGTTGCGGGTTCGAATTCCACAAGGTGTTTGTGTGATGAGCACGAGCATTTGTACCTAAGTCATGGATGTTTATTATGTATTTAAGTATTTCTATCCGTTATCCTAATCACCATAGCACAAGCTTACGCTTAGTTTGGGGCTAGGTAATTGGTGTGTTTGTTGAAACAATTTATTTATATATTTATTTCGGTTAAACTTTAACAAGCTAATAATATTTCATCATTAACACGTTAGCCGAAAATAATAAGTAGGTAGGTCAGAAATCTTACCTATCTAATAGATGTTTGTTATATATCGAGGTTTAACAACATAGCCTGTATCCTTTAAGGCGATGCGTGAACAACTTGTTTCCAGTTTTCTTTCCGGTATTTTAAAAAAGGAAATAAGACTTTATCTTAGTCCGCGGCGTTTTGCTTGCTCAATCAGAGGCAGATGATTCCCATTATACGCTTGAGATTTGCTCCAGTAATATTATTATTATTATATCTCCAGTATTGTCAGCAACTTGCGCTCGCTTTCTATTACATAGATTTGCGTTTTTTACAATACTTGCCAAAATTGCTTTGCGGTCAACACGCTAAATAAACTTGACATCGAGTTTGCAACCGATTCGCAACTCAGTCAATAGACGGACAGTCACCCACTCACTGCTAGCCTAATGACGGTACAGGCTTTGGTTTAACAACATCAACAGCCCTATGTTTGTAAACTTACAAATAATCATCACAGTAAGTAAGTGCCTCTTATGAACTATGAAAAGTCACATCAAGTTCGTGAGATAAAAATGAAATCAAAAACTCTCAAAAATATTATATATAAACTTTTATATTTCTTCTCATAACATGACTTGCTTCTTTTTCTTAGGCGAATGGTGAATAATGTGGCACGTAAAAGGACACAGAGCTATCTGACATGCCTGACAATAAGTACTAACCGGCTTGCTGCACCTAGCGCAGGGCTTGCGAAACTGAGGTAATTCATACTCACGTGGAAAATGATCGAGGGCTTCCTTAGACAACACAGGCTTATTTCCGGAGTTTACCAGAGATACTGTCAGCGATATTGGTTCATTGATCACTTTAGGCAACACAGGCTTTTTTTCGGAGCCTACCAGAGATGGTGCCAGGGATATTGGTTCATTGATCACTTTTGACAACACAGGCTTTTTTTCGGAGTTATCCAGAGATGGTGGCCGCGCTATTGGTTTTATAATAACTTTCGCATGTTTTTGCAAAATGGCGTTGACAATATTATAACGAAACAATCTATGTGACAAGGCATAAGCTCCAGATGACGAGTACAAAATCCAACTATTCAGTATACTGACGTTGAAAAGATGCCGAAAAAGTTTTTTCTACCAAATCTTACTTTTACCCTGATCAGCGCGGCGAGCCATGATAACCTGGTCTCTCTTGTCCATCGTTTTTAAATGATTAATGTAATGCAGGACTATAACAGATTTTTGAATACCGTCCTTTGGAGTTTGTTGCTCGCCGATTTCATTACCATGATATGTCGAGATGAACGCGGTGCCAGTTTTGTCTGTGGATAAAATCATATTGACGTCACCTGAGGTCTGATCAACTACATCGTCTGTGCATGTTGCATTTTTCTGGAAGGTGTTTAAGAATTTTGGCACAAACTTACGATCTGTGCACAATGTGCCTACACAGTCAGTACCTGATGCTTTCAACACTCGGGCTAAGGCGGAGCTGTTAAAGAAAGTATCCATAAACAGAGTATGACCCCTGTTCTGAAGGCCATCCATAAGCTGAAGTACAAAACACGATATAGGATCTGATATTGGCAAGGTTTCTGATGCATTTTTCAACTTTTCTGGAGAGTATGGTTCAACGCGCCACAAGTAACCGGTATACATGTCACACAGTTCAAAAGTTTTCAGGGCATCAGAGGCAATTTTATTTTTGTCACAATCTATGATATCAGGCAAACCTTTTGATTGCATCAAAGACTCGACTATGGTTATCTCACTACTTAAATTGTATAGTTCTTGAAACTTTCTGTTTAAATGTCTAATTACATGCTCTATTTTAAAACATTTGGCGCTAGTCAATGAGTTTACTTCTACTTGTAGATTTACATAATTGGCAAAATGTTAATAATTATTTAGCGATATGAACCTGTCATATGTCATATAATTTTTGAGGTTTGGGGTATCGACTGGGTCAGAAATCCGATGAAAATATTCTTTTATGTCGGCTTTGATGCAAAGACCGAAACATATCAAAATTGATAAATATATGTAGAGTTCATCTACATCGATATCTTTCCAATCTTGTCCTACACTTGTTTGCTTAGCATAGATGTTAGTCTGTTCCACTATATGTTGCATTATATCCTGATCCCAAAATTCTACAAATGCTTAATACGGTGTCTTTAGTATTTTGGTTGGTCCCGTGGGCCTGTGAATGTTTCTTTTTTGTGTTCTTGAGATTCACGAAGAGGCTTCCACTCAAAGTCGAACAACGATCTTGGGAACTTAGTTAAGCCAGTTATATCAAACTCTATCGTGTCACCTGACACTAAGACGGCATCATGAACGATGGGCAACCCTGATAAATCGAATGGCAAATCTTTGATTTCTATGATCGTTGGGATATCCACGGGATAAGCTTGAGTAAGCTCGAAATTAGTTTCTTGACTTGATTTCATAGGTGTTTCAGCTCTCTTTATTTTGGTGATGGTATACTTGCCATCGCTATCTGTAAAAAATACTATAAAGATTTATAAAAAAGCTTACTATTTATCGCAGAGCAAAGTGTCTATCAGCATTACAGAATGGATTACAATTTTAAGTACTTAACTAGTTGAGTATTTATGAAATAAAAAAGCAGTACATGATTGTACCTTACTGATTACTTAACATTTATAAAGTACTAGTGGTTCCCTGCGACTTCGCCCACAGAGTTGGATTTTCCATAATATAAACTTTCATCCCCCATTTCACCCCCTTTATGTTTTTTTATATCGTGACTGTCTCCATACATAATAATACTAATAACGTACTAAGTATATGTAGTTATAATACCAAGTAAGAATCTAATATACCTACCGATATAAACAAATTCATCAGGATTTTGTGGGTAATTATGTCTCCTTTTTCGTTTTTTTGTACGCTGTAAAATTTGGCGCTGTAAAATAGTCTGTATTAGCATATTTCTCATTTTATAGAACAGGCGTATTATCTACATAAATTAGATAGGTGGAATCGTATAGCAGAGTAAAATAAATTTTGGTTACCTACGATTGCATTCATAATTAATGTGTGTGTTACATATACTTTTTATGACTGTTGGTTTGATTAATAGGATATAGAGCAATGACTTGATCTAAGTATGACCTTATGTAACTGAGTAGCGGCCGGCACCGTGGGCATCGCATTGAGTCATTGTCGCGTGTGTTTTTATTTGTGTTTATTTCGCAAGTGTGGATGGACTGCACGCTAGCTCAGTTGTTAAGAGCGTTGGCCCGGTTAGTCAAAGGTCGTTGGTTCAAATCCTACACGTGAGCGAATATTTAGTTTCTTATTTAAATTTATTGGTGTTAGTTGTGTTGGTGCTCATGTTATGGCGTCAAAGATGGTAAAGTTTATATCATGTTTTTCTACCGTCAATCGAGTGCCGTGGCACAGAATAAGTACTAGTACTTCGTACAGAAGTATGACTTAGCAACTGTATTCAAAGAACGTCAACAATATGGCGTAATTTAGTTCGCCTCAGAGTCAAGCACATTTTCGTGTAGACACCTACAAAAATCCATTGCAAGATAATTTCATACTTATTGCTCTGGAATATGATTCATAATACACTAAACCTATTCAGTGACGTAATATCACGCGACGCGATAGGGTTGACTGCTACGAGAAGCTTCTAACGCCATCTAGCGCCTCTTTCTAGTACTTTATTCATTCTCGTCCAGCCAGCAACGTAGCCGCGCGGCCGCCGGTAAATAAAACGCGCGAGCGTGTCGCTGGCCAGTAGCGACACGCAACTTGTTTTAGCCCCTAAGTAAGGGTCGCCGCGCGTAGGTACGTTTTTGCTACCTACGCGGGGAGATAGACAGGCCTGGCCGTGGCGTGGTTAAAACCCTTAAGATCTCTTAAAAAACCCACAGCAAAAAGAACGACATACTGCTTTCAAAAACTAGGTGTCTTTATTAATATGTCAATACCACATCGTAATGGTATTGTTGTATGTTACGGGATTTGTTGCCTATCAGGTACGATTCTCCATCTTATGGTGGGTCTAAAAACGATAACCTCGTTATGTTTCAAGAAAGCAAATAAACTGTAGTTTTAGGATTACTCAAGGTTTAATAATGTACGCAAAAGTAAGAAAAAAATTGGTACTACTTAGCTTAGGTTTCCATCCTAGGATGTAGTTTGATTATTAAATCTATTTTTTTTTGTAAATAGACAATAAATACTTAGTGATAATATGTATAACAACCAGTTATAAGTAAACCACATCTTTCTGTGGGCTAATAGAAATAAATTAATATTATAGTTTAAGGATTTACACTATTCATAAATGCATGTAGGTAGGTACTTATTAACACCATAACTCCGTACAAGTAACAGATTACCTCGCATTTTTCAGTATATTTTTTTAGTCAGTAGGTACAGTACAGTCGTCTGCCCGTCAGGTTACACATTTGTACTTACTCCAAAAAAACTTTTATTACGTAAGGAATAGAGGCTAGGCGGTCTCAATATCAATATAGGATAGTCTGGTGTTCGGCTGTGGGTACATAAACTGAGTATAACTATACCTACTAGGTACGGTAACCGGTAACGCTGTTTTAATACTTTAAAAGAATCTACTTCGTAAACTAATTGTTTAGTTTCATCTAGGTTGTATACCTATGCAATACCAGAGTTTCTGACATAAAACAATAATAAATGTCACTAAGTTACTTACGTTAATCTTTTTTCCATTTTAAACTTTTCTAACTTTGTTTTAACTAATGAATAACCTTACAATAAATCACCTCCGAGTTCCATCAAGTTTGGTGAACTGATTTTGGGGTTTGTTTACAGCTCTGTGCGTGTTTGTTTGGACAAAAAAGTGTTATTTCGTACTCGGTCATATTTGGGCATTTTAGGTGCGAAAGAGCGAGACAGGCATAAGACAGCGCTTTCCGCTCTAAATCGATAAAGTGGAACATGTGGGGAGAGGCGGAGGAAGGGCTACCTACGCTTCCGAGGGTACAAACCGTAATAGCCAATAGCACGACGTATAGCTATGGAACTACAGTCTGATAAGTACGCAATATGACAGAATGCATAGAAACTAGCGCCACGTCATCGCGACTTCTTAAATAGTACGCATTATACGCTTTTTGACATTTCATCATGTCATCTTATGCCACAGATAAGCAACATCCCAAGCTCAAATTGTGAAATGATGTTGTAGTTTGTAGCCATTTCGGTTAGTTACTTACCGTGAAAAAAATATTCTAAGGATTTTATATTTGGTACAATATGATCTAACACCCAAGTTCAACGAATTATACTGCTAAGTTAATAAAGTTATCTGAAGGGCTGTAGTTTTCCTTTAAAGTTTATGAATATTATCAGATTTTCTATTGTGTCTGGAAACATGATACCTGGAGGAGTAAAACAGACTGGAACTAAATTAGATGTTATAAATAGTAGATTGTTATACAAAAGTGAACATTCTACTCGAGAAGTTTCTGGCGCCAATAGCTCGAGAGTGGAATGGGTGCTTTCAACCGAGTTAAACATACTATTTTTCATTTCGACAGTGAGGAAAGAAATAGTGTATCGATAGACTCGATAGTTGAGGAAAAAGCAATAGTATCCATAGAAAATCGATAGTATCGATAAACTTTCAAAAGTTGAGGCAAAATCAATAGTATCGATAAAATATCGATAGTAACGATAGACTATCGATAGTTGAGACAAAGCAACAGTATCGATAAAATATCGATAACGTCGATAGACTATCGATAGTTGAGGAAAAAGCAATAGTATCGATAGTAATGATAATATCGATAGCTCCGTTAATATAAATACTATCATCACATAGCAATACTATCGATACTATCGATAGTATCAAAGTTCAATATTAAAATCACTATCGATAGCTGATACAGCTCTGACTATTGCAATAACTATCGATAGTGGCCTTTTATTCAATAGTAGGAGTATAAAGTAGGAGGGGAAAACTATTTTGTGACCGGCTATCTACACATGAAAGTTCAACTTTCCGAACAGGTGAGATGAAATAAAACTTTTTTTAGAACAGTGGGTAGGTAGGTGCACGCCGGTTTTCATGATGTCATGATCTCTGGGGCCCCGGGTTCGATTCCCGGTCGGGGAAACCATATTTTCTGTGCTAAAACATAAATAATATATTACATACTATTACATACTATGTAATATTTTATTTATGTTTTAAAATCAAAGAGTTAATAGATCACTTTCTACTATTTTTTCAGGGAGACAGTGGAGGCCCTCTCATAACGGAAAGAAAGTCAGACAAGCGCTACGAACTTATAGGTGGGTAATTAATACTTAATGATATAGGTACGCAAATATACTTGTCCTTTGTAAAAACGAAACAAGAGTAGGTTTTGTATTACCATAGGTATTTTTTCAATTTTTACTTATCCCTAAAATGTGTCATGCACCACCTTCAAAATTAAATTACACGATTTTTTAACAAACAAGTACAAGTACATTTAGGGAAATATCAATAAATCCCACAATATCGTTATGCATTTGATTATTTTATTAATACTTTAAAATTCATCCAGTGACTAACGTCTCTGGTAACTCAGCTGTGAGAGCAATTGCTTGGATAGCCAAGGATCATGGGTTCGAGTCCACCACCAGTCCACAAAGACGAAGATGGTTTTTTTTTGTGCAAGATTTACATTCTTAGGTATCGTTCACACCAAACGTGTTGTCCGCCATTGGCTGGCAACATGCTTACTGTCAGCCATAATAAGTAATACATAAATAATAATAAATTAATTATTAGTAGGTAATTGCGTATTGTCGGTTCGGTGTGAATGAGTCGGCGGCGGACAATACGTATGGTGTAAACGATGCCTTAAAAACTCGCAAAGGCATTCCTTAAATTTTATCAATTTTTTTTTTCCCAGGCGTGGTGTCATGGGGCAACGGATGCGCGCGCGCCGGCTACCCCGGCGTCTACACGCGCGTCACTCACTATCTCGATTGGATCCGCGAAAACACGCAGGACGCTTGCTACTGCAGAGACTAGTGTGCTGAGGAGATTTCATTGTGATCTTAAGCACTTATTACACTATGCTATTTCCTTCCTAATTTGGAGGGTAGGGTAGGGGAGGGTAGGAACCTAAGTAAATAGATCCTAACTTTGATCACATCTTCCTATTTCCTAGCTAGGAAACCAAGAAACATGATTGTGTAATGAGTGTTTTAATGGTAGAATAAGCATTATACGTTTTTTTTTTCACAATAATAAAAATATATATATCCGGCTCATATTCTGCATGAGGCCTGCTGTGCTCTGTTGGACGTATGATTACTTGTTTTTTCTAAATATCCAGCCCACTTACTAGTTAAGGACGCGATTGAAGCATATTTAATAAATAAATAAAAAAATGTTTTTTTTATCTCTGATCAAATTTATAAAGTACTAAGAGTTCAACTTATATATTTTCGAAAAAATATGATAATAGTCATCTCGAGAAATTAGAACTTACTACGAGTAGGATTAAATGTTTATTTTGTCAATTCTTTTACAATTTTCTTTCATCTTGATTTTAAGTTTAAATGATTTGACAACTTAGTATAGTAGGTACTACACCTGCTTACTGAATAGGTACTTACTTATTTAATTTAATTTATGAACACAACCAAAAATTGATTTTTTTTCTGAAGTACATACTTAAATAGCAGTTTTTATTTCATTAGAACCGCATTAGTAGATAAAATATACTAATCAACGCTGTCTAGGGATATTTTGGATACAATAATACTAGGTTTTGTATATCCCTAGACAGTGTTGATGTGTGTAGTTAGCTGTTAAGGAATGCCATATAAATAAGCCGCAATAGTTTAAGTTAAATGTAAGATTTTTGTATGTAAAATTAAATTATCAAATAAACAAATTTAACCTTAAAAAAACTTATTTTCTTGTTTATTCTAATTTTCATTTTTAAAGAAGATCAAGCGAGAGAAAAACCATGATATTGGATTGCAATAAAGTGTAAACTTTAAATTTACTTAATGAATTACGAGTAACTACTTAAACACAGTGGAATAGTAGATTATTCACCAAGGGGATAAACTGATGTCTTACGTCACGGGCGTCATCTTGAATCTCAAGCGTAACGAAGGATTCGAGAGTCAACTCCCGAGCGCAGCGAGGGAGTTTAGTGTTTACTCCCGAGCATAGCGAGGGAGTTAAAAGTAGAATCCTGAGTGGAGCGAGGGATTTAAGCTTGCCCAAGACGAAGACATCTTTATCCCCGAGGAGAATACTCTGCTTTTCACATTTCCTACGAGGCAATAAAAAAATGTACTACAAAAACCTTATTTTATCTTTAAGTATATATCCTTTTCTGGCAGTAAATTATTTTTATTAACAATACCAGCAGCTTTACATCTAATGGACTCCGGTGTCATAAATTTCGTCACTTACGACAGTTTTACGAAAATATTGTTTTTAATTTCTAAATAGTTTTTTTTCTTTATTTATTTCTTTTCTTAAAGCATGCGCTTTTTTTCATTCCATTTGTGCTAAAATTCTTGGCTGCCAGGTTAAAATTTCAAATATGTTTTCTTTGGTGCGGGACGGGCTAGTGTGATCATGCCTACGAACTCTTATTCGAAATTCAAATCACTTTGCCTCCCTAGGGGCGTAATGAAATTTCATACAACATTACGTCCCTAGGGATGCAATGACTCACTTTGAGTCAGGTTTACTTGTTGTGTAATTGAACGTTGCCGAGTAGGTAGTGTGAAAAACACCTTAGACTACACATTTTTGTTCTAAAATAGCTAATTTATAGTCTGCTTTAAAAAAATTCGAACTAAGCACATTGTTTCGTTCATAATTCATAAATTATTACAGTTGCCTAGGAATTATTTACCTTGATATATGCTGTCATTCATAGTAACCTATTTAGATAGATTTTCTGTAAAAAAGTAATTCTTGGGTTCTTGGGGTCTCTTCTAATATTTTGAATATTTATTTTAACACCAAATCAATGTCAAGTAGTGAGAAATAAAATTTATTAGCACGAGTAAATCGATGTGACATTAACAAAGAGCTCGGTATTGTGGAGAATTGTTATTAATTTTTTTACTAATCAACTTAGACAATCCATTGTCTAAGCTCATGATAATGATAAAGATTTTATGTTTGGAAAGCCTAAATGAGGAGAAATGGTTTTGAAACCAAAATAAACTATTTGAAAATCTGTTCTGTGTATGAAGTACCTAGGTACTAGTACGAATCGTGTTTTAACGGTTGTCAATTTTAAAATTTCGATTCGTTCCACTAAATGTAGTTTGGATATTGGTACAGAGTCTTCACTGAACCATTATTACAAGAATTTATTTAGAGGAATTTGTCGCAATGCAAAAAAGTATATATAATAAAAGGTATGTAATTATTCAAAGTCACACATGATTTTATTAAAGCGACACTGCTTTCCTTATGATTATGTAGTTATGTTAAATTATCGAAATTGCTATACCTGTATCATTATTATTATTTGCTTGCCCTATTCCCATATTCGAGGGCATTTTATTTATTTACCTAGATTATCATGTTTTCCCTTCCTTAAAAATACAATAATTATCATTCGTCATTGAATTGTCTTCTTCTTTCTCTATCATAATTATCGTGCTTTATATTGTCACTGGCTTCATAACACTCGTTCCCTAATAGGTAGGTGGGTATTCGATTCGAGCTTAGGGACTGCATCAAAAATTTATTGGTTCTTATCACGAACAAGTTGCATTTGCTTATTTGAACCAAAATCTTCTTTGGGCGGTTCGAATTAGAGTGTAAATTATTTTGACGATAGGAGACAAGCAAGAGAGGTCGTTGATCCGCGAGGTCATTGCCAAATATACGCGGGCATTCATACAGCCTCCGTGGCCACTAAAATGACGCTACTCATTTAAATATTTGAACAACAAATAATTTAATATGAATCACGGAATACCGTTCGTGATTTCTATTAGTCTGTTAAATATTAAACTTGAGTCATTTAGCAGTCAATTACTTATATTAGTATCATGAATGTATGGAGCACTTTATTTTTATTATTAATGAGAAGCTAAAATCTTCTCAAATTTCTTAATAATTATTTTTTATTTTGATCATCATCAATTTAAATAAACTTTGTAAAAAAGGAAAAAGGCAGGTGACTCAATTCATTAAATAATATATAACTTTAATAAGGTTATTATGTAATTACATCTTTATGTTCTTAAAATGATCGAGAAAGTAAATAATAATTTAATTATTTTAGAAAATCAAGTCATCATAACTGTACATATTTCGGCTGCATGGAATTTATTAAAACGACAAAATCACCGGACAGTTGTATTTGGGGTTTAGCCAAACATGCTTGTGCCTTGCGATTAGATTTTAACATTAGTTTTTGACGTTCCTTTGTGATTGATTATAGTTAATATTTACGTGCAGCATTTTAAGTGCCCCATTCCCATACAGTACGCTGAGAGTCAAGACATGAGTTAGTGTATCGAAAACATTGAACCTAAAACGGATGAACTTTCTTTAGGTAGGCTCATATAACCAAAGTTTCTCAAACGATAAACATGTGGCGGTTTTTCTTGTGTTTGTGTGTATGTTTATCCACGGGATTAAATATTAATAAGGTAAGTTTTTTTTAATGGATATCATTGTGCATAATTTGGCAAAAACGAATTTTAAGTTTTTGTTCATATACAAATTACAAGTAACTCATTTTATAAGTGAGATACGAAGATGCATTTTTACTCAATCTTTACTTAGGCCACAGAATAAATACCGCTTATTCTTACGCATACTACGAAATCTATCTATTTCGTATAGACAGATAAATAACTCTTCACCATCAAAGTAACAGCAATACATTTACACAGAAAGATGTACAAATCAGGCAGTCTTATCGATAAAAGCAATCTCTTCCAGACAACTTGTGGGTATAGGAAATACTTAATCAAAACAATACCGCCAAAAAACGAAATTGATAGATATCGTTCAGAGGTGCAGTAAGCTGAAGTGGCAGTGGGCTGGTCATGTCTGGGCAGAACCGACGGGCGTTGGAGTAGGAAGGTTATCGAATGGAGACCACGTCTCGGGAAACGTAGTGTTGGACGCCCCCCTGCTAGATGGACCGATGAACTGAGGAAGGTGGCCGGAGGTGGCTGGATGCGAAAAGCGGAGGACCGTGAAAGTTGGCGCCGTCTTGGAGAGGCCTATGTCCAGCAGTGGACTGCAATAGGCTGATATAATGATGAATCAAAATAATAATAAATGTATTGATTTGATTCAGTATCTATCATCTCATTCTTCATCATTTCGCCATAAGATCTCACTATCGATTTAGAAATAAGCCTTTCTTGATTTTCGTTGTTGTACCTTGTAGCGAGCTATTAAATCTAGGATTGGGGACAATACTTATATGTTGATCCTATATTTAACGTTAAATTATTAAGACGGCACTCTGTACTGTACTTATAATATAATTTGAATATAGTTAAAAAAATGTAAAAATACTGTAAGTAAACTCCATGTATGTTTTTGTTCAGGACGAATTACAATTTACAGAAGATTCATATTCATCACCATCATACGTGCCTGTGGAAAGAAATCTACCGCTTTGCCAAGATTGCAGTAAGTAATCTTTTAAACAATTATCATTTACAAGAACTTCACGAAGTTCTACGAGTAGAAATGAAATGCCACCTTATTGAGACATTATACTGCCTAGCTTAGAATTAGAATTAACAATAGCTCTACATATTTTGGCTTTACTACTCGTATGCATGAAATAAATATTTATTTCTTATTTGTTGTTCCTTCTCTATTGTTTATTTGTATTGTGTTCTGCAACCTAAAAGATATTGACATTTCAACACATTCTTGGCTTTACTTTATATCCTATGGCTATTTTTCAGTAGGTAAAGTAGGCACCATTTTGGCTCTTCATTTCCAGAATAGTTGGTACTAACAAAAACATTGTGTATTAAACCTAGCTTGGCCATGTCAATGAACTGTAAACACTTAACCAATGTTTCAATTTTCATTCATATTTTAAGGTTGTGGTGAACGCAACGAAGAGCCGAGGGTAGTTGGAGGCCTGGGATCCAGTGTAAACGCGTTCCCTTGGCTCGCCAGACTTATTTACCAGAAATCCTTCGGCTGTGGTGCTTCGCTCATCAATGACAAGTATGTCATATCTGCAGCACATTGCATCAAAGGGTAAGTAAAGTTTCCAGACCATTTTTAATTTAAATCTGAATTATTCAAATTAATTAGGCTTGAAAATATCATGACATTAGGTTTGAAATTAAATCTTATGTAAATCTACTTACCGTAAAATCACAGACTAATAGGTGAAATTGCCAATAAATTAAAAAAATCCAGGACTCTTGGTTGATTTGAGGCTTTCTTGGTTACTTACTTCATAGTTTCGTTTTTTCTTTATTTTACCTTAGTAGTTGTTTCATAAAACGAATTTCTTTTGTAGAAATTCTGCCGACACGTCTTTTTATCTTGATGATATCGTCAGAACTTTGGTTCGAAAAAGAAAAAAAAAACTTTTTTTCCTTTATCCAGATTCATGTGGTTCATGTTCCGAGTGACATTCGGTGAGCACGACCGCTGCGACTTCAGCCAGAGACCCGAGACCCGCTACGTTGTGAAGGTCTACGCTCACAACTTCTCGCTGTCAGACCTCCAGAATGACATCGCTTTGCTCAAGCTTAACGAGCCGGTGACATACTCGCACGCGGTCAGGCCTGTGTGTCTGCCAAAGGACCAAGGTTAGGCATAGTTTCTGTTATAAAAAAAATAGGTAGACATTTGACAGCAATCTCATCTTATGGTAAGCGACGATGCGGCCGAGGATTGGATGTCTGATTAGTAACAACATAATAGGCTAATAAGCTTTTACTCTTACTCCCATGCGGCCAGGAGCCCTACTTTTCCACTCTCGTTCGTATGACATGCTATTGGCCATAATTTTCACTCAACATATCAATTTTCTATCGCTCGCCTTCTGTGATGAGTGTAGGGGCACCCGAGTCGAGTACAGTCGACTGAGTGATTCAAAGATGCGGAATATTATAAGACGAACGAAAATCAATAGAAATCTGCACTCGAATGACATTTTGTAGGCGAATGCGACTTAATTACACTCGTCTACCAAGTCGCATGACTTATTTCATATTGACAGACACAAACAATGACAGTTCAAGCGATTCAAAATACGGATTTTAGATGACAAACGATATTCAGTAGAAATCTCCACGCAAGTGATTCAAAAATAGAGCTCCTGGCCTGCGTATCTGCCGAAGAACAAAGGTCAGTTAGGTTTCTGCAACCGTAACCAGGTTATGACCCATGACAACAGAAAGCTGAGACTCTCTACGTGGTGAGAGTCCACGCACATAACCCAGCTGAATTTGTGGTGAACATTTTATAATAAGGTAACTAGTAAAAATAGACCAAAACTTCAAATAAACTACAGGTACAAACTACTTTCAAAAACTTACTACTCCATGAATATTCGAACTCATTTTTACATCGGTAGTTTTAAAATCTTTTTTTTTCTAAAGTCGGTGTAAGTAGTAACATCTTTATTTAAGTAATAATCTTTTTATTATCTAAGTTTCAGCTAAAAAATCGCAATCCGCCCTTATTAATTTTGATTATAGCTGTACGAAGTCTAATAATCTAATTTGTTTTAAACTTTTTCCTGTTACGTAGTAGTTATTGCATTGGGATTCCGATTAAATCCAATAAAGATGGAATCGTTGATTGTGCTGTATTTTATTGAGTATGCGCATGTTTGATGAGGGTTTTATAGCAAATAAAATACTATAAGTTATTACAACTACAAAAACGACGTAGAAACCAAAAGAAAATATCTTTAAATTTTATAGATCGATGGATAATAATACTTTTTTGATTGCATAAAGCTTTTCACTGCAGCTAAGACATACGTCGGGGCTACAGCCATCGTTGCTGGTTGGGGGGCTACCGGTGAGACCGGGAACTGGTCCTGTACCCTGCTGCAGGCCGACCTTCCGGTTCTGAGCAATGACGTCTGTCAGAGCACCAACTACAACGCGTCGAAGATCAAGGAGGTCATGATGTGTGCTGGGTACCCTGCTACTGCTCATAAGGACGCTTGCACGGTGAGATGATGTTTTTTGTTTTTCATTATAAGGTAGGTATTTGAGACGGCTATTACGGTATTGACTCTGATAACGTCTATGTTTTACCTCCATCTATCACACTCATGTCCACTGTCTTAATTCGGCCATAATCACAGGGGCCAGTACTCGTAAAGAGTGCATGCACATATTGTTATCACTTTTCTTTTGACTAGTATTATTTTAAAAACAATAAAATTACCTCTTAAACTCCATACTAAGGTTTTTTTGTGATTTCGATGTTGGTCTCATAGGAAAATTTAGTGTAAGTATTTAAGCACCAGGTTCGGCCCTTAGAAGGCTATTAGTGTTTTACAAATAACCTCGTACATTAAAATATCCTTGAGCAGCACGTATATTGTTTTTTAATATCTACTAAGTACTTGATGAGGATGACACAGTCGATTAATTTTTGTGTGCGAAATTTAATATAATTTCGTAAAAACTTGCAAAATAATTGCTTAAGGTATAAAAATTATACTAAGTACTTAACATGCTGCATGTGTAACCATGATCCAAAACTGGTCAGGTTCCTCTGGTAACAAGGACGCGGAGGTCAGATGGCAGTCGTTCCACTGTATTTACCTGATCTGCCATATCCTGGACCATGGTCCAAAGCGGACCCTGGGCCTTCGCGTGCATGTGCACAACCGGGATAACGCTAGGAGGATGATGACTAAGTACTAAAAATGATTTCTAAGGCAGTATAACTAACTTGAAAAATAAACGCAGATCACCATTATTTTGTGTCAAATAAAACTAAAATGCAAAACAATTTGAATGTTTATTTTCTTTTTCGGCAGGGTGACAGTGGCGGACCATTGATAACAGAAAACGCGAATCATGCCTATGACCTCATAGGTGAGTACATCACTCGCATTAGAATAATGAATGAGTCATTCAGAATCAATTAACTTAGTTTATTAGTAAGACCACAAATTTTATTCACTAAGATATTATGTAAGAACATAGCTGCAATAAAAACTCGTAGAGGAAACCCATTAAAAAAATAAATGTAGGTATGTGTGATAATACCGTAAGCTAAAGATTATAATATTGTTTAGTTAGATAAATATTCGTTCATTAGTAAACGACTGGATGCACATATAAAATAACACGTTATCATATTCTTTCGGAATAAGTAGGAAAGGAGGTGAATCAATATATAAAGATTCACTACGTCCTATTCAAAACCAAAGCTCAAACATGGCGCATGGCACAACTTTCAAAGAACCAACTGGCTCTTCATAGTTATCCATTTCTGGTTAATAATGTCCTTCTAGCCGATTTCGACTACGGCGGCCTATCTCAACAAAGATTAGCCAACTGCGCTGGACATATTATTGTGCACAAGTGTGTGCGCAATACACAGGTGCACTCTCTGTTCCTTCACTCTCATAATTCGATGAGACGGCAGTCCGACATGACCCTACGGACCCTAGAGATCAGGCGCAGGACCAACGGCTTAAAGTGCTTTCCGAGGCACGGGGTTGTTAACACCACCAGCTTCCTGACTCCGGAGCTGTGTCTGAGTAATTTCAAGACATAAAAACCCAAACACTCTCGGCCCGACCCGGGATTCGAACCCGGAACCTCGTGGATAGTACCCAGCGTGCTGATTTCTGGTAACAACATATACTTACAGACTATAATATATTATGTTGTGAAATTAGTAAGTATAGCCTTCGATTTTAGATACATAATATTTTTCTTTTTTTTTAACACATATCTGTAAAAAATATATGCGAAATGTTAATTATTTTGCAACCTATATAGCATATTAAAAGCTATTTAATTTCCTATAAAATTAAATTACTTAAATAAAAAATATTCTATAACATTGAAGTTTTAGCGAAGCGACAATGTATATCTAATTGGGATTTAAAGTCCCGAAACGTTGTCAAATGGGGGCTTGAAAATTTATGTGTATGTGATATAATAAGAGGATATGCCTCTACATGAAAAAAATATGTTTCAACAATCACACCAATTTACCTAGTCCCAAACTAAGCGTTAGCTTATTCTATGGCGACTAGGTTAACGGATACAAATGCGTTTATAAACATAGATTGCAAATGCTCATGCTCCTCATACACATTTTTTTTACTTTTTAATGATGACAGATCATTTCGTGTTCCAGGTATTGTATCATGGGGATATGGGTGTGCAAGAAAGGGTTACCCTGGAGTGTATACTCGCGTCACAAAATACCTAGCCTGGATCCGCGACAACACTGAAGATGGATGTTATTGCAAATATTAGCGATTGCAACTTTGTTTTAGACAAAGCCTTAATTAAGATGTAAGAAAACATACGAATAAAGCGACTCTATGTAAAGTAATCAAATGTTTCCTTCCGAATGATTCCTAGTCCTTGCTTTTATTTAATTTAATTCCTTTTAAAACTGACGCCCGGAAAACAATGAGACGTAAATTTGAAAACCACTTTGAAAGCCACCGCTTTTAATGTGCTTAACAGCAATAAAAATAAAACTTCAACTAGTGAAGGCTATTTAGGATACGACCACAAGTCAAGACAATGTGGTTCTAAGGAACGAAATAATTATAGAAAGTGAATACGACACGTTCGATAGCTTAGTGTATGTAAACCGCCTCCATTGCGAATCATTTTTTTTATTTATTATTTATTGCACAAACAAAAAAAATGCTAAGGGCGGACTTAATGCCTTAAGGCATTCTCTACCAGTCGACCATAGAGCGAGGCAGAAACAGTCGTGACGGCGTAATAAGAACAACTCAATCTTGAAAAAACTACTCGTTACCATTCTATTAGGTAATCCGTTTGGTTCATTTGTCTAAGGCATCTACTAAAGATAAAGGTTAAGTTCAAATAAAATAGAGCCTACAACCTGTGTGTAGGCTGCATCAACCTTATGACGCGGCATAGTGCAGTCTGTAAGTGCAACGCACCCATCCCGCTTCCCGTGCTAGCCTCACATTATGCGCAGACGCACATTGCACTTAGAGTAAATACTCGCTCCGATTGGTCAAGTTCCATGTTCGAAGCTCGAAATTTAATCCACGAAATTCACATATCTCTTTTGTCAGTTTTTCTATAACTTCGTGAATAGGAGTTTAAAGTATCATCAATAGGAAAGTTACTTTGAAAATGTGGAAGGTGTTTATTTTATTGTTAATCAGTTTGAGTGTTTTGGTGAGTAACAACTTTGTTAGAAATGTTATGCTGCAATTAAGTTTAAGTATTAATCGGTGAATTTGTTTAAAAGGTGAAAGCTATTGATAAAGCTGACAACAGTGATGTCAACATAAAAGAAAGGAAAAGTTGCAACTGTCGTAAGTTTGCTTTGTATTTTCTTATTATTATCAACATTGTTTACAGTTTTAAATGCAAAACAAACCTTACCTGTGAAGGACAATTTTTATCGTGTTTTACTGGTTGTAAGCATGAGGGTACTTATTTTTAAACATGAAAAAAACAAGTGAAGATGGCTATAACTAAATATGTTTTAAAGCTTGCCTCGAAAAACAAAAGAATCTCTAATTGATTGTATCAGGTTGTGGAGAACGAAATGAAGCATCCCGGATTGTAGGTGGTGTGGAAACTGCGGTCAATGAGTTTCCCTGGGTGGTGCGCCTGTCATACTTTAAGAAATTCTACTGTGGAGGCATGCTTATAAACGACCGATATGTGCTGACTGCAGCTCATTGTGTTAAAAGGTACAAAATAACTAACTATTTTTTTTTATTGAATCTTTATGACACAAATTTACTAATGGTGGGCTCTACCAGCTAAGCATTGAGTGTGAGAGAAACATTGAACTTCAAATAGGTTGAATGCTAACAGAATTTTTTGATGAAACCAAGTTCTATCGTTCCAAATAATTAATTGAAAAATTGTTAGCAAGTCAAAATTAAAACAAGTAAGTATTTGGAAATTCTATTTTATAATTGAAATAAATAACGTAACTCTTTAATGTAGCCCCAAAAAGCCATGCAATATAAACCTGTATGGCATTGTAGGAGTTGCGTAAGCAAGGTCAGAAAGAAAGGCTGCTCTCTTTTAAATCTTATTTTTCCTAAATGATCTTCATAATAACTATAATAATTAAGTAAAGCCTGTCAAAGCAGCAGGACCCCTATACATGGTGTAATCAATGCTTACTTACTATTGCTTCGCTATCGACAAGGAAATGCCAAAATATGTACCTACCTATTCAAAAGTCACATGCTGTTTCGATGACTTATGATAGTTTCGTACATTTTGTTAGTTATGTTGATTTTAATGTCCATTTCAGCTTCAACTGGTTCATGATCAAAGTGACACTAGGGGAACATGACCGTTGTAATGCGACCCGTCGGCCAGTCACGAGGTTCGTGGTGGAGATGGTTGTCCACAACTTCACCTACACAACCTTCAAGGATGACATCGCGCTGCTAAAGTTAAATGAGCCAGTCACTATTACTGACACTGTTAAGCCGATATGCTTGCCTAGAGATGATGGTGCGTCACATTTGATCATATACTTTGTATCAATTTTTTCGGAACAATTACAGTCTTATCATGAAAGTATTACTTTCGTATTACAAGTACGTCTCAAAATGACTAATTGTTACGTCCTTGAAGCTAGTTGTTTCATGTTAAGTAAGATCCTTTTAATTTGGACCTTAAGGTATAAGTTAGTATGTCTTTATTTTTTATAAAATCGATAGTCTTATTCGTAGTTGTTGTAGATGTTATTATAAGTAGGCAGCTGCAGTATACCTAATGATTTGTAGTTCTTCTACTTCCTTTATATAAACTTTATATCAACCCACATAGGGTCGACGGTTAAATTTGTCTTCTGAAGTAATCAAGTTACTTGTCATAATATCTAATCAGTTTACAAATAAATGTGTCCTACGTTACATGCTTCCAGAACAAACTTATGAAGGTGTGAAAGCAATAGCAACAGGTTGGGGATCCGTAGCAGAGCAAAAGAATCACTCGTGTACCCTCATGGAGGTAGAGCTACCGGTGCTTAGCAACGATGCTTGTAAGAAGACCAACTACGTGCCCAGCATGATTGCTGACAGCATGCTTTGCGCTGGGTACCTTAGTGAGGGTGGGAAGGACACTTGTCAGGTATATTACTGCTCATCAAACATTTAATAATAATAAAGTTTAATTGTTGTAGAGACATGTGTAAGATATAAGCGAGTGATTCAGCGCTTAATAAAAAATTTGAAACTTGTGGATTTTTCAGGGTGACAGTGGTGGACCTCTGTGTGCTGAAAGACGAGATAAGCAGTACGAACTTTTGGGTAAGTTACCTCAAATTTCTAATAATAATAATATTGCCTTCTTTTAAGTATACACGTAAAATTTTGCTAGACTAGATGATAAATTATTGTTCTCACTCTTGTCAAGGGCTTGTAATAAAAACAATAAATAGCTTCGCTACAGGTAAGTTGCAGAGAAACCTTGATATTCTTTTGTTTAAATTAACGTAAGTGATTTTTTCAGGTGTTGTGTCTTGGGGTGTTGGATGTGGACGACCAGGCTACCCCGGGGTGTATACGAGAGTGAACAAGTATTTGTACTGGATTCGACAAAACACACGCCAAGGCTGTTACTGTTCAGACTGATCACTTACACACTAGATGATCTATTTTTTTTTTAATTCTGCACTATTGTAGTCGCTTAAAATTTTAAATTGCTGTTTTAGTATTATTTGACATATTTTGTATGGAACCGTCACAGGTTTACCAGCAGTAAAAAAATTGGAGAACTCGGGTCTTAATCATAAATGTATTTCACAATGTCCTTAATCCTGGGGAAAGAACGTTGCTTACGTAAATACTGATAAGTACAAATGAATGTAATTGTAACACGTTTAAGGTTTTTTCAGTGAGCGAGTAGAATTTTGGTCGCAAATTATACCTACTGTGAATAGATAAAATTGTTTTTTTACTACATTAATTCGCCCAACATAAAATTCGTCAGCACGTTGTTTTTATCAGAATTTGGAAATTAGCCCGCATAATTAACGAATTCGTATTTTAACGTTTGGTGTTCAATAAAAGGGGAATCAGTAACATTTGGCCAGTAACAACGTCAACATGCTTTTCCTACCACTTTTGTATTTTTATTTCGTGCAAGTGCCGGTAAGGGTTTAAATTTTATACCGATATATCACAAACAAATAAAGCTAGATCGTACTTATTTATCTATCATTAATTTTGTTTTTAGAATGTTGAAGGATTATTCGATTTTATCATCGGGAGACAAAAAATCTGCGTATGTCGTGAGTATATATGAATTTTAATAACACAATTGTTTTTTTTTTAAAAGAGGTAAATGATAGAAGTGTTTTTGGGCTTTCATTTTTACGTTGTCACTTCGTTAATTAAGCTGTAATAGACTTTGAATTATATTTCTAAGGACAGAGTGTGCACCCAATTTTTTTCTAATATTCAATTTGAATACTTTTTTGCATTATGGTACACGGAACACCCTGGTATAATCAAAGTAATGCGCATATTTGATTGAACTTTTTTGTTCCTATTACAACTAAATAAGATGCCACAGTGTTTAGCTTGATGACAACACATTGTGATGTGGGTTCACACATTTACATAATAAATGTTTGAGACAATTTATTTCCTATTTTAGGTTGTGGCATACAACGACCAGTGGCGTCAAGTTTGATGGGGGGAGATACGGTAGCCCCAAATCAGTTTCCCTGGCTGGTCACCGTTACCGCTGGCACCACGTCCCACAGTGGAGCTCTGGTATCGGACCGGCACATAGTAACTTCTGCTTCTCGATTATATGGGTAAGTCACTTAAAAAGTGTCCGTTACCAGAGTGGGCATTTCGACTCGAATCGAGATGAATTTACAGGCCCTGTAAACCTCGGATCAAACAAAATAGGGAGTTAAAGGAGGTTATTCCCGACCATTTTTTTTGCCGTAAGACTTAGAATCGACTCTACAAAAGATAGTGTTTTTGTATTTTAGTAAAGTATTTTCAAAATAAATTGAGCAGAATGTGAAACTCGTAGTAGTTTTTAATATTTTTAACACTCACAATGGGCTCAACTCAAATGCGCCCTGTCTATGATTAAATTTAGATTTAGTCTTTCTCTTTCTCTGCCAAACAAACAAAAAGCGACAGACTGTATTAATTTAGAAACGTCAGACGTTGGTTTCCTATTTAAACTTATATAAATGTCTAACTCTTAATTATGGTGAGTTTTTAATTTTCAGAGAATTAATCTTTACTAAAAAAGATTTTGCAACTGTGAATACATTAACTTCTGAGTAATGGCACAGAATACTAGTACTTCGTACAGAAGTATGACTTAGCAATTGTATTCAAAGAAATGTCTACTCAATGTCGTCAACAATATGGCGTAATTTAGTTCGCCTCAGAGTCAAGCACATTTTCGTGTAGACATCTAGTAAAATCCATTGCAAGATAATTTCATACTTATTGCTCTGGAATATGATTCATAATACACTAAACCTATTCAATGACGTAATATCACGCGACGCGATAGGGTTGACTGCTACGAGAAGCTTCTAATGCCATCTAGCGCCTCTTTCTAGTACTTTATTCATTCTCGTCCAGCCAGCAACGTAGCCGCGCGGCCGCCGGTGAATAAAACGCGCGAGCGTGGCTCTGGCCGGTAGCGACACGCAACTTGTTTTAGCACCTACGTAGGTGCGCCGCGCGTAGGTACGTTTTTGCTACCTCCGCGGGGAGATATACAGGCCTGGTAATGGCAACTTTTGTAGAACTAATAAAATTGCCATTAAGGGTTTTCACATTCTGCTTCGTTTATTTGGACGATGATTAACTGACCAAGGCTTTTTTTATAAAAATAGAAAAAAGACCCTAACTATTTTTAGAGCAAAAAGCGAAGAGCGAAGTAAAAAATTTTTTACGTAGATTCTTGTCGGGAATAACTTCCTTTCTTTCCCCGTTTTGTTTGATCCACGATGTGCATGACCAGGGTGGCCTAAAGAAAATTTAGAACCCTAATTTATATCTATGGCCCCAAAATCATGAGTAATTCGAGAAATAAAGATGCCGCCCAATAACGTCGGGAACATTACTCCAGCGCAGCATCACTTTACCTAATTAGTCTTAGCCAAATATAAAGTATCATAAAAGGTAGCTCAAATTTGTGTAAATGTCGAATTTGTGTAATTGAAAATGCCGCTGCAGTAACGTTTGGCGGATTTCCATATGCTATGCGAATGATGACGAAAAGATATGATTTTTTGTAAGCTGTTGCGTTGTAATTGGTGCCAAAAGACGACATGCCGCTCCAGTAACGCACACATTTAAAAATATTACTTTATAGAATGCATCATCCTCCTTTTCTTCTTCTTTCATTCAATCTCTCTCACACTCTACTGCGCCTAGTCAAACGATCTCGTATTGTCGATTCACGGTCAATTGGTGCTTCTCAATATCTCCTAAGGACCAAGTTGGTGGGGGCTACTGGGGACCACATCTTCTTAAGGACCAAGGTAGTGGGGACTTACTCAATTGCAGGCGGCTTCACTTTCCCTTTTGTTTTGGAAGGTTCTGGAAAAATCTATCTGAATGTCTTGTTCCAGTGTACCGGTTAGCGACGTCTCCGTGATACTGGGTGTTCGTGACCGCTGCGGGCTGGGGTCGTCCCCACTCAGTGCCGTCGAATCTGTGCTCGTCCATCCCAACTTCTCCCCGACCTCCACAGGCAACGATATTGCCCTGATAAGATTGAGCAACGCGGTCTCTTTCGGCGATAGCGTGGCCCCGATTTGCCTGCCTATGTTGGGTAAGTTTTGATCAAATTGGTTATGTTGTTACGCAAATGTTCTGTCTAAATAATGTTTCACATATTTTATTTTTAAATAAGTAGGTACCTACTATTTAAGTGTTAAAAGGGTGTATCACCTTATCACCTTAGAAGATTCAATTTTTTTATTATTTATTTAGTTACACCCAATTTACAATCGTATGGTTTTTGAAATCAAGAGTCAAAGGTGTGTTTTATGAAGACCATAGTCTTCATACAAACCATGTATGAAGACTATGGTCTTCATAAAACTGCAGTTTGCAAAAGACTATACTCTATGTAGTATAGTCTTTTGCAAACTGCAGTTTTGTAAATGACATGGATTTTTATTTATTTATACCACGGAAAGACTTATCCGTACGGGATAAAGTAGTCTTAAACATATGTTCATATTATTACTATTAGATGTGTAGGTATCTCAATCCAATTGAACATAAGAACTGTTCTGTTACTGTACTCAGGTTCAGATAGAGTGGGCCGAGTGGCAAAAGTAGCCTCCTGGGGAGACTTTTCAGACAACTCAGGTTGTGTGCCAAAAGTTGCATCCTTGCCCATATTGGAATCGGAGACCTGCCTCATCAGTGCTGTCAACACCTCCTTGGTAACTGCCGACAAAGGTTGCTTAGGACCCATCGGTACTACTAGTACTGTTTGCTCGGTAAGAATTTTTAATTGTACTAATCAAGTTAGTTTTGCAATGAGATTATTTTGACTCATGACAAATTGTTTCGTCATCTGGATTGTACGAGTAATTGGAATATCTGTTTTAAATTATATGTTATGTACCTAGGTTAAAACTAATTTATTAATTACATTCGTTCTAGCCGATTTTTTATTCGTCTTTAGAACCAGCGACACATTTGCACCTTTATGTGTGCTAAACAGGTAATGTGTATTAGTAGAATACATACGAACTGAAGTTGGAGATAGGTAAATTTCGTAAGAGCTCCGTAGGAAACTAAACCAACTACATCAATCAAATTGTAAGTTTATCTATAGGTTGTGAGAGACAGGAAACTACGTAAATAATTGGTAACCCGTGGTATTTTTTTTCTGTATGAGTATCTTTATCTACTGGTTATTCTTCTAGGAGGATGTTGGAGCACCAGTGATGACGCAATGGATCCGTAACGGGGCATTCCGTCTTATCGGGGTCGTATCTTCGACGTCTTGTGAAGAGACCACCACCCCCCTCTACACCAGGGTGTATGACCACGCCGCCTGGATCCGCAATCAGATACGATCCGATTGCCAGTGTTTGTAATTCTACGTCTACTTAAATTTTCGGAAGTAAGGACTTGTTCGTAAAGTACAGTGGCCAGCATATCTGACAACACTAGTTTAATTAAAAATCGCCCCTATTACCACTGCATAGATGCCACAGTGTTTAGCTAGATATGCTATCCATCTTGCAAAAACATATTTGACCAAGATCATTCAATTAATCAATGTTAATCAAATGAGTGCAAAAGGAGCTCCTGATATTTTCTTACAAGTAAAATCTTTATGATCGAACTGGATTGAGGTTTACTAAAATAAATTATTTATTTCACTTTTATTATTGTTTTTAATTTCAAAATATTGCTATCTATCAAATTACATATTTATAAGTTATTTACAATTATTGAGATAAGTAGCTTAAAAATTAAAAAGTACATTGAACACATAATCATCAAATGTTTCTATTCAGTCGATCCGATATATCTTCTGATAGTGACACTGTTGCAGTCTAAGATGTCTTTCTCATGGTAAAGTGGGAGACCTTCGATCCTCAAAGTCGCCTCAGGGTCTTCGAAGGTGGTAGTGTAACTGGGGTTCAAGGGATGTAAGGGTCCGACCGCCTTGACTGAATTTCTTGCCTCGTCATTGCCGAGTTCGAAGTGAGTGCCATCACCAGTCCTTTTGATCCTGTTCTTGATCTGTTAATTTTATATATAGGGCGTAAATAGTGCTTATCAGTTATTAGAACTAAAGAGAACCTTACTTATTGAGAACTAAAGAGTCCGCGAAGAAAAAATATGAAATTTCACTAGTAACTTGGATATTTTTTATTAATTTTTATCTTTAAAAAATTAAAGTAAGGTATAGTACTAAGGCAAATGCAAATGCAATAAAGTAAATTACCATTTCTGGAGAAGCTTTCTTCAAATCAGTAGCATGTCCAATCTTCTCAAAGAACTCGATGTATCTGGCAGATGCATTGAAATGGGTTGATAGTTCAGCTGCTTTGTAGTCCCATGGGAAAGTGTGATGGTAGTTGTGCCACCCTTCGCCTTGGGAGATGAACGACACAAACCACGACTCTACTGGCTGGAGGTTCCTATTGAATTAAGTCATATCAGTTACAACTTCTAGGTCAAAAAAATGCTTAATTCAAAATACTCCAAAATGAAACAAGCATTTGGGTATCGATACTTAATAGTTTCTACTACAGGTAAACCGTTTAATTGAGTCCTCGCCTGCAGCTGCGGTCGATGGCGAGCGCGGAGGTAAGCAGAAAACGGGGACTGGGAGAGGTGCGGGAGGCAGGCAGGTATTCATTCATAATTAAAATCACGCTACAACGTACGTCCGCGTCCACAGGTAGGCACACCTCTCACGGTCCGCGTTCCCATTCTTACTCCCGTGCCCATTGCGCCGCAGGTGAGGACTCAATTAGGCGTTATTCCCATAGCTTTTCACTCACTTGTCATACGGCCTCGTACCATAAAGATGAGCAGCACTATTGACCAACCACGTTCCGTTCAGTTGGAGGACATATCGGGCAAAGTATGCCACCAACAATGACTCTAACCAGGGCTCGTTGAAGTAGTGTATCGGTACGGCTACTGGTATTAAAATAGCGAAGACGATGTACAAAGGATAGTAGTATCTGGAAAACAAAGTTAAATGTAAATATCCCTAGATACCTACTTAATCTATACGTATCGTAGGAACCTAACGACAAGCAAAGCAAAAATACAAGGAGTTGATAAGACGACAGTAAATCACCTACTCATCACAATAATAGGGTACCCACTGAAAACCATTGCCGGGACCTTCAGATTCAGAGGCAGGCTTTTTGAAGACAATGGCACTGGTTTATGCTGAGTAAGGTTCTCTTGATTAGGACATCACAAACTGAAAAAGGCGCCGTGTGGCTGTCATTGACAGTTAGGACCCTTTTTCACTGGGACACAGTTTTGTTAGAAGCCCTATTTTTTTCTTCTTTCAATAAATAAAATTTAAGAAAGTGTAAAGTTTCTTACTTTTTCTGAAACATGACCATCCAATCAGCTTGCAGATCGCTCATGTCAATTTTCTTGCCCAGTTCTTTGACGTAAGGGTGCTTCTTAGTCATGAGCCAGCCGATGTGGCTGAAGAAGAACCCTCGTTTTGCGTTGTGGGGGTCAGCATCCGTGTCCGAATAGCGATGGTGAAGACGGTGGTCGCGGCACCAGATGAACATTGAGTTCTGGCAAAATGACCAATGAATAGTAAAATAGTTACATTGTCATTATCAGAATCGGCTGCAAGATGTCCACTGCTAAATATAGACATCTCCTACTGATTTCCAAAGTCACCTGCGAGATTCTACGACCTCTGTAGAGGTAGAGTATAGAGGTTTACTTGTAATAAAGATGGTTATTATTGTATAAGCTCTTACCAACTGAGCTACGGTGCAATTCATCCAACCGTGTGAAATTCTTGGTCTCTTTTGCCTTACATCATTGCGTGACGGCAGCGACATCTACCCTACCTAATCCTACCAGTATGCGAATTTTTGGTATTTAAACTTGTATAAATAAGAAAAACACTGTGAGTGTTAAAAAAATGCAGTGCAGCTCGGGTATATGTCGCTGCGGTCACGCAATGATGTAAGACAAAAGAGACCAAGAATTTCACACGGTTGAATGAACTGCACAGTAGCTCAGTTGGTAAGAGCGTTGGCCCGGTTAGCCAAAGGTCGTAGGTTCCCAACCTATGTGCGAATTTTTGGTTCCTTATTTAAACTTATATAAATAATTTTATTAGTTATTATTGTTTTTGTAATTGTTATATAAAGTGGCGCGCTTTGGGTGGCGCACTTTGGGTGGCGTGGCGCGCATGTCCAGCAGTAGAATGCGGCATGCTGATAATGATAATGATGATTGTTAAAAATTCAAGTTAACCCAAGCTATGTAATTAGAAAAAAATATTGGTTTCAAAGGTAACGGAAAACGACAGTGAATATCAGTAATAATTATTTTACGCACAAATTATTGAAGTTAATTTGAATCAAAACGCATTGTAAGTAAACAGTTAAGTTTACAACAAATCGCGGTTAGAGGTACTTACCTATTCAGTAGAAATGTAGGTCAAGTATGGTCATTTGACGGATTTGCATAAATAAAGTACATATGCGAGTTATTACAAATAATTCATCGAGGTATTGTGATAATTCTCGGCTACTATCTTTCATACTGCCATATTTACGAGTATAGCTGCCGCTGTGTGAGTTTATTGTGACACTACTGTTGTTTTATGATTTCCATAACAGAATTGTTTTAGCAACTAACTTTTAATCAGTGCAAATAGTACTTATATAATGTCGTGGTCAACATTATAAACGATTATAGATATTAGTATATCTAGGTACCTATTTATTTATTAGCCTTGCAGTTGAATCTAATAAGCCATGCATGACTTGTTTAGTAGAGGACCATAAACAGTGTTATTGTTGTGACATATGTGACATATCCTAGTTTTGACTGCCTCGTTGGTCTAGTGGTCAGCACGCTGGGTACTATCCACGAGGTCCCGGGTTCGAATCTTGGGCCGAGTGTGTTTGGGTTTTTCTGTCTTGAAATTACTCAGACACAGCTCCGAAGTCAGGAAGTTGGTGGTGTTAACAACCCCGTGCCTCGGAAAGCACGTTAAGCCGTTGGTCCTGCGCCTGATCTCTCTACGGTCATGTCGGACTGCCGTCTCACCGAATTATGGGAGTGAAGGAACAGAGAGTGCACCTGTGTATTGCGCACACACTTGTGCACTATAATATGTCCTGCGCAGTTGGCTAATCTCTGTTGAGATAGGCCGCCGTAGTTGAAATCGGCTAGGAGGACATCATCATCCTAGTTTTTAAAAACCTTACGCTTTAATTTACAAGTCGAATTCTTTACCTGGCCAGCAATGGTTTGGAAGATCAGCAACACAGCTCGAAGAGTTGGAGAGGCCTTGAAGCATTTGTGCGTATACAACCGGTGAGCTCCGATAGTCACGCCTTCAGTTGCGAGGTATGTGACGAAGGTAGCTAAAAATCGGAATTAAAATCAAGAGTGTTTACTATAGAAGTGGATGTTCTCATCCAAATAAACAAATGTCTGTAGAAGTGTAACATAAAGGACATACGAGAATAGAGATCCTCTGGTTCTACAGAATGAATGGTCCAAGAATAGGACTGGGCATTGCTAAAGGAGAAACATAGTTCTGGGTGAAGTAAACGGAACATACAGGCTGGTACTTACTCCACAAGAAAGTCCTGAACTGGATGCCGCCAGTAACCATTATGAATACACCCCACAGTGCCAACAAATGTAAAATTAAAAATCCAATGGCGTTTTTCCAAACTATCTCATGAGTGTACCCGAAATCCGTGCCGATTTGGGTACACATTTTTGTTTCCATTTTCCCATTTTCCTCACAAGGTGTCTCTGATTTAGTTATGCAAGGTGCCATGGTTATTGTGGTTGTTATCACTTCCAGATCTGGTGAGGACTGTACTCGTGGAATTCAGTTTAATCATTTTATAAAAAGATTTCAGACTATTGTTTGATAGTGGACAATCAAAGATTTTGTTGAGCAACAAGTAAAACTTGAACCATTGACATTGTAATGCAAATTAGTTAGTGAATACGCTCTTGTAATAAGTTGTATTGTTTTAAATTTGTTTTGTTTATCTGATTATGTTAGTCAAATTTTACACTACTAAGTAACAATTAGTTTTAATGTAATTAATAGTTAAAAACTTATTCCAAATGACGAATGACTAAAGGTATAAGTTCGTAGCCGACCACACGTCGCGGCGTCAAACCACGTGTCGACGCGACACTACTGGTTTCTATGTATTTCTATGAAATACCATTCGTAGCTCGCGACATGAAGCTAGCGACATGTCGTCAAGCGCTAGACCACACTAGCGCTCGACCGCAGATCAGGAACCTTACCATCGGAAACAATGCAATCGCTAAACCAGGATAGTTCCTATAATTCGTACCATGACCCCGAAAATTTGCAGGCCCGCAGCGAGGAAGTTAGTTTATCCTGTCACCTTTTTTTTTGTATGCAATTTCGTACTATGACACTCCATCTGAAGTCAATCTAGTGTCAGTTTGCCCGCCTTAAATGTCAGATAAGCTATCATAAAAATGTTACCCATCGAGTAGCTTTTTCAAAATTGTTATGATTAAATCTTGTTTCATAAGTAAATTTTAGGATTAATTTACGAAATGTGAACTGTTAACAATACAACGAATTAACTAATGTGAGATTTTTGAATGCAAAATTAAAGAAATATCTACAAGATGTGAACATTAATCTAATGAAGTCCGATTTCTTGATTTCCCCGTAGGAGCCTGATGACTATTTTAAAATTATTTTGGATAAAGTGACTTCATTGTGTAATTATAAGTAAAATTATAACGCAGGTACGTAAATTGCAATAAAACCATTATATAACTAGGCTACACCTGCAGCCTTAGGTTCTATGATGTATATAGGTATTCATTTTCCTAGGCAGTAACTAACTATTTTCTTTATGCGAGAACTTTGTCCCAACGAGCAGAGATTATTACTGATCAAACTTTCAATCTATCCACAAATTCAATAATTTAGGTATTTATTGCATCAGTACACATATCTAGTCTTTGATAACCTACACATATTTAGGTACTTCATAATAATTTTATGTATTTAATTCTTCTTACGACTTTAGTGTAGGATTTTATCTACCTAATGTATGTACCAAGTTAATAATTCTTTTTTCCTTTCTTCCTAATGCTATAGAACTATTTTATTCGCATGAAAAACCAGCAAAGTATATACTGTTTCCAAGTTGAATGTATTGTATGTATTGGTTGCACTATTGAAAATTACTTACCGACATTAAATATGTCAAGAAAGTTTTTATTGGAGGAAGGCTAAAAACTTAACAAGAAGAAGAAGGTACCTACCTTCTTCACCTGTACCTACCTAGTTTTTGCTAGGTAATCAGTAGGTAGGTAAATTAACAAAGCATCTACCAAATTGTTGTATATTTTTTCAGGATAAGAAAACATATATTGCACTAAAGAAAACACATATAACACAACTAAAGATTTTCCACAGAGATACAGAAACGTGTGAATAAATTGATTTTCGCCTGTGAGAGTTCAGAAGATTCTGTGATATTGTCTATTTTTATTTTCATAATTAAATATAGCTTATTGTTGAACATTCAGTCTGCCTTTTTTATTTTCCCTCTTAAAATTACTACTAAGTATACGTTTCACATGAGATAGAATACGTTCTTCTCCCTCCTAAATATATTTTTTTCATCCACCTTCTAGGTCGGCAAAGAAATCAAGAATAAACAGCCACGACTAATTTAGTTCTACTTTTCTTCTTTTTGTACAATAGCTTTTAAAAACCGGCCAAGTGCGAGTCAGACTTGCGCACGAAGGGTTCTGTACCATTATCTACTTCATCTGATTGACTTTAAAGAATTTGTAAGAATTTTGTAATTGGTACAACATTATTCAACACCCAAGTTCTACCAATATTACTGCTAAACAAATAGCGTTATCTTAACCGCTATAGTTTTCCTTTAAAGTTTATGAAATGCACTATCATCTAGATCTTTTATTTTATTTTTTAGACCATCAGTTAAGCTTTTAGAGGGAGGAGGGAGGGAAGCGCACTTTAAAGTTTAATATTTCGTAAATAGAGCAATAAATTAAAAAAAATGTGGTAGAAACCCCTAAATCATTTTAAAAGACATACTCAACGATACCCTACACGATGGGGTAGATGACGAAAAAAAATCATTCCCTATTTTTATTACTTACTAGCGGTCCCCCGCGACTTCGTTCGCGTAAATTTAGGATTTCCTGTGGGCATTGTTAGGAGCGGAGAATACTTTTAGCATTGAGTCCACCTTTTGTACACTGTTCTGAGTGCAATAAAGTTTTTTTCAATAAAAAAATAAATCTATTGACGATATAGCAAAAGGACAACTTTGCTGCCGTCTTAACTTCGATACAATATTATATTACTCATGATATTTTTTTAATGGTATGTCGGATTTGAATAATTCAAAAAGTAATTTACAGGTACTGATATAGCCTTGAATATGACGTGATTTATTTGGATAAGGATTAATACCGACATACTGAAACTGTGGCTTTCTTTTTGCCGCCGCAAAAATTTCATATTTTTACCTAAAAACGGAGTTATTGTGACTTAACTGTTATAGTTAGACATATGTTATCGCGGACTTTATTGTAGATAATGATGTCCTCTACAAAACTGTAGAACATTACTTTGCTCTATTGTCAATAGTTTTCGCAGCGTTCGCAATTTAATGATTTTCCAACTTTAAGATAGCTAGAACTCTTACTATGAGCGTACACAAGGTGACAAAGGTGACAAGGTTTACAAGATAAAAGAGCGAATTTCTAATCTATTTCATTTTATTCGATTGGTGACAGGTTAACACAATCTGCCCCACTTCGGGCGTGCTAATTCAAGGATCATACGAATACTAGAACATGGCTGGTTTAGAAACTGCATTGTTTCTGATTGTAAGGTGGCTGGTATTATTTTTTCTTTGGCTGACATTAATCGGTTGTCATAATGGCTACAGTCCTTGTTTGACGAACAATGGCAGACAAAGTCTAAACCACTGAACCGATTTAGAGGAAAGAAGAACGGCAAATTTATATAGATAAACTTTATTGCACACCACCACACACAGTATCAATTTACATAAATGTTCATAGAGAATGGTACAATTTAGGCGGTCTTATTGCTGAAAGCAATTTCTTCCAGACAACCTTCGGGTAGAGGACAGTCCAAAATTGAATTGGGTTGGCGGTGAAAACTATCAGAATAAAGGGAAATGGGTAAGGAATAAAAAAAAAGAAAAAGACACGATAAAAGCATACATATAAATAAATTACGTAGGCTATTAAATGTTATTAATACTAATTCATATTCTGAGCTACATAAATATACAATAATTAGTATGCATACAAATGATAATGATACATACACAAAATATACATACTTTTCGATTCGATTCGATTCGATAGTGCATCGCTCGGCCAGGCTCAAGGGCTCAGCTCCGGTAAAACCGGCATACCGAGGTGCACGATTTGTTAAGGAGGGACACGCTCTGGGATGGGAGAGGAAGATCGGGAAGCCGTAGCCGCCCGACCACAACCAAGCGGTTATGCAACCTAGCCCAGTCTAGGAGTATTGAATTAGATGGGTATTGTTTGTACAGGATGAGCGTTGATGAGATGATGGGGTGGGCTGTCTAGCCTTAGTGGTTGGAGTCCTGCGGTTGGGTCTCGTGTTTTCTGTGTAGCTTGTGTTGATCGTCCTCCGATTCAGATCCGCTGTCCGTTTCGCTTTTGTTGAATATTTCTTGTGCTTCCTTTTTAAGAGTGTTTTTATCCACCGCGAGTTGATGCCATCTTCACGTGTTTTGTTGTAGTAGCTTAGGTCGTGTGATTCCTTCCATGTGAATATTGGCCGGCCGTGTTTCAGTCTGGCCGCCTTGTATTTTAGAGCTGCGTGTAAAATGTGGGGTTGTGTTCTTCTAAGTACGTGTCCATAAAAGGATAGTCTTACGAATTTAATTCTTTTTGTAATAGTTTTCCCTTCTAGTAGCAGATGTGTCCTTTTATCTTTTTGCGGGTTTCTTGAGTTTCTAAGCATGTCTTTTAGTATTACTCTTTCATATTTCCTAAGGTAGGATGTATTTTGTTTTGCCAAGGCGGCTGCTTTGAGCCCATATGTCATCGTCGGTTCTATAATCATTTTGTAGAGGAGTCTTGCTATTTTTCAATCCATCTTCGTTTTCTTAATGAAGGGTATTAGTGTTTTTGCATTTTTCTGACCTTGCTTGCATCGGATCCTTGTCGTACATTTTCTAGCATGACTTCCTGAAAGATAGGTACCAAGATACTCGATTTCCTGTGATGGCTGTATATTAACTCCACCCATTCTTATGAACTGATTCATTGGTTTTTTCTCTGTAGGGTTTCGCACTAAGATTTTCGTTTTTGTTTCGTTTATTTTCAGTCCAACTGTTAATAAAAGTTTTTTTAAATGGGTAAAGATTGTATTAAGTCTGTTAAGATTAGTATCTACGAGGATCAGATCGTCGGCAAAGGAGAGGCACATAGGAAGGTTTATACTAAGATCTTGGTTAAGTTTTGGTAATGGCAATTCTTCTTCTAACGTTTTCAGTACTTCATCTATAACAATCGTAAAAAGTCGCAGTGACAGAGGGCATCCTTGTTTCACTCCTTTGCCCTTTTTTATAAAGTTTGTTATTTGGCCATTTTATGCAAGTTGACTCGTTGATACACGCTTTGATGATCCTATTTGTGAGGGCTTTATTAGTTCTTGTGGTTAAGATATCTTTCAGTACATTAAGATCAACGATATCAAATGCTTTCTCAATGTCTACAGCCATTACATAAGTTTTTGTGCCTTCCCTCCAGTTTTCGTCTAGCACTCGCCTTAGAGCAAAGATGTGATCGTCCGTTGAGCGATTTTCTAGGAAAGCTGCTTGGTAATTGCCGAGTGATTCTATTGTTTTGTCTAAACGCGATAGCAGCAGGCTGGCATATATTCTGTATCCGGTGCAACATATAGAGATTCGCCTATAATCGTTAATGTTTTGTGGGTGTGGCTTCTTTGGTATAGGTATTTGGACGGTCCGAGTCCAGGATTCCGGTATAACATTATTTGTCCAGGCATTACGAATGTGTTCTAGGATGAATGTTAGCACAACATCAGGAATCGCTTTATATAGTTTAGCTACTACCTGGTCCAGTCCAGGGGCTGTCCCGTTGCGCATTTGCTTGATGATGTCTTTGATTTCGTACAATGTTGGTATATCTTTAAGGTCTTTGGGGTCTTCATTGGCATGTAAGGGAATCGCAGGTCCTTCATTATTTTCTAGTTCTTTCTCCCAGGCCGACATAGGGATGTATTTGTTCTTTTTGTTGTATTTTTCCGGTTGTTTGTATCGTCTGTAAAAATCGTAGGTTATTTTCATCCGTTGCGAAGTCGATTTATTTGACAAATCCGAAAATAATAATTCAAACTCTTTTTCGTCTTCTTTGTTGATTATTTCTTGCAATTTTTTACGGCTGTTTATAAGTTGAGTTCGGCGATTAGTATCATTAGGTTTCTGTTTTTTCTAGAATTTTGCCTTTTGTACTTCTGTCAAGGCAAGTCTACGTTCTTTAGTCCTATGCGGCTCGCGTTTGAGTGTATTTTCTGCGGATATTTTCATTATGTCCATTAAGCAGTCCCAAGACGGTAGTGATTGTGTTGAGTTGGTTTGTGATACATTTTTGTTTGTTTCTTGTTGGAATTTATTGCGCGTATGGTCATCTTGTAGCCTTTTGTAGTCTAGAGATCTGTAGTTGAAGTTTTGGTTACTTGTCGTGTTTGGTTTTCCCATTGAGCCTAATATGTTCTTATTTTTCTGGTTCGTTCGGCACAAGTTGGTAACTGCTATTATTAGTTTGTGATCTGATTCTTTGTTAATTGTGATACCTCTGATTGATTTGAATGTTGATGCATGGTAGGCTTTAGTCAGAATGTGATCTATTTGTGATATCATTGAACCGGATTTCCATGTTGTTTTGCTGCTTTTTCTTCCGAAGGATGTATCTAGACGGAGTTTTTCTCTTTGTATAATATCGGTGAGAATGTGACCATTACTATTGGAGTATTCGTGGAAAACGTTATCGCCCATTTGACCGGCTTTCTGTAATTCTTTGGTGTCTTTTATCGTCGATAGTATGTTAGTATGGCTTTTGCTACCTGACATGTTTATATTAGAGTTTTTTCTTATTAGAATGGCTAGACCTCGACTTTTATTAGAGCCCGAAAGTGTCCATGTGTAGTTTTTGGAATCGAATTTGCCGGTTTTCATGTGCGTTTCCTGTAAGCATGCAACGTCTACGTTATGTTTGTTTAATATGTGGTCGATCGTAGATTTCTTTTGCGGGTTTGCGGCTCCTCTCACATTCCAAGTGGCAAAAGTCATATTCGTCGGCTCCACTACTTGTTTTGAGTACTTTGTAGTGGCCAGCACTCTAAAACCGGTTCGGTCAGTCCATTCATTTTGTGTTATTGGAGTACTACTCGTGCTGGAGTTGATTTCGGTTTGGTTCAGATTTTCTGTTTTCGTGGGCGTATGGGTTGTATCGTTACCGGATCTTACATTTGGGTTTAGTGTATTTTCCAATTGGACTTCGCTTTCAGTGATACTATCGTAGTGTGTGCCATCGTATAAGAGCTCAATATTTCCAATTGCATCTTCCGGTGATTTAGGTTTAAATGTTAGAGTTGCTTTATTATTTGTCTGGTAAACGATAACGTTAACAAGATAGTAGTTGGCAGCAGCTATTAGTATGTCTGATACTCCCCATGTACCGTTGTGATATTAATTTTTAACGTATTCCAAAACTTGTTCGGTGATATCCCCGTTTTCCACCATTGGCAGATTACCTTGTATAGCAAGTTTCATCTCGGTGTCGTGTTGATTTTCATCAACATATTTAGCAAGGCCTCGTCTCACTGCTCGATAACCAAAGGTCAGATATAGCAGGTTATTAATTTGGTGAGCGATTGCATGGAATAGGCAGTTTCCGTCACCTGGCATTTTAGATATAGCCTTCATGTTGGTTTATCTGTGAAAAGAGCTTAATCTTAGTTGGTAAGGTTAGGCCGGATATAGAGTTAGCGCGCGTGTGATTTTCCCCAACTTTAGCTGGCGCGGCCGCCTACTTTATGTGAAACTTTATTATTGAGAGTTGCGGGGGCGTCTATGATTCTTTGGGTTGCTATTTATATTTTATGATTTAGCGAAAGCTTTATTGTTTTCCGTCATGTTCAGCTTTTGTTTCGGGGACGCAGTCGAGGCAATGGGTTGTGGTAAAGGAAACCCTGGGCTAAGATAGACAATAACACCAACTAATGTTTTTAAATGTCTTTGTGTTGTAAGAGTTTTTCTGTTATGGCTAATTTTATGGTAGCCACATGTTCTTGTTGCGCTGGGCGATATTTTTTGTTTCAAGGGGCGAGCTTGATAAGTGGTTGGTTGGAGCCAATGCAATGTTGTGCAAGGCGTGTTTTTTTTCCCCTTTTTCCCAGAATATTTGCTCAGGGATAGTTTTATGATCAACAGATGTGACCGTTTTGGGTTTGGGGCTGTTGATTGCGTTTCAACGCGTACTTTAAGATTGGTTTTGTTTTTTTTTTGTCCTATATTTTTCAAGATTAATATTACTCTATGAATAGGGAATATAATATGCGAAGGCTAGCAAAAATAATAAATTTCTTTTTAGAGAGTTGCCTAGTTTTAGAAAACTGGAGTAGATTATATTTATGGCACGTTAAATGGACGAGTTAGTATTCTACAACTTAGGGTTTTGAATTTAAGATCTAATGCTTATACGTTTTACTTATATCTAAGTTTGTAGATGCGACGGTAGCTGTGTGAGTTAATACATATTATTTTAGTTACTGTTTTAATTTTTATACCTAATGCTTTTACGTTAAACCTATATCTTTTTGCTATGCAGTTGTTTTAAATGGTTTTTCTGAGATAGGATGATCGGGACGACATATGATATTAGTTCGGTAGGTTTAAGCAAGGACCGATCTCACCAAGTTTCCTTTAGCAGAGGTTTAGCTGCAGTGTATACACAAAATATACATACTATATAATAAACATAACATAAGTTATATATAAAGATGTGCGCGACTTGCCCAACATTTAAAGGAGAAGGTAAGAATTGAAGTAAGTTTTTAATTTGCGTTTAACGATGGGAAGTGATTCAGAGTGCCTGATAGACAGTGGCAGAGAGTTCTTTGATGCTCAGCCCCGAATGCTCGCATGTTTTAGTATTTGGTGAAAAGCCTAAAACTGTATAGAGAAAAAAATATATAACTTACATTGAACGACATTTTATTTGGTGTTCAAATATTTTATATATTGTGGTTATACTTCATGCATGTCTGACACGTCAAAGTTTATGTTGATCGTTTTTTTTTTGCATCCTTGGAGACGTTTAGTTGTTAATAATTTAGTACATTCTAAAAATATTTTTAATTTTAATTCCCTGCTTTTTAAATTACTATAAAATCATATAAAAGCCTGTAATAAAGTGATATTTATAATTCGTGCGTCTCACTTAGTACGGTGTCTCTATCTATTGGGTCGATTTATGCCAATCTTCTTTGATATAGAGATAGTTAGATAGAGGTATAGACAAAAAGTTGCCCTCCTAGGATCTTACCTAGAAAGGGGTCTCACCTGAAAGTCGCGGGATACCGCTAGTTCTAATATACATAATATTTAAATCTAAAAGAGGCCCATTTAAAGGGTTTTTCCAGTATGACCAATAGGGTGGCGCTGTGAGCGACCTCAATCATTATATGGCATTATTATATGGTATCGAGTACTTAAGTACTCGATAAAGTTATTGATAATTCGAGTACTTTTATATAGAGCTCATTGCGTAGGTGGCCGACTCTGTAGAGTAAGTGGCGCTGCGGTCTGTCATTTGCTGTGGTCGGGCTCGGAATCATGACTGAAGCGACACGACGTCGCTACGTGTGGTTGCGACATGTCGCGTCGACATGAGGTCCGGCGCTGCTACATGTGGTCGGCTACGAACTTATACCTTAACCCCTTGTCTGTCAAAGCGAACTTAAAATATTATAGTCAACCTATTCAATTTCTGTGAAAATTCATGCGTTATGTATACATACATTTAATACATCACACTTAATTATTATGTGAAGACTTGTCTGTCTAAAAGTGTAGGTAGGCTTTTAACCGGATGGTTAATAAAAGCCCAATAAAATAAATATATTTTGTATTTTAACATATAGTAATTCAAATATATCACATTAATATTGGCTAATTGCAAGTGATTGCGTCTTTTGTGTGTTGCTGAATCCAGTCGATGTAATTGCTGACCTTCGTGTAAACTCCTGAAGGAAATAAATATTGAGATAAGTAAAGTGTACATCTGAATAGAAGAAGCAAAGGTATATACGCTGATGGTACTAACCAGGGTACCTTGGATCAGCGCAGCCGATACCCCAAGACACAACACCTGAAAAAGGTAATAAGTTAAAACAAAGATTTCAACTACAACGTGGTTCAAGTGTCAAAATTTTATTTGAAAAGTAACTAAATTGGTCACAAGGGCTCTGTATTTTTTTACTATTTACCTGCTTGCACATAACGACCGCTATTTTCGAAGACCAGAAGTGGACCCCCACTGTCTCCCTGAAATAAGTAACAAAGGTAATTTAAGAGATAACAAACAATATCAAATATTTATTTGACAAAGAACAAGAAGTTACAAGACACCGAACACCGACACAGACAATGTTACCATTAACGTTTTATTATAAAAATAAATGATTGCAATTAATGAGGTGGCAAAAAGAATAAAAGTGTGTAGGTATAACGAATCAATTATTTAAATCTCACTTATATTGTATGCAAAATAACAAGAAAACCGTACAATTACATGTTATATAAACCTAATCACATCTGCCGTCTTGCTTATCAAACTAATCGTATCCATTGTAGTGAGGATGGTTTATCGATTCCACTTTAGTTATTTAGTTTCGTTGAAAGTGCAATTAATTCAAAAGTTAAATTTCAATGCAACCTGTATAAGATAAAATTTAAGTTTAGTCTCTCTCTTTCTCTGCCAAACAAACGAAAAAAGACAGACTACAATAATTTAGAAACGTCAAATTAAGTGATGCAATTTCTTACGTATTTTTACAAGGTTTTGTGTGTTTTCGTCTTCTTCCTTTAGTTGTCATCGTATGACATCCCCACTAAATTCTCTATGGATCCCCTAATTTCCTTAGCAACTTAGTCTGACGTTTTTAAATTGATATAGTCTGTCTCTTTTCGTTTGTTTGAAAGAGAAAGAGAGAGACCGAATCTAAATTTAATCTTAGACAGGGCGCATTAACATTCCAATGTAGAATATTTATTATTTATTTATTAAAAATTAACATCAGTGAGCGACGTGCCAAAAATGTTTCAAACATCAATCGAGTAAGTACTAAAAGTTGATATGGCCATGGATATTAAAAAGTTTGAGGAAAGCCGATAAGTACAAATAATAGGAAGAAGGTACATGATAGGTCTGAAGGGGACATGTCAGTCCTATCATAAACCTACCCTAGAATTACCAACTCTTATTCTTAACAGCTTAGTAAATAATAAAGCATTTTGCTAACGCTGATAAAGGTACAGTTCAAATACGATTTTCGTTGAAAAGTCGATAGCAACAGTAGGTGCATAACATCGTATCGACATGGTTCTTTCCTTTGGTACTAAAATATGCAACTATTTCAGATTCTCGACAAGTTTCGTTTACCTGGCAGCCATCCTTTCCTTTGGAGAAAGCGCACATCATGGTCGGCTTGAGATGCTGTTTTAGTTGCGACTCCATGCACTCCTTGTCAGTCAGGATCCGGAGTAACGCCTTCAGGAGTACTTTCGAAGAAGATTTCTCAACTCCAACTCTTCCCCATCCGACGATAGTTCCGACTTTTGATGAAAAGTCTTGGCCTAATAGGAATCAGAATTCCTCGGTTTTATTCTTATTTTCTACTAATTACCTTACTTTACTACTAAGGCCCGTTCACCAATTTTTAAACAGCCTGTAAACATCGATTGACGGTTATTTTTAAGGAATCCTCATACAAAATATACATAATAATGTCCTCCTAGCCAACAGGGATTAGCCAAATGCGCAGGACATATTATAGTGCACAACTGTGTGCGCAATACACAGGTGCACTCTCTGTTCCTTCACTCTCATAATTCGGTGAGACGGCAGTCCGACATGACCGTAGAGAGATCAGGCGCAGGACCAACGGCTTAACGTGCTTTCCGAGGCACGGGGGTGTTAACACCACCAACTTCCTGACTCCGGAGCTGTGTTTGAGTAATTTCAAGACAGAAAAACCCAAACACTCTCGGCCCGACCCGGGATTCGAACCTCGTGGATAGTACCCAGCGTGCTGACCACTAGACCAACGAGGCAGTCATACATATAAAATAATGCTAAGCCAGCTGATTAAAAATTAAACATATGTTGGTGAACTTCAGGCTAAGGCTTACTTGCATAAGTCCGAATTAGCTAATCCGGACTAGCAAAGGCTGATCTGATTTGAAAGCCCACGCAAGTGGGCCTTAAGAACAAAGGATACATTTTTAAGAAATGTTAAAGATTACCGTAATTAAGGTGATTTATCTAACCATTACCTACAACCAACACATCTTTCTAACCTGTCGTTATGTAAATGATGAATAAACTCTTGGCCTTATGCGCATGAACATCTCAGCATAAAAGGATATAAGTCTGTTGAACAAACTGTTGATCTTATGCTAATAAACCTGGTAATGGAAGGCAAATCGGCACAATAGTAGCTCCGAACTGCACCGGCTGATTCAGGGTAGCAATGGCGATATCGTTTTCATCTCGCACAGCAGTCGAAGTGAAACCCTCGTGTATGACCACGTCAGAAATGTTCCGGTGCGCCACATTCCGAAGATTGTCCATGTTGTCCAGGCCTATCAGAACTTGCATTGTTCTGAAGTTGTCCCTGCAATCATCAAGGTTCTCTGAAAGATACCTACTATTTATATTGCGACACTACTGCTAACTTTCCGCCTTACTAATATTTCTTATAACACTGTTCAACTCTTGGTTAAATAGGGGACGACTATTTTAAATGTCAATAGGTCAATTTAGCAGTCATTAACTCCTACAGCCGTCTTATATATAAACAAATGTTAACAGGTTTTGGTCAGCGCCGCTCCGTTCAAGCTGAATCGGTAATTTTAGACTGTGATCTACCTGAAGGTTGACTGAAAGAAACTCTATGATCATTTTTAATGACTACTGTGAATGGTGTGTAATAAAGAGTACGTTACCTTATGACATACATCGATTAACAAGGATTAGCAGGAATATGGTGTAGGTACAAACTAGAGCTGGTTTGTTGTACGCCATATTCTTGAAGTATTCCTGCTTTCACACTTGGGGGGAGTGTCGTTAGCTGTAGATGTAACTTCACTTACCATTTGAAGCAATGCCCTGCGCTCAGGACATGCTTGTTGGTGATCATGGCTCCACCGCAGTGCATGCGATCGTTTTTCAAGATGGCGACGGTCCACGGGTGGGAGTGGGGTGCGGCGCGACGCCCACCCACAATACGCATGGACACCACCGTGTCCGAGGGCTTCCCACATTCTGGTGAGAGGTTCGATTTAACTATGTACTCCTAATATGATTTAAGGCTCCCTTAGGTAGGTACGATGAAGGCATTACGTATGAAACTTGCATCGGCAGAATAGATTCCGCCTAACATCTGTATCTGGATGGATGCCAGTATGTGCAGGGGTTCCTTCCACATTCTGGCCAATTAGAGATGTTGCTAACGTAACCAATTACTCCAAATGACCGCTTTGATATTCCAACGTCACGAACTAAGAGCTTCTCATCGACATTAAAAATACGCACAGCAAAGATGAGGAACTCACTACACGCGTCAGTGTTTTCAACCGATTACAACCTTCAAAGTCAAAGTGAACAGGCTTCTTCCATACACCTGTTGATTCTGTCTACGCCACGTCTGGCATAGTCTAGAGTAAAGAGCAAAGCCATTTCAAAAAATAGCAGGAACGAGTGTACATAATTACGTACGTGTTAATTTTTGTAGACACACACTTTACATGCTCTGTGGGGTGTGCTCGTTGTATATATTTGAGCGTCAAGCCATGCGCTTGAAGTAAGGACGCTGTTTAAGTATATGCGAGATTGATTGGGAAGCAACGCAAAATGTGGCTTTTTGAATAACTTCAAACTTCAAGTTACCATTATGACAGCAAATCAAGAAATTAGATCAGTCAAATTAATTGATGGTGAATTAGTAAAGCATATTCTAGAAATTGTTATTCTCGAAAAATGTTGATGGTTTTAGGTAATACTCATAGATGGATAGTCATCTTACATAGGGAATTTGTTTGTAGGAAGCAATCTTTGGAACACCGAGCACATAACCTATTTTACGTGCTCAATGCTTTCGAACCACTGAACTCATTTTGAAATTTTAACACGAATCCATTTTTAAAAATTACGTAGTCATAGCACAGCTTACTTATACTTATCACATAATCTTTTCTCGACTACTAAGGCCTATAAGCGTGGCCGTGGCTAAAACGGTGCACTAATTTAAGAAAAAATAATGAATGAAAAGCACGTGGTTGATCGGTTGTCAACTCATTATGGACTCAGTAGCTCTGAAAGTGTGCTCTAATGGGTTTAAAACGCTCGTGCGTAAGGTGGCTTCACTGATGCGTAGGGTGGGGGAAAGTGACAACAGAATCCTAAAGACAGTGGCAGATGATTATGCGCCTATGTTAGGGCTCTAACACACGAGCAGCATTTTGCTGTCGACGTGTGTAACTGCAGCCGACGTTAGGAGTCGGCGGCTAGCTGTCGACATGCTGTCAACGAGCTGTCGACGCGTTGGCGGCTGTCGCCGGCAGATGATCGACGACATCAGCGTCGTCGGCAAGCTGTCGACTGCGGCCACCAACGCGTTAACAGCACGACAACAGCATGTCGACTTAGCTGTCAAGTCGACAACTAGCTGCCGAGTCCTAACGTTTACAGTTAATGCATGCAGACGTGTCGAATGCTTGCCGCAGGCAGGTCGACAGCTAGCTGCCGACTGGTGACGGCGACTGCAGTCGCCTTTGTCGCCGTTGACAACGTGCTGCTCGTGTGTTAGAGCCCTTAAGGCACTTGATCCGGACGATGACCTTAGTCGCAAACAGCACTGGGTCGCGTCCGCAGGAAATGGTACTTAGGTACACACGGCCGCACGTCAGACTACCCCACCTTGAGAACGCCTCTATTCCCTACGTAATAAAAGCTGTTTTCGGAGTGTTAATTGGTAACATGACGTGCTGCCATCTGTACCTACCTGGCACAATCAATTAATATATAAGTACCTACTAACCCCTATTTCTTAAGATGTTTCTGTTATACTAACACCTTAGTAGTCCGAAATAAAAAGATTTGAATTTGAATCCAAGGTCCATTCGAGGCATGACAGAGTTTATGAGGCTACGAAGTCTTACAAAGTCTGTCACCAGGGTTGATGATAACCTATGGGCTAAGAAGAAGAAGGTGGGGTGGGAGGATTGACGAACCACAGTTTGTCCACGTTCAGCTACGACCATTTGGTATCTATAATAATAAAATAAAATATAATAATAAAATTCAGAAAAAAAGCTAAGGATCAAGTTAGTATCAAATTGGTGTTCTTTGTATTTGGCGTCAATAAGTTTTCTTGCACTTCGATTAGAATAGAGAGAGTTGCTGCTACGAGACTGATGACCTCACATGCATAGTAGTTAATTACTTGAGTGTGTCAAGAAGTGAAAAGTAATCGCATCGTTACTTTTACCATAGTACATACTGTACTAATTAAGTTCCATTCAATGTTACTGTAATATGCTGTAGCTCCACAGTCCACGTGTATTAATTGAATGTTCCGTGTAAAACACTTATGGGAACAAATGATAAATTGATTGCTCGCTGCATTATAATAATTGATTCAGTAATGTTTTAATTGTGCGCACTAATAAGTGCGATGAATTAACTTCTTGCTTAATAAGTATTTCGGATTTTATTTTCTAAACTGAAGCAAATTTTTTTTTTTTTTTATTCCGGGTGTGTTTTTACACTAAAACTATAATAATTAAACATGGACGCCACGAAGAACAGGTAGTATCTATTAAGATATCTCGCCGTTTTGTCTTGAAGTTTCCGAGTTTGGTTCCTTTTGATTCAACAAACCGATTCTATAAAAGGCAATTATTCGATCACGAGACCTTATCTATATTATTACTTAATCGGTTAAAAATATCGAGAAGCTAATCGTAAAATACATGTCTTATCCATTGTTAAAATCAAGGAAGCGGTTGTTAGAAAAGGAACTTTTCGTTGTTGTCTTTTAGAGATTGGCCGATAAGTTACTGTTCGAGAATTGTCCATGCCTTTTTATGGTTGCCTGTAATTTCGCTTGACAGTTTATGTTTACGGCAGACAGGTTTGAATACTTTGTCTGGTGAACAATCTACTCTCTTGGTAATATATGTTACATGTACCTATGTTACTTAAAATTAAAAATTATCAAGCCACAAGCACAGATGGAGCAGATGCAGTATCAGGGTGATCCATTAAGTGTTTAAAATTAAATAAATTGTTTCAGTCCAAGCGCCTGCCTATTACTCTACCCCTGTATCCTGTGCCAAGTTGATGGCGTGTGTTCGATCGGTCCTACGACATGGCACATAATAATATAAATAATGAAATGGTAGAAAGTAGGATGAAATCGTCCCGCACAAACAAATGTAACAGGAGTAGCTATTAAACACAATAACAAATGGTGTACTTACGGCATTCTTGTCCGAGCGTCCCTGGCGGCACCTAAAACGATATGTACAATGTCCATACAAGTGTTACGCTTAAGGCCTTATTCAAATTCATGCTTACAAACCTGTGTTACAGCTGCAAGGATGAGTACACTGAGACTTAGCATTCTATCGATGAACAAACACAACGCACTGATCCCTCGAAGCACTCTCACTCACTACCGTATGGAAACGCAGAAATTATCCACGCGATAATGTCCTTGTAAATTTATCACGCTGAACGTTATAAATTTCATCTCGAAATTGGAACTGCCTCTCAAAGAAGGCACCACCGACCGCTAATGGGTAGGTGGCACTAATTTAAAATAATAACCTTATCGAACATCCTTGCCTTTCTCTCGAAAACTTGCAATTAGCACTGAACATAAAAAAACAAAAAAAAAACTCAAATTAAACACCGTAGCATTAACTTGTTACATTTGGACGTTATAAAATCGCATGTTTCCTTCTTATCAGGTGTAATAAATAAAAGTAATTTTCAGTCACATGAACATAAACGCAAATAAGAAAATTCATGGGTATTTGATTTTAAATATCGCCGGTTACGTGAATACCTTATTAAAGTCAAAGTTGGCATAAAATTGCATTTAATTTTTATAATCGATAAATATTACGCAGCCTTTTCAGTTTTGAACCATAAAATCAATGTAAACTTGAATCACATACATACTTTTGTAATAAACTATGTGATTGGACTTAGGTACTTAGGACTACACATTCTAATTATAAATTACACTACAAAAAGTTTGTTTCACACGCAATACGTCCCATCTTGAGTCTGTTGTTTTATCCATGAAATGTATTTTGCCACAATCGTATATACGCCTGTTGGAGAAAAAAAAACAATTCAATTTAGTTTTTTATAAACCGAGTCAAGAATTGGCCTGATTTTCATACAAACGAATTAAAAGTTGCGTATAGTATCACAAAAAAATACATGTTAATGTATCAAAATTTTTAAATAAATAAATATTTTCAACAAACACACTAATTACTTAGCCCCAAACTAAGCTTGAGCTTGTGCTGTGGCGACTAGGATAACGGATAGACATACTTATATACGTTTATACATCCATGACTTAAGTACAAATACTCGTGCTCATCACACAAACATTTCCTCCTTGCGCGATTCGAACCCGCCTCTGGTTTTGTAGTCCGGAGCGCGAATCACCACGCCAAGATCATTAATTTATGTCTATATTTTAGTCACACTGAATTGACTTTTTTACCTGGATAATCCGGCATCGCACAATCGATTCCCCATGAGACGACACCTGAAATAAAACCACAAGAATGAATTTGCCCAAACCACATTTCCAACATAATTTGATAAATTTCCACACATATCCATGAATCTGAAGGACACTTTAGGTCATAACTTTAGTCATTCGGAAAAAAGACGAAAATGGATACATAAAGACTTATTATTCTTTATTATTATGATAAACACTATACAATCAAACTTACCAACTTGATACCATTTCTTATTGTTGGTCTTTTTATTTGTTGAGAAAAGAGGCCCTCCGCTATCACCCTGCAAAATCATGAAAGATACATTTTGCTGCTGAGAAATTGGTCTGACTCTGTGGTCTGACGTATTATTCTGTACCTTTTCGCCTAGGCCTAGTGTCGATACAATAATACCAAAGAAAAAAGAGATTTGTAAGTCCGTACAGACTAGAGTACGTACTTTAAGAATTACCTAATTTTTTCTTTCACTTAAGGCGAGCACATACACCATTTAGCCTTTATGAACCGCTGGGGGTTATCAGACTACGCGTTATTCAGACAGTCTTACTGAGACAGTCTATTTCCCATCTCGCTTTTTTTTACTGTGAAAGACACAGACAGTCAGCCTTAAGAGTAAGCCTGTAAGTCTAGACAGACTTACAGGATACCGCGTAGTCTAATAACTCCTTAACTAAATAATGATAATAAATTGTTTGAACAAACACACCAATTACCTAGCCCCAAACTAAGCGTGAGCTTGTGCTATGGTGACTAGGATAACGGATAGACATACTTATATTTATAAATATAAACTATTTATAATAAATGACTGGATATCGTGTTAGGAGCTTTGCGCAAGCGCAGCTTGAGGTACTACATAATATAAAACAAAGTCTCCGTGAGCCCTTGGATGAATTAACTACTGTATACGCATATTAAACGCAAAAGAAAATGTATAGGAACATCTTAGGCCAACTTTTGAGGGGCGGGGAAAATCGTCTCGTCAATTTTGTGACAACTCATCCTCCTAGCGTTATCCCGGTTGTGCACTCGCAAGCGAGTGCCCAGGATGTGGCAGATCAGGTTTTTACAGTGGAGCGACTGCCATCTGACCTCCGTGACCCTGGTAACAGAGGAACCTGACCAGTTTTGGATCATGGTTACACACGCAGTCGTCTAAATGTGCAGGTTTCCTCACGATGTTTTCCCTCACCGTAAGAGCATCGGTTAGTGAAACGACTAATGTACATAACTCAGAAAATGTCATTGGTACATGGCGGCATGTGGGATCGAACCGGTCCCTCCCGCATGAGAGGCAACCCGCTAGCCGCTGCGCCACCGACGTTCCTCAATTTTGTGACAACTATTGATCTCAAAAACTACTAAACAGATTTTATTCGGTTTTTTATTTATCAACATAGTGATTCCTGACATACCCAGGATCTATTATTCGTTTACCTGACATGCATCCTTTCCTAGGCTGTACGCGCACATCATGGTATCCGGGACAAGATTGTCCCGGTATATCGAAGACTTCCGACACTTTTCGGTATCCACGATTTGTACTTTGGTCTCGAGCAGATATCTCGACGAGGTCAACGCCCCTTGCCTGGTCTTGCCCCATCCAGCAACTGTTAGTGGAACCTTGTGGAAGTCCATATCTGCACATAGGATAAAACAAACTAAGAAACATATCCGTGAGAGTTTTTTGGTAATGATAATAATTTATGTAAATAGTGATGTCCTCCCAGCCGAATTTCGACTACAGCGGTCTATCTCCACAGAGATTAGCCAACTCCGCGGGATATATTATAGTGTACAAGTGTGTGCGCTATACACAGGTGCACTCTCTGTTCCTTCACTCTCATAATTTGGTTAGACGGCAGTAAGATTCGAACCCGGAACCTCGTGGATAGTACCCAGCGTGAAGTGATCAGCACTAGACCAACGAGGCAGTCATGTAAATGTAAATAGTACTTAGTATATCAGTTCAGTCTAATCGATCAGCTATTGCACCTGAAAATACACATGAGGCCAAGGAATACACAGCTATACGATGTTACATGATCCTATGATACCTAATGATCCCATTAATAGGCTGTGATATGTAACAACTGGTAGACGTTGATTCTCACCTTCAGTCGGCAAGCATATCGGTCGGACCTTCTCAGAGAACTTGAGTTTCTTGTTCAGCGTCAACACTGCGAGGTCGTTGATGTCCCGAACAGCGTTCGACGTGAAGCGAGGGTGCTTCACGCCGTTCGTCACGCGAAGAGTGGTGAAGGTGTTGGCCAGACGGTCGTGCATGCCCACGTACACGGCTAAATCGTTGTAGTGGACGCTGGAAATTAAGTTTTTTTAAAAAAGGCCGTAGGTAGTAGGGCCCCAAATAATAGGATGTAACAAGCACTTTAACTTTGCCATCCAAAAGAATCAGTTCCCTCGATAGGCTAGAAATGAGTTCCGTCTTGTTTATGTGTACCTAGATAATAAATTGTTTCAAAACCTAAGCTTTAATTTGTATTTGGTGACTAGAGTTACGAATGTTTATTAAAAAGTGTATGTCTATCACACAAACAGTGGGCTTTGAATCGCAGCCTTGCATTGAAATCCGAAACGACCACTACACTAGACGGTCGTCGAATCGAATATTTATTAATTATTATCTCAATGGATCCTGTAGTTTAGTTTTCAAGTGAAATGTTCATAAATTGCACAAACAAACACAGGTGCACTCTATGTTTCTCTACTCTCACTTTTGGTGAGATGGCAGTCTGACATGACTGGAGAGCGATCCGGCGAAGGACAGGACCAACGGCTTAACGCGTGCTTTCCAAGGCACAGGGGGTTTTACTAACATCTTAAACTTCCTAAATCCGGAGCTGTGTTTAAGCTATTTCCAGGCAGAAAAACCTAGAAACATAAGAAGTAGGTAGCAACGAACCCAAACGTGATGCAGTGTCCAGCAGTGAGAATATGCATGTCAGTGATGATGGCCCCTCCGCAGTGCAGCTTGGGGCCCAGCATTAGTGAGACCAGCCAGGGGTACTCATGTGGCTGGACTGTGGTACCTCCCACAATGCGTCTGTTACTGCCGGCTATACCACATTCTGTACATAGTAAACATAAAGTAAGTACACTGATTATAACACGTATTTGTATAAGTGCGGAAGTATTGTATTTGAACTGGACTGGAATCAGAGACAAGTTTTGAGTTTTAAGTTTAGCAAAGGAGGTATTATAAAGACAAGCAAGTAAAAGACAAAGGTACACTTTGTTTTTTCGTACAAATCAGTAACAAAGTATTACAAAATAAATTGGAAGAAAAGTTAACTTTACCCTGGACTATAAATTAAATTACTTACCACATGAGGTATTTACTTTCTGTCCGTCTACCTTTATCAACAAAATAATAATAAGATCTAGTTATTAATCAATTTATAATCTTATAGACTACCTACATAGTGCCTGTTTATGCATAATCAAGTTGTTAGTGTAACTGTCTTATCCTTTAAGGGGGTGAATACCTATGACCGGTCCTTTATACAAATAATTCTGCTAATTTAAAAAAAAATGGTTCATGGTATAATTGTTGGTATCGATAGCCATTCATTCACCCCCTTGAATGATAACACTGTAACACTAAGATTAAAATTAACTGACAGACTGTTAAACTTACCAGTGAGTTTATAAAATAAAGTGCGACCCATAGTTGTATCATTTTATAACAGACGTACAAAGAATTGGCCACATTGACAGAATTGCCACCATCGTCAGCATTACTGAAATGGTCTCTTGGCCAATCAATTTAAGATCAAAAACGCGAATTTTAATTAAATTTTCTGCCCAATATGTAAAACCACTCGTGCATATTTTATGTTTCCGTTTCAATATTTTTCATTTTCAACTCGTAAACAAAACATTATGTAGGTACGAAATTATTGTGCTGGCGCGGGCACGACGCAATGTGTAAAAAATGAGTGTGACTTCCAGGATTACTTTATTATTTATTGAATGAATCGATATTCCTTTACTGTGTGTGTACACCAACCGACACGACAGACAGATAGTAGACAGCTGCATCAAAGTAAAAATTAACGAAAGACGTAATCTACCTAGGTTCTTATGTAGGTACTTACTTTTATAATAAGTAATAATGCCTAGTTCCTACCTTCGTGTTTTTATTTTGCTCAAGCATGCATTTTGTTAGTCATTCGCATGTGTTAAGAATGACCTATCGATTGGTATTAATATCATAAGATTTCTCTCCATAGTATCGTGTATGAAACAAAATGTAAAAATTGTTTCAACTCCCCTCGGTCTCCCCTACAACTTTTAGTACAAAAGATGAACAATTCATAGATTTAACCCCACCAGAAATACTAAATGCAGCACAAAATGCAAACAAAAGCCTGCAATACCTGCAAAATCTAGCGAAAACCAACAATCCAATATCAAATTTAACGAATTATACAATACTAGCAGTACACCGCGACTTTGCCCGCGCCAAAAGTCGAATTTTCCATACAAACTTTTATCCCCCATTTCACCCCCCAAATGATTTTATATCGCGACAAAAAGTAGCCTATATCCTTTCCAGGGTTTTAAAATATCTCATTACCAAATTTCATTAGAATTGGTCCCGTCGCAACTTTGCAACTTTACTTGTTTCTTAATATACTAATAACAACTAGCTGTTGCCCGCGACTTCGTACGCGTGGACTCGATGATACAAAATATATATTTTATACTCCCATCGCCATCCAGCTATCAAGATCTCTTAGTCCACTATGTCGTAAGGAGAAGGGAGGAATGAAAAATCAAGGTCAATAGTCACTCTTTTTTAGATAGGTTACTATCACCTCGCCATGCTCCTCTGCTAAGAAACTTTAGCATGGCAGTAACACCGACTCCAAAACTAAATTTTGTCGTATATCTTTCTTAGTAAAAGTGTAAAGGATTTTTTTTTTAACTTTTTTGTTTACTTTATTGAAGGCAGTTTAATTCGTTTGTAAAAAAGATATAGGTAACCTTAGCTTTAATGATCAGAAAAAAGTCAGACTCAAACCGTCCTACCGCAATAGATTATTGCAGCTTAGCATTTATTTGTGTCCCTAGCCTACTCACAGGTCGGTTTGTAAGTTCCTACTATCATAAAGTTATTATTATTATTAGGAGCCTGTCGTGTCCCACTGCAGGGCAAAGGCCTCCCTACCCTTTCTTCTATAACGTAAAGTAAGTATGAAATATGGTTCTTCTGGAATTAAAGTCTTTTTCCTTGAGAAGAAACTTTTATTGTAAGTATAATGAAGTAGTTTGAAAAAATATAATTTGACGAAATCTGTTGATTCGTTTCTATAGCAACTGAAGTCTTTTGCGCGCAGCCGCGGCGACGCCAGCGCCAGCGGCATTATCGGGAACAACTGCGACTGCGTTGTGACCATTCTCCCCCCCCTTGAACGAACTAAGTGCTTTCAAGGAGCTCTTGGGATTCTCCGATCAGAGGGCATAGTTTTGAAAGTGCCCTTCGCAATACACCCTTTTTAGTTGTTACATCTACTACCCTGGTGATGCCGTCTGCTCCAGGGTAAAGCTTTGTGACTCGTCCCATTATCCACTGCAGCGGCGGCAACTGGTCATCCTTAACCAGCACAATGTCGTCGATCTTAATGAGATGACCCTTTGTACGCCACTTCCCTCGCTGTTGTAAATTCGAGAGTACTTCTTGTGTCCATCTCTTCCAAAATTGTAACCGCAGCCTTTCCAACAACTGGTACCGATTGATGCTGGGTATTCCGGTAGTTAGGTTGGGATTAGGCAACGCCGTTAGCGGGCGCCCAATAAGGAAATGCCCAGGGGTGAGAGGTGCTAAATCGGACGGATCAGGTGACAAGCATGAGATGGGACGAGAATTTAAAATGGCCTCAATTTGGGCAAACAATGTAGACAATTCTTCGAACGTGAGGCTAGTGTTGCCAATAATACGTTTTAAATGGAATTTTGCCGCTTTAACGTTCGACTCCCAAATTCCGCCGAAGTTGGGGCTATAGGGAGGACTAAACTTAAAGCTAATTCCTTCACTAGACGCGAACGCGACAGATTGATCACATTTTTTAATTAATCTGGCTAATTCGTTACTTGCTCCTACAAAGTTCTTTCCATTATCACAGTAAATAACACGAGGTTTTCCACGATGAGCGATAAATCTTCGCAAGCATAAGATAAAAGCATTAGTGATCAGGTCACTTACAACCTCTAAATGAACTGCTTTAGTACACAAACAAATGAATATACATAAGTAACATTTTGTAGTTCGTGCACCACGACCTTTTTTATTTGAAATTAAGAACGGACCAGCAAAATCGGTTCCACACGCTTCGAAAGGTGGCGCTGGGCTAACGCGTAAATGTGGCAAGTTACCCATTAGCGGTTGCATCGTTTTCGCCTTAAACCTTTTACACGTTAAACATTTAAACACTGTTGATGAACTAAGTGTTCTGCCACCTATAGGCCAAAAATTTTCACGAATGGAACTTAACAATTGTTGTGGCCCACAATGAAGTAAACGAAGATGTTCCCTTTCGAACAAAAGTTTAGTTAATATATGTTTTGAATCCAACAACATTGGGTGAATTTTATTAAACGAGCAATGTGGTGCATTTTGAATACGACCTCCTACTCGAAGGATACCATGGTCATCTAGAAACGGAGTTAGAGACAAAATGTTAGATTTTAAACTAACTGACTTTGTTGTTGACAGTGAGTGTATGTCTGTAAGAAAGGAATCAATTTGAGATTGTTTTACAAGAACAACTAACGATGCGTATAATTCATCGGCGGTAAGTACGTTCTTCAATTTATTTTTCTTGTTTTCTTTACAGTTTTTTATGAATCTTAAAACATATGCTATAATCTTCTGTAACTTTGTAAACTTTGAAAATCTTTCGAAAGGCACGATATTTTCATGACTTTGTAATTTAAGACAAAATTTTGTTTCAGGTAATTCGACGTGAGCAGGGTTGTAAGGGGGCCAATACTCTTGGGGCTTCGCTAAAAAATTAGGACCATGCCACCAGAGGGCATTGTCATGAAGCTGCTGTGGCGTGACACCACGAGAAGCCAAATCTGCTGGATTGACACTGGTGGGTATATGACGCCAAGATAATGGATCAGTTAATTGGCGAACTTCCTGAATTCTGTTACAAACAAATGTTTGAAGCGTTTTAGGTTCAGTCTTCAACCATCCCAACACAATTGTCGAATCTGACCAAAAAACAGATGTAGAAACTGCGATTTTTTGCGACTCTACAACTTTAGAATAAAGTCTTGCACCTAACAATGCTCCTAACAACTCTAGTCTTGGAACAGTCATTTGTGGTTTTAATGGTGCTACTTTAGATTTCGCACAAAGCAAATGAACTTTGCCATTCGATTTCATATAAATACAAGCAGCATATGCCTTTTGGGATGCATCTGTGAAGCAATGAATTTCAATATCATGTGAATTAGGCGTAAGAACACAACGAGGTATCTGGATATTTGACAAATAAGACAAGTTACCAAAAAATGATTCCCACAAAGTTTTTATTTCTCCTGGAATAGGATCATCCCAATCCAATTTCAAGGACCATAAATCTTGCAAAATAATTTTTGATGTAATAGTACATGCCGACAACAACCCAAGCGGGTCAAACAATTTACTGGATGTAGACAAAATATTTCGCTTGGTCGTCTTAGTCGGTAAATTAGATTGTGTTGAAAAATGAAGCAAATCACTCTTAGGAGACCATTTCAAACCCAGAACAGTTGAGTCTTTCGAAAACTCCTGAGCTTGATTCTCAATAGAAAATTCATCAAAAATTTCTGGAACATTAGTTCGAAATTTTCTTAATGGAAAACAGCCTTTATTCAGCGTTTCAATTACACCCTTTATGATGGTTTTTAATTCATCTTTGGAACTACACCCTGTATTTAAATCATCGACATAAAAATCACTATGTATGATGTCGGCAATTTTTTCATCAGGACATTCATTAGCAAGTTGAACTAAACAACGTGTGCTCAAAAAAGGAGCCGCTGCAGTTCCATAAGTAACCGTATTCAATTGAAGAACCTTTAACGGCTGTGACTCCTCTTCGCGCCATAAAATCATTTGCAAGTGACGCTGAGACTCATCAACCACGATTTGTCTATACATTTTTTCGATATCCCCAGTGACGACATAAATGTTTTGACGGAACCTTAAAAGAATGGAGAACAAATCATCTTGGACTCTTGGGCCTACAAGCATGATGTCATTAAGTGATTTTCCAGAAGACGTCTTAAATGAAGCGTTGAATACAACTCTTAGTTTGGTAGTTTCACTTTGTTCGCGTATGACCGCATGATGTGGTATAAAATAACCAAAATAAGGACGAGACACCTCAGACAAGTGCCCCAGCTCCTCGTATTCTTTTAAAAAGTCAGAGTAACCACGTTTCATGTTATTTTTAGTTAAACGTTTCTCTAAGCCGAAAAATTTTTTACGAACAATAGAATAGGACTCGCCTAGTGCTGATTCAAGATTTTCACGTAGTGGAAGTTTCACACAAAATCTTCCATTTGGCAGCCGCTTATGATTTTCAACAAAGTGAGCTTCACACTCTTCCTCGTCTTTAGACAACAATTTGAATGATTGTGGAAGCTCTTCAATATCCCAAAACTTAGCGAGAGAGTCTCTTATTTCCTGAGAAAAGTTGCATTTGACCTTAGGACTGGACCCTTAATTAGTTTTAGCAAATCTCGTTTCAATAGGACCAGCAACAAGCCAGCCAAACTGAGATTCTTGCAATGTTGGTTGATTCTGATTCAACTTTATTTGATTGGACAAAACAATGTCCCAAAACACGTCCGCTCCTAACAAGATATGAATCTCTGACGGTTTGAAGAACGTAGAATCCGCGAGCTGAATGTGAGACGGGAAATTAAGTTTGGATACATCGACAGGGACGTTTGGCATATTACTAGTAACTTGAGGAACTACCAAGCAACTGACTTTTATAGAAAAATCATTAACACGAGACTTAACTTGAAGATCACAAGTTTTCACTATATTTGTGACTGTATTATTAACGCCTATAACTGTGATAGGATTGACTCGAGAACTCATCAAATTCAATTTATTTTGCATTGTTTCAGCAATGAAAGACGACTGACTTCCACTGTCGAGTAAAGCCTTAGCAGGAACCGATTTATTTGTGTTGATGTCGACTAAGATGACTTCAGCAGTGCACAACAAAACTTGACGCGGCACCATAGCAGACATCGCTAAAGTTGAAGACGATGCCTGATTTGTAGAAGTAGACGACGAAGGGACGTTAGATGAAGTGTTATTATGTCCGCTATTATCCTCATCACTTTTTTGATGCAATAACGAATTATGTCTCTTCTTACAGGTTTTACATGAACCCAGACGACACTGAGCAACACTATGACCAGTGCGAAGACAGTTAGGACACACTCTAGTCTTGTTTACAAAAGCGATTCTATCCTTTACGGACATGTTGTGAAATAAGTCGCATTGATGAAGGAGATGATTTTGATTACATGACACACATTTTTTGAAAGTTGAATTGTTATTATCGTTATTGGTGTTAAGAAACGACTTAGTAGACTTACTCATGTTTAGATCCTTATTGGATTTTGCTGACGAATCATATCGACTGTACTGCATGGTTTCAAGCACGTCAGCTTGACCACGAAGGAATTCGAAGAAATCCGTGAGTTTAGGTGACACATCTAAGTTATTCCTATGTTCTTCCCATTTTTGACACGTAGCGCTATCTAGTTTTGAAGACATAATGTAAATGATGATTGAATGCCAGTGTTGCACTGACTCACCCAACTCTTCGAGCGCCCGTAAGTTTTTAGAATAATAGTCAATTAAGTATCTGATGGACTTAAACGATTCCTTGGATACGGCTTCAAAATTAAATAACGCTTTTGTATGATTATTTATGAGAATTCTTTTATTATTGAAACGATCACATAACATTGACCAAGCTATCTCATAGTTGGACGAGGTGAAACTAATGGACTTAATCACGACAGAAGCGCCACCTTCCAATGAGTTACGAAGATAATGAAACTTACTTATTGCTGGCAAAGATTCATTGCTGTGTATCAGGGATTCAAACGTATCTCTAAACTCTAACCATTTTAAATGGTTACCATCGAATGTTGGTAAGTTTATAGTCGGCAATCTTACGACATTCAATTGCTTAGGACTATGATATGACATTGCGCTATGACAAGAACCTGCGTCACTGTCCTTTGGAGAACTAGATTTTTTAACATAATTTTCAATCATGTTTTGTGCAACGGCTATAAGTTTGCAAAATCTAGTTTCAATTAAGTCGCGTTCTTCGCTTTGTGCATCTATATCTGTTATCAACCGTTCGATTTTGCTCTGAACATTGTCAAAGACAGTAAACAATTCTTGTACGCGAGTCAATTTTATTTGCAGTTCATTAATCGCGATACTATCAAAACTCTTAGGATCAAGTTTGTCGACATATTTTTGAAAGTTTGTAAGGCGAGCTTTTATAGTACCACGTTCATGATTTAGCTCTTTAAGTTCACTTGGCTCGGATTCGGCCATTATTGCTGTTAACACAAAGAAAATAATAGGAGCCAGTACCGAATAACACTGAATATCAATATAAATAAAAGGAAACGTTTATCTGACCGTGCAGTCCGCTCGCAACTCACTGCGAAGCGGAAAAGTATTGCTGCCAATCGAACGCGTTGCGTCTGTATTTCGGCGATGAACTTTCTCACTTGAACTCGACGGAATCAAGAAGTCAAACGTTATAACGACAACCTGAAAAGTATACAGACAAGAGTTAGACATCTGGATGTACAATTAAAGAATGCTAGGAACATTAATGTTATAATAGGAACGTGAATGTTTTAATAGGAATGTGAATGTTATGAATGTGAATGATAGGTAGGTAGGCAACTGCAAGAAAGGGAGTAAGGTTTGGAGATATTGAATCAGTTAGAGGAGTATGAACTATGAAGCTAGCCACCCTAATCCGGCACCGACACACCACGACCCTGGCACCTCACTCGACACCCAACCTTTACCACAGCATATTCAATCACGTCGACAGGTCACCAATGGTTCTTCTGGAATTAAAGTCTTTTTCCTTGAGAAGAAACTTTTATTGTAAGTATAATGAAGTAGTTTGAAAAAATATAATTTGACGAAATCTGTTGATTCGTTTCTATAGCAACTGAAGTCTTTTGCGCGCAGCCGCGGCGACGCCAGCGCCAGCGGCATTATCGGGAACAACTGCGACTGCGTTGTGACCAAATACTATTTTTATATTCGTAGTTCAATTTCCGTTAGTATAAAAAATAGTGCCAACTGCCAATTGACTTTGATCTTTCATTAATAATACAGTGATTCAACAAAATTTCGACAAACTGTCTGTGGTGAAAGTATCCACGAACTACTTAGCGTTAAGGTCAGCACCATCAACTCCTGAATGTAAACGATATACTTATACCTAAATTAATGCTGAAGCATATATGGTAAACATGCCTATAAAATCTGAAGGATTCTCTCGATTTCTTTAGGTTTCCTTCACCAGATCGTAACTTGGAGACAGTAGGATTACCTTGGGAGTTTGAAAATCAGTCTAAAGTAATTTAGCATATCAATTGCTCCAGACCTTCAATTTGTGTTGGTCAATAGAAATGCTCATCACGCTGAACAATGTTCCCTAAAGCGCTCTATTTATATCTCTTGTAGTTGAGCTGAGCTGCTAGGGTTCTATATCAGTTGCTCCAGACCTTCAATTTGTGTACGTCAATAGAAAGTGCTCATCACGCTGAACAATGTTCCCTTAAACGCTCTATTCATATCTCTTATAGTTGAGCTGAGCTGCTAGGGTTCTATACCAATTGCTCCAGACCTTCAATTTGTGTACATCAATAGAAAGTGCTCATCACGCTGAACAATGTTCTCTAAGGTGCTCTATTCATATCTTTTATTCTTAGGCTGAGCTGCTAGGGTTCCATATCAGTTGCTCCAGACCTTCAATTTGTGTACGTCAATAGGAAGTGCTCATCACGTCACGTTAGTCACATCATCTAAATAACTTTTTTTAAGGCGCTGCTTTCATATCTCTCTTAGTTTAAGTGTACTGCTAAGGTTCCACATCAGGTACTCCAATTTTCAAAATAAATTATAGCCTAGTATTTGCTCAGACTCAATAGCTACACAATAAAAAAAGTTTCATTCAAATCCGTTAAGTAGTTCCGGAGATTAGCGTATACTAACAGAAAAAAAAATAAAAGTTGTAGATTCTTATTCTGTTACTATTTTAACATCACCCTTAATTAGTTTTTGGTAAAAATACTCAATGTACAGACGCATCGATTTTACAGTTTTATTAATATAGATTTTATTAATATAGATGAGTTCTTTTTGATGTCCTTTATCTTGACTAACACATTCGAATCACGGTCAAAAACATGTTACAAACCCTCATCACAGATTATATAATAGTAATACCTACTAATTGAATTGACCGATTTTAAAATAGTTTCTTGGGCGGATATCCTGATTTTGAATAGTCAAATAGAAAAACTTGTTGCATTGAAGCAGAACAACAAAATGTCAAGTTATTTTATACATAAACTTGGGACATTTTCCTGTAAGTAATCATCATCATCCTAGCGTTATCCCGGTTGTGCACTCGCACGCGAGGGCTCAGGGTCCGCTTTGGACCACGATCCAGGATGTGGCAGATCAGGTAATTACGGTAGAGCGACTGCCATCTGACCTCCATGACCCTGTAAACAGGGGAACCTGACCATGTTTGGATCATGGTTACACATTCAGTCGCCTGAAATTGCTGGTTTCCTCACAATGTTTACCTTCACACCGTAAGAGCATCGGTTAGTGAAAAAACTAATGTAGGAAATATTTGTAAAAATACGAGTATTTCTATTGGATACATGCGGGTACATTCCTCAAGTATTGATGAAATCGAACGCTGGCTCACTGGCGTAGCAAGCACTTACAAAAATTCAGCTCAGTAGCTCAGTTGGTAAGAGCACTCGCGCGGATAGCGAAGGGACGTGGGTTCGAGTCCCACCGGATGACACAGTCGATTAATTTTTGTGAGCGAAATTTAATTAAATTTTGTAAAATTTTGCAAAATAATTGCTTAAGTTATAATAATAATTATAAACTAATGTAGGTACATACGTAACTAAGAAAAAGTAATTGGTACATGGCGGCACGCACAACAATGACCAAGAAAAACTAATTTAGGAAATTAAGAAACGAAGCCCTTCCATCACGGGTCGTTACCCGCCAAAAACTCTCCACCGTACTGACCGTACCAACCCACTTGACTGACCTCTATCTATACCATTGATTTATTATATATAGGGATATCTCATCACAATGACAACTATGGCAGTATGGCACATGCTCTAATCGGTCGGATCGCCATTTTAGTACCTATCTGATACTAATCTGTGATAAATCAAAGTCAAAGGCGTACCCATTAATATTTTCCAACAAATTGTGTTATTAAACTAACAAATGGAAAAGAAACTAATATGATTATTTACTTTTAGAAAACTGTGATGTAATATAGGTACAGATTACTTATCATACATGAAAGCGCACCTGGGTTTTGCTACCTTCCTGACTCCTCAAGGAGCTGCTAAGGTGAAGCAACCAGTAGGATTACCTTAGGCCTATATTGGTTGGACGAACTGGGTCCATATCGCTCAGTAGAGCAGTGAAACACAGTAAGTATTGAAGCATTTAAGCAGACCTGCAACATTTTGTCATAGAGTGTTTTCTTTGGTATTTGAAAATTTGGTAGTAACTAAACCAACTATACCTACATACTTAGACGTTTAAGTATGCACAGAAAGAAAATACATATTAGTTTATTAAATAATAATATGTGTTTACATTGTATTTCAGGATTTAATTTTGGAAGGAACAGAACAAAATTGGATTCAAATGTAAGGAAAAGTTTATTTCACAGAATACTTGTAGTAGTACCAACATGAATCACTTTGATAGTCATTGTGAATAATTTTTGATCCCTTCAAGCTTGTGATATTTTAGTAAATATGCAGGTTCTATTGACATGTTCATTTGATTGTTCATAATTATTATGATTTAATTGCTTTCAACATTTTCCACCTTTAATAGATACCTTGAGTCACCTGTAACAAAATCAAAAGATATCATGAAAAACATAGTATTAAAGAGTATGTATTATTTTTCAGAAAATGTCATCGCAGTCAACGTTGACTTGTAAGAAGCAGTGGAGACTATGGTGATAAGACTTATCGTATTAAAATTTTAAGAAAAGGTTTATCGTTTGTAATACCTTATTATTATTCTATAAAATTACATATTATTGTTTATTTGACTAATGATTTTTCTACTTCAATTAATTTTACTTTTATCCACCTTTATGTATAATAAGGTATATAAGTATATGGCACGTAGGTAAAAGTAGGCTCACCATAAGTTATTCAAAAGCAAGTTACGCGCAGATATTGACTGGAATACTTTTTAGTGCACAAAGCTACATTAAGGAAGTTTACATATCTAAGATATTTTAGTGTGCAAGTTTTCACTATTTATTTCACCGATTTACATACACTTAATATATGCTTTCTACTACTGGTCCTAGACTGTAGACACTGCTTACAGTAGTTTGGGCTTAGCACAGAGAGCGGTGTTGTCCAATTTGCTGTTGTTTTTATGGTTCAAAAGGAGGCAACATAGGTAGACCCTAAGAATCAAAAATAATGATTACCTAACCTATCCTACCTATGTAAAATAACATACATTATAAAAGGTTAGGTTCTGTTTTCAATACAGTATTGTAAGTTTATAAAACACAACAATAACAGCTATTCTTAGCTTTTGTGTAGGTGAAGAGCTCTTTGTGATAAATTATTTACGTAAGTGTTTATATTGGAGATCTCACCTTCAAATAGGCTAGATTCTATAAGCCTTCTAGCCGCTAGAAGGCTTATAGACTCTAGCTGGGGCCAAGCTAAGCCTGTCAATGATGTGAAATATCAGTATACATGGGCTTAAATATTCGCCAAAGCGACTGAAATACACTCTCAGAAATCGACTTGATCGCAAATATCACCGATGCGTTTCTGTCGTATTTCTTACACTGGTCGTTCGTCAGATGCGTTTAACACAAAATATATAATGGTATTATGGTACGGACATATTTTTCGCATTTTACACAGTTTTTCACCGACTTTAATCAAGTTTTTTCCTTTGTCGTTAGCACCAAGTGACCACGATAATATGTCATGCGAAAATGTCAAAAATAGATTAAAATAGACAAATAAAAGAGACTCATGTTAGAGTGTGTAGACAATTTTATCGTTTTCTATCGTTATTTCGTATTTTGACAGTTAGACATGACATAAATAGCATGACATGTTAGCAGCGGTAGACTAATGATATAACGCTGTCAAAATACGATAAACGGCCGCGATAATGATATGTTGTTTGGCTCATGCTAGGGCCAGTGGTCGATCAAATTTTTGGGTGTAAAATTTACTTTTTTCGTTTTTTTAGCACAGAAATACAAAGACTGAACTTAAAATTAGTCTTAGTATTAGGACCCATTGAAATCGACCCCGATATCTTAGTTTTACTTTTATTTGACTATAGTCATATTTAATTTACTCGAACTCAATTTCTGAACGTAGCAAAATTGACGTATAGTGATTACGCGACCAAGTCAAAACAGTACCCTTACAAATGTCATCGTCTATTCTTTCTCACTTACACGCTCTGTGCATGCTCAGTGCCATCTCACAATCACGGCTCCAGGCGCTCCAGTAGAGACTTTTTAATTTAGAAGTATGCTGTATACTGTTTTCTTTTCTTCGCCTTCGCCTTCCCAACCATCGGTCGTTCACTTGTTTTTTGACCTACTTTGTAGTTTTGTACATTTTGTTCTAATTTTACATTAATCCTTACCAAATGTAGTGCATTAAAATTACATGTTTAAAATTAAATTAAACAAAACAACCAAAAATGCCTAGCATGAGGAAATATCGACGAGACACTAGCGAAGTCAGCTGTTGTTTGAAATATGTTATTTTTGGAGTAAATGTTTTGTTCTGGGTAAGTTTTTATGTTTTGTTAGTTGAAAACACCTGATCGACATTCGTCGACTGTTTCATTTAACTGTCCATCCATTAAGGATGCTCATGACACTGACGCAATGCAAGGTTGCTGAGCATGAGAAACATTCACTAAATTAAAACTACTTTTAGCTGGTCCTATATCATACACACACATTACACTGCAGATAGTATTAGCAACGTTTTTGATTAATTTTCATACATTTTTGAGACCTGTTTCCATCTTGTTCCTTCAATAAACTTTAGTGAAACTCTAACAATGAAGTGTCATTGGCTTACAGCTTATCTGGATAGTAAAACAGAAACTCTTACTATGAGTTGGTATTAATATAAATCAGTTTATAGTAAAAACAAAAGCTTAAAAGTGATTCTTTTTGGGTTTTTTGTCATTATTATTACTTGAGGTAAAACAAAGGAAACAAGGAATTCTGAATTGTTGTTAATTCAACCATTTGACTTATTTTAAGTTTTGGAAAATTAATTCAAAACAGGCATCAAAGGCAAGTAATAAATATGTTTTCAAAAGAGATAGATAGATAGATAACTCTTTATTGCACACCTTAACAGAAAAATACAGTAAGTACAATGATTTACACAGAAAAAATTACAATGTAGGCAGTCTTATTGATGATGATGATGAGATGTAAGTCTAAATAAGAGGATTGCAACCCCTTGAGAACCATAAGACCGCCTGCGGTGATATAACAATTAATTTTCTATAGTGTCTGAAAATGATTTCTAAAGTATTAAGACTCCTTTTATAGTGTACATCACAAACATTGCGCTGGTCCAAGAATAAGTACCTAGCTAAAACAATTTATGTTGTGAAAGTCAGAAACAACTGTACTGTAACTGTGTGTATTGGAATAGTAGTTACAAAAACAGTTTTCTGAGAATCCCTGAAACAAAACAATTTACACAGAAAGTTGTATAATGTAGGCAGTATGATTGCTACTGTTGTTATTTGGAATATACCTATGGATGTTTTATAACTAGGTTACTGGTAAATTTGATAAGGTAATTAGTTAGCCTATGAACTCAAAAGAGATAATAAAACTACAATAACACTTATTGTACTCAAACAGTATGAATACCAAAGTGCCCACTTATTAAAAGCACACTCAACAGTAAATACAGATCATACCGATTCGTAGCATGCTTATAACATGTGATTAAAAAAATGTCTGTGTCTTTTGCAAAGAGTTGTACTTTACTTAGTCAATTTTATTTTCAGTTTCTTGGGTTGATTGTGCTGGCGGTGGGAGTGTGGGCATGGACTGAAAAGGATACATTCAACAATTTGTCTCAGCTCACCAATATAGCACTGGATCCAGCATTTATCCTGATATGTGTTGGTAAGTTTAGATTGGCAACAACTTTTTCTAACTACTTGTTAGTAAATTGATATAGATAAAATTGCATTGAAGGGATTTTTCTATTTTCAGATAAGAAATATTATTCAAATAAAATTCAATACAATAGATTTTAAAATGTCAGCATCTTTTTTGTTACACTTAATTGAATCACATTTGAAATGTGTATAGTTTTATTATACCAGTAACTTTTTATCCAACAAATTAACCCTCCGCTATGGTAACAAGCAGCCCACAAACAGTCTTATTAACTACTTTAATATATAAAACTTTGTGATTATGTTGTCATTATTATTTTTTGTGTTTTTGATTGTGATAATGTAAAATCCTAGCCAAGTATTATATTATTGGGGCTATAATTAAGTATTATTCTTAACTTAAGTCTGCGCTAAAGTTAATGTACCTATTAGGGTAAAATGTAGTCTAATTATCTGTTAAATAATTATTTTTCATATACGAGGGTCAAACTGAAAGTTCTTAGAAAATCAAAAACTGATTACATTAGCCAGTTATTAGTTTTATTATATCTTTTCAAAATATTGTCCATTGACGTCAATACACCGCTGCATGCGATGGAACCACTGGGAAAAGCACTTTGCCCACTCGTCCTTAGGGGTCTCTTCAATGGCATCGCGATACGCAGCCACTGCTTCTTCAGCATTCATAAACCGCTTTCCTTTAAGTTTTTCTTTAATTTTTGGAAATAAATAAAAATCACAAGGCGCGAGGTCGGGGCTATACGGCGGGTGACCCAGTAATTCAACGTTTGATGTCGCCAAATAGTCGATCGTTCGCTTGGCGGTGTGCGACGAGGCGTTGTCGTGGTGAAGGAGGATCCTACTGCGAGGTCGTTTCTCTCGAACTTTTTCCAAGACAAGTGGCAAACAATTGGTAGTGTACCATTCTGCAGAAACTGTTTTTTGATCCTCTAACACAATTGTTGCGAAATGACCTATCCTTCCAAAGAACGAGGCCACCATTTTTTTTCCCGCACTTCGATCTCTCTTCACTTTAGTTGGCAACTCCTCGAAAGGAAACACCCACTGAGCAGATTGTCTTTTGGTTTCAGGATCATAACAGTAAATCCAGCTTTCGTCACCTGTTAGTATGTCGAACACAGCATTTGAGTCACCTCCGTTAAATCTTTCAATCATTTTACGGCACCAATCCACACGATGGAGTTTTTGAGCCTTAGTCAAATTATGAGGTATCCACCGGGCGCAAAGCTTCCTGACCGCTAAATGTTCGTGGAGGATTTTGTGCACTTGACTCATACCGATGCCTAAGCTTGTCCGAATCTGCTGATAGGTCACTCTTTTGTCAGTCTCTATCATACGCCGCACAACACAGATGTTATTTTCAGTCGTCGCCGTAGAAGGCCGTCCCTCACGTACATCATCAGTGAGATTAGTGCGACCACGTTTAAACTCATTAAACCAGTTGTAAACAGTCGCACGAGATGGGGCTTCATCGTGACAGGCCAATCGTAGTCTATCATAACTTTCTTGTTGACTTAAATGACATCGAAAGTCATAAAAAATCATTGCACGAAAATTTTCTCGTGTTAAATTCATTTTGACGTGACACAGACAATTTTTAAATTTGCCGCCAAGTCGTAAAACAAATGACAAATGAATGAAATATATACTCAGTAATATTGGCAAAGAGTTCTATTTTCGAATTTTAGAATATTTTTTTATTATATTGTTTATAAGTGGCCAGTTCTAAGAACTTTCAGTTTGACCCTCGTATGACATAGAAGGTAAAATATGGATAGAAGCATGAAAATAAATATACTTTCTTATAATACATAATATGTATTAACATTACCTATATTATAATCTTTCCTTGAATTATTGATGTATTTGGGTATGTCATCATTATGTAGGTACAGGGTTAGGTTAATTTACATATGCTGGCATTGTTTTGGCAATATGCACATTTTGGAATTATTTCAAAAATATTTTCTGTTAAATAATTTAGATAAAGCGAGTGACTATTGTGCCAGCCAAATCTAAGTGCATTTTTTATTTTCACATAAATCCTGTACTTAATTGTTAACTGTTAATTATTGCCACTATTCCATTAATAATTTATAAATGTAAAACTTACTTGCCATTGATTACAAATATTTACATTGATTTGATCTACATTGCAACAATTGTTTTGTTTCAGGGACTATTACGTTCATAATTGGTTTCACGGGCTGCGTGGGCGCATTGCGTGAGAACACGTGCTTACTCGCCTGTGTGAGTATTTTAATATGAGACAATGTACTTTATTGGACTTCATTTGTTCTTCGAAACAAGATACAATCGGTACCAGCGTTTTGCCATATGGACTAAACAAGGATGAATAGGCAATGGCGTCGTCTATGGTTTAATTAGCGTCAGAACATAATTATTTAATGTACAGTCTGCAGCATATTAGGTTATAAATTTGAACTACAAAAAGAGCATTTATTATGTAGGTAATAAAGGCGGTCTCAAGGTCAACATGTATAGTTTGACTTGCGGTCTTGTGTACGTACAGATCTAAAACTAAATATTGCGGTATCTTATACAGTTGTAATAGACACGATTTAGAGTACTCTAAGCCTAATATTTTTTTTATTTATTTCAGTATGCAGTATTCCTTGCCCTATTGCTGCTGGCAGAAATGACGACGGGAATACTATTCTTCGTTTTTAAAGACTGGGTATGCTATATTGAGAAATAACACCATAAACATTGAATATCATATTTAATGTTCCTAATTAAACATGTAATTGTATTACAGATCAAGCAACAAGCTACAAGTGGTTTTCAAACATTTATCGCGCACTACAGAGAAGATCCCGACCAGCAAAATCTTATTGACTGGATTCAAGAAGATTGGGTAAGTTTGTAGTTGTCATTGCCTTTGACAGATAGTACTTACTACAGTGGTACAATGGCCAGCACAATTTCAGAACATACGTTTTTGTTGCCTATACTCTACCATAGGCAGTACTTTAGTAGGCCTGCTGTATTTTTTTAACGATTACATATTTTTACAGTCAATTGACTGTTATGATCATCTTTGGCCGCAACATCTTAATGACAATGTCGGATCAAGGCACCGTGATTGACTTGGCAGCCCGATGGCAACAATTATTGTCTTACCCTGGTTTCTTATTGTAAAAGACTGCCTCGTTGGTCTAGTGGTCAGCACGCTGGCTGGGTACTATTCACAAGGTACCCGGGACGGGTTCGAATCCCGGGTCGAATACCGCAAGGGACAAAGGTTTGTGTACTAGCATTTGTATATATGGTTGTATATTAACATATACAAGTATGTCTATCCGTTATCCTAGTCGCCATAGCACAAGCTCACGCTTAGTTTGATGCTAGGTAATTGATGTGTTTGTTGAAACAATTTTATCTGACAAAATGAGCAGATGAATCAAGTAAGTGCCAATTGTAGCGACCACCGACCACCTTCGTTTGCGTGGGTCAGTCACCGGCGGCGGTGTTCGGTGGCCCATCTTCGTGGAGCCTAAAACATATTTTCTTTCTGTCTTTCATTAATATGTGATTATTTCAGTTGCAATGTTGCGGTGTGGAAGGCCCACGCGATTGGGATCGCAACGCATACTTTAACTGCTCGAGTGGCGCGGTGGGGTCGCGCGAAGCTTGCGGCGTGCCGTTCAGCTGCTGTCGAAGCAAGCCCCAGGACATCATCAGGAATAAGCAGTGCGGATATGACGTTAGGAAGCCAACTTATGTGAGTGCAGTAGATGCATAGACTTAGGATTCGCTTTTAAATCTACGGGTAAATGACTCTTGTGTGATTAAGATTTGATTTAATTGGTGCAGTTTGACAGTTCAGAGTACTTGCTACGTTTTACTGAATACGCCTGCTGCGTATGCGGACATAGACAAAAAATTTAACAATTTTTTTAAATGATATTGATTTTAAAATGAGTACAAATAAATAGCACTCACTTAAATGAGAGTGTGATAAGCGGCACATTTTAGTTTCTATTTTCTACTTTAAGTGTAAAATAAAGCGAAATTCTTGATTGCCGAACATCATAATAACGGTTGTTTTTTTACTTTTATGGTATTAATTCTTAAACATATCCATTTATAATAACTACTAAAGCAAAATATTTTTAAATCAACATTGTTTGGTATATCGTAAATTTATTCGTTGTCAGACTGAATCGATTATTCAACCTACCGATTCGTAGTTAGTTCTTTACTATAACTGCGAAAATAAATATATTAAATTATTTAGATTATAATGTTAAAGTGGTTCAACTGATTGTACGGCGCTATGGAATCTTGAGCCAAGTCACAAATCATACATTAAAAGGTAGATAAATAGAATAGGATTCGATAGATCAAAAATTAGATTATACCACATTTTTTCCGTAAAACTATTAGGTTACGCGATATGCTACTCAACATATAGCGAGCAAATCTATATGGAAAATCCACGCCCAATCTTTAATACAAATAATTGTAAAATACGAATTGGGTGATTGTCAGCACAAACACTCGTAGGTATTTTAATTTTAATTGGCGACCTCCAAATATTCGGTCAAAGTTACACACGCCAGCAATTAACCATTTAGCATACTCAAGTATATACTACCACAAAATTTTCATTTTTATCAATTTAATTTGAACTCTATAATTTTAGACGTAAACATGAATACTGTTTGAGTGTGATATTTTGGGGCAGATTGCGCGGAGCCAATCGAGGGGTAACTGATTACTGCGTGGAGTATTAGTTCAGGAAAATTCATTGTCCTGTTGTATGAGTCCGCTCAGCCGGGGCAACAACATCTGAGGATGTAACGTGAAGTGGCAAAACGCGTCGAGGTAATTTGCACGTGTTTGTTTTGAGGGTGAACGGTACATCCTGCATTTGCCTGAACTAATTACTCAACGCGGTAACGGTTGCTGTGGTTGGGAGCCTGCGCCAGAGTTGCTTAGCGGAAATTTGAAAGAAGATAATTTTATTTTTTCTATTAGTTAATGGATTTCTGCAAAGTATATTTATACACAATTGCAGAAGATGAATTTTTAAAGAGCGGGAAATGCTGCTGACCAATCAACACGTTCGTGCGTCGTTTTGCTGTTACGCTATTGGTCACTCATTAGCTGCCACCATGCTTGCGCGTGTTAGTTAGTAACGTGGCTCGCGTTAGTGAGACGGAACTAATACCTGCAATGTACTATAGACCTTAAAGTAATGTAATCTAAGGTTAATTGTAATCTATTAGCTTTTTCGTTAATCTTCGGAGCCATACTTTCTTTTCTTGCGTGAACGAAGATTCATGACGCACTTTATCAAGTGGGTACGACTGTAACGCCTGATTCCATTAATGACGTCAATTATTATAACATTAAGATTACTTTCTCGTAACGCGTCTATATTTATTTATTTTTATGACTGCAACGATTTAGCAAGTAAGCGAGCGCGTGATACACGAGCGAGGATGCCTTGCGGCGGGAGAGGACTGGCTGCAGCGGAATTTCGCGCCGGTCGCCGCCGCGGTACTCGGCCCTCTCGCTCTGAAGGTTCCTTCACTTGCCACAGTACTCGTACAAACGGACGCACCTCAGACTACCCCACTTTGACCTTGACACCGCCTTTATATTCTGTCAAGTTCGTGCGTGACCTTCCTGCGGTCGCCAGAGGTGCGGAGGGCAAGCCATACAAGACAACAGCGGGTGACGGGTGATGGGAGGAAGAGGATTGCCTTTGGCAATCGCGCGTGATTGAGGCTTCCTCGCCCCTCCGCACGTCTTGCGGGTGCAAGGAGGATTGTGCACTAACTCTTCGGACTATATTCCCTACTTAATAAAAGCTGATTTCGTTCAAGTGGGTAACCTGACGTGGCGCTGTCTGTACATAGCACGCAGTAGGTCTTTATAGTAGTTCGCCGTTTGTTGAAGCCTGAGGCCGTACTCCGGATGACGATGCCCATATTTTTGAGTCTAGCCATCTCGCTCGTTTGCGCTGTTAACCTGGTTTGAGTGACTGGGACGGCAACAGTCGAAATTGTGGACATTCGTCCTCCGGCGTAAGGCCGCTAACAACTTTCGACAGTAGTTATTGTCACCATATTGCTAAAAGTGTTGTAGAATAGAAATGTGCAGTGTATTTAGTATGTGAACCTATTTACAACTATGACGCCCAAACAGTGCAACGATCTGCCCTGTCTAGATTATATATATTTATAATATATCATATAATTTTGGATTCATAATAAACATACCGTGACGAGCAGTGTTAAAATACACAAGCGTATTTTATCAATATTGCCCTGTCTATAACAATTCTATTCAACGAGCTTGATTTTCTGTGATTACAATTGAGTGAATGATAAACAGGATTGCATACTGTCAACATTCGAACATCTATTTGTCCTATTCGTATACCGCGTTGTTCATTACCAATAGATAAACTTGTAATATTTTACACTGCTGTATTCATACGCCGAGTGGCACCATATTTTAACGATAACTATTTGACGTTTGTTATTCAAAGTAAGATGGTGCTACCCAACCTGCGACAGAATTGCACCATATTAAATAGATTCGACAGCTAAATAAACGTTAAAGCATTTAAACTCTATACGAAAACACCAAAAAGGGATATAGTTACGGGTAAAGTAATTTAACCGTAACTGTAACAATACCCGGCGTTTTATTTTTGACGTTTGTAAAAGTGAAATTAAGATGGTGCAACCCAGCCTTAGTCTGCGTTGTAGCTGGATGTTTGTTCACATTTTATTTTCTTTTTGTTTTAGACCTTTGACATAGCTAAGATAATATATGACAAGGGCTGCTTAGAGGCCGCCGAAGAGTGGTTCGACCACAACCTGTTGATTGTAGCCACGTCCGCTGTTTGTACCGCTTTTGCACAAGTAAGTTGTGTTGTGTAGATGCACAAAGATTTTTAGCACGTATCAAAAAGTATCTGGATTGTTCTTTTACTTTTTATCAAGAGGCTCAAAAGTTTCAGATATTTTTTCTTGCATTCTCTTTTTTAGCTAGTGTAATGATCACGTTTTATTCTATTTATTTATAGACTTATTTATAATAATTATATTCATTTTATTTATAGAATTTCTCTCTGTGGGTGTGATTCTTTAAAGCCATTTGTAATTTTTTAAGCGTCTTTTAGAGCTGAGATCATTTTAAAATCCATACGATACAACCAGAGATTATAGCAAAGAAATTAAAACACTATAGTCGTAAAATGGAGGAATTATTTTGCATTGCATCTCAAACGCAGTTATGGTAGATAATCATAATTAGGAAGTTAGGAACCAATCAGATTTCGTATCGTAATTAACTCAGGTTTCAATTGGTTCCTACCCTAGTTGTTATCCTAAGTAGGATCCTAAAAAATGTAATAGCTACAAATCTTTGCTTAAATCTTCCTATTTCCTAAGTGATCACTTATTACAAGTGCTTAAGCTAAATGCTTGTTCCTTATAGTTCCTCCATTATCTGCTAAGATATCCCAACTCGACTGCCACTGGCTGAAAATAATCATATCTTACGTTACAATATACTTAAAAAGGGTGTCCTAATATTAACGCAAGATTTAAATTTGACTTTAAAAAAACAATTCGACAGCTTGGGGTTTAGGGTAAAAATAGAGCTATAAACGATAAAATATAGTCTCCTTAATGTTGAACATTATCTGAAAGATAATGTAAATTTCTTTAAAATACGGTCGAAATGGTGTTTTGACTTTATCAGTGGTAAAGTTGATTAATTGAGAAATTCAGAAAGACTTTTTAGTCAACCAGTGTGTTGTCTCAAATTCATCCAGTCACCCTGTATTTTTTAATTTATCTTTTCACAGTTGATGAAGTTGAAAAAACTATTTCGACCATTATTTTATACTAGCTGTTGCCCGCGACTTCGCCCGCGTAAACTACTATTTCTGTATCCTACAGGAACTGTGTTTTTTTTTCGGGATAAAAAGTAGCCTATATGTTATTCCAGACTATAATCTATCTCTGTCCAAATTTCATCCATATCCGTTCAGTAGTTTTTGCGTGAAGAAGTAACAAACATACACACTCACAAACTTTCGCATTTATTATATATATATAATATTATATTATAGTGCGATGAAATTTTCGAATTGCGGCCGCAATAATTTCATTATTTTGACTAATGTTTAGCAATAAAGACAAGTTGTTATTATAATAACCCTTAGCTGTCAGTTCTCAAACCGATTATTTTTTAGAGTTGTCAGCACTTTAACGTATAAATTCGACTCTTGCGTTAATTCTGGTTACTATCATCATGCAATCCTAACCTCCCACTTTCAGATACTCGGGATATGCTTCGCGCAAAACCTCCGAGCGGACATATTCGCGCAGAAGGCGAAGTGGCACTGACAATCAGCCTCTCCTGCCGCCGTGTGACGCCGCCAGCGTCGCGCGCGCGACCCCTACGCCCAGCTCTACGCACGCACGTAACGTAACGCACCAGTTTGAATTTAGAACGCTTCTCATTTCCTAAAAAAGTTAACACAAACTTTTAAAAAAGACATGTTCCTTTTTTGAAAAGTATTTAAAAATAAAACTTTCTGAGCGAACAGTTACTATGCCTAATCTCTCAGTCTTTTTATTAACATTTTAGAACCGGCCAGTGTTCTTTTGGTCTCAATTAACTTTTATGTTTTTTAGGCTGCCAATAAAAGACAAATGATAATATTAAGAGATTGTAAAAATAGTTGATCATGTGAGAGAGCCAACAGTCTGTGTCGCAGTATTGAAAATATGTCTGAGCGTGTTTTTAATAGTAATAACTTTGACTTTGGGAAATTACTGCCCCACTATTATGACTAGTACTCGCAGTAGTCATTACTTACACTATTAATCTTTATGTATCCACATACAGAGTTGCTGGCAACTCCTTCAGAAATGTGTGTCAGAAACTTGTAATGTTGCAATTGATCATTTCCTCATGCTACATGGCATTCATAAAATCGATTTGTTTTAAGAACGACCGACTGGCCTTTTACAGACTTTATACAAATTGTTAATTTAAAAAGTCTTAATAAAATAGGTGTTGTTAATGAGTATTTGTAAAAGTATTGAATAAAATAATTATTTATTTTGTGAACGTATACCTATTTATTATTGACATTACATTGAATCTAACTAAACGCACTGTATCTCAATGATTTTTAAAATATTTTATCAGTAATCGAATTATGACCCTTAATGTTATGATCGTAAGAACCTCACGACGTAATCTCACTTCGTCTTACTATCCCTCCCTACGGCTTAATGCACTTGACTATATCAATTTTGGGTATTCAACTATCCTACTGGGGCACTTTTTAAACACCTTCCAATTTTCCGTCTACTTTCTGCGTAGTCATATGATAATTGTCGTCAATTGATAGCTTACAAGTATGAAAAAATTGCTATATGACTGCAAAGACGTAATTCATAATTGTATTTTTTCGATTGAATGAGGTAGATAATGCCTTCAGGCATAGAGTCCGCTGTTTTTACTTTTTTATGCATTGCTTACATAATAAATAAATTGAATGAATGAAGTCTACGAATTTTTATGTACTGTAAAGACATTTCCGAACATAATCTATGACAATATTATATAAATGGAATCCAGCTATCATATGACTAAGTAGTGAAGTGGACATTTCTCCCACTCATAATCCCATTGTGCCTGATATTAATAAGATGTTGATAAAATGTTGTTAGATATCCAATGTATTATGCATGCGGACGTCAAAGCTCTATTAACACACTCATTAAGTGCTAAATAAAGGTCGGAATAAGGTAATATAACTTACTTCCTTAAAATAATATCACAGTGCATAATATTATAATGGACACTCACACAAAGCCCAGAATAAGGAACCTGCATGATTTTTTTATCGCATTATATTTGTAACAAAATATGAAAAAACCGTAGAAGAGGTAACAAAAAGTAGAATCAAAATTAAAATCTGCCAAAAAAAGGATAATAATATAAGATTTTAAACAAATAATTAGACACAAATTAGACGGAGAGGTCCGACATAGATGGTGTCGTCGGAGTCCACTACGGCCATATACACTCCATGTAAATTTTCGTTGGGCTAGAAAGAGATCCATCCATCCATCTTTATCCATCTTCGTCTCTCCCGTGCCACTTTTATCCAGTTCCGTCCAGCGTGGCGTGTATATCGTCTACCCAACGAAGTGGTGGGCGGCCTCTACCGCGCGTATTGGCCCACGTGGCTAACACGTGGACCAGAAGGGCTATGGAGTGGCCTCCATAACCCTTCTGGTCCACCTATTTTTGTCCATTCGGGCTATATGTCCTGCCCATTTCCATTTCTGTATGAACAACGTCCCTGACCTTCGTTATTCGACGAATACGTTCGTTGCTTATCCGGTCGAGTAGAGTTATGCCCATCATTGCCCTCTGCGAAAGAGATACATAAAAATATATTGAATAGCTAATATTTTTTAATTTTATAGTTATGGGAAAATAGTTAATGAACTGTTTACTAAGAGTAAAAGTATTAATCTTTTAAAGAAAAAAAAACATGCATATTCCTTATTCGACTTTGGTGCCTAATGATAATAATCCTAGACTTGCCAATTATATTTTTTTGTGTAACTAGAGCTGCCGAGGTCTCAAAGAGATGTGTTCAATTACTGGCAAATCGCTAGCCTTGACGGGAGCTGTGAGATGAATTTAAATGTATAACGTAAAAGTTAAAAGTATTACTTATGTCGACGAAATCGACATAAATAATACATAGATCTGCCTTATTGGTATTATTAAAGTACAATATACGATTTTGTTTTTAAGATAAACATTAGTTAACATGTTCCTTACGCCGGTTGTATTAAGATTCAAAATTGATCAGCAATGACATTTTGGGGCAATCTAGATCTTGAACTATAGACGTTATGTTTGCGTAGTATAAGCTTGCATGGGTCGTATGAAATGCAGCAGGAGAATAAAAGCTGACAATACATAACGTTGAGTGTACTATAGAACTTATATTTTATTAGTGTTAAGTGTAGGTACTAACTCAAATGTTTCAGTAACATAGCTATTGTCTGCTTAGCATTAGATAGTTTGTAAGACGATGTTGTATTCAATTAACTTTATTTTATGTAGTTGTTAGGAAGGCTTTTCTATAACCATTATTGCATAATTATTAATTAATTATCATCACATATTTTATTATTTTTCTTTTTTCCGCGAGACGATTTAGATAGATATACGAACTTTTAAATATCACACAATCAATTAATACTCTAGAATCTTATTAATATTAAAAAACTCATCAACTCATTCAGTATCAACTGAAACTTCAAATTCACAGTGAAAGAAACATTAAAATCCACCAAAATCGTCAAAGATGGATTTGTAAATTTATTTTTTTAATTGGTGGCGGAGGATGACCGTTACATATTTTATGTTTTATAAATCTCTGAAACGTCTCAAATATTACCTTTTTAGATTAGTCAGCCGGGCAATAGACATGTTACCGAAACTTTAGTATTAAGAAAATACTCATTGGTTCAACTTTATTGACGCTTTGCCAGGAATTACTTAACGTTATTAAGAGCAATCGTATTTACTTTGAGTATTATGCCGTTAATCTCGATCATTTAATGTTAGCACAAAATTATTAGCTTTATCGTTGGTTAGTTTATTATTTAACTCACGGTTTGTTATCAGTGATTCGAATAAAACTGTCACGGTGGGCCTCTATCCTCGAACCTATAGCCCATTTTGCAATGATAATAATAAACACAAAAAAAAATCATTCAAATTAAAACCATCCTCTTTTTGAAGTCGTTCATTTACACCATTATTCATTACGGTCCTTGTTTATCGAATTGTGTACCAGTTTAGTATGTATAGTTTATAGATGCCACATGTATTTTGTACGCAAGTATCTAAGTAAAGATAAACGATAGTATTTTTTTTAATAAATGACACTTCTGATTCGCAATGAATTTGACTGGTGGATAAAAACCCGTTCGTTAAACTTTATTATTATACAGTATATAGGTTGTTAGTGTCAACAGTCTAATCCTTTAAGGAGGTGAATATGGCCATCAGTACCTACAACTTTGACTATGGGGTCATGATCGAATTAAAAAAAAAACAGGTGCTGCATACAAATAATTTTGCTACCTCCATGACAATGTATAGTCTTTTTTTTTCATTTCGAAGATGACTCCATAGTTAAATTTGTAGGCATTGATGGCCATATTCAGACCCTGAATGATAAGTCTGTGTACACTGATATTCTGTAAGTATACATACATAACTTTTCATCATTTTATTTTGTAGCTTTAAGATTTTTTGTCAAGTCGAGATGTATGTTTCAAATTGTATTTTATATTTTATAACAGCATGCTTAATAGAAAAGGTCTGATTAATGCATTTTTATACAATTTTGGTTCCAAAATAATTATTAACATTTGACATTCCTATTGTATCTTTTGCCTGATAATTATGGTGCCTGAAATAATGTACGACTCAGATGATATATGTCCATTTAACTATAAATAAGTATTACTTAAGCAATTATTGTTTGAAGTACTGCCACTGCCTTATTATATTAAATGTTTAATTATAAAGTTTTATACTTACCCGACATGTATCGCCATTTTAATGCAGTTTATGAACATTATTGGTCTGATTGTTTTAATTATGGTTGTTTACCGATTTTTAGGAATTTTAAATGACGAATGTATTATTAAGAAATTGTAAACATTTTTAACAAATATTTATAAAAATATAGTTGTAAATTGTCTTGTAACGTATTTATTAACATTGATATTTATTTAATATGGAAAATGATTTAGAAATTGATATTTTATACGCAAAGGTAGTAAATAAATTGAAAATGAAATGGAATACATATTTTGTTTTATTAAACTAATGTTCTTGCACAATATCGATATTATAACACTAAAAAAAGGGAATCTCTTTAAATACGATTTACTTGATTATTTTTTGTGCCTACATAATGATGAACCTCACACAAAACCTGTTTACGACGTCCGTAACTTTGTCTTCTGTTAAAAGCCACCTACAACCGTAACATGAAGCTGTAAACAATTTACTATCAAACTTAGTGCGAGTTTAAAACCCGGGAATGAGTATTAACGGCCGCATCCCACACGCAGTTGTTCGACGGTCGGTCACGCGCGCGTAAACAGTGATAAGTTGAACACAAATGGTGCATTACTTTCGGTTAGGGCAAATGGACTCAGATAACATCTACCGGTCACGTATGACTCGGGGTTGGAAATGAAACTTTACGGAGCAGTCCGAAAATCGTGATCTATGTTGAGGAATGATAAATAAATAAATAATAATAATAAATTGTTTCAACAAACACACCAATTACCTAGCCTCAAACTAAGCGTGAGCTTGTTCTATGGTGACTAGGATAACGGATAGACAAACTTATATACATTTATAAACATCCATGACTTAGGTACAAATGTTCGTGTTTATCACACAAACATTTGCCCCTTGCGGGATTCGAACCCGCAACCGCCTGGTTTAGAAGTCCGAGGCGCGCACCACCACACCAGGACGGTCGTCAGATCCTTCATCCATCCTAGTCAGCCATTTAATATATCATTGTAACATGGCTACGTTGAATGCTTTATCATCGTCATCAGTTGCAGGACTGCTTCACTGCTTATAGCGGACGTTCTGCTGCTGTTGCACAATGTGCTGTGTGTCACAATGTGCATTGTGCCCATAGATTTCCTCCAACAAAGTACACAGTCTGCATCCTACGTGATCTTGCGAACTTTCGAATGCATGCTACTCGTAATATTAAAGGTGTCCTAGAATTAAGTTATAAAGCGAGAGTTCAGAGGCAAGAAAGGTTATGTTTTGAAACGGGTGTAGTATACACAGCCGCACTTTAGAAGACTACTTTGACCTTGAGACAGCCTCTAAGTTATTCTCTTTTTTTTTTAGTTTCGTCAAATCTGTCTGTCTGTCCGTCCGAGGTTTTGATAATAGACCGTTAGTACAAGAAAGCTGTAATTTTGCAAGTGTACGTACTCGTATGCATAAAAACTACGCCGATGAAGTGGGAGAGTAAAATTTTGAAAAATATATTTTTTTAGGGTAGCTCCCGTACATGCGAAGTGGGGATGAATTTTTTTTCGTTGTCTACCCTATCGTGTGGGGTTGAATACTTAGGTCTTTTAAAATTCGATTTCGAATTAAATTTTCGATTTAATGCTCCGTTTACGAAATATTAAACTTTAAAGTGCAATTTTTTGGTTCAGTAGTGGCCTTCTAACAGCTTAACTGCTGTCTTGAAATAATTCAAAAAAATCATAAAGATAGTGCATTTTGTAAACTTTAAAGGAAAACTATACTTAGCGGTTAAGATAAGTTTATTAGCTTAGCAGTTACATTCGTTAAACTTAGGTGTTGGATAATTTTGTACCAAATACGAATTAACCTTAGAATAAATTGTTTATAGTGATAAAGTCAGTAAGTGACTAAGATGAAGTAGTTAGTAGTAGTAGTAGACGGAACCCTTCGTACGCGGATCCGACTTGCACTTGGCCAGTTTTTCAAACTCTGTTTTCGTAGTTCAAATGGGTGACCTGACGTGATGCTGGCCTAAGGTTTGTGCATCCTTATTAAATCTAGGTATGTAGATAGATCTATCTTACTATACGAAGTAGGTACACGAGAAAATATGAATTCAAACCTAGGTAAGTCACTGCTTTCAAACAAATTATATTTCTACCGATAAATTATGTTCTCTTCGATATGATTGTTAGTAATACATTTCTTTGTGTAGAGGTTCAAAAGAAAGAAAGGAATATTTCGTCTAACAAAAAGATTCTGAGAGAAGAGATCTGCAAAGGTCATGGTTCAATCAGCTAAGTTCGACATTCATCACGTAAAAAGTTTTGCAGAGTTTAGCTTACCGTATTATTTTTTGCTTACCTTTGCCTCGCGAAAGGTTAAAAATTAATGTGTTTTATGAAGACAGCAGGAGCATTGGAAAGTTAGGAAATATGTAGAAAGTATAGAAAAGTTAAAAACCCAAACTTTCAATCAAAGACAGCGATTGAATAGTTACTTAGACCTGAGTTTACAAATTTTTGAACAGTCGACAGTATTGCCATGCAAAATATGTCAAATTACTTAATTCTTCACAGGCTGATTAATAATAATAATCGTTTATTTCTCACCACAAACCAAGTAAAGTATATCTAGGTACAATGATACTTTAGTCGTAATTTTCTATTTCGAAACTACAATTTGTCAGTTTGTGGATCGCTGGTGCCTGTGGTAGGTTAAAAACCTGTAATACAGGTCACCAGGTCTCCAATCTCGGATGGAAAACATTTTACCTGAAATCAACAATTATAGCTACGTAATAGTATAAAATTTAGATTAATTAAGAGAAAACAAACACAGAAGGAAGATGTAAATATTATGTGTATAGGTAGTTGGTTGATTGTGTGTGTGTGTGTGTGTGTGTGTGTATGTTAAATTATTACATAAGCCAACTCTACTTAAGTACAAGCAACAGATTTTCAGTGTCAGCATAAGATTGTTTGATCAACCATTCGATAAGAGCATTTTTGAGTCTATATCGGTTTAGGTGGTATAGATACAGCATTTTATTTATTTTTTTATATAAGTAAGAACCAAGGAAAAAGAAGAAACGATGACTGAAAGCTGTTTTGACTTGAACTGCTCTGATCAGAGGGTTCCTTCGGTTTAATGCATCATGATTATAAATTGAACATTCAATTGGTGAACTCTAGGCTAAGTAGTAAAGATCTTCCTTGAAATCTACAAACATTACCTACCATGTGAATGAAATAACCAGACAATAATAGTCACTAAAGTTTATTATGATTTCCGACTACTCCGATTAAGCAGCCAACAGACAGATATCGCCCATATTGGCTTCCCGTCGCGTCGTATCGGTGTCAGCGTCATGTAGTCTGCGAGCTTGACGCCTTTCATTTGTCAACGAGACGCCAATACTGGATTATAATGAAATAGAATACGGGAAAACTAATAGTAAGTATTGTACTTAAATTAAAATAATAGATTATACTCTTTATTGAGCACACAGTATTAATTTACATAAATGCTCATAGAGAATGGTACAATTTAGGCGGTCTTATTGCTGAAAGCAATTTCTTCCAGACAACCTTCGGGTAGAGGACAGTCTAAAATTGAATTAGCTCAACGGTGAAAACAATCAAAATAAAGGGAAATTGGTAAATAACTAAAGCCTAAATGTTAGTAATACTAATAAATATTCTGAGTAAGTACATACCTAAACATACATATTATTACCGATACAAAATAAAATGATAATATACTTATACTTTATACTATACATAACAAGTTATTAATGATTATAGATTTCCCATGACAATCTGAAATCCGGTCGCATTTCAGATAGGTATTACCTACTTACGTAAAGAGAACGAAATGGAAACTAGATGCTTCAGAATTTATTAATTTTCTTGTTTCATGGTTACCGAGGTCAGGTAGGTACCTAACTAGGTCCGAAAAAATCTGGGTATCTTCTTACTAAAATAAGCCAAGTTAAGCAGGAGCAGCGATTCAACAAAGATAGTCCTTGCTTTAGAAAATACCAACCTATTTCTAGTAAATGATGACCAAATGTCTCTTTGAGAACTCATGGAGGCTGGATTTCTGAATTCACCTACCTAAGATACAATACCTAGGAAACCTAGGTACCTAGGAAACATTGTGACGCAGTCGGCATTTAAGGTCACTGGTAATTTTATTCTGTGACATTGTAATTGGCCGAATCACTGTTCGCAATTTTAAGATATTAGTGTAAATAAACCATACTACAGGTACAGTTACGGATTTTTTATACCGTTAATACGTAAGACAGATGTGTGTACATAAAGTACCGTGTGATAATGATGTACGTAGTTGGCATCACCTTAATAATAAACTACGGGCCTAGAACTTTGCAGGGAAATATGTACCTAATACTTTACCCACCATAATGAATGGAAAAAAAATGTTTTTAAGAAGATTCTGACTTATCAGATTTTACTCGCAACCAACGCAAATATCATCATCATATCAGCCTATTGCAGTCCACTGCTGGACATAGGCCTCTACAAGACTGCGCCAACTTTCAAATAAATATACGAATAGAATATAGAACGGAAATATACGAATCGGGAATGCCAACGTAAGCAGGGTAAACGACCCAGTATTGTGCCCATGATTCCTTCGGGATTTGATTCTACTCGTAATTGCAACCAAAAATAGCCTCTTCCCGGATACTGGAAGGCGTGAATGAAAGGGGTGGCCAACAATGGGTCCGGAGACCCGCCATAAATCATCACTGACAGGCGATTAGCAGCCCATTAGCTCCAACACCCCGGTGGGCGTCGCTTTCTGACGCAATTGAATCAATGAACATTGTAAATTAATTTTAGAAATGTAAATCCCTTCCACCAAAACATTTTGTGGGAAACGTTCCCAAGACGGGACCTTTTAATAGCACGAACTGTCAAAAAGTTATCTTATGTAGAGCCAGCTTCTAACTCCAAAAAAATACCCACCCTAACTCGACAAGCCCTAACTTTGCATACTTTACATCTTAGTCATATTTCGTTACTATAAAAACTATAATTTGAATACGAATACAATTTTTACCTTATGACTAAGATTAGAGCTTGTTAAGTAAGGTCTTTTCGAGTTAAGGCATGTAGAGTAAGACAAGAATTTAAGCTTAGCTCTACATGAGATCTGTACCGTTACCGTGAGTTTACGGTGGTTGTACTCGCTAGTGACGACGTAAAAAAAAGTGTATTGAACATTTTAGGTCTCTAAGTAACCGCTAGAGGCGCTGTGCAATTTTCCATACACTACGTTTTTTACGTCGTCGCTAGCGAGTAAAACCGCCGTAAACTCATGGTAACGGTACTGATAAACTTTTCTCACTGCGAGTCATGTGATCTCAATCGTGTTGACAACATTTTACTTTTCTCTATATATTTTTTCTCATACTAACTTAGCCATCACCTAGCTAGTTTATGGGGTATGGTCTTTGTGTACTAATACTAATTTGGCGCAACTGGGTTAGGAAGGCAAAGGGAAGCGCTTCCTACCGACCGGTTGTTATGGTCGGGGACCAAGGTCCAATGGTCACCATCTTGGTTTATCTATATGTAGTCAAGCTCGTGCTAAATCTTACATATCGCGGTTTGTGTTGTATGGAGCGGGCTATCAGCGCCATCTAGCCTGTAGGAGCCGAGTCAGGGCGTCGCGTCTTGAAGTTGCTTGCTAGTGTTAGCGACAGTGGTAAGATGTCGCTACACCACTCCCCCCGAAGAACCGGAGGTTGATTGAGCCAGGGTGGTTGAGAGCTCAGCAGTCTGTGCGTAGTGAGCTTGCAAGTGCCAGTGCTTGTTGAGTCCACGATATGCCGGGATGAGCATGCGCGATGTCCACGGTGAGTTGGGATGGGCATGCGTAATGTCCACGGCGAGTCGGGATGCGCGATGTCCACGGTGAGTCGGGATGAGCATGTGTGATGTCCACGATGCGTGCGGGAGAGCTCGAAGTCCACAGTGAGTCGGGATGATGAGCTGGATGAGGCTGCCGAGGAACCAGGTAGAACCGGTGCGGTCTGCGGTGGTGTCCTTAGGGCTGGTGAGCTGGCTTGCAGGAGACTGCTGGCTGGGTGCCTGTTGGCAAGGGAGAAGGCGACGATAATGATGACGACGGTGAGGCTCCACGCTCCAGTGTAGATCACGTCGGGGTCACCAATTTGGCGCAACTGGGTTAGGAAGGCAAAGGGAAGCGCTTCCTACCGACCGGTTGTTATGGTCGGGGACCAAGGTCCAATGGTCACCGTCTTGGTTTATCTATATGTAGTCAAGCTCGTGCTAAATCTTACATATCGCGGTTTGTGTTGTATGGATCGGGCTATCAGCGCCATCTAGCCTGTAGGAGCCGAGTCAGGGCGTCGCGTCTTGAAGTTGCTTGCTAGTGTTAGCGACAGTGGTAAGATGTCGCTACACTAAGTTACATATTTCAGCTTTCTTGGACTTTAGGAAGTACCCTAAGAAATTGGATGATCATAAGTAAGTCAGTGAGTTAATCGATCGGAATTTTTTGTGATATCAATAGAATCAAAACTAAGAGTTATGCAATTGACACTGTGGGTGTTATTACAAAAAAAATAGACCAGGTTTAAATTGGGTCTAAATATTAGCCGACAACTGAGGAATGAATGACACATTCGTGACATAACCTAATAGAGAAGCGCTTTTCTAATTGGCTAGCTAATAGCTTAGTCCGGTCTTAAACCCGGTACTAAGTTTTTGGAATAACGGGGCTTATGTTTGATAAGTCCACTAATTTGACATCATTTCCTGAGTTTTTTTTATCTGGTTGTAACCGAAGTCATGAATGTGCAAAACAAACGACGAAGTGCTTCAAGAAAAACGAGGTGAAGCCCTAGGTAGCGCTTTGCTTGGATCATCTTGGCGAGGGCACTGCCGTGCCCACCGATTCGCATGTCAATAAGAACATAATAATAATATGATTTTCAATCCCTATCATTATGCCTACATTTTTTTAAAAGATGGTTAGTAAAGAAAGTACCTACAGAGTGCATGTAGCATGTAGCCTGTAAGTAAACTGTACCTACCTATAGTTATTTACTTATTATTGTACTTACCTATGGAAGCACAGCTAATTACTGTCATAGGATTATTATGCTTAGAAGAGCGTGGTAGTGTAGTATCCTAGTTCGTCGAACTAAATATTGCGGAACCGTCCAAAAATAGGTTTTCCGGATAATTGTTCTGTTGGCGTTTATAATCTAATAATAATAATGTCCTTCTAGCCGAATTTCGACTACGCCGGTCTATATCAACAGAGATTAGCCAACTGCGCGGGACATATTATAGTGCAAAAGTGTATGCGCAATACACAGGTGCACTCTCTATTCCTTCACTCTCATAATTCGGTGAGACGGAAGTCCGACATGCGACAACGGCTTAACGTGCTTTCCGAGGCACGGGGGTGTTAACACCACCAACTTCCTGACTCCGGAGCTGTGTCTGAGTAAATTCAAGACAGAAAAACCCAAACACTCTCGGCCCGACCCGGGATTCGAACCCGGGACCTCGTAGATGTACTATGCACGAGGTCCCGGGTTCGAGCCAGAGCTCGAGGCCAGCGTGCTGACCACTAGACCAACGAGGCAGTCATGTGTCATAATCGTTTATAATCTACATAGGTGGGTGAATACATATGTAGAGGACATCATTTATTTTTGGTAGGAAATATATCTTGCTTGAAGCTTGCTTTGGTTGGAATTATCTGTTTGATACAATTAGTAGGGATCTTATTACACTAAGTACTCTTGTGTACTTACCAGGCTGACCTACTACTAAACTTTAGATTAGTATTTGCATAGTTACGCTAGAGGAAATCTACCTAATGGTTTTAAGTAGGTATTTACCTAGATAATATTGAATAAAATATTACGTACACTATTAACTATTATTTTGTCGACCGTCTTGGTGTAGTGGTTCGAATCCCGCAAGGGGCAAATGTTTGTGTGATAAGCACAAGCATTTGTACCTAAGTCATGGATGTTTATAAATGTAAATAAGTATGTCTATGCGTTATCCTAGTCACCATAGCACAAGCTCACGCTTAGTTTGGGGCTAGGTAATTGGTGTGTTGGTTGAAACAATTAATTTATTAAGCGTTTTTAAACCTTCTCCAGGCGTAACGTGCCGGTAAAACGTACAAGCGTAGATAATACCTACAACAACTTATCTCATTTCGTTAAAAGTTGATTAAACTCTGTTCCAAGCAAAGCACAGAAACTGAGACTAATGAATTCGACACTCGGATCAACTTTAATTACTCTCACTGCCTACAATAAGAAGTAATGGAGCTACGCGGACGCTAATGGGAAACATAGGCTGGAATTCAAAATGGTTTAGGTCTACTTAAGTTTCATTGCCCTCGTCTTCTTTTCCCGTTTTCACTCTTCAAGTACGTAGCCTACATTACTTGGTAAAATAACATGTGCGTTATTTTAAAAAGCTTTCTTTTGCAATTTTTTTTTAATTGAAGCAATTCCTTTGCAAGTTTTTACGCAAGAAAATAATCTCAATATTTATCGTTTGTTTTCAGTGATCATCTATCGGTAATTTAGTGTATTTTAACATAAAAGTACCTAAACCTACTGGGTTAGGTATCTATCAATTCAGATTTCTGAATCGGGGTGCTATAAATTGGCGCGCCACGTTTTGGTGGCTTTTCAGTCAAGCTAAAAGCTGGTTTCATATACATTTTTAACAAAAAAACAACCGATTTTAAAATACACTAAAAAGTTAAAAATAACTTTTTTATCACCAAGTGAAAGTAATATGTATAAGGAAGTCGGTGCCAGCAAACTAATTTTTCAAGGCGGTACGGTTTTTTGCAAAAATCATATTTTATTTTATAGGCACACAGAACACCCGTACTTCCTAACAAAATACCGCAACAGTACAGAAAAAACTGCGATTAATAAAAGTATCCATGAACTTTAAAAGTTCATGTTAATAAATATGATATCATTATACCTAGGTTAACACGATAAAACTAAGACTGCTAAATAAACGCTTAAATAACCAAAGATGCAGTATCAAAAACGGTAGGTCCACGCATGCTTTAAAAATATAAAGGGTCCTCTTGATTTTTCCAGGATCCCATCATCAGATCTTAATTAAGTATCAATGGAACCACCTGAGAACATACATACAATGGAACATCCTCCTTTTTTGAAGTCGGTTAAAAATCTGTAAATAGGGCCATCTTAGCCATGAGCATTAGGTACCTACTCTTTTTTAATCTTGTTTGTTGAAAGCACCTTTGAAGTAGTTATTGGTCTTCGTAAGTAAGATACAACAGAGGTCAAAGATTAGCGATTCTGACATAAACAAGGCCTTTATAAAAAATCCGGAATCTTAATTCTTTGCGTAAAAAGTAAATATTACTCAAACCGATTTCAATAATTACCACACAGGCGCTGAGAATGTGCAGTGTTCATTTCAGTGGAACCACTGTAAGTAGAACCAAAGGGCTGCTCTTGCATGCGGACGAGACGTTGTTTTGCGAATTTAGTGAGAGGCGGGAGAGACCAAGTTGTTATGGCCGGTGCATAAGACCCGCGGAGGAGAAAGGCCTTTGTTCGCGCGTCGCTCATTTGCTGAGAGCTTCGGCTCAAGTGTCGTCAGAAATCCGGCCATTTCTGTTCCGGCAGTGCATTTAAAAATGAGACGTTTTGAATTTTAAACCATTCGGTGCAGGTCGGTGTTCGCAGCACCCCGTTGTAAGCGGTTTATTAAATTGCAACCGTGGTCATGCCGTTTCTGAAAACAATTTTTAGTTTTCAAAGAAAATGCTATAAAATGAACTGGAATGTGAAAAAGTTTTCCTTCTCTCATTTGAAAACATTCTACGTAAATGGGTTTGCCTTAAAATACAGTTTCACTTGTCTATTTTTTGTATTTGATACCTACGCTTACAATTGAGCTTTAGTTGCGTAAGCTTTTCCGTTCGGTAGGAAAAAATATCTCCGTCATTCGGTGTAGTCGACATTACGGCACGGCTAGCACACAAAAGGAGAACGCAACGTAACAGCACTCATACAGTAGTATAAAATAAAAATCCACCCCGATTGTCTGAAACATTCGCAAGCTAAGCGTGCGCCCCGCGGCGCGTGTCGCCTGCAACGACGCGCCGTGGGAAGCGCCTTTTTACGGGTTTCACTGCCAGTTTTATACTCATCTACCTACCTATTTGCATGAGGTAGCTTCACTCCGTATTAACTTTTTTATTTTTGCCTAATGGCGTTTTCCCGTGAAGTGTCGATAAAAAATAATGCGGCAGCCGTGCGATGGGCTTCGTTATGCGTGGAGTGTGTTACGGCTTGGCTTAGCACAATCCCTTTTGGTTACGATTTTGTTTTTTACCTCATCTTTACTTGTTTTGTTTCGTTATCCGTATCCGTATGCAGGATAGGTATGAAGGTATTGTATAGAGAAACTAATGAGTAGGTCTTTATTACTTGCTTCTTTGCTGACACAGAATACAATAAAATCGTCTAATAAAGCCTAACTGGTTCTATTTGAAGATAAAGACTAATCATCAATTCTAGAGTCTTAATAATTGCTATGATTCTTATCAAATTCAGGCAAATGGCAGTGATTCTATTCAAAGCTATGTTATCTCAGTTTATTTCTTGTAACACCAAAGTCCCAAGATATCTTTATATGCCAACTTAAACCATCTTTGATTAAGCGTTAGAAATTATAATGAGACTTTCAATGGATTTAATAGTTCTTAACAAGTCAAATCTTAGAAGATTATATTATTATTCCCTTCATTAAGTCTCTTGCAGTCCTTTTCTATTCCATAGACAAAGAAAGTGACAAAACGAGACTTAATTATAGATTAAATTTAATTGACGTCTTTGAGTGCGGCAGTGTCTATCTAGTGACAGTTAGTACCTATAGTCCGTGCCATAAAAAGTCATTGACCCGTCACCCCTGCAGACCGTCACCCGCGTACCACTGCACGCCAGTATGTAAAGCGCGGCGACCCTAACTATAATCCGTAGCGATACGAATCTGTTTAACAAAATGAACCTCGGTACGGGTCGACCTTGAACCCAAAAATCAAAAGTAATAATCGCTAGTTAGAAAGACAAATGGTGTGTCACAAGGTTTTAGCTGTCAAGGTGAACGACCTTTTATGCACGTTTATCTGGCACGTACTATAAGTAGTATGGCATTTGGTAGATCTAATAATTTTCCTAAAAAATCTAAAGTGTACATACAACTAACAATTTTCTCTCTAAATTAACCGTTTACGCTAAGATTTAAGGAAATTGATGCTTACAATAAAATACCGTCTGGAATCGAACTCGGTACACCCTACAGACGTCACGCACAGACCTTTGGAGAAGTTGTGGGAGTTATAAAAAGCCAGATGCGCCCTTAAGAGGCAGTATTTAGAGCTTGGTAGTTGGAGATGCTGGATAGCTTGCCAGTTTGATATTTTCCGCAATGAAGGAGACAGTTGTATCGGTTTTGGCGCTCCTTGCGGTGGTAAATGTACGCTGCTCCGAACTAGGGAAGGACGGGTTCAATTATTATAAAGGTGCGTTTTTCATATAAGAAGTGCAATGATCACGTGAGACAAGAGAGGAGGATGCAATTATTGCACCATCCTTTATAGTCGATTTTGTGTCTATTTTGAAGATATCTCATATAGGTACCATTTTAATGGCTTTAGTTATTGTGATGGATCTTACGTTAGCTTTCACAAAATTTTGGCTCCGGGCGGTCTAGTATATGCAAGAGATTTATCGATTAGTGCTCAGACAGATGCGCCGTCTATTTCTCTCTCCCATCAACGGATGTTTTCGCTATTAATACATTTCACTTCTTTGTTAGATACCAAACAGTAGCTGTATGGTTTATGCTGTTAGGTACTATCTACTGACTATTATTTATTCCATAAATAATTAAAGCGAATGTAGTTAGTTTTGTAAATAAGAATTTTAAAAAAAAGGTTTTAACAAACACACCAATTACCAAGCCCCAAACTAAGCTTTTGCTGGTGATGGTGAATAGGATAACGGATAGACGGAGTACCTATACTTATATACATTTATAAACATCCAAGACTTAGGTACAAATTGATGCACTTTTCGGGCTTCTAACCCGAAACTGCCTGGGTTAGTAGTCCGGTGCGCGAACCACTACACCAAGACGGTCGTCAGAATTTTAGGTTAGAGAATTTTTGTTTTAGGGGTTACAACAAAAAGAGAGCATAGTGCATGCGGTACTAAAAAAAACGGTTTGGTAAGTACTACCAAACTCTGGTTACGGCCACTTGGCAAACCTAAAACACATAATGAAGAATTTTAAATAAAAGCATTAAATGAATTCTTGATTCCTTGCGCCAGTGCTTCGGCAGTTGCGCGCTGAAATATGAAAATACAAACGATCCGAATGAGACGGTAGTTTGGTTGAGAGGGTCACATTGTGAATGTTAGTGCTTGTCGTCATTTATAATTTGTGTAGCTTTAGGAAAGTAAATAGAATTGCCTACAATTCCATCTCAAAAGTTTCCCATTGAACATTAGATTTACCAACTCTTTCTAGTAAATGTCCAAAAAATGATATCCTCGTTTAATTCGATTACAATCGGCAGCATGCTAGGCTGCCCATTTGAAAATGGGCAGCCTAGCATGCTGCCGATTACGAATACAACTTTTGATACGTAGGGAATAGTGGCGGTCTCATATAAGTGGGGTAGTGGTCTGACGATGTATCTTATTCGTCAACAACACGATAAATATGTAAATTTTAATTACCTTTCAAGAAACCAAAACGCATGCGGTTTCCTTGATATGACTGATAGTATCAAAACCATCATTTACTAAATGTCCTAGCCTAGCACAATATTTGCCAAATCCTAGAGGTATAAGCCCGAAAACATAGTCCTTTTTTATAAATTCCACCAATTATCAACCTTAATCTACTTATGAATAAATCTGTTAATCTTAAGATACTAGTAAAACCTAGAATTTACGAGTACCAATACACGGCCTTTTACAGCTACACTATGTAACTAAGAATACTTAATTAAAATGTCGACACTTCACCGATTCTAAAGCCAACGTGTTAAGCTGTAGTTGTTCACCGTTTGTGTTTGTTCTTAAATCTTCAAAAATCAAAGAATGTTCAAAAATACAATTCCAAATTAATCTTGATGCTGTAACAATTTGTTCTCTTTTTAAAACTGCAAAAGAATCAATTCCAACGGTTGCTCTCTGTTCACAATGGCAAACAAGAATCTTATTTTAAAAATCTGCTGTTCCAGTCGCGGTTCCGTTTTCCCGTTTCGTTTGATTCAGCATTCCTTGTGTGAGTGGAACTGTTAATTAGATTTTTCTCTAATTACTTAGATTATTTACGTGCGCGATCTGATGAGGCTATGCTGGAGGAGCCTTTGCCCGAAGAAAGGATGCTTTGTAAGTATTCATTTATTCACGGATACATTCCTTGTTTTATTTGAATTGCAAATGCTCTCGATTGGACTACTTAGTTCAGATGTTTCATTCATGTGCTTCTTTTTTTACATATGGTTTGCAATAAAATAAGACTTCTTTCTAACAGACTTTTTAAAGTTTTTAGGCATTTTGATTTATTAAATAACTGGCCGGTAAAATAAGTTGAAAAAAGAAAACTAATTTCTAAATCCGAAACCTAATAGCCAGAAAACCAAAAAGCACATTACTTATACTTACCTTTCTACATTTTTGAAATTCGAACACACCACAGCACTACTTTGTCCGCATTGTGAAAATTTATTTTTTATTTCGTGTTCTATCTAGATTTCTACCGGACACCGCTGCAGCTATATCCGGGGCTGCTGCCTGCCATGGAGCAGGAATACAGGAAGAGGACTGGCAACGTCTTTAAGAGTACGTATTACGTATGGGAAATCGATCTGCAATGCGTCTGGTATTAGGGTTGCCATAACGCGCTTTTCAAGCGATCAAAAAACAGACGAGGTTCGAACAAATTGACAATATTTTTAAATAAACTATAAGCCTACTTAAACAGGTTTCTAAATAACAATAGCCCTAGCTAATGGTTATTTAGAAAATGTAAGCCTTCTCGTAGAGTTCTACTTACTAAAGTAGAACTCTACGTGAAGGCTTACATTTTCTTTTCAAGAAAATGCCAAAGAAGTATTTTTGAATAAATCAAATAACTATCATGCTTTTTGGAAGGAAGAATAAAGATACAATATTATTTATTTGTATTACTTTCATTATTGTATTGAGATTTGGATTTTGAATGACAATTACTAAAACATCTCCGCGCATCATACCACATTTGTATGAAGAGGTACTTATCTTAACGGAGTGGTCTTTGATTTGGCCATAAACCAACCAAGATGAAGAGGTAGGCCATATTTATAATATGGTTGGCACATTACAATCAGCCGATAAAAAGCCTGTAATTTAAGCTTATTTTATTAAATTAAGATTTTGCTTATTTTATTAAACACATTTTTGGACATGCTGGCTTAAAAACAAACTTGCCTCAATAAAACATTAAAAAGAGTGTCGTTTGATGAGGCATATGAATAAATTTCTATAAAAATGCAATAAATGTGATCGGAATAAAAAAAACACACCTATTTCTTCGAGATTGCATTCTTGACCTCATAAATAATAATAATGTCCTCCTAGCCGATTTAGACTACAGCGGCCTATCTCAACAAAGATTAGCCAACTGCGCGGGACATATTATAGTGCACAAGTGTGTGCGCAATACACAGGTGCACTCTCTGTTCCTTCACTCTCATAATTCGGTGAGACGGCAGTCCGACATGACCGTAGAGAGATCAGGCGCAGGACCAACGGCTTAACGTGCTTTACGAGGCATGGGGGTGTTAACACCACCAACTTCCTGACTCCGGAGCTGTGACTGAGTAATTTCAAGATAGAAAAACCCAAACACTCTCGACCCAACCCGGGATTCGAACCCGAGACCTCGTAGATAGTACCCAGCGTGCTGACCACTAGACCAACGAGGCAGTCTTGACCTCTTACCAACCCTAGGAATGGTGGAGTTTCTGTGTTCCAACACTTCCATCGTGTTAATATCCGGAGGAGATGGTTATCAAGGTGTAATCTGTAGATTGAATAGTACCGGTAACGCCTGGCTTGCAGCTGAGTACTAACACTTACGTGTATGTATTGGTTGCGTCTTGTAAGAGCTTGCACTGAAGATATATTGTCGTGGTATACCGCTTGAGCAATTTCGTGTACATCAAGCAAAATAACTCAACACAATTAAGCCAACTTACTACAACTGTCTTGCTTACTAAGCATTTTAGAAGCTTTTAATGTCCCAGTACCTTCTCAATTGTACGTTTGTCCTTTAAGCGTTTAGATTTTGATGTGATGATAGATTAAGTTGGTGTAAAAAAACTAAAGGAAAAAATAGAATCTATTGCAGTACCGAATTTAGTTATATTCCTAAAAAACAGTTTTGCAGTACTGTCTATTTGCATGACAGATAATATATTCACTATTGATATCATTCATTTTAAATTGGTCGTGCTAAAAATAGATAATGCTGAATACTCTTTCAGTTTTTTTTTTGTATAAGCGCTGCAAGCGGTTAAAAAGATCTAACACCTACTCACAAAATTATTTTTAAGGAGAATCATTTTTTGTGACGTTTGCAACGTCGTTCGTAAATTTAATGTTTACAATTGTAAAATTCAATACAATTATAGAAACATCAATGTACATTACTAATGTACATTGATGTTTCTATAATTGTAATATTTATTATAATACATTCAATTCAAAATTGATTAACAAATCATTAAGTATTCAAATTTATTAAATCATCGCCCTGGGACTCGAACCTTCCCGGGGCACTAGCGTGCAGATTTCTACTGATTTTCGTTCGTCATCTAAAACTCCGCATCTTTGAATCACTCGATCGACTGCATTCGACCGCTCAGACCGTAACGAGTGCCCCTAGCCACTCTTCTCAGAAGGCTAGTGTTAGATTAAATGTCAAAATTAATATGTTTGAGTGAAAAGAAGATTAGCATAAATCGACCCTATAGATAGAGACACCGTACTAAGTGAGACACATGAAATATAAATATTACTTTAGTAGCGGAGTTTTGTATGATTTCATGGTAATTTAAAAAGCAGGGAATTAAAATTTAAAATATTTTCTGAATGTACAAATTATTAACAACTAAACGTCTTCAAGGGTGCAAAAAAAAAACTTTGACGTGTCAGTCAAACATGAAGTATATGTTTTATATCAAACGTCAATGTTGACCGGATTATACATTGTTTAAATGTCAGTCCGACATAATGCACCAAATGATATGTCGTTCAATGTCAGTTATAATAATTTTTCCTCTATAGTTTCAAGCTTTTCACCAAAGATCAGCATTTGGGGCTGAGCATGAAAGAACTTTGCCGTTCTTCTTTTCTCGCATCAGAATGTCATACGAGTTGAATCACTACATACTTTCGTTAACATAATTGTAAAAAAATAAAAGTAATATTCGCTTTGTTTCCCAGACCACATGTTGAGCAAAGAGTCACAAGGGCTAGACGAGAAGAGAAGCTCCAAAGCTGCTCTCTCCATGATGCTGCAGGGGAAACAGGGGCCTTACTATGCGTAAGTTTATATTTTTTAAAGTATATTTTGTTCAAAATTAAAACTTGTAATGAACAGTTTTAGATGAAATCAAAAAATGGATAAGAAATGATCATATTTAAAAACACCTTGGCAAATAATGCAATATTTTAAGACAATTTTGATTACCATAAAAAGTTAATACTTAGTAAGTCGCGGACGTTTTTTTGTAGAACTTTTAAACAGCAGCAATTCCGTCATATATTATTTTTGCGTAATTTTTACCGCTCAAAAAGGGAATATTTTTTCCCGTTTTTGCAACATTGTTCATTGATTCCGCTCTTATTAGTCGAAGCGTGATGTTATTGCTTATCTCGATATATACCTTGCTCGATAAATGAACTATCAAATACATTTTTTTAATAAAACTAGTAGCTATTGCCTAACCTTCAACTAAAACTCTTCAGCCTTATTATATTATACTCGTAATTAGATAAACAGCCATTGACTTCGGTACAAAATCTCGTGCTCATCACAAAAACCAAAACCCCCTATGGGATTCAAACCCGCAACCACTGGTTTTGTAGTCCTGAGCGCGTACCACCACACTAGGACGGTAGACAAATTGTTGTCATAAGTTTATGAGCCATTTTTTAATGAATGCCCGGCATCTGAGGTAAGCCAGACTATACATGTTGATTATGATACCGCCTCTATTTCCTACGTAATAATAGCTGTTTTCCAAGTTCAGATGTATAACATGACGTGCTGCCGCCGTACCTCATATACCTCAGACTTACCTCCTGGCGTGACTGTTTTCAAATTGCAAAAGTTACAGCATTCAGAAAAGCAATCATAAGTAATGACATCTTTCCAAAATTAGGAAAAAAATCCAATTCATACGACATCGTTTTGGAATTGCAATCCTAAACGTGACAACTTAGTAAGTATTTATTCATTTTGTCCTAAAATTTGAACCAACATCGAAATATAGCTCGCATCGCAACTACATAAACCTACATCAATCAAGTTAATAGTTGGTTGGGTAACTCAGCCAAAGTTTATACATATTCAACAAAATGGGTAATAGTCTCAATGTCGTTATGGAGTTTCATGTCTGATAACTTGCCAACCTAATCCAGTTTGACTTGAGAGAACATCAACCGCTTAGTATACTGAATTCTGATCACGAACGTAAGAATTGGCACATACGAGTAACAATTCCCTATAGTAACGCCATTAGCTACCGTTAACGTTGAGAATATCGCATCGTTTTGCAAAAAAAAAAAAACAATTGATATTCCCGACACTCTTTAAGACTAAAATTAGATTGTTGCCTCTTTTTTTACTGAATATACAAAAAAGACAGACTATTTTTGGGTTACTTAGTCGAGCCTTTGTTAATTGGTGAATTATTTGCAAAACTAGTTTAAATTTATAAATAAAAATAGTTTGAATATTTCAATTTAAATTATTTAGTTTGAATTTTGGTTAGAACTTGCTCATTCATTGCAAGTAAACTATTCGTGGTGAAGAAAAGCTATGATACAAATTGACCTGCCACAATTTGTGGTTACTTGACTGTTAAATGAAAATTGTTAATGAAATTTTAATTAGCAAACCGCAACAAAATTACTTGGTCTGTAGATTAATTTAAAACTTTATTAAGCGTGAGTTAAATAAATGTATCAGGTACAAATATGTTAAAATACATTCTTTAATGAAAACTAATGAAAACTGAAACTAAGTATTGAGCGTGATTAGTAATTTAGTGTGTTTGACGCAGCTTACAATTTGTTGACAATATTATTTATTGATTGACATTATTAAATATTGCAGGAACGTAGGACACTATTGTCCCTTCGGCAAGTAGCAACCGCGGTATTGTATGTAGGTAGGTAGGTACCCTTTACACTAACCTAAGATTTTTTAAGCATATTTTGCCGAAGTTGCGAGTAAGCATATTAATAAGTTTTTGAGTAGAAAGCGCGCCATTAAAACTTTTGTCTGGATTTTTTTTAACTTTGCATTATCAGCACTAAGCACGTAATACCTAGCATGAAATTATTTTAAACTTTTTCGTCAGTGATTCATTGAAATAACTAATTATAAAAAGTCAATACATGTGTTTTTAAGGTTTTTATTTATCATACCTTAATTCAGCGATTTCGGAACGTATTCTGAATCTGAAGGAATTCATAATTAACACTGTTATATTTATTTTGTTTCAGAGTGAAAGTTCCCCACGAAAACTCCGTGGAATTACCAACTGTAGATTTAAATTAAACTAGTTTTGAATTTGTGAACTCGAAGTTTTATATAAATTAAGATGCTTGTAAAAGTTAGCGTTAGTAATAGTCAGCTACATTCTACTATTATGTACCCAGATCCATAGATAGATATTATACCTATTATCACGCAATAGATTTATTGAAATAATATATATTTCCACCTACTTCAACAGGACTTTAGTAATGGGGAACTTTCCCCATTAATAAAGTCCTGTTGAAGATAAGAGTAGAGAATAAATCGAAACACATACTCGTTAGTAATAAGGGCTAGATAAACAATAATTTTTACTTTTATGTACATATATTATCAACGAGGCAATTTAACGATTAAATTATCCCAATAAATAAGTTAATTATGCATGTCTTATTATGAGAAAATAAATAAAGTTTTATCACTTTGTTTTCTTTTTACTACTACATAGTTTTAGAAAGTTTCACAGACGATGAAAAAATGTATAATGTTGTTGATTCTGATTACATCTAGTGCTTTGAAGGCAAATGTTCATTAAACCCAATATTGTCGTACCTACAATTTGTAACCATAATCGCTATTATTTCCTTTACACAATTTACACTGAAACACGCCCCGCAAGTACAAACAATATACTCAGTTCGGTAACAAACGCCTTAGAAATTAAGGCCTTCTGTTTGCCGGTATAACCAGTTTACGCTCAGACTATAAGCGTAAGGGTTGCATTGAAATGCTTCCATACCCACGACCGATATGTGTGTATGGAAGAGGGCACAGAATCTCAAACTGGTATAGTACTTATTTTCAATTTAATTTCTTTATTTCTATCCACTTGATGGCGCTGGAATGATACCATCATAATCAGCTGTAGAACGTCCAATGTAAAACTTTTCTATCGTAACCGTGTGTAACATCGACTTCAAAAAGATATGGACTCCGTACCGCGATACCAAAGAGTGAAGCAAGTTTAAGCTTGTGTGTGCCTGATCAAAGGGTTACAATGGCGTTACTTTGGTGTGAGTGTGTGCGTGAGAAGATCGTGTATTTACGATGATGACAGGCTTACTTTGGTGCTTCAGTTTTAATGTAGGCGACACGCAGTCCATATTTTTCTTTACGTTGATGCGTGTGTAATCCCGTTGCACCTGCAAAACTTACAAGTTCTGCCTATTTAACTGGTAGATGTTCTACACAGTACTTTTTATTAAAGAGACCCTTTGGAAAAAAGTTTCATCTATCCTAGAACATTCTGCTGCAACGGCTAAAAATAAAAGAAAACCGGAAACGTCGATAACTTTTCCTTTACTCCAGTAGCGTGTATCAATTACTTACCTTCTAACAAACTAAGGATATTGCAGGTATGTTTAAATGTTTTATTCATGGTGTGTCGTAGCTCGCATTGAATTGTGGTTAGTAGAGAGAGATGGAGAGAGGCAGAGATCGGGGTATGAAATATGAAAAGCGAATAAGGTTTCCAATTTAAAAAAAAATAACACCAACAAGTTCTTGCGCGACTATCTTTGCATCCTGCAAGACGTGCGGGGGACGAGGAAGCGCCAATCACACGCGATTGTCAAAGCAAATCCATAACCCGCAACATCACCCGTCACTCGCTAACGTCTAGTGTGCCTCGCCCCCCGCATCTCTGGCGACCACAGGAAGGTCTTGCACGAACTTGTCGGACTATAATAATATCCAAAAACCAAAGCGTATGTACCTACGCCAATTTATGTGACTCATCATCATTATCTTTCTAGCGTTATCCCGGTTGTGCACTCGCACGTGAGGTCCGCTGACCGTGATCCAGGATTTGGCAGATCAGGTAATTACAGTGGAGCGACTGCCATCTGACCTCCGTGACTCTGTTAAGGGGAAATCTGACCGGTTTTGGCTCATGGTTACCAATTCAGTTGCCTGAATGTGCAGGTTTCCTAACGATGTTTTCCCTCACCGTAAGAGCATCGGTTAGTGAAACAACTAATGTGCATAACTCAAAATAAGTCATTGGTTAATGGCGGCACGTGGTATCGAACCCGATTCCTCCCGCATGAGAGGCTATGTGACTATCTGACTACATCTGTCATCAATTCATCATACGATATCTGTAAGGACCTGTAAGTGGTTTAATTGTTTCTTACACTGTATTATTATCATACATATGTTAGCCCTGGTTTCCCAAATATTAATAAGATTCAATAAGACTGTAAAGACCTAATTATTAGCATTAAAAGCTAAAAAATAATGTTATTGTTTTAAACGGTTTGTCTGCAAACTTTAATCAAATGAGATCGTAATGTAATACACGCCTAATTAGGCATGTAGGTTTGGATATTCTCATTGCTAATGATATTTTGAGTACTTGCTGTCCTTGAGTGAAATCTGTATTGTAGTGCTCGAACGGTTTATATCTACCTACTAAAGTTATTTGTTACTGTGGTGCTTTTCCATGCCTAAACTGCAGAATATGTAGTTGAGAGGACATGGTAGTTTTTATCCCAGCAACTTAGGTATAGTTATAAAAGGATAAAGGGAAGATGAAAATTTGTACGGGAAATACGATATTCGGACCTAGATATCTCTAAAAATGTTGAGAACCACAAACATGACCAATGTCTGTGGTGCAGGTGAATAGGTACGGTCGCCAGCACGTTCGATTATTCATTTTCGTTGCAAAATCGCCTCAATTACAACAATATAAGATGCCGCAGTGTTTAGCTTGACTTGCTGTCGTTTGTACAGTCGGCAGCATTTTAGGTTGCCCATGTAAACCATGAAAACAGCTTCTATTACGTAAGGAATAAAGGCGGTCTCAAGGTCAAAGTGGGGGTATCCTAACGTGCGGCAGTGTGTACTTACAATAGGTTCGACGTAGAAAACGGAGAGCCTTGTGCTGGCGAGTGGTTTACGGTCCCATTGAGATAGCCGAGGCTCTGTTTGTAAGACGATTCTCGTCCAACCTAGCCGTCCCTACTCATGACAGCCCTGACAGTGCGAGGCTGAGCTAAAAATACGGATGACGAATTTTTCCATAGGACCCTTGGCTCAGGGAGCTAACTTACTAAACGGATTTTTCTTTAATACTTGTAATAATGGTTTTTAGTAATGATAAAAACTATTATCAAAAATTCATACATGTTACACCATGTATATGAATTTTTGATAATAATGTTACCAGTCTAATCGTTTAAGGGGGTTAAATGGTCATGAATACCTACAACTTTTACTATGGAGTCAACACCGAAATCGTGAAAAAGATTTGAACTCTCCATACATTGTCATTAGCAGCAGAATTATTTTTAAGCACCTTTTTTTTAGATTTCGATCATGACCCCATAGTAAAAGTTGTGAGTAGGTACTTCGTTTGTTTTTATAGAAATGCATGAAGGGATCCTCTTTTCAGTCGGTTTTGTATAAGTTGTTAGTAGTACAAATAGTTTTGAACGTTGTCACCACGCTCCGCTCTGTTCCAACCCTATTTTAGAATGCTCTGCATACATTTTAGGCAACAATATAGTTGGCCCAGGCATTGGTAATCAGCTACTAGCCATTTTCTCGCGAACTGTCCTCGCAACGTGCCGACTTCTACCATTAAAGAAAATTATGCCCAGTACAGTGAGCATTTACCACTGCTCTTTCATGCATACCGCTGTGAACATTGCAAAATGGAAAACTTGCGTGGATCTTCGCAAGTTTTCCGTTGGAAGATGGGCATTTGGTTAAATAAAATCATAAATTGTTTGAGCACACCAATTAACTAGCCTCAAGCTGAGCATTAGTTTGTGCTGTGGCGACTAGGATAACGGATAGACATACGTATGCGACGTATTTATTTTTTTGGATCTTGATAAATATTTTGTCTACATGAGTAATGTCACAAGCTGAGCCAGCTTCCATTTACTTTCTATTTTTTATGTGTTTTTCTGTAATCACTCTATTTGTAATGAAGGCAATAAAAAATATTCTATTTTATTCTGAGTGCGTAAGTAAGCTTTTCTGGATCAATCAGGTCAGATCAAATCTCTACATACGGATCATTGCAGAATAATTATGAGGGGAAATAAGCAGCATGAAGATGGTGTATAATAGAAAAAGTGACTGAGTAAAGTATGCTGTACTAATATTGAATATTTAAAGAATAATTTAAGTGAACAGTTCTGTTTTTTTCAAATTTGAAATGCGTTTACTCTTGACTCTAGACTCAGCCAGACGTGGCGTAGACAGAGTCGACGGTAGAGCAAGCTTACCCAGAAGGTACTAGCATTTCCACTCACCGACGGAAAACAGCAATCTAGATTAGATTGCTGTTTTTTGTTTTGTCTGAATAATTAGGTTATGTGCTTTAACAAAACTTTTGATGTAAGTACGAGTATTCAGGCTAAACATCACGTAAGTTTATAAGTATGAATAATAATATGGTTTCACACATGACACCATTTCGTTAAATATGATCTGATAATTTAATAGTGTAAAACTGCCCGGGAATATTATTTTGATGAGCCGATGCTCTAAGTTAACATTGCCGAGGTTAAGCCGACGTCGCATATTAATTCGAATGTATGAGTTTGAGAGTTTAGGCAGTGGATTACACGTGGAGGGCGACAATGATAGGTGAAAAATACGTAAAGTCTGAGCGCTTATAGCTAGGTACTTGCCACATCAGCTTTCCGGGTTTAGGTATCACTTCACAGGCCACAATCACTCGAAATGTCTGTAAGGAGCTTTACAGGATACACACGCGGCGAAAGCGCTCTGGTGTGTGTGTGTGTGTGTCATGTGTCATAGGTAACGTCTCGATGTCGACTGGGGCTCCGGGGTTCTCACGGTACGTTTTAAACAAATAAAAATAAGGCAGGTATGCGTGTGAGTGTGCGCGGCGTAGTATCAATAGGGTACACAAACAAATCAAAATATTGTAGTAAACATATCGCCCGCCCTAAACACGTCAAGTGTTTACGAGAAGGTTAGGAAGCTAAGGAAAGGAAGTTCACTGGACAGGAAGACGAACTAATTTCGTCAAAGATGCTACCGGTAGGAGTTTTAACATCTACCACACGAACAACTTGGTCTTGGCCAGGGTATAAATTAATAATGCGTCCACGACGCCACTGCAAAGGGGGAAGGTTGTCATATTTTATGAGTACTAGCTCACCCACTTTAGGAGGATCACAAGGAGAGGTCCATTTATTTCTAATTTGTAATGTATTTAAGTATTCTAAATGCCAGCGAGACCAAAAGTGCTGGGTAATTTGTTGGATTAGCTGAAACCGTGTAGGGCGATGCAATTTGACGGCTTTATAAGGGTACTCCGGAAGTGCATTTAAGGGTTGTCCAATTAAGAAATGGCCGGGAGTTAACACTTCGACATCATTAGGGTCCGGAGAAAGTGGGCACAATAGGCGTGAATTTAAAACTGCTTCAATTTTAGCAAAAACAGTGGTCAGCTCTTCAAATGTAAGGGGGGTATCGCCTACTACTCGTTTTAGGTGCGATTTCGCCGATTCAACCGCAGCTTCAAAAAGACCGCCCCAATGAGGGCAAACAGGAGGATCGAAAACCCAGGATATGTTCCGCTTTGAAAGCTCAGAACCAATAGCCGCCTGGTTTTGAGACAGGAAACACTCTAACTCTTTAAGGTAATTGTTGGCACCGATGTAATTTTGACCGCAATCGGATCGGATTAGGCGAGGTACACCACGACGCGACACGAATCGGGAAAAGGCCGCAATAAAGGCTTCAGTAGTTAGGTCCGACACAACCTCAAGGTGAACGGCTTTAGTCGAAAGGCAGACAAATACACACAGGTAACTTTTCACTAACCTTTTGTTCCTATAGGCCTGGACTTTGGTAAAAAAGGGTCGTGCAAAATCGGTACCTACACCGTCAAACGGTCTAGCAGCCGTGACGCGGTCTTTAGGTAGGTCACCCATGAAGGGTTGAGATACAGCCGCTTTGAGACGATAACAGGGAAGGCATTTAAAAATCACATGCTGAATAGCTCTGCGTGCCGACAAGATCCAAAACTCTCTATTTAACATGGCAAGAATTGCATTAACACCTGCATGTGCATTCTCGCGATGGTAATGTGAAATAAGGATGTTCACGAAATTACCATTATTAGGCAGAAGAAGGGGATGGCGCGCATCAAAGGATAGATCGGAGTTTCGTAATCGACCTCCAACTCGAATCAGGCCTCTGTCATCTAGAAATAAATTCAACTTTCTAAGGGAGTTAGTGATAGGAACGCCACGCCGTAAGCGATCAAGTTCATCAGAAAAGGAAGTAAATTGAACGATTTTCACTAAAAACAAAAGGGAATCTCTCCGTTCCTCAGGGCTCAGGTAGGACAAGTAGGATTTAGGAAATAAAAACCGCCTTAGGTAACAAGTCACGTTTATTAGCTTGTTGAAAGAACTATACCGCTCTAATAAGAATGAGGGATCCGGGTTAGGAACATCGGCAGAGACTACTAAACAACGTAGTCCAGGGAGATCACTACTTGGGTTAGGTTCCGAAATAATTATGGAATCGCCGTAAGGCATTGGTTTTAGAATCACCAAGAGGTGGACGATCATGAAGAAAAGGGAGTCTAACCATAAATCGACCATCGCTTTCACGAGTGGTAGTTGCTTTAAAAAAGGTTTCACACTCTATATCCAAGGGGTTCGCAACTGGAGATTGGGGGGCCTCTTCGATTTTCCAGAATTTTTCAACTATTTGGGACAGCGAGACTCCAGTCATGGGGGGTTCCAAATCAGTAAATCCTCCATAAACAGGACCACACAGGACATAACCAAATATCGTCGAGATAGCAGTAAGGCCATCAGGGGACACAAACAACTCGGACCTTAAAAGGCGACCAATGACGTCAGCTCCAAGAAGTACACTTATAGTACCAGGTTTGTAAAATAAAGGGTCAGCAAGAGGGAGGTGCTTAGTACAGGTAATTACACTTTTAGGTAAGTCTACCTCTGGGAGGGTACCAGCAATCACATCAACAACTATTGCACTGGTAGAGATTTCTGGACAGACAGAATTAACTGGCTTAAATGAAAAGGATACAATGCCTGGGGAATTAATCGCTTGAACATTACCTATTCCACGAACAGGAACTGGAGAAGAAATGATAGGTAAGTTCATGTGGTCAACAACAAGCTCAGTAGTAAGAAGGCAGCCCTGAGCACCAGTGTCATATAAGGCACGCGCTTCCACATAATATCCAGACGAGGTTTTAACATGAATCAAGGCCGTAGGTAAAAGAACGAGAGAATTGGGAGGTAAAGATGTAAAAGCGGGTATGGAAGGGGGGCTATCTAGTCAGAATTGTGGGGCCTCATTGTACTTATGATGAAATGCACGTTCAGCCTGGGTTCTTTGACCTAGAGGGGCATTATAAGTACGGTTACCGTTGGGTGCAGGTGGGGATCGCCGGCCCGAACGGGGAGGTGATGCTCTACAGGAATCACGAGGGGGCGGGGTACGAACACGGTGCCATTCAGTACGTGGGGGTGACACACGGTTTGTTAAGTGACTTTGTGGAGATTGCCGCGGTTGGTTTGAAGCTAAGGCCGCGACGTCTCGGTATGAGCGCTCGCGATCGTAATTCACAGGAGAGGAGTCATCATAACACAGTAACGTGTGATGACTGGAACGACGGCACGTGCGACAGCGATAATCTCGCGTGCATTGGGATATGGAGTGTTTATCCAGGCATCGATAGCACAGTCGGGCTTCCTTTACAAAAGTAACACGTTGACGTGTAGGAAGGCGAATAAAATCGGGACACTCGCGTAAGTAATGCGAAGTACTATTACAAAGGTGACATTTAGATGTCGCCGCAAAAGTAACAAAGGCTCTCGCAGGAGGTGGGGAACGCGCGTTAGGTTTAGGCAAACGAGGGGAGCTCACAGTAGGGGGGGTAGTAGTGTCAACGACAGAAGCACTACCTACATTGTCGTGGTGCCTACATTCATCCTCAAGATAGGTAATAAGATGATCAAAAGTAGGGAGGTGATTAGGATTATCGCCATAACGACGTTCAAATCTCGATTTTAACTCTGAAGGCAGTTTAGCAAGGCATAAGTGAACTAATAGGTACGACCAATGTTTAACAGGAAGTTCCAATCTTTCTAAGCATCGATAAGTCGAAAACAGCGGGTTTAGGAACGACACACGTAACCCGGAAAGTTTAGGCGTTATAATAGGGAGCATCATTATTTGAGCTATGTGGGTATCCGCTAAAACACGAAGGTTATGGTACCTACGTTTTAGGAGGTCACGGGCCACGGTGTAATTGCCCGCCTCAATCTTGAGGTGTTGTATTAATCGACGAGGTTCATCCGATAAGGCTCCCACTAAATAGTGTAGCTTTAAAATCGGGGTAAGGGTAGGCTGGTTGTCCACCACGCTATCAAACTGGTCTATAAAACTGATCCAACTATCGGGACGGCCATCAAACTTAGGTATAGGTCAGGTAATTTACTAGCCGGGTTATCAATAGCCAGGGATTTATTCTCCTTGAAGGGGGTGCTAGTACGGGACGCGTCAAATTGGTGAGGTCGTATTTCGTCTAACTTAATTTTTAAGTCGTCTACTTTGTCCCTTACTACGCGTATCTCGTTCTTAACTTGCACATATTCTTGTTCATAAATCGCAGGATCGAGATTACCTAACAGCTTGGAACAAGCGGCAGAAAACTTATCGCACATAAGTGGCAGGTCGGAAAGACGCGCTCGCATACGATTGGAGGAAAAGGTCTCAAGAACTCGGTGGGAATCATCAACCCAGTCACTAATATAACGGCGTTCACCTATAGCTTCCCGGTATTCAGCTGTATCCGTGTAAAGTACGGCCCTTACGGTCTCGTTGCCGGTTTCGGTATCCGACATTTTATTTACTTTAAATCGAAAGAAACAAGGTAGGTAAATTAAACTCACAAAAGTTTTCAATAGGATGCGTAAAGGAACAAATAGTAAGGGACGGCGCAGGCAGATGCACCGGGTATGGCAAACGTAACTCGTATACAACTCGCACGCGGTCACGCGGTAATGGCGTGATCAATAGGGAAACAAAGCGCTCGCGCACCTCACTTGCACTCAAAGGGTAGGTAATTAACGCGCTAATCGATTTATTCGACACTTATGTAAAAGGGGTTGTACTCGAATGTTATTAAGGAATTTACTGTAAATAGGTTAGGTATATGGCGAGACATTTTGTTCAAATTACAAAGGAAAGTAGCAAATAAATAACTCTCAATTAAACAAATTACGTTACTAATAAGGGGTCCTAATAAAAAAACTACGCTCTGCTACCAAAATGTTTGAGAGTTTAGGCAGTGGATTACACGTGGAGGGCGACAATGATAGGTGGAAAATACGTAAAGTCTGAGCACTTATAGCTAGGTACTTGCCACATTAGCTTTCCGGGTTTAGGTATCACTTCACAGGCCACAATCACTCGAAATGTCTGTAAGGAGCTTTACAGGATACACACGCGGCGAAAGCGCTCTGGTCGGTCTAGTACATGTGTCATAGGTAACGTCTCGATGTCGACTGGGGCTCCGGGGTTCTCACGGTACGTTTTAAACAAATAAAAATAAGGCAGGTAGGCGTGTGAGTGTGCGCGGCGTAGTATCAATAGGGTACACAAACAAATCAAAATATTGTAGTAAACAGTATGTTTGTACAGAGTCAGCAGCACGTCACGTGGCGCCTTACAATCTATGCCACACTTAATGTCGTGCCCTACCTATCCTGCCACCTGCACGCAAGAGGACCTTTACAATGTCAACCAGAAGGCCATTGATGTTGCCACTTTTTGGGCGCAGAAAGTTTAATTGCCATTGACTCGAGAAGAAGAAGAAGAAGCAGCACGTCAGGTTACCCATGTGAACTACGAAAACAGATTTTATTACGTAGGTAGGTAGGTAATAGAGGCGGTCTCAAGGTTAAACTAGGGTAGTCTGACGTATGGCCGTGTGTACCTACCTAACGTAGCGCTGAATTCTCAGTTTGATTTCAGACCCAGTGAAATATTATATTTGCTTTACTAGATCTTCGAAATGCTGATCTATAATAATGCTGACAATGCTGACATAAGTACTTCACACCTGAAGGCACTTGGTTTTCCAGTTATTGGGGCCATTAGGGCTCATTCACACGCGATCCGTTATTGACGATTAGTGATAAAACGCGATATCTACGTCATGAGACGGATGGACGTTCAAGATTCGTGATACGTGTAAACACGAGCATATAAAAGAATTACCGCTCTCGAAAAATAAACGAATCGTGAAACGATACGTCAAAAACATGAATCGTTCTTAATTAGGTATAGTTCGACCGCCTATCTGAGTCCTAGCCTGCGGGGTACAGGGGTGCGGGAGTAGACGAGAACAGGGATTTGATTGGTAGACGAGAACAGGGATTTGATAGTTAGGTCGATATTATAGAAAATGTCTAACTATTTTTCCAATTTTTTTTTCGTTTATTTGCACTTTCTTATATATCAGCGTAAAAAACTTTCTCAGTACTTTTTTCATGCAATGGCGAATTAATACCTAATAAGGTAAGTTAAAAAGCTAAGTACATGCAGCAAATAAAGAATAAGATAAACGTATTGTCGCATTAAGCGAACCTTTTTGCTTTTGAGATACGGAACCCTAAAATATACTGCACGCGGACAAAGCTACGGGATACCACTCATATTATAAATTCATACGAAAATCATCAACATCATGATAATTTTTTCGATTTCGACTACGGCGGCCTATCTCAACAGAGATTAGCCAACTGCGCAGGGCATATTATAGTGCACAAGTGTGTGCGCAAAACACAGGTGCACTCTCTGTTCCTTCACTCTCATAATTCGGTGAGACGGCAGTCCGACATGAACGTAGAGAGATCAGGCGCAGGACCAACAGCTTAACGTGCTTCCAAGGCACGGGGGTGTTAACACCACCAATTTCCTGACTCCGGAGCTGTGTCTGAGTAATTTCAAGACAGAAAAACCCAAACACTTTCGGCCCGACCCGGGATTCGAACCCGGGACCTCGTGGATAGTACCCAGCGTGCTGACCACTAGACCAACGAGGCAGTTATCATGATATAAAGTACGTGACAACATGAGACTTATCCAGGCTGAAAAAGATACAATGGCCAGCACATAAGACTACATTATTATTGCAAAATCGCATCTATCACTACAGCATAAGATCCTGCTGTGTTTACATCTGCAGCACGTCAAGGTATACATTCGAACTACGAAAAGTGCTTTTATCACATAGGGAATAGAGGTGGTCTCAAGGTCAACATTAGTCTGAATTGTGGCAGTGTGTTCAGCACAAAAACCTCTACATAATTTTCAATAAATCCCGTTATCATAATTATTCGCGCTCTTTCGCAGCGCGTGATGGAAATAAAATATCGGAATTTTAAAAGCATCCATAATGAATCCGGATGAGGTAATATTGTGAGTGCTGCCAGATCCCGGTAATCCCGGAGATGTTCCACACGCCGTCGGAGCCGATTTGTTTTCGTTTCAATAACAGCTTTTAGGGAGCTCCTGTTTTTTGAGGGCAAACCTTGGCAGGTCCGCGGTGTTAGGGGTGAATAGATGTCTGTGCAAAAATCATTTTGCAGCGTAGAAGAGGGTAGAGTTGTATAAGGATGGAAGCGTTTTGAAATAAGTTTTGAAATCAATCTTCCCATGTCAAATTACTAGTGTCAAACAGCCCAAAAATCAACTAACTGGGTCAGTTATTTGCTAATGCCCATTTTCACCAACAATCCCTAAACGAACCCCTTACTAAGATATCCCTAAGCTAAGGCGGTCCCTAAACCGGTCCCTTACCTAAATCAATTTTCACCAGTGTAAGTGATACCTACGATCGGGTCCCTTACATAGGTGACAGTTGATTTTTAAGAAGTGTTTCGAAAAACCGTACTTTTACCGCTAAAATATGGTTATTTGTAATTTTACTAAGATTTGTAAGAATTAAATTGAAAGCAATAAATGATATATCGTAATGAATTAAAATCTCAGCCTACAAGAGTTGGCTGTATGGTGAATAACCGGATCTCTGCCTTAAAGTGGCAGTTGAAGTCTGTTGAAGTTCGCTTGCGACTTGCGTGCTATTTTTCGTTCGTTGTTGTTTAAATTTTGTTCATGGTGTTTTCTTTACAATTTCTTTAAGGACTTTAGGGTGTTTTTCGGCAAGTCGAGTATTATTTTTCATTAGTAAATATCTCAATAGCTTCTCAATTTTCAAAGAAATCACTTAAACCTTCCATTTTGCATGACACAGCAAGCACACTCGATAAACGAAAACAGTCACCTAGCGTTAGGAGGCCGACATTCGGGCCCCTAAAATAAAGGGATACCTTAGCGTCATAGGTGCCACCTAAACGTTGGTGAAACCGAAACCGTTGTTAGGTGTCCCTTAAAATAGCTTAGGTGTTACCTAAAATTTAGGGATTGTTGGTGAAAACGGGCATTAGACTTTTTTAGGCCAGGTGTAGGCAACCTCTTGAATATTGCGGGCAAAACCTTAGAGTTCAAATAAAATCGAGGACCACAGCCAATAGATAACATTATGTAATAAATTCAGTTAATATAAATGTCGCCGGTTGCCTGTACGAGTATGTGCTAAGATGATGGCTATACTAAGATAATGGTCCGAATAACATAAAGAATATGCATCTTAACTCATCTATGTTCAACTCAACTGGGAAGCTTATTTCAAACTTTGAAAATGCCCACAGCAAATAGGTATTGTGTTAAACTCTGTACGTAATGAAACTATCTAAATGGCAATTCACTAATGGACTAATGGTGCACGAAGCCATTAAGCTTTAGGTCGGGATAATCAAATAATTTCGTCCAGTGGTGTAAGTAGATGTTGGTATCATCTAACTAGTCGCTTTGTGATACAAGTATTTGTAGGTTAAGGGTTCCTTACGTAGTCGGCAGCACGTCAGGCTACCCATTTGAGCTACAAAAACAGCTTTTGTTTAGGTTTAGCTTTTGTAGGGAACACAGGCTGTCTCAAGTTCAAAGTGGGAGTTCTGACGTGCGGGAAACACCGAGACACGTTTCCCCGAAAAACTCATTTGGAATTCCCACTCAAGTTTCACAGTTAATTCGTCGTATTAAAATCTATTTTGCTTGAAATTAATAAAGGACGTGAGCCGGGTCCCAACTGGCTGGCAGCATGACGACTCCCCTTATTTCGCCGGGTGTTCTAAAATTTATTGTCTTATTAATTATTGCGGTTAAATAATTATAACGGAAACTCGAACGCAAGTTTCTTTCAGTGAAATAATTGCTCCTTCGAACAATCTATGAAAGGGGCGACGGGCAAGTTTGTATGACTTCAGTAAATAGTTTCGGCTTTCATGCCAGGTCTTTATTAGGGCCAAATAACGAAAAAGTGCCATTCACGGACGCACCTCACGTCCATAGTATTAATTTTGGGTTTATTGAATAATACGTGACCTACATACGGGATTGCAGGAGGATTCAAGAAATTGGGCACTCCGAAGAAAATTGGCCCAGTCACTTCTAATGCTGCCCTAATGGCCTCCTCGAGACCCCAAGGACTAACATTGATTAAATTAGTCTAAAATAGGGTATTCAGAGCTTTGTTCTAATAAATTGTAACGGAAAAACAAAACTTGTCAGGCTTTCGACACGAACTCTAGCAATACGAGGGGAATTCGATCAATTGTCGACAACACGTAATATTTTTGGGAATTGGACAGTTCTATAGTATTGACTTGACAAATTACGGAAAGAAACGCAAACATCCAACCAATATAACAAAATAACAGCAATAGAAGTTTCTAAGGGAATGGAATCAGAAAACCAACGAAGTTGCGAAAGTGAATTCTTAAACTCAATAAGCCGCAACCCGTTTAAGCGAATGTCGTATGTCTGTAGGAAGGAGGTACATGGTTATAATAATACTTTCTTTCGGTTTTGGATTCTTCAGTTTACTTATCCAATGTACCTAGTTACCGTGCTTTCTTTATTATTTAGATATTTTGCTTTCTATAGGCTATTTATAATAGTATCTGCATGTTAAGGGTTGCAAACTAGTCCTTAAGTTTGTTTTATAATTAGATTGTAATATTGTGTTTGTGGTCTGTTTTTTACATCTTAAAGTAAAAATAAAATAAAAAATGAATTTAGAAGAAACACAAAGATGACAGTGTTTTACTGAGCTAACTTTGGCCCATTCTTTACATATTTTAACAAATCACTTTATGGAATTAGCATTTACTGTAAAGTATAGCAATTTTTTATTGTTTTAATCGTTAGGTGCTACAAACAAAAGTTTACTTTAGTAACTACCCAAATGCACGGTATATAGATAAACAGTATTTTATCTTCATACTAGAGCACCCGTATCGACACACACATGCATACACGTCAGTTACACGGCCCGTTGAGCAAACTTGGGCTGACAAATCCACGAAGAGACACGCGGGTCGCGAGCCGGTCCGTTGTCAAAGACTGACTTTCGAAATGCAGATAGATATAAAATCATCTTTATTTCGGATGACAGCTGTCAAAATTGAAACTGCCATATCTCGGTAACTACCCACCCTAGACTACTGGTATGTAGGGACACATTGTAGGGCTCGACGACATCTTCATTTCGGATGACAGCTGTCAAAATTGAAACGGAAATATCTCGGAAACTATCCACCCTAGACTACGGGTGTGTAGGGACAAATCGTAGAGCTCGACGAGATCTTTATTTCGGATGACAGCTGTCAAAATTGAAACAGCCACGGAAACTACCCACACTAGACAACTGGTGTGCGTGTTAAATAAATAAAAATACTTTTCGCAAAATTTTCAATGCCTCCGAAGATTTCGGGAACTGCAGGGTCTGTGGATATTTTTCATACTTAATTTATGATTTAAATATATATTTTTAAGGCTCAATGATGTGTAGGACCATACTCGTAAATTGTACCTGGTCTCATCGAACTGACAATGTAAAAACGGGCCCGTTTTACTAGGAGTCCACTGTCCGTCTGTCTGTCACCAGGCTGTATCTCATGACCCGCAATAGCTAGACAGTTTTCACATTACACATTTGAACTATGAAAACAGCTTATATTACGTAGGATATAGAGGTCTTAAGGTCAAATTAGGGTAGTCTGACATACTGTGCTGTTTATAGACAGTAAACTTATTATTATATTTTATATGATAAATAATCTTTAATAAAAATATGACTCATTCCTAAACCTAAAACAATACACATATGAAGAATAAAAATCTAGACATTTTTTACTTGTTGTGTACCGTAGGTTCTAATTTCAAAAATACGGCTGAGTCACACTACTGTTCTGAAAACAAATCTTTCTTTTGTGCCAGCGGTACCCAGCAGTCTGTCTGTACAGTTGCGTGTCTGTCAAGAAGCTACACTTGTCCGCTATAATTACAAGAAAGAAGATGAAGCTGTGGGTTTGACAAGGAGCGAATCTGACAAGTGAAGTTCCTGTTTTATATGATCAGACAAAATGCGTTTGTGTCAACCTGCGTTTCTGACGACAAGCGTGTGATCCGGGTTGGAACTTTATAGTAATTCAACTCAACAATACTAACTTGCAGCGATGACGTAACAAAATTAAAATAGAGCATTTAACTGAATCATTTTTATCAACAGTTAAAACACCCTCTAAGTCAATTAGCTACATGTTAGGTTGAGTTTTTGCCTCGTATCGTAAGATGTAGCACAGGCAGCTTTTTTAGCGCACCTGATGTCATATAACAATAAGAGCTGTCTTTAATGGTAAAAAAGTAAATTGTGAAGCTATTCCGGCGAGACGCGCGGTCGGGTTCGGTTCGCTTTTATGTTTAGTGATGCGTGATTATCGATGTCGATGAAACTAAGAAACATTTATTCTATTTTCGTACAGTGGCCAGCTCGTCAGACTATACATTTCTGTTCAAAATCGCCTCGTTTACAATGAATTACTAAGATGCCCCGGTATTTGTCTTGACGTGCTGTGTCGTCCGTACCTACACATTGTGAAATCGATAGGAAGAAAGCAATGAGTCATGAGAGATGTTTTGATATTAAATACATTATTACCATATCTACTATCCACTAAAACCCCTTCAATCGTTACCTACACCTACAGACCCCTAAATTTAATGAATTATCTTTGTATTTATGAACTAGAGGTTCCCCGCGACTTGGCCCGCGCTAAAAGTCAGATTTTGCATAAAAACTTTCATCCCCCATTTCACCCCCCTGATGATTTTATATCAATAATAAATAGCATCAATATAAAAGCAGCATATGTCCTTTCCAAGGTTTCAAACTATCTCTGTACATAATTTTATTGAAATCGGTCTAGTATTTTCGGAGCCTATTCAATACAAACAAATGAATTTTTCTTCTTAATATTATTAGTGTAGATGATATTTATAGTTAAAAATATTACCATTAGCACAAAATAAATATTAGTATCCATTAATACGACAAGTTACATCATAGTTTAAAAGTTCGTAATATTAATTGGATAATAGATGATAATATGTTCACATAGCAACAACTATTAAAAGAGTAAGGCGACTCTGCTTATACATATATAATCTGTATAATTACAACACTGTATAGTTTTTTATCGATACGATTGACAGATTTGACACATCCCTAATCGCAGGGAACTTGAGAAAGCTCAACAAACGAGCAAGACAAGCAGCTTTTAACAATCCCTGACGCCGATCGGCGGGAATCGGAACAGCGTCATGTCGAACTGTTATATTTGTGATGATATTATTTTATGATAAAATTTGCCAATTCCCGCGACTTTTTTTGCGCAAAACTTCCATCCCCTTTTTACACCCTTAGAGGTATTTTTTTTAAAGTCCTAAAACACTTAATTCTTAATTTCTAACCAAATAGCTTTGTGGTGTATTACCATATAAAATTGGTATATATGGTAGGTATACTCGTGAGTTTGAATATTTAGATATACTATTTTCCATCAATTATATTTGTTCTACCTTAATATCTCCAGGGTAACACCTTTAATGCTATTTGCCTACGTCTGTTTGTTTTAAATTCATGACTTGGTATTTTCTTATTATTTAAATAGCTAGGTATTATTGCTTTTTACTTCCAGACGACATATGATTTCCTGAAAGCTATAAGTATTGTACTGGTAGTTTGAAAGCAATCTGTGGCCCTTCTGGCCTTACTTTATAATAAAAACAACTGAAGTTAAACTAATATACCATCAAAAACGGGCTCTGAGGCACATAACATAGATACCTAACAGGCTCGATTCCAATGTACCCTGTGTCAGATTTAATTTAAGTTTAGTCTCTCCCGCCAAGCAAACGAAATTAGAGAATCCATAGAGAATTTAGAAAAGGTTGTCATGTCTTAAACACTAATAAACTTGCAAACATACGTAAAAAATCGCATCACTTAATTTGACTTTTCCAAATGATTGAAGCCTCTCTCTTTTCGTTTGTTTAGCAGAGAAAGAGAGACCTTAGAATATATATATCGGATCGAGTCCAATGTCCAAGGTTAACTTAGTTCTTAGTTTGCTGTAATTCGTACACATACAAGGCATCATATTTTATCAGTTAGAAGTAAACAACAAAGTTATTAAACAACTTTTAAACTTCCTTACTTAATTTCTCTCATTATTTTGCTTCGGTTGATATTTATGTGAACAACTTTGCCGGTAGGTAACTTGGATTGGAGCTAAATTAAATTTCCAAGCTGAAAGTGCCTTACTGAAATATGCAAAGATTTTAGTAAATGTTTTTTAAACAAGATTACACTAAATAAATGTTACCGAGTTAATAAAAATCTATCCTTATTGTTCTAAACAGAGCGTGTTATTAATCCTACGAGTAGACTAAAATTGTTAAAGGATTTAAATTATATTTTCAAAGTAAAGTCCCTAGATAATATTGTCTATTCGTATAGAAACTAACTATGTTAATATTGACAGTCTACGTCTGCCAAAGTTTATTTTTGTAAAACTGAATTTTACGAAATAACTTAATCGCATTTACATATTTTTCAAGACTATTTTTATAGGATGCAAAATTATTCGTACCATTAGACTTTTTATAAGGCCAAATAAATAAGAATAGATAAGATTTTTTTATTGATTTCTTACCAATGATCCAGAATTTTAGAACAAGACAGGCTTCAAACCAATGAAAAAACACTTTACAATTAAATTATGAAAGCTCATTATATCCATGTAGTTCCTTCTAGCTATTCTATTTTTTTTTAGGGATCACAAACAAATGTGTTACATTTATTAACTTAATATTAACTTACATACTATAAATGGTAACACATCCAACCACGTAATCCAAATATAGGCATATATATTTTACTACGTGTTAAGTGCGAAGTAGAATGCAACTGCTTTGTGGTATAATGTGAATATTATTATTTATAGCTTCAATATCAAGACTATTCTATACATACTATTGTTATATATGTAAAGGTGTATTATATGTACTGTTATATATGTAAAGGTGTATTATATGTATTTATTCATTATTATTATTATTCAATTGAGACACTACGCAGAGCGTCTATAATAAGACTTTTAAATTTGGAGGGACTCTGGGAAAAGTCGAGACCATTAAAGTTCTGGTTGAAAATGGACAGTAGTCTATTCAAAGGAGCTCGCTTGCCTGCATTGGTTCTACATACACCCAAACAGAAGGTCTTCTCCTCCCTGCGCGTGCTTCTCAGCACAGCACGTCTGGGGACGCTGTAGTGGATCAAGTTACAGAGGCTTATGCACTCAATTCTATTATTTATTAAATTATAGAGAAACATAGCTGACAACAGTAACCGTCTGGATTCAAGGCGCAGGTATTTGAATTTTGTTAGAAGCAATTCATAAGGCATTCGGGAGCGACAACACTTGAAGTTGACTTTGCGTAGGAATTTATGTTGGATTTTTTCGATGGACTCTGTGTACTTCTTGTAAAATGGATTCCAAACTGGCACAGCATATTCCACCTGAGACCTCACCAGCGAACGGTACAGATGTAGTAATGTACTAGAATTTTTAAAATTATCTGCCGACCTGGATACAAAACCATATATTTTAAAGGCCTTATTAATTATGGCATTGATATGGATGTCAAAGTGGAGTTTTGAGTCAAGCAGAACACCAAGATCGCGGATAACTGAAACTCTCCTCAAGGTATTATTATTTAACTTATAATCGAAGACACAAAGGTTTTTCTTTTTTGTAAAACTTATACAGTTACTTTTAGAAATACTCAAGAATAGTTTATTGGCCCGACAGAATTCGCCAAATGTATCAAGGTCTGATTGAAGAAGAAGGCAATCATTGAGAGAACGTATTTCTTTGTAAATTTTGAGGTCGTCCGCGTACAATATAAATTTTGTATTACTAAAGCAATTTTTAATGCCGTTGATGTACAAAAGGAACAGCATAGGGCCCAGAATAGATCCCTGTGGTACACCTGAAGACACCAGTATATTATCTGACTCAAGCCCGTTAATGGCCACCTTCTGTGTCCGATTTGATATATAAGAAGCAAACCAACGTAACAGGTCACCGCGAATCCCGTTAAATGCCAGCTTTTCCAGGAGCAATTTGTGATCTACCTTGTCGAAAACCTTTTGGAAGTCCGTGTATACCGCATCGACTTGTGTCCTCCTGTCCATACTAGTGAATAAGTCGTTGGTAAATATTGTTAAGTTGGTTGTTGTAGAGCGGCGTTTGACAAATCCATGTTGTTCCGGTATTAAGATGTGATGCAGCGACGGATAAATTTTATTATGGACCAAACGTTCGAAGACCTTCGACAAGGCAGACAGAACAGAAATAGGCCGGTAATTCTCAACGTTTCGTGCGTCACCTGACTTAGGGATAGGAGTGATGAAAGCGCTTTTCCATACACTAGGAAAATGACTCTCCTGCAGACATTTATTAAATATGATATGCAGAGGGATACTAATGGTTTTTTTCGTAAGTTTCAGGAACAATGGCGGTATACCATCTGGGCCCTTACCCTTAGAAACATCAAGGGCACTTAGTACTCCCCTGATGTTGTCTAGAGAAAAATTAATGCTAGAAATAAGAAGGTCAGAATCTCTGCTCTCTGAAAGTTGTGTATCATCGAAAAGGGCGAGTGTCGAAGGTTCGTACACGGAGCTAAAGAAAACAGAAAATAGATTACAAATTTCCCTTGGGTCGCTTGAACTATTAGTTTTGTAAAACATAGTAGAAGGGTAACACGTAGTGTTTTTACGATTCTTTATGAACGACCAGAAGAACTTAGTATTTACTTATGCTACCCTCAACCCTGTCAATATACTTTTCGTAGCAAATTGAACATAGATCTTTGAATCTCGATCTGTATATTGAGAAAGATTCATAGTCTGAAAGATTACCATACTTTTCCCATTTCCGCCATGCTCGCTCCTTATTGTTGTATATATGTTTAAGGGCCGGGGAGAACCAAATAGGGAAACGTGATGACCTGATATTTGTCAAAGGTATGCGTTTCTTAATAATTTCATGGATCTTTTCGTAGAAAATATTAACTGACTCATCAGCAGAAAGACCTGATAGCACTACCTCCCAGTTTACCTTATTAATATCAGTATTAATATCATCGTAATTACCTTTATGGAAGTTTGGTTTGAGTAAGTTACCCCGAGGCATGTGTTTAGTTTTGAAATTTATAAAAGTTAGCGCACAGAATGGAGGGTGGTGTTGATTCGGAGGTACTATGGGGGAACACGTGGTTAAGCTACTTTCTGTATTTGATATAAAAAGATAGCAAATACGACCATTATCGTTTTTCAACGAATTGAATTGTTTCGCGTTTAAATTTGTTAAAAATCTGTAAAGGTTATAATTAATAGACGAAGGGGCACTAGTGGGGGCAACTAGATGAAAATTTGACAAGTCAACATGGGGAAGATTATAGTCACCTATAATGAAAAATGATTCAGTGTTATGGTCGTTCACGAAGTCTTGTAATAGAGTGAAATGGTCTAAGTATATATCCATGGTAATTTGCGGAGGAATATAAACAGCACTAATGTAGTGCCTTTTCAATGGGTCAAAGGCGGGTATGGATACTAAGATATGTTCCATAGCTGAGAAACAGTGATTAGTTGGCGAACTTACTGGTTTAAGGTCCCTTCTTATTGCAACGAGTACACCACCTCCGTCATTTTTATTAGTTGCTAGTCGGTCACGATCACATCTGAACACCTTATAACGATTATTAATGAATTCGCCATCAAATGTGTCTGGTATAAGCCATGTTTCTGTCAAAACCACAATGTCATAGGCCGCAGAAAGGATTTTCATGTAAACCGTATGTAATTTAGACCTGATTCCGGTACAATTTTGGTAATAAATGGTAAGATTACTGTCCATTCAGTAAGAACAATAAAATAATATATATTGTGTTACTAAAAAGAAAATTAAGAGAGAAAAATATAACATTATGTGGTATTTACGCAAAACAATGCATGCATATTTATTTCCCAGATTCCCTAAAAAAAATTCCTCAGAAAAACAGTGGTATTTAGTTATATGAAAAAAGTTAAATAAACAATGAAAAAATTATGTATAATTATGTATCACCTTAAGACAAATTAAATAAAGGCCAAAAATGGAAAATGTACAAAACATAGCAACCAGACAGTTAAATAAATACTCTATGCAATCACTTAAAAGAAAACTAAAACGAAAACTAGATTTGAGAAACAGTATGATGGAAAGATAATTATGTACGCTTTTTGGGATTGTTAGCATTGCTCTGTTTGTGAGTAATTTTTTCAAAATCATATTCTGAGCGTATGGCGATGGCCGGGGCTGCTTCAGATTCGGGAACAAGTATGGTTGCGTTTTTGATCCATATGTATTTGAAATTATTTTTTCTGACAATATCCTTGCAAGCTCGAAATAATTTATTCTTTTTGAGTGTTAAGTGCTCATTCATGTATACTGACAAAGGCGTGCCGGAAACACCCAGCTGGTCCGATTTCACCTCTTTGCGTTTACGAAATGCAGACAGCACGTTATCCCTCATGATTCGCGACGAGAACTTAACCACGATATTTTTGGGCTTTTTGTCTTCAGTGCTCGCATGCGGGACCCGATGTACTGAGACGATGTCCTTCTGAGCGATGGGAAATTTAATGAAATTTCCGATCGATTCAATTACTCCCAGAAGGTTTTCATTACGCCTTTCAGGGACATTACAGATTTCAACGTATTATAGGTACCTATATACTTTTATTATTTAGCTATTCTATTTTATGTTCTATTTTCCACCAATTATACAGGTTGTTGTTTTGGTCAACAGCTTCCGACTCAGGGCTGGTAGTTTGTATTCATAACACTGATGCAAAAAATTTTTTTAAAAATTAAAAAAAAATGAACTTCTTCGTACAAGATCGGTGATCAGCCAACTTTGTATGAAGAAGTCCAAACTTTTTTTTTTTTTTTTTTTTTTTTTTTAAATATTTTTTTGGCCTAAGTGTTATGAATACTACCAGCCCTGAGTCGGAAGCTGTTGACCAAAACAACACTCTGTATTTATAACACCCTAATATCTCCAGGGTTACAACTAAATGCTATTTGCCCACGTCTGTTTCATTTCTAAGCACGGATGCAAATCAGACACTACGCACTACCTAATAAGGTCAACAGTTCCCACTCGCATACTGAATTATGGAGGTCGTATTCTGAAACCCAATTTTTGTATACAGCGCTCTTTCTATTCATCTTCTAATACCGGTAAGAGAGAGACAGATCTATACATATAATAAAACTGAAAAACCGATGCGTCTGTACATTGAGTATTTTTACCAAAAACTAATTGAGGGTGATGTAAAAATAGTAACAGAATAGGAATCTACAACTTTTAATTTTTTTGTCTGTTTGTCTGTTTGTACACGCTAATCTCCGGAACTACAGAACGGATTTTAATGAAACTTTTTTTATTGTATAGCCATTGAGTCTGGGCAAATACTAGGCTATAACTTATTTTGAAGATCGGAGTACCTGACGTGGAACCTTAGCAGTACACTTAAACTAAGAGAGATATGAAAGCATTGCCTTAAGAAAAGTTATTCAGCGTGATGAGCATTTTCTATTGACGCACACAAATTGAAGATCTGGAGCAACTGATATGGAACCCTAGCAGCTCAGCTTAACTATAAGAGATATGAATAGAGCGCCTTAGGGAACATTGTTCAGCGTGATGAGCACTTTCTATTGACGTACACAAATTAAAGATCTGGAGCAACTGATATAGAACCCTAGCAGTTCAGCTTAACCATGAGAGATATGAATAGAGCGCCTTAAGGAAAATTGTTGAGTGTGATAAGTATTTTCTATTGACGTACACAAATTGAAGGTCTTGAGCAACTAATATAGAACCCTAGCAGCTCAGCTCAACTATAAGAGATATAAATAGAGGGCCTTAGGGAACATTGTTCAGCGTGATGAGCACTTTTTATTGACGTACACAAATTGAAGGTCTGGGGTCCTGATATAGAACCCTAGCAGTTCTGCTCAACTATAAGAGATATAAATAGAGCGCCTTAGGGAACATTGTTCAGCATGATGAGCATTTTCTATTAACGCACACAAATTGAAGGTCTGGATCAACTGATCTAGAACCCCAGCAGCTCAGCTCAACTATAAGAGATATGATTAGAGCGTTTAAGGGAACATTGTTTAGCGCGATGAGCATTTTCTATTTACATACACAAATTGAAGGTCTGGAGCAACTGATATATAACCCTAGCAGCTTAGCTCAACTATAAGAGATATGAATAGAGCGCCGTTGGGAACATTGTTCAGCTTGATGAGCATTTTCTATTGACTTACACAAATTGAAGGTTGGAGAAATTAATATGCTAAATTACTTCAGACTGATTTTCAAAATCGAAAGTTAATTCTTCTGTCTCCAAGTTACGATCTGGTGACGGAAACCTGGAGAAATCGAGAGAATCCTTCAGATTTTATGGGCATGTATAGCATGTATTTTCTGTAGCACATTAGCATTAATTTAGGTATTTAAGAGTGTACATTTCGGAGTCATAATTTGATGGTGCTGACCTTAACGCTAAGTAGTTTGTGGATATTTTCACCACAGACAGTTTGTCGAAATTTTGTTAAATTACTTTATTATTAATAAAAGATCAAAGTGAATTGGCTCTAATTTTTGTAAAGTGAATTTTTATACTGCTTATCACTAACTAACGGAAATTGAACTACGAGTGTAAGAATAGTCTTAGTTACTTTACGTTATAAGAGAAAGGGTAGGGAGGCCTTTGCCCTGCAGTGGGATACGAGGGGATTTTGATTATAATAATAACTTTACGATAGTAGTGACTCACAAACCGGCCTTTGAGTAGGCTAGGGACACAATAAATAAATGTTAAACCGCATTCATCTATTGCGGTATGGTCTAAGTCTGACTTTTTTCTGAACGCACTAATACTAAAGTTGCCTATATTTTTTACAAACGAATAAAACATAGTGAATGCTTATCACTTAAAAACAATAATTTATCTTATTAGAATAAAACTGCCTTCAATAAAGTAATCTAAAAAGTTTTTAAAAATCCTTTACACTTTTACTAAGTAAGATATACGACAAAATTTAGTTTTAGAGTCGGTGTCACTGCCATGCGAAATTTTCTTACCAGAGGAGGATGGCGAGGTTACAAATTTACCTTCATTTTTATTCCTCTCTACTCCTTACGACATGGTAGACTAAGAGATCATGATATCTGGATGGCGACGGGAGTATAAAATATTTTGTATCATCGAGTCTACGCGTACGAAGTCGCGGGCAACAGCTAGTGATTGAATAAACGAGAACGTTTGACAGAGTAGGCCCCATGATTATATAGCCGGGTGTGGCACGTACCTTGTATCAATTTGGGTACGTGACGACCCTGCTAATGATTACCAAATTTTAACTAATAAGCTAGATTAGATTCAATAACGAGCGACAGGATTGTGTGAAAGAGAAAAATATACTACAACGACCCCAAATGTAATGGGAGCAAGAGAGATGATGAAGGTAGATGATAATGATTATGTATTATTTAAGTACGCATGTTAGCAGTTACAGGTTTGTTATAGATTTAAATATATTTTTGGTAACAATTTAACTATTAAAAAAAAACGTCACATTTCTACAGTAAATCAACATGGAATCCAATGAAACATGCAGATTCTAAGCAATGTCATAAACATTGTAGTTTTTAGATTATGTTAAAACCTATCTTTGCTTCTAAGATGTCAGTTTGAAATCTAATAATTGCTTTCCTTAAAACTATAACTATTGTAATTTGAAAGCCGAAAATTTGCAAAATTATTTGTAGACATAAGTGGACTGCCTTGATGGTCTAGTGGTTAGCACGCTGGTTACTATCCACGAGATCCAAGGTTCAAATCCCGAGTCGGACCAAAATTTGTTTCTGGGTTTTTCTGTCTTGAAATAACTCTTCAACAGTTCGGAGTTAGGGAGTTGGTTATTTTAACACCTCGATGGCTCGGAAAGCACGTTAAGCCCTTGGTCCTGCGCCTGATCTCTCTCCGGTAATGTCGGATTGCCGTCTCACCGAACTATGAGAGTGAATAGAGACTGCACTTGTGTATTATCAGTATTATCAGGCCTGTGTATCTTCCCGCGTAGGTAGCAAAAACGTACCTACGCGCGGCGACTCCTTGGTAAGGGACTAAACAAGTTGGGTGTCGCTAGCCGGCAGCGACACGCTCCGCGTTTTATTCACCGGTGGTGCGCAACACTAGGTTGCTGGTTGGACGAGCGTGAATAAAGTCCTAGAAAGATGCACTAGATGGCGTAAGTAGCTTCTTGTGGCAGTCAACCCTATCGCGTTGCGTGATAGTACGTCACTGAATAGGTTTAGTGTATTACGAATCATATTCCAGAGTAATAAGAATGAAATTATCTTGCAATGTATTTCTGTAGGTGTCTACACGAAAATGTGCTTGAGTCAGAGGCGAACTGAATTACACCATATCGTTGACATTGAGTAGATGTTTCTTTGAATTTCATTGCAAAGTCATACTTCTGTACGAAGTACTAGTACTTATTCTGTGGTATTGTGCACATTCTTGAGCGCCAGTTGGCTAATCTCTGTTGAGATTGACGACCGTCTTGGTGTAGTCGTTCGCGCACCGGACTTCTAAACCAGGCGGTTGCGGGTTCGAATCCCGCAAGGGGCAAATGTTTATGTGATGAGCACGACCATTTGTACCTAAGTCATGGATGTTTATATGTACTTATGTATTTCTATCCGTTATCCTAGTCACCATAGCACAAGCTCACGCTTAGTTTGGGGCTAGGTAGTTGTTGTGTTTCTTGAAATAATTTATTATTTTTATTATTTATTATTATTATTATTATTGACCGCTGTATTAGAAATTCGGTGAGAAAAACATTATGAAGAGTCCATTTAAAAACAAACCTTTTTATGAACTACGTATCATAGCAAATACTTATTTTATTGCGTAAAGATCTTCTGTGATGTAGTCGGAACGTTTCTAACTGTTTCAGTCAAAGGAAATACCTACGCCTCCGCTTTTTCCGAACGACGAAACATGGTCCAATTAAAGCTTTCGATTCATTTCTTTTACCGTTATTGGCAAAAAAGTTATTTCTATCTCAAAAATATCTTTACGTGGTCGAGGTCGTTTACCTTTAGTATTTTTATCCGTATCAAATACAATTTCGGTCAGCATCGAAAGTAGCTGAACATTTTATTACTTTGTCTAAATTATATTGTTTAACGTTTAACATATAAACTTACTAGTGGTTCCCCGCGACTTCGCCCGCAAGAGTTGGATTTTCCATATAAACTTTCATCCCCGATTTCACCCCTTAATCTTTTTATATTGCGACAAAATGTAGCCATGTCCTTTCCAGGGTCTCGAACTGTCTCCATACCAAATTTCATCTCAATCGGTTCAGTGGTTTAAGCGTCAAGAGGTAACAGACAGACAGACAGACACATTTTCGCATTTATAATATTAGTATGGATTAATATGGATTGTGACAAAGTACTTCAGATAACAAGCCAGGCGCCACGCGAACCAAATGAGCATCATCTAGCCGAGAACACACTACACATATTTGACATTCCGCCTCTATTCCCCACTTAATAAAAGCTATTTCGTAGTTCAAATGACTACCTTGACGTGCTGCCGACTGTACGTGCTCTGTATCAATTCGTGGCTACGTGACTGCCCTGCCAATCCACTAGCGAAATTGAGGCTTCTTTCGACCTAATCATTGCCTAATTAAATCTAATGAGATACCTCAGATTGGGCCTCTTATTTCTATTAGCAAAATTGTGGAAACCCTAATGAAACCGACCGACGCAAAGTTCGCGCGATTTAAATTCATTCCAAATTCGATGTGGGTGTTAATTTGTACGCCCTATTAAACAAGTTTTTGTACTATTGTAATTAAAATTTATTTACAATTTACAATGTTTCATTTGCAACTTATTTAATGAGCATTTTATTCGCGTCAGCTGTTTCATGGCTTCATCTCTTTGTCTCATTAAAAACCGGCCAAGTGCGAGTCGGACTCGCGCACGAAGGGTTCCGTACCATTAACTTACAACATTAGACAGTATAGGTAAAGTTTGTATGGGAGCCCCCCTTAATATTTATTTTATTCTGTTTTAGTATTTGTTGTTATAGCGGTAACATAAATACATCATCTGTGAAAATTTTAACTGTCTAGCTATCACGGTTCATGAGATACAGCCCGGTGACAGACAGACAGACAGACAGCGGTGGCATAGTAATAGGGTCCCATTTTTAACATTCGGGAACGGAACCCTAAAAAGTATGTTAGTACTATGACCGAACAGTTATTAGTTTCTATTGATGCTGCTTAACTAAGGGTTGAGTTACACAGAAACATAACTAAATTTTATTAATTTCTACATGTACGAGGACTAAACTGTTTTAACAGTATACTGGATGACTTTTTTTACCGTCAGGAAAACAATTGTGTGAGATAGGTAAATGATATAGGTGACGATGGCGTCATCAGTTAAAAAAAAAAGGATTTATTTTTTGTAAATTACTACGCACCTAACTATCTAATTCTAAGTTAATTTTGAGTATTATAACATTTAAAAAGGCAAATTGGAAAAATAATATTAAAAATACGAAACTGACCAAAACTCAAACGCATACCCTACTCCGAACGCGCTAAACATCAATGAATCCGCCCGAATTTGTGAATGAAATTCGGGCGAATTCATTCATTCTTCTCTTTTTTTTTAAACTGATGACGCCATCGTCACCTATATCATTTACCTATCTCACACAATTATTTTCCTGACGGTAAAAAAGTCATCCAGTATATCGTAACCCTTTAGTACTTACCTAGGTTAAAAATTAAAAGTAAAGTGTTGCCTAGGTAAAAAGTTACCTACAAGGTACCTACTTTAAGATGGCGGACAGCTTAAGGTATTACCTACACAATAACCTATACATGTAAGAGTTTACTTCCGGACAACATTAATTCATCACCAGCAAACCGTGCTAGTAAGTTGTAATTATTAATGTCGCAATAACCGCGAGACGGCTGCAGTCGCCGAATGTGAATATTTGGTTAAACGACGCGACTAGGGCAATTAATTATTGCCTTCTGACATCGTTCGCATTAATTTGGCTTAACAATGCAAAGTTGGCGTTTTGCGTAAGGGAGGTATCGGTGTCTGGGGTAGGAACGGTAAGTTCAGTTTGGGCACAGAATAAGTACTAGTACTCCGTACAGAAGTATGACTTTGCAATGAAATTCAAAGAAATATCTACTCAATGTTGTTAACGATATGGTGTAATTCAGTTCGCCTCTGACTCAAGCACATTTTCGTGTAGACACCTACAGAAATATATTTCAAGATAATTTCATTCTTATAACTCTGGAATATGATTCATAATACACTAAACCTATTCAGTGACGTACTATTACGCAACGCGATAGGGTTGACTGCCACAAGAAGCTACTTACGCCATCTAGTGCATCTTTCTAGGACTTTATTCACGCTCGTCCAATCAGCAACTTAGTGTCGTGCACCGCCGGTGAATAAAACGCGGGAGCGTGTCGCTGCCGGCTAGCGACACCCAACTTGTTTAGTCCCTTACCAAGAGGTCGCCGCGCGTAGGTACTTTTTTGCTTCCTACGCGGGAAGATACACATGCCTGGTTTGAGGAATAACAGTGAAGCGAGCTATTATAAAATTTAATACGAGTAATGTAACGATTGTACGTGTTGACCTCGTTTAGACTGCATTTTCCTTTTCCTAGAAAATTGGTTTGCGTTTATCGTAATCTATCTAAGTAATCTATGTTTGCTTTTAGGTTTAGTGCCTTTCTTTTTGATGGCGACAAAGCGGTGGGCTGCTGATCTGTTACGCAATAGGTACTGGTAGATTTTACCTAGGAAGGTAATCTTTTATTCGAAGAAGTTGGTTGGTGAATTATAAAATCAGAAAACAACTTATTTTGATGAACATGGCGCTGCAGAATAATAAATTTGAATATAATAGAATATAAATTAATATATTGGCACTTGGCATATCATTCGATTATTACAAATTTACCATAATAATAAAATATAAAAGTATAAAATAACAAAAACTTGACACAGGAAGTGCCAACAAGTCCCCTCAGCTCAGCTCAAGTCACGGCAGCAGAAAATATGCCACCACGACACTGATTTCCAACAGGAAATTAGTAGCTCTGGCACTAATATATTATTAAAAGAGCTAGAGAGAATAGAGAAAGAGAGAGAGAAAGAATACCAATGACGAAGATCGTAGGAGTAGAAAGAAACATTTTGAAGACGATCGAGAATAGACGTGAAAATATTATGTAAGGACATCTGATATGACAGTGCTATAAACAACATCATAAAAAGGAAAAAGAGAAGGAAAAAGAGGAAGAGGCAGACCAAGGAGAAGTTATTTCGACCAAATAAAGGAAAAAATAATGTCTTGATGTACCAGGAAATTAAAGCACAAGAAAACAAAAGAGAGAAATGGCGGTTACTTCACCGACAATAGCCTAGCTCTTAAATTTATGATGACGATGAACTGTGTTAAAATTGTGTTATATCAAAATTTACTACTGACATTATGGACCGGGACATCCGATGCAGTAAAAGCGAAAAGAATCGTGAGATAAATCTGTAACGCTTAAATATTACTCGTATTATAATTTTCTGTAAATGTGTCACCATTTCAAGTAACCTTGTAGATACGCAATCTACGCTCTACTGTGTCTGGAGACAAAGTACGGTAATATTAATTATTATTACTGGTTTTTGTTATAATTCTGTACACTGTTGTCGTTAAGTATAAGATCCGAAGCCAGCAAAGCTACAAGAAGTGATTAATTATGTCTTATTTATCGTGGGGATAGGCTGTAAAGGGAGTTACCTCATTGCGACAAATTAGGGCTTCTACAAATGTACAGGCAGAAATAAAAACAGTTTGTGGTACATTCAATCATGCAAACATTTTTTTTTTCGGTGTGAGAGGTGCCTTAAGGGCACGATAAATATGAAGAACCGACTTTATCACCATTATTTTTAATCATTTTATTTTTGTATGGACCATAAAGGTAGTTAAATTCGTACATAAAATAATATCTTTTTATTTACATAAAGTACATACCTATGAAGAAATTTAATTCTGATTGAATATTCTGAATTTATTCAGGAAAAATACATTTAGAAAGATGATTGAAATAAGTATGTATGATGTATGTTCACAACATAAATAAATACTTATTTCAAAACGGAATTGATAAAATTGTGATATTTTGTCGTCAACTGTACCTTCTAATTATTATGGCTGCCCCAAAATTGACTTTGCAGGTATTTTCCACGTATGTATGTACAAATATGTAATATTAATATCCCAAATATTAGGTAAGTATTATCAGGAACGTTAGCTTACTTAGGAGTTAAAATTGAGATTCATTGACTTTTGTCTTTTTACATCGATGATAAATTTTACTTTATCCTTAAATAAAATAAAAGTAGTGCCTAATACTCTCAACCTCCAACAAATATTGCTAATGCTACTGAATGCACATAAACGTCATATTAAAACTTAAATCAGGATTGAGTATTATGTTTTAAGAGACGTGCGAATCAAAGCTTTAGTGAGCTATTTTACAAAATAATAACAGTAGGTAATTGTTTGATTAGCTATGAAGTACAGAGCCAGCGCTGTGATCCGCCCTCGAACTAAATGTAGGTCTGCATCTCAAGGGGTAAGAACACGCTAGTGTGTATCCGCGTCTTCGCTTTGATAAAATTTACATTAATATAATAAGATTTACTGACGTCTGAACTTACTTCCCAAGATAGATTTAATCCGACATATGTGATGCCAAATGGAATAACATTTTGCATTGTCACTGCGCTGTTGAGGGTACATTTTAAGTAAGATTTTTAATACCGTATGCGTGAGCCGTGAGCAAATTCGTACTAGTCTAAAATAACCCTAATAAATAATAAATTGTTTCAACAAACAAACCGATTACCTAGCCCCAAACTAAGCGTGAGCTTGTGCTATGGTGACTAGGATAACGGATAGACATACTTAAATATTTTTATAAACATCCATGACTTAGGTACAAATCCTCGTGCTCATCACACAAACATTTGCCCCTTGCGGGATTCGAACCCGCAACCGCCTGGTTTCGAAGTCCGTGGCGCGAACCACTACACCAAGACGTTCGTCTCAAGAATGACGGTCGGTCGTTTCAAGAATGACACCTCCCTCTACACTTCTGTGGAAGGCTAAGTTACAAAGTTTGTCACCCCTATTTTAAATTAAGCTTCATGGAGCAAATCAAGTCTTGATTTACCGGTGTAGTTGGCTACCAAAAGTTTGAAATAAGTCACGGCGCGGGCGTTTGCCAAGTTTGGTCCGCTCCAAAGGAAATATCATTCCAAGCCAGTACTTCCACAAACAACACATAGCCTGGAGCTAGTTTTCAAGAAAACACTCGTAAATCATTTTAGGGTTAATAGAATCAACGAGCTGGAGTCGTTTTAAATTGTTCGCTCTATCATTGCACCATATTCGTGATTGCTTTGATCAAATGATAGCTAAAAATACAGCAAATTTTCATTTATAATTCTCATCTAGGTGGGCATTGAGTGGTCGTTGTAGAGACCAGCATTATTCATCATCCTCCTAGCGTTATCCCGGTTGTGCACTCGCACGCGATGGCCCAGTGTCCGCTGACCATGATCCAGGATGTGGCAGATCTAGTTATTACAGTGGAGCGCCTGCCATCCTACCTCCGTGACCCTGTTACAAGGGGAACCTGACTAGTTTGGATCATGGTTACACATGCAGTCGCCTGAATGTGCAGGTTTCCTCACGATGTTTTCCCTCACCGTAAGAGCATCGGTTAGTAAAACAACTAATATACATAACTCAGAAAAAGTCATTGGTACATGGCGGCACGTGTGATCGAACCGGTACCTCCCGCATGAGAGGCAACCCGCTAGCCACTGCGCCACCGATGCTCATTATTAAAAGATATAATACAAAAATTAAAAAATATTAAAAGCAGATATCTTTGTATTTCCATTAGACCACTAGAAAAAAAATGTCTCCAAATATGGTCACGTCTACTCTAAATAAAATTGGGCACATTTTGTAAATTCGTTATTCATTTTACGTAGACAGTAGTGGATTATATTTTATTTATGTTTCGCAATCCTATGGTTTGATGAAGGCACGTAACAGAACTTAATATTAGTTCTATTCTGCGAAATGTTTATTTTCGTTGCCATAAAAACGTAAGTGGTAAAAATGTATGTTAAAAAGCCCCGCCTGTTGGGCTAAGATGCACAACATCGTTAAATTGTCGTTAGACATAAGAAAATTTGTCATCGTGTCTTATTTTATCATTTTTCCTAACATGGCAACCACTTACGATAGAAATACTTCCCACGAGAAACCTTTATCCACACGACCACAGATTATATACAACATTTCGTTGATATTCAATCATTCGTTCAATTTTACTACCGATTTGGCTTAAACACTTAATCCCAAGCACGACTATCGATTTAAAACTAAATTACTTACATCTGTTTTTGACATGACATTGATAGTTTTGACAGCCGAGTCCCTACTCTAGTTGACGATGTCCGATAGCCATCTCGCTCGGTAGCGATGTCATTCTGGCGTGAGTGACAGGGACGGCTAAAGTCGACAATACGGACAACGTCAATCGGAGTAGGGCCTCTGTTTTATAAATCAAAGTCAAAGGCGTACCCACTAATATTTTCCAACAAATTGTGTTATTAAACTAACAAATGGAAAATAAACTAATATGATCATTTACTTTTAAAACTGTGATGTAATATAGGTACAGATTACTTATCATACATGAAAGCGCACCTGGGTTTTGCTACCTTCCTGACTCCTCAAGGAGCTGCTAAGGTGGAGCAACCAGTAGGATTACCTTAGGCCTATATTGGTTGGACGAACTGGGTCCATATCGCTCAGTAGAGCAGTGAAAAACAGTAAGTATTGAAGCATTTAAGCAGACATGCAACATTTTGTCATAGTGTTTTCTTTGGTATTTGAAAATTTGGTAGTAACTAAACCAACTATACCTACATACTTAGACGTTTAAGTATGCACAGAAAGAAAATACATATTAGTTTATTAAATAATAATATGTGTTTACATTGTATTTCAGGATTTAATTTTGGAAGGAACAGAACAAAATTGGATTCAAATGTAAGGAAAAGTTTATTTCACAGAATACTTGTAGTAGTACCAACATGAATCACTTTGATAGTCATTGTGAATAATTTTTGATCCCTTCAAGCTTGTGATATTTTAGTAAATATGCAGGTTCTATTGACATGTTCATTTGATTGTTCATAATTATTATGATTTAATTGCTTTCAACATTTTCCACCTTTAATAGATACCTTGAGTCACCTGTAACAAAATCAAAAGATATCATGAAAAACATAGTATTAAAGAGTATGTATTATTTTTCAGAAAATGTCATCTCAGTCAACATTGACTTGTAAGAAGCAGTGGAGACTATGGTGATAAGACTTATCGTATTAAAATTTTAAGAAAAGGTTTATCGTTTGTAATACCTTATTATTATTCTATAAAATTACATATTATTGTTTATTTGACTAATGATTTTTCTACTTCAATTAATTTTACTTTTATCCACCTTTATATATAATAAGGTATATAAGTATATGGTACGTAGGTAAAAGTAGGCTCCCCATAAGTAATTTAAAAGCAAGTTAGGCGCAGATATTGACTGGAATACTTTTTAGTGCACAAAGCTACATTAAGGAAGTTTACATATCTAAGATATTTTAGTGTGCAAGTTTTCACAATTTATTTCACCGATTTACATACACTTAATATATGCTTCCTACTACTGGTCCTAGACTGTAGACACTGCTTACAGTAGTTTGGGCTTAGCACAGAGAGCGGTGTTGTCCAATTTGCTGTTGTTTTCATGGGTCAAAAGGAGGCAACATAGGTAGACCCTAAGAAACAAAAATAATGATTACCTAACCTATCCTACCTATGTAAAATAACATACATTATAAAAGGTTAGGTTCTGTTTTCAATACAGTATTTTGTAAGTTTATAAAACACAACAATAACAGCTATTCTTTGCTTTTGTGTAGGTGAAAGAGCTCTTTGTGATAAATGATTTCCGTAAGTGTTTATATTGGAGATCTCACCTTCAAATAGGCTAGATTCTATAAGCCTTCTAGCCGCTAGAAGGCTTATAGTTGGGGCCAAGCTAAGCCTGTCAATGATGTGAAATATCAGTATCCATGGGCTTAAATATTCGCCAAAGTGACTGAAATACACTCTCAAAAATCGACTTGATCGCAAATATCACCGATGCGTTTCTGTCGTATTTCTTACACTGGTCGTTCGTCATATGCGTTTAACACAAAATATATAATGGTATTATGGTACGGACATATTTTTCGCCTTTTACACAGTTTTTTACCGACTTTAATCAAGTTTTTTCCTTTGTCGTTAGCACCAAGTGACCACGATAATATGTCATGCGGAAATGTCAAAAATAGATTAAAATAGTCAAATAAAAGAGACTCATGTTAGAGTGTGTAGACAATTTTATCGTTTTCTATCGTATTTCGTATTTTGACAGTTAGACATGACATAAATGGCATGACATGTTAGCAGCGGTAGACTAATGATATAACGCTGTCAAAATACGATAAACGGCCGCGATAATGATATGTTGTTTAACTCATGCTAGGGCCACTGGTTGACCAAACTTATACGTATCTATTATTGCTTGTCTTGACATTGATTTTATTTTCATTATTTTTATAGCTTGAATAATTGTATAATGGAATTTCTTTAATAATGAAATAATCTATAGTTTTTTAAATATTTTTAACACTCAGTGTTCCGGAATTCTTGCACCCGGACGGGTGGATAGACTGCACGGTAGCTCAGTTAGTAAGAGCGTTGGCCCGGTTAGCGAAAGGCAAGGGTTCAAAACCTACCCGTGTGCGAATTTTTGGTTTCTTATTTAAACTTAAATGCAATAATCTATTGAGATAACATTTGCATGCCAGCTTCTGGTGAATTGTGTGATTTTTTTGACCTTGTACCACCATTCAAGCAAATAAATCAATCCGAATCTGACGCAATGTCGCGAAATATTATTTATATTAAAGTAAAAAAAAGAAACATAATCAAAATATACGCAAATACGTACAAGATGTGATAGAGTACAAGGTAGTTATGATTTTGCAAAAACCCCACTTTTCGCACTGAAAATCGGCGAGCAAAATAGCTGAGCTGTATAGATTTAAGTGGGCACTTAGCTTGTATATATGTTTTTAACATTTTGCACGATATAGCGATGGTAATAATTTTCCATTAAAAACAGTAAGCAGACTTAAAAGTTCTAAATAAAATTTATCAATATATGTTGCTGAAAAAGTAGCTGCATACGAAGCTTGGCAACATCTTACGAAGTTATTTTACCCACAACTTTAATCGTAAGTGCGGCTTTATAAACCTTTTATTCTAAGTATTTTCAGCCGCGTACGATGCATAGAGAATTTTAATCTCTCTCGGGACGCGTGTGTTATTTTCTAGCTGACAAGGGTTTGTCGAAATCGACAGGCCATTTTGTAGTCCGCTCGAATGTCGGTGGAGACGTGTCCTCTCAAACGCCGGATGACATGATGTATCATACTTGTACTCAATATCCCTTTTATTATGGACTGAAGCTTAAAAGCCGAGGGACCATAATAGGGTGGATACAGCAGGCAAAAATATCGTTTTATATCGCCGATACCTAAGTTCATTGGTAGTAGAAGCTACCGAGAAAAGAAAGATTATGCATGCAGCTTTTGCGATCATGTTGGCTGTAATTTTATGGTTCCACAAATACTGGATATTGCGTTGTGTAGTTATGAACCTTGTATTTGCATTCGAAGACGACAGCTCAATTGGTGAGCGCTCAGGGCCCTTAGACAAGATGCAATCTTCCTACACCAAACTTCGCTGTCGCCAACAAATTGTCAAAATATGTATGCAAGAGTCACGTGATGTTTATGTTATATTCATACATTTAGTTACCGATAGCGAACTTCGCTTTAGAATAGATAACATGTTGTCTACGAGCCCAGGACTACAAAACAAGCGGTTGTTTTTTTATTTTTTCAAGCATTACAAAAAATATACAAAAAGGAGCGAAGTTAATGAACCACTGCTACTAGGGTTTGTGATGATAACGCGACCTGAGTCAACGTGATATATTTAAACATAAGTAGGTAGTACAATATCCTATATATCATAAGGTAATTGGTGTGGTAGTTGGAACTGATTTATTGTACTATTATTAAAATCTGCACCAAAGTCTCCCCAAAAACGTAATCTTCCTCGTTCTATGCAAAGCGAGTGCTTTTCAAACTGCAGGGCGTTTGTTTGGTTAGTGACTTGGCCTCCCGCTTTATGGGCAGTATAAACGGCTGAGGCTGTAAAACTTTAGGTTCGCACACTTTGCGATACGGACAGCGAACGTGATCAGGCTGGCTGACCGCAAACTTTAAGTGTGACGTATTAATGTTTACATATTTATTTTAAATTCACAAGACGAACAATATAAATGTACATTAGTAATATATATACAAATTATTAATATAAAATAAGAAAAAATATTTAATTACAATACAAAAACAAAAATTATAAAAAGGGTCCTTGTGGTAAGGTTCCCAGGATGCTGGCAGCATTACCGCGCTGGATAGCGATGCTTATACGCTAACAAGGCAGCTGCCAGCTCTTAGGTCACCACTGAAGAAAGAACAAACAGACATTTGCGCAAAAACGTAGGTATAAAGGTCAAAACTTTTTTTTAAACCTTTGAGTTGCTCTTATGTAGTTGTATATGAAAAACAGTATACGGAAAACTCGACCAAACTCCTCCTATGCCCAAACTTGACTGATACAAGCTGATACAAGGGACAGCTGTACCTACTGTTTCTGTGCGATCGTACATTTAAAACTAAGTTCGGATTTGCCAGTCATCTACGTGCTCATCAACGGAGCATGCTCTATTGCTCTCTGCATCATAGACTGTAAGGGTCACCATCATCGGATACGACGAGGAAGACTATGTATATACATAGTAGTTGTATACAAGGTCAAGTTTAGTCATAAGAATAAATTATTAAACTGAGCAATACTTTAAAAGTGTGACCTATACCTTATACCTGTATCTAGATGAAGATTTGATGGGGCTGACATGCAAATTTGGTAAAAGCTTCTAAAACAAGATAATAAAAAAATACTATAGCTTCGTAAGCTAAAACAAATATATTATTACATTAATAATATAGTCATTGTTTCTTGAAAAAAGAATTTAGTTGTTTTGACCTCTTTCGTTAAGTTAAAACCTTGGAAAGAAGATCCTTGACTATCGGAGAAACGAGAACATCCTCAGTAAAATGAATAGATAGCATGTAGGTAGGTATATAGGCCTACTTTCAGGCTAAGTATTATACCTATATCTGTGCTTCAGACATACACAGAGGAGACCTGTACCACAGAATAAGTACTAGTACTTCGTACAGAAGTATGCTTAGCAATTGTATTCAAAAAAATGTCTACTCAATGTCGTCAACAATATGGCGTAATTTAGTTCGCCTCAGAGTCAAGCACATTTTCGTGTAGACACCAACAAAAATCCATTGCAAGATAATTTCATACTTATTGCTCTGGAATATGATTCATAATACACTAAACCTATTCAGTGACGTAATATCACGCGACGCGATAGGGTTGTCTGCTACGAGAAGCTTCTAACGCCATCTAGCGCCTCTTTCTAGTACTTTATTCATTCTCGTCCAGCCAGCAATGTAGCCGCGCGGCCGCCGGTGAATAAAACGCGCGAGCGTGTCGCTGGCCGGTAGCGACACGCAACTTATTTTAGTCCCTATGTAAGGGTCGCCGCGCGTAGGTACGTTTTTGCTACCTACGCGGGGAGATACACAGGCCTGCCTGTACTCCTAATCGTACAGTTTCTCATTAAAAAGCTAAAGGCGCGAATGATACTTTTCTAAACCTCTTCAAAGCTTAACACTCCGAAACCTACTTGTCTACCAAATACAAGTTCAGAAGACAGAATCCAAGCCAAAAACTGTGCTACGTAATGTAATAAGTATGTAAATTCGTAGTTCATACCTAAACTATAGTACTAACAGCAAGAGCGATTGCTCTGTCGAGTAACTGCAACCATGATCGGTCAACAAAACGTTCACGTACCAGCGATTCCACTTGTACCTAGTTGTAACGTAAAGTAACTACGTACGGAATGTAGCATGAGCTTCAATATGCTGAGAAAGATAAACCTTGAAAGTGCCGATACAAATAGCTGGACTGGAATGATCTACATAAAATGTTTGCCTTAAGATGGGGTTTAGAACTTTTTGAAATGTCTAAGGGTTTGGTAACCGTCTTCAATCATTGTTATGTTAATAAAAATAATAAGCTTACGTTAATTTTTGTATCAAAATGTCGCGTTGTATTGAAATGGCGAATTATAGTATCAAGAAAATCTCGGCTTAGCACCCGTTAAAATGCCAAAACTACGAAATCATAAAAACACGACTCGATTAATCGAAGACATTAAAGAGAAAAAAAAAACAAAGAGAAACAGTAAAAAAATATTTTTAAAGTACTTAAGGACTGGAGCAAATAACTGATCACTAGAGATATAACCTCATTGAGTTGTTATTTTAACGTTTTCCGTAATTTTATCATATCCCTTACGCTTTTGATCAAATACTTTTTTCAATTATCTCCCTGTAACAATTATACATCGGTTATATTTTCTAGTCCAACAAGCTTTGTTAAAAACTAGAGATAAGGGTTTCTCAAACGTGGCTAATATATTTTTCGACTAGGGCGGCCTATCTCAACATAGATTAGCCAACTGCGCGGGACATATTATAGTGCACAAGTGTGTGCGCAATACACAGGTGCACTCTCTATTCCTTCATTCTCATAATTTCGGTGAGACGGCAGTCCGACATGACCGTAGAGAGATCAGGCGCAGGACCAACGGCTTAACGTGCTTTCCGAGGCACGGGGGTGTTAACACAACCAACTTCCTGACTCCGGAGCTGTGTCTGAGTAATTTCAAGACAGAAAAAGCCAAACATTTTCGGCTAATATATTATCTACATCACACATAGGTAGCATTGAATAATAAATCCGAATTACCTTAATTCCTCTCTGCGTTATTACGGATGGTACCGGGAAACGATAAATTGCTAAACAGGTATCGGGCTAGCTCTGAATAAACAAATAACCTTGTCGAATAAAACAATGGAACGATGCACCATAGTGCATCGTTACATCTATATACCTACCTATACCAATTTTGTCAAAACAAAATAAAAAATTGATTATCCATACTAATCCATACTAATATAATAAATGCGAAAGTGTGTCTGTCTGTCTGTCTGTTACCTCTTGACGCTTAAACCACTGAACCGATTGAGATGAAATTTGGTATGGAGACAGTTCGAGACCCTGGAAAAGACATAGGCTACATTTTGTCGCGATATAAAACATAAAGGGGGTGAAATGGGGGATGAAATTTTATATGGAAAATCCAACTCTTGCGGCGAAGTCGCGGGGAACCACTAGTCATCAATAAATTAGGATGAACAAAGCAATATCCTAACCTCATCCATTGATTTTCCAAGTGATCAAGGTAGTTGTATAAGCTCTGGCTGCTATGATCAAAATAATATTAAAGAAACACAGAGAACAATTAGTGTTAAGGACATTGAATAATATAGTACCTACGTTGAATAATATAGTACGGGCAACGTTACTACTATTTATTGTTATATAGGCAAATATTAGACATACTTGTGAGAAATATATAGGTACTATCGCAAATACTTTCTACAAAATGTTTAAGCTTGTCTTAAAAGCAATAAAAATAAATAAATACAAAAAAAAAGAAAATATTTCATGTGACCGAGCGATATTTGAACCCTACTCATATCAGTCCTACGTCTAATCCACTCGGCGACGCTAATGCTTAACGGTCCGAAATCAGCGACTATATTCTGCGTCAAACAATGCGAGAAAAAAACGCATGAAAACTCGGAAACGCGTTTTCCTAAACTTATGACTAATGTAGATCAATTTTTACCCCCGATAACCCGATAGAAGGAAATTTCAGCGAAATCGTTAGTGCCATTTCCGAAATCACAAACAAATATATAGACAAGTAAATAAATATAGCACAAGAATTGCTCTGAAGAAACGTTTCAGTCTAAAGTTACCTAAATAAAACAAAATCATACTTTGTCTCGCGGGACATTGAATGCAAACACCTCAGACAAAGCTTTCATGGTCTATTTAGCTCGAAACAATGTGACTACATGTTAAGTCAGCCTATTAGATCCCACTGCTGGGAAAAGGCCTCACCTCAACTATGAGGAGGAACGAGCCATACTCCACCACGCGGGCTCAGTGTGGATTGGTGGAGGGGTGTCTGTAAGGCAAGTGACAAACCTTACTGTCAGATGTTATCAAGCCGCCCTAGGGCCTCTGACTAGGCTTAACGACTAATACCAAGAGATATTAGCCGGGACCAACTGCTTAACGTGCCTTCCAAAGCACGGAGATGCTTGTCATGGTCGTCACTTTAATGGTCGGAATGGTCACCCATCCAATCACGACCGCGCCGTGGTTGCTTAACTTTTGGTATCACTACCAAAGCGCTGCCGCCACTGCGCCACAAGCACCACATGTATCTATGTGACTACATGTATCTATCTGAAACGTCTGCTTTTTGCGCAAAACCGGAGAAGGCGTTTAAAACGAGAAACAATTCGTGTACATGCCAGAAGTTTTAATTTATTTTCCTTTAAACAACCCAAATAATTACTGAACCGCGAAAGAGTTAGCCAGGGCAACGGCATTTAATTCTTACCTGCGTTTTCATTAAATTTTTGTTTGCGAGTGCAGAAAGAAGCTGAAACACAATACAGTTGGATCTGGTGCGTCATACTAGCAAAGTGAAAGTCAAAAATCTTATTCAATTTAGGCAAGAAAATACCACCAATCAATGCAACAATAACAAGTTTTGTCCCCTAAGGGACCAGAGCCCAGAACATGTCTTCTTATTTTTTTTGCTCTACTTTTATTGCACGTTGATTATCCTTGCCACCCACACTCTTTTGTTTAGCTATAGTCATAAACACAGTCAAACATAGAACCTCGTATTTTTTTTTTAAAGTCGGTTATTAACCGGTAAAGTTTGGCTAGCAAAATATGAGACTGATCGTTCATTGTGTGTGATTTCGATCCGGTACTTGTATCCTTAGTTACACTACAAACAAATCGTAGATAGGGCTTAATTCATCGAAATATTTTGAGATAAGACTTCTCGTATCTCGCTGGAACTAGACTATATTTCTCCGTACTCTACATATAAATATATATCGAAATTTTCTGTGGTACTCAATTAAAAAAATAGGTAGTGATACAACGTTCCTTCTATCAATGAAAATTTAAGATACTAAGTACTTCGTTAAGATACTAAGTAGGTACTACTGAAAAACTAGGTTAAGACAAGCGGTGCATAAAGTTCAATCCAGGCATAATTTGGTATTCAATAATGAAATACAAGCCTACTGTATTTATTTCAATTTGTGATCAAACAACCTCCTTCAAACTTTTCGAGGCCACACTTGGTCTGAATTTTACCCTTTTCATTTTCAATTTAGAATTAAATTTCGTATAACAACTGTGATTTATTGTTTAATATCCAAAATGGGATTGACGTCAATTATTTAATATAACATTGTAACAATAACGCAATCTAATTTAGGTACTTGAATGACGTGTTTTGTTCTGACGATAATTATAATTTGGTGAGAAGCTTTCGTTTGAAGTTGGAGTCGAAATTCAATGTGACTCCTTTGATTTATGACTGTGTTGAAGGCATGTAATCAGTGAACTTTGAAGTTCGTATCACTTCTATGAGGAATGATAAGCACACACTTTTTAGGGTTCCATGCCTCAAAATAACCTTAGTAAGGCTGTCTGAAATCGGTATCAAATAAGTAATAAGGTTTGCAATTAACTACTATGGTTGTAAAAAATCAAACCTCAATTGTTTTGTTTTTATTTTAATGACGGTTATTACGATCATAGGAGATATATAATTGTTAATTCAATTAAGGACATAAAACGCCACTTATACGTTTGTTAATGCTAAAAGCTTAACTAGTGTCTTAAAAGGTGTCAGAAAGCCAATAATGCACGTCCTGATTACTTAGTAGTTAGATGCATCAGATTTGCAAAAAGTAAAAAGACGAAAAAATAATTCTTTGAAAAATAAAACGAGTTTGACTCGTACTTAGCTGGTTATTGTATCACTGGTTTTAATCAACAACAACAATTATCAATTTATTTTATTTTTAATAAGTTGATAGGTACACAAAATAGAACTGCTGATATTTGCGGATGCTGCGAATACAATATTAATTCATGTTAAGTTTTAAAAACTCTTTTTATGTAACAAAAATAAAGAAAATACCCCTGAGAGCGGTTGTTTTTCTCGCAAAACTAACTCGTGAAATATTCAGAATGAAGTCCGGGTTGTACACGCGTGTAATAATGGAATATCAGGCGGAATTCGATTAACCCACAGCGCGGGGTCACCGAATATATCTTTATTTCCTATTCCAATGAGACCAGTGAGGTATGACATAGGACTGTCAGATAAACTAGCTTTGTGGCCACAACTCAATAAAGTCAGCCTATATAGATCCCACTGCTGAGAAAAGGCCTCACCTCAACTATGAGGAGGTACGAGCCATACTCCACTGCGCGGGCTCAGTGCGGATTGGTGGAGGGGTGTCAGTAAGGCTCAAGCCGCCCTAGGGCCTCTGACTAGGCTTAACGACTAATACCAAGAGATATTAGCCGGGACCAACTGCTTAACGTGCCTTCCGAAGCACGGAGATCCTTGTCATGGACGTCACTTAAATGGTCGGAATGGTCACTTATCCAATTACGACCGCGCCGTGGGTTGTTTAACTTTTGGTATCACTACCAAGGCGCTGCCGCCACTGCGCCACAAGCACCAGCCACAACTCTGTCGCACTCGACTCAACTCAACTCGGCCACAACTCTGTCTGCGGGGAATTGTGATATCCTTTTTATTTATAGTTTTACCGACCGCCTTATAATAATTATATCATTGTTATAACACGTGATTGAATATGAGAGACGGCTAATTTAAAATGTTTTTCTCCGCTATGTCCTGTCACCTATTTGTCATCAATTCCAAAATAGCCGTATTATTAGTAAGGGGGTTATATTAATAAGCCAATAGTACGAGAAGGTTCGAATGAAAAAGGGCCTATTTTGATTTGCCACTGGCCATCTTATTCCAAATCAAAGTCAACACTATACCCCACAAAGAAAAAAAAAGTCATTTAAAATGAGTTGCGTCTCAAGAAAGCTCATCTCTAATCCTATTCGAATCCCGCAGCGGCCCGTACCCGGCATATGCTTCCGCCCTAATATTGGCCGAAGACAGCTGCGGCCCGCGGTCCCAATTTGATGCCTCGCGGACCCTGAACGAAATAAATGGGAAAATGTATCCGACGACAATACTGGATGCGTGTCTGTTTAGCATATTTTAATAATAATATTCTCCTACCGAATTGTAGGTTATGGCGAACAATCCCAACTGATATAACCAGATACGAGATATGTGCTCAAGTGTATCCGCAGTACACAACTGCACTCTCTGTTCCTTCACTTTCATACCAAGTTCGGTGAGACAAATCGACAAACGGAGAGAGATCGGACGCAGGGCCACTGCTTAACGTGATTTCTGAGGCACGGGGTTAACACAATTTCTGATTCTGACTTCTTCCAGAACTGTTTCTGAGTTATTTCAATACAGATAAACATATAAACAAACGGCTCAACCCGGGATTTCAACCCTGGACCTCGTGGATAGAAGCCAGCTTGCTTAGACCCTCGGGAGCCATCGGGGCAGTCGAGTCGGCAACGAGCAACAAGGCAACGAGGTAGTTTTGAGAATTATTAGAATTCATTAGAGGTTAAAACTGAAGCCAAAAATTACAAGAAAGTGAAATCACTTCATTTCCAAAGCACAATCGATCGTATGTTGCAATTTGTAATCGTTGTAATCTTTTTTTTCTAACTTTTATTTCGTCGGCGGCGGCATTATGATTCAAGGCCCATATAAATATTCAAAACGTATACAATTTTATACACTATTTCCACTGAAGAATAATTAAATTAATTAAAAATTACAAATGATACGATACTCAAGTTACAATAAGAATACTTACTCTAAGGAATGATAGCCTAGGTACCTACTTAGTACTTACAAAGCATCAATTATCCGAGTTTATTCTGAATATTTTACGGCCAAAGCTCTGAAGTTTTGAATTTTATACACACAGCGGGAACCGCTGTATCCCCTTCGCCAACTCAAATGACGGATTTTCAGTATTCTAATTTTTTTATTCAATCTTTCAAAATTTTATCTTCAAAAATAAAAATTACGACGAGACTAAGAAGACAGTTTTATTCTATTCTAGACTATTCTTTTTTATAAGTCTCGTCAAAATTTTACAATTTTTACCCTAAATTTTGACAAAATACACGCGTGACACGTGTGACGTGAGCTTTATTCGGCATTTTTGCGCGGGAATCGAAAAGAGAAAGATTTTATTTCATTTCTGATTTATTTCTTTTTCGTTTTTTTTGTGGCTATTATTGTAATTATGTGATGGAATTGCCATAATAATGTGCTAAGAAGAAAACCAATAAAGTGAATGTGAGAAATAATGTAAGGTGCTCCGATTTGATCCGGATTTCTCGCTCAAAATTGCATTCACATTTCGATGCTCAAGGAAGTTTTGAGCGTCCTCGCATTTCAATGAGTTAGGTTAGGTTAGTTTGTAGTATTTAGTGTAAGTTTAGGTGTTTTGTGAACTCTTAGATCATAATTATGTATGATCTAAGGGTGAACTGGAATAGATGAGTAACCGTGTGGTAGGTAAGCTGCTCACTATTCGCCTAAAGAATCAATCCAAAGATTTAGACTTTAATATCATATCTCAATCATTGGGTGATATTAAAATCAATCGCACTAACTACTACACTCCTAAGTTACTCACATATTACACTATTATGCGCTAGTTTTTATTTGTCGTCAACGTGTGGCTGTTTCGAAAGATTGAGTCCCATTCAAGTGTCACAAGAAAGGTCATTTGTAAAGAACCATTTTTACGTGAAGGTCATAAAAGCAGCATTAAATGAAATTCCGGACCGTGTCGGCTTGGCGAGCTAGACGCTTAGGGCTGTCCACCATCTGAAAATTTCGCTGTTTATTTTAATCCTCTTTCGAGGTCACAAAAAATTTTCAAGAGCGTCTTTATTAAAAGGCATAAGTGTCAGCCTAGGAGTTTACCCGGTGAGAGTTATGGACTTCAAAAGTATTTTCATTTTGGGCCGGAAAGTTTGGGAGACATCCTTGGTGCTTCCGTCTCGCTCGGGGATTGCCGCGGCGCGACGCGTACTCGACAAGAGTTATATTCGCGAAAAATTTAATTTAAAAAATAACTCTTGGTGAATCCGTGTTTTCTCCGCATGACCGCATTGCACTGTTTCTAAGCTGGAGAGGGCTCGGTGGAAGCAAACAGAGGTTCACAGTCATCTTGGAAATGCGTATATTGAAGTGCCCAGGGCAATTTTAGTGTGATGTGAAAACACTTGGATTTTTAAATTGCCATACTTAATTGTTACATTTTAGTTCAGTTTACTTTTTGGGGTTGCAGCATGGATTTTTAACATTAATTGGCATGCAAGACTTTTATATTTAATTTTATACCTTTAAAGAGGGATTTTTGATTATCTCAACTGGTAAAACTTTTTTAATAACAACTCATTCAAGGTCTAAAGTAGTTGCGTTACAATTTCCACCTGAAATAAATGAATTTACATCACTAAACATCTCTGGCGATATTCAACAAAAATATTGAAAAGCAATACACTCAAAATTCGTTCGAGTAAATTTTGTGTGTTCTATCGGGTTTATCTGACGGATTTCAATCACAGGCACTCAGCAATAAAAAACGAGTCGAAAGGCAAACATTGCTGAAAGTCAGGTTGTGCGAGTAACAATGCAAATGTCATCCCACCAGCTGGATTAACAGCTCGGCAGATGCCGGCTTTTAGAAACTTTCAAGTGCTGTGCTTTACCCAGGGACCCTACTCTGTAAGTCAAGGTCTGTATTTAACAACTCTAGCTGTCGTGTCCCTAATATCCAGTGTTGCCATATCTACCATCTTTTCAGTCTACATTAACGGCACCTACCAACCAAAATTCTACCGATTTTTGAGATATTCATATTTTTTATTTAGGTATACATATAACCTGGCTGGCAATTATTTTAACAGTAGATATTTTGTTTTTCATCAATATCCTTGTTCATTAATTTTCATCATAATTATCAAGTAATTAAGGATAAAACTATGCACAATGTATATTTCTTTTATGGTTTTAGCAAATAATGGAGACAACGTCCATAGTAGGACCCCAGGCACTTAGTACCGCTCGCCATGTCGGTGTTACCTCCGCCTCCAAATTAGGGCTTACGCTATTGAGGTTTTTTCAGGGTCTCGTGGATTGAAAAATTTAGGTCAATGTATACACGTATACTCGTGTATGTCTTTGACGGCCACACGGCCAAAAAAAGTCGCTGCAATCAAAATATACGACTATTTATACCGTATCTACGTTTTGCTCAATTTGCAAAGAAACAAAACCCGTAGTATACTGCCCGTTGACCTAAGATCATGAAATGTGCCAAAAATGCGTAAACCGCAAAGTACGAAGCCCTAAAAACTAAAATTTACTACAATTTTGCCAGGGTCTAAGTACAGCATCAGTGAAGACTAGGGTCTATAGCTACAGCATCAGTGAACACACAGAACCCTCAGTGCGGGAATCCAACTCGCACTTGCCCGGGTTCTTGTTTCTGCGTTTCCAATGTAATGTTTTAAATAACGTACGGTGGTTGAACGATTCCAATTCACTGTTCCAGTTTATTTTGAAACCTTTGTTGAATAGACAGCTTTTAAACTAAAATGTAATCAAGCAAATTAAGAGATTAACTATGAACAGCTAAATAAACCTATTCGCCGTTACAATTAGTTAACAAATAGAAGCCTCTAAATGCCCTCGGCAAATATTGTTAAGCTATACACGTCATATTTGCCAAACGTTTGCATTGTGCGTACTGCAGTGTTTGTTGCTAGTGTTGGGGAGTCATCAAACGTATTGAATATCGATAAACAAATAAAAATCGCCGGGATATCGATACCGCTCCGTGCACGTGACAGTACATCAACCTACACTGATCTTTCTTCGCAACCTAATTCCATTATCAATCATTATCATTTTTATTTTTTAAGGCGCAATTTGCTCGATGTCTTGCGAATCTATGTTGTGGCACAGTCAGGCATTATTCATTTTTCATTATTCATTCATTCAGGCAGAATTCGATAGTGAGAGTTTGAAACCTCTATTTCCAGTAACTTTAACTAACTTTGCCCTCTTTGCTTGTTTAATATGTTTGCTGGTGCAAAATTTCGGAGCGTTCTCTTTTATTCTGTTTCTCAGCACACAAAGACGAAAAAATGGGAATACGTTTTTGCTTTGTTTAAATTTTCATTTATGAAATTGCCAAAATCTCATCTTCATGTGCGAAATCTGCGTAACGACGACGCAATGGCCTAGGCCTTAAGAGTTTCTTCTCAGTTTTTCTTCTCGTGACGACGGCAACCAAAGTGTGGTTTCTCTCTTGACGAGCAAAAACGAAATGAGCTTAATTGCTTCTAGCTGTATAAGCTTAAATAAGAAACCAAAAATTTGCACACGGGCACCACGGGTTTCTTATTTAAATATGAATACGAAAGAACACTGTAAGTGTTAAAAATATTAAAAAACTATTGCTTCAAGCTGTCTTTTATTTACCTAAGCTTTATTGTACAGACAAAAACTGTCAACTAGCTTCTTGTTCTAAGTTCTTTAAAAGTCATACCTACTATGGGTTAAGCAGTAATAAAAAGTGGGCAGTGCTACAAAGCTTAAAACAAAATTGTAAAATTACTTCGTGAGTAGTTACAATATTTAATAGCTAACACAATGCAATCATGTCCCACCGATTGACCCGATCGATCAATAATAGGGAAGATGACAGTAAGCAAAAATCTTTAAAATAATTTGTCTATCTAGGAAAATATAGTATTTAGATTATGGAAAAAATCTTTTTTATTATTTTTAAGACAATTTTATTAGTTTATTTTAGAAAATAAAAATGCAAAATACTGAAATCCGCCATGTTTTTTAAAACACCATTCAGATTCGAGTTACGTCACACCTCAGTAAATACTGTCACTGTCACTGAATTATAATACGAATTTCGACTTTATCACTAACGTTTGAAATATGTTTACTGAGGTGTGACGTCACAGCAGACGCCATGACACCCTGACCGCGTTTTGGCGCCAATTTATGAACATTTCATTTAAATTGCATTTATTTTAAATATTACCTTTGTTGATTGCAAAAATAATATTTTTTTTGGAAATAGAAGATGCTTAAGAATATTTTTAAATACTTTTTCAAAATCTGTCATCTTGCCTATTGTGTGCAAATTTTACTTTAGCTAACACCATGAAATAAAGGAATCACGCCTTTAATAGTATAATTCTCGAGTCGATAGGCGAAATAACATCACTATTTTATTTAATAGGTACAATAAACACTTAACATGTTCTAGTTTCAACATGACATACGTGATATAGAACCTTATATTATTCACTGTTAAAACACAAAACAGTACCTATATCAAATGTAGATTAATTGTTTTGACTGATACAGGTATTCTATTCTCCATATTAATATTGATGATACACGGTTTTAGGTTACAAGCTCTATGGTTATCGGCTATAATTTCCATGTATCTAATAATGATTAATTTATGAAGATAAATCATACTTAGTCATTATGTATTCCTGGCTGATGATATTTTAAATAGAATTACAATTTATTTTAATAAGAATAAAAGGTTCCCTACGATACGGTAAATTCTACGATATGTTACGACACAAACATTACGAGTATAATATCTTATCTGACCGTGACTATGGGCTACGCATAAATTCCTGTATCAATAAAATATTAGTGATACAAATGCATCTATATCTAATTACTTATCAAAATAATTAAAAAAATACGTTTAATCTGTTATTGCTTTAGGGCTGCATTTGTAATATCGATAGCTTTCAATTTATACGGTAAGCCTGTAAGCAATTTATACGGGAAATGTGTCATTTTATAATCGCAACAGACTTAGCGACTGGTTTCTTATTCTCTTCCTAATTTATCGCATTAATTCCCATTCCACCCATCTTGGTGTAACGAAAGTATTTTGCCATACATATACTTACATCCTGCATTTATTACCATAATGCATAAATTTGAGTACATCGCTATAATCCGATTCGATCACCACGAATTTCCCCGGGGCCTTCGCTATGACCGGATTGCACTGTGAATTTTGTCCACTTACACATTTCTTTTGATCCAGCTCGGCTCTCGATCAATTTTATATTTTATATGAATACATACGGAAATAAATGATACGTCATGTAGGTAAGCTACTTCGGGGAAGCACAAACAAACACTGATTTCTTATTTCAAATTAATATCTGTGTCAAGGGGTGTGGGGCGAGGATGCTGGTTGCGTTTCTGAATTGGATATAGCTACTGTTTTAAGTAAACGTGCCAGCTACTTTCAAAAGTAAACTTTAAGTTGCAATTTTTAATTACCATAATTGTATTGGTAATGTATTAGCATAATCTGATCAATGCACGAGTTCTATCTGGCTACGATACTAACATTTGCAACGTGGCCACATTTCGTACAATTATAAACTCCAACTCACGCTAACAAAGTTGAAATTAAAGTTCCCCGATACACAAACAGGGATATTAGAACGTACACTGAAAGAGCACAGACTACAGAGCATACTCATGAATGGTAACCACAGCCTAATAATATGAATTCCGGCCCCAATCCTAGTATGCAGGCGGTTATTGCAATTATACGAATAAGCAAGTTTCTCGTTGTTTGTGATGCAGATGCGGTGCAGTTGAATTCGCAATTGCTTGGCTTTAACACCTAGAGTACACAGGACAATCGGAACGCATACGAAGTACGAACCAATTGACTTGGTAATTTAACCGTCGGTTTCGAAGCTAGTGCTCTTGTTCCTTCGATGTATTATTTTGAGCTATATTCTACGTTTGATATTTAGTTTCTATATTATCAAAGCGTAGACAGTCTGCGAAGTTTGCGGTTTTTGAAAGTTTTCAGCATTTCGGAAAGTTTCACATAATTTATTATCCCCATTAGTTCGAATTCTTATAGCTCAGAACCTTAATATTTGAACACTTCTTTTCACCGCAGCATCGTTTTATTTTAATATTCTTCTGCTAACGACAGTGCACAGAAAAGGTTAGCATTGAAAGTGCATAACAGGGTACTTCGGTTTGAATGCAATTAAAAATGTGGCAGCTGACAAGAGCGTGACATTACCGCATTGAGCGCTGGAAGGCTGCAACTCTCTACACTGTACTAATGATCCTCACCACAGCCCAAATGAGGGAAAATTTCAAACTTCATCGCGCCGCACGGCGAAAACTACGAATACGAACGGCTGTTTTTAATTAATTCGCAAAATGGCCGACCCCGGACAGCGGCTCATTAAATGAGAACAGTGATTTTAGTTCAATTCTCGTTCTTTGTTTGAAAATGGAAACTGTTAATGCACCAATTGTTTAAGGTCCGAGAACGGATTGAATTTTTGGGAGAGTTTTTTCTGTTTTTTATTGTTATAAACTACTAAAGTTGAACTGATTGTGATTAATGGTTGGTGAGGATAGAGTTAGTCGGAGTTTATTTCCAATTATATAATTGGGAACTGATATAGATAAAAGGAAAGTTATCATAGGATGCGAGCCACAGCCGAGTTGGGACTGCTGAGCATGCCTATGGCCGAAGGCCTAATGCACCTGTTTGCTCCTATCTCAATTTACTAAAAGAGACTCTGTCAAGTTTGCAGCGGTTGTATGGATTTCAGGCTTGGAGACCCATATATCCCATAGTCTCCCCGAGGGTGGTTGGGTTGGCGGTATGCGTAAGTGCATTTCCCTGACGGACGTACAAAAAAACCGGCCAAGTGCGAGTCGGACTCGAGCACGAAGGGTTCCGTGCCATTAACTTACAACATAAGACAGTATAGGCAAAAAAAACTTTTTAAGTTTCTTTTGTTCTTTTGGAAAAAAGTATATATTTTTATTTTATTTATAATTTCAAAAGTATTCATCACAGGATATCCGAATTAATTTTAAATAAGAGTTTCCACGCCTGTTTTTTTACGTGAGTGATTTGAAGTTTAGGGGGGGGGGGGGGGGGGGGCACCGTGTAAGCGGGCTATATCTCGCAAATGGTAAAGCTGATAAAAAAATATTGTATGGAAACCCTACCTTATTTTCATAGTCCTTTTCAACGATACCCCACACACGGGGGTGCACTCAAAAAAATAATTCACCCCTCTACATGTAAATGGAGAGGTACCCTTATCGAACCAAGTTACATGCAAATCAGTCCATAAACGTAGAAGATATTCTGCTGTGACAGACTAGGACGGACGAAACGAACGGACTGAACGATCTTATAAGGGTTCCTTGTCGAACTACGGAACCCTAAAAAGGCAGAGGTAAGCATGAGCTCTTATTCATTTTTACTGTGACTGGCCACTTCGTTCACATCTAAAAGTAGATTTTACCAAATGGGATTTAATCATGCAAATTTTAAAACTTGTGATTAAACGTAGCTAGTTTTCTAAACAGTATTTTAATTGTCATTTAAGCTTTAAATTGCCCTGAAATATTAACAAAAGTAGCGTTTGTTTAAATGATCCATTACTTAAGCAATTTCGAAAGCCTGGATTATTCGCAATAACGTTTAAATATGATTATCATCTCAACTTCTATATCTCCTTAAATCCTTAATCGTTTCGACATATAAATCTTACTTTCCCGAGTAAATTATGATTTACTTAATATTTCAGATAATCGAGAACAAACTAACGGTACTGAATGGTCCACCATTTATTTAGACGAATAATGAGCAGCCAATTCCTTTGTGAGTATAAGATTTATGGCCTCAAGTCAAACTTGAATAGCTGGTCTTTGTCGTGAACATAGTTTCTAAGAATGATTTACTTAATTCTTTTTCTACATTGCGTACTATTTGTCTGCGGGATAAATAAACCTTACCGAATCATAAGATGCAGCAGCGGTTCTTTGCCCTGTTTCCAATTCAACCGGGAGCGCGCGATGTTGTTGTAAACAATTTTCTATTAAAATAACCTTGGTATTCCACTTCTATCTTTCTATTAGGTGTCCATATCTATCTATTAGGTATCTTGGTACTCTTAACTCTCACAAGATTCCTCGGTACAAGATTTTATTTGGTTTATAATTTAAAATTGCTTTACTTTACTTACTAATATAAATCCACAATTGTGTCCTAAAGCAATGAAATGAAATGTTTCATTTTTCGTGACTCGTTACAAACCGTGGACTTTTGCTTTCTCCAATTTAATTCTTAGAAAGTAAGTACTAATTTCCCTCAGAACGGTAGTTAAGAGAAATTCTCCGACTGAAGTGGGCAAGAAATGACAATCGAAACAATATCCAAACCCATCTCGGCCATTACCCACCAAATGATGTCCAATAACATTATGTAAATATCTAAATCCGATGGAATTTACATTGCTATCTGTTTACAAACTGTTTTAAACAGGGGTATTTTGGTAATGTATCGTATCGTATTTGTCCTTTATTCTAGTTTGTAAGTTGATAGTGTCTCAAGTTACTTAAGTTGAATCTTAGAAACCTTTGACTATAGAGTATCGAGACGATAGAAGCGTCTGTGTTTCACTAATAGGTGTTTTAATTTTTTTGAAGAATATCTGAGCTATTTTTCCGTTGTTACATCAGGTAATATCAAATATTGACTGACGGGGTTAAATAAAAGGACGGTTTTGCCTGTCGAATTCAGATAAATTCCAAAAATATGTGCAAGTTTGAGTATTTTTCCTTTAATATTTTTATTATGAAAAGGGGGTTAGTAATTCAATAGTTGTATATTTTTAAAATTATTCTTTTGTCTAAACTTTACGATTTGCCAATAAAAGCGGATGGGAGGACTTACCACCACACCCTTACTAAAGACACTCTGTTATAACGACCTACTTTCTTGTATACCAACCAACCAATTAATATTGTAGCATTAACTGTCTACTTACAGTCTTATAGCAGGCTCTTTAAAGTTGAATATGTTTCAGATAATTGAATTTCGAAAACAGAAATTTTTATTACATTTTTGTAATGAAACTTCACTTAGAAGATGAACCTAAATTAAAAATATGGAGAAACAAAGCTTTTCAACTATACACAAATTGAGTGTCTCTTCAAATTTTTACGATGTTGTCAAAAAAATTTTTAGGAAACCCAAATAAGGATATTTTTACTGTCATTTATTTATTATATAACAGTGTGCATGCTGGCTTACAGTTTGCCCAAAACGCTAGCATGCTAATTTACAAAGTACAGTTTTAATTATAATATTATTAATACACAAGATTTATGTCTATAAATTAAAAACACATGTCAATAGATTAGCTGATGTCAAAAAAATAATATTATGGATAACATCAAAAAAAAAAATAGTAAGTTGTCAAATACGTAGATAATTATAACACAATGAATAATTAAAAATACATGTCAAATAGATGATGTGAAATGTCAAAAGATTATATCAAATAAATGGAACAATTGTCAAATTACCTAACCTAAGATTAAACTGTTCAATTACAATAATTCAAAAATAGATGTCAAAAATAGAAGGGCTTTATTGCATAGTTGTCCAAAGCCTTCAAAAACTAAGTCAGTCTCGTAGTCATATGCGAGCATATCGCCAATAAGGCGCACAGCGCGGGTAGTGGGCGCGTGTGCGCCGCACTGTCTAATTACTTAATTAATTTACGTCGCTAAATAAACAAGAATCATGAATATTACCGATTAAATGCACGTGTCAGCAATAAGAAAGGTTGAAAACAAGTGCTTATGATCTCAAAGAGGATAGACCATTAAGTTCAACAGATTTAACAACATTTTTTTAAAGAACCACGGAATTAAATTTTTATTCGAACTAAAGCAGACAGATGGAATATTCACTTTTAAAAACAATATCCGCCCGACCGAGATGCTGACCATATTGATCGTCTTTTAAACTTATCGCAATTTTACTAGGAAATTGATACCACGGAATACTGCACAAATAGTCCTTTTCACAGGCCTACATACGCTTACAACTCCCCTGCTCCCTGGCAAAACTCTCCATTGCGAATAACTTTCCGAAAACCAAGATACAAATCACTACAACCTCCCCATTACCACATGCCTTTTGGAAACAGTGTGAGTTTCGGAATCGTGCGTTTTTCTAGCCCATCTTGTAACATCGCTAATGCTATATCATAAGTAGAAAAGTAGAGCAGCAAGTGCAATAAATGCCCCTAATGAACAGTACTTGTTCAGCACAGAGCTAAGCGAAAATTGCCGCTCTTTTAGTTTAAACGGGAGGGCGTTTATTTTACAGCAGCATTTTATTGTAACTTTAAGTAAAATCCACCTTGGGGCTCTAAATAATGACCTCACTTTCTAGCTATGTGTTGTATTGCACAAACTTTTTATTGTATTTTTCTACAAAAAAAAAATGTTTTTCTACAAAAAACGAAAGGTGTTACATATATAAATACTTTTTAATAATATCTAAATGTACTATATACACACATCAACACTGTCTAGAGATATTTTGGATTTACTAAATTTAATAAAAATAACAAACATGTGTATATTTTAGTAAAATAAATCCAAAATATCCCTAGACAGTGTTGATAAGTATAGTTACTGTAAATCCTTAGGAGGAAAAAAAAATCGGAATCCATATTATGAGATCACTTTTTGTCCGTCTGTTTGTCAAAACCCTTTTTTCTTAGGGTCGCGTTAAGATATCATTAACATAAAATACTCAGGTCTGCGGTCTCTTTTGGTAGAAATCGAGCTTGTTAGGGTTCCGTAGTCCGACAAGGAACCCTTATAAGATCGCTCAGTCCGTCCGTTCCGCCCGTCCTAGTCTGTCACAGCAGAATATCTTCTACGTTTATGGACTGATTTGCATGTAACTTGGTTCGAGGATACTTCACATATAGATCTCATTTTTAAAAAAACAAAAAAATTAAATTACCCCTTTTAAGGGTACCCCATACATGTAATTTCTACAGTCTTGGAAACTCATATTTAAAATTGTTTTGGGTATCCTGTGATGAATACTTTTGAAATTATAAATAAAATAAATATACATACTTTTTTTCAAAAGAACAGTATAAACTTAAAAAGATTTTTTGCCTATACTGTCTAATGTTGTAAGTTAATGGTACGGAACCCTTCGTGCTCGAGTCCGACTCGCACTTGGCCGGTTTTTTTCAACTTAATTAGTTAAAAAGTCAAGTAAACTTAGCCTATAAAGATCCCACTGCTGGACAAAAACTTCACCTCAACTATGAGGAGGTACGAGCCAAACTCAACTACGCGGGCTCAGTGCGTATTGGCGGAGGGGTGTATGTAAAGTTCATGACCGTGTGCCTTGAGTACCATGAGCATCTCCGTGCTTCGGTAGGCACGTTAAGCCAGGACACGAAAAGATTCGGAGTGTTTGTGAATGCTGCATCTGTAGGAGTTTTTCAAAGTTTTTTGATGCAGATGCAGATTCAGCCAAAAAAATTTGAAAAAGTGAACTCTGAACTCGTGTATAAAATGATTTCGGCGATTCATCAGTTGAAAGACTGTTCGTGGCTTTTCTTTCTGTTCATAAAACATTTTATTCTAACATCGCTTAAGAGGGTAAGTATTATATTACACATAGGTATAAGGTGTGTATTAAGAGACAGGCATACGTATCTATAAATCAGTAGCCATAACAATAAATAGAAAATAAATACTTTGCGACTGTACTTCCATAACAATCTTGTATAATGCACTAACAAATGTTCCTTATGAGCAATGATTGGTGTGCTCTCCACCAAGTGTCGTGAAAATTGTTGTCCTTACTTAGCGTAGCACATTAATCCCAACAGCTACAATTTACTTACTGCCAGACACTAAATAGTTTGTCTTTTCGCTCACTCTCTATCTTTTCTTTGAATAAAGTGTTAAGATTTTAAAGTTGGTTTTGCATTTCTTAAAAAACATTTTTGCAAGGTTTGCATCCCCTTGTTAACCTATAGTGTTTTTTACTTATAAGTGCATAAAATAATGCACAAATATTTGTGACTTCTGTACTGATATACTTTTAAATAAAACATTTTAGTCGTGTTGAGAAATCACACAAAATAACAGGAAAATATATACGTCCTCTTAAAACAAAAAAAATGTATTCTAAATTTTCCAACCTATATACATTTATGAACAACTAGTGGTCCCCCGCGACTTCGCCCGCAAGAGTTGGATTTTCTATATAAACTTTCTTCCCCTATTTCTCCCCTTAATGTTTTATATTGCGATAAAATGTAGCCTATGTCCTTTCCAGGGTCTCGAACTGTCTCCATACCAAATTTCATCTCAATCGGTTCAGTGGTTTAAGCGTCAAGAGGTAACAGACAGACAGACACACCTTCGCGTTTATAATATTAGTATGGATTAGTGTTCGTTGTGCGAATGACAGCATAATTAAGGGAAACACTGCTGCATGAAATGCAAATGCATTTGATGCGCCTAACATAACTATGTTATGCGCTATTTTCCAACGACGGTGTCATAAACTGTATCTAATATCTACATATCGTAGGTATACCATAATTTCAATCTAACTCCAAATAAGAAAAGTAGGTGAGAATTTAATTAGGTTTTGATTTATTTAGATTATTCAATAATAGGTTTCAACTTATCAATAAAAATTAAGATAAATAATTTAATACAATAGAAAAACAAGAATTTAAAAAGGGTCCTTGTGGTAAGGTTCCCAGGATGCTAGCAGCATTAGCGCGCTGGATAGCAATGCTTATACGCTGAGCAAGTAAGCCCTTTTTATAACTTTAGTTTTTCTATTATATTGAATAATTTATCGTAATTTTTATTGTAAGTTTGATTGATAGTATGTTACTATTATAGTTTAGATAATAGGTTTTCACTTTTCAACTATACTTACATATAAATCACTTGCTGTTTCTTTATTTTACAAAACTGAGTCTCACCACATAATATGAGGTGATACAGTGATACAGGTACATATTATGTAAGTATGGTACTCTGAAACACTGAGATATGTAGCTCACAATTACAGTATTTATGTCTAAACAAGTGCAAATAACTTCGCAGCAAGTCCGTTGCACTTATCTAGAATCTTCGAAGAAGATAGCACGAGAAGTTATGGGTGGAAGTCGTTGCATGCGCATCCGTGGAATAATAGAATGTAGTGGTACCTCGTAAAGGTGCGGTTTCGTTATTAACTGCAGAATATTTAAAGGTGTCTTTGAAATTATGCCGTAGAAAATTTAAAGTGGAAGTGTTGTTTGTTATTAACATTCAAAAGTAGCATTTTCTGTCCTACATTGAATAAATAATTTTTGACATTGAAAGAAAATATGGTTCCTGTTTGATACGAATCCAACAATAGAATAATTATTCGGTATCAATATTTTACATAAATAATATTATGCCGAATTAATGCTGCGATTATAAATTCGTGTGTACCTTACCTGTAATTTTTCAACGTATCACAATAAAACATTTTTTTCTTGTGGTACAAAATAAATAATATCTCATGAAGAATACCACGTGTATCCACCAAGGTAGACCACCCAACTCATCAATGCTCAGTCTTATAACGATACCCGTCTTTATCTATATTCCTATATCACTCTTGATGCATATCTTGTCCCGGCCGACTAGCCGGAGTCCATCGACCACAACCATCGATGGACTCCGGCTAGTCGGCCTTCCTCTCTCATCACAGTGCGTGTCTTTCCTTACAAAAATTGTGCTATTTGGTGTGCCGGTTTTACCAGATAAGGCCTATTTCCTGGCTGAATAGCAAATCGTATCGTATCATATAGTACAAATAAACAATAGTTTTCAAAATAGTAAATTGCGAATACATTGCACGTTGGGGTAGTGATGATGAAAAAGGCAAAATATCTTCTACCGTGTCAATACTCGGTAGTCGGTAGTGTGAAGCGAGTATTGGAAACGCCCCTTAAATTATCCTACACAAAGACAGCGCATGCAGAAAATTCACACAGCGGGAACTATTCCGTCATTACCTATCGACAATGTAGCAGTTTGCAACTGTAGGCTATCTCGCAGACAGTTGTCAAGTTTAGTGTGTCGAATAATTCAGTGGATTCACGCCGTCAGAAGTTGGACTTGGCTGTGTAAAAACTAACGACCTTACTAATAATGATTTTGACATTGTTATAACCATCGAGGACATAATAATATGTTCTCGATTGCTATAACACTTGAAGACAGAGACGGCTAATTTGAAATGATGTCTCCACTATGTCATTTCACCTGTCATTAATTCCAAATAAGCCGTCTTATCGGTGCTACTTTGCATCCTTGCCATATTCACAGAGATAAAGGAAGGGAAAAAAAGAAGAAAAAAAAAGAAGAAGAAGAAGGGGCGGCGTTTATAATGTTAGAAAGAGAGCGCAATCGCCGCGGCTCTTTTGTGCCGATGAACAGCCAACAGTGATGTATATGTGCTACGATCGATATTGGTGTGCGTAACAGATTGTCGATAAAATTAAATAATCAAGATTAAAAATCAAAATTTTAGGTCAGCATTTTTTTAATGATTTGAGTTCAGTGGTCTTAGAAATTGGTCCCTGAGCTTAATATCTTAACAAACACTAACCCAAACCCTTTTAAAATTGAATATGATAATGACGTGAAAGTCGTCTGTATCTTATTGAGCACGATTATTACTAGATACGGGAGATCAATCGGGAATCGAACCCCGAACTTTCAATACCTCTTTACATTGCTAACCTAACCTTTTTAAAATTAAAGTCAAAGTAAAGTCTGTAACTTATTGAACACGATTCGAATGATCAACCGGGAATCGAACCCGGAACTTTTAGTACTAAGCTAACTTTTTTAAATTGAATACTTAGTTTTAGTTGTATTAATGAATGAGACAAAAGTCGTCTTTTGACATCGCTTTAGTGAATTCGGACAATAAATCGGGAACCGAACCCTGAGCTTTCGATAGATATGTTAATTTTCGCTAGACCTTAACCTTTTCTAAATTAAATACCTAAAAGTACATTATTAAGTGTCGTGAACCTTAAGTATTTTTGTCGTAGTTAAAAATGTGGAATCAACTTATTTACAACGATTTATCTTAATACCTACCTAGTTTTATGTACACTTTTATTTGCACTAACCTCAATAAATGTTCAAAGTGGCCGCCAGACTGAGCGATACACACACTTGCACGGCGTCTGCTATTCCTTTTCAAACTATTCAACACTAATTGATTATGTTTGACTGTTTGGAACGCACTCACTATTCTTTGTCTCAGGTCCTCAACACTTGTTGATTCTTCCGTATACACTAATCTTTTCACATCACCCCACAAATAAAAGTCTAAAGGCGTTAAGTCTGGGGACCGTGGTGGCCAAGGCACAGGTCCACCGCGCCCGATCCACTGACTTCCGAATACACGATTCAGGTAGTCACGCACTTGAAGACCGTAATGAGGCGGTGCTTCGTCGTGTTGGTAGAAAAGGTTATGAACTTATGATGAATCTAACATCTCTTCAACGACGTTTTCCAGCAGTCCCTGGTATGTAACACTGGTGAAGCGGCCTTCGATGAAGTAAGGTCCCAACAGGTGATTCTCAGCCCACACATTGAGACTAAAGCGATGTTGAAATGAGTCTCTCTTGGTGACGTGTGGGTTGTGGTCACGGTGGGTCCACCAGTGCTCATTGCTAATCAACTAGCTTAACGTTAGAATAGTTTTGCGTCATTTTGAAAAAACACACGGACGAGTTGAATTTGCGATGTTTTCGTTACAACTGAGTTGGGCCGGAGTAAGTGTGACAAAGACGCCAATAGTGGCGGCTCCCGTTCACAGGCTGGCGGCGCCGGCGCGCGCGCTAATCCTTTGTAGGTATTGTAGTGAGCGCATCAAAACATTCGTTCGGCGAGTGTTGGGGTCCGATTCGTGATAATTTAATAATTAAATAAATTTTTTTTCGAAGTCTGTTTTTTTAGTGATTCGTGATCAGTATAAGGTACATAATCACTTCTGAAAATACCGCTCGGATTGAAATCAGCATCCTGTATAGACAAAATACATATGTATTTACTATTAATATAAGGTCGCTTTTTAAAAAGTGGTGAAATTTAAAGGGCAATTACAAAAACATAAATGAAACAATTTCGTTTAAAAAAACGAATTTCTTTATACGCTAGTTTTCGAGAAAATCGCAAAAAACTATTTTGATTTAAACGTAAAATAAAACACCCCGTGCAGCTTGCGTAGTACGTTCGGTGCGCAGGTTCGGTGTATCAATGAATTCGATAAGGACGCCAATATACTCTCTCGCACTCCCACCTTACACGTGCGACTGGCCGGCGGTTCGCCTCACTCGCGGTCTGTCGGCGTAGTCAAACGCGCCGACAAAGGGTGCAGCCATGCCGACACACGGAAACACGCGCCGCGGCGAACACGTGCCGAGACTCGCGCCCACCCTGCTCCCGCTCACTGCTACCCCCGCCGCAGAGCGCACGCAGCGCGAGAGTTCAGTCCGCATAAAACAATTCACTGGGTTGTGCGCGCGCGCTACGTGCGGAACATTTCATCATGGCGTATCGGTATAACGCCCAGGAATACCTTAATATGGCATTGTGCTATGAAGAAGCAGGAGAAGTTTTGTTGCGGGCGCGGCAGCTGTACGCCGAGCGGTACGGCTCCATTGTACACACACGCACAATACTCGGAGCTGTGCAGCGTTTTCGGGAGAGTAGCAGCTTCGAGCCACGCCTCGACCTCGTGCGTCGTCAACGACACCTGGCTCGGCTTGAAGAAGAAGTGATTGATTTCTGTCATCGGCACCCATTGGGGAGCATCGCGGACTCCGCTCGTGTGTTTGGCGTGAGCAGATACTACGTGTGGCGGATTTTGCACGACACCTGTATCATTTTACTCGGGTCCAAGAGTTGCTGCAGCAGGACTACGCGCCGAGGGTCGAGTTCTGCCGCTGGCTTATACGAAACCGAACCTACAACGTGCTTTGGACCGACTAGTGCACATTTACGCGCCAAGGACTTTTTAATGTGCACAATGCGCATTATAGGTGCGAGTACAACCCGCGTGTAACTCGTCCGGACTATATCCAGCATCGCTTCAGTGTGAACGTGTGGGCAGGAGTGATAAACGAAACGTTGCTGGGGCCCGTGTTTCTGGAGAGACTCAATACGGAAACGTATTTAGAGTTTCTACAAAATGACCTCCCTGAACTGCTGCTGGATGTGCCTGCGTGGCGCCGGAGGTACCTCTACTTCCAACACGACGGTGCGCCTGCGCACTTCAGCCTGCGGGTACGCGCCTACCTGGCCGAGGCGTTCTAGGGCCGCTGGATCGGGCGCGGCAGCGTTATTCCCTGGCCGCCGCGATCACCTGATCTGACGCCAAGGATTTCCACGTGTGGGGTAGGGCCAGGGACCTGGTTTACAGGAACGACGGTCATACCATCCGTTCAGTGGAACAATTGCGTGCGCGAATAATTAATTCGTTTGATGTGATGGCCAGTGAGCCCGATGTGCTCGCTTTAGTTCGGAGGCATTGCCTCAATCGAGCTAGGAAGTGTGTACAAGAACAAGGGCGTCACATCCAGCATTTAATGTAAATTTTATTGTGTAAATAGGAATTTGTAAATTATGTAGATTGTTAATAACTGTGATGTGATTGTGTAAATAGGAACTTGTAAATATGACTGCAAATATGAATGAATTCTGACACGCCAAGTTAATACCAAAAATAATAGCATCCTCTTTTTGATACAATTAAATTTAATACAAGGTAGTAAGATAATTATTAACGGTTTGTATTAAATTGTCAGTCCAAAGCCTGAAAAAGTGTGATGGAAAGTCATGGTTCGTCAATGTACGTTTAAACAAAAAAAAATATGTACCTAATAAACTGAACTTTAACAAAAACTGCCTGTTATTCAAAATACCAACACAAATCCCATATTAGGGGCATCCATAGAATCGAAGCGAAGCAGTGCTAATTTGGTATAACATGTAATAACGTTAGCTTTTGTGAGGGTTAGAATGCGGTCGAGTTGTTTTGAAATTAAAATTGATATTTTTAAAATGTTTATTTTGATTTGAGCAAATCTGCTTTGATTCTATGGAAATATTATCCTAGCTTTTGAACAAGCTAAATACGCTTAATTTATCTGCATAAGCTAGATTTTCTGTCTCAGCAGAGAAGGAACCTATGCAGGAACCTCCTCTTGCTTAAAAGGAGTTTCTAAACCATGTGATGTATGTATTCTAAGTCGATGATGTAAACAATTTTGTATTCGACTATTTAGTTTAGTGTCTAGTTCCCCTAAATACTTGTTTTTTTATAAATTCGACACATTTTTTTCCATGATAACATCAGGGTTCTGTTACACAATGACTACTCATAAATATTATTACATTTGGGAATGGTTAGCAAGTTTTGGCGAAGAGGCAAATTCTTTAGTTGTCAAAGGTGTATTAAAAACATTTGCGCCTCATAGTTTAATTTAATTAACTTACATTTTGCAGTGAATATGTATAAGCTTTTGACTATTTTTTTCTTTAAGTTTTGGATGTTTCATGATGCCTTTTATTGTTTATTCATTAATTCCTTACGTGCGTTTTTAAATAGTAGACCCCTTTTTTATTATTTATTGCTTAGGAGTGTTAGTTTTGTATATACTTAATTTATGCCTTACATCTGTTGCTCTCTAAACGTGGCCTTTGGCGCTATCTTTTAATTTAGTATTCATTTCGCGCTGTTTCATTCCGGCATTCCCTTTTTTTATTTATAAGATTTTTATACTTTCATATCTATTATGCTTTTATTTTTTACAGTTTTGCGTGTAAAATGAAATGCTTAATTTGATGACCGAATAGTGCGATAGAGTGGCTGTTAACTGGCGTAATTAAAAACGTGTGCCTACGTTATGTATGTACCTTTATTTAGTAGTTATGTCTGCCTTATAACTAGTGCCAGGTATAAGATATTCAAAGTATAACTCCAAATTCACAAAACCCCAGACACCTTTACTGATTTGTAATTTAATAAATAAATAAAGACGTTTGATGAATTACTTGAAATTTAGACCCGAATTCACCAATCCTTAAACAGCCGATGAACTTCAATAAACGGTTAATTTGACCGAATCCCCGTACGAAATATGTCAAATAATGCTAAAGCAGCTGATTAAAAATAAATAAATTTATCTAAAAAATTATAGAAAAAACTTTTGCGTTGCGCATTTTTAACTTTTCGTTTTATTTATATAGAAGTTTTACAATTTTGATAGTTTTGAAGTTCTGTAACATTGGCCTCGCATCACGTGCAACTGATTTGCAATGAACTATGCAATTTTATTCGCGCGTAGTTGTAAACAGTAGACACGGCAACGTAGGTACATTACTTACAGTTATATAGATAAATTACGTACAGTAATTTTAAACAGTTTTCAGACTTTGTCTATAAGTAATGGAGTTACACGTTGTGCTTTACTTAATTAATTTTACATTTCTGAATAGAAAAATGTCTTTCGGCTTGTAAAATTTATCCAGAAGGAAAAAACAATACATAATGTAATTGCGATAACTAGGTAAAACTAAATATTTACTACACCATCGCTAGTTTTTAACGCTAGCAAGGATAGTAAAAAGTCCTCTTTTACCTCACTTTACCAAGCACATCGTTAAAATCTAAGTTTTTCTAAATCAGACCCAATTCTCGGACCTAAAACAATACAGACGCTTTGAAGATCCCATTTAAAAACATTACATTCCACTTAGCCCCTAGATATTTTTTTATCTTTAAAAAAACCTATTCTAGCGCCAGCTCTATGCATTAGAAGTTGAGGCACGGTTTAGAATGGATGGGGTATAGAATTTTAAAGTATAGGTATGATTTTAGTAAGTAGTTTTACTAAGATTATTATTTTTAACTTTATTGCACCACAAAAAAAAGCAAAATTGGCGGAATTATTGCCTTTAGGCATTCTCTACCAGTCAAGCGCAGTAAGATTACCTTTTTATTCTTGAGAATTGGTTAAGCATGACAGATAGGATTTTTAACTTTGTTGTTGCATTTGTTGGCAAATCGCAGTAAACAAATTATGTAATCTGTATATGTCAAACTTGACACCTGTCTCTAGGTAGTGTCATTAGACTGTCATGCATCTGTAACACAGGCCACACAACCTAAGACCACGCATTGCGGGGGACTTACATTCGCCTAGGTTATGCAGTATCACTGCATAACAGCCGGCCCCGCCCCCTTTCGTTCCTCATTCCGCTACCGAGACTCAAAGTAACAACATTGACCTTGCTCCCGAAAAAAAATAAAAATAAGCGGTAATAATGCCGTATTGTTCAGTGAAATGGTGTGGAAAGTGTAGTACAACATCTAGTCTCACGAAAGATGGCATTACATTTCACCGGTAAGTAATAATTCCTATCAAATTAATTGAAATACTCCAATATCAAAAATGAAATAAAATGTTTTATTTCGAAGAGCACGCGTTGATGTCTTTTTTTTGCTATCCCTTTCTCGCAAGTTTAGTTCAAATGATGTTGTCTCAATTTGTCAATTAGCAAGGAGTACAATAGTGTCGAGACACATACTAGTAAACCTAAAATTCAAAATATCGACAAATCCTAAATAAAACAAGTGATAAGTGGGTATCTAAATTTCAGTTATTTCATATATATTTTAATAAAGTGACTTTACAAAAGAGCACTTACGATGAATTGAAATAAGTGTAAAGTGCTTAAACAAACAAACTTTAACTAATAAAAGAGTGATTCTCCGAAAAGCATTCTCCACGTCACCTTCGTGGCGAATTTTAGTTTAAGTTTTTTAGAAAATAGAAAAATAATACACTAAAGAAGGTCTAAAATTATAATGAATTTTGTTGGAATCAAACAAATCGGTTTGTTATTCATTCCGATATTTAATTTTGAAATTTTGGTACCCACGAAAGTTATTTATGACTCCACGAAAGTTACGAAACGTATTTTTCATACCTAAGTTCTATTTTATTACTTAAACATATTTCAAATAAAACCTATATAAATATAAAAATACGTACTTTTACTAAAATTAACAGTTTTTGTTATAGTCAAGAGCATAAAAAGCATTAATAATTAAATCTCATAACCTTTTATATAGTAAAAAGTTCCGCTTTGACGACGAAGTAAGGTTTATTTTTGTTAGCTTATGTACTAAATACTTTTGCACACATGCATATCAACAACGTGATCTGACGCAGGACGTCAAGTGATAAACATATGCCTACCCCAAAGACTTCCAACGTGACCGGTTACAAGCGGCCTGTATCAAGTGCGATTATTCCATCTTTAAAGGGTCGTCTGTCAATCTTGCACTACGCTACGTTCTTGACCAAATGGAATCTAATCAAGAAGCTTTCTAAACTGTGCCCTGCCCATTGCCACTTGAGCGTAGTGGTCGACAGGGCTAAGTTTCTTACTGTAACCTTAGTTCTTCTACGTATCTCTTTAATTCAATCCAGTGGAGAAACACCGAACATATCTCGTTGTTTGTCCTTAAGCTTTTTTATTACGCCTATGGTAAGAGACCATGTTTCGGGTTGTAGACGTTTGTTTCCAAGCACTGAAGTATTTGGGTCATGACGCCCTCGCAAGGAGCTCTGCTAACAACAGCGGCCAGCGTGAATGCACTGCTGGACCTTATACCACTACATATGCAGGAACAAAAGGAAGCCAAGCAGTGTATATACAGAATATGCACCAGATAGACCTCTCAGACACTAACAAAACTCAAGGAATCAGTCCTTTAACACATACCCCTTAGCATGCCCAGCGACGACATGCACACAGAATACAACTTCCATAAGATGTATTCAGTAAACATTCCTTCAAGGGACAGATGGCTAGAGGGCCAAATGACCTTCAAAGAAGGAAGCCACGTCTGGTATACAGATGGATCCAAGAAAGGATCTGATGTAGGGTGTGGGGTATACGGAGAGAGGCCCAAACTCAAGGTTAGCGTTAACCTGGGCACGGAGTCCTCAATCTTCCAAGCCGAAGTCTTTGCAAACAACAAATGCGCGGGGGTAAATTTGGAAAGGAGGCTTCGTAACCAACATATCTACATCAACTCGGATAGCCAAGCAGCACTGCTGGCTCTAGAATCCTTTGAACTAAACTCAAAACTGGTTCAAACATGCAACAAAAACCTGAATGTCCTGAGTAACTCCAATAAAGTAACGCTTACATGGGTGCCAGGGCATTCTAACATATACGGTAATGAAGTAGCGTACGAGCCGACGACCCTCAAATTGGCCCAGAACTGTTTTGTGGTATTACCGAGCAAAGAGCCACTACACTTCTTACTACCCTTTGTTTGAGGCTATTATAAATATATAATAATAAAATCGGTTATTAATTTCATTATTACAGATAATAATTATAATGCTTAAAATGCGTTATATTAAGTCCGTACCAGGACAAGAATACTCTAAAGCACTCATACAAGGGTATACATACAAAGTATCTAAAGAACTGCTAAAGCTCAAAAGGTACCGATAAGTTATAGATAAGAATGTGCCGTTAGTGCCACTCAGTAGAAGAAACGGCTATGTACATACTTTGCTCGTGCGGACTTATGAGCAAAAGAAGTAAAAATGCACCCGGAAAAGATAACAGAACTCACTCCCCGAAAAATCTGGCAATTCTTGGATTCAACGGGTATAAGTAGTGAGCTGTAATCAAAAGGACTGCCAAATAAACCAATAATAAATGCTCTCGCGCAGTTTTTCGGGTTCTTTCCAGCCACGGTGAATCTACCTAAAAACCACCTGTTCCAGGTAAACGTTCTCCTGTCGTGTACGTTTACGAAAACGTAGAAAACTGTAGATCACAGTTTCCGTGTGATGTATTGGTTATGCCAAATCCTTTTTATTCTACATGTGCATACATTCAATCAAGGGCAGTGGCTCATAAAGTTATTCGTATATGAACTCTAGGGAGAACTTTAAACATTGACGTCGATAAATTGATAAGCCAACTATTTATTTAGTTAGTAGAACATCAGGGTTCAATAAATTAGACATTTGAATCATATTTGACGAAAAGAGATAAATAATATGAGAAAAACTCATGCTTATACCAACTTAAACTATCGTTTGTTAATAATTTTGGAAGAAAAACATTTACAGACCGATAAAGAAGTAAATTAAGACTGCATAAATAGACCTAAGTAACCTTACGTGGAGTGAAGGATAACCTTCGTGGTCAAATGTCCACGAAAACCATGCCACGAAAGTTACGAAAATTTTACATTTTCAAAAAAAATACTAGTTGTTTCTTGACAAATATAAAAACTAAAAAGCGGATGAAGAAATTGAAAAAAGGGTTTTATACTGAATATTCAACACTTACATCTAAATAATTATATTGTCTTTAGAATTTAACCATGAAGGGTTTCTTCAAAAGGTTGCTAGAAAAAAGTTGATAAATTGGTGTGCCTATATTTTCTGTATCATAGCGATAAGAAAGGCATTTGACCTCCAATGATGCTGTAATGAAACTCAAGTTCCCGTAGGGCCATTAAGCGTGTCTAAAAGTTGAGTCACTTTGAAGCTATGGATCTTTTTATCTCGCGTTCACGAATCCACCACGATCGTGTGACCGAGACAAAATATTTTCTAACTCTTTCTGTTTAAACGATATCAATTTTGGTTTTTTGAATGATTAATCTAGAATTATCTACAATTTTTTTGATTTATAGTATGTGCACATAACACAACAAACAATAAAGATATTAGTGGTTGAACTGAGCGCGAAGTCATTGGGACGCGCGGAGAACAACGGTTTTGCTCCCATTTTTGGCGATAAAATAATATTTAAAAAATATCTGTAAGCCCTATTTTATGATTAAAACTATGTCTGTGTAGATGAATAAACAGAGAATCATTTAAAGCTGATTTTTTTTTAAATTCCAAAGCTGTTTATTGAATGGGTTAGGAATAATGAACGTGTGACCGCCAAAAAACGGCCCTCGGAGAATCACTCAAAACAACTTAAGTAAACTTTTTAAAATTAATATATCAAACTCACATTGCGTACGATTGCCATTTTTGTCACACTTAGTTTTCGTACACCTAACAAAATGATGTTGAGTGAGATAGGTAACTTGTTTTACTAAAACCGCTAAATTATGAAAAGCAGCTAAATAACGTGAGATCTCCGGCGATTAACCTTTGCCCACTCTAGTTTTTTTTAAATTGCTATTTATCGAAAGTCGGTTGTGCGTGTGTTTTTTAAATGAATTATTTTAAAGCTCCTAATAAAAAATATTTTCTTACTTTTTTTTAACTCAGGTATCGATATCAAGATATGTCTTGCCCATCACTAGTGAGCTATCACTGTCATTGTCAATTTTGACGTCTCCTTGTACTAGCCAATCGGAACGAGCAGACCTCTCCCCGCACCCCACCAACTTTTGGCGATTTTGTTTTTGTATTAGAGTTGATAAAAGCGTGGTCTTTAGGTTGTGTGGTCTGTGTTCTGTCACTTGCTGCCTTGTACTCTCTCTCTCTCGTATTTCATGTACCTACTCGATATAATATGTCTGTGCTACGAAATAAATCGAAGCTAAACTAATTAATCGTTTCGTTTTTCGCCTATAACCCAACAGCATTTTAGTTTTTGGGTCGGAATATTTTATTTTATAAAATGATTACTATTATTCCAGGATTTCGATTTAACGGGATTTAATGCAACATTTTTTTTGAAATTCCCGTTTGTGTCATTGAATGTATGTATGGCATTGAACTTAGTACCAAATTAAATAAATCAACATCCCGAAATAATTGAAATCATTATAAAAAATAAAAACGCCGACCCCAAAACACTGTGTTTCTGAGCATAGGTACTTAATAATTTGTGTTCTAGCGACTTCCTCAGAGTTAACATTTATTTTGGAGCATTATTATAATGGCGACAGTACAAGACGGGCGGTTCGATATTATCTCGAAGATGATAAGACACCTCATTGTCTTGGCTACGACGGTCTTACCACATAAAAGGTATACAATTCGGTCTTTATAAAATAGCTCTATTAAGCAGGAGTGAGGGGTATTTATGGTCCCTGTGCAATAATAACTTCAGCCTGATGAACATAATGATTGAATTGAGGAGGTATCGTAATAATCATTAAATATGTTCAGCCACGACGTTCACTGCTGAAAATAGCATCATTCATAGATTTTAAAGAGACAACACAATTCTGCGTCCTTACACTGTCGTGTCTTTCATGCTGGCTAATTAACCATCTACTTTGAATTTTTTATTGAAGTTGTGCTAAGAATAAAGAGTATCTACTCGTATTTATTCTGCTCTAACAGCCATCACTTGTTTGTTTTTCTCAGTGGGTTGTTAAAACAACCCACTGAGAACAACAAAAAACAATAAAATTTAAGATCCAAGAATTTCACACGGCTGGAAAGACTGCACAGTAGCTCAGTTGGTAAAACCGTTGGCCCGGTTACCCAAAGGGCGTGGGTTCAAATCCTACCTGTGTGCGATTTTTGGTTTCTTATTTAAACTTTTATAAATAAGAAATAACACTGTGATTGTTAAAAATATTAAAACATATTGAATAGCGAAAGCGTCATCATTCAAGTTGAATTTATTCTGTAAAGAATAACTACTTGGCCCACTGCTGTTGTAATACAGGACGGTTAGATGTCGCTGATGTCACGCAATAACGTATTCAAAAGAGACCAAGAATTTTAAACGGCTGGATAGACTGCACAGTAGCTCAGTTGATAAGAGCGTTGGCCCGGTTAGCCAAAGAACGTGGGTTCAAATCCTACCTGTGTGCGATTTTTGGGTTTTTTATTTAAACTTATATTAATAAAATTCACATATTTCTGCATATAGACCCAACAAGGGGCACTTATACACGTCCCAATCTTAATCCTCCCACATCTTAGAAACAATTGTGGGCTAGTGCTGAGAAGAAGAAGCAAGAAACTCAGTCACTTTTTTCAAAGTTTTACAATTGTTTCGTTCATACAAGTCATTTCATACATGAGAGTCCTGCCCAGCGTTACATGTATACTTAATCATTTTTAATTAAGACGTAGTTATTCTATCCTCCGTGACCTTTACGACTGGAAGGTGTGATTCAACGAAGTAGTTGGGTACTCTACTTGTCTTATTTGCCAAAGTTAATATTTAAAAAGAAAATAGCAATTCCTTAGCCATTTTGCAGTTATAACCATAAAACAATCCAATAAGAGAAAGGTCGAGAATACTTGAAAAGGTTTCAGTGTTACTTTTAGAATGTATTACACTGAGCTGATGCTTTGGGTTTAATACAAAAAAACTTAGCAGGCCCACTCTGAGACCATATTCATGATAATAACTACTCAACATCCGAAAGTGATCCTGCATCAAACCTTATTTATTTAAGAAAGTAAAGGAGAATAAATAAAAAAAATACGAAAACAGTAATAAGGGAAACCGTTTGAGACTTTTTGACGGAGAATTTGAATTCTGCTTGTCACGCTCATTTCACAAACTCACCCTGGCAGCAATTGACTGGTTTCGCCAACTGGATGTAGGCATCTAAGGACTCAGAAACCAAGTCATACTAAAGTCTGATGTTACAATACAACACACCGTAGCTAGGTCAGTTAATCAGATGCTTACCTCCATTTGTGGGAAACGTGCTAGAATAACGGCTTTTTTCTCTCTGTCCTTAGGTGTGAATGTTTGCAGTGAGCTTACTGAATTTCTCAGCCATTGCCTAACGATCTGATGCTTCGGGTGTTGGCCAAACACTCGAGGAGGGAGGATCGGATAATGGACTTTTGTGTCACTCCCATTGATGTTTGAGAATCTTTGAGGACTGATTTACTTATACATTGAATAAGCGCTGAACCAAATTAAAATAGACTTGAGTATTATAAAAAACCGCCATAACAGAAGTGTGTTAGGTAAACTCCTATAAGAAGACCTTGACTGCCTAGTTGGTCTAGTGGTCAGCACGCTGGGTAATTAAATCTGCTATAAGGTCACTTATTTTATGCACACTTAATCATAGATCTTCTCGAACCATTTCGTAGATTTTATCGTAGATTTCTGGCGTGGGAGACCTCTACGGCCTTCCGTTCCTCGGATCATCTTCATTGCTTATTTTGCCATGATTAAACAAAGCTGCCCATATCTTGCAACTGTAACTTTATCCAAGAGGTCCCGGGTTTAAATCCCTGGTTGGGCCGAAAGTGTTAGGTTTTTCTGTCTTGAAATAACTCAGACACAGTGCCGAAGTCAGGAAAATGATGGTGTTAACACCCGCGTGCCTCGGAAAGCACGTTAAGCCGTTGGTACTGCGCCTGATCTCTCTACGGTCATGTCGGACTGCCGTCTCACCGGATTATGAGAGTGAAGGAACAGAGAGTGCACCTGTGTATTGCGCACACACTTGAGCACTATAATATCTCCTGCGCAGTCGACTAATCTGTGTTGAGATTGGCCACTGTAGTCAAAATACGGCTAGGAGGACATAATAAGAAGACTTCTGTTCGTTTCTTGCAACTGATTTTAAAAGTAATGTAACACTCTATACAATAGTACATACAAGACCAAAAAAATTACTCCACAACATCATTAATATAAATAGTGACTTTAATTATGACGACACAATATGCGCCTATTACCCACATGCAAAAGGTTGTACAAATAAAAAATCTGTTTATTATGATCATTAATAGTAAATAATATCCTCCTAGCCGAATTTCGACGAGACGGCGGCCTATCCCAACAGAGATTAGCCAACTGCGCGGGATATATTATAGTTATTAGACATATTATTACGGTCAGTTACTCCAATAAATCAATGAAAGTAATTAACAGTTTAAAACCCTTATCATAACGGTTTTTTTACTGTACCCGTATTCGTACAGTATTTAAAAGGGTATACGTTACACGAAACACACAATGCATATAGGTAGGGAATTGTATACTTATAATTATTTTAATAAGATCCAGCCATAACCAAGTTCTTACGTTAAACTTTATCAAAGTACCTAGGTACTTATTGTTTAACTTATGGTTATAATTTCTGAAATTTTATTAATTAGCAGTGCTGGAAAGTTTTAATAAGGAGTGTTTTTGACACAGTAGCAGACTATATTTATTTATTTCTTTATCTTACTTACATGTACTCGTATGGTATGTACTTTGTACTTATAAGTATGGTTATGTACTGAAATACGGTTTTTGTGGTCGATCGTATATTTGGTTCAAGACCAGTCATAGAAGAGTAGATACGATGTTCGCATTGTTACAAAAGTTATGAAGATAATGAATAATGCAAACAAGGACGGACCCTCCCGTTGTCATGGTGACCGATTTATACAGTATTCAAGGTACAGTTCAGCACTTGCACTGAGCTAGGTTTTGCCAGAAACAGAAGTTCTAAAACACCAATATGCATGCAAAACTTCCCGCTTAAATTATGCATGAGATAGTTGTGATGGCATTAACTTTTGTTAGTGCATGATTTTACTAATTTACATGTTAGAGATCATTTACACGAGGATGATTTGTGTTTTTTTTACGATTCGTCTTTTTTCACGATTCGTTTTTTTTAAAGGCGGCAAGGTTTTTTGAATGCCCATGTTCGCACGGATTAGGAATCGGGAAAAATGACGATACGTCTTAAATCTAGTATCGTGTTTTTAAAATCACGAATCGTCGAAATACACGGATTTTTGACCAAATTCAATTAGGATATTTTGACGAATCGTGAAAAACACGATTCCGTGTGAACTGTGAACGTCCATCCGTCATGACGAATCCTTTATCTTGGCGAATCGTCAATGACGTATCCCTGAATGAATTGAGCGCTTACATTACGTAAAATTGCCTACAAAAATAGTATTGTTAATTTAGAAAATTTGTTAAAAAGTTACTAGGAATTTAATAAGAAGACATTTTCATATTAAAAGTACCGCACCTATGAGTTTTAGAGTGTATGACGTCAGACATACTAGTCAACGTCTTATCAAATATATTTGGATGATGGGGATGGCAAGTGTAAAAATAATATGTATACTTAGTCCTCCTCGTCGTATCCGACGACGGTGACTCTCACCTACAGTCTATGATGCAGAGAACATGATCCGTTGGTGAGCATGTAGATGACTCGCAAATCCGAATTGAGTTTTAAATGTACGATAGCACTGCAAACAGTATATGACCCTGGCTGTTTGAAGTATAGGCATAGGAGTTTACTAGACATAGGCTTCGGTTGAGTTCTCGGAAAACTAATGGTACCAATATGGACATGTCTTTCTAGGGTTCCGCAGTCCACACAGAATCTTGACCCCGTTATTCCAAATACTTAGTACCGGGTTTAAGACTAAGCTATTAGCTAGCCAATTAGAAAAGCTCTTCTCTATTAGGTTATGTCATGAATGTGTTATTCATTTCTCTGTTGTCGGCTAATATTTAGACCCATTTTGAACCTGGTCTATTTTTTGTAATAACACCGTCACAGTTTTGCCATGCGGTCAGTCTATCTGTCTGCGGCATAGCGCAGAGACTCTTAGTACTTACCAAAAAGCTGTAATTTGGTTATAAGAAAATACGAAAGTCAACATTTGGGTATGACCCGCATTTATTTGACCATTTTTGTTTAATTGGTTAAAAGCTGTCACATGTTATTTTCTGCTGCAGCTGTATAAGTTATATTAAGTATAAGGTCTAAAGTTTTCTATTAAGGTTTTCCTGTTGCCATCCAATTAGACAAAACTACATAGAAAAACGGTTTTTACATTTTAACCTTTTTTACACAAGATGCGTCATTACTATGAATTATAATTCAAACGACAACATATCAAGATAAACGCTATTGTAATGGGGGCGTCTTAGTGCGAGCCACTGTCATACGGCCGTACGTTAGACTGCCCCACTTCAACCTTGAGATTGCCTCTATCGCTTAGTTTGTTGGTTAGTGTATTTGTTGAAAAAAAAAATATTATTATTATACCCTACGTAGTAAAAGCGATTTTCGTAGTTCGAATGGGTAACCTGGTGTGCTCCGGCCTGTACATTTAAGCCGTTTCACTTGAGAATTATAGAACACATTAAGTCGACCGTTCTTCGTCACGTGCTTATTTCGATAAGAGTGCACGAAGCGAGAAATCTCAGCATGTAGGTACTTGCGTTAGGTTTAGTGCACACAAATATAATAAGGTTAGCCTCAAATTAATTTAACCTTAACATCATCTATCAACCTATACACAATAAAGTCCGAATTTAGGGTTCCGTAGTCCGACAAGGATCCCCTATAAGATCGTTTAGTCCGTCCGTCCTAGTCTGTCACAGCAGAATATCTTCTACGTTTATGGACTGATTTGCATGTAACTTGGTTCGAGGATACTTCACATATAGATCTCATTTTTAAAAATACAAAAAATTTAAATTACCCCTTTTTAAGGGTACCTCCCCATACATGTAAAGGGGGCGGTGAATAATTTAATAATTATTTTTTGAGTACACCCCCTTGTGTGGGGTATCGTTAAAAAGGACTATGAAAATAAGGTAGGGTTTCCATACAACACTTTTTTATCAGCTTTACCATTTGCGGGATATGGCCTGCCAAAGTCGTTTACACGGTGTCCCCCTCCCTGTAATTTCTTGTCTTGGACCTATAAACTTCAAATCACTCACGTAAAGAAACAGGCGCGGAAACTCTTATTTAAAATTGTTTTGGATATGCTGTGATGAATACTTTTGAAGTTATGAATAAAATAAAAATATATACTTTTTTCCAAAAGAACAATAGAAACTTAAAAAGTTTTTTTTTGCCTATACTGTCTAATGTTGTAAGTTAATGGTACGGAACCCTTCGTGCTCGAGTCCGACTCGCACTTGGCCGGTTTTTTTCATTGCTTGTCCAACATTGTAAACAATCTTGTCATTCCTTTTTAAAGAAATAATTTATTTCAAAATAAGATAGACACAAAAATTACATCCTGAAATGGTTGTTTATCGTTTAATATATACGAGTATATGCAGCTTTTTAGAGCTACTAGTTTTTTTTTTTAACCAGTTATTAGTTATAAAAGTCATGAAAAGATTGTTTACAATGTTTGACACGCAAAGAAAAAGGAACTTTTGCAGTATTCTATGTTTTCTTTATTTTTAAAAACCCGTTTGCCGTAAATATGCGTGACTTTTAGTATCGATTTTTTAATTTCCAAAGATGTGTTTTTTACTTTCTCACTTATACAAATTAAGTCACGATTATAGTGGCCGTGGAAAACTCAAAAAAAAAATGTTAATAAGTTGTAGTTCGCTTAGGGTCATACTTACAGTGTAACTTCGGCCTTATTTTTATGTGCATCGCGTCACCGAGGTAAACTCGGCTAATATAAATGTAAATTCACCAAAGAAACGTTGGACACGTGTCGGCTCTTACTTATTTTGATTTGGATTTTTCTAGAAATATCAAATAAATATGCAAAATAACCTCTTAGTATCAAGTCTGCTTGAGAATATTTTACGTAATTTAACAGCCGAATATTGACTATGAAACATTGATACAAAAATACAGTTATATGTAATTTTTACAGAATTATGAGATGAAGGGTTTTCTTAATAACAATGAGATCCATATAAAGTATCTGATATTAATAAAGGTGTAACGTGAAAATGTACGTCAGGGGAACTGCAAGAAAATAATAGCTGTAATGATGATAGCTATTTATTTTAAGAACACTTTTTATATATTTACAGAACTTTTACACAATCATAGTTTGGCGTTATTGGATTCCTCTTTTTAATTTATTGAATTCCTTTTTATATTATTTAAATAGTTTTACATTTATAAGGTTTTGGGTTTCATATTTTTGGAAATAAACAGATTTTCCTTATTTAATTATTGAATATAAGGTTATTTGGAAGAGATCGCTATTAGCGATAAGACCTTTGAATTAAGAATTTGTACACCTTTCTGTATATGTCATTTTTACAAAATTATGAGATGAAGGGTTTTCTTAATAACAATGAGATCCATATAAAGTATCTGATATTAATAAAGGTGTAACGTGAAAATGTACGTCAGGGGAACTGCAAGAAAATAATAGCTGTAATGATGATAGCTATTTATTTTAAGAACACTTTTTATATATTTACAGTACTTTTACACAATCATAGTTTGGCGTTATTGGATTCCTCTTTTTAATTTATTGAAATTCCTTTTTATATTATTTAAATAGTTTTACATTTATAAGGTTTTGGGTTTCATATTTTTGGAAATAAACAGATTTTCCTTATTTAATTATTGAATATAAGGTTATCTGGAAGAGATCGCTATTAGCGATAAGACCTTTGAATTAAGAATTTGTACACCTTTCTGTATAAAATGAGTTGTTGTTACTTTTATGGTGTGCAATAAGGAGCTATCTAAATATCTACGATTATAAACCTAATATGTCTAGTATACAGTATGTACACTAACAATTTATTTTGTTTCGGCCCTAAAAATAGAATGACACAACAAATTGAAGTTGATAATCGTCTGGAGGTCAAAACAAAGTTAAAACGTACATCCTTCAATAATAAATTCAGGGAAAAACTATTTTATTTTCATTCTTTGCTATTTTTAAATGGGATCGGACAGACACATTCAGGTTAATATAGCGATATATGGAACCCTAAAATAGAAAAACGTAAACATAAAATTCAGACATAAATTACAAGCATATTAATAATTATAATAAATTCATTGAATTTTTAATTTAAGAGCGCATAAAACTTTTGTATTTATTTTTAAAACCGATAAAAGATACAAACTATTTTGTCTCTCTGCTGCCCCTGCTGCAAGATGGCAAGTCAGGGCCCTTAGACAAGATGCGAATTGCAATGCAAACTTCGCTATCGCCAACGAAATGTCAAATGATGTATGCAAAGATCACGTAAAGTTTCGATGGCGTATGTCAGTTTCATTAATTTTGTTTTCGAATAAACCCGACTTTGTTTTATATATTACTAGTTCCCCGCGACTTTGCTCGCAAGGGTTGGATTTTCCATATAAACTTTCATCCCCCATTTCACCCCCTTAATGTTTTTATATCGCGACAAAATGTAGCCTATGTCCTTTCCAGGGTCTCGAACTGTCTCCATACCAAATTTCATCTCAATCGGTTTAGTGGTTTAAGCGTCAAGAGGTAACAGACAGACAGACAGACAGACAATCGCACTTTCGTATTTATAATATTAGTATGGATGATGTGAATTTGAAATCATTATAAAAATACCTATGTCTAAAACTAGGGGTGGCACTCTCCACCCTAATACCAAAAGTCTCTTTTCTCCAGCAACACTTGAAATTTTGAGCAAATCCGAAAACGCATCAAATTAACTATAAAAGAAATATATTTTTAAAAAATATAATAAGCGAGAGCAAGTTTAATATCTGTAAGAGCCACAACAATGGTTCCAAAGTGTAACAGGTGCTCTGTTCAGATGAAGAACGGCCTGGTACGTGACCAAACGTGCGATTCTTGAGTTTGTATGTGCTTATTGGGATTAGCAGTATTTTATTAGAGAATCAGGCATAAGTGATCTAAAGAGATTATGGGCTTATAAGTAGGTACATACTTACAACACCGATAGGACTTCCATATCCTTTTCACTGTCTTGAAATTAATTTATGGTTATGACATAATTGAAATCATTCGTTTTTTAACTTCATTTTTAGTGTCGTTTCGTTATTATTAAAAGCTGTACTTAAGTCGACAAGACTTTTTGTTTTGTCAAGGGATGTATAGAAACTACATACAGTAACTATAAATAATTTTGAACACGCACGCGTACACGTTAAAAAAGGAAATTACTGAAACTATATAAGTATATGGCATGAAAATAAAATATATTATTATCGAATTATCCTACTTGGCATTGCCATTCGCCCAGTTTATAAATAAGATAAAGCTTTATACCCGCTTCTTAAGACTGAATGTTGAATACAGCGCTTAGCAAAGGCATTTCTTGAGTCAGCCATACTTGATACAATTAATGGGAGTCATAACTCGTTTAATTGCTTTACATAATTTCTGGAATGGATCCGAAGTGCCCGACTTATGGCGGAGTTCTTACTTCACATCTGAATGTGAATGTAAAATTGTAATGGGTATATTCATTACGGTAATGTAACACGGCATTTTACATTTCATTTAAATAATTTGCCATAAAGTAAAATTTTGATCGCACTCGTTTAAATGTTCTTTTTTTTTACTAAACCAAGTTTTTGCAAGTGATTGTTTAGGAAAAGTATAGTAAGGTTTTATAAATTATGCCTGAATGCAAGAAACTGCAGTTTTCATCTCAATTATGAGATTATGACGTAGGCAGTGCAGCACTCCGTGTGGGTTGTTACCAGGTTATCAATTGTTTTTGAGACGCCCTGTGTATCTTACACAAAGTAAACACATTACTTGCGTAAAGTAAATATTTTAATAATTTTACTGAAGTACTATTTGTTATCTAGTTTGTTATACGGCCCCCAAGACGCTATCTTTTGAACTGAAGTGGCGCGTTAGGGCTGTTTTATACCGCTCCAGAGGCGCACGCAGGATTTGCGTATCGCACGCAATCGGGCCCGTAAGCCACTTAAGTGTCCCCTAAATCCGCCCCTGAGGAATCCGCCAAAATCTTGTCCGGATCTTTTCAATGAAATTCAATTTCTTTGGATGTGCACATTTGTTTTTTATTGGTTGCCTCTTATTGTTTCACATTGGGATGATTTTTATCGGCAGTTTATTCTTTTGATAGACGAATTTAGATATTATTACCTTTAAACAAGAACAAGAAAATCGAATCGTTTTTGGACCAAGTTTTTGGACATTCAAGAGACCAAAATAACCATATCTGCGTATTAAAATAATGTCATACCACGAGACGAGGCTCTATCATTCTAATGTAAAACCATTAGAATAATAAGTATAGCCTTTACCTTTATTTTAGAACTTACCATAATCCATACTAAATTATTGATGCGAAAGTGTGTCTGCCTCTTACCTGTGCACGCTTAAACTGATTCAGATGGAATCTATACTAATATTATAAAGAGGAAAGATTTGTTTGTTTGTTTGTTTATTTGCAACGAATAGGCTCCGAAACTACTGAACCGATTTAAAAAAATATTTTACCATTAGAATCCTGCATTATCTGCGATGGACATAGGCTACATTACATTATCAAAAAAGTTAGGGTTCCGTATGAAAACTTCGATTATTTAACCAAAGGTGTAAAAGGAAAATCATTAAATTGCAAACGCTGCGAAAACTATTGACAATAGAGGAAAGTAATGTTCTACAGTTTTGTAGAAGACACCATTATCTACAATAAAGTCCGTGATAACATATGTCTAACTATAACAGTTAAGTCACAATAACTCCTTTTTTAGGTAAAAATATGAAATGTTTGCGGCGGCAAAAAGAAAGCCACAATTTCAGTATGTCGGTATTAATCCTTATCCAAATAAATTACGTCATATTCAATGCTATATCAGTACCTGTAAATTACTTTTTGAATTATTCAAATCGGACATACCATTAAAAAATTATCACGAGTAATGTATAATATTGTATCGAAGTTAGGACGGCAGCAACGTTGGCCTTTTGCTATATCGTCAATAGATTTATTTTTTTATTTAAAAACTTTATTGCACTTAGAACAGTGTACAAAAGGTGGACTCAATGCTAAAAGTATTCTCCCCCAGTCATACCTATAAGTCATGCAGAAAAATTTTAATGGGTGCTAGATAATGTAGTCGAATAGAAATTAAAAGACGCAACAAAATATTATAATGTATATCTAGATGGCGTTGTACGTATTTAACTCGCGGGTCAGCTTAAGTTTTTCCCAATCTATACATATAATAAAACTGTAAAACCGATGCGATGAGTATTTTTAACAAAAACTAATTGAGGGTGATGTTAAAAATAGTAAGAGAGTAGGAATCTACAACTTTTAATTTTTTTGTCTGTTTGTCTGTATGTCTTTTTGTACACGCTATTCTCTGGAACTACTGAACCGATTTGAATGAAACTTTTTAATTGTGAAGGTATTGAGTCAGGGCAAATACTAGGCTATAACTCATTTCGAAGATCGGAGTACCTGACGTGGAACCTTAGCAGTACACTTAAACTAAGAGAGATATGAAAGCAGAGCTTTTAGAAAAGTTATTCAGCGTGATGAGAATTTTCTATTAACGTACACAAATTGAATGTCTTGAGCAACTGACATAGAACCCTAGCAGTTCAGCTCAACTATAAGAGATATGAATAGAGCGCCTTAAGGAACATTGTTCAGCGTGATGAGCATTTTCTATTGATGTACATAAATTGAAGGTCTGGAGCAACTGATATAGAAACCTAGCAGCTCAGCTCAGCTCAGCTATAAGTGATATGAATAGAGTGCCTTAGAAAACATAGTTCAGCGTGATGAGCATTTTCTTGCACAAATTGAAGGTTTGGAGCAATTGATAAGCTTAATTACTTTATACTGATTTTCTAACACTCAAAGTAATCCTACTGTCTCCAAGTTACGATCTGATGTCGGAAACCTGGAGAAATCAAGAGCATCCTTCAGATTTCATAGGCATGCATACCATATATGCTACAGCATTAATTTAGGTAGTTAAGCGTTTACATTCAGGATTCATAATTTGATAGTGCTGGCCTTTACGCTAAGTAGTTCGTGGATACTTTCACCACAAACAGTTTGTCAAAATTTTGTTGAATTACTGTATTATTAGTGAAAAATCTAAGTCAATTGGCACTATTTTTTACTACTTATCACTAATAAGTCAGTCTATTAGATCCCACTGCTGGGAAAAGGCCTCACCTCAACTATGAGTAGGAACGAGCCATACTTCACCACGCGGGCTCAGTGCGGATTGGTGGAGGGGTGTATGTAAGGCAAGTGACAAACCTTACTGTCAGAAGTAATCAAGCCGCCCTAGGGCCTCTGACTAGGCTTAACGACTAATACCACAGATATTAGCCGGGACCAACTGCTTAACGTGCCTTCCGAAGCACGGAGATGCTTGTCATGGACGTCACTTAAATGGTCGGAATGGTCACCCATCCAATCACGACCGCGCCGTGGGTTGCTTAACTTTTGGTATCACTACCAAAGCGCTGCCGCCACTGCGCCACAAGCACCTCTTATCACTAACTAACCGAAATTGAACTACGAGTATAAGAATAGTCTTACTTACTTTACGTTATAGGAGAAAGGGTAGGGAGGCCTTTGCCCTGCAGTGGGACACAACAGGCTCTTAATAATAATAATAACTTTACGATAGTAGTAACTTACAAACCGACCTTTGAGTAGGCTAGGGATACAATAAATAAATGCTAAACCGCATTCATCTGTATAGGTTTGAACCGCAACCGAGTCTGACTTTTTTATGAACACTAAAACTAAAGTTACCTTTATTTTTTTTTACAAACGAATAAAACTGCCTTCAATAAAGTGAAATAAGTAAACTAAAAAGTAAAAAAAAACCTTTAAACTTTTACTAAGAAAGATATATGACAAAATTTAGTTTTGGAGTCGGTGTCACTGCCAAGCGAAATTTTCTTACCAGAGGAGGATGGCGAGGTGATAGTAACCTATCAAAAAAAAGAGTGCCTATTGACCTTGATTTTTCATTCCTCTCTTCTCCTTACGACATGGTAGACTAAGATATTATAATAGCTGGATGGCGACGGGAGTATAAAATATATTGTATCATCGAGTCCACGCGTACGAAGTCGCGGGCAACAGCTAGTTTTATATAAAGATAGTGTATGTCCCGGGAAAGGACAACGATAGTTTTTATCCCAGAAATTATTCTTTAAAGTATCCGTCGTCGTAAAACTCGACATGTCCGTGGGTGAATTCGCGGGAAACTGCTATAGTCTGACACGTTCGAGCGCGACCTTCCTGCGGTCGCCTGAGGGGACGAGGCATGCTATATGTCAGCTGGGACGGTGGTGTTGCGGGGAAGGAGATTGCTCATGACTGACAGCCGCGTACGATTGGCACTTCCTTACCCCCCGGACATCTTACGGGGCGCTAGGAGGGTTTCATTCGAATTTGTTGAACTGGTTCTGCCTCCTACAAGTAGAACCATCATTATCACATCAGTCTCCAGCCGTCCACTGCTGGACGTATGCCTCCCCTAAGCTACGGCACTCATCCCGATCACGAGCCCTTTTCATCCAACTACCGCCAGCAACCTTCAGTCATCCGTCCAACGAGCCGCTGGGCGTCTCACGCTACGTGTTTCTTTTCGTTGCACCATAGCCTACTCTATATCAGACCGAATACTAGCAGATAACTTGTCACTCTTTTAACAAAACTATGTTGATTTACCTTAGCTTTAGGCACGTAGCCGGCAGCATACTGGCTGGCAAGAATGCTGAAACATATTATCTGGATGTTTGTGAGTGTTTAAGTGCTTAGGGGTTTGCTTGCAGATAAGTTTGCTACGATTCTACGTGTATGCAGGAAATTCTCAATCAAAAGGGTCACTTAAATTTGGATGGTATTTTAGGTCATTCATCATGTCGTAATGAGCCTGAAAACATTAATATTGAGTGTAACGGTTGTTTTGTAGACATTTGTCGTTTACTTTATTTTTTTTTTCTACTGTCCGGAAATTCTGCCTCACGCCTTTTTTTCTTACTTTAGTTTCCAATTTCACCAACTAAATACAGTTTTTATTGGTGAAATTGGAAACGAAAGTTTTTTAAATTATAATCTGAAAGCTTGCAGTCCGCTAGTGTTCACGTACATCTTTTCTTCTTACACACTCAAACGAATCGCCATTTAGTTAACTATAATAAAGTTCATTCGATTTGAATAACTTATCTTAACGTTTTATTATATCACTTATCAAAATGTGCCTCTAAGATTTTTATCACCTTTGCAAATCTTCATATACAATTGTACAACCCCTAAACTGGCGAAGTTCCTAGCGTGTATGTAATGTCGGAACGTGTCCGTAACTCCAGATTGTCCGGTGAGCTGGCTTAAGCACTACCTGGGGAGTTAGCTGGTTGTTTGCTCTGATTTCACTTGGCTTATACTGAAATTTGGACGCTATTTCTGTGCTCATTTGATACGTTAAAGCTAGAATCCAGTACCATAAATATACTTAATTATATTGCTAGTTAATAAAAGCAGTTGTTTTTTTTTGTTTTTTTGTTAGAGTTCCTTAAAGATTTTCTGGAGAAAAGTGTTTTTTAAATATATTTTGCTACAAATCTAATTATTTGTGTCGGTGACGAATGATATTAAAGCATGTATTTATTACCCGACTGCGGAGGGTGGGTTATGTTTTTCGAGAGTATGTATGTATGTATAATTGTTTGGCATGCTCTACAGCCCAAACGGCTGGACAGTTTGTGACATATGAGGTGTTGTTGAATTTTTCAAAATTGTGAGAGTGACATAGGCTATATACATTTAAAAAATGGTGCCCGCAAATGGAAATAAAGGGGGGAGGGGCGATTGATTTTTTCCTTATCATAGCAATATGGGTGGTATCAAATGAAAGCCAGTAAAAAGACCATTTCAAAAATATAATACTTTTTGCAGTCGGGTGTTCTTTTTTCTCAATAATAATGTTTTTTCAATTTTTGCACAGCTTATAGGTAGGACTGGTAGAGCATGCTACTTACCATTAAGTCCGCCTTTTGTATATAATGTGTTACGGTGTTATATATCAAGAAGCACGCAGTAAATCGGTACATTTCTAACATTCACTGTTTTAGAGTTCTCCGTAACACAAATACGTCGACTAAATTGGACAACGTTTAGTTGAAATAGAATATCCTCGTGGAATAACATTGGAAAGCGTTGCTTGTGCGAAACGTTCAACCCAATTTAAGTTCTGTTTTCTTTTGTTTTATTACAAGCTTTTATTTTCATTTCTGTTAAGCCCATAGGTATTACTAACAAGCAATGTCTTATTTGTTTAAAAAATACCCGACTACAAAATTTGTATTTTGAATTAACCTTTTTATCAGATTTCGTATGACACCCATATTGTTATTTTTGCCCTGTTTTACCTTACCCTCCCTCCCCACTTTTTTCAATTTGTGGACGCCATTTTCAAAATTTATGCCTATGTCACTACCACAATTCTAACAAATTCAACGACACCTTACATGTCAAAATCCGTCCTGCCTTCTGGGCTGTAAAGCGCGCAAATATATACATACGCTCGAAAAATAAATAAATAGTTAAATACTTTACATATAAAAAGTTACTGTGTTGAAAGTCATTGGATTTGCAAGGTTGTCTAGCTCGCTTCGAAACCAGAAGCTGCTAAGCAAATTTTTAACTTGAGATAGTTCACTTGATTTGATATCCAAAGCAAACATAGCACAAGAAAAATGCTAATAATGATGATCTTATCGACTTTCGACCTTTAAGTTACCATTCAAGAAGAACCAACCATGTGCTCAGGTGCTTCTGGCGTAGTTGCGGCAGCGCTTTGGTAGTGATACCCAAAAATTAGCAACCCACGGCGCGGTCGTGATTTGATGGGTGACCATTCCGACCATTAAAGTGACGACCATGACAAGCATCTCCGTGCTTCGGAAGGCAGTTAGTCCCGGCTAATATCTGTTGGTATTAGTCGTTAAGCCTAGTCAGAGGCCCTAGGGCGGCTTGATAACATCTGACAGTAAGGTTTGTCACTTGCCTTACAGACACCCCTCCACCAATCCGCACTGAGCCCGCGTGGTGGAGTATGGCTCGTACCTCCTCATAGTTGAGGTGAGGCCTTTTCCCAGCAGTGGTATCTAAGAGGCTGACTTTTATAACCATGTGTTATATACTCGTAATAAGCCAATTGACCGTTTTGTCAATTTCCTAATTTCATACTAATTTCCATCACACGGATGAAGGTGAGCGCGGGAAAAAACTGTTAGCCATCTAACTTACCTACTTTTGAGCGACGCTATTTTGTCATAAAGCTTAAATAACTGCTTTATTTATTCATTTTGGCTACCCTCTTTACGTCAGAAATGCAAGTCTCAAAGCAGTGTCCAAAGGTAAATGACACACACCACACATGTACGAAATATTTCGCTGGCATTGCCGCACGGAAACTATGCCTCCAGGTATTCCTGTCGGTAAAGCGAGTAGGCAAACAATAAAATACTTTATTCTTGAAATTTATAAGGTTTTAGCTAGGTATAAAACGAAATCTGTGAGTTTTGTTATCATGTCAAAACATAAACGTTAAGGTCACAGCACACTTATCAGCTCGGAAGAAATCGTCAATGTATACTATAGCAATGTATTATATAATAATAAAATAATAATTTGTTTTAACAAACACACCAATAACTTAGCCCCTAACTAAGCGTGAATTTGTGCTATGGTCACTAGTTTGAGATACATGTATACATTTATAAACACCCATGTCTTAGGTACAAATGCTTGTGTTTCACATAAACATTAGCCTCTTGTGGGATTTGAACCCGCAACCAACCTCTGGTTTAGGCGTCCGGAGCGCGAATTACTACACCGAGACGGTTGTATCAACTCAAAATCTGGATGACAACTATTTTAATCGGTTGATACTGTTTGCGCAGGTTTCAGCATAATTACTTAATTACCTATTATAATGTTCTTAAAAAACGTGCCCAGTAGTATCCCTATAATTATGTTCTTCAAATACGAGCCCTGCCTGTAGTATACTTTAAGTTGTATTTCGTTAGGTAGGTATGCAAAGAAACACTTTGAAAACTTTTAAGCGTGCAAAATATTTTCGTGTTCCTGTAGGAAGTTACATTGCCTAGGGGCAACCCATTGGCGGGCGGTACAAAATAACATTGTATGGTTTAAACCGGCTTATTTAACCAGACCTCGAGCACCCGGAGGTACTATTAGTGCAGTGCTGCGAAAAGATCGAGAGATGGAAATTTCGATAGTTTAAATCTCAAAAAAATGTTAAAGAATAATAATGGTTTAAGTATGGTAGATAATCAACTTCTTGATATGGTGGGAAAAACTAATAGATTTTGTTTATTTTGAAATATGAAAAGAAGACATAGCAACGAATGTATTGTTACTAGACAATATAAAGGGTTTTTTTTAAACGCTATCAGTAAATTATTGTAGCTTACTCGTACTATCAGTAATCCAGAGAGATCCACACCGACTGCTATTTTTTAAAACACTCTCAGTACTCTCATATTAACTACGGATAAGTGAAAAGTTCAAGGAAGGGGACAGTCGCGGCTCCAACAATAATGGTACACCTTTTAGTGTTAAGGTTATAATAGTGTCGATAGTTTGACCACCATCCCGAGACTATCATTGCCGAAAGCTGTAACAAAACACTGATAATGTTGTCTAGGAAGGTAGAATGGCCCATTTGCGCGGATCCATAGGCAACGTGACAGTATTCCCAAGAACGCGACCAATGATAGCCTCTTCAAGTCTATATTGATTCTCGTACGCGACCCGCTTTATTAAGGCGCACCTTTGAAAATCAGGCGGGTGATATTCGCCCCGCAGTTTCCAACTCCCACTAATACAGCAATAAAAGTTAGTTTACAGTGTGTTGTGTTGTATGTTTGGCTTGTCAATTGTCTTTATTGAAATGATCAATTAACCTCATGAACCCTAAGAACGATTGTTTAACTCTTGTCACAAATTTTTTTCTTCATCTTCAGACATTCTAAACCGCTAGCGCAGGTAGGCCTCCTTCAGTTTATGCCAACTTTTTTGGTCTTGCGCAGTTTCCATCGTAGTACCCGCCTGTCTTTTGAAGTCATTAGTATTAGGAGTTTCCTTTCAGGCATGAAAACGCCAGTGCCAGTGACACCGCTCTTATACAGCCATTTCTATATTGCTTAATTTAGATTAAACATAAACTTTATGTACCTATGGCAGATTCAGGGATCCGCAGGTAATATTAAATTTGGTACAACGGAAACGCGACAGTCGCGGTCCCAGACTCAACGGATTGACTTTAGAGGCGTGCTCTATGAGACGTTGCGATGCGTGTATTTCCAACATAATTTTAAGGTAGACTTCGGAGCAATGCGGCATGCAGCCCTGAGGGGTCGCGCGGCAATCATGGAACTACGGGAGTGTATGGAATGGCCGCATGCAGCTATGACGCACCGCCCGGAAAGGGTTTCATACACTCCCATAGTTTCATGATAGCCGCGCGGATGCGGCAAGCCGGAGCCGCAAGCCGCATTGCTCGGAAGTGTACCTTTAGCGGTGGTAGTCTCCGTTTAATGTCGCCTGATAGCCACCACTCTCTGTATGTATGTCTCGATATACATCTATACGGTAAAAAATATTTTTACAGTCGGTGCCATTTTCGTAAGGTAAGAAAAATTGGTTCGGCAGTAGCACCGACTTCAAAAATACATTTTACCATAAACATTCCTTGTAAAAGTGACTATTTATTCCTGACTTTTTCGTGTGGTTCTTAGAGACGGTTTTAATTTCTTAGACTTAACCTGTCATTGTCACTCTTGGCAGTATGGCAGTGCAAACGAGCGAGATAGAACCAAAAAAAGGACAACGTGTTACACAGTAACATGTCATGCGCCAGATATTTGCAAACGATCACAACTATTTTTAATGTAAAATTGAATTTCCCTATAGTATAATTTGCTTGGTAAATCGGTAATATGTTTACTACCTACCTAATACTAGCTAGTTTACATCAGGTCTTCACTATTTTTGTAATGAAATTGACCGGAAGTGGATAACTATTTCTACGTACCTACTTACGCAGACGTATGAAGTATGTAACCATTTTGTTGACAATGTTACCGAAATGCGAAATAAAAACTCTGTCAAATATTTTAAGGCCTACGTTTTACTTCTTCCGCAGAATGGCGGGAGTATATAACAAGAACGGAACAGATAGCATTTTCAAATTAATCCTGCGACCGATCGTGACAAGAATTACAATCTTTTTCCTCTCACAATATATCCCTAATTTAAAATTTGTGAATTATCATTCATTTTTATTTAGTCTCATTGTGTAGTGGCTCCGTAATAAATTAAGCGCGTTTGTCTAAAAGTTCGAGTTTTAATGCTAAATCAGCGAGCATTGTGGAGTTTTCTAAAGAGGCTACCAAAAATATTTTGTTGCGCCATATAAAATTGTTGCGCAGTTTTTAACACCATTTAGCCTCGTTCAAGGGATTGTTTGTTATTAAATTTGAGTGTTTTCAAACGACTGTTAATGCTGAACAAATTGGCTCCCATTTATTTTGTTCGATTGACGTTACAAACGGCTTTCATTTGGATTAACGAGCATTTCTAATGTTATATTTTTTGTGCTCGCCATTAGTCACAAAAAGGGTTGATTTAATTAATGATTATAACAGCTTACAATTTACTGTTTGATTCAATTTGGTATGTAAAGTAAAATAATACCTATGTTGATTCCAAAACCATTTGAAGATTTTACGCTCTTAAAACACTATTTCGCTATTTAGTTCACTTAAAAATAAAAGATAGGGTTTAGTTTTATCAAAACACAAACAACTATTTATCCGTCATACGACCTCTGAACAGGCAGAAACCACCGAATGACATGACATCCGCCACTAAACTTACACGGTGTTATTACAAAAAAATTAGACCAGGTTTAAAATAGGTCTAAATATTAGCCGACAACAGAGGAATGAATGACACATTCGTGACATAACCTAATAGATAAACGCTTTTCTAATTGGCTAGCTAATAGCTTAGTCCTGGCGTTAACCCCGTACTAAGTTTTTGGAATAACGGGGATATAGTCTGTGACTAAACTACGCATGTATGTATGACTTGCCAAATCTCCGGAATAAAAAACATAAAAAAATACTGCCTTTAAAACAATTTATTTTAATTAAGGTTCTTAAAACAGGCAAAACTATAAAAAAATAACCCTTAAAACCACTTCATATGCCGAACTAAGCGCCTCTCCTCTTACCTCAGAAACTGGTCACTAGTGTTACTATTTACTTTTGAATTCGAATAGGAGTGTGATATTTTTTTCACCGTGTTAATGCTGCACACGTGACATTGGCGGAACAGTGAGCCCAGAACAGGGTGAAGCTTAAGTTCACTCGCCATAACAAAAAAGAAGAAGATATTTTTTTCATTTCTTTTGACATCAAACAGTACATGAGTACATAAATAAGTTACAGTGTAATATAAATAGGCCTTATAGTGCCAAAATTCATATGGTTTTTAAGATCAGATTAACGGCTGGGCTGTCTTGTCAATCGTCCTTGACTGAGTAGAGCCGTTAATTTAAATTTGTAGCAAATAAACAACTCAAATAGCAATATCTATTGCAATTATTCGCTGTGCCATCGAGAATACAGCCACACTTAGCAATTTAGACAGTCGAATGGATATTTATTTAAGTAGGCGTCCGTCAACAGTTAATGAATGCTCGAAAACGAATGATCGCGCCTAAAATAAAGTTTAGAGGCAATAAATCGTAGAGCCATCAATTTGCATGCTAATGCAGTCCCCGACTCGCTGGCCAAGACAAGTGAGTGACAGGCCCAAAGTTACTACCCCGGCGGAGGGTCTAAACGATCCCAGAGGTATTAAGACATTTTTCTTTCTCCAGCAATTATATTAAATTTACAACCTCACTTCAAAGCGTCATCTGACCCTCTTATTAAAAAACCTAAGTGAATAAAGGTAACGTCTCTCATTTGGGGCCAGCCATCTTTTTCAATCCCGCACATTTTTTTGATTAGAAGATTAGAAGAAAAGAGATTAAAACGAATAATTCTTCATGATGAATTCGACGTCTCGTTTAACCGAATATCGGATTAAATTAATCATATTAGAAAAGTTCATTAGTTTAAGTTGTTAATTGCGTGTGAAATAATTGGAGTTTGAAATATTAACGAAAACAGCGCCACGGCTTATCTATGGCTCTTCAGCATTTTGTTAATTTATACCCATTTTAATGGCGGTCGGACTAGCAGCTATACCTAATTTATTTGACCTTACTTATTTTATACAAAATTTATCAGCAATGGTGTATTTTTGTGTGCGGGTAAGAATTTATAAGTTATTATTTGTGTTACTCTACTCATGATGACTTTTTCTGAGTTATGTACATTCGTTGTTTCACTAACCGATGATCTTACGGTGAGGAAACCTGCACATTCGGGCAATCGATTGGTTAATCATGTTCCAAACTGGTCAGTTTCCCCTGTCACGGAGGTCAGATGGCAGTCGCTCCACTGTAATTACCTGATCTGATCCTGGATCATGGTCCAAAGCTAACCCTGGGCCCTCGCGTGCGAGTGCACAACCGGGATCACGCTCGGATGATGATGACTCTACTCATAAAATAAAGTCTTAAACTCAATTTGACGGTCAGGCTTTTAAACAAACATAAGTTTTCAATTTCGACAAAGTTTCAACATCGAAAAAATACTTAACTCCATTACTTGCCCGACCGTTCCCAGGTAAATCCTGAGACTCGCTGAATTACGTTTCAATTTTGCTTAAGTGCCTATTTTAACGTAATAATCGCGGTAATATGTATTTTTATGCCAGGGAAATGAAAATTCGCGATGTCTATTAATAGACGTTAGATGTTTTAAGTAGCAATTGAGAGATTAGACTGTCTTTTTTTCATTTTCATAACGTTATCGTTATGAAAACGAAAAAAAGACGGGTACACGGGTGTCTGGGTTTCGACTAGCGAACATTTGAGGGCGTTTTATTTATCAAATCCAAATGTAAAAAAAAAAAAAAAAATTAATAATTTATACAAAATGTTTTTTGCAAGATTTCATAAAATATATTTTTTTTCCTCTATGACGGTTAATATTTTAAATTGATCTTTATTTCGCTTGATAGGCCGTATCGTTACTTTTCAAATGAATCATATTCATAACTTTTTGGACCTCCAATTTACATTTGAAGATATCTATCCCATAAATTATCGCTAGTCCAAACCCGGACGCACTGTATATATGCCATGTTTTTTTTTAAGTTTCAAGGCCATCATACTCTTTCAACCGATATTTTATAGACAAATTATCTTTAAGGAACATTTTAAAATACATAAATAATTAACAAGAATTTTAAATAATTTCTATAATTTATGCGATATTGATTATTATTAAAGCAGTGTAATACTTCACATTTTGGTAAAATGGACGATGAAAAATTTATTGAGCATGAATATCTTATGAAATATTAATTTTCAAAGTCCAATTGGCTCAATTTTCCATGTATACAGTATTTATTAAAAAATATTAAAACGCAAGCCGTGTGCCCTGAGGCCAGGCTGAAATTAAAGTAATAACAGGCACAGAATGTGGGTAATTGGATCACTGTTTCATGTTTCATAATTAATTTAAATGGCATAAAATGTTTGTTTACTTTCACAAAAACGGTAAGAAACCAATTCACTCAACTGCCTAGCCATGTGATAATTTTGGAGCTATTTTCTTAGATAAGTAGTCTGAAATTCGATTAGTCTTAAATTTTTCAATGAGCTTCCAGAAAATACTGTTGAATTATATTTAAAACAACTATTATATGTATTGTAATATTATAAAATAAATGATTATTTAGTAAAAATGTTACGAATAGTTGGGAACACAAATCTTGTAAAACTTTGAAAAGAATCTATGAAAAAGTGTTTCTTGCCCTGCTTCTTTTCAGCACTAGCTCACAATTGTCCCGAAGCAGAGGTAGGGTTTTGTTTGTTTAAGGACGTGTATAAGTGCTCCTTGGGAGTCTGTGTACAGAAATAATTAAATGTATATGGATTTAAATATTAAAATTTTATTTTTTTAAATGGCTTTCAATATGACGTCATTGGCTCCCAGACTTACTTTGAACGCCATTATGAAAGCCATTGGGGCGTTTGGCTAAATTACAAAGATCGCTATTTAAATAAAACTGTATCTAAAAGAAGAGCAACATTTTTCGACCACCCAGCACAAAGCGGACCACGTGCTGTTTAGGAAAACATTGTGATTACCCCGCCAAAACGGCAATTTGGTGAGATATTGTCCTTTGCGTCCCGGCGGATATTGCGTGCACCATCGTCCGGACGTAAAGGGAGAAAATTGACATTGTCACCTTTACCATGCGCTTACAAGCCACGACTCATATTGGACACGTAACAAAGACTAAGTTCGAAAAAAATATGAGAAAATATATGGATGTTGGAATACGAACCGTAATATGGACTCATAAAGTCTTTCATTGTTTTATTAATTTTAATGTCATAGTTATAACAACTATGTACCTAAGCTATGTTTAGTTCACGTGTGTCAATGTGCTCCCAACTCTAATTAAAAATAAAACAATTGCTTTACTTACCTATTGTAGATAAGGTAAAACTAAATTCAGAAACAAATGGAATTTGTTCTTATTCTAAATAATCAAAACTTCTGTTTTGGTATGTAGTACTTCCGCTAGACAAGCCCTTAATTGAATGACTTGACTTTGACTCCTGAGGTCATACTCTGAATGATGATGCCCGTTTTTTTACCATAGCCTTACAGGGACCTGACACACCTATGCCAGCATGACAGTGCGAACAAACGAGATGGCTAGACTCGAAAATAAGGGTATGTCTTTCAGAACAGAACAAAGCTTCAAAGTCGGAACGTTTAAATCCATTTTCGTAATGTCAAAAAAACAAGGTGCTCCGTTTGGGGTGGTTTGGGCGGCCAGGAAATGACTCCAATTTGCGGTGCCGCGTATTAGTTGCTTACTTTGCGCTTATTTCGGCACAAACTACCGCTTTTATTTATATTAATGGCGTAGCTTGTAATAAAAAGTTTTCTGGTTAGGTTGGTAAGTAGAATAGTAACCAAACGGGCCAATACTCGGATTATAAAAGACTGATTACGCGAGTAACTGGGATATTACACCTGTTATTATATTTTTTACACCGACTTCAAAAAAGGAGGAGGTTATCAATTCGACTGTATGTTTTTTTTGTGGCTATGTTACCGCATACCTCAGTCAGGAAAAAAAATGTTTACCTAGAGACCATACCTTCTAGTTGGTCCCATTTTGGCCTAGTCGAGATCTGATGATGAGATCTTGGTGTAATCGAGGGAAACCCTCAAATTTTGAAGGTACGTATAGTGTTTTCGTACTAGTATCTTAATGTTGTCATGTTGTTAATAAAAAATTGAGGAGTTTAGTAATTAAAACACCAGATGTTTTGTCAGGTACTGTATAGGATGCTTATAAAAGAAAGTCAAAGGCGCAGCTCCCTCCTCTTCCCCCCCTCCCTCCTAACCCCTCCCGCCCGCCCCCAACCATCAAAATATATAATTACTTCTAGAAATATATAATTACTGCAAGAAATCAATTAACTCTTACCGCTAAAACGATGGATTTGATAGTTTGAGTACCGAGAAAGGACATAGAACAGTTTTTATCCCCAAAATCATTTGTATAGGGAATCCGATGATACGATATACATATACAACAAACTAAATTTAAAATGCTATTGGCAAATCTATCCCTGTTCTTCTTTAAACGGTTTTCCTTCTCGTTACTACTTTCTTCCAAATGACGCTGTCGCATTTGAACAGCGCGTTCAGTAGGTCTACCCATGTTGCACCTTAAATTAAAATTCAACTAAAAATATAAAAATAAATTTCTTTTAAAAAAAACCGACTTCAAAACTGACTACAGTGCTAATTAAAACTTAAAATTTTATAAACAAATTTAGTAATTTAGTACAAAATAACATTTAAATTACCTAACTGTTCTACGAAATTATACAAGAAACCTATTTCCAATTTATTTATTATCTGTTATTTTTTGGAGTCGGTGCCAGAAATTCTAATTCTAATGGTTTTTTGCAAGTAAGGACAGGATTAAACCATCTCTTGGCTGCTTAGAGTAGATATAATATCTAGCTTGGTTGGCACCGACTCCAAAAAATAACAGATAATAAATTGGAAATAGGTTTCTTGTATAATTTCGTAGAACAGTTAGGTAATTTAAATATTATTTTGTACTTTTTAGTTAAAATTTGTTTATAAAATTTTAAGTTTTAATTAGCACTGTAGTCAGTTTTGAAGTCATTTTTTTTATTCGTTGAGGTTGTAAATCAGCAGAATCTTTTAGCCAATCAACCAGCAAAATATTAATAAATGTACGAGAAAGTAATATAAAAAAAGGTCGGGATCCGCGTCATTATGTGGACTTCAGGTTTGTTGGGCGAAATGAAAAGTTGCTAATACACTTTTTTGACACCTTTACGTCGAGCAACTTTACTTAGTTTACATCCAAGAAAATAGTGATTAGGCTGTGACTAGTCAGCCATCCACATGACCCATCCTCGGCCGTATCGTCGTTTAACATAAGGTGAGATTGCGGCCAATGTATAGAAAAAAAACAGTGGTGGGAGACAGTGCGACATTTTATTAAATTAAATTTATTAACACGTTGGTGGACAGTACAAGTTAGGAAATACTTTCCAAATGACACTACTTATTCTTATACATTGCCTATGGAAGAAGAAGAATGGGCGTAGTGTCAATGCGGTTGTATGTAAAATGTTGTTGAGTAACAGTACGCCTATAGGCGCTTGCGTCTATGGGCGTACTCTCAATACGGTTGTAGGTACATAAAATGTTCCTTTTCGTACGGATCTCCAGACGCCATCTGTAGATAATTTCATTATTGTTTCAATACCAAAAAAATGCATTCAAAACAAACAACCACTAATATTAGAAGCACAATTATCTTATACGTAAGTTACAAGAATTGAATTTCAATGTTTCGATACATAAAAACACAAAGTTAAGTTGATAATTTACCGCGCGAGCCGTTATTTGCGCGCGAAAGTATGATGTGACACAAAGCCTACCGCCGACGCGCACTACTTGACTAAATGTATGAAAACACGACGCCCACGAGCGTACGGTGCGGAGGGAAGGGTACCGGAATTCTGTCAATGTGTGTGTTCTTTGACGTGTTGTAGAACAATGTACGATGACAGTAGGAAAGCCGCATTACTTTTGCGGTGACACTACAACATGATCTTCCTTGTAAAGGTATTGAAAATCAAACGTCTTCAGACGTTCTGCCGTGACAAGAGGGAAAACTATGAAGCCTAAAGGCGTTCTGTCTTATCAATATTTACTACCTGAACGCCCGCGGACGTTACTGTCTATCAATGTGTTACTAAATAAAGAATTAGTCACAAGTGTTAATAAGTCAGCCTATTAGATCCCACTGCTGGGAAAAGGCCTCACCTCAACTATGAGGAGGAACGAGCCATACTTCACCACGCGGGCTCAGTGCGGATTGGTGGAGGGGTGTATGTAAGGCAAGTGACAAACCTTACTGTCAGAAGTTATGAAGCCGCCCTAGGGCCTCTGACTAGGCTTAACGACTAATACCACAGATATTAGCCGGGACCAACTGCTTAACGTGCCTTCCGAAGCACGGAGATGCTTGTCATGGACGTCACTTAAATGGTCGGAATGGTCACCCATCCAATCACGACCGCGCCGTGGGTTGCTTAACTTTTGGTATCACTACCAAAGCGCTGCCGCCACTGCGCCACAAGCACCTCTGCGCCAAAGTCACAAGTGTTAGGTAAATAGTAAATAAACCGTACTTAATATCATTCCAAATACAGTACTTGTTACTTGCCTGATATTACGGCTAGTTATTTAGATAACAAGCCCAAAAAATATTCTTAAGGGGAATTACACTTTTTACAGTGAGTGGGAAGTTACGTACATGGCAACAGTCTTCAACTTTAAAATTAAAGTAAGTTCCGATCCGAATATAGCTAATCAAAATTGAATGCCTATTGTTATTATAATGTCCGCTTCAATAAAGTTTGTGTAACGAAAACAGGCATGAATAATTTCGGTGTTAAACAGTATTTAGTTTTCAAATTGTAAAGTTTCGATATCTAGGGTCGGATCCGCTTTAGAGGTACCCGGATTTCATTTCTTATCAATAAATTGCTTAAATTAGTATTTTATTCCATAGAGTGGAGATTTAGGTTCTTAGAGAGTTGTGAGAGTTATGTTAAAAAGAACCATTTTCGTACCTAGAAGAAAATGGTTCTTATTTTCGATTCTTCCTGTTTTTAACATTATTCTAGTATAATATTAAAATCAGGTGAGACAGCTAGAGATGAAACCTCTGAAAATTTTGTACATAGTAGAACTTCATTGATTCGTATTGTTGTCTTCTTTCTTTACAATAGTAAAAAAGCGGAAGTCGTATATTTAAAAAGAGACCAGGGACTTTGCACGGATAGATAGACTGCACAGCAGCTCAGTTGGTAAGATCGTTGGCCCGGTTAGCCAAAGGTCGTGAGCTCAATGTCTGCTCTCAATGCCCACTCGGGCTGTTTGGTTTCTTATTTAAACTTATAAAGTCGCTATTGCAGTCGGCAGGTGATAGATATAACTATTCACTAGAAGGTTAATATGTATAATACCAATATGTCCTAGCAAAGTTAGGGCGGGTCGCTAGTTTTCAATTAAAACACGAGCACAAAAAAGCAATATTCGAATAAACATCGATACAATTGACCAGCTCTACTGCACATTAATCCAGGAGTTAAAAGTTTGTACGAAACGTGTCCATGTGTAAATTTATTCGAACAAAGTTCGGTCAAATTTATAATATGAGAGGAATTTGATATTTGCAGTTTTAACATGCTTGTGCGCCTTTAAAAATCCGGTGAATTTAATAACTATTTTTTATTTAACTTAAGTTTTCAATTTTCTTTTTAAGTAATGCTAGCAATAGTAATGCTAGCAAGACAACCGTCTTGGTGTAGTCGTTCGCGCTTCTAAACCAGGCAGTTGCGTGTTCGAATCCCGCAAGGGGCAAATGTTTGTTTGATCAGCACGAGCATTTGTACCTAAGTCATAGATGTTTATATGTATTTAAGTATTTCTATCTGTTATCCTAGTCACCATAGCACAAGCTCACGCTTAGTTTAGGGCTAGGTAATTGGTGTGTTTGTTGAAACAATTTACAATTTACAATGTTAACAAAGTTTAGAGAAAGTTCAATAAAATCTCATATAATTTCAAATTATCGATGGAGTTCATAAGCAACATCATGGGAGAATATTTTCCAAAAATATAAAGTGAATAAAAATATTATAATACTATAATAATTCCTCCTAGCCGAATTTCGACTACAGCGGCAGTCAACATGATACTTGAAGGATTAATGTAAGTTAGTGATAGAGAAAAATGCGCACTAAAATACCCACTCATCACTAATGTGTTACATCCCGCTAACGTCAAACGGCTCACGCCTAATTTATGTTGATGAGTCAACTGGCCGTCCATGAAAGTTTTGATCGCCAAGCACAAAATATTAAGAGCTCCAAAAACTTGGAGTCGTGAGTGTTGCATTATAAATTCTGTCAGCAAACTCTGGTAACCGCTCGTAACTTGCCCTAACAAGAACAAGTGGCACCATTAGCCAAATGCTTCAGGTTAATGATTATAAGGAAATTGACGTTTACGGTTCAAGAGTCGTAAGTGGGAGAACGAGACCGGGCTGTTTCTGATAGAGTCACGTCAAATTTATAAATAGAACTGTACATTGATTCCACTGCACCGTCTTTTTTACGCATTTTTTGGAAGTCCCGCAGACTAAAAACGTGTTTATCAAGACTTTAAAACCAGTTTCTGCAGTAGCCAGCACATCAGTTGTATACTACATTTTTATTTCAAAATCACTCCTGCACAAGATGTCCACCCCGGGCAACGACATCACAAACTCCGGTTTGTGATGGCGGCTGAACGATCCTATCAGCGGTGGTAGGCTCCTTTAGGTGCCGCCTGGTAGCTACCACCCTCCTACCGGAGCCCGGCACCAAATAGCTTGCTATGTTCCGTCGGTGAGTGGGAGTGCCAGAGCCTTTTAGATGAATTCCCTCAACCGTTGACTCTGTCTACACCACGTCTGGCTTAGTCTAATGTCTAGAGCAAACTCATTTCATATTTAAAAAAAATGCATTGCATAAGATGCCACAGTGTTTATGCGGTTATTTCCTGCTTAAAATGAGTTGTCCTAAATTATTTATGTACGAAGCTTAACCCCTTTCCCTAAATGCTATTTCAATTGACTAAATTTAGTGACTGAATCATTTAGGCTGACTATATTTAGGTAGGTGAAATATCCGCTTTAATTTGTCGTGCTGTCGTTCGTGTCATGAACTTTTTTAAAGTGGCGGGTTCTATTCTCTCTGTGGTCTATAAAAGCCGTCAATAAAATAAAATCCGGCTGTTATACGGCTGTGCAATAAACTTGGTCCGCAGGTGGATTGCAAACGCATTTTTAGGGCTTCTCTTTATACACAATCGTTTCATGTTCGCCTGGCAGCATATTACGCATTCAAGAAGGTCTGTGATTGCTTTTTGCGTTTCCGAAGGCCTACATTTAAGCCTGTCATTGATAAGGGTTGTGGTGCCCATCATAGTAAGAGAGCTAGAGTAGTTTAATGGATGAACGGTTGATGATATCGCGAGTGGTTTTGCTAAAAGAATCTTAGAGCCCTATTTTTGAATCACGCGTATGACATTCTGTTGGCGCTCACTCACTAAACACATTTATTTTAGCGTTTGTTCTATCGCTCGTCTACTGTAACGAGTGGGTAGGGGCAGGGGCACTCATTGCGGTTCCGAGAGGTCGAGTGCAGTTGATCGAGTGATTCAAAGATGCGGAGTTTTAGATGATGAACGAAAATCAGTAGAATCGAAATCGAAAAGCACGCGAGTTGTGACGCAATTGATTATAAAATAGAATTCCTGGCTAGACTTTAAAATATTGACCACCTAACATTTGCGTATTTTATAGTCTTCACACTTTTGGTAGGTATTAAAAATTGTTAAGCCTATCGTCATTGCAATGTTCATTAAACAGCTAATTTTTCTTTTTTTAATAATTAAATTCTGGCCATGAATTTTAAGTCGATATATTTTTTACTTACTTTTGATATAAAATCATTTTTTTGACATTACGGTAAACTTCGTCTATAGTTCGGCTCTTAGACCATTATTGTTGGATGGACAATACATCGAACTCCCAGATGACATTCGAATGATGGCTGGTTACAGCCGTATGAGCCGTATAAGCTCACAGCCAGGTTTCTTTTTTTGCTGCAAGGGACTTCTTGTGTAGGTAAATGTCCATATTTTTGACTCTAGCTATATCTGTCACTCATATCAGCCAGACAGTGCTAATGCCTGCAATGGCTACAGCCAAAAATATGGGCAGCAAATTCGAGCTTGAGAGTATAAAGGTCTTACTTTTAGGAGTTAAGAAACAATGATCGTATTTTCGACCTCTGCCAACCTACTTACACCTGCATGCCAGCGTGAGTAAGAAAGACGTCTGTGGCCGAATATATTGACATAAGCTTACAGAGTGGAAACAAAGATCTGATCTAATCGAAAAAGGCGACATTTGCCAGGCATTTGAGTTATCGGTGGTAATGAACATATAATGAGGGCGCGTTTATCCCCCGGACGTTAAGCCCCCAAAACGACCGTTAGGACGACACTGCCGTAATAAAATATAAGGGAGAACCGCTCTCTTTCAACTTGTAATGTGACAATGGGTGGATATTGCGTTGATACGGCTGAATGGCTGAATGGTCTTTGCCTTTTTCTGGCAGAAAACACTTATCCCAAGAACGTACGTTGGTGCGTTTATAGGCGTACTTAAGGCACTTAGGGTAGACCTAGGTTTAAATTATGATTCGGCCAATCGTTGCCTCTGTACTGGCAAAAATTCAATTGCTTACTTACAACAAATCAGTTTGATTAAAATATCTATATCCGAAACGAAATACACACAAATAAGTACAAATTGAAATTATTAATTAAAACTCCAAATAGGCAAACAATAAACATTCACTGTTTATATCAATTCCTTAATGCATATAACACAAAAACCCTACTTTTAACAAAATGTGAGCATGCTCGTATTTCACAGAGCTATTAAATTTTATAACCTAATGATTGAAGACTATAATATTGTTTCATCACATTGTATATTGTGTGATATTTAATTACCTTCGAAAAGTCAGAAATTAAGACTAATTTGTGTTAATTTTAACATTATTTACTCGACTTACTGGCGCTAAAATAGTTAAATGACAATGAAACTCCGTATATCGATATGAAAATATTATATAGGTACAGTTGAGATATGATGGATATAATTATTTTTATAACTTAAGCAATTATTTTGCAAGTTTTTACGAATTATATACGAATAATACGATGGATCATCATCCAATTTAAGAGCTAGGCTCTTGTCGGTGGAGTTTTTTCCATTCCTCTCTGCTTTCCGCCCTTCTCTTAACCTCCTGATACGACCCGACATTTATCTTTTCTTTTATTTGCTGCATGTAGCTTATTCTTGGTCTTCCTCGCTTCCTTTTTCTTCTATTCTTCCTTCTATTATCGTTTTAATAAAATTGTCGTGTCGAATCAGGTGGCCTAACATTCGTCCCCTCCTACACTCTATTACTCTACAAAACTTCTTCATTTGTTTTCTTCTCCGTCCAATTAATACGCTCCATTCTCCTCCGGCACCACATCTCGAAGGCTTCCAGTCTCTCTCTGTCCCTCTTTGTCAATGTCCACGCTTCACATCCATAGAGTGCTATACTCCAAATGTACACTTTAACAAGTTTTTTGCGAACTTTGCTTAATATTCTGGCCTTGAGCAGGTGCTTTTTTGCATTATAAGCTTGTCTCGCCATCGCTATCCTTGCTTTTATATCTGGTGTACATCTGGAGTCACCAGTTATCAAGCTACCTGATATTTAAAGGTTTAACCTGTTCTATTTTTGTGTTATTTATTGAGATAGGGCTATATTTTTCCTTTTTAGAAGCAATTAGTGTTTTTGTTTTATTTATGTTAATTTTGAGACCAAATTCTTTAAAAATAGTGTCCATTTCTGTAACCAGTTCTTCCAAATCCAATCTGTTTTCTGCAATGGCTGCAATATCGTCGGCAAAACGAATGAATTTAAATACGTCCCCATTAATTTTGACGCCCCCTTTTTTTGATTCCTTTATTCTGCGTATCGCACATTCTATGAGTAAATTAAAAATTAGCGGTGAAAGTGGACATCCCTGCCTAACTCCCTGTCTTATTTTTGCCTTTCCGTTTTCCTCTCCTACTTCTATTGCCGTTTCTTGGTTTTTATATAATTCATAAATAATCCTTCTGTCTCTATAATCCAATCCAGCTTCTTTGAGTACTTCCATTATTATTTTTCAATTGACCTTATTGAACGCCTTTTCTAAGTCGATAAAAGCTATATGTGTGTCCATGTCAAAATCCAGTCTCCTGTCTATTACCAATCTCAAAGCTAGTATCGCTTCTCTGGTTCCCTTCTCTTGCCGAAACCCATATTGATCCGGTCCCAAAAAGCACTCTGTTAACGGTCTTATTCTGTTCTGAATTATTTTTATTAAAATTTTACTTGCCTGTGAAATAATACTTAGTGTTCTATGTTCTTCGCATTTGAGTGTGTTTGCTTTTATCGGTAGTGTTACAGTTTTGCTTAAATTAAAATCTTGAGGTATTTTGCCTGTTTTATACATTTCTTGAATTAAATTAAAAAAAATCTCTTTCAACTGATTGCAAGCTGCATATTTAACCATCTCAATATAAATATTATCAACTCCTGCTGTTTTCCCGTTTTGAATATTTTTAAAGCTATTTCGAATTCTTCTTTCAATATCAGAGGTCCCAGTTCTAAAGTATCTACATCTTCTTCTTTTTCCATGTAGCTTTCTGACATCCCTTCTCCTGAACAAAGCTCTTCTATATACTCTATCCATCTTTTAACAATTTATTTAGAGTCCATTAGTATTTTTCCTTCTTTATCTAATAAAGCTGTACTTCGTCTCTTATGTTTCTTGTCCATTTGTTTGATTATATTGTAGGCTTTTTCCATTTTCCCCCGTTTCATCATAAACTCTATTTTATTGCATTTCTCTTCCGTATGTTTTTCTTTCGCTTCCCTGCACAGTCGTGTTAATTTGTTTGTTAATATTCTGTACTCCTTTGCCTTGACACCATCCGTCTTGTTTCTTAATTCTCTTCTCTCAAGCATTAGCGCTTTAATTTCTGGGCTAAGCCAGTTTTTCCTCGGAATCAGCTTCTCTTTCTTTATCGTCTCTTCTGCGCTTTTGACCATTATGTTTTTGATTTCATTCCACCTTTCTTCAATATTAATATTTTGAATGTTATTCTTACATCTATCAATAAATTACTCTAACTAATGACCTATTTTATTACTATATTGCACTTTACTATCACTATTTATATCCTTAAGTTTATTGAGATCCAAGTTATTTGGTTTGTGTTTTCTTTTTAGTTGCTTAGTTTCAAAATTGTGTAGACTTATAAGAAGGTTGTGATCAGAATTTAAATCGGCTCCAGGTAAAGTCTTACACAAACTTATCTGTTTTAGAAATTTACTTTTAATTATTATGTAGTCAAACTGGTATCTAGCAATATCTCCCGGCATTTTCCACGTATAGAGTCTCCTTTTTGGTTGCTTAAACATTGTATTTGTAATAATCAAATCATTTTCTTTACAAAATTGTACTAGTCTGTCCCCTATCTCATTTCTCTTTCCCAACCCAAAACTTCCTACTGAGTTTTCTTCCTTTCCTTCACCGACCACCGCATTGAAGTCACCCATAATAATCAAACTATCTGTACCTTTAACTGTATCTAAAATTGAATCTATGCTGTCATATATCTCTTCTATCTCTTCATCTGAATGGCCACTTGTGGACATATTAACTTGCAATAAAGTAATATCAAATGGTTTAGCTTTTATCTTAACTGCTGTTAATCGGTCACTAAGGTGTATGGTATTTTCTATGTTTAAACCCCATTTTTTATTTAATATTATAGTGGTGCCATTAGATCCTTGTTTCTCTCCCGTATATATAACTCTATATTCACTACTCCAAAAATCTCCACTTCCTCCCCATCTTACTTCAGCTAATCCCAGTATATCAATTTTGAGTCTGTCCATTTCCATCTTTACTTCTTCTAATTTCCCCGGCTCTAGCATCGTCCTCACATTCCATGTGCCAACTTTACAAGGATTTCGCTGGATGACGACCGAATCAGCCTTGCTCCTGACCCTGCCGGACTCGGACCGCCACGGCATATTACATCGTGAAAGCCCGTTGTCAAGAACTACTTTATCATTGTTGTCCATATTCATAAAACTCCAAATTAGGGAAGATAGTGTGGTGGTTTCCCTCTTTCCTTCCACACCGTAGTTTAAGAACCGGTTTATCCCGCCTCTTAATATCCAGTCAAAAGCCCTTCTTGATACTATATCTTCGGCCTTTTGCCAGTACTGATATTGCTGCTGCACAACACCAGGGGAACGCTCATTTGATGGCGGCGTTGATTCGCCATGGCACAGGATCGTCAATGAATATTGTACCTTTTTGTAGAGAAGTTCATCCCACTGAACTCCCCACTACATTCTGGTATCCTGCCGCTGTGTGGTCGGGGACTGCTTATTCTACATATTCGCAGCTAACCACCATATCTGGTGGCCGTTCACTATCCGCCACCAGTGACCCCGTTAGTAGCCTACAGCTCAGCCCTAACTAAGCTAAGCCCTAAAATACGATGGATATTCAATGTGAAATAAAAATGATTAAAAAATATCATTAATGTTAAGAAGTGAGTAGGTACTAAACAGGGTCCTAATTCCCGTATTACGTAACTCCGTCAAATTCGGTACAGTACCTGTCAAATGTCAAAATGGAGTAAAATAAATTAAAAGAAAAGAGCCCCTGAGGCATTTATTAGTGCCTCAAAATACAACATAAAAGTAATTAAATTTAATTTAAAATTATGTCATAAAAATAGTTCATGTGACTTACAAAATACTCACGCATACATAATGTAGTAGCTCTAGAATAAAAAGCAATCACCTTTAAGTAATAATTTTACCATCTTTCTAATTCTGCTCTTGAAAACATACTTACTCCAATATATCTTTGTCACCGATCTGTCATTAATTTCAAATTAGCCGGCTTATATTTTATTTAAGTAGTATTTAATAATATGATGTTTGTTTTATGCAAGGGGGTAACTGTATTGTTATTACTAGGACTAGTCTATCTAGCCAAGACTACAACTTTTTAAAGTAATAAAATAAATCAAATAAACAATACGATTCACGGAAACACACCGACAGCGGATACTTACAAAGCTTGATTTATTGTTAATTATCGCCACCTGGATACATCGAGACTGGTTTACAGAGAACTTGCAAACAAAAACAATATTCCAATTTCATATGACAGCCAATAAATTTCCTTTAAAAGACGTGACTAGTAGGTATAGGTATAGTATTAGGTCTGCTAGTTAGTGACATAACTGATGAGTTTAAGAATTGTTCGTTCAAAGGTAATACCTAGGTAATACCTGAACAATTACCTAGGAACAATTCTTGTATATTTATTTATTTAAATATATACAGGGTGGTCCAGTAATGAAGGATAATCCTTTAGGTACATATTAGTAACAACATCTATCTATTCCTACTAAATGCCAATTTTTTTTTGAAGTGATGTTGATTCTGAATTTTATTATTTTTGAGAGCTTTACTAACAATTTTAGTATAAAATTACAATTGACTTTGGTGTTAGGAATATTCAAGAGTATTAAAATAGAACTTTTTTCGCCCGGAGAACGTTGTAAGAAGCAGACGTGTGCCTCAGTTTTCGAAATATCTTTTAAACGCGGATTATCAAAAGTAATATCTATGTTCAGTGAAATTAAAGTCATAATTGTGTGTTCAGTTTCAACTGCAAAATTGCTGTTTTAAAATAAAGTGACAGCTCGCGGAACTACACAGCGAGAGGGGTGCCCTCTTACCTCACCTCTGACTTGTGAGACGTTAACGGCCATAATTGCCATCTCACTCGCGCAATATCGGTAAAAGTGCGACGTAACTATATTCGCTCCAGCACAATACCTAACCTAAAACAGTGAAAATGAATTCGTGCTTAGCATGCAATCAGGAAATCAAAGACAATAACTACTTAAAATGTTCAAAATGCAAGGAAATTTTCCATCTTCTGTGCCTTAATATGAGTAGTGAAAAAGAATGTATCGATACAGTGGCACTAGCAGGATGGTTGTGCCCGCTTTGTTTGAGTAAACAGCCTAAGGTGGACAATTCTGAAGTCCTAACTCGCCCTTCCACACCTACTTCACTAGCTGATGCCTCGTTTGATGTAACCCGTCGCAAATTGCCTGGCAAGCTGGATTTTCCTTCACCTAGCACTAATCCCGATTTAGTATCGAATGACTACGTGCCCCGCACTGAACTGCGTGAGCTTATCCGGGATGAGATGTTGAATGTTGTTAATACCCAGATAAAAAACAGTTTAAATGCACTGAATGAACAAATACGCAGCTTCCGTGGATTTATGGATTTCATGAGTGATAAACTCGACAAATTTACCGCAGATTTTAACCGCCAAGGTGAAGAATTATCAAGTTTAAAAAGAGGGAATAGCTCACTACGATGTGAAGTGGACTTGCTGAAGATCAAAGTAGGCCAGCTCGACCAGCTGTCACGTGCATCATGTCTGGAAATTCAGTGTGTGCCTGAAAAAAAGACTGAAAACGTCGTGGACATCGTAAAAACGTTAGGACGCTCTGTCAATTGCACAATAAACGATCACGACATTCAGTTCTGTTCACGGGTGGCTAAACTAAACCCTAACAGCCCTCGACCACGAACAATAATAACAAAGTTCAGTACGCCACGTATTCGAGACTATGTGCTGTCAGCTGTCGCACAATACAACAAAAACATAGTCATGATAAACTGAACACGCGTAATTTGGGCTTCGCGAACGACGAGAAATCGCCAGTGTTTGTGCTTGAAAACCTGTCGCCCGAAAACAAACAACTTCATGCCGCAGCTCGTAAACGAGGGAAGGAGCTGAACTATAAATTTATATGGATCCGGGCCGGCAGAATCTACATGAGAAAATCGGAAACCACTGATACTATTTTTATTCGTGACAATGACAATTTAGCTAAATTAAAAAACTAGTTATGATGTCTAAGTGTGAAGTGCTTTTCACAATGATACATTTTATATGGGTAATGTATAGTCTCTGGTTAAACTACAGATCAATCATATACTTAACCTGTTTGTTCGCATTAAACTGTTATAGTACTATCGCTGTAAAGTATATAACATGCGTAGTTTTTATTGCAACTCTTGTTTCGAATTATTTTGATCTTTATGTTGAAAAAAAAACTGTTACTTGATTTGGTGTGGTGTTTGATAAAGATAATGTTTGATCCGAGTACTTTCTGTAGCAATGTTGATATGGGTTATTTAATTAATACTAAATTGGAGGTTCAATCATTATTGCACGTATATTACATTATTTTCCGATCGCATATTGATGTAGTAGAAAATAAATTATTACTTCGCACTAAAGGTACCTTCCATTTGACTAAGTCATGTAAAAATCTATTTTACAATGAAATTAGCATGGATATAACACAAGATTTAATTTCGCATCTTATTCCTCATCCTTCTTGTAACATACCACCTAGCATTTATTATCAAAATGTGGGTGGCCTAAGGACAAAATGTCTAGATCTTTTTAACAACATTTTAAGCAATAACTATGATATCCTTCTGTTCACTGAGTCATGGCTGCAGGATGACATTTTTGACGCTGAGCTGTGTGACAACAGGTACGACATCTTCCGTCAGGACCGAAACCTATTAAGTATAAATAAACAAACTGGGGGAGGAGTCATGGTATGTATAAGGAATACCCTTAATGCTCAGTTATTATGTAATTTTAACAAAAATGAAAACACAGAGTTATTCAGTGTTTCTATACCCGCCACAAAATTAGGTACAAACTGTGACTTAATTATAGTTCTGGTGTATATCCCCCCGGACTCCTCGCTTAAGACTGCTCGACTTGCCGAAACTAAGGAGTACATCGACCAGTTATATAATGAGTGGCCAACTCATACATACTTACTAGTGGGAGATTTTAACCTACCGTTTCTTGACTGGAATGATGGTCAGTATTCATTGGCAATATTGCCTAAGGTTACACAGGAAATACAGAATTCTGCTTTTTCCTTTGTGGATGATTTAACTTTTTTAGGTCTTACCCAATATAATAATATTCGTAACAACAAGGAACGCTGCCTTGGCTTAGTATTTTGTAATCTACATACTACATGTAATAGAAGTAGCTTCCCACTGTTAAAAGAGAGCTCTCATCACCCAACATTGATAATTAATATTACAGATCTCCTTGCTAAACCGCTTACCAATTCTACTTTAACACGTCGTAAATTTTGCAGATCTGACTACGATCAAATAAATGAATATATCAATAACATAGAATGGAATAATATTCTCTCTAAGGGGTCAGTGAATGAATCAGTCAATGTGTTTTATAGTACTTTAAATGAGTGCATAGATAGGTTTGTTCCAATGACAAAAGTAAATAATAATAGGTATCCGACATGGTACACCCCCGCGCTGAAAAAAGTTATTAAAGAAAAAGGTAAATTACACAAAAAATGGAAGCGGTTTGGTAATCCACGAGACTACAATGAATTTGTGCTACTCAGAAAGAGAGTGCAACTGTTGCAGGATCAGTGTTTTAAGAAATATATATTTATACAGTCAAGAATGGAATGCGTTGTGACCCTAGGGCATTTTGGTCATACATTAAGTCGAAACGTGGCGGGTCACAATACCCTCTATTTCTATCTACAGTCAATTCGTCTGGCAAGGTGAAACTTTGCCTGATGGTACTGCTATTTGCAACGCTTTTAATGTGTATTTTAGGGAAACATTTTCTAATTCTTGTGGGACTAGACATTCAGCAACAAATAATCAAACTTCAGGGGAAGTAATAGTAAAATTGGATAATATTCACTTAGACACCACTCGTAAACTTTTGAAAGCACTGGATACCTCTAAAGGGCCAAGATGTGATGGGATACCCCCTCTTTTCTTACGTAATTGCGCTGAATCACTGGCACTTCCTATCACCCTGTTATTCAATCGCTCCATCCAGGAACATGTGTGCCCTTCTATCTGGAAAAGGGCCCATATAGTTCCAGTGCACAAGAAAGGGTCAAAATTAGAGGTCCACAACTACAGACCAATATCTATTCTGAATACGCTAAGTAAAATGCTTATATTATATATTATATATGACTCCATTTACCCCGTAATCGCTAACTCCATTTCTAATCACCAGCATGGTTTCTTAAAGAAAAAATCGACGGTATCAAACTTTGCTGAGTTTACTGATTATGTTCTGTGTGGAATGGAAGAGTGCGGGCAGGTTGACGTGATCTACACCGATTTTGAAAAAGCTTTCGACCGGGTGGATCACGACCTCCTAATCGATAAATTATACTCACTTGGTATACGGGGTGATCTACTTAGATGGATAGAATCTTATCTCACAAACCGCTCACAAGCAGTTGTAGTGGGGGGTTTAAATCAGACTTTGTTGACATACCATCCGGAGTGCCACAAGGATCACACCTTGGTCCTCTCTTTTATTGTGCATACATTTTTGACATTTACACATGTTTTAAAAACTCCAAGCATCTTTTATATGCTGACGACAAAAAAATATTTATGAAAATTAGTTCCTCTCGAGACTGCGAACTTATTCAGCATGACCTAAACGCTTTATGTACGTATTATAAAGACAATAATATAACGGCTAATATTGGCAAGTGCCAATGTATAAGCTTCACGAGGAAAATTACCGCGATTTCCTATCCCTACCATTTCGGTGGCACTGTGATTGAGAGAACCAATACTGTGAGGGACCTTGGAGTATGGATGGACTCCAAAATGCTGTTCTCTGAACATATAAATCACATTACAAAGAGAGCACATCGAAATCTCGGTTTTTTGATAAGATCATGTATGCCATTTAAAAATATCTATAGTCTTAAAATAGTTTACTATGCATATTGTCGTAGTATCCTTGACTACGCTAGCGCTGTCTGGACTCCGCAATATAAAACCTACATTGACCGAATTGAGAGAATCCAAAAACTTTTTATTAAATACCTTAACTATAAAACTCGCAGGCAGCACACTACGTATGAGGAGGACTGTCGACATTATTTGCTTATGCCTCTGGAATCACGGCGTGAATTACTGGATATGTGCTTATTACATGATATTCTAAATAGTAACATTAATAACCCCAACCTGCTTGAATGTATTAATTTTTGCACTCCCAAATACCGAACAAGAAACACCCCACTTTTTAGCGTGCCAACTCACCGGACTAAGTATGGAAGTAATACTGTTATGTGTCGTCTGCTCAACACCTTCAACCGAAAGTTTAAAGAAATTGATCTCTTTGCCTCATCTAAGCGTTCATTGAAATTGAAATTGGCAATATTATTATCGGGCGAGACAGTCGAACCGAAATAGTTTAGTTTGGCTTGATTTCTTGTCGGTATGTACCTCCTATAAACTGTCTCGTCGATAAATAATATATACAGGTACATTTTCATACAGAACGGAACTACACCTATTCTCTTCTCGTTGCCCGCTTACAACATTGCTTCATCATGCACCTCGCTAATTATGCTAATTATATGTGATAGTGTTGTAGTTGGGATGTGTCCTCCAACCAACAATAATCTAAAAACCTTGCTTACCGAAATGTATATGTGGTTTAAGACACATATTATTTGATCATTGCTTATTATTCGAGTCTCCGAGATATTCGATTTTTAATGGCACTCAAATCGATAATAGGTTGGTTAATCGTTAACCGTCGTTTTCATACAAAATCTATGGAAGAATCCCGCTTTGACAGTTCAAACAGTCGATGATTGGTGGTGGATACTACCCCATTATGCATGTGTTATTTTTTTTTTTCAATCTGATTCTTTTTTTAGAACACTTATTACCGGCCACTGGCTGTCAAGTCTCTTTGTTTGATGTATAAGTATGTTTTATGTATAACTGTACTCAAAGTAACATGACTGAACTAGACTAGTCAGGCGATATTGTATCTGTCATATTTATCTGCTGTTCTTACACGCATTATACATTAGCGGTGGAACTCTTTAATTGGCTAGAATATTTAGTTAAGTTTAAATTGTAACAAGCGTTTACTTACAAAAAGCTGTTGAGTTTCCTTAATAAATAAAATAAAAATAAATAAATAGAAACAGACTTTTAAAAAGTCATTAATTGTAGAAGTAGCCATACAACAATTAAATATGAATATCTCGAAAATGGTCACACTTTTACTTGAAAATATTAGGCATTATTAGGCCATTATTATATTAATAGGGCATGATGTAACTAATCTGTACCTTAAGGATTATCCTTCATTACCGGACCACCTGTATTTGTGATCTCGGACACGGTTCTAAAGATCTCGCTGAAATTGGGTAAATCGGGGTTGAAAATCGATCTAGATTAGTCCTATGTTTGGGAAAACCCGTGTTTTTGAGTTTTAATGCGTTTTTCTTTTACATTAGAATATAGTCGCTAATTTCGCACTGGTACACAAGAGCGCCGTGCCTGAAGGCGTATGAAGTCGGCTGCCAATTCCATGAGGCCAGAGCTCGGTGACGAAACATTTTTTACTTTTGAGTTCTTTTGTATTTGTTTAAGGTTATACCTGTTTTTAGTTCTTAGGGTTCCGTAGTCCAACAAGGAACCCTTATAAGATCGTTCAGTCCGTCCGTCCTAGTCTGTCACAGCAGAATATCTTCTATGTTTATTGACTGATTTGCATGTAACTTGGTTCGAGGATACTTCACATATAGATCTCATTTTTAAAAATACAAAAAAAAAAATACCCCTTTTTAAGAGTACCTCCCCATACATATAAAGGGGGGTATACATGTTTTTTAGTGCACCCCGTTGTGTGGAATATCGTTGAAAATAAGGTAGGGTTTCCATCCAACACTTTTTTATCAGCTTTACCATTTGCGAGATATAGCCCGCCAAAGTCGTTTACACCGTGTCCCCTCCCCCCCCCCCCCCCTGTAATTTCTAAAGTCTTGAACCTATAAACTTCAAATCACTCACGTAAGAAAACAGGCGCAGAAACTCTTATTTAAAATTGTTTCGGGTATCCTGTGATGAATACTTTTGAAATTATAAATAAAATAAAAATATATTCTTTTTTTGCCCATACTGTCTAATGTTTTAAGTTAATGGTACGGAACCCTTCGCGCGCGAGTCCAACTCGCACTTGGTCGGTTTTTTTAAAATAACATTTACGAATTATATAGTTTTTTATTAAATAGTAGTCTCGGTCGCCCAGGTACTTATATACTAATCATACACGAAATTAAGTATATAAGGTACAGAGAGACATGGCGAGACTATAGGTACGTAAGGGTTCCTTAAGGTGGATCCTAAAAAGCTTCGGAAGCTCAAAAGACGTCAAACTGATGGTTCTGGCTATATCAGTTGATAGTGTTATTTTTCGCGTATATATTATATTATATTAGTGTTATGTAGGCACACTAATACGACTGTCTAGGGTCAGAAACTCTAGAGCGGCATAGTAACAAATACTTGAAGAAGAAAAGTCTTGATTAATTTACCAGTTCTTCAATCATCAATAAAAAAGATACTATTCTAAAATTTGGATCGTTTTCTTAAACGTTACATGCCTATTCCAAAAGCGTTACTATTTCGAACGAATCTCTCTTACTAAATGGTACAAATTAAATATTATACTCTATCTATTGCGTAACGATAAATTTAATCAATTAGAAGACTGTAAAGTCAATTGAACTTTCCTGAATTAATTTAAAGCCTTTGTTTGAAATAAACAAGAAAAGTTGGCTGGCTATATTAAAAACAGTCTGTGCCCTTAAATAATATTATGTTCGCAATACAAAGTGAAGGCGAACTAGAGAGTAATGTTTTTCTTGGGGTAGTTGAGCTATAACTACCTACGGGGGAGGCTGATATGTTCTGAGCCTAGGGTATTAAAAGTCCAGGTAAAAATCGTTATATAATTTATTTTTTAATATAATCCCCTTGGACTTCAATGCACTTCTTACATCGCTTGTGGAGGAATTATATCCCTTTAAAAAAGTACTCCGCAACTTTGGTCTTAAAAAAACATAATTTTCGAAAAAAACAAAACACCCGACTGCAAAAAATTGTATATTTTTGAAATGGACTTTTTACTGGCTTTCATTTGATACCCATATTGCTATGGTAAGGAAAAAATCAATCCCCCCTCCCCCCTTTATTTCCATTTGCGGGCGCCATTTTAAAATTTATATAGCCTATGTCTCACAATCTTTACAAATTCAACGACACCTCATATGTCAAAAACGTTCCAGTCGTTTGGGCTGTAGGGCGTGCCAAACAATTATACATACAAACATACATACATACATACTCTCGGAAAACATAACCCTCCTTCCGCAGTCGGGTAATGATAGTTGACGGCCGCCTTGATTCTTCGTTATCCCCAAATCTTCGTCCTCGTAAGTCACTTTTTAATATTTTAAATAATACATAAGTCCAACAATTCTTCTAAAGTTTCCACTTGCCGCTGCTTTTCGAGGGGCGTAAGCATTTTCGGAACCCAATACGCACTGACTTCATTCTTATATATTATGGATGGAGCTATAGACTTGATTTTTTGAAAATATAGTGGTTAGATATCACTCAACATGTGACACAAAGTTTGAGTAATTGGGACGACTTCAAGTACCCTAGGCTCAGAACTTATCAGCCGCCCTGGTATTTAATTTAATAGACTAGCATAAGTAACTCTTCAACGAAGATCGCGAAGCACCTAGGAAGCGATAAGACAAAACATTTCGCTACACTACCCAAAGTAAATGTTAGTTAACCATACCTAAAATTAAGTGACAGCTTGCTTTTAACAATGTAATTGAAGGCAACAGAGCGCCGTCCCAATTACAAACGCACTTATGGGGTAACATGGGAGCCAAGAGCAAGGAATAAAATTCTTTGAAACGCCCATTGCACGAGTAAGTTTTGGATTATCCTTTAGTTTTTTAGTCACCAGTAATGGATATTGTATTCTTCAGATGAAAATCTGTCGAAGAAAATGATAGGTAATATATGTTGACGGGAGTTTATTGAGAAGACTAGTTCACGTTATCATTAAAGCAAAACACCTGACGTGTTTTTTCGAACTGAGGCACATTTTTAGCTAAACAGGTAAGTACTTAAAAATTCTTTACATCCGCCCTTTCCGCTATAAACGAAACTTTCAAAATATACAATATGTCACATTGGACACATTGGACCTGCATGTGGTGAGTAAGAAGCAAAAATTGCAACAACTTTCTTAATAGGAGCAACTTTGAAATCCCAAATTATTTTTTCACTTCCCCGTAATTATTAGGAAATCAGCTATGTAGATTTGTATGGAAAGGTAATAAATATTTTTTGGTCTATTTTCGAGGTTCATGTAATAGAGAAAAATGTTGCAGGTGATTTCATCTATCACATCTTGAAGGCTCCGACATCGGTGACGGGACACACTGTATAATCGATGACGACCACCGTCTTCTCTGTGGTTCCGGGTTCGATCCCTGGTCTGGGTGTTGTGATACCACCGTGGTTTCAGATTTCCATAACACAAGTACTTTTGGATCTGAGCAATGTATGTGATGTTGTTCAATATTTATTTATTTTTTATTTATAATCAAATAGGCAAGATTAAGTCAGTTTTTTTCCCTAATCTGATGCTTTAACTCTTTGGCAACCCCATAAAATTAGGGTTTTTTTTCGTACCCATTTCGCTCGGTAATTTTTGTGTTTGCCACATTCGGAAGCAAATAGCAGTGTTGCCAGTGTTGCAATATTCGGCGACACGGCATCGTATTTTGTTAGCCACGTCAACGCAATTGCTAGGGTCGTTAACGGTTTATACTCTTGTAGGATTTAAGGTGTGCGTTATGGTCTGTCCCTTGCTGCTAATAGTGCGTTCAGAGATGAGGTTAATGTTGGAGAAAAACTACGGCCAGTAGCAATAGGGGTGTTTTTGTACTTAGGGCAATCTTTATGCTTAGTCCTCAGGAAACGATTAGGTTCAACATGACTGTATGTATAGGCACTACCTAGTAAGCAAACACATACTTGTTTATAATACAACTAGTTGTTCCCCGCGACGTCGCCCACAAGAGTTGGATTTTCCATATAAACTTTCAACCCCCCATTTTACCCCCTTAATGTTTTATATCGCAACAAAATGTAGCCTATGTCCTTTCCAACGTCTTGAACTGTCTCTATACCAAATTTCATGTCAATCGGTTTAGTGGTTTAAGCGTCAAGAGGTAACAGACAGACAGACAGACACTCTTTCGCATTTATAATATTATATTAGTATGGATAAGTCCAACTTTGTTAGGAAGAATGATTGCTTAGTGTCTAAGTTAGTAAATAAAATTATTTCTGGGCACTGGTGCATGTAGTGACACCCAGTGTCTCTTTTTAAATTATTCGGATTTTAAACCTTGTTTTTTTAAAAATTGTATTATGTATAGTTGTGTCATAAAATATATCACATTTTATTATTTCAATAAATATCAGACCTATTTGTCATTAATTCCATATTTATTGAACTGATATCATAATAATTATTACTAATCATAAGAATGATTAGTGCCTAAAAATAATAAATGATTAATGATATATGATGGTACATCTGTCTCGTATTTTGGGCAACTGTTACATTTCATTTAACTGGAGTCATAAAGTAAACTAACCTACGTAAACCAGAACAACTTGTTTTTATTTCGAATAAAATAAAATAAAACCTACCAGTACCAGGGGATGCAAGTATTCGTAGCTATCGCAATCATGTTCTGAATAGCAGATTTTTCGCATTATCTAGGTATGCAAAATCTGGCATGCAAAACATCTCATGATTTCATCTAAACAAAACACGTGTGCAATCAGAAGTTCTTTGAAGGAGCCAAACAAACAGACCGGAGGAATATTCTCGTAAATTAAAAAAAAAACTTTCAAAATGCATGTTTTGTATCAATTTTGTTATGTCCCGAACAAATTCGTTGAGGTTCAGGATCCTCAACGAATTTGACATCAAATCAGAAATCAAACCTGAAACCACAGAATAAACAATAATACAAGCCTGAAACCATATCAAGACGTAAGCGTGAGCTGCATGAAATATAGAAATATTTCATATTACGCTGATTATCAGAACTGTCAAATTACGTCAGCAACTTCATTGATATCGGGATTAATCATAAGAAAACTTAAGGTCTGTTTTAAGAGGGTGCTACGTTCAGCAGTGGAATGTTGTGTGGCTGATTCTGAAGCTGTCGAAATCTAACTACTTTATACTTAGAAACCATTTGTAATTAAATTAGGGTTAAATTTAAAATTGTTTGTCACAAGATACGATACCTACTACTATGGTTTTACTGAAATCCGTACTAATTATAAGGACGAGAATTAATATTACTTATTTCAAATTTTTATTAAGACATAATATTGTACATGTCAACCTAATAATGTTTTATCCAAATTAAAACGTTGACTAGTGTGAAATACGGGAATTGCCCAGTGGGTCTACTGGACCTGCACTGCGGCTGTTTGGCATTCCAGTGTTGCGCTGAACACAATAAATTCAACTCCACAGAGGGCCGCAGTAAATTTCCAGCTTATTTTCAACAAATTATTTTTGTTAACCATCACGGCTTCCTAAGTGACTATGAAGCTCAAATAACAAAATATCAGAGCTTCACTGATCAGCCTGTATAAAATCCGTAAATAAATAGCAAATATTAAAAATGCTTCATGGGTTTAATCAGGAAACTTCGTCTAGATGCTACGAGTGCTCTCTCCAGCAGTACTAAATATTATTATTGTTTTTGTGATAATAAAGCTTTGATCGTTTGGAGCCATTAGACGTTTAAAAATCTCTTATTTTATTTCCAACTATTTCTTTATAATCACTCGAACACACACCACTCAATGTTTGTTATAAACGATACTGGCCATTAGGTGCAAAAAGACTTAGGAAGAAACACACCTGTTGTTTAACTGGTTAGATTTTTGACTAGAAGGAAATGAAGACAGAAGTTGTGTGTTTACAAATTACAAATATGATAGATGTTGGTAATTTTCCTCGGACATGAATCTTATCATATTGAAGAAACCAGAAAGCTCATATGGGTCTTTAAGTCACTTCGACAGGTCATGACGTACGCACTTTTAAACAAAACCTACATACAAAATACTTATAAGTCTATGCCTACATAGCACTGGCTCAATCAGTTCTGACATAATGTATCCCGATATGGGGAGGTGCGGGCAAAACTCACATTCTCGAATTGGAGAAAGCGCAGAGATCTCTCATAAAAGTAATGTACTCAAAACCATATCGCTTCCCTACAGGTAAATTGTACCGAATGAGTGGTTTACTCTCAGTCAGAAAACTTTATATTCTCAATCTTGTTGTGAAATGTCACAAATCTTTGACTTATGTCGATCTTTCACATAAAAGAAGGAAAGGCGCAGTGGTACCTACCCCTACTACTCGTACAGCTTTTGCTAGAAGGCAATACCTGAGCCATCATTATTCAATGGCTGTGCACACTTAGTTACGAGGAAGTAGAGAATTTACTCAAAAGAACATTTTAAAGACATGCAACATCATGGTTCCTGTATGTGGAAAAAAAAAACAGCTGTCATTCTATACAGCTCCGATTTTATTAATTAATTTAAACTATTTAACTAAGTTAACCAGATAAACTTGTGCGTTTAATCATTAGCATTATCAATAACTGTGCCGTATTATTGTGGGCATTACCTATACTCGTCGGAATCAATCAAAACACAAAACCAAATTCAGCAACGGCCGGACGTCAATTTGAAATCAAAGGTCAAAGGTGGACAACGGATACTAAAACCAGGGGAGTACTGCTTTTAAAACATTTACACCTACTTAAATAATAGTGTTCATCTAAAATCAACTTTCCTAAGTCTTTATATTTGTATTTGCAAAACCTGCAACACATTTTGAGGTTATAATTTTGTGAAGTAATGCTGAGTGGATACTGTTTACTGTTTGTTTATTGCTGCGTACACAACATTGCCCACTGCACAAGCCTCATCAAGGTGAGACACGTCAAACCTCACAACATTTCGGCCCTGTTGTGCCTCTCTTTACTTGACGTATTAGTGGAAGTAAAGTTGAAGATAACAACCTTTCGCCGCAGACAATAAACTCTAAACACTCAACAGTCATCTTCACTTCACATTTATATTTACATTTGGTTCACTTACTACACACTTACATTGCAGTAGTAAGCATAATAGTGATAGTACTCACTTAGACTTTGATAGCCGGATTGTTCATTCATTTGTTTTTTATTAATTATATTCAATACATACACAAAAAAATAAAAGTTATTCCTATAATTTAAAGACAATTACTTTGTTTAAACTGTTAAATTTTATTTTTAAATTAAACATTAAGTAGGTAACTCAGTAACAAAAATATAAATATTCCTATCATCAGTTTTTTGTTGACTAACCGATACCTACCCAAACATCTGTTGTGCACTCCTTTTTAAATAAATTTCAGGTGAACACTATGGCCACCCGGACTGGAACCATGACTCGCAAAATGTCTTCTCGAGAAACGGAATTAAAACTAAAAAATGCTTTGGAAGACTTGAAAGAAACAAAGGATGTCTGTAACCAACTCCTTAGGGAAAGGGACGAATGTGAGGTTGAGATGAAGAAAAATATAGACATAAATTCTCAACTTAAAAAGGAATTAGCGGAGCTGCATGCACGTCTCCAGGAGGTTACTGGACACCGCGATGAGCTCCTCAATACCATCAGCGCCTTCGACCAGTGCAGCAGTGTCTTTGAGCAGACACTTATACGGAACAATGAGCTGCGAGACGCCAACAGGACAATACTGCACTTGGAAGAAGAGAAGAAAGATCAAGAATACTCACAGACCTTGAATCTCTATTAGGAGCTGATTGGGACCCCTAATGGACAGGCAGCAGTTTTAAATCTAGATTCAAATAATATATTTAATCAGTCTGTAAACAGTACAAAACAGATTAAATTATCAGGCAGAAATAGGTTAAAAAGTATATTAAAATTAAGAAAATAATAAACAAAAACAAAAAAAAACAGAAATGTTTCTATAATAATGTACAGCTGAGAAAGGAAAAATTAGATTTACTAGACAGCTTAGAAATATATCAAAATAAATTACAAGAAAGCAGGTCGAAATATGATCAGGTAGTAGGAAAATCGCAAACTGATATCTCAAGGTTGCAAGAGTCATTAAATTCAATTACAAGTAAATACAAACTCTTCACAGGAACAAATATCGGAGCATATCCTGGCTGCTAATAAGCTGTTAAAAATGGGCACCCCAAACACAGATTTTACTTCACTGCCCAATATTAATCTAAGCTTACCAAATGACTCCCAGCAACTAAGAGAACTTGGCTTGCAAAAATGCCTATCAAAATGTACAAAATGTTTATCAAGTAATTCAAATAATTTTGAAAACAAGAATTGTTCACAAAATTCCAGCGACAAATGTAACAATGTTATGGTTTTTTCTGATAAATTAGGGGTTGGTTATGGTTCCTTACTACATAAGAACCTAAATTGTAATATTATAAATAATTGTATGCCCAATGCCTCCTTTGATCAGATAGTAAACTGTATTCAAAGTAGTGACCTCAATTCAAATTCTATACTTGTAGTTATGTTAGGAGATAGTCAAAAACTCAGTAAAAAAAATATTATAAAAAATTATTCACTATTGTCCAGTTTAGACGTTCATAAAATAATTGTTTGTGCCTTACCATTTTCAAGAAATCATACGGCGCAAGAAAATAACTGTATTCATTTATTGAATACTTTATTATTTAATTTAACCCAGCGTCATAGTGACAAATTTGTGTTCTTTGATACAAATAAGTTTACTAACAATTTATTTTCACTGACTGGCGGCTCTTTACACCTGCCTCCTAGAATTAAAAAACGAATAGCTACTTTGCTAGCATACAATATTAATTGTTTAATAAACAAAACCATCATATCACATGGTTCTCAACTTGTTAGTAGTAATACTAATTTAGATATTGTAAATTTGACAACCTCTGAGACTTTAAACTAAGAGGGAAGACAAAAGCCAGGTCTAGTTTTAATTTAGTTCACCAAAACATACAAGGCTTGGCTGGCAAAGAACTTGAAATATTAGTTTTGCAAGATTTAAATGTGGATGTAATCTGTCTTACAGAGCATTGGTGTAAAAATTATGAATTAATGATAAGTATTGATAATTATAAGGTCGGTAGTTCGTTCTCAAGGGAGACCACTACTAGAGGGGGGTCACTCATACTCTTAAAAAATGAATTAAATTGCAAGGACCGTAAGGATATTGTGTCACTCTCAATGGAACGAACTATTGAACTAGCGAGTGCGGAGCTGGATCAGTATATTATAATATGTGTGTATAGTCCCCCAGATGCAAATTACCAACTTTTTGAACCCATTATGGAAGAAGCATTGGAGAAAGTTTGCAGATCTAACAAAAAAATAGTTGTTTGTCGAGATTTTAATATTAATATTTTAAAACAAACACAGATATCTACCCAATTTCTTAATCTCTTTGCATCTTTTAATTTATCTAATCTTTTTAATGAACCTACCAGGGTGACTCCCAGCACGGCAACTTGTTTAAATAATATTATTTGTGATTCCCACGCAATCGTAATTGATAAATGTATCTTACGTAATCTCAGTTCTGATCATAGAGGTCAAAAGGTCTCATTTCAACACAGTCATGCCTCAAGTGTTGTAGAGAATGTTTATAGGCCTGTCACAGTAAATAGGTTAGACAGATTTAGGGATACTATTTGTGATAGTGTAAATTCAACTATACCCAATATTAGCGATAGTGTTGATAAATTATATGAAGACCTTTTTGAATTAATCAAAAATCTATTTAATGAAATCTTCCCACTGAAGAAGGTTAAGATAAATCAGGCTAAATATAAATTTAATGACTGGGCTACACCAGGAATTCATAAAAGTAGGATTAAATTGTATGACTTATATAGTATAAGAGAATATTCACAAGATCCACATATTATTGAATATATAAAAAGATACTCTAAGATATTTAAACAAGTATGTGCTACAGCAAAGTCAAACCATATTCGTAGGATAGTTTTAAATTCAAATAATAAGGCAAAAGCTACATGGAACATATTAAACAAAGAAACTTGTAAAAATAAATCAAAAAGTAGCACATTCTCATTAAAAGTCGGACAGAAATTGATCACATCCAACCCAGAAGTTGCAAATGCCTTTGAGTCATTTTTTTCCAATATTGCACCTTCAACAACTAAAGACCTTGCCTCTTCTTCAGAACTTGCCGAGTCGATCCTAAAATCCAATGTCGATGAGTGCGATTCTCCACTGCACTTTAGGCATGTCAGTCCCGAAGTAATTATAAAAACCTTTCTAGATTTAAATTTAAAAAAGACTGAGGATCTATGGGGACTATCTGTGTATATTATTAAATCAATTATCAGCACAATAGCTCCTCACTTAGCAATAATTTTTAACAAGTGCATTGATGATGGACAGTTTCCAAGCCTAATGAAATTTAGTAAAGTAATACCGTTATTTAAATCCGGTGACAAAAGTGACCCCTCTAATTTTAGACCAATATCAATTCTGCCGGTCCTTAGTAAAATATTTGAAAAGGTAATATTCAATCAATTACTAGCACACTTTTCTTTAAACCATCTACTACACAAAAAACAATTTGGTTTTACTAAAGGTAGAAATACTGCTAATGCGGGAATAGCTCTCTTAAAACATATATTTGATGCCTATGACAATAGACAAGATGCTTTAGGTATCTTCTGTGATCTTTCAAAGGCTTTTGATTGTGTGAAACATAAAACTTTATTAAAAAAAATTACGACATTATGGAGCTTCAATGAATTCATTAAATTTACTTAAATTCTACCTAACAAGTAGAACGCAAAAAGTTTGCATCAATGGAATTGAGTCTTCTGGAGCACCTATGACAATGGGTGTGCCCCAGGGATCGATATTGGGACCTTTGTTGTTTTTGATTTATATAAATGACCTTCCACACTTTGTGGAAGATCTTTGTGATATAGTATTATTTTATGATGATACTTCACTTATATTCAAAATTCCAAGGGGGAAAGATACTTTTGACGATGTAAGTAATACTCTTTCACAAGTATTACATTGGTTTACCGTTAACAACCTATTACTTAACGGGAATAAAACTAAATGTGTTAAGTTTACTATGGCTAATGTCAGACAGGCCTCAACACATGTTTTGATAAAAGACAAATTGCTAAATACTATAGATTCAACAACATTTTTAGGCATAACTTTAGATTCAAAACTACAATGGGATCCTCATATCGTGGCCTTGTCAGGAAGACTTAGTTCAGCTGCTTTTGCTGTAAAAAAGATACGGCGCTTGACTGATATTGAAACGGCCAGACTAGTATAAATTTTAGTTATTTCCACAGCTTGATGTCGTACGGTATTTTACTGTTCGGCTCAGCTGCTGATATCGAATCAGTTTTTGTACTACAAAAAAGGGCCGTACGTGCTATTTATAACCTCAAACCTCGAGATTCATTAAAAGATTTTTTTAAAGAGATAAGGATATTAACGGTAGCCTCTCATTATATTTATGAAAATATTATATATGTGCGCAAAAACCTGCATCTATTTACAAAGAAAAGTGATACACATTGTTTTAACACTAGAAATAAAAATAAACTTGCTGTTCCACAATTCAGGCTTCAAAAGGTTGGTCAGTCTTTTATGGGGAAATGTATCAATTTCTTTAACAAATTACCACAACATATTGTAGAATTACCAATTAATAAATTTAAATCATTAATTAAGGATACTTTAATGACAAAGGCTTATTATAAGGTAGACGATTATTTGAATGATGTCAACGTGTGGACCAGCTCGCACAAGTAAAATTTTAATTTCTGTATCAAAATATTATTTTTAAAAGAGGCTTTGACAAAAGTGACTGAGTTTCTTGCGCTGCTTCTTCTCAGCACTAGCCCAGAATTTGTCTCGAAGCAGTGGTAGGTAAAAAACATATGTTGGGACGTGTATAAGTGCCCCCAGTGGGTCTACATGCATAAATAAATGACTTTTATGACTTTATGACTCAGACCGATCCCAAGGAGTCACTTCCGTAGGGCATACAGGAACAAATGACTAGATGCACTCGCTCACCTGCGCATACTCATACACAAATTTGCTCACACACACACACACACACACACACACACACACACACACACACACACACACACACATACACACACAAACACACACACACACACACACACACATACACACACAAACACACACACACACACACACGAACATACTTTGTTTATACTTACTCTTTATTGTTTTCTTTTTCATATTTTTAAATAGAAATATTAAGATAACCACGAGGGAAGAAGCGAGTTATTCCCACTACAAGTGTCCTTGACAACTTACCGGGAAAACTCGGCAACATATTGTAAACTGGTTAAAGGAAATAAACGAATTTTTATTTATTTATTTATCATATTAAACTACTTGTTGGATTTTATTGGTAATTTACCAACAACATCCTTATTTAGCCTTTTAATAAAATATACATTGCAACAGTTATCAGTCAGGTAAAGTAATTCAAAAAGAAAGGGTGCCAAATATCGTAGCAGCCATATAACATTTCGTAGGCGCACACTGCTGCGAATATCTACAGTGCTACGAAAATACACAGTCCATTTTAAACGCTCTACGATGGATACTACGTGCGAGCATAGTCGTGTTTTAACGGGCGCTCTATGGCCCATTCGTTCGTTGGTTCGTTGCCGACAAACGTCCATTGTGGAAGATATCAGCCACTATTTCTTTTATTCCATTTCGTGGACCAGTTATGGAATAGCCGCTTTTCTTTTATTTACGCAGCAAGATCGCGATTTCGTTTAATAGTACTGTACCATGTGGGTATAACGGTTATAGCTTCTAGCATCGTGATTATTGAGAAACAAAGTTTTGCTAAAAGTATCTTAAATATTATTTGTAGCGGTTTTACTATTATATAAATAAATAAAATGTAGTTTACTGCGAAATAAATAAAACTTTATTTTTTACAAGAACAGTCAGCAACACGTCAGGTTACCGATGTCAACTACGAAAACAGCTTTTAGTATATAGAAAGTAAAGGTGGTCTCAAGGTCAAAGTGGGGAAGTCGGATGTGCCGTTTGCACAACAATTCATTAGTAAATCTAATTAATTACTGAGAAAAAACAATGTTTTTTGCATATTATAGACCCAACAAGGGACACTTCCAAAAGTGAGGGTTTTTTTCGAATTCGTCTTCACAAATACTAAAATTAATATACCAATAACTTGACTCGACTTGGTTAACTAGTAGAGAATGCCTTAAGGCATTAAATCCGCCAATTGTACTTTCTTTTTTGGTGCAATAAAGTTTGAATAAATAAATAACCTAACTATGATCAATTTAGCAAGAATGCTCCGTTCCAAATACCAAATTTAATTTACCGATAAGTTGCCTTCCAATATTTCGAGATCCAAACGGCAGGAACTATTACAGGCATTTCCATTTCGTGTTTACAGCCAAAACAGTCTTTGTCTAGTTTCCAGGCACTGTATCCAGTTTATTGCCGTGAAATAGTTGTTCAGTTGGCAGACACAGTTGATTACAATTTGTGTTAGTTATTTAGAACCAAAGAGGCGTATGTTTGCAAAAGTTAAGATTACTTTAGTAATAAATTTCTTTAATAAAATTTGCGTAAGTTATATTTTGCATGACAAAGAATAAATACTTATGAATTGGCCCTATGTACATAAAACTGTTTGATGTATAGGAAATCATGAGAAAATGTTTAATTGTTTTTCAATATGGCGAAAAAATCATGATTAAACAAAAAAATCTTGATCAAGTGTGAGCATGGTTCTCATGAATAAAAGTTGAAGAAGAAGCTGAGAGTGAACACCAAATAGAAGAAGTTTGTGTGGTACACGCTAGTATCATTTTACAAACTTATATTTCTAGGAATAAGCTAATAATCATCTTTGTCATTAGAAAAGTAAAACCACGCAAGAAAATTGAAATCAGCTTCGTATAAATAATTACAAATTAATACTCCACATTTAAAATTATTTCCGACGTCATTTTGCAATATTTCATTCAATCTCTCTCCACTTCGAAATCATGTAGAAAACAAACTAATTTTACGTAGGTAGGAAGGTTGACTTATCGAATTAATGGGAAAATAATTAACTCGACCGATTTCATTACATAAAGTCAGAATGGAATTAAAACAAGAATGCTTTTTAAGCGAAATGTGTTCACTGTTGCCTGTTGTGTTCTATTACATTTTAGATTCTTGAAATCTGAAACTACTACAAATGGAAAAAGTGAGTACCATCGAGTACGAGTAGAATAAAGCGTGCATGGAAACCAAATATTTTGTATAGTTCTATACCTCGAAAAACTCCCTTTTAATCCTAAAAAGGTTCCGTTCCGTTAAGTGATCCCACTTATATGACTTTGTTGTCCGTATTATATTTTTATAACTGTACGCCAGTAAGCCGGCGTTCGATTTCATCAATACTTGGCGTAGCAAGCACTTGCAAAAATTCGTTGACTGACTAACGTCCTCCGTAGCTTAGTTGGTAAGAGCACTCGCCCGGATAGCGAAGGGACGTGGGTTCGAGTCCCACCGGATGACACAGTCGATTAATTTTTGTAAGTGAAATTTGATTTAATTTTGTAAAAACTTGCAAAATAATTGCTTAAGTTATAAAAATATAATAAGTTAAGCTGATTTCATCTTAACTGATGGTTAAATATTTGTAAAAATATATCCAATGGATACATGCGGGTACATTCCCCAAGTATTGATGAAATCGAACGCCGGCTTACTGGCGTAGCAAGCACTTGCAAAAATTCGTCGACTGACTAACGTCCTCCGTAGCTTAGTTGGTAAGAGCACTCGCCCGGATAGCGAAGGGACGTGGGTTCGAGTCCCACCGGATGACACAGTCGATTAATTTTTGTAAGTGAAATTTGATTTAATTTTGTAAAAACTTGCAAAATAATTGCTCAAGTTATAAAAATATAATAAGTTAAGCTGATTTAATCTTAACTGATGGTTAAATATTTGTAAAAATATTTCCATTGGATACATGCGGGTACATTCCCCAAGTATTGATGAAATCGAACGCCGGCTTACTGGCGTAGCAAGCACTTGCAAAAATTCGTCGACTGACTAACGTCCTCCGTAGCTTAGTTGGTAAGAGCACTCGCCCGGATAGCGAAGGGACGTGGGTTCGAGTCCCACCGGATGACACAGTTGATTAATTTTTGTAAGTGAAATTTGATTTAATTTTGTTGTCCGTCTGTCTTTCCGTCCGTCCGTCTAGACGGCAAAGGGTATTGACAGATCATAGACAGATAGAAGCGTCAGTCCGTCTGTCCATACCCTTTTTCTTAGACACGCGTGGAGGTATCAAGTTGAAATTATCATCAAATTAGAAATAAGCACTTTTTTAAGATATCGCTGCCTAACCATAAATGGAAACAGTTTGAGGAAACTTGCCAACTGTTGTTCTGTAAGGCAAAAGGCAACAGCGGACCACAATCAAAATTTCTTATATTTGTAGTATCGTGTGAATTTAAGTCAAATAAGTCTTAATACCATCTAGTGATCTTAATACCACACCCAAAAACTTTTTTTTTCACACACAGTATGAATAACGGAATAAATATATACAGGTAAAGAAGAGGTTGAGGGAGAGGAAGATCCACCAGAAAAAGACGACCGTACTTTTGTGGCCTTGATAGAGTAAGACAAAAATAACTCCGTAAACTAATAATTTATAACCCTTGCTTAAAATCGGCTCCGCGTAAAATGTCTCAAGACAGATAGCTAACTACTCGTAAAACATTGTAGTGCACAAGTATGTACGCAATACAGGTGCAATCTGTTCACAAATTCACTCTTAAGGCTGTCGTCCACTAGACGGGCTGGGACGGGCCGCAACGCAAAAACGCCTGCCTGTGTTTTGTTTTGTATGAAACATCGAGGATATGCGTTGCGGCCTCTCCACTTAATGTATGTACGATGTTTAAACAAAACACAGGCAGGCTAATTTTTACATTGCGATGCGACCCGCCCCGATCCGCCTTAAGGACGCCGTAATCGATGGAATCCAATTATGCGTATACATTGCTGCTAAAGTTTAAAGTTTTACATTATTATCTGGTTTTAACCAGTAATGAAAAACTAACTTTACCAAAGTAACTTGAAGTGTCAGATCTGCCATGTTTGTTTTTTATGGCGTGGGTTATTTCATTTTTTTATTCGGTTCAGCAGATAAAGTTCCAATTCTTTGTTTCTAGCATAGTGTTCACCGACGGATCTAAAAGGACGTGTACTGGAACGATTATACACGATAATGTAGTTATCACTGCAGCTCACTGTTTGTAAGTAAATAACTTATTAGGTAATGTTGTAGTGGGAACATAGTAGCAACATTTTTAATCCACGGTACCTAAGTGGGAACAGGACATTCGCCCGGGTAAGGAAGAAGCGATATCTATTTACGTTTACACACAGTTACAGATAACATACCCTAGGTAGATTTAAAAGGCACTCAAAGCATTTAAATATACATAGGTATATTCCAAGAAAATGCCCGTAACGCAATATAAATAGCTAGTAGTTGAACATAAGAGTACTTTGTGATTTTTACAATTTAAATAGCAATTCAAAAACAAAAATGTTTTAACGATACTGATTGATTTTATATGCACTCGTAATCTCCTAGAAATGCTGCAAATGAACTTATTATGCCAACAAACAAAGGAACATGTTAACTATAGTTGAAGTCCTTTAATTATTGGTTAGTCACCAATAATAACCGTTCCTTGGCACCGATGTACTATACATGCAGTGTAAATAATACATTAAAAAAACATTTTCATTATCATTTTACAGCTCCTCACAACCTAAACAATAAAAACATCCATACATCAATAATTTCGACGACCTCCGCGGTTGAGTGGCTCACACACCGGTTTTCAAGGTGTCGCCATCTCTGAGTCGGGTCAATATAGAAATCCATATTTTCTGTATTGTCTCGGATCTGGGTTTTGTGATACTAGCGTTGTTTTTGATTTCCATAATAGCTTTAGCTACCTACTTTGGCATCAGAGCAATGTATGTAATGTTGTTCAATATTTATTTATTATTTATTGTATAATGCAACACCTTTTCTCATTCCATTACTCTAGCTGCCACCGGGAAAGCGAGCACATAAAACCAGAGCTCACAGCATCGTTCGTTGTGATTGGAACTAAAAAAATGTTCGATACCAACTATGAACAATACCTTCCTATTGAGAGGATTTTGACCCATCCGAAATTCCGGGGCTGGTCGGCAGACCTGTCTCTTATTTACACCTTTGCCGCTATGACGGCTGACAAGCCTGGCAGAGTGCTACCGCTGGCGGGGGAGAAAATGTCAAACCCCGTGGATTCGAACGTAACGGTTTATAGCTGGGGTCATTGCAAGGATCAAGAGGTAAGTTTTGTTTAGTAAGAAATTTCTAAATAAATAAACTGTACTTTGTAATTGAAACAAAAAAAGTATGTGTACTTTTCATAAATCAAAATCTACGTGACGTTTAATGTTTTATAGATAATCTTCACTAGTATTATAAAGAGAAAATATTTGATTGTTTGTTTGTATTGAAAAAGCTCCGAAACTACTGGACCGATCCAAATGAAATTTGGTACAGAGATACTTTGAGACCCTGGGAAGGAAATAGGCTTTACTTTTTGTCGCGATTTAAAATCATCAGGGGGGTGAAATGGAGGATGAAAGTTTGTATGGAAAATTCAACCTTTGGCACGGGCGAAGTGACGGGAACTGCTAGTATAATTATATTATCTTTTCCTAAAATAAATGTTTTAAAGCTTTTTAACGGAAAATAACAATAGTTTGCTATCCAGTTTGACAAATAGTAATATACGCCGTTTTAAGTATAAATATATTGTATTTGATTACCGTAGGAAGTTGTGCCCCAGCCAGTCGACAACTGGCACATCGGCAAGACGACTCCTAAAAAACCTTGCGACGATTCAGCGGAGGAGGTAATTGTTTATTTAATATTAAACTAGTGATTTGAAGCGATGAAGCCCGGGCAAATATCTAATTTCTTAAACAAACTTGAGAGAAGAACCTCAGGCCTGAAACGCATAAAAAACTCGAAAACACGCGTTTCCTCTAACATAAGGCTAATGTAGATAAATTTTTCACCCCCGATCACTGCCACATGCCAAATTTCAGTAAAATTGTTAGAGCCGTGTCCGAGATTACAAATATAAATATACAAGAATTGCTTGTTTAAAGACTCTGCCTCGCGATGCGGATTGGTCTCCGGATGAACTTGGACAAGACTAAGGTCATGTTCAACGAACATATTGTCCCGGGACCGATAGCAGTCAGCGGCGAGATGCTCAAAGTTGTCCAGGAATACGTTTACCTCGGGCAAGTGTTGCAACTGGGTAAAGACAACTTCGACCGCGAAATCGCCAGAATGGTGCAGCTAGGTTAGGCAGCATTTGGGAAGTTGCGTTACATCTTCTCGCCGCCTCTACCGCAATGCCTGAAGAGCAGGGTATATAACCAGTGCGTCCGATCTGTCATGACCTACGGGGCTGAGACGTGGAACTTGACAGTCAAGCTGGCCCACCGACTGCATGTCGTTAAGCGAGCTATAGAACGGTCTAAGCTGGAGATCTCGCTAAGGGATAGAATCCGGAACGAGATCATCCGCCACAAGACGAAAGTCATAGATATCGTTCAGCGGTGCAGTAAGCTGAAGTGGCAGTGGGCTGATCATGTCTATCGCAGAACCGACGGGCGTTGGAGTATGAAGGTTCTCCAATGGAGAACACGTCTCGGGTAATGTAGTGTTGGACGCCCCCCTGCTAGGTGGACCGACGACCTGAGGAAGGTGGCCGGTGGTGGCTGGATGCGAGAAGTGGAGGACCGTGAAAGTTGGCGCCGTCTTGGAGAGGCCTATGTCCAGCAGTGAACTGCAATAGGCTGATATGATGCTTGTTTAAAGGTATAATGTATTGAGGTCAGTTCATGTAGAAAGAAGTATCCGTATACAAGCTGTTGTTTTGGTCTGCACCCCTCGACTCAGGGGTGGTTTTACAAACGATACTGATGCCGAAAAAAATGTTTAAAAAATACTTTAATTTTGCATAGAAAAACCCACAAAATCAATTTTTTATTGCGATCCTAGCTAGCGAGTCGAAAAATTACTAACCTATCGGTAGCTACGGCGTAGCTCACTAGTTACGCTGTAGTATTTTGTAGCTACGCGAAAATTTCATTCGTTGTAATAATGTTTAGACAGTAAAGAGGTTTTCTTAAAAAAAAAAAACTTTAAAATTATTTAAAAAAAAGTTTTTTTTAGAATTAGCATAACTCATACTACATCCTTCCTTGAGTCAGGGGGGCGGTAACCAAAACAACTTCCTGTATAATTTGACTAATTTTAGGTAGATACATGCTTTACTTTATAAAAAACAGGTTATATTTGAATAATTTTCAGGTTACAGAACTTTATAAAGCTACTGTGGGCCTTAATTCAAAACGTTCGCGTGGGCTACAAAAGGTATAATGATCATTGTTTATAGATTTAAATTTTAAGTATAAATCCCCAACCATCCACTGGTACTTTAATATGTATTAACGCAGTCTGGTTAACATATCAACTAAGTTAAAATTATACACGATCCCTAGTTTATATAGTAATACTCGTATAAGGTAGCTACCCTAAGAAAAAATCTTTTTCGATTTTTTTTTACCACTTTGTCGGTATAGTTGGTGCACATACACCTAATAAGCTATACATTCTGACTCACGGTTTTTTTTCTTTGTCAGGACTACAGAACCCTAAAAACTACCGAACAAAAGTTCAATTCTGTTTAGTGACACATATAGCTCTCCAGTCGTCTCCGCTTTGGTGTAGCCTAGATATAAAATGCCTTTTTTCTGGCAGGACATTGTGTCTCCCAGCGAAACTGAACTACCTAAAAGGCAGCTCTATCGCATGCAGTCCCGGTTCCAAACGGAGTCAAGAAAAAACATAGATCTACAACTGAAACTTCATAACATTCCACTACAACACAACGCAAGGGATAGAAGAGATAAACAATCAGAGGAAATCCAGAATGTTGCAACTACTAAACCTTTGAGCCGATATTTGACTTCCAGTGAGGATAAAGCTGTAAGTTGGATATCTACTTTGCTTTGTTTTAAATCATTTAGGTACTTTTTAATATGAAGAACAGCCTCCAACAATATGATCGCGTAGACCCTAAAAAAACTACTTACATGCTTAGGCATGTAAGTAGTTTTTTTGTAAGTACAAATATGGTAGATATTGTTTTTTTTGTGACCTGACCTCTCATTATTTGCTGTGTCATGTTATACGCAGAGATTGAAATAGGCAGACCTATTTTGGTTCAATGACCGCAAACATTGAAAATTTGATTTGATTTGACATTGATTGTGATATAGGTATTCTCGGGATGGCCTCACCCGCTGGTTCTCGCCTCCCTAATGCCACGGGAGCATACTTCGGCTCTGAGCTTTGCGAGGCCATATTGGCTACATTCGAAAATACTGACAATGAAGATTGAGGCCTTTGAACTGACTATCACGTCCGGTAGGTTGACAGAAAAGTATCTTTGTCAACTTTCCGTCAACAAATCATAACCACCAATCAGATAGAGTAAAAAAACAAAAATAATGAAAAACTGCATCAATCAATCTCGTCTGCGATCTCGCTAACGATACCAGCCGTTATTAAAAGTGAAACAAAAACAGGAAATAATTGGATGGGATGTATTGTTTCAAAACAATTCACAATAGCTCTTACAGACCTTCGTTCAATCCTTGTACAGCTCTGTTTATTTCTAAGAGACGTATGCTCTATAAAATAAACCATTTTTATTTATTTTATTTTATTTGGAATGGGTTTGCTCTTGACTCTACCTCTAGACTAAACTAGACGTGGCGTAGACAGAGTCTTCATTGTAGCGAGCATACCCAGAAGGTTCTGGCACTCCCACTATTGACTACATCAATGATACTAATCAACACTGTCTAGGGATATTTTGGATATAATAATGCTATGTTTTGTATATTCCTAGACAGTGTTGATGTGTGTATTTTATACAACTCAAATCGTTATCCATCTTACGTTACTTATGACCGTCTTGGTGTAGCGCTCCGGACTACAAAACCAGAGATTGTGGGTTTGAATCCCGCAAGGGTAAATGTTTGTATGATGAGCACGAGCATTTGTATCTAAGTCATAGGTGCATAAACATATATAAGAATGTCTATCCGTTATCGCTATAGCACAAGCTCACGGTTAGTTTGGGGTCAGGTAATTGGTGTGTTTGTTTAAACAATTTATTATTATTATATAGGATGGAGCTGATGATTTTCTAGAACGTCACCGCCTCCGCCGACGATCATTAGAATCAAGTGAAAATAATGACTACAAGAACTGGAGAAGAAACATGGGTAAACTGGTAAATAAAAGTTTTCATTCTATATTCATGTCCGGTATGTGTCATGGTAAGAATAAAATTCCAAGATAATTTTTATATTAAAATGTTTTAAAATGTTTATTATAAAATATGATTTTTTACAGCAAAATAAATTGACAGTGGAAACCTTCGGTTTTATAAATATGGCAGCGTGTAAAAAGATTGTTGAAGGATCCAGTAGTAGTTACAAAATCAGTAAGTATTCAAGTACAAACTTTAGGTACCTATTCAGAATACCTATTTCAAAAGTTTTTGTACAAAAAGTATTAAATATTTTGTTTTAGTTAACGGCGAAGTTACTTGTTATACGAGTGATGAACATTACATAAATGACGTGAGTTTATATAACTTTGTAGAAAAAAAACATTATTTTGTAAGAATAATACTAAAAAGTCACAAATGTTAGGAGAATATTAATCCAGTAGAAGTTTTCTGGCTCATACTCGTAACGCTTTAGAATTTTGTTATTGAGAAGGGAACTTCTCATAACATATTAGGTATCTATCTTTAAAATTTGCGTAGGAGTTTAAGCCTAAGTTAATAAAAATACAACATACATCGATGGAAGGATACTCACAGTTGTCATATTACGTCAGAAAAGTTTGTTAAATAAAACATATTAATACGGGGACTAATGCGACGGATAGTAAGAAGATAACAAATTATATACCTTTAATTTGTCTGACGTTTTGACCGACCGCGCTCACAGGCCGACCATAGAACTGTGATAACTTTACTCCGGATATGGAGTAGATTGATCATCTTTGAATTATTTAAAATGCAACGCAAAAGTTTCAATGTTATAGGTTGAGCGTGTCAATGTTATAGGAAGACTCAGGAGCCCCAGCAGTTCGCCGTGGGCAATTGGTAGCGGTGACTGTAGGCGGCGCCCAGTGTGACGGGGACCATGTGGGGATCGGCATGAAGATGAACTGTTACTGCACATGGATTGCTGATAACCTGCCGTAAGTATGAAAAGGCAACACCTATAAAATTTACCCAAAGTTAGCTTCAGAAGAAGTATTTGCAACAAACAAAAATAAAGTAAAGGTAAATAAAGTTAACCTGTATGAATTCCACTGCTAGGCAAAGGTATGTCTCGTAGTATGTCTCGTACCTCCTCATAGTTGAGGTGAGGCCTCAACTATGAGGAGGTACGAGCCATACTCCACCACGCAGGCTCAGTGCGGATTGGTGGAGGGGTGTTTGTAAGGCAAGTGACAACCCTTACTGTTAGATGTTATCAAGCCACCCTAGGGCCTCTGAACATCAACATATATTAGCCTGTTTAACGTGCCTTCCGAAGCACAGAGATGCTTGTCGTGGACGTCACTTAAATGGTCACCCATCCAATCACGACCGCGCTGTGGGTAGCATAACTTTGGTATAACCTTCTAACAAACAAAAATACTGCACTAAAAATATGTAATTCCTGTCATCTCAGTAAGTAATCTGACGTAGGTACCTACGTAATTACATCACAGTCAGGCGTCGTAAAAAAAACAAAAGGAATCCAAATTCGAATTTGTAGGTTTTTTCTCGCGTGTAGTGCACGACAGGCTAGTTAGGGCAAAGTCTGGATTTCGCAGTGACGTGACGGGATGAATCGCATCGCCGGCTCTGACTAACGTCAATTGATAGGCCCCTATTCTGGCACACACATGATAATAATAAATAATTTATTAACAATAAGAATGTAATTATTTATTATTATCAAAAAATATACCAAAATCAAAATTAATACTCGTTACATGTGTAGTGATAGTGTAGTAATGATGTGTCTCTGAGATTGTTGCTAGTCTTCAATAAAAATTTTTTTTTTCCTTGTGGCGCAGTGGCGGCAGCGCTTTGGTAGCGATACCAAGGTTAAGCAACCCACGGTGCGGTCGTGATTGGATGAGTGACCATTCTGACCATTTAAATGACGTCCATGACAAGCATCTCCGTGCTTCAGAAGCAGTTGGTAGCGGCTAATATCGTTAAGCCTAGTTAGAGGCCCTAGGGCGGCGTGATAACATCTGACAGTAAGGTTGGTCACTTGCCTAACAGACACCCCTTCATCAATCCGCACTGGGCCCGCGTGGTGGAGTATGGCTGGTACCTCCTCATAGTTGAGATGAGGCCTTTGCCCAGCGATGGGACCTTTATAGGCTAAATTTACTTTTTACTTTACTTTATTTTTTGATAAAGAATGGTAGGTACTACTGCAGGCTGGCATTGGCAGTGTCAATTCTCAACGAAAAAGTCTTCTTTCTCAATGAGGGTGTCATTGAGAAAGAATACTTTTTTTGTTGAGGACTTAGGCCCACTATGTAAGTTCGGATTAGCATAAACTATTTAATCATAAACTATCCCCAATCCGGTACTAAATTTTAAAATTGTCTTCCGCCACGTCGAACTAGTGTTAGAATAGTAGTGCAATGCACTTAACGGTACCTCTTTTTTCAAGTAATTTCTAAGTACCAGTCAGGAAGATAGAAGCGAAACGAGAGAAAAATAAATTTTAAGAGCAATGTATTGTATACCTATTTTTACCTCGCAGTATAAAATCTTAGTCAATTTAGAAAAGGTTCGTTGTTTTCCAAAGACTGAACATAATGCAATTACGCTGTCAGTGCCAATAAGAAAAATCAACAGTATTAAGTAATTTGTTGGGAGAAAAGGGAAGAAAAATTCACTTCCAGTTATACTTTTGAACACAGAACCTCGCCCCGGTTTTGCAGGGTTGGAAGTTAGAATGGGTATTGTAGCTATCTTTAAAATATTACATAAGTAATGCGGACTTATTGTGGTCCGATAAAAGGGAAACACATAGTTTGATTATGTCTTAAACGGTGTAGGCAGGTTTCCCATAAAACACTCACATAGCGATTTTTCCGACATGTTCAACAGACAGCGTCATATTTAAACTAATTTACGCAAAACCCTAACGAATGAAATAGTTACACCTTACTAATTACTCTGTTGATAAATAAAACCGCATGAAAATCCGTCCAGAAGCTTATAGCGAAAATATATACAGACAGACCCAGCGAGGGATTTTGTTATTATGTAGTAATTTACCACTTTTCTACAAAAAGGTAACGCTGGTCAATCTTATAAACTTTACCTAAGACCGGAGTTCACTAATTTACAAACAGCCGGTGAACCTCAGTAGACTGTTAATTTGACAGAACTCCTATTCCCATACAAAATATGTTAAATAATGCTAAACCGGATGATTAAAAATTTAATACGTGTTGGTGAACAAAAAATGAATTAATAAATAAACTCCTAGCCTGGAGTTTAGATGTCTTAATTGAAATCAATAATGACAAACATGCATTTTATATTAGCGATCTTATTAAGACCAAAAGTAGATTATCCCCGATTTAGACCGACAAAATAATCGGATTGACTGATTCGACAACAAAAGGAATACCTATTGATTTATTATCCAAACCGATTAGGACCAAAAGTAGATACTGCACGTTACTTTGAATCTTACGTCCGTTAGTCCCATTGGGACCCATTAGCAATGAAAGGGTTACAGAATTCAAAGTTCACAAACCCGAGTTCTTTGCACTGTTGTGTTAAGAAGTATTGTTATCCCCGAGCCCTTATTAAATATTAAATAAACGGAAAATGTTTTAACAAGTTTATAATTTAAGTTTTAGTCGAAAATAAAGAGATTTATTTTATGGAACAAGATAATGTCAAATAATTTACTTTAATTAGGTAAATCTAAAAGCAACATAGATGAAAAAATGATGTTTTCAAACGAAGGGCTAATAAAAAGTTCGTAAACAAGAAGGAAAATAAATGTACCAAGACCTACGTACATACCTACTGGTAGCGAAGAGCATACTCCTGTCTGAGGTGATGTTATTATCACAAATTTAGGATCAGATGATTGGATCTTAAGGAAATCGAGGAAATTCTTCAGATTTTATAGACATGTATATCGTTTTTGCTACAGAATCTTTAGTCATAATTTTATGGTTCTGACCAGATGACGATAATCCTTAACGCTTAGAAAAGAACCTATCACCTATCACTAAAAGTAGTTTGATAAAATAAAATAAAAAAAAAAGTATACAAACGTACTAAAAATTTTAAGAAACTTGGAAGGAAGACGGTTCTAATTTATAGTATTTATACGTGGGACCCAATACCAATGTACGTACCGTACAGCGGTAGCATGTTAGGTTAATCATGTGAACTATGAAAACAGCTTTTATTATGCAAGGAATAGAGGCGGTCTCAAGGTCAAAGTCAGGAAGCCTGTCGTTCGGCCGTGTGTACGTCTATGCTGGCACCGACTTTCTCACATGTTTCCTTCACTTGTCCATAAGTAAAGTAAAAAAGTAAAGTTAGCTTATATGGATCCCACTGCAAAGGCCTCACCTCGACTATGAGGAGGTTCGAGCCATACTTCACCACGCGGGCTCAGTGCGGATTGGTGGAGGAGTGTCTGTAAGGCAAGTGACCAACCTTACTGTCAGATTTCTCTTTTGTCCATAAATAAAGTATTTTCTACTTTTACGCGTGCTTGTTGCGTTTTATAAGCTGTTAAGGCGGTTGTTTTTTTTGTTATTAAAACAAATGAAAAAAATAGATGTAAGTACTAGGCTCAAGTACGAATGAACGAATGGTTAAAATAAGTCGCTTGCTTCGGCAATAGCACCAAAAAAGGTATTTTCAACTTTTACGCGTGCTTGTTGCGTGTGGGTAGCTCTTGTTGAGGCGGTTTTGAGTTTTTTTGTTATAAAACAAATAAAAATTTGATGTAAGTACTAGGTTCAAGTACGGAAGAACGAATGGTTAAAATAAGTCGCTTGCTTCGGCAATAGCACCCCGGCTTATCGCAGTGACGGCGTCAATTACATGTTTTGTTCGCGGCGATGCGTCTCCGGTTTACTGACTGTTATGCTTCCCTGACAACTACCGTTTTTTATTCGCTTTGTTACTACGCGCCACTTTCGAAATTGTACGCAAATTATGTGCTATGGTATAAACAAGTTCTTTTGTTATACCTTTATGAGTTGGCTATAAAAAATGTGCTGCCGTACGTAAACAAACGGAAAATATACCGCACGTCAGACTATCTGACCTACTCTAACCTTGAGACCGCATCAATTTTATACTTAATAAAAGCTGTTTTTGTAGTTTCAATGGGTAACCTGACGTGCTGCCGCGGTACATAATATTTTTTACATTTGATATGTAGTTTTTTACAGGAGATAAATAGTAAACAACTAACTGCCATCTTTACAAATGAAGAGCGGTGCCTCCTGACACAGGCTTTATCAAGCTTAAAAGAAGGCACCAGCCATTACCTTATAAGAGAAACAGTTTCAAAGGAAATAAAGAATTTATTATTATTACTATTTATAGCGCTCAGCACATTTAAACAATAGACAAAATACATTGATTTTCTTTTGATTTCCCTAGTAATGCTTCTATTTAATCCGGAGTGTTGGTATTTAATTACTTATAGATCTAGCATACCACTTAGGTAATTGTGTCTTACTTCATTTTTAAAGTTTTAAGGACTTAAAACTTTTCTTTCTGCAATTCCAAAGAAGTTTATAAAACTTGGAATTGCAGAAAGAAAAGTAACACGAAAACTTAAATAAAAAGAAGTTGTTGCAAAAGCATTTCTTTCGGAAATAGGTGTCATCTCCACGCCCGAGCCAAAATTACAAAGAGCCAAAATACATTTTCGGGCTTACAAATCGTATTTCATTTGAGCACACAGGACCGCAGGGGAATCTAAGACCATAACATAATTGGAATAAATACGACATGTTTATTCCAGGGGAGGCGCTAACATCAGCTGTTGCAAAAATTGTTGCGATTCCAGAAATAACGAGGATTCGTCGAGAAACATGTTCAGGAATAGACATAAATATTTGCTTAATTAAGTTTGAGTTTTAATTACTCTCAATACTAACAATAATATTATTTTCCTTACAAAATTTTCGGCTACGGTGGTCAATCCGTACAGAGATTAACCAAGTATGCAGAAGATATTATAGTGCACAAGTATGGGCGTAAGTAAAAAGTGCACTCTCTGTTTCCTCACTCTCATAATAAATAATAAAAATCGTTTATTTATTTAACATTTTATAGTTTCATAAGCAATTCGACATGACCGAAGAGAGATCAAGCGTAGCACCAACGACTCCAGCGTGTTTTCCCAGACATGGGGGTGTGTACACTGACAACTTTTTGCTTCCGGTGCTGTTCCGGAGTTATAAAGACAAAACCACATAAAAAAATTGACTCTAACCGGTATCAAATACCCTGGACTGCGTGTATGGCAGTTTTTAGACTACGCGGTTTTCGACAGTCTTATTTAGATTCAGCGTAGTGTAATAAGAGTTAGCCTGTTAGTCTGCTGCCCCATCTCATCAACTCATAGACTGTCTCAGTAAGCCTGTCTGAATACCGCGTGCTTAAAGAAGCCAGCGCGGCAGCGTGATCACTGTGGTGATTAATCTAATAAAGGAAACTATCAAACAAATACTTACAAAATATCTTCATCCTATGGAAAAAACTTTGTGGAATATTACTAATGGTTTGTAACCTAAACCTTCACATAGTCGATTTGGAAAGGCACTGTCAAGAATGGATTATTTTATCGTCATAAAATAAATATTTACTAAGTTGTGCTAAGCAAATCAAAAGCAAAATATGCCAATAAATAAGACTATAAAAACCCGACCTACATCACCTAGTTTTCAGCAAATAAAAACAAAGCAAACGAACCGATGTCCACCGTGGTCCTCATTACCCGTATCGCACATCATTTAGAGCCGGAGACTTTATTCCTACAATTTATAAATTATGCAAATACTCAGAGCGTGCTGTAATAAGATTGATGGCGACAATCTAATCCAGTGCAAATCCGATTTGTCTGTTTAACAGGGAATGAAAGCTTTAGCTTATAAAAAAATAAGCCCGGAGAATTCGGGTCGAGCCTCACTGTGCAGAGTGACCCGGCATGGAGCTTTAAATGGATTGCCTTAATAAAATAAAGGTAATGTAAAATTAAAGGAGAGTTCCGTAGACGACATTTGAAAAAATGATAATGACTGGATATGGGGATATGGGTAGCTATTATATTATATACTACTGCACCTTGCTATTTTTGGTGTATAGTAGTAGCACGAGTACATAATTAAATACCGTTTTTCTATTAATAAAACTTGATAAAAGCCAACGCTTTTGGCAACGTTATCCGTTTCACACACCTTATTGCAGTATACAATTAACATTAACCTTTATGGTAAGGTCACATTTCACCAACCGAAGAATCTCTGACCCCATCACTGGTATTGTTTAGCTAGGATGATAGGAGATCCTGTTTTTTGTCAGTTACGAGTGGTTCAAACTGCTTCAACTCTAAATACTGGTAACTAATTATTCGGCGATTCAGCCTAAACTAAAATTAAGTAAAAGGGCCAGCACATTAGACCAAACACTTTTGTTGCAAACTTCTGTTGATATGCCTCCGTACCTACCAGGTAACGTCAATAAATATTTAGTGTTCTGTGCTGTGAGTAACGCAAGAAATTCAAGAATTAGTTGAATAAAAAACCTGCATGTATGAAATAATTATAAACTTTAAAACCTACGTCAATCGAAAATAAACCCGTGTCCTTGAGGAAAATTAGAGACGGACACACTTGAAATAGTTGAATAAGCAACGTATACAAGATGGACAAAGTGCCCGCCAAGATTCAGATACCTATGTGCCAAATGAAAATATTTAAAAACCTTTGTCCGAAAATAGTAACTAAGCCATTACTTTTCATTTCCAATACAGTTTTATTGCTTTTCTTTAGAAAATGTGCAAATATTTCGTACCTACTATGTTTAACGACCAAGTAAAAATATTCTTGAAATTATTCAAAAACATTTATTTATCTTATTATAGTCTAGACTATCTTGAATAAAAGATAGTCTAGACTATGATAAGGTTAACTTGTTAATAACTTCGTAGTAACTTACAAACATTTTTGTAAGTTAAATTAACTCTTCCTATTCCCAAAAATATAAATTCTGAGATTCGCTGTAATATTTCAGTAGTTGTTGCGAATAAATAAATATTTTTGAATAATTTCAAGGATATTTATACTTGGTTGTTAAGGAAACATAATTTCACCCATTATTATGGAAATAACATGGGTTATTTAAAAAAAGCGTTTTTAAATTCTAGTATACAAAGTTGCTTCAAAGAGTTCAGGAAATTTAGTTAGTATTATTTTAGCACACCTAGGTATGTACGTACTTTATACTAAAATAATTTAACTAAGTTTTAATAATTAGTTATGACGTTTTGTTCTAACTATACCTTAAATAATGAACAGACCTAGGTGTTCGTACCCATACTTGAAAAGTTTTAAACATCTAAAGCCATATTTATTGTAAAACAAGCAACTAATCAAACGAAGAACATTACTACAAAACAATACTGCTCCGTACAGACAAGCGAAAACCAGACGAATCCAGTTGCGATTGCTTTTGTCTCGCTTCAAAGAGATATTAGCAATATCACTCTACAGTGTGCACCGTCTAAAATAAGGTCCTATTCCAGAACATTTTGATCTCACGATGCCACACCACTTTCTCAAATCTTTCAATATCCCAAATGATATTGAACTTTATGCGATCTACATTTAGTTGAAGATAAAAAAATATATGCGCTGCTGACAAAAAGCATTTGTAACAACACAAATAGGTAAGTATATCACCTAGGTATGAGAAAAAGGCGCGACGAAACTTCACTTTAACGCGAGAGTGTGTGGATGTGTTATTAAAACCATACTACCGACTTCTTAAGATATATCTGCCTAACTTGAGAAAACATACACACTAGCTCTAGGCAACAACCAAACTACTAAAAAAATAAGTTTACTTAATGACTATAAATTGCTGTCACAGGATATACGACTAAAACTTAGCTTGTTTTTGACTAAGCAGCAGATAAGCTGCCCAACTCGAGGCCCAGCAGTGCAATTTTCTAAAACTTTACGTCATATTTTCCCACAGATTCCGCGATTAGATTATAAATCCCTGTACGTGTTGTCAATTGACGACACGCACCGTCACGGATACTTATTTTGTTATTATGAATGTACATTGCAAAAACACATTCCTCCTTTATATCGCTTTGACCTTAGGTTTTATGTTATTTAAATATATATTAAATTATCTATCGTATTATTATTTAAGTATTAGTATGTAGTGTGGCGGGGCCCACTGTATACCAGCGCCAGGGCCTTTTAAGGGCCTGGCTTATGCTGAGTGAGGTTCTCTTGGTTTGGACATCACAGACACACAAGGGCACTGTCTGGATAGCGTTGACAGTTAGTGTTTTCTTTGTGTTGTTTTTGATTTTGTTGTTAAATTTTCGTTGCTGTCTTTGTAATTATGTATCTTTTGTTATTATGTACTGTGTTTGTTTGTGATGTCCCAAATTAATAAATGCTTCTTCCTTCTTTAAATTTGGCGTTCTGTAAACTTGATTGACAATTTTAAACTAAAGATTTTGACAGTAACATATAAGATGACGTGTGGTTAAGTCTAATATCGAGTGTGGGTCTATTTGAGTATCGAGTCAAATATCAAGTGGATCGGATGTCGTCTTACAGAATAGTACCTCTGAGCTCATACCTAAATGAGGACTAGCGTTGGAAATATATGTTCGTGGCTTATTGGCGCTTACACTTCGAATTATAAAGCCATTTGTGTGGTTAAGGAAGGATTTAAAATTGATAAATTAAATCCTTATTAAGGATTCAACAAATGCGCAACTGACTTGCAATAATCACATGAACAATAATATTGTTAATTGTTATATAACGTCGGGTTCAATCCCTGGTCGGGTCATTATAGAAATTCACATTTTTAGGGTTCCCAGGTACCCAAAGGGTAAAAACGGGACCCTATTACTAAGCAATCGCTGTCTGTCTGTCTGTCACCAGGCTGTATCTCATGAAACGTGATAGCTAGACAGATATTTTTACAGATGATGTATTTCTGTTGCTGCTATAACACCAAATACTAAAAACAGAATAAAAATAATATTTCAGGTTTTATTTCCATAAAACAAACATGATTTTTTGCTGTTATTTGCTCGACATTAATCATGGTAAAAGGTAGACGCTTGAAATGTTCACAGAATATTAATATGTATATTCACTTTAAAAATAAACTATTAAAATAAAATAAAAATTTACAGACAATTTTTTTTGTATTTATATCTAAATAAAGCATAAAGTCTACTTTTGTATTATATATATTGGTACGGAACCCTTCGTGCGCGATCCGACTCGCACTTGACCGGTTTTTTATATTGTCTTGGGTCTGGGTATTGTGATACCATCGTTGCTTTAGATTTATATTACTTAAGCTACCTACTTTGGGATCTGAGCAATGTATGTGATGTTGTCAAATATTCATTCTAATTTATTATAGTGATTATGCACATGTTCTTAGTTTTAAACTACTAGTTAAATACTTATACAAGTTCGCACCAAAACAATGGCATCGGAACAATACTGGTAAGACGGTAATAGTCCATTGTCAATTCCCAGCTACCCAATTAAACAGACGTATCTCTGAGACTTAAAAGATTAGTAGAGACAACAATAAATAGTCTGTGTTTCGAATAGGGTTGACAAATGTCAACTGAAATATTGTTGTTTTTTTTTTATTAATAGGCAGACATATGACCGCAATCTCACCTAATGGTAATTGACGATGCGACCGAAGATGAGTCTTATCTCATTAGTAACAGTTCAGAAGCCTTTTAAACACCTTATAGTACGGAGCCTGAGATCCTTCTACTCTATTTTTAATAGTTTAAAGTCGATTATATACAATTTTGGACACTAGATCCAACGTCCAGCAGGTCTGTTAGAGACAGATACTTTGTTTAGGCAGTTAGATCGCTTTAACATTAAAGCCTCTTTGTACATTAGCTCGGCAATGGCGGATGCCTTCACATTATAATATACTAACGCTACAGCCGCGCTACAGTAGTGCAAAAGTTGTGCAGTTGGCGCGCTACCGTTTATACACACATCAACACTGTCTAGAGATATACAAAACATAGTATTATTATATCCAGTGTTGATTAGTATAGTATGAAATTATCAAATGTTAAAGCGCACTTAGATGCATACAGTGTTGCTAGACCTTACTAACTAATGTACTTATATAACAACAAATCAGCAGACCTACCGCCTAACCTAAATACTTTAAAATTGCAATAGCTATGGCTTTCATGACCTTTGTATTGCTATATAATAAAAATACAGTCAAAATTGTCTTAAAACTGCAATCGTAATCGCGATAGTTTTCGAGTTAGTCGGGAAACTTGCCGAAGTTCTAAACAAGTAATTGCTTCAACTTTTTGCCAACCTTATCGGTATCCCAGTAACAGTTTCGGTAATCCGCGACCACAGCCGCCTCGCAATAATGCGGCGATTACCTCGTACCGCGTTAGCAGTACTGCACCGCTTAGGACCCAGTCATAGATTTCGCGGGATTTCGCTACACTATTAGGGCTGCCACAAAATTTTGTGGTTGTTTCTAAGACTTTGACGGCGACTATCATATTCTTAATGAGCTGTAATATACATAGAGAACGAAGTCGGTTTAAATACGATGTATGACAATAATAAGTCAGCCTATTAGATCCCACTGCTGGGAAAAGGCCTCACCTCAACTATGAGGAGGAACGAGCCATACTTCACCACGCGGGCTCAGTGCGGATTGGTGGAGGGGTGTACGTAAGGCAAGTGACAAACCTTACTGTCAGAAGTTATCAAGCCGCCCTAGGGCCTCTGACTAGGCTTAACGACTAATACCACAGATATTAGCCGGGACCAACTGCTTAACGTGCCTTCCGAAGCACGGAGATGCTTGTCATGGACGTCACTTAAATGGTCGGAATGTATGACAATGTGTGTACCTAATAGTGACTGTATCTATAGGTTTCAAAACATAATAAAAGCACTTGGCTAATGATATAAAATGAAAAACTAAGTATGGCATTACAAATTGCCTTATACAAATACCTAAGTACCTACCTAGTTGACGATAAAGAAAAAATATTTTTTTACTGCATAAAGACATATCTTATATTCAAGCAATATAAACAAGAACTTCATGGTAATTTGAATTCAAAAAATATGTAAATTTTTAAAAAGACTTTCAGCATAGATTGTTTTCATTTTAAAAATAACTTTTTCAATTCACCCAGACAGCTTGGATTATCCTAGAGATTTCATACTAGTCTAGTGTTTTCTAGAAAAGAGTTCAGTAGCAATTTGCATGTAATTGCAGTAAAGTGCAAATATAATAAGCTTGGATGCTGAAGCGCTACTCTGTAACACACTTTCCGTATTTTTGTTTTTATACATCGCGTACACTTGCATCACAGAATAAATACATATAGTGTTTTTTTATTTACCATTTTACCAAGCGTAACACAAAATTATATAAAATAGCTTACTTAAACATAACGCGACCTGAGTCGACCTGATAATTTAAAAATGTAATTACAATTTAGAATTAAAGCATATTGAGTATGCCACACCAATAGGACCTGAGTAAATGCTTGTCCAGTACCGTTACCACGAGTTTACGGCGGTTTTACTCGCTAGCGACGACGTAAAAAAAGTGTATGGAAAATTGCACAGCGCCTCTAGCGGTTACTTTGAGAACTAAAATTTTCCATACACTTTTTTTACGTCGTCGCTAGCGAGTACAACCACCGTAAACTCATGGTAACGGTACTGATCCTAATCTGGTCAAAGTAAAAAAAGTATCTGTTACATTTCATCCAAAAAGTTCTGCATTCCCACGCGGTTGACTGGTAGAGAATACCTTAAGGCATTAAGTCCGCCAATTGTACTTTCTTTTTTGGTGCAATAAAGTTTAAATAAATAAATAAAAAGTACGTTTTAAGTTGCTTGCACCGCTGGAATGAGTGATAGGGATTACTAGTCGGACTCGCAAACGGAGTGTTCCGTTAATCAAAGGTTTTTCTTACGATTGTCACTAGGCGGTCTTCGGATTTTCTCTTTACTTGTGCTGCAAAACCATTTTGCCTTTTCCGATTGTATTAATTCCCCTGGCAAAGGTTGGAAACAGGCTCGAATAGTTATTATCTTTCGGTTGCGTTGACTTTAGAGTTTTGACAGGCAGAGGAAAACAAAATGATCCTGAGGAGGTACGAAACCCAAAAATTAACACCGACCTACAGAATAGACCCTCTGAACCGTATTACTGCTGTTTCAACTAAAGCGAACTCACTTCGCTGCATCTTCGGTAGCTTAAACTAGCTTTTGTGATTTGCGTTAATTGCAGCTTGAGATAGCGAAATTAAAAGTACCTTCTGCTTATATAACAAACCAATGTACCTTCTTAAATTACAAACCACCACCCATTATCAAAATAAATATTAAACTAAATGGTGTACTTAAACTTTATACAAACCTAAATCAAAGTAATTAGTAATTATTTCATATAAACGTGTTTAAGCTTGATGTTGATATTTCGCATTTATTTAAATAACTTAGCCAGCGCATCAGACTTTACATTTTTTGTTGCAATATTATTATAACTACAAAAGCTTAACATGCTGTTTTCTGTGTACTTTTTGGCATTAACGCTTCATAGCAATGCAATGTCAAGCCGAAAAAGAAGGTTTGTATTCAATTAAACAAGTAAATACTATGTAAAATAATTGCAAAGCACAACCCTGATCCGTATAATGTTACCGTTAACATTCTGAAAATCTAATAAAAAAACAATTTTAATTGGCTTCTGCATAGCATTCGTAAACATGTTTTTATCTGTACGAAACAGAAGGGAAGGAAACTTTCTTTCGTATTTGTTGCTGTTACCTATACCGTAGTAACTATTATATAATCTGTGCCTATATGAAAGAAATAGATCTCGAAGTTGAATGTTGCGCAAGCACAGACCTTAATATATTAAAAAGAAATCATTATCAGCAAATAACCTGCCCGGCCTGAAGCAATATCTCCCTAATGCTCGTGTTGAAGGGTCTCCCAGACACAGTGGTGGATATATTTCAAGAGAGGATAGCAATGGGTACACCCATTCGGTAACGGATATTATGAAAAAGGTTAGTTTTTTTATATTGTTTCATAAGTAATGGGCTAACTCTTGATCTTTAACTTTGCCCTAGAACAAAGATAAAATCTGCGGTGGAGCGAGAGAAGTCTATTTACCCGCACCTTAAAAATTTCGGGTGCGTATGCACTCGGAAAAAACAGACGCAAGCAGGACATTCCACTCCTTGGCTGTGCGCATTAAAATGATGATGAAAAGCGCTTGGTACGATAGATGGGAATGTCAACCAAAAAAGGATGGTAACCCGCAGTCCGTCTGGTGTTCCTATTGGTTAGGTTAGGTTACTCAACATCTCGGTTTGATGGTAAAAAGGTTATTGTGTTAAACTTTTTTGATTTCATTAAAACCATTTATTGTTGAAATTGGTATTTTTACTTAAAAAACACCTGTTAATAAAATCTTATAAATAATTATACATTTTGTCTTATATTAACGACCGTCTTGGTGTAGTGGTTCGCGCCCCGGACTACAAAACCCGTTGTGGCGGATTCGAATCCCGCAAGGGGCAAATGTTTGTGTGTAGAGCACGAGCATTTGTATGTACCTAAGTCATGGATGTTTCTAAATTAATATAAGTATGTCTATTCGTTATTCTAGCCACCATAGCACAAGCACACGCTTAGTTTGGGTCTAGGTAATTGGTGTGTTTGTTGAAACAATTTATTATTATTATCTGACAGTGTCAGTGATATAGAAAATTCTACTGGTTTTTTATTCAATCGCTAAATACAATTTGCAATAGTTACGAGTATCCGCGAACCAAATCGGATTCCCTATTTATTTTCGTTTACGAAAGTCAACAAGCCAGTAGTATCGGAACGTTTGTTTATTTACTCAGACAAAACGTATTTAATTTCATCAGCTTCAGTCGTTGAGTTGCCGCAATCGGCATAATTGACTGTCGAGTTTCGGGTATCGAGATTTCGGTAGTTTCAGGTATCGGATATCTTTGTGCCACGTCACTATCTAGCACATGTACGGGCACGAGGCAAATGTTGTTTACTTTTATCTAAAGCTGTATAGCGATCAACTTTTGTATCGAATATAACTTGAATACTTGGAAATTTTCCGCCATGATAAGAAGTTAGCAACGTGCACGATACACGTGGCCTCAAGGTTTTGTTACTTTAGTTTAGTTAAGTTACCCTCTGTTTTTTCTTTAATAGCCTAAAATAAGATGATGCTTTAAGGAACAAAGAACGTAAGTTTCAAACAAAATTTTACGCGATAAAATTTTAAGTGGGCATATTGACGTATAAAAGCCCCCTTACTAATAATGATTTTGATATTGCTATACTCGTATCACTTGATTATTAAATGAGACAGCTAATTTGAAATGTTTGTCTCCACTTTGTCGTGTCACCTATTGTCATTAATTCCAAACTAGCCGCAAGTGTTATAGCAGTAGCATGTTCATTATTAGTAAAGGCCGTGATAATCATTTTAAAAGAATCTCTAAAGCTCAACAGCTTATTGAGTCAACTGACAAATAATTTTTTTCTAAAGTACAAATTCTGTCTGGCAAAAAATACCTATTGCAGTACCTACTCGTTGTTACTTGTTTATTAGGATTAAAAAAATATTGTCACAGACTATATTGTAATTTGTCGTTTGTTTCAAACCGACACGTGACATTTTTAAAACTATTTTGAAAAATATCGAGTTCGGCGTAGAACTGCAATGCATAAGAAAGTTTGGGCTTTAAAAACTTCTTTTGTTTCCTGGCAGTTTGAAAAACAGCTATCAAGAAAAAAATACCAACAGTCATTATGTGCAAAGTCAACGCCCTCGGCCTCGCGAGACGGCTCACTAGAAGTTTAAGCATTATTCCGGGGTAAGTGTAGTCGGTAATATGAAGGCCTCTTGATAATGACCGGAGTTCGCAACTCGTGTTCAATACGGGGGCCTACTACAGAACTACGAAATATATCGCTTCCGGACACGGGAACTATTATATAATCTGTGACACGGGTAGGCGAGAGAAAAGAAATTAAGGAGCAATGCAGCCGAGGAGCCGCGCGGCTATCATGGAACTGTGGGAGTGTATGGAATGGCCGCATGCGGCCTTGACGCATTTCTCGAAGAGGGTTTCATACACTCCCATAGTACCATGATAGGCACATGCGGCGAGCCGGAGTCGCAAACCGCATTGCTTGGAAGTGTACCTACCTTTAGCGGGAAAAATCGAAACGCATGGGCACCATTCTCTAAACAGAGTTTGCTTCCCCCTATTTCACCATTAGACGGTCCAATTTACTTACGTGAACCTAAACGAACTAATCATAGTCGCTCCAGAGGTTCTGTGATTGGTGCTTAGTTCGTGCAAGATAGATTAAGTAATTATTTAATCACACATGCGACATGCCCTCCACGCTCACATTACCCTTCTATCCTTTTTTTTATCTATTTTGTAAGCTCTAGTATGTCTTGCATACTAGAGCTTACATATTCCTAGATCTAGCTACAGCATTTGCTCGCACTGTCATTTGAGCACGAGTGACAAGGACGACTATAGACGAAAACATGAATATTTTTTATACAGTAGGTGCCTTGAAACTTCTGTTAACACGAAGTATTCTTACAATATACGTACACCAGCTCGTTTAAATTCACAGCATTTTTTCGTCCAGAAACTATTGTAGAAGTTTGACTAAAATATCCAACATTTTAGACGTAAAATTAAAAGTTAATTGAATTTTGCAGGTGCAAAGTTTTAAAAAACCTTACAAGAAGTTATACGGGAAATACCTTGCTTAGCTAGCTTTGGAAAGGTTCGATAGCGGAAAAATTGTTGTTGTTTTTCTGAAAGAAAGGTACGTACACAGGCGTTGTTTCCTGTGTATACTCCATCTTAAGCACTTTCTGATTTTTAGGAAACCTATATCGAAGACAATTAGAAACAACAGCGGCCGGGAAATATAATGGTAACTAAATTGTATCACATTTGCTTTTAGCGTCGACCATATCTTCCGATTTCCTAACAAGGTTTTCAGCAAACCGGATGGTATAATAAGTGCTATAAAGCCAATTACACGAACTTAAATTGTTTTTTTTTTTAAGTTTGTTAAAGGTTAGGTTCAAAATCAAATTGAATTTCGCTCACAAAAATTAATCGACTGTGTCATCCGGTGGGACTCGAACCCACGTCCCACGAAGCAAAGGGACGTGGGTTCGAGTCCACCGGATGACACAGTTGATTAATTTTTGTGAGCGAAATTCAATTTGATTTCGTAAAAACTTGCAAAATAATTGCTTAAGTTATAAAAATAATTAAAAGACTAGATTCAATTGTGTCTGAAATTTCACAAGTTTATAAAATGTAATTGGCCGATATATTGCAAATATGATGATCAGGAATTTATTCCGCACCCTTACATAATCCTCGAGATAACAATTTTACTATCTTCACGATCAAGTTAAGTTACTTCAGCACTTCAACTCCACATAAGAGTAGTTACTTAGCTGATCTTCCAAGTGGGCGGATAGCACCCATGTTCGCTTATCTTCTGGTCACGAGCGCAAGCAGCCGTAGACGTTAATCGGTGGATATTGGCCCCTGTAATGGTGTTAGTGTATAATCTAATAGTTCGGTGAAACTTGTCGGAGAATGAGTAGTTAGTTCCAAGATAGAGAACAGACTTATCAGTTTGTGTGTCAAAGTGTGCTAGTTATTGTAAATTATTTGTTAGTAATGAGTTTGTAGAAACAATACGCAGGAACTGAGAGTATGGTTAGTAGGTACGTTTGGAAACCGATTACTTAACTTGTTCGAATTCCATTTCACAGAAAACACTTACCCAACGTCTTTTTTGCTATAATAATGTATTGTTGCCAGATTTTTTGACCATCAAAACATGTTTAACATATATACGGAATATTTTGCGAAACATCGTTTAACATATGTATCATTTTGTATCATCTCGTGAGCTTATAGACGTGCTACCATTTTATAAGGAAGTAATACATTTTATTAAGATAATATTTAATTAAGAAACAGAAAAGTGAATCGAACTAAGAAAGCAATTAGTTGATCTCTAAAGCTGCTGATTCAATTTATTTTATCTGTCGTTTTGCGGGATCGGAATTGATAGTCTTCGAAGCAAACTACTTTTCGTTTTAGTTTAAATTAAATTTGTAATTACTATAGCTTTAGTTTTTAGATTCTAGACAATACAAATGCTGAATTTGCTTCGTAGAAATAAGTTTTTGGGTTAAATTGAAGGGTTTGAGAGATATTTGTTTAAAAGTTATCTCTACAAATACCTTTCCCCTTATTACAAAAACTTAGTACCAGGTTTAAGCCAAGACTAATTATTAGCCGGCCAAGCAGAAAATCGTTTTTATATTGGGTAATGTCACAGATGTGTCATTCATTTGTAATTTGTCTGCTAATACTTAGTCCTAGTTTAATCCTGGTGCTATGTTGTTTGTAATAAGGTGGCTTATGTTTAAATATCGATTTGTTTCTTTAAAAAGTGGCATGTGTGGTATACTAAAAAGTAAGCATCGTAAATTTATTCAACCTATGTAAAGTACCCATAAAAGAAGCTTATATAACAAATATATAATTGCTCACAAAATAAGCACAATAGAAAATATTAACAAAAGGACCAGCTGCTACCTTAAAAGAAATCAACAAATGCGTAGTACTGCCAATGGTATAACTTTTACGCGAACAAGAGAAGTCCATTATTGGTAACGAAGTTTTTGTGTTACAATAAGCCTTGTACTTAGTAACCATCGATATTGTGTGGATAAAGGTAAAGTAAGAAATCCGGATTAATGAAGAAACAAAAGATTAATGAAGAAACGCCTTTTGAGCTCGTGCCTATGAGAGAAAGACTAAATCTTCACCATAAAGATGCTAAGTGAAAGTGCTGATTTCAATTATTCGTGTCATTTAATGTATATAGGTACTGTGCTGGGTCTCCTACGTAGTTTCGATTGCCGCTGTTGCGACACCCGCTGTTGCGAATTTTTTTTCACTGCCTCATAGGTTCAAAAACTTATGGAATCAAAAATATTTTCACTGCCTCATGTGCTCGAATGCTTGTGAGATCGATTTATTACTTTATTAGTCACAATGTTTGTATAAAAATATTCATTTAGTAACTAAAAAAACAACACATTCGGAGTCTCAATGTGAGATCTCAATGACTCCTGCCTCTGTCACTTACTTTCTTTCAATTTTTAATGGTTCAGTGTCGTAGTTAATTATTTAGAAAAAAAAAACACAAATTAAATAATTTACGTAATTAACCTGTTGTATACTAATAAGGCTCCGTAAATTAATTAAAATATAGGGGTTTAATTATATAGGGATAAACTATTTGAAAGAGTGAACGAATGATTAAGATCCCAAAACTTAATACAGCTAAAGTAAATTACCATTAATGTCATGTCGCCACAGGTGCCGACCGCAGTAAGGTCGCGCATGAAACCAACTTGTCGAACTATACCTAGTAAGAATGGTAAAATCAGGGCTTAGGTAGCTACTACTAGTGGCCACAAAGCTAGTCACGGTTCCTTGTTTCTTTTCTATTTTAATTTATTCTTAACAGTTGTCAGGCCGGTGTACTTCTTTCTTATTATTTTCTCACTGCGTACTTTGTTTTCGTAGATCAACATTGAGTAGGTTAGGTAAATAAATACTATCATAGTACATTCAAAACTGGTGGGAAAAATAAAATACAATTATTTTGCTTTAAATTTCCGCTAAGAGACGCTAGCGCAGGCAACAAAACCACACCAACCGCAACCGCTTTGCGTACCAGTTCAGGCAAATGCAGAATGCACCGCCCTCCCTCCCTCAATACGCATGCACTACAGCTAATGCAGTTGTTAGTTACCAACACCAACGTGCAAACGTTTATTTTTCCCATCTGATAATGGATTTCCGCAAAGTAACGCCTGATTCTATTAATTACATTCAAAACTTAAAATTTTATAAACAAATTTAAACTAAAAAGTACAAAACAATATTTAAATTAACTAACTGTTCTAAGAAATTATACAAGAAACCTATTTCCAATTTATTATCTGTTATTTTTTGGAGTCGGTGCCAGAAATTCTAATTCTAATGTTTTTTTGCAAGTAAGGACAGGATTAAACTATCTCTTGGCTGCTTAGAGTAGATAGATTATCTAGCTTGGTTGGCACCGACTCCAAAAAATAACAGATATTAAATTGGAAATAGGTTTCTTGTATAATTTCGTAGAACAGTTAGTTAATTTAAATATTATTTTGTACTTTTTAGTTTAAATTTGTTTTTAAAAGTTTTAGTTTTAATTAGCACTGTAGGCAGTTTTGAAGTCGGTTTTTTTTAAATAAATTTATTTTTCTATTTTTAGTCGAAATTTAGTGTAAGGTGCAACATGGGTAGACCTAATAAACGCGCTGTTCAAATGCGACAGCGTCATTTGGAAGAAAGTAGTAACGAGAAGGAAGACCGTTTAAAGAAGAACAGGAAAAGATTTGCCAATAGCATGTTAAGAGGGAGGAGGGGGGGGAGGGGGGAGGGGGGGGAGAGAAAGAGGAGGGAGCTGCGCCTTTGACTTTGTTTTGTTAGCATCCTATACAGTACCTGACAAAACATCTGGTGTTTTAATTACTAAACTCCTAAGTTTTAAGGAGTTCCACCATCAGCTCAGCTTCACATAATGACTATCAGACGTAACAACATTAAGATACTAGTACGAAAACACTATACGTGCCTTCAAAATTTAAGGGTTTCCCTCGATTACACCAAGATCCCATCATCAGATCTCGACTGGGCCAAAATGGGACCAACTAGAGGGTATAGCCTCTAGGTAAACAATTTTTTTTTTCAAATCGGTCCACAACTGACTGAGATATGCGGTAACATAGCCACAAAAAAAAAACATACATACAACTTGCCTCAAATTGAGCAATTTGCGCAATTTGACACGTAAACGAACGTGTGCTCGATGCGTCCGCTTCGAATCTATCTCTTTTTTTAATACACTGTCATTGAGTAAATATATTTTTTATCTATAATGCTTACAAATTACATTCGTCTCACATTAATTACTTGCCATTAGCAAACTGTGAGCCAGCTGACTCAGGCACAGTAACTAGTAAAGTTTGAACAACACTCGGTGAAACTGCAATAGTGGCCAATGGCACTGTGGATTCAGAGTTAAAAAACACAGCGTTCGTTAAAAATAAAACGGGCAAGTGTGGGTTTGCATACGGATAAAGGTTCTATTTGTAAAGAAATAGTCTTAATTTATTTATCTCTTGTATAAATACATTTTCTTATGTACCTACAAATATAAAAAACCGGCCAAGTGCGAGTCGGACTCGCGCACTAAGGGTTCCGTGCCAACTTTAACTGAATTAGGATCCACTTACTTCCACTTAGCCAAAATACCACAATATTTTGTTGACAGCAAATATAACTTTGTTTTCATAGTGTTTGTATGAAGAACAAAGTTATGTTTGTGGTTGTTGAAAATGTGCTATATGTAAAAACTACTGGTTCGATCTCGTTCAAACCAGTTTTCGTTGAAAATGAAAAATTTTTACGATTTACGTAATGTTTTTTTTTTCCAAAATGTATACGTGCTTAGTGGTTGGGGGGGGGGGGGGGGGGGGGGGGAAGGGGCGCGCCCATTTTACCACTTTGGAAGCGTCTTTCTCGTTGTCATTTTAGAATCGTAAAGCAGTTAACAGGATACATCTACCTACCAAGTTACAACTGTGTAATGCTAACAGTTTCAGAATAAAGTAGCTGTGACATACGGACGAACGGACAGACAAACAGACTTGACGAACTATAAAGGTTCCGTTTTTTGCCATTCGGCTACGGAACCCTAAAAAAACAGCTTCTATTGCATAGTCTGACGTGCGCGCGTGTGTACGTACAAATATACGTGTATAAAAGGAAAGGTAAAATCGAGAAATTAGACTTGATTCAGTTTATCAATTTATCACGTTTACGATATTTCCTTTTTGGTGAATGACATCTTGAAGCTGAATAAAGGTTTAAAACGTTAAGATATGACTTCAGGCTTATACTATTATATTATTCGGTAAAAAGCTACTTTAGTCATCTATTTTTTTAAAGCCTTGTTTTTATACGTTAAACTTTTTACAGGCTTCAGGACTATCAATTCCACAACGGACCCCTAAAAACCAGGAAGTCCCGGTCACGTACCCACGCCGCTGCGGCATTTAGAGCGTCACGATCCCCGGCGTAAGCTCGTTAATCAGACTCCATGTGCCGGAGAAAACTCACACGACACTGCTTGAATCATAAAAGTTGAGAACAAAACCCCCCACTTTTATGGTTTTAACTGGATAAATTAATTCGATGTGAGTAGTAGAGTTGAACTCACTGCGCCAGTTGTGACGGCGGGGTTCCATAAAACAGCAAGCAATAGGTTGATAGTGATATTAAGATTGGCAGTAAGGTTGGTCACTTGCCTTACCACTCCACCAATCCGCACTGAGCCCGCATGGTAGCTCTTACCTGCTCATAGTTGAGGTGAGGCTTTTGCCCAGCAGTGGGATATTTATAGGCTAACTTTACTTTTACTTTTTTACATGAGTAATAAGATAAGGACCGAGTAACGCACGCTGTTAAGGAAACCACATTCAGAGCTTAGGTGGCAGCACGAATTGCTTGTAGATGCCACGCTGATAGCTCCTTTGCACTTAGGTGTTTTTCTGAAGTGGGCTACAGTAAGAAATTAGCAGTTTTTATGTATTTCTATAAAAATGATTCCAAACGCCTTTGCTGCTGCCTGCATCGATGGCTTTCTTCTGCAGTCCGCTTCGGCATATCACTGTACGTACATAACCTGGTTTTAGGTGGGCCTCTTTTGGGCGGGACAGTACTACATAGTGACGGGGCCGTATTATAAGGGTATTTAGTCTAACCCTCTTCCTTACTAATAATAGATTTGCTACTGCTTTAACTCGATAAATAAATAATAATATAATTTATTTTTTCTCTTACACAAAATTGGCCTTACAGCTAGACTATGGCTAGGAAGTTAACATAAAATAAAATGTATTCCAATTTTGTGGGAGACTGGTGCCTGAAATAGGTTTTGTAAAAAACCTGTTCTGAACTAACACTTGTACAAACATTTCAATTTAGCCGTCTCATATTAGTTTTTTCAAGTGTTTTAGCAATGTCATAATCATTTTAGTAAGGGGGCGTTTATAAGTCCGGCCTGATTCCCAGTGTCGGATATTTTTCTGCTTGCTTTTTTATAAAACTGAGGCTCTACTCCGGTAGACGATGCCCGTATTTCCAAGTCTTGCCATCTCGCTCATTCGCGTTGTCATTCTGGCGTGAGTGACAGGGATGGCTACAGTCGGAACTACAGGCATCATAGTAAGGCCTCTGGTATGGAATAATGTTTAAAAAGTAATTACGGGTATGTCGCTTGGCTGCCAATTGGTTGTCGGAAACCGAAGCAGATATAAAAATAATTTGTGGAATACATTGCGGTTGGGTATATAATGTACGAATGTTTCCAAAGAATTTGGTTAATGTTGCCAAAGAGAGCTTTTTGATGCTAAGAGGTGATTGAATAAAATGTGTTTGATCCCATCAATAGATTGCAAAAGAAAACCAAGCGATACTTATATATTGTGAAATTGGAGTTATAAGTTTATAAAAAAATCCTTTTTTAGCCAAAAGTCCAGGCTTGGGGTTTGCCAGAGGGCTATGGAGCGTAGCGTTCTGGGAATTAAGAGGACGGATCGGATCCGGAACACCATAATCCGATCCAAAACTGGTATAGCCGATGTAGGTGTGAAGACCCTTTCCTAGTTATATTAGCTAAAATACCTAGTACCTTTAATGTTGCTTAGTTAACAAAAAAGAGTTTCACATGTATCAGAACTGCACATATATATTTATTGTTAAGATAACCCACAAGACTGAAGTCAAGGTACCGGCAGAAAGACGATTGACAATCCGTAAACCACAAAAATATTTTTTCTGTACAAATAAACTGGTTAAAATTACATTTGTGATCCTGAAACCTACCTTCACAAAACTTAACTATCCAGGCGATAATAAAATAATGTTGAACCCGAAATACCACGTGGTCAATTAATTAAATGCCCCATTAAGCAATTAATTTTAAAAGGTTATGAATATTAACCGGACCAAATATTTTCCATGGCACCTGGAAATTGATGTGCATCAGCCTGTGAAATTGAGAGAACACAAATTAAGCAAATTATTGACGAGCTCGTCGATCAGACGGATGAATGGAACAAAAAGGTTTGACTTCTTGAAAAAAAACGTGATAATTATTTGCCTAACGTAGACCTTTATCCTACACAAAAAAAATGGTAAATATTATTAGCACTCATACGTTCTCGACCGTGTCGTAAAAAAAAGAAAAACTGAATGTACTTAAGTGTAAAAGTACTTAACTATCCAATGAATAGTATAAAGTTACCGTTATCTGACCGGGCGAAAATCCTGCAGTTTGTTTGCGCTAAGTCAACGCTTGAAACATACCGGAACCTACATTTTGAAACTAGTATTTGTATGTACCTAACTAAGCAACTGCGAGTTTTAAAATACTATTACAAAATCTGTGATAATACTGACAAGTCCCCAAGCAAATTTCTTGACCGTGTTCAAACCCATAATCACCAAGTCTATATGCCTAGGCACAAGATAGTACCTAGCACAGTCGGTAGTTAGGGTGGCCGCTCAATAATCCGCTGTCTGTGTTGAAACCTTATAGCGATCAACGCTGCAATTGATTGGTATTTACAATACGCAATTGTTAATCTTATATTTGCCGAGACTAAATGCCTTGGTACAAGATCATAGCACAATTAAGGTTGGCAATCAAAGTAGTGTTGCTGTTTGCACTGGCGTTGCCAATAGCGTTTAGTGCTCCAATATATCGATCAACAAAAATTAATGATCCAGCATTCTATAAAAATAAAAATATACAACTCCATTTCGATACTAGAATGTACCTAACTAAGCCACTAAGGGTGATACGTGTAAGCGATTTTCTCTTCCTATGTTTAAACCCATAATTACTGAGCCTAAATGCCTAGGCACAAGATATTTTGTATCAGAGTCGGCAGTTAGGGTGGCAGCGCATTAGCCCGCTGTTTGCGCTAGCGCCTAATGGCGCTCAGCGCTGAAATATGGTATGTTGGTTGGCATTTATAATCCGCGATTTTTCCTAAAGCTAGATTTCTTGATTTGTCAATCTCATAACTGCCGAGACAGCATAATAAAGGTTGGTTAATAAAAGTGGTATCGTTTCAGGCTGTTGTTTGCACTGGTGTTGTCAGTGGCGTTTAGCGTTGTTATAATATATCTATCGATATATATCGCTATCCATAAAAAACTAAAATATAAGATTCCATTTTGATACTAGAATTAACTAAGCTAGGTGTTTTACAAAAAATCGCGTGTTATAAATGCCAAGCGATATATTGAAACGCTGAGTGCCATTAGGATTAGATTAGTAGATTAATGTAATACGCAATTTTTTCTAAAGCTAAGTTTCTTGAATGGTCAATCTCATAACTGCCAAGGCGGCATAATTAAGGTTGGTTAATTAAAGTGATAGCGCATCAAGCTGCTTTTTGCACTGGTGTTGCCAGTGGCGTTAAGCGTTGTTATAATATATATACACGATGTTACCTTGCAACCTTGCCATATTTACAGAGGTAACTATATTACGGACACTGAACACAAATCATTAAAAAAAGTGACTTAAATTTTGATTTTTAATCTTGATTATTTAATTTTATCGACAATCTGTAACGTCACACCATTAACTATCGTAGCGCATACACATCACTGTTGGCTGTTCATCGGCACAAAAGAGCTGCGGCGATTGCGCTCTCTTTCTAACATCAAAACGCCGCCCGCGCCGGCCGGGCTCGCGCGAGGCCCGCTGTCACTCCTTCGCTCACTTCAGTCGAACTCGCATAGCTTGCGGACACGTACGTGATTATGCTCGCTCGCTCCGTGTGATCGCGTGCCGTGTTAAAATGACCGAAGCTTATTCAAATAACGAATCGGTGATTTTAGAGTGAGGTGAAACTACTGGTATACGCAGAGGAGATTGAGTGTGTAAACGTGTTACGCGAAAGCATTGTTTCAGCTTTCGAAACAGTGAGACAAAACGTTTATGTGTTGCGAAAACTAAAGTGAAATTCGCTTCGCCATTCTAGACTGTGCCTTCATCAGAACGAAGGACACTTCGAACACTTGCTTCGCAGTACGTAAACTTTGTAAGTAGCAACTTGTAAATAACTAATTAATTGTAAATAAGATGATTTCAGCTTTTTAACTACGCCTAAAATAACTAATTTATTAATTTGAAAAATGTGGAACAATGTTATGAATTATGATGCTATGAATTGAAACCATTATTATTATAAGGTATTTTGACGGTCCTAAGCCCGTAAAGTAGGAAGGAAAATCTGAAATCAATTCATCTGGGCGCGGCGCGGGCGGCTTGGCCACGCCCACTTGGTTTATTCCTATTGCGACTTTTGCACGTGCGAGAAAAAAAAAATCTATGTGTACTGCAAAACCAAATTTTATTAAAACTTATTGAGCTTTATTTATGGGAGTCTCTTGTTTATCTAAAGTAATAGGTACTGTTCCCTTCTTTTATCTCTGTGAATCTGTGAGGATGCAAAGTAACACCGTGTATATATCCCACTTTCCATAAAAAGCAAAAATATAAGACTCCATTTTGATCCTAGAATGTACCTAACTAAACAACTAAGAGTACATGATACGTAAGCGATGTTCACTTCCGCGTTTAAACCCATAATTACAAAGACTTAATACCTACACAAGATAGTTTGTAGCAAGTCGGCAGTTAGGGTGGCAGCGCATTAGCCCGCTGTTTGCGCTGGCGTCTAATGGTGCTCAGCGCTGCAATATATTGTCTTATTATAGGTTCCTTGATTGGTTACTCTCATAATTTCCGAGACAGCTCAATTAAGGTTGGCAATTAAAGTGGTAGCGCATCAGATTGCTGTTTGTACTGGTGTTGGCAGTAGCATTTAACGATATAATATATCAATCGGATTTATCCCGCTTTTCATAAAAAATTGAAATATACAACTCAATTTTAATACTAGAATTCAAATTAAAATTGAAATTCAAAATGTATTTATTTCAGACTACATGGGTCCATGGGTTAGTACAAATAGCTTATAAAATAGGGGTTAGTTAATATAATTTAATAATTTTAATTTAATTTTAAGAATCTCATTATTGTACCATGTACCTAAGTGGCACTCCGTGCGGACGCGACCCGGGAATGGTACTAGTGGCGACTTCGGTCATCGTTCGCATGAAGTGCCTCAATATAGCATGCGGATCATCTGCCACAGTCCTCAGGATGCTGTTGTCACTTCTCCGCATTCGACTTATCAGTGACGCCACCTTCTTTCAAATGAGAGCCTGAAAACCATCAGTATTTGACTGTGCAAACATTTCAGACGCACTGCAGAAGCGAGGAAGTCCCAACATCATCCTGAAAATATCATTATATTGGATACGGAGAGTGTTTAGCGACCTTTTAGTACAACAGAATGTACCTAACTAAGCAACAAAGTGTAAATGATACGTGTAAGCGATTTTCTCTCCCGTGTTTAAGCCCATAATTACCAAGCCTAGATGCCTAGGCACAAGATAGTTTGTAGCAGAGTCGGCAGTTAGCCGGTAGTTAGAATTGCAGCGCATTAGCCAGCTGTTTGCGTTACCCTCTAATGATGCTCAGCGCTGCAATATATTGGTTGGCATTTATAATCCGCGATTTTTTCTAAAGCTAGGTTTCTTGATTGGTCAATCTCACAACAGCCGAGAGAGCATAATTAAGGTTGGCAATTAAAGTGGTAGCGCATCAGACTGCTCTTTGCACTGGTGTTGCCAATAGCATTAAGCGCTGTAATATATCGTTCGGATTTATCCCGCTATACATTAAAAAAAATACAAATTTATTTTGATACTAGAATGTACCTAACTAAGCAACTAAGGTTGATACGTGTAAGCGATTTCTCTTCCATGTTTAAACCCATAATTACCAAGCCTAAATGCCTAGGCACAAGATAGTTTGTAGCAGGTCGGCAGTTAGGGTGGCAGCGCATTAGCCCGCTGTTTGCGCTACCGCCTAATGGCGCTCAGCGCTGCAATATATCGCCCGGCTTTTATTGCGCGCTGAGATTATTTAAACGGCCGGAGGGGAGGCTATAATTTGCCGAGAGTACACTCCGGCTTCTTGGAACAAACACTCCTTCCCTAACGAGATGCTCCATAACTTTAATCTCGGATACAGATAGCGATGCAGCTACGTGGACATCCAGATTTGTTGGGCGGCGATGTTATAAAGTGCTGCTTGTTGATTTGCGATTCGATACAGTTTTATTGTTCGGAGAGTTTCTTATTTGTCTTATAAGAAGCTGAATTGACTTTAAAAGAATACACTTAACGGAGTAACAGACACATACCTACTTATTTGAAGGCACCGTTGACTTTCCAGGCAAACATTTTTTGGCCAGTGTTACCTATGCTATTTTGTATTTCTTCAATTGTTAACTTTGTGTTAAAGTACATAGTTACGTAACTTATTATTATAAACTTTTTATATAGGAATTTAACTACCAATACCTATATTGAGTTAACTTATAGAACAGAACTCAAAGAGCGGTCCCCCGACGTGTAAACATTCGTTTAAAAAATTATATACCTACGTACTTACGTAAGGTCAAAATTTCAGTTGTATTTTTTGTTTTTTATAGGATTTCCATTTTAACCAACTGTATTGTATCTAGCTATAATTCCATAGTTATTAAACCTTGTTTTAGGATTTTCATGTGCATCTATTATTTTGTGTCGGGGGTTTTTTAAATTTTTAATTTATTTTTTATTTCATGCTTTTTGTAGGGGATTTCTTATTTTTTTTATTTCATTTCAATTATATTCGTGCGTTTTAAGATTCTAAGTGATTTGATGTTTCATCAGGTTTTTTAATCAATAATAAATTATTATAATTATTATAAAATACTTAGTTAAGGAAAAGTAAGTGGGAAACGTTTATTAAAATGTTTTCTTTTTGCGCTTAAAGTATTGTAGGTAATATTAGTTCAAAAATATTAAAGGAAATATATATAGCTGAAATAGTCCAGCAGTGGACAAACACTGGCTGATGATGATTATGATAACATAGGTACTTTTATTCCAATAGTCAAGCTCTTTCATTTGAAACCCATATTGAAGAAGTTGTGAAATAAAATGCAATTCGCAATTTTGTGATAGCGCCCATCTTGGATTTGAAATTTAGCCTAGTGTATTATAGTATTCTACTAGACAGCCGTTTCATTGGATACCCATATTGAGGAAGTTTAAAAAAAATATCTAATGCGCCATTTTGTTACGGTGGCCATCTTGGATTTGAAATTTGTCATAGTGTATAGTATTTTACTAGTCAAGCCCTTTCATTTGATACCCATATTAAGGGAATTAAAAAAAAAGTAATCCGCCATTTTGTTACGGCGGCCATCTTGGACCGAATTTCATCTATCATAGCTAAGAACACTCCCGACATTCAAACAAAAAAACAATCAAAATCAGTTCGGGAGCTACGATGCCACAGACAGACACGCACACACACAGAGACACGTCAAACTTATAACACCCCGTCGTTTTTGCGTCGGGGGTTAAAAATCACATTCGCAATAAAGAGAAAATAAATGAAAAGATTTAACACAATAACGATTAATATTTATTTGCACTAAACAATAAATTCACAATGAACTTAATTTTCTGGTACACAATGTCAAAAACAAACTTAATTGTAAATGGAATGTACTTTCTGGCATATCGACGCCGATTTTTTTTTCTAAATGCACATTGTTAGTAATATTTATGGATAGATGATGCATATATGTACAAAAAATATCAAGTTACATGTTACCCTAAGGCGTTACTATACCGAGATAATTGAAGGTAAAGATCGAAATATTTTATTTGAAACCAACGTTTTCTACCGCATTGAAAGATACCATATTCTACAGTAGTCAACTGGTAGGCTACATAATTCCTTGGTAAGCTACGGTCGATTTACAACTCTAGCAATAATATTTAAAGTCACGGCCAAATTACCCCAAGACTTCCACAGAACAGCCAAATATTAAATTCCGCCGGTTTTAAGTCGACTACTGCAGTTCCTTAATAGCTCTCTGCTATTATAAGACGATGCTTTGATTAATTATACCCTAGGATATACCTAGCACGCCAAATAAAAGAAAAGTCTAAATATGGTACAAGTTTCAACTGTCATTTTTGTGTTCAAGTGATAGTTTGTAATCTATTACTGCTCAACAATAGACGCTCATTTATAAAATTAAAAAAAATATCGAGTAATGAGTCGCGTCGTGCAGATAGATGCAAGGTTCACCAAATCGCTTGAACTTTTTATCAAAAATTTAGAATGGGTTTGCTCTGAACTCTAGACTAAAGTAGACATGGCGAAGACAGATTCGATTGTGAAGCGGGGTGAGCAGAAGGATCTGCAATAAAAAATATGCAGCTTGTATGCAATATCTGCAAATATAGTTTATCGAAGAGACGATAGCACAATAATTCAAGAAGCATTTTATCGTGTTCACAAACTATGAGCGCTAGCAAAGATTTAGTATCTACAATAGCGTGTCTGCATTAGTGGAAATTGCATTTTATAGCTTTGATATTTATATACAGGGTTAATCTGAAATCCTGTTAGCTTGGGATTGAATGAAGAGGTTATCTGTATTAACCTTCAGTTTCTTTTTCAGTCAAAAGCACATCAATTTACCCATATCTGTTAAATTATCTGATAATTTCACAAATTCACACGTCTACGTAGATTTGGCAATCTAAAATATTGCTATCTTAGTAAAATTATTTTTATGTACTTAGGAAAAATTTGTTGTTATCAAACGTCGGCAAAATGACTCGAATGAAATTATCCCACTAATATTATAAATGCGAAAGTTTGTGAGTGTGTATGTTTGTTACTTCTTCACGCAAAAACTACCAAACGGATATGGATGAAATTTGGCACAGAGATAGATTATAGTCTGACTAATATTATAAATGCAAAAGTTTGTGAGTGTGTGAGTGTGTATGTTTGTTACTTCTTCACGCAAAAACTACTAAACGGATATGGATGAAATTTGGCACAGAGATAGATTATAGTCTGAAATAACATATAGGCTACTTTTTATCCCGGAAAAAAACACAGTTCCTGTAGGATACAGAAATAGTAGTTTACGCGGGCGAAGTCGCGGGCAACAGCTAGTGTAATCATATTAATGAACTGAGTACACGTATCTCAGACGTAGTAGAGATTGCAATATCCGTCGTCTTGACTAATATTCCTTTGACGCTATCCTCTAGTCTAGTCCTTTCAAGAACACTTCATAGAATGTAACGAACAGCTCCTAGTTTCATATACGACATGTGTTCAACTTACTTATGTCATTCTGCATGCAAATTCGTAATGTAATCTACTGAAAAAATATGTATTACGTTTTGCAGGTTAACCCGCTTATTAATGCTTATTTATTTTTACGTATTTAAGATGCTTAAGATCTTTCAAACGATACCCATATTATAATAATTAGAAGGCTTTTTTAATTTTAGACCTACATAGTTGACATTAACTATTGTTGTTATGACAATTTTTAACGGTTATGGTATCCTATATAACCCGGGATGGTTTAAGGATTTTAAAGATACCTACTACACACATCTAAATCAGGCGTTCAAATGTTATGGCGGAAATAAAAAACCGTACAGACAAACATGAACTCTAAAAATATTACACTTCGTTTTTAAGGCAGTCGTGTAAACACTCGGTTTTTTAGAAAATAAGACTTAGGTATGGCCGTATCTTGCGGTAATTGGTAATTGCGATAACTTACAAAAAACCTAAAGCAAACATTTTTTACAGCTTCAAACCACAAACATAAGTATTTGATGCTAATTTCAAGTTGATATCGTCGGCGGCGTCGGTAGCGTAGTGGCTAAAAGAGTTGCCTCTCATGCGGGAGGTTCCGGTTCGATCCTACGTGCCGCCGCGCCATCGTGAAAACATCGTGAGTAAACCTGCACATTCAGGCGACTGAATGTGTAACCATGATCCAAACCGGGTCAGGTTCCCCTGTTAACAGGGTAACGGAGGTCATATGGCAGTTGCTCCACTGTAATTACCTGATCTGCTACATCCTGGATCATGGTCAACGGACCCTGGGCACTCGCGTGCAAGTGCAAAACCGGGATAATGCTAGGAAGATGATTTATTGTTATAGCGGCAACAAAAATACATCATCTGTGGAAAATTACAATTGTCTAGCTATTACAGATGGTGATGGTGACAGACAGACAGACAGTGGAGGCATAGCACTCGTAATAGGATCCCTTAGTGACAGACAGACGGACAACAAAGTGATTCTATAGTTCCTTTTTTTGGGTCGCCCTAAAAAGTAATTCAACTACCTCATTACGTTCTTGTTTACTACAATATTTTGATTTGTTTGTGTACCCTATTGATACTACGCCGCGCACACTCACACGCATACCTGCCTTATTTGTTTAAAACGTACCGTGAGAACCCCGGAGATCGAGTCGACATCGAGACGTTCCCTATGACACATGTTCTAGACAGACCAGAGTGCTTCGCCGCGTGTGTATCCTGTGAAGCTCCTTACTGACATTTCCAGTGATTGTGGCCTGTGAAGTGATACCTGAACCTCGAAAGCTGATGTGGCAAGTACCTAGCTATAAGTGCTCAGACCTGACTAATTTTCCACCTATCATTGTCACCCTCCACTGTAATCCACTGCCTAAACTCTCAAACATTTTGGTAGCAGAGCGTAGTTTTTTATTAGGACCCCTTATTAGTAACGTAATTTGTTTAATTGAGAGTTATTTATTTGCTACTTTTCTTTGTAATTTAAACAAAACGTCTCGTCATATACCTAACCTATTTACAGTAAATTCCTTAATAACATTCGAGTACAACCCCTTTAACATAAGTGTCGATTAAATCGATTAGCGTGTTAATTACCTACCCTTTGAGTGCAAGTGAGGTGCGCGAGCGCTTTGTTTCCCTATTGATCACGCCATTACCGCGTGACCGCGTGCGAGTTGTTTACGAGTTACGTTTGCCATACCCGGTGCATCTGCCTGCGCCGTCCCTTACTATTTGTTCCTTTACGCATCCTATTGAAAACTTATGTGAGTTTAATTTACCTACCTTGTTTTTTGCGATTTAAAGTAAATAAAATGTCGGATACTGAAACCGGCAACGAGACCGTAAGGGCCGTACTTTACACGGATACAGCTGAATACCGTGAAGCTATAGGTGAACTCCGTTATATTAGTGACTGGGTTGATGATTCCCACCGAGTTCTTGAGACCTTTTCCTCCAATCGTATGCGAGCGCGTCTTTCCGACCTGCCACTTATGTGCGATAAGTTTTCTGCCGCTTGTTCCAAGCTGTTAGGTAATCTTGATCCTGCGATTTATGAACAAGAATATGTACAAGTTAAGAACGAGATGCGCGTAGTAAGGGACAAAGAAGACGACTTAAAAATTAAGTTAGACGAAATACGACCTCACCAATTTGAGACGTCCCGTACTAGCACCCTCTTCAAGGAGAATAAATCTCTGGCTATTGATAACCCGGCTAGTAAATTGCCTGACCTACCTATACCTAAGTTTGATGGCCGCCCCGATAGTTGGATCAGTTTTATAGACCAGTTTGATAGCGTGGTGGACAACCAGCCTATCCTTACCCCGACTTTGAAGGTACACTATTTAGTGGGAGCCTTATCGGATGAACCTCGTCGATTGATACAACACCTCAAGATTGAGGCGGGCAATTACCCCGTGGCCCGTGACCTCCTAAAACGTAGGTACCATAACCTTCGTGTTTTAGCGGATACCCACATAGCTCAAATAATGATGCTCCCTATTATAACGCCTAAACTTTCAGGGTTACGTGTGTCGTTCCTGAACCCCCTGCTTTCGACTTATCGATGCTTAGAGAGATTGGAACTTCCTGTTAAGCATTGGTCTTACCTATTAGTTCACTTATGCCTTGCTAAACTGCCTTCAGAGTTAAAATCGAGATTTGAACGTCGTTATGGCGATAATCATAATCACCTCCCTACTTTTGATCATCTTATTACCTTTCTTGAGGATGAATGTAGGCACCACGACAATGTAGGTAGTGATTCTGTCGTTGCCTAAACCTAACGCGCGTTCCCCACCTCCTGCGAGAGCCTTTGTTACCTTTGCGACGACATCTAAATGTCACCTTTGTAATAGTACTTCGCATTACTTACGCGAGTGTCCCGATTTTATTCGCCTTCCTACACGTCAACGTGTTACCTTTGTAAAAGAAGCCCGACTGTGCTATCGATGCCTGGATAAACACTCCATATCCCAATGCACGCGAAATTATCGCTGTCGCACGTGCCGCTGTTCCAGTCATCACACGTCACTGTGTTATAATGACTCCTCTCCTGTGAATTACGATCGCGAGCGCTCATACCGTGACGTAACGGCCTTAGCTTCTAACCAACCGCGGCAATCTCCACAAAGTCACTTAACAAACCGTGTGTCACCCCCACGTACTGAATGGCACCGTGTTCGTACCCCGCCCCCTCGTGATTCCTGTAGAGCATCACCTCCCCGTTCGGGTGGGCGATCCCCACTTGCATCCAACGGTAACCGTACTTATAATGCCCCTCTAGGTCAAAGAACCCAGGATGAACGTGCATTTCATCGTAAGTACATTGAGGCCCCACAATTCTGACTAGATTGCCCCCCTTCCATACCCGCTTTTACATCTTTACCTCGCAATTCTCTCGTTCTTGTACCTACGGCCTTGATTCATGTTAAAACCTCGTCCTGGATATTATGTGGAAGCGCGTGCCTTATGTGACACTGGTGCTCAGGGGTGCCTTCTTACTACTGAGCTTGTTGTTGACCACATGAACTTACCTATCATTCCTTCTCCAGTTCCTGTTCGTGGAATAGGTAATGTTCAAGCAATTAATTCCCCGGGCATTGTATCCTTTTCATTTAAGCCAGTTAATTCTGTCTTTCCGGAAATCTCTACCAGCGCAATAGTTGTTGATGTGATTGCTGGTACCTGTACTAAGCACCTTCCTCTTGCTGACCCTTTATTTTACAAACCTGGTACTATAAGTGTACTTCTTGGAGCTGACGTCATTGGTCGCCTTTTAAGGTCCGAGTTGTTTGTGTCCCCTGATGGCCTTACTGCTATCTCGACGATATTTGGTTATGTCCTGTGTGGTCCTGTTTATGGAGGATTTACTGATTTGGAACCCCCCATGACTGGAGTCTCGCTGTCCCAAATAGTTGAAAAATTCTGGAAAATCGAAGAGGCCCGCCAATCTTCAGTTGTGAACCCCTTGGATATAGAGTGTGAAACCCTTTTTAAAGCAACTACCACTCGTGAAAGCAATGGTCGATTTATGGTTAGACTCCCTTTTCTTCATGATCGTCCACCTCTCGGTGATTCTAAAACCAATGCCTTACGGCGATTCCATAATCTTGAGAAACGTTTGCAAGCCAATCCTAATTTTCGAGAGAAATATATTTCCTTTATGCGTGAGTACCTTGACCTAAACCATATATCCCTTTCTTCATATGACTCGACCCGGGAACATTATTTTATCCCTCATCATGGAATTTTTAAGTCCATTAGCGACAAAATACGTGTTGTGTTCGATGGTAGTAGTCCTACGTCCTCTAAAGTGTCCCTGAATCAATGTTTACATACAGGCCCTAAGCTTCAGCGAGATATTTCTCACATCCTCCTAAATTTCCGCAGGCACGAGGTAGTGTTTGTAACAGATATTCGTATGATGTTTTGTATGACTTGGGTACATCCTGATGATAGAAGGTACCAACTTGTGCTTTGGCGTGAGGATCCCTCTCAGCCACTTCTTGCCTATGAACTTAATACCAATACCTATGGTCTTCGTTCCAGTCCATTCATTGCAATTCGTGCCCTTCTTGAGCTCGCTGAACAAGAGAGACTTACCTTCCCTCGAGCTGCTGAAGTCCTTGAGAGAGATATTTATGTCGACGATTGTCTTACTGGTGCTGATACTATTGCGTCTGCCCGGGCTTTGAAAACTGAGCTTATAGGAATAATGGCCCCTGGTGGTTATGAACTCCGTAAGTGGATTAGTAACAGGCCCGAGCTCCTAGATGATATGCCCCCGGATCATATGCAACTTCCTCATTCATTCTCAGACCCAGATAATCCTCAGACTGTCGCTATTTTAGGTGTGCAATACCATCCTGTGAGTGACTCATTTACCTACAATTATACCTGTGATACCCGTGATACAGTTATTACAAAACGCAAAGTTTTATCTTTGACTGCCCGTATGTATGACCCTTGTGGCTGGATATCTCCCGTCGTATTTAAGGCTAAGGAATTTATTCAACGCTTATGGATGTCAGGCTTATCCTGGAATGATCCTTAGATGAACCCCTGTCTTTAGAGTGGACTGCATTTGTTCAGGACCTAGCGAAGGTTAGTGAAGTGGCCATTCCGCGACATATTCTTCCCAGAGGTTCCTCTTCCTTATCCCTGCATGGGTTTAGTGATGCTTCTGAATTGGGATATGCTGCCGCTGTTTATTTACGTGCGGAACTTCCGTCTGGTGTTTGCTCCGTCCATCTTGTTATGGCTAAATCTAAAGTTGCCCCTGTTCGGACCCGTTTAACAATTCCCAAGTTGGAATTGTTGGGAGCTACCCTCCTCTCTAAATTACTTCATCACGTCGCTCTTTGTCTGCAAAGGTCGTCTGTGTTGACTTCAATCCATAGTTGGATGGATAGTAAAATCGTGTTGTGTTGGTTAAAAACCACTCCTTTACCTCCTTCAGACTTTTGAGGCTAATCGTGTCTCCCAGATTAATAATATTCCTACATCTAGTGAATGGAGGCACGTCCCAGGCTACATGAACCCTAGTGACTGTGCATCGAGAGGTATGTCAGTCACCCGACTGATCGACCACTCCCTTTGGTTTTCACCTTTGTGGTTGACGCAGTCTCCTGACAACTGGCCCGGTATTTCAGAACCTAACCCAAGTAGTGATCTTCCTGGACTACGTTGTTTAGTAGTCTCTGCCGATGTTCCTACCCCGGATCCCTCATTCTTATTAGAGCGGTATAGTTCTTTCAACAAGCTAATAAACGTGACTTGTTACCTAAGGCGGTTTTTATTTCCTAAATCTTACTCGTCCTACCTGAGCCCTGAGGAACGGAGAGATTCCCTTTTGTTTTTAGTGAAAATCGTTCAATTTACTTCCTTTTCTGATGAACTTGATCGCTTACGGCGTGGCGATCCTATCACTAACTCCCTTAGAAAGTTGAATTTATTTCTAGATGACAGAGGCCTGATTCGAGTTGGAGGTCGATTACGAAACTTCGATCTATCCTTTGATGCGCGCCATCCCCTTCTTCTGCCTAATAATGGTAATTTCGTGAACATCCTTATTTCACATTACCATCGCGAGAATGCACATGCAGGTGTTAATGCAATTCTTGCCATGTTAAATAGAGAGTTTTGGATCTTGTCGGCACGCAGAGCTATTCAGCATGTGATTTTTAAATGCCTTCCCTGTTATCGTCTCAAAGCGGCTGTATCTCAACCCTTCATGGGTGACCTACCTAAAGACCGCGTCACGGCTGCTAGACCGTTTGACGGTGTAGGTACCGATTTTGCAGGACCCTTTTTACCAAAGTCCAGGCCTATAGGAACAAAAGGTTAGTGAAAAGTTACCTGTGTGTATTTGTCTGCCTTTCTACTAAAGCCGTTCACCTTGAGGTTGTGTCGGACCTAACTACTGAAGCCTTCATTGCGGCCTTTTCCCGATTCGTGTCGCGTCGTGGTGTACCTCGCCTAATCCGATCCGATTGCGGTCGAAATTACATCGGTGCCAACAATTACCTTAAAGAGTTAGAGTTTTTCCTGTCTCAAAACCAGGCGGCTATTGGTTCTGAACTTTCAAAGCGGAACATATTCTGTGTTTTCGATCCTCCTGTTTGCCCTCATTGGGGAGGTCTTTTTGAAGCTGCGGTTAAATCGGCGAAATCGCACCTAAAACGAGTAGTAGGCGATACCCCCCTTACGTTTGAAGAGCTGACCACTGTTTTTGCTAAAATTGAAGCAGTTTTAAATTCACGCCCATTGTGCCCACTTTCTCCGAACCCTAATGATGTCAAAGTGTTAACTCCCGGCCATTTCTTAATTGGACAACCCTTAACTACACTTCCAGAGTACCCTTATAAAGACGTAAAATTGCATCGCCTTGCACGGTTTCAGCTAATCCAACAAATTACCCAGCACTTTTGGTCTCGCTGGCATTTAGAATACCTAAATACATTACAAATTAGAAATAAATGGACCTCTCCTTGTGATCCTCCTAAAGTGGGTGAGCTAGTACTCATAAAAGATGACAACCTTCCCCCTTTACAGTGGCGTCGTGGACGCATTATTAATTTATACCCTGGCCAAGACCAAGTTGTTCGTGTGGTAGATGTTAAAACTCCTACCGGTAGCCTAAAGAGATCTTTGACGAAATTAGTTCGTCTTCCTGTCCAGTGAACTTCCTTTCCCTTGGCTTCCTAACCTTCTCGTAAACACTTGACGTGTTTAGGGCGGGCGATATGTTTACTACAATATTTTGATTTGTTTGTACCCTATTGATACTACGCCGCGCACACTCACACGCATACCTGCCTTATTTTTATTTGTTTAAAACGTACCGTGAGAACCCCGGAGATCGAGTCGACATCGAGACGTTCCCTATGACACATGTACTAGACAGACCAGAGTGCTTCGCCGCGTGTGTATCCTGTGAAGCTCCTTACAGACATTTCTAGTGATTGTGGCCTGTGAAGTGATACCTGAACCTCGAAAGCTGATGTGGCAAGTACCTAGCTATAAGTGCTCAGACCTGACTAATTTTCCACCTATCATTGTCGCCCTCCACGTGTAATCCACTGCCTAAACTCTCAAACAGTTCTCTAGTGTCGATTATTTACTTATTCTGGTTCTGTCTATTCAATAGCCATTTAAATCCACCGCTAAATACCCTGGAAATAGGGTGAACCCTCTATCGTCTTACCTCCGTTTCATTTCAAAACTCATTACACTCAGTCATTTTGTTGGTTCCGAACAAAAAATAGTCCTTTCCCGCTATTTAATTAGAGTCCATAACAGAAAAGTCGAAACGTAACAATAATAAAACAAACATTTTGGATGATAAAAATGTAAATTGGCGAAAGCAAAGCGGTCCGGCTCTTCATTCTGGAAAACATCGGCTTGAGTCTTATTGTTACGTCTATCCTGCTCATTTATGAATTGGGCATCCAAAGTGGAAGAGAGACAAAAATAACCAGCACAAAAATGTCTAAATAAAACCTCCTGGGCACAGGAGACCGTGCAGAGTAAATCTTTACATAATTTAGCGCAAAAACGCTTATCTCAACGCAATAAATTCGCGCCATAAATATTTTATATTTAAATACAAATTGGTGTGCACGGAATGTTTTCAAATCTGCCTCGATAATGTGGGAATGAAATGGGTTTTGCCAGTTTTCCCTATATTTTATGTGCTTTTTGGAAGCAGTGGATAAAACAATAAGGCGCTCTTAGGTGCATCTGTATGCTAAAATATTAAATGCTATTACCATTAGTAGTATTAGTAACTGTTAAAATGTGAACTCTTTAGAATTTAATCTTTAGAATTTGGTTTTATTTATGTTCAGCGAAAATAACCTAACTGCGACCAAACCTAAAAATACTAATATATATTTTTGCTAGAAGCTAAGCAGTACAGTAGGGTACTTTTTGATAATTGTAAAAATGATGACATAATGTGTAATGTATACAGCCAAATTCCTTTACATAACAAATGACTTTGAGTGTATCTTCTTACCGGTAAATGCGTTAATCCTTAAAATCGTTTTATATTCACGTAATATTTCTTCTTCAGTGGAAACCGTTTGTTGAAATATAATATTTTTTCCGTTAGTTACGATACACACCGCCTACGGTATCATACACGTGGCTTTTATTCTTTACTTAGTAGAAAATAAACCCGCATAGTTATTAATTTCACATTGAGCTTGTAACATGAAGGTTTATTCATATTCCGCCCTCGGCCGTATCGGCGCTTACTGACAGGTGAGCTTGCTACCAAATGTCTGCCTATTAATAAAAAAGTACGAGCATAAGCAATTAATAAATATCAAATCGACGTTTTCTTTGTTTCTAAAAATTCGTGATTCGTGACTTTATGTAAGTATTGTAGTAATAAAGTCAAAATTTGAAGTCTTAATGAGTCCATACTGCTGCATTTAGTTATGGAGGTGACCCAGCCAACTGGTACTCAGTCAGTACCGATCAGTAGCGAAATATGAGGGCTCAGTGCGGATCAGTGGAGCTATGTTTGTGAGACAAGTAACTAACCGAACTGTTAAAATCATTTATTTTTAGGACGGAAATTGCCACTTACGAATATCAAATGTTATCAAGCCTTGAATATCGTGACTTAAAGCTACTGTCTAGGAAGTTAAAACAGTATTTATTTTTAACTGGCCTTCTGTTAGCAGGTAAGTAATAATAACAATAATAATTGTTCCAACAAACACACCAATTACCTAGCCCCAAACTGAGCGTCAGCTTGTGCTATGGTGACTAGGATAACGGATAGAAATACTTAAATACATATAAACATCCATGACTTAGGTACAAATGCTCGTGCTCATCACACAAACATTTGCCCCTTGCGGGATTCGAACCCGCAACCGCCTGGTTTAGAAGTCCGGTGCGCGAACGACTACACCAAGACGGTCGTCAAGTACTTGTGATAGGCATCAATAATTATTATTATTAATAATGTCCGATTCCGACCTTAATTATTATAGTTACCGTCCAACTACGACCGCGCCGTGTGTTATATACTGCAATTTGGTAATCGTTGCATTGCTATTGCCACTACGCGTTAATGAGTAGGCATACTTTACTTTTGCTTTAATATTGTGTGTGATACCTATATATGTATATTGAAACACATCGCAAAATCGGCTTGTATCCTGGATAAGCAATATAACATTTTGTGTTAACCCCTATCTTTGCTCAGTCGATACAACCATCTAAATTGTTTATAAAATAGGTTCCAGTTTGTATCCAGTTTCAAATGGTTTTTTGTGTGCGCACCTTGTTTTCACGTTAACGAATTGTAAAGCTTAAAGAGGATTACTTCCGCCGAAATAAATCAGCTTGGAGAGACCCCCAGCGGTGGGGATCACTCAATTTATACAGGGTGCTCGAACAGTGATGCATGAAACTACTGCCGCTACTTGACGATATCTTGGTGGTTCGCGCTCCGGATTACAAAACCAGAGGTTGCGGGTTTGAATCCCGCAAGGGGCAAATGGTTAGGTGATGAGCACGAGCATTTGTACGTAAGTTATGGATGTATATATTATATAAGTATGCCTATCCGTTATCCAAGTCACCATAACTTGTGTCACGCTTGGTAAATGCTGTGCTTGTTGAAACAATTTATAATTATTATTTATTACTGTTTCAACTCAAACGTTGAATTTCGCTTCTTTTTCGATATGTATGATAAGTACTAAAGTCCTCTTATTTTCTAAGCACAATTTACATATAGTGATTTACAATGTTATTTAAACAATATTATCCATACTGAATATGCACTGTTTGTTTTGGATGGTATTTTGACCAAAGTGTTTGTATATTTTGTAATAATATTATGTAATCTACATTATGTAGACACGGACGACAACATGTGAAGGTAAACACTACAAGCGACATATTAAGCAGAATTGAAACAAAAAAAAACTATATTTTGCTCCAAAAAATTACAAACTGATGCGCTGGCCACTACTCGAAAAAAAAACACTGTTGCAATACTTGACATGTACTTACCACAAATATATATAATAATACCAGTAATGTACGATATAGCATGTTCAGGATTTGCTACATAATGTAAGTACGTACGTATAGAAAGCTTGGCTTACCCTGTATAGTAAAGCCGGATGTAACCAGTTCACCCTCATAAATACGATTCGGTAAATCTGGAAATTGAAAGACTGACTTCGTTAAATGCTTTTGTATTGATTATGTTTCAGTACCTGCTTTATTGCAACTTTTTGTTAAGTTAGACTAGACTTTTTCTTAAAGTCAGCCTATTAGAGCCCACTGCTGGAAAAAGGCCTCACCTCAATTATGAGGAGGTACGAGCCATAACTTTACCAAGCGGGCTCAGTGCGGATTGGTGGAGGGGTGTATGTAAGGCAAGTGACAAACCTAACTGTCAGAAGTTATCAAGCCGCCCTAAGGCCACTGACTAGGCGTAACGACTAATACCAACAGATATTAGCCAGGACCAACTGCTTAACGTGCCTTCCGAAGCACGGAGATGCTTGTCATGGACGTCAGTTAAATGGTCGGAATGGTCACCAATCCAATCGCGGCCGCGCCGTGGGTTGCTTAACTTTGGTATCACTACCAAAGCGCTGCCACCACTGCGCCACAAGCACCTCTTTTGACTTTTTCTTAATAATTATTAAATTATGTTGTCTTAAGAACAGTTCTATGTATTTAAGTTATTAACTACTTAAATGCTGTATGGATGCAAAAAACAAAAGCTCATTTTGCAGTCCCCAGGTAAAGAAATATAACTCTTTGACGATCCTATTTGAAATAAATCTGTAACTTATATTTGATTTCTTTAGTCTTAGTGCTCAACATTGCCCCTCATTATTGAAAAAAATATTCTGAGCGGTTATTTAGCTTTATCTATCAAAGAGTCTGACATAGTCGATACTCGGCTCCAAAGTCCTTAAAACAAATGAAAAAAAAAAACTATCAAAGAGTTTATTACCCTGAAAATGACTTAAAAGTATTTACTTATTAAGCTTAATAATCAACATGATGTTCTCTCGGTAATCGGCTTTGCAGATGCTTAGGTTTTCTTGAGTAGAGACGATATTCATTAACGCTGAAGTCACGTTTTCGCTCTAGTGTCTGCGTCTTGGTGCAACGAAATAATCTTTTGCATTTAGTTTAATTAATTCCAAGTAGTCTTTGAAGACACATTACACAGCTTATGTTTAAGGAAGTGTGTGTTTATCAGTGTCACTCTGAGTAGGTACATTAAGTTCGTAAGTATGTGCTATGAGCTTGGCTTTAGAATTCAATCCTGATAATTTTGTTTGGTAAAATTATGATCAAGGTGTATAGGTATACTGTATGTATACCTATATAAACACAGCCGCACACAAGATTCCTCCACTTTAACCTTGAGAACGTCTCGATTCCGTACGCGTACGTAATAAAAGCTGTTTTCGCGTTCACATGGGTAACTAACTGTACATAGTCTTGTACACAGTTACAACGTCCAAACAAACAAATTACTTAGGTACTGGCCCGTTTTCTGGTCCCCGGTTGAAAGTCCGTAATGATTGGCACATTAAGGATATCTGTTTCATAGGGATTCTTATTTGATCCAGCGATTTCGCACCTTAATCAACGACTATAATATTGTGTTGACTTTTTCAGTCACCATAGGTTCGTTTTAATAGTATATAGATGTCTAGTGTGGTGCATAATATTTGATCCTCATTATCAAACCCAGTTGCAGTACAAGTGCTGAAAAAAAAAAGCGCCCCTCATATCGATTAGGTGCCCACTGCTGTTTATAAGTGGCCTGCATCCAAATAAACCCTGTGGCATTAACTTAGTCGTCCATATTTCTAGATGTGTAAAGGCCAAACTAAAGGAAAAACTTTTCACATAGATGTATTTACTAAGTCATTCATGATACAGCTCGTTGTACTAGCAGATATCAAGCGAGTAAGCAAGCCTAACTAAAACCAAACTAACTCAGAGTATGTTCGCTGTCTAAATTGTTTAACTACAGTTTTAGTGTTGTGTTAGAATTAATTGTGTGACTTTGTAGTCGCTGCCTTTGTGCACGCGTGTTTAAGCAAAAGTGTAAACGCGCCGTAGTCGCTTTTATGAGGTATAAAATAAAAAAATAATTGTCGGCCGCTTTACGCGTGGGGTAAATTAGAAGGGCATTTTTATTGGGTTACGGATATCGTCGAATCAATTACGGCTTTATCGTCTCTGGCAGGACACGTAATAAAAGCTGAAGCTGTCATGTTCAGGTAAAATTAATAGCCAGTTTATACACCTCCGCAATTTCGTCATTTAGGCCGATAGTTCAGGCAGAAGATTGAGTGGCTTCTTAAAGGCATAAAAAGGCCATATTGTAGAGAAAATTGAAAATAAAAATATGCTTGGCACTTTACTTATCGCTTAAAACACGTAATCGTCGTATAAAAGTTAGGTCTTCTCCCACCACACCCTCCGTGCTACACACTACTGCAACTCCTGTCTTTGTTGCAACAAAAAGTTGCATATCAGACAAGACAAGAAGACAAGAAGATGGACAAGTTGACATTAGAAAGTTAATTCTGGAAAATATATCAAAATAGCAAATAAAAACTAGCAGAATTATGAACACGAAAGTCTATCATAATTTTCCGACTGCATGAGAAATATTATAGTGGTTGTGCTCAATACATAGGTCTCTCTGTATGCACTCTCTGTTTTCGTACTATCAAAGTTTAGTAAGAGACAATATGACATTTATCATTACGGAAGATTAAAAAGCTACTCGACTTTTGTCTTGTAGAAAAACGGATCAATTGATGACGAACGACAACATGTAAGTAATTTAAATGAAGTTAACTACAGTGAAAATATTTTCCAGCTACGGTTTATTTTATTATATTTTATTTGTGTTGCGTATACTTTAGGCATTTAATTGGTATGTTGCGTACAACAAGAAAATAATGAAAAGAAATGTGTTTGTTTGTAGTTTAATGTAACCTTAGAAACAAAAGGGCGATTAGTTTTTATTGCTAGATGCCTAAGTTAATTTGGTTTTAGCACATAACGTCTGGTTTCGACCGACAATAAACCTTGACTTCTCATAAACGTGAGAGAGTGATATTTAATATTACTAAGCATACCCTGCGACTTCGTCTGTGCAAGTGTAGATTTTTTTACGCTTTACCCCATTTGCTCCTGCTTAACCCTGTGTCAGACAGTATCCCCTACACAATAGACATTTTATTGTTTTCACGCTTAAAGGCGTCCACTGTCCCTCAATGTGTCAAAGATAGCTATTTAACACAAATACAAAGTACAAAGATACAGACAACAGAAAGATATCAGATAGGTTGTTTTGGTTGTTGGAGTAACCTCTTCCAGCCGGTTGTCCCAAAGTTTTTGGGATGATAGAATTATTATTTTTGCGACTACAAGCAGTCCAAATCCTTTTCTATTGTCTAATAATGTCCTCCTAGCCGAATTTCGACTACGGCGGCCTATCTCAGCAGAGATTAGCCAACTGCGCGGTACATATTATAGTGCACAAGTGTGTGCGCAATACACAGGTGCACTCTCTATTCCTTCACTCTCATAATTTCGGTGAGACGGCAGTCCGACATGACCGTAGAGAGATCAGGCGCAGGACTAACGGCTTAACGTGCTTTCCGAGGCACGGGGGTGTTAACACCACCAACTTCCTGACTCCGGAGCTGTGTCTAAGTAATTTCAAGACAGAAAAACCCAAATACTTTCGGCCCGACCCAGGATTCGAACCCGGGACCTCGTGGATAGTACCCAGCGTGCTGACCACTAGACCAACGAGGCAGTCATAATGTCTAATACATTTATATCAACAATATTGGTACAACGGCGAAGACCTGAAAGAGTATCAGATATACAGACTCATGCAAAATAACGTCACCTCTTTGCACCAAAATAACGTACACACGCCAGCACATTAGACATTACATTTTTGTTGCAAATTCGCTCCTATTATAACAGCATACGATACCACAGTGTTTACCTTGTGCGCTGTTGTCTATACAAAACAATTCTAAATTACTTCCACGGTTCCTGTTTCAGAGCTACCGAACGTTCGTGCCCGCAGATTTACCCAGTAGCGTAATAAGGAGAGTTGATACTTGATCCCGACCACCTTGGCTTTGTTTACTGATTTACATTTATATTACTTCGAGTTTTAAGCAATACCTGTATGCCACATCGCCCCTCGCGTGTCTAAAGGTCCTATCTCAATTCTACCGTACAATAATAGTCATTATATAGGCGAATGTCGACTGTATCGCACCATTATTATCCACCATGTTTCTCGAACTGTTATGGGATACATTAATAAATATAAACTGAAATGTCTCGTGTTAACTTAATTTCAGGTCAACACTGTTCTTTAACTTCAAAATCAATAACATTTTATTTTAATGATTTGTCTGTGGAATTTCTCCGCCTACGTTGTTAGGTTCTAAAGCGTTTTAATGACAACTCTAAGCTGTCCAGTCGAACCTTTTAAATTATTCAGACTATAACAACCCAAACGATAAGAATATCGAAGCTCTAAAGAAATGCTTGACTGGTAGAGTTTCTTTGTTTGTGTATATGTGCATACGAATTCTATGAATTCAATAAAAAGTTTTTATATTTTTGGTGATACTAACTACTGTAGCTACTCTATTTTAGATAATCTGGTCACTTGATCACATCTTTTAAAAGGTTTTACTTCGATATTGATTCCATTAATAATAGAACATTTTTTTTAATAGCAACGTATTCCGATTTTATTTTCAATGATTCAACTTGGATTCACAGTTGTAATAACGATCATAATACGGGAAGATGTAGTAGACGGCATTGTAAACTGCATTGTTTGATGAAAACTAATTGTAAGTATGCATCAAAGTATCCCATTACAAATAATTAATTGTTTCAACTAACACCCCAATCACCTAGCAACAAACTAAGCTTGAGCTTGTGCTATGGCGAGTAGGACAGCGGATAAACATACTTATATACGCTTAAACATCCATGACTTAGGTCAAATGCTCGTGCTCATCACACAAACATTTGCCCCTTGCGGATTCAAACCCGCAACCTCTGGTTTTGTAGTCCGGAGCGAGGACCACTTCACTAAGACGGTCGTCATATGAACTGAAGTTATTCAATTAGTAATTATTATGGATCCCAATAAAATAATCTTAAGGTAGAATAGTTTTGCAGACGTACAAGATGATCATTGCAGAATTTCCGATTACTATTCCAATGAAAATATAAATCAAAAGCAATATTTTTATGTTACAGAAAATCACGAAGCGGAAAATTAATAAGGACCTCATTAAATAACAAATAATGAAACTCTGAGTCTTAGCCTTTACACCAGGTACACTGATTGCAGACACTTGACACACGACATCATTAGCGCATCTTGAGGTACAGTCAGCAGCACATCAAGTTGTACATTTGAGCGACGAAAACAGATTTTATTACGTAGGGAATAAGGTCGAAATCTGTAGTCTGACTTGCAGCTGTGTCCCTGCTCCAGGCTTAAGTCGAGGCTTAAGTATCACACCCTGAAAAAAGATACTAATTAGGTCACAAAAGGGACTTGACGGTGCGCAGTCTATCTTTCAGAAGCTTATTTAGAGGTTTATTCGCCAACTCGTCTCTGCTTATGACCCATTTGGGACTAGTTGATCAGAATCTGAAAATCGTCCCATTTGCCTACTTTTTGCGTAAGTAACAATTTAAATCATAAACTTCGGGTTCACCTATACTTATATCATTCTAACTTCATTTTGATACACAGTACACGAAAGTGTGTACGACCATTTTGATAGTTAAACAATTTTGGCGGTTTTATTATAAACTTTACAGTTTGCAAACTGTAAAGCTTGGAAATAGTGAAATAAAACGTATATTATTTTGACTCCATTTAACTCGTCTCAAACGGACCATTTGGCTTGTGGGACGAGTAGGCGAATTATTCTACGCAGTCTATCATTCAGAACCTTGTACAGGTTGTAGGGTTCTCCCAACGGACAGCATGTCTTCAACGCCAAAATAGCAAGACCTCCAAACAATATTTCTTGCTCTTCTAAAGATAGCCGTTAAGAGGTCAACACGTAATGGACGTGTGAGGAACCCGATAGTTCTTATAAGCCACACGGCTGCGGCGATCCCTTCCCTCCCGCGAGGTTTGGCCGACGTAGACATAAACAAAATGGTGTTATTGCTTGTATCTTATCTCGAGAAAAAATATTGGACATCGGTTTCGAGGGTACGTTTCGTGTAGATGTTAGCGCGTGAGACGCGGGTTGACCGAAATCGATATGATGACAGGGGTGGTCAGCGATTGGTGCTGTTTTCACGAAACATTTTTTTTTATTAAAATAAAATTCTTTTAAAAATTACCATTTTATAAAACCTAGAAACTCAGGATATAAAACGCGTCTACCTACTCAACAACTTTGCGAAGGGGCCAAATCGAAATTTCAAGGCAAAAAAAATACTTCCTTGTTACATCACTAAATGACTAACCAGCTCTTTGATTTCTGACCAACTGTTCGATGTTGTATAAAAGTCTCGTTTTTTAGATTTGATGTTGGTTTTCTCAGACATTTTTAGTTATTTCATAAACACATTGTTTAACTTTATTAAGTGTTTGTTTTTAATTGACGTTCTTAATTCAGCTCCAACTTAACTGTCTTGTAACTTACTAGTGTTTTTCAACTTAAAGGTGCCACCGAGACGTTACCTATGACATATGTACTGGACCGACCAGAGCGCTTTCGCCGCGTGTGTATCCTGTGAAGCTCCTTACAGACATTTCGAGTGATTGTGGCCTGTGAAGTGTGTGAAGTGACCCCAGAAACCCCGGAAGACTGATGCAGCAGGTGCCTGGCTGTAAGTGCTGAAACAGACCGATTTTCCACCTATCATTGTCGCCCTCCACGTGTAATCCACTGCCTAAACTCTCAAACATTTTGGTATACAACGAAAAGGCTGCCTAAGTTGTATTTTTTTCTGTACAACTTTCCTTAAATTATAATTAAGAGTGATAATTCAAAGAAGATAATATTTATATTAAATACCATATTTTTTTTGCACATAAACTGTGTACTTAGTATTAAAACGATATTTACGAATACTTGAATTTTGAAAGCAGCAAATTGCAAGTGTATAGAGAAATACTTTCGTTGAGTGCCACTAACAGCACTTCTTTAAAAATTATGCCTTTGAACTGAGACATAAAATACAAGTTCTTTATAAATTCTATGCAGATAATTTGTATTTGACTGCAGAGAGAATAGTAACGAGATTGAAACTGAGTTTCAAAGTGGAAATATTGTAAAAATATGTACTGAGAGATTTGTGCAAACAAGTATAACATTAAAGTAATCCTGCAAAGCGCAGGTTGATACAGGCGGATGATGAGGAAGCTTGTTTAGAGGAGGAAAATATTTTGAATAAAGCCCATACTAGAAAAATAAACAGAAAACTACTGCGGTGTTTCAAGGTGCAATAAATATGCTTATACATCATATGCAAATTACACCACACACATTACAAAAAATAAAATTAAATACAAAAAATTGATGTACAGCGGCAGCACGCCAGGTTGCCCATTTTAACTACAAAAACAGCTTATATTACGCAGGGATCAGAAGCGGTATCAAGATCAAAGTCAAGTAGTCTGACGTGCCCGAGTGTCAATTAAACTACAAATGTAATAATATTGAAAAAAAAAATATTTTAAGAAACTTCATTCAAAAGAATGATGACTTTGGCAAGCAAACTTGCTACGAAATCACAACGAAGTATGCAGCAAACGAACGCGTAGCCACTCGACTACGAGCTACGAGCTTCGTAGAAGGGGTCCTACTATGTAAACGATGTCCGTATTTCGGATTTAGCTGTAGCGCTCGTTAAAAAGACAACGCTGGCATGATGAGTGACAGGATGGCCAGAGTCGCAAATGGCTGTAAATACTCAACAATATATATTTTTAAATATTGAACAAAGGAAATACTTTTCGCATTGTTTCTTTTCAATATTATTTCTAAAAATAATTTATCAATACAACCAGTAAGTATAAATAAAGGAATAATTTATTAGTATCAAAACAACCTTTTAGATAATTTAAATGTTAAAGTTGTTCGTGTTTTCATTGCATTCCGAAGTGTTATCACGCCATCATGCGTGAGTAACACAAAAAACTATTTAGTTTGGTATTTGAGCGAGAAAGGAAGATGGTAGGCTTGCCTACTTTCTTACTTTCGTCGAAAGTCATGGTTTTTATGAAAAGTGTGTCATTTTCAATTTGGTTGACTTTTTATTTTAAATGTGTGGCTTTGTAAGTATATGAGCTGAAATTTCACAAGTGTGAGTGAATCTGATAGGCAGCCGCGAGAATGCCTACTGCTCATACAATGGTGCAAGTTGAGCGGTTTAGCTAAGAGATTGGACATAGAGTGACGACATTTTTTCACAATTATTTTAATGGCAATCGACAATTTTTAAAGTAGGCACTGCCTAACTGCCTATATGGACTGCACGCCACTGTACGGCGGGTTAGTTATATAAACAATTTCACATAGACAAACGGTAACCTTTTCCGTAATTTAAATGTCCACGGCCGATATTACTATATTGCACTTTTCAGTTGATCGTTACGCAGTTGTACTTGCGTGTTTTTCTACGAATAAGTGAAATATCCGCTGATCATTTCTTAACAGCGCATTGGAATAATTAAACGTGTTTTTTTCTTTGCATTGATCGATTAAGTTACTAATTCTAAATCGCTTCTGAAATTATGGCACCTCTTTGCAATGGAACCCTGTACATATGTAAATAAAAAAAAAAACTATTTCTATTTCAAATACAAACATCGTCTCACAGAGTATGCCCTCAGCTACGGCTGTACGAATGCCTCTACGTGCAGAACTCCCAGCCGAAGTTCAGACACGCTTAGAAAGCTTTGCATTTCTTACTAAAAGATACAAGAAACTAGATCGCGGTCCATTTTGTTTTGTGATGGACTTTTCGAAAGTTTAGCTAACGAATTTGTAATAGGTTTTATTCTGTCTTTTTTGACGAAACGTCCAAATTTTTTTTTCGACTTTAAAAAGCAATTTTTCGTCAGCTACTAGAGCTCAAAATTTCAAAAGATCATAATCAGATATCTCAATAACATTTATTTATTTAAGCTTTTAGTGCACAAGTGTAATTAGGGTCGATTTTTTAACACATGTTTAATTTTTAGACGACCGTTATAATAGTTTTTGACATATTTTGTATGGAAATTGTGTCAAATAAACAGTCAGATCACGTTTACTGACATTCACACTGTACGCCATAAAATGGATGGTCTGAAAGACTGTATCATACAAGGATTCAAGAAACGCCTAAACTGTTTTATTTATAAGCAGAAAACAATAGATTTTAACAAACTATGGCCTATTAAAGTTAACGGTAAACCACCTTCACTAAATTGTAAATGCGAGTGCTAACTTGTACTCATCTATAAAACATCGACTGAAGACGTTGCATTTGACGCGTGAAAATACGCAGACCGTAACAGGAAAATTTATTCCCGACGAACGATGGCCCCACTTTGTGTGTGTACTGTATAATAAGAGCGAATAAATGACAATTTGAAATTCAAAAGTAGGTGTATAACTTAAGCGCCCCGTGACTTGCGCATTTCACACCATTCCTTACTTTCTAGTGTTGACGTTGATGCGAATCAGTAGTCTCCTGGGCGTCGAGGGGAAAGGTCGCGTCGGTTTTCCACCAACGTGTTCTTACGCGACCGATCGCTTATATAACTGTGTTTGTTTTGTGACTGTTCGATTGCCGAGAAAGGATTTAGTGGGCGAACTCGAGGTATCGTACTCTTTTGTTTTTTTTTAAATTATTTTTCAGACTAGCTGAAAACTTTTTTAGTTTTTTTGGCGACTACAAAAATAATTAGTAAGTTTAGTTTGCGAGTGTGCGTTAAGTACCCGGCTTGGGACCTCCTAAATAATGCAAACCTTTCTCTCCCTCGCGGGGTTTCGTAGTGGCCCCAAGTTCCATACGTTAATACTCTCTGGGAAATTAGCAAGATTACACACAACTAACCCTTAGGGTAATTTTGGGAGTACTTAAACTTGGTGTACTTACAACTTAACAGTACAAAAGCAAAATTAGGATAATATTACAGGAAAATCGATGATTTTTAGGATTTGGAAGATTTATTTGAGTCCGTAATGAGATGAAAAGAAAAAAATCTCGGTAGCTATTTGATTATCTTCTCATGCTTAAAATTAATTTGTAAATATTTTTGTTCGTTTTGTATTAACTTAAACATGTACACGATGAATCTGTCTGTACATGATGGATCTCTCTGATATTGTAAATCGTAATTGGACAGGCTGTTGGGGTATTAAGTGAGTATACTCAGCCAGGTTCTTAATTTTCAAGGTACTGCACTGTCTGTTGAAAAGATATTTAAACTTACAAGCAATGAAATGTTCACAAATATTGTTTATGCTATTGTAATAAGGTCTAAAATGGAATGCAGATGACATATTGATGCTCGTATAAAGTCGACGGGGTTCTGAAACAGATAGCATTTAAATCTATCTTGGGCCTCTACCTATTCCAATGAATGTCAGTCAACATTTGCAAGTATTTTTAATGTGCGAAATAGTATTTTCATTTATTAAATAATTTTTGGTTTCTTCGATATCATTTTATTACGAATAAGTTTTTAATGATCACAAGCGGAGTGTCTCTTTGATAAGATTTTTATGGAAAATATAGTAAAGGTGAATATTGTGAAAAATACTGAGGGAAAATATAATTGCAGTCATTATGCACTGGATGATATTTATCAGTGAAGAAGAAAGAGGAACTATAAACAATAAAAACTGTCTTACTATTTTGATAACCTAATTTAATTGTTTGAACGTACGGAACTGCGGCGGTTTCTTATGAATTTTAATATGCAGCGCTTACAGTGTTTACGTTTACTCACATTCTAGTGTAATGCTGTGTAATAATTTGGCTACATCGTTTTTAAATAAGCCATATTGACCACGGTTAACTTAATTTTGACCATAATGATGTTTATGAAAAGCATCTCCATGCTTTAGAAGTCAAGACAAACAGTTGATTACGTCTAATAAATAGGTATAGCTTGGTATTTGTCGTTAAAAGTCCAGTGTCTGTATATTTCAATAGTTTATTGTCAAAGTAACTTGATGCAACGGGACATAAAACAAAACATTCTTAAGTCTTATAAAAGCATTCAATAAAACTTGTATTACTTTCGACAAGGGAAAAAGGTAACATGAAATGGGGAATACGAGGAAGGGATTTTATTTATCGCCACAAAATATAAATGCCAGAGTATTTCTGTTATCCCTTTACCCTCTCTGTGCAAACACATTTTGTCTGATAACCACGTTTCTGTATCTTTATCTGTGATGAGTAAGCAAGAATTTTAATTTGAGATCCTCAAACGGTAATGAAACACTTCAGTGTTTTGATTAGACCTTCCATGAGTACTAATATCTTCATGTTTTCAAGTTCTTTGAATCTTGTTTGGTTTATCTTGTTTAATATCAGATACGAATTCGGCTCAAACTCATAATAACTATCTTACGTTTCTTCTTCTTGCTTCCCTTCGTCATCGTATTTTTTATTACTAAAGGTCGTGTCCCTGATGAAAGTCCTTCATGTATGCTATAATTCTCTTCCATTTCTCTCGTTGTCCTAATTCTGCAAAATAACTTAAAAAAAAGTTACTAATATATTTGCTTATGTAATTGCAATACGTTGTTTCATCGTCAAAAGATGTCTAACCGAGTAATAGGTCTCTAAATGGAAGTAATTTAATTTCCTTAGTTTCCAATTCATATTCGATTTTACAGTCGTTCGTATCGTTTTTACGATAATACATCTTTCGAACGCAATGGCCCAGGTTCCACTTTCGACCATGATCCAGGATTTGGCAGTTACATTGGAGCAATTGCCATCTAACCTCCGTGAGCCTATTAACAGAGGATCTTGACCAGTTTAAATCACGGTTACACATTCATTTGCCTGAATGTGTAGGTTTCCTCACGATGTTTTCTCTCAGGGTAATAGCATCGGTTTGTGAAACAACTAATTTTGGCACAATAACCTAGAATAAGTCATTGGAATGGTATATGGCGGCACCTGGGATCGAACCCGGTACCTCCCGCATGAGAGGTAACCCACTAGCCACTACGCTACCGACGCTTTTTAATATTAACTCTAGATGTAACTAGAATAAACGTATTCTCGGCATAATTCTTTAGTTCGTCTCGTCTCGGCAAGTTATTTAGCCCCTAAAGACTATAATAGTGGACAACTCATTGTTTTAGTAAGTATTTTGTTGATTATACGTGCATAATAATACTATACCATCTTCACGTATACTATGTGCAAAGTGAAAATATTTATATTCGTAATATCTTAACCAAATATTAAGTTTTCTTTCCCACGTCTCGAAGTCGAACGTGCCTCAATTGCACAGCTCAGCACTTAACGAAATCTTGCAGGCCCAACCAAAATTTGCCATGGAATGTGCTAAACGTAAAATTTACTTTCGATGCGTGCTGAATTGCAAATGAGACAAAATTGGCTAGTGAAGTGTCAGTTTGTTAAAGAAAATTTGGCATAAAATTATGCAAAGCACAAATCAAGCAAATTGAATCACTTTGGTACGAAGTGAAATTAAATATTCAGTGAAATCAGTGGGTAAAGGGAAAGATCACGGATTGCGATATGGTTGAGTATGGGAATGCGATTATATGCAGAGTCGTAGGAAAGAAGGTGGGATGGTAATGTAGTGATTTGCATATTTTAATATTAACATACCTGGTTGGGAATATAACACATTTCGGAGTTCCGAATTAGGTATTTTGGGGAGTAAAATATTCATTCGTGTGTCAGCTGGCGGTGCTACGTACACGCCCTTGTACCCTAGATGTTGAAGTTTGACCTTAAGGTTTTCAAACGTTAACGCTTGGAAAGTTTTAAGACGTACTTAGCTGAGAGCCTATTACTATGATTACTTTCAAATTACAATAGTGAGGTTTAGCTTTGAGGAAAGCACCAGTCACTAATATTACTTCAGTTTGAAAGGTTCTTCCAATTCTTATTTAAATAAAGTTAATCGACTGTGTCATCCGGTGGGACTCGAACCCACGTACCTTCGCTATCCGGGCGAGTGCTTTTACCAACTAAGCTACGGAGGACGTTAGTCTTTCGACGAATTTTTGCAAGTGTTTGCTACGCCAGTGAGCCGGCGTTCGATTTCATCAATACTTGGGGAATGTACCCGCATGTATCCAATGGAAATATTTTTACAAAATATTTAACCATCAGTTAAGATGAACACTCGCACGGATAGCGAAGGGACGTGGGTTCGAGTCCCACCGGATGACACAGTCGATTAATTTTTGTGAGCGAAATTCAATTTGATTAGGTTAGTAACAATGAAACTTACTATCTATCTACATGAGAACTTTATATTATCTAACTTACTATATGACTTATTTAACGAAAGGAAAAGGCCTGCTTGTTGTGTTTTGCGCAACATCCTTGAAAAATAATTGTTTTGATATAACAAACCAATTTCGGAAAAACATGGGCGGTTGTTGTCCGTAAAATACCGGGTAATCTACGAAAATAAACATATTTTTAGGAATAAAAAGTAAAATTATAAAGGAACAAAGTAGCCCCCGGTTAAATGATTCTAATTTAACGCGAAGGAAACAAGGTATCCCAAATGGTAGTAATATTATTGCTGCCGGCACCGCATGACAACAGAAGGGTTTGCCCGCCGGACCACAAGAGTATTTCTTGATAAGGGTCGTAGTCCACTTAGTAATACTTTTGGTACTTGACCGGTTTCTTAACGAAAAAAAAAACTTATTTGTTTGGAATTACTGGCTTTTGCCGATTATTTAGAAGAATTGTGAGCGAAAACATTTTTTGTCGACGCGTTTACGCTGACGCTTTGTGAAGATTTTTGTATATTGCGTCGTCTGTTGGATAGAACCCTCCGCTTGATTTCAATTTTTCTTGTCGACTAGTCAGTAACAAATTCCCGGAATTAGGATTGAGTGAATAAAGATGTATGTGACATCGCCGATAAGCTCCAAGAGAGTAGGCGCTGGTTTGGACACGTAACGAGAAGACCTCCTGAGTACGTGAGTAATGTGACTGTCAATCTGAACATCCCAGGGCCCCGACTCAGAGGGAGACCGAAAACAAGATGGGCAGATGTGGTCAGGAAAGTAATTTCAGAGACCTGTGCCTCTGCAATGTCCTCGTAGACGATGCGCCCGAAAGGGCAAAGTAAAAAAGAAAAATTGAGAAGGCAGACCACACAGAGAATACCTAAATGGTGACAGTACCTAATGATCAGTCACAGAAAAAGTTAATAAACGAAGACCTTTGTAAGAGAACTCGTTAAACATTTATTCGAACCTAGAGTTATACAGAAGTCATCCCGGTTTTATGTTTTAAATTTGAAACATCTAAAGCAATATTTCAACTTTTTTATCGGCGATTTAAAAGCACGGTGATAAAAAGCCAATACATACGGCATAAAATATTAATGCAGTTTGCTATCGGTTTTTTTGTTGTTTTCAATTATTTTATTGCCAAAGTTGAAGATATACGAGTGAAGCTTTATAGTGGCAATTATGTGCGCTTGGATTTGTTTAGATCAATTGCTGACATTAACTTATTTTCTTCTAATTTCACATAACGTCTGTTTTAAGAATCTAAAGGCGCTAATATTGTGCTTTTTTACTGATTATTTTAACTATCGCAACCTCCAGAATGAGTAAACTTGTAATAAAATATCAAATTTCTGTAAAAACTAAATAATTATTTTACTTATACCACAAAATTAATACTAATTTTATACATGATGGTCGTAATGAAAAGTGGGCAAGTATTTTTTCAGTCTAATTTGACCAAAAATACATATATATACAATACACCCATATTGAAGTTAAGTGTTTTTGTTAGTAAGTAAGTATGTTCTCTGTAATTATGTAATATGTAAGTTATATTCAATAATATCAAATAAAAAAATGTATTATGTAAGCAAATAATGGTACTGTGAAAAAAGCCCTTAAGTTGAACATACAAACCGGACAAGTAAGCGAGCATAACTGTTTAATATTTAGTACGGTTGCGACTGTTAGAAACACGTGTCGACCTGTTTTATTGGAACAGGAGAAACAAATTTTGGTTTAGGTATCGCATGTTGAGTATAAGGATTATAACAATACCACACACAGTTATATGGAACACCCGTATTTTCAGCAACCATTTATCGTAGACAATAATTTAAACCGAGAAACAAACCTTTTGCGAAACTTTCCAGAACAATTTTGACCTTTAATCAAATCCTACTAAACCTATCCTACTAAATGTATGAAACTAATACATATTAGTCTGACGAGTCTCCGAACAGAACACGACCAATATGTATGTATATGTAGTATGTTTTCACTCCTAATCCCGCACCGAACAGATCCGATACTAAACGATTAAGATATAACGGTGAAGACTAAGTTACCCACATAATATGATTGAGATAAACTAGATCATCATCCAATTTAAGAGCTAGGCTCTTGTCGGTGGAGTTTTTTCCATCCCTCTCTGCTTACCGCCCTTCTCTTGACCTCCTGATACGACCCAACATTTATCTTTTATTTGCTCCATGTAGCTTGTTTTTGGTCTTCCTCGCGGACGAAGAAGTTGGACGGAGAAGAAAACAAATGAAGAAGTTTTGTCTATGGTTAGGGAAAAAAGGAGATTGATGAAAACAATAGTGTGTAGGAGGGGACGAATGTTAGGCCACCTGATTCGACACGACAATTTCATTAAAACGATAGTAGAAGGAAGAATAAACTAGATACCCGTCATAAAATCACCAATATATAAAATCATAAGCCCCAGCAGTGCCAAAAGGAATGGTGCCCAAAAGGCTGGCAGCATTGCCCCTCTGGATAGCAATACTGATTCTTTGCCCAAGGTAACTGCCAGCCTTTGGATCACCAGTAGCATCAATTAACCTTTTGCAGAGATCTTTGTAAAAAACTAAGGGCACAGGGACCCCAAGAGCCCATGGTCTCTACGCCAAAAGGCATAGTTTATTGTATATTTAGTTAAATATTTTTGTTTGTATGTAAATATTTTACTATCTATAAAAAAAACTAAAGATAGCAAACTTTCATCTGAAAGTGACAAGTCAAGTGATAGCTGTCCATTACTGGTTTTAACTGATGTAATTTATCTGTCACATTGAAGTTTAGCGACAATAAACAGTGTGTTTTATACGGGCGTATATTTTGATGGCAGTTATTGTCGGTCCTGAACTTAGAATACAGTGACCAATTTTGTAAATTTTTTGCTATATTTTTATATAAATTAAGTGAGCTCGCAATGTGTTAAGTACATTTATGCATGACGTCATATTATCATGTGATGACAGTTTAATAAAGGTAAAACATAAAGCTTAAAAAAATAACAACTTTTTATTACTTTTTTGTCTCATGTGATTAATACGGTCGGTCCCTATGCCTAGATAAATTGTGCGCCTATATATATTGATATACTGCTCTAAGCAGCTATAAACTTGACGTTCGTTACCCTCCTAAACTAGATGTGATATCTGTCAATAGCAAGGTTCTATCAAATTTGCGACACGAATGAGAAACGTGACGTTATCTGCTCAGGTATGAGTATTGTTTCATATTTATGACTTGTAGTAGAGCAACGCCATGTGCTGCTATTCGTATTTTACGCGTTTCAATTGATATTATGTCGAGGCTGCAGTTCCTTCAACTGGTTCCTTTCGACTGTAAAAGCGCAGAGAGTGCAGTCAAGTGTGTGCGCAATAAACAGAAGAATTTATAGTTTTAACCATAACGAACTACTTATCTACACACCGTTACCTTAATCATCGCGAATATACGTGTACATATTAAACAGACAGATGCGGCAGGAAATTTTATTTTTATAATATGTCGTAAGTACAGTATACTTTATATTTTGCACTGTCAAAAAATGTGCTACTAACGTGCCTATAAATACTCCCTGATTACAGAAAAGCAGGAAAGGTAGCAATAATAAAGGGCATCAAAAGCGAAAGATAGGTGATTACAGTACACGCCAAAAAGCCCCTTTAACCCTACAAATGCATTGTTCACCCGCACACTTGATTTATTATTAAACGACCCATGTCCTGACCTTTATGAGTGTTTAACGCGTCCAATGTTTAAGGACGCTTCTGGCAACCCTATTCTTTAATAAAAAATCAATATGTTCATTCGTTATTGTGTCGCATCGCAATATGCAAAACAAAGGATTTGGTATGTGAGCGGTAGTCCTAGTTTAATTTATTTGAGTCATTATTCATTGTAGGTACATATAGAAACAGTTAAAGTACCTGTTTAAAACCATGTGTCGTTAATACTATTGGAAACTTGTACCCCGTTATTCCAGAAACTACGAAAGTACCGGGTTTAAGACAGGACTAAGCTATTATGCTAGCCAATTAGAAAAGCGATTCACTATTAGGTTATGTCACGAATGTGTCATTCACTCCTCTGTTGACGGCTAATATTTAAACCGATTTTAAACCTGATCTATTTTTTTTGTTATAACACCGGTAGAGTTTATCTTAAAGATAAAGCTTGTAGCGTTAAAAGTTGTAAGTAAATCATTTTTTGTTATTTATTATAGTTTATGCAAAAGAAATCTTCAATAATCGCGATGTCGCGGACCTTGGACGGCGATTTGGGCCATGTATTTTATTTGTAATTATTTTTGTATATACCTTTTTTTGTTCTGTGTTGTAATATGCACATATTCATATTTATTATTATAATTTATTGAATAACTATTACATAATAAAGGTTATTTATTAATCAGAAATCTATTATCTCTCTTTCTATAACTGAAAGCAAACCGACTATCTAAAAATATCTACAATGCAAAAACGAGCCACATACAGCCAGCAAGGACCATTTATTTCTTTAAGCTTTATTCCACAGCTGAAAATTTTGTACACTTAATGTGGCCAGTGACTAGTAGATAATTATAAAGAACAATGGCAGAATAATAGTTGGCAAAAAAGTTAGCGTCTAGAAGTCTTTTATATAAAATTAGTTAAATTATTTTTGTAGGATTTTTAAAATAAAAATGTATTTTAATTAAAGCCACAAAAAACGCATACATTATAGGGAATATCAAATGACTATAATAAACCTTACGCCATTCAAGTGTTGCCATTTACATGTATTACTACTGTTTTGTAGAAACTTGTAGAGCCAAATAATGGTTTAACATAATATAACATGGAGCAAAATGTTAAATAGCTATACTATCAATTATAATATAAGTGATATTATCAAAAAGTAAGCTTCATAAAAAGACAATAACAAAAATTAAGCCACAAAATATCTAAAAGAAAGGGGTAGGGGGTCGGGGACTCTTCCTTGATCAGCTCTGATGTAGCGGTACATTGATGACGTAGTGTTTTCAAAAGTGTCGAAACGAAGATAACGATGTTATGATGGTGAGATGATTTGAAGTCTTGAGGCAATCGTCTTAGGCAGGTGTCGATCTCGACGCTTGCTGGGAGTGCAGCGCAGAAAAGGAGACGACCCTTAGCAAAGGAACGCAGCAGCCAAAAAAGGTGGAACTGTCATGATGCACGAGGATAAGGGGCACCCGCAGTGACAGCCCAACTGGCAGCTCAGGAACTGGCCAACATAAGGAGCCCATGTAGGTGGGACCCCCGGGACATACAAGTATGAAGGTGCGCCCGCTGTGGCGGCTCCACGGGACTCGATGCGCACCAGCTCAATAGGCGTTCAAAAATGACGTAGCCGCAGGAAAGGTCTTCATAAAGATGGTCATCTCATATCTCGTTAGATTTTATTAGTCGAAATAGCTCCATATACAGTCGACGAACGTAGAGCGCCGGAATCCTTGAGTAAAAATGGAGAGCTTCTGTCATCAAAGTCTTGTAGCGTCTATAAAATCTTCTGCATCTTGCAATTTAATAAGTGATGTGGTAGCAATATCTTCATTTTGTGTCAATAAGAGGGCATAAACAAAAACTACCTACCTATCAAAATAGGCGAAGCTGGGCATAATACAAATCAAAATATACAAAAGGGCGTTGGAGAAGCGAAAGCGCATACACTAGCTAGACTTCCCAAACGCTCAAAAGCTAAACACGCAAATAGGTTAACAGGATCAACAATAAAATAATAAGTAACACTTCAAGAGTCGCGGCAGGAAAAAGAATGCGAAGATATAAAATGGATATGTATTCTAGATGAATAGGAAGCTCGAAATGAAAGCTAAGAAAGCTCTACTCAACTGAACAGCTAATATAGCTTGCGATGCGTGATGAACAACAAAATGTTTACGAGCCTGAAAATTAAAAAAACGCTTCATAATATAAACGCAAAGCGGTTTGCGTCTTCCACAAAATAATTAAAAGAGGATCGATAGTGAAATGTCAAAACCGTGCGTGAACTAAAATGCTGCAAAATATCTAACTGAACTCATCCTGCATGAAAATATGACTGACGAGATGAGATTTACAAAGCTACAAGGAAAACTAGTTCAATAGCTACCGCTTACAACTACTGTAAAAATTAAAATCATGTAACAAGTACAAAACGAGCGAAGGTTCAAAATTGAATTTCAATATCATAGACGGAACTAAAACCAAATTTAAGTTCGCACGCTTTATAAACTACCTACTTACTTGTGACAAAATAAAGCTAGTCGCGGAGGACAAGATATACTTATTGAGGTAAAGATAAAAACAAAACAAACTTACGAGTAGGTATATCGTGTCCTCACGAACTAAAACTCGAAGAAAACGATACCTTGTTGGCAATAAGCTATTAAGCTTCATAGGCTATGAAATTTATTTAGGGCAGCTATAAAAAGACAAATAACTTAACAAGGTATTGACACAATTAAAAAGAACGTGTATTGGTTTAAGATTTGTGTTTGTAAATCGAAACACGACCTTAGAATAATAAGAACACGACAAAATCGAAATTCTGTTTGGATTACACGCTCTTCATAAAACCTTTTTTACATCTAAAGAAAAATAAAAAGTTTCAACGACAGCATTCGGTCAGAGCTGTCAGTCAAATTGTGTGATTGACAGATGTGTCAAAGAAATAAATATTACTGAAATCCAAAAGTATCAGAATTTATGTTTTTTTAGCAATAAATGGTTGCAAATGAAATAACACCAACGAAAAATCAAAGTAAGTATTTACAGAGAGATGCAAATCTGTTGATTTTATTTTGCATCTAGGCAAATAGGTTGGTAAACGTGAAGTAGCAACAACCGTATGCCGGTCGAGCAAGATGAGGGCCTCGTGGGGGCTGCATGCTGTTGCCAGCAGGGGGCTCACCTCCTCACGAGTTGGCTCGAACATCGCAGCATAAAGAGGGTTACGCATTGTACTTGTAGGACCTGTTGGGCATGATCTATCTACGAGACTTTGAAAGGTCAGCCAATCCATCAGTTGGCTGACAGACTTAGGCAATCTACTAACCGGGTCTTGGGCACCGCTACAGGGCCTGGATGACGTCCGACCGGGCATTGCCTCTGTAGACAACACTACACGGTTATTATCAAAAGGGACGTGAAGGCCGGCGGGCAATGACTCACGGCGAGTTGAAGTTATAGTCAAAATAATAGTCTGAAACCTTACCAGTAGCCGGGTCTTAGGCACCGCCACAAACCCTGACAGGCGTCGGACCGGGCATTAGCTCTGTAGACAATGCTACACGGTCACAAAGAACGCAAGGGATGGCGTGCAATGACTCTCGGCAACATTTAAGAGGGTACTTTTAATTGTATTTACTGGAGCGCCGCAGCTTGGGCCCGGTGTCGTAGGAATATACGGGCTTGTGGGCAACCCTCGATAACACGGGACACTAGGCGCAGGGGCGCAGCTGCGACGACTAGAACTGCGTCGACTGTGATAACGAGCTTTGATTTTAGCAATCTCCGCTTGAAGCTCCTTCTCTAAAACGTATTGCTGCAAATGAAGTTCGTTCTCTAAAACATAGTGCTGCAAGTCTGCTATCTTCCGATAAAAAGCAAACTTCGCAGCTAATATACGAGCTTCAGTCTTCATCGAACCTAAAACTAAATTACGAGTGTCTCCCGCGCGGCTGACTTCCGCGACGGTGGCGATAGGGTCGAGGAGTTTGATTCTGTGAGGCGTGCCGGAACCTGGCAGCTGTGCCCCGACCAAACTTGACTCGATCACCTTACCCTGAGCCATCATTGAGCTGATTTTGGGAAAAAAAGAGACGATCAACAGAAATCCATTTGACCGTGAATATACCAAAAATTAAAATGGCGAGAGGGACCAAATATTAAAAATAAAAGAAAAGAGGGAAAGAGAGGACTGTATAATAGGAATGAGGCTCAGAGTAAGGGTAAATAAAGATATAATAAAATAATATAAAATACAAAGATCAAGACGTACGTACCAAGAAAAAGCAGAAACAGAATAGCAAAGAACAATGACAGAGCAAGACAACGTCAAATTAAATTATTTAAATCGCTAGCCTGGTGGCCAGTTCTCAACATCCTCCCTCTTTCTATAAATGAAGAAAAACAGAGAGATATATGGAAAGGGAGATAAGGGGACCACCAGACTGCCGAACTTAAAAGACTACACCAGCTTCACTGTTCCTAATAATAACAAAAAATAAGGCACAAAATATCTACGTGACGGCAGCGACATCTACCCGAGCTGCATTGTAACAGCAGTGGGCCAAGTAGTTATTTTTTACAGAATAAATTCAACTCGAATGATGACGCTTTCGCTATTCAATCGTTTTAATAAAATTAAATAATAAAAAACACTGTGAGTGTTAAAAAATATTAAAAACGATGTAATTAATTAAGCTTAAAATCATAACTAAAAAGTTGAAATGTGATGTTCAAAAGATAAAGATTTGTTTGAAATGAGAAGCTTCAAAATTGAAGACGACCAAGCATGCGTTGAATATAAAATTACATTGTAATATTTTCACTCACAACAGTTGCATGCAGGCACGAAGTTTGAAACTCTAGAAATGTCGTATAATATCACAGGAATCTGAGGAATGATTTCCTGGAAAAATTTTGTCGCATCTAACGCCTTGTAAAGCTAATAAAACTAATTATTTTCTTTAAATTCACCAACGGAAAACATGGTATAGGCACGTATAAGTATACAAATTAACTAATTGTATTTATTCTGAATGTTTTTAACAGTCTTCAAAGGGAGGAGGTTTTCAATTTGTGTGATTCCTTTTATTAACCGACTTTGAAAATGAGACAAGGGTCTATGTTTGACTAGAATATGTAGTTTTATGAGTTCACCGATTTCTCCGTCAATTGTGGGCCGATTTTCAAAGTTCTTTTTTAATTGAAAGGGAATGCTTTGAGGTGGTCATCTGTCACTAAGCCATAATATGATAATGGAATCCTAGGGAAATCGAGGCAACTCCCTTTCTTTCCCTCTTCGCGCGTTTTTGGTAAAGCCTAAAGTTGGCCTAAAGCTATTTAGGTTTTAATCTATTTAGGACTGTCATGGTTCATTACCTGTAAACATTTTAAGCTGTCATGGTTTATAAGAACAGCCAGGTTCCCGTTTTTACCTTTGGGGTACGAAAACCCTAAAAAGGGGAGAGCAAGTTTGTACCTACGAAACTCCATCCTTGTTTTTCTGAAAACTTAGTACCCTGTTTAAGCCAGAACTAAGCTATTAGCTAGCCAATTAGGAAAGCGCATCTCTATTAGGTTATGTCACGAATGTGTCATTCATTACTCTGTTGTCGGCTAATATTTACACCTATTTTAAACCTGGTCTATTTTTTTTTAATAACACCGCAGAAGTTTAGCTAAATCAATACAAGTATTAAATTAACGAGTAGCTATATGGTTAGAAATTAGGAATAACTATTAACTGTTTTTAAAAGTTCAACCTCAGGGAAAGAAAATGGCATTGAAAAATTTGACTTTAGCGCGGACGAAGTCGTGAGAATCAGCTAGTCAACTATACAGTTATCATCATCATCATCATCATCAGCCACATCATCATCATCAGAAGTCCACTGCTGAACATAGGCCTCCCCAATAGATTTCCAAAGTGATCTGTTACAAGATGGACAGGAGACCTAATTAAGTTCGCGGGAACGCACTGAATACAGTTATACCACAAAATAAATAATAGAGTTATACTTCTAAAATCTAAGATCCTATCTACGATTTTACTAGTATAGCACTATTGTCTTATGCTCTAACTTTAGCTCTGGGCCCAGTGGGAAATTAAAGTCAAAACTCGTCTTGGTACCGAAACTTCACGCCTGGATTTAAAACAGTTACAAAACTTCAGCCAGTGTTTTATGTCTGGACACCAAGTAGTATATTATATTATTTTAGTCTTTAAAGCATTATATGTAATTAATATTTTTGTAAGAACTCTAATTATAGACACATAAAGGTTAAGTAGTAGGTATCTTAAAACCTATGTTAGATTTGTCTAGATACTATTTGTGTAACTAACCAAAATACCTGTACCTTATGCATCTCGTGTAACAATTCGGTTTCAATTTCAACTTTATGCGATTGAATATTTTAACTTTATGCAAGTACTACACTTATCATTAACAAATAAGAATAAAAAAAACAAACATAGAATAGCTGCTTTGTTGTTCGATCAGTCATCTCAGTGTAAGTGAAAGACCTTACCCTAGTTGACTAAAACCGAGAACACAGACTAACATTGTCCTGCATAGTCAAAAAGCCAATTCGACTACACTTTTAATGTGGTACGAGAAAACAAGAGGAACAAACAAAGAAGAGTTCGTATGGTAATAAAATATACATTCTGTGGGAAATGTATTCGCAATTCGCATACAGCGAGTTGCGTAATGAAAAATGTTTCTGACGGTTAAGTTCGGGGAGCATATAGCCCTTATAAAGAAATAATGTAATGTGTTTCAAAAGTATTAAGATTATATAATAAGTATATTAGGAAAATAAATATGTTCATGTGGTTTTGGGGATTGTGGAGGTTATAAGAGTTATTGGTCTATTTACGTGCTTATTTTTGATGACTTTTTATAAGCGATATATAAATAATAATGCTTGGTTTACAAGTTTCAACTTTACTGTAAAGTACTTGGAAAAATCTAGAGCATTTTCGATCTTTTCTCATGTTAGTTAAGAAAAAAACCAAACATTGAATTTCGAGCTATGTTGACATAAAACACAGCGCATAAAAATGTAATACATTGGTAACTTTAAGAAATTATTAAAAGTTGGCTGTAATTTAAAATAAATTACTCTATTTCATTATAAGACCTACAAAACCTTAAAAGTATGTTGATAAAGTAAAAGTAAATGGAAGACGAGCTGAACAGTATTTGGTTTCGCTTTTATTATTTTCTTGGTATGTTTTCGTTTGAATATTAGATAACAAAACCTGAATCTTGAAGTTTGTATGGTTTCCTTAGCTGTGTTGACCCCAGTCAGGCCTGTGTATCTCCCCGCATAGGTAGCAAAAACGTACCTACGCGCGGCGACCCTTACATAGGGGCTAAAACAAGTTGCGTGTCGCTACCGGCCAGCGACACGCTCGCGCGTTTTATTTACCGGCGGCCGCGCGGCTACGTTGCTGGCTGGATGAGAATAAATTAAGTACTAGAAAGAGGCGCTAGATGGCGTTAGAAGCTACTCGTAGCAGTCAACCCTATCGCGTCGCGTGATATTACGTCACTGAATAGGTTTAGTGTATTATAAATCATATTCCAGAGCAATAAGTATTAAATTATCTTGCAATGGATTTTTGTAGGTGTCTACACGAAAATGTGCTTGAATCTGAGGCGGACTAAATTACGCCATATTGTTGACGACATTCAGTAGACATTTCTTTGAATACAATTGCTAAGTCATACTTCTGTACCAAGGACAAGTTCTTATTCTGTGCCCCAGTCCCTTTTTCTGGAATAGGCCCAATTCGTTTACTTTAAGTTAAAGTTACGTGGTCCGAGAGTACACAACGCAACTCGTACCGAAACAATAAACATGGTTTGCCGTTGTTAATGTAACCATGGCTTATGTCTTATTAGGATAAACTACTTACTTCTTCATACCTACTTATTTATTCAGGAAACGAAAACGAGTTCGCGAATGTACAATTATTAAACAAACAGAGCGTTGAAATTGTACTAAATAATCATATAAATATCTTTAAAATTAAGCTGTTAGACCAGCGCCAGACCTCTCTCTGGTCATGTCGAAATGCCATCTCAACGAACAATCGGAGTCAAGGAGCAGTGACAACTTGATCATCATCTTAGCGTAATCCCAGTTGTGCCCTTGCACGCGAGGGTCCACTTTGGACCATGATCCAGGACATGGCAGACCAGGTAATTACAGTGGAGCGACTGCCGTGTTACCTCCGCGATCATGTTAACAGGGAACCTGACCAGCTTGGATGACGGTTACACTTTCAGTTGCCTGAATGTGCAGGTAACCTCACGATGCTTTCCCTCACTGTAAGAGCACCGGTTAAAAACAAATCTTTATATTGTGCCGGTTAGTAAAACAATAAATGCAGATAAGTCGTTGGTACATGGCAAGACGTGGGATCGAACCCGGTACTCCCCGCAAACCGACCGTCTGTGTGACCGAACAGAGAATCTTGTTGGCTAATCTCTGTTAACTGGTTCCATGCCACAGCATGCACCGGAGCGAGATAACAATTGATTTTCTATTGTTTCTCGAAATTGGCAGCGAATGGGTTAAGATTGGCCGCCGCGCCAAAATTAGGACATAAATACTCGGTCTACAAAAAGGCACGTATTGGAGAGGAGTTTTAATTTTATCGCACAAATTAAAGTATAAATTTTATGTAATGTGTATTTTATGTGGACATATAAAGATATAGCTTCACGTTTTACGTAAATTATTCACTTAAGTTACTAGAGGTGCTTGTGGCGCAGTGGCGGCAGCGCTTTGGTAGTGATACCAAAAGTTAAGCAACCCACGGCGCGGTCGTGATTGGATGGGTGACCATTCCGACCATTTAAGTGACGTCCATGACAAGCATCTCCGTGCTTCGGAAGGCACGTTAAGCAGTTGGTCCCGGCTAATATCTGTGGTATTAGTCGTTAAGCCTAGTCAGAGGCCCTAGGGCGGCTTGATAACTTCTGACAGTAAGGTTTGTCACTTGCCTTACATACACCCCTCCACCAATCCGCACTGAGCCCGCGTGGTGAAGTATGGCTCGTTCCTCCTCATAGTTGAGGTGAGGCCTTTTCCCAGCAGTGGGATCTAATAGGCTGACTTATAAGTTAGTAAAAATACTTTACTTAAATCCTATTAAAGACAGATAAGATGATACAACATTTCTTGTCATATTCTCATGATAATATATTATAAAACCATTAAACCCCATTATGTGGATTCATATCACATCAAAACTGAATAATCTGAAAATTGCTTTGCTTTTGCCTTAATTTTATACAACCCGTCACAAACTTTTACAATCTTCAATGTATTAAAACAATAACAAAATGAAATTACAACTTTCTAAACGAACCTCGAGTTAATATGTTTTAAAACTTAGTTTATTTTGGGCTAACGACTCCAAATAATAGATTAAAAAAATGATTGTTTGTGCTTAGCTTCTTACTTCAATTCACTTAAATGGCTTTTCTCATGAGGAACGTAAAGATTTATTAGTTTCAGGTAACAGCATTTTGGTAGGGTTTTATTTGAAGGAAAAGTAAGACAATTTAACATGACTTTATCTTTTATTGAATTATTGCCTTTATTTAACCATACTTAGTGGGTATTGTATGATTGCACATTTTCACATCCACAAAACACGCAATTTGGTAAGTATGCGCCATGTAGATAAAACTTCGACATTATGTATCGTCATCTATCCTTGAGCAGTAATGGAAAAATAAGCAACTGTCACTTCAAAATACTACTTTGGTTTTGGTTTTGTATGGCGTAATACATCTTCAGTGTTAGTCAAAGCTTATTTAAATTATTATTATCAAACGTGAACCTATATAGATCCCACTGCTGGGCAAAGGCCTAACATAAACTATGAAGAGGTACGAGCCATACTCCACCACGCGCGCTCAGTGCGGATTGGTGGAGGGGTGTCTGCAAGGCAAGTGACCAACCTTAATGTCTCTGACTAGGCTGAACGACTAATACCAACTTTCAATACATGCCTTCCGAAGCACAGAATGCTTGTGCGAATCCGAAAAGCAAGATGCTTATCATGGACGTCACAAATGGTCGGAATGGTCACATATCCAATCACGACCGCGCCGTGAGTTGTTTAACTTTGGTATCACTACCAAAGCGCTGCCGACACAGCGCCACAAGCAAGCAGCTTATTAGCATCATGAAAATTCGACGTCAGCAAAACATTAATTTGTTATTAAATTAATTATGTATGACGACAGCGAACCCAACGTTTAAAATAACGATACCGCCAGTACAAGTAAGTAATTAACCACAGGCTGTTAAAGTAACGTCTTGGTTTACGTAAATTAGGCAGTGTCAGCTCAGTTCGGACTATCGTTAACTTTAACGACGTCGAAAATGACACCGCAGGGACCTTGAGGACTGTTCAAGACGCTTACTGCTTCTTTGTAACTGTTCTGAATTTGAAATCGGGGAATACAACAGAAAACGTAATAAAAATAAATCTGACGAAACTTCGCTGTAACCTTGGTGATATGATACAAGGAACGATCTTTCCGTTATTTAATTAGTTAAACAACTTTGATACAACTTCCTTAGAATTGAATTCAGTCCTAAGATTCAGTCCCATTTCAAAAACTTTTTCGAAGTTTCAATTATGACACCATTATTGAATGTATTTGATTTGACAACCTTAAAATGGTATGTTTTTGACTTTTGGTTGGACATTGGACGTTTCCATAAGAATGTTAGCTAGAATTCTAGGTCCTATTAGGTACCTATAATTTATGATTGAGTTCACCAGCACATGTATAATATTAAACAACCGTTCTATTATTTGTCATATTTTGTACTAGTGGTTCCCCGCAACTTCGCCCGTAAAAGTTAGATTTTCCATATAAACTTTTATCCCCCATTTCACCCCCTTAATATTTTTATATCGCAACAAAATGTAGCCTATGTCCTTTCCAAGGTCTCGAACTGTGTCCATACCAAATTTCATCTCAATCGGTTCAGTGGTATTACAAAAAAAATAGACCAGGTTTAAAATTGGTCTAAATATTAGCCGACAACAGAGCAATGAATGACACATTCGTCACATAACCTAACAGAGAAACGCTTTTCTAATTGGCTAGCTAATAGCTTAGTTCTGTAACCGGTACTAAGTTTTTGTTATAGGTTTAATTATTCGTCTGCTGTGTTTCTAGTGTGTGTTTTAAGCAATATAACAGCATATACAGTTTATAAAAAAGGATTTAAATACACTAAACAAAAATTTTGGTTAACAGTAACCAAACTATAGTGACTTGCGAACTTTTGGATATCAGTAATAAAACTATTTGTTGTGACTTGCAAACTTTTGGTTATCAGTAACAAAACTAGTTTGTTATTGAAAGTAATTAAATATGTTACGTACATAAAAGATTTTTTATTATTTTGTCCTCGGTGGTTAGAACCTGTTTAAAGGTGCTAATTAAAACCGACAAAGAAAACTTACGTACGTTTTTGTCAATAAACTTATATTTTATTGTATAAATAGGTTTATTGTTAGTTCCTTGTCCAATAAATCCCAATGATTTCCACAATCTATCAACCTAGAGGTTATTTATGCGTCATAAGGTCGAATGTTAACCATTACCCTATTTGTAGCTTTTCGTGAATAAATAAAATTTAATTTATTATAATTATTTTTCTATATATACTTGGCATATCTCTTTGTTTTATTGATTGGCAGACGTTTGACCCCGATCTCACCTGATAGGACGATGCGGTTGAGGATGAATCATGATTTTATCTAGCTCTATGATAAATAAAGAAATACAAAAGAAACCGTGCTTTGCTATTCATATTAATCAGAATACGGTATAAACAGGTAATACACTAGTAAACCAAGTTAACAACACCAGTTAGCGTTGACCAGCGCATCAGACTACACAGTTTTGTTGCAGTATAACCTCCTTTTTTTTCTGAAGTTGGTTAAACATCGACGCTATTCCAACTGCATAGTTATTTGTCCATTTTACATATTCTACGACTTTCGCATAAATAAGACCGCCTACGTTGTACATCTTTCTGTATAAATTGCTGTACATTTTCCGATATAGTGTGCACTACAGAGTAATCTATCAATAAGATGCAGCAGATTAGTTGCTCGTATGAATGGATGAGTAGTTCAAACTAACGATCACGAAACTTTCAATCTCTTTGTCAGAACACATCAATTCCACGTACAGTTCTAATTATGTTCGTCTATGTTTAACCTACTGTTATATCGATTCACCAATTTATGTCTTATTTCTTAGAACAGAAGACTAACATAGATAATATTAATAAAGCATGGCAGCGGCACTGAACTCTGTAGTTTCGAGTGAATAATTTAAGTTAATTATCGTCTCGAATGATTGTTGTATGAATATTAATTTGACTGTAACCTAGTTCGACTGTTTCGGTGTTTTAGAAAATCGATTGCATGCAAAAGCATTATTGTAATATGTTTTATCCCTCAGTCATAGCTGTCAGAGTGACTTCTTACCTTATTTATTTTATATTTGTTTCTTACGTTTACGCGAATTGTTGAACTCATTAAAACACAATTTTACGGATTACTTCGCGATTTATTTAGATTTTATTTAAAACCTGACGTTTCGAACACTTTACAGCGTTCTTGGTCACAGGGAGACTGTATAAATAAAATGTAAATAAATCGCGAAGTAATCCGTAAAATTGTGTTTTAATTATTTATTTTACTCAATTTTGAGTTCGATTTTTAATTTATCGAATTCAGCAACGAGAAAACGTGAGAGTTATGTAGGGTATACCGTTAGTGGCAAATACTGAATACTTATTTGACTGTGTTTATCAAGAGTAGAGCATCTGATTGGATAATACCATGGCATCCACCTGTTCCTTATTATTTGGCTTTGTGGTAGCAACCAATTACATAGTGGTTAAGTGCAGAAATGACAATCCAATTACTTATCGGCGTCAGGCCTGTGTATCTTCCCGCGTAGGTAGCAAAAACGTACCTACGCGCGGCGACCCCTTGGTAAGGGACTAAACAAGTTGGGTGTCGCTAGCCGGCAGCGACACGCTCCCGCGTTTTATTTACCGGCGGTGCGCGACACAAGGTAGCTGGTTGGACGAGCGTGAAAAAAGTCCTAGAAAGCTGCGCTAGATGGCGTAAGTAGCTTCTTGTGGCAGTCAACACTATCGCGTTGCGTGATAGTACGTCACTGAATAGGTTTAGTGTATTATGAATCATATTCCAGAGTTATAAGAATGAAATTATCTTGCAATGTATTTCTGTAGGTGTCTACGTCAGAGGCGAAGTGAATTACACCATATCTTTAATAAAATTGAGTAGATATTTCATTGAATTTCATTGCAAAGTCATACCTCTGTACGGAGTACTTACTTATTCTGTGTCGGCGTTTGATCAGACTGGAAACTATTATTTCCTTGAACAACATAATTAGCTTAAACGAGAAGATTTCCAGTACAATGTCTTAAAGCATTCTAATAAAAACCTAATACACATAATCAAATGTCGTGCGTTAAGTACATATTGATATGCACCTACTAGTATACCTACTCTTTGTTCATTAGGTTCTATTCCCAAATAGACCTAGCGGCAGCCTTTGTCTTTTTGACGAGCGTTTTTGAAGTTTCTCGAAGGCGATATCAGTCACGCTAGACAATATCTTCAGGAAATCGCTTGTTTATGCCAAGGTAACATTATGTATTATTAAGTGCTTACTTAACGATTCTTTTGGCAGTTTCAATGGAATAGGTTGTCCATTTCACACTTTTTATTGATAGTGCGCAGTTTAATCAAGATTTTCCTATTTTGCCATGAGGCCGAGTATCTTAAAATATTTATTGAATATACTAGCGACCCGCCTAGCCTTCGCAAGGGCGCAATATGCATGTATTATACCTACAAATTCTTTTCTCTCAAAACACTCTTTCTATTGGTGAAAATTGTATTTAAATCCGTTGTGTAGTACAAAAGATCTAAAGCTTACAGACAGCGGAAACTACTTTGTTTTAATCTACACTAATAAGACAATTTTTTCTCGCGTTATTTAACAAATTAACTCAGTATTATCAATTGTGTGTGAACGTATGTAGCTACGGGTTTTAGTCAAGTGATACAGAATGTATTAACCTACACCATACACTATTCTGACGTTTTCAATTACCCATACCCAATAGCATTCAAAATTCCTCTACTAATTGCATCATTCCTCAGTTTACGTATCAAAAGCAATTACGGTTTCGTTACGATTGAGTTTGCCGGAGTAGGCTCACTGTCGAGAATATTGAAGTCGAGTTCCTATACAATGTGATAAGTATTTTACAAAGAAAGTTATATTATTTTAAAAGCAAATTTACAATTTAATCTCATGTGGGAGAAGGCACGGGTCCCACGTTTCAATGTCTTTTTATTAAGTTACGTACCAATGCTCATATGATAAGGGAAAACATCGTGAGGAAAGCTGCACATTCAGGCGACTGAATGTGTAACCATGATCCAAACTAGTCAAATAATCCTTACCAGGGTCACGGAGGTTGGATGGCAGTTGCTTCACTGTAACTTCCTGATCTGCCATATCCTGGATCCTGGTCAAAAGCGGACCCTATTCCTTGGGTTAAGTGCACAATTGGGATAATGCTAAGACAATTATTTAATTTAAAAGCGAATTTACAAAATCCTTAATTATAAAACAAACTTCGGAACTCTAAAAACAACGCGTTTTAATACCAAAATGTAACTTTGGTATGCAAAACTAGTTTTTTTTTATATTTCGAAATAGGTTAATTACTAAAAGTTGTTTCAAATGTGTTTTTTAATTCGTTCCTAGAACACTATAACTTCATAACATTATCACATAACATACGACGAACAAATTAATCGTGTAGCTTACAAAACACACTTTTTAAAGGAGACAGATGCCCTTATATCACGCTATGTTCGCGTTTTAGATTTTTAGTTTAACAATAGGATCCAACTTTTAGATATTATAATGCACCCTGGTGAAGAGGCCTTTGTTGGCGATAGACATTTTCAGGATCCATAAGTTTTGCTTATTATTTTTTAACATAGGCGCTCTACATTAGTGACATAATACTTACAGAAAAATGCATGCTTTTGATTTGTTAATTTTTAATCTGCTGATATAGCATTATTTGACATGTTTTGTATAGGAAATCTGTCAAATTAACCGTCAATCGATGGCAATCGGCTGTTTTAAAATTGGCGAACACGGGTCACTAACTTTTAACAAGCTGGTAAACGTAAGGTGACATTAACCAACAAAATAATCTTATTTTATCAACAATTCCTGAACAAAATATGTCAAATAACAATAAAACCGCTGTTTAATAATTAAACATGTGTTGATGAACTAGATCCTAATCCTGGAGTTCACGAACTCGTTTAATTTTTAATCAGCCGGTTTAGCATCATTTGACATATTTTATATGTCAAATAAGGTTAACTGGCTGTTTAATAATTAGTGACCTCGGGTTTTAGTAAAAGATACTTTTAATGTGTGTAAGTGTCGGTATTTATTATATTATAAAACTTATACAAACAGATTACCGTCTTTACGTGTCTAAAATTAAATAATTACTAAGAGATTTTTGCATAATTAGTTTTAAACATAAACGATTATAATTAATTTAATTTAGCTAAGCTTAATTATTATGAAAGTGGCTAAGCAATCATTACCAGCCAAAAATATCACAACATGTATAATATACTTAGCGTTTGGTTGCAATACGGTGGGATAAGAGAGAGATAATTTTAAGAAAATACTTTTGTGTATTTTTAGAGGAAGAGTCCGCAACACCATCATATGAGAACGCACTAAAGTTGTTGTCGCAGGGTACCGCATCGCAAAGTTAAAGTGGGCGTGGGCCGGACATCTATGTCAAATAGGCAATGGCAGATAGAGCAAAGCAGTCTTGAATGGAGACCCAAAATCAGCAAGAGGAGCGTTGGCAGACTACCAGCAAGATGGTCCGATGACATAAAAAACCATGCCAGGACAACCTGGGCCCGTAGCTAAGTGGCAATTTATTTTCAAGCAAAGTTCGTTATCGCTAACAAAATGTATGAAACTGACATAAGCCATCGAAATATTACGTGACTTTTGCATACATATTTTGACAGTTCATTTAAAGACCATGCCGGGACAACCTGGTCCAGAAGCACCGGCGACAGAACGCTATGAATTCGGTGTTTTGAGAATTCGGCTTTTTCAGAATTCGACCTTTTGAGAGTTAGTTGGCGTTTTCCGAATTTGGCATTCTGCGACTTAGTTGGAGAGGCATACGCCCTGCAGTGAGCAAATACATGCTGAGGAAGAAGAAGAAGTATTTTTAGAGATCCTGCCGTGCTTATCCCAATTAGGCTTAGATTCGGTACAAGCTTTAACCGTCAGATAAATTTGCATATAGAACCGTTATCCGCAAGACAAATTGCCTTTGTATTAACCCAGCTAAACCTATGCCATTTTAATTTAAGTCATTTAAATTATACAGATAAGCCGGCTCGTTACGAGTTTCCAGTTAAACATTATATTTAAAAAAGCACATACCGAATCTCTTTACGAAGATAATTAAAAGAAAATTTAATGAGTTAAAACCTTAATGGCCTTTAATGAAAACTGAAAACAATTTAAAAAACTAGATCAAACAACGAATTAATAATGTTTTAATCTAATTCAAATTTACTTAACGCTTATTTAGCTTTGCTTGGTACCTAATTATTCGTTTGCTTATATTGAAATATCTAAGCAATTTAACAATTATTTCGTTATGCCTAGCTGTAGTCTTAAATATATCTTTAAATATAGTCCAAATTAAACGACTCCTTAGTACTTAATAGAATTCCTTTGATTTTTTCTTATACTTAGCACGACATTTTACTCCTTTGTAATTTGATTTGTATAGAACAAGCCACGTCTTTTGACTCGCATTAGAAAATTAAAACCTTATAAAGAGATCGTGGTACTGATCTGAGATTATTTAATTGCAAACTTTTTCTGAAATGATTAAGATCTTTTCTTATCTTACTTTGAGCAATATTATATAAATATATATAATTATCTCAAACAAGGTTTTCACCAAATAGTTAGATTCTTTTTATCGATCACAGTTTTTAAGACACTTTTAAAACAATTGAAGAAATAAAGTAGAGAAAAAAAAGTAACCGAATTAGTATCATTACAATTTTTCTTCCTGTATCGTAGTTAGGCAATGCATTTAAATTGATGGCCCATGATGCTGTTGATGAGAATGAACCTTAACCTAAAACGACAGTTATTAAACTTTTTTGAAGCACCTCAAAAAAATACTTAGGAGTTTATAGAACATTGAAACTGTAACAAAATTATTATGAAGACTATGAAGCTCGCGGGTCAATTTAGAACTGTTTTGGCTCCGTTGGTTACAAATTGTGTCTATTTATTATGGACCAAGTTTCTCTATCAGCAATTTGCCAAAGCTATTACACAGTTAATAGCCCTTTGTGTAGTTACAGCCTTATCATTTTGGGGGTGATATTTTAAGTTTTGGTATTAACGACGGTGTTAAGACGTGATTCGAATAACCAACAATGAATTTTCTTGAGTGTTCTGATATGATTGTTCAGTAAACCTCACAGTAAAATAGAACTAATATTAAAGGCTTGTAAGTACATAGTTGTCTTTTCGCAGGGTATTTACATCATTAGGGTTGCTTACTGTACATTTATCCTATCAAGATGCGATCGTTGGTGTGAAAATTGTGTACTGTCAATTTTTGTATTAATAATTTCTTTATCTAAAATCAAGTAACAGTATATTAAGCCACTGGGTGTACTAGGCGGTTTCAATCGTTCAATCATGTTAAAAATAGCATTGAAAAATAAGTGGGAAATGGTTGTCACTATTTGCGAAAAGCTTTGCCACAGATGCCCTCTTATTTTTGGTTACACTAGAGTCGGGCTCTTGTATATTTTTTGTTAAAAATTGTCTCTCGAATCTCGAATTTTAAATAATAATTATTTTAATTTGAAAATCTCAGTGCCCACCAAAATACATTGTTGCCATTTCAAAAGTCCTTGCATCCCTTGTCAAGCTTCCAAGGGTTATCCAGCTGTCAGACTGTCACAATCGTGAGCGTGTAATAAAATAAAGGTAGACCAACAAATAAAACATAATTCTTGTACGTATGTAATTACCGTAATAACATTTTAGGTTTTTTATATACAAAGTTATTTTTTGTAAAGCTAAATTACTTGAGGACTGATTCTGGTTCTCAAATACAACAACTTTTACTATGGAACTAATATCGAAATCGCAAAAAAAAGACCTTTCCATCCAAAAAAAAAGAATTTGTATGGAGGTGTTTTTTTAAAGTTATGTATGAAAAAGAGGCGGTTTTTTTGGTCAAAGTGGGGTAGTATGACCTGCGGCTATGTGTTCATAGTTTTTTTATTAAATTACCAAAGCCACTTTCCTATAACATCGAGTAGCTACTAAGTGTCTCTGCACGAGTCCGCAGACAGACAGACATAGCCATAAGGGTTCCTTATTGACTACGGAACCCTAAAAAAGTAAATAAAAGTTTTCACAGAAAAATATTCCTGTACCAAAATGATACTCGGCTTGACATCTCATTACTGTCGAATCACATGACACAGTTGGGTGATTCGCCATTTCTTTTTCTACGAAAAATTTCGCTTTTTTTCGTTTCGTTGCTGCTCATCGAATTCTTGATTTTTATTGGGAGCGGCCGGTCATTGATACTCTGTCATTACCAGGAGACCAACCGCACTCCCTTCAGAATTGAGCCATTTATCTAGGGAAGGGAAGATTTAGAATTTATTCGACACTTCGAAGCCTTAGGGTGAATTCTATGATAGCACCGCGAATTTCGGAGGGTTGAACATTTTTGAGGGGGCACTGCCCAGTGAATTTTGGAAGTGAATAGTGCTCAAAGTTTGTGAGGGTATGGTGGAGTGAAAACTACTCCTACACTTTCGTTTTCTTTCGTACTAGTCAACAGACTTAATTTGCGTAGAACGGAGACTCAAATACTATATGGTATACGTTAAATACCTATATCTTGAGCCTGATCTCTCTACGGTCATGTCAGACTGCTGTCGCACCGAATTATGAGAGTGAAGGAATAGAGAGTGCAACTGTGTATTGCGCACACACTTATGCACTTTAATATGTCCCGCGCAGTTGGCTAATCTCTGATGAGATAGGCCGCCGTAGTCGAAATTTGGCTAGGAGGACATTATTATTATATCTTCCAAAGCCCCTAAAAATAATGAAAACTTAAAATCAAAATTTTAAAAGTAGTAAGGCTCACTTGAAAATATAGGGATAAAATAGGACATGATGTACCTAATTTGTAGCTAAAGACTTATCCTTCATTTACTAAAATTTAAAAAAAATCAGTTTGTATTTATGTATAAACAAACCAATTTTCCCCCTCCAACTCCGTGCAAGCCCAACTAATTTGCCAACCAGTTGAGAGCAGTCAATCAATTGCCACATTAAATTCGATGCAAATTGCTCCAATCGAACAGTACGGGCTTCCTTGACGTTGATTAGCTCGACTAGCTTCGTTATAGCTTGATTAATGAACTAGTTTGTTTCGGGAATAGCTACAAGTTTCCGATTTGAATATTGCAGACGCGTGCATCATTAATTGTTGCTATAAGGCTCCGCGCAGATGGGCCACCGATTACAGCCACCGGAGGCTAGCGACAAGCTGTTTAAATGGTTTCTAATACTGTTTGTATGAAGTTTCCGCACACGTGAAGCGAGTGGCGGCCACTCAGTGTTCGCAACACACCACCGGTGGCGGCCACTCGCTTTTTTGACAAAACAGCTGACATAAGGATCTATAAGATTAGTGTCCATAGGGTATTTGCCCGTAGTAATGATCAGAAAACATGTTTCGCATATAGTAAATTTAGATGCCAGGAATTTTAAATTACATTTTCATTTCTAAAAATATTTCTATATTTTTTAAATTTTCATGAAATAAATTAATGTTTTTTAAACTATGTTTTCTGATATTGCAAACGCCAATCACGGAGCGTGACGTCACGTTCCGCAAGTATGTAAAGTGCTGTTAAATAAATCAAGTTTGACAGGAGGAATAAACAACAATGAACACTCGTGGAAAATTAACTTTTACGCATGTTTCAGTATTGTGACGTCATGCACACCACGTGACGACGATAGGTGTTTTGGGCGGGAAAAGTTTATTTGAATTATATTTTTTGTGTTTTAGTCTATATTTTTTGTAGCTTAGAATTGATTAATAATCACATATAAGCATGTTTTGAAAAAATAAGCAAATACCCTATTGTAGCGGCCACCGACAAACTTCGTTTGCGCGCGACCAAAGGGCGTGGTACGCGATGGCGGTCCACCGGTGGCGGTGTTCGGTGGCCCATCTGCGCGGAGCCTAAAGGTCTCTTGCTTAAGCAATATATATGTATAAAGCTCTATAATAGTACTGCCGACTCTAAATATTTGTTATTTTGAACTAAAATATCAATTGATTGTTTTGGGATTTTCAATTAAAACTTATTTGAAATTAAAGCTCGAAGAATGTTGTTTCATTAATTTGTTGTCACAGTTTCATTTCGCTGTAAAAAGTCAAATCGGGACCGTGAATTTTTTAAAATCACGTTTTCTTGTAAAACGCGTATTAGTATTACTCTCAGGTCTACAGAAACGCGGGAAATGTCTCGAATGAAACCTGTCTAGTGTTGAGTAATAATATAATGGCAACGTGTGTACATAGCCAACCTAAACGCAAATACTGGAACGACATGAAACTGTTTGCCAAGTGGCTTGATTCTCTTCGCGAACATGCTAGTTCAACGAGTATTATACAGAGATACGCCGGTTATAAGCATGAATATAAAATACACGGTGTTTTGTTAGTAAAATTAAATCAAAGGAGATGGGATAAAGCGTAATAATGTTTATAAGAATATTCTGGCTAGCTTTCAATCTACTTTGTGTGTGTTATACATAATTATTATTCAAGTGTTGTTCAGTTGCTCGATGCTACAAATAAGTAAAGATGTTTTTCATTATTAAAACCTCAGTTTACCTAGATGCTTATAAGATAAGCGTTACAGCGTCTGTAAATGATTATAAATATTTAGGAGATAATGAAAAGCAGTTTGTTTGTGCCTATTTCAGGGCACAGCGGATTCTTTCATGTAATGCCATAAAAAATTTTTGCAAAAACCTACAACGAAAATACTTCAACGCCAAAAAATAATTAATAGGCGCGTTGCGTACCAAGTCCAGAGAGACGTAAAATTTAATTAAATAGTGGCTCAAGTCGTCTCCTCTAATGAGATGGGCGTAATGAACACCTCAATAACTATCTCTTTTGTTCCCAAAACGGTTAACGTATGTGTATGTTCTCTTTTATGAAGCAATAGCTTTTGCAATTAAGTAGAGTGGGGAATAAAGACGAATGACCTGTTTTCGGGTATTCAAATTTTGAATAGGGTCTTTGTTTTCACGTAATTCGTTTTATAAATACACAGACGAACGCTACCCTTTTGCACACACACAACGACGAAAGAGAAATTCGTGAGGGGCATACATAGCATTTAAGCTCAGTTTAATTGTAAATTAAAGTAAGGAATGTTAAATTAACTAATACTGAACTAAGTTTCTCCAAATGCCCTAACTAACATATTTCGTAAACAGATGATAAAGAGAAAAATAAGCCTGTATCAAATACGCCATTCTGCTCCCATATCTTTCCAGCTTTATGGTCAAGTTCACCATCACATGTTTAATTAATAATCAGCCGGTTTAGCATTTTGACTTGACATATTTTGTGTGGAAATTGTGTCAAGTTAACCGTCAGTTGAGGTTTACCAGCTGTACTTGTGAACTTGGGTCTTAGTCTATTTTCTGTTCTGTGCCACTAAATCCTTACTGTCTTGTTAAAATTGCAAAGCAAAGTATCTTGTCGATTAAACTGATCGCTTGCAATCAGTGCTGCTTATGCACTATGCAGGCGCACTGAATCCGCAAACTGGCTGAATAAATAACCGCCTCCCGGGTCAACTTGCGAAGTCAGACTCAAAGCCAAAATGAAGTTAAAAGCTTTTCGTTTAAACAATTTTTGTCGCGGAATCCCATTTTCTAATCAAGGGCTTGATGGGCATTGTTCTTTTTGATTTTATGCCAAGTAACTCGTGCGACAGTTTGGTACTTACAAGAATAATATACTTACGAGTTCATTATATATAGTTTAAGGAAAACAACACAATCATAGTAATTTGAAGTCCTATTCAGAGGCACAGTATGTAGCCTCTGACCTTATAATATAGGTCAGAGGCTACATATTTTATGACAATTTGCATTTTTTGAAAATAAAATACTTACAAATAATTATTTTTTTTCCAATTTTCTGTCAGCGACAAAAAAGTTGTTTCTAACTTATTGGTTGAGTATGGTTTGAGGCAGTTTCTTTTTGTATGAAAAAATACATTGCGAAATTTAGAAACAGCTATAAAAGTAAGACAGTAGTTTTAACATCGGCACATATATTGTAATAGATCAATTTATTTTGAATTACCGTCTCACCAAATTATGAGAGTCCACTTGTGCACTATCTACTGCCTTTACCTTGCTGATCTCTGTTGCGATTTGGTAGAAGCCGACGCCGGAATTTGTATCATTAAACGTATAAATTGAAATAAGGTACCTACCTAAACCAATTAGCAAGAGTTGTCACATGGTTGCCACTATTCCACGTCAATTGCGCGACAAATCTTGTTGGCTCACTAGATTGGTCGCAAAGTCACAATCAGTGGTGCAAACACGTCAAATAGTATGCAACTTTAGGATTCGCGACTCCGCTGAATATATAATCACTTGGGTGAACTTGCTAAGTCGACTTCACCCGGTTATCGTAATATTAGAGTTTGATTTTGCTTGATTTGAGGTGGAGGTTAAATGAAGCGTTTTATTGAAAGTCAAGGCATTTTTCAAACAATTTTCAGTGTCATGAATGTCGTATCAGGTAAGTACTAGCGTTCTGTGAGATTTGACTTTGTCTGCGCAAATATTTTGTCACACAAATCGTCTCACTTTGAAGAAGGTCCCTACAAATTAAGGACTTCTGTACACGGCAGCATCATTTGTCAAAATCATGCAAGCTGCGACGTTGGTAGGCGTATTTAGTATGTGATAGAAAAATGCGACGTTGCCGCTTCGTGAAAAATCGTCGTTAACTTCTACGCAAGATTCAAGCAACCGTAATATGCCGAACCTTATTTTCTCGAGAAATTGTATCTAGTCTAACCACCTATTATATGTGTTTAAAAGCATTTGAAATCTTTTAATTGGTCTAACTAAAAAGGCAATAAACCGACAAAGATGCTAACATATTTGTAATACTAAATGTACAAAAAGATTTTAGTAATGTTTATGAAAAGACGTAAACAAACTATTTTAACATAGCGACCCCGCCTTCGCATGGGTGCAAAAGACTAAAAATATAACTTATCTCGCTCAAGAATTACGTAAATTATTCATTTCAAATGCTCTAGTGAAAAATTAAAATACAGTGAAATATTTATCAAAATTATGTCAAGTCACAATTACATTCGTCAATATTCTTATTACATACAGTTAAACTCGACCACAGTTATAAATAATAGTACACCTGACTTACAGTATTCAGACATTACAAAATTAAATGAACGATGTGCACATTTAACTCTAGTTTTACTTCAAGTACTCATATAATGTCAACTGGCAAAATTAACTGGCACCTAGCGCCTAGCAGTTAATACGTTCCCCCAGTGTGTTCTTTACGCGAGCATTTTGCAGATAAGTAAGTCATAATGAGCGAACAGCCGCTTTGAACGAACAAAGCTTTCTGAACAACTTAACTCTTTGCGTTAAGGTCCAAAATGTGGCAGCATATTTTTACTAGACTCTCAAAGCTAGCAATATGAAGCGGGTAATACGATGTCAACAAGCTGGCAAGAAATGAAGAAAAAAATGCTATGTGCGTATAGAACCACGACCAAGCGTGGGGTTCTGAAGTTTACTTGTTTTTTTTTGGAATGGGTCTCTTATTGAATTTGGATTAAACCAGACCTAGTGTAGACAGAGTTGACAGTGGAACGAACTCACCCAAAAGGCAAATGCTTTTCTCGCTCGCCTAAACCAGATGTGGCGTAGACAGAGTGGACGGTGAAGAGAGTTCCCCAGAAGGTTTTGGCACTCCCACTCACCGACGGAACACAGTAAGCTGCTTGGCGCGGGACTCCGGTGGGAGGGTGGTAGCTACCAGGCGGCACCTAACGAAGCCTAACACCGCTGTTAGGATCATTTAACCACCATCACAAACTGAAGCTTCTGATATCGTTTGCCGGAGTGGACCACTAGTAGGGTAGATCCTTCACCACCCCAAAAAACTCTGTCGCTCGTTTCTCATCATTATACGTATAGTAAAGTTACAAGTTATTGATTTAGCTCCTCTTTCGAAGAGCTATGATGATGATCCTCTTCTTTAGTTACATTATTACAATTTGTCGATTTTTAAGTAGGTACATTAAGTCTAAGTCCAACTTATTCGTGATTTTCTTTTACATTATTTGATATGCTACTCCAATATTTTGTTCACTTTAAGGCTTTGTATTTCGCAAACCAATATCTGAATAAAGATTTGGTATAAAGAAGCTTATTTTTAAAAGATCTATTCAATGATATGCTTCACTATGGGATAAACAAAATTTTTTTCTTCAATCTCGCTATTTTCCTAACAGGTCGCATACAGACAGACAGTAGGACATGGCGAAACTAAAAGGGTTTCTTGTTGATGACGGAACCCTAAAGATGGTTACTAAATATAGAAATCGTATTTTGTTTGAGTTGATAACGCAGTAGTCTTACTTTTGATCACTATTCAAAAGATCAAGAGTCCTATGAGTACTTATTCAAACTTTAAGGACTCTCAAAAAGAATGAATTTATTTACTCCACAAGTCCCACATAATTGGAGGCACTTAGTCAAAATAATAATGCGAAGAAATGTGTATTATTAAAATTACTCAATTACATTGTTATGATAGGTATTATTCTTAAAGAATTCCGTTCACTTTTTAATAATCTTGTGTTAGACCTAAATGAAAAATAGTAATATGCTCAAATTCTTTCAGAGATATGAACTGACAAAGACAACTTTTAGATTTCAACAGGAGAGTAGTAGAAATAAACAAAAGAACCGGTTTTATTGAATCGGAAATATAAATTGTTGCTTACCAAATGAAGCAAACCTATTTAAATGGATAGTCGAGACTTCGTCTGTAGCTAGGCTGAAAAGTTTAATTTAGAATTCTATTTCGGTGAAGAAATCAGGTCAAAGCAATAATATCATTGCTATATTAAAACCTCTATCGTCGATATGACCTAAATCCATAACAACTAATGTATTATAATTATGTAAAATGACTTAATAAAGTTTTTATTATTTATTATTATTATCCCCAACCTGAAGTCACGGGTTCCATCCACCATACCACATGCAGGGTTAAAATTTACCGTGATAGTGATACGATATCACTATCACTGCACACGTTACCCTAAACACAATGATAGAAAAGAGTGAATAGGTTGTATAGGTTGTAGTCAGACATGATCCATCTTTGGCCGTATCGTAGCATACAATCAGCTAAGATTGCGGTCAAATATCTGCCTAATTATCGAAAAATCAAAAAGCAACGTCTGTCTTATGTACATGACGTGCGTCAGACTACCCCACTTTGACGTTGATACCGCTTCTATTCCCTACGTAATAAAAGCTGTTTTCGTAGTTTGCTTGTGCAAGTTTACGTGGTATCGACTGTACATAATGTCCGCAATAGTCAGTAAAGCTTGTCGAGATTTTACCTGTGTATATAAAGAAGTAAATTTTATACATAACTTGATATGATTGACTAAATTTTCTTAAAATCAAACTAATAAATACGCCAAGTGAGTAAACTTAAATCTCGCGACAAGCTTTTATATAATATAAATTGTGTAATGATGTTATTATTTTATCGTAAAAGTTTTAAAGGAAAATTTATTTTATACTTTTTAGCGCATTGACATAAAAGCTTGTTTTAAAAAAGGGTTTTTTACTTGTAATTTATTGCCAAATTTCATGATTGTCCGTTGATGTAGGAAAGTATCCCATGGTTTGGATTCCCCTGCTAAATGTTAGGAAATACGACTAAAATGGCCATAATGGGATTGCGTTAACTTGAAGCTTGATTTTTTTTACAGCTCGCAGAAACAAGTACCTATTTGATGTTGATTTGCAACCGGACTGTAGCCCCTTGAAACTGTGAAAAAATAGTGAATAAAGTGGCCATTGCGGTTCTGTAATTATATAAGCAACTTTGAGATCTATTTAACTAGTTAAACTTTATACGCGATGTTGAGTTTCCGTTAAAATATGAAGCCTCAGTTATTTACTCAAATCGATTCTTGGGAAGGTATTCGCTTTGATCTCAACAAGTTTGCTAGTTAATAATTTGATGTTTACGAAGTGTAACTGTGTGTTTTGGTGATATGCTAAGATTTGCTCTTTGATAGTTAAGTTATATTTTCTAGGAAACACTTGTAAATTGTAACTACTTCTGTTTAATATCTCATCTCATTTGGTAACACAAAAATCAGAATACTGCAAACTTTACTTTCAATGGAATTGAAGTCGAGTTGGTAGAGCAAATCTTTTGCAACAAAAAAGTGCAGATAGTAAAATACATATCAATAACTTCCCCATGCAAATGGACATTTTACCAGTGTCGATAGTATTTTCACGAAGAAGCCTACCTACAACAATAGGCATCCTGCGGTTGATAATATAAGTGACAGTATTATTTCTTTCATTGGATCGTTTTCGATCGTTAATGGACTCTCTTGGTTCAACTAAAGAAGTCTACTGGACAAATAAGTATTACACTACCTACGCTTCCCGCGCTTAACTAATTTTTATTTTGTTTCAGAATGACCTCAATCTGCTAAATCCAAGAGTCTCCGCCAAATGTGTGACGATGCAGTTCGGACAATATAACGCAGTGATGAGTCTATGTGTGATGTGAGATACATTATGTCAAGGAGTCGGCGCTGGCTTGCCATGATGGCTGTGGTGGTGCTAGCGGGGGCGGTGCGGGGGTGGGACTGCGTCTGCAACCCACGGGAGTGCGAGGTGCTGGAGCCTAGCGGCTGCCCAGGGCTGGGCATCGTGGTGTGGGATCCGTGCAGGTCAGTATTAAATTTGGCGCTGGCTTGCCTTAAATCACTGTAGTGATGCTAGTGAAAATGGTGTAGGGGGGTACTGCGTTTGCAACCCACGAGAGTGCGAGGTGCTGGAGCCCAGAGGCTACCCAGGGCTGGGTATCGTGGTGTGGGATCCGTGCAGGTCAGTAATAAATTTTACGCTGGCTTGCTTCATTGTAGTGATGCAAGTGAAAATGGTGTAGGGGTGGGATTGCGTTAGCAACCCACGAGAGTGCGAGGTGCTAGAGCCCAGCGGCTACCTAGGGCTGGGCATCGTAGTGTGGGATTCGTGTAGGTCAGTATTAGATTTAGCGTTGGCTGCCACGGTCGCTGTGGTGATGCTAGTAAAAGTGTTGTGGGGTGGTACTGCGTCCGCAACCTTCGGGAGTGCGAGGTGCTGGAGCCTAACGGCTGCCCAGGGCTGGGCATCGTAGTGTGGGATCCGTGCAGGTCAGTATGTTTGAATGATCCCACAATCCCACTTGTTTTCACTGCTGGCATCGGCTAAGTAAAAACAAATTTAATGCAAAAAAGCCTTATTACTTGAGGATATCTCTTATATTTTATTTTTCAGTTTTTCGGTAGATTCTTATTCTACATTGATGCAATATGTATATTCGTATAAACTTTTAATCGACGTTTATCTAAACATCCAAACTTATTTTGTTTCTGTAGGCCGTGGGTAGAGTTTTCATACTAAGTTGCCCAGTGACCTTTGGTAGGAAGTATGGTGGACTGAACATTGTAGTTTGGTTGATAAATCATTATAGAGCACTATAAAACTTACAGATAGCAAGTAAAATTTATATGATATACATTTGCCAAGACATAAACTAATAAAGAAGAACGGCAAAGTTATTTAATGCTTAGCCCCAAATGCTGGCATGTTTTAGTCTTTTGTGAAAAGGCTAAAACTTTATGGAGGAAAAAATAATATAACTGTCATTGAATGACATTCTATTTGGTGCGTTATGTCGGACTGACATTTAAACAATGTATGATCCGGTCAACATTGACGTTTGATATAAAACATATACTTCATGTTTGACTGACACGAAAGTTCACGTCGTTCGTTTTGTTTTTGCATCATTGAAGACGTTAAGTTGTTAATAATTTGTACATTCTGAAAATATTTGAAATTTTAATTCCTAGCTTTTTAGATTACCATAAAATCATACAAAAGTCCGTAAATAAAGTGATATTTATATTTCATGTGTCTCACTTAGTACGGTGTCTCTATCTATTGGGTCGATTTATGCCAATTTTCTTTATTGATTCCCAAAAAATCGTAACTCAATCTTACTACTCGTATTGCCTGAATAACCCATGAACAATACAACGAGTAGCAATAAATGCTGCTCACTAATGATGAAGCCAGAAAATCGATAGTATTTTAACTTCATTCAAAATAATTTAGTCAGTGACGACGCGACGTAACCATAACTTTCCAGGGAAACAAATATCCTGACTGTACGGCAATTGTATATCCATAATACCATCGTTCGCCACCATACATTTATCGACCCAGACCAAATAGCACAGGGTAGAAGACGCACTTGCATCCCGGTTCCAATCATTCAAACTAAATTTGCCCAGCGCCAAATTACTTTTATGGCCCCTTTTTTGTATCGTCTTTTTAATAACTCTTACCCAATTTATAAAATAAATAAATCAAAGTTGAAAACATATTTAAAAAACAAACTACGTGAGTATAACTATCACTCTACGTAGAAACTACTGACTATTTTGGTATAATGTACTGCGTCTTGTCAAAGCAACAATTTCATTTTAAGTTTTATTCTTTTCAAAATTTCTTTAAACATTATTTTTAATCTCAAATTTTTATACCGACACATACAACATACTTATACACTGCAGCGCTCTCTAGATAAGTTAATTATTAATATTGTTTGTCTTTTTTCAAAGCTTTTAATTTTTGTTTAAGTCCTCATACAAATAAAAAATAACAAATCTTTATGTACCAAAGCCGGAGGTGGAGGGTTGACCACCTATGACACAGGATCACTCCTAGTATAGGTGTCAGCCCGCCATAATCAATGTACCTACTTAATTCTGTAACATTTCTATGTATGATTATATGTGGTGTGTATAGGTGAGGATTAAATGATTATTATTATTATAAAAGGGTGAAATGTTAAAATTACAAGTAACAAAAAGAATCTAGAATAATCTGTTGCAAGTTTTGGCAATTTATGGAATAATTCGCGGAGCCCCTCACACCTAAGATTAACCAATCAAATGCCTTTATTGGTTCGTTTTAGTAAACACGCCATATTTGCTTTCCTGTAATATAATTATAATGTAAAAACCCGAACGCATGATAGAACTATGGACACTTGTAGTAACATATTAAAATTATTTTTTCTGTTTTTTTAATGTGAATCCGGAGGCAGTTAATGACATTACAGACTAATAATATTTTAGATACAGTATTTTTAACCTAGATAGCACCTTTTTATCACTATTAGATCTCAATTTTTTTTTTAAATTGACCCACCCTAATCTAGATACCTGAGCACACTCGTTATTAGTTTGGTGTAACTTGCATGATACTTTTATTAGCAAAATCTTATGGAATTGTTGCTGTTGTAGAGGTTTCGAAGAAATTTTCGAAGCAGGAAACTACATCATAGCCTTGTAACTAATTAAATGTCTGCCTTTGAACATGGTAGCTTGTCGAGACGATATAATTTTGATTTGACAGCCCATTATTGCTTTGGTATAGTACAAAGTAAATTGACTTCAGGTTCCGACTCCGATGCACCAAATATGTTAATTGATTCGAAACCATATGAGCCCGCTATTACAGAATTGGTCTGGAAAGCATTTTTTTTAAATACTCCCTAGCACAAAATAAAATAAATAGAAAATCAGAGGCCGTCATGTTTCAGCCAATTATTGATTCTAAACTTTCTTCTAAAATTGTACCAAAGTGATAATCATTTTTTTACTTGTTTTAAAGTTATTACATAAACTTGTCTAGTATTAGTGACTTCCTACAGCTACACACAGCACAGTACAGCACACTAAAGTGGCCTCCGATTTTTAATTTATTGCTTGAAAGAAAAGAATTTTCCGTAAAAGAAAACTATTCTGAATAAAACTCTGTAAAATAGTTTAAATACGCCGGTGGTGCAATAGAGACTATTAGGTAAGTAAAAAGCTTTTTCTCTCTAGGTTAAGTTAGTAAAAGTTAGTTGGTTATTGGACATATGACACGCGTTGCTGATTCATAAAACCACTGTTTTAATTATGAAATACGTTTGAGTACCAATTATTCTATTTTCTTCCAATAAAAAAACGCTAATCTTACTTACTACACAAAAAACAGTGACATGGTATACCCAGAGGAATACAATTTTTATGTTTGTGTGTTAGGTAAGACTAACTAAAAATTGAAGTCATAAAAATGTATGTATGTAATCATAAATAAAGTGTTTTATGGCCAGATACTGCTTGGTCATTAATCACTCTGTCAAATTAAGTACTTAATGTCGACGTTCTAAAAATAGTAAATTACAATCGTGCATTATAGCCCACATCGCTTCTGCCTCGAATTTGGGTCAAGTGGTCGCGCCTTCGCCATTTTCTGGGTTAACTCACGAGCTGATACAGATATATATTCTTTATTGCACCCAGAAAACACATCACAAACACACAATTTAAAAACATGTTGGTAGGTACAATGTAGGCGGTCTTATCGCTGGGAGCGATCTCTTCCAGACAATTTTAGATTTAAGGAGATCACTGGTGATAAAAAAAGGAAGGTTCACAGCACAGTTCAAGATTGAAATTCAAAATAATGAAATTCAACTCTAAGACAAGAAGCTTGTTAATAACAACAAAAAAATACATAAAATGATTAAATTAAAATAAATAGATAATGTACATATAGTCGTACATATTTATTTATTATTTGTGACACCCTGAAACGGATTTTCCGTTTTATTTTATTAATCTGAAATCACTTAGGGGATAGATGTTCACATGCATGATACCAGAATCACAGAATAAGTACGCTACCATGTTTTTTTCAAATGTTAGTTTTCCCGAAATTAAAGTATTCAACTAAACTTTAATAGGATCTATTAATATTAATTAACTAACTTAATAAGAATTTAAAGGTCCTATTATTCTTTATTAATTTATCTAGGATCACTTAGGAGATAGAAGTTCATATGGTACCGAAACGCTATCTTGCTATTTTCAAATGTAAATTTTCACGAAATTAAGGAGACTTGGCCTTTTAAAAAATATATTATTATTAATTAAATAACTTAATAAACTTTTAAAGGTTCTTTTTTTATTAAATAATTAATCTAGGATCACTTAGGAGACCTAATAGAGATTCACATGGTCGGCTCGGATCACTACCATGTTTTTTTAAAAGTCAATGTCCATGAAAATAAAGTAGACTTGGCCTTTTGAAAGTTCTGTTAGTTTTAATTATTAATCTAGGATCACTTAGGGGATAGAGGTTAACCATGACACTGGAATACTAACATGTTTTTTAATAGTCAATTTTCACAATAACAAAGCAGTGGGCCTCGCATCAACCGTCCCAAATCCGTCAAAATACCTCAAATGATACGAGTATACAATGCAACTATCATTTGAGGTGTCACTCGCCGGCGAGCTCTCAACCCTTAATTTTTATTTATACTTTGTGTTAATTGTGTAAAAATAATAAGAGAGTCAGGTTTCTCTAAATTGAGAAGATTTAAGGTTACTTCGATCTTTAAAACTATTTGGAAAATAAAGTTATGACAAGCAAAACATATATGAAATGAAAAAAAAAAGTTTTTGATAATAATTGGAGAGCTGGTTATCTGGATAATGAAACATCGGGACAATGAATTTATGGTCTTACAATATTATGTGAATAAATCAATCTAATATTTAAAACTTCGTCAAACCGTTTTCTCACACGTATTCTTTATTTGTACTTTGTGTTAATTGTGTAAAAACAAAAAGAAACTTTATGTGATCAACATTAGGTTGAAATATGGTTGCGGAAATTTGACCACAGAATAAGTACTAGTACTTCAGAAGTATGACTTTGCAATTATATTTAAAGAAATATCTACTCAATGTTGTCAACTATATGGTTTAATTCAGTTCGCCTCAGACTAAAGCACATTTTCGTGTAGATACTTACAGAAATACATTGCAAGATAATTTCATTCTTGTAACTCTGGAATATGATTCATAATACACTAAACCTATTCAGTGATGTACTATCACGCAACGCGATAGGGTTGACTGCCACAAGAAGCTAGTTACGCCATCTAGCGCATCTTTCTAAGACTTTATTCATGCTCGTCCAACCAGCAACCTAGTTCCGCGCACCACCGGTGAATAAAACGCGCGAGCGTGTCGCTGCCGGCTAGCGACACTCAACTTGTTTAGTCCCTTACCAAAGGGTCGCCGCGCGTAGGTACGTTTTTGCTACCAACGCGGGAAGATACACAGGCCTGATTTGACAGATCTGGGTAGGTTGATGTGGGACCCACTGTACTTCAGGACGTAAGTACTTTACAGGGATTTATGCTTGATCTCGATTGAAAAATCCGAGTAACCTAGCCTGGGAAAAATAATTGCTATTGGCTTTTGGCGATAAACTTAAGCAGCTTACCGAGCGCTGAGGGACTGATCCACTTACCCAAGTTTACGGTGAACTTCAAATAAGGAAGTCAGTTGAACGACTAATGCAATTACAAAACTTTCAACATGAAACTTGTTCCGCTCACCAGATTGCAAGATATAAACAAAAGATAGCTGCAAAACTTTGTGTTTTAAGATTCTTGCAATTCGAGCGAAATTCGCTAAGTTACAGACGGACGAGAGGTTTTATAATTACCTAAAATGCCGTAGTACATTCTCCGGTTTAAAACTAAAAAGAGACTAAAAATATGATACGAAAATTGCAGTGGGTCTAAGTATATTTTATCATTTGTAAACGAGTAGCATAAATAAAAAACGCACAATAGCTTAAGCACACAGATTTAATCGCCGAATCACACACTTACAAAGAATAATGATTATAGTTTGTTTACTACAATATTTTGATTTGTTTGTGTAACCTATTGCTACTACGCCGCGCACACTCACACGCATACCTGCCTTATTTTTATTTGTTTAAAACGTACCGTGAGAACCCCGAAGATCGAGTCGACATCGAGACGTTCCCTATGACACATGTACTAGACCGACCAGAGCGCTTTCGCCGCGTGTGTATCCTGTGAAGCTCCTTACAGACATCGAGTGATTGTGGCCTGTGAAGTGATACCTAAACCCTGAAAGCGAGATGTGGCAAGTACCTAGCTATAAGTGCTCAGACCTGACTAATTTTCCACCTATCATTGTCGCCCTCCACGTGTAATCCACTGCCTAAACTCTCAAACATAGTTACTCGAACTGGCAGAGTTTCAGCTTATTCAGTGGCTGCTCAAGATTCAGACAATTCAGCTAGACTGAGCTGTCCGTCGCTTATAAACGCTTTCCCCCTCCATTATAGGTACATTGGCGGTGGGGAAAGGTGGCAAGCGGTGGCTTGGTGTTGGCTGGCTGTGCGGTGGCTATGGCTGGCTTTGGCTGGGCTGGCTTTGGCTGGCTTGGGTGGCTTGGCTGGGTTAGGCTATGATTAGCCGAGGCTTGGCGTTACACATTGTTACTCTGTTGTTACTTATGAATTCAATAAATTAATAATTAAACAAGTAGTTAGCCGTTGTACTCTTTTGCAATGCGTCAAATAAATTCAAATAATATATTTTTCCTTACATACTATAAAGTAAATACATAAACAGGAAAACTGCAGCAGTAGACATATGAATAAAACCGGCAAACAAATGGAGACAATAATACAAAGAAACTCGCATAAAAATCACCTAAACTGGGTTCAATCACGATAAGTTTTTATTCGGGTTACGGGTTAAGCCACAACTTTGTAGTTTTTATATCCTACCCTCCGTTTTCACAACTGAAATTTGCTGAAAGTAAAGTGTTATACTGAATTGGAAGCTTACGTGAAAATGTTTTCTTTGAGGGACTTTCCAGTCCCAGAGATGGGACGTAATGAAAAATGTATGCCCATCTGCCTCTGTAGTACACTTCTCATACCTAACTACATAGATCGGTTCGTAAAATTCTATACCTTTTCCGAAACTCGATTATTTAAAGAAATCTAAATCTCTTTTTCCATTTTAAAAAAAACCGGATTGCACGTTTATTTCGATATCAATACAACCTTGCTGATGATCACTTCTTAGTTTGTGATGTGATCCAATTCTATAGCGAGTCATTTTTTTACCAGGCTGCGTTAGAAGAAGGGTAATAATTTTCAAGCGTATGTCTGATATGTAAATTATGTACGTCCATTTCTTTGGCACGCTGGCCAAAAGGCTGGACGGTTTTTGACATTATAGGGTGTCGGAACGTATTTAAAAGTTTCTGTAAATTCTACAGCAACTTTTAGTAATAGATATTCTTCAAAATCCTAAAAAAAGTGTTTTTCATATTAAAGTTGTGGAGGTGTTTTATTGCAAAAACGAGTTTTTTTATTTTATTTCTAAGTAGGTACGTAGGTAAGGTATTAAAAAGTTATTGTAAATTCGCTTTTAAATACGTTCCTAAAATATTACGACTCCGTAGCATATTACTTTGTACAGTCGGTTTATTTTAAATATGTAATTATTACTGGTACAAAACAACAGTCGCAAGATTGCGTACTCATACACCATTGAATCATAATTTAATGACATCTTTTTCTTCAGATGCTGCAAAGTATGCGCGAGGACACTTGGAGAGGACTGCGGAGGCTTCAGAGGGACATGCGAGCCTGGGCTCAAGTGTTACGAGGGCTCTTGTACTCCTATAACGTGAACCAACCAGTGACACAACTTGTATAATATGTGTATAGTGTTGAATAGAAGAGAAAAACATATCCCGGACTATGTAGAAATTGAGAGGACCAGACGGCATAGACATTAACTTAAAGGGCGACATAAATTGTTTGCGACAATAAATTAGAAATCGTGTAAAAGACCTAACCTTTGCAATGATTCAGCATACTTAATACAATCATGTTAAATTATGAAACAAGTTTATTTTAATGCTCTAACGATTTCATTTTGTATAAATTGGCGATGTAATCTAATTGAATGTTTAGTTAAAGTACTTAAGTATGAATTAACTTGATACTGGGACTTGTATAATGAAAGAGGCAGACACAATGTTCTTGTCTGATAAAATATGACAAACTTAAGCCATTTACAACTATGCAAATTGATTTAAATTTTACATTGCTGTCGTTTGTTATTTTGATAAGAAAGTCTAAACAAAGGAGTCTAATGTTAATTTGATTCTAAAAAAATCAATGTAAAATACATATTATTTGTAGCTCTTATTATATTGGTTTTGCTCTACAGATAATTTTCTTCCTACTTATTGTAATATTTTACGATAATGACATTATGTCAACTCAATTGGACGTTATTATGAACTACGTACCTACGTGATTTCAAAGAATAAAAAAACCGTATCAGCGTTATGCTACTCTCAAATAAAAAAAGATTTTGAGAAGATCTTTTTTTCCGTCTGCGAATGTTATGACTGCACGTAAGTAAATCTTAAAAAAGAAAAGTAACTCAAATCATAATTTAAAAGACTTGACGCTTACCCGCAATTTTGTTTTAGATTGAAACTTCGTAATCCTTTCTATTAATCCTTATTAGCTACCGTAATCCATAATGGAGCTACGAAAGAAGCTTTTCAAATCCTTACCTAAGTAAAACCTCGCAATTCCAATTTAAACAGAGCTTAATGTTACATCGAAAACATTGGATTTTGTAACAATGGGGTTGGTATTTAAGTTACTTATTTACAGACTTCGTGAAGGAGAAATACAGTTTTATTTTTTAATGAAACAAAGAGTAAAAGTATTTTTATGATTACTTAGATAAGGCGATTGTTTAGTGTATTTATTGTTAAGCTATTTTAAGTAATATAGGTACCGTTTTTATTAGTTTGTACAACAAACATTATTTGTGTGGATCAAACAATACCTTTCTATTTAAGCTTTAGGTAAATACTTTCAAATTACTATGACAATCATTGTTGGATAACAATGATTTGAGTGTAAGACATGTTCGATTATGGATCTTCCCTTTTGATTTAATTTTCTACATAACATATCCGGCTTCGGAATATTTATCAAATTCGGATTCAAAAGACGGAATGTAACATAAATTGTAATTAACTGTATGAATTGTATCTATCTATATTTCTGTGTGCTTCCAGGTTATATTTAGAAGTAAGAAATATGACGTGTATTTATTATAGATAATAGCGGTTTCATACATTTTGTAAATAAAATCTGGTTAGCATTTTTATCTTGTATGGTAGAGGTTTTCTTGGCTGCTAAAGTTACCAAAATTAAAAAGAGTACCTTATGTGGATTATACAGGGTGTTGTTTTGGTCAACAGCTTCCGACTCAGGGCCCTTAGACAAGAGGCAATCTTTCTATAGCGAACTTCGCTATCGCCAACAAAATGTATGCAAAAATCACGTGATATTTCGATGGCTTATGTCAGTTTCATACATTTTGTTAGCGATAGCGAACTTCGCTTTCGACTAGATTGCATGTTGTCTACGGGCTCAGGGCTGGTAGTATTCATAACACTGATGCCAAAAAAAATATTTAAAAAAATTATAAATCAAAAATATTTTTGGGCTTCTTCATACAAAATCGATCGATGATCGGCCAACTTTGTATGAAGAAGACCAAAATTTTTTTAAATATATTTTTTGGCAAAAATTAAAAATCAAAAATATTTTTGGACTTCTTCATACAAAATCGATCGGTGATCGGCCAACTTTGTATGAAGAAGACCAAATTTTTTTGAATTTTGAATTTTTTTAAATATATTTTTGGCATCAGTGATAAGAATACTACCAGCCCTGAGTCGGAAGCTGTTGACCAAAACAACATCCTGTATAATATTGTGTTCGTTCTACAAATAATTTGTATTTCTTTAGAATAGCACTTCTATAATTTATTTGATTGTTTTTGTAAAATTATTGTAAGTAAAAAAGCGAATATTGTGTACATAGGCTATTAAGGTTTTCATTATACTCAGATATATAAAGTTGAAGACGTAAAATAGGTTAAATTACATTTATAAATAACAGTTTTTTATCTACAATATCCGTGCAATGGTTTATAACCTGTTGTAGTTTAAGGTAAAACAAATTTGCGTGGTTGCTCATTTATTACTTTAGTCGCCTGATTATATGTAATTGGTATAACCGTAGCCGACTTAGTAACCAAAACTGCAGTTGTTACATACCAATCACGTTATCGTGTGCTATCGATCAATACGCTGATCATACCAAGCGTACGAGATACTGGCCAAATGTATTATGATATTGATCATGATATTATCACAATAACTAGATCAACGCTGATCTAACATGTCCGAGCAGTTCGGTACTCTGCGACATATACCTAGTTATAACATGTACCCTGACATGTCAAATTATCCGCAACCATTTTTTTGCCTTATGATGATCATATAAAGTTCCATATCATTGAAGATATTTTGACAGTTTTGGTTAAGTTGATGCGGGGCCTACTATACGTCTAGTATGAATAACATTGATTTAGAATCGAGAAAGTATTTTTATACTACAAGTATTCCATTTCGCGATCAAATTAATTTCATTTGTATGCTACGGCTATTCCGCCAGTAATTTATCAGTTCTTTTTTTGGTGATTTCTCCGATCGTACCGTCTACATGTCTGCGGTAACGTGGCGGAGGATTGTCAAGGGATCTTTTGACTTTGACTTTGACAGTTTCCATTTGACGTAAAACTGACCTTCGATATGCCAGGCGGAACAAACTAGGAACAAATGCAGTGCTGCAGTGCCCTTGGCCCAGCGAAGATGTGGGACACGCATCATGTCGCATGCATTTTCGATAAATGGCTTAAAATCAGGTAGGTATGCCTATACCTACCAGACCAGAGCCTATATCATTTTACCTTAAACTACGCATTACCCACCCATATTGTTTAACAAGTGTACCCTGTATAAGAATCTGTATTGTAAGTTGTAAAAAATACTCCAGAGCTACTCGTTAATTGTGCACACATTGAATAAAATAAATGTAAGTTGAAAATGGTCGTTTTTTCTTTAAAATTAAAGACCTTTCAATACTCTCAGTTCGGAGATTGATTTGTGTATTCGTAACCGCCATTTAACTACACTAATAATATACAGTGTTAGTGTAAACAGTGGGGGTTAACCCCTTAAATATAAGACTGTTTTAGGCTTCAACATCATTAACTTTTACAATGGAGACATCACCAAAATCTTGAAAAAAAATTTTTATCTTGCAAAAAACTAAAAAAGTTAGTATTGATTAAGTTAATACATGTCTCAAAATAAAAATTAAGTCATGGTTCAATGAAAGATGAAATTATAACAACGGAATAATTAACTAACGAAAATAAATACGCGGATTATTGATACTTGGATAAAATGATGAAATTTTGGCAATTTAATTAATAATAATTTTAAAACAAAAATAATAATAAAAATCATATAATTTATTTATTTTCTCTACACAATTTAGGTTACATAAAGTAGGTACATTTGATGAACTTAAAAGTACTAATACCTAATTTAGTGAGAGACTGGTGCCTGAAGTAGGTTTCATAGAAACCTGTGACAAAATATATAGTCTTTGTGTACTGAGGAACAAAATAAAAGAGAAGGCTCTAAAATGTTTGCACCAGCAAATATATTAAACAATACTAAACATGGAAACAGGGCAAACTTCAGAAGGATTTTCTTCTCTTAACTAAACTCCTGTAATCATGTTTCGAGATCCATAATTATCTTTAAAATATCCTAAAGTTTTTGGTAAGGTTCGAAACACTCAAGATCGAATTCTTATTACAAAAATGAACTTTTTCAATGCGCTCCTTCCTGACTGAGGTTCTCATACGTTTGCAAGGCATCGAGAATATTTCGCTCAAAGGAACATTAAGATAAACAAAAAGTTATCTTAAGAAAAATCTTGACTTAAACTAAATCCATTATTTTATTCGGCTGCAGACGCAAAAGTAAATGTTATGTTAACGATAAAGTTATTCAAGAAAACGCTCCCGAGGCACTCACAGACCCTTCCGATCAGGGAATTAGGGCTGCTTATTAGCACCCTACAAATCTCTGCCACAGTACAAAAACATTTCTCGTAGTAATTGACAGAATGTACTTATACGGCCCACTTGCTCAAGTCTGGATTAGCTAAACCAGAAGGTCCAAAAAAAAGGCCTTGAACAAATCCAGATAAGCTTATCTGGACGTATGCAAGTGGACCTTACCTCCCACTAATCACGCGATTTAAAGCAAGCGAGCTTCTTAGTTCAAAGCTTTTATAATATGGCTTGATTAAAGTGACTGGCAGAGATCAAATATATTTTTTGAAGAGATGCACCCTGTACCAAATCACTTAGTTGTGATATAATATAAGAATAATCAGTAATATTTAGATGTGAAAAAATATGTATATTATTTTGTTCTTATATTCAAAATAAGACTTGAAACTCTCTAGGATAAAGGGAAAAATAACCTTTTGTAAATCATGTTTGTAATAAGGTTGTTATGTTAGTGCAATTTGGCCTTAGCGTACCAGGCCAGCAGGATAACCGCTTAATTTGAAAGCTATTGCACTTGAAATATTGTCATGATTTTGGAAGTTATGGTTGTTTTCCAGAGGTTTAGTTTGAAAGCTCTTATTGTTTTCTTGCAAGCGATACTCAAAGGAATTGAGTTAGACGATAGGCCTGCATGCCGGACATAGGTCAGAAGAAAAAAAATTAAAACTTCTAAGACAAATATATAAATTATTTGTAGATAGATTGCCATAATAAATAAATAAGCCTGATAGTTTGAACGAAGTAAATCTTCTGATCCAAGGATTTGACTGTGTCTTTTCTCAAGCACTTTGTAAACGTTTTAGATTCAAATCGTTATGTCCCTTGTTGTGGTTCATTTGGCGATCTAAAGGCGATCATGGCAATGAAGAAAAATCAAAGAAGTGGGGTCCATTTTCATTGAGATGGATGCTGGTTTTCGGAAATGGGAAGTATTGTTGGGTAAGTATTGAAATGTAGTCATCGCATTTTAAAATATTCAAACTTTAGACCAACCGCTTATCTGAGACTTCGTCTGCGGTGTACAAGGGTCAAGGGTGCAGGGGTAGACAAGAACAGGGATCTGATTGGGTGATTTGAATTTTGTAAAGAATGCGTATTTCGAAATTCAAAATTTAACATTCAAATAACCCAATCAAATCACAAGCGCCCGCCGCTTGCACAGTTCAGTACCCCCGTTCTCGCCTACCCCCCACCCCTGTACCCCGCAGGCGACGTCTTAGATAAGCGGTCGGATTATAGTAATGCAATCAATTCGTCAATAGAGAGTTTTAAATTCTAAATAATATGAGCCGTGATTCCTACAACACAACTGGCTTATACTCCAGTAACAGTTAGATATTAAGGATTCTAAAATTGTTTTGTTTATCTTCACACAGTAAAATGTTTGAGATACACAGCTGCATCTGAAATTAAAAAAAATGGCTAATGAACATTACTTTTTAAAAATCTTTATTTACAGAAAATTTTTGATTATTAAATGAACATCACTGTAAAGGATTATTGTTATGCTTGATACAAGAACGCCAAAACCTATATTTAGATTAATACACTTAGAAACATGGTTAGTAGATTGGTTCGAACAGGATAGTCAGTCGGGAGGGTCTGTGGTAGACGCAGATTGGATTACTGCTGCGCACACCGCAGAAATGTGGTAACCCTGTTTGTACTAGCAGTAGTAAAATTGCCGCCCGTGTGGTCCAGTTCGATCGGATGTGACCAACGTTGTTCGGTATTTGCAAATGATTGATTACACAGACTAATTAAATCCTATTTAAGTTATTTATTTCATACTAGCAGATCCCCGCGACTTCGCCTGCGGCAGTTGGATTTTCCATACAAACTTTATCGCCCATTTCATTACCCTGATGATTTTATATCGCGACAAAAAGTAACCTATGTCTTTTCCAGGGTCTCAATCTATCTCTGTACAAAACATTTGAAGTGGTCTGGTATTTCGTCGTAGTCGGAGCCTATTTAAAACAATTAAGCAACCAAAAGCAGAAAAAGCATAACCGACGGGCGTTGGAGTAGGAAGGTTCTCGAATGGAGACCACGTCTCGGGAAACGTAGTCATGGACGACCCCCTGCTAGGTGGACCGATGACCTGAGTAAGGTGGCCGGTAGTTGCTGGATGCGAGAAACCGAGGACCGTGAAAGTTGGCGCCGTCTTGGAGAGGCCTATGTCCAGCAGTGGACTGCAATCTGATATGATGAAGCAACCAAATCTTTCCTTATTTTAATACTAGTGTATATTACACAATAAGACCAGAGTTCACCATTTTTTAAACAGCCGGTAAACTTCTAATAATAATAATGCTAAACCGACTGATGATTAAAAATTATAAACATGTGATGGTGAACTCCAGGGTCAATAGAGGAAACCTTAAACAGTATAAAATATTGTTATAATTAGAATTAAGGAATGCATGATTTGAGAAAGTGTTCAGAATTCATGACGACGAAAGTCTGAAACATTAGCAGGAGTGACGAGAAACCGATGATATAGCGCTTGAATTATACTTATGCATAACAGATTAAATTATATTGTTAGGTTTAATGAAAGACATTTTAGATAATCACCTAGGTAACTACTTATAGAAGCAAGATGACTAGTAGGTAGTTTTTAAAAAGGAGAAAGAAATGTTTCTTACGTTTACGCGAATTGTTGAACTCATTAAAACACAATTTTACGGATTATTTCACGATTTATTTAACATTTTAATTAAAACCTGACGTTTCGAACACTTTACAGCGTTCGTGGTCACAGAGAGTCTCCTTGTGACTAAATAAATCGCGAAGTAATCCGTAAAAATGTGTTTTAATGAGAGAAAAATGGTAGCAAAAGGAAAATAAGATTCAAATTTAATTAAATCTAAAGATGCGATCTCATGGTCTTCATCCGAAAACAAAAGACAAACGTCCACCTTTGCAATTTCCCGGCCCACAATAAGATTATACTTAACTGTACACTTACGGTACAGGACTCCGGTTGACGATATCCGTATTTTCGAATGTAGCCGTCCCTTTCACTCACGACAGAATGTCGCAGAATCGCGAAGTAATCCGTAAAAATGTGTTTTAATGAGAGAAAAATAGTTACAAAAGGAAAATAAGATTCAAATTTAATTAAATCTAAAGATGCGATCTCATGGTCTTCATCCGAAAACAAAAGACAAACGTCCACCTTTGCAATTTCCCGGCCCACAATAAGATTATACTTAACTGTACACTCACGGTACAGGACTCCGGTTGACGATATCCGTATTTTCGAATGTAGCCGTCCCTTTCACTCACGACAGAATGTCAACGCGATCGAGCGTGATGGCTAGACTCGAAAATACAGATATCTTCAACAGGATTAGACTAGGAGTAGGGCCTCTACTTGCGGACGGTTTCGTCGAGAAGTTTTATAAGTCGACCGAAACAAAATAATGATATGCCCAAATTTATGCTTAGACCAACTGACCCGGAAGAAATTCTACGGGATAGGTCATCTGCCCTTCTAGATGGCAAGTTATTTGTCTAATGGACTTTGGCCTGGCGACCATTTTTATTCTTTTTATAAAAGGGTCGAGGACATTGTAGCTTTTTGTTGCTATTAATATAAAGGGTTCTGATTAATTTTTAATAATGATGCTTATGGCCTAGACTTGTTTAAGACTACTGATATAGGTACCTTCAATATGTTTTTGTGACATCAAAATAGTGGTTAATTTTTAATCAGCCGATATTTGAAACATTTTAAATGGGATTTCTGTCAAATTAACTGTCAATCGATATTCACAGGCAGTTAAAAAGTTGATAAATTTAAGTCTTTCGGTATTATTTTAGTATTAAGGCAGGAACTTCAATCATGGTAATAAAACCGCGCACTGTAAGATCTTAAGACACGGTTAGCTAATTCTGCGTAGATAGGAACATAGTTAACCGTCAGGTTATAAGTAAAATGTAGATAAATCGCAAAGTAATCCGTAAAATTGAGTTTAAATCAATGTTAAATCTTAATTTAATTTATTCAGCAAAATATTAATGAATTTGAGTAAAAACATTAAACATTTACCTTCTTTTTGTTTATCACCAGCATATCGTAAAAAATATACATGTTCATACATTCTTTATTTATCTGCCCATAAAAACTGTTTGACTATAAAAGATAAACTTACGTTCAATGTTGCCTAATCGAATTATCTAGTTATTTTGTAAACCTAGGCCCGTACTATCATGAAAATAACTATTCTTTGAATTGCCAGCAATCGGAATATTGTCCAACTTTAGGATGACTAAAGCTCGTACCATGAGCGTTCAAAACTGACAGGTTTAGAAGGCCTCCTGGTGACAAGGGAAGAAAGCAAGATGAGGATATACATATTCACTTATTGACAGGTTACACAAACTGCCACGCTGCGGGCCTGCGAATTTCCGGGGACACGGTATGAATTAGAACTTGCCTGATTTAGAAACTGAATTGTTTCTGATGGTAAAGGCCCTATAGCCCGCCAAGTTCTTGCGCGATCCTCCTCGAACCCCGCAAGACGTGCAGGGAGCGAGAAAGCAACAATCACACGCGATTCAAAGAAAATCTATTCCCCCGCAATATCACCCGTTACCCGCTGACGTCTAGCGGCCTCTGCCTCCACACGATACTTAAATCATTAATCTGTGCTCCGCTCGCGACCTGGCGTCCGTAGGAAGATCGCGCTTGAACTTGTCGGACTATAGTCTGACACGCTAAGGCCCACTTGCGCACGTTCGGATTAGATAATCTGGATTTACTCATTAAATCACAAGAAGTAGGTAGTTTTTAAAAAGGAGAAAGAAATGTTTCTTACGTTTACGCGAATTGTTGAACTCATTAAAACACAATTTTATGGCTTACTTCACGATTTATTTAACATTTTATTTAAAACCTGACGTTTCGAACACTTTACAGCGTTCGTGGTCACAGAGAGTCTCCTTGTGACTAAATAAATCGCGAAGTAATCCGTAAAAATGTGTTTTAATGAGAGAAAAATGGTAGCAAAAGTAAAATAAGATTCAAATCTAATCAAATCTAAAGATGCGATCTCATGGTCTTCATCCGAAGACAAAAGACAAACGTCCACCTTTGCAATTTCCCGGCCCACAATAAGATTATACTTAACTGTACACTTACGGTACAGGAGGATTAGCTAATCTGGATTTACTCATTAAATCACAATTTTACGGATTACTTTGCTATTGATCTATTTTATTTAAAACCTAACGTTTCGAACACTTTACAGCGTTTGTGGTCGCAGGGAGACTAAGGTATCATTCCTTATTAATAATACCTTAGTCTTCCTGTGACCACGAACGCTATAAAGTGTTCGAAACGTCAGGTTTTAAATAAAATGTAAATAAATCGCGAAGTAATTCGTAAAATTGTGTTTTAATGAGTTCAACAATTCGCGTAAACCTAAGAAACAATTAATCTGGATTTATTCAAGGCCTATTATCTAAGTTGAAAGCCAACTGGCGCCAGTCCAGATTATCTAATCTGGACTGACACTAGTGGATCTTACAGATTGGCTAATCCAGACTTGTGCAGGTAGGCTTTCAACTCAGATAATAGGTTACTGCTGCTGCTAACGCAACTACTGACTCTGCAGCCTTACTCCGGCAGGTTTATTATTTATCTTGTAAAAGCAAGCGATAGCAAATATCGTGTTATAATTGGACCAAAATAGCAAATTCGTATTACGCATCAGCAAAAATGAAACTATAGCAAAGAATATATACTGATCATGCTATAGCAAATAGTGACAGTGACTGCTGCCTCTACCAAACAATCGATGAATTAAAAAAGTGCATTCATTGTGTCTCTTTGATTTGTACAATTTTTCGTATTAGGTCGCGTAGAAGCGAGCGATTTGCCAGCGATCACATACGCAATACTTGTTTTTTTGACGCTAAGCAATCGATTGCGCGTTTTTTGCGTGATAACTGCGCAATTTTCGCTGATTGGCAAATGTAAGGTAAGCCTACGGATGATGATGTCTGTATTTTCGACTGTTGCTGTCCCTGTCACTCATACCAGCATGATAGTGTGAACGAGAGCGATGGCTGGACTCGAAAATACCAACCAGGATAAGGCCTCTAAGGAGAGATTTCTAGACATTATCGACAGCACGCAATTTCGTAGGCATCCATTTACGTCTTCTTATCTCAAGTTTCGAGCCCTCCTCCCATTTTTTTCTTACCTACTTTGTACTGATTTGCTAAGGATTTTCTTGTCTATTTCAAACAGACGTAGAAGTAAGTTAATCTGTGTTAGGAAATTGCTTAACAAAATTAAGCCCCACATTATGAGCTTAAGTAAGTATATTTATTTTCCTGTTTGCTTTTAAACTATTAATATCTAATTAAGGCTTCGACGAATATCCGTTTTGCGATTCAAAGTTTCAGTTTTGTATGAACTTTCAAACACCATGGGAATACGAATATGCGGCTCCGTCACTGAAATTTTTGACAAATGGGATTTTTAAAAGACAATACCTTATGTGATTTTAAGACTTTACGGTCTGCGTCTAAAGAAACGAACGCGTATGAACACGCGCATTTAAAAAGCAGTACTGCTATCAAATAATAAACGAATCGTCTAAATTACGATTCGTCATAAAACAACTAATTGATCTTGTGTGTGAATTAGCCCTAATAGGGTAAAGTTTTAGGAACATTTGATATTTGCGCGGACGAAGTCGCGGGGAAACGCTAGTTGTACAGTGGCCCACATCAGACTACCCATTTTCGTCGCAAAAATCACTTCTATTTATAACAATTAGTACTGCTTAAGTTGACGCAGTGTACATTTATGTGTTGCTGCATACAAAACTATATTAGGTGTCTGTTTTAGTTATTGTCTCGATATTAATGAAACTCAAAGTAGACACAGCGCCTCTCTTCACTCTACAGAATACAGTACTTTGGTCGCGTAGCACGCCGAGGTTCAGATAACCTGGGAAAGCTCATAATAACCGGCAATGTGGATGGCAAACAACCAAGAGGACGCCGTCCCTAGCTATGGTCTAATCAGGTGTCTGAAGAACTACAGATGTAGATACTCCAGGCTCTCCATCAAGCTGAAGACCGCTGTAGGTAAAGAAATCTGCCGCTAAGTTTCCGTCAAAGCCACGATCCTCATAAATGAGGGAACGTCTTAATCATTCCTTTATTTTTTCTGATACAATAGATAATTAATTGTTATCCGACCGCGGTCGGATAAAACCTCCCGCGGGAGGTTTTATCATCTTTGAGGGGTGAAGAAGGATATTTTACAGTTATCTTTGTGAAATATTAATTTATTTAGGTGCAGAAAATTAATATGATATCATAAAAAAGGCCCAAGATAATTTTGTGTAAAATCCTTTTGTTGTTCAAAAACCAGACCTACGTCAAGCTTGACACATATTAGAATGGCCGAGTTAGCACGGTGTAATATGTACAAAGATTTATGAGTTTGGATTATAATAATAATACAACTTGTTGTTCCCGGGACTTGCCCGTACAAAAGCCAGATTGATATGTATGTAGAAACTCTAAATACTCAAAAGCCTAGAGCTTTTAAAGCTAAAAAAACAACAACAAACTTAGATTATTATTAAGGGGTGCAGCGTGAAGCAAGTCGAGTAAGTCTAAACGATCTTCAAACAGAATCGAACTTATTAATATTAGTAATTAGATCAATTTTCTTTAAAGTTTTAGACTTGATGATTTAATTAAAACAATAGTTTTATTCTGCGCAATGCGCAAAACCATCAGACATTTGTGGTAAAAACTGAAAAGTGCTCATATTTTCTTATTTATATTTTATTCGTGTAAATTAAAAAGATTTCTACCTGCGGATATCAATACAAATTTTCATGTACATATTATGAAAAAAAAATGCTCTTAGATATCATTAGCTACAAGTTATGATTATTATATCATAAAGAATTTGTTTTAAATTTCAACAAGACCAGGACCTTGTGCAATGATTAGGTACGTAAATAAGTTGTTTTAATGTATTTAACTAATTCAGCTCATCGTACAAGTGATTTAGAAATACGTTAATTTTCTCACAATTTCGTGCAGGAACACCGAATGCAATGTGAAGTTTACAGTCGCAAAATCAAACATTTACGATTCTTAAAGAAATCACGTTGAGAAAACTCACACTTTAAGTTTCGCAACTTTAACTTTCTAACATTTCTTCATATGGCTAACATAACATAAGAGGTTGGATACATTTTGTATGGAAGATGTATGTATTCTTAAACGTGAGCTATGAGTAACATTATCAAGATGTGTGTATTTTATTTTTATTTATTTCTTTATATACACATGGTATTTTACAGTGCAGAACTCCAAGGCACACCAGGTTACACATAAATAAGTGGCAAACAAATATTGCTTATATAAACATTTATTAACATAACAACAAATTGGTACTTAATTTATTATGTCAAATGTCACACAAGGAAATTAAGCAACTGTACAGTATTGTCATAGTCATAAAATTAGCGCAAATAATTCATAAATAGTATAATAGAGAGATAGAATTTGAATTAAAAATGATTATTTTAATATATTACGACATTATTATCCTTTTATTTCTCGTTTCTGCATTGAAATATGTGTAGTTCTAAGTACCCCAGACTGGCCCAGACGATGATTGCGCACAAACATTAGCCGTCTACGACAATTTGCTCCAGATATGGCGGGCAAATATCATTTTAATGACCCCGGTCGGAGACTGTTCGATAACATCTACGCTCGATTTACTCCGAATAGGGTTGTCGATCTCAGGAAAATCGCAGAAGAAAGTCGTTGCGAACTAATGTTTTTGTGATTTACGCTTTATAAAATATTTTAATAAGTCTATAAAAACTTTTTGGTTTTATCTGTAAAGCTTTAAAATTTCTATGTTAGTATTTTTTTCTGTAACAAGAAGACGAACAGAAGAGAAGCTTTACAGTGTTTGGATGGGCAAGCTTAGAGTGGTTAGTACACAATTAGTGCATAGTACTAGTATTTACATTATATTTTTATATCACTCTTGCGACTCTGGTGTTGGATTTTCCAAGGCGTCTGACATTCCAGGACGGCTAAGTCTTTGAAATGAAAATAATCTAAACAACTACGGCTTATTGCTTTTTTACGATTTTTTGTTTGCCTATCTGAAACTGAAACGCAGGATCTCCGTTTCCGTTCATTAGTCTCGAACCATGGAGGCACAAAATTATTTTGGGTATACCAAAAACAATTGTACCAAGGTGAAACGACCTTGCTGTTCATTTTAGCAGATTCTGATATTTTCGTTGCTTAATTTTATCAACTTTAAAAGCAACTTGATTATTCATATTTAATGTGGCTTGCTGCCATAACAGTTGACAACCCTGTAGGAAGTAAATTTGCTTCGCAATGAATAGCTTTTGTGTGTAACACTTACCTTTTGTTTGGCGACAGAATCATGACACAAGGCCCATGTTTAGAGATTGTTTTGATTCACGATACAAATACTGAATTAAACTCACGTCTGCTTACAAAACTGTATGGTAAATATCAAATGGTCTAGTTAAATCAGTATAGTATGTCCCCACTTAATCGATAACAGAAAAATCTGATGTATTGATTAGGATACTCCCCTAACCTATTAAAATAGAATGACGAATCGTAAAAAAAAGACAGATACGTCGTCTTAAAATACGTACGAGTACAATGCTTATAAAAATCACAAATCGTGAAACTTTGGTCATGGATCCGCTGGACGTGAAGTCAGTACAGTGTTTTTTGACGAATCGTCAATCTCATATGAATTAACCGTAAGTACACAACAGAATATTACGCCAATCCCTGACCATAGTTGGTGATAATATTTTTTTTATAATTAGTGACTGCTTAAACTCTGGTTTACTCTACGGGTATAATACAAAAGATAGCACTGAATCAAATTTCATTGAACTAATTGTTTAAACATACGCTATACAAATATCTTCTAAGTTCTAAGTAATACGATTAATGTTATTTCTAGGCAAATATTTGGATATACCGCTCCTTATAATAACATAGGTACGCGCGAATGCAATAGGTTAGGCGTTTAATCCATTAGCATAGTTTGTTGTTTTAATACAAAAATAAACTGAAATTAAAAAAAGTCTGGAATCTTAAGAAAATTTGGGACTTAAATACTTTGGAAAACATCACTTCATTGTTGAAGTGATTATTTTTGTGTGTTTTAATCTTGTGATTTTAATCACAACAACGAAATCAAAGCAAAAATAATTTTTCAATTGTAGAGGTGAGCGTTGACATTTGTTTTTTTATTTTGTAAAATTTCGGTCGGAGAAACGCGTTCCTGAGAAAAACGGAAGTTTTTCTCAGGAACGCGTAGAGGCATTAGGTATGTTGAATAACATCGAATAATTATATTATTCATACGGTTACTTGTAGCAATGAAAAAATAATGGTTTTAAGTTAACGCAATCTAAAGGTACGGCCATTAGCCGTATTTTCTAGCATTTTGAAATCAAAATCTAAGTATAGGGTACTTTCCGTAGACCTAGGATCATGAAATTTGGCAAGAAGTAATAGTTGATTGTTATACAAGGGACGAAAGTGACCATTCCACTCCAGAAGTTTCTGGCGCTCGAACGAAGTGAGAGCGCCAATAGCTCGAGAGTGTAATGGGTGCTTTCACTCGAGTTAAACATACTATTTTTCATTTCGACTGTGAGGAAATCGAGGGTATCGATAGACTATCGATAGTTGAGGCAAAAGCAATAGTATCGATTAAATATCGACAGACTATTGATAGTTGAGGAAAAAGCAATAGTATCGATAAAATATCGATAGTATCGATAAAATATCGATAGTATCGATAGACTATCGATAGTTGAGGCAAAATCAATAGTATCGATAAAATATCGATAGTCTATCGATAGTTAAAGTAAAAACAATATTATCGATAGACTATCGATAGTTGAGGCCAAAGCAATACTATCGATAAAATATCGATAGTACTTATTTATAGACTATCGATAGTCTAGGCAAAAGCAATAGTATCGATAGCTTCGTTAATATAAATACTATCGACACATAGCAATACTATCGATAGTATTAAAGTTCAATACTAAAATCACTATCGATAGCTGTTACAGCTCTGATTATTGCAATAACTATCAATACTCTCGATAGTGGCCTTTTATTCAATAATAATAATAATAATAATTTATTGTTTACCTTTTATTCAATAGTAGGAGTATAAAGTAGGAGGGAAAAGCTATTTCCCACCCTGCTATCTACACATGAAAGTTCAACATTCCAAACAGGTGAGATGAAAACAAATTGGTCTGTACGGAACCCTTATTGCACGAGTCCGACTCGCACATGCCCGGATTTTCAAACGTTTATTGTACCCGTGCGAAGTCAGGTCCCGCTAGTAAGATAAATACCTACTAGCTTCTATTGTATAGACACATGTATTTCAGGGTTCTGTATAACAAAGGCCCACAATATACGTGACGGTTGCTGAGAAAGCATTTGAAATTATCAAGTTATCTGGACACTAACATAAAACAGAGGTATGTCGTAAAAATTTTGTGTCATGTTTGACCTTTTTTGTTCGGTGTAGCACACAGAATGTTATATTTTAGTCAATCAAAGTAATCTGGGTTTGTGTTGCGTATGTTAACAGCGTGTTTTGCAGCACGCTGTTAATATACGCTAAAAGATACGGACAGTATAAATTAGGTTTATTTCACTACATACGATACGTAAATCAGCCGAGCGTATAGTGAGCAAGTTGCTTACGAGTTTCATACGAACCTTTTCAATACACTTGCAAGGAAAAAACAAACATTAATTTATTACGTTTCGTACTTTTCTCCTTCGACTTAGGTACTATTTTTTATTCTTTACATAGTATTCATTAACGACGTTTTTAAAAACAGAGGGTCCTGAGCTGCATATCAACACAACCAATCCAACAATGTTAAAATTTCAACAATATTTGCGAGCAGAGTCGAATGAAATCGCAAGTGCTACAAAAAAAAGCGAATCGATTCAGCAGAATTAGCACACACTTTGCGTGAGATGGAGAGATGTAGGTATCTAAATGTGATCTTCCACATTGACTTTCTATCGGCATTTCTTCTCCAATATCTTCGAGACTTGTTAAAGCAACTAAACGCAAAGTGAACTTTCTTTTTTCGAACACGCAATGGGTGTGTCAGCGTAATGTTGCCAGATGTCACTACTTTTAGGACATTTATCAGTCAATCCATACTAATATTATAAATGCGAAAGTATGTCTGACTGTCTGTCTGTTACCTCTTGACGCTTAAACTACTGTACAGGAAAAGGACATAGGCTACTTTTTGTCGCGATATAAAAACATAAAGAGGGTGAAATGGGGGATGAAAGTTTATATGGAAAATCCAACTCTTGCGGGCGAAGTCGCGGGGAACCACTAGATTGTATATAACTTATTATTTCATGACATATTTTATGCTTGTACTTATTTAACTTCTAAGTGAGTGATGCGATCTTATTTTGAATTTCCACAACAATTTTTTTTTGTTTTTGTTTAATTAATATGCAGACATTTGACCGCATTGACATTCCCAAAACTTGTCTTGTATTAAAATCATTGTTACTAAATTTTTTGCGGCTTACAGAAACACTCATGAAACCAAATTCAACGCTATGAGTAATACGGCCACAGACCCTAGTAAATATTCCCAGGGCTGATAGTTTTCCTCCAAATTTCTCATTGCGTAGCTCCGCCCAAATACGTAGGGGTAAAGGACCTAGCGGGTACCCTTATAATTAATGCGAAACAAGAAATAAAACGTATCCTCTGTGCGATATGTAACCGGCGGGGTGGATAATTAAAACATTACCAAGGGTTGGATTCGGCTAAAAGAGACTGTCACGATTTGGAAACGCTACCTCTTATTTACCTTTTTGGGGTTAGGGCTTTTTGTTATGCCGCCCTTTGTGTTCTTTAGAATTAAAAAAGAAAGAATTTACATTGTTCTCATTTTCATCACATAATATATTTGTCAGCTAACTCGATAGTTAGATCTCCTGATCCCAATAGCATCAGCTAATTATTATAAAAAAAAAATGTCTCACAGATTTGAAAAAAATATTTCTTGTTCTATAAAGGCAGGAATAGTCTGACAACTTTGTGGGTGACCTTCCTGCCGTGTCCAGAGGTGCGCAGGGCGACGCACGATAGATGTCAGCGGGTGAATGGGTGAGGTGGTGGGGAAGAGGATTTTCTTCAACAATCGCGTGTAATTGGCGCCTTCTCGCCTCCCGACCGTCTTGCGAAATTGTCGGACTGTAGTAAAGGTGGTAGGTGAATTCTTGTGAAACTATAGGAAAGTAGTGGGGGGGGGGGGGTACAGCACCCTGATTTATATATCATATCTGTGACATTTAAGTGTAGACAGAAACTGGAAGCAAAAATTCTGTTACCGCATTGAATTGTGGTTATTGTGTCTTTTTCATTTGCTACAATTACGAGTACTACTAATGACTTATGCTTACACTAAATTCTTGTTAGATGGATTTTTTTTAAAGCTCGATACTATTACTCGTAGATACTACTACTAGATTTCTTTGTCCTGTTTAAAAGTCTGTGTTGTCTCTATTCTTATAAAAGTATCGAATACTGGTTTTTATTCGGGTAGGAACATAGAAGTTTGAATGAATCCAATTCAACGCAGGTTTCCCGAGTTGTGAAAAGACTAACTCTGATGACCAAGGGTTTTCAAATCGTTTTTACTGTGAACGTTTTCATTTTTATTTTAGAACAGCTAAAAGTAAAACAAAAATTAAACAAATTTAGTGATTTATCTTTGCTAACAAACATTACAGATCAAAATATATAGTAGATATATTTATCTATACTTCTATATCTATACTTATAATATTATAAAGAGGAAAGATTTGTTTGTTTGTTTATTTGCATCGAACAGGCTCCAAAACTACGGGACCGAATCAAATGAAATTTGACACAGAGATAGTTTGAGACACTGAGAAGGACATAGGCTACTTTTTGTCGCGATATAAAATCATCAGAGGGATGAAATGGGGGATGAAATTTTTTATGGAAAATCCGACTTTTGGCGCGGGCGAAGTCGCGGGGAACTGCTAGTATCTATATAAATATCAGAGATGTTATCTATTGGTTATGTTAACTTGTGCGATAGTTAGGAAATACAATTAATTTGCTGAACTTCGCTCAGTCTCGTTAACTGTCTGATAAAGCCAAGGTTGTTACCAAATTAGGCTATCAAAATGTTTGTTAGTTATAACCAGCAATAAAGTTAGTACGTTTGTAGTTCAGATATCGACTACATGTCGAACTAGTATTAACAGCATTAGCGATTGGTGATTCTATGCGAATAAAATTAGTCATTTTCTGAAAAAATATTGGATTTTGCAATCAAAGGCTCGGATGCATGGCTCGGTTACACTAAAGTTCTGGTGCTGCTTAACTAACACTTTCACCCTATATTAAGCTCTATTTTAATGTACCCGAAGCTAAACGTATTTTATTTTTCATTCATTTTATAATAACTATAACTGCAACGGTGATTTTACCAATACTACTTTAGAAATGTAACTAAATACGCAAACACGGCATATTTTCCGTTTTGAGCCTTTTATAAGCATTTCATTTTTAATCTATGCAAATTTTGTGTGCCGATAGATGCAGTTTTCAAACTATAAGTCTACAACACTTAATTCTTTAAAAGCCGATGTCAACCTAGTGTGTTTTATGAATCTGTTAAACCTATAACAATGTAAAACTTTTAAAACCACGTTGAAGTAGTTTCAAGATTTTTATCGCACACAGTGTTATTTTATTTTAACCACGTTGAAGGTAAAGATTTTCTCAACTACCTACTGAAAAGGCGTTTGCTTTCTGCTTTGCATTCTACTCAAAGATATAGCTTACATGCTTTATTTCTGTTTCTGAAGTCTATTTCTTTTCAATCTATGCCATACCGTATCCGTGTATCGTGACTTCGCAGTGGATTACGTGTTTCCATGTTTCACAGTGAAAATAGCCCTAGTGGGTCTGCTGGTTCAGCTTCATGCTACTGGTGTACAGAATTCCCTTTCAGTTAGGTTTATGATCATTATGATCATTTCAAAAATCATATCAAATGAATTCTTAAAAATGCTTCCTGAAATTATTTACCTATCACAAAACATATTTTGATAACCCGAATTCAACTTTATAATGTGACATTTTAACGTTGTAATTTTACAACGCATTTACTAATATTATAGAGTTGGCGTTACGTTACGTAAGTGTACCTACATCCGGTGGGAATATTTTTGCATATATTTAACAATCGGTTAAGATGAAACCAGCCTATTAATTATAAAATATTATTAGCTTATAAATTATAATAAATATAATTATAAAATATTGCAGATTAGTACCTGCAGCGATCCAAGCCCGCCCGCGTTGCGTTGGTAAGTTCGCTCGCGACTTGCCTTGAAAGTTACATTACGACAAACGTAACATGCTGGCCTGGAATGTAACGTTATGGGAAACGTAACATGCCCGCTTCAAATGTTTTGTTACCACAAAATTCTCATGTCTGTCGCTTTGTGCTTCAGGGCCTCGAGCATTTGTCGATCTTGGGTTTCTTCTCAGCTGTTAGATATCTGTGTCATCGGGTCTACTGTCTACTCTCTTCCAAGGATACATACTACGATATATCCTATTCTCAGCTTTCAATTTGCACGCCCCTTTGTGTCTAGAACGGCATTGGTGCAGCTACAATTTTTCTCCATACGCGTGTCGCAGCACATTTTATATGCAACGTCCAACTTTTACGGTGAAACAATGATTGTTTTCATACGCAATAATATTACGTAATAAAGGAACTGTCTCACTTTTATTTAGTTTGTTTTATGCATAAGTTTTCAAAATGCCACTTCAGCGTAGCGTTGAGTCGTTGTTAGAATCTGTTTCACATTTTGAAAGAAATGAATTGACATTATTTTATTATATCTCATTGATTTCCTTATGTGACTTTGAAAGTTATTATTGCTATACTAAAAGCAACGATTATTGCATTCAAAAGCAATCAATTTAGATGCTAGGCCTGCAAGAATGAACAAAGACAGAGTTTCTAATTGCCCAAGCTATCAGCCAGTGGTCAAGATATGCTGACGAGGCCGTAAAGAGGACTCTGCACACGACTTTGAATATCAAAGAGCACCATTAACATATCTTGATTGCCTGAGCATTTGCCTAGTGATGAATTTATAAATATAGAGTTGGTAAAACGACTGCCAAATTGGAATAGTATAGGTTTAATCGATCGCTTTCAGAAAGACTTGCAAACTGATTCCACGTCAAGTTACGCGGTAGACTTGCAGGTCTTCAGAGTCTGCTAAAGGCGACGCAGTTTCACAGTATGTGTTTTAGTTGTAGTACAGTGCGAATAATAAAAATTCCTTAAACTAATTTATTTTGGTTCATAGACACGTAAGAAGCACTGATACTATACTATTTTGTTTCGAGACAATTGTGGGTTAGTGCTGAGAAGAAGCAGTGCCAGAAATTTGGTCACTCGTGTCATTGCCTCTTCTCAAAGCCTGTTCTAGTTTCAGCATACAGTAAAATTTTGTAACGAGACGGAAACGCATTCTCAACTGCACTTTTTGTTCGGCATTTAGCGCTGCTGGTCAGCAAGATCTTAATACAACAATTTATTGGAAATGTAAACTAGGTTGTTGCAATCCATCGAAGTGCAATTGCAACCGTTTTGCGTTGTTCTCCACATTGTCCAGCTAGCAATGGTGGTTAAAATATCTCTCTACAATTCCTCGTGTCCATGCTAATCCCGTTTTAGCATTGAAACAAACAAGATATAGATTTCAATCTCTTGATTGTTGGCTTTGTTCCGCTACTCCATATGCTTATAGCCGCGATGTGATTTGATAATTACCTCAAATCGCCTAAGCCAAATAGCTGTTGTGGTTTTCCCTACCATTACGCGGTACCAAATGAGAATATTGTTCTGAATGGGTAAGGAGAGTGCAGTCTGCTATTAAGCTGCTCTTAATATGTCTGATTAAGGGTGTTTTCGATTATAACACAAACTTGTAAATGGCGCAGAAGCCATAAAAAATCAATGGTGTATAAAACCGTGCGTAAAATAATGATGGAGCCGAAGATGTGTAAGCTTTTCTTTTTTTTTGGGATTCTGGTTATATCTGACGCCTCGCGCCATTCACATTTGGATAGTAATAGCCAGTGATAGCTTTAAGTTTAGAAGAACCACACATCACATTTCTTCACACTTACAAATGCAAATGTGTGTCTGTCTGTTTGCTTACGCTTTTGCGTACGCAGTCCTTTGCTAAACCGATTGAATATAAATTTGGTATATAGAGGAGTATTAGTAAAGGACATATTATAGTTTTTATCCTATAAATCTTTCTTTAAAGATGTGTAAAGGGTGGCGGAAGTTTGTATGAGAAATCTGACATTTGCGGCAAGCATTATTTGTTTCGAAAAAATAATTTTGAATACAATAGTTTTGACCTCTCAAAGTTTACAGTAGCAAAGATAAAAGACGTATGCCATATGAAATTATTACGACCAATAACTGACTTCAAACCCGTTCGTGATCGAAGGTTGAAATTCTTTGCATGCAACATTGATGAATGATACAGAGGGAAACAATAAAAACAAAAGAAACTCGCACAACTTGCAAGAAAGCCCACATGCATCAGTCATCACATTATGGTCACGCAACCTCGCGATCAGTGGCTCTACAGCCAAAACAAAGAGCGAACCAATCGGCTAATGTACTGGCTTAGGATATTTGTCTACTAAAGCTGTGCGAGAGATTTTAGATTTATTTATTTTATAGCTATATTGGTGTACACAAAGTGACGAGATATTGCGATATCTTAGGTTCCACCAAAGTGGAGAGGAGAGATGGGCGGTGTTTTTTTTCATCTTTTACTTATTTTGTGGCGTCCGAAAACAATGTTCAATCCACATAAGTTCCGCCAATGTCATGTGTGCAGGTATATTCTTATATTTGACACTTGACACACAGCTCTACTCCACTACTACACTAGTGAGTTGTATTAAAACAGCCCGCACATCTCTTCTTCTCCGCTTTGGCGAAATACGGCCTCGAACCGTTTCTCCCAACTCTGTTCGCCCAAAGGTCGTATTTGCCACACAAGTTTTCATCAAGCAACAAAAAGTGGTGTCTCCCTTTTGAAAATATAATTATGCTTAGTTGTTTAAAGCATCAAAATCGATTCTGTAATGTGCCTATTGCGCACAGTGAAGCTGTCCGTGTTCATTAAGCGTGTAGGTATAGGAGGGTTTAGGTCGAGTTTTCCGCAGATGGCGCTTAAGGTCCAGCTGGTTCAGCCGAGCTTCTTCAAAAGAAGCTACACCTTTTTTGACTCTGTTGCGCCATTCCGGTCTCATTTCTGCCAACTCCTCCCAGTGGTCATGTGAGATGTCGCAGGCCTTAAGGTGACGCTTCAGAACGTCTTTGTAGCGTAGATACTGCCCCCCGTGATTCCGTTTTCCAGTGGATAGCTCAGAGTAGAAAACGGATTTCGGGAGTCTGCAGTTATTCATGCGGCTAACATGGCCACTCCATCTTAGTTGGCATTTCATCAACAGAGCCTCTATGCCAGTCATACTAGAGTGACGCAGCACTTCGACATTGGTCACATGATCCTGCCAACTTATGTGTAAAATGCAGCGCAAACATCGCATGTGGAATGTATCAAGTTTCTTAATGTCTCCCTTGTATAGACACCAGGTCTCTGCGGCATAGGTAAGTATCGGGAGAACCATTGCCCTGTATACAGACAGCTTTGTTTGTAGCTTCAGATTATGTGACTTCCAAACTCGATGGTTCAGTTTGCCGAAAGTAGCAGCGGCTTTGGCAATACGTGATGGAATCTCTGATGAGAGGCTGTTATCGCTTCGGATTTGGCTACCCAAGTATTTGAAGTTGTTTACTTCCTCCAGCGCTGTGTCACCCAAATAGATATGGGTTCCAGCAGCGTGGCAACCTCTAGGTGGTTGTTTAAGGACTTGAGTTTTGGCTACGCTTATTACTAAACCAAAACCTACAGCATGATTCTCTCAGAGAGTTCATACAGCTCTGAAGGTCTTCGAGGCTATCTGCCATTATGCAGACATCGTCGGCATAGAGGACTTCAAGTACGGAGGTCTTGTGTACTTTCTTTTTTGCCCTAAAACGAGTGATGTCAAATACACCTTTATCTGTCCGTTCATTGAGCTCGATACCTGCATTGCATCTTTTGAGTGCGTCTGCCATTACAACAGAAAAGTACAGGGCAAACAGGGTTGGGGCCATGACACAGCCCTGCTTAACACCACTCGTTACTGGAAAGGAGTCTGACAATTCGTTGTTATGCTGAACCTTAGCTGACATATTATCATGGAACTGCCTTATTAGGTTCACGAATTTTGGAGGACAACCAGTTTTCCTCAGGATCAACCAGAGGGCAGAGCGAGGAACACGGTCGAATGCTTTTTCAAGATCAACACAACACATGAAAAGATGACGATTCTGTTCGAGACTCTTTTCCTGTATCTGTTTGACCACGAATATAGCGTCTACAGTTCCTCTGCCTGGCCTGAAGCCACACTGGCTCTCCGGCAAAACTTCCTCAGCAAGGGTGCTCAGACGGGTGTTGATGATATGCGCCAGTATTTTGCCAGCCACGGAAAGAAGAGAGATCCCCCTGTACGAGCTGCAGTCAGCTATATCTCCTTTGCCTTTATAAAGCTTGCATATAGAGGCATCTTTCCAATCTTGTGGCACAATTTCCGTTTCCCAGATCTTTAGTATTAAATCAAATAAACTGCTGCGAATGTTTGGTCCACTATACTTGTATATCTCCGCTGGTAAGCCATCAGCGCCTGGTGTTTTGGCATTTTTAAGTTTCTTTATGGCCTTTATAAACTCTTCATGTGTGGGCGGGTGTGCAAGTTTCTCTTCCACGGGCCGATCTTTAAGAGTTTGAATATAGGGTAGATCAGTATGTGTGTTCGTGGGATTGAGAACTTCACTAAAGTGTTCTGCCCAGCGAGAAAGAACTTTACCTTGTTCCGTTAGGCGTTCATGTCGATTGCGCGAATAGATAGGAGCAATTTTCCTGGTTCGTGGTCCAAAGACGGCTTGAATGCCCTCAAAGAATCTGCCAGTTTGACTGGAGTCAGCGAGATGCTGTAGTTCCGCCGCCTTGTTTGACCACCAGATATCTTTTAGCTCACGCACTTTCGTTTGGAAATGTAGATGCAGTGCTCTATGATCAGCCCCGGGATGTCGCAAAGCACGTCTATGTTCATCTGCAAGTATTTGTATTTCTGCCTCAAAACAGTCGAACCAGTCCTGGTTTTTCTTCGGCAGTTTCCCTATGACTTGTTCTGCACATTGCGTCAGTTTTGTTGAGTACAGTTTCCATGCTCCATCAATAGAGACATCGGGTGTGCTGATTGGCTCGGGGAATTCTTTATCAAGGGTGGTGCGAAGATCTTTTGAGTGGTTCAGCTTGGTATATGCAAGCTTTGGCCTGCTGTGATCAGCTCTTCGTGGAGTTTTAAGTTTCATGCAAAACTTGGCCCTGATAAGTCTATGGTCTGTCCAACCTTGGGCACCCCTCATAGCTCTTGTGATCAAAACGTCGCTAAGATCTTTTTTACGGACGATTATATATTCAAGAAGGTGTCAGTGTTTAGACCTGGGATGCATATACGAGGTTTTATATTTCTCAGGCAATCGGAAGAACGTATTTGTGAGGCATAGGTCGAATTCTGAGCATAATGTTAAAAGGTCTATACCATTTGTGTTACACTTGCCAACACCATGGCGACCAAGCGCTCCGTCCCATGCGTAATATTCCGTGCCAACACGAGCGTTGAAATCTCCAAGCAGGATAATTTAACACTCAGGGGAACTCTTTCAAGGACTTGTCGCAGCTCCTGGTAGAAATGGGCCTTATCATCGTCGGACGACGTCAGGGTAGGTGCGTATACGCTTATAAGGTGGGCATGCTTTCCAGTTGGTAGTGGAAGTCGTAGCGTGATAATGCGGTCACTTATTCCTACGGGAAATTCATGAAGTTTATTTGCGATATGATTTTTGATAGCAAAACCCACCCCACTAGCCGCCTTTTCGGACGCAGGCTTCCCGCTCCAGTAATACGTGTAGCCGCCTAGTTGTTCACAGAGCTCTCCGCTTTCATGAAGGTGTGTTTCACTTATTGCTGTGACATCAACGTTATAGTGTGACAGTTCACGAGCTATCAGAGCAGTTTTACGCTCTGGACCTAAATTTCTTTCATCATCTCTTAAGGTCCGGACGTTCCAAGTTGCTATAATAAGGTTGTTGTGAATTTTATTTTTGTTCTTTCGACCGCGAAATATCGATGACTAAGTGACCGCGGTTTGCCCCTTAGCATTGTGATTGAGACGGACTATTTTTAAGCCACCTTTTCTAGGCCCCTCCCCGGATTGGGGAATGCAGAGCGATCCTAAATAGGGCTGCATTGACATCAGACGTGCTGCTGAACCAGTCCTCCCGCCTCTGTCGAGTCCCAGAGCGACCACTCTCGCCTGACCGCCTACGTGCAGAGAGACAACTAAGGCCCAGACACATCGAAGTCCGAGACCCCACCACCATCTCCCCATCGCCGCAGGGCTTTTGGAAGCTCGTAATCCATAATGATAGCAAGGGTCATCTGCGCGTGAGATTACTTTAGCGGACAAGTAGTTTCGCTGGTACAGGTCCACTCTCTCGTCCCTCGCCTCCTAGTGCCAGTGGATTGGAAGGCCAATACGACTGGCAGGAAAAGAGAGATGCAGCAATTGGCCACACGCCATTATAAGATTCCGACGTGTGCCCTTAGGGCACACATCATTATACAAGTGTTGTTTCTACAGATCAAAAGTAAAGCATTAAGTGCTTGACTTTCAATCAAAATACATTTTATCACATTAATTTGATTACGTTTCTTATACAATGCTTTGGAATGGGATCTAGCTCATCAGTGTGGTGGACAGTGAACCTTAGGCCATTTCACATAATGTCCTTGCCCGCCCTTTGTACTCGCTTGTTTCTTATGTCAACTTTGCTCTACCAAACTACATGTCACTAACAAACCAATGAAGACATTCATTTATTAACCTAATCGCTTTCTATTTACTTAGGCCAAATTGCGCAAGTCCGGATTAGCTAATCTAAACTTGCGCAAATGGGCTTTCAACTCAAATCATAGGCCTTGCTAGGCCTGTGTATCTTCCCGCGTAGGTAGCAAAAACGTACCTACGCGGGGCGACCCCTTGGTAAGGGACTAAACAAGTTGGGTGTCGCTAGCCGGCAGCGACACCCTTCCGCGTTTTATTCACCGGCAGTGCGCGACACTAAGTTGCTGGTTGGACGAGCGTGAATAAAGTCCTAGAAAGATGCGCTAGATGGCGTAAGAAGCTTCTTGTGGCAGTCAACCCTATCGCGTTGCGTGATAGTACGTCACTGAATAGGTTTAGTGTATTATGAATCATATTACAGTACAGTGTTATAAGAATAAAATTATCTTGCAATGTATTTCTGTAGGTGTCTACACGAAAATGTGCTTGAGTCAGAGGCGAACTGAATGACACCATATCGTTAACAACAAGTACTAGTACTTATTCTGTGGCCTTGCGCTAGTTCGGATTTGCTAATCCTTACTAGCATAAGTGGTTTATCCGGATTAGCTAATCCAGACGTGCGCAGATGGGCTTTCTACTCAGATCATAGGCCTTGAACAAGTCCCGATTAGCTAAGCAGGACTTGCGCAAGTGGACCTTAGATAGGTAATAACTAAATATTAAATTATTATTGCCTAATCCAGTGAGGCGTATATTTAATATTTCAAAAAAAACTATCTTGTGATTATTGTTTTTACAGATTGAGGAATTTCTTTGCAACTTACACTTCGCAGATACATTCTCAAAGTATTGATGAAAACAAACCGGCCCAAATGCGTTGGAATATCTTTTAAAAGTTCGTCGATTGACAAGGATCCTCAGTGGCTCAGTTGGAAGAGCATCGCCCGGACAGCGAAGGCTTGAGTCCCACCGGAAAGCAGTCGATGAAATATCAAACTTCAAAAAAGAAAGCAGTCGATGAAATATCCACCGCCATTCATACGAAATGTAATATTGTTTCATACATACTAAATTATCCAGGTAAAATAAGTGAGTGTGTGATCAAAACGTCGAAAGTGTATTTCGCTTTGAATACTGCAATATCACGATTGACTGAACTTTATTTACAGCCAGGAAGATTTATACGATTATATTTTATGTATTATATTTGCAATATGGAAGAGAAAACGCGGAAAATACATTTTTATTGCGCGTTCAACAAGGTTTTATATTTTTGGGTTTAGTAAAAAGTGCTAAAATACTTCTAAGTAATTACTTTTGTCGTGACTTTTGGTGATGAGCTCAATTTAAGAAGTTTTTCCTGGTAATATGTATATAAAAAGTATAGTTTGGTTATTGTTTAACCAAATTATGAAATCTCTCTTTGAAAAGATCTAATTGGTTTCCTCTTCTTTTGTAATAAGTCGGTCTAACGTTATTAATGAATATTCCTTTTAACAGGGGATTCTGCTGCTCGAATACTTATAACAACTTTTACCATTGACCAACATCGACGTCTTAAAATAAAATTTAAATAATATTTTTTGCATAATGACTGTATCAGCTGATTTGTGTTAAATACAATAATCTAATCAAATACAATAACTTTGATTAAGGGTTCCACATCGGAAAACTGAATTTTATCTAGAAAACCCCTGAGAAGTCATTAGCAAATATTTTTTTTGGTGATTTCAATTCCGGTCCCATAGTAAAATAATAATAATAATAAAACTGTTTATTACGTTCCACAAAAACAATACAGCTTAAAACAACAATATAAGGTTACAATACAACTTATGAGTACTAACATAGGTAAATTACTAAAAGTACAGAATCAGCTGAGTTGTATATGATCAATGAGGGGGTTAATAATTTTGTGAATCGCTGGTGCCTGTGGTAGGTAAGAAACCTGTATTACAGGTCACCAGGTCTCCATCTCAGACCTAAAACTTTACAAAGTTGATCAGCTTGCATAAACTTAAATAAAAGATATGTACGAGTACTTATAACAAAATAATAGGCTAAGAGGTGATTAGATTAGTGTGTGTGTGAGTGTAAGTGTGCGTGTGTGATGTGTGTGTGTGTCTGATTGTTGGTGTATCCCCAAAGTGTGAGTGTAAGCTCGTGCACGCGGTTGTGTGTGCCAGGTGTGTACGTGTTTAATTTGTTTGGAGTGTCAATCTAAAAAGGTACTGTTAAGAGCTTTTCAGTCTCAACATATGATTGATTGAGTAACCAATTCAGAAGTGCAATTTTGAAAAAGTTGTTGTATTTTTTCAAAATTCTTTAAAAAAAAGAAATACTGTTAAAGTCAGACCCTGTATACAGACGACTAAGTTTGCATTTCTTATCAATGATTTTAATTCGTAATGCTAATAACTCACTGGTAGTTAGCTAACAGATCATACGTTCATAAGCTTCAGCAAATAACACTGAACACTGAATTGACGCTGATTTAATTAGAATTTCAATTTCAGCTGAATTTCAGCGTTTTTGTAGTGATGGCTGAAAATCAATAGAGTAAGCTAATGTTCCGTGTTAATGTTCGATAGATTAAGCTTCCTAATTTATGAGCCACATACATTAGTGCTGTGCCGGCTCGCTTGTTTCGCCGATAACTGCCAACTCATTTTCGCTGCTCCAATCTAAATATTTCAGTGGTGATACAGGGTTAGTGTAAAAAGTATCGTCGTTTAAGAGAGTGAATATTAAAACACCTACAACTTTTACTATGGACACATCACCGAAATCGTTAAAAAATTTGTCTCTCCATACATTGTCATCGAGGTATAGCAGAGGTATTTGTTCAGAGGGCACAACTTTTACTATGGATACATCACCGAAATCGTTAAAAATTTGGGTCTCCATACATTGTCATCCTGTTAGCAGAATTATTTCTATGAAGGAGCTCATTATTTTTTTTAGATTTAGAGCGTAGCAAAAGTTGTACCTAGGTGTTGATGGTCATAGTCACCCCCTTAAAGGATAAGACTGTTGTCTTGTCGTATCTTTACTTAGTATAAAACAAAGTCGTTCAAGCTGTCTGAACGCTTAGATCATTAAACTGAAACAGTGATTCGAGAGAAGGCTTTGTATGTATAATACATGCATATTACACCAGTGCGAAGCTAGGTGATTTGTCTCTACATATAACAAAACTGCAGAAAGTCGAATTGAAAATTAATTTATAAAAACAAAAACCCCCAGCCCTTAGTTTAGAATCAATAGAGCAAGTAAATATAGTAATGTAATTTCTTAGAATATTGTGTTGTTATATTCACATGTTAGTTAGAATAACTTGTGAACAAACAATAAGATTCTATTAGTTTCCAAAAAGCTCATTGCTTAACTCGTTTAATCCCCGTGTCTTTGTCTCGAGAGTAATTTGAGATGCGTTGTTGTCTTCGTGGCATAGTCCAAGAAAAACAGCAAGGTCAATGGAATGAAGAACCATACTGGCAATTCTATTACATATGTAATGTATGTAATTGACCAGGCTGGGTTACTGATAATACGTTGCGATTACTTTAAGGGTGATTTTACTGATCAGTTCAAAAAACCTTTTTCGCAAAATCACCCCTATTAAAAGTATCTAATGTGCCGCAGAGTTTACCGTGACGTGCTCTCATTTGTACAACAAGTTTTATATCTTACCTACAAAATAATTATATTGACATAATAGTGGCACTCTGTAAAAAAAAAACAACTGCCTACCCTCAGCCGTGGAGGCTAAGGGTAGGCAGTTAAAATTTTTTTTCAGCCTGCCACTTCTTGAAAGCTATTTAGATTGCGCTTACAATTACAAAAAAAAGACATAGGAATTGATTTTTTTCATTTATTTAATAGAATCATTGCTTTCCCAAGGTATTTAAACAGCTATATTACTTTCTTGAAAGCGATAACTATTGAAATTACAAAGAAATTAAGTTAGGTGAACTCCCAGTAAGCTTAGTCTTGCTGGGCGATACGGTTCATGATATGTCACTGCACTGAGATGACCAACTGAGAGTCAGAGTGAGCATGCATGGACAGCAGAGGCTTATCTCGGTTAATGCGCCACCTCAAGGATACTGTGAAGTTTTATAAAACCCATTAAAAAATTGTGTTTTAATGAGTTCAACAATTCGCGTAAACGTAAGAAACAAATGTATAAAACCCTTTTTCTTTAGTTTAAGTTTTTATTTTAATATGTCAGTGTGATTGATTTTGACTAGTTCGTTGTAGTTTGTTTTGTGAAAAAAGATGTAAAAACAGAGAGAATTCGATTATCAGGAAAATACATTATAATAGATAAAAAAAATCGTTGTATTTCCTTCCGAAGTAAAATTCCGCATAGAGACGATAGAGACGAATAGTGTTGGATTGTTTGCTTTGTTTTAGCTTGGTAGGTATGTGAAGGGGTGGATCCAGAATTACGTTATTATGTAAATGGGGTTCGGAGTCATGTCAATGTCTCACGCTTTAGTGTACGTTACGTGTCAGTTTGGATTGTCTCAGGTACTACAATAAGTTCTTAGATTAATCCATTAATATTTGAAATTGGAGTTACGCTATTAGGAGCAAAATATAAACACAAAACTTAATTAATTTACTTACTAATTAATCTAGAATTTACATTTAATTAAGGTTAAAAACGTAAACATCAAAACTTAATTAAAATTTCTTACAATTCAACCTAAAAGTTAGATAGCCTAGTCAAACTGTTTTAGACTTTTAAAAGAAAATATTAGATATGGGTTTATAATTATTACAAAATAAAAAGTGCTAAATTAAACAGTATAGCGATCAATACGGTATGCACTATGGATTCATCACTGATTTCAAAAAAAAATGGCTCCTAATACTTACATTGTCATCGACGAGATATATATGAAGCAACTGCTTTTTTAAATTTCGTTCACGACCGGGGTTAAAGTGGTATGTTTTGGTCGCGATATTAATCCTCTTAGACCTGAGTTCACCAATTTTTAAACAGCCAGTATACGTAAGTTGATTTGACACGATTACTATAGTAAAGCAAACTCACTTATACATAATATTTTAGTTATCGACGTATCCCCTTAAATCAGAGGGAAATTGTCATTCAATGTTTGCGGTTGCTGAGCGAGTTGAAAGTTTCGACATTGGTCAATCGTGGAACGATTACGTTAGCGTTCCGTAGGTACCAAGAACGGACCAATGATTGGATTGGAAGTTTTTTATTATCCCATTTTTTACTAATGTGCACATCCCTAGTCTTAAGCTCTGCTTTTTTTGTCTGATTTAAGCTTTTATGGCCATCGACAAACGTTTTAGAGTTAAGGAATTTTCACTGACGTCCCGATTTTAATTTTAATAATCATAATAAATCGTTTGAACAAACACACCTTACCAAGCCCCAAACTTAGCGTGAGCTAGTGCTATGTGCCACTAGGATCCGTTATCCTTTCGTAAAGTCAAAGTTAAAGTCAAGTCAAAGTCAAAAATTCTTTATTCAATTTAGGACACAAAATGCCACTTATGAACGTCAAAATATCAATCAATTATGGCCCATATGGGGCAGAACATGTCTCCTTATCTTTTGGGCCCTACTAGCGCTTCGAGACAAGACACAGACAATCTGGCAAGTGCTGAGAAGAAACGCCGGAACAAACTCAGTCACCACTAGCTGCCACGAAAATAAAACAAATCAAAATAAACAGGTAGGTACATCAGTTTGGTGCAGGCTGGACTGTCCATACATTCTCGTTCATTAAGATAGTTTTGAATTTTATAATAACCCTTCGACATTAGGGTAGTTTTGACATGTAACTTAAATTTATTAATAGGTAGTTCGATAACATTCTGAGGTATTTTATTGAAAAATTTGACACAATTTCCCAAGAATGAATTAATTGTTTTGGCTAATCTGAAGTTTGGAATGACAAGTTTGTTTTTATTTCTTGTGTTATACGAATGAATATCACTTTTTTTTCATAAAAAGATCTAAATTTAACGTACATTATATTATCAAATATGTATTGAGAAGCGACAGTGAGGATGTTAATTTCTTTAAAGAATTCTCTCAGGGATTCGCGGGGACTAAGTTTGTAAATGGCACGAATGGCTCTTTTCTGTAAAATAAAGATGGTATCTATGTCCGCAGCAGAACCCCACAAGAGAAGACCATAAGACATTATACTTTTTTTTTTTGTTTTATTTGTTAGGATAACCAGGGTTTACATGTGATTAGTAAACTACAAATTATACAACTTTTAAACCACTTATTGGTAATCACAAGTAGTTACAACTTAAAGAAAACGAACGCACAGGTCGAACACAATCCAAGGTACACGAATCACGAAAACATAATAGTAATATTATGCCTAATTGAAGGAATAACAAATTAAGGTAGCGTTAGTAGTTATGAAAAAAAAAACTTATTACTATGTGATATTATGCAATTGCTAGTCGTTGAAAAAAAAAAGTTCACTTAACAGCCGCCTCACCGCCGTAACGCTGGTATGAAATATGTCGATGCCGGTATCTTTGACAACTTTATTTAAATCGCTGCAAACACGCCCAATGTAACTATTTTGGCTGTAATTTGAATGCACCGTCGGCACATAAAGTGGATCACTATGACGAAGAACTCTTTTAGGGGCATACAAATTTAATTTAGAAAGAAGTTCATGACAATCTATGTCAGCTGAAATAATCTTGAGTAGATAAATGATGTCCGCAATATCACGTCTAGTGGCCAATGGGAGCATTTGGTGTTTCCTGCACAGTGCGCCATAAATGCTAGAACTATAGTAATCTCGAGTTCGGTAACAAATAAACTTAATGAATTTCCTTTGTACACTTTCAAGTCGATCGACATAGGTTTGATATCGTGGGTTCCAAATCTGCGATGCGTATTCAAGGTGGCTTCTAACGAAAGTACAGTACAGTAGTTTAAGAGTTTTAATGTTGTTAAATGAGACAGAGCTACGCATGACGAAACCTAGAGCTTTTGATGCCTTGGCGCAAATGGATTCAATGTGATTATCAAATATTAATTTCGAGTCGTGTATCACTCCTAGGTCACGAACAAAGGTTTTACGTAACATTATCTGTCAACGCAATGTGTAAGAGTGTAGAAGAGTATTATACTTACGGCTAAATGTAACTACATAACATTTAGTTACATTTAGCCGTAAGCATAATAGCGGGATTAATATCAAGCTTATTTGAATGACAATAATCACATAGTCGCGTAAGGTCAGCCTGAAGAGCTTCAACATCATGTGGTGAACTAATAGAGGCATAAATCTTCATATCATCAGCGAAACAGAGGAGATGAGAGAAGCGAAAACACGAGGCAATATCATTGATAAATATGACAAAAAGCAGGGGACCAAGCAAGGATCCCTGAGGTCATTAATATAGATCAAAAATAGCAAAGGTCCCAATATTGAGCCCTGGGGCACTCCCATTTGAAGCGGGGCACCTGAGGAGTTAATGCCATTAACGTTTACTGTTTGTAGTCTGCCTGAGAGGTAAGAATTCAACAGTTTAGACGCGTTATTAGATACACCGTAATGTTCAAGCTTAATAATAAGTGTTTGGTGTAAATGTATAGAAGTATGCCTATCCGTAGGCATACCTACTTATATACATTTATGAACATCCATGACTTAGGTACAAATGCTCGTGCTCATCACACAAATATTTGCCCCTTGCGGGATTCGAACCCGCAACCACCTGGTTTAGAAGTCCGGGGCTCGAGCCACTACACCAAGACGGTAGTCGGTCAAAAAATGTTTTCCTCTATGATAGGTGATAGCGTTGACTTTCAAATGAATCATTTTCATAACTTTTAGGACCTCCAGATCCACAGAAATAGTACCTATTTTTTTAATAATTAAAATGGCAGCTATTTCAAGAGGGGGAATTAGAACCTAACATGGGGGTTTTTTGTTGATAACGTTTGGTGAACTAATAATAGCCTATATATTATCGCTAATCCAAACCCGGACACTGTATAATGAAGTGTTAAAGCAATGTCATGTTCATTATTAGTAAGGGGGTAAGTGTTTGGTGTGTAGGAAATTGTATCTGAACTTGTATGTACTCGTGCGTGACGTGACCTTTCATGTACAAGCGCAACTCACACTTTACCATTTTTAATTCCCGTTCCGCGAAATTGCGAGCTCTTAATTATTTTTGGCTTTTGTTAATCCGTTTTGTTACTCTTTGTTTGCGTGTTAACTGTATTTATCGCGGGGCGTTCGCTGGGTTTAAGCGTAATTTACGTGTTTTATTGAGTGTTTTTTGTTTGTAATGTTACATTGATTGCACTGGTCCTTTATATAAGGTCGCCTTTTATAAAGTGGTGAAACTTTAACAGAACTTCTAAATATTTTAGATAAACCGGGCCCTATGATTTTCATTTTTAAAAACGTGCTAGTTTTCATTTTTATTTTTCCTAACAAAAAAAAATATATTATTAAGAGCATCCTGTCTACTCTGAAATATCCCTACATGTCATCGCCGCTCTCTCTTATTTCAATCGTGCCCGTCTCTTCCCTCATTTCATTCATGTTGCGCGGTGCGCGGTGCGCGGGGGGACCGCGGCTGCGCACCACTCACTCACTAGTAGCGCATTAAAAACCGTGTCTTATCTACCTACGCTGAACGCTGCGCACGCTACCTGCATAGGTTCCTTCTCTGCTGAGACAGAAAATCTACCTAATGCAGATAAATTAAGCGTATTTAGCTTGTTCAATAGTTAGGATAATGTTTCCATAGAATCAAAGCAGATTTGCTCAAATCAAAGTAAACATTTTAAAAATATCAATTTACTTTCAGGACAACCCGACTGCATTCTAACCCTCACAAAACCTAACGTTATTACATGTTATACCAAATTAACACTGCTTCGCTTCGATTCAATAGATGCTCCCTAATATGGGATTTGTGTTGGTATTTTAAATAAAAGGCAGTTTTCGTTAAAGTTCAGTTTATTATGTACATATTTTTTTTGTTTAAACGTACAATGACGAACCATGACTTTCCATCACACTTTTTCAGGCTTTGGACTGGCAAGTTAATACAAACCGTTAATAATCATCTTACTACCTTGTATTAAATTATTATTTTTGTATTAACTTGGCGTGTTTAAAAGTCAGAATTCATTGATATTTACAGTCATATTTACAAGTTCCTATTTACACAATCACATCACAGTTACATATTAACAATCTACATAATTTACAAGTTCCTATTTACACAATAAAATTTAAATTTAATGCTGGATGTGACGCCCTTGTTCTTGTACACACTTCTTAGCAATCGAGGCAATGCCTCGAGCTGAAGCGAGCACATCGGGCTCACTGGCCATCACATCAAACGAATTAATTATTCTCGCACGTAATTGTTCCACTAAACGGATGGTATGACCGTCGTTCCCGTAAACCAGGTCCTTGGCTCTACCCCACACGTGGAAATCAGATCAGGTGATCGCGGCGGCCAGGGGATAACGCTGCCGCGCCCGATCCAGCGGCCCTGGAACGCCTCGTCCAGATAGGCGCGTACCCGCAGGCTGAAGTGCGCAGGCGCGCTGTCGTTCTGGAAGTAGAGGTACCTCCGGCTCCACGCAGGCACATCCAGCAGCAGTTCAGGAAGGTCATTTTAGAGAAACTCTAAATACGTTTCCGTGTTGAGTCTCTCCAGGAACACGGGCCCCAGCAACGTTTCGTTTATCACTCCTGGGCAGGAGTTCACACGTTCACACTGAAGCGATGCTGGAAATGGTCCGGACGACCAATAATGCGCATTGTGCAGATAAAAAAGTCCTTGGCGCGTAAATGTGCACTCGTCGGTCCAAAGCACGTTGTAGGTCCGGTTTCGTATAAGCCAGCGGCAGAACTCGACCCTCGGCGCGTAGTCCTGCTGCAGCAACTCTTGGACCCGAGTAAAATGATACGGGTGGAGGCCTTCGTCGCGCAAAAGCCGCCACACGTAGTATCTGCTCACGCCAAACACACGACCGGCGTCCGCGATGCTCGCCAATGGGTGCCGATGAAAGAAATCAATCACTTCTTCTACAAGTCGAGCTGGGTGTCGTTGCCGACGCACGAGGTCGAGGCGTGGCTCGAAGCTGCCACTCTCTCGAAAACGCTGCACAGCTCCGAGTATTGTTCGTGTGTTTACAATGGAGCCGTACCGCTCGGCGTACAGCTGCCGCACCCGCAACAAAACTTCTCCCGATTCTTCATAGCACAATGCCATATTCAGGTATTCCTGGGCGTTATACCGATACGCCATGTTCCGCACGTAGCGCGCGCGCACAACCCAGTGAATTGTTTTATGCGGACTGAACTCTCGCGCTGCGTGCGCTCTGCGGCGGGGGTAGCAGTGAGTGGGAGCGGGGTGGGCGCGAGGCTCGGCACGTGTTCGCCGCGGCGCGTGTTTCCGTGTGTCGGCATGGCGGCACCCTTTGTCGGCGCGTTTGACTACGCCGACAGACCGCGAGTGAGGCGAACCGCGCCGGCCAGTCGCACGGTGTGTAAGGTGTGAGTGCGAGAGAGCACAGTGGCGTCCTTATCGAATTATATAGAAAATAGGTATGTACGTATTCAAGATCAAATGTAATTCATGCAAATTAAGTATTTATTTAGGCATTATTGTACCAGCTGACTTTATCTATCCAAACTTGATATTATAATGCAAATGTCTGTCTGTCTTTTACCTCCTGACGCTTATAAAGTTAAACCGCTTTAGTCGAAATTCGGTATCAAGGTAGACCAAAACTCTAAAAGGGACATAGGCTACATTTTGTCGCTATATAAAAACATTAAGGTGTTGAAATGGGGGATGAAGGTTTTTGCGTGGGAAAAAGTTGTCCGGAGGCGTAATCTCTGGTAACCTCAATGGTTCGATACACATGGCCAAGTCACAAGTAGCTTTCTTTGATGTCAGCGTAAAGGCATGCTTGGTGGTTACACGCTTGGAGGTCGGCCTAAAGGCAAGCTAAATACGATTACTGAGTGTCATAATGTACATAAAAGTGTATGGTCAATAACTCATACGCGGAACTGAAAGTTCACAACAACGAATGTATTATGTAAGCATTTTGACCATACAGCTGACCTCTGAAGTCTAAGCTAATCTTAAAGCGAGGCTCTAAGGGTCTCTATTTCAAGCTGTGCTTTTAAACCTCCTGTCGATTTCAACAGCAGATCCCACTGCTGTTGAAATCGCTGGGCAAAGACCTTAACTCAACTTTATGCTGGGCAAAGACCTTAACTCAACTTTATGAGGAGGTATGAGCCATGCTCCATAACGGTAGGTAACTTTACTTAAGTGACATCGAAGCATTTGCCGGCTTACCACGTCGCAAACTGCAGTGACGCAGGGCAGCTCATAGTAATTGTGTTTGTCTGTGGCGACCTCGACTAGTACTCGATACCTACTCGTCTCTAACTGCATTATCTTAAATGTTTACATAGTATGGTTTAGAATATGTAGATACAAACAACAACACCCCTAAGAGCTCATTTACACGAGGACGATTCGTTTTTTTTACGATTCGTCTTTTTTCACGATTCGTTTTTTTTTAACGGCGGAAATGCTTTTTGAATGCCCATGTTCACACGGATCACGAATCTTAAATTACATTAAATTACATCTTAAATCTAAACATGGATTTATGACCAAATTCTATTAGGATATTTTAAAGAATCGTAAAAAACACGATTCCGTATGCAATGTGAACGTCCATCTGTCATGACGTATCCTGTACTTTGACGAATCGTCAATGACGGATCCCGTGTGAATGAGCCCTAACTGAGCTCTTATTTCGCTATTTCTAAAAAACACAACAATATAAAAAAAATGTTTGAGCCTCTATGAGTGGTCTTTCTACTGAAACCGCAATCCTTAGTCTTAAACACACTGCTAGTTATTATACTGACCGGATGATTCCTATTTATGCTTGCTTTCTCGATCTATCTAAAGCTTTTGATCTCATATCCTACGATATCCTGTGGAGAAAGTTGAGGTTCCGTCCGAGTTGTCACAAATGTTGCAATATTGCTATAGGAACCAAGTAAATTGTGTAAGATGGGTAAACGCTTTTTCTGAGGAGTATGGGTTGCAGTGTGGGGTGAGACAGGGTGGCCTGACGTCGCCCCGACTTTTCAATCTTTACATAAATGAACTCATCGTTGGCCTCAGCAGTATGCGTGTCGGATGCTGGATAGATGACGTGTGCATCAATAACATAAGCTATGCTGATAACATGGTACTGCTGGCGCCAACGATAGGGGCACTCAGAAAATGATCGGTGTATGTGAAGCGTACATCAAAGATCATGGGCTAATGTACAATGTAAAAAAGAGCGAGTACATGGTATTTAAGGCCGCCAGTAAATGACCAAGCGAATTACCGGACCTCTCGTTAAATGGAAAAAAGCTCAACAGGTTTTATTAATTTAAATATCTCGGACATTACATTACAGACGACCTTAAAGATCATGTTGATATTGAAAGGGAGCGTAGGTCACTGGCGGTGAGGTGCAACATGTTGGCCCGTAGGTTCGCTAGCTGTTCTTACTAAGTAAAGATAACGTTGTTTAAAGCGTATTGCCAGAGCTTATACACGAGTAGCCTATGGACCAACTACACGCAGAAATCTCTTGGCGTCCTACGAGTCCAATATAACAACGGGTTCAGGGCGCTGTTGGGCTTGCTTCGTTTCTGTAGTGTGTCGGAAATATTTGCTCAATCGCACACAGACGGCTTCTTTGCCGTGTTACGCAAGAAAACAGCTTCACTGCTGGAACGAATTCGGGCTAGTTCAAACAGCATCTTGAAGACCGTTGCGGAAAGGCATGATTCTTCGATGATGAAACACTTCGTTCAGCTGCTGATCAAGCAGGGAATATAATTTCTTGATGTGTGCTCAGGGGCTGAAATAAGTGTTACAATTTTCGATACAAATATTGACTGTGTCTAAATTAATTTAATTCAACTCATTTTTATTCCGTTCTTATGTAGTTTTTAAGAATTACTAACAAAATGGATCAATGTAATCTTATATCTTGAATAAATAATAATAATAATATGAGATCGATACCATGGTCTCTAAGACTTAATTTTAGGTTCACTATTTTTCTCCTATTAATAAATTTAACTGTCATTTTATTTATTATTTAGCAACAATACTTAATTCAGAAACCTCTGATAGACCAACTACTTTTGGGATGCATGAAAAAGTCACGAGAATTATAAATAATATCCCTAATCATAAATACGAGTATGTTGCACCTCAAAGAAAGTTAGCGCACTTGTGTTATGGCAATTAATAACAACGGTGCAGCGGTAGTATCACGACACCCAGGCCAGCCTTTTACCGACTAAACTATATAGACCCGGCCGAGGATCGAACCCGGGACCGATGGCGACACCTTAAAAACCGGTGTGCGAGCCACTCGGCTATCGAGTCGTCTAAGTTGTATTTTACAGTCGTAAAATACAACTTAGACGACTAGGTCTTAGGACTTGTTGTATTTCCTATTATCAAAACCTAGAATCAGACGAGTTTGAAGTTCATAAAGGCAAACAGTGACAAGAAAGCATTGATTTCATTTGGGACTTTACCGCATATTTGATTACGATATTACTCATTGATTGTACAATATCGATTGTTTAAGCTAACAGCAATTAACGGCGTAAGTGGTGATCGATCAGACGTTGACATAGGCGGGACACGTAAATTATTGTAAGTGTATTGCCACTCCACGGAGCGCAGTTGTGAACGCAATAACGTTACTATTTATGTATAAGTTATACATTAAGTTTAATTATTCATAGTGCTATTTTACCTTAACGGTGCTGAAAAAGGCGTTAAGATAACTCCGCTTGATATCAAGTGTTAGTCAGTATTTTTGAGAAACAGTATTTTTTTACAGGATGTCAAAAAATATTTAAAAGGAGTGGTTCCGATACCTTTATGGTGAGGGAAAACATCGCTAGGAAACCTGCACATTCAGGCGACTGAGTGTAACCGTGATTCGAATTGGTCAGATTCCCCTGTTAAAAGGGTCGGTGGTCCAACGTCCAACGGCAGTTGCTCCACTGTAATTACAGTGGAGCAACTGCCGTTGGACGTTGGACCTGATCTGCCATATCCTGATCCGATCACGGTCCAATGCAGATCTTGAGCCATCACGCTAGTGCAAAACCGGAATAACGCTAGGATGATCATGAGTATATAATAGTTTTGTGTTTCCGTGATTGTAAACTTTTGTGCGTGTGTGTGTGTGTGTGTTTGCTGAGTAAATGTATTTTCTTTCTTTCTTTATTTTTTATATTGAATTGTTGAGTGTTTGAAATCAATGCCTCACCATTTTCAAGTTGAGTGGCGATAATAGAATTTGTATGGTTACCTGTTTCCCTTATTCTTTGACGATAAAATGCATGCAAACTAGATCCCTAGTAACAATTTATTGTACGACGAACACAAACACCTTTCCCCAGGTAGATATAACTTAATGAGCGTGTCAATCTCGTAAGTCTCGTATATATATGTATATTATATAGTCGTAAGTCGCCCGTCCTCTCGTTTGGATTGCCAATTAAACCTGGCAGACGGTCCAATTTTTTAGCCCAATTAGTTCGTGGTCACCACTCCGCTAATCGCTAAGCTTAACGATCCGGTCTTTGTAATTGCAGATTAGGGAATGTTCCTTTCACAGGACGCGTGAAAGGAAAATATTAGGCGTATTTTTGTGGTTGGATGACTGAGATACTCGTAAGCTTAGAGTTTAGTGAAACAAACTGTATCATTTTATTGCATACTTTTCTTTTCTCTATCGTTTAAAATAAGTGTTTTAACATAAGCATTTCTAGGTACAAAATTATACCTAGAAATTAAAAGTGTAATTTTTGTTTAGCTTTTCTTGGTTTGGTATCGTTATGTTTTGTGTAAAGCAATGATTAAGATTGAAGCTAAATAGCATGAAACATCATTTTGCACTTGGGAATCGAACCCAAAGTCAGTATTGAAAGAAATATTTTTAATAACATTGCTTATTTATTATTATACTTTTATTAATAAAAAATACCAACATAATCTACAATCTATGGTATTAATGTTACTTACCTAAGTTAGGGTCGAGTTCACCACATTTAATTTTAAACCAGCCTAAAATCTCTAAAATAACCGTCAATTAAGGTTTACCGGCTGTTTAAACTGGGTGAACTCGGGTCTTGGAATATGAAATATATTTATAAATCATCCATGTCGATTCCAGCTCGCTAACGACATAAAGAATTTAACATTTTTCCACTCGATTCCATCCATCATCTTTATTATAACGATCTCAAAACTTTGCTTGCGAACTCGTGTCACAACAAATTTCTCTTGAAACATCAAACAGTAAGACATCAATACTGGCACAGATACAGTTAGTCGAGCTCCCGAGTGCTCGGTATGAAGTCTGTGAAAGATCGATGGAAAGTTTTCTTAGACGCTGAACGCTGATAAAGCAGTTCAGATAGTCATATCGGCGAATCCCACATTTAGTTTCGAAAATTTGCATTTTATCAAGCACGATTCGACTTTTGATATTACTTTTGGTATAGTGTAACTTTAGTGCGCTCGACTAAGTTTATTCATTTCTAAAGTAATCAACGAATTTAACATACTACTACTTTTGAACGCAAAGTGCTCGTAAATGTGAATTATTTTAATTACATACTTACTAACTTCACTGGCTCAGCGACCCGAAGTGGATCTTGGCCTACGACATTAAAGTGCGCCATACTTCCATATTCTGTGCTAAATCTGACCAGTCGGACACTTCAAGCACTTTCAAGTCTTTGGCGACTTCATCCTTCCAGCGATATCTTGGACGCCCCACCGGCCGGCGCCCGGAAGGTTGTTAAGCTCTCTTTGCGGCTCGATCCTCTCCCATCCTCTCCACATGTCCTAGCCAGCGAAGTCGGGAAAATTTTATTTCTCCGATGATGTTCGGCTCAGACACTAGCTCTTCTATCTCTCGGTTGTATCTACGCCTTCATGCCCCATCTTCTCCTCTTGTTTTTGGTCCCAGAATATTCCGCAATATCTTTCGTTCTGTCATTAAGAGCTTGTTCTCCTCCTTCAAAGTTAACGTCCAAGTTTCGCCCCTTTACATTAAAATCGGCCTAACGACTGTTTTATAAATCCGAATTTTAGTAGTTCTGCTTATCAATTGGACACTAACACCCTGTGAAGGGCTGCTGTACATCTTAGGGCCTTGACTATGCGGATGTCGATTTCGTCCTCCCTCTGATTTGTGTCAGTTATCGCACACCCGAGATATTTGAACTTTTCGACACCCTTGTAAGTTATGCTATTCACATGAAGATCTTTTCTCCTGGCCCTGGGGTCTTTGTACCGTTTCATGTGAAGATATTCAGTCTTCTCACGGCTGATTCTGATTTAATTACATATCGCCGTTAAAATAATTGCGCAAATACGTCGATTTATTTACCAAAGTTCATCACATGTATTGTTTCTGAATAGTTAAAGTAATTTTAAATCAACAAATACTTAGATGCTTTTATTCTTATCATCATCACAACAACAATAGAGGTTATTTCACCTTAAACAATTTTAAAATATATTTAGGCTAGGTGCGCGTCGGAAATATAAAGGAAGGTATGAAGTGGACGTTTTCAGTTGTGTCATGGGTCTCATTACATTGAAAAAAGGTAATAAAAATAAAAAAGACACCAATTTTAAAAACGCACTTTTGAAAATAGTGAGGAAATTTATTGGCTGTGAAAATGGTTGTTAGTAAAATGTCACAAGCTGTCTAATTACTTCGCTAATGAGCATGATACGCCATAAGTAGCAAAACTAGTCCGATTTCACCTCGAGTACCTTCATTTAAAAGCCTTTGGTGAAACTCACTGAGTCACGTTTTAGTAGGAACTGGGGTATGTACCTACATTTTGATTCCATGTAACCTAAAATGCTGTGAATAGGAACGCTAACGAATATCAACCGAATTTCCTAGCATACCGGTTTGAAGGACCTTAGGTATATGAAACAGTGTCACTTAAATAAAAGCCACAAACATTTCTCTGTTTCTAGTGTAAGAGCAAGCTGTTAAGTGACACTATATTACACACGTAAAATGCTTTTAAATTTAACTTAGTGACGAGCCTAAGGACTACTTTTGAAATAGTTATTTGAAACTGGTTAAACTTAAAGCTTAAACTTACGTGATTTTCTTTGACAAGGCCTACTTTGAATTCAAATCATATCAAAGACGCTGTATTTCGTAGGATCATCAATTACGTTATAGAGAAACAATACTAATTTAAATTGCAAAATGAATCGAGTAACGAAAATGCATGGTATTATCTAGACTAAATTATTTAGTGATTCAACTAAGCTTCCAAATTTATATTTACACATTTTTTCCAAATACTGTTATTTATCACTCCGCAATAAGTACTCGTAAGTACATAAATTTCAGATGTTTTAAACTACAACCAAGATTGGCAAAAACCGAGTTCGGGATAGCTTCTCCCTAAAAGCTACGCTCCCACTCTTTGTGTAGAGAACAAAGGTGAATGAACAACGTGAAAGCATTGCAAAAACCACTAGGATCGTATCCAAACTATGGCGATTTTTCAGTTCTCGCACACGTCTAAAATTCTTGCAACAAAAATTTTTGAATGGAACTCACAGAAATGTAAGACTGATAGATAAAATGAATTCTCTTTATTGCACTACACACAGTAAACATTTGCATAAATGTTCTCATTTTTTTCGTTACCTAGGTATTTGCATATTTAAGTAGGTAGGTACTTGTTTCTGTTTTTTTAGTATACCTACAACACTATACTATAACTGGCTACAGAGAAAATATCTGTTACCTATCCTGTTCTATCTTTTACAATTGTTTTTCTTTTTATAGACGTCAACCAAGACAAAGAGTTTTCATTGATCAGAAATATCCTAAAATTATCTCCTTACTTACAGTTAGAAATTGTTGAACGAATGATGGAAATATATTAATTTTTATTTATTTGGCTCGCAGATAAAAATTATTAGTAGGTACAGTACATATAATTAGACCAAGTGTGTGCCAAAAAATCACGAAATTACGTATATTTGTTGAAGGTTTCGCTTTGCTGAATGCTATTTGGTAGCTAAAGCATTCTATGCTCTAAAATGCCATAGCAGCATTCAGTCATGTTTGATGCAAGGTTAAAAATACGCTGCTCAACGAACTCGAAACTTTCTTTAACTTCTTCCTATCCAAAATATTTCACTATCAATCCCCATTAGGTACGATTTTCTGGCAAAATCTCGCTGCTCCAAAGCATTGCAAAGGACATCGGATTCATTCCTCCACATGTATGGATAACGTAAACGTGTGTACGTGACTCGCATGCCATGATGGCGGCACATAAAATTTAATGCCGGTGTCAATGGCATGTTAAACAGACTGTGCTGCATGCTGAAAATCAATGATATTTTTAACTATCTTTTATATTTTTTCACAGCAGCGCTAGAAATACAAGTGAAATGTTTTGGACCGTTCATTTTGATTGCTTTTTGGGATACTTACAATTCATGGGTTATGGGTTACCTTAGGTAGGTAGCACATTTTTTTTGTTTGAGTTTAAGTATAAAGGTGATTGAAGGAAATTAAAATAAGTACTATCGAAGTTTTTCGTAAAAAGTCAGTAAAAATAGTACAAAGATTTATAAGAAGAAAATATAAAAAAAAATGTATTTTTATGTTTTCCAATGATGTATTTTCACTTTCCCGATAATAATTAACAACAAAACCTCTTTGAATGACTGAGGAAAATGTCTAGATACGAAAAACGTCATAAACCAGTTTTAGTATCACTAGAAAAGAAATATGACTCAAAACGTCACGATCAGAAGTCAGGACAAGCTTCTTACTAACAAAAGTAATAACTTGAAGCAATAATTCATTTCATAAATTATTCTTTCTGGCGTTCTGTTCTTTTATCCTCACAATGTGACAATGTTTTGAGTTAGTGAGGTACACAGTATAATATTTTGGGAGAAAGTGCTGCAAATATAAAAACAGTTAATTAAGCATACTAGTCAAAACAAAATAGGGGCCACGACGTTTTTTTAGTTTTCCAATAAATGTATTATATTAAGGGGTTGATAAATTATTCGACTTATTTTATTGATTAATTTTTAATGTTTTAACATTAAAATTAACGAAGATAAATTTGAAAATTTTCAAATGTTAGATTTTTGTGAAAAAAAGGAATTTTGGCTAAAAATACACTACATGTTTTTTTTTTTTTTAATTTGAAACAATCTTATTTTTTTCTTATGTTTTTACTTTTTTAGTACCGTGTATGCCCTCCTCTTTTGTGAATGCATTCTCGAAGCCTAGACTCTCTACCAAGTGGCGAACTGTTTCTTGTGCAATTTGTTCCCAGCTTGTTTTCAGCACATTAAGACGGAAAACAACAGAAAAACGGTTCGCACGATGCGCACTTGTCAACGGAATTCGCACTACACGTCTCCTAGAGAATTGTTGGTCCTCGTGTAAAATCTGTTACAATGCTGCTAATCGTTTGGTCGCTAACACGAGTACCACACGAGTACTCGTCGCCTGGCGCAAGCGATTTTGTATGGAGCGAGCGGTGACGAATCGCTATCTGCGCGCAGTTAAGCGTATGTAGCGATCTTCTTGTGTTGTGGTTGCTCGAATTCTTTCAGATCCCCGTCTTCTGGTTACTCTTCCAGTCTCTTGGAATCGATTCCAAGTATTCTGGATGGCTCTTCGTGAAAATCCCAGCTGCAGAGCTACAAAACGCTGCGAATGCCCTTCTTGTATCAATGTTATGGCTCTAGTTGCGGTTTGCACGTCCATATGTCTACGATTTCTCGGCATTGCTCTTTGAAAATGTTTATTCACACTCAAACTTAGCAAAATTTAACTGCTCGCGCACGAATTCACAGTTGGAATGACCTAAAACTTCGTTTTAAAAGTTGGGTAAATTCAAGTGGTTACAAAAAAAATGACAAACTGTCACCCACTTCAAAAAATATGCAAGCTGTACTCTCACGATGTTCGTTAACACTTAAGGTAACACCACAAAAAAGGTAGGTACTTAACATCAGTTAGAAATTATTAAAATCGCTCCAGATGTCGAAATAAATAAGTGGCCCTTATTTTGTTTTGACTAGTATATAAGCATGCTTTAAAAGGAAGAAAGAAACCTTTAACGAATACTTTGCTGTCCGTCTGTTGGTCAAGATCCTTTTTCTCAGGAACGCGAGGAATCAACTATTTTCAAATCAACATGAAATTTTATGGCTGCGGTTTATTTAAGCCGTTTAAAAAATCTAACAATCTAAAACTACGACAATCTAAAACTACGATTTTAGCCTTTCCCTTCTTCGAATTTTCTATCATTTGGCAGGGCTTAAACCTATAGTACTATTTCCCGTAGAGCTATAACTGTAAATTTGTGGTAATATCGTAAAAATCCTCTGTTTGTACGGAACCCATAGTGCACAACTCCATCTCACACTTGCCCGGTTTTTTAGTCTAGCATTGCTGTCACCTGTCACTAATGCCAGTATGACTTTCGTTTTACTCAATTTCAGGCTCAATGCAGGATTGAGAAAGGTTGTCTGTAAAAATAGTGTACCTAAACCAGTCAAATGCCACGTGAAATGTAAACTACTTTTTTTTGGTAGTTTCACTCACAGTGTTTTTCTTATTTATATAAGTTTAAGTTGCAATGGGATGTTGCAACGGACGTTGGAGTAGGAAGGTTCTCGAATGGAGACCACGTCTCGGGAAACGTAGTGTTGGACGCCCCCCTGCTAGGTGGACCGACGACCTGAGGAAGGTGGCCGGTGGTGGCTGGATGCGAGAAGCGGAGGACCGTGAAAGTTGGCGCCGTCTTGGAGAGACCTATGTCCAGCAGTGGACTGCAATAGGCTGATATGATGATGATGAAGTTGCAATGCAGCACGGGTAGATGTCGTTGCCGTCACGCAATGACGTAAGACAAAAGAGACCCAGAATTTTACACGGTTGGATGAACTGCACAGTAGCTTAGTTGGTAAGAGCGTTGGCCCGGTTAGCCAAAGGTCGTAGGTTCAAATCCTACCTGTGTGCGAATTTTTGGTTCCTTACTTTTTTTGGTTTTTACTACCTATTTTTTGCTGATTTATTCACGTAAAATAAAACTTTTATGAACTGAAAGTTGAAAATGCGCTTGCTTGACTGCAATTTTGTGACCATAAGGTGGAGTTTGAAAACTTTTCTGAAAATAAAGAGAATACCTCAGTATGCTGTATTATAATTTTACATTAAAACCAATTATTATAATATGCTTTAGTTCAGAAATATTTCAAATTAATTATTTTGATTGCAGTGATTAAGCAAAATAATGACACGAACAACGCTTGCGGAGGTGCATTTGTTCCAATTCATGAACAACCAGTACATATTTAATGAATTACTGGCTACAAAATGATTTTTTAATAAATGCTTTTTATTTATTAGGTCAGTTGATAATGAGTCCGAGTAAGTATCTACATTTTGAATCTTCATTTTCACTAACATCTCAGACCTTTTGCGTAAGGGTTTGTACAACAAAGCCACAGAATATATGATAGTACTCAAGGCTTCAATTTAAAATTGCTTCGTATTTAATTTTATTAATTTGTATGCTGCCAGAAAAGTTAATTGCAAGATTCCAATTATAATTAAATAAAGAGTTTAATATATGTTAGCAGGATTTTTATTTAAAGTTAATACACACACAAATGTTCACTATTAGACTCATGAACGAAGGATTTAAATGTGCTTTTAAATTATAGCTGTTAAGTATCAAATCAATTGTATCTGTAAACATTTTCATACACGTGTAGTCAGGTCAGTCAGGTCTACATTTAACTTCATTCGTCGTTCTATGTCGGAAGACGTGTTGTCGTTTTTGTTTATCGTAAAGAAGCTATTACAAAAGGTAACGGAGAATCCCTACATTTATCGGCTCGGCGTTGTTTCAGCCGTGTCTATTTACTTCCAATACAGTATACGGTTATGACCACCATTATAGACAAAGGAAGCCTGATACCGGGTCGAAGGTGGGTAAATAATCAGTGGCCGTGCCCAAGTCCGCAGTAAATCGACTCTTTCTCCCAAGTTCAAGACCTCAATAATAGCGTGTTCGTACGAAATGTGGGACCGAACGCACCAATTTACCCTACCCGGCCCACGGCCCTTACACAACATGAATAGAACAGACAGCCCACAATGGGAACACATTGCCTTCGTGTTAGAGAAAAAAAAAGTTCTATGGCAGCCTTGCAGCGCGGCATTAGAAGCAATTCTTCCAAAATCTAACTTTAACTGAGTCCGACTGCTTGCTTGTGAAGACTCTTTTAAAAAAAAACGTGTGGAGTTTTTCAACTGATATCAAATATGATGCAGTCTGAATTGCCTTGTAAATAAAAATCAAACTTGAAGCTCAACGGAATCTTCTTGGAATATCTTGGTCGCAAGTTTATCCTTGACCTTGCTCCAACATTAACATTTACCAAATAATCATATTTCCAAAAGCTTGATATTCTTCCATTAATTCCTTAATTTACAAACCGCGATCGGATAATACACGTGCTTTGACAGTAACATAAATACTACTTAGTTATTCACTCTATAATAAAGTGTGTGTCTGGAAGTGTATCGGACTACACACTTCCCTTCACACATTTACCTGTCTGTTCTCCCCAGGCTATAGTTCAGCCCTCAGCACGGGTATCTTCGGGTAAAGAGGCCATCCAATCCCCGGTTTACCGGAAGGGTGCGTTATTTTTAAATGAAACGCTCCAGCGATTGCCTACTTTCGGTCGCTTCCCAGGTAGATCTCAACTGAGTTGATGGACCATTAAGGTTTGTGATGTTAACGGTAAACATATTTTACTTTGAGTAATTTTAACCCAGACTTGCGCAAATGGGCGTTCGACTCAGATCATGGGCCTTGCGCTAGTCCGTATTAGCTAATTCGGACGGGCGCAAGTGGACCTTCCAGATTAACTAATCCAGACTTGCGCAAGTAGGCTTTGAACTCAAATCATAGGCTTTGTACAAGTCCGGATTAGATGATCCGGACTTGCGCAAGTCAGCCTAAGTTACCTAAATCCTTCTAGATGTAGGCTGCGTACCGTTCACTGTTGAAGTCGAATGGGGAGGCCAATACTTAGGTATATATATATATATATGTATATATATATATATATATATATATAGCCGATTTCTTTACGTATATCTAGTTAAAAGAAATTTAAGTTTAATTTTGTTTTATTATCTGTCAGCTGCTGCCTGCGACTTTATTTATCCTTTCCGTCCTTCGATATAAAAAAAGTATATATATATATATATATATATATATATATACGTGAAGAAGTCGGCTGTAGTTGACAGATAATCCAAAATAAATAGTTAAAATTAGATTAACTAGTTATACTTAGAAAGTGTGTAAAACAATAATAGACATAATTTTCGATCAAATCTACCTATCTAATATTCTGTTGTTTTATTTTAACTTCCTGGTTGCGACGTATGCTGAGGAGTTTATTGTTGTGCGAGATTTTATTTTGTCCCATGAACTGGCTGCGTCAATCGCTGGGTATGGTATCTGTAGTACCTTCTGATTCCTGCTCTCTAGAAGACCTTATGTGTGCAAACGACAAGGCAATCCGCGTCGCCAATTACTGGGCACAAAAATGTAAGTCGCTTTACCATCGACACGATAAGAAGAAGAAGTATCTACCTTAACACTTACCAATGCACAGCTGTCCCATAACTCATTGCTAACATGATATAACAAGTGTTGATCGGCAATAAAATAAATATCAATGAACAGGTCTAACTAGTATTAAATTTTAATATTAGTCAGAAGGAAAATTGTCTGTTGACTAACAAAGTTTTAATGTTGCCTGCTTGAAATGTGGTTGCATTTTAACATATAAATTATTTTCAGAATTGCACTTTTCCGTTTGAGGCTCTAGATTATGCTTGTTTTTTATGTTTTATATAAAAATCTTTAAAGTTATGCTTAAGCATAGTAATTTTGATACCAATATTTAATCGTGGAACGTCTTTTATTATCACCTTACATTACATTACATACTTGCCTTATTATTTGTTCTTAATAATTTAATTTAAATTTTTTTCTTACGGGTTGTAAAGTGTCTCTACATTTACAATAGGTACCTACTTAAATTGCTACGAGTAGCATTTACGTTAGTTTGAGCTTTATATAAGCAACATGGTTTGTATTGTTACTTTAACTAATACATTTTAACTAGGTAGATACGTATGCCACATAGGTATTCGTATGCTTTTATTATTTAAATAGGAACCGTAGATTATCGAATTAATATTTCTACAATAATTTAGGTGTAACCTTATCTAAAATATGGTAATTTAAGCCATATACTTAATCCAAATAAAAATGTTGAAAATGAAAATATTTCAAAATCAAATAACAGAGCGTACCTAAATGCAATTTGTGACCTATTTCAAACCGAAAAAGTGCACGATACGAGAACAGGGTTGTATAGCGGGGAATTTTGAATTTTTTAACCTTGTTACAGGATTGCCTAACAAGCTGTCACATGCGTAGGTGGCACTTTACGCTGAGGGTCGGAAAAATTCCCACAAAAATTCTCGTGGAAAAGAAAACCTTATGGGTCTTTTTGTCGCCGCGACGGGCAATCGGTCATTCGAATAGACTTTTTATCGATATCTCAAGATAAGAGGGTAACGTTTCGAGTTTTATTAAGCTGATTGGTTTACTATAAGCCGATAAATATACTTCGAACAGGAACTTACCTATTTTAACATAGTAGATTTATAAACGAACGCTCATGGGACACCAAAAATTTTATAAAAAGGACAAAGTTGAACAGAGTAGACATTGCCTAATTATAATGAATCAAAGAGTTTTAGTGGGTTCTGAGTTTTTACATGACTCATTTTACTAGTCACTAAAACGCGTGCGATTATATGTTTTATTTGCAGTAATGATCTATTCATTCACGATGCAGACAGCATACTGCATTGTATTGTGTACAATGCAGTTTAGTTTTTAGGGTTCCGGAGTCCGACGAGGAACCCTCATAAGATCGTTCAGTCCGTCCGTCCTAGTATGTCACAGCAGAATATCTTCTACGTTTAGGGGCTGATTTGCATGTAACTTGGTTCGAGGATACTTCACATATAGATATCATTTTTTAAAATACAAAAAAATAAAATTACCCCTTTTTAAGGGTACCTCCCCATACATGTAAAGAAGGGGATGAATGATTTTATTGAGTGTACCCCCGTTGAAAAGGACTATGAAAAAAAAAGGTAGGGTTTCGACACAACACTTTTTAATCAGCTTTACCATTTGCGAGATATAACCCACCAAAGTCGTTTACACGGTGTCCCCCCCTGTAATTTCTAAAGTCTTGGACCTATAATCTTCAAATCACTAACGTAAAGAAACAGGCGCGGAAACTCTTATTTAACATTGTTTTGGGTATCCTGTGATGAATACTTTTGAAATTATAAATAAAATAAAAATATATACTTTTTTCCAAAAGAACAGTATAAACTTAAAAAGTTTTTTTTTGCGTATACTGTCTAATGTTGTAAGTTAATGGTACGGAACCCTTCGGGCTTGAATCCGACTCGCACTTGGCTGGTTTTTTTAATATTATTATACTTAAGCTAAAGTTTTTTTTTATTATTAAACGAACATTCATATTCAGCATGGATTTAACCAACTAAAGTATATTTTTTGTTCACTCTACAGCGGAGCTTTTATACTTTGCAAACCCCTCGGAAAAGTTTCAATATTAAAAGTTAAACGGCTCGAGTCAACACCAGACCTTTGCCCGCTTAAATGCACAATACTAAAAAGCGGACAAGAGCTATAGAAGATTAACTAAGTTGATACTTCGGTAAAAGAGGCAGAGATAGTAGGCCCCGGTACCCACATATAAGCAGAAACAAAGGACATATTCTTTGTGTCCTATCTAAGCCCTTACATTATGTAGTTACTTGTTACGTGATCCTTCATTTTAGCTGTCATAGAGCACTACCTTCCTACTCATAGTCTTAATAGTTTACAATTTATGTAACAAGCAGTCTGGGCTGAGTTGGGAATTCCACAAATAGTTTTTTATTTATTATTAGGCAGACATTTTACCGGAATCTCAACAGATGGTAAGCGACGACGATGCGGCCGAAGATGAATCATGTCTGACTAGTCATTCAGACTATACACTCTTTCCCTAAAGGAATCCAGATCATAGTTCAGGAAACTCTTCAGCCGGCAACGAGTTCCACTCTCAGCCGTACGCAAGAGGAACGTAGTTTTCTTTACGTAAGAATACTACGTCTGCGCTTAAAGTTCATCAATATACGCAATACGGAACACGCAAAGCTTCAGACCTACCGCCTTACTCGATTGCTTTAAAATTGCAATAGTTATAGCTTTCAGCAAAGCAATGTTACCTTTAAATCTGGCGCCGGTAAGAGATGATGATACTTACTTAATAGATGGAAAAAATAAAATAAAAAAAATTTGCTTTAAATTTTCTGAGGTTAGTATCTTAATGCCAATTTCACATAGATACTTTTCGGTTACATTTCCAAAGCTGTGATGAAATCAAGCAATACCATTTTTTTTTTAGTGGTTAAAGTCCTCTCTAGCTCATTAAAATAGGCAATCGTCCGGATAGCTTGAGGTCATTGGTTCAATTCGGTCGATGAATTGTTGAGAGCGAAATTGCTTAAATTGTAAAAACAAATATGAAATAACAATTCATATGTCATTTCTTTGGATTGCGATCGCAATTTCGATAGCTTTTAAATTATCTGATAGGCCTGCTGGTGACGCTAGCCGAATACTTTTAAACAATCACCTGATAAATACATTTATTCGCCTCCTTATATAACAAACAAAAGTAAGCCTTCTGTATCGAGTTTTGTGTTGTTACAGTCACTTTTTCGTTGAACAACGGGAAAAAACTGAAACTTGTTTAGCTGGACGTAATTGCGAGCCCTCGCCGAGATAAGCCGTTTCTTTTTAATTTTCTTCTGGAAATTACTTCAATTCCCCCGCTGAATAAATAAGGACTGTTGCACTACCTACATTACTTGCTTTTTTAATTTGTTTTATTACCGCGAAGGCATAACGTAGGGGTTCACAGAATGTTCACTCATCACAACATAAGCTTTATAGCACATAATAACCGAAATATTGAAGTATGTAATATTCTTAGTTCAATGTCAGGCTTTTTAGTTATATTGAAAAGTCCAGCTGGGCTTAGACACGCTCGAAATTACAATACTCAAATGCTAAAACTTACTAGGTCTTCTCAAAAATGCACATGCTCGCACACCGGTTTTCAAGGTAATGTCATCTCTGAGGTCCCTGAGGGTTTAATCCCCGATCGGGTCAATATAGAAAATCACGTTTTCTATACTGCTTCAGGTCTACCCCCGTTGTTTCAGATTTACATAACACCAAGTGCTAAAGCTGGGACTTTGGGATCTGAGCATTATATTTGTGATGTTGTCTAACATTATTTAGCAAATATCATTTATTAAAAAATCCTTAATTTTTTTGAAAATTATCGCGTTAGTGGAGTCGCTACATAGCACTGCCTTGGTGTAGTGGTTCGCTCTCCGGACTACAAAACCAGAGAATGCGGGTTCGAATCCCGAAATGGACAAATGTTTGTGTGATGAGCACAAGCAAGCACACAAGCTAGTCGCCATAGCACAAGCTAACACTTAGTTTGGGGCTAGGAAATTGGTGTGTTTGTTGAAACAATTTATTTATTTAGTTTATTAGAATTATTTTTGTGAAGCATAACGCTATTTATTTTTAGGTTTTGCCACTCAAATAATATCTCTCACATAGTATTTGCAAAATTGAGTACTCTTGAAGTTTTAGTTCCAAAACTTTAGAATTTTCCTTCTGTGTTTATTTCTACTATAACCTGGGAGATCTCGCAGAGTTTCTCTCTTAGAGAAAGGTTTGATTAACAACTTGGACCCTGAGAGTAAAAAGCTTCAGTGCAAACGGAGCGGAGACTCGAAACAAAATGAAATGCTAGTTTTGTATTCTGACCTGGATCGGTGGATGTAAGCTTAATACTAACTACTTACTTAGTAGTTAGTAATTAACGCGTTCACTTGATCACTGGAGTTTAAGCCCTAGAGTTCTGTAATACGTTTTTAATTTAACGCCATTATAGGACGAATTTGGAATTTTTTATTTGTTCGAACGCCATTATGCCATTTTAACGTTACAAAGAACAGATGTAAAATTGTTACTATTATTTTTTATTTGTCAAAAGATATTTTACTGAAATAGTACGTAGAAGTTCAAAAATTTCATATTTAATAATTGATAACCTATTACAAAAATGGCAATACATGATTTATTTGTTTCCGTATAGCATTAAAATTAAATGCAATTATATAAAAAAACCGGCCAGGTGCGAATCGGACTCGCGCGCGAAGGGCAAAAAAAGTTTATATTTTTATTTTATTTATAATTTCAAAAGTATTCATTACCGGATACCCGAAACAATTTTAAATAAGAGTTTTCGCACCTGTTTCTTTACGTGAGTGATTTGAAGTTTATAGGTCCAAGACTTTAGAAATTATAGGACACCGTGTAAACGACTTTGGCGGGCTATATCTCGCAAATGGTAAAGCTGATAAAAAAGTGTTGTATGGAAACCCTACCTTATTTTTCTAGTCCTTTTCAAGAATACACAAGGGGGTACATTAAAAAAAATTCACCTCCCCCTTTACATGTATGGGGAGATACCCTTAAATAGGGGATTTTTTAAATTTATTGTATTTTAAAAAATGAGATCTATATGCGAAGTATCCTCGAACCAAGTTACATGCAAATCAGTCCATAAACGTAGAAGATATTCTGCTGTGACAGACTAGGACGGACGGACTGAACGATCTTATAAGGGTTCCTTGTCGGACAACGGAACCCTAAAAAATACAATAACAATAAAAAAATACGTTAATAATTTAACAGAGTGTCAACCCTGGAGGAAACATTCCCATGACACTCACTCAAATTACATTAAAGAAGAAATAATTTTCCGGATATCCTATGGGATTAAAGCAAAACATATTTTTTCAAATTTTGTCATACCTGGTCGACCGTACCTCGGTACGGTCGACCAGGTATGACAAAATTTCATGTGCCAGGAATAATAGCCATAAATAAGGTTAAACTAACTCATGGACTTATTGCCTTTTTTCCCGACTGCGAAAGGAGGGTTATGTTTTTCGAGAGTATGTATGTATGATTGTTTGGCACGCCCTACAGCCCAATCGGCTGGACAGTTTTTGACATATTAGGTGTCGTTGAATTTGTCAAAATTGTGTTTGTGACATAGGCTATATACATGCAAAAAATGGCGCCCGCCAATGGAAATAAAAGGGGGAGGGAAAGAAATGGTTTTTCCTTACCATAGCAATATGGGTATCAAATGAAAGCCAGTAAAAGAACACCTTAAAAATATAATAATTTTTGTAGTCGGGTGTTTTGTCTTTTCAATATTTATGTTTGCTTGTTAAGAGGAAAGACCAGGCGCCATTTCTCCATACAAACGTAGTCCCCTGTTTTCTCCCTGGATAATGGCTAAAGGCAAAATATTTTTTAACCATAAAATCAAAATTTACCACAGCTATGCTCCTATTTTTCGTTTTTTCTTATATTCGAAATAACAAAGGAAATATAAGTCTTCAAAAACTAAGAAAATTGCCTAATTTCAACCTCAACTTTGAGACGTTCGCCCAAAAAATCTACGCAAATAAACACTAAAACTGAAACATAGGAGCATAGTCCCACCTTTTAAGAAACGATTTCAGAAGAAAATATTATCATTTGTCAAATTTTGGACGAGGAAATAGGGAACTTCGAAATGCTGTTTAGGAAGGATTTATCGGTCTGCGCTCGTTTGTCCCTTTCTTGCTTGGGCGGCTACCAGACATCGCATCGAGACAGCAACAATACCTATTCTTCAAATACCACGTGACCGCGTTTCCTCTTAACAATGAAAGAGGTACATGACGATTATTAGTTGTAGCTGTCCGAATATATTTGCACGGGAAAATCAACCCTGTTGTTCTATGACGTGCGAATGAATTTCAACTTTAGGGTGATAGATGACTTGACTTTCTTTGTCGACCGTACCTACTTCATTAATACCCACTTACCATTAAAGAAAAAAGTTATAGTCGTCATAAGTAAGTGGGACGTTTTGATGTATCTTTAACATACCAATTACGTTAAGTAGGTAAGCGGCTTACCTGAAATATTGATAATGACTTATTACAATAGGTAAGTCCATTAGTATCAGAAAAAAAGGCAGTAAAATCAAAGCAAAAATTTTTTAGAAAGCTGGGTAAAGCTGGCTTCAGAGCTACTTCTGGACCTAAAATAGTTATTAGTAAGGTCACAGAATAAGTACTAGTACTCCGTACAGAAATATGACTTTGCAATGAAATTCAAAGAAATATCTACTCAATGTTAACAACGATATGGTGTAATTCAGTTCGCCTCAGACTCGAGCACATTTTCGTGTAGACACCTACAGAAATACATTGCAAGATAATTTCATTTTTATATCTCTGGAATATGATTCATAATACACTAAACCTATTCAGTGACGTACTATCAAACAACGCGATAGGGTTGACTGCCACAAGAAGCTACTTACGCCATCTAGCGCATCTTTCTAGGACTTTATTCATGCTCGTCCAACCAACAACCTAGTGTCGCGCACCGCCGGTAATTAAAACGCGCGAGCGTGTCGCTGCCGGCTAGCGACACCCAACTTGTTTAGCCCCTTACCAAGGGTTCGCCGCGCATAGGTACGTTTTTGCTACCTACGCGGAAAGATACACAGGCCTGGTAAGGTCCTAGGGTAGATAACCCTTAACGTTTTGTTCCTAATAATATATGGATGCTCGAATACTAATATCAGAAGTATACAGGGTGGTTGGCGCATTGTGTGCCAAATTAATTAATATGGTGCCAAACAGGTTCCTTGGTTATCGTTTTTACCCTAAAAAGTTATCTTGAAAGAAAAACTATTATCTGGAACCATATTGAATTTGTTACACGATGCACCAAATACGCTACATAATATGATTTAAGTTTTATACAGTGCTCGTATGCATTTTCAACAGTGAAGTTTAGTTTAGTCTAACTTTACCGATCCAACTTTCTGTTCTCTACTCAGGTGAAGCATTAAATTTCAATGTACAGTTTATAGACATGGGAAATAATGATGCATATATAATGGAGCTATGTGGAGATAGAAGATGTTAAGAGTAGCACACTGCACACCTAGACATTTAGGCGGTCTTATTGCTAAGAGCATTTTTTTTTCAGACTACTTTCGGGTAGAGTGTATATTTTTAACAATGTGATCCATAATATAAAAGATTATTTCCGTCAAGATATGAAATGGCCAAAAAAATGCTTAAAAATAGGCTAAGTTATAATTATCTATACTAATATTATAAAGAGGAAAGATTTGTTTGTTTGTTTATTTGCATCGAATAGGCTTCTGGACCGAATCAAATGAAATTTGGCACAGAGATAGTTGGAGACACTGGGAAGGACATAGGCTACTTTTTGTCGCGATATAAAATCATCAGGGGGGTGAAATGGGGGATGAAAATTTGTATGGAAAATCCGACTTTTGGCGCGGGCGAAGTCGCGGGGAACTGCTAGTTTTCATATAACTTAAGCAATTATTTTGCAAGTTTTTACGAAATAAAATCAAATTTCACTCACAAAAATTAATCGACTGTGTCATCCGGTGGGACTCGAACCCACGTCCCTTCGCTATCCGGGCGAGTGCTGTTACAAACTGAGCTACGGAGGAAGTTAGTCAGTCGACGAATTTTTGCGAGTGCTTGCTACTCCAGTGAGACGGCGTTCGATTCAGTTGGTAAGACCAGTCGCCCGGATAGCGAAGGGACGTGGGTTCGAGTCCCACCGAATGACACAGTCGATTATTTTTTGTGAGCGAAATTTGATTTAATAGGATAAGTGTTTGGAAAACATTTTCTAACCCATAAAAGTTCAATGCTTCTTATTTATTAAGCGCGTCAGGTATGTTCGCCGAGCCACGCACTGATGGGTTCAACGCGATCATTCGCAAGAAAGTGGCCTCGCTGATAAACAGAATGTGCGGCAGCTCCAATGCCATCTTGAGGGTATTGGGGGGTAGGCCCGAGTGTCCTCTTGCTGATCATTGGACGGCCCTTTTGATCGGCTCAAAGAAGAAGACAATTAATGAGTTAAAATTTTAATTTTATTTTGACGTTACTTATTTTACTTGACATTAGATAGTTTAAATTTGGATTTTAATTATTATTACTTGAAATTTATTTGTATTTAATTAAACGCATTCATAAAATTACAATCATATTTACTAACCAAAACTAAGGGATACTAACAATTTATATGGAATTATATTCTGAAATAAAATATTTGAATTGAATTGAATTGAATTTATTTAATTGGCTTCAGAAGAATAAATTATATCCTGCTGACTAGACATGAAATTCACCGATTCAACCAGGTTGCTGCGACATATACATACCTACCTACGTCGCCTTTGGGATTCAATTCCCTCGCAGTATAGAAACGCTTGTCTTGTATGTCGTGTTTGCGTAACAAAGCATGCAATGCTAGATCATACACGGAATTCACAATATGTAGGGATCTACTCTGTAAGACAATACCCGTGTTTTTTCCTCCAGCCCGTCCCTGTCGCTGATGTTAGCATGAAAGTGTGTGCGAGCGTGACAACGAATAGAGCTGAAAATATGGACATCTTGTGGAGTAGATCCTTTCTGGTACACACGTATGAGTGCGTATAGACCGATAAGTTTGTTCACGACACTGACCTCTATAATACAAGTACGCTAGACTGAATACTGTCAACCTAAAAGGAAGCCATTTGATTATCTCCATTTTGGCGCTGACGGCTGCAGTGAGCGTGTGGTGACCGTCTAGTTACTCTAGTTTAGTTCCCTAGATATTTAGTGTTTTGATTGGGCACAAAAATTATCTATCATTGCTTAGGGAATTTAGTCCAGCGTATTATAGAAGTCGCGATCTTCCTCCAGTCGCCAGAGGTGCGGGAGGAGAGGCATGCTAGATGTCAGCGGGGATGGGTGGTGTTACAGGGAAGGGGATTTCCTATGACAATCCTGTGTGATTGGCGCTTCCTCGCCCTCGCATGATAATAATAATAAATTGTTTCAACAAACACACCAATAACCTAGCCCCAAACTAAGAGTGAGCTTGTGCTATGGTGATAAGGATAACGGATAGACATACTTATATACGTTTATACATCCATGACTTAGGTACAAATGCTCATGCTCTTCACACAAACATTTGCCCAGTGCTGGATTCAAACCCGCAACCTCTGGTTTTGTAGTCCGGAGCGCGCACCACTACACCAATAGGTCGTCAAATGAGGGTCGCACATGAACTGCCGGACTCTTTTGGATTCAAAACAAATATATTTGTAATTACTACCTAAGAATACTACGTCAAATAATCTGTGCATTGGTTGAAGTTCTAGGTATTTGACATGAGCTGTGCAATAAATTTTCTTCTGAACAAAGAGGTGATTTAAATTAAATGGATATTCAACAGTGCAATTACAAGATAGAATTTTAGAATGATTTTAAAAAAAACTGTCTCTTTTTTCTCATGAAAGCAATTTTCACGACATATTTACTCCGTATAAGATTCAAAGAAACAAAATAAAACAATGAAATTCATTGACACTATTTCGCAACCAAACATGACCATGAAGTAGCAATCAAACAAAAGACAATACAAAACATTTTTTTTATTTTTTGCATTTCAAGAATATCTTAAATTCCAATTTTAATGATTCTTCTGCCCGAAGAAGCTATAATAGTAGTTTCCAGGGGTCTTGTATTCAAGGTGTCTGCTGTGTCCCAGGTTCCTATGGCAGGTATCATCATACCACTTGGACAGGTCTGCCCGGGGTATGTGAGAACATGGCACATGATCGTTTCTGAAAATTAAATTTAGAATATTATAAAAGTCGAAGTACGTATGTGTGATGATGGTCATAAGTGGAATATATGATTACTTCCAATTCAACGCAAGACATAGTCGATAGGCATCATACAAGAGAACCTATATTTCAGTATTTATATTATGAAGAATCGTTTATAGATGTCAGCTAGTTAAAAAAAGCATTGCATAATATATGTGGGACCTGGGGTTGCGGGAAGGCGGGAAACGCAGGATCGGGTTACTTCTTCATTTATTCATAAATCTTCCTTAAAAACTTCTTATTTAAAAACATCTTACATCTTGAAACCATCTTTATTCTTCAACAGCCATCGCAGAACAAATACCTATCACAATCATCTCGCGTTCCAAACATATTTAAATCTTCCTTCTCGCTCGCACACATTCTTCCATGCAGTCTTACACCAAATAAATCCTATCCCACATATACACAGGTTATTTCTTATTTTAAGAAGTTGTTTCGGGAATCTGAAAGAATGATATATGTCTTTAGGTAGGTACCTAGAGAGTTTTGAAATTAAAATACTCAAGTTCAGCTGATAATAAAAAAAATGTTGTGCGGGGAATTATAAATTCTCTTTGATTTACTTTACCTTGTTGACCAATTAAATAAATAAATTTAGTTCGCGAATAATCGTGGATCGATTGATACTGTATTATCTTTGTAAGTTGATAAAGAAGCTCAATGTACTGGTACACAGTTGCACAACTATTTATAGCAAAGTGTAGACGAAATTAGCTCCGACAAACAAGGATCTTGCTGTCTGAAATGTGGACATTGAGGGACCTAAATTTAAATTATTTTGATGTGAACCCGATTCTATTTAGAGCACTCCCTTACCCCTTGAATCTTGTTCTGAATAATAAATGGTTCGTACTTAATTGCATTCCACCATTCCATTGCAACCAAGAAGAGATGGTGTCTCACTTAATTTTCGCTTTTAAATGCAACGCCCAGACCTCGGCGAAATAGGATTTTATTTGCGAGTAGAGGGTAACCATGCTTGACAGTTGTCAATTACGTTAAATTGCAATTTAATATCGTTAAATCACAAAACGTCTGTACTTTTGGCAATTACCAATAAGGAATTGTTTAATTCCAACTTGATAGAAAAAACATTGTTATTTTTTTTTTAAGTGTTGTATGACGATGTCCTAGTGGTTGCAAGTTCAAATCCCGCAAGGGGAAAATGTTTGTGTGATGAGCACGAGCATTTGTACCTAAGTCAGGAATGTTTAAAAACGTATACATATGTCTATCCATTATCCTAGTCGCCATAGCACAAGCTCACGCTTAGTTTAGGTAATCGGACTCAAATTTCAACCTGCCAATTTGGAAATAAAAATATTTAAGTGACTGATTGCGATATTTTTAGTAATGTCAGTTGTTCATGCTACTCGGTACAACTGGACATTGTGGATACCCCCGGACAAGAGAGTATTATTTTGGCGTTCATAACGAGAAATGCTTGTATTTTTCTGTGAAAGTAATGAGGTTGCTACAGTACTTGGTTACAAATGGTGTAATTTGAGTTTGTTGAATTTCCCTGGCTCGTAAAGTAGACAGTTTTAAAACACTTTGAAGTTTTAATGGCGTAAGATGAAAGTACGGGGCGGAAAATCAAGATATATTTTTTAATAAGAAAATTAATTACAATAGGGCTGGATTATGCGCTTTTTGTACAATCCCATATAACTTTTGCATAAAATTACGAGTTTCATTTTAGATTTCCTATAAAAAAAATCCTATATGTATATATAGTACATATAATATATTGAAGAAGTTTTTTTTAATTTGATGTTTTCACCAAACTCAACGTTGTTAAATTTTGGTCACCAATTTAAATTTTAAGGCCTAAAACTCTTCGAGCTTTACGCTCAATGTAAATTTGTGAGACTTTCCACGAAAGGTTGATGTGCTGAGCTTGTACCTAAGTTCAGCAAGGGTACTTTCTAAATCTTTAGCTGTTATCATACCAAATGCCAAAATGTTAAAACATACCCGTGATCCACATTGAGCAATGCTCGCGGTTGGATGTTCTTGATGCCTTCAGCGTTGTCGCACGCCAATCTCGCCATGTTTGTTTTTCTGATCTCGTGCAATTGAGCTGCAAACATTTTTGTTGATAATGAACGTGCAGCCGACTGGAAACTGCCATTCAACCGGCAGTTTTGAACACAGTTCAATACATTCAACTAATACGCGGAAACCAGTTATTGGTATAGTTGCTGATTCGAAAAGTTTTATGCAAGCTAGCATTATGAAAGTCAAATGTTTAGCTACTTTATATTATATCCCGTTGACTGCCACGTTGGTCTAGTGGTCAGCACGCTGGGTACTATCCACGAGGTCCCGGGTTCGAATCCCGGGTTGGGCCGAGAGTGTTTGGGTTTTTCTGTCTTGACACAGACACAGCTCCGGAGTCAGGAAGTTGGTGATGTTAACACCCCCGTCCTGTCCGCGGTCCTGCGCCTGATCTCTCTACGGTCGTGTCGGACTGCCGTCTCACCGAATTATGAGAGTGAAGGAACAGAGAGTGCACCTGTGTATTGCGCACACACTTGTGCACTATAATATGTCCGGCGCAGTTGGCTAATCTCTGTTGAGATAGGCCGCCGTAGTCGAAATCGGCTAGGAGGACATTATTATAATTATTATTATATCCCGTTACTGTTTGGTTTGTTAGTTCAAATGTCAGGACTTTTTACAGTATTTGTTTTAGGAATTTGACGCTAGTTCCAGAAAAAGTCTATTATCGTTGTTCAGTTATATTATAACTTTCTAGCAATGAGATTATGTCTGGCACTGTCTGAAAGAGAGTTACTACAATTTGATCTTTCCAACAGCATTTTCGAACAAAAAAACACTTGAAAATTGCAAAATAACAGCAACTTGATTTATTTCCGTATGTATTTTTTCGGAAAATACGATAATTTAGTCTGGTAGCAACTTCGAGGCCTACAAGACTTACGGTAATGCTAGATCAAAGCCCGATTTTTTAATTACTTTAACGTGGTGTATTTACTTATAAGCATAAGTTACAAAAAGATGCACCGCTGTTCATGCATCTGTGAAACCTGGGTTCTTTAAACTGTGCCCAGACCCAAATTATACTATATACTACATAAAACTGATATTTTATTTTTACCTAACATACAAAAAAGCATTTTTATTACTTTACTCACGCATAGTCAAGCTATGGTACTGCTTTCCTCTCTCAAACCAGAATCTGTCGCTGAACCTGAATACATAAAGCTGCCTGGCCATGATGCAGTAGAGAGTCGGTCCAACGTGACTGCCAGGAACCAGTTCCTCCGTCATTATGCCAGCAAGTAAGTCCACATCTTCAATATCCTGGTACAAGTTCTTGAGGGCTTCCATTTTCTGAAAAGGTTTTTTTTAACTATTTATTGTAGATGGGAGTATTTTTTAACCGGGGTAGTCTTTTTAATGTTAGTTTGTCCTGAGGAGCAAATATAATAAGGACGGATTAAGGATACCTGAAACCTATTCTGTACGGACGTAGACAGTATTTTGGAGTTAGCTATTTTCATTACTCATGGTATGAAAATTTGAGTGAGCATGGTGGCTCGAGACAAAAATATAGGTAGTATCTTGAGAGCAGGACCTTCGGTTTAAAGCTTCGAGGTTTTATTTATTGCAGGAGCAATAGGCGCCCGTTTTAGTCTGGAAATTGTCTGGTTAATGAAAATATCTGAAAGCAGTATTCAATTGTTGTTAGCACTCGCGCAAAATCTCAAGACATCGATCCTCGAAAGACCAACGTTATTCACATATAATAATTATTTTACCCATTTGTCTGAATTATAATCTTACCTCTGCACTCATCACGTCCAAAAAATCAGGGAAATGCTTAGCTGGTTTGAGACCACACAGTTTTCTATAGCTGTTGTAGCCGGGTATACCAAAGTCTCGTCCTCTCTGTATGGCTACTGCTAGCCTATCATGAGCACGGAGTAACTCTCCATAGGCCTTCTCTGAGAACTAAAATTAAACTTCATTAAAATATGTTACGTGTAAATTTTGATGTGGTATCCCGAAGGAGATTTGTTAAGCCCGTTTAAAAGTTATTCCATTTAATTCATTTTAATTTTGTTGTCCAATTTGTCTGTTTCTATTCGAAGTTTTATAGTAATTGGATGAACAGCTTAAGGGCTATTGAAGTACAAGCAAACATAGAACTTACCTCAACATGCTTGCGCTTTACATTCAAAGCATAAGCAGTATGTTGACGTTTAAGTTCGAAGCCTTCTCCACGCAGCAGCAGCAGAAGACCCGTCGTCGCGTCGCGACACTACTAGTTCAGCTACGTATTTCTATGAAATTTCTATGAAACTGCTAATGGTATTTCTTTAGATGAATCAATAAGATATTCTATAGAAATACATTTCGATCTTTGATATGAACCTTCTTGATGTCTGTGTCTATGGTAGTTAGTATTTCTATCTGACAATTCATTGCTATAAGAAATGTCTGTCTATCAATAATGTATCATCGCAATATTTAAGTTGAATAAAGCCTAGTTTTCCGTAGGCATTGCGTTCTCATTTGTATCAATCTCACGACCAGTAGTGCCGCGATGACATGTAATCTACTGCTGCTGCCTGGGGTCTGCCACAAACTTATACCTTCATTGTAGTTATTTTTGGCGACCGTCTTGGTGTAGAGGTTCGCGCTCGAGACTAGAAAACCAAACCAGAGGTTGCGGGTTCAAGTCCCGCAATGGGCAAATTTTCGTGTAATGTGCACGAGCATTTGTTTTTAAGTCATGGATATTTATAAACGTGTATAAGTATGTCTATCCGTTTATCCGAGATTCCAGTCGCCTTAGGAAAAGTTCACGCTTAGTTTAGGGCTAGATAATTGGTGTTTGTGGAAACAATTTATTTATTTGTTTGAGGTTAGTTTAGAGTACATTATTAAGTTTAATATTTCTTTTGTTCGTGTTTAAATAAAAGCCAGTATCTTTTTTACTTACATCGGGGTCTTCTATATCGTCAATTTTGGCAGCGTGTTGGTAAAACAGACCACGGTTAAGCTCTTCGAAGTTCGTACCCTCCTCAATGAGCTCTTGTCTGAAGTACGTGTCGCTGTGCGAGAACTCGCCGACGTAGTGGTACTTCTCATTGTATTTCCTTAATCAAATTAAGTCAATATAATAAACTACTTGATGCGCGCGACTTCGTCTGCTTGGTCGGGTCCATGACCTCTATTTGTATTCAATTTGACAATACTCGTCTTATGGGGATAATAATTTAGCTATATTAATTTATTCCGTATAATTTAGTTTCATTAAAGAAAAAGATCTGTTTTAAATCTATTACTTATAATAACCTTCGCCCAAAATGTAATACTTTTTATAACGTTGACGTATCAGAGATGTCACATTGTATCTATTATATACTAGTCAAAACAAAATAGGGGCCACCACGTTTTTTTAGTTTTCCAATAAATGTATTATATTTAGGGGTTGATAAATTATTCAACTTAACTTATTAATTAATGTTTAATGTTTTAACATTAAAATTAACGAAGACAAATTTGAAAATTTTAAAATGTTAGGTTTTTGTGAAAAAAAGGAATTTTTACTAAAAATACACTACATGAAAAAAAATGTAAAAATTTGAAACAATCTTATTTTTTTCTAATTTTTTCACTTTTTTAGTACCGTGTATGCCCTCCTCTTTGTGAATGCATTCTCGAAGCCTAGAGGGCATACTCTCTACCAATAAGCGAACTGTTTCTTGTGCAATTTGTTACCAGCTTGTTTTCAGCACATTAATGAGCTGTTTTTCGTTATGCACAGGTTGGTTTGTGTTCCGGACACTTCGTTTAAATAAATTCCACATGTGCTCAATTGGGTTAAGGTCCGGACTGTTGGCGGGCCACGGCAAAACCTGTATACCAGCTTCCTCTAGGGCTTCTCGGGTGGCTCTTGCTGTATGAGCGCGGGCATTGTCGTGCATTAATTTAAATCCTGCACCAATTCTTTGTGCAAATGGCACCATATGGGGTCTTATGACCTGTTCAAAGTATCGTTGAGCCGTTACCGTACCTTCTTTGAGAACTGCGAGCTCGGTTCGATCGGACATCGAGATTTCGCCCCACACCATTACATTGGGATCCCGCTAACACGAGTACCTGTCGCCTGGCGCAAGCGATTTTGTATGGAGCGAGCGGTGACGAATCGCTCTCTGCGCGCAGTTAAGCGTATGTAGCGATCTTCTTGTGTTGTGGTTGCTCGAATTTTTTCAGATCCCCGTCTTCTGGTTACAATTCCAGTCTCTTTAAATCGATTCCAAGTATTCTGGATGGCTCTTCGTGAAAATCACAGCTGCAGAGCTACAGAACGTTGCGAATTACCTTCTTGTCCATATGTCTACGATTTCTCGGCATTGCCCTTTAAAAATGTTTATTCACACTCAAACTTAGTAAAATTTGCTCGCGCACGAATTCACAGTTGGAATGACCTAAAACTTCGTTTAAAAAGATGGGTAAATTCAAGTGGTTACAAAAAAATATCAAACTGTCACCCACTTCAAAAACTATGCAAGCTGTAAACTCTCATGATGTTCGTTAACACTTAAGGTAACACCACAAAAAAGGTAGGTACTTAACATCAGTTAGAAATTATTAAAATCGGTCCAGATGTCGAAATAAATAAGTGGCCCTTACTTTGTTTTGACTAGTATATTTCTATTTTTAATGAAGAAAAAGAGAAAAGCGCCTACTTAGATCAATATTGTGCGCTATTTCTTGACTAGATTCTAAGCAAAGTGTAGCCATCTACAACATGCTTGAACTATTTCCTATATAATACAAACACAATTTTAGTTTAGAATTAGTACAGTAGATATTTTTATGTTAATTCTGGTTTTTCTCCACAGGACTCTATTCGTCGCAGATTTTGAGAAAACACGGGTAACATCAAAGTTAGAGGGATTATAGTGGGTAAAATTCGTAAACTAAAAACTTACTTGATCCGTCCATCCCAAATTGTGTGAAAGAATCGTTTCGCTAGTTCGTATTCGGCGTATACGAGAGGGTCCAGGCTTTCATCGTATGCTGTCACATACTCCACATGGTCAGATATCAGACCATGATGTAATAAATTCTTGCGGCCTGTGCAATAAAACAATATATTTTTAAGGAATGAACCTTTACCAATACCTACTTAAAACTTTACAAATCCTTTCAATTCTCCAAACTTTTGACACTGATTGAGAGAAACCGAACGACTAAAATAAATGATAAGAAAAGTAAACAAAATCCAAGAAAGGCAGAAGATTATTAGCTTTAGAATGAAAAAAAATTACTGCGAGTAGCTGAAAAACAAACAGCGTAGAGTATACTCTTAGATAATAAACACAAACACTTTACCTCTCATAAATTAGGTTCTAAGAAAACACTTTCTGCCAACATCATAAAAGCTGTAGTCACATAATTAACATTAGTCACTCACTTATCTCGACGACATATAGACTGTAGCACATGAAACTTAACACATAGTGAAATGAATTCTGAAGCAACACACGTAAAAATAATGTTAACGGGTAAGTATATTAAGTTTTCTCAGTGATAATTAGTTGTTTTTGGGCTTCCATGCCGCGAGACCGGAGGCGGAGGAACCCTATTAGTCACGCCCGTTTGTCCTGTCTGCTCTAAGAGAATATGCAATTTTGGTACTTATTGTGTGATGGTAAGGATCAAAGTGTTTGTTATGTGGATGACTTTCATTTTTTTTTCTTAGGTTAGATGTAAAATTATTTGCGATTTGCAGTAATTCCATTCTGTGATGTGACAACTAACAAGGCGAAAACCTTCACCTTAGAGACAGGGACCAAATTTCCCATGCTTATTTGGCCGAGAGAGTATCAAAGTATAGATGGTTTAAGGTGAGAAGAGATGTGTTATAATTGCTTATACTCATCACTTGCCATCTTGTCTCGTCTCCGCTTTGGTGAAGTCCAGCTGGCTCAACATTTGGACTTGCAATCATGGCTTGAATTATGCAAGTCTGCTTTATGTAAATCATCTGCAGAGAGTGCATGAGTCATGGACATCGTGCAAAACTAGTCCAGGAGAGCTAGCTCTACACCAGGCACCAGGCTTTGCGTCAACTAGGCGTCTTTTAAAAAAAAAGGTTGTTTAGCTAGCAGCGCTGTGGAGTTCGAACACTAAATAGATCTCTTAGAACATCACCTGGCCATTCAGGCGATGAAGAAGTACCGCTGGATATGGTAGGATATGCCAACATTTTTTTCAGGGCGATAGAAGTTAACATAGCTGTCCTTCCATCAATATCACCATAACGAAACGTAGTGCGTTTTTTTAAATAAAATCATAAACTTACCGATCAGTACCGGTAAGAGTTCATAAAATAATATATTAGCTGCTGTCGCAATGTTGATCTGTCGCGCAACTTTGAACAGTCGGTCGTCCTTCCAGCAAGGGTTAAGCTCGTGCAACTCCCGCGCAATCCTGTTGTGTTCCCGGTAGAAGAATATAGTCATGATCGTCGTCGGTATATCGAAGTTGCCAGCTTCGGGATAACCTTTTGGAATAAATAAAAAAAAGTTGAAAGAGACCAGGAATTTCGCATAGGTGGATAGACTGCACGGTAGCTCAGTTGGTAAGAGCGTTGGCCCAGTTAACTAAAGTTTGTGGGTTCAAATCCTGCCCGTAAGTAAATTTTCGGTTTTTTATTTAACATATTTTAAAAATAATATAACACTGTGAGTGAACAGTGACTGGCCGCCTCATTTCTTCCAATACAATGGGTATAGAATGGTTGTAATACTTCTATAATAGTAATAAGTTACTTACTTCAATGGTTTAAAGTCGTTTGGCCCATACCAAAGTTTCAAAATCTTGTCATTGAGCTAATAAATAATACTCTATTTGTAGAATCCCCATTCTGATTGATTGCAAGGTGATGTAAGAAGTTTTTGGCATATTTAGACTAATATCATGAGAGAGACAAATCTCAAGGCCTCAATATCCACTTTCGAATGCAGCACCTAAGCAGTACGTAACTCTAAATAATTAAAAATAGATGCAATGTTTTTGATTTGACTATAACAGGCGAGTGGTTAAGAAACTCTAAAAATATCAATACCAATGGCATTTTTTTTTTCAAATAGAACTGTTGACGAATTCTCATAATATTTATGTAGGTGAATGTTTATGATATTTTCCCAGTATGAATATTTTTAGATGCAATATGATATTTTATAATGAGTACTGCCCGGTTTCACGGAAGGTAAAAGTAATGAAGTTAATATTTATACCCAATTAATTTATGAGATCATCTTACTGGTTGTGAATTTATTCTCATAAAACTGGCGAAGCCAAACCCTAGAAAAAATCAAATAAAAAAACTCGTATATTGGAATTAAATTAAACGTACGAGGGAAAGTCTACCCATAATAATTTATAAAAGCTGGAAAAAGGTGACGTTTCTTACCATTTAAGTAAAATGGGATGATTCAGTCACTCGATTCAAAACCCTCAATGGGTTAACGGCTGAAACGCTTCTCAAAGATTTGACAGCTCAACAGAGTGATGGATTTGACAGCCCAATTGAGTGATGGATTAGAGTAGCGTTTCATTGCAGTTTTAGAAATTTTATTACTGAACAATTCGCCATTTGTACTTAGTTGATTAGTAGTTACATCCATAGGACTTCAGTCAAACGGTAGTAGTAAAAAACCTAATAATTTTAAATCTAAAGAAGGAGGTTTTCACTCTTTTTTTGCAACACGAAACAGTTACAAACGTAACATTTTCATATGGTTCTTTCTTACCAAACTTATAACAAACAGGAGACTCTTCTCTGTTCTGGAAGCAAACATCACTAGTCTCATTCAGAGGCACGTGACGGTCTCTTCTCTTCTCTTCTCTTAGAAGCCCGTGCTCGAACATTCGAATGGTTTTGAGACTATCTTCGTCTACGCCATATACTGTGGAGAGGTCTAGCAACGGCGTCTGGTAGTTTACCTAGAGTAAAAAACTTTTACTAACGTAAAGAAAGTAAAATACTTATAAATAGACATCACATTACACACAATTACGAAAATAAACAAAATGTAAATAATACGGTTACACAGTAGAACACTTAAAATATAACACCAATTCGGTAAACCAGTTATATTGGACCTGTGCGCTTATGATGTCTTTATTTCTGGATTTCTGTCTAATCATTTTTTTGTATTGAATCAATTATCCATTTTAAAAATAAATAATAAAAGTGTCATTTTTATTTTGTACAAGCGTAAATAAGCGTAAGAAACAAATTTTAAAGGGTCTCTGTTGTCACATTGGTTTATGTGGCCACTTCGTATCTCACCATTACATAAAGTTATTAGTCTAAAGATCGTAAGTCAACATATAATCTCTTTTACTGTAGAGCCATAGCACCTACCACGTAGAATGCTTCTAAAAACTTTTTTGTCTAGATTTTAATTAAAGCTCATCGATTCGACGCGCAAATATTTCCAGAATTTTCGGTGCCGTGCCACGGCAATAACAGTTCCGCACTTATAACAAGCCTGCGCAAACGCGCAAGTTGTAAAGCCGGGCGTTGAAATGCGATGTGAGAAAATACTTTCATCGTTCGTGAAACTTGTGTTGCAGTCACTCAGAATAATTGCACTTTTGAAGTTTTGGTGGATTTTAAGTTAATAATATCTAGTTGAGATCTCACTGTACACGTAGACGTATCCATGGTATTATAGAATAGAATAGAAATTTATTGGCACTTGGCATACATTTTACCAAGGGACTTTTTAATCAAAAGTTTACAAGTTTACAAATTTAAACATATTGGTGAACTCTAGGCATAGTGTAGGTTATTTAGTAGGTATTAGTAGTTAGTATTAGTAGTAAGATTAACAACCAACCGATTTTAGCGACGTTAAGTTAGATGTAAGTTTTTTTTTTCAACGAATGTGTACATGAAATTGTTTTTTTTTAAATAAAGACAATTACAAGATTCGGTGAGTATAAAAACACTTAATTTTAAGTAGAATATTAATGATTAAAATAAAAAATCCAAAATATCATTTTTCCAATTGTGACTGCGACTTAAAACATTAAACTTAGAAAGTACTTACTGGCTCTGGCATCGCATCAGAATCTCTCAGAATACAGCCAAGGTCCTGGAAGGTTTCTATTCTGGAGTAGTTCATGCATTGTACGCCAGTCACTCGGAGGTAGGGGTCATCGTGAGGAACAGAAATGGGCTTGCACCGGGGATCTTTTTCGCCTTCGGGCTGACAGCAGTAGGGCCTCTTTTTTAAGTAGTCCACTGTTAATACATAAAATCGTAAGTTGGCTAGGGCCCAAAATTAGTCAACAAGTATTAAAAACATAATACCTATGGAAGCCTACCTTAAAAATATTTTTTAAATACCCGACCAGAAAATATATTGTATTTTTGAAATGGTATATTTTCACTAGCTTCCTAATGATGCCCATATTGTTATTCTGACCCTGTTTTAAAGGGGTTTACCCTTTTTTTATTTGTAAGGTAAAAGGTTTTTTTTATTTGTAGACGCCATTTTAAAAATGTATGTAGCCTATGCCACTACCACCATTCTGACAAATTCAACGACTCCTTAAATGTCTAAATCAATCCAGCCGTTTGGGCGGCAGATCGTGCCAAAAAAGTGGGCATATATACATGCGATCGGAGAACATTAACCTCCTTTTGTCGCAGTCGAGTAAATTGATTAATACGTAATTCAAGATTTCACGGACATTCCATATAGCCACGGTTACTAGTGTTAAAATATGACGTGTTCGATGAATACGCAAACAACAGAGATCGACATGAATCACTTTTTGGTTATTAATTTGAGCGTCAGTAAAACTAAGCCTGGAGTTCACCAACACATGTTTATTTTTTAATCAGCTGATTTATCATTATCTGACATATTTTGTATGAGAGTTCTTCACCGTCAACTCGGTCTCTGTGAACTCGGGTCTAAATTAATCACTTCAAGGCATTTTTTTCTTCAAAAAAAATTAGGAACAGTTTGCCAAAAAAGTGGTATATCATCCTAAGGTTGAAAATCAATCGCGCGTCATAACAACAGGCTTGATTTGCCCATGCAAAAATATTCTGACAGCTACTAATAATATTACGTCATGTGCATTTCTTTCAGTGGTAAAAAAAAGTTAATTCAACCGTATTGCTATTTTATTTACACATGAGATTTCATCAAAAATGTAGACCACTTTCTTGGCCGATGGAACAAGAAACTATAAAAATGATAATACTCTTACACGGCCCAGTTACCAAGCTAATGTCTACATTGATGAACTCCAGAAAGGCTGCTGCTGCGGCATTGAAGGTGACCTCATCAACGACCCGACCAGTCGACTGCAGCAAGGTCCTCACCTTCCGAGCCGAGGGGAGTGGCTCTCCGTTTTTGTTTTCTCTGAGGTCACCCACTAGAACAAAAGAGACAAAAGTCATAACCAAACGTCAGTCAGGCCTGTGTAACTCCCCGCGTAGGTAGCAAAAACGTACCTTAGCGCGGCGACCTACCATGGTGGGCTAATCAACTTAGGTGTCGCGAGCGAAAAGCGACATTTTATTCACCGACGGCCCGCGGCACTACGTTGCTGGATGGACGATCATGAATAAAGTGCGCTAGATGGCGTTAGTACCAGTCAACCCTATTGCGTCGCATGATAGTACGTCACTGAATAGGTTTAGTGTATTATGAATCATATTCCAGAGTTATAAGAATGAAATTATCTTTTAATGGATTTCTGTAGGTGTCTAAATGAAAATTTGCTCGACTCTGAGGTGAACTAAATTACACCATATCGTTGACGACCTTGAGTAGATATTTCTTCGAATTTCATTGCTAAGTCAAACTTCTGTACGTAGTACTAGTACTTATCTGTGCCTCAGTTTAAAAAAGGCCTTACATTTTATCTTTGGTGTTGGTAAGGTTTCTAGGCTACTTTCAGCTGTATTAATAAAAGTAAGAAAAATCTCTGTCAAAAAAAACTTCAAACTTTAAGGCACGACGGAATCTATCCTATAAGGAAATGCACTATCGCTACGAAATGTCACAATATGTAGGTATGCAAAAGTCACATGATGTTTCGCTGGCTTACTCGTATATCAGTTTTATACGTTTTGTTAGCAATAGGAACTTCGCAGTAGAATAGATTGCTTCTTGTCTAAAGGCCTTTCGTGAAACTCACTATGACCGTATTCCGGTTTCAGCATCCTCATGTAAGGTCCCCAAGCGGAGCCCCTCGTGGGGTGTTTGTAGTTGTTGCACGTGCCATCTATCCGACTACCCTCATGAGGGGTACATGGCTTCAACTCGATCGCGCATTGCCTGTGAAAATGGTAAATTAATCAAAGTCAAAACTTATTTATTCAATTTGGGACACAAAATGCCACAACGTCAATAAATAATATTAATCACTATTGGCCCTTATGAGGCTACGACATGTCTCTTTGTTTTTTGGGCCCTACCAGCGCTTCGAGACAAGACACAAACAATCTGGCAAGTGTTTGTTTATTTGCTGTTAGGCTCATTCAGGTTACAAAAGCTGTCAGTCTTACTGCAGTGATGAAACTACTACGATTTCTACGCGACCACAGCATTTTTTAGTTATCTTGTTAGTTACTTATACTGTAATGACCGTCTTGGTGTAGTGGTGATCGCGTTTCAGACTACAAAACCAAAGGTCGCGGGTTCAAATCCCGCAAGGGGCAAATGTTTGTGTGATGAATACGAGCATTTGTACCTAAATCACGGATGTTCATAAACGTATATAAGTAAGTATGTCTATACGTTATCCTCGTCGCCATAGCACAAGATTACGCTTAATTTGGGGCTATATAGGTAATTGGTGTGTTTTGTTTAAACAATTTATTATTATTATTAACTAGCAACCCTGCAACTTCGTCCGTGTTAAAAGTCGGATTTTCTATAAATTATTGTTTTTAAGTGATATGCATTCACTTTGCAATCTAAATATATTATTGCACTTGAAAAAATGACCAACAGAGGCGGATTTTCTAAACAAACTTTTATCCCAAAAATCACCCCCCTAAGGATTATATATCGCGACAAAAATAGCCTATGTCCTCCTCACAGTCTCAATCTATCTCTGTAATAAATTTCATTTGAATCGGTCCAGAAGTTTTGGAGTTTATTCAATACACACTAACAAGCAAATCTTTTCTCTGTATAATATTAATGTAGATAACAAATGTAATATTGCGTAAAGTAAAGTCAGTAGCCTATTAGATCCCACTGCTGGGAAAAGGCCTCACCTCAATTATGAGGAGGTACGAGCCATACTCCGCCACGCGGGCTCAGTGCGGATTGGTGGAGAGGTGTATGTAAGGCAAGTGACAAACCTTACTGTCAGAAGTTATCAAGCCGCCCTAGGGCCTCTGACTAGGCTTAACGACTAATACCACAGATATTAGCCGGGACCAACTGTTTAACGTGCCTTCCGAAGCACGGAGATGCTTGTCTGGACGTCACTTAAATGGTCGGAATGGTCACCCATCCAATCACGACCGCGCCGTGGGTTGCTTGACTTTTGGTATCACTACCAAAGCGCTGCCGCCACTGCGCCACAAGCACCTCTAGTAATATTGCGTATCCATGTATCCATTGAATAAAACACGGCGCTCACGGCTGGCAGTGTTAAACAACATGTTCAATGGATACACAAAAAAACGATATTAAGTTAAATTAATTAAGTTAGTACTTTGGTACTACTCTTTTTTACAGCTTCAAGAAAAACTCAGTGTATTTAACATTTATTTCATTAATTTCATACTTTATTGCGTTCCTGTGTGCTCGACAGACAGGCAGACAAAACTAAGTCATCCAATGGTTTCTTTTTAACAACTGTTTGAACTACTTTATAGCAAATATGGTATTCAAAATAAATGCTTTCCTTTTATGAATAAACAATTATTTTCACACAAATGTTAACCCGAAACATATTATTGACTTCAAACTTCACACAGTAATAATATGTGAACTGCAATGATATTGAATATTTATTCATGCAAATTACAACGTGAAACATTACGTGAAATTATTTAATCAAATATGTAAATTCATCATCCTTTATTCATTACGGACAGGTTATTAAACTCATTCAAAATTATGTAAAAGAGGAGTAAGTTTTGTTGTATTGCAAACATAAAATAATCGTTATTAAGTACCTTTTGTATGTACAGTTAAGAACAGTGCAGTTAAAAAGTCTCTAATCTACGACATATAAGAGAATAAATGCATGCCTTGAGTGATTTTAGAACTCAAAATGGATGGGTAATACTTTTGTAAGAAACCAACACATGGAATAAAAACAAAAACCGCGACCAAATTTTACATACCATCGTCTATAACAACATTGGACACAAATTATAAACTTTTTTTAGTTCAAAAACAGCAAAAAAATACGTTTGTGGAAGCCCCACATAAATAACTATTTAATTCTGCTTTTAGTACCCGAGTACGAAACCCTGAAAATATACATACATTAAATGTTTGTTTTGTTACTTTTTACGTTTAGGTACATGGAAAGGTGCCTTAACTCAATGTAAAAATGTACATAACGAAAAATCACGAAATACCTTGCACAATCCTGCTCGCGAATTTTCTTTCCACTCTGTCTATCAAAGAGTTCACCGGCCTTGACTTGTAAAACGATGGGCATAAATACTAAAACCACGTATAAATAATTCATTTCGCTCTAGTACCGTTTTCTAGGACCTCTGTAACGCTAGTGCTATGGAGGGATATTTGGAAACTCATCAATACCGTTGCGGTTTACGACACGATGTATTTCGTAAATGCGCCTTTCCTGCTACACAAAATGTGTAGAAGATCAATAAAACGCGCGGTTCTCCTTCAATGCGTTTTTTGCACTATTTTTTTTTAAATAATTATTGGACAACATCACATACATTGCTCAGATCCTAAAGTAAGTAGCTTAAGCACTTGTGTTATGGAAATCTAAAACAACGGTTGTATTACAACACCCAGACGCGAGACACTGTAGAAAATTATAATGTACATATTGAAATAACACGACATACCTTGCAAAATCCTGCGCGTGATTTTTCTTTCCACTCTGTCTATCAAACAGTTCACGGGCCTTGGGGCTAATTACGTAACTCTGTTGCTAACAATTCAGGATTGAAATCGCTTGAAAATGACACATTTGACAACTCCAGTTACTCTGTTTTAAGCTGGCCATTCACGGTCAGATCAAAAAATGACTCCACTCACTAACATAAAAATAATCTGAAAACTGACTTTCATTCAGTGCTGCTAGAACATGGGAAATTCTCCACGCAAAGGGGACTTTTAGTTTTTTAATTTAGTGGGTAAAATGTGCGAGAAGGTCACGGAACCGGTAAAATATAGGCAATTGTGGAAAAAAATAATATGGTTAAGTTACTTTTTTAGTACTTATGCCTATAGCCTAGATTTTTATTACCGATATTGAAAACGTTAAATTTTGGTCGTACCTCAGACCGACTAATTAGTGTAACTGGCCGTGAATGGCCAACTTTAGCAACAAAACTTTGATTGAAATAATTTCATTCAAAGTTACATAATCCACTACCTTGTCTTACTTAATTACAACCAGTAGTACCAGCAAAAACAAGCTATAATTTATTTATAGCTTCTTTATTCGAGATTGTCGGTTCTGTTTAACGTAAAGTAAATGAATTATGTACATACATATATCTCGAGGAAATGCGAGTAATCCACTTAGTTAGGGTTCTGTTATTTTGTTACGGTACCATAAAATTAAAATGGTTAATTGAAAAGGTCATCATGCAAAAAGTAAAAAGGATTTTTTTGTGATTCATTATTGTTAAAGTCCGAAGGCAAAATATAACAAGATATTATCAGCAGGAAGATTACCTATACAAGTTAAACTTTATCAACTTAGGTTATAAAAAAACTGTAGATATGATATCTATGAAAGAAATTTAAGTTTTTGGATTCTATTGGAAGTAGGTTACTCAATTAAATCAAATTTCACTTACAAAAATTAATCGACTGTGTCATCCGGTGGGACTCGAATCCACGTCCCTTCGTTATCCGGGCGAGTGCTCTTACCAACTAATACATGCACATTTCCCAAGTATTGATGAAATCGAACGCCGGCTCACTGGCGTAGCAACCACTTGCAAAAATTTGTCGACTGACTAACGTCCTCCGTAGCTTAGTTAGTAAGAGCACTCGCCCGGATAGCGAAGGGACGTGGGTTCGAGTCCCACCGGATGACACAGTCGATAAATTTTTGTAGGTAAAATTTGATTTAATTTCGTAAAAACTTACAAAATATTTGCTTAAGTTATAAAAATATAATAAGTTGGTTACTCACTGGAACTACTAAACCAATTCTAAGAATTCTTTACTATTATGAAGTAGAATGTTACTTTATCAATCAGTTTCTTTTTCGTTTTCTTTTCTTAGTTTCACTAGTGCGAAACCGGTGTATGTTTATAAAAAATATACTTGGCAAGGAAATACTGATAGTACAAAGATAAACTATCGATCTGATTATGAAGGGTAATTCAATTTGGAGCTGCTGTAAAAAACTAATATTATGTACTGAGTCTTACTTTCACAGTCAAAGCTATGAGTGCCTACTTATAAATACGCTGCATTAACTGATATGTTCAGTGTTGATGGGACACAAAAACAAAGTGTCTATTTGTGATTAATTACTTAGTATCGGGCAATGCCCCTCCAGAGTACTCTGATTGTAACCCAAACCCAGGTTACTGTCCTGAGGCTCTACGCTGTAAGTCGTTGCCCGTAAATGCGGGTCTATAGTATATGTACAGTACATGTATACTTGCTTTGTCTGCCTCGTTGGTCTAGTGGTCAGCACGCTGGGTACGCATGGTGGGTTTTCTGTCTTGAAAAAACTCAGACACAGCTCCGGAGTCAGGAAGTTTTTGGTGTTAACACTCCCGTGCCTCGGAAAGCACGTTAAGCCGTTAGTCCTGCGCCTGATCTCGACACGATATCGACTTACAGAGTAGGGCCTCTGATGTAAATTTAAATATAAATATTCAGCGGCTGCGTCGGACAAAGATAGCAATTATTCATCAACTTCAAAATGGATAAAGTTTTGTTTACGTTGTGAAGACGTCACGGGATATACTCGTACCTATCAGGTGGAAGTTTTAATTGAGTTTTTTATTCGGCGACTGAGTATGAAGATCGTGGAAAAAGTAATGTAACATCCCCAGTTATCACAGACGAGGTAAAACGCAGGCCTGGGCCATGTTTCAGAATGCGGTGCAAGTCTTGTAATACAAGTTTGTAACCATGGTTATAATAATAATGTGCTCATAGCTAGGAGATATTAAAGTGTGTGTCCGCAATACACAGGTCCACTCTCTGTTTCGTCACTCCTGTAATTCGATGAGACGGCCAGTCTGACGTGACCGTAGAGAAATCAGGCGCAGGACCAACGGCTAGCGTGCTGATCACTAGACCAACGCGACAGTCATGGTAATACACCATAAACCATGGTAATATACAGTAACCCATGAGTTAACCCAAAGTAGAAATTGGCGCTACTATAGTTACACACAGTACTACAAGACTTGTACGAGTATGCTTTGTGAAATTGGGCCCTGGAATTTGCACTATTCAATAAACAGACAATAATAATAAACAGAGCTATAAGCAGAGTTGCTAAAGTGACCTGTTATCTCTGCTGTAAAGTCAGCATAGGCTGACTTTAATATTTTTTTCCTTCGTATTTTGAAAATTTAAATTTTAACTTGTAGTATTATTTATTTTGTGTTGTTACGTAAAATAACCCGTCCTGTATTTGTTTTTAATCATGTTTATAATTGTTTTTTACGTAGGCACCATAAAGCGAAAACGTTACTTTTTCAAACAAATTTTACCTATCATTATCATAATGTTGCAAAACAAAATAATTTAATTTGCTTTCATCACAAAGGTCTTTCCCTAATGTGTTGTCAGAAACTCTTTGATTCTTCCATAGGCCTTTTAACACCATAATAAATTTTGCTAGCGAGACTACATCGTGCATTTTAGAAATTCCTTTTTTTAAGGTTCTGTAGTCCTAACAAGGAACCCTTACAGTCGTCATGTCTGTCTGTCTGTCCAAGGTTTTGCTAAGAAACTGTTGGTACTACAAAGCTGTAATTTTGTAAGTGCGGTTAGAATAACTTTATTAGTTTAGCAGTAACAGGGGTATTGGATTATTTTGTACCAAATACAAATTTTTAAGAAATTCTCTAAAGTGACAAAGATGCAGTAAATAATGATACGAAAACCTTCGATGTACAGCTATGAATAAGGAAAAGGATCAGTGTAATAATTATATTTTCTTGGAAATTTTAGAGCAACTAATGCTAATCTTCACTGTTAATTTTCATCTTCCGACAAGCTCGCAAGGGTTTTATGCTAGAGTAATTACGTTTTTGTAACGTTATTAATAATTAAATTAGTGCTCACTTTAAATAACAATGACGCTTCATAATTAGAAAGCGTCAGGCAGGATATAAATTACAGCCTTCGTTCAAATAGATGTTTTTAAACGGTTCAAAACCTTGTGTACATGTGTCCGTTTTACTATAAAACGGCTGGCTGAATAGCACATCGTATTGTATCGTATCTTAAACGGCCTACCTAAGTCTAAATAAGAAACCAAAAATTCTTAAAATAGGATTTGAACCTGCGACCTTTGGCTAACCGCACCAACGCTCTAACCAACTGAGCTATCATGCAGTCCATCCACTTGTGTGAAATTCTTGGTCTCTTTGTCTTACGTCACTGCGTGACGGCCAAGAATTTCACACGGGTGGATGGACTGCACGGTAGCTCAGTTAGTAAGAGCGTTGGTCCGGTTAGCCAAAGGTCGTAGGTTCAAATCCTACCCGTGTGCGAATTTTCGGTTTCTTATTTAAACTTATATAAATATGAAAGATCACTAAGTGTTTAAAAATATTAAAGTGGCCTGTTTTGATAAATATAGTACCTTCTTTAAGATTCGGGGCCTTCAAAACACAAGATTTGGGAACATGGTTTATTTGACAGCTTCATCATTATTATGAATCACTATTCAAACTGCACTCCTGTTCTGAAACGTCAAAAACAAGAGCAGTCGCTACTTCCATTCAAATGATTGATTCTTTGCTCCCACTCTCACTTTTGTAAGTACACCTTGCGTTCCGTTTTACGTCCTTATTGCTTAAAACTCAGAGTAAGCAAAACAAGGATTTATGATGCAGTTTTGTACAAACTTGGGATCTTATTCCTATTTTTTTTTAAACTCACTCAATACTTAATTCGTAATTTCAGTATTCTTTTTTTGGAAATGGAAATATAATTTTTGTCATCTTTGACGTTTTGATACTATAATTAGACAGTGTTTTAGGTACGGGAAACAAATCAAATTATTTTTAAAATAGTTAGCACCGCGAGACCTTATTTTTTTTAGAGAAATAGGAACTTATTTCACATTATCAAGGGAATATATCAAATTGCCAGTATTTTAAAAACAGTGAAGTGAAAATACCTCGCAAAACCTGGATCAGTACTAATCTGGCTTTAAGTGAATAGGTGTAGCTAAGTTAAGCCTGGTCAGGGTTGCTGATACCCACTAATCCAGGCGATTCTTTAACACGTAAAGCCACGTTTTAAACCAGGTTTTAGCTATAGCCTCTGTATTTCAGGGTCCCGTTGGTGAATATTGAAATCTTTTAACTTAATTTGACGTTTCTACATTATTGTAGTATGTCCCTTATCGTTTGTTTAGCACGTAAAGAAACAGACTGAACTTAAACGTAGTCTCAAACAGATATAGGCACATTGGAATCGAGTCCATTGTATACATACCTGATACCAAATTATTAATAGCTAGTAATACCATGGACGAAATTTCCATGGTAATACCTATACTTTACAATTTCTTGACATTGGCGGCCTTATTACAAAAAACTTAGTACCAGGTTAAAACCAGGATCAAAATATTAGCCGACCAATCAGAAAAGCGTTTCTCTTTAAGGTAATGTCACGAATGTGAATTCTCATTTGTCAGCTAATATTAAGTCTCGGCCAAAGAAATGTTCTATGGTGTCTTGGCTTAAACCTGGTACAATTTTTTTTTTTTATATTAAGGACGTCGGTTTTAATGAAGCACTTATTTAGAAATTCTTAAATCTTGAAATGCGTAAGCACTCAGCGCTACCTTCCTAAAACATGAGATTATGGGTCCTATTCTATTGAGTTGGTGTCGTAAGTAAAAGGCGCAGTAATAATGGTTATCATTTCCTTAGGAAAATTAATAATTAAACATAAATATTAATATGTGTAGGTATGTATCCTTATAATTAAAAAAGGTCTTGATACAGGTTGTCGTACGTGGTTCGCCCTTTGCCGATTTTCTTGGACTAAACAGATTTAAAGTGAAATCGATCACTTTCGGCTTCTACAGATCCTTATCTGTAATTTATCTTGTGTTAAGCGGTTCTTAATCAAATACAACCTTTTGTATTTGATTAAGAACCGCTTATCACAAGATAAATTGCACTGAGGGCTCGTTTACCATATATCTACTACTTACTTTAAAACAGCGGTATTTTGGAACTGATAACAAAATACTCTTATCACGCAATGCTCTCATAAAAACTTAACATCAGGAATGCAATTATACATGGAATGAATGAGGAAATTATAACCAGCAGATATTTAAATATTTAAAATAAAAAATTATGAAAAAGCTTTTACTTTTCCATTACAAGTTTTCCAGCTAACTTTTCAAATAGACAGTAGAATTGTTATTGTATAAATTTAATTTATTAGAACAATAGTATCCCGGTTAGTTATTTCTGCAAGTCACAGTAAATTGTTCGGATGAAATAATTATGCACCTTTATCGCGCTTACCGGTACAAAATAAGTACAGTCGGCAGCACGTCAGGTTATGTGAACTACGAAAACAGGTTTCATTACGTAGGCAATAGAGGTGGCTTCAAGTCAAACCGGGTAGTATTTCGTGCGGCCGGGTGTAATACGGATGACAAGATAAACAGTATGGCACCTTATGCAGTCGTAATAGGGGTGGTTATATGACGACAATATGTAGTCTTGTTGGCCACTGTACTAACCATAGGACGCGTGCAACGGAACCAGGAAAGCGGGTGAATTTAGAAGAATGCCCCTTTTGTATGGTTCAGTGATTCACCGCGCTCAGAACTACTACGGTTGAACTTTGCCTACATAGTCTTTTGAATACGACCTTTGTTCGATATCCTCGAAGGCATAACGTGGACATTAATGTTAATGGTCTACTTTATAAGTAAATAAACAAAAATAATACATTGACTCTCTTAAGAAGTGACCACCACTTTCGTCTTTCTCACTAGCTACGAATCCTTTTCATCCATAATAATGACGTTATATTACTTCTCCGAACTAATTATCGTATTTATAATATTAATATTTATGTATGTGTATTATTTCACGTATATATGTGTATATTTTTATGTACGTATCTCAGTATTTTTGTTTATTTATTTAGTAGTAGGTATGTTAGTTTTTCCTTTAATATTATCTTCATTGAATGTCCCGCGACTTATTATCTTTTTTGCATTTCCACGCGGTTGAATGGTAGAATGCTTTAAGGCATTAAGTCCGCCAGTGTACTTTCTTTTTTTGGTGCACTAAAGTTAAAAAAAAAACAACATTAGACGGCGACACAAACAACACCCTGTTTTGTTCCCTATTTGACTCGACCGGGGATCAAACCCGGGACCTCAAAAATTAAAACCATTCATAACAGCAGCAAAGTGTATAACATCCACCAGCAACGTGATCAAATGACCTTTACTAGATATAGATCGCAGGCTTATGCTTACTAATCTATGGGGTAGGGCTATGCTCGCAATGGACGTCCGGCCCTTAGGCTGAAGATGATGATGAACAAACGCAGACGTTTCGTATTACATCAAGTAAAAGAACATTTAAGAATGTTATTACTAGTACGGCTATTAATAGATAACTATGAATTTTAATGAAAGCATTGTTTTTTCTATAACCTTGACGAGACTTTTTAATTGGTAATCGATCCCATTATTATTAAAGTCAGTTAGATTTTCATAAGTTGATATTATAAAATTAAATCAAGTGTTAAAAGGGTATCCGCCAAAATTGACCCAGTCCCGGCGCAAAAGAATTGTATCTCAGATTTTAGATAATTATTAGTAGAAACAATATCAGGTATCGCTTTTTCCTGATTCGGTGGCTAACATGTTTTTTTTGCCCAGAGAAGTTTCATAGGCGCTACATACAAACATGACACTTTTTAGGGAAAACTTCATCTAACTGTACTAATTGACATTCCATCCATCCATCCATCAGCCGAAGGACGTCCACTGCTGGGCATAGGCCTCCCTCAAGGCCTATGTCCAGACATTCCATAAAAAAAAAATAAAAAAAAAAAATTAAAAATATATATATATATATAAAAATAAAAATGAAAAAAATATATATAAAATGGCATATGTATAGGCGCATTATATTACATATATGATAATGTGTTTATATCATGTGTCTTATTAATTTTTTGCCAATTCAATGTCAGTGGAAAACCTTGGGGGAGGCCTATTTCCAGCAGTGGACTTGGTCCTTCGGCTGATGGATGGATGGATGGAATGTCAATTAGTACAGTTAGATGAAGTTTTCCCTAAAAAGTGTCATGTTTGTATGTAGCGCCTATGAAACTTCTCTGGGCAAAAAAAACATGTTAGCCACCGAATCAGGAAATAGCGATACCTGATATTGTTTCTCCTAATAATTATCTAAAATCTGAGATTCAATTCTTTTGCGCCGGGACTGGGTTTTTTTTCTATGGAATTTGGCGGAAACCCATTACGGTTCATTTTAATTAAATCACAGGGGCTTGGTGAAATTCAAGTTTATTTATGTAGGATGTATGTGGATAGAACAGACACAACAATAAGGAGTAGACCTCATTCATTACATGTTTTTTTAGAATTAGTCTTAGTCAGGACACACTAGAATTGAGCCCATTAAGGCTCACTTGCGCCATGTCGCTAACCCCGGTTTAACCCGTTAACCCTGTCATTTTTGTATGAACTATTCTCGGGTTAGGGATTAACCCGTGTTTGTGCAAGTCGGGCTAAGTCAGTTTTACTTTTTACCCGACTACGCCGAAGCAAAAAGGAGGGTTATGATTTTGATCGGTTTATACTTATTAATTGTAATTGAGGATCACTGCTAGCTAGAACTAGCCAATTCCATATTGGTTCGTAACTTCAATTTTAGCATGAAAATTTAATAGAAAGACGGCAAGATTATTGCAAGTATAAATCATGCATATCAGACAAGAGAATTTCCAGCTCTCTTTAACAGTAACAAGGCTCGCCACTCACGAGCATGCATCATCTTGTAACTAAAAACTATCATCCATCAAAACGAGAGTGCTCGCGAGATATTTGTCGCCATTTGCATGGCGCGAGACCAGTTTTTGTTCTTTTTGACATTTCTTGACATCGCCCTTTATCAATTCAATCTTTACCAAGCCATTTTATATTTTGTTTATACCGCTTTAGCGCTGACATAGATTGCTGAATGCGCTACTAAAAACCGGGCATTACCTATACCTAAAGAGTGTTGAAGAATCGATATAGTAAAAATACCTATACATAGTTGTCAAATTATTAATATAAGATACTTAATTTATGTAACACTTGTAACCATCAAATGATTGAAACCTGTTTTGTGTCTTAAATAAAATAAATTACACAATACATAATTATTTATCTCATGTGTGATAGCTTACAAAATGTTCAATGTTCATAGTATAACAGGTGGACTTAATTCTAAAATCAGTTTCTTCCGGAGATAAAGTCAGAAAATTTAAATTGGAACGGTGAAAACTATGTACGGTAATTAAAATAGGTGAAGAGTTTAAATATAGGTAGGTATCATAAGTATATGTATGTAATTATACATACATAATTATACTTATTGTGTAAATGATTTATTGACGAGTATGAGGATTGTATGAAAGATAAGGCACATCAATCGCCCAATGCTTTATTGTAGAGAAGGCTTTAAGGTTCGCCATTTGTTTGTGCACTAGAGAATAAAAACATGTTCTACGATTGATTAGGAACAGAGTGACGAATGTATAACAAATCAAACAAACATAAACTTTTGTGAGCGCAATTCAATTTGATTTCGTAAAAACTTGCAAAATAATTGCTAAGTTATAAAAATAATTAAAAGTTAAGCTGATTTCATCTTAACTGATGGTCAAATATTTGTAAAAATATTTCCATCGGATACATGCGGGTACATTCCCCAATTTACTGACGTAGCAAGCACTTACAGAAATTCGTCGACTGACTAACGTCCTCCGTAGCTCAGTTGGTAAGAGCATTCACCCGGATAGCGAAGGGACGTGGGTTCGAGTCCCACCGGATGACACAGTCGATTAATTTTCGTGAGCGAAATTCAATTTGATTTCGTAAAAACATAAACTTGTCCAATTTATACGTTCCTGAAACGGAATCATGTGTTACCATGAGTTCGTTAGCTACCAATTTATTAGTATCAAATCAAAGTAGGTACGAGTAGTAAACATTTGTAATTTTCACATTTGAAAGTCACTTTCGAGTTCCAGTTTCGCCTATTTCATAAAGCATTCCTCGTTACTTCAATAAACCCAATCCTCTCACGGCCCTCGCAGTCAGACGCAGACCCACACTCAAGTAGTGCACAAAGTGGACCGATACACTCGACTGCACCAGATCTTACCTACTGCCACAGCTCAGATGGTATCAGCTTGTTTAATTTACACTTTTTTACACGACTGCCTAATAAATGTTGGAATAACTCACCTCCACCGATTGGAAACTCTTAATTTGTTACCTCCTTTAAACACCGCCTTAGAGTTTTTCTAATCGAGAACCAAACTAAGGAGACAAGCAGCCTTTTGTACGAGTACACCCGTAACAGCAAACACATGTAACTACTAAGTACATGCATACTGACAATCAAACACACCTGCACATTAGTTTTGATAGTTTATTGTGCCCAACCACTTATAGTCAAAGGTCTTTCCTAAGTTTAATTGTAATGGTGATACTCTCTACCTCATCAATGGTTCTCTCAGAAAACCAGTGCGATGGCTTTCCATGGCATAAAAGCCAGTACCAGTTTGGTAACATTACAAACCCTAATTTATTTTAATTATATATGTGCTTGTATCTTAATATGTGTAATGTTCAAAATAATTTTTTTTTCTTCCTTTCTTCTTCTTTCTAAATACAACTGATGCCATTAGTTTACTTTCTGTTAAACATGGCATGGCTGATCTATACGACCCTAGTCGTCGGTATCCACTATAACACCACGCTACTTACAAATGCTACGCCATTATGACCTCTGTTCCATTCGCTCACGGTCCACGTAAAACACGACTGTGGTCAGAGGAAATCGACTGAGACGCATTAGTATCGATAAAATAGTACTTACATCGTGCGGTTCGGGTTTATTTCTAGGTTCCAATTTGTTGGGTTTGGTTTGGAAATTGCTGGGGAAGTTTAGAGGCACCTTTGTTTTGCATTCAATGTCCATTATTTTCATTGTGGTGTTTGCGATTTATGAGGCGATACTGAGAAGACTTTGAGATAGTACTACGCAGCTTCAATTTTTAAAGTTACGTTGCTTACCATCTTACTTCTACACGCTGTTAATTTGCATCCTTGCCATATTTACAGAGGTAACTATATTACGGACACTGAACTCAAATCATTAAAAAAATAGTGACCTAAAATTTTGATTTTTAATCTTGATTATTTAATTTTATCAACAATCTGTTACGCACACCAATAACGATCGTAGCACATACACATCACTGTTGGCTGTTCATCGGCACAAAAGAGCCGCGGCGATTGCGCTCTCTTTCTAACATCATAAACGCCGCCCCTTCTTCTTCTTCGTTTTTTTCCCTTCTTTTATCTCTGTGAATATGGCAAGGATGCAAAGTAACACCGTGTATAACTCTGTTAAACTCAAAATAAGCAACCTATTAACATGTGTCACAGATATTTATAACACTTCTTCTTTTTCTTTGTCCTCGCCTTTGTCCCGCTACACAGGGTCGGCTTTCATGACCATGTCACGCCATTTACTCCGGTCATACACGATATTTATAACACTAGTGTTTGAATTTAATTTGATGCCACAAAGTATAATTTAAATATATTATTGCACTTAAAAAAAAAATATATATATTTAGATTGCATAGTGAATGCTTATCACTTAAAAAAAAAAACAATAAGTCTAATTTAGTCGCGGTCAATAGAATTTGGTAGGACGTCATGAATAAAAGAAAGCATTAAGTCCAATTCAATCAATCCACTTCACGCAAATAACTTTGGCTCATTCACACGGGATTCGTCATTGACGATTCGTCAAAATACACCATACGTCATGACGGATGGACTTTCACATTGCATACGGAATCGTGTTTTTTCACGATTCGTCAAAATATGCGAATTGGTGGCATCAGCGGATCCGTCACAATAAATTCACGATTCGTGTATTTTGACGATTCGTGATTAAAAACACGATACTAGATTAAGACGAATCGTCATTTTTCACGATTCCTGATCCGTGTGAACATGAGCATTCAAAAAGCATTGCTGCCTTAAAAAAAACGAATCGTGAAAAAAGACGAATCGTCCTCGTGTAAACCCACTCCAAATTAAAAAACAACGTGTAGCCAAATGACCTCTAAAATAAATAGCAAGCATTTAGAAAACCTAAATGAACAACTGAAACGCAAAATAAAATATCAGAATGTGGCTTGAAAATATATTTTTAAGTTGCTGCACGCTGTATAACGTTGGCTAAAGTTATGGTTCCCGCGAGGCCTTGTAATTTCTATTCTTTTTGTTCATGCGGTTGGCTAAATTAGTCGGTTTTAAAAAGACCTCCAAAAAGTTTTGCATGAACTTTTGAGTAAATTCAATGTTATTCGTGTCCATTACCCGGACGGCATGTCAACTCGGATCGAGATGAAAATATATAGAAAAATTAGAGCCCTATATGCCATGAATGTGCCCTTAAAAAAATCAGTGCCCATTAAGGTCTCAGAGTAATTTAAGAAAATAAGATGCCGCTGGAGTAATGTCTGAAAACGTTACCCCAATGGCATGATTTTTTCCTATTGGTCTTAGCCAGATTTAAAGTAGCTTAAAAGGTAGCTTAAATATGTGCCCTCTCTTGGCCGAACAGCGGCATTTGCGCCCCTTGTGGATTTTGTGTAATTGAAAATGCCGCTGGAGTAACGTTTGGCGGATTTCTGTATCTGCGGAACGGCTGGACGAACAGATATGATTTTTTGTGAGCTGGTGTGTTTTAATATGTGCTGAATGTGCCCTAGAAATTATTCCAAAAAAATGCAAGGTGTATCAATAGGAAAAGATTTTCTGAAAATCGAAAATAGGCTCTAGCTCCTGAACTATACAAAATAGTGCGCTATGATTTCAGGGCCCTATGCTTATTAGGTATACGTATCATCTGACAAAATTGTAAAACCCTATATCTGATTTTCGTCGAAATAAATCAATTTTTCTGTGAAAGTTGTTATGCTTATTTCAACCCTCAAAAAGGAGCATTTAAACAACATAATAACTTGTTATCATATATGTTATCATATATCGTACCTATGTAATAGTGAAATACGCAAAAGCGTCAACAATATACAAACTTATTATATCATTCAAGCTGACCTTTATTGTTAGCTTGAAATTTACTTCTTCTTTTCTTATGTGGCTAGTGAACATAAGTCTACCAGCTCGGGTGTACTGTTCCATCAAAGTCACGTGTGAAATTTTTATTCCAACCGTTGGAACCGCTTAAGTAAGGTACGATCTCCTCTTAATGTCCTAAGCAATTTAATCCAGTTTTTAAAAAAGGCACGTCTTCAACTTCACCATTATCTTCAGAAACTTAAAAAAAGTATTTTACCGCCATTTGTTCTCTGAGCCGTTATAATAAAATTCGGTCTATGGTGACAATGGATTAATTATTGTCAAGTTTCAATGTTAATGAACCCTAAATGGAATTTGGCTGCAATTAAATTTTATTCAGTAAGCTCATATTACCTTTTAACCGTTATTATTCTGTGTAATTTTATCGTCAATTTTGTTATTCTACAATTTTATCATGCAACTACATCTGCAATGAAATATCCCTTATTTACAAAGTCACAGCTGACTGACAATGGTTGTATGCAACTAAAATTGCTTGTCAAGTGAAATAACTCGTCTCATGATACATAGAGAAAGACAGCAGAGAAAAAAATATGGGTATGGAACATTCGTCAAAGCCTCGGATGATGACCATGAAAACTAAATTGGCGATCTGTTTTTGCTATTATGGACTAAAACGATACTGGTACCTTAGGGGAACAAAACTTATAGAATCACTAAAGTCAATGACTTCACGAAAGGTTGGCGTACCCATCATGTTTTGAACTTACTGAACGTACATCCACCCTGTGACTTTGACGTCTAAACAAATTGTGTACTTCAGTTTAATTAGTTGGCGGCACTGTCCCCTTCAGGTCTACGGCTACCCTCAACGCCCACACAATTCTGTAGCAATCAACGTGTCAGTGTTATTTATAGCAGTATTGCCAGGGTTTAGGAAGTCAACTTCGGACTTCCGAACTTGGCCAAAAGTTATAATGAATGTGATATTGATATAAGGTCCGTAAATGACAGTTTTGGACGGTTTATTTCTTTCTCCCATCCTATAACCTATCCATTACTTTTAAATGATACGCTTGGATGGTAACTGTGCAAAGATAAATAAACTTTCAAGTCTTTTAGAAATATTGTGTTGTTCGTACCAACGGTAGTTTTAGTAGACCTAATTTTAGTTCATACAAAATTCAATGGAAATCTTATGATTTAAAGTAGTCTCAGAAATTTTCACCTATATGTAGACACTACTATAGGAGCGTCGGTGGCACAGTGGCTAGCGGACTGCCCCTCATGCAGGAGGTACCGGTTCGATCCCAGGTGCTGGCATGTACCAATGATTTTTTCTAAGTTATGTACATTAGTTGTTTCACTAACCGATGACCTTACGGTGAGGGAAAACATCGTGAGGAAACCTGCACACTCAGGTGACTTAATGTGTAACCATGATCCAAACTTATCAAGTTCCCCTGCAGTCGCTCTACTGTAATTACCTGATCAGCCACATCCTGGATCATGGTCCAAGGCGGACCCTAGCCTTCGCGTGCGAGTGCACAAATGGAATAACGCAAGGAGGATGATGATGATGTAGACACTACTATGTTGATGTTTGCAAAAATGTCATACCCTAGCCTCACTTTCGAATCTACCTACCGTTATGCGAATCCTGAAAAATCCAAACAATTTAATAATATCCGAAAAGGCACGCAATGCGACCCAAAACACGCCGTACGCAGCCACTTATAAATTCTAGGAGCGTTGTATTTTACTTTAATTCCACTAAAAATATTCATAGAGAAATATGAATGGAAATATACGATCCGGCAAAGTGTCAGCGATGTTTTCGTGAGAGGCATTTGAAAGCAAAAACCGCTGGATGTGAGGGAAAATGGCTGTATTTTATTTAGATTCAGATGATAAGCAGCCGTTTATTATGATACTGTCTGAGGCATGGCTATGAATGCTTGAGCTATGTCTGGCAATCATTCACAGCGTTTTGTGCGGGGAACATTTTTATAGACCCTAATGGTCGGGGGAGGTTTTAGCGGAGATATGATCCGGGCTCTATCTTTATGGTTATCGTGTGGTCCTAAACTATGATAAGTGACTGCTTCCTTATGTTCGTGAGTCCAATATGGTTTGGTTTGGGCCCTGTTTATATCAAAACAGTTTAATTTTAGATGCTTGATGACATTTACCAGTAACATTACACGCAGCATTGTCTTGAAACATGCATCGGCAGAGGCGTGGAATGGGATTTTAATTTAGTAAATTAAAATCCCATTCCACGCCTCTGCCGATCAGTGTGTTGAATTTATGGGATTTGAATTTTGTAATCAGTGTTTTATTACAAATCATCACTGAAATCATAAAACTTTCTTTTGTTGTTGTCAATTATAAGGAAAAAATCCGTCATCGCTATGCGTAAATCAAATGGTGACTTATTTTAAAAAGTTTACGTCAATGGTTTATAAAAAAGTTTTAACTTTTAACCATTCAGGCCTACTTTTACGAAACTCGTTAAATACAATTAGCACTAAACGTATTCAAAACATCATTTTGTCTGTGTTAGTAATTGGATGTTGACATAAACGGGATGATATTTTAAACTAATTTATTATGTACTTTGTCTGATATTCGTGCCTTTTATGTATAGTTATTTTCGTGTGTAATGTGATGTCCATTTTTTTATAAATGTATTTTCTTTCTTTCTAAACATGTTTAGCGGTAATCGTATTTAACGGATTTTGTAAAAGTGGGCCTTAAAACCTACATTTCTACGACTCGAATTCACCAATTTTTAATAAAGCCGGTAAACCTAAATCGACGGGCAATTTGACACAATAATATCAAAACGGCAGTTAAAAAATTAACCATGTACTGGTACACTTGACCCTTAATTAACCACAGTATTGATAATAGAACTCGCAATAAAATCTTCGTGGAATAAGACATGCTACTACACAGAATTGATCCTTTTCGTCATGAACTCGTATCATACCCTGCTTTTTCTCCACTCTTTTGCTTCAGGTATTCAATATACTTGCATAGAAAATTGAGTAGTGAGCCTGGATTTTTCTCGATATTTGAAAGGCTGGCATATTTTGAAGTAGCTCGCTTGGCTACAGCAGGTACCTCAATTTATGGCATCTGAGGCAGCTGCCTAAAATTTATTGCTTATTAAATTTTACTACAGCAAAATGTCGTGTTTTAAAACCAACGTGTTCTGCTATAAATGGAATATTGTAACATAAACTTTGTTACCTTGTTTACCCAATTACACTAAAAATATGAGAGTTTGGATTTGACGGCTAATAGCCTTGGTGTTAAGCTTAGGTAAGGTTAATGGCTATATGGCACACACGTCCTAGTTTTCTCTGACATTGTTTTGGTTATAGAGTATTATTTGAGTCTTAATAAGACTTCGAAGAAAACATTAAGTACCTACTTACTCAAATAAACCTTTGGAAACGTCCCACGATGCATGGGCAAAGAGTTGTATTGTTGATTGTACTAGTAATTTAAGTTCGCCTTTGCGCAGATATTTTTTTTTTAGTTATAAAAACGCTCATAAAACAAATTTGGCTTTATTACCTATATAAATGATGGAACAGTTCAGGCTGGGTTCAGGTAAACAAGCGGCTGCTAGTTCTTATCTCACATAAGCTAACACCATACCCTGGGCCTTTTCAACTTTTTATCTCGTACTTAATCTAAATAACCTAAACTCTACCTAAGACCTTTGCTAAAAATATTAGTTTAATACTAATTATTCGCGTAAGTTCCAAACATCCTCGCTAAGCAGATCCGCTAACCCATTTACCACAAGTGGCTGCAGCCGGCTTAGGCGGCAAGTGTGCGCCACACCCAGCCGACTCACGGAATAGATAAAAAAGGATAGAAGTGTAATTGTGAACGTGACAGGCACGTCACATTTATGATTAAACAATCTTAATTGAGTCCATCATAGGCAAACTAAGTACAGTCGGCAGCACGTCAGATTACCCATGTGAACTGAAACGAAACGAAAGAAAACAGCTGTGTATTGCGTACATACTTGTGCGCTATATTATCTCCCACGCAGTTGGCTAATCTCGATTTTGATTGGCTAACGTGGTCGAAAGGCGAATATTCTGCCAAGTTCATGCGAGACCTTCCTGTCATCGCCCGAGGGGTGAAGCAATATATTTGTATGACATATATAGCGGGGACTAGTGTTGTTTCAGGTGGGATTCCCTATGACAGTCACGTGTGATTGACGCTTCCTCGCTTCCCACATGTCTTGAAATGGCGCAGGAGGGTTGCACATGAACTTTCCAGTCTATAGGAGGCCATCATCATTATAAACCGAGTATGATGGCACTTATAACCTTTTTCTCTGTTCTGTGTGCGATACATTCAGCCGACTCATAAGAGTGCTCGGGCGTCGCAGCCTTTGTGGAGCGCCATGCAGCAACTTAATTATTTAGTTCAACGACGGCCTTTGTAAGGCAAACTGCGAATTTTTGACGGAGGTAAACGCTATTTAGCTGCTAAACTCAAACATGCAGGTGGCAGTGTTTTGGTATAAATTATATTTCATAAGTTACTACTCATTGCATGCATGTTGGATAATTTAAGTATACATATAGGATATCACCGACTATCTGCTAATGCAATAGGGGTGATGCCACTATCCACAAACAATTCCAATGACCTATTTTGATAAATAAACAACATATTTCACATAAAAGTTCATTGATCATTTTCAGTTATCTTATTATTGAATTTTTAATAAAACTAAAATCTTTAAAATGGAAGTAAGCTGAGCAAGAAGTGAGTTGAGAAAAGTGTGACGTCACTATTGTGTATTCCCATAAAAAATATATCGGAGATAGCGATTTGCTGGTCCTTGAAAAGTTCGTCAACGATTGATGGTGGCATGAGTCCTATTATGTAGGTACGTAGGTACGCACAGTCGCACACTCGTACAATGATTATGTATACTAGTTTTAATATATTTATAGTTATAACTTTTTTAATTACTTGGTTTGCAAACAAAACTTTATTTGATGCTGAAATAACTTAATACAAAAGCAAAATCATTTTTTTTCTTTATTCCGTAACAAGGCAACAGATGTAATCCAAACATTCCTCACAACATAAGAATATCCAGAAAAATCCTCGCGCGATTTCTCAAACTCCCATTGTCGAGCTATCTTCAACTACCTTATTTTCCTATTGTCATCGCAGGACGCAAGATCTAAGCCTCCCAAATAAATTGCCTTATGAATTCAGTTTGAATGTAAATGCAAATAAGTGGGTGCTCCGGACGGCTGTCGACATCTCCCGAAGTTGGGACTCTTGCAATGAAATATGCAGGAGGCACCACGCGCAGATGACTGAGACTGGCCACAGTGAAACTTAAGTAAGGCTGAGTTTACAGTGCTCATACCAAATGCATAAACGGAGGAAGAAATATTTCAAACCAAACGAACGCAATACAGTCATCGACATGTATCTTCCCTCACACTCGCACTATTCTCTATGCACGCCGGGTCGTGTATCTTTGTGAATAAATGTGAGGTTGTATGAGCCATTCTCCACCACGGCAGGTACAGTGCGGATTAGTGATAGGACGTCTGTAAGGCAAGTGACCAACCTAACTATTAGTTGTTATCAAATTGCCCTAAGTACTAGGCTTAATGGCTAATTTTAACTGATATAAACTGGTACCAACTGTATAACGTTCCTTACAAAGCACGGGGATGTTTGTGATAGACGTTACACAACGTCAGATGTCACCCATCGAATCACAATCGCGTCATAGGTTGCTTAACTTTGGTATCACTACCAAAGTGCCGCCACCACTATAATTAAAATAAAAACCTATACTAATTATATTAGATGCTTACTAATATGAGGTGCTAGTGACGTCCATGACTAGCTTATCCGTGCTTCGGAGGGCACGTTAAGCAGTTGGTCACCGCTAATATCGGTTGATATTAGTTAAGCCTAGTCACAGGCTTGATAACATCTGACAGTAAGGTTGGTCACTTGCCTTACAGACGACCCCTCCACCAATCCGCACTGAGCCCGCGTGGTGGAGTGTGACCCGTACCTCATCATAGTTGAGGTGAGGCCTTTGCCCAGCAGTGAGATCTATATAGGCTGACTGTAACTGTGTACTAATATATTATCTGTGAACGTAGCCTAAGGATCGCATTTAAGCAGCACCGCGGACGTGTGCAGATTTTGTATTGCTTATTTTTATTCAAATAGCAATAGAAACTTTGGATTGAGTTGTGTGTGACTCTGATTTGAATATAATGCTTATAGAGAATATAATTGTAAATCCAATGGTATCTACAAAGAAAAACAAGTTTACTATGTGTCTATTAAAACATATGTAATCTGTGGAGATTTTACATAAAAAAATACGGACACTTCTTATACTATAAACATTATTGTACGTCTACGGAAGAAACAATTTACAACTATGCTTGAGTACTATCTAGCTATTCTATGGTACAATTTATTAGCTAAGCAATATTTCAAAGGTTTAACCTCATATTACAACTAAAAGAAATCATTGTCCCAATATAATTATACCTCTATCTATATAGATTTCAATCGCCCATTCTGTCAGTAATAGAATGATTCAAAGCCCCAAATGTGTTGAGTAAGTGAAAAGTTTTGAGGGATACCAACGAAATAAAACTAATTAAAAAGTTACGGAGTTTCTCTGTTCTTGTTTATTTCATAATTAATGAGAGCTAAACTTTGCTTGTAAGATCTCACGGATCTCTTGTTATTGGATTGCCAATTTGGAGTGATATAGTAATCATTAGAAAATCAAACGAATTCGCTGAAATGGTTTTAAAAGGCTTCAGTGAAAAAGTAAGGAATTAAACGTACCTCAATAAGAACTTTGGAAAGCTTTGCGTAGAGGAATAAGCAGATTCAATAACCCTTATGTTGATCATAGTTTTCGTGTACATCATTTAGTACACAGGCGACATACATAAAACTTACACAAACATTTTGTTGCCAACCTTGCAAATTGCAGTTTATTCCACAACGAACTACTGCGTACAGATTGCCGAGTGGACTATTGGTGTATTAATTGCCCAAAGTATTACAAACAGCCCATTCTACGTAACGTCTTCTATAGTACCGTCATTATTATTTATTCTATGGTATCATGCGACATATTTGATCTCTTTTTTTATATAAATATGTCCATATTTGGTTGATTGCGTTGCATTAGTAGTTTGATTTACACTCAACTCCAAGGGACTGAAGACTCAAGTGTTTGGTTAGAATATAAACCTGATATTTTACTTACCTTTCCTAATTTTTATCATAATTCTAAGCTTGTTTAATTTTTAATAGCTTCTTAACGCTGGCCTATCCGCAAAAACGATCACCAGTTCTCTCTATGTTGGGGAAGCAAAGCCTTTACCGACCGTTCACCATACACAGATTAGGTATTATGAACTCACCTGCAGCTACCTGCACACAACCTAGGCTACGGTTCATCTCAATAAAAAGAGGTACAGGGTACCTCTCTTCACCATACGACAGTACATTATTAAGAGGTCACGATTACTGGGCGTCTATAATATAGATTCTTTATTTTTCGCTCCATAATCCAAGGTACAGGATGAGAAACATATTACAGGTGACAGTTTTAGATTGGGAGAGACTAGCGTCTTCACTAGGACTATGGGAGTATGAATAATTATGTTTCCATCGAGTCTACGCACTTCTTTAGGATATATTTTTCTGTTTCTACCAGAGAGTTCTGTTAGAATGATGCCATTTTTATTAAACACACTGTCTCTTCATTTACCACCAACAAATCCCATGGGTAATTATAAACGAACAATAAGAATTACAACATCCGAAAACACGTAAGCTACTTATTACGGGGTAGGGACCCAGAGGCCCTGCTCGTGTTGACGATGTCCGTATTTTCGAGTCTAGCCATCACGCTCGTTCGCGTTGTCATTCTGCCGTGAGTGACAGGGACGGCTACATTCAAAAATACGGACATCGTCAACCGGAGTAAGGCCTCAGTTCCAAGAAGGCAGTTTGCCGAGCTGCGGCCACCGACAGTTCTATACAACGGTGATTAAAGGTGTATGTAAGGCTTAAACTACCCTAGTGGAATATCAAGGTAATCATCTGAATACGCGTATACGATTGAAGAGAATAAATACAATTTTGTGGAACACCTTAAATTGGTTTTCTTAAGTTTATGACTAGGTACTATTGTACATAGACCTAAAGTAAAACCTTTGATCCATAGTCAGAATGCACTTTTCCGCTTTTACAGCAACATTTAAAATAAAGGCCATTGAATGTGTTGATGAAAATACTTAATAAAACTAAAAGGAAAACATTCCTGAAATTATACGATTTTAAACTTTCGTATTGCAATACAGTCGACAATAGACATGACGGGTCTGAACTCATGGTCATATTTTAAATTCGTGTTAACACCCATCACGATTTTCCAATATTATCCCTGACATTCAATAAAAACAAACAAAAAAATTTATTGGTACAAAAAAATAACTTTTACTCGCATTCTGTTAACTAATGAAATGAGTAGTGGCATTATAGGCACCCGTTATTTTTTCTGTTAACATAAAACTCAAACAAAATTTTAAAAAAACCTTTATTTATTTGGTCTGAGACATATAATAATATTGTTTTCCATTGACGCCCTCGGACCTATGTAATAAGTACAGTCGGCAGCACGTCAGTTTACCCATGTGAACTACGAAAACAGATTTTATTACGTAGGGAATAGAGGTGGTCTTTAGGTCAAAGTGGGGTAGTCTGATGTGCGGTCGTGTGCACTTACTCTTTCTTAATGTAAATAAAATTTTTATGTAACCAAAAGGTTGTCTGGAAGATATCGCTCTTCGCCTTAAAACTTCCAACATAATAATAATATTAATGTCCTCCTAGCCGAATTTCGACTACGGCGGCCTATCTCATCAGAGATTAGCCAACTGCGCAGGACATATTATAGTTGTGCACTATAATATGTAAGTATTTGCGCAATACACAGGTGCACTCTCTATTCCTTCACTCTCATAATTCGGTGAGACGGCAGTCCGACATGACCGTAGAGAGATCAGGAGCAGGACCAACGGCTTAAAGTGCTTTCCGAGGCACGGGGGTGTGAACACCACCAACTTCCTGACTCCGAAGCTGTGTCTGAGTTTTTTTTCAAGACAGAAAAACCCACACTCTCGGCCCGATCCGGGATTCGAACCCGGGACCTCGTGGATAGTACCCAGCGTGCTGACCACTAGACCAACGAGGCAGTCTTCCAACATAGCTCATGTGCAACAGTCATTGTTCTATTCTACGAAAGCTAACTAACATACATTTAGAGTCAGCCGTAAGGCAAAACATAATATAACCCTCGTGCATATTTCCGTATGCGCCTCGGTTTTGTGATGAAGCAATATTATATGGCTCCCAATATGCATCTCTATAATAGCAGTTGCTATTAGCTCAACCTTTGTTCGTTAGTAAGCTATTTTCTTATGAACTCATTCATTAAAATTAAAATGCATATCATTGCATATGCATAGCTCTAACTTTGTACTATATAGTTTTTTCCGTATTTTCGGCTCCTGATATGCTGTTCATCGAAGTTTTTGTACAAGAAATAAAGTCGGTTAGTACATTCTTAAAGTCGGGTAGGCTACACAAGAAAAAAATAGGTCAGAGAAATGAAAATTAACATTATTTAAAAAACAGTTTTTTTTTCAAGTTTGAAATATATATTATAATAAATAAATGCTGAATTGTTGGAATTTACACAGGTGTTACGGCACTGGATATCCGTTATATAATTTTTTTAGTAAATAGACATTAGAACGTAAATAACTTCGTTCACTGCCAGGGATTTCATACTATCTTATACTTGTAAACGAGCAGTTCTTGTATATTTATTTATTTGTTTATATAATATACATTTGTGATCCTGGCTCTAGCGATTTCGCTGTTTTATATGTGAGTGTTATGGGGGGTGAAAAATCGATCTAAAATAATTTTATGTTTGAGAAAACGCGTGTTTTCGAGCATTTTTCTTTCGTTTTGTTCGACGAAGGAATATGCTATCGGGACATTTTAGTTTGATTAGAAGCCAGGGAAAACTAAGTTCAAAAGTCAGCGTGGTTCGTTTGTTTTTAATTCGATATTGATTGCGCGAGAGTAATCTGTATTGAAGTTTCTGCACAAACAATTTTAAACAAATAGCAGACTTAATGCCAAAAGCAACCAGGTAGGCTAGATAAAAGAACATACAAGACGATGCAACAAAGGGAAGAGATGTAGTGCTAATATTCTAGGTACCATCGTACAAATACAGATACATGTGCAAAACAATATTTTCATAACAAAAGGACCGCATACAAAAATGCTCACGTTTTGCAATACATATTTTAAAATACAACCTGGCCCACGACACGTACTTAGTTTGTCGTTGTATCCACAAAGTAAGTAGGAACAGTAAGCTTGATATTTTAAATTTATCGTATCGTACAGAGAGTGCATGCACACACTTGTGCATAATAAAATCTTCTGCGTACCGGAATGATCTTTATTAGGACTGGCCGCCGTAGACGAACCTCGGTACGATAACAAAAGGTCTTGACTATAAAATTAGAGTTTTTTTTTATATTTTTGTTAAGTTTGTAACTTTTACATATAGGTAGTTATATTTTTTTCTACTTCCTTTTATTGTATCAATGGTCAAATTATGTACCTTTTAGATTAAAAAAAAACTATTATAGTGCTCATTTAAAAGGAAAGTCGTTGGAAACGGTTACCTTTAATCCGAATTTTTCTAGTGCGAATTTCATTTTACCGAAATCGCTAATCCATTTTTTTATTTGCCATATTTTCATTTGACCGAAAACACGATTGAAATTCTTTTGAAAGTCCGATTTACATTTGTTCCTATCGTTTGACAAAACTATTATTGCTAGATGTTTCAGTTTCCAGAAAAAAGTTTTCAATATTATATTATAACAAACAAACAAGCAAAAATGCATGCATTGTGCAAGAGAGCTCGAACATTCAAGCAAGCATACAGCATGCAAGCAGGCATGCACTGTGCAATCAAGCTCGTAGCATTCAAGCAGGTATGCAGCATGCAAGCAGGCATGCAGCATGCAGGCAGACATGCATATGTTCCGCTCTTCTCCGGCGCTGCGGGAAGTGCGGACTGCACCCTTCCGTAACAAATATTTGGCACCCATCCTAGATTTGGTGCCAGATCTTTGTCACAGGGGGCGAGAACTGCACCCACTCTGCGCCTCCGGCTTCTAAATTACACTCTAGTATTGGGCAGACTAGTACCACGGCGAAGAACCAATGCGAGTCGAGAGAATATGAAAAAAAATCGTTTTGATAATCGGAGAACTGTTTTTCTGGACAATGAAACATCGGGACAATGAATTTATAGTCTTACAATATTATGTAAATAAATTAATCTATCATTTAAAGCTTCGTCTAACCGTTTTCGACCAATTAAAATTCGAACAGCAAAGTTTCGAAAATGAGATAGGTTACCGTTGGAAACGCATATTCCGTTTTTGAGAAAATGGTAATTAGCAGTGGATTGCTTTTTTCATGTAAATGTAGTTTAAAATGGCATCAAAATCGGTTCAAACATTTTCAAAAAGTAAAAAAGTTTGTAAGAAAACAGAATTTATGACAATTTTGTTCATACAAATTTCCATTTCATAGATAACTACCTGATATTTGTATGTATTAAAACACACTTACGTAGCGGGCTCACTGCAAACATTTGTAATACGATGCAGTCGTCTAGCGCAAATGGGCAGGCTTTTAGAAATTGTTCCTTTTATAGGCAAATTCCTTTATGCGGCAGCTTTTGAACTGCAAATTCTAAATTTATATGCAATTCTTACATCGAACACGAACCGGTATAACCATGATACATTTTTTTTCTGAACGCAGCGCTTCACGTTTTGTTTGACTTATCGAATAAAAAGTAAGTAATAAATGGATCAAACGAATACAAGACATATACCGTACCTCATTGTATATTCCTTGTATTAATATAAGTACTTCCCGACCAAGCCAACTAGACAACTGTCAAACGACTATCTACGACAAATACAACGAAAATACCGATGGAAATCAAAAAGCAATCGTGTTCAAATAAATCATCTAAATTGTAACAATATTGCTTTTTAATTGCCTTCGGTAATTTCGTTGTATTTGTTGTCGTAAGTCATTTAAAAAAATTCTAGTTCACTGAAAAAAAGGATTAACCAAACTAGTTTTGTTAGTTGGTTTCGTTGTGGGGAAGTAAATGTTTGTTAAATACAATAAACAAACTTTTGGCTATCAGTAACAAAACTTGTTTGTTACTGATAATACAGAAGTTCGCAAGTCACTAGGTTTGGCTACTAGTAAGCCAAATTTTGGTTACTGTTAACCAATATTTTTTTTCAGTGTTGGCAAGTAAGTTAAATCTTCTTAATCTATTTAATCTTTAAAATTGCTCGTAAATCAGCAACAACAAATAATACCAAACAAAACATTTATTAAAATTAGCATCAGTTCACAATTTTTGAGTCGTTCAGGCAGATTAACCATAAGGCAAAATAAATACCTATCGGTTAAAAAGCGCAAACGTGTGAACTCCCACAGACTAAGGCCAAGTTGCACCACATAAATTTAACCGTTAACTAAAACATAGCCGGTGCTTTTTGTATAGTTTTACGGATTTTTGACGTTTGTAACAGTTAAAGTAAGATTAAGAAACACAGCTTAAGTAACTTGACCTCTTTAACTAAACTATGTGCTTAATAGTAGATTATTGACCAAGGGGGTAAAGTGATGTCTTACGTTATGGGCGTCATCTTGAATCTAGAGCGTAACGGAGGATTCGAGAGTTAACTCTCTCGCGCCAGGCGAGGGAGGTAAAAGTAGAATCCTGAGTGTACCGAGGGATTTAAGCTCGCCCAAGACTCGCCTTGATCTTTATCCCCGAGGAGAATAATCTGCTTTTCACACTTCCTACGAGGCAATTTTTTTTTTTTTTTTTTGTTAGCCGTTTGTGTCCCACCCACTGCTGGGCTAAGGCCTCGAATAAAAATGTAATAATAATAATAATGTACGAGGCAATAAAAATGTAATACAAAAAACTTATTTTTAACACACATAGGTTTTTTTCTTTATTTATTTCTTTTTTTAAAAGCGCGCGCGTGATGTATGCAATAATCACGTGATGTTTCGATGGCTTATGTCAGTTTCATACATTTTGTTTAACGATAGCTGACTTTGCTTTAGAATAATTGCATCTTGTCTACGGGCCCTGATAAACATAGTGACCTCATTGGAAGTTTAAATATTAATTTCGGCATAATTTAGTAAAATGTAACGTAGCAACTTTTCAAACGAATTTCTGAAGTAGGAAAATTGGAAACAAACGTTTCAACTATTTCAATGAATGAATATTTTAAATATATTTTTTGTAATTAGTTATGAGAACATTTGATCTCGATTTCAAGGAGCCCTCTTCTAGATAAATTGTAAGTTCATGCAGTCTCTTTCTCTAGTGAAGAAACGAAAAGAGACAAATTATAAATATTAATAAACATCAGATTAAACAGCTTACAGTTGCTAAGGAAATTACAGAATTCATAGACAATTTAGCAGAGATGTCATTCGAAGACAACGAAAGTAAGACACTTGCAAAATTACGTAATGTATCGCACCACTTAATTTGACGTTTCAAAATGATTGTAGTCTGTCTCGTTTTGTTTGTTTCGGTAAGAAATAAAATGAACATAAAATTCGTTTTTGACAGGGTACTTTGGAATCGAGCCCATCGTTTATTGCATACCATACACATATATTTAATATATGCAAAATATATGATATGAAAAATATTTTTATGCGATAGAGTTATTCTTAAATTAAATTAAATAACTTTAATTCTAATTGTTTCTTGTATATTGACGTAAAATTAAACGGCAGTGTTTGGTTCGCGCTCGACTTGGCGGGGGCACTGCTGTGCCTCCCGATTTTATCACTAAGTAATTCTGACTAATGAATTGATGACTGCCTAGATTAGTCTCTAAACGATTGTGAATTTGAGTCTCGATTATATTAAAATGAGTGATTGTGTAAATATCTTTATGAAATACACAATATTGAAATCAAAATGCAAACTTAGCCGTTATTATTACGATTTAACTAATAAAGTTAAACAATGAACTGAAAGAAACTGTAACTACAACTTATATAAGGATTTTGGAACTGGATAAAAGTTTAAAATGTTCATAGTAAATTAGTAACCATTATCATGATAACCGAGAAAAGTTTGACACGAAAAATAGATATAATATTCATAAATTATTGTTTTTAAGTGATAAGCATTCACTTTGCAATCTAAATATATTTTTTGCACTTGAAAAAATGACCACCAGAGGCGGTAATTTGCATACTAACCTACTTGTTTTATTGATTATTATTTATGAATCAACCCATAGAAAAATCACAATATGCCTTCGTAATGCCAATAATACCTTCCTACTATTTGGTGCGAGCAAAGGAACAAATCAATGGTAGGTAACATGCAAGCTACGGATTATAAAAGTACCAGACCCTGATATGAAATATGCAAAGAGCGTATCACTGGCTACCCTTGTTATATGGACCCACGTAGCGGTATGGTGGGTGAGGCGACGTGGGATCGTTATTGAATTTAGGTTACCTGCTCATAGGCCCTACTGTAAACGACGGTGTCCGTAGTTTTCTATTTTTTAATTTTTATTAGAAACGGGTTTGCTCTTGACTCCAGACTAAGCCAGACGTGGTGTAGACAGAGTCGACGGTAAAGCAAGCTCACCGTGAAGGTTCTGACACTCCCATTTCTCGACCAAGCCAACTAGACAACTGTCAAACGACTTACGACGGCGAATACAACGAAATTACAAAAGGTAATTAAAAAACAAATGTTTCAATTTAGATGAATTGCCTAAGTTTATTTTAACACCATTGCTTTTTAATTTTTATCGGTACTTTCGTTGTATTCGTCGTCGAATGTCGTTTGACAGTTGTCTAGTTGGCTTGGTCGGGTAGTACCGACGAAATACAGCAAGCTACTTGGCGCCGGGCTTCGGTAGGAAGGTACAAAAGTAAAAATAAAAAGAAAGAGAGAATGTAAGAATTTAAGATTACAATCACGGCTAGAAATTCATTTTTTATACTATTTTAAGCACTTAAATATTTAAAAAAAGGCGAGATAGCGTGAGTTCGATAAGAAAGTCGTTGTGTGTGTTTCAATCCACATAATTATCACGACTTTCAGTCATTGAGGTGAGTCACTGTGAAGAAGATAGCAGGTATTTGACCGTATTCACACTGATCACGCAAGATTGGTGCGAGGTGTAGACACTCTCCTCTTTACTCTTGCCTTAAAGAGACCCAGGTCAAAATCTTTCGAGGAGATATTAGCTTGTAACGAGTTGAAGTCCCTAGCCGTTCGCATTAGAAAAGTGATTGTGAATTTGTGACAGACTTAATTTTTGGCGATTTCTGTTAATGCTATTTACTTTCGAGTGAACGTGCATGCGAATGCGAAAATACCGACCACTGTTTCAGAGTAAGACCCCAGAGGTTTTATGTATTGAAAACATGCTCTTATACTTAATTTACTTACTCGTGCTAGGAACAGCGCAACGAAGCGAGATTAAAATAATATTAGTTTGATCTTAGTAGTGGAGCCAGTTGAGTTAAGAAGATTTATCCTTTGTGGGTATTGGTACCAAATAGCGTAGCATTAGCGCATAGGTAGTACCTATATGTTGTAAAAATAATAGTTTTTACCCTCTGGTTTAATTTGGTTGGTCAAAGTAATTTGACCTTTGACAAACCAGATTATTATTTTTCCTTTTATATGTTTTCTATACAAGGTGTTACAAAACTACGCGTTAAAATAAAATTAATTTATTTCTGTACATAGGCTCGCAAGGAGCACTTGTACACGTCCCAACATAAATATAAACCTACCACCACGTTAGAACTGAAGGGAGCTATTCAGTATCAGCAACTAAACAACTTAATCCTAGAAACATGGGTTTAAATATGCCAAAAAATTTGACATTTCAGAGAAATCAGATGGGTCACGTTTAGTTACTGATTCTGAGTAACTCCCTTCACTACTAACGAGTTGTTTTATAACACCTTGTAGGTAAATAGTAGTATCACTTAATTCTGTTATATTATTTGTTTTGTACCTGTTATTTATATTTTACTATACGAAGCACATATTTTATGAATATTGCACCAAAAAGTTAATCCTTCCTGTTTACAGTTCCTGTTGTCTGGAAGAGATCGCTTTTAGCGATAAGACGTTTTCTAAGTGTGTAATCTATTCTGTTAGCTTGATCATTCACCAACAAACGTAATATAAACCTAAATTGCAACCTGGAGTCCTGATTCACTCTGCGCCGACAGCTCGGCCTCCATAGCTGACATACACATTGAACTTAGCTCAATAGAAAAGGCGCTTAAAACTCTAGATCCAACCAAAGGGCCAGGACCTAATGGTCTACCCGTATGCTTCCTGAGGTCGACAGCTGACACATTGGCACGCCCGCTTTATAGCCTTTACAATAAATGTTTCACGGAGGGCGTCTTTCCCGCTATTTGGAAACGAGCAAACATTACACCCGTACATAAAAATGGCAACAAACATAACGACAAAAACTATAGACCCATTTTAATACTGTCTACTTTGTCGAAAGTTTTTGTAAGTCTAGTGCATGACACTCTCTATCCCTGCCTTCACAATATCATTATACCGGAACGGCATGGGTTTGTTAGGCACAGGTCTACCACCACGAACCTCATGATTTTCACAAATTATCTCTTTGAAAATATGGACCGACGCCTGCAAATAGATGCAGAGTATACTGACTTCCAGAAAGGATTCGACAAGGTAGATCATGAGTTAATCTTACAAAAAATATCATTCAATGGCATTTGTGAAAATCTACTGCGATGGTTCTCTTCGTACATCTCTGAAAGACTACAAACAGTCGTAGTCAATGGCTATAAATCTGAAACAGTAACTACATCATCAGGAGTCCCCCAGGGCTCCATTCTGGGGCCATTACTATTAATTTATTTGTTAATGATATCAAACACTGTTTTAAAAACTCACGCTTTCTAATGTACGCCAATGACTTCAAAATTTACAGCATAATTAAAAACATAACAGACTGCAATCTATTACAACAAGACTTAGATAGATTTTCTAAATACTGCCTCGAAAATAAACTGCAACTTAGTGTTCCAAAATGCCAAACTATAACTTTTACGAAAAATTAAAACGTAATCAGAAATAAGTACAGGCTCCTTGGCAAGGACCTGAATACTGTCACTACCATTAAGGATCTTGGTATACTTCTCGACTCTAAACTAGATCTTGATCGCCACATTAGTACAATTAAAGATAGGGCTTTCAGAATGTATGGGTTTCTTACAAGAGCAGCTTGTGACTTTAAACGTCCCTCCACGTTTCTTTACTTATATAAATCAATTATCAGGCCGCTACTGGAGTACGCAACCGCCATCTGGAACCTCTACCAGAAGTATGTAGATACCCTAGAAAAAGTGCAGCGTAAATTTTTGAGAACTATTCACTATAAAAAAAAATTGTTAGACGAGTATGATCTTTGACTGTAATGAGCTGAGCAACAATTTATATTACGTGGTCCCACGAACTGTGCACCGGAGCGAGATGCGCGCGCATCGGGTGTTCCACACCCCGCTGTGCCGCTCACGCGCCGGCGAGCGCGCCCCTTTACGTCGCTTACTCGATGTGTTCAACAAAAAACTACCCGATATAGACATATTTTCTTGAAATCCTCAAATATTTAAACGTCTTGTTACAGAAATTTTGAAAAACAAAAAAAAAATAACTGCCTAAATATTTTTAAAGTACATTGTTACACAGCTCAAAAAAAAATTGCATATAAAAAACTTTGCAACGCAGGAATTTTGCTAACTTGTTATGCAAACTATGTTTATATACTAATACCTAGTTCCAATAATTTGTTTGTTTATAATAACCTATCTCATTTTATTATCTCTATTTATACTTTACTAGCTGTTGCCCGCGACTTCGTACGCGTGGACTCCATGATACAAAATATTTTATACTCCGCCATCCAGCTATCATGATCTCTTAGTCTACCATGTCGTAAGGAGATGAGAGGAATGTAGAATCAACGTCAATGGCCACTTTCTTTCTGATAGGTTACTATCACCTCGCCATCCTCCTCTGGTATTCTTACCTTTTACAATTTTAAAATTTTGCATGGCAGTGACACCGACACCAAAACTAGTTTTTGTCGTTTATCTTTCTTAGTAAAGATGAAAAGGATTTTTTTTAACTTTTTTAGTTTACTTTATTGAAGGCAGCTTTATTCGTTTGTGATAAAATATATGTAAGTTTAGGTTTTAGTGTTCAGAAAAAGTCAGACTCAAACTTCCCTACCACAATAGATGGATGTGGTTTAGCATCTATTTTTTGTGCTCCTGTAGTGTCCCTAGCCTACTCAAGGGTCGGTTTGTAAGTTACTACTATCGTAAAGTAAGTAGGTAAGACTATTTAGATTTCGACAAACTGTCTGTGGTGAAAGTATCCACGAACAACTTAGCGTTAAGGTCAGCACCATCAAATTATGACTCCTGAATGTGAACGCTTAAATACCTAAATTAATGCTGTAGCATATATGGTATACATGCATAGAAAATCTGAAGGGTTCTCTCGATTTCTCCAGGTTTCCGTCACCAGATCGTAACTTGGAGACAGGATTACATTGGGAGTTTGAAAATCAGTCTAAAAATTCAGCATATCAATTTTACTATAATAGTTTATAAGCAAATTGTTACTAACACTAACATCGATTTATGGTCCAAAATAAAAGATTTTTAATTTAATTTAATTGCTCCAGACCTGCAATTTGTGTAAGTCAATAGAAAATGCTCATTACGCTGAACAATGTCCCCTAAGACGCTCTATTCATATCTCAGTTGCGCTAAGATGCTAGGGTGCTATATCAGTTGCTTAAGACCTTCAATTGGTGAACGTCAATAGAAAATGCTCATCACGCTGAACAATGTTCCTTAAGGCGCTCTATTCATATCTCTTATAGTTGAGCTAAACTGCTAGGGTTCTATATCAGTTGCTCCAAACCTTCGATTTGTGTACGACAGCAGAAAGTGCCCATCACGCTGAACAATCTTCCCTTAGGCGCTCTATTCATATCTCTTATAGTTGAGCTGAACTGCTAGGGTTCCATATCAGTTGCTCCAGACCTTCAATTTGTGTACGTCAATAGAAAATGCTCATCACGTTTACTAACTTTTCTTTAAGAGCTGCTTTCATATCTCTCTTAGTTTAAGTGTACTGCTAAGGTTCCACGTCAGGTACTCCGATCTTCAAAATAAGTTATAGCCTATTATTTTTCCAGACTCAATAGCTACATAATAAAAAAAGTTTCATTCAAATCTGTTCAGTACTACAGTACAATTTTAACATCACCCTTAATTAGTTTTTGGTAAAAATACTCAATGTACAGACGCATCGGTTTTACAGTTTTATTATAGTATAGATTTCAATTGTGTAAACTGTTTGCTGTCCCAAATAAAATAAAATAAAAATAAACTATTAAATGGGGCTAAACAAATAAATATTCGGTACCACTTTAATGTTGGCGCATGCTACTTACTTTTATAAAACCGACTTCAAACCCAAATACTTTATATTCTGTGGTTGTAGTGTAATTTTTAAGTTTGTCCAAAAATATATCTGTGCATCAACATGCCTGTAAACATGGTACATACAAGGAGGGATTGCCCAAGCAACTGGTAGGTATTATATCACTATTGGACATACAGTCACAGGATTCGAACCACGAACAGACACACTAATTGGCAATTACGTGGTCGCTTGTCGTATATCTGTGGTCGCAAATGAGAACAGGAGAGAACCAGAAGGAATCGACTGCAATATTCATAATATTCTAAATCTTTCTATCATTTAAAAGTGTTTTCGTTAATTACTTTCTACTGATTTTTTGTATAAAGTTTATTTTAAAATAAAAATCTAGTTTATCAATTCAGTAAACTAGATTTTTTTTACTTTGCCTATCGTCACTTTTTATTGAATGTCATAGTCACAAAAATAGTAGTTACATTTATGATTAACATACTTTATGGCATTTTGGTGCAACTTTTCATGTTATTAATTGGCATTAGAGTTATCGTTTTTAAATGTATATTAACGCTCATTTCGGATTTCGATAGGGCTCATGAGATTAAACTTAAAGGTCGTTCGATAGGTCAGAATAACGATAATCTTGGTCCAGAGGCCGTACTCCGGTCGACTATGTTCTCAGATTCGATTATAGCCGTCCCTGTCACGCATGCAAAAATGACAACGCGACCGAGCCTGATGGCTAGACTCGAAAATACGTATATCGTCAACCGGAGTAGTGCCTTACATTAAGGGATAGTAGATGCTAATTTAGAAAGACCCTATTGTGTTGTAAACAAACGAATATAAATAATAAGGTTTGCTGTCAGAGAACTAATTAATACCTACTTTTTTCCCTTTCCCAGATATATCTGAAATCTCCCTTTAGCCGAAGGTTTCAGAGAGCGGGTTGCTCTGATTCGTCATGCAGGTTTTAAAAAAAAACTCAAACATAGCAGATATTTCTGGGGCTTTATTCTATTATTAAGTTACATTAGTCAACATATATTTTTTTATCGAATCTAAATTGTATTTGTATTTTATCAAACTATGGTATTTTCAGGGTCGAGGTGCTTGCGGCGCAGTGGCGGCAGCGCTTTGATAGTGATACCAAAAGTTAAGCAACCCACGGCGCAGTCGTGATTGGATGGGTGTCTATTCCGACCATTTAAATGACGTCCATGACAAGCATCTCCGTGCTTCGGAAGGCACGTAAAGCAGTAGGTCCATGCTAATATCTGTGGTATTAGTCGTTAAGCCTAGTCAGAGGCCCTATGGCGGCTTGATAACTTCTGACATTAAGGTTTGTCAATTGCCTTACATACACCTCTCCAAAAATCCACACTGAGCCCGCGTGGTGGAGTATGGCTCGTATCTTCTCATAGTTGAGGTGATGCCTTTGCCCAGCATTGGGATCTAATAGGCTGACTTTACTATGGTATTCTCGTTCGTATGAATTTAGTACCTAATATCATTTTTTGATAATCAAAAGCGGAATGTCTCTAGCCTCTTTCTAACTCAATGTCTTTTAATTTTTTTTACATGTGAGTAATTTGTGTATCGGAATGTTGTTTTTGTATACACTAAGTCTGGGGTAGAAGATACCATGATAAGTAATTCGTATACGAGTATAAAATACTCTGCTAAAATTAATTGATTAATTTTCAGAGTCAAACAAAATTTGGTTACCTACGGTCGTAAGGAGACTCGTAGTAGTGTTTTGTTTTCTATCCATGTTTACAACAACCCTGTTTTCTTTTATTTTTATTTTAGAGATAAAAGAACTAAGTTACCCATTTCGGCGTTTTGTAAACAAAACTTAGGTTCTATAACAATTTCGTTATCAGCTGATCAGCTCGAAGAGCTGATTTCAGGAGAAAAGAGATCGAATAGCCTAATTTCTCAGCACATTGTCCGGATGCAGCGTCCGCGTAAAAACGTGACCCTCAAAACTGTGGGAATTTGTCTCTCAGACCAGTGTTGGGACATCTTTACAATCAAGTATAAAAAGGGTATCTGCTGCAGATAATCTGCGTAGTAAGTAACAGTATATTACTCTTATACCTTTAAACTAGTAACTTTTGTAAATTTCAGATTTCAGCAGGCTCAAAAAATCTCGATGATATTTGACTGTGGGTTATCAGGGTTGAAAAATCGATCTAGAATAGTATTATGGTTGGGAAATTGCGTATTTTTGAGTTTTTATGCGTTTTTATTTCACATTACGTGACGAAATATTTTTAACTTTTGTGTTCTTTTTTAGGGTTCCGTACACGAAAGGTAGGCTATTACTAAACCTTCGCTGTCTGTCTGTCTGTCACCAGGCTGTATCTCATGCACCGTGATAGCTAGACAGTTAAATTTTTCATAGATGATGTATTTCTGTTGCTGCTATCTTATCTTATCCTATCTTTATAGGGGCCTTGGGCATCAAGCACGGAGCACCTCGACCCACTAGGATCTTTTGTGACTCCCCATACCTTTACTCTTCAGTGTTCCTTAAAGACTTCCTTTATAAATTTTACTATGTCTTTAGGTCTGAAGAGCCTATAGTCTTCCGAGTCTGGGTAAGCCAATCCAAGAAGACCCATTCGGGTTCTAGCCACTGCATCGCATTCAAACATCAAGTGCTTCATGTCTTCTGGCTCTTCCCCACAGGCTCTGCAGCTGCCTTCCTGAGTTAGCCCCATTCTGAGAAGCATTTTATTTGTGGCGTAGTGACCAGTTAATGCCCCCAGCAGAGGTCTCGAGTGTTGGCGGCTGTTAAGCATTAAGTATTTGTACCATTTTCTAGCATTTAGATCAAGAAAGGCTTTAGAGTGATCCAGGGCATTTATTCTGGACCATTCCTGGGCATGTTTGGCCTTTATGTGGTTCTTGAATATCGTGTTAATTGTTCCATTCGACAATCCTATAAAAGGCTCAGGGCCAATAAGTCTAGCCGATGAGCCCCATCTCGCTTATTCATCTGCTTTCTCGTTACCCTCGTAACCTGTGTGACCCGGTATCCATATTAAACGTAGTTTATTATGTTTGCCGAGTCTGTTTAGTACCTCAATGGCATTTATTACTAATTTTAAGTTCACTTTTGCCCTTGACAGTGCCTTTAACGCAGCTTGAATGTCACTGAAAATATAGATAGTGCGGTTTTTCACACCTTGATCTAGATTCCTCAATGCACATGAGAGTATAGCATAGGTTTCCGCTTGGAAAACTGTTGCCATTACACCCATGCATTGACTTTTTTGAAAGTCTTTCAGGTAAACTTCCGCACCTGTACCGCTATCCATTTTGGATCCATCCGTATAGCAGATTATGCTATCCGATTCCGGCTTGGGTGGGCGTTGTTTCCAGTCTTCCCTTGTGGGGAGGTGGACTATGTATAGTCTTTGGAAGTAAAATTTTGGACTTGTTCGATCACAGTCCATTTCAAGGATCCTGTTCAAATCCGAATTTCCTTCCCATAGAGTGTGATTCGTTTGAGGTTTGGATGCATCCCAAAGGTGGGAGACCTTAAGTCTTTGCAGTGCCTTCCTTGCCTCAGTCTCTATCACAATATGCAGCGGAGGAAGTTCTAGTGCTACTTCCATTTCTGCCGTTGGAGTGCTTCTGAAGGCCCCCGTTATCGCTAGACAAGCAGTTTTTTGTAATTTTTCCAAAGCCTTTTTGCATGTTACTAGCCTTATCCTTGTCCACCAAACAATGCTGCCATATGTAATTATAGGTCGCACCATCATTGTGTATATCCATCTTATAATCCTTGGGTTTAATCCCCATGTTTTACCATAGGCCGCTCGACACATTCCAAAAACTCTTGTTGCTTTAGAAATTGTTATGTCAGTGTGCTTGCTCCAATTGAGTTCCTTATCTAGTGTTAATCCTAGATACTTAAGCTCTTTGGACCATTGTCGCTGGGTTTCATATAATGTTATCGTCCCAAGCCCTTGGAGATTTCTCATTCTTGTAAACGGAACTACTGTTGTTTTGCTGGGATTGACCATCAGATGATTGCTTTCGCACCAGTTCTGAAGGATGTTCAGCGCTCTTTGCATTAGTTTCGATACCGTCCTCGGAAATTTTCCGTTGACCATTATTACAAGGTCATCTGCATCTAGCCAGTAGCGAGTCTACAACAAAGCTCCACAAAAGAGGCGATAAGACTCCGCCTTGGAGGCATCCTCTAGTGGTTTTCAAAGTAAGATGTTCTCCCACTAGCTCAGAGTGTATTATTCTTCCTTTGAGCATGCAATCTACCCATTTGCAGATAGTTTTAGATATGCCGTGCTCATTCGCGGATGCTCTTATGGATTCGAATGTTGTGCAGTCGAAGGCACCTTCTATGTCCACAAAAGCCTCTAGACACAGTTCCTTATGTTCTAGAGCGTACTCTGCTCTTTTTGTGACATAGTGAAGTGCAGTCTCCGTTGATTTGCCGGACTGATAAGCGCATTGTAGACCGTGTAGAGGATTTTTTTTCAATTCACCTTCCCTGATATGCCTATCAACAATTTTTTCCAACGTTTTTAGTAGGAATGATTGTAAGCTGTTCGGTCTGAACGCTTTTGGTTCCTCATAATCTGCTTTACCTGGTTTAGGAATAAAGATTACTTTAACTTGGTATATATCCAAATGCTATGCAAGCCCTATAAAGTCTACATAGGTATGGATTCAGGATCGAGACACCTTGTTGTAGTACAATGGGGTAAATGCCGTCTGGACCAGGCGCTTTAAATGGCTGAAAGGATTTAAGCGCCCAGCTCACTTTGGCTGCATCTACTACCTTCTTTGCCACTAGCCAGTCGCTTTGCGTGGTCCTTCTCGCTTGTTCTTCCTCGCTAATGGCATCTTCGTTTTCACCTATAGTCTTGGCGCCGGGAAAGTGGGTTTTAATCATTACTTTCAGCGTTTCGGCTCCGACCTTTGTGCGTTCTCCATTTTCATTTCTTACTGTTGACAGTGGAGCTGATTTTGTGGTGGAGATCGCTTTTGTCAGTCTCATTCCTTCTGGTACTGCGCTGATCTTCTCGCAGTGGGCTCTCCAGGCAGAACGTTTTGCCTTTCGAACCGCAGTGCTGTATCGCGTTAGTGCCTTTTTGTATTCATTGAAGTTGTTCGTAGCTTTAGCTACATTGAATGCCCTCCTTGTCTCCTTTCTGATTTGAGCTACCTCTTGGGTCCACCATGGTAGTCTCCTTGCAATTGCTTTGTTTTCCGGGCAGTTGCCTTTCTATGTAATTAGTATTTCCATGTAGTCCTTCTAGCGCATTATTAATTCTGTCTGCCTCGAATTCTATATCCAGTATAGAGTTCAGCTCAACTCTTTGTTGATTAAGTTCAACTTTAAGTTCAGTCTTGAAGTTATCCCATCTTGTGTTCCTGGGATTCCTTCTGCGTACAGTTACGATAGGCGTATCCAAACTGTACCCAAAGCATATGTAGTTGTGGTCTGAAAGCAAGACCTCGTCTGACACATGCCAGCTATTAATGTTCTTGGCAGCTTTGTTGTTCGCTACAGTTATGTCGATCACCTCCGCCCTACGGGCATTGAAGAATGTCACCTTATTTCCTGAATTTAATAATTGAAGGGGAGAGCTTACCACATAGTGCCATAACTTCTCTCCTCTATCGTTGATGTCCGAGTTTCCCCAGACCACGTGGTGTGCATTCGCATCACATCCGATGACCAAGTTGTCATCTTCTCGACTGCAGGAGTCCACCAGATCCCGTAAAAGTGGTGTAACTGCATCTTTATCTTCATAGGGGAGATAAGCTGACGAGAATATTACTGCCCGCTTTCCTCCCGCCCCCGTATGGACCTTGACCGTAGTCAGGTCCCTGGAACAGAAAGCAAAGAGAGGAACTGCGTCGAGGTCATTTTTGACATAGATACAGCTCCTCACATCATTAGTAGAGCAGTTGTAGTAATTTTTTCCTGCTTGGCTACCTAGACCCTTAACCTGCCCCTTATATAGATAAGTTTCTTGAATGAGGGCAATATCGTATTTATTACATTGAAGCTCTCGTGCCAGAAGGGCAGTCACAGCTCGACAGTGATGTAGATTTATCTGCACACACCTTAAATTCGCCATTTCTGCTAGCAGTCTGATAGGAGGACCTCTTCGTCCTCCTGTGCCATCGGCGATGAATGACCCAGGTAGAGCGAGTCCATGGCACCAAGCACCTCCTCTGACCTTGGGGACCCCTCACTTGGTCGCCCCAGAGGCAAGCACTTAGCGCCACATTCCCGCGCCAACCCTGATGGGCCGGAACTGCAAGGTCCTGGGTGCCAGCGTCAGGCTCCTTATTTGCAGCCTGTACCTCGCTGTTATTTGCATCGACCTGAGCAGCCGCAGGCCTCACCGTCTCTTCCAGAAGCTTGAAGGTGCTCAGGTCAATGCCAGTACTCAGGCAGTAGCCTCTTGCCCCTATGTATTTTGCAGAGGCTCCATCCATCAGTACGATCCGACGAGTGGTGCGACCCTCCTCCTTCGTGTCCACCACCCGCCAGTTCGCAGTCTTTACTTCCGGATGTATCCTCTGCACAATACCCAGAAGTCTCGAGACGTCTGCCTTCGTCGTCTTGGTCTTCCAGGCCATCTTAATGGGCTTAGGAAGGTCCCTGGCTATGACCACTTTTAGCTTGACTCCTTTAATGGTCTCGCCATTAAAGGATTCAAGCCATTTCGCGGAGTGGTCTCCATTGCATGAAACGGGGATCACCCCATTAGAAGTGAACCCCATGTGTACTTGAGGAAGGGGATCCGGTGTCGATTCCAGCCTGTCAAGAATGGCAAGCTGGATGTCGTCGAATATCTCTTCCTCAAGCATTGTCGCGGGATAGTTGTCAGGGATGATCGCCATTTTGATAGTCCCCAGTGCCTCTGCGTAAGAACTCGATGTCTTAACGCGTTTGGCACTGGTTTCTACAGGTCCCTCATCACTGACCTCTCTCACTCGCTTTGAACGATCGCCCGAGGTGGCATCCTCAGCCTGCTGCCTTTGCAGAATAGCCTGAGCATGCCGCCTCTGGGCTCCCGTCCTGCCGCGTTTCTTGTCTTTCGGCTCATCCCTGGACAGATCCTGTCCCGGAATCGGCCGAGCGGGCGCCGATGAAGTGTCAGGTAGCGGGGCCCCACCCCTGGAGTTACGGCACCTTCGCGTGGCAGGCCGACGCCCCTTTGGTCACCGTCCCGACCGCGTGACGGTCCTAAGTCCCCTTCACGCGGCGGTTCCCGTACCGTCCGGCTGACGTGGTCCCCTCCACTTGTCGGTCGGTCTGTTGCTGCTATAACAATACATACTAAAAACAGAAAAAAAATATTTAAGGGGGGCTCCCATACCACAAACGTGTTTTTTTACCGTTTTTTGCTCGCTATTAATAACAGCAACAGGTAGACGCTTGAAATATTTACAGAATATTAAGTTGTACATTAGCTTTAAAAATATATGTTTAAATTAAAATAATAATAATATTTAAAGGGGGGTCCCATTCAACAAACGTTATACGAATACGAATTTTTGCCATTTTTTGCTCGATATTTATAAAGACAACAGGCAGATTCTTAAAATATTCACATATTATTATGTTATATTTCACTTAAAAATAAATTATTAAATAGTAGTCGCCCAGGTACTAATTATGAAAATAATACTATTATGTAATTTTGATATAATAAAAGCTGCAGTAAATGTGCACTCAGGTTCTCAGTATTCCAAATCCCGTGACGTGAGCATTCTAAATTAACTCTCATGTCGTTAAAAGTTATGTTTCGTAAATGCTATTTGTTTCGTTTTTCACCTACGATAACTTAAAATGCATGCAGAAATAAATCACAATAGTTCTGCGGTTTAGAAGTGACTTTATCCACAGAACACTTAGTCTTAATTAGTTAATCCAGAAGGGCTACTTGTGCAAGTCTTGCGCAGGTGGGTTTTCAACTCAGATCATAGGACTTGCGCTAGTTCAAATTAGCTTATGGTACGGGGGCATTTGTTCCTTCCGGATTAGCTAATCCAGACTTGCGCAAGTAGGCTTTCAACTCAGATAATAGGCCTTGCGCAAGTGGGCCTTAATATTATAAGTAAGTTTTATTTTACGGTTAGAGTGCTATTATTACGCTGAAATCCGTTTTAATGAAGAACCTATGTTACACATATTTCGGAAGCTATCTCTGTTTGTCTTTTCAATGGGTTGTTACCATGTATTCCGATGGACGGTTATTACTAAATTAATCGAATTATTCGAATGGTCTCTGTATTCGATAAGCAACTGCAGTCATTCGAATGTCCTTCGATTATGCAGCGTGCAATACCGGTGCGCAGGCCGCCGTACTACTAACAATATACTAACGAATGAATCGTGATTCATCGCGTCGATTAATCATTCGTTCGCTGTCCGTCCTGTGCGTAAAGTCGCGGCAATTCGATCGAATACATCGAAGTGCCGAGTATAGATTATCATTCGATTGTCGATTAATTATTTACTAAATCGACATTCGATAGTTCGAATGGTCGATTGTCGATTTTTTTATAGCCTATCGTTATTACCACGTAAAGAAGACATTACTTTGCTTAACTTGACCACGTACGGTTTTTGAGGTTATTTGAATTTACTATGCGATTTGTATGGAAATGTCAATGAATCAAATGAAACCGAGCCTAAGACGATCAAAAGATACAAATGAAATGTACCTACAAAGTCTTAATTTGAATTTGTGTTTTGTCTAAATATGCGTGATGATAACGTCGAAAATTTGAAGTCAGATTTGAATTTGATGAAGAACATTTTGCCTATTTTTAATAAATACGAAGTTTAAAGAAGCAGTCTTGTCGGGGTGTACGTCCCACGTCTGTTTTTTAACATCATTATCCAATTTGAGAACATAAGTCTTGTCCGTGGGGTATTTTTTCATTCTTCACTAATATCTGCCCATTCATTTCTCTATTTTTTATAGTGTAACAAAAAATTTACTCACGCACATCACTACCGAATTCGTAGGGGAACATTTCTCCCCTGTTTTCGACACGCCCCGGCATTGTCCGAAATTATTTGCGCCATTATCATTAGTCGCAGATGACGATCCTCCAAGTTACATCTTATCTTTTTATACGTCTTTGTAATATAATGGATCTAGTGGACCCGATGTGGGAAATAGATTGGACCGACTTTCATCTGTTCGGAAGAAATTGATGCCGTCCCTCTTCAGTGGATGTACTTACCTTTGATCAAATATATTGAACGGATCATAGAACGTACTGCTGCTAAGATCTCATTCATTTATGGGAGTTGAATTATTTTTGCTGGCGAAGGAGTAGACACATTTAAAGATTCATAGTCCATTTAACTCAAGTTTATATTATTAAATCGCATTAGATATTTCCGTATATATCCAATATATTTACGCAGATCTCAAAGTTATGACGGTTTTGTTTTTGTATTAATTAGACTATGGAATATCTTTAGTGAACTACGAACCTCGTAAAATTTAGAGAAAGAACCTTGCCTCGTAGTACTAGGCAAGGTTCTTTCTCTAAATTTTATTTCACTCATTTCTCCATATAGTTGCAGTCAGTTCGCTGACTTTCTGTCTCTGTCTTTGATAACGCAAGAATGAGAGGTAATCACCATGTATGTCATACATGGTGATTACCTCTCATTCTTGACATTTGATACCATTAAGGCCCTTATCCTCGCAATTTATAGTTACGTTGTTGGAAAATTAGTCTTTTACAAAAAGTTTTATTCGCATTCAAAACTAGTCGCAGGTAAAATATGTAAGCTGCAGACAGAAATCGCTCATCCGTTTGTTTTTTTTTACCTGCAGTATTCGTATAAAGGTATTTGATTCAATTCTAATTTGTAACCGAACAAACTCAATTACATGGTTCTGACCACACCAGACTGCACCTAAACAGCTAGGCCGGAATCCGAACCCTAAATAACTAAGGCGGAAACCTCATCACAACATGAAAGCCGAATTTGATTCTCTCTGAAATAGATTCAAGTTGGTTAATTTTGCTCTAACCGCAACTAACGATACATGTTTATCTATTTTGCTGTTTATACCTAAGTATTTATTAACGTTCAAATATGGATTTTATTGTCTCTCGTCGAGCCACAAAAATTCTTAAAATCTTTATTTTAGGAATAAAGCATACATAAATATATTTATTTATAGGAGATCTATACTTTCCATTCAGGTGAAAAAATATATACGACTAAAAAACATCACGCTCAAAAGGTTCGGTCCGCCTGTTTTAGAAAGACTAAAATAATTTCGTTTCACTCAAAACAGGGTCTCTTATTCATCTTCGGAACGGAGTTCCTTTGATGTTTTATATGACAGTAAAAAAGTAATATTTCCTTAATTTGAAATGAAATGTTTTGTGTAGCATCCGGGGAGGGCATTAAGCACATCCCTTCCAGTTATAAAACCAAATCCGGCCCTGAACGAATGGTTTGTGCGAAATTTGTGTCGGATTTGAATACGATTGTGTAGCTATTCGTAATTATTTTACGTTGCCATAAAATAACACACAAAATATTGTTACTGCCGGAATAGAATTTGTGCGCTGGAGCGTTTTTATCAGTACGGAAAACAATAGATATTTACTATACCTTACGCAATGGTGCTCAAAAAAAAAATATTGCGCACAATCAATATTATTACTCGTATTATTGATATTTGGTGCATACGCAAGCCAACTCGTCAAGTGATTGGTCTATTGCCCTGTTGCCCTGCTGCTGCCCGTTGAATCCAGGAATCGCCAGATTTTTTGGGGAGTCAGTTTTGTTATCTCTTCTGGGTACATTATATGCTGCCCTAAATGGATACTTCTTTTGCTGATAAGCAAGAGCAGAGTATCTGCATAGCGATTAAGAAGCTCTTTATTAGGCAAATATTTAATTTAATAAAGAAGATTGGCATAAATCGACCCAATAGATAGAGACACTGTACTAAGCGAAACACATGAAATATAAATATCACTTAATCAGCGGGCTTTTGTAAGATTTTATGGTGATTTAAAAAGCAGAAAATTTAAATTTAAAATATGTTTAGAATGTACAAATGCTTAACAGCTAAACGTCTTCAATTATGCAAAAATAAAACGAACGACGTGAACTTTGACGTGACAGTCAAACATGAAGTAAACATTTTATATTAAACGTCAATATTAACCGGATCATACATTGTTTAAACGTCAGGTCGACATAATGCACCAAATAAAATGTCGTTTAATGTCAGTTAAAATATATATTTTTCCTCTATACTGTTTTAGGCTTTTCGCCAAAGACTAAAACGTGCCAGCATTTGGGGCTGAGCATCAAACAACTTTCCCGATCTTCTTAGGTAATGACACTAGTCACCTTTTAATCCATTGAGACCAAATTAAGCTATTTCATAGAATTTAGTACTTTCTGAAGTTTGATGCATATAAAACAACGTATTGGAACAGTGTACATGATCTTTAGACGTTTTGTATCGGTGATTCTAAATAAGCACAAACAGTTTCAAATAAAAAATGATAATAAAACACTAGAAAAGTAGCTACTTATTGCCTCTGATTAAAGAGAACTAGCAATTTCCCGCGACTTCACCCGCGCAAATGTCAAATTTTCCATACAAAGTTCTACCCCTCATCTAACCACTTAAAGGATGATTTTTGAGATACAACTACCGTATTATTATTTTTCGAGACCCAAGCTATTTCTATATCAAATGTGAAGAGGTAACATACAGACACACATTTGCATTTGAAAGAAAGAAAAAATATTTATTCGACATTCGTATCTATCACGTACTTATGTACAAGGTAAAACGAAACCAAAGAATACTCATGTGCTGACCGTGAGCGGGCCCAAGTTATTTTAGGGAGGTTTATTTGACGCACAAAGTTTATTTTTGGGACCCCAGCGTTAGCGGTTAAGGTTAAACGATATTTGTTTCCCAAAACCCTTCCGTTTAGTTTTCCTTAGTAAAAAGACCGGTCAAGCGCGAATTGGACTCGTATTTGCAGGGTTCCGTCGTAGAAGGTATAACTACCATCCATTACAATATTGTATTAAATACTAAAAAAAGTACAAAATTAAAGGGCATTACACATGCAATAGCAAAACATAATGTAGATACGGATATCTTGAATGATAGAGTGTGAAGAGGTGACATACTCCCTCGACCGTCCCAGTACGTCTCAAAAAGGTTTTATAACCTTTTTGAGACGTACTGCTCTTTCTAAAATCAAATTTACAACAGAATAAGTACCTACATAAGTACAGGTACCAATAAGATACCCAACCAAAGAGCTTTGACCCGATACTTGACCGATATTTTTAAGTATTATTAGAATATCTTTAAATTTCTTAGCTTGTTTACCCTTATTTTGCAGTATGGGTAATATAAATATATATTCAGGGATTATCTCTAGATACAGATAAAATATTTTGCTTAGTTACTTTGATGCGCGTCGCAATAGTTTTATTTTTTTTTAATATTTTTAACACTCACAGTGTTCTTTCTTATTTATATAAATTTAAATAAGAAACCAAAAATTCGCACACAAGTAGGATTTGAACCCACGTCCTTTGGCTAACCGGGCCAATGCTCTTACCAACTGAGCTACTGTGCAGTCTATCCAGCCGTGTGAAATTCTCGGTTCTCTTTTGAATACGTCATTGTGTGACGTCAGCGACATCTACCCGATTTTGCGCGTCGGAATTTTACTGGTCGTATCCAATGAAATTATGGTTATTCAATCGTAATTTTATTGATACCCTAATATTTTGATACCTTATTCTTTGATACTCTTATTATCGCCGGTAAATAGGGTTCCAACGTAATGGATATCGCAATTTAAGGTACACCCCAAAATTTCGGGTTTTCTGTCCCTTCCTACGTATTCAAAGTAAAGTCTTACTATTTACATTCTAACATAAACTTACTTTAGATCAGAAAACAATAAATATTATAAACTTCATTTGAAAACCGATTAAATTTGTAGTGGCTAACCTGCAAATCTACCAAAAACCATAATTTTCACGGTAAGGCACAATTATCCACAGACGTTTGCCTATCTCCTTTTGTGTTATAGCGGCTATAAAATATCACAATTAATAAAAAAATACTAGCTATCAACGATTAAAAAAAATACATTGAGAGTGACAGAGAGCGGAAGCTTAATAATAGCTAGGGGACTGTCGGTCACCCTTCGGGTATGGAACCCTAAAAAGAGCACATCTTTCGTCTCATTTGCGTCACCAAGAAATTTCGCCCAAAGACGAACGACTGGCGATAAAAAAGAATTTTATTCACTAAATTTTTTCCTCTCTACGGAAGGCCGGTGTCTATAAACTATATCTCAAATCGTTTGAGAGTTGAAACGGTTATGATGAGAGTTCAGAGTTGGGCATCGGCAAATATCGAATTTCGGATGCAAAAAGTTAAGTGCTATGCCAAAAGGCGAAAGGGATACGGAATTGGGCACGAAATATTTTAGGTTTTCCAAATAGGTAAGTATTTACAATAGAATTGCACTTTATGTCGTAACCGTAGAAAAAAACGGTTTCTGTTTTTTATAGAAAGTTTAGTTATTTCCGTGCGACGAAAAAAAAAAGTAAATAAAGACAAGATATTATTTTTTATTTTGTTGAAAGCTTAATAATAAAACAATGGTTATGATGAAGACTACCTAGTAAGTGTAAGGAATGACACTTGTGGCAGGTAGCCCCGCTCTTTTATAGCAATAATACAACGTAGGTACATTTGAAACGAAATAAAGTAATAGAGTACATTACTTTTCTATTACTATTACATTAGCTGATAGTAAAAGTGTGTAGGTATGTATTTATATTTATGTATTTTTAGATAATCATCGTTTATCTTAAAAAAATATATTAGAATGAAACAAGCAACACCTAACCTATTATTTAATAACTAAATAATAATATACAACATAAAAACTCTTGATTAGTCAAACTTTTATAGCTGAGCCAATTTTTTCACAGCATCCTAAATTATATTGATAAAACCGTTTCGTTTTATTAGGACCCGAGTTGGGTCGAAAGTTAATCAAGGGGAACGTGTTTCAAGCAATTTGTAGACCTATTTGGTCCTTCATGGCCGTCAACAGGGCCTAATGACCATCCCAGAGTAAGCCGGGATAAAACTCGAAAATAAGCTTTGTTTTTCAACGCTCAGAATTGTTTACAACACCCGATCAAGCCGCTGGAAAGAATTGAATTGATTTTGTACTCGATTGTACTTTTTTATATTTAAATAATAAAAGGAAAACACACGTCAATTATCTGATCTTATATTTCTGTTTTCAATTTTTTTTTTAAACTGAAGACTATTAATGTAGGTACTTTTCTAATTAGCTTGTATACCCATGTGTGCAACTCAGATTATGAGGTGTGCAAATTATTATTTTGAATGAGAAAAGCGCATCTTGAACAGATAATGTATAAAATCTTGGACAATTGTCTAAGTATTAAATATAAGAAAATCAGGCGCATGTTTTTTACAGACAATTGAATTAATATGCTTGCTAAAGTCTGTTTTAAAATGTATGGCGAATATTGAATTTCGACATTCCGTTTTATCGAAAATATAATAAATTATTCATTTGAAAATAAGATAAACTTAAGTTATTATTGTGTTTATCTTATTTTGAAATGAATATTTTTTTTTTATTATCCTATACTAGTGTAATGTATTAACTAAAACATAACACTTGTTGTATCTATGGGTTATTTTTTATTTTACTATTATCATAGTTAAAGGCATGAAAAGATTATTACTGTATTCGCCAAGCAAATAAAAAGGTCTATAACGTAATAAAATGTTTAACATTACCAATTTTTATTTTTATTTCTTTCATTGCTTTAATTAACATCACGTAGCCTAATCAATAAACTTTGAAAACTGGATGATAATAACGAGGTACGTTGTACATAGACTTAAATAGCTCAGTGGCAAAGACATGTTCAGTCTTATAACTCCCCATAAGGCATAAGCAAATTCGTTTTCTCTTGTCAACTGGAAGAAAGCCTTGATTCGTCTACGATCAAATTTACCTGCAAATAAAAACAATAAATAAAGTTGTATTATAATAAAACTAGCAGTTCTCCGCGACTTCGCCCACGCTAAAACTCGGATTTTCCATATAAACTTTCATCCTTTCATCTGTGAGGGGGGCCTGGTGATCTGTATCACAGGTTTTCAGAAACCTACTTCAGACACCAGTCTCTCACAAATTACTGGTAAAAATTTCATGTGTACCCTTAACTTAATGTAAAGTTGCTTTGTAATTACCTATTTGTGAAGAGAAAATAAAATAAATTCTATTCCATTCTATTCTATTCTATCCCGCAGTTTATCCCTGGATGATTTTATATCGGGACAAAAAGTAGCCTTTGTCCTTTCCAGGGTCTCAAACTATCTCTGTTTCAAATTTCATTTGAATCGGTCCAGTAGTTACGGAGCCTATTGATACAAGCAAACAATAAAATTTTTCCTCTTTATAAATTACTGTAGATTCATTTACTAAACTTCTGAATAAAATGTAGATAACTATAGCTGTTTATTGCTGACTAGCGACCTGTCTCGGCTTTGTACGGGTACAATAAAAAAATGGGTTGTTCCCAGAGGTCCACGATTCTATTGTTCTTATTTTCCTACCGGGTCCATGAACATTTTCAATAATGTTTTAAATGTTCATACATGGATTCCCAACGGATCCATGAGATTTTTTAAGAGTACAGTCAGTAGAAACAAATTCTTAACAGAAAGAACAATATTTTAATAAAATTCTATGTTTTAGGAGAAATTTTCAAGATTTTTAATGGTTTTTCCGTCTTCGTACATAAAACAGCTCTATACATATGTTCGCTTTTTTCGATAAAATTAAGTGTAAAACTTGCTTCCAAGGTTTGTAAAGTGGTCCCTAAGACAAGGTTGTGTATTCTTTTATTTCATAGAAATAATATACACTTATCCCTTAGCCAAGCTTTCATTGCTGACTTTATCAAACCTTCTCATGGACCCAACGGGAAAGAAAAATTTGCTAATTTAAAAAGTCGTGGACCCGTTTGGGAATTCAAGTATGAATTTTCCATGGACCTTTGGGAACCCAAAAAAATATATATACAGGATGAACCTTGTAACAATTTTAATATTATAATCTTTGACGCAAAAAACAAAAGACGTATGAATTTGCATATTGATACAAAAGTCAAATTGTATGTAGGTAACCTTCGTTACTCAAGAATAATGAACCATTTTAAAGGTCAATTTTTGTTTTTAATCAATACTATGGTTTTGTGAGTTTATTCTTTACTAGCATACAAATCTTTCCTCTTTATAATATTAATATTATTAAAAAAGTGGAAGAACCGAGTTCACCAATTTTTAAACAGGCGGTAAACCCCAATTGACAGTTAATTTGAAAGAATTCCTGTACAGAATATAAAATAAATAATGCTAAACCAGCTGATTAAAAATTAAACGTGTTGGTGAACTCTACGCTGAAAAACCCGTATACCAAAAAGTATTTTGACTATTTCCATCCAGAACTTAGATTATTATAACTATTTCCTGCAATATATTATACGAAGAATGGATAAGTTAAGAGTTACAAGGGTATCTTTCACACCATTGAACATCTAAACTCCGCCAAAAGTTCATAAAATAAAAGTTATCTTTTCCACTCAGTTGACCTTTTGGGGTCAGAAGTTTTCTATTAGATTTTTTAAATACTTCGCGTAAACCTTTTTTAGCTGGTAAAACTAACAAAATCATCATAGTTTGAACAACTTTTTACAAAAGGTTTTAGTAATTTAACACACTTTCTGGTTATTCACATCAAACTCTTGAGAATTTGAAGAGTGATAACTAAAATATTTTATGATCTAAGCAATTTCTTTGCAAGCTTTTAAGAAAGTAAATATTGAAATCAAAAATTCATCGCTCTTCTACAGGTGGGAATTGAACCCACGGCCTTTTTCTATCTGAGCGAATGCGTTCCCAGCTGAGACTCGTAACTCCAAACTCCCTAAAGCCTTAAAAATATTAACTTTTAAAGAGGGACGTAAAATATTTCAACTTAGATACCTAACATACACGAAATCAGAAGAAAACCTTGAACGTCCCATGAACATCATCGTCTTAGCGTGATCCCGGTTGTGCACTCGCACGCGAGGGCCTGGAGTCCGTTTTGGACCAAGATCCAGGATATAGCAGATCAGGTATAATTACAGTGTGTTTTTTCAAGACTTTAACACGTAAACACATGCACGTATGCTTTTGGCGCATCAAATTTCAATCATCGCGCAGCAAAAGATGACATACTTTTCTCGTTTTAATACACTATCATTGTTAATAGGTATAATTGCTACTCTGTTTTGTATGGTACCTATTGATTGTTCGAGTGAGGAGGTAGGCTTACTGGAAATATTAATTACAAATACAGAAAAATTAGGAGTAATTTAAAGAATTTACATACCAGTGTTGACTTGGTTCATAGCGTCGTGCAGCATAGTACGAATGTGGGTGACTTGGTTCGTGGTCACACTAGAGAAGTAGCACGGTATGATGACCAAAATAGTGTACCTTAGGCATCGACTTGTGGCGTACGCTATCATATCAGTGCCGCTGTACTGAAACCATATTCGGTTATTTTATTAGTTTGTAGCACCGTAGGTTTTGAACAGGTGAACCGATTTGAATGCGGTTCATTTTATTTGAAAGCGATAGGTTATTTCTTAAACCTGTTTTATAAAAATCGGTTAAAAGTTTATGAAAGCAATCTGCTGGACTAAGTTAGTATACAAATTTTAAGAAAATATAGATGCCAGACTTGTTAAGAGAAATATCGTTCGGTAAACGTACCTCAGTATTGTTAATTCCTTGTAAATTTCTAAATATCATGCGTAACAGCATTGTTGTTGACAGTCCGGAGCAAAACAACATTATCATCATCTAAAAACCAAAGCTTTCTTAACTTAATGTCGAAACAAATCCCTCCATTTAATTCCTCTTATGAGGAAGGCTTTCAGACAGAGAATTTAAAATAGGTATGTATGTACTCTCAAAAAAATTGGAGGCCGGTATGTCCTATATACTAGACTCATTAATTTATCTTACATACTCAGAGCCCAGTCTAGTCAGAGGTCCAAAGAGCGGCTTGATAACATCTGACAGTAAGGTTGGTCGCTTGCCTTACAGAGACACCCCTCTACCAATCCGCATTGAGCCCGCGTGGTGTAGTATGGCTCGTACCTCTGCATAGTAAGCTGAGGCATTTGCCCAGCAGTGGGATCTATATAGGCTAACTTTACTTTATTTTAACTACATAATCAAACTAGATGTAGATTATCATTGTATTATAATATCATATCACGACAATACTAGCTTATTTCTACGTTTCGAATTAATATAATACTATGATATAGATTGTAGTAAATTATTAAATCTATCTCGGGTTCAAATGCAAGCATAATTTATAGTAGTAATATACATAAGCATAAGTAGATATTATTTAGTTACTAAATATCTTGTAGTATGCAAGTAATAGGGATTTATACAATGTTCTCATTTATTTAATTTTTGTCCTGTTTGTGCATTATATTCAATTTCCTATTTGTGAAGACCTATAAATGTTTTTTTTCATTGCTACTGTTAATAGTTACTTTTAGATTAGAAACCTTGGTCTTCCTAATATAAATACACTTTCAAACTTTTGAGAAAGCTCCTAATATAGGTACTTAAAGTTAAAAACCAAGAAATAATATTACCGGCAAACTCATTATCGAGTTCAGTTGTTCGGAGCACTTGTGCAACAACTCATAGTTTCGGTGCAGAGAACTAATATCGAGTTGTGCTTTCTTCGATAACATTTCGACTTTGCTCAGCTTCCTTTTCGAATCTCTGGCGCTAATAGAAAATGTTTTCTCAACGTGCGCTTTTATTATGTACACCCTCATTAAGATCATTCTGAGTAATGAACAAAAGAACACCTGCTCACAATCATGAGCAACTAGGGTGATGTAAGTAAGCAAAAACGAATAGTCAAATTCGTCGGTACGAATCGACAGAGCCAGAAATTCAATTATACTGTACAGTACACTCAAAACGATCCAGGTCGAACCTCTGCCGGAAGGGCTAGTAATATGTAAGTCGTCGGTCAAATTCATCAAATCATCGAAAGACGCCATATCCTTTAACATGTTTCTGAAGCAGCTCTTTCTAGTCAGCATACAAATTAGCACAAGGCAGAGGTACTCAACGCAAGTCGTATCTACGATGACCGTGTATGAAGCACTGCTGCTGAAATTTTGAACCGCGTGATAAACAGTTGTGGACATCAAGAATATGCTTAACACGTGGTCAAATATCCGTATTATCCTGCTATTGTTCAACAAGTATAGGCGGTTGATCCCAAAGACGGCCTCGAAGTTGATGATGTGTCTAAGTTGGTACGCTATTCGGTTTCCTGTGATTGCTGGGACTGAGTCACTTTTCACTGGCGTTACTTGGATGGTATTAGTTTTTGAAATCACACTGATGGTCGGCATTTTATGTTTCATGGTTACTCGATTAAGGCTAGTGAATGACTGCTAACTAGAACCCCTCGGACTTTATTGAACGTTAATGACGATAACCATCTTTTAATTCCTAAATTGCTGGCTTAATTTCATATCAGGCTTTTGGTCTAACAAAAATTCATTGGTAGTAATAATGATAAAATCATTAACAACGAGCATTGCGTCGTTAGTCAATTACTTTATGAGGACAGCTTCATCCAGAATAGAATAACATATTAACATGAAATGAATAAAACTGTTATGTAATCCAAACTCCCTAGCTTATTAAAAAGTAGGTCACCAACATTTAAATGAGTTCTCTGTACTTCGGCTTCCATAATTCTATTAAAGCCGCTCTATAATATATATGTTGCTATCATTTGGGACACGGGCGGAATTGGTACTAAAAATAAAGGACCTATGAAGGGACCTACTAACATCACGTCAAATATTTTTCAAACCATAAACTACTGAAATATAAACTCGTAAACAGAAAAGTACTAAATAATTTTCACTCCTACACACTGCACTATTCATAAAAATAAACAGTTTGCACAAACAATATATTTACAGTCTCTTCGTTCGCCATAAAAGTACTTTTAAGAATAGTGGGCAACATAATACCGTTCAGTTATGATAAACGACTGTTCCGTATCGCATTGCATCCAATTTATGTAATAAATAAGGCCTACCTAAGGCATGATTGATGAGTTTCTGCTAGATTTATAAATCTGGCATGTATGGGAATTAACCTTGGGTCGTACTATATCAGAACCGGGAGATTGATAACCTAAGGGTGACATGAATAGACCGCGAAAGGTCTGTTGGCTTACAAAACGACCTATAGGGCTATTTTGGTTGGAAAGTTCCACCGACATGGGGTCCTATTCTAGCAAAAACCAAAGCAACACCTCGCTCTACAAGATCTAAAGACACAGTTAGCTCTTTCTGCGTAAATAGGAACGTAAATTAATATTAATGAGTGACGGTAGTTTAATTTTTCAAAACTTTGTAATGACAAATAAAACCTTAGTCTGCCTGTGACCACGAACGTTGTAAGTGTTCGAAACATCAGGTTTTAAATAAAATGTAAATAAATCGCGAAGTGATCCGTAAAATTGTGTTTTAATGAGAAGCTTTCATTTTAGACTGACCTTATTCTTTGTGTTTGAATCTAACAACGTTATTAATACTTTTTGTTAAGATTATTATTATTCGTCTAATTAGGTAAGAAAGGAAATCTTTCTCTGTCTAACTTGCTATTTTTACATTAGATCCACCTCTTGAAAGTTCGTTTAAACTTATTTTTTTACTATAACAGGAAAATTTGAAATCGAAGCATAATTTATTCTTATCGGTGTTGATTTAAAAATTGGTTTTACTTTTTAATGAAGATACGCAGCAGAAAAGCAGCAGTTGTATATATACAAATGATAATATGACATTAATACAATGTATGACATTAACTTAGGCTTTTTTTGTATAAAGTCAAATACTGTGAAAATAGTTTCTTGTTGTGCTGTACATTTTCAGAAAAGCCGTTTTCACTTGTACTCAAATAAAAGAACAAAATTGAGGGATCATAAACAGTCTGCTATCGCCGAACTTTTGTTAAGAGTTATTTACAGACTAAGTTTCAGTATTAAGAAGTTACATCCGTTTCTAAGAGAAAAACGAAAAAGTTAAATACAAACTTTTATTTCAAAGCAAAGTGTAAACACAATTTATACATTTAACTTGAGATTGTCTTTAGAAGTATCTTAAAGGTATATTTAGGGATAGAAATGAGTGCGTTCTCTAAAAGTTTGAAATAGTTTTATTCACTAATACAGACATTAATAGGTAGATATCGATAAAAAATATGTATTTTTAATCGAAATTCTATGAAATGTGTAATGTGTTAATCCTATGTTACGACAATATGAAAATGTTCTGTGAGATAGTTTTACTGTCGATGCGTCAACCCAAAGATCCGATTGTAAAATAAAACATATAAAATCAAAACATTTGATTTCCGTATCATATGCATATCATGTGTAATCTATCTATAACATAAATACCACAGCATTCGTGCATAATTTGATACAACGCTTATTAAAAAAAAATTGCAAAAACATTTACGTTTAAATATGTATGTAGTAACGCTATTAGGTACTTGTATTACGATGAAATCTTATTATTTTTATAATTATTTATTTAAAATGAAAGTAAAACATAAACACAATCCATTTCCAAAAATGCTATGAAACTCAGTGCAAAGCAAAGCGGTGAGCTCCGATGTGGACTGTGTTTGTGGTGCAGTGCAAACTATGGCACACTTAACATCGTGCCTCGCTAAGAAGAAGAAGTGCAAAGCATGTCACATCACTGATTTTCAGCAGCATTTATTACATATTTGTGCACCATAAACCCTTTTTTGGGTCGGACTTGAAGAGGTTTTTTTTACCGCACTGTGTATTTTTATCATTCACGAATTCTTTTACAAAAAAAAAAATATCAGGCTTCCTGCGTTTTTGTTGTTTTTTGTGGCACCAGTTGTTGTTTAACAGTCTTTCTCGAGCTCAAACAAAGTAAACAAAAATGGATTTAGCCCTGTATTACAGGGGAAGTTCCGGCCATCACCCACCACAGGTCTTCAATGCAAAATCGATATTGGCGCAAACAAGCCACGTGGAGCAGCGAGGCGACGTCATAATCTGATTAATATATACCCTCGGTTCATGGTTTAGCCCACAGTCCAAATTAAATAGATGATGGGTAGGTACATATATATTATTTTAAGATATCTACTTACCCGTGCCACAGATATTAAAGTGCAATTCCTTTGTCGATGCCTGCAGACTACAACCTAAATTGAAATCTTTTACTATTATTGTGAATCCAAAGCTCGTGCTCATCACACAAACATTTGCCCCTTGCGGGATTCGAACCCGCAACCTCTGGTTTTGTAGTCCGGAGCGCGGACACTACACCAAGATGGTCGTCGATAGAAATTGTAAAACTCCTAGCATTTATGTGACAATTTTCAGTATGAAAATATTACTGAAAATTTTATTGTAAAACAGGAATATTTTTTACTAGTCGACATATTTATAGAATTGTCGGGCAATCTTGACATGAGGTCGGGGCTGTGTTTATCTTGCGTGTCAACGTAAAGTTTTCGTCGTACAAACAAAAAATACTGTGATAGCGATTAGTCGAGTTCTCATACAGAATAATAAATAGAGAAAGGATAAATATTACCATTATCTAAATTGTACCATTCTCTATGAACATTTATGTAAATTGATACTGTGTGTGGTGTGCAATAAAGAGTATCTATCTATCTATCTATAAATATCTTAATTGAAATTAGTAAAAAAATGTATAACAAATAAAACCATTGCAAAATAATAATAAATTAAATAACTTAAAAAAAAGATTTGTGACAATTGAAACGCCTGTCGCGTTTGATAAAATAGGTCCCTGACCGACCTTCCTTCACAAGCAGCTGCGGCCTGCTACTCTTCATATTTTGGCGGTGCTGTCGTGTACTCTCATTCTTACACAGATTTGATCGAGCCTGGTGAAACACCACTTCAGCATCTTCATCTCTGCAAATTAATGGCATGGACAATTATGGACATGTATTCGACTTCAATAGAATGACTTATGAAATTGGCAACGCTTAGTAACCACTAAGGTTTATACCTGATTGTAAATGTGTGTTTTCATCTTGTTCGTAAAAACGCTGGCTTATTTACTTGGACTACAGCCAAAAGTAGGCCTCAGTCCGGCAACGAAATTGGTTAAAGGGCAGCAGGTCAATCCACACAGGCGCGATGGGAACGTCATTATGACGCCAGAGGTCAAGTTTTATTTTTATACACCCTAACTTTACCAGATGTCGAAATGTGTGACTGCCACTCACTGCCTCCATACATAACAGACTAACTGTATTTTTGTTAATATTATTTTTCTCTTTTATTCGAGTATTATTTTTGACCAAATTCAAAAAAGTGGCCTTATTTTCCAAACCATGAGACTTTTATTAGATATATGTTCTTTTTATTTAAAAAACCGGCCAAGTGCGAGTCGGACTCGCGCGCGAAGGGTTCCGTACCATTAACTTAAACCATTAGACAGTATAGGCAAAAAAATATATATTTTATATATAATTTCAAAAGTATTCATCACAGGATACCCGAAACAATTTTAAGTAAGAGTTTCCGCGCCTGTTTCTTTACGTGAGTGATTTGAAGTTTATAAATCCAAAACTTTAGAAATATTACAGGGGGGGGGACACCGTGTAAATGAATTTGGCGGGCTATATCTCGCAAATGGTAAAGCTGATAAAAAAGTGTTGTATAAAAACCCTACCTTATTTTCATAGTCCTTTTCAACAATACCTCACACAAGGGGGTACACTCAAAAAAATAATTCACCCCCCACTTTACATGTATGGGAGGTACCCTTAAAAAGAGGTAATTTAAATTTTTGGTATTTTTAAAAATGAGATCTATATATGAAATATCCTCGGACCAAGTTACATGCAAATCAGTCCATAAACGTAGAAGATATTCTGCTGTGACAGACTAGGACGGACGGAACGGACGGACTGAACGATCTTATAAAGGTTCCTTGTCGGACTACGGAACCCTAAAAAAAGGCTATGCAAGCTATCTCCAGTGTCAGTTTGGCACGCTCTTTACGGGACAGTCTGTACAACAACGTCTTATATGCCCCACAAGCTATCTCTCCCACCCATTCACTCCTCATAAATATCAACATCAATAATTTCATCAATCCCTTTTTCCCGCTATTACCTTCACGCCCCATCAGATTCACGGAACTAAAACCCTCCTACGAGGAAATTATTACCTTAACGATCCCTCATTAGGTGCGGTTAGCTTTATTTTGTCGGCCGCTGAACTTTTCCAGTGTTTTTTTCTTCGGCCCTTGTTTTTGCTAACTAATTATATTATGCTAATTTTACCGGCTGCCTCTCAGCGGATAATTGTCTCTGGTCCACCGCACCGTCCTAAATTATGGGTATGAGCTCTTGCGAAAAATCGTTCTCAGGATAATAGAGATGAAAATACTTTGCTAAATGACAGCCGTAATTAAAATCTTGTTTCTTCGCAAATGACTTCATAAGGAGAGGTCATATTTCGTCAGAAGTGACGTGTCGTCAAAATATTTATTCACTGGACTTGATGATCAAAAGCTGCTTTTGAGGGTTCTATGCCTAAAGGGGTCAACGAGACCCAATTATTTTCCTTCATATTTTTCAGTCTGCCAGTAGACCGTACCTCTCTCTCTGTCTTTAGACTATGCGTGGGTTGGGAGTTTAAAAAAAAACACAAAGTATTTTTGAAAAATAGTTAAACCACACAACAAAGTAGGTACATAATGAAAGTCTAGACAAAGATTTCTGTTAGTTTTTCCAATCTACGCAAGCTTATTTGGAAAGTCCCTTTTTCTTAATTTATTTGGACTGGGCATCGAAATTTGTGCACCTGTAGATGAGACCTTTTCAGCATCAGCACCCACCCGAGTCCATGTTTGGCCATTGATATGGCTCATTCATTTAGTAGGTTCTTAGAATGACTGACAGTGTACTCGTATTTGTTAAAAAAGAGGTAGACCCGTCATCTCGTACTGCGCGGCGATTCGAATTTGATGCTCCGAACACACGTTCTTTTACGTGTCAAATGTCGTATTTGAATGCAAAATTGTGCAAATTACACAATTTGAGGCAATCAATTTTCGCGCGCTTATGACCCTCTTTTTAAATGCACTATCATTGTAAGAATGAATCAAGCCGATCATCATTACCTGATCAGTGCCGATTATTTGAAAGACAGCATAAAAGTCATTCGTTTTGTCAGAAATTGTCAGTCAAAAATACAGGCAGCCAGTAAGGGCTAATTCACACGGGATCCGTCATTGACGATTCGTCAACATACAGGATACATCATGACGGATGGACGTTCACTTTGCATACTGAATAGTGTCTCTTCACGATTCTTCAAAATATCCTAATTTTGATGATTCGTTATTTTTAAAAACACGATACTAGATTTAAGACGTACTATCGTCATTTTTCACGATTTGTGATCCGTGTGATCATGGGCATTCAAAAAGCATTGCCGCCGTCAAAAAAAAGAACGAATCTTGAAAAAAGACGAATCGTCAAAAATCACGAATCGTCATCGTGAGAATGGGCTCTAAATAGAAAATGAACATTTCGTTTTAGTAATAAACTCAGTTTAAATTGAAACGTTCAACATAGAGGCCTAGGTTATTTAATTTTTACTGGCTATTGCGACGTAAGCCGATCTCATCCGCGCATTATCCTGTATTTCCATTTTAAAGTAGAACAGAACGGAGATTTAAGTGGGGATTTCGTGTAATACTCTTCAAAAGGTAAATTTATACGCCAACAATTTGAAAACAATGTACTGTACGAGTATAAACGATGTTTTAAGAAGCATTAACTTAGCTAATAACAATTCTACCACTGCCACTAATTAGTACGATGTACGATCCTTGTAAACTTAGTGTGCAATCGACCAGCCAGTAAAGTCAGCCTATTAGATCCCAATGCTGGGAAAAGGCCGCACCTCAACTATGAGGAGGAACGAGCCATACTCCACCACGCGGGCTTAGTGCGGATTGGTGGAGGGGTGTCTGTAAGGCAAGTGACAAACCTTACTGTCAGATGTTATCAAGCCGCCCTAGGGCCTCTGACTAGGCTTAACTACTAATACCAACAGATATTAGCTGGGACCAACTGCCTAACGTGTCTTCCGAAGCACGGAGATGCTTGTTATGGTCGTCACTTAAATGGTCGGAATGGTCACCCATCAAATCACGACCGCGCCGTGGGTTGCTTAACTTTTGGTATCACTACTAACCAGCCAGTAACAGTTTTTATGAATTAGTCACACCATTTGTCTGTCTTTGGTCTTTGGTCTTTTGTCTGGAAGAGATCGCTCCCAGCGATAAGACCGCCTACATTGTACCTACCAACATGGTCTTTATTATATGTTTGTATTAAAGTATTTTCTGGTTGCAATAAAGAGTATCTATCTATCATTTTAAAACTTTTTTTAGTTGTATCAGTTTCTAATTAGAAGTAAAGGACTTGTCCATTAATGGTTTTTTATTCGTCAATATTTCTAACCAGAATAAACTAAATATTATATGAAAGAGTTCACAAAAACAAGCCTTTCTGCATAATTAATATATTTTTTAAGGCCTCCGATTAAGAGAAAAAATGAAATTGATTTTTCTCTTTGTCTGTACATAAACCGCACCTTCGCCTATATCAATTACCGCATGAAAAAAAAATTGACAGCAAAATTGTCATTCCATTGACATTAGTACCTATTATATAATCTGTGGTAGTATCTAGTAGTATTTATCCACCAGTGGAAAGGCAATGGTACAAAGCCATACAGCCAGGAAATACAAGTAAGTGATCAATGGATGATGCCTGTTACAAAACATATTTTTTCTCAAAAACGGAGGCGTTTAAAATTCTGATTTCTATGGTTACTTGTTTTATATTTTTGTAGCTTAAAGATAAATATAGGTTATTGGTGGTTGGTGATATCTTGGAATAAAAAACCAGCCTCCATACAAAAAGCGGACAAGTCCTTTATGTATTTTTAAACTTTCTTTTTTTTATTTGAAGATGGCTTGTTCTTTGAGATACGAGAATACCTCTAATGTTGCACCTATACCTCAAAGTAGCATGAGTTGAGTGGTTTTCCTTGTTGTAGAATAATGTGCAACTATGCAAGGGGTTTCGGCACGTGCCACCGTTTTCTCGTCTTCATTTAGTTATGAGAAAAATCAGGAATAACTTTTTTCATGATATAAATGAAAAAAAAACCATGTGTGTTACCTAATTTATTATACTTTGATTACTAATGCAGCAAAAGCGTCATGATGTTTTTTCTAACGCTTTATTAATCGGTTGTTTTTTTTTTCTTCCGAAAAATATTACGTTCACTTTTATCTCCAGGCTATCAGTATCAAGCATTTTTATTACAAAAAACCATAAATCAACCGGACCTCAGTTATCTAAAAAATATATCTTACGATATCGGGAACAAAAGGGAGAATATTCCCGTAGCAAATTCAGTTTCGAAGATAAACCAGCCAGTGTTTTGGAGTGTTTCACCACTATCAAGTATTTATTTAGTTCTAGTGGTTCCTATCGCGACTTCGCCCGCAAGAGTTGGATTTTCCATATAAACTTATATCCCCGTTTTCACCGCCTTATTATTTTTATATCGCGACAAAATGTAGCCTATGTCCTTTCCAGGGTCTCAAACTGTCTCCATTCTAAATTTCATCTCAATCGGTGCAGTGGTTTAAGCGTCAAGAGAGGTAACAGACAGACAGACAGACACTCTTTCGCATTTATAATATTAGTATAGATGGTATCTTAGGCTGTATAATAATAATAATAATAAAAATCTTTATTTTCTCTCCACAATCTAAATGACAAAAGTTTTTAGTTAATTATAATAATATGTTTACAAATAACGTAAGTTTGGGAAAGACTGGCGTCTGAACTAGGCGTTTAACCTGTATTACAGAGCACCAGCACTCTCCTCTCTCGGTGCTACTCAGAGTACATATAATTCCAAAATATTAAAACTAGTCACGTGACACAAAAAAGTAAAAGAGAGATAGACTAATAATATAAACAAAAATCTAAAATGTGTCTCTGTGTGTGTGTGTGTGTGTGTGTGTGTGTGTGTTTGTGTGTGTGTGTGTGTGTGTGTGTACGTGTGTACGTGTGTAATTACCTAAGAGGAATAACAAGATTTTCCGTATCGGAGTAGGTCAGATTTTGTAAATAGGTTACTCATGCAGTCATGGTCTATTCGTAACGTTACCAATTTTAATTTTTTACATGCTGCACCTTTTTTTTTTTTTTTTTTTTTTTTTTGCGTCAGGAAAATGCGGTGCATACCCCCCCCGCCAGCGGGGATGGTGGAGGGGGTTATGTGGGGCTCCAACCCACTAAAAACCTGACGGTGTCCTCCGGTGCTGTTGTCGGTGCGAGTGCATGGGTTTCAGCCAACGCTATGCCACCACGCACTCGCTCCCAGCTGCGGCCCACGAAGTTGACAGGGCCCCGCCCGGCTTCGAGGAGGGGAGAGCAGCCCCCTCCTCGGTACAAGCAACGACGCGCGGGAACACACACGCGCCGCTGCGACCCCGTGTGGGCGTATCGGTACCCCCGCACCGAGTACACCCGGGGTCCTTCAGGGAGGCGGCAGGAGGAGAGCAAAGCGTCCCCTCCAGCGGCCTGTGCGTCGGCGGCGGATCATCGGGGCGTCAGCCGAAGCCTCTCGCACCCTCTCCGCCTCCTCCTTCTGCAGGAGCACGCTCTCGCAGAAGGTTTGCACGGCCGCAAACGCCTCCCTGGATCCGGCCATCCTCGCCACGATGGCAGCGAGTGACAAATCACCTCCGACTACCGCGATGAGGTCCTCGCGCTCCCTCGCCCAGGCCGGGCACGACTCGAGGGTGTGTTGCGCGGTATAATTGAACTATACAAACCAACCAAGTGCGAGTCGGACTCGCGCACGAAGGTACGTACCATTATCTATATAACATTAGATACTATATTATAACCGTTCAATTTAGTTTTAGAAACAGCAAAAACACGTTTGTATGTATGGGTATGGGAACTTCACTTTAATATTGATTTATTATGTTTTTAGTATTTTTTATTATAACGGCAACAGATATACATCATTTGTAAAAATTTTAACTGTCTAGCAATCACGGTTCATGAGATACAGCATGGTGACAGGCTGACTGACAGACGGACAGCGGAGTCGGAGCGGATAGTTATAGGGTCCTGTTTTTACCCTTTTACTTAAAGGGTAACCCTAAAAATAAAAAAATAAAAACTGTTGAACTCCGTACAATAAAACAAAACTTTAAGCTTTTTGCTTATGATTACATGATATTGGTGTTGCAACAGAGCGTAATTTTGACGGTAATCTTAACTTAACCGATAACTTTTGCAAAACCAGTAATTTTAGTGGAACCGTTCCGTTACGTATCAAATATTATTTTGTTATCGACAGCGCCTGTCAAAATAAACAAAATAATATTAATCTGTAATTTCTCTTCCTCCTCCAATTCAATTTTTTTCCTAACAAGTTCCCAAGAATTACCTAGATACGTCTTTCTCTCAACAACGTCATTGGCATGCAGGCTAATCGCGCAAATACACGCAAAAAGTACTCTAGAGTACTCCGCCGTCTTGTTCTGATTCCTAATGAGGGTACGGGATAGACGAGCTCCTGCGGTAATCCGTTAATTGTTTAGCAGAGGCTTGACTGCAGATGAGAGGCTCATCTTATAAAGGCTGAAATTTTAATGGTTGTTTTCCCGCACTAAAATGAGTGCAATTTATGCTGTATTGCTTAGTGCGTAGAGCTTCTTTGGCTTTAAACATTGATTTCGTGCGGCAAGCAGTACCCAAGTGCGTGAATTCTCGTAAAAGAAACTATCTTTTCTCACGTTTTCAAGTTGATGATTATTTTTTTGATTACTTTGAGAGCAAAAATACTTTTAGTTTAAAAAAAACTCGCATGATTCGATAGTACTACTAAAGGTAAATCGTTCTGCTGCGGGAAAACAACCACTAAAATTTCAGCGTGTATATGGCGTGGTATGTTCATAGCAGGTTAATTACTAGTTATGGGTTTGTTTGCCCGTCTCCTTTACAAACCTGTCATACCCCATAAGACCTGCGGGCAGGTCGAAAACAATGATTTTTCTATTGTATATTGAAACATGATACATGAAGGTTTAAGGGCACTTTATAAAATTTTAGGGTTCTGTACTCGTAGTCCAACAAAGAAATCTTATAGTTTCGCCATGACCATCTGTATAATGCATTAAAAAAGAGATAGATTCGTCATTAGCGTACGGAAATTGCTCGCTTCAAATTGAGCAATTTGCACAATTTTGCATTCAAACGTACACATTATATGATATTTAACGTAAACGAACGTGTGCTCGGCGCATCAAATTCGAATCACCGCACAGTAGGCGATCAGTCATGTCTACCTCTTTTTATAATACATTGTCATTCAAATGTAAACCTTACGACTTACCGACTCTACAATGCCTAAAAATATTCTTCTGAAACTCCGTGATGTAGTAACCTAAACATTAATTTCAAGTTAACTAATTTCATAAACAGATTTTGGAAAACTGTACAGAACAAGTATCTACATACGGTCGCACGTCAGACTACCACACTTCGACGTTGATACCGCCTCTATTTCCTACGTAATAAGAGCTGTTTCCGTAGTCCACATGGGTAACCTAGCGTGCTGCTGACTGTACAAATTACCAAGTCGAGCCCTCGGGCTTGCCGCCTGACCTTGGCCCTGCGAAATCTTTGTGCCAGCTCCCATTACCGACGAAATGGCAACGTAATCAGCCAACCCATTTTCAAACAGTTGACTACATACTTTTCAAAGACTTTGATAAATTCATTTTCGTAATGCGTTACCTGCGTTGCGACGCATGCGCATGTAAAGTCGGTTTTAAACCAAATCAACTGGTCGGTTTAAAACCATATTTTTGTTTGTTCGGTTGGTTTACAACTATAGCCGCGACCAATGGTGTGCCCACCATGACGATCGATTTGTTCAAAACGACACTATTGTAGTTCAGAACCATAAGGTTCTTAATTCAAATATTGATAAATTCATATTAATATTATGAATGAGAAAGTGTGCCTGTCTGTTACCTTGACGTCTAAACTGCTGGACCGATTCACATGAAATTTTGTACGGAGATAGTTTTGTTTAACTTTACCTCCTCCCTCTTCAAACTCTTGTTAAAAAACAAGATAAAACAAAAATAATCTTGTTAAATATCAAGACTGTCTGCTCTATTCACGTTCCATCTCAGCGGTAATTAATTAAAAATAACAAAAGCCAAAGCGGTTTGTTTGTGTTGCTGTGTTTCGTGCCCCTACGCGAGTGACGTAAGCGAATAAGTTATTTACCCTCACAAAAATCTTGGGCCCGTATCACAACGCTCAATAACGAGAACGCCTTTATCTTAGCGTATTGTGTTGAATTGTGGATTTGTAGAAGCTTCTGTTGAGTCGCTGTTGCTTAGGCTCTTTACACACTTGGAGATTTTGCAGCGATTCAATTGCCATACAGTAGTTGGCCATCTTTAGACTGACCGCCTAACTGAGTCCTCGCTTGCGGGGTACAGTACAGGGCGGCGGGGGTAGACGAGAACGAGGACCATGAGAGGTGCGGGCAATGAATTTCGAATGTAAAAATTGCGGGTTGTCATATGGTTGTATCTCTGTTTTCATGTACCAAATAACTAATAAATAAACAAAATAACGCTGCAGAAAGTCGAAATGTTTAAGTCTTTGCATTTTGATTAGGGTCTACATTTGAAACCGCACTAGGTGAATGTTGAAAAAGTCATAGAGAGCCGTGGTGTTGTTCAGGAACATGTCTTGGTCACTGTAATGGAAAAAGTAACGATAGGTTTACTATTGCAATTTCGCAACAAAAGAGTTGTGTTTACAGCAAGAGATATTCATGATTGCTGGGAATCCATAAACGTTGAAATCCTATAAAAAAATCAAAAACAAATGGATGATTCTTCTGGCCTTTCAAAATAGTTTTTAGGATACACAACGGCACATTTACCCATTTTGTATTGTAGAATGTTTCTTATCTAGAGCTGACACCACACTGACAAGTCGTCACTATTAGGCAAGGCTCAAAATCCCGCTTAGTTCCCAAGGGGGCAAAACGAACAAAAAACAAAAAAAAATTAGCCGTCATTGCACGACCAGTTCATCCAAGAATAAAATATATCAAACTAGTAGAGCTACAAAGTAATTTTTCTCTAGATATTTCTTTTTTCCCGCCTCCAAATCATTCATTTCCCGCCAAAGAACCAAATTGGAATCGTTTTGCCACACAATATTGTGGGAAGTCAATCATAAATCATATTAATCTTATTCCCAACACAAGTGAATGTTACTACGAAGAAAAACCGCATAATAGAACTAGGATCGTTGTGGGAAGTTGCCTCCTCTGGGTTGTTTAGATATATCCATATAAACCACTATTAGCTTATTCGTCAGTGGGCCCCTTGGGAAGGTGAGAGCACAGTTAACAAACGGTAGCGTTTTTCAAAAATACAGTTAAGCATTTTCTTCCAAATGGAAATTTTATAGTTAGTTCTAGGTACTTACTTGATCCACGCCGATTATTTGCCCGACAAAATATTTAGTTTTTTTCAAAAACCGTCAACTACTGTGATTTCTTATTATTTACCTTAGACAATTGTCTAAGTTATTTACCGACCAATTAAAGCATGTAATGTACCTATACGAAAAACTCCCTAGTTTTTCGAACACCTGCCTTTAGAAGCTTGTGTTTATTCAGCGGATTTTTGAGGATATTATATTTCAAGAACCAAGAACCAAAATAAAATATCAAACTGTTGACAAAATACTACCATAACCATATATTTATTTAAGAATGTGTAATCGGGGCGATATAGACGTAACTAATGTCACGTCAAACTAGATTGGTGATGATGACTGGCAATGATTTAGACCGTGGCGGGTTAGATTAGGGCGAAATAAATTAAATTGATCTTCTGGCATCGATGACGTTCATTTGAAAGATTGTCGTGATCGTAGCCTCAAATTCTAGAAAGATCAAAGGATTTACCTATTTAAAACGCAGCAACATATCAACAAGGTAGCACCCTTACCCCGTCTGCGATAAGCCGTGACCTCGCTCTCTCTTTGATTTACCGGCGACTCTGCAAACAGCTTGTATGCCCGTCGCTAGAAAAATGTGGCTTCACGAGTTTTGCGGCACAGGTATTGAAGCTGTGTTTGCAGCTGCAGTGTATGTAATCATAGCGTTTGGCAGGTGGAAGTACTACCAAACTACGCCAACAACTTTATACAACTGTCAAACTACTTTCGACGACTAATACAACGAAAGTGCCTATGGAAATTAAAAAGCAACGGTGTTACAATAAACTTAGGCAATTAATCTAAATTCTAACTACATTAAATACCAAACTTAAATTCAATAAGAAAGTACACACAATTACTAAATTAGTAGTTTACACACATGCCAACTTGGGCACAGACACACACACACTCACTCACATTCACACACACACACACACACACACACACCGACACACGCACACACGCACACACGCACACACACACACACACTCAAACACACACTATCACATGCGCTATCGAGGATTGTTTTGTTTTGTTTATCCTGTATTTTCATTTTTTGTATTCCCTACAACTGATAAGATTTCTTTTTATTACACATTTGTTCGTACTCGCTAAATAAGAATTAATAACTGTTTAAAGTCTCCATATGATCGATGTCAATATACTTAGTGGTCCGAGGTTTTGGGAGCCTGATGACCTGTAATACAGGTATTTTATACCTAGCATAGGCATCAGACTCACACAAATACTGACTAACCCAGCTAATTTTAGTAATGCCATTGTATGTATGTTGTCTTATCTGTGTGAGTAAATAAAGTTATTATTATTATTATTGTCACAATACTGCTTTTTAATCACCTTTGGTAATTTCGTTGTATTCGTCGTCGTAAGTCGTTTGATAGTTGTCTAGTTGGCTTGGTCAAGTAATAATGTGTGCTGGCAAAGAAACGGTGTTTTAAGGTTTTGCTGGCAGTTATTTAGCCTAAGGGATTGCCAGCATTTCTATGCATTCATATATAGCGAGATAGTCTGATTTACCATATTTACCAGGCGATAGACCAGGAGAGGAAGATAATGTATATATCAATTTTGGGGAAGCTTCCTTTTAAAGTTCGGTAAAACTACAGAAAAACAATCACTGGCAAATCCACTTTGTATTCGACAACCACAGGGAATCATTTCCGTTTTTAAACTCCTTTTATCTTCTCTTCTTATTTTTTTTTATCTGTTCCTACTGCCAACTTTCTGTCATGACATAAAACTGTTTATTGTATATTTTGTGAATCAATTTATTTATACACGTTTTATATAAATATTTTATTATACAAACAATATTATACAAAGAAATGGAGATCGAAGAAGACGCAGTTTCCCTGATTAACACAATCCCTGAGGTTGAGGATTCCTGTTTCTGTGTGAATGTTAAGAGTGGGACGAAACTAATAGCTATACTGGGGATCGTAAGTTAAATCTGCTTGTTTCGTTTCATTTGTAATTAGCTTCGAGATGGTTCGAGCAAATATATTATCCGCATTGCTCGCTTGAGACTGAAGTGATTTCTCTTGTAGCTCAACCACTGATAGTGATGTGGTAATATCACGCCCAAGGAAAACTTGTAGGTTTTTTTTTTCCAAAACTTTGACTTTCGAATAAATGTTTGAAGAATTTTTCACGGATAGTATTTGCATAATTATTATGTAGGTGCCTCTTGAAGTCAGTCGGTCTCAAGTTTTTTTCGGTTGTCTGACTCTTGTCTTCGGGTCAGACTATATAGTTTAGTCAGTAGATACTATTTAACTATTAAAAAGAACCATTTAAGTAGTTTTGTAAAAACTTAAAAATAAAACGAATTATCAATTTAATAACGAATAAAATTAAAGGTTTATAGTAGTTAGCTTATTTGTACCAGATACACACACCTCTTGACTAGATAAAAATAAGTTACAAAATGAAGGATTTTCAAAAACTCCAAGGGTAACATGATGGCTATAAAAATAAAACTAATTTTGCACAGGCATACAGACAAGCATGCACAATCTAGAACTGAACGTCTCTGAGAATTCCTGTATACCTTGTTAGACTCCGTTTAAAAATATTGTGTATTTTTCAAAGGAAAGTTCCACTCAGTTTAATCTCTTTGAACTTTAAAGTTAGTGCAGAGCTGTTCTTAATGTTTTAGCGACGGACTATTCTTAAGTGCGGGCAAGTTTGATAAAATATTATTCCAACGCTTTCAATGGCAAAACTCCGAGCTATCATAATAAAAAAGAACTGCAAAAGATTTCGATTTTAAAAGTTGTTTATTAAAATTTATATTTTTTCTAAAATCTTTTCAACGTCATGATTTGTATGAATGGTTCTATTATCTTTGAACATCTTTGAAAGCAAAACAAGGGGGTGATTCATCATAATTCAGAGTAATTGCCCTTAAAGTTTGTATATGAATTAGCAATTTATCCATGAATGTCATCAGTATTATGAGAACAAAGCTGAAAACATACTTTATGATGACAGGTTATGATTAGGTGTTTAACATTACCGAATTAAAGTTATTTAACTTGGCAATTAACTACGTCTTTTGTACTCTAATCGCATAGCCATAATATATAAATTATTACTTTGGAGAACATGTTTCCAGACACAATAGAAAATCAATTGTTACGAGACCGCCAGCGGTCATCCGATCCTCAAGGCAATAAACCGATATATTAAAAATATACACTTATACCAATTTATGCTAATATTCATATTTAATAATGCTAATTTAAGTTAATAAACATATTCACAAATTTTCATTACGCTACCTTTCGTGTTTGACTTTTGCAAAAAGGTTTTTAAAACAGTTAAAAGTACTACAAAAATTCTCGTACACGCTGCAATTCAGACTACTCCACTTAGACCTTTAAATCAGCTCTATTTGCTATAAAATAAAAGTTGTTTTCGTATTTCAAATGGGTAACCTGAAGTGCTGCCGACTGTACGTAAATATATTTTAAATTCTTTCAGCTCATTGCTCTATCATGTGCAGCCCTGGTCCTGGTCCGAGGAAGAAAACATTTGACAACAGTGGAATCTTTACTTATACTATTCTTGATACTGTTCGTGGCAATCACTGTTATTTTTGTTATTATATCTGTGATGCTACTTCTAGCAGCCGTTGATGTGAGTAAGTGTTATTATAAAGTTTTTCGCCTGCTCGCGTCTAGTTTTGCTAGCCCTCAATGGGGTTTGTTACAAAACCATTACTTCTGAGTTCACACGCCCTGCTTTATCAGAAGAAATCTGCATTCTTGATTGTAGCCATCCCTGACATAGAGAGTGTAGCTATATTTCATCCATTATAGCATGATGGCATAGATAATATATTATAATAATAAATTGTTTTAACAAAGACACCAATTACCTAGCCCCAAAATAAGCGTGAGCTTGTCCTATGGCGACAAGGATAACAAATGTTCGTGCTCATCACATTAATATTTGACCTTTGCGGGATTAGAACCCGCAACCTTTGGTTTTGTCATCCAGAGCGCGAACCAATACACCAAACGGTCGTCTGGCCAGACCTTCACCAGACGGCAATATCTAAATCACAGTTCTTCCGCTAGGGAACTCCAAGACACAGGCTTGCCGCTTAGTTTGGTGGTGTGATATTAACAATACATTCATTTTATTTCAGGAAAACTCCGTACTAATGTCACACTACATGTGGTTAGCAATAGTATACTTGAGTGTCCAGCTCGTGTTAGCTGTTGTCATACCTATACTTTTGGTAATAGGTGGAAATTACAATGTCGGTGCTGCATTAGTGTGGATGTCAATTGTCGTCGTAGTGTCTCTTGGTTAGTATTTTGAATTAGCTATATTCTGTCTGTTACTTTTTGATCTCTACCGATTTTGTATACAGAGATAAGTGAGAATTTGACTATGGGTGAAGGCAAACAATTTTTCATTGGCAAGGCTGAAGTGAGTCAAGTCTATACATCAAAATATTTGTAAGATAAATTAAAGTTTGTAAAGCTATATTACTTTATACGCAGTCTTCGTTTTAAGGATTTTTAATCTTGTAATTTGTACAAATGCTTGAAAGGAATGATCAAAGCACGTCTCTACTTGTTTTTTTTAATTTAAATATTGCGAGGGATTTGAATATATTTTGTCGTATTTGTTTCAGGGTGGACGCATTTCATATCTATGGTCGGCACGTACAGAATGAGTTTGCTTTGAGGGAAAGCTAATAAAAATCCATTTCAAATTCTTACGTTTTGTTTATTACATTTCTGCGCTGACTAAAACCTATTACGTAATTGTTAATCAATTCAAATGCTGTAGAAAAAAATATATGGCTTAGAATTGCTTAGAATAATGTTTTTGACATTTTTTACATCACGATTATTATGGTCACAACAAAGCTCTACCAAAAAAACACATTTCTTGAAACCCATTTAATCCGGATAATTTTACCGATAACTATCAACGAAAACTATTTAACGATGAATAGGAAAGGTATATATTTACGGTCAAAATGACAATTACCTAAGTGAGGCTTAGTAGCTTACGTGGCTTCATTATGCCGGGACTACACTGACGTCCAACGTTAACTAGGATATGCGTTAAATAAATAAAGAAATTGTTTCAATAATCAATCCAAATGCCAAACTTAGCGAGAGTTCGTGCTATGGTGACTAGGATAACGGATAGACATCTTATACATATAGGAACGTTAATAAGCATTAATGACTTAGGTACAAATGCTCGTGGCACCGTGCTCAGCACACAAACATTTGCCCTTGCGGGAATTGAATCCGCAACTGCTGGTTTTGTAGTCCGGAGCAAAATAGTTAAAGGCAAACTTAGTCGCTACTTACTGCAGCTTAACTAATAAATAAATAATAAATAGTTTCAATGAATTGTTTCAACAAACACACCAATTACCAAGCCCCAAACTAAGCGTGAGCTTGTGCTATGGTGACTAGAATAACGGATAGAAATACTTAAATACATATAAACATCCATGACTTAGGTACAAATGCTCGTGCTCATTACACAAACATTTGCCCCTTGCGGGATTCGAACCCGCAACCGCCTGGTTTAGAAGTCCGGTGCGCGAACGACTACACCAAGACGCTACCAATGTAAAAGTCGTTCAAATTATAAATGGGTTTCGAAGAATACCAGTAGTCTTGATGTGTTTTTTTGCCGTCCCTGACATACACTGATCGGATCGGAGACCCATATGGTACCAAAATATTAGTTTTAAGCACTGAGCCTGCTTGTTCTGTAGTTTTTGGTACTCTTTTTTTTTTCTTTATTTCTTTCTAATCATACTTTATTCATCAACGGCATTTCTTATTAGTGTGCCCCCAGCATCACAGACCAAATAAAACACTTTATTTCGCCCTGTAAAGAATTCCTGGAATCCAAATTCCTCCTATCAATGGGCCAATAAACGTGACCTGTCTAATACTGTGGTCGGGATTAACTGAGGGCGGTTTTTTTGGAATCTTCCGAGAAATCTGTTTAGCCTTGAGTTCACCAACACATGTTTATTTTATAATCAGCCGGATTACAATAGCAGTTTGAATGGATAATAATAATAATAAATAATAATAAAAATCGTTTATTTCTTTAACATTTAAAAGTTAAAAATCTGAGGCTGGAGCCTACCTAGTAGGTACAAATGGCACCTGTGGCAGGAGACCCCGCTCTTCTTGTACAAGGTGAATTTAAATTTATTAATGGGGTAAGTGAGTAACTATACTGAACCAACACAATCTTCTGTAAGCTACAAATCTTATTTATATAGTAAGTCACACTCTGTTTAGTAGTGTGTGTGTGTGTGTGTGCGTGTATGTGTGTGTATTAGCAGTATGGATACAGTAAACTATCCCTAAAATATTATGCCATCCCATATGATGTGTCCTTGTCAGGACTACATAACCCCAAAAAAAGCATATTAATGCTTCGTTTACGAAATATTAAACTTTACAGTGCAACTTTTGGGTCCAGTAGGGCGTCTTCCCCTCTAAAAGCTTAACTGCGTGCTTGAAAAATCTGAAAAAAATCATGACGATAGTGCATTTCATGAACTTTAAAGAAAAGTTATAGCGGTTAAGATAACTTTATTATATTTGTTTCTTACGTTTACGCGAATTGTTAAACTCATTAAAACACAATTTTACGGATTACTTCGCGATTTATTTACATTTTATTTTAAACCTGACGTTTCGAACACTTTACAGCGATCGTGGTCACAGGGAGACTAAGGTATTATTTGTCATTACAAAGTTTTGAAAAATTTTAACTACAGTCACTCAATAATATTAATTTACGTTCCTATTTACGCAGAAAGAGCTAACCGTGTCTTGAGATCTTGCAGTGCTAGGTGTTGCTTTGGGTTTTGCTAGAATAGGATCCCATGCCGGTGGAACTTTCCAACCATCTTCTCTATTGAAATTTGGATGTTTTCTAATTTCAATGGCTTCATGTAGCATTCGAGGAATAAAACGCCGTTCTTTTGCAAGTATTTTAGGTTGGTCAAAACGAATGAAGTGGTTGGGTTTGTCTAAGGCATGTTCACACACTGCAGATTTCATGTTCCGTCTATGTTTTACGTCAGCTATGTGTTCTTTTATTCACACGCCTATACTTCGCTTTGTTTGCCCGATGTAGGAGAGGCCACAGTCACACTCCAGCTTGTACACCCCTGCATCTTGAAGAGGTATGTTGCACTTGACAGGTGGTAGGAATTGGTTAATCTTCTTTTGCGGCTTGAAGTAAGTTTTGATTGAAGCACGCTTCAAGATATTCCCAATCTTGTCAGTGACTCCCTTCATGTATGGTAGTACTGCAGGTTGGCGTTCAACTGTCATAGGCTTGGCACGGGGTCTGCAACGACGTGGTACTGGAAGCTGGTTGTCCCGTAGTACCTTCCTTACATGCTGAAGCTCAGCAGCCAGGTGTTGGTCGTCACAGATGCCCCTCGCTCTCTGAAACAAAGTTTTGCCCACGGTAGCTAACTGTGAAGGATGATGGTGAGATGCACCCTTGAGATATTTATCGGTATGGGTGGCTTTTCTAAAGACTGTGTGGCTAAGGGTATGATCCGAATTCCTAGTTAGTAAAATATCTAAGAGAGCTACTATAAGCTACAAAAATTTTCAAGTAACAGTATTGCCATTTTTAAGATATTCATATTTAATTGTTGTATAGCTAGTTCTACAATTGATAACTTTTAAAAGTCTGTTTCTATTTTAATGCTGCTTTTGAATATTAAAAACACCAAAATCAATATTAACTTTTTACTTTAAATGTTACTAAGGCTCCCAAAAATAATAAAAGTTAAAAAACAAAATTTCTAAAATGGTAACTCTTTTGCTTTACATTTTTTTGGAATATAGTAGACTGTAACTACCTAAAGGATTATACTTTAATAACGAAACACCTTGTATAGGTACCTACTTAGTACCTATCTACCTATAAAAGGTTTTTGTTGAGTTTGGACCTGAGGAAGGTCCTACCTACTATAATATATAGGTACCTGCCTATATATAATAGTAGGTAGGACCTTCCTCAGGTCCAAGCTCAACAAAAAACTTTTATCTTGCAAATGTGCTACTCAACCAAATACAGACCAAGGGGAATTTATTTAGGAAACTTGTGGAGATCCGATGGTCTCCCGCGGGAAATGAGTAAGTCCAAACAACCATTCAAATAGCCAACCCAAAGTTACCCGTTACTTCCGCTATTATTAAGTATTTCGTTGCGTTTCGTTTTACTATCGAAAATCAACCTTAATCTGATCACGCTGTTTTAAACTTTTATTATAGTCCTTAATATATTATCAATAATAAAGAGGCACATACATATTGTTAGTTTGTGAGTATCTTTGAAGGAAGTAATGTCTGGAACTGCTGAACCAATTTTAAAAATTCTTTAACCAACTTAAAGCTAGCTTACCTTTACGGCTTACTTTCAATCGTTCTATGTAGGTTTCGTTTTTGGCAAACATTGTAAACAATCCTGACATACTTAGGAATTAACGAAATTATTTCTTTTAAAAATAGGATAGATAAAAACCGGCCAAGTGCGAGTCGGACTCGAGCACGAAGAGTTTCGTACCATTAACTTACAACATTAGACAGTATAGGCAAAAAACACTTTTTTAGTTTCTATTGTTCTTTTGGAAAAAAGTATATATATTGTTATTATTTAAAATTTCAAAAGTATTCATCACGGGATATCCGAAACAATTTTAAATAAGAGTTTCCGCCCGTTTCTTTACGTGAGTGATTTGAAGTTTATAGGTCCAAGACTTTAGAAATTAAAGGATGGGACACCGTTTAACGACTTTGGCGGGCTATATCACGCAAATGGTAAAGTTGATAAAAAAGTGTTGCATGAAAACCCTATCATCGTGGGGTATCGTTGAAAAGGACTAAATCATAGTCCTTTGCACTCAAAAAAATATTTCACCCCCCCCCCTTTACATGTTACCCTTGAGAGGTACCCTTAAAAGAGGTAATTTTAATTTTTCGTATTTTTAAAAATGAGATTTATATGTGAAGTATCCTCGAACCAAGTAACATGCAAATCAGTCCATAAACGTAGAAGATATTCTGCTGTGACAGACTAGGACAGACTGAACGATCTTATAAGGGTTCCTTGTCGGACTACGGAACCCTAAAAAATAACCACCTACATGGTAATTTATCATTTCATACATACATCTTTTTAAAGTCAAGAAAATATTGTTGACTATGTTTGTCTCTTGATCTTGATATCAGGTTCCCATTTAATAATTAAATGCAAGTATCAGAACTACAGTCTAGAAACTTCTCACTAAATTAAAACATTCCATTTAACTAAATTACACGTACATTCAGGTAAGATCCCCGGAGTTTCAAGATAACATGAGAGAGTTATTACCGTGTAATGTAAGTGCTTACTATGAAACCAGTCTGTATAAATGAAGAATTAGATAATTACTGAAATGAGTCGAATTCGTATCAGTTCCGTGTGTGATAATGATCTAATAATGGCTATTATCATATAAACTCAGTACACAGGGTGTAAAATAAACATAGGTCATAGTAAATGTATAGGGCAAAATGTTTTAAAAAATAAATATCGGTATCGTTAAGTAATTTCTGCTCGGAAAAAAAAATATAATTTCTGCTCGGATAAAAAAATTATTTTAGGGTTCCGTAGCCGAATGGCAAAAAACGGAATAGTTCTCTTCTCCCTTATAGTTTTGTCAAGTCTGTCTGTCTGTCCGTCCGTCCGTATGTCACAGACACTTTATTCTGAAACTATTAGCATTACACAGTTAAAACTTGGTAAGTAGATGTACAATGTTAACCGCTTTACGATTCCCATAAAAAAATGCTATTTAAGGGGGGTGCTCCCATACATGAAACCCCCCCCCATCCAACTTTTGAATTAAGCAAGTGTAAATTTTTAAAAAAACATGGTGTTAATCGTTCAAATTCTTTCAACGAAAATTAGTTTGAACGAGATCGAACTAACAGTTTTTGAGATTTAGCACATTTTCAACAACCGCAAACATAACTTTGTCCTTCTTACAAGCACTATGAAAATCAAAGTTATAATTTTGCTGTCAAAATATTGTGTTTTTTTGGCTAAGTGGAAGTAAGTGGATCCTAATTCAGTTAAAGTTGGCAAGGAACCAGCCTAGTGCGCGAGTCCGATTCGCACTTGGCCGGTTTTTAACGAATAGGGTTCGTCTTATTTTATTCATTTATTTAAAATGAGTTTGCTCTTGAAGTAGTACGTAGATTTTGTACTTATAAGGCTTTTATTGTAGTAATCTGTTAGGTGATAGATCTTCCTCCTAGACTCCCAGTCCTAGTGATCCACCTCGGGCAACGTCATCACAAACTCAAGTTTAAGATGACGGCTAAACGACCCTATCAGCGCAGCGGTGGTAAGCTCCGTTAGGTGCCTCCTGGTAGCTACCACCTTCTCACCGGAGCCCGGCGCCAAGCCTTGATGTGTCGGTGAGTGGGAGTGCCAGAATCTTTTTGGGTGAGCTCGCTCTACCGTCGATTCTGTCTACGCCACGTCTGCTTTAGTCTAGAATCAAGAGCAAACCTATTTCGAATAAAAAAATCCTAAGTATAGCCTGACCAGGTAGTGGATTATGTAACTTTGAATGAAATTATTTCAATCAAAGTTTCATTTATTAAGTTGGCCATTCACGGCCAGTTACACTAATTAGTCGGTCTGAGGTACGACCAAAATTTTACGTTTCCAATATCGGTAATAAAAATCTAGGCTATAGGCACTAAATTAACATAATTTTCGAAAAAACAAAACACCCGACTGCAAAAATTTTTATATTTTCAAATTGGACTTTTTACTGGCTTTCATTTGATCCCATATTGCTATGGTAAGGAAAAAATCAATCCCCCCTCCCCCTTTATTTCCATTTGCGGGCGACATTTTTAAAATTTATATAGCCTATGTCACTGTCACAATTTTGACAAATTCAACGACACATCAATAGGTCAAAAACTGTCCAGCCCAAACGGCTGTAAGGCGTGCCAAACAATTATACATACATACATACATACTCTCGAAAAACATAACCCTCCTTCCGCAGTCGGGTAAAAAGTAACCTGACGTTATTTTTTTTTCACAATTGCCCATATTTTACCGGTTCTTCTTAGAACCGGTAAAATCTTTTTGGGTCGTGGGTTGGGTAAAATGGGCGAGGTCTTCCTCGCCCATTTTACCCACTAAATTAAAAAAACTAAAAGTCCCCTTTGCGTGGGGAATTGCCCACGTTCTAGCAGCACTGAATAAATATCAGTTTTCAGATTATTTTTATGATGGTGAGTGGAATCATTTTTTGAACTGACCGTGAATGGCCAGTTTAAAAATCACATTTGACAACTTCAGAGTAACTGAAGTTGTCAAATGTGACATTTTCAAGCGATTTTAATCCTGAATTGTTAGCAGCAGAGTTACGTAATTGGCCCCCAGAAATATATGGGACCTCAATTAAGGGCGCTACGAATCCTCTTTATATGACAACACTTGATATAATCATACCAGCGTAGATTGGCAACTGAACATATAAAAATGTATTTTATATGTTTACATGAATGTTTCATTACTAAGTCTGATAACAGATGCTACGATACAAGAACAAGATAGAACACTTGCAAATTAAGTAGGTGCTTGTTAAAGTCACTGACTCTTTGTAATATGGCTTTGAAATTTAGTCTAAATTGGAAATATTTTTGCTAAACTACAGTCTGGTAGAAGTAAAATTGCCTAATGTTCTTTTAAATTATATTATTAAATAATATAATTTAAAAGAACATTAGGCAATTATCATTTGAAATACCTATTGAAAGGGATTTTTTTGAAATTTCTACGAACTATTTCAGTAAAATGTCTTTGCAGGGTTGAAACAAAGAAAAAAAAATCCTAAAACAAGTATAAATAATTACAATTTTCAAAATCGTTTTTACAATATTCTCCGTTGCCATCAGCAGCCAATTCTCACTTTTCGCACTATATGACGTACTAAAAATTGTGATATGACAACTAAATCGGTAATTCATTTAAAGAAATTAGGTTGATCACATAGATTTTCTTGTCGAAAATTACTCCAACACCATGTTAAACCACTTTTCTTTTACGACAGCAAATAGTTCTCGGCGTTTTTAATACATAGATAAAAATATCACATACTCGAAAATTAGGTCACGCTTCCCCTTTGACACTAATCATTATGACAATGAATGACATGACAATGACGATTTGTGGTTTCTGTTGTCAGTAAAAGAAATTAGTTCCAGTGGTTTTCCGCAACATGGCGAGGTCCCATATATTAGTCAGGATATAGTTAATGACTGACGTAAGACATAGACCACATGTCACTCTACCATTAATTTAGAGAGTTTTTCACTAAGGCTTAAATAATGCACTCCTAGCCTCTGAGGTTCGATTTAATTCAGACAAAACAGTCTCGTATACTCTTGTTACCAGCTTGCGTGCCTGTTTTGAAGCGATTAGACGTTCTACAAATAGTGATGGGCAGTGGACAAATACTCAAAGAGTAAATACTCGGATATTTATCCTAAATGGATAAATACTCGTTTTTATCCATTTTTATCGGATATTTACTCAAAATGGCTGATAAAAATAACTAATTGGGTCTGGGCCCTACTTTACCAAGCGCGACAGGTGCGATACCTGTCATTTAAGTTTTTAACCGATTTCAAAAAGAAAGGAAGTTCTATGTTCTACCATATGTCATTTTTTTCGTTTTGTTTTATCTACGTTCACAGAGTTCTTCGTTTGTTGTGGACTTATTTTCATAATTTATTGTTTTTTTTTTCATTTAAGAGCATACTTTTGAGGTTATCTCAGTGTCACCAAGTCAGGATCTAATGCTGAAACCCAGAGAAAATAAATGTTCGCGTTTGCTCCGTTTGCGCCTTGTTAAACATTCTAGTGTACTGAGACTGCCTGTTGATTTAGTTTTCAGCACGCTGGCTCCTATCCAAGAGGCCCCGGGTTCAAACCCCGGTTTGGGCCGATTTCTGGGTTTTACTGAAACAGCTCGAAGTCAGGAAATTGGTTATCCATCCCATCTCATCGAACTATGAGAGTGAAGGATCAGATAACTGACTGCACTTATGAATTGTGCACATACTTGTACACTATAATATCTCCAGCGCAGTTGGCTAATCTCTGTTGATTGGTTACCGTTTTTGAAATTCGGCTATATAGCAGAATATAATTATTATTTTTAGTTTTAGTGTACTAACAGGTTTGAAAGGTAGCAACTTTGACAAAAGACAAACCCTTATTAAAAAAACTAGATCTACATCACTCCTGAGCCACCAACTGTTTTGAGGGGTTATCGCGTATTGTCTCATACGTTGTTTTGATGCCTTCCAACCTCCTGAGTCAGTTGGCTATCTAAAAAGCTTCAGTACAATAGACCATATCCATAAAAATTATACAGAAGTTTGAGGAGTACAATATGCCTCTGTGCTGTCAGCGTTTGTGGATTATTAGTAGGCCTTTGATTCGATCGAAACGTGGGCGGTGCTACAGTCTCTTCCGTGGTGTCACATAGACAATAGGTATATAGAGGTGTTAGAGTATCTGTACAGCGATGCCACCACGTCGGTCCGTGAACAGAAGCAGAGCTCGATGGCCGTTCCACTGCGTAGAGGTATGAGACAGGGAGACGAATATCTTTGAAACTGTTTACGCCTTCAAGCTTCCGGAATGGATTTGGATCAACGTCAACGGCGAATACATTACATACCTCCGGCTTGCCACGCTGGAGGAGCTTGGAACTATGCTAGGAGACCTCAACTGAATCTCCCAACAAGTGGGTCTTACAATAAACATGGACAAGACGAAAGTAATGTCTAGCTCCAGAGTGGTACCCACTCCAGTATCTGTTGAGAAGTCAACTCTCAAAGTTGTTGACAAGTACGCGGTCCAACTAGGTAGTAGTTGGACCATTAGGTAGGTCCAACTTCGAGAAAAGAGGTCTGTCGACGAATCCGATTTGGCTGGCCAGTGTTTGGGAAACTACGCAAGAGCACCTTCTCGTCTCAAGTACCTCAGTGCCTTAAGACGAAAGTCTTTAATTAATGTGTGCTGCCAGTGATCACATACGGATCTGAAACATGACTTCTACTATGGGCCTCATAAAAAAGCTTAAGTTCATGCAATGGCGAGGGCTATGCTCGGTGTTTCTCTACGAGATCGAATCAGAAATGAGAAAATATGTAGAAGAACTAAGGTAAAGCACATAGCTCTGCGAATCAGTAAGCTCAAGTGGCAATGGACAGGGCACATAGCGCGAAGAACTGATAGCCGTTGGGGCAGAAAAGATCTAGATTGGAGATCCTTTGATCAAAGGCGCAGCGTAGAACGGACTTCCTACGGCAAGATATACAGACGACCTTGTAAAGATTGCAGGATCACAATGCAGGCCGCTTACAATCGGTCGTTGTGGAAAACCATGGGGTAGTCCTATGTTCAGCAATGAACGGCAGCATCAACATGATTCTCAGTCGAAACCGAAATCTTGGTCATTTAATAATTAAGATCGAATATTTTTGATTATAGCTAATTATATGGAACTAGCTGTTGCCCGCGACTTCGTCCGCGTGGACTCGATGATACAAAATATTTTATACTCTCATCGCGCCATCCAGCTATCATGATCTCTTAGACTACCATGTCGTATGGAGAAGAGAGGAATGAAAAATTGAAGTCAATAGCCACTCTTTTTGGATAGGTTAGGGCTCCTTCACACGGGATCCGTCATTAACGATTCGTCAAAATACAGGATAACGTCATGACGGATGGACGTTCACATTGCGTGAATCGTGTTTTTCCACGATTCGTCAAAATATCCGAATTGAATTAAGGTATAGTATGTAATATTAGATACGCGACCACTTATCATTGGGTATATGTAACTCAGTGAAAACACAACGATGGCGCATTTTAAAATACTACTAACGCCATCTATTGTCAACATTTAGAACTAAAAGTTATTTAGTTCGTCTTAATCGTTCCATTAGGTAAGTACTGATAGGTTCAAACTAATACATATACATCCTCCATCATCCCTTATTTTATTCCCATGGGGGTTGAATTTATCAAAATTATATTTAAGCGGACGTCTTCATCATAGTAGCTCCAATCTTTAATTTCAGTTCAATCAGTCGAAAATGTAAGAGAAGATTTATACAAATTTTCATCCCCTATTTTATCCCCTTAGGGGAGGAATTTATCAAAATCCTTTCTTAAGGGATGCCTACGTCATAGTAGCTTTATGCATGCAAAGTCTCAGCCCGATTGGATTAAAATTGACAAAGTTTCATACAAACTATCATCCCCTATTTTAACCCCGTGGGGGCAGAATTGATCAAAATCCTTTCTTATCTGATGCCTACGTCATAATATCTACCTGCATGCCAAATTTCAGCCCGATCCGTCCAGTGGTTTGGGCTGTGTCTTGATAGATTACTATGTAAGTCAGTCAGTCAGTTTGAGTTGTATTTATTATATATTATTTAGATTCAAAAACTTTTTAGCACTTGTTTTGGTTTAAACTACCAATTTACTATTATAAAAATCATAAATTTGCGTGTTATAGCAAAAAACATGTTCATAAAATATTTATCCGTCTTTTTGGATAAATAATCGAGTAAAAATGGATATTTATGAGTATTTATCCATTTTGAGTATTTATCCGGATAAAAACCTATCACTATCTACAAACTAACATACCCTTTGATAAACTACACTGAGGATATAGCACGCCATATAAATACGATGCCTTAACATATCACTTTCAACTGCTACTGAAAGCGATGTTATCATTTTCTGCTGTACAAACGAACAACGGACAACAATATTTTATAACGTCAAAAATGTTTTGTCCACCATAACGCGTGTGTGGCAGACTTCATTAAAGTGACATGGGCCTCAGTTTCTGTAAATCTACAAACGTAGTTTATCAAAGAACATATTACACAATTTGTCCGCGACATACTACCCCAGAAATTGCAATACAAGATCCTTCGCTCACTAAAGCCTGCGTAATCCACCGCCATTTATATAACACAGGTGTCGTGTTTGAAACAATTCTACACAATAATCACGCAGCCTCAGGAAATGTTCTATTTCGGTACATGCCTACTTCACGATATAGTTATTAAGGCGCTTTGCAGACGTAGCAACTTAAGTTTAGAAAAATGACAACTTCTTCTTGTTGTGTCGACACTGGCGTTATAGTTAAAATTAAAAGGACCAATAAATAAAGTTAGTTGAAGCAATCATCAACTTTTTTTAAAGTTACCAGTTGCTACAACTAGAGCATCTTCAATTGATGCAACTGACAACCTTCTTGAGGCATCATTCAACTTTTTGTAATTGTTCTAAAAATTCCAGTTGCAGCAACCACCAAATAGTCTTTACGGTGGCCGCAATTTTATGCCAATCTGCTTTGATAGGTGAGTCTACACAGTCTTGTTCAGTCTAAAATGGACACCAAAGAGGCAGCACTTGTTTTCATTATATTACGTCAACGACAAATTATTCGCAGCAATCGTCGGTTTTGGATTCATCAATTCTTGCAAGGACTAAATTTATTAACATAAATGAGCTGCAAAAACATAATGATAAGTTTTAACAATACTTTAGAATGTCTGGTAACCTGTTTATAGATTTACTGAAAGTATTAGTGATTTAAAACGACAGGATACAGTAATGTGTGATAGGTAGATAGAGAGTGAGTGATTGAAGGCTGTATGATTGGGATGAGTGTAGCAAATGAATTAAGAGGAGTGTGGTTGTTTTTTGTTCGGTCAAGATGGCGGGAGTCGTAAAAAAGATGTAAAGAAGTAAAGATGTTTTGATGAAGTAGAAGGGAATAAAAAAAGATTATAACGTATTCGACTTGCATTATTTCAAACCCCGGTTCCACAGTGATGTGAGGGAAACTTTTCGCCAGTTGCCGAAATCTGCAACTTTACCAAACTCGTTAGTTGCTAGTTGCTGCAATTAGAAACTAACTCCAAATTCCAGTAGCTGTTTGCGCAATTCCATTGGAATATATATGCACAGCCAGTTGTCAGTTGCCGGTTGCCGCAAACAAGGCGCATGAAATTGGTACGTCTGCAAAACGCCTTAGGAGCCGTACTACGAAGGGAATAATACCAGTGTTATGTTACAATTAAGCACTTTGTCGGTATTTCGGTTGTGAAAATAATGGCAGCGGTTGCGGTTAACTTACTACACAATGATTTCATACATTCGCAATTTAGGTACATTGAGTGATTCGCATTGGGAAGTCCATCGTTACATTAGTATTAATATTTATCGTTGATGAACGAGATAATTTAGATTACTTGTGATGTCAAAACCCGAGGTTAACATGTGGGCCAAGTTTCACCACCTTATTTTACCCGTAACTACAAAAATAACAGGTGTTTTGTCGTTTTTTATAATTAATCACAGTAAATAATAAATTGATTCAACGATCACACTAATTACCCAGCCCCAAATTAAGCGTGAGCTTATGCCATAGTGAATAGGATAACGGATAGACATACTTACGAGTATATACGTTTTATAAAAATTCATGACTTAGGTACCCAAATGCTCGTGTTCATCACACAAACATTTGTCTTTAGTCGGATTGAAACCTCCAACCGCTGGTTTTGAAGGCCGGGGCGCGAACCACTAGGTACACCAAGACGGTCGTTAATTAAAGTAAGAGGTGCAACCTAGCCTTAAATACAGGTAGATATAAAAGCACAAATTTGTTGAAGTGAAAGAAAACCTAATTGTCTGTTAAAGAATGCTTTAACAGACAATTAGGTTTTCTTCTATTTGATACAAGATGTAGGTAAACAGCGAGTACCTACTTACTTTATTATTCAAACTTCACGAGATTAAAATCCTCTTAAAAGGACACATAAGTGGCGTGTCCTTTACCCAATATCACAGCAGGAAAGCTTTATCCGAACAGTTACTTAGTTATAATATGAAGGTTTTATGTTATTCTTGTGTTACTCGCGACTTTGATCTCGCAAACACGACGTTTGTATGGAATACCATTGTCCTTTGTTATCGCGCCCTAGCTACTGAGGACTGTTACAAGCTGTCTGCGATATAATTCTTTGAACTAAATGACTACGACTAATATAAATTCCAAAATAACTCAAGCCGTAATTTTGAATAAAGAAAAAAAACTGTTCCCATCTTGAAGACTCTACTTAAGAATTTGACGCATCGATTTATTTGTATTTTTTTTGTATTGTACTATACTTAACTGAGGATGGGACATCTCCTTTGACATTATTGGGTGAAAGATCTTAAAGTATACCCGTGAAAACTTTTTTTTATTATAGTTATTAGCACAAAGCATCCTTTTGTTTAATTTTTTTACATCAATGCTCTTAAAGTTCGTGGAAGAAAATAATTTTCAAACTCCTTGGGAAACCCTTTCTGTCCTCGTCGTGCTCGTATATTAAGGAGGGAAGAAAAGTTATTTGATTTAATTCCAGCCTTTATCACTATAATAAAACGTGAACTTTATATGAAGGCTTGACATGGGCTAGGTAGTTTAGTTGCACGTGATTGGGTTAAAGAAATTGTTTTGCGTTGCTTATTGTGGTTTTTGGGAGCAAAAAGTCAAAGCAAATTTTATTCAGCCTAAAGATATGGCTATCTTATCCATATTTTAAGGCTGAATAAAAATATAATATATTCTATCCAAAAGGGAAGATACTTATTAAGCGCGTTATCAATTGTTTGTTATGTGCAGGCACATTATTTAGCGGCTAATCACTGATGGTTCTAATGTCAATATTATTAATATTAACTATCGGCTACAGACCGTCTCCACTGATGAAAATAGTCCCATTGGTAAATAATGTTAGGTAGAGTTAACACAAATCCTCTCGAAATAGACTCGACTCTAGTTTTTTAACAATGTTTTGAATTTACAAATTGTAACAATGCCATTGCTGAATTTATTTCTTTTCTCACACTTAATTAGTACCTAGATCAATTTTTAAATGTGTAGATTGGTAGGTGATTCTAAGGGTAGATGTAGACTAGGTAGGAGCTAGTAGATAGGGATGATTCTCCAGATTCCAAAAAAAAAGTGATTTCGGTGGTAAAGCGGCCAAACCCAACTAAGATGAGCTTCAACTACGCGGGGGATAACTAAACTAAACTAAAGTCGCGAAGTAATCCGTAAAATTGTGTTTTAATGAGTTCAACAATTCGCGTAAACGTAAGAAACAAATATAAACTAAAGTTATCAAATTTATTAAAACATTTATTTTTTTTATTAAAACATTTTCGTAAATGTCTTAAATTTTATTTTTTCAAATATGCGGATCCCGTAATATTTTTAATGATTTCCGGGAGGCGGGGCTAAGGCATAGGTGATAGTCCCGTGACAGGATATTATTGGCTAAACGCATCGTTGCAATTTTTCGGAACGATTACTGATTGGTTCGGCGCGCTTTGACTTTAGACTTAAAGGCGTCGCAGTCCACGTGGACTGCATTGTTTGGTCAATGATAAAGAGTGCAGAGGAGCCACTGAGTTAAAACTATTGGTAGAATGTATTTGCCGAGTTACTGCTGTTGTGAAATTGTATTATTATTTTTAGTTGTCGATCTAACTTATTATTTTTATTTCTTAATTATTATTTCTAAGTCTGAACGAATAAAATAACGGACCCAAAACAATAGCGTAGCAGATTTATTCAGGACGAAGTAACAAACGAAGTATCTGCCGCTAGATGGCGATATGCGCCATTAGTTCGCGGTAGTGTCCGATATCACCCGGTAGGTCAAGTAGTCGCAGTAATTTTGTCATATTGGTGGTGGTAACGGTAGAGCGAATGAATGAAATTCATTAAGGATGTTGATCAGTACTAAGTCATGCAGTACCAGAATTTCGAATAAAGCCCATCTACGACTTTAAACGCTTCATGATATCTCATAATCTCAAATATCGTCTTAAAGTTGTTTTATTGGGTAATGTAATCAATTCTTCACCAGTAATAACATCTTAGCGTTGCAACACACTGAGAAACCGAAACACCTAAAACGACTAATTTATTGTTTATTAAATTAATTCAATGATCATTGAGAGGATCACTGCACATTTTATGAAAGTTTCACATCTGTTTCCTACTTAATCTCGATTTATGAGTTTGTTTACACCTAACAGCTGATATTTAAGGTTGTCACCGATAAGTTTTTGTTAAAACTTTAGCATCAAATTACTTAGTAATTTATACTCGCACGAGTTTGTGGTTTTGCATAGGAACTAAACATTTACTACTCTACACGTCCTTTAAATTTTATTTCGCCTTTTTGATACACCCAGTATAAATTCACAAGTACGGGCCAACTCAGGAACCCGCTCAGTTTCTTCAATTTAAAAAATCGGTGAGACGGCAACCCGACGAATTAGCGTACGAAATTGACTGCTACTTTTTGAAATAAGATTTAAATAATAACCAAACATTTTTTTTGTTTACAATGTTTTGAAATCACAAAGTTACGTGTAGTAACGAAATATACAAAGTGAAAGTTGAAACTGAATAATTACTGAGCGCGTCAACAACCAACGCGAACTTTAGGAAAAGTACACATAGAAGTTAGATTTTCACTCAAATAGCCGGTAGTTCCTAATTGTTTGTACAAAACAAGTCTAAAAATAAATGCCTTCTCAAATTATGTTTAGAACAAACAACTCGGCGAAATGAAACGTACGCTTACAACCCGTTACGCGAATTACGCCTTGGAGCCGTCGTAAACAAGCTAACAACTCGATAACATCTCAACAACGACTCCAACTTCTTAACAGACTCACAAACTGCACAAAGCCATAATTAAAACCCTACTTAAACAATAGCCCATGTTTACTGTACGTACTCGTATCACTAGCCAACCCTAGCTCCCCTTTAATTTAAAACTTCGTATGAGGGACTTGCTCATGTCGGGGACCCCTGTCTCCGCTTGTCTAAACCGCTGCATGGATAATAGCCACATTTCAGAATTACAATTTTACACAACCCTATCCATTCCACCAAAAACATTGACCCCCCATTTCACGTTCCACTTTGTCTTCTAAACGCGAGCGGGCGAAAAGGAGAGGTCTTTGGGAATTGGGTATTTTATAATTTCAAAGGACCACGGGTCAGCTTTACTTATTGTCTTTATAGCCGAATTACGACAGTATTTAATTTCGGCGAATTAATGAAGTACGGTACAGTAACTTTATGAGGGCATAATGCTGTTAAATTATGACGAAAAATTGTTAGCCTAATTTAGATGAGGTTCAGCGGTGTAATTCTGTTGCCACGCCGATTTTGAACTCTTTATCAATTAACTGAGATATAATGAGTTGCCGGAGTTAATATCCGAAAAGCTACCTATTTGCTTTAAATTTTTTATTATACTTTGATGTGAAAAGGCAATGTTGATTTATTAGCAGTAATTATAAAAGATAATTAACTTTCTGATTACAACACAATAAAACATGCAGTGTAATGCAACAATGTGACTAGGATACGTAGGTCACTATATAAGATACGCAAAAAGTAAACAATACAAGTATACCACATAGGTACATACAATTTAATTTATATTTTCTTAAATACTTTCCGTTACTCGATCACCCCTGCAAGCAAGGTCTCAGATAAGCAGTCGGACTATAGATTAGGATATTCACCTTTCATCTGACACGTCAAGTGATAGTTAGTTGTCATCTAGGTACTGGTTATGATAAAAAGTTATATTATTCGCCAAATTACTTTTTAGAAAAATAGCCCCTAAATTAAACACAATTCTAGAAAACAAAGAAGGCTTGTTTCTCTTGTTTTTGGCTTGTTTCTCGCTCAGAGGCTAAGTATAGCTATCCAACGCGATGATCACGCAGCCAGCATTCTCGCTTCCTTGCCTCATGGATACGTTTACATCTTTGAATAATTAGATTTTAAAGTTTTGTAAAGTGTATATATATAATTAATTAATGTTTTATGTGATTCAATTATTAGTTTACCTAGATTAAATAGAAGTTATAGATTTAAAATCCCTAAATTTTTGTCGAAAGGGAAAATTGAAAATGTCCCGTGGCTTTTAGTTTAATGCATAAAAAAACTGTTATGTACTCTTGTAAATTATTCTTAATCTCTTTGTAACGTTAGACACAATCTAGAATTAAAGTAATATTTTTACCAGTTAAAAGACTCTATCGATTTTGGCCAGCAAGCGCCGCTAATAGAAAAAGGCAGATATGTCAAGATGAAATAAAATTTATTACGTTCTATGAGCCCCGGGGAAACTATTAGTTTGATTTCCACAAAGGAAAATGGTGTTCTTATCAGGCACTGGGCAGAAGGTAGGCGAAAACAGTCAGCGGAAATTTCAGAGATACAGTAAGTATAGTTAGTTTTCATGAAATAAAAATCCAAATAGGCAACTAACGGGACTTTTCTTGCGCAAATAATATTGATGGTACTTAATTATGTCCTCCGGCCAAGCCGCCAATCTCAACCGAGATTAGTCAAGCTGCGCGGAATATATTACACCCATAGGTACAGTGCAATACACAAGTGCACTCTCTGTTCCTTTACTCTCAAAGTGTAACCGGCAAAAACATGAATGGAGAAAGATCAGACGCTGGACCAGCGGCTTCCGAAGCACTACTATCACCACCAACTGCTTCTAAGATATTCTAAAATAGAAAACGCCAGAAACAATACATTAAAGTTAATTTGTAAAGCTTTGAAATTGGACGTCCATAACTCTAAAGCCACAGTTGGACAGTCGCTGCCACAGTTGTAAAATGTGATACATCACCACGATATACGTTTCAAGAACTCATTAGTACGCATACCTGGGGTTGGCACTTAAGCGAGAGTAAAATCATGGAACTATATATGCATATTATATATATTTTCGTAGGTACTCGTATTTATAACATTTTTTTCTACAAAATCATATAAAAACTCCTAAGATTAATTTTAACCGAAAGAATGAAAATATGTTAGCGAGAAAATGCAACTTCTCGAAAAGTTTATGATAAAATCCAGATTTTAAAGTAATCGAAAAGGGTTTTCAGAAAACAGAACAACAAAATAGGAAGGTAAATTTTTACCTTTGATCCAAATGGAAAAAGGCTTTGCCCTTCTTGAAGGTCAAACGGTACTGCTGACAGCTGGTTTGGTTTTACTAAAGAAATAAGTATATATCTGTGACCGAAGTATATAATGTTGTACCGCAACATTCTAATCGCCGAGTATCTAAATACTATAGGGGGAAACGTCTAGGGGATATTTTGGATATAATAATACTATGTTTTGTATATCCCTAGACAGTGTTGATGTGTATATAAATAATGTATGCTTGTTATATATATATATAATTAATCTTTTAATGACTGGAGAACCGTATTTGTCAACCCTACATCAGCAGAACTAGTTTTAATGTTACAAGCAATTGTATGTAATACATGTAGTAATGATAAATAGATATTCTAGCCTAGCAAGTTCAGTTTTGGGCCGTAATATTGTATAGCTACAATATTATGGCCCAAAACTGAACTTGCAAGTATCTTTGTATTTAAGCAGTATTCCAATAGATGAAGTGTTATTTCTGGTTTCTCAAATAAATCAGTACTAAATGTAAGCCATTTTGAATTAAAATCAGCATCACTGACTAGAGTTTGTATACCTAGGGGTATACTCCGTGTCTGATTTATTCTTCTCCAAATCAACAAACTTCTATTCTTTTCTATGAAGGATTGGAAGCATTTCATGTGCTCTGATATTTCTTGGTTAGGGGGATATTCTACAAAAAGAAAGATAATTATGTAAACTGTTCTTATAGCGGCGGTTTTGCAGTTAAAATGTAAAGTCTGATATACTTGTCGGCCGCACGTCAGACTATCCCACTTTGACCTTGAGACCGCCTTTATTCCCTACGTAATAAAAGCTGTTTTCTTAGTTCAAATGGGTTACCTAACGTGCTGCCGACCGTACATAAAACATCTTCGATATTTCGTAGTCTTTAACATAATATAGCATTAGCTCGTCAATGTAAAATAGTCTTTATCACAACGTGTTACAAGTTCAAACGTCTAGGATGCCGTAAAGTGATTAGTGTGGGAAAGTTCCCCCGAACTTTATTACCCCACGAACTCGATATTAATACACTCCAATTAAGTTGTGCAACTCCTTATCATAACATCTAAAATAGCTAGAATAGAATGAAAACGTTAAACACTTTGTTAAGCTGCCTTTTTGGTATGTTATTAAACGTAAGGGGAGTGTGAACCTACGTTTGCTAAAATGAAAATAGAGAGCTTAAATAAAAAACAACAAAATATTTGCAAAACTTTTTAAGAAGCAAAAAAAGTTTCACAAATATTTTTTGGAAGCAAAAAAAGGTATGCAAATATTTTTTTATTTAAGCTATCTATTTTCATTTCGAGTTCGTTATATGCCGTTTATAGTTTTACGTCAACTGTTGATGGGTGGTGCTACAGAAATGTTCTTATATATATTTTAAACTTCTGTCGTTAGTATTTTAGGTCTGCCTTTCAAACTGAAAGCTGAAGCGTGAAACAAGGGTCTGCTATCCAATAACGACTGGACCCATGTCATTGAAGGGCTCATTTTATTAATGTTATGTGGCGATCAGTTTCAAATTATTCTTAAAAAGATACATCAAAAAACGCTTTTACTCTCCCGGAGTAAAAATAAAATACTCTTCTCGAATTTTTCATAAACTTGTGCACCATGATTTTTGTTAGTAGTTTTAAATGTAAATGTCTTTATAAGGTCCTAACTCCAGACCTGCACAGATTACAAAGTGCATTCCATATCTGATGTTCCATTAAATACCCAATAGGTATTTAGACCTTTTTATTTGGATTAATATCTGTAGCTTAGTGCCAACTTCCACAGACAATGCCCATTCTTTTTTAAATTCAACGAGACATCGAGTCCTACATTTCCTTAAAGCATTGTATCTCGGGCATATTTTACTTTTTGCACCCCTTCATGTTCAGCAACATATGCAAGTACGTGACCGAACCCTTGTTCCTAAAATAAATAAACGTCCTGCATCCCCGTTTTACGAGCCTGTAAAAAGCAACGATAGCTCCTGTCCAAAACATCGGACTAATATTTGTTTTATGATCGATACACGCTTTTTGGGGCCGGTGCAAAAAGGTAAAAAAGTTCGAACGATTTAGTTTTTGTGTTGTTTTTAAAGCCTTGGGTTAAACGTCTGTGTTCATCACAGAAATTTACCTAGCTGGCAGCAGGGTGCCAGTGAGACTAGAATGATAACGATTACAACTCAGTATAAAATATATTTTAAAACCCTATATCTATGATCTTTACTTGTGCAGTGCGGGTGCTAAATTGATATATTTATCAACTTTTCTCATTAGGACTAGTGTCATCATCATATCATAAGTTTAAAAGCTAGGCTCTTATCGGCGCAGTAACCGCTATTTCTAAAAGCGAAAATTAAAAGGAAAAATTAAGACCAGAAGATGAAGATTAAGGAGACGTTTATTTATATGTACAAAGAGATGTTTATTTTGACCAAATAAAGGAAAAAGTTAACGCCATGTTGTACTAGGAAATCAAAGCACACACAAACAAAATAACTCGTGTAGAAGACTGCTAAAAAAATATATTAACGGAATCCATCTGCGTATGCGGACTCGCAAGTGACAGGGTTCATGTTATGAAACTCGTAAATAAAAAGGAAAACTGTTGTCTTGGTGACGATGCACTACTTTGTTTATACTGGCCAGTAGGTACTTACTTACTCTTTGCACATTATTTTTTTAAAATCATATTGCAGATTATACTAGTATGGAAGCCAGAGTTTCATAAAATATTACTGTGTATAACAAAAAAATGGTACCCACAAATAAACCAAAACCAATTGACTACATATCGAATCAATACAAACATTTAAAAAAATATATTAAAATGCAATAAATGTGGAATGAAATACACGTGACGATATTCTCGCAATGTTGAAGGTATGGTATAACAGCCTTTTGTACCACACACTTGCTAATTAACCTTAACAAACTTATTAAACCAATAACGTAAGCTAGCCTACAATTTCATTTGAAACTTAATATCTTACACATAAGCGATTTCTTCAATGATATTCAAATATACAATTGAAAACTTGAACTGACTTTATTAGCAACCGGGACGTTCCTAAAACGCCCTTTGCTTAGCCTGGAGTCCACCAACTCATATTTATTGTTTAATCAGCCGGTTTAGCATTATTTGACATATTTTGTATGGGTATTCTGTCAAATTAACTGTCAAGAGACGTTTACTGGCTGTTTAAAAATTGGTGAACTCGAATCTTATTATGGGTGTTAAACAATGCAATAGAATTTAGAAAGTTAAATTAAACTGGCCCATTTTATCGCATCAATGACATTTCAATGCTTTGATAGTTTTATTTTTTGCCTGGCTTTAGTTCAGTCAACCAAACATGTCGATGCCAGCTTTTCCTGATTCAGTAGATAACCAACGTATTGGCACAAAATGTTTTCAGCGGCGATTCTAGGCAAAGCGGTTTTGATTTTAGAAATTGTGTTAAAAAAATTATACTGGTTTCGTTCTTTTGAAAACACTAACGTGATCTAGTACCACGAGGAGGAGTCCACTTGCTGGTCCTTTTATCTGTAAAGGAAAAAAAATATAACCTAAACTTAGCTGAAACAAAATCAAAAGCATTTGCCAGAACCTGAACACAACACAAGCCAGAAATATTTCTTCGGAGTACACACAATTTTCCCGTGTTCCCGAAGATTACAAGACCGATCCGGGGGCCGAATCTTTCAATGAAATAAACAATTTTGTATCTTCATAACAAAAGTAAACAGTGTTCGAAGGATGGTATAAAAATTGAGTGACGACCTTGCTTGAGGCGAGGTACCCTGCATTTTTCTCTATAAGTCCCGCAATTTTTTTTCGGCCAATCAATAATCTTATGCCAAACGGATAAGGTTGACTTTAAAAAAACTTGTTAAAACGCTCGCATAGCAGTAGCTTGGTGGTCCATACATCAATTTAACCGCGGGTTGGTTTGTTTATCAACTTTGTGTCAGATCCGAATACTATCTTCGTGGGCATAAAGCCAGAGTAATTTACGCATTGTCCCAGGGGTCTATTTTATCGCTAGTGCCTTTGTCTAGAATGCTTTTGGTGGAACAAGACGACGTCATTAGTCATGATTCAGTGTCGGGATAGCTAAAGCAAATGTACTCGAATTGAGTTACTACGTTTTGGTGCGTGACGGGTAAATAGTTTTTGCGGTGTAATCATTTTAGTCGGAGCTAAGCTTAGCTAGTTAGTTTAGTAAGTATTGCTTGAATTCACTTGTAATTCATGATTACAAAGGTCAAAATATCATAGGATAAGTACACGCTAAATACGGACGGAAGGCGGGACTCGTAAATAGTCCAAGATACATGAAACATATGTTCCTGAAACATTTGATGCAATCTTTTGGAAGTTTTAGGAAATTAATAATAGACGTGGGGCTGAATATGATTATGATAATAATAATAAATTGTTTCGACAAACACACTAATTACCTACCTAGCCCCAAACTAAGCGTGAGCTTGTGCTATGGTGACTAGGATATGGGATAGACATACTTATATACATTTATGAACATCCATGACTTAGATGCAAATGCTCGTGCTCATCACACAACCATTTGCCCCTTACGGGATTCGAACTCGCAACCGCCTGGTTTAGAAGTCTGGGGCTCGAACCAAGACGGTCGTCAAATGATGATGATGATTATATTTATCTTATACCTTACGAGCAGTTACTGTATATATATTTATTAATAATATATAGTATACATAAATATAAATAGATTTGTGATTTCGGTAACGGCTCTAACGATTTGGCTAAAATTTGATATGGGGATTATCGGAGGTCGGAAATCGATCTAGATTAGTCTTATTTTAGGAAAAAATGTTGCATGTTTTCGAATTTTTATGCGTTTTTCTTTCGCATTGTTCGACGCAGAATATGGTTGCTAATTTCTTTAGACTGATAGGTCTATGTGTCTTTAGTTCAAATCTCCCTCGATTTTTTTTATATGTTTTTATTTCATTTATTCAAGTTTATTAAATAGTAGTAACCGCCCAGGTACTGAGAAAAAAATAGCAAACAATCGGGCCAACCCGGCTTGCTTGCCTGAACCTCCGTGTAAACTTAAGATTTGGACTGTGGTTGATTATGAGCTCGTAACTTGGTTTATGTCTGTCTGAAAGTGGCGGACTAAAAGCTTGTATTTTACGGCGGTGAGGCAGCATTAAAATTTAAGCAAGCTATTTTTACCAGCGAAAGAGGAAACGGGTATAAATGACACCTGTCTAGTAGTATAGTAATAATATTTGCCATCTTGCTTATTTCTTATACCTGCAAACTCTTTTGATTTTAGCTTTTTTCCATGTCCATTGAACAGAAGGAATTATGTATATCATTATAAGATTGTGTTATTCTTCTGCTTTATGGTATTACAATAATCATTTCTCTTACCATTTTTTTCGATTATTAGTGATGTTTTAATGCACAAGTGTATCGCAATACACAGGTGCACTCTGTTCATTCCCTCTCATAGTTTGGTGACATGGCAATCCGACATGACCGAAAATAAATCAGAGCCCTTAAACACGACGCAATCTTTCTACAGCGAACTTTGCTATCGCCAACGAAATGTCAAAATGGTATGTGTGCAAAAGTCACGTGATATTTCGATGGCTTATGTCAGTTTGATAAATTTTGTTTGCGATAGCGAACTTCCCTTTGAATAATTTGCATCTTGTCTACGGATCCAGGCGCAGGACAAACACGACTTAACGTGCATTTTAAGGCACGGGGGTGTTAACAGCACTAAATTCCTGACTACAGAGCTGTTTCTGGAGTATAACGAATACTATAATAAAGGTTCCTACAATAAGGTGGGTTAAACTCCGTTTAAAAACCCGCTCAGGTAAATGTCGAACACATTTACCTGAGCGGGTTTAAGTCGCTTAACGGAGTTTAAGTCGCTCCAGTCGCTCCACTGTTACAGATATTTTGCCATTTATATTTTTAAATGCTGGTAATCTAATTTTCAATGTATGTTATTGGTTGACTTTGTGTCCCCGCACGTTTTAATGTAAGTATATTTTTTATCATAAAAATATCTGATCTTTTCCACTACATCCGTTTCTGAGAATCAAGTTGAACCTAAAGAATTAAAATTTCAGGGTTTTCAACAAACTCGTCGATTCTGATCGAAACGGAGCGAGGGTTTTGGTAAACAACTTGACATCCGATATCCCTTGAAAACAAACTGGCAACACTGAGTTGTTTGCTCTGTCGCCCTTGTAAACAATCGCGGCATTCACGGCCTTCGAATCCTTAGAATTGTATGTAAAAGTTGAGGTTATAATAGTGAATTTGCGGATTCAGGTTATGGAGAGGCTACTTTTTTGTTTTGATGTTAAAAGCATTAGTTAGTACTAACCCCCTCATAAGGAATATAAGGATAGGCCAATAAACAACATTGAAATACAACTTTTTAAGTAAAAATAGGCGGGTTAAATTTTCTCTAAAGTTGACTTTTTAATAAGTCAGAGTGTTTTTTTTTAAATAATTTGAACCTCCTGAACAAGCCTTTCGATGTTTGGCACTCCCGGTTTTTGACCGGAAGCTCAGAATTCAAGATGGCGGTCTTACAAAGGGGTAGTTTTGAAGAAGTGTAACTATTATAGGTTTTCTGCAAACATTCGTCTAAAATCTGCATAAAGCAAAAACATTATTTTGGAGCCTCAGAGCGGTTTCGCACTACGTCCGATCCGAATGCGATCCGTCTCCGTCAAAATATATCATTTGATTTTTAATATGGACAACCGGACCGAGAATGACAGACGTAGTGTGTAAGCTCTCGTACAAATAGTACGAAATAATAAAGAAATATACGACTACGCCGGAAACCATTTTGACGGAATCCAGATCGGATTCGGATCGGATGTAGTGCCAAACCGCCCTTATGCTGTAATTCAGCTGAGAATTTTGAGGTATAGTACATTACATATTTCTCCAATTATGCTTCAAAATATAGCATGCATATAAGTGTATGTGATTAAGCTGAAAGCACGCGTCGGGCGGTCGGCTTAGTTCAACATTATTTAAAATCGACCGCAGATTTAACCTTTGAACCTACTTATTTCTTCTGTTTACGCAAGTGTGCATTTTTCAGGTGTGTATAAATTGATCATCCTCAATACAAATTATTCAATAGTTTCGGTTCCTGCCCAAATGACAGATTAAAGCCTTTTTGTGTTTTTCGAAAAGATCCTCCCGATCCCTTAATTGATCTCTGTTTAACTTGACTCAATTCACACTGTAGCCAAAAAACCCGACGTAATTTACGGAATAAGAGTAATTTCTCACTGTTCCAAATATCAACTATTTGTGCCACAAACTCTGTCGATTTGAAATTAGTCAGAGCCTCCAATGTGGAACAAGTTCGCTTCCAAATTTAGACGTGGTCCAATAACAATGTACATCGTCTGTTTTGTGGTACTTGTGACATTGCACAGATTATACTAAACAGCTAAACGGATTATTTTTGTTTGAATTTGGTGAGATAAAAATGACTTGGTGTATATTGCAAGGCTACAAAAAGAAAATAGTTGTATGATAATGGACTCTCTAATCTTTTTTCATTAAGGTATTTATAGTTTAAGTGCAGCGCCGCTTAAAGAAGCATTGCTGTAACATTAACGTATGCATAAATATACTTTTCTACCGTTTATTTTCTTTTTATGTACAAACACACGTGGGTCCTTAGGTTTATGTCTGGTACTCAATTAAGCATGTCGAACCACCTTATTTTGCAAACGTTGATATTTGTCTTCTCGAATCTAGTTACTGTCAGTGTGAATGAAATCTGGCACTGGAATAGTTTCATCAATTATTTATTCATGTCATAAGATTATGAGCAAAGTGTATAGTTAATGTTATGTATAGTTTTTAAAATTAAGCAGAAGTACACATTGGTAAATTGTCATAAATGTATTGTGTTTTATAATTGTATTACATTTAATTTTCAATTACTTTTGACTCAATAATAAACAATAACAAACCGGTCTAACTAAATAAAACCGTTTAAGAACAGCCGTGTCGAGTAGAAATTCATACCACTCAAGTTGATATACAGCAAATCAATACAACGAGCCCGCCAAACAAAGGCGGCCGTTTTTTAATTTTAATTCCAATAAATCAGTATGACGTTTCGACAGGCGTGATGAGAGGTTTGAATGGTTTTTACAAATACGCCCGCCGTATCTCGTTTTATTCCATGACAGTGACATAAAACGCGTTTTAGAACAGAATGATTGTCCACTGTTGCTTTATGGTAATATAATATATAATAGCCAGGGTCGATATTTTAAAATAAAACTAATACAAGTTTATACAGGGTGTCCCGTAAATTAGCGTCAAGCGAGTGTGACGTCATTCTATTGCTCAAATACAACAACTTTTTTTATGGGATCAACATCGAAATCTCAAAAAATTTTTGGCTTCCCCATACAAAAGTGCCGATCGGCTGAGAGCAGTTTGTATGAAGAAGTCAAATATTTTTTTGAAATTCCGATTTTGATCCCATAGAAAAAGTTGTTGTATTTGATCAATAGAATGACGTCACTCTCGCTTGACGCTAATTTATGGGACACCCTGTATAATACTAGCAGATGCCCGCGACTTCGCCCGCGCCAAACTGTTATCCCCCATTTTACCCCTCTAATGATTTTAAATCGCGACAAAAGCCTATGTCCTTCCCAGAGCCTTGAATCGGTCTTTTAGTTTCAAAGCCTATTAAAAATCATTACAAACAATCAAATATTTTCTCTTTATAATATTAGCTTCTGCCAATTTGCAGTTTGTCGGCAGGTGTTTTCCTTTCGAAGATTCATTATATTAAGACTAGTGGTTCCCCGCGACTTTGCCAGCAAGAGTTGGATTTTCCATATAAACTTTCATCCTGCATTTCAACCCCTTAATGATTTCTATATCACAACAAAATGTAGCCTATGTCCTTTCCAGGGTCTCGAACTGTCTCCATACCAAATTTCATCTCAATCGGTTCAGTGGTTTAGGCGTCAAGAGCTAACAGACAGACAGACACACTTTCGCATTTATAATATTAGTACGGATTTAAGGTATCAAATCAAATCATGTACATATAAACTATAATTGTAACAGTACCGGAGCGACAAAAGTAAAAAATGTTTCGTCCATAAGCGAGATTTGAACCACACAACCACATAAAACTATCACAGCCACATATAACTATTTAGTTTGGAAAGGAATCAAAACTATTGAATAATTTCTATTGGGAATGATCAATTTGTACACGTACTCACCTGAAAATCCCGGGTCTACCTTGTTTCGCAGAATTTTTATTGTCATAATTTTATTTGGCATATCATCAAATAGCATAAACGTCCTTTCGCAGAACATCAATTAGCATTCACTCATTTATCAGACGTTCAAAACGCATAATCGTGTAAGCTAGAGTTATCTTTAGGCAGAAATTTAATATCCATAATAGTCTTAAAGCAGAATCATCCTAACGCAGAAAGTTCACAGATAGAATCGTCTTGTGGCATACAATTCGTATTATAGTAATTAATAGGCAGAATAATCCTATCGCAGAAAGTTCACATTCCGAATATCTTTTAGCATTTCATATTTAAAATCATTACAAGGCGGAACTATCATATCTCAAAAATTTTACATTTATAATCATCTTTTGGCATACATTTCATATCCATAGTAATTGAAAACGTTAGTTAAGGATATTCGTAGTAAATAATTAATTTAGCATGCAAGCAAGTATGCAGCATGCAAGCAAGCAAGCAAAGCATGCAGCAAGCAAGCAAGCATGCAGCATGCAAGCAAGCAAGCATGCAGCAAGCAAGCAATCAAGCATGCAGCAAGCAAGCACGCAAGCATGCAGCATGCAAGCAAGCATGCAGCATGCAAGCAAGCATGTAGCATGCAAGCAAGCAACAGCTTGTATGCAGCATGCAAGCAAGCAACAGCTTGTATGCAGAATGCAAGCATGCAACATGCATGGTTTCTGTCACGGCTCCGGCGCTGCGGGGCTCCGGCAGTCCCACGCGATTTTGAATTACACTCAAGGGGTAGGGCAAACAAGACTGCGTGGAGTCGGTTTTGCACCGATTCGTTTCTGTCACTAACTTTTGTACCACAACTTAATGACTTTTTAATTCAATTAGGGTAAAATACTATTTAAAAGAAATAGCAATATGCGTAGTGAAATTATTCTAAATGAAATTCTGCTTTCTTCATAGTATGCCTAGTCAAATTATGCAAAATAAACATCGTACTTAATAAACATTATGCTTAGCGAAAGTATGCAAAGTAAAATTTTGCCAAAGGTCATAATAGGGTAATATTAGGGTTATTATATTATATTAAGGTAATATTATGCCTTATAAATTTCTGCTATCTTAAAAGTATGCCATTGTAAATTCGGGCATATAAATATTCGACCAAACAATAATTATGCTAACAGAAAATTCTGCCTGAATAATATTTGATTAAAGAATATTATGCCAAGTGACTTTCGGAGCAAAAAGATTCCGCCAGATAGAGGGAACCCGAAAATCCCCCATCCGCGTAAACAGAAGAAATAAGTAGGTTCAAAGGCTAAATCTGTGGTCGGTTTTAGAGATTATTCGTGTGTTACTATTGTTGAATAGGTAGTTGAATTGCTATGTTTGAAGCATAATTGGAGAAACACATAATGTACTACCTCAAAATTCTTAACTGAATTCAAGCACTAGGCTCCAAATTTATAATGAAACTTTATCTCGCTATTGCTACTCAAAACACGCTTAGCGACAGAAAAATCGGCCCATAAGGTAATTTTCATACAAACATGCTTACTAAACAGGGTCTCAAATTATAAAAGTACTTGTACGACTGTAAACATGTTTGAGTCAATAGATGCGGTACATTTTATTTTTAAATTAAGCTATCCAGTAAGGAACAGAACCTTATCGAGTCTTCAAAAATGCAATCTTAATCAATAACGCTGTACAGAGTTATATGAAAGGTAAAGAGTGAGTTATTATGGAACCCTAAAAACAATAAAGAGTAACTACTCTTTATTGTTTTTAAGGTTCCATAGTCCGACAAGGAACCCTTATAAGATCGTTCAGTCCGTCCGTTCCGTCCGTTCTAGTCTGTCACAGCAGAATATCTTCTACGTTTATGGACTGACTTGCATGTCTTGGTTCGAGGATACTTCACATATACATCTCATTTTTTAAAATACAAAAAAAATATATTTTCCATTTTTAAGGGTACCTCCCCATAAATGTAAAAGGGGGGGGGGGTAAATTATTTTTTTGAGTGCACCCCCTTGTGTGGAGTATGGTTAAAAAGGACTACAAAAATAAGGTAGGGTTTCCATACAACACTTTTTTATCAGCTTTACCATTTGCGAGATATAGCCCGCCAAAGTCGTTTACACGGTCCCCCCCTGTAATTTCTAAAGTCTTAGACCTATAAGCTTCAAATCACTCACATAAACTCTTATTTAAAATTATTTCGGGTATCCTGTGATTAATACTTTTGAAATTATAAATAAAATAAAAATATATATTATTTTTTTGGCCTATGCTGTCTAATGTTTTAAGTTAATGGTACGGAACCCTTCGCGCGCGAGTCCGACTCGCACTTAGCCGGTTTTTTAAAGTCAAAGTAATTTTTGCGGGCAATTAAAAAACGTTGTTGAAAGATGAACATTTATCCAATCGATTGACTTTAACATTATTGCCGCAGATAAGAACTTTTTCATTAGGAAATCTGTGGAGTAAGTGTGTTTGTATGTAAAATACTTGATGGGCCGATTTTTTGTTGCTGAGTTTATGGCTTAGTATTTGCACATTGTCTATGAGGAAGCTGGAGACATAGACATGACCGTCGGCGTCGCACTGCAGCTGACGATTTGGATTTTATGAGCCCCGAAACGAGGCAGGGGCTAATAATTTCAAATCGGAACAGTTAAAGTTGGGACAGGCGCGCCCTGTGGGCGGACAATTGAATTAAGCCAAGACGCTGAATGATGACGTCATCACCACAGGTCTGTATGGACAGCCAGTCCATTTTAAATTACTCGCTTTATTCATGTGAAAAACTATCTAAAGTGGCAGTAATGCTGCGTGCTGCTGAGTCGTATAATGTTGGATTGCTTTTAGATTTATTCCGAGCTTTTAGCATACTATAAAATTGATGTTAAGGTTTAATGGCAATTTATCAGCAAGTTATTACCAGAGGTCGGAATTAGGTAGAGTTGTTCATGTATACTTACACTGATTTCACACAGCGAAAGAATAACGTGGATATGCCTCAAATCCCGAGACTAATTTGAAAGAGCAGAAAAAAACCCGTGATTTTTTAAATAAAAAGTTATTTACTTTTACACAATTTAAATTACTGCACGCGCGACGTTGCCAAACTTACATCAATGACATCGGATGTCCGAAGTTGCAAACCTTACGTTATTTATGTAAAAACGTTAAAATCGTCCGATTGACATGACGGCTCATAACGTCCACCACTAGTAATCCACACTCTGAAAAGTAAAACCCGTCTATGGCTGGCATTTTTAAAACCTTTTATTGCATCAACTTACTTTCTACAACCACTTTTTAAATGCTTAAACATAGTTTAAAACTACCCTACTGTGTCATGACAAAGTTTTCAGCACTATTAAATGATTTCGTCTTTGTATTCAAGATGTATAACCACCCACAGCCAATATGTGTCTTTAAGGCCCGCGGACTTATTGAAAGAACTCGGGTAAAAACTATTTGAATTTCTAATCAGTTCTGTTCGACAAAGTGCGCATTTTTGTTCAGCGGGAGAGCAATTTAACTTTTTTTTGACGAGACGGGCAAAGGCAGAACCGAATTTCTTTTAGTATTTTAATTATGCCGGTTATTTTGTACAGTTTTTTTTGTTATACAACGCAACGGTATCCATCCGATTGCGTTTCTCTGTGAATTCTGCATTGGTTTCTTATAATTTGCTCTCCTAAAGTGTAATGCGCAAAATAGACTTTATAATTATTATTATTTGTAGTTTTCCAACAATCTCAACATCTGATGTTTTGTCTAAGTGACATCTTAGTCAGTCAATTTCTGACACGAGACACATGCATTCATTCTGAAAGAGATGCACAGTTTATTTACCTATATGGAACATACGAGTAAACTATTACAATGTTAGAATTCCCACAGATATTCCTTTTAAATAATGACTGTCAAATCTTCGTTTCTCTCTTCTTCCTCGGTCCCTCAATGCTGAGGATCACGACCACAAGTGAGATTCCTGTGTACTGCCCTCTGCATGCTCTCGCCCACTGTTTTCTTCACCGCGTCTGTTCATCGGGAAGGTGCTCTGCCCCTGGCTCGTCTGCCCTCCATATGGCCCAGGATGATGTGCTTCTCCAAACTATGCATTGGAGACCGCATAAATCTTCGTTTAAATCAATCCAAATATTAAAGTCTTAACAAACATTTCAGACTCATTTCAAACTATTCACAAAAGATGTCATTCTCATTGTTCAATTGATTTGTCTTAAGCTCCGTTTAAATGTCGGATCCATTCCGAACACGTGTCTTAAAGGCTTTATTGCAATGAACTACTGAACTATAAAACTATTCAAATTTCGAATCGGTGGAACTTCGCAGGCGGCGCCCGAGGGGATTAAATCTAAGACGGTTACATTATTGGGTTGAATGATGACGTCTTTCTCTCTTTCAGTGCAGCGAAGAAAAACGCTTACGACCCGCGACTCTTGAGTATTTTTGGGTTATTTTATTATTTTTATATTATTGTTGGAAGAAATCGTATAATGCTTACAGCTAAGATGTGGAACTCACTACCCGTGTCAGTGTTTCCGACGGATTACAACCCAAAAACCTTAAAAGTCAGAGTGAACAGGTTTTCTGGGTGCTCGCTCCACCGTCGACTCTGTCTTCGCCACGTTTGGCTTAGTCCTAGAGTCAAGAGCAAACCCATTTCAAATAAAAAAATAATTCAAAAAAATAAATAAATAGGTAATTAAGTAATAGGTACATGTGCACTAACGTGCAGTACGGGTACGCTAGCTGTAGTACCTGAGAGCTAAGTAAAAGGGCAATGCAAAGGTAATGTTGCAAAAAGTTTTGATAGTGTCCCTTTTGCTTGAAGTCAAGTACACGGTAGGTACATTTTCTATAATCGATTTCTGTTATTTACCAACTCAGCCTAGACTTTACTTTGAGGGTACCCTAACAAACCCTTGGGGGACTAAGATGGCCACGTCTTTAAAAGCGTAACATTGTTTTACGCTTTACCTCTTACCTCTATTGAAGTTAGTCTCAGCCCTTGAAACAAAGTTTGGAACTATTTAGTAAACGGTAATGGTTCCTAACTCTCAATACCAAACTTTATAGACTGCTCTCATAACGTTATATTATACATTTATGGATTAGGTACACATAATTATAATTTTCATTCTGTTTTTGTATCTACGTCAGGCCTGTGTATCTCCCCGCGGAGGTAGCAAAAACGTACCTACGCGCGGCGCACCTACGTAGGTGCTAAAACAAGTTGCGTGTCGCTACCGGCCAGAGCCACGCTCGCGCATTTTATTCACCGGCGGCCGCGCGGCTACGTTGCTGGCTGGACGAGAATGAATAAAGTACTAGAAAGAGGCGCTAGATGGCGTTAGAAGCTTCTCGTAGCAGTCAACCCTATCGCGTCGCGTGATATGACGTCACTGAATAGGTTTAGTGTATTATGAATCATATTTCAGAGCAATAAGTATGAAATTATCTTGCAATGGATTTTTGTAGGTGTCTACACGAAAATGTGCTTGACTCTGAGGCGAACTAAATTACGCCATATTGTTGACGACATTGAGTAGACATTTCTTTGAATACAATTGTTAAGTCATACTTCTGTACGAAGTACTAGTATTCTGTGTCTACGTCAACTTCTCGAACTGACTTGTCTCAGGTTCTTTTCAAAAGGTATCAGTGACCAATCCCAAGAAAAAGGAACTCCAAATTTAACACTGTTTTTAAAATTTCTGGGGTAATGTAGAATTGTTTTATTCCAACTTTATCTGCTGGGGATGGAGGTCAATAGATTTTTAAATTATTTTTAGGGTACCTCCTAGCGATGGGCGATTGTTCGGAAAAAATAATCGAATGAATCCACAATCGACCATTTGAAATATCGATTGTCGATTTAGTAATTTGAAAAAAAAAACGAATAATAATCGACATTCGAATGATAATCTGTAACAACTATTACTACTTACGCTTAAAACTCCCTTCGATGCATCAGTTAGATCGAATTGTCGCAAATGAGCGCACAGGTCAAGCAGCGAACGAATGATTAATCGACGCTTCGAATGACGATTCATTCGTTAGTGGTACGGCCTGCGCACTGCGCGCTCCGGTATTGCTAGCCGCATAATCGAAGGATAATCGAATGCTGCGGTTGCTTATCGAATACATTCGATAACAAAGACCATTCGAATAATTCGATTAATTTAGTAATAATCGCTCATCGCTAGTACCTCCCTCCTCATACTTCAGTTTTCTTGACATGATAGGCTTTACTACATAATTGTGTCAAACTACATAATTATATTCTAGTATAGATAGACGGACATGGCGACTACTAGGTATAAAAGTTCCTTGTTAACTACGGAACCCTAACATTGAAAACCTTGTAACGCAAGACAGATCTGTATCAATCTTGAACTTAAAGTTCAAGACCCTCACTTCTCTCTTAACTCTCAACTGCAATCTAACAACAGTGCTTTTATTTTCATGTGCATTTACCCTTTGACAGCTTCAAACTTCTTTGAAGCAACGTCCATTCGTTGACAATAGACTTCTCTGAGCATTGTTTTTCTTAAACAAAAAGGCGCTCCAGTCTCCCTTATCTGGAAGAAATGAGTTTGACGAAAGTATTATGCAAAAATCCGCTCTGAGTGTTTGATGAATTTCACTCGCCCCGGTGTTTGTGACAAACAAAACACTGCGGTAATCTCGGAAAATTATCATACAGCAATAACAAAGTAACGAACCAACTTTTTTACTACGTTTATTTTACGCAAATCAATTTCGACTTAAAGTTTGTGAGCTGAAAAAGAGTTTTCTTTTTCTTATAAACCATTTACCATTTTGATCGAAGATTTGAATCAAGATCGACAAATTTTGAATATTGGCCCTGGTTGGCCCGGGTTGTTGTGTTTCAAGATCACTGGGAAATCTCTAAACGTTTTAGTAAAATGTATTTTTTTATACTATAGATAGATCATTGTCATAATATTTATATGTACGTATAATTTTTGATTATTTATTTTTAAGAAAACCCTTTTTCAAGGTAGTTTTATAAGTATAGTGTGTGTGTGTGTCGCAAAATATAAAAAAAAACTTTTCTAATAATTATCTCGGCGTCCAGGGAAAACGAATAAGCTCAAGAAGAGATTTTTCTACTTTTTTTAAAAACCATTTAGGGTCAAGTTGCATAAATTGGACCGGCTCGTAATTTGTACCACCTCAAAATCTACCAAACTTTGATGTTTAGTTTTAAATTGGAAATACTAATAAGCAGTACTACCACTATGACGCGACCGCTGACATTTTGGACTCGATAACACCAAAGAGTAAATTATAGTGAGCAAAAATATTTTTTGCGGCTTTCTAGTATTATTTTATGGGTGTTTACCTAAGAATTTCTTGTGGCAACGGTAAATACACTGCAACTATTATATATGTTTTTGGAAAGTAGGCATATTAGTGACTTTTTTTGAAACTATAGTTTTATGTTTAGCATTTCGAGGTTATAATGCTGGCTCAAATTATAATAAAACTTAGTGTTGCCTAATTTGTACCAGGTGTGGTACTCCTAAAATGTACCGGTACAATTTAGGTATATGGTAGTTTTTCAACTTGATGGTCAACTAGATTAAAATGTTTTCAGATGTCTGGGGAAGGTAAAAAGTATTACAGATGACTTAGATTGTTTGAAAAAGAAATCGATGGGAATTAATGAGTGTTCACGCATGTTTAACATACCTTAGCCCACTTTAAATAGACATTTATCAAGTTCGAACAAGTATGCGAAAGAAAATACTATTTCCAAGGGCAGGCCCACTGCGTTTCACAATGATGTTGAACAAGAACTAGTGTCGCATTTGTTGAACATGGAAAAGCATGTGTTTGGGCTTACAATTAAGGATGTATAGAAAACTGGCGTATGACATTGCGGGAAAAAATGACATTCCAAACACTTTTTCGAAAACAGCGAATACTTAAGTACATAATTAATATTCAAACCTATTTGAATAATATTTTTCATAAAGATGTTTGTATTTTTAGTTAATAATAAGCACTTGATCTCATTTAGAATATGAAGTACAGTTAAGGATACCTATGGTACAATTAAGGAAACCGGTTTCCTAAATTGTACTTTTACAGACTTTTTTAAAAACTTTAATTTTCATATTTATTCTTGAAATTCCTCATTTTCTTTCAATAAAATAAGATCGCTAATAGAACAACCTTTTTATTTCTAGTAATATATTCCATCCAAATTAAATAGTTTTTGTGACAGCTTGTGAAGTTTGTTAACTGGTACAATATAGGCAACTTTACCCTACCATTTTGAATCGACTTTTCGATTCAATATCAAACAATGTATCTAGAGGTACAATTTTCGATAAACTATTTTTAAGAAAGCCTTTATTCAAGGTAGGTTTAAAAGTGTATGTGTGTCGCAAATAAAAAAAACTTTTCCAATAATTATCTCGGCGTCCGAAGCAAATGAATACATTTTACGAATGGATGCCTTTTCAGAGTTAGCAAACAGGAAAATTCCTATTTCACCCCAACGGGAACGCTGCTAGCTACCCATTAACTCAGTTAAGTAAACTAGTGAACACTGTATCGGACAATAGTTCCGAATCAAACATAATTGCTTGAATAACTTCAATTTGGCAGTAAAACTCTGTTCCTGGAACTGTGCCTTTCGTCTTACTGGCTACCGCAGTAATTTAATGCATAAACGTGATTTCGGTTTACAAATTAATTCGAAAATAAATAAATAAATAGGTACTAAGACGTTGTGGATATGGATATGAGTTAACGTTTTTATTTGTTAATTAATCTAGTAGTCTAAAGGCGTTAACACAATAGTGGACACGTGGAAATAGTCTAAACTTTATTGTTTTGCCACAAACATTTCCTATCTTTTTTCTAAAAATAGAAATTAAAATTAAATTATTGTGTCCGTGATGTAAAATATTAGATTGGCAACTTATCAGCAACGCAGAAGTTTGGTACATAGAAATCGTAAAAACTCACGCTCGTAAATTCTCGGAAAAACCTAAGCTAGTAGCAAAATTATCGTTAATAATTGGTTACTTTATGACTATCTACAAATAATTTGACGACCGTCTTGGTGCAGTCGTTGCGGGTTCGAATCCCGCAAGGGGCAAATGTTTGTGTGATGAGCACGAGCATTTGTACCTAAGTCGTGGATGTTTATATGTATTTAAGTATTTCTATCCGTTATCCTAGTCACCACAGCTCAAGCTCACGCTTAGTTTGGGGCTAGGTAATTGGTGTTTTTAAAAAAAAACGAAACTATATTTCTTCAAAATAACAACATATTGCAAATGCAAATACACGTTGATTGACATTTTAATTATCTACAATATTTGATTTTTAATCAAGGTTAACTCAACAGTTTACTTAATATTTAATTCCCATACAAAATCTATGGAAGCTAAGCATTTTGATAGTTAATAAAAAGTACGTCAACGATTTGTGGTGTCAAATATAGCCTAATGCATCTGTGGTACACAAAAAACTTCGTATCAACATCATTAGGCCGAAAAATCTTGGGGCATTTCAGGGGCCTGACCCTTCAGAATTAAACGATGTAAAGCCTACTACCAAACAAGATAAATGGCTTTTCTCGAGGACAGTAACCTCTTTATAAAGAAACAACCCGATGTCTATCCAGGCGTATTTTCCGATAAATAAAGATTTACGCAGTTCCCCCAGTAAATTTCCTGGAAATATTTCACTATAACATTATAGACTTGTAAAGGTACATATTTTACGATGAAATTGACATTTGTGCAAAGTTAAGAAGGTTCTAAAATAAGCACTTACAAGTTGAAAGGTTAGATGGAGGAAACATTAGATGCTAAAATGTACCTAATTTAGATCATCAAAGAAAATGCTTGGAAAATATTGTTCCTCCTAAAATTTGGTCACATAAAATCGCAATAATAGTGATATTTTAGTTTCAGAGTCTATTTCAATTTACAGCACTTTACTCTCAATTAAGTTTTCAAAAAGGTAGGGGGCATAATTCAGAGAGATAAAATTATAATAGACATTAAAATGTGTGGGCTCGAAGATTGTAAATATTTAAGCCTCAGGCTAGATTTGAAAGCAATTTATTGTTATCATATTAAGCCAAGAGATTTATTTTGCTAACCTTTATAATTGTAGGAAGTATTTCTTATTAATATTCCAAAACGTTTTGTTATGGAGAGTCTATTGTAGAGTTCTTGCTATGATTTCAATTAGATTTCTTAGATATCAAAACGTTGTGAATTACATAGTTAAGTGACTTACAAATTATTTCACCGAAAAGGAGGCTTATGATAGTCTCTATAGATCTCTTAGAAATAATATGTCATAATAATTTAATTACACTTTATTTAATCTACTTACTTACGTATTACAATCGTCACTCAAAGATTTTAAGTTAAGTTGGATGTATGTATGTATATCAATCAAATTTTTAGTCTCGTTTTTGCCATAAATATAAAAAACCGGGCAAGTGCGTAGAAACCTTCAATTCTTTACTTCAAAATTCTGTCAGTGATTGTAATCGTGCAAGGCTCTTGGCAGTTTCCTGCAAAGATTCAGGCCACTGGCTTCATGCTTTACCATCAAAAAATCTGGGCACCCTTTTTGATAGTGAGTCATTCCGGGTGTGTGTGGGTCTGCGCCTTGGTACCCCTATTTGTGAAGTTTTTTCGTGTGCCTGTGGCAAGGAGGTCGACAAATATGGTCTCCACTGTCTTTGTTGCCAGCAAAGTGCTGGACGTTTATCGCGTCACGCTACTCTTAATGATGCCATCAGGAGAGCTCTTGCCAGCATCAATGTTCCTTCCACGTTGGAACCACGTGGTTTGGTCCGTGATGATGGCAAGAGACCCGATGGCCTCACGCTCATTCCCTGGGAGCGGGGTCGGGCCTTAGTGTGGGACGCAACTTGCGTCGATACTTTGGCCCCATCTCATCTTAGGGAGTCAGCGCTTGAAGCTGGAGCGGTGGCGGAGTTAGCTGAAAACACAAAACGACGCAAGTATGCATCTCTTGCAAGTGATTATGTGTTTGCGCCGTTTGGCGTTGAAACTTTTGGACCATGGGGGCCATCCGCTAAATATCTTTTTTGAAAAATTGCACCTAAATTAAATTTTGTTTTGGCAAATAGTAAAGCTGGCTCGTTCCTCGCTCAAGGGATAAGTATAGCTATCCAACGCGGTAGCATCCTCGCCTCCTTGCCTCAAGGACACGGGTCTATTTTTGATTAAGTAGGTTTTAAGTTAATTTATTTTTATTTCATGCATGTCTTTGTGTTTATTTTCTTTTTTTGAATAAAGTGCGTAAATAAATATCATATTGCTCCCGTTTTGACCCATTGAACCCTAAAGCTCATTAATTAATAAAGGTCTGAAACTTCGAGAAGCATGTTCTTGAAATATGGTAGAAACTCCTTATTCCGCTGAGCTTTGACTGGCGAGACTTAACAACTGTACAACAAGAAAAGGCTTAGTTTACACTATATCACTTATTTCCCACAAAACATATTTCGATATGCCAGAAGGACTTAAGTGGCGGTTGAGACGGTAAGCCGATTTGGTTCGCAGATCTGATCCCTCTCTGTAATGTCACTAATCTCCTTCACCCCAAGATTTGTTTTGTTCGGCTGAGTTTAAAGGAAATATTAGTTGACCTGGTTCTGTTGCCAAGTTTTGAAAACGTGATTTAACATTAAGCCTAGAGTTCACCAACTCATGTTTAATTTTTAATCAGCCGTTTTTTATTTTTTATTTAATAGGCAGACATTTGACCGCAATCTCACCTGATGGTAAGCGACGATGCGGCCGATGATAGGATATGTTTGTCTAGAAGCAGCCTATTCACTATTTTCTTAAAGGAATCCAAATCGTAGTGTTTAGGGAACACTTCAGCTGGAAACGAATTCCACTCTCTAGCCGTACGCAAGAGGAACGAAGATTTATAACGTTTGGTGCGTATTAGTGGTATGTCAACGACATAAGGGTGGAAGCCCCGCCTGCGTCTTATGTCCCGATAGTAGAAAGTGGCCGGTGGAATCAATTCAACATTATTTAACATATTTGTATGAGAATTCTGTCAAATTAACCGTCAATTGAAGTTTACCAGCTGTTTAAAATTGGTGAATACAGATGTTAGTACTCGTAGTTTATAGAACATCCGAATAAGTAGTTACTTTGCAGTATATATAATTTTTAGTCTTAAAAGTATTAGTTAGATATGACAAAAAGTCTATTCAGAGAAGGTTGTCTTAAAGAAATTGCTTTTAGCAATACCATTCTCTATTTTTTTATGTAGTCTGTGTGTGATTCGAATAAAGAGTATGTATCCATCTGTATATTAATTTTCTATGTATTGATCTTAAATTTCATGTAGCTTAATTTTATTATAAGCAAACAGAAAGTACCTAAAGGTTTTTATTCTCTTACGATAATTATTTAATACGACACAATTGGTCGTAAGTAGGTACCTATCTTTTGTTGACATTGTTTTATACGAGTACATAGCTTCATGAGATTTCCGACTTGAGTTACAATAATGTAATATTTTGTTTTCACACTGTGTTTTTAAGAGTCGTGGTGAGGCAGAAACAAGCAGCCAACGATCTCGGGAAAGCGTGCATATCAAGTTCAAATTAACATTAAATAATTAGTGTCCCTTGAAGCTTCAAGGCTTAAAATAAAAGACCAGGAAAAAGGTTGTTTTGTTTGTTGTTCCATCACAAAAACAAAAAAATATTGCAAATATCTACACAAGTTTGTATGGAACCGTCAGTGCGGGAGAACGACTCGCACTGACATTTTTTTTAATGACGGAGCCCTAAAAATCCACAACACTGCAAGTCGTAACTAATGAACCATTTAAGCTAAGGCACAAAAAGTTGGTAATTGAAACTGGCTCTTCTTTCATAGCCCGCGCATCGGGATTGAGTTTTTATGGCCCAATTTTTCACATCGCCCGGCCCCTTTCCCTCATTTTCGTAGGCATCTTTCGATTTAATATTCCTCTTTTAAGGTGGAAAATGATTTATTACCACCACCTTTGATACGTCTAGTGTTGTAAAAGACCCGAGAATCGGTTTGAGAATTACGGCCTTTTGTAAATCAAATTTAAACGTCTGGCTTCAGTAAACATTCAAAATCTCAACTCGATTTTATAAAACTTACTTAGTAAATATTTACGACTTAGATCTTTTGGCCCAAGAAGCTTAGGTCTCAAATTTTCAGCACATTATATGAACTCACCAACCTTGTTGGATGAGTTGAACAATTTTTAAGGGTTCGCATTGAGCAAGGAAACTTTTCGATTTGGCCATACCATATATTGAGACAGATCAAAACAAAAGTCTTTTACTTGAGCGTTTCTCGACATGCACTTGGCCTAAGTTTTCGTGCACAAATATATTAAATCGACCGTCTTTTGGTGGTACTATGAAATTGATTAAATTATTTTGATTACAAAATAGAACCGCTTAAAAACGCACTAAAAAGTACGAGGCACCGGCTTCTTGCCTTGTTTCTTTTACTTGACTATAAAAGTTATTTCTAGAAGACGGTTGTTTTTTTTTTGTTTTTACCGTTTTTAGTAAGTAATAGGTACACTAGTTGCCCGTACTTCCTAACATGATACCGCAATCGCAGTTTGCTCACTCATCATCAGCTTAGCACCATAAAATTATGACTCGCCGATGAAGATGCTTAAATCTTAAAGATGCTGAAGCAAAAACTGTTTGCGTGCATATAAAATCTGAAGATTTCCTTCGTTCTCAAGAATCCCATCATCAGATCCTGATTAGGTGACAATAGGACTATCTCAATCAATCAATGCGTTTCCTAAGTCATTTACAATACATGTGTAAAATATGGATTCTGACTATCATGCACGATGCAGGCGACATCACATTCTTCCATTGCAAGAGCGCAGGGCGATAGCAGACCTTGCATATTTTTTTAAAATCGCAAACGTTCTAATAGATTGTACTAAACTGCTTGCTAAATTATATTTGCGTGTTCCGGACAGGGCCCTAAGAAATTCCAAACTTTCCACACTGCCTTGGTTAGGACAAATTATAGGCAGAACACATACCTCATAAGGGTTGCCGACAGTTTCAATGAGCTCAATGACCATCTTACCTCAGACCTCTTCCACCATAGTGTCTCAACACTTAAAAAGGCTTTGAGCGATATGTTCTTTGGGTGTAAGTAGTGATGTTACATAATTACTAACAGATTAACTGTAAGTGGAAACTTGTAAATGGCGCTACTCTTCAACTGTATTAAATATTCAATTCCTAGCTGTAAGATTCCCGAAAATTGATAAATAAAATAAAAAAATCTCAGGAGTATGTTCTTTTATTAAAAAAAAATAATTTTGAAAATCGGTCTACAATTTCCGGAGAAATCGTTAAACATACATTTAAAAAATCATTCAGTCGAGCACAGAACGACCTCCATTTTTAGAGACGGTTATTAGTACGCCCGCAATGTTTGGAGCCGGTTAATAAAAACAATATATTTGCACTTGGCCTGTTTTTACCTGGAGATGGTAAGACCTAACTAATTCACATCACTAGTTGCGTAAACGTTAGACCCCTGAGCAAACCAGATTGCAGAGTCATGGCTGCGCTTGTCCGATTGTGGTTTTTGCATAATTCATGATAATGACGACTTAAAAGAATGAACCACCAAAAGAACGGTAGGGTTAATGAAGCCATTTAATTATCGCAATTTTGGCGCTGACGGCTATAGTGAGCGTGTGGTGACCATCCACGGAACTAATTTGACATAAACATATGGTAGTTACTCTATCTTAGTTTCCTGTACACTCGGTGGGGACGCTTTGATTTGGCACAAAATAATGTGTTATTTCTTAGAGAATGTTTAGTCCAGCGTGCTTGTACTATAGAGGTCAGTGCGTTCGACATAGAATTGACAGATATCGTCAAAGAGGATTAAAAAAAACTAAATAACAGGACAAAGTCTGTCGGGTCAGCTATTATATAATAAAAAATAAACTTTTGTTCGTAAAACAAATTAACTTCCATAATAACTTGCAAATAAATTGCTTAAATTATAAAAACATGAATTTAAAAGCCAAGCACAGAGAAATTACATTGAAATCTAAATACAGTAAGTATTTTTAATAAAATACGTTTATTGTTTTCTAATTTCTATAAATTAAGAATAAGGCTCATACTTTATATACGACAGGAAACAAGTTTCTTAAAATCATGTTTTCCGATATATATCTACCTATTTACCTAAGAACAGAGGCATCACTTTCAAAGTTTTAAAGCCCGGACGAGGTTTTTTTTTGAAAAAACAGGCTGATAGCGAACTCGCACACGAAATTATACCATTATCTACTTCAAAGTCACTTAGTCACTTCAGGTTTTTCAGTGAATGAGAATGTAGGTAAATACGGTAGGTATTTTGTCTGGAAGGGATTGTTTTAATAATAAATCCACCTACATTATACATCTTTCTGTGTAAATTGCCCTATTTCTTTTATTGGTATGGTTTGCCATAAAGATTTTCTATCTATTTGAAGGCTCCAATTCCTCATTCGCTTCTCATTACATCCATTCATCACTTTTATTATCGTCACACACCTTACAGTAATAGAATCGATACACATATATATTTACTCACGCCAACATCCATACTCTTTGCTTTCACTACGCATCTCATTGTTCATAATCCATTAAACCAAGAAAACTATCAAACGTCATGTCAAGTGTCAGTGTTTTGTTATTTGCAAGAAAATCAATAATTCTAACAAAACCTTCCTCGGTATAGGTAGGTTAATGTCATTTTTGCATAGGTATTGATTCTAGTGCGCGAGTGTAAATATTTGTGTTATCGATTATATCACTATACCTCCGTGCTGCCAAAGTACTAAAATAATTATTGTGTAATGTAAACTGTGCACATAAATGTCGATAAGTCGTATAACCAATTCAGGGCAACACTAGTAACGAGTGTTAACGAATAGAATGAGATGACATTATGTGCTAACCACTTAGTGGGAGCAAGATGAGACTTAAACGTCAGTACGCTTGACCGATTTATCTTGAGCCGTAGGAAAATTTTATGAACTTTTTAAAATTGCATAATTACTATTACTTACCGATGAAATGACATCACATCCGTTTTAAAATTCGATGTTTTGCTTTTTTTCTTACAACACAGTATTGAACAATACGACATTATGTTAATTATTTCTCAAATCTCATTTTTTCGTAACAATTCAAGTATTCACGTTGACATACCACACAGATCAATTGGTTTTTGACATACGGTTTTGACAGAACTGACACCTTCTATTGCGGTTGTCAGAGCAGATAAAGTTTCGGAGTAAAATAGTTTTTACTTCGCCTCTAGTAGGATATGTCCTCGATGTCGTGAATTAAATGAGATATTTTAAAAATCCGCTAGATGACGCTGAACATCCTAAGTTGGTATTAGTATTTATTATGTTATAATGTTTATATTTAGCATGTTTTAGATTCACGCGTACTAACAGGTATTTTTTTAAACAATTTATTTATCATCAAGACGTTTTTTCGATTAAAGGACTTGTCCAGTAATGGTTTTTTATTCGTCAATATTTCTAACCAGAATAAACTAAATATTATATTAAAGAGTTCACAAAAACTAGCCTTTCTGCATAATTAATTATTTTTTTAAGGCCTCCGATTTAGAGAAAAATTTAAATTAATTTTTCTCTTTGTCTGTACAGAAACCGCACCTTCGCCTATATCAATTAACGCATGAAAAAAAAATTGACATTCTATTGACAGTAGTACCTATTATATAATCGGTGGTAGTACCTTGTAGTATTTATCCACCAGTGGAAAGGCAATGGTACAGTCGACCAAATTGAATCATGACCCACCTTATGGTCATTTTTCTACTGTCATTCTATACAAGTAAGTTGAAATTCGCTTGAACATACATTTCCTAGAAACGAACGTGTTATCATTTTATTAGACACTGACAGTCACTGACAAGGCAATGGTCGCTATCTGTACGAATAAGTTTGTATAAAAATCGGCGAGAACTTCATTTCATGTGGGTAAGGGTTGCAATGCAACACACAAGTAGGTAGGTAGATATTCGGGATTCGGCACAGCCGGGCGCCAAGTCTGTATTGGGAACCAGTTTCTTTTATAAAAGTTCTACTGGAACTTGTGTTTGCCATGATGAAATAAAACTATACTTAGTTGAAGAAAATAATATTTATTTTAAGTATATATTTAACAAGTGGCATTAAATTGGTAAAGTGAAAAGTAACCCGATTAGACGACAAATGTCACTTCCCCAATCCAAACACAACAAATTTTCATCTGGGGACCTAGACGGCCATGGAATAAGAGTGAATGCATCTTCATGCTGGGTAAACCAATTCAAGACAATTCTGGCAGTATGCACTGGACAGTTATCATGAACAAAGGAGAATACTGGCACTTCTTCACGCAACTAAACTGTTCGCAAAGTCGTTAACATTAATTCTTCCAATAAATTGACATAGTTTATAGAGGTATGACGAGGAGAAATTTGAACAAGTTTTCCGACACTTCCGGCATCCATCCAGACACACATGTTAGCTGAAATTTAGCTGAATAATTGGTTGGGCACAACGTGATCCTCTGTGTATCGCGTGTTATCGTAACGCCACGAAGTTAAGTGACTATGTTGAGAAGAGCGAAATGATTTCTTGTCTGTAAATATGTTATCCATAATAGTGTTGCATATCCGTTCTCTTCCGTTCCGTTTTTAATTCGACGAACGCCATGAATATGTCGTCGTCTGTCTTCGAGGGTACCCTCTTTAGCAGGCCCGCTGATCCAGGTTCTGACTGTGTTCCGACTTATTATTAGCTGTTTGTTCTGCCAAATTGGCCATTATACGATTTGTTTGTAGATATTGACTTAGGTTTTTATACAATTTCAGACTTACTAGGTATACTTGACATTTGACACACGACGTTTTTTTATTTTTTAAATTATAATACATCTTTCTTCGTAGTGAAAAGAGTTTGGATTATGGACTTATTTTAAATTCATATTAAGACTGGTTTATCTAAAACATGTCTAGTGCAGTGATAATAAAGATTAAACTTGCATAGATCTCTGACCCGTTATGACGCATTTTTATTCATATTTAAAACGTACTATGTGTAACATGCATGACAGCGAAGAAAACCTTACTACATTTATGAATGCAAAGGATTAATCGGCAAAGTGGGTAATGATTCAATTTGCTCGACTGTACATAGCCATACAGCCAGGAAATACAAGCAAGTGGTCAATGGATGATGCCTGTTACAAAACCTATTTTTTCTCAAAAATGGAGGCGTTTAAAATTCTGATTTCTATGGTTACGTGTTTCTTAATTTTGTAGCTTAAAGATAAATATAGGTTTATTAGTGGTTGCTGATATCTTAGAATAAAAAACCAGCCTCCATACAAAAAGAGGACAAGTCCTTTTATTTTTAACTGTATTTTAAAACTCTCTAATTTTTAACGTAAGTATTTCCACTACATGTCTGTACACATAATATTACAATGATTTGTTATTGTTGCATGCTCAATGATTTCGAAGCATTATTTATATTACTTAGATGAATAGCGCCATCTATCAACAACCTATTAAACTAATAGGATTGCCGTTTAGTTTTGAATTTAAAAATCTAAGTATTAGCATGATAAGAGAGCATTCTATTTGTGTACTTATAGTGTACTTATACAAATAAATAAATAAAAAATTGAGCAGTCAGAAAATCCTTCATTCCTGTGTTGCTTATGCTTACAATAGTCTTCTAGTAGTAGTTAGCTAGTATAGAATAAAATTATATATATATATAATAAATAGAAAAAAAAATTATATGTATAATATATAGAAAAAAAAATTTGAGCAGTCAGAAAATCCTTCATTCCTGTGTTGCTTATGCTTACAATAGTCTTCTAGTAGTAGTTAGCTAGTATAGACATAATTACATCCCTATTCTCATATTCATATTATTATTCATTTTGTCTTCTTTTTATGATCTGATTTAATCAAGTACTTGATGTGACATTCAAGGGCTAAACTGTGATGAAACCTTGAGTTACATTTCCCAAGCCAGAACTACACTAAGGGGGTACTAAAATATCGTTTATTGCTGTCAGAAGCGAATAAAGATAGAATGCAATGCCATAACAACCCTGAGCTACACTGGAACGTGGAAATGAGTAAAGGGGTTATTTGACTACGCGATATTCAGACAGTCTTACTAAGACTGTTACTTGGTGTAATAAGAGTTAGCCTGTAAGTCTGTCAGCCCCATCTCAAATGGGGCTAAAGGTCATGGCACACTATACCGGCACCGCAACAGCATAGCTGCAGCACGGCGCATCGAATTTACAAAATATATTGTCAACTCACAACTTAATGCTCTAATTTGAATGGCAAGTTATTGCTGGGTTGAGGCGGTGCCGTTGCGGTTCCGGTATAGTGTGCTATGACCTTAAGACTGTCTTAGTAAGTCTCGTAGTCGCGTACAAAAAAAACACCTCTTAATTCAACAGCGCGTTCGTCATAAATCTAAAGCTACATAATCTACGGTTCAATAGAGGTCTTATAAAATTAATCGCCAAGTCTGGCAGCTGTCGCAGATGTTCAAAAGCTCAAAAGCCATAGGCACGAGGTCACGCGCCCGCCATCACTCCTGGCGACAGATGCAGCCGTCTCCATAACGGCCACTGAATTGGGTCCACTGAAGTGAACCACTCGCGTCTATACATCTCTGTCGTGTGACCATCAGTTGGAAATATTGTAGATTTTGCGTAACGTCCAGGTAACACGCTTTATCAAAGCAAAGGTTTATCGTCAATTAAACATTAATACGAGTAGCAGTATTATAAAAAGGCCGTAGAATAGATACCATAAGATAGACGTTAAAAGACCATTGCTTTGATTAGATTATTGAGCTCAAAAGATAATATTTGGGATAAGACTAAAAATTTGTAGCCACCAAATCAACAATGATTTGCCATCACCTGAAAACTTATCTCGTGAAGTGTGTAGAATCTGCCGTTCTAAATGTTTAACAGTTTCACTGACAGTATCCTAGACACAATAGAAAGAAGATGGCATAAATCGACCCAATAAATAAAGACACCGTACTAAGTTAGACATATTAAATATAAATAGTACTTTATTAGCGGGCTTTTGTATGATTTTATGGTAATTTAAAAAGCAGGGAATTAAAATTTAAAATATTTTCAGAATGTTCAAATTATAACAACTAAAAGTCTTCAAGGATGCAAAATTAAAACGAACGACGTGAACTTTGACGTGTCAGTCAAACATGAAGTATATGTTTTATATCAAACTTCAAAGTTGTTTAAATGTCAGTCCGAAATAATATGTCGTTAAATGTCAGTTATATTATTTTTTCCTCTATACAATTTTAAGGCTTTTCATTAAAGACTAAAACATGCCAGCATTTGGGGCTGAGCATCAAAGAACTTTGCCGTTCTTCTTTTATTCTATTTATGCCTATAGGCGTCACTGTAACAGAAAGTGTTAAAATAATGTAAATGTTCGTGAAGCGTCATGAGATGGTGCTCGCGTATACCTACTATATAAAATAACGATTCCTACGAACTATGTGGAATCATCAACTGATGTCATAAATGTAATTTTACATTATTTATATTTTATGGACTGGACATTGAACCACCATAAACCCAGCCATTTCAAAGTATCCTAAGTCCTCATCAAAACATCTCGCGATAAACTGTTTATCATAGTTTCCACACAGGGTGGAAATTATTCGTGTCTGAAAATGTTACGGAATTTTGGCTACCCTAATTCTCATTATGTATGTCCGCAGTAGCACGCGGGGTTAACGACCTCATATTGTGTTTAATAATTCACAGTAGCTTATGAAATTATGCAGGGAATTTCAGGTGGTGTATCAATAAAGCACTTTCTGACATTTACTGGAATATGTACCTATTTGAAATGTGTACAGTAACTCATGATACAAACTATTTTGATTTTAACCTAGAGACTTTCAAAAATGAAAAAAACCATCTGCACCAAAAACGTATTTCTAATTTCATAACGGTGCAAAGCAACATAATTAAATTGAAATAAATTACTGTTGAATTTTTCATAAAACCGACTAAGCGTATTTACTCTCTTTCCAAGATATGACCGAACTAATAAATTTACTCGGAAAGTGATGACCCCCCATTTTAGGGGAAGGAATTTGGTTCAAACAGATTGTTACTTTAATCTTTTATTTCCATTCTTGGAGATTCTTTCCGTCTTCATTAGTCATTCTTTAGAAGAGATAAAATGATTTATGAAAAGAGGGTGAGGTGTTTTTTTGCCGGTTCTGCGTACAATTGATGCGAGTTTTATGCAAATTTTAGACCCAGTGTTATCGAGAGTTGCTTGTCACATGCTTGTGGTGCGCGGTGAACCTTTTTAACATTAAAGTTACGTAAATAAATATTGTAAAATATCAAATACATCATGGATGTCACTTAATTCTCCGTGCTTCGAAAGGCACGTTACACGAAACAGTTGGTTCCGGCTAATATCTGCTGATATTAGTTCAACGTCCACGTTTTACATCTACAAAGCGATTTACTTACCCCAAATGAACAATATTTTTAACTTAATCTCCAAAATTACTCAACAGTTGCTCCTGGCTGAGGTCCCGAATATCAGCAGAGGACGAACCCTTCACACATGATGTACAGTTTGCTTAGGACTACTATCTTGTAATGAAAAGATAACATCGTATCTGTTCCCTTGCCTACCTACCTTCACCGCCCTAGGGAACCTCTGGTCATTATTTTCGTAATATACGTTAAGGCGCGTTTACATGCTTGCCAAACAGAGGAAAGTTTGAAGTACGAGTATGTTTGTCTCTGGTGATAGGCCTCTGAATCTAGAGTAATCGGAAAGCGCTTCAGGATAAATGTTAATGTGACAACAAAATATAGAAAGAGGAATAGCGATCATACCCAATCTGTTGCCTTAGTCATAGGCGAGTCGAAGTGACTAAAAATCTTAGGTAATTTAAGTTACCTACGTTTAAGGTACGAATTAATTATTAAATACTATTACATACTCGGAGGTGTGCCTTAAGCTTGTAGCCTAGAAGTGGTTAAGAGTTACTTCAGACTAGTTTACCACAATATTTTGCAGCGTTAATTCCCCAAAGCCACTTTAAACCGACAATAGATAAGAAAGGCTAATGTTTGGAACAAATTTGGAGCGATAGCCCCCTCTGGTGTCTTGAGCAGAAACCTCGTACACAATGAAAATGTATCCAGTAATCAATCTAAAATGCATCCGCTCATCATTTTTATGTGCAAGTGAGGTTTCATAATGAACAATAAAAACAACACACCAACAATGTAATGTATTAAAAAAATTTAATGAAACAGCCCACAACTACGTCAATATTTCCCACTGCTTTCAACCTAACCATCTTAGTCATAGTGATCAAGCATCATGCATGACAGCTTCCTTGGCACTTTAAATTTAGTGGTTTGCCATTGCTGGCTGTGTGGTTGTTAGCTAGTGTGTGAAATGGAGGAGCATTTCATACACTAGGGCCCAATTTTCACGCACTCGATAATAATAAGTCAAGTGCCATTTGTATCGTAAAAAGATGGCGGATATCACAAAATTTAGATTTTTAGTATTCTCGATGTCTCAAAATGTTTGATATTCACATAGTATTGTGATACGCGCCGTGTATTTTTGATAAATATCCTATGTGATATAATATCGAAGGCCTGTGAATCGGGCCCCAGCAGGTCTTCTTACGATGTTTTAGCGATATCTTTGAAAAGATCAGTTACAGGCGGGAGCTCAAACTCACGACCTCACCGATGTATAATACAGTTATCGCTGCCATAATAATTAGATCTACTGGATATAATTCTACTTATGGCACCGGCGACCGTTACACCGACAACTTTTAATCGGCGAAACTCCTAACTTTCCCAAGTATACGGGCTCTACCAATTAAGCTAAAGCGGGATATTTAATTATATTTGCTTTGTTAATGTGTTGCAAGTTGACAGTTAAGAGATTTTCGAATGGGTATTTGAGAAAATATGGATGAAAATGTTTTGGTTAATCACTGTTGATGTAATAGTGTGATTAGCAAGATTTGCACCATTTATCACAGAGGGATGTTAAATTACTCCTGAAATTGCCTACAAAACATGTCAAATGATACATCATACATCGTGGTATGTGTGTACACAGTGCCCAAAAAGGTTCCTGCTGAAAATCAGTATTGTGACATGCTTTGTGCTGTCACGATTAATGCTGAGCAGGGACCTTTTTGGCACACATTTGATCTATGTACCTATAACCTAAGCATTCAACATTTTCCGTGCCTAATAAATAAATAAATGAAATGAGATGAGTACACGTAAAAATAAGATACCATAAAAAACATACCTACCTAACCTACAAATTGAGTTTTAAAGTTCAGGCAATCAGTTCATTAATTACTGTAATATTGTGTTATAATATTAAGGTAAGGTAGCAATATACATAGCAGTATACTTAATTGAAAATATAACATTTTCTGTTCAAAATAAAAATAAAATATGCGTGATGCGCTCATAAATTAAGAATATACAGAGTAGATTTTGGTAGAGACAAAATTGTAACATAAATTAGTCATCTACGCTTTTGATCGTCTTTTTCCGGGATCTGTGTTAAGATAAAATCACGATACAAATCTTTTTAAAGATGGCGACAATATTTTATTTCTCAAGTAATGACACGGTAGTTTTCAAACTGCTATTACACGTCCCTCGGCACAGATTGAAAGGGTTACATGCGCCTAACGGCCCTTTTATTTTGTCACAATAGACACATCCAGCAGTGACGCTTTTCATAGAGGGATTTTTTACCATTGCGATCTTTTTCACATTTGTAGCACACTACCGCCGCGAAACTTGTGTATGTTGTTTTATATCCTTAGAATTACCTCTAGTACGTAAGTACTTTACTAAGTAATGTTGAGGTAAAATTGCATGCGGTGCCGTTAGTTAGGTAAAAATTCCATGGTGTGCAATTAGCATATTTTTAACTTGTATTTAGATTGAATATTGTACCTGTCGTCGATGTGCTTCTAAAATAAACTATTGCTGCAGTGCAATCGTTCTTACGCCTACAGCGCACTATAAACAAAATAGCTGCTACAATAGACCAATCATTGGTCGAGTTAGCTTTCATATGGCCCAAAAATCAATAATAATACAAAATAGCACACTAAGTACTGCCGCGGAACCGTACATCAGCCAAACTAAAGCAGCATACATCTCAGCGCTTGCACCGGAATGAGCGATTTTCCTAGTGTCAAAAGTCGATGGCTTTGAACATCTAAACCCTTCAGGCCCGGCGACCTACCGCCGGCCGTATGCCCCAACGGCCTGAGTAACTTAACATGCACCGTAATTTTTTGCTGTGCGCGGCGCGTATCGCTTTGTTATTGTTCGTGAGGCCAGATGTCAGGTAGATTTTGATTTAAGATAAGGCTGGTTTAAGAATCATATTATAATGTTTATGTTTAGCATGTTTTTGATTCACGCGTACCGACAGATAATTATTTTACAGTTTAGTGATCAATAAGTCATTGTTTCCAATTAATGTTATTTTTAACTGCATTTTTAAACTCGCAAATTTTTGACCGGTGACCTAAGGAAGGTAGCCGGTGGTGGCTGGATGCAAAAAGCGGAGGACCGTGAAAGTTGGCGCAGTCTTAGAGAGGCCTATGTCCAGCAGTGGACTGCAATAGGCTGATATGAAATTTTTAACGTAAGTAGTTAGACGTAGCTACAAGCGTCAACCTAATGGTTTTTTTTATCCTCTAGCGTGCAAATGTTTGTTTCCTATACCAACTTTGATGCTACAGTTCAATATATTCGCAAATTCGCAAAGAACAGTAGTCTTTTTTATTTTCTAAGATGGAAGATTTTATCTCTATACCAATCAAAATCTTGCAACAAACAGGCGGACATAATAGAGTTAATTTCGAATTTAAAATATTGGTGGATAAGTTGAAACTAACCTAGTGCTAAGCAAATCCCTGTCAACTTTTGTCATTATGTGAAATAAGAAGTGGTTCAATCCTACTGCGTCTTCTTCTATAAAAGTTTTATGTTTACAGTTAAACGTTAATCTCTGCCTTATCCAGCCGTTTCAATGTATTTTATTTATGTTGGACTTTTTATGATATTATTATGTAGAATTTGAGCATTCACGGTTTACGGAGTGAACCAGTTTTGATGTTGTTAAACGTATAGACACAATGTTGAGGTAATAAAATGATAAAACAATTACTTAATTTTCCTTTTACATTGTTGTGTTGGCAATAAAGTCAGATTCGTTTAGATAGTATTTACAGCTAGTTGCCATGCCATTTTAACCGATGCTTAAAATACACATTGATTATAGACTTAATATGCTACGAACGTCACGTAATTTCTTTGTAATGTTTGTTTTAAAAGTAACATAACATTTAGTATTTTTGGGTCCGAGGGGTCCCAACGCTATCTCTTTTTTCAAAGAGATTTCCAGGAGGCTGGTTGACATCAGTGATGACCCAAGAGCGGGCAGCTACCTTGCTCAGCGTATAAGCATAGCTATCCAGTACGGTAATGCTGCCAGCATCCTGGGAACCTTACCACAAGGACCCTTTTTATAATTTTTGTTTTTCTATTGTATTAAATAATTTATTTATATTTTATTGATAAGTTGTATACATGATACTATTATAGTATAGGGATGACATGATTTATGTTTTTCTTTTTCGATAAAGCAATGTAATTTAGTTATGCCAATGAAAGCATGACGTGACTTCTCTTTGTAAACTATATCATAAACTTTGCCACGGGATAACGCTAGTTCATATGCCAAGATCAGGCTCTTTTCATGCACTCCTCTACGTTGCAATCACGTGCAATTTGCACTGCAGATGAATTTTATTAGCATGTAAATTGGCTCATCAATTATGCTGGTCGGCATGTTTCGCGCACATTTCATAAACTTACATTTGCATAATGGAATTGGCCTGGTACACGGAGATCACAGTTATTTTTTTCAAGGCATTTTAATGAGAGTATCGTTTGCTGCCTTAACTAGATTAGCCACTATAATTCGTATTTATACACGAAATATATAGTTGCTAAACTGGATAATTTTTTGAGTTTTTTTATAATTATTACATTTGATGCTGCCGAAGATGGGTCATGGCAATCGAGCACGTAACCTATAGAGGCAAATTAAGCGCGATTTTTCTCCGAAACTTACCACTCACTGGTACGAAAAGTGACAATTTAAGCATATATTTTCAAATAGATATTATGAAATATTAGATATTTCGGTTGTGATCGTATATAACATTCTTTTAAACAGCACCTTTGTTTTAAAATATGTAAAGAAATAAGTGAATTTCTTAAACAAAATGCGATGAAGAAAAAACAGAGGCATTACCTAATTTCTAACGGATTTTGACGGAATTTTTCTGAAACAAAATTAATGACAGTCCGCCTTTATAGGTTATGTGCTCGGTGGTCATGGCTAACTAGTAACAGTCTATTCACTTTTTTCTTACAGAGATCCAGATCATAATGTTATGAACTTCACTCACTTCAGACGTCAAAAGTTGATGAAAATTTGACACGATTTGACATAAAAGAAAATAGTCAAAGAAACCATTACCTGGGTAGTTCTTATTATTAAGGAATATTAACGGAACATTTTTAGTCCTATACTTTTTTTTCTAAATCTAGTATGCAAAGTGGCCTAAAGTAAATAAGTACTAAAGTACTAAAGTAAATAATTGAATTATAGGCCTTTTAAATTTTTTTGAAGACAGGCAAGTGATATATGGCACAGGAAAATGAATATTAACATAAAATATATATAAATATTCATAATAAATGGCGTGTATAAATGAGATGTTATAATATAATTTAGCATTGATTAAAAAAAGTTAGAAAATATTATGATGTGGATGTTATATTAGCGGCCGAAAAGTGAGAAATAACCAGGAAAGTGAGATTATTAAACACAAATTCTAATTAATTAATTTTTATTTTATATTTTGAAATAGCAAGACACTAGGAATAATGACAGTCTTTATAAAATAAGTCTTTGTAGCTTAATAGTTGGGACTATTTATCTTAAAGAGATCATGTAATCAACAAACTTAATGTATTCAATTAAATGAATACGATAATTTTAAGTAAAAAAATAAACATCAGCCTGTCAGTCATCTCAGATCTTGTTTTCATTTTTCCTGTAGACCTTGCCTACAAATAATACTGTATTTTCTTTTCTTTTAAAGTAGATAACTTGTCTGGTTCATTTTACTTTCGCTCATAACGTTTTCTTTATTTTTCCCGCTTTTTTATTGTCTTTTGCTGGTCTTTTTTTCTTAAGTTGTGGCATTTTGGTTTCTGTAAAAAAAGGGCTCAACGGGTTAATACATAAAACGTTATAAAGAAATTAGGAACCACGTTTATCACTTTCCTGACTAAATAGATCCAGACAAGTGATACACAGGAAAGTGATAATATTGAGTTTTTTTATAAAAAACACAAAAACGCTGTATTTGAATGACATGTTAAGGCTTCATAGTATATTTAAACCAGACATGTCATTTAAAACAAATACAAAATATTTAAGAAATCCAAATATTGTTTACGTAAATACATACCATTCAAGTGAGAAGTTGTCTGACCCGAACGTGTCTGCGGCCGATGAGATCTACGTGGTGACTGTCTGATTGGCTATTACGCGGAATCATAAGCGTCAGTGAGCTTACTTTACTACGTACTTAGTTACGAAAGGGTGGCAACATCGCTGAATATTTAATTTGTAGGTATTTTTGACTTGTTTTTAGTTGACAGGAATGTGATACACAATTCGTGTCGCCCCTATTCTATGATGACAAATCGACTAAAATTAAAAAGACACGCAACTTTTTTTATGTCATAGCAAAGTTTTACTAATTGTTACTGTGATTAGATATATATGTTTTTATTTGTGTACTTACTTTACGTATTATGTGGGCAGAAAACTTGCGTTTTGTAAAATCGCCCCACAGGAAAATGACAATTTTGCTCAGGTTTAGGCATTTTTCTCCAAGAAGCTATTTTTGTACCTACCTGAATTTCAGTGCCTATATAGAAGCCAATTAGTTCCTTATTCTAGATTTAAAATAAATCAGAAATATTAAAAAACTAAGGAGCTATGACTTGAGCGCACCAAAATTCCTTTACTATAAGAACTAGCCACCTATGTTTTTTCTTTGGTCATCTGTCAGTCCACGGCCTATAAGCCCAGTGAACCTAAGTATTCGAAAGTTGTAATTTGGCATATAAATGTACATCACGTACGCTGAAAGGTGGTCATCATCATCATCGTAGATACATTTTCGAGGTACCTAACATGTTACGCTTAGGGTCATAGCACACCTATTAACTCGGAAAGGGATCGTCACCGTATCGCCTTTTGCTTCGCGGTCAAATAGGCGTCTCAACCTAACGTAAGCACGTGACCAAAGCGGATCAGCAGCTCCGGTACGTGGACGCAGCTACGGCAGGGCAACGCCGCACTTACCGCGGGAGGGGTGAGAAGTTAAAGGGTGGACGAAGAGACGTAAGTTCGAGTCCGGAGAGACGTAAGTGCATAGAAGACGAGCCGTAAGCGCGGGGACCGCTAGTTGGCTGACACGCAAGGCGGTTTGTGAGGTTGTCCCGAGGCGAGGCGATTACGTTATAATCCGGATTAGTGTGCGTTGCAGTACGGAGTTTCATATAAAGATACAGACCGGGTCGAGTTGATACGTTTACGTGTTGATAAGTGTGCTGTGACCCTTAAGCGGCCTACATCCAGTGCGATTATACTACCTATAGTATACCTAACCTATAACGTAGCTCTAGCGTCTCTCCATCTTGCGAGTGGACGTTTTGATTGAATAGTCTCAAATCAAGAATTTTTCTGCCCCAACGGCCATCAGTTCTTCGCGCATTGAGCCTTGCACACTGGGAATTAAGCTTACTTGTTTGCAAAGATACGTACGAAACTTATTTTAGCTATAGGTACGACAAAATTATTTATTATAATTTTGTAAATGTCTGTTTATATTTGGTTTTATTATTTATGTTTATTGCTTTGCTTCCCATTACATAATGTAAAACGAAGTGCAGCAAAAGCATAATATTAAAGCAGTAGTTAGAGCTCTAGTTTCAAGTAAACAAATAATATCTTAAGCCTCGGTAAGAACTAGCATCCCGCTCTTTGCAGCGAATTTCCTTAATTTAGCTTCCACGTTAAAACTGTTTTCGTTTGTTATTATTGCAATCTACAGTTTTGTTCAAGAGAAATACGATCGAAATGACTCTGTAGAAAATAACTAAGTAACATTTTTGTGGCACAGTAGGTGAGGTCAATCGTGATACAGCTCGGGTATTATAACTCCGGATCCAAATGTTTTGGGTTCGATTTTCAGGTGGATAACAAATTGTAACATGGAAATCAATTTGTAGCTGCAAGACCGCCTCTGCTGATACCACAGATAACCTAAACTTATACCTACTTCCTTTGACAATGTTATTAAAGTATACTCGTATGTATTTCGAACATCTCTTGGGTCATCTTTATACTTAAAACTGGTCACTACTCGTATGTACTATCGAGTTCTCTCGCGCCATGACCAGTCTACACGCTAAAATAATGCGAAACGTAGTTGCTATGCCGTGTTGTCACTCACTTTAAACCACACTCTCTGTCCATTAATGTTCAGCAAAGAACAGACTGACTTCTCCTTTCTTTACTTATACCTAATACACTACACCGACATCGACAATTCCGTGGAATATTCATACATCTCTTTATTAGTAGTAGTAAAACGTAGTAGAAATTTGTAATTTGTTGAGGCATAAGCATGCCTCTTGTGACGTGCGAAGCGCTTACACAGGAATATGTCTGCAAAGTGGTGAAGCGCAAGAAACCTTGATAGTACTTACAGTCACAGGCGATAGAATGTATACTTATGAATATGTTGTCCGTTATAATAATAACAGAACAATTCTGTTGTTTTTTATGCTAAAAAGAATTATTGGCAATGATATTTAGAAGACCGTAATGGTTATAATAATCCCAATAATCGACTTCAAATTTGAATTATTATTTCTTGCACGTGCAAGACATTTCGATGTCGACACGGTAATCATGACTCGAATCGAATGCACGTATATAAAAGTTAATAGTCGTGTATGCATGTAAAAATCTGATAGTTGTCTATAGATTTAATTTGTGTATGTTTGTCCAATCTAGTATTTCTTGATTAAAGTGGCTAAAGTTTGCTTGACTGAGTGATGAGTGAGAAACTATCTTTGTATTAGTTCAAAGCTTCAATTAATCAAGTCGGCTTCACTCCCAATTTAATAGATGTCGTAACAGCTAAATGTATTGTTTAGGTCATAAATCCTGCCTAGGTACAAACAACGCGAGCGAATGATAGATTGGAGCGAATTTCGTTGATGAAATTACCAAAACACAACACATTAGGTAATTAGGATCTACGCATTTCACATTAATTAGTTCTCATTCGTAAAATGATGTAGGTAAATTTTGGAGGCTGAATTTTTACGACAGAAAAAATCTGTAGAAACATACTTTATAATGAAAAAAAGAAAGAAAGAAACATTTATTAATTTGGGACATCACAAGCAAACATCGTACAGAATTACAAAAAAAATACAAAATTATAAAGTAGTCATTAATGTAAAGTTTGCCTTCGATAGATTTTATAAACATGCTTTAGACAATAGACTATATATTATTATATATTACCTACGTACAGGAATATGAAAAATCATATTAAATATTCAGAAAACATTTTTAATGCAAAAGCATTTTCTTGTTAATTTCGACCCGTAATAATCTACGAAATAAAGTTATAAACTTCCGTTTCTAATTTTACTCGATATCCAATAGCGTTCGAGTGGTAACGAAATCTGAATAGTGACGCCCACCGATTGATCTCGCCTTATCGATAGATACGAGACTTAAAAACTCTTAATGTCCAGAAATGATGACAGAAATGATGAAGAAGTAATACACTCTTCAATTCATTTCAAATGTTAATTTCAGACACACATAGTCCACATAAAAAAATGAAACAAACGATACTATATGTATACTGCTCGATTGATTTCCTTGTTGAAATGTGAAATCATTAATAAAAAATATGGTGGTGTAGGGCAAGGAAGGAGTGACAAGCGGCTCAGTGTCAACGATTTTTTTTTATTTAGTTACTTGCATTTATGTATTCATTTGCGTGTTAATTTTGTTCCAGAAGATAATATGTATTTACCTTAAGAAGCACTCGCTTGACACTCTAAAATATGTAATTGAGCGAAAAGTTGCAATTGCTATGAAATGAAATGAAAATTTATTCCCAAAGTAAAAATCAATTATAAATGACAAAAATTACATGCAAATCATAGGAATACAAGTTATCTTAATACATATTTAGAAAGGTACATTAAGCATAGTACTCGTTATAATTAAATACAAATTATGGGCTAAAATAGGTGAACTTAAAAACAAGATGACCCTGTGTCGTGAAGACCAGACTTCCCTTTTGAATATTTAGTAATTCCTTTTTAACCATTTATTAAAAGATACTCTGAATTCATAACGATTTTGATTGACAATATTTTTATTTATTTTATATAAATAAATGCTTATGCTTAAATGAAAATAACTACACAACTGCCCTTTTCTTTGACATGTCGAAAGCTTTCGAATATGTTTCACATAATTCGCTTCTGGATAAATTGGAAAACTACGGTATTAGAGGCAACGCCTTGAGCTGGATAAAAACTTACTTGCGAAATAGAAAACAAGCTGTGGAAATCAGTAAACCGGACTTTAAAAATGTGATACAAAAATATCAATCAGACCCTAGAGAAAACAAATACGGAGTCCCACAGGGTAGTGTCCTGGGCCCACTCCTGTTTTTGATATATATATATAAACAATCTTCCAAGTGTAATTAAACACAAATGTATTTTGTTCGCGGACGACATATGTGTGATAGTCAAAACGGATAGCAAGCTAACACTTGAAGACCACATTAAAGACATAAATAATACTGTAAAAACAATAATTTTATGGCTGCAAAATAATAATTTATTAATAAATCTTGATAAAACTTATTTCATAAATTTTAATAATATATTATATGAATCATTGAACTTTAATTTTGATGGACAAAAACTTAAAGGTACAAACATGACAAAATTCCTAGGGGTATTGATAGACGAAAAACTAAACTGGAAAAATCAAGTAGAAAATGACTGCAAAAAAATTAATCAATTTTCATACGCACTATACAAATTAGGTAAAGTTGCCACTAAAAATACCGCGCTTACTGCATACTTTGCCTATGTTGAATCCGTCTTGCGCTATGGACTCATTATATGGGGTCATAGCCCTGATGCTCATAAAGCTTTTCTGGCTCAAAAAAAATGCATTAGGGCGATATGTGGTACTGCACCTGTCGAGCCATGCCGGCCGTTATTCCTGTCTCTAAATATTCTTACCCTTGCAAGTTTGTACATTTTTGAAATTGCCAAGTTTGTCAAACAAAATATGTATTATTTTAAGCAAGCAAAAGAGGTTTACTTGCGAAATACCAGAAACGGCAATAGACTTGTTGCAGATGCCATAACAAAAAGTCCAAAATTGAAAAAAAATGTTATTGGATGTGCACCCTTATATATAACAAAATACCTCAGAACTTAAAAGACTTGCCCTTAAATAGATTTATATATACAAGTACGATGCTTTTATAAGGTGGATGAATTTTCAAATTTGACATAGTATAAATTTCAATTGACATTTTTATTAAAACTTTATTAATTTAATTGTAATGTAATCGTAATGTAATTTTAATCTAATTAGTAAACTTGTGACTTAAATCGGAATATTATGACTAAGGCTTTGTGATGATAATATTAATAATTCGTAGTTAACATTTTGATAAGATTGTAAAATATTTGCATGCTATTTATGATAGCTGGAAAAGCTGAACCGTAATATTTATAACACCTTCTAAAATGTACCCTTTTCCAAAGGCAAATAAATATTCATTTCATTTAATTTCATTTCATTATATTTTGGAGTATATATAGGGTACCATGTAGTGACTGCATCTACGTGCAAAAACAGTACGGGCTTGAGGGTGATCCCATTTGAGTGATCTGTGAAATGTACGAGCAAGATGTTTCGATTTTGTATGCAAGGGTTCCAATATTGCAGCTATATAAAGTTGACGGACCGAAAGGAATTTGCACTCCGAGTACAGTTTGTCAGTCGGGTGTCTCAAAGGGAGTTGAAATGCTATCTTCAATATTCCTCTCTGTACTCGCTCTAATGTGTTTTACATGCACCCCCATACAGTTATACAATAGTTTAAGACTGATTGGCATAAGCTTTGATAGACCATTTCTATTAGGGGCTTGTCAGCAATATGACTTAATTTTTTAAAGATATACCTACTATAAGATGTTTTATGGTATTTTTGAACATCATTGACTGACTTCATCTTGACACTTTACTCGGTAACGGAACGTCACCGTATCGGCTCTTTTGTGGCTCTGTTGTAAGGAATCTGTTGTAAGGAGTTTCATAAAAATAATACTGAACGGCTCGCGTTGATACAATGCCGTTTTCCAAGATAAGTATTATGTGAACTGCAACCACAATTACACTTATCATTTGAACAGGGGTCCCGTTACAATATTATTCGTGTGCGAGTTTTTCATTTATTCAAAAATTAAAATTGAGTCATCGATGTTATCGAGGACTAGGTAGGTAGTCTCGCGCGTCATAAATATCCTTGCCGAAAATTATAATTGTCTTGTAACTGAAGATGTTAATTTGGGCCTCGATTTTAAGACAGTTTGTTGATTTAATCTTTGCCTCTCTTCACCTGACCCCATTTATCCTCCGTTTCCTAACGAGATTCCGATTTTCGATGAAAATTTTAATTGTTTTGCATCTTACCTTGTTATTTTTAATGAATTCGTAGATTATCTGTGGTTCATTAAATTGTTAATATTATCATGTAAAAGAACAATATTCATTGGAAAACATGGAATTGTAAAGATTTAAAAGCAAAATTGCTCACGGAGGAGCACGAGTTGTTTTAGAGTTGTGCGGATTAGCTGACGCACGGGGGGTGTCCCCGCACGCATTGAGATAAATAACATTTCACACATTGCGTTGTCAAGCGTGCTACGGACGTGCGCCACAGCACAGATTATGTATCTCAATCTCGTGTGCGTGGCACAGAACAGAAAAAACGAGTAGAAATAGCATCCTCGCCTATTAGTATGAAAACCAGTGTAACCAAACTAACACATTTGTAAGAATATCACATTATGATCCACACAAAAAATATTGAGTTGTAATTGGTAATTTTAGCGATGACGAAAGAGCTTAAAACACAAATTCGATTAAATGAGTCCCATCTTTATTAATGAAGCAATAAGATCTTAAGTTGTGCTTTCCTGATTCTAATGTGCTTTTATATTTTGTTATTCTACTTCCTACTAGATGTCACTTTTTTGACATGCTTTTTCCTATTACGATGCATTAAGGTACATAATTGTGGCTGCCCCTCCTATTCCTTGCTTTTAAGTATCAAATAGTTTTGCCACCCAACGCCAGATGGAGACACAAACTAGAGAAGTTTCCTGTCAAAATTAAGGATGGGGTATACACGATAAACTGAACAAAAAGTATCGATCTAGCTAGATATCAAATTTTGTCCCGAAAATAAAATTTATGCTCACATAGGCATACTTATATATTTATGCTCGCCCTATATCATCTTTATGTTTATAAAACGAAGTAATGTTCGTTACACGAGTTAGTACTCTAATTAAACTAAAACTTTTGCAATGATTTTGATTTGTAAGATCAGTCTTCGCCCCGATTATCACATAAAGAATAGTCTTTATGTGATAATCGTATTGTATGTATATATTGTATGAAAATTAGACATATGAGCGGAGAAAGGAATACGAAATAAATGTAGGTTCTACTTACTTATTATTTAGTTATATAAAACAAAGTCGTGGCCGTGTTAGTTACACGAGATATTACTCAAAAATTACAAACTTTTTTATGACTAAGATTGGTCTCCGCCTCGATTGTCAAAAAAAACTAGGATTATAAGGTGTAAATTGAAAGTGAAAATAAGAATGAAAATCCGAAATTAGCACGGACGATGAAATTGCTGGTGTGAGTGTAAATAAGTATTGTTAACCCCCGACGTAATGTTTTTTACAATTCCCTCAATATAAGTATCAAATGAAAAGGCTCGTCTAGTAAAATAGTATACGATATTATTAATTTCAAAGAAGCTGCAATGGCCGCCACCACAGTGCAGTTTTTCACAACTCCTTCAATATTTGTTTCATTATGAAAGGCTTGATAAGTAAGGTGCAATATAAAAAAAGTCGGTTCAGGCGATTAAAAAAATTATATTATTAAATTGTACCATTCTCTATGAACATTTATATAAATTGTACTGTGTGTGGTGTGCAATAAAGAGTATCTATCTATCTATCTATATTATAAATTTTTAAAAACCGCCAACGCAACAAAGTACCCTCGACGCGACATTATAACACCTTATCGTGTCGTATTATTTTTGACTTTTTAAATGTTCGCTTTTTTTAGGGTTCCGTTGCCCGACAAGGAACCCTTAAAAGATCGTTCAGTCCGTCCGTTCCGTCCGTCCTAGTCTGTCATAGCAGAATATCTTCTAAGTTTATGGATCTCATTTTTAAAAATATGAAAAATTAAAATTACCCCTATATGTATACATGTAAAGGGGGGGTGAATTATTTTTTGAGTACACCCCCTTATGTGGGGTATCGTTGAAGAGGACTATGAAAATAAGGTAGGGTTTCCATACAACACTTTTTTATCATCTTTACCATATGCGAGATATAGCCCGCCAAAGTCGTTTACACGGTGCCCCCCCCCCCCCCCCTGTAATTTCTAAAGTCTTGGACCTATAAACTTCAAATCACTCACGTAAAGAAATAGGTGCGAAAACTCTTATTTAAAATTGTTTCGGGTATCCTGTGATGAATACTTTTGAAATTATAAATAAAATAAATATATATACTTTTTTCCAAAAGAACAGTATAAACTTCAAAAGATTTTTTGCCTATACTGTCTAATGTTGTAAGTTAATGGTACGGAACCCTTCGTGCTCGAGTCCGACTCGCACTTGGCCGGTTTTATGTCAGACAGACGGACATGACAAAACTATAAGGTTATAGTTTTGTCATATCCGTTCTGTCTGTCTGTCTGTCCGAGGTTTTGCTAAGAGACCGTTAGTACTAGAAAGCTGGTATTTTGTATGTAAACCAATTACGACGACAAGGTAATGAAGTAAATTTTTTTGTGGGGTATCTTTGAGTAGGTATTTGAAAATGAATTGGGGGTTTCTAAAACAATTTTTCTATTTATTCCTACATTTCTACATTTACGAAATATTAAACTTTGAAGTGCAACTTTTTGGTCCAGTAGGGCGTCCTAAAAAGTTTCAAAAAATCATGATGATAGTGCATTTAATAACCTTTAAAGGAAACTATAGCGATTAAGATAACTTTATTAGTTTAGCAGTAATATTCGTAGAAGTTGTGTGTTGGATAATTTTGTACTAAATTCAAAATTCTTAAATTCTCTAAAGTTACTAAGACGAAGTAGATAACGACTATACGAAACTCTTAATGCGTGAGTCCGATTCGCACTTGCCCGGTTTTTTCTTATTACGGATTAATTTCACAATTTATAATGAAAGAATTAACCTGATGACATGTAGCGAATCCTTTGATAATTAATTAGTTACCTATAAGGTACCGTACCTACCTAATATAGTTTCCTGTAAAGTAATCCGCGAATTGTGTTGAAAGTAGTGAGTAGTATGAAAATAGTTCCAATTTCGTTTAAAATAAACTTATCGATATTTTAACGTTAAAATATTGCATCCCTAAATGAGTAGCGTGTGGAATTAATACGAAATTAGGTAACGGTACAAAATGTAGTTTAGACCTTATCACCATTGTGGTGGATTGGTTTTAGATTGTCATTTTAGCCGATTGCTATCAAGTGCAAATTTTCCAATTTCTATTAAAATAACGTGATAAATTACTTAATTATGGTATGTCACTCCTCTTTTTGATAAATTTGTTGTTTTACTGTTATAAATAAATATAATATGTTGTTTAATGTTGTTATTCCGCACAAAAATTGTACAAATTAGCGTTTTTTAAGATTTTCGTCAATGTTTGAAGGCGTCAGCATCCTGTCGCGACTGTCGCCGACTAAAGCACGAGAATGGGGGCGGGGACATCACATGCGCTAAGCTCTAGGCATGGAAGATTTCATGAATAGCAGATGAAAAATCATATGAAATGAATTTCATTGTTCACACCTGCTATTTTTTTCATATAGACTGCTACAAATCGCACTCTGCGAAATCATAGATCATGCTCATTTCATTTCATTCATTGATGACTGCTTGTAGCAGAGCGAGTCGCGAGCGACCGAGTAGGAATGATTTGCCCTAGGTGCGTGTTAGAAAAAGACAAACACACTTGTTATGCGATCATAGGTGACGATCGATACTTGGTGGGCATTTTAAGAACTTAAAACTTATGAACATAAAGTTTAGATTCGTTTGCCATGATTTTTCATGACAACCTAAATATGACATTTCATATTAGTAGCAAATTAGCAACCGTTCACAATAATTCATATTTCATTATAAGTAGCAAATAGCAAAAAGTGTTACATTATGACACTGCGAAAAAAAATCATTGCCAATGAAATTTCACATGTGATTTCATATGAAAAAAAATCATCATTTCATGAAATGAAAATGAATTAAAAGTAGCAATCATTTCCATGCCTACTAAGCTCATCGCATTTGAGATACGCGGATCACGCCCACTTACGATTTCTACTCGTTTTTTCTGTTCTGTGGTGCGTGGGCATCCGCATGATTTTAAAAACCGGCCAAGTGCAAATCGGACTCGTGCACTAAGGGTTCCGTGCCCTTAGCCAAAATACCACAATATTTTTTAAAATATTTATTTAATTTATATGTATGCTTATATCGTGCCCTTTTTTTATTCTTTACCCATTTCCCTTTATTCTGTTAGTTTTCACCGCCGACCTAATTTAATCTTGGACTGTCCTCTACCCGAAGGTTGTCTGGAAGAAATTGCTTTCAGCAATAAGACCGCCTAAATTGTACCATTCTCTATGAACATTTATGTAAATTGATACTGTATGTGGTGTGCAATAAAGAGTATCTATCTATCTATCTATTTTGTTGACAGAAAATATAACTTTGTTTTTATAGTGTTTGTATGAAGAACAAAGTTATGTTTGTGGTTGTTAAAAATGAGCTACCTATCTCAAAAACTACTATTTCGATCTCGTTCAAACCAATTTCCGTTGAAAGAATTTGTTACGATTTACATCATGTATTTTTTTTCAAAATTTACACTTGCTTAGTTCAAAAGTTAGACGCCGATTTTACCACTTTGGAACTATCATTTAAACGTAAGACTCTTACAGAAAATGGTGTTAAGAACCTCGATGTCATTTTAACCTATCTATAGGTTTAACACACGCATAGGTTTAACTAAAAGTCATTCTCCTTCCCACTACGGGTCTGACTCTGAACTAAATCTATCATCTGCAGGCTCTTCAAGTCATGATAGCATGAAAATCTACGAATTCATTAAAAATAACAAGGCATGATGCAAAATAATTAGAATTTTCGCCGAAAATCGGAACTAATGAAACTTTTAAATATTTACGTAACTTATATTGTTCTACGCCATCTAGCGGATTTTTAAGTACTGATTTTTGACACCAGGAAAATCGCTCATTAGCCCGCATTATGTCTACTGTTCTTTTAATATGTGAACTAATCACAGGGTTTAATTTAATATTTGATGGCAATAAGTATGAACAGCAGGCCAACTGCCTAACTTGAAAGCTTTCGAATTTGCTTTTGCAATTCCAAGCAGACGACATATTAATTGGCATTTTAGGTTTCCGTACCTCAAAAAAATAAACCTATTAGGATTTATTTGTTGACCGTCTGTCTGTCAACAAGACCCTTATTCTCAGGAACGCGTGGATTTATAATGTTGAAATTAACATCAAATTAACATCAAAAAAAAAATGTACGGCTCTGGTCTGTAGACAGCCCACCGGCGCTACCGGCGCTTTGTAATATTATTGTAGTGTCAAAAACCAGTACTCATTATTTGTCTTTCTATTATATTTGTTATGAATAGCTCCATTTATGTATTGTGTTGTGTAGGTACTGTAACTGTGTGTGATCTACTTGTTTATTTGTATCTTGTTAATTTGTAATTTTAGTGTTTTTATATGTGTGTGTCTTGTTACACCGTGCCCAAAGGTTCCCGCTGAAAATCAGTGTCGTGACAAAACCTGTTTTTGTCACGACTTATACTGAGCGGGGACCTTTTTGGTACACTTTCTAGATTTATAAGTTTTTATATTTAATTTTTGTTACAGTATTATTTTTGTCACTTGTTTTTTTTCTTTACTCTATCTTGTGTGTTGTGCCAAATAAATGTTTTCTATTCTATCCTAAATTATTAATGTTTACGCTCCCTTAAGATGTAAAATAAACAAGCTTCTAAGTCAACGCAATCCGTTGCTACTATGATCAGCGTTTGTTTGAAAGCTATTATTGCTTTTCTGAAAGCTATCACTACTGCCATTTCAAAGTTAGGCGTTAGGCCGTCGTGGTATACAATGGAACACTGAAAAGACATTTACCATCCATAATAATTAAGCAATCAAACTTATGCATGAATCAAAGAATTATAATGGAGTATGATCTTACTTACGTAAAGTGCGATAGCTCAGAAGAACTGCTACATTGCGCTTACTCCTCAGCGCAATGTAGCATTAGTAATTATCATTTGGTGAAGTAATCTATTAAATTAATCACAGTGAAACAACGTTTTTACCAATACATTCTGAAACCAAATAAAAATACGGGCAGATTCATTTGTACTTCATGCTCACTATCATCCCGCAATCAACCACCTTATTTGCATAAAGCTATCCAATAAACAACGCGATACGACAACGTTCCAATTGTTGCGGTTTTACATTGATCTCGGAAAATGGGTGTAAAACCAATTTTAAACTTTGACGATTGCGTAATGGAGATGAACGTTAAATACTCGTTAGAGTATTGATGTTTCGATTCGTAAACTTTGTTTTGGGGTAAGTTCTTGAATAGAGACCGCGAATGGGCAGTACAGTTTGTTTCCTAAACATTTTGATAAGGGATGTTGGTAGTGCAACCATGATACGGAACAAAAAAAAAAGTTTGCATGAACTTAGTGGCCACGTCATTGTTTGTTAGTTTTGTGGATATTTCTGGTAATAATAATAAATTTTATTGCTTGCCATTACAGAGTTATTTCCGTTATAGTTTAGTAAAATAATACCTATGAATCTTTACTTATTACAATTACTAGGTAATTTAATATTACGTGCTTGTTTTTATGTGTAATGTTCCAAATAAAATATTCTTCTTTATTTCTAGTTAGGAGTAATTATTACATTTAAATTAGAATTATGAAAAATTTCATTGCATTTTATTGAATTTAGAATAAAATTTGGAAACGTTTAAGTATTTATATATAACATTGAGTAAAAAATCACAATCACGATCTTAGCGTTTTAAAATTAAATTTGAATTATATTGAGAAAAAATATATTGCATTACAAAAAATATAAATTCCGAATAGGGGGTGTTGATCTACCTTTTAGTATTCTACTCAGGGCAACGACATCGCAAACTTCCATTTATTTATGATAGCGGCTGAACGATTCTAACAGCAGTGGTAGTCTCCGTTAGGTGCCGCCTGGTAGCTACCACCCTCCCACTGAAGCCTGGCACCAAGCAGCTTGTTGTATTCCGTCGGTGAGTGGGATTGCCAAAACCTTCTGGGTGAGCTTCCTCTACCGTCGTCTACGCCACGTCTGGTTAAGAAAGGAATAAATTTTCGTAACAGATAAACGATTTAGGCATTTTTGACTACTATGAGCTTGACACAAGGGTTTAAGAAGAATGAAAAGAATCTTTTATTTCCTACCTATCTCCTTACACCCGCTGTATCGAAAGCAACCGCACCTACAGCTTTTGGTACCAGTTTTATTGTTAACAGTTTGTCGAGCTTGATCGTAAAAACTAACTTTTAAGATTGTTTCTTTTTAACAGTAAATGTAACGTGACAATCAATATTGTAATTTAATATTCTCCTACTGAGCTATGGCTGCGGGCGGCAAACCCCAACAAAGAGATATGCGTCAGGTACCTACGTGATAGATAATATTGCAGTTCACAAGTGTATGTGCAATACACAGGTGCATTCTCGGTTTTTTTACTCTCATAGTTTGTGAAGATGACAATCCAACATGACCGGAAAGAAAAGTCGAAGAGAGATCAGGCGTAGGAGCAATGGCTTAAGCAGGCATCAACACCATCATTTTTCTATCTCTGATTTATTTTAAGAGAGGAACACTCAGAAACAAATTTGATTCTGACCCGGGATTCAAACTAAGAACCTCGTGGGTAAAAGCCAGCTTGCCGTTCACTGGACCAACAAAACACTCAACAACTAGTTATCATGAGACATCATCATTCTAGCGTTATCCCGGTTGTACACTCGCACGTCAGGGCTCGGGTTTCGCTGACCATGATCTTGGATATGGCAGATCAGGTAATTATAGTGGAGCAACTGCCATCTGACCTTCGCGACCCTGGTAACAGAGGATCCTGACCAGTAATGGATCACGGACATTCATTCGCCTGAATGTGCAGGTTTCCCACGATGTTTTCTTCACCGTAAGAGCATCTGGTGGTGAAACAACTAATGTAGACAACTTAGAAGGAGCCATTGTTATAAGGCGGCACGTGGGATCGAAACGGGCACCTCCCGCATGAGAGGCAACCCGCTTACCACTACGCCACCGATGCTCTCAAGTTATCAAGAGACATTAGTATGTAATCAGCGTCACAAAAACTGTTAACGATGGTCCATAAAGTTAATTCCCTAATGCTGAAGTAATAACACACTGTCTTTCATTTTCATAAGCTCGCGGCTATAAAGTGTCGTCGCGAGCCAGAGGAGGCAATTTGGCATCCAGCCAGCGCCATATTACACTGGCCAGGCTTCTGCTCATTGCGCTTTAATAACCAGAGAGTTTTATGACCCGAAGATGTTCATCGAATATCCAGTGCATCTTTGATTACGTCGTACGAAGTCGAAATGAAATTGGGTATACGTACACTCAGGCGTCATGCTCGAATAAAACATCCCACACTGCAGTGATGTGATGCTTTTCAGAAGCAGGCAGGAATAAGTACTACATCATCATCATCATAATCAGCTCAGGACGTCCACTGCTAAACATGCTTCCCTCATCAATTTGTCAATGATTGTAAGCGACCTGATCAATCGCGATCCTGCAAGCTTAGCAAGGTCGTTCGTCTATCAATCATTCTCAAAATACTCATGAAAATTCATTGCGTAAATATTATAGTAGGGGAGCCCAAGAGGGGATTTGGGGGAGGGAGGAACCTAGTACCCCATTAAATACCTCCACCAAGTATTAGCCCCGTATATGTGGCCACGCGTCAAGGATAAAGGATCAGATTAGTAAAAAAAAATTGATCATCTGAAATTCTCGAGCGCGTCAGATTAAGGTAGGGTAAGTTAGTTATATGCTAAAAAGTGTATATTCCACTAATCTGACAATTTTCGATATACGATAAGAAGTAGGTGGGTTACAAACTTGTAAAAAAAACGTCATCTCGACTTTCTCGAGCGTGGCTAATTTTTATTTTATTTTGAAAGTAATAATTCAACGTTCACAAATAATATATAATCTGACGATTTCCGTAAGCCGAAGTAAGGAAAAATAATCGATAAATTTAACCCATGACACGATTTTGACCTTGAATTCAAAAATGGCGGCTTGTGATGGCTACTTGTCAGATCGACCCAGTCTCGAATTCCCCCACCGAAAAAATGATTTATACCGTTAATACGGTCTTTTGATTTTGTCAATCTGCACAAAATTTCCAATAAGACAATAATATCTAATACACGAATAAAAACTTACGTGAAAGAGAATTCGTGTAATGAATATTTTGAAAGGTGCATTTTTGCACTATCCGTTAACTTTGACCACATTTTTTCACTGATTCACGGATGAAATCGAGCCAGAAGAGGGAGATGATTCTACCGACGAAGATGATGATTAAAATAAAAATTCTTAAAAAAATATATTTTTTATACTTATTTTCTCATGAATAAAAGTTTTGTACTTCAAAGAATATATACTGTTTTATTTGCATGCTATTTTTTCAGCTCTTTAATTTGTTAAGTTAAAAGATTTGAAAAAATACAAAAAAAAAAAACTTTCCACTGTCAGGTTAGGCGAATCCCTCCAGATAATCGTCAGATTATGAGACAGCACGTTTAGGGTATATAAATGAACCATATATATCTTAATCTGACGCGCTCGAGTATTTCAAAATGGCGATTTTTTTTTCACATTCTAATAATGGCCGCGAGTTTAGGTCACATCCAAATCGTCAGATTATTACATAAGAGCCTTCTTTTAGGTTCACTTAACATCCCCTTTGAAAATCTGACGCGCTCGATTAATTATTATTTTTTCCCGATTTCAACCCTTACGCGCGACCACCCCCATCATGGAAACAATCAGATTAACATACGTATGGTTTTCAAAAAAAACGTAGGACATGGATGCTATTAATATCTGACGCGCTCGAGTATGTCCATGCAACTGTTTTTTTTTACATTTTTGAAAATTTATAGCCGCTCCCCCCACCGATGAAAGTGTATATTATATTATATGACATTTTTTTCTTCTTATCATCTAAGCTTCGCAATCTAATAGGTCTCTTCGACGCTCGAGTAAATCCCGATTTAGCATCCTGGGCTCCCCTACCATTAAAAAAAAACCGACCAAGTTGAGGGGGACTCGCGCACAAACGGTACCGTGCAGTATCTTTACACTATTATATGACCTTTTTTAGTTTTAAAAACGGCAAAAAACACTTGTGTATGTTACCCTCAAATATGTTTTATTTTAATTTTTTCTATATATTTTTAAAGGTTTTAGTTGCTTCTTTATATAGAACTTAATATTCTGTGAATATTGCAAGGGTCTATCTGTTGCCGTTATTAATATTAAGCAAAAAACGCCAAAAACTAAAACGTTTGTTGTATGGGAGCCCCCCTCAAATATTGATTTTATTATTTTTTGTATTTGTTGTTATAGCAACAACTGCAATACATCATCCGTAAAAGTTTTCGCTGTCTAGCTATCCCGGTTCATGAGATATAGCCTAGTTATAGACAAGCTTAGTTATACGTTCCCGTTTTTAACCTTTGGGAACCCTAAAAAGTGAGTCGCACATTTCTCATCTTTACCTCCGTATTTACATAATACCTTCCGTAGTTATGTATTTGGTGAAATAAAATCCACACGCACGCCCTGCCCTTTCACCGGGCCCTTACTTACAATACATAACATTATACGTACGCTTATTCTTCACACCAAAATACTAAACCAAACTGCCAGTTTGTATGCGCTGTTACTGTCTGCCTATAAATTTGCCGTAAGCCAAAATCCAGAGCGACCTGTATAATAAAGCCATAAAAAGTAAGTTGCGGCGTATACAGGATGCGTTAAACATGATTCCGCAACTTTGCCCATATATACAGGGTGCATTGAGCCGTCCCAGTAGGTACGTTTCGTCGGCTAACTTTTCCCCTGTTACGAGGAAAATATTTGTTATCTGACTTTGCTATCTTTGTAACGTTGTTGCTGTTTGCAAAATGCGATGTTTTAATTTTGCCACGAAATTGTATTTCATTTTAATTTTTTGCTTCCCAGTAAGAGGGTGGACGCTGTTTACATTCCTCGAATAAATATAATTTGGTTACTTTATATAATAACAGTCGGACGGCAGCACGTCAGGTTACTCATATGAACTATGAAAACCGCTTTTATTACGTAGGAAATAGGGACAAGGTAAGAGTGGTCTGACGTACGGGTGTGAGTACAATAGGAAAGAAAAAATATCAGCAGGCCTACCGCCTAACTTGAAACCTATACCTATACCTATTTCAGTTCAATTCAAATTAATGAACATAAGAATTGAAATTGCTTTGATTTTTGAAGGCGTATTATTCACCCATTTTGAAGTAATTAAATAATACACATTTTTTTATTTCATACGATAATATAAATATTTTTAATGACCGTAATTTGAAATATATTATAATATTTTTATTATTTTTGCTAGCATTATTCGCTTATTTGATATAAATACGTATTAATTACATTTGAAAAAATAAATACGCGTATTAACAAAACGCATTGTCAGGGTTACGCGAATTATCATTACGTCAAAAATAAGACAGATTGAAGTCTTATAAAAACAAACTAGAAAATTACATTCATAGTGATTATTGAGTCAGTGATCAAATTCATACAAAATGTATTGTGTATTGGTGCTTAATAGGAAAGAAATTTTCTAACCCTGTATCGTACATCAAAATACTGGTACCAAGAAAATATTAAAGAACTTTGGACGTGGATGAAGACACACTCATTGAGAGCCAGGGGGACCTTTTTCAGAATTTTCTAGACCAAGCAAGCTGACCTCACACGATTGGCTTCTAGGCCTAATGCAGTGGGTGACGGTGTCTCCAAAACTGACCAAGATAAAGGCAAGTTAGTTTACGGTGATAACCTAATAGCTTACAAAGCATTGGATTCTGTAAGTATTTTTCGCCTACTACTGCATGTGTTATAATACTAAAATATTTCGGTTCACCAAAAAAGTCATCATGCCAATAGGAATGCAGTTTGGTTTATTTGAAATACCTACATTATTTATTTCAGCTTAAAGCATATCATTAAAGCAACGAACGAAACGAATACTCAGCTTTGATTAAATCCGTCTTAATAGAACATTTAAAAAAGCATTCGCTAATAGATATACTAATTCATTTATTACAGTAGCCCCCCCCCCTGCAGTGGGCCATGGATTTAGGTCGTCGGAATCGCTATGAGCAGTGCAACAGGAGACTATGAACGGAGATTGGCGGTGGTGGAGAAGCGGCGACTGGCGTTGGATGGAAGAGAGGCGAGCGCTTATGAAGAGAAAACATGATCCAATATAGCATTATTTATATCTGAAATAAATAAAAGGATTTTATGTTTCTTATTAGTTAGGTAGGTACCTACATTACATAAATATCGTTAAAAGAGTTGAGATTTTAGAAGCGAATGGGAAACAACGTTTTTGGGCTTTCAGATTACGTCAGGAAAACGAACACTATGTTCACTTTCATTAAATTTAAATACCAACTGAGTAAGGTTTTGTAAGGACAATACTTTAGATTGATAGATAATTATAACGCCATCGGACATTTAAGGCAAGCAGATCGAAATTTGTGATAAATATATAAACTTTTTTATTTCTACTCTATGCATGCCATAGATTTATTTGATCTCTACGAATTTGTGTCTGTCAGTGTCTGTGTACTATGCTTGTATGCTTGTATTGCTGACAGTTATCAGTTACCTATGTCAAATATTTGTAAATAACGATTTAGTTTATATAGAATTACTTTTAACAACTAATGAATAGGGAATAATAACAGAGTGCATGCTACTTCTAATTTATTATGTTACCCGTTTATTATAAGCTTGAAACTAGGAAAAATAAAAAAGTGACGTACTTTTAATGCCGTTTATGTATACCTAACTTATGTAATAACAAAAATACAAATAAATAACTGTTTACTTTGTGTGCCTTGACTTCGTTTCTTCTTATATTACTGTAGTGTCTCTAGGTTTCTGTAGCTTATACATAGAGTTAAGATTTTTCTTCAGACAAACACTGTTATATTCGTAATTGCAATCGGTGTTCGTTACGTTGTATGATAACAATCCAATGTTGACGACTAAGACCGAAAGATCTTCTGATAAGACCCACCTCCAAAAAACGAATGCAGTTAGGATCTACAACATCACAGAAATAGCATTATAAAAAAGTTTACACACAACATCAGAACAATAATTCGATTGAAAAATACGTTGATCTCAACTAGTAGCGCAATGGGACGTTCTGGTGTTTACAAGGACAAATCCTTGCAATCTTAGCTTGCAATGCGGCAAATATAGATCTTTCCTAAGGCATAATGTTCTGATGAAGGTGTCTTCCGGAAGAATCATGCCTATGCGGTCTTCTTGCAGCTGACATAGCTATTTCCTAGTTAGCTAGTAGGTAGGTACTCCTAGTTTGTTTTACAATCTTTTCCCCAAAATTTAATTGAGTATATTGTAAATAAAATAACGGCTGACGTTGCCGTAGTAAACAAAGCTTCAGACTAAAGCCCTCTGTAAGCGATCAAATTAGTTTGACAGATTAGTTTGTCAAGCTCACGTTCTCTTATAAATTTTATTAAGAAACGCGTCAAACTGCTACAAACTAACAAGTTTGAAAGAGTCTGTACTAAGCCTTTACCAGGCCTGTGTATATCCCCGCGTAGGTAGCAAAAACGTACCTACGCGCGGCGACCCTTACTTAGGGGCTAAAACAAGTTGCGTGTCGCTACCGGCCAGCGACACGCTCGCGCGTTTTATTCACCGGCGGCCGCGCGGCTACGTTGCTGGCTGGACGAGAATGAATAAAGTACTAGAAAGAGGCGCTAGATGGCGTTAGAAGTTTCTCGTAGCAGTCAACCCTTTCGCGTCGCGTGATATTACGTCACTGAATAGGTTTAGTGTATTATGAATCATATTCCAGAGCAATAAGTATGAAATTATCTTGCAATGGATTTTTGTAGGTGTCTACACGAAAATGTGCTTGACTCTGAGGCGAACTAAATTACACGATATTGTTGACGACATTGAGTAGACATTTCTTTGAATACAATTGCTAAGTCATACTTCTGTACGAAGTACTAGTACTTATTCTGTGCCTATACCTATACCTATAAAGTTAGGCGGTCGCCCCTAGGGCGTGAATATATTTTTACCTGTAAGTATAAACTAATTTATTCAATATTAAAATTGAAACTGAACCTCAAGAATATTATAATACTCCATTTTAAAATAAATATTTAAATTCTTAGTTCAGTGATTAGATATGGCGCTTGAAAAAATGACCACCAGACGCGAGAACCTCAAAAAATATTTTTTTCTAAAAAATGCTAAGTATTTGTGGAGCGCCTTTTATTTATCAAAGAAAAATCTCTTCAAATCTATTTTCAGTATCCTTTACGTATCATGTTTCCAGACACAATAGAAAATCAATTGTTATCGGCTTATGACATGATCCTAAAGGCGTTAAAGTTCGTTTTAAACATATTGTATTCCTAACTGTTACTTTTAGAATTGTAAATACCTAGATAGCATTAATCAAAAGCAAATGCCAAAAAATAAATACATTAAAAATATGGCAACAAAATTTTGTGGAGCACCTTTTCCAGAACATTCCTGCCAACAAAACCACTTAGGTACAAAAATCTGTTTTGAACTACATGAACAACTAGTAGGTTACTTTAGATCTTTTTTAAATGCTGTATTAATACACAAATCACAACATCATTATCCAAACCCGTCTCTGATATCTGAACATGCAATTTTGCCGGAGCCATCTCATTAACCGGCAAAAACAAGATGGCGAACAAATTTGAAAATAGAAGAGCAACGTAAAAGATCCAGTATTGGATGTGAACCATCAAACACTTTATGGAAGCCTAAAAAACCTAAGTTACATTACAAATTTTTTACTCCGCCTATAATTATGCTAGTAGTACAGTAAAATAAGGTTTTGACATTTAAAATTACTAAACGGGACGTTTTGGAATATGTTTGGACAGCTCCTAGGATGACACTCAAAAAAGTCCCAGGACCTCTCTAGTGGGATAGCCGGGATATCCTGGAAAAACTAAAAGAACGTTGTCAATAAGCGTCCCCGCCCTTGTAGCACTTTTTCCCATACATCAAATGAAAGAACGTATAAAATACAATTTTTAATCGTACAGCTGTGTGTAAACAATACTAGAAAAAAGTTATTCGTCTTTAAGACAAATAGGGTGACTTAGAGTATGTCCGGTGGCCAGTGCAAATCACAAACAGCATATTAGTATCTAAAAATAATATACGGTCTCCAGAAATAATTTATATACTTACTTGGAATAAGAGTTTTTCCAGGATATCCCGGCTATCCCACTAGGAAAGTCCTGAGACTTTCGGGAACGTCATCCTGGAAGGTGTCAAAACATATTTCAAAAGGCCCCGCTTAGTAATTGTAAATGTCCGGGTTTGCTCCAAAATTGCTCTCCTTTTGCTGTAGTATAGTTGAGGTGAAGAAGTCTTTACCCATCATCTGTGGGATATAAGTATGCCTAAGTTTTTTAAACATTTATAACAAAATAACTTCAGACGACCGTCTTGGTGTAGTGGTTCGATGAGCACGAGCATTTGTACCTAAGTCATGGATGTTTATAAAAGTATTTAAGTATGTCTATCCGTTATCCTAGTCACCATAGCACAAGCTCACGCTTAGTATGAGGCTAGGTAATTGGTGTGTTTGTTGGAACAATTTATTTATTTATTTATTATTTATTCTTTGAAAGTAGTGAGCTGTTATCATAAAAGTGTATGTATACCTACATAATTATGTACAATTCTTGAATTCTAAGATATTTCCTTTTTAGCAAATAAAATAGTTGCTTGTAAAAACATCTCACCTTACACCGCGGAGCAGTTTAACCACCATGATAACCCTTACGTATAACCCCTTGTTTATTTGATTCCAATTTTGGCGCGTTCAATTCCACCACGATGATAATGCGATATTTTCCGCTGATACTCAAATATTGCAATATTTCGGCCCAGCATGCTTGCGTTGTGTTACGGAGATAATAGAAAATGGGTTTGTTTCAAAAATCTCTGAAGACATTTTTGTGCTACTCATGACGAACAGGTGTGAGATATGATTCATTATCCTTTATTACACTAAAAAATTGACCCATCACTGCTACTTACTTTTCAAGTAAAAACCGGCCAAGTGCGATATGCGAGTTGGACTCACACTCAAAGGGCTCCGTATAATTATTTAAAAAAACATTAGACACTATATTTATGACCTTTACGTAGAAAAAAAATATTTCAACACATAAGTAAGCCTTATGGGTGTTCTTCAAGCCGTCTTAGTGTAGTGGTGCTTATTCTGTGGTAGTGGTGGAGCAAATGTTTGTGTAATCCTGTTATGAGCACGAGCATTTGTACATACCTACTAAGTCATGGATGTTTATAAAAAGTCTTTAAATGTATATGGAGTTATCCTAGTCGCCATAGCACAAGCTCAAGCTTAGTTTGGAGCTTGTGCTATGGCGACATGGAGGGAAGGAATGGAGGTAATTTGTGTTATTGTTTAACAATTTAATTGCAAAAGAAATGCCAGTTTTTATCAATTACTTTATCTAGCTATACATAAAAAATGTGCGAATGGCCATTATTTTAAGTCAAATCCGTGTGTTGTTTTATTTAACCCTCACTCTCTTGTTGCAACATGAACTTAAAATATTTTATTTTCAGTACAAGATCTCCGATTGTCCCTCAGGATATCCCAAAGGCCGTTGCGAGCCAAATTTATAAAAAAACCTATAATATTATGAATTACATGGAGTAAAATTTTGTAATTTTCCACCAATTAAACCGTAAGTAGCACTCGAGACGAGAAAATCATTAAGCGACATAAGACAGCCCTAAATAACTAGGGCTTTATTCAAAAAGCGGATTTTTCCAGTTCCCCGCGACAGCTATATCGCGGGGCTTACGGAGGAATGTAATAACATAGATAGCGGCGTTTCGCGAGCATAATGCCTACAATTTGAAATCGCAAATGCCTCTGCGGGCAATTCGCGAGATATTCCACGTAGGGCTGCGAGAGGGGAACGTAGGGTAGAGAAGAAGAAGCAAAGATATGGGGAAAGAGAACATAGAAAAATCACGGATGATAAAAATATCACAGAACGTCACGCACGCAATCATGTACGTCTATGTTTTTAATCTCAGAATTTGATCCCGCATAATATCACTAATCAAGAGCAAGGGACTCACGTAAAGATAAAGTATATTTTGCTAGACCCAGTCTGACTTCAACTTTTATTTTCATAATTTGAGCAATCTCTTTGCAAGTTTTACTATAATAAATTTGTCGTCTGGTAGGGCTTGAACCCACGATCTTCCGCTACCTAGGCGAATTCTCTTCCATTCCATCCTACAACCTACATTCATATTTGCCCCAAAATCACTTATTTAAGCGTATTGCCATCAGCCTACGAGTATACTTACGTAGGTAGGTATTTTTAGGTGAGACATAAGAGGAAAGATTTTTTTTCAACAAACATACCTATTACCTAGCTCCAAACTAAGCGTAAGCTTGTTTTATTGTGACTAGGATAACGGATACACATACTTATATACATTTAAAAACATCCATGACTTAGGTACAAATGCTCGTGCTCATCACACAAATATTTGCCCCTTGCGGGATTCGAACCCGCAACCGCCTGGTTTAGAAGTCCGGGGCGCGAACCACTACACCAAGACGGTCGTCATATTATTGCTTAGCTTGAAATTCTGTAACATGCCATTGGCGGTTAACGAATTAGCTAAATAATTAATGACCAATTAGGTAATTAGCATGTGTACATTATACCCAAATAGCCCTATTTAGAGCTAACATGGTATCAGTTAACATGTAATAATGATGTCATCCTAGCACAATTTCGACCAAGGCGGCCAATTCCAACTGAGATTTGGCACAATTTTGACTTTGACGACCGTCTTGGTGGTACGCGCTTCGGACTACAAAACCAGCTGTTGCGAGTTCAAATCCCGCAAGAGGCAAATGTTTGTGCGATGAGCACTAGCATTTATATCTAAGTCATGGTTTTTTTTAAACGTACATACGTATGTCTATCCGTTATCCTAGTCGCCATAGCATAAGCTCACGCTTAGGTAATTGGTGTGTTTGTTGCGGGTGTTGTTAGATAGAAGTATGTGCGCAATACTCATACCTTACAATTACCATAATACGAGGGTCAAACTGAAAGTTCTTAGAACTGGCCACTTATAAACAATATAATAAAAAAAATATTCTAAAATTTGAAAATAGAACTCTTTGCCAATATTACTGAGTATATATTTCATTCATTTGTCATTTGTTTTACGACTTGGCGGCAAATTGAAAATTGTCTGTGTCACGTCAAAATGAATTTAACACGAGAAAATTTTCGTACAATGATTTTTTATGACTTTCGATGTCATTTAAGAAAGTTATGATAGACTACGATTGGCCTTTCACGATGAAGCCCCATCTCGTGCGACTGTTTACAACTGGTTTAATGAGTTTAAACGTGGTCGCACTAATCTCACTGATGATGTACGTGAGGGACGGCCTTCTACGGCGACGACTGAAAATAACATCTGTGTTGTGCGGCGTATGATAGAGACTGACAAAAGAGTGACCTATCAGCAGATTCGGACAAGCTTAGGCATCGGTATGAGTCAAGTGCACAAAATCCTCCACGAACATTTAGCGGTCAGGAAGCTTTGCGCCCGGTGGATACCTCATAATTTGACTAAGGCTCAAAAACTCCATCGTGTGGATTGGTGCCGTAAAATGATTGAAAGATTTAACGGAGGTGACTCAAATGCTGTGTTCGACATACTAACAGGTGACGAAAGCTGGATTTACTGTTATGATCCTGAAACCAAAAGACAATCTGCTCAGTGGGTGTTCCCTTTCGAGGAGTTGCCAACTAAAGTGAAGAGAGATCGAAGTGCGGGAAAAAAAATGGTGGCCTCGTTCTTTGGAAGGATAGGTCATTTCGCAACAATTGTATTAGAGGATCAAAAAACAGTTTCTGCAGAATGGTACACTACCAATTGTTTGCCACTTGTCTTGGAAAAAGTTCGAGAGAAACGACCTCGCAGTAGGATCCTCCTTCACCACGACAACGCCTCGTCGCACACCGCCAAGCGAACGATCGACTATTTGGCGACATCAAACGTTGAATTACTGGGTCACCCGCCGTATAGCCCCGACCTCGCGCCTTGTGATTTTTATTTATTTCCAAAAATTAAAGAAAAACTTAAAGGAAAGCGGTTTATGAATGCTGAAGAAGCGGTGGCTGCGTGTCGCGATGCCATTGAAGAGACCCCTAAGGACGAGTGGGCAAAGTGCTTTTCCCAGTGGTTCCATCGCATGCAGCGGTGTATTGACGTCAATGGACAATATTTTGAAAAGATATAATAAAACTAATAACTGGCTAATGTAATCAGTTTTTGATTTTCTAAGAACTTTCAGTTTGACCCTCGTATTATACAGTTATTTTCAAGATAAATTTTAATTATGATAGGTGTATAGGTGTAAGCCTTACTCTGGAATGCTGCCTATTAAGTAGGTCATAATTCATCCCATTTAGCTGGACAGCCCAAACTCTTCAGTGATCGTCCAGACTTCTAGACCAAGGCGCTTTGTCTCAAAGAAGCAGACGATTCTTGTTATTTCTACGGTACTTTTATGGGCCTACTTATACCTATTTAGCCTTTGCTCCTTTGACTCACAAAATAGTCCGAAATTATGTGAATGAAATGAAGCAAGGAATATTTTTATCTATGAAACACTGTTACCAAGCCGACTAGGTACTTACGTTTATAACTACTCTAAATATCATATTTTTTTGTTTGTAAGCATTTCAGCCTGACTGTACTTTTGATAAAATAAATATTTTAATCGACCGGGGTCAAATACCACGGGGACAAACACCACTGGGGTCACAACAATCCACGAACCCGCATCCCACGCCTACAAATAAATTGAAATAGGAAATTACTTTCCTTAAAATATAGCATGTGGGCCAATTAATTAAGTTCAGAGGGTTTAATCTGAATAAATAGATAGACTTAAATAAGAAACTAAAAATTCGCACACAGATAGGATTCGAACCTACGACCTTTGGCTAACCGGGCCAAAAAAAAATTTGTTGGAATAAGCCTGGAGTTCACCAACACGATAAGTATGTTACATTTTTAATCAGCCGGTTTGGCATTATTTTGACATATTTTGTATAGGAATTCTGTCTAATGTAAAATAGTGAACTTAGGTCTAAGACACGATTTTTAAACAGCCGGTGAACATAGATGGCGGTTTATTTAACACTAGCAGTTCCCCGCGACTTCGCCCACGCCAAAAGTCGGATTTTCCATACAAATTTTCATCCCCCATTTCACCCCCCTTATATATATAGTAGCCTATGTCCTTCCCAGTGTTTCAAACTATCTATGTGCCAAATTTCATTTGATTCGGTCCAGTAGTTTCAGTGCCTATTCGATGCAAATAAACAAACAAACAAACAAATATTTCCTCTTTATAATATTATATTAGTATAGATAATTCCTATAACAAATATGTCAAATAATATTATGTCGACTGTTTAAAAAGTTTGCATGTGTGAACTCTACCCTTAGTTGTTTTACTAGGTGACCGACACGGTCTAAGGTGAGAGAAAACATCGTAAGGAAACCTGCACCTTTACTAAATATTAAACAAAGTTAACAGGGAAACGGAGGTCAGATGTCGCTCCGCTGTTATCACCTGATCTGCCATACCCTGCATAACCCCGTGCACTACCGGACCCTGGGCCTTCGCGCGCGATTGCACAACCGGGATAACGCTTAGAAGACTAAAATATCCAGAAAAAATCCAATAAAGAAGTGTCGATACACTGAAACGGAAGCCAGTTTTACTTATATTATAAAGAGGTTAAATTTGTAAATAATTTCTGGAAATTTCTTTCACCAGTAGAAAACTCCTTTGCTCACCTGTATGCAAAGTCGCTAGTCTAATATCCTCTTCTTCTTCCTGCTCTTATCCCAGTTAATCTAGGGGCGAGCCTCCTTGAGCATCGGCGCGCCAGGAAAGACTTTCCTGGGTTGTCCTTTGTGGAAGATTTTATCCCTAAATTCCCTTTCTATGTTTGACCACCATGAAGCCGGTTAATGTAGATGTCAAGGACTGTCTTCACGGAGTAGTCGCCCTCTCGATATATTCATGGCCATACCATATAGTCTACATTCTTTGAGCTTCATCTCTGCTCTGTGTGTGTGTGTGTCTTATATAAACGTAGTAATATTTATAATAAATGAGTAAGTTAAAAGCATGTAAAGAGGTAGAGATATAAACCATAAAATCCAAAAAACTTGGCTATAACCTTTCTTTCCTCACTTCTATCAAGCAATATTTTATACTAATGTGCTTATTGGCTTCCTAACTTTGCCAGTAATGTACCAGTTTAACATTTTTCATGACTGTAACTTATCACACTATAACAAGATACCTACAACAGTTTCCAAGTTTCGAGTATAACGAGAAAACTTCACACATTCATTCTCGTCTTGCAGTTTTATTTTGAATACAGAATTTCTCTTTCGAAATACAAATTGCATTTTCCATAATTTTTTTTTCATATTACGAACGAAATCTAATTTTAAATAATTTTAAATACAATTTCAAATGCGGGCAGCGCGATCAATTGCTGTTGATTCAAAGGATTTTTCAAAGTATGAATATATTTTTTTGATAACAAATATTTACAATGTTCATAGATAGTAGAGACACTCGTCTCGTCTTCCACATGCACAGCCTAGCCTAACTAGCTTAATATATTAGCCTAATTTTCAGTACCTACTCCAGCGGTTATTTTACAGAATGTTCACCAAACGGGCTGATGTATGTCTATGTTTTATCTCAGTCATTAGACTGCCTCGTTTGTCTAGTGGTCAGCACGCTGAGTACTAGCCACGAGGTCCTGGGTTCGAATTCCGGGTCGGACAGAGAGTGTTGGGTTATTCTGTCTGGAAAAAACTCAGACACAGCTCTGGAGTCAGGAAGTTGGTGGTGTTAACACCCCTGTGCCTCGGAAAGCACGTTAAGCCGTTGTTCCTGCGCCTGATCTATCTACGGTCATGCCGGACTGCCGTCTCACTGAATTATGAGAGTAAAAGAATAGAGTGTGCACCTGTGTATTGCGCACACACTTGTGCACTATAATATGTCCCGCGCAGTTGGTTAATCTCTGTTGAGATAGGCCGCCGTAGTCAAGATTCGGCTGGGAGGACACATCTTAGTCATCATAGCCTAAGCTCACGCTTAGGTGCTTGTTAGTACAATACATTATTAATATTAAATAAATTAATACCTTTAGTGCCTCTAGCGGAATGGCTGTCTTTTTTTAAGGTAGCAAAAAATAATAGCACAAGCTCATAGTGCACCCGGCAAAAGCTATAGTTTCCCCATTTCTGATATCGATTAAAAATGTGCCACCACAACAGTGCTTTTACCACCCTTTTTGTTCATCAAAATTCACCGCCGCAAAACCTCAAAGTGAACAGAATAAAATCCGTTCGCTCTAAATAAACAAAAATTCAATTAAATCAGCCAAATTGGATTCCCGCCAAAATGCAGGGCTGACGTGTGACGAGGCTAAATGAAATAGAAAGGTTCGGATCTAATAGACGCCTCCATATATCTAAGGTGTGACGTCACTACAGGCCGCAAGATGCAAAGTCCAAGGAAATAGGCCAGTCTACCTGGTTAGCCTTTCGCTACCAAAACGTGGATCTACGTTAAAAATCGATATAATCGATAGGATCTTGTCTGAAAATCGTGATCATTGTTTGTAAACTTATTACCTTTTCAACTGGAGAGTTTAACTACACCTTTACCTTATTCCAATTTCAGAGCATGCCATGGCGCCGAGATAACTGAAACGTGTTTTTTGATTTATATGCAGATGTATGAATTTGACGTTGATGGTGATGTAACGCAAAATGTGGCACTATCCACGAGTATGGAGAAAAACACCGGCCAAGTGCGAGTCGGACTCGCGAACTAAGGGTTCCGTGCCAACTTTAACTGCATTAGGATCCACTTACTTCCACTTAGCCAAAATACCACAATATTTTGTTGACAGCAAATATAACTTTGCTTTTCATAGTGTTTGTATGAAGAACAAAGTTATGTTTGCGGTTGTTGAAAATGTGGTATATCTCAAAAACTACTAATTCGATCTCGTTTAAACCAACTTTTGTTGAAAGAAAGGGTTTTGTTTTTTGCCATTTGGCTACGGAACCCTAAAAAGGTTTTTTTGTGTCTTTGTATTAATGGACAACTACCGAATCTCTGACACCAGACAGTTTGCGTTGCGTTGTGGCTGTTTTTTCTCAGCTACGACATCACCTATCAAAATTCGATGAACCGTGGAATTGTTTTCTTTCTAAAAGAGTCCTGGCTTGGTAAATAGAGTGTCATCTGAAGGTTACCGATTACAAAGATGATTAAAAAGTTCAAACTTTGCTTGATTCGCCTGTATTGAATTGTTGAAGAATGGGATTTTCTTCAACAATTCAATACAGGCGAATCCCCATAACTCAATATAATGTGCTCGATAAACCTTCAAATATAATAAAAATAAACGATTAGAAATATATTTGCTGTTATTTACCTGTAAATAACAGCAAATATTTTTATAAATGAACCTAAAGTAGGGTCACACTAAAGCTCTGCTAACAAGAATCTATTTATTTTTCTGAGTTCAAACTATTGAAACCAATAATAATAATAATGGTTTTATAATTCAACCAATTTCTTTGCCAGTATTTACTAATGTTATATTATTGCACAAAAAAATTCAACGACCGTCTTCAAGTATACTAATAATAATAGATGATGAAGTTGACGATCGTCCTAATGAGTGATAACAAAAAAAAAGATCATCATTCCGTACATACAGTCTACATCAGACAGTAACCTAACCTAAACATGCCTTCTTAGTATGTTTATAACAACAAGAGAAATATTATCATTCATAAGCACAATATACATTTGCATTTGCGCCCAAAGTATGTACGGCATAATAAAATTTAGCTCCACACACGTATTGACGTAGACGAAAATTTTATGGGACAATAAAATTTCACTCCCTCTGTTTTATTTCCGTGTACAATATGAAAATTTGATTGTGCAAAATATTGAATCGAATGATTTCGCCAAAGGTACAGCTCCATGTTCCCTTTGTCGTCGTATAATTCAATTGAAACTGTATTTTGTTATATTTTTCGTATTCTACTGTAATCATTTTCACCGTAGTGTACCTACATGTTTCATTAACTGTTACCTTAAAAAAGGCGCGATAGCCGAGCGGAGAAAACTTCACTTCTCCACTGAGTACTAGTACCACTGAGTTTTAAACACTTATGTACAGTCTTTTTCAAAGATATCGCTGCCTTACGTTACGAGTAACTACTTAATAATCTGTGCTAACAGTAAAGGCAAACATAGTGAGATACCTGCACACTAGTTGGCTAGTGTGTGAAATGGAGAAAGCTATGGCAAACCACATGTTTATAAATTGCCATAAGTTGGTGTGTGTGATTCACCGACACACGACCCTTACTTAGTGATAGGGTATACGACTGTGAAGAAGATGTATCCATAGGTACCATAGGTACCTAGATATTACAGGAAACGAAAAGCCAAGCCGTGTACACATTGTCACAAAAAACCCATGGTTATACCTACACATTTCTATAATAACTCAACTGTACCACTACACACATAATTAAACTGGGCATTTTTCTATCGAGGGGTATTTCTATTGACAATCCACAAAAAAAAATTTAACGATTTATTTAAAAATAATTGGTGTTTGTCACTTATTAAGCAGTGTAGTAACAATATAAGGGTTAAAAAAGAATAATAAATATCGAGTGACCCATTAAAGGGCTTTTCATAAAACTTCCCAACATGATAGAGCTCAATTTAACGCACAACATCACCCGTAAATATTTCGGAAGCTTAAAGTATACAATCATTAGGGTTGCCAAACAATATAATCCTATAGTTCAACACAAAAGTATTTTTTTGCGTAACTAGTCTAATGTAAATTAATTAAAATATTTCAGTAGCTAGGTAGACTAGGACTAGGAAAATCATAGATACATTATTGCTCATGCTCGTTATTATTAAACAATCTTGTCAATTGCTAAAAGAAAATAGCAAGACTAACATATATTTTTGCCTACTTGCTCAGCTTTCTTGACGCTTTTTATCGTTAATACTTATTACAGTGAAAGAACTTACTACACCATACTATTACAGTAGGAAAACTAGTTAGGAAATAAGAAGATGTAATCGACGTTAGGAACAAAGGATCCTATTTACAATAATTAGGTTTCAAAATAAGGATCCTTAGAAATTAGATAATGTCATACGTGCTGCATCATAGAAAGCCTCAAAAATACTCACGTTCAAAAATCTCTATCTTAGCATCCTGGCAACCCTACCACTTAGCAAAAGTTGCCTCGTAAATCGGTTTGTTCGCCGCGGACACTTTTCGCCAACGCATCTGCGTCACAACTTTTAACTACCGGGCTAAGTAATTTTTATGAGCCCTTCCAAACTTCCCTAATATATTCATAGAGAAATACATCAAAGTTAGGACCTAAATGAACACGTCGGGAGTTTCTTTGTAGGTGTCGCGAGGCCTAACTCCAAGAAAAGTCGTAACGAGTGGAATCCAATTTTGTTCTTTTAGACTTTCCTTGTTATACTTTTGGAACTAATAGCAGTATTAACGCTCGCTTGCAAGGGCTGTCGCCACGAATTTCTTGTTGAAAAAGATTTTGAAGGTAAGGTAAAGTTAGAGAAGGTTTTCAAAGATATATTCATACTTTAGAAACGTCAAATTAATTGCGATTTCTTATTTCGTATTTTTACTAGATTTTACGTGTTTTCGTCTAACTTAAGTCGTCATCGAATGGCATCCATACTAAAAATGACTCAGGTTGAATACGCACAGCGATCCTTGTTGAAGGTAATGCACTTTAAACCTCGCAGATTCCCAACTAACACTCTATACAACATCAGTCAGGTTATGTCAGTAAGAAAGCTTTATATTCTTAATACTATACTAAAACAACATAAATCCACACATTACAAGCCATGTAAGAAACTCGCTAGGAAAAGAGTAAGAAATGTCATTCCTCCAATTCCCAATAAAACTGCCTTCGCTGATAAGCAATTTCACAGTCGCTCAATCTTTCTCTATAACAAAATAAATAATATTACATAGTTATATAGTAAAACAATACACAAATACAAAAGAACCGTCACTAACGGTAGTTAAGTATCAGGTATGATACCCTTAAATATAGATAGGATATAAACACACACTCGCACACAAACACACACACGCACACACACACACTAAACTCTTTCTCTCTCTCTCTCACACACACACACACACACACACACACAGACACACACACACACACACACACACACACACATACACACACACACACAAACATACAATAGATAATTAATTTCCCCCTTAATACACCCCTACATAATAAGTGTATTGTTTACGAATTAACCAATAAGTCTAGCTTTAATTAACACTTTGTAAATATACAACTTATTTTTGTTATAATTTATTAGCATCTTAGGATAAAACTATATAGTGTAACTGCAATATAGATATGGAAGAGCGAGGTCACCTGTCACAGGCATTTTCTGCTCAAAAGGTGACTTCGATCACTATTTTATATACTGTAATGTTTTTGATAAAAAAAATTTTTTTTTTTTTTTTTTTTTAATCGATTATAATTGTGTAATGTCTTTGGCAACTGACTGCTGTTAAGTCCGACGTTTCTTAATTATTATAGCCTGTCTCTTTTTGTTTGTTAGGCAGAGTATAAGAGAGACTGAACTTAAATGTAATGTTAGACACATTGGAATAGAGCCCACTACAGTACCTACGTCGTTTTTAAGCGACGTAAGCAAATACTTACATTACTACTCGACCAAGCCAACCTGACAACTGTCAAACGACTTTTGACGACGAATACAACGAAATTACCAAAGGTAATTTAGAAGCAATATCGTTACAATTTTTCAATTAGATGAATTACCTAGATTTAAATTTCCAACGGTATTTTCGTTTTATTCGTCGTACGACGAATACAATCGTCATCAAAAGTCGTTTTGCAGTTGTTTAGTTCGCTTGGTCGGGTAGTACTTTCATATCATTACTATTAGCATTAACAAGCGCTATAATACTGTTAGGAATTTAAAATTAGTTGAATTGGTTTACTAATATCGGATACCTTTTAAAAATCAATCACAAAATGATTGAGGCATTTTTGTAAACGCCACGAACACGATATTCTTGAACTTTATATTTATATTCTATATTGGAAAAAGGGAAAATCCCATCTCCCAATATCAAGTGAAAAGTGATCTCCGGTTATAATCGGTATCGAAGGCTTATAAATTTTTCCTTCCCTATTTCATACAACGTTGAGGATACGCGTTGCGTTGCGCGTTTAGTGCAAATTGCCTCCATGGGTTTGGGTAATCATTTTCCTGAAAAAACTTCGATGGTGGGTATAGCATAAAAGGCATATTAAAGCTTAATACCGCTACGGAGTTGTATACTCGTATAAGTATAAGTTCTCCTTGCGAGACTTTGTATAGAAAAAAATGAACTTTATGAATTTGAATTTTATCAACCTCGTACGATCATGAAATGGAATGATACAACGACTTTCATGTAACTTTTTAGTATACTCAATTATTTGTTAAGTATTACGAGGGTCAAACTGAAAGTTCTTAGAACTGGCCACTTATAAACAATATAATAAAAAAAATATTCTAAAATTTGAAAATAGAACTCTTTGCCAATATTACTGAGTATATATTTCATTCATTTGTCATTTGTTTTACGACTTGGCGGCAAATTGAAAATTGTCTGTGTCACGTCAAAATGAATTTAACACGAGAAAATTTTCGTGCAATGATTTTTTATGACTTTCGATGTCATTTAAGTCAACAAGAAAGTTATGATAGACTACGATTGGCCTTTCACGATGAAGCCCCATCTCGTGCGACTGTTTACAACTGGTTTAATGAGTTTAAACGTGGTCGCACTAATCTCACTGATGATGTACGTGAGGGACGGCCTTCTACGGCGACGACTGAAAATAACATCTGTGTTGTGCGGCGTATGATAGTGACTGACAAAAGAGTGACCTATCAGCAGATTCGGACAAGCTTAGGCATCGGTATGAGTCAAGTGCACAAAATCCTCCACGAACATTTAGCGGTCAGGAAGCTTTGCGCCCGGTGGATACCTCATAATTTGACTAAGGCTTAAAAACTCCATCGTGTGGATTGGTGCCGTAAAATGATTGAAAGATTTAACGGAGGTGACTCAAATGCTGTGTTCGACATACTAACAGGTGACGAAAGCTGGATTTACTGTTATGATCCTGAAACCAAAAGACAATCTGCTCAGTGGGTGTTTCCTTTCGAGGAGTTGCCAACTAAAGTGAAGAGAGATCGAAGTGCGGGAAAAAAAATGGTGGCCTCGTTCTTTGGAAGGATAGGTCATTTCGCAACAATTGTGTTAGAGGATCAAAAAACAGTTTCTGCAGAATGGTACACTACCAATTGTTTGCCACTTGTCTTGAAAAAAGTTCGAGAGAAACGACCTCGCAGTAGGATCCTCCTTCACCACGACAACGCCTCGTCGCACACCGCCAAGCGAACGATCGACTATTTGGCGACATCAAACGTTGAATTACTGGGTCACCCGCCGTATAGCCCCGACCTCGCGCCTTGTGATTTTTATTTATTTCCAAAAATTAAAGAAAAACTTAAAGGAAAGCGGTTTATGAATGCTGAAGAAGCGGTGGCTGCGTATCGCGATGCCATTGAAGAGACCCCTAAGGACGAGTGGGCAAAGTGCTTTTCCCAGTGGTTCCATCGCATGCAGCGGTGTATTGACGTCAATGGACAATATTTTGAAAAGATATAATAAAACTAATAACTGGCTAATGTAATCAGTTTTTGATTTTCTAAGAACTTTCAGTTTGACCCTCGTATAAACAAATCCTAAAAAGTTTTACACGTAGGTAGTATCTACACTAATATTATAAAGAGGAAAGAATTGATTGTTTGTTTATATTGAATAGGCTCTGAAACTACTAGACCGATTCAAATGAAATTTGGTACAGAGAGAGTTTGAGACCCTATGAAGGACATAGTCTACTTTTGTCGCGAGATAAAATTATCAGGGGTGTGAAACGGAGGATGAAAGTTTGTATGGAAAATCCAACTTTTCGCGCAGGCGAAGACGCGGGGAACTGCTATAGGTAATAAGCCGGCCGGCAGGTAGGTATGCATAAGAACGAGTAGGTCACTTCACTAGGTATATTATAAATATAAAAAATCACCGTCCTTTAGCCTATCAACGCAGACTTTTTTACTCAAGGAGTATCTGAATAAGCAAACCCTTACAAAGATCCACTGGAAGAAAATTTTGAAACTGGCGATATCCCTTTAGGCGTAAAAGGGGAAGTACGATCTTCCATAATTAAGTTTCGAGAGGTCGGATTAGTTCCGGTTAAGATATTTAGGTTAAATTCTCAAGTTTTTAACGTTGAATGACAAGCAAACAGTGCGATTTATTTATTGCTTAACCTGGCAAATTCAAATGAAAAGTCTACTTTCACCAACAATGAGCAAGTTCCTAAAAACCTCCGATAGGGTTGGTTGGTATTTTTTGTAGGGCGATTTTTGTAAAATACTTTTTCGATATATTTTTGCAGTGATGACAGGTATACTCGTGAATCAGTAATTTTGTACGGTAAATCAGCCATTTTATTTTTATCATTCTATGAAAATCAAGTATTTGCCAAAAAAAAAACTAAGCTAACAAAAAGTTATCCCTTACGCCAGTGTAAGACCGAAAATCGAAAATAGTTACACCAACGCCATCTATTATCAGAAACACAATACTTCTTCCTCTAGTTGTATGCCGTTATTACCGTACAGAATAGGTTTTAATTTTAACTTTTTCGCCGATTCTCGTTTAAGAGTTCTTGTTTAACAAGATCCGTTGCTCTTTTGTACTCGCTCCAACTTTAGCGGCGAGCCAATTTTAACTTGTTTTACTTGAAAGAATCGCCTCTTGTGCAATCAGGATCTTGATAGACAAAAAATTGGTTCGCTCTCTGATAACTATTTGAGGAAATGAATGTATTAAGCTGTGCTGATTTAAATAAAATGAAAAGATCAAGTAGTGCCTTTTCTTGTTAGCAATAACAATCAATGGAAAGTAAGTAATGTCCTCCTAGCCGAATTTCGAGTACAGTGGCCAATCTCAACAGAGATTAGCCGACTGCGCGGGAGATAAATTATAGTGCATAAGTATGTGCGCAATACACAGTTGCACTCTCTGTTCCTTCACTCTCATAATTCGGTGAGACGGCAGTCCGACATGACCGTAGAGAGATCAGGCGCAGGACCAATGTCTTAACGTGCCTTCCGAGGCACGGGAGTGGTAACACTACGAACTTTCTGACTCCGGAGGTGTGTCTTAGCTATTCCAAGACAGAAAAACCCAACACTAACTGCGGAAAGTAAGTAATCACGTAATAGAAGGTGGTGAAGCGGCGTGTAAATAGCCGACAACACGCGGGAATTTAATGACGCTTTTGCTTTGTTGTGTTAAGTATCAATTTCTTATTGCAAATCGATTCCAGTTAAATAATAGCTAGAAATACAAGCAAATGGTCTCAAAAATTTAAGCAAATAATTTATTGGTTCCACTAACCTCTAGACCAGCTCCGGTACTTCTTCCAGACCACCTTGATTTTAACGAAGCACAATGTTCGAAAACACAGAAGTCACAGGTAAGGCAGTTCCAAAGAAACCGGAATAGTGAGTCGTGGCTTTCATCACAGAATAAATAATAGTTGCTATCGTTAAAAGCTACTGACGAAATTGATTGCATGATGTGCAACACAATATGTATTTTGCTCTGAATAAAGCATTCAATACTTTTTTTGTAGTATTTGTCCTGTAGATTTGATGACTTTTGAAAACCAGCCTGGTTTTGGGCTTTAAAAGTTAAAAAATAATTAATGATGGTAGGTACACTCGGGCGCACATCACACTACTGCTTTGACATTGAGACCGCCTTTATTACCTACGTAATAAAAGCTGATTCGTAGTTCAAATGGGTACTCTGACGTGATGCCGCTGTACCTAAATTATATCGGAAAATACGCGGCACAATACAACCCACCTCAAACATAAATTATTTTTATTGTTTACCATTTTGTCTGGCTGAGTAGTTTATCGAAACTTCACATGACTACAACCTTTGATTTTTAGTACTTGTGATTTGTATACCTACGATTTGTCTACTTCTCGTTATAAATTCAAATGCGAGTCGTATTGAGCTGAGTAAACTTAACTTTTACAAAACCATTTTTCAAGGCGCCTTTTTAGTTTTTTACAGAAAGAACCTAATGAACATTAAAATAAAAGTAAATGCGAAACTATTTAAATGAACGCGGGCCTCAAATAAGTTTATGTTGATCACAGTCGAAATTTTTTATGAGTTCGCTCCCGACCGTCGGTTTAATGCGTGTACAGATATAAAGGCTTCATAAAACGCAATTTGGTACTAATTGTGCACATTAACGCTCAATACACACAGCTAATACAAACAGAGGATTTAGTGCCAGTTTTTTACGCGCTCACCGTCGTACGTGTGACGAAAAAATTGTCAGAGCTCTCAGCACTTTGGCGACACATGTTTTTTATACTACTTACTTATATATTTTTTTCTTACAGGGACAATAGTAAGCGCGAGCAAAACTCGCAGCAGAAAAGATTCTTATATTTACTACTTTACTAAATTAGGTTAATTTGCTGAAAATATTCACTTACATAATTTAAAACTACGTTAAACATTTTTCCCAAGACATCGAGATCGCATCGCCTAAAAATCATGAACCAAGATGGCTGTCTGTAAACTAGTTCGCGGCCTTGAAATCTAGAAATCTTCTTTAAGTTGATGTAGGTAGAGATTCCTTAGCTACAAATACAGAGCCTAGAATCTAGATGATACGTTGAATATTTATTGTATTTTTAGCCAAAAATCGAATATAACCTGTGTTTGATATTTTTACCGAAAACCGGCCAAATGCGAGTCGAACTCGCGCACGAAGGGTTCCGTACCATTATCTATACAAAATTAGACACTATTATGACTTTTAAAGAAATGACGTTTTTATGGGAGACCCCCTTAAATGCAGCCTGGTGACAGACAGACAGACAGACAGACAAACAGCGCAGGCTTAGTAATAGGGTTCCGTTTTTACCCTTTGGGTACGGAACCCTAAAAAAGGAGGCTGGTTAATATTGTATCGCACATCTGAAGGCCCGTGTGCCTCAGCTGCGATACTCGCTCGCCGGCTGGTGTTTATAGAACCATTGTTGTAACATGGAAATAGGTACGCATTACACACCAAAAATCCCGGAGAACAATGTGTTTGGGATTACGATATAACTATAGACAAAAAATCTTACACTGTCCTTAAGAGTTAGAATTTAAACAGTGGGCCTGATTCCCGAATTATCAGCTCAACTTAAGATATCTGAATTTTGAAGTTCATGCTGTTCATTTGACTTCTGCAATGCCAATTTTGTAGCAAGCACTTACAAAAATTCGTCGACTGACTAACGCTCTCCGTAGCTCAGTTGGTAAGAGCACTCGCCCGGATAGCGAAGGAACATGGGTTCGAGTCCCACCGGATGACACAGTCGATTAATTTTTGTAAGCGAAATTTGATTTTATTCCGCAATGCCGAAAATAGCTAAATTAAATGAACTTTAAACCAAACGGCTGCTGAGAATCAGATTCAGTTCCAAACCATAACACAACTAAAAGTTTCCTTTTGACAAGTCCACCATAATTTCATAAATTAAATTAAATTTCGCACAAAAAAATTGATCGACCGTTTCGTTTGGTGGGACTCGAACACACGACCCTTCGCTGTCCGGGCGAATGGTCTTACCAACTGAGTTACGGAGGACGTTAGTTAGTAGATGAATTTTTGGCAGTGCGCCGGCGTAATGAATGATATAGTTGCAAGTGACGACCGTCTTGGTGTAATGGTTCGCGCCCCGGACTCCTAAACCAGGCAATTGCGGGTTCAAATCCCACAAGGGGCAAATGTTTGTGTGATGAGCACTAGCATTTGTACCTAAGTCATGGATGTTTATAAATGTAAACTAGCTGGTCCGCGTCGACTTGATGATACAAAATAGTTTATACCTTCTTCGCCATCCAGCTATCATGATCTCTGAGTCTATTATGTCGTAAGTAAAATAGAAGAATGATAGTCAATAAACACTCTTTTTAGAAAGGTTACTATCACCTCGCCATCATCATCTGGTAAGAAAATTTCGCTTGGCAGTGCAACCGACTCAAAAAATAATTTTCTTAGTAAAATTGTAAAGGTAAATTTGTACTTTTTACCCGACTGCGGAAGGAGGGTTATATTTTCGAGAGTATGTATGTATGTATGTTTGTATGTATAATTGTTTGGCACGCCCTACAGCCCAAACGACTGGAACGTTTTTGACATATGAGGTGTCGTTGAATTTGTAAAAATTGTGAGAGTGACATAGGCTATATAAATTTTTAAAATGGCGCCCGCAAATGGATATAAAGGGGGGAGGGGGGATTGATTTTTTCCTTACCATAGCAATATGGGTATCAAATAAAAGCCAGTAAAAAGTCCATTTCAAAAATATACAATTTTTTGCAGTCGGGTGTTTTGCTTTTTCGAAAATTATGTTTACTTGTTAGTTTACTTCATTGAAAGCAGTTTAATTCATTTGTAAAAAAATGTTAGGTAACTATAAGTTTTAGTGTTCAGAAAAAAGTCAGACTCAAATCTCCCTACCGCAAAGATGTATGTGGTTTAGCATCTACTTATTGTCTCCCTACCCTACATATGGGTCGGTTTGTAAGTTACTACTAACGTAAAATAAGTAAGACTATTGGAAATATTCGTAATAGTTCAATTTCCGTTAATAAGTGATAAGTTGTATAAAAAATTGTGCCAGCTGACTTTGATCTTTCATTAGTAATACAGTAATTCAACAGAATTTCGACAAACTGTCTGTGGTGAAAGTAACCACGAACTACTAAGCGTTTAGGATCATCATCATCAGGTCAGCACTATAAAATTATGACTCCTGAATGAAAGCGTTTTGTAGCATAGGTATATGGCTGCCTCGTTGTTCTAGTGGTCGGCACCCTGGTTACTATCACTGTTTGAATTCCGGTTCGGGTCAAAAGTGTTAGGTTTTCCTATCTTGAAATAACTCAGACACAGTTTCGGAGTCAGGAAGTTGGTAGTGTTAACACTGCCGTGCCTCGAAAAGCACGTTAAGCCGTTGGTCCTGCGCCTTATCTTTGTACGGTCGTGTCGGACTGCCGTCTAACCGAATTATGAGAGTGAAGGAACAGAGAGTGCACCTGTGTATTGCGCATACACTTGGGCACTATAATGTCGCCCGCGCAGTCGGCTAATCTCTGTTGAGATTGGCCACTGTAGTCGAAATTCGGCTAGGAGGACATTATATTATAGTTTAGCTGAGCTGCTAAAGTTCCATATCAGTTGCTCCAGACCTTCAATTTGTGTAAGTCAATTAAATATGGTCATCACGCTGAACAATGTTCCCTAAGGCGCTCTATTCATATCTCTTATAGTTAAGCTGAGCTGCAAGGGTTCCATATAAGTTGCTCCAGACCTTCGATTTGTGTACGTCAATAGAAAATACTCATCACGCTGAATAACTTTTCTTAAGGCGCTATTTTCATATCTCTCTTAGTTTAAGTGTACTGCTAAGGTTCCACTTCAGGTACTTCAATCTTCAAAATAAGTTATAGCCTAGTATTTGCCCAGACCTAATAGCTACACAATAAAAAAAGTTTCATTCAAATCCGTCCAGTGGTTCCGGAGATTAGCGTGTACAAACAGACAAACAGATAAACAGACAAAAAAAAAGGTAAATTCCTATACTGTTACTATTTTAACATCTACCCTCAAGCAGTTTTTACGAAATTAACACAGTTGATTAATTTTTGTAAGTGAAATTTGATTTAATTTCGTAAAAACTAGCAAATAATTGCTTAAGTTATAAAAATATAATAAGCAGTTTTTGGTAAAAATACTCAATGTACAGACACATTGGTTTTACTGTTTTATTATATAGAAGATAATTATGTCTATCCGTTATCCTAGTCACCATAGCACAAGCTCACGCTTAGTTTGGGGCTAGGTAATTGGTGTGTTTGTTGAAACAATTTATTTATTTAATTTATCTATCGAACGAAACTAAAATTATACGAAGATAAATGTCAATTGGGTGTAGACAGTTAATTTTTTTTTGCTATCCATTTTTTTAGTGTCCATTAAAGCTGTTAGCGACGCGCTCGATAAAAAGTCGATGTTCATTTACTTTGTGTTAAATAACGTGGGTAGTTTTTAAGATTTTGTTTTACACCTACCCTTAGGCTAAGTTAAATATTAGAGCGAACGATCTGCGTTCGAGACGGCAGTCCTCTGCCATACGTGGGCCATATCGCACGGTCCCGCCTATGTACGCGTTTTTTCAAATACAAGTTTCGGTTTCAAACATTTCCATCTTTCATTTATACCTCACGTTCCAAGTCGCACCCGCTACAAAGTGGTCCTTCGAGCCGGATAATGTTCCACACTCCACGCAAAATGCAAACTCGTAGTGTGGCAAAACACCAGCGACAGCGAATGGAATGTGAGGCGCAAGATAACGAACGTAAAGGAAATGTGGCCGCCATCTTAGAGTGCAAACACGCGGTTGTGTCAGACGGTAAAAACGATCAAAAATCACCTCAGCAGCTTATGAAAACTATTGCTGGCAGTGTTAAATCGGAAACCGTGCCTCAGGGTGCCCACACGTATGTCAATAAACTAACTGCTTCCTGTATCACAAAGATTTCATGTGGCAAGGATTCACGCAAGTCATCGGCATCTAAAGAAGCGAAACGAAAATAAGCAGAAAGCTGCAATACAAATGGACCTCATAGATAAGACACTAGAAGCAAACTTGGCAGCACTCGATGACGAGGAAGACCTGGAGGAATACAGTTCACAAATCGATGGAGGTGATCTTCCCTGTGGCGAAGTAGCCGAGTGGGTGGAGCACCAGAGCAAACAGAATATTGAACCACCAGAAGAGCAGCAAGCCTACGAGCAGGACACAAACCCAGGCCTGCTGCGCCCTGTACCAGCGTCAACGCCAGCGCCGGCAACAACTTCAGTTCCCGCTGTCCCGTCGCACCCTGCACCCGACAGCACCATCGCGACGCTTAAGACCACGGTTCAACTTCTGGCTGGTGCGCTCAAGGAAATATCAACTACCAGTGTCAACAATATGCCCAACGCTAGCTTGCTCAGCCGCATGAGCACGCCCAAGGACCTACCTGAATTCTCAGGTGATCAGCTAGAATGGTTACAATTCAAGCAGGCCTACGAAGAGTCGTCAGATGTATGTAAATTCTCTGATACGCTTACCTCATTTCGGTGTGGATAACCCCAACAAACAGAAACTGCGACTGGTCTTCGACGCCGCCTGCAAGGTAAATGGTTATTCGCTCTATGACTATCTACTGACAGGACCGGACCTGCTATCATCGCTGTTTGGTATAATACTGCGCTTTAGGGAGAATAGAATTGCAGTAACAGGTGATATCAGGGACATGTTCCTGAAAATAAGGATTCTTGCTGAAGATCAGGACGCACTTAGATTTCTTTGGAGGGACAGTCCTACAGAGACCATGAGGACGTATGCGATGACATCGCTTATTTTTGGCGCTAACTGCTCACCGTTAATTGCCCAGTTTATAAAAAATAAAAACGCCCAACGTTTGTCTTCTACATTTCCAGCTGCTGCCGTCGATGCAGTGTGCAATTCGCACTACATGGATGACTACATCGACAGCATAGAGTATGAGGCGGCAGCGGTGGAAATGGTGAAGAATGAACATTCACAGGGCTGGTGGCTTTGAAATAAGAAACTGGACGAGTAACAGCGTCGCTGTATTGAACAGCATACCTAAAGAAACGCTAGGTGCCGCCGCTGTTAAGGTCAAAGTCGGCCAGCAACACGAAAGCGAATGAACTTTAGGTATGATGTGGTTCCCCGCAGATGACATGCTAAGTTTCGACTTGTCATTGAAACGAATCCCGGAAAATATAATTAAAGGCGACGAAAGGCCGTCGAAACGTTTAATGCTAAGGGTTATTATGTCTATTTTCGACGTTTTAGGATTTCTTGCACCTTTTACAATCCAAGGGCGGATCATGCTGCAAGATACGTGGCGCTTGAATGTCGCGTGGGATTAATACATTCCAGACAGCATCTACGATAAGTGGCGCAAATGGATCGATCTACTAAAGGTAATAAACACCATACGTATACCTAGATGCTACAAAACAGCTGCGGCCGCGAGTAACAAAGAGAGGGCATCATTAGCTGAGTCTAGGAGCGAGACGCACGTATTGGTCCCGGCGTACTTCCCCGCACCCGCCTTGCCTACCGCCGATCATGCGCCTGCACCGTGCGCTCCGAGTGCTACGGCAAATGCTACGACAGTCAATTTCGTAGCCGATGCTACGAACGCTAACGCAGCTACGACACGATCGGATTATGGGAACCTACAGCTTCATATGTTTTGTGATGCTAGTACTAAAGCTATGTGTACCGTGACATATTGGCGGTGGGAACAAAACAATAACATTTACGTTTCTTTTATTGCAAGTAAGTGTAAAGTTATGCCTATTAAGTCTTTGACAATGCCTAGGGCGGAATTGCAAGCTGCTTTGTTAGCCGCGAGACTGGCTTACACAATAGAAAAGGAACATAAAATGTCTCCGGTGCGTAGGTACTTTTGGTGTGATTCAACTACAGTCCTATATTGTATTCGCAATAACACTCGCACTTACAAAGCGTTTGAAGCGAACCGCTTGGGTAAAATCGACGAATTGACTCGAGCGGACGACTGGAGATATGTACCTATTAAGCTGAATGTAGCGGACTTAGCCACACGGGAGACCTTTGATGTAACTATGCAAGAAGAGTGGCTTAAAGGTACTAACTTTATTTATTATGACGCGTCTACTTGGCCGAATGACGTAACTCAGTTGAGTCCTGACAGTTTGGCCACAAGATCGGAATGTGTAGCAGTTGTGCAACACGAACACAACTTACCTGTGCCAAGACCGGAAAGGTTTTCGTCCTGGCTGCGTTTGCTGCGGGCTACGGCTACTGTGCTTAAGTTTATCGACAAGTGTAAAGGTCATTCAGGTCACATCGATAATGATGATATGGAGCGCGCAGAACGGCTATTGATGAGTCATGATGCCCAAAGCGAATCATTTCGAGATGAAATAACTGCGCTCAGAAATAATCAGCCATTGCACCGGACTAGCAGGTTACTTTCTTTATCACCGTTCTTGGACGAACATGGCGTACTCAGGGCTGCTGGTCGTATTGATGCGGCCATAGATATAAGTATGGATATAAAGAGGCCTGTAATACTGGATGGAAGACATCATGTTTCCCAGCTAATTGTACGGCACTACCACATAAAATCAGCTCACGGGAACCAGGAGACAGTGGTCAACGAGCTGAGGCAGCGATACTGGGTGCTGAGGCTCAGACCCACCGTAAAAGCTGTAGTCTCCAGGTGCATGTTGTGCAGAATCCGCAAGAGCAGGCCTCAGGTGCCACGCATGGGAGACCTACCAGGAGCTCGGGTCGCGCATCACCAACGCCCGTTCACATACTGTGGGCTCGACCTATTCGGGCCACTCGAGGTTACTGTAGGTCGAAGACGAGAAAAGAGGTACGGTGTTATATTTACCTGTCTCACGGTGCGAGCGGTCCTCATTGAGCTGGTTTACTCCCTCACAACTGATGCGCTGATAATGGCGCTGCGACGGATGGCTGCAAGGCGTGGTTGGCCACGCCACCTTTACTCAGATAATGGCACTTACCTGAGAGGCGCCAACACAGAGTTGCAAAAGGCGATGCAGGCACTGGACGCTGAAAAGCTGAAAAATGAAGGTTTAAACAATGGGATGGAGTGGTCTTTTATTCCCCCAACCAGCCCTCACTGGGGTGGGGCATGGGAGAGGCTCATCAGATGTACTAAAACTTCACTGAAAGTAGTGTTGACCGAGCGCGCGCCTCGGGACGAGGTCTTAGGCACATTTTTAGCTGAAGTAGAAAACATAATTAACAGCCGCCCTCTGACGCACGTCTCGGTTGACCTGGAAGCCGCTGAGACTCTAACCCCCAATCACTTCCTTTTAGGGTCGTCGTCGAACCTGCCAATCATGGGCGAATTTGACGACTCGGACCTGTATTTACGCAAGCAATGGCGCAAAGCACAACGACTAGCCGATATGTATTGGCAAAGGTGGGTAAAAGAAATTCTACCTGAGTTTATACCGATTTAAAAAATCGTTGGAGGTTGGTAATCTCGTTTTAGTGGTGGACCCTAACGCCCCGCACAATATGTGGCCTAAGGGACTCATAACACAAGTGTTCCCGGGCAAAGTCGGTCGTACCAGGTTAGTCGAAGTGCGAACGGCGTCCGGAACCTGGCGACGGTCGGCAGCTCGCGTCGCACCTATCCTCCTGAGTGATGAGTGCTGTGACAACACTAGGGTGGGGAATGTTAGCGACGCGCTCGATAAATAGTCGATGTTCATTTACTTTGTGTTAAATAACGTAAGTAGTTTTTAAGATTTTGTTTTACACCTACCCTTAGGCTAAGTTAAATATTAGAGCGAACGATCTGCGTTCGAGACGGCAGTCCTCTGCCATACGTGGGCCATATCGCACGGTCCCGCCTATGTACGCGTTTTTTCGAAATACAACGGTTTCGGTTTCAAACATTTCCATCTTTCATTTATACCTCACGTTCCAAGTCGCACCCGCTACAAAAGCATTAACTGGATATTTATCGAGGATATTTTTTTTCTCATTTTTATCTAAAACCTTATTTTGCCCTCGATATCACGCGATATGGCTTCAATAAAACCTACGCACTCCATACCACGTTCCGCACATCAAAGTTAAGGCGCTCAGAATTGGTGATTTAGGTTTTTTAAGGCAAAACGAACGTCACTCTTCTTTCGGCTCGTAAAATAAAAGTGCTCATCAAGGGCAATTTATTAGAAGGGCAGTTTTATGGGTCTATTTCTCACCAATATCCCGCTCCATTGCACTCCATTGCGTATTGAGATAGCTCTGTGGGCTATAGGAAATGTGGACTAGGAGTTTTAGTTTTGGTAGAGATCACTTTGGTTGCTCACTAAATAAATATTTTTAAACATTTGACAGATAATTTTGTGTGGAACAAATTATTTCTGAGTGGATTTTAAAAATTACAAGATAGTACTTTTATAAATAGATATGTAAGTTATTCAGTTGGTGCTTAGGTAAATTATTGACCCTCATCACTTAAAAGACTTAAATGATGAACATCATGACATCTTTTATAAAATAAATGTAACAACATGCGATAAATTCTTTCTAGTGGGTTAGTAAAATACAACCAATTTAATTTTATTATTATTTGTAAGACAAAATGCGGCTAATACAATGAAATCATGAAGAATGATGCTGCCATTTAAACCCTCGTGTTTTCGTAACTTATTAATATTTATTAGTTAATTCTGTGTTTCCTAAAAAATGCATGCAGCTGCCTTTTTCCACAATGTGCATTTACAACTGTCAGGTAGGTGCCTACCACAAAAAAGGCCAAACCACACAGCATACAAAACGGTGAACAACGGAATAGGAAATTCAGCTTCGGATTAAAACGGAATTTGTTCCATAGTTAAAAATCTAATCGCAGCGAGTGCCGACACGGGTTTTCAATTTAACATCACCTGCTCTGAATCAGGATTATCCGGTCATACTGAACTCGCGGCCATTTTAAGAGCCTCGATAGGTTTTATCAATTTGTTTCCGACTCAGATGGAATTTTCTTCGGCGAATCTTTTCTCGATTCTGTTTCTGAACTTGCAAAGTTCGACTAGGTTTTTCCGTGAATTTGAAAATTACAAAGTACTCTATTGGCAGGCTTAAAAACATTTTTTTTCACAGTTTCAAAGCCATTAATCTATTACATTTGTATTTCCAGCTAGATTAAACTTACAACTTGGTTTGATAATTGAACTCAGTCAATTGAAGTCATTCTTTTGAACTAATACAATTTCTGTAGGCCGGGGAACTTTAATACATTAAAAACATCAACAACAACTTGATTTTTTAAGTTCTGGTTCAACAAATTCTTGCGCGACCTTCCTGCGGTCGCCAAAGGTCCAAGGACGCGCACGATGTTGTCGAACTTGTAGTAAAAAAAATTTTTTTTTAATAAAACTAAATAAATACTATTTGTTCGTTCCAAACCCAAGCCTAATACAGAATTACACATGCGAATGAAGGTTTCGCAAACACTTGGTCGCGCCAGGTGCGTCTATTGAGTCTGCAGGTATATCTTAAGTACCGTTGCCAGCACATTATACCACACCTTTATTTTGCGAATTCAGCTCTATCTCAACTGCATAAGGTTCCACAGTGTTCAGATTGATACGTTTTCGTTAGCACACAGCACTGCGGTTGAAGGTTCTGAAGTCTAGACATATCGCTTTTCCACTTTGTTTGACGGGTGAATAATTTACTGTAGGTATTGTTTTAAGTTAAATAAACAAACTGATTTGGTATGCTACCTACACATGATTAATTGCTTTAAGCAAACGCAATAAATAAAAGAAATTGATAGATCCGATATACAATACATATTAATTGAAAAGTTAAACATAGTTTTATTTCGCCAATTAAACAATATTTATAAAAAACTGTATGGCGTTATTAAATGTATCTACAAAAATGATAAAAATACAGTTGATCCTTTCGCAATTGGATGTTACATATTCAAAAAAAAAATTTAAAAAGCCATCTCGTAAATTCACCCTTAAAACGGCGAACAAATTTACGTAGCGCGCTTAGTAACGACGTTAATTCGAATAACATGACAAAAGTGAAAACCGAAACGAGTGGTGGATTTGCCGAATGCAAAATTCGTTACTGTGTTTCATTCGGTAAAAATGAAACACTGTGTAAATAAGTGCAGTAGGGTCTTTCCACCACAGACAAAGCAACGATAGGCGTTCCACGGACGAATTAACATAAATATTACTCTCTTTGAAAAAAAAATTTACAACTTCATTTACACAAGCTAGATTGCAGAAAACATACATGGACTATTAGGTGTGTTCATGGACGAAATATGTGTGTTTCAATCGATACATTTTAATTATGAAACAATTTTTTACGCTACTAATAAAAGTAGCGTAAAAAATTGTTTCATAATTAAAATTTATCTAATTTGTTTAATTATCGAATGTAGGTATAGTGGGCCCAGCATCAACCTTCCCAAATCTGTCAAAACTATCTCAAATTATATGGAACAATATAAAACTTATAACCATATCAAAAACTTATTTTTTCTATGACACTCAGTCGATCGTGAGAGCGTGTGACTGACCAATGAAAACTCGCACTGGGCACTTAGGTCGATCATGAGCTCGTGTAATTAAATTATTTTTTAATTTATTTGTTCCCTAATTAATATATTTTTTTGGTAAATTTAAGTCTTTATTATTATTTAAAATCTTTCATTAAATTGTTTATATTATGTTTTAATTATATCATGTTGTTATTTAATTTAATATGAAATGTTTTAATTCATATGTATAATAATTATTTAATATTGAATTTGTTTTGTCACCTATTATTTTATTTTGTTTTAATTAATTCTTGGTATGTGTGTACACAGCGCCCAAAAAGGTTCCTGCTGAAAATCAGTATCGTGACACGCTTTGGGCTGTCACGATTTATGCTGAGCAGGGACCTTTTTGGCACACATTTGATCTTTAATGTACCTTTGTAGCATCCAAACATTTTCCGTGCCAAATGAATTTGAATTTGAAAATATGTTTTTTTCAAATTTGAAAGATCAGGGTAGGTTGATGTGGGGCAAGTGTACATTGGTATCATTTTCAAACTTTAAGTTTCAGTATTTGTTTATTCTTGATAATCATTCCTTTTCATTGGGTATATACGATGAGAAGCCTTGCAGCTCCACGATGGGAAACACACTATCAATCAAATGCTGACCACCTAAAGTCACCTACATAATAAGAAAGTGGCCGCAGTACAGTGCAGTCTGCGTTCTTTCTGCACTTTCCTATTTTATGCCAACACGTTTTTGGCAATGTTCTCGCACAATAGATGCGCATAAATACTGTTCATTCAAATCAGCCCGGCAACGCAACGGTCTGCAGAATTCAATTTTGAAATACGCTCACAAAACCGTGTTCGGAAACATTGTTTGCAAGACCTATTTCCATTTATGCCCCGCCAAAAAAAATGACACGCGTTCAAAATTTACGCCCAAAAACACAAATAAAAAATGCTTTGTTTTATTTAAAAGAAATGGACTTTCAGTCGTTATCTCTTCATCAAACAAACCAAGAGATAATAAAGGAATAAATTACAAAGAAATTTAAAAGGCAATTTAAAGTGATAATTAACAATGAAAAAGAATACTATATTCTATCGTAAAAATTGCGTTTCGTTAGCTATGGACAGTGGGTCGTCTTTGGATGGGGCGCGGGCGTATAAATGTTCCTTTCTGAAGTTAATGAGATGTGTCCTTCTAAGGGATCGCTTTGATGACGCTCGTGGTCGCAAGGGCGCGGAAAAGTGCACATCTTACGCATTCCGAGTTCCTTTGGCTATGATCGGCAGCGTGAGAAATCCTCTGAAGTTGGGGCGAGGGTTTATTTCCATGTTAAGTGTTTGTTTTTCTATTTCTAATGTGAAATAATAACACATATAAGTAATTTTCCCATATTTCTTAGTACTTAGGAAATATTTTACAACTGAAATGAAACTGTCCAATTTTACTATGTTTTTTTTATTACTGTAGTAAAAAGTTAACGCGAGGTATTTCATAGTTCAACTTTCCATGAAATAACTCACATTGTTAAATTACGTATTATAAATATTTTACATCATTTAAATAACTTAAGTGTCTATTATCCTACACTATTTTCTGCTTAAAGTATAATATTTTAAACTTATTAAGTCCTTATTGTAAAAAGCTTATTACGAAGGACAGGAAGTTACGTTCTTAAAGTAATTTATGTTATCCTGAATGTTAGTCACTGGTGACTAGATAGATAAAATCCAGTCCGAGGAAAACTAAATATGATTATATTATTAATATTTATTTATACATAATGTTCGATAAAAAGTAATATCCAAGAATATCTATAACGATATGAAACTTGAGTCACATTATTTGGTGCCTTTAACAAGACAAAGTTATCTTAATTACTGATATGATAATTCTCTGGAATGTTAATATTTACAGAATGGCATAACCCCAATAAATCTAAACTATAGAGCCTACAATTTGCGGAATCGTCCTACCGGTATATTTTATCGTCGTGCGGCATGCTAATAAAATAGGGAGCGGGTGGGGGCGCTAAATACCGGACCGAGCCAGGCCCCGGCTGTACCTTATGGGGCAATGTAGCGGTGGATAAGGACGCGGGAGGCAGAGTCGCCGCGTACCCAGGCCAGGCACCTGCCCACAATGGGGCACCTGCTGTCGCGGGACTGCTAGCTAGTGGACCTCCCCTGTAAGACGTGGTTGTCATCCGTAATCGAACGACGCAAATCACAACTATCAATATCGCTATAAATGCCACCACACCACCCACTATACCTATAATCAAATTGTCGTCATTTGTCGTCGACGACATACCAACTACCGGTGCACCTTTCGGCTCTCCAGCCGCCTTAGGACGCTCGTGGGATGGCGCGACCGACCAAATTATATCAGGCTCAGATGTTCGATGCACAAGACGTGGAGGCATAGTGGTCGTCACAATACTAGACGAAGAAGACGGAACTGTAGTCCTTCGTCTAGTTTCGCAAGATAATTCATCGTCCCCTATCTCGACTAACAGAAAACCGGACAGATGATCTGGTGAATCGCACCGTACGTTGTCTATACCAACATTTGGTAGCCACCTCCTTAGTGCTCTTGCATTACAATCGCATTTTATCGGATTGGTGTCTAGTCCAAACATAGATAAGTCAGCGCGACGATCATCAAGAGCCACTAATAGCTGTGGTTGCAAAGTATTCAGCTGACTTCCAGCGACATCGATTGTGATTTGAGACGATCTTGGCAATGGGAAGAGTAATGCAGGCGGAAGATTTGACACCGAGGTATTTCGGAATCGTACAGTAATAGCTGGTGATTTTAACCCTGCAAGGACACCAGAAGATACAGTTTTCAAACGAGATCCTCTGATACCAAGTTCTTCTAAACGGGGGTGTAAGGTCGAGTGTAACTGGTCAGCACCAATGTTAGTGTCCTTCACCTCAACATCTAACTTTTCGAGTGCCAACAAATGCTGGAGCATACCTTGCATATCCAAGTATCCTAATCTTGGATAGCCATAAGCTCTCAGTTCAACTAGATTAGGCAACGATCTAAAGGCGTTCTTTTCTATTCTGGTACATTTGTCTAAATACCTAATGTCCAAGACTCGTAATGATGAGAGTCCTTCAAAATTTCCATCAACAATCATTGTTATTGGGTTGTTTGATATGTTTAAACGCTGGAGGTTTCTAAGCTTTGGCCAGGAAATCGCAAGTCCCCCAGTAACGTCAACTATTTGATTGTACGACAAATCCAGGGATTCAAGCAAAGTTGTTCGTGTAAAAGTTTTCTCTGATAATCCAGTAATATTGTTAAATGATAAATTCAAGCTGTATAAAAAGGGAGTTTCAAGCTGCCCTACCGATCTCATACCAGTACCAGCCAAGTTCAGTTCCCGGACTGTTTTTGGTTCTGTTAGAACATTGCTGATAGTCTTCTGTGACAATGGATTAAATGATAAATCCAGTTTTTTAATATTAACCATGACACTATCCTCAGCTGGAATATCAACGATGTCATTGTAAGATAAATCTACAGATGAAACGAAAAAATATTGTTTCTGCAAAGCCTTCAATGGGGCATGCTCAAACAGATTTCTGCTCAGTACAATTTTTTCCAACATGTGTAACCTTGAGCGATCAAAAATGTTATCCGGTAATTCGGCAAAAGAATTTCCAGCCAAATCTAACATTTCCAATCTAATAAGCCCCTCGAACAACCTGTCACCAAGGCGGTCGATCTTATTGTCTGAGAGATCTAAATATTGTATTTGCGAAGAGTTATGGAAAGCCATTTCGCTTATTGTTTCAAGTTCGTTTCGTGCCAACAAAATCGTCCTTAGTTTCGGAAGGCGGGCAAAGTCAAGTTCGTCAACGTTTTTCAAAGCGTTTCCAGACAAATCCACCAATTCCAAATACTGTAAAGTGCTTATAAGTTCTGAGGGAAAGAAGTTAAATTTATTGTTTGTAAGTACGATCTCGCGTAAACGGGGATGGATTTTGAATGAAGATGGGAATAAATAACTCAGCTGGTTATCCGAAAGATCTATAACTTCCAAACTCGTTCCAGTATTGAAGAACTCTCCCTTAAAAGCGTTTAATTGATTCCCTTTGAGAGACAAATACCGAATCGACATTACGTTCACAAAGGCTGGTGTCCTAATATTGACTATTTTGTTGTAGGACAAATCTAAATAAGTCAAGTTTCTTAGATTTTTTAACGTGTTTTCAGATATTTCTTGCAGAAGGTTGTTTGATAGATTAATGTATTCTAGATTGGGTGTTTTCATGAATAAATTAACAGGGAGTGCCTTTAATCCAACATGACTTATATCTACACTCAATAAACCTTGATTATGATTGAAGACGCTTTGAGGCAGAACACTTATATGGGCATTGCGACTCATATTAAAATGAGTTAGGCTTGGGATATACTCGAAAGCATTGGCTGGAATTTCAGAGAGTTGATTTCCCGATATATCTAAAAACCACAGGCCGACGAATTTGAGTTGCTGGCCGGTGAATCCTAAAATTCTGTTTTGGCTTAGAGACAGAAATTGTAATGAGGATTCTAGTCCGCTAAATACTTCTGCTGATATGGAATTAAGTAAGTTGCCTGAGAGGTCTAAACGGTGTAGCATTTTGAAGTGTTCGAACGCCGCAGGGGGTAGTTCTCGGATTACGTTTCTCGATAAGACTAGGGATGTGACCCTGTCAGAGACCGCTCGAAGTATGTCACTGGATAGCGCAGTGACTCTGTTAAAACCTAAGTGTACTGAGACTAAGTTCGGTAGCCTCGAGAGTGCTGTAGCGGGAATAAGAAGGATATTGTTGTCACGTAGCAGCAAAGTTTGCAGACTTGTTAAGCCGTCGAATGCGTCATCCTCGACCTGGAAATGTTAAAAGTTCAAGTTTAGAAAATGTTTTCTTTATGTACTTGGTAAGTGCTTTCGTAAATTATTTTTGATAACTGTTTGTAACAGCACAGATTACCTATTAGCTTTTGCAAACTCTTTTTGGTCTTAATAGAACTATTAGTAAAAGCAACGATAACCTATAATCGTATAAAAAACTATAATGACAAATTTTCCTTTTTTTCTAGAATTATTTTTTGTGCATATTTTTTTAAAGTGAATCAGACTATATTTCTAAAGGATTTTTTTAACAAACAGTACAAATTAGAAATCATGGAATTATTAAAAAAATCGTTGTTATAGTTAACAGACTATCTCATGGTTAACTTTTCAAACCATTACCGACAATAAATCATATTTGTTTTTAATTTGGTCCGAAATATAACATATTGAATCAAAAAAATTTGAAAAATTACACGACTAGTTTTTTGAAAATAATATTTAACACTTTTGGACACACTTTTTCCTAAATAAATAATTTTGTCCTCACAGTACAGAAGGTATACTCACTGTGCGCAAAGAATTGACCCCGACATCTAAGTACTGCAGCTCAGTCAGGCCGACGAAGGTTCCAGGCGATAGCTTGACTAGGTTGTTTCTGCTCAGATCCAGGACTTGCAGGGAAACCAGGGTGCTGAGGTGGCTGTTGTCAATATTCTGTAAACATTATTTTTTATGTTGATACTTATAAAGACAAACTTAACTTAAATTCAGGTTAACTAATAGAACCACAAGTGTACTATAAATTATAGTTTTTTACGTAATAAGCATTCATTCACTTTGCAATCGTAATATTACATATTATTGCACTTGAAAAAATGACGAATTCCCGCCTCTGGTGGGTTTTTTTTCAAGTGCAATAATATGTAATGTTTACGAGTATACTAATTTAAATAGGGTGGTAATTTTTGGAGCCTTTTGGTTGTACCATTTCCATTTTTTTAGGAAAAGTCAGCATCACGTCAGAGGCCCTACTCCTGTTATCGATGTCCGTATTTTCGAGTCTAGCCATCACGCTCGTTCGCGTTGTCATTCGGTCGGGAGTAAAAGGGACGGCTACATTCGAAAATACGGGCATCGTCAACAAGAGTAGGGCCTCAGGTCAGGTTACACATGTGAACTACGAAAACAGCTTTTATTACGTAATAATAATAAAGGCGGTCTCAAGGTCAGTCTGACCTAAAGCCGTTTGTACATTTTTTAAATCTTAACTAAATTCCGAACTTTAAATGCCAAAGAAGTCGCAAAGAAATGCTAGGTCTCGAAATTATTCCTACAAATATTTATTCCAAACCGAGCATAATATTTGTGTAATTCTTGGTACAATATCAAAGAACGTATGCACACTGAGATAATTTAAAGAAGATAACAGGATTGCGTAAAAATATCATGATCAAACGATCAAATTAAGAGCTCATTTATTTCTAAGAACCTTTTTCGCGAATTCACTTGATTTATTTCATTTATGTATGAAAACATTTTCAACTTGATTAAATTGCTGAAAAAGTATATTTTGAGTTTGGGTATAATAATACCACGACCACGAAACAGGGTAGGTATTATTAATATTTGTAACTACAACTCATTATACATATTCGAATGGAAACTCGCTAAAGAGTCTAGAGTTTCTATGCAAAACTACTTTGTTTACTTTCAATGTCCTAAAAATTGATAATTAAAACGTTCTTCAACTAAATAAAATGAATAAACTGGATTTCATAGCCCCATAGCCTAATGTACAACAGATGCACATTATATTATTACTAGTGGTTCCCCGCGACTTCGCCCGCAAGAGTTGAATTTTTCATATTTCATCCCCCATTTCACCCCCTTAATGTTTTTATATCGCGACGAAATGTAGCCTATGTCCTTTCCAGGGTCTAGAACTGTCTCCATACCATAATTTCATCTCAATCGGTTCATTGGTTTAAGCGTCAAGAGGTAACAGACAGACAGACAGACAGACACACTTTCGCATTTATAATATTAAGTATGGGTAATTTTTAATTTTCTGAACTTTTTATAGTCAAGCCTAGATTTTTCTTATCGTAAAAACGTCCATGCGTCACGGCCACGTGCGGCCATGCCATACACGCCCATAGCTCCATGACAGCCGCGCGGCCCCTCGGAGCCGCATACGGTGAGCCGGAGCCGCTAGCCGCATTGCTCCGAAGTCTACCTTAGACAGGCCTGTGTATCTTCCCGCGTAGGTAGCAAAAACGTACCTACGCACGGCGACCCCTTGGTAAGGGACTAAACAAGTTGGGTGTCGCTAGCCGGCAGCGACACGCTCCCGCGTTTTATTCACCGGCGGTGCGCGACACTAGGTTGCTGGTTGGACGAGCGTGAATAATCCTAGAAAGATGCGCTAGATGGCGTAAGTAGCTTCTTGTGCCAGTCAACCCTATCGCGTTGCGTGATAGTACGTCACTGAATAGGTTTAGTGTATTATGAATCATACTCCAGAGTTATAAGAATGAAATTATCTTGCAATGTATTTCTGTAGGTGTCTACACGAAAATGTGCTCGAGTCAGAGGCGAACTGAATTACACCATATCGTTAACAACATTAAGTAGATATTTCTTTGAATTTCATTGCAAAGTCTTACTTCTGTACGGAGTACTTGTACTTATTCTGTGCCTTAGAGGAAATCTAAACTTACTGTTATCATGTTGCTCGATAAGTTCAAATGTTTGAGTGCAGCAAACGACTTCAGAGCCACAGTGGGAAAGTCCGTGATGAAGTTTTCTGACAGATCCAATCTCTCCAACTCTTCGGTTCCTTGGAACACGTCACTGTTAAACTTTGCGAGCCTGTTGCGGCCCAGGTCAAGAACCTGGAGTTCACTCAAGCCGATGAAAGCACCCCCTTCTATGGTTGATATCATATTGCCGTGGAGGTCAATTTCCTCCAAAGTCTTTTGAGCGATGAACGATGCTTGGCGGATTGTTGCTGAGAAATAATTTGATTTAATTAATAATTTGCTGGATAAATTGCTTTTTATGGAACCGAATCTGCTTAATCATTTATGACAGGATCATAAAAGGTACATAACGAAGTTTATTTATACAACCCTATGAAGAAACTATGATCGCAAAATAAGATAGAAGAGAGAACTGTGACATAAATAAGGATTGATAGTTTAGAGCACAAAAGTTTTTTTTTTTTCAACAAAGAACGGAAAATCTATAGTACTTTCCGGGGAAGGCTCTCAGCGGATTTCTCTTGAAGAAAACGGAAATCTTAAGAATTTTTTGCAATGGTCTGTTTTGGAAAAAGAAATAATCCTATGATTCTCTATACAACGCCAGACGTTTAAAGTCCCTGAGAAAGATGAAAATAATAACAATTTATCATACTAGGTTCATGGAGAAATTATTACTAGTAGTTTGCTTTTGAGAAATGAATCGAATAAAGGATTTATAAACCTATGTTAAGTATGTTCTAGTCTTAAGAATAACTCTTACCTATTCTGTTTTCTCTCAAGGAAATGACTCTCAGAGCTTGTGGTCCGTTCAGTGAGGTAGAAGGTACAGAATTCATATTATTTCGATCCAAACGTAATATCTGAAACAAAGAAAAAGGTAATCCTAAAATACGTATACCTAACCAAGCCTGGGTCCGCTACTCAGCTATCTCTCTACATGTACTATCAGCCGTAATCAATGATTTATTTGACTAAATTGAGTCTCTCTTTAAGATAGATCACGTTAACATTTACAAAATTATGTTTAGCAAGCCTATCAAATATTTAAGTTAATATTACATTACACACATACGCGGCAAAATGATGAATTCCTTTTTTAACTTAAAAAAACTTAACGTTAAAAAACTAATCATAGGTAGGTATACCTTTAGAACATCACAGCCAATGAGCAGCCCTTCTTCAATTCCCCTTATATTATTGCCACTCAAGTCCAGCTCTTCCAAAGCTGGTAGATTATGCAGTTCCGCAGTTGAGAATATAGGATTGAGGTTGTCTCCAAGAAGGTTGTCGGCAAACACTAATTTGGTGATATTCCCTCTGATGCCAGTTAGGAGACGATCGGGAAGCCGCCGAAGACTGTTGTGTGAGAAGTCCAGCTCTTTCAGCGGCAGCCCGTAGGTGGAGAATATCTGAAAAAGAAATGAACGGTTTAAACAACATCCTTGTTTCGTAGTTCTTTAGGAAGACTGGCTTATAAGGAAGCCCAACACAGTGGGTGGGACCTTGACACGATGGTAAACTTCCTGACTCCAAAGCTGCGTCCGAGTGATTTCACGACAATAACCAGAAACATCTTTAATAAAGTTTCATTCAAGTATTAAATCTCTATGCACCTAAAATCTCTAGTTCACACGTGATCAGCATATCAAACTACAGATTTTCATTGCAATATCGGCCCTGTTACAACGCAGTGTTCACCTTAGTATGCTATTACCAGTACATCCGTATATCGAAAAGACTCATTTCCCTTGATAAGTACATAAATAAGCCGAATGTTTGGATTCGTATAAAGACTGACTAACCAAAATAATAAAGTATTTTTTTCAGCCCCGCAGGCAACAATTACTGGAAAAACACAGTACGTCGCTTTTTATAATTTCCACAAAAACGAGATCCTTGTACAGACGATGTCCAGGTAAACAATGCTGCATCTTAAGCTGTTGTAATAAGATTGATTCTAGGATAAACATGTATTGTCTAATGTGCTGGCCATTGTATAACACACAACAAAAGGAGGAATGCGTAGAGTTCATATCCGAATGCTTCAATGTATCAAAGCTAAAAGGAAATATGACAAATGAAAAACATACCGGCAATTCCATGCCAGAGAGAATAAGTGAAAAATATAAGCTCAATGCGGTGGGGTTACAATGCCACATAAAGCCTTTGAAAGCGGTACGAGTTACTTAATTAGTCTGGTTTATATAGGAGCCGTGCATTTTCAGTAAATTAACTAGTTTAGGCTTATTCACATACTGCCGGCAACTGACTTGACGTAACGTAACGTAGATAACATTCGCAATAAACGTTGTTACGAGGTGTATATTTGCTCTCGTATATCGCGTGTTTCAGTCTTCGTTAGCCATCTTTGAGGTACTTATGCATATTCTGTTTTAGATAAGTTTTTTGCTGTATTTAGAAACGAAAACATAATGTTATGGTACTAAACCATACTCGATTTAATAACAACAATCTTAGATTGCTATCGGTAAATCGCCATCTAGGTCCTAGGTAAGTATTTCAGGGCTAGATTTTCTGATTTCGAACGTCGAAGTAGGTGAAATCGTCGATGTAAATAAATAAATGGATGGATAATCGATGGATCATGTAGAGATTAAAGAGAAACATTATAGTCTGATAAACATCAGTACTGTTATTTACACAACATAAATATGGTCGTCACAAAAGAATTCTTTTGAACTGCCCACTAATAATTGAATCAATGAAACATTTACTAATTTAGAACACCACAAATACAGAACTAAAGTACAATAGACAATAAGTACACATTTATTGTAATTATTTTAAAAGTACCATTTTCTGGCTAAGAGGATTGTAAGGCTGTTAATTTTCATACTAAAAGTGATGACCTTTAAAGTTTCAACAAGTAATGCGTCATTGTTTAAAAAACAAAGTAACCGACTGCAAAATTTATAGTATTTTTGAAATGTTCTTTTCATCAGCTTTCATAATTATGATATCCATACTGTTATTCTTACCCTGTTTTACCTTACCCTCCCCCCCTTTTTTTCATTTGCGGACGCCAAAATTTATGTAGCCTATGTCACTACCACAACTCAGACAAATACAACGACCCCTCACATGTCAAAATCCGTCCAGCCGTTTGGGCTGTAGGGAGTGCGAAAGAAATTGCATACATACGTACATACGCTCAAAAAACATTACCCTCCTTCTGCCGCATGATTTGCTTTTCAAGGATAACCCTTATGCGATTTAGTACAAGGTTCAACTCCAGTAAACTGACAGTTGCCTCGGTGCGGTGAGTTTGAGTATGAAATGGATTGGCAGCATCGGATGATTGATTAAATGACGCTTTAATTCGGCTAAAACGGATGGATGGAGCAAATTAGGAGGCAATAGAATTTCCGAAAGTCACATTTGTGTCAGAATAGAGCTACGAATCGAGTGTTCTCGATTATTTCGAACTAGATTCGAGCTTCATGTAGATACACCGAATTCAAACTGTATACTTACTAGTTTTATTTCTGTTATACTGGGCCTTTAAATAAGAATGATAAGGTAATAAGTCAGCCTATTAGATCCCACTGCTGGGAAAAGGCCTCATCTCAACTATGAGGAGGAACGAGCCATACTTCACCACGCGGGCTCAGTGCGGATTGGTGGAGGGGTGTATGTAAGGCAAGTGACAAACCTTACTGTCAGAAGTTATCAAGCCGCCCTAGGGCCTCTGACTAGGCTTAACGACTAATACCACAGATATTAGCCGGGACCAACTGCTTAACGTGCCTTCCGAAGCACGGAGATGCTTGTCATGGACGTCACTTAAATGGTCGGAATGGTCACCCATCCAATCACGACCGCGCCGTGGGTTGCTTAACTTTTGGTATCACTACCAAAGCGCTGCCGCCACTACGCCACAAGCACCACCATGATAAGGTAATTTATGAATAATTTTAACACGTCTTAGTAAATAGATACAATACTATGACCAATTCGGTATGTAAAGTAAAAAATTACCTATGATAATTTCAAAACCGTTTAGAGATTTTATGCCCATAAACTCTATACAGTTACTTATACCGCCTAAAATTTAAAGATGGTGCTTTTTTTTACAAAAATTCGGGGTATAATTTGTCCTTCATATGCCCTCTAAATGCACTGGAAACTGACATAATGACGTTACTATTTGCTATTAATGACGTTACTATGTGTGAGAGTTTCCAATCGAGAAAAAAGTTTGCTTCCAAAGACAATCCTATAATATCGATGTGTGGGAGAGAAAGTTATCACAGGCATGCTTATGACGTCATAAGTTTAAATGTTCAATAAGTCATTACAAAATAACTACAGAATAAAAAGTCAAATTACTCATATTACTTTCCTGATTTAGTCTTAACTTCAAGAAAAAATTATAAAACATATTACCTAACTTAAAATTTATTTGACATACCGAATTTTCGTTAATCCATATCACTATTATTTTGATAGCTTGAATTACGTAACATTTTTCTTACTTATCTCAAATCCTCGAAACTTAACAGTCAACTCGAAAATATTTAAACTCAAACCAATAGATCTTGAATAAATCAAGGGGGCGACGAGTGGTACATCTGTCAACCCTTTCAAGAGCAACGTCGCTCGGCCGTCAAAACTTCGACAAACTTCGCTCCTTGTTCCAGTTTGAATGCCGGGTGCTTTGGTAAACTACACCGCAGGATACGCACACGTTACATACATAACCTGATAGTTTTTAGTAGGTAGACAAAAAACTTAAGTATTACATGTAAAAAAATACTTGCGCCAATTGGCCACTTTTTGCAAACAAAAATATAATTCAAAATATACTTTTTTTTAAAATCTTCAAAGATTTCCATTTAACTAGTCTTAAAGAACCATAATTGAGTAGCACGTTTGACCCGTAGCTACTTCTAGTTTGATCAGCATAGCTAACTACTACGTCCATTTTAGGGGTCAGTAAAAATGTTCCCTCCCAACGTCTCTGGAAACACTGCAGTCCCAGCGCTCTGCCCGGAACAGGACGCATCTGCTGACAACGCGATTACTAATCATAGCAAACATGTCATACTAAAACACCCAAATAGGGCACAAATTTCAACTGACATTACAAGCGAGTATTCAAATTCGTATTATTTATTTCAGGTAGTGCCGTCAGTGTTAGTGGAACATATTAAAATAGTAAGTATTAGACATGACAGGTCTAACTAAACTCGAATTAAAAATATGAGTATTTTATACTTACTGCTTGACTTTTCGATTGCATTCGTTTGGCAGTAATCCAGACGAAACGTCGAAACGAGCAGCGAGTATGGAACACTATTATTATGCGCAGTATTTTTTTTTATAATTGTATTTTACATCTACCATAAACCGTGTTTGGTTGCCTAAAAGTGTGTTATGGCCGTCACTTTTATCTAATATCTACAGGTATAGTTTATCAAAGGCCGGGTGTCACGCTAAAAGATTTAAGAGTTTTGACAAAAATCAATCGGGATAACTGAGAGTAATGCGGTCGGCGTAACTTGGCTTCGATTCGAGTATTAGGGACTTGTAAAACTCAACACTTGGCAAAGTGATGAAACTGGAATTGCCTTCTTGTGTCTTGAAATCAAATGCTACTTATGGCTACTTTGCGCGTAAAGTCGCGGCTGCCATTTTTACCCGACTGCGGAAGGAGGGTTATGTTTTTCGGGAGTATGTATGTATGTATAATTGTTTGGCACGCCCTACAGCCCAACAGTTTTTGACATATGAGGTGTCGTTGAATTTACAAAAATTGTAAGAGTGATATAGGCTATATAATTTTTTTAAATGAGGCCCGCACATGGAAATAAAGGGGGGAAAGGGGGGATTCATTTTTTCCTCAGCATAGCAACATGGGTATCAAATGAAAGCCAGTAAAGAGACCATTTCAAAAATATAATAATTTCTGCAGTCTGGTGTTTTGCTTTGAAAATAAAACTGAAAATAATAAAATAAACGCTAATTTAAAAAAACTAGAAAACCCGACTGCAATTCTGTCTAATTAGAAATTAAAAAACCCTGCAACAAGAAAGAGGTCAATTCAATGAAACAACAGAAACGCAGTCGGGTTTTTTAGTTTTTTAAATTACTGTTTTACTAATACTAGTGTTTTGTGTGAAATTGACGACGAGCCTTTTATTTTTTATACATGCTTGGTTTTGTTCATTCGGATCCAAATATTTATGGGGCTTATAATAAAACTTTATAATATAAATACTCCACGTATATGCGATATTAGGTAATATTATTAAATATTATTCAATTAGTAGATAAGCGGCGTTCATGAATTGTTTTAAATATTATTTTCTCGGCATCGCGTCTTCTCAAGCAAAGATTTTATATATTTTTGTCTTTATTTGAACATAGTTTCACCATTAAAAATCTTTCTTAGCACATATCTACAACATTAAATCAAATTTCACTTACAAAAATTAATCGACTGTGTCATCCGGTGGGACTCGAACCCACGTCCCTTCGCTATCTACAAATTTAATTACTAACAATGGTGGCAACCAGAACCATATTCATGATTGGCACATATACTTTCCTTAAACCGTCGTCGTTAATTCGATTAAAACTTTAATCTAACTTAATTTGTAACAAGCTGGATTCCTAAAACATTACCAGATAAGTGTTTCCTAGTAATTCCCATATAAAAGGGATTCCAAAGTCAATTACCATTGAATAAGTTAATCAAAATTTAGCAGCGATTTGATAAAATTAACTTTAATTTCAATCGCCATTACGGCCACATTAAATTTCATTGCTCTATTAGTAATTAAGACTTTATACTTTAAGGTGAGGCTCTTACAGGTGTTTGATAGATTTTAATTAGCGAATTTTATTATAATTATATTTAGTTGATACGAACCTTTCAAGGCTCAGACATTCTACTTTACGTAACCGTAATCACAACTAGGTTTAAATGAAATCATTTATTTGCATTACATGTAGAACAGAATAGAATATAAATTTATTGGCACCTTAATTATTATTAAAGCATTAAATTACAAAAAAAACAAGGATAAATTTAAAAAAAGTATGGCAGTTATACAAAAAAACACCAGCAAAAAAGTGCCAACATGGTTCCCGCTCAGCATAAGTCATGACGGCAGCAGCAGTAAACATACCACCATTACGACCGCACCGCACGCACAAATCATTAATAATTCAAATTAATTGTTTTTTTTAAATAAATTATGGTATTAACAAAAAAAATTCCACATACGGATATCCAGAATAAAATACACGTGCGTATACATACTAAATTTGTGTGACACAAAAATCACAGGCACCCTGCAAGGCGTAGGCATAGCAATTATTAAAAAATATTTTACAAGTATATATGCATAAGTAGTATATTTTTCTTAATTCGTTATAATAAAATTAGGTACATTATAATATGTTTAAATCTTAAGTTAAATATTGTTCTTATAGCCTAGGTACATATTTATTAACAAATTAACCACCATTAGAAAATAAATATATAAATTGAATTTTGGATAATTATCTTTTATTTTAAAATTTGTTTTTTATTACACGATTACATAATATTCATTAATGTTAAAGAAACACTCCTTACATAACATACTTACATACCTTATCCTATACTTGTAGAATTTGGCAGACGTTGATTATTTTAGACGTTGTTTATATTTAAATATTAACCATTTCCAAATACAAATAAAAATAGAAATACTTAACTATCGGCATTATCACCGGCGAAAACTATTTTCTCTGCATCAATTCGCTTTTTATCTCATTACGAGCGATTAAATCGAAAATCGTAGTGGTGGCCACAATCGAGTGCGAACATTTCCCGGTCCATTTGTTATCCGTCCGAGTGCATAAGGATTTATTGTAGGTTCACATGACTGTATGAATGTTAAATTTTAATAAAATTACTGTTTATATTTCAAAATAGCGAATGATCGAGCTAAGTAATATAGTACAAAAAAGAAAAAAATATCGTTTTTTTTTTAATTTTCGATTCGGCTGCTTTTCCACTGCCAAACATTTAATAAAAAAATATCTAAAAGAGACAGACTACAAAAATATAGAAACGTCAAATTGCGATTGACGCGATTTTTTACGTACTTTTACAAGTATTTGCGTGTTTTCATCCCACTTTAGTCGTCATAGAATGACATGCATGCCAACTAAATTGACAATGGATTCTCTAACTTCCTTAGCAACAGATAGCTGTTTAGTCTGTCGTTTCTAAATTAGTAAAGTCTGTCTCTTCTATTCGATTGTTTGGCAGAGAAAGAGAGAGACTGAACCTAAATTTAATCTTACACAGAGCGCATTGGGATTGAGCCAAAGAATTGAGAAAAATATTTTTCATTACTCATACTCGGAAAGTAGGTCTAAAGTTGCCTGAAAAGTGGGTTGAAAGTAATACTTTTCAGCCCTAGGGAGAATCGTTTTCAACTGACAGCTGTCGAATAATAATAAAAAAACTAGTAATTATATATTTTGTTGAACCATGTTTCAACGTTTTCTACAGCCACTTAATTACAGCGCGATGTAAAATTTAAATAACATAAGGTTAAGTATAAATTAATGAATAAATATTTTAAAAGTATTTATGATTACTATTGATTATTTTTGAATCTTATTTTTCACATGCTCTTGCCTTCGCGATGGAATTTTTTGAGACTAGAGGGCTTAGTGCGAGTTTTTTCATGCTTTCGCCTCCGTCTGTGTGACGAAAAATTGTATGGAAATCTGGTCAGTGCCCCTAGCGGCACGTCTGCGAAATCTGTTTTTTTTTTCTATGACACAGTCGATCGTGAGCGCGTGTGACCAATGAGACTCGCACTGGGCTTTAGGTCGATTACTCAATGATCATGAGCTCCTGTGATTATTTTTTTATTTTTATTTATTTTTTCCCTAATAAAATGTTAAATGTTAATGATCAATTTAAGTGTGTGTTATTATTTAAAATCTTTCATTAAATTGTTTATTATTATGTTATTATTTTTCTATGTTGTTATTTAATTTAATATGAAATGTTTTAATTGATATGTGTAATATTTATTTAAAATTGAATTTGCTTGTCACCCATTATTTTATTTTGTTTTAAATTATTCTTGGTATGTGTGTACACAGTGCCCGAAAAGGTTCCTGCTGAAAATCAGTATCGTGACATGCTTTGTGCTGTCACGATTTATGCTGAGCAGAGACCTTTTTGGCACACATTTGATCTATGTACCTATAACCTAAGCATCCAACATTTTCCGTGCCAAATAAATAAATGAATTTGAATTATTTCAAAATGACTTTATTATAATTTAGTTTCAACTATTTCTTTAAAATAACATAGATTTGGGCAAAATATTTACCATTTTTTCAATAATGAAAATAAAAAATAGTGGCTGTATAGCCGGCCAAAGAAAAAAAAATAAACGGGAAAGCGGCAAGCGGCAATCCGATCTTCATTTGTTTTTTTTTCTTTAGCTAATTCCTATTTTTATTTTGTTTTCTTTGTATTCGTAATGAAAAACACAGTTTTCCTCAGGATAAAGACATATTTAATCCCTCGAACTATAAACCCCGTCTCGGGACTAAATAAGTTACTTTCATCCCTAGGGTAATAATGTACTAATTAAATGCTGGAAATTAAAAATATTTTTAATTAAATGAACACACATGTGTGCTGACACATCGTATTTAAGAATTAAATATTCGAACGCACAGATATACCTTCATACTCTTAAATTAAATTTCTATTTTAATTGCAAGAGACCGGTCAGTTAAATGTAATTCAATTAGTAGTATTTACTGAATCAGATTAAACAAGCACATTAGTAGAAATTACGAAGATTAACACGTTTTTAATTAGGACTTGCTTTTAGTTTAGTACACTTTAGCCAATAAGTATTCAAACACGATTTAAATTGTGACAAATTCGTCAGTAAAACGTTAATTAAGTGAACTGGTTCTTAATTAAAGCTCCGGTTGAGCTATTAATTACCTGTTTAGTGGGTACTATGTTGTCAAACATACACTTTGATTCCGCTGCCATACAATAAATGAACAGGTCTTTGATGTTGGTTAAAATAAGTCGCCACAACTGACCCCATATTTAAAAAAAACGCATTATTTATTCTTCTTCTTCTTCTTTCGGTTTTCGTTCTATGCATTATTTATTCAGATTACAACCAACTTTGTATGTTTCTTTTATTTCAATTGATAAATTGTATATTTTATTGATTACTTTGATTGGTGCCTCGAATACAAAGGTCCTTCAAATTATAATACCAGTTGGATAACTCGCGATATGATACTTCGTGCTGCATTCATTCCAATAGTTTGGTCAGAAAATTGATTAAAAAATTATGATCCAGTACTTTACCTGGTCAGTTATTATGCTCAAGGGTTGCCTGTAAGGGGCATGGCGGCTCGTAGTCTGACACTTCGTTTGCACGATACGCCCACACAGTAAAAAATTAAGGAACGATTTATTATGTTTATAAATATAGATAAATATATATTTTTATTTTTATAGCCAGTGCCCCAAACTTTAAGCACTTAAAGCCTTTAGTCATGTGCCTAGAGCTCTATTTATTAATTACTCGCGTGCAGATTTCTACAGATTTTCGTTCGTCATCTAATAAAACTCCAATGCTGTCGATCGAGTGGTTCAACCACTCGATCGACAGCAGTCAACCGCTTTGACAGAAAATTGTGTAAAAATTATGTCGAATGTCATACGAGTCATTCAAAAATAGAGCTCCTGATCTCTGCCCAGTCATGTTGGTCATATTATAAATAAATAAATAAAATAAAATAAAATTATAGTACACACTTCTATCTATAATTTAAGAGCTACGCTCTTGTCGGTGGAGTCTTCTCCATTCCTCTCTATTCAGTGTCATTTCCTTGACTTCTTGGTATGTACAAGTCCCAAAATGTCCCACAATAGTAACCCCAAAATGAAACTAAAGTTCCAATATCGAGACATCATTGATTTGTATCGTAACCCTTATACGTAAATTCGTAAACCAATGTTTACCGCGAGTTCACTGGGCACAACGCCATCTATCGGCTATTCACGGAACTTAACTTATATAACACGTATCACAACACTGAACATGGTACGATTCGACACCTAACTTTTCCTTTATTTGGTCCTTGTACACACACTTATGCACTGTAATATCTCCCGCGCAGTTGCCTAATCTCTGTTGAGTTTTGCCGCCGTTAGTCTAAATTCGACTAGTAGGACATTATTTAAGAACGTTTCATCATGTATTTAGATAAAGATACCTACTTGAATATCGTATAAATTCGTCGCATGAATGCTCAAAGGTATTGTCAGTAAATAACTGTCACCCCCAATTACTTTTACACAACTTTTCGATCTTTTATCGCAGTATTGCCGGCGAAATTGTATTGATGTGCAAACAAAGGGTAATACTGGCCAAGCCATGCGCTAGCTGCTCCTGCTAGCACAAACAGAATTTAAAACTCTACATTAAATTTTGTTGAGCAAAAACTTCAACAAGACTAGTTTTAGATTTTTGTGACCGATAAATTTTATATTTTGAATTTCGATCTTTACTTTTTACCTATAAGTCTGGAGATCACCAACAAATGTTTTATTTTTATCCAGCCGGCTTACAATTATTTGACATATTTTGTATGGGAATTCAGCCAAGTTAACCGTCAATTGAGGTTTACCGTCTGTTTAAAAAACTCGGGTTTAAGTCTTTTCTGAGCGGTATACTTAACCCAGACATTACTAAAAAGGGAAAAACTAAGAAACATAAGATATTATGTGCCAGAAAGAAACACAACTAAGTCTTTAATACTCGTAATCGGGTATTACTATTATCAAAGTTATTTGAAATGTTTCTATAAAAATATATATTGATTTGGTAACTATTCAATTCCCAATGTTCAAAAGATAAATCTTTTATGGTTAACAATATCATTGAAAATAAATTCAAAACTGAAGCTACATAATAAAACTACCTGTCATTTCTAAATACATACATGATCGTTATAACGATCGGTAGCAAGATCTGGGTTCTGATTGTTACGATCACCGAGAGCAGGCAGACCGACATATTTCACATCATGGGATTGCCCTTCTAACCACTGCCCTCCGTAGTACAAGTACGCTAGCCTAAACATTCTCTAAGAAATGACAGATAATTTTTGTGCCGAATCAAAGCGCCCCTACCGACTGTACATGGGACTAAAATAGAGTAACTTCCATATGTTCATGTCAAGTCTCATTAGGTCCGTGGACGATCACCACACGCCACGCTCACTATAGCCGTCAGCGCCAAAATGGCGATAATCAAATGGCTTCATTGTTAGATTTACAGTATGCAGTCCAGCGTACTTGTACTATAGAGGAACCGAACCATTTCTTGTCAAAAAATCTCGTCACATAACTTTCATTATAGAAATTAGGTAGGTACCTAGGTAGATGAGACAGAACTTTTAAGAACACTAATAATAATCCTCCTAGCCGAATTTCGACTACAGCGGCCAATCTCAACACGTATTAGCCGACTGCGTGGGAGGTATTATAGTGCACAAGTGTGTGCGCAATACACAGGTGCACTCTCTGTTCCTTTACTCTCATGGTGAGACGGCAGTCCGACATGACCGTAGAGAGATCAGGCGCAGGACCAACGGCTTAACGTGCTTTCCGAGGCACGGGGGTGTTAACACCACCAACTTCCTGACTCCGGAGCCTGAGTTATTTCAAGTCAGAAAACCCAACACTTTTTGGCCCGACTCAGGATTTGAACTCGGGACCACGTGGATAGTACACAGCGTGCTGAACACTAGACCAACGAGGCAGTCAACAAGTAGGCAAGGTGTAAAGAACACTATTTATAACATGAAGTTAAAAATCAAATGAATACCAAACTGTGGTGTAGAAAGATTTACTGTATCAAAGAAGTAGGTACGTACTTAAAAGGCTCCTTATTTTTGCCACAATAATGTTACTAACCAAACGAATTGTAGTAACTTGTTTGTACACAGAGAAAGTGCGACCCTGTTCAAAAAGTTATCATTCGCATAAGTACTTTTAGCCCTGCTTACGAGTAACAAGCCAAGGAATTTAGGGCATGATCCGAATAGCAAAGTATATGACGCCTTTCTGCAAAATGTCGAGCCTCTATTGCTCATTTAAAGGCCCGCACACACTTTAATAAGAGGCACGCGGCCCTTTTTGCATTCGCCCATTTTAGGGTTCAAGGGATAAGGGTCTTTATCATGGTTCTATTGCCCTCAATATGCCTGAAGTTAAATAGACGAGATAATGTTTTTTAGGATTCCGTACCCTAAGGGTAAAAACCAGCATTAGGCTTAAGCTATTAGGTACTAAGACTCCACTGTCCGTCTGTCTGTCACCAGGCTGTATCTAATCAACCGTAATAGTTAAACATTTGAAAATTTCACAGATGATTTGATGATTTCTGTTGCCGCTATAAAAAAGAATAAAACAAGCATTTGAGTAGGTCTTCCATACAACAAACGCTTTTTCGCCGTTTTTAAAATTCAAAAAAGGTCATTATATAGTGTCTACTGTTGTATAGATAATGTTTCGGAACCCTTCGTGCGCGAGTCCGACTCACACTTGTTTTAAGGATCAACCACGCAATCCTGTGCAAGATATTCTCTTTAATTTAATAGGACGGTCAAAACTCATTGATAGCATTCAACATATAAATTACCTAGGTATTGTATTTACAGTACGCGAGACTCTTGACGCTAGACTTCCTTATTATCAAAGTCGCCATTTTTTCTCAACAAAAACAACCAAAACCATATTCCAAAATTCAATGCAATTTAATTAGCGTGTAGCAACTGTACAATTTCGAGTGAGTACACATCCTTACTTCGGTATTCTACTGTCGTAACGAAGAACGTAGTATACATTTTTTTAAAGATATTACTTGATTGAAGAATCGGAAACGTCGAAACGAGCTGTGTATGATGAGATTTTTGATAAAATTTGAACAGCTGAGGAGGATGTTGTTTTGATAAGATTATATCAGGCAGTAATATTTTAAAGATACCAAAACCGTTTTTGTGCTCAATACAGTGAAACCACTAGACTTTTCATTTCATTTCGCCCACTTTTCATTTCTGCTTAGCCCAAAGGTATGACTGGTAGAGAATGCCACTAGGCATTAAGTCCGCCTTTTGAACACAGTTTTAGTTGTGCAATAAAGATTAAATAAATAAATAAATAGACTCTGTTTCCCCAAGTAAAATAAGTAATGCATTTCTTTTCGTGCCATATTCTTGCCGACGATGCCAGTTACTGCATTCTTGGTTAGGAACGGCAGAACTGTGTGTTATCTGACCGTAACTAATCTGGGTACCCAACTTCTAAAGGCAATGTTAGATAACGAAGTTCAAAGAGCAAATTGTGTAGTAATTTAACTTATTTAAGTTACAGTCTTGGTCAGGTAAAAAGCTACCTAATTTGTTATCAAAGGCGGGTATTAAAATTATTAATAGAATACGATCTTCCTTTTAATTAGGATCTAAGCAGAGAGACTGAAAGAAAATTAGTATTAAATAAGTAGGTATACAGATATTACATAAATTAAGTCATAAATAATAATGAACAAGCACCTAGAATGTATCAAAAGACAAAGTAACTATTGAAGACCTGGCTAGCAATTTAATTTTAAGAAGCCTTTGACATTTTTGCACCATTGCGTTAGAAGTGCCATTGATACAGTATTTAAAAATTGAAGAGGAAAGAAATAGCCTATTCAGTTTCAGAGAAAGGCTCTTTTGTAACCTTTTTGTTGCAAATAACTAAAAAGATGTCAGACAAGACCTACTCTGTGTCAGAGGATCTTATAAAATATTTCCTACCAAAGAACGGCATTGGCAGTCAATTTCTACTGACATTCAGGACGTGAAACGCGAAACACACAACAGCTCAAGGAAATCACTGCAGTACTTTACCTTACGCAGTTATGATTTCGCAACAAAAAAATACTGTGATACAATCTTAATCAAGCGCGTCGCGCATCGGGTCAACCTTAAATGAAGATATTTGTATTTACAGACTTAACTGTCTTTCTTGCTCGTTTTGGGATGCGAACTTGAGTAAGCAGGACAGCTGAAGTCGGAAAACGGACAAAGTCTCAGAGTAGGTCAGCTTCCGTGTTTCTCGTCCATCAGCCGTGATTATCAGATCATGAATCGCGTGCAACACTCGTCGGTAGAAATCTATCACATACCGTGGGTACGCGGTCTCAATCAGCGCGAAATGATTCGGCACCGTCTGATGTGGACTTGTTTGAACAATAGTAAAAAAACTTGCACGCTAGCACGAATCATGTAACTTTTGAAAAGATTTCGTCGATCACATAAGTGTAACATAATATTATCGGACGATTTTTGTGGCTGTGATATTCTGATGTATTTGATTAATAATCTTTATTAATTAGGTACAGGTTGAAAACTGTGGATGAACACCGATAGAGATCTGTTTTCAATATCTATGAAAGAAGGTAGGTATACACAGCTCTCTACCCATGTCTATGTTTCGAAGGGAGCTCTACTAAAAACAAAAGTCACTCTTGAGTATTGGTATGTAAGTTCAGTCAGCAAAATACTAGGCTGCCTAGTATTTTGCTAACTGAACTTGCAAAAGTCCCACGCGCATGTATATAATAATAATGTCCTCCTAGCCTAATTTCGACTACGGCGGTCTATCTCAACAGAGATTAGCCAACTGCGCGGGACATATTATAGTGCACAAGTGTGTGCGCAATACACAGGTGCACTCTCTGTTCCTTCACTCTCATAATTCGGTGAGACGGCAGTCCGACATGACCGTAGAGAGATCAAGCGCAGGACCAACGGCTTAACGTGCTTTCCGAGGCACGGGGGTGTTAACACCAACAACTTCCTGACTCCGGAGCTGTGTCTGTGTATTTCAAGACAGAAAAACCCAAACACTCTCGGCTCGACCCGGGATTCGAACCCGGGACCTCGTGGATAGTACCCAGCGTGCTGACCAGTAGACCCCACGAGGCAGGCAGCGCATGTATATAGTAAGTTACTAACCTGAGCCCATGCTGTCTGAAGTATAAATAATTGGAGCACTATAGGAGAGAGGTAGAGAACCACCTGGCAAAACCACAAAATCAGATACAAAATTAATTCAACCAACCTGAGTAGGCAGAGCTTGCTGCCCAGCCCATCGCTGGCTGAATGATATGATCGGCGCCCCATAAGGCAAGGGCGGGAAGTCTCCTGGGAAGACCACCCGGTCGCAGTTCATCAGTATCCTTAGCTGGAGCGTCCGATCCACTTGGACTCGACACCGGCAGGGGTACCGAAGGTCGTCGTTCAGCTCGGAGCACGGAACCCACGGCTGCTGTCCGAGTACAGGCACCATGAATAGGAGGAGAAGCAGCCACATTGTGATCTGGATCTGGAACAAGGAAAATTGTTTTTCAGTTTATGCTGAGATGATAGAAGATGCTGTCGAGATTTGTGATCTGAGCTGTCGTAGAAGTTTTCTAGGTCAACAGATTTAAGACAAGACTTACGAGTATGACATAAGATACGATACTCTTTATTGTACATCACAAACAGTAAAAAAGAGTTGTACAGTTTAGGTATTCTTATTGCTAAAAGCAATTTCTTTCAGACATCCTTCAAATTATTAATAGATTTAGCCTAGAGTTCACCAACACGTGTTTAATTTTTAATCAGCCGATTCAGCATTATTTGACATATTTTGTATGGAAATTCTGTCAAATTAACAGTCAATTGAAGTAAAAATAAAGAGTTCGGGCCCTAAAATAGCTTAAGATAAAATGGATCACCAATCGATTTATATTTTCTTACATGGACATCTTGTAATAAAACTGAATTCCATGTAGATTTCGCATACATTACGTATTTCTATGGAACTGTAGACAAACTACGAGTACACTGTCAGCTTTGCAGTTTTATTTTTAGCATTTGTAAGTTAGATTTCATTCTGGTGTTTTGGCTCATGTTATCAGAAAAGTGTATACACAATTTCCTTTACAGCTATACTTTTGCCCTGTCTTCCATCACCCAGACCTTCGTAAAAGTTTTATTTAAAACGTCAGTCTTATCTACTGGCCCTCATAAAGCGGGCGACAATAATACTTCAAAGAAAACTACGGACTTAAACTACATGTCGCACATCTGCAATCTTCATTGCTATTGTAGCAATAAACTAAACCTCAACAACCAATATAAAAAGGCGTGAGACAGCCACTGGCATTGCCTTGAAATGAGAATTACACATTTGACATGTCACTCTTCTTGATAAGGAACCGATAATCTAATCTTATAAGCCTAATTCACCAACACACGCTTCTTTTTTAATCAACCGGTTTGAAACATTTGGAGCGTGGGGACCATCCGCTAAATTACTTTTTGGAAAAATTGCACCTAAATTAAATACTGTTTTGGCAAATAGTAAAGCTGGTTCGTTCCTAGCTCAAAGGATAAGTATAGCTATCCAACGCGCTAACGCAGCCAGCATCCTCGCCTTCTTGCCTCAAGGACATGGGTTTGATTTTGATTAAGTAGGTTTTAAGGTTATTTATTTTTATTCCATGCATGTTTTTGTTTTTAGGGTTCTGTAGTCCGACAAGAAACCCTTATAAGATCGTTCAGTCCGTCCGTTCCGTCCGTCCTAGTCTGTCACAGCAGAATATCTTCTACGTTTATAGACTGATTTGCATGTAACTTAGTTCGAGGATACTTCACATATAGATCTCATTTTTTAAAATACGAAAAATTTAAATTACCCCTTTTTAAGGGTACCTCTCCATACATGTAAAGGGGGGGTGAATTATTTTTTGAGTGCACCCCCCTGTGTGCAGTATCGTTGAAAAGGACTATGAAAATAAGGTAGGGTTTTCATACAACACTTTTTTATCAGCTTTACCATTTGCGAGATATAGCCCGCCAAAGTCGTTTACACGGTGTCCCCCCCTGTAATTTCTAAAGTTAACCTAGGAACTATAAACTTCAAATCACTTACGTAAAGAAGCAGGCGCGGAAACTCTTATTTAAAATTGTTTCGGATATCCTGTGATGAATACTTTTAAAATTATAAATAAAATAAAAATTTATACTTTTTTACAAAAGAACAATAGAAACTTAAAAAGTTCTTTTTGCCTATACTATCTAATGTTGTAAGTTAATGGTACGAAACCCCTTGCGCGCGAGTCCGACTCGCACTTGGCCGGTTTTTCTTTTTTTTCCTACGTATTAAATCACTTGATTAAGTATAAAGAAACCGGTTAAGCAATTTCTGACATATTACCTATGTATGGGAATTCTTACAAATTAACCGTCAGGTATACCGTCTATTTCATTAATAATAGGTGAACTCGGGACTAAGCAGAAGAAAAGGGTTTTTGTGGGTAAAACTAAAGACGGGTGTAATATTTAAGTGGGAGGGTTAAATTCAGGTCATTTAAATCCAATATTTTCTAAATCTAGGGTAGTGGAAAAAGAAAGTACATATCATGCACATAAGTTTGACGACCGTGTTGGTGTAGTCGTTCGCACCTCGGACTTCTAAACCAGGCGGTTGCGGGTTCGAGTCCCGCAAGGGATAAATGTTTGTGTGATGAGCACGAGCATTTGTGCCTAAGTCATGGATGTTTATAAAAATGTATATAAGTATGTCTATCCGTTATTCTAGTCAGACCATAGCACAAGCTCACGCTTAGTTTGGGGCTAGGTAATTGGCGTGTTTGTTGAAACAATTTATTATTATTGTTTATTATTATAATAAGTGGGTACTTTAGAACAATAAAAACAACAAGAAAACGGTTACTAGAAGAGTATTAAATTGTACCTATATTATCCAGCAAAGTAACTTGGTGTATGCCTACAGCAAAAATTCATATTAAAGCAGTAGGTACCTAATTTCCACCTGGCATTTGCCATTTTATTACGTTTGCACAGTCAAAATCGCTTCATGTAAATATTGTACAAGAAAGGAGTATTTACGATTCGACCTTTTGGATTTTATTCGTCGATTTTGTACGAGTATTAACTCAAACACTTAGGTACTTATGTATCGTTGTATAAAAGTTTTATGGTAAACAAGCCCAACGGATGCAAGTTTTATTGCGTGGGTTAACAATGTAATGGTAATGTTTGTATAGTATGTATTTCTTTTTAAGAGATATAGACTGTCAAACTATTTTCGTTTCACAACCTACCTACGGTAAGTTTAAAAATAAATAAATTTAAACGCATTATTAACATTAAAAAAATGGACTAATAACTTTTAAGGCGCTTTCATAACATCATGCTCACTATTTGTCTTTCTCTAAATCCTAAATATAATATAAAAACAGCTTTCAGTTTTGAAGAAATACTGCAGAAATAAAATTGTCTTACGGCCTCTCTATAAATATTCTCCTAAAAGTCTTAAAAAGGAAGGGAACAAAACTTTGCCCAACTTATACTGCGAGAAAACTGAAGCCTGTCGAAATTGGAATTTGAAGATATCAAAAACAGTTCGCGATGAGAAGCCGATGATGGGAGCGGAGTTGCGAACAAACTCGTTCAGTTTCGGACCCGAACAACTTTCCACATAAATCGGAGCTCGTTAATAATTTACCCATTCGTTCGCGCGCTGAACAATTTTCAACTGACATATTGCTCCACCACACACACAACCCTATTGGCAGGGCAGACCGGCAAAAGCTCCATTTGCTTTATAAATATGATGCTATAATGTTAAGCTTGATGTGCAGTTGGCAGCACGTCAGGTTCCCATCATGATTGTGTAGTCCGAAAATCGCAAAAAGAGGGATCAGGCGCAGGACCTACGGCTTAATTAAAGAACAATATTCCGTATAAGTACCTAGGTATCTACGTTTCGGGACTCTGCACTAGGAGCCGTAGAATTATTAACAATCTCACAATTATCTTTTATAGCAAAAATAGTACGACTCTAACCTAAAATTTAGAGCGATAAATCAATTCATTCCATTTAATAATCAAGTCCTTATTGGCCGCTCCCCAAATTCGCTTGGAGAGCTGTCAAACTATTCGAAGTATGTTTGGGAACTATTGGAAAATGGCAGTGCCTTATCCTACCAAAGGATGGAAAACCAACTTGGTGCAACCTAGTTACGGATCCTTTGTTGTCACGATATAATAGTTGGGTAATTAAATTAGCTGTTTTTTTTTAATTTAATAAGCAGACATTTGACCGCAATCTCACCTGATGGTAAGCGACGATGCGGCCGATGATGGGACATGTCTGTCTAGAAGCAGCCTATTCACTCGATATCGATGATTTTTCGTACCAATAGGCAAACAAGACTTAAAAACGTCAATACGCATAAATATGCAAATATAAAAGTCTTCATTTGACTTAGAACTGATTTACAATAGTCTGAAAAGAATAATATTCTTCAAATTAAATACAGGACGACTGTTTTGTAAACCGCAACATCTGTGTTACTTCTAGTTAAATGACATTTTAGACAGGGTGCAATCACGTGATGTTTGAGCAATATTTTTTTTGGAATTCGAGGTTGGTCTATTAATGTTGGTGTAAATTTGCCTTTACACATCACACAAAAATAATTCTGTACACATTTCGTGTACAGAATTATTTTTGACGGTCTAATTATCTGGTAAAACCGATGTCCTAAACACTTTGCCCTAAATAAAACAGATCTAAAAACATCTCAATCATTACATCAAGACGACCGTCTTGGTGTAATGGTCCGCGCTCCGGACTGCAAAACCAGAGGTTGCAGGTTCGAATCCCGCAAGGAGCAAACGTTGTTTGATGAGCATGAGCATTTGTACCTAAGACATGGATGTATAAACGTCCATCCGTTATCCTAGTCGCCATAGCACAAGCTCACGCTTAGTTTGGGGCTAAGTAATTGGTGTGTTTGTTGTAACAATTTATTTATTATTATTTATATATTTATCTAATTATGTCATCAACACAAACAAACCTCTATAATTTATTTTTTCTCATAATTACGCCTTATATTCGTTGTTTGTTGCCCCAAAGGAAATAAATTTACGAAAAGGTAACCAATTATAAACAATGTAGTTAGGGCACAACAAAAGCTGAAACGTTGAATAAATTATACTTGTAATGGTACAGATCAAGTATATAATGAAGTTGTTTATATGCTTAAGTATTACCAAGTTTATACTTAAACACAGCAACGCGTTTAGTGCGCATTTTACAAAATATTTTAGCGTTTAGAAGAATATTTATGTTACTTCTTTTTACTATTTCTTGGCAAATCAAAACAATCTTTGTTTCGATTCGTGCAATAGGTACAACTACACGTTTTCGATCACTTTTGATGTGCCTAAGCATAGGTATTTTTAAGAACGTACCTGCCTACAGCTATACTAACAATGATCATATTATATTATTTTATTTTTGACATTGTTAAATTGTAATAATTATATAATGACTACATATTTTCAACATAGTTTTTGATATTTTTACGCCTACATGGAGGCTTAGCATGCAGGCTGAATACATGTGAATACTACCTTTAAGGTCTGCAATGTAAAACTTGTATGATAAAATGGTTTACTGGCAAATAAATGATTAAATTTGATTTGAATTGATAGTACACTACTCCTGGCACTCTTTTCTACTGTAATACTACCTCTATCTAACACATACGTCGAATGAGACCGTGTACGAACTGCACATTTTTCAGTATAGAGATAAGTTGGAACCCCCAATCAAAAAGTCACACGAGATCTCGGGACCCGCTCAATCTCGAGCACATCCGGGATCTCTGCGACATTCACGGATGGGCCAAAGTTTTCGTTCGCCACAATATTGTGAACTGTTACCGAGAACAAAGGCAATAAGTCACGTGAACGCAACAAATCTTCGGGGGCGAGCTGTAGGTCATGATATGTGGGGACTCCATGAGTTTGAGCTAGTAAAGGTTACAAAGATTCTCTTAGGACTCCAAAAAAATCTGACTTGATTTGCAGCAGATGTGAAACAAGTAGGTATTCATATAATTATTTTTAACCAGCGACCCAGCGTTGCAATATGCAGGTATTAAACATATAATATAAACCTTATTGTGAGCTACGAGTTGGCTTTCCTATGACCAAAAATGAATAATAATAGCTTTTAATAAATTTTAACACTCACAGTTTCTTATTTATATAAGTTTAAACAAGAAACTAAAAATTCGCACTCGGTAGGATTTGAACCTACGACCTTTGGCTAACCGGGTCAACGCTCTTACCATTACATTTTTGGTTTCTTGTTTAACCTCAATAATAATATTTTAATAAAATGTTGGTTACACTAGATGCGAACATGCAGCGGAACTAATATACAAGGCGGCTCCGCCAATGAACTGCGATGAGCCGGCTCGCTGGCCGCCCGCCAGAATGCAGCATTATTAGATAATATTTGATAGTCTCCAGTGAACACTTACTGCTCGTATGAGTAGTTTATTCAGTAAATTTACTATAGATTAATTCAGAGTCAAAATACATAAAAAAAGATATACGGTTAGATTCAGTTAAACATTATTGAGATTGCGTACTCTATTTCTTTCTCTTGACTTTATTCAAAACGATTTGTTTTTTTTGTAAGATTTTTTCAAATCTGTTCTTTCTGAAAAAATGATTGGTTAATTAGTAACCAAAATTTGGCTACTAGTAGGCCGTAATCTAGTGGTAAGGTTGGTCACTTGCCTTACAGACACCCCTCCACCAATCCGCACTGAGCCCCCGCGGTGGAGTATGGCTCATACCTCCTCATAGTTGAGGTGAGGCCTTTGCCCAGCATATAAGCCAACTTTACTTTTTATAATATAATTTGAAGTTACTTTAGTGTCAAAAGTGGCTGACCTTTACTTAAGTACATTTAGTTGATGTGCCCTGCCAAGTGTAAGTTTGATGTGCCCTGCCAAGTGTAAGTACATAATTCTAGTGCTACATTTTGAATTTACTACTATGTGTGTACTTGCAAAAAATGTATAAATAAATTAATATAACATTGAATCTAGAGGCCTGTGTGTCGCACCGTCATAACTCTTTAAGTCCGATCATGATGAAATTTCACAGGAAGCAACGGTATTATGCCCTAAAAATATAACATACATCTGTTTACTTCCCGTTCAACAAAATAAAAACAAAAATAGTCAAGAAAACATCCGTACTACGTATCGCAGCCACTTAAAATAAAAAAGGAAAGTAAACATTGCTACTAAATTCAATATTTTCTTAGCGGATACTATCAGAGAAAGTACGTATATCTTATTAAAACATACCTTTTATGAAAGTTGATTTAACTTCAAACACAACTTACACCAAATATTTTATCGTTTACTTTTAATCCTCACATTTCACTCAATTGATCTAACACAAGTCAGTCCAACTTCACTCTTGAATCACTTAATCACAAATAAATCTAATGAAACGATTAACTATAGGCACCTTCTGTTTGTGACTAGAACATAACCTGTAATATTTGTCATTGCTAACATTTTTGGCTTAATAACCAACTAACTGATGTTAATTGTTTATGATATTAATTGCTTTACGTCCAATAATTGTTGCATCTACTAGTACGGCTATAAAGCTTATGACACATTGGCTCTGCCAACTACCTAATTATCGGCTTCTAGGCGGCCTGTTTGCTATAAAATACCTAAAGATGTACATATAATGGCGGCCTTAATTCAATAAGCATACTCTACTAGTAGCAACTACCTTAGTATCGGCTTCTAGGCAGGATGTTCGCTATAAAGTACCTTCGGATGTAAAATGGCCTTAATTCCATAAGCATTCTCTATACTAGTCAACCATGTTCATAAATAGTTTACGGCCCCTTGACGTTCAAAATCACCATCAATTCAGATTCGAGTCATACGCTAACCAATGAATACATTGGATTAACTCTATTATCATTCATTAAAACACAATTTTACGGATTACTTCGCGATTTATTTACATTTTATTTTAAACCTGACGTTTCGAACACCTTACAGCGATCGTGGTCACAGGGAGACTAAGGTATTATTTGTCATTACAAAGTTTTGAAAAATTTTAACTACCGTCACTCAATAATATTAATTTACGTTCCTATTTACGCAGAAAGAGCTAACCGTGTCTTGAGATCTATTATCATTTCTGTTAAAAAAACCGACCTACTTGGTCGGTTGCCTTCGAAAGGAAGTTATTTATGTATTTAATACTTGTTGTTACAAGCTTAATTTATTACGAGTACAATCAAATAACAAGTCAATAAATTAAGGTTCCTGTCACAGAACAAAGTACTTACTTGAAATTCTGTCATTGATTAGTAGTTACTAATAATGAAATTAAAATACTCGATAGTGTATCCTCAGCCTAATGAAGTACAAGTACAAATAATAGCTTCGTGTTAGTATAATACGCAATGTACTAAACCCGTCCCTGTATAATTAGTATTAATTGACTAGTATTAATAACAAGGCTATAGGGAATTTTATTTTGACGCCGATTTGGTCTACTGGAAAATATTGTACAATGAAAGATCAAATTGTTAAATATTAAGGTCAGTTTATTGTAAGTAAAAATACGAGTAGAATATGACCTATAAAGGTCTTTGCCCACTACACCGTACCATACCCTGACCGTGCTAGGACCGTATAAAAAGTATACATTTGATCTTCAACCCTAAACAGAAGAGTAAAGTTCAAAGTGTATAACCGCGGTGTTTGTTTTGACAGTTCCAGAACGGTGCAACGACGAACATCGAGCTTAAACATTTTGAACTTTAACAATGAAATATTTACGTCTTATCCGGTCCTAGCACGGTCATGGTATGGTACGGTGTAGTGGGCAAAGACCTTAAGAACGCATTATCCTTCTTATCTTTCGATGAAATTTCTAAATCGAAAGCGAACTAATCAAATACCTATCTAACACCTAGTATAGGTACTAGAATATAAGGGAAAAATGTATGTACACATTTTGAGTATTTGTTGTTATACCGGCAACAAAAATCGAATTACGACCCGAGTTGGAAGACTCGAACATGTATTCAAATACTATAGTAGACTAGAGTACTTTTTGAATCATACTTAGTTTGCTTTAACGACAGATTCTAATATTTCATCACAAATCATGTATACTCGTATTATGAAGGATAGGAAAGTAAGTAAATAATAATAACAGATTAATGTATCTATAATCAGTATTTTAATCATGTAATCACTCGCGTTCCTACTAAAGTACACAACTTTATGTTACTACGGACCCAGGGTCAGAATATTTGCATTTTATATGTATTTTATTTCAGTTTCAATATGAAAGACATCTTTTTGTTTTTATTTCATTCTGAAAATTACGACGCATTATCTTCCTGTATTATTCGAAAGACAATGTTCGTGTAAAATCATAATATTTTCGATTGTCAAATAACTCTCAATCAAATCAAGTTATTTCCTTGCGAGTGGGCGAGAAATTGAATCGTGAGGGAAAGGTTTTCTCTGCTTGTTAGAGGACTACAATCACCATGACTTTATTGTTATTCGTAATGAGCTAGTCTCGAAGACAAACTATGTGGTAGAACTTGTATGTAGTCGTTTTACTGATAACATGTGTAAAAGGTACACACCCATACCACAGAATAAGTACTAGTACTCCGTACAGAAGTATGACTTTGCAATGAAATTCAAAGAAATATCTACTCAATGTTGTTAACGATATGGTGTAATTCAGTTCGCCTCTGACTCTAGAATATTTTCGTGTAGACACCTACAGAAATACATTGCAAGATAATTTCATTCTTATAACTCTGGAATATGATTCATAATACACTAAACCTATTCAGTGACGTACTATCACGCAACGCGATAGGGTTGACTGCCACAAGAAGCTACTTACGCCATCTAGCGCATCTTTCTAGGACTTTATTCACGCTCGTCCAACCAGCAACCTTGTGTCGCGCACCGCCGGTGAATAAAACGCGGGAGCGTGTCGCTGCCGGCTAGCGACACCCAACTTGTTTAGTCCCTTACCACGGGGTCGCCGCGCGTAGGTACGTTTTTGCTACCTACGCGGGAAGATACACAGGCCTGGTATAGTACAAATAGACGGACATGGCGACTACTAGGTATATAAGATTTATGGTTTAAATAACGAGAATTTTGCACGACTATAAATTACTAGGTATTTGCTAATTACTACTTAAATATAGGTAATACGTGTACTCGATTCCGATGTGCCCTAAGATTAAATTTGAGTTTAGTCTCTCTCTTTCTCCGTTATACAAACGAAAAGAGCGTGCTACATCAATTTAGAAACTTTAAAATACGTGATGTCACTTCTTACGTATTTTTAATAGTTGTTGTTTCAGTCTAACTTTAGTCGTCATCGAATGACATCCCCACTTGATGATGATGTCCTCCACGACATGTCCGTCGACGGCGACACCTTGTCAGTTTCTGGCATGAGCTCGGAGGTGACTTGCAAACCCGAACTTGGTCCTGAACGTGCGACTGCATAAGCTACACTGCAGCTGTCCACTTGTGTTGTAGGTGTAGTTGTAGGAGACCTTGGGGCGTGTCTTTCGAGTATGGCGTTTGGCTTCGAGTTCATTGAGACGAGCTGCTTCAAACTTCTCAATTCCATTTTTGACTGCATTACGCCACTCTGGCCTCATCAATGCGTCTTTCTCCCACGTATTATGCGACATGCCACAGGACGTAACATGTCGTTTCATGACGTCCTTGTATCGAAGATACTGCCCTCCAGACTTCCGTTTACCACTGGAAAGTTCCGCATAGAAAACGCATTTAGGCAAACGAGCGGCGACCATGCGTACAAGGTGTCCACACCATCTCAACTGCGCCTTCATCAGGACATCCCCACTTAATTGTGTATCGATTCTCTAATTTCCTTATCAACTGACAGCTGTTTAGTCTGTCGTATCTAAATAATATAATCTGTTTCTTTTCTTTGTTTGGCAGAGAGAGACTGGACTTAAATTTTATCTTAGACAGGGCACTTTAGAATCAAGCACATTGCCTCGGTTCTAAACAGCAACATAAGCTAATCCTCCAATTTGACAAAACAATGTTCGACCATTCCGCTTTTACGATATTCGTATATGAACATAAAAGTTTTATTATGATAGCGCTATTGCTCGCGACGTAACTGCCTGTTGTGACATAAAAGGTAATAGATTAGACTTGTCTGGCCAAATGAGGGGGCAACAATGTAATTTCAACCTAAAAGGTAAACCCTCATATACTGCTGTCATTAAATACAATTTACTTGTGTACGTTTTATATTTATCGATAAGTTTTTGACAACAGTAAAAAATAGCCCTGATGTCGAAAAATATACCTTTACAGTTTTATTAGAAAACAAAGTGATTATGCCTTATCTGTTTGTAAGACGGACAATTCGAAATTAATGACACATTTTGACATTAATTACATATTATTAATAAAAATGTTGCTGAAAAGAAGCAGCGCAAAAACGTTAATTGATATAACGACTTCACTGTATTTTTGGAAAAAATTGGCATTGTATGATATTTATATTGTTGTTCTTTTCAAAGGGCTTTGTTTTAGTGGTGGACACCATAGGTTAAGACTTTTGAAAAAACTCAATTACTGTACCTTATGGAATGTTAAAATGCACTACCATCTTTCTGAAAATGTAACGCCACTTACTTAATTGATCAAAACATCTGCAGAACCTATCAAACTAACTCCGTAACATAAAGTAAAGTTGATTTAAAACTATAACTCGGCATCAAAATTGTATTGTACAATTTCAGACACAAAGATAAAACTAGTTTGAAACTAGTTAAAAATTAATGAAACTCGTTGAAAATGAATCCAAAATTTATCTAACTTAGCTCGTGCATCGGGCAGTTAAAAATCAATTTACATGTACATGATATTGTGTTAAAATAAACGCGTTGTGTAAACTGTAATTGAAACTTGGTTCTAATTTCATTAAAGCGTGGCGTCGAACTTCTATCGATGTTAAAGTAAACAATAAAATATTTTAAGTAAGAATATGAATAAAACATGTAAGACTTGCTTTGGATTTGAATTACTTTTGTTCAAAATTCAAAACCCGCGTTCAATAATTTTAAAACAGCCGGTAAACAAAAATTGACATTTATTTACCACTTTCCTATACATTTGTCAGTTTCTCAAATATCCAGCAGCTCAGTATATGTATAAAATAGGTATCGTGGTTGGTATGTGTCAATAAAACTGTTGACATCACTTCATCGTCTCTGGTTGCAGAATTTGCAGACCATTAATTCACCTGCACGGTCGTCAAATTGACAGGTATTGCTTAATCAGCTATTTACCAATAACTAAGATAGACCATGCCCGTAGATATTCATTAAGGTGACAGCCGCGGAACATTTTAAAGCCCGCTTTTACAAGTCCTAAGGTCGCAAGTGTTCCTACTTACTACTCGTATTATGTATGCACCTCAATTCTGTCATCTACACTAATATTAGGTTATTCAAAGTTGTTGTTTATATTATCATAGAACTTGAACACGTAACTTCGAATGTGTAGTGTCACAACAAACATTACGTTTAGTGACATCAAGAAATGTAATTTATGTTAACAAAAAAACTGTAATAAATAAAATAAAATAAAACAACATATAAAGACAGAAAAAATACTTGACCTACCAAAAATAATTACATAACAAGCAGACAATAATATTTTGGTACCAAACTGCCGCCTTCGCTCAGTCTAAGTCAGTGGCGGCAAAAGCACGTGACGACTATTGATATTCTGCGGAAGCCATTTTGATTGTACGGGAATTTAAATCCAGATAAGCGAAATATTTGTCGCTTAAACTTCAATATTATAAATTATCATCTGTTGTGAACCAGTAGTGGAGGTAATGTCAGTTGGAAACGGTGCCATATTTAGGTGTTGAATGTGGAAAGCGTAGTATGGACCTAGTCTAAATTGTTATTTATCATTTGGCCTTACCAATAGGCACAGTTGTTGATGAAATAATATAAAAAATGAAAAAAAAAAGATTTACTCTTTTATCAAAATTGATACCCAGTACCTAGATTTATATTGTTTTATTTACCAATTTTTTCGTGGTGGAAAATAATTTAAACTCCTAAATATTTCTTTTAATACTATTCATCAATTTTATATTAAAATTTCATGCCTTTTTTTAAAAAACACCGTTCAACACCAAGAGAATAACAACTAAGTATCAATTCTGTAAAACAAAAACTATATTAACTAACAGCGAATACCTACTTTAGATTTGTTAGGTATTAACACATGAAACGAATTACCTATCTTACTTTCCGACCTTTAAATGTTTTCCCCATTGAGATTGAAGTGAAAATTCTGAATAGTAAATAAAGTAGAAAGCATTCTCGAGATAAGCCAAGTTGCACTGCGATGTTCTTAGAATGAGAAGGAAAAATGTACTACTCCTTTGGTCTAGATTTTCCGTGTAGACGTTAAAAAAAGTTATGATGAACCATTTCCAGCTGAGGTAAAAAGATATTTTCAAGAGAAGTAAGTGTAAGAGTCAACTTTTATGGAGCACCGTCTATTCAAGGTGTGGCTAAGTATCTTTCATTTCTGAATCTGACTTAAAAGAAACATGCAAGTGAAATATGCGCTAGCAAATTACGTAACGTGCAAAAACGCAGAAGGCAAAGGCAGTTGGACTCTGTATAAAAAAAACAAAATTTAAAGAGGCCAATAGGTCTCGCCAGCACATCAGACTTAACATTTTTGTCGTAAAATCACCCTTATTAGAACTGCTAATGGTGCAACAGTGTTTACATTAACGTGCTTGCTGAAAAACACAGTCAATTTTAAATAAAAAAAAAAGTATTTCCTCCCATTCTCGCATTTTGCAAATACGATAGAGATATAACTTTAACGAACTACAATGATATCAATATAGATAAGGGTATAGTATAGAGTGAAAACGAAATCAGGTGATAAAATCTCCTGATTATATTCAAAGCACGCTACAATCGCGCTACAGTCGCATCGACCCACCATTTCGATGCTCGTTGGGCACTACACTGAAAAAAAGGACCAACCATACTAAGTTTGTTAGTTGAAGGTTTCTTTGTCGCGAAGTCAAATTTTGGTTACTGTTGCCATATCATTTTTTTTAATGTAGTGCCAAATACCAACTGGCTGCATTAGACTCAATGGAAAAAAGAGCAATACGAATTATTGGAGACACTGAACTTTGTGAAACTAAGCTGCAAAGCCTCGAACATAGGCGTAAGGTGGCGTGCCTTTCAGTGTTCTACAGGCTACATTTTGGCGAGTGTGCGAAGGAATTGCACAAATTGATTCCACCGGCCCCTTTCTACTATCGGGACAAAAGACGCAGGCGGGGGTTCCACCCTTATGTCGTTGACATACCACTAATACGCACCAAAGGTTTTAAATCTTCGTTCCTCTTGCGTACGGCTAGAGAGTGGAATTCGTTGCCAGCTGAAGTGTTCCCTAAACACTACGATTTGGATTCCTTTAAGAAAAGAGTGAATAGACTGCTTCTAGACAGACATGTCCCATCATCGGCCGCATCGTCGCTTACCATCAGGTGAGATTGCGGCCAAATGTCTGCCTATTAAATTTAAAAAATAAATAATAATAATGTAGTGCATAGAATAGAAAAGAGACTCAAAGGGTGTTAACCTTACAAACGGTGCGGTAGTTTTAAATTTTTGGTATCTTGTCTAGGTTGGTTAGTGAATGTTAAAAATTTAAATGCACAATTCCTTCCCCACCTCATAGTCCTACACAACTGTCTTAGACAGTGGCTTGCAGAAATTTTATTAACAAACTTTATAACAGTGTATAACTGTATTTTTTATCAGTATCACTGGACTATTCCCCTCTGAATACCGCCCGATCTCACCACAGCTGATATTTGCAAAACATCGAAAACCAATTACACCACTAAAAGGCTAAACCGACGCACATGAGTGACACAAACGCGTGATGAATGCCCAATGCCGTTTGATTGAACTCTGCATAGACTTGTCGTGCAATTTTACAAACGAATATCACAAAGGCCAATTTTACCCGCTCCGAAATAGACGTCACAACGGCCAATTCTTGTTTTGGAAACGGCAAAGCGATTGGCTGGTCGCATTACAATATTTTCTGAATAATTGACCATTGAATATGACACTTTTTTGCGTACTACAAAGAGTTTGGAGCAAGATAGAAAATGTGGGCGTAAAACTGGAGTCAAAGACTAAAATGTTTTGTTTCACGTCCGTTTACACGAAGACAGATAAAGTAAAATATGAGTAAACTTTGCTTCACTTCTCCTTCCTTAATAATATGTAGAATGTTTAACAATTTTTCGGGCGGGTGTATTACGAATTTCCAAGATATGCCGAAAGCAAAGGAAGCACGTCAGGTTACATTTCAGAACAACGAACAACAGCTTTTATTTATTACAATCGGTTATGTACTTATTTAACAATATTGGTACTACAATTTTACTCATTAAGCAAAGTATTTACACCAACAATTAAACTAAATACACTAGTAAACTAACGTAAAACTTAAAAATAAATGACTTATTCAAAAACAAAACCGTGTCCTTGAGGCAAGGAGGCGAGAATGCTGGCTGCGTTTCCGCGTTGGATAGCAAACCTCTGAGCGAGAAACGAGCCAGCTCTTCTAATAAAACGTTTAATTTGGGTGCAATTTTTCCGAAAAGTAATTTAGTCTTAAGGTCGAAGTGAGGAAGTCTGTCGTGCGGCCGTGTGTCACCTGCGCTATCCTGATATCAGGATAACTTCACACTGAGGTAGATACACAAATTATCATGAAAGGTACACATCAGGTAGGGCACCTACCTTTACTAAGTTCCACAAAAAAAACTTTGGTATCGGGTCGGGAACATACAGCCGCTAACCTAGCCACAATTTATCGGGCTATATTCAAGCATTCTAAAATTCAGTTTACTTAACCTTACTTGGAATAGCATTACCCTCATACTTATTCGTAGGAGAATACTCTATTAACATAATTTAACCAAAATTATATTTGACTAGCAGTTCCCTGCGACTTCACCAGCGCCAAAAGTCATACAAACTTTCATCCCCCATTTTACCCCTCTCATGATTTTATATAGCCTATGTCCTTCCCAGAGTCTCAAACTATCTCTGTACTAAATTTCATTTGAATCGATTCAGTAGCTTCGGAGTCTATTCAATACAAACAAACAATTAAATCTTTCCTCTTTATAATATTAGTGAAGATTACTTTTAGTTCTGACATTCACGATGCATTTCTAAAGAACATTGGTCGGGCAGCCTTAAGAAATCCGCGTAGAAAATCTTCAAATAGTGTTGCAACTCACACGTATGAAGAGGAATGTTTGTTATGCACATACATCGAAAGAATAACAAGTATTCAGCTCGGCTTGGTGTATTGATTCACGTCGATGTAAATTCATTTCGAAGATTGAACTCTGTTGTTGCCGTTTGTAATATTCTTACCGTCATCTGTGATAGACAACTTTACCCCATAAACAAAAAAAAAACATGTACAGTCGCAAACACCATTAAAATTGTGCCAATTCTTTGTGTCCTTACTGCAATAGCATAAGTATGAACACTTTTTTTAATGCTCACAGCCAAAGTGGAATGCTCTGCCTGCGTCTGTTTTTCCGAGTGCATATAAAACTCTTTAAGGTCTATGTAAATAGGCTTCTTCTGGGCTAGCTCGCTCCGTTGTAGACCTTATCTTTGCTCTCGGGCTAAGATGAAGATCAAGATTTAGCTCGTTACTTTGACAAAAAACCTTTGTATACTTTCCATGAAGTTAGCCTATATAGACCCAAATACTGGGCAAAAGGGCTCAGTGCGGATTGGTGGAGAGGTGTCTGTAAGGCAAGTGCACAACCTTACTTTCAGATGTTATCAAGCCGCCCTAGGGTCTCTGACTAGGCTAAAAGACTAATATCATCAGATATTAGCCGGGACCAACTGCTTAACGTGCCTTCCGAAGCACGGAGATGCTTGTCAAGGACGTCACTTAAATGGCCGAAATGGTCACAAATCGAATCACGACCGCGCCGTGGGTTGCTTAACTTTGGTGTCACTACCAAAGCGCTGCGCCGCGTCGGCGCCACAAGCACCTCCATCTTTCTTTTTTATTCTTTTTATCGGCAGTGCTGTACCTGTCCCACCTGCACAAAGCTCAAAGGTGAGCGAAAGGGGTCATCGCTTCTGCCCGAAGCACGTTTCGCCAAGTAATGGACAACGTCGACCTTTGATTGAACTGCCAATGTTGACGAAGTGTACTGTGTAAAAGGAAATGGCACTACCATTGATTCTCACGATCTTTTCTATTGAATCAGCACGCAAGTAATTTAAAAATAGAGTTCTAGGTAAAATATTTAGCATGATGTTCAATGTACTTAACTTGAACGGACCCTTATATTTTGAGAGCGCGTATGTTTATTTGATGCTATTCATTCATTGTTAGTCATTTTGGTATTTAATCTATCGCATCAAATACAGTTTGTGATCACTAGCAAAATCTGATATATTTTTTTTAAAACATAACTTTATTATTATACCGTTTTATTAATTTGTATTTTTATTCAACATTTTAGAATAAACAATCCAAAAAGTAGAATAAATTACAATTTTATCTACCGTAACAAAAATATTTTAATTTTTCGAAGAAGTCTGCGATTACCAAACTTTTCATTATGTGTGTATAGAACTGATGTCAGTACTATACACACATCATAAAAAGTACCAAAAGTAAAAGTAGTACAGTAAGTGGTAGTGTACCACAGAATAAACAGAACAGGTACAGTGGCCGGCGAGCATTGATTTCCATCACAACTTTATAGGTGCCCCAGTATTGACATTGATGTGATGTCGTCCGTACTACTCACTCTGCAATTAAATAAATAAAAAAATAAATCCATTTATTTCAGACATAGTCCATAAACATCCATTAAAATTATTAAATTTTAATATAAACATTACATTAAATCAAAATAAAAGCAGAAAAGATACAATTAATCAATCAGATTTATAGAATAACTTTCCCTAACGCATGTTTTACTTTTACTTGTATCTATTTTCTTTTCGCATATTTCCCGGAAGCGATTATTTTTATTATTTAATAAATTGTTTTTTGTGTATGTTTCTGAAATATAAATAAATAAATAATAATATAAAGCCCCAACAACCTCGTTTTTCTAAACGAGAAAAGGTATTCAACGCTGTAAAAATACCTTGAAAAATAAAAGCGAGATTCTATAAATTCAGTAGTACGGCCCGTAAAGTGCAACTGTGCATTTTCGCGAATAAAATTTCCAAAGCGAATTTCACGCTGACTAATTTGCTGTCCACTTTAACGCATGTGTAACGAAATCACAGCCGTTTTGTATCGAACAAGATTGATCTTTGAAACCGAAATAAAATCGTTTCACGTTACAGCGAAAAGTCAGTGAAGCTACTTTCATAATGGTCATTTCAGTCCAAGTATTATTTGTAATCCTGTTTACAAAAGTACGTAATGTTATTATTTAAAAAAAAAAACCTTTAATATATTATTGCACTTGAAAAAATGACCGCCAGAGGCGGGAATCGAACCCGCGTTCCTCGCATGCCGGGCGATTGCCTAACCTCTCGGCCACCCTGGCGTTCGATTCCAGCCTCTGGCAATCATTTTTTCAAGTGCAATAATATATTTAGATTGCAAAGTAAATGCTTATGCACTTAAAAACAATAATTTAAAACCTTTGATGTTTCCATCACCTTTTCTAAATAAATCAATCGTGGGTGGGTTAGTAGAGTGATTGAAACTAACAAGATCGACCTTATTTATTATCAAGATCGCTCTACGTATCAAAGATACATGTTATTATTACGCTCTGTGTTATAATAAGCGCTCTGAATCGCCTCAAGATATCTGATATTCCAAGTCTAGCCTGCAAGGCCGAACATGATGCCAATTAATATTGAAGATGTTGATTGAAAACAAATCTACATCTTTGAAATAACACACATTTGATTGTGTATTGCCAATTCTCTAAGGTATATCTCGATAAGAAAAGCACGTCGTTTTTAAATCGTTATTCAGCTCGATCGCTTAGCTTATTTCGCTCTGCTCAAACAGTGCATTGTGATAAATGCTCCACGTTTATTAAATAATCCAGACACGCTGCCTTTTTTTTTATTTGGAATGGGTTTGCTCTTGCATTACTTTAGACTAAACCAGACTTGGCGTAGACACAGTCGAAGGTGGAGCGAGCTCACCCAGAAGGTTCTGGCATTTGTTGCACTTGAATAAAATACTTGTCTTTGGTGCACAATTTTCTTTTATAGTGAAAACAGTAATTTCTATCTTCTAGGAAAATCTAAGCGAATGCAATCCTAGTAAAGCGGTACGAAAAGAAAACCGTGTAGCTGGATTAGATTCAGTGTAATAACTTGTTGTAATAAGTAGCTCGTTGCAGAGTTTAAAAAGCAGCAATGTTGTAGTAAACTTAAGACATTATTGGACTATCTAAGAAAATGAACAACTTCTTATTAGATGTTTTAGCAGAGTTTTACCTAGACTTGTAAAGCTATATAATTAGGGATAATATGAACAGCAGTCTTGTACGCTTTGTAATCGTATTTTAACTTTGAAACACTCATAGTGGATAACACTACTTACATTTTCATCTGACTAATATGCGGAAAACTAACCTGGACTGATGGCCACCTTAGATTTTTTGGCCATATGCAAGTGACTGCTTGGTTTTAATAAATTGTAGTTAAAGAGTCAATCTCCAAAACGGGCGTATTCGTGTGAGCACTTCGGCGCTTTTCGGATAGCGGTTTGGTTGTAATTGTGTATTTCATTTAAAGGAGTGATGTATACTATTTGACCATCATTATTATAAATGAGATAACATAATTCAAGTTAGGTATTGATGTGTAAGAAGCGCCAGAGCGATCACATTACAAGTGCGTCCGTTTTGGAGATAGACCCTAAAATACCTTTCATATTTCGTATTATTTTGTTAAATAAAATAAGTAACAAAATTATAAAATTACAAAATTTTGCTTCAAGAATCCTTTGAGAACTATGTACAAGGAAGAACTCTCTGTTCTGTCTGAATGATATGTTCTGTGTAATATTATTACATATGTGTATTATGTGTATGTGTATGTATCAATATGTATTTTATCTATACTATTATTTATGTATGTAGTGTGTAGGTATATCTATTATTTTGTTCCTTTTTATAATTCTAATATGCTATCTTACACCGCCTGTATTTTCTCTGTTTGGGCCTATGGTTGACTGGTAGAGAATGCTTTTAGCATTAAGTCCGCCTTTTGTACAATAAACTGTGCGCAAAAATTTTAAATAAATAATAAATATAAAATACGGCGATATATACTTGGATAATCTTTCAAATGAAATCGCAATATTATTTATGCAAAAAAATGAATTCACCCTTTAAATGTAAACAAGCTGTGTTATCGTAGAATTTTTACTATCTATTAAAAACTTGATCGCAGAAGCAAACTTTTTACGCCCAGCTTGGTGCTAATAAATTATGTTTTCGTTCGGGATCTTGGATATCGAGAATATCGACGTTTTTGTTGTGCCAACAACAAAATATAATTTGAGGTAAGTCTGTGAAGCTAAATCTGAGATAAAGCACGCCTGTAATCTTTGAGAGATTCAACATTTTCAATATAAAGTATATTTTCCAAGAGGCTTAGACGCGAAAGCCAGATTATAATCTCATCAAAATACCAAAACAATTCATAAGTAAAATGAAACATTGCTCGACTATATGCTCTACTTTTATTTGTAATTATATGAATTGTACAGCACTTTAATGAAAATTATATTTTCATTATAGGCTGTACAATTTCCTAAAAAAGCATTTATCTTAATACAACAAAGGAAAATCTACGCTTTAATAATTTGCAAAAATAGATGGATACATTTTGGTTTTAGCTTGGACTAAAAAAGGTCATGTAAAAGAGGACCTTGTAGTATTTTAATTAATTAGCTGTAAGTTTCATTTTTTTTTTAAACTGGGCAAGTTTTTAGTCAGACTCGCACACTAACGGTTCCATACAAATGTTTTTTTTCTACGATGTACCCACTGCGTTTTTCGGAATTTTCCCTTTAGTTGTGCTGTAAGACCTACCTTCTAGCCTTGTTATTCTAGGTCTATGGGAATATGTTTTCTATTCGTCTGCGAAATGTATGAAAATAAATTTCAAATGGAATCTTTGAATTGCGTCGACTAAGAAGCTTACAATTTCTACAGCTTCAAGGAACCGCAATAGTAAGTAGATATTTGATGTTAATTTAAACTTAATACCTCCACGCGTATCTGAGAAAAAGGGTTTTGATAGACTGTTTTTAAGGTGTAAAAGGGTTTCTTTATTGTCTTTCAAGGAACGGAGCTCTAAAAACAAATAAACCTGGAAGGTCGAAGAACCCTAAAAGCTAATGATCTTGGGACATTGAGCGTAATGTTAAAATTTAACACCAATAAAGTTAAAATAATGAAAAATAGAGCGAACTCCGTTCGCCTTTGTTAAAGTTTGTAGCGTTCCGTCTAGTGTCCGGAGGGCAAAGAGCGGTGAACTGTTTAAGACAAAATCTAAAGAAGTGCATTTGTAACACAAAGGTTTGTCCCTTTTTTCAACATAAAAAATAAATAATCCTCCTAACCGAATTTCGACTACAGTGGCCTATCTCAACAGAGATTAGTCAACTGTGCGGGAGATATTATAGGGCACAAGTGTGTGCGCAATACACAGGTGCACTCTCTGTTTCTTCACTCTCATTCATAATTCGATGAGACGACAGTCCCACTGTACCACATGACCGTAGAGAGATCAACGGCTTAACTTGCTTTAGGCACGGGGGTGTTAACACCACCAACTTCCTGACTCCAGAGCTGTGTCTGAGTTATTTTAAGACAGAAAACCCAACACTCTCGGCCCGAGCCGGGATTCGAACCCGGGACCTCGTGGATAGTACCCAGCGTGCTGACCACTAGGCCAACGAGGTAGTCAGCCTTCAAAATTATTGAAATACGGATATGGGAGTGAAACCGGTACAATTCTTTTCAAGTTAGTTACTACAGCTGATTGTTCTTCCCAACCATTCACCTATACCTCCCTTAAACGTCTTCATTGGTCCCTGGTGGTGGTCAGAAATTTCTATTCACATTTTTGACATGAAACTCGCACTAGACCCTCGGCCCAATCCCACGTCAGCCATGCAGTCCTTAAACTCTGTATAGATATTTTTTAACACCTGCATTACGCATATTAATTCCTATTTCAATGTCACGTCTTGAACCTTCAGAGTTAAATCCCTCTTTCTATAATCATTTATTAGATATCATTATTCCCTTTCAGTACCGTAAATTATATTAAAACTTCTAACAACCATACCAAAGCATTAAAATACAGAAACTGTAGTATTGACCAAGATCACAGTCGACTTAGACTAGCCGTCAAAAACGAATCTACATAAAATTTTACGTACTTACATAAAAAAACGATCCTATAAAAGACATTATCGGGCATACAGCACATCACTAGCCCCTAGCGCCTTATCTGCAGAGTGCATATTGCACTACATCGAACCGGTTTAAACCGGATTTTACCAGCTATACACAATATTTTATACAACAAACTATATTGGAATATTAATTTGATTATACGGTGAACACTTTCAATACGATTTTATTTTTCAATATTGAATTTTAACCATAAATTATGAAATATTGTAATTAATAAATGGCAATTAGCACCTATATATTTAGTAATTAGGACGTGTGGTTTAACTAAAACACTGGACTTATGAGATTACTATTATAATGTCTGTGTTGTACCATATTAAACTTTGAAACCATATTAAAGTTTTAATTAAGTTTAATACACCACATACTGTGGAATGCTGAAAACATCATTTAGGAAAAAACGTTGACACTATACCATTTTTAACTCACATAACTATTTCACTTTAGTAAAACATAAAACTATTTGGTACTTACCTATTATGATGTGTATATTTTTTACAGAAATTGTGTAAAAAAAAACGTCACCTATTTCCTATTCCTATTACTTGCACGTAAGATACCTCTGACCTACCTCTGCAACATTTGACCGTACATCGATATTTTTCCCGCCAAAATCGCACGCATTTCACACCGACGTCGGAATGCCGGTCAGGGTCCACACGGCACATAAAGCCTTTATGGTGACACACGACCCATACACCATTCATTGTATGGCTGTCTACACGACAGACATACGCCGCTTTGTTCGACGCTTCGACCCTCCAAAGGACTCGCTATTTTGGTGTAGAATAGATAGATCGTATCTGCTCTTGAGAATAAGGTCCTGATTTGTTTGTTTACTACATGGTATCCGAGGCCATATCCGGTTGACGACGTCCGTATTTTCGAATGTAGCCGTCCCTTTCCCTCACGACAGAATGACAATGCGAATGAGCGTGATGTCTAGACTCGAAAATACGGACATCGTCAACAGGAGTAGGGCCTCTTGAGAATAAGGTTCTGATTTGTTTGTTTACTACTTTTAGACTTTGAAATCTAGCGTTCTGGGTTTAGTTTTAAACAGCATATTTTAGACTCAATACAAAATGGTCTAAGTACGCTAAAATTAACCTTCGCTTTAGTGCCCCTCTAATTTATTTGTAATTTTCTTTTCAAACGCCTTGGTTTCTCCTTAAGTTGGAGTTTAATAAAGCTTTGCTGCAGATACTGGCTTTCCTGACTAAACAATATACGCGGTGGGTGCAAAATCGAAGGGAAATATCCCGATAACAAGTAATAATAATAATAATGTCCTCCTAGCCGAATTTCGGCTACAGCGGCCTGTCTCAACAGAGATTAGCCAACTGCGCGGGAGATATTATAGTGCACGTGCGCAATACACAGGTGCACTCTCTGTTCCTTCACTCTCATAATTCGGTGAGATGGCAGTCCGAAATGACCGTAGAGAGATCAGGGCCAAGACAAGATGCAATCTTTCTATAGCGAACTTCGCTATCGCCAACAAAATGTATGCAAAGTCACGATATTTCGATGGCTTATGTCAGTTGCATACATTTTGTTAGCGATAACGAACTTCGCTTTAAAATAGTTTGCATCTTGGCTACGGGCTCAGGCGCAGGACCAACAACTTAACGTGCTTTCGGAGGCACGGGGGTGTTAACACCACCAACTTCCTGACTCCGGAACTGTGTCTAAGTTATTTCAAGACAGAAAAACCCAAACACTCTCGGCCCGACCTGGGATTCGAACCTGGGACCTCGTGGATAGTACCCAGCGTGCTGACCACTAGACCAACGAGGCAGTCGTTTATGAGTAAAGCCTAATTATTTAAAAAACAAAAAACCCGTCTACAAAATGTATTATATTTTTAAATAGTATTTTCACTAGCTTTCATATGATACATATATTGCTATTCTTACCCTGTTTTACCTTTCCCTTCTTCCCCCCACTTTTTTCCATTTAGGGACGCCATTTAAAAATTTACGAAGTCTATGTCATTACCATGATTTTGACAAATTCAACTACACCTCCCATGTCAAAATCCGCCCTTAACACTCTTTCCGCAGTCGGGTAAAAAAAACTTTAACGAAGAATTTATATTTATATAATATCATCCTATAGTAGTCTATAACGTATATATACGTAACATTTAGTTCACAGCCTTGTATCTTTTGTGTTTGGGCCACTTTAAACCTTTCCCACCATTTTATTCAAGGCGACCATTGGAAATATTTGGGAAACTTCCAATAGCGTAGTTCTGAATTTGAATTGCACGCTGAAAATGGCCGGCTTACGTCTACCAATCACGGCGTACTTCCTTCCGTTGGGCGATCAAATCCTCGTGCGCGTGCGCTCATTTAAATATATTCAAAAACTGTTCAATTACAGCATATTCGCTGTGTTTCTTATGATATACTCGCTTCTTAAGACTTTAGCTGCTTGTGACAGTGGAGGTGACGTGGATCCACCAAAGAAAGACTGTTTTTTCTCAAGTGTTCGTCCTGCAACGCGACGCCTTGGATGCCTGAAGTGCCATCCTACGTAAGTTCTCCCTAATTTCTTGTGTGAGCTAAGATTGAATGGTGTTGAAGGTGAGAAGTGACCTGGTTTATCTCCTCTTCTATTGTCTTTTTATCAAATTCTACCTTTGTACCCCTGCACCCTTACTGCAATACTTAAAACTGCAATCGCTAATGTTCCTGTGGGTAATATTGCATTTAGCGCCCACATTTTGGATTAAACAAATCTTGACATTGAATAGAAAGTCAAGGGTTTTGTTTTAGAAAATGATCTGTGCTAATAAACATTCAATTAGACAAGCAATTTGGGCCCGAATTAATTTAATAAACATCGTACCTCCATAATAATCTGATTAAAACCATTAATTAAATATTCAGTAGCATTAATTTCAAGTTTTTAGGTTTAATGGAGGGCCTGAATATGCCTAATTTCAGAGTAAATGTTACCAATTTGAATAATAACTGTGAATGTTTGAAGTTTAAAACAGTTGTTCAATAAAATTGGCTAAAAAGTAAACTGCCAAATACTATTATTAGTTTTTAGTTAAAGTTTTCGTTTAATGACAATCAAACCGCCCCCTAATCCTTGTCATTAAATTATTTTAGTTATGTAATCTACATAACAAAAATAATTTAATGAGGCATATAAAGAGTTCAATTAATCAAGTGCGTCTGAGGGTTTTACTAATAGTAAGGCGAAGATATACCTGAATCTATACCGGGTTCGATCCCAATTACTTTTTCTAAGTTATATATATTAGTGGTTTCACTAATAAATGCTCTTACGGTGAGGGAAACATCTAGAGACAACATCATGAGAAAATCTGAGCATTCAGACTGAATGTGTAACCATGATACAAACGTCTGTGGTGTGATGTCACTAGTATATAATATTAATTACTCATGCTTAATCGATCAATCAATACACGGAGTTACATTAGATTGGTTGTTTACTTTGTGCTCCCGATCTCCTATCACTACACGTCAGGTGGCAATCGTTTCATTGTAATTACCTGATCTACATACTCTAGACCATGGTCTAAAATGGACCCTGGGCCTTCATTATGTTTTCAGTACACCAATCAATAAATAAAGAAATAACAATCAATTAGTCTACAAACGAGTAGGTAATAGAAAAGCATGGTATGATTTGGTTTATTTATTGATTCAAAGTACCAAACAACAGACCACAATCGAAGCAAGCATTAATTACCCAAGTATTATCACATTGTGCAAACCTAGATCGTAAGCCAATAATATGTATGCTTAAATTCTTACAAATATTTCATTTTTTGTGGTTAGCTATTTATTGAAAACCTTTTATTTTAACAGATTTGCAGTATTTAGGTATTTATAATTATAACGAGAATAGTATTTCCTATCTAAATACTACAGAAGCACAAATACTCATCTTTTTAGCAAAACACGAAAAGATCATGCTACTTTTGTACCTACGCAATACAATTAACATGTTACAGAACGCTACGATTAGGATTCAATACAGTCTAGTTTGTATGAAAACTATTCGGTTACATATTTACCCAACCAATAACCAGAATAAAAAACATTACTTGCATAATCTCGTATAATACGGGACAAATCGTTCCGAGTTACCAACACAAACGGGGTATTCTAAAAACTTGACTCGCGTAATTAAATAAAGAAGTTGTGTGAACTCAAGACGTGAACTGTACCGTACCTACATCGTCTCACTTTGTCATTAGCCTGAGTTAAACGCCTCTAATTAATGCTTACCGCAACTAGGTAACTCTGGGTAGCTAAACTTTTTAAGTAGAGACTATTTTGTACGAATACGAGGATATTTTTTCTTTCGAAGTAGATTGTTAATCATATTCATTGCAGTTGCTATATCCTTTGAAACGGCTCGACCGATGTAGGTATAAGAATATTTCATATGGATAGTAGCATATTATCAAGGCTACTCAGATCAGACGAAGTAAGCAATAGCTAGTAACATTATTAGTTAGATATTACCACAGAATAATGTGACAAATAATTTCCATTAAATCAAATTTCACTTACAAAAATTAATCGACTGTGTCATCCGGTGGGACTCGAACCCACGTCCCTTCGCTATCCGGGCGAGTGCTCTTACCAACTAAGCTACGGAGGACGAAAAATTCGTCGACTGACTAACAGTCGACGAATTTTTGCAAGTGCTTGCTACGCCAGTGAGCCGGCGTTCGATTTCATCAATACTTGGGGAATGTACCCGCATGTATCCAATGGAAATATTTTTACAAATATTTAACCATCAGTTAAGATGAAATCAGCTTAACCTTTTATATTTTTATAACTTAAGCAATTATTTTTCTGAGCACTCGCCCGGATAGCGAAGGGACGTGGGTTCGAGTCCCACCGGATGACACAGTCGATTAATTTTTGTAAGTGAAATTTGATTTAATTTCGTAAAAACTTGCAAAATAATTGCTTAAGTTATAAAAATATAAAATAATTTCCATGTTTTCTGATGACAGACGTAAATAATAGTAATGTGAATATGAGAATAAATAATACATTTTTCATTCAATCCCATTTGCAAAAGTCATTGCACATCATCACTGAAAACGTTGCTTTTAAAATAACGGGAAGTCACATTGTTGCCGCTTCCGAATAATTATTCTTCGTAATGTCGGCATTACAGCACAATAGATATCAAAATCAGAATGCTTAGCTTAGCTACTGGAACCATAATTTTACAAGCTTTAGGTTCCGTTCCTTAAAAACTTCTTTATTTTTAAAAAAACCGACTTCAAAACTGGCTACAGTGCTAATTAAAACCTAAAATTTTATAAACAAATTTAAACTAAAAAGTACAAAATAATATTTATATAAAAGAGGAGGGATCTGCGCCTTTGACTTTGTTTTGTTAGCATCCTATACAGTACCTGACAAAACATCTGGTGTTTTAATAACTAAACTCCTAATTTTTAAGGAGTTCCACCATCAGCTCAGCTCCACATAATGACTATCAGACGTAACAACATGTCAACATTAAGATACTAATACGAAAACACTATACGTGCCTTCAAAATTTGAGGGTTTCCCTCGATTACACCAAGATCCCATCATCAGATCTCGACTGGGCCAAAATGGGACCAACTAGAAGGTATAGCCTCTAAACATACTTTTTTTCAAATCGGTCCACAACTGACTGAGATATGCGGTAACATAGCCACAAAAAAACATACAGTCGAATTGATAACTTCTCCTTTTTTGAAGTCGGTTAAAAAAATAGAAACCTGCCAAGTGCGAGTCGGGCTCGCGCACGAAGGGTTCCGTATTCCCTAGGGTGGCTACACCCTTATCACTTCAAAACGCTTTTACATTTAGGCGACTTTAGCAGCGCGACTTTGTCGTATACAGTCGCGCTGTCGAAGCTTTTTAAAAGTGTCTCCACAATGTTTATTATTGTCCTATAATAAAACAACACTAGCTCAACGCCTTGATTGAATGCAAAAAGCGCATGCAAATGTCGCGCAGCTATACCGCGCGGATGTTGCGCTCCGTTTATAGTATGAAATTATCAGCAAAGTCGTCTAAATTATTTTTAATGGATAACCTTGCCCTAATTAATGAATTATGAAGTAGGTATGTAGGTGACAATAACACTTATTACAAAGACAATAATTAATCTCTAAAAGAGGCTTTAACTTTGCCATTAAATAACTATTGTTGTTACATACAATTGGCGCCATCTCTCGGATAACTGTTATACTGCTATAAAAACTAACTACTGCGCTTCGCGCAATGCATATCGTCGAACACAAATTGAACGTTTCTCATGTACTCTCAAGAGCTATGATGGTACATGAGAAACGTACAATAGATAGCGTAAAACAACAAAAAGAAGTACATACATGCGTTTTTCTTTCGCAATTGTTTAACGCACATTAAGTGTGCTAATTTCGTCACGGTACTTATGTATATCCTGGCGCAGTGCGAAAGACGTTACTAAGAATGTTAAATTTTAGAAGACGAGCGTTCGAATCTTAATGGGTGTTTTTTTTTGTATTTATTCAAGTTCATAACTTTTTTCTTTTTTAAACAAGAATTAGTATGAGCATCAAAATTAGTGTAACAGATTTTAGATCCTACACACACAGACTAAAATTGCAAAAAAAATGCAATCCGCTGACTAAAACTAAGGCCAATTTCGGATATATTTGACGTGCAATTAATATAGGTATTCGATGTGGAAGTCAAATTTCTGTAGGTACATTGACTAAACAACTTTTTAGCAGTTTTGCAATCTAAATATTAGATGTTATTGATCTTTAAAAAATGGCCACCAGAGGCGAGAACCGAACCCGGGATCGGGAGATTGCATCTTGTCTAGGTAGGTAGGGTTGATACTACCGCACCTCGTTCTACAACGGTGATGCCGGCATTACAGACAGAAAACAGAATGAAGGAAGATAAATGGAGGCCGTCGCCTCGGGCGGGCCGCATCGATTAATATCAACTCATGATTAAGATTAACAGAGGGCCGGCGCTAGCGCTGTCATGCTAATTGTGACTTATTATTTTTATTAATTACTTACTGTAGTCTATCCAATCTATGAAGAAAACAGTGACGTCACGCCCTCCACGGTTCTATTCTGTTTTCTAAGCTCTCATTTCTTGATATCATTGCAGTGCGTTGACTTTCTCTCTGTCAATGTTGGTAATGTAAGAAATGAGAAGGAAAAACTGTGACATCATGAGCAGTTGTAAGTATTAGGCCGAGTTGCACCATCTGACTTTAATCGTAACTATAACTACGACCAGTGGTTTTGTATGATAGACTTAAAAGTCTGTTGTTTGTTATAACAAGGTGAATTAAGACGTAATAAAGGTGATTTTGCAACAAATATGTTAGTCGAATGATCCCATTAGTACTTACATAAATAGGCCCACAGGGCACTTGAATTTCTAATTTTCGATTCTAAGAGATAGAGAGAGATTTCGTGAGTTATGAGACTGACCAATAAGCGGCTAGTCAACAAACAAAAAGTAACAAATCTTTTTGATGAATGTTTATATAGAGATTTTGATAAAGAGCTAATTTTTGTCTCAGAAAGAATTAAAAATTTAATATAAATCTCTACTAAAATAAATAATGCAAATACATTTTATTTTAATCAAATTTATGACTGCTTAGCCACTAAATGGAGCCAAGTTTTAAAATAAATCCAAGTTTTAAAAATGCAATGAAAGTTTTGTTATTCCAGCAACTGTCGCTGGCCCTTACGTAGTTGAGATGTATTCGGTAAACCCACGCAAAAACACAATTAAAACGAATTGATTACCTATGTTTGTAATACTGGTTCGTGGTTCTGTTGAAGTTAACAATAAAATTCGATTCGAAGTACCAGTCTACTACTACTGTACACTATTTACAAAAAAACAGCACAATTTAACAAAAACTGATACTAGTTCTGTTGCTGAAAATTCAGTAAAGGATACAATGCTGGATGCAAAGTTTAAGACTACAAAATGCGACTTAATATCAGATTAATAAAATCTTGACTAGAGCGAACGCTATGACCCGAGTTCACCAAGTTTTAAACAGCTAAACCTCAGTTGACAGTACATTAGTCAGAATTCTCATAGAAGAAATGTCAAATAATGCTAAATCGGCTGATTAAAAATTAAACATGTGTTGGTAAGCTCCAGGCTAAAACACTAATAACGTATTTGGCATATAACATCTGATTCTGCTGTCTACAAAAAATATTATTGGTTTGTGAGCTGCAGCTGCTCCTAATCATAGCAGTTGATTCTGAGCTTATCAAAACTTGATAAGATGATTAAAATCCGAGTTCACCCATTTTTAAACATCCGGTAAAACTCGATTGACGGTAATTTGACAGAATTCCCTTACAAATTATGTAAAATAATGCTAAACCGGCTGATTAAAAATTAAACATGTGTTGGTGAACTCTAGGCTAAAGAATGAACATACAACCAGTTAAATAGGGGCATATAAATAAAATTAAAGGCTGATGTGCAATTGTACAAGGAACTGGTGCTGAAGTTAGTCTTCTACCTTCTCTATATATTGTGTTCGTAATATGAAAATGAGTTTGAGCGCCTACGGCCAACCAAGCCAACTTTGATGAGGTTCTTGATTTAGCTTTTGTGATGGCATCTGGCTGCTTACTTATGCTTTGATGTTAGTTTTTGGTCTTTCTCGTGTGGACAAAGCTTTTGAATTTTTATTTGCGCATTTCGCTTCGCACTTGACTTGTGTTTACCGAATGTCATAAATAATGCAAGTGTGGGCTTTTACATATCCATACTAATAATACTAATAACTACTAACAGCGAAAGTGTGTCTGTCTGTCTGTCTGTCTGTTACCTCTTGACGCTTAAACTACTGAACCGATTGAGAAAAAATTTGGTGTGAAGACATTTCGAGACCCTGGAAAGGACATAGGCTACATTTTGTCGCGATATAAAAACATTAAGGGGGTGAAATGGGGGATGAAAATTTATATGGAAAATTCAACTCTTGCGGGCGAAGTTGCGGGGAGCCACTAGTGTTTTATAAAGAGTTAAACTGATAATGGCAATCAAAATATAGCTTGGTTATGTTAATAATAATTATTAATTTGCTTAAAAAAACAAAATGTTATCAATTTAAGACCTCAGACCATAACGCTAATACGATATAACCACAACTGAAAGTCAAAGTTTCACAACCATGATACAGAGTTATGCCTGGCTTCTTTAATCAATTTACGAATTGTTTAAGGTATTTGCATTACGTCTGTCACCAACAAAGTTTCAGTATCATATTGAAGCACCAAGAAGTTTGAAACTAATTAGTACCCCATCTCTAATTTAGCATGCTAGTTGAAAGAGTCTTGCTAAAATATATTTAATAAAGCGTTAAAATTCGCCAACAAACTGTGCTGCAGCAGTTTGGCGATAGATGTATTTCACACATGTATTTATTTTTATTAATAAACTAGTGGTTCCCCGCGACTTCGCCCGCAAGAGTTGAATTTTCCATATAAACTTTCGTCTCCCATTTCACCCCCTCAATATTTTTATATCGCGACAAAATGTAGCCTATCTCCTTTCCAGGGTCTCGAACTGTCTCCATACCAAATTTCATCCCAATCGGTTCAGAGGTTTAAGCGTAAAGAGGTAACAGACAGATAGACAGACACACTTTCGCATTTATATGTATAATATTAGTAAAGATTAATTTTGAAACCTGTAAGGCCTCTGCATAAATATTTATGAGCTCAAGACTACACTAACCATTTAAATACTTTCTTCTCCGGCTCATTAATTTACTCCCCTGTAAATGTTATCCTGTTTATAACACAGTAAGAGTTTCCCGAAGTAATTAAACTTATCACGCAGGTAAACTTGCACGTAGGTTATTTTCAAAGTTCGAAGACGAAGACGATAAGTCGTTCGATACCACGAGCTAATGAGGGAATATCGGAACCGGCACCAATCTCGAAAGCACTGAATATGCAAATAGCTTTAAAATTGACTTTGCCGTTGTACGACGAGTTTGTTTACTTAGACCGCGGTTTTACCCTGAGATAACTTGTAGTAAATGCATTTTTTGCTTGTTGAATCGAGTTTAAAAGTTTTAGTTTTATTTAACGCTGTGGAAATAAAAAGTTATTTGGAATCTATACAAATCGTAAATTATCCTAGGTCATGGCGGTAGTAATAACAATAATAGGGGTACTACTTTTAAAGTGCTCTAGCACTTAGTGCAAGAATGCAAGTGATTAAAGTGTGACTAAAGGACAGAATTAAAAAGGTTTGAAATTCGGTTTTAAGCTATACATACGAATACCTACCTACTATACAATCTAAGAACGCTTGTGTTTTTAACCGACTTCAAAAAAGGAGGAGGTTATCAATTCGACTGTATGTTTTCTATTTTTTTGTGGCTATGTTACCGCAAATCTCAGTCAGTTGTGGACCGATTTGAAAAAAAATATGTTTACCTAGCGGCTATACCTTCTAGTTGGTCCCATTTTGGCCCAGTCGAGATCTGATGAGGGGATTTTGGTGTAATCGAGGGAAACCCTCAAATTTTGAAGGCACGTATAGTGTTGTCGTACTAGTATCTTAATGTTGACATGTTGTTACGTCTGATAGTCATTATGTGGAGCTAAGCTGATGGTGGAACTCCTTAAAAATTAGGAGTTTAGTAATTAAAACACCAGATCTTTTGACAGGTACTGTATAGGATGCTAACAAAACAACCTCCACACCAAAACGCTAACAAAACAAACCTCCTCCTTCCCCCCGCCCCGACTGCTAACCCCTCCCGCCCGCCCCATACATTAAAAATATATAATTACTTCAAGAAATATATAATTACTGCAAGAAATCAATTAACTCTTACAGCTCAAACGATGGATTTGATAGTTTGAGTACTGAAAAAGGACATAGAACGGTTTTTATCCCCAAAATCATTTGTATAGGGAATCTGATGATACGATATACAACAAACTAAATTTAAAATGCTATTGGCAAATCTTTCCCTGTTCTTCTTTAAACGGTCTTCCTTCTCGTTACTACTTTCTTCCTAATGACGCTGTCGCATTTGAACAGCGCGTTTAGTAGGTCTACCCATGTTCAAAACCGACTTCAAAACTGACTACAGTGCTAATTAAAGCTTAAATTTTTATAAACAAATTTAAACAAAAAAGTACAAAATAATATTTAAATTACCTAACTGTTCTACGAAATTATACAAGAAACCTATTTCCAATATATTATCTGTTATTTTTTGGAGTCGGTGCCAACCAAGCTAGATATTCTATCTACTCTAAGCAGCCAAGAGATGGTTTAATCCTGTCCTTACTTGCAAAAAAACATTAGAATTAGAATTTCTGGCACCGACTCCAAAAAATAACAGATAATAAATTGGAAATAGGTTTCTTGTATAATTTCGTAGAACAGTTAGGTAATTTAAATATTATTTTGTACTTTTTAGTTTAAATTTGTTTATAAAATTTTAAGTTTTAATTAGCACTGTAGTCAGTTTTAAAGTCGGTTTTTTTTTGATTCGTTAAGGTTGTAAATCAGCAGAATCTTTTAGCCAATCAACCGTTAAAACATAAACTATAAACGGTCTTCCTTCTCGTTACTACTTTCTTCCAAATGACGCTGTCGCATTTGAACAGCGCGTTTAGTAGGTCTGCCCATGTTGCACCTTACACTAAATTTCAACTAAAAAAAAAAAAAAAAACGACTTCAAAACTTACTACAGTGCTAATTAAAACTTATAAACAAATTTAAACTAAAAAGTACAAAATTATATTTAAATGACCTAACTGTTCTACGAAATTATACAAAAAAACCTATTTCCAATTTAATATCTGTTATTTTTTGGAGTCGGTGCCAGAAATTCTAATTCTAATGTTTTTTTGCAAGTAAGGACAGGATTAAACCATCTCTTGGCTGCTTAGAGTAGATAGAATATCTAGCTTGAATATCACCGACTCCAAAAAATAACAGATAATAAATTGGAAATAGGTTTCTTGTATAATTTCGTAGAAAAGTTAGGTAACTTAAATATTATTTTGTACTTTTTTGTTTAAATTTGTTTATAAAAATTTAAGCTTTAATTAGCACTGTAGTCAGTTTTAAAGTCGGTTTTAGATTTTTTTTAAATTCCTTATTACATACTAACATAGTTTATTATATAATATAGTAGCTTTTCTACAATTTATTAACTTATTAATTTCATAATCCGTCATTATCATTCATATAAATAAATAAACTATTTCAACAAACACATCAATTATCTAGCCCTCAACTAAGCGTGAGCTTGTGCTATGGCGACTAGGATAACGGATTGGCATACTTATATAAGTTTATACATCCATGACTCAGGTACAAATGCTCGTGCTCATCACACAAACATTTGCCCCTTGCGGGATTCGAGCCCGCAACCTCTGGCCTTGTAGTCTGGAGCGCGGACCACTACACTACGGTCGTCATATGTTTAATCTGTTTAAAATGTGAATTCAAAACTAGTTAGTTAGTGCTTATTTTCAAAACTACGTGTAAACATGTTTTTCCCAAAAGATCTTTCTCTTTTTAACATGTTTTTCATGTCACTCACCTGGGTAAGGCACTTAACACGTAACTACAATTCAACTATTTGATTAGATTTTCGAATGCATGTTAGGATTAAGTTCACAAAATCGAAATCCGAAACTAAAACGCCTAGGGAGTCAAGTCTGGAATATAATTATAGCAATGTATTACATGTATGTCTCTAATGGTTTGTTGATCAAAGAGAATAAAACTAGTAAATATTTATTTAACTGATATACAAAACAACGCTAGGCTATTATGGGTAATACATTTTTCAATATATCAGTCGGCAATAACCAGCTTCTAAACAAAGACTATTATTTAACTTAATGATGCGTTTTAAATTGTTTTTAGGGTTCCGTACCTCAAAAGGAAAAAAGGAACCCTTATAGGATCACTTTGTAGTCCGTCTGTCCGTCTGTCCGTCTGTCGTTCAAGACCCTTTTACTCAGGAACGCGTGGAGGTATAAAGTTAAAATTAACATCGAATTCTTATGTCTATGGTCCCTTAATGATGTGAAAAAATCAACCTTTTAAGTTAACGCTGAAAAAATATACGGCCAATTTTGTCCAATTTTTTATCATTTTTCCCCATTTCTCAGGGGAATCAAAACCTATAGGGTACTTCCCATAGACCTAGAACCATGAAATTTGGCAAGAAGGAAGGACTTACAGCATAAATTAAGAAAAAAGTCCGAAAATCGCTAATTGTTGTTAAATCAATTACAAAAAGAGCTTTTTCGATCGTCATCGCGAGGACAAAGAGCTGGTCCAAAAAAATAAGTAGATGGAGCGCTAGCGCTATGGTTATTATACTGTTCTATAATTACGTTTAGGTAGATTTAAAAATAGACCACGAAACATATTAATTCCTATTAAATATTGATATGGTTTTACAGAAACATTTTATCATTTACCAATAATTTTATAAAATTTTCGTGCAACTGGGCGCACGGTGTATGCATGCAAATAAAGTAAACGAATATTAATATAAGTTAGTTCTGACATTCGTCACTAAATGGCGTCACTTGGCATTGTTGTTTTTTAAGTTCGCGCTAAAATGAGTTTTTTCTTGGAGTACGTACTTCTTATTACTTTTCGTTAGATAACCATAAGCACGCTTTGCCCAGTGGTTAACATCTTGGATCGATCAATCTGGGATCGATCCCAAGGCACAGAATACTAGTACTTCGTACAGAAGTATGACTTAGCAATTGTATGCAAAGAAATGTCTACTCAATGTCGTCAACAATATGGCGTAATTTAGTTCGCCTCAGAGTCAAGCACATTTTCGTGTAGACACCTACAAAAATCCATTGCAAGATAATTTCATACTTATTGCTCTGGAATATGATTCATAATACACTAAACCTATTCAGTGACGTAATATCACGCGACGCGATAGGGTTGACTGCTACGAAAAGCTTCTAACGCCATCTAGCGCCTCTTTCAAGTACTTTATTCATTCTCGTCCAGCCAGCAACGTAGCCGCGCGGCCGCCGGTGAATAAAAAGCGCGAGCGTGGCTCTGGCCGGTTGCGACACACAACTTGTTTTAGCACCTACTTAGGTGCGCCTCGCGTAGGTACGTTTTTGCTACCTCCGCGGGGAGATACACAGGCCTGCCCAAGGATATAATACTGATGTTTTCGAAATGTACGCTTTTTTTTCGAGGTATATTTAACCGGTCCCACCGGATGACACAGTCGATTAATTTTTGTAAGTGAAATTTGATTTAATTAGGTATATTTAAATGCACAGCAAAGACATAAAGCATCAATTATACTGTTTTTACTTGAAATAAATTATTGCACTGCAAATATAAATATTGATTAACAAAACTAAGTAGTACTATCTATACTATTATTATAAAGAGAATAGATTTGTTTGTTTGTTTGTTATTTGCATCGAATAGGACTACAAACGAAACTACTGGACCGAATCAAATGAAATTTGGCACAGAGATAGTTTGAAACACTGGGAAGGACATATATAGACTACTTTTTGTCGCGATATAAAATCATCAGGGGGGTGAAATGGGGGATGAAAATTTGTATGGAAAATCCGACTTTTGGCGCGGGCGAAGTCGCGGGGAACTGCTAGTAAACAATAAATTTGAAAATGTGCATAAATTTTTTGTCAAAAAAAAGCTGCTAAAAAGTTGTTTAATCAATGTACCTACAGGAATAAATAAATACACCTAGTACGCAAATGTGAATAAATAAATAAAATAAATAAAAAATTTGATTTCCACATCGAATACCTATATTAATTGCACGTCAAATTAATCCGAAATTGGCCTTAGATTTAGTCAGCGGATTGCATTTTTTTTGCAATTTTAGTCTGTGTGTGTAGGATTTAAAATCTGTTACACTAATTTTGATGGTTATACCAATTCTTGTTTAAAAAAGAAAAAAAGCTATGAACTTGAATAAATACAAAAAATATTCACACATTAAGATTCGAACGCTCGTCTTCCACAATTCAGCTATTATAGTAACGATTTTCGCACTGCGCCAAGACATACATAAATACTCTGACGAAATTAGCACACTTAATGTGCGTTAAACAATTGCGAAAGAAAAACGCATGTACTTCTATAAATAATATAATATAATAAAACATGTACTTCTTTTTGGTGTTTTACGTACGATATCTACGTTTCTCATGTACCATAGCTCTTGAGCTATGGTTCAATTTGTGTTCGATATGCATTGCGCGAAGCGCAGTAGTTAGTTTTTATAACAGTATAACAGTTATCCGAGAGATGGCGCCAATCGTATGTAACAACAATAGTTATTTAATGGTAAAGTTAAAGCCTCTTTTAGAGATTAATTATTGTCTTTGTAATAAGTGTTATTGTCACCTACATACCTACTTCATAATTAATTAATTAGGGCATGGTTATCCATTAAAATAATTTAGACGACTTTGCTGATAATTTCATACTATAAACGGAGCGCAACATCCGCGTGGTATAGCTGCGCGACATTCGCATGCGCTCAAGGCGCTGAGCTAGTGTTGTTTTATTATAGGACAATAATAACCATTTTGGAGACACTTTTAAAAAGCTTCAACAGCGCGACTGTATACGCCAAAGTTGCGCTGCTAAAGTCGCCTAAATGTAAAAGCGTTTTGAAGTGATTGTAGCCACCCTAGGGAATACGGAACCCTTCGTGCGCGAGCCCGACTCGCTCTTGGCCGGTTTTTTTATAGCAACATCCTTGCTCTTCGCTTCATGGATAAGCATCCCAACTAATATTATAACTGTGCTTGTTACGTCTCATGCCTAATCCGCTAAATCAATTTTTTATGTGTATGGAGATAAATAAATTAATAACTCTTTATTGCACATCATAAAAGAAATAACAAAGCAATTTACACAGAAAGATGTACAGTGAAGTCAGTCTTATTGCTAATTCTTGATCACAGTTGATAGATAAAGTTTGAGTTCTAATGGTGGTTTTTTATCGGAAAATAACCCTCCATCCGCAGTCGGGTAAAAATCTCAAAAGGATGATTGTCTATTCGATATTGGGCGGGCGAAGTCGCGGGGAACAGCTAGCTACACGGAAACTATGTATCTACTCGTCATCGGCAAGTGTCAGATCTCTATTTAGTAAAATTTTACGGAAGACAAACTGAGTCCCCGTTATTCCAAAAACTTATTACCGAGTTTAAAACAGGACTAAGTTATTAGCTAGGCAATTAGAAAAGCGTTATGTCACGAATGTGTCATTCATTCCTCTGTTGTCGGCTAATATTTAGGCCTATTTTAAACCTGGTCTATTTTTTTTGTAAGTGTTCTGAAATTAGTAATACATTTGTATTCATATTAATTTCGAAAAAATAAAACGACGACTATAATTCCGGTCACAGTAAAGTTTTCTAAAGACAAGGTCCAGTAACAGTAAGCCAGCAGCTGAAAGATTCCCGCCATTTTGAATCCTGTAAAGCGATTGTGGTTGATTTGTGTCCCTATCTCGTCGTGAGGGAGATCTATCCACCCTATTTGTCGCCAGGGTGCCGACCCCGTACCAGGATTGAACTCAAGACTTTTCAATTACAAGAGAAAGTCACACCATCCTTCTTAGGTAGCTGATAAGATTGAAGTATTTTTCTAAAGTTGTGGCCTTTTGTTGAAATTCAGAATTTTTTGTTGAGGTCATCAGCAGTTTTCAGTGTAAGACAGCTCAACTGACAAGGTTTCTACTGTAACTTTGCCGAATAAGTAAGTAAAGGACTTGTCCTCTTTTTGTATGGAGGCTGGTTTTATTCCAAGATATCACCAGCCGCCAATAACCTATATTTATCTTTAAGCTACAAAAATATGAAACACGTAACCATAGAAATCAGAATCTTAAACGCCTCAATTTTTGAGCAAAAATATGTTTTGTAATGAGGCATCATCCATTGATCACTTACTTGTACCTATTTCCTGGCTGTATACCATTGCCTTTCTACTGGTGGATAAATACTACTAGGTATGTACTAGGTACTGTCACAGATTATATAATAGGTACTACTGTCAATGGAATGACAATTTTGCTGTCATTTTTTTTTCATGTTTTAATTGGTAAAGGCGAAGGTGCGGTTTATGTACAGACAAAGAGAAAAAATAATTTCAATGTTTCTCTAAATCGGAGGCCTTACAAAATATATTAATTATGCCGAATGGCTAGTTTTTGTAAACTCTTTCATATAATATTTTGTTTATTCTTGTTAGAAATATTTACGAATAAAAAAACATTATTGGCCAAGTCCTTTAGACTTGCAATGAATGCACCAAAATCACCCTACACCACGACTTAATATTATTTTGTGAATTGTACTTAATAATTTTTTCTCAAATACATGAAACTAAAAAAAACTAATTATCCTTTAAATACTTACCTTTTTTACATGATCGGAAATATTTATTTATTGTAACCAGTTTTATTTTTAGACACTCAAAGATGACCGATTAAGGTTAGGTAAAAATGTAATACAATAAAAATAAACATAAAATATTGGTGTCAAAACTTCGAAAATGCAAACGCGAAAAAAACACCACTATTAAGTTCGTAATGAAGCTCAGAATATCCGACACTCAAAAATAAAACTGTACAAGGCAGCAATCCCGTAAATAACTATTCCAAAGCTCAATTAATGTCAAATCACTCTTTTTCAGAACGCTATCCGAGCATCCATTAATCGAGATACCAGAGAACTCTGCGCTTCAAAAATGGAATCTAAAAGTCAAACACGAACTTTTCTTTGGCCGTAAGTCATTTAGATAATGATTATTACCCATTCCTTGCAGCCGTCTTATCGGCAGTTTTTTATTTCTCTCCTAGAACGGCCGCTGTGTGGGCTACAGTTTCCCACTAAAGTTACTCTTCAATTCCGTTCTTATTGGCTCAGCTTTACGTCGCTTTGAAAACTTCGCAGTTTGACTGTACGCGGCTTATCGTCGGTCCTGATTTATAATTTTATACCGAACGTTTAGCGACGCCCTAACAACCCTTTAGGGCCTACTTTTAGTACCTACGTCTTCGGAAAGACATTAAGGAGGGGATAGATGGACAACAAATAGCTATTTAGACACATTACCGTCTTATTTTATGGGTATCGGTTACATTTTCGATAGTGTTGTAAGAGGAGTGTTTGGATTTTGGGTACATATGTACGTAAATAGGGTCAGTAAGGGAGAGATACTCGTAGTGTTATATTACTTTTAGATCAATCCAGTTACTTGATAATAGTTTGTGATAAATATTTAAGTCTTATCGCTCGGTAAAACCTTTGAATATACCAACCAGACTGATTATTGATTTGGATGAGATCTGCAATGAAATGTTATTTTTTAATTCATAATAATAATTACATAATAATATCACACGTTGATATTCTCTAACACCCGACTTTCTTAAGGTAAAGGTTTACCCGTCCGTACCGAAATTTTTTAAAGAATTTCTATACAAAATATGTAATGTCAAATAATGCTAAAGCCGGCTTTATAAAAATTAAACATGTGTTGATAATCTCCAGACTACGGGTCTACTTCACTAACACATGTTTGACATATTTTGACTGCAACTGCCAACTTACGTTAACCGGCTGTAAAAAATTGGTGAACTCGGGTCTTAGCGTAAGACTGGTCTGTTTGCTCCGAGTCTTTTTTAAACCTTAGACTTCTAATAATTTTTCTAGTGCAATAAGTATTTCAGTTTGGTAGCCGCTTTAATATCCGGCGTGGTGCAAGTCGGACTTCGCTCTGCTCGGTTTTAGATAAAAAAACGAAATAATGAACAATGTACAAAACGGGATGTGTGTTTTAGTTTTTATCAGAATATGAAAATGAGTCAATTTGTTTTTTTTTATACAGAACTGTGCAGAAAAGCCCTCAATCGCCATGACACTTTTATTAACGACTAGCAGTTCCCCGCGACTTCGCCCGCGCCAAAAGTCGGATTTTCCATACAAATTTTTATCTCCCATTTCACCCCCCTGATGATTTTATATCGCGACAAAAGTAGCCTATGTCCTTCCCAGTGTCTCAAACTATCTCTGTGCCAAATTTCATTTAATTCGGTCCAGTAGTTTCGGAGCCTATTCGATGCAAATAAACAAACAAACAAACAAATCTTTCCTGTTTATAATATTATTAGTATAGATTTTAGAAAACTTAAGTATTTTCAAGTTTAATTTTGCTTGTGGTCGCTACAATTTCAATGTTACCATTGACCGGTATTGGATAACAAACCATTACTTGAAGTGTCAGTTGAAAATTGATCTATAACCAAGGCACCGAACAAACAGCACTATGATTTCAACAGACATATTATCCAACATCGTTTATTTTATGTCCTATGGTGAAGCGGTGACCCTATTATCTGTTCGCTCAGTCAACAACCTTAAAAATAGTCATGAAGGAAAATCATCGAAGGTGCTGACCACATTAACGGACTTTGTGACGTTAATTAAAGTTAATTCTTCATTAGGTCTCATGTCGTTCTTTTCTATTTCATTGACAAAGAAAGTGACAGAACGAGACATAATTGTAGGTTAAATTATTGTTTTAAGTGATAAGCATTTACTTTGCAATCTAAATAAGTATATATTATATATTGCACTGGAAAAAATATCCGCCAGAGGCGGAAATCGAACCCGCGTTCCTCGCATGAAAATTTCGACAGGCTCTGCCAACGCCAGGGTGGCCGAGAGGTTAGGCAATCGCCCGGCATGCGAGGAACGCGGGTTCGATTCCCGCCTCTAGCGGTCATTTTTTCAAGTGCAATAATATTAATTATAGGTTCATTTTAATTGACGTCTCTGATAGTAGAGCTAAGTAAACTAGAACTATCTAACACACTTTATTCTTCCAGCATATCGAAGAAACCAATAAAATGTTCTGCACCGATTGCCTTACTGGCAACTTGATAATAATCCTGGCCAAGAAATATAGGAAGAGCGGAGTATATTGAATTCTTATCGGCTGTATCATGGCGGGTGTCGGTACCACCATGTTCCGGATATTGCGCCCGGGCACACGCTTGTAGCCAGCCTATGTGTAACCATGGGTCTGGGGAAATTCGCAGGATAATTATGACACGCGACGATGGCGACCTCTGTAGTCGAGTGGCCTTGCACACCAGGTTTTCGGTCCCAGGTCCCGGGATCATGAAACCATATTTTCCATATTATCTCCGGTATGTGTGTTGTGGTGCCACCTTTGCTTCTGATTAAGATAACACAAGTGCTTTAGCAACTTATTTAGTGATCAGAACAACGTTTTCCAACGCCAATATTTATTTAATTACGAGTATAATACGTTGTTGAAAAATATTGTACTTTATTATAATCATTAAGTAAGAAGAGACGAAACCATTTATTAAAACTTGAAAATACTGTATGTCCCAAAATTTTAATAAAATGTATGGTGCTAATAGCGGTGTATTTCTTCCACGGACATACAATAATCCCGCATAGATATTCTGTAGGGTTTACAAAAAAATTGTTTTTATAATATTTACTTACATAATTTTTTTAAATAAATTATGCTACAAACAATTTATGTCGATGTGACGTGTGTATTTTTTTCTTTAGTAAGACCTATTGAAAAAGGGTTTTGTGTCTTTACATGAATATTTTAGTGAATCATTTTTATAAACTAATATTGGCTTAATAAACTAAAAATAAAAATAGGGAAACTATTTAAAATAATGTTAAAGTATTGATGTCATGAATGTCATAGTAATCGGAAAATATTCATATATTTTATAATATTAATTATTCATTTTTACATAGTACAAGATTTTTTTATAAATATTTTCTAGTTTCCTCTCAATTTAACACAAGACGTTTTTCTCACGCTCAGTGCATTTACTGATTGCATCTACGTTTAATTAAGATTCCTAAGCGATATTCAACAATTATATGGAAAGCTGATATTATCCATAACAAATAAAAATTCGCATTTTAAAACAAGGCATAATACATTACATTTCTTAAAAAACTAAAAATACTTTCATAATTGCCTCGAGTACTATTATACATCCTTATTCTACTAGTTTCAATAAACTGCTCATAATATTATATTCAGTGTGTCCGGGTTTTGATTAGCGATAATTTATGACTTATATGAGCTATTAGATCATCAAATGTTATCGACAAAAAATCCACATGTCGGGTTCTAACTCCCCCCCACTCCCCCTACTGAAATGGCAGCCATTTGAATTATTAAAAAAAACGATTTCTATGGATGCGGATGGAAGTCCTAAAAGTTATGAAAATGATTTATTTGAAAGGTAACGCTGTCGCCTATCAAGTGAAATAAAGATCAATTCAAAATTATTAATCGTCATAGAGGAAAAATACTTTTTTAAGAAATGTTGCTTAAAATTTAAAACAGTTAAATTGTTTTTTAAACCTTTTACAAAACTAAACCCAAAAATGGCATTTTTTTCGGAATTAAAAAAAAAATATTGTCAAAAAAATTATTTTCATTTGTGTCGCTGTAGGCGCTGCAGTAGCGGGGCAGGCCGTGCCGGGGCTGCCCCGCTACTGCAGCGCCTCGGCCATGTTCGTGGCGGCGCGCACGGACTGTTTGCACACGACTATGCGCAAGCGGTGCTGGTCGTTGGTGCGCAGGGTTCGGGGCAGCCCCAATACGGTCCTGAAGATGATCGCTGATAGAGTCGACTGCCCCTACATCCGGAACTGCTGCAACAGACATGTTGCCGTATCTACGGGTGTGGCGGCGGTGGGCTCTTGATGTGCTTGTTCAATTTGGTGTGTATGATTTGTTAACGATTTTATATGTATTTTAATTTTTATTTTTAATTTTTTAATTTTTATGTAGAATTATGGGCCAAGATGCCTGAAATAAATGTTATTTTATTTTTATTTTTTGGGTACTATCCACGAGGTCCCGGGTTCAAATCCCGTGTCGGGCCGAGAGTGTTTGGGTTTTTCTGTCTTGAAATTACTCAGATACAGCTACGGAGTCAGGAAGTTGGTGGTCTTAACACCCCCGTGCCTCGGAAAGCCGTTGCATTGATCCTGCGCCTGATCTCGCTACGATCATGTCGGACTACCGTCTTACCGAATTATTAGAGTGAAGGAACAGAGAGTGCACCTGTGTATTGCGCACACACTTGTGCACTATAATATGTCCTGCGCAGCTGGCTAATCTCTGTTGAGATAGGCCGCCGTAGTCGAAATTCAGCTAGGAGAACATTATTATTATGAAATTCTGGATGCGAAACTGAATTTCAGCCCACGACTCCGGAGTGTGCACTTAACAAACACCTACATTATTAAAACCCTAATAAAATTTTCTTAACTGCCGGTTACCTTTCAAATCTCTCGGTCTGAGAGCACGTTCAATTTTGGATACCCCGTAATTTTTAATGCAGGCTTAACTGACTTAACACCCACGCCTTCGCAACCTTCTGTTAATTAACTTTTAATAAAACATGGGTAATTTTTAACCGTTTTATTAATTTTAATTAGGATAGGCGTTAGTAAATGAATACGTGAATAAGCCCAATAAACAGATTTATGGTATTATTTACAGCAACTTCTACTTGTAATTTGTTCTTTGTTAACTAATATAAAGTTATATGGGGTCAAAAATGGCTTGAACTGCTTCGACAAAAGGATGATACAACCGTGCCGCTTTTTGCTCGATTTGGCGGGGGAACGTTGTATAGGCTGCTGTCACAAAAACCTGCTAAGAGCAGCGTTTGAACACTATTAAAGCCTAATTAAATCTCGTTAGTTTGCGTATCTATTAAACACGCAAAAATGTACGTCTTCAAGTGGGACTCTAATCCACGATTTTTCGCTATCTGGGCAAAAGCTGTTCCAACTGAACTTCCGAGGATGTTAGTCACTCGACGAGTTGTTTTAAATGCTTTCTGCGCTAATGGTATGTGTAGTACTTATATTTGTGGCTAGCGATGGGCGATAGTTCGAAAAAGAAATAATCGAATGAATCGACAATCGACCGTACTACTAACTACTAACGAATGAATCGTCATTCGTCGCGTCGATTAATCATTCGTTCGCGGCCTGTCCTGTCGCGGCAATTCAATCGAATGCATCGAAGGGCTGAGTATAGATTATCATTCGATCCCAGTAAGTAGTGTATTATCGAAGCAATATTCCTACTTAAACGATTGCGGCTGGCTTACGCAAAAATCGGACCCTGCTTACCAAACTATTTACCTACGTTTGAATACCAAAAAAAAAAAAGACTTGTAAATAAAGGGATCGCCTTTTTTTCTCGAGCACAGCGTGGCAAGGCAATAAGTGTTTATCACTGCCATTTGCCGATTGGTCTAGTTCAATTTTATTTTTTGTTTCAACAATGACCTCGTCCCAAATTAAGCGTTAACTTAGCATGGTATTTCAAGGAAAATTAACCCAGCGCGAAAAGCTAACTGGTGCAGTATGGCAAATTAAACAAAGACTGCTGCTGGAAACTGAAAAAATAGACATTTTTTTGTAACACTTTTACTTTTATTTTCGACCACGGCCAGTATTAAGATTAAAAACTCTCTCTTATTTCTTTTTTCAGCCAGTCTCATTTAACATGCAGAACCTAATTACAATGAGCGGTCACTGGCGCGCTGCCAAAAGCGCAAAGAGTCCAAAGAGCTATTCAGTGTCGATGTCACGAGATTCTCCGCTGAGCTTACTTTAGCAAATGGACGAGTCTGGCCATTCGTAACACTGGGAGATGGACATTACTATAAGGGTAACTAAAGTTGGGTAGATTGGCTTAACGTGTTTTAGAGAATAGGGCCACAAATAGCGATGGGCGATTATTACTAAATTAATCGAATTATTCGAATGGTAACTGTAATCGAATGTATTCGATAAGCAACCGCAGTCATTCGATTATCCTTGGATTATGCGGCGAGCTACGAGACTACACGACAAATGTTGTTAAGATTTACTGAAATAAAATTTTAAGCTAAAAAAATTAGATAAAAAATATACTTGGAATTTAGAAAATACTAAGAAAAAGACCGCCTTTTTCGCGAAACAGTAAACAAAGATAGGTCCCTTGAAAAGTAAAGGTAGTTAAAAAAATAAGAGGTAATATTTCTGCGTTTACGACTAGGTACTATTGATTTTAATTACCTTATGGTAATTTTTCTTTCTTAGCTCTACAAAGAATAAACACGAATCTTTTATCATGTACTAAAATGACAATTAACTACGGGTTTTATATTGTTAATGAAACCAATACAAACGCACTGTGATTTTAAGACAATTTAAGTTTTTATACATACAAACTTACAGCCCAGTAATTCACTTAACAATAATTACTGTAATTCATTTAGAGTATTTTGTATTTCAGAAAATTACCTGAAACAAACATAACGAATAAGTTAGAAATCATCATAACAAACATTGATTTATAATAAATAAATGATAGCAAACAAAAGTAATAGTAGTAATTATGAATACCTAGTTTTCAACTCATCAACTGTCCGTAACATTTGCAGAAGAAATAAAATAAGTCATTCTTTGAAATAATAGGAAAAAGACCGTTATTTTTTTGCAAATTTTAATTTACCCGATTTGTCCTTTGTATGTCACATCCCTGCTTGTAAGTGACAGGAATGAGTAGAGTCAAAAATACGAGCATCATCTTACGGAGAAGGGCCTCAAAACCAATTTTAATAATATGCTTAACTGAAGTAAAGCCACCCGTCTAGACCTCACATTAGTGATATCAGAATAATAACGAGCGCATGATTTGTAAAATATATACTGGTAATGTATTTTTTATTTTCGGAGGATAATTTTGCTGGATCAGAATTTGGATATTGATATTAGAGACATATTTTTTCAAGCTTTTTTAGTAAGTAGTTGGTGAAGTATAATAGGCATATCAGTCGCCCATATTTTATGATGGGGTAGGTTTATTTTCATACCTTTTTAGATAAATTGGCTAACAATCAGACTATACATGTTTATTGTAAAATAACCCCTATTATAACCGTATTTGGCGTAATTACATAGCTTGATGTCCTCTCGTCCGTTCTATATTTATCGTTGTCGGTAAAACTACAACTTTAAGGTAATTTCTGTTAATAATATGCAAACACACACACGTTACGTAGGTACCAACGAAATGTTACAATAGTAGATTATTCACCAAGAAGGTAAAGTGTTGTCTTACGTCACGGGCGTCATCTTGAATCTCGAGCGTAACGAAGGATTCGAGAGAGAGACTATTGCTTTTGATAAAATATCGATAGTATCGATAGACTATCTATAGTTAAGGCAAAAGCAATAGTATCGATAAAATATCGATAGTATCGATAAACTATCGATAGTTGAGGCAAAAGCAACAGTATCGATAAAATATCGGTAGTATCGATAGTCTACCGATAGTAATGATAGTATCGATAGACTATCGATACTATGCATAGTGTCAAAGTTCAATTTAAAATCACTATCGATAGCTGATACAGGTCTGACTATTGCAATAACTATCGATACTCTCGATAGTGGCCTTTTATTCAATAGTAGGAGTATAAAGTAGGAGGGAAAAGCTTTTTTCCACCCGGCTATCTACACATGAAAGTTCAACTTTCCGAACAGGTTAAATGAAAAATATATTACGTAATACTGAAAATATTTACTGTGACTCTCCTTTCAAGAGGACAAACAGTTCCTGTATCTTTTTGGCAAAACTGATCTGGGTACCTGCAACTAAAACATTTGAGACTCCATCATTCATCAATTAATCTAAAATATTTTACATCACTCGCCAATCTTTACTATTGTTCCGTACATGGAACGCAGTGAAAACACTGGAAAACTAATTATTGTGAGAAAGTCTGATTGTCTCGATTCACCATAATCTTGACTATAATACCCATACCATGGTGTACAAATGAAGAAAACGAAAAGACATCGCAGGTTATTCCCACGAACGCAACGCGTATGGAGTAATGTTGACAAAATAATGCCCTGAGTGATACAATTTTAAAAGATAGTTTAAACTTGTGACACTTAAAAGTCATTGACCTAATTATTAATTACTGGCTACCCGTCCTGGGTTCGCACGGGTAAAATTTAAAAAAATATTAAGCCTAGTCACTCAGGAATAATAGGCTATTTGATACCACCAATCGTTGACGTACTTTTAACGAACTGTCAAAACGCTCTTCTTTTTTTAAAGCTTTCTGTGCGAGTATGATGAGATGGATTTTAATATTTTTAACATTCACAGTGTTCTTATTTAAACGAATATAATGGGATAGTAAAGTGTGACGTCACATTTTGCTGTACTAATTTACTTTTAATCGAGTTTAGCTTAATTAAAACTTAAATATTGCATTTTATTAAAAAATATCAATGAACTTGTGTTTGAAATAGGCTGATATTTCCCCCTAAACCATTTTTGGTCATACATTTTAGTGATTGCCAAAATTAACTTAACATTTATTATACAGTTAAACCGAATACGAATTGTATTCGGTTTAACTGTATAATATGAAAATGTGCATACACCATTGTGCGTGCATTTGCCACTGACAACCGCATACGAAAACTGTTTCAGTAAAACCGCAAGGTATGAACGAACTCGCTGTATTAAAGAGGTCATGGTTCGACTTATACCGATGTTATCGACACGTGAAAGTATCTAGCTAGTCCACTCTAAAATGGTCAAATCTGCTGAACTGCGAACCGGCCGTAACTAAAACAAGTCAACAAAAAGCTGTAGCGTATCGTAAAAGCCATATCGTTTTCCAATATCCGTATTAGGTAAGCTTGCGTAAACGCGATGCAACAGACACGTTGTTTATTTTTCAGCTCCCAAAGCATACTCCGTTATAGCGGAAAAGACAAAGAGTTTTCGAATTTATACAGCCCGCTTTGTCACGATACACAGCGATACGCGACGTTATACTCTCATTTTTGCTACAATCCATTATTAGTTGCATCGGGAATAACGGATCGATTGTGTGTCTTGTTGCACGCTGATACAGTTTATTTTCTGTCGATAGGTTTTGTTGTCGCGGTGTACTAGGAGTGCTAGGAGTGCAATTTCCCCACATATCGCTTTATAAAGTTATCTGCACACTACAACGTGACCGTGATATGAACATATCAGGCTTAAACGATTACTTGTACTGAATTGTATGATTTTATGTCACCGAGATTGATGGTTCTGTCGCCGATCAAACAGGCGTACAAGCACGTGTGTGTAATATGACTAACTTTATATTAAACAGACGGGTTCATTTTATGTAGAGAATGTTTCCAGGAAAAATAAAAGCTTTCAAACTGAACTCAGGAAAGCAATTGACAAATGTCAATTTATAAGTAATTGCTTTAAAATTGCAATATCATTCAAATTATGTCACTGCCTAACTAAGTCACCACCCACTGGTCTGCAGATGTCAGTTTGCAAACCACTGAATTAGAAGAAGCCTGCGGGTTGCATCATACGGGCACAGAACACGGTCGACTTTATCGTGTCGTATTGCTTTTCAAGTGCTGTACGGTGTAGTGAGCACAGTCCTTAGCTCGTTCAGTTTTCAATTTGCGACGTTGTCTCTACCAGGCAGCAGGTATTGCTGACGAAAGACAAGGAAAGCCCACTGTCGATATTCAGCCGATCGACGTACCGTGCCGACACTGCATCTATATCCAATTTTCCAACGGCTTTTCCATCTTGAAAAGTCGAGGAAGAGCCTTCTACGGCGCTTTGAGCTTCATTAAGTTAGGATTGGATGGTGGAAATTCCTAAAATGAATTCCTAAAATGAAATGACCCGAAATAATCCTTGACTTTTGAAATAAAAACCTATACCAAACATCAACAATAGCTACAAAATACGTTCACACGTTACTTTTATTTTTTGCGTATTGTTCTAAAATTGTGAGGTGTTTTACTGGTTGGTTATTTCGCTTCAACTACACAATACTGCGGGATTAAGATGACATGAATGCAGAATATCTTTATTACACTAGGATAGAGCTTATATCAAGTTAACAGTCTGAAGCAGCAAACGAAAGAAGCCGAATTACCTACAAACTTGACTATTGACTATGGCAGAAATGTAAAAGGAACAAAGTCATTTCAGAAAAAAAATAAGCAGTTACAAAAAAAAGTCTTAAAATAATACAAAAATGGGGTAGACTAATTAAAATTGTTTTAAGTAAATAGGTTTTATATTTTATCACTTTGAATAATATTTTTCCAAAAACGAGACCAGCTAAGTAAATGAGTCGGCTTCTGCGCTTAACATCGTCCAAACCGGTTTCAGGCGAGACCGGAATGCAGCTCAAATCTAGCGTAAAGGGATTTATCTTATAGGGTGCCTTTGTGTCTTCGAGTTATGTTCGTGTCGTTGCGAATAAATTGACACACACTTAAATTGATGGAGTACTTGCGGACTTGCCCTTTTGTCACGGCATTGTGCCGACGCCTTCTATTCAAGAATACTCTAGCACCCACCAACACATCAAGCGTAACACTTCGGTATCTTATTCAGTTGCAATAAGTACGAGATTGCAGTGAAAATGAATAGTCTGACGTGCTGGCCACTGTACAAATCGCCTCATCAAGACCGATGTATAAAACATCACGCTGTTAGAATTGTGCTGTAAAATTTTCTACGATAAGAGATATATTCGCAGATTTATCTTTTGACTTCAGAATTGCGTAGACTGATTAATGTGTTAGTCTACGTGAAAAAAACAATTGATTGCTTAAATGGGGTTGTTTCTCAGATTCAGATGCGATTGTATTGAATCACGTATTACTCGTCAAGATCTCCGACACATATAAAGGTATTTGTGTTGGCGTCATGTTGTTGCTTAAAATTCTCAGTCAATAGTTTGATAAAGCATTTTTTTCACGCAGACAAAGCTGCAGGCACAAACTAGAATAATCCATCAAAACAAAACCCTTGAGATACATCTTGTCAGCACATACAAAATCTCGCGATGTCTCTGTCGACAAATCGCGTAACAAACGAACTCTCTTCGGGGTGACTGCTCAATGCCTTGACTAATTGAGCGTAAACATTCGAAAAAAGAACTCCCATTCCTCACACAAACAAATCAACGCTTCTCTGTGACTGTTGGAACTGTCGAAAATATTTTTTTTTTGGAGTTGTTGCGTTTCCATATCTGGCAACATCCTTTTGCATAGTAAATAGTGTCGGATAAATATGTGTAGTGTGGATGGAATAGGTCTGTAAGGGCGCAAAATAAATACACCTTAAAGGAGGTATTTTTTGGCTCTATAGGTATTTATTTCCTTTCAAACCTTTTGTCTAAGCTACAGGTTGATATGTGATGACAATTTTAAACTTGTTATTTCACCTAAAGGTTTTATTTTCACAGAAAAAATCACTTGTTATCTCGCACCGGTGCGTGATGTGGCATGAAACCAGTTAAGCCAATTCAAAATTGCAACCTAGAACAACATTACACGAGCAGTGATACTAACAGCGTTCCGATACATTGATTGTCATGTCAACTTGACGTAGTTCCTATCTTTTAACCACTCTTAACTATCAGCAATCCATTTCATTGTAGAGGAAAAAACGGACTTGCACTCTCAACAAAGTAATAAAGTAAGCGGACCAGAAATATTGTCTTTTCATACTCCAAGCAAAGATGGACGGCGCTCAGTTTACTGCCGATACAATGTTCCCGGTGCACGGTATCAATACCCTGAGATAAAGGGGACGAATCAATTTTCTGCGGATTTGTGCGACCCGCCAGGGTTCCGCATACAAACGCCTTAAAACCCTGAAAGCTTTCCATAGGAACAGCTGAAAACCGGCAAGCCTTCTGTAGAGAAACTGTCTCTCATTTTCTGTACAGAAGGCTTGCTGTGCCTTTGTCTGGCGGCCATATTTCTTCTTCACTATATGTCACCTACGGCATTCTTAGACGGCAATTTACGCAAGGTATGTTTATTTACTTATATATTTGGGTATAAAATAATTGCAAGTTAACAATATCGTGAAGTTTTTTATCTACACTTACTTCGCTTTAATTTGTAGTTCATCCTTTCCTAAAACCTAGTGCTAATACCAAAGTGACGAATAGAAGCCAAAGTTACAATTTCACCTTCGATTTTATTAATAAAATAAAAATAAAACTTCTTACTCGCGTATTGGAGACGAGATTGTTATGAAGTAGGTACCTAAGTGGTGGCTATCTACAAGTATAATAGTGAATAATTAACCACAGATGTCTCCGAGTTCCAATTTAATTATCTTCAAAATCATAAAAAAAAACCATATAAAATTAATGAGCTCTTTGCTTGCCGCCCACAGATCATAATGAATAGCATTATTAGTAACTCAACACATTTGTTACCTAGCTAGCAGGAGAATTGATATAAGTACAAATATTTAAAGTTATACCTTCAAACGAGAAACTCTTGTATATTTATTTGTATTCTTGTCGATCGATCTAAATTAGTCTTATATTTGCGAAACCGCGTGTTTTTGAGTTTTCATGCGTTTTTCTTATTTCTTTCGCATTGTTGGACGCAAATATGATCGCTAATTTCGCATTTCGAAAGCATATGAGCGTCGTGACCGAGTGCATAAGACGGTAGGACTGATAGCAACTAATCTGAGTCTGGGGCTAAATGACGCAGGTTTATAGTTTTTCTTTTAGTTTTTTTAAATAAGACTTACGAATTATAAATCTTTTGTATTAAAAAAACCGGCCAAGTGCGAGTCGGACTCGAGCACGAAGGGTTTCCGTACCATTAACATACAACATTAGACAGATAGGCAAAAAATAACTTTTTAAGTTTATACTGTTTTTGGAAAAAGTATATATTTTTATTTTGTTTATAATTTCAAAAGTATTAATCACAGGATACCCGAAACCATTTTAAATAAGAGTTTCCGCGCCTGTTTCTTTACGTGAGTGATTTGAAGTTTATAGATCCAAGACTTGAAGAATGGTAAAGCTGATAAAAAAGTGTTATTTATGGCTACCCTACCTTATTTTCAGTCCTTTTCAACGACACCCCACACAAGAGTGTGCACTTAAAAAAATAATTCACCCCCCCCCCCCCTTTACATGTATGGGGAGGTACCCTTAAAAAGAAGTAATTTTCATTTTTTGTATTTAAAAAAATGAGATCTATATGACTATATGTAAAGTATCCTGGAACCAAGTTACATGCAAATCAGTCCATAGAAGATATTCTGCTGTGACAGACTAGGACGGACGGACTGAACGATCTTTTAAGGGTTCCTTGTCGGACTACGGAACCCTAAAAAATAGTAACCATGGTACCTACCTACTTTATTTCTTAGTTTTATTTAACATAATCGAAAATCAGCCAACCAATCAGAACCATCAGTTTCGTGCGCCATCAATTCGTCAAGCTGTCAAAGCAAACGGTTCTATCTAACCCTCCCGGTCCCAGGTATCAACGAGAGATAGGATGAGGCTTAAATTTGAAATCATCGATTAACACTCCATTAGGATTAGTGAAGGGACTACGATACGATGGCAACCTTTGTCGACCCGTCACATTACTCCTATGATCTTGCAATTGAAAGGGAACATAGGTTAAGGGATATAGGAAAAGGATTGTTTAAATTGGGTGTCATTCATTTCACTAAATTAAACGAAAGAGTTTTATTAAATGCCAGAAAAGAGTAAATATAAAAGCACTGGATGTCGTTGGACAAACTAAACTAGGTGGCTTTATAAGAAAAATGCAAAGGATGACTGAATGGAATCTAAGCCAATTTTTGACATAATAACTTTGGCTACATGTTTATACGCGATTACAATATTTTGTTTTTGTTTCAGGCTACATGATAATAATTTACGACGCAATATTAATACCTATTGTCTGATTAAATTAAGTCTCTCAATTCGAACACCATTTATTTTCAAAAAGTTAAAAAAAACAACAGTTTTTTTCAAGCCGTAAGTAATAAATGACAATAATTAAGACTTCCTTTTACAAAATGTAAACATTTTTTTAAAGTTTTGATTAAGATACCTTAATAAATATGAAATAACTTTTTAAAAGTTGAAGCAATATTGACGAGTACCTTACATTACGAGTACATTTACATGGAAAATTTAGCTAAATTATCGTCCTAACGTCAACAAAAACAAATACAAAACCTGAATTTCTGGGCAAATAATACCCTATTACATACAGCATCCCATTAAAAACAGAAAAAAACATCCCAACAAGTTCGCTTACGCTGTAAGCTGTAAGAAATACCGCTCTATTTCTCCAAAACTTCTAAGTTTTCTCTAGCAGATATAATACGAACATCTCCTGTCTGTATACATGGCACCTATTGTGTACCATGTGTCGTGCCCCGAAGCTTGTTCAATAGATATTTCAGGAGCAATATCGAGAGAAATGAAAGCATTGTGTCTTCGGTAAGAAACTTTGAAGAATCGTTTACATAATAGACGGATGACTTATCGCAACTTTTGCTTTTTTCGAAATTTTATGTAATATCTGACTCAGACTGAATATTGGAATGTAATCGGGAATGCTAGGTGTACTAATTAGGTAAAGGTGAACCTCCTTTATGTTTCAGTGCCTCTAATATAATAGAATTGTATAAAACAACTAGCCGATTCCCGCGATCATCCGCGCAATTTCTAGGAGAAGACGAATCTAACTAATCATATATCATCAAAATCGGATCTCCAGTTAACAAACGCAAGTTTATTTTATAAAATAAGAAGATTTAATTAACTCGTTGTTTTAGTGGTAATGGTAATTAATATTATTAAATGATAACTACGGAAAGTCGACTAGTAAAAGAATTAGAGGGTATTTATAGAAAATCTTTTGAGGCTTAAGACTTACATTTGCTAATAATAACGTCTAGCCCACCATTTAAACAAACCTACTTACAAACGAATTGCCTAAATGATATTACAATATTAATTCATTGAAACAATACTAAATCAGAAGCGAATAATTATAAATAATGATTCGGTTGAAGCCAGACCGATCCATTGCGTGAGTAGGGTTGCCAACGTTGAGATTAAATCATATACTTTAATCAGGTCTAAATTCTGCTTAGTGTCACCGAGCTCGGATTTTTGCAGTTAAACAAAAGACTGTTGCAATCTAACTAGTGTTGAAAACGCTGCTTTATTGATTTCGAGTATAATAATATAAAATAATAATATTTTACATTTAGTAATTTATATCGCGACTGTTGTTTTAAATATACTTGTCAAAACAAAATAAGGGCCACGAGGTATTTTTTCATTTTGGTGTAAATTATTAAACATTTTCTAATTGAAAGTAGTAAAATATTTAGTATACAAACTCTTTGATACCTAAACTTTTTAATATTGTAGTATTCATCTATTGCTGGCAACAATTTTAAATAAAATTTGATTTAAATTCTTTTTGAAAATTTTGTTTCCATTTTCTTTGACGTTTTGCTTTCCTTAGCTTCTTGGTTTATTAGAAATTATCAGAGTTCATTGATGTCTCGAGTCAGAAACATCTTTTGCAATATGCCACAAGCACGCAGGCGTCATATGGACTCGCTGACAGCAACCAGAGCCGTTACAATGATTGAAGAAGGTCATTCGCAGCGATCTGTGGGTTTGCAATTGGGATTTTCTCGAAGAGCTATTCAAAATCTATGGAATCGTTTCCAAGGGGCCGGCAGTGTTAGAAGAAGACCTGGTTTGGGCAGAGTTTGCATTACAACAGCTCAAGAGGATCGTTACATTCGATTAAGTGCGCGCCGAGATCGCACAACGACGGCCCGCAAGCTGCAAAATCGTTTACGGCTCACAACGGGTACTCGTGTCAGTGACCAAACTATTCGTAATCGATTGCATGAAGACCAGCAGGCATCAAGAAGGCGAGTTGTCCGTGTTCCATTAACCAGAAATCATCGTGCAAATCGTTTAAGATTTTCTCGTCAACATTTGGACTGGGACATAAACCAATGGGGCATGGTGCTCTTCACAGACGAATGCAAAGTTATTTTTTTAACGACGATCGGCGTATTAGAGTATGGAGAAGACGCGGCGAGAGATTTTCAGAAGCCTGCATCCATGAAGTCGATCGTTTTGGTGGTCCAAATGTAATGATTTGTGGCGGGATAAGCTTACACGGCAAAACTGAGCTCGCTTTTTTTAATGAGGGTACTGTTGCTGCTCAGCGGTATATTGAGGAAGTTGTCAGACCACATGTGATCCCATTTGCCCAGCGAGCGGGTCCGGATTCATCTTGATGCAAGACAATGCTCGTGCACACACGGCTCAAGCGACTCGGTTTGTACTGGAAGCCTCTCAAATTCAAGTCTTGCCGTGGCCGGCGAACAGTCCGGACTTAAATCCAATAGAGCACATGTGGGATCAGTTGAAACGAAGAGTTAGGGACGGTGATCAGGAAATCCACAACCAACAGCAACTCATCAACGCTGTTAAAAGGGCCTGGGAAGAGATTCCAATGGAAAATGTCAGGCATTTGATTGAGAGCATGCACTCCAGGCTTCAGGAGTACGTAACGAAACGAGGGGGGCATACCCGTTACTAAAAGATGAGCATAGACTATTTTCTTTTGTTTTCAGTAACTTTACATTCTTTTTATTTTTAACCTTAAATGAGTTTTTTCTTTCAAAAGCAAATAAACTTATTAATCATTATTATTGGAATAAATTTATTGGTCTACACGTTAAAAACAACATTAGTTTTCGTTATGGAGACAAAAAAATATATATTGGTATTATTATTTTAATGGTACAGACAAAATACCTCGTGGCCCTTATTTTGTTTTGAGTAGTATATTTTATTCCATCTTTAATCTAAAGTTCCAAACTATCATTAATTACATCAAATAATAAAATAACCCTTCGGGTAACTAAGAGGTATAACTTTGAATGAAATGTACTACTCGATACTACCTAATGAAAATATCACTACAAAAATTATCTATACGTATAATAAAACAGTAAAACCGATGCGTCTGTACATTGAGTATTTTTACCAAAAACTAATTGAGGGTGATGTTAAAATAGTAACAGAATATAAATTTACAACTTTTATTTTTTTTGTCTGTTTGTCTGTTTGTACACGCTAATCTCCGGAACTACTAAACGGATTTGAATGAAACTTTTTTTATTGTGTAGCTATTGATTCTGGGCAAATACTAGGCTATAACTTATTTTGAAGATCGGAGTACCTGACCTGGAACCTTAGCAGTACACTTAAACTAAGAGAGATATGAAAGCGGCGCCTTAAGAAAAGTTATTTAGCGTGATGAGCATTTTCTATTGACGTACACAAATTGAAGATCTGAAGCAACTGATATGGAACTCTAGCAGCTCAGTTCAATTATAAGAGATACGAATAGAGCACCTTAAGGAACATTGTTTAGCGCGATGAGCACTTTCTATTGACGTACACAAATTGAAGGTCTGGAGCAACTGATATAGAACCCTACCAGATCAGCTCAACTATAAGAGATATGAATAGATCGCCTCAGGGAACATTGTTCAGCGTGATGAGCATTTTCTATTGACGTACACAAATTGAAGGTCTGGAGCAACTGATAGAGAACCCTAGCAGCTCAGCTCAACTATAAGAGATACGAATAGAGCGCCTTAGGGATCATTGTTCAGCGTGATGAGCATTTTCTATTGACTAACACAAATTGAAGGTCTGGCGCGATTGATATGCTAAATTTCTTTAGACTGATTTTCAAACTCCTAAGGTAATCCTACTGTCTCCAAGTTACGATCTGGTGACGGAAACCTGAAGAAATCGAGAGAACCCTTTAGATAATTTTATGGTGCTGACCTTAACGCTAAGTCGTTTGCGGATACTTTCACCATAGAAAGTTTGTCGAAATTTTGTTAAATTAATGTATTTGTTAATTTCATTAATGAAAGATCAAAGTCAATTGGCACTATTTTTTTATGCTACTTATCACCTACTAACGGCAATCGAACTAAAATAATAGTCTTAGTTACTTTACGATATAGGGGAAAGGCGACAGGCTTCTAATATTAATAATTTTACGATAGTGTTTTCTTACAAACCGATCTTTGAGTAGGCTAGGGACACAATAAATAGATGCCACAATTATCTGTTGCGTTGGGAGGTTTGATCTGACCTGATCACTAAAACCTAAAGTTACCTATATTTTTTTACAAAGGAATAAAACTGCCTTTAATAAAGTAACCGCGAAAGCGAAATTTTCTTATCAGAGGCGGATGGCGAGGTGATATCTAAAAAAGAGTGCCTATTGACCTTGATTTTTCATTTCTCTTTTCTCCTTACGACATGGTAGACTAAGAGATCATGATAGCTGGATGGCGGCGGGAGTATAAAATATTTTGTATCATCGAGTCCACGCGTACGAAGTCGCGGGCAACAGCTAGTAGTAAATAAGACAAATAAGTTTAACGTTGATTTCAGTTAAAGTAAAAAGTATTTTGTTTTGCTGCGAAAAATCCGGGCTCTATTGGTCAAACAGAAGAATTTATTCTTGATGAGGCTAGGACCTGAAACTAAGCAGAGATTCAACAAATCGTACTTCCTTATAGTACCTACGTAATTTTAAATACTTTGATAAAAAGCTTCTTTATCAACTCGATTCGTGATATATTTAAATACATACTCGTCAGTGGCAGAGACGGCTATCGCTAAAGACACGGAGGTCTTGTTGGTACGCAGTCGGGCCTCTAAATCGTTCATTCAATAGTTTTTCAATCGGAACTGAAGCAAAGCTGATTCTGGCGCTCGGTGCCGGTGTTATATTTTTGTTCATATCATAACCTTAGGGAATTAGATTAACCAGTGCGTCCTACCTGTCATGACCTACGGGGCCGAGACGAGGAACTTGAGAGTCAAGCTGGCCCACCGACTGCATGTCGCTCAGCGAGCCATGGAACGGTCTATGCTAGGGATCTAAGCTAAGCTAAGGGATAGAATCCGGAACGAGATCATCCGCCAAAAGTCGAAAGTCATAGATATCGTTCAGAGGTGCAGTAAGCTGAAGTGGCAGTGGGCTGGTCATGTCTGTTGCAGAACCGACAGGCGCTGGAGTAGGAAGGTTTTCGAATGGAGACCACGTCTCGGGAAACGTAGTGTTCGACGCCCCTCTACTAGGTGGACCGATGACCTGAGGAAGGTGGCCGGTGATGGCTGGATGCGAGAAGCGGAGGACCGTGAAAGTTGGTGCAGTCTTAGAGAGGCCTATGTCTAGAAGTGAACTGCAATAGGCTGATATGAAGAGAATTAGATAAACCACCTAGACCTTTTGGCAACCCTAGATGCTGTAACGGGACGAATCGCCGCTGTCATTTTAATTAAATTCATTAAATGACTGAGCATAATTCATTTATTAAATCTTCATCCGTCCGCGTTTATTGAACTGTCGTTGGCTTGGCGCCGCTCATAGATCAAAGGACACTCATGCGTAGTAATAAGTAGGGATTGTAGATACCTAGGTACTCAATTCATCTAGAAAATTAAATAGTAAAAAGGAACGAAATTTTTTTATGAATTCATTGTTTTTGCTACACTGTGCCTAGATATCTACCTATTTATACGTTTTTAGGGTTCCTTACCCGAAGGGTAAAGACGGGACCCTATCTACTACTGAGCCTTTTCTGTCTGTCTGTCTGTCACCAGGCTGTATCTCATGAACCGTGATAGCTAGACAGTTGAAATTTTCACAGATGATGTATTTCTGTTGCATAACAACAAATACTAAAAACAGTATAGAATAAATATGACTGCCTTGTTGGTCTAGTGGGCAGCACGCTGGGCACTATACACGAGGTCCCGGGTTCGAATCCCGGGTCGGGCCGAGAGTGTTTGGGTTTTCCTGTCTTGAAATTACTCAGACACAGCTCCGTTACCAGGAAGTTGGTGGTGTTAACACCCCCGTGCCTCGGAAAGCACGTTAAGCCGTTGGTCCTGCGCCTGATCTCTCTACGGTCATGTCGGACTGCCGTCTCACCGAATTATGAGACTGAAGGAACAGAGAGTGCACCTGTGTATTGCGCACACACTTGTGCACTATAATATGTCCCGCGCAGTTGGCTAAGTTGAGATAGGCCGCCGTTGTCGAAATTCGGCTAGGAGGACATTATTATTATTATTAGAATAAATATTTGAGGGGGGCTCCCATACAACAAACGTGCTTTTTTAACGTTTTTTGCTCGATATTCATAATGGCAACAAGCAGACCCTTAAATATTCACAAAATATTATGTTGTATATCACTTAAAAATAAATAATTTAATTAAAATTAAAAACAAATATTCAGGGGGGCTCCCATACAAACGTGCTTTTATGCCTATATTGTCTAATGATGTAAGTTAATGGTAAGGAACCCTTCGTGCGCGAGTCCAACTCGCACTTCGCCGGTTTTTTTTTAATTGCACGCGACAGCGTTGGTAAGCAAAATTGCACAAAAATCGTACAGAAATGACAGGCGCGTCCTGAAATTGCGCAAGATTCTTTCATTGAGGGGGCTGCAATCACTTATTTTTTGGAACAATAGTCCTCCAAAAATGCCGCTAAACGACAAAGTTATGAAAGTTAAGCATATTAGATATGTTACGACTGCGTGATTTCGACTAAGTCTGGGTGCTTTTACTTGGATTCTAATACTGGATTCTTTTTCATGTAGATACTCTTTATTTCACACCAAGCACAATCGGCATTTCCAAAAAAAAAAACAAAATAGGTGCACATCTTTATTCCAAAAAACATAACACATTACGTAGCTCGTTTGTAAGTGATACCAGGCCTGTGTATCTTCCCGCATAGGTAGCAAAAACGTACCTACGCGCGGCGACCCCTAGTTAAGGGACTAAACAAATTGGGTGTCGCTAGCCGGCAGCGACACGCTCGCGCGTTTTATTCACCGGCGGTGCGCGACACTAGGAGCTCTATTCTTGAATCACTCGCATGACATACTGTTGGCGAATGCGACTTAATTTCACTCGTCTACATGCGACTAGCATGACATATTTCATATTGACAGACACAAAAAAATACAGTTCGAGCGATGCAAAAATACGGATTTCTAGATGACGAACGATAATCAGTAGAAATCTGCACGCGAGTGATTCAAAAATAGAGTCCTAGGTTGCTGGTTGGACGAGCGTGAATAAAGTCCTAGAAAGATGCGCTAGATGGCGTAAGTAGCTTCTTGTGGCAGTCAACCCTATCGCGTTGCGTGATAGTACGTCACTGAATAGGTTTAGAGTATTATGATAATTTCATTGCAAAGTCATACTTCTGTACGGAGTACTAGTACTTATTATGTGGTGATACCTACGGAGTTCATTTTAAAAATCACAATTTTGTTTCCATAGAAAGTCCTTTATATTGCCACAGAATACTAGTACTTCGTACAGAAGTATGACTTAGCAATTGTATTCAAAGAAATGTCTACTCAATGTCGTCAACAATATGGCGTAATTTAGTTCGCCTCAGAGTCAAGCACATTTTCGTGTAGACACCTACAAAAATCCATTGCAAGATAATTTCATACTTATTGCTCTGGAATATGATTCATAATACACTAAACCTATTCAGTGACGTAATATCACGCGACGCGATAGGGTTGACTGCTACGAGAAGCTTCTAACGCCATCTAGCGCCTCTTTCTAGTACTTTATTCATTGTCGTCCAGCCAGCAACGTAGCCGCGCGGCCGCCGGTGAATAAAACGCGCGAACGTGTCGCTGGCCGGTAGCGACACGCAACTTGTTTTAGCACCTACGTAGGTGCGCCGCGCGTAAGTACGTTTTTGCTACCTCCGCGGGGAGATACACAGGCCTGATATTGCTAAGGATCTTCTGAGGTGTAGTAGTACAAGTACTTTCGTGAATTATTAAAGTTATAACTTGTAAAAATATGCACGTCTCTCTCGCATAGACTGCGTTTTAAAGACTAGCTTAAATTCTGGCTTCGTTTATTATTATGGGGCGTAGTAGCGTGTGCTATTAGGAGAAGACAGCGTTCGAGCGACGCAGGCGACATAATAAGGATCCATCACCAGTTTATTACGTTCAATGAATTTATACAGTACGCCATTTCATGTGTACAGTCTAAAGAAAACAGTATGAACAGAACCCAAAAAAGGATCGTAAAGGCACTAATAAAATTTTTGACCAAATCCAAAACAAAAACAAAAATAACTAGCTTTGACGAGCTACTGGCGACTTTATTGTTACCAAAAATTTTCTACATATTAAATATTATTGCAGTTGAAAAAAATGACCACCAGAGGCGAGAACGAACCCGCGTTCCTCGCATACCGGGCGATTGCCTAACCTCTCAGCGTTGGCAGAGCCTGTCAAAATTTTCAAGTGCTTCTTAACGCTGTAATGCCGTGTTGCTTTCATCAATGTTATTGGGATTACACCCTATACACTCGAAAGAAATATTATTGCAAGTGTTTAACAATTGAAAGATGAAGCTTGCGAACTAATTGTCCGATAAGTCTGCTTTCATTAAAGAGAACATTCAATGAGTAATTTCGAGTGATCGAGCTACTCCTTAGGTACCAAATAAAAGGATCGGGCTCGGTTACATGTCTGCTTCACAAAAAGGCCTTGTTTTTCTCCGCTTTCGTCTTCAGCAAGATAATGTGATCTGATGTAAATAGACTGTTCTTTTTTAGCTATACCCTAACCAACAACGCCATATAAATATTCAGCGTAGCTCACACTCAGAAGTTAATTCACCATTTTTTCCACATAAGGGCAAACGCCTCGATATTAATCAAGAGTGCTTACGAACGTTATTATGAGCGAATCCCCGTAATGGAATAGGATAGAAAATGGAAAATAACTTATGTATAAACCGAGAGGGATCTCCGCTACGCGACGCGACGTGGAAAATACTCAAAGCTAGGGCTGCCAAGATTTTTTTTCTGCTATGTCATGGGAATGTTATAATAAGAGCTGAGTTCATAGAGCAAAATAATATACAGTAGAATCTGTTTATTATGACTCCGCCTATATTGACGAACCGCCTATTATGACGTAATTACACAACGAAGTTTGGTTTTTATATAAAATTATTTGTAATTAAGTCGGATATAATGGCTTCGCATACAGTGACATGTCGCTTATTATGACCTATTTTTATTAAATTTTGTGCGTTTGTAGTGACCGACATGATTCTTTACACCTTCTTTCGGTCATGTTCGTTGATCTCCGACGACGTTTGGCACGTGGCTGGCTTTGTTTTGAATCTCAGTGAGCAATTGACAATTGAACGTCACAAATTTGATTTTAGTGATATCCTAAGTGAAAAATATGTCATCTCTAAGTCGTAAAACATTTACGATCGAGGAGAAAGGTGCAATAAGATGCTTTGCTTTGTATGACGTCTGCTTAGTATGACGTGTTTGTCAATTCCCTTCGATGTCATTGTAAACGGATTCCACTGTACTGGAAATAGAGAGCCATCTGAGTTCACCAACTTTTGGTGAACTCCAGGCTTAACATGCCAAATATATCAAATACTCGTACAACAAGCGCACATATTTTTTGAAAAAGCAAAACACCCGACGGCAAAAATTGTAATATTTTGAAATGGTCTTTTACTGGCTTTCATTTGATACCCATATTGCTATGGTAAGGCAAAATTCAATCCCCCTCCCCCTTTTATTTCCATTGGCGGGCACCATTTTCAAAATGTATATAACCTATGTCACTCTCACAATTTTGACAAATTCAACGACACCACATATGTCAAAAACTGTCTAGCCGTTTGGGCTGTAGGGCGTGCCAAACAATTATACATACATACTCTCGAAAAACATAACCCTCCTTCCGCAGTCGGGTAAATACGCACTTATTCAATGTCATCATGATAATCAGCTCCTAAAACGTCCACTGTTCTAAACATGGCGTTTATCGATTTATAAAATTACCGGTTATACGCGGCCAGACGGTTAGTTGACGATTACTGGATAACAACAGATGATAGATAAGTATATAACACTGAAGTTTTAGGGATAATCTTTATATTCATAATATTGTCAAAAGGAGAGTTTTATGCAATTTATGGTTGATCGAAGATATATAGATGAAATATTTTTTTTCGTAATTATAGCGTTTTTTTTTTTACAAAAAAAATAGATTAAAAATTAAAAAACCCCCGACACAAAATAATAGATGCACATAAAAATCCTAAAACAAGGTTTAATAGCTATGGAATTATAGCTAGATACAATACAGTTGGTTTAAATGGAAAAAAGCAAAAAATAAAACTGAAATTTTGACCCTACGTAAGTACACAATTTTTAATACTAATGTTGTCGCGTCGGGGGACCGCACTAATATTAGACTAACTTTGTGTTAAAGTATATAGTTACGAAACATATTATTATAAAGTTTTTGTATAAGTCCTCAATCCATTTATTTAAATAGCTTTGCTTCCTGAACGCGACTCGCGCGAATTTTGGTAGACGGCGCGCAAGGCCTAATATTAGTGCGGTCCCCTGACGCGACAACATTAGTATTAAAAATTGTGTAAGTACACAATTTTTTACGTAGGGTCAAAATTTTAGTTTTATTTTTTGCTTTTTCCATTTAAACCAACTGTATTGTATCTAGCTATAATTTCATGGTTATAAAACCTTGTTTTAGGATTTTTATGTGCATCTATTATTTTGTGTCGGGGGTTTTTAAATTTTTAATTTATTTTTTTATTTCATGCTTTTTGTAGGGGACTTCATATTTTTTTTTAATTTCATTTTAATTACTTTCTTGCGTTTTAAAATTCTAAGTAATGTGGTTTTTCATCAGGTTTTTAATCAATAATAAATAATTATTATTATTATAAAATAGTTGAGGAAAAGTAAGTAGGTATACTTTGAAATAAAATGCAATTCGCAATTTTGTGATAGCGACCATCTTGGATTTGAAAATTGCCCTTTCATTGGATACCCATATTAAGGGAGTTTAAAAAAGATGTAATCCGCCATTTTGTTACGGCGGCCATCTTGGATTTGAAATTTGTCATAGTGTATAGTATTTTACTAGTCAAGCCCTTTCATTTGGTACCCATATTGAAGGAGTTTAAAAAAAAATGTTATCCGCCATTTTGTTACGGCGGCCATCTTGGATTTGAAATTTGTTATAGTGTATAGTATTCTACCAGTCAAGCCCTTTTATTTGATACCCATATTGAAGGAGTTTAAAAAATATATGTTATCCGCCATTTTATTACGGCGGCCATCTTGGACCGATTTTCATCAAACATAGCTAAGAACACTCCCGACCAATTAATCATTCAAACAAAAAAAACTAAATCAAAATCGGTTCATCCGTTTGGGAGCTACGATGCCACAGACAGACACACACACAGACACGTCAAACTTATAACACCCCGTCGTTTTTGCGTCGGGGGTTAAAAACACAACAGCCTTGAAAAAATCTCACTACAAAGTTAGAAATAACTTTATTGAACGTGAAGTTAAAGAAACGTAAAAGGAAGTCAGTGCTAATTAGGGTATTCAGCAGAAATGGACGGAGAAATCGCTGAACATACATAAATCAGTCTTTTTGAAGTTGATTTCAAATGATTCCATGCTTCGGGAGGCACGCTTAGCCTCGGCCCGACCCGACAAACTCTGACCAGGGTTCATATTAAAAGTAAAGTAATGTAAGCCTATATAGATCCCACTGCTGGGCAAAGGCCTCACCTCAACTAGGTACGAGCCATACTTCACTACGCGGGCTCAGTGCGGATTGCTGGAGGGATGTCTGCAAGGCAAGTGACCAACCTTACTGTCAGATTTTATCAAGCCGCCCTAGGGCCTCTGACTAGGCTTAACGACTAATATAACAGATATTAGCCGGGACCAACTGCTTGACGTGCCTTCCGAAGCACGGAGATGCTTGTCATGGACGTCACTTAAATGGTCGGAATGGTCGCCTATCCAATCATAACCGCGCCATGGGTTGCTTAACTTTGATATCACTACCAAAGCGCTGCGTTTCGACACTCCAGATTCCACCACAGCACTACAAGCACCTCATTATTACTTGTACTATTAATTATTCTGTGTAGCCCACACGATAAGAAATAGAAGAAGTACCTTTTTATAGGTAGATCTTAGAGACTAGCTATACAACGGGATGACATGATAAGATGACTTTAATAAACTCTTTACACCGGCTACACAAATGAGCCTCTATTGATAAACTTTTCTTTCCATTAATCAAACTAAACAAAGGCTTTACTATGGCATTGTTCACGTAATACCTACCTTTGAGCTATCGAGCGAGCGTTGTATTGATCTGAAACAGAAACACATTAAGTTTATTGCAAGCACATTAACTTTCATAAAAAATACATCAAAAGATTATAATCTAAAGTTATTAACACAAGAAATATGTTAAAGTAATAAATTAAGGTTGTATTTATGTGCTAAGAGCTTAAGTCTTAAGGTACTTAAAGTTGCAAATAATTTAAAGGTTCATTTTTAGGGTTCCGTACCTAATGGGTCGAAACGGGATCCTATAGTAATAGGGTCCCGTTCGATAGCGGTGCATAAGTATATTCACCGCTGTCTGTCTGTCACTAGGCTGTGCCTCATGAATCGTGATATATAGACGATTTTTTTTACAGATGATGTAATTTCTCTTGCCGCAATAACAACATATACAAAAAACAGAATAAAACAAATATTTATGGGGGCTCCTTTACAATAGACGTGATTTTGTTTGCTCAATATTATTAACGGGAACAGGTTGAAATAATAAAAATATTTAATGTTGTAGGCTATAGATAATCCAAAAGCAATTCCGACTCCCACTTGGCCGTTTTTTTATTTTTTGTGTTACCTAACTCGTGACGTGTCGTAACTCTGCAGGTCTACCCTCAAACTCGATTGCTTTCAAATGGCAATAATTATCTACAGCTTTCAGGAAACAATATATTACTTTTGAAACAGATGTCTGTGAAACAATGATAGCTTCTAAAATAATAAATATGTACAAAATAATAATTTTAAGTATGCCATTTCTTTGCAATTGCAATAGTTTTCCCGGTAGCTTTTAAATTAGGTGGTAGGCTTGCTGAAGGCAGTCGATGTTTTTTTAGTGCAAATACTTCACCTGTCCTACTTCTCCAATAGTCGTAACTTGAATAGAATAATATTTGAATACCATTTGGATGTCAAATAAGCCAAGCCATCTCCTTCTTCGACTATTGTTAATAATTCATAAAATTTTAAATTAGTTTGAAGTAAGTATACTCGTATTAAGCAAGATATTTTTTTTTCCTAATATTTTTACCAACCAAAAACTATACTGCACTAGTTCGAGACGCAGGTGGCAATAAAATAAAATTAATGCCTGTGCAGAAAACTTATCTCTACAACAGGTAGAAAGATCGATACGTTTGCTTGCTGAAATATACTACTTAAGTTTTTTTGCTAAGACCTCTTCGCAAAAAGGCTTCACAGAAATCCGTCTTCTTTTCATGCCGAACTAAAAATTTTGAAAAGTTTTGTCACAATGCAAGATCATGCAGTAGTTTATCTTTTTATTCATTTTTCAATATTTTTACTTAATGCTTTTATTGTTATTACATTACTAGCAGTTCCCCACGACTTCGCCTGCGCCAAACTTCCAAACATCCCTTTTTACCCCCTTAAATGTTGAATTTCCAAAAATTCTGAAACACGTTACTCTTTATTTCTAAACAAAATGCATAATACCAAATTTCATCGATTTACCTTCAAAAGTGACGGAGTTTTATACAAACTAAACCCCCATTAGGGACGAATCACCAAAAATCCTTTCTTAATACACCCCTTGAACCACATGAGGAACCTATATACCAAATTTGGAGTCCCGAGACTGTGCGTTGATATGTCAGTTAGTTAGTCATAATCTAATTCATTTTTTATTAATGAAAACCTGATTTTGCAGCCCCTATATTATTATCTATAGAATCCTTGATAGAACTCTTTTTTCTCGAAACCACAAACCACTACCTAATTAGGTTTAGGTTTAAAGAACTTTATTCTCATAAGAAATACAAGTTTCACTTAAAATAAGATAAAATAAAATTTTAAATTAACTAAAGATATTGGCCGCCAGCACCCGCTTCAATATTTAGCTTAAGCTTCTTTTTGAAGGAATTTAGAGTTTCACAACTCCTTATATCAGATGGCAGTTTGTTATAAAGCTTTGCTCCCTCAAACAAAATGGTCTTCCTCCCATAACCAGTCCTAGGCATCCCTAAATTTAGTTCTTTTTTATTCCGAAGACTACGAGTGTGTTTACTTTTTTCTAGTTTTATGTTAGATTTTACGGCACTGTTGATAATTTTATATACTAAGAGGCAAGTATTGTAATGGTGTATCTGACTAATGTTAAATTTTTTGGTTTTTTTACATAACATTTCGGTCGGTGTATGAAATGGATAGCGATGTAGGACTTTGATAATTTTGTTTTGGCACCTCTGTAATGAATTTAAATGAGTCGCTGCGGCTGAACCCCAGATTTCAATTAGGTACTCGAGGTGCGATTTCACTAGCGCGTTATAAATAATAGGTCTTACATTTTTTGGAATACAACTTGCAATCTTGCGGAGTGCTCCAAGAACTGATGTTAGCTTAGACTTAATGTGCTCAATGTGTGGTTGCCAAGGTAATTTATCATCAATATGTAGGCCTAAGTATTTTTCTAAATTCGATCTTTTTATCAAGTCATTGTTAATTTTTAGAGGGGCAAAGTTAGGAATAAATTTATTTTTAGCAGCCAAAATCATGAATGATGTCTTTGAAGTATTAATTGTAAGCAAATTACTCAGGAACCATTCATTGAGCAAGTCCAAATCGTTCTGGGCATCGCTAATAATTTTGTGGATTGAATTGCCAAAATAAAACAGACATGTGTCGTCGGCGTATAATGAAAGCTGTCCAGTAAGTCCTATTTTGTTGATATTATTTACGTAGATTAAGAATAATAATGGACCTAGTATGGACCCTTGAGGAATTCCAAATGAAACATTTTGGTAAGAACTCGTAAAGTTATCAATTTTTACCACTTGACGCTCAGGTATGATTTAAATATATTTAAAGCTGTGCCATTGATACCTATGTCGTTTAGTTTTAATATGAGCTTTTGATGACTCACCGTATCAAAAGCCTTTCTCTGATCTATAAAAATACCCAAAGAGATATCCTTATTGTCTATATGAGTTTTAATTTTAGTTATCAGGTCCACGGCAGCGGTAAGTAAGTGTGCTCGATTTTGCGCAGAATCCATATTGTTCGTCAATCAAAAATTGTTTTTCAGTTAGGTAATCCTTAAGTCGATTATAAAGAAGCCGCTCAAATATTTTTGACATTACCGGCAACACAGATATCGGTCTATAATTATTTGGGTCATTTTTAGATCCAGATTTATGTATGGGACTTACTTTAGCAATCTTAAGTGAGTCGGGAAAAACTCCTAATATAAAACATTCGTTTATCGATAAAACTAATTTATTGCTAATTAAATCTTTAAGACATTTTATTGCTTTAGTCGAAATACCATCTAATCCAGTACTCGTATTACTATCAAGGTTATTTATGATTTTATTAACTTCACTGATGCTGCAGGGTTTTAGTTCATCCAGAGTTATGTCATGAGAGTAATTATTTCCGTACATTAAGATATCTTTTGTATCCGTGTGATATTTAAGTGGAATCTTACTAGCTAAGTCAGCACCAATAGATGAGAAAAAGTTATTTAGTGAATTACATACCTCATTACCGTATGTTATTAGCCCGGAAGGAGACATTATGTTTGGGGGAACAGAGCTTTTTTTATTTTTATTTACTAAGAGGGTGTTGATGATTTCCCACATTTTCTTAGGTTGACTGTGTGTTGAAATAATTTATGGTAGTAATTCTCTTTGGATTCCTTAATCATCTTTTGCACTTTATCTCGCTCTTCTGTAAACAATTTCAATTGAATATATCCTATTAACAGTAAACGCACATAAGATTATCTATGCATTGAGTGGTAGTGAGTTTGAGAAGTTATTCATTTAAGAGTAACTTAGGTACTCGGAACTTTCTGTCTGCTTATTTCAGAATTAACCCACTGATTTTAAATCGGCTGTGCTATTTTTCGTTCAAAAAGTAGTTTTTTGCCGCCGAGCATTCATTCTCGGTAAGTATTAAAGATTCCTTTTTAGGCATTCGACATCTTACGAAAAAAAATCTTTTCAGTTCTTCACTTTGAATTCTTGCAAAGACCGCTTTTTAAGCTTAAAAGAAACTTACTGAGACTTAGGTATGAGAGAGTGGCGTTTTTGTCAATGTCCCAGTACTACTAAGGCTTCGGCAGAAGTTTCAAAAGTTTTGAGGGGATTTTTCAATAGTTAGATATGAAATTATCGTCGAGTGTAATACGACACGACTGATTTTAAATGTCATTATTTGTGGGCGGACATAATTCAGGATGTTTTTTTAAGTCATTGCTACTTGATCAGTCATATTTTTTTTATTTGAAGTTAGAAAATTGATCCAAGCAATACAGAATAAACGAAATCGAAGGGTTTTAAATCTGAGGCTTTGACAGAAATGATTTATCAAGAAACACTTTGAATGACCTCTCAAGCTAAAAGTCAATACTTTTTGTAGTACTTAATAAGCTTTTGTATTAAATTAAATATTCATTACAAATAAAATGTGGTTCTTTTAGACACATCTTTATTTATTCAAAGCAAAATTCACGCGTCACGTGCTCGAACTCTTTCGGGCAGACGGAAAATTATGGATATTTATGATAGTTGTTGCTTCCGCGCTGCTTCCGAATGCAGCTAAATGCTAATTCCATTTTTAGTGTTCGCACCAGAAGAATAATTTCATCGGAATTCTCCAGACGAACGAAATCATTAGTATTCTTTTACATAAGAAAATAATAACTTTTTATGTAATATTTTCACATGTAGCTTACCATATATCATGTGCTTTTGTGTCCTTTTTATATTCAACATAGTGTACGATAAAACGTTGAATAAAGCATATCATGCTTGTCGCAAACTCTGATGAGATGATGATGATGAAAAATAAAAAAGTCAAATTTTATAGTTTAACAGTTATGCTTGACGACTGAGATCGTTGACCGCTAATGTTAATACGGTCAATTAACACTGATTTATATATTTCCGACACGGTGATAAGAGATTGAATTCCAAATCCATTTTTTTGTCTATACACTGTTCAACTTAGGAGCTAATACAGATACCTACCTAATATCACAAAAAAACAGTATACATAGAGAGATATGTTTTTAATATACTGCAAGTAGTAAATTAAAAACATATCTCTGATATCGAAATAAAATAATAACTTACAGGCAATATTAATTTACACGTATACAAAAAATACGATATGCGACAACAAGTATTAACATTTGCAATCGTAAAGTTACTTACGTGAGTAAAACTCATAAGTGTAGAGCCGGCCCATGAAATGTCCTGAGGCATTATACTCGTAATAAGCTTATTTGACTATTAGAACATTTAGACTTTCTGTCACAGACAATATTGTGTGGCTAACGATTAAAAATACTGCCTACTTATCTAGCTATTTTACATAATCACTTGGTATTAAGTCCTCTTTACAAAAATCATTTGTGCAATAAAGCTAATAAATAAATTGGATCACACCATACGTGATTCCGTCCAAATCCAATCAGCGCTGTAATTTATACAGCAAATCATTAAATCCAAAGCTCCGCGTATCTGTGCGACAGATATTAATAGGACTTAGCGAACGCAAAGCCAGCGTTAACACGATTAGTCCATTCAGACTTAATGGCGCCCGGTAAAGGAGGCTGCCCACTATACCGTATTATACCACGACATGGCCGTCTTAACGGGAAAGAGCAGACGCTATTTCTCCATACAAACGTAGTCCCCTGTTTTCTTCCTGGATAATGGCTAAAGGCAAAACTTTTTTTACCTATAAAATCTACATTTACCACAGCTATGCTAGGAGCATTTTTCGTTTTTTCTCATATTCGAAATATGAGCTTTCAATAACTAAGAAAATTGTCTTCAACTTCAACTTTCAGACGCTCGCCAAAAAAATCTACACAAATTAACACTAAAAATAAAACATAGAAACATAGTACCACCTTGGATAAATTATTTCAGAAGAAAATATTAGCATTTGTCAAATTTTGGACGAGCAAAATAGGGAAGTATGAAATGCCGTTTTGGTCATATTTAGGAAGGATTTATCGGTCTGAGCGTATTTGTCTCTTTCCTGCTTTATTATATTTATGTCTACTATACCCAATAGACTGCTTCGTCTCTGACTAACTCTATTCACAGTAGAGCATAATTGCTTTTTGTGCCTGAAACGTACGGTACGGTACACCGTAATGGTTTAGTGCGGTACAGTGAGCATACTCCTTTTGGGCCCATTCAGTCAGATGACCCCACAGGTGCTGGTTTAAGATTGCTTACCTTTTGAAAGAAACTTTTCCCTACCACAAAATGTAAAAAGAAAGAATTTTACATTTTGTGGTAGGGAACCACAAAATGTAAAATTCTTTCGATTGCCTAGCAGTATTAAATATTTATTTGTTATTTTTTACATTTAGGGTGTGCATATCTGCTGAAAGCTAAGGGGGCAATATTCTCATAAAAATCATAAATATCCTAACTTTACTTGTCTGCGTCTTGCAATTTATTGACTTAGTGAAGTAAAGTCGGCAGCGGGACAGGTTACCCATCTGAACTCGAAAACAGCTTTTATCAAGTAAGAAATAGAGGCGGTCTCAATGTCAAAGTAGGGTAGTCTGACGAGCGGCCGTGTGTTCGAGTTTTCTTTACATCTTATTTTTCCATAATATGTGAGATTTCATTGTACAGGGTGTCCCGTTAATGAAGGATAATCCTTTAGGTACAGATTAGTTAGTTATATTATTTAGTACCATTCGCCATCAGTACAAAATCCGAAGCTGGCTGAAGTGTAAAATAATGTACTTATTTTACTGATGTTAGGTATTTTTTTAAGTAGGTACTCAAATGAACTTTAAATTTCACGCAAAAAGGTGAGTTATTTGACAGCCCTGTCTAAATATAGATCGACGGCTAGACGATTTTACAAGATTTTGCTGCTGTAATATGTACGGTGAAGATACCAGCAACCCACACCGTGAACCTTACTCTTGAATCACTCTATATAATGGTGTAAAATGAATTAAAATCCGTTGCACAGTTAAAAAGATCTAAACAGAGCAGACAGCGGGATTGATTTAATTATACTCCTCCTAGCCGAATTTCGACTACGGCGGCCTATCTCAACAGAGATAAGCCAACTGCGCGAGACATATTATAGTGCACAATTGTGTGCGCAATACACAGGTGCACTCTCTGTTCCTTCACTCTCATAATTCGGTGAGACAGCAGTCCGACATGACCGTAGAGAGATCAGGCGCAGGACAAACGGCTTAACGTGCTTTCCGAGGCACGGGGGTCTAAAAAAAAATTTTTGGTGGTGTTAATTATACTATGTAAAGATAGAAAAGATACAATTAGTGAGGATTAGTATGGTATAGACATGTACCAATAAACGCAAAGTTTAGAGTTCGCAGTGATAAGTTTTTCCTATTTATTTTAATTTTCTTGCCTATGTTATCAACATGTTAGACGCTTTTCTCTTTTACGCGTATGCTTAAACACAAAGTTTCAAAGAATAAGTTAAACGAACCTAGTTAATGAATAATATTACCGCAAAAGTTCAACTTTAACTCAATTTTAACTTTGATAAGTTGTAGTTTATTTTAATCGATTTGCTTAGAACTCACGCGAAATAAACGTCTTCTCCACGGTAAAAAAATATAAATTATCATATAATTAATAAATTTATATGAGTATATTGAAGGGAATAAAAAAACATTTTGCTATGCTCGTAAAAGGCTATCCGCTTATAATTTCATCTACAAAAGTAAAAAATAGGTTTACATAATATATTATTTTGATTTATTGCAAGTCACATCTATACATTAATAAAACAGTAGAACCAACGTGTACATTGAGTATTTTTGCCAAAAACTAATTGAGGGTTATGTTAAAATAGTAACAGAATAGAAATCTACAACTTTTAATTTTTTGTCTGTTTAACAGTTTGTCTGTCTGTTTGTACACGCTAATCTCCGGAACTACTGACAAGATTTGAATGAAACATACATACTAGGAGCAAATACTAGGCTATAACTCATTTTTGAAGATCGGAGTACCTGACGTGGAACCTTAGCAGTACACTTAAACTAAGAGAGATATGAAAGCAGCGCCTTTAGAAAAGTTAACGTGATGTCCTCCTAGCCGATTTCGACTACGGCGGCCTATCTCAACAGAGATTAGCCAACTGCGCAGGACATATTATAGTGCACAAGTGTGTGCGCAATACACAGGTGCACACTCTGTTCCTTCACTCCCATAATTCTGTGAGACGGCAGTCCGACATGACCGTAGAGAGATCAGGCGCAGGACCAACGGCTTAACGTGCTTTCCGAGGCACGGGGGTATTAACATCACCAACTTCCTGACTCCGGAGCTGTGTCTGAGTAATTTCAAGACAGAAAAATCCAAACACTCTCGGCCCGACCCGGGATTCGAACCCGGACCTCGTGGATAGTACCCAGCGTGCTGACCACTAGACCAACGAGGCAGTCAGGCAGTTAGAAAAGTTATTCAGCGTGATGAGCATTTTCTATTGACGAACACAAATTAAGATCTGAAGCAACTAATATGGAACCCTAACAGCTCAGCTTAACTATAAGAGATATGAATAGAGCGCCTTAGGGAACAAAGTTTAGCGTGATGAGCATTTTCTATTGACGTACACTAATTAAAGGTCTGGAGCAACTGATATGGAACACTTGCAGCTCAGCTCAACTTTAAGCGATACAAATAGAGCGCCTTAGGGAATATTGTTAAGTGTCATGAGCATTTTCTATTGACGTACACAAATTAAGATCTGAAGCAACTGTTATGGAACCCTAACAACTCAGCTTAACTATAAGAGATATGAATAGAGCGCCTTAGGGAACATTGTTCAGCGTTATGAGCATTTTCTATTGACGTACACTAACTAAAGGTCTGGAGCAACTGATAGGGAACCTTAGCAGCTCAGCTCAACTATAAGTGATATTAATAGAGCCTTAGGGAACATTGTTCAGCGTGATGAGCATTTTTATTGACTTTTGGCGCAACTGATTTAGGAAGGCGAATTGAAGCGCTTCCTAACGACCGGTTGTTATGGTCGGGGACCAAGATCCGATGGTCACCGTCTTGGTTTATCTATATGTAGTCAATCAAGCTCGTGCTAAATCTTACATATCGCGGTTTGTGTTGTATGGAGCGGGCAGCGCCATCTAGCCTGTAGGAGCCGAGTCAAGGCGTCGCGTCTTGAAGTTGCTTGCTAATTTGGGCGACAGTGGTAAGATGTCGCCACAGACTTACAAAAATTGAAGATCTGGAGCAACTGATATGCTAAATTACTTAAGACTGATTTTCAAACTCCCAAGGTAATCCTACTGTCTCTAAGTTACGATCTGAGCAATCGAGAGAATCCCTCAGATTTTATGGGCATGTACCCATATATGCTACAGGACTAATATAGGTATTTAAGCGTTTACATTCAGGAGTCCTAATTTTTATGGTGCTGACCTTAACGCTGAGTAGTTCGTGGATACTTTCGCCACAGACAGTTTGTCGAAATTTCGTTGAATTACTGTATTATTAATGAAAGATCATTTGGCACAATGTTTTATACTACTTATCACTTATTAACGGAAATTGAACTATAAGAATAGTCTTACTTACTTTACGATAGTAGTAACTTACAAACCGACCTCTGAGTAGGCTAGGGACACAATAAATAGGCTAAACCACATTCATCCATTGCGTTAGAGGGTTTGAGTCTGACTTTTTTCTGAATACTTAAACCTAAAATTGCCTTTTTTTAAATAAATAAAACTGCCTTCAATTAAGTAAACTAAAAAGTTAAAAAATACCTTTTCACTTGTACAAAGAAAGATGCACGATAAAATTTAGTTTTTGAGTCGGTGTCACTGCCATGCGAAATTTTTTTACCAGAGGAGGATGGCGAGGTGATAGTAACACATCTAAAAAAGAGTGCCTATTGGCCTTAATTTTTCATTCTTCTTTGTACGACGTGGTGACTAAGAGATCATGATAGCTGGATGGCGACGGGAGTATAAAATATTTTGTATCATCGATTCCACGCGTACGAAGTCGCGGGCAACCGCTAGTGTTATAATAAGGTGTTACAAGGTTATAGTAGTATACGTACAGAGACGCCCAGCAGGGCATAGCAAACTTGGGAGGCAACTATTGTCTATTTATTTAAAAATAAATTACTATTTATACATTTAAAATAAGCTTAGTCAATTACAACAATAGTTTATAATTTAATACGTCACATGAATCGCGATTGACATCTCTGCACCGCTTGCAAATATCAATTTCGCAAACTCTGAAATAGTGGCAGTTTAGACTCTTATTTAATATCCTATGGTTTTAGTCGACCACTAAGTGCTTATATGAAACAGCTAAATATGTTTTAAAGTAGCCGTCTTCCTATACTCAGCCTTGAATAAAAAACATAACCGTCTTCGTCTATAAGGAGGCTGTAAATAACAAGAAAAATGAACGGTACCGTTCGCCTGGTTCGCAGAAATCGCAACACTGTCCGCTGACTAGTGATGTGCCTGTGCTATTTTTAGTATTGGAATACTTTTGGAACGCGTTAAAAAAGGAATTACGACCCGAATTGGTAGACTCAGATAGGTATTCGAGTACTGGCACAAGTTTTCGAAACCTTAAGTTTTTTTTTTGTTTTGTATCTGCGAACAGTCTTGTAGAGCGTGACTCCAGTGAGCAGATGGCTCACTGGAGACTCTATATACTTTTTTATATCATTCACTGCAGTATATCTTTTCTTTTAAGTCATTTCCGGTAGTCTGTAGAAACCTTAAGTGGACTCGAGTACTTTTTCAATCGAACTTAGTTCATTATTGATAACAAATCCTAATAATTAATTACAAATTTTGTATAGGAACATAGGAAGTAAATAATAACAGATTATAATAATCATTAATCACTCACGTCCCTACTAAACTACACGACTTAGGATTTGAATATCGTAAGTATTCGAAACCTGTATTCGAGTATTTTGGATCCGGATGTGGTACTGTTTTCGAGTATTGTGGGCCCGAATACATGGCAACAGAATTGTTTGTACTCGAGTACGTGAGTACCTGCTAGGTATTCGAGTCAGTACTCAAGTCAGTCTGACTCGGCACATCTCTACCGCTGACAACCCACTTGTGCTCAAAAAGTCGCTGCTAAGGTCGCCAACTTCTTGCTACAAACAGGACTTATAACTGGCTGGCCCTGTACAATAAGGCATATGGAAATAAGAAAAAAAAACCCGAAAAACGTACGAGTGTCATCTTTTTTTAAGAGCTCCATTGGTTCCTTCTTGAGATCGACTCACACTTGCCGAAAGGATGTTGTTTATGGCAGCCATACATTGCCACATAAAATGTGCATGTTATCCATAGCCCAGAGAGCGGTTGCTCGCATAAGAGGTTACTTTCCGAATTCTGAAAAACCTTGGCAGATGGATCATTTAGAACAGCTCTGTCTTTAATAATAACCATTGTATGTATCCAAGGAATGTCAAAGTTTTGTAACACATGTGTGTAAAGTCATCCAACCAATTCATTCTAAACTTACTACTATCTTAATCTTAAACTTATTACTACCTAATACCATATATTATTTGTGCCAATTTTTAATAACACTAGGTGTAATAATATCACACACTAATTTATAGCACAAAGAAGAATAATAAACAACCAATAAATCCCAAACACCTTTAAGTAGCAAGCAATATCTTGCCTAATATCCCAAAAAGATTGCCATAATCATGGATACCCTAATAGGCATTTGAACTGATCTCGGATATGTCCCGTTACGACCTTCATCGCTGATTGAACTAAACTTATTCACACGTCAAGGTAGAATAAGCTGTAATGTGATAGCGGTAGACTCTATTTTAGGCTTACGTTGACCTGATATTAAGTCATACTGCCGAAAATAAGTATTGAAATAGCAAAAGTAAATAGTAATGCGCTATTACTTAGACACAGACACAGTTAATACAACAGTTAGGTTTGATCACTGCAAGCTGAACAGATATGATCTAGAAAGGAAAATGAGCAGTACTTACCACAATACTGGAAAAAGTATGAATCCATACTAATATTATAAATGCGAAAGTGTGTCTGTCTGTCTGTCTGTTACCTCTTGACGCTTAAACCACTGAACCGATTGAGATGAGATTTGGTATGGAGACAGTTCGGAACTCTGAAAAGGACATAGGCTACATTTTGTCGCGATATAAAAACATTAAGGGGGTGAAATGGGGGATGAAAGTATAGATGGGAAATCCAACTCGTGCGGGCGAAGTCGCTAGGAACCACTAGTAAATTTAATAAAAGTGATGAAAATTGGGTAACTCAAAATCCCAATGACTTTTTAAATATACAAAGTAACGTCAAAACCATTTTCACTGTATCACAGAGTTGTTAAATTTATTGTTGGAAAACGAAATACGAAACTGTGTCAACAACAATCAACAATCAAAACCAACAGGCTAGTTTTATTGTTTTACATCCCCTTTCAGAAGACAATGCTTTGCAGCTATGGCAGTTTTTCCATCCTTTTTTTTTTCTTTTTATCAGACTCTACCAACGTGCAACGATGCAGGTGACATTCCGGTCTGTCTATAAAATGGACTTATATTTTTTTTTATTTTAGCTTGAAGCCATAGTCCGACAGGTACAGGATTACGGGAGTTGACGAGAACAGGAATTTGCTTGGCTGTTTTGAATATTGAAAAGAATGCTTATTTCGAATTTCAAAATTCAAAATTCGAATCACCAAATCAAATCACCCGCCGCCCCCACCGCTCGGGACTCCCACCCCTCGCACCCTTGTACCCCGCGGGTGAGGTCTGACGTAAGCGTTCGGACTATAGCTTCAAGCTGGAATAAAATTATACAAGTCCATTTAAGGTGGATAATAACTCTTTGAAAATCAAATCGCTAACGCAAATACCCACAATTATGGGAAATGCTTTTGTTTTATAGAAAAATAACATTCCGTTTTGATTGGCGACTATTGTTTTTAAAATTCATTTTATGTTTAACAGATATTCAAAGCTTTTTGGTAATGAATATGTTCCCACGCCGCATTTGACCTTCGGTTATTTCAACTGGGATTTGTTTTTTTATGAATTAAATTGCCTCGTTTCAATAACATGAAACGTAATATACGTTAAATAAACAATTTCATTTATTGGTGCTTGCGCAATGACATATTAAGTACCTATTAAAAATCCGTGATGGTGATTTGTGTAAGTTCGCCCTTTGAAGAGTGTTGAAAGCTGAAAAAGCACACCAACCATTAATAACAAATATTGAAAAAAATATATATCTTCAATTACTTAGCAATAATAACTTATAGATGCAACATAAGAGGCATGTAATAATAAAATAGTACCCAACTATAAAATCTTTATTTAGTCTCACACAAGTTACAATCAGCATAAAGAAAAAAATCTATAAAGCGAAAACAACAGCAAAATATCTAGCTATTGAGTGAATTACAGTCACGGACACGCTCGAGGATAGAATCGGTGACCATATAGCACTTATAGAGGAAAACTAAAACCAATAGAAATAGCAAAACCACCCAAATGTTACCAAAAACGCTACAGACATGCAATATAGCGCTCGGCCAACGCGGTGCCACTGGCCAAAGCGGCCCGCTTGTTTTTTATACAAAGATATTTCACCAAAATCGATGGTTATACCAAGCGAAAATATCGCGCTGAAGCAATATTTTGGCAAATATCAACCGTATTTGAAAGCCTTTTAAATTATGAACAGGACAGCCATTTTGTGAAAGCTCTTAAAGGTTTCACGTCAGATACAGTCTCTACTTATCTGAGTTTTAATGATGCAGCTTCAAAGAAGCAAAATGTTAGGTACTTGAATGCAAAAAATGTCATCAACAACCGTTTCAAACGTATTTCTAATTATTAATATTGTTTATATTTTGCACACAAAGAACATGTATTTCGACATTTTGTTTGTTGTTAACTTAGGGTTTTATTTTATTTTATTTTATTTTATTTGAAATGGGTTTGCTCTTGACTCAACACTAAACCAGGCGTGGCGCAGAAAGAGACGACGGTGGAGCGAGCTCACCCAGAAGGTACCATAGGTTGTTACATAATAAATTTATCAGAATAATTACTTGTTTATTACAATTTTTGTTCTTCAATCAGTGAAGACGACGTTGGACCTTTAAATAACGAACGACCGGTCCAGTTCGCGACGGCTCTTCCCAAATACAGAACAGTTTCAGCTGTCGAAGTTTATGGCCGAGTGATCGGGAATGAAGTCTGCCCGTTTGAGGTTTCGGAAATTGAGTGAGGGAAAAAACTGATGATATTTTAGCCTCTTTGGATCTTTAATTTGATAGAAGTGTTGTGACAGATGTCTTTTAATTTTCCCGTTTGATCTTTAGGCCTGGAGTTTACCAACACATGTTTAATTTTTAATCAGCTGTTTAAAAATTTTTTGACGTAATTTGTTGGGGAATTTTGTCAAATTAACCGTCCATTGACGTTTACCGCTATTTAAAAGTTGGTGAACTCGGGTCTTACTGCCGTACTCAGAGACGTCAAAGTTTATCCTTCATTATGTTTCATGCTGTGATTTTCTATTACATACACAGAAAGTAACAGAACGAGAAAAAAACAGTAGTTTTAGTAAACTGCCTAACTAGACTCACAAACAAAATATACACTAGCAAATGAAAAATTAATAAATAGCGGGTTGATTAGTCAGTTACTAAGTAGGTATGAAGCGGCACATCAAGCTAAATACTGCGGCATTTTATGCAGTTGTAATAAGAGCTATGTTAGGACGAAAATATCTATTTAGTCTTATTTTCTAGCCACTGTACACAAACAACACTCTTAACGAATTATTTTATTATTAGATAGTATTGCACTTGAAAAAAACCGGCCAAGTGCGAGTCGGACTCGCGCGCGAAGTGTTCCGTACCATTAACTTAAAACATTAGACAGTATAGGAAAAAAAATGTATATATTTTTATTTTATTTATAATAGATAAATAGGTTCAAGACTTTAGAAATTACAGGGGAGGGACACCGTGTAAACGACTTTGGCGGGCTATACCTCGCAAATGGTAAAGCTTATAAAAAAGTGTTGTATGAAAACCCTTACCCTTATTTTCATAGTCCTTTTCAACGATACCCCACACAAGGGGGTGCACTCAAAAAAATAATTGACCCCCCCCCCTTTACATGTATGGGGAGGTACCCTTAAAAAGGGATAATTTTAATTTTTCGTATTTTTAAAAATGAGATCTATATGTGAAGTATCCTCGAACTAAGTAACATGCAAATCAGTCCATAAACGTAGAAGATATTCTGCTGTGACAGACTAGGACGGACGGAACGGACGGACTGAACGAGCTTATAACCTTGTCGGACTACGGAACCCTAAAAATGACCACCAGGAGCGGGAATCGAACCCGCGTTCCTCACATACCGGGCGATTGCGTAACCTCTCGGCAATCCAACCCGCCTCTGGTGGTAAAAAATTGGGCCGTAGAAGGAATACAAAAAAGCATAAAAAACGAAGCGAGAAAAAAATATTCGAAATAAAATTTTGGGACGAAATAAGCATATTGTTTGTGACGAACCAGATTTTTTTTATGTGGGACGAAACACAATAGGCCGAACGAAGAATACATCGGTCATTTTTTCAAGTGCAAATTATTTAGATTGCAAAGTTAATGCTTATCACTGAAAAACAATAATTTATTTAATTCTTTGAGTTTCTACTTTTTTGTTAATAGTAAAGGTTCCTCTATGATCTATATGATCTAACCTCTACCTACAGTCAACATATTCCTCAAAACTAATCAGTCAAACAGTTGTCCTTAAGAAACCAATAAAATCATTTTTCCTCGGCACTAAAGAACGTTTACCACCGTGTAATAAAAGCAGGTGGCGTAAGAAAATCAACATCGTCGTCTGGCGAATCGCACGTGTCTATAGGTACAGTTGAGCAAACCCAGCTCCTCGGTCACTCGGTCTGTGTTACTGGTTAGCTCAAAGCGTAGGGTTACCACTCTACGATATAGTCCTAACCCTTTTACTTGGTTGCACGTATGCACTGAATGTTTCTAATTGGAATTTGGTAACACAACACATTTAAAAAGTCTACATCTATCAAGCAGGCATTACTTTACACCATCACCCAAGATCTGTTCTAGACAAGCTTGTTTACAATTTTTGATAGGCTGAAGTATTCCATTAAACTATAGTAAGGAAAAAAGCAATCCTCCCTCCCCCCTTTATTTCCGTTTGCGGGCGCCATTTTTAAAATGTATATAGCCAATGTCACTCTCACAATTTTGACAAATTCAACGACACCTCATGTGTCAAAAACAGTTCAGCCGTTTGGGCTGTAAGGCGTGCCTAACAATAATACATACATACTCTCGAAAAACGTAACCCTCCTTCCGCTGCCGGGTTAAAAAACTGCCAAATTTAAATTATTCAGCTTCAAAATACATTAATATAAAGTATCCTTCAAGCCGAGTTACGGCTACGGCGACTACTTAGGAGTATAATGACTTGTGCACTCTCTGTTCCTTATTTTTTATAATTTGGTGGCACTATCAACACAATTATTGTAAAGTGATACAAATCGATATTGAAATTCAGCTAGCTTTAACGCAAGAATCTCGCCTAACAGTATCACCTCAAGGGTCGGACGGAGGCGTTCCGCTATGCGTCATTCCGTAATACAAATACAAGAAGAATCTTAACTGGTTCCGAAGCATGGCAAGCCTACATTAGCGGTAATTGCTTAAACCGCACATCGGTACCTCACGAGGTACGCCCTCATTTGAGACATAGATGAGACAGGCACAGAAGGTTTGAATGAAAGGAACAAAGAAATTATTTTTTTTGCATCCTCATTTAGTATTTAACATAGCCTACATTATTTAATATAGAATTAATATTACACACACAAAGAAAAATAAAATTAACAAAGAGAGGCATTGGTAAATCAAAAACGAAAGATGTGCTATTAAGGTAACATGAATGCTCTGATATGCACACAAAGCTCAGGAAATATGTCAATGTCTTCATTAAAACACAACTTTACGGATTACTTCTCGATTTATTTACATTTTATTTTAAACCTGACGTTTCGAACACTTTACAGCGATCGTGGTCACAGGGAGACTAAGGTATTATTTGTCATTACAAAGTTTTGAAAAATTTTAACTACCGTCACTCAATAATATTAATTTACGTTCCTATTTACGCAGAAAGAGCTAACCGTGTCTTGAGATCTTGCAGTGCTAGGTGTTGCTTTGGTTTTTGCTAGAATAGGATCCCATGCCGGTGGAACTTTCCAACCATCTTCTCTATGGAAAAATTCCACCGTTGATAAACAAATATGTCAATGTCTTATTAGTTTTGGGCTGAGGGTCTTACTTTGTCACTTCATGTAACTCCTTTATGTATAATCACGTAACACAACGTTTTCTATAGCGGTATATCTTGGTGTCCATGAAAAGTGACACCAATATTATTTTATTTTATTCTTATTTTATTTGTATTACGAAATCCACAGCTCTTAATATGATAACATAAAATACAGACATCTAAGACTTACAAACAATTACGGATTTACATTTTATCAGGTAACATGTGTTTGTATGTGTGCGTGTTGGATATTACTTTCACCGATTATCCTAAGTACCTCTTTTCGGAAGCCACTTTTTGTAGTGTGAATTAAATCTGTCGAGTGGAATTTTTGTTTGTAGCATCAGTGTAGGCTCGGAACGAGTGAGTTTTGTGCTTAATTTGTGAGTGTTTTAGTAACTGCAAATAACCTTTAAATAAATAAAACATGTACGGCAATCATTTGCTGGTCCAAAATAATTATTTGCATAAATCAGGATGAATGTCCTATAAAAGATCTAATTCTTCTCTCTTTTTACGCTGCCAATAACCCTAAAGATTTGGACAAATTTAAGTAAAGTGAACCTACTACATGCACTTTCCACTGTGTTCAGTTTTACTGGGACGATTGTTTTCCGAAGCGTTTAGGAGACGCTCCAGTGGGCATATTGTTCCAACGTCTAACGTTTTCGATTTCTATGCTGAACTGAAGTCCTATTCTATATAGACTAGCGGTTTCCATTCGATTGTCCTCCTTTTTACCCCCCTAGAGGATGCATTAAAAAAAACTATTCGATTTTATCGGCTTAGCTTCAAAACTGACGGATTTAAAAAAAATCTTAACTTCCTTTTTACCTCTTTAAAGGGCGAACTTCTTAGAATTATTGGTTCTCGTTTAAAATGAGAAGCATCGTGCAGAGTTTCAAGTTTCCTATCTCAGTAGTTTGAACTGTGCATTGATATGTCAGTGATAAAGTCAGATTTCCTTATTTTCTAGTCCTATTTTCTTCGACTCTCGCCATCGCTGACACTCATGCCAGCATGACAATGCGAATGAGCGAGATAGCTAGAGCCAAAAATAGGGACAACGTCGTACAGAGTAGGGCTTTTGGTACAGTCAATATCATCCAGAGGTATACACTACCATCATAGTGAGAACTCTGACTTACAGGTACGATGGTCCAATAATAGTCCCGCTTAAAATGGAAATGGTCACTTAACTGTGTTATTGTTTGTACGTGCGTGCAGCCGCAGATGATTGAGAAATTCGATTTGCTTACAATGTACTAACTGTCCTATCGACTAACTGTGTAAAAGTCATTTTTCGATTTTTTTGTTATCCCAAAAAATGAATAAATGAAAAGCCCTTATTTCAATCCTACCTAAGCTTATCTGAGTGCGAAAGTTGCGTCACGCCTTATTAAGCATGCCTACTATCTGAGTAGTGGCTATAGTACATTAAGTTGTTAATAAATTCACATAACATGGCAACTCTAGGTTATCGGATGGACACACGTAACTAAATAATTCATTCGTTTTGACCAACCTAAAATACTTGCAAAAGAACGGCGTTTTATTCCTCGAAGCAAAAACCAAAGCAAAACCTAGCACAGCAAGATCTCAAGACACGGTTAGCTCTTTCTGCGTAAATAGGAACAAAATTATTTAAAACTTTGTAATGACAAATAATACCTTAGTCTCCCTGTGACCACGATCGCTGTAAAGTGTTCGAAACGTCAGGTTTAAAATAAAATGTAAATAAATCGCGAAGTAATCCGTAAAATTGTGTTTTAATGAGCGTAACTAAATAAGTTTTATAAACATCCACGACTCTACGACTAAACATTTGCCCCTAACGGGATTCGAACCCTCAGCCGCTGGTTTAGTAGTTCGAAGAGCAACACTAAACCAAGTCATTTGTCAAATGATAGTATCGTAGTACAGAGTAAGGTAAACTATTACTAAAAAGCCCATCATCGCGACCCTCCTCAATCCGGAATACCTTACGAAAGGCGCAATCATCCACCAATGTTTAATATTCAAAATAGACCGAGTCCCGAATATGCCTTCGCGGCCTTATCCGGCACAATCGGATCTAACTGTATTACACGGCTCCGATATTTTCCCCTGGATTTATTGCCCCAAACCGGGGATTTACAGCTTTGACCGAAATGCTTACCCACAGCATTTTGTTAGCTTTTTATTGGCAATTCGTTACCTTGTGTATCTTTTGGGGACCAGTGATTGCGCCGCAAATCGTGCTCGGGGTCTGCCGTATGGAGAAGTTATAGACATTCGAATGATGTGAGGGTATTGCATGAGCTCTTGAGGGTTGGTCCGATGTGATTGATGTGAATATCTTTAAGGATGTAGCAGTCTAGATCTTCATAGATGATAATCATTAGTTATCGCTAAATGTGTTGCCTAGGCATTAATCCTTAAATCGTCAAATCTATTGCTAAAACTCAAGAGAAATTTGACCACTTCGGCTAAATATTTTTTTGAATATGTTGAAGTCCGGTTAAGGCTTTTGTGGAGACAAAAATAGAAAAAGTCGAGTAAAATCTGAAAATCTGCTCTAAGGCGGTAAGGTCTCCGAGTCAAGTAACATGAAGTAGATCCTTCTTCTTCATACTGGCGTTGATATCTCTTGATATTATTACGCCTACGTAGTTGTCGTGCATTCATGACTTGGTTACAAATGACTGCCTCGTTGGTCTAGTGGTCAGCACGCTGGGTACTATCCACGAGGGTTCGAATCCCGGGTCGGGCTGAAAGTGTTTGGGTTTTTCTGACTTGAAATTACTCAGACACAGCTCCGGAGTCAGGAAGTTGGTGGTGTTTTAACACCCCCGTGCCTCGGTAAGCACGTAAAACCGTTGGTCCTGCGCCTGATCTCTCTACGGTCATGTCGGACTGCCGTCTCACCGAATTATGAGAGTGAAGGAACAGAGAGTGCACCTGTGTATTGCGCACACACTTGTGCACTATAATATGTCCCGCGCAGTAGGCTAATCTCTGTTGAGATAGGCCGCCGTGGTCGAAAATCGGCTAGGAGGACATTATTACAAATGTTCGTGCTCATCACACACACATTTGTTTCTTCTTGGGGGATTTCAAAATGATGATCGGCAGATGATTTTAATGAAGCTTGATCAAGTGTATGCCCTTATTTTTGCCCAAAGCTACCAGTGTATTATAATATCTGTGCCAAAGCTATAACCCGAAGATATTAGTGTGATACCTGTATCGAGTTTTGCTGTACCTTCGTTCGCTGTCATTATAACTTCGGTCATCATCGGATTTAGGCTATAAAATCTCCACTAACAAAGGCGTCGGATCGCCATCGGCTTGCAACTATGCAATATCCATATTCACACGTTATGAGGGTTGGCAGGCCCCCAACACGGTGTAGATGGGCTATTATTTTGCGAGTTTACAACCAAATGAAACCTAATACACGTCACCCTTGTTATATTTCATCATAAAGGAAAGTGCACCTATTTGCCTATGCTAGATTAAGATAGCTTGACAGGTTCTAATAATGATATAAAAATAATAATGTCCGCCTAACCGAAATTCACCCCCTCTGTTACCCTGCCCTGCTACAGCGGTCAATCTTAGCCAACTGCGGGAGATATTATAGTGCACAAGTGTGTTTACAATACACAAGTGCACTCTCTTCCCTTACTCTTATAGTTCGATGCGACGGCTGTCCGACGCGAAAGATTCTACGATGTTCATAAAAGTACTTAGTTATGTTTTATTTTATCTCTCAAACAAACATTTTTGTGCAGTTTGCAGCACATCCATTCCATCTATTCGAACTACGAAACAGCTTTTATTGCGTAGGGCAAAGAGGCGGTCTCAATATCAAAGGGGGGAGTAAGACGTGCAAAAGTGTGTATTGGCCAGCACATCAGACTTTACATTTTTATTGAATTCCCGTTTCTATTACAATGGCATAAGATACCGCAGTGTTTGCTGTTATAGCATAGACGCTTTAAAAGATCACAAGAACAGTGGTATTTATTACCGTATTTTTGCTAGCAGCAAATATTTCAATTCACTAAAACAATTTTAATGTTTAATTGATCACAAGGTCCGTGTAAACATAGCTCTCTAAACAATTTTACACGTAGAATTAGAATACGAATAAATTAAAAGTATTTCTTATATTTTTGGATTCAAAAGTACAGTCACGAGCGTCAATATGTATACATCTGCATTCGATTTGAGACCTTATTGCAATGGCATAAAATTTTATTTGTATACATTTCATTGCTATTTAGGCAGGTAGGTATTTACTTTCTAGGACGAGGGCATCAAGGTCTTGAACCGGTCGGTGACTCGTATTAATAAACTTATACATAGTAATACAAGTTACTTAAATTGGCATACGAAAGCATGTCTTATTAGTCATTGACAGTCAACACAACTTGTTAGGATTTCAATGCCACAAACGAACTTGCATATCATTATTAGGCTTACCATCTTGCCAGTAATAATCCATTATTGATACTAAGTATACCTCTTGTCGAAAGATCTAGTACTGCACGGGTAAAAGACCTTTTTGCCCCAAAATAGAATACCAGAATACCTAATGTGAGTAGTACAAACAAATATTACTCGTAAATAGATATCCAAATTTATTAGTTAGTACTAACCAATCTGTGTCCTTTTAAAAGCAACTGCTCTAAAATATATGTTAATCAGTGCCATTCTAATTTAATCACCACTCAAAGACAGTCACTGTATTCGAATGTCGTGTTTTCCTGATTGAATTATCGATTCTAGGTCACATATCAATTTACACTACATTTATGTTAATCATTTCATACGTTACATACCATTGAATCTAGTATTTGCCTGTGTGTATTTTATGTACCTATATTTGATTTTGAATATCGTATAAAATGTACAAAAACTTTATATTAATTTATTTATCAAGAACATTATCGAACCATGGATCAGAATTTACAAAGATTATTTTATATACAAGTAAAAGTGATCTATATGAGTCTATGAGTTCTCCGAGGGCCGGTTTTAGGTGGTCACACGTTCTTAATTCCCAACCCATTTAATAAAGAGCTTCGAAATCAATTTTAAATGATTCTCTGTTTATTCATCTACACGAACATAGTTTTAAACATAAAATAGGGCTTACATTTATTTTTTAAATAATACTTAACTGCCAAAAACGGGAGCAAAACCGGTGTTCTCCGCGCGTCCGCACGGCCTCGCGCTCAGTTCAACCACTAATATCTTTATTGTTTGTTGTACACATACTATATGTCAAAAAATTTGTTAATAAGTCAAGATTAATTAATTATAAAAACAATAATGATATCGTTTAAACAGAAAGAGTTAAAAAATATTTTGTCTCGGTCACACGATTGTGGTAGATTCGTGAACGCGACATTGTATAAAGCCTCATAGCATCAAAAAGCCTCATTTTTCTGACAAGCTACGGACACTTTAGTTCCATTACAGCATCATTGGAGGAGAAATGCCAAAGCCATTAGGGCTTTGATACAGAAAATACAGTCACATAAATTCATCAACTTTTTTCTGGCAACCTTTTGAAGAAACCCTTCATGGTAAAATTTTAAAGATAATAGAATGATTTAGATGTAAGTGTTGAATATTCAGTATAAAACTCCTTTTCAATTTCTTCGTTCGCTATTTAGTTTTTATATTTATCAAGAAACAACTTTTTTTTTTCACCTGTTTTCATTTTTTAATAAAAGTTGAAATTTTAAGCCATAATTCATGTAACGTAATCAGTTAACTAAATATGTACACTTAAAAAAAACTTAAAAATCTACTTATTCAAAATATAACCGTGTCCATGAGGCAAGGAAGCGAGAATGCTGGCTGCGTTTCCGCGTTGGATAGCCATACTTAGCCTCTGAGCGAGAAACGAGCCAGCTTTTTTGTTTTCCAGAATTGTATTTAATTTAGGGGCTATTTTCCTAAAAAGTAATTTGGCGTTAGGTCCCCACGGTCCAAAAGTTTCAACGCCAAACGGTGCAAACACATAATCACCTGCAAGAGACTCGTATTTGCGCCGCTTGGCGTTTTCTGCCGACTCAGCGGCAGACCCAGCTTTAAAAGCTGATTCCCTGAGATGAGAAGGGGCCAAAGTATCAACACAAGTTGCGTCCCATACCAAGGCCCGTCCCCGCTCCCAGGGAATGAGCGTGAGGCCATCAGGTCTCCTGCCATCATCACGGACCAACCCACGAGGTTCTAATGTGGAAGGAACGTTAATGCTGGCAAGAGCTCTTCTGATGGCGTCATTAAGTGCTGCGTGGCGGGCGAGACGCCCCGCACTTTGCTGGCAACAAAGACTATGAAGACCTAATTTGTCGACCTCCTTGCCACAGGGACACGTAAATGGTTCACAAACCGGGGCCCCGATTCGCAAACCCACACACACCCGGAATGTCTCGCTGTCAAAAAGTAAACCTATATTTTTAGATGGGAGGGCGTGAAGCCAGGGGCCTGATTCCTTACAGGAAACTGCCAAGAGCCTTGCACGATGACAATCACTGACTGAATTTTGAAGCAGGGTATTGAAAGTCTCTCTTGCTAGAGGGACATCCCAGAGTTTTTGGTTGTGTGTTTCCTTTGGGATGTCTTCACTAGTACAGAGACTTTGCCAACATTCCTCCGCCTCTCTCAACTCAGTGAAACAACTTGTAAATTTTAGAAAACGTGAAATTTTCGTAACTTTCGTGACATGGTTTTCGAGGACATTTGACCACGAAGGTTATCTTTCACTCCACGTGAGGTTACGAAGGTCTCTTTATGCAATCTTAATTTACTTCTCTATCGGTCTGTAGATGTTTCTAAATAACCGTGTTATCGTTTTTCCCAAAGGTATTTTCATGTATTTATCTATTTTAGTCAAATATGGTTGATATGCCTATTTGATTGAACCCTGATGTTCTACTAACTAAATAAATGGTTGGCTTATTAATTTATCGACGATAATAAGGAAAGTTCTCCATAGAACTCATATACGAATAACTTGATAAAACACTGGCCTTTATTGAATAAGTGCACATATGGAATAAAAAGGATTTGGCATAACCAATACATCACACACCTTTGATTAATAGCATCACACACACAGTTGGGGCAAACAATCTGGAGGGTCTTGGCACTATGCTAGTCTCCCAACAAGTGAGCCTTAAAATTAACTTTGGCCAGACGAATTTAAGTCGAGTTCCCGTGTTAAAGTGGTACTCTCTCCTGTATCTATTAGAAACGAAAACTGTGATCTACTGTTTTAGACGACAGGAGTACGTTTACCTGGGACAAGTGATTTAATAAGGTACTCGTAGGTTCACCTTGGCTAGACAGAGTCCAAAAAACTACGCGAGGGCATCATTTTGACCCAAATACTTCAGTGCTTAAAAATGAACGTCTAGAACTAATCCAAAATATGGTCTTTTTCTATGGGCGTAATAAAAAAGTTTAAGGACACACAACGAGCTATATAGGATTCTACTTGGTCAAGAGCGTAGCGTAGGGCGTCCACCAGCAAGATTGACGGACGACCCTGCAAAGGTCGCATGATCGCACTGGATGCAGGTCGCATGTAACCAGTCTTGTACTGGACTAGAGAAACTATACTTTCTATCTACTAATTGTTATTAAAATATTACACATTTTATGCCGTTACTGTCCGATAGCTGGGCATTGGCCTCCCCTAAGTGTGTTTATTTATTGTTGTTTTTAGAAAAATCCGCAGCAAAATGAAACATCTACACAATGAATTGTTTTGAATTAATGTAAAGACCATAATGACTAGTCAGTGGTCAGCGCATAAGTTAAAACAAGAATCGCTATCTCAGTGAAATACAATGGCTTTTTGTATCTCATGTTAAATTAAGAGGAAACATCTTATAGCCAATAAGATAATACAATAATAATTAAGATGGAGGTGCTGCGGTGAGCAACAAAAGTGATCTGACTCGTTAAATGACGTTACGAGTGAACCAGACTTTTTCAAATTGGCTCCTGTTACGAAAAAGATGGTTCAAAGCTAACTGAGATAAATTGGGCATTTGTAACGAAGAAATGAAAAATACGCTAAATAAAAATGAGTTAGTAAAAATAAAGACTTTTGTAGACAATAAAGAAGGCTGCTGGCTACATGGTGAACAATCATTGACAAAGTTATGTAACGAGAACAGCCGACCAAATGAACAAAAGACAAAATGATCTGGCCCACAGTTAATAACAGCTAGCAGATATTATATTATCAGGCATTTGCCTGCTGATACATGAAATTTATTTTATGTTTTAAGTTGTTTTATGTATTAACTTTAGCGATATTTATCTGCTAACAAAACATTTATTTTATACTTCATCGTCAAATCGAAACCTTTTACTATATTAAAGGTTTAGATATTTATTTATTAATGCTTTTACGCTTTTAACTTCAAAAAAACTATATTCTTTTTTAAAAACAGGTATAATATTAGTTATTTAGGTTTAATTTGAAATATTTTTATGTAATAAAATAGGACTTCGCTTTGAAAAATACGTTTCGTAACTTTCGTGGAATCAGAAATAACTTTCGTGGGTACCGAAATTTCAAAATTAAATATCGGAGGGAATAACAAACCGATTTGTTTGATTCCAACAGGATTCATTATAATTTTAGGCCTTCTTTAGTGTAGTCTTTTTTTCTTGTCATAAAAACTTTAACTAAAAAATAGCCACGAAGGTGACGCGGAGAATGCTTTCCGGAGAATCACTCATATAATTACACTATTAATTAAAGTAACATATTAAGTAGGGTAGTCGTAGGGTCTGAAGAATACACTTTTGTTTCTACTTTTAACTATTCAAGTTCTTTAACTTAAGATACTACGGGTAGTTATCAAAAAAGTGGCACCGCTTGAATTAATTTCTCAGTTTAAAAAATGTGTCGAATATCTAGTTTTATGAATGTGAAACGATTGATTGTATATTCCTTGTGCGTAATTAAATGGAGGGAACGTAATTTAGACATAAATATGGAAAATATGGGCTTTTAAAATCTCTGTCTCACAGGTTAAAGAGCTTTAGTACAGGTTAATGAGAAATGGTTCCAGGTTAAAGAAAATTGAACAAGTTAGTGAAAAAAAACCATTGGATCATGAATAATTATCTTTTTTATCATCAATCTGACATCAAGTTCTGATCTGTTCATATAAAATAAACTTCTAAGCTTAACCTTACGTACTATAAATCTTTCTATAATAGGTTGGGGAATATTTTTTTCGCATTTTTTAAGAAAATTCAAAACATTTTTTATATTGTTTATTTACATTTAAACTAAAGTATGTAGGTAAAATTTCTGATCATGCCCTGAGAAGCCCCAAAATTACTGATCAGGAACATAATCAAAAAAATTTGGGGCTTCTGATCAAAATACCGCGACAAGTGGTTTAGGCAGTCCTCTCGTGATGTTAACCTGACACTGCCTAGAGAATTCAAAAGAGAACAAAACAGGTGGATATCTGAAGGTGCAAGGTCAGGACTATACGGCAGATGCATTCACACCTCCCAGCCAAACTATCTTAATTTTTGTTGAGTGACTGAAAGATGTGTGAGTAAACCACACCCCTTCTGTTGGCTAATTCCGGCCGCTTTCTCTCAACTTCTTGCTTTAATCTCATCAGTTGTTCGCAGCAGAGTTCAGAATCAATGGTCCTGCCTGGTGGTAGCTTAGCGCTTCTTCAAAAGGGGTTCGGTTTCATTACGTTGTAATAAAGTTACAAATGAGTACACGGTTCATTAGGTTTCTTTCAGTAAGCTCGTGGGGTACCCATATATCAAGCTTTTCATTTTATACGATTTAACACTCCTGTATGAACGTAATACATCTTCAGCAACAGAAATATCATCACTAGTACTAGCCCTTGCAACAGGAGGAGGAACGTTGGAGACGATTGAATTTTCAGATTGGTTACTGTCTTGAAAATCTTTCTCTTGCACCGGTTGCATATTTTTTTTCCATACCCATCATTCAACTTCATAACCTTAGAATAATAACACCGATTGTAATTTGTTTCGTAAAGACGCAATTTCCTTGTCTTCTTTATACCGCAACCTCCTAACAAAACGTTGAGCGTTAGGTGATACGATATCAGAACTTGCTGAAGACACTTGAGAGGTTGCAGGACTGACTTCTCGTGACCTAAAGTTAGATCTGGTGATACATTCAAAACTACCATGTCCAGAGCTTGAGGGTTTATCTCGATTGCCGTGGTATTCATTCGTAGTTTCAATGTTGATATTCTCGATGTCACTAGATAGTGGACTCTTGCATTCGATAAAGCGTTGTATTCTAACCTTTTCTTCTTTTTTTCAATGATAAGACTTATTCGCTGCTTCTCTTCACTTCTTTCTTAACATTTTCTGATCTCTGGGTGTTAAGTTATTTACAGATATTACTTTTATTCATCTTTTCGTTTACGATACTTTGCTTTATTTTTTTCCTTATATTTTGCATCAAGTATGGGATTATTTATTATCTTTTCATCTCTTTTTCTATCCAATTCTCTTTTTCGCGCCAAAACTTCTTTCTTTTTCCTATTTTTTGCATTATACCTTTAAAAACGGATAAATATGTTAACAAAATTTCAAGCTTATGAAATCGCCTTATTAAAAATGTCAATTTATCTTATTTATCATTATAAATACGTTACAAGCAATAAGTTTATATTATTTGTACGAAACATAATTTAACTTCAATAAAAATGTATTTCACTGCATTTTTTTAAACAAAATCTCTTTAACCTGACATCAATCTCATTAACCTGTGCTTTCAAACCTGGTTAAAGAGTGTCAGGTTAATAAGAAGTTGATGCTTATAGTGTGATAGTAACAAAATGGCTACGTGTATGGGTGTTTTACTTGTAGAAATTTAAAAAAGTACTGTTGTTACATATTTTAACATTATAATTTGTTAAACATTTTGTCTATAAATCATAATAAAACGGTCAGATTAAAGATAACATACCCGTTACAAACTCCGATTCTCGTGGTTTGACGTAATTGGTACAGTCACCATCAGATATACTATAGGAGCATGCCATCTATTTAAAAAATACTACACAACTTAAACAACCAAAAACATCTACACAACAATAGTATTCAAATTATTGTAAGCATCCTACGCATCAATATCATCTAAACACTCTTCTTTCAAATATATCTACACAAACAAAACTTCTAAATTATCTTGTCAACTGAGGTAATCAAATGTAACTAAGCAACCATAGTGTTCAAAATATGATTTTTTATTTTATCTGCGGCAAAGTAAAAACTTTTAGGCGTCTAAGCACGGGGTGGAAACGGCCATAGAGATGACATAGAGTTAGTGGGCAGCGCATTATAATCTATGCAAAAATCAGGATCCACTATTTCGCACAGACTATGTAGCGATACGACATCTGGTGATAAAGTTCAGAACTAAAAAAGTATTTTCAATGAGGGTTACCACTTTAGGTATAATCTCCCTGAATATTAGGGTAATTATAACGGTGGAAGGGGAATTTAGTAGAGAAAATATTTAAGGAATAATATGAATTTTGTAAATAAAAATGTGAAACACAACAATTTTAAGATAATTATAGTAACTTTTGACATACTTAACTCAACTGTCGGTATCATCATTGAACTGCTTGCAAATGCTGGTGTATTACATCAAAAACAAGCTTTGACTATTTTATTTTATTATTTAATGACCCTTAATGCACTATTAAGAAGACAATACATACAATTTCATCATCTTTTAGATGACTTTGGTTACTCTGGAGCGGTATATTTTTGAATGCTTAGGGAAAAACATATTTAGTTGTTGGCAGCCCTATCTGACATTGAGTTTTCGAATTCGGCCGTTTATTTATTTGCATTTTCTATTAAGTTCTTGCAAATTGTTTTAATTGTTATTAACCAAATCTCTTTTGTTTGATCTTTTATCTTTCAGATATGCCGAGATTCTGCGTGATTCCGGAGTGCCCATCCAACAAGAGGAAGTCCATCAGGACGTTTCGGTTGCCTCGTACTGATCGATTGCGAGCAATTTGGATGGAATATCTTATTCCTATTGTTCCCGAACTAGCATCACTCACTAAAGATCAGCTTATTCACTGCAAGGTTAGTTCTAAAGTTTACATTTATCGATACACATGATATCTCTGAAATACCTAGAAATTGATACACCTGCCTCTAAAGCGAAGAAAGATCCTGTGTAGTATCATAACACACCTAGTAAATTATACTAAGAAAGCTTTTTTAATAATCCTGATGAACAGAAGATCATCTTGTTATTCTCTATTCACTATTTTACAGTCATAGCACTCACATCCTGTGTATGTTTATTTTACAGGTTTGCCAACTTCATTTTGAAGAAAAATATATACAGAACAACAGAAGGCTATTGATTTGTGGTCCAACATTGTTTACACCAGCAGAAATTCTTTCGAGGCAGCCAACCAAACCATTTTCTTCACTATGTGAGTAGTTCAAGAACTTTTTATATTCAGTGAAATAGTATGAAAAAGGTACCAATACAAATAATGTAAGCTAACTTATCTACACATACTAAAGAAGCTACAGAGGTGTAATGTGCTGCCATAAATTTATTCATCAAATTACTTTTCATATTGTGTGAAACATGCCATACTTGCCCGCTTGATCTGAAATAATCATAATAAAATAGAAAGTTCTAAAGATTGAACAAATAAAATGAATCTTTGCAGATGTGAGAAATGATCATTCATATGCATCACCTTGTTATACAAGAAATTCTGGCCCTGACGATATATATTTTTCTTAATTTTCATGAATAATTTAACTAGTCTTGGTCATTTTTGATTTTGTGGTGTTGAATTATCCAATGTCTTGCAGATGTGATCAGGAAGGTGATCACAATCACCCGTGACCACAACTATTGTTTGGGTAATAATTGTAGAATTTGGTTGTTCAATTCTAAACATGTAGTTGTATTTTATACAGGGTGGTTTTGTATGCTAGTTGTAGGAAGAAAATTTTCAAAAAAAAAAAGTAACGGATATTAAAGTATGTGTTTAGCTAATGCATGTTTGTTGTTGTATGGCATGTTTGTTTTATATTTTTTCAAACTTATGTTCGTTTTTATAATAATTTCTCTTCCATGCCAGTTAATCATAATCAGTGTGCAATATACATGTATCGAATATACATACATCGAAGTATTCTAAAATTACTAGTATGGTGTACTGTGTGATTTTGGCATTGTTATTAGCCTATAGTTTTAATTAAACCTTTATGTATTTTTTGTTGCAAATAGTTTTCTTTAATGTTGATACTGATTTAAGTTTATAACAGTCGAGCCGAATCCTAAAGTTACGTATGACAGCTCAACCACAGGTCGCTAAAACCTTGTTACGTCGCCATCTTTTCAAATCAAAATTCAGAAATACCAACTAATTACAAACAAAAGATATACATTATAACAACTCTAACCTACACAAATTGTTTCCTAATATTATTATCATTTTTAATGCTAGAAAATTGAAAATAAAAAATTGACAAACGTCATACGTAACTATAGGATTCGGCTCGACTGTAACTAAATTCTTGGCTTAGCTTGACACTATTTTTTGAAACAGTCTGTATAATTTATTTGGCTAAAATAGTTAATATTTTTAGTAAGTTAATAAATTGTACAATATTGAACAAATAGGTCTCTATCCACAATAATATTATAAATGCAAAGTGTGTCTGTCTGTCTCTTAATCTTAGATCTATGTACTGTCGAGGTCTCTCGCACCTTAAAAGAGCAAAAATGTTTTTCACCTAGCGTCGTCTTTTATTTAAAAATACGCCCGTTGTTGTGTTAGTATTGTATGCTTTAAAGTGGTTAGTAGGTAGACAAGAGTGCGAGAGAACTCTACCGAAGTTTAGTCGTTGTATGGTTTGTTTTTATAATACTTCAGATGCAGTTATCAGTTGAATCCAATCGAGATAGCAATTGATTGTTTGTAAACAACGTTGCGAGGGATAAATAAAACTACATTGTACATTTTTTCTCACAATTAAACGGTAAGCTATAAAATTAAAACTTTGGAACTTATGATGAAATCTGTAACGGTTTGTGTTAGGTGTGAGTGTACAGTAATTATGTCAGTCGTCACTCTACTAAATGTAGTTTTAGTCTTATTTAATGTAGGTTAGTTATTATAGTTCTCCAATTGCACTCTACGTATACATAATTATTGTAAACTTTGAATATTTATGATACGTCTTAGCAATTCCGTTCTGCATTATATTTTTATTGTATCTTTTAACAATACAAGTTTTTCCAGTGTTTCTAACTGTTTTATTTTCAGGATTTGTCACACTAGATGCGTTCTGCGGTCAGGTCAATGTTGCTCATTCTTAGTGTGGGCTGAAATTACTTTGACCTGATCGCAGAACGCATCCAGTGTGACAAACCCTTTTCCTGAGCCAAAAATAATATAACTGTATAGTAAGTACCGTTATTAAATACCTATTCAATAACGATAACGTTAATTTAGTGAGCAAAGATATCATCTGTGCCAGAGAAGCCATGATAAAAAAAAACAGCTGTCATCGGTCATGCGCTAGCTGTCAAAATTTTCCACTAACTCAGGCGCCCAAAAAGGGCCGTTTCCTATCTGTCTTTAGACATACTCTTACTAATCTGTGCGTCTAAGTCAAATCAAATAACAAAGTTGACTATGTATAGTTCATAGTAGGTTGTTTCATTTAAACTTAAAATAATACCAAACTCGTAACAAAAAATAGACATAGGTAGGTAAGCAGGTGGGTATACAGGGTGACTGGTACTGAGTCGTGGCGAATTTGCACATATAGTAGGTCATTTTTAGTTGTAATTGAACCTACATTTGGCATCTAGCATGCCTTGCCTCCCGCACCTTTGGCGACCGCAGGAGGGTCGCGCATGAACTTTTCGGTCTATAACCACTTACCTAATTTCTTTTATAATACCTTTTTCTTTTAATTTTAAATATACTTCGCGAAATTCGCTTCAACCTTTCGTTGGCACATTCACTATTTTCTACCAGAATTACTTTGGTTGACAATGAAAATCCTACCGATATCTAGCTATTTAAACTATTTTTTGGATATTTTTAGGATCGGAGAGGTGACGAATTAGAGATTGAACTTTGAGTAGCATACATTATTGAAACACCGCATCTTTTTATTTATTTTAGGTTGAATTTCATCGCAAAGCCTTATTTTGTAGTAGATTTTTTTTCAAGCGTACCTATATTTTATTTTTACCATAGTTTGAGGGTAGTTCCGATGTATTCAGATTCCAAATGCTTATGACTTCCAACAAATGACATAAAATAAAATTTTGATACGAAATTTATGACGAATTTAAAAAAAATCTCATCTTAAAGAACGCGTGCACAAAGGATTCCGTACCAATATCTATACAACATTCGATTCTATTTATGACTATTTTTTTAGTTTTTAAAAACGGAAATAAATCACATTTGGGCTCCCTTACAAATGTGACTTTTTGCCGTTCGCCTTATTTTTTAAATATTTAAATTTAATTATTTATTTTAAAGTGAATCTACAACTTAATATTCTAGGAATATTTCAATCGTCTGCCTGTTGCCATACTTAAAATCGAGCAACAACGACAAATAAATCACTTTTTTTATATGGAAGCCCTACTTAAATATTTATTTTATTGAATTTTAAGTATTTGTTGTTATTGCGGCAACAGAAATACTTACATCATCTGTGAAAATTTTAAGTGTCTTAGCTATCACGGTTCATGAGATATAGCCTGGTGGTGACTGACAGACGGACACTGTGTCGTAGTAATAGGGTCCCGTTACCCTTTGGGTACGGAACCCTAAAAATAGTCATATCTCTCAAACTATAAAACTTTAGCTAGAGAAAGTTAGGTTAAATTATGGGCAAATGATCTCCTATATATGCGAATTTGCTAAAGGGGGTAAGTATCAGTCACTCTGTATTTAATGGTGAATTAAAAGTAGCGTTTCTAATTTGTAGTAGTATTACATGAACAGTGGGGAATCGTTTGACGACGGGTTTAAAGTAATATCAGAAACTCCTTGCACAGCAAGGAATTTAATATGCAACCCACCTATAGGCGAGCAATCGTAGAGCAAAAACTGATCCCTGGCGGATGTTTGTTGCTATGACTACGGTGCATCGTAATTCGTAACTAGGCAACTGATTATTTACGTCAAAGAAGACATGTTTTTACGTCGCAGTCTGTAGCTAACTGTAAGACTGGATGTCATGCTAATTATAAAAAGCATATTTTGAAAATATTATAGCGGTCGTTAAACTAAGAGTGCGCGGTGACGTTTCGATGTGAAAACAAAAAAATCGGTTACTAAATAGGTAATGCTCCTAATTAAAACTTCCTTAACCTCTACTTAAGGAAAGTTTAATTTTAAGAGACACAAGTAAATTCCGGGCGGCCACATCGCCATAAGACAAACAAGTTCGTGTAAACGCACCCTTGCGGAACTGTGAACAAAATCTTCAATGTTCTTAAAATTTTGCCAACTGACATTATCCCATGGGACACTGACACATCAACACGTGACACTGAAATTTTCAACCTTACTGCATTGTATTGTAATATATTTTACAACATTTTGACAAAGTGGGTCGGATCGGCAAAGTTCGCAAGACCGATAACTTCCGAAATGAGTGTTACTTCAAAATCACTAATGTTTTTTACTGCTTTAAGCGTAAAAGATCTTTCAGCAAACGAAATAACTTGTATTATGATAAACTTAGCACATTCGTATTTTTTGCTTTAATTACGTATTTTATACAAATCAATTATGAGCCTTAACACATGAGCATAGGATTTATTCTACTTGTTTGATAATTCATTTCATTACGAACACCTAGATTGCTTAGATACCATTGACAGTCTGTTTGTTTATATACCTATGACTTTCAGTTTGCTACGAAATATTTGACAACTTGTGTGCTCACTTTTATTTGAAACACTGGATGCTCTCATCAATCTGAAAACTTTTGTTGTAGAGATGATTATGGTCACTTTGAATGTGTAGCACTATGTGAACAGCAGAGTTGCTTATCCACTTCTGATGCTGACTGTACAAAAACAACACTAGTTAGCACTCACCTTGTCTTCCCGGCGCATCGCCGGGACATTTTACGCAAGGGGTGGGGGTCGAGTATGTTATAGTGTGTGTTTGAGCCGCAAGAGTGTGTAGCGGCAGGTTAAAGATAAAATCAATCTGGACATAATTAAAACATCTATTGCTAGAACATTATGTTATTCATTCAAGTGACAATTATGTCAAGTTAATTTTGCTAGTATACTTATTTGTCTTATAATGGTTTTCAACGCATATTCAGATTACATAATATTTTACAGCACGTTAAAGTGTGACTAGTAGTGTTTGGACACGACAAGTTAATGAGAAATCGATGTTACAATGTTATTTTGTTGAAAATACATCGATCCGCTTTACTTAAAACTGCTCGGCCTTTGTGTAAAACGTCTCTCAACGCCTATATTTATTCTTAATAACATAAAAAGTTTATTTACAAATATGAATCTGTACTAAAACTCATTCGGCAGGTTACAGAGCCACTTTTTTGAGAACAACCCCTACCTACTTATCCATACATTTAAATAATTGTCAGAAATCCGATCCAAATCTCTCTGTCAGTGTACTTTACGATATCGAAGAAAAAATATAAATCCCTCTGCTAGGTACTTTGTTGAGGCAAAACCGTTTTTGTGACTGGATTGATGGATATTTTCTATGCCCCAAGGATTCAATACATGGAACGTTATTGGACTATACGATACTCAGTTACAATAAACTTTTGAAAACGTACCCGTTTACCATTTACTTGGAAAACTTGGCGTTTCGTTTACGTTGAAAGCTTTCGTCCGTAATGTATTAGGAGCAGGAAATAAAAATGTTACGAAATCGTCTGAAGGAAATCTTTTGATTTTGATCTTTCTATAGATTTTTCAGCGTTGCTTTTTAGTCATTTTACTGCGCAAACCTGATATTAGAGTTATAAGAAATATGTTTTAATTATTGCTACGTTGGGGTTACCTACGCCATTATATCGAATACCAAATGATCAAAAATCAAAATATCGAACACTATTCATCGAACGGTCAAAAAATAGAACGTTCAAAATGTCGAATTTTCAAATAATCGAAAGTTCAAAATATCGAATGATCAAAATTCACTGGCGTCTGATTTTAGTAGATTTGGAGTTTACAGTCTTTCACCGTAAGTAGGTTTAAAATAAGGTAAAAGCTACACTATTAGATAAGGTCGATAATTTATTTACTGCTATTCGATTCTAGTTGTTCAAAACATAAGACGTAATATATACGTATCTTCCTGTTGTTATAATTTATGCATCAAACGGAAATAGGTGCTATAATATATTACGTAACTAATATGTAATGTGATTGAAATAAATTCACGGATTTGACAATAACACATACGGGCAATTTCTCGCTTTGAAAATTATCGTCAACTTTGTACATAAAAGAAAAGAAACGACTAACTTCCCCGCAACAATGATGGATAAAGTATGTATAATGTAATTTATGATAACCGCCCACCGCTAGATCTTCCTGCGTGTATATTGTTCCCATGGAATGTATGAAACTCCACATATTATTCCGTCGGCCAAAAATATTTGCACGGAGCAACTTCGAATGTGAACGACCTCTTGATGGCCATAACATAACTTTTAGTTTGCAATACTTTACACTTTATTCGTGACGTGAGAGCTCCAATCAGGAACGGTTATCCTATATTATTTGGGTTATAGCATTTGGGTAATTTTTACTGATTCCAGATAAATTATTTATGCAAACTTATAAATAATGGGTGTGTGCGTTATATCATAGAGTAGCTGATGTACTGTATTTGTTGATAATTAATATTATTTGTATAATTTAAACAAAAATTGTTCGACCTTGTCCCAACGTACAACACAGTCGATATTTTTTGTGCGCAAAATTAACTTTTATTGATAATTATAATTAGTTACCTACATAACAAAAATAAGATTTTTTGTCTTCAACGTTCAAAAGCTCCGAAAATGGGTTATTAATATTTGTGAATCTAAATCCATACTAATATTATAAATGCGAAAGTGTGTCTGTCTGTCTGTTACCTCTTGACATAGGCTACATTTTGTCACGATATAAAACATTAAGGGGGTTAAATGGGGGATGAAAGTTTACATGGAAAATCCAAATCTTGCGGGCGAAGTCGCGGGGATACACTAGTATTTACATAAAGCAGAGTTTAACGTTCCTTGATTTAAAATTAAATATTACTTTCTTCAGTACCCACCACTGGTGCGCTTACGTTAAAAATGTATCTGTTTTATGTGCTGATATGTGACGGCAGTAAAAGTTGGGTAAAATAGAGTAATTGAGAAAAACTTGTTTAAAATAAATCCAGGATTTTACAACACATTTTAACTTTAAATTTTATGTGCGCTGTCACTGTGTCTGCCTTCAGTCTGTGATATAGGTATTTTGTAATGTGCATTTGGTGCATTTTGTAATGTGCATTTGGTGCAGTAAATTTGATGAAGATTAAAACGTATATCTGTGTAATCTAAGATTAAAGACGCGTTGTGTCTTTGTATAATATTGGTGTATCAGTATTATAAAAGAGACAAATTCTTATACCCGAGTAGAAGTAACCGAGCAAAGCTACATACATATCATATCATTAAAAGTTCTAACATATTACTTAATAAAATAGCTAATTCCGTCCGTCGCCGGTGCGTGCTGTGACAGCGATCTAGTTCTAAATTGCTAACCTAAAACGTTATACCTTAGACAAAAGTGTCTAACCAGAAATGATTGTCAACTTCCAGTTTGAATAAAAAAATAACAATGCTGCAGAAATAGTAATGCCACTTCACGAGGCTTGTCTTCCGTGGCCGCCCAAGAAATAATAAAGGAGAGCAAAAAGTGTTTAGTAGGCATATACAATTTTTTAAATAATATTATTTTATGATCTTTAAATTATGTAGTATCGATCTGAAAGGCGGCATTTACACGTACCTTTGTAGTTTTATAATGCTGTTTTATTGCTTTTCGTGTATGTATTATTAAAATGTTAATTATTTTAAAAAAGCATTCTTATAAATAAAGGTAACCACGCCCTTCAAATAGACTTTACGATTCATCAAAAATTAGACTTAGGGCCATCAAAAACCAATTATTTTTCTGGCGTGCTCCTGAAGGAATCATCACTCATTCTGTGTAATCTCGAATCCAATAATTCTGAGATGGTTTTAATTTAAAATGTAAATTGAGCGTTGAATAAGAGCAAGTAATAACCCTTAGAGACAGTTATTTTAGGAAAATAATTTCAACCAAAAATGATAGCTGGAATGGACCCAATCAGAATGCTTAATACGGACTTAATTTAAAATTACGTATTTCCTTTAACGTAAATAGCCTAGTTCAGGTATGAATTAATTAGAAATAACTAAACCAACAGAGCTATTTACCTGAAAATATTTAGGGGAATGGACCATTTCCGCTTTAGGCGCTTTTTTAAAGTCTCAAATCTATCTTCAGAATAAATATAAAACAATATAAAAATATAAATAGTTTCACCTGCCTCAGATACCTCGTTCAAAAGGACTTGCAGTCCAGCTTCTGAACTCGCAATTAGTACTGTGTCATCAGCGTATCTTATATTGTTAACCAGCTGTCCATTTAAGCGAATGCCCTCTCTTTTATCGCGTAATGCCTCTGTTAAGATGTCCTCCGAGTATAAATTGAAAAGAAGGGGAGAAAGTATGCATCCCTGTCAGTATGCATTTGTGATATAATCCTAAAAATATGTACATTCATTTTACATGATGTTCAGAAAATACAACACCAACAGGCAGACAAAACATCAATACTTTGCTTTGTGTAGCAGAAATCCAAATCAAAACACCGACCAAACGATCAAACTAACTAACAGCTGGATTTTAATTAAAACTAAACCCGCAGCTCAGGTGCATGGCCGCACATCAGACTACCCCACTTTGACATTGAGACCGCCTCTATTCTCTACGTAATAAAAGCTGTTTTCGTAGAACAAATGGGTAGCCTCAACCTGACATGCTGCCGACTGTACACTGGCGTGCACATCAGACTGTATAATTTTATTGCAAAAACGCCCTTATTTCAACAGCATAAGATACCGCATCTTTACCTTGATGTGTCCGTTTACTACCTCCTCCATCTAGGATCCTAGGTGGTCGGTAAAAACTTTATAGAGTATATAACTAACGACGCCGCGACGGTAGGTATAACTCGATGTTTTTTTTTTGTTAGGATCTTTTTAAGATTAGTTAATCTTGCTAATATAATTGTCACTAATCAATTGTGTTAGAGATTAGAATTCGAATTCGATCGAGGGGGGCCGACCCCAAGTAAAAGGTGAGCAGGCAAGAATATTTTTTTTTAGAAAAAAATTGACTAATCTTTTTTTGAAGTCATTTTAAACAAATCTGCTTATTTCACCTTAGGATGATTACGATTTATAAATTATTTTTGACCACTTTCAGGCAAGAGAATGAATACTAATCGCAATAGTAGCATGCGGAATGCTTTGGTACTCAGATAATAGACTCTTAAAATTTCATGTCAATTTCAAAGTTTTTTTTTTCTATTTATTAATTTAGGCACTTTTACATAGTATGTCAGTCCCATCGTAACCTAATCTTAATTATCCTAACATTCAGACAGAAACAAAACAAAAATTACCAACAATAACAAAACAATTTAAAAAAGACAAGTGACTGTCACTGTTGAATAACCGCAACCATATCGCAGACGAGTTTAGCGGCATCTGATGAAGGTTTGGTTAAAATGCTTTGAAAGACTCCTACATCAAAAGTCCTAAGATTAAGTCGACTCACCAATGACAGCCGCTCACTTTGGTTCTTTACACATTCCGTCAACAAGTGCTGTACATCATCTATTTTAATTTCAAAGTTGGCGAAAAGCTTTCACTTTTCAAACTACCTGGTTTCTTTACTTAGTAAATAGGCCTGCAATCCGAAATAAATTACGGTACTCACAAAGGAGTCAGTAACTTTTTGCTAGGACAAGTTTAGCGTTTGATCTCAAGATGGCTGACCTTGTTTGATAGTTTGCCGCCGCCGTCTCTCAGGCGTCATAGTCCAAGATCCCACTGTCCATTGTTCATAACTCAGTAAATCACTACTCATATTTTGTTGTTAAGGTGAATAAAAATAAATATTATTATTAAATACACACTTAATACCATTGTAGGGAAAATGACAAATATGATATTTTAGGGCTTTATGAAATAGTAGGCTTAATTACTTTTTGATAGGGTGGTAAAATTTCAAAGGGTGTATTTCTGATCCAAACCGATCAAGTTGCCATGGGCGGTCCCAAATTATGGCCTCCTGAAAATGTTATCTCCCCCTTTGATCTTGAATTTTCTTATTCACCGATTCAAAAATGCTTTTAACCCCGATGTCAGGAACAAAACTTTTTTATCGTTTACTCAGAACCTGTCAGTACCTAGTCAGGTTTGGTGGAATGAAGCCTAACCATAATCTAAGTCGAATTTTGTCAACGGCTTTTCCAGTAATAGTATAAAGTTACGGACACTGCGCTCTCGGACTATGTCTATTTGATTTGGAGAAGTGGGAGAATCGGTTTGAACTAAAGACGAAACGACTTACGTTTGTCGAGAAAGACTAAAGTTTGATAAATTATGTGACTCTAGAGAAGGCTTACTTTTGAACTTGAGTCAGTCAGTAGAGTCTGGCAATAGACATGTAAATAAAACATTTCAACACAAACTCTCCAATTCGTCATCTTTTATTCAGATTTATTTCTAAGTAAGTTGTTTACATTTCAATCACAAATTGAAATCACCGTAGATTCCTGATTTTTACATATGATTTAAAGTAGAAGTAGATTTTCAGCTTATGGTATTTTAATTCAATTTTCAGACAAATTTTTAATGCTACTTAAGTAGCATCTCCAGATCTTCGGTCTTGTTGAACTGAAATTTCAAGTTGGATGTTTTCAGTCAGTCCCTCAAATGCCGTACTTATAAGTAAGAGGTTGTCCATATTTTGAGCTGTAGGCGTCTTTCTTGTTCTCACTTGTTGCGGGTAAGCAGGACGGTAGTAGTCGAAGATGCGGACGTTGTAATAAAGAGTAGGTCCTCGGATCGGTTTGAATGAGCTGGCCCATCTGTCAAAGTCCGTCCGGCCATCCGTCGGCTCCAATGCCTCCTCGAGCCGCTTTCAAGAGGATTGCTTATTTATAACTAACATAGACACAGTAGATCTTGCAGACCGACATGTTTGACCCCCGGCCTTACTGCCAAACTCGATTGCTTTCAAAAATGGCTTCCAAACTGATAAAAGAGAAGGGAGAAAAGAGCATACTGCTAAGGTGGTTCCATTGTAAAGTCAGGATCTGATGATGGGATCCTGGAGAAATCGAGAGTATACCGTTTTGCAGCATCTTTGGGTATTCAAGCGTTTAGATCTGGGAGTCATGTTTATGGTGCTGAGCTGATGATGGAAGTCGTATAGAACTCCTCATCAAATAGGAGTTCGCAAATTGCGATTGCGGATTGTGTTAGGAAATAAGGGCAATAATTTGTGTGTGTGTATTTGTGTTGTATCACTAAAAAATTGAATCGTCAAGTGAAAGAAACGTAAAAAGAAGTCGGTGCTAGTGCTCATTAGGTAAGTACCTACGTGTGATCCATGTACGAGTACGTCTACGCTGGCAAAAAAAAATCTGTATTTTTAAGGCTGTTTTTCTTATAATTCGTAACCGTAAGCTAGACGACTCGTTCTTCGGAAATAAACCCGGCATCATTTTATTTCTAATTATGTTAGTACCTTCTTTTAAAACATAAGTATATCAGCTTCTTCTTCTTCTTGTCGTGTCGACACTGGCGTTATATTTTTGAGGACCAATACTCGGCGACTAACAAAGCATTATCAGTAGCGTTGTACAGGTCTATCATCTATAATATGTTAGTCAGACCATCAGCCTCACACAACTGGTCAAGTCAGTATGACCAGTTCTAACAGAAGACACCTGAGTATTTCTATTTTTACCCCATTAAAATCTTGTTTCCCCAGGTTTTAAAATAGTACCGCGACTTTTTGTGCAATAAGTTGAAAATGTCGCCTGGCTACATTCCGTTACATGCAATCCCTATTTGTCTTTTTAGGAGCTCCATGTTTCGGTATTACATCGTTTTTGTAACCACGCCCTTACCAAGGAATGCTGTAAAATGTTTTCACACGTACGTTATAGTACAGCAGTTTAGCTAGTGTTTCCGAAACTGATGAACAGATGATGACCTCCATGGTCGAAATGAAATGAAATGAAATTTATTTGCGTAAGAAAAAGGTTACATTTTAGATGGAATTACAGGTTCAGTTAAGTTCATCCTTTTCACACTATATATAAATAGCATGCAAATAGTTTATGGTAGGTATTAAGTTACGGAATTCGGACGCATAAGATCTAAAATAGCAAAATAAAGTTCTTCGGTAGAATAGTGTACCTACGAGGGTCAAACTGAAAGTTCTTAGAACTGGCCACTTATAAACAATATAATAAAAAAAATATTCTAAAATTTGAAAATATAACTCTTTGCCAATATTACTGAGTATATATTTCATTCATTTGTCATTTGTTTTACGACTTGGCGGCAAATTGAAAATTGTCTGTGTCACGTCAAAATGAATTTAACACGAGAAAATTTTCGTGCAATGATTTTTTATGACTTTCGATGTCATTTAAGTCAACAAGAAAGTTATGATAGACTACGATTGGCCTTTCACGATGAAGCCCCATCTCGTGCGACTGTTTACAACTGGTTTAATGAGTTTAAACGTGGTCGCACTAATCTCACTGATGATGTACGTGAGGGACGGCCTTCTACGGCGACGACTGAAAATAACATCTGTGTTGTGCGGCGTATGATAGAGACTGACAAAAGAGTGACCTATCAGCAGATTCGGACAAGCTTAGGCATCGGTATGAGTCAAGTGCACAAAATCCTCCACGAACATTTAGCGGTCAGGAAGCTTTGCGCCCGGTGGATACCTCATAATTTGACTAAGGCTCAAAAACTCCATCGTGTGGATTGGTGCCGTAAAATGATTGAAAGATTTAACGGAGGTGACTCAAATGCTGTGTTCGACATACTAACAGGTGACGAAAGCTGGATTTACTGTTATGATCCTGAAACCAAAAGACAATCTGCTCAGTGGGTGTTTCCTTTCGAGGAGTTGCCAACTAAAGTGAAGAGAGATCGAAGTGCGGGAAAAAAAATGGTGGCCTCGTTCTTTGGAAGGATAGGTCATTTCGCAACAATTGTGTTAGAGGATCAAAAAACAGTTTCTGCAGAATGGTACACTACCAATTGTTTGCCACTTGTCTTGGAAAAAGTTCGAGAGAAACGACCTCGCAGTAGGATCCTCCTTCACCACGACAACGCCTCGTCGCACACCGCCAAGCGAACGATCGACTATTTGGCGACATCAAACGTTGAATTACTGGGTCACCCGCCGTATAGCCCCGACCTCGCGCCTTGTGATTTTTATTTATTTCCAAAAATTAAAGAAAAACTTAAAGGAAAGCGGTTTATGAATGCTGAAGAAGCGGTGGCTGCGTATCGCGATGCCATTGAAGAGACCCCTAAGGACGAGTGGGCAAAGTGCTTTTCCCAGTGGTTCCATCGCATGCAGCGGTGTATTGACGTCAATGGACAATATTTTGAAAAGATATAATAAAACTAATAACTGGCTAATGTAATCAGTTTTTGATTTTCTAAGAACTTTCAGTTTGACCCTCGTAGTAATTTAACATGATCAGTATATTAATATTATCATAATTATTCATACATTAACATTACTAAAACATGTCGTGTAAATTAAAATCATTATCAGGTAATATTAAAATAACATGTCAAGTAAACTAAATTAAAATTACAATGTCAAACCAAATTAAAATAAAAAAATTAAATTCATACAATATACATCAAATAAAATTTAAAAACTCATTTACTGAGTAGAAACAATGTCCAATTAACCAATTGAAAAGTGCACGTTTAAATCCACTGATGGGCAAGTCCTTAATTATTTGAGGTATCTTATTATATATCGAAATGGACATCCAGTAACAGTTTTTCATAAACCTAGCGCTCTTGGGAATTTTGTCAGATACTAATCTATTTCCATTTCTCGTGTTTCGCATATATAAGTCTTTTGCTTGCTTAAAATTGTGCATGTTCTGTTTGACAAATTTCACTACTTCAAAGATATACAGGCAAGGAAGTGGTAAGATTTTGAGATGCTTAAATAAAGGTCTACATGGCTCGTCGGGAGCTGTACCACATAGAGCCCTGATACATTTTTTTTGCGCAATGAAAGCCTTATTAACATCGGTACCGTTACCCCATACAATAATGCCGTAACGCAAAACAGATTCAACATAGGAAAAGTATGCTGTGAGTGCTGTACTTCTACTAGCAACTTTGGTAAGTTTGTATAAGGCATAAGAGAATCGGTTTATTTTGTTGCATACCTTTTCTATGTGAGTCTTCCAATCTAGTTTTTTGTCGACCCATATGCCTAGAAATTTTGTTGTGTCCGTGCCCTTAAGGGGTTGACCTTGGAAATGTATGTCAATTGAATTATATATTATGTCATTAAAGTGGATAAAATAAGTTTTGTCAATATTTATAACTAGATTATTGTCTTTTATCCACGTAATTATGGTTTTGACCGTGTTATTCATTTCATTTATATGATTATCTAGTGTCAATTTATTGTCTGTTTTAACTATAACGGATATGTCGTCGGCAAATAAAATGCATCTATGTTTAATCACATCTGGAAGATTATTGATGTAGATAAGGAACAACAACGGGCCCAAAACACTTCCTTGTAGAACTCCAAACTTATTTTCTCTAAGCTCTGACTTGACTTTTTGGATCACATAGTTAGAATCAAGGTTTTCTATCTCGACATACTGCTGTCGATTTCGCAGATAGGATTTTATCCAGCTTAGAGCAGTTCCTCTAACGCCACAATTTTCCAACTTCTCGAGTAGTAATTGATGTGATACAAAATCGAATGCTTTCGACATGTCGAAGAAAAGCACCGAAGTATAATTTTCATCATTCAGGCATGTGAGAGACTCATTAACCATGTCAAAAACAGCGTGTGCAGTTGATTTACCCCTTTGAAAACCGTACTGATTTTGCTTTAGAACATTATATTTGTCAAAAAATGATGTAAGTTTAGCATGCATCACTTTCTCATACACTTTCGACAGAACTGGGACCAACGTTATTGGACGGTAATTATCTAAAACTATTTTGTCGGCTTTGTTGAACAAAGGTCTAACAACAGAGAATTTCAGTTTATCAGGGAAAGATCCAGAGACTAAAGATACATTAATTAAAAACGCTAAAACCGTGCGTATTTGTTTGTTGCACGCCTTAATAACTCTAGTGTTAATACCGTCGTAGCCTTCTGATTTACTATTATTCAATGTCGTGATTACTTTTTCAACATAATATTCGTCAATAGGACTCAAATAAATAGAATTGTATAGTATGTCAACAGGTTTGTCATTCAGATTTTTTTTTGTATATTAGTCAATTCGATAAAATAATTATTAAAGGTTGTCGCAATTTAAGTGGGGCTATTAATAAATATATTATTTTTATCGCATTTAATTGCATCAATGTAATTATTACAGTCCGGTTTGTAGTCAATTTCATCCTGAATTACCTTCCAGGTGGCTTTACAAGTATTTCTGCTTTTTAAAACATATTTATTATTAGTGTATTTTTTAGCACGTAGTATGCATTTTTTAAGTAATCTAGAGTATGCTTGATATTTAAGTTTGTTTTGCTTGTTTCTTTTTTTGTAGTAATTTAGCCTAAGATTTCTATTCCTGACGCAGCTTTTTCGAATACCTTTAGTTATCCAATGTAATTTTGATTTTGGGTTAGATTTAACTTTGATAACTGGAAAGCAGAGGTTATACAGTAGGCAAAACCAGTCGTAAGCGGCTAGCACACTAGTTACCATCTCTTGAAGTCCCAGAGGTTAAATCTCCGGTCGGTTTTATATCCATTTTTTCTATATTGACTTGGGTCTGGATGTTTTGATCCGTTTCAGTCAAAATATGTAATTTTTTTAGGGTTTCGTATTTTTTTTAAATATGGAAATGGAAATAGTACCGAGAATGACAAACGTGGTGCGTAAGCTCTTATACAAATTACTAATATAACTACGCCGGACAGCATTTTCACGGACTCATGTAGTTCACGTAGTGCGAAACCGCTCTCAGGAAATATTAAAAACAACACCATTTAAAAACCTTTGCGGCCAATCAAACTTAATGCGGGGGGGTCAACTCATCGCATACTTTCTATGCATGGCTCACTGCTGGGAAAACTTGCTGAAAACTTGAAGTAAGGCTGTTCCGCAAATACTTCTACCGATCGTTTTCCTTGCATCGCAATCAATACTACTTACTATTATAATTATTGTGATAATTATATTACCAATGGAACATGGAAGGATAGGTCCTAAGGTCACAGGAGACCTCATGCACATATTGGGTGATATACTGACGAAATAGTTCTCAATTTGTCGAAATCTTTTTATTACAATGCAGTTGACAGACGCTTTTTCAGAGAGACCCCCTAAGCAGTCCCTGGCTACTTTTTCTAAGAGTAGGTGTAGGTGTTCTATTTCGATTCAAAAAGTCTTACGATGCAAAGTCACAATCGCGACCCGCGTGGTTGTTTGCGGACAAAGATTGGAGTCGCTCGTTGGCTGTCTGTAAACATCACCGTGGAGATCCTGAATCAAAGATTTCTTTACTCGAGGATACTTTGTTTACCTTTGTCCAAATTAGAGGTCACGACTGAAACTCGTCAAGTGATCTCTGTTCGGATTGTTATTAAACGCGACAGCCGATCACTTCATAGATTTGGCTCGGTTGATAAGCCATCTTTTTTTAAAATAGACGTCATAAATCTGTCAAACTGTCTGTCTGAGGTGCTTGTGGCGCAGTGGCGGCAGCGCTTTGGTAGTAATACCAAAAGTTAAGCAACCCACGGCGCGGTCGTGATTGGATGGGTGACCATTCCGACCATTTAAGTGACGTCCATGACAAGCATCTCCGTGCTTCGGAAGGCACGATAAGCAGTTGGTCCCGGCTAATATCTGTTGGTATTAGTCGTTAAGCCTAGTCAGAGGCCCTAGGGCGGCTTGATAACATCTGACAGTAAGGTTTGTCACTTGTATTACAGACACCTCTCCACCAATCCACACTGAACCCGCGTGGTGGAGTATGGCTCGTACCTCCTCATAGTTGAGGCAGAGGCCTTTTCCCAGCAGTGGGATCTGTATAGGCTGACTTTACTTTTTACTTTAAATCTGTCAAACTCTTACCTTAACATAAAACGTAATAAAGATATGGCATGTTAGGGATAATATGATTAAACAGTGGTGCAAGAAAGCATAAAATCGAGTCGAGTAAGATCAAACTTGATACACGTGGTCAATTATGTTATGTATGCATTAGGTGACTGCGCCTGATCTCTCTACGGTCATGTCGCACTGCCGTCTCACCGAATTATGAGAGTGAGGGAACAGAAAGTGCACCTGCTTAGTGCGCACACACTTGTGCACTATAATATCTGCCGCGCAGTCGGCTAATCTCTGTTGAGATTGGCCACTATTAATTAACTAATTAACTTATTCGGCTAGGGGGACATTATTATTATTAGGTGACCTACTTTCTTCCCGGAAGGACGAAAATTGTCTTGTCGTGTCTTGCATTTGGATTTCGAAAATCAAAAACTTCTTTCCTCGCGACAAAGGACTTGACAACCGATCGGAGTTTGCTAACAAAGATTGAGATTGGCGCCCAACTTGTTTACACTGCAAACATCCTCTTGTATAATCGCCCTTCTTGCGTCAGCGGCTTTCTCTTGAAAACACAGAAAAAGCAATTCGTAGGGAAATGACACCGGTTTAGGAAGCAAGCAAAGAATAAATATTATATACGTACGTAAGTATACAGTGTGATAATATGTTACGAGAAGTTTTATTTTTTAAAACGTGTTTAAAAAATTATTTAAAAGAACTTTTATTATTAGGGATCGTTCACACCAAACGTAGTGCCCCCACCGACTGAAAGCATGCTCACCGCAGCCAAAATAATACGCTATCAGCAGAAGGTAATATACAATCTGTGGTAATAGCGTATTATCGGTTCAGTGTGAACAAGTCGGCAGCAGAAAATACGTTTGGTGTAAACGATGCCTTAGGCATCCTAAGTCCTACATTGAAATACTAAAAAATTCGCGTAACTAAAATATGCGACGACTTTAGTATGAAAACGATTTTTTTTAGGATTTCGAAATACTTACTTTGGTTACAATAGAAAAATCACTCTAAATTCAAACATGCACATACGCGCAGGTATCATTTAAAATTAAAATGGTACCTGAGCTTTAAGTTTTCTCTAAATTATATGTAAACTATTTAAAAAAAGACTCGATTTTTTCGGTGTTTATATTCCGGCTCTTACTAAAATTTTATTCCAAAAGTTATCCCCGTCTCACGCTTGACTAAACATTTGTGACTGATATCAGACATTCAGCGATTGCCAGATCCAAGGAACTTTTCCAATATACCAACGCAAACTCCGGACGAAATTCTTTGATAAGCGATTTATAATCATTCCGGCGGATCGCTGCTTTCCGAATTAAAGGGTTCGCCAAAGTAACGCAAAACTCGATTTAGTTTGCTGAATATTTCGAGCGTTTTGGATCAGAATGGATACTAGTTACTCGACGTTCAGTATCTCGGACATAATTGGCTGATGTCGTCTTAATGGTGATGAAAGTTATCGAAAAAAATACTATTACTTACAGTAAAGTAACCAGAAAAATTGGGATGCGAAAGAAAGTAATTAGGTAGGATGCATGAGTATGCGTTAGAATTTCCTATTTTTTAAGTATGGAGCAAGCAAAAACGATATTGGTTAGTTTTGGCTCATTATTTTGCTTTGATGAGTCAATTTTTTTGTGACTACTTAGAGTTAGATTGGATGTCGCAATCGCAATGTGCCGATTCTGCTACTCGACACAAGAAACGGCTATGCACATACTCTGCTCATGCGGACCGCTTATGAGCAAAAGAAGTATCCATTTTGGGTAGCATATAATGCTCCCGGATGAGATAGCAAATCTCACTCCCCAAAAAATCTGGCGATTCCTGGATTCAACGGGCATAAGTAGTGAGCTATTATCAAAAGGGCTGCCACAATAGACCAATCACTGGTCGATGGCCCCAATATCAATAATACTAAAATATAGATTGGGGTGTGGTAAGCCCTTTAAATATAATCCCTAAATTACGCGAGGGCCAATTACAAAGAAACCGAGCATGGCCCCGGGCTGAGACGTCGGATCTCTATCTTCGACTCAAACTCGTTACCGTTAAATAAATCGAGCAGCTAAATGCTTGCCTCGAAGATTCCGTATTTTACGTTATTATTCGACGTAGAAGAAAATATTAGGAGGATATTATTTTTTTCTATTTATGTACGTATATCTCAGCGCAGTAGTTGAGTTTAGATCTTATGGACTCTCTTCACTAAGGCACTAAAAACAATGTATCTTTAGAAACTAAATAAAAATAAATACCTTTTTTCTCTCATTGTGTATTATATCAATATGCTGAGATTACTTATACCTATAATAATTAACGCTAAACAATTTAATTCAACCTAAGAATGTATAAACACTACCAATTGCGCGATTTGTTTTACAGTATAAATAATACCTCAGTGTGATTACATAGCGATCGACGAAACCGTATAAATTGGGCACATATCGATATTAAATTCACATCCAATGATGCGTAACGAATAATTTCCTAAGTGGTTTCATTACCACCACAGCCAAAACGAGACTGGGAATATTCCCGGTTAAATTCCCACTGGGAGCCTGGTTAATAAACATTTGTAATTTTAAAACATTATGGTTATCACATGTAAAGGGTTATCATAACATTTTTGCGGCTCTATCCGTATCAAGAAATGTCGATGTGTTCAATATGGGCAATTTGACGGAATCTTGTACTTAAACGAATTTACAGACCAATTTCGATGCATCAGCAGATTCGTGTTTCATGTTAATATTCTAACGTCCAGCTTGCAAAAATATATGCATATGCATTAAAATTAACATTTTTTTTATGTGACTACATTAGCAGACGATAAATTAAAAGTAGATTATATTGATGATGTCACTTTTTGATCCATTCAGAAGGTCAGCAACTACTCCTACACAATAACTAAACTATTTAGGTAAGAATGCTTATAGGCATAAACATAAAACCCAGTCGTGTTATAAAACAACTAGCAGTTCCCCGCGACTTCGCCCGCGCCCAAAGTCGGATTTTCCATACAAATTTTCATCCCCCATTTCACCCCCCAGATTATTTTGTATCGCGACAAAAAGTAGCCTATGTCCTTCCCAATGTCTCAAACTATCTATGTGCCAAATTTCATTTGATTCGGTCCAGTAGTTTCGGAGCCTATTCGATGCAAATAAACAAACAAACAAACAAATCTTTCCTCTTTATAATATTATAGTATATAGTATAGAAAAATCAAAGAAATAAGGAACTTAAAAATCATACCTTGGTTTGAACTTCATCATCATTCAATTTAAGAGCTAGGCTCTTGTCGGTGAAGTTTTTCCATTCCTCTCTGCTTTCCGCCCTTCTCTTGACCTCCAGATACGACCCGACATTTATCTTTTCTTTTATTTGCTGCATGTAGCTTATTCTTGGTCTTCCTCGCTTCCTTTTTCCTTCTATTCTTCCTTCTATTATCGTTTTAATGAAATTGTCGTGTCGAACTTCAAATAACATATTTCCGTCAATTTTGTAATTTGAAATGTGAGTACCTAAGTACCTACTTCAAACAAATATAAAATATCAAAGGGTCTTCCACATCGTCAAATATTCTTATCAAATTTTTCCTTAATTTTTGTTACCTTTCACGCCAAAAGGTACCACGGACATCTAAATAGCAAAATTAGAACCTATGCTTGTCATACCACCTTGCTACTATAGCGCATTAAGAAACAAAGACATGAGTATCACTCATTTTCTAAGTTACAGTGTTTCGTATCAACACATCCGTGTACAACAGTAAATCAACGCTAAAACTCAAGAAAGTGCCGTTAATTCGCTGCAATGCGCACGAGTTGACAGAAACGCAATCATGCATGCTAAGTGCACTCGTAATCAGTATGTGCATCCCTTTCCTTATCTACAACTGGATAAGGAGGTACGCACAAACGCACATAACTAGTTTTTATATAAAGTAACCCATAGACTACTTAAGCTTTTTAGAAATAATGAAGTTTTCAATCCTACGGTTTCTTTTTTTCAGCCTACTTTCTTTCTGGAGCTGCTCTTGTTCAAAAGTTTTCCTAAATACTTTGTGTCCATCAGTCTCTGCTTCACCTTTAAATAATTGGTTGTTACTTCGTACACAATTTCATCTGAATGACAGAACTAGTATGTTTCACAAACGTTCCCTTGCTCTTGGATAAGGAAAACATTGATCCTAAACATACATATCATAGAAAGACACTATGCACCGCCGGGCTGATTTGTTAAATTATCCATTTACCATGTAAGTATTGAACTTGCTCTGTAGGTCCAAAATTTTTGGTAATAAAGTTACCGTTAAAATTGAGGTTAACTTTAAAATTATTAACTTTCAGCTTTTATAAAATAACGTAGGTCTGGGGTTCACGGGCTCTTGCTCTATTAGGCTTCGTTTTTCCAGCACTTTATTTAACTGAAACAAACGTTAGTATTGACAGTTGTTATAATTGGACTGAGTTGCTACACCACCTTAATTTACTTATAACTATAACAATAGTCGGTTTTTTTCGTATTTAAAAAGTTAAACCTGCCTAAGACGGTGCCAAGTAATATTAAGGTTACGTACAGTAAACAACAATATACAGTATACAGCTAATCTGTAAAATTATAATTTATAGGTGTTCTTTATCGCAGAAATGATGGTGCAACCAAGCCTAAAACGACTGACTACCAGATTCAATATTAAAATTTATTTACATCAGGTAAGTTGACATAAATGGTAATTTAAACACATCAAATACGTTCAAATATTCCAACCGAGACTGCATAAAGTTCAACCCACAATCCTCGACTCGAGACTCGCTCAAATTCAACTTAGAGTAGTATAATGATACAACCGCAGTGTGCAAGTGGCTTTACTAAGCAATCCAATGCAGCTGACACGCCAACTTGCCTAGTAGGATGCGCGATGATGCATGCGAAGTGTTGCCAGCAGGGGTGCCACTTACTTAAGGTAGATTAATAGCAAAAATACATCGTTTTTTAATGAGTGTTTTTGACCTTGGTCCTGGCTATTCCTCATATTAGTCCCAGAGAAATCGGTTAGTGTGAACTCATTGCTTGACTCTTCCGCAATGGATGTGTTGATGCGAGCAGCAATTCTGTCTTTTTGATGACATAAATGTTTTTTGCGCTCTTGTGGTTCAGCAATTGGATTCTCCGTCTTTGAGTTCCTGCCCAAGCACCTTTAAAAAATTAATATTTTTTATAGTTTCCCGATACATTGAATATATTATGAAGCATGCTTACGTATGCAAGTACGTTCCGGCTAAGTGAGTCATCGGTTCTTACAGCTGAAAATATCCTTCTGTTGGCAACCCTAATCAATGTGTTGCCTTATCTACCTCACGCGCCGTCTCCTCATACAAATTGCACGCTGTGTCTCCGGTGGTTAATTGTTAGTATTTACTAGAAAATTTCATCGAAACTTTGTGTTAGTGAAACCTGAAAATTGTCCTCTAATCACAAGCTCGAAAGAACGTCGCCAACGAATTAATACGACAACTAGGTATGTGATTAAAGAAAATGCCGGATTTTCAAATTGAATGTTGCCAGGTTGCGAATTTTCTACAGGATATAATAAAATTAAGTTACACATAGTGCAGAAAATGAATTCAAAGTTCAAAGAGTTTAACGGAAAAGGAATTTAGTTTCCTTTACGAGATTAGGTTATGTGTTCAGTAGTACAAGCAAAATGCAAACCTTTCTGTAAAATAGAAACAGATTTTAACTCGAAAACATAAATATCTTCTCGTTCTCGTATCTTTTCCTTTTCAGTCGTGTGTTTAAAAGGTAGTTTAATCTAATTTTCATTCGAAAGTCACTTCAAAGAGAATTTTTATTCATATCATCATACCGGTCACCAAACAATTCTCACTTGAATTAATTGAACTTCTGAAGCTCTGGCATCTATATTGCAAAGGACAATAGGAATAGCGTTATTGTTCTTCTTGCCTTTGTATAGAAAAACCCGACAAGCGCCGATTGGACTCGGAAATTCGGTTCCGTAGTGATCCCGATGATATTGAGACGATATCAGATTTACGAATGGTTGAATGAACCTTGGAAATGACAGGAGGATCAATAAAATCCGAGCAATATCGTAACAATCCAAAAATGTATTTTCGATTGCTGCGAGCGACAGTTTTATCAGACAATATTTTTGTTGAAAATCTGAAATAGCGTGTTTTATTTCAAGAAAAACAAATTCGACATTAATTTGTTTCTAAAATATTAAGGGAGCGGTGTAAAATAAATCCTCTAAGCATACTGGAAAATCTATGTTGCACTAGAGACTAATTCAGCAAACAAGCCTTAAACTTTCCGCGTCAAATGATCCAGGGAAATTCCCGGAACGACGCTATTCATTTCATAAATACCGTTCCTCCAATTTAGCTACGGGACACTAAAAAGAAATGATTCCTAGGAAAATAATATGAGATTTTCCGGGCAAGTGCCTCAAAAGCGTGACGTTTAGTAAGATTGCTACGCTGTATTTCTTTCAGGCTCCATTCTTAATTTGATGGGAATGTAAAAACGGCATTAGGGTATTCCGAGATGGAGGGTGGGGGAGGGGAGGTCACGATTTATATTGCCTCAGATGAGATTATGGTATGACGGAGTCGTAAGGCATTAGAGTGTTACGCTTACCGCATTACTCTTGAGTTCTTCGCTGTAAAAACTGTATCTTAGGTCTCCATTTCAGGAGATTGAATGACAAAAAAATAAGTTTTATATATTTTTTATATATATTTTTTTACGGATTTCTATTTTTACTTAGTAGCTAGTGCGTTACTAAATAATGATCTACATGTGATGTTTTCCATCTGTCAAGTCTGGCTCTCCACCAGAGTAGTCCATACTCAAATCAATCTACTTTCACTAAACTCCACCGCAAGATTACATTCCAAACAAACAAATTACCCGCAAAAGTTTCACACAATATTAATAGGGGCTTACACTATGTTTAAGCCTTCGTTTACATACCGCTGCACCAAAAGTACACAATACATCAAGCTACAAATCCCCAATTAACATTGAACTCTTTTTAAAATCTCGATCTATGCAATGAGAGGTAAACTTATGTTGGTTATTTCTAGCTTGATACGGAAAAGTCCGGATTGCACCAGTACAACCGGTTCATCGTCGAAATTATCATACAAATTGGTGCAGTGGGGAATAAGAGCATTGTATTTATTTTATCGTCGTAAACCTGACAATTACATGGTTTGGTATGTAATTAGGCGAGTGATGTAATTTTTGACGCCTTTATTTCGTGGAAATCTTCAAGAATTATTATTTTTTAATTTAACTTTTAATTCCGATGTAATGTACTTACATTACACATCCCTACTTCGGCCTTGTAAAGTTAGCTTATATATAGTAGATCCCAGAGCTGGGCAAAGGCCTCACCTCAACTATGAGGTGGGACGAGCCATTCTTTTGCACCTAAGTCATGGATGTTTATATGTATTTAAGTATTTCTATCCGTTATCCTAGTCACCATAGCACAAGCTCACGCTTAGTTTGGGGCTAGGTAATTGGTGTGTTTGTTGAAACAATTTATTATTATTATTATACTTTGACCTTGAGACCGCCTCTATTCACTACGTAAAAAAAGCTGTTTTTGTAGTTAAAATGAGTGACATCATGGCTAACTTGACTGATTGAGATTATAACTCTATCATCTCTACTAACTATGTACTTACTAATAATACATAGCGACCCGAATAAACACATTATTATTACGAAATAAGTAGTAGGAAATGTGACAAAGTAAACTTTCCGTATAGAATTAGCGTCATCCTACTCATCGTCAAAGATAAGATTTACCTCATATTTACTTATAATTCAATAGAAAATCAATTAATTAAAATAATTCAAATTCATGTAAAACAGATCCGTAACCTGAGCCTCTACAGGTCTATTCTAATCACCCTTTAACGCAAGGGACTAAACAGATTAAACCGCAATTAGCGCGCCAGTTCCAAGAACGTTTCCGAACGAACTTTTTACAACGAACAAATGGGATTGGTAACAAAATTTGAGGGCACCCACACGGTCTCCTTTAAACCCGTTGAGCGAGGTGCCAAGGAAAATCCAATAATGACCCGCGCCGTCGAAAAAGAGGCGATTATCGGAAACGCCGCTTACGTATTCGCGGTTAAATTGGTGAGGGCATGAAAAAAACGGTGAAGCGCGAGTCGGTCTCGCACGTGCAGATTTGTACCATATTGGTTTTATTAAAAAAGGTTAGTAAAAGTTTAGGTAAACTCCGACAACTATTTTTGTATGTGGACACCCTTAAATTTTTTGAACTTCATTTTAGTTTAAATATATTTGGTGTAGCAGCAACAACGCACAAACTGACAAATTTTTCACTTTACAAGCCTCACTGCCGTACTCAGGGACGTCAATTAAAGTTAATCCTTCATTAAGTCTCTAGCCTTCTTTTCTATTTTATTGACAAAGAAAGTGACAGAACGAGACTTAATTATAGATTAAATTTAATTGACGTCACTGAGTGCGGCAGTAAGTCAGTTTCGCAAAACGCCGAAAATACGTAAAATAAATAATATTATATATATTTTTCCCTTTGTCAGTGTTGTTTTATAGCGACTAGTATCAAATAGACAATCTTTGAAATTGTGATGCAGCCAGCTGACAGACAGACGTGAGGCACCATTCGGGTACAGAACCCTAAAAAGAGCATTAATGTCGGCGCAGAGGCCGTACTCCGGTTGACGACGTCCGTATTTTCGAATGTAGCCGTCCCTTTCACTCACGACATAATGACAACGCGAACGAGCGTGATGGCTAGACTCGAAAATACGGACATCGTCAACAGGCCTCAGATACGGGAACACGTGACGGGAAACGGGAATCGGTTTGGGAAGACTTAAATGAGTGCTAGAACCATGAGTAAAAAAAAGGTATGTGCCCACTAAGAACATCATAATTATCATCCTATGACCGTGCTATGAACGAATCAAACATAAAAGAGTTTGTATTTAAAAGTGTTAGAACGAAGGTTGTGTGCCCTCTAGATCGTTACGTCGCCGACGAACACCGTACTCATACATTTTATACTTTAACTCCTCATGCTAAGGTCGAAAATCCTTGACATGACGCAGCACAGTCATGGTTAGGTACGGTTTGGTACGGTGCAGTGGGCACGGACCTTTAACTACGATGCAGCGTCAGAGGAGAAATTAGTCGACACAGGTTTCCTGGGGCCCAATTTTCGCTCCTTCGATATTATGTCACATACGATATTTTTCAAAAAAACATGGCGGATATCACAAAATTTAGATGTTACGATGAAGTATGATAATCTCGAATATATATCACATTTTTTGATATCCGCCATGTTTTTTCGATAAATATCGTATGTGACATAATATCGAAGGAGCGAGAATTGGGCCCCTGGATCGAAAACATTTCTAGAAATTCCCGTGTACCAGAGAAAACGAATGTCAAATAATGCTGTCCCTTTTATCATACATTCGAAGAATTGGTTGACGTTTAAGTTTTTGCAATTCATATGTGCCATGAGCTCTATTCTCCTTTTATTACACAATTTTTTTTTATAACATTGCAACTTGTTGACAATTTTTTCCTTAAAGTTACCTAATAGCCAACAAAAGAAGGATTAAGGGAAGTATTATTTCTTTTTGACATTTGATAGTGAAACGATGATTACATATGCGACATATGTGACACAGTTCACCCTAACAACAGTGCCTAGCGACTCAAAAGTGGTGCTGTCTACCTGCGGTAAACATTTAGGTACTCAAATCTCTATTGTGGATCAAGCAAGCTTTAAAAATACGAGAACAATCAGGTTAGCATGTATGTATGTAAGACAAGTGAATTTCACAGTGAAAGATTTCTCTTACGAAATTCCTTCGAAACAGCGAAACAAAACAATTTCACGGAAATTAAATAAAGCAAGTCCGCAAGATCCGGATCTGTTTATTTTCATTATTATACTTATTACATAAGGTTTACAAACTCGATCGTAATCAAACTCTTCTAAGATATTTCAAGGGTCACGGGAAAAGTCAAATATTCACTTTCCTGTTTTCTAACTCCGAATAACGTAGTCAGAAATCCATCAAATATATTTGTTGATTCTCATACGTTGAACGATTACTCCGTTCCAAGTAGGTAAGGTAAAATATCAGTAAATGTAGTTAATATTATATGATTTTCGACTCTATGCACAGCAGATAGTATAAAATAGTAGAAATTACGGATTATTTCGTTCGCGATTTCGAACACTATATAAAAGTCTTGTTAATTAATTATAGTTCGCGTAATACAACTTTTATAATTTGTAAATATACTTAGAGGACACAAATTATGTACCTAGTATCAGAAATAATGTTACAAAAACATTCATAGTTATATTGGTAACATTTATGAATAATACTAATTGGAATTCAAGCTCCGTTAACACAAGGCCATTCCTATTTATATAGACCACTAGAATACCTCTGGTGGATAATTCAAACAGACAGTAACTAAACTGGTATAATTAAAATGGGTGTGCCAAACCAAAAATTGTCTTGTTTTTAGATAATTATCATAAATATGGGACACATAAAATTAGCCACACCTAGTCGTTACGAGATTGCTTTGTGTTAACTTCAACCTTTACTGTAAGGTGGCGAATGTTTCCTAAGCTTATGTAGTTTGTTACATCATTATTTTTTGTGCATTTTTTTAAATTTATTTACCGTACAAAAAAGACATAATACAAGAGAACTTAAATGACAGCGACTAAAAATCACTGAGGTTTTTAATTATTGTGCTATCATGAGCTTCCAGTTTATGAGTAGACTTAGATAGGTACCTAATGTTCTATACATTGAGATTGAACCAAAACTACCCTTACGGACCACGGCTGCTATAATGGTAGGACAAATAGAAAAGAAGTAGGTAAGTTCATTATGACATAAGTCGCAAAATAATCCATACGCATAATTTAACTTCAAAATTACAATACAACAATCCCTACTTAAATTTAAAAATAGAACAATACTACATTTAATTATTTTTAATACATTATCATAAGTTTTAAACATTATATTATTTGAATCGCTACGTTCCGAGGTTATATTCTTTGAGCTTATATCGAATATTTTTTATGTTGTATATTATAAGTATTGTATACTAGCAGTTCCCCGCGACTTCGCCCTCGCCAAAAGTCGGATTTTCCATACAAACTTTTATCCCCCCATTTCTACCCCCTCATGATTTTATATGGCGACAGAAAGTAGCCTGTGTCCTTCCCAGGGTCTCAAACTATCTGTGCACCAAATTTCATTTGAATCCGTCTAGTAGTTTCGGAGCCTATTCAATACAAACAAACAAACAATCAAATCTTTCCTCTTTATAATATATATCTTTATAATATTAGTTAGATTATTGTACTAATATGTAATCTCTTGAGGTGCTTGTGGCGCAGTGGCGGCAGCGCTTTGGTAGTGATACCAAAATTTAAGCAACCCACGGCGCGGTCGTCATTGGATGGGTGACCATTCCAACCATTAAAGTGACGACCATGACAAGCATCTCCGTGCTTCGGAAGGCATGTTAAGCAGTTGGTCCCGGCTAATATCTGTTGGTATTAGTCGTTAAGCCTAGTCAGAGGCCCTAGGGCGGCTTGATAACTTCTGACAGTAAGGTTTGTCACTTGCCTTACAGAAACCCCCCACCAATCCGCACTGAGCCCGCGTGGTGGAGTTTGGCTCGTTCCTCCTCATAGTTGAGGTGAGGCCTTTTTCCAGCAGTGGGATTTAATAGGCTGACTTTTATGTAATCTCTACTTTAACGTTAGTAGCAACATATTCACATCATCTGTGTAAAATAAAAATAACTAAATAAACTAGTCTTTTTTTCATCTCTTATTTGCTTAGATGGTTAGAAAAATTACCCTTATTTTCATGTAACTCTAAACAACCAAAAAGTTATCAAACAAACCAGCACAAACACTTAACAAATCAACGTATCACCTCAGACTGGAAATTCGTTGTTTCAAGATGTTGTTTGAAACATTTTCATAAACAAACTTTCGCAAAGTGTCTACACAAGAATTATGCCTAACGAAAATTTAATTAGAACGCATTAATTATGGAGGCGTTTAAATTCTCTCAAGTGTTTTTGGTTTGGTATTTCATGTCATTTTACGAGACAAAAATTTTGTGTATCGTTTAGGGTAAATTTTTAAAGACGTCGACATTGGTACCACTGTATGACACTTTAAGAGTAGTAGCACAGTAATAGTTAGGTATTACTGCGTCATAGACAGTAGAGGCTATTGGCATCTGGGGGCTAATTACGTAACTCTGTTGCTAACAACTCAGGATTGAAATCGCTTGAAAATGTCACATTTGACAACTTCAGTTACTCTGTAAAAATTTTTCTTTACAAAGAAAAGATCAAAAATACAACAGAAATTACCCTAAAACTAAGCACAAATATAACTAAAAATTATAAACTAAATACAAACTAACAACATAATATATAAAAAAAACCTAAATCCTAATCTATTTACAAAAAGGCGGTTTCCCCACTCTGCAACCTAACTGATTCAAAGGTCCCCATTATGCCAGCCGCATTGCCACGCTGAATGGCAACAGAGACCTGTTGAACCAACCAGGATCCAGAGCGGGGATCATTCCCTTTCTCTCTTAGGCGACGCCCCAGTGCTCTAAAAAGGTCACGAGCCTCATCGCCCCATGGACCTGCCGTCTCCACAGCGACCGGTACGAAATCGTAAATCGATTCCAAGGCGGAGTATTTGGCGTGTTTCGACTTAGCGGCGTTTTCTCACACAGTATGTCTCAAGTGAGACGCAGCAAACGTGCTAACGCAAGTCGCGTCCCACAAGAGACATCGGCCTCGCCGCCAAGGAATCAATGTAAGACCATCCGGTCTCTTGCCGTCCGTACGAGACAAACCCGGTGGCTCCAAGACACATGGGACGTTTACAGCAACCATAGCTCGACGGATAATGTCGTTAATTGAATGGTGCCTCGGAAAGCGCCCGGCGCATCTCTGGCAACTTAAACCATGGTGGCCGTTCTCCTCCACCATTGCGCCACAAATGCAGCGATGAGCTTCACATACTTTGCCTCCAAGCCTCAGGGCCACTGCTATCCTCAAGGAATCGTTGTCGAGCAGTGTACCCAAATGAGGTGAAGGCAAAGCATGTAGCCACGCCCCAGATTCCGGCCTTGTCACTGCTTTTAAACGAGCCAGATCAGCTCCCATAAAAAAAATATGACTATATAATTAATAGTTCAAAAAATGACTCCACTCACTAATATAAAAATAATCTGAAAACTGACTTTCATGCAGTGCTGCTAGAACGTGGGCAATTCCTCACGCAAAGGGGACTTTTTTTTTTTTTAATTTATTGGGTAAAATGGGCGAGGTCTTAGAACCGGTAAAATATGGGCAATTGTAGAAAAAAATAATAACGTTAAGTTACTTTTTTAGTACTTATGCCTATAGCCTAGATTTTTATCACCGCTATTGTAAACGTAAAATTTTGGTCGTACCTCAGACCGACTAATTAGTGTAACTGGCCGTGAATGGCCAACTTTAGCAACAAAACTTTGAAATAATTTTATTCAAAATTACATAATCCACTACCTGGTCGACACCTGATGCTTAGCTTTGACATATGATCACTGATCCTGATCAGCGTAGTTGCTTCATAACATACCTTAATTGAGAATGGCTGCCGCATGAGTAACAGAGAGAACCTGAATAACAGTTTGTTCTGTGATAACAGTAGCAATCTCGGAGGCAGCAATGATCCAGATACGTTTCCCAATTCGATTATCTAATTTATAAAAACGAATAAGCTCTAGTTTCTTTATTGTGATTTGTATTTTTAGTAGTCTATTGTGTAGTGGTCTGTGGCAAATATATTTTTCTATAAACCTTATTTATCGCAAAGGCGTAATAATATTTGCAAAATCTTCGTTTCTAATTCATGAAATCCGTCTAAATTTACTCTCAATCTGTTATACAATAGAATAACAACGTAATATCTTAGACAGATAAGTACTAATAATATGAATACAAGACAAATAAAAGCCATTGCCGTCGGAATGTCACCGCTCTGAGGTCACATTGCGTAACAGCTACTTCATTTTCACAAATGAAATGTCTCAGTGTGCAGTCTACCGTATCGACTTTAAATTCAGAAAGTTGCACGAGACAGTTGTTATCCAAAACGATCAATAAATTGATAATTAATTGGTACTTCTTTACCTACAATATTGTGTATGAAGAGCATTTTTAACCGACTTCAAAAAAGGAGGAGGTTATTAATTCGAATGTATGTTTTTTTTTTGTGGCTATGTTACCGCATATCTCAGTCAGCTGTGGACCGATTTGAAAAAAAAATTTGATTACCTAGAGGCTATACCTTCTAGTTGGTCCCATTTTGGCCCAGTCGAGATCTAATGCTGGGATCTTGGTGTAATCGAGGGAAACCTTCAAATTTTGAAGGCACGTATAGTGTTTTCGTACTAGTATCTTAATGTTGACATGTTGTTACGTCTGATAGTCATTATGTGGAGCTGAGCTGATGGTGGAACTCCTTTAAAATTAGGAGTTTAGTAATTAAAACACCAGATGTTTTGTCAGGTACTGTATAGGATGCTAACAAAACAAAGTCAAAGGCGCAGCTCCCTCCTCTTTCCTTCCTCTCCCCCCCCCTCCTCTCTCTTAAAATGCTATTGGCAAATCTTTTCCTGTTCTTCTTTAAACGATCTTCCTTTTCGTTACTACTTTCTTCCAAATGACGCTATCGCATTTGAACAGCGCGTTTAGTAGGTCTACCCATGTTGCACTTTACACTAAATTTCAACTAAAAATAGAAAAATAAATTTCTTTTTAAAAAAAATTAAAAACCGACTTCAAAACTGCCTTCAGTGCTAATTAAAACTTAAAATTTTATAAACAAATTTAAACTAAAAAGTACAAAATAATATTTAAATTACCTAACTGTTCTACGAAATTATACAAAAAAACCTATTTCCAATTTATTATCTGTTATTTTTTGGAGTCGGTGCCAACCAAGCTAGATAGAATATCTAGCTTGGTTGGCACCGACTAGAAATAGAAATCTACTCTAAGCAGCCAAGAGATGGTTTAATCCTGTCCTTAGTTGCAAAAAAACATTACAATTAGAATTTCTGGCACCGACACAGTTAGGTAATTTAAATATTATTTTGTACTTTTTAGTTTAAATTTGTTTATAAAATTTTAAGTTTTAATTAGCACTGAAGGCAGTTTTGAAGTCGGTTTTTAATTTTTTTTAAAAAGAAATTTATCCAGCTAATCAAACAGCTTTATTTAAAGCCAGGGCCGTTAACCTCATTTATTATGCATGGAAAATTATCTATGGGGCTTTTTAGAAATGGAGGAAAATTAAAAACAAAGCTTAATTTAAAATTAGTATGGTTAACCCTCTACTTCCATCCTAAAATCAAGGTTAAAATTAAATACATAGCCCAAACGTTACGAAAAAGTCTTGAAGATCCATAAAGTGATACGCCATAGATTTAAAAATAGTACTAACGACTACGCTAACATCCCATAGAGAGCATATCAATTAACGCGCACACAAGTGTTGCAACCTCTGTGAATGATATTGGACTTGATGTCACGGCCACATCACCGCGATCTCACGACGTCGGTGTTGCAAGCTCACGCCTCTTTGTGCGATACGCTACACTTCACACCGACTCGGATTACTTAGAGTTGAGGGTTGTGCAATGAAAAACGCGTATCATGTCTGCAAATTGGAAACAGATAGCTATAGAAAAAGTGAACCAAAATAAATTGAAATGGATAATTGGTTCTATCTATTCATAAAAGCAGGTCAATGATTGTGATAAGTTAACTCTGTTTCTATTACTCTATTTATATATTCGAACATTATTTTTATTAGTAGCCTTAGGCCCACTTGCGCAAGTCCAGATCAGCTAATCCGGACTTGCGTAAATGGGCTTGCAACTCAGATAATCGGCCTTGAACAAGTCCAAATTCGCTAATCCGAAATTGCGTAAGTAGGCCTAACCGTATCAAAGATAAACACTATAATTTTGCATTAAAACTAACATCAAGATAAATTGGTGGTTCCATAACGCACGTAGCGATATGGAATGACATAAAATCGTGACAAATAAAAAAGAGTAAGCTATTTTCACGCGACATGGCCAGATATAAATCAGTGATTTTAGAACAAAAACAACATTGTGACGGCAATAGTTACTTATTATTTTGCAATCGTTGTTTGGTGAAAAGCATGAGAAAAGAACCTATCCATACTTCATACTAATCTATTCTGCCATAGGTACTAAAATTATAAATATCGTATTAATTTGTATTAAGACAGTATTATTGTGTAAATCGTTGGTTTCCTGAATAAATAAATAAATGCAAAAGATACACTGTCTGTCTGCTGCTGCGTTATGACTAACTTGCTGAACTGATTTGTATGAAATTTAATATGGAAATAGCTTGAAAGAAGAAAGATAACTTTTTGACGCGATAACAAAATTTAAGGGGGTGAAACGGGAAAGTGTACGAACCGATCTTCATGAAAACTGCTACAGAAATAGTTTGAAATCCTAGAAAGAATATAGAATCGATTCCATCCTGGAAATCATCCTTGAAGAGAGTGAAAAGAGGAATGAAATATTGTATGGGAAATCCAATATGTGCGCTGCTGATGTTGCATACTTATTTTCAGCTATTAATTGTTATCATAAAATAAACTTATTTCAATTTTGATTACATAACTCATGAAGATAAAATAGTTGTCTTTTTATGATAAATGGTACGTTAGTATTATAGTTCAGTTTAGCAACACATTTTTAAGACACAAAACAACGTGCTCATCAAGTGACGTATCATTACAACTTAAGTATCATTACAGTCTCGTAAATGTGTAAGTATAATCGAGTTTTACGTGTAAAAACCATTATTATGAATTATTACTGGATCACTTTTAAAATAATGATTACAACACTGACAACAGAACTCATCGTGGACAATGAAATGCACTTGACAATAAAAACTATTGACAATGAAACTTAGATAGCCATGGAAAGCTTTTGCATTGATATGATAATGTCTATTGATGGAGTTGTTTCTTGTACCTTTCATAAATTTCACTAGTAAAATAATAATAACTTTTTCAAAGAACAAAGGTGTTCGAAAACGTTTTGAAGATCCGATTCTGTGGTACCAAGCTAAAGCACTTCTCTGTGTGTTGTTATACATCATAATTACGTAAAAGCAATCTAAAAGCTAAACAAAAGTGAAAGAGAAGCTAATCATTGCGGTTGTGAGTGCCGATCATTGACGATTTGTTCTGCCCCATAACATGTGTACAGACCATGTTATTTCATAACTGTTTGATAAAAAATGTCCCGAGCTCACTAGGAACTGTATACCTGTCAAATACTAGTACATGAACTTTTATGAGACATTAAAATATTGACAAATACTTACCACACAAAAACGAACTCTTTCATTGTAGTGTAATCTGGATTTGTTTAAGGTCTACTATCTGAATTGACAGCCCACTTGCGCCAGTCCGGATTAATTAATCCAGACATGCAACAGTAAGTGGACTTTCAACTCAGATAATGCCTTGAAAATATAGCCGGAATAGCTAATCAGGACGTACAAAAGTGGGCCTTAGACGTTAAAAAGTTATAGTTCTAGACGCTTATTATTAGTGTGTATTATATTTTTTGAGTATTAGTTATAAACTGGCTAAGATAATTGGCTAAGAATAAGTTATTTAGATTTAAAATTATCATATTATTATTATATCATCTTCATAAGTTAAAGTTGCAAAGAAAATCGATTGATTCGTGTCCGTCGAATCGATGGCGTGCGCCAAATTTTCTATATCGACTTTAAATAACCTACTAAACAGTGCGTACGATTTCGTCAACAAAAGTTGTGGAGATTCTGTGTTAATATCGAGTTAGCAAACGACATGAGATAAGGCATGCGCCTTATGTTATAAGAAATATTGTAAAAAATAAATATAAAGCAATCTATGTTTCAAAGCTATTCACAGTAAACAAAAAAGTAGTCAAAAATCACAGAATAAATAATAGTGCAAAAAATAATAATAAAATCGAAACCTAATACTCAAATCCTATTATGGTTAACGCGTCTGTGGGCACAGCAACAGAGTACAACTTGACGGAATCCAATCAAACTCTGGACTAAGTAGCAAATTTAAAACTAACCAGATTTGTGTTCCGAACTTGGCTAATCTCGTAACGGGGGCTTGTGTATTTAGTTAAGTTACGGAGTCCGGCCCGAGAAAATTAACAGGTCTGTAGGACAACAAAGGGTTAAATAAAGATAAGACAGGCAACAGATTTTCAACACCAAACATAAAAGTTTTCAAAGATTAGATTAATAAAAATATCGTTTAGTGTAATCAAACATAGATTTCTTTTTTTAAAGTCATAGCCAAAATGCGTGGGTAATTATTGTGCTTATGCACAGAATCAATAAAGCTAAAAATAATATTAGAATAGGACAAATCTATAAGGCATGGTCTTTCGTCCCGAAATCGTCAAAGTATTTGAGAATCGGAGTAAGTATCTATACCTACTTGTAGTTTTAAATTTTAACAATTTTCTCCTTCAGTACCAATCTGAGCTAAATATTAAATTAACAAACGACTACCGCATCACTAAGTGGTTTAAATTTTTTCTTGGTTTAACTTTCTTCGCTTATAACAAATTAACTTCACTTTCACATAAGTTACATCTTGACTTCATGCACTCGTCATGAGCTTGCTTCTTCTGGTTTTCTCCTATCTTTCTATACCTTAATATTGATAAAATCTAGGAAGTCATATTCTGTAAATTAGTTTTTTATTTATTATATTAGGTATATTTACCTGTAGAACGTTAGATTTACAGAGTGGAGCATCAATGAGTCTGAAAACCAATTTTGACAATCAAATTTCGGTACGTTAAAATTTCGTAAAACTTTAAGCAGTAAATTTAAGGTTAGGTACATCTTTATGGTTGATCAATATCAAATTGCCACACATCATGACTTATGGAATAACTTCATAATGTTGGTCTTGCGTTAGTTATTTTTATAATAAATCATTGTTTCTAAGAGGTAATCTTTCACGTTGCAATCAAAAAATTGAAGAGATGAAAATAATTATATATATTTTTTGTATAATAGAATATTGTAATTAATTACTCGAATCTCTTATTAAATAAATCTTTATGATAATTAACTTTCCATCAAATTGAACAATTTTCAGTTTAACACTTGGTGAAAATAAATAATGTATGCAAGCGTATCAACGCTAATTTGTTTCCATCTTCATTAATAAGACATTTATAATGCAAATAAATCATTCGCCAAGTTAAATAATGACCATTAAAAAACTGTGAAGATAGCTCACAAGCGCGGTCCAGTTCATGGCACATACATTAGAAGAACGAGAAAACCGCGCCAATTATTGCTTACCAAAAAAAAACTACAAATTATTAGAGTAAAAACTGTTTTCTTTGTGTGAAGTGGGCCAAGATTACTAGCCACCATCCGGCTTTGTGACGATTAAAAAGCGTAACTCGTTTGAGTAATCTTCAATCTTCATGTTATGGGCATTGTCTCACTAAGATGCCTATGTAGAGTCACAGCAGAGTGTCTTTGTTTTTCGTCCGACTTATTTTTTGTATTATTTAGTGTTAGTTCGCTATAGCCTTCGCCAATGTAGGAAAGTATTTCAACTCGCCATGTTGTATTGATAATATCTCAAATAAAATTATTGATACTGGAATTATTATGTATAAAATAAATACTAGTAATGATTGAAAAGAGATTGTCTCATCATTGACCCAAAAGTCGATACGAGAAAATTGTAGGTCTATCAAGTCTCATGCCGTCCTTTTCTATTTCATTGACAAAGAAAGTGACAGAACGAGACTTAATCATAGATTAAATTTAATTGACGTCTCTGAGTGCGGCAGTTAATATTATTACTCAAATACCACACATGTAGGAAGACTCGCATGACTTCGTCAATGTCGACATAAGATCCCAAATAATGATTCACTGGACTAGCTCTAGTATGAGATTGTGTTTTTGACTGCAGAGCGTCTCAGTGTGAACTTGAATTCCTCAATGGCGTGCGCTCACGCATCGTGCGGGATCCCGGTACATGTTTTGTTACCATAATAAAATATGTAACGACAATTAAAACTAAGATACGCACACCTATTTAAGTTTTCCCTAGCAATTTACAATCTTAGATATTTTAAGGCAATAATAAGTTAGCGTACCTACCTTTCTTACCTACACTAAAATTAAAACTTGTTTACTATTTTCCATTATTAATTTACAAACAAAACGCGCCTAACCCTATCCAAAAACATTCACCAACCTCGTGTGTCGACCTCAATAATATTTCCGCTATTAGTGAGTGAAGAATGTATCAGACCATTTTCAAATTACGTTCCGTTTCCCATTGGTAGAGCCGAAGAATGCGAGCAACAAACATACTGCGTGTAATTACTATGGGTGCAATCATTCATAGCGGTACATACGGGTTAGGAGATGAAGATGAATACTTCCTCATATGTAGGTACAGTGGGCAGAACGTCAGGTTACTCTTTTGGACTAGGAAAATAGCTTTTATGACGTAGGGAATAGAGGTGGTCTTAAGAATAAAGTGGGGCAGTCTGTCGTGCGGCTGTGTACTTGTGATACATAGTCATACAGCCTAGTTGTAATTTTGTCAAGTCCACTTCGTTGAGATTTATTTAGTGGTATAATGTCACCCAGAAGTAACTTTGCTTTTTAGGGTTCCGTATACCTTAAAAGGAAAATGGAACCCTTATAGGATCACTTTGATGCCCACTGTCCGTCTGTCTGTCAAGACTCTTTTTCTTAGGAACGCGTGGACGTATCAAGTTGAAATCAACATTAAATATGCAGGTAGGCTTATGTCTGCGGTCGTTGAAGTTGTAAAAAAATCAAGCTTCTAAGTTAACGCAATTAAGCGATTTAGTCGTATTTTCCTAATCAAATCAAAACTTATAGGGTACCTACTTCCCACTCCCAAAATCCACGTATTTGTGGTAATATCGTAGAAAAAATCTTTATTTATTGTTGAGTGTAATAGAGCCTCAGTGCGCGAGTTCGACTCGCAGTCGCCCGGTTTTTATTCCATTCAAATTAAAATATAGGAGATTCTAGATTTGTTAGATGGCCTAGAATACAGGATACAGCTACTTCATTAAATTTTAATTGACCACTTACCAAACTATTAAGAGTTACGAGCTATACTTTACCGGTAGACCGGAGCCAGCGGTCTTTTAATCACCTATTAAAAAAAACCGTTGCGCGTTACGGACGCATCTGTGTCAATTGGCTTTGCTAATCACTACGCAAATTAAACAGTTGAAAGAAAGCAAATGGAATAATCAAACGTCTAATATTACAGGTGTCCCGAGATATTTTCTCCTAACACCGTGTAATATTTCAAACTCTCTACGGAGGACTATGAAAACTTATCACATAACACTTTTACTTGCTTATATGTGAAGTGTAAAGACGTGATTGTTTCAACTCCTGGCCTACGCGGATTGAAGCCGAGATTTGGAGAACTTTTGGACTCTTCGAGTGTCATAAAATACCGCAAGTTCTCAGGAACGGTAGATTGATGGGGTTGATAATATTGTTAGCAAAATCTTTGGAGGCATTTGCTGTGACAAACAGTTGACAGTCTGAATAGGCTCTCGTCTTTTGTCATTGTTCGTCAAGATTTGTGCCCGTTGTAACAACTTCGCGTTACGAATGTTATGCCAACGGTTTATTGGTGAGGTAAAATGTTGTTCAACCAGTTTTGCCACTAACGTCTTCAGTAAATTGTGAAGTCGTGCGACCGCGATTCATAATGGTATTTCCTTTGACTTTTTTGGCACAGATATCCTGGTTATTGTTAACAATTAAGACCTTCTCGATAAGGAATTCAGGCATTTTAAAGACATTTAAATTCCAAATCAATAAATATTTTTTTCTCTTGTTAATATGTAGGTACAGTACACATCAACCTGATCTGTTAAATTTCCGCAACCGTTTCCGTCTTTGTAGTTTATATATCAAAAATCTTGTTTTGAATTGTAATTGCACTGGTATTTTAAAAATAATCTAACGAATAGGGGTTAAAAAGTAACACTTAATCACACAACCACATAATTTATTCTGCAATCACAAAAAATAACCTCAAAATGCCATTGAATTACTTGTAAACCCCTGATTATTTGTGTATTCTTTTAAATATTTATATATTTTATCCGAACATTTCATAAAGACGCATGCTGACGCAAAGTGGGCCGAGTTTCCATAGAGTTTTGGTTAAGATCCTTTAACCTTATGTTGATTACATAGAGTTCCATATCATTTGAGATATTTAGACAGACTTGGGTAAGTTGTTGTGTGTGTGGCCCACTGTACATGTATGTAATATGTAGAACATTTGCAACTCAAAAAAATAAATCGTATTAACAAATTCAAACACACGAGTACATCAGTAACAACAAACAATAAATAAAGTTGGTGACAATGAAAATCCCCGCAAAAAAATAAAACAAAAAAAGTTACCTGAAAAGGGAAATCACAAAGCTGCATTCACAACCGCAAACCAAATGATGCAAGTCGCAAAAAGATTAGAGCAGTTTCATAATCCCGCAGGGAAATTACTTCGTGATCCACTGAACTGCATTGCATGCATTAATCGAAAACTGATATGAGTTTCGTGGAAATCAAATAACAAATATGCTACGAAAACATGTCAAACATTTTTGGGAAAACGCATTCTAATATATATATTTTTTAAATAGAGTCTAGGATATTATATTTTTAGTTTTCATTTTAGTGTATAGATAGGATCCTCTTTATTGCACACACCACACAGTAGACATTTACAAATTACTCATAGAGTCGTACAATTTGGGCGATCTTATTACTAAAAGCATTTTCTTCCAGACAACCTTCGAGTAGAGGACAGTGAATGTAGTCATAAAAGCTTAGATTCAAGTGACGAGTGTTGCATTTGTGTTCGTTCCGCATACTTAATGACCACGATCCGTCACGACTAATAAAACGATAATATAACCTGAGTAGGTGATAATGTTAACATTATTATTTATTATATAATTAACAACGTCGTTGCAATCCAAGTAGTAGAAAGAAATTGGCATATAAAAGTACTTTTAAATGGAAAAACATCTCTTCAAATGTGTAGAGTTTGTAATGCGTTTATGTCTTATACATGCAGCATGCATGGACGCATGAATTCAAGTCAACCACATTCTATTTTAGTAAGTTACCTAGATTACATTTCTGTGATAACTGATGTAACAACTGTTTAAGTTTAATGAATAAATCATTTATGTAGGAAATAAATTCCATTTTAACCCATGAATAAGTTATACAAAAGTAACATAAAATGGCATTAGCAACGCCGCATCTTTACCTCCTTTCCGACAATAAGTTGCAGAATTTAAAGTAATGTATTCCAAAGGAAACACGTTTCAGCGAAAACCTGACGACGTTTATTCATATTGAAAAGTGCCTGTTTAAAATTCAAAACGTCGGTTTCGAACTTACCTTTGATGCCGTTTCCTCAAGTCGGCGAAGTGTTTCTTCTTCAATAATTCACACAAACTTCCACTTTACCGCTCGGGCACGTTAAAAAATCACTTTGTTGTTAAAGATGAACACTCCATAATTGGGAACACTTCACTGGTCACTTTTAGGGCTGTATGAATTGAGATATCACTGCACTGTTTTTTTTTTCACAAAGTACGAATAAGGAATGTTTTATAAGAAAGGGTGAGTGCGCGCGCGCAGGCAGCGACGCGTACGAGTCAGCCAAGAGGAGGGCAGAGACCTCGCAGACGCCGGCTGCCGAGACTCGGATACCGTTGCTCTGGGAGTGGGAGCGAGGTCGCAATACTCTGAGCGCTTTGACATTTCTAAGTTATTTCGTTACTTAACATCGATGACTCGCCTTGTTATTGTTGGCACAGATCTAGCATTGTTTGACCAGATTTTGTGCATTCTAGCATTTACGTGAACCTTGAATCTGTATTGCACATCGCTCATGTTGGCTTTAAAAGTGTGTTTCGAGTAAACAAGGGTTAACAACGTTAACAAACATTATTTGGTTTGTTGACAGAAATTGCCGACATTTGTCGGGTGTACACATTATTTATGGTTGTTATACCAGTTTCTGTTGTCTGTTTCTCTAAATATTGCTTAACGACATCTGTTTGGGCCACTTTAAACCTTTCCCACCATTTTATTCAAGGCGACCATTGGAAATATTTGGGAAACTTCCAATAGCGTAGTTCTGAATTTGAATTGCGCGCTGAAAATGGCCGGCTTACGTCTACCAATCACGGCGTACGTCCTTCCGTTGGGCGATCAAATCCTCGTGCGCGTGCGCTCATTTAAATATATTCAAAAACTGTTAAATTACACCATATTCGCTGTGTTTCTTATGATATACTCGCTTCTTAAGACTTTAGCTGCTTGTGACAGTGAAGGTGAGGTGGATCCACCAGAGAAAGACTGTTTTTTCTCAAGTGTTCGTCCTGCAACGCGACGCCTTGGATACCTGAAGTGCCATCCTACGTAAGTTCTCCCTAATTTCTTGTGTGAGCTAAGATTGAATGGTGTTGAAGGTGAGAAGTGACCTGGTTCATCTCCTCTTCTATTGTCTTTTCATCAAATTCTACCTTTGTACCCCTGCACCCTTACTGCAATACTTAAAACTGCAATCGCTAATGTTTCTGTGGGTAATATTGCATTTAGCGCCCACAACATCGTAAGGCTCTGTGTACAAATTAGAACTTAAAGCTCAAAAATCAAATATTATTTAGGTAACTTATTTGAGCTTTTTTTAATGGTTTATGTTTTTAAGTAGATCTCATGATTTACCGTCTCTACCAAAAGTATTGTTTGTTTTTAAGTAACAATGAAGATGAAACTTACTCGCCGTTTCAAACTACTCGCCATTGTTTAAAAGCATTGCTAATGAGCCAATTAAAACACAGTGCAATACACCTAAGTGGTATTGTAATTCTTGTTAAGCTAATAATAACATAGCCGCCTACCGGTAGAAAAGAGAAAATATTGATTGATTTTATAATGTTAATGTTTTTCTAATACCTAGTTAAATTAGACCAATTAAATTTCGTAAAATGCTCTCCTATAGCTCCGTACACGAAAGGTAGATGTTAAATAAGAACTTAGGCAGGTACTCTACATTTTGTTTAAAAATTTACGTGAAACGTTATAAGTATTTACTTACCTTATACTTAATTATTGAAGTGTACACAGCAGTTACGTACATTACATATTTAGGTTTAATTAATTAAAAGAAAAAAAACAAAAGCCAGAAATCCAAAAGCCCGCGCCATTAGTAGAATTGAGTGAGATTGACTTTGAAACAATTTATTTATTTATCTTTATTTATTGGTAAAAAATACTTTTATAATCATTACAACATTTCAAAACCAATTTTTTTATTGAATTCAATTTCAGATTGAATACAAATAATGTCTTGCTAAGCGATTTAACAAAAGTCAAAGTCAAAGTCAAAAAGTTGAAATGGTCTTTTTATTGGCTTTCATTTGATACCCATATTGCTTGGGTAAGAAAAAAATCTATCCCCCTCCCCCCGTTGTTTCCATTTGTACAAATAACCCTCTTTACTCTCTTCTTTGCATTATATTATTCACTGTGCTAGGAGGCAGGTATACCTTCCTTGTATCTCGTAGTCGTAAGCATAAAGTTAATATACCTAGCGGAATAGAGGAACAAAGGGCTGAGCTAGCGAGATGTCTCTATCAGTAAAACTGTATGATAAAAAGAGATGTGTGATGCGATGTTGTAACAGAACCGTTTTTGAAACTGTCAAACAGTTTGTCGGCACCAGGCACTTATCGGCACGCTGAGAATTTCAGCTATTTTAATTTTTCAAATATTACATGAAATCGTGGATATTTTTTTGAAACATTTCTTGGTGAAACATGGTGACTTGTTCAGTAAATAATTGGTGTACGACACAGCGAAAAAACCCCGACAAATGTTTATTTCACAGGTAAATTGTTCCAAATGGACACTATCTATTTTAGGTTTATTTTTGCCAATGCGTTTCAAATTTTAAGTGCTTAGTGTGATAATTCTCTTCTTCAAACATTTATTGATGTAAGAAGCAAATATCCAATACACATAATGCAGAATTTACGAATATTTTGTGTAAATAAATATTTTTTTATTTACTTTTAATAAGCTGTATCAAGTTATCGATATTTCGTTTCCACTGTTGTTTAAATACCTAAGTTAAGATATTAATCAGCTGGGAATGTAATTACTATTTAAGATAGGTACTTAGCCGATCCATGCAGTTTTTACCTGTTAGAATATTTACTAACATCCATACTAATATTATAAGTGCGAAAGTGTGTCTGTCTGTCTATTACCTCTTGACGCTTAAACCACTGAACCGATTGAGATGAAATTTGGTATGGAGACAGTTGGAGACTCTGAAAAGGACATAGGCTACATTTTGTCGTGATATAAAAACTTAAGGGGGTGAAATGGGGGATGAAACTTCAACTCTTGCGGGCGAAGTCGCGAGGAACCACTAGTTAGTAATAAATGTATCTGTCAAATTTCCAAATAACTTGGATAAAAAAATACATGCCTAATTTTAGGCATGTATTATAAATCGTCCAAACTGGGTTCCAAACAAAAATTCAAGATTTAAAAATTCAAGTGCACTAAGCACTTTGAACAAAAATATTTCAAGACGCGAGGAGCAAAATAAGAATAATACTATTCTTCTGCCGATGTTTCATTGGATAGCAATGTTTACTTATGGTTATGTCTACACATACATACATATTATATGGTTTGCTTAGTTTGGGACTAGATCATATTATGTTATACATATATTTCTTTTTCACAGGTCAAGACGCACAGTTTCGTCCTATGTTTACAAAGATATTGTACCAGAGGCATTCACATGTGAATCATCGTTACAGCTATTGCAACAGTCCACACCATCGACCTCTCCAACTAGATTTGACGCCAAGGAAAAAGTAGCTTGTTCTAATATAAATTCACTAAGTTGCATCTCTATAAGTTTGTTTTTTAAATAAACGATTTAAATATCAACATTTTTCATTTCATTTAGTATTTTGGAAACAACCGTATCGTCTGAGTTTTTCCTAATTGTCTTCACTTCAGAAATGCTTCAGAAACTATGCAGTTTCAGCCATGAAAAATCCCATCCCATCCTATTTTTGTTTTATTAATTTAATTAAACTACTATTAATGTTACAAATTATTTTTATCGATATCGATACTAATGTTACAAGTGACATGACATACATCACTGACACACATTCATGAACAATTCTACACACACAAATGTCATCCTATTTCGGTTTCATTTGACAGCTCGTGTTTGTTCCTCTATTCCGTTAGGAACATTAACTTTATGGTCGTAAGTAGATAATACACGAGACTAACTGATTCTGATCTAAATCTGTCTTTTTAGTTTCGCTCAAACTTTCCCAGTTTTTATTAGATTTACTTAGGTCTTTACCGATTTGAATTACGAATGGTGCTACCCTTACCTTAACTAACATTCCCGTAACAACATTTTTATGGCCCAGTTCCAAAAAAGACGAGCTTAGAGTAAATTGGCACAACAAAAAGTTTACGAGGCTTCGACAAATTCTACCGAAACAACACTCATATGTCTTTAACTTGAAAGTTAACAAGGCTCAACTTGTCAAGGGCCCATTACAACTCCATACTCACTTTCAAAGGCTTCCCAATACAAGTATTTACTTTCTGGATCACTTATCGCGTAAAAGAAATCCATATGAACTTGAAATTGGGATATATTTTCTTTTATCCTTTGAAAGTTAAACTACCATTGCTTATAAATTCAATTTGCTTATGCTAAAGAAGTTAATCAAAATGTGTCAAGTATATTTTTATAAGGAAACGTCAATAACATCTTGTACGAAAAATATTTCGCTCTGTTTACCCCTTGAGTATACCTCTACTTTGTATGTATGATATTTTTTTATTTATTTAGGCGGCACATGTATCGTTCGTTATCTTCGCTTATGCCGGCTGAAGGAAGTCATTGAGGTACTCCATACCGAAAAAACTGTTTTCTGGATTATACGTAGATCCACTGTGTTTTAAAGTTGTATTTATCAGCAGGTAAAATGTAGTTACATGTATACTTACATGTAGTTCTAGTGACACAAAGCGGTTTCCTTTGAAGTAAGATCCATTGAAAATCAAATGGCATGGTGAAGGGTGAATGGCGACATAACGACTGAAGGCAATTACCTAAGTGAATAGTTTGTGAAACCATTCTAACTTGTAAGAAAGTGAAGGTCCAATGCTACATCCAGCATGTCGGCTCATTGACTAGATAGAAAGGACTTGGCATAAATAACTAAAATGTGACTTGTGATTGACAGATTTGGTAGCGCAACCCAGCCAAGAGTTGGTCCTGCTGATGTCATTTTCTTCTTAGCGTTATCGCGTTTGTGCACTCGCTCGCGAGGGCCCTAAGCTGGGTCCGCTTTGGGCCATGAGCACTCAGGACATGGCAGGTAATTACAGAAGAGCGACTGCTATATAACTGTTACAGGGGAACTTGACCAGTTTGTATCATGGTTAGGTACACAGTCGCCTGAATGTGCGTGCAGGTTCACTCACAATTTTTTCGCTTACGCCTCTTTCCCTTTATCCTGCTGAAGGTTATTTGTGTTAGTTATTTTTTAACGTTGCCGTTAATCCCATCATTCATTCTCCCCATTTAATTAGCTGTTCTAACTTTATACACTATTACTCTGCTTTAGAAATACACTTGCTATATTATCATGTGGAGTTTACCTTTAGTGTGAGTAGAAGTTTCTGTAAACTTTACTGACCAAAGCATCTTGCGAGCTGTTTTCCGTCGTACATCATAGCAACTTCGCATAATCTACATAAGGTACAGTTAGGCGCAAAAGGTAATTGATCATTTTAATTTAATCAAAGGAATACCAGCTACCGAAGTGATTTATGGACTAGGTTAACACCCATGTTACATGTATCATGGATTAATTATTTAGTCCATGCATATGCTGTGTTGGATCTAACTTCACTCAGTTAACCTAATAAATCTACATAACTCTTCTTGTTGGGATCTGGGCGAAAATCAATATATTCTGATACCTATACGGTACCAGGTACGGGATACTAGGGTTCCTTAAGTAGAGTCCACGGACAGAGGGGTCCGTAACATGTGTATTAAGGGTCCGCAGTAAGTCAGTTAACACCTAATAACATATTTACTCAAAAATTGTGTAGTATATACAGAAGACTCATTTTATTGCTTTTCTCTAGTTTTCTTTTTATAAATATTTTTGGACGGGGCCTGAAGAATTGTTTAACTTGTGAAAGTGTTTCGTAACTGCAAAAAGTTTAGGGAACCCAGGTAATACCACTGGGATGATACACTATCTCTGCTCCGCTGCTATTATCTACAATTATTTGTTTGGTTGGTTGCTACTTAGGTAGTTAGCTACTTCTGAAAATTTTGCTCGGGTCATCAACATGATTCGTTGTTTAAATTAACTGGCGTCGTGACAGTGGGTAGTAGGACCTTGTACATTTTATACCTCGTTAGCTGTTAAAAATAATATCCTTCTGTGCTCTGTTACATTAATAGATTAGGTTTTGGAACCATCAGTTAATTGCTGGGGTTTTAGTAAGTACGCGTAGAGCCCCATATGTATTTATATGTGTAATCTTAAAGTAAGAGTCCATTTGGTTTCATCTTCGTAACCATACGTTTTAAAACCATTCAATAACATCATCCATTTATGTGTGACTGACTCCTGCAAATCATGTCACGTGGTGTATCGTCTGACACTCTAAATACGAGGGTGGCATCAAGCGTTTATCTAAACTTACTACGTCTACTATACGTACAATGGATGATGGTGCTGTTGTATAGATGCTTTTGTAAGTGATTGTACACACGGCCGTACATCAAACTACCTCACTTTTACCTTAAGACCACCTTTATTTCCTACGTAATAAAAGCTGTTTTCGTAGTTCACATGGGTAACCTGACGTGCTGCCGACTGTACATACCTACGATACAAGATTAAGTTTTTCCCTATTGTGCTGGTGGTAGCAATATGATGGATCTGGGAGCCAGTGCCTCTGACACCTTTTATTTAATACAATAGAACGGGCGAATAAATATAACTTTTACTAAGTACGCGGACTTTTGTTTTACGAAGTGCCTTGGGAGTATGTAGAAAAGATTGATGAAGTCGACTTTTACATATTCCGCCTTTTTTGGATTCCGTGCTTTGAGAGACACATAATGGAAATATTTATTATTTCTCTTATTTATTCGTTCTTTATTCTTTATTATTCGTAAGACACGTTACAGTTACAGTCCACATCATAATAATCCAGTGAAAACGGCCTCCGTAAATACCTAATCGACCATGTTTTATTTTTGGAGCAAAAGCAATGAAAACAGAATCAAAGTAGCATTTTTTGTGTCCATCTGGCTATCAAACACCGTGACCTCAAAAATTTACTGACTGCCCTTCAATTGACACGAAAGTACAAAGAGCCGAAACGAGCAGTTTTACGGTAGAGTACTACCTAATAGAATACATTTAACAGGTACAAAAGTATGTATAGTGTATAGAGTGTGATTTAAACGTATGTTAACAAACAATTAACACGATGAAACCACGCTTTCGTTGCTCCCTGAATCTTTTGTTCTTTTTTCTTCGCATGCCACCGAGAGAGACGGCAGCATTATCATTAGGCATGCAAATTCCAACCACTACTGAATAATCTACATGGGCCAGACAAGTCGTGAGAAAATGGTTGCTTGCAGTCATCCATGCGAAAATATTAAAGTGGCTATTCTCGTATACTAATGGTTTCTAGAGCTTCACATGGATTGACAATTCTATTAAGACCTTATTCCTTTTATTTACCTAGTAATTTATTTTTTGTAATGATTTTATGGACTTATGGATATTACTTTATGGCGGTCATAGATTTGGGATCCTTAACCACTGAGGTATTAAAGCCATACGTTAGTATTCCTATTATTTTTTTTTAAAGATAGTGTAGGTTTTCGGTTCTCGTCGTACGTTACGTATATGATCGTACTACTATGGTCTATGGCACGCATGAATGGTCCCCATTCTCGTCCACCCCCCGATGTACACCGCAGTATGTAACTCGGTTAGATGGTCGGGCTACACAGGTGTCAATCGATTAAGATCGGGTAGTATCGACATAGTGATCGGGTTCGGGTCATAATTATTTCAATCAATTGGATCTCGAACTCGATTAATCTCCTCGCAGTCTCAACTCATTGAAGAGTTAGATTAGTTTGTAGTTTAATATAAATGTAGTTGTGTAAGTGGACACTAGACATGTATGATTGAAGAATACTAAAGAAAAGACAAAGAAATGAAACAAATTACTGAAGACTTGGCTGTATGGGCTCAATCCTTTGTCTACCCAGAAAAAATGTCACTCACTGTCTTGACTTTTGCGAGACGAGAAAGATGGGCTCGATCTTCTACCTAACTACATTCCCCGCCCCTGTAACTTTGACTCTCTGTTGAGTCAAGTTAACTCTCCTTTTGTCGAAATTCTAGCTAAATTTATCTTGACCAACAAAATTAAACTTAAATTACTCATTCTTCCACTTTATCGTGGTTCCCTACCTATACTCTTTCAGCCTTTATACTTCCTGCTTATTTGTGCATTCCTATATTTTATTATACATATATACTTATATATTTTTTACATGTATTCATTGTGACGTATATTTTTTGTGTTTGTTTTAGAAACTAACAAGTAATACAGAATTACAGTGACTCATTCCCCACAAACAGTGTATAAAACTATACTCACGTGACATTGGCGAATGTGACAGCACAGATTAGCCATAAAAGAGAAGAAGAAGAAGAAGAAGAAGAAGATGGGCTCGTTTCTTTATATTCGTTGTTCTCGCTCAAAACTGCTTTGAGAGCATTTACGCATTTCAATGAGTTAGGTTAAGTTAGTTTGTGTAAAGCCTGACCAAAAATATATGGGACTTGAATTAAGGCGCTACGATTCATATAAAGAGAATACTCTTTATATGACAAAACTTGATGTAATCATAATAGCGTAGATTTCCTAGACCTCATGTGTGCAAAGGTGCTTGTGGCGCAGTGGCGGCAGCGCTTTGGTAGTGATACCAAAAGTTAAGCAACCCACGGCGCGGTCGTGATTGGATGGGTGACCATTCTGACCATTTAAGTGACGTCCATGACAAGCATCTCCGTGCTTCGGAAGGCACGTTAAGCAGTTGGTCCCGGCTAATATCTGTGGTATTAGTCGTTAAGCCTAGTCAGAGGCCCTAGGGCGGCTTGATAACTTCTGACAGTAAGGTTTGTCACTTGCCTTACATACACCCCTCCACCAATCCGCACTGAGCCCGCATGGTGAAGTATGGCTCGTTCCTCCTCATAGTTGAGGTGAGGCCTTTTCCCAGCAGTGGGATCTAATAGGCTGACTTATTATGTGTGCAAATACCAGGGCAATCAGTAGAGATGGGCGGCGGGAAAAAACCCTTTGGGAAAATACCGGGTAAATACCCATTTTGGGTAAATACCCAAAACATGGGTAAAAACGATTATTTGTTTATATGGGATTTGGTATTTCTTTTTATTAGTTTAGATAGAATCTAAAGGTTAGATTGTGATGAAGATATAAAATTTAAGTTTACGTAATTCCTTAAATCATGTAACATAAACCGCACTTGGAAAATACAATGTTTGAGTAACTAACTAGTTAAAGTAGATATCAATAAGTGGCATGTAACAATATCATCAAAAGCTGACGCTTGCTATTGTTTAAGCGCACTGACAAAAGAGATAGATAAGACAGTCTTAGTTTGCGGATTTCTTGGAAAACAAATAAAAAAGATTGAAGGGGCGCGTAAACAATCTCTTACCCAGAAAATAACTTTGTAATATGAAAAAACAAGGGTCTTATTAAACATATCTAAGAGAAAAGGTACGGTTTTTAATGGTACAATTCATAATAGTTTTTCAAATTCATGTATTATCTTGATCATGAATACAATAAGTAAAGTATGTAAAATATCATCAAAGTCCGTGGGCATAGCAGCAGTAATAGTCGTCAGTCAAAAGGGTATCACGATTGTCAAAACTGGTTGGCAGAATTAGCACGTCCACACAGTACGGAGAAAAAACTTCGTATGACAGATAATAATCGCGTAATGGTCGATTCAAAGCAAATAGACACAGATCATATAATAGTTACTACGTAACAGATAAATCATTCATACAAAAAAGTACATACCAAGCTTTTATAATACAGTCGCAGACCGCTACACATGAAAAAGTACCTTGAATTTCGAACATTACGTTATTATTCCTCTGCGGCCACGCGACCTTGGAGTAAAACTAATAAAGTCAGGGTTGCCTCTTTAAATACAAGGTTTTTATTGGTAGTCCTCGGTTTGAAAGACAAGAATTCCAGCCGAAATTAGTAGTTATTAAACACTTTCACAGTCTTTATTTTAGCTACAGTTATTTTTATAGAGGCGGTGTAATGTTTTGAAAATACTTCATTTCATAGCGAAGATATCTAGTAGGTTAATCAGGTAACCTAGTTATGTGCAGTCGGAAGTATGTCAAGGTACAGCTACATTTGAACTACTAAAACACCTTTAATTACGTAGGAAATAGAAGCTGTCTCAACAGGTAACAGATAAATCACTCATACGAAAAAGTACATACCAAACTTTTATAATAGCCTACAGTTTTCTGTCGCAGACCGCTACACACGAAAATGTACCTTAAATTTCGAACATTACTTTATTATTCCTTTGCGGCCATGCGACCTTGGAGTAAAACTAATAAAGTTAGGGTAGCCTCTTTAAATACAAGGTTTTTATTGGTAGCCCTCGGTTTGAAAGACAAGAATTCCAGCCGAAATCAGTAGTTATTAAACACTTTCTTAGTATTTATTTTAGCTACAGCTATTTTCATAGAGGTAGTGTAATGTTTTGAAAATACTTCGTTTTATTGCGAAGATATCTAGTAGGTTAATCAGGTAACCTAGTTATGTACAGTCGGAAGTATGTCAAGGTATAGCTACATATGAACTACAAAAACACCTTTAATTACGTAGGAAATAGAAGCGGTCTCAAGGTCAACACGTGTAGTCTAACTTGCGGTGTGTAAGTACATAAGGCCGCACATCAGACTACCTCACTTTGACCTTGAGACCGCCTCTATTTCTACGTAATAAAAGCTTTTGTCGTAGTTTACAAGGGTAACTTGACGTGCTGCACTGTAAAGAAATTAAAAACCGATTTTTTTGCCTGATTTGTTTTACGTAACTATTACATTGGATTTTACCGAATGCCTCGATATGACAATTAAACACCAAGAAAGTGAAATACAACATAAAAAATGTAATATTTACATACCCATTTCATAAAACTATTTTGTCAAAAGGTAATATCCTACGCAACTTTCTTCATTGACAGGTAGGTAGTAAGAAAATAAGTAGATTTCTTGTGGCATACTGACTTTTTAATGATTCATGATTTACAACCATTAACTGCACATAAATTACTGTAAGTCAGCCTATTAGATCCCACTGCTGGGAAAAGGCCTCACCTCAACTATGAAGAGGAACGAGCCATACTTCACCACGCGGGCTCAGTGCGGATTGGTGGAGGGGTGTATGTAAGGCAAGTCACAAACCTTACTGTCAGAAGTTATCAAGCCGCCCTAGGGCCTCTGACTAGGCTTAACGACTAATACCACAGATATTAGCCGGGACCAACTGCTTAACGTGCCTTCCGAAGCACGGAGATGCTTGTCATGAACGTCACTTAAATGGTCGGAATGGTCACCCATCCAATCACGACCGCGCCGTGGGTTGCTTAACTTTTGGTATCACTACCAAAGCGCTGCCGCCACTGCGCCACAAGACATAAACATAAATTACTAGATACATCTTTCTTGACTCTAAACAAGGTTCGCGCGTGCGCGCGTCTTTGCCGGCAACCTAACTGAATTTCTACCGTGAACGGTACCGTGGCGTGTAGGTGAATAGCGCGCGCTAATACATGGAGTGCAAGAGGCCTATAAATTCTCAAAGCGGGTATCTATTAACCCTGATGTCGTTGTTTACAACAACCTTTTGTTTACGTAAATGTTAATTTAACATTTATTGTGTTCAAAACTGTATATAATGTATGTAATTTATTTTTGTTGTAAGTTCGGCCCTAATACAATTGCATAATAGTTATTGACTTGGTTGTAGACTGGAAAATATTGAATTAATGTCAAAATTTATATTTACCCTTCATTTTGGTATTTACCAGGTATTTTCCCGCGTTTTTACCCATTTTGGGTAAATACCGGGAAAATACCGGATAGAATCCCATCACTAGCAATCAGTGTCGCCAATTACTGGGCACAACAAATTTAAGTCGTTTACCATCGACACGTTAAGAAGTAGAAGCGTAGATTGGCAACTGAACATTTAAAAAATATACATTTTATAGGTTTACATTTTAAAGCTGATTACAGATTCTACGATACAAGAATAAGACAGAACACTTGCAAATCAGGTACTTATTAAATTCAGTGGCTCTTTGTAATATTGGCCTCGATATTTGGACCAAATTAGAATTATTTTTGCAAAACCACTGTCGGGTAGAAGTATAATTACCTGTTGTTCTTATAAATGGTATTTATGTTATCAGAATATTACAATTATTGTAACTATATGAATTTTTTTAAACTTCTATGAACTATTTCAGTAAAATATCTAAGCAGGGTTAAAATAAAGGAAATAAAACTCAAAACAAGTAGGTACCTATAATTGTTACTTTTCAAAATCGCTATTAAAATATTATCCGTTACCATCAATAGCCAATCGACAACATTTCAAAAAAATTACATGCATATTTTTATTTCTTTCCTTATAGTACGTCAAAAAAGAAGACATACGTATTTTTTCTTTCTCATTTCTTATTTCCCCTGGAATTTAATTCTTTAAAACTCTCCATTCTAAAAGAGCGTAAGTACAAGAGTAAGGATGTGATAGCTAAGGCGCTCATATGGGACCTGAATTAAGGGCGCTTCAAATGCACTTTATATGACAACACTCGGTATAATCATACCAGCGTTGATTGGCAACTGAACATATAAAACAACATATAAAATTATGTTTACATTCTCGCAGCATTAGCATCGCCAAATCTCGAAATGGTTTTTGAATTTTAGTACCATTATAAAAATGAAATGTTGTCAATTCTCTATGTTCGCACTATATGATGTACCAAATTGTGATATGACAACTATATCGGTAATTCATTTAAATATATTTTGTTGATTACACAAATTTCTTTGTCGAAAATGAGTTCCTGTTGTGTTCCGCAATATGGCGAGGTCCCATATATTTTTGGCCAGGCTATATTAAGAAGAGAATGTGAAAAATACATAACTGAAGACTTGGCTGTATAGACATGATTCTTTGCCTACCCAAATGGAAGAATTTGTACTACAACTGCTGTCACTGTCACTGTCATTTTAACGTCAAAACAAAGCTCCTGTGCTCCTGTCATCTTAACCGATGCCCTATCCTAATGCTATTTTTTATTTGTTGTGGTGAAAAAAAAAGAATAATTTATAAAAATAGTGCTACTAACTCAATATACAAACTAATCAATATTGTTTCAACTTCACATCCCAATGTCTTGCCAAAATACATAAACTCAATAATCAAGTCCAACAGCAATTATTTTTAATTAATTGAGGAAAACTGACCCTTATCTAGTGATTCTGGCCTGAAAACCATATAGTTCGTCCCTCCAGAAACATGTCGGCGCTATTGACGGCAGATTGGTTCCAATTGGACTCCTATTACAGGTCTGTTTTACTGTTGTTGATAAGTTCGTAGTCATCGCCTAATAATCGTATCAGTATCATCTTCCGCCCTCTTGTTTTTGGTAACCTTTGTATACTAATTTAAAAAGGTATTTTTTTCTACTTCGTTTGCTTAACAATACACTCTGGCCACAATGTATGTAACTATTAACCTTTATTTTTATAGGAAGTTCGACTTGTACACTATGAACTGGTCAATGGATGAAGGTTTCGAAAATATGCTTGTTAGTGGAGCCCAGTATGGAGGTCCCATAGCCACAGTAAGGGACAGAAAACAGTTGGTTCGAGTTGCAACATCAGCTAAACCTGTTATTACCATCTACAATTGTGTTGGGAATGTAATTTCTAAGATTTTGGTAAGTAAAAAATATTTATTTCTAGTTTAATAACAACTAATTAGCACAGCACTACTGAAACATTATGTAAGTACAGCTAATTAGCACAGCACAGGCAAGTCTAGTGTGGGATGAAAAGTCGTTCACATAGGTTACTTCTCAATAATCAGATTTATTTTTGAAAATATGTGTAATACTCAAATACTATACCTAAATGTAATATTTTTGGTAATATTTATTATTATTGTTTGTATCTCTCCTGTGAGTAAATTGCAGTCCTTTTCAGAGATATGATCACATATACCCCTCTGTACCTCTGTTTGGTGTGTGTATCCATTTATCCAACATGAAAAGGACCCTTTAAGATAAGATTATGAATTGTTTTATTACCTTTTCATCTACATATTTTAATGTACGTATGAATGAACTAAGTTAGGTTAATTAGGTACATTTGTTTTATTATAATGATTGTCATATCATCCCTAATCTTGAGGGGAGTTCTCTGCAGTCATAATAAACATATTGTGACATTTGTGGTTTATTGTGTACTCACCATCAATAAATTTTAAACACATTTTCGTTGCATAGAAATATAAAATTATTACTTACATCACATATAGTACTTACTTTAATACTCCAGAGATCATGTTGTTTCCCGACAAGAATAATTCAAGAAAATGTACCTAACTTTAAATTATTAAAGTTACATTTTCTCGAATTAGCAATTTTTAATTGATTAAAGGAAAGGAACACTAGTTCCTTTCCTTAAAATTAATATATATTTAAATTTATATAAATAATATAAAATTAATTGTTATGAGACTGCCAGTGGTCACCTGACCCTCAAGAAGTAAAAATACTAACTGTCCAGTCACTAGTGGTAATTAATATTTATATTTGTGTTGCAGTGGAACAGTGGTGTGCTTGTACACATGGGTTGGTCGGACAGCGAGCAGCTGCTCTGCGTGCAGGAGAGTGGAGACGTGCTAGTGTATGACATGTTTGGTGCTTACCAGAAAACTTTTAACTTGGGCCAGGAAGTCAGGGACACAAAGGTCAGTTGTTTTTAAGAAAATAAATTATATTTACTTGCATACTAGAATGTACACATGCATGCTTTTTATGAAACCAAACATTTAGTTTATTCTACTTAGATTTAGTGTCAGTAGAAATGTTGAATTACACCATTCAATAAAAAATTTTCTTTACATTGAGAATTTGTAGTATTGTCAGATGCAATGTTGTAAACTGAAAACAAAAATTTAAAAAGGAAAAAGCCAACATCACGCGGTGTTCCCAGGCGGTCACCCATCCAAGTACTGACCGCGCCCGACTATGCTTAGCTTCGGTGATCGGACGAGAACCGGTGTTTTCAACGTAGTATGGACGTTGGTGTTAGGAAAGCCGAAATTAAAATACACAATATTTTTACATCATGAAATGTTTCAATGAATAGTGTTTATCATTTTCGCGCCAATGCTTGCCAACGTCCATACCACGTTGAAAACACCGGTTCTCGATCGATCACCGACGTCAGGTCTGTGTATCTCCCCGCGGAGGTAGCAAAAACGTACCTACGCGCGGCGCACCTACGTAGGTGCTAAAACAAGTTGCGTGTCGCTACCGGCCAGAGCCACGCTCGCGCGTTTTATTCACCGGCGGCCGCGCGGCTACGTTGCTGGCTGGACGAGAATGAATAAAGTACTAGAAAGAGGCGCTAGATGGCGTTAGAAGCTTCTCGTAGCAGTCAACCCTATCGCGTCACGTGATATTACGTCACTGAATAGGTTTAGTGTATTATGAATCATATTCCAGAGCAATAAGTATGAAATTATCTTGCAATGGATTTTTGTAGGTGTCTACACGAAAATGTGCTTGACTCTGAGGCGAACTAAATTACGCCATATTGTTGACGACATTGAGCAGACATTTCTTTGAATACAATTGCTAAGTCATACTTCTGTACGAAGTACTAGTATTCTGTGCCGACGTTAAGCAACGTCGGGCGCAGTCGGTACTTGGATGGGTGATCGCCTGGGAACACCGCGTGATGTTGGCTTTTTTAGTTTATGTTTTAAAAATGTTTTTAAAATATTTTAGGTCAGCAAAGCTCAGCTATTTTCGAATCCTAACGGCGTCGGTCTAGCAGTCATCACGACCACCAATCGCATGTTTCTTCTGAGCAGCGTCGCTGAACCCAAAGTTAGGTCCGCGCCAGAGATCGGTTTACCTAGTAAGTATACCTAACGATTAATATGAATTTATTTATTGCTTTTCGTTAGTTAAGTATTCATTTTTTTGCTAGGGCCTCTGAGCAACTTTAAATTAACAAAAAAGGAGTAACTAGAATACTAGATTATTTTTTCTATGCTACATCCTAACGCTCAATGGAGCTCATAAGACTAAGCGACTTTCATAATCATTATGCCATTTTCATGAAAACTTTACCTATGAAATATAAGTTAAATCATGGGTTACATAAACCCTACCTACATAATTCTAAAACAGATTTTTGACCACTCGCTCGATTTTTGTGCAGCTAATAATCATTTTTTTTAAATTACACATTATTATATGTATTAAAAACGGAGAGCTGTTTTTCATATTATTCAAACTAGACCTGGTGTTCCAGGAGCCAACGAGCCGATAAGCGCGTGGTGCGTCCTCAGCTCGCACGCGCGTTCGCCGCCCGCCGTCGGGTTCCTGGTGTGTCGCGACAAGGAGGTATACAAATGCCAGCTGGGCGAGACCAGGGCTGTGCTCATGGTAAGCGATGGAGCAGTTACTACAGCCTAGTACATAAAGCTACTCAAAGCGCGTGGCAATCCCGCCTGCTGTCGGGTCCTGGTGTGTCGCGACAGGGAGGTGTACAAGTGCCAGCTGGGCGAGACCAGGGCTGTGCTCATGGTAAGCAATGGAACAATCACTACGACCCTTTGTACATAAGGCTAACCATCAGCTCGCCTGCGCCATTCTTTAAATTCTAAAGTTACGTCCTGCCGGGCTTTCGCCACAATTCCGTAATGGTGAAGTACAAAATACGATTCAAAGCGACACCAAACTCATTTCCTGGACAAAACTCATCTACTATTTCATGGTAGCGACCCGCTTGCATTCGAAATAAAATATAGCATTTGTTACTCAGGAATAATGTAGGATTCTAATGGTGAAAGAATTTTCCAAATTGGTCCAGTAGTTTTTGAGGCTATTCGTTAAAAACTTACAAAAATAGATACAGAATGCCTCAAGGTATTAAGTAAGCCAGTTGTACTTTCATTTTAGGTGCAATAAAGAAATGAAATGAATATTAAGTAAAAGTATAAATCTATACATATAATAAATCTGTTAAACCGATTCGTCTGTACATTGAGTATTTTTACCAAAAACTAATTGAGGGTGATGTTAAAATTGTAACAGAATAGGAATCTACAACTTTTATTTTTTTGTCTGTTTGTTCACGCTAATCTCCGGAACTACTGAACGGATTTAAATGAAACTTTTTTTATTGTGTAGCTATTAAGTCTGGGCAAATACTAGGCTATAACTTATTTTGAAGATCGGGGGTACTTGACGTGAAACCTTAGCAGTACACTTAAACTAAGAGAGATATGAAAGCAGCGCCTTAAGAAAAGTTAGTTAGCGTGATGAGCACTTTCTATTGACGTACACAAATTGAAGGTCTGGAGTCACTGATATAGAACCCTAGCAGCTCGGCTCAACTATAAGAGATATTAATAGAGCGCCTTAGGTAACATTGTTCAGCGTGATGAGCATTTTCTATTGATTTAAGGTCTGGAGCAACTGGTATAGAACCCTAGCAGCTCAGCTCAACTATAAGAGATATGACTAAAGCGCCGCAGGGAACATTGTTCAGCGTAATGAGCATTTTCTATTGACTTACACAAATCGAAGGTCTGGAGCAATTGATATGCTAAAATATATAGATATGCTGATTTTCAAAATCCCAAGGTAATCCTACTGTCTCCAAGTTACTATCTGATGACGGAAACCTGGAGAAATCGAAAGAATCCTTCAGATTTTATAGGCACGTATACCATATATGCTACAGCAATAATTTAGGTATTTACGCGTTTACATTCAGGAGTCATAATTTCATGGTGCTGACCTTAACATTTAGTAGTTCGTGGATACTTTCACCACAGTTTGTCGAAATTTTGTTGAATTACTGTATTATTAATAAAAGATCAAAGTCAATTGGCACTATTTTTTATACTACTTATCACTAAGGAAAGGGTAGGGAGGCCTTTTGCCTGCAGTGGGACACGACAGGCTCCTAATAATTTTACAAGAGTAGTAACTTACAAACCGACCTTTGAGTAGGCTAGGGACACAATAAATAAATGCTAAACCGCATTCATCTATTCTGAACACTAAAACTAAAGTTACCTTTTTTTTAAAGTATACTAAAAGATTTTAAAAAAATCTTTCCACTTTTACTAAGAAAGTTATGTACGACAAAATTTAGTTTTGGAGTCGGTGTCACTGCCATGCCAAATTTTCTTACCAGAGGAGGATGGCCAGGTAATAGTAACCTATCTAAAAAAGAGTGCCTATGGACCTTGATTTTTCATTTTTCTCTTCTCCGTACGACATGGTAGACTAAGAGACCATAATAGCTGGATGGCGACGAAAGTATAAAATATTTTGTATCATCGAGTCCACGCGTGCAAAGTCGCGGGCAAAAGCTAGTAAATAAATAAAAATACATTGAATAATTTCTCTTTATAATATTGGTAAAATTAAACGAATGAAGTAGGTACTTTTGTCTAAATTAAATATCTTCTTCCCTTTTCAGCGTCCCGAAATAAAGAATCCCTACACTCAAATTCTGACAATCGTGCCGTCTCAAAACGGGAGGCATGTGGCTCTCTTCACAGACTCCGGGTTCCTCTGGATTGGATCTTCTGACTTTAAGGCAAAGTACTGCGAGATAGATACTGGCTTCATAAAACAACCTAAGGAGCTAATGTGGTAAGTAATAAAAATATACTCAGCTATGCATGTTAAATATATAAAAAGTTGAAATAAACATCAAATAATTTCAGCTGAGGTCCCTATAAACTGTGAAAAAATCAAGCTTCTTAGTTAACACAAACCGAAGATACAGACATTTTAGCCATATCTTCTAATATTTCGCAGGAGAATCAAAATCTATAGGGTACTTCATATACGCCTAGAATTATAAAATTTGGCAAAACAGTACAAGTAAAGGAAAAAGTCCGAAAACCGCAAGTAGTCAAATCGTAGAAAAAAAATCTTCATTTGTACAAAACTCTCATTACGAGTGCGAGTCCGACTCGCATTTGGCGAGGCAACATAAGTAGACAATCAAAAGAAAATGGTGTTGAGTTTTTTCCACACCCAGATCAATCTTTCTTTGGCCCACTTGCGCACGTCCGGATTAACTAATCTGGATTTGTTCATGGCCTATTATCTGAGTTTAAGCATACTTGCGCCAGTCTGGATTAGCTAATCCGGACTGGCGCAAACGTACCTTCCGGATTAGCTACTCCAGACTTGTGCAAGTGGGCTTTCAACTCAGATAATAGGCTTTGATGCCACATGTCTACAACGCATACTCTCTTATTTCGGCCACGTTATGCGTAAAAAGGATGGCAACCTCGAAAAGTTGGTCATCGTTGGTAATACTGAGGGTAGAAAATCACGAGGTCGATCACCGACCCGTTGGACTGACTAAATAAAAGAGGCCTTCTCTCCATCCAAATACTACCATATGGTGAAGGCTGCTGCAGACCGGAATCGATGAGGGCAAATCGTCCGTTTGAGAGGCTCAAATGATCACGATCCTCAGTAATGAGGGACCGACTGGAGAGAGAGAGAATAAAAGACTTCGAAGGAGGGTAGACCGATATGTTTGCCCATAACATTCCACCCGCAAGACCTTCAGTTATTCCGTGATCAAGGCGCTTGCAACAGCGCCGAAATATCGGAAACTCAAAAATAAAAAGGTACATGGTAGCAATCCCGTTAATAACTATTCTAGAGAGAGAATAGGCTTTGAAAAAGTCCGGAATAATCCGGACGTGCGCAAATGGGCCTTACAGTACCCAAAAAAAATGTTACCACTAACTTGGATTAATCCATCTCATAATATTTTTTCCAGGTGCGGATCCCAAGCAATAGTGGGGCATTGGGACGACGTGCTCTGCATATACGGCTTCAACGGAAAGTCCGTCTCGTACCCTTACGATGGCCCGTTCCACATCATTCAAGAGATGGACTGCGTCCGTATCGTCTCGGAAATGACCCATGAGCTTGTGGAGAAAGTGCCAGTTGAAGTGGAGAAGATATTTAGAATCAACAGCACCGCTCCAGGGTCGTATTTGGTTGAGGCGTCTAAACAGTTTCAGGTAATATTAGTAGTGAAAGAATTAAATGTGAATAAATACGGTCCATATTCTAAGTTATTTCGGATGAATAAAGGAAAAGAATTAACGACACCTCGTGCTAGGAACTCAAAACAACGGCAAACGAGACGATTACTCCACTGACTGGACTAGCTAGAGCTTGGATCTTGATTAAAGAAGAAAAAAAAGTTCAAAGCGCCGAAGTTAGGTTTAACCAAATGTAAAATGAAGTTCGGCCCATCCCTAATAATTATTGAAAAAAAAGTGCAATTGTTGGCATCAAAATTCGCAGTATACGCAACGTTGTAAGCTGAAAACAAAAAAAAAGCTTTTTATGAACCCAAACATTTAGCTTATTCTACTTAGATTTAGTGTCAGTAGAAATGTCGAATTACACCATTCAATAATAATTCCAAGACATAATTTCTTCACATTGAGAATTTATATATCTGGAAACGTTTAAATAAATCTTGTTTATCAATTTCGCTCCATTGCTTGCCAACGTCCATACCACGTTGAAATCACCGGTTCACGTCCGATCACCGATCAACGTCGGGCGCGGTCAGTACTTGGATGGGTGACCGCCTGGGAACACCGCGTGATGTTGGCTTTTTTGTTTTTATTATTCATAGAGCCTGCACTTATTTAAAGGGCAGGGCAAGTTTTTCAGTACAATAACTTAGGTTCCCGAAACCATTTCATTTTTGCAAACATCAATCGTAGTTTCCCTAGAGGACTTTTATGTAGATGTCGGTGTCCCTTACTAATTCATTTATATTATTTCTATAATTTTTGTTACAGAAACGCAGCCACAGAGCGGACGAGTACATACGCCTCGTCAAGCCCGACCTCGCGAACGCTGTACAAATCTGCATAGGTTGGTTATTTCTTTCCACGAGTATTATCGGAGATTCGGACAGACGGCAAACTGTGCAAAGTGGACTCCGTGCTTATGGAGCTAAATAAAACATGTTTTAAGTGACTTCCAAAAACGAGGATCTATTCTAATATTGTAAAGGGGTCAATCAACTTCTTTTTGTTTCTTAATCTTTGCCTAATTATAAGTTACTCTGGATTTTGTGTAAAGTAAAAAAACATTTATATTTTAATCAACCATTACGTTGGTATGGTTAATGTGGAAACGTAGCTGGGGTTCGTCTTTGCATCAGACTTTTGCCTCCAATAAAATGTTCAATGCTATTATTATTGTGTGTTGAGATTTTGTGTGTCATGGGGAGTTAGGGACTGATTAGCACTAAAACAAATAAAATGGGTTGTAATTTTTGTGCACGCTGGATAGTAAAAATAAATTAGTTAATTAAATATATTCAGTAATATCATACTGGGTTATTTTGCTTACTTTTTCCTCTTTACAGCAACTATCCATTTATTTCTTTGCTTGAATTTCTATTTTGATGTTGAAAAGGAATAAAACTTGCACTTCTTCTTTCCCTATTGTTTCTGCACTTTATAACACAACACGCACTGCGACTTGAATCGCTAATATTAACGTTTTAACTTAAAAATACATAGGTAACGTTAAATATAGAAATTTAACAAAATTTATTCACATTTCTGCTATATCGCGCGCTGCGATCGATTCGACGTTCCCCACCACCCACTCTGCACATACCGAATAGTATTCTACATTCCTCACTTAGTAATATTTTTGTTCGTATAGAGGCAGCAGCATACGAATTCAACCCAGACATCCAGAAGATGCTGATCCGCGCCGCGCAGTTCGGCAAAGGGTTCATAGTGGATCCTGTTCTTACGGAGTACTACGTCAAGACGTGTCGCTGGCTGCGAGTGCTGAACTCAGTGCGGGACCACAAAGTCGCTATACCGCTCACGTATAAGCAGTATCCTTTTGATGTGTGATTTTGCTGGTTTGGCATTGAATATTTATCTTCAAATAGGTATAAATATTCGCCGATAGCCAAGCGGAGAAAACTTCACTTCTCATCCGTGAGATAATGCACCATAAGTTTGTATAAAAACTTAAGTACAGTCTTTTTTTTAAAACATATCGCTACCTAATGGTGAAGGAAACGCGAAGGTGGTCAAGGAAAAAGAAAACGCAAACAGATGTCAACTATAATGAAAAGGAAAGTTGCCTTCTTGGTAAATATGCAAAGAGGTTCCCAATATGAGTTTTTAAGGCTGATTAATCGAAGACAAGATTCCTGACAATAGAACTTCGTTATTATTATGACCAGCTAAAAAGAGCGGCTCAAGACCGCATCGGTTTCTACATGCTGACCTCCAAACTTCAATTTGAAGATGGCACCCCATGATGATGATGAATGGTAAAGGAAAACATCGTGAGGATACCTGTACACTAGTTCGCTAGTGTGTGAAACGGAGAAGGCAATGGCAAACCACTCCACAAAAACTTGCCAAGATCTCTATTCTGAGGCCTTACTCCGGTTGACGATGTCCGTACGTATTTTCGAATGTAGCTGTCCCTTTCACTCATGCCGGAATGACAACGCGAACAAGCGTGATAGCTAGACTCGAAAATACGGGCATCGTCAACCAGAGTAGGGCCTCTGTTGAGCTCAAACATGGCATATGTTGTGCATCGGACTATATTATGCGCATCAAAATAAATATAGCGGATTCCTAGTCCATTGATAACATATATTTTCTTTACGGACGACAGCATGTCCAAGGTAAACAAGCATCTTATGCAATTATAATAGGGGTGATTTTGTCCTGTACGTGCCAACAATTTCAAGAACTACATTTTTGTAATCCTCTGACCTGAAAATAATGCCTGATTGGTATTTATGTTTTTTTTTATCAATGTGTAGTCATTTACCTTTCTATCGTATTTTTTTATTATTGTGTTAAACTAGTTACTATTTTAGTACTTGTTTTAACTATTTCTGTTTCCTTAACTATCATCAAATAGAGTTTTACACCTAGGCGAGCGTATCCTACTAGATAGATTGATATGGCGGCGGCTGCACTGCCTGGCCGGCCATATTGCGTCTTACCTACAACTCAAGGATGGCAAAACCAGGGTGCTTTCACATTGGGCTTGCTACAAGGTTGGTTACTGCCTATATAACTGTTTGTAGGTGTTGTTAAAAAACTTGTTAATTTTTTTTATATGATCGCCGTAACAATAACATGTTAAACTTTGCTCTAAATTCTGGCTGCACGCCCATTATGTTCGCCTTTCTAGTGCAACTCATCCCTCCCAAGAACATTGATACTAAGCTTACGTGCATAGCCGACAAATTATTCCAGTGAAGTGTTCGCAAACCCTTAGAGATTCTTGCAAATAAAGAGCTTGTAAAAGTACTCTTGAGGGGCTTTTTTCAACACCTTTGTTCTACTGAGTAGCTTACTTGATTTATTATTTAACATATTTTATATGGAAAATATGTCAAATAAGAAATCAATTGGTTTTCGACCTTAAAACAAAAAGTCAAAGTTGGAATTCCTATTTCTGGTATATTCCTTCTGCCTCAATACTCTGACCGCCTTATTATTATTTAATAAATTAGTACGGCTTGTGTAATAAATTAGTAAGGAATAATATATTAGTAAGGGGTCGCTGTTATAGCACTTGAATGAATATGAAATGCCTAATTTACAATTATTAACAGTTAGATGACATGACACAGTAAAGACAAACATTTTAAATTATCTGTCTCATATTTATTCACGTGATATATCAGTGGCGTAATTATTATATATAGCGGTCACTATATTGTTTAGGTGACGCAACCGCACTTGGACAACGAGAGCGCTGCCCGCGAGATTGGTGAAAAGCTGCGGAACGTTCCGGGCATATCGTATGCCACCATTGCCATGAAGGCGCATGAGAAAGGCAGGAAGGCGCTTGCAATCAAGGTTAGTAGATTAAATGAAATGTAAACGGTTTAAATTAAAAAACATATTATGTATTTGTTTCACGTATTAGTTACCTCCTTCCCACCGGAGCCTGGCGCCAAGCAGCTCGCCGTGTTCCGTAGGTGAGTGGGAAGTGTGTGAGCATTTCCTTTATCTTGCTAGATCCTTTGACAGATGTTTTGTCATAATGGCGAGTGGCCGCCACCGGTGCTGGTGGCGTGTCTTGAACACAGTTGCGAGTGGACGAAACTCGCTTCACGTATGCGGCGACTCCATACGAAACGTATTGAAAACAACAGTAACAGCAACAACAGCGAATACACATAAACAGCTTGTCGCTAGCCACCGGTGGCGGTGGTCAGTGGCCCATTTGTGCGGAGCCGACCCGAGTGCGTATAACCCGAAACTCTAAGGTGTATGTAAATAGGATTCTCCTGGGCAAGCTCGGTCCATCGTAGACCTTATCTTTGTTCTCGGACTAAAATGAAGAGCAAGCATTAGCCCATTATTTATGAAAAATACAAATTCAAATTCATTTATTGCGGACAACAAAGATCCATGGGTTAGTATTACATTAACGCTTTAAAACTTGTTGTTAGTATTATGAATTAAACGATTAAACAATCAACTAGAATTCGATTTAATCAAATTCTAATTTGTCATGTACCATGGACGAAATATATAAGGACCAACAATCGCCATACAAAAAAGCGTTCCCCGGAAATTCACAAAAATCCAAGTACCATCCAGATGGCGTTGCTAATATAACCAGCCAATGCTTTAATTTTCTGCAATGTCTATCTGTCTGCTATCAGCGGACTTCCATGCTTGTTGCCAATTTCATTTAGTACTCTTAAAAGTCATAGATGGCGTTTATTAAAATACCGTACGAAAACAAATCTGTCTATTGTGCTCTTGGTTTGTAGTAGTTGACAAACAGCGGCAACAGTATCAACATTTCAACTAATGATGTAATGATCGGATGGCGCAATGTTGAGTTGTGGAAAATATCAAATCTTATGGTATCGGGATCGATCCCCGGTCTATATTTTTTTACATTTTCTTTGTTTATCTTTTTTTTACATTTATTAAAAACAACAAACGATATGATACTGTTTTTTTTTATTAAAGTCATTTATTTGAGGGGAACGGGGGACCTAAATATACACATTCCTATTTTCCCTTTGACTTTTTGGCACAGACTAATGATCTCCTTTATTTAAGTAAGGCAAAACTTTTTTTACAGTAAAATCTACATTTATCTACCACAGCTCTTATTGTTTGATTTTTCTCATATTCGAATTAACAAAGGAAATGTGTGCGGGACGGCTGGAGTTGGTGAGAGGAGTGGACTGTATTACGGTAGGCTGTGCGCTTGTTCACGGAACTGTAGGTAGGTACTCCGGTGAACGGTGTCTCCAGTCGCTGCACACTGTAAACGGTGGGTGGATCGTTGTTTGTCGTCTCGTAGAAGGTGGAAGTCTGCTATAAACTCACGAAGTACGGTATCCAAGTCGTAGAAGGGATCGGTGTCCTATAATCGATGCGGAGGTCTTCACTGTATTTAATTCACTCTAGAGATTCGTTCAGAGTCGCTGGGAGCTTTTCTGCTCTTTGTAGTACTCGGTATGTTACCAGAAGAGAACTGATTCGCTATTCTAAACTGTAATTTAAAACTGTAATGCTTACTGCGGCCGAGCCGTCGGCTTATAGTCCGGCGCGCAGTTCAAAAGCCCCGCCTTTATTCTGGAAAGTGCTGTCAACGTCGACCCGCCTCGATTCGGGGATGCACGCGAAAACTCTGTACACATCTCGTGCCGAAAAACCCGACCTTATTACGTACGCCATAAGGTCGTCATCAGTTCGCGCCGGGCAGCGGTCGTTGTGGCGGACGTAGCTATAGATGTATAGCGCCTATTGTATTCGAGCGCGGCTATATCTATTCTATAAGTATAGCTAATACGAATATTTGTTTACGAATTATAACTGCTTTTTTACGCGCGCTCTTTAAAGTCGTCCTGTACAAAATGTGAGCCTTTAAAAACTAAGAAATTTTCTAACTTAACTTTTAGACGCTCGAAAAAATTTAATAATCTACGCGAATTAACACTGAAACTAAAACATAGGCGCATAGTCCTAACTTTTGATTAATTATTTCGGAAATAAGCAGGTATTATTATTTGTCAAATTTTGGACGAGGAAATTGGAGACTACGAAATGCTGGTTTGGTCAAATATAAGAAGCGATTTATCGTCTGAGCTTATTTGTCCCTTTCTTGCTTCGGCAGCCGCCAGAGATTGCATCGAGACAAAAACATTACATTCAAATAGGTACCATTTCTTCGAATGCCACGTGACCACGTTTCCTTTTAACTGAGCCAACTGAGCTAAATTACGAGGTGCTACGGAACGCACTAAAACTAGGTGCCGCCGTAGTCTAAGCTTTGACGAAGAGAGTAGAAGAGAGAAAAGAGAGAAATGTCAAACTGAAAATGTTTTTTCACACGCCACTAACACTATTTAGTTTCTAGGTTATTTAACTTAGAAATAGGGCTCGATTCCGAAGTGCCCTGTCTAAGATTATTGCATGGGATCATGGATTTTGATGACATTTGGATATAGCGTGGAACTTGAGATGCACAACTCAGGAAAAAAAATGTCCACAAATTTTCAGAAAAAAACCCCAAAAAATCCAAAAACCCATATTTGTCATCTCATTCAATTCGGCATACATTTTGTTGTTTTCCAAATATGTCATAGCATGCAGTAGTGGGATAAAAGCAGCACTATATCGTGTGCTGTGATTTGAATCAAAAGTTGATTTATTTACATAGGTATTCATACCTATGTAAATAAATCAACTTTTGATTGCAAATGATAAAGTACCAATATCAAGTTGTCACAAAGTACTAAATCACAGGTGATTATTTCAAAATTGTAATATTTTTCTTTAACAATATTGTAGTTTAGTCATTAAGTAAAAAAATTGGTACTATCAAAAGCAATACTCTTGCAAAAATCATGCAATACTGCATACTATGCCATATATGAATTTCAGTGTTTTTGGTTTACTTGCATAGAATGACATATTTGAAGTTGTATTTTTTGCACAACTGCATAGGATGCCATATCTGGAACGTTACTTTAAAGCCAGATTTCTAAAAACCTACTTGAGGAAACTTAAATGTTTTTTCATTTTTAGACTATTCAAGAACCTATTTCTTAGAACTACCCGAAGCATTTGCAATTTTAAACGTAAAACTTACTGAAAATCGATACTGAAAGAGCAAGACTTACCACTCCGTTCAACTGTAAAAACAAACTGGCATATTTTTTTCTACTATTGCAGGACACTGTTTATGATATTTAATGTGACAGGTATTTATCGGTTTTTAGATATGAGGTGTCCACACTAACAAATTTTATTTCAAATTCAAACTGTGGACGAAAAACTGAAACTGCCCGATATGGCATCACATACAATAAGGGAGTTCAGTCACTCTTTATCTACCATACAAACGAAAAAAACCGGCCAAGTACGAGTGCGCAAGTCTGACTGTACGATTATCTACTCACGAACAAGTTCAAAGTACAAGTAGTGACTATATTATGACCTTTTTTAGTTTTTGAAATGGCAAACAATAAAATGAAACCTTTATTTTATTTTAATTTATTTTTTTGTTTTTAAAGTGAATATACAACTTAATTTGACGTTTCTAAATGATTGTAGTCTGTCTCTTTTCTTTAGCAGCTCTCAAAAATATTTGCCCCTAAAGGCTGAAACCACTAAGTAAACCCCACTAAAATTGACATATTATCCTTTTGTGTAATACTAGTGACCGGTGACCTTTAATTTTGTATCTAGTATATACCCTTGCCTGCGATTCCTTCTGCGTAGAATCAATAGCACAAAAATTATTCATTGTGTAAAAACAAATTGTGCGAACGCAAACGACAACATTTAGCATTTTAGGACGACACCGTCTAGTTAGGTATACGCTGTTGCATCTTATGCAATTGTAATAGGAGTAGTTTTGCAACTTAAATTTATATTTCGATGAGTTGGCCATACCCAGACAATCTAGTAAACGTGTCCTGTCACACTGAACTACCAAACCTGTGGTTGCGGGTTCGAAATCCGAAAGGTAAAATCTTTCCGTGATGTTTATAAAAAATATTCGTTATCCAATTGCATCAAAATTAATTAACAGGTCGAGCCTATCCGCTCAAATGAATTTCGGGGACTACGATCTCAAAAATCAACATCCAATGAGCGCATTCCGGGACTGTAGTAACCAAAAAACCGGTTAAAAAAACGTTGTTATTCCTCTAAAACCAAAGCGAATATTTTCTAAAGTAATGCATTCTGTTTAATTCGGTACACACAGACGATAAATACGAATATAAAATACCTAAACACTTCAATATATTTTACTAACCTAAACCTATGACTAACTGCTAACAAAACTAAGGCCTGAGAAGTATTATTGTTTTTTTAAACAATGTACCTAAGCACAGAATCCATTGTACATCCAATTAGGCTTTTACATAGGTCAGTGTGTTCATGTTGTACGTTACAACTTACCATGTTTATTAAAAACATATTACCTACTGACGACAAAAATCATGCCTCTGTATGGAAATTTAGTGCTAAATTTACCGCGCGACGGCCCTGATATTGGCTTCGGTTTTGTTCGGAGAGTGTAGTAGAGTGAGAGTATTTTTGAGTCGTCGCGCTCGTTCGCACTGACATGCTGGAATATTACTTATGACAGGGACGGCTACAGCCAAAACTACCGATATCGTCTTACTGAGTAGTTATCCTCTAGTTCTAAAACATTTTCAACTAATCATACTTATCGTACATAAATTAAAAAGAATGTGTGAAATGAAGTTAATTTTAAAAAAAAAATGTCATAAAAATCACTACCAAAATAATTACAATAGTACGGCAATAATTTGTCTGAGAACGACATATTTCTTTTTTTTATTTAACAATTATATTAAACACCACGTTATGGCTAATTAAAAGGTCCAAAACGAAAATATTTTCAATAAACAGTATAATGTATAAAAGTCCAGCAGATTTTAGATTAAGCGCCATCTATTGTACCTAATTAAATTTACTACGTCATCTAGTCGGGTCTGAGGTTCCAGTTTGCAAAGTGTTGTTAAAAATATGCATTCTATGAGCGATTGATACCCCTATAGACATCTAGTGAGAAACAAATGAACCAAAAATCGGGGAACGCTCTTTTGTATGGCGATTGTTGGTCCTTATATATTTCGTCCATGCATGTACCTAAGAGGCTCTCCTTGCGGTCGACACCCAGAAGAGTACACCGTCTGGGTCACCGTTCGCACGAAATGCCTCACAATAGGCGCATGCGGGTAATCTGCCACCGTTTTCAGGATGCTATTGTCACTTCTACGAATCCTTCCCATTAGCGACGCAAAAAAGCGTAAAACTCGTAACTCTCCCCAGATATTGGAGTACGAGACGCGCAGCAAGCTGCAGGTGCCGCTGCTGCTGGCGCTGGGCGAGGGCGCGACGGCGCTGCGCAAGGCGGCTGCCAGCGGTGACACCGACCTGCTGCACGTCGCGCTGTTGCACCTCAACGAGAAGATGGCCAAGCACGAGTTCGAGGTACACATCTACCTATCTATGTAATAAATAATGTCCTAGCCGAATTTTGACTACAGCGGTCAATCTCAACCAAGATTAGCCAACAGCGTGGGAGGTGCGCGAGTGTGTGCGCAATACACAGGGTGCACTCCCTGTTCATTCACTCTCATAGCTCGGTGAGACGGCCGGCAGTCCGATCACTCCGACATGACCGTAGAAAGATCAGGCGCAGGACCAACGGCTGAACGTTATTTCCCGGGAGAGTTAACAGCTCCGACTTCCTGACTCCGGAGCTGTTTCTGACTTATTTCAAGACAGATATAAAGGAATTGTGGAAATCTGCTCCGAAAAATGCTGAATTGATAAAAAATAGTATGTATTTAGTTATTTGGTTAAAAATCAAGAATAAAGTGTTTCTGGATATTTTTAAATATTTTTTAACACTCACAGTGTTTTTCTTATTTGTATAAGTTTAAATAAGAAACCATAAGAAACCAAAAAATGGCACACAGGTAGGATTTGAACCTACGACCTTTGGCTAACCGAGCCGAAGGTCGTAGGTATTTGCCGATATTTGCGGATGATTCGCGGAATGAAACCACGGCGCTGCGCAAGGCGAGACCGACCTGCTGCACGTCGCACTCTTGCACCTCAACGTGAAGATGGCCATGCATGAGTTTGAGGTACTTACCTATCTATACAGGGTTGCCTTGTAAACGTGGATCTAACGAAACAGGCAGATTAAGGCGGTTATTCCCGACAAAAATCCTTCTACAGTATGTCTTGAAATCGACCCTAAAAAAGTTTAGGGTGTTTTAGTATTTAAATAAAAAAAACCTTTTTAGTAAAACATCTTCAAAATAAATTGATTAAAATGTTGAAACCCTTAATAATTTTGTGTTTTATTATTGTTTAGGCAATGAATCTTAACAAAAGAAGTAGATTTTTAACTGTGGGTAAACCAGGTTCTGAGTAATGGCAACTTTTGTAAAATAAATTAAGTTGGACAGAAAAATGGCCATGTATCAAAAAAATATGCTTGTTTTATAAGCTTTAAAATGAGGTATAACACACAGCTACTCGTAGCTAATTTATTTAACAAAATTTGTTTTTCGGTTTAAATCGGTCAAAAACACAGATACTTAGTCCAACACTACCTACCTACTGCAATATACCTGCGACTCACAACCAGGCCTGTGTATCTCCCCGCGTAAGTAGCAAAAAAGTACCTACGCGCGGCGCCCCTACTTAGGGGCTAAAACAAATTGCGTGTCGCTACCGGTCAGTGACACGATCGCGCGTTTTATTCACCGGCGGCCGCGCGGCTACGTTGCTGGCTGGACGAGAATGAATAAAGTACTAGAAAGAGGCGCTAGATGGCGTTAGAAGCTTCTCGTAGCAGCCAACCCTATCGCGTCGCGTGATATTACGTCACTGAATAGGTTTAGTGTATTATGAATCATATTCCAGAGCAATAAGTATAAAATTATCTTGCAATGGATTTTTGTAGGTGTCTACACGAAAATGTGCTTGACTCTGAGGCGAACTAAATTACGCCATATTGTTGACATTGAGTAGACATTTCTTTGAATACAATTGCTAAGTCATACTTCTGTACGAAGTACTAGTACTCTGTGCCACAACTACGATTAAAATTCTTACTTAATTTTGTATTGTTCTCCACAGCTCACCATTCGAAGCTTCCCTCTCGCTCACGCGCTATACCTCAAATACTGTGCGAGCCACAACCGAGAGGCGCTTCGCAAGGTGTACGTGCAAGAAGACGACTTCTACGGGCAAGCCGCCACGCACATACGAGACGCCATTGAACAAACCAACCCGGGCAGTGTGGAGGCCTCGCTTATATCCGCTAGGGAGTGCTACAAGAAAGCGAAGAATGATTTAGGTAAGACCCTTATTAAAATTAATTTCTACGAGCAGCTGTCATGCTAAGAAGCTAGAGAACAAACCAACCCGGGCAGTGTGGAGGCCTCGCTGATATCCGCTAGAAAGCGGAGAACGATTTAGGTAACATTTTTTAAAAGTTAAACACTTATACAATTAAATAGGTAAGCGAAAAGCACACTTAAAAATCCAGATCAATTTATACTGCTTAATTCAAAAAAGACTGAGATATGTGGGCTCGTGTCCCACCACCGGATGACACAGTCGATAAATTTTTGAGAGCGAAATTTAATTTCATCTTATTTTTATATACTTGTCAAAACTAAATAAGGGCCACGAGGTATTTTTTCATTTTGGTGTAAATTATTATACATTTTCATTTTGAAAGTAGTAAAATATTGAGTATACAAACTCTTTGATACCTAAACTTTTTAATATTTTAGTATTCATCTAATGCTGGAAACAATTTTAAATAAAATTTGATTTAAAATTCTTTTTGAAAATTTTGTTTCCATTTTCTTTGACGGTTTGCTTTCCTTAGCTTCTTGGTTTATTAGAAATTATCAGAGTTCATTGATATCTCGAGTCAGAAACATCTTTTGCAATATGCCACAAGCACGCAGGCGTCATATGGACTCGCTGACAGCAACCAGAGCCGTTACATGATTGAAGAAGGTCATTCGCAGCGATCTGTGGGTTTGCAATTGGGATTTTCTAAAATTTTCCCGTCAACATTTGGACTGGGACATAAACCAATGGGGCATGGTGCTCTTCACAGACGAATGCAAAGTTAAATTTTTTAACGACGATCGGCGTATTAGAGTATGGAGAAGACGCGGCGAGAGATTTTCAGAAGCCTGCATCCATGAAGTCGATCGTTTTGGTGGTCCAAATGTAATGATTTGGGGCGGGATAAGCTTACACGGCAAAACTGAGCTCGTTATTCTAAATGGTAATGGGTACTGTTACTGCTCAGCGGTATATTAAGAAAGATGTCAGACCACATGTGATCCCATTTGCCCAGCGAGCGGGTCCTGGATTCATCTTGATACAAGACAATGCTCGTGTACACACGGCTCAAGCGACTCGGTTTGTACTGGAAGCCTCTCAAATTCAAGTCTTGCCGTGGCCGGCGAACAGTCCGGACTTAAATCCAATAGAGCACATGTGGGATCAGTTGAAACGAAGAGTTAGAGACGGTGATCAGGAAATCCACAACCAACAGCAACTCATCAACGCTGTTAAAAGGGCCTGGGAAGAGATTCCAATGGAAAATGTCAGGCATTTGATTGAGAGCATGCACTCCAGGCTTCAGGAGTGCGTAGCGAAACGAGGGGGGCATACCCGTTACTAAAAGATGAGCATGGAGTATTTTCTTTTGTTTTCAGTAACTTTACATTCTTTTTATTTTTAACCTTAAATGAGTTTTTTCTTTCAAAAGCAAATAAACTTATTAATCATTATTATTTGAATAAATTTATTGGTCTACACGTTAAAAACAACATTAGTTTTCGTTATGGAGACAAAAAAATATATATTGGTATTATTATTTTAATAGTACAGACAAAATACCTCGTGGCCTTTATTTTGTTTTGAGTAGTATATATAGTTATATTTATGCTATTCAACAAAAGTGTGTTTTTATTCTTTTCATGTGTATATTACGTGCCGGTAGGTTACACCAGTCACATTAGTCAGTCTCACCGAAATATAAAGGTAAGGAACAGACAATGCACCTGTGTATTGCGCACACACTTGTGCACTATAACATCTCCTGCGGCTAATCCCCTGTTGGCACTAGCCCCGCCGTAGACGAAATTCGGCTATTCGAATCGTTGTTATTATTTTGACCAGTAATATTTTGCGTTAATCCTAGGTGTGTCAATATGCGAAGACGGTCGCAAGCTGTGCAAGCAACAGTCCAGCCTGCAAGAGACGTACGGCGCTCCCTTTGTAGGGCTGTCACTACACGACACGGTGCGGCAACTGCTGTGTAAGGGCGAGATCAAACTAGCGGACAAACTCAGGGCTGAGTACAAGATGCCTGATAGGAGGTAGGATTCCCGTTTTCAAATTTAAGACCATACGTTGACAATGCAAATAGATTTTTTATTGGAATAAAAAAAAAATAGTATTGTATGAACGTCTTGCACTCCTAATACACTCTTTTTATTAAAAGTATACTATAAAAGGTATACAAACAGGTTACAGTCTATACGTTAGTATATTAAGTAAATACCGAGAAATTAAGCTGGACCGCAAATCTTAAACAGTATACACAGCATGATTTATATTAACTACTCCATTAGGACGTTAATGAAGAAGTATTTAGAAGTTCATAAAAAGTACATTAAGAAGAAACAAGGAGAGTTGGTTTATCTTCAAGCTGTGTTAATGTGAGGCGACATCTTACCTCTGTTGCCTACACTAACGCAACTTCAACAGACGCGAAAAGTAGAGGAACGAAACTGGGAGGACTGTATTAAGGGTTAAACAGAGGGAATGTGAAATACCTACGGCAAAACTGTATGTGAATGCCGAATAGCAAAAACCGAATGTGAACTTGCTGTTACCCTACATTTCTAAGTGATTAATTCTGCCACATTAATTTTTAATTTTAGTCTCACTACACATTTCACTTTTGGGGTAGAAAAGCATTTTTTCACATTTCTCAGGTACTGGTGGCTCCGAATACTGACTCTAGCCGAAAGAAACGACTGGGATGAGCTGGACCGCTTCTCCAAATCAAAGAAGTCTCCTGTAGGCTACGAGCCGTTTGTCGACGTGTGCCTCAAGCACGGACAACGGGATGAGGCCCTAAAGTACCTACCACGGTGCCAGGATGACATGAAAATCAAGTATTACGTCAAAGCCGGGTTAGCAATAAAATATTTTCAATATTAATTCAATTTAAAAAAAATACATCGACCATCTTTTGGTGAACTCAAACCCACGATCCCCTAGCTGTTCGGGCGATTGGTCTCCCAAATGAATTACAGATGATGTTAGTCACTCACACTAGAGACGAGTTTTTGAAAGTACTTGAAGCGCCAGTGAAGAATCACCAGGAAACAAAAAAACAGGGGCACGATTCTCATGCAGTCGAAAAAAGTTCACATTCGTAAAAAAGTTCGAAAATCGAATTTTTTTCAAATGTAACACAGTTTGTGCATTCTCAGAACTTCACAATCGAAATAGTTCGATCGTACATCACCCGAACGCAACGAGTGGTAAGGACCAGTCGAAGTCGAAGTTCGTATACGACAAGCTGTCAAAATAGTAAACGGAGTTCTGATTTGGGGTTATTTTGCCTGAGGTTTTCCTCATTAAAATCTGTTTGTTTGATGTAATTAAAAATAATGAGGTTGAGGAAGAATTTGTTGTGGACTTCTTTGCCAAATTGGTGGTAGAGTTAGAGGCAGCGGGTGCAGAGCCGTCGCGATAAAGGATAGTCGTAAACCACGACCCATTCAGTTTGAGCAATGCGGAGTTATTATTATTGAACTGATTGAGTCAGTTATTTAACAGAGGTCACATATTAAAATACATGACATTATTAAGATTATTCCACCACACAACCACAACAATGACCACAAAAAGGTAATTTAGAAAATTAAGAAACGAAGCCTATCTTTAACATCTCGCTTCCTACCAAAACTCTCCTTTGATGACAATGACAACAAGAAATGACAGTTTACCGCATTCCATTTCAGTTAGGGCTATTTGTGAAATAATTTAAATTGAACTTATTTTAATTATGTTGTGTTATTATTACATCTATTATTTCTAGAAATAGATTATAAATAATATGATGTTGAAAATATAAGTGGACTTCGTAATAAAATTTTACGAAAATTCTATATTTTGATGGTAACTAACATAGTTGCCGCGGCGTTTTTAAAAACGCCGTAACGGAGCGTGAGTTACTGTCTAATCTATGTCCGACTACATAATTCGGTTGGTAATTGTTCGATGGGGCGCCAGAATAGGTGTTTTACGTATCACTCGAACTTTTCAGTAGAACGGTGAAGTTCGTAGGCGAATTACCACACGGAAAAAACTCGATTGCATGAGAATCGTGTCCCTGGTCTGTTGAATTTCTCACTCGACAAGAATGAATTATGAAACATTCCAGTGTCAATTTACATTATACCAGTAGCCTTCCAACACTGGATTGAAAGTCTTCTGAAATAATCATAGTTAGATGAAGTCCGACAATTTCATGCGCTCGTCTCCTGCGCCTAGGTCTGGCGGGGAGAGTTGCGGGGGGCGAGAAAGCCCCAATCGCACGAACTTGTCGAACTACAAGATAGCTTTTAAATATTTTTTAACACTTACAGTGTTCTTTCTTAATGCAACCAAACCCAATGCTGTTGCAATACAGCTCGAGTAGATGTCGCTGACGTCACGTAATGACGTATTCAAAAGAGACCAAGAATTTCGCACTGGTGAATGGACTGCGTTGGCCCGGTTAGCCAAAGGTCGTGGGTTCAAATCCTACCCGTGTGCGTATTTTAGTTTCCTATTTAAACTTATATATACAAGATAGCTCTTTTATACATACAAGACAAAAAAACTAACACGATAATCAATTTACAGCTTCTATGAGGAAGCAGCTCAAGTGGCATTCGAACAAAAAGACGAAAACGCGTTACTCTTCGTCCAAAACAAATGCCCTCTACGCGACGCGAGCAAACACGAAAAGATATCCGCACTACTCGAGCAACTGGCCACTAGCACGAGGAAATGAGGACTGAGTTACAAACCTTTCTGGCATTCTAAACTGAAGGACATAAAGGCGAGTTTCCCGTACGCTGATTGGCATGTTTTATCTGATGTCAAATGTCGCAATGAGGGGTTTTCTGACTAAATTAGTTTTATTTTATGTTAATAGATAGCGCTATTTATCTAATTTATTTAAATATTGTTTCCAAATCATTAAGCTTAAAACAAAAACAAAATATTGTATTATTAGGTGTACAGACATTAAGTGAAAGTACTTGCATCAAAAATTAGCGTATTTCAAAATGCAGTTAAAAATAAAATTAATTAGAAAAATCGTCTTGATGATCACTAAATTGTTAGATAATTATCTGTCAGTACGCGTGAATCAAAAACCTGCTAAATATAAACATTATAACATGATCACCAGCTTTTTTCATAAATAAAAATCTACCTGACTTGTTATTTAACGCCATCTAGCGGATTTATAAGTACTGATTTTTGACACTAGGAAAATCGTTTATTGGCTGTTATGTAAAAAAGCTTGAGTGCGACCCTTCTGCGGGGTGACAGACGTACGTGCTAGATGTCAGCGGGGACGGGCGGTGTTGCGGGGAAGGGATTGCGTATGACAGCGCATGCGATTGGTGCTACCTCGCCCCCCACACGTCTTTCGCATCGCAGGAGGGTCACGCATGACTGAAGTCCGTTTTTCTTTGCGTGTCAACCATTGTAAACAATCTTTTTAGGACTTTCAAAAATCTAATACTGTTGAAAAAAAATATTTACTATTAGCTCTTAAAAGCTACATGTATTAAACGATAACCATATGAGGATGTAATTTTAGTGTCTATCTTATTTTTAAATGAATAATTGCGTTAAAAAGGAATGTCAAGATTGTTTACAATGTCGGACGAGCAATGAAAAACCGACTTTATGTTGTAGCTGTATATTGTGATTTTATTTTATACTAAGAACTAAGAAATGTAACCAAAAGATAATATTAAACACCGTTTATTGACAATGTTGTATTTAATTTTCGACACAAATTAATGACTTATGCCAATATACTGTTCAATACCAAATTTACATAAAACATTTGAGACCATAACAATTACAAACATCGCGATGTTTTCATTACATTATCATCATTAATCATTATACCACTACAGCTTTGTAACAAAACTATGGTAGTTATTTATTTAGATTCTCATTAAATAAAATTAGATACGTACAATGGTGAAAACACGCTATTAAAATGAATAATGACACCACAAAACAATTAAATGTTTGTAAGTCATTTGTGGTTATAACATTATAATGGTGACATTAGAGTAATATTTATTTTCATATTCTCATCCATCACAAGCACACAAGCAATATTCATATAATATTAGTGTGTGTTTACCTTTATACGTCAACAATGAATTCTGCTATATCGGATACAATCATAACAAGCTTATATAGCTACCCCATAATTGGGCAGCACATTCATATCTACTCACAGTAGACTTATAACCTAAAATAACTGAAATCGTATAAATATGTGACTCAATAAACGGTACATATATAATAACCAGCCGTCTTTTAAAAACAATCATACTCCTGCTTCCAGCATAATTAATTATTACATTTTTTTTGGCAACAACATAAAATCTGGTTTTAGTCATTTTCTTTTAATTATTAGCCAAAAATGTTGTTTCCAAACATCATCAATTCGTATACATGCTGCTAAATTAGGATACAAACCACTTCCCCAGTCGCAAGGGTGCTGTTTGAAAAATTAAATATAGCCTATATCATTTAGGACTCTGTTTAAAGAATTTTCGAAATTCAGCAGTTTTAATTGTTTACAATATAGTATACAATAATTAGATGTGAAGATGCTCTTCCACATCAATGATTAATGTGTAATCAATTGTTCAAAGGCATCAATCAATTCTGTTGTATTATAGGTAAGAATATCACATTTTGTTTGTCCTCAGCTTGATCAATTTTGATCTTCAGAATGCTAAACGTTACTCACAACCATTTGCAATATGGATATTTGGATATTATATCATAAACAGGTTTATCGTTTGAACTGAATTGTTGTCAAAATAAAGAAAATTAATCATCATAGTTTCACTGTTCTCCAATATTAGAGGTATTATCTTTTAAGTTTCTTTAAACAATTTTTCTACATTCCTATGCAACAACTCTTAAAATTGGTCACTTATCTTAATTGACAATAAATTAACAATGAATAGGTACATGCAAATAAATTATTGTAATTTCCTTAAATCAACACACATAAATTATTAAATCACACAGAACATCAGATAGTGAGGACTAGATACATATAAAAATAGGTAATAATACGACAAAGAACCAGTAGAAAACAACTCGACATATTATAAAGTGCAAAAATATGTGGGAGGAATAGTTTGGTAGGTAACATTTACAACAGCGTAAACATAACTTTAAAAAACAAACCTATTATTTTTTTGCACAAACTATCTTCCACATCAAGTGAAAAAATCTAGATACTTAAGCTATATTTTGTGAGCATGACAATGTCTTTCGAAGGTAATAAATAAATAAATGAACTTAACCGACATAACTAAAGGAGCTTGCTATGAATAAAAAAATCACCTTGTCAATTTCTAATATTCATAATCTCACTCAGGTCCGAACCCAGGGCCTTGAATGGGCCCCAGGAAAATACACTCCAAAGTAAATAATACCGAATTGTAACGCATCAACACAAGGTTGTGCCATCTGTGATACAATTTATCGAAGTCCTAAGAACCATCAATCCTTATCGTGTTCCCATTCAAGACATATACATTTTCATCTATCAGTCTTAGATTTACGAAAACATTTAAACAAAATTGAATATATTTATGAATTTATGTGAGCATAAATTATAGGTAATCGAATATTCATTCAATGTTATTTATTAAACATTATTATTTAATCGGTAATAATTGATGCTCGAATAGTAAAGCGCCATTTCTGTATGGTTTCACCCGCATTTCTATCGATACACCCGCTCTTTTGTCATTTCGCTGAAAATTGAGACTAGGTACTTAAATAAAAGCGCTCAAATATTCGAATTAAATTTCGACGTTATGTCTAATTAAATAATAATTGAAACAAATAACAAACAATAATCAATTTTAATAAACTGTATACTTTTAGTAATGAAATCAATCAACCAACTGTAACGTAGAATCAGTACTTTGTGAGTTCTAAATATCTAATAAGTATGTTATTAAAATTAGGTAAATAATTTTAATAACATACTTATTAGATTGATTGGTTTTTTATAATAGTTTCATTCTGAGACACAGATGATAAAAAGAAATGAAAATGAAATATGTAATTGGCAAAATTTTTAATCCAACAAATAAAAGATAATTTATCTTCATACTTCCATCTGTTATATGCTATATTATTATTATACTTTTTATTAGCCTTAGTAGCATACGAGATTTGCTACATAAGCATGACGGTTTAAGAATGTCAGCAGCACGCCAGGTTACCTATTTAAACTATGAAAACAACTTTTATTCGTAGGGAATAGAGGCGATCTCAAGGTCAAAGTGGGGTAGTCTAACGTGCGGCAATGTGTACTTAAACTAATAAAGAAAACAAGTTGGATTTACTATGAGTGTAAGCCCCTTGGCAAATTAATGTCATCGTAAGTAATGTCATAATTCTGTATTGAAAAATATAGCTTTTATCATATTAAACTAGCTGACCCGGCGAACTTTGTTCCGCCTTAATGTCAATAAATAAGCATTTTTTTTTTTTATTGGAAAAAATACAAAAAAAATTAAATTTCTACATCAATCATTCATAATTATTTCTGTATTTTAGTACATAGGTTGCTCTTCATTTAAGTACCTTGTGATACACGACATTTTTTGTTTTATTATCAGGCGCAAAAACAAACAACGCAGATGGTCTTCCGACCCGTGAACATGCCACGTATAATTGACCATGGGAAAAACATGAATGTTCTAGATTTAAACCACAAACTTTTAAGGATTGGCCTTGTGATTTGTTGATGGTCATGGCAAATGCAAGACGTATCGGAAATTGAAGTCTTTTAAATTCAAACGGCATATCGGTTGGGATCATCGGTATCCTCGGAATGAGAACTTGCTCACCTTTGAATTTTCCTATCATTATCGTAGCGTAAATTACATTGTTCATCAATTTTCTAACCACCAAACGCGTACCGTTGCACAGTTTTGGTTGGTTTATGTTTCGAAGCATGATTACTACGGAGCCAACCTTTAGGCGTAAATTGTGCGGTGGTAAGCCAGGCACGTCCAAAGAGTTTAAAAATTCAATTGGATAGTTGGTGGCTTCATCTTCATTTGTGACGCAGTCAATAGATTTGAATGAATGCATTGTTCCAATGATCTTATTTTGAATTATGTTGTTTAGGTCATCTACATCTTTATTCTTAGCCGCTAAAATTGCTCGCTCACTCATCCATTCATAATTTTTGTAGTTAGAAATAATTTCTGGAAATACATTGTTGATAAGTTCGTCTTTTGATGAGACAAAATTACAGAAATTATTTGGAAATGATATTAATCCGCTCGATTCATCGACAGGTACTTGACCATTACCGATAGTCAGCAATTGCTCCGAGAAATCTTCAGCAGATGTATCATTAAGCAATGCAACTCTCATGTTTGTTGTCAGTTGCAGTTTCTTCACATGGCGCCATAGATTTGACGATTTGAGGCAAGCGTTTATTTCGTCGGCAGCCGTAGATCTTGGAATTACTGGCAGTATTTGGCGGAAATCACCAGAAAGTAAAATCATTGCTCCTCCAAAACATCTCGAGTCATTGCGTAAATCTTTTAATGTTCGGTTAAGTGCTTCTAATGCACGTTTATGCGCCATTGTGCATTCGTCCCAGATGATGATTTTCGATACCGCTAAAACTTTGGCCATTGCTGAGTGTTTTGCAATATTACACGTTGGTTCTTCAATAGTTTGAAGATTTAACGGTAATTTGAATGCTGAATGAGCCGTACGGCATCCTTCTAACAATGTGGCTGCTATTCCAGAAGAAGCAACTGCAACCGCTATGTTAGATCTCGCCCGAACAGTTGCTAAAACTAATGACATGAGGAATGTCTTGCCAGTTCCACCAGGGGCATCTAGGAAATATAAACCACCATTTTCATCATCGATTGCCTTCATTAAAGTATCATAAACTTTCTTTTGTTGGTAATTCAACAGGGGTACATTCGTTTGAACTACTAAATCTAATTCCTGGTGATCATATTCACGTTCCCGTTCCAATTCTCGATTAAATGCGTCATTCATTTCACGATATGGTGCTGGCATTCCTAACCTGATTAATAAATTACCGCACATGAGGTAACACATATCTTCGATCAAGAGTAAAGCACGATTATGTATCTCCTCATTCATCTCAATATCGTGATTTCTGGAACTGACACGAATTTGATGTAAAATATCTTCTGACATATTATCCTTGTATTTGTGCCACAGGTTACATGGGTTTGATGGAAAACATGTCGAAATTATGATAGCGAATAATGTGCGTATCTGACTTGGAGATGCACAGATAATGGCTTCAGCGATTGTCGTATCCCAATGACTATCGTTTTCTAATAACTTCAATTCTTCACATGCAGCACGATATGTTGGGAATATTACACCATTAACAGTTCGTAGTGACTCAAATGACGTTGGCCCACGCACATTTACCAGCAACAACCGCAAATAGAAACATTCATTATTCTTTGGATGAACTGTATACATACGACCAAGAGCATCAGTAGAACGCACATCTGGATACCCAGGAACCGCATCGCCTTGCTTCCGTCTTTGAAAATTCTTCGATGAAGCATTCCAAGTATAATAACGTGGCATCTCCGAGTAAAGCAAAGTTCGTGCAAACTGATCGCTTTGGCAGATTGCAAAAAAACTGGTCAATGTAGTTGCTGGAGGTGTTTCAGCACGTTGCGTAGCATTCGAAGCCGTGAAATATACTCGTTGACCATTCTCCAGATGCACCGCCAAATGCGTAACAGTAGGATGACGTTCGTGAATGGGAAATGCGAATATACGCCAAATCGCTTCATTACAGTTCACATAACGACCAACTTGATAGCGTGAAATTTCATCGTTGGTATTCGAGGATTGCAATCCAAAAACCGCCATATCACTGCCTTTCGTGACATATTTGCAAATATATTTTATGGACTTAACTGAATTGCAGTATTCAACGTTGCAATGTGTCTTGAACGATTTAGAAATAAGTGGCGAATATGGAACAATCCAACTGTTGTCGACAACGAAATCCATTCTTTTCACTTTCGTTGTGACAGTTCGACCGTTGTCATCTGGTGATCGACGCCGATACAGCGGATAACCATCATTGCCAGTGACAGTCTCCGCCGTTAATTTCCGTGGATATCGTTTAGAGCACTTTCCATCGACCATGCAAGGTGATTGGGGATTGATGGCACCACACGGTCCATGAATCATATTAGTAGTAACAACATCATGTAGGTCTGGATCGACTTCATAATCAGGAATCTCAGCACATATGATATCATCTATTTGGTCAGGCTGAATTCTTTCCACTAACCAAATAAGAATGTGTGCGTGCGGCAGGCCTCGCTTTTGCCATTCGATTGAATACATCCAGCATCGAGTATCTCCAAAGACGCGTTGTTTAACAATAAAGTTCATCAGGGACCGAATTTTTTGCCTGAATATACGTGCTGTGATGTCGTGTCTATCACTTGATGTTTGTCCGGGAAGCAGCAATTGAGTAATTTCTATCCATTTTGGATTACAGGTAAAAGTAATAAAGAGATCGGGCCGACCGTAATGACGAACATATGTCATTGCATCTTGTGCATATTCATGCATATGACGTGGACTACCAATGTATGTCGCCGGCAGAATAGTTAATCGACCAATATTAGCTGCATTTCCTTCAGTATTAACTGCATCACGTAAATGGATGTACTCCTCAGAACGCAGTTTGGCTTGGTTCAACCTAATGAATGTTAAACGTTCCGTTTCTATTTTTACATACATGTCAACGCAATACTGCTGAAACAATCGACGAAACCGCAGCAAATAGTTGTCAGCATTTTGACGAATCATCAAACGATATGCGTAATAATTCATTGAGCTAACTTTCTTTGTAGTTTCTTCACCTGAAATTAAAAATTTGATAATTAACCATTTCAAAGGCAAATTTTAAAGGCAAACAATACAGACATTAACCATTTTTTTAATAAGCATTATTTTAAATCAGTGTCTTTCACAAATAAATGAAATAAATTATGATACTGATACTCACCATTCAATGGATTTTTCATTTTAATATTAAAATAATATCCATCTTCTCCTTGCCAAAACATCAGCGGGTATTGCAATGTGTCATATGATCGATGAGTTTCAGATATTTGTTGCAGTTGCCCAGTATCGCGACGTGTAAGCACAATATCGCGTTTTTCCAATTGTTCACCAACAATCAGGATGGCAACTTCGTCTACTGTTGGAGCATTAAATGTCCTTTCGTGTGTTCCAGATGGTCGTTTATCTGCTTTGATAACAACTTTATAGTCATCACTTGGCATGCGCTCTAAAGCACTCTTAAACAACCTGACCAACGCATGATGTTCATGAAGCAGACACTGCAAGTCTTGAAGAATTGCTCGCTTCATTCCTGCATTGATCTCTAGGCGTCGATCAAGTTGTTCTTCCATGTTGCCCATGAAATATATTTGTAAAAATTTATTCTGTGTATCTTCGAAAGGTAGTAATGATCCAATTCGATGATGAATCTGTCCTTGTATCTACAAAATAAAAACCAGACAGTATTAACTGGGTTATAAACACTTTTTTCGGTGGGAGAGTAGAGTTCAGAATTAGCAAATATACTACATAGGTACCAATAGATAAAGTAAGTTATTCTTTAACTACATTCTATATAAGTACAAAAATAAATACCTTAAATGTCGGATTAAATCCCCGTTCTTCGATAATATCTGCCCCAAATGACGTCATCTGGAAACAACCATTGTATTTTTGAGTATTTGCAAGAAAGTGGCGTGATTCTTGTGTTTCGCCACAAAGCAATGAATACAATGGCTCAGGTGGCGGAGTCAACAATGGCAATTTCACTTTACCATTAAGGCAGCATAATCCAGGCGTTTCTCCGGAAAACTTTAATGCACCACAATACTCGCAAACTACGTCCATTTGCCCAATGCAAACGCTAGGATGCAAGCTGTAATCATTGCTGCAATCGTATTGAAACGCTGCTCGATTCAAATCAGCACTTGATAAATATCTTGTTCTGCGTCGCAAATTATCTATTTGTTGACCTCTGTTGTTCGCTCGACGATTCTGCATTGCCAACCGAGCTGTTTCACGGGCTGCTTCACTTTGCTCTCGTGATTGAGAAGCACGAAGTCGAGCCATACTATCGCGGCGCTGTTCACGTGCAATTTCTTGTTCTTCTTCAGTCCTTTCATTTGCAGTATTTCGTATTCTTCTTGCATCACGGCTTTGTCGGGAAAGATTCGATCGTCTTGGTCGCGGCATTATTAATTAAACTTCACTTCACCTAAAAACTTAAATTTTTAACCATACCGAGTTTTATAGTTCACTTCACTGTTTATACGAATGGGCAATTGGGCAATAATGTTAATTATTTATTTAATAGAAATAGTTATATTATTGATTTCTTACAAATATCAAATAGTCATCCATACGTCATTACATAGCTGTCATTATACGTCAATTTTGTTATTCCAAGTCTGATTCTTTTTTGTTATACCACGTTTTATAGTGACTGACGTTACATGTCAAGTCACACGGGAATGATGTCGAACGGGATAAAAAGTATCCTATGTCCTTCTCCTGGCTCTAAACTACCTCCCTGCCAATTTTCAGCTAAATCGGTTCAGCCGTTCTTGAGTTATAAGTGAAGTAACTAACACGACTTTCTTTTATATATATAGATGTAATTTTTCTTCGGTATCCACGGCAAAATTAAAACTTTGTTGAAGCATCACACTTTTACCCGTTCAGCACCGTTATTAAATAGCCTTTTGAAGTTATCCAATATACTGTGTAACAGATATTTACCATGACTATACCTACGCAACAACGTGTCCTAACACTCGGAATCCCTTGTTAGCACCTCATTCCTTATGTTTTAAGCTGCGCAATTTCACTACTAATAAATTCAGCCCCATTTATATAATAATCAATGTTCGAAAATTGCAAAAATTGCAGTTTGTATAAAATACGTTTTAAAGAATATCAACACTAGTGAAATTGGGCAGCATATTCAATCAAATTTCCGTATTTGTAATCGTACTACGAATGTCAAAAGAAGCTCACAAGTCAAAGTCTTTATTGGTATAATTATTTCACCAAGTGTTTCTAATAGAGGTATAAACAAACAATCAAAGCAAATGCCTAAGAACAACAATCACTAGATCCTTTTGATAATCTATATAAATAAAAGTATATTGTTATGATTACTTTCTTAACCGGTTGAATACGAGAGCTTTGAGCTCGTAGACTTTCCTTATGCCCAGTTTTAGGTATCTCACATTATGGGTTGCAACCGCAACGCAACTTGTAACAAATTCAGCAATAACTACGACAGTTAAATAATTACTTGGATAAAATAATAAATCGGAAAAAATAAATCAAACCTTCAACAGTAAAAAACATTTTTTTTTTGTTTTTTCGTGCACACTATTATTTTTTAAAGTTGTGCAGTGCAAGCTACACTACACATTGATATATTTACACAACATAATAATGCCTCAGAGTAATACACAAGATCGATACCAGCGTGGCTGGACTTATATCTACGTTAATTAAATAAGTTTTGCTTAATAGCAAGCTTTTTTTTACATTTTCTATGTATTATTATCACATTTACGAGTATGTCAATTAACCTAGTTCCATATACGACACTTACAACAAATGCTATTTTTGTCAATTTTTCTCTTAATTATAAAATCTATCGTTTTGTAAATGTTCATAAGATTACACAAAACTGAGAAGCATTTCTGTGTGAAATTTTTAAGTACACATTAGGTATCTTGTATAAAATAATGGCACAAAAGGAGGGTTGGAGGGATTAATTACTTGTTTATATTTTGATATAAGAACATGCTTAGCTTCATACAGCCAAACCAATAATTGAATTTGAACATTTACTCGCAACATTGGCAGAAAATTGGTATGTGAAAAAGGAAGACAGGATGTTTATGGGAACATAGTCGTGTACTTCGTATTTCTGTGATAAAAAAATAGGTATCCAAACACTCAGACATACCTTAGTCAGAAATAGATTGACAGAAGACAACTCGTATTCTTTCTTTTAACCAATACTACTTAAGTATTTGAAACTATCCATTTACTTGCTCAATAGTAGTCCCATTGTATCCAACGAAAATGACTAGGGGTATCACAGAATTGCCGCTATTTGGATAATAAATATAAAAGAGCTACTGACGTCCTATGTATCCCATTCTTCAGCGACCGCTTTGGTTGGCGGTTACACAGTTTGGGAATACGCGACCGGATTGTTAATTACATATGCACTTAGGTAGGTACATCAGCTCTGGTGTACAATGGCAATAAATAAATATTGAGTATTTAAGGGCTTATATTTTTTAAAAGACCTAAAGCTTTGAACGCGCTATACTTTTTATGAAGTATGGTAATCTCCTATCTACTTTATTCGTTGGATACAACAACCTATCGCGGCCCGCGCCTTTTCAGTCTCGGCGCTATAACTATCAGTCTCATCCTGAACTTATCTCCTTAAGAATCAGTACCTACCACTGCAATAATCTTTATAAGGTAACGTAATATAAAAACAAATAACTTTTCTTCAACTATGACAAATAAAACACATATCTCGTTATATGGAGGTGCAAGTACGTACTTTGTGCAATCTTAAGTACGAAATTTATAAAAACCGTATAAATTAAACTATGAATACAAGCGCTCTGAGCGAACGATTAAAGTAATCAAACACCTTCATTTAATGAGAGATAAAATATTAAGACGATTAACAATCATTAATTAGATGAGAATGAGGTTTTTTTTAACTTTTTCAAATAGGAACTTTTTGTCCACAACTAAACTAATGAGTTTTAAATTCGTTTCGAGTGTGCCATCAACCCAAGCGAAGCGCGATAATTTCAATTGGAGAAATCGTTAACGTAAGCGGGTAAGTGAGGCTGGGCGTTCTGAACGGTCACACGCGAGGAAGCGACCTTCAGCTTGTCGAGGGCTCGAGCCCGGCGTCGAGCCCGGTGTGAGGATGCCCGCGTGACGAACGCCCTGGTTCGCGCCGACGACGTTCAACCCGGCGAGGTTATGCTTGGGTATGGTGAACGCCGGCAGATCTTTGGTTTTGATGCTATCGTAGATGCGGACTAGTTTGTTACCGTCGATGCTATCGATGATGTTGAGGGAGCGACTGGGCGGCGCGGCGGTGACGACGAGCCCGGATAGCTTGGTGGGGCCCAGGCGCGCCGCCTCGGCCGCCGGCGCCTGCTGCGGCTGGCTAGTGGCGATGTGTTGCGATATCGAGTGGCTTTTAAGCCCTTGGGCCGTTTTGTAACTTTTGCCGCATTGGCATTTGTAACCCTTTTTTACCCTGCAAATAAAATTAAATACGTACCTTGAGCTGTATGTGTTAACTGAACACGTTTTATACAAATTATTACAAACGAATGAGTTTCTAAATTAAGCTACCTACATGAAAATCTAAATCTAACTACATATTACTCGATTGAAAAACATTCGATAAATTAAATTTATGAAAACTCAGGAAATTAACCTAAACAAAACATGTGAAAAGTACCCATTTTTTCCAAAAATACTCTTGCGTTGTCAATCGTTTCTTTGGCCCGGGTATAAACTTTGTATATTGATCAGGAGTTGGTAGCGCAGGATATTTTCTAACGCAAAAAGATAAATCGCTATAAATATTTAATACAAATAAAATATATTTTTTCAGTTCCAAGCCCATCTGTTTTTAGGGTACGGACCTCTAAAGGAAAAAAAGGAACCCTTATAGAATCACTTTATAGTCCGTTTGTCTGTCAAAACCCTTTTTCTCAGAAACGCGTGGAGGTATCAAGTTGAAATTATCATCAAATATATATCCAAAGATACTACCATTTTAGCCGTATTTTCTAAAATTTCGCACGGGGAATCTAAACCTATCATGAAATTCAGCAAGAAGGAAGGTCTTACAGCACGAATTAAGGAAAAGTCCGAAAACCGCATATTTTTAAATAATTTACCGCAGGTTACATAATAGAAAAAAAAACCTTTGTTTGTATGGAACCCGATACACGAGTCCGAATCGCACTTGTCCAGTTTTTAAGTACGGGTGAAATTTAAAACAGGTACATAACGCAGTAAAATAAATTGAATTCCATATTCCATCATCTAATAAACTTACTTGCCATCCTTTTTGTGTCCATTTTTGGAATGGTATTTGATTCCGTTGACGTTCTTGTAACGCTTTTTACAGCCAGGAACAGGACAGGCGAATGGCTTTTCTTGGGCTGCTGCCCCCAAATTACCCGAAGACGCGCTTGCATTCATTCTACAAAATTTTAATAAAATCATTCACCTAAAAACATGAAAATGTCTATGGCTTTAGCACTACTCATTAACTGCAAACTAAATGGTAACATTAACACAGTTACTGTTTGTTTCCCTAATAAAGATAAATAAATGTTGGGGCCCCAATAGACTGGCCCTAAGTACGGTCCTGTCTAAAAGTAACCATATTGAGGTACATAATGCGTTAACGGGTACACATGATCAGTATTGTTGAGCACCAATGGTTTAATCAACCTTTTTTTGGTTATTTATGTTTTTTACTTTTTTTATGGTTGTATTTTTTTAAAGGAAAAAATGTTGAGGAAGAATTAGAACGTGAAAAAATAAAACCAAAAAAATAAAAACATAAATAACTAAAAAAAAAGGTTGAACCATTGCTGCTCAGCAAGTATTTTAAAAATATAATGTGCTTTTATACAATAAGTACACTTAAATACAAATGAATGAAAGCTAGGTACGCACGTCAGACTACCCCACTTTGACCTTGAGACCATCTCTATTCCTTACATAATAAAAGCTGTTTTCGTTGTTCACATGGATAACCTGACTTGCTGGTGATTGTTCATTTCATGATACTAAAGTCAGGATTAATTATATACAGTCGGACACACTGTATATAATTAATCCTGATGTTCCGGTTTCGACCAGGCGATAATTTAAGTAAGGCATTTTATTTATCCAATTTTATCAACATTATCCTAATGAAAAACATATACAGTGTGTCCAGGTTTGGACTAGCTATAATTTTTAGGCTATTAGTTCATGATAATAAAGTCAGGATTAATTATATACAGTCGGACACACTGTACATAATTTATCCTGACTTTCCGGTTTCGACCGGGCGATAATTTAAGTGAGGCCTTTTATTTATACAATTTTATCAACATTTTCTTCCCACCTGTTCGGAAAGTTGAACTTTCATGTGTAGATAGCCAGGTGGGAAATAGCTTTTCCCTCCTACTTTATACTCCTACTATTGAATAAAATACCACTATCGAGAGTATCGATAGTTATTGCATTAGTCAGAGTTGTATCAGCTATCGATAGTGATTTTAATATTGAACTTTGATACTATCGATAGTCGATCGCCTCGCCGCAAGATTGGACGCCTTCCAGCCACCGGAACAGGCCGGGTTTCGTAAAGGCTACAGTACCGTAGATCACATCCACACAGGCAGGTTATACAGAAGTCCGAAGAGTATAACCAGCCATTATGTCTAGCTTTTGTGGACTACGAAAAAGCCGTCCAAGTCCAAGGTCACAAGACAAGACCCATCCAGCTGCTCAGAGGTGTGAGACAGGGGGACGTTATTTCTCCGAAACTGTTCTAAAGTGCACTGGAGGGTGTCTTCAAGACTCTTGACTGGAAGGGATTGGGCATCAATGTCAACGGCGAATATCTCACGCACCTCCGCTTTGCCGACGACATAGTGCTAATGGCAGAATCGCCGCGGGATCTGCAAAAAATACGTCTACCTCGGGCAGTAAGTTGGGCAGCATTTGGGAAGTTGCATCACATCTTCTCGTCGCCACTACCGCAATGCCTGAAGAGCAGGGTATATAACCAGTGCGTCCTACCTGCCATGACCTACGGGGCCGAGACGTGGATCTTGCCAGTCAAACTGGCCCACCGACTGCATGTCGCTCAGCAAGCTATGGAATGGTCTATGCTGGGGATCTCGCTAAGGGATAGAATCCGAAACGAGATCATCCGCCAAAAGACGAAGGTCATAGATATCTTGCGCTGCTTCTTCTCAGCACTAGCCCAGAATTTGTCCCGAAGCAGTGGTAGGTAAAAAATATATGTTGGGACGTGTATAAGTGCCCCCAGTAGTGTACATGCATAAATAAATGTCTTTTATGACTTTTTTATCGTTCAGAGGTGCAGTAAGCTGAAGTGGCAGTTGGCTGGTCATGTCTATCGCAGAACCGACGGGCGTTGAAGTAGGAAGGTTCTCGAATGGAGACCACGTCTCGGGAAACGAAATGTTGGACGCCCACTAGATGGACCGATGACCTGAGGAAGGTGGCCGGTGGTGGCTGGATGCGAGAAGCGGAGGACCGTGAAAGTTGGCACCGTCTTGGAGAGGCCTATGTTCAGCAGTGGACTGCAAAAACCTTAATAGGACTGCCCAATGGTGCAACGATAATAGCATATTATTGCACTTGAAAAAATGACCGCCAGAGGCGGGAATCGAACCCGCGTTCCTCGCATGCTGGGCGATTGCCTAACCGAAATAATATTTAAAAATAATTAAAAATAGCTGCCATTTCTTTGATTTAAAAAAAATCTTGGATTTAGAACCCCACATAGGGGTTTTTCGTCGACAACATTTGATGAATTAATGGCCTATAAATTATAGCCGGTCAAAACCCGGACACACAGTAGGTATATCTGATATCTAAATGAGTACGTACTTAACGCCGTATCTCAGTATGTACTCTGAGCTGTACTCCTCGACAGTTGTCCAGGAGTCATTGCTGTCCTCTGAGGGGCTCATCAGCTCGTCTTCGTCCATTTCACTACCTGAAAAGGGCAATCACCAACATAAACCAACAGAAATTGCGATAAGACCGCCTACATAGTACATCTTTTTGTGTAAAGTTATATCTATCTATCTATTTATGTCAAGAGCTTTTTATTTTTTTGTCTATCTACAACATTGCGCATAGGACTACAAAAAACTAAAATTATTTTTACCAGTAGGTAATTAGGAAGTTGTGTAAGTCTGCACATTTAACTTTTAAACCATTAAAATAGAGACACGTAGCGCGTAGGTATCAATAAATAAATATGTCTCGGAACTTCCAGAGCGGAGAAGAGATAAAGGATCACTGGAAAGGCAATTGGAAAATATTATTTTACAAATTCCCAGTTGCCCCCAGTGAGGGTTATGCCGGTGGGGGCAACTGGGAATAACCGCGCACGACTAGCGGAATGCAGGAGGGTCGCGCACGAACTTGTCGGACTATAAGACTGTTTACTACAATATTTTGATTTGTTTGTGTACCCTATTGATACTGCGCCGCGCGCACTCGCACACGTACCTGCCTTGTTTTTATTTGTTTAAAACGTACCGTGAGAACCACGACGACCAGTCGACATCGAGACGTTACCTATGACACATGTACTAGACCGACCAGAGCGCTTGTGTATCCTGTGAAGCTCCTTACAGACATTTCGAGTGATTGTGGCCTGTGAAGTGATACCTAAACCCTGAGTGGCAAGTACCTAGCTATAAGTGCTAAGACCTGACGAATTTTCCACCTATCATTGTCGCCCTCCACGTGTAATCCACTGCCTAAACTCTCAAACAATGACACCATTCCAAGCATAATATGCCCCGCTTTTGTTCATTATAACCTTAAGGCTGGACCCTCAAGTCCTTTATAGCCTTAGACTATGGTCTCCTATTTTACGCTAAAGGCTCGGCCGACGTCAGCGACAGCGTTGCAATTAAGGTGCTGGTGGCGCAGTAGCGGCAGCGCTTTGGTTGTAATACAAAAGTTAACCAACCCATGGCGCGGTCGTGATTGGATGGGTGACCATTTCGACCATTTTTTAAGTGCCGTCCATCACAAACATCTCCGTGCTTCAAAAGGCACGTTAAGCAGTTGGTCCCGGCATATATCGGTTGACATTAGTAGTTAAGCCTAGTCAGAGGTTCTAGGGCGGCTTACGTCTGACAGTAACGTCACTTGCCTTACAGACACCCCCACACCAATCCGCACTGAGCCCGCGTGGTGAAGTATGGCTCATACCACCTCAGAGTTGAAGTGAGTGCCCAGCAGTGGGATCTGTATAGGCTAACTTTACTTTATTTTTAGTAACCATAGTGACGCAGCGTACGGCGTGACTACAGTCTTTTTACCTCTGGTGAGCCAAACTCTAGAAATAAATTGGAACTATACCAGTTGGCGTGCTGCTCCGTACAGATGGTGTGTTCGGCGCGGACAGCATCCGACGACGGATGTCCGGGACGGGTAAGCTGTGGATCTCACGCTTCGACGCCTCCGTGATGAAGCGCAAAACGTAGCTCAAGGGGATGCATGCTGGCTGGGAAGCCTCTTTTTGTTCTACTACTGCTGGGTCATAGTCTGAAATGTTAAGAAATCTAGGTTAAGATATTCAAGCCCATTAACAACTAAAGGGGTTACTAGATTACAGTTATTCAGACAGTCTAAGCCCATCACGCTCTTTTAACCTGTGAAAGAGCGAGATGGGGTAGACATTATTTGGGTATGTGTGCGCGGTTTTGGCTAAAAATCAGTGACGTGGTGGTGGCATGTTTACTGCTGCCATCATGACTTATGCTGAGCGGGAACCTTGTTGGCCCTTAGAAAATTGTATAAGAAACCCCAAAGTAATTTCGAAAGACCTTCTCAACGATACCCCACACGATGGGGACATCGTCTTTCGTTGAAACAAAATATATTTTCTTCTTATTTTTAGGGTAGCTCTCCTACATGAAGAGCTACCCTAAAAATATATTTCTAAAATTTTCTTATACCACCCACTTTGTCAGCGTAATTTATATACATACACCTACAAAATTACAGATTTCTATTACTAACGGTCTCTTTGCAAAACCTCGGAGAGACAGACTGACGGACATGACGCAACTATCACGACTGCAGAACTCTAAAAAAGCAACCTTATGTACTTATTACACCATCATATCTGTAGCTTCCTTACTAGGATCCTACTTAGGATCCTAACTAGGAAGGTCGCATCCTCCTTAGGATCCTAACTAGGAAGGTCGCATCCTCCTTAGGATCCTAACTAGGAAGGTCGCATCCTACTTAGGATCCTAACTAGGAAGGAACGATGGATAGATTAGACAGGTGCTCTACTCTATAATGCATTGTCCGTATTTTGGCGTCTAGCTGTCGCGCTCGCTTACAATGACAATGTCATGCTGGCATTAGTGACAGGGACGCGACGGCTACAGCCGAAACTACGAATATCGTCTTACAAAGTGGGACCCCAGACACCTTCTTGGTTAAGAAGCGAGCCTTCCTAACTGGGAAGATAAAAAACCTAAGTACTGAACTGCGATTACATCTTCCTATTTCCTAAGTAGGATGCTACACGAATAGGATGGTGTAATAAGTGCCTTACAAGAATTGGGTAGGTAGACAGACTCTACTTGTAAGAACTTTACCAGAGGTACAACTATAACCGAACCTGGATTTTTACTATGGGATATTATTATGGTTCCATACAAAACTATGGTGAGTGATATCATATACATCGAGCACGGCGATATCAGATATATAAAATATATCCCGTACTTAAAATTGAGCTTAATTATGGTAGGTACGTAGTTGAACCATTGATTTATACATTCTAGCGAACGAAATAAAGCTATAAAAAACTGAAGTGTACTATTAATTGTAACTTTTAAAAAGTTCCCGCACTTTGTTGCATTTGTTCACAATGCTGACAACATTGCCGCATTGATAAGGCGTATATTGGCAGAGATATGGATTACATTTCAAGTCCGAAATAAGATCTACACGAGAAGATTTATATAAATTTATGATACATACCAATATGTACATCTTCAATGTGCTCAATTAAGTCCGCCAGTCTTGGGAATGTTATGCCACAGCCATTGAATTTACAGATGTTTATCATGAAGACGGCCATGTCGTACAAGGGTGATGTACTAGTCAATCACAAGACTAATACCAATTGCACATCTTTTTTCATCTCCCAGCTAAAATTACAATTATTAGCAAAAAAATTTATCTAAATAAGTTTTATAAATGATAAATTAATTTTAATGAGGTCAGAAATCTCCCGAATGCTTTCTTAATATAAATATATCTATAAAAAGATTGTACAGTGTCTGACATTTGCGCAGAGTAATCAATAGTTGGCTGCACCAAACTGAACTTCGCCAACTTTGGACCAATAGAAACGCGTGATTTTTGTTCTGTTTCCTTTGATTGCTGTCAGAAATTGAACATTCCAAAGGCCGGTCTCCTCCCTTTCGGTGTTCTTTGGTAAGTGCGGTAAAATTCTGTGAATAAAACCAATCGTGAAAAAGTGTTCAAATTTAAAGCCATCGTTGAAAATTAAGTGATAATATTAATTCATTCAGGTATATTGTGTGTGACAGTGTGTATATTTATTTGTGAAACCGTAAGTTATCACAGAAAAATCCGTCAAACTTCAGACGTAGTCGGCTCTCGGCCATTTTCTGCCTTTGCAAAATAAATCATTTGGCACTAACAAACTCATCATTATTGTGTTAAGTTCCGTTCACGTTGATAATAGAATTGATATCGTACATCTTGTGAGTTTAGAGTAACATCCCCGGTCTCTGTTACGTAGCCTGTAAATTACGTAACCTGAGCGGTTCGTCGGTCAAATTGTCAGACTTGCACTTAGCTTCTTGGTGCCTCCAAATCACTAGCAGTTGTAGACTCGCTCACCTGTGAAACGGTTTCTTTCAGTTGTCGCTCGCCGCACCTAAATTAACATACAAAATGCTGTCGTCTGCCGCCAGACTGATCGCCCCTGCAGCCAGGTCTGCTGTAAGTATTTAATTTGTTTTCAATTTTCCTATTCCTAAACCAAATACTTTAAGGACTTGTAGTTTTCCTTGGAACACTGCAATGTTTTTGTTGGATGACCATTTAGAAATACTTTGTTTGTTTTTGCTACATAATTTGGGTACAAATATACCGGATTACTCATTTTTTTCTTCTTTAAAAATGAATATTTAGCTTTTTTCGGAGATTCTGGTGCAAACTTGGCTCTTGGAAAACAACCTTAACTTGTGTTACATAATTGGGAAGTTAACCCTATAACTTGATATAGGTTAGGATAGTGTATGAAGGTCAATGAGAATAATAAAATTAAGTTATTTGTGCATGTCGGGTTCATTATAGTCAGGTCTTAGTGATGAAAATAGACTCCAACTTTTAGGACAGCAAGATAGAAATCTCTATAACATAAAGTTGAGTGTCAATCTATCAATTACAGATCTTCAGCAACACAGCCCTTGTCAGGCCACTGGCAGCAGTGCCCTCTCAGACACAGATTGTGAGCGCTGCTCCCAATCAGCTGTCAGCAGTGCGATCCTTCCAGACCACCTCAGTCACCAAGGACATTGACTCTGCTGCCAAATTCATCGGTGCCGGTGCAGCGACAGTCGGAGTGGCTGGATCTGGTAGGCACATTTCTTGTTATATAAGATTGTGTCCAGTACTATCATTTCCTTTTGTGTGCTGTTTTTTTTTGTTTTATAACCCTAGAGATAAAACATCATCCTCAGCATTGTTTTAATGTATAATATTGCATAAGCTTATGTAAAATAGGGTGGTTCCCTATATGAGTATGGGATTTAGGTTACAAAACTGGACACCAGTGATTGCATAACATCTGTACTAAAATAAGTTTTAACACCCTATTTTATCAAGCTTTTACAGTTATTTCCCATATTGCCAGTAGAAACTAAGATTATTAGTTACCAATTGCATAATTGAGTTTGAAATCTTATAAGATTCCACCTAGGCTTCTCCCTAGTAAGAAGCAAATTCATGGTCTCTGGTTGGAGAGTTTATGCTAATTAAGAAAAAAAATATTAACAATAATCTTTGTTTTTACTAACTGCTATAACTAACCGCATGCTTTATGTTAACATTTGTGTGTGTTACCTACAGGCATTGGTATTGGTGTCGTGTTTGGATGTTTGATCATCGGCTATGCACGCAACCCCTCACTCAAGCAACAAATATTCTCATATGCCATCTTGGGATTTGCACTGTCTGAAGCTATGGGCCTTTTCTGTTTGATGATTGCGTTCCTAATGTTATTTGCCTTTTAAGACTATATTTTATAATCAAGATTTATGTACAGTGTATATTCGCTATTGTGGACATGGCATTTAGATTTTTTATGTTGCAAGTTTTTACATGCAATTTTACTAACTTTCCTATAATTTTGTCATGACAACCTTTACTACACAGCACAGGTGAGATTTTTGGATGCACATTTTATTTTTTAGCTTGCTTTTTTACTAACTATACTAAATGGAAGAGGCACTCTTTTGCTAGATTTTTTAATCTGTAATTTCCTGTGTGGTCTTTTCCAAACAGCATCACACATGTAAGTTTACTCGCAACTTGCATTTAGTATTTTATGCCTTATTTATTGTTCAAATTTAATTCCTTATTTTGTGATTGGTCCCTTTCTATTAGTTCTTGTCCCGTTTTTTTTTTATAATATAGCACCATCAAACTAAACATATTTAGATAAAAATTTGGCTTATGTATCTCTTAAAATTCATATAATTTCCACATTCACATGCCTGGATTGGCACAAATTTATTCTTTTGATTATTTGCTAACTAGTACTGTGCTTTTTCCAGGTGCGGGTATCGGAACAGTGTTTGGTTCCCTGATCATCGGCTATGCCAGGAACCCCTCCCTCAAGCAGCAGCTGTTCTCATACGCTATCCTGGGCTTCGCCCTGTCCGAGGCTATGGGGCTGTTCTGTCTTATGATGGCCTTCCTGCTGCTCTTTGCTTTCTAAGCTATTTACGTTTAAGAACACTACTGCCATCTGACATTGAGGTTTCAGTGTATACTACCTAGAGTGGGCGGCCAAGGAATCAAATGTGTGGAACCTCAACCTCATAGTGATGCTAGGACTGATGTGTAAAGTGTTACACTTACCAGTGCATCATCTGGAATGCAATTTATTTAATTATGTAGTATAAAGGAAATCTGCAAATAAAATGTTGTACGTAAACATTAATTGATTCTACAGTTATTTCAAAATCCTGGTTAATGTAGACTTGATGTTATTCTAAAAGCTGATGATAATATTTTAAAGCCAGTGTAAGCGTGTGTATTATCATCGCCTTTGGAGTCAACCTGTTGGAAGATGTCGGCATCTGTATTGTATATTTTTAGGGCGAATAAATAATACAAACCAAATTAATTGACCATTTATTTATTCAGATAATTGCCCGAGACTTTTTATTTAGGTACTTTGACGAATTAAATGATAGCCTAACGCACATACACACACAGAATTAGATAGGCAGGTAGGTACTTACAGCTGCACATTTTCTCTTATTCTTTTCAAAGTTAGAACCAAACCCAATGAACCCTTGGAATAGTGTTGCCGAACTATGGATAGTTTACATCGAAAATCATGTACCCTATCGATAGTATTGTAGTTCGTTATTGACAGACTATCGATACTGTCGATTTTATTTGCAACGATACTATCAAGTTTTAAAATTGAAGACCATTATGCCTATAATGGTTATATATTTTTATTAACATTTTTAATATTGAGCTTGTTCTCACTACTTAAAAGGTAAAGAAGCAGAGTTTTGAAATTACACATAGGTACCTGAAAATTGTAAACAATATTGCAAATTGTTAAACTATCGATAGTCCAAAACAATCGATACTATCGTTGCAAATACAATTGACAGTATCGATACTATCAATTGTTTGTTATTAAGGAACCACAATACTATCGATAGTATTGCCTTGTTCTGTGCTATCGATAGTCCTTCTATTGTCTGGCTATCGATCAGCAACACTACTCTGGACTAAAGATTCTATGGGGTTATCAGACACGCAATATTGAGACAGTCTATCTTGGGAGATAAACTGTCTCAATATCGCGAGATGGGTCTCGCTCTATCATACTGTGAAAGAGCGAGATATGGGGCAGTTATTTATTACTAAGTCTCTGGTCTCTGCGTAGTGTAATAAGGGTTAAGCAGTTATTGGGGCATAGACTGGAATACCGCGTAGTCTAAGAAACACGATTTTTAGCAAAAACCGAATCTTTGGCGTCGGTGTCAGTTTCGGCCGAAACCGAAACCCACCACCATACAGATTTTTTACAACGAGGGGGGAAGGGTACTAAAGATAAAGTAAACAAAGCGGGCAAGTGTGGAGGTGAGTCGAATTCGCGCACTGAGGGTTCCATACAAACAATAGTAGATTGTTATACAAGGGACGAAAGTGACCATTCCACTCGAGAAGTTTCCAATAGCTCGAGACTCTTGAGAGTGGAATGGGTGCTTTCAACCAAGTTAAACAGACTCCGCCTTACCACGAAATATTAAAACAGTCGAAACCTTGTCTAAATATAAGACGGGTAATTTAAAATGTATGTCTCAAATTATTGAATTATGCCTATCTGTCATTAATTTTAAATAAGCCGTTTTATATGTAGACAAGGTTTAGACACTAGTTTTAATTTTTTGTAGTAAGGCGGACTATTTTTCATTTCGACTGTGAGTTGAGGCAAAAGCAATAGTATCCATAGACTATCGATAGTTGAAGCAAAAGCAATAGTATCGATAGTTGAGGCAAAAGCAATAGTATCTATAGACTATCGATAGCCTAGGCAAAAGCAATAGTATCGATAGTCTACCGATTGTAATGATAGTATAAAAGTATCGATATCTCCGTTAATATAAATACAATCTACACATAGCAATACTATCGATAGTAACAAAGTTCAATATTAAAATCACTATCGATAGCTGATACAGCTCTGACTATTGCAATAACTATCGATACTCTGGATAGTGGACTTTTATTCCATAGAATGAGGGAATAGATTATTCACCAAGGGGTAAAGTGATGTCTTACGTCGCGGGCGTCATCTTGAATCTCGAGTGTAACGAAGGATTAGAGTTAACTCCCGAGCGTAGCGAGGGAGTTTAGTGTTTACTCCCGAGCATAGCGAAGGAGTTAAAAGTAGAATCCTGAGTGGAGTGAGGGATTTAAGCTCGCTCAAGACGAAGACATCTTTATCCCCGAGGAGAATACTCTGCTTTTCACACTTCCTACGAGACAATAAAACACTAAACTCCCTCGCTACGCTCGGGAGTTAACTCTTGAATCCTTCGTTACGCTCGAGATTCAAGATGACGCCCGTGACGTATGACATCACTTTACCCCCTTGGTGAATAATCTACTATTATCTTTAAGTATAATTATATCCTTTGACTTTTCTGGCAGTAAATTATTATTAACGATACCAGTAGCTTTACATCTAATGGACTCCGGTGTCATTAACTTCGTCACTCGTCAGTTTTACGAAAACATTATTTGTAATTTCCTTAAATACTCAGGTTTTTATTTATTTATTTATTTATTTTTTTAGAAGCGCGCTTGTTTTTTATTCTATTCGTGCTTAAATTCTTGGCTGCCAGGTTCAATTTTCAAATATGTTTTCTTTCGTGCGGGACGGGCTAGTGTGATCATGCCTACGAACTCTTATTCGAAATTAACTAAAAACTCCATATCCGAGAAGGATGCCTTAGCTACAACAGCTACAAGCGAGCGGGTTCTGATGCCGCACTATTTCTCCAACTACCTTACAATATTTTTAGTATTACCGGTATTACTTAAGGAAATTCAATCTCTATGCCTAAGTAAATAAGGCCAATATTCTCCCCAACGGACTTGAGAGTTTGATTCAGTAATTATAGGTACATACCTAACTAGGGAATCTAATCCCGCATAAAAATCGCAATCCCCCAAGCATGCGGGATCAAGGTTATCAATCCCGCGGGATTTGCGGGATTGCTTTTGTTTATTATTTTTGTTTTGTGTAGTTAAATGAAAGAAATAAAGACAAGTATTTTATTATTATTATTATCAATATGAAGCAAAGTTATTACTCATATTATAAATTAACACTTGACCGCCCGCGAAGGTAAATCCCCGTGCACCGTAGGGGAATCCCTAGTCATAGAGTATTTGAATTGAACTGAACTGACATTGATTACGGTCCGTTCCGATACAGGATTCATGCGACACAAAATAGAAATTCAAAACTTATTTAGTTCTGTCTGAGTCAAAATTACTGAACTGAATCAAAATTATTTTCCATACAAATTCTATATAAAAGTCACGAGTTCTATGTGGAATTTGTTAAATCACTTATCGAGCTGTGCTGAGGTGTCTTATAAATAATTAGATAGTCGCCTGAGCCCATTTTTCTTAAAAATGTTTTATTTTACAATCTCGCAAACCTGCGGGATCCCGCGGTTGTAATCCCGCAAAAAAGGTGCGGGACCCCGCGTTTGCGGGATTGGATTCCCCAGACCTAACTTAGTTGTTAAAACATGTTTTAATTACTATTGTTTTATTTATTTATTTATTTAAGGCATGCTTCGTTCGTCATTCGTATGACCGTTAAATCATTTTAGTCATTAAAATCTCATGTAAGTGAACTGTGTTCTTTTGAGAAATAAAGATTCTTGAAACCGAATTTTAAATCACTTTGCCTCCCTAGGGGCGTAATGAAATTTCATACAACATTACGTCCATAGGGATGCAATGACTCACTTTGAGTCCTGCTGGAAGTACGGGGTTTGTATGAAATCTGCTCCTGGTCCTTCCGGCAGTACGGTGACCTTGACCTTGAATGTTCCTATCGGCAGGGTTTGTAAACATTGGTTTGCTTTTATAAAATACTAGATTACCCGGTGAACTTTTTATCGCCCACCTAAGAAATTCAATATAGTACCTACTAATTTGCATTGAGAATGCAAGGGTTTAAAAAACAGCGCAGAAGTATTTTATATTGTATTTATTAAATATGTAAACAATCAATTATTATAAGGAAATCTTACCTGACTCGTCATTCGCTGGATTTATCAACTAAGTGGGAATGATAGTGCATTTTCCGTCAATATTTTTACACGTATTATGATTCTCGCCAAAATGTTGGCGACTCCAGGCGTGATCGGTGCCGGGCAGGGCCCGTACATCAGCAAAATAACTATCCTTCGAATTGCTAACAACCCGATAAACACCCTGCTTTAGGATGGCTAAAACTCGTACCATGAGCTTTTAAGAAAAGGCCTCACGGTGACAGGATGAAAGAACGAGATGGAGCTATACATTGACATATGTCTATTTCGTTCGATTGTTAAGATGTCAAACGTAGAGACACAGATAATAATTATTTATTAGATGTAGCTGTAGGTAAGTAAGGAGGTCTACAATATATATTTTTTGCACTTAAGAATAAATAAGTAATAAAAATAGGGAATGATTTTCTACCCAAAATTACAAAATTCTTACAAATTCTTTAAAGTCACTAAAATAAAGTAGATAATGGTACGGAACCCTTCGTGTGCGAGTGCGACTCGCACTTAGCCGGTTTTTACTAGAGCTATTGTACAAAAAGAAGAAACTTGAACTAAATTATTTGTGGCTGTTTATTCTTGATTTCTTTGCCGACCTAGAAGGTGGATGAAAAAAAAAATTTTTGGAGGCGGAAGAACGTATATCTATCTCATGTGAAACGTATAGTAGTAATTTTGAGAGGGAAAATTAAAAAAGGCTGACTGAATGTTTAACAATAAGCTATATTTAATTATGAAAATAAAAATAGACACTTTCACAGAATCTTCCGAACTCTCCCAGGCGAAACTCAAGATCTTCACACGTTTCGGTATCTCTCTGGAAAATCTTTAGTTGTGTTATATGTGTTTTCTTTAGTGCAATATAAGTTTTCTTATCCTGAAAAAATATACAACAATTTGGTAGATGCTTTGTTAATTTACCTACCTAATGATTACCTAGCAAAAACTAGGTAGGTAGGTGTTTCTTGTTAAACTTTTTTGACATATTTAATGTAGGTAAGTAATTTTCAATAGTGCAACCAATACATACAATACATTCTACTTGGAAACAATATATACTTTGCTGGTTTTTCATGCAGTAAAATTGTTCTATAGCATTAGGAAGAAAGGAAAAAAGAATTATTAACTTAGTATAGCCTGACCAGAAATATATGGGACCTGAATTAAGGGCGCTTCAAATCAACTTTATATGACAACACTCAGTATAATCATACCAGCGTAGATTGGCAACTGAACATAAAAAACATATTTTTATTATGTTTACATTCATATTAATTTTTTAAGCCTGTTGCCTAATGATAACAGATTCTACGATAAAATAACATGACAGAACACTTGCAAATTGAGCACTTATTAATTCAGTACCTCTTTGTAATATTGGTCTTGAACTTTGAACCAAAACATAATAGTTTTAGCAAAACCACTAACGGGTAAAAAACATTAATTCATTGTTTTTCTAATATTATTAAAATCATATACATTTTATATAATGTAATAGGAAATCTTGAAAAACTCTACCAACTATTTTAGTTGTAATATCCAAGTAGGGTTAAAATAAGGAAAATTAAACTTAAAACAAGAATTTACTATAATATTTTTTCAAGATTGTTATTATAATATTCTCCGTAGCCATCAGTAGCCAATTTTCACTATTCGCACTATATGACGTACCGAAAATTCGTGATGACAACTATATCAGTAAGTAATTTAAAGAAACTGCGGTGATCACATAGACTTTCTAGTCGAAAAATACTACAACACATGTTAAACCACTTTTCTATTACGAAAACAAACAGTTCTTGGTATTTTTATCACTTAAAACTTGCACTTAGTCGAATATTACATTACGCGTCCACTTTGACACTAATCATCATGACAATTGATGACATGACAATGACGATTTGTGGTTTCTGTTGCCAGTAAAAGAAATTAGTTCCAGTTGTTTTCCGCAATATAGCGAGGTCCCATATATTCCTGGTCAGCCTATACATACATTAGGTAGATAAAATCCTACACTAAAGTCGTAAGAAGAATTAAATACATAAAATTATTATGAAGTACCTAAATATGTGTAGGTAGGTAGGTTAGCAAAGACTAGATATGTGTACTGATGCAATAAATACCTAAACTTTTGAATTTGTGGATAGATTGAAAGTTTGATGAGTAATAATCTCTGCTCGTTGGGACAAAGTTCTCGCAAAAAGAAAATAGGTAGTTACTGCCTAGGAAAATGAATATTCACATCTTAGAACCTAAGGCTGCAGGTGTAGCCTATATTATGGTTTTATTGCAATTTACGTACCTGCGTTATAATTTTACCTGTAATTACACAATGAAGTCACTTTATCGAAAATAATTTTAAAATAGCCATCAGGCTTCTACGGAGAAATCAAGAAATCGGACTTCACTAGATTAATGTTCACATCTCGTAGATATTTCTCCAATTTTGCATTCAAAAATCTCACATTAGTTAATTCGTTGTATTGTTTACATTTCACATTTCGTAAATGAATCCTAAAATTAACTTATGAAACAAGATTTAATCATAACAATTTTGAAAAAGCTACTCGATGGGTAACTTTTTTATGATAGCTTATCTGACATTTAAGGCGGGCAAACTGACACTAGATTGATTTCAGATGGAGTGTCATGTACGAAATTGCATACAAAAAAAAAGGTGACAGGATAAACGAACTTCCTCGCTGCCGGCCTGCTAATTTTCGGGGTCATGATACGAATTATAGAAACTATCCTGGTTTAGCGATTGCATTGTTTCTGATGGTAAGGTTCCTGGTCGAAACACGTCGCCGGCGCGCGAACGCGCTGCCCGCGTCTATATCCGAGCGCCATCGCTTGCTGATTGAATAGCGGTACCGACTAGTAATAAATATCATATACAGGCGAAAGAGGAAGAAATACACAATTTTTTCATGCAAATTTGAATTAAGAATTATAATTATTTAAAAAACTGTGACCCAATAAAAATGCGTCCTTCCGGAAGTACAAAAAATCCTGCTAGCAGGACGCTGGACGATCTATCAATAGGAGTAACATTTTTCATCTCACCTGTTCGGAAAGTTGAACCACAGATTATATAATAGTTACTACGTAACGTGGTTGAACTTTCATGTGTACGAGGGTCAAACTGAAAGTTCTTAGAACTGGCCACTTATAAACAATATAATAAAAAAAATATTCTAAAATTTGAAAATAGAACTCTTTGCCAATATTACTGAGTATATATTTCATTCATTTGTCATTTGTTTTACGACTTGGCGGCAAATTGAAAATTGTCTGTGTCACGTCAAAATGAATTTAACACGAGAAAATTTTCGTGCAATGATTTTTTATGACTTTCGATGTCATTTAAGTCAACAAGAAAGTTATGATAGACTACGATTGGCCTTTCACGATGAAGCCCCATCTCGTGCGACTGTTTACAACTGGTTTAATGAGTTTAAACGTGGTCGCACTAATCTCACTGATGATGTACGTGAGGGACGGCCTTCTACGGCGACGACTGAAAATAACATCTGTGTTGTGCGGCGTATGATAGAGACTGACAAAAGAGTGACCTATCAGCAGATTCGGACAAGCTTAGGCATCGGTATGAGTCAAGTGCACAAAATCCTCCACGAACATTTAGCGGTCAGGAAGCTTTGCGCCCGGTGGATACCTCATAATTTGACTAAGGCTCAAAAACTCCATCGTGTGGATTGGTGCCGTAAAATGATTGAAAGATTTAACGGAGGTGACTCAAATGCTGTGTTCGACATACTAACAGGTGACGAAAGCTGGATTTACTGTTATGATCCTGAAACCAAAAGACAATCTGCTCAGTGGGTGTTTCCTTTCGAGGAGTTGCCAACTAAAGTGAAGAGAGATCGAAGTGCGGGAAAAAAAATGGTGGCCTCGTTCTTTGGAAGGATAGGTCATTTCGCAACAATTGTGTTAGAGGATCAAAAAACAGTTTCTGCAGAATGGTACACTACCAATTGTTTGCCACTTGTCTTGGAAAAAGTTCGAGAGAAACGACCTCGCAGTAGGATCCTCCTTCACCACGACAACGCCTCGTCGCACACCGCCAAGCGAACGATCGACTATTTGGCGACATCAAACGTTGAATTACTGGGTCACCCGCCGTATAGCCCCGACCTCGCGCCTTGTGATTTTTATTTATTTCCAAAAATTAAAGAAAAACTTAAAGGAAAGCGGTTTATGAATGCTGAAGAAGCGGTGGCTGCGTATCGCGATGCCATTGAAGAGACCCCTAAGGACGAGTGGGCAAAGTGCTTTTCCCAGTGGTTCCATCGCATGCAGCGGTGTATTGACGTCAATGGACAATATTTTGAAAAGATATAATAAAACTAATAACTGGCTAATGTAATCAGTTTTTGATTTTCTAAGAACTTTCAGTTTGACCCACGTACATAGCCGGGTGGGAAACAGCTTTTCCCTCCTACTTTATACTCCACTCCTTATTGAATAAAAGGCCACTATCGAGAGTATCGCTAGTTATTGCAATAGTCAGAGCTGTATCAGCTATCGATAGTGATTTTAGTATTGAACTTTGACACTATCGATATTATTTATTTATATTAACGGAGCTATCGATACAATCATTACTATCGATACTATCATTACTATCGGTAGACTATCGATACTATCCTTACTATCGATATTCTATAGATACTATTGCTTTTGACTATCGAGAGTCTATAGATACTATCGATAAAATATCGCTTTTGCCTCAACTATCGATAGTATATCGATACTATCGATATTATTGCTTTTGCCTCAACTATCGATACTATTGCTTTTGCCACAACGCCAGGGTGGCGGAGAGGTTAGGCAATCGCCCGGTATGCGAGGAACGCGGGTTCGATTCCCACCTCTGGTGGTCATTTTTTCAAGTGCAAAAATATATTTAGGTTGTGGACAATATGAAGCCGTTGTTCTTTCACTACATGGTCCAATGATAATATCGTCGTCAGAATCTTCCTTGTTACTTTTACCTCCGCTACTGGATCTACGTGTATTACACTTTATTCCGCCACTAGATTTGGTCTCAGGTCTATTATCACTCTCATAATTGCTCTCATCACCATCATTATCCGGCTCCAACTGAACCCTATTGTCTCCTGGAGCCAGAGCTGTCGCAGTGGCGGCCCGCGTTTGCTTCGGCGTGTTGCTTACCGCTAAGATTCTTGACATCAATTCATTAAAACAGTATTCATGATTTTTCTGTAGGTGTTGTTTGAGATTTGTAACCGTTGTCTTATATGATAATCTTTTTGAACATAATGTTATCTTATCGCCCATCATACCTTAATAATTATCGATCATGAAGTTATCTATCTAGATAATTTTTCTAAGTCTATCTATTGGTATGTATAGGTACATGTATTAGTAAATCATATTTATCAGTGAATCACGTGATTATACTGATGAGGGTTATTTTAAATACTTAGGTACTCGTTAATTAAAAGCAAACATAGGGATGAAAATACTTTTATTATCAACATTTTTTATTAGGTACATATTGCAAATATGTTTTGATTGAAATACATTTAAGAAAATATCTCCTAAGATCGATTTTATGATAGTAAGATATCTCGCATAGGAGATATAACTTAAATTTTACAATATTTACTGTTACATGCTAGTTTTAACCTGGCATTCTCAATGCATTACATCAGAAATTCAAAAATATTGACTTGCGGTGATTTCAAAATGAATACAAACTAGCATCTTTTAGATAGGCTGGATTCACTTTGAGGAATATAATAGCACACAGTTTCTCAAAGAAATGTAAATCCTAGATTCGCCCACGCATACATCACTCATTCACATTCTTCAACTAAATTGTCATTTTACTTCTTAAAGTCCATAATTCAAGTCCGCGTTTGTGATATAAAAATACTTTTACATGATTTAAAGCAAAGTATTATACCGTTTCGTAAATATTTTACATAATCAGTTGTCCAGCGCTATCACAAATTCAGTCCCAGATACAACTGACAATTAGTGAAGTAAATTTACCTTAATTTATCATTACTGAATGAAAAAAATAAAACTAATTTAACAAGGCACAAGAAATTAAAATTTGTATGTCTACACTTCCTTGAGAAGACACATTCTATAAATACTTATTCAAAATAAATCATAATAACATAATATTATTTCTCACCCCCGAGCGTCAAAATTACACAATGCTTATTTAGTTTTGGAATTCACAGTTAACAATATAACACTATTTCTTCTATGGTCGGAAACTTTAATTAAACATTGATAAGCTATGACAACAATAACGATCATGTACCTAACAGGTTAATAACAACTCTTGCTAGGTAGTCTAACGCAACACCGAAAGGTACGCACATTTATAAAACCGCAAAGTTGTATACTGACATAATATTTCAACTATACATCATGATTAAGCCTACAGCAAAACAAAACAATGCATTTCTTACACTCACATTAAATTGAACATAATTTTTGAGTCGCGACACACATTCGCTCATGATTAGAGTTCACAGAAAATTTTGTTATGTAACACAAAATGATTCATGAGATCATAATTCGTAATATTATTTGGTCCGAAAGATAAAAAGAAAAGTTTCTGTGGACTCGAGTCATAAGGCCGACTTACACGATTATTTTTGGCTCAACCTAGTTCCCTATTTTAAATATTACATTTAACTCTTTCCACGCTCTGTATACCTCTTCTTTTAGGCCGCTTTCACATTATATCGTCAGCAATGCGGCAGCTGCTGATTTATTTCATTAAAACTACGACTTGTTAAAATTAGGCTCGCACACTTTTTTATAATAATAAATTCCAACAAGGAAACATCGTCGCTTGCTGTTGAAGTATTTCTAATGTCGCGCTGCTTGCGAGCTAATGTGAAGGAGCTCTTAAGAACTCATTTGATATTCTTTTATCGTGTCCCAAAGGCACAGCAGTTGCGTGCTATGCTTGTGGGGCAAAAGTATATTTTATACAATCATATAAATAAAATAGTTCAGATTTATATCATTTAAATAGCTTCCGTTTCGAACTGAAGGCCCTTGGAGATAGTGATAGGTCCGTACGTTTCGTTCTGCTCAATCCTCAATACTTGGTGTTTCTTGAGCACAAGAAGACTGTAGAATTTTTGTGCGACCTGTAATATAAAGTTCTTTATTAGCAACATGTTACACTAATTAAACTATTAACAATTATGTTCTAAGATGTCATCAAAATTAAGTGACGAAATAACACCAAGAAGACTAAAGTCTCATGGACTACATCATGACGTGACTAGCATCAGTTACAGACTTAGATTCAACGAGACCGAAAACCGTTTCAAGTTCAGCAGCACAAAAGGCTACTAGGTAAGGTACTTTTACACCTACTGCTCCTGTAAGAAAAAAAATTCTATTGCCAAGATGTTTGCGGGCGACCTATTCTAAATTGCTTTAAGTTTTGTTTTCTGCGAGATTTTCATCGGTTCTTTAGATCCTCCAATACCCTTAACCTTTCGCACAAAAACGTGGATTTACGCATAAACCATTGTCATCCATTGTTAACCATCGGTACAGTGGCCATCACCCTAGACTAACCTTATTCATTGCAAAATTCCTACTGCATAAGATCAGGCCTGGCTTAAGCAATTATAACACCATCCTATTTGTAGCTTCCTTACTAGGATTCTAGTTTCCTAAGTTCCTTCCTAACTAGAAAGTACAAGACTAACGAGGCAGTTAAGCGCACATAACACGACACACGACGTCCGTACCTGTTTCCTGTTGTTATGCCGGGGCGCCAGGTCGGCGAAGGAGAGCTGTAAGCCTGCGGCGAGGCACGAGGGTGTTAACACCACGATAGTACGCAGCGTGCTGACCACTAGACCAACAAGGCAGTCAAGCGCACATAACACGACACACGACGTCCGTACCTGCTTCCTGTTGTTATGCCGGGGTGCCAGGTCGGCGAAGGAGAGCTGTAAGCCTGCGGCGAGGCACGAGGGTGTTAACACCACGATAGTACGCAGCGTGCTGACCACTAGACCAACAAGGCAGTCAAGCGCACATAACACGACACACGACGTCCGTACCTGCTTCCTGTTGTTATGCCGGGGTGCCAGGTCGGCGAAGGAGAGCTGTAAGCCTGCGGCGAGGCACGAGGGTGTTAACACCACGATAGTACGCAGCGTGCTGACCACTAGGCCAAAGAGGCAGTTAAGCGCACATAACACGACACACGACGTCCGTACCTGCTTCCTGTTGTTATGCCGGGGTGCCAGGTCGGCGAAGGAGAGCTGTAAGCCTGCGGCGAGGCACGAGGGTGTTAACACCACGATAGTACGCAGCGTGCTGACCACTAGACCAACAAGGCAGTCAAGCGCACATAACACGACACACGACGTCCGTACCTGCTTCCTGTTGTTATGCCGGGGTGCCAGGTCGGCGAAGGAGAGCTGTAAGCCTGCGGCGAGGCACGAGGGTGTTAACACCACGATAGTACGCAGCGTGCTGACCACTAGACCAAAGAGGCAGTTAAGCGCACATAACACGACACACGACGTCCGTACCTGCTTCCTGTTGTTATGCCGGGGCGCCAGGTCGCCGAAGGAGAGCTGCAAGCCCGCGGCGAGCTTGGGCCGCATGACGGCGAACAGTTGCGCCGCTCGCCGGTTTAACACGCGTTCTTCAAACTGCTCGTCTGTCTCGCCCACCTCGCGTTCACCCTCCTCCGCCTGGTGGGGTTATATCAATTTGGTGTTGAAATACAGGATGACATCAATCATTATTCAAAATTTTAATATAACAATCAGAGATCGGAGTAGGTAGATTGATTTGATTTACTTTGACATTCCTGGAATAATATGGATATGCCTTTTTTGAAGAACCGATAACGCAAAATTCTGTTTTATATCGTACTTAATTTACGCATTTTAATTATTTTTATAACTTAATTTTAGTACATTAACAAATATATTGCGAGTGGATTGCGAAAAGTTTCTTTGGATATTTTTAACCTTACTCTCACGAGTAAAGCGAATAAAGGAGAGTGGGCAAATTAGTATGGAGCTTGGACCAAGAAAAAAAAAACAGGCGGCCACTTCTGGAATTTAGTTGCAACTTACATTTTCTGGTGTAGGTGGTAAATCGTAATCGTGCTGTGGACTTTGGGGATGGTGTTGGTCGTCGTATCCGAAACTTTGCATGTGCATGCCCGTCTGTGAAAACAAATAATTACATTTAGTGACATGAAAATCAATTAAGTGCGGTGCTCTTAACGAATGGAGTATCTATAAGAAAATTCTGTCCAATTATGCATTGGGCCATCCATCCATATAAATAAGTCAGCCTATTAGATCCCACTGCTGGGAAAAGGCCTCACCTCAACTATGAGGAGGAACGAGCCATACTTCACCACGCGGGCACAGTGCGGATTGGTGGAGGGGTGTATGTAAGGCAAGTGACAAACCTTACTGTCAGAAGTTATCAAGCCGCCCTAGGGCCTCTGACTAGGCTTCACGACTAATACCACAGATATTAGCCGGGACCAACTGCTTAACGTGCCTTCCGAAGCACGGAGATGCTTGTCATGGACGTCACTTAAATGGTCGGAATGGTCACCCATCCAATCACGACCGCGCCGTGGGTTGCTTAACTTTTGGTATCACTACCAAAGCGCTGCCGCCACTGCGCCACAAGAACCTCCAATATATGTTACGGAAAAGGATGACGATAATCAATGGGTCTTTTAGAACGAGCATTATGTATCTATCTAAAATCAATCTAAAACTTATTTATTTTTGAGCTCAAGACGCTCTGGCGATATCCAAAGTATCAAATAGTATTTTCGAGCAAATGAGCTCTTCAGGGACATTCTTTACATTAAGAATAAATATTAAAGTTTAACATCAACGTTCGCGTTGGTAAGAACTTAGAAGTTCTTTTTAGTGTGTAGTCACTAAAATAATGTTCTCCTATAGTCCGACGATAAGAGTTTCAAATGCATGGAAGAGTTTCGGGTCTCTAAAAGCCATCTTCAAAAACAAAGAGACAAGCGCACACATAAAAAGAAAACTATACAACACTTGCGTTCTGCCCGTTCTAACTTATGGTACCCAAACGTGGGCTCTCACAAAAGCACAATGCAAAAAGCTAGAAGTAAACCAGCGAGCCATGGAGAGAAGTCTAACAAATACAAAAAGAATAGACAGGATACGAAATAAAGATCTAAGAGACAAAACAGGACTGGTCGACGTTGCATATAGCATTAAAAGTCTGAAGTGGAGATGGGCAGGACACATCATGAGAGGACCGGACAAATGGAGTAAAACCATAACAACATGGTATCCAAGAGGCTTCAAGAGAAACAGAGGAAGACAATTCAGGCGATGGGAAGATGAAATAGTGAAGACAGCTGGTAGAACCTGGAATAGACTAACACATAACAAAGAAGAGTAGAGAAAACTGGGGAGGCCTTTGCCCGAAGGCACACAGATGAGATACCTTAAACATATTATTTACTCTGTGGCTTGATTAATTGTAATATCATCTTATCTGAATAAAGGCTATTTTAAAATATTTTAATGGCGAATACTAGAGTAAAAATGAATAATTTTTTTCAAGTATCATTTTTAATTTAAGTTACTAGTTTTCGAGAAAAACGCCAAAAAACATTTTGATTTCTAAATAAAATAAAACACCCTGTTCGTTGTAGGTATTTACTCCTACTCGCTTGCTTACGTTTTGTAAAGGATGTCAATATCTCCCCTCTCACTCCCAGCTTACACGCGCCAACTCGCCATTCATTCATCTCGACCGCGCATAGTGAAAGGTTTGCGGCGCTTTTGTCGGTTTCTTTGACAAGCGCACCGCAAAGCTTTTATTATGCCGCCAAAGCCCGCCGATACACGTGCCGTACTGCCCCGCCCACTTTTACGCGCGCGCGGCGCGGGAGTTTGTTTAGTTCGCTTACAACTTTTCACCTGTCCGTTTGTGCGCAACTCGCGCGCTCCGCGTTGCAAAATGCCGTACCGCTACTCATCGCAAGAGTATTTTAATATGGCTTTGTGCTACAGAGACGCAGGTGAAGTCATGTTGCGCGCTCAAGAACTTTATGAAGAACGACATGGTCGCGTCGTGAGTTTACGCACCATCGAGAGCGGAAGTTTCCAGTCGCGTCCCGACCCAGGGAGACCCTCACCACACCGAGCGCAGATAGAACAAGACGTGCTGGACTTTTTCCAGCGGCACCCAGTGGCGAGCACGAGAGACGCTGCCCGTATGTTTGGCGTAAGCCAATTTTACGTGTGGTAGCTTCTGTGCAGCGAAAGGCTCCATCCGTACCACTACACCCGGGTCCAGGAGTTGCTGCCGGGAGACTACGCGCCGAGGGTAGAGTTTTGCAGGTGGCTGCTGCGAAACCGAAATTACAACGTGCTGTGGACGGACGAGTGCACGTTTACGCGTGAAGGGCTATTTAATTTGCACAACTCTCACTACTGGTGTGAGCACAATCCCCGATTAATTCGCCAGGATCATTTCCAACACCGTTTTAGTGTGAACGTGTGGGCCGGAGTGCTAAACGGGCACCTTTTGGGATCCATTTTCCTTGACCGGCTGAATACGGAGACGTATTTAGACCTACCGGAGCTACTTCTGAATGTACCGTCATGGAGCCGCAGGTACATGTACTTTCACCACGACGGCGCGCCTGCACTTTTTAGTCTACGAGTACGTGCGTTTCAAGGCCGATGGATCGGGCGCGGCAGCGTAATCCGCTGGCCACCGCGTTCGCCTGACTTGACGCCGATGGACTTTCATGTGTGGGGTAGGGCTAAGGACCTCGTGTATGGGAACGACGGCCATACAATTAAGACAGTGGAGGAACTACGTGCGCGTATCACAAGTGCTTTTGATGTGATGTCCAGTGAACCAGAAGGCTCAGTAAGGTCCGACGGCATTGCATCGACCGTGCTAGATAATGTGTGCGTGTACAAGGGCGTCACGTCCAACATTTAATGTAAATACCTATCGTGTAAATAATTTGTAAATATCAATTAATTAAGACTTTTAAACACGCCAAGTTAATGCAATTAATTTAAAATTAATGCTTAAATTAGTTTAATACTTTGTCAAAGTTAAAGGTAAAATTGCATTTACTTGTCAGTCCAAAGCCTGAAGAAGTGTTATGGAAAGTCAGAATTCGTCGAAAATTCATACATAACGTTTTAAGCCATATTGTTTAATTTGATAAGGTCCTACTAAAAGTGTAAATTTTTTCCAGGAGAGGTGTACTGTTTATTATTGCAAATAAAATGAATTAAAGTTAAAAACGAGTTTAATTTATTTACAATACCTACATACATTAGGGTGCATTTCCACTGAAAAGAAGCGAAGCAGTAACTGTTTTAATTTTTTTGTTGCATTTTTAGTCTTACATTGTAAATTGTTTATTATTGTTTACTAAGTATCTTTTAAAAATCTAGCTTATACTACACCGCTTACGATTCGTTGGAAATATCCCCTGCAATTAAACTTAGTAAATACCTAAATGCTGCATCAAAAATGCAGTATTTCGTTACAGAAATTTCCCTATTAACAGGTTTCATAATGACATAGTGGCACTAACTACTTATGTTGTGATAGCATTGCATAGCGTAGCTTGTGGCTGAGTCTATTCTTTTCTTTCGCTGAGCTAGTGCTGTTCATAATTTGAAACAATTTATGAATGAAATGCAGGAAGAGGGGTTGGTTTAGTGAAGTGAGAGATAGGTTTAGTTAGTGAGAAAGAGATAGGCGATAAGACTTTCTATGTACAGCATGCGCCTAAAAATATTACATTTACATTGATAAGAAAAACAAAAACTAGCGGATGAAATAAAAAATGTTACTTGAAAAAAAGACTATTTTTGCTCTAGTATTCGCCATTAAAATATTTTAAATTGATTCTAAGTCACCTTATATAGTCCGACAAGTTATGCGCGACCCACCTGCACCCCGCAAGACGTGCGGGGGGCGAGAAAGCTATCTTCATACATTTCCAATGTGACCTATTACAAGCGGCCCGCATCCAGCGCGATCCTGCAACTCTTATAAGATAATTTGTCGTTCTTGCCAGGGACGCCCTACGCTACGCTCTTGGTGAAACGGTCTCCAATCAAAGCGCTGGTAGAGTATTTATACAATAACGTTCATAAACTACTTACCCTAACACATATTATAAATGTAAAAGACTAATAACAACATGGCTTTAGTCACAACCTCATGAAGAAACAGAGATATTTCTACATCGCGCACTGTAAACAATTGTTAAGAGATACTTACGCTACGCAACACACACGCACACACTTTTTGTTGTTCACTGGTTCAAACAACTTTTCGTAATCAAAAGTACACCAAATTTTCAATGCTATTGTTCAGGCAACAGCGCCTCCCCAAATTGTATAGAAAATTCTTAGCTCTGTATAATTCGGCTCATACTCCTTTTCAACTGTCTAGTTTATTTCATAACTGCATTGCACTTGCCTTCTGAATCTTGTAACGACAACATCTAGTTTTGAATACTTATCATAGAATAGATTATTATGGAAGAGTGAGGTCTTCTGTCACAGGTATACAAATACTTAAAGAAGACTTCAACAATTACTTTTATACACAATGTTTCTAAGCGAAATAAAGATTTTTGTATAAAAGATTTTTGTATTTAATATTTTTAGTACGCACCTGGTAGTCCGCGGGCTCGTCCAGCAGTAGCGGCTCCATGTGGCCGGCGTGAGGAAGTAGCTGCGAGACCTGTTCTCCTCCCAGTTGCGGCATCATCGGCAATTGTTCCATGCCATGAGTCAGCATGGCACCGTGTTGGAGCCCTGCGGAACACCACAATATTCTTATTACTAGGTTTCTTGACTTCAACTCTTCTTCATCTTCCCAACTTGTGACTTCGCCCGCGCAAATGACGAATTTCCCATACAGCTTTGCCACCCCTTTTCACCTTCTTAGAGACCGAACATTCAAAAATCCTAAAATAAAGTCAGTCTTATTTTTTAACCAAATAGCCCAAGTACATTTTTTTAGCTTCAAAATAGACTGAGTTCTATGATGATGATGATGTCCTCCTAGCCGATTTCGACTACGGCGGCCTATCTCAACAGAGATTAGCCAACTGCGCAGGACATATTATAGTGCACAAGTGTGTGCGCAATACACAGGTGCACTCTCTGTTCCTTCACTCTCATAATTCGGTGAGACGGCAGTCCGACATGACCGTAGAGAGATCAGGCGCAGGACCAACGACTTAACGTGCTTTCCGAGGCACGGGTGATAACACCACCAACTTCCTGACTCCGGAGCTGTGTCTGAGTAATTTCAAGACAGAAAAACCCAAACACTTTCGGCCCGACCCGGGATTCGAACCCGGGACCTCGTGGATAGTACCCAGCGTGCTGACCACTAGACCAACGAGGAAGGCAATGTGTGTGTGTGAGTTCTATATAAACTCACCCTACTATTTAATCCCTTTTAAGGAACAAATTTCCGAAATTTCCTTATTCCTACATTAAAACTAATAAAAAGCATGGTACTAAAATGCTTGTATCAGTTTTACTTCATTAGTTAGTTTATTTTGTTTAGATGAGCGTCAAATCGTTTTTTTAATTGATTGAAGTTTTGGAAGTAGACCAGTGACTACATCTTCTGGAAGCTTATTTCAATAATAAATCGTTATCGTCAACTCCGCATCGATATATACTTTATAGTTAGGTAGTGTAGTGAATATTCCCAGATAAATTCTATGGACTTTTTAATCTATTTTTGTACAAAAACCACATGAATTACCTAATCAAAACCTGTTTATGTATATGGCTCCGCACAGATGGGCCACCTCGCACCGCTGGCTGTCGCGCGCCACGCCCTTTTGTTCCGCGTAATCGAAGGTGGTCGGTGGCCACTAAAATTGACACTTATCTGCGTGATCCTCTGACAGATGTTTTGTCAAAATGGCGAGTGGCCGCAACCGGTTCACGTGTGCGGCGACTTATTAAAAATAATATAAATAGCTTGTCGCTAGCTACCGGCTGTGGGCCATCTGCGCGGAGCCTAAGTATTATTTATTTGCAAAAATACAGAACATAGGGTTTTAAATGTATAATAGTCCAGTGCATTCGTCCGATAAAATAGTATATGTAATACACTCACCCGACGGAGTCATCCCACCGTGCTGTAACCCCGCTGGTGTCATACCGCCGTGCTGTAGCCCAGCTGGTGTCATACCGCCGTGTTGTAAGCCAGCCGGTGTCATGCCAGCATGGTGTAGACCAGCAGGTGTCAACCCACCGTGCTGTAGACCGGCAGGCGTCATGCCTCCGTGTTGCAAGCCCACGGGGGTCATACTGCCATGGTCTAAACCACCTATGGATATTGTTTATGTTATTTTCCTTTGTTGTTTTACATTTTGCAAACTACTGTGTCTGTTCTTGTTGAGTGAAACTTTAGGACTAAAGATAAGGTATGATGGCAAGCAAAATAGTATTAAATTTAAGTTCAGTCTCTCTCTTTCTCTGCCAGAAACACGAAAAGAGACAGACTATATTAATTTAAAAACGTCAAACTAAACATTTGCTTAGGAAATTGCAGAATTCATAGACAATTTAGCCCCTGGCATGACACGCCTGCCAATAAAGGTTGGCTACACCTGCACTATATTAATACAAACCTGGGGTCATACCGCCGTGATGCAGGCCCGCGGGCGTCAACCCGCCATGCACGAGCCCGCCTGGAGTCATGCCACTGTCCAGCCCTAGCCCGGGTGTCATGCCTCCCGGAGTCATACCTGTGAGGAAATAACCACTTAAATGTGTAACCACTTTAACTGACTCTGCAGATAGAAGAGAATTTAACGTCATTTGCGTCTGATTTGTTGTCAGAGATGTTTCAATACTTATCTTCACTCATATTTATCCCAAACGTTTCGCATAATACCCATAAGCATATTATTTTATGCATAGTTATGTTTAACACCCTTATTAGGACATTAGTCTTGTCGTTATTTTAGTTATTTCACTCTTATCACCTAATACTTTATTAATTGGTACACGTCAGACATAAAAAAATAAAGGACTAACAGATGTTCCCAAACAAATAAATAAAAATTAGTATTTGCCAACACGTCATCAGTCCGTTGCAGATTGTCGGATTCTTATATCTTTCATTTGAGTTAACAGATTTGAGGATGAACGAACCCTATTTGATCAAACGCGTAGCATAGGGCATCCATTGGCATGAGGACGCAGGATCGCACTGGATTCAGGGTCGCTTGTAACAACTTCACTTTAAAAACATATAGGGGAAGCCAATGTGAGTATGGACATTCTGAGGCTGATAACGATGATGAAAGACTTACCGCCATGGGGCAAACCCGCGGGAGTCATACCGCTGGCAGCCAGGCCTAAGTCCACGGGCTGGTCGCCGTGTTGCAGACCCGCTGGAGTCATGCCACCGTGTGGAAGTCCGCCTGTAAGTGAAAGGATAGTTATAAACTGGTAATTAGGATCATAAAAGAATAGGTTGTTGAACAAGAATGCAGACATACACTATGCGTGTACAGTATACCTAATTTCCACAACAATTGTAACATCCATCACTTTACTTATAAAAAAACACTTTATGCAAACTCATATAAAGGGGTCCAACTTTAACTGTGTCCCCTATTATTACACATCAATTATTGTAACACCCATCCATTTACCAACAAAAACAACGCTGTATTCAAACTCATAATTGGGGCCAACTTAATTAACTGTGTTATTTTGCGGAGGTAATTCTGCTGCCTTAATACAATAATTTTCACTATGGAGCCAACATTTGAATTGCAAAAAAAATATCAGCTCACTTCTCAGGGGATTATCAGTATGGCTGGCTGTTTAACCAACAATAAAGGTTTTTGCATTTGATGATCACAAGCACCATCACAAACATAAGATATTCTACACCAATTTTACAGACTATTCGAAAATGATATCTTTTACGAGGTTTAAAAGTTGGTTCCATAGTAAAAGTTGTACTAGTTGTAGCGCAGTTAAAACCGATCGTATGCCGCCATTTCCAGACACAATGGATGATATGATGCCGAAACGGCATGCGAAATGATAGTAAAGTAAGACCTTATTTTTTCAAAGCCTTATGTGATACTCGAAGCTTACCTGGAGTCATGGCACCGTGCGGCAGTCCGCCCGGCGTAATTCCGCCCTGCAGCAGCGTCGAGGGTGTGAGTGGACCCAGAGTTCCGGGCGTCAACGGCGCGCCTAGGGCGCTGAGCATCCCTGCGTGGACACGAACGCGTTAAGAATAGCCTTTATTGATGGGCGAAGGATCTATCTACGAAAGATAACAACTCTAACTACTCAAAATCTACCACTATGATCTAATTTAACGTACTGAAGTTTTACTTTGTATCTGCTACACACAATTTATTTAAGAACGAAGGAAAGAACTTATATTGTTGTACACGTGTGCGATCAAAATCTACTTTATAATAGTGTCGATACTATAGTTCGTCTTACTACAACTATATTCACGATCGACTAATTTGTCAATCGGTTACAGGCCAGTAAATTGATTAAAAGCATTGAATGAAAACGAACTTTGACGGTAATATCGATACCTTTTTATACAAATTGTTAACGTCTAATATACCGGTCGAGTGCAAACGTAATCGCACATCTGTCTGGTGCAAGAACGTCATTTATAACTATCATATTTTTTTAGAAGATCGAATTATAAGTTATTAGTAACATAAAGTTTTGTGACCAAAAACTCGTCACCAGTTTTTGCAAATCCAACGCTATTGTACCAAGTGTGCGGCCCATCATTATCTATATCAATGTTTACATTGATGTCACCGAACGTGTTAAATCATGCGTGCGAGTCCCAAACCCAAGCTGGTGCGTACCTGGTGTGGCTGGATCGTCGTTTTCGCTTCGCGGCGTCTGCGGGAACGCCGGTGACTGCGGCGCCTCGGGTTCTGGCCGCGAATGGTTAGCGTGCGTTAGGCGATGCGAGTTGCGATAGGCTGTTGCGTTTATCTCACAGAGGTGCATTTGACATTAGGAACAGTGTGGGACGGTATTGAGATATTTTATCCATAGAAAGACAAAGCCAGAACATTGCACCGCTTTCAACTGACACTTTAAGTTCTAATCTATTAATTTTAACACTAAAGTTTAAGAGGCAGCGTATACGCACAGTTGGATTTACTTCTGTGTTATCAAATAGCGTCCCACAGCTGTCAGTTTAATGCAATATCCCCAGGTATGGTGGATATAAGTTTATTTCACCAATGTCTCGATATCATTGTATCATATGTATTCAATGTTCTCTCTCAAATTTGCTACGAAAATATTAGCGCATCAGTCTTTGGCAAATGTGCATAGAAATGGTCCAGTATGTCATAAGTATGTTTTCTATTTTGAGAAGACATCCTGCAATCAAGAAGTCAGCGCTGCCCTCGAGAATATAATATTTGTCTCTGTGAGATAAACGTTTCTGCCTATGTGAAATTTTATTAAAAGCAGGAATGAATATTATTTATGAAATATCAATAATCATTTCAAGGCATCACTGTTAGAAAATGAAATGAGCCTATTCATGGACCAAATGAAGTATGAAACACAATTAAGAGTATGAAAAGGTTATTGAACTTAGAAAACAACCCCAAAAAAAGCAAATAAATGAACGAAAAGTGATAATGAAATGAAAAGAAATAAGACTGAAACTTTAGTACAAATAAACAGTAACTGAATAAAGAAGAAATGCAAAGAATGTACAGACGTTATGTGAATCTTTGAACAGGGTGCGTTAGTGCGAAAATGGCGCATATACTTACCGACAGAAGGCTCGTATTCCTGCGGCACCGGTGTTGGCGGCTCAATCTCCGGTGGCGGTGGTGCTGGAGTCTCGGGCGGTTGGATGGGCTGAGAAAGGAAGATGCGTGTCACGCCCTTTTAAAATAACGTAGTTTCAAGACTATAATATTCATTTGATTTAGTCTTAATACCTTCATTTAACTTTGGAAGTGTGAGTGCTTTTGAAGGTTTTTTGTTGAAAAACAGATGTCGCAACTAGTTCTTGTATTGTTAAATGCGGATTTGCACTCAAAGTCTTAATAAATACAGTCGAGAATGCAATGAAACGATTACTTGTCATGACGACGTCTCGTCTCGTTTGCAATGCCCAACCATTTCACTCGACGAAACGAACGACGACTAAGTTTCGTTTAGGCGCTAGTTGTCGTGCTTGTCGTCCGTCCCGGCCGTCTCCAAACCAGAGGCCCTACTCTTGTTGACGATGTCCGTTTTTTCGAGTCCAGCCATCACGGTCGTTCACGTTGTCATTTTGTCTTGACTGAAAGGGACGGCTACATCCGAAACTAAGGACATCGTCAACAGGAGTAGGGCCTCAGTTGCGAACGATAACTGTTTCGACAACTAGTTTCCGTTTGAGAAAAAACGGTTGCGTTTTGTTCGTTAAAATTTTGATAACGACCCGTCACTAGAATGATGTAACCAATCTGTACTAAAAAGATTATCTTTCAATTTCTGGACACTCTGTAAATAATAAAATAATAATATCCACCTAGCCGAATTTCGACTAGAGCGGTCTATCTCAACAGAGATTAGCCAATGGCGCGAGAGATAAAATAGAGCACAAGTGCGCAATACACAGGTGCACTCTCTATTCGTTCACTCTCTTCGGTGAGACAGCAGTCCGACATGCGTAGATAGATAAGGCGCAGGACCAACGGCTTATCGTGATTTCCGAGGCACGGGGGTGTCAACACCACCAACTTCCTGACTCCGGAGGAAATGTGTCGGAGTTATTTCGAGACTGAAAAACCCAGCACTCAGCCCGACCTAGGATACGAACCCGGGATCTCGTGGAATACCACGTCTATGATAGTACCCAGCGTGCTGATCACTAGACCAACGAATATTTGTTTCTTACGTCTTCCAACGAAATCAAATCAAATTATATTTATTTGTAAAACATAGGTAACAAAAAATACATGCTGTTGTTAAGTGGGGCTCCCTTTATAAAGGCTAGCTTTAAGAAGTGAACTCAAGTTAGCACATGGTCTACACATTCCAAAATATATATAATATGTATAGTGTTATCAGTGTTATTCAAACATTAGACTAAAATCTGCATAAAACAAAACCCTAATTCGTAAAGATAAATACGATCACTTTTTGTTTGGAACACTATGAGTTTCAAAGTTTATATTACGTATTTCTGCTATCTTGAGCTTTTGGCATAGAAAACCTCTAACAAAAGGTCCGTATAATTAGTCAGTGAATGTATAAAGGATATTTTATTACAGTCAATATTTTCCACATTCTTAACGAAAAACTGTTTAGTGACATACACTATTTCATTCTGAGCCAAACTGGCTTCAGACAGGCTAAGCGGTATTGAACCGTGTTGCTGCCGTAGAAGAGTATATCTGAGGGGTCAGCTCCCTGCGCAGGGGTAAATGTCAAAATCAATTTTTTGGAAGTCGGCTCTTAAGCGTTCGTTCAGACATGCGGGAATCGTGCGTTTACGAATCGCGCGATTTGAAACCGCAAAATTGTGATGCTATTCAGACACCGCGGTTAGTATGCGATTTTCGTGCGGGTATAACGACAGTTTCAAAATGGAGGTCGACGAAGAAGTGTGTCTTACTGTGTTCTGTCAGTTAATTTTTGGTGAATAAACCTACTTAAAATAATATATAATAAATAACCGCGCGGTAGCCGCAATGCAACTGAACGCGAAGGAAAGACTCCATAGTAATATAAACGCGCGGGTATAGCGCGATTCTATTTTCTGGCGGTTTGGTTGCGGGAACCGCGCGGGTATGTCTGAACGATTACTTAATCACTCATACAAATAAGACCCGCGCGATTTTCATGCGTTTCTAAAATCGCGCGATTTCCAAGCGATTCTGAAATCGCGCGGTTCCCGCCGTGTCTGAACTAGAGCTAAGTCAACCCTGTATATAGAGCTATAGGTACCTCCTCGTGTCGACGCTTGCGTCCGCCGCGGCGTACTGCACTTGGCTCGGGTTCGGGCGAGCGCGCTTCGCCTTCTTCCGTCTCACTACGGAGGGTCATGTTGCGTTGGTATTTCTGTAACAATATACCGTCTATTAAGTACATCGGAGACTTAAACAGCAGAATAAGTCCACGTAATTCACACGCTATGTAAACGGCCTACAATCCTGCAAGGTCGTTTGTCCATCTTGCCGATAGACATCCTACGCTATACCTTTGATCAAACAGCCCCTACAGCCATAAGTTCATTGCGCAAAATAGACCACCTACCCAGACCCACTGCCAGTTGAGCTTACCGATCCCCTGATCAGTGTCCGTTACCTTAGTTCTTCTACGTATCTCCTCATTTCTCATTCGATCCCGTATTTCAAACACCAAGCGTATCTTTCTCCGCAGCTCGCTTCGTGACCTTGACCTAGCTATAAAGACTATAGTAAGAGACCATGTTTCGGATCCGCATGTCATCAGAGTCCAACAATTGTTTGGATGGGTAGTCGTAGGAGGGCTTAGGCCGGATTTTTTGATCTGGCGTTAAGCGTTAAGCTCTTCAAGACGCTCAGTTTCCTAAGCCCATGCACAGCAGTTCGCAGTTCTCTCCTCTGAGTAGCAAGCTTCACTCACGAATCATGAGCTTAGCACAGGTATACGCTGACTAAGTAGACAGTAACTACGTTACAGGGATGTCGCTAAGCGCCACCTGACTGCAGCTAGCATACGAACACGTACCTTAAACAGCACTCGCGAGGGTATCGGCCTGGCGGGCAGCGTGAACAGCTTCTCGACGCCGCCCGTCTCCTTCCAGTGCATGAGGCGGCGAGTCGGCGGCGCCAGGTCCAGCGTCGTCACGATGTCCGACGTGTTGCTCAGCTGGTTCTTCATCTCCTCGCCCGATATGTTCTTCACTTCGTCCACGATAAGCTTGCGCTTGCGTTTCGTTTTTGTTATGCCTGTGGAAAATAGGGGGGAATGTGGTTATCGTGAATAGGTAACGAAAAATAGAAGAAATTGAACTCATATAAAATACAATGTTACATTTTAGGCTCGCCAAACATCACCGAGTATTTCATTATACAATTTGTTAGGGAATCGATACGAAAATGTACATTGTTAAAAAATATTAGAAAGAAAGAAAGAAGCATTTATTAATTTGAGACATCACAAACAAACACAGTACAATATAACAAAATATACAAAATTACATAGACAGCAAGGAAAATATAACAACAAAATCAAAAACAAGCCAAGCAGCTTGCTGTGTTCCGTCGGTGAGTGGGAGTGCCTGATCCTTTTCGGTGAGCTCGCTCTACCATCGACTCTATCTACGCCACGTCTGGCTGAGTGGCAAGAGCAAACAAATTCCATTTCATTAGAGAAAAACTTGCGGGTTTCTTGGGGTCGTTGACCTCTTGTGACCAACTCTCCTTGTAAAGCGGGTTACCTTTGAGCACGGTGGCGTCAAAGGGCGCGAGCGCGAAGGACTCCTCGTCGTTTTGCAGCAGCGTGGTGCTGTCGGCCGCCGGCGCCTCTTCAGCCACCGCGGGGTCGAGGGGCGAGGCTCCTGGGGGTCGTTGACCTCTAGTGACAGTTCTCCTGCAGTAAAGCGGGTTACCTTTGAGCACGGTGGCGTCGACGGGCGCCAGCGCGAAGGACTCCTCGTCGTTCTGCAGCAGCGTGGTGCTGTCGGCCGCCGGCGCCTCTTAAGCCGCCGCGGGGGACGAGGGTCGGGGCTCCTTGACCTCTAGTGACAACTCTTGTTGACGTACGCATGACACGCTAGAGCTGCTACAGACGACACTTATATACGCGCTAAGGCTGCTGTAGACACTTATAGACACTGGCGGGCTGCATCAGGCACTCTAGCACTCATATAGCTCCATATGCCCCCCCTCTCCTCTTCCCCCATCTCGCCCCACTACTCTCACCCGCTTCCGCTTACTTCTTGTGACGAACTCTCTGTAAACACTAATACACGTGGTAAGGCTGCTGTAGACACTGGCGGGCTGCATCAGGCACTTTAGCACTCATACAGCTACAAACGTCCCCCTTCTCACCTCTCTACTCTCCCCGCTTCCGCTTAACTCTTGTGACGGACTCTCCTGCAATGATGCGGGTTACCTTTGAGCACGGTGGCGTCAACAGGCGCCAGCGCGAAGGACTCCTCGTCGTTCTGTAGCAGCGTGGTGCTGTCGGCCGCCGGCGCCTCCTCAGCGGCCGCGGGGGACGAGGGGCGAGGCTCCTCGGGGACGTCCACATCCTGTCAAAAACACACCGACACATAAACTTTATTACATGCATGGTTATTTGAAAAAAAACATAAACAACCTCAGGGCTGGTTCTGGTGCTCAAATACAACAACTTTCTTTATGAACAGTGTACTTATTTCAACTTCAGAAAGTTTAAGTTCTTGAATTAAATTTAAATAATTTTGTGGAGGTGGAGTTTAATTATACAACGTGCTCTTTTTGTTTTTCTGAAAATTCAACCAAGGATTCTACAAAGTATAAACAATATTTTCCCGAAAGACTTTATTCTAACATGCAACGCACTAATTAGATTGTTTTTGAAAATCAGTTAGTAATTATTTGCTCTCAGTGTTTTTCCGACGTTGCCAGCTTACCCATCTCCATTCATTGTGTTTACACATACTCTAGAGCACGCTAAGTTGCCAACTTTACTACATGCTACAATTTAGAATGGGCGCGCGTTAGAATCAGGACACACCGAGTTGATAATTTAATTATTTTGTATGAAACTAGAAAAAAATGCGAATTTTAGCAAAATCTTTTAACATGACCTTTATTTATACATCTGATTTATATCCTTAATTTTCGGGAAAACAAAAAGAGCACGTTGTATAGTACTATTATTTATTGTGCCAAACATTACGTAATCTGCAGAGACCAGAGTAGGTAGATTGATTTGACGTACTTTTGACAGTGCAAGAATAATATGGATATGCTTTTGTTTTGAAGAACCGATAACGCAAAATTCCGATTTATATCATAATATCTTACTCATTTTATGTCACCTGAAAGCACTTGGTTTGGCACTTTACAAAACTTTGTTCTTCTTATTTATACGACTAGAATACATTAGTATTCTAGTTGTATAAGTCTTAATACTTTTGAGATCCGGAATACCGGAGGCATGTCCATATTAATATGTGTTTGCGGTGATTGCCTTAAATCAATTAATCCGATTTCTGGGTATGACCTATAAACAGTGGCGGGACCACCATATAAGCCAAAAAGCCCGGCTTGCCTTAGTGTAAAAAAATAAAAAAGATCGAACACATTTTATTTACACTTAAATTTTCGCGCGTGCATTAATTCTTCATCGAAACTTGAGTGAAAACGCGACACGTATCGCCATCTAGCGTGCGAGCAAACAAACCCGCGTTTTGCGCGCGATTTTAGAACGTTATCTAGCGTCTCTCTCGCACCAGTGGGCTTCTTATGAGGCTTGCTTTACGGCTCCGGACGAACTCTTCACACATATGGGAAAGTGTGTAAAAGACGTATAACTACCGGTAAGTATCTATAGTCGGTCAGTATAAAGAAATAAGCCGGGCTTGCAAATGAAGTTCGTGCAAGTGCGAACTAAATGTGGGCGGAAGTAATGAATGAATAGAGTTTGTTTATGACCGAAAGAGGCGAACTTCACGTATATTGTCAGTCGAGCGAGTGAGAGTTTGAGGAAATTTCGTTGTGTTTTTTCTAAATTGTATGAAAGTTTGTTTCATTACAAAATGAGTGCCGCTAGTGATAATAACATTGTTCCTTGTGAAGGTTTGAAATATGTGCAAGTGTTAACAAGCGGGGGCAAGGTAAAATCTTTAAACTTTGCTAAAAAAAACAACTCATAGCTTCGCCAAAGCCGACACCGGATTTGAATATTTCGCAAACAAGTAAGTCTCGCAAGAGACAATTTAACAGATCAGAAAACCATGTTTGGAATACAACTGGTTATGAGACCTAAATAACTTATCAAATGTCATAAAAAGGCATCAAAATTCTCAGAAACACATGAACGCTGTTATTTCATTTTGCAGTTTTGGTAAACAACGTATTGAAACATCTTTGTAAAAAAGATGACGCATTGACTTGGAATACAAATAAAACAATTATACTATAATGTCCTGACACAGTTTTTTTTTAACCATTGTTTGTAATGTCGTATATTTTCTCGTGTATTATATTATTTCCTCATACTCAGCTCAACAACTTCAAAAGGCTTTTTTCAAAGCCACCGAAGGGATGTCATTGCTGGTATGTTTCCACAATTCTGCCTGGTAGTAATATGCCTTCAGTGTGCTTTGATTAACTCGCCAGAAGCCGAAAGAACTGAATGTATTGGAGGTATGAATCAAGTAATTTCATTTCAACAACAGCAGTGCTCATTTTCAAGAATCAAAAGAGACCATTGTGCCGAAGCTGTAGCTTGGCTTGCCCTGTCGCGATACCCCAGGCACGCCACTGCCTATAAACTATAGTAGTAAGAAGGCTCCCCACTTCCTATACATGTTCTGACTTGTCAAATGTTTTTTTGTAATGTTGGTGTACAATTATATTTAAAGGACTTTAGTAAGGGTACTATTACATATTTACACACATTATTACTTATTTGCCTGACTGCCAATTGTAATCATATTTATAATGTTGCTTTACCCTTATAAATATGATTACAATTGGCAGTCAGGCAAATAAGTAATAATGCAAGATTTTTTTTTAGGTTATCTCACATACCTACGTCACAGATTATATAATAGTTACTACGTATGTTATGTGTATTCCCTTTCTGATGATAGAGGTATTGCTTAAACACTTATTACACTATTCGAAATTGTCTCCGATTTCGGTTTCCTACAAATGAAAACCTAAAGGTACAATTTAGGTAGAATCCAATTTTTCCATCATCCAATTTCCTAATTAGGTTTCCTACTAATAAGTGCTTTAGGGTCAATTTGATGTGCTTCTTATCCGGATTAATGAGAGATCCTAAAACTTAAACCAGATCTTTCGTGTAACTTTGCTGTAGGAATATGTATTTTATTAAAGTATTTTTTTTTTATAATCGTTTGGTTTGGTATGATTTCTAGTGGCGCACGTAATCTGTGATAGAATTATGTTACCATGGGCCTGACGGAGGGCGGGCGGGGAACTGCGGGCGGCGGCATGAGGTCAGCGGCGTCTTCCGTCGGCCGCGGCGTCTCGTGCGGCGGCGACCCGCCCCAGCTGGAACAGACCACGTGTTATCTTACCATGGGCCTGACGGAGGGCGGGCGGGGAACTGCGGGCGGCGGCATGAGGTCAGCGGCGTCTTCCGTCGGCCGCGGCGTCTCGTGCGGCGGCGACCCGCCCCAGCTGGAACAGACCACGTGTTATCTTACCATGGGCCTGACGGAGGGCGGGCGGGGAACTGCGGGCGGCGGCATGAGGTCGGCGGCGTCTTCCGCCGGCCGCGGCGTCTCGTGCGGCGGCGACCCGCCCCAGCTGGAACAGACAACGGGTGTAATATCATGGACTCGTTTTTAGGCTCCGCGCAGATAGGCCACCGACCACAGACACCGGTGGCTAGCGACAAGCTGTTTACATTGTGAGTCGTTACACACGTGAAGCGATGTTCGCGACAGGCCACCGGCTCAAGTGTCCACGAAACGCCACCGGTGGCCTGTGGTGGACACTCGCGACTCAGTGTCCGCTACATGGCACCGATGGCGACCACTCGCTATCGTCTGTAAAACGATATTAAGCGCGTTGAAAATGTTCGTTTTTTTGATAATAATATATCGTTAAGATAATTATTAATCTTGAAATACAAAGAAAAGAATTTGGTTTGATAGATAATGCTACTAAAGTTTAGTCTTACTTAAAGTAAGACAGAAAACAGTAAACAGAAAAAAAAGATCTCTGTTTTATTTTTTATTCTGTTCATCAGTGTTTGTGTGCAACAAAGACGAAAACTATGGGAATAAACTTTTGTTTTGTTTAAACTTTTATTCATGAAATTACCAAACGTGCAATGGGACCGTTGGGTTGAGCCAGGCCTGTGTATCTCCCCGCGTAGGTAGCAAAGATGTACCTACGCGCGGCGACCCTTACTTAGGGGCTAAAACAAGTTGCGTGTCGCTACCGGCCAGCGACACGCTCGCGCGTTTTATTCACCGGCGGCCGCGCGGCTACGTTCCTGGCTGGACGAGAATGAATAAAGTACTAAATGAGGCGCTAGATGGCGTTAGAAGCTTCTCGTAGCAGTCAACCCTATCGCGTCGCGTGATATTACGTCACTGAATAGGTTTAGTGTATTATGAATCATATTCCAGAGCAATAAGTATGAAATTATCTTGCAATGGATTTTTGTAGGTGTCTACATGAAAATGTGCTTGACTCTGAGGCGAACTAAATTACGCCATATTGTTGACGACATTGAGTAGACATTTCTTTGAATACAATTGCGAAGTCATACTTCTGAACGAAGTACTATGTAGTACTTGTTCTGTGGTTGAGCCTAAATACACATCAGCAGATATTATTGTCTTTGCCGCGTGTTACCTGTGCTGCGGCGAGGTGCCTGCGTCGTAGTGGTCGCCCATATCGTCGTCCGAGTCGGGAGCGTCTGCCGCCGCCGGCTCGTCGCCCGTCGCGCCTGCATCCACCCCTGCCGCGTCGATTTCCGCCTGATACAGTAAACATCGTTTTATAGAAACCGACTTATGAATTAAGTACTTCAATTTTTCATTTTTTTACACTAAAGAGTAAAAATTTCACAAGTTTTTACAAAATTCTAAAATTTGGCTTGTTGCGCCCTCTTTGCGACACCTTAACGTATTCAATCTTAGTCATACAAATCATTATGCACCGATTAGCACACAAATTGGTCACGAGACATAATTTATCAATCATGATAATAAAAAACTGCCACAGGGTTAGTTAACCTGCCGTTATAGAATCAAACTGGCCACAATCACTAAAAATAAATAAATAAAATAAAATTAAAAAGCCTTTATTTGCCATTTCACTATTTGTAAGGTTTTTACAATACATTTTAATTTGGCCCCCTCTTTGGGTGAAGGCCCATCATAGATGGTCCATCAGAATTACACAGTGGAAAGGTCCAATAGGCAGGAGATGGGTGGGCAGACCAAACAAGCGCTGGGTCGACGACGTGATTGACACAGCGGGGAAAGACTGGTTGCAGACATGCAAAGATAGAGAGGCTTGGAAAGGGATGGAGGAGGCCTTCACCCAAAGAGGGGGCCAAATTTAAAAAAAACACTAAAAATAGTAAGATGAATTATGTATTTCGCATACCGCTGTCGTCTGGTAATCTTCAAACTTTGACAAAGCTTTTCATTTTTTTTTCAGACAGCAATAACTGTATTTCTCTCGATGCAAATCTAGTGAAGTTAATGATGTAGGTGATCGGTGGCTTATCTGCGCGGAGCCTTAGTCAATTAGAAAAGGAATCATATATAGTAGCGGTAACTTACCTGCAGCGACTGCGGCTGGGCGGCGCCGGGCAGGCCGGGCGTGGCCGAGCCAGCGCCACCGGCCGACACCTCGCCGAACAGATCGCCCTCGAACAGACCGCCCGCGTCTAGGGAAAAACGTACCACTAGGTTTTAATTCTTATTTTTTAAACTTATATAAACGTACCACTGTTCAATTGTTTTTGATATATAATATAAACTCTCTCACAGTGTTCTTTCTTATTTAAACGTACTGTTATTCACTATGTGCAAAGTGGGTAGTGCGGACCATCACATCGACCGCAGCGCGCGATGTGGCATGTGGCGCGATACGACGCGTGGACTGCTCATAGTTGAGGTGAGGCCTGTGCCCAGCAGTAGGATCTATATAGGCTAACTTTACTTTGCGGCGATGTGGCAGAAATGTGAATTAACTCGGTATTGTTGTGTCAAATTGCTATATTGTCCATAGAACTTTATACAAATGTTACCTAGTTTTTAATTAAACACGTTAAAATTCGCGATATCAGTCACAGTATGTGTTGTTAGTAGTAAAAATGTGTAGAAACAATAGGAAAAGCGATCCGTGCAAGGTTTATTCATTTTCAATATTAAAATTGAAAATGGAGCAAAGAAATGTATGGAAACTTACTGTTAAGAGACAAAAGTAAGCAACTTATCACACCAATTACCTAGGCCCAAACTAAACTTGAGGACCAACTGTCCTATTGGATCATTGCTGTGCAGCTTTCGCATATGAAACTGTGTTTAAGGCAATGCCATGAATAAAAATGTATTGCTTGCTTGCTTAAGACGATTTGCTTACTCACAGCAATAACAAGTTGATTTTAAAGATTTTTGGGGTGACAATTCCATAAGCTGCTCGAGTGTCAGTATGTCTTGCATTTTGCCTGTGTATTCTAATGAATTTAATTTAGAAACAGCTGGTTACTTCGGAACACTTTCAGTATACTCACGTCCAAAATCATCAGCCACGTCTTCAATGGTGCCTCCGAAGCCGTCGTCCATCGGCCCGTGGGGCGCCACCTCCATGCGCCGCTCGTGCGCTGGAGTAGCCAAAGCGGGGACTCCCGCGGCACTCGTGCTTGCCACGCCCGCGTCCTTACCGGCCAGCTCTAGCGATGAACCGTCAGCGAAGAGAAGGTTACTCTGGAATAGAAGATGTAGTGGATGAGGAAGAAATTTTAGTTTTTTTAATGGCTATAAACTATTCATTGTGTTTTCAAAGTTTTTACGTTGTATACTAATCATCACTGTCTAGGGATATTTTGGATATAATAATACTATGTTTTGTATATCCCTAGACAGTGTTGATGTGTGTACTTTGTCATGAGTAACTGTGTAAAAATTATACAAATAAATCAGAATGTACAGAAGATGATTTTTGGTTTATTATTATTTAGTATAACACAAAGAAGCTCCTGTCACAATAATATTAATCACAGTTTTTACATTTTTTTCTTAGATTAAAATCTGAGAATTAACTCCCTTACTAATAATAATCATACTGCTGATATAGCACTTGTATAAATAAATATGAGATAATTTTGGATTAGCCATCTACCAATGTTATACATTATGTTTTATTTTGAACTAGTGGTTCCCCGCAACTTTGCTTGCAAGAGTTGGATTTTCCATATAAACTTTCATTCCCCATTTAAACCCTTTAACATTTTTATATCGCAACAAAATGTAGCCTATGTCCTTTCCAGGGTCTCGAACTGTCTCCATACAAAATTTCATCTCAATAGGTTCAGTGGTTTAAGCGTCAAGAGGTAACAGACACACTTTCACATTTATTATATTATAGTATGGATGTGTTAACATAACACATGTTACATCAGTGGCATATTTACTATTAGTACGGTGGTATTGGTATATCCTGTCATTTCCTTACCTGTTCTAACCCTCCCTCATTGCCAATAGCCTCTCGCATGATATCAGGGTTGTCCGTATCGAACCCCATGTCACCAAACCCATCATCATGGGTGACCAGATTCAAAGAGCCATAGTCCTCACGCATTGTGATCTCTTCAGCCCTTGATTGGTTAAGGGAGAACTGGGCTTCAATGTCCACTTCACTAAAAATTTTGAAAAATTATCAATCAAGTATGTTGTTATTTTAGACAATATAAAGATGTACATTATCAACACTCAGAAATATTAATTATGTCTGTGAATTCATGAAAAACTTACTTCAATTCTGGCATTGCAGTGTCGAAGTCATGGAAAACTTCAGGCAAAGTAATGGCATTCATGGCAGCCTCCCTGTGTTCTTCAGGCAAGTCCACCATGCCAGGACGAAAGGCCATCTGAACCAAAAAATAAATTTACTTAAGGAAACTGTAGATGATGTGATTGGATTAAAAAGTGACAAAACAGTCAAATAAAATTGACATACCTTGATTTTGACAAAAGCTTCATTGCAATCCTGCAGCAAATACTTTGCTTTTCTGGAGTAAATCCTCACAACACCGAGCAACAGATGGCCAGAGGTGCGTAGAGCCATCTTCACCTTTGGCTTCAAAATACCATCGACAGACTTCTCAATATTGGTTTCAAATACATGAGCCTTCGTCAGTTTCTTGTCCCAATGCGCGGCCAGCCAAATTTTGGCCAGGGGGCCTTTCTTGGCCAGCACAAAATGTGCGTAAAACATTGTTGTAGTTCACAATAACTGGTCCAGCGGTTACATCAACCTAGTTCTGAAATTCGAATTTTACAATCAATTCTGCAGATGGAAAAAATGCACCACCATTAAATAGCGATGGTGTATATCTATTAGACTAAATAAATACGAAACATTGTTCCAAACAATGTGTAATCAAGCAATAAACTCCAACGAACACTAGGAATTTGGCGCCTAATCTTTGGAGGACGTTTCTCCGACTTCTCGTGCATTATAACTATTTAAACACAACCACGAAATAGTTCTTACAATTTCGCAGTAAAGTATAATAAAAAAATATGATTATATACCTGATTTTAGTAACAAAAATCACAAATTTCACTTCAGACTCAACGTAAACATGACAACAAATCTACGCTTTCAAGATGGCGCCGACAGATTTTTGACTTTTCTTTCTGTGGACAGAAAACCACAGAAAACATATAGTGATACGGTTGTTTAATACGATTATTTACGAAAATCAACTCTTGAATTAGTCGGATTTGATTTTTTTTTAAAGTTAAAATAAAATGTGTGCCTAAAGCATTTGCCACTGGATGCATTGCATTTGCAGTCTGCGGTCAGTTTAAATCGATGTATAGCCTGACCAGGAATATATGGGACCTTGCCATATTGCGGAAAACAATTGGAACTTTGATTTAATATCATAATTAACTATATATATGGTTATAGTATACAACTTATTAATAAAAATTAAGAAAAATGACTTAATACAACACTAAAACAAAAATTATAAAAAGGGTCCTTGTGGTAAGGTTCCCAGGATGCTGGCAGCATTACCGCGCTGGATAGCGATGCTTATACGCTGAACAAGGTAGCTGCCAGCTCTTAGGTCACCACTGATGTCAACGAGCCTCTTCGAAATCTCTTTGAAAAAAGAGATAGCGTTGGGACCCCACGAACCCAGTGTTTCGACTCCAAACGGTACAAAGTGGTACCGGGAGGCGATCTGCCCGTACTTGTTCTTTTTAAAGTTTTCGGCACCCCTCACAGCCAAACCAGCATCACGGCTTGTACCGGGAAGATGAGAGGCTGCAAGTGTGTCGACACAGGTAGCGTCCCACACAAGAGCCCGACCCATCCGCCAAGGAACAAGTGACATCCCGTCTGGTCTCTTGCCATCATCACGCGCGATACCGTTCGGCTCGAGTAAAGCCGGCACGTTGATAGAGGCAAGAGACCGACGGATGATGTCGTTGATGCTGGCATGACGCGAAACGCGGCCTGCACTTTTAATACAGGAGAGTCCGTGATGTCCCAACGAGCCGACATCAGAACCACAAGGACATCTGTGTGGAAGGCAAACCTCAGCACCAACACGCAGACCTATCGCGACTCGTAGAGTTTCTGAGTCCAAAAGGGTTCCCACGTTGGCCGAAGGATAGGCCTGAAGCCAGTATCCTGCTTCCTTGGTGGAAACTGCTTTTAGTCTGGCTAGATCTGCGTTGTCAGTGCTACTGTCAATAAGACTTTTCAATATAGACTCACAAGAAATTTGGTCCCAACTCCTTTGAATTTTAAGATCTGAGGGGAATTTATTCACATATGCTATATCCCAAGCATTTCTAGCCTCGTCCAGGCACGCTACTTCGAAGTTTGCAGTAGAAGGCTGCAGGATACTTGCAACGAGAGTGGACGTGCTGTAAGATGAGGATAGAACGGCAGGTAAGGAGACAGTGGACATTTTGCGTGTCCCAATCCCACCAAAACGGATAGGAAGGGACGCTTGATCCCAAGACCGTTCCAAAAGATGAATGTTCAGAATCTTTTCCAAATGTGTTTTAACAAGATTGTCTAAATTATTAGTCAAATTTTGGAATTTCCAAATAGGAACTAATTTCTTTTACATGGCAACAGAAACCTCAAATCGTCATTGACATGCCATTAATTGTCATAATGATTAGTGCCAAAGTGGACGCGTTATCTAATTTTCGACAAACTGCAATTTTTATGTGATAAAAATACCGAGAACTATTCGTTTTCGTAAATAAAAGTGGTTTAATATGGTGTTGTAGTGTTTTTCGACAAGAAAGTCTATGTGATCACCACAGTTTCTTTTAATTAATTACTGACATAGTTGTCATAACGAATTTTTGGTACGTCATATAGTGCGAATAGTGAAAATTGGCTACTGGTGGATACGGAAAATATTTTGATAACTATTTTGAAAAATGATTTTAATGATTATTTATTTTGAGTTTTATTTTCTTTATTTCAAACCTACTTGAATATTTTAACTAAAATAGTTCGTAGTTTTCTATGGTTTCCTATACATTACTTAAATTTTATGACAAAATTATAAATATTATCATTTAGAAAAACAATGGATTAATGTTTCTTGTACTTGTTAGTGGTTTTGCAAAAGTTATTGTGTTTTGGTCCAAAATTTAAGGCCAATATTACAATGAGTTACTGAATTTTATAAGTACTCAATTTGCGGGTGTTCTGTCGTGCTTTTACCGTATGACCGTATGTTATCATTAGGCAAACAGGCTTAAAAAAAAAAACATGAATGTAAACATATAAAAAATATGTTCAGTTGCCAATCTACGCTGGTATGATTATACAAAGTGTTGTCATATAAAGTAGATTCGAAGCGCCCTTAATTCAGGTCCCATATATTTCTGGTCAGGCTATAGATCGCAGCCCGCATAATGTATGATGAAAAACAGTCTCTTTTCTATACAGGGTGTCCCGTGTAATGTAAATAAAGTTCATTTATTTCTGTACATAGGCTCGCAAGGAGCACTTATACACGTTCCAACATAAAATAGAACCCTACCACTGCTTCGGGACAATTGTGGGCTAGTGCTGAAAAGAAGCAACAAAGAAACTCAGTCACTTTTGTCATAGCCTCTTTTCATAGTTTTAATTCAGCAATATTATCGGGTAGCTTATTGAAAAATTTTATACATCTCCCCAAAAATGAATTACCAACCTTTTGAATCCTATAGCTTGGAACGGCTAGTTTATTTTTATTTCTTGTATTATAGTTATGGGCGTTGCTCTTTTTTGAAAATAAATGCAAGTTTTTGCGGACATAAATCAGATTTTCATAAATATACTGGAAAGGTAGTGTTAATATTTTAACTTCTTTAAATATTTCTCTTAGTGAATCCTGAGATTTGAGGTTGTAAATGGCTCGCACAGCTCGCTTTTGTAGTACAAATATTGTTTCTATATCTGCAGCAGATCCCCATAATAACAAACCGTAAGCCATCAAACTGTGGAAATAACTAAAATATACTAATCTTGCCGTTTCAATATCAGTCAAAGGCCTTATCTTAAGCCGCGAAAGCAGCTGAACTAAGTCTTCCTGACAAGGTCTCGATATGAGGACCCCACTGAAGTTTCGAGTCTAGAGTAATTCCTAGGAATGTTGTGGAACTTGAAGTATTAATTAGTTCGTCTTTTACTTTAACATGTGTTGATTGAGACTTGCCGAACATTTGGCATCGTGAATTTAACACATTTAGTTTTATTTGCGTTAGGTAAACCAATGTAATATTTGTGAAAGGGTACTATTTACATCGTCAAAATTATTTTTACCCATAGGGGTCTTAAATAATAGTGACGTATCATCAGCAAACAATACTATCGCACAAAGACCCTCGACAAAGTATGAAAGGTCATTAATATAGATTAAAAATAAAAGAGGTCCTAATATTGAACCCTGTGGCACACCCATAGCAAGAAGTGCCCCGGAAGACTCAGCTCCATTAACATAAACTTTTTGCGAACATAGTAAGGTACGAATGAAATAAATTTAATGAATTTATTGAGGCACCATAATGATTTATTTTTTTCAGTAAAGTCGAGTGATCCACACAATCAAAAGCTTTAGAAAGATCGCAAAAGACACCTATAGCATCTTGCTTATTATCATAAGCATCAAATACAATGTTTCAAGAGAGCAACTCCTGCATCGGTAGTATTTCTACCTTTCGTGAATCCGAATTGATTATTATGTAATATTTTGTTTGATCTAAAGTGATATAAAAGTTGATTAAATATAAGCTTTTCAAAATTTTTACTTAATACAGGTAAGATAGAAATTGGTCGAAAATTGGAGGGGTCACTTTTCTCACCAGATTTGAATAAGGGAACTATTTTGCTGAATTTCATTAAATTAGGAAACTGTCCTTCGTCGATACATCTATTAAAAATAACTGCTAAATGTGGGGCTATCGTGTCAATGATTGTTTGAATAATGTCAACCGATAATCCCCATAAGACCCCAGTTTTTTTAATATTCAATTCTTTAAATGTTTTTTTATAATTTCACTAGAGCTTACATACCTGAAATGCAGCAGAGAATCACACTTATCAACATTGTAGGACAATGCTTTAGGTTTAGGTAAAGATTTTTTATATACAACATGCTCTACTATATGCCAAAAAATGAAATAAGTAAAAATGGCAACATTTTTGAGATTTTGGTTTTGAGTTTTATTATATTTGGGAGCCTTCTGTCATTTTTAATAAAAGTTTATTTTGACTTTAACGATAGGCAAAATGTGTGCATGTCCTGTGCACGCAGTCGCGGCAATTCGATCGAATAAATCGAAAGGGACAGATTATCATTCGATTGTCGACTATTATTCGATTTTGTTTTTTGAATTACTAAATCGTCATTCTATAGTTCACATGGTCAATTTTTTTTTTGAACAATCGCCCATCGCTAATTGACTTTGGTGTTTGGAGTATCACGCACGTATATTATAAGAGAAACAGTCTTTATAAAAAAATATTAATTGTAAAATATTTACATCACGAAAATGGTCGAACACTTTAACTTGAAAAAAAAATTGACATATAGTAGAGCATGATGTAACTAATCTGTACATAAAGCATTCCTAAAGGATTATCGTTCACTTACTGGAGACCCTGTAAATTTTATAAATGGCCTGACCAGAAATATATAGGACGCTTTGAATCTTCTTTATATGACAACACTCGGTATAATCATAAGAGCGTCGATTGGCAACTGAACATAAAAAAACATTTTTTATATGTTTATATTCATGTTAATTTTTTAAGCCTGCTGCCTAATGATAACAGATTCTACGATAAAAGAACACGACATAACACTTGCAAATTGAGTAGGTATTAAATATGTAACTCTTTGTAATATTGGCTCTGAATTTTAGACCAAAACACAATTATCTTTACAAAACCACTAACGGGTAAAAGAAACATTAATCCACTGCTATAACGATAATATTTATATGATGTAATGATAATATTTTTTGATATCATAATTTTAATAATGTATAGGAATCATGAAAAACTCTACGAATTATCATAGTTTTAATATCCAAGTAGGATTGAAATAAAGATAATAAAACTTAAAACAAGTACTTATTATAATCATTTTTCAAAATCGTTATTAAAATATTCTTCGTAGCCATCAGTAGCCTATTTTCACTATTTGCACTATATGACATACCAAAAATTCGTGATAACAACTGTGTCAGTAATTAATTTAATGAAACCGTGGCGATCACATAGACTTTCTTGTCGAAAAATACTAGAACACATTTTAAACAACTTTTCTTTTACGAAAACGAATAGGTAGTTCTTGGTTGTTTTATCACATAAAAATTGCACTTCGTCGAAAATTAAATTACGCGTACACTTTGACACTAATCATTATGACAATTAATGACATGTTAACGATGATTTGAGGTTTCTGTTGCCAGTAAAAGAAAATTAGTTCCAGTTGTTTACCGCAATATGGCGAGGTCCCATATATTTTTGGTCATGCTATAGATATGCGATGTTCTGTTTCGATCGATAAAATAATCGACTTGCTAAATCGAATAATATTAATGTGAAGAGCTGCCATATACTAATACTTATACATATACTAAACTAATACTTTTATTTAGGCAGTTCTACAAAATAAAAGGAACATAGTAATATTTTTCATTTTAGATCCTTATTTCTCACCTACTTATCTCTATGATAATATATTTGTCCTTAGATGGGAAAAATAAAATACAATTATTTTGCTTTAAATTTCCGCTAAGAGACGCTAGCGCAGGCAACAAAACCACACCAACCGCAACCGCTTTGAGTACCAGTTCAGGCAAATGCAGAATGCACCGCCCTCCCTCCCTCAATAGTTTATAGCATTAGCTGTAGTGCATGCGTATTAAGGGAGGGAGGGCGGTGCATTCTGATAATGGATTTCCGCAAAGTAACGCCTGATTCTATCAATTATATTTGTCCTTATTAAATGCCGGTGGTGACTGGATGCGAGAAGCGGAGGACTGTGAAAGTTGGCGCAGTCTTGGAGAGGCCTATGTCCAGCTGTGGACTGACGTGAGGGAAAATGAATTTTATAACGTGGCAACGTCTTTGTATCTATGGTTTCTTTTTTGTTTGTGCCTTCTGTCAACGTCAATTTCAGTCAGTTGTCTTTTCCGGTTTACCTGTGGTGTGTGTGAGACGTATGTGTTTTTGTAAATCGTATAAAATCATTCTAATCTTTAATCGAAATAGCATTTTTCTGTTATTTAAATAAAGTTAATTTGTTTTAGTGACATGTTAATATATTATTGTGTTAATTTGATTCATATTTCAGTGTAAAAATGTCTATGAGATGGGTCTCAAATCGCTTCATTTGTGGCCAGACCGATGATGTGACTTCTGATCAATTTCCTATTGATTTTGTTGCTAGGTCTGCCACAGGCTTCCAAAGATGGGTGCCTACAGATATATTCAGGAATTATATCGCAAAAAGCTGAGCGATGTTATGCGATTCCTCTTGCGTGTCAGAGTATGGCAGTATCGTCAGTTGACTCGTATGCATCGCGCTCCCAGGCCTACTAGGCCCGACAAGGCGAGGAGATTGGGATACCGCGCCAAGCAAGGTAAACAAACCACGCAGTCTTTCTTTTATTATTATTTTGTAACTTTGCTCTAAGCGAGGTACTTACTAACAATTCATTGTTTCTAGGTTATGTGATCTTCAGAATCCGCGTGCGCCGTGGTGGCCGCAAGCGCCCGGTCGCGAAGGGTGCCACCTACGGCAAGCCCAAGAGCCATGGTGTTAACCAACTGAAGCCCACACGTAACCTACAGTCTATTGCTGAGGTAAGGGAGTTGTTACGAATATTAACAAATTGCATTAACCGCTCGAAGACTAGACGCGTATATAAAAAACGGCTTCGATTTCTTATCTACATGACGTCACCTGCCGCGCGTCTGTCCCTAGTTGTAAAAACTATTTTTTATGACCGCTTCTCAGAAAGCTTATGAATGAAGTGCTGTTTTTATTATAGCAGATGAATAGAGCTTTCAAACAGTGTTATTATCGTTGCTTTTATGTACATGGTTAATTTACAATGACCTATGAAAGTCAAGCTAGATTTAGAAACTTAGAAATGGCTAATACTCGGCTAAAATATGTTTTATTTCCATAATTAGATCGATAACCTACTTATTTTATTTATTAAATAGTTTAATTGGTTTATGTGTTGTACGATAAAAATAATAAAACTATCTATTAATGTTAAAAAATCATTTTTTTTTAATTACGATAAAATTCGACAGTTTGGATTTTTTATTTTGTTCCATTTCAACATTTTTTCACATCGCTCACAAAATGTTTACAGATAAAAAAATATAACAGATACCGCTAAATTTATCAACGTTGATGTCAAAAATAGCAAATCACCATAACTAAAGGAACATGCCCAAATTTACCCTTAAACACAGATAAAAAATTTGGGGACAAAACTCCCCAAGAGTCTACTACAGCCAAAAATTTCTGGGGAGTTTTGTCCCCAAGAGTCATTGAGCGGTTAAATTAGTTGTTAAAATGGAGATTTCGATATGTACCTAAATAAGCCAGACATCTGTTTTTGACATGTTGGTAATTATAACCTAAAAATACCACATGTTGATGTTTTTCTGATGCTATTTAGTTACTGGTAACTTAGCTAGGCTTATTTGCAATGGTGTTGTAGAGTATTGAAATTAGTGATTGTTATTACAGGAGCGTGTTGGTCGCCGTTGCGGTGGTCTCCGTGTCCTCAACTCATACTGGGTTGCCCAGGACTCCTCATACAAATACTTCGAGGTTATCCTTGTTGATCCTTCACACAAGGTAAGTTTAGTTGGCTTATTCCTTTTTGTTCCTATTTTTCTTTTTAAATGATGAACAACTTTGTCATGCACCAATCTGAAAGGTTTTGCTGAAACTTCACCTACCATACTATCTGATAACAGTATCCTGCCAGTTTCATTCCATATGTGATTCAGCATTTTACTAATTGATTGCAATTGTTCTCAGGCCATCCGCAGGGATCCGAAGATCAACTGGATTGTGAATGCTGTGCACAAGCACCGTGAGATGCGTGGTCTTACATCTGCTGGCCGCAGTTCCCGTGGTCTGGGCAAGGGTCACCGCTTCTCGCAGACCAAGGGAGGCTCCCGCCGCGCCGCCTGGATCCGTCGCAACACACTGCAGCTCCATCGCAAACGATAGACTTTACGTTGACATCACCATTGACTTTCTATTTGGTTTTTTATGTTACTCTCAGATGGAAAGCCAGTGGTTTTTAATAAAGTATAACTCACATTCTATGAGTTTAATTTTTGTTTTTCATAACAAACAGAAGTTAAATATGGTAGGTTCATAATCCTGTTACTTTAACACAAAAAGTAATAATTTACTTATTTTTTAAATGATTTACAAGTATGGTAATTGCTTTACAGGATTGAATCTGAACTGGCTGATGGCTTGTATTAAAAAGGTAATTTTAATGTTTATTATTTCCACATTAAGTATTTCTAGTAACTCTTATACTTTGTTTCTATTTTGAACTAAAATGATGATACAATGCATAATGAATGCGCAAACCATGATTACCACGCATTTAAAACTTCCTTGGATGGCTGAAGTAAATTTTTTAACTTGTTTTATAATTTTTCTTTTTCAGTTTTTTAAAATTTACTCCATTTTTGCCAACAGAATCATTACCCTCACTGCAAATACTGCTGCCAGAATTCTCAATGTTTATCAGGTGATTGTTATTACTTTAAAAAATTGTTCTTCCAAATTCATTTAAGATCGCTTGTTAAATATTATGTTAATGAGAAAATGAAGTTGGATATAGCAAATACTCATCTAGGTGAGGTTATTGTTACACCTATTTTCAATAAACCTCAATCCGGTGAGATACAAATATTAAACAAACCAGTGTGCAAATTGGTCCAAAATTTTTTTCATTTTGTATTTTTATGTCAAAAGTAATAAAACTAAAGTTTCTTATAAATTCTTTTTGTTTGCAGGTAAAAGGAACCCGGACATATAATTGGTATTATAGCTAGTGCATTAATCTTATTTTGTACTTTTTGTTTAATAAATAGTTAAAAGTATTTACTTTTTTACTGTCCTTATCACGAAAGACTTCTCACGGCTTTTTTGGTAGAAATGAAACCTTGTAGTACTCTATTAGTGGCGGGGGAAATGAGAGACAATTTGTTTAATAATGATATGTATTATGTTTTTTCACCTTGTCCCAAATGACGGTGGAGACATGTGGGATGGGTTGAATTTCTTTTAATCTGAGTAAGATTGTACTCCAGTCATCTTCCAATTCTAAGAACTAGGCTCTTCTCGGCGGAGTTTTTTCTATTCCTCTCTGATAAACAACAGTCACACTAAACCCAAAAAGTAATAATCTCTCTAGGACTCTGGCTCAGACGGCCAGATGTACACAAAATGGCTGCCATTTCGAGGGGCGGAGTTAAAACCCAACATGGGAGTTTTTTGTCAATAACATTTGATAGTTGTCCATAAATTATCGTCAGTCAAAGTCAGTTTAGTTAAGCCACAGAATAATAATACAAGTTTAGTTCAGGTTTAGCCTAAAAAGACACGGAGGCTACATACATGGATGGGAGGAAAGTAACAAAATAAAATCGACATATAATTTAAGTTATTCTTTTATTTTGAAATTCTATTATCTTAAAAAGTAAATAACAATAACGTTTAGCATAGAAAACTATTAGGTATCGTAAATATTCACAATGGATTTAGCATGAATGAAGGGTAGTAGATTATGAAACTGATGACCAGTGTAACGTGAAATACGATCCAACATTACAATTGTAAGAAATAACTAAAATGTGTATTACTATAATGATTAAAATCGCACTTAAATCTAAATAAATACAAAATATTTTTAGAAATACCTATAATATACATATTATTTACAATTTATTGCGGAGACGAAATTAGGTGACAGTAAATAATAATAGTTTTTATTATTACGTACTACAACTGGTTGATTTGGACGGCTATATGAATTTCTGCAAGTCTCCCAAGTTGATGTTATTTTTGTGCAAGGTATTAAAACCAAATTAAATAAACCCGCCATAAGTGCCTACTGATCACTTAAATAATTCCAATCAATTCGTTCTGCTGTCATCTTTATCATTAATTGTATTCTAGCTATTATAAAAATATAATTAAATTAGAAGTAATAAAATAAATCACAGCAAAACTTTCAAAAAACACCTTTTTTTACTTTATATCCATGGTACTATGTCAGGTATGATGAAAACAGCCCATGTAAACGAATTTGTGTTTTTTAATATCCAGAATTACCAGTATCCACTCCTGCCGTAAGTACATGAATGATAGTATTTTATATTCCCTTATTTATTTTTACAAAATTACCTCACGTTATTGTACTCAAACTCCTATTTCAAAACAAACAGATTTATCACTTCACCATGCTAATATTAGGCTATCAGCATTTACGCGGCAGATCTAAGGTTGTATTACGGTATACTGACAGGTATAAAAAGACGTCATGAGTCACATGTATTTTCAACCCTAAGCAGAGTATTGGTAGCGCAGGTGTTTTAGTACATTCCAAGGATGTCAATTGAACCAACCAACAACTTCCCCCCGAGTTTCTCGTGCAGCGATGAGAAAATCGTCTTGTCACGTGACGTGATTCTAGTATTTTGCATATTGGTTGGTGCAATAGGCTATAGTTACCATCTTTATGTAAAATTAGCAATAGATAGGCTGCGTTTTATTGAGAAGTATGATTGATTTAAACTATTGCGTGATTAATCTGAAATACAAAGCAAGTAGCATTCAAATGATGTCGTTATAATACTCGCCAGTATACATCCGATTAAAAAATCTACGAGAATCTCGAATTATTTAACCTAAGAGCGCCTGTAAGTATAAGTGTAGTCTACAGGACGCCAACACACCAAACATTGACGAATTTTCGCCTTAAACAGTATGGATATAGATAAAGTTCAATTTGGTTCGTAAAAACGTCGTTTTTGTGGTAAATTGATATAACTGGTGTGTTACATTATGACTTAGTTCCTCAGTTCTCCGGTATGGGCTGCGCCTGCGCCGGCCTCCGGTCGAAGTGGAATGTGTCTGAGAGGTAGAGGCCGAATATCGCCACGCTGTAGAACACCGTCAGGCCGAATAGTGCCACGCTGGCGCTCGCTGTGAACATGTTTGAATACTCGCATCTGGAACAAACATTGTTCTTAATTAATCTAGTGACGATTGAAGGTCTGTACCCACTACATCGGTACCATACCCTGTCCGTGCTAAGACGGTGTAAAAAGTACAAATCATATATTAACTATATATTAACTTTTAACTTTTCAAGCTAAGGTCGAAAGACCTTAGCTTGAAAAGTTAAAAGTTTGTAATATGAGTTCTATATGCCCAGAAAACAAGCAAAGTAATATTGTCTCAGATCTAAAACAAAGCAGTTGACATAGGTAGGACGTTACGTATGCGGAGAACTACACAACTGACAAGTATCACACCTGAAGAACCAGACGACGGTGAGTGCCACAAAGACGAGCGTCATGAGTATGCTCTCGAGGTCCCACGAGCGCTCTGGCGCCTCCCGCGCCCCGCCACCCACTCCCACCCCGGCCTCGCCCGGGGGAGTCTTCGTCTACAAGCTGGAGTAAATACGGAGAGCTCGACAAGTGTCTCATCTGAAGAACCAGACGACGGTGAGCGCCACGGAGACGAGCGTCATGAGTATGTTCTCGAGGTCCCACGAGCGCTCCGGCACCTGCCTCACCCCCCTACCCCGCTAAGCCCGGGGGAGTCTTCATCTACACGCTGAAGTAAATACGGAGAGCTCGACAAGTGCCTCACCTGAAGAACCAGACGACGGTGAGCGCCACGGAGACGAGCGTCATGAGTATGTTCTCGAGGTCCCACGAGCGCTCCGGCACCTGCCTCACCCCCCTACCCCGCTAAGCCCGGGGGAGTCTTCATCTACACGCTGAAGTAAATACGGAGAGCTCGACAAGTGCCTCACCTGAAGAACCAGACGACGGTGAGCGCCACGGAGACGAGCGTCATGAGTATGTTCTCGAGGTCCCACGAGCGCTCCGGAGCCTCCCGCGCCCCGCCACCCACTCCCACCCCGGCCTCGCCCGCCGCGCCAAGCCCGGGGGAGTCTTCGTCTACATGCTGGGATAAAAAAAAATACAATTAATGGAAATGGAATCGACATAGGTATTTACGAAAAAAAAACCTTCATTTCGATTTGACCAATGGGCTAATGGCCTAAACCTATAAAGATATAAACCTCCAACGCGGCAACGGTCTAAAGGAAGTATTACTTACAGTAAAAGTGAAATCAAAATAAATCAAAATGAAGTTTAAGTTTTCAGATGGCTTCAAATGAAAAGAGCCCTATATCTGTTCTTCCCGTGTAGTGACGTAATTGATTTTATTATTATACAGTTACCTGAGTGGCGGCGCGCTTGGGGTGCACGAGGCAGTGCACGACGGCGCGGTCGTGCAAACCGCACGCGCGCAATGTGGCAGATTCATCTGCGAGCGCACGCCCGTTGAAGATCAGACGCACGCGGCACTCCGACGTCAGCTCGGACGAGAAGTGACGCCTGGGGAACAAGGGAGTTGTTTTATAGTATAATAAATCTCCTAGCCGAATTTCGACTACAGTGGACTATCTCAACAGAGATTAGCCAACTGCGCGGGAGATATTAAAAGGCACAAGTGTGTGTGCAATACGCAGGTGCACTCTCTGTTCCTTCACTCTCATTATTTGGTAAAACAGCAGTCCGACATGACCGTAGAGAGATCAGGTGCAGGACTAACGGCTTAACGTGCTTTCTGAGGCACGGGGGTGTTAACACCACCAACTTCCTGACTCCGGAGCTGTGTCAGAGTTACTGCAAGACAGAAACACCCAACTCGCTCGGCCCGACCCGGCATTCGAATCCGGGACCTCGTGGATAGTACTCAGCGTACTGACCACTAAACAAACGAGGCAGTCAGTTGTACAGTATACTCTTAGGCCGCAAAGTGTCAAGTTAAGCGTGTATTTGTTATTCGATTTTATGAAATGAGATATTTCGATTTTGATCGTAAATAACATCATCTAAACAGCACCTTTATTTTAAAATATGTAAAGAAAGAAATTGTTTGACAAAATGTGTTAAAGAAAAAACAAAGGCATGCAGCGCCAAGGGATTTTGACAGATCTAGATAACCTAACCTATAGGGTCGAAATGTCTTTAATTTTGTTTCAGAATTTTTTTTTGGCACTGAATGCCTTTCATTTTTCTTCAACACATTTTAAAAAAAAACATTTATTTATTTACATCGGTGTTGTTGTGCTCGGTGGGCCGAACTCACATTAGACACGTTTTGGCACTCCAAAACGTGTCAGATGTGACGATGCACGCCGCACACTGAACTGATACACGCAGACGCAGCGTGGCGGTGTCTGTCTGTCCCTCTTTACATTATTAAGTTTGCACTTCTTTTAGACAGAGTGACAGTGCGGAGGACACAGCCTAAGGAATTCTTAAGCAAAAGTTGTTTGGAGATCTGGACATGTTATTTATTTTATTTTACTCATTGTTTATCTAACCACAAATTAGATAGGCGAGTGCAGAGAAGATGCTCGGAAAAAAAAAACGTAAAGTAGGCAATCGTCTTATCGAATGATAATTAACTGCCAGTGATCAGGTGAATCAGATGTAGTCTGTAGCTCGTTAACTAATCAGACCAATTAATTGCTTTATTCATTTTGGTTGAGCGTTTACACGATTAGTAGACTACAAAATACGACCTTACCTATTTCACAAAGATGCCAGACAATTGCACTTACCATTTGAAATCTTTAAGTTGCTCATCTAAACTACCTTCAACTTCTTTCAACGTGTCATTCAGGTACTTCAGTTTGATGAGTATCTTCCTCCTGTCTATTTCTATACTCCTGGACGCCGGTCCATCACCAGTGTTCTGGTTGTCACTGTTCACATTACTGTCGGATTCTTCGGGTACGTTTGATGCCGTCGATGCAGCGCTGGTCTCATTTTTGTTGGTTTTGACACTGGCTGTTAATGTTGGGTTTGATTCTGAAACAATATGCGATTTGTCAGCCAAGCAAAACTATATCATCGCGACTTTAAGCGTCGTATACACTATATCACTATTGAGCAGCGGTCGTCACACTTCTTCGGGGTTCAGGGCCAATGTATAAAATCAGGTAATTACAGTAGAGCGACTGCCATCTGATCTCCGAAACCCTGTCAAAAGGGGAGCCTGACCAGTTTTGGATCATGGTCAGTCCCCTGAATGTGTAAGTTTCCTAACGATGTTTTCCCTCACTGAAGAGCATCGGTTAGTGAAACAACTAATGTACATAACTTAGAAGTCATTTGTACATGGCGACACGTGGGATCGAACCGGTACCTTCCGCATGAGAGGCAACCCGTTAGCTACTGCGCCACCGACGCTCTATGACTGCAAGCCATATTATCTTTTATACTTTATATAGTGATTATTCACATACCGTAGAACTTATGATTGAGAGTTTCGGCGATTTTTAGCAGAGCTGAAATTCAATTCTCGCCGAGGATATGGTCTCGGGTCGGCATCTTCGACTAAAAGTCCAACCAATAACTTCTCGGATGAGCCGCATCAAAAAGTGACACCTACAAACGAGCCAACTTCCATACCATTAGGGCGCGTAAAGAAGTCGCAGCCGGCAGTAACGTCGGCCTCCATCGCGTTGACGATGCTGTCCATCTCCCGGATCTGCTCGTTGCTCGCCGGCTCGCTCTCCTCTTGCGTCTCGCTCTCGTCGCTAGTGGAGTCGGCTATGCCCTGTATGCTTCCTGGAGCTGCATTAAAAAAAGTTTGTTGCCAATGAACTGTCACACTGGAGATCTTATATCGATTCCTTTCAAAGTGCAATATTTATTTTTACAGGATCGAAATCATGGCAGTAAAAAGTTTGTCCCCACAATACTGATTTTTAGCGAGAACCTTGGGGGCACAATGCACACACACATAAAAAGTAAAAAGTCAATACATATCATTGCGTTGAAATTACTATCGTTATTGCTACATTTATAAAATTAGGTGGTACGCGTGCTGATTCGGATAGATTCGGTTGCATATTTCTTCCTACGCCAATTCAAAAACCGAGTCGTGGAAGAAGGCGTGGTCGAAACAGAGCGAGAGCAAGTGTTTAGCTACGCACCCTGACCTCTCTGGCTCAGAGTACTGAAGTTTACGTAAATATGCACCCGAATAATCAATCTCTAAGACATTACAACAGTTTCTGAGGTATAGGGGAAATGTCTTTTCTGAGGTAGAATGAATATATAAAATGAAATAGAATGAAATGCAAATTGAAAAATGCAATGCATGCTAGACCTAAAAGAAAGTTACAACTTTTAACTGTGTTTATGCCAGGAAGATAACTTACCAATAATAGTGTAGTTGTGAGTGAGACATCTAATTTAAAAGGTGTTCAATGCTCTCACAATTGTAATAAACAGGAAAAAAAACACTATCCTCTTACAATAAGAATAACTTACAATGACTTGTACAAACTAACTGCATTCTCAAGATCGTAATAATTAATATCGAGGTCTTATTTTCTAAAATGTTACTAACCATCTAGTCTCCTATAGAAGTGCAGTCGGTTGTTATTCATCATGGCCATATCAGCATCAATAATGCTGTCCATCTCTTGCAGTGGTATCACACGGGACGTGTCTCTTGGTTCTTCCACTGTCTCTGATGGGCTCACTGACAAATATTACACAAATTAATAAATAATTAAATATTGATAAGCATAAAAGTAACAAGTCAGTCAATACAAAATCTATGACATTGCGGCAGGTAACATCGATCCTGTTTTGGCAGGTATTTCTTAGCCATCCTTCTAGGTGACAGACTACACATTTTTATAGCCAATACACCCATATTGCAACAGCATATGATACCAGTATCATAGCTATTATTTAATCTATGCCAGTAATTCACCTTATGGATGATGTGCTGTCAAGTAGCTGACTAAAATTATTTGTGCACTTACCTACTGTTTCCGGGGTAGATACTTGCTGAGTATTATTACTCTGACTGTCAGCTATCATGAAATTGCTTCCTGAAAATAAAATATTATACAAGTATGCTAGACAGGTTCTCTAAGAAATGACAGATAATTTTTGTGCCTAATCAAAGCGCCCCCACTGAGTGTCCAGGGAACTAAAATAGAGTAACTTACATACTTTTATGTCAACTAATAAAAGTTCCGTGGACACTTACCACACGCTAACTAAAGCCGTCAGCGTATAGTCTAATGGTTTCATTTTTAAGTTAACAGTATGCAGTCCAGTGTTCGTGAATTATAGAGGTCAGTGATTATGAAGGAAATAAAAATACAGTTACAACTTAAGCAAAGTAATTTAAGCCTTTCTTTGGTTTGCTAAGGTTGTATGTATGATCAAACTTACTTGTCCGGAAGCTGACTGTTACTGGGTGATGTTGCCTGGGTCTCATCACAACTACAGTGCGGTACCGGCCAGGACGAGCATTCGTGGACAGCCACGCAAGCATAGCCACCGTTGCCACAAGCAACACTCCCACAAACTGTATGACTTCATCGCCAATGCCCTCTATTAGGGTCATTCCGTATTAAAAATCTAGAATAGGATAACAACACAAATAGTAGTAGTGCTAAAAAAACTTGAAGAGACATTTAGTAAAGTAGGTGTTACTAGTAGATACTTAATATCATGGACTTACACACAGTAGATTTTTGAGTCCAAAATCGGACATCTGCATATTCTGCTTAAAGGTCTTTGCCCACTACACCGTACCATACCATGACCGTGCTAGGACCGGATAAGACGTACATATTTCATTTTCGACCTTAGTGTGAAACGTTAAAGTTCAAAATGTTTAAGCTCGATGTTCGTCGTTGCACCGTTCTGGAACTGTCAAAATGAACACCGCGGTTATACACTTTGAACTTTAACTCTTCTGTTTAGGGTTGAAGATTAGGCACTCAAAAGTCCTGGATGGCATCCTGAGAGAAAGACCACTTCTGAACGCACCCATGGACAGGACACCATGCCAACACATCTTTGAAAGAAGATATAATATCCAACTCACTGAAGAGCCAAAAGACAGCTCCGGCATCAATGAAGTTAGGATATACATAGACGGCTCCAAGACCCCACAGGGTACAGGAGCTGGCGTCTTTTTAAACGATCTGAACATAAGAATATCAACCACCTTAGACAAACTGAACACGATCTTCCAGGCGGAATGCATCGGAATCACCAGAGCGGCGCAGGGGATAGCGGCTAGAGACATAAAAGACCTACAAATAAAAATTGTCTCAGACAGCGCCTCAGTGCTTCGTCCTTATACTGGAATGCCATAGTGCACTCCAATTCATAGCAAGCACAAATAAAGTAACCCTGCAATGGATCAAAGGACACAGTAACTCACTAGGTAACGACGCAGCTGATGAACTAGCCAAGAGGGGCTCAGCGACAACAGTACACGGACCAGAGCCATTACTGCCTATACCGCAGGCCCAAACAAAGATATGGCGTGCAGAAACTGAAGCAACACACCTAGCAGTGTGGAGAAACGGTGAAGGTTGTAGGCAAACAAAGGACGCAATTCCGGAACTCTCAAAAAGGTTCGCCCGCAACCTCACCCGACTAACAAGAGACAAGCTGCGCATAGCCGTAGGAACCATAACTGGCCACTGTCTTCTGAACAAACACCTATTCAACATAGGTGTCACAGGCAGCCCCTTGTGCAGAGGATGCATGGAGGCAGAAGAAACACCGCAACACGTACTCATGGAGTGCGCCGGCGTGGCGGAGCAACGGGCAGACATTCTCAAATCCCCGGCAACATTTCCGGAGGCCTGTAGTAACCTGGGCAGGTTGCTAGCCTTTTGGGAAAACCTGAAGTGGTTAGAATAAAAGAGTAAAGGGACACACGCACAATGGCCCAATCAAGAGGCTTAGTGCGGAAAACACCCCAGCTAAACTAACTAGGGTTGAAGATCAAATGTATACTTTTTATATGGTCCACGGTCAGGGTATTATTATTAGTTATCAGGCAGGCAGTCGAGACAACTGATAGCCGCCTGTATCCAGTTCTTTACATTAGGTTAAGCGAGTTTGGATGAGTGTCAAGTCGGTTTTTGAATTGATTGATATTTTGGGCAGAGATCACATCTTCTGGAAGCCCATTCCAAGCTTGTATGGTACGGTGTAGTGGGCAAAGACCTTAAATCCTAAAGAATAGAAGATATCTTAGCCACGACAAGCACCATTTTGTCACAACAAAAATGTCTAGATATTTATTTTAAAAAAATGTTTTCTTTTATCTAGAAAGTAAATGGAAAAAACACAGAAAACCTCATTCTTCAACTTCTCAAGTAATTCCTAGGGGGCATTAAATGTTATTTATGGCTATGAAATATATAGTAAAATATTTAAAAAGGTAATATTCAATCAATTACTAGCACACTTTTCATTAAACCATCTACTACACAAAAAACAATTTGGTTTTACTAAAGGTAGAAGTACTGCTGATGCGGGATCACTCTCTTAAAACATATATTTGATGCCTATGACAATAGGCAAGAAGGAGTGAAAGTACTACAGTTTACATAATGTTTAATAATTTTAGCCTTTATACTTTAGGAGAAATTTAATATCATAATGAATTTTTTGTTTATTTCTCTGCTCCGGTATCTTTAAATTGGGGAATTTGTTTCAAATGTAGTTATGAAGACAGATGTATTTCCTACATGCTCAGTTAATTTAAAATCCTTCAAGCCTAGGACAGCTAAGATATTTTTAATTACGAAAATTTTAGTCAGGGTTGTCACCAACTATTTTCGCAAACATAAAACTTGTAGGGCAAATTTTTTGCAACATGATTGAAGTACAGACATAAAATTTTACGTTTTTATCACATAATACTAGTAAAAGTTATCACTTATAAATGTAATTACTGATTAGTGCTTTGTCTCCTTCACTCCTAATGGTCCTTGAAGCATATATTTAACCCTAAGAAAGAGAGGTGGGCGTTTCAGTCTCTTAAAAAAGTCCTTCCTAATCTTGGCAAAATTTATGGAAGGAATTTACATTATGCGTCCACGAATTAAGGGGCGGGAGGAGGGGGGCGGGGTGGGGCTACCCCCCTGGTACCCTTCCCCCCTCCAGGAAATTCCTAGTTTTTGAGATATGAATTTTTGAAAATATTTTTTCTAACCACAAAATGCTAAGAAATTGCATTAAATACCCATGAATTAGGGTGGGGGGGGGCATGGGGAGTCTCCCCCCTCCCCTCGTGATGGTTTAAAAAAACCTAACCCTCCAGAAACCTATTTCCAGCGAAGTTGTTTTTGCCACAATTTTGATTTCCTCGTCTCTGGCGCTGCGGGAAGTGCAGCCTCTTCGCCCTTACGTAACAAATCGCAGTCACCTTCGGCGACCAGCCTCAGCCGCTTCGGCTCGCACGGGTGCCTGTGCTTTGTTACAGTGGGCGGAGGCTGCTCTCCCTCTGCGCCTCCGCCTTTGGAATTGCACTCTAGTATCGGGCAGACAAGTACTACGGCTAAAGGACCACGGCGAGTCGGGGTTAGCGCAATTCGGGTATAATACCTATTTATAACTGAATTGATGTTTGATTTTGTAACTGAAATGGTAAGGGAAATATGGCCGACAATTTAGCGTTTCCTACTCGTGAAACTTTGTAATATAATTAAGAAAAATAGTATCTTTCCAATGGTAATAGCCTTGCATCAAAAATCGTGGACGCATAATCTAAATGTGAGCCAAATTTATTTATGACAGATTTCCCAAATTAGGCAACTTTAAACTTTTATAGGTATAAAATCATCTAGATGTTTTTGTAACATGCGGGTGCTTGTTGTGGCTTAGATATAATCTAAATTTTGCAGATTTAAGCAGAATATGCAGATGTACGATTTTTGGGCTCAAAAATCTGCTTTAGTAAGTATGTATCACTTTTTACATTTAGGAAGATTTTAAAATGTTTGGACTAAAACCATACACAGCAAAAACACGAAACTATGTTTAACTATCCATTAGAGGTGGAAGTGTGAAAAAAAGAGCTTGGTCGACAAGTTGATTTATTGAGACTGTAATGATGAGATCGTTTCGAGAGAGCTAACAATACCCTTCAAGGTCACTAAAATAAACCTCAACAAACAAGTACAATTCTTACCTTATGCTTTTCTGTGTAACTTTTTGGCTCTCAACAAATAGTTTGGAAGCTGTAGTTACTAGGCATACGCAGTAAGATAAAACGACATTGCAATATCAGCAGAAATGTTATCACTGTTTGGAGCACTAATATCAACAAATTCAGTGTACTGCACAAACTAAACCGATAACACAGTATTACATTTGTAAATTCACAAGGACATAGCTATTAATTTGGTTTATGAAAACCTTTCCTTTTTCCAGAAACACGGAAATATAAACTACATGAAGAACAAGAGGAGCAACGATTACGAACATGTCAAATTTTGACAATGTCAACATGACGTTTTTTCATTCGACCCATTCTGGGTAAGCAAAGGAATTACGTTGAAGTGCTAGTGTATAAGCTAATTCGTTACCTTTTATAAAACATCTGTTTGTTTCTTTAATAAATATGAAAATATAGCCTGACCAAAAATATATGGAACCTCGCCATGTTGCGGAAAACAACTGGAACTAATATCTTTTACTGGCAACAGAAACCACAAATCGTCATTGTCATATCATTCATTGTCATAATGTTTAGTGCCAAAGTGGAAACGTGATCTAATTTTCGAGTATGTGATATTTTTATTTATTAAAAACGCCGAGAACTATTCGCTGTCGTAAAAGAAAAGTGGTTTAACATGTGTTGTAGTAACTTTCGACAAGAAAATCAATGCTATCAACATAATTTCTTTAAATGAATTATCGAGTTAGTTGTCATAATCCAATTTTTGGTACGTCATATAGTCCGAAAAGTAAGAATTGGCTACTGATGGCAACGGAGAATATTGTAACAACGATTTTGAAAATTGTAATTATTTATACTTGTTTTGGGAGTTCTATTTTTCTTATTTCAACCCTACAAAGATAATTTACTGAAATAGTTCGTAAAATTTTTAAAAATGTAACTTTCAATATTTAGAATGATAAATATTTATCATATTATATACTAAATAAATGGATAAATAATATAATTTTAAAGAATATTAAGCAATTTTACTTCTACTCGACTGTGGTTTAGCAAAAATAATTCTAATTTGATCCAAATTTCAAGACCAACATTACAAAGATTCTCTACCTTTATTAAGCACCTACTTAATTTGCGAGTATTCTGTCTTATTCTTGTATCGTAGCAAGTCTAAGTCTGATAACAGATTATTAGACTTAAAAATGTAACATTCATGTAAACATATAAAATACAGTATATTTATGTTCAGTTGCCAATCTACGCTGGTATGATTATATCAAGTGTTGTCATATAAAGAGGATTCGTAGCGCCCTTAATTCAGGTCCCAATTATTTCTGGTCAGGCTATAAAATAAAAATTCAGCCATCCTAAGCAAATTATTATTTTTTCAATGGGAAAAACGGCTACTCGGATATCGTGAAGATGGCCAAGTGCGCCTAGCGGGCAAGTGCACCTACCACAAATATCTCGAAAACTACCGGTTGGATACTAATAGTGACACCTTTTATCAATGCTACACAAATGGCTACACACTAAATCATAGTTCTTAGTAATAGTCACAGAAGGCTCTAGTCATGCTAGCTTGAGATACGCGCCATATTGTTTTTACTTACATTCAAAGCGGCGAGGAGAGCTGACCATGTGGTGATCGTCGTCGTAAATCTAAAGAAATCGAGTTTCTACAGATATACAATACAAGTGAAGTAAGTGCACAATTTAAATATTTTGCTTTAAGATTCTGACTTTATATATATATCACTCCTATCGAGTTAAAATTATATATTGTTTGCAAGTTAAATATTCTAACGTCAAATTTGTATAGTTGGGGAAGTGCGCCGTACTGACTTGTTATTTGGCGCACTTCGCCGCATTCCAGAACACAACCACAAACCTTTTAAGATGTGTCTTTTTTACATACTTTTTTTTAAACTTACTTGAATACTGTAATAAAGTTTTATAGTATTAAATAGGTATATTATACAGGGTGTGGCGTAAATAGTGGTCCAAAGCAAAGGTGTGGATACACTGTACACTGAAGCACCACATACCAGTATTTAAAAAAAAAATATGTACAGGGTTTTCAAAAAAAAAATTTGTTTTAAATTTTTTTAGAAATCGTTACCTTGCCTTACAAATTTGGTTATAATTTCCAAAAATGACGGTTTTTTTTATCCATTTTTTTTATTATTATTGCTGATCACTTGTACTTAGTACTCCATTCGTTTTTTTTTTTTACAAACTGAATTTAATAAAAAAAATTAAGTTTCTTTCAAAATTCAATACTCACTGCTAGCAAATCGTTTGACTTTCAATGCTTTTGGTGCAAAAAAAATGTACCACTCTGTCAGTGCCCATTGTTTAAAAAAAATGCCCATCTTTTGCAGATTCTAAAATGGTGCAACAATAAGTGTTACGACTTAAAGGAAAAAAGTTATTGCTTTTCGAAACAAAAAGGAGCCCAATTCAGAAAAACAATTTATTTGAAGTTCAAGGGTTTACAAGGGTTGTAATTTTTTTCTGTGTGGTCCAAAGCAAAGGTGTGGATACACTGTACACTAAAGCACCACATATCAGTATTTTAAAAAAAAAAAGTACAGGGTTTTAAAAAAAAAAAAATTTTTTAATTTTTTAGGAAATCGTTACCTTGCCTTACAAATTTGGTTATAATTTCCAAAAATGACGGTTTTTTTTTATCCATTTTTTTTTTATTATTGCTGATCACTTGTACTTAGTACTCCATTCGTTTTTTTTTTTTACAAACTGAATTTAATAAAAAAAACCCTGAAAACCCTGTACATATTTTTTTTTAAATACTGGTATGTGGTGCTTCAGTGTACAGTGTATCCACACCTTTGCTTTGGACCACACAGAAAAAAATTACAACCCTTGTAAACCCTTGAACTTCAAATAAATTGTTTTTCTGAATTGGGCTCCTTTTTGTTTCGAAAAGCAATAACTTTTTTCCTGTAAGTCGTAACACTTATTGTTGCACCATTTTAGAATCTGCAAAAGATGGGCATTTTTTTTAAACAATGGGCACTGACAGTGTGGTACATTTTTTTTGCACCAAAAGCATTGAAAGTCAAACGATTTGCTAGCAGTGAGTATTGAATTTTGAAAGAAACTTAATTTTTTTTATTAAATTCAGTTTGTAAAAAAAAAACGAATGGAGTACTAAGTACAAGTGATCAGCAATAATAATAAAAAAATGGATAAAAAAAAAACCGTCATTTTTGGAAATTATAACCAAATTTGTAAGGCAAGGTAACGATTTCTAAAAAAATTAAAAAATTTTTTTTTTTTGAAAACCCTGTACATAATTTTTTTTTAAATACTGGTATGTGGTGCTTCAGTGTACAGTGTATCCACACCTTTGCTTTGGACCACTATTTACGCCACACCCTGTATAGAATTACGAAATTTTGTTATGTACCAAAGCCCAAGTACCATTTCCAAAACATAACCTAAGTTAATTAGATGTTTTCTTATTGATAGTTTTAAACTTTTTAAAATATAAACTTAAAAGTGCATGTTCTCGATTCACTACAAAATGCTTAACAACCGAACAGTAAATATTTGTCCAATTCTTGTTTATATCAATAAAAGTAATAGTTTATTGTTTCTTTACATTAAGATTTGATTGACGTAAACTTATTGCTTAGTACAATTATTAACCTTAGTGGTTTCGCTATGCTAAGTCGATACATACTTGTTTTGTAAGATTTTATACGATAATTTAAAAAAAATCTTATTTCACTCGATTTTTTTTGTTAAGTTGCGCTGAAGGGTAGGTAACAAGCCTGGCTTGATAAATGTTTTTCAATAAATACATTTAAAATATAGAAGATGTTTCTCATTTATTTTCTTTTTGTTACGAATTTATATTTATAAATATGACACCTAATTTCAGTCACAAAAAATATTTCAGTCCCTCCCTTTATATTTATTGATAATAACAAATAACTAGTTCCATACAATGGTAAGTATTCCCATATCGTAAGTATAGTCTGACCAGGAATATATGGGACCTCGCCATATTGCGGAAAACAACTGGAACTAATTTCTTTTACTGGCAACAGAAACCTCAAATCGTCATTGACATGCCATTAATTGTCATAATGATTAGTGTCAAAGTGGACGCGTAATCTAATTTTCGACCAAGTGCAATTTTTATGTGATAAAAATACCGAAAACTATTCGTTGTTGTAAATAAAAGTGGTTTAATTGGTGTTGTAGCGTTTTTCGACAAGAAAGTCTATGTGATCACCACAGTTTCTTTTAATTAATTACTGACATAGTTGGCATAACGAATTTTTGGGAATAGTGATAATTGGCGACTGGTGGATACGGAGAATATTTTACTAACGATTTTGAAAAAGGATTTTAATGAATATTTATTTTGAGTTTTATTTTCTTTATTTCAAACGTACTTGGATATTTTAACTAAAATAGTTTTCCATGGTTTCCTAAACATTACTTAAATGATAAAATTATATATATTATCATTTAGAAAAACAATGGATTAATGTTTCTTGTACCCGTTAGTGGTTTTGCAAAAGTTATTGTGTTTTGGTCCAAAATTTAAGGCCAATATTACAAAGAGTTACTGAATTTAATAAGTACACAATTTGCGAGTGTTCTGCCGTGTGCTTTTATCGTATAGTCTGTTATCATTAGGCAGCAGGCTTCAAAAAATAACATGAATGTAAACATATAAATAAAATGTTTTTTTGTTCAGTTGCCAATCTACGCTGGTATGATTATACAAAGTGTTGTCTTATAAAGTAGATTTGAAGCGCCCTTAATTTAGGTCCCATATATTTCTGGTCAGGCTATAAAATAAAAATAAACTTGACACACGAACATCAATATTTAGAAAAGAGGTTCACAGCCTCTGACTTACGATCGTATGGCGCACTTGGCCGAAATTTGGTTTTAGAAACATAGATTCTTCTAGAATGTTCTATGAAAAAAAAAATGTCATACGTTTTGTTGTTTTCATACAAAAATATGCGGCTGTTTTTATTCTAATGCTTTATCATTGCGTTTTATGGTTTTAATTATAGAAGGCGCACTTCCCCGATTTGTTGGCAAAGTGCGCCTGGTCGGACTATTTTTAAGTTTTATGCTAAAAATCATAAATTTACTGTCAAATTCAAATGAAACGACATTGGTTGTTGTTGCAAGAAATCACAGATCCTTTTGATACCACGACAAGTGTCATTCGTCAACTCAAACACTAGTAATATTGCCAAAGTAACTATGCAAAAAATATGGTGCGCTTTGCCCCCCTCACCTTAGTACAAGTACAGAAGGATCACTCCGCTAAGTTAGTTACTTAATAGAGACTCATCATAAGCCATATTTGCCTCTTATTCTCGCGTAACCTCATCTCATTTGGCAGCATAGGGTCGGCCGCCGACGCGACGCCAAACCACATATTATACAGGCTTTTTCTACAGTGAATTTTAATAATAAAATGTCCTATATAAGTGGGGTGAAAACTCAACCCTTTCGGAATGGCGGCATTTTAATTATTTTGTCATCGTGTAGGAAAAATCTTGTCGGATAACTCAAAATGAGTTGCAATCCAATAAATATCACTAAAGTATCGAAAACAATATCGTAGACTGTTAAAAATATTTTTACCCAATAAATACAGACAAAATTAAAGTTGCTCTAATTCATCTCAAAAATCTTAAGTTGGTTTTTCACCCCACATGTATGGGACATTTTATGATTAAAATTTTATGTAGAAGAAGCTCTTATAGTTTGTCGGGTCGGTTATTATCTAACACATTGTATAACTTAGAGATGAATAGCGCCAACATTGAGTAGATATAATGGAGGGAGCATAGACGGCCTTCCCCTCTAGCCAAACCAAAAATGTTGGCCATATAGTTTGAGTGCTTATTATAAAACTACTTGGTCGTGACGTGACCGTTTGACAGAATCTATCGCGAATTGTCGCAACAAACATCTCCGTGTAGAGGATTGAAAATGGTAAATTGTGCCGTTTTCGGACCCAAAAACCATCATTAGTAAATGTTTGGTATCATGGCGTGACTTACCATTTTTGAGTACTAATACTTTTATTTATAACAGTATTTCGAAAATTATCGTTCTTTACTTTGAGGTTATTTCGACAAGTTAGCGATACATACGTTGAGTTTTTTCTTCATAGTAGGGAGGCTAGTAGCTTCATAGTGTGAGGACAACAACGGTAACTAACTTAATTAGTAATAAGTTAGTTAGCTTATCGCCACAATTATAAATAATTAAGTGTATGTTGTCAAAATATTTAAACATACCATAGACATGTAGGATGATAAAAGTAAGTTTCTTTTTTAAATTTCCGATAGATCCCTTGAATGGTTTGTGGTCGAAAAATACTGGCTTTCTGTCACAATCACACAAGTGTGATTTATTCAGCATCAGCACACTTTGCGTCAAGATGTTTCCAAGAATGTTCGGACGGAAAAATAATTTTGTCCGTGCAGCAGCTTTGAAACTTCTTAGCCAAGTGTGTAGTTTATAGGGTTTCTTACGGGTAAAAACTTTTGCTCGATAATAAGAACGGCAAAAGGTAGACGCTTAAAATATTCGCTGAATATTAAGTTGTATAATCACTTCAAAAATAGATTATATCTTATATCTATATAATTATGTATGAAGGTCGTGTTAGTTACATTACACCACATATAACACAAGAACGGTTGAAACAATTATTATGATTTTTGTGTTTTTTAATTTGCCTTCGTCTGGAATAGGATAATAAGATCGAAAAAAAATATAGCCCAATACATAATAACTAGCCTAATCTTTCCCGTAACATCACCATGATTATTCTCATACTTTCAGAGTAGAGTTTGTAGTTTGTAAGCCGACGTGTTAAAAAAAAAGGCAGTCCCGAACAGCTAAAGAAAATCACCCCAGTCCTAGAAGGTATCAAGGAAACTAATACCTGCATAGAAAAATCAATGGCTTTTCTTACTGCCCAAAATGAAGAGCTAAAAAAACAGCTAGATGAATTTGTGCTGCAGGCTAAGAAAGACCGAGACTATATAACTCTTCTTGAAGATAAAGTGGAAGACTTGTAGAGAGAAAACAGGAAGTCCAACATACAAATTAAAAACGCGCCTAAGATTGCCAATGAAAATGACAATGAATTGATCAAGATGGTGATTAAATTGTCAGAGAACGTTGGCCACCCCGTTGCAAAGGCAGACATCAAAGACATCTACAGAATAAAAAATAAAAAGAATGAAACTAATGGTCCGATTATAGTAGAATTATCCTCCACCTACTTATCAGATACAGAAAAAATATACGAACACACAAAACTATATTTTCCTTTCTTATAAAACTCATCGTCCTGGTTTATTACGATATATTTTGTTCATTTTCTTTACAAACATGATTTTGTGGAAACCTAAAAACTCAAGTATTTTATTTAACAAAAAAAATCACTGGCGACTCTATCCTTAAAATTGACTTTGTTCCGATGACGTCACGTATTTTGTTTCATTTTAGCTTTAGGTGTGAAAGTGATAGAAGATTGGCAATGTTTTACGTAGATTTATTAGAAAATAAAATATTAAAGCGGGTTTCAAGTGTTATTTCGGTTTCAAACCTTATCAACAATATTTACCTACTGATGAAACGTCATTCCATATTTTTTACGATTCATTGAGCTGTGATTTTTGCAATTTTTGACGAAACACTTCGGCATGTTCATTTTTTGACGGACCACGCGTCATTAGATACTTAATCGGTCTAAAATGGCGATCCGACCGATTAGAGCATGTGCCATGGCTGTCAGTGTGATGAGATATCCCTTTTAAATCAATGATTGAAATGGTAAATTTAGGATTTTACATGAATTTTTGATGTACCTACCTATTTTAATTAAAGTAAAAACACATTATGTATGAAAAAGAAACGTTTTGTTAAAATAAAACAGGAAACTTCTAAAAACATCCAAAGTAGTCATTGGCACTTATAGTACAATCATTGGCACGTACAACGTACTAGTGATTGGCACCTATTCGTATTATCGTAATAAAGAACATTTAGGCACTTAAAGCTCTAAAAATCAACAAAGTTAAATTGTACATAGTTTTAATATTTTGAATACTCATAGTGTTCTTTCTGATTTACATAAGTTTGTTAACAACAAAGTTAAACTTAGTCTTTCTCTTTTTCCTTCAACCTTCCCCACTATTGTGTTGTTTAAAAAACTGCCAAGGTGTCCTATCATATTTCCACGTCTATTCTCGATCGTCTTCAAAATGTTTCGCTTATACAGCCATATTATTAGTAGTATAGGATGAGTGCATTCAGTTAGTGAGCTAACGAATTAGTTAGCCACGTCCCGTCCTTAGCAGAAAATAAGTAGCGATAAATGTCAATAACTTTGTAGTGCGCTATACGTGTGCTTCCTTGTCCCCCGCCAAAAGTGGCGAAATTTTCTGAACTGGTATTTTGACACATGCTCCTTCCATTTTAACTTCGCAATGAGCGCCAACTATCAACACTTAAATCTCTTCTTCTTCCTCTTATCTACTCGCTTCCCGCGCAAAATTATTTTGACTTTTTTTATACAGCCCATGTGGAAAAGCAAAGGTATATTTCACTATACGACCAAGTGTCTTAAACTCACAAACATACCGGAAACACACACTTGTATAGAGAACACTTTTATTAGAAGAGAGAACGAAGGTTTACATGTACGACAGCTTTTACCTACAAAGCCAACATATCGCGAGTCAATTTAAGCGTAGCGACATCCCTAGGTGATTATTAAATTGCACAAATTAAGTAAATCTCTTACCTCTGTTAAATAGCAAGTTCTTCACAGCAGCTATAATAACCACGATCTTTTGCGCCTGTAGGTTTACGAAAAATTAACAAAATCGTGTTATAAATGCCTATAAAGCAGCAACAGCAAGCTTCCGAGTAAATGTGTTCATACAAAGTAAACGATACAATCAAGCTAAGCTACCTACGCAAAATGCAGGCATAAAAATACACCAAAAGCAAATAAATAATGAATGTAAATAATGTTGGATAACATCACACACATAATTATAATACAAGCAGATCCCAAACTTGCGTTATGAAAATCTGAGCCAACGATGGTAAATCACAACACCAGACCCCGAGACTATAGAAAATCGAACTCGGGACCTCAGAGATGGCGAATTGGCGACACCTTGAAAGCCGGTGTGCAAGCCACTCGGCTACGGAGGTGGCCAAGTTCAAAGAAGCATGCTGTGTATATTGTGTGTAGTGGTCATCGGTCCCTCAGGCCTCGTCCCCTGACCTTGAACATCAATTTATAAATTGTTTATCGCATACAAACATAATCAACATAAGTCTGTAGGTTTTAACTAAATGTTTAAGTATAAAAACATAAAAAAATAATAAATAAAGTACAATCTTCAGTTAGGCATTTAAAAAGTGATCAGAAATTGTGAATATCATGCATTGATAACTCTAAGAAAAAAATTAGCTCAATACAGCTCAGTTATATTCATGTAAAGTTAGTTTTACTAAGAAATATTACTACATCCTGACAAAATATTGCATCATGCAATCTTGCTGTGTGAATCGCAAAAGTGAGGGAATTTTGTTATACTATAATATTATATCCCATATATTTTCAGTGCAAACACTATTTAATCTTTTTTCCATAGCTAATAGTTTTAAAACTCCTGAATAAAATGTATTTATTTTGAAATTGATAGAGAGAGACGACTAATCAATAGCTAGAGACTGAAAAGGATAGAACATTTTACACGCCCTTGAAACGCCATCATCGACTGTAAGTTCCTTTACACGCTTGACATTTTATGGTAACGAAAATCTTTCGGAAGGGTTATAATTGATCCGGTTTATTAATTTGACTTTAATGAACATAAATTTATAGTTCACAACTATGCAGATAATAGTATAGCAATTCAAAATGGTTTCCGTTATCGGATTTATAAGCTGTTTGTTAAATAACTATTTTCAAACGTAGATTGGAACGTATGATTGCGTCAGAAAAGTTCGTCGACTGAGATCCTGGGTCTTGTGCTCGCTGCGCTGAATCACAATCATTTCTCTCGTAAATTTAAAGTTAATCAGACGTGTGAATTTAATTGAATTACGAAGTATCAGTACTAAAAGTTGTTTCCGCAAAAAGAAAGTAATCTTGGAAACTTCTCGCCTTCGAACTTTAGGGATTTTGGATAATAAGTTTAATTTGATTGTTCGAGAAGCTACAGTGATCAAAGTTTTTACTGCTTTGATTTCGTTTCGTATTTAGCCTTAATAATTTAGTTACTAAGGCCTTCAAGGTGGATTTATTACTTTGCAAAAGAAAAAAGTAGATCAGTTGTAAAAAAGAGTTGACTGTCGTCGAGTTTTAACATGAGATACGCGGACAACCAACAAAACAATATTTTGTTGAGTAAAGTCTATAGCGACAGTACGCATAATTTGAAGCAAATTCAGGTGAATTTGCGACGAATCAACTACTTGTGTCAGAGAACATACAAGGTTAAGAAGTTCAAGACAATGATGTTTAGAAGACACGTTAAAATGTAAGTACATTTATTTTAAAATATATTTTGTTCACGAATAATGATTTTAGTTGCCTACTCATTCTGTTGTTGTGGAAAAGCGCAATCCGCAGGAGCAAAAAAAAACGAACAATTTTTTTTAATTATTAGTATTAGATTATAGTGATTATAGTAAGCAGCACAGAATACATTTACCCACGTATTCTAGCTATAACTATAGCTACAACGAAGGTTGTTCTTAAACATCTATAAAACGATTTTTGAGTTTTATAAGCCCCCATTTCGTTTAATTTACAAGTAAACAAAAAGTAAAGTTAGCCTATAATAGATCCCACAGCTGGGCAAAGGCCTCACCTCAACTATGAGGAGATACGAGCCGAAATCAAAATAACTTTGATTAGACAAACTTTTTGTAGTTGATAACACGTACTATTGATCAGTGGTTGTTGATTGCGAGTCTGACACATAGGCATACAGCGGTTTAGCGAGTAGGCATACAGCGGTTTAGCGAGTTATCACTAGATGTCGCCACGGGTATTTGGTGAGTGAGAGTGGTTTAGTGATCCTGAAGTTACGCGTAAAGAGAAGATCGTCATCCGTGATTCATCGAGGGGTCGTTTCGTTGGTTCTAAACTCCGTCCATCAATCAATCAGTAGTTATAATATTCATACATGCCGGGCTCACTCCACAGTTTAGGTATGGCATGAAGTTTTCGACCTCGATGAACTAATCGATGATTATGTATTCGACCGGTCGGTCAAATTCTGTGGGGCTGCCACGAGCCGGGCGGAATGGCGCTTTAGCTCGAAAATCGATACTCACGAGCGACGTTCCGCATCGCGTCGTTCGACTAAACACGATAAGATACCGTAAGATAAGGTTAAAGAGAGCCAAATACCTAGGACCACTACACTATGCACTCATTTAAGCGAACAACCATGAATAAATTGTTAGGTTATTAACTCTACTATAAGATACCTCCTAACCAATAAAGCCCTGGTTTTTAAATCAAAGTGTAGCAAAGAAAGAAACATACATAATATTACAAAATTTTAACGCGATTGTTATTGGGACATTATTTATTACTTTTTTTATTATTTTTGTAGCATAACTAGCATCACAACAGCGGCATAAGATTCCAGTGTTTACCTTAACACGCTGTCTTTCATACCTTAGCATTGCACATGCGCTTATATCGCTAAACTAACACTTACATTATGATAATTGTCGGTTGAGGACGCCGAAGACATAAATCCCGATCTTTTTTCTTGCTCTCCCTTTAAACATACTTTCCCAAAGCGTTAATTATAATACCGCATAATATCCTTTCTTACCGCACACAAACAGCCATGATGTAGGTATATTACAAAGTCCTACCATAATAATATAATAACTGATTAGATGACCATTTATGATGTTTAAACTTGTAAATACTATTGTATTAACATTTAAATTGTATTAGGCACCTAGTCGGGAAAGTTTGGGGACTTTTTGAACTCGTGAAATTAGCATGTTATATTTTTCTGGCAGCACTGAAATTAAGCGGGAAAGTAATACGTGTATGACGGCTGACTTTCTGGAATAGCGGTGCAATTGATGTCTTATCCATATTAAGGGCAGGTCGGGTTCACTCAGCAGTTTAGGTACTTACGAAGCTCGTGTATTTGTAGCTTCATAAGTACCAAAGGCGCGTTAGACGGGGCGGACCAAATTCTCAAGAGGAAAACTTGCAAAAGACCAAATTCTCAAATGGTATATTCTACAAAAATTATGTAACGAAACACGATATTAAACAAATGTTTTTAACGACTACTTACACACAGTTCTTTTTTGTAATGAACAATAAAAATTACCAAATTCATCTTAATTATACACGATAAAAATGTTTTTTACTCATGTTTATTATAATAAATAATATAATAAATAGTCATAAAATCTATGATAACGTATTTTTATGGTTTACAAATTTTTTTGTGTTACCAAGTATAACGTGTGACTATTATTATCTGAAAACACATAGGTAGACGTTTACCCACACTTCGTTGTGTAACACTTTTCAGTGGGAATGGAAATAGGATCTTGGACAATTACCTGCCCGCATCTATTGTATTTACTCGCCAGTTTCGCCACGTAAATACTTATCAACTATTAATCTAATCTATCCAAACAAGCACCTATATTAGTCATGCATGAATTCATAGGTATCATGACCATGATAGATATTTAGAATTACAGTAGGTATAACACGAACACTGTTGTTCTTCTATATCCTTCATAAATTGTATTTTTTTAAATGGATAAAGCCAAGTCAGAAGTGGAGGATTTGTGTTGCACAGTAGATAATACTATAGAGACAATTTGCTTGCAGGCCGGCTGTAATGTAAACAACATTTATATCATTGATAGTTACCTATTATGTTCGCCCTAACCCAATTATTTATACCAAAACGTCAGTTCTTTAGAACGAAGTTGATTCATTTATGCAATCCTCGTTCACTTTAAAAAGTAAGAGATCATTTATTTATTTTTTAAGTTTTACGGTTCCACATTCCCTATTTAGTACCTATTTCTCCACGTTTTGTAAATGTGCAATATGTCTTTTGATTAATTTAATATAATAGGTAAGGTAATAGTCTGTAGTTGGTGACCGATCGAAGTTTCGATTTCGGCCAAAAACAGGCCGAAACTTTAATATTCGTGAATAGTCACGGTTCGTTCGGGTATTACGAGGGTCAAACTGAAAGTTCTTAGAAAATCAAAAACTGATTACATTAGCCAGTTATTAGTTTTATTATATCTTTTCAAAATATTGTCCATTGACGTCAATACACCGCTGCATGCGATGGAACCACTGGGAAAAGCACTTTGCCCACTCGTCCTTAGGGGTCTCTTCAATGGCATCGCGATACGCAGCCACCGCTTCTTCAGCATTCATAAACCACTTTCCTTTAAGTTTTTCTTTAATTTTTGGAAATAAATAAAAATCACAAGGCGCGAGGTCGGGGCTATACGGCGGGTGACCCAGTAATTCAACGTTTGATGTCGCCAAATAGTCGATCGTTCGCTTGGCGGTGTGCGACGAGGCGTTGTCGTGGTGAAGGAGGATCCTACTGCGAGGTCGTTTCTCTCGAACTTTTTCCAAGACAAGTGGCAAACAATTGGTAGTGTACCATTCTGCAGAAACTGTTTTTTGATCCTCTAACACAATTGTTGCGAAATGACCTATCCTTCCAAAGAACGAGGCCACCATTTTTTTTCCCGCACTTCGATCTCTCTTCACTTTAGTTGGCAACTCCTCGAAAGGAAACACCCACTGAGCAGATTGTCTTTTGGTTTCAGGATCATAACAGTAAATCCAGCTTTCGTCACCTGTTAGTATGTCGAACACAGCATTTGAGTCACCTCCGTTAAATCTTTCAATCATTTTACGGCACCAATCCACACGATGGAGTTTTTGAGCCTTAGTCAAATTATGAGGTATCCACCGGGCGCAAAGCTTCCTGACCGCTAAATGTTCGTGGAGGATTTTGTGCACTTGACTCATACCGATGCCTAAGCTTGTCCGAATCTGCTGATAGGTCACTCTTTTGTCAGTCTCTATCATACGCCGCACAACACAGATGTTATTTTCAGTCGTCGCCGTAGAAGGCCGTCCCTCACGTACATCATCAGTGAGATTAGTGCGACCACGTTTAAACTCATTAAACCAGTTGTAAACAGTCGCACGAGATGGGGCTTCATCGTGAAAGGCCAATCGTAGTCTATCATAACTTTCTTGTTGACTTAAATGACATCGAAAGTCATAAAAAATCATTGCACGAAAATTTTCTCGTGTTAAATTCATTTTGACGTGACACAGACAATTTTCAATTTGCCGCCAAGTCGTAAAACAAATGACAAATGAATGAAATATATACTCAGTGATATTGGCAAAGAGTTCTATTTTCAAATTTTAGAATATTTTTTTTATTATATTGTTTATAAGTGGCCAGTTCTAAGAACTTTCAGTTTGACCCTCGTATTAGCTTATTTACTGGTCAGCTCAATTGTAACGGAAGTTTCTTCTTGTGAATCGTTTTAATTTTTAAAATGTTTTCGGCATTAATAAACGCACAATTTTAGTGGAATTTATCACTTATCATATTTATGCTATTTCCTTCTGGTTGTGGTTATGGCATATATATATAAATCAAATCAATATAACTTGCGTTCTCTTAACATATCTCAAACGGTGCTCGACTGGTTTCATAGTTACCTGCATGGGCGCCGGCAACGTATTCGTGCTGAGGACTGTTTCTCGGCGTGGTGCGACGTCAGTGCCGGTGTTCCTCAAGGCGGCGTCTTGTCTCCTCTCCTATTTGCTATCTTCATTAACTCAATTACTCTTAAGTTATCTTCTTCTTTCCACCTGTATGCAGACGATCTCCAAATTATGCCCGGGGGAGTTTTGATGCTCTTAATAGCGTTGTGGAGGTGATTAACACTGACCTAAATCGAATTCTGGAATGGAGTAGATCATTTGGGCTCAAGGTAAACCCGGCAAAAACGCAGGTTATAGTTGTGGGAAGCACATGGCAGATTTCGAGAATTAACTTGAGTTCTTTGCCTCCCATCACATTTGACGGCGCGCGTCCAAATACCATTCAGTGAAACTGTAAAAAACCTGGGCATTCATATTGACGGTACACTTGCATGGACTACTCAGGTTGCTGAGGTGAGCAGGAAAATGTTTGGTGCTGCTGCGTCATTGAACCGACTACGTAATTTTCTTCCGATACCCACTAAGATTGCGCTTGTTCAGGCCTTACTCCTGCCCATTTTAGATAATGCGGATTGCTGCTACTTAGATCTTAATGAGAATCTCCTTAGTAAGCTTGAACGCCTTCAGAATTTCTGCATTCGTATTATCTTTGGATTGCGAAAGTATGACCACATCTCAGAGTACCGCACACAGCTGAAATGGTTGCCTATCCGTCTTCGCCGTGATTTACATATTCTATCCCTTTTATATTCCGTACTTTTTAACCCTAAGTCTCCTCCAAATTTAAAAGAGCGTTTTCAATTTATGCAGCCGCCCCTGGGTCATGATATGCAGTCTTCCAAAAAACTCCGCCTCATATCTCCCCCTCACGCTTCCCGTTCCTACACCCGATCATTTACTGTCCAATCCATCCGCTTATGGAACTCTTTGCCACTGTCTATCAGGCAGTCTGAATCTCTTCCCATCTTTAAACGCAAATTAAAAACTTACTTCCTCTCACGCCTCTAGTTTTCTTTCAATTCTTACCTTCTCCTTTTAATGTTGGTCAAGTCGCACACACCTTATATATTATGTTATGTTAAGTATATAGTATGTATATTTTATGTATGTATATAGTATCATTATAATTTGTATGCATAATTATTATTGTATGTTTATGTAACTCAGAATATTTATTAGTATTATTAACATTTAATAGCCTTAGTAATTTATGTATATGTACGCTTATATAGTGTCTTTTTCTTTATTCTTTACCCATTTCCCTTTATTCTGTTAGTTTTCACCGCCGACCCAAATTAATTTTGGACTGTCCTCTACCCAAAGGTTGTCTGGAAGAATTTGCATTCAGCAATAAGACCGCCTAAATTGTACCATTCTCTATGAACATTTATGTAAATTGTACTGTGTGTGGTGTGCAATAAAGAGTATCTATCTATCTATCTATCAATACCAGTTCATCATTTTTCATGCGGATGTGATGCGTCAAATGCTCTAGTACGCGCTACCACGGCCACTAAATGCGTAGTGGTTTTCATCTAACCGAGTAAAAATTATAAGCCAAGTTCTTTAAGTTAAACGTATTATACTCGGCCCAGCGAACCTTGATCCCTATGACATTGACAGTTATTCCTACGACACAACATTTTAGTGGCGTCACCGTTACATTAGAATCGAATTGAAGGCTTCTATAAATGCCATTTATTAAATTTCGGTAGATATATGCCATAACAATAATATTCCGTCGGAATTATAACAATTATTAACATTTACACGAAATTATCTCAATCAGATTTTACATTTACGTCCTGCAAAAGTTACTTCGTTCGGAAGATATCGTCTAGTGCGGAAAATATCGATAATGAAAACGATTTATAATCATTTAAGTTATAGGTGCTGAATGTTAAAAAGTTGCATGAAATTGTTTTTATTTCACTCAAATATATATTTTTTTTCTGGGGACACCAGGTTTTGTTTCATTTAATTAAGTATGTGATAAATTATGAGTATCATTACTTTTTCATACTTAAGTATTAGTACATTCTCTATTGAATAGAACGGAGCGCGGCATACATGCACTCACGATTGTATACCCAAGAGAATTAAAAAAATAACAGTAGGACAAAACCATATAAAACAAAAGCTGTTCAGCGATCATTTATTTATATATTTTAATCTGAATCTGAGAATGACATTAGGGTTTGTGTCACGAACTCGGAATCTGAACTGCAGCTGCTGTCGTCTACGTTTATCAAAAACGGCTCATCTACAATGCTGTCATATCGCACGTCTCGATACAAACCATCAAAACAAAGTTTTAAAGCATTATATTGGCAGTGGTAGGGCGGTAGCCAAATCACATTAAGTTACATCGACACGACCCATCACTAACATGAACTGTCATAGGGATCAAGGTTCGCCGGGCCGGTTATAATTTATCCGTATTAGTTAGGATTGGGCTCTCGACTAAAAAGTCGTTCATGTTAGGAAATTAAAAATTTACTGCAGAAAGCTACGTAAGCCACATGGTAGCTTAACTAGACAGAATACTCGCTTAGTGAGAGAAAAGTGCTTCGTCATCAGTGATAATTTGTTTACTCGATAAAGCATGGCGCTTCGGTATACGCGAGGGGCTCCTAGAGGGTGAATGAGTGACGCAGTTTGAATCCTGCTGCGTAGCTCCTACAGGATCGATATGTCTGGTGTCTACCAGCGACCCCCTTGCCCTTGCCGCGATAAAGGTGAAGGTCGTGTACGTTACTTAATACGTATGCAGTCAGGCTTCTGTTTTGTTTACGTAGGAAATTTTCAGAATATGTGGGAAAAATTGTCAATCAATGGACATTTTATCCCGACGAAGCCAACTAGACGAATGTAAAAAAACGAAAATAGACAACGAATGCAAAGAAAATAGGTACTGATGGAAATTTAAAAAAAAATAGTACTAATTACAACATTCCTTTTTTAATTGCCATCGGTATTTACGTTGTATTCGTCGTTCTCGTTTGTCGTTGGACATTCGTCTACCTTAGTTGGCTTGGTCGGTAGTAAATAATATCCAAATTAATACATACCTACTACATATATGTACTTATACCTACTAATAAACAATATAAAGTTAGTAGTTAAACCTGAACACAAGAGTTAATAGAACAACGGTAAAAGGTACCAAACTAATAACATAATGAGTTTGCATTGAAAAAGCACTTTTAATTTGTATATCTGATATGATAAATATTAAATAAATACCAAAACTATATTTTGAAATTACGTAAAGATTTGTAGGGATAGACTACAGTTATAAAAACTGTAGTATCTTTATCGCAAAATTATAGCTAAGCCTAGTCAAAACATGTTGTTGTTTACATATGATCTGAGTTTTAAAACCTTGTTATGCAGTTCCATGAGTCACGCAACTGAATAATATTATTGAAAAGGACATTCCTCCTCTTTGGAGCGGCGTAAATCCCCCAGCGCTCTACACTCTACAGCTATAGGAAATGTATAGCGATCAATGTGAAAACGCTAATCGGGATGGTCTTGTGACTATCGAAGCTGATACACCGCATTGGCTGTACGAGTTGACGTCATGCGCCTCGGCCAATGGGAGACAAGTGTGGATATTTTTAGAACGCACATGTCGAATAGGGGGGATTGAGGAAAACTGTATCTGCGACTTTGTGCCGCCTGTGTTGCACAATATTTTCTGAGCTCAGACGCACCGCACGTGTGAACCGCGCTGTAAACTTTCAAAAGTCCTAAGCAAGTTTTCGAGACTTTCACGCGATTTAAATATTTTTTAAACAATCGCGCTACCTTGCTTTTAAGTTTTTGTAATTTTAGTCTAGTGATATCTTATATCGTGACTGGAGCCATAACTGTATTTGTTCGTAACTTGGTAAGTTTACCTACAGACAGTGTTACTTTTATTCAAATCATTCACCATTTCATGGATTTTATAATGTAATTATTTTCCAACTAGTATTAATTTTTTTCCAGTTTTTCTATTGCTAACTGAAGTTAAACCATATTATAATGCTAACCATTTTTTTAATTTAGGTGCACACCCTTTATAAAATGTATTATTGCGCAATAATTGATTTACGTAATATTCATAATCACCAAGCTAAAAGAGTTGTCGAAAAATAGCTGTATTTTAGAGAATATTTTTCGGATTTCGTGTTGTTGGTTGACCTACCTAAACGAACATGTTAGAACTTGTCGTCTCGTAGCTCGGATACGTTTTGAATGTGGGAAGCATGCGTTGGCTACTCGTCAAAAGCAAGCCATTCGATTGGCGACTCTATAGGTGTGGAAATAGAATTCTCGCTTAATTATACCGACAGAAATGGATTCATTTCTAGAAAATTCACGATTGTTTGTAGCAATTTGAGGGTCATCTTCCAATGTGTTCATTTTTGTTCTAGGATTGTATAAGTATTTATAAAGCGAGTGATTGGTAAGCTGCTATTAGCTGTAAAAAACATTATTAGATGAGAATTTAGGGATATAGGTAGTTATCTATCAGAAAGTCTAAAATAATGAATGACTAAATAAATCAAAATACCCTTGACCAGGGGTCAAAGAGACGCCATTTTGTGGACCAAAATCGAAACAATCAGAAGTGGATTTGATAAGAAGGTATCTTTGACATCTAGTTACATTAACAATCTTTATTAACTGGAAAAACAAACTGATTGCTTACGTTTTCATAAATCTTTATGATTTCCCCGCGTACCAACCAACATGTTGAAAATGTATGATCGTCCACAAACTTTAACTTTTGTAGAGTTTATCGAAGTTAATAACCGGCGGATCGAGGTCAGGCTGCTCTATTGCCGCGCATGATAACATTTTCGAGGTCATTAATGGAACCATACATGGTCGGGAGTTTAAATGGATGATTTTTCTTTGCCCATATTATTACATTATTCAATTAACATTTAATCTTTACTTTCTTACTAGTAGCTAAGTAAATAGGTACATATACTTGGTCCGTGACAAGACGACACGTGCGTAGGTGGGTTTCAGACTTCGAAATGCTCTGTCCTGTCCTGTAAGATGAGAATGTATTGATTAGAATATCTTCTTTTTGCTGTTAATTTAACGTTTCATATATATATTTTCTGGGACCATTTTTTTAGAGCGATAGTAAAAAATGATAGTTAAGTATGAAAAAAAGCACTGAACTCATGTCTGGGCAATCACTTTTAATTTCAAAGCCCTTTTGGTTGGATTATCCTTTGAGGAAGAGACAGTTTGATATTAAACGTATGCAGTATCGGTAAATATAACTTAATTTGTCATTATTATGGGTTATATAATTTATGTTTCTTTGTTACAGGCCTACAGTCGGGACCATTTGTTGGATAGGAGCCTAAAGACCTAAGATTTCATTAGGAGCTCAAGAAGAGTTCAATCAAGTAAGTTACAATTCTCGATATTTTCCGTTAACCTTTCCTATTTACAGAGTATTAATCAAGAGCAAGAAACCCCCTCATGGAAGATGGAAGACTCAAGCCAATAACACCGAACCAACTTATAATTTTCGATTTGAAATATTCCCTATCAGAAAAAAAATACTTCTCTAATTGTTAGTCACTTCATAATACAAATAATCTTAATGTTTAAAATGTTGTAAACAACTACATTTCAATTGTCTTTGTCTAACTCATGCCACCATCAAATCAATGTTTTAGTCAACAATTCGGCACTACCACTTGCATGTCCCGAAAACATCATTAATTATTCCATACCACAATCATTTCTTTACTTCTACACAGGTATCAAGATAGAACCGGTTGTTAACTACAAAGTTTTAAGTAGTTACCATAATTTTAGCTTGACGTTATTTTTTAGATAATAAAAGTAGATAAGTCACTACTGCTCACGTGATTGTTAAGTGTGTGTGGCCAGACTACTCACACAATCACTTCCATGGCGAGTAGATTGCGAAGTTACAGGAGTAATTTCTAGAATTCGTTTTAAACATCAGCATTCAAGTCCTATTTAACTATCATTAAGACCATATTTTAAGTATTTTTCCTCTCTATTAGTTTAGAGTAAATTTATCATTAGATATTTTATTTTAATTAGACAGTAATTAAGATACCTGCGTAGTCTTAACGCTTTAAAAAAACTAACCTAACCGGTAAGTTGCATAAAATATTAACACACTAATTGACTTGTATATTGGGAATTAAAATAAGTAGAAAGGCTGTGTTATGAAGTACTGACGAACCTTAAAGTCGCTCGTGGTCATCTTAGCGAAAAACTAGTAGTGTAAAAAACTTTTCTACTTGTTTTCCATGACATGATTTGTATGGTGCCATGGTGTATCAGTATCATGGGCAGGTGACAACTATGTTGATTGCATAACAGCAACGAATATATATTCATATATCTGTTTGGTAATTAAATTAATATATATATATACAAAAATTTGTATACATCAACAAATAAATACATAATTTTATTATATATCATAATATTTATGCAATCACCATTCCTTTGCAACATAAAAACCCCCCCATTTGTTTCTGGACATAAATCTATTATACGTCATATTACATACACGTATAAATATATATCAAGGCAATAGTCACTGTTGATGACTCTGACCTGTCTTCTATTTTCATATTAGTTTCACAATCACAACCATTTGTAAACCAAATTAGCGCATATCCAAAATTTCCAATATCCTCTATCCAAATTGCATTACCAAACCCTTCTTGCGGTAGTGACGACTTTCTGGGAGATATTCATGGAAAACTGTTTTCAATGACATATCTCCCAGTACGGTTACTACATTCAGATGTATTAGTAGTAACTAATTTAAACTGGATGTAATAACCGTTCTGCTAACCGATCCTTATCATGCTTAATATGATCTGCACAGTATGTTACGTCGTATCATTTCTTTTTGTAGTTCTATTCAAAATGGTTGCTCAAAAGATCACCTGTCCGAGTCGGAGCGACGATATTATCGGAAATCAGTACATCAACTCAAACACCAAAAGATATGGTTTTTTCGCAAACGAGTCTCAAGACTCGCAGTCTTTTGAAAGTGGTAGACTTAGATCGTTTAAAGTCAAACAAGAATCAGCAGACGAACGGCGCAACCGGAGTGATTACCGGCGGAAACACAGAACTGTTGCCATCTACGCCGGAGCCGACTACCAGCTTTTCAGAGGTAAGGCAGACGTCGGGTTGTGAGTACTTAAATATAATAAAGTATTTTATTTTAATTAAGTAACAATAAGATTATTTTTAGTTTACCAAAATATCAAAGAACCACTACTAACATTATCAAATTGACTGATTTCAGGATTTTTTGAAACCGGATCCGGAATTCGAGAGCGCAATGTATCACGAGTCGGCAAGCGGGTTCATGCAAGATCTGGAGCAGTGGTGCTTCGATCCCGCCAAGGAAGAGCAAGTACACCCCATTGGTAAGTATATTACTCTTTTAATTAATAATAAAAGATTATTCTGGGTAAATAAAGCAGTAATTGGGCAGTGGGCACACAATAAAGGCGTGCTTATTATAACTTTGAAAACGATCCCCATTTTAAATTTGTATTTTAACAATTATAAAATAGGTTAAGTATTTTTCGTTGTCAAGTCCCTTCGTATACAAATAAAAGGTGCTCATCATATAAATTTCAAATCAAAGCACCAGTGGCTAGTTAGGAGTTGTATATCCTGCAATAGAACGACTTATAACACTGAACTTTATTTAACAGATTCACTAGAAGTTACTAAGGAAAGGGCACAAAACAACAACACACTACACACACCTCATTCACCTCAAGATTGGGAGACATTCGGCCCTACGTCACCGGCGCAGGCGAGCATGTATTGTATCGCCCCGCACGACCCGCTCTCACCCGCGGACGAATTCGTGCAGCTAGACAAGCTGCTGCCAACACTCGGCAGCGACACCTACCAAGAGAAGTACCAGGAACCAAACCTGGACTACACCAACATGCCGGTGGTGTTCGGAGATCTCGACTTAGAGAAAATGGCCGACGTGAATACAGTACAGGTCATGGATCTAGCCGGCTGGGATCTACAGCCTGAATACAATAAACACTACACAAACACACAAAACATACTGCCCTTCATCGAAGAAGACGACACGATGGATTCCAGATTAGTGACAGTTACGCCGGGGGAAGTGGAGAATGATTTTACCGTTAGCCGATTCATACTGGGCAACGAGGGTGAGGCAGAAGCGGAGAAGCGGCGCGGTCTGTCGGTCAACATCCCGCCTCGGGTCGCGGGCTGGACCGGCGACGTCATCAGCACGCCGGACATCGTCACGTACGTCGACCAGTTGGAGAAGGAGAAATGCCCTCTGTTAGATGCTGTAAGTATTTCCTGTAATGCGTATAGTTTAAGCCGATTCAGTCGTGCATATTCTAGAAATACTGCAAACCAGACTGAACTCCTTTTTTCATTGTTACAGACGTCAAGCAGCCAGTGGCCGACTGAAGAAACGCATATGACACCAACACTACTCAGCCCGAGGCCGAAATCTCCGAAAATGGAATACCAGCCCATCACTCCTAACAGCGAATCTCAAGTTGAATCGGAAAAGGAAGAAAAACCTTACTCCAATAGGAAGCGACGTCATAATAGCGAAGATTCAGATGAAGAATACACGCCGGATGCAGATTACACACCACGAAGTAGTAGCAAGCGAAGACCTAAGAAACCCAATATCCCTATTAAGGATATGATATTGGCGTTGGAAGGCTCCCAGCAGCTGAAGAAGGCTCGCCGAGGCCGGCCTCCTAAGAGGCGGGAGAGCGTGGTCTCGGCGTGCAGCATAGACGACGCTACATCAAACGTTTCAGTACAAGAGATGAAGTACAGAGAAATTAGAGATAAGAACAATGAAGCATCCAAAAGATCTAGAATGAACAGGAAACTCAAAGAATTGCAAATGGAACAGTTAGCGTTAGATTTAGAAGATAAGAATCAAAAATTAAAAGTTAAAGCTGATATATTAGAGGAAATGACGAAAAAACTAAAAGAAGCTTTGATGACGGCGATTTTACAAAAATGAAAGAATAGAGGCTTACAATTTTGTAAATTTGACCTTTTCTTTGCTCGCTTTGAGTTTCTAGCTCAATCTGAAGCTAGCGTGCAGTGCAGATAGATCTGTATATAACGAAAAAGTACCATTTTTAAGTACGTGGTCGGGAAAATGTATTCGTTGTATATAGATTGTGTTTGTGATTTGTTTGTATACACTAACACTATGGGAAATGGATGCATGAGAATAAGCAGGGATGACAAAAAATGTTATTGTTAGATTTATGTAAGCTTTGCATTAATTTAGTATTCAGGCACTTAGATTATAATAAACAGTGCCAGAATCGCGTAATTTAGTAGGATTTTAAAGTATTTTCATAACTAGGTATTTACTTATTCGATTTTAAAATGGTTAATCGTAAATTTACAAAAAAAAACCTAAAAAAATTAAATCTAAAAATTGGTTATTTTCTTGCATGGTACATATTGAGATAAGTTTTATTACTATTGTTTTAAAAATAAATGGTTTTTAATTCTTACTGTGGATTTTAATTCTATACATACTAGCAAGCCCTGTTAACACTACGCTGGATTCGGCAGTTTAGCCGGATGTGGCGGAATTATCACAGCTTCATGGTGCTATTGGTATAATACAGTAAGGTTGCCGTCCGTTTGTTACAACCACTTAAACTACCTCCCATTCAGTTTTAGTAGTCCGGCAAAACTGCCGGATCCGGCGTATGGTGAATAGGGCCTAACAAAAAGACGATGTACAGTCTGTAGCACGTCTAGCGATGGGCAAGGGAAAGAAAAAAATGGGATGGAAAAGAAAAATACGGGAAAGTATGGGAAAAAACGGAAAGATTCGGAAATATTCCAATTCGGCGGAAAAATACTCAAAAGTGGACTTTAATTAATAAAATGCGAGAATTTAGCTACTGTAACAATGGTTTTATGCCTGTAGCACACCCTTACATAAAACCATAACAGCGGGACCACGCTAGTTTTGCCTGTTTGTCAGTTTTATTACACCAAACGTAAACTGCATGTTGTAATGCTTAGATTTATCTGAGTCTTTTTTTCTTTGAGATTCGACGATCCTGTAGTATAATTCCTATTACTGTGCCCACGATGTCGATGATGTTGTGCCCAACAATCAACGCTACTAAAGTAAAAGCAGAAGTTCGGGCCGCCTCTGGGCTTGAAGTTAGCACTTAGAACATTCTGAGTTGCTTGCACCAGGCTGGATTACGAGCACAGAGGTCTTGGCGAGCGCCTCTCAACGTCAACGACAGAGATTGGAGTAGGCTAGGCTTCGGCAGAATGAAGAAGATGAAGAAGAAAACATTTAGCAAAACTGTCTTTTCGTTGACGAATCGCGAATCAGTAGTCATCCAGATAACCGACGTGTCCATGTCTCGAGAAGTCCAGGAGACTGTGAAAGGCAAAGCACTGCCACAGGAACAGTTCAGCAAGGCGGGAAATCGGTGTCCTTTTGAGGGTGGTATTATGATTGGAGCTGGAACACCTTTGATCCCGTATCGAGGCTTCATGACAGCAGGCATGTATAAAGCAGTTGCTATTGATGGAATTGTCAGACCATTCCGAGTTAACCATGGGCACCAATTTGTACTGGTCGATGATAATCCAGATCCAGCTTTATTAGGGCTCTATGTATACCTTTGCTGACGACACGTCGTTGTTGTTCTTTGGGGACTCCTGAGACGAAGCTTTGACCAACGCTCAGGAGGGCTTCAATAGGGTTGCTAATTGGTTAAGGCATAATGTATACGTTGCTAAGACGAAATATGTTCCATTTGCCATGAGGTCAAATTATCTACCATCCTCGACTTATGGTGTTATAGCCCATAATTGTGGTCAATTCCTTCCAAACGAGCGTCTTTGCCCAGAGTTGCAACGGTCTGAATGCACTAAATACCTGGGAGTGTTAATAGATAACACACTTAGCTTTAAACTCCACATTGAGTTACTTGCAGTCAGAATGCGCAAACTCATCTTTGTGTTTAAATCCCTTAAGAATGTCGCTAATCGTAGGATAATTAAGACGGTTTATTTCGCTCTGAGTCACTCTCTACTAGAATATTGTATTTCTGTTTGGGGTGGTGCAGATAAGACGCACCTCTTAACTGTGGAAAGGGCGCAACGAGCTCTACTCAAGGTCGCAGCTGGGCTTCCCTTTCTTTACCCCACTGTGGAACCTGCACAAGGACTGGGATGTGCTTACTGCAAGGCAAACTTTCTTCCTCAGGGCTGTCTTGAAAAAGCACTCAATTAAAATATCACCCTGAGCTGATGAGAGGCAAAAGGCGAACTGGCTCAGTTTGCCCAAAAATCACTCTGCGAACTTCTTTCTCGCACAATTTTTTCTGTTTCCTAGGTCCTTACCTTTATAATAAATTAAACGAACATTTTGCTATGTACCCTCTAAATGTAAGAAAGTTGTCACCAACTACCTGAAGTCTTTGAACTATGACGAAACCGAACAGATTTTATGCCCCTTGGAATGATGTTGTAAGTCAGTTCCACTTTGCTGTCGATACTTGTGAAGTTAAAATTTTTAACCTAACATCACATCACTATTTTCTGGCTTCGTTCTCATACACACGGCTCTCCCGGCAGGACATGCACTCTCTCTCTCACACACACACACAAACACACACTCACACACACTATACTCAAACAACACGTAACGATACATTTCACCTTAACTTCACTTTACTTCACTCTACAAAGTTACTCGTTTTGTGACTCGTAGTTTTTAATTTAGCACTAGTATAATGTTTTACTTTAGTCTCGGCCTTCATTTGTCCTATATATTCATTGGTCATTACATAAGAAATTGAATTGTAAAGAACTGCGAGGGTGGCCTGGTTGACCTGTAGAACAGGTACTATTCCGTTGATAGCTCACTTATCACACTCGGGACTTTAAAAGTATGTTCACCTAGACACCTCGAAGAAAACAAACCTACACGTTTTATTTTCTGAATTTCTTGTTTTTAATAACGAAGATTTAACTTTATTATCACTTGCCTCAAATATTCAAACTTAACAGAAGCCAAACTGCCGTTTCTAATGTAGAGATTTTACTATGACCCGGTTTGTTTATGTCGAGATTTCTTCAATCCTTATCAAACGTCTACATTTCTGCACCAATTCGCGACATCGTGGACACAGTAGTAGGAAGTATACTACAGGATCGTCGAATCTCAAAGAAAAAAAGATTCAGATAAATCTAAGCATTAGAACATGCAGTTTACGTTTGGTGTAATAAAACTGACAAACAGGCAAAACTAGCGTGTTCCCGTTGTTATGGTTTTATGTAAGGGTGCGCTACAGGCGTAAAACCATTGTTTCAGTAGCTAAATTCTCGTATTTTATTCATTTTAGTCCACTTTTGAGTATTTTCCCTATTTTCCCGCCGAATTGGAAATATTCCGCATACTTTCCCCGAATTTGGGAATAAACCCAACAGTTGGAAATATTCCGGGGAGTAAACCCAACGCTAAGCACGTCAGGTTACCCACGCGGACTACGAGAACAGCTTTTATTACGTAGGGAATAGAGCCGGTCGCAAGGTCAAAGTGGGGTAGTCTGATGTGCGGTTGTGTGTACAGTTAGGAATAACAGCGAAATGTGCAAGTCACAAAATGAGCACTAGTATAAATCGCAGAAGGTGCAGACAGTGAAACGTGCAGTTCATAAAACGAGCAATAAATTTGATTATAGATGTCAGCGGGGACGGGTGGTGTTGCAGGGAAAGGTATTTTCTGTGCGTCGCAGCACATCACTTTTAGGACTATAAACGCTGATTTACTATGAACGTCAAGATGGCGGGACCACGTCAGGTTTTTATAAAACCTCATGAATAGGATTTAATAGACATACTATGCTATTTTATACCTTTTTATGGTTAAAAAATCTACATCCATAAAATTTCAAGTTTTACTACAAAGTGGTCCCGCCATTTTGAAGACAAAAATAATTTAATGAAAAACCAAGATCAATGCGAAACACACGACTAAGTGTTTATTATAATTAACATCAGAAAAGCGCATAAAGGAAAATAATCATAACGCTTAAATACATTTTATGAGCAACAAAATGCTACTTGGCTTGATACTTTTTCTTTAGGCGCTTTTCTGATGTTAATATGAATAGAGAGTGGTTTCGCCATTTTGATGTCGAATAACGAGACCACTTTCTTTTAGAATAGGGTAAAGATACCGGTTATCGGCCAGTTAAGCGACTTGCTGACTTCAGAGTTAATTTCTATCATGTTGCTGTACGTCAAGCCTTTTTTAAAAATAAGTCATTTGACCCTACAATAGTCTAGTTTCATAAAACCTAATGTTTATAGGTGTAGGAGTGATACATCATTTTAAAATATATGATTTACGTAAAAATAGCGAATATACTGGTTATCGGCCTCGTTAACCAGTTATCGTTCACCAGTTTACTGGTTATCGGCCACCTGATTCAAGGTAGAAAAACGAGTCTTATTTGATAACACATGAGGTTTATAATAGTATGACAGGTAATCAATTAATACTTTAAAAGGAGTGGTATAGTTTTACTCTCTTTTGCGACTAAAAACACAATTAGGTAACAGATTAAAATCTCAAGTCAAACAAATAGCTACTTTTGCCGTTGGACGAAAGTTTAGTGGCCGATAACTAGTAAAAACTAAACCTATTTCTGGCCGTCAAAAATAACTATAACTTCATGCTAAGTTTGAATTCAATTTTTATACGATTGTGTTATGAGAAGTTCATTGATTGAATATCGCCTAAAACAATCATACAAAACAAAACACCGTGAAAAATTATAACTATTTAGACGGCCGGAAATAGGTTTAGTTTTTACTGGTTATCGGCCGCTAAACTTTCGGTATTTTGGAAGGTCATATCTCAGAATCTATGAGCGTATACTGGCGGCCGGAATCTAGTTGTCAATTCACAAAATTCTAGCTGTTTACTAATATAATGGAATCAATGTTGGTGAATTTAAGGTTTCCGCAATGTAGGCAAACAGAAATGACGTCATTAAACCGGTTTGCGACCACCCGGCCGAAAAGTGGTTTTTGAAACAAATCGAAACCTATTGTCCGACCACGAAAAATATTACAGATTATGAAACGTTTATCGAGTTTGGGCATTGGGATATTTAAATTTAATGTCTTTAACACATAAACCATAAGCAATCACCAATAAATTAATATTAACACTTAAAAACTTAACTTTAAAAATCCATTCACCTGCTATTTTTTTTGCTAAATCTGCCACGCATCCAGACACCGAATTTTGAAATGAAGACTGAGAACTTAATACGCAAATGACGAGGTCATGCTTGCGGATTATAAGGCGTAAAGTTTGTCCGGGTTGAGTGGCGTAAAATAAGAAAGAATCTGTCTAGAAACCAACCTATTATTCAAAATAACGTGCAAAGTGGCCGAAAAAGGGTAGTGGCCGGCAAACCGGTATGTTTACCCTATTTTTAAATTTTATAGGTGTAGAATTTTCCATAAGGTATAAAATATCATAATTTGTCAACAAAATCCCATTAATGTTATATTAAAAAACCTAAATATATTTTTATTTTATTTATAATTTCAAAAGTATTCATCACAGGATATCCGAAACAATTTTAAATAAGAGTTTCCGCGCCTGTTTCTTTAAGTGAGTGATTTGAAGTTTATACGTCCAAGACTTTAAAAATTACAGAGGGGGACACGCCGTGTAAACGATTTTGGCGGGCTATATCTCGCAAATGGTAAAGCTGATAAAAAAGTGTTGTATGGAAACCCTACCGCATTTTCATAGTCCTTTTCAACGATACCCCACACAAGGGGGTGCACTCAAAAAAATAGTTCACACCCCCCCCCCCCCTTTACATGTATGGGGAGGAACCCTTAAAAAGGGGTAATTTGTATTTTAAAAATGAGATCTATATGTGAAGTATCCTCGTACGTAGTTACATGCAAATCAGTCTATTAACGTAGAAGATATTCTGCTGTGAAAAGATTAAATTTTCTTATGTATGCATAACTTAAGTACTGTTTAATAAAAAAAATCCCTTCCTATTTTATTACATTACAAGCTTTTATTTAGCTTGCAATGTAACTAACTATGTATGTTTGTTCGGGTGGAATCTTGCAGCTCAATTTTGAAGCAGATATCTTTAACCGATTGAGCTGAAATTTTGTATACACGTTAAGTTTGGATGACAATGCATGGTAAGATGCATGACGTCATTTTGAACTCAACATGGCGGACCATCCAAGATGGCGGACTCGTTATTTTCAATGCACTTTTACAATATCAGTATCGAATGAAAGGGCTTGCTGAGAGTAATTCAAAAAATAAAGTGACGTTACTAAAAAAATCAAAATGGCCGACTTGTGAACGCAATCCTCTAATATGGGTATTAAATGAAAGGGCTTGCTGAGATTAACTGGATAAATAATGTGACGTCATTCCAAATCGAATATGGCGGACTTTTTAAGATAGCAGACAAACATAGTCATGTTTTTAAAGCTTTCCTATAATATGGGTATCAAATGAAAGGGCTTGCTGATAACATATCCATAAATAAGGTGACGTCACTTTAAATCCAATATGGCGGACTATGATTTTATGCTTTCTTACAATATGGGTATCAAATGAAAGAGCTTGCTGAGAATAACTCGATATAGAAGGTGACGTCACTCTTAATCCAACATGGCGGACTTCTAAACACAGCGTCCTTAGCTTTTTATGCTTTTCTACAATATGGGTATCAAATCAAAGTGCTTGCTGAGAATAACTGGATAAAAAGTGACCTCACTTTAAATCCAATATGGCGGGCTTCGAACGATGGTGGACTAAGTTTTGTATACTTTTTTACAATATGGGTATCAAATGATAGGGCTTGCTAAGAATTACTCGATACATAAGGTGACGTCACTCCAAATCATATATGGCGGACTCCTAGAGATGGCGCACAAGTTTTTGATGCTTTCCTATGGACTAAGTTTTTTATGCTTTCTTACAATATGGGTATCAAATGAAAGGGCTTGCAGAGAAAAAGCATGCCAGTTAAACTCCGTTGCTCCAATCCGTGTAGGAATTTGGTGTATCGGGCTTTCTTGGCGTGAAGAAAAGGCGTGATAGCCGAGCGGAGAAAACTTCACTTTTCATCCGTGAGATCATGAGTTCTATCTCCGCCTGTACCAATAAGTTTGTTACAAAAACTTTAGTACCTACAGTCTTTTTCAAAGATATCGCTGCCTAACGGTGAAGGAAAACACCATGAGGAAAAACCTACACACTAGTGGCTAGTGTGTGAGATGGAAAAGGCAATGGCAAACCATTCCATTAAATATTGCCTAGAAGTCGTTGTGTGTATTTCATTCCACATAATGATCACGACCCTCAGTCATGAGGTATACGCTTGTTAAAAGGGGTTTTCTTGGAGTCCTCGATTATAATTATTGAGGTTGAATTTTTTGAGTCTGTAGCATCGGTAGGTAAACCTTGACGAGTTTAATTTTGGTGAGATATGCGTCAACAGCATTGGTTTGCCTGTCTAGGAGAAGGATAACTTCAAATCAAACTGGAATTGTGTGTACTCGTACCTAGTCGGGTGATAAGCTATGTCACAAATACTTATTGCAGCTCAATTTTAAAGCAAATATCTTAAACCGATTGAGCTGAAATTTGTATACAGGTTGTTTAGATGACAATGCATGGTAAGCTGTGTAAGTCGTTTAAGATTTTCGTGTATTGATTGTACTGACCTTGAAAGTAAAAAATAAAGTCGAATTGTTGTAGTCCGTAGCATCGATTGTTTAACTTTGATTTGTGTAATTTTGCGAGAGGCGTCAACAGCATTAGTTTACAACTTGCAAGTGGCATACAAACATTAAGCCTTAAATTGTTCAACATAAAAGCAAGCATTAGGATGCTCTTCCTTCGCGCCTTCGGCCTTTAAACTGCATTGTTTATTGGGCAGACTAGTACCACAGCGAAGGACCACGGTGAGTCGAAGTTAAAATAATTGGTTTTCCTATTTGCTGTGTTTTTGAAGGAATTTCAATACTTTAGGGTAATAATTAGTACTCTTTAACTCTTTGGCTTACATTAAATTCGTAGCCAAGCTATTTTACTCGTCGCCTAGCCATTATATTAGCCGCAAAGCTGTTATTTGTTGTTCCTTACTTACCTATGTCTTAAGTAAGCGAGCTTAAAACTTTCGCCACCTTTAAGTCACTGTCCTTATTCAATTTTTAAAATAGCCCTCTTTAAGGCTTACCTAATTTAATTGTCACCGAAATAATATTTTGATAAACTGATACCAAGGTATGTTAGATATTAGTTGCACATAGTTATACTCGGCCCGGCGAACCTTGATCCCTATGACATTGACAGTTATTCCTACGATACAACATTGTAGTGGCGTCACCGTTACATTAGAATTGAATTGGAGGCTTCTAAAAATGCTATTTATTAAGGTAAGGTAGATATATGCCATTACAATGATATTCCGTCGGAATTATAACAATTCTTAACATTTACAAAAAATTATCTCAATCAGACTTCACATTTACGTCCTGCAAAAGTTACTTCGTTCGGAAGATATCGACTAGTGCGGAAAATATCGATAAACAAATGTCGATAATGGAAACGAGTGTACATGATTTATAATCATTTAAGTTATAGGTGCTGAATGTTAAAAAGTTGCATGAAATTGTTTTTATTTCACTCAAATTTATAAAATATTTCTGGGGACACCAGGTTTTGTTTTATTTAAGATTAGATTTTATTAGTATCAGCTTTCATTTGTGCCATAATTAAGTGATAAATTATGAGTGTCATTACTTTTTCATACTTAAGTATTAGTACATTCTCTATTGAATAGAACGGAGCGCGGGATACATGCACTCACGATTGTATACCTAAGAGAATTAAAAATTAACTGTAGGACAAAACCAAATAAAACAAAAGCTGTTCAGCGATCATTTATTTATATATTTTAATCTGAATCTGAGAATGACATTAGAGTTTGTGTCACGAACTCGGAATCTGAACTGCAGCTGCTGTCGCCTACGTTGATCAAAAACGGCTCATCTACAATGCTGTCGTATCGCACGTCTCGATCCCAATCATCAAAACAAAGTTTTAAAGCATTATATTGGCAGTGGTAGGGCGGTAGCCAAATCACTGCGTGACCTTTGGATTTTGCCATTTCATCCAAAAAATATGTCCGCTTTGTTTGCTATTTCTGCAGGTTCAACAGTCTGACCAATTCTTTTTTGAACATTTGAATGTTAGCTGCCACACCATTGCGTTGCAACCACTCTAGGATTTACCCTTTATTATAGCAATAGCTGGTAGTGCTTTATTTACTTGGACGGAATGGTATGGGGCGTTATCCATCAAAATATGGTGGGGCTCATTTAAATTATCCATCATTTATCATTATGTTTTTTCTTTCACACGTTTGGCTGAATACAAGTCACGCCTTTGCATATAAAAATTCTAAAAACGACTTCAAAACTGACTACAGTGCTAATTAAAACTAAAAATTTTATAAACAAATTTAAACTAAAAAGTACAAAATAATATTTAAATGACCTAACTGTTCTACGGAATTGTACAAGAAACCTATTTCCAATTTATTATGTTATTTTTAGGAGTCGGTGCCAACCAAGCTAGATATTCTATCTACTCTAAGCAGCCAAAAGATGGTTTAATTCTGTCCTTACTTGTAAAAAAAACATTAGAATTAGAATTTCTGGCACTGACTTCAAAAAATAACAGATAATTAATTGGAAATAGGTTTCTTGTACAATTCCGTAGAACAGTTAGGTCATTTAAATATAATTTTGTACTTTTTAGTTTAAATTTGTTTATAAGTTTTAATTAGCACTGTAGTAAGTTTTGAAGTCGTTTTTTTTTCTATTTTTAGTTGAAATTTAGTGTAAGGTGCAACATGGGTAGACCTACTAAACGCGCTGTTCAAATGCGACAGCGTTATTTGGAAGAAAGTAGTAACGAGAAGGAAGACCGTTTAAAGAAGAACATTTAAAGATTTGCTAATAGCATTTATAATTTAGTTTCTTGTATATTGTATCATCGGGTTTCCTATACAAATGATTTTGGGGATAAAAAGTGTTCTATGTCCTTCCTCGGTACTCAGACTATCAAATCCATCGTTTCAGCGGTGAGAGTTAATTGATTTCTTGCACTAATTATATATTTCTTGAAGTAATTATATATTTTTATTGTTGGGGGCGGGAGGGAGGGGTTAGGAGGGGGCTGCGCCTTTGACTTTGTTTTGTTAGCATCGTATACAGAACCTGACAAAACATCAGGTGTTTTAATTACTAAACTCCTAATTTTTAAGGAGTTCCACCATCAGCTCAGCTCCACATAATGACTGTCAGACGTAACAACATGTCAACATTAAGATACTAGTACGAAAACACTATACGTGCCTTCAAAATTTGAGGGTATCCCTCGATTACACCAAGATCCTATCATCAGATCTCAACTGGGCCAAAATGGGACCAACTAGAAGGTATAGCCTCTAGATAAACATTTTTTTTTTTCAAATCGGTCCACAACTGACTGAGATATGCGGTAACATAGCCACAAAAAAAAACAGAGTCGAATTGATAACCTCCTTTTTTGAAGTCGGTTAATTGAAAAAAAATACAGTCGAATTGATAACCTCCTCTTTTTTTTAAGTCGGTTAAAGAAGTTAAGTTTCATCGACACGACCCATCACTAACATGAACTGTCATAGGGATCAAGGTTCGCCGGGCCGGGTATAGTTACCCTTTCAATTTTTAGTCGATCGAAAAATAATAAGCTCATCGAATTTAACCGACAAACGCTCTTGCCTCAATGATGCGTTGAATGAGATATGCCTACAGACTAAGAAATCTGTCCAGCGATAACTAAAAAGTAAAAAACCTTTTTAATCCTACCTTTTATGTCAATGCGCTAAAAAGTATAAAATAAATTTTCCTTTAAAAATTTTACGATCAAATAATAACATCATTACACAATTTATATAATATAAAAGCTTGTCGCGAGATTTTACCTGTATAGATAAACAAGTAAATTATATACGTAACTTGATATGATTGACAAAATTTTCTTAAAATCAAACTACTAAATACGCAAAGTGAGTACTTAAATCTCGCGACAAGCTTTTAGATTATATAAATTGTGTAATGATGTTATTTGATCGTAAAAATTTTAAAGGAAAATTTATTTTATTTTTTAGCGCATTGACATAAAAGGTTGTTTATAAAAAGGTTTTTTACTTGTAATTTATTATAATAAAGTGTAGTACTTGCTTTTAAAGGCCAGTGTAATTGCGTTATTACAAGCAAGTGAGGTACCTAGCCGTTATTTCTAAGGCTTTAGATATTGAGTTTTTGAGGAAAGAAAAAAGACGATATGGTTGTAAAAAGGTAATTTATTTATAATTCAAATTAGAATGAGGTGTACCAAACAAAGAATATTGTATTTAAAACTATTCCAGTCGCGTAGACCATATTTTCACCGCAAATATTCTTGTGACCAGGTCCTTATTCTGTTTTAGGTACTTAAAATTTTTCGTATTCACTAATTCATTACGATTAAGGCATCCACACAATACAATGTGCATACTTGCAACTAAAGTAAATATTGCGCCTTTAATATCGTAGAGCTTGATAACAAATTTTGAGTGTAAAGATAAATAATACAATTAACATTCTAACAATAATCTAAATCGACTAATATTTAACACAAGACGTTCTAAAATAAAGAAATTAGATAAGATTCCCTATGGTAGTAAAATATAATAGAATTACGAAATATTATTCACAAAAAAATGGAGAGCAGCACCTGTACCAATAAACAGTATGAAATGGAATTAATCATAGTAAATTATTTGCATTTATTGCTCTCGGCCATTAGGGTTGCAAAACATGCAACCGTACATACAAACACTAATACGTAACAAACCCATAGAAAAATTTACACCAATCAGTACAATATGGTCACAAATCGCCCCAGCCTTTACTGACGCTTCCTTTGATTATCATCATCTGTGAGCAAAAACATTTAGGCATCGAATTTACTATCGAGGGTACTACTAAAAACTGGTGTTCCCTAAGCATCACTTGAATTATGTATTTATAGAATCAGTAGAGGAATTGAGAATCAGTAGAAAAAAAAAATGCACTTTTCGCTCGATTGAATCTATCAATCGAGCGAAAAGTGCATTTTTTTTAATGCTTTTACTTTGTCAAGTAAATCATTGGAAAGCGGCCAGTTTTCAGTAGACCCCCCTGAACTGTTAGTAAGCCCAGTAAAGGCTGGGGCCGCCCCGAAGCCGCGCGAGCATGTCGCGTGTCCCGCACTAGTGACTAATCGAGTCCTATTTCATAGCACAATTCAAGATCCCGTGCTCAGAGTCCCGCCGCACGTTAGACACTTGATACTCGTTAATTTACACTTTACACTCTAGTCTCGTATAATTGCAATATTAAGCGCACTCGGTGTTAATCGGACCCGCCGTCGTCGGCGTCCTCTAGGAAGCTGAATTTATTTGACGCAACAAAGTTCTGAAAAGAAAAAGAGAATGAGTAAGTGAGTTATCTAAGCAGTTCTTAGGGCGATTAAATTTAATATCTAACTACACTAGCTAATCTACCTAAATTTAACTACCAAATAATATTTAAAATAAATGAATATTTGTAAACTTACACTGTTATCTTTTTCACTAATGTGTGACAATTGTGTGACTGCAAATGCGATGCAATACAAAGGTGTGAATTTATGATATGTTACACTAATTTAGTGTTTTATCTAGTCCCAGACTGGGTAACTGATATCTGACAAAAATGAAACTAGATAGCACTAAAAATTAACTGGACCAAAAATGAAGGTAAAAAGATTATTTTCTTTACGACCTATGTATCTCATAATCACACAGTACAACAAATAAAATAAAATGATGAATGTATAATTATAGTGATAAACAATGCAACAAGAAAGTTTTATAAGTTAAAATAAAATGACGCTATTTCGAAATTACCACAAGAATTTGTTTTCAGTTTTACGCCGGTAAAATAAACGAAAAAAAAAACAAACAACAAGTGGTGCAGTCGGAAGCACATCACGGTTTACGTGAACATGTCCTAATGTGAAAACATAACTCGAGATTGAAAAATCTCGAGTGTAACCAGCCCGTCAACTCACCGGTTTCTCCTGCTCCTTCAACTTGGGCAGAGGCTTGTCGTCGCGGTCTGCGCTCCGCCGGCGACCGTTGTGCTCGTCTCGCTCGGCCGACCCGTTCCGCCGCTCTCGCTCCGGCTCCGCGTCTCTGTCCCGCTCTCGCTCGCGTTCCGGCTCCTTGTCTCTGTCCCGTTCGCGCTCCCTGTCTTTGTCCCTTTCGCGTCCCCGCTCTGGCTCGTCTTCTCGGGAGTCTCTCGAGCCGCGCCGCGAGCCGGAGTACTCGCGCCTGTCACGTTCGTCCTACGAGCAGAAAAGAGCGTTAGTTTAATTATCTTTGTATCACTTACTACCGACAACTTCTTTATGCGAAAATAACTGATTCCCGTGATTTTCCGCCGATTTTGGCAATTACTTTCGCGCACATATTTAATTTTCCATACAAACTTCCAACCACCTAAAAATCGAATTTACAAAAATCCTGACACCAGTCGGTTATCCTTTTTAAATATTTAGAAAACTACTTTCTTAAAATGCCCTGAGTACTTATGCTGACTTTAACCTCTTCTTACTTAAACCGCTAATACGATTCAGATGAAATTTGGTATACGACGGACAGAGAGATAGTTTCGAGTCCCGGGAAAGGACATAAGATAGTTTTTATCGCAAAAATTTAGGGGATGAGTTTGTGTTGGAAATCCAAAATTTGCGCAAGGGTCGTAAGTCGTGCGAAACTAGTAGTTGCTAGTTTGCCTTATTTCATAATTGAACACCTGTTAATTATGATCACTAACAACTGTAGTTATATCAGGCTTGCCTTGCAGCTTGCAGTCACGCCTGTCTTTGTCGTCGCGATAATCGCGCATGTCCCTGTTGTGTGATAACTGAAAACTGCAGTTATATCATACTGACCTTGTAGTAACGCCTATCCTTGTCGTCGCAATAATCGCGCCTGTCCCTGTCGTCGCGCCGGTCGCGGTCGTCCTTCGAGTAGTCCCGCCTTCGGTCGTCCTTGTTATAATCGCGCCGGTCCCCTGTTGTGTGGTAACTAACAACAGTTATATCACGCTTACCTTGTAGTCACGCCTGTGTCCTTGTCGTCGCGATAATCGCGCCTGTCGCCGCATCGGTCGCGGTCGTCCTTCGAGTAGTCCAGCCTTCGATCGTCCTTGTAATAATCGCGCCGGTCCCCTGTTGTGTGGTAACTAACAACAGTTATATCACGCTTACCTTGTAGTCACGCCTGTCCTTGTCGTCGCGATAATCGCGCCTGTCCCTGTCGTCGCGCCGGTCGCGATCGTCCTTCGAGTAGTCCCGCCGGTCTTTGTCGTCCTTGGAATAATCGCGCCGGTCTCTGTTGTAGCTGCGCGAGTCTCTGCCGCGTTCGTCTGTACACAAAATAAAGTAAAATAAATAAATATTGGACGACATCACATACTCTGGACCCAAAGTAACTACCTAGGATTAGAAAAACTTATATAAATATGGATTTCTATTTTAAGCTGACAGAGGATCAAACCCGGGACCTTATAGATGCAGGAATAACTTGCATAAATTGTAGGAAGAACTTGCTAGTCTCGTTTTAAAAAATAAATAAGTTCACTTACCGCGTCTCGCTCCGCCACGACGGTCACCAGAATGATCGTTCTGTAATGATAAAAAAATATCGTCACAAAAAGAATCAAAAACGATTGGTGTCCTTGATACACACTATTATATTATGTGATATTTTTTCTTACCCTGCGACCCCAACGTTCTTTCTCCTCAGCTGCTCGTCTCGATTCTTCTTCTTGTTTCAGAAGGCGTTCCTCTATTTCACGTTCCCTGTTAGGCAAACAGAATACAATGTTGTGGTGTAATTCATGGTTTATTTTATAACTCAAAAGTATGTAAAGTATTTATGATGTGAATGTTGGTATAAAGCGACCGAACCTAGCATAATTAAGCAAGATCCGGTGTCTAGTTGACCCGTTTTTTCTAGCACAAAGAATTAGACATTCTACAACATCAAGGCGATTAAGACACCAGACTGTTGTTTGATGTGCAAATAGTAGTTACGAACGTTAGGAGACCAAAATCACTACTACTTCTACTACTACATTACTACTACTTCTTGTGACTAACTTATCACCATACCCTATTTATGGCAAAAAAATGAATTTGATATACTATTTTATTACAATACGACTTAATTACATGTTCAGTATTTATTTATTCAGCCGTCCCAGATAACGCATGGGCTTCACACTAAGTTTTATAAATCTGTGAAGCTATGAGATCTTAATATTCGAAGTTTATTGATCGACATTTCTGTCAAGAGTACGGCGGCTGGGCTTTTATTTGCGTTATTTTAGGGCTTTCCGAAGCGCTAGTACGGCCAACATTAAGTGATATTCATCATTGACATTCATATGTGGCTTACACGTTTTGTCCTAAATTGAATAAATGATTTTTGATTATGAATGACTTTATTTTAAGATTTTAAGTAGTAGACGTTAATTGAAAAATGTGACTAATAAAAGTAATTGTGATAAAGTCGTTGCTTTATATTGTTTCCTAGATCTTATTTCTTAAAGACATCTGCCTGTAAAATAACGTAACCCTGCTACAAACATTTTTATTTTATTTTGTTGCGTTTGTCCTCGACTCTAGACAAAGCTAGACGTGGCGCAAACAGAGTCGATGGTGGAGTGAGCTCACCCAGAAGGTTTTGGCACTCCTACTCTACGTCGGAACACAACAAGCTGCTTGGCGCCGGGCTCCGGTGGTAGCTACCAGGCGGCAACTACCACCGCTGACAGGATCATTCAGCGATGTCGTTGTCCGGGGTGTACCAATAGGAGGTAGATCCTTCACCACCCCAAGGTTCTTAGGAAGCTCGCGGGGTTTTGCGTCTGAGTGCGAATAAACAGGCTCTTGGGAGTGTGGACTCACTTGGCAGCAGTGTCGACGGGCTTGGCTGCTCCGAACACCTTCTCAGCAGGCACCGGTTTCGGCGGCGCCTTGTCGGGCTTGTCGTCCGGTAGCGCGCCGTCCGCGGGCCTGCTGGGCGTCTCCGCCTCGCGAGGCACCGTGCGCGGCAGGAGGTTTAGCTTCGGACGCTCGCGGGGCTTTGCGTCTGTAGGATATGAGCATTATAAAGAATGTATACCGACTAACCCCTTCAGGCCGACTTGCGCACGTCCGGATTAGCCAATCTGGATTTGTTCTCATCCGGACTGGCGCACGTGGACCTTCTGGATAAAATAATCCAGCTTTGTGCACGTAGGCTTTCAACTCTGGTAATAGGCCTTGCATAAAACCAGATTAGCTAATCCGGACGTGCGAAAGTGAGCTTTATTATAGTCTGACCGATAATCTGAGACCTGACCTGCGAGGTAAAAGGGTGCGGGGGTTGACGAGAACGGGGGTCCTGAGCGGTGCGGACGGCGGGCGGTTGTGATTTGATTTTTGAACTTTGAAATTACAAATTAGCATTATTTTCAAAAAAATCATCTATTTAAATCACTGTTCTTGACTACCCCCGCACCCCTCAGGCATGGTATCAGATAAGCGGTCGGATTATAATATGAATTTGCCACTGCACACATAACACTTGTATAAATATGAGACAGTTTGGAATTAATGACATATTGACGTTCATAAGTGAAATTTTCTAGAGATAAGAATACAGTCTTTTGCAGATATTCACATAGAAAAAAAATCTCTAAGAGGTATCGGTATCGGCCAGTGCGTAAAAGCAAGATGTCCATTGGACATTTTTTATTTGATAAAATAAAGACCTAATACTGAGCAACATAAACATTGTGGTCTTAGGATAAACGATAAATTACCTTCTCGAGGAGGATCACGGTCGCGATCACCGAAACCTCTACTGCCGAATCCTCTGCTTTCTCGACTGCTGTAAATAATTAAATAAAACTTAGTAATTATTCTAATTTGACTCGAGTTCATATTGATTTAGAATAGTAAATAAGCCACTTTACATACCCAAAACCTCCTCCATCACGCTCTGCCGTGCGGAATCCGTCACGTCCACCGTAGCCGCTGCGTTCACGGCCACTAAACCAAACAATAATGAACAATGATGAGACTTCTTTTTTTCTTCATTTAGGCATAAGATTTAAGGCCTCTAGGTGTCGGCAGCAGATGATGTGAAATTATGCTCAGATGATAAATAAGTAAATGTTTTATTTCTTTCTTTCTCAACTACACGCTACACTCGTTAGCACATTAAACTACACACATCAACATGGTCTAGGGATATTTCCATTAAACCTAAATAACTAAAATTCTATTAACTTTTTGTTAAGACACCTACACATTAGAATAAACCTTGTTTAATAGCCTATCTAATCTAATAATCAACTTTTCGATTAAATTATCTTTACTTTATTTTTGAAACATCAAAACCTAAACAAAACAACATTTTTTTTATAAAAATTGTTGAAAACTTAAAATTAATAATCCGTGGATCCACCTAAGACTCTCCTGACACATCTGCAGCGGTTCTGCGTACTCAAAACAAGGGTGTCAATATCCTGTTGTGGAATACTGTCCTAAGTCCTGCTAAGATGCAAGAAAAGCTGGTTTTCATGCACAATATCTTCAGAGAAATTCCTAAGAGCTCTTCTCTGAAGCATATCCCAGGTATGCTCAATAGGATTTAAATCAGGGGATTGTGCAGGCCAGTCTAAAGCTTGTATATCATGCTGATGTATCCAACTTGTAACGATACGTGCCGTATGTGGACGGGCATTGTCGTGCATTAGCTGGAAATTTTGTCCCATTTGCTGTCTGTAGGGCAAGATTACAGGCTCTAGCACCTCACCTCGGTATTTTAGAGCAGTCATATTACCTTGTATCCAAACGTCCAGGAATTCGGACTCGGCGGTAGAACAGACCTCGTTCTACCGCCGAAACGAATTCCTGCCCAAACCATAATCGTGCCACCTTGATATGCATGAACTTGTTGTTTGTGCTGCAGTCGATTCCAACGTCCAGGTTCTCTCCAAACGCGTACTCTTCGCGAATCAGGATGAAATCAAAACCTGGATTCATCAGTGACAAGCACAAGTGACCATTGAAAATGGTTCCAGTTTTCGTGTGCAATAGCCCATTGTAATGTTCTTCCTCGATTGCCTCTCCTTAGCGCTGGTACCCGAAGTGGCCTACGAGCACATAGGTTGACTTCATGCAGTCGTCTTCTCAAAGTTTGACGGCTTACCAGCAAACCATATTCTCTCTGTAGCCTTTGAACCAATTGTATCGCCTTTACATTCGGTTGACTTCGTGCAGCATTTACTATGAATCGGTCCTGTACATGTGCCGGTGCCGTTCCACCAGTTTCCCCGTGACTGATAACGTGACCAAAGCCTGGATATAACGCTCTGACTGGTCCTCATGGCTTCAGAAACAGCAATTTGGGTAGCACCAGCTTGAATCATGCCCACTGCTCTTAACATTTCTCTTAATTTTTTTTTTACTTAATCAAGTTAGAACTTCGTAAAGATATACTTCTTTGGAAGAAATTCAATGAATGCGAATTTAATCTTAAAACAAAACCTTTTATATACAAAGGACTTTTTGTCTTTTTGTATGGAGGCTGTTTTTTTATTCTAAGATATCACCAACCACTAATAAACCTATATTTATCTTTAAGCTACAAAAATATGAAACACGTAACCATAGAAATCAGAATTTTAAACGCCTCCATTTTTGAGAAAAAATATGTTTTGTAACAGGCACCATCCATTGATCACTAACTTTTATTTCCTGGCTGTATGGCTATGTACCATTGCCTTTCCACTGGTGGATAAATACTACAAGATACTACCAGATTATATAATAGGTACTACTGTCAATGGAATGTCAATTTTGCTGTATTATTTTTTTCATGCGTTAATTGATATAGGCGAAGGTGCGGTTTCTGTGCAGACAAAGAGAAAAAATAATTTCAATTTTTCTCTAAATCGGAGACCTTAAAAAATATATTAATTATGCAGAAAGGCTAGTTTTTGTGAACTCTTTAATATAATATTTAGTTTATTCTGGTTAGGAATATTGACGAATAAAAAACCATTAATGGACAAGTCCTTTGAATTTAAAAAAAACTTAATAATGTTTTTATAATCTGTCATCAATAGTTTTTTTGTAAGGCCAGTACTTTTTAAGGTATTTAAAAAAGTTTTTTTTTACTAATATATTATTTAATATTAAAAAGTTTTTACTATCTCTAGACCATGTTGTTGTGTGTAGACAGTAGCCAGATGGCGGATGGATGTTATTCATAAATTTCGACAGGCTTTGCTAAAATCTGGGTTCGGCCCAGATGAGTCTGAGAGAAACTGAATTACACCATATCGTTGACAACATTAAGTAGATATTTCTTTGAATTTCATTGCAAAGTCAAACTTCTGTACGGAGTACTAGTTATTCTGTGACTCAGGCACTTGATGGGGCCATTGTGCGTCCTAAAGTCTAAGCTATCCTTACCGGTCCTCTCCATAGCGGTCGCGTCCGAAGGAGTCGCGGCCACCGTACGGCGTGCGGGCCGGCTCCGGCGCCGCGCGTTCCCCGTCGCGCCACGCGCCCGGCTTGTTGTCCACGCTCGCTGCCGGATAACAGACCATTAACGACTTACGTTTGATAAGACATGTGATGTAAACATTTATTGAGGGAATGAGCGGTTAATAGAAGCTAGACTAGTGAATAATTAGATTTTGAGCTGCACTAGTTTTGTCCGGATTGGTTTAGGTTTTGTCTTTTTCTGCAATCTGTTGACAATGCCATTTCAGAATGATTTCGTTGATTAACCTCGGATCTAGATGGGAAAACGCAATATTTTGCCATAGTAAAAAATCACAGCTTGTTCAGTATTTTGTCCATTGATCTATTTAATTATCCATTGACCTGGGACCCAAGTTAGCTAAACTACACACTTGAACTGTCAAAAGCTTGATATTCAATAACGATTCTGTTACAATTTTGCTAGAGGAAAAATTGGATTTTGCGAATAGATTTGTATTATTTATTCGGTTAATCACTAAGGGTTATCTGATATTTTTTTTAAATGCATTATTTGGCATGGTAATTCTTACATGTGTCAAATTAGGCGCGGCTTATGGGATAGGTAAGCTCTAACTTTACGCGAACTCTAAATTAATATGCCTACTCAACTTATATTAGAATGGTCACTCAGAACGGAGTAACTGTAAAGTGAGCGAGCCAAAGACTAGTCTGAATTGAGTTACTGCTACGCGCCGCGTCGAAGATTGAGCTAAAAGCGCCGGCCACGGGGGACTTCCAAAGAAATGCAGGGCTAAGTCTCGTCCTAGAAGAGTCCTTGACGACGCCCCACAGCCTGAATTTCTGGGGTCCCCGCTGTTGCTATGAGCAACGCCGCCTGCTAGACGGTTCGATCGCGATACAGCTACGCGAACCTTTACTCAGACCTTCCCGAGACAGAGGGAGCAACCAGGATACTCGTATCCTGGTTGCTTCCTTTTCACAGAGAATGGTTGTTTGATTGACGATTGCACGTCAAGAGTTCGTAGCCTAAAGCATTAATAATTCTACAGTTAATGTTTTCAGATACAATAGAAAATCAATTGTAATGAGACAGCCGGCGGTCTTCCGATCCTCAAGGAGTTAAGTATATTTAGGTTCTTTTCTGAATCAATGGATACTATCACAAGATTCGTCAGAGAAACAGGTGACCTTTGTACTCTGCAAGTGTGTCTCACGTACGACATTAGAGCTCGCCCCCGATAATAGCTACCCGCTTATCATCACAGTGACGTCTCGTGACGCGTAAAATTGTGTGCGCAATAAAACAGTCCTATCTCCACGGCACTGTGGCGTGTTTTACAATCGTAACAGGGTTTATCAACCCAAATGGTATTTGATTATGATAATTTTTGAAGGATGTCTAAACATCCGCCAATGTTAGGTAATGGTGGTATATCACGTATTTCGATAAAAAAGCATGTCAATACAAGATATTATCATCGGTCAAAAGATGCGGAACTTTGGGGCAAAAATACACGCATTTCTTTATTTGGAGTTGTGGGTGTATTGTGTTCGATTTTAATCTTAAAGACTGGCGAGATGATAACGATTTTAGGTGCACTGCAAATCAAGTTTTATCACCTGCTCATAGAATGTCGAAATGTCTACCTACGCGTAGTTTTATATTAGCATTACTCAAAAGTTAAGCTGCGTTTTCACCAGAGATATGAGGGAATGCGGATGTTAAGAATCAATAGAATAGCTTAATTACCCTAACCTCACTTTGCAGTTCCTGTGGAAACGGCTTGCCGGAGCGAGGTTTGTGTGCGTATAAAACAGGCGAACGAGAGATGGTTGCTATGGATAGGGCCATATGCGAGCGAAAAAAAAAGGAACTGAACAGAGTCCGGTGGTACTTATCTTCGCAGTCTTATGACTGCGAAGCATCGTTCTTATATCTTCACACCGCTTATCTATCGCGCACATCTCTGGTAGTAATGTATAACAATTTCACCTTGCCAATTTAAAGATATAACATGGAACCGAACTCGGTACTTGTGCACATGTAAGGGTGCGCGCAGATGAGTGCCGAGACGTCTTAATAATAATGTAAAAGGCTTGTTTCTAGCCGCCGGTAGCGTCGGTTGGTGGCCCACCTGCGCGGAGCCTAAAGCACTAATCACACCATCCTATTTGTAGCTTCCAAACTATATGATCCTTAGGATTTCCATCCTTCCTCTGATCCTGTCTGGCCAGCCAGGTGCTCTACACTGATAACGCATTGTTCGTATTTGCGTCTAGCCGTCGCGCTTGCTCGCACTGACATGCTGGCATTAGTGACAGGGACGGCTACAGCCGTAACTACAGAAATCGTCTTACAAAGTGTGGCCGCAGACACCTTCCTACTTAAAGAGGCGAGCTCCCTAACTCGGAAAGTTGGAACCTAAGTAGTGAACTGCGATTATTCATCTTTCTATTTCCTAAGTAGGATGCTACACAAATAGTATGGAGTAATAAGTGCCTCCGTGCAGTATACTCACAGTCGCGGTCGGGCGCGCGGTCGCGGTCGGCCCGCATGGGCTCGCGGTCGCTGCGGGCGCCAGTCGGCCATAGTCCGCTCCGGGTCGTAGTCGCTGCGGTAGATAAGTGCTAAGAGTGCAGTATACTCACAGTCGCGGTCGGGCGCGCGGTCGCGGTCGGCCCGCATGGGCTCGCGGTCGCTGCGGGCGCGCGCGGCGGGCTCGGGGGCCGCGCGCGGGCCCGAGCGCCAGTCGCCCATAGTCCGCTCCGGGTCGTAGTCCCTGAGGTAGATATAACCACTTGAGATGGGCGTTTTCGTTTTTTAACGCAAAAGATTACGTAACCGATATGTTGTTTGCATATCGATATTAAAAAACGTTTTCAGATATCGATATCATTAAGCGCACGGTTTGCAAACGTCAAATAGCTGTGCGAAACTGAGAACGAACAACACACTTAAACTAAGATATAAACGATAATAATAGGTCTTTAACCTATGATATTGGCGTTTTTTCCTCATATTTTATTTTGTTTGCAACTTTAATGTATTAATAGTTAAATAGCAGTTACCCGCGACTTCGCCCGCGCCAAAAGTTGAATTTTCTATACAAACTTTCATCCCCCATTTCACCCCCCTGAAGAATTTATATCGCGACAAAAATGCTTATGTTTCTCAAACTATCTCTGCACCAAATTTCATTTGAATCGGTCTAGTAGTTTCAAAACCTATTAAATACAAACAAATTTCCTCTTTTTAATAATAGTAAAGTAGAGTTTTTCCTATTTCCATTTTTATTGTATCAATAGTAAAATTTTTCAAAAAACATTTAAAACAAATCAGCTTATTATGAAAATATAATTTTCCGTAATTTTGTAAACATGCAATTTCATAGGGATCCACCATTTACGTATAAGTTGTGAAGACCATAGGAGCGAAGTATATCTATTTTAGTACAGTTGAAAAATATAAAAGTATTTTCCTTTCCACCTATAAGATGGATCTAGCTAAACATATAAGGGATATTTTCCCTGATAATTGTTCCAATTGATTTTGATGACATTAAGAATGAACGCAGAAAGCCGAATATTTCAGTTGCATAATTTATTTAGCCCATACCTATATGCAGATCACAACAATATCTTTTAGCGTGTTGGGTTGTAATTGTTCCCACCCAGGTAAAAGAAAGTAGCAACAAAAAGGGGGTTTTGACAAATGTAACAATACATTACCTCTCTCTATCTGACCGTCCACCGCGGCCCATGCGCCGGTCGTTCTCTTGCGTGGAGACTACGATCCTTATCCGCCGGCCGCTTATTGTCTAACAACAAAGAATAGGTACTGCTTTACAATCCCTCCCTGACTAGTCGTGTCGTACACGACTCTATTATCCTTTCGAAACTTAAATATACTTTTTGGAACAAAAGGAACTTTTTACAATTTACTTTGAGATGATAGAACAAATATTGTAAAAGCGAACATTGTTTGTGTATGGTCTGTGTTAAAATCCATTGTTTCGCGATTTGTATGTATTTGCTTTTCTTTTCACTAAGCTGCAATGTAAGTTTTATGTCTGTGTGAATTAAAAGTTTTAGGATACTTACCAGATCTGGCATATTCATGGCATTTATAAGACTCTCTCTGTCTTCAAAGTCTATGTATCCATATCCTTTGAGGCGGTCGCTTTCCCTTGGCAGTCTCAAACTTAGTATCTGTTAACAAAATAAAAGGAATATTAATATCTGAGCAGCAGAGTTGTAAAAATTAAGCTATTTATCGTAACCTTTAATGAAACCAATAATATTTTCATTGTCTCAATGATATTTTACCAGCAGCGCATCATCCAATGCACAATTGACTGACAGAAGGGCTTGTCTAACAGCTGTGACCATAACCTGAATTTCAATACAAATATGAAGTTACAGGATGTGTCAATAGTCTGCACTGGCATCAAAAGACAATGCATGAATTGATTGAGTAAATGCAAATCTTCTAAACCTCCATCAATTTTATTGTTTACATAATATGTTTTATCCTTTGTAGTTTGTACCTATTTAGATGTATCGTTAATGTTTTCAATAACAAATAAGTAAATCATAAATATTTTAGTAGATGAAGGATGTAATATTATTTTGCCTGATGAGTACCTACAGGCAGGTAGGTAGGAGGCCCAACAACTAATAAAGATATCAATTAAATAAACCTCAGAAAGGAACCTTGGTTGCAGATTACATTTGGTTTAGGTTTTTGTTGTTGGTTCTTGGCAAGAAAATAACCTAGTAGGGTAAACATACCCCTTTTCGGCCACTTTGCACATTATTTTGAATAATAGGTAGGTTAATAGACAGCTCATTTCTAATTTTGCGCCGTTTAACCCAGACAAACTTTACGCTTTATAATCCTTAAGCATGACCTCGTCATTTGCATGTTAAGCCCTCGGTCGTCATTTCAAAATTGGGTGTGTGGATGCGTGGCAGATTTAACAAAAAAATTAGCAAGTGCATGAATTTTTAAAGTTAAGTTTTTAAGTGTTACTATTATTTTATTGGTGACTGTTTATGGTTTGTGTGTTAAATTCATGTTAAAATTTAATATTCCAATGCCCAAACTCACCAAACATTTCATAATCTGTAATATTTTTAGTGGTCGGACAATAGGTTTCGATTTATGTCAAAAACCGCTTTCCGGCCGGGTGGTCGCAAACCGGTTTAATCACGGCATTTCTGTTTGCCTGCATTGCGAAAACCTTAAATTCACCAACATTGATTTCATTATATTAGTGAACAGCTAGAATTTTTTGAATTGACTGCTAGATTCCGGACGCCACTATACCTCATAGATTCTGAGATATGACCTTCCAAAATACCGAAATATAAGCGGCCGATTACCAGTGAAAACTAAACCTATTTCCGGTCTTTTAAAATAGTAAGAATTTTACGGTGTTTTTATTATATGATTGTTTTAGGCGATATTTAATCAATGAACATTCCAAAACAGAATCGTATAAAAATTAAATTCAAACATAACATGAAGTTATAATTATTTTAGACGGCCGGAAATAGGTTTTGTTTTTACTAGTTATCGGCCACTAAACTTTCGTCCAATGGCAAAAATAGCTATTTGTTTGACTCGAGATTTTAATCTGTTACCTAATTATGTTTAAGTCGCAGAAGAGAGTAAAACTATACCACCTCTTTTAAAGTATTAATTGATTACCTGTCATACTATTATAAACCTTATGTGTTATCAAATAAGACTCGTTTTTCTACCTTGAATCAGGTGGCCGATAACCAGTAAACTTGTGAACGATAACTGGTTAACGAGACCGATAACCGGTATATTCGCTATTTTTACGTAAATCATATATTTTAAAATGATGTATCACTCCTACGCCTATAAACATTAGGTTTTATGAAACTAGACTATTGTAGGGTCAAATGACTTATTTTTAAAAAAGCCTTGAGGCACAGCAATGTAATAGAAATCAACTCTGAAGTCAACAAGTCGCTTAACTGGCCAATAACCGGTATCTTTACCCTAATGGAAAGTAATCTTATTAGAGGAAGACATTAAAAATATAAGATATAGCACAAGAATGAGACTATCACTACATGCACAGCTCGATTTCTTAATTTTCTTAACATGTTTAAGGCTCTGTCAAACTATATTTGGCTTAAAATGGTATTTAAAATGAGATTGTAACTACATTGTACATGTAGAAGTCTTTTTTGTAGTACTCCTTACAGAAAACTGCTTTTATGATGTAAGAAATATAGGCGGTCTCAAGGGCAACATGTGTCTGACTCGCAGCCATGTGTACAAAAAAAAAGTGCATATTCACCTTCAGTCCTTCAAACAACTCCGCGATGGCGCTCTCCTCGACGTCATAGGGCAGGTTGGAGATGTGTGCAATGTAGGGCGGGCGCTTCGGTATCGACTCGTCGTCTACGGCCATCCCGCCGCGGGCTGCCCGCGACGCCGATGGCAGCACCACCGGCGCGCGGGGCCGCGACGAGTACCCCCCATACCCACCACTTTCGGCTGGACATAAACAGTGTGTTTTTAATTGTAAATGGTAGACAAAGTATCTGTGACTGTGGATGATAAACAGATAACTTTTTATTGTTAAAAAAACAACTATGCAATTTACAAAGAAAGATGTACAAAGGTAAAATGGTGGACAAAGTATCTGTGCAAGCATGGTAATGCAGCTGTCTGTGGAAGACAGATAGATAACTCTTTATTGCACACCACAGAAGAAACAACACTGCAATTTACACAGAAAGATGTATGAAAATAGGCAGTCTATTGATAAGCTTATTGTTCATGATCACTTTATACACAAAGATGCATCATATTATGGCATTTTAGTAGTTTGTACATTTATAAACCATGTAACTGAGTGTTAATAAGTATGTTGATCATATTCAATTTAGGCAAATAATGCCTCATGTTTCTTAGGCATACAAAGCTGCATCATACAATGGTATTTTTGTAGCTTGTAGAGAAATAACAATGCTAATGATAACAATACTCTAACAATGCATTAAATTAATGACTGATCTCAAACCAGATCATTAGCAACTTAAATTCCATTAAAATGCCACCATCTTATCTTGTTATGTAAACATAAATAATGCATGTTCCAGAAAGACTTCAGCAATATTAAACAAACAATAAACAGTAATGTAAGACCCTCAGTTATAATATAGGGAGCAGGCCAATGAAAGACTAGTCTGAATTGAGTTATGACCTAAGTCATCTCGTAGATTGTGCTAAAATTGCTGGTCATGGGAGTTTCCAACAGTAGCAATGTCTGGGCCTCTTACCAGCTACTTAGCTGGTTGTCCCTGGCTAAACAAAGCACCGTAATTTCTGGTTCCCCCACCTTCTTTATGAAAGAAGCATCCGGCTAGAATGTTCAGGGAAACACACAAGACCTTTACTCAGACCTTCCCGGAGTGATAGGAGTGACAAGCACTCGTTGGTGCACCCCATGTACGAGATTAACATTGGCTTGCCATTACCCTTTTCCTCATCACAGGGTTTACATCCAAAATGAAGATATAATACATAGTAGGTACAAAAAAACACTTACGTTCATCATCTACCGAATCCGCCCATGTATTTGCAGTGGGAATTGTAGTCGGCTCTGCAATAATGTCTGTGATGCTGGCCGGAATCCATTTTGCCTTCTTAGATTTCTTGCCTGCAATAAATCCCGGTGAATGTGGGTCAATAAGGGTTGACAGATTTTAATCAAGGGCGTTTAATGAAACAGAATTACTGAAGGATAATGACGCGATGACGCATTGGAAGTGAACGACCTACTCCGATTTAGGAAAGCGGTTATTCGTGGAGTCATTGAGAGGACAATTTACACTTTTAACCCATTTGTTTGAGAATGTAACATCTGATCTGCGCAGAACGGGTAGAAATTAGCAACATGACTATAAAATTACATACTTTTGGAAACGGGGTGGAAAAGTTAAGAAATGTGGCCACGCGGTAAATCCAAACGTCCGCAAAGGTGAAATGATGACACGTTAGCATTATTAGATAACATCCTACAGAGTCTAAATTAGCGCCATAACATAATAAATTCACATGCAAAGAAAATAAAATGATAAAAATTGAAAAGTAACCACGATTTTCTATTAATTTTAACAATTTTTCACGTGACAAAATTATTGAAACTAACCTGCAGCGGCCATATTACAAGGCTGGGGCCAGTGTTGCCACTGACTGAATGTAGTTTATTTACCATTACACCACACTTCAAGAGAATGTTGCAAGCCTATGAAAAAAAACTACTAGACGTATATCGGTATGACGTACAAAAATAACGGTATTGCCGTTTTTAGGGTCCCGTACCCAAAGGGTAAAAACGTGACTCTATTTCTAAGCCTCCGCTGTCTGTCTGTCTGTCCGTCATCAGGCTGTACCTCATGAACCATAATAGCAAGACCGTTGAAATGTTCAGAGATAATGTATTTCTGTAGCCGCTATAATAACAAATACTAAAAACAGAATAAATAAACATTTAAGCTCCCATAACCTTATTTTTTTGGTTGTTTTTGCTCTACATTAATAACGGCAAAAAGTAGACACTTTCAATTTTCACAGAATATCAAAATAAATATAACATTTAAGAATAAATGATTTTATTTAAATAATAATAATATTTAAGGGGGCTTCCATACAATAATCGTGTTTTCACAGTTTTTTGCTTGATAATAATAAACGGCAATACGCAGACGTTTAAATTTTCACAATAAACATTAAAAATAAAAAAAAATCAAATTCAAATTTATTTATTTCTTCTCAACAATCAAAGTAAATACAAAAGGTAGGCAAGGTTACAATTTTAAGGGACAGAAATTTGATTGTGAGAGACTGGCATCTGAGCTCGGCTTCATGCCTGTGTTACAGAGAACCAGTACTCCCCTCTCTAGATGTGATCAGATATAAATATAAACACAAAATACAGTGAGTTGAAAAGCAAAGCACAACAATGGAGAATTAAGCAAACATAATAGCACTAACTATAACTTGTATGCGTGTGTGTAAGTCTGTGTGTGTGTGAGTATGTCAATTTGTGTGTGTGTGTGTGTGTGTTTGTTTGTGTGTGTGTGTGTGTGTGTGTGTGTGTGTGTGTGTGTGTGTGTGTGTGGGTGGGTGGGTGGGTGTGTGTGTGTGTGTTTAGGAGGAAACACAATAAGTCAAAAGGGATTGGCATAGGGCCAAATAAACTAATTTGACTATAGGTGGGTTTGCGACATGTCGAAGATTTCTAAAAATGTAGATAAGTTTACGAATTCTTCCAGCTGTGACAAGAATATGTAGTTGGAAGGAAAGCCTATTATCAATGGTCACACCAAGATATTTGATCGACTCAGTAGAAGTGATAGGAGAGCAGTCACATAGTTGTTCCGGAGAGACTTCATGAGAGTGAGCAATAAGTTTTAAATTATTATGCGCGCTATTAGGGACATTATAGATAGAAAACGGAATGTATTGAGTTTTTTTAACGTTAAGTGTGAGGAGATTTGAACGCAGCCATTTAGATACTAGGTCTAGTCCTAGCTGGGCCTTGTGAAAAGTGTCCTAAAGAAATAATTTTGCAATTTGGAAGATGAAGCGATAGCAGATCATTGACGTATACAAGAAAAAGCGTGGGGCCAAGAATGCTACCCTGAGGGACTCCGTACTCCATGGGGAGATAGGAACTCACGTTTCCATCTATGGTTACAGACTGAAAGCGGTTCGAGAAGTAGCTTTTGAAGAGATCGAGAGAGATGCCTCGCACACCCATTGCCACTAGCTTGTCAAGAAGGATGGGCACCGAAACCGTGTCGGATGCTTTGGCAAGATTGAGGAACACTGCGACACATTTCTTACCCCTGTCAAGGTTAGTAGCGACATGGTTGGTCAGTTCAGAACTGCATCAGCCGTTGACCGCTTGGACCGACCGAAAGCCAAAAAATAAATTATTAATTAAAAAAAATATATTGTACCACCATATAAAACCTTAAACTTTACAACTCGTATTACGCTACTTCGACTACTACAAACTAGATGGCGCTGATGGTTGATTAACTTACGCGAACGCCCCATGTCGCCTAGTAGTACTGATATTAGACCTGTATTGTTGAAGGTTGATTCCGATTCCACCAACTGTCTGCGTTGAGTAAAAAATAAAAATACGCCCTTACACTATTAGTACCCAAGTCTTGAGGATTTGTGGTGTCCCCTACCCGTGCCTTTCACTCGGTATTTCGCATTCAACCTCCGTGCGCGCATACTAGTCAACCATATGTATCCCTTATTTTTTGAGAGATTAAACACCTCTTTAGAGATTAAACAACCAGTATGTAGTTGGTACGGAACCCTTCGTGCACGAGTCTGACTCGCACTTGTCCGGTTTTTTTATTAAGCTCAATTTTGACTACCAAATATATATTCCATGAGGAGCTTGCGAGAGGTGGATCTATCAAATAATATTAGAAGTGTTATATATTTATTTATAAAAAAATTACAAAAATTAAATAGAGTTTTATGGAAAAAGGTACAATATATAATAGATGTATTAGCCCTAGTTGACTTTGCTAACCGTACTGAACGGGTCGCGGATTGGGGTGCGGGAGGAGGTAGCGGCCAAATTAAAAAAGTGAACACGTAATTTATCTCATAGTCAAGATTGAGCTTTCTGTAGTCGGATAAGTTTGCGGCCTTTTTGAACTGATGAATTTTGCGTGTTATATTTCTGGCAACACTGAACGTAAAAGCTATATAAAATTTGACAGCTGATTACAAATTGTCGTACTTATCCTTTTTTTTTAATGGAACATTTTTTTAGAAGGGTCAAAAGGAGGGTCAGGGATATTACATAATTGCTCTGAGCACTAGCAGGCTCTAGTAATGGCGCTAGTACCGCAAAGACCAATAACAAAGCTGTTTTGTATGTAATAGTAAAGATCGTATATAGTAAAGATCGGTAAATACTTAACTATGTGATAAAAGTGTTTTTTTTTAATTGACTATGTTCGTCAAAAACTATTTCCTCTTATTTGTACGTGAACTAATACCCACCTGCATCACATAACCTATAATATTTGTAAGTCTTAAAAGAGAACAGACTGCCCAAAACCTGAAGTTTTGGTCGCAAGACCTAGTGGTATTAACTATTATCAGAGGTCGGAATTAGGTAGAGTTATTTATGAACTTGCATCAGAATGTTGATATTAATGTGGACCTTCCCGGAATTTCTAATGGACAATCCCGTGTGGCCAACAATATACAAACAAACAGGATTCACCACACAAAACACAATAGGAAACAAGTGAGCGCATTTGACGAACCGAGGTAAACGAATGAGCTGTGTGAATGAGTAAACCGATTTATTGCTAATAGATAGTTTGAATGCGGTGGAAAGAGACAAAATCTAGTACATTCCGTTAAGCGGGGAGTGCTCCGCATTTCCGCTTTTGTATTCATTTGTTCTCACAAGCTATGTTGTGCGAACTACAACTGTGGCAACATCGCGCGTGTTGGCATTTTGCAACTTCAGACATCTAATGCCATTGATGTAGGTAAGTTTGGCAACGTCGGGCGTGCAGTAGTTTGAATTGTGTAAAAGTAAATAACTTTTTACTAAAAAAAATCACGGATTTTTTTCTACTCTTTAAAATTAACCTCGGGATTTGAGGCATATCCACTTTATTCTTTCTGTACTTACTGTTACGCTTTCGCTGTACATGAGTAACTCTACCTAATTCCGACCTCTGACTATTATATGAATCTGTGGTGGTATAAATGTTCCAAATCAGAAAATTGACAAAAAATCATCACAAATATATTTTAAAGTTTAGCTCAGCTCTGACAAGGGTTCGTACAGTTGTGGCGCCATCTGAGATCAGCTTTCATTTGTCAACCCCATTACTGCGAAAAATGGTTAAGCAGGTTTAGCTATGCTAATATTAATGTTAAATATGTTACTCGCTTTAGTCGTCCTATTCAAGTGTTGATGCTATTATTAAAAAAAATTGACACATAACCAGTCACCGAATTAATAATAATAATAATAATATAACAATAAATAAATTGCAGAAGAGTTGTGATGAAGTGATGTGAAGAGAAATGTTTACAGTCAGACGTTTCTTTATAGTGTTGTACAAATCTTTCGTTTCTAAATTGTTTAGAAAAAGAAACAAGAGAGCTATGTAAAGATAATAACATTTAAATACCGTTATCGTTATCCCCAATAAAACATGAAAACTACTATTAAGGCAAATGTAAGGTTTCATTGCCGTTGATGGTAGAATTTTATAAAACTTGCTTTATTGGCGGGCTTTTTTAAATATAAGGCTGTCCCAAAATGTTATTCATAAAAACCCAATTTTACATTGAATTGGGAATGTACTGTAATGAACGAAATTGTAATTTTGTCCATGGTACTACTTATCTACTCATGTGGTACTACATAACACAGGTCACAGAGGACTTGAGCCAAACAGTCACAATAAATCAGGGGTGGCCAACCGGTCGATCGTGAATTTGCGATCGACTGGTCGATCGCGACTATTTGTCCAGACGACGCGATCGTGGCAAGGCAAAAATATAAATACATAGAACAGACTGCGCAACGTACCTAATCAAGTATGTAGTTGGTAGATCGCACAGGTGTTGTCAGTGAACAGTAGATCTAGGGGTCTTACCAAGTTGGCCACCCCTGCAATAAATGATTAATCATGTAGGTGTAATAATTAAATAAATAAATAAATTGTTTCAACAAACACACCAATTACCTAGCCCCAAACTAAGCATGAGCTTGTGCTATGGTGACTAGGGTAACGGATAGAAATACTTAAATCCATATAAACATCCATGACTTAGGTACAAGTGCTCGTGCTCATCACACAAACATTTGCCCCTTGCGGGATTCGAACCCGCAACCGCCTGGTTTAGAAGTCCGGTGCGCGAACGACTACACCAAGACGGTTGTCTTATTGTCTTATCTTAATTGTAGGCTGTCATTGGTTCGGCAGACCTGAGAGTCCTTTGTCCATTACTACGATATTGTATACCTTGAGATACTGCATACTACTTATTTATTCTGTGGTACTACTAAGAACAACTATTTGGTGTTCTATGCTCAGCTTTTTATTTCTTTCCTATTTTATGCTTTTTATATTTACATTACTTTTAGTTAAGTTTTAGTTTAGTTTAGTGTATATTTAGTTAAATATATTTTTTTGTACTTAGTCATATTTCAATAAATTAACTAAATTTAAATTAAAATAATAATATTTATGGGCTCCCATATAACCATACATACCATTCATATTTATTAATAATAAAGTAAAAAAAAAAATTAAGGGGGGCTTAAGGCTTAAGGCTCTCATACAAACGTGATATTTTGGTGTTTTTAAACTATAAAATGGTTGTAATATACTGTCTAATATTTTATGTTGTATAAATAATGTACGGGACCCTACGTGCGTGAGTCCGACTCGCACTTCCAAGCGTCTGTCTGTTGCCATTACTCATATTGACCAAAAAACGGCAAAAAATGACGTTTGTTGTATGGGAAATTTATAAAATAATTACTTTATTCTGTTTTTAGTACTTTTTATTTATTATTGAGCGGCAACGGAAATACATTATCTGTGAAAATTTCAACTGTCCATATAGCTATAACGGTTCATGAGATACAGTCTGGTGACAGACAGACAGACAGCGGAGGCTTAGTAATAGGGTCCAGTTTTTACGCTTTGGGTACGGAACCCTAAATAGAATGGTTCTAATAATTAAATTAATTAATATATATAATGTTGAAACATGACTGCGCGGAGTTCTAAAAATATTGAAATTAAAACTTTAATTAACACTAAACTTAGGGCACGTGTAGGGTTCCGTACTAGCCCGTTAAAACTAAGCAATTACTTCATCTAAGACACTTTTAAAGATTTAGAAGAAAATTACCCAACACCCAAGTTCAACGACTATTACTGGCTGAACTAACAGCTAAAATCATTTAATTTTTAAAATACCTTCTCAACGATACCCATCACGATGGAGTAGACGACGAGAAAAAAAACATCTCCACTTGATATGTAGGGGAGCTACCCTAAAAAAAACCTGCCAAGTGCGTATCGGACTCGCGCAAGAAGGGTTCCATACCATTATCTACTTAATTTTAGTTTTTTAAAATAGTACGAGTATTCTACCACTTTGTCGGCGTAAGATTACAGCGTTCTAGTACTAACGGTCTCTTAGCAAAACCTCGGACAGACGGAAATTACTATTTTAAAAGTGTAGTTCTATTTTTTACAGGCGGTATATTCTTAAAGGACTTGTCCATTAATGGTTTTTTATTCGTCAATATTTCTAACCAGAATAAACTAAATATTATATGAAAGAGTTCACAAAAACTAGCCTTTCCGCATAATTAATATATTTTTTAAGGCCTCCGATTTCGAGATTATTTTTTCTCTTTGTCTGTACATAAACCGCACCTTCGCCTATATCAATTAACGCATGAAAAAAAAATTGCCAGCAAAATTGACATTCCATTGACAGTAGTACCTATTATATAATCTGTGGTAGTACCTAGTAGTATTTATCCACCAGTGGAAAAGCAATGGTTCATAGCCATACAGCCAGGAAATACAAGTGATCAATGGATTATGTCTGTTACAAAACATATTTTTTCTCAAAAATGGAGGCGTTTAAAATTCTGATTTCTATGGTAACGTATTTCGTATTTTTTTAGCTTAAAGATAAATATCGGTTATTGGTGGTTGGTGATATCTTGGAATAAAAAACCAGCCTCCATACAAAAAGAGTACAAGTCCTTTACTTATTCGTCGTATGTAATTAATTATATTTTATCATACGAATTAACAAAAAATTTAAACGGAAAAATATTTTTCCTAATATCTACATGTATACCGCCCTAGTCTGTAGGCTGTAAGCCTAGCCTTTTTATAAAACCAGTTCAGGATTCTAGTTTTATAAAATAAAAAAAGACAGGAAAATGCTACAACCAAAGAATATCGCATGTGTGAACTAAAATTCCAAAAGGCAAAGGTCCTAAAAGTCAACTCGATCGGTGGTATATTACAAAAAAATTAGACCAGGTTAAAAATAGGTCTAAATATTAGCCGTCAACAGAAAAATAATTGACACATTTGTGACATAACCTAATAGAGAAGCGTTTTTCTAATTGGCTAGCTAATAGCTTAGTCCTGGCTTAAAGCCGGTTCTAAGTTTTTAGAATAACGGGGATTGGGTCTACGCTACGAGTATTTCGTTGATGTCTTTTATATAGGAGGCCCAAAAAAATGTATTCCTTACCCCTTTTTTAACTTTACAAACTATTCTGTAGGTAACTATATATAAATTTGATTTAAATAATAGCTATTGAGCTTATAATACAGTGAGTGTGTGTAATTATTTAAATCACATTTTCTATATAATTTTTAGAGACCAAGTTTACCGCGACTTCGCTTCATGTATGTAAGTAGGTAAAGGGAAATATTCCTTTATTCCTAACATTAGTAATATTACAACTTATTAATAAAAATTAAGATAAATTACTTAATACAACACAAACACCAAAATTATAAAAAGGGTCCTTGTGGTAAGGTTCCCAGGATGCTGGCAGCATTACCGCGCTGGATAGCGATGCTTATACGCTGAGCAAGGTAGCTGCTAGCTCTTAGGTCACCACTGATGTCAACTAGCCTCTTGGAAATCTCTTTGAAAAAAGAGATAGCGTTGGGACCCCACGAACCCAGTGTTTCGACTCCAAACGGTACAAAGTGGTACCGGGAGTCGATCTGCCTGTACTTGTTCTTTTTAAAGTTTTCGGCACTTGTCGCAGCCAAACCAGCATCACGGCTTGTCCCGGGCAGATGAGAGGCTGCAAGTGTGTCGACACAGGTAGCGTCCCACACAAGAGCTTTATTCCTTGCATTAATAGGTTTTTATTTTAGTGTGATTAAATATTACAAATCTTATTGATGTTCGGAATTACAGAAATTCTATTTCAATTCAATCGCGTATCGGCCTTTGGTTAACGTAAAATCTCGCTGGTCCTTCGAGCCGGATTCACGATTATCTCCTATCATCATATTACGATTTGTGTTTTGGTTGACATATTCTACTACATCTTATTTACTTCTTATAAGAATAAATAAGAGTCCTCATAACGGGATCTTGTTAAAGAGTACAGTTATAATGTTTTACAAGATCATTGCACCGTTCGCATTTGAAGATGCTGGTTATTTCTCATCAGCAGATCATAGTTTGACTTTTATGGCTGGATAACATTTGATGACGATGAGGCTAAATGAAATGTCATCAATCGGATGCAAGAGCGACTGCGCCGATACATGATGGTCGCTGTGTGGCGTGTCGTGTGGTGTGGTTGGGTGTAGTGTAGATGGCATTCAGGTCGCGCGCCGCTCTCGCGCGGACGTATCGTTTGTTGTGCGTTGCTCTCACCTCGCTCGAACATTTCTATCGAAACCGTTTTTGTTCCGTTGCTTTTTTATGCAGACCGATCGGCCAGTCTGCGGGCGAGTTCTAGCACCAAAAAAAGCTCGTTCACAGGGAGCGGACTAATTGTGACTTCGTAAATTCCTTTCTAGCCATTCTTTACCGTGCCAGCCAATAAATTGAATTTTGTCGAGGTGACGTAAAGCACGGTGCCGGTGATAACGGAAAGTGATGTGAGTTGTGTTGTGTTGCAATGTGTGTTGGTTAGTGAGGACGTGGTTTGTTTACGATGGGGTATGCGTCGTCGGGTGCGGGGCGGGCGGCGCACGAGGCGCTGTTGGCGCGGCAGGATGCAGAGCTTAGGCTAATGGAGGCGATGAAGCGGAGCTTGCAGGCCAAGATGAAGAGCGACCGGGAGTATGCGCTCGCGCTCTCGGCCGCTGCTGCACAAGGACAGAAAATGGACAAATGCGAGGAGCTAAACGGTTAGATCCGACCACTTGATAAACAAAGCCCGCTTGAACTTATCACGCCGCGCGGCAGCTTCAACCTTTAATTTGCTTTAGCTTAACACTTTGCTTTATTGGAGCTTTTCTGATTGGACTCTCACTAATGTGTTTACTACACACATGTAAACTTTACATGTGTGCGGCTTTGTAAAATTACCCTCAACTTAGTCAGAACGTCAAAACTTTTGAACTTTAATGGTGTACTTAACAACAAACTAACTTATTCTGATATTTTTTAATATACCTTGATGTATATTAAACAATCTTTATTATTTCTTAAATTAAATAAATTTTCAAATAAATGTATTCAACTAGATGCGACACCTATGTACCCAAAAGTTTTGACGAAGCTTAGTAAAGATTTCCATTGTCTCACGTGAATGTGACTTCACTGCTATTAACATGCATGCACAGCTTACTCAAAAAACTTTTTAGTGGAGCTTTAGGAACTTAACTTTGTTCACTATTCGGTTTTATAGGAATGTGTGTTTAAATAAATTTTGGGTGAGATAAGGTTGCGCATGAGTACCTACTTAACCTACTACTAGCTGCATGCAAAAGTTTTTTTTAAATTAATGTAACTAACTACAACTAAGAACCTACTGATAGGAGAGTAGGCACAGGTGATTAGTATGGATAGAAGTAGAATAGTTAGCCGAGTCTAGGTATTTTAAAAAATCAGATTATACCTACAGTTTTCCAGATGATCATCCAGGCCCATTTGCATTCATTAGGTACCTATCTAGTTATTAAGCTTGTTGCAGTTACTAATTAATCAGAGAAGCATAGTACCTACCCTGTGGTAGGTACCTGTTTAAGGCTGTTCCCATAGCAACAGCAAGTTTATCATACACTTCGGCAAGGTTACACTATTGTTACCTGCTTTATCGCTGACGGAGTAAAAAAAACATTAATATTTCGTCCGTAGCTTTAGCTACTTGTATTGTGTCACACTACTTACAATAAAAATGATGCAATCCTATGTTTCCATTTGTAGGCTAGATAACCAAAAATTCACTCTGAAAAAGTACCTTCTCTCACAAAAATAATTTTAAAATGATAGGCTACTGCCATTTCATCACAGAATACCCAAGAGGTATTAAAGTGCAAGTAACATATTTAAACTGTCAACGAATCATTAACAATTTCAAACTTCTGCATTGCAGTATGCCTTATCAGAAAAATGAATCTTAACTTTTTTGGCCTCCTCGATTTGTATAAGATTTGATATCATTTTGTTAACAGGAACTACTCGTGCCATATTTCCTTGGCATTTTGAAGAGACATTCTGATTGAACTAGTTGCGCTGCGTCTTATCTGCAGTAATCTGTACTAACCCTGACCACAGACTAAAAATATTTCAAGTCCCTGACACTATCGAAAAGCTGTGTACTCTACACAGCCTTTCGATCTGAAAATAAGCGGATCTTTTATCTTTCCATCATCAAAATCTACTCCATCATCATCTTTTCCAGGTTCAGTAATAGCGTCAGCCTGGCGCACCATGACTGAAGAGTGGGAGAACACCAGCCGCCTGATCAAGGCTAACGCGGAGGCGCTGGAGTCCCGCGCCCTGGACCGCCTCACCACCCTCATGACGGAGCGGCGGAAGGCCAGGAAGGTTTACCAGGAGGACCACTCGAAAATCTCTACCCAGTTTACTCAGGTATGTCACTTACATTTTGGTGCTTGCAAAAACGATAGATAGATAAGATACTCTTTAATGTACACCACACACAGTGACACAGTACCTAGACCTTAAAATTGTTTATTAGGTCTTAAACCAATACTAAAAACATTTCTAAGTAACACCTAAATTTGCCCATTGTTTTAGTTAAAGAATTACCACTGTATCTATTATTGTTTCGGCGGGCAATTTACCATCTCCATTAATGGCTGGATGGATTTACATCAAACTTGGCACGAGAACCATTACGATTAATTTAGCTTTCAATTAAAGAAAACGTTTCGTGTTTATTACTTTAAGTAATTTAAAGTTTTGATTTTTTCGTTTTTTTCCAAGTCTTAACTATGTGACTTTATTGACCTGCTAACAAATAGGCACTTGTATGTACGTAAAGATTATGTATTTTACGAAACTACACACGAGTAACGAATGAGACTTTTCGCATAGGTAATAGAGCGATTGGGGCCGTAGATGCTCACGGACGGGGAAAATACGATATTAGGCTATGAGTTGCCGATGGCATACAGAATGTATCACTTTCCTTGTCCTATATCTACAAACTTACTTGCAAGTGCCCTTTCCAATATCTATCAGCCCGCATGAGTATAACTCGAACTTGGGTAACAAAGTTCTGCGTGTAGCCTTCTGTATGAATTCATCTCACATAGTCAAAGGGGGATGAATATTCTTGCATTTGTCATGTAAAACAAGTTGTTCCATAAAATTGCACTGGTTCCTTTATCAGTCTGCGTGTATCACCGTATCGGATCACGTCCTGCCGATAGCGCCTGCCTGACTCATTCCAGCTTCTCGTACTCAATTGGTTGATACCACACGTCTGCTAGACTTGCCCTATCATAGGTTCTGTTTGATAGAACTATTGTAAACAACCTCGCGGAAGTTGCGGAAAACCTACGGCTTTCAGACCGTTAACATTGTTAAAGTGAAATGTGTTCACAACGCTTTAATTTATGGTTAGGAAACTGTTACTAGTTGGTATAATATCGCTTATGTAAGGTTGAAAGTATCGTCGTAAAATTAATTTTCAATAAGCTTTGCATAAAGCTCTCGTCGGTTTCAAAATAGACGCTAGCACGCCGTTACGTGGACCGGTTAAGCTTGCGCCTGGTTCCTCGTCTTCCTATCGCTGATCAACTCCTGCGCCTGCGTAATTAGGTCTCAGCAAACGGTGATCAAAGAACTGTGTCGAGGCCGGTTTCTAACAGCTCAGCTTTCCCTACCAGTACTACCGTAAACGCTTTCGATGTAGGGTAATCTTTCCTGTCAGAGTAGAATCGAATGATTTCGTTACAACACCTGACACAGATGAACGACATGCAGTCAACATCAATGATACCAAAACCTCAATAACTGATCGATTTGAAATATTGTGCTCTAAAGTTTCTACCGCTGCGCGTGACGAAACGACCGAGCTTTAAAATGGATTTATTTTTCCAGTTATCCGTCGTAAACCTAAAACCTGTTTATCTGCATTAGGATTCGGGCGGCGGGTTATTGCCGCGGACACGCAGCGCGTCTGTAGGATCGGTCGGGCCAATTGCCAATTTTTTCCCAGTGATGTAAATAAAACGAGCGATATATTGGCGCCGTTTAGCGGCGCGCGTTGTTTCCCATCGTTTATAGAAATCTGGATTTAATAATTTGGCTATATCAAATTATTGTAAAATGGTTTATTTGGTTGTTTGTGATTGAGTTTCCATTGTTCATGAGCAAAAAATCTGATGGTGTGACTAAGTACTTTAGAAAGTTTGTTAGTTTGCAGCGAGGTCGTCTATCTAGGTACTAAACGACAGGAAGGACATTTGTATGCGACGGAATGCACTTCATCTAATGAATGATTAACCAAGCATAGGAGTCCAGACGGCTCGGATTGGAATGTTTGGGTAGACAAAAGACTCCGTTAACATTTTGCCCGAGCTGTACAATTTCTTTGTTTCGAAGTCTACGCGTACTTACTTACCTACTGTGCCCTTATCATCGATTACGCTAGCGTGATTGTTTTATCCGAGAAGGCAAGTTTACCGTAACCTCTGAAAAAGGAAAGCAATCTTGGAGATTGATCAGTAAACAAAGACTGGGTAAAGATTGTACAGGGCACGGAGAGCGAGGTCCTCCGGCCAGTTCGGTCTCGCTCTTACGTAAGACGCGGTTGATGGAGTAGAAAAGGATGTGAGACATAATTCAGTGATTTCTAACCGAGTCGCGTAAAGCGACGCTCTGCATGGGGATTGGCCGCGGCACCTGTCACCGTTCATTGGCCCTGCGCCGACGCGTGCACCACCGATTTCTTTCATCTGCAGCGTTTATTTTATTGCCAGTAGGTACCTATTTTTTTGGGTTTTTGTCCATGACAAAAATGGGTGTAACCTGTACCTTCTTACTCGTCTTCCCATTATTCAATTTGTTATGATGACTCTGTCACATCAATCTCATTCCCTTTTATGACGGGTGACACGACTAACTCGTAGCTACTTGGGATTTTGAAGTGCAAAAATACTTGAATCGATAAGGAAACATAATTTTAAACGATCATGTTTATTGACTAATTTAATGGGCTTACGGTCGGTAATAGTAAGGTCCTGGCTTCGTCAAATAATTTTTTTTAATGACAATGACTCCATTACCGTCTGACCTTCGTTTTTGAGCCGCTTTGCGTTAGAAATGTTGAAATTGTACAAAGTCCGGAAAAACCAATATCGTCTCGTTATTCGAGTCTCCGAGGTTGCGAAACCGGAGGTGGCCTAGTTACTCACAACATGTTCGCACTGTTTATATGTTGTGTGATTTATTATCTTTATTAAATTAGACTGATTTCTTCACTGGACTCAAGGTTTAGAAGTTTTGCACACGTGTGGTTCAGGTTACACAAATAAACTGCAATCTGGGACAAAGAATCGCCATTGCAGAAGCGTTAGTGTCTATTCCAGTTTTTATCTGGATCTAGTTTGAGACGTGCTTTTCAAACGGATGTAATGTTGCCGAGATAGCTGCTGTTTATCTACAGTATTAGTTTCTCTAAACTACTAACCAATGCAGATAATAGCCAACACAACATGTCTCTGTACATGTTGACTAAGCTTACCCTAATCAGTATTAGTAAAATGTGAACTGGTAGGTTCTACACCTAACTTTTTAAAGCTTACGATATCATTCATTGTAAAAAGAGTTGCTAATGGAAAATTTGTAGTAGGTAACTATGTATTATTCAAAATTTTGGCTATTTTCTTAGAGAATGACGTTTGTAATGTTTAAAGATTTAGATGGACTATTGGTCTTAGTAATGAATATATCTTTAGGCATCTAGGAGGTAAACTAGCAATATGCATCTTGTCAATGGTAAGTAAGTACCTGTCTATAATTAGTGAAAACAAATGCATGCAATAATTCCACTGACACAAAATATTTATCTAGTAGAATGTAGTACAGGATATTATAATATCATTGTTTCGTCCTCGTTATGCTAATATTAGAAGTTCAAGAGCTAACCAGAGTGCCACGCCACATTTTATCGTAGTCTTTCGCCAGACATTTACAAACCTATTTAGTCGTGTTTTGAAATTTTTTTGGAACTGTGCCATAGCACGCGTACAAGATTTGAGCATTAAAATGTTCGTTCATATGAAGTTACACTATCCTTTGGAAAAAAATCTCCCACATCTATTTCTTGTTGCTATATTTGAAATTTCTACATGTCCAGAAACTGACATGTAAATCGAATATTGCCGCAGGTTTCACAATTATAAGAAATAAAGAATCCATCTGCTGAACATAATAGGGCATTATTTATATAAAAGGTATTATGACACTTGGCAGAGAACGCAACATGCACTAGAATTATCTTGAGATGAGTTTGCATAGCGTGTTATCATTTTAAAAAGAATACTTGAATAGAATGATCCCTACATTAAGCAAGGAAGTATCTAAACAATCTTTATTAATAAATACATTAATTATACCCAATTTACAGCCATTGGGCAATGTTTATGTAAACAAAAGAGACGCTACATATTTTTTTTTATAAAGACTGGGTAGGTAATTAATATAAAAATATGAGATCGCTGCCAAGAAAACACAATCTTATGATGATGGTATGAATGACAGAATTGTTTCATTGTGTCACGTCTATTTTTATTTCACGCTACATTTTTGTCTAGCCCCATCTGTCCTTGAGTGTTTTGAAATATGTAAGTTCCATTATACTTTTTACCATAGAATTATGGGGTGTGTAAGTGACTCATTGACACGAAAGTAATGTGACGATAGGAACAAGGGCCGTTACAAGGTGAAGGTGGTTACGATTACGAAACACAGTGACTATGGAATTGGGAAAGCCACGAGCTTTTTTGCGTATTTTTTCCGAAGAGGAGTTTTCTACACAAACATAAGCAAACCCTGAAAACCCACTCAGTGCATCTTTCCGTCAAAGAATGAGGCTCACTGCAATGTAGGTCTTGCTTGCTTATTTCTAGAGCTTTGCTTTGTAGATAGACAATGTATTATAGGTCAGTGAACGCATTTATAGGTACTTTTTTTAAGCTGTGCTGTCATTGCTTTAGTGCGCTCCACCATCCCTTACATTCATCCTTACCCAGCCTCCCGGTTCAGAACTATTCGATAACGAATTCGGAATCTATACTTACGAGTGACCGTAACTAATTTTAAGTTCTGTAGTCTCGCTTGGTTTTGATAAACCAAGAACCGATGTTCTGAATAGCAGAGGTCAGAGGTGAGTTTGAAATCATTCACTAACCTATTACCAATCTACCTCATCTTCTTGCCAAGATCAAGCTAATAAGATGTCACGTGTGACCGGTTCGCCGCGCGTGCTGTGTTGCGCAAGAATCGATGCGTATGCGTCCCCCAGTCGCGGGCGGAAAGTGAAATCGCCCGATCAGTGAAAGTGCCCTGACAGTTATCTAATTTTGATAGCAAGTGATTATGACGCTGCGAGAGACCACCTGCCCACCGACCAGTTTAAGAGTGTACCTTTAATAATTGATTCAGCTCATGTTTCCTAGTGGTAGGTACGCAAAATAAGGTAATCTATTAAATTTCGCTCACAAAAATGGATCCACTTGAGACCGGATCCCACCGAATGACACAGTAGATCAAGTTTTGTAAGTGAAATTTAATTTAATTTCGTAAAAACATGCAAAAAAATTGCTTAAGTGATAAAAACAATTATAAGGAAATATATTTATGAAAGGATTTTTACGATGGCATAAAGTAGGTATCACGTTTGAACTTTCGCGTTGCTTTATTAGAACACATAAATACAGGAATTGGTGTCTTTAATTTGTTAAATAAATAATGTGTATGGTTACTTTATTGCGTGAAAATACAATCTATTGAAAGTTGTTTGAAAGTGCTAATTCATAAAGGAAAAAATATGCAGATACCGCCTGATTGTTATTTTATTGATACCCATATTTGATACTTAAGTACCTACTTACAGTCCCACTTAATAAGTTTGTTTTAAATCTGTTATGCGCAATAGCGTTGCGTTGTAGTCATTTTCTGTTAAGGTAATACAATTTGCATATCTACTCTATCGCACGCTTGATCAAATATAAGGTTTGATCATAAGATTGAAGATCCTTTAATGTCAATGTCGTGATACTTGTATTATGTTACTAAATTATTCACATCGTAAATGAATAATGTGTTTTTTTTTTAACTAAACAGAAGGATAAAGTTTTAGTTCCTAGGTGATATATGTAGCTTGTAAGAAAGCTTAATGCAATATGCGCCAGTGGTTACTTACCTACTTTGTATATTATTTACTTATCCGCTGTAAATTTTTGGTCAAAGATTTTTGTTGTAAAAATGATTTTGACATTAACCTAGGTAGATTTATGTCATTGAAGATTTATTTAAGTTAACAGGTAAGTTAAGTGTGTAGTCGAGCTTTAGTAGTTTAACAGCGACACGCATCGTTAACAAGATCAACATAAATAATTCGTCTTAATTCACACTAATTGATTCATATTTGTCATACCTTCGCCGTATTGCTGCCTACACGCGTATATTTTTGGCAACGATCCTAAATAAAGTTTTAAAACAAAAAATAAAACATAGCAAACATAATTCTAATACAATAATGACGAAACATTTCGACAGTTTAAACGACGACGCTAAAAGTGTTATCAGTAGGCAACATAACTTCATGTGCTGTAAGTAGGCGGTAATCATTACATTAATACAAAAGAATTACCAACCACCAATATAATAGCAGTGACAAAAATACTAAGAGTTAAAAAAACACTAAATGGTTTATGAAGTCAAGAAGTGTTTGTACAAGACATATAACCTTACTAGACTAGGCAAAATATTAACCTTCTTGCCTAGCTCTCTTCAAAATATGATAAAAAGGTATCTGTATTGTCTATTTGCAGACAATTTCAAACAAGCGGCAAACGTTTGAGTATTCACTAATTGCATTTAAAATGATTAAAAGTGTATCATTTTATTCATATTTTACCTAACACTTTTCAAGCTTTGAACAAAGCCATTAACGCCAGAGTAAACTCACTAACTCAAGCACCAACAAAAAGTAAGCAACATAATTAAAAGTGAATCGGTGCGATGATCGCGAGCTAATTCGCGTCATTATGCAATTACAAAGGTATTCGAGATCCTAATGGATTAATATAGGCAGTGAGCTCAGTGGCTCACAGCCAAGGGTACACGTCAAATTAAACATACATATATGCTCATATTGGGTGTGATAATCATATATCTTTAATACGGGTTTATACTTGGCAAAATCTTCCGACTATCCATATAGTTCCAAATTAAATGTTGAACAATAATAGAATAGTCATGGTATACAAGTAGCTACAAAAAACTTCATCGAGATTAATGTACCTATACAAAAAATATTATAAAATATAACAACAAACAATAACTATAAATTACTTAAGTAAAAAAAATAAACCACCTTAATGAATAATTCAATGTCATGGATTTCATAAGAAAAATGTTTTCATAAGTGCTTTAAGAATTATATAGGATCTGAAGATAAGATATTAGTTATTTATAGAATTGAAAACTAGCGTTACTGTAATAAATAATTTTAATTCTGAAAAGTCCCTCCATGCTGGGTGCATGTAAACACTGCTTAGGTAAGCAATTTAAGTTACCATATGCACTGCAATTTCATATCAATTTTGAGGTCACAGGTATGCACTTCACTACAGTCACTTTTTTTTAGGGCCTCACATACATTCTAGTAGGTTTCTAAATTTTTTGGTCCAATCGTCGTCCGATCTTCCTCCAAAGTGATATTCGATGACGACTCAATGTTAATAGTTCCGCACTGGCCAATCAATTCCACTTTGCCGAAATTCTCCTTGATGTCAACATTGCAGTTCTGTCCAACCATCTGTATGTCACCTTCGTTTCTTATAATCTTCACGTAGTTATTAAATCCGATAATACGTAGGCGTTTCTTGTTCTCGATCATCTCCAATTTCATATTGTTTCCTGTCAGGATGTATTTCTTCATCTTTAGTTGTGATTAGTTTGAGAACAGCTAACGGAGTGGCAGTCGACATTTTCTTGATCTCTTTTTATTTCATTGGGAAACTGTGGTTCTTCCCCGTCTGAGATAATAAGGCATCACGATGAATTCACACGTATCAAGTCAATATTTTCATTAAGATATCGCCAGTATAATTTAAGTTTAACTTATAATGAAAAGTACATCTTAACATTGATGAATGTAACGCCCTGGGGTGTGTGTGATCCAAATAAGTTTATGCATTAGATTATCTACATAGATTATCCGAATAATAATGTAACAAGTGTTTCAGTAAACCGTCTATGGGAAAATCCACCAATATGCCATTATAAATAATTGTATGTTAACGTTTTGATTAGAAAAAAAGGCTATGTTTTCATAAAACGTTTGACATTTGAATATTTACAGATCAATAAAGTTTATTAGCAATTAATTTTGACATTAGAAGATACTATCTAGCCTGTCTAGTGTTTGATTACGATTAGGTACTAGAATATAATGTGGAGACATAAGGCAGTTACAGTGAGTATCATGCTTGCTGGAGCATTAAGTTGAGCATTCATCAAGCATGTGCACCCTGTGGTTCACAAGTGACGTCAGACTAATTACTTATCACTTCCTGAAGAATGCGCATTGTTATGTTATGATTAAGTAATTTACTGGTATATATTATCATTATTATCCATGACTTTCCAGGAACAGGGCATCAGTAATGCAGGTAAAGGGAAAGTAAACACGTCATTGTAGAGGTACATATACAGGGTTACATTGCAAAGAGGTGCCAAAATTTTTAGCGATTCAGAATTAGCAACCTAATTGATTTATGCATAGATAATAGCAGTGATATTCATTTACATTAAATTGAATTATATTTTTTGCTGTTAAAAATTGTACTATTAGTGATGCTTTCACTCATTCAGAAAAATACGCACGCATGATATTTGCGTTACGACGATCAACTAAAAAAGTGCAATACCTACATTATAGCCATTGTTTGCGGCGCGTGAAAGCTGTGGAATTGAAGTGCAAAAATAAGATTCGTCACTAGTGACTAGTGAGGAGACGTGCTGGCGCTCCAAAACAAACAATACAACTTTTTATAGATTCTACTTGTCGATAGCGAAAAATTATATCAGGATGGTATTGATGATTGTTGCAAGTACGAACCATTTCAGCAGACTTTTCAGTTACCACGGTTAGGACCGCACTTGTTTGTGAATTGCTCCGGCAAGATCTTATTAAACTTTTAGTTTCAGGCTTCCACCTAGTTTTACCAAGAGCTATAGGTATATAGAATAAATTAAGATTACGTTTGTAAGTTTTTTTTTGCTTGTGGCTCTATAGGTGTGTAAATTATCGGTAAATAGGTACTCACCCCTTACTAATAATGAATTTGCCACTGCTATAACACTTGTTTATGGTATGAGAAGGCTTGTTTGGAACTAATGACAGATAAGTGACATTACATAGTGGGGACAACATTTCAAATTAGCCGTCTCATAACAAGTGTTAAAAAATGTAAAAATTTTCATTAGTAAAAGGGTTAGTACCTATTCTGTAATTAACCACATCACTAAATGGAGATATTTTCTCGTCTGTGGATGCCTGTATTTGTGTCCCGGTAACCCTACCTGCTCTTTCATCTCGCGTGAAATTGCCCTCCGCCGGTCTCCTCGCTGTAGACGTTTTTTGCATCGACAGTCTATAATAAGTAAACAAGGTCACGTCTAAAGCCCGCAGATTGTAGACCGGACCGGAACTTACGAAATTTTATGTCTGATCGAATGATTATCAACTCGTAGCTATCATGTCTTGATCGAAATCGTGTAGGCCTAGATTTACCTCGTAGAGCCAGACACGACACTACATTATCGAATGAAAAGGTAAGAAAGTTGTTCTTATATCAGGTAAGTACTTTCCTACTAATAACACATTAATGAATGGGGCACTGACATCGAAAAAATAAATACAACGCACGCTATTAGTGTTGTTGGTGAAGTGATCAAAACGTGTAAAGATGTCAGATTAAGTTTACATTTATTTCAATAAATTGAGAAAATATCGTAAAAATACTTTGATTCCACATTGACTTAATTTACGAATAAGTATGCATTGGAATTCGGGGTAGATAGGGATCTACCCCGATATGTAGGTACATGCAATCATAGAAAACCAGCAAAATATGAAATATATTCCAATGAACAAATAACAAGATACAACAACAATATTATAATCTCGGCAGTCAATAAGTAAATCTGCCAACTTCCCATTCAGGTAATTGATTATGCGTGCTCATTAGGAGCCGCCATAACACTCGGGCGCAGCGCCTGTATATTTTATCTGCTGCAGAACACATCAATTACCAATATTAATTTGATATGCACAGAAATAGAATGCACGCCTGTTTGGATCTCTCAAATCCACAGGATGTCTTCTTAACAAATAAAATGGAATCATTTTTGGTGTTGCAAACTTTGCGTGTAAAAACTGCTATAGAAATCAGTTATAAACTACAGAGAACGTAAAAGCTTTGGAAGTGTTACACACAGACATACATATAGAAGAAATAATCATCATCACCTCCTTTTCTATGAGTTTGCAGTCAGATTCAGTGAGCTTTAAAGAATTTATGTTTAGACCTGCTGATTAGGGGCACGTTCTTGTTTGGAATACATAGATATAAGTATAATGTACACACTGTTTATTGCTTATAACTTTCGGTAATGCTCTGACTGATAAATTAATGTGCGTGTTTTTTTGCAATTTGCATTGGTTTAACAACATAAAAATGCAAATTGAGGGTTAGTCCGGAGAATCCATATTCTAGATTCCCATTCCCAACTTAGGTATTTCAAAGGGGGAAATGGTCCGTGCGATTGGGACGAAACGTCAGGATAAGAAATTTAGATAAACGAGTAAGTACCTCAGTTATGTCGTCCCGTATATTATAATTTTAGTATTAAAACAATCGTATCTTGCAGCTATATCTCTCCTGCCTACTATTGCGTCACTGGCTACGGGTTATAATCGACAGTGACCGGTTTCAAATATTATGTGTAACGAACCCGATGGCCGAGCAAATCAGCCTGATCGACTATCGAGCACTCGAATCGGTCAAGTGTGCGCAGACGCACGTAGCTTTTGATTCCAGCCAATAAAAGTCAAATATTTTATCTTATGCTAAATCTATACGTATCATTCGTCTTCTCAATAAAACTGTTTATTTTTTTGGATAAATATACACATATTACTTATGTATGATTAATTTTAATAGCTCCTCCGATAGTCCCAAAGGATTGATTTCAGACATTAGGTACCTACTTATTAAAACAAAGGCTTGCCTTGTTTTATAACATTGTAAAGTGACATGTCGATTATCTACTTGTCATATCACAATTTACTGCAACGATTGGTTGAGTGATTCTCCGGAAAGCATTTCCACGTCACCTTCGTGGCGATTTTTAGTTTAAGTTTTTTTGAAAAGAAAAAAATACTACACTAAAGAAGGTCTAAAATTATATTGAATTCTGTTGGAATCAAACAAATCGGTTTATTATTCATTCTGATATTTAATTTTGAAATTTTGGTACCCACGAAAGTTATTTATGACTTAACGAAAGTTACGAAACGTATTTTTCACAGCGAAGTTCCATTGTATGACATAAAAATATTGCAAATAAAACCTACATAATTAAAAGAATAGCTGTTTTACAAAAAATAACAGTTTTTTTTCTAGTAAAGAGCATAAAAAGCATTAATAAATAAATCTCTTAACCTTATATATAGCAAACGGTTTCGGTTTAACGACGAAGTAGAATCAAAGGGTTTGTTAGCAGATCACAAAAATAAGGTTTATTTTTGTTAGCTTATGTACTAAATGCACACATGCATATCAACAACATAATCAGAGGCAGGATGTCCACTGATAAACATAGGCCTACCCTAAAGACTTCAAACGTGACCAGTTACAAGCGGCTTGTATCCAGTGCGATCATGCGACCTTTGAAGGTAGTGTCTGACCGAAACACGATTTTCAGCCGAAACCGAAACCGAAGGTTCGGCGTCGGTGTCAGTTTTGGCCGAAATCGAAACCGAAACTCACGGGCAAGCAAGTGCGATCAGAGCTAGCGCAAACATTTTTGGAAAATCGAAGAATCGTGATCGCAAACAGAGCATCCGCTTGTCTTTCAAAGGTCAATGATGAAGTTCTGACATTGATGTACAATGATATTGTCAAAACTGCCTTCATTACAATACAACTTAAGTACTAAAGGCACGATCAAAGCGAGCGCAAATTTTTGTGTCAAAGAACTTGTAGATGCGCTTTCCGTAGCAAAGTATAGTATTAGTTATAGTAAATTTTTAGACGGCATTTGTTTATCACGTTTTCACTTAAAACAATATTTTAAAGTATAACATTGATCATTTACGTGCAAGTGAAATATTCTTACTCCGCACAATAGTCGCAGTTTGCAAAGATTTGCAAAAAAATATTAATAATTTTTGACTTTTCTATGTGATTTAATTCGTTGCGGGATCGAAGTAGAGTAGTTTTTTTGGGACGGCGTGGCAAATATGCACCTTTACTGGATATTTATAAAGGCCAGGCTTAGCTGACTACACAGGGATTGCAGTGGTGGAGTTGCATTGAATAGCATAAGGACGGCTACGTCGCTATAACCATGGACTATCCATGCTATAACTAAAATGAGAATCCGACGACTACAAAAATATAAATATGTAGAACAGTTTAATGATAAAAAGAGAAAAGAGAATTTGGCACAGGACTATCCTGGTTTATTTATAGCTGTCTGGACGCTCTCCATTTGGTATGTTTGTATATCTCACGTAAAAAACAAAAACACCTGTAATGTTTTTGTTACACATGTAATGTTTTTAATGATATGCAACTCTTGCTGATGGAATGTGTCAAAAATGTGGCTATGCCCTTATCCAATGTAGCAAATTTACTTTGTAAGATAGCTATAAATAGAAATATAACACTTTAAAACGGCATCTTTAGATTTAAGCACTTTGTTAATAATAGCTTTAAGTTACGATGGAGCTGACATGCCTGAAAGGCAAAAGCTTTCTTTTAAAAAGATTGTCATTGTATAGTCGCTAGTAGAATAGAAGTACTATTTTATTGCAAAATCACAACAATTGCACAAGTCTAATCTGACGTGTTTTTATAATTTAGTAAATTAAGCTATAAATTCTACTAAAACTGTGCGTTTGTGAATGCCGCAAACATTTGAAAGGTAAAACGATGCACAAGAAGAAACTTCCGTTCCGAAGCTAGAACTTATCAAAACAGACTGTGACTATTGAAGTATATGAAAGTTTCGGCGCGGCCGAAGTTTCGGCCTGTTTTTGGCCGAAACCGAAACTTTGGCCGAAACACCATTTTAAACCGAAACTTCGGTCGATCACTATTTGCAGGGTCGTCTATCAATCTTGCTGGTGGACGCCCTACGCTACGCTCTTGACCAAATGGTATCCAATCAAGAACCTTTCTGCACTGTGCCTTGCCCACTATCACTTGAGCTTAGTGATCTACAGGGCTAAGTCTTACTTCAGTTCTTCTACGTATCTCTTCAATTCGTGGAGAAACACCAAACAGCTCGTTGTGTGCCCTTAAACTTTTTTATAACGCCCATGGTAAGAGACCATGTTTCGGATTGGTTGTAGACGTTCATTTGTAAGCACTGAAGTATTTGGTTCAAAATTATGCCCTCGCGTATTTTTTCGGACTCTGTCTAGTTAAGGTGAACCTGCCCAAAAAATCACTTTGCCCAGATATACGTACTCCTATCGTCTAAAACTTTAGATCACAGTTTCCGTTTCCAATAGATACAAGAGTGGGTGCCACTTGGATACGGGAATTCAACTAAAATTCGTCTGGCCCAAGGTAATTTTAAGGCTCACTTGTTTGAAGACATGCATTGTGCCAAATGTCAAGACCCTCCATCTTCTTTGCCCCAACTGAGTGTATGATGCTATTGATCAAAAGTGTGTGATATAATGTTTATGCCAAATCCTTTTTATTCAACATGTGCATACATTTAATCAAGGGCAGTGTTTTATCAAGTTATTCGTATATGAATTCTATGGAGAACTTTCCTTATTGACATCGATAAATTGATAAGTCAACCATTTATTTAGTTGGTATAACATCAGAGTTCAATCAATTAGGTATATCAACCATATTTGACTAAAATAGATGAATACAAGAAAAAGTCACGCTTATACCTACTTAAACAATCGTTTGTAAATAATTTTGGGAGAAAACGTTAACATGGTTATTTAAAAACATTTACAGACTGAAAAAGAAGTAAATTAAGATTGCATAAATAGACCTTTGTAACCTTACGTGGAGTGAAAGATAACCTTCGTGGTCAAATGTCCACGAAAACCATGCCACGAAAGTTACGAAAATTTTACATTTTCAAAAATTTACAAGTGGCTTTTTGACAAATACAAAAACTAAAAAGCGGACGACGAAATTGAAAAGGGGTTTAGTACTAAATATTCAACATTTGCATCTAAATCATTCTATCTTCTTTAAAATTTAACCATGAAGGGTTTCTTCAAAAGGTTGCCAGAAAAAAGTTGATTAATTTGTGAGCCTGTATTTTCTATATCATAGCGATAAGAAAGGCATTTGTCCTCCAATGATGCTGTAATGAAACTAAAGTTTCCGTAGGGCCATTAAGCGTGTCTAAAAGTTGAGGCTGTTTGAAGCTATGATCCTTTTTATGCCGCGTTCACGAATCTACCTCAATCGTGTGACCGAGACAAAATATTTTCTAACTCTTTCTGTTTAAACGATATCAATACTGTTTTTTGAATGATCAATCTTGGCCTTTTTACATATTTTTTGATATAAAGAATGTGTACATAACACAACAAGCAATAAAGATATTAGTGGTTGAACTAAGCGCGAGGTCGTTGGGACGCGCGGAGAACACCGGTTTTGCTCCCGATTTTGGCGGTAAAATATTATTTAAAAAATATCTGTAAGCTCTATTTTATGTTTTAAACGCTGTCTGTGCAGATGAATAAACAGAGAATCATTTAAAGTTGATTCCGAAGCTGTATATTAATTAGGTCAGGAATTATGAACGTGTGACCGCCAAAAAACGGCCCTCGGAGAATCACTCGGTTAGTATCTTGGTGGCAATTAAATCTGTGCCAAGACAAATCCTAATAAACCTTAATTTAGGTCCTTTAACGATTTAAAATAGGAAGACTTTATTAATTCGACTGTAATGTTTTTTGTTACGCGATTCCTCTACCCAGTGTGGATTGATGTTCAATTTTTTTAATTGAGCAGGCGGTGTTTTAATTGGAAGTTACTTTTAGGAATTAAGGTTATTCAATTTAAAATCTTGGTATAATATAGAGCAGCCGTGAGTTTAGTTTGGTTGGCGTTTGGCCGACTGTCGACTCCGGCGCATGTTTCTCAGAATCGTACGTCTGCCTCAAATACATACATAGTTCGTTGCACTGTCCTCTCGTCCGCGACCTCACACTCGCATTATAAACGCACGTATGTATAATTTAAATGGTGGTCTCTGACAAGTAGGAACACTAAAAAAAATGGGAGACTAGTCACTAAAAAATACCAGCCTCTTAACACACTATAAATAACAGAAGGCTTAGTATTATGTACAGCTACCAGACTTCTAAATATTAGACTAGCTAGGTACTACTTAGGTTACTTTGATGGTCAAATTAAATAAAAATATTATATTATTACGCATAAACGGCGAATAAAACCATCCATACTATACTTTATTATTTAAAATGGAAAGTGTGTATGTCTGTCTTTCTGTTACTTACCTCTTGACGCTTATACCGCTGAACCGATTTAGATGAAATTTGATATAGAGATTTCAGATAGTTGAGACACTAGAAAGGACATAGGCAACCTACTTTTTCTCGCGATACAAAAACATTAAGACGTAAAATGGACATGGAAAACCCGACTACTTGCGCGGGTGAAGTCGCGGGGAACCGCTAGTTATAAATAAGGTACCTACATACTTTCGTGGTTATGATATTATCAGCATCATCACTCGGTAAACATTTGATTCGATTGCAGTGTTGTAATGTATTGTTCACATCTACAACCTAATGACAAGTCGGGTTTTGTTTCACAGATGCAATCGAGTGATAAACAAATTGAGTAATTAGACCGCTGACTCGTGTCAATTGAATCAACAACTTTTGGCTTAGCTTAGCTTGCGTAATTAGCTTTTTAGCGTTCCGTAGCCAAATAATGGAAACGCTAGTCTAGTACCTATTTATTCTGTGACCCAGTGCAGCTAGCAGTACTGCCATTAAAAAAAACAAGAACCGACTTCAAAACTGACTACAGTGCTAATTAAAACAAAAAAAAATATTAACAAAAAACTAAAAAGTACAAAATAGTATTTAAATTACCTAACTGTTCTACGAAATTATACAAGAAACCTATTTCCAATTTATTATGTTATTTTTTGGAGTCGGTGCCAACCAAGCTAGATATTCTATCTACTCTAAGCAGCCAAGAGATGGTTTTGGATGGTCTGGCACCGACTCCAAAAAATAACAGATAATAAATTGGAAATAGGTTTCTTGTATAATTTCTGTTCATGTCCTTTCTCGGTACTCAAACTATCAAATCCATCGTTTCATCGGTAAGAGTTAATTGATTTCTTTCTTTAAGTAATTATATATTTTTATTGTTGGGGACGGGAGGGAGGGATTAGGAGGGGGGGGGGGAAGAGGAGGGAGCTTTTGTTAGCATCCTATACAGTACCTGACAAAACATCTGGTGTTTTAATTACTAAACTCCTAATTTTTAAGGAGTTCCACCATCAGCTCAGCTCTACATAATGATTATCGGACGTAACAACATATCAACATTAAGATACTAGTACGAAAACACTATACGTGCCTTCAAAATTTGAGGGTTTCCCTCGATTACACCGAGATCCCATCATCAGATCTCGACTTGGCCAAAATGGGAACAACTAGAAGGTAGCCTCTAGGTAAACATATTTTTTTCAAATCGGTCCACAACTGACTGAGATATGCGGTAACATAGCCACAAAAAAATAAAAAAAACATACAGTCGAATTGATAAGCTCCTCCTTTTTTGAAGTCGGTTAAAAAATGACGTTATGCATCATTTTTACCAGTTTTAAAATCTATAGTAACAATAATTATCACCCTACCTACTCGGCAATGTTCAACTAGGAACACGTCATATAAACCTAACTCAAAGTTTCACTGCATCCCATGGGACGTTAATTTTGTGTGAAATTTCAAAATTTATAGTTATTAAATTGCACATAATCTAGTTCTGTAACGAACCCAAAATAACAATGTGTGACGATACAAAGTACCTATCCTTTAACGCATACTGCATTATGCCCCCCGCCGCCCCGGTTTCGCTTTGATAACAAAGCTTGTATAAAATAAATATTTGCACAAGTGGGGTTCAGGCTCTAGACTCTGGCGCCTCCGTCTGCCTATGTAGGTTATGGAAAAATAATACAGGTTATTTTCTACAGGCTACGGCATAAACAGGTTTTCTTTTTTTATTAATTTCAATACGAATTTAGGACCAATTTGAATGAATATGATTCTCAAAATATAATAAGCGACAGGGATGGCTATAGTCTACAGCCTATTTTACTTACTTTAGCTTAGCTCTGATTATAGGAACTCAGTCAAGAAATACTGAAATTGCTTCGCTGACGATAAGAGCAAATTATGTTTTCTTTATCTAGAAATAATGGAGAGGTAAGTTTCCGCATAGAAATCACATAAAAGGAAATCATTAGCATCTGTTTGTCAATATGCATTATATTTTAGTAACCGTTAGATATGTTAATTTAAATCTTACAGTTATTGCGTAGGATAATGATAACTTCATTTTAGTTTTAATTGCTGCGAATTAATACAACATCATAGGCTAGGTAATTTCAGAGAACAATCCAATGCCAAAGCAATAATTATAAAAATGTAATCAAAACTGACGTAAAATGCAAAAGTATTGCAATTTAATTTGTTTGTAACTCTTGACTTGAATGATATAATGGTTATTGTTAAAAGTAGGTTGTCTAAGTGCCGTGGGAATTAGAATTACACTTTGGACGAGATAGAACTTTTGATAACGTTAATATCTGAACTTTTTATTACACTAATATCGTATGATATTTCCTGATTACCTACTAAAAACAGGAATAGTACATTATTCACCAAGGGGGTGAAGTGATGTCTTACGACACGGGCGTCATCTTGAATCTCGAGCGTAACGAAGGATTCGAGAGTTAGTGGAGCGAAAGATTTAAGCTCGCCCAAGACGAAGATATCTTTAGCCTCGAGGATAATACTCTGCTTTTCACACTTCCTACGAGGCAATAAAAAATGTACTACAAACATCTTATTTTATCTATAAGTATATATCCTTTGACTTTTTTGGCAGTAAGTTATTATTATTAACAATACCAGCAGCTTTACATCTAATGGCTCCGGTGTTAAAACTTCGTCACTCGACAGTTTTACGAAACACGACATGTTTGTAATTTCTTAAAATACATAGTTTTTTTTTCTTTATTTATTTCTTTTTTTAGAAGCGCGCGCTTTTTTTTCATTCCATTCGTGCTAAAATTCTTGGCTGCCAGGTTTAAATTTCAAATATATTCTCTTTGGTGCGGGACGGGCTAGTGTGATCATGCCTACGAACTCTTATTCGAAATTCAAATCACTTTGCCTCCCTAGGGGCGTAATGAAATTTCATACAACATTACGTCTAGGGATGCAATGACTCACTTTGAGTCAGGTTTACTTGATGTGTAATTGAACATTGTCGAGTAGGTAGTGTGAAAAAGCTTTTATTCGTAGGTAATTCTTACTGATTACATGTGGACTTGGTACCTACTCATTATTTTATTATTAGTCCCAAATTTTATGAGATTCCATTAAAAGTCTAATAAAAAAAGAAATTGTACAGTGTCCTTTTTTGTTGACAATGATTTTGAGTTGAGTTGAGCTTGATAATACAACCTAGTAATCTTATTCAGAAGGAAATTCAAATTTCCATCTTCTACCCTATGTATTTATATTCTGCACTGCAGGCATATAGTTTACAGAATATTTAGCATTTTATCGATTTCTCCACAACTTGTCGACGATGTTCCTAATTAAATATTGCAGTGCAATAACACTGGGATAGCTTTAATTTAGATGTCAAACGAAAGGTCAATTGCCAATTTCCTTCGAGATTGTCTCCGCCTAATTGCAGACGTGAAGCGGTTGAGCAGTCGTGTTTACGAGATCACTTAAACTATGATTAAAGATGATTGAGGCGTCATGTTTTACACCAGCAGCAAACTCTTGTCTCTTGCAGGTAGTTATTTAATCGCTATCATATTTTAGACATTTAATAGTAAGCCGAGACGCAAGGAACTGGTTCCGAAAGCGATTCTAATGTTTAATAACTGCAGGTGTTCGGAATTTATCGACGTTGTATATTTTTCTATTACACCGGCTGCCTTTTCTCAGAATATTAACAAGCTGCTTGTGGACTCTGACTCTGACTGTGACAAGAATATTTTGCGATGTTCTGTAAAGTGTGTAATCAATTCTTAAAACAATGGAACACTTTCTACGACGTGACTTGAATGCAAAAAATCTGAAAGCAATGAAAATACACATTATTGAGGTAGGATAAGTCAATGAACCCTTACGCCATCCTTAATATAAGTAGTAAACCATCGTGGAACTACTTACAATAGAAAACAATTCAATTCAATTTTCCTGTCGTAATGGAGTAATGTAGGTATAATAGGTAGGAGTGCAAAGTAACTAAAAGTTTTCATTGTTTTATTTTTGAATTCCTTATAAATGAAAAGATTTTTAAAGAACTAGTCAGTAAGTGGTAAATGTGAAAAAAACTGAGCAGGTATACTCGCAAAGATAAAGTCATTTAAACATTTCAATGTCAATAGATCGTGCCTTTTACCGGCAGTGGTTGAACATGTATTATCAAGTCGTTATGTTGAATTAGTCGGTTTAGAATCGAATTGAATTGTGGTTTCGTTATTGACTCATTCATTCTATGAATTGTATCTACTTAGATTATTTCATTCTCATGATGACCAAAACCATCGCCTAATTTTTGGTATATTTCTGAACTAGATACGAGTACTTCTGCTTGGGTGTTTTTTTTTCTTCTTATTTATATAGGTTAAACACCGATATTTCTATCATGGCGTGAATCGTTTACATCAACATCAACAAGTTCAGCTGTTTAAGAACTTCATTTGGTTTTAAAATATTGTTTCTGCTAGATTTTACAGTTTAAAGTATGATTAATATAAATTACATCTTTAGAGCATTTTACACGATTGGGGCGTCACAATAATCTCTCACCGTAACAATAATGGGAGACGTCACTGTTCAGGTATCTAACGAAGTTCGCATAAAAAACACGACAAGTTCATATCGGGCAGTGAGTGGGATTCCGTATAAATTGAGCTCTTGGAAAATATTCTAAACGTACTTTATGAGTCACTATGTCTGTTGCTTCTTTAAGTTTCCTCATTGTAGGAACAAGGATTTAAAGTTCTAAACTTTTATTTGGACCTATAAATTTATAATACACCAATAACCGGCGTAATTCTTTATTGGTGTATATTTACCTGCTTATTTCACTTTTACTTTTTTTCCTTATTAAGTTATTAGGTACTATCAAACAATATTGTATTTGCTGAATGTATAATACCGTCTGTTACTACAACTTTTACTGTTTGTGATATGTACGAGTATTTGTAATATAATATTACAAATAATAGGCATTCTAACATTAAATCTAAAATTTGCTAAAGTTCGTAAACGTAATTAGTATAAATACTATAATAATACGACAATATTAGGACTCATTTTTCTATGCTGGTTTGATAAAATAACTATCGATATAGCTTCTATCGAAAACACTATGATATTCGTTTACGGAACCCTAATAAGTAAAACTGACAGCGAGCGTCCAACGTAATATATTAATGAAAAGATGGGGTACAAAAAACTTGGGATTTAAATTTTAAATGGCGGCGCGCTCAAGCAACTGTTACCAGAGTTTATTTTGTTTGAGTTTTCGTTAAAGAAAACAAAAGTGGGGACGTTCTTTTCTCCTATTTGCCTCTGACCTCGGTCTTATTGACAATGGCTGCCAGGATGAAATATGGCTTGGCTAACGAAAAAGAGATTAGGTGGACGGTCCCGTGCCCTATTGTAGAGCCGCGGGCCCGTTTGATTCTGCTTGCTATTTGAAACGCTTTTTTTACTATCTCGTGGCTCGAATCGATGTTTTCTTAGGATATCAGCCCGTAAGTCAAATAGGACAAATGATGATGATACATCGTTATGTTATTGGGTGAATTTATTCGGCGTGACACAGAAAAGACCAACAGCTCGAAAATACTGTTTTTATTATGCTAGATTTCCCACTATGAATATGATCCCAATAAAATTTTACATCGCAACTGGTATTTATAGCACGATGCCTCCAAGGATCGAAGACAATAAAGCATCAGAGCTAATTTAACATTAGCCAAAGGCGCGAATCGCAGCGCAAACACGAGGTGATACAATTGGTGCTGGCTGGACGCACGGAGGGGAGAGGACCGAGGTAATGAAGCGGCGTGTGGCAGAGGGCAGACACAATAGCAGCCGCCGACGCCGGCGAGCTTCCCAGAACCGGTTGCAGCGAGGGCAGAGCTCTGCCGAATTTCGCGTCGACCACCCATCGCCGCTAAGCCCGGCCGATACTTATCGCGCCTGTATTTATGACTAGAAACGCCATTACCGATACCGTCCTCGGGCGAGCGAATCGCATTGCGGACGCGCGGACCACGGACGCGGACCTTCGGACCACCCGTTGTACTGAGTTGTCCAGCAATATGAATTATGTTGTGGTCCAGAACTCGAGACCCAGAACATAAAGATACACAACGTTGCCGTCGGTCGTTATGTCGATGCAATTTATTCAAAAGTGTGTTTACTGGGCCTAAAAAAGATTTAAAACTACTATAAACAAAAAGCATTGGATTAGGAGTGAGAGAGAAGGAGGCTGCTACTCATTGGAAGGCGATCCACGCTCTTAAAGGCAGTGATGAGGGTAATTATTTTTTATCGATTTTGGAAAACCAACGATAAAAAATCAAATCGTCACAAGTAAAAAAACTAAGAAGGTGCCTAAAATTGTTGTTAAAGAGCATCACTAGACAATGACATCGTATCTAATAATACATCACATCAAGAATACACGTTCTCGGTTGAAATTGATAAATTGAGCTATGATGTATTTTAGTCTGTGACGCTTAGGAACGATAAATTAAAACAAGTGAGTGTCATTAGGCCGATCGTAAACAGCAGAGTGGAGTCGTCTGCTCACTGATGCCTTGTCGTGGCCACATTATAATAAGGTGACGCATCTACCGAAATATATTGGCAGTTATCGGCTACTTGTTATTAACTTTTAATAATTTTACAATGTTAGATACTCGTTAATAAGATACTATCACATGCAAGTTTAATAATCACAATGTCGTCTATTTACACGAGATAGCTGACTTCTTTAACATCGTCTCAAACAAAAATATATAATCCAATGCTTCCCTGGTATCCCTGCGAATCTTCCGTAGGATTTTTAACTGTCAATTAACATAACATTTTAACATTAGGTATATTTAACGTTTGGGTATTACAATAAAGAGTCGATTATATTAGTTATAGTTACCATTTCAAAGGTTTTAGCATTTCATGCAGTATGGATATTATTGAATGTGTCGGTATTGCATCTGAATGATCCTATCTCTACCGAGCACAATTTATTGAGTAAACCTGTGTTCCAGGGTGTGCACTGCGCCTGCGCTCGCGCAGCCATGGCGCGCGTGTGTGTATGCGTCGGAGACTCGTTTGTTGCGCGAGTTAGAAGCTCGTCGCCGCCGGCGCCGCTCTCCGACGTGTTTCGATCGCTTTAACAGTTGTTATTTTACTTATATTTTATTGTTGATTGGTAGTGATACCTACTCACGATTTTAAATTCAATATCGATAGCTTTGTCACTTTGGTTAACGAAGTACGAGTATTATATGTAGGTAGGTTCTCTGTGAGTGTAAACTCTAACACGGTTATGAACTATACAATCGTTTATAAGATTTTTTTCTTAATTATTTGCTCTCGGGGCAGTGCAAGAGAAAGTGCAACTTTCTGAATACTGATCGATTAAAAGTAAAAGTCTGACGTTGCATATATATTTATCGAAAGAATGACTGCATAAAATAAACAAGTAATAAATTCCGAACGTTTGGATCACATTATTTAGATACGCGTGATACTACTATAATAAATGGTTGTTAAGAATTCAGTGGTTAATATGTGTTTTATGTAAAATAGGCAATAAAACACTGAATTTTGCAGCTGTTCCTAAAGTTCCATGTTCAGCTTATGATAACGGTCTCATTAAATGCATTTCTCAAGGAGCTAGCTGTATTGAGGCCAATAAACATTTCTGATAGCGATAAGACAAAGATCTGTTTTCGATTTACTGCCAGGAATTGGAGAAAACAATAGATGCAGTCAGACGGGTACAACAAATGTAAAAGCAAGTAAGGTAAATAACCCGACCTAGTTCGAGCGATATCGTCCACAATGATGCTATTATTTTACAGTTTTTCTCGTACTGGCGCAACTTCATCAACACTGATATAATATACCCACTATAACATGAGCTATTATGACGTATAACGCTGCGTTCCTTTGTTCGATTAACGTAATGATTGAGGGGGGAGTGAAAGACCAGGATAGAGTGGTGGGTGTGATATCAACAAACGTAGAGTTTGCTTAGCTGTGCAAATAGAGTTGGTTTGGTAGCAAACGCTGCCACACGCGCGCATTACCAAGAACTTTCTCGTTTACATACTGCTGTACTTCAATTATGCTTATCTTTGTTACCTGAGAATGATAACCATAATCGTTTTATAACAATTATTGTGCCGCTCGTTTCCGATGAAGTGCTCAAATACTTACAACTGCCTTTAGAAATAGATATTATTAAGTCAGCATGTCTTTAATGTAGATAAAAATAGCAGATTCTCATAAGATACCTAGTATAACAAAAAGTATATTGTTAACATTATTATTTGCAATTGCTGGCGGTAGTTCTGCCCACTTTTAAAGGCACATTACAGTTTGCTGCCTTGCTATTTAACATTTTGGGACTATAAATCTCGAGCTGCAAAGTGGGAGTACCCATCTATCACGATTAATGATCGCCAAAGCAACTATGAAATGAGTTTGGTCTTTTGTGTTATCATTTTGTAGTCTAATTTGGAGCCTCCCAAGTTAACGGTTGTCAAAAGGGCCAGCAAGTGCGTTAACATTATGAGACGTGATGGCATCTGGAAAACGTTGACTACTACGCAGTAGTGTTTGTTTATTGTTTTGGAAACTTACGATCTTTATTAGCAAATAAAAGGCTATTTTATGCTCTTGTTATCTTGTTACTAGTATGGTTGCCTTCATTTAATAAATTCCCAGGAATAATAAGAGCTTTTAGATCTGTTTGCATAAATTGACTTGTATTGTTTATTTTTCATTTTGTGACCCCTTTCAAAGTGGCTATCAAGACGCTGGTGTAAATGAATACTCGTAGCGTAACGATATTTGTTAATAAACAATTCTTTGAAATCTTTGTGGATGAGTAAGTGAAGTAAATTGTGGTCTGCGTCCTCAATGGAGGTCGGACCTTTTGGTTACGAACGCAAAGTTGTTTTTTAGTTGAAAGGTCTAGCGGTCGGGTTTCCTTGGGGTCCATTGAGGGTATGTTGTCTGCCCGCGGCCCTTTCTCACGAACTGCTGTGCCAATTAGATGCAACACGCCCATAACTGATATAATGCACATTATGCGCGGCTATCGCAAAAGTCATTGTGAGCTAAACACACGGCTCGACTCCCAATAACCGGTGAAGTAAATGACTAATCATTTGCGGATTTTGATAAAGCTTCTTCTTCTTATTAGTCGGTGATTGGGTTTACTGTACATGACTGTACTATATATTTTTTCCTACTTCTAAAACTTTAGTCCTCTTCATTGTTTTGTTTTCCTAAAAACAATTGTGACGCTATAAAGACGTCGTACTCCCAAGATTTAATACAGTTTCCTGCGGCCTAAATATTTTTGAGTCATTTTCGATTCACTGTAATTGTAATATTCCATACTAGCTTAGTTGTTTCACGGCTGCACGGTTTTGCTTCAGATGACAAATTAACCTTTCCCTTTAACATACTTTACACACTTTGTACAGAATCAAGTTCTGCAATATTGAAGCAGTCACAATACTAATATAATTTTGATTGATGTCTATTGTGGCGTGCTCCACTTTAAGACAAACATTGTAACAATGTCCAATTGTACCAGTTTGTTTTGTAATGTAGGCGACAGTTTAAACCAAGATGGCAACAAAACAGGTGTCTCGCTATCATGTGATTGTTAATTGGGTGTATTTGCTCGGCGCTGTTGATTGTTTAGTTAGTTTGACGTCAATGGAAGACACCCAACAAGCTAAAGACCCTAGTTACATGCATAAATGGCAGTGTTGTTATTCCACAAGTATTTAATAGCATAACATACGAACGATCGAGCATATGTCATCATTACGTAAACGTGCACATCCACGATGTGAATTTTTTTTTGGATTTCGTGTCATCTGAAATAGAGAGGGGTTGCCCTTTTTCGCAATGTGATCCATTGGGGCGAGGAGGATAATTTCTGGTCATGGATTTCCTTGGCGGTAGTTATATGCTAAGGGAACCCTATAAGTCATTGATTGATGACCTCGATAGATTGGACAATACCTGATAGGAGAATAAGTAATTGATAGAAAGTCATTTGCTTCTTAGACATGATAGTGGGATTACATTTTATTAGGACCTAACTCAGCCTACAATAGTATACCACCAATTTATTTCATATACGTACTTATGACTAGTAAATTCCAATAATGTAAACTGTAACCCTGTACCAAAAAAAAAATTAAGTGGTTTCATGGGCGAAAGACTACATGTAAAAGACCATACTAAAATACTGAGTAGAAAATAACCCTACCAGTGTGCATCCAGCACTAGATCAGGTTGCGACAGCCACGTGCGTGGCAGCCTGCCGGCTGGAGAAAGCTGCACTGACCACACCTTGCCCTGCTCACTGCTGGCTTTCCTATTCAGAGATTTATGGCCAAACTACTTGGGTACCCAGCAAGAGGCTGCGAAAGAGAGGTGCTTAAAATTATTGTGCAATACGCAATAATATAAAGACAAAAGACGATCGAGCTGTTGCAATGTTTACATTCTTGCTTATTATTGTTTGACTGCGTAGTTACTAAGCGTGTTTTGATCTAATTCACAATTTACTTAGGTCTTGTTAGGCGCGGTTAGATAATGTAGCGCGTCATAATATTGTAGTCTACCGATACACAGGTAAACCAAAACATATGAGTGATTCATCAAATTCTTGCAAATAATTTCTGATATAAAACATCAAGTAAATGTACGAAGTAAGTTGAATAGTATGTTATGAGTAAAAAAACAACACCTAAGGCATTTCGCCGCGGGTCTGGTGCGACGTGTGTGGAATGCAAAGCGCCCTCCGCGGCTCCGGGGCGGATCCCGTCATTTACTATGTGCATCGAAACACGTTGACACGCATTTTTACTAAACCCCGTGTCTACGAACGATGCGATAAGTATACGTCATGTTGTCAGGTACGGAACTCTATATGTGCGCAATCAAAACGATAATCCCTGTCAGTTATTAGTATTGGGATTCTAAGTGCGAAGGCTGTGTATATTGTAACAAAAACAATTGCAAAAAACATGATTTTACTCTTTAGGACTATAGTTACTACGAAAATGTCGTAGTATATTTGCTACAACGCTACGAGACATGCATGCATTAAACATAGTACTTAATGTTCTTAATAAAATAATAGGTTCCGTAGCCATACTGCCATACCCGACGCGTAGCTTATAATTACAAAAATAATACATACTTTCACACTGTTTGCCACAAATATCCTAAAGGCAAAACCTTCCTAGGCATTCTACCTAAAAAAGACATCAACGCATTCGCAAATGACGAACCGAGTAGATTCCCTACCTTACGCCAGCTACCTCAAAAAGGACTTCGTAAAAACGCCGTCCGTTGACTGCAATGCTGCATTCAAAATTACCGTACAGTCTACAGCGGTCGATGAGTCATAGCCGATGCAATTAAAATGTTACTGGGACTGTTCCCCGTGTGATCGACATTCTTGCTTATGCAGTCAGCCACTTTCATGTTACTTACGATGTCAGGCGAGTCATATCGAAAATGCTCACACGCCGCCACTGGTGGCTAATATACTGTATGATTTATTATCGTGATTCTTAAATTAATTGTGTTTTATTAAAATTGGGTTTTCGTTAATAAAATAAATAAAACAGTTAACTAATAGTGATAGTAATTTTGTCTGTTGGGTATCACAAGTATGATACGCACGATTATAGGTAGGTACTTAAAATATAAGGATAAAAAACGTACTATATTGTCATTTGGGTTTTCCTTCCTTACAGAGTAAGTAGCATAACTAAACTTTCTTACGGACTGATTCTATGACTGTTAAATAAATAAATAGCCCTTTATTATTTATTTTATTTTATTCAATATTGGAGTTTTTAAGAAGAAATTGAATGGGCACAGGTATATGCTGTTCAAAATTGAAGATTGGTTGCGCCAGTCTCAGTGGACACATAGACGTGTCAATAATGATGAAGATATGACGTGTTATTTGCGAAAAATAAACATCTTAAGGTAAAGCCGGCTTTTTAATTTACAAAGTAAATAATATAATTAGAGACTCCTACTTTCGATTCACATCTTTAATTTATTTTTAGTTTTATTGATTTCATTCAGACAGCAGTTTACGGATCGGGTGGATAAAAAGGACCGACCAATATTGAGAGATCTACATAGATAATTAATGACTAGGTATTACTTACTTACTTACTTCGCTGGCTCAGCGACCCGAAGTGGATCTTGGCCTCCAACAGAAAGAACTGGGAAGAATAACTAGGTATTATAGGTCCTTAATGTCAGGAGGTTCCAAAATAACCCTTATCACAACTGCATAAGATGCCACTGTTTACCTTAACGTGTTGTCATCTGTACTCGTTAATTACGAACAAATAGAAACCCCTCCTCTCAAAGAGAAGAGATGAGAAAATCTAATAGAAGAGGCTCAGTTAAACAGTTGCTGGTGTTAGAACTTCCATCAAAACACAGTATTTTAGAGCTAGACTATGGCATTACTAACAATCTGCGTGTTTTCTCTTAAACACATGCGAGTAAATCGGGCGTGGAATAGCCTAGTTTTATTGAGGGCAGCACACAACCGTAAAACACGCTGTATTTAAAGCTCGTTGTAAAATACATCTAATTTCCACGAGCTTATTATAACGCACAAAGCGAATGACTGAAGTCTTCAGGAATGAGACTGAAGTTTTATTTAGAATTATCTACCTAGCTTGTATAATCAAGTGCGAAATAGGAACAACAAAACTAGGAGTTGGATTCTCCATGGGTTATCCAAGTAATTTCTACTGTATATAAATGAGAACAGCAACCTTATTTTAGACACCAAACAAAGAGAACAAGCGATTGAGGAAAAGCCAAATTCTGCAAGTTTTTTTTTAATTATCCATAAATTTATTCAGAAGGAGCGTTTACGAGTACTACACGGTAACAGCCACTGTTTTTCCAAAGTTCAAAAAGGAAGTCTTAAACCAATTTTAAGTAATATTTACATAACTGCAGTACAATCATTACTATCCCTATACAAAATGCAAATAGAACACAATGTTTACACTATAAATGACCATGTCCGTGACACGAGAGACGCGGTGCGTGTATCCGAAAGCCGATTGCATGTCTGTGCAGCTCTTTGATGACCTTTCTAGAGTTCCGCACTGCTAACCGACAAACGGACACATGAATTAAACAATGTAGGTTCCTAACTAAGTCATCACAGTCATTAGAATTAGTAGCAGGTGTATATGTAATTGCAAGTGCAAATTATGTATAATAGATGAATTATGTAGGCATTTTTTAAAAATCTATGATTTTTGCATTGTAACGTGCGGCCGGAAGAAACGTATACCTAATGCGTAGACTTCTTAAAACTGGGGCGGTGAAAATTGATAATCGATTGCGAAATCAGCAGATACTATTTATTTTACAATTATACGGAACATTAACCTTTTAAAATTGCGTTCAGTTTATCATCTGACCACACGTCACGGGCAGTGCGCTCCGCAGCTGGCTGTGACGCGCAATTTGTCCATTGGAAAATAATGCTTTTCCGCTTGATTTTCCGAAGCAATTGCTCTTCCCTATTCAGAAAATAACGCAAGTTTTTTATTTCATTTTTTTTTGTTTTAATCCAGTAAAGTTCTACCGTGGGCTGTGGGTAGCCTATATCCAAAATTTGTTAAAACTCAGTTTCATTCATGTCTTACAGGAAGTGTGTGTTTGTTTTGGATTTGTAGCGATAAGCTTAATTGTTTCACACCTCGATAGTACAATTTTTATCAAACAAGAATGGCTAGTTTGTACACTCAGTAACTGGTTAAACATAACAAGTGTTATATTTACATATCGCTCATAAAAAGGCTTGAAAGAGAACCCGTGCATTTTTCCAAAGAAAACGCTTTCTCTGCAAGTAGCGGCGGGATTCAAAGTGTTGTTAATGCGGCTGTATGTCGGCCACACAGGTTAACGACATCGTTATGCATTTTACAGGCTGCCATTTGGGACACAATTACAGTAACACCGAAATCACTTTAAACACTTTTTGAAATAACGAGTTTTAGAAGATTTAAGCCACACCTTTTAGGTGCGTGGTTTAAGAACATATGTGAGGTAAACCATATTGATAACTAATAAAGATAATTTAGGTAGTCAGTGTACCAGTGAAATCTGTTTTTCTAGTCAGCTTTGTATTAGATACGAGTAAGAACGTTTGCGAGGATAGGTGGGGTTTGTCACTCTTTCCCTCAAAAAACAATTGATGGATTCTGATTAAACATTACAACGATATGGATACCTACATATTTTATAAAGATACAGGAAGTGGTACGCATGTATCAATATGTTGAGTTTTTCAATTGATTCGGGTTTCATTCATAAGAAATAAGCAACATTCACGGAATCTTGTAAATTAGATCTCATCAAGTAGATTGAGTTAGCACTCGTTGTTTTGAATTGTTATAGGTAACTTAATAGTTGCGCGCCCTAAATATTTCTAGACCGGAACAATATTAATATAATATTTCTCGGAAACAATAAATTAGGCATGAAATGTAACACAAATTCCAAACACTTCGAACACCCTTGATCAGCTGTCGAGAGTTCCTCACGGGACATTCAGTTCTAAGAAGTAACGTTCCGCTTCTGAAATGTTTATGATTATGAGGTAATATTGATAAAGATCTGTTGCAGTCACCGTTTGTTATGAAAGTTGTTCTTGCGAATTCTTGCGTTGCGATTGTTAGCAGGCAAGTTTGTAGTAAGTAGATATCAGAAGAAATAAGGATGAAAATGTACCTTTTGTAGATTCATTTTAAAGCTGTTTTGCATAGTGTGCCATTGTAACATGCCTATTATCGACATGATATTGGTAAATTAAAGAAAATAACAAACCACCAACCTGACCGACTTGATTGCGTTTAGACCACCGTGACAACTCTAAACTCAAATACATATTAATTTTATCGTACGTAAGCGTTGTTACTTTTATCATTTCCAGTTACATGGGTTTTCCGCTGTTTTCCGAGAGGCTTATCTATGTAGTAATTATTTTACCTGTTTTACTAACCTTACATTACATTATATTGTAATTCTAACATGCGGGTCACGTTTCTTTGGCATTAGCATTAACACAAGTAAAACTTTCCTTGTGCTTGGCGGGATTACGGGAAGTAATGATGTTAGGCTTTTCCACCTTCATCGGCGTTAAGGAACCTATTCAAAAATTAAAACAGTCCACCCATCCGCCACAGTCAGCTATAGTCATCTTTAAAAGATAGACATATGCCATTGTAGACTTTTTTGTAGACATAAAAAAACATTGTTTTGGTTATTAACTCAAACGGATTTTCGCACTACATCCGACCAGAGTCAGTTCAATTACTGTATGTCCTGCACAGTCGTAGTACTATTTGTACGAGAGCTTTCGCACTATGTCCGTCAATCTTAGTCTGGCTTTACATATTAAAATCAAATGACTTTTTACAGTTTCACAAGTAGTGCGGACGCGCTCTTAGGCAGCATTTTCGATGAAAGCTCCCAGATACCTAGCTTGTCTTTTATATCTTAATCAAATATCGTCATTGTTCATCCAATGTACCTATAAAAAACCTTACAAATAAATATCCCCAAACTTTCTTCAACAATCACTCTGATTGTTGAACATCCTACATGAAAATCTGTTCTGTAGTTTTAAAGATCGTCGCATTCGCATCGCAAAAATACATATGTACAGACAGACGCGACGGGTTTTTAATATGTATTGATAAAAACAAGTCGTATGGTTTCAATCACCTTCAATTTAGTTGTAGACATTAAGTAGGTACGTTTGTTTGGATAGGTCAATGACGCAAGACTTTAATCAGTCGATGATGCGTTCTATACATGTATGAGAGAACAAAGAATAGGGCAAAAGCAGATGACTTGTCTACGTTCATATATTAGTAAATACTTCATAAATAATCAGAGTACTGGGTGGTCCTTTTTCAAACTAATACACCAGCCGTCGTGTGCCGCCCCTCTAAAGTTTTGCTTCAAATAAATTATTGCAACACAACAAACTTTGACAATTTTAGCGGTTAAAATGTCATTTTCATTATCAAGAATTATTATAAGTTTTCTAAAGCTGTTTTAAGCCCCGCTGGAGGTGCCGTCACGCCAGCAGATAAACGCAAAGTCATCTAAGAAACTAAAAGAAACAAGTACACGGGAGCTCTTATACCGACCATCTCGACTAGTTATGCGGCGTACGACTCGCTATGTGGGTCACCGTTGACAATAGACCGTTTATAAATAGTTAAATACATTCGAGCAATTGTGTGTGGTGTAAAAGTAACGGTAAAACGAGAGTTAAAAAGTTTCAGGAATATGGTAACCTAGAAACGGTTTGGTGATCGAGATACACGCATCAACACTGTCTAGGGATATACAAAACATAGTATTATTAAATCCAAAATATCCCTAGACAGTGTTGATTAGTATACAAATCCCTTGTCATTTATTAAGAAAGGCAGTTTTAAGGTTTTATAACATGTAACAATTTTTTTTTTTACAAACCCAAATACGGCACAAACCCAAATATTACATTTTCATTTGGCTTTTATAAAATAGAAGGTCAGGTCAATATACATTTTTAATAGTCTGTCTATTAGACTATTAGGTACTATTCAACAATAGATGAGAAGATAATAGACAGGTTTTTCGCTTGTCTAGGCACATATTGTCATTGTCGTTTTCTGCTGCATCAGTGCTTTCACCTTTCGCAAGCAATCATAAAATAATTAAAGAAAACGCTTTACATACAATGAAACCATATAGTAAAATCGATTTCACTTTCTTTTGACCTTCTTTTCTGAACGTACGACTATATTTAAGTAAGTTAAAATTATAAATAACTATCCAAGTTGTATGATTTTATGTAAACTTCCGATTAACATTAGTAATGGAATTTTTTGATGATTTATAATAAAGAGGCGAAGTCGTATACCTACTTATCAAATAGATTCAATAGACGACGCACTGTCGCAACTAAAATCAAATGTGACCTGTGAGTAAGAGCGAGAGTAGTAACAGTCCATTAAACTATGCAAGTAGTCAGCGGTTTACCGCAAGGCGTCATTCTGGGTCCCATATTACTGACCCTTTGGTATCAAGTCGTATTATTATTGCTCGCAACAGGTTTTAAATTTTTAATCATACTGACCATTTTGGTTTAAGTCACCAGACTGTCAATATTTTTCTTGAATCCATCTCTTTTTAACACACAGTTTTATAAAGTAAAACCATTGGGACAGTTTTATTAATTACTACACCTTTTAAATAGCAGAAAGACGCCGAAGTGAAGATATTTGAAACAGAAGGTATTGCTGATATTCTTCATTGGGTTAAAAATAGAATCAAAAGTGTGCGATGATATTTGAATACAGCTATTTTTAGACAATTCATATATGAAATCAAATAATAAGCACTTTCTTTCCGACTTCGTTTTAAGCACGGTCATTGAGATGCGACGACAATGGTGAAACAATAATGTTTAACGTTAGCTTTAATAAGTGTGAAACGACTATTGTCAAATATTAACGCTGTAATTTGCCTGCAAATTACTGTACAGAATTTAATTTACTTAGTCAATAACAATAAAAGGTAACAGCAATATAATTATCTATAATTAATATTGATATTCATGGAATGGCCAATTCGTTTTTACGATTTTAAACGTAGGATACGGTTATTGCTTGAATCTCCTTGATGTGTAAATTAATTGCTTCTTCATCATCGTTGGTCGCCTCGTCTCCCCATCGTTAATTCTTTTTTTGTTCGAAACAGACGATTTTAGTGATCCGTATCATGCGTGTGGCCAGGGATCAGAGACGGTTTTGGCAATACGAGCTATTATAATTTTATGGTCTGCCACGTTTCGTTGGCGATCCGTGAAGCTGGTCTTAAAACTTTTTCATCTTCTCTTAAGCTGTTGAAATAGTCTTTAAAAGTTTTGTTTTATGTCCATTTATCGCAATACGGAATACTTTACATTACGCTCTACATTTTCTGAGAATGTTTTCATTTTTAAATGTTAATGTCAAGATAGAATGTAATTAAATTCCAGGCAGATTACGTGTTGTAGCCTTGAACAGATGATGATTTTATAATGTCTCGCATTTTTTATTGTTTAATGGTAGGTACCAAGGCACTTGTAGCGTTTATAGTTAATGATGATATCGCGGTCAATACTTGTACAATCTTTAAGTTGATTTTAGACATGTTCTTGTCTTAGGCCCACTTTTACGAAACTCGTTGAATACGATTAACGCTAAACATGTTTAAAAATATCATCCCGTTTCTGTCAACGTCAATTGACTGACAAAGACAGAATGATGTTTTAAATATGTTTAGCGCTAATTGTATTTAACGAATTTCGTAAAAGTGGGCTTTATTCTTGTGTCATACAACTTAAGTTTAAACAATTGTGTGACAAAGTAAGCTAAGTGATTGATTCTTTAATCAAAATTGTTCGTACCTAACGTGTTTTTAATAAACTTCACCGTTCCGCGCAGATAATAAAGGGTTCTGTTCGGCTATTTAATGTGCAATATCATTAGGACAAAGTGATTCATGTGATGACGCTCTTGACGGATCAAATTATGCGAAATAAGATTTATGTTCCCATTTTTTACTGTGATATGAGAATAAAATACTTCAAATTTGAAACAAATCTTTGCATTCTTCATCTGCATCTTTATTAGCATTACGTATGGGTCTTGGAATTGCTGGGTAGAGCCAGATATCAACATGTCTACACATATTTTTTTCGGCTGGCGTTAAGTGATGACAGCGATTGGTAAAATCGGTATTGTGTTCCCATAACTGGGTAAGGGAATCTCAAATATTTCCGGAGTATTTCACTCAGACAAGATCGGCAGTTCGATAATGTTGGCTCGTCATATTACATTTATCTACCTAATATCTACAGTGTGTTTTTAAAGCTAGATAATGTCAGCAAAATATTCATCTTCAGCATATATTACACATAAATAACATTGCACATAAATATGATGTGCAATGTAAGCTGAGTACGGTACGATCGCTTTAGTAAGAGGTATTTTATCGGAAAAGTTGGTAAGCTAACTTTAGTTATTAGACACAGAGTAGCAATAGTTTATTTATGTAATAATAGTATCAACAAAGGATTAATGCGTTGGCGTGCGTTGCGCGCGCGTCGCGTGGGAGTAAATACAATCGATTTCAATACGGAACAAAATGGAGCAAAACAATACTCAGTTTATGGCCACGTTGAAATGGTGCCCTCATTTTTGTGCTTTATGTCTCGAAAATACAAGGCACACCTGCACTAGACATGCGAATAACAAAGAAATTCATATTTCTAGCACGAAATATACATTTACAATTGTTAATGGTTACTTAGACTGTGCTATGCTATCATTTAAAAAGCTTTTATTTTGTGTAAATAACAATTCGTCAGCTTAAAATACAACTCATAACATATATGCACATTAAAATTATGTAGACCCAACGTGATACAATTTACATTAAACTGGTTAATTAAATCGATGCACATAATTATATTTATAGGTACCTATGATTTTTTTTGTTGATTTTGAAGTTTTTGCTTTTGGTGGAGTTTAAGATAGGGTTTTCTTCCTTAAGCACAGAATAAGTACCCTTAAGCACAGATATTATAATACATGAGTATGAGTACCTTAAGTAAGAATCGGTGGTAGGTAGTTTTATTTAATTTATTTTATATTTCCGAACATTCAAAAAAGGGTTTATGTAGTTACCGGTACAGTCTGTAACGGGAGCATTTAAGATACTTACGTTAAAAACAGTTCTTAAAATGTTACCTTTCTTTGTCCGCAGTTATCGGAGGAGGTCCAGAGGAAGCAGAGCGAATACCAGAAGTGCCTGGAGTCCTACAAGCAAATGAGGGCTAAGTTCGAGGAGAACTACCTTAAATGTAAGTATAAGTTTGACCAATCATCCTTACTATCAAATACATTAAAACATCATTATAACGCATAAGGATCTGGGGAAAATAGTACCTATACTAATTAGGTACCTACAGCAACATACAGTTTAGTTAAACATACCTACATTATCATAGATATAAAAACAATGCTGGGATAACCTGTAGGAAAATCCGACGCCCTGCAAAACATTCATAGTATTGTAAATGTTTGATAACAAGAAAATCAGACGCAGGCGGGGTTTCCACTTTATGTCGTTGACATAACACTAAAACACACCGATTTCTATTGCGTACCTACGGCTAGAAAGGGGAATTCGTTGCCGGCTAAAGGGGTTCCTAAGCACTATGATCTGGATTCCTTTAGAGTGAATAGGCTGTTTCTAGCCAAATTCATTCTCGGCCGCATCATCATCTACCAGCAGGTGAGATTGGGGTCAAATGTCCGCCTAATAATAGAAACACGAAGAGTAAATTGGGTATGAACTAAAGCAGAGGATTGGCCATGAATGTGATGGGTTGGCCCGTCAGTAAGAATCTTAGTATATACATGATTACGAAAATAACGTTTTTATTGAACTTTCTAGCACTAGCGGGTAAGAAAATCTTTTATAAATCATTTTCATCACCCTATTCCAGGTCCGACAGGTCGAGGCGGTCGCAAGCTGGACGAGACTCGCGACAAGTATGGCAAGGCTTGCAGGAGGCTGCATCGAGCGCACAACGAATACGTCCTGCTGCTGGCTGAGGCCACGGAGTGCGAGAGGGCGCTAAGGACAGCTGCCCTCCCGGCGTTGCTCGACCAGCAACGGAGGCAGGGAGAGGCCACTGCTACGTCGTGGTAAGTCTACTCTTGTATCGTAATGGTTCCAGTACTCATAGCATAATGATGAAGAGGTTATCACGAATGCATCCTGCTACTTGCTGGCTAAGACCACGGCGTGCGAGAGAGAGCGTGCTGAGAAAAGCTGCCTTCCCGGTGTTGCTCGACCAGTAACGGAGGCAGGGACACACTGCTACGTCGTCGTAAGTCTACTTCCTTTTCCTATACCACTACGAAATAAGTACGAGCTTACAACCAATACGCCTCCTGCTGGCTGAGGCTAGAGCGTGCAAGCGAGCGTTGAGGACAGCTACCTTCTTGGCGTTGCTTGACCAGCAGCGGCGGCAGGAAGGGGCTACTGCAACTGGATAGTCTACCCGTTTGTCGTAGTAGTAGAAAATAAAAGAATGCCACCAAACTATGGAGGGTTGTAGTCCTTGCAGAGGAAGGTATAAATTCTCATTTCCAGAAATTAATAGTTGTCTAGCTATTATCTTGAAGGGTATGTTCACTGAAACATTGATATTGTTTATACCATCATAAGAATAGACTATTTATCTAGTAGTCGAGATCAAATGCAAGAAGAGATAAGCTAATAAATAGAACCAATTGATGCTAATGAATGAATACCAGTATACTCAAGCTACCTTATATCTTTGTGGTCTGCGAATACAATACCGCATTATTAATAACAAACAGGAACGTATTCTACTCTAAACTTTAACCGACAACAATTATGACAAATAGTTCTATGACGAAATTTCCTTGTTTTCAATGGGCTAACTGGGGCTAACTTTAATCATCGAGGATAGGTACACGAGGTTTGTGTCAATAATTTACACGAGTGAGTAGAGATTTGATGTCATGACGGCCTAATTGTTTCCTTGTAACTTGTAAACAGGAAAGGCATCTTGTTGGAGGTGGTGCAGAGGTCAGACTTCAGCACCGACAAGTTCAGAGAGATCCAGAGCAAAATCGAGACGACGGTGCAGAACCTCAGGCCGCAGGACGAGTACAAGGAATTCATTGAGAAGTACAAGTAAGTTGACAACGTAAAAAGCACTTATTACAACATCTTATCTAATGCTACCTGGAAACCCTGGGTACGGATCCCAGAAAGTTGCAAACATCAGCCTTCTTAATCCTGTTCCAGATCACCTCCAGCAACACCAATTACATTCACGTTTGACGAGAGTCTTGTCGAAGACACGAGCGGGAAGCTTCAACCAAATCAACTAACAGTGGATAACCTCACCGTGGAGTGGTTGAAAGAAAAACTGACAGAATTGGAGGCGGCACTGCAAGACAATAGGGAGAAGCAGACGGCGTTGCAGGGCCCAGAGATCATCGGCAATGGCGTCTGTAAGAATAACAACACTGGACTGACGAACGGAGTTAACGGGATTGACAGGTAAACAATATTTAAAGTAAATATTTCAACAACTTTGGAGATATTATTAACTGGCGCCTTCAATTCTGTTTCCTTTCTTGGTCTATTTTTAAGTTTTGGCGTCTTATGCACATGAACTGCATGTAAATTAATGCTTTATTAAAAATAAATGTCTTATGAGTTCAGCCACCCGATTTAGAATATCTAAAACGTCAATAGTCTTTCGCTTGTTTATTCGTCACGAAACTTTCCTAAGGAAAACACATTCAGTTCAGTACCAGAAATATCTAATCTCATGCCTTTCCATCAGGCATTCACCACCGCCGATTCCAGTAACGACATCAGAGCCCATGAAGCTTCTCGAACTGCGGGTAGTTGAGCGAAAGTGTGCCAAGCAGGCAGAGATGATCAGGTCTGCCTTGGCGGAGCTTGGCTGCGAGGAGGCGCCCAGCGGATGCCCTGATCTGTCCGCGGAGACCGTTGGGGTGGACAGCCTTGATGGCAGCTCGCCGGATCACCAGGTATTTAATCCTGCTTTTAATTATTGTGTGACCTTTTTATTAAATGCAAAAGGACTTACAAAACATGCCAATCGGAAAAAATGTACATTGACTTTGAACAGTAGCTGAATCTGTGACTGAGAAACCTTGTTGAACGATTTAAAAAAATAATTTATCAGGACCGATCCTCCCTGGGATCGAAGGCGTCGATGGACACGTTGCGGTTGCACCTCCACTCAATCATACCCCCGAGGCCTTTCTTCAAAATATTCACGCGGCCCTTCAGACGCAAATCCGTCCCGTCCAGCCCCGCCTTGCCGCCTAAAACCTACCGAAGCAGCAGCGAAGGCCCCGCCGACACGGTAACAGTCGGGTTCCGCAAGAGGCGACTTAAACTAAAGCGGCGTTTGCGCAAGCGTGCCGATGTTTATGTGCATTGTCGTGTTCAAGGCCACAGCGTGTTTAGAAAGAGAAAGAAGAACCCTAGTGCTACCGATCTTTGTCCTAACAGTGTGGTGAGTGAGTGCAACTAACCGCGTAGTAGACGCGCATGGCATGGAACCTTCAGTGCATGAAGCTTTATCTCCCACAACGCACTGAATACGATCAACAGTCTGCAAAGCGGTGTTAAATTTAGCGTCACCGTGCACCGCACGAACTTCGCTCCGGAATAAGCTTCGTAAATTAAAATAGCACAGGCTCTCACTGAATTTCAGTTTCAAAATCAAGGTGAAGCCGCGTGCGACGTTCCAGAAATGTTTCGCTGTTTACGCGGCGTCTGCTCGCAGGGCGGTCGTTGGTTTTACGTCAACTTCATCCTGTTTTTGTGGTGTTCCTGCGGACCGACGCGAATTAAAACATAATAAAGTGTAGCTATCATGTTTTATATGAGTTTCAAAGACATCCGGTGTTGAGAAATGGATCCGTTTGCGATGTATATCACACATTCGGAGCTGCCGCCGCCAGTGGTCGTTCCGCGCAGGAAGAAGCGGCTGAAGCAGTTGCAACTTGAATTGGAACAAGAACTCGTATGTCGAAATGTTGTTGTGTGTTGATTGATGTAGCCTACTTACACTAATGTTTATGGTTCCTGCGAAAGGTTTTGAATAGTTGAGATGCATTTGAGATGTAATGTTTAGTCATTGACACACTTTGCACCAATCATGCTTCAGATATTAACTGAATCTGAAATCGACTATTGGTTAAAGGAGCCAGCACGTGGCATGTATTTAGCGTGGTATTTAGTGTGAGTTTTGAAATAACCACAGATGATGTTTATTTACTTTGTTGTGGCAAATAATGTTATTGCTTTACAAAATCCAGCACACGTGAATTCGATTTATATTACGCCAACACCTGTATTTTTATTGGCAACTGTTGTTTTTGATAAACTTTATGATTGAGTTTAAAAACACACTTGACTGTTTTAACACCACTTTACCTTAGTGTGACGATCACGAGGAGTCATACTACACCTCACATTTCAGGTCTTGTTAGTAACACTGTGTTATTCTTCAAGGTCAGCGTGAGCGAAACAGAGAGGTCTCTGGTAGAACAAGAATGGTTCCACGGGGTACTTCCAAGGGAAGAAGTGGTCCGGCTTCTGAGGGCAGACGGGGACTACCTGGTGCGGGAGACGACCAGGAACCACGCAAGGCAGCTGGTCCTCTCCGTGTGTTGGGGACAGCACAAACACTTCATTGTGCAGACTACACCTGAGGTAAGCAGCATTGATAAGGGAAAACAAAAGAAAGTCTGTTTAAAGTCCTCCAATGTCGAGTACTTTTTAGGGTTCCGTAGTCCTGACAACCCTCAGAGTTTCGTTCGTCTGTCTGTCGGTCCGAGGTTTGGCTAAGAGATCGTTAGTACTAGAAAGTTGTATTTTTGTAGGTGTATGTTTACGCCGTGTTAGTATTGTATATAGATAATGGTACGGAGCCCTTCGCGCGCGAGTCTGACTCGCACTTAGCCGGTTTTATCTTTCTATTTAGGGTTGATCCTATGGGACTTTTTTAGACTGCCCGGTTACTTTTTGGTTAGATCATGCTCCTGATGATTATCTATCCATCCATAGACAAAGAAAACTTAGTTTCTATTGGAAACGACAGATATTTAACGATTTCGTCAAAAAAATATTGGCTACATCTGTTTTTCATTAACACGTTAATCTAATTATGTAGGTATGTTGTTCACTAAACATAAAGGACATTTGTTTCCGATACCGATAGTTATTTCAATCAACGCTACACTGCCGCCCACGGCTTCGCTTGATCTTCCAGAACTTTTACGTCAGTGGAACATAATCCACAAACCTGAGGGCGAGTAACTGTTTTGGATCTGACGCATCTGTAGTTTACCTTTTATCAGCTGCCCAAGCTGTTATTGTTTAAAACACTATTGTTAGATGTAATGACGAATAAAGTTTGTATAACAGCTGAGTAGTTGTTGATGAATTTATCTCATGATATAAAACTGATGGACGGTGAATGACTTTAGTACCTTAATTTTCAACATGAAGGTTATGAGTTGATTTTATATTCAAGATTACAACATTTAAACTAGATCGTTAACTAGCCACTTTTACTTACGTACATACGAGTAATTACTCGTATAAAGATATTAATATGTTAATGTAAGAATTTACTTATAAAACTGGCTGTAAGGTATGGTAAACTATTCACGACGCACGTGGTATAAACAAACCACGTTTTGTTTTGTTTTTATTTTTTGTTCTGCTATTGAATACAGTTAAGAACTGTCTAGTTAATACGGTAACACAAATTTCAACAGATTCATCCAGCTCCTAAAGTTATCTAATTTTGTAAAACCTATAAACCGTGACTAGTGCTAGATTTCACTGACTAAGAAGGGCAACACTTTCCAGGGCCACTACCGGTTCGAGGGGGCAGCTTTTCCTTCGGTGGCAGAGCTGATAGCTTGGCAGAGGACCAGCGGGGTCCCGGTGACGGCCCGCTCGGGCGCGCTGCTGAGGCGAGCGGTCCCCAGGGAGAATTGGGAGCTAAACAATGACGATGTACAGCTTTGCGATAAGATTGGACGGGTAAGTGGTTAAAAAGGTTTTTCTATCAAACTCAAAATTCTATTATTCAATTTAGGACAAGAAATGCCACTTATGTACGTCAATAATACAAATTAACATTGGGCTCGAACATGTCTCGTTATTTTTTGGGCTCAGTTAGCGCTTCGAGACAAAACACAGATAATCTGGCAAGTGCTAAGATTTTTTTATATAAAAAGGATTCTGTTGTTATAAGCACAAAAGGGTGTGGTTGGTGGCATCGTGAACTATAAATAGAACGTCTTGGTGAATCTAAATCGGAATAGAATTATACTAAGGGGCAGTTTATAAATATTTTAAACCAAAAGAGTATCGCAACCACATCTGATTCTACTTTTAAATAACGATTATGCTCGAAGATATGTTAATGCTGATTATAAATTGGACATCCATTTTAAAATTCAAGTCTCATTCAAGTCAGTCAGCAGATGACCTCTTCCCCACAATTATATGGGCACTGGAACCCTCATCATATATGGGTAGACTTAACACGACGTAGGAGTGGCCTCTCCCTGCCTCCGTTGCTGGTCGAGCAATGCCGGGCAGTTGTCCTCAGCGCCCCCTAGCACTCCGTAGCCTCAGCCAGCAGCAGGATGTATTCGCGATGACCTCTCCCTAGGCAATCCCTCATAATTCTTATCTAATTTCGATGTCAATCCCTGAACAGGGTAACTTCGGAGATGTATACAAGGCGCGGCTAAAGACGACCGGGCAAGAAGTGGCGGTGAAGACTTGCAGGGTGGCACTGCCAGAGGAACAGAAGAGGACCTTCCTGCAGGAGGGACGCATCCTCAAGCAGTACCAGCATCCCAACATCGTGAGGCTTATCGGCATCGCCGTCCAGAAGCAGCCTATCATGATCGTCATGGAGCTTGTATCTGGTAAGACATCTTTCATTATAATTCAATAATACTTCTTTATTAATAGGCAGATTGTTGACCACAAACAAACCTGATGGTAAGCGCCGATGCAGCCGAGGATGGGTCATGTCTGACTAGAAACAGCCTATTCACTCTTTTTAACCCTTGACGCAAAAAGAGAGGGGTGTTACCTATAAGGAATTTAGATCATAGTGTTTAGAGTTAATCACTTCAGCCGGTAACCAATTTGACTCTCTAGCCGTACCAAAGATACCATATTAATAACTAAACAGAAGCCATACTGAGTAGGTATCTTAATTTTATGAAGGTTGAATCTAGTCGATTAGTCGTTTTCAAAATATGTTCATCAAGAAATGCTTCCTAATGCTAATCAGTTTCTTGCTGCCACAGAAAGACTATATAAAGATATCATGGTTATAATCTCATGTCATAAACCATATTTGCCTTTTGTTTAAAATCAGGACAGATTCAATTGTGGCAAAGGATTTTACTGAACCATTTCTTGCAGGTGGCTCTCTCCTAACATTTTTACGGACACGATCATCCAGCCTGGGGTCGCGCGCTCTCCTAGCCATGTGTCGGGACGCGGCCGCCGGCATGCGGTATCTGGAGTCGAAGAACTGCATCCACCGGGACCTGGCTGCCAGGAACTGCCTGGTCGGCGACGACAACATAGTCAAGATATCAGACTTCGGCATGTCGAGAGAAGAAGAGGAGTACATCGTGTCTGGCGGCATGAAGCAGATTCCGATCAAGTGGACCGCTCCGGAAGCGCTTAATTTTGGTACGTCACGTGTGATAGTTTGTTGAATCCTAGGAAATACAATGGCCATAGCACACATGTCAACTCGGGAAAGTGATTGTCACCGTATCGCCTTTTGCCTCGCCGTCAAATAGGCGTAACGGCTTACGGTGTGCAAGTTACGGTGGTTATCCCTTGACGATTTCATAAGTGTTCTATGACCATGCCCCCATCAGGCTCGCAGTTATGATCGGACTGCTTACTGAAAGTTTTTGAGTCTCATGATTTATTTACTGACGAAAATATCATCCAATGGGATAGGGAGATGTATCTTGAACTTTGCTTTTGTACTAAATATGTATAATTTTGTTACGTACAAAAAAATACAAGGAAATCATTAATTTGCAGTAATACGTGGGACAGTCGATTTTCATAATTCAATTTGTAACCTATGATTTTAACAGCTCGTTAGGAAGGATAACCAAGTTAACAATTAAAATATAATAATTAATTAGTTTTGTTAATTTTTGTGTAATGTGATGGCCATCTATTAATAAACGTATTATCTTTTTTTTAATTATTATATTATCAACGTGGTAATAAAATGGACTATGTACTTAAGAGACAATCCTTTGTTGCAGGAAAATACACGTCACTGTGCGATGTGTGGAGCTACGGAGTGCTGATGTGGGAGATCTTCTCAAAAGGAGACACACCCTATGCAGGGATGAGCAATTCGCGCGCCAGGGAAAAGATTGACACTGGTCAGTATTTTTATTTATTTCATTATTTCGGGAGCTATTTTCTGACACCAAGAAACCGGTTCTTTGTCAGTTTGGAATTTGTGTGTGTAGTGGAACAAGGTTGGTCCATTTTGTCCACAAGAGTCGGTTGCTAGTGGAATTTCAATATCGATCCGAACACCAAAATAATAAATCAAAATACCTATTCTAATAGGGTTATCTGGAAGAAATTGCTTTTAGCAATAAGACAGCATAAATTGTACGATTCTATATAAAAAAATATGTGAATGTCTTCTCTGTCTGGGGTTTCTTATAGAACTAAATGTATTCTTTCTCGTTTTGTTTTCACATAACAAGTGCTTTTTCCGCAAACTAATTTTATGTTTCTATCCTAAGGCCCGATTCTCGCGCCAACGATATTATATCACATACGATATTTATCGAAAACACATGGCGGATATCACAAAATGTGATAAATATCCTACATTTTCATACTTCGAGAATACGTAACATCAAAATTTGGTGATATCCGCCATGTTTTTTTGATAAATATCGTATGTGACATAATATCGAAGGCGTGAGAATCGGGCCCCTGCACTGTGGGACACCCATAGGTCATAAATCGTCAATGGTTACCCTCAAATTTCACATATTTGTACTTGTCACTACACTCATTTGTCGTTGTACCTTCCATATCTATAAATAAGTCAGTAATTAAGATGCACTTTTACTATCTTTTGTGCATTCAAAGTGAGCGCATCGAAAAACGTAAACAGTGTTATCAGTGCGTAATCAAAACAAGTGACGTCATTTGTTGTTATTGCTCAACTATTTCGTCTTGTGAGTGGTTTTTCTGCAATGAATAATAAAGAAAAAGGTATGTACTCGCTATTTTGGTATATTTTTTTTATTTAAATATTGTATATTTTTTTGTAAGCACTTGCTACGAAGCGGTATTTTAGCTAGTCTTGTTTTTACATTTGGAAAGTTTGGCTAAACTTTTAAATATGTTCCTACTCGAAGCTACGTTTGAGGTATACCTGAATAAAATCGTTAGACTTTTTTATTTTTTTGACTAATAAAATGGTCTGCCTTTGTCTGCCCCTGCGCCTTCGAGGAGGTTACTACGGTTGTCAGAAATTTTCGTAGCATTTGCTACGAAATTAGTTTTGTGTTTCTGATTGAATATTAACTTTTTTTATTTTATTTCAGGTACTTTATTTGTATGTTCGTTTTCGAGAATGCATATTCTTAATATTTGGTTATCGGCCAATTCCAGTAATGACAACGAAAAGTGTCGTCATGTTATAGAATCTTTGTTGTCATCTCTGAACGACGCTGAAAATATTAACCAATGTTATTTAGTGAATATTGTAAATAGCATATGTAAATCTATTGTTAGGCTTTGGAAAAAATGTAATAGGACCAAAACTAGGCTTTTAAATACTTATTCCGACGGGCTTAATGTCATAGAAAGAGCGAAGTGGCGGAAGCGGGACATCGAACGACGGCAACACGGCCAGGAAGTTTTTTATGAATTCAAGTAAATCAGCTGAAATAACGGGTTTAAATAAAGATCTCATAGATCGTTGTTGTGTTATTCTACAAACTTTGTCTTCGGGTTATAAAGTCAATGAAAGCATGTTTGAAGAATATGCTTTGCAAACAGCGTACAACCTGGTCGAGGAATATCCGTGGTACAATTTCCCTGCTTCTGTCCACAAAGTGCTTGTACACGGATCAGATATTATAAGTTCTGCTGTATTATCTATCGGGGAACTTTCCGAAGAAGCTGCTGAAGCCACAAATAAATACATCAAATGTACAGACGAAGTCATACTCGCAAAATGTCACGCGAAATTACCAATCAAGACTTATTACAGCGATTGTAACTTATTACATTCAGATCCTTTTATTACCAGTCTTCGGAAGGTTCCCCCAAGAAAAAAATCTATGTTATCAAAAAGTGTCTTAGAATTATTACAGGTATAATAACAATAGTACTTTTCCACATTTTTTTTAAATTTTAATTTGTTGTTTTAATTAACTTATTAATTACTTTTTTGTAATTATGTATTTTGTGATGATTGATTTGAGTTTAAATTAAAGTTTATCTAGATATAAGTATGTGATGACTTTTTATTGCATTTACCCAGACAGTTATTTTTTTAAATAAATATTTTGTTTGTCAATATTTTTTTTCACTAAATACTTGTTATATTTTAAATCATTTAAGTCCTATTATATTTTTCAAAATGCAAATAGCAAATTTAACACGATAAATATGTTGTAATAAGACTTTATCTATTTATGACCGCCCTTGTATGGAGCGTGTCCCGCTGTGCCCTGGGGCCCAATTTTCGCGCCTTCGATATTATATCACATACGATATTCATCGAAAAAACGGCGGATCGCATGTGATAAATATCGAAAGCGCGAGAATTGGGCCCCAGATGCGGGGCTTATATGCAGTGTAAAATGCAGTTTCTTACCAACCATAATCCCTTGAAAGAGAGTGACGATTGTTTTATTAAGGCAATGTCCCATCGGACGACACGGTCGATCAATAAAATTGTGTGCAAAATTTACCTCAGAAAGGATTATATATGCCATTTCCTAATATCACTTGTACTATTCCAGGCTACAGGATGCCGGCGCCAGAAGGCTGTGCCGAGGACGTATACGCCTTGATGCTGCGCTGCTGGGAGTACGAGCCTGAGAAGCGACCGCACTTCCACCAGATATACACCATCATCGACAGCATCTACAACAGATAGCCACCACCCGCCCTCGCCCGCTTGTGGAGGAGGCTGGGGAAAAAACTTACTGCCCAATAAAAGGCCTGTGGCCATATAATTTTACAGGCCATCTAGGCATTGTTAGCACCGTCAATATTAACTTGAGAGTATCTAATTTCGATGTAAGCTGGATTGAATTAAGGGTTCAGAGCAGACTGGCCATATAGGCTTTATATCACCGTCAATATTAACAAGCGGTTCATGTAGAATTTTGATAAAATTGATGTTAATTAATGAATAAATTTTGATGCTATTTAAGGTTTTGAGCAACCTGACTTAGAATCTTTTGACTACCATTATCTGAGACGTGATGTTGTAGAGTCTAGATACATCGCTACCTTTGGGTAGAAAGGTCGTAAAAGCCATAGAAGGTTTATGGCTTTTACGACCTTTCTACCCCAAGGTTAATAATGTAAAAGACAGCTAGCTTAAAGCGTAAGATACAATATTATGCTACCGCCTAAAATGATCCCAACCATGTTTGATCGCTCGCACGACGTAATAACTTTATTGTTTCAATTCTTACTTTTTACGGACAGCGATAAAACTTATGACCACCAAATTAGGTCAGCAGTGCTTAAAATTTTACTGCACTCGCGCACCGTGGATAAAAGCAACACTGAACTTAAATAAGCCGTTCAATCTAAAAAGTCCCTATTATAAGAAGTTTCGCTTTATTAAATTCAGAGCTATCAGAAAAGTTGCAGCTCTTGAATTTCGAAAATGAATATCGAGATAAATAGGTACCTAAAATGTGAAAAAAAAGTGATTACTTTGCATAATCGAAATACTATGCGATTACCTAGATACAATTTTACCGTTATTTCCAACATCCCTCTTTAAAATTCGTCTTCGTTACTATAACTGACCAAGTTTAAGAAACAGAGTTATTGTGATGTAAATAATTATTTAACACTTATGGCAAATTTGTGAGAAGTCGAGAAATAATTTCGTCATACTTGACCTGGTTTGGGAACAAATGATTTTGAGTTGGCTGTGTCATCATGGCCTCAGACTGTGATCATGCGTATGTTCATATATAGATGTATGACTGATGACGGAAACTTTTGCTGAACCACATATCTAGTACTCCGTGCTCAACTAACTTCAGGAGAATCATAGTTGAGTGCGAATTACAAGTATGATGTTAAAGTTAATTGGTTTTATTTTCGTTAAAGCGTCAAAATGCGCCGTTAATCAACTTATTTTTTTATCACTCTAAATGCCCATATAAGAAATACGATAGGTAATAAATCTTAGTCGGTAGTTCGGTACTGAGAACATTTTTACATTTGTATTCTTCATAGTATTATCGGGCATGGGGTTGCCTTAAGTTGCGAAGGGTTGATCTCTTTTGAATGATACTTTTAGCATCTAAATGAATGTGTTTGTGTTTGTGCAAATAAAACAATAGTATTTTCTATAATCGAAACATTGTCTTATATGAAAGTACAAGTTGTCTTCTGCTAATGTTTTGTAATAATTTTCTATTTATATTTTTAATTTTTGAAGGTAAGTATTATGTGTATTATACAAGACTACGTTTATTTTAATACATAATTACATGATTGATTTTTTTTTTGCTAATATGATTATTAATATTATATTCAATACATTGTTTACCCTCTTTTATGAATTTCGCGCAGTGTTAATTTTCCGTACGTAAAGTTGCAATAATGTATGTTATGTGATAGTTTTTTGTCTGTTGCTGCGGCCAGGATAATTATAGTCTTTTGTCATGTGCTTCCAGTTATTAAGCAAATGATATTTCACGCAGGTCTCGCCTAGCGTGCTAGGAAATGTATTGTTATGTTGACAAATGTAACACAAAGTGAGATATGGATACTAAAGTTTATTTGAGTGTTTTAGTATTTAGCGTAAGATTTTTAAAATGACTGTAAATATTTTTTCATATGTCATATTCATTAAAGTGCCAGACAATTTTGGAATAAATATTGGAGCAGTTTTAATTTATATCCCTAATTCATGTCACTTAGAATAGTTACATCATAGTAACACTTCGTAGGATCTTTAAATTTAATGTAATAAAACTATTACGAATTGATATGTACAAATTTTATTAAAAAACATTAAAAGGCACAACTTACATTACAGATACAGTTTGATGAGTTCGTCACTAACAGCCGACGGCGTAAGTATTCCTAGATCGGTGAACAAGAGTGTAATATACACGGGTGGAGTGTAATCTACCAAGGGATGCTGTTTAGAGAGATCCTTACCAGACTTGAGAACACTCGATAGGTATTTGAACTCGTTGGGAACATCCCGCTGGTTCAGAGGGTATATCCGGGAGAATTTGAAGCTCTCTGTCAGGACGTACACCGGTTTCTTGAGTTCTAGTGCCGCTATGCCGAGACCGTATGTACCAATCTGCAAAAAGTAGGCTTGTCTTGTATCACGAAATAAATATGAATATTTGATGATTGAATATCTGATACTGAGAATATTTTGCATAGTTAAATCTATCAACCCAATAATATTTTTACGCAAGTGAATTAGTTTGCTGAGATTTGTTCACAGTTAACCACTTTATATCGATATTTTGCGTGTTAGTTATATGATCCTCCTCACTCAAACCAACCCAGGTACTGCCGAAAAGCTTCTAGCTTTTTTCGCGAGAGACATTCACATTCACAGGCATCAGCTTATAATATTAATAGCGGTTTCCCGCGACTTCGCCCGCCAGAATGTCTGATTTCCCATAGAAACTTCCATTCTCCTTTTCACCCTCTTAAAGGTTGATTTCTGGGATAAAACTATTCTGTGCCCTTTCTCAGGACTCCAAACTAATAAATTACAAGTAAAAAACCTTTTTAAAAACAAGCTTTTATGGCAATGCGCTAAAAAGTATAAAATAAATTTTCCTTTAAAACTTTTACGATCAAATAACATCATTACACAATTTATATAATCTAAAAGCTTGTCGCGAGATTTAAGTATTCACTTGGTGTATTTTGTAGTTTGAATTTAAGAAAATTTAGTCAATCATATCAAGTTACGTATATAATTTACTTGTTTATCTACACAGGTAAAATCTTGCGACAAGCTTTTATATTATATAAATTGTGTAATGATGTTATTATTTGATCGTAAAAGTTTTAAAGAAAAATTTATTTTATACTTTTTAGTGCATTGCCATAAAAGCTTGTTTTTAAAAAGGTTTTTTACTTGTAATTTATTTTTCACTTTTCATCCGTGCTTCAAAATTGAGTTGCAAGATTCCACCCGAACAAACATACATAGTTACATTGCAAGCTAAATAAAAGCTTGTAAAATTTCATCTAAATAGAACTTCAGTCGTTCAAGCGTGAAGAGATAACAAACGGACAGACAGACACACTTTTGCATTTATATAGTAATCTAAGGGATTATTTTACTACACACGAACATATTCTACCGTCTCCCTACCCTAAACTAACCTTAGGGTAGGGAACCCCAAACTAACCTTGTTGATAATGCCCCCGCTCTCGGTGACGCCCTCGGCGCCGATCATGACGAGATCCACTTGCTCCATGATGTACCCTATGGCGCTGTCCAGGATCAACGTCGCGTCTATGCCCGCCGCCACCAGCTGTTTGTGCATCAACTCACTGGAATGAAGATAATAATAATAACGGGTGTACTGAGCGTTTCTGATCGGGGCCCGTAGCCAAGTGGCAATTTAATCTTAAACGAAGTTCGTTATTGCTAACAAAATGTATGTAAACTGACATAAGCCATCAAAACATCATGTGACTTTTGCATACATATTTTAACATTTCGTTGGCGATAGCGAAGTTCGCTCTAGAATGCTTGCCATTTGGCTACGGGCCCGTGAGACGGTACCTCACGTAGATCAAAAAGCCTTTCGGCTACGCTATGCTGCCTCTTCGGGGAAATCGGGGGATTTGTCTGTGCGATATAAGAGCAGGTTACCAAGACGAACAACTACCGAAGATATATAATTAGGGATGGCACAGTGGACATTTGTCGGGCATGTCGCCATCCTGAAGAATCACTTCGCCATGTAGTTTCGGCTCTAGGTAATACTGTATCTGCACACACATAATCACAGAGGGGTTAATCTCAGTTTCCTTGGGTGCACATCTAAAGAGGTTGAGATTTATCAGCGGCTCGCTTCCCAAGATGCAGAAATTGGTTGCTTAATACCCCATGAAGCGTTTACTGATTTCTCTCTCTCTCTTGCCTTAATCCTGGCCGGCTTTGCCATTGCCGGTCTAAGCCGCCCTATAGATGAGTGGTTTTTCGCCACACTTAAAATATTAATGAAACCTGTAAAGATCGGCGGATATTAGGACGCATAGTAAAACTGTATAACCGATGCGTCTGTACATTGAGTATTTTTACCAAAAACGAATTGAGGGTGATGTTAAAATAGTAACAGAGTAGGAATCTACAACTTTTAATTTTTTTGTCTGTTTGTCTGTTTGTATAGAACCAGAACCGATTTGAATGAAACTTTTTTTACTGTGTAGCTATTGAGTCTGGGCAAATACTAGGCTATAACTTATTTTGAAGATCGGAGTACCTGACGTGGAACCTTAGCAGTACACTTTAACTAAGAGAGATATGACAGCAGAGCTTTAAGAAAAGTTATCCAGCGTGATGAGCATTTTCTATTGACGTACACAAATTGAAGGACTGGACCAACTGATATGGAACCCTAGCAGCTCAGCTCAACTATAAGAGATATGAATAGAGCCCCTTAGGGAACATTTTTCAGTGTGATGAGCACTTTATATTGACGTACATAAATTGAAGGTCTGGAGCAAATGATAAAGAACTCTAGCTGCTCGGCTCAACTATAAGAGATATAAATAGAGCGCCTTAGGGAACATTGTTCAGCGTGATGAGCATTTTCTATTGACGTACACAAATTGAAGGTATGAATATAAAAGCTAGCAGCTCAGCTTAACTTTAAGAGATATGAATAGAGCGCCGTAGAAAACACTGTCTCCAAGTTACGATCTGGTGACAGAAACCTAGAGAAATCGAGAGAATCCTTCAGATTTTATAGGCATGCATACCATATATGCTACATCATTAGTTTAGGTATATAAGCGTTTACATTCAGGAGTCATAATTTTATGGTGCTGGCCTTAACGCTAAGTAGTTAGCGGATATTTTCACCACCAACAGTTTGTCAAAATTTTGTTGAATTACTGTATTATTAATGAAAGAACAAAATCAATTGGCACTATTTTTATACTACTTATCACAAACTAACGGAAATTGAACTACAAGTATAAGAATAGTCTTACTTACTTTACGTTATAGGAGAAAGGGTAGGGAGGCCTTTGCCCTGCAGTGGGACACAACAGGCTCCTAATAATAATAATTAATTTAAGATAGTAGCAACTTACAAACCGACCTTTGAGTAGGCTAGGGACACAATTAGGGATGGCGATCTGAGATCGATTAATCGAAAAATCGATTTTTGTAGCCAAAAAGATCGATTTTTTAAATCGATATATAGTACTGTATCGATTCAGTGAATCGATATTTCACCCTTGAAAATCGTCAAATCATTCAATTTTATTTTTCGGTATAAACCAAAAAAGTATTATAAGATTGCTACCGGCTGCCGGTAGTTAATTATTCAAAAACTCGTGAGATGACTGTATGTTTGGATTCCTTCGCCTCTCTTTAATAAAAAAAAGTTACGTTTTTATATTTTTTATCATCGAATTACCCGATTTTACTGATAAGAGATCGTTAAACTATAATATGTATTTTGTTTTTAATAAAATAGATTTATATGACATTATAAACAAAAACTTGAGAAAAAGATAGATTTTTCAGAAATCGATCTTATTGGCCTCGATTTTTTTGTGGATCGATTTATTCGGTCACGATTCGAATCGATTTAAAAATCGATGTTTTTCGAAAAGAATCGCCATCCCTAGACACAATAAATAAATGCTAAACCGCATTCATCTATTGCGGTAGGGAGGTTCGACTTTTTTATAAACACTAAAACTAAAGTTACCTATATTTTTGTTACAAACGAATAAAACTGCTTTCAATAAAGTAAACTAAAAAATAGAAAAAATCTTTACAATTTTACTAAGAAAGATATACGACAAAATTTAGTTTTGGAGTCGGTGTCACTGTCTTGCGATTTTTTTTTACCAGAGGAGGATGGCGAGGTGATAGTAACTAGAGATGGGCCGAATATTCGTTTTATATTCGGTATTCGGCATATTCGGCAGCTTTACCGAAGATTCATATTCGGCCGAATATTCGGCTGAAGCACCTAATATTCGGCAAAGTGATACTCAAAGTTTTTACTGTTATTGACCCGTGTATTATCATGATTTGAGTGAACAGTGTAAAGAGGTAAGTATTTTAGAGTATAGCTTTCTGTTTTTGTCGTCACTGAAGCTTTATTTTCAATTAAAGTAGGTTGGTAAAAAGATAATAACCTAATGCAAAATATAGGTATCTAGCTCTCCCCGTGAAATCATTTTATCACAAATTGTACATTTCACTTTGCTGCGGTCTTCTTCACTCTCCCGACAATAAGTCCATACATTTGACCTTTTTCTGCCACTCATTTAAACGCTCACGATAACTAAATCACGCAAAAACTGTTCAAAAATGAATCAAAACAAACGCACGTGTCAATGTTCTACTCGTTACTGCATGACGCAATAGTGAAAACTTGAACGCGGCGGGGCCTGCGGGGGTAGCGGGCGGGTGGGCCTGGCGGCAATCCGCGCGCTTAGCGTATACAAGTTTAGACCGGCATTTGTGCGACGGAACGAAATCAAATGTACCGAATATTCGGCCGAATATTCGGTTCGGTAAAAGATTTACCGAATATTCGGCCGAATGTTCGTATTCGGTGAAACCCATGTTCGGCCCATCACTAATAGTAACCTATCTAAAAAGAGTGCCTATTGACCTTGATTTTTCATTCCTCTTTTCTCCTTACAACATGGTAGACTAAGAGATCATGATAGCTGGATGGCGACGGAAGTATAAAATATTTTGTATCATCGAGCCCACGCGTACGAAGTCGCGGGCAACAGCTAGTACCCTAATATGTATGTACCAATGACTTTTTGTATTATTACTAGCACAAGATTAAACCTAAGTTTAGGTACTTAAATATGCATTCAAATATTCAACCTCTATTTGTCTCACCATTGAAAGATTTAAATTAAACAGGGAGGAGCTACAATCTGATTGTGGATTGCTTGATCAAATACCTTATAGAAATTGGGGACATATGACAGTAAGTATATCTACAAGAGAAGAAGAAAATTTTAGAAGTATTTACTGAGGGATGAACAATAAACTGTATCCACAATTTCACTACAGCAAATATCTTAAGAAAAGAGGTTGCTTACCCACTGTTATCTGGAGAAGACATTGTGACATAAACTTGGAACCGTTTATTTGCTTTTGATGCTTCTAACATTGCTTGCAACACCACTCGGGATCGGGAATGTGTTAAAATTTTCTGTTAAAGATATTAATATTATACATTATACTAAATTTTTAAATACAAATAATTAATGAAATAAATAAGAAGTCATTTAAGAAAAACCTTTGATATCTACTTACACAACCATCACCGATAAAGGGTATAGCTTGTTTTGCCACCTTCCCTCTTGCTTCAAGCAATGTGTCTAAAAATATGCGGCCTCTCTGCAACATTATCTGCTCACATTCTTCAAATGACTGAAAACCAAAAGTTTTACTAAAGTTAATAATAATGTCCCATAACACTACTAAAAGAAAAATAGTCAAAACAGAAACACATCTAATAAAGATGTTTATAACATAGGGTAAATAGTAAAATGAAAAACTTTCAGGTAACATACAAAGACAAGTATCATCAAGCACCCAAAAGCTTGTCTTATAAATAAATATTACGAAATTATTACTCACCTTAACATCTAACTTAGCTAAGGTAATGAACCTCATGAATAGCTCACACCCAGAGGATATGGCTGTGACAGGTTGGTCGCAGTGCCGCATTGCGTCTACAGCCAGTTGCAGGTTTAAATCCAGTTCTCTCACTGTTGCAACTAGAAATGTTACAATTTATAGAGTGCCTACCTATGGTAATCAAAGCTAAGATAAGAGATTTTCTCTGTTTAAAAAAGGTAATAATATACAATTTTTAGGTCAGAGGGTTCTAAGGGTTCTAAAAAGCGTTTCAAGTTATAAGATATGTTTGTAGTTGGAATGGTTTGCAATAATATTGTTTATTTACCTTTGTAATTTTCTATTACAGTCAAGAGAGTCCTTATAGCCGCAACGCCCGCTGAAACATCCTCCTCTTCACTCAATATTTTGAGGAATATGTCTTGTACTTCTGTAGAGTAACATTATAAAAGTATTGAGCAACTTTTTGGTGATGCACACAATAATGTTTTATGCAGCAATATAGGATCTTACCTTCCTTTTTCATTTTTTTAATTTATTATTCAACTAGGAATAAAGATTGTTTAGTCTAATTACAAACTATTTAAATGTAGTTTTTACAGATTTATTTAATTAATTCAACATCATAACCTCACACAAAAATTGAACAATAAATCACATATTATAAAGAGCAGTCTGTCACCCTATGAAGAAACGTCAGAGTGACATTGATAGATTCTATGACAGATATTTAGTTGTTTTGTTGCAATGTAGGCAAAGGAACAATAATTATGCAGCCAAGCCTTTTTTTTCACCTAGTTTAATAACTTCAGACTAATAATGTAACTCATTGAAATTCTGAGATGGTTAATTCCATTGTTCAAGGGAGTTTCAGGCAGGAAGAGCGATCTGGGTCCGATAAAAGGACCCTTAATTTATTTAACACTTTTATATCATTGGTTTTACTCTCCGGCACCTTATATTATGGAAATTCCACCGCATAATCACTATAAATTGCCACGAAAGACTGATAGGTATTGACGTATAGTAGGCGCGGGATGCAAGAAGATAAATACTTCTAGCTTCCCGCGCAAAACTATTTAGGTATGATCACATTGATCACACGCAGATTATTATTATAGTAACTTACTTTAAAATGATGTCTCAACTTAACTCTCGTTGCTGTTGTAGTTGCTGCTGCTGACCTGTAAGTAAGTAGGTACTTTTAGCCTAAGACAAAGTACTACCTAGTAAAGTAAATAAAACGGCTGAAAACTATGATAACTAACATTTAAATGCTTGTCTTAAGGTTGTAAACACCACCAACTTCCTGACTCCGAAACTGTGTCTGAGTAATTTCAAGACAGTAAAACCCAAACACTCTCGGCCCGACCCGGGATTCGAACCCGGGACCTCGTGGATAGTACCCAGCGTGCTGACCACTAGACCAACGAGGCAGTCCCCCGTGCACGGGGGAAGCACGTTAACCCGTTGGTCCTGCGCCTGATCTCTCTACGGTCATGTCGGACTGCCGTCTCACCGAATTATGGGAGTGAAGAAACAGAGAGTGCACCTGTGTATTGAGCACACATTTGTGCACTATAATATGTCCTGCGCAGTTGGCTAATCTCTGTTGAGATAGGCCGCCGTAGTCGAAATCGGCTAGGAAGACATCATCAAGGTTGTAAATTAAGATAATTGTTTTTTTGTGGGCATTAACCTAGTCGGTAGTTTGTAGTCTGGTAAGCTTTGACAAAGTTGTACCTACAAAAACAAATTAAATAAACTACAAACAATCAAAAGTAATTAATTTAGTCTGACTTCTTCACTTTTACGCCCAACAAGCGGTTTAGTTTTTTGTTTGACCCAGGAATCGAATCTACCTACTTACCTACCGTGTTTTTAAAAAGTTTAATGATGCCGAGTTCCTACTCTCATCTGCCTTAAGTATTTATTCTGTGCTGAAGGCTATTGTGGCTGGGTACTTATTTTACAAAGGTCTTTAAAGCCTTTAAGGAATTAGTGTGAGCCTACTTATTAATAAATAATAGATAGGTAGGTAGTTACCTACTTACATCAATCGTTCATTTTGCTTAACTTATACTTAGCTGAGCTTTTTTTTGTCCTATTCTATCCAAGACGAAGTAAATAAATAGATAGAGAGGTTTGAAATATACATATATTGTAATATATTGTAGTTAGTTATGCTTACTAAAAACTGATAAAGGCTACCTATAGCTCTAGTTGTTACCACGCCATGTATTGGCAATTACATTTTAACAACAAACAAATATTTATCTAGTAAGTATTTAGGGACTATTTCCAGGCTGTAACGGCAAGGTAATCTCAGCGATGGTTCGTATTGTTTTAAATTCGAACGACTGGAGTTTAGCAAAGGAAAGTCATGGCCGCATGCGGCAGCCAGTTCACCTGGGTACTATAGCTCGGCTGGCCGGATGGCTAAGACGCCTCGGTTGTCGTAAACATAATATTGTTCCCGCGCGCGGAATTTGTAAACTGTGGTGGACAGTGAGCTGACGATATGGGCAACTCGGCGTCGATTAAAATGAACGACAAAAGACGGTGGCAGTGAGTATTATCGATTTTTCTAGTTATTTCACGGTTTAAAAACGTAACTTTACCAGTTTAGTGCGATCGTGAAAATATTGCAAGATGTAGTTATGTGGACATATATTATCTAGACATTAGTTTGTTTTTGTAGACTACTTAAGTAGGTATTACGACGCGCACATTTTATCTAGGTACTTGGCTACTCTGAGCTATAATTATACTTTTGATTAACTAAACAAAATAGGTACATAAGGATCATATTGTCATTCTTTACTTCGATTTACATAACTTGCTGGCGGCAGTACCTACTTAAACTAAATTAAGAGGGTAAAAATACGTAGCTACTACCTAAGTACAAAATAAGTAAAATGCGTGTTTACATGTTTAGAAGCCCTAAGTTACATTAAAATTATTAACACAACAACATGCATTTAATGCGCGAATCTTGGATGTCTTAAAACATATTTCATTATGCGATAATACTGCCCTGAAATTCCTGAAGGAATGTTAATTTATAAATTCAGAAAACACCAAAGTGCAACAAAGGTTGGTACTAGAGTACCCAACCACGTAGCTACTAAGTTATTTGCGTACCTATGTATTCCCTATTAGGACAGTGTATTTTAAGTAGAGTACCTACCTTGTGCAGTCGGCAGCACGTCAGGTTACCCATTTGAACTACGGAAACTGCTTTTATCACGTAGGTAAGGAATAGTGGCGATCTCAAGGACAATGTGACGACCGTCTTAGTGTAGTGGTTCGCACCCCGGACTTTTGGACCAGGCGGTTGCGGGTTCGAATCCCGCAAGGGGCAAATGTTTGTGTGATGAGCACGAGCATTTGTACATAAGTCATGGATGTTTATAAATGTATAATATATAAGTATTTATATCCGTTATCCTTGTCACCATAGCACAAGCTAACGCTTAGTTTGGGGCTAGGTAATTGGTTTGCTTGTTGAAACAATTTATTATTATTATTATTAATGTGGGGTAGTCTGGCGTGCGGCCGTGTGTACATTAATATGTACAAAATATAAATCAATAAGTTATAAGTATTTATTTAAAACACAACAAAGTACTTAACTAAGTACTATTTACCTAAAGTATTGTAATTTCCTTACCGTAGTGCGTGTAAAATATGCATACAGTGTGTAACCCTCTGTCGAAAGATTAAGCGAAGTAAATCTGCGTGTTTACGAAATGAACGTTTTGACGGAATGTACGCAACCGCTTGTAGCTGCAAACATGTTGCACTTGAATTACGGGTATAATATAGAGGTATCTCTATCATTGACAGAAGAAAAGACCTGGGATACCCAAGAAGAACAGCCAGTCCTGTAGATAAAACTATTTTATTAGGCTTGTTGTAGAAAAGTCAAACATTAAAAACAACCGCCTTGAGGCCTTTTTGGCACCAAAATATTAGTTTTAACTTAAGCACTAAGTCGCCCCGTTGTTTTGTATTTTTGGTGCTAAATAAATACTTTTTCTTTCTTTCCTCAAAAAAGCACTAAAAAAGTTGGCAATAACTTTTTTGTGAAAAGTGTATTAGGTGCATCATTTTCAGTGATAGTACTTAAAATGTCCTCTCTACTTCATAACACAATACAAAGGATTGAAAAAACTGCGGTGAAAGTATCCACAAACTCCCAAAGCGTTATGGATCATAGGTACTTTCGTAATTTTACTTACCAACGATGACGTAGTCAAACTGTAGGTATACGTGCTTATAAAATCTTAAGTGTTTTCTCGATTTTTCCAGGATTCCATCATATCCTGACTTACCACTAATGGGACCACCTCAAGAGTATGGCTTTTTCATTAAAAAAAAAACACAAAATCTCCACCGTTTTAGTCGGTTAAAAAGGGGGCCTATGACAGGCGGGTTCGCAGATTCTAAAATGACTGTTATTCGATTCCGATCCCTATCCAAAGTCCGTCCTGAGATGTAAAGAAATTCAGGTGATTCAGGGCTTAACTTTAAAGATGGTCACTACCTTATATTTTGTTGAAGAACCTAGGTAGTTAGGTACTACTTACTACTGAACTTGATAGAAAGTCATTGTGATACTGATACATGACGAAAGGCATCATGGTCGTGTGGCTGAGTTGATTGACGTGATTTACTCTAAAAGATAGGTGAAATCTTTGTGGTTACAGCTGTCTAATGACTGTATGATAGATATTGAAGTACGTACAATATCTAAGTACTATTACTTAGTTCTAACAAGAGCTTCAGAGAAACTCACTGATGCAAAATTAGATCTCGCTCGACTCTGACTCATACTCATATTAACACCGTCTTGACTACAAAAAGTTGTAGGTACCTCCCTATAGTTTGTAATCCTGTAGCACACCTATCTCTAAGACCTATCCATGATAGTATGACTTTGATATATAATAATTTACACAAATAATCGTACCATCAAAGGTCACTCCACAGAATTTACATTATTTATTAGATATAGTAAGTATAGCTAACTAACTTCTCTTCTAGACCTATGTGAATGGTTGTCCCATATGAGCTTCGACAAAGAAAATTTGATTAATCATCTAGGTATGTAGATACCTTTAGTAATACCTGCTGACAACATTATAATTGTGTATTTTATTTCTATAGATGAGTTGTTTGTTTTTGTATTCAGATGTCAATATCTAAAGGTTCTTATGTGTAGGTACACAGAATAAGTATATGTACAGTATCTACTTAGTTACGAGTATGTACTTATGATAATACTGATTGACATTACTAAACCTTAGTACTCAGGTAGGTAATAATTCTAATTTGGGTATAGTATCGACCTATTAAACAGACCGAATCAAAACCTTGGCATGGTTCAGGGTGGGACAAGTAATTAGAGGTCGTAGATTACTAATAGTCAAGTTTTTACTACTACGTTTACCATCTGCACGACTCTCTGTCTAATTCCAGGAGTGGGTAACATTTTAGGTTGTTTGACTCCTGTGGCTCGCAATTCAATTCTAAGCAACGAAAACGACCAAAAACAAAAACTTTAGTGATAGTTTGATTTATGAAGTCGGTATTTTTTACGAACACATTTTGCTGAAATCTACATTTATTGACTGTCGTTGGTCTAGTGGTTAGCACGCTGGGTATATCCACGAGGTCCCGGGTTCGAATCCCGGGTCGGGCCGAGAGTGTTTGGGTTTTTCTGTCTTGAAATTACTCAGACACAGCTCCGGAGTCAGGAAGTTGGTGGTGTTAACAACCCCGTGCCTCTGAAAGCACGTTAAGCCGTTGGTCCTGCGCCTGATCGCTCTACGTTCATGTCGGACTGCCTTCTCACCGAATTATGAGAGTGAAGGAACAGAGAGTGCACCGTGCAGTTGGCTAATCTCTGTTGAGATAGGCCGCCGTAGTATAAAATCGGCTAGGAGGACATTATTATTCTTATTTATTTATTAAGCTGGCTTATTGGGATTGAAGTGAGGTAATATCGTCTTTAAACAAACAATCTCTTCTTAGAAGTTCATAAATCCTTAAACGGCCGGTTATTGTCGATTGACGGTTAATTTGACAGAACTCCGATACAAAATATGTCAAATAGGTAATTCTAAACCGGCTGATTTCAAATTAACATGGGTTGGTGAACGCTAGGCTTATTCTATCTTAGGCCTTATCCAAATTGAATGACTAACTTAGTCATTAAAGAGGAAGCCGAATGTCAATCACAATGCAGTATCATTCTAGTATGAGCTCACTTAGGGATAAATGTGTTGAAAATTATCTGCAATTGTGTTTTTTGTTTACAACACTTTTTGTGAGACCTTGACTTTGTTAACGGATATCAGCTAAAGTAAGTAGGTACCTAAGTTAGAATTAACTAAATAAAATCCTGGTTTAGAATTAACTAAATAAAAAGGTGACACTTTCTGAGTAACTTAGTTCCTATCCAGATTATAGATCGCCGGCTCACTGGCGTAGCAAGCACTTACAAAAATTCGTCGACTAACTGACGTCCTCCGTACGTAGCTCAGTTGGTAAGAGCATTCGCCTAGTTAGCGAAGGGACGTGGGTTCGAGCCCCACCGGATGACACAGTCGATTAATTTTTGTGAGCGAAATTTAATATAATTTATTAATTAGGTGTTTGCCTATAAACAACTTATGGGGAAGACCTTATAATATAACCTCATGCTTAGATAATATGTATAAAGTCGGTCACTTATGACAACTATCTATACTACTTACTTACAAGAGTTAACGTTGAAAAAGAAGAGGCCTAAAGCGTCTTTATGTCACATTTTATTAAACCAAACTTGTAATTAATGTAGGGTTAGGTATAACTTGGTAGTTTTAAAAAAAAAAAAATAATTGGCCATTGGCTAGCAGTTACCGGTTACCGCAAGGTAGCAATGATGTATTTTAAAAGTAATCTATTACAAGGTGCAGGAAGTGCAATTTGTAACAGAGGCAGTCGGCCTCGACCCAAGAGCTTGGGGAGGCTGTCTGGGGTTTGCTTCAATGTGACGTGAGAGAAAACAAGTCATTAAATAATAAAATTACTAGATACATAGTGCGAGGTGCGAGTGAGACGAGCTGATAGCTGTTAGAGCCTAAAAGTTTATTGACAGAAAAAATATTCCTGCAACGAATTACAATCCATACTAACTCAAAGTAAAGTCAGTAAGTCACGCTTTCTTTAAAACTCAGAACTTTTCCAATGCCCAATATAATAATACAGGTCCTAAATAAAAGCACCGTAAATAAAACCGTCCAAATAGTATTCCTTTGATTTGATTGATTTGTTTTGATTTGTTCGATTCGTTTGATCCGGTGCAGACAGGCGATTACTTATATTAAAAAAAAAATTTAGAGGCCGAGAGGTTAGGCAATCACCCGGTATGCGAGGAACGCGGGTTCGATTCCCGCCTCTGGTGGTAATTTTTCAAGTGCAATTACCTATATATAAAAATTTTTGAATGCGTTAGTCTTCTTTCAGTAAAATTATCTCTCTGCAATTTCCTCCATGTGACATAGCAATGGGACACCCTATATGTGTAGGTAGGTATAAGTACCCCTGGTATAAGTGGGTAGGTATGTACTCTTCGCCAGAATATTTTCTATCCAAGCCTGGTTCTAAAAACCTAGCCCTGGTTACCTCGACAGCGTGATAAACCCAACATCTCTGAGATTGATTGGTGCCATTAGTTGTCATTTGTGAGTTTTGCAGCTCCTCGCGGCATTGAAGTGTCGACCCAGATACACTCTCTCCTCAAAGTGACAACCTTTGTGCTGAAATCATTATGATGTATCTGGTTGTATCTGTATGGCAGGTTGTACTCGTTAACCCGTTTAGAGTAGTAGTTGTTTTATACATTGAAATAAAACCACTAAACGGGTATCTTCTCTAAAAATTAAAAACTACCGCTCGGTACTGATTAGAAATGTGATTGATTTTAGAAATGCTGTAGTACATACATGCCTCTGGATTATCTTGTAATTTTTAACAGCATCGATATTGTTTTAGAAAAATCTTTCAATTATGTACTTGTAATTTAAATAGTACCTACCTACTTAGTATAAAAAATAATTATCTTAGCGTTGTCCCGGTTGTAGACTCGCGTGCGAGTGCCCAGGGTCTGCTTTGGACCATGATTAAAGATATGGGAGATCAGGTATACATGACTACCTAATTAGTATATTTACCTATAGATATCCTTTACTCTACTTTTACTCTAGCTAGAACAGGACAGATGTGCATTTCTAGTTTCTACCATTTTCTACGTAACCGTAATGAGGTGCTCGTTAGGTGGAAAACTAATTACATTAGGCGCACTAGAGGCATAAATAAAGATTAATTGTGTAGTTACGTTAACATACTCGCACGGCGTCCATTGTTAATGATAAGATTAGCTTCGAACAAGGTTTGCAACTTCTGAAAAAAAAAAAGAATTTACTGAAACAGCACGCGCACGTGAAAAAAATAAACATTTACTTACCTTTGTAAAGAAAAGAAAATTGTGTAAGTAAACACTATACTGTATTTAATTATGTTTATAAATGGCTTTCAGAATATTACGAAGGTATTCAAATTCACAATTCAACCGCAATGTTAAAATAACCATTACTTTTATATGATTTCTAGAAACGCTAGAAAGAGTAGGAAATGTAATACTTACTATACTTTACTTTGAAATAGTGAATGATCGATTAGAATCGCGAAAAGGCTGACTAAGTGACAAGTGCGAGTTTTTGTAATTCATAACTACTTTTTAGGGTTTTGTACCTCAAAAAGAAATCCTTATAGGGTATTTTGTAAAAAATCTAGGTTTAAGTTAACGCAATCCAAAGATACGGACATTTTAGCCGCATTCTCTAACATTCGAAGATAAACTCAATAAAACACAAGTAAAGGAAAACGTCCGAAAACCGAAAATTTGTGGTTACATCGTAGAAAAAAAAACTTTATTTGTACGGAAGCATCAGTGCAGTACTTTGACTCAAACTTGACCGGTTTTTTGGTCTTTGGTAGCATTTTTATATTCGAGTGCCAATGTCAACAGATACAAGATGATGTGTTTTCCTGTTGCTGCGATTTTGCAACAAAATCGTCGGTTCGCGATTAGTTCGTCGGAGACTGGCTGGCGGCAATTATTTCGTAAGGCTGGCGAAATCGACGGAGACGATACTGACATCCGAGTCATGACATGAGGCAGGCACAGACAGTTAGTCATTCACAGTTAAGTAGGTAGGTATTTGGGTAGTTCGTCCAAGGTATTTGTATTTGTGCTAAGAGATAATGCGGTCTGGCTGCTGTCAGGAGAAGAAGATACGTTTGTGGAGAATTCCAATATACTTATATGTTACGTAGTAATTGTTACTATTTATGTATGTAAAAAAAATTTTTTTTTTATTCGATCGAATATTGGCCCTTTAATGTTGTCATCCTGGTTTGCCAATCACAATAAATCGAATAATACAATATAGATCTACAGATTATTTAAATAATAGTGTTCTACCTAACAAAGTGGATATCCAGATGAATATAAAACGCGTTAGTTTAAATCTGCATCGTTTGTAAACAGCCGTTATCAGCCGCTTATCAGTTACCTAGCGGTCGAGTATATTTCCTCTTGCATCGTCATCATCATCATCATCATGGTAGCTTCTTAGTTATCGAGTGTTGGATGTAGGCTTCTTTTCTCTCCTTCCACTCCTGGCGGTCTTGCGTCCGACTTATCCAGTCAAGGCCTGCGTGTCGTCGCATAATATCATCGGTCCAACGTTGCCTGCTGCATAATCGGTGAAATACGATGGTCTGCTACGCACTCTAGTGTCCGCTTTTAGTCTCAATTCAAGGACCCGTCTAGTCCGATGTGTTTTTTTTCATTCTCACAATATGTTCTGCCCATGCCCACCTTTTCCTCGCTATAGCAGCCATTACTTCTTTGACCTTGGTCTTACTCTGGATCCAGTCGGTACGCTTTCGGTCGGTCTCGTAGGGCGATACCGAGCATGCCCTCATCATCATCATGATTTCTGTGTAAGATTATGGTCTTAGTGATATAGGTGAGCACGGACATGACGAAGACTTATACTTTCAGCTGCAGGGGTATTTTACCAAGTAAAATAAATTTATTGTCGCCGATTCGTCGTTCCACTTCTGCTACTTGGTTCTCGAAACCCAGTGTCACCTTATGCCCTAACTATCTTTACAGAAAGCTGGTATTTCGTGCCATAAATGCTCTCGAAAACTAGAACCAGGTCGTCGGCAAACGTCAAATTGACAAGTCTTTCTCCATCAATCGCCAAAGCCTTTCCCCTTATAAAAGTACATTAAATTTAAAGTCTTTCTGTGGATAGATAATAAATAAGGATAATAAACATAAACCAAGCAAGTGCAAGTGGGATTGGCACTGAGGGCTCTGAACAAATAAAGGTTATTCGCGGTTTTCAGACTTTTTATATTACTTATGCTGTAAGACGTTTCTGGTTCCTTACATGATTCCAGGTCTATGGGAAGAACCCTAATAGGTTTGATCCCCTTTGCGAAATCTTAGAAAATACGGCTAAAATTATTGTACAATGGATTTGGTCGCGGTAACATAGAAGCTTGATTTTTTTACAGCTTCAAGGGACCGCAGCTATTTATAAGTGTTTGATGTTATTTTAACTTAATACCTTTACACAAACTCCACAGACAGACGGAAAACTAAGTGTGCTTATAAATAAGGGTTCCTTTTTCTTTTTGACTAAGTAATTTCTTCTTTTTATTACTCTACCAGTCAACTGTTTGTTTCTTGATCTGGCGTGAATGTACCCAACTTGGTTTACCACTATTCAAGGAAAACTGAGCCTTAAAAATTGGTAATAAGAATATGATAGGAATATATGAATTCAATTCACATTTTAAACAGCATTAACAAAATGACCCATTGAGACTTTCTAACGTCTTTTCTGCACCAGCCAACGTCAGACGATCAGATAAGAGGACGTGCGTGTGCGCAGCCGTGCTCCGCGCGTCCTTGCCGTGATCTTGACGCGACCCAGCATGACTGACAAGTGCACTAGACTGGTACACTATGATTCAACATCGGTCAGCCACCTAGTCTACCATGAAATATCTAAACAACTGAAACTAATCGTAATGATGTACTTACGACTTAACTTTTTTTAAAGATTCTGTTCAACTTACTACAGAGTATTAGTACTAATATGCTCAACAGTATTTTTTTAAAGAAATATTCTGTTAATTCGACGTACCTCTGAGAGTATTGTAGCCTACATGTACATTCCACCGCTATCACTCTTATTAGAAATAATCCTCACCCAAATAACATTATCGTGAAACTCACGCCTAAAATTCTACTGTATGAGTAGGTACAGTTACTGTCTGTAAACGAGATGTAATCGGAAATATAGTATACTGCGTACTTATCAGCTGCTATACAGTAAAATTCTTACAGAGCTACGCCAGCTAATTTGCTAAAAAATCACTTCGTTGTTGTTTTGTCTACAAACTATTTACCACATTGGAAACTGATAGGTAGTCAGACATTTAGGTACAATCATGTATGATACATGTAATTAATAAAAATATTCATAACCACATTGAAATTGATACCTACACGTGTTATGTAATTATGTGTTTATTTTATCAAAAAAGTCAATGACAGTGTGTCATTGACTTTTTTGATAAAATAAACACTAAAATGCACTATCATTGAAAAAAATGGTATACAGCGCAGTTTTGAATGAGGTAAAACATTTCGTAGTTTGGACTATGTAATTATACCTTTATGTTTGTATTAATTTATTTTATGTACGGCCAATACATTTAACTGATAATGAGTCTCCTGATATTGGCGTGATCATCAGCATCCAACCTTCAGTCGTCATTTAGAGTTCGGCTGAGCTCCATGGCACTGTAATTAATATGTATATCTAAATCCTAAATCTATACTTAAAACAACTTTAAACATTTTACCTCCAGTTAAACTTTTTATAAAGTTACGTTGGTAGTCTGTGATATATTTGATCTCTTTTTTGGTTAGTTTTTTCGTTCTTATTATGGAATTCCATTCGCGCAAAGTCAAATCTAACAATCAGATTGACACCCGTCAAATGAACGGCGCCGGAGACATTACCAAAAAACGGTGAGTTTTCTAACACTTTGTACAACCAAGATATTCTTACTAAATTATTCGTTTAGAGTGAATTATACATCGAATATAAAATTTCCTGTTATAACTATCCAATAAGTATAGTATTCTAGAAGTCCAGAGAATTTAAAACCATGTCGCCAAGGGTGAAACTCCAATCCAGTAAACGGCTTTTGAATATATTTTATCATTGATACTTAAGTATAGCTTTTATTTGTTGATTTCTGTTTTTTAATTTTGTAGTTGTCTCACAAGCTGTTAAGACAGCTATCGTCAACGGAAGAAGTTTACGGTAATTCAGAACTTATTTGCTAAAGTAACTATATCCAATAATTAAGGAGTAGTTATTCCCACTATGTATCTAGTACTAAATATTCTAATAATGAATTAGGTACCTAATTCATTATCTAAAAATTCATATATTTGAGTTCATAATCGTAGAGTCATCACGCACTTAAAATCAAACTTAGTACTCTACTTGTAACTTCAAATAATTTCCTGCAAACTCTGTCCTTCAAAAGTACACATGCAGTTACAAAAACAAATACATGATTTAAATTAAACACAATTGTTATTGTAGTAACATTTTGGAGTATTCAATTCAATCAGCTTAGAAACGCAATATTGTTAGTTTTGTTTTCACTTATTTCTGTATATTAAAAGTTAAAACTGCTATTATTTCCAGTGCCGTTCATATGAGCTGCCCTTGCCGGCGGAACGGCATGGAGTGCCCCGCGGTTTTGCTTAGGTACTACAGAACTTCCACATAACCCCGAATAAGTAGGTTACATTCTTCGTAGATGTTTCGTAGTTCGGCAACGTAGTCATCCGTAGCCATTTTGTAGACTCGTAGCGTAAGTGTAGAAGTTCAATATGTACTACCCGGCCAAACCAACTAGACAACTGTCAAACGACTTTCGACGACGAATACAACGGAAGTACCTATGGAAATTAAAAAGCAATGGTGTTAAAATAACCTTAGCCAATTCATCTAAATTGTAACAATATTGATTTTTATAATTGCCTTTGGTAATTTCGTTGTATTCGTCGTCGAAAGTCGTTTGACAGTTGTCTAGTTGGCTTGGTCGTAGTAGTAGGTCAATTAGTAAGTTTAAATAAGTAAATATCATCCTATATTTAGTTGTATTGAATTTTTTGATTGTTTTTGTAAGTTATTACTTGGTATGATGCAATGATGGGTTAAAAATGAATTTTAGGAAAGCTGAAATTTTAATGTTAGCTGTGCAATATTTAGAAAAAAAAATTTTAAAAGATATAGAAGGTGATCTAAAACTTCTATATTGTTTGTTTGGAGTTTATAGGATTATAATTCCTATTTTTATTAATTAGGTCTACGCATTACGCGAATAACTAAAACACATATAAATGACAAGGTAAATGCAGGGCAATGATATGTTTAGTGATAGAAAGGTTGAGACTAGATTGGACCAGTTCAATTAGAAATAAGCAGACAATGGTGACTGGTTTTCCAGGCTAGCCTATAGCATTTGTTTCGTAGCATTTGTAAATTCGAAATTCGTAATATAGTAAGTATTATTATAGCATATAAATAAGGTCCTGAAATAGAGTTATTGCTTGCTTCACATCATCGAGATCTGCTCAATGATATCTGTTAAGTTTCAGTAAAATTGTGTGTACCATAATATTTCTGCGATATACTACATTGTGAAACAAATGAAATCTTTTTAAACGATTTACAACCAAATTTCCTACCCGCTACTTTTACATAGTTTATCTAATATCTATTGTAAATCATAGTTTGTAGAAGCTTTTATTTGACTTTTCATCTGACCACTCTATGCTAGGGCTCGTAAGGGTCTGCGTGTGATCGATAGCAGTCGAAGACGCTTCGTGGTTAATTAGATGTTAATCACGTGTCACAACACAAACATACGATGCGTATTTGGTTAAAACGCGTTTGATATGTTGGTTTGCTCTTGACTCTAGGCTAAACCAGACGTGGCGTAGACAGAGTCGATGGTGAAGCGAGCTCATCCAGAAGGTTCTGGCACTCCCACGCACCGACGGAACATAGCAATCTGCTTGACGGTGGGAGGGTGGTATCTACCAGGCGGCACCTAACGGAGCATACCACCGCTGTTAGGATCGTTCAGCCGCTATCTCAAAATGAAGTTTGTGATGTCGTTGCCCAGGTTGGACCACTAGGAGGAAGATCCTTCACCACCCCGAAAATACCCACCACCCACTACGAGATCAATTTACTTCTAAAGTGTCATTTTTATATTTTACATTACATCTCGTTTTATTACACAATTATCTTATTTTGCAGACTTCTTTCTCTAACTTCAAAAGATACTTTCTACAGGTTATTAGATTTTTGTTATCTATTCGTGTGGGTAGAAGTGAGTCAAAATGTGATAAATAAATGTTTTAAATCATGAACATGTATTTTTTATCAACACTACATAAAAACGTTGTTTCTCGATAAAAAAATGACCACAAATGGTCCCTGACCCGTTGCTTCCACTCTTTAATTTACTTATATTTCCCACGGCGCGATGTCAACGCCCTCGCGCCATCTGTTATCGCACCACCGCAACTTGCGGTTCGTATTTGCGTCGCTGAAAATTTTCCCATTTTCCCAGGAGCGAGACCGCGATGAGTCCAGCGCCCCCCGCGCACCGAGACAAAAGTGGCGCTCCGTTCGCCTCCGCCAAGCAGTCGCAACTCACCGCCGGTGGGAAGTGTACGTACGACGTCATGGAGCGCGATCGCATCGGACTATGGGGCAGCGGCGACGGCCAGTCCACCAGCCGGCTGTCTGGCCTGGACCGCCTGAAGCACCCTGGACTCAACAAAGTAAGTCTCCACCTCCACTTGATTCAGGATCATTGACCTTACGAGATTCGGTTAGGTCATGGTTGCACGGTTCAAACATCGCCGGGCGGAAGTGTTTGACTCCTCAGCAAATTGTATCATGTACACTGACCCAGTTAGTTGACGTGCGAGTGACATGAGCCGTTCCGTATCCGCCTATTGTATTTTAATGTTTGTTTTGAACTTTATTCCCGGCGCGAAGTTCACGTGGGGTCGCTAGCGCATGACAACAAATTCACCTGATGTTTGTCAAAATATTATTTTTGTTAGTTTCTATGGGCGTAATGGAGAAAAATATGCAATGTCAACACTCCACAAACTAGGTATGGAAATATTCCATTTGATGACAGGAACCAAACTCGAACTAATATTATAATGCATATAAAACAAGTTGTTAGATTAACATACCTTACAATTCTAAACAAACGACACCACTTTAAGTAGAAACAAAATATACGTGTCTACTACCAAGTGTCGGCTTTTTACCTACATAATCAGCTGACTGATAATATAACCAGCAGCTGATTTGCCGAGTCACATCTTATTAAGTAAATTATGCTTTCAAACGGTAACATTCAGTTTTCAGGCTATATGTAACTGTTGTGTAATATTTGAATTACGGCATTGCTCGCTGAAATATTTTCGCAATTAGCGACTAGCGGAACTCGTTAATGAAACAAAACCAAAACGAGAGGAGTGCAGAAAATATGCAAGACAAGATTTTAAACCGAAATGGTATAAATTTATGAACAATTAAAAAATATTAATTGTTATAAGAAGTAATATAACCATCGAATCGAATATACGAGTACAGATTTAGGTACAGCTCTACAAACTGCCTAAAGTTTTGTTATTTCGGTGTTCGACTTTTTCAATGTTTGAAAGAAAATACATTTATTCGACATTCACACACACACACACACGAGGATAGTTAATAATGAATGTACGGTCATATGTATATAATGTACTAGTCTTTCCCCGCGACTTCGCCCGCAAGAGTTGGATTTTTCATATTTCATCCCCCATTTCACCCCCTAAATGTTTTTATATCGCGACGAAATGTAGCCTTTCCAGGGTCTAGAACTGTCTCCATACCAAATTTCATCTCAATCGGTTCATTGGTTTAAGCGTCAAGATGTAACAGACAGACAGATAGACACACTTTCGCATTTATAATATTAGTATGGATATGTATCTACAGCAAACGGCTCTTATGACATAGGGGATAGCGGTGGTCTCAAGGTCAAGTGGGGTAGTCTGACTCTGACGTGACTGCCGTACACAATATTATTTTCTTAATATATTTTATTGTATGAGAAACTAATTAGAAAGCAAAGATTAATAATTACCTTTTCTCAGTCCAAAAATTTGACTTGATTTTTTTGTTTCACTGAATTCCAAATGAGCGTCGACTTTTTTACGATTGCTTTACTCGACAATAGCGTCTAGGGTCACGTTCGCCCTAATTCCAGACGTAATTTTATCTCTGAAAGGACCCGGTGGAGTGAATAAGCACCAAGGTTCCTCTCTGAAGGGGTAGCGAGGCAGACAAAGGGTGGCAGTAAGGCGACTCACCCACCCCACCAATTTTCTATTAAGTTATGATTTGACTGTGTGCCTAGCTTAACAAATATATTTTTGATTCATAAGCATATGCTACAAAGAATATGTAACTTAAAATATAGGTACTATATGAAAACATATTTTATCACAGTATTTTTAGAAGTGCAATTTAAAATGTACTTGTTTAAAGGCTATGTGATCATTGTGCAGCCCAGGCTCGTTATTATCATCGTAATGATAAACCAAATACTGCAACCAAACCATGCAGTGACATTGGCACTATTTTATATTTTTAACCTAAGTAAATTACGTATTCGTAAAGAATAAAAATATGCCATCGCGGACTCTTTTGTGCTGCACTAGTCGGAATGTGAAAAAAGGGCACCGGCACATAAATAATATTTAAAACACTGACAGTGTATTTATTTTAAAAAGAGGTAGACCTGTCATCTCGTACTGCGCGGCGATTCGAATATGATGCTCCGAGCACACGTTTCAATTTCCGCGCGATTAAGACCCATCTACCTCTTTTTAAATGCACTATTTTATTGATTTGAAAATATTTTTGAGTGAATAACCAGAGTTGCATGTCACCGACCTCGCTTTATTGACACGTTTGTGGTTCTGGTTATTGGCCAGCAGTAAGTATAGGTACTGGTTTAATCTATCGATCGCCTCACCGGTCGCGCCACTCTTGCCTCACGCATGTAGTATCGGCTTCAATTAACGCTATTGCTAGACACTAGATTACCTACTGACACCTTTTACTTTCCTATGCTCCGTTTGCCGGTAATTCAAGGTCAGTAAAAAACGTAATACTAGAACGAAATGCGTCAGATTAAAAAAAATCTTTGAACCATCTTGTGAACTACTATCTAGCTAGAATTCGGTAGGCAGGTACTTATGTATCTTCAGGACAATCGATAAAATAGATAGGTATCTCTACATTAAATTGGTAATTTATGTTGATAAGAATAATTAAACGTATGTTTCGTACCATTTCTTTAGTCCGAAAGTTGAAATGGTATAATAAATATTTGTGTATGCATACTAACAACATATTCCACATAAAGTTTTCCACGATCTAAAAATACTTAGTTTGTTTTCCGTTGCCAGGTAACAGACATGCCCACAGCTCACAGCTATGACGTCAGATGATCATCTTTATTTCTTGTTTACCATCGTGAATTTGTCAATGTAATGGTATTTTCCTGGTATGATTTGTCGAAATATCTCTCAATTGGTTTTTTAACTCATTAAATTGATGATTTCCCAATTCATTCAACCGAATTCTACAATGCTTGCCGCCGTCCCTATTTTATATTACATACATCACAGATGGCAAAATATCATTTCAGACATTATACCTCCTACGCACTTAAGATTCTACGACAGAAATCGATTTAGTTCCAGAAAAGGGTGCGGAACTTAATGATCGTATTGTGACTAGGCTAGCTCAGGCATAATCACCATGACTCGTACTTACTAGTTGGCTAATATATTTTTATTGATGTGTGTGTCACGTTTTGTCAATATCGACTGCTGACGTAGCTGAACAAGTTCGACTACTCACTATTAATACTTAATATCCAAAACGAATGCTATGACTACTTAAAGCATGCATAAAGTGTTAGTAATAGGTTGTGAATTTTTACTGGCTCGTGGTGTAGGCAAAGTTAGTTTGTCATAGTCTACTTTTTCACCAGGAACATAAATTTGCCTACACACACTTGTTGGATTATGGATAAAATGTACATTATTTTTTACATCATCAGTAAGTTCTATGGATTTTACCCAAGTCTTTTTAAAAACAAAATTCGCAACAAATTAAATAAATTGCATCATTGTTGATCTTTACTTACCGTGGCCTATGGACTTTCCTTAACCTTGAGCAATGTCAATCTACAGTTACAGTTTCTACGCTACTTTTAAAGTGATTTCTTTCGTTATTAGTATCCAAATATGAATAAATTAATTATGATCGATAAAAAACATGTGTTGATCCTTAAATAGCCTAATGAATAAATACTGGCTTATTGAGTGTACAAATTCCAACCTATTATTTGAGGACAGTGAAATGTAACCAGCCTGTTTGAATAGCGGTTGCTCAGAGGCGATTTACTCGCAAGGGTGGCCTCGGCAATTTAGCGCGGTTAGCAGCAGATTGCGACTGGACACGATTAAAATAAAGGGGATTTGTGGGCACCTGCGGTCGACCCATAACCTGGGTGGAACAAATTTCTTTTAGACAATATCGTAAAGTAACAATTATTTGTACCTACATCGCCCAATTTTAGAGCTAGTAGGTAGTGGTCGGTCTTTTCCAGCTTTCTTTGCTTTTCGCCGCCCTTTTATTCATACCTACAAATTGTAATGTATATTTTGTAGAGATTAGGACTCGGCACATAAGCTATGTTTTGTAGCAAAATCAAACTTGATTTTTACATTTTCTCTAGAATTACATTTAAATGTAAGGTATAACCTTCCTATCAGCTATTGATCTATTTTGCTGTAGAATAAAGACATTTTAACGATAAGTGTGTTACTGATTAAGTAATAACATTTTATGACATTAAGATCGCAATTTAATTTCTAATCACGCCCTAATAAAATATAAGAGGGCTGGCAAACATGCCTTGGGTATAATGTCTACCGTAATTACGATACCGCAGCTGGTTATTGAATAACGACGTCTCAGAACAAGCTTAACATCCGTTTGAAGCGCAATGGCAACCATTGAGTTATTTATTAGAACATAAATTTATTTACAATTAAAAGGACCCAATAAGGTAATGATTGGACATGTAACTGATATACGAGCAAACATGCTCGGACAAGCAGGGGAAAACATTACATTGAGAACATTTGATTACTTTCATGTAATGTGTAAACACTCGATTTAAACTTGTATTTGGGCTGACTGTTCTCGATTTTCAAACGTTGACTACATATTTTTTGGTATAGATAAAATAGGTTAATAAGAAGTCTTCGTAACATGTTTTGAAAGTAAGTTTGTGTCTGTTATTGAAAGCTTTTCCCCTCCCACTAACAATCGCAGCTCTATAAATTAGCAAAATTACTTTTTATAATATTTTTTATGCCTTTAGGAGTGTTTTGATTGCATGTAGAGTTAATTTCCCTATTATACTATCGGCTTTTTATATCAACACTTAAGTATCCTTACAAGGTATCTGAATCAACCATCTGAAAACGTAGATAATGTTGTGAAAGTGGTCCTTAATATAGATAAGCAATAGTAACAAAACTTCGTCAACATCACGTAGAACTGTTTATAGTCTATTTAGCACTTGACTTGACTGACATTGGATTGTGGTAGTTTAGTGTAGTTAGCACTTTGATTCAAGATGTCATCCTCCACGAAACATCCTAACAAAATATATTTTTACCAGCACATCATGTAACTACAGGCACAACCACTACCAATCGGTCAAACAAAACAGCAAGAGCAAAAGTCAGTTATTGTTTTTTTCAACCAATATCTTTAAGAAATTCAAAGAATTTCAAATTCAAAGAATGTCATTACAAATTGTAAAAACAACAAAATGAATCAACGCGAATGTGCGAAGACAACGCACAATACTTATTTTGAACATATCCGATGACAAAAGGATATTTAATTAAAGGATATTTGCATAAAAAGTAATTTAGAATTGTTTTGCTGGATGCCTACAGATTTGTTTACTTCTGTTGATGACACAGAAGTTGGATGAAATTAATATTTTTGTATTCATTGGAAAGCCATGTCTTATTCATTGTACCTACCTCTTATTTTACTGAGCAAATAACTATATCTGTGTCAGGGGTGCTAGGACGAAATATTTTCATATTCACTTCGAATTAAAACATTATGAAAGAAGTAGGCAGTTATTTATAATCCTTGTTACCTCGATTGCCTTTTTTCGCCCTTACATCTAATAATCCTAATATGCTACGGATAAGATCCAAATATGCTACTTTTCCTCATTTTTTTTTTAAATGCAACATCATGACCACTAAAAACTTTCAATAGACACCACAATAATCAAACCCAGAGGATAGTTACTTATTAACGTACCGACATTCGTCTCGAACCCATGATTTAAAATAAGTACGGTTTGGAAATGGACCGTATTTTACCCGACTGCGGAAGCAGGGTTATGTTTTTCGAGAGTAATATGTATGTATGTATAATTGTTTGGCACGCTCTACAGCCCAAAAGGCTGGACAGTTAGTGGACTTATGTGGTGTTGTTGAATTTGTCAAAATTGTGAGTGACATAGGCTATACCTATACATTTAAAAAATGGCGCCCGCAAATGGAAATATAGGGGGGTTGGGGAATTGATTTTTTCCTTATCATAACAATATAGATATCAAATGAAATCTAGTAAAAAGACCATTTCAAATATATAATATTGTATGTTTGCTTGTTTTCATAATAAAAAAAACATTTGTTATTTTACTTAATATGAGATTTGTACATGGCATATGATCCGTTTCTGGGCAATAACTTTATTTTTTGAGCCCAATTGCTTCTCGTCCTTTCTTGCTAACCTTAATTCCCCTTAATCTTTCATGCGAATATTCAAAGTACGATCGCGCATTTGGGTTTTCCAAACGACGCGTTCAAAGGCTCTGTAATCTTACAAGGGTCCCCAATCTTTCGGCTACCAGACGGATAACTTTTATGTACCATTATAAATACTATAATACTCGTAGATGCCTAGTTTGAGAAAATTCGTCGTCGAAACTCCGTACTTAATAGACTAACTGCCGTACTCAGAGACGTCAATTTAAGGTAATCCTTCATTAAATCTCATGCTGTCTTTTTCTATTTTATTGACAATGAAAGTGAAAGAACGAGGCTTAATTATAGATTAAATTTGATTGACGTCTCTGAGTGCGGCAGTAAGATTATTTAAAATTAAGACTGAATTGTACTCAAAAAATCATTTTCAGTCTTCGGTGGGACTCGAATCCACGACTCAATCCCACTTGCAAGCGTATCTATTACTTGGAAAATCGAATATTTTTGCGTGCATTATTTTCTATCAAATCAATTGTCAAAGTTGTTGAAGACACCAAAAGCATTCTTGAAACGTAACCTAATAAAGTCAAATTCCAACTCATTTATATTTTTTTCCTAGCCACCCTATCCGCACGTCTTGCTGAGCTTCGTAAATCTCTTGCTCCTCTCGACTTGGATTTTATTTACCCGTCTATCCTTCAGCCGCCAAAGGACAAGATTGAAAATGCCGGGTTGCCAAAAAATTGGAGACAATTTGGGAAATCTTGTCGCTATATTTCCACTAAGGATTGTAAAAATGTTTTCTTAGAGGACGTTTGTTTTCAAAAGACCTTTCCAAAGATATCCTTTTATTTTCTAATAAAAACAATCTGAAGGTGGATGAAGGTCATTTCTTTTTCGGGAAAGCACTTATCAAACCCTCCTTTCTGAAGCTACCTTCCTAGTTAAGATTCTAGTTAGGATGCTAAATAGGATGGTGTCATAAGTACTTTAGGTAGCTTATAGTAGGAAATAAATTATTTTGTAAGCGTTAGGATGGCGGGTGTATGTACCCGATTCCAAAGTGGTTTTCGGGGACTTGGGGGACTTTACTTGTACCTTTCTGTACTTTTGATATTTTTTGTGTACCTACCTCAGAGTAAAGATATGCCGTAAATAAGGTAAACCCGCCATCCTGATACTCACATTATATTTACTTTGAAAACCAAGTTAATAAGAGTAGGCAACCTATTGAGTCGACAAACTAGTGAGGGCTTAGGCATTACTTATTTTAAGAGCATAATATTAAAACATGGAAGAACACTGTTTTGTTATGACTTATTAATTAATTTGTATATTGCAGTTGATAAAATGGGAATCGTTGGATTAATAATGATAACTTTGCATGTCCTACTATCCCGTAACGGTATGACGGTATAATTATAAGTCTTATTTTCTTACAGATACAGTTCAGTGTGTGTTGATAAATTCGAGCGTTAGATTTAATTTCGATGGTGATGAATCGTCATTTAGTCCGATGGTAAATAAAGGGATTTGTAGGAGGGATTACCGTTGCTATGGCAACTTGATAACTTAACACGTATCTTCGCACGTTATTTCAGTTTAGTGCATATTTTAGATCGGGGCAGATGTGTTGGTTTTGATGTGCTTTTGCGTGACAGACAAACCACAAAAAGTGAAGAAAATCAATAAGAGTTGAAGAAATTTGGTTGTGTTAATGTTTAGCTATTTCGTTGTAGAGAAAAATTAATCATTATTTCCAAATTTCAGTCTTAATATAGGTCAAGCTTGTCGGTAAACTTTTAAAGGCTTAAGATTTTATTATCAGAACTCAATATCATTTGTATGTCAAAGTGACCTCGTAGAAGGTTACAAATGACTGTGTAGAGCCAGTGGAATAGTAAGGCGTTGCCTACACCTTGATCCACATTTTGTCTAATGTGAGCATGCATGTCCTGGCATTGTCTTACAGCACTTAATTGCGCACTAAGGACAAAACCTGCAAAGATTTTTCACTGTTTAAAAGCTCTTGGTTATTTTGAAGATAATTTTCTTCTTGCCCTTAAAGCTCTTGCATTGGTATTGTTACGATACACTTGAAGTGTTTCTAGATTTATATACCTACGAGCCCTATTATTTCAGGCTCCTAAAAATATGAAAGCACTTTATTCTTTTTTCGGCAGATACAACCGTAAGTAACCATAATGGTAAGAGCACTCGCCCGGATAGCGAAGGGACGTGGGTTCGAGTCCCACCGGATGACACAGTCGATTAATTTTTGTAAGTTAAATTTGATTTAATTTCGTAAAAACTTGCAAAATATTGCTTAAGTTATAAAAATATAATAAGATACAACCGTGATTTAATATAACATATCGCATTTTTTTAATGTAGAAAGCAAGTGTAAAATCGGGTCAAATAGATTTAGTCGACTCTATAGTGCAGTGCAGCCGGGGCTCCTTGTAAGCTTGTCTTGCAGTGTCCTAGTTATACGATCCCGTGACTTATAAAAGATTTTTGTGCTCTGGACTATGTGAACTACATTTAAGTTATCTTTCTTAATCATAGTGCGCAAATAGGTACCAACGCTTATGCTCGTGTTGCATGTGCTTTGATGTCACCAATGTACACGTACACATTAATGTAATATTTAATAAGAAGATGGAGTATTGACAGCGACTTGAGTAAAAATATGTAGTCCATTTTCTTACCGCATCCAGCAATCATCATCCTACCACATGCAATTTCCCGCCTCAAAATATCTGCAAACGTAGTTAGCGGCAGCCTCGCGTAGTTAACTATTGTAAATTATTTTAATTTCCTTAAATTGTTGTTTCTCTTGCTACTCTCACAGCAATGAACCATTCTTTTAAGCAAATCATTGACACTAAGGGCTTATTCACACGGAATTTGTCATTGACGATTCGTCAAAATACAGGATGCGTCATGACGAATGGACGTTCACATTGCATACGGAATCGTGTTTTTTCACGATTCGTCAAAAAATCCTAATTGAATTTGTTTAAAAATCCGTATATTTTAACGATTCTTGATTTTTAAAAACACGATACTAGATTTAAGACGTATCGTCATTTTTCACGATTCGTGATCCGTGTTAACATGGGCTTTTTTTATTCGAAATGGGTTTGCTCTTGACTCTAGACTAAGCCAGTCGTGGCGCAGACAGAGTCGATGATGGAGCGAAAAATTCAAAAAGCATTGCCGCCGTCAAAAAAAGAACGAATCGTTTAAAAAGACGAATCGTCAAAAATTACAAATCGTACTCGTGTGAACGGGCTCTATCTGGTAGTTATCTTAATATATTTTTTTAGCAATAGTTGTTAAGGATTTTGTAAGATAACAAGCTGTGTATATACGGGTATATCAGTTCTGGCTTTTTGGATATCATGTCTAACAGCCATTACTTCTGTGACGAACAAATTTACGAAGGCGTGGTTTATTTTTACTTTCAAGTTAGTTTTGCAGTAAATAAATGCAAAAATAAGCTTAATAAATACTAAAATATGTATAACTTAATAAACTAACTGCCAACTCTATATTACGTAACAAGAGCGTACCTAGAAATGAACTAAGTAGTAAAGGCTTCTTTTTGGTGTCGCTTTTTATAACGTTACCTTTTCAGTAGAGATTTACACGGCTTTAGTAGGAGAACACATATTTATACGATTTTAAGACTGTTTTCTTATTACTTTTTCATTTAGATATCTATTTAATACGATCAAATACCGCTACGCATAAAAGGAAGATTTACATTTCGTTTATATTTTCAAAATAAATAAAACAGGAAAGAAAAAAGAGCGAAAAATTTAAGTAGAAAAGGTAAATTGGCAAAATTTTGCTAAACCCTCGTAATTATTCTGGCGTCAATCACTCCGGCGTCCTAATTAAAACATTTTACGTGGAATATTCATTAAATTCGCATCTAAGTTTCGTAATTAATGAGTAGCATACATTACCATTTTTATAAAAAAAAGATGATGTAACAATCACTCTGGTCCAGGGTTCCAATAGCGGTCTGGTCAATTTAGAAATTCATACTTTCTATATTGTCTCGGGTCTGGGCGTTGTGATAATACCATGATTTCAGATTTCTATAGCACATGCGATTAAGCTACTTACTTTGGGATCTGAGCAATGCATGTCATGTTGTCCTAAAAATACTGGCTGAACTCACTGGTAAGTTATACCTACATAAACCAGAGGTGTTAAAAGGGCTTTATCTGTTATTTATTTATTCATTTATTGCAACATTGTACATAGCATAGAACTAGTAGTACAAACCCTGTAAGGGTATAGCAATTTTAAAACTAAGTAAAATTTTATTAACAAAGTAGGCATTATTGACATATATTAGCTAAGGCTTGTATAAAGATCTTAGTTATCTATTACTATAGCTAACTAATCAAAATACACCAACTTTCTTAATGTTCAAGATCTTTACTGATCATAGATCGTGTAGGTAGATTCGATGTACCTAATACACTGCATTAGAATTGAAACCTTGCAATCGTCACAAACATAATAAAATAGAAATGACAAGATATGTTATTCGGTTTAATATCAATGTTGTTACACTACAGCTATAATCCCACCAAATATGTGCTGACACACATTTCTCTAATATTAATTACAACCAGATTATGATCTTAAACTTGTACCTGATGACATACCTATATACCTATTCAAATTGTATTGAGCAATTTTTGTTATGTAATGTGCTTTTGGTCGTTTGTTCAATGTTCATTACACTGGTAGTGTGTCAAATTGTAAAAAACAATTAAGTATGACATATTGCTACTCTGTACTCTCTACATTATCTGTAAATTATTCTAAATTTAAATATTGAATAATGTGAGAATGCCTATAAAATGGTGATAAAATAAAGAAGGTCGCAGTACTTTTACTTTATTTGGTCCTAGCAACCCCGCCCCGGCTTCGCAAGGGTATAAAAACCGTTACGAATCATACACCTTCCTCAGGAGTTATTCTGTTTATAAAAGTCTAGCAGTTCCCCGCGACTTCGCCCGCGCCAAAAGTCGGATTTTCCATACAATTTTCATCCCCCATTTCACCCCCCTGATGATTTTATATCGCGACAAAAAGCCTATGTCCTTCCCAGTGTCTCAAACTATATCTGTGCCAAATTTCATTTAATTCGGTCCAGTAGTTTCGGAGCCTATTCGATGCAAATAAACAAACAAACAAATCTTTCCTCTTTATAATATTAGTATAGACTAAGTATCTATATTATAATTCTTTAATCAGTATTTGAAATAATCGCGAACATACAGACAGACAGACGCAGCAGAAGATAGTTTTATAATAGGTAGCGATTTTATGGTTTGAATAAAAATTGACGAAAACAAAAAAAAATATCTCCGACCTTGTATCTTGTTTTACCGTTGTAATAGGTTATTTTCATGGTACCGATTGAAATTACGTGTGTTTACCATTAGAGTGCTAGCATACTTGATTGCGGACGGTGAGTTCGCGGGCAAATAGCGGAGCGAGGTCTATAATACTATGTTATAATATATGTATTGGCTATGTAACTTAATTATTATGTGAATCCTTTTTTTCACAATTTTAATTATATATTTTTTAATAACTTATCTCATCTGTTGTAAGGTAATGGCTGATGATGATTGTACGAACTAGAGAATGTTTACCTATTACCATATATTTTATTGCCATGGATTTGCAGGGGCAGTCAAAACCAACTAGGTGTTATAAGTTGCAACTCTTATTATTTTTAAAATACGAAATTATTTTTAAAATACGAAATTATTTGTAAAATACAAACAATACATTATTTTTCATGATTCTTCCAACTTCGTCCGCGCAAATACGAATGGGATAAGTAAGTAGGAAGAAGAGTTTTAAATACACAGAATGAAGGACAAACTGGAGTGTTGTCACAGTACATAGTCCGTAAAAGGAGCTGTATCCGAGGCAATTCTCTCGTTTTCAATTACTTAAACAGCGTTTTCCTCTCTGTAAACATGTACCGAACATTCTGCAACGAAAATTAATCTAAAGAAAACAGGAAAGTACTTATCTTCCAATTTAATCTTGTGGATGTTGTGCCACGCGTAAATGAAATTCGAAATAAAGTCGAATTCGAAGAAAAGTTAGACACAATAGATTATATCATTTGTAAGGTATAAAATATTGTAATTCGCTTCAACAAATAAATTAATACAATATTTATGTACCATCCAGGTAGATTAAATTTCTGTAGGAAGGTGAGAATATGTGTATTACCTCAAGCTCAAGGTATTGCCGACTATTTTCCCCCAATTTGCATGATACAATTTTGCACTAAAAGTGCTATTTCGCATGCTATATCTAATACGTGCTATTATACAATAACGAGTATTATAGCGGCTTATTTTTAGTGGCACCACGTGCGGTGATATAAAACACTTTTGTCGGCACCGATCGATCGGTTATCGCCCCGCAATACAACAATTTCTAATAAATTTCTGATGTTTTACCAGTGTTCTGTTGACTTTCGTAGCGTTTTGTAATGGGATTCCATTTTATAAGAAACTCTAAAAGTGTCTGTAGCGCAAAACTTGCAAAACGCAATGTTATTAACGCCTATTAACAACAATACTTCGTTAAAGTGATGTGTACCTTATTGTTTTATCTAACAGTTACAGTAGTACAGTTCTGTAGAAGTGCCGTCTTTTAAGTTTTGCGTTAATTTTTAGGTTTTAGCAATAAAAAAAATGTCTTTTTATAGTAAACTTCGGCTATTTTTGTAGCACGCTTGCTACAAGGCGTTAATCGGAGAATTACCCTTGAACGTAGACACCATTATCAGTGGTAGAGACTTTTATTTTACTCTACTAAACTTCTACATACAGCCTTCTATTTCGCAGTAGTGATTTGTAGATGTCTCAGATAGATTAATAGAACTTAGCAAAATCTTAGAGCAAGTCGCGTATTCTGAACAATTCTCGTAGAAAGTATTATTTTTCGTAACAGCTCAAGCGTACGCTGAAATCGTAGTCGTTTCAATAAAAACGTCAAATACTTATAACTAGAGACTTCACTTCGTAGCACAATGGCTCGGAAAATGTGAAAAGTGCGCACAAAGTAAACGAGAGTTTACAGCGCATTGTATTTTAGGTCTGAAACGGATAGCGTGGCCTAGTGCCTCGTTCGTACAGTGTGTAATTGTTAGTGTGTTCAATAAACGCTTTTGTTTTTAATATCATCGGGGTCTAGTGTAGTGTGATACTCATCCTATAAGCCTTAGACACACTTGCGCTCTTAAGATCTTACTTGCGCTAGTCCTGATTAGCTAATCCTGACTAGTGCAATTGGTCCCCGGGTTAGCTAATCCAAACTTGTGCAATGGGCTTTCAACTCAAACAATAGGCCTAAAAAAAGTCTGTAATAGCTAATCCGGACGTGCGTGGCCTAAGTGATCTTTATAGAAGTATTAACTTTGACTTACTGCAGTTTTCCTTACTTATGCTATTCTGTATTGTTACATAAGCATATATTTTAAACCTGAATCTGATTTATTAGCTGCGTATTAGTCGTATTTTATACCAGGTATATCTTCAAATGTACGTTTACCTTTATACAAACATTTGCGATTTACAACACAATAAACCGTTTATGTTATTCAGTAATTGATTGTAAAAAGTCGGTAGGCTTGTTTATATCCTGTTTCCTGCAGATAGGTACTTTAATGACTGCTTTTAATGTTTTCAATCCTTGAACGTTTGTAAAATGTAACACTTATTCATATTAATGTCTGCCATTCAAGTTTCTTAATGAAGACATTAATCTTTCGACAAATCTTTGATTAAGTATCTAACATTTTCAACGAAAATTATTTCAGAAGCCTGTTTTTCAAGTACATTTAAACTTATACTATTATATTGAAATAGCTAAGCATTATACAAAATCACAGACTCTCAAACTCCTTAACGGCAACAAACTTATGATGACACAACAATTTATTTAATGGATCGATGAGGACGATTAAAGCGGTTTAAAACCCTATTAATTCTCGGATCTCAGGTATAATGGCTTGGATCGGTAAAGCTTGATTACTTACGAAAGTTTTTCAAAGAATAACGAACAAGAAAATTTACAACTTCAAAAATATCTACAGAGGGATAGCACACGTTCAAGAAAGTCGATGATTCCCTACTAACTTTTGGAAGACGCGTGAAGAATTGAATTCCAAAAAAGTTGGAAGTTTACCCAACACTATAGAAATTTGGGGCTATTTAGAGAAAATTCTAGCTCCTGGCAAAAAAGGAGGGTTCAAAGTGAAGTTTGATGGGAACAGTGGCAGAAACTTAAAACTATGGAACATGACTGGTGGCTGTTGGCGCCGCGCCGGCAGCTGTACGGGGTTCCAGAGTGCCTGGCCTCCTGTGACTCGAGGGTTCGTTGGTTTTGCTAATGTTACTTAAGTTAACGTAAAAGTGCTGGCAAATATATTATATATTTGATCGAATGACACACTCTGTGCCTAATATTAAGACTCAGGCCCTACTCCTGTTGACGATGTCCGTATTTTCGAGTCAAGCCATCTCGCTCGTTCGTGTTGTCATTCTGTCGTGAGTGACAGGGACGGCTACAGACGAAACTATGGGCATTATCAACCGGAGTAAGGCCTCTGTTTCCAGAGTCTATTTGTGTAGTCTCAATGTTTCATGTGCCGTTGTCTGCTAAAGTAAAAATGCGAATGGTACGAGTAAAGTACCTAAGTAGATAAACTGTATTGTCGACCTTACTACAACACATCATCTAGTGAAATTTAATTCCATTTTATGTTTTTTTTTATTGTACATGTGCCCCGCACTCAAAGACCTTTGTGCTTGAGGGTTCTCAATCTCACATTTCCATATTCAATAATAGTTTTCCGACGCGCAATTCGGCCGCGTTCAGAATACGAAGCTTATTGCTATCACAATAGAAGCAGAATAAAAGGATTTCTTTATTTTAAATCTATTGGAATACGGGATCATATCTGTTACGATGTTAAAAAAACTGATTTAAAATTCGTTGCCTCTGAACCTTCTGTATCCATCTCCATTAATTAACATCTTTTGTACCCAAAACTGCGTTACTTATGCTAGATAATGAGTTTATTATCAGTTTGAATGTCAATCAGGAGTTTTAGTTCACAGAAACGTCTCAGAGACACACCTTCCCAACGTAAGAGTAGAATGACAAACTTTGTGGGCTGTTATTGAGTTGTTTGTGAATGTAAATTCAATTAAACTCTGTATGCTCTACTATTGTTGTTGTTACTCGTATTTTTAACGGAAGAATATTGTTTCAGCAAATATAATTGAGTCCAAAAAGATAAGGAAATCCTTTTAAACTCACGATCACGAAATTGCCATTTTTTTTTTTACTTTGAATTTTATACCGAAGTTGTTCTAAAACTGAAAAGTGAATAAAACATTCGGGTGATTTACGACGCTGGGCCGGGTTAACCCTTGCGCCTGAAAAGGATTCGAACACAACCCTTATGAATGTTAAAACGGTGCTCCGACAGTTTGAGAAATGGACACAAAATCTTGACCGTTTATAAATCGACTTTAGTTGGATATAACGTTGCAGTACGAACCATTGTATGGTTCGTTTTATATTAGAGAAAAACACATTTAATAACTTTTTTTGCAATGTAATCAGTATTGCTATAATAAATATCAATCATAAAAAAGTGTTGTCACAGTTTTGGTTGCAATTTTCCTTAAAGTACATTTTGTGGGGTGGAAACCGCCATACTGGTAGATTAATTACTCGTAACGTAAACATAATTACTTTAAAAAGTACTTGTTTTACCATTTCTATTGAATCTGCATCGAGTAAAACGTACGATAAAAATATTTTTATATTTCTCTTTCAAAAAACATACAGTAGCTGATTAGCCAATTCGCACTTTTTAACAAAAGTAAATGCATAGTAATGTTTGTTAAGTACACAATGATTAGTGTACAATTTCACAGAATTCCAATGTAATTTTATTAGAAACTTGGTCCATTGTTTGTTTATTATATTATTTATTAAGGTTAACAAACTATCGCGATATAAATGCACGCAATTTGAATGTCGATAAATGCATTAAACGCGCACTTGGCACGTATTTCCTACTAGTGCCAACGAAGCAATCTGCCATTGAAAATTAACCTCTGTTCCCAAACAATACGGTTCAAACAGCAAGCAGCAGGCATAAAACTCCCGTGCCTGATTACAATATGAAGGTCAAGTAGGATGGCCAGGCTGTAAGCGATCTTTGGATGTAAAAACTATGATTTGTATTTGAAATTATTTTTTGGCATAAGTAAATAACGCAATTTAGCGAGATGCAAAGATATATCAGAGTGTGCCAAAAATGATCCTGCTCGGCATAAATCGTAACAGCGCATGACATATCACGCTCACGTCACTGATTTTAACAGGAATTGAGCAGGAATTTTGCATCACCATTTAGGTTATAATAAATAGACATGACAGCACTTCATAACAATAATAGAAATCAAAGCATTTATATTTATTTTTTTTGTTTGGACATTTCAAGGATATTTTCGAATCAATTGCGTAGCATTCTTAATAAACTAAAATAAGACATTATTTATAATAAGACATTATATAAGTACTTACTTAGAACAAATAATTATTTGACGTTATATAATCTGGTATTAGCATACCTAATTCAAAATATTTTGGCGAGAATAAGTATCTAATCGATATTAATTAATAGCTATTCGAAGTCCTCACTTCCTCGTAACGCAGTGTCACTCAATTTACGCCACGTCACTATGACTGACGCCACGATCACAGCTGATTATGTCAACTCAGATCATTTTTGTACTCACGAGATGACGTAAGGCTGGTTTGCAGTTTGGACTTTACCAGCTGAGCGAGAATACTGCGCCAAGTCATGATGTTTTTAAGCTGACATGCTAAGTTTTTTCCACTTTTTAATGGCCAACTAGTTTGACAGACTAGTTTTGAAAGTTAACTATCTTAGAAGTCTAAAAAATTTAAAACATTTTGCAGTTACATGACATGTAAGATAACCTATTATATTTAAAACATATTACATGTTAAAAATAGATGCACATGTATTCATGCATAATATAATATACGTAAATGTAAACCTTTGGTTGGCCACGGTGACGTACCTATGGAAGCGCGCGCAATAACATGACTTGGTATGTGACCAAAATAGTCTGTTTACTTGCAAATATTTATCGGGAAAAGTTCTAAAAATATACATTCACCAACAACAGCTCCATAATAATCATGATAAACGTAATTACTTTATATAAGCTATTAAGCATAACTGAATTTGATATCTAGTTCACGAGTACAGTGGGCCACGCATCAACCTTCCCAAATCTGTCAAAATATCTCAAATGATATGGAACTCTATTGCGATCAGTATAAGGTTTAAATATGGTTGCGGAAATTGATAGATCAGGGTAGGTTAATGTGGGCACATTATTTTATAAAAAAAGGTCCCGAAATCCCGTTATATGACATGTAGAGAATACAATCCCGGGAATCGGGATCCCGGGATCCCAACCCTTTTCTGATCCCGAAAATCCCGGGACTGTACTTGGCTAATCCCGGTATTTTCGGGATTGCTATAAATAGGTCTATTTTGCATTCTACGATCCGTTGCGCCTTGACTATGACCTTGCCTAGATTATACCTTAGCATAAAATTATATAACGATAAAAACAAACCTAAGGTACGATACGGATACGGACTATACAGGTACGGCCCTAATAATATCTTTTTCGTAGACCTTAGAAGGTTTTTAGAAGACTTTCCCACTCGGACACTTCAATAAGGTAATTCCCCTTCTCTTAAGGTAACTTCCCGACGGGCTAAAGGAAAGTTGCAGGTGGAAAATGATAAGAGTATGAAATGCCCAGATCCTAAAGTACAACTTATCCCCGACAGGCTAAAGAAAAAGTTGCAGCTGGAAATTGATAAGAATATAAAATGCCCAGATCCTGAAGTACAATACATACAATACAAAGTGAATTGGGCTTGACAAATAGTATCAGACGTGAAATGAGCCTGTTTGAAAATGGAGGAGTTCGTGGATATCAGTTAGAATAAGCATATAAGTATCTATTATCTATACCTCCAACGAGTGTACAACCCGAGCGAGCGTTTTCAGCTGCTGCTTTTGTTGGAAATAAATTACGAAGCAGGCTAGGAAGACAAACATTGGTTATTTTGATATTTCTAAGATTCTATTTCTGAAATTCTAAATAGTGCTTTTGATTTGTATAATTATACTTAATTTTTTTTTAGAACCCAATTCCCATATAAGGCTGATCCCGGGATAGTCCCGGGATCCCCTGATTACCCATCAAAAATCCCGTAATCCCGGGATTGAAAAACATGCTCGGGATTGTATTCTCTAATGACATGTAACTTTTATCTCCCAGGGTATGGCGTTCTCCATCGAGGAGAGGCAAGTGCTGGGCATCCACGGCCTGCTGCCGGCGAGGGTCAAGAGCCAAGAGGAGCAGGTCCAGCTGTGCAAACTATCCATCGACCGCTATGAGGACCCGCTTAACAAATACATCTATCTTATGGGGTTGCTTGTGAGTACATACATTAAACCTATAGGTACATATCTCGTTGGTCTAGTGGTCAGCACGCTGGGTACTATCCAAGAGGTCCCGGGTTCGAATCCCGGGTCGGGCCAAGAGTGTTTGGGTTTTTCTGTCTTGAAATTACTCAGACACAGCTCCGGAGTCAGGAAGTTGGTGGTGTTAACACCCCTGTGCCTCGGAAAGCACGTTAAGCCGTTGGTCCTGCGCCTGATCTCTCTACGGTCATGTCGGACTGCCGTCTCACCGAATTATGAGAGTGAAGGAACAGAGAGTGCACCTGTGTATTGCGCACACACTTGTGCACTATAATATGTCCCGCGCAGTAGGCTAATCTCTGTTGAGATAAGCCGCCGTAGTCAAAATTCGGCTAGGAGGACATAATTATTATTATATCATGTTTTCAGATTCAGACACAATACAAAAGTATTGTTATCGACCCGCCCGCGGGTCTTATAGGGTTGGACAGGTTAAATTACTTATGTTAATAATAACCTTATAATTATCACTACTAGCAATTAGAAGTTTGAAGATTCATGTTTTATTTCTATTTTTACGAACAAAAGATAACTTTTATTAAAACTAGATAAAACTTTGATTTATAAATGAGTAGCGCTAGTATTAGAGTCGTAATGTTCGTCATATAAGTAGGTACCTATAGAACAATCGTTTACTTTTCGATTACGATTAGATTATGATTAGCGATGTGCGATTATTACTAAATTAATCGAATTATTCGAATGGTCTCTGTAATCGAATGTATTCGATAAACAACCACTGTTATTCGATTATCCTTCGATTATGCGGCGAGCAATACCGGAGCGTGCGGTGCGTAGGCCGTACTACTAATTACTAACGAATGAATCGTCATTCGTCGCGTCGATTAATCATTCGTTCGCTGCCTGTCCTGTGCGCACAGTCGCGGCAATTCGACTGAAGGGCCGAGTATAGATTATCATTCGATTGTCGATTATTATTCGATTATTATTTTTTCCGAATTACTAAATCGACATTCGATAGTGCGAATGGTCGATTGTCGATTCATTCGATTATTTTTTTTCGAACAATCGCCCATCGCTAATTATGATTAGATAGCGTTTCAAGTTAAACGGTTGTTTATTTAAATCGATACGACGTACCTACCTACTTACTTGGTACTGTTTTTTTCTTCAAATGATATTACAAAGAGTTCCAAAAGCTTAACTTGGTTAAACTAAATTAAAATGATTATTGATATTTTTATAGCTAACTATTGAGAGAATATCTATAAGCTAAGAAAACAACCGTTAATATAACCAGGCTACGCAAGAGTATTATTGTTTGGCGGATAAGGATTTTCTGACCATGTATTATCACTATGTACTAATATTGTACACAACTTGTACTATTATTTATTCTTTAGTATTAGGTAGGTATTCCTTAATAAGGTCAAACGTAGTTACATACATATGGTATGAGGCTCCTTAAAACGTGGTACCGCCGTAGGCGCAGGCTCACTTTGCTTCCTCAAGGGCATCCCATGGCTATGTCATGGCGTTAATGGCCTTCGCAAAACATTGCGTCGTCTTGATTACCATAGAATCACGAGTATTGGTGGGGTTAAAAGATAATTATAGCAAAATACATGGTGTCCTCTATAAAATAAAAGCACATTTAAATACAATCTGCATAGATTAGCTAACAGTATGAAGCCCTACCCAGGCACTGTATCAGGTTTATAAATTATTATTATTTTTATTGTATTGTATAGCATCCATGAACCCTTAAAATGAATAAATATGCTAACATAGATAGTATGTAGGTACTCACATAATTTACTTCCAAAAAATTATGTGTCGCATAAGTCACATTTCTTCCACGTAAAGGAAAAGCAATTAAGTAGGTTCCTACCTACTTACTACCTCAACTTGTGCAAGGTTGTTCCGAAGACTTCCTTCTCTTGCTTTATGAGAATTTCGACGCACTGACATGCACTATGATTAATGTAATTGCAAATATGAATGCCTCGTCACGTTCGCGAGCAAGGCCGCCATATTCGCACACACTAGTAATGACCGTAAAACTCTTTGAGTGATCTTGCATAATTTACACTCTAGGGTACACATGACTGTAACTTATCTATTACGAGTACCAAAACAAAAATGGTAACATAAAGACAGAGATTAATAAGTTTTGGTTAAGAACTTGTTTAACTAAAATAGCGATAATCACCTCTTAAAAATATAGCGCTGTTTAAAACTTATAAATAAAAATACTGAAGTGCCACATACCTTTTGACCGCAATAATAATTTAAAGATAATCACAATTGACGAAGTTTTAAGCAATTCCAGATATATTTTTTTCATTTACGTCCGTCGTTACAAGTCCTCAGGTCCTAGTTTTTTTTCTTTGATCAAGCTGTGATAAATGTCCAATCTGCAGGACCGCAACGAGCACCTATTCTACCGCTTCGTTGGCGAGAACGTGGCTCAGATGCTGCCCATCGTGTACACGCCGACCGTCGGCCTGGCCTGCCAGAAGTACGGCCTGGTCTACCGGCGCCCGCGCGGCCTCTTCATCACCATACACGACAAGGGTCACGTCTATGAGGTGCTGAAGAACTGGTAAGCACTGACACATGCTGAAACTCCACTCTGTGGTCAAGTTGTTAGCTGCATAAGCTTTAAAAAAGAAACCGAAAATTCGCAAACGAGTAGGATTTGAACCCACGACCTTTGGCTAACCGGGCCAATGCTCTTACCAACTGACCGACCGTGCAGTCCATCCATCCGTGCAAAATTCTTGTTTTTTTTTAATACATCATTGCGTGATGTCAGCAGTGAGTTTTAAGCTCTTTACCACTAGGTGGTGTTTAAAAAACTAGAAGGTACTGAACTGCGATCAAAACTGCTCTGTGGCAGTATCGACATTTTTAGTTTTAGCTGACCCTTATACTCATGCCAGCATGATAAATAGCGGAAAACATTGTAGCAGAAAATACAGATCTTATCATTCAAAGGGTTGCTTCAAACGAAGTTTCAACCTTTTAGCTACAAGCAAAGACTTCAAAATTCATTTATTCAATTTACAAACTAAGCGTGAGCTTGTGCTATGGTGACTAGGATAACGGATAAACATACTTATATATTTATAAACATCTATGACTCGGGTACAAATGCTCGTGTTCCTCACACAAACATTTTCCCCTTGCGCGATTCAAACCCGTAACCGCCTGGTTTAGTCCGAGGCGCGAACCACAACACCAAGACGTCGTCATAAATGTCTCTTTCGTCGTTAGATTTTCATCGTTTGGCCTGTTCAACGATGGCATTGCCATGTTTTCTTTTGCGTGCTTTCCAAAACTAATATTTTTAGATAAAATTTGATTCGAGTCCTGGGAACGGACATATTTATTTCAAAATTCATCCTTTAAGGAAGTTAAAGTTTATATGGGGAAAAATTGACCGCTGAAACGATTTAAATGAAATTTGATACAGAGATATAGGTAGAATAGTTTTCATCCCGAAAATCGGAAGTAAGACGACACATTGTACGGGAAATCCTACATTTGCACGGGCGAAGTCGTGAGGAACCGCTAGTTTACAATATTTTTAGTTAGTGTGTTGTGTTCATTAGTGCAGAGAAGAACAGTCGTCTCAATATCAAAAGGTCGTAGATTCAGTTCTGGGCCCGTAGACGAGATGCAATCTATTCTAAAGCGAAGTTCGCTATCGGAAACAAAATGTATGAAACTGCAATATTCTACAGCGAAGCTCGCTGTAGAATAGATTGAATCTTGTCTAAGTGCCCAGGATTGTAACATTTTTGAGACTTTTTCCTGCTCTACAGGCCTGAAACTGACGTCCGTGCGATCGTAGTGACGGACGGAGAGCGCATCCTGGGGCTGGGTGACCTGGGCGCGTGCGGCATGGGCATCCCGGTGGGCAAGCTGGCTCTGTACACCGCCCTGGCCGGCATCAAACCGCACCAGTGCCTGCCTATCACATTAGGTAGGATTTCTGAACAGATGTTCGTATTTTTAGATAGGTACCTTAGCTGTTTTTAGGAATGCGGTGCTGTACCTAATAATTTTGTAAAGATTTGTTTAGCCAAAGTCTCAAAATCTTTCGTCTCTCAAAATCTTTGATATAGTGACAGAACGAACAATATTGATTTGCACATTGATTTGAAAATAAAGCAGACTATATGGGAAAACAATAGCAAATTTAAAAAAGCGAACATTATGGTAATGTTATTAGGCACATACTGAAATTATAGAAATGTTAACATTATGAATAGAAGACCTTCTAAGATTATGGGACTGGCATGGTTTTGGAATTGGTTAACGGTTTCTGTGGTATTTCTCTAATCGATAAATTAATAAAACGTACCAAACGTAGCCCGGGACTGAGAAACGTACTGTGCCCCGCCAGACGTGCGGGAAGCGAGGAATCGCAAATCGCACATTCCTGTCATAGAAAACCTCCTTTCCCGCAGCACCACTCGTTGCCGCTGACATGTAACATACCACGCCTCCCGCACGTAATACGAACTTGTTTGAATAACCAATATCTGTTCTCCCCAGACGTGGGCACAAACAACGAGACGATGTTGGAAGACCCTCTGTACATCGGTCTGCGGGAGAGGCGCGTGCGCGGCGCCGAGTACGACGAGTTCGTCGAGGAGTTCATGCAGGCGGTCGTGCGCCGTTTCGGCCAAAACTGCCTCATACAGTTCGAGGACTTTGGCAACGCTAACGCTTTTAGGCTGTTAGAGAAGTACCGTGGCAAGTGAGTATGTTTTTAGACACTGTCGTCGAGTCCTAATGGGCGTGGAATGTTGAGCTAAAAAGCTACAGTACCAAACTAGGAGTTTTAAGTTCAAAGTATGGTGTTCGGCCAGAACTGCCTCATACGGTTTGAGGACTTTGGCAACGCTAATGCTTTTAGGCTGCTGGAGAAGTATCGTGGCAAATGAGTATGTTTTTATACACTGTCGTCGAGTCCCAATAGGCGTGGAATGTCAAGCTAAGAAGTAAAAGTACCAAGCTGTATTGTAGGGTATAACTATTTTTCTCACTCTCTGCATGTATGAAGGCTGACCAACATTTTTGTGACAGGAAAAGTAAACGTTTTCTGGTGAAGCAAATGTCACTCAAAGGCCTCAACTACTGTAGCGTCTCTGTTACTCATGCCAGCATGGCAGTACCAGATAGAGTAAAGGCTGAATATACTTTAGCTCTAATAAACAAACTGCTAGCTCTTTCCGTGTGAATGTTGCCATTGCCGGAGCCAGACTTTTAATGGAACAAAAATCTACTGTGTTAAGCTCTGAAAAGCTAGTAAGTATACTTACTTACTTTTTTATCTCCTGTCCCAGGTACTGCACATTCAATGACGACATCCAGGGTACAGCCGCAGTGGCGGTCGCCGGCTTGCTGGCCAGTTTGAGGGTCACGGGCAAGAAGCTGTCAGAGAACACAATAGTCTTCCAGGGAGCAGGAGAGGTGAGGATTTTAAAATGACCAATTATTAAGTATCACATTATTTTATATTCATGTCTAGACCCGTCATGTCTAAACTTTTTGTAATGCAACGCGGAAGTTTAAAATCTTATAAGACCATTCATTACCTACATGGTTTTAATCAACGGGAAAGACTTCATACACAAAACACTTAGTTGATAACCACACGCAAAAACATGTGCCGGTAGTTACTACATACTAACGTTCAGAGTCAAGTACAGTCGACCAAATTGAATCATGACCCACCTTATGGTCATTTTTCTACTGTCATCCTATACAAGTAAGTTGAAATTCGCTTGAACATACATTTCCTAGAAACGAACCTGTTATCATTTTATTAGACACTGACAGTCACTGACAAGGCTTTGGTCGCTATCTGTACGAATAAGTTTGTATGAAAATCGGCGAGAACTTCATTTCATGTGCGTAAGGGTTGCAATGCAACACACAGGTAGGTGGGTAGACATTCGGGATTCGGCACAGCCGGGCGCCAAGTCTGTATTGGGAACCAGTTTCTTTATAAAAGTTTTACTGGAACTTGTGTTTGCCATGATGAAATAAAACAGTATACTTAGTTGAAGAAAATAATATTTATTTTAAGTATATATTTAACAAGTGGCATTAAATTGTTAAAGTGAAAAGTAACCCGATTAGACGACAAATGTCACTTCCCCAATCCAAATACCACAAATTTTCATCTGGGAACCTAGACGGCTATGGAATAAGAGTGAATTCATCTTCATGCTGGGTAAACCAATTCGAGACAATTCTGGTAGCATGCACTGGATAGTTATCATGAACAAAGGAGAATACTGGCACTTCTTCACGCAAGTAAACAGTTCGCAAAGTCGGTAACATTGATTCTTCCAATAAATTGATAGTTGATGTAGCTTATAGCGTTATGACTAGGAATAATTTGAACAAGTTCTCCGACACTTCCGGCATCCATCCAGGCACACATGTTAGCGACTTATTCTTAGCTGTTTGTTCTGCCAAATTGGCCATTATACGATTTTTTTGTAGATATTGACTTAGGTTTTTATAAAATTTCAGACTTACTAAAATTTGACACACGACGTTTTTTATTTTTAAATTATAATACATTTTTCTTCGTAGTAAAAAGAGTTTGGATTATGGACTTATTTTAAATTCATCTTAAGACTGGTTTATCTAAAACATGTCTAGTGCAGTGATAATAAAGGTTAAACTTGCATAGATCTCTGACCCGTATATGACGCATTTTTATTCATATTTAAAACGTACTATGTGCAACATGCATGACAGCGAGGAAAAGCTTACTACATTTATGAATCCAAAGGAATAATCGGCAAAGTGGGTTATGATTCAATTTGCTCGACTGTACCTACCTACTTACATAGTAATTTTAATGACGCTCTCCGATTTGAAGATTGATCAGAGTATTATTTAGGTATCCTCAGGTGACTCAGCGTGCAATTAACTTATAAGTAAGATTATAGTACAAGATTATACCATGCGACCCTCTCTGCCCCGCAAGACGTGCGGGGGACGAGGAAGCGCCAATCACACGCCACTATTATAGTAAAAACCCGTTCCTGCAACACCAACCGTCCCCGCTGACATCTAGTGTGTCTCGTCCCCCGCACCTCTAACGGTGGCGCGCGAATTTGTCGGACTATAAAGTCAAGATTATTTCAACCTCAGGCATCCCTCGGCATCGCGGAGCTGTGCGTGATGGCGATGAAGGCGGAAGGCACGTCGGAGGCGGACGCGCGCGCGCGCATCTACATGGTGGACTCCAAGGGGCTGATCGTGAAGAACCGCCCCGAAGGCGGGCTCAACGAGCACAAGGACAAGTTCGCCAAGGAGCACGCGCCAGTGCGCACGCTGGAGGAGGTCGTCGATATGGTCAAACCTTCAGTGCTTATTGGTGAGTGTAGTAGTAAACTTTAGTGTTATTTTTATTTAGAACTAGCAGTTCCCTGAGACTACGCCCGCGCCAGAAGTTGGATTTTCCATACAAAATTTCATTCCCCGTTTCACCCCCCTGATTATTTTAAATCGCGACAAAAAATAACCTATGTCCTTCTCCGGGTCTCAAACTATCTCTGTACCAAATTTTATTTGATATTAGATATTATATTAGAAATTTTATTTTATATAAAGCTTAACATTCCGCTGGGGTAACGCTCTCCCGGTAGTTTCGGAGCCTATTCAATAAAAACAAACAAATCTTTCATCTTTATAATATTAGTGTAGATGAGTTTGCTCTTGACTATAGACTAAACCAGACGTGGCGTAAACAGAGTCGATTGTGGAGTGAGCTCACCCAGAAGGTTTTGGCACTCCCACTCGCCGACGGAACACAAGAGGTTTTCTGTTTCACCCCTTCAGTTTTTTACTGTAAGAATTCTGGTGCATAAGACCTGCATTTGATAGATTGTTTAATTTCCATAGTTACAGAACAATGACACTTCAAAATAAAACACCTGATTCTCCTTGAGTTGTTCACTTAACAAAGTCCAGACACTGAATGGCAAACGCTCGTACTACCTTACCCTACCTAGTCAATAGAGCGAGGAGAATGGGGTGGATTGGATTGATTGATGATTTAACATTCAATAAATGTAAATAAATTATATCATCTAGGTGCGGCGGCAATCGGAGGGGCGTTCACGACGTCGATCCTGCGCAAGATGGGCGCGAACAACGAGCGGCCCGTCATCTTCGCGCTCTCCAACCCCACCAGCAAGGCTGAATGTACTGCCGAGGAGGCCTACAGCAATACAGACGTAAGTGAAGCCTAAGGTAGTCAGGTTGTTAGGCTCATAATAGTCATAGAAATGCCTCTATGCCGAATACTTATCAGCTATAACCACATATTAAATAATAGTTATTACTTGATTTGTTCAATGTTGATTCATGTACACGCCCACAGAATGTGGTCTAGAGTATAAATATTTTTTAATCTTTGTACTCCATGTGCTATTGCAGCCCAGAAGGTCACGAAATCATGATACCATGTAGTCCATCCATATTACGTCATGCCGTTTTGTCATTTCTTTACTCCCCCTCTTAGATCATCCAAATTACCCCCTCCCCAAACTTGTGTAATGTGTCGTAATGACGTAATTTGTGGATGGCCCCTTATCAGAATGTACCAGCAATCCCGGCAAAGATTTGACACAAACTTTTGACCACACAGGACCGCGCGATCTTCGCATCGGGCTCGCCTTTCCCTGACTACCGCACCAAGGACGGGCGGGTGCTCCGACCAGGGCAGGGCAACAACGCGTACATCTTCCCCGGCCTGGCGCTCGGCATCATCTGTGCCGGCATCGTTGACATCACCGAAGACTTTATGCTGCTAGCTGCTGAGGTCAGTACTCACAGATGAATAGATAGATATTATTTATTGCACAACAAAAGAAAACAAGGGACAGTGAAGTTTAAAAATAATAAATTAAAAGTACAATTTAGGCGATCTTAAATAAATTGTTTCAACAAACACACCAATTACCTAGCCCCAAACTAGGCGTGAGCTTGTGCTATGGCGACTAGGATAACGGATAGACATACTTATAAACGTTTATACATCCATGACTAAGGTACAAATGCACGTGCTCATCATACAAACATTTGCCCCTTGCGAGATTCGAACCCGCAACTTCTGGTTGTGTAGTCCGGAGCACGGACCACTACACCAAGACGGTCGTCTTATCACAGATCGTGGTAGCTGGAAGGACTAGGGACCCGAGACATGACGATTCTATTCTAGAGCAAAGTTTGCTATCGCTAAAAAATGTGCGAATCTGACATAAGCGGTCGATAATATCAAATTGCTTTCGCAAAAACATTTCGTTGGCGATAGCGAAATTCGCTGTAAAATAAGATTGTTTTTTCTCTACTGTCCCGGTTTTTTAGTATTTCAGACCACCAGACCAATAGGTACTAACCAACCGCCCTTTATAAAACTATGAAATATCCTAGGGCAAAACAATATTCACATTACAATTTTTCATACACGATGTATGTGTAGTGTAGTCTTTGTAACCGTGTCCCTACGGTTACTAAGACTACAATACACATACCTACGATAAACCGTATGATTTCTGATACTTTGCGGCCTCGAAACTTTGACTGAATTGTTAATTGTAAATGTTAATTTTATGGAACTCGAATAACTGGTTTGGACCCTCAAGGACCAGGCAGCCATTTACAGTACCTACTTATTGCAATATTTCCTTTTCAATTACGTAAGTAACGTAATAAATGTTAATTTTCAGGCGTTGTCAGACATCGTGTCACAGTCAGACTTGGACCAAGGAAGCCTTTACCCGCCTCTTGAAGAGATCCAGAACTGCTCAGTCAAGATCGCAAAGAAAATCGTAGAGCATGCCTATCAGACTGGTAATAATCCTGATTCTATTAAAATATTTATTTGTAATGTGTAGATGTACATCTATTACTTACTGGTATTTGAGTTGCATTTGATATACATTGTACCTACTTACTTAACTACGAAGTAATACTGTTGCCATGCACTTGCATGCTTGACTACATAGCTAAAAGAAATTCGACCATAACCAGCTCCATTTGTGGTTTGTTAGTTACATCTTTAATTATAAACTAAATATGTATTTTGCAGGTAAAGCGTCAGTGGTTCCCCAGCCGCTGGACACGGAGAAGTTCATCCGCGCACAGATGTACGACGTGCGGTACGCGGGCGCAGTGCCTCCGGTCTACTCGTGGCCGGCGGCGGGTGGCGCGCGCGTCGACATGATCTAGCCGTCTCGATTACTGCACTCGCTCTAGGCAAATTCACTCAATTATGATGCTACGTTACGTTTGCGTAAAATGAATTAAAAAAAATGCTCTGCCCGTATATCTACTTCACGACACAATTTGTTGTGAAGTGAATTAATAACTCCCCGCTGTTATTACGGTAGGCCTAAAAAATTTATAACATTTTAAGTCAAGAATAAAACTAATTTCGTAGTTGAGTGAAGTGCCTTTCTGCATATTTCAAAAGTGCTAACTCAGCCAAACCAAATAAGATGTGTTTATTTTATTTATTGTTGTACATTAGAAATATGCAGATATAAATGTATTAGCGCGTAAACCTCTTTACACCAATTAAATAAGGAGGTGCACCAAATATGACCTCTATTTACTGTTTCTGATAGTTCTTTGAGACAGGGCCTGAGCCTAATCTTGTATACTTCTTGCTTTTCAATACTCTCAATGTGTAAGTAAATCTCTCATAAAGTAGGTATTTTCTATTCTACCACAGCCCTTCTTTAAAAGTCGGGGGCTAATCGCTTGCAATGATGATAAATTATTTCTTATGCTAGGATTATTATTTAATAGATGGCTTGGGGGAGAAATTTGTCGTCCAAATGATTAGGAATAAACGAGAAAATTTAATTTTAAAATTGTTGTTAGGTCAGAGACTTGACGGGTGTGATTGATTTGATTAGTTATAAAGTTGACAATTATTATTTATGCCCGATTAAGAACATTATTACAAGGTGTCATTTTTAAAGTATGAAACTAACAATAAAGAGACAGTTACCATTAAATTTTATTTGAATGTATATATTTATTGGCTCAATTTTGATTGTGTAAAAATACCTATCTCGTTTTAAAAATCTCAACAGCATTTATAAAGCTTATATCCATGTATGTTAAAGTTTTGCCATTCCAAATCGTTATACCTACTTAAAACTGCTGCTCACTATATGCTTAAGTCGAGCAGGTATGAATTAATATAATATCTTTAAGTTTTAGTAAACGAATAACATCACAAATATGTATGAGGTATTTTTATGTGAATTTTAATATATCAATACAAAGCCGAAATTCTGCTAATTTTATTTATTATTTCCCTTATCCTATCATATATACATACATGGGCGGGGTGGGTTCGCCAAGGTGGTGTTAAGGTGCGTAGGTGTGGTAGGTAGGTGCGCAAGGTGCGTGCTATCCACTAACGCGAGTTTTACTTTCGAATTGGCTCATGAATTACCGCAGCGAAATGTTGTGCTTTACAGAGATGAGAGTATAACAGATAATTAGTGTGTCAGGAGGGAGTAGAGTGAAGTGATTTGTTTACTAATAGCGTGAATAAGGTAAATTGCTTTATCTGTTTTTGCCTAAAGGTATTAGGCAAAAACAGATTTTGCTGGGGTTATTTTTAAACGTAATATAATAATAAATAAGTCAGCCTATTAGATCCCACTGCTGGGAAAAGGCCTCACCTCAACTATGAGGAGGAACGAGCCATACTTCACCACGCGGGCTCAGTGCGGATTGGTGGAGGGCTGTATGTAAGGCAAGTGACAAACCTTACTGTCAGAAGTTATCAAGCCGCCCTAGGGCCTCTGACTAGGTTTAACGACTAATACCACAGATATTAGCCGGGACCAACTGCTTAACGTGCCTTCCGAAGCACGGAGATGCGTGTCATGGACGTCACCTTAATGGTCGGAATGGTCACCCATCCAATCACGACCGCGCTGTGGGTTGCTTAACTTTTGGTATCACTACTAAAGCGCTGCCGCCACTGCGCCACAAGCACCTCGGGCAAAACCACCTTTTAAACGTAACTCTGGCAAAACTATAATGAAGATAGCTTTTGATATGTTTGATAGTTTTTTTACATTTATTTATCAGATTGCATACAGATAGGTATTTGTTGCAGTTTTTCATGGTCCACTCCTCTCAGCTCCGCGTCAGTGGGAAACGCACCTTATTAAAGCCTAGGAATGACACTTATGATTTTCACATTAAGTTAATAATCAAAAGAAGACATACAATATCAATAGACCAACTGTTTTGTCCAACGAATAATGGCAGTAGGTTAACAGGCATGGCAGCATATTCCTGCGACATACTGTTTTAAAATAGCTTAGGGTCATACATGCGGTCTTATCAGGCGATACGCGTTCAACGGAGAATCGAAATAAAAATACGAGATAACGTTTCAGACCGACAGTCTTTAATTCGAATAATTATTTATAAATACAAATTGAGAAGTACCGATTCACAACAAAATATTACCTAGATTACAACGTTCGACAAAATAATTATCACTTATCACTTCATTACTACTGTACAAGTTTACACGCCTCGGGGCGGGCGGGCCCCGCCGAGTTTATCTTCCGTCGCGGTCGCCGTCGCCGTCGCAGTCGTCGTCGTCGTCGCCGCCGCTAGCCCGCGCGCCTCACCGCGAGAGCGAGTGCGAGCGCTCGCGCGACCCCGCCGCGGTCGCCGACGCTGTAGCGCTCGATCCGTTGCACCGCGCGCGGTCATTGCCTGCAATATACCAATACACCATGCACTCGATTGAAGAGTAAGATGCTCGCTTGTACATACACACGAGCGCACGTCAGACTACCCCGCTTCTAGATTGAGACCGCTTCTATTCTTTACGTAATAAAAACCGTTTTCGTAGTTCAAATGGGTAGCCTGACGTGCTGCAGACTAGAAAAAATATTACAATAAAAATAATGAAGATTAAAAACGTAAGTATAGAACGTTCTTTTCTAAATTATCATACGGCAATAAATAAAATCGATATTATACAAAGTAATAAATAAATAAACAAACAATGTTATGAACGGTGACAAATTACGACGTAAGCGAAAATCAAATGGCACACTGACAACACAATATCAAACTGGTCAATTGTCATATTGCATTATGAATTGGTCAAGAAACAAATAAAGCTCCAAAAGCGGCTAACAGCGAAAAGGGCCTGACCTAAGAAACGACGGCCTTGTAAACTGGTGTCCTATAACAAAACATTTTTCTGTCATACACAATATCATAGCGAGTTTAACCATTCAGCATTTCGATAGTCGATTAAAATACACAATCAGTTATTGATCTGATCATTTTAAATGTATCTTTTTATTCTCCTTTCTTAACGTCGAATTGTCACATTATGCTAAGAAAATGCCAATCATAGTATTCAATCATGTTCGATAGTATAGATGTTTTTGAACCTAAATACGAGGGTCAAACTGAAAGTTCTTAGAACTGGCCACTTATAAACAATATAATAAAAAAAATATTCTAAAATTTGAAAATAGAACTCTTTGCCAATATTACTGAGTATATATTTCATTCATTTGTCATTTGTTTTACGACTTGGCGGCAAATTGAAAATTGTCTGTGTCACGTCAAAATGAATTTAACACGAGAAAATTTTCGTGCAATGATTTTTTATGACTTTCGATGTCATTTAAGTCAACAAGAAAGTTATGATAGACTACGATTGGCCTTTCACGATGAAGCCCCATCTCGTGCGACTGTTTACAACTGGTTTAATGAGTTTAAACGTGGTCGCACTAATCTCACTGATGATGTACGTGAGGGACGGCCTTCTACGGCGACGACTGAAAATAACATCTGTGTTGTGCGGCGTATGATAGAGACTGACAAAAGAGTGACCTATCAGCAGATTCGGACAAGCTTAGGCATCGGTATGAGTCAAGTGCACAAAATCCTCCACGAACATTTAGCGGTCAGGAAGCTTTGCGCCCGGTGGATACCTCATAATTTGACTAAGGCTCAAAAACTCCATCGTGTGGATTGGTGCCGTAAAATGATTGAAAGATTTAACGGAGGTGACTCAAATGCTGTGTTCGACATACTAACAGGTGACGAAAGCTGGATTTACTGTTATGATCCTGAAACCAAAAGACAATCTGCTCAGTGGGTGTTTCCTTTCGAGGAGTTGCCAACTAAAGTGAAGAGAGATCGAAGTGCGGGAAAAAAAATGGTGGCCTCGTTCTTTGGAAGGATAGGTCATTTCGCAACAATTGTGTTAGAGGATCAAAAAACAGTTTCTGCAGAATGGTACACTACCAATTGTTTGCCACTTGTCTTGGAAAAAGTTCGAGAGAAACGACCTCGCAGTAGGATCCTCCTTCACCACGACAACGCCTCGTCGCACACCGCCAAGCGAACGATCGACTATTTGGCGACATCAAACGTTGAATTACTGGGTCACCCGCCGTATAGCCCCGACCTCGCGCCTTGTGATTTTTATTTATTTCCAAAAATTAAAGAAAAACTTAAAGGAAAGCGGTTTATGAATGCTGAAGAAGCGGTGGCTGCGTATCGCGATGCCATTGAAGAGACCCCTAAGGACGAGTGGGCAAAGTGCTTTTCCCAGTGGTTCCATCGCATGCAGCGGTGTATTGACGTCAATGGACAATATTTTGAAAAGATATAATAAAACTAATAACTGGCTAATGTAATCAGTTTTTGATTTTCTAAGAACTTTCAGTTTGACCCTCGTACTATCGATCGTCCCAAGTTTGGTTAATTCTAGATAATTTAAAGTAGTTACTACGTATATCACTAGCGATAACCTAAATATACTCTGTTCCCGTTAAGTAAACAGTGACGTTATGGCCATGCAACGTCCTTTAGATGGCCTTTCTAATCGCCGACTTTCGTCGCAGGTCATTTCAAGGTGAAGAAATATCACTATTACCGAACGCGCGCGGATCGATTAATTCTGAAGTCGGCTTTAGTCTGAAAAAATCGTGTGCTTGCCTTCTACGCCAGTCGTGCGAGGGACGAGGAAGCGCCAATCGCATGCGATTGTCATAGGAAATCTCCTTCCCCGCTGATCTCACCCCCGCACGCAGTTTGCTAGGCAGGAGGGAAGAGCATGGATGTGCATGTACTTGTCGGACTATGGGTTCGATTCTAATTAACCCTGTCCTAACACGCTATTAAAGTCTGTTTTTCGTTGCATGTTGAATATCGTAAGTAATCAATCTTGACTTTCCTTTTTAATGAAATTATTCATTTAAAAACAAGTAAGATACAAAAAAATAATAACTTACTATGGTTATTTATCATTGAACACATATTTTTCAATACTTTACTAAGTATATTTCAATCGTATTTTAAAAAAAATATATATCAAAGATTGTTTAGAATATCAATGAAGTTAACATGGTATTACAAAATTTGGGCAGGCTCTGCCAACGTTAGGGTGGTCGAGCGGTCAGGCATTCGCCCGGTATGCGAGGAACGCGGGCTTAATTCTCGCCTCTGCGCTTCAGTGGTAATTTTTTCTAGTGCGATATCTAATTATTGTTTATAATGTTCGACTAGCACAGAAAAACGTACTTTAAGGTCATGGCACACTATACCGGCTTCGCAACAGTACGGCTGCAGCACGGTGTCGCTTAAAATTTACAAAATATATTGTACGACTTACAACTTAAATGTTCTAGTTTGAACGGTAAGTTAATTGCTGGGTTGAGGCGGTGCCGGTACAGTGTGCCTTAAGTTTACCCGTCGCAGGCCATTTCAAGGTGAAGTCACTTTCCCGAATGAACTAATGAATTCGTCAAGTATCAACAGTAGTGGTATATTCGATATACGTTTTCCTAGTAGAATTTCGACTACAGTGGCCAATCTCAACAGAGATTAGCCGAAGGCGCGGGAGATATCACAGTGCACAAGCGCGTGCGTAATACACCGGTACACTCTCTATTCACTCTGAAAATTCGGTGAGACGGCAGTCCGACACGATCGTAGAGAGATCAGGCGCAGGACCGAACGTGCTGGGCGACTCCCGGAGCCGTGTCCGAGTTAAGGCAAGTAGTGACCACGTACCGAGGCGCTGGTGCGGCGGCAGCTTGCTGAAGAAGGGGTGGGCGAGCGCGTCGCGCAGCGTGATGCGCTGCTGCGGCTCGTACTCCAGCATGCGCGCGATCAGCTCGAACAGCTGCCGGTGCTCCTCCGACGTGTTCTGCATGTACCTCTGCCACACGAGATAACAAAAGATAATCTTTATTAGCTTCGGTTGTCGATTACACAATATCTCATATCTGTTCTATAAATAGAGAAGGAAAAGATTAAATTAAAAGTAATAAAGCACTTATTACACTATTTAGGTCATTTTCTAACTTGGTATGACTTGGCTTTCCTTTTAGTTACTATTGTTGTTTAATTGGTAACATATTTGAATGCAAATTTATGGTATTTATTAATCTACAAGTGAGAACTCATAAGGCATATCTGTTCGTATTTTCTCTCTTTAATGATACTTGTGTAATTCATAATGCTGTTTGTTTTCCAATAAATAAAAATAAATAAACTATCCTATTTGTGTAGCATAGCACCTTACTTAGGAAATAGGAATATGTAATCGCAATTCACTACTTAGGTTCCTACCTACCTTCCTAGTTAAAAAGCTTGCGTTATAACTAGGAAAGCGATTGCGGACCCACTTCGTAAGACGAGATCCATAGTTTCGGTTGTAGCCGTCCCTGTCAATAATGCCAGCATGTCAACGCGAACGAAAATACGGACAATGCGTTATGAGAGTAGAACACCTGCCTATCCATCCTACCTTCTTAGTTAGGATCCTGGTTAGGAAGCTACAAATAGGATGGTGTAATAAGTGCTTAAGGTTCCGCCAAACAAAACGTGCTTAGCGAACGTCAAAGCAAAAAGTTCTATAGCGTTGAAAAGTGTTGTCCCGTAATGGTGTACCATCAAACCTAGCACCGCGTACTGCTAGCTAGCGCCCGAGTTCTATTTACAATTTACAATTTTATTATACAACCGATACAGTACAACACATTTCAATGATAAAAAACGCAGCACTTTAACACTATAACGCGACGATAGGTACGCGTTTGCGAAACTTTTAGTTTTTATGTCGTTAAGGAAATTAAAGAAGTCTCACCAGTAGTGGTTTGCAGTTTTCTCTGACGTATCTTCCGGCTGACGATTTCTCGTCCCAGTCTAATTTGCCGTGGTAAAAGTATTTTGTTCTTGTTTTGCGTGCCATTCTGAAATGACAAAGTTATTTTTTTATTAATCAATACAGTAGCGCAATAACAGGTGTATGAACAACGACCGAGACATGACTTCTTTCAAAAATTGAATGAATAAATAAATGATTGCCAAAGTGACAATAAGACTCCGCGCATTCGGGACACCGACCACTACCAACAGTGGCTAGCGACCAGCTGTTAACTGTTTTTAATACGTTTTCTATATAGTAAAGTGAGTGGCGCCCACTTGCGACTCGAGTGTTTGCGTCACGCCACCGGCCACTCGCCATTTTCAAAAAACATATGTCAAAGGATCCAGCAGGTGAGCACTGCATTGTAGCGGCCACTGATCAAAGGGTATGGCGCGCGACAGCCAACGGTAGCGGTGGTCAGTGGCCTATCTGCGCGCAGCCTGTTACTTGAATTTCGCTTGTGTTGTTTGAAAGCAAAACGTGCAAAAGTCACGCGTGGTACCTGTAGGGGATGGGTCCGAGTATCCTCTCCATCATGGCGAGGTGCTCGCGGTTGTCGTGCGTCTGGAACAGCGTGATGCCGAGGTGCAGCTCGAACATGATGCAGCCGATGGACCACACGTCGCAGGGTTGCGACCAACCTAACTCTGGAATCGAGAAACGCATCAAATAAGTTTTAATATTACTGATGTTTTTTTGGCATTTTACAGCTCCATTAGCTCATTACTAAAGTCCGACAAGTTCTTGACGGGATAAGAAGGGTCCTTGCACCCCTAGGTCTAAGAGAAGTTGACTTAAAGCTTGATTTTTACAGCTTCAAGGAACCGCAGATATAAGAACTTTGTGTTAATTTCAACTTGTTACCTCCATGCGTTCTTGAGAAAAGGGATCTTGAAAGACAGACGGTAAATAAAGTGATATCCTGAAGTCCGTTTTACTTTGAAAAATTATAAACAATCTTGAAATTTCTTTTTAACGAAGTTATTTAAAATAAGATGAACACAAAAATAACAACATACTATGGTAATTTAACATTTAATAAATACAAAAAATGTTTACAATGTTTGACAAGCACAGAAAAACGGACTTTAAGGGTTTATTTTGAGGTAAGGAACCCTAAAAGATAATAGAATAAATGGTTATTCACCTAATATGACCTCTGGCGCGCGGTAGTGCCTCGTGGACACGATGGTGCTGTGGTGTTCGTGGTCGAACGTGGCGCTGCCAAAGTCGATCAGTCGCACGTCGCTCCGCTTCACGCGCAGCAAGTCGTGGCTCTGAGGAACGACAAAGTTCATTACATTATAATAAATATGTATTGGAACGTCACATCTTTCTATGTAAACGGCTATACCGTACTATACTACTGTATAAAAAAAGAGGTAGATATGTCATTAGCGCGCGGAAATTGCTTTCCTCAAATTGAGACAATTAACTCAATTTTGCATTCAAATTTCGTACAAACAAGACATTTCTCACTTAACGAACGTGTGCTCGGCACATTGCCGCGCGGTAGAAGATATGTCATCTATTATAATTATTTTTATAACTTAAGCAAATTGTTTGCAAGTTTTTGCGAAATTTAATTTAAATTTCGAAATTTAATTTAATGACATATCTACCTCTTTTTAATACACTATCACATACATTGCTCTGCTCTGGTACCAAAGTGCTCAGAGATGGCGACACCTTGAAAACCGGCGTGCGACTCATTCGGTCACGGAGGTCGTCAAGATTAGGAGTGTATGCAAATGAGGAAGAAAACTGCCAAGTTTAGCCGCTAGGATCGCTGATACTACTTGACTCATAACAACATTCAAGTAACGTCAAATACCATACGAAATTACGCATCGGTCTAAAATTTATGTTTTTTATACAAAAATGCCTCGTTGTGCTGCAACAGGGTGCAATAATAATGGTAAACATTCTTTTCCTAAGAATTTGCGAATGAGAAGACTTTGGGAGAAGTCTTTAAAGAGACGTAACTTTAAAGCCACGGACAATTCTAGGTTATGTTCAGAACATTTTACTGAATCTGATTATGAAGGAGTCTGTGCAGCTACAGGTTTGTAATACCAATGAAGTCACTACTTATAAAATTATAAATATAATGACAACTTTATTTCTTCCACAAATACCGACCTAATACAGTAAAATAATATGTCAAAAGATCTTTTTGCAAGTGTTTTATATAATTCTCTGTTTTTAGGATTACCACATATTATATTACCACATTATTCTGAGGTATTCCAAAGTTGAAATTTCGGTCAAATGACTCCAGTCTGTAAGAAAAAAGAAAGTTAAGGCTTTTAGGTTATTTTTTTAATTGCGAAAGCATTTAATGATTCATTGCTTATTAACAAATAAAATCATATATTTAGCAATAGCACTAGTAACCAAACTCATCGTAAAAAACTATACACTAAACTTGGTAATTAGTGAGAAAATGAGTGTAAATACCTATTAACCAGATCCGCTTTACGACCTTTTAATGAATCTCCTCGTCTCTTTAATTCAGCTTTTAGTTGATGAACAGTCCATAATGAATACATTTTGTATCACAATAAGTCAACAACACGATAACGCACAAGATTTTCAATGTTTAATTGATTTTTTTAACAGCATAGAACTTGACGTGTATTGTTATGAGTCAACTAGTAACAGCGCCCTCTACTCTGAGCTTTGCGTAATCTTCCCCATTGTTTTCTAGTGCACGATGACATGTTGTTACAGACAGAACAAATATTGCCCAGTGCTATCTTACTAGTTATCCAGACCAAACGATACACTAACTAGGTTCGAGAAAGCCCAGAAGAGCTTGGGGATTATCATTTTACAATGCCGAGCCGTTTGATAGGATCACTTATTTTTAAAGGCAATACTGCCTTTAAAAAGAGTTGTAGAATAATAGTAATGACCATTACCATTTATGCAAAAGTGCATACATCAACCCCGTGTGGTCCTTGTGATATAATTCAATCACTATGTTATGTCTAGTTAATTCATCATCATCGTCCTTATCAGCCGGTTTTTCCACAACGACCAATTGCAAGCGGTTGGCATTTAGTGTGAGCCTGTGATCATTACAACAAGATCGTCTAGTAAATTACGTGAAAGTATTGTTTAAGTTTGTATGACTCCTAATCAAATGTAAATATGGAAAAGAGCTTCGCTAGGTTATCGCCTTCGTTCGTAAGTTATTCGTGCAATAACGTGTTTACGTACGTATTGTTTTGAAACAGCGGAGTTGAATCACCTCCCTGTTGTTTGTGTATGCCGATACCTCACCAAATTAGGTATTTCATTAACTCGGACAAACAAAAGGAGGATACTTTAGTTTCAAACAGAATTAAACTAAATAACTGTAATCAAAACTAAGGTAATTTCCCAGTCACGTTTCAATTTTATTTAGTTGGGTTTTTTATTAAGCCAGGTTTCGGGGGAAAAGCAGTTAGTGCAATCCAGCCGTGGTATGGAAAATGTATCATAATTGACTAAGAGTTATACTTCGAAAACCGAAAAACTAGTAGTAAAAAAGAGCGTGCACCGTTTGGTAAGGTACAACGAATGCACCGAGGGAGGCAACGAACCTTTTTGGAGTTTGTGTACGTGTGGACGACCTCATAGTCGCTGTCGACGAACAGGATGTTCTCTGGCTTAAGGTCAGTGTGCGTGAGCTTGTTGTCGTGGAGGAACAGCACGCTGTAGATGAGCTGGTAGGAGATGTGCCGCACCTGCTCCAGTGGGTACGGCTGGTAGTTGTTGTCTTTCTGGAATTTTAAACGGAAACTTTATTTATAGCTCATAGTTGTGATGATGCCTATCTAACAAATCTTAAGTCCGTTTTTCATTGTTTTGAAAATATTGTAAATCTTCACATGAGTGTTAAAAATAATACCGGTGAAAAAATACTATTACATGTAAATTGGTTTGTATTAAATGATAAATTACCATAGTAGGTAGTTATTTTTTTTTCTCTTAATTTTAAATACTTAATTTCGTAAAAAGGAATGTCAAGATTGTTTACAATACTCGCCATGCAACGAAAAACTTGGTCCAACTCAATTATTAAAATATCGAACATTTCAATCAGGGGTCAATTAACGTCATGCTTTACAATCAGGATATACTAGAATAACTATTTGCAAATAACTTCCAATGCAGTAATCTAGCGGTGAGGGAATAATGAGCATTATTCACGATAGTCAATATGACGATTAGAAACAGGAAATGATATTTTTAAAGGTACCGGAAGAGCAGTAATGAGTCAGATCGGTGCATATTCGTGTCAGGCGGGTAACGCAGCTGGCGCTTGCGCAATCGGGATTAAGCAGCGATACTTGGTGAATGCTAAATGAGCCATCTTTAAAACATGATTACTTACCAGGAAGTCAAATACACTTTGTCCTAGCATTTCGAATGCGATGCACATGTGTCCGTGGTACTCGAACCAGTCTAACATCTTTACACATAAGCTGAAACAAAAATTGTGTTTATTTAGAACGATCCTTTAGAGATGTATCAATTAACAGCCATTAAATATGGACTGTTTGAAGTCGTGCAATTCTTAGTGATTTTATGAAGACGAAAATAAATACTTTATTTCGGGATCACCCGTTAAACAATCAAGGGCTCTTGTGAGTCAGTATCAAGGGCGCACTCGCTCGATTCCGTATTGATATTTAGAAAATTAGGGGCAAGCAGCAGACGGTATTTTTATGTTTTCGGTTGACATCAAGATGGTGCTGGCGCCCCGCCAACCGGGGCCGTAACGTCGCGTATAAACGCGCAAGGTCAAATATTGTTACATTGCACGCCCCGCCGTCCACGCAGAATTAACAGATATCAACAAGTGGTCTCCTTAAGTTGATTGAGAATATTAATTGAATCCGTTTACTCACTTTTTACAATCTGGGTCAACTTCTGCCAACTTCTCTAAAACGTTAATCTCTAGTTTTGCAGCCTCTCTATACTTCTCAACATTCTTGATTATCTTCAGAGCCATTCTGTGCTCCCTGAAAATTATAAATAGATCCCGTTATAGTTGATTTACGCAGAAAAATTTGGTATTCGCTGGCAATAAGTATCGAAAGTGGCCATTAGTATAAACAAACTAAAATAGCGTTGAATAATTGGGGAAGGTATGTCGTGCCAAGCACTGTGTCATCATCCGCGCCGGAGATGTGAACGACACTGCACGTCATTCACTACAAATATTGACCACTGCAAGATAGAGGAATATAGCTCCAGCAGCTCAACAGCACTTTAGAGAAATGTGACTAATTATTTGGAAATCACTAATGTATGAGTCTATAAAAGTTAATATATTTTCTTTTAATGATGCATAACATTTACAAACAAACACTACTGTCTTCTTCAAATAGTATATATTTGTTTCAGTATAATTTATTTAATAATTGATATAAAATTAACATTTGAATTGCAAATACCTTCTAATTGCAAATTATTCAGAGGTATAACTTTCAAGTTATCGGTATTTAGTTGTTACCACATTTCTTTATTTATTTTATTGATGATTAGGGTTCCGTATTATTATTAACTTGATTTTAATGCAAAATTACCACGTCACAGGCATTTCAATTGGACTTAAGAAAAAAAAAACGTAATAGACTATGCTATTATTTCACAGATTGTTAATTTAAGATAACTACATAAATCAACAGTATGCACAGTGGGCAACGATACTAAAGTAAGACAGTTCAAAGTAACTAGGAAGTAGAATGTAGGAGCGCTTACTCACATTTCTAAATCTTTCACCTCAACCACCTTGCCGAAGGTGCCCTCACCGAGTGTGTCGATGATTTTGTCTGCAATTAAACCAAGGTGACATATTAATTAACTGCACAAAAACAGTCATGATGGAATTCGGCATTGGTTTTTAATTAAATAGGGCTCATTGACACAATCGCAATTGTGAATCCATTTTAATAATTGCATTTATATTTTAGCGAGCCAAAAACCAACGCCTGCAACTCCAGCATGACTGCACGATTTGATGATCTGTAAGTTAAAACTGAATCGAAGTGAAAATTTAAAAATAAAAACTTAAGACAATGAAATCTTGATTCTTCATAAAACCCTCAACACTAAAAATTGACTTTGGGTTATTAAGATAACTAGGTTTCTTGAAATTTCTGCTGTCTGTATTAAAACAATTGTGTTATGTTTACTGTATAGGAGTACATGAATTTTTAAAAATGATAAAAAAGGTTTACTGTTTGTGTATGTGTCGAGTTTGTGTGTGAGTGTAGTAACAGTTTGTTTAAGTTATGGTGTGGACACGAACATCTCGCTCCCATGACATAGCCGGGCCAGTACACCAGGTGTCCGTCCTTGTCGTCCTTGACGGAGGAGCGTGCCCGGGAGCTCTGCAGGCGCCGACCAGAAGCAGCCGCCGGGAGCGAAGCCGCCGCGCCACAGCACCAGCACCAGCACCGGCCACACGCGCCATCACGCCACACGCACGCCACAAGCCACGGAGAGCGCCACGCGATCGCCGAGACCCGAGTAGTGTTGTACCCAACAATCAGACAATGGAACGGTTGCCCGTCAGACAAGCGACAATTGGTATGGTGTGTCGTACATGCTGTTAAAGGGCGGACGGGTGGGCGCTGCGGGACGGCGCTGGCGAGCGCCCGAGGGCCGCGGCCAGCTCGGGGGCCCGCCGCCGGCCGTCGCGCGGGCGGCGGGAGCGGGGCGGGACGAGGGACCGGAGGGTAGGACTCACCGGGAAGGGTTCCAACGCACCGCAAACACTCACTCATTTACGCATCGACCGTTCGTCCTGGAGTTGAGGAATAACAGTGTCCACCCGATTGCCATTAAAAATAAATAAATATTCTGATAATAAAACTTAAATTATACTAACGTCCGCGGTGAGCTTATCAGGATATCGCTTACGTTTCGAATTGGAAAATATATTTACATAAAAAATGGACATGTTAATTTTTTAAAACACGCAGAAATAATGTTATCGCATGCACTATCATTGCACTCGACTATTCTTTACGTCCACCTTCAACCGACGTCGACAGATTATTAGTTACTGTGCATTTGTTTTGCCTTTTTAACCGTCAAGTAAATATACGACTACCTTACATTACTCTTCTAAAAATTTTAACTGTATTGCTTAAAAGTTGAGACATACATGCATTCCATAGAACAATTTATTATTGTTTGAACCGTTCTTTAAATGTTGACTGACTGTCAGAAAAAAAAACTATCTAATTTGTATTGGAGCATTGCTGTCGTTAGTTTCTTTAGAGTAACACTTTACAAAGTGAATATTGAAAATCACGGACCGGGTGTATGTTAGCGGGCGGCACACAGAGCGCAGGCGCAGGCAGCGGTTAGCAGTGCTTACAGGCGGCGTGACCGCGCGCCGCAGCAGGTGGCGCGGGCGGCGCGGGCGCTGGCGGCTGCGCAGCTCGGGCGGCAGCGCCACCACGTCGCCCACGCCTAGCGGCTCCGGCTTCTTCGTTACGACCGTTTCGTTCGACGCGTCGGTACCCCCCTTGTCGCCAATGCGACCGTACACCTCGTCCAGGTGGGCGTACTTCATTATGAGACTCTGAATCTCCTTCCGTCTGGTCTCCCGATCGCTCAGTGTCCTGTCACCTACGGGAGTCTTGTCTTCGTCTTCGTCGCTTGACGGGAAGTATATTTGCTTTTGTCCGACTATTTCCTTTGAAGGGGACAACGCCGGTGTTTTTGTAAGTGCGTTTGGTTTAGTCTTGTCGTAGCTAAGCGGTGAGATCAGATCGCGGACACCAGACTGGATGTCAATATTGACCGGTCTCAATGTGAGTTTGCCTTTTCTATCATTATTTTCACTTTTTTCGGCTCTCAGAGATCGCCTTTGGTGTCTCCTATAAACACTATCTCTATCTTTTCCATAGTAAGGGCGATCTCTTAGAGGTATATCGTATCCATTCTTGTGTTCATCTTTTTCTTTTTGTTTCTGGGTAGATGATAGTCGACGGTCTGCTGTGTTTCTAAATGGCGTCTTATCTCTTGTTTTTTCTCTCGAGTAATGGTTTCGCTTAAACGAACTTTCACCGAACACTGCAGTCGTAAGACTTCTCATTATTCCTCTCGGCATAGAGGGTTCCGGCTCCAAAGTCTTATCACGATCTTCTTTCTCTTTCCTAGCCCGTTCTTTTTTCTGGACCGCTATTTTGTCTAATACAGATGAATATTTATCTTCTAATCGGCTACGTGTACTACCTAGAAGTATCGTACTATCGACATTATTATTGGCTTCCTTGAGAGGATAACGTTTGGTGAACGGAGATGATTTATTATCTTTCATATGAGCTCTGCGAAATGAGTCACTACGCCCGAGAGCACTAATGCCGGAGGCAGAATGCAGAGGTGAAGTTTCAAGTCGTGATTTAGGTGAGCTCAGGTAACCGTAAGTTCGATCGTCGTTTATTTTCCTTGTAGCGGCTGTAACACCGGTAAGCAAGGGTGTGTATGGCGATAAGTGCCTCGAGTTTTCGTATCGCCTTACGCTTGCAAGAGCTGAATTTTTGCTGGAAAGCAACTTGTCGTCGTAGCGAGTTCGCGCTGCACTCAGTTTGGTGTCACCGATATCAGATTTTTCAGATGGACCTCTTCGAGTCAGCCTATTGATGATGCTGGAGTAGCCATCTGATAAAAGCTGAGTCATGCTTGTGGTAGACGCTCGGCTGTAGCGATGACGGCGAGGGCTGGTTGTGCCATTTTCATTGGTATTGATTGTTGTCATATTTATTTGATAATTTATTTATTATTTACACTCACTTTATCCAGGATAAATTACGTAGTATTCAAACAACGTCATAATTCCACAATAAACCACAGTACACACAACATGATTTATTTTACCAAGAGGTGAATGCTTCGGTACCGTACATTAGACTGGGTCTATCTCGAGATTGGGAGCGTACCTAAGCGCGAACGAATTTCAGAAAGATCAGTAGCGCAGGCGAGTGCGGCCGCCGGTGCCAAGTAATGGTCGTGGACTAAAAATATCGGCAACCCGTGGGAGCGCCCTCCCGCGCACTCCCGGTGTGCGCGCGCGCATTTCTTCGCATCACACTTGATATAATTATGTATCTCAAATTGAATTTTCACTTTATTCATTTTTTTATCTTGCGTATATAAAAAGTCCGACCATGACATTAAACAAGTCTGCAGTCATTGGAAATGATAAATGCATGGACAGATTCCTACGTATTAACAAAATATTTTGGCAAACATTTACAGCCAACATGTCATGTTAACAGAATAATGCATAAATAGAATAAGAGCTGGTTCAATGATCATAGTTGTCAAAATGTTGGAAAAATAGTAATTAGTCAAACGTGTCGGTGAACTTTTAGATATCTCTGAAACGCACACCTTTCTCTGAACGATGAGCTCTGCCGCCAAGACAGTTCTGTCAATAAGCGGTAAGTAATTGGGTCAGTGGGGCGCGTGTGAGTAACGAACAATGCCGGCTGCGCACGCGGCCAGCACGCAGCATATCCATCTCATAAGATAAACAATTATTATCCCATAGGTCAGCTTTGTATTTATCTTAAGTTAAACTTGAACGAGAGATTAATACGTGAGTTATCTCACTAGACATGTCATGTCATGAAATAGTCCGAGGCGGTAGGGAACGAGCGGATGCGGGCGCCGCGATAAAACGTCCAGTGACACGAATGTTCTACGTGTCTCACGCTTATCATATTGTAAACGATCCGTGTTTTATTTTGTTTTTTATCATAAGTCTTGACTTCTGTAGCTAACTTAGTAAAATTCATGTTTATATTTTCACCCAATAACTCTTGATCTAAACAATTAATAGGTGCATTGAACGCATAGCATTTTTAGACAGCGTTAAGGGATCCTGGACGTGAACTTTTTAATCACGTCGACATCATGGATTGTTCTAATTATTATACGTAGGAATGTTCTAGCTTTTGAAGGAAATGGTACGTATTGGTGCAGCAGCGGAAGCCGCGCGAAAATAACTAACATTCTAAGCTACCTACCACATTTGGCGCGCCGACCTCACATGCTTTGAACTTTTCTCCTTTTACTTACCTAACAGTTTATACCAATATCGATCCCATAAGAAATTTTAGCTGGGTTGCGGAGTTTTCAACTTAAGTTTAACTAACACTCAATGACAGTCTTAATTTGTTTTAAGAAATAGTAGGCACTGTTGCAACGGAATGCATGTAAGTGGCAACATTTTATGTTTACACAGTTGTATCACAAACACGGGTCAAAACTCAAACGCACCTGAAGGAATACATCATCGTCAGAAACAAGTGGATAGTTGTAGTTGATGACAAGTTCAAATACGTTAGATGAATTATTATGTGACTTCACTTTGTTGGATGTTATGACACAGAAAGCGATTAGCAGAAACAACAGAAATGCAACATATTCGTCGGCACTGATAATGTCGTCGATGTGGTAGTACCGGTTTGTCATCGCCACATGCGAACTGTTGGTAAGCAACTGCAACACGATCGGCAGGCGTGCTCGAGCCAGCTGTTTAGTGTGAGACGCGGGCCGGCTATAACAATGTACTGGGCTGGGGTGCAGGTAAAGAAACCTCTCACGCCATTGGTCGTCGATTCATTGCAAGGTAGGGGGCAAGTTATTGAACATAAACTAAAAAAGGCTACTGCCAACTTGCTCAGTCAGTCGAATATGTGACATTGCAGTTTTATAAATCAAAATTAGCTATTGGATTTCCATATGATCATCGTTCAATTATTATTGTTTAACTGACCTTGCCGGCGAGCCGACTACACGCGCCGTCGATATCAAAAAGGACCTCTGCCACCACAGAGAGCAGTTTCGCAACATCGTGCCACTTGCACCTGTGCTCCTTGAGAAACCGCTTGTAAAGCTCATAAAAGGATGCTAGACGTAAGGGCACTCTCACACGATCGTGTTTTATTGATATTTCAGCCATTTTGCGAGGCTGCACTACTAGTGATAACACTACACAGCACAGCACGACACGATCCGAGCGTGGCGGCGGGTAGGCACTACGCCGGCTGCCTCACAACTGTTTAGTGTTTTGTAGGCCGACCGATACCGCCAGCGGACCACGATTCTTCCTTCGAATCAACGCGAGTACTTACAAAAAAGTTAGTAAAAAGTAACACGAAACACATCAATAGTAAGCGTTTAAACTTGCAACTAATATACAAGAAACGTTGAGCGTCGAAGAATGAACCGAGGGAACTAGCGCGGCAAAGTACCTACACTTTAATTAAAAATGACCAGCAGGAATGAAGCAAACAATTTGTAACAAGAGCTTTCGGTTTAAACAGGATTGATCCGCGTTGGAGTGACTCGGAATTCATAATAATTATTAGTAATATTTTTAAGTGTGTATTATTCATTTCATTGTGTGTATTTGTGTATTTCATATATCATCATCATCATATAAGTGTGTATTTCATTCAATTACGGACATTTTAACATAATGTTCAAACTCCACTAATAGGTCAGTTATGTTATTACTGATGTAAAAACGACTTTATTAAATAAATTACAAATCCACATATTGAATGCAATTTGTTAAAATGGACAGTTAATGGGCCTTATTTCCGACTGAAGACTAATTATAAGTTCATGCAGTCTCTTTCTTGAAGAAGGAACAAAAAGAGACAGATTATAATAATTTTGAAACGTCCAAACTAAACTGCTGTCAGTTGACAAGGAAATCATAGAATCCATAGACAATTTAGGATATAAATCTATTACGATTAAAATTAGGCAAAAACATGGAAAACTTGGGAAATGGCAACACTTTATTTGACGAATCATAGGTATTGTAATGTCTCATCGTTTATTCTGCAGGGAAAGAGGCAGGTTATACTTTTAGATAAGTTTAGTCTTAGTCCATGAGAGGTCGGAATTGGCCCAATTAAATTTTGTTTAAAAACTGATAGATACGCCTGCTGATCAAAAAAGGTGCAAACGAGTTTAGTTTTCGTATATTATATATAGAAACTGTTTACTTTCAGAAAAATATAGCGGCAAAGTTGAAAATTGTGTTGTGGTTGTGTGGCTGGCGCAACGCGCTCGGTATCGTAAGTATTCGCAAGGTCAGCCGGAAGGAACTGGGCATTACCAAATAGATAGGTGGGTTCGAAACACCGCATGCCGCATTTATCAGGCCATATCAACCGCACCGTACAATGTATAAACGGTAGGCGATAGGAACGCCATCGTCTATCAGCGTTCTTGACCTCAGAGTGCGCCGTAATGTTAAGGTAAAAGCTTGTCGCTGTTACTTTATAGTGTATTACGTGACCAATATCATGACTTCTAATTTAAGAGGAAAGTTACAGCTGTTTACAAATATTGAATAGCGTGGAAAAACAATAATAATGGAGAATCATTATAGACTTACTAACCTGATTACAGTTAAGGCATTTTCCTACTCGACCAAGCCAACAAACAAATGTCAAACGACTTACGAAGACAACTATAACGAAATTACCGAAGGACAACCTCAGTATGCCTAGTTTTCACGGGGAGAACAACAATGTAAACATGTAAAATCATACGCTTTTACTTTACGTACAGAATGCAAGCGTACCTAATAAATATGTATCTTGTGGCAGTCAGCAAGGGGTCTGATTCACGAGATCCGCACTGAGCCGCCTCCGACGGGTTTCAATTAATTGATAGATTCGGTACTACAATTCAAAACAATTGAGCCGCACGCTACTTGATGAGCGTCTATTAGGCGCATGGGCTCGTCACTATCTTTTGAAATATAATACAAAGTGTAAAAAAAACATGACGAAACCTAAAAGTAGGTATTATGCACACCCACCGGTGTTATATTTATAGGTTTTAGCTATTGAGTTGTAGTTGATATTGCTGGGAAATGGTTTTTTTTTACTATTGCTCATCATAGCATATAAAGTTAGCACTCCTGAGTTCCTAACTATGCTTGAATATTAAGGTGTGTAGAGGAACAATTAAGAAATGTATAAATAAATATTGGACAGCAACACATACATAGTTCCGATCCCATAGTAGGTAGATAAAGCACTTGTGTTCTGGAAATCAAAAACATCGGCGAAGCTAGACCCGACACAATATATAAAATACGGATTTCTATATTGACACGACCGCGGATCGAACCGGGGAACGCATAGATGGCGGCGACACCAAAATAATGTATAGTTAATAATAGTATATTCATACTTTATATTATATTTAATTTGTTGACCTGATTTTCAGAAAGTTTACATTACTGTAATTTTTATATTTAAAAAAATACTTACTATACTTGATACTTACTAATGAACTAAAGGTTTCCAGAGTTTGACGAGAATACGTGGCATTGGATTCGTCGTAGATTTATTACTCCCTTCATGTATTATCATAGCTTCCCTTTTTTAATTTTATTTATCAACAATCTAATGTTTTCAAAGTTATTTCCTCGTTTCGTGGTGTTGTTTTAAATTCCCTGTCACACTTGCTGCAGCTGTGTTAATTTAGTGAAAGATAAACCTGACATAGTTTCATGTGTACCTAACACAAAACCTATACTTCTGAAAAAACATAACCCAAATACATTTAAATATTTTGAAAAACAAACTATTTTGAACTCTGTGTCGAATCGACATGTGCGTTGTCATTAAACTATCATTTGATCACTTGGTTTAAACATTGTTTGGTGGTCAGTAATAATAACCATAATTATGAGTGCATATTAAAAGCGATTTTTTCAGATCAGGTAGGTGCATTTGAGGTGCGCCGGCGCAAGCCTGGTAGGTATACTGCATAGCTTGGGTCGATATCAGTGTGGACGCTAACGGGTCGGCGGATTCCTAGGTGAAGGTAAGCATCATGGTACTATTTCTGTGCGCATGCGTCGTCCGTACTATCAACGAGAGTACACGTGGCGCCCTCTAGCGACCGGCATCAAAATCGCATAGCTTACGCGAGAAGCTGATACTATTTCTGTCGGTCATACGTATGTTATTTACTGCTATAGGAACATTAAAAATGTAATTGTTGTTTGTGTTAGGTTACAAAAATATAACATCGAGTTTTTTTTCTAATATTATTCGAAAAGTACCTAGCTAACAGGTAGCTTAATAGGATACATTTTTATTGTTATTCATTATAAAACAAACAGACGCATGCAGTATTTACAAATAAAAACAAAGATGCTGTTTTTAATTCATACGTGCAACAATTTAAGTATTTTTAAAATACACAAGAACCAAAAATAGGAGCCTAGCCTCGAAATTTTTAGTGTATACCTACTCCTATAAGCTCTTTTATAACTTTATTAAATGGGCAAGAGGATAGTTATGAATTAAATCCTTGACCTGATAGTATAATCTAAAATAGATGCACATTGCTCTCAATATACGTGTTGGCAAAGCATTGCGCAGTTACTTTTAATACAACGTTCTTACATTTATCTGATTTGAAGCGATTCTATATATATAATATTTTGTTATATGGAATATGAACAGTAATTAGGAATAGCATCTGACCTCTACTTCCTTGGGTTGCTTGTCAACTTTTAGCTGGGACACTGGCTGTGGCAGGCGTGGCGGTTGAAACGAGCAAGATGGTTGAGGTTCCGTATGGTGTTTTGTTTTGGGATGTGGTTGTGGAGATGGTTTTGGACTCTTCTTGGCGTTCAATAGCTGACCTTCGGCATTCTGTAAACGTATTTGTGGAGCTGGCTGAGGTGCACATGGTGCAACATCATTAAACGGTCTTTTGGGAGCTAACCAAGCTGGTGGGACCGCAGGTGGTTGCGGCGCTTGTCGAAGCACTTGCTTGTCGCTAGTGTTACTCTTAACTTCTTCAGTTACAGGCCTCGGTAATGACTGATCGTTTGTTTTTTTATTATAAGAATCACAAGAAACCGATTCAGGCACTACAACAGATTGATTTTTAGGTGATTCAATGGATTCCTGAGCTGCTAATTGACTAGGTGCAGGAGGTAATGTCATTGGTAATGGGTCATGATGTGGAATGGATGGCAATTGGCTAAGAGGTAGATTGGCCACTGTAGTTGTGCTTGCAGGTATTGTACGTTGCTGTCCAATCGTCTCGATAAGTTCTTTAGTATCTTCACTTATTTTAACTGTACTAGATTTTGGAGGATCAGGTATTACTGGAGAAGTATCGTCTCTGCTTTGAGAATAGTCACTATCACAACATGATAATTCATCAAGACTTTGTACTAAATCTAGAGCTGACGCTTCGTGATAATCTGTGGAACACGGAGAAGTATCATTACTTGTGTCATCACCGGCGATACCATGAGGCCTTTGCGGTGAACATTTGCTGCTAGGTACAAAAGCCAAACTAGATGTAATATCATTAGAGATATCAGCATTTAATGAGTCTTCCGTTGAAGATTCCCTGTTAAGATTTTCAACTACATTCACTTTTTCATCATCACTCACTTTATTACTCACAACAAAGACTGCCGGTGTCACTAGTTCTTCTTGCGACAAATTGACTTGACTAAATACACTAGAACTATCCATATTTTGTAAAGCTAAATCTTCAAGACTGTTACTTTTATCCAATGGTTCAATTTTCGCTTGTTCTACTACTGGTAAACTCATGTACTGAGGTATTGCATATTCTAAATCAGTCAAAGGCATATAATGAATAGCATCCTGGTCTCCTATAGGAGTTTCGAATTGAGGGGGGTAATATTCAAATGCCGAATTATCTGTTCCATAAGCGGACCAAGGATCGTTCGGTGGGATTATAGGTAATCTATCATAATACAATTCAGGGTTAAAATTACAATCGACTAGAAGTCCAGGTTTATATTCCCAAGTTGGCACAAATGAATCCTCAAAAGCCAAGTAGTTTTCAGGCAGAACAACCATGGTGTTGTTTATCTGTGTAGGATCCAAAGCGTATGATCCATCATAAAATGGATTATTAAGTACAAGCGGTGGTGGTTGTAAGGGGCCAAATGGCTCAACTGTTACTTCGGCTTCCACAAATAATCCATATTTTGACAAATCTGGTTCTGATCGTCTGTGCCGGAGAACACTGCAATCCACATCAGATGGAGACGAGAAAATGTCCGAAATGTCGAAACTATGAGTTCTTCGTAAATATCCGTCTGGTTGGAATTGTAGTTCATTGACAATGTTGCTTTGAAGAACATCGCTGTCCTCATGGTTTTCGAAAGGTGTTTCGTATGTCGGTACACCCACGTTGTTTATTTCGTTTAAAGCAGATGCATCGTTTGTTCGACTGTGAACAGCTTCGACGGTAGCATCGAGGTCACAATTGTCACGGATAACATCATTAGGCAGTAGCACCACGTGCGGAAGTGCAGGTGGGGGCCCGCAAAACAACAAGTTGTTCGGTGGTGGTCGCGGCGGCGGAGCAGCCATGGCTCGCGCCCTGCCACCGGTGGTCCAGCGCGACGGGACTAGAATTTCGGCGCGCGGCGAAGACGCACCGGGCGGCCGACCGAGCTTTGCGACTGACTGAAGGCGTTGCGAGTGACGAAGGCGAACACAAATAGAACGGGCGCAAGCGCGAGGAGGTCGCCGTCTCTCGCGCACATCTTCACGGGCGAAGGCGCACGCGCACGCGCATTGGCGAGCCAAACCCGTCCCGCGTGCTATCCCAAACAGGCACGCTGACGTTTATGCTTTATTCTGGTTCCGCACTTTGCGTACGAGTCCTATTCTCTCGACTATTTACATAGGATACAGGTTTTCGGGTGGACACTTGTTATAAAGGCGAGCGACGAGTTTGAATTATAGATCACGCATCCTTTCATACTTCAACTTAAAATAAAGTAGAAATTAAGAAACGGTGAGACTCACCTGCTCAGGTGGTGACCGCGGTGATGAGTCGTCGCGGTGGTGTCTCCTCCTTCTGTGTGATGTAGGTGAACGCCTGTGATGTGATCGTTTTGAACGTTCATTTCTCCGCCTCCACGAATGCTCCGAGCTGTGAAATCATCGATCGGCAGGCTGTAGGGTTAGTGAATAGGATAACGATGAAGCATCACAACCTGACAAGACATGTTTGGTGAGATCGGAACTTATCGGAACGTATGCTAGGAGCGATTGAGCAAAGCCGTGACTACTAACGTCGGTGAACGTTCTCCGCAGCCAGAATAATGATCTACGAGTTGCGCGAGATGGTCTGGTGGTGGCAGGCAACAGGCGCTGAGGACCGCTCGCACGGCAGCCCAGCGCTGTCGCCTTGCTGTACTCTTGATTGTAGTCAATTTTTATAACTTCTTTCACATGTTTCCTCGTGCCTTTGAGTTTCTATATTACTCCATAAAAAATCTATAATCTACATACACCAATTTCAAGAACATTGTGTTTCATAGTTCAGCATTTAGATGTTACAAAGTATTCATATGCGCGGTTAGAGTTACACAAAACACTTGTGACTTAAGTGAGGCTTGTTACTAAGGTGATGAATGGGAGAGCAATGACAAAACCATTTAGATGTTATCGTCGTGTAACAAGTATTTAGTAAGAACCGACGCGGACGTTGGTCGCGGACAAACTGCTTGTTACGATTCGTCGCTCGCTACGAGATAGTTCTTGGTAAAGTGACGTACGATCATTGCTCGTTTCAAAACAAGCGCCATCACTGTGTGGAGTCGCCGATTCAACGGAACAATCGGAATACTACGTCACGAGCGACAATGTCATCGCATCATCCGTCGTATATGAGAACACATCTGTGATTTTATTTTGACTACTTACAAATTTTACATAGCGCTAAAATTCTCACGTCTCTAGAGTTTGTAGCCCAGACCCACTTACCAACAATTTCGAAAGCCTTGTGGACTAAAGGTATAATTGTCATGAAGACTAGAAAAAAAAACACTTCTATCTTTGATTAGGTAAGATATCATCATGGCGAAGAGTGAAATTATTATCGCACTATACTGTGAGCGTTCCTTTGCGACTATGAGCAAGAACTAACTGCAGTACTAGAGACGCAGTCAGTCTAATAGAATTTAGTTGCACGTAATTGGTTTACCTAGCTTTATATAAAAAGGGCTAGTACTGACGCGTTTATACATAAAAAACCGGGCAAGTGCGAGTCGGACTCGCTCACTGAGGATTCCGTACAAACAAAGGTTTTTTCTACGATGCACGATGTCACCACAACTTTGCAGTTTTTGGATTTATTCCTTTACTATGTATGCTGTAAGAACTTTCTTGACGCCAAAAGCCGTATCAGGAATCAGGATAAGCCAAGTAATTCTGCCCCCACCGACTTTTGTCTTGTAATTAATTATGGATGGTGTAAATACACATTTGTGATAATTTAGCTTTTAAAAATTTTCTACTGATGTATAATTTGCAGTGCTATTAATAAATATTAATAAAACTCTGAAAGTATGATAATTATTTATTAACTTAGGGCATTCTTTTGTTAGCGATTTTGCTTTGACTTTATTCAGCCCTCATAACACAAATATTGAACGATTTTGACAATCTTAGAAACACTTCATTTGTTGCCAACATAATTTTTATTCTACCTTTGACCTTAATCATTGTTTTTCGCAACTAGCAAATCATTCACTAATTTTAGATGTGTTTTATTTATATAATAACGCCAGTTGAACAATGCATTTAATTATTTAAAAAACATTAATTAGCAGAAATAACGCAATCATATTTTTTATTGGAACCCAAATTAAATGTAAGTGGCCAGTATTTATTAAGCATGCAAGTTTATCTAAAATAAAGTTTTTAATCATTTCGTTTCTGGAAATGATTTAGTATAGGTAGCTGCTGTAGAAAATATCATGGTAATGTTACTATTTTTCTGTAAAAGATATCTCCGTTTTCTCCCACAGCTATAGTTTTTAAAAAAAAGAGCGGTCTCTAACGAGAAAGTTTTTTTAATTTCAGTCAGTATTTGACGTCTTTGACATAGTGATAAATGTTATTTATGTCAATATAATCATCTTTAGTAAATGAACAACATATGTCAAGTTATAAAGAATCGTACACAAAAAAAAGAATAAAAATGATTTTTCATTTTTTAATCAAAAACTGAAAATGTTTGTACTCGTAAGCTGAAATTTTAAGCTTAATTATCACAAATTTGGGTTATACCATCCAGAAAAATTACAAGCCCGTACAGTAGGGCCATAATCACTTTGCTTATCCTGACACGGTCTTTCATGATTCTAGGGCCATGGAAAGTACACTATAGGCTTTGATTCCTTTGCAAAATGTTAGAAAATAAGGCTCAAGTAGTCATATCTATGGATTGCGTTGACTTAGAAGTTAGATTATTTTACAGCTTTAAGCAACTGCAAACATAAATATTTCATGTTAATTTCAAACTGATACCTCCACGTGTACCTGAGAAAAAGGGTCTTGACAAACTGTCGGACAACAAAGTGATCTTATAAAAGTTTTATTTTTTTTTGAGGTAAGTACGGAACTCTAAAAATAACATTTACATTGTGCGAGAATATAACTTCTTACCTAAAAATAACCACACAGGTACTCTATTGCTATAAATAACAGTAAATCCAGTAAATATAAATGTAAACAGTGCAATACCAAAACTTAAATGCAAAGAATTATCAATATTATCTGCAGTTCAGTCAGTCAGTTTAATTAAATAACAAGATGAACTTGAATACAAGTAACAACCAGAATATAATTATTGGACCTTCGTGTGCATTAAATGCACGAGTATTAAAGTTATTCACATGAACAGAAAAATGCATTGAATCGACACATAACTCATAAGAGATCATAAATTCTCTTCACCACATAACACATTTCCAATACGATTTGAATGTAAAGTGGATCGACTTCCTTCTACGAACTGCCATCATCGTCCGCATAAGTGACACAAGTAAGTCACAGACGGTGGTGTACACTTGCAACTCGAGGATACAGTGCACGTCTCATGACACGTAACTATGCGAATAACAAACAGCGTTCACTTTCAACGAACAACGACATCCACCTCATCGATTCCATGTTACGTCTTACTCTTTCCGAAACAGGCTTTTATAGAAATCTTTAAAACCTGCTTATCCGGTAGTATAATACGTCAACGTCATGTCATAACCAGAATACATGTTTTTCTCTTATTTTATTAGCGGATAACCGTCTACTCTATTAGCATTAGTTAGCATGGTGAAACTTCTTTCCTTCCGTTTTCATTTGTATCGGAAAACCTAGGATTGTGTGCAAAGGTGAAAGTGAAAACATACCTACATACGTATCCTGTGTCTGTTTTCATAAAAAACTTTCCGTTGCAACCTCCGATAACGATGTAACATGTCAATGTCGATGTTCTGCTTGAGAAAGTGGTAAATTGATGATACAATTATTATAATGCAGAAGCATCTTACCAGAACACGGGTTTTGCTATGTTATAGTTTATTAAATTTATATCGTTATATAAAAAGGCTACACATTTGATTATGACCATACGTTAATTTGTACAACAAAATGATTAATTATAATGCGGTCAACGTTCAAATCGCAACGGTATTCACACAACGGTTCTTTATATTTAGAAACATCGACCACGTGCATTGGATTGAATCATCATTTCTCTTTTTAGTAATATACTGGTATTTCCTGATTACACAAGGTGTGATTTTTACTTTCGATTTTTCTTTTAGTTTATTAAATAAATCAGTTTACTATTGTAGCATTCCTGTATCGTGCTCGCGCCGGACTTGGATGGCAATAAAGAGAAAAAAAATGTAATGACAATTCGCTTTAAGGTCATCGAGGCAGCGGAGTAGGCAAATCGCGGCGAGAGTGGAACGCCTGAGGCACAATGACCATAATCGATCAGTCGGCCGGTGCACACTGCGGCCGATTACGAAATCGAAAGCCGCAGTCTGCGACGTGACACGAACTATGCCCGGTCAAGGATCAATCTTAAAACGGGTAAAACTGTGAACGATACTGTCACACTAACTAAGATAAAATCATGAAAAAGCATATCAAGCATTTTACGTGATCGGTCGTAATTTCAAAGTGTTCTAGTGGGTACAATGGGAAGAGCGATGGGTTTATTTTCCGGTCGAGTGGTTGAACATCCTGGCTAGTTTGTGGGGCATTTTTTGTGAGTCGGTGATTTGATAGCGGCCGTAGGTGCTGGCGACCCGCAGACAAGGCCGCGCCGGATGAGCGCTCGCTGTGAACCGTGTCAGCGGTGCACCGCGACTAATCGCACACCCGCGCCGCTCCGCCGGGTCAATGACAAGCATGAATCTAGCCAACTTTTATGGTCATACCAGATTTTTCACTCCGGTTCGAGATTTGTTGTTCAACCATATTTGAACATTTTCGGTTACATTTTTGGTCATGTTCTGAATAATACAATTTTGAATTGGCAATGAAATAAATATTACGATTTCTTACATTTAAAATGAATAGGAAGTTTAGAGCAGTTAAAAGAAGTAAAGTTTTATACGTAAGATTAATTTATTTGTTCAGAGCAACGTTCGGATGACTAACTCTCGGTAATAATAAACAAAAACCCATATTTAGAGTTCCATACCTCAAAAGGAAAAAAGAAACCCTTATAGGATCAATTTGTTGTCCGTCTGTCAGTCTGCCTGTAAAGACCCTTTTTCTTAGGAACGCGTATTTCTAATAAGTTGAAATTACCATCAAATACCTGTCTGTAGTCCCCCCCAAGCTGTTAAAAAAATCAAGCTCCTAAGCTATTCCTACGGTCCTCTGAGCCAAATTTTTTTAAATTTCGCAGAGGAATCAAAACCTATAAGGTACCTACTTGCTATAAACTTAGAATCATGAAATTTGGCAAGCAGGAAGGTCTTTCAGCACAAGTCAAGGAAGAAATCCGAAAATCGCCAATTTACAAGTCATTACATTAAATTAAAAAAAGAACTTTATTGTTTTTACGGAACCCTTAGTACGTCAGTCTGACTCGTACTGGTCCAGTTTTCCTTCTTTAATACATCGCACCTCCTCCATCATTATAAGTACTTAAAACGTGTTTCTCGAAATCCCGACTAGGTACTGCCCTAATTACAGGTACGATAAACACATGTATCTGACTTATGTTTCATCTAATTAAATCAGTGTCTTTTCAAGACGAGAATAATATTGTGATTCACTCACAGGAAAAAAGCTATAAAAATGTTATTAAGACCAGTCAACAAGTAAGTAAAATACCCAAGTGTGTTCTCTGCAACTACCACATCGTCACATATTCATCATCACAGCACAACAAACGAGTAATGTTACTCTTATTGATCGCCTTAAATTTACCACAAGACATGCAATATTATCAGTCAACAAATGTTTTGTTTATGTTTCTCATATGGCATGCCTATTAAATACGTATTTTAGTAGATAATTTGAAGGTTTTGTCACATAAATAAAGTAAATAAACGAGGGTACCGAGAAGTCATAACATTCTCTCTTTATTGCTAACCTTGTAGGGGTGTGGGGTGTAAGTGTAGTGAAGAAGATCTAAAAACCTCGACAAAAAAAAACTCTTTGAAAGTCTATTGAGATTACAAACAAAATAGATAAACATGTCTTCTTTCTTCTAACTTTTCTTCCAGCGGGACGCGAGAACTATCAGTTCAAAACCAGAGAATATGGCGTCTATGTTCATGAAGTGAATATTAAGATCATGCAATACAGCAGAAGTTTGTAAATTCATATGAGAAGCTAGGACTAATAGGACTCAACATAACTCGTCTCTAAGTAGTGGTGTAGTCACACGTACGTCGAAGTAGTACCAGTTCGCAGTGAAAGTTGTTCATACGTATAACCAGCTGTTGACATTTGTCAAATGTACGTGAATCGACTGCCAATACTGTTATTACCGCTGCTTCTCAACAGAAGTGTTGTTTGCCGAAACATTTGATGTAAACTACAGATTCCAGACGGAAGCACCTTATCGATATAGAAAAGTGTGTTTATCAAATATTTAGGAATGTAGAGGCGGTTAAAATAAACGCCCTACCGTAAGTTAAGATCAGGATATTACACACACGAATTAGAAGGAAGATACAACTATATTTTGGATATCTTGGGAAGTATTCAGATAATGTTAGGTTCAACTTTTACAAAAGACTAACAACTCGTAGTGAAAGTTATGCGATGATATCAAAAAGCCACAAATTTTACCCGCAACCTCTTCACAACACTTTCCCTAAACATTTTGCTCACTCAGGTAATAGTTCTGTGTGTACTCGAGTGTGCAAAATAATAAGAAGACAATAACAATTTCATTACGTCATGACGCCTACCAAGTTGACAAATCCTTTGCGAGCGATCAAACCAGGACAGGACCTTGAAACATTCACTGTGAACGCTATCAAGACGAATCTTTTAAGTTGCGGCTGTGCCGGGCGCCCACGAATTTGCAAAATGTTTTCATTCGTGTTGAGGCAAATTAAAACATTAGTGTATCGATTCGAAACGATAACAACAACGCTAGTATAACAGTTAGTTGTTTGCATTGATAATTAAAAACATCTGAAAACATCAAGCAGAGGTTTATGTAACAGTGCATTTATAGTACCAGAAGAAACTAGGGCAGTATCGACATAAAATATGCTTCCATCGTTAATGCAAAGTTAGTCAAATGGCGATAATGAGCAAGGAGATTAAGCAACCGGCAGCAACGGGTTGGTGGAATAAAGCGCAACGTAGTGAGTCACGGCGACGCTTGTGCAATGCTTTTGCACAACCAGCACCCGAACCCTCGCCTCTGTGCTACTGTCATTCATACACTATAATAATTTAAGTTAAATAGTTGAGTGGCAATGAACGGATTTATATGTCCAGGGTCAGATTACAAACTCTGTTGGTTTTATGAAACAATAGCCACGAGTGAAAAATATGGAATGAAAGAACTGGACATTACATGTTCAAGAAAAAGTAATAAAAGCAAGCGGCCTCTCAAAAACGAAGTACCTACCGGGGCTTCTGTCTGATAAATTTCGCTTGCAAAATTGTAACGGAATCGTAATTAAATAGAAGATTTTGACAGTTCTAGTATAGGTCAAAAGTCAAAATCAAACTATTCAAATACGATTCTATTACAATTATGCTAGCGGACTTACAGAGCTGGGAGTTGATAGAGTCAACCACTTTCTAAAAATTGATGGTTAAAAATAATAAGAGCTATCTCAACTAAGAACGAGTATGTAAATCGGAAGTTGCAATAATACGAAAGTATTTAGATTTTTTACGAGACGAACACTTTGGCTAAGTTTTGGAAAAGCAGTCTCAAACGCTCGTTAACATACTTCATGAGGTAATTTGGACCGCGATAAGGTTGGAGTGTTAGTAAGATGCATCTCGTCATTAGTCTACATACGATACGCTCCACTCGTGTTCACGCATGCTCTTCTGGAAAGTGGCCGACTTGGGCGTCCAGAAGTCGACGCCGAGGTAAAGCGCAGGCAGCTCGGCCACCTTCACCTCCAGGCGCTCGGCCAGCCGCTGCTCCACCACGGACTTGGGCCCGCTCGTCAGCGGCCGCTGCTGCTGCTGCTCCTTCGCATTGCGTCGCTCCGGACCGATGTATCCGTTAAATTTCTCCCCGTTGCAAGACGTCACGCTTTTCGGACTATCTGTGCTGAGCAATTTACTCTTAACGGTGTCCGTCTTACCGTAACTTTTATATTGCACTGACTCTGTTCCGTTCGCCGTTCGCGAATACTTCAAAGAATCATACGTATCGCCATTCAGGCTAGTGTACTCCACATTGTTCAGGTTGTCGACGCGTTTGGAGGCGTCGTATCCGTTTCGTTTACTGTAACGCTCCTCGTGACTCTGTTTGAGAAAGTTATTTTCGAAACTAGTTTTACATTTAGGAACATTGTTTAGGTAGTCGCTATAGCTTAAATCCTTATTATGTAATCCTTTATCACAGCCCTTTTTGAGTGTCTCTTGTATATCTATACCATTCCCGTTAACACGGCTATAGCTGAAGCTCGAAGGCTGGTCATTGTTAACTCTGTTATCTACAGACTCGATTCGGTCGGCATCCTTACTTTCGAATTCATGTTTAACGAGAGCAACTCTCGATGCGTCGCGAGGTTTGCTGGCGAAAAACGTGGTTGTAATTCCTGCCCTAGTTTGTTCGCTGGGGACCGTCCAGGTGTCGTGCTTTTTGTTTTCACTGCTCTTGGAGGACCAGGCTTTGGCGAGCGCCGCCTTCAGAGCTTCGCGCCGTTCGTGCACGCTGACCCGCGGGTACTCGTGTATAGGGACAATGGCGGGCGCATATAAATTCGATCGCGGCGTGGCCCGCGTTATGCGGAAACTTCTGAACTCCCTGTTGAACTCCGAATTTAGAGAATAAGCCGGTATTCTCGAAGTCACCATTTTGAGATCAAAATTTCCACTGGCAGTTATAACTTTGTTCACTCAAACTTATATTTGCACTGGGCACACTGAACACATATCGACTCTACCTGAAACGTTCGAATAGAAAATGTGTTGAAGCAAAACGGTTGCAACTGTTGCAAAAAAGGGGAATTATATCGTGTTGGGAGTCGGTGGCACGGTGCACCGGTTGCAGGCAAGAATTGCACGGATGTGTTGGTGATCCGTGGGCTGAGCGCGACCTTCGCGGTGGGCGGCGGCGTGCGGGACATCGCTCTGGTCAACGAACCGCCCTCCGCCGGCCACTCTGGCTACCAGCTTGCATAACGCACTCGCGAACCGTAGCCCAACTTATCTCTTATGCAGTTATGCCACCGATCATGACGCGCATAATTCAACACAAACATCACGATTGCACCGCTTTAATATTTATGAACATGTCTTGGTGATAGATGAATCTATTAGGTCGTAGAGTGATAAGACGTCATTTAAGCGTGTTTTGTGGAGCAGTTATGCCGTATAAGTGCAACAAGTGTCGCCTTGATGGTGTCCCTAATATGGCCAGTGCTGCCATATGGCCCGCGAGCGATACATCCTCGCTTGTCTCTGCTCCAGCTGCACTGACATAAACATATCACTGTACCAACACATTTTCTGGGTCAATGTACTACGCATATATTGACACAAGATCCATTTAACTAACCCCAACATTTGAATTACGATTAACGTAGGTACATGCCCTGTCTAAATGATATTGTATTGTACATTGACGTTGATTAAAAACATTAGCCCGTCTTGATCGGTAAGGCCGACACGCATTACGTATGTATGAATACGTTAAGGCTGTATTATTGAATAATACATCACATGAGATAACTCAGCCCTGTTTAATAATGTATTATAAAGTACAGTTATTGTTCTGTTATCAACACGACAAGGGAAAAACACAGCAGACACATCTACTTCAACACATTTTCGAATGTAAACGATGGTATTGGAGCACTTTTAATAGAAGAAACAAACACTGAACACACTGACACTTGCAGTGGCTGCAGCCGATGAGCCGACGAATATGCGTTTAATGGTGGAAACGATTGTTTATTTTATCATATGGGTATGTGGTAGTCGATAAGACGAGTGATCGTTGGACAAAGGAGAGCAGCCACCGGAAGCGAGTGCGTGAGTGGTGCGCGGCGACGACCGGTCCCCGTGCATACCTTCTCGTAGCGCGCGCGAGAACTGCGTGCGGCGTGCGTGCACCGCAGCGACTAGCCGACTGTACTGACGAAGGGAGGCAACGCAACGCGCGCCCGCAGCGAGGACCCCACCGCTGCCGCCGCCTCTCTCCTGCTCACCACTTGTGACTCTAACGCCAGAGCACTACGGGTGGAATCGCAGGAGCACTGACCTTCGCTACCACAGCGTGTCGTCGACATGAGAGCTATGAGCCAGTTCGAGTGCTCGCCTGCACCGGCCCGAGTGCACTACTCGTTAGAGTTTTAATTTAAGCTACTAGGCAAACAAAATGCAATGTGTACTTTTACCAATATACTAAGTTTATACGAGCAATTAGATAGTTGAGAAGATAGAGCGGAATATTTTTTCTGTTTTGAAACTACTTTTCCAAATTCTCAAGTCTTTCTACGCATCCTAAATGCTAATATTAACTAGCCTCTGTATTCGTCTCGAAGAACCCGTATCAACGTGATTTTATTTTGTTAAATGCGTCGAATGTTCACGCAATAATTACTACCTACCTACCTAATTAAAGTATGTTATAAATGCAATAATTATTAGTGAAATCTGAGCAGATCAAGCTGTTCTTAGTCGCTTGGTTCCGTAATGACGTGACTGGTAACAAATTCTGAAACTACAGCAATTAGTACACGCGCGATCTCACCTTGAACATTTCTTGTAGCTCAACTATAACGGACAATTTATTACCTGAAACAAAGAATTTCTCTTATTAGCACTTGTAGCTTCAATGAAATCATATAGTTTTAGTGTAGTAAAATAAAAATAAATTAATGAGCGAAGTTGTTCAATGTGAGTACGCCTAGCCAGGTACTTGAAGGTCGGGTAAGTTTCGAAACAACAGCATGAACCGAAGATTATAATGTATGCATTTGGGCCACTGACTAAAACCACGAATGTCTGTCGACGAATTCATTTTGATAATTTATATATCCTCGTATGTCCTACAACTTTTTAAATTTTAATTCGTATCTCCTTACATCATACAAACTTTAACAATCAACAAAAACTACTGATAAGTAGCCTGTAACTATATTAAGATGTTTAATTTTCATAATATATGTCTACAAGATAGATAGTCAATTGATGGCTTGTATGTACAGGCCTTGCCTACAAATTTTTCAGAAACTTATGGTGAAATTATGTTTTAATTAAATGAGATTCGGAGCAACCTTAATTTCTGTAAAACACAATTTTAAATAGTTTTGGTATAAATCTTAAACCTATGACAAAAATCCAAAAACACGTAAAATTCGAAACTTTAACTAATTAAGAATCGTTGTAAACATTAATAGGAACATTGATTCTGAATGTCGAATTTCCATGACGCCGAATTAGGAGAAAGTTGCGCGGTAATATTGACAAAAACAAAGTGAATTAATGGCCACGAAGACAAGACTAACTGCGAGTTATATTATTTTAATGCTTTACAGGATTTAACTAATTAATTTTGTGGTATGAGACTAGTAACATTTTGAAGGTTCTGTACATGAAACATAATTATTTAAAAAACAATTTTTTTTTTTCTAAATGATCTTTTTACTGGCTTTCATTTGATACCCATATTGCTATGGTTGGGAAAAAATCAATCCCCCTACCCCCTTTACTTTCTCATTTGCGGGTGCTATTTTTTAAATGTTCATAGCCTATGACACTCACAGTTTTGACAAATTTAATGACACCTTATATGTTAAAAACTGTCTAGCCGTTTGGGCTGTAGGGTGTGCCAAACAATTATACATAATATACAACATACATACTCTCTAAAAGCATAACCCTCCTTCCGAAGTCGGCAAAAAAATAGTAACGTGCTATTAAAAATAAACATTATGGCATTCATTAATTCTCGAAAAAAAATTGTCTCTATAATATTCTAAAAGAACACATAAACAACATTGAAATATGATTCGTTTGATTTGTAATTAATGAGGGGTACAAATATGGCGCACACTGGAGCATTATATCTCACTCAGTGGTGATGTGTGTCACTGCCAACGATTATACGCCTAAATGAATATTCCCTTCAATCCCCACACGGTGTTAGTTCTGCCTATTTTAATATTTCGCTTGACCTATAAACAACAATTAAATTAATTTATTTATGCAGTAACGCTGAAACACATTATGGTTTTAAGATAGCCCAACTGGTTGAATAGGTACCTATATTTATACAGGTTTTCCTGCTGAACTTAACAATTGTTAAACCTACATAAATTATCTCAACTACAATATTTTCCTTTTCAAAAAAATTTTCATTGTAGTTTCAAAATTAAAAAAAAAATACAATTCATTTCTGCGTATAGACCCAACAACACTTACACACTTCCCCTCGTATCAATCACTTTTACTCGTATTGATGGGGACCATACTCGATCGTATAAAGGTAAACCCAAATAATGAGTAATTTTCGGGTGAATCAGCAAAATAACGTCTGCATAAGGGACCGTTATGGTTTCGTTTCTCACAGCCTACACATAAATTCTTTGTAACCCTAAATTAAAAACTGTCCGTTACAATCGATCGACGGCAAACATGCTAATTCGACAGCTCTTAAGACGACAGAACTTAGCAAAAAGGTTCACGAGGTGGTGTTGTTGTAGGCGAGCGCGTCAGACTATTCAATTGGCGGCACGTTAATGGCAGCAAAAAATAATGGTACCGGAGGCGGCTTGTCGACAAACGGCGAGGTCCAATGACCCAAATGGTTCATTACTAGGCCGCCTAGGCTAACGAAAGAAAAATCGGTCACTGTCTAGCACACGCCATTACCGACTCACCTTACTTAGCGAACGTGTACGCCCAGAGAGAAACTAACCGATCTATTAGTGTCAATTGATTTAACATGATTTTACTTCTTAATCTATTTCCAGGAGCTCAAGACCATTCTTTACGAAAAGACTCAACAGTTCCGTAAACAGAGCTCTTAGGTACGTGAGTCACGAATATAGACAGGAATATCACGATGTACACCACAAAACATACTATAAAAGGGTTGGTTATAGAGACTGTACATCCCGAAGATGATTTGATTAAATAAACATTACACAAAAAATATACAAAAAACGAGAAACAGCGTCTTAGTTGAGCACTCTAAATTAGAGTTGTGTTCATACTCAACCAATGACTACAGCGAATTAATCCTATGCCATACATGGCACTCCCACAGAAACCTGATCTGGCAGCTAGTCCAACACAATCTAAACAATTTATCAAAATAACCTCCATAAATGGACTTCCTGGAGCCCTGGGATTCTCGCCACCACTTTAGGTGCAACATGCTAAGTGATCGTGAAAAGGCACTTTTTGCACATGATTATTATGGTAAAGTGATGATCCAATTCGAGTTTCAACTAGATAAGGATGTCTCCACCAATAGTCTTGTATTATAACCTTTAGGCTTTTTATATAAACATGATGAAATGTCTCGTTATCATTATTTTATTTAAGATCCAATATGATGGCCTTTTCGTAATCGTGACGGATAAAAAAGATAACAACAGGTATGATGAAGAAATAACTAAAACAACGACGATGCACAAAGAGGCTAGCACCGGTTGTGTTATGGACGGTTAGCTTCCTAATTACCATGCATTAGCGACGGCGATGAGTTTCAAAAAGTAACGCAATAATAACACCGAACTGAGTCAAACATAACGGTCCTCATTAATCATTGAGGTCAAAAATCTAACTGAACATTACTCGATATTGACGTGTCATCGTTCCTTTATTTCCAAACCGCAAAAACTGACCACTTTACTTTCCGCTGTGGTGCAATGTTTTCCTGGTCGGGTATTCCAAGCTATAATTCTATGGTTGCATTAAATATTAGCTACAATCCATCAATGTTATACTGGTTGCTCAACTCCACAGAACCCACATACAGCGTTACTAAAATACGTAAAGATCTATAATCGTACGAGTATTGCAGACGGCGTTTAAACTGGTTCATTTGAAGAATATTTATACAGCAGATTGGGCTTAATTGATGAATGTTAATGTAAGCAGTCAAATCACGTATAAGGCGTCGATAAAATTAGACGCTTCAACATTTTATTTTCTACATCGACATTAATGAAATATATTTTCTACGAAGGTTTTCGTTATGTTTGTGTAATGGCATGGCTTTTAAATACAAAACTGAATATTAGTTCTTTCTTTTTCTTTTGATAACCTAAATCATGGTGGTTTATATTAGGAATTCAGTCTTTGTCACGACTTCAAAATTAAGTGTAATAAAGATGTTGCAAAATGTCAATAAAGTGAATAAGAACCTGCCCTTTACAATTAAAATCAGAGTGAACGATGAAAACAGTTATTCTAAACGCATCAAGATAAACGAGACGTTTGATTTCTTATTTTATTTTTACGCTGAGACAGGAGAAATCCGTCCGTCGACCTGCATTTAAGAATGCCTTCCCACAAAGACGTGCCCGATGTCGTTCTCAGAAGCACAACAAAGATCCTGTACGTGTTTGTGACTCACGGCTGGTAGAGCCTCGCTCCAGACGAACAAAAAGAACAGAAATATTTGAGACTCGCCAGCCAACAGGACAGCGCTAACAAGGGAAACACATTGTTATTGCACCTCTTTCTCCGAGTAACGATGACGGGATGTAGACTGGAGTAGAGCCGTAGAATGCATGTAATTAGCCTTTATTCAAAACAAAGAGAAAAGTCGATCTGTTGCCTAGTTAGTTCTCTACTATTTGTGTAATGCTTTCAGACATACATTTGTTAAGGTTTTTATGTCGGTGGTGAGGTGAAGGTGAAGCGTCGGAACCATTATAAATTCCTGTTATAATTAAAATTAGAACATTGTAAATAATAGGGCAAAAAAGCCTGTTAGTTTGATGACTTTTGCAAGAAGTGTTATAATAAGTATAATGTTGTTAATATCAGAGGTGATCAGTCAATTAACCCCTGATACACTGTCGTTTCGTGCTAGGAAGTTAGATTAGCATTTTCACAGGCATTAGCATTAGGTAGCTCTCTAAAACTTAGTCTTTGGGTGTGATTTAGGAAATGTGCATGAACTATGCAAGAGTTGCAACAGAACTAGCCAGCATACGTTATTGTATTGGTAGCTTTGCGACGACCGCAGCCTGCATGCCGTCCAGGCGAAGTGGCGCGGGCTCGTGTCGGTAATTGGGGCAGCTGTCAGTGCCCCGTCGCATACAGTTCAATTCGACGAACGGTCGCGTAGGTGTCCACTTTACCGCCGCTCGCCATCCTTCATACACCAAATTGCTTGTTCCCATAATTTGTATTCGGGGTCGCCGTCACACTTATGATGTGCGATTAGAAAGGAGATGGCAATTGTATTGCTACGAAGAAACGATGCACATGTGGGTGTTCAAACTCGATGAGACATGTCGGAGAAATGTTGTACTACATAGTAAATAATCGCAATGGATTAGTGATCAGATCGAAAATACCTACGTTCGTATAGCCTACTAATATAAACAATTAAAATGAACGATATCGCATGAAGTCATGTCCTTACACAGTCGATTTTCGTTAATGGTTTTATTTAACCCGGCAGAAACTTAATTATCACAACCATCATTAGCACCCGGCCTATATGACTCAGAAGCAGAAATAAAATACATTTAGTTATTGCTTTGTATTCGAAACGCGGAAACAAGTATTTTTATCATGAAGGAGGTTAAAATGATCGACGTTGTTATCTGACACGTCACATAGTTTAAAAAACCAACCACCAAGGGAAATCATTGTCACGTGATGACAAAACGAGTGCAGACTTAATGAAGCCACGCTGGTTCGGGCGCGGGTTCATAACAATCAAAGATGCACGGGCGCTGGCTGGCGGTTGGCGCCACTGCTGGGCCCCAACACACGCCCAAAGACGCATGAAAACAAAAGTGATCACTGTTTACGCGAGCAGCGAATGGCAGGTTGCGTAAACAGCATGAACTTGCATGCTTTGCATCTTGCCCACGAACGATAGGCTCGCCACCTACGCCTTTAGGCTAATCCACAATAGCCTTCCATATTAGTCGACTCCAACATACGGAGAAATGATGGTAATTAATAAGAGCTGTCAACTGTGAAAGACCAAGATTTATGGTAAAGGTCATAATAAAATCGATAGAAAGTGTAGCCTGTCATTATACCTATCCATAAATCTTATGGATCAATCGTTTCGCATTGCTCTTTAATAAGTACAAATTAAATACATAAAACATAACTATAAAGCAAAAATATTTATGAGCCTAACAATGACATCTACAATTTACAGGCCCATATAACTTATGCCTTGAAGCCAGTAAATCGATTTACATTTCGAAACACTGCCAGTTAAATACTTCCGCGAAGGAACAAATTGCCGAAAGACTGTTTGCAGTGTTTTAGTGCGACGCCTCCGTCGATATCTGAACAATACGTGGGCGGCCGATGCATTGCCGGTCCTTAAACGGAAACCTTGTTTACCTACTTGTCTTCCCTTTAGGATAGCCGATATTGATGCACTGCAAGGTCTCTCGTCATATACGCGTTATTGCAACGTCCAATATTTAATGGCCAACACAATCTTTCAATCAGCCCGTCCTTCACAATTCAAACGAGCAAGCGAATTTCCGTAATCGTGACCCGCCCAGAGATGACCGACGCAAGCCTCACGAGTGCATCGCGATCTTTACTTTTATATACAATACAAAAAAGGAAATAAATGATTTCATTTGCATAATCGACTAGGAGCCGTCACAGTTAGTCTTTATTTAGTAAGCTTATCGAATCAAATAGTCGGGTATATGTGTAACTGCATGGTGTTGCATAAATTGCCAATAAAGCGTCATATTAAGATGCTAAATATCCGTGCAGGCATGGCTGCTAGTGCTGGTACCCGCCGTAATGTTCCCAGTAATGAATGCCGTGTATGGCGGAACGCGATGGTCAATGTCAGTGCTACACATCGACACGGGTTATAAACAAAGGGACATGGCATGAGTCAAATCGTGTGTAAGTTCAGTTCCCTATAACATAACACGGTTTATTGCACGTGCAATACGGTAACTGTAGTCATCAAGACGATTAAATGTATATTATAATATGGTAACCACAAGCGCAAGTGTAAGGTGCTGCATGTAAATGTTATATTGTGTAATTATGATTATGTATTTAAGTTCTTATTATTGAATAGAATCTAAATTCAGATAATTCCCAAGCAAATGCTTGCCAGCCAATAGCAGGATAGAAGTTTTAACAAGGTACATTCGTAATGTAATGTGTCACTACCACCGCCGAGAAACCACTTACAATGAAAGTAAATAAACCAATCGAAAACAATTGTCGTGAGTGTAGTAGTTAGTTGACAATTCGGGCTAACGTGATCATTTGGCAGTGATGAGTCAGGGAGGGTAACTGTACCAGCTAGGTCTGCCCCCATTTCCTACATCTATTCAGATGGCATTACACTCAATTCTTAGCATAAACTCATTACGCCAGTCTTTTCAATGTCGACTTTGTTCGTGTGTTTGTTCGACTCGAGTGCTTGTTACATTCGAAAGTAATTTCAGTAAGTGGTGCGACATATTGTCAAAAAATTAGGACACCACATTCTACATTTTGACCGGCAACAAATCATATTTTCATTGTATATAATATTAAAATGTTTTGATTTAAAATATTGATACTAAGTAATGTGCCAAATATTTGTTTATTGAAAAATAAATTTCTACTCTTAACCAAAAAGACTGTAAGAATCATAAACAAATTTATTAAAAAAAACTGCAAGTGGTAAGAAAATTAATAGGTTGGCAGCTATTAGGTAGTATCGAAATAAGTTAAAAGTGGCTACCAAATAAATCAGTTTAAAGGCTTCGATTTAAATAAAATGGCAATTAGTGGCAGTTTTTAGTCGCCAGGAAAATTATAAACCATTTATAAGTAAGTTACTGGCACACATCTTAACAAGACTATACAACACAAAAACATGTAACGGACTGCTTGATTCAACGTAGCATACCTATATTTTATTCGGTAAATTCGATCAAGACTCATATAAATACCTACAATGAAAGATTATCGGACTCTCTAATAAAAGTAATATAAAATTGTAGTAATATAAATATTGAAATCAAACCCAACCGTTAGCAAAACACTTATCTTGAACGAATTATTGACGCCATTAATTTGGTAGTTCTTCATGCATATTGTGATGTATGTAAATGACTAATTAAAATTATAATTTTTACGGTGCAGACAGGTTTAAAAACTACATTCGATGTACGATTCCGTGAAAAGGAGAGTTTAATTAATAAATGTGTTATTAAACAGATATAAACAAGCTCGTATAAAGTAGCTTTCACTAGTCATGCCAAGGCGCGGGTGGGCGCGCCTCGAATTCGCCGCAAAACACTAGACACAAGATATTAAATGAACGTGCTTGTAACACCTACAGATTTTTAAATTTAAGCTAATTAGTCTCTTTAATTGTGTTTTAGAATTTGATTGGCACAGTAATAGTGAAAGTGAAAACGCGTCACGGCTTATAATTTCGACGGAGAAAGGCGTTTTTGGATAGGTATTATGTTAAGAAGCCTTGCTAAATGAACATAATTCACGAAAAAATATTACACAACATTTTTAGTTGGGTATTTTTGCTGGTACATATTGTGAACTGTTTCAGTAGTTAGTCCTTCTGTAAGTATTTTAATGGGCCGTAACATCTCACACAAGAATCCATATATTAGGAACCGTTTTGCAATGCTACCACATAATAAATAACAATTGAGGCCCCATTAATTAAATGGTTCGTTAAAATGTTTAATAACCAACGTTCAAATCAGCAACGCCAGCGGGACCGCTACCGGGCGCCGTCAAACAATTGGTGCAGGTATTAAGTCCAGGTTAAATAAAATAAAACCTTGTATTTCTTCTGTTAAGACCCTGTCTATAGGAAATCATTCCTTAAAGGGTCGGTGTGATAAGCCGTCGATAAATAGAAATTAGAAAACGCAAGTGTTAACTGGTCACCCATGGACAAAGAATGCTGGAGGATGAATGTTCCCTATTTCGTTCTAGTATCAGATTAGTCGCCTGGAGACGCCGACTGAACAATACAGTTGTTGCAATTAGACGTTCTTACACGACGCGGTACTTTCTACCGCGTCTCCGTTCCACAATGAACAATCACATTATTATACTTTTTGTGTATATTAGTAAAAGTAAACACTTGTCTTCGGCTCCTACGTTTCTCATTATAGTTAACGTTTCATCGTACCTTATGCTGCCGTTGTTAAATACTATCTATACATAAAATAAGCTATAATGGGTTTAACACGCTCAAATAAGTAACCATTGAGCGTGAACTGACTTGTGAAGATAAAGGCCACCCGTGTGTGGCGCGCGTAAAGGGGAAAGTGCAAAAATAAGCCTCTTTTATCTCGTAAAAATAATTAAATGGCTTACAAAACTGAGGTTAATAAGCCTACACTCGCTTTCGTCTCCCAAAATGGCGATAGCAATAACGATGAGTAATGAATAGAGAGCTGCTTTAATTCGCGCCGCTGCCTGCGCCCACGCACTCGGTACACGGCGCATCCACTCGGAACAATGCTTACTGGTTTACTTTCTCGATTGACTCACGCTGATTCATTGCATATGTCTTAAGATCCGAATTAGATTAATGGCTCCAGTATAGATTAGACCCCCGAGACTCAAAATCGTAATTTCGACTCCGAAGTATCACTTTCATTGACACCGATACCATGACTAATTGACGTTGTGAGACCGTGACGATAAAGAACTTTGGTATTTGTCGAGTTGTTTTTTGATCAAAACATTTGAAAACTTGCCAATTCGTACAAAATTTGAGCATTTTTTTACATATAATTTGATGGGACTGTAAGTTATTCGAAGTTTCCAGGGCTAGTTTGCTCAACTGTCGTGTAAAAAAAAGTAAGCTCTCGTGAAATTGTTCTAGTTCGTGTTTCACCTGGTGAATATACCTATCTTGGAAAACAATAAAGGTTTCAAGGTGGATAATATAAAAATAAAGACATTCTGTCATAAAGCAAAACCACAATATGCAATTTTTAATAATGTGCGAGTTTGGACAGAGCGGGAAACAAAAATTTACAGCTTCCGCGATGGGGCCTTCGAACTGCATCGGTCGTGCGACCTTCGAGTATATCAGTGCCTGGTCATGTTCACTAATAAAAGAAATGAAGCTCTTGGTGTGTCGTTCAACTTACAGACAAAATAAATTGTTAGAAATTGACTCCTCTGTAGAGCTATGGAATAGGCAATGTCGATGGATGGACGCTGCGGTTGGGCGCAATATGTCCAATTCACAAAATGACAAATGTCTATATCTAATTGCCGGATTAGCATTTTGTCCAATTCGCACATTGTCTAAATCTCAAATTGTTCAATTAGCAATTGGTCCAATTTGCACATTGACCAATTCAAACATCAGTCGTTAATTTGTTATAGGTATTTTATTACAAGTAGTAATATGTAATATCATCAAAACCGCACTTAGAATATGGATGGACCCCTAATTGGGTACTGGACTAATTGCGAACTGGATCAATTAAGAATTGGACAGTTGGACATAATGCGCCCAACCGGGACGCAACAGCGCCCTGTTGTAATTTATTATGAACAGCTTTGGGATCTGACACATGTCAAAAGTGATGTTTAAGCGAAAAAGTACCTAGTCGCGAAAAAATCGACGGCGGCAACCCCCTATCTTTCCGTGGTCAGAAAATAATAAAAAGTGACGGCATAGTGCTGAATCTTATTATTTTATGCTCTTATATCGTCCTTTATAAGTCACCTGGTAGTTCATATGTCCCATCCATTTTGGACATGGGCCTGTAGTCTATATGAAGTGGTTTAAAAAGTTTAAACAAAATTTAGATTTAAGTTTGTAATGTAATAAAATACACGAATAGGTAGTAGAAAAAGTTCGCGGCCTTTTTGTAGTAAAAATAATAAAGTGTATTTTCTTCAATTAAGTTCATGAAAAATGTTTAGTGAACAAGGTAATGTCAGCCCTTTTGTTAACCGACTTCAAAAAAGGAGGAGGTTATCGATTCGACTGTATGTTTTTTTTTTGTGGCTATGTTACCGCATATCTCAGTCAGTTGTGGACCGAAAAAAAAAATGTTTACCTAGACGCCATACCTTCTAGTTGGTCCCATTTTGGCCCAGTCGAGATCTGATGATGGGATCTTGGGGTAATCGAGGGAAACCCTCAAATTTTGAAGGCACGTATAGTGTTTTCGTACTAGTATCTTAATGTTGACATGTTGTTACGTCTGATAGCCATTATGTGGAGCTGAGCTGATGGTGGACCCCCTTAAAAATTAGGAGTTTGGTAATTAAAACACCAGATGTTTTGTCAGGTACTGTATAGGATGCTAATAAAACAAAGTCAAGGGCGCAGCTCCCTCCTCTTCCCCCTCCCCCACCTAACCCCTCCCGCCCGCCCCCAACCATTAAAATATATAATTACTTCAAGAAATTTATAATTACTGCAAGAAATCAATTAACTATTACCGCTGAAACGATGGATTTGATAGTTTGAGAAAGGACATACAGTTTTTATCCCCAAAATCATTTGTATAGGGAATCCGATGATACGATATACATATACAACAAACTAAATTTAAAATGCTATTGGCCAATCTTTCCCTGTTCTTCTATAAACGGTTTTCCTTCTCTTTACTACTTTCTTCCAGATGACGCTGTCGCATTTGAAGAGCGCGTTTAGTAGGTCTATCCATGTTGCACCTTACACTAAATTTCAACTAAAAATAGAAAATAATATTTAAAAAACTGACTACAGTGCTAATTAAAACTTAAAATTTTATAAACAAATTTAAACTAAAAAGTACAAAATAATATTTAAATTACCTAACTGTTCTACGAAATTATACAAGAAACCTATTTCCAATTTATTATCTGTTATTTTTTGGAGTCGGTGCCAGAAAATCTAATTCTAATGTTTTTTTTAAGAAAGGATTTAACCATCTCTTGGCTGCTTAGAGTAGATAGAATATCTAGAATAGCTTGGTTGGCACCGACTCCAAAAAATAACAGATAATAAATTGGAAATAGGTTTCTTGTATAATTTCGTAAAACAGTTAGGTAATTTAAATATTATTTTGTACTTTTTAGTTTAAATTTGTTTATAAAATTTTAAGTTTTAATTAGCACTGTAGTCAGTATTAAAGTCGGTTTTTTTTAAATCGCTTCCATTCCACTAACCTGGCGTGCTTATTCTGGCAGAACTATTAACACCACCACTGATTTTATATTGTTAGGGTTATGAGCTAAAAACTGTATACAATTTATAGTTTTCTCTTGAATGCAATTTTACGCACATGAAAATCTTATACACCAAGTTTCTGTCATTATATCTTGTGGTAACTACCTACCCAAACATCTAGCTTTTTCACATAATCATGTTTATGCAAGTGATCCAAAACTGTTGAGTGGTGACTGCCAAGCTCTTCTGCATTTAAGTGACTGCTTATGTGTCGATCTTCTTAAATGTTGTCAATAATAGCATTAACACTTACTTTGATAGGACGGCAACAGCGAGGAGCATCTTCAACATCAAAATTATCAGACCTGAATATGATGGTCTATTTTTTTGCAGTACTTATATTACAAATCTCTCTTCGAGTACTAGCAGCATTCAGACCCTTATTGAACAACAATAAATGACAAAACTTATATTTTTTCCCCCTTCACTTCAATTTCAATATTATAAAAATATGGATAGGTAACTAAATTTATCAATTTGTTTAACAGAAAGTCAGCTGTCAAACAACATATTACTCTCCCGCCTAAGATGATTGGCAAAAATATAACACGCAAAATTCACGCGTTCAAAAAGGCCGCGAACTTTTTAACTACCTACCTAATACGTAAAATGGAATTAACTAGAAGATACAGACATTTGTTTGATTCATCATCTATCTTCAGTGCTTTTTTTAATTATTGTGTGCCAATAATTTATAGATTAAGACATCCTTGGAATGTGTACGTACGTGCATCCTGCGCTCGCGCAGTGGAGCGCTAATGAACGTGTCGCGCGGCTGACCCCCGACCCACGCGGGTTCGACGCCCGCGCCACCCCGCCCCGCGCTCCTAGTCCGGCCCAGTGCACCAGCAGGAAAATGCCCGACGCCTTTATCATCTTTAATCACTACCGTTTGCATCTTGTTTACATACGAGTATAACACAAAGAGAGCTTTATCAATTATAACGCATTTTATTGCCTACATCCTGCTATTTCTGACTGCCACGTCAATAAACTTCTACATTGACATGTTTATGCTTCGGCTTGGATGGATACGAACAATGCTGATAAGCGTTAAGGAGATTTAATTTAATCTCTAGTGACTTCAAGTTTAAAAGTGTTATGGCTGTGTATGGGAAACGCATCCCAAAGGCACATATTCTGAATATCTGATGTTTAAAGCTAGTCAAAGTCAAATTCAAAAATAATTTATTCAATTTAGGACAGAAAATGCCACTTATGAACCGCAAAAATTTAAAAATCAATAATATTGGCCATTAGGGGGCCCGAACATGTCTCCTTATCTTTTGGGTCCTACTAGTGCTTCGAGACAAGACACAGACAATCAGGCAAGTGCTGAACACATCAGTTTATAGAATAATGAACGGAAATGTAGGTACCACGAGTCATTGTCTGCTTGTAGGCGTGCATTGAAAATGTTTAATAATTAACCAGGAAAGTAGCCCGGTAGGCGCGAAGTGATAATAATGTCCTCCTAGCCGAATTTCGACTACGGCGGCCTATCTCAACAGAGATTAGCCAACTGCGCGGCACATATTATAGTGCACAAGTGTGTGCGCAATACACAGGTGCACTCTCTATTACTTCACTCTCATAATTTCAGTAAGACGGCAGTCCGACATGACCGTAGAGAGTTGAGGCGCAGGACCAACGGCTTAACGTGCTTTCCGAGGCACGGGGGTGTTACCACTACTAACTTTCTGACTCCGGAGCTGTGTCTGAGTTATTTCAAGACAGAAAACCCAAACATTCTCGGCCCGACCCGGGATTCGAACCCGGAACCTCGTGGATAGTACCCAGCGTGCTGACCACTAGACTAACGAGGCAGTCGCGAAGTGATAGTTGCATACTAACCGCTAAGGTTTCACGTGAATGTCTCCAATCCAGGTCGTAGTCGACAGAGCAAGACCGGTATTGGGAAGTGAAAAAACCATGAGTTTTCCTATAATTGTAGCGAGCCACAGAGCCGAACACCTGCTAGCAATTACACATGAGCGGACGTGCGCAGTTAAGACAACCAGATACCAGCAGAACCTGTCATAGTTAGAGTGAAACTAGTAGACGTGGTTTACTGTACTTTAACTCAACAGTGCAATTATGGGACTGGCTAAGTACCTACTTACCATAGTTATGATTTTTAATGATACTGTACTAAAGGACATGTTGCAAAAGGCAAGTGATACTGAGGCAGGCAGATAATAATGAGACCAGAGTGGTTTGGCTATGCAACGGTCGTTGTGGTCGCGGGACCTCGAGTACAGGGCCGCGGGGGGAGCGGTGTGCAATAGCGAGGTGCACAATTCTTGTCTGTAGGCGCAGGCTGTGGCCCTCGGGAGCAACGTACTGCGCGACCGGTTCGCTAATCGATCCCGCAGTGCACCGGCTCGCGCTCCTGTCCGCACCTAAACATCAACTAACGGCTTCTTCGCAACCGGCGCGGTCAGCTATGGTGGCTCAGTGCACTTTCTGCATTTACTGCCGACGAGTTATTAAAATATAACGTAATCTTACTCCGCTCTGCCAGCTTTATCTACATGATGCAACCGGTACGTGCAAAGCTGAAAATACTAATTTTATCCAAGTAGATATTTTTCAATTGCAGCTAATTATTACATAAATTCTTATACGTAACAAAATAAGCAGACAGGCACGTATTGATTTAAGTTCTTTACGTAATGGCATTTCGCCGGAGACAAACTAGTAAGTCATTATGTCACCATAATGAATGTTTAGACGTCGGGCACGGTATTGTCGGCGTGTGCGCTTTTTCTCTAAACTGATCGAGGGGCATAAAGCGCGCGTCAATCGCGCAGGCCGCTTTCCGCGGACGTGACAATGGTCCCATTGTTCGTGACAGTGTAGAACACTCCACAACGTCAGGAAAACCTCTCTTGTGGCCGTCTATAGCACGAAATTGAGTTTAAAGAAATGCTTCAATTGTTTACCATCGCATCTCAGTAAATATACTATAGAATATAATTATGGAATATAAATTGTGCTTTAACGGTACAATAATTATTAATGCTCCGACCAGTTTAAATCGCGAGCAACTGATCGATGGTGTCACCATTCCATAATCAAGTAGATAAGTAATGTAATAATTTTCAAGTGCAATTTGTCGTGTAAAAAAGTTACGATTACTACATAACATTAGAAGAACAAAACCAACGAATTAATTTTTTAAACGCTGAAAGTCTACTTCAGATTCAGATGCAAGTGCCGTCTCGCAAGAATACACAAACGGTCTGAAATGTTTTATGTATTTACGAAGTTACAACTAAGACCTCCCAATAAACGCATATATTACATATCATCACGCTATCATCTGAATAAGTATTTCAGAACGCTTGAAATGCGACGAGATGCCAGCTAAAAGATAGAAATAATATTTTCCAACTCGAATCTTTTATTCTGTTACGATTTGAACGCAATCGACATGCAATTTGGCACTGATGATAATCTAATATTAGAGAACCAAGTGGCAAGCTTTGATATGCGAAGTTAATTTAATACAAATTAATGTCGATATAAATTTTATATTCGCAGTTGTACGTTTACAGTTCTGTCAGTTTGATGAACGCATGCGTCTTATCTTTTAAGAGATCTATGAAGTCAAATTCTATTCAGGAGTAATTCACTCTCGACTAACGCGATGTAAATTGCCATTCGAGCCTTAATAAAAGAACTGCTTTTAAAAATGGTACACGTCAGGTTTGTGAATCGTGATGTTATTTGGTGCCCGATAAGCTGATTTAACGTGGATCATTTTCAATTCGACACGTATAATATAAAAAAGGAATCAAGTTCATAACACATCAATTTGTTGCGTAGTCGCTGCAGAGTCAGAGCGCAGAGTAATTAGCGTAACAAAGCTCTACGTCGGGCGGCTGTAAGCTTAATGAATGCAGAGGTGTCATCCTCGGCGAGGCGACGCAGAGACCCTGGTAAGACCCTCGCGATTGCGAGACGGCAACAAGGTCATCCGATGGGCCATTGTTCAAATAACAGGATATGATGAGCTCGACCTCGCCATCGTAATCCGATACCTCAACGGGAGGAAACAATTTTCTGTTGATGCCTTGCGCAATTGTCAAAAATGAAGTGACAAACAGATTGCGGAAGAAGATTAAAGTTAGATTTCCTATTCATAAAGTTATGAGTATATCGTGATGTCTTTGAAATACGTGTTATTATGATCGGTATTATTGTTAGTGTGCGTGCATTGACAATACAACATTTACTTTCCAAAAAATGGCTAGGTTCGTACCGTATACGTTCGTACTCAGGCACAAATAGAACGATTTCCTAAAAAAAAACGGACCAACATTTCTCTTCAGTGATGTCGAAACGAGTCGACTTTCTAACATGAATAGCATTAGCAGTATTATAGGTCGCTTGGCCAGTTCCATACTTCGATAAAAGGTAGGGTAGGTCTAGCCTAGTGGGCACATAGGCACCGTGGGCTGGGCGCTGGCCGACACTGCAATGCAGCCTAGCAACAATGGTCCGCGGTGCAGCGAGGCGCGGGGTAACGAACGGCCGGTGGACTGCGCGGGCGAATAAATCTCGGATTGGATCGTATCAGAATCGATACCGAGCATAAATCGGCGTCGTAGCCGCGGCGTTCCGCCTCGCGACATGGAAAGCGTTTCTTGGCCGAGATCTACACAGATCACGCCAGATAAATCTTACAAATTGCGCGTGCCGTACCGGGAACGCGGTGAAATCAAAAATGATGCACTAACATAACACTGTTACATGCGCGTTTTAGTTGGAAAAACAAGGTTTAGTAGACGAGTAGTAGACATGGTATTTAATTCATTCCTGAATTAATACTAATATTAAACTTTCTCAAAGCAAGATCATGCTGCCTCTATTGCATGACCTAGAATAGCATGCTAGACAAATGATATGTCAATGACAATAGTACAGGCTTCCAATAAGCTTCGCAACAATATTAAGTAGGCAAGACTTAAAAGCCCAGACTGGTTACGGATAGGACAATGTTAGCTTGCAAAAAGCTCGCCGTGGCGTAGGCCGCAGCTGCACCTACTGCACTTCTAGTTTTACTGTGTCAAGAACAACTCCTCTCGCCCCCACCCCGCGCGACAGTCGCGCCGTCATTTGTCAATGCGCACAAAACGCGAAACAGACTTGACTGGTTTTAAGATTTGACCACGCAATCCTAAATGCCTACCAAAACGTATTTTTTTTCTCGTTGTCCCAGTATTTTCAAAACAATGCAACTCTACCGGTAATCTTAACTTCGCAGCCGCAGACAGACAATACAACATGGAATGCAGATGTCTTTCGAATGCGCGTAGCTAACAAACTAGCAGATACTAAAAGTGGAATTCATAAATTAATTTGCGCGATGACGTAATTCAAATTAGTGAAAACCAAAATTACGATGTGTTTGCCCAAAGATAACATAAAGATAACCGTTTTAGCAATTGACATTTCAGAAGGTCCTTGGCACACAACCGTTGCGAAAGACACGAAAATGAAAACGTTTCGGCACGTTTTATTGTATTCAAAGAAAAAAAATACGATGACCGTCAAACCAAGGTAGGTGTAGTGGCACGCGGTAATTTTTTTTTTTACAGTATGGTAGGTACATTCTATGGGCAACACTAAATAAAAATGTGGACTGTTATAAATAACATTGGCATTAGTTATTATATCAATCAATCAGACTCAAAGGTTTAAAGAAATCATTTTCACATCCCGCAGCAGTTACTACATTAGCAATTTGCAACTAACGCCGACGGGCAATTACTGTCGCCGGCCTTTTGTATGAAATAATAATTTAAGATAGAGCGCACTGCATACATTATGCATTTTATAACACAGACACAGAGATAAGACCAGCAGTAAATAAGCGTAATCAAAGATTAAATACACGTAACTAAAAAAGGTACAAGATCAGCCACGCCAAAACATTGAAATCTTGTTACTTTTCCTGAAAGGCAGTGTCAATGTTTCGTGATGACGATCATGAAGGTCTATGTTCGATGTTTCATAGCGCCTTACGATGATGATAAGATATGTAGTTTTAGACCTTCTATTGAGTATTTTAAGGTGTGTTCCAGGAAACATACCTTATTTATTTATTTATTTAAGGAAACAAACAGCTCTTATATTACTTAAGTATACAAAACAATTGTTGTTAATCCATTAGCCTATTAGCTATTCTTATACATAATATCAATAAAATAAATTACTGAAACATTAAAAAAATACATATAGGGCACAAATAGGCCGACAAGTAAGAATATTGTACTACTCGAGCAAGTTGTTATGAACTTTAACGAGTTTTTTAACCTCAGGCTGAAGTCCTGGCTTTTGTGGTTATGCCCTTAAGGGGCGGGAGAGATAAGATTTTAAAATATTTTCTGTAATTAAACAATAATTGTGTATTAAAAAAGTAGCAAAACTGTAAATGGTAGTAGGTAATTACTTTCAGCAATTATCGAAGTACCCATTAATAAGCATACAATGAGATGAGAAATGCTGGAAATGAGCACCTTATTCAACTTCTTACAAAAAACCGGCCAAGTGCGAATCGGACTCGCGCACAAAGGGTTCCGTACCATGAACTTACATCATTAGACAGTATAGGCAAAAAAACGGTTTGTATGGAAAATTAAATAAATTTTCATTTTATTTAATTATTTAAAAATTATTTTTTTTAAATTTTCATTTTATTTAATTATTTATGTTTAAAGTTAAATACAACATAATATTCTGTGCATATTTTAAGCGTCTGCTTGTTGCCATTATAAATATCGAGCAAAAAACGGAGCCCCCCTTAAATATCTATTTTACTCTGTTTTTAGTATTTGTTGTTAAAGCGGCAATAGAAATATACAATCTGTAAAAATTTCAACTATCTAGCTAGACAGCGGAGGCTTAGTTATTATTACTAATAATCTTTAAAAAACTTTTAAACTTTTTAAACCGAAAAACGGGACCCTTTTGGGTCCCGTTTTTACCATTCGGGTACGGAACCATAAAATCTGCGACGATTTCCCAGACCATGTGTTTATTGATAAAATAGATTCGGCTATTTATGTAAAGATTGCCTGAATCTGGTCAATAAAAAATAACATACAATTAAAATTAACTAACATTCTGTATTTTATTAATGTTACCTATTCTTATGAATGCAATAAATGTATCTATACATATCATAAATCAGTTAGAACCAACGTGTCTGTACATTGAGTATACATATTTACTAAAAACCATCTGAGGGCGATGTAGAAATGGCAACGGAACAGGAATCTACGATTTCTATATTGTTTGTCTGTTTGTACACTTATCTCCGGAACTACTAAAGCGATTTGAATGAACCTTTTTGCTTTAAGTATAGCTTTAGAGTCTGGGCTGTAATTTCTTTTCAAGAAAGGAATTCCTGACGTAGACGTTGGAACCTTAGCAGTACTCAACTATGAGAGGTAAGAAAATAGCGTCTTAAGAAAAAAGTTATTCACCGTCTTGAAAACAGAATGAAATCACATTATCTTTAACCTATTCTCATCCGACAGAAATATTCTTTAGACTTTTTTTATTGTTTTAGAAATATTACCTATTTGATTCGAAAACCTGATTCGTATCGTAGTAAAGAGTAACGTTATCTACATTGTCATCTTGATTAAAACTAAGATTCGTTTCACAACTTTAACATTCATCGCTTTCAACCGATTTACAAAATAAATATAGACGAACTAGGTATATACAATAAATATTTGGAAAGTAAGTAGGTTTTAAACCTGATTAACTGCAAATCGGCCTTAAACTGAAGACATAATGAGAGCAGTGGCGGCAGCAAACAATGTAGATGCAAATCGATCTCACGAAAACATACAGTACATTGTGATAGTGGTAGAAAATGACGAAAAAACCAAGTGCGTTCCCACGTTGCGATACAAGTGGAAGGTCACCGACAAAGCACGTGTTGAAAACTGGCGTCCTTTTGCCAATTTGTTCGATATTACTCCATATATTCATACAATAACTATTTATCATTCAATAAATTTCTTTGTGAATTTTTAAGGACGTAAGCTCTCGCCGGTCTACCACGCGTAAGGATATAATTTAAAGTCAGTATCATGACTCAGATACATTTTTATATTATTACATGCGTAGCACATTATGTATTTTTGACAATGAAATGTTTTAGTTTTATTTTTTTCGGGAAGGAAAACTCAATTTAATCTTAAACTAAAGCAAATAACCTGATGAAGTCTAAAATTTGAGTAAGTTTTTTGTGCGATTTGCATCGAATTATCACATTCGATATTTGATTTATTGGGACTGCGTCGCAACACTTCATGCTCATCGGCCATCCTCAATGCAGAACTAAATAGAGTGATATGACAAAGTACGAATCATATCCAAGCCCTCTTTGAAGATAATTTAAGTACACCGCAAGTATGGTGGTTGTTATCGCGGCATCAGTAGACATACGGCAAAGCTCGTATCTGGGAGCGAGGTCGATTGATTCACCCGGCACGACTTCCTAGCGAGTGACCCCGGGCCCCGAGCGAGGGCCCGGTCCGTCGGTACCGCACCGCGCTTATGCTCACTCACCGTTACATTATCTAGGTATGTACCTTCTTTATCTCAATCAGGCTGGGTCTACGTCTAGACATGTTACTGTTTCTGACATGTTCTTTTCTTTTTCTAAAGGTTGCGGCACCCTATAGTTTAACAGCTATGAAGTTTTCATTTATTGGCTGTCAGTGTCTAATATCAATTATATTGATTGCTTCAAACGTTTTAGGAATTACAAGATTAATTAGGATTTTTGCTGTTAACGTTTTCTGTACCTAACCAAGTTGTAAAAAATGCCGCCCATAAAAAATGACAGCCCAAATATAACTTTCGCCTGGTAATATTATCATCGTCAGGCTGTTAATCGTATAGGAAAAAGCTGCTAAACTGTGCTATTTGGTAAACAAACAACAAAAATACTTAATTGGTCACACTATGTACTAAAATATATTTCGTAATTAAACAGGTATCGCCATACCTACAGCAAGGGACAAAAGGTGGTCTCATTTTCCTGTCTTGTATGAAAAATTAGAACCTTTTGGTAAAACTGAGTAACTAAGCGAAGGCTCGCAGCGCCACCTATACCGAAAAGCGAAACTAAGCGAATGCCATCTAGTGTGTGGAAAAGAAAATGTAAGAAGTGGTGAGCATGGGGGGTTTAGTTGTTATTAGCAGTACTGGGCCACTGGCAGGTGGTGCATGGCTCAGACGAGTAGATGGCGCTAGTGGCGGTAGTGCGCGATAATGCGACACGAAGTCGACATGACCTAGAAGTCCTGCTTGAGCATTATTGAGAAACTAATAAATAAATACTAAATTCCAACTAATTATATAAGTTATGCATGAAGATCAATAATCATGGATTTATTCTTAATATCATTCAGAATTAAGGCCATAAATTAAACTAAATCCCAAAAAATATAAAAACAGCCAGATGCCAGATTTATATGTATCTTCCAACATAAATAGTATCTCTATGTACAGCAGACGACAACACATCAAGGTAAATCTGATATAGTTGTAATTGGGCCGATTTTGAAACGAAAATGTAAAGTCTGATGTGCTGGCGACTGTACGAAACATTAATACCAGTATTTCAGTAGTTAAAAAATCCATGTGTGCTAATTTCAGTTTTTGTTGATTGCGACCAGGCTTACATGGTGTTCAAGAAGCGACAGATTAGCTACAGTAATCTCATTTAGGTTGTTTGTGTTGGCAATAACAGGCGACAGTTCTTAAAGGCGAATCAACAATTGATAAAATATGTTCTAAATGTAGGTAAATAAAAATGGGTAAAATACCTGTCACGATCCCTGCTTCTGCTTCTCTTCCTGTATGACCCCTCCCTGGCGGTGTCGTCGAGGCGTCGCCGCTTAGCCTCGTACGAGCGCGACCGGGACCTTGAGTGAGAGGCGTAGTGCTTCCTCCGGGTGCGCGGCATCTGCAAATCATTTCTAAACACTTTACACACCCATATTAGAACACATTGCAGGCGTTAGATGAGGTGAACTGGTGTACCATAAGCATAGACATTGCTGTATGCTGTGTGAAGCTATAGAATGCAGTTGTCAATCAATTTGGGATTAACAACATGTTTCAACAACCCTACCCCGCGAGGCAAATCTCCACAACAATCAGTTATTTATGCTCAACCGCAAGAAAACTTTCATTTTCAAGTAATAGTGAAAGATCATTTGCGACGCAAATGCATTCTAAATTACCTAACTAATTTTAAATATAGGCTTTATTCAAAGATACAGGTGGAAGCAAATCTCACCAGCTGAAAAATTTTTTTTCAATATTAAAGATATAAATACCTCTCCAAAAATTACAGTTAACTTATTAATGCATAGATTTTACTAATGCTTGCTATATGAAAGCATTTGTTGCAATGACTCAAGGACACAATTCCTGGATTCTATGGTTTATTAACAGTCTTTCTTTAGTCTAAGCATTATAAATAGCCATCAAATTACTGTCAGTGTACCTCAACAAATGGGCAGCAGACAAGAAAGGTTAAAGTCGTGATTTCTTGATGACTGATCCACTGAGGTTAGTGTTATCTCACTACCAACAAAATAAGTAGAAATTGTAATGAATTTAATGTTCACTATGGGTAGTACAAACAGGGATAAACTGCTTATTATGTTATAACTTGTTTATCATTTCACTCTAAAAACAACTATCCACATAAGTGGAATGTTAAATGAAAATGCTTGTATAATAAAAAAATGGCATGTATGATAATTATTTTGCACACTATTTGTTATTTGATCAATCCACACTTGAAAGAGTTAAAAGTTAGCTGAAAAAGAAGTAACCTAACATGAAGCCAATCCATCTCAAAAAGCCATAACAAATTCATAGGCCAGTCAAAATAACTCTTTTTATTAATAAAGAAAAGGTAATAGATAGTTTTAGTCATGCGCATGAATAAGGTGAATGTTACTACTATGTACTTGTATGACAGGCCCACAAATTATAAGGAAAGTACTCCAGGTACCTCCACTTACCATAACAAAGATACCAACTCGTATCCAAGCAGTTAAAGCTGAAAAACATAAATAATTTAGTCCTTTGACGGACAGTAAATAATGTCTGATAGTGGAAAATATCAAACCAACATGCTTGAAACATCAATGAGTCGATAGTTGACTACCATTTGAAGCAGTAGTGGTCTAGGTTTATGTTTTGGGTATGTCATTTCTACCTTATCTGTAATTATATGAATTCTTATGAAAGTGAATTTTGTACTCTTCTGCATGTTAACACCTCAGCTTACACAAATTATTAACTTGAAATTCATGACACTACCTATGTACATGAATGTGATAAGTTTATACATTTAAGTGTCCTTTATATGCATTTTAAAAGTGCAGTATAATACAGCAGCCTTCTTTTCCTAATTGTAGTGGCTACTCATTGTATGATACAATATCAACCTAATCATAAGCTTTGGAGAATATGAAAAGGATGATATTGCCATGCAGAAAATGCATTATTAATTTCTGCATTAGCTTTGCTAATAAACCTAAGATTTGACAGTTGAAACAGGCCAGCTGATCAATAAAACATTTACAATGAATATCATAATCACATCAAAACACTGTAAGTGCAGATAAAAACGCATTTTAGTGCAATAATACCAACGCAACGCAAGCAGCTGGACTAACAAATGTAACACGTATGTATCAACCAAACCAATATCAACGAAGATTTGTGCGAATCTATTTATATGAAAGTTTTCCAAAGTAACAATGAAACTACAACTACTGTGCGTGATATGGTTTACATGTCCAAAGATTCTACGAATATATAACTTTAAATACATTCCACTGTGCCAAGAGCGTTAAATGTCAATAGTAGTTATTTACATTCAGCACGCTGGACGCCATGTTGGTTTCTACGGCTCACTGGAGCCCTAAAAATGCACCCGTTTCTAAACACATAGATCTAAATATTTACACTTACCCTCAATTCACGTAAATATTTCAATTTACACCAAAGTAGCTGAGTAAAATTAGTAAGGCAATTCCAAGTTCGCGATGCAGAACCTTGAAGAATGCTTCTTCGCAATAATGGGCCGAACATCGATCCAAATCGAAGACAGCGCGTTGGTTGGTTGAACAGCGATGGCGTAAAACCGCGTAGTAGTTTCTCTTCCCTGTCAAAAAACATACTTTTTATTTGTTGGTTAAGATTCGAATAATTATGATATCATATTAAATCCTAAACTGAGTTTTGATTGTATTTTTACTAAATAAATGTTTATAATAGGATAAATTAAGTTAAACCAAAACATGAAAGAAAAGAAATTACCGGAAATGGTATAGACATACGCTACCTAGTGAGCATTAAAGAAACTCATATGAACAGTATTGCCCAATATAAAAATGTAACAAAGATTCGTTCATTTAAAAAATATAAACATCGTAATAGTACGTATTTATTCTGTACCGTTACCGTTATTCTTACATTTAAGTCATACCGTATTGTTGAAGAAAACATTATTCAAATGTATTTGGCTGGTTAGTTCACTTTGCTCTAAACCTCAATTTTGATTATTGGGCCCGTGCTATCAGCATAATTATTACATAATCTGTGCTATCAGTAAAAAAAATATTATATAGCCTGACCAGGAATATATGGGACCTGAATTAAGGGCGCTTCGAATCCACTTTATATGACAACACTAGGTATAATCATACCAGCGTAGATTGGCAACTGAACATAAAAACATATTTTTTATATGTTTACATTCCTGTATTTTTTAAGCCTGCTGCTTAATGATAACAGATTCTACGAAAAAATAACATGACAGAACACTCTAAAATTGAGTACTTATTAAATTCAGTAACTCTTTGTAATATTGGCCTTGAATTTAAGACCAAAACACAATTATTTTTGCAAAACCACTAACGGGTAAAAGAAACATTAATCCATTGTTTCTCTCAATGATATTATTTATAATGTTATCATAATTGTATATAATTTATAGAAAATCTTGGACAACTCTACGAACTATTTTTGTTGTAATATCCAAGTAGGGTTGAAATATAAAAAATAAAACTCAATACAAGTATTAATTATAATCATTTTTCAAAATCGTTATTAAATTATTCCCCGTAGCCACCAGTAACCAATATTCACTATTCGCACTATATGACGTATCAAAAATTCGTGATGACAACTATATCAGTAAATCATTTAAAGAAACCGTAATGATCACATGGACTTTCTGGTAGAATGATACTACAACACATGTTAAACCACTTTTCTTTTACGAAAACAAATAGTTCCCGGTATTTTTAACACATAAAAATTGCACTTGGTCGAAAATTAGATTACGCGTCCACATTGACACTAATCATTATGACAACTGATGACATGTCAATGACGATTTGAGGTTTCTGTTGCCAGTAAAAGAAATTAGTTCCAGTTGTTTTCCGCAATATGGCGAGGTCCCATATATTCCTGGTCGGCTATACTATCCTATGCATTGATTTATAATAAATCAATGTTATGTATTGCTTGTTTAGTTGATTAGTGACAGGTTAACACAACCTGCCCCACCGCCGTAGGCCTGTTAATTTCCGGGCACTGACGTATATAGTACAAGTACGCTGGACTGCATACTGTCAATACTGTCAACCTAAAAATTAAACCACTTGATTATCGCCATTTTGGCGGCTTAACTAATGAAAGTTGACATAAACATATGCAAGTTACACTGATCCAAAGACATTGTACTTACTACATTGTAGTAAGTATAATGTCTTTGCACTGATCATGTAATCTTTATGCAAGGTACTCTATTTTAGTTCCCTAGACACTCGGTGGGGGCGCTTTGACTCTGTACAAAAATACTGTCATTTCTTAGATAATGTTTAGTCCTGCGTGCTGGATCCGTGGGGGCGTCCCTACCGTACAGTCAGGGGAAAGCTTCGCTCTTGGGCGCCTTCAGTCGCAGAAAGCCTAGAACCAACGTTGTTGGCCAGAATTGCAGGAGCCCATTCCCAAGCTAGAGCGGAACATGCCCCGCCATTGAGGACACCTCTTCCCTTACCCTCAACAAAAACACCAGAGCCGTTCTCAGAAGGGGAGCTTTGCACAGCCAAGCTTAGACCCAGGGCCATAAATAAGGCCCCCGGTCCAGATGGAGTGCCGGGAAAGTTGTAGGTTTTATCTAACTAAGGAAGCCCTTGAAGGTTCCCCAGGCGTTCGCCTGTGGCAACTTTTCAGCATCTGCTGCGAACAGGGTCGGTTTCCAAACCTATGGAGTAGTGAGAGACTTGTTCTCCTTAGGAAAAAAAGAGGCCAACAGATTCTCCATCAGGACCATACCGAAAAGCTCTTTGAACGAATTATTTCTGTACGCCTCGAAGCTGTACAAGGTGTCGAAACACCTTGTGCTGATTGGGTCGGACCTTTCCGACGCCCAGTTTCGGTTCAGGCGTAAGCATAGCACAGTAGATGCCATCTTGCGAGTCAAGGAGCTTTAATCGAAAAACAGTCGAGAGTGGCGAAGTGTTGTTGGTGGTGTCTTTTGGACATCACCAACGCATTCAATACACTACCGTGGTCCTGCAACAGGCAAGCCCTTCACTACCACGGTGTCCCGTGCTATCTCAGCTCGTTGCTGGCTATCTGGCAGACCTTGATTTTATGTGGGTTGACCTGAATGGCACAGTCTTACGCCAAAGGGCAACCTGCGGTGTTGCACAGGGGTCTGTCCTAGGACCACTCCTGAGGAACATTGGCTGCGATTGTATCCTCCGCGGGTGGCTGGAAGGCGGCATCAGCTTGCCGTGCTGCGCAGACGAGCACACGGCGCCAATCTGGCGGAAGTTTCTACTCGTGCGACAGCTGGTAGTGGCGACGCCCACTGTTAGTTCAGTCAGCGAATTCGAGAGCTGTTTTTATTGTTAAAATTTATTGAAAATTGCGTAAATTATATTTACCAAATTTAAAAAAAAAAAAAAAATATATTTTGTCATTTTTTTTTAAATCAAATAATTTCATTTTTAGATTTAGTTTTGTGATAGGTTTAAAAAACTATTTAACTTTTTTTAAATTTTTAGTAATATATATTTTTTTTTAATTCTCTTTGACGGATAATAATGTTGAATGGATCTTTAAATCACTTGATAATTACTTTAGTACAAATAGTTAATCTGTATTGATAATCACGTTATATACCAAAAGAATCATTTTTATAACTTTTAGGACCTCCAGATCCATAAAAATATCTTTTTTTTTTAAATAATTAAAATGGCTGCCATTTCAAGAGGGGGGAGTAAGACCCCCAATATGGGGGTTTTTATGTCGATAACATTTGATGATCTAATAGCCCATAAAATTACGAAACCCAGACACTAGGTCGATCTAGACTCGATTCTGATTTCGATTCGATTGAGCTCAGGAGTACCGTTTTATAATCGAGTTCAGATTTTGTCGAGGTCGAATCAAGATCGAACTTCGAGTTTAAATCAAATTCAAGAGTAAGCCTGCTGTATATGTATATAATATCATTCATCAATTCCAACATCATACCCCATATTTGGTATATCTAAGAGTAGTGATAACTGAAATAATTGTTCCCTGCTAGTATTAGAATTTTAAAATTTTCACCATAAATAGAATGTTCTAGTAAGACAATAGTTTTTAGATGTGAAGGGAACACGGTTTGGATCGGGGGCGTCAGGGGTTTGAGAGAGGCGCTCCTGGATCATATTTTTTTGCTGATTAGATAATGGTACCAGAGCATGTGCGATGTTTTTCTCCTATAAAACGGACACTAGGAATATTAAGAAGAGACAAGAATCATTATAATTTAACTGATAAGTTGCTCGAAATGCCCCCCTAGTTCTGGAAACATAAAAGTCTTGGTTGGAGTTCATTTCGTGTAGGTACTACAACTATTTAGTCACAATTCCATTACAACATAATATGTCAAATAACATTTTAATCGCTGTTTAAAAGTTAAGCATGTGTTGGTTGAACTAGACCGGTAGTAGCATTTTATTAATTAATATCAGTTTTCACATTGTTTTTTTTATTTCAAAGTTCAAAATATTTTAGACAAATTTTATACTACCGATTCGTATGAAAAAAATTGTAAGGATTTACTTTTTTAGTCGGTCCAATTTCCGGGTGAGACAAGCTTAAAGAAGATATTTTATTGCAGTTTTGTTCTTTAAAAATTAAAGGAATATTCCCTTTCAATAAAATGCTAACTAAAGGATTTAAGGTAGTTCCTCTCCAGGGCCCATTAATTTTTCACCCGGTATGTATATGTCGCAGGGATTTTGTCAAAGACGTGATATTATAATTTCACTAGTGAAATTATAATTACACTGATTATTGTCAATGACGACTGGTTCATATAATAACGGGCTCTTTTCAGTGATATTGTAATTTCACGGGGCTGCAATAGTGATATTATAATAAACTAGGTTTATTATGAGTTGAGTTTGTGCTGGGAGCCCCGCGTGTTCTGATTGGTCAATTGAGTTAATCAGTCGTAATACACAGTTCATTTTTAACGACCATCTTGGTGTAGTCATTCGCGCACCGGACTTCTTAACCAGGCGGTTGCGGGTTCGAATCCCGCAAGGGGCAAATGTTTGTGTGATGAGCACAAGCATTTGTACCTAAGTCATGGATGTTTATTACATATAAACATCCATGACTTAGGTACAAATTTAAGTATTTCTATCCGTTATCCTAGTCACCATAGCACAAGCTCACGCTTAGTTTGGGGCTAGGTAATTGGTGTGTTTGTTAAAAAAAAAAATTACTTATTAAATATTTTTGGTGTTTTTATGAGGTACTTAGTTGATCTTTCTAGTCAATATCTTCAAAATAAGTGATCGTGATCATTTGGAAGTGTTCAATACTTGTAGTTCAGTTGGTAAAGAAAATAGACCAATCAGCGATCGCTTTGATAATCTAACGGCTTTCTTAAACCAGTGTTATTGTTAAAATATCACTGCCTTACAATGTCACTGTATCGGTTAGCCAGTTAAATTGTAAGTATTGCAAACGATTGACAATAAATCAGTGTAATTATAATGTCACTAGTGGAATTATAATATCACGGATTTTATAATATCCCTGCGACATATATAAAAATGAAAACTGACTGACTTGAATGACTGACTGATTGACTGACTATATCAATGCAAAGCCAAACTACTGGGATTAGAAACTTAACATTTCGCACCATGCTGAACATATAGTGTAGGTGAGCACTAAGAAAGGATGTCAGGAAATTAGTCATAAATACATACCTGAGCAATAGACGTCAAGTGGTAAAAATTGACAACTTTACGAGTTCTTACCAAAATGTTTCATTTGGAATTCCTCAAGGGTCCATACTAGGTCCATTATTATTCTTAATCTACGTATATAATATCAACAAAATAGGACTTACTGGACAGCTTTCATTATACGCCGACGACACATGTCAGTTTTATTTTGGCGATTCAATTCACAAAATTATTAGCGATGCCCAGAACGATTTGGACTTCCTCAATGAATGGTTCCTGCGTAATTTGCTTACAATTAATACTTCAAAGACATCATTCATGATTTTGGCTGCTAAAAATAAATTTATTCCTGACTTTGCCCCTCTAAAAATTAACAATGAGTTGATAAAAAGATCGAATTTAGAAAAATGCTTAGGCTTACATATTGATGATAAATTGACTTGGCAACCACACATTGAGCACATTAAGTCTAAGCTAACATCCGTTCTTGGAGCACTCCGCAAGATTGCAAATTGTAATCCAAAAAATGTAAGACCTATTATTTATAACGCGCTAGTGAAATCGCACCTCGAGTACCTAATTGAAATCTGGGGTTCAGCCGCAGCGACTCATTTAAATTCATTACAGAGGTGCCAAAACAAAATTATCAAAGTCCTACATCGCTATCCATTTCATACACCGACCCAACAGTTATAAAAAAAAACTAAAAAAATAACATTAGTCAAATACACCATTACAATACTTGCCTCTTAGTATATAAAATTATCAACAGTGCCGTAAAATCTAACATAAAACTAGAAAAAAGTAAACACACTCGTAGTCTTCGGAATAAAAAAGAACTAAATTTAGGGATGCCTAGGACTGGTTATGGGAGGAAGACCATTTTGTTTGAGGGAGCAAAGCTTTATAACAAACTGCCATCTGATATACGGAGTTGTGAAACTCTAAATTCCTTCAAAAAGAAGCTTAAGCTACATATTGAAGCGGGTGCTGGCGGCCAATATCTTTAGTTAATTTTAAATTTTATTTTATCTCATTTAAAGTGAAACTTGTATTTCTTATGAGAATAAAGTTTTTTAAACCTAAAAAAATAATTATTTTGCTTTAATTTTCCGCTAGAAGGCGTGGCGCAGGCACCAAACCACACCAACCGTAACCGCGTTGAGTATTAATAGTTCGGAAAAGGGAAATTGCACCGCCCGCCTTGTACTGCTGCACTAGCTGTAGCGTATGTGTAACTGCATGAATTAGATTGCGCCAGCGTCTTTTAGCGAAAATTTAAAGCAAAATAATTTTATTTTTCTCATTTGATAATGGATTTCCGCAAAGTAGCGCCTGATTCCATCAATCATTCGTTTTTAATTAATATAACTGCGATATATTTTATTCGCTTCGGACCTGGGTAAATTTTGTAAAACGTGCATTTTTTATATTTCCCATGACTCCTCGATGTAATCCTAAATTTTAGTATGACTCAGCTGATTCTCATTGTTGCTAGTGTAGATAAATTATATACAAAGTTTCATTGACGTTCATAATTTCCTATAGTTGACTGGTAGAGAATGCTTTTGGCCTTAAGTCCACCATTTGTATTTTTTTTTCATTCGTGACTACCTTGACTTATATCTGTGCTGACTACCATGGGAAGATCCAAAAAAAATGTATAAACTTGTAATACCTATACATATAGGTATATGATGTAGGTAATATGTGTTTTTATTAAACATAACATTTAGTTGGATACTTACTTTAGCTGTAAATCTTAATTCTCTGGATCGCTCACTAAGCACTTTGTTCCCAAATACCTACAACAGACACAGTCCAGTCACTTTTCATAAGGCACACTTGGGTAAGTTTAACATTTTAATATTTACTATTGTTTTGACAATTGAACAAACTCTCTTGGCTTTTTAAAACTGTTTCTTTGTCATTTTCCTAGAGTCAGGAGCTTTCATCAAGTGGATTAGCCTGGCTTGCAAGTGCCTAAATATAAATTCATTCAGAATAACTATCTAATAGCACTAAACATATTTGGCCAGGCACATTTGCTTTTATAAAATCTTTGTTTTTGTAGATACGAGATAGACTTTGTCTTCGTGAATACCTGCCTACACAAATGAACACTAGAATAGTAAGTGGCAATTTAATTCCTATTTGCCACTGTTAAAGCGGTAAATTGAGTAACTGATTTTATCTGACAACATGATAAAAAAGTCAAATCTTTATTCTCTACCAAGATTAGGTTGAGATAACATTAAAAATCGAGTAGACATGGCGTCAATTTGCCATATCAAAGTGCTAAGATTAATACAGGACACACCTTAATAAAATAATATCACTGAAGTTAGTGTATTTTCAAGGTTAATATTATTCATGCAATTTTAGCTAGTACTTAGGCAAAACCATAGTCAAAAGTAGATCGCTCGACTTTCAACTCGACCGAAGCAATTAGACACAGTTATTTAAGGCTAGATTAATTCTTCATCTTAAATAATTGTTATTTGAAGTTTATGTTATTTACTCTACCGTAAGTAGTGTTATAAATAAAAATAATTTTTTTTATTATTTAATTCTTAACATAGGCTAAGATTCTCATGTTATACTAACTAATGATCTAAGTTGGTCGATAAATAAAAGATTTATTATTATTATTATTATAAACCAGTGCCGGGCATTAGCCTTAATAGATTTAATGCTAAGCACTAACTAATGAGCTTTAAGATGACCTAAGCCAACAAATGTAAGTAATTTTAAAGTTAAAACATAACCCTCAATTTGAGCTTCACCGCAGTCGGGTAATAAATCAAAAACAGTAGTGTTATCACTGTATAGGCTCAGAAAGCGGGCATATAAGATGTTATCTAAGTAGGTAACTAATCTTCTAACTATTTAAAAAAAAAATAAAGCTCCCGAATGTTTCTACATACTTTTCTTGTTCAAGTCTGGTTATTGATAAGTATGAATAGCAGAAGTGATACCGTTGTTCTTGGTTAGTGGCGACAAAGCACTTATAAGGGTTTCCGTACCACGAAAGGGAAAAAACGAAACCCAAAGATCTGTTGTCTGTCTGTCTGTCCATCTGTCCGACTACTAAACTGCTTTTGAGTTGAAATTGGGTGCACATGTAAGTCAAAGGCCCAAAGAAGAACGTCTAACAAATTAATTTTAAGCAAGGGGTCTACTTTTAGGGGTTAATATACTAATCAACACTGTCTAGGGATATTTTGGATATATTAATACTATAGCCTTCTCTACCAGAGTTTAACTCACACTTGTCTGGTTCTAAATACTTTACAAAAACATTTTCTTTTGAACTTTTTTTTTATTTCTATCCTCCCTCTTCCTATTCGCCGCCGTGGAAAAAGCGGAGACATTTTAACAAAATTCTTATTTGAAACTTAATATTTATTTCTTACAATTTTCTACGTAACTATAAATTTTGTATTTTCACCAGGCGAGTATGCTGTTATCATACTCCCTGGTGTCAGGATCTTCTTCAGTCTAAATTTCTTAATTTTGTTTTCTTTGACTTTTTTAATTATTGTATTTGTAAATTCCAAAAATACATTCTTATCTGATTTTTCACTTAAAATTTTGGGCAGCACTACCTTAAATAAGACATGCTGAACGTCCTTTTTTTGGCAGGGTCACAGATGAGTGATTCTCCGGAAAGCATTCTCCGCGTCACCTTCGTGGCGATTTTTAGATAAAGTTTTTATGACAAGAAAAAAATACTACACTAAAGAAGGCCTAAAATTATAATTAATCCTGTTGGAATCAAACTAATCAGTTTGTTATTCCCTCCGATATTTAATTTTGAAATTTCGGTACCCACGAAAGTTATTTCTGATTCCACGAAAGTTACGAAACTTGTTTTTCATAGCGAAGTGCTATTTTATTACATAAAAATATTTCAAATAAAACCTAAATAACTAATATTATATATGTTTTTTAAAAAGAATATATATTTTTTTTGAAGTTAAAAGCGTGAAAAGCATTAATTAATAAATCTCTAAACCTTTAATATAGTAAAAGGTTCCGATTTGACAATGAAGTAGAAATAATTGTTTTGTTAGTAGATAACTATAGCTAAAGTTAATACATAAAACAACTTAAAACATAAAATAAACTTCATGTATCAGCAGGCAAATGACTGATAATATAATATCTGCTAGCTGTTATTAACTGTGGGCCAGATCATTTTGTCTTTTGTTCATTTGGTCGGCTGTTCTTGTTACATGACTTTGTCAATTATTGTTCACCATTTAGCCAGCAGTCTTCTTTATTGTCTACAAAAGTCTTTTTTTTACTAACTCATTTTTATTAAGCGTATTTTTTATTTCTTCTTTACAAATGCCCAATCTATCTCAGTTAGCTTTAAACCATCTTTTTCGCAACAGGAGCCACTTTGAAAAAGTCTGTTTCACTCGTAACGTCGTTTAACGAGTAAGATCAAGTGATCTTACTCGTTGCTGTTCACCGCAGCACCTCCATCTTAATTATTATTGTATTATCTTATGGGTTATAAGATGTTTCCTCTTAATTTAATATGAGATACAAAAAGCTATTGTATTTACACTGAGATAGCGATTGTTGTTTCAACTTATGCGCTGACCGCTGACTAGTTATTATGGTCTTTACATTAATTCAAAACAATTCATTGTTTAGATGTTTCATTTCGCTGCGGATTTTTCTAAAAACAACAATAGAGATAAATGGACACACTTAGGGGAGGCCATTGTCCAGCTATCGGACAGTAACGGCATAAAATGTGTAATATTTTAATAACAATTAGTAGAAAGAAAGTAAAGTTTCTCTAGTCCAGTACAAGACTGGTTACATGCGACCTGCATCCAGTGCGATCATGCGACCTTTGCAGGGTCGTCCGTCAATCTTGCTGGCGGATGCCCTACGCTACGCTCTTGACCAAATAGAATCCAATCAAGAACCTTTCTGCACTGTGCCCTGTTTACTGCCACTTGAGCTTGATGATCTACAGGATAGTCTCGTAGATCATTTAGACATAGGTCTGTTACCTTAGTTCTTCTACGTTTCTCTTTAATTCAATCCCGTGGAGAAACACCAAACATATAGCTCGTTGTGTGTCCTTAAACTTTTTTATTACGCCCATAGAAAAAGACCATGTTTCGGATTAGTTCTAGACGTTCATTTTTAAGAACTGAAGTATAAGGATCAAAATGATGCCCTCGCGTAGTTTTTCGGACTCTGTCCAGCCAAGGTGAACCTATGAGTACCTTATTAAGTCACTTGTCCCAAGTAAACGTACTTCTGTCGTCTAAAACAGTATATCACAGTTTTCGTTTCTAATAGATACAGGAGAGAGTGCCACTTGGACACGGGAATTCGACTAAAATTCGTCTGGCCCAAGTTAATTTTAAGGCTCACTTGTTGGGAGGCAAGCATAGTGCTAAGACCGCTTTTTTGCCCCAACTGTGTGTGTGATGCTATTAATCAAAGGTGTGTGATGTATTGGTTATGCCAAATCCTTTTTATTGAATATGTGCACACATTCATTCAAGGGCAGTGCTTTATCAAGTTATTCGTATATGAATTCTATGGAGAATTTTCCTTATTGACGTCGATAAATTAATAAGCCAACCATTTATTTAGTTAGTAGAACATCAGGGTTCAATCAAATAGGCATATCAACCATATTTGACTAAAATAGATAAATACAAGAAAAACTTATGCATCTACCTACACAAACTATCGTTTGCTAATACCTTTGGGACAAAACGATAACATGGTTATTTAAAAACATCTACAGACCGATAGAGAAGTAAATTAAGATTGCATAAAGACACCTTCGTAACCTCACGTGGAGTGAAAGATAACCTTCGTGGTCAAATGTCCACGAAAACCATGTCACGAAAGTTACGAAAATTTTACGTTTTCAAAAATTTACAAGTTGTTTCTTGATAAATATAAAAACTAAATAGCGGACGAAGAAATTGAAAAGGGGTTTTATACTGAATATTCAACATTTACATCTAAATCATTTTATTATCTTTAAAATTTTACCATGAAGGGTTTCTTCAAAAGGTTGCCAGAAAAAAGTTGATGAATTTATGTGCCTGTATTTTCTGTATCAAAGCGGTAAGAAAGGTATTTCTCCTCCAATGATGCTGTAATGGAACTAAAGTGTCCGTAGGGCCATTAAGCTTGTCAGAAAGTTGAGGCTCTTTGATGCTATGAGGCTTTATATGTCGCGGTTACGAACCTACCACAATCGTGTGACCGAGACAAAATATTTTCTAACTCTTTCTGTTTAAACGATATCATTATTGTTTTTATAATTAATTAATCTTGATTTATTAACAAATTTTTTGACATATAGTATGTGTACATAACACAACAAACAATAAAGATATTAGTGGTTGAACTGAGCGCGAGGTCGTGCGGACGCGCGGAGAACACCGGTTTGCTCCCATTTTTGGCGGTTAAGTATTATTTAAAAAATAACTCTAAGCCCTATTTTATGTTTAAAACTATGTTCGTGTAGATGAATAAACAGAGAATCATTTAAAATTGATTCCGAAGCTGTTTATTAAATGGGTTGGGAATTAAGAACGTGTGACCACCAAAAACCGGCCCTCGGAGAATCACTCAGATGCATGCTGGACTCTCCTTGCACTTGAAGCGATTCAAGTACCCGAGAGCCCACCATGTCCCGTGAACACCTGCGTCAACAACGTGTTTATCCCAAATCTTTTTTACTATCCCAAACGCCACTTTGGCATCTGGGAAGAACAAACGGTTCGTGTAGCCCGTATCAGCGCCTTGGTATCTCCTGTTCCATTCGTCAATTGAATCCAGACGTATCTGGCGCTTGACGAATGACACGGGACATACTCGTACGTCATAATCGGGCCGGCGCTTAATTAATGCCCACTGCGGCTTCTTTAGCTAGAACGTCAGCTCTTTCATTTCCCTCCAACCCCACATGTGCCTTAATCCAAAATATATATTACCAATAGCTTGTACCTTTGTAGGTACGAGAAAGTATGTATTGAATCTGTATATAACCAATGGAGGTTATGTAATTTACTTAAGTATACACGGTTAATGCCCTGCCCTAACCCGGCTGCAGACCCCAGGGCCTTTGACTCTACACAGTAGTTTAGCTGTATTCTTAGACCCGTGTACACCAATTTTTAAACAGCCGGTAAATGGGAATTGACGGTTTATTTAACACAATTCCCATACAAATTATGTCAAATAATTTTCATAACGGCTTTTTAAGAATGAAACATGTGCTGATGAACTCGACCCTTTTCTCAATAGTGTTTTTTTTTTGTAATTTCTTTAGTTACTACTAGAGGTATGTACACATTTCACATACCTAGTGGTAACTACGAGAGTAATGCGAGTGTGTGTCGTTTCTGCTCCATATTCTATCAAACGCTCTCCACGTTGCTCAATGGACTCTACATATACATAGCGATACAATAACACCTGCGGTACCGGGTAAGAAGTATACAATTTAAGAGAAAGATGTAGAGTGCAGAGAATGAATGTCCCACTAAAACCTTCATCAACTGTTGAAGCAACTGATATTAAAATGATTTTTCTGAGTACCATAATTTTCCTCATATTCGATGCCCTGTTTATACTCGGTTTAGACCTATACTTGGTAGAGAATGCCTTTGGAAATAAGATCGCGATTTGTACATTAGTCCTTCACGTATTATGTTCCCAGACACAATAGGCAATCAGTTGTTATTAGAACATTGGAGTCCTTATGAGTCTCGAGGCGTTTAATTATAATCATGTAGTACCTACTTCGAAAAAAGAAAATAAAGGAAAAGTACACCACGCCACAAATAACTAATTAATTACGTAAGTAATGGAAATAAATATGATTGCCAATTATTTAGTTTTTGCATCAACCAGCACTACAGCGCGGTCATACCTCCTCGTGTTGCTGAAATAAAAACAATTTCTGTTGAAAATTTGAGCACACATGAAATCGAATATACTTTCATCGGGAATACGGGCCACGAGTGAAAGTGCGATTTCGAGAAGGGAGCGGGCCGACCTTCTGGCGGGAATCAGCTGATCGGGTTTGCGCAGTGCGCAAATGTGCGGGGGGCGCGGAGCGTGCAGCGCGCGGCGCCCGCCCGGCCAGTCGCGTCCGCGGCCCGCGCCCTGTCCCGGCCGCGCCCGCCGCGCCGCAACGCACCGCACCGCACCGTGCCGCGTGCACCCGCACTCAATGCTGCAGCTGTGATATCCGTACAAAACAAAGGCCGCTGGCCATGTCTCACACCCGCCGAAGCGAGGGGCCCGACACGCAGCCTCCCGTTCCATTATGAGAGACGCTCAGAGCGTACCTGAATCGTGTACAAAAATGTTCGACATGTCAATTCAAGAGGTGAACGGGAAGGGACCTAAGAAGAGGAAAAAGTCGTTGGAGCGTATCTGTGATAATGAGGGGCGGGAGAGCGAGCGCTCGGAGCTGAACGCGAGCGAAGATGGAGCGGCGGTGCCGCGCGCGGTGGAGCCGGCGACCGGCGGCGGTGGCGGTGGCGTGCGACTTCTGCACTGGCGGGACATGCCACAGCACCTGCAGTTCAACCCGTACGTGCTGACCGGCTACCGCCCGCTGCAGAGCTGGGCCGGCTGCGTGGGCAGCCTCTTCTACTTCCACAATGAGACCATTAACATACTCACACACGGTAAATTAAAACCACATTTGTTCCTCGCTATCATATCAAACCTGGTGTAGGTTTGATACACATGTCATGTTCATATTCTTCTCTTTGTGAATCTGACCAAAAAAAACCGCAGCAAAACTGATGCTCAGTGACAATAAGCCTGATTTTCGTCATTTAACCATAAGGTATACCGGTTTAGCTTTGTAGGTAGTTTACCATACAGATGGGAAATACAATCGCCATCCATCACCTAATCAGCAATCTAAAATTGATACATTGCATGTTTTCGACGTTCATGGCGTGACATTATAGAATATAGTCTGGAGGTAACTTTAGGCCTAGCCTAATGACCTAATGAAAATCAAATATTTTACTTATTTCAGTTCCAGTTGGATATAAGCATCTGAAATCATATTTAATTCACTTTAAAAACTAACCTTTTTATTCATGGTACTGTTACTGGCATTATCGATTCTTTTTGTTCTGTTGTAGTACCTATCTAAATCTGCATGCCATAGTTAAATACTGTCTAATTTAATACAAACGTGATTTACTACAAAATGTATAAAAGATCATAGGTGTATAATCTTGTTGCGTAGATATACAAACCGTAATAGACTCTCACGACTTATCCATAAAAAAATACTATTTAAAACAAAGGCACTACTTTCCTTCTATCTGGATTGGGACAAAGTGGAATTATCGATGCAGCGGTAAAGTTAATGTCGAATTTTAAGCAAACTATTCAGCGAATTAGTACCTACAACACTTTTTTATTTAAATTATCTTCTTTTCGTATTAAAATTACAATAACATCGCGCTCTCGTTAAGTAAGTTACGACGATATTCTCTTCATCTCAGATTTTTTGTGTCGATTTTCCTGTATAAAAAGAACTGGGACGCGGCATGAATATTCATTTGCAAAAAGTAACGTTCGATCCCACTACTGGCACAATATTGTTTGACCCTGAAACGGGGTAACGAGCCGATTATGAATATAATAAATTGCTGCGAACAAAAGACCGATGTAATAAAATCATGAGCATTCCACCCGCCACGGGAGCGGGCATTCGCAAGCATGGCGTGCCAAAGACAGGGGTGAACTCGGGAATTCCCCACACCCCTTTGATCTAAATAAATCGCATGCAGACTTAGGGGTATGTTTAATAAACAGGCGTGTATTTGAATATGTCAATCAAGTCTTATTTTAGTTTATTCATTTCATTACTTTAAAATAAATTTAATCCAAATAAATACTCATTATTGCAGCCCAGAAACGGTTTTTTAATCGTATTCTAGCTTCTACAACGCAGTCCAAACATTCGTAACAAGTGGCTACGGCTTGGGGCTACGATCGTAGCTCGTAGCATTCCGGCCACTAAAAACGCTACGAATTTTGCCCTGAATACCAGATTCACGTATTGAGTTAGTTTCTCAGTTGACTTTATTTTAGGCACCATTAAAAGTTCATTATTTCCTTCATTCCGTGATGTTGGTATGGCAACGTATTATATCGGTGTTAATTAAAATACACAAAATATTTATATTTTGAACTATGTAGCTGTTGCCTGTGACTTCGTCTGCGTAGACTCAATTATACAAAATGACTCATGTTCCCAATGCCGTGCAGTAATCATCATTATTATCTTACCGTTAACCTGGTTTTGTACACTCGCTCGAGGGCCCATTGCAGGGTCCGCTTTAGACCGTGATCCAGGATATGGCAGATATATGATGTATCTTATTTGTACAATATCGTAGGGTGTTAGTAGTATCTTAAAACCTATATTAGGTTTGTTTGTATAATCAGAGGGTGATGTTACATAGTAACATTTAAATAGTAAATATTTAACATCGCCCTTAATATAGTCAATGTGCAGACACATTTACTATATTTATAAAAGAGGCATACAGAAAGACTGATTTTCTCAAGTTGCGCAATGCCAGAGTAAGTTTCTCAAACACATTTCTCAAACTCTGCTCAGCATAGGTATTTTCTAGTTGTATAATTGTATGTAACCGGCGCTAGTTCGTCCCTGTGCAAGTATTTGTAGATTCAGAGGGTGCGCAGAGTCCGCGCGGCCGCTCGCAGCGCCCCCACCTGCACATTACTGCATTTTATATTACCCCTGTAAGCGAGAGCCGGGGCCCAGTAAATAACGGCCGCTAAGACCCGCTCTGTTATATTTATGAGCCATTTCGGGTCAATGCTAGTTTCATAACATCATAATCTCAAAAAACATAAAAAGGTTACTGTTCTGGAAAGGTGGATGCCAACAGGAACCTTCTTAAAATACCCATGTCCTCATTAAACAAATCTATATATTATGATATTAGCCCCCTTACTAATAACGAATTTGCCGCTACTACGAGTATAACACACTTGTTTCTTTTAAATATGACGGCTAGTTCGGAATTAATGACAGTTAGGTGCCATGACAAAGGTACCCAGTGGAGACAAACATTTCAAATTAGCTATCTCATATTATTAATATAGCAATGTCATAATCATTATTAGTAAGAGCACAGAATATTACACTACGCAAATTTATACCATTCTCCTACGAGCAGGTATACCTAACTCGATTGCCTTCAAATAAGTTGTTGTCATAGCTTTCTCGAAAGCAATTAATAACTATTAAATTATTACGAAAGCAATGATAGATTTGAAAACTATAAAAATCGCACAAGTGCGAGCGGACTCGCGCACTGAGGGTTCCATACAAAGGTTTTTCTCTACGATGATGTTTTCCTTTATTTGTGATGTGTGGACCTTCCTTCAGGATTCTAGGTTTATAGGAAGTACCTTATAGGTTTTGTTTCCCGTGCGAAATGTTACAAATTAGGGCTAAGATGACCGTATCTCTCGATTGTGTTAACTGCCAACATAATTATATGAGTTAATTCAACTTGATACCTTCACGCATTCCATGAGAAAAAGGGTCTTGACCGACATAGAGACAGATGGACACATGGGCAGCAAAGTGCTCCATCCTATAAGGGTTCTTTTTCTCCTTTTGAGGAACGGAAGCCTAAAAAAGTCTAATGGCATTTTTTTGGGATCGCAATCGCAACAGCTTTCAAGTTAAGCGATGAGCCTGCAGAAAGTTTATTAACTATGCATTCAGTAGGTTAGGAATTAGCAATCTCAAAGATTGTAATCTATGTAATGGAGAATGAACACGTAACACAAACCATTATGCAGAAAGTAAAGTAAAATCTAGCGGCAACTCTATATAGGTTACGAAATGTTGTTTCTTATCTGCTAATCCGACCTACCGCTAGAAACCGATCCAATACTTGCAGCTAATGACACCGTATTTATAGCCGTATTTATGGTACTCAAGTTTCGAAAACAATTTATCAATGTTACAAAGTCTCCCTCAAGAATAAAAGACAACTAAAAGCACTCGCTTTTTACAGTTTTCCAACACCTCGACTTTAGAATTACTTAGGGTTTGCACGTAAAAACTGAAACAGAATTTACTGTACTCGTATATAAAGCGACCCGCCTTCGTCGCGCGGGTAAAAGTTATAGTAGTTAGCAATAGCAGTAACAAGATAGACAATATATGGCATTGAGCACTTGCTGTAGACTTTTATAAAAGATAAAAATTTCCACCATATATTGTTTTGTTGTATCTCAAATGGATGAGGCAGCGTTATCGATGAAAGCTCTTAACAAAATAGACTGACATCTTCAACAATCATCGTCATGTTTAAACAAAATTTCACAAAATCTCAACGAATTATATAGATACCTAAACCTTTCTCAGGAATTAATCCCTAACTCACTTTCTCAGGAATAGAACCGCATGAAAATACATTCAGTCGTTATTGGGATCATTCGCTTTATTCTAATATGTACTGACAAATAAGCTTTTCATAAATAAATACATATTCAAAATAATTAGAAAATGTTTATATTATAATGGTTATGTATTTAATTTATTCAAAACATTTAGTTCACCACAACTACCCCCGAAGCTTCTTATAACATCCACCCAGCTCTACTAAGGAAATATGATCAGTGAGGAAGAGCCTCATCGAATTTCCTGTTTACAAACGCACCTATCCCGGGAGTCCAACATTAAGAGGGTAGTTCAGAGGCCAAGATTAGCATCATTAATTCATAGGTACTCAATTCTGCGGTCGGGGAGAAAATCCTTCCTGTAAAACGTATGTAATGTATATTTAGATTTTGTGAGGCGCCTAAATCTGATGAATTTAATTTAATGCGGGCTGGTCTAAACTTTTAAACCGACTTCAAAAAAGGAGGAGTTTATCAATTCGACTGTATGTTTTTTTTTGTGGCTATGTTACCGCATATCTCAGTCAGTTGTGGACCGATTTGAAAAAAAAAATTGTTTACCTAGAGGCTATACCTTCTAGTTGGCCCATTTTGGCCCAGTCGAGATCTGATGATGGGATCTTGGTGTAATCGAGGGAAACCCTTAAATTTTGAAGGCACGTATAGTGTTTTCGTACTAGTATCTTAATGTTGACATGTTGTTACGTCTGATAGTCATTATGTGGAGCTGAGCTGATGGTGGAACTCCTTAAAAATTAGGAGTTTAGTAATTAAAACACCAGATGTTTTGTCAGGTACTGTATAGGATGCTAACAAAACAAAGTCAAAGACGCAGCTCCCTCCTCTTCCCCCCTCCCTCTTAACATGCTATTGGCAAATCTTTTCCTGTTCTTCTTTAAACGGTCTTCCTTCTCGTTACTACTTTCGTCCAAATGACGCTGTCGCATTTGAACAGCGCGTTTATTAGGTCTACCCATATTGCACCTTACACTAAATTTCAACTAAAAATAGAAAAATAAATTTATTTAAAAAAAAAAAAACCGACTTCAAAACTGCAGTGCTAATTAAAACTTAAAATTTTATAAACAAATTTAAACTAAAAAGTACAAAATAATATTTAAATTACCTAACTGTTCTACGAAATTATACAAGAAACCTATTTCCAATTTATTATCTGTTATTTTTTGGAGTCGGTGCCAACCAAGCTAGATATTCTATCTACTCTAAGTAGCCAAGAGATGGCTTAATCCTGTCCTTACTTGCAAAAAAACATTAGAATTAGAATTTCTGGCACCGACTCCAAAAAATAACAGATAATAAATTGGAAATAGGTTTCTTGTATAATTTCGTCGAACAGTTAGGTAATTTAAATATTATTTCGTACTTTTTAGTTTAAATTTGTTTATAAAATTTTAAGTTTTACTTAGCACTGCAGTTTTGAAGTCGGTTTTTGTTTTTTTTAATACTTCGACCAATGTTTGGTTTCTGTCGATCTTTTTTCGGTTTAATGTTAAACCCTGTTTTCAAACCTTGATTTAAGTTATTTGTTATTGACTGCCTCGTTGGTCTAGTGGTCAGCACGCTGGGTACTATCCACGAGGTCCGGGTTCGAATCCCGGGTCGGGCCGAGAGTATTTGGGTTTTTCTGTCTTGAAATTATTCGAACCAGCCCCGGAGTTAAGAAGTTGGTGGTGTTAACACCCCGTGTCTCGGAAAACACGTTAAGCCGTTGGTCCTGCGCCTGATCTCTCTACGGTCATGTCGGACTGCCGTTTCACCGAATTATGAGAGTGAAGGAACAGAGAGTGCACCTGTGTATTGCGCACACACTTGTGCACTATAATATGTCCTGCGCAGTTGGCTAATCTCTGTTGAGATATGCCGCCGTAGTCGAAATCGGCTAGGAGGACATTAATTATTAAGTTATTTGTTGCTAACATGTTCACTTTGACTGAACAAACGAACAGTAAAACATTGTTCGTTGATGTTACAATTGCCATTATAACTTTGTTAGATTATAGCGTAATAATTTGTTTATTATTACCTAGCACAGAGCATCAAAGTGCTGACTTAATAACGTCCCACTTATTAAAGGTATTTAGCGTTTGCCCACCGAAGGGCCGAGGCATATCATTAGCACTCATGAAATGTTATTGTTAGCACGCAACACATCAACTTAATGTAATTATGAGGGAAGTGTGTTTTTTTTAAAACCAACTGTTAACCTCATATCAGCTTGTATGTAATAAGAATCTTTCTATTAGCTTCTCGGCTGCCGGCGGCCAGTTCTACTTGCTACATACGAGTGTACGTAGATGAGTTCTGTTAAGATCTTTTTCATTGTATTTCATGTTTTTTTAATACATTCAAAAAGGTAAGCATTTAATTAAGTCTTAAATAGGTGCTTAAATTATTTCCTAGAAAACTTCTTTGAAGTATGTAGGTAAATGAAAGCCATTTAAATACGCTAGATGACGCAAACAATGTTATAAATATCCCTTTCAATAAATTGTATTGTACCTTACATAATAATGTAACGTACCGTTTTAGCTCCAGGTTTTGACAAACATAAACTCTTGTTCTAAATTGGGACCTTTTCTAAATAGAATCATAGCTCGGGGCTTTTTGTAAGGAACAAAGGAATAAAAAGGGAAGGCCACAAAGTAAGCGTAGACGATTCCATACCTAAGTAGGTATGAAATCGGTCGGAATTGTCATTTCGATAATACCCCAAATAAGTATTTGTAAAGAAATACGCAAGTAGGCAAAAACGTTGATAAATAAATTACCACAAAAAATGAACAATCCAATTAATTTTGCCGAAACGTTTTTCACTTATTTTTTACAATTCTTGTAGTGTCGTAGTTCATTTTTTTGGTTCGGTCTTTGAATTTCTTGTGAGGTAAATTACCTACATAGTTTATTGTTTTGTTTTCTAAAATATACCTTCCTATGATCGAAAATTTTAAGAAGTTATGATTTGTGCTAAATAAGCACTGCCACAAAAATGTAAACAGTTAACATATCATTACAAGGTAACCTTTTTTTCCTACTTCGCTGGAAAGAGACGTAGTTGATATGTTTGACTGCACTTTTTTATTTATTTAATAATTACTGCAATCATTTTAAAAGTTGTACAAATGGCGGACTCAATGCTAAAAGCATTTTCTACCAGTCAAACATAACATATGATAAAGTCGGTTTAATCTAGACAGCTCAATCTAAACTATAAATAAATAAAATACAAAATCATCAATAAGTATTTTTTTCGACTATGGTTTACCTAACATTCTCCGGAAATGTCAGTAAACACTTTTTCAGTTTCACTGAAGCGCGAGCGTAGAACCTACAGCCTTCACCCAGAAAGCTCGATTGTGTAATACTTGATGATTCTTGGCGCTGCGCCAAAGGCTTTTCCTACATTTCCTACTTCGTCAATTTATGGCTGTCGGACACCTGCCTTAGCCAGAACGTAAATATTTTACAAATTTTAATTTTATTTGCTTATTTACCCCTTTATTCATAAAACTTATCAGATCTATAACTTATAAATGTGCAAAAAAAAGACGTACGAACTTTAGTGTCAAATCCGCTATATAACAGTCATGTGGACGTTTATAAATAAGACAATTATCCGCGTTATTACAAAAACTTAGTACCGGGTTTAAGACAGGACTAAGCTATTAGCTAGCCAATTAGAAAAGCGTTTCTCTATTAGGTTATGTCAAGAATGTGTCATTCATTCCTCTGTTGTCGGCTAATATTTAGACTACTTTAAACTTGTTCTAATTTTTTTGTAATAACACCGCTAGTGGTTAGGGGAAATTTTACTGACTACAACTCCTACCACACTGTATTCATTCAAAACCAATATTTTGTTGCGTCTTTACTTGGCTTTCCCGGTAATCAGTGAAAATTACATACACAGATATGGGCGGCGCGTGATGTGTCGCGTGCATTATTAAGCCGGCCCTGATACTCGTACACTAGCCATTAGCTGCTCACACAATACAGTTTAACATTAGCTGCAAGATAAAATACACATACCTTGGATGGTTTATGCATTGTTTATGATCTACAAAGCAGCCCATTACCTCGGTGGTCAAAAAATTGTTGTTGATACTAGGTAACTAGATAACTACCTACACAAATAGAAGGTATTCTGAACTAGCAGTTCTCCGCAATTTCATCCGCGCATGTCAGGTTTCCCATGCAAACTGCCAACCCCCATTTCACTCCCTTAATTTTTTATGCGTCAAAAAGTATCCTATGTCCTTTCCAAAATCTCAAACTGTCGTTGTACCTTTCATCAAAATCGGTTCAGTGGTTTTAGCGTCAAGCGGTAGCAGACAGACAGGCATGAACGTAAACACTTTCGCATTTATAATATTAAGTACCTATTGGTATAACAATACTCGTACTACCATAATACCTATAACTGATAGATTACATACTAAAGTAATAACGATTATTTAATGTAGTTTTGATTTATTTTACCATAGACTACTTAAATATTTTAATCATATGATAAAAACTTAGCTGTTGCTAAAACTGTGTTATCTATACTAATATCTATAACTAATTTTATAAAGAGGAAAGATTTGTTTGTTTGTTTGTTTATTTGCATCGAATAGGTTTCGAAACTATTGGACCGTATCAAATGAACAATTTGGCACAGAGATAGTTTGAGACACTGGGAAGGATAGGCTACTTTTTGTCGCGATATAAAATCATCAGGGGGGTGAAATGGGGGATGAAAATTTGTATGGAAAATCCGACTTTTGGCGCGGGCGAAGTCGCGGGGAACTGCTAGTTGCACTTATAATTGCAGATTACGGCTATCATACAAATTGTCCTCAATCAGACGCAAAATACTTTTTTTTTAATCTTTTATTTATTTTAGGGACTTTTACATAAAATGTACGTCAGTCCCATCAAAACCTAATAACGTATACAGAACAAAATATACTTAAAAAAACTTTTTATCATTAATGAGCCACCAAAACCATAATACATACAAGTTTAGCAGCGTCTGATACAGGTTGCGCTAAAATAGTTTGAAAATCCCCACATCAGATGTTGAGATCTGTAGTTGACACATCAAGGATTGGCGTTCTCTTTAATTTATTAAACGAAAGACTTAAACGCGTGACATTTTGCAAGTCAAATGTTACATCGTAAACAATAGGTCTCTGTCGTCTCACAGAATGAATTAATCGTCCACGTGAGATTATCTGTAAAAGGTCGATATGAAATTACATCTTGGTAGCTCTTAGCTCGCAAGATAATAATGCCATCCACATCTTCTATACATATAATAAAACTGTAAAACCGATGCATCTGTACATTGAGTATTTTTACCAAAAACTAATTGAGGGTGATGTTAAAATAGTAACAGAATAGGAATCTACAACTTCTATTTTTTTTGTCTGTCTGTTTATCTGTTTGTACACGCTAATCTCCGGAACTACTGAACGGATTTGAATGAAACTTTTTTTATTGTGTAGCTATTAAGTCTGGGCAAATACTAGGCTATATTTTATTTTGAAGATCGGAGTACCTGATGTAGAACCTTAGCAGTACACTTAAACTAAGAAAGATATGAAAGCAGCGTCTTAAGAAAAGTTAATAAGCGTGATGAGCATTTTCTATTGACGTACACAAATTGAAGGTCTGGAGCAACTGATATAGAACCCTAGCAGCTCAGCTTAATTATAATAGATATAAATAGAGCGCTTTAGAGAACATTGTTCAGCGTGATGAGCACTTTCTATTGACGTACACAAGTTGAAGATCTGAAGCAACGGATATAGAACCCTAGCAGTTCGGCTCAACTATGAGAGATATAAATAGAGCGCCTTAGGGAACATTGTTTAGCGTAATGAGCATTTTCAATTGACGTACACAAACTGAAGCAACTGATATGCTTAATTACTTTTGACTTATTTTCAAACTCCTAAGGTAATCCTACTGTCTCCAAGTTACGACCTGGTGACGGAAACCTGGAGAAATCGAGAGAATCCTTCAGATTTTATAAGCATGTATACCATGTATGCTACAGCATTCATTTTGGTATTTAAGCGTTTACATTCAGGAGTCAAAATTGTATGGTGCTGACCTTAACGGTAAGTAGTTCGTGGATACTTTTGCCACAGATATTGTGTCGAAACACAAATTGAAGGTCTGGAGCAATTGATATGCTAAATTACTGACTGATTTTCAAACTCCCAAGGTAATCCTACTGTCTCCAAGTTACGATCTGGTGACGGAAACCTGGAGAAACCGAGAGAATCCTTCAGATAATTTTATGGTACTGACCATAACGCTAAGTAGTTCGTGGATACTTTCACCACAGACAGTTTGTCGAAATTTTGTTGAATTACTGTATTATTAATGAAAGATCAAAGTCAATTGGCACTATTTTTTATACTACTTATCACTAACTAACGGGAATTGAACTACGAGTATAAGAATAGTCTTACTTACATTACGTTTTGGGAGAAAGAAAGGGAGGCCTTTGCCCTGCAGTGGGACGCGACAGGCTCCTAATAAAAAAAATAACTTCACGATAGTAGTAACTTACAAACCGACCTTTGAGTAGGCTAGGGACACAATAAATAAATGCTTAACCGCATTCATCTATTGCGGTAGGGAGGTTTGAGTCTTAACTTTTTTCTGAATACTAAAACTAAAGTTACCTACTTATATTTTTTTACAAAGGATTAAAACTGCCTTTAATAAAGTAAACTAAAAAGTAAAAAAAAACCTTTACACTTTTGTTTGTTGAGTATAAAATATTTTGTATCATCGAGTCCACGCGTACGCAAGCAACCGCTAGTTCAGCAATATATTTGTTCCACTTTCACGCTGAGATTACTACCGATTAGGTCGGTTACTGTGTATCCACTGTGCTAAGCTTGGTGCTTCGTTCGTAGTGTTCAAATAAATTTATACTTATCTAGTGTAACCCAAGCACGTCCCAGCTGCACCGGGAGCTTGTGCTAATCTTGGCCGAGACGAACAAGTCTCGGCAAACTAAGGCAGTGGATTACATCTTACTGTATGTCTCGACAACCTAAGACAGCGTATTACATCTTACTTCAGCTGCGGAAAGCCTTTAGGCTATCCCTTTCGCGCAGACATGTGTTCGCACTTAGCTTTATAGTGTTGACTATTGTAAAGACTATTAGTAGGACATAAGACACCCATAGACAGAGTTTTGCATGACAAAATCTTTAACGATAGCAGCCTGTAATTCGTTACAAATCTCTGGCAATTAGTTAACTGCTATATAATCCGTTTTGTTGCTTGGCAAATATTGAAAACAATCTTGATATTCCTTTTGTCAATGTTTGCAAAGCAAAGAAAACCGGACCTTTATTAAACTTTTTAACCTTAGAGCCCTTTTTCTAATCCACCGAATACCGTAATTTTTCCATTTGAATACTACCGAATAATATTACTAGTAAGATAATCCTGATCGTGTCAATGAGACCACGTGTAAAAAGATTATTCTATAAAAAAACCAGTGCACTGTAAATATTGTAATACTAATAAGCCATCACTTTACTAACATGGTTGTGATTTTATTAAAGAAACAACAGAATTAAACCAACAGCTAATCGTACAGTGTCTATTAGGTATCAAGGACAACGGTCATAGAGTAATAATGTTTGAACATGCAATAGTTTGTTGATTTCTATTGTAAGATTGTTCAATCGATATATTTGCACGGAACTATGCTACGATTACTCACACTTGTCGGTACACATAATCTTAATTTAAAATTCATAATAAAATGCATCACAGGTTTTTCTACTAGAGGAACGTTGGGCAACACATCGGAATACATATTTTCATTGCAAAATAGCTCCTATTACAACTGCATAAGATGTTCCTGTGTTCCGCTTGATGATCGAACTAGCAAAAAATAAATAAAAAAACTTCGCTATTTTATTATACGAATCAGTAGTTCAGGATAGTCTAAAAACATAATATATGTTCTTTGAAATAAAAAATGTAAACTTATATTATGATTTTATTCCGTAAGACTGATTTTTTTCTTTTTAGTTAGTTCAAATCCTGGGTGAGACAAGCAAATTTTTTTAAGATAGTTCCCCTCCAGGACCCATAGAATTTTTCTACCATGTATACCTAAGCATTAATCTCTTTATTTTAAAAATCATTTATTCTGTGAGTAAAAAGCAATAAATTCAAATCAATATCGATCGAGCTTACTTGAGCTACGGCAACTTGAAATCAACAAATCTTTTTAGGAATGGAAAGCTAGTCCATTATGATACATCGCATCATTTGTTTGATTGATGAATTTCGTGACAGTTCAACAGAATCAATCGACAGATATTAGCTATGTGATGGCTGATAAATGAATAAAGATAATGAGTATGAGTCATAAAAACCCGAACACATGATAAACTGGCACCTGTCATTGAAGGGGTCATGTTAATCCATTTCCAGCAGGACCAGCTTTTAGCGACCCTTAACACGTCACAACTCAAATATATGTAGAGACCTTAATTAATAAAGTACACAGAAGTCGGTTTTTAACAACATTTTTAGGAACAATTTCATAAAGCTGTCCTTCATTTTAAGTGATCACGCATAAGCTTCAGTATCTTACATATTACTTATTAAAAAATAGGCAAATTTTGTTGCACTAATTTATTAATGTGTACCATTACTTTCCTGCCAAAAAATTTCAAATCGACCAACAACCGCGTCGGTGTTTATTAAAAAAATCTTTTGAGTTTAATTTCCTGAGGCATTAGGAATAAAAAGGAATCGAACACTTTATCTAAAGTGACAGTCGTAACGGTTGTTTGTGCTGTAAACTGAATATGCAAATCAAAGTGCTAGCTGGAACTTTAAATATGTAATTTCCACAAATTGACCGGCCGGCAATAACCACTGGCAATTCCCAAGAAAATCACCCCTATTACTGAATGTGACATGCTATTTCGTCACGACTTGGGCTTATTAGGTATCATTTTGTGCAATCACAGAATGTGTAGTTCAATTTAGCGTCGCATAAATCAATATGTTGACTAAAATACTTACAATTCATCGGCCGCATCGTCGCTTACCATCAGGTGAGATTGCGGTCAAATGTCTGCCTATTAAATTAAAAAAATAATAATTGTGAACTGACATACGAGGTGTGGAAACAAATTGATAAAACCTCACTAGCTATTATATTTTCTTATATTCAAATATAGGTAGCTACAATCTTCTAAATACTTACCTATATATAAAAAGGAAAACTGATTTAATGAATGACTGAAATGTCAACGGTCAGCCCAAACAAATAGGATTAGAACTTTATCAAGCTTTCTTTTAGTGAAGGTGAACACTAAGAAACGATTTTTGTTGATTCGCCCTCTGGGGGTAAAAAATGGGTTGTAAGTTTGTATGAAACTCTGTCAGTTTTGACACTATATCGATAAAAATTTAAGTTAAAAAAAATAGTTTGAAAATAAATTGCAGGATTTAAAAAAAACAACCTCTAAGGGGGGAATTTGACATCTGCGTGGACAAAGTCGCAGTTAATTCCTGGCATGTTATAAATACCCAAGAACCGAGACAAAATCTGTCTTGTCAGCGTTCCGAATAAACTCATTTACTCACTTTGTCATCCTATATCCCGAGGGCAGAATGGGAACATGCAACACGATTTAACGAAGCAGCGGTATGCTGTAAGGTATCTGCTCTGTAACATATAATTAGATTATCACCGTCGACCGTCAAGCTTGTGTCCAGTTAAATGCCCAGAGATGGTTTAGCAGACCTCGTTGAGATTCACTATCGATAAAGGTGACTTTAGCGGTGCTAGAAAGTACGTACACGGCCGCACGTCATACTACCACACGTTGACTTTGAGAACGCTTCTATTCTCAATGTAATAAAATATGTTTTTTTTAGTTCAAATGGGTAACCTGACGTGCTGCCGACTCTACATAATCAAATGCATCATAGCCACAGTTACCTACTTTTATAACATTATTACGAACACAGGTTTACAAAGTGAACAAACTAAGTGAGTACCTCCTCCTAAAAAAATCCTAAAAGTAGTAAAGTACGTACCGGATGTGCTCACTATATTGATATTGATTACCAAGAATTTACTTCGTTCAGTTGTTTAACCGGTAATCCATCATCGCGGATGTTGTTATGATCCAACTCTGTTTTTATCGACACCCCCGATCGATAACGCCGCCTCCCTAGCTGCAGCAGGCGGCCCGTAATTCGGCAATTTCCTTTGCAATTAGCCGCTGTGTTCCAATTAATTGCCACCTTCGGATTATGGGCGCAAATTGCGCACGAATGGTCCAAGCCGTCCAAAGTTCACTTACTTTACATCGCAATACGTATGTGATGCTATGTTTTCTACGGTGAGTACAGCAAAAACAAATCTACCCTTCTACTTATTTGTTGTGTTTGTGTGGCTGTGGGTCGATATCAAAAAGCTGTAGAAAGGCTGCCAAAAGACGAGAAATATTCATAAAACGAACACGTCAGATCGTCATCTTATTTTTAAAATATATGAAACAAAGTCGGGTTTCTTCGAACACTTACAACTTAAGAACTGCTGGACCGATTTTAATGATCTGTAATTTGTTGGATTTGTCTCTTCCTAAAATAGCAGATATATAAAGACATTGAGAAATTTCACATTGAAGGGGTCATCCTTAATTAGGTACATGATCTGCTAAACTTCAACCCATTGTTCTCAACGTTTGTCACAGGACGGCTGGCGTTGTTAAAACGATTAATCGCTACCCATTGTAGTTAAACCTATTGGCATCATGTACACCTGTGTATGTAGGAGGAAGCTTTGTTATAATAAGGATTGATAAATGATTTTTGACTTTGACCTACGTCCTCCGTAGCTCAGTTGGTAATAGCACTCGCCCGGATAGCGAAGGGACGTGGGTTCGAGTCCCACCGGATGACACAGATTTTGATTTTGATTTATTAAGCTACCTGCAATTATGAGAATCTTATGTATGACCAACCAACTTACGACCAACCTACCAACCAACTTCGCGTTTGTGAAAACTGCATGTGCACGGGTCATAACAGAACAGCGCTTAGCTAGCACGGTTTATTCCTAAGTAAACAGAACGTGTCGATCGCCACACCGTCGCCTATACACACATATTACTAAGTGGCTAGATTTGCAGTTTACTATTCACGAGAAAAATATATGCAACTTACGTATACTGAAAAAAAGGATCAACCAAACTAGTTTTGTTAGTTGAAAGTTTTGTTGTAGGGAAGTCAATTTTTAATTATTTTTATAACTTCAGCAATTATTTGGCAAGTTTTTGCGAAATTAAATTTAATTTCGCTCTCAAAAATAATCGACTGTGTCATCCGGTGGGAATGCTCTTACCAACTGAGCTACGGAGGACGTTAGTCATTTTTTGTTATTATATCAAGTCACTAGATTACGGCCTACTAGTAGCATTTTGATTACTGTTAACCAATCATTTTTTTCAGTGTAGGTTTAGCCATTAAACATATATTATAAAGTGCTGCATGTTGTAGAGTCTAGACAGTAAATTTACGAAGCCAGAGCCACCCATACATAGGAACATGCACACGTTCATTTGTCTCGTAGTTAATTTATTCAAAACTATAGCTAACTATAGCACCACCCACAGCCACTGGTTATTAGAAGCTGCTACGAACCACGAAAATTCGTAGCTGTCTCGTAGCGTCGTAGCATGCATGTTCGACGCTAGCTCTAAAATAATTTCAAATAACGGCTGACTGAAGTTGTAAGACGTAATGTAAATAAGTGAGACGCTTGTGTAAATTGTATTTGATACTATGTAAATGCGTTGTTGAAATTTAAATTCAGTAACTCCACGATTCACGCTGTAATATCTAGACATTTTTCAGCATATCAATTTTATAGAATATATCTACGCAGTGGTACGCTACTGCGTAGAGAATTGTATAAAAGCGTCATGTAAAACAGCACTAAATAAAGTTCCTACCCACGTAGAGTAAGTGGGTAATTCAGGTGTGAGTACTCGGGTCACGTGTGTACACAGGCCATTCGAACTCTGCTACTGCCTTCCATAATTCATTCACACGCCCTTAATATCGCGTGCTCGAGCGAAAATTGATATATATGGAAAAGAGTGTAGTACTTAGTATTTAACTAGTGAACTAGAGCGTACTAGTATTTAACTAGTGAACCAGACAGACGTTGCAACGTTGGCTGCCTGGTTGCGGCGCCAACTGCCGGCATACCGCCTAGCTTAGAAGCTATTGCGATCACAATAGCAATTCCAAAGTATTGTCATAAATTAATAAAAATTGTCATTTTTGTTATTTTAAAAGCTATCATTGCTTTCCTGATTTTACGTTAGTTCGTTTTCACGATGTCAGTTTTAAAGCAATTGTATTAGGCAGTAGACCTGCTGTTCTTCTATTAAACCATATCTAGGTAGACCCTCTCAAGTATATGAAGAAAACTTCAAAATCGTCGTCATCGCCATTATAGTCAATTTCTGTGCGGCGGTGGATTTTACATGACAAGCGGAATATTTACTGAATTAAAATAATGTAAGATAACCACTGAAATAATGAAATAGTAATAACTCGCCCAGCAGTGGGATCTATATAAGCTTACTTTACTTTTATGTTACTTTAATCACTGGAAAGAAAAAAACTTTTTCTCTTACCTCCATTATACGTTTAACTTCTTTGGGTATTTAAATTAGATTAGAGTCATATTATTTATAAAATTCTTTGCCTTAGTAGTGCCGACTGTTTGTCACGGTCCAGCACATTCGGTCACACTAGTCTGTTTTAAAATCCTGTCGATTTATAAGGATTTATCCTAGACCTGACCTCAACATACCAATTTGTATCCTACAAATAAAAAATGCAACGTCCTTTTCAGCTAACAAACTCTATTTCTTTTTTCTTTCGGTCATTTTTATTTATCTAGCCCGTAAATCGCGCTTCATTGGCCGTTGCTTCCGCTTTGATGCCTAAGACAATAAAAACAACTTAGGCACACATTATGATACAGCAAGATTACGGTCATAACTTCACGCATGAAAGTAAAATTCTAACGCGTTTAGCACTGTCGCTTGTGAACATCACCCCTTATTACAAAAAACTTAGTACCAGGCTTAAACTAGGACTAAATATGAGCCAACCAATCAGAAAAGCGTTTCTCTATTACGTAATGTCACTGTACTGACAAAAAAGAAATGAATGACAAATTGTCATTCATTTCTAATTTGTCAGTACGAAGATGATACAGTAATTGTATCATTATTGTCTGAAAAAGGCTGCTTACCTTTGTGAAATTGTTACTTACTTATAACGCCACCTAAAAAGAAGGTATTACCGCATTCTGTCCCAAAACTTGTTTTTAAAATGTTTTTACTACTTATTCAAATTGTTCGAAATCAACAAAACTTTTCTCCCTTGTCATAAATAATACTATCCACAGAACATAACATTAAAAATGTAGGTGATGCCGGCGAAAGAAAACTTAAGAAAGCAAAGTTTAGTTATTCTCGGTCTACGCTGTTAATTTTGTCGCGGTTTTTCTGACCTTATGTTTCGGAACGAAGTTTGTGACGAGATCTTAAAGACTTCTTGCAATTATTTCATATTTGTTATAAGGGCCATCTTATTCGATATTATGCGTGTTGTACTAGGCGTGTTGATTGCAAGCTGAATAAGATTGGGTCATAATCAAATCGTTAAAATTCGACAATTCCTCCCTTATCCGTTGGTAGAAACCAAAATGTTGAGCATTTCAGAAACAATACATAAGTTACTTCAAGTCTGTTCTGTGCCACTTATTAAATATGGGCTCAATGCGCCTGATTACTCCCGGTTATGCCGCCGTCTCGCCGAACTATGCGAGTGAACAAATAAAGAGTGCACCTTTGTATTACGCACACATGCGTGTGTACTGGGTTGATACTGGTACAAAAATTAAGTACAGTGTTTTCAAAACTACTTACGGTGTAGGAAAAAATGTGCAATGGCAAGCCACTCTATTAAATATTGTCACTGGCAGTGTATTTATTTATATTGTCATGAATATTGTTATCTATGTGTGCTTTATTTCGCGTATTGATCCCTAACCTCAGACATACGACCTGAATGATCGCTATTTGGGAATGACCGTAGCTAATATGAGAATACATACATTTTCTTGCGCTCAACTTTCTGCCCTGGTTTGTTAACAGCTGATGTGTTTTTGCAGGTGTGTCACTAGTGTACATGATGATGGTGCTGCCGGGGCTGCTGCCATGGGGCGGCGGCGGGCCGTGGTTCCTGTCGCTGTGCCACCTGCTGGGCGCCATGGCACCGTGGTGCGGCTCCTTCCTTTACCACCTGTTCATGAACCACACGCACGGGGAGGCCATGTACCACCGGCTGCTGCAGCTCGACATGCTCGGCATCTGGGTCAGTCAGAGCATAGGTGAGTTGTAACTGTTAAGTTTAAGTAGTTACGAGACTGTACACTCAAATGTAACGTAAGGAGTCCCCGCAGACTACAGGCTTCTATCGGCGGATAGTTTTGAGGCTTCTTAATCAGGGTGAAGGGGTAAGGATTAGCGATGGGCGATTATTAGAAAAATAATAAATAAATAAATAAATGGTTTCAACAAACATACTAACTACCTAGCCCCAAACTAAGCGTTAGCTTGTGCTATGGTAACTAGGATAACGGATAGAAATACTATATACGATAGAAGAATAGAAATACTTAAATACATATAAACATCCATGATTTAGGTACAAATGCTCGTGCTCATCACACAAAGATTTGCCCCTTGCGGGATTCGAACCCGCAACCGCCTGAAGTCCGGTGCGCGAACGACTACACCAAGAAGGTCGTCAAATAATCAAATGAATCGGCAATCGACCATTTAAACTATCTATTGTCGATTTAGTAATTCAAAAAAATAGAAAAATAATCGACGTTCGAATGATAATCTATAACGACTAATACTTACGCTTAAAACTCGGCCCTTCGATGCTTAAGATTGAATTGTCGCGAATGAACGCACAGGGCAAGCAGCGAACGAATGATTAATCGACGCGTCGAATGACAATTCATTCGTTAGTAGTTAGCAGTACGGCCTGCGCACCGCGCGCTCCGGTATTGCTCGCCGCATACTTAATCGAAGGATAATCGAATGACTCTGGTTGCTTATCGAATACATTTGATTACAGAGACCATTCGATTAATTTAGTAATAATCGCCCATCGCTAGTAAGGATGCAAATTACAATCGGCAACAAAAAAGTTTCTTCATACTGATAAATGTCGACCAAACTATCACTCGATATATTCATATTCATTTATTTACTTCATAATATAACAGCAGACTAAAATATTATAAAATCGACTTACCTACTTACTTAAAATACAACAAAATGTTTGTACAGACTTTTGACACTTAGTTTTATTCATAAACTGATCTTGTGATCGTTTGTACGTAGGTACTTAAAATATTGAACCAAAAGAAACATAATGTATCAATTGCGGTAACATAACGTACAAGTTACAAGTGATTGATAATTAACCAAACTCACTCATCAAAAAATAAACAGATTATTATTTGGCTAAATGCATATATCGCGTTACTTTGACTTGATTGATATGTTGCGTTGATACACAACTACTTACTAAACAAACACTTACCTACATTTAGCCTAGCAAGTACGAGTACCAACTATACTAATGCTTAAGTTTTTGTTTGGTCATCTACTTAATAAATGTTGATGAAGGGCCGACCGTTTCATAATTTCGTAACAGTGACTATTACACACATCAACACTGTCTAGGGAAATTTTGGATATAATATATATAGGTAATGTTTTGTATATTCTCTTTGTAAGTTACTCTTTTGCTTAAACTGTACGAGTAAGAAAATAGTTATTGAAATATTAGTATTAGTAAAAATGAAAAAAATACCATATCAAATTAAAAGAAAAAAATAAAGTTTATATTGTAATGTAATTTAAGTTTTCTTTCTTCTAATTTTACTTCGCATGTTATGTTTACCTATAAGTGACTGTGCATTTAATTTACAACTAATTTAGTGTTTTAAAATATGATTTAATGTAACAGTTGTTGGTAACCTGAATAAATAAATAAAATAAAATAAAAATTCCTAGACGAAATTATGGAACGGTCGCCACTTTATCAACATTTATTTAGTAGGTGACCAAACAAAAACTTAAGCATTGTTATGAAATAATAAGTGTTTGAATAAAATCACAGCAAAGTGTCATTTTCTTTGGACTTGTGATGATTAGACGATAAATGAGAAGAAAACATTCAGTTCTTCTTTTTCATCTTAACGACTTTCAGTTTGAGTCGTTTGAGAAAACACCCGACAGAGTACCAAAGTTAAATTAGTCCAACTTAAGCAAAGAAAGCCTAACCGCCTCGTTCATCACGGCCCTGAAGACTGATTGCTTAAACCAATGTTTTAGGATAAACATTTCTAAGACTCTACTGTTTGTCTGTCTGTCACCAGGCTGGTAGGCAGTTGAAATTTTCACAGCAGATGTGTTTATTTTGCCGCTATAACAACAAATACCAAAAACAGAATAAAAAATCATTTAAGTGGAGCTCTCGTACAACAAACGTCATCTTAAAACTAAAAAGGGTTATAGGTATAAAATATTGTCTAATCTTATATATATAGTTGATGGTACAGAACCTAGCGTGTGCGAGTCCGATTCGCACTTGGCCGGTTATAAAGAATTATTGGTGAACAAAATGTGAATTATTGGTGGTCCTTGAAAAACCCAGTCCAGCGATTCTAGGTCAGTATTTACAGCAAGAAAACTAATAGATAGATATAAAACAGCTGCGAAATCCAGCTTTGTTATGGAAATTTCATTACAATTTCGGTCGAATACAATACAGAGCCTGAAATGAACGAGGGAAAGGAGATGCTTACGTTTCCTGAATACTTGTTTATATTCTGAATAAATTTTTCTCAGATACGCACACGGGTTTATGTGAAATCAATGAAGGAGGCAAAGCTGTATGTTAGGAATGTTAAATGGAGGCTTCTCATGAATTCCACTGTTCATAGTTTTGGATTCAATCGTTGACCCAACTATAAAAACACATTTATCCAGATAACAAGTGATTTATTTGAAATCGTTACCATATTACCATGTTTATATGGAATTGCTAACGTATCTTTTTATTAGTAAATTTTCAATATTACGGCACCTGATCACGAGATCACGGCATTTAAATGCCATGATAACGAAATAACGTGAACGTGAACATGATCAGAAACGTGCCAAAATATCGCAAACTTACAAATAAAAGGCACACGGTAGCTACGTAATTACTCTAATGCTAGTGACTATGAAAGTTAAAAACGATGTAAAAGTTTAATCTATTCGCTCACTAATATGATATAGTACAAGAAGTACTAAACCGATTTCAAAAATTGATTCACCAATCCAATAGACCATAACCATAATGTATCTGATCTGATATATTTTGTTTATTTTAATTGTACCCGTGCGAAGCGGGGGCGGTTCGACTTTACATAATAAACAAGAGAGTGTTTGGGTTTTTCTGTCTTGAAATTACTCAGATATAGGCCGCCGTAGTCAAAATTCGGCTAGGAGGACATTATGAATAAACAAAAATCCTTATTCAAGTAACAACGTGTTGCTGGTCTCGATAAAGCTTTTCAAGTTCGTTTTGCCGTGAGCTACCTTGACCTATGAATGAACAATTGTTGCTTTTAGGCTAAGCGTTTATCATAATGATTTACAGTACACACACTATGAGACCCTTTCCGAGCGCCTAAATAATAGATTGTCACTAATTTATTTTCACTGTTTGACGTGCAGTCATTAATCATACATCTGGGTGTGCCATTAATCTTTACGATTTCCCTGACTCGGGAATCAGGCTCCGTAAGTTGTTTCCTTGCATACTCGTAATAAGTATGGTGACTTTATGTATCAAGTAACTGATATCACAAAGTTACGGATGCGTGTGTCACAGTGCCCTTAATGTTATCTTATCTAATCGCTGTGTTTGGAACTACGACTAATTACAAGCGTCCATGGTTGTTTATTCACACTTACCATGGTAAACACACATTATAAATTCAGGGCGATTATGAAACACAACCGCCCAATAAATTATGATAGTTTTAGTATTTTGAAAGTTGTAGTATTACTCGTAAAGTTCAAAAGGCAAAAAGGTTTTATTTGAAATATTCAACATAGTTAGGCTCATTTTTTTCTACGTTTTTCAAACTAACTGAATTTTACTTAATTAAAGTCTACACATAAATCTACAGGCATCCATATGGATACCCAATAAAAAGGTTTTTAACACATTGAGCGCCATGGTGGTCACCGGTGACCCCCAAACAATATAATTCTATTGTGTCTAGTTCCGTGGCTTAACAATATATTTTAAAATAGTTTTTCAATATAAATACCTAAAGAATTGCTTGCAGGTGTTAAGTTTGAACTGGAAATACTTGCTCCTTTTGACATTACAAATTATAAATATACATCGTTAGATATTTATTACTTTTTGTTGCACACCACACACAGTAGACATTTATATAAATGTTTATATAGTGAATCGTACAATTAAGGCGGTCTCATTGCTAAAAGCATGTACTAAACGTCAGACAGATCTGAATAAATATAATACAAGATAAATGGCATGTTTTATTCACCTGCGAGTAAGAGCCGTTATAATAGCGGGGTCATGTCTCTTCGAATTAAACATTCAGCGCTAATCAAGGGAGGGTGGGTCGACAGCTTGCATAAGGTAAGTGCTCCAGTAGGCTAAGCTAAGACATGCTAGTGCAACGGCGTTGACTGTCGTAGGCGTTATTGCTACGCCGTAGTACGAGTGGTAGAGGTACTACGAGTATGTTAAACCATAAATTCATAAAGTAAAATAGTATGTAAAAGTTAATTTATGTAAAATGAGACCTATGATTAAGTTACCTAGAGTTTGTTATATCTATCTATTTGTTTGATGCAATCTGTCCTGTTATATATGTAGCGCGAAATTTATTATAAAATTCACTAACAACGTTTTTTAAACTTCTACGGTATAATTACAAAAAAAAAATGACTAGGTTTAAACTAGGTCTAAATATTAGACTACAACAGAGGAATAAATGACACATACGTGACATAACCTAATAGTGAAACGCTTTTCTAATTGACTAGCTTATGTAGCTTATGCTTATATCTTAGTCCTGGCTTAAACGCGGTACTAAGTTTTTGTTATAACGGGGCTTATGTTCTTATGCTGCTTCTCACCGAGTATGAATTTAATACTAACCCCCTTACTAATAATGATTATGCTATTGCTATATCACTTGAATAAATATGATATGGCTTATTTAAAATGTTTCTATCCACCATGTAACGTTACCCATCTATCATTAATTCCAAACTAGCTGTCTCATATTTATACACGTGTTATAGCAGTGCAAAATCATTATTAGTAATAGGGTTAAATACTACCTTTGATTAAATCTAATGTGTAGCAGTGGATTGTATACCTAACGTTACTGCATGCAAGTCATACTCGCAAAGAGCGGGGTGGGGGTCCTCCGCTGACTCATGTATCTTAATGACACAGGACCATACCTGGCTCACTCCACAGTTTAGGTTTAAACCCACAAGTACATACGCGGGTGCGATCGGAGTGAAGGGTCGAATTCAGTAGAACTGCTTAGCGCCAGCTACGAAAGCTACGGCGATTACTATAGCAATTTCATGGCAATGGCATAAAAATCGTCACTTTTTCATGATTTTGAGAGCTGTAATTGCTTCCATGATTTTAGTTCTAAGCTTACCCGAAAGCTGTTACTATTGCTGCAATAATTTAGAAATACTGTATTACGCTAACACTTGCCCCTTATTGGATTTGCACCCCAACCCCTGGCTTTTTAGTTCATAGTGCGCTAAGCTATAGGAAATATGGTCATCTATTTGGTGATGTGCCTCCGATACCAACCTTTCTGTATTTTAGCAGAATATCAACTCTATATCTCCATTTATCAAACTATCAGTATACCTATCTATTGAAAGTATATCAAAACTATGTAACTAAAATCACAAGGGAAATTCCGTGACATAAATTGTCGAATGTGAAAAATAGGCCGCACTCTCAAGAGATACATGCTCGGAAGATACATAAAAATATTTATCACTCCCTATGAGAAGAAGAAAAACTGCTCTCGAATTTCTTACGGGAATTTAAGCAATAAATAAGTTAGAGTTAAGAGATTACCTATACAGATTCAGGAAAGATAACCTTAATAAAATAACATGGAAACTGTAGGTAAAACATAATTTATCTGCTTTTATTAATCACACTTTATTCTGTTATAATGGGTTTGCTCGCAATATCGACCTTAAATTGTAACACCGCCATTCATTTAAGCAGTAATTGGCTTTACATAATTTGCTTATTTGGATATGACACGCTTAATTTAGTCCAGTTATCCACGGCCACAGCCCATACCGACGAATGGATCACAGTTTACATGCTGACTAATGCTTGATTTGCCTGCAATGGTTATATTACCATCTGTAACATATTTTAACAATGACTTTAACAAGTTTTTTGTACTCAATTGCAGCGAAGCTCAAAAGAAAGGTTATTTTCAAATTTAAAAGACGCAATATACAGTCTTGGTCACACTTTCCTGCTCGAGTAAAGAACACAAAGACATTACACACCCATGGCAAATAATAATAATAAATTGTTTCAACAAACACACCAACTGCCTAGCTCCAAACTAAGCGTGAGCTTGTGCTATGGTGACTAGAATAACGGATAGACATACTTATATACATTTATAAACATCCATGACTTAGGTACAAATGCTCGTGCTCATCACATAAACACTTGCCCCGTGCGGGACTCGAACCCGCAACCGCCTGGTTTAGAAGTCCGGGGTGCGAACAACTACACCAAGACGGTCGTATGGTCGTAAAATAGGGTTACTTATTTAGTAAATAAATTTCAGTACACAAACGGCTAGCTTACAGTTAAGAGGCTTTGCCAGTACCAACACAAAGATCTCACTCGTCACGTTTCACCTACTTTCGATTGTATGGTTTGTATGGCTTCTATTAATCGTCGGCGTCACACATGGCAATCCGACCTTCCCAGCAACTGCCTATTTCGACTTGCAGTAGGTAATTGAATGGGTCACAGTATATATCATCGGGTTATTTCCAATATTTAACCGTGTAGTTATGTAATGGCATATGTTACTGCTTAGTTCAGTCAAACTTTGATATAAGGCAGACGAGTTGGCACCTTCATGTTACATTTCAAACTTATTACATAGGTAGTTTCTTTTTCGTACCTACATTACTTGTAAAAGCGAGGATTCCGCTTTCTAACACATCCATTTATGAATAAGAAATACTCGTAAAATAGTTAAGTACAAGTAATAATTATAGTTTACTAGCTGTTGCCCGCGACTTCGCCCGCGTAAACTACTATTTATGTATGCTACAGGAACTGTGTTTTTTTTTCGAGATAAAAAGTAGCCTATATGTTATTCCAGACTATACTCTATCTCTGTGCCAAATTTCATTCATATCCGTTCAGTAGTTTTTGCGTGAAGAAGTAACAAACATACACACTCACAAACGTTCGCATTTATAATATTAGTGATGATTAGTGATGATGATACTCTATTCAGTAGTTTTTGCGTGAAGAAGTAACAAACATACACACTCACAAACTTTTGCATTTATAATATTAGTGAGATGGGATTCAAGCGTTTTTACACAATATAAATTAATCATGAAGTCTTAATATAACCTTACAAACTTTTTACTGAATCAATTTGCATTGAAAAATTGACGCGTAAGTTTTTAAACTACGTTTTCTTTAACCTACTTTACATAGCAGCTCCAGAAAAGCTATGATGGCCGTTTACGTAACTAGGTGCCCGCCCAACATCGTGCAGAAAGCTTTCCGTTTTTGCAGTTGCATCACCTACAAGGTTTTATTTTCCGTGTATCTCTGAAATCTAGACGGAGAATTGAAAATTATAGGCGATCCATTTGGCATTGTGCCGGAGTCGTTCACCTTTGGCAAGGGCCAATTTTAGATTGGCACGATAGCAAATGGTTGTAGTTGAAACGATACTTTTTGATACGACTCCAAAATTTCCAGTTGTCTACAATAGTTGCGTATTTAATCATACATTAACACACACTCATCCGTAACTTGACAACGTACGTACGATCAAGAAAATTTACGAGTTAAGTGGTGTTAAGTACAACTCTTTTTAGCTAGCACATAGGAAGCTTTTCAGCAAGCATACATTACCCCGCTGATTACATCATTATGACAACTTTTCAAAAACGTGAGAAGATTTATTACAAGAGATATGTAAAACGTAATTACCTGAAAAACTCGTGCCTCGTATCTAACGACGTGTCACTCGCGACACGCGTTGTCGTGTGACGTAATGAGCGCAAGTCACACGCGTCACAATCGTTACTAACTTGCCACTTGCACACATTTACCTTAATTATAATTAAAAGATTTTACCATTTTTAAATCATGTTCCTGATAGATAGATTATTTAAAATGTTATAGGTATTGCTTGAGGATAATATAGACAATTTATCTTCAAAATAAAGAACAAAAGTGATAAAATCAGTAGTTTGTTTGTACTGTTTTCACTAATGTTGATTAGTCTGACCTGAAAAATAAGTAGGTGTTTTCGAACACTGAACCCCTACAAACTACAGATTAAACAAAAATGTACACCTTAAAGTTGAAAGCTAATATTTGATAACTTATGATCGAAATCTTTTATTTATACAAATACAGTACATTACTCAATCTTTGTGCATATTATGCAGTTCATTACACTGTATAAAGACATCGACACGCATAAAATCCTCGGGCGAGGGCCGTTGTTGGTTCAGAAATTAGTGCCCTGCCGCGCGGTAATGACAAAGGTTGCCTCCACCTTTGAACGGAAGAAAAAGCCCTCATAAAGCACGGGCAGGTCAAGTGCAATGTCACGACCCGCTGGCACCCCTGGCCAAAGCCAACCCCCACTCTTAGAAACATACCATTTTATATTAAGTAAGGCTGGTGAAAGCGTCAATATTTTTTGCGAAGGAAACGTGCGTTCTGCAGAATAATTTCCAGGTATCCTTGAATCTTGAAGTTAGGCTTGAATCCTTTATTTCCAATAGTGTACACAACAAATAAGTATATGTTTTATTAATTACTTACTCACAAAGTAGATACAAAGTACCTACGTAGTTTGCTTAGCCTACTTTCGTGGGAATGAATAGAGCTAGAGTTTTATTCCGACCTCTTCCGGCGATAAAAAGGCCGCGCGTGAAAAAGTCGAAATAGAAATGAAAGGAGTAAGCAGCACATAATGGAAATAGAATACGAATCAGCTGAAAGGCACAACAAAGAGTGCGCTACAATAGACGTTTTTAATCAAAATATGAATGGTTCTTTCCGATTTCTATTTCGGAGTATCTGGATCAATATGTAACTAATGTTAAAGTATACTAATAAAAGCATAATACCTAAGTGTGAGACTTAGACTTACGTACCGTGTAAAGTACCTATTCTTCTTTTTTGTTTCGCTCTTAGCGAGAGGTCGGATATTGACATGATTGAGAAAAAAAATTGTTGCAAATAGTTTTGACTAGAGAGCACCATATTCTGAACTCAAAGATTTTTATAGCATCGGAGTAGCCTTCTGTAAAACTAGTCCAAACTTATTTTTTTTATAAAAATATTATTTAAAAGGTTGCACTAACCCGTAAGGCCAAGGCCGCAAAAGTGACAGCTTATGATTATAAACCTTTGTGACTTGTAGTCCGTGGCGACCACAAAATAATCGCTACAGTCGCTGTTAGCTAGCTATCTGACGTAACTTCAGCTTCAGCTGTGTCATATAATCTAAAATCTTCATTAGACAAAGATACAGTTTTTTTTTAATTTGAACCTGTACCGTGGTCTGTTACAAACAAAAAAATACCACTATATTACCACATATTTTAGATCTATTTATTTCTGTACCTGTTTGTAGGCTGCACCCTCCAGAAATATTCTTAAAGGCCCACAAATCCCCATTTTGATAAAAAAGGTGTAGCGACATCTTACCACTGTCGCCCACACTAGCAAGCAACTTCAAGACGCGAGGCCCTTACTCGGCTCCTACAGGCTAGATGGCGCTGATAGCCCGCTCCATGCAACACAAACCGCTATATGTAAGATTTAGCACGAGCTTGACTACATATAGATAAACCAAGACGGTGACCATTGGACCTTGGTCCCCGACCATAAAAACCGGTCGGTAGGAAGCGCTTCCCTTTGCCTTCCTAACCCAGTTGCGCCAAATTGGTGACCCCGACGTGATCTACACTGGAGCATGGAGCCTCACCGTCGTCATCATCATCGTCGCCTTCTCCCTTGCCAACAGGCACCCAGCCAGCAGCATCCAGCCAGCAGTCTCCTGCAAGCCAGCTCACCAGCCTTAAGGACACCACCGCAGACCGCACCGGTTCTCCCTGGTTCCTCGGCAGCCTCATCCAGCTCATCATCCCGACTCACTGTGGACTTCGAGCTCTCCCGCACGCATTGTGGACATCACACATGCTCATCCCGACTCACTGTGGATATCACGCATGTACATCCCGACTCATCGTGTGGACATCGCGCACTCATCCCGACTCACCGTGGACATCGCGCATCCCGACTCGCCGTGGACATTACGCATGCCCATCCCAACTCACCGTGGACATCGCGCATGCTCATCCCGGCACATTGTGGACTCAACAAGCACTGGCACTTGCAAGCTCACTACGCACAGACTGCTGAGCTCTCAACCACCCTGGCTCAATCAACCTCCGGTTCTTCGGGGGGAGTGGTGTAGCGACATCTTACCACTGTCGCCCACACTAGCAAGCAACTTCAAGACGCGAGGCCCTTACTCGGCTCCTACAGGCTAGATGGCGCTGATAGCCCGCTCCATGCAACACAAACCGCTATATGTAAGATTTAGCACGAGCTTGACTACATATAGATAAACCAAGACGGTGACCATTGGACCTTGGTCCCCGACCATAAAAACCGGTCGGTAGGAAGCGCTTCCCTTTGCCTTCCTAACCCAGTTGCGCCAAAAAGGTCAATTAATTAGAAAAATAATAGGAATCCATAACGATAAACCACGCCTACTGCTTACCGCTTAAGCACAACATAGACTAGTACTAAGAAGTAATTAGCTAGCAGCACAGCACGAGTATTTCAGTCAACATTCGATCCTAAATCAGGCATAACTGTCATTTGTAGTGCACTGGAGTGTCTGGCAACACGCCATGGTCTTATACGCCGCTCCAGATACCACTCCTAGCACTAATAAGCGCAGCCACTTAAGGAAACCAGGTTACACAAATTAACAGCCACGTAAAATAATGCAGAATCTACAAGCACTTATACAAGTATATGTATTTCCGAATGAAAACTTAAAATTGATTTATAATATGTGCTAGTACTAAAAAGGCCGTTCTCAGAAGATATAACAAAACTTTCGGTTTATTATTATAACTATCCTTTTATGTACCTACTCTTAAATTTAATGCTATATAGATGAAAGATGGAGTTATACTCTGTTTCCATATTCACCCATTTATCTACCTATACAAACAGTAGTTAGTAAGAGAGAAGGTTATGTAACTTTTTATTTAATAACTCTCTTTTTTTGTTGAGAGTTAAAAATCGAAGGTCGTGTGCAGCGCACCCTAAACTTTTACTTTAAGTAATGCAAGAGCATTTGGTTTTCGGTTTCATAACCATAAAATCTTTCTAGCGTATCGCTCGTTGCTTTTCATTTAGCTCGTGTAAACTTCGGTTTTATAGCTTTCTGACGCTTTATTTACTTTTCTCTTGCCTTCAAAATAAGAACCATGTTCACATTACATCACTAGATTATATATATATACTAGATCAAATATTGAAGTAGGTAGAACTTTTATAATCTTTAAAATACGGAAGTACATACTTTTACTACATACAAGTTTCATGGAAAGCTCCAGAAAATAATGTGTTATACTTTGCATTTTATGTATAATATCATCAGATGCTATACTCCAGATATATTTATTTATGACTTAACATGATTCGGCATTTACAAAATAGAACTCATGCTACTGGAAAGCTAAGTTTCAAATATCTCGTAGCAAGCGTCGTAGCCGCTCGTAGTCGCTTCCCTCGTAGTATGGCGCTTTATAATTCAAGTGAACCATGCAAGGTCGCAAGGTTCTATTCTATGGCATACTGGGCAATTTGCCGTCTCAGATGCAATTTAATAGAATAACTAAGCGTGCTGCCATCAAAGTAAACATGAACTGTAGGCACTGTATGCATAAATCAGTATTGAGCAACAGCAAATGGATTAATTGTAAAAAGATGGCGTCTCAAGCACACTTGGGGTTTTCAAGTGAAATGTCATATAAAAAAGACCTACTCAATTATGCCTCCCACAATGGGGTAGACAGTTAAAAAAAACATCCCCACTTCACATGTAGGGGAGTTACCTTAAAAAAATATTTTCCAAAATGTTATTCTACCACTTTGTCGTCGTAATTGTTATACTTACACCTGAAATTTACAGCTTTCTAGTACTAACGGTCTCTTAGCAAAACCTTGGACAGGTAGACAGACGGACATGACGAAACTATAAGGGTTCCTTGTCAAGACTACGGAACCCTAAAAAATATTTTAACGCAGAATGTTACGAATATTCGTATATTTTTGACTGGATAGAAGTGCGTTTGTAAGTTGTAAGTAGTCCGCTAATTTTAAGGAAAGTGGCCCCGGTCCCCGTTAAATACGCAAACAAACTTATCATAACAAGAATGTCATTTCAAATGTCTCGATTCGGCAAGCAACAGCTTGGCTCTCTTCCTGTCCACCTTTTTCATAACACAAATTCCTAGTAGCATAAAACAAAAAAAGTAATAATAGCTTTTATTTATTTAAGTACATCAACAGCACAATGTACACTGTGTTTACTTAAATGAAGAATATAATTATAGATATACATAGCACTCGCCATAAAAATAAAGTAAAAAGGAAGTGTCACAATACATTAAATAGTACTAAATAGGATTAACTAAGATTTACTTAATTTAATTACAAATTAGAAAATTATAATTATGTTATAACAAACCGAAGTACAACATGATACACAAAAATCATGTCCAAGTAAACCCCCTCTCTATCATTATGTTATGTCCAGGTTATTGTTTTTATTTAGCACGTTATACTCGGTTATCATCCGGGCGAGCGGGGAATAGGCTCCCAGATTGGTGCGGAAACAGGGACGGCAGCTGAGAACAAAAATATAATCTCCTATAGAACACAATAGCACGTGTCAACCACAGCGCCAAGACGTTGACTTGGTACAAGAAAATATATACTCGTACATAAAAAAACAAAAGCTTATATCAGAAATTTTCAATAAAAAATACTTATTACGGTTTTGTAATACAAAGTTTCATGTGCCTTACATTTCAATGTCCCCATTTTTGTGTCCAAACGATGCGATATTATGTCTCCAGCCAGCCTTGTATTGATCTGAAAAGTGCTAAATTTGGCGGAGGCATCCAGCATCGGGCAAAGCAAATGTCAGTGGGCCAAACTGGGTCACCTTAATAAGGAGCGCGCCTTCGGCCTGCCCACTAATTCAACTCACTCGAGCTAACGACCTATTAATAATTCGACTGTGTCGTCAAAGAAACTAACTGGTATAATAATTATCAAGTCTGCCGCGAGATTTGTTATTTTTAGAAAATGTCCTCAATAAAAATAAACAAATAAAAATAAGAATTTAATAATTAAAGGATTATTCTCAGCAAATGTAAAGAGAGTACAACGTAGCTAAATCTAGAGATTTGCTCAACAATAATTATTAGGCCAATAACATAACTTTATTAACGCCACGTAATATGTGACATAATAACATCATGTTAATAGTCTGTTAATAACAGATCATCAATAAGCTGTGTCATTAGTATAATTAATGGGCGATATCAAAACGTTATTTAAGTGGGTGGTTAAGAAAGCCCTCAGCCTCTATTCGGGAGGGTCCGATAATGAGGGTAAAGGTTAGATTTTCATACAAGATGAAGTGACTCGTAAGTAGCCTCTTCAATCAATCGCCGATCATAATTAGAGATAGCCTTAAAAGGTTCGATGTTCCCTTGAATGAGGACGGAATTCATTATCTATGCCAATTTTATATGCTCAAGTAGATAAAGTCTGTATGTTTAGTCTCTCAACTGGCAAGCAGTCGATACATGAAGTAATAAGAAAAAACTAGCCGATTCTCGCAACTTCGTCCACGAATTTCCGATACATACTTCCGACCCCCTTTTTTAATCTTAAAACCAAACCTATCGTTGTCCGCAGACACTTAAATTATCTGACCATAATTTAAACAAGTTTCACAAAAGATTTTGACTACAAGTTCCACCAACTGTTTTCTCAGAACTCTTTCCGTCAATAAATTTTGTATCTCTGTGGAAACTGCAATTTAGGAGATTAAATTTTGCTTAATTTCCCTGATTCAACTGTGAGTAAATTACCATTTAACGAATTTACAGAAAACGTTACGAGTTTTGCAAATTTTCTGTGTAGGATTAATAATTGCAAATTATGAGTGCCCAAAGAGAATTTAGATATTGTATAGTTGAAAGGATTACGTAGGAGAAGCCTTTTGGACTTAGTGGCCTAATACGGGATTAGTGTACGCGAACAAAATGACGGGACAAAGACGCGGTTGGATCCGAAATTGCCGTCCTTTTGCGTAACTCCCTATAGTCTAAATATAAAATTCATTGTTTCACAAAGTTGAGTTGAGGACACTTTAACGCCTCGTGTTTAGGTGAAAAAAAACATTCTACGATGATATTGAGCTTGAGTCTAAAAATAAAAATAACTTTGCAGAATTCTGTTTTAATTAAAACCCTCGGCAGCTCACATTTGCATGCGAAACGTACAGGCCGCGTCGTTAAAGTAAAACATCAGGGGAAGGGTGAACATTTCCGAGGTACGGTTGATACAGTCAACTACAGAAGTCATGCTAAAAATAATATTTACTGGAAAATGAAACTTATTTAATATGTGTCAAGTTAGCAAGTCTACCGACACTACGAACGAAAATATTTTTCTACGTTTGTGCATGGCAAATTTAATTGAATGAAATAACTTATTTGTATGGCATAACCACCTTAGGTCCACTTCCTAACCATCGGCATCATTTTGTTACTTTACTGGAAGTAATAGAAACCATATGTTTCGTAGCACACGTTCGTAGTAATAATCTGTTTTCGTAATTGTCGTATGTTTTTAACGACAAACTTTTTTCTCGTCGCTATCTATGCAGCACAATGCGAGTAGAGCTGGAACTGGGCTGTCTGAAATCACGATCCGCTCAGAAACATTAACTTGATTACCTCGTTCCATTGCACCGGGCCCGCTCCGCAGATAGGTTATAGTTCAGAAAAGCCTCTTAATTTCTATCCTCATAGCAATTAATCGTCATGATAATGCCTAACAATTTTTCGTAAACAAATTCCTTTCCCTTTCTTAATCGGTTTTGATTTAACAGATTGTGATGATGATTATTTAAACTGATTTTACGCATAAATTAGTTACTTAGTAAGTATCTTTACTAAGTACCTACTACAATTTGATTAAACGTTCAATAATTACTTATTCTTCTTATCGTGTCGATGGTAAAGCGACTTAAATTTGTTATGCCTAGTATTTGGCGACGCGGATTTCCTTGTCGTTTGCAAACGTAAGATCTTTCAATAATTACTATTTACTCCTCAAAACACTTTATTGTTATCTAAAGAAGAAAGTGACATATACATCCAAATAATTTGCTTAGTTTCTATAATATTTGATTCAAAACAACTTTTTTGTGTACCTATATAGCTCATTTGACCTTAGGAATGGAAAGGAGAATCGCTGAATCAACTGTTATTGTAAGTAAGAATGGAAACCGAGCTTTATAGACGCGCGCTATCACGTCCTGGCGCTCGCAGCCAAGTAATCACGGCCTGCAGTGCTACGGTAATGGCGGCTGCTTATGATTACGCAACGCGTTTATTATGGTACACATCAAACACAGGACCTCTTCTCGGAAATATTATTTACTCTAACTTTTCCTGCTATTTCACTTCGAATATAGTTACATATAAACAGAAGTGTAACCTTTTAATTCTAATTTGTGTTATTATTGTTATCTTGTTTTCTAAACTACTGTATACTGATAACGAACTTAATTAATGGAAGAGCGTTTCTCCCTGATACAGGCTTTTGAGCTTATAAGGGCGCTTCGGTCACTGCATAAGTCAATGTAATGTATCCATTTTTGTGAAATAAACTTATTATTAAACTTTCTTGGCCGACCATACATACTGCGCATGCTGCACAGATGAGCAAAACTGTGTCTACTACACCCTTTGCAGAACTGCTGATTTGTCTTAGCACAATACCAATATTAGAAGTACCTGCTTAAATGTGAATTTTAAACCAGATTGATGATGGTGATCAAAACGACGTTGCCTCGAGTGACCCAGTTTTTTTGGATATTCAAATACATTAGCAAATGGGTGAATTTCCCAACAGCAAATTTTACGCGGCATGAGTGAAATCGGCAGTGCAGGGTGATACAATGAGGCCTATTTTTTTTAATTGATAGAAGGCGTTATCCCTTATACGAGACCATAAATATTTTTTGATTAGAACTGCGTCAAATTTGGAATAAAAAATGATAAAGCACCATATTTCTCATTTCGGTTGCGCGGTCAAATCCATTTTTCTGTTTAATTTCCCTTATATAGTAAAAACTTTTGGTTATTTAGTATTACTGCTTATTTCATTTAAATCGTGAATAGTAATAGTACTATCACATGATAATTTCATAATTAAATCTATTTAATTAAATGACTTATAAGTAAAAATGCATGTGGTCAAATAAAACTTTTTATATCGGTGAATTTTAGTTTGTCGAGAATATTTTTGCGTGGGACTACTCTAGCTCCTAGTGACACCTTAGAGCTTAAAGTGAATAGTCGTGGGCCGCTTGCTCCGTGTTCCCGCCAAAAAAAGTAAGAAGTTGGTTTTGGTGATATGGGAATTTTTTTTTTCATTTCCGTAGGTTGGAATATATTGTCATCCAATGCGCCATAAAATGTATGAAATATTTATTAGTGTCCTTTCCGAAGTACTAGTTATTAGAGTGGTATTAATAACGTTATGACTTTAAAACTTTTATTGTTATATTTAATTTTGTTATTGATTTTAATATCGGTGTTTTCATTTCGGTTGATTCGGTGGCCTAGATTGACCACCGAAATGATAAAAAATATCATGTCTGTGAATATTATTAATTTCGGTGAAGAATTGTTCATATCAGTGATTGTTTTTCTCATTTCAATGGCTTCATTATACCATTTCAGTGAAATCTATACACCTCAAAAGGAAAAAAACTTATGTAGAAACATTTTGGTTGTCCGTTATTTTGTTTGACCTAAAATTATAAATCTTGACAAAAACCAATATCTTACAGCACACTTAAAGGATAAAATCTGAAAACAGTACAATAACTCATTTACTTCGTTACATAAACTTGTACGGACCCCCGGGGCACGAGTCTAACTCGCACCAGATCGGTTTTATAATAATAATAATGATTTATGGCAGATACAGGATCCATAAATTTATAATTACAATAAAAGATATAAAAAAAGTTAAAAAAAATTAAGGATAGGTTGCTGGTGGACCACATCCAATACTAAATGCTGTTAGCGGCCTTTACTTAGGTGGCGGTAGCCAACCAGTGTCCATACATTCTGGTTCCGACTAACCTGTCTTTTAGCTCCCTAATAATTGTGTTCTTACACCTACCAACTCTGTCCATGAAAGACGCTATTCTATGCCTCATGATTGCATCGAATGAGTTAACTGCAGCAGTTGAAAACACCTCTGGTGCACTGCAACAACGTCTCAACCCCATGAGCTGCCTGAAGATGTTGTTATACTGCACTCGCATGCAATAACGCGACTTCCGCGTGTAGCTTGTCCAGAGCTGACAGGTGTAAAACGATTGACAATACGTTTTGAAGAATAGGGTTTTAACTTTAATATTACACTTAAAGAACCGTCTCGAAATCATGTTACCGACCACACATAGTGCTCTTCTTTGTCGCTCAATATCAGCATCGTCTTTTTGATCTGTTGTAAGAATGTGGCCAAGGTACTTAAAAGTATTCGTTATTTTAACTGCTTGTCCTCCCAAAGAGACCCCGGGAATATGTTCTGGACCCTTTTCCGACCTAAAAACCATTAACTCGGTCTTCTTGACATTATAAATCAAGTTATGTTTGGAGGCATACTGTTCACAAATGGAAAGCAGTTTTCTCAACCCTTTGATCGAGGGATTAATCAGCACCATATCGTCAGCGTAGCTCAGATTATTAACATATTTGTTACCTAATCTGAGCCCCACACAGGTGCTGCTCAGTTCTCGATCAAACTCTTGATATACAAGTTAAAAAGGTCCGGGGATGTCAGCCCCCCCTGTCTCACTCCACAAGACAGGGTATAGCTATCCAGTAAGGTAATGCCCATTTGACATGATTCCTCTGGGTACTATGACCAGTATGACAAAAGGTCAACAACTGTACTGCTGACCCCGGTCCTACGTAACTTTTCCCACAAAAGTTCATGCTGAAGAGTATCAAATGCGTGACTCAGGTCAAGGAAACATGCATAGACAGTAGTATTATTTTTTACATAACAGTTTACTACCTGTTTGAGTGAAAAAACAGCCAAGTCAGTAGACATTTGCGGCCTAAATCCAAATTGGGCATGATCTATTTTCAGATAAGGGGGCATTTTTTGTTGCAATATTCTTTCAAGTTCCTTAGCCACAACCGTAGCCAGGGATATTGGTCGGTAATTGGCAACACTCGATAAATTACCTCTCTTGTTTTTTACAATAGGGACTGCGATTGTTTTTGAGAGGTCATCTGGTAAGAATGCCGCAAACAGAGACCAAAAAATCGAGCAAGCACATCACCGACAAGCGGTCCCGCACACAGAAGGTGCTCAATACTGAGGCCGTCGTGACCCGGGGACCTGTCACGTTTCATCCTTCTGAATATTATCGAAATATCATCGGAGGAGACGCCGCAACCCCCCGTTTCACGACGACTCTCTTTTGATTTATTGTCATTTACGAAACTATTTTCATTCGGGTTAGAAATAGGGGCTTCTATTTTAAAAAATGTACCAAAAACATGGGCAATGTTTTTTGGGTCCATTTCACCCTCAACAGATACTGGTAAACTAGTTTCAGAATTTACATTTTTAATTGATTTCCAAAATTTCACGAAATCTTCTTCTTCTTTCGTGTCGGCAAGAACATGGCCTAAATCTTACTTGCCCAGAAGGCGGCAACCATGGTAGCCCTCTGGTTACTGACAAGTAAGTCCTCACGTGAGCAGGTGGCGGGACAGTTAGTGAGGTGAGCCATGGTTTGCAGGGGTTCTCCACATTCACAGCCGGCGTCTGCGCTGCTTGAGTATCCCCACCGACACAGGTTATCTTTACTTCGACCAACCTGGGTCCTCAGCTTATTTAGACTTCTCCAGGTTGGCCAAGGTTCCTTATAGCCTGGAGGCAGATTTTTATCGGGGGGGTACAGTGAATGTGGATACTCGCTTGCACAAAGCCTGCACCTCATGTCAGTAGGGGTTTCGTCGGTAGGCTGCGTAGATCGCGGGAAGCTTTTGCGGCTTCGCAACTGACCTGTGGCGGGGGAGAGCCCGTAGAGTGGATGTCTCGGGTCGCTTTCCTGTTTTTGTTTTTCAAGCAAACATGTTACTTTTCTGCGGGCTCTGGGAGGAGCTATTCCCGCAAGAGGAAACAGCATACCGACCGGGGTTGGCTTAAGACAGCCAGTCACAGGTGTCGTTTAGCTCTGCGTCCACGTCTCTGGTATGTGCTGACCTAGCCCACACTGGACACGCGTATTCTCCTGCTGAGAAACACAAAGCCAGTCCCGTAGTGCGCATATCCGTTGGGTTTGCTCCCCAGTTAGTGGAGGAAAGGCGGCGCAGTAGGTTTTTTGCGGGAACTAACTTTTTGTTTTGTGTTTCTACAGTGGGTCTTGTAAGTTAGAGAGTGGTCCAGTGTTACTCCCAGGTATCTAGGGAAGTTACAGTGTTAAATGGCGACGCCTTTCCAGGAAATGTTCAGCTTCCTGTTTGCCTCGCGGTTATGTAGGTGAAAAGCACACGATTGGGTTTTGCTTGGATTAGGCCTTAGAGCGTTATGCTCGTAATATTCATTAAGGTTTTCCAAGGCAAGATTCAGTGTACTTTCCACGCTTTCGAAGGTCTTATCTTGGCAAGTTAGTGCAAGATCATCGGCAATTATATATCGCTATGTGTTAGGGTGGTGGGGCTGATCATTCGTGTTGACGTTGAATAGAAGTGGTGCCAGGACGCTTCCTTGGGTAAGGCCGTTTTTCGGACATCGTCATCTGCTGTTCTTTCCGTGTAAATGGACGCAGAAGCGGCGGTTACGAAGGAGCTCACTTAACAATGACACGAAAGTGGGATCGTTTATGGCACATGATACTTTAGACAGCAATTGTTTTATGTTCACGGTATCATACGCTGCTGAGAGGTCGACAAACACCTCGAAGAGCTTGAGGGTATGACACAGGAGAGAAATTGGTCTGTAGCTCTTAGGGTCAGATGGAGGTCAGATGGAGATTCCCAGGTTTTAGTAAGGCCACAATTTTCGACTTCCTCCACAATTTCGGGATCTTCGCTGATGCCATGCACGCGTTAAATAAACTAAGCAGCCAGGATGTAGCCACTGGTCCCAGGTATTTCAGCTATTCGACTGTGATATCATTTAAGCCAGCAGCTTTGCCAATTTTGAGTGCTTTTATGCTTGTGATGATATCAGTGAGTGTCAAAGGCAAGCTGATGTTGTTGCATGTCTGTTGCGTATGTTGGGCTGATCTTGGTGTTTTGGGGAGTCTTCCAGTAGGCTTTCCATTAAGTATAAGCTGGTGCGCTACTTGATTGGCTGTGGTTTGACCCGGTAATGATGGAGGGGGCGGGTCACAAAATTTTCAACACATATTCACGGAGAACTTGATATTGTGATTTTTCTGTTGGGACAAAAACATTCAAAATAACTTTTACATAAACTTTATAGTGTATAGAAGTAATTTTGTTGAAGGTTTTTGGTGGGTGGATAAATGTTTTCATTCCGGTGGCGAGTTATTTCATTTCGGTGAATCTTTTTTTTCATTTCGGTGGCATCAAAACTTTGAGCTACTGTATCTTTTTATGTTATTAAGATATTTTGATGGCGTTACGTATGGATATAAACAACATCAAGAAATATTATAAACCATAGTTTGAATTCGAAAATTGTTAAAAATAAAAAAGTTCACCAAAATGATAAAAAATCAACCTTGTTGAAATTCACCCAAATATACAGCTTTTTAACTGAAAGCAACGTGCTTTAAGTTATTATTGTTTTATTTGGCGCTGAATTAAGAGACAGCGAGCGGGAAAGAGGTTTTCGAGAGGTCATCGCGCTTTATTGAAGCCCCATCGAACCACTTGTGGTTCCTTACTGTTCCCTCCTCTCCAGTGGAGGGTTCTCGTTCGTCCGTCTGTAAATGGCTATAATTTCAACGCCTTCCCTTTTTAGCGTTGTCAGAAAGAAAGTTGAAAAATCGCGTCAAAGGGAATGAAACCCTTAACACGAAGTACGACTGTGTTCTTCTCAAAGTAACGGCATAACAAGTAAATGTATAAGGGTAAGCGAATAACCTTTTGTTATAAGAACACCTTTTAGATATTCAAAGTCTTTTGGTTTTCCGACTCAAAAATTGTAAAAGTAAGATGTGATATTTTAATCGATTAACAAACGTCTTGGTATTCAAAAGTTTAGTTAGGTTGGTGGCCTCATTCAGCAATTAAAACACTTGCAGCAAAGATTTTCTAACACAAGCCTTGACATTCAGTTGCAGTTTGTTAGATCAATACACTAAACTAGGACATGCATTTCGGTACACTGCACTAAGCGACTTACATAACCACATTGTTCCAAGTTACACAAGACAAAGAAAGTAGCAAACTACCGTCCCATACAGTTTCAGAAAAAAAGAAATCAGTGAATGAACCAAATAATTTGCCAACTCACATAAGGTTGAAATTTTTAATCCCCGACGCAAAAAGAGAGGGGTGTTATTGACACACTAGTACTAGGGAGTATTTGATACATGATTTAATTCATATATAAGGCAGAGGCAGAGGCATAAGTAGGAAATGCAATTGAACGCTGAACCCGCTGCAAAAATAATATAACGAATTAAAAAAAAAACAACCTTTTGGCGCCCAACGTAGGTGGCGATCCCATGGAAGCGTCTTATTTATTTATCCCGAGGAGTGTTATTCAATAAATAATCAAAATTATCAAAGCAAACATGATCCTCTAATAGGAGTTTTGGATTCTAATATACTTAGTGACAAGAATTTTGTTAACGAGTACAATTTTTTCATAAGCGGAACAATAAATCACCAAATCCACAATGGAGACGTTATCAGCCGTAGCTCGTAATAAGCTGTGATCAATATGGAAGCAATCAGTTCTACAAGGCGGCAGGGTGTGTGGAGCAAGGCCGCTCATGACGCTTAATATGTTAAAAAACCGCCCAAGTCCGTGTCGGACTCGCGCATAATTTGGTTCCGTGCCTTTATCTATAGAACATCATCACCATCTTAGCGTTATCCAGCTTGTCCACGGTATTCACTATACAACATAAGACACTATATTATAATATTTTAATTTAAATAACTTTAAATAAGAAACCAAACATTCGCACACGGGCATGACGACCTTTGGCCAACCGTACGCGGTTAAGTAAGAACCCTGTGAGTGTAAAAAATATTAAAAACTATCTTTTAATTTAGTTTTAAAAACGAAAAAAACACGTTTGGGTTATGGTAGCCCCACTTAAATATTTTTTTTTATTCTGTTTTTAGTGTTTCTTGATACAGCGGCAACATAAATACTTCATCTGTGCAAATTTCAACTGTCTAGCTAGCTATCACGATTCATGAGATACGGCATGGTGACAGACTGACGGACAGCGGAGTCCTATTTTTACCCTTTGGGTACGGAACCCTAGAAAACATACAAACCCATTTAGAAACAAGCGTTTTTACTACGTTTCTCTTTGCGGTACCTATAACCTCTTTAATAGAACAACTACTAGATACTACTTTAATGGATCAACATCCAAATCGCAAAAACACTAAACATTTATAAGTGCAATTAATAGAATCAGGCGTTACTTTTAGACTAGGGTCGATAATTTTAGAAACGAAAAAAAATTAAAGTAGGATGAAACCTATTGGAAAAGGAAGGGAATACCACTAAAATGAAATGAAAAATAAAATAGAGGCGATCTGAGGTTGGGAAGGGGTGGGTTTTTAAGGGTAAAAATCGGTAAATCTCGATTTCCGGCAAAACTACAAGTCCTATCGAAAAAAGTTTAATTGCAAAGTTGTAGATAATAGAAAGATCTATAACTTTTGTATCTATACTTTTTCTCCATAACCTCAAAATTCATGTGAAAAATCCAAATAACCACATTTTTGATTTTTTATTTTTATCTTTTACAAAACCATTTTTTTTTCATGATATTTGGTGAAAACTTACCTCTTTATGTCCCAAACACACTGGAATTTTGAATTTAAAATATTTTTTTTTTCACCCTATTTTGACTCGATATCGAAAAAGCACCCTAATTTACAATCGAAAATTCTCACGTCAAAATATCTGATTTTTAAAAAAAGTCGGTGGGCTTTTTGTTCTTTGAAATCTCTATTTTCTGATGGAGTAAAAAAAAATATACATTACTATGGAAAAAAAATTCAAAAAATAAAAAAAAACGAAAAATGCTAAAATTCGAAATTTGATGATGAAACGGAGATGCTACAATGGCGTTTTTTGTTCCCCGCGCCACCCCGCAAGCGGCTAACATAACCTAAAAATTACGATCGAATAATATTTTAGTATGCGGTTAGAAGATAATAATTTCGTTCATTTTGCGCGAACAAATTAAGTTAAACACTTGATGAAACTCTGAAGGCATTATTAATTTAATTTTGTCTTTTCAGATTATCAGCATGGATGAATCTGTTTGTATAATCTGCACTATGGCAAATGATAAGCCAATGTATGAGATCAAAAAAACAGCTTTGAATCGTTTAGCGGAGTCTAGCAAAAAAAGAAACGACAATAAATACAAAAAAATGAGAATTTGACATCAGCCTTTTTTCATCGAACTTGTCAACGTCAATATAATGATGAGACTGCAATAACAACACTCTTGAGTTCAAGGCATCGAATATCTAACGAAGGAAAAAAAAAATAAAGACGCTCTTGCTTTTAATTTTCAATCTCATTGCTTTTTCTGCGGTGGATTTTTCGGTAATAGCTCAAAAGAAAAAATTTCATCTGTTCAAAGCAACGATACAAAAGATAATATATTACAGTATATTCAAAAACAAAGTTCACTAAATGATTTTGATAAAAATATTTTAGCTCGTTTGAAAAATGTGCCCGATTTACTCGCTGTAAAAGCACATTATCACACTGTTTGTATGTCTACTTTTTATAGAAAAGAACTGAAAAAAAAGGGATCGCGCTGCAAGTGAAAACACTAAGGATTTTATTAATTATCTTATTAATTATATCGTTGACAATGAAACAGAATGTCAATTTTCTATCAATGAAATAAAAGAGGGATTTTCAGGTGATCTCCCAGACTACACAACTATTAAGACAAAATTGAAAGAGCATTTTCAAAACGATATCGAGTGTCATTTAATAAAAAGAGACATGATAATTTTATACAAAAATGGTACTGCAAGTAAGAAACTCTGCAAAGAATGGTACGAAAAAAGATTAAAAAGTAAAGAAGACGAACGAAGTAGAATTGTTCAAATGGCTGCTGAAATTGTTCTAGAAGATATTCGTTCTAAAGTATGCGATATGAGTTAATTATTAAAAAATATCTCTACTCAATAGTACTATTTACGTGTATATTTCTATCTAATGAGATTTTCTAATACATAAATGTAATGAAAATTTAATAAATTAACTTTTATTACGGAAAAAAATAGCAGTAGTCACATTTTTTAAATAAAATCCTCTTTAAATCGTATTTTTAATAATTACAACAACTGTGTTTTTTTGCGATATTTATGTTAAATTTTTTTGATTACCTCAAAATTGTACATAAAGATAAAAAAAAATCTAATTTTAATAAACACTTTCGTTTTTTTGCATTTTCTGAAAAATAGTAATGTACATATTTTTAAACCATCAGAAAATAGAGATTTCAACGAACAAAAAGCCTACCGACTTTTTTGAAAAATCTGATATTTTGACGTGAGAATTTTCGATTGAAAATTAGGGTGCTTTTTCGATATCGAGTCAAAATAGGGTGAAAAAATGTATATTTTAAATCTTCAAAATTTCAGTGTGTTTGGGACATAAAGAGGTAAGTTTTCACCAAATATCATAAAAAAAAATGGTTTTGTAAAAGATAAAAATAAAAAATCAAAAATGCGGTTTTTTGGATTTTTCACATGAATTTTGAGGTTATGGAGAAAAAGTATAGATACAAAAGTTGTAGATCTTTCTATTATCTACAACTTTGCTATACCTTTTTTAGATAGGACCTGTTTTGCCGGAAAAAGATTTACCGATTTTTACCCTTAAAAACTCACCCCCCACCCTATTATATTCCCTTCCTTTTCCAATAGGTTTCATCCTACTTTATTTTTTTTTTGTTTTTAATTTTTTTAACGGCTTCGACACTGGTCTATTTGCGGAAATCCATTATTAGATGGGAAAAATAAAATACAATTATTTTGCTTTAAATTTCCGCTAAGAGACGCTAGCGCAGGCACCAATACCACACCAACCGCAACCGCGTTGAGTACCAGAGTTCATGCAAATGCAGAATGCACCGCCCTTCCTCCCTCAATACGCATGCACTACAGCTAATGCAGTTGTTAGTTACCAACACCAAGTTCGAAACTAGTTTCTAAATAAGAATACTTAATATTTCTTTCGAAATTAGTTTCGATATCTATACTAATATTATAAAGAGGAAAGATTTGTTTGTTTGTTTGTTTGTTTATTTGCATCGATGGGCTTCGAAACTACTGGACCAAATCAAATGAAATTTGGCACAGAGATAGTTTGAGACACTGGAAAGGACATAGGCTACTTTTTGTCGCGATATAAAATCATCAGGGGGTGAAATGGGGGATGAAAATTTGTATGGAAAATCCGACTTTTGGCGCGGGCGAAGTCGCGGGGAACTGCTAGTAATAAGAATTATATATCTCTTATCTTCCCTTATATATCTTCTCTTATAAATGTATATCTCTTATTTCTTTACCGAAATGATCGTCGGAAGAGTGTTTTTGTATGGATTTTGACAGATATTTACGTTTCTTAAATCTTTAAGATGCAATAGAGCTTAAAAAACTAAGGATGCATTTATTCATATAGAAAGAATAAATTAGAAAAAAATAAAGGATTGTTAATCAGTTTTTATTTTATTTAAGTGACGTCCATGAAAACACTTTATTTAAGTGACGTCCATGACAAGCATCTCCGTGCTTCGGAAGGCACGTTAAGCAGTTGGTCCCGGCTAATATCTGTGGTATTAGTCGTTAAGCCTAGTCAGAGGCCCTAGGGCGGCTTGATAACTTCTGACAGTAAGGTTTGTCATCTGCCTTACATACACCCCTCCACCAATCCGCACTGAGCCCGCGTGGTGAAGTATGGCTCGTTCCTCCTCATAGTTGAGGTGAGGCCTTTTCCCAGCAGTGGGATCTAATAGGCTGACTTATTACTTATTATTTTATTTTATTTGGAGCTTTATTAGTCTTCATTGACCGGACAGCCTATACCTTATTAAATAACTTAAATACACAACGTTCAACCAAAACTTAAAAATCTACTCATTCAAAAATGAAGCCGTGTCCATGAATGGCAAAGAAGCGAGAATGCTGGCTGCGTTTCCGCGTTGGATAGCTATACTTAGCCTCTAAACATGAAACGAGCAAGCGTTCCAGAAAAGAATTGAATGAATAAATTACCTATTGTGTTAATAAATCAATCGAAGTAAGTTACTTACTTATAATTCTGAAATTAATGTGTAAGATTCCCATTTAAACCAGAAATTGATGCTTTATCTGCAATAAAAGGAAAAACAATTTTGACAGCGAATTCTTAATAAACCCATAGTAATTTTACTTATAAAATTACTTCACTGGGTCGTAACTTTAGAGGGTTTATACAGTTGACAGCCCTGCTGGATAACCATCCTCATCAATACTGGCTGGCGCAGGCTATTCTGGGATCGGACTGGCCCACAACATATGAAACTTTGATGAGAAACGTTGGCAATTTTTATCGTTCACCATTTCACTCGAGAGTAATTTGGCAGTCGTGTGCGATGCGATAATATTTCAGCGATGTGCTCCACAGATAAGAAAGCATCAACAAGAGAAAAAAACATATTATCAACAAGAGTGTCTTGTAGGCAAGACACTCTAGACACTCTAGACATTGTAGTATTTGGGTAGGCCCAAATACTACAATGTATTTTTAATATCTACTTTTACTACTACTATATTTTTATAGTGTACATATTTAATTAATTGAAATGAAATTGAATTATCTCTCAATATCAATAATGACAATTAATTTTCGTTGAAAAAAAAAAAACTGGCGTAAAAAAAACTTCTGCCAAACAACATTCTATTTAATTCATTACAAAATATTATCCCTCCTCCCCCCCCTTTCCCTCTGTTTTTTGTATTCACGAACAGGCTCCGTCGTCTGGCGACTCCTCGAACATTGCTGCGAACCTTTTGCAATTTTTATTTGTATTTTACTGCCACTCTTCTTGGGTATTTTAAGTTGTATTTTTAACGAAAAGGGTTGTCGTCGTTGTGATCGATTGAAGTAAGAAACTATTCTGACTACACGGATTACGTAAAGCTTTCTCTATTATTTAATATGTATGTTTCACCACTTCCAAACAAGTTTTTGCAAGTAGACGGCGAAGTTTAAAACATTTTCTTCTATTGCTACCATGTATGAGTGAACTCAAAAATTTAATATTGTGTGTAGGTAGGTAAATGTGACTTGTAAATCTTGTAACAAATCTTTATGGATTTAATCGCCGCTAATGTATAGATCATAGACGATTTAGGTGCGTACAACATTTTATAAGAGGCATTTTGTGTATTCTTATAAAGGGCATATCTACAAGTACCTACTATACTTTTCATCTGTTAAACATAAAGTCAAAGTGAATTCTGTTTTTAAAAACGGTTCAGGAATTTCAGAGATTATTTACTTCTTATAAACATACAAACTCTACCTTTCTATAATATTAGTTAGTATAGAGGAAAAAATTGTAGCCAGTATTTGCGAGAGAGCTAGGGCTAATTACCCGGAGCTATAATACACAAGGAGCCAAGGAACTATACCTACTCGTATTGATATATTGTGTCGGGTGGCGCGCGCCTGCCACCGACATACACTACACACAAAGCTTCACTTCCCAGCTTGACAGATTATTTTTCTGACATTTTCTGACATCACCCAGCTTGACAGATAATTTTTCTGCAGAATTGATAAAAATGATCAGATAGATAGATAGATAGATACTCTTTATTGCAACCAGAAAACACTTTACAAACATATAATGAAAGATTTACAATTTAAATACTTATTGTACTTAGAAGATTAATTGTAATAATTATGCAACAAACTTACTCACTTACATTAGTTCGGGCTTGCTACATGCACAAAAATATTGTAAGTATGTATTGCACCTCGTGACCAGTAATTTCCTTATTTGTTTAAAACATATTTATATAAAAAAATATTCATAAAATATACTTAACTTATTATATTTTCAGCGAAAGATGCCGCAGCAAGATTGTTTGTTCAAAATATAGTAAAGTAAACAGCTAGCTGATTGGATTGGTTCATGTTTTATGCAACGGGGCGAAATTCCAATTAAACGGGTTGCCGTAATACAGTTTTAATATCTAGTCTCGAATATTCACGATAAGCTATCGGCACAATGTTGCAGGGCCACGGACTCGTGTTGTTAATGACCCGAATATTACCTTGGCTCGGCTTTCGATACTCGTATCTCTACAAAGTTCGTAAGTGATTCACACTACAAAAGTTTTATTCAAATTCTAAATGATTCATGTGACGATACGGCGGGGACTACGCTTCATCGACATCATAGGTTTTAAAACTCCATTTTCTGCCGTTGAACATGACGTCGTTAACTTGTCTTTATTAAAATATATACATATATAACACAAGGTTGCATCTAATGAAGCTAAAACAAATGCGTAGGTACACATTACTACCACAGCCTACCCTAGACTTTCTAAATACACGAGTCAAATCGGTATAATAAATAAAAGAGACCTCTCATATATTTCCGGCTTCAACAACTTACGCGTAAAGGTGCAGAGCACTGCAATGATTTATACATAAGATAGATAAATCTCCCAAGTCTTGGAATAAGCCCAATCTCATGTGCGGCCATGATGATTTACGACGGGATTTAAGGCTGCTATTGTTTTTTGACCTACTTCGTCAATTCTAAACTCGGGATATAAAAGATACAATCCTATCGCTATACGTAGTTTTTTACCACTTTGATGCTATAACGGAGATATTAAAACTATTCTGGGAGTTCACTAATTTTTCGCTTGTACAGTTTAAAACTGTAACTAACAATGCTGCAGTAACCCACTGCCCTATTAACATGCACGCAGTTTTAAATCTACTTCGCAGTTGTGAACAAAGTAGCGGGACTCCACTTATCTTACTCACTGTTGAAAAAAAAAAATCGTCATTACTTATTAACTTCTCGCAATTGATCCAAAAACTGCACCTAACTTTAACATAGAAAGGCACTTATACAATCTTACCAGTAGACATGGAAAGTACATTTTGTTCCTTTCTTTTTCGTCACAAACCCACACCATTCTGAGATTGACAGTTAAGTTTTATAAGAGAAATTGATGTGAATAGTTTGACAAGTGGATGGAAGGTCATTAATATCGTAATATACTGAAAATGGGCCAGAGTGAGGAAATGGAAGGGTAAATATTTACCAAACTTGAGTGTCTAAAGGATTTATATTTTTGAGACCTTTTTTATGGACAACGCAACAACGCCTTTTGCTGTCTTTTGTATTCAGATAGGAATCATGATTTCGGATTTCATAGCATTATATAACTTAGTGCAAAAATTACTTTTGAGGTGTCACGAATTCAAAATAGATGAGGTAAGTATCAATAATGTACTGTCAATTGAAAATAACATGGGCATACGAGTTTTTTGGGTACAAATTGAGTTTTCCGGATTCAGTCTGATCCGCCCAGTCCGTATTTCCTAATGAAACTCTACTACAACTCATTTAGCAAATACCCATTTCCACCATCGGGTGGAAATGCCGTGCTTCCCAAATAACAAATTACCCAACTCCTACGCTTAATGGTTTTTCCTACAACCCATTCATATATTTGGGTTTTCAGAACAAAAACAAATTTTATGTAAAATGCCCAACTTATTGAGGATACCTACTTTGATTTTAGTTATGACAAATACCCGTTGTGGTAACAACAACTAATTTTTGTTAACTATTCATCGCCTAAAGTATTTTAATCCATACTTAATGTGTGTGTGTGTTTGTCCTCCTAGCCGAATTTCGACCACGGCGGCCTATCTCAACAGAGATTAGCCAACTGCGCGGGACATATTATAGTGCACAAGTGTGTGCGCAATACACAGGTGCACTCTCTGTTCCTACACTCTCATAATTCGGTGAGACGGCAGTCCGACATGACCGTAGAGAGATCAGGCGCAGGACCAACGACTTAACGTGCTTTCCGAGGCACGGGGGTGATAACACCACCGACTTCCTGACTCCGGAGCTGTGTCTGAGTAATTTCAAGATAGAAAAACCCAAACACTCTCGGCCCGACCCAAGATTCGAACCCGGGACCTCGTGGATAGTACCTAGCGTGCTGATACTTAATATTATAAATGCGAAATTGTGTCTTTCTGTCTGTTACCTCTTGACGCTTAAACCACTGTACCGATTGTGATGAAATTTGGTATGGAGACAGTCCGAGACCCTAGAAAGGACATAAGCTAAATTTTTTCACGATATAAAAACATTAAGAGGGTGAAATGGGGGATGTATTCTTATATGGAAAATCCAACTCACGGGCGAAGTTGCGGGGAACCACTAGTAATAGATATACCTACTGTATAATTAATAGTTTTCGGACTATTCCTATTTACATGAATAGGAAGGAGCTAAATAGGAAGAAGGCAAATTTCATGACACCAGATCTACGGAAAGTATCCTATTGGAGTACCTACTTATTCGGTGGCCATAGGTGTTGATTCTCCTGCGAAATACCAGAAAACAAGGCTATATGAATTGGCTTTAGATACCCACGTGTGTATTTGTGCCTACAAATACACACGTGGGTATCTAGGACTACGTTGACATAGACATAACATGTTTTTTTCAGATTCAAGTGACCGCAGATATACGTATTTGGTGTTTATTTCAATTTGATAACTTCACGCGTTCCTCAGAAAATGTGTCTTGTTGATTAGATAGACAGATGGACAACAAAGTGATCCTATAAGGTTTTCTTTTTTCCTTGTGAGGTACGAAACCCATATTAAGATAAGGCGTCCAAGACTTTGTGACTTCAATTGTTTATTAAAAAGTGTATCAGTACAAAGTGGAACAACAGAAAGTGTTACTTATATATTCGGCTTGCCAGAATTACCCGGTAGCTATACCTCTATTCTTACTAGGCAGGAAAGTTTATTGTTGAAGAAAGAGTAATCTACATGGTATGGGCATAGGGCATACTATGGACTCTCGGTGCCAAAGATATAAAAATAATAACTGTTACGTTTGTTTATTGCAGGTGCGATCCCGATGGTGACGGCGACGGTGTACTGTGCGCCGGCGCTGCTGCGCTACACCGCGCTCGCCGTCTACTCGCTCGGCAGTCTGCTTGGACTCTATAAGGTACGAGTACTAGCAAATATTACTTCTAAACTATAAGTACAGGTAATTTTATGGAATTAGTATTCAACAGTACTGTAATGGTAGAAAGTCTAAATCAGGCACTTAATTATAAAACATTGGCAAATATTAAAATCAGTTTCTAAATTACTGCAATAAATGTGCTCAGGGTTTTTTAAAGGATTTGTATCCAATTCACATTGTATCGTACCTTTGTATTGTATCGAGCAGTCCCGCGCAAACAAAGGAGGTCGGTCGCCAATAGTGCTCGGTGGCCGCCACCAGTTGTTGGTGGTGGTTGTATAATTATAATAATATCGTTTGACAGACGTTTGGTCATGTCGCGAACCACGAATTAGAAAGAATATGTCTAAAGAGAGAGAGGACACCACTCGCGTCGCGTCACTAATGCGGCGCTCCATACACGTGTTAGAAACTCCAAACGTATTAGAAACAATGTATACCTTGTCGCCAGCAACCGGTGGCATGTGGTCGGTGGCCCATTTGCGGGGAGCCTTATAATCAAACTATATGCTTGCTAATATTATCATTTTAAAACGGTGCATCGAACATAACCTGCTTTTTAATAGTTGTGTTACGACTACAGCTCTACCTACCTGACCTAATGGGGAGAGGCCACTAGCCTTATTCTTTCAAATATACCTTGATTAATTTCAAGGTGAAATAAATAAGAAAGAATGTTTAATTCTGAACTGCGATGTCTTGAAGGGAATCTTTTGTCTACTTGTCTAACTAAGTACTCACCGATTTTTTACGTAAACGAACTTGATAAGTATAAGTATTAAACACTCAAACAAAGTCTTAAGGCACTAGTAGGTCGGTAGTTTATCAGGCAGCAGTGTTTTACACTAGTCATCTTATCGTGTTGACTTTACATTAAATAAAATATATCGGGGTTTTCGAAACGGAAATAATTCAACGATAAAATAAAGTACATACGTACTTATTATTGTTGTTATATTATTTGATATTTACCTCAGCTTTATAAATAATTGGCCTTGTAATTGTTTCTGTTTGTTTTAAACAAGCACTATATTTTTGTTAATATTCCTCATGATATGATCTATCGTACACTACCATGACGTTAGTTTTGTACAAAACAACAATACAGTACCTATACATATTTAGTCCTGAATTCAAATTATGATAAATGTATTATAATTATTATTTTTTTATTTCATTTGGGTACTCATGGAACGGAAAGACTATCTTTATACCTACTTATTTCGCGTATGAAACCCGTTTCTGCGTGGAAATAAAAAGATAATGAAAAAGTCCGGGAAGAATTAGGATAAATCAGCAAGTCAACAAAAAAGGGAAGAGAGCGGAAGGCAAATATTTTACTATTTGCTTTGAGAATTAGGCCGCGAGTGCAGTTGACGCTTATTTTTACTTATTTTACGCCCGAACTCTCCGATCTTTTATATACGGGATCCCCTTTCTGGCAATGGCATATAGTTTTTTTCAGTGACTTTGTATGTAAAAAAATGACTACTGACCTATACTGTTTTTTGAAAATCTGATTAGCTTGCATTCTTTTTTATTTTATCAGGTATATTTTTTCTGAAAAGGGTGTGAACTTTTGTAAATTGGAAAGCTTGTGAACTAAACATACTTTCCAATTTTCAGAATTGTCGTTCAAGCATTTCTCGCATTCGTACGTTATTGTTGGGTCTGTTTGATCATATCTGCAGTAAGACCAGTGATTTTTGGGCGAAACATGCTATGGGTACTTAAGTAGACGAACAGATATCTACTCATGTGGTAGACCGTCTAATTAAAGCACTTACATATATTACACCACTCTATTTCATAACAGAATGGCGTACGAGTGAATTCGAAAATAGACCCCTGTACCCCACAGGCAAGGACTCAATCAAACTTTAACGTATAGCTGAGGTAATTCCTCGCCGAAAAATCTCTTTCGGCGTGAAAAGTATGTACTGTAGGCCACGCATCAACTTACTCAAATTTGAACCCGGGACCTCGCGGACCCATCGTCCTGACTACTAGACCAACGAGGCAGTCAAGTCGGTTACGGCAGTCATACGGTTGTGGAAATTTGACAGATCAGGATAGGTTGATGTGTGGCCCACTATACACATATTAATCTGTGCGGTGTGTTGGGCAGGCGATGCGCGCGTGGTCGCCGTGGGAGCGGCGGCTGTGCTTCGCGGCGCCGTTTTGCATGCGGCTGCTGCTGGCCGGCGCGCGCGCAGCCCGCCTCGGCGGCGGCGACCAGCACGCCATACTGCACGTCTTCCTACAGGTACACGTTAGATAATTATAATGGGCTCGATTTAACCGTGTGCCGTTGTCTTAAACTAAATTTAAGATCATTAACCTCTCATTCTCTGAAATGAAAAGAGTCAGAGAACTTTGATTTATAAACGTCAGAGAACAGCTGTCAGTTGCTAAGGAAATTTCAAATTCCATAAACAGTTTAGTAGGGATGTCATTCGATGGTAACTAAAGTTAGACGATGCAAAAACGTGCAAAACTTGTAAAAATACTTAAGATATCACATTACTTCATAAGACTTTCTACACTATTTTAGTCTGTCTATTTTTGTTTCTTCACTAGAGAGAAAGATAAGATCAAAGAAGAATAGATCGAGCCCAATGTGTTACAACACAAAAAACGTTGATTTGTAGTAAAGTTGTTTGTCACCGGCAGGCCTTACCACCACTGATCGATCATGTAATCTTTTTACTTACCACCTAACGTGATAACATACACAATGACTTTTAAACTGGACGTCTCACTGTTTGACTGACGTCAGATTGAAAGTCATTCTTTAAAGCGATTCAATTAGGGCTGCACAATCACAATAGTTTCCGTTACAGCCATGTTACAGCAGACATAAGTACCAATCACGTAATCAACATCGCGTCTACTTTATAAAAGTGAAGTTGTTGCCCACCAAAATTGTAGAAACAATGCAATAAAACTTAGTGCACTTTTATACGAAACGGAATTCACAATATTTTTTCCGGAATTCCTATCAACATTGAATCAAATAAGGGAAAAGTAAATGAAGAATTCTTGACATTATTCCATTCTGGTCTAAGTAACCGCAGCATACGATGTCAATAGCTTCAGTGGCATTTGGGAATCCGCGACTTATCCGCATTAAATCCGCTCGGAATGCCGAGTGACATGCCCCCCTCCTCCTCTTGGAAATCCAGCGATTTTTACCTGACACCTAGCGAAAGAAACAAAGAAAGAATGACTTTGAACCCGGTGTGAGTGGTAAATTCAATTTTTTCTCAAGCCCATATTTTTCGCGACGTTCAAGATCTAGGAAAACCGCAAGTGACCTAAGGCCATCAGTTTCTCGTAGCTTAGGCATCAATCACTGTTCGGCCGTGGAACCAAATTAATACTGGGCGGGACAATGGCGGCCTGGCGCGCTGCCAGCGGCCGCCCTGGGCCCTGGGCGGCGCGCCCGCCTCACAACGCCCCACTCCGTTTAGCTAATGGTTACTACAGAAAACCTTACTTAATGTTCTCTGAGATACCTTGATAAGTATTTCTTTTATAGGAGTAAATACAAATAAAATTAACCAGCTCCGTCCAGAGAATAGTCTAGAGATTATAGGATTCATAAATAATAACATAAAGTTGATTTTATTTATTTGCATTCTGAAATCAGCGTAAGAGCTATTACATTACATACATTTTATATACCTTTACTTACAGTCCTGTATAATACAATAAATGTCCCGCGTTGATACCGCGGAGTACTCGCTCATCAAAAACGCCCGTCGTCAGCACATGAAAAAATATGTGTGTGATGTGTGCAAAGTTCCTAAAGTCTGTAGTGCCTACCGAGCTAAACAAGTAAGGACCAAGAAAGCGCACGATCTCGCTTAAGTTCAAGCTCTAGCAATAACCTGAGCTCGCGCTGCGCCGCATGCCGTCCGGGACACGTTTCTAAACTTAATTAAACTAGACCAAGAGCTACGTTGCAATAACCTAGACTTACTTAATAGTAGATTATTCACCAAGGGGGTAAAGTGATGTCTTACGTCACGGGCGTCATCTTGAATCTCGAGCGTAACGAAGGAATCGAGAGTTAACTCCCGAGCGTAGCGAGAGAGTTTAGTGTTTACTCCCGAGCATAGCGAGGCAGTTAAAAGTAGAATCCTGAGTGGAGCGAGAAATTTAAGCTTGCCCAAGACGAAGACATCTTTATCCCCGAGAACAATACTCTGCTTTCACACTTCCTACGAGGCAATAAAAAAATGTACTACAAAAAACTTATTTTATCTATAAGTAGGTACTACATATATCCTTTGACTTTTCTGGCAGTAAATTATTACTATTAACAATACCAGCAACTTTACATCTACTGGACTCCGGTGTCATAAACTTCGTCACTCTACAGTTTTACGAAAACATTGTTTGTAATTTCTTAAAATACATAGGTATTTTTTATCTTTATTTATTTCTTTTTTTAGAAGCGCGCGCCCTTTTTTTCCTTCTATTCGTGCTAATTCGTTGTCGTTCTTGGTTGCCACGTTCAAATTTCAAATATGTTCTCTTTGATGCGGGACGGGCTAGTGTGATCATGCCTACGAACTCTTATTCGAAATTCAAATCACTTTGCCTCCCTAGGGGCGTAATGAAATTTCATACAAAATTACGTCCCTAGGGATGCAATGACTCACTTTGAGTCAGGTTTACTTGATGTGTAATTGAACATTTCCGAGTAGGTGGTGTAAAAATGTCTTTACATTGATAATACTACACAAAATATTCCACAAAATTTTGCCGAATCTTTATTAAACTGGGTTGCGAATTTGAAGTGGAAGTGGGCTGGTCATGTCACCTTAAGCAAGGCTCGTGGTGCAAGGCAGTGGTAGAAAGGAGACCGTGGAGCGAGAAACCCCCACGAGGAAGACTACAGATGCGGTGGGACGAGGACATCAAAAGACTGGCGGGTACTATGTGGTTGGAAACTGCGAAAGACCGAAGAATATGGCATAAGCTGAAGGTGGCCTAACGGTTGAAAATGTCTAAAAAGAAGAAGAACCACACTATATCATTCTCTTATAAATCGACAGATACATACCAATGTGCCTACGCCTAGATTACCTTGCTAGAAACATGAACAACCCTTACCTACAGGGTGTTAGTGTAAACAATAATATCCTTTAAGGGGGTGAATACAATCCCCATAAGTGGTTTCCATTTGGTTGTAAGAAAAAATCACTTCCATTCGACTCCAAAAAAATACTTATTTTAATTTTTTGTTTATCTTTTGAACAAGCTTAGATATTTATATTTGGAAACAAGTAAATGGTAATTATTTTTGTAGTTTGTAATTAACTAAGTGTTTGATACTGTAGTCAGTAGTGTTTTCTCAGTAAAATAACAATAAATTAATACTATAACTTTAACTATGAAGTCTTCATAAAATGTTATCGAGATAGCAAAATAATTTTGATCGAATACTCTATACATTTTTTTTTATATTCTTTTTAAAAGAATAAAATATTTTATTTACAAAGAAAAGATCAAAAATACAACAGAAATTACCCTAAAACTAAGCACAAATATAACTAAAAATTATAAACTAAATACAAACTAACAACATAATATATTAAAAAAAAAACCTAAATCCTAATCTATTTACAAAAAGGCGGTTTCCCCACTCTGCAACCTAACTAAATTCAAAGGTCCCCATTATGCCAGCCGCATTGCCACGCTGAATGGCAACAGAGACCTGTTAAACCAACCAGGATCCAGAGCGGGGATCATTCCCTTTCTCTCTTAGGCGACGCCCCAGTGCTCTAAAAAGGTCACGAGCCTCATCGCCCCATGGACCTGCCGTCTCCACAGCGACCGGTACGAAATCGTAAATCGATTCCAAGGCGGAGTATTTGGCGTGTTTCGACTTAGCGGCGTTTCCTGCAGCTGAACCTGCCGAACACACAGTATGTCTCAAGGCAGTAAACGTGCTAACGCAAGTCGCGTCCCACAAGAGACATCGGCCTCGCCGCCAAGGAATCAATGTAAGACCATCCGGTCTCTTGCCGTCCGTACGAGACAAACCCGGTGGCTCCAAGACACATGGGACGTTTACAGCAACCATAGCTCGACGAATAATTTCGTTAATTGAATGGTGCCTCGGGAAGCGCCCGGCGCATCTCTGGCAACTTAAACCATGGTGGCCGTTCTCCTCCACCATTGCGCCACAAATGCAGCGATGAGCTTCACATACTTTGCCTCCAAGCCTCAGGGCCACTGATATCCTCAAGGAATCGTTGTCGAGCAGTGTACCCAAATGAGGTGAAGGCAAAGCATGTAGCCACGCCCCAGATTCCGGCCTTGTCACTGCTTTTAAACGAGCCAGATCAGCTCCCGTGACACCATCCAACAAACGAGAGTACGTTATTTTGCATAGAATGTCGTCCCATTCTCTCTGAACCACAGGGTTGTTAGGTCGGGCGTCATTGGGACTAAGCACTGCCCACCTTTCAAAGGCCTCAGAGAGAAATGGCAAACGTAAATTGTTGCTATCGAGTGACAAGATGCGAGCAACAAGGTCCGTCGATCCATGAGCGGAAGCCAAAAAAAAAACTAGAACTAAATCTTGAACCCATCGTACTCCTAAACCTCCATGTCGAATAGGTAAGGTCGCCTGACACCACTGCAAATCGTTTAACTTCACATTCAGAACGGACTCTAAAGTTAATTTTAAAGTATCATCAACGGCCTTTAAATCCTGATCGAATAACCAGGTTGGTGATGTTCGCAAGACATACACCATCCGCGGTAAAGCAAGACAATTTCTTAGCAAAATAAGTGACACATGTGCTGAAAGATGAGTCAAATGCGCCCACGCCGTGGAAAGTGCCTGCCTTTTGAGTTGAATAACAGAGCTGACACCTTCAGGAAAAATGGGAGCACCTAACAGATTGAATGACAATTTATCAATTTGAACAAACCAGGCAAAAGATTTTAAAATTTACTAATATCTGTGACCTGCCTATTACACACAAAAATTTCACATTTGGCTGTATTAATTTCTTAACCTAATAATTTAAAGCTGGAATTAAAGTTTTCAAATCTTGAAGGACCGCATCTGGGCTTCCACCCAAAGTACCGTCATTCAAGTACCAAACATTTAGTGGAGATTTTAAATTTGAAATGGTTTTTTGGATGGCTAAACAAAATAACAAAGGCCCCAAGGGGTCACCCTGTTGAGCTCCAACCGGTGACTTTACTATACTATTGGAAAAGAAAAGATTACTTGCAGATGAGTAACACTGGTAAATAAATGGGTACAGTGATGGGGTATGCTTCAGTACTTCATTTAAAATAATGTCTCTTTCGACGCTGTTGAATGCATTTTTATATCAATTTTGACAATCAAATCGGCCGATGCCTAATGTCCCATAGCAAATGACCGGATTGAATGTATGGCAGCGTCACAACCTAATGTTGTGCCAAAACCAACCTGCTTTGGTTGTAAGTAGCAGGACATTGCCTCCCGAACAGATCTACAACAGAGTTTAGCCGTAAGGCGGCGAAAAACACTGCCTACAGCAATCGGCCTGATACCACCGTCCTTTTTTGACAAGGCACACAAGGAAGCACCATATAGGAAAGGCCTCACCTCTAAGTTCAACATACCTCTCAATAAAAAATTGCAAAGTTTGGTGATAGTTTCCAACAAAGGTGGCCCATTGCTTCCTGCTGCTGATGAAGTCAACTCTTTTATGTGCTGAGGGCGCAAACTGTCGAGACCAGAAGCCGATCCGTTATAAAAAGAGGCAATTGCATCAGCCACATCAGACGGTGTCACTGTCAAAAAAGGGCTGGTTATACTTGGTTCAGGTGGTAATGTTCTCGACATAGACGGGGCTGGATGCTTATCCTTCAAAGCTCTTAAAGTACTCTCACTCGTCGCAGCGAGGGAGCAATCTGAGAGAAACAAACGCACTGCACCTCTTAAGTCTCCGTCGTGAACCTTGGCCTCAATAGCACGATAAATTGAAAATGGTTTTGACAAAGAATTTTCTTGACGAAAGTAAAAAAATCCTTCATCTATATTATGTTTTACCTTAAAAACAATACAAAGAAATACATCCTATACAAATTATTTATTGGAGCTTTTAAACGAAACTACCAAGTTTCATAATATGAGGTGCTGTGACTGTACTTACAAACTGAGACAACATTGGAAAACTTAAATAATAATAAATGACAAAAACAGCCAAATTGGCATTATAAGTTTCTCACACAAGTACAAAAGTAGTTCCGAGTAATATCATATGCGTTAAGCTGATTAACCGGGTCGCGACTGGGATCCACCGGGGTACATAGGGCTTCAGTACAGTCCAGTGAAAACAGTAATTATTATTAAGTCTCTAATGTCATTATATTTTTTCCAATACCTTTTTTCTTTCTGGCCAATGAATGGCCAGAGAAAAGTGTTCGGCTCGCATTTCACGCGAAAAAAATAAATGACGGTTGTAGAGTCTTCTTAATTATTATATTTTGAAAACACTCTTTTGCTAAAAGCATTTAAAGCCTTCTGAAGTTTTGTCATAAACCTTTGAGTAAATCTCAGAGAACTTTTGCTATCACACTATTAATTTTACCTAGTGTACAAAGATACTTCATCGGATTAATTTGGTAAGGATAGCCTAGGTATTGTTTCACAGACTACGTTATAAATACAATTAATTCTTTGTTTTGTTAAGTAAGAACACACAGTCACATCTCAAGATAACAGAAACCGGGAATTTTCTGCGATCATGATAATTGCTCACACAAATTCAGCGGAAATCCTTCTAGTCAGTATTAGTAGGTATCTATGTGTCATCCAGCATGATTTTATTGTTTTGTAGGTAGTAAGTAAATAAAGTATTATTTACTAAATACATCGGTTCAATTCTGAGATAACATCCCAGACTTTTGAACGATAATATTTCTGGGAAAACGAATTACAAACTTACACAACTTTTATAACACGGTTGATTTATCACTTCAATTTTTTGGAATAAGTATTATAAGAAATGAGCTGTACGTGTTTTCCTCATACTTTGTAGGATTTTCATATGCGTATATATATGTTTTATATTCAATGCCTACTTGTTTCGCATCCGACTGCTTAAATCATTCATTCTCTAAAAATCCTTGTATGCATAACCAAGTAGCGATTTCATAAATTTTATCTATAACTTCAATAATATAAGTTACTGGACTGGATTCCACTGGACGCCTTATTGGCCAACTGGTTGTTAATCAGTAATGAAAAAGTCTGTTGAAACTGTATTATGCCACGTTTAGGTTTTCATTTAGTAAGGCATAGCATAGGTATCCTAATGTTAGTTTATTTTTGTTTTTCTAGGATGCTGTATCACTGGGCGGCGGCGTGATCGGCGCGCTCCACATCCCCGAGAAGTGGTTCCCGGGCGCGGTGGACCGCTGCCTCAACTCGCACAACATCATGCACGTGCTCGTCGTGCTCGCCGTGTACTCCATGCACCAGGTAACTGATCCACCGAACACCTACCGCTAATAGCTAGTAAGTCACTTGCAGAGGTGGCTCCTTAGACGGTGGATATCTATTTCAATTTGGCATTTGCACATCATCATGCACGTGCTCGCCGTGCTCGCCGTATACTCCATGCACCAGGTATCTGATCTACCGAAGACCTACCGCTAATAGCTAGTAAGTCACTTGCATGCAGAAGTAGCTCCTTAGACGGTCGATATCTATCTCAATTTGGCATTTGCACATCATGCACGTGCTTGTCGTGATCCACCCCTGATCTGTTGGCGAAGAACTACTGCCAGTTAGTGAGTCTCTTGCAGAAGTGGCTTCTTAGTCGGGAGATCGCTATCTCAATTTTTAAATTGGTACAACTTCGTGCACGTGTTCGTCGTGCTCATTGTGTACTCCATGCACCAGGTTACTGCCCCACTCCTGTTCTTTCGGAAATGACCTACAGTCACCAGAAAAAGTGGTTCCTTGGTACGGTGGACCACTGCCTCAACTTCCACATCCAATGCCTACAACAGGGGGCTTGTTGGGCAACGACTTAGGGCACTAAGGGGGCGCCGAGGTTTGGGGCTGACTCGGCTGTCATTGATTCAGCAAAAATGTACATACCTGTATTGCCCACATCATGTACATACAACACATACTCGTTGTCTTTGCCGTGTATTCTACAATAGCTTACAGACAGTCAGTTACCTACACTAGTGGTTCCCTGATTCCTGAACAAGTTAAGGCAGAGGTCTACCACCACTGTAGTAACCATAGTGGTGGTAGACCTCTGCCTTAACTTGTTCTCTATGCACCAGGAAACTCTGCCACTCCTATTATTTTCACTTTAAAACTTTTTGTTCTTTTGTATTAGTCCTTATACTGGGTTCTTAGCAGTAAAGTTGCTATACTTTCTGGTAGGCAAGAGGTTTAACTGCGATAGCAATTTCTCATGTAGATCTAGTATGTAACTCTTGCTTGAAGACTACAATTGTCAAACTTTCTAGAGCAACTTTAACCTGTGTCGGTATATTTCAGGTGACAACCCGGGATATAGCCTGGATGTCCCGCGTGGACTGCCGCGCGCCGCTGCGCCACCTCTGACGCCTGTTGGCCTCCCCCCCGCCCCGCCCGCGCGCACTCTTGCGCACTCTGCCGCTGCTCATCTAGATGCTGCCACGCAATACATTACTACCACCTGACCAAGCCATCTAGACGAATGTCAAACGACTATCGACGGCGAATAAAACGAAAAAACCGATAGAAATTAAAAATTAATGGTGTTAAAGTAAACTTAATTCATCATCCTAGTGTTATCCCGGTTGTGCACTCGCACGCAAGATGCCCAGGGTCTTGACCATGATCCAGGTGTGGCAGATCAGGTAATTAAAAAGGTTAAAATAAATTTACCTAAGTATTTTATCTAAATTGTTACAATACTGCTTTTTAATTGCCTTCTGTATTTTCGTTCTATTCGTCGTCGTAAGTCATTTGACATTCGTCTTGTTGGCTTGGTCGAGTAGTACAGAAAAAACACTACATCAGAAACGAACCACACTTCAAAGTGATTCTAAGGCTAAGCTCAGGCATTTAAATGTACGTTTCCCTTATACGATAATAACGCAATAATATTATACCACACATTCATGAAACATTCCATTTGTTAAAGTGTATTGAAGTAATAATTAATCGATAGGATCAATTTGTTATTATGATTCATGTGGTGGAAATGGTGAAAATTCAAATACTTAGCTCTATCTACGACCATAAATTATTAGGAACTTATTCTATTTTTATGACATCTTCTAACATATCGAATCGCCAATTACTAACATACCTTGGCAAAAAATATAGTGAATTTTGTAAAGTGGTGTTAAAAATTTAAAAAATACGGTTGAACTTTCTTGGCCCTGCGTCTGTGTCCTTTTCCCACACGAATTGAGGCCGCACGTTGTTTTTTGGTAGGCATAATAATTTATTTATGAGAGGCATTGGTTGATATAAATCTAATGCAATTGCACATGACGATCAAAACTATAATATTCGACCTTCATTATAACTAATTCTCATATTATCTACTAACGGTTAATTATATTAATTGAACTACGTACTTATATTAATTTTTATTTAGAATCCAAACCCACAAAGCAAAGGAAAAATATTTAATATACCTAAATACATAATTATCTCGGTTATTTTGGCACATGACTGTATCAGACACTTGCTGGATGTAATATTGTAAGTGAATACTTAAAACTAGTGCTCTGTATACTATGTCCGTTACTCCAAGACACTGAAAATGAAACCAAATATGCTGATAGACTGCCAGACCCTAACGAGACGAGATCCTCATCGAAACCGCTCTCGGAGCGTTACGAAGCCGAACGTAGAGTGCTACGACGGTCTTACTGGGACAACGAAAACTCTCAAATTATAATTGCTTTCCCCAGAACTATTATTGCCCCGTAATATCTAAATAGCATCGATACCTAAGGGTTGCGCCTCTGGTAGAAGTACCAGATGCCACGATATTTGTTTTAGGTAGCGGGACACAGACAAACAAGGAATTGAGTTATAGATAACGCGCATTCATCATTATTAATATTTTTACTACAAACTTTTCCTTGACTACGGATTGTCCACTTGACTACTGAATTATTTTTCATTGCCACCTTCTTATGAAATAAAAGGCATCCTAATCAAATAATATTTTATATAATTCTCTATATTATCCGCCACAAGGGAGACAGTTTACCATTCGGACAAATAATATGAAAGTATGTATCGATTTTTTGATAAGCACCCCGATGTTTTATAATTGTCTTTATTCTAAGGCACATGAGTAATTCTAAGGCAGGTCCAGACTATCTAATGTTCTTCAACGCCGTCATTATTAGTATAACTCTAACCAAAACATAAAAACACATCTATCTTAAATTGACCGTGATATATAAACCATTAGACGGCAATTAATGTACACCGATATATTTCCGATAACGTTGTATAGTCTGGCTCCTTTATGTATCCGACACTCAAAAACTTTTTAACAATAATTAGGTTGTTATTACATTAGGGTTCAGTTATTATTAATAGCTGTAATTAGTGGTAAGTTTTCGAATACAATTCAAAACGGATTACTTAGACGTATAACGAAATCTAATGCTCTTCGTAGTCGTATTGAAATTAGGCATAGTGTTAAACATACATTGTTACTGCAAACTTTGATTATAATATCGTCCTATTTCGGTCTGTCCTCGTAGTTTAGAACACTCATGTAACCCTTGTGAATAAGACAATCTCAATCTATATAATTAGTCGCAGAAACTTAATTTTAAGTGATGGACTGTGTGGTGAGGATGTACCTTAGAGCGCCAAATGTATAAAGACACGTTTGTTCGAATAGTTTTAGCTTGTATTGTAAACAAATTTTATTAGCGTAGTAAATAATTATTTTTCTTCTTTTACAATCTATTAAAAATCCCCAAGATCTAGTCAAATATATAATAGAACACATATTTTCATAGTTAGTGATCGTCGTGCTTTAACCACTTACATAAATTTACCGCTTCATCATCTTAATAGAGTAAGATTAGGTTAGCTAAGGATTTGTTTTTGTTGATTTTATGCGGTTTGGTGTTAATAAAACGTACACTTACGTATTACGTAGAATAACAAAAAAAAATACCAGAAAAGAAATAAATAATTTTGTGCTCTCTCGATCGTAAGGCTACTCGTAATGATTATGTGTTATACATAATACGATCATATTTAACGTCAATTCGAGTTTAATCTCTCACTTGCGTAAAACCTTTCCAAGTAAGTAAGTAAGCTACTTTTCTTTATAGGGTAATGTAGATTAATATTGCAGGTGCACACTAACCTGCAGACTTCCAAGATTGAACACGCTACCTACTTATGTTAACGTGTAGGTAGATATAGTATTGGTAAGTACTACGGCCGAATACTGAAAATAAGATGAGTCAGTCTCGGAAGATCTTTGGGTAATTCAAACATTGCAGCAATTACTGTCAGATTCTCCTGCATTGATGATGTTCAGAAACATTTAACAAATAATAAAAATAATTTGTAAACAGATCTATTAAAATAAACGTTTGATCATTATATAGAGTCAGAATTATGCTATTTAAAGGTATTCAGTATTCGAACATGAATCTGCTTTATTAAGTACGTAATACGGAAAGCAAGGAATGTTTTCCGCACATAAAAAGTAGAATACCATCCAACCTACGTATGTAGAAAGGTATTCTATATATTCATGAATTACACTTGAAGTATTTTAGGTGTAATTAATTTTAATCGTTTGCTTTTTTTCGTACGTACGTTAAGTATTTACAAAGAAACAAAACATGTCAAACTAACAATTTCTTATCATGAACTTAACTTACATAACAAACATGCCTATTAACGATTTTTTGTAACTGTATCTACCAGTTCCTATCCACTGCGAGACGGCTGGGTAGTTAAGTTATCAAATTGATATCAAAGATGTTTGCCGCGCGTACTCGTATAGAAAAACAATATTATCAAAGTTTTGGGCGGCACAATTTGCACTAAACTGATATGAACAACTGTGCATGTGTTTTTTTGCCTGTTTGATGTGTACTTTTATAATATAAAATGAACGTTGGTGACCAAACAATTGTACCTATATTTTTATATTAAACCATGGATGTTGTGCGCTTCCCGCCCCCGCCTCGGTGTGTGCAGACGAACTAGCTCTCTTGTAGTCGCTTGGTAGTGTGTATTATTTAAATATTAGTACTAAACCGTAGTTCAGTAGTTAGGTAGATTACAAGCAATAAATAGTTGACAATTTGTTAAGAAATTTGACAAAAGCAGTTGCTTAAACGTTCGACGATGTCTACGATAACGTAAAGTTTTACACGTTTGTTGAAATTTTTAATCAAATCTTTTTAATGGCTTTAAATGTCTTCTTTTGTCAAATAACTATCGATTTCATTTATAATTTGTTGTGGACGAAATAGTGCGTTAGGAAGTTGAAAACTAGTCGCGACGTCGAAGTGGTCGCCGGTCACCACTTGCTCGCGGAGACCGAGGCTTCTGACTTTTGATCATCAGAACTATTTTTATTTTATATATTTTTGGAAATTAAATGTTTTCTGAAAGTAACTACAACACGTATTAACAATAGATCATAGATTATTTTTCTGTGTACTTATAACTAAAGATGCGACCTATATTTGGAAATAACACTGTACATATGTTATTTTTAATCTAGCGGTCAAATTAGTTGGTTGGTAAAAATTTTCTATTTTATTAATACTTTTTTAATTGGGACTTGCCTAATACTTGTTATTTACACTGTTTAAGAATGGGATAAATTATAAATTACTTAGGTGAGTCAGGGCAATGCCCCGAGGCTGCCTTTAGTTACGATTTGCGACTTACAAAATGAATTAGAAAGTAATTTTAATTCTTCTCTTAACGTAGTTAAGAAGATACGAAATATTGTCTGCTTGCGAAGTTTTATTGTGGTTTCATTGAATGGCATGAGAATATTACAACTTCTAGCTAGACTAAAGGAGGAATTACAGGATGAATCCTTTCTTTTGTGACATCTTGTGCAAACGACTCCCAATTCAAAAAAAGTTAGTAAAACTAAAATGTGAGACCGTTGAAAGTGAGCCTTTTTATCCCATTAAAGAATGGAAGCCAAAGTAAGAGTTCAAGTATAAATAAAGCGTGTATATTTTTGTGTTTAGTCAAACGCCGTCATTATTTGTGACATTCAATGAAAGGATATTTCCGAAAGAACAAGCTGTATTCTACTCGCACGTGAATATTTTTGGGTTACATAAATCTGTAGGCGATAAACTTTAAATATATTTTCACAAAAACAGCTTGTCTGCATAATTTTTCATTTTTGCAACGCAATTTTATTGTAAAAAGTAGTAACTAGCCGTAAGGCTGCGAATGTAGGGTGATATTCAAAAGCAATATAGCAAAGTTTTGTATTCATGTTGATTTAACATTTTTATGAAGTATTTCGTTACTGTTACTGCACTCTTGTACTAAATAGAGTACGATCCTTGATCATTCTCAATCAGTAGTCGTTGAAGAGAGTATTAAAGTTTAATTTGAACTCAATAATGTTTTATTTGATAACCTTGCCCCAGATTACAGCTTATAATGAAAGGCGAAAGCAGTAGGTATTTGGGCTGACATAAGCTTTATTAAGCTATCCAAAGAAAATGGTACAAATTAAAACATACATAGTGATTCTCACTACCATTTTGCACGGGTGCTATTAAGATAAAAAAAAAACAATTGAAAAAAATACTGAATCGATAACTAGTCCTCTAGGGGTATTCACCATAATATTAAAAAAATACCCGAAACATTCGCGTTTTTAACACAGATGCGGTCAGTACTCGACCAACATCATAAATAAAATAAAAATAATTTATTTCAGGCATTGCCCATAAGAAGTGTTAGTAACGATTATACCTTATAAACTATGTTAGTACATTAAAATCTATATAAAAATAAATTATTAAAAATTTAAATATGAAATAGTAGTGTCTTAGGCTAGCTGGTAGCGTGTCCAATGGTGCATGGGCACTGTCCACGTCCAACTTCGCCGCGACACTGCAGAATATTATCAAGATATTTTTTTTCTCCATGACGGACGATGGTAAATAATTTTGAATTGATATTTATTTTACTTAATAGGCCATAGCGTTACCTTCCAAAAGAATCATTTTCATAACTTTTAGGACTTCCAGATCCATAGAAATACCTTTTTTTTAATGGCTGCCATTTCAAGAGTTAGACCCCAACATGGGGGTTTTTGTCTATAACATTTGATGATCTAATAGCCCATAAATTATCGCCAGTCGAAACCTGGACACACTGAATAAAAGGTTTACATTTTTACTGCGAAGTTCGCTTAGAACTTGGAACGCATAAAGACTTCAGGTGCGATTTTCAGTTTGAGTCAATCCGGAAAATTACTTCTCGTTATCATTATATTTCACTTGGAACTTTTCCTGTTTGTGTACCGATAATGTTAATAAAGATACATGTAACCTAAATAAATCACGATTTTCATTTGTCACTTACTTACAATGATTAAATATCAAGAAAGGTTTTGTAAAAAGGCACTTATTGCCTAATTCTCTCGACGTAATTATTATCGACGCTTTTGAGATGTGGTGTTGGAGGCGGATGTTGCGAATTCCATGTTCTGCACACCGGACCAACGTGGCCCTGACAGCCTAGAAAAGCTGATTGTTGCGGTTGGCCAAGTTGATGGGAGATCACGCGATCGTTTACCTACCCGCTGGTCGGACTTAGTAAAGTCACCCACTGGCCTATCAGTAACCAAGGCAATAAAGACTGCCGAGGACAGGAACACAGGGAGAAGCATAGGGCATCGTGTGATTAACACTTCAAGCTAGACACGACCTTCAGCAATGAAGATACCCGACTAAGAAGAAGAAGAATTATTAATATAATATTTTGCCCGGCTTAAACTGATTAAAAAGAAATAACTTTAGATGGTAATTTTCGTAAATGTATTAAAATAGATAGACGTAAAGTAAATCAAAGATCCTATATAGCTATCCAAATATAACAGATACAAAACGATAACGATAGATAAGTAAAATACTAAGCGGATGTTGTAATTAAATCATGGCTGTAAAAAAAACGTATCGAAGGGCTTGTGCACACCACTTTTATTAGACGCGCGTTTCGAAAACACACATTGACGGCGAGCGTTTTCCTACAGAGCAGTTTTTTTGCGTTTGTCAAAGACGTGATATTATAATTTCAATAGTGAAATTAAACAATAATAAATGTAATTATAATTTCACTAGTGACATTATAATTACATTTATTATTGTCAATGACGACTGGTTCGTATAATTAACGGGCTCTTTTCAGTGATATTGTAATTTCACTGGGCTGCAATAGTGATATACTGTTTTAAACTTTCATGGTCATTATCATTAGAATAGTTATTTACGGGATTGCTACCATGTACCTTTTTATTTTCGAGTTTCCGATATTTCGGCGCTGTTGCAAGCGCCATGATCACGGAATAACTGAAGATCTTGCGGGTGGGATGTTATGGGCAAACATATCGGTCTACCCTCCTTCTAAGTCTTTTATTGCGTTCACCTCCGGTACCACTGTTTGCAAACTCACTATTTTCTCGCGTCTGTTCTCGACACACAACACTAACAATATCCGACCGCGAAACTACACTTGGTTGGTTTTTTCGGTTTTTGCACATTCGAATCACTGGATTCCAGACACTTGACAATTTAAACCCGTCCTCGCGATTGAAATTTTTGTATTTGGTGTTTTCAATTGCTTCTCTGACCAATCTTGGTATGTAATGGCGTTCTGTCGAAATGATCTGAGGGTTATGATACTAAATCCAATGATTTGGACCTGATTCCAACAAATGTTCAGCGATTGCCGATTTTTGTATGTCATTGTTCTTGACCGCCTTAATGTGTTCCTTCATTCGGCACGCTATGGTACGTTTAGTTTGGCCGATATACGAACTACCACAGCTGCAGTCAACCTTGTAGACACCAGGTTTATCTAAGGGGAAACAGTCTTTAGGCGAACGTAGATATTGTGTCACTTTTCTTAATGGAGTGAAGACAGTATTTAGTGAATATTTATTAAGTACATTTGAGATCTTGTCTGTCACTCCTTTTAAATATGGCAAGTATACCGGCTGTCTGTCTGCTGTATCTTTCTGTTGTCTTTCTCTGTGTCTAGGTGGAAGCTTCCCTTTATATCCATTGTTCTGTAAGACCCGCCGAACATGTTCTAGCTCTTGGTTTAGATGTTCTCCATCACACAGATCATAGGCTCGGTTTGTCAATGAGGTCACTACAGAATTAAGATGATGAGGGTGATGATGCGAGGCGGCGTTGAGATAGCGGTCAGTGTGAGTAGATTTTCTGTAGACAGAGTGACTCAATGAACCGTCACTCCGCACACGAATCTGCACGTCCAAAAATGCAATACTTCTGTCTTCTTCTACCTCGTAGGTAAAGTTTATGTTCTGATGGATGCCATTTAAATTTTCCAAGTGAGATTCTACGTCTTGATTGTTTTCCCTCAATATACAGAAAACGTCGTCTACATACCTCTTCCATAGTTTAATCTCAGTGGGTGACAAGGGCTTTTTCTTCAAAAAACTCCATCCAAATATTTGCAACCACTGGAGCTACGGGACTACCCATGGCGACTCCGTCTTTTTGGAGGTAGTACTGACCCCTCTATATGAAAAAAATTCGTAGACAAACAATGATGTAGAAGGCATATTCCATCGGGATGTTGTTGTCATGCAACTTTACCTTAACCACTTCCAGACAATCTGCTACTGGTACATTTGTAAAGAGTGATTCTACGTCAAAACTGACCATCAACTCATTCACATCAACCTTGTTTTGGTGCAGGATTTCGATAAAGTGACCAGAATCTTTGACAAAAGATGACGAACGACCCAACAATGGCTGCAGTACTTTTGCTATGTGCTTAGCCAAGTCATACGTTGGTGAATCTATTTGACTCACAATCGGACGCAAAGGCACATTCGGCTTATGAATTTTAGGCAAGCCATATAGCTTCGGAGGCTGGACATTCCTAGGCCGCAACAAATACTTGAGACTGTCGTCGTCAAAAACGTCTGCGCATTGTTTTATAAGTGAGCGAGTACTTCGATCCGTTCTCGCTGTCGGGTTGTAATTTACCTTCTTGTAAGTGTTTACATCGTTGAGTAGACTTAAGATCTTAGTATCATACTCATCGATGTCCATTATAACGGTCGCATTTCCTTTATCAGCTTTTAAAACTACAATAGATTCATCCTTTCGGAGTACATTGAGCGCAGCTAATTCGGAAGAAGTAATGTTCGGCCTTGGTGGTGCTACCTGGCGTAATATCACGGCAATGTCTTGTCTTATGTATCCGCATCTACTGATGGTATTTTATTACGCCTGATACCTTCTTCAACCGACCCAATCACCTCCTCATACGGAATACGTTTTGGTGTAATGGCAAAATTCATCCCCCTTTCAGTTTTTTACCTATCAGTCAGTCAGTCTGTATAAATCTAGGTATATTATGAGTTGAGTTTGTGGTGGGAGCCCCGCGTGGTCTGATTGGTCAATTGAGTTAATCAGTCGCAATACACATTTATAAACATTGGAGCGTGCCTTTTTGAATATCAGTTCATTACATATTTTTGGTGTTTTTATGAGGTACCTATTTAGTTGATCATTCTAGTCAATATCTTCAAAATGAGTGATCGTGAGCATTTGGAAGTGTTCAATACTTGTAGTTCAATTGGTAAAAAAAATTGACCAATCAGCGATCGCTTTGAATCTAACGGCTTTATTAAACCGTGTTATTGTTTAAATATCACTGCCTTACAATGTCACTGTATCGGGCTAGTGAAATTATAATGATCAATGAATTATGAAATCATTGAAACTAGCCAGTTAAATTGTAAGTAATGCAAACGATTGACAATAAATCAGTGTAATTATAATGTCACTAGTGAAATTGTAATATCACGGATTTTATAATATCCCTGTGACATATCGATACAAACGCGCGTTAGCATCGTATATGTAGCAACACAAACGCGCGTAACCAACTCGTTTTTTTCGGCGCGTATGTATCGATTCAAGTGCGACATCGGCGCGTCTTACTGGGCGCGTGCGCTTTCTACGTTCGGCCACGTTCGGCGAGGGTTTTCTCCACAGAGGGAGGCGTGTCGCATAAATGCGTCCGACTTGCGTGTGTATCACCACTAAAAACGCGCGTCGACAACAGCGCGCTTAATACCGTGGTGTGCACATGCTCTAACGCCACAGGTCCTGATGCGTTCATAGCTTAGCGGTAGTACCTCTCTTTTTACCCGACTCCGGAAGGAGGGTTATGTTTTTCGAGAGTATGACAGAGAGAGTGGACAGTTTTTGACATATGAGGTGTCGTTGAGTTTGTCAAAATTGTGCTAGTGACATAGGCTATATACATTTTAAAAATGACGCCCGCAAATGGAAATAAAGGGGGAATTGATTTTTTCCTTACCATAGCAATATGGGTATCAAATGAAAGCTAGTAAAAATACCATTTCAAAATTTAAATACTTTTTGCAGAAGGGTGTTTTGTTTTTTCAATTATTATGTTTGCTTGTTTGATAATGCACCACAGTGCCCGTTGCTATAATATAGTGGAGCAGTTTCTTAAAAACGATCCATTGATAATCGTCCGTCAAAAAAAAAACAAGCTGTTGATTAAACTGGGAAAACCCAAAGTCACGCTCAGACCAGGTCAGGTAATATCACCAGTAAAAACTGGTAAGTTACCTGTATGTGCCAAATATTATTGTGTTGTGTTTGCGTGAATTCAACAATGATAAAGAAAAGTAGGACAGCTCAAATATTATTATAAATATCTCGTAAAATGCCGACAATGTTTTTTTTTTAATTTATTTTAAAAGGAAATGAACCAAATGTATTTGATAAAGAAAAACCTTTATATAATAATATTAAAGGTTTTACTAAGTTAAGTAATGTTTTGAGGTGTTTGTGTAAACAGTCAGGTTAAGACTTAAGGGGGTTAATATGACCATATTATACAAGTTTTATTATAATAAATTTTGACTAACTTGAACGAAAAGTATTGACTTTTCTCACATTAAAAATTATTTTCACGAAAACTACTATATATCTGGGAACATACATAGGCTATGTTTGGATATCACTTGATGTAAGGTACTTACCCGAATAAAAAATTTGGACGTCACGTTTTGGACCAACCTGTATGTGTTGTGGTATCACGGTTACAAATGTGAGAATATGGTAAAATGGCTAAAAAGTATATCACGTTGGCGTTAGTTTAATTATTACTAACAGAATTTTGATATTTACTTTGACAGTTAAATTTTAATAATCAATTATATATTTTAATAATCAATTATATAATATGTTGAGACGTGTATAAGTTCCCCTGTTGTTCCATGCACAAATAATTGCTTTTTATGACTTTACCAAGGTGTACTGCACAAAAAAACATACAGAGAAACGGTTTTTACCAGGAGAGGTCTCATGAATGTCATTAACTGTTTCCGAGCCAAGATACGTGCTGAAATAATTAAGGAAGCCCAAAGTGCAAGTGCGGCAGATCAATACGGGTGCACTGACGTAGTTGTTACCTATGTGTCGTTAGCCGGCCTCGAGCGGGTGATAAACACACAATCAGTAATCAGAGAAAAATAACCTACATATTGATGAAAGCGACCCCAAGAAGCGACCTCACTAAGACACAAGTTTAAGAAAGGAGCCTGTGTGTTTCTTTACTTTCTGTAGTAGCCTACTACAGAACTACACTTACTGTGAAAACGTTCGGTAAGTCGTAGGTAATACTAATACCTACGACAGCGAATTGCAAAATACAACAAAGTTCTAATATTTTGCTAAATAGTTCACTTGGAACGCAAAAACAAAAACCCCAGTTTCAATTTTCGGTTTGAAACAATCCTAAAAATTGCATTTGTCTGATCTACATTCTACCTACTTTGAAACCATGACTAAATGCATTGAAGCCAATCATAAAACCAACTTCCTTGCTAGTGCTTACGTGTCTTGATCCAAAATTAGATAAATAAAAACAACATACATAGCCATTTGACGTCACCTTTCCTGAAATCCGTAGCAGGTCGCATGCATGCGGGCGCGTGCGTGACGCGAGCGGTGCGCCAGCGCCGGCCTTCGCGAGGGTCTCCCAACCCATTAGCGCCCGCTCTGCTCAAATAAGTACAGTGTCAAGAAGAAAACATATTTTTTGTACATTTCAACCAAAACAAAGGTTGATAAATTATTGAATTTGATTGGGATGTAAGTATTGAGAGCTGGATAAAGGCCAATTGGTTCTTTTTACCGAACTGCGGAAGGAGGGTTATGTTTTTCGAGAGTACGTACGTATGTATAATGGTTTGGCACACCCTACAGCCCAAGCAGCTGGACAGTTTTTGACATATGATGTATCGTTTAATTCGTCTTACCATAGCAATAAGGGTATCAATTCATGAAACTTTTTTTAGTATTTCTCTCTATCTTCATTCTTATTCAAATCCATTCATCGTGTTTGATTTAACTTGGCTGTTAGTGTGTGTGTAGGTACTTATGGGAAAACCCGCCATAATAGGTAATGCTCTGCCGAAGGCACGACCATAGCATTCATCATTCATTCGATGTGGTTCCGTAAGTTGCTGTTATTAACGCAAAGTACGCTAGTAGCCACTGGTAATTACTAATAAAAAGTAAACTATAATTCAACAGAGTTTTAAAAACGAAACACTAAAATAAAAGTAAATAAGTAAGTTACTTTTAAAATGACGCATATGTAAATTCTGCTATAGCCGGCTAATGTATAAATTTAGTCACCTAGAATAAAATTGTGACTTACCCAACTGTATTAGTGATTATTCCGTTTCTTAGGCTGATTAAGTATTAACCTATAGTTTAAATTGCATTAATAAAGTGACGGAATTAGCTTGATTGTTGATTACCTTATTGAAAAAGAGGTTCTTACACGCCCAATAATTGGGCTTAGATAGCTAAGTAGTCTATGTCCAGGTACGAGCTCTGCAGTAGTACCTAGTCAATACCTACGGGTAAGCTACTATCCATTTCTACTATCTATCTTATAATTCCTACTTTTATTATTATATGCAAAACTAACGAACAAGGCTACCTGTTTGTTGCAGCCATTTTACGCCTAAACCTAGCGGTTTCTAGCCTAACGGCTAAAACGATATATGTATACCAAACATCTAATACCATACTTAGATGTTTGGTATGGAAGATTGAGACCTTGGGACGGAATAAGATCGTCGTCATCATCCTAGCGTTATCCCGGCCGGTAATGCACTCGCACTCGAGGGCCCAGAGTCCGTTTCGGACCATGATCTTGATATAGGTTTACAGTGGAGCGACTGACATGACATCGGACCTCCGTGACCCTGATAACAGGGGAACCTAATCAGTTTGGATCGTGGTTAGACATTCTGTCTCCTGAATGTGCAGGCTTCCTCACGATGTTTTCCCTCACCGTAAGATAATCGGTTAGTAAACAACTAATTGGGACGGAATAAGATTCTTTGTTCTTATTCCGGATATCATTCAGGTTAAAAAGGGGAGGAAATGTATGGGAAATCTGTATTTTTAACGAGCGAAGCTGCAGTTAACAGGTCACTGGTATGCCAAATCTAAATCGTTGGTCTCTAGGGTAGACAGACAACTTATACTGGCTATAACATGTCATACTTTGATATTTTACAAAAAAATAATAAATAATTATGTGATGGATGACTGATGACATTTACACTGACGTGTGACGTCGCGGCGCGGCGCGGCAGATAGTGAAGCGCGTGCGCACATACCTTGTTGTCATATAAAGTAGCTTGCGTGACAGGTCGCGGGAACAGACGCCATGCTTGCCCGCGCGCAGTTGTCCACCGTGCTCGCCGCGCTCGCCGCGTGCGCCTTCGCGCGCCCCGACATAAACAATAGTGAGTAGTTACACAATTTTACCACAAAATAAACAAATTATTTATCAGCAAACAATAACAGATGATGTAGAAAGTCATAGATCCATAATTAAAACGTTGTCCAAAAATAAGCACCAGTGTTTTGTGTAACGTGTGTGTAAGTCAAGATGACTAGAAATAATATTAAAATCAAAACAAATAACAAACCACTACTATTACAGTGCATAGATAATATTTATATTAAAGAAAAACCTTGTAATTATGATAATCTTAGGAGATATATATTATTAATGCAGGCAGTGGTGACATGAACGCAATCAATGAGTATTTTCATGATAATTATAAGTACTTAACAAATCAGCAACGGCTTCGTCTGGCCTAGTTTCATTGTTACGTAGGTGAGGTAATTCTAATTACTTATAGTAATCTTTATGTTAAAATATATTGAAAATAAACATTCTTATCATCGTTACTGAGGGTAAAGTGCCTGCCAGCCAAGCAGATAAATAACGTGTAAAATTCACCCAGTCAATACATAGAAGTGATAAAAAACATGTTAATAAAATCATAGTATATTACTTTCATACTAATACGTCAATAAAGTAGGTATAACACTTATCTATCACATTACTTAGAATCTGGCAAAATATCAAGTTATTTGTCTGAAATTTTATACAGTACTATTACATATCTTTAAATTAAAACAAAATAATAAACTTTTATAAAAACCTATCATTCAGTTAATAACAAACGAAAATTAAACCTAATCTTATCTAAATGTAACTTAAACCGAAATTATAATATTATCTTATGATGAAAACAGAGCCAATTTATTATTGGTTGGTATTATGTCCGATACTAATACCTGTTGTTATGCTATCGTTTTTATCTGAATGTCACACAAGTAGGTAGCTAAATTGTGTGCGGCTGACACACACAAATTACTCAATTACGTTGTTTCCCTAAATAACCATAATGATGGAATTTCCCATGAACGCAAGAGTTTCGTTTTTACTGAGATAAGCACAACTTTTCCAGCGACGAGCTAATAACGGCTAATTGATGTCATTAGAAACCGGACTTGTTAAATGCATTCCGATGGCTCTTAACTGAATGCGAGGTCGATATTACAAAGTATATCATATCGGGAAATCGAAATTCGTCGTTTTGGCAAGCTTATCAACTCTTATCTTATCCTCAAGAATTAAAACTGCAAAATAGCCTAGGTACTTCTAGAAAAGGCAGCTTTCACTGGGTCTACTATATTTACTAATTACGAAAAAAATATTTTTATTTGAAAACACATACAAGGTGAAGAAATAACTAATAAATCATTTATCATTTGTTATTTACAGAATATGTGCCAACCAAAAGTGCCAAATTGAACACAGTTGAAACTTTACATAGCACTGAATTAGCCAATGCAATCGGCAATAACCCGACCTCACTCGGCGAACCAATACATTTTAATGAAAACACCAATGCTGCTGTGAACCCAAATCCGACTAATAATGGTGTGACATCTGGTGTGGAAAATGTACCGAGCACTCCTTTGAAAGGTGTAGAGCCTGATAGGAAAAGTCAGACCCCTGAAAGCTCACTGCCTCCACCAAAACCTGAGCCTCCAGTGATCCCTGAACTGTTTCGCGACGAGTCGAAGCCCGTGAACCTGCGGTACCCCCACGCGGTGCTGTTCGGAGGTACCTGTGGTGGAACCATCATCCACCCCAAATGGATCCTTACCGCAGCGCACTGGTATGTTTTGTTTTCTTTTTTATAATTTACTCTGTAACAACGTTACCGAATCGCGGTTTGAAAGGCAATTTGAATTGTGTACGCTATTGCTAGTACTAACCACAAAATTTACTAAGTAGTTGCTGTTACACACTGCCTTTCAAGTTCCCCCACCGTTCTGTTCAACTCCTATTGACGATTTTCGGACAGACAATATTTTTGAGAGCTTTGTGTTTGTAAGTTTACAAACTATATGTCTACGCAAAATCAGAATAGTATGCTTTGTTAAAATGCTTACATTATCAAAGGAACATGATTCACTGTTTTATGCACGTGCGTCACCACTACCTTTAAATATAAAGCATTAAATAATTGCGAATAAAAACCGGGGTTTTCCTGTCTCACACGATACAATGACTACTACGTGGCATTATTATTTTAGGTATTTTCATTTCAAACCTAATAAAACCTAGGTACTTATTATTTAAAATTTAGATAATATTGGAAAAATATGAACGAATTTGCCAACCAAGTCATGAAGTTATTTAACATCACGAAGTTAGACCTACACTATTTTGTTCGAAAGTTTACAAAGATGAATTAAGTTAGAATCCGGATTAATTAATTATACAAAAACAAAATCGAAATAACCACAAAAAAAATTATTAAGGTATTAATAAATAAGTAATTAGTAAAAATAAAACTTGTATGAAAGCGTGACCGTCAGCAAGAAAAGAGGATTTGCAAGGAGGAGGTAAACGTTTTCTATTAATCTTACGCTTAAGAAACATCGCAGAAATAATAATAACAACAGACAGCATCAGCTAGATGAACAGAAACATGAATTAAAATTTCCTACGCGAACTGTGCCGAAACAAGTTATATTTTGTCATTTCTATTTTAATCTTGGCTTATGTTAAAACATGACTATTTGATCATTGGCAAGCGTCGCGCTTAAACGGCAAACAAGTTTTATTTACCTGCTTTTGTTATCTAAAATCAAACCCTAATGGCCTTACAAAAATATTGAAACACTGATCAACACTCGTTGTTTTATACAAGTGTTGAACAGTGTTACAGTTCTATTAATTAAGAAGACGGCCAAGTTGTAGTAATTGATGACAGACGGGTGGCATATTATGACGCAACGAAGACAAACATTTTCATATTCTAATCAAGTGTTGAACAGTGTTACTTATATGAAATTACTAGGAGTTCCCCGTGACTTCGCCAGCGCCAAAAGTCCGATTTTCACTACACACTTTTATTCCCTATTTTATCCCCTTGATGTTTTTATATCGCGAGAAAAAGTCTATGTCCTTCCCAGGGTCTCAAACTATATCTGAACAAAATTTCATTTTAATCGGTTCCGTAGTTTAGTCGTGATTGCGTAACACACAGACAGAGTTACTTTCGCATTTATAATTTTAGTTAGGATCAATAATAAGGCAATACATAGTCGTAGGTTAAACGACCTTAAAACCCTACGTTTTCTAGCTGCACAGTGTTCAAAACATCAGGTTTTAAATAAAATTTAAATAAATTGTAAAGTGTATTTTGAAGAAGACAGTAGCTATCGAACTTCAAAGCATACGTACTTCAAGTTGGTACATCTCCAAAAAAATAAAACCTTAAATTAATTTAACAAAATAATGAAAAGTGTTGTAATGATATATTTTTACTTACCTATAGGAAACGTAATTCTCCAAAACAAAATATTTTTATAATTTAAGCAATTTCTTTGCAAGTTTTTACATTAAAACATTCCAATATTAATTCGTAATCTGTTGTATACTATACCTTTATGTACCTACATTAATAATACTTTGGAATATCTATGAACATTAAAAATTGAGATAAGTATAAGTACTACTTATTTACATAAGTAGTACTTGTGCGGTCGTGGTGGAATAATTTGATCTGGAGATGAGTTAATACTTCCCCAGTTGCATGATAACCTTTTATCCTCCAGAGTGGACCGTTGTTGCATTGAGGAAGTATTGTATTGATTACGCCCTCTTTACGCATCCTCATTACGTCAGACGCTTATATCTACAATCTGATAAAAAGGCTTTTAAGGACACGCAACGAGGGATGGAGAGGGCTATACTCGGTATTTCGCTACGAGATCGAATCAGAAATGAGGAGATGCGTAGAAGAACTAGGGTGACGGGCAAGATGGACAAGAGACCTTGTAAAGATCGCAGGATCGCACTGGATGCAGACCGCTTGCAACCGGACGCTGTGGAAAACCGTGGGAGAGGCCTATGTTCAGTGACACCTACGGCTGATAATGATGATATGACAGACAGACAGCGAAGTCTTAGTAATAGGGTCCCGATATTACCCTTTGGGTAATAATGATGTTCAAAAATGATGTTCACACACTCGCAATCATTTTCAAAAACCTATCTAACGACAGTCCTTACGATGGGATAGACAAAAAATTATCGCATCCCCAATTATTTGTACGGGCGAAGACTGAGTAATACATACCCATGCTATATACCATATATATACCAGCTATATATATACCAGTTTTCTAGTAGGTACCAAAGGTCTCCGAGCTAAACCGCGGACATACAGAAAGACTGACATGGCGAAACTATAAGGGTTCCTTGTTTTTTACCTACCTTGTTGACTACCTACGGCACCCTGCAAGTGATTCCGCCAATTGAGAACTTCCTCCTTTTTGAAGGCAGGTATAAAGAAGATCCTAGATTAAAGTTATAATTATAAGTACCTAATGTTCCGAAAAAGCTGCTGTTCATTTAAAGTTTGCTGACCAGGCAACCAGCGATGTAAAAGTCGAACACAATAATAACTAATAACGATTTGATCTGAATTGGGTAACTTAAATGTTCGACTATTCTACCTCTATACTTACGTAAATACCGAATCTAAAAGTTAGGTCTCTACAAAACCTAGCCTTTTGTTCAATTAATAGAATCTGTGATTTGTGTACCAAGTCATTATACTCGATACAAAACGCCGAATTGCCAATCCACGATGGTCACTTAACAATAGTTATTCGTTCCCGATACGGAAATTACAATGCTATGTTGGAAACTATTACGTCCTCGATGGCAACTATACACCACAGACTTACTGCTGAAAACAACGTTCTTAATCTCTTGTCAAAACTTTTAGTAAAAAAAATATAGTTCAGATAATGTCGATTTCATGATTTCAATAACTACCTACTTGTGTATTTCAAATCAAACTGTGATTATAGCCTAGATTAAAAATGTATTGAAAAAAGACTTCTTCTAAGTCGTTGATGTCTTTTTTAAATGACTCATGTGGAGCCCGTTGATGTCTTTTCCATACGGTATACACTCGTATTTAAAACCTCGAATCATAGACATTTAAATTATTGATTTACTTGTAGGCCTGTCATAAGTGTATGATGTGTGTCACTTTAAAATCGCTTTCTAAAATTCGAGACCAGCCAGAATCAGCTGTAGGTTCAATACTTACTAATACAGCTCTCCAAAAATTGACATTCTAGCATTTATGTATCATCAAGCAGCCGGACAAAGAGTTGATGTAATATTGCAAGTACGAGTTGGGTCCGTACCCCAACAACGGCACCTCAAACCATCTCAGTAGGAGCCAACACGTTTGTTATGGTAGATAGGGGGTTACTTACTGCACAAGTTGATCGCATCGTAACGGCTCCGTGAGGGATATCGTCGCAGAGACGTCAGTTACACCCACAATCATTTCGGACGAAACGCTGCGGGGGTCTTTAAAGATGTCCTAATGATGGGGCGGATATGAACAGACTGGCAGAGAACTTCTCTGCAGTGTAACGAAGTCATTTTTTAAAAGTGACCCCGAAGAAGTTAATTGGCAATCGACAGCAAATAGCGACGACTGATTGCTCTGATATGCTCCGCCTTCCAAAGCCAGGGAATTGAGACAAAGCAGGCAGTTGACAGTCAAAGATTCAACCTGCGACATCGTCAAGGTGGCACTTGATAAAGGCACTTCTTTTCAATCAATATTATTCATTGAGTGGTTCATAGATTGTCAACCTCCTTTTCCTTCTCAGTGGTTTGGAACCGCCTAGCTGTGAAGAATGTTAATTTCCAGAAAAGTGGCCGAGGTGATTCTTGCCCCTTACAGTAATATTTCTCAACCTGTGTTGTGGAGATTTGAAAGCTCACATTGTAACGCATTGTTTTGGGCATAAATTAAGCAATACCAAAAAAGTGCGATAATTTCAATGTTCTTCCCGTGCTTTAACCAACTGCTTAAAGTTAAGCTTAGACAGCTTACCAGCTTTGAAAAACCTGTGCTACTCGTGACTTGCTACTTGGATATATATGTAATATTTAGGCTCCTGGCAGTGTTCCTAACAAATCATATATATGTCGGGGCTGGCTTCAGGATTGGGGCTCGAGCCTTCCAACATCATGTGGGCAGACATAGGGATCGTGCAATGAGAACGATAAATTTTACTTGAACAGAGTATATTTGAATTACTAGGCAAACAGAATTGAAACTTAGTACTTTAGGAAAATCTAGGCACTATACGAAACGTGGGACAGTTCCGTGGGATGTCTTCTCTCCTCGGCGGCTCAATCGAAAGTGAGTCCAGTCGGGTCCGCCGGTATCGCCACGACTCTGTCGAAGCGCGCCAAACCGTAGTTGCGTGGCCTACGCCGCTAGGGGGCGCGCTTGCGTTCCGTTTAGTGTCCGTTTTCATGACCGGCTACGACATATATTTTAGTTTAAGATATGACTGACCTAATTATCAACCTCCCAAAGTTTATAAATTGAAAGTTTTATTACCTCGCTTAAAACATTTCCATGTAGCCGTTGTTGTTTCTTTTTTTGTGTGCCCGTACCTACTACCTTCACCCGGCATAATAACTTTTGGCCATGACCATGAACTCGAGTGGTCTGTAAGTAAGTAGGTAGTGAGACGTAAACAAAGCGGCTTCCTAAGTTTAACTTATAAAAGTAAAAATATTCGTGGACAGTGGAGTATTTACCGCTTAGCTAGTATAGTACTTCGCCCCAAGTCCTTGATTTTTAGGTTTGATTTGTTGGACGTGTCTAATTGTTTTGATATAGGCAATTATTTGATTTCACGCTAACGCGAAGCTTCTATTGTTATTTTTGCACTTGTTTAGTGTTGACTAGTACCTACGAGTAGAGTCCGTCATGTATGTTTATGTAGGTACTCGGGCAATGTTAATCACGTCTTGGTTCGTTCGAGGTGTTTCATATTTCTTGATTGTGAGTATTGTTTATTATAGCACCCTGTTCACGGGAGGGCGCTACGTGCTGGCCGGCACCCACAACTCTGACGACGGCTCCGGCATAACCAAGAAGGTGAAGAAGCTGTACATTCACCCGAACTTCTCCGTGGGCCCATATTGGCTGAACGCAGCTAACTACGATATTAAACAGGTCAGCCAATACTCGCAAAAATATTTTTAAAAAATATAAGAGCGAATATTAAAGAATTAAATCGTGCGGATCGTGCACTTTTCTTATTTTGCATCCCATGGTACAACAAGCTATTATCATTTATCTTCCAAAGCAGATTCTGACAAATTGATTGCGCTAGTTTTTTTTTTAAACAAAACTTGTTTTGCTTACCTACTTTATATCGTTGTTATAGGTGGCAGCAAGATGGGACTTCTTGCTGGCTGAGTTGGAGGAGCCGCTAGAATTGGATGGAGTGACGATAGCCGCAGCACCCCTGGAAGACCGAAGGAGACTCCCGGCCAACACCTACGTCGGCTACGCAGGCTACGGCACTGACCACCACGGGGTAAGATCTTCTGCTAGTTAGAACACACCATTAGAGCTTTTGAGGAAAAGAGGAAAGCTTGTCATCTTCGAAATCTACTGAGGTACTAGTTCAAAGTAGAGCTGTTAGTTATCTTAGGCTTTCCTCAATACTAAGTCAGACCAAAATATTGCCTAATAAATAGGTACATATAATATATGTGCATAAAGACTAAAAAAACTCTTTGGACTTCTGTAGTACGCAGTTACAACAAAACTGCTTATTAATAACTTATTTTTGAGGAAGTTGACGCGCACATACTATGGTGTGATTGATATTAACGAGATGTCATGAGGAAATAGGGCTTAGGCACGTTCTACATTGCATTGCTGCATCATAAATAAGTATGCATACCTAGGTAGGTAGGTACCTAATTAGAATTAAATGCTTAGTAAGATGTAGAAGAATGAGAAAATGGATAGGGCATCTTATTGCTTATTGTAACTACTAATTTAAGTCATCGAATTAGTTAAACCTCGAGATTACTTAGAATTTGTTATTCAAACGGGAAACTACCTGTAGTACTTAGATGGCTAGATGTTAGAGATTCGATTAGGTGAACAAAATATAAGTACAGTGGGCCACATATCAACCTACCCTGATCTGTCAAATTTCCGCCACCATATTTCAAATCATTTGAGATATTTTGACAGATTTAGGAAGGTTGATGCGAAGCCCATTGTACATATTAAAAAATTTAATAATTTGATAAACTATATTTGTACCATGTACATACAATGTAGGTATGAATACCAAATTTCAACTCATTTGAAGGACAATCCTGGAAAATTTATACCCAAGAAAAAAAATGCTGGAAAACTTATTGAACATTAATAACTACCATGTAGCATGTACTTACCATGAGTTAAACACCAAAACACCTACACTTCTAGGTACCTACTTTTTATTGTTTAACTAAGTAAATCTTTCCGAAAACGTTATTTTGGTTTTGTTTTAAAAAACTTTCTTTGTTTACAGGGATTCATGCGTCCTGAGATGCATGCGATGCACCTGCAAACACACAGCAATTCGACGTGCCAAAAACTCGAGCAGTTCGACGGGGAAGACATGATTTGCGCACAGGGCTACGCGCCTAGATTTGACTCCGCCTGCAACGTAAGTTGTGCTAATATGGCAATACTAGCGGTTCTCCTGCGCCCGAGCAATTGCCAGATTTTCCGGAAAACAGTGGGACACGTAGTACTTTCTTTAAGGGTTCCGTACCCAAAGGGTAAAAACAGGACCCTATTACTAAGACTTAACTGTCCGTCTGTCTGTCACCATGCTGCATCTCATGAACCGTGATAGCTAGCTGAAATTTTTAGATGATGTACGTATAAGACTATGTACTACTATACTGTTGCCGCTATAACAACAAACACAAACACAGAAAATAATAAATATTTAAGTATGGATACACAATAAACGTGATTTATTTGCCGTTTTTAAAACTAAAAAGAAAGGTTATAATATAGTGTCTAATGGTATATAGATTGGTACGGAATCCTTAGTGCGCGAGTTGGGCTCGTTCTTGACTGGTTTTCTTCATATATATCTATCGGAAAAAACTAAAGTAATACGAAACAGGGGGTCCAAAAATGGCCCGAATGACTATAAGAAAAGTACCTAGTTCGGCTTGGCTAGATACTTCCATGTTCAAACCAACTTAAACTCTTACGTTTGATTACAGGGTGACAGTGGCAGCGGTCTAGTGACCGGTAGCGGGAAACTGGTGGGCGTGGCTTCCTGGGTGGAGAACGACGCCTTCGAGTGTCGCAACGGAAACCTGGTGGTGTTCTCCAAGGTGGCCAGGGTACGCGAATGGATCCGAAAAGTGGCCGGCGTGTAGCACCCAAGACATTAGTCGCTACTGTCTCGGAATACTGAAGCAACTTTAATATGGTGCTGAGGTTTGATGCTCGTTATTAATGGGAAAATAACCAAATATCAACTCGCCAAGCCGTGTACCTACTGTCTAGTTAAAGATTTATATGGTTAGGTTACGAATATCTGACCACGCTTTATAAATCTTTCTTCCTGTGTCTTCCCTCGTCGATAGCGGCAAAGTTAGTAAATATTGGGCACCGATTTCTGCTCAGTAGCTGAATAAAAAATAATGTACATGGCCATAAAATTACTTTTAAGACATGTATTACTGTATTTCTTACTTATCTACAAGCCTAAACATACGTACTACATAGGTACTTGGTTCTGTTAACTCACTTTGCGAATAACCTCATTTCATAATCTAATTTCGATTAGTCACGTTTGACATCTTGCTCGAAACTTTATAAATAATTGTGTACTTAATAAGAAAATGTAAAATATCTTTTGATGGTTCTAGTCATAGACTTGAAAATAAAACACATAAGTAGGCAAGACTGTAAATATTACGTTGGTTAACGTTACGACGACAAATAAATAAGTATTATCATGCTCTCTTTTAAACTAGCGTACGTAATACATTTACAATAAAGTCACTATAAGAGTACATTAATTCGCTATAATATTAGTTAATGTAAGAACGAGTTATTGTAAAACGAAGATTGAATGTAGGAACAGAAAGCTATACGAAAGAATAAGTAGTACACTTGCGCACTTCAATATCTCGGTACCGCGCATTTGGCTAATTTCTGTTATTAAGGTTGACGCTGTAGTCAAAACGTCGGCTAGGAGGACATTATTCATATTGTAAGAGCCCGTAAGAATCGAAGAGATTATGGGGACCCTCCTAATTTTTAAAGCATAAATTATTATATTATAATATGTTGCCATTACTTAAATGTTAAACAATTTTTGGTAACTTGTTAATTAAATATTAAGTAGCTTACTATGTGTATTATTGTTCTTATTTTTTACCTAATTATTCCACACTGCAAGGTAAAACAAGCAATGCCTAATTATTTAATTAAAAAAACAAAACACCCGATTGCTAAAATTTTTGAAATAGTCCTTTCACTAGCTTTCATGATAGCCTTATAGTTATTCTTATCCTGTTTTACCTTACCCTACCCCCCCCCCCTTTTTTTGAGCCATTTTCAAAATTTATTTAGCCTATGTCACTACCACTACCACACAGGCAAATTCAATAACACCTCACATGTTAAAATCCGTTCAGCCGTTTGGGCTGTTGAGCGTGCCAAAAAAAGTGGGCATACTTACACACGCTCGAATAACATTACCTACCCTCCTGTCGCAGTCGGGTGACAAGTTTGCAGTAAGATGTTTCGAATCTAAACATCTGGAATCTTTCGAGGTTTTCAAGACTTTTGACCGGTCATCATCCTCCCTTTTCCTAACGTTTATATCCGCATTGTTGGATTTACCCGACCGGGACTCAAACACAGGACCTCAAGAGATAGCAACACATTGAAAACCAGTGTGCAGAAGAGTGGCTTTCTTCTATCTCGGGGGTCGACAAATCAATCTTATGAAAGCCCTTGAATTAATATTATTATGTGTCAATTTAAGGATGGAATCGCCAGTAATTTTTTTTTGTTAAACAAAATACTTGAGTTTTTAGGTTTCCACAAAATTATGTTTGTAATGAAAATGAAGCAAATTTATTGCAATAAACCAGGACGATGAGTTTTATGAGAAGGGAAAATATAGCGTTGTGTGTTCGTATATTTTTTCTGAATCTGATATGTAGGTATTACACTACACGTAAACGGATTTAGATGCAAAAAGGCTGCAATTAGGCTAGTATTCGGGGCACCCAGCCTATGTTTTTATGTTGTATTTCACTTGCTTGTTGTTTAACTTTCATATATCTTAGCTATCGGTAAAATCCAATGTAGAAGTTAGATATAACGAGTACCTAGACTAAAGAAACGGTTTTTAATTTTAGTACAGCCAGAAGTACGTCAGGTTACATGTGAGCTATAAAACAGTTTTTATTACGTAGTTAATAGGGGTGGTCTTAAAGTGAAAGTGGGGTAGTCTGACGTGAGCCAAGTGTACTTACACACCGCAAGTCAGACTAGACGTGTTGACCTTGATACCGCTTCTACTCCTTACATGATAAACGCTGTTTTTGTAGTTAAAATGTATGCCTTGACGTACTCCCGACTGAACTTAACTAGGTTACCTTATTCACCTCATTTTTAAATTAAGTTAGCCAACTGTTTAGAAGACAACCTTCTAGCTACCTTAGCAGTAAATCAAAGTACATATTTTCATAAAACCACACTATAATAAATAACTGTAGCTAAAATAAAGACGAAAAAAAGTGTTTTATAAATAGTAATTACTGCTGGAACTCTTGTCCTTTAAACCGTGCTAACAATAAAAACAGCTGCACAGAAATAATAACGTAATGTTCAAAGCATAAGATACATTTTCAATAGAATAATTTAGGAATCCGATTATAATACTGGGACATGTTGTTGGTGTGTGTGTACCTATAAAATATTTTGCCTCAAAATCAATTTTGTACATTATCGTTTGTGTCATTGTCAAGCATCGAAATGTGAACCATCCCCGCATTTCAATGAGTTAGGTTAGGTTAGTCTGTAGTTTAGTGTAGTTGTAGTGTACCTACCCAGAATTGGTGAATTGTGTCAATATAATTATTATTGGTTGTAGTATGACAAGTTTGGACCTGTATAGTAGAAATGTAGAAATATGATTATTATGAAAGTGTCTTCATTTAAAAATACTCGTATTCTCATATACATAATATACCTAATTTTATGAAAAGTAGTAAATAAAATATAAATCATGACTTTCATCAGTTACTTAATTTCATACAAAACATGGACAAACAATCTACTTCATTACTTCTTTGTTCGTATTATTGGCTTATCCCTTTCAGACCGGCGGTCAAAGTACGCCGAATTCAATCAAACAAACAGTTGTACCTAGTTAAAAAATGGTCTTAGATTTCAAATCTGAGGTCTAATTTTCATTTTCCGACCGCCATCTTGGAAAATTTTAGGGCCAACAATTGTATTGTGTCGGGCCCAGGGTTCGTATCCCACCTTGCTATGAATACCAAAGATTATTTTTATTTCTCCAAGAGAACAAATGGGTTTCAGAGCTTTGCCGTCTTTTATTGTCATATTTAATTTTGGCTTATACACAGACCAAATTTTTCAAGTAATTCTTCCATTTTTATGAAAGTAGTCGGCAGGACTATGCTCTGGGTTTACCTCAGGAGCTGTTTCCGTCGGATCTGCTTTTTATTGAATTTCATTATTTTTCATTCAAGCTTGCCTAACGGTAGGCTGTCAACCAGGTCATCTCCAGAGTCATCTTTCGACTCTGGGTGCACAGAATTGATACACCCTGGGATGGGTTTTGCTCTCTGAACCTATCAATCTTCATCGCTATTCTCTTCTCAAGTCTTGTATGACATACTCCTCATCTCATCTTCCGATAAATAATATATATTTATTGGAAAATGTTATAAAAAAGACTTTAGATAAAAAACTTAAGACAGCAGTTGCGGCCCCAGTGGATACAATTGTTTCAGTAAAGTTCGGTAACGTCTGTCGGCATCGTCTAATGCTATTTGAATGCAATTATTCACTAAAACCATAGATAATATACTTAACATTATGATCATACGTAATCAATAACGATTTATTAACAAAAACACGCAAAAATTGACTCGCAGTAGTAAAATGTGGCACCTTAAAATTACTCTCAACTTGACAGGTCCGTGACCTCTACTGCAACTGAACCCGCGCCAAATTTGTTTTAAATATGTTAGAACAATTCAAACGCAATCGTGCGATGCAGGGCCTGTCCACAAAACACAAATAGTTCATAAGAAAAAAATTACTTTGTGAACTGCGCAATTGTATTGACCAGTTCTGAAAGGGTTATGAATCTTCAAGTGAATGATATTTGACATATGACGCAGTGTCGTCATCCATTGCTGCGTAATTACACATGACAATTTAAATAGCTGAAGCTTAAGCGGCAATGTATGAACTTAGCCAATTGAAGCTTCATAAGGAGGTGTTTCTTCGAATAGCCGTTCTGACATGTTTTTGGCTAAAGAATGCATGAAAATGATTTCTAATTGAAACATATTTTTTAGGTGTTATTCAAAAGGTTCTTGCGCATCGTGGCCTATATAATAAAATATGAAATAAGTAATACAAATATAAAAAAAGGTTACAGAAAACAGTAAAAACTAATTAAGCTGGCGCGTCCTAATGTCGACTTTTCTTGAATCTCAGTTTTTTTCTGGGATTAATCAAAGCAATATTATTAATCTGATATATTGTAGTGATCTTTTAATGAACTATTTTCAATACTAAATAGGTGTGATCCCAATCGAAGCATTAATATTGAAATTTTAAAAAAAAAAATTGTCCGAGACTTAGTTCATAATTCGTATGGTGCGAAACGTTCATAGGTATATTCATCGATCTAACGAATGTTCCGGAGTGTTGAGGCGAATCGTGATTGGTCGCGCCAGTTGGCATCGAGCCGCCGTGCGACCAGTACGTCTCCACGCCAGTTTTCGTGACACACTACAACAAAACCGTTTCATCTGGGCATTGTAAGGTAAGCTGCATAATTAATCTACCTTCAGTTATAAATGCTGTATTTTAGATTAGAGTTTATGACTAATTGATTATGTTTTGTATGTTTGTTTTACACTTGCAAGTATCCTTTTTGATTAAATACATTCTATATTATAAGTCCAGTATTGGATTTACCACGAATTTCTCATTAGTCTGGTACTCATTAATCTGGATTCATCTGGCTTTTTAAAGCCAGATGAATTTGAAACAGACAGATAAATTATAAAATGTCCGAAAAATATTACAATCATTAGGTCAGATGAATTTTGAAAACCAGACTAATGAGATTATGATGTAATTTGTTAAGACGAAGGGTAAGGCTAACTAGCGCCACCTTTGTTTTTATTCCTGATAATGATTTTAATCCTCGATATATACCCTGGTATTCTAAAATCTTATATCTATATATCTTTTTCTAATCTGTCTCAAAGACGAATGTCTTCAACCACATTTATAAACATAGAGATCTTGAAGGACAGCTCGATCTGCTGTCCTCTTCATAACAGCACTCCAACGGATGCTCCTTTTCCGTGTTCTGATTCGCTATAGTGAAACGTAATAGTTTGGATAATAGTCAGTTACATACTATGTAAGGAATAAATCAGATGAAATATTTTGCTATTTGGGTATTGCTGGAAGTTGAATCAGAAATATAATTTATTGCAACATTTTTTTGATATATTATTTCACCTATATATCAAATATATAATGGATTGCTGACGTAGGAAAATATACAATGGTATCTGCTTAGGACTACCGCCAAAGCGGTAGAAATGTATATCTTCATTGTTTTTAAAAATGTGTTAACTGACATTCACCTGTTTGAAAACTTCTTTTAAGTCTTTCAACGCTTTTGCTGGGCAATGACAGGTTACTCGAGTGACCTCATTCATTTAGTATTGATTCAAAATATTAATTATGTACATATACCAAGTTGTTGTCTCATTTATTTCAAAACAATTCGAAATATCAGGTTTACAACATTGCTATTTTTTGCGCAGACAAAATAAAAGATATAAATTCTTAATAAAATACTAATAGTCTTATTATACTAATCTACTATAGTATTCTCTTTTTTTAGATCAACAAAATGGCTAAGCCGAAGAAGCAAACGAGAGAATAAAGGTTGAGAAAAAAGAGGCTAGCAGGAAGAAGAAGATACGATCGAATAAAAAAACAACGAAGAATTATGGAAAGAAAAGCAAGAAAAGAATAGACTTATTTACATTCGTAGAAAAGAAGAAGAGAAACAGCTGTCGATAGGTGAGATGAACCCTAGACAACAAAGACTGCAGCGAAAGAGATGGAGAAGAAATTACAATGCGTATTACCAACGTAAAAAGCAAGAAAAAAGAACTGCTGCTATGCTCGCTGAAAATACCCCCCCACTGAGTCCTAGTATTTTATCAAATGATGAAATGCTAGCTCTAGAACATAATAAACGAGAGACGCCTCCACTGGAAATACCGTTTATAAATAGAGACTCGGTGTCACCAAAACCAGGACCATCACACAAAAAAGATGATCTACCAGAATCAGACATAAATATACCGATTACTACAACTCCTCGTCATCCACCAACATCTTCTCCCACGGTTTCTTCTCCTATAAGGCGTTTACGCTACAAAAAAGATAAAGAGATTTCTAATCTAAAACAAATTATAATTAACATGAAGAGACAAAATGAACGTTATCGAAAACAATTACAGAGAATGAAGATTACCGAGGAGAAAAAATCTACGATGACATCCACAGTAAATAAAACAAAAAACATATTGACTAATACCAAAACCGTACCAACACTAAATTCAAGAAACGTGCCAAATAAACTGAAAACCAAAATTGAAGGAATTTTTTGAGGACGATGAAAACAGTCGTCTCTGTTCTGGTAAAAAAGAATTTATCGTTAGAAAAAAGATCCGTAAGCAGAAAAGATACCTTAATAACAGTCTCCTAAATCATAAAAAGTTTCTTAAAACATCAAACTTTACCGTAAGCTATTCATCATTTTGTAAGTTAAGACCTTTTTGGGTATTACAACCAGATGTTCGATCACGAGACACTTGTTTGTGCAGATTGCATACTAATTTTGGGTTGATTGTCAATGCGTTATACCAAAAGAATATAATACCAGCTAAGACCCCTCAAGAGTTACTCTCTTTAGTTTGTTGCGATGTATACGACGAAAACTGCTTGCATCGAGAGTGTAAAGAATGTCGGAATAAGGTTATCCCTTATCAGGAATTTGATAATTCAGTTGAAGTAACGTACTGGCAATGGCAAACTAAACAAGATATAATGCAAGAGTCGGAGAGAAAATAAGAACTGCTGAAAAAATAAAAATAAGACAAGAGCCTGAAACCTGTGTAGAATATTTCAAATCAATACTAAATGAATATTTCATTCACTGCGGTAATATAGTTGCCCAGCAAAAAGCATTCAAAAACATAAAAGAAAGTCTTCAGATGGGTGAATGTGTTATTCACATGGACTTTAGTGAAAACTATGCAGTCAAGTGCAATGAAGAAATACAATCCTACCACTTCGGTGGTAGTCGAAAGCAGATAACGTTGCATACGTCAGTAATCTATTTCCTGGATGTCGAATTGAGACAACAAGTGCAATCTTTTTGTACAGTCAGTGACTGTTTACGTCACGATATTTCTGCGGTATGGGCTCATATTATACCTGTCCTTGAATATATATGTGAAAAAATATCAAACATTCATACAATACATTTTATTTCTGATTCACCTTCCAGTCAATACCGCAATAGAAAAACATTTCATCTGATTTCTTCCCTACATACATACTTGACAACTGTGCATACAGTAACGTGAAACTATAGTGAATCAGGACACGGAAAAGGAGCACCGGATGGAGAGGGTGCTGTCATGAAAAGAACAGCAGATCGAGCTGTCTCTCAAGGACAAGACATAAAAGATATTGATGATTTTATAAATGTTGTGAGGCAAAACTTAAAGAAAGTAATACTGAAAACTGTTTCTGATTATGATGTAGGAGAGAAAGATTTGCTATTCCCGCAAAGTGTTAAAAGCTTCCCGGGTTGCATGAAAATGCACCAGCTTGTCTGGAATTTGGATTCTTCTGTAATTGCTGTACGAAAATTAAGTTGCACTGATAAAAAATGTCTATATCAAGCCATCCAATGCAACCACATGAAACATCTTGGGTTTTATAACTTGGACGATGGATGTCAGAAAAATCAAACGGTTACACCGCTGTCTAGTTCATCAAGGGTTTTGGCAGATATTACCAAATCTTTTTGGATGCCTCGTGATGAAAGCTCATCACGCATTGAGTTAGACAATATTTATTCGTATCTATCAGATAGCGATGACGATTTTAATATATTTTAGTTTATCGTATTTTGATTTTACAGGTACCATGTGATCGTATCATTAAAGTTCCTATCATAATAGGTTAAAACTGTGTTATTAATAAGTATCAAATTAAAATTGATTGACTTTTCTTCCTTATGAGTAGGAATGAAGACACTGAGGATTCTTGCCTAATAATAAGTAATATTTATTTCTACGTACTGTTAAAAAAGACTGATTATAATTGTTACAAGAGACTGATTATTATAATGTAACCAAAATCTTTATGGTTTTGTGAATTTAATTTTGAGCATTTATGACTCTCAGTGAGTGTATTTTTATATCTAGATTTTTATAATATAGAACAAACAAATATGTAATATCATAATTTGTTGTTAAACAATTCGAATTATGTAATATCATAATTTGTTGTTAAACACGAAATTGTTGTTATCGCTTTAAAACTAATAATAAGAATCAATAATAAACAAACGGGAAACCAAAAACAAATAATATGAATCATAATTGATGTTAAAGTTTATTGATTTAGTAATAAAGTTCTTTCAAAATCTATCAATATCTCATTTTACTGCAAAACCCTAATTAATATTCCTACAAAATCTAATTTTTCTGACATAGTCATAATTTATCTGGCCAAGCTATTCATCTGCATTTTATAAATCTTAAACCATTACAAGTCTTTTACGGCCTTCGGCACATGTTCTTATTCTATGCGATCAAATCCTATTCCATGTGCTTTTTAGGATAAAACACAAAAAAAATGTTGCGCCAGACGGATTAGCCAAAAACACTCTACTTTGAAGAAACACCCGGTGAATAATAACATGTGCCATGTTTGGGCTTTGATTTTGTATGGCGTAGTGCAACCTTATATAATAAATCAATTGGTAGGTGCATCAGTTTGGTGCAGGCTGGACTGTCCATACGAGTACATTCTCGTCATTAAGATATTCTTGAATTTTATAATACACCCTTCGACATTAGGGTAGTTTTGTCATGTAACTTGAATTTATTAATAGGTAGTTCGATAACATTATGAGGTATATTATTGAAAAATTTGACACAATTTCCCAATAATAAATTAATTGTTTTGGCTAATCTGAAGTTTATAATGATAACACAAGAAATAAAAACAAACTTGTTTGTTTTTATTTCTTGTGTTATACGAATGATCATCACTTTTTTTCATAAAAAGATCTAAATTTTTGCGTACGTACATTATATTATCAAATATGTATTGAGAAGCGACAGTGAGGATGTTAATTTCTTTAAAGAATTCTCTCAGGGATTCGCGGGGACTAAGTTTGTAAATGGCACGAACGGCTCTTTTCTGTAAAATAAAGATGGTATCTATGTCCGCAGCAGAACCCCACAAGAGAAGACCATAAGACATTATACTGTGAAAGTAACTAGAATACACAAGCCTTGCTGTTTCAACATCAGTCAAATGTCTAATTTTTCTAACCGCAAAGGCAGCTGAAGCAAGTCTCCCAGCCAGAGCGTCAACATGTGGTCCCCACTGCAACTTCGAATCCAATGTAATGCCCAGAAAAACAGTGGAGTTTGATAGATCTAATTTTTCACCGTTGAGTAGGATTTCTGTGTTAGCTTGCTTCACGTTAGGCATGGTGAATTTAATACATTTAGTCTTTTTTGTATTAAGAAGCAAGTTATTGCTAGTGAACCAATTTAATACCTTAGAGAGAGCTCCGCTTACATTGTCAAATGATTCTTCGCCTCTTCTTGATTTAAAGACTAGAGAAGTATCATCAGTAAACAGAACTATCTCACAGGAGTCTTTGGCATAAAAAGGAAGGTCATTAATTTAGATCAAAAATAGCAAAGGTCCCAATATTGAGCCCTGGGGCACTCCCATTTGAAGCGGGGCACCTGAGGAGTTAATGCCATTAACGTTTACTGTTTGTAGTCTGCCTGAGAGGTAAAAATTCAACAGTTTAGACGCGTTATTAGATACACCGTAATGATCAAGCTTAATAATGAGTGTTTGGTGATCGACACAATCAAATGCCTTCGACAAGTCACAGAATACACCTATCGCATCGTGTTTATCTCCATAAGCATCCAAAATGTGTTTGACGAGTGCCACCCCAGCATCTGTTGTATTTCTACCTTTGGAGAAACCAAACTGTTTCTCGTGCAGTAAATTGTTCAGTTTAAAATGAGAGAGCAATTGATTAAATATAACTTTTTCAAAAATTTTGCTAAATGCAGGTAGAATGGAAATTGGCCTGAAGTTGCTTGGGTCACTTTTTTCTCCTGACTTAAATAAAGGTATAATCTTACTATATTTTATTAAAGTAGGAAATTGACCTTGATCAATACATTCGTTGAATATATGTGCTAAGTGAGATGCTACGAGAGGTATAATGGGTTTTATTGTGTCAGTTGATATTCCCCATATATCCACAGTTTTTTTTTTTTGTTTTAATTCCTTGAAAGTTTTTACTATCATTAAAGGATTAATATGAATGAAATCAAATGAGGAGTTACACCTGTCAACACTAGACACCAGCAGTGATTTCGCATGCAGAGCGCACGAATTGAGTTGTTTTGTGGTTTCGAAAGGTACATTACAGAAGTACTTCTCGAAGGCACCTGCAACTTCATTAACAGATTTAATATTCTTATTATCAATTTTTAATGTAAATGTGTGATCACGTGGTTTCGTTTTACAAGTTTCTTTGTTTATAATATTCCAAGTTTCTTTTTCTCTTTAATTTTATTACTGGATTTATTAATTTTTTCACGTATATAATTAGATTTAGCTACCATGCAAACGTTCTTGAATAACTTTGAGTATTTTTTAACATATTCTAGGAATGTTGGGTCATTATTTCTATATACTTTTTGATTATATAATTCAAACATTTTTTTCCTACTGATGTAAATACCTACTGTAGCCCAGTCACTGAACTTCGGTTTCAAATTGTTTATAACTAATTTCTTTTTAGGAAAATTTTTATCAAATTTACTTTTAACTAATTCAAAAAAATACTCACATTGGTTATTAACATTGTCATTAATAAAAGGCAAAAGCGGAATTTAATCACTTAAGTTAGACTTAAATTTTTCTTTACGGGAATCAGTGACTGGTCTAAATTGAACTACATTTTTAGTTGGCACAAAACGGTGTTCAAACGTGACTGACTGACCGCAGTGATCGGATTTTACTAAATTTACTATAGTTTTTTTTATCACAACAGAGTTACAGAATATATTGTCTAAGCAAGTAGCTGTTGTAGCAGTAATTCTAGTCGGTTCAGCAAAAACAGGCATTAAATTGAAGGATTTGAAAAGACTTAAAAACCTCACTCTATAGGTTTTTTCTTCATCTATAATATCGACATTGAAATCCCCACATACAACTACTTTCTTTTTATTAGTAAATAATTTCCTGAGTGATTCTTCCATTATAGACTCAAATAATTTAAAATTACCAGTTGGGGGTCTATAAACACAAACAATTATGTAATCGTCCAGCTCTGCACATGATATCTCAATAGTTCGTTCAACAGAGAGAGATACAATACATTTTAAATTATTATTGATTAATATTAATGACCCACCATGAATGGCCGCCTCCCTAGAGAACGAACTAATAAGGCTACAATTTTTAAGAGACAACATAAGTTCATACTTTTTGAGCCAGTGCTCAGTGACACATAAAACATGAATATTCCTTTCTTGTATGAATAATTCTACTTCTAATTCTTTCCCGGATAAGCCTTGAATATTTTGATGCACTATGTTTAAATGATTTGAACTTTCCAAGCTAGCTAGGCTTTGTTGTAAGCAAGAGTTTTCCTCTACTGTCTGAATATTAAATGATTGCTAATTTGAACGGATTCCAAAAGTTGAATATTCATGTCATCTTTTGAGATAATTATTCACAAAATATTTATCTCTCGTCAGGTAAATCTTATTTTTAAAATAATTATTTATGTCATGGAATTTATGAACATTATAAGATGTCAATTTATGCAAGTCTAGGTTTATTTTATATCTTAGATTATTTTCTTCGTCTGTCAAACCGCTGCTATATGGTAAGGTAAACAAAACAATTTTAGGTACCTATTTTTATTAATTGCAAACTTTCAAAAATATTAAGGAATTTCTTTTTGTTTACATTACCTCTATTTCCTATAAAAATTATTAGGGTAGAATTTTCACTAAATTTAAAACTTAGTATTTTATTGATAATTACATCATAAGATGCTCCAGGCATGCAGTGATTTATCACACTTTGTCACTATTGTGCTAGGGGCCCCATGTTTTTACCCATCTCATCACTAAACATCACTATACTATTTGTTGACTGATACGGAGTTTCGTTAAGCAACTGTTGGATTGTACACAGGACAGTTTGAGAGGGCGTGATGATGACTCACACCCGGACCCAACAATCATCAATGGGTTGGAATTTGAGTTAGAAGAATTATTACAATCACAAGTAGTTATGATGTCTGTTAACATCTGGATGTGTTCACCACACTCTTTTTTAGTACATTTATATGTCTCAGTCATTATTTTTAATAAGAGTTTGAGATTTTCTAATTTCAATGTATCATTTTCATATTTTGTCACACTATTTTCTAATATTAAAGATCATGCATCTAGCTCATCACCAAGTTGCCTTCTCTCATTTATATATTTAACTTTTGTAAACAAACAATTCTGTTTTTTAACTAATTTATTTGTTTTTTTAATAAACCTATTTATTCTAACATATTTCTTAAAATTATTTTTACTGCACCTTAAAATCCCTATAGATGTTGTGGTAGGGGAATCATTTGTTAAATCTATAGTTAACACTAGGTGGACTTCCAGGTGCAGTTTGGATCTGGCTGGGCGCACTACCAACTAACTTGTCAAATAAAAGGGTGGTTTGGCTGTCAATGTAGTCTTGCTTCTCCATTCTCCATCAAGGTCTTGTTGAAGGGCAGTTATACGATTTAGGTTCTGCTCATACTCCTCACAGCACTCCCCGAACCCACTTATGACGGATTGCAGCTCAATTAATAAGCCGTGGTTGGTGTGCAGCTCAGCCATCTCTTTCTTTAATTGACTGTTACTATCCAGCATATCCAACAGTATCCTCTCATTGTCATCGCTTTCCCTATGCAGTTGCTCAATCCGTTCCTTGGCCGCCTGCAGTTCCTTCAAAGCCAGTAGGAGTTTAGATTCCTCCTGGCGAGCATAGGCTTTGCGAGTAAGCATCTTTACACTCAATCAATTTAAAATCACGTAAGTAAGTAAGCCAAAGAATTGGTTGATCAACTAGAGGTTAGATATTTGTTAAAGTAAACAATATAACCTCATCATCATCATCAAATTTAAGAGCTAGGCTCTTGTCGGTGGAGTTTTATCCATTCCTCTCTGCTTTCCGCCCTTCTCTTAACCTCTTGATACGACCCGACATTTATCTTTTCTTTTATTTGCTGCATGTAGCTTATTCTTGGTCTTCCTCGCTTCCTTTTTCCTTCTATTCTTCCTTCTATTATCGTTTTAATAAAATTGTCGTGTCGAATCAGGTGGCCTAACATTCGTCCCCTCCTACACTCTATTGTTTCTATCAATCTCCTTTTTTCCCTAACCATAGACAAAACTTCTTCATTTGTTTTCTTCTCCGTCCAACTTATACGCTCCATTCTCCTCCAGCACCACATCTCGAAGGCTTCCAGTCTCTCTCTGTCCCTCTTTGTCAATGTCCACGCTTCACATCCATAGAGTGCTATACTCCAAATGTACACTTTAACAAGTTTTTTGCGAACTTCGCTTGATATTCTGGCCTTGAGCAGGTGCTTTTTTGCATTATAAGCTTGTCTCGCCATCGCTATCCTTGCTTTTATATCTGGTGTACATCTGGAGTCACTAGTTATCAAGCTACCTAGATATTTGAAGGTTTTAACCTGTTCTATTTTTGTGTTGTTTATTGAGATAGGGCTATATTTTTCCTTTTTAGAAGCAATTAGTGTTTTTGTTTTATTTATGTTAATTTTGAGACTAAATTCTTTAAAAATAGTGTCCATTTCTGTAACCAGTTCACGAATGAATTTAAATACGTCCCCAATAATTTTGACGCCCCCTTTTTTTGATTCCGTTATTCTGCGTATCGCACATTCTATGAATAAATTAAAAATTAGCGGTGAAAGTGGACATCCCTGCCTAACTCCCTGTCTTATTTTTGCCTTTCCGTTTTCCTCTCCTACTTCTATTACCGTTTCTTAGTATTTATATAATTCATAAATAATCCTTCTGTCTCTATAATCCAATCCAGCTTCTTTGAGTATTATCATAATTATTTTCCAATTGACCTTATCGAACGCCTTTTCTAAGTCGATAAAAGCTATATGTGTGTCCATGTCAAAATCCAGTCTCCTGTCTATTACCAATCTCAAAGCTAGTATCGCTTCTCTGGTTCCCTTCTCTTGCCGAAACCCATATTGATCCGGTCCCAAAAAGCACTCTGTTAACGGTCTTATTCTGTTCTGAATTATTTTTATTAAATTTTTACTTGCCTGTGAAATAATACTTAGTGTTCTATGTTCTTCGCATTCGAGTGTGTTTGCTTTTTTCGGTAGTGTTACAGTCTTGCTTAAATTAAAATCTTGAGGTATTTTGCCTGTTTTATACATTTCTTGAATTAAATTAAAAATTTCCTCTTTCAACTGATTGCAAGCTGCATATTTAACCATCTCAATATAAATATTATCAATTCCTGCTGTAACTCCTGCTGTAATATAACCTCAACGCGAAAAAAAAAATGTTCGTAAGACAGTGTAATTTAGTCTATTTTTGTGGTTAAATATGTGTTATACGTGAACTATGACGCATATACACGATAATTAGAAAAAGCATAAAGAGAAAACAATGATTCACAATATTTCAAAAGTTCAAATTCGCAGTGTCATTGACCGGTTATCACCGTTACACATATCGCACCTTTAGAATGATTAAGACCTAATGCAAAAAATATAGTTTTAGGGAAACAGCGAATAAAGATTCGTAGATCGCGACTTTTTAACGAAAATGGATGATAATTGGATATTGCTAAAAAAAAATTTGACAGTTGCATATCATAATATAATCATTTATCTACACATTACAAAGTTAAATAAACAAAAGTAATGTATAAATAATGAATATATTAGTTTATTTGTAACAGTAGCAATTTAGGTCTTTGTTTGTCTGAATCCATTTATTTTTTAAAAGACCTTTTTATGCTTAGGTCTTTCTAATTCTGAACATTTATTAAAAATCTCGTTTCATTTCAAGTCTAGTCTCTATAATACTGAATTTCTTACTATAAAGGTAGCATTTTTATACCGTACTTTCTATTTACCGTTCATGAAAATCAATACATTTAAGACTGTAGTATTACTTTAATCAAAATATTTTATTTTACAACAAAACATGGACAAAATCAAATTGTAAAAAATCATTTTTTCAATTCTATTCAGTCTGTAGGTAACTTAGAATAAAATCACATTATCACTTAATATTAAAAAATATAGGCAACAACAAAGTTAAACTTTGATAATTGAAACTTCTCAGCTGTTACTAATTAAAGTATGGAATTATAAAAATACATAGGAGCAATAATACATAGCAGAACATACATGGGGGTGATACGAATAGGTACCCTAAGAGGTGCTCTATCTGTTTCTTACTTTTATGCGAATAGTAGAACTCATTAAAACACAAATTTACGGATTACTTCGCGATTTATTTACATTTTATTTAAAACCTGACATTTCGAACAGTTTGCAGCGTTCGTGTTCACAGGAAGACTACGGTATTCTTTGTCATGTACATAGTTTTGAAAAAATTAACTACCGTCACACATACAATATATTAATTTACGTTCCTATTTACGCAGAAAGAGCTAACCGTGTCTTGAGATCTTGCAGTGCGAGGTGTTGCTTGGGTTTTTGCTAGAATAGGATCCCATGCCGGTGGAACTTTCCAACCATCTTCTCTATTGAAATTTGGATGTTTTCAATTTCAATGGCTTCACGTAGCATTCGTGGAATAAAACGCCATTCTTTTACAAGTATTTACGGTTGGTCGAAACGAATGAAGTGGTTGGGTTTGTCTAAGGCATGTTCACACACTGCAGATTTCGTGTTCCGTCTATGTTAGCTATGTGATCTTTAATCCGCACGCCTGTACTTCGCTTTGTTTGCCCGATGTAGGAGACGCTACAGTCACAACACTTCATTTATCTACAGTCTATTTATTTATTTATTTTCAGTCTGTAGACTCCTTCATCTTGAAGAGGTATGTTGCACTTGACAGGTGGTAGGAATTGGTTAATCTTCTTTTGCGGCGGAAGTAAGTTTTGATTGAAGCACGCTTCAAGATATTCCTAATCTTGTCAGTGACTCCCTTCATGTATGGAAGTATTACTGCAGGTTGGCGTCCAACTGTCGTAGGCTTGGCACGGGGTCTGCAACGACGTGGTACTGGAAGCTGGTTGTCCTGTAGTACCTTCCTTACATGCTGAAGCTCAGCAGCTAGGTGTCGGTCGTCACAGATGCCCCTTGCTCTGTGAAACAAAGTTTAGCCCACGGTAGCGGTGAAAGGTGATGGTGAGACGCACCATTGAGATATTTATCGTTATGGGTGGCTTTTCTTAAAATGTAGCTAAGGGTATGATCTAAATTCTAGTTAGTAAAATATCTAAGAAAGCTAGTTTACTGTCTGCGTCAATTTCTATAGTAAATTTGATTTTTGGATGTATTGAGTTTAGATGATTAAGAAAAGCAGAAACACTATTTGTGGGTAAATTTGTAAAAGTGTCATCTACGTACCGCTTATAAAACCTTAGTGATATAGGTGATGTGCTCAGAGCTCGATCCTCAAAATCATTCATAAATATATCAGCAACAACTGGGGACACTGGAGAGCCCATTGCTACACTATCGGTTTGCAGAATACCCTACAGTAAACAGCCAGAGGTAAGGCTATGTTCCAATAGTTCTACATTTTCTATTGGCATGTCGAGTTAAAACAGCTTCTTTTTTTGGTGATTTCAATGCAGTCCTGTACTGGTTACTGTTTAACTTATAAATAGGAACTGAACATGAAAACTAACCATAGTTTCATCATCTGCTAACTGTGAGTTCTTAATTTCGCTGATGAAATGGTAGGAATCCTTCACATATGCCGTTGTTCCTCCCCGTAACTTTGATAGTTTTCTAGCTAAATGCTGAGCTAATTTGTAGGTTGGGCTATCAATTTGACTAACAATGGGATGTAACGGGGTATTAGTCTTATGATTTTTTGGCAACCTATACAATTTCGGTGGTTTTGCACACGTAGGTACTAATTATTGAACATCTAGACTTAAACTATCACTGTGTTTGCGTACTAAGTCGCTGGTGTTATTTGTTTGATCTGACTTCACGCATTTGTAGGTACCGGTAGATTCGTCCGACAGTAACTGCGACATTTTAAGTTTTTAGTCCGATGTATCCATTATTATGACCGTAGCGTTACCTTTATCTGCGCGCACGATTGTTAGTTCTGGTCTAGATTTTTAAGGTTAACAATCGTGCGCGCAGATAAACAAAAACTTCAAATAAAAATGAATATCATAACTCAACTCACTCTGTTCATGCAGAATGGGTCTCGAAGATTTTTTTATTAGAACTAATGTGATATTATTTGTCTAGATCTTTTCTAGGCGTATTTTGAAACATTATAATTAAGTAAAAAATTTATTATTTATTTTTGATAACAATGAGTAACAGTGTGAATTACTTACTTCACAAAGAATTTGGTACATCGGGTAGAAAAAATCTATTTCATCGGTACTTTCGTAACAGTGAAAAAGTATTTTTTTATTAGTGTTATTCTGAAAATATTTCAATTAAAACGATTCTGAATTAATATTTGTTCATACAATAATTTACCCAAACCTTCAAAACATGTAAACTTTGTATGTAACAAGTCATCAAGACCACCAAACAATTTTAAGTCATGTTAGAATCATTTCTAAAACGGTCGGTGCTATTGCCGTCGTTTTTATTACAAGGGAGACAAATTAATGAATAAAATCTATTATAAACATTACTTATAATACAACACAGACCAAATAGCCCTTTGGTCTTCTATTTGTGCTATTTTTTCCGTATGAGAGTGACTCAAATACAAATACGTCAAAGTTTATTCGATACTTTTTGCTTTAAAATAGACTCCAGACCCAATAGGTCTTTACTTTATTGAAAAATAAAACTACACTTCCTTACCTTTGTTTAGTATTGTTCCGACGAAAATTGGATTAGGTCTCCATATTTACAAACACGCAACGACCTGCTCGAAACACTTGTGGCGCAACACTGCTTTCGTCGCTCTTAAACCGAACACACGCGGGGGCAGGGGCGGCGTGAAAGAGACCGAAATATACGCGTAGCTCAGTTCACGCGAAAAAATGCCTATATTTTATTAAAAGTCGATAGATGTGTTCGTTTAAAGTCATTCTATGTATAGAAGTCGAAATCTTAAAATTTTGGATTAGGTCTCAATAGTTCTGAAGGTGCGATATACACTAACGGTAAAGGTAGCGACACGCAACTTGTTTTAGCCTCTAAGTAAGGGTCGCCGCGCGTAGGTACGTTTTTGCTACCTACGCGGGGAGATACACAGGCCTGTCCATAATTAAGTCTCGTTGCATTTTTTGTCAATCAAATAGAAAAGGACGGCGTGAGACTTAATAATAATCAATTAACTCTAATTGACGTCTCTAAGTACGGCAGTATGTCGTCACCGTCAATGTCATTTTGAAACCACCTCTCTGCTGGTAGTCTTAGTCTACCTCTAGCTAAAAGTTATTTATGTTCACACCTGAAATAATACGACCATGTTATCAGTTTTCACTCCTGTAGAAGTGAGGAGAACAGCGAGTGAGAAATATCGTAATTATGAACAGACAACAGTGTTGTGCGAGAAATCTTGGGGAGCCTTCTCGCGAGACTTCTCATCGAGAATCTGAAGAGGTCATTAAAATTAACATAAGTGACCTGCCTTGAGCCCGTTTCCCCTATTTACATGCCAAACGGATTATGGAGCAACAAATTGATGATAACTTTTTCCCTACAAGGCTTGCAAATCTGAAACAAACATCACGATCATGTATGTAAATTTCAAGGCTAATATTACAAAGATCCACTGAATTGTATAAGTACTTAATTTGTAAGTGTTCTGTCTTGTTCTTGTATCGTGGAATATGTCATGAGACTTAGAAATGTAACATAAATGAAAACATATAAAATGTTTATTTTTTAAATGTTCAGTTGCCAATCTACGCTGGTATGATTATATCAAGTGTTGTTATATAAAGAGGATTCGGAGCGCCCTTAATTCAGGACCCATATATTTCTGGTCAGGCTATACATTACATAAAATTATGATAACATTATAAATAATATCATTGAGAGAAACAATGGATTAATGTTTCTTTTACCCGTTAGTAGTTTTGCAAAAATAATTGTGTTTTGGTCCAAAATTCAAGGCCAATATTACAAATAGTTACTGAATTTAATAAGTACTCAATTTGCGAGTGTTCTGTCATGTTATTTTATCGTAGTATCATTAAGCAGCAGGCTTTAAAAAATACAGGAATGTAAACATATAAAAATATGTTTTTATGTTCAGTTGCCAATCTACGCTGGTATGATTATACTGAGTGTTGTCATATAAAGTGGATTCGAAGCGCCCTCAGGTCCCATATATTCCTGGTCAGGCTATTCACAAAATATGCAGTACCTACTAATCGAGTTCAATGAACTAAGGTTGTGTGCAGCGCTGCAATGAAAAATCAAAGTCCCGTTTTTGTCGTCAGAGGTAAATATCTAGGGATCTCACATTTGTTGGTATAATACTAACTATTCGGTCCTATCCAATAGGTCCCGGGTTCAAATCCCGGGTCGGGCCGAAAGTTTCTGGATTATTCTGTCTTGAAATAACTCAGACACAGCTCCGGAATTTGGAAGGAAGTTGGTGGTGTAACACCCCCGTGCCTCAGAAAGCACGTTAAGCCGTTGGTCCTGCGCCTGATCTCTCTACGGTCATGTCAGACTGCCGTCTCACCGAATTATGAGAGTAAAGGAGCAGAGAGTGCACCTGTGTATTGCGCACACACTTGTGCACTATAATATCTCGCACGTAGTTGGCTAAATCTCGGTTAAGATTGGCCGCTGTAGTCGAAATTCGGCTAGGAGGAAAATATTATTATTATTATTCGGTCCAACGGAAATATATTTCAATGGCCTCCCACAAATGCCCATTGTCCTTTAGTAAACATTCCCAAAAATACTTGAAGTTGAAATCCGATTTAGTCTACATAGTAAGTTAAACAATTGCTTATCAATTAAGTTAAATAGGTGCCTATCGTGTTATACATTTTGGGATATAGGGTTAGTAAGAATTAAACGACGATTATGTTCCTGAAAATTTAATGACTTTAATAGAAGAATAACTAAATTAAAACAGCAAGATAGAAGAAAAATCATTCATTAATAACATCATCTTTATCTGATTACTATGTTCGAGCAAAAGACCAAAATTAATCAATGACCTAACAAAATATACAACAAAAGTCATTAAATAATTAAGTCCAACCAATCAGTTATTAGTTTACTGCGACAACGATCGAATCAATACGTAGTATTATTGTTTAACTTCACCATTAAAATGAACTAGGAATACAACTTACAATTTTGAATAATAGGTATTGTGATTAAAAGAAAAAGCTAAATAATTCTTTCCTACTTATATAATGTGTAATAATATAAAGTGTCGACTACTTATAATATGTATAACTATGTTTAAATTTTCACACAAAGAGCGGAGCGAGGCAGGTGCGGGGCGACGGCCGGCGGCGGGCGGGCCGCGACTGGCCGCAGCGAGTCGCAGCCGACCGCAGTCAGTCGCAGCCGACCGCAGTCAGCCGCAGCCGACCGCAGCCTCGCCCGTCGCCGTCCGCAGAGGGCCGCACCTCCGCGCGCGCTCGCCTTATGCCGATAAACACCACAATCTCGCTAAACACTAGGTCACTTATGCCGAATGTTAGACAAATAAGAAAGCGACGACTTCCCGAACCAAAATTACAGTACTAATAATTTGTAGATGATGTCGAGTCACAGTCCGGGCGCAGGCCGGGACCGGTCGTTGCCTGCGCAGTCCGCGCAGTCCCGCGTGGTCGCGAGGCGCGGGGGGCCGCCGCCGCCCCGCTCCTTGAGCTTCAGCTTACGATTGTTATGCCGATCGTATGAAGCGCGTTACGCTCTCCTTGGAATCGTAACAATGTAGCTTTTTTTGGAGTTTTAATTTTTTACAATATATAGGATTTGTTTCTATAATTAATTATATCTAATATTTACAATGGAGGTGAATGGACATATTCAAAACTCTACTTATAACCTCGAAAATTAATCCTGAAATTCCTACCCGAAACGAACTTTATCTACAACTTTTAATAAAAATTTAAAAGTAAACTCTCGCCACAAATAAATCTAAATATGGTACGGATCGAGTTTGCGTTTCTGATTCGGTCGTTTTAAAAATCGATTTAAAATTTTATCATCAAAAATTTCTTTTGGAAAGCTGCGACCGGAGCCCGGAAGTCTGTCGTGGTGGCTAGCGAGGCCGATGGCACGCCACCGATGCCATCAGTCAAATCGTGACGTAAATGAGAGACACAAACTCGATCGAATGTTTATTTAGAGTAAATCATAAAGGTATGTAATGCGCGGCGCGGCGCGATGCGGTGAGGGGTGCGCGGCGCTCATATCTTGTGTATCTTCTGCGAGACGACGACGGGGTTGTTGCGGCGGATCTCCTGCGCGCCCAGCTCCCGGTAGTCGAACGAGCACTCGTGCTTGTCGCTGTACCGGTGCACGGCGCAGAACAGCCCTCCGCAGCGGCACTCGAACCCTGCCACACCACAACCACTATTAGAGCTTACATCGCACCCAGCACTAGCCCTACCTACTGATACTGCTTCTAATTATGTTCGCCGACTTTCAAGCCTCACCAAATACTGTCTTAATAAACCAGTTGCTAAACCAATATAGAAAAGTCATTTCGATGGACACTATTTTTTTACAATAAGTCCTATGAATTAACTGTCCGAGGCGTATCTTAGGTGACGTGCCCTGCCTTACCCATTTGGTCAGACAGTGACAAACGATCTGAATACTTTCTAATCTTAGCCATCATTCATTGATTATTGAAGTATATGATATGCTACTTATTTTAATTTAACGGTATTAACTGGTTCCGTGCCACAGTACGCACCGGTGCGAGATAACAATAGATTTTCTATTGAGTCTCGTAATTGGCAGCGAATGGGTTAATACACTTTTTTTTAAAATGCTTTATTGCCATATATATATTTTTTCACACCACTGAATAAAATTAACCCGTTTCGTTTACGATCAAAGTTATCACGATGTAAATATTACAATAAATCCATTGTTTAATTCCAAGACTTAAATTCATAATGAAATCAGAATCCATTAAGCCGCTAATGTAAACCATGTTGCTAAAAAAATACGACATTGGCGTCATTTCATTATATAGTACTCCAAAAAAGTATAGAGTTTAAAAAAAAATGTGAACGGTCAAATACATGTTATCTCACCACCACTCAAAATTAATAACCTTAATAGTCCGACCCACATTTAAATGCAATATCTGTTTACGCTTTTTTGTACACCACAATTTGTAATGGGCAAGCAAATGATGATGACGTTTTTTATACTATTCCTATTTGTCAGGACGCGCAGGAGGTGCATAAAAAACTTATTGCATTTGATTATGAATTGGACTTCAGTATCAAGAAAACGAGTGTATAGATGCTGACCTGTGAGTCCAACCTTCTTGCGGCAGACGGCACACCTGTTCTTTTTCTTTTTGTCCTTGCTGGGGTCTTTGTCGTCGGCGTCTGTGTCAGAGGTGCCGGTGCTTGTGCCGCTCGTTCCCGCTCCACTCTCCTCTTCTAATTTCTGAAATCACATCAATAAAATTCTTAAAACTTACGTCACTAGAAACCAATAACATGACGGCTGGAATTGTAAACGTTTAAAAATGAACTATATTGCGTGAATACGCAATCATCAGCAATTTAGGAACCATCCAATTCAATCAAATTGAATTTCATGTATGTCCTCTCTAAACAATCAATGATACTAGCATTACAATTCAAAGATATTGTTGAAATGGTATTATTGCAAGAATGTGATTATACTACAACAGAAGAGGTATTGCATAATGAATGCATTAAATAATAATCAGTAGGAATAACGTCACAAGTCAGTATACAACGCACTGCAGGGGCACGTGAAGTTAACGTGATCCATATACGCAGAAGATTAATCACTCGATAAATGATACGAGACTAGTAATGAAACGAACCCTCTTTAGATTCTTTTTATTAGGATCTATTTCAGAGATGCGGTCGTTCTTCTCGAGCTTCGGAGAGATTCGGGGCTTCGCGCTGTTTTTAGACGCAGTAGCCGCATCGTCAAAGATCTCATTGCGACTTTCTTGTATTTCCACAACCTTCTTCAATTTCACCTCTTCCGAGGGGCCGTCCTGGCCTGGAAATAGCTTTTCGTCTATTCTCAACTTCTGCGGCACGTCATGCTCGACTTTCTCTTTGCTCCCGTCCGGCATGGGCAGCGGAGTGCTGTCGTTTATTTCGATGGACAGGCGCTTGTTTTCGAAACTCTTCGAGCGCGACACGCCGATGCCTTGGTCCATGGCAGAGCTCTGACTGTTGTTAGACTTGCTGTTCCGACGTATTGCTTTCTTTAGTATCCGTTTACCTTTCGACTCCTTTTTACTAGGGTCATTTTCCATTATTATTGTTTTTTATTGCTTTCAGGTAGGACATCTTGACTGCAACAAAGTAATTCCACGTGAATGGCGATTTAGAGACCTATATTTATTTTTCTGCATTTTATGAAAGGCACGTAATTTACATAGTAGATATAATTCAATACACTTGCATAAAACTAAAGACCGTACTTACCACGTGTTACGATATAAATAAGCCCCTCATCTCAAAGTGTAGACTTGGAGACAAAAGGGTTTAAAATGTTACATTTTAAATGTTAACATGGTAAAGGGGTTAATATTTTAGTTTTTTATATTATTGAACTGTTACAAGTTTGTAAACTGTTATGAAATTATATTTTTTGTATTTTGATTGCTGTTTACAAAATGTCTAATTGATTGACGTAAAATTCGTATTCCAAAGTTTTTTATCCAGCCAGTGCATAGACAATAACTAGCAAAGAAGTTTTTAGTCTGGCTAACGAAAGCTGAACCTAGCAAAAGGCGACAAATAAAAAAAAACTTATTATGGTATCACCAACTAAAGCAGGAATTCATAGTTTTGATATTTATTTTTATATACTCTATTGCGTTAGCTAAATTACTAGCGCAATAGAGTCTGAGAGTAGTAAGAAATTATCAAATGATTTGAATGTTCTCGGGTTGTATACATGACATGATACACCCATTGGCGAACCCATGATTCTTACATTTTATTTATTTATTTTATTACAAGATTCACAGCTCTAGTGCATGCAGTATATATGACTAAACTTAAAAACTAAACCTACAGCCAATAACAAATCTACATTTCAATTTGCAATTTTTTTATACATCGACAAGTGACAAGTGTCGACATATAAAATAGTGCTTACTAACTAACATTATCAGGACTAAGTAGGTATGTACCATCATTGTTTATTGTTTGATCATTATCACATTTAGACAAGAGTCAATCCTCTCGTCAGTGGAGTTTCTTCCATCTCTCCCTATACTCCACCATTCTCTTGACCTCCTATTACGACACGACGCCCAACTTTTCCTTCACTTGGTCCATAAATGACCTTCTAGGTCTCGCTCTCTGCCATTTTCCTTCTATCTTCCCCTCAATGATTGTATACATAAGTTCACATCGTGTCATATCCCAGCATCTTTCCTCTCCTGCTTTCAATTATTTCAAGAATACTTCGCTTCTCCCCAACAATCCTCAAAACGTCCTCATCGGTGTTCTTTCCAGTTCACCAAATTCTCTCCATTCGCCCCAAGACCGCTTTTAAAACGCCTCTATCCTTTTTCGGTCACGCTGAGTCATCTATGTTTCACTGCCGTACAGTGCGATAATCCAGATGTACATAAGCCTCTTTCGTATGAGTTTGGGCACTGAAAAGATCTTCTTTCTTTATATAGGTTTTATTTATAATCGCCTTGAATTACAAGCCCGATTATAAAAGCCACACGACACTTTTGAAAATCTATCTTTCACTTCGAAATCGGAGATAAATCTTCTAATATTTTTTTTACAGATCTACGAAAAATCTTGTCTTATTAAGTAGTTTGCTATATACAAAATTTTGTTTCTTTAGCCTATAGTGCATAGCATTAGTAGACTACCATGAGTTGAATGGCAATACACGAGTCATACCGAAAGGTCAAAGAAGCTAACGAGCATAAAGTTCTGACTAGGTAGGTACTTACTAAACAGTCCAGATATATCAATGCAATACTAACAATGTGAATTGTTGACATACTGATCGCAACAATAGCTGATAAACCTGCGTCAAATATATCTTAAAGTCATCATGTTTATTTAAAATCAAAAAGTTTGATTTAGTTTAAATAATGTTAAGTGAGTAGGTATTGTTAATCATCACTTTAAACCATCGTAAGAAGGTGGATTTATGCTTTCCAGCTGTATACTTATTCCACGATGATATCCTCAGTCAACGATAGGTAACAATTTAACAAACTATTGAAACTATGTTTTCCACGTAATTACTTCGTTAAGATGCATAGGAACATAAACATTTACGATGGTGACACACTGAATCCGGAGTGCGACGTTATGACATTGAGTGAATATCTTATTATATTCAACCACTGGCGGCGCGGCGTCCAGTCCAGTCTACATGGACCAACGAACAGACCAGGACATGCAGGACATTTGCTTAGAATGGGACTTCAGAAGTGAGTCGACAAGGCACGTGTAAAGACGACTTATATCGTGGGGTATTTTGTGAATATTTCAATTTCAACCATATCAAGCCGATATATACTTTTTTTGGTAAGGGCAAACAACCACTGCCCCTGAATGATTTTCCCGTACTCACACACTAACTTTACTATTAGTTGGATGCAATAACAACACAACCAATAAAACATTATAAAATAAAACAAAGTAACCACTTTTTGCAAAACAACAACCACAATCGACTCATACAATGGAAATACCACATACACACATCAAAAAGAGTTTAAGATCACTTTGAAAAATCGAAATCTTTTTTGTTACGGAAGATTATATTATGATTTCTTCTTCTTTTAAGATTATTTATTTAAAAATATACAATTAGAATACAAAACAATATATAAACCAGTTCAATTGTTTTTCCATATAAAAAGGCTAAGTAAGTAAGGGTAAGTCATAGCTTACGCTCACTCAGAAATCTGATTTAGTCAATTTTGAAGGATTTTAAATACTTTTTGGCAAAAAGTTGTGATTGAAAAAATGTCAAGAGGATTATCAGAAGTTTTACGAGCAAGAATTTTGAGTGAAGGATACAGCACGAGAGATATAGCACGCAGACTTGCTTTATCCCAATCCTGTGTCGTGACCACGTTGCAGAGGTACCACGGGATGGGTAATTTAGCTGACCGACCCCGCAGTGGTCGCCCAACTGTTTTGACTGCTGCCCAAAAACGCTATATTAGATTGCTGGCAGCCCGTGACCCAACAAATCAACGCTACTAAAATAAAAGCAGAAGTTCGGGCCGCCTCTGGGCTTGAAGTTAGCACTCAGACCATTCGGAATTGCTTGCACCAGGCTGGATTATGAGCACGGAGTTCTTGGCGAGCGCCTCTGAATTCCCGGCAACGTCAACGACAGAGATTGGAGTGGACTAGGCTTCAGCAGAATGAAGAAGAAAACATTTGGCAAAACTGTCTCTTCGTGGACGAATCGCGAATCATCTCATATAACCATACTCATCCAGATAACCGACGTGTCCGTGTCTGGAGTATTTATCGAAAAAACATGGCGGATATCACAAAAAAAATATGTTACGTATTCTCGAAGTACGAAAATGTCGAATATTAATTACATTTTGTGATAACCGCCATGATTTTTCGATAAATATCTTAAGTTATATAATATCAAAGGCGCGAGAATTGGGCCCCAGGAGACCGTGAAAGGCAAAGAACTAGCACAGAAACAGTTCAGCAAGGCGGGAAATCGGTGTCCTTTTGGCTTCATGACAGCAGACATGTATAAAGCAGTTGCTATTGATGCAATTGTCGAACCATTCCGAGTAAACCATGGGCACCAATTTGTACTGGTCGATGATAATGCGCCCATCAAGCTCAACGAGTTAATGCTGCTCTCCGAGAATACGGCATCACAAGGTTAGAGTGGCCTGCCGGGTCGTCTGACTTAAACCCAATAGAGCACGCGTCTGATGCTCTTAAGCGAGCTGTTTGGAACCGTCAGCCACGTCCCCAGACAGTGCCAGAGCTAGCCGCTATTCAAGAATGGGACAGGTTACCCCAAGAAATGCTGGATAACTTGATGCTCAGCATGCCCAGGAGGATGTCCGCATGTGTTCGAGCCAGGGGAGGAGTTATATTATATTGAATAAAAACATTTTATTTATAAATTGTCGTTTAAGTTTGGTTAAACAGTATTTTGCTTTATATCAAATTCCTTTTACAATTACATTATGGTTAATTAATTACTCAATTTTTTTTATTAAAATTAGTTTTATTTCATAATTTCAAACAGGGTTTCTCTAAAAAAAAACACACAACAAATCATTTTTCTTGACAAAGTTAAATTTAAAGAATTATATCAGTTTATGTTAGTAATCTCAAAGTTTTTTTGATGTGTGTACCTACCAAGTAAAAACGGCTAGCAAATCTACCAGAGCAGGACTGAATAGGAGTTTACTACCGTGGTCTATGTAGGAAGGATTTATGCTATATTTATAATAATTTAATGGATTCAATTTGATAAGTTAGACTTATCATAGGACGTACCAGTGCACTCAGTGTATGTGGAGGTATTACATTATTTGAATTTTACAGTTGATAAACGAAATAATTTGAACATCGCATAAGAAATGTTTTAGTTTTGTATAGAACTTTGGCAATCTCTTGTATAGTTAGCAAAAAGAAGGAAAAAAGCTATCAAACTTTTGGCGCAACTGGGTTAGGAAGGCAAAGGGAAGCGCTTCCTACCGACCGGTTGTTATGGTCGGGGACCAAGGTCCAATGGTCACCGTCTTGGTTTATCTATATGTAGTCAAGCTCGTGCTAAATCTTACATAATGCGGTTTGTGTTGTATGGAGCGGGCTATCAGCGCCATCTAGCCTGTAGGAGCCGAGTCAGGGCGTCGCGTCTTGAAGTTGCTTTGCAGGTGTTAGCGATAGTGGTAAGATGTCGCTACAAACTTAATCATAATATTTTTTTTACTCTTTCTGCTTTGTTTTCTTGCAGAAATAAGTTTTTTATCATTTTGTCGGTTTGTTTGTTTTGTTGTCTTGCTCAAACTGACGGACCCGGGCTGTTTGCATGTGAATTCTGATGAAATAACAGTTTCATCAGGCATGAGGTATATTTTTACATTAGTGAAATGAATATTGATAACATAGTTATTTTAACGTTTAATATAATAAAACTTTAATAAAAAGGTTAATATATTAGTGTAAAATTAAACTTCAATACGATTTCTAAACGTTTTGAAATATAGCGCTAGAAATTGTTAAAAATAATGAATAATAATAACAATGAAAATATTATAGTGCAACTGAAAAAAATATATATATTGTTAGGCACTTCAGGTGAATTTCAGTTTTTTTTGCTTTTACAAGAGATGGCTTATTTAAATATCTCCTTTGTAACTGTACCTATATAGATTATCAAGCACGTAGTGCTTGATAATTCTTCTACAATATGGACAACTGTTTCGAAGTATTTCGAACAATTTCAATGCTCATAACCTTATCAATAACACTTTGTCAGATATTTCCACATGTATTATTATTACTTATGCATATTGAGACCTCGTCTGTGACAAATAAGTTCGCAATAATGACTCATGCATGAAAGTCATAACATGAATGACTGATCCGGTTTGACAGCGGTTTATTATCGCTATGTTTGTGTGGCTACTGAAGAACTGTGAAACTGTGTTTAAACGTAATACACAATATCACGCCTTCAGGCTGAGAGCTGCATTTAGGAATGGAACTGTTGTAATGGTAATGACGTCGATTCCTAATAATATTGATGCAAGGTTTAGTATAACACAATTCCGAGATTATTCAAACATAATTAGTTCAAGTATAGTAGATAAGCTATCACAAACAAGTTTTACGCGATACATGGTAAAATATTAATACTTTGTCTTGTTACATGTGTGTTGGCAAGAAATGTACCAACTATGTATTTTATATGTATCATGGAAAACTTGTTAGATTCTATGTAGATGATTTTAATAATATAATTCAGTACCTACTTAAATTCAAGATACTAGATGAAAAATGCAAAAGCAGAAAATTGTACTTAGGAGACTAACTAACATTACAAGGTCCCTAGCTCTCAGAGTCAGAAATGAGCCTGAGGGAGGGGGGATTTAAAGGTCCCGTTCAATGGTTTGCATGCGATGGGGCATAGGAAGTTTTATAGTCTACACTAATATTATAAATCGAAAAAATTAAGAAAGGAAGAAAGAAATAATAAATGAAAATCACATAACACACAAAAATAATCAAGTAAGACGAAAAACATAGTAAAATTACAATTTATTTACAATTTATATTTTGTCGCGATATAAAATCATGAGGGGGGGGGTCATATGGGCGATGAAAGTTTGCATGAAAAATTCAACTTATGGCGCGGCGAAGTCGCGGGGTACCGCTAATCACACATAATAATAGATGATGAGAGGTGATGAAACAAAGTTCTGAAGTCTAAACTTTCTGTTTTCAACCTTACCATCTAGGACCCCCTTGAGCAATAATTTACTAAGCTAATAAAAGAATTGTGGCCTCACGTCTGTGTGCGCCTGCGGCTGGGCGGGGAGAGCGGGCACGGTGGGCGCGGCGGCCGCGAGCGGCGTGGGCGCAGCGGGCACGAACGGGGCCGACACGGGGGACGGCGTCGTTGCGGGGGGCTGCTGTTTTTTCTTTAGTGCCTCCTGGAAGAAGAGAAAAAAACTGTCAAATATCGTCACGTCAAAGGGTACATGCAACCATCAATCGTTGACGTAATTTTTAAGTACTGTTACAACACTTCTCTTCCATATATTTTGTATGGGAATACACAACGGTGACGTCACGCTTTTTTGCTCAACTCACTTTTAAACGGTTTTAGTCTAATGAATTTTTAATTCAATATTTCATATAAATATACAATGTGTTTGGGAATCGACCCGACAAACTTTAAGGGCTTTTTCTACAGTGAATTTTAATAATAAAATGTCCTATATAAGTGGAATGAAAACTCAACCCTTTCGGAATGGCGGCATTTTAATTATTAATTATTTGGTCATCGTCTAGGAAAAATCTTGTCGGATAACTCAAAATGAGTTGCAGTCCAATAAATATCACTAAAGTATCGAAAACAATATCGTAGACTGTTAAAAAATATTTTTACCCAAAAAATACAGACAAAATTAAAGTTGCTATAATTCATCTCAAAAATCTTAAGTTGGTTTTTCACCCCACATGTATGGGACATTTTATGATTAAAATTTTATGTAGAAGAAGCCCTTGACATATCCTACTAGAGGCGAAGTAAAAACTATTTTACTCCGAAACTTTATCTGCTCTGACGACCGCAATAGAAGGTGTCAGTTCTGTCAAAACCGTATGACAAAAACCAATTGATCTGTGTGGCATGTCAACGTGAATACTTGAATTGTTACGAAAAAATGATATTTGAGAAATAATTAACATAATGTCGTATTGTTCTATACTGTGTTGTAAGAAAAAAAGCAAAACATCGAATTTTAAAACGGATGTGATGTCATTTCATCGGTAAGTATTAGTAATTATGCAATTTTAAAAAGTTCATAAAATTTTCCTACGGCTCAAGATAAATCGGTCAAGCGTACTGACGTTTAAGTCTCATCTTGCTCCCACTAAGTGGTTAGCACATAATGTCATCTCATTCTATTCGTTAACACTCGTTACTAGTGTTGCGCTGAATTGGTTATACGACTTATCGACATTTATGTGCACAGTTTACACAATAATTATTTTAGTACTTTGACAGCACGGAGGTATAGTAATATAATCGATAACACAAATATTTACACTCGCGCACTGGAATCAATACCTATGCAAAAATAACATTAACCTACCTATACCGAGGAAGGTTTTGTTAGAATTATTGATTTCTTGCAAATAACAAAACGCTGACACTTGACATGACGTTTGATAGTTTTCTTGGTTTAATGGATTATGAACAATGAGATGCGTAGTGAAAGCAAAGAGTATGGATGTTTGCGTGTGTAAATATATGTGTATCGATTCTATTACTGTAAGGTGTGTGACGATAATAAAGGTGATGAATGGATGTAATGAGAAGCGAATGAGGAATTGGAGCCTTCAAATAGATAGAAAATATTTATAGCAAACCATACCAATAAAAAAATAAGGCAATTTACACAGAAAGATGTATAATGTAGGTGGTTTTATTGTTCCAGACAAAATACCTACCGTATTTACCTACATTCCCATTCACTGAAAAACCTGAAGTGACTAAGTGACTATGAAGTAGATAATGGTATAATTTCGTGTGCGAGTTCGCACTCAGCCTGTTTTTTTAAAAAAAAACCTTGTCCGGGCTTTAAAACTTTGAAAGTGAATCCTCTGTTCTTAAGTAAATAGGTAGATATATATCGGAAAACATGATTTTAAGAAACTTGTTTCCTGTCGTATATAAAGTATGAGCCTTATTCTTAATTTATAGAAATTAGAAAACAATAAACGCATTTTAATAAAAATACTTACTGTATTTAGAATTCAATGTAATTTCTCTGTGCTTGGCTTTTAAATTCATGTTTTTATAATTTAAGCAATTTATTTGCAAGTTATTATGGAAGTTAATTTGTTTTACAAACAAAAGTTTATTTTTTATTATATACTAGCTGACCCGACAGACTTTGTCCTGTTATTTAGTTTTTTTTAATCCTCTTTGACGATATCTGTCAATTTTATGTCGAACGCACTGACCTCTATAGTACAAGCACGCTGGACTAAACATTCTCTAAGAAATAACACATAATTTTGTGCCAGATCAAAGCGTCCCCACCGAGTGTACAGGAAACTAAGATAGAGTAACTACCATATGTTTATGTCAAATTAGTTCCGTGGATGGTCACCACACGCTCACTATAGCCGTCATCGCCAAAATTGCGATAATTAAATGGCTTCATTGTTAGGTTGACAGTATGCAGTCCAGTGTATTTGTATTATAGAGGTCAGTGGTCGAACGTCATAAGGTTACATTCAAAATGTTTTAACGTCCAAAGCGCTAAGGTTTGATTAGAAATAATTTTATATGGTGGTTAAGTATTCCTGAATTTAATCATTTTCCGCGCAATTTTCTTATTTTTTTCTTTCATAAGAACCTTCTTCTGACAATAACAAACAACAAAAAAAGAATTAGTGAAATCGGTCCAGCCGTTCACGCGTGATGGCGTGACCAAGGGAAATAGAGATAGAATGATAACAATTTTGATGATTCATACTTTAAATGGTTATTTTTGATGACTAACTTAAATTTCTTAGGAACAAGAATCAGATATTATATTTAGGATATTGCACATTAGTGAAAAGTTTAACCTTAGGTGTAATAAAATATTGTTCCCATTAAATTAAACAATAACATCGACTATCAATACTAATTTCTTATTGACCATCACTAATACGGTGTTTGACATTCAGTCGGTTCATTCGGAATCTTTCGAATTTGGCGGAATTTTTCTGGAACAAAATTAATGCCATTTCCCCTCTAGTGGGATATGTCCTCGTTGTCTAACACATTGTATAATTGATAATTATCAATAAAAATTATATGAAATAATGTTTTTTTAAACTTTCTTGTTGCATTATCACTAACATCAATTAAATTGCTTGCCTAAAATTGAGAAATTTGCTCTATTTTGCATTCAAACGTACACATTGACATTTGACACTTAAACCTCAGACTTAAACGAACGTGTACTCGGCGCATCAAATTCAAATCGCCGCCCGGTAGATGACATGTCTAACTCTTTTTTAAATACACTGTCCTTGACTAACATTATAATAATAATACTTGAAAAGGCTACCCGTGACCACGGTGCATACCTGACTGAATCGATGGGAGTGAAAACAAAATACTTAAGATAGGTACATTACATTATTTAAACAAAATATTTTAAAAATTGACACTTATTGTGTTCCTTCCAGCGGAACCATCACGATATATGTATTACTATGCATAGTATAATCAAATTTATAGTATCAATTAATTCTATAACAATTCTATATCGAACGAGGACCCCCAAATCCTCACTAGAATTTATATACATACATGGAAAATGTGGTACCACAAATTTTCTCTTCGAAATAGTTAACTGATAATGATTTCGTTATAATGTAGGTAGTTAGGAATTTTAATAAAAGTTCCTTAATATGTGGGTAATAAGACATATTCTAATTGTCTGACATAAACATAGACACTACTGTATTAAGTCATTACAGGACACAGCACACACGCGCCGCCAGCCAGTGGCGCCGCGTGAAATCAACTTCATCCGGCACGAAGACTGGGCCTCCTCCAGTCCAGATTTGAGTCCGTTAGATTACAAGATATGGCAACACTTGGAGGAAAAGGCCTGCTCAAAGCCTCATTCTGATTTGGAGTCACTCAAGGCATCCTTGATTAAGGCAGCCGCCGATATTGACATAGAACTCGTTCGTGCTGCGATAGACGACTGGCCGCGCAGATTGAAGGCCTGTATTCAAAATCGCGGGGGTCATTTTGAATAAACTTTATCACCATATGAATTTATTAAGTTCATTTTGCTATAAAAATGGTTACATAAATAATAAACATGTGTAAATTATTTCATATTACACATGTGACAGAACTTACCAGTATTTACGAAGAACTGAAGCACCACATACCAGTATTTAAAAAAAAAATATGTACAGGGTTTTCAGGGTTTTTTTTATTAAATTCAGTTTGTAAAAAAAAAACGAATGGAGTACTAAGTACAAGTGATCAGCAATAATAATAAAAAAATGGATAAAAAAAAACCGTCATTTTTGGAAATTATAACCAAATTTGTAAGGCAAGGTAACGATTTCTAAAAAAATTAAAAAAAAATTTTTTTTTTGAAACCCTGTACATAATTTTTTTTTAAATACTGGTATGTGGTGCTTCAGTGTACAGTGTATCCACACCTTTGCTTTGGACCACACAGAAAAAAATTACAACCCTTGTAAACCCTTGAACTTCAAATAAATTGTTTTTCTGAATTGGGCTCCTTTTTGTTTCGAAAAGCAATAACTTTTTTCCTGTAAGTCGTAACACTTATTGTTGCACCATTTTAGAATCTGCAAAAGATGGGCATTTTTTTTAAACAATGGGCACTCACAGTGTGGTACATTTTTTTGCACCAAACGCATTGAAAGTCAAACGATTTGCTAGCAGTGAGTATTGAATTTTGAAAGAAACTTAATTTTTTTTATTAAATTCAGTTTGTAAAAAAAAAAACGAATGGAGTACTAAGTACAAGTGATCAGCAATAATAATAAAAAAAATGGATAAAAAAAAACCGTCATTTTTGGAAATTATAACCAAATTTGTAAGGCAAGGTAACGATTTCTAAAAAAAATATTTTTTTTTTTTTTTAAAACCCTGTACATAATTTTTTTTTAAATACTGGTATGTGGTGCTTCAGTGTACAGTGTATCCACACCTTTGCTTTGGACCACACAGAAAAAAATTACAACCCTTGTAAACCCTTGAACTTCAAATAAATTGTTTTTCTGAATTGGGCTCCTTTTTGTTTCGAAAAGCAATAACTTTTTTCCTGTAAGTCGTAACACTTATTGTTGCACCATTTTAGAATCTGCAAAAAATGGGCATTTTTTTTAAACAATGGGCACTGACAGTGTGGTACATTTTTTTTGCACCAAAAGCATTGAAAGTCAAACGATTTTGAAAGAAACTTAATTTTTTTTATTAAATTCAGTTTGTAAAAAAAAAAAACGAATGGAGTACTAAGTACAAGTGATCAGCAATAATAATAAAAAAATGGATAAAAAAAAACCGTCATTTTTGGAAATTATAACCAAATTTGTAAGGCAAGGTAACGATTTCTAAAAAAATTAAAAAAAAATTTTTTTTTTGAAAACCCTGTACATAATTTTTTTTTAAATACTGGTATGTGGTGCTTCAGTGTACAGTGTATCCACACCTTTGCTTTGGACCACTATTTACGCCACACCCTGTATATGACGTGTAAACATAGGCATGAGTGGTATTCTTCGAGGCTGATTGCGGTTAATTAATACAATATGACAAGAACCGAGGTGATGTTTCTTTCGAGGTTCGGGCTTACATTTAGATTATGCGTCTACGATTTTTGATGCAAAGCTTACCATTGGAAAGACACTATTTTTTTTTAATTATATTACAAAGTTTCACGTGTAGGTTTCCTGGCCATATTTCCCTTACTATTTCAGTTACAAACTCAAACGTCAACTCAGTTATAAATAGGTATTATACCCGAATTGCGTTAACCCCGACTCGCCGTGGTCCTTTGGCCGTAGTACTTGTCTGCCCGATACTAGTGCAATTCCAAAGCCGGAGGCGCGAGGAAACCAGAAACCTATATCCAGTTAGTTGTTTATGCCCCAATTTTGATTTCCTCGTCTCCGGCGCTGCAGGAAGTGCAGCCTCCGCCCACTGTAACAAAGCACAGGCACCCGTGCAAGCCGAATCGGCTGCGGCTGGTCGCCGGAGGCGAAGCCGAAGCTGCGCAGGCGAGCGTGGGTGACTGCGATTTGTTACGTAAGGGCGAAGAGGCCGCACTTCCCGCAGCGCCGGAGACCAGGAAATCAAAATTGAGGCATAAACAACTTCCTGGATATAGGTTTCTGGAGGGTTAGTTTTTTTTTTTCAAACCAACACGGGGGGAGGGGGGAGACTCCCCATACGCCCCACCCTTATTCTTGGATATTTAATGCGATTTCTTAGCATTTTGGGGTTAGAAAAAATGTAGACTGTTAAGTGCACAAAAAAAAAATCTCTTATTCACTAATCTGACGATTTCGATGTGACACAAACTCGCGGCCATTTTTAAAATGTGCCAAAAAAATTGCCATTTTTAAATACTCAAGCGCGTCAGATTAAGATAGGTATATATGGTTCATCTTTATGTTCTAAACGTGCTGTCTCATAATCTGACGATTATCTAGAGGGATTCGCATAATCTGATAAAAAAGACAGTATGATGAGACAGTATGATCTTAAAAGAATCCTGCACATTATGCTCCTTTGATCCTAAATCTAATAAATAAAAAAATTCTGGATTCATTAGTAATTGCAAAGGTTTATTTTCCCTCGTCGGTACAATGCTGGGTTGAAATCGCAACCAGAGAATGCATGCAAAGCTGGAAGCGCTTTCGAAATTTTTGGGCCTAATTTTTTGTAGAGAGCGTATAATATGTCGATGTATCGGCGTGCATTTCCAACTCCAAGATCCATTTAAACTTCTACTCTTGCTTGCAGGTGTTCCATATTCGCTAACATGATGACCACTACACCTATCAGTATCAGAAGTTTTGATAGTAATAGTAGAATCATCTTTTGTTGGCAAGCAAGAAATGCTATCTTCGTATCCGCTTCTTCAGCTTGCGGAAATCGTCAGATTATATATTTTTCGTTATCGTTGAATTATTTCCTTCAAAATAAAATGAAATTTAGCTACGCTCGAGACAGAGTTGGGCGAAATGTAATTAATTAAAAATTAACAATTACAATTACAAAATGTAATTGGCGAGTTCAATTATAAATTTCTTGAAATTGATAAAAAGTAATTAAATTAACAATTACAAATTGTAATTGTAATTGGTAATTGAAATTACTTTTTCATTTAAAATATTGTAGTAATCTAAATAAAACGATAAGGTAAAGATAAATCAAATATTTAATTAAAAAAAATAACAAAAAAGAACTATTTCAAATTAGATTTTAACACTACTCTTTGTTCAAACATCTGATCAGAAAGTTTGTGAGATTTTGGTAAATTAATCATGGTAGCATATGAAAATAATCTCTCGACGGGACCTGACGAAGGCATTAAAGTATTATATTTAATAAACACCTGTTTAATTTCTGGATGTCGATTTAGCATTGAAGTATCTTTATCCGAATCTGAAAGGTACTTGGACATAATAATTTCAGTTCTTGTAGAACGGAGTGATTCAGTATATTCACCTTCTGATAAATCAGTGTCAAAAACAAAATACGAATCATCGTCTTTGTTTGTGTATGTGCTTGAAGATTCTCTTTCATTTTCTTCTAGGATTTGAGTTTCTAGGGCTATTTGTTGTTTGAACATATTTTTTATTCTTCGATGGTGTTGCTGCTCAATAACAACCATCCACTTATCCTTGAATCTAGGATAGGAAATTGTTGCAATCATTGCCTTGATTCCTGTAGGTGTAAACAAATCAAAGAAATCTTGGAATCTTACATTGACGCTGTCTAGGTATTTGGCCGCTAAAGAGTTGCAGAAATTAAAGTTTTCCCCAGTCAATTTTGTCAATTTTTTTCGTAGTGAAAGCAATGTTGATAGTGCAATCCCGTAAAATAAATCCTTGTCACCCTGTAGAATATCAAGCGCTTCAGCGATAGCTTTTGAGCACTTCAAATATTCATCAATGTATTGAAAGTCAATTTCCATTAATGGATTTTTTATATTAAGAGACACCTAGCTCTTAATATAAAAAATCCATTAATGGAAATTGTGCACTCTTGGAACGAATTGAAGATATTTGTTTTAAACTATCATACACACTATTCCACCTTGTAGCTCCAGGTCTTGAAAGTGTATGTCCAATGATGCCCTGAATGATGTCAGCTGATTTTGGTCGGTTAGCGGCATTCCACAATGTGGTAGATTTCGTCAAAACTTGTTTATGTATTGTGGAAAGATGTGTATTAGGGACGTTCAACACTTTATTACTGTCTGTAGTGCAACATAAACTTAGTTTATGAGCACAACATCTTAAGTGAGTTGGTAACTGTTGAGTCGATAGTAGCTGCTGCTGATGCTCCGGTATTCATATTTTCTATGGACAAAGACAACGGATCGATGTCGTAAGTGATTGACTTGTGTTGCTACTGCTTCCACTGTCTAATACTTGTCCAATTACAGAAACAGATTCATCTCCTTCAGATTCAGACTCTTCATCATTAAAATTGCAAGATTCTTCTTCCAAACCAAATTCTTTGAAGGCTTTCACAAAGTTACTTCCACTGTCAGTGACAGTTGCCAAAACTTTTTGACAGTCTAAATCAAATTTTCTATGAATACTTTCCAGCAATAAAGCAATCCTGTCGTAACTGTGAGTGCCAGCAAAACGACGACAGGCTAATGTTGCGGAAACTCTTTCTAAATTTGGGTTTATCCAGTGGCACGTCACACCCAAAAAGCTTTGTTTTTTGCCTGACCAAATATCTGCTGTAGTACAAACGGTTTTAATATCGAGCTCTTTTTTCAAATCACTAAGTGACTTCTCATAATTTTCATTTATGCATCGCCCGAGTGTCCTCCTACTCATCACACTGAGTCCAGATCTAGATATCTCCAGATAGTCAAAATTTTTTTTCAAATAGGGATTATCCACGCTTTGCAACGGACTCATGGAATGTATAAAGTAATTAGCAATATGGCGATTAAAGTCGTCTTGTCTTAGTGACAATTGCGTATTTTCCTTTGTAGAAGAATGTCTTTTGAGTCGCTTATAAGTTTTTGAGTAGCTCATGTATTCATTAAATGTCACTTCGCCATGTTTTCGTTTTAAATGAGTGACAAAATTCGAAGTTGCATTACATGATCCACTAATTTTAACTTCTTTTGGTGCGCATAACGTGCACCGTGCTACTCTTTTTTTATCTGAAGATTCACTGGGTAAATAGGTAAAAATCTTGCCATCAAAAATACAGGGAACACCTTCTCGGTTGTTGGGTTGTCTTCATCTTGTTCAGTATTAGACGCCATTTCAGCGGGTACTTGTAAAATAAAAATACGCAAAAAGAGATACGCGAGCGATCTTACTTGTCGAAACCAATGCTTACGACTGTGTGACGCCGCTTGTTTCCGGAGAGAAGTACACGCGGCGCGGGGTGGGTGATTGTAAGACCCCCGCGCCCCACGGGCTCATTCTATGGCCTATCCGCCGCGTGCGCAGTTACAGTCGCATTTAGCAGTGCACACACCCACAAGATCATAGAAAACTTTATACTACGCTTGATGTTAGTGTTGCGTTGCGAACGAGAATAGTCCGTTTTTCTTTGCTAGTCGAGCAATGTAAACAATCCTTTGTGCGGGACGGCTGGAGTGGGTGAGCGGAGTGGACTGTATTACGGTAGGCTGTGCGCTTGTTCACGGAACTGTAGGTACTCCGGTATACGGTGTCTCCAGTCGCTGCACACTGTAGACGGTGGGTGGATCGTTGTTTGTCGTCTCGTAGTAGGTGGAAGTCTGCTATAAATTCACAAGTACGATATCCAAGTCGTGGAAGGGATCGGTGTTCTATAATCGATGCGGAGGTCTTCACTGTATTAGATTTACTGTAGATATTCCTTCGGAGGCGCTGGGAGCTCTTCTGCTATTGGTAGTGCTTGGTATGTTACCAGAGAACTGATTCATTCAGCGGGCACGCACCCGGTTTATATAAGGTCGCGCGGTGTTTGTAAAGTCCCGCCTTTTTTCTAGAAAATGCTGTCAACGTCGACCCGCCTCGATTCGGGACTGCACGCGAAAACTCTGAACACATCTCGTGCCGAAACTCCCAGTGGAAACCGGACCTTATTCTATGGGTCGTAAGGTCGTCATTAGTTCGCGCCGGGCAACGGTCGTTGCGTCGATGCGTGGCGTACGTAGCATTACATGTATAGCGCCCATTGTATTCGAGCGCTATATCTATTCTATAAGTATAGCTAATCCGAATATTTTTGTTTACTATTATTTTCAACTAATTTACGCGGACTCGGTGAAAGTCGTCCTGTACACTTTTTATAACTTTTAAAATAATATCAATGAATAAAATTAATAAACTATTTGATTTGAAAAGATTTCGGTCTTCAACGATGACTTTACGAATGTAGATTGTGAGTTTTGTGTTTATCTTATTTTAAAACGAATACTTTCCTAAAAAAAAAGAAATCCAAGTTTGTTTACAATATTGCACAAGCAAAAAAAACAGACTTTATCCACTTAATTATATAAAAGTAATTGAGTAATTTGAATTATAATTAATGTAATTAAAATTACCAATTACTTATGTAATTGAATTAAAATAGTTCCAATTACATGTAATTTGAATTACAGTAGTTCAATTACTTATCATGAAATTAGTAATTCAATTACACAAATTAATTAATTACGCCCAACACTGGCTCGAGAATGCTGAGATGACGTTTATTTTTTCACAACTTTGCTGCCCTCCCTTTTCTTTACGTCACTCTCAAATTGTCAGATTGGTGGAATATACACTTTTTAGGATGCTTACCCTACCTTAATCAGACGCGCTCGAGAATTTCTGATGGTCCATTTTTTTTACTTATCTGATCCTGTATGCTTCACGGGCCACGGGCGGCCTTATATATGAGGCTCATGTTTGGTGGAGGTAGGTACTTAAACGGGTACAAGGTATCCCCCTGTATATTAATCTGCCGCGCTTTAGTAAATCCCGAAATACCCACTTGGGCTCCCCTACCATAAATAGTATGGTTACATGTGATATACGATATACCTAAATATGAAGTATTAAATTACCCAAACCTACACACAACTTTATTCTTCGTTCAGGTCTAGACTAAATACGAAAGCCAACCTATAATATTGGTTCCGTTATAAAATCTGTGGTTCCAGCCACTCATAATGTTTGAAGCATTGGGCATAGTATTATTCCTACTTTTGATAATATTATTTATTACAAATTCAATCAAAAAGTCATCTTCATCTTGGCATAGTTAATCCATACTAATATTATAAATGCGAAAGTGTGTTTGTCAGTCTGTTACCTCTTGACGCTTAAACCACTGAACCGATTGATAAATTTGGTATGAAGACAGTTCGAGACCCTGTAAAGGACATAGGCTACAATTTGTCGCGATATAAAAACATTAAGTGGGTGAAATGGGGGATGAAAGTTTATATGGAAAATCCAACTCTTGCGGGCCAATCGCGGGGAACCACTAGTATTTAATAAAGTTGACCATTTTGAGAATTGGCCGTTTTGCGAATTAGGTATTCTGAGAATTAGTCCTTTTGCGAAAAAGGCCTTCTGCCAATTGGGCGTTTTGAGAATTAGTAATTATTTTAAATAATAAAGACGACTGTTCCATTTTTACTAACGCTAAACTGTCAGCTGTCATATTGTTTATTTTCGGGGTTGCTAGTTGCCACGGGTTTACCGCCACACAAATAGCGGCAATATTCAAATTTTGATTTAATTAAAAATTACCACCATTCAATAGATGATGAGGGCACAATCCCTGTTTTATACACTTACTCGATGAATCATGTCATATTCCCAAAAAACGATTAAATATTTCGCCGAATACATGATGAATACTAATGATTCAAATGAATTAGATAAATTGAGATACTTTACTTTTAATTGGTTCTTTAGCTAAATGCTTGTTTGATCTCGCGTGCGTGTCTCATAATAAACGCTACACATAAAGGAACATGTAAATGTTATCTATACCCACATGAAGTAAAACTTATAGAAATCTTTAAAAACATGTCTAGGCTAACACGGCATTGAAACAGAATACAAAAATTCGTTTGTCAATGTTAAACGTACCAATGGACAATGGACTCTGATTCCACGTATGTGCGTACACTAGACAGATGCCTTGACTCGTGGCTCGACTACATTCAATTGGCTGATCATTATAATTGTTGCCAAGATGATGTGTCGGAATACGAATGCTACATGCAACCTACACAAATACTTATTTCTTAACATTTGTAGCAAAAACTCTGCAAGTCACGAATTATTAAGCAAATTTTGGGCAAGACCTTCGACTTACCTTGAAGCAAACTGAGCAGAGACCATCTGTCGACGGGTTGCCGTAGAACCCACACCCAGAGCGGCACAACGCCTCCATTGGATTTGATTCACGCTCCATTGTTCCACAATAATTTCACTTCAGTTTAACAATTATACACTTCACTCGTAGTCAAAGTACGATTGCACTAATTGTATATTGCACTCGATTGTCGTAGCACACAATATCACGATGATCTCACTGTACAATGTGCTGCACCTGAAACGTTTTAATTTAGATTTATCTCTGGCTTGCAGTCTTCGCGGTCGGTGGCTTCCTTTGCCTCCGTGATCCAAGTATTCCTTCTTTGTCAGGATTGTTGAGGCCCCTGAAACAAACATACGACACAACGTCAAAATCGCGACTTTACGGTACTGGTTACTTTATTTTGGCTCGAACAGGATAATAAATATGATTTAATATTATTAACCTCGTAAAATAAGAGATAAATAATTACTAAGTATCGCTATCCAGCGCGGTTATGCTGCCAGCATCCTGGGAATCTTACCACAAGGACCCGTTTTATAATTTTAGTTTTTCTATTGTATTAAATAATTAATCTTACAAGGACCCTTTTTATAATTTTTGTTTTTCTATTGTATTAAATAATTAATCTCAATTCTTATTAATAAGTTGTATATATATATATATATATATATATATATATATATATATATATATATATATATATATATATATATATATATATATATATACATCAGATTTCTTATTAATTACTAGTTTTGAACTGCATTTTCGCTATATTGATTTTTTTCAAATAATGCATCAGCATATAAGGCCTTGATCCTGGTGTGAAGATAGGTATCACAATATCTTTTTAATTAAAATGTTTAAATCGATTGTTTCATTCGGTTAGTTCCAGATAGAACGTTCGTGATTATTCTGATAGAAAGTGGAATCTAGGCGTGGAATACTATTTCGTAGAGGCAAAACATAATATGCATAACGACAGGTTTGCGTAACAAGAGAGAGAGCTACACGGCTAAAGTGGAACGCGCCCGCGAAACGTAGCAACGCGCCGTCCCGCGCAAGGTCGCGCCTCGCTGGCCTGGGCCTGGGCAGGAACACCAACACCACGATAACGCACTTTTTGAATCTCGCAAATTAACTAAACAACCTTCGGTTGCATAAAAAAAACCTATTCAACGCAGTGTTAAGAAAGTCGGTTTAAGTTCTCGCTGGCAACGCAAAACGTGACGCCAACGTTAAGTATCAACGATTCGCTTCGAACACTCTTCGTCATCATGGCTCTGACGCATGGGCTGCGTCATCAAGGTGAAACTGATTGTATGGCAGTATTATGAATAGCAAACCTTACTTATTCGTACATTATTTTGTTATTTTCAAAAGTAGATCACTGCTTCCAGTATGAAAACTAAAAGAATTATTCTTAACACTGCCCTACTGCGCTAGATCTAGCATATCATAGATAGAGCTCAGCAAAAAATAGTAATAAAGACATAGGACAGGTCCTTCAGTAATTTTCCCTACAGTACTTCAGCAGTGCCTCTGCCAAATAATAGAAGGAGATAGCTAGGTATTATTTATGTTATGGTTATGACCACTCGAACAGACTGGATCAGACTACGATCGGTTAGTTAGATACTACCTACTACTACACTTAGCAAGAAAATTGGACACAATAAAAAATTTGATATAACATTTCACGCATATATGTGTGTGTCGCAGGAATATTATAAAATCCGTGATATTATAGCACAAGCTCACGCTTAGTTTGGGGCTAGGTAATTGGTGTGTTTGTTGAAACAATTTATTTATTTATTATAATTTCACTGGTGACATTATAATTACACTGATTTATTGTCAATCGTTTGCATTACTTACAATTTAACTGGCTAGTTTCAGTGTCATTATAATTTCACTAGACCGATATAGTGATATTATAAGGCAGTGATATTTTAACAATAACACTGGCTTAAGAAAGCCGTTAGATTATCACAGCGATCGCTGATTGGTCTATTTTCTTTACCAACTGAACTACTATTGACTAGAATTTTAGACTAGATTTTTTGGTGTTTTTATGACGTATTTAGTTGATCAACTAAATACCTCATAAAAGCATATAACCATGCGAATGTTCAATAGGTAGGTATATCATTCATGAAACAATTCAAAACGTTGCTTTTTTACGGCGCGCATTACTAGGCAACTTTAGTCCAATCAATCGAATGAGTCTTATAGGATAACATTTCATTATCCCGGTCTCCAGCGATGAAGCACGGAATGTGTACCAGTGATTGCAATTATGAATCTTGGGAGTGGAGAGCGTGCTCCGGGTGAGGTCATTAGCATTGGGCTCGGACGGGGAGTCATCGACCGGGCAGCACGCAGGGGTGCAAGCCGCTCGGCGCCCGCGCATCTACACTTTATTACACACTCGACATGTTTATAGCGCAATCTTTACAAATACAAAGTCCAGTTTCACGCGTGACCAAGCACCGCTATAAAATTGACCACTAAGCAATTCTCTTACTTGTTTTGCACACTTTCACTCACACGTTTATTTTATTTAAAAGTTAGTTTTACAAAAACACTACGTGACATCTAAAGTATTAAATAACGTCGTATTACTGCTACACGACTTTCGTTTCCGACAAACACTAAAAGTTTTAAAGAGAACTATTTTTTAGTTATTATTAGAGATAGGTACCTGTATTGTCTGAATCATACCTTTAAACGAGCAATTCTTGTATATTTTATTATTTACTTATGTACCTATATATTTGTGATTTAGAAAAACGCGTGTTCAAGTTTTCATGCGTTACTTAATTGTTCGACACAGATTTAGACAATCCTGACTCTAATGTCACCTAGTACTCATGTGGTTTGGTGGAGTCCTGCCAATAAAACACACAAGTACCTAATATAAAGCATACCCTGTACATAAGTTTTATTGCTAAGCTACTTTTATTCAATTTGTACTTTAGATAAGTGTTTTCTTATAAATTGTTTGTTCGATGGGACTGACATGTCTTATATATTATAGACAAAAGCCCCTAAAAAAAAGAAAAAAAAAGAAAGATCGCGAATTTCGTCTCGGTCCCGGCGACCATGTGCATCATGGTTTAATGCGTATGACGTCGGACTGAAGAATCGTTGAAGACAAGGATTTGAATCTCGCTTGGTTAAATTTTTTTGCATTTTGTGGATTTATTCAAGTTTATCGCTTTTTTTTAAATAAGATTTACGAATTGTATAATTCGCTGCAATTGTAAAAAGCTGTATAGCTTTTTTTAAATTAAATAGTAGTAACGGTCGCCCAGGTACTTGAATATTAAAATTTTAAGCAAAAGAAAATATTATTAATAATCAGACATTATTTTGATCACATCAATGAGGTGAGGCCTTTTTCCAGCAGTGGGATCTAGGTAGATATAGGCTAATTTTACTTTTTTTACCAGACATTATTTAGCATTTCCTATATGTAACGTAGAAAATATACATATTTAATTTAGGTAGTGCAAAGTAATTTGAATAATACCTTTTTCAGTTTCACACTAGTGTTTCGAATAAACCACTCCACGATCCCAGGCCCAATTTACATTACATAATAAATGTTTTTTAGTTGAAGCCGGTTGAAATCAGAATCGAGCATCAACGGGCTATTTCGTACACGAATCGTAATTAACGATTGGCATTGGAGTTATTCATAACATAATAGACAGTCTCGACTTGACTTCCTCAAAATAAACTTCAAGCAAACAGTTCTCATACCTACATACACATAAAGAACAAGTAAATTAATGGCGGTATTTTAATATACACGTCATGCTAGGTATTTTAGTGATCAAGAAGACAAATGAACAAATAATTAAAACAAATCAAGATACGTGCGACACATCACTAAGCTTATCATTACTTATTTAAATTTCTTTACCGCTAAAAATTTCACAGTCTAGCATTACAACAAACTAGTAAATAAATCATTTTAAAGCGCACAATATTGCAACTACGTAAGTATGCCAAGGCGACTATCAAACATCGTCCAGTCGGAAACGTGATGTTCAATTATAGCATTACGGTAATAATAATATCCAAACCAATCGCTGATGCCAAATTAACAGTATGGCAAACAAGTGTTTAACTATAGAATGAAGTTCAGAATATTACAAATGACGCTTTTATTATTAAAAAAAAAAACTTTTATCATTTGAGATAATGACCTACAGATGATTAGTGATAATAATATTATTGACCTGTCCTATTTAACAAAGATCCGCTATTAACATGATATATTTAGCCATTCTCACCTCGTCCGATGACTGAGATGTTATGCAATGACGAAGTTCTTGGCGATATACGTATACCTATATCGATAGTCTAGGACAAGATAAGGTCTAAGATAGTGTGTGGGTATAGCCGGCGGTCGGGCGGTCGGTCGGGCGTCGTATATGCGCCGTGCCCCCGTGACCCACTTGCGGTGTTCGCTACGCAATTCGAGCGCGACCCGCTTCGCGCTGCACTGACAGACGCACCGCGCGCCTGCTATCCAGCCCGTACCCGTAGTTCTAGCGGAACACCCGAAACGCAAATTATGTTAATTAAAAACGCCATTGCTGCAATGAATGTGCAGTAGCATGACAATTAATACGATTTTTCTTTGATCGATTGTTTGGCCAACTAAGAAAATCGATTCGACCTGTAGAACAAATAAAGGATACGGTTGAACCATATTTTGTAAAATATACGAAATTAAAATGGGTTCACTTGGCCTAAAGTTAAATCCTATAATTTTAACATCAATTTCAAAATTTCGAGGTGTAAAACTGGGATTACTGCCCAGCGGACTGCCTGCGCCACTCTACTGCCACACACGTGTTGTGTACAACAAACAACACATGTTCTTATTATACATCACAGATTTGTTTTATGTACACCTCCCACGCACCACTACCATAGATAATCTAAAAAATATACGCGATATATATATATGTAACGCGAAAAAATATCTCCTACTTAGTGAAGGTTAAAATAAAGCGAAATTATTTAACCTCTTAAGGGTTGGTCTCCTCATAAATGTTTTAATTATCGCACACTGGACCGATGCGACCCGATCCCATATATTTTTTAATATATCTATTTATTGGATACGAAATAAACATGTTTTTTAATGCTATTTTTATGGATCTGGAGGTACTAAAAATTATGAAAATGATTCTTTTGGTAGGTAACGCTATGGCCTATCAAGTGACATAAAGATCAATTCAAAATTATTAACCGTTAAAGATAAAAACATTTTTTTTAAAGAAATATTGGTAAAAATTTTAAAAGGTTTAATAGTTTTTTAAACCTCTTACAAAACTAAACCCAAAAATGAAATTTTTCTGAATTTTTTTCTCAAAAAAATAAAAAAAAATTGTCAAAAAAAGGAGACGGTAACTACTGGGTAGTAACGTAACTAGTTGATTTATGGTTAAAAAAAAATGGACATATTTTTCCATCCTAAAATACCAAAAATCAGCCTATTTCTCTATTAACTGAGCATTATGAAAAACAAGATTTCAAGAATTCGCTACATAATCGATTAAATGAAATATCGATTCGAGTTATTGCGATTACACTGTAAACTGTGGAATAGCGACTAGTCGCTGTAATGCACTAGGCAGACGATCCCTTAACGATGAGACTACTCTGCAAGTGATTCAACAATGGCTTGCACATCGGACTGTAAATAGTAGTGACTATGTTTGGTGTACCCCTATACACCAGCGACGCCAGTGCCCCCACCCGCCGTCGTCTATTTTGTGGTCTAAATGTAACGTTTAAATATCCTTTGCAGTTCAGAAATCAGCTGTTTGTTACATAACCTCACTTTAACTAAACCCCTAATAATTTGGCTCTCAGATTGTCAAAAAACACAGAATTTTCAGTGTAGGTCTACTAAGTATTAAGCTATTCATTGACTTTTCATCTTATTACATCCTTACCCAAATTTGTATGTAATCGTTTCCATCTCCTTTCATTAGAAAAATGTCTTTAAAATTTGGTAAATAAAAGGTCCTTAAATTATCGCTAGCCGAAACCCGGACATCCTGTATATATGCCGTATCTTAATTTTAGTGTTGTTGCTTTCTTAGTCGTCGTTACGGAGGTTAAGATTTATCGACTTAATCGGTTGGTATTGAACAAAAAAAGTTCAATTTTATAGAATAACTTTTGTGGTTCGTAGAACTCAATTTTAAACAGGAGCCACTAAAGCATGAAATATTATGAAACTATTTTTGTATCGATCGTAAATCAATTCGTAATCAGAATCGATATACAACGCAAGAAAAAAACAATTGTGTAGGTACAAGACGGAGTACACCCACTTAGACTATAAAGTTAGGTCAGATACTAACTACTACGTACGTTCTAGGATTGCCATCAAGGACACGACCTTCAGTAATGAAGAACAACAAAGAATAAGCTGAACGTAACTAAGTACCTAAATACATACATACGACGTATTTAAAGCAACAGAATATTGATATTTCAAACGTCAATATGGTTCAAAATATTGCAAGCCAACATTCCACATAAAGAAAACAGGTCAAGATATCACGATAATATGAAGACAATACTACTCTCCCCTAGTAGCCAGAGTTCTTTAAAAAAACGTTTCCCCTAATGAAACCCATGCCTAACGGCAGTGGTGAGCTCCTGACCACTAATTTTCCATAAGACGAAATCCAACCTAGAGGAATTAAAAGTTCTCAAGTGCATATTAAAATCAAAACTAGAATATTCTTCGTTATCAACTTCATCGTACCTAATAGAATATTTTGTCAACTCATTCTTCATTCACCCTATTCTTTACGACTGATTTTCTTAGTGACATGGTAAAAAATATATTATGAGACCTAATTTATAGCGTATGATTCATGTCTAGGCGGAAATGACTTTTATTTTATGAGCCCAATTCGTGGGCGAACTTCTTTTAAAATCATCAATGGGTTTTAATGCTAGTTTTGCAGAGAATCTGTCTCAGCAACACGAGTAGGAAAGATCGGTGCTCGATTTTTTACCGGGTTGAAACAAAATACAGGTCTGACCACTCGATCAACGGTAACAGTAACGGTACGAACGACAAAATCGTGCAGTGCAAAGAAAAATCCAAAAATCTACGTTACGTTTGCTTTCTTCTGGCTGCTGTGCAGCTTTAGATTGGTTATAAGATCAAGCATGATTTATTAACTTTCATATTTAAGTACACCGTACTGTACCCAACTGAAGAACCTAAATACTTGTAAGCTGGGAGTTGGAACACTAGGTAAATACAGTAGATATAACAATTAATATCATAGGAAGGTAGTTAATGCCGACGCAAGTGTCTGTCATGTTCATGTAGGAAGTCTTGTAGAAGAAACATCATTAACCAAAAATAGAATAGTCAGGGTCTCGTATCCATCCTTGTCTCCCTTCCGTGTGGCCTAGCTAATAAACAATACGGAAGCTGACTGCAGCAGTTTCGATAAAAAGGACTAGTTATAAAACAATGCGAATCAACAGAACAGGAAGGACAATGACATTAGCATTTTAAAGGAAGCGCTTGCGTCACAGACGTGAACAATGACGCGACGAAAATCGAACACGCACCTCAAGATGGCCGCCGCAGCGTCAGCTGATCGCGCACACGCAGCGCAGCTGTGAACACTGCTCGGCACATATCGCTCTCTCTTTCGTTCGCACCGATTACACACAACACAAAGGACGCACAATCATTGTCTGAAACACAATGCATACTACACTTAGCCAGTGCTGGTAGCCCCTTATTTCTAATGCGAATAACAAAATGGGCAAAATTCCCAAGTTACACAAAACAACAAGTATTTACAGAAGAAGACGTAGAAAAAGGAAGAGAAACCTCATTCTTCATTTAACATTCCCAAATCACCTACAAGTATTGAAGAAAAAAAATTGAATTGAAGAAGAGAAGATGACAATAGTAACATAAATTCGCTTTAGACTTAAAATATGTATATTAAGGAAAACACGCGATGTACTTATAGAAACAGTTATCTTGGAATAATATCTCCAGTAGGTACGATGATGATAGCAAGCAAGATTCCGTTTATCACAATAACAGTGCGCAGTATTGTAGCGTTAGCAGTTAGTAGCACGAAAACAATTTACGCAGTAGGTTTTCACGATGAGTCAAGAAAACTAACAAACAACAAATTATAAAGGAGCAGCTACACACACTTTCAAAGAAAGAACCAGTCTTTCGGGAATTTTGCGAAGAAGATTAATAAACTACGAAAGAAAAACTTGCCCAGTCTAACGAACACTCAACTAGGTGTCTAATTGCACAGGATTCGCGGTTCAATAAACAGTGATGCTAAACAAAGAACCACAAGAACAAACATAACTAGTGCCGAATAAATAACTACTAATATTAACCAGTAGGTATTAATTACTACTAGACATTTTTGTGGGTATTTTGATTGATACCGCATCGTTATGGTTTCGACAGTGTTGTGCTTCGTGGAATTGTGGTTTTGATAAACATTGAAAACTAAGGTAAAGAATGACAAATATAGTCAACTAAACAAACAGTCTAATGCCAACAAATTTCATGCAAGTAATCTGGGAGTAGATTAGACAACATTTGATATCATGCATCATAATGAGAGATAAAATAATTCACTGACACTGAATAAAATAATCTTAATTATTAGGTTTTGTTGTCACTTGTGTCAACCACATATTAAATTGCACAAAAGTTCAAAAGAAAACACGTGGGGACGTTGACCTTCTGGCTTCAAGGTCGGGGCGCGCGGCGGCCTTCAAAGCCGTCTAGTCTAGCTGGCTTACGGGCTCCTCTCGAATGGGTACATCTCGCGCAACAGACGCACACAAAAACACACACTTAACCACGAACAAATATTACCTTCGAGTGGCAACGAGAGCCCATGGCCACGTAGTAACTACGCTTGAAAGCGCCTCACACACAACACCACAGAATGATATCACAGCCACAGGTTGCAATCCAGGGAAAGAAAAGCGTTCACTTTTTCACACACACTATTATCTACTAAGATAAGGTGCATTAGTCGCACCTAATGTTGGACGGTTGTTGTAAGTAATCGCGTGTATTGGCCTCGCGGGCGGCGAGCTCCTGCGCGATCGGAGTGCTAGCGAGAACTAACTGGCCGCTCTCGGCTCGCTCGTCGGCTCATTGTCGCTGAGCTGAGCGGGCAGCGGTGCGGGTGCCGTTCGCCCGCCTGCAACTATTCGCGTCATTCCGTTTCACACGCGCACACCGCTCGCACTCACTAATACAAACAGCCACTTAATGCTCACGGGCTGATAAACACATGGCCACAGATTAGTATAATAGTTACTACGTAACAGATCTATCTATCTATAATTTAAGAGCTACGCTCTTGTCGGTGGAGTCTTCTCCATTCCTCTCTATTCAGTGTCATTTCCTTGACTTCCTGGTACGACACGACCCCTAACTTTTCCTTGATTTGGTCTATGTAGGACCTTCTTGGTCTTCCTCTTTTCCTTTTCCCTTCTACTTTTCCCTCTATAATCACTCTAATTAGTTCATCGTGTCGTACCAAGTGTCCCAGCATCTTTCCCCTCCTATTCTCGATGGTTTGCAGTATTTGTCTTTCTTCGCCAACAATCTTCAAAACCTCCTCATTGGTCTTCTTTTCCACCCAACTAATCTCCTCCATCCTGCGCCAACACCACATCTCAAAAGCCTCTATTCTCTCCCTGTCGCGTTGGGTCATCGTCCACGTCTCACTGCCATACAAGGCGATACTCCAGATGTACAATTTTACAAGTCTTTTTCGAATTCGCCTTGATATTCGGGCTCTAAGCAGGTGCCTCTTAGCATTAAACGCTTTCTTTGCCATAGCTATTCTTGCTTTGATATCTGATGTACATCTGGAGTCATCCGTCAAGCTAGCTAGACAAAATATGTCTAGCTAGACAAAATAAAAAATTGAAACCAAAAGTCCAATGCACTCAGGGATGAAAGTGAAAACTAAGGTCAACATTCGAATATTGGAGGCCGTTAAACTCTATTCCAAGTAAACACCTATAGGATCAGATCGCGTAGATACAGGGATCATTCATCGCTAATTAATAATTGCTTAAATGAGCTGTACGTACATCTTCAATAACAAGTTAATTCTCGCATTGGCAAGAGCTCATCCAAAACCCCCAAACAAAGAAAAGTGTTAGGTACCTACAGTAAAGAACAATAAAGCTGGGAGCTTCCAACAAGCTAGTCACCAGCGATTCAGATTTAGGGTGCGCAGTTGCAGTTGTTTATATCAGAAACAACAGATCATTCATTTATCATGTTAAGCTTGTCTGTCAGCAGATCCATAAACAAAATAATTTTACTTAAAAAAATCAAATATACTATAATCCTATATACTCCTTAGTTTAGGTCAGTGGCGTACGAAAATGTAGTTTTTGAAATATTCTTTGTATAAGTTTATTCTGTGGTATAAGTGAGTTTGTTTCTTGCAGACTCAAAATCAGCTGAATTATTTTAATGCTCACACATACCACGATTTCAACATGTGAAGTCAGTGCATCTAGGCTACTTACTTTTCATCTCAATAGGACAAACAGACAGAGGGTGGACATCCCTTCACCATACGACATAGCCAACTAAATAAATAAGAAAAAAATACTGGTAGCGACGAGAGTATTAGGTATGTATGTTTGTATGAGTAATTTTTATATCTCGAGTCATCACAGACGAAGTCGCGGTCAAGCAGTATTAATAATAACAAAAAAAAACAACCGACTTAAAAATGCGATAAAAAGTTCGAAATATATATTTTTATCGCCAATACGGATACAATGTAAGTAATGATGATGCGGATTTTGTTCTGGAGCAGTCTATGTTTGCGACCGCCACGCGCACACGGTCAGACAAAGCCGCGGGCGACGCTCTCACCCGAATTATCCTGGGCCGGGCGCTGACCCCGGTGCGGCGTAACGCCACGAGCTCGCTCATATTCCTCGCCTCACCCCTAGGTCTACCGTGCTGCTGACCCTTGCACCCCCATCCAAATTAGCACTACAAATTGATGAATAAACCGTAACGGACACACGGTTCATAACGGACAACGGACACAAGTGCCGATGTGTAGACGATCTATGGTACTGTTATTTATTCTGTATTATTTGTGTACATCAAATGACGACCGTCTAGGTGTAGTGGCTCCGGACTACAAAACTAGAGCTTGAGGGTTCTAATCCCGCAATGGGCAAATGTTTGTGTAATAAGCACGAGCATTCTCCTGGATGTTTGTTTAAAAACGTATATAAAGTATGTTTATCCGTTATCCTAGTCGCCATATCAAAAGCTCACGCTTAGTTTGAAGCTAGGTAATTGGTATGTTTGATAAAACTATTTATTATTAATATATTAAATACATTTTCAAATATTACACCTAAATCTATATACACAAATTCGTTTATTTATTCGTTTCAAACGGAAAATGTTCAAACAATGAAACACGAAACAGCACAACAGGCGCGTCAGCGTCAACAATAAGTACATAGGTACTAAGTGCACATGAAAATAAAGAACCACATTTGGACAACAAACAAAGCGCGTTCGCGAATTAAAAAAAAAAAGGAATGACAAAATCAAACTGTAAATAAGCCAAGACAGACTTAACGTCCGCGTCACTATATTGCTAAAGGTAAATAAATAAAGATTAAGGTTTAAAATTGATGCCAGGGGGCGGCTGACAAGTCTGAATCATACCATGAATGACACAACTATATAGTACATTAGTAATTATGGTATACTACATTAGTAATTATTTGAAGAAAATTTAGTTTTTGCAAAACTAACACCTCATAAATGGCATTCGTTTCACTGATTACGTGATTTTGCCAACGACCTCGTATTAAACCTTGTAATTGTATGTATACTGTATGTCTATGAATTTTGCTGAAAACAAAAAATGTGTTGTGTGCAATGATAATGTAATAAATGTGCCGTTTTTTTAATACACAGTCATTGGTTGTGTGTATAACTTGTTGGTTTGGCGATAGCGTAGATATTACAGATCAATTTAAGGATTACGACGTTTAAAGTTTCAAAACCACTAAATATGATCTCACTTCATTTCATTTTTGTTAATAGTAAGTTGACAGACAAACGGAGAGACAGCGAAGTGTTAGTAATAGGGTCCCATTTTTAGTTTTTACCCTTTAGGTACGGAACCCTAAAAACGAACACGCCCCTGCCTTATTAGTTAGATAGACTGATATATAGTTGTTAACAGGGTTCCATCTGGTTCTCACCTGATGTTGGAAAAGTGAATTCCGTACCAGACAAATGTCTTTCCAAGTGCGCAGGCCCTTCAACTCACAAGCAGGCGACACCACGAGTGTGCAGTTGAGGTCAGCATCCACCGGCATCACAATAAATGGTTACACTACCTGCAGACAAAAAAGATCCAAATCACAATATGATTAACACACACATTTACTGTGAGTGTTATAGAATATGAGATGAAGGAAGGGTTATACTTTCTAAGTACAATCTCAGACTTAGTATACATTACTCTCTCCCAAGTACCCTGACACTTTTTGCAAGCAAACTTAACAAATGCTTTTCTAGTTTGAAGTGATATTCTGTATATCTCTTCAGCAATCATAATGTCATAAAAGTGATTTATTTATGCATGTAAAGTAGACCCACACCACACTTATACAGAGGGGACAATTGATTAGGATACAATAAGAAAAAAAAAGATAAATCACCTAGCTTGTTTTTCCAAGAATCCAAACAAGTGACAGTCCATCTGATTATCAGAATTTTGGAAACACTCTTTGTAATGAAGAGAAACCCCCAGACTTCATTTCATATCAGACCTATAACAAAAAACATAAATAAAAAATGAATAAAATCATTTTTTTTATTATGAAAACAAACAACATTGCAAAAATTTGAAATTTGAAGTAGGGCACTAGTTTGGTTAAAGAGAGAATCTACTCAAAATTATAATTATTAAGTATTTTGACCATGGACCTGGGTGTAGTAAGTAATCCTATCATTTTGGTTGTGATCTCCATATTGTGATGATCATTGACATGACCTAGTTCCTCCAGATGTGTTGTATATACCACATTTTAAAAGTGGAAGGTGACTAACTTCAGCTGTATGTTGAATGTAGGTTGCATGGTTTCTGTTGTATGTTGAATGTAACCTACATTCAACATACAACCTACATTCAACATACAGCAGAAGTTAGTCACCTTACACTTTTAAAATGTGGTATATACAACACATTTAATTTCTATACTAATTCAATCCCACTGGTGAGACAAGAGTGCGCTGAGCACTTTTATTACTTCCCACTGGGGGATTGTGGGCATTGAGAGATTAATAGGATATAAGAAAGGTTAAAAATACTAAAAACCAAATTTAGCTTCCTTATTTATTGAATCCATTATTATGTGTACAAAGAGATTAAGTTAATTCAGGAAGTAATTGATTCTTCCACAGGCTGAATTTCTGGACATAGTTACTACATATGAGCTTATTTTATTTGTTAGGACCAGACAATGTATAATGTGCATGCAATCATTATAACACAGGTACAAAAGTGTTTTCTTGTTGTTGGTATGAGATGTACAAAGCCGCCTGGAGCAAGGGAATTAATAAGAAAGCAATTTCTGTACAGCATTCTCACATTTTCAAAGTGGGTTTTGAAAAGAAGAATTGAGACCAAAGATTAAGCTAGCAAATGATGAAAATAATGGATATATAATAATAATAATAAATAATCAAAAAAATTAATTATACTATGGCCTTCCAAATAAATAGATAAGAAATAGGTAATTTATGAGCTACATTCTATAAAATTAGGAGCTAAATGCACTACATTCTATTAAATTAGGAGCTTAATGTTTAGTGTTTCAGAATATTAAGGCCATTAATAAGATCTCATGAACAAATTGTTTGTTACCATTATCTGCTCTTAAACAAACACATTACAAAGAACAGTTCAATACAAAGACAGAACCAATTTGTCACAGCTCCATTGTAAGTGTAACTAATATAAATGTTTGCATAGGTCACAATAAAGCAAATGATTTTGGTAACAAAGTTAACTCTTTTAACTTACAAAAAAATTGTTTTAAAGTTCTACATTAGCAGGGACATGTTAACTTTAGCAGCATACACTTTGTAATTATTACTTCCAGAACTTTGATAAAGTTTAATCTTCCTTTTTTTTTGTTTTTTAGTGCTCAAACACTATGTCTGCCTAAGTGACACTATTCTTTCAGTATTAGCATCAACCAAAATCCCAAACATGCACAACCATAACAAAAGTTATAAAATTAAAATACTTGTAACATTGAATTTAATTTAAACATAACATTGAATTTAATTCAAACAAAAGAGTATTTAAGATCAGCTCATTTTTCTATTCAAATATGTACATTTAAACCAAACATTTTTCCTCATTTTTAAATTTTGGTGAAAGGGGGACATTTTATAAAGAAGCCAGCTTGGTTTTAGTTTACTTCTCATATGTTATGTAGGAAGGTAAGAACTAGTATTATCTAACGTGATAATATTGAATTGCTCATTCGTGCTAAGATAGAGGGCTCGTGGCACAGCAGTCACCACGTTGATTTCATTTACACAGGAAGTCGTCTTGTAACTTTTTTTACCAGCATTTTTTCTATTGAGCGCTATATGGTCAAGTAAAGCATCAAATTATTGATATACACTTTGGCTAATGTATTATGTAGTCCAATTCTTGCTTGTTTGTTAGATGAAGACATACACTACTATGCAGTACGCCTTCCAAGGCAGTGTCATCATGCAAAAAATGTGTATTGAATAATGGTACACTACGTGCTCATCAAAATAGGTCTAAATCAAATAATCGAAGGGTAATTAACCTGAGAACATAAATTTGTATCTTGTACACAGTTTGTTTATTCAAAAAGCTTCCAAATATCAACAGAAACAAAGAAAATATTGAAGAGTTTAGTAATTGGCATTCACGAAGAAAATGGCGTCATATCACTAGTCACGGAACAAGGTACAATTTCGTCATATGAATTCACAACACATAGTCACGTTGAAACACCACAAAAATTACAAATACATGCCAATCGAGTGATTTTCATGATAAAATTACTCACTTTGAATAAAAATTCCAAAGAAAATCATCCAAAAACTCAAAGGACTGATGACAAGGCACTCCACTCACCGTTTGCAAAACCAGACTGATGTCACGTGACCAATGCTGTACTGCCAGTAAAAAAAAGTGACTACCTATTTAAAAAGTCATAATAAACTAAAGCTTATTAAATATTACTAATAGTAAAAGTCTTTGAACTGCATAATTGTCTAACGTCATTTTTATCAAAACGAATAACCTTGATTAGGTATAATCTAACTATAATAATTATTATAAATCATGTTTGAATGTTCGTATTTTTGGTAGGCATGGCAACATTGAATGAGAAAGAGTTTTTGTCTTTGGTCGAAAAATGTTTTCTTTCTTGGTAATCTTGGTTACTTTTGTAAAAAGCGCGGGAAACGTTCAACCTGACGGGCGTGTTTTTTGTTTCTCTAACTTATAATTTACAAATATCTGGTTAACTTGATCAGGAAGGGAATTCTATCGTTATTTTATTGTAGTTTGTGTATATATTAGTTGAATAAGTGTATAATAGTAGCTGTATATTAAACTCTTTTTTCACTTAGTAAGGATGAATGAACCGCCGGATCCTGGGGAGGTTCCCCAGGTAGCGGAATTCGTGACAATTGCACAACCTAACAGTTTTGCCCCTCTGGTAGGCCCAATGGCACCAATATCACAAGAGTCTGCTATGGATACAGACGGTGCACCCTCGTCACAGGGTCGCAAGCGCGCTCGTGTGCATAGGTGCAAGAATTGTAATAAGCGAAAGCGCAAACATCGTGGAGCGGAAATCAAGGAGCATTATTGTGCCTGCGACTCACAGCACTCACCTGTGGAATCTAATTTGTCTTCTCCTTCCAGTCCTTCAACGAAAAACTTTCGTGAAGAAACATCTGCCAGAGAAAAAGTATCTACTAGAAAAGATGTACCAGCTACTGTACCAAACCTAGTAAGAGACTCACAAGCCCCACCTTCTGCCACTCTTGATGTAAGTAGAAAAGTTTACAATAATACTGATGTGTCTCCATACATTGTACATGTACAGAGAATACAACAATCACCAAACGATGGCTCCACAATGCATTCAGTCTCTTTTGGTAAATTTTTGAAAAGAAATGGTTTCAAAAATATTATTGATGGGAGTGTGAAACAGATTGGTCGGAATAAAATAGCTTTATCCTTTTCAGACTACACAGATGCCAATCTATTCCTTAATCACGATAGTCTCCAAGCTGACAGTTTGAAAGCATTTATTCCGACCTTTAATGTAACAAGAATGGGGTTAGTACGGGGTATACCAGCAGATTGGTCTCCTGAAGAGATTATAGCTAATATCAATGTACCGATTGGATGTGGAGATATATTAAAAGTATGAAGGCTTAATTTCAAAACCTTTATTAACAATACACCAGTATGGAAACCATCCCAATCTGTCGTATTGACTTTCGATGGCCAAATACTGCCCAAACGCATATTTGTTTGCTATAATTCCTTGTCAGTAGATCTGTATATATTCCCTACTATACAATGTTATAACTGCTGTCGATTTGGCCACACCAAGGTTCAATGCAGGTCGAAACCACGCTGTTACAAGTGTGGTCAAGATCATTCTGGTGATTCATGTAACTTGGATGAAGACAATGGTTATTGCTGCGTTTGCACTGGTGCCCATTTTGCCACTAGTAAAACCCTTTACAACTGTTTTTGACGTGCAAGTTCTGGACACCCGTCCAGAACTTGCACGTCAAAAACAAATCAAACTTTATATGGCGAATAATTGTGTCTCATATGCAGAAGCATCCAAGTTGCACCCGCCAGTAACAAAGTCTTTTGCAGATGTCGTCTCTTCAGGTCCTGTTAACAAAACAAAAGAAGATTATTCCTATGTAAATAAAGTCTCTCATCATCCTACATCAAATTCACATAAAAAGACAGTATTTTTAAAACCACGTTCCCATCCACCACCTAGCAAAGACTATGATCAACATGCTCACCAAAATATTATTAACAAATACACAATCCCATTTCCTAGTAATGGATGTGCTTTAAAGAATAACTCAGAGGAAAATTCCAAACCTAATGTTAAACAAATTACAGATTTAATTATTGTCTTAATAAATTTACTGTCACAATTTAATAATAATTCACCGTCCAACGTGGCCCCTTTAATAAATACAATAGTAAGTCAAAGTGTTCAAGATAGTTCAAGCAAAGGTTCTCCAGTTGAACTGTCGAAGTGTTGCTAGTAAAAAGAGTGAGTTAATAAACTTGCTCAATAGTCACGAGCCAATGGTCTCTGCTTTGTCAGAGACCTGGCTCAAACCAAGCAGTGTTTTTAAAATAAAAGACTACCACTGCCTTAGGGAGGACAGACCTGATGGGTATGGCGGAGTCGCTTTACTTATCAGGAACACTGTACCTTTCTACCCTGTAAATTTACCTGTACATAATAATGATGATTTTACTATAGTTGCCTGTAATGTAAATAATATTTGTATAGTGTCAGTTTATATACCTTATTCTTCTTTATCAATTTTTCACAATCTAGAACAAATTATCTCATCTTTACCTAGACCATCACCAGGCATGGGGCAGCTCTATAACTAATAGTTATGGGGAAGCTTTTCTTGAAATTATTGAAAATCAGAACTTTTGCGTTTTAAATAATGGTGCTCCCACTCGCCGTACATCACCAGATCAAATTATAAGTGCAGTTGATCTCTCCATTCGTTCACCAAATTTGGCAGCTTCTCTGTCTTTTGATACACTTCTATATTCTCATGGAAGTGATCATTTTCCAAGCCAGTGGCTCTAAAACACACTTCTAAATTAAAACATAAACTGCCAGATAGTACAAGTGATGAATGGGAAAAATATAAAAATTGTGTAGAAAGTAAATTTACTTCACTACAGGACTTATCATCGGGTAATGAAATAGAATGTGCTAATGCTCTTGCCGGTATTCTTATTCAGGCTGCGAATGAGGTATTTCCTATTAAAAATAGACCATCTAATAAAATACCCTCTCCACCTTGGTGGGATGCAGAATGTGCAGAGGCAGTAAAACAGAGAAAGAAAGTTGAACGTCAATATAAATTTAACATGAGCCAGGCAAACTTTGACTTAGTAATATTGGTTGGTAAAAATACAAGTAATCTCCTTAAAAAAAAGAAATCAGAGAGCTGGAAAAACTTCTGCCTATCCATTTCTCCTAATACTCCACCATCTATAGTATGGCGTAGTATTAAGAGATTTAAATCTGTTTTTAATGATGTCTCTAGCCCAGCAATACCGTCAACTCTTGCTGAAGATCTTCTAGATAAACTGGCACCACCGTGGGTCCCTCTAAAATTAATTGAAGCTTTACCTATACCCACCAATTCAACACATAACCTCTCAAAATTAGATTCACCCTTCTCTCTGTATGAACTAAAAGGAATTGTTTCCAATACTAAAAATTCAGCTCCAGGTACTGATGGAATACCCTACGCATTCTTTTCTAACTTAAGCGACAATGTATTATCTTATTATTTAGGTCTTGTAAATAATATAATGTTTACAGGGAAAGTTCCGTCAGTTTGGATACTAATCTGTGAGTTTGGAAAACCAAAACGGTGTTGCCAGTTTTAAAACCCAATAAGTCCCTTATTGACGCGTCAGCTTTCCGCCCAATAGCTTTATCTTCTGTCTTAGTCAAACTTGATGAGCATTTAATAAAAAACCGCCTAGAATGGCATATAGAAAGTAACGGGCTATTAGCAGACAGCCAATATGGGTTTAGAAAGGGAAAATGTACTCTTGATAGTGTCAGTATTCTTGTTTCAGATATACGATTAGCTTTTTCCGTTAACGAATCTGTATTAGCAACTTTCTTAAGCATCTCAGCCGCATACGATAATGTTCTTTTGGATATCCTCAAAAATAAACTTTGTGCACTTGGAGTTCCCCGAAATTTAATGAATTTTATCTTAACTTTTTTACATAATCGAACCATTCACCTTTCTGATTCGGGAACTGTTGTAAGATCTGTATGGAAAGGTATTCCCCAAGGCTCGATTCTTAGCCCTTTGCTATATAACATATATACTTATGATTTAGATTTATTTTCGAACAATGACATAAAAATCTTGCAATATGCGGACGACCTTTTAATTTATACCTCTAATAAATCTGTAAATACTGCCTGCAGTAATATAACGTCTGCATTGGCTTCTTTAAATTATGGATGAATCAGAACGGCTTAGAAGTATCCGATCCCCGCCTTCAATTCTTTTAACATATAATGATACTCCAATCCCCATTAAAACTGAGTTTAAATTTTTAGGTGTAGTCCTTGACAGTAAGCTTTCTGGTAACAAGCATTGTGAATATATTGTAACTAAGTGTGAACGCCAATTAAATATGCTCAGATGTCTGTCCGGTGTGTGGTGGGGTGCTCACCCCTTCTCTATGAAACTTATTCACAATGCCCTTATAAGGTCTGTGTTGGATTATGGAACTTTTCTTTTAGAGCCCGGTAACGTGACAAGTTTTAAATTATTGGATCGTATCCAATCTAAAGCCCTACGTATTGTTATAGGTGCTATGAAATCTAGCCCTGTAAATACATTACAAGTAGAGTGCTGTGATTAACCTCTCAAATTGCGCAGACAACTTCAATCGGACAAATTTTTATATCGCGCACTACAATTTTCCAACCATCCACTTATTGAAAAACTTCAAACTTTATCAAACATAATTCCGGACTCAAGTTATTGGTCCAATAAGTCTCTACCCAGTTTTCGAAAATTTATTACATTAAGTTCCCGAACTCACCGTTCAATTTCTTTACCATTATTTTAATGTAACTTTGAAGCTCTAATACACCAACCTACAATACGGTACCTTCCCATTGATAAAGATGATTGTAATGCAGTAACAAGCTTTAATTTAATCCTAGATACCGACTTTGATAACTTCCATCATATATATTCAGACGCTTCCAAACACGGTGAATCTACCTGTACTGGAGTAGGAGTATTCCATTCTCAATATAAGATTGTGCAAAAAATTAAACTCCCTCCCGAAGCAACAGTCTTTACCGGCGAGTGCTTAGGGCTTTTGAAAGCGGTAGAATATATTCTTTTGATGAGGTTAACAAAATCCGTTATCTTTTGTGACTCAAAAAGCGCTTTACAGGCCTTAGAAAGGTTTGCCTTTAAAGCTCATCAATATCCAGTTGTATTCCAAATAAAAAATGCAGTTCATGTATGCATCTCGAGAGGATATACAGTACAGTTTGCGTGGATTCCAAGTCACAGAAACATTAAAGGTAGCTGATCGGTTAGCAAACGAGGCTGTGCGTTGTGGAGACATGTTTCCTTATATGAATTACTGCCATGACTTGGCCACAGTTCCCAAAACGCACCAAATTCAAAAGTGGCAAGAAGAATGGGAGGATCCAGGTGAAACTAAAGGTAGATACTTTTTCAAAATTCAGCCGAAAATACCAATAAAACCTTGGTTTTTTAAAGCAAAGTTTAGCAAGACAGAAACATCAATTATTTCAAGAATACGTATAGGACATACTTGCATACGCGCTCATCTTGCTAAGCTTAAAATTTATGATGATGATACTTGTGAGTGTGGTGAGGACTCTGAAACCATTAATCACGTTCTTTTTTCCTGCTCTCTTTTCGACCGTACTTCGTTTATTGCAGCCCTGATAACCCTTCAAATTCCTTTCCCAACGTCAATAATATCCCTACTACATACAAACAGACTTGATGTATATAAATGTATAGTTTCCTATTTGATGACCAATAATATAAAAATATGATATGTATAAATATGTAAATACTATTTAAGATTTATTTATTTTATTAATATCCTCTCCTTTCCTGATCCTTTTTCTTATCTCTCGTATTTTTCCGTTGTATATAATTTTATTCCTTATCCCGTTTCCCCGTTTTTAACTCGACACTGGCAAGGCGAAACACGCAGATTGCCATTAAAAGAAAAAAAAACTTGGTTACTTATATGTACTTAGATGTCCTCTTCACACCTACTAATTATTATTATAGTAATTTTGAGAGGGAAAAATAAAAAAGATTATCTGAATGTCTAACAATAAGCTATATTTAATTATGAAAATGAAAATAGACATTATTACAGAATCTACCGGAGCTCTCACAGGCAAAACTCAAGATCTTGACGCCTTTCTGTATCTTTCTGGAAAATCTTTAGTTGTGTTATATGTGTTTTCTTTAGTGCCATCAATGTTTTTCTTATCCTGTTAAAATATGTACACCAATTTGTTACTTTAGGTACTTTACCAAACTTTCTTGACATATTCAATGTTAGTAATTCTCAATAGTGGAACCAATGCATTCTGCTTGGAAGAGTTGTCCAAAAGTGGTTTTTTATTCGTCATTATTTCTAACCAGAATAAAATTAATGTAATGTGTAAGAGTGTATAAATAATACAATTTTTAAGGCATCCGATTTATAGCCTGACCAGGAATATATGGGACCTGAATTAAGGGCGCTTCGAAGCCACTTTATTTATATGACAACACTCAGTATAATCATACCAGGCACCAGCGTAGATTGGCAACGGAACATAAAACAAAATGTTTTTTTATGTTATTTTTTTAAGCCTAGGCTTATAAAAACAGATTCTATGATAAAAGAACACGACAGAAGACTTGCAAATTAAGTACTTATTAAATTTAGTAACTCTTTGTAATACTTATTGACCTTAGACTTATGGACCAAAACACAATTATTTTTGCAGAACCACTAACGGCACTGACCTCTATAGTACAAGTACGCTAGACTGCATACTTTCAACCTAACAATGAAGCCATTTGATTATCGCCATTTTGGCGCTGACGGCTATAGTGAGCGTGTGGTGACCGTCCCCGAAACTAATAAAAATTTACATAAATATAAAATATGGAAATTACTCTATTTTAGTTTCCTGTACAGTCGTGTAGGGGCGCATTGATTCGGCACAAAAATTATCTGTCATTTCTTAGAGAATGTTTAGTCCAGCGTACTTGTTCTATGGAGGTCAGTGACTCACGGGTAAAAGGCAAAAATCTTTAATCTATTGTTATTCTAAATCATGAAACTTACGGATTATTTTAGTTAATATATTATTTTAGTAAATATCCAAGTAGGGTTGAAATAAAGAAAACAAAACAAGTATTTACTATAATCATTCTTCAAAATAGTTATTAAAATATTTTCCGTAGCCAATTTTCACTATTCGCACTATATGACATACCAAAAATTTGTGATGACAACTATCACATAGACTTTCTTGTCGAAAAACACTACAACACCATGTAAAACCACTTTTCTTTACGAAAACGAATAGTTCTCGGTATTTTTATCACATAAAAATTGCAATTGGTCGAAAATTTGTTTATGCGTTCACTTTGACACTAAACATTATGACAATTGATGACATATCAATGTCGATTTGAGGTTCCTGTTGCCAGTAAAAGAAATTATTGTTTTCCGCAATATGGCGAGGTCCCATATATTCCCAGGCTATAGATAACATACACTTTATTTGTTATGTATGAAAGTGTCGAGTGAATAAATAATCAATTTATGAATAACCGTATTTTATTCCATAATTACAATGGTACAGAGCAATCAAGATATAAGTAGATACAATCGTAAAATTCGTAGGTAACGGTTGCTAGTTGCTATCGATACACATAAACAACATAGACAAGGCGAACCATGTCATAGAGTAATAGGGCCTAACACTCTCCCTCGTTATTAATTCAAAGGTTCAACCGGTTTGGTGGTCTTCTAATCCTCGTGCTTAGACGTGGCTCCATCAAGGTAGGAGTAGGTGTCATCGTAGCCGTAGCTGTGGTAGATTCAGGTATCTCTAGTCCGACTGTATCCGGTAAGAGGTTCTCAGGCTTCTCTGTTTCAGGTCCTGGTGAACGTAGAACAGACTTTCGACTTGTAGGGCTTGCTTGTGTAATACCATTATGTGTAGTATCTTTTTTAGGGTATTCTTCTTGTCTCGGCTTCAACAGGTAAGCATCTGGTATTTTAGTATTACCACTCATGCATGCAGTCCTGATAATTTGATCTATATGTCTGGTGTATTCTTCCATCTACTTCTACCTCGTAATGTAGTTTTCCTCTTCTGTTTTTTATTTCTCCGAATTTCTATTTATTACTGCCATACATTCTTATCTGAACTCTGTCTCCTCTTTGAAACTCTTTGTTCGTTTCTATATCTTCATTTCTGTAGTTTCTGATTTCTGGTTTCCTTTTTACTAAGTCAATCCTTGTTCTGTAGATTCTCTTAAACATCATTTCTCCCGGACTTATTCCGGTAGTACTGTTAGTATTTTTTCTGTACATTGTTAGTTATCTGTGTAGTTTTTCTTCATTAAATAAATCTTTGTAATCTTCTACCAGCTTATGTAATTTTTCTTTGAATTCTTTCTCTGTAATATCTTCCACTTGCTCATTAATTGCGTGTATGTCAAATTGAATATTTAACCGTCGTATCCATTCTCTTCCCATTACTACATCCACATTTCTGTCTATCACAAACATTCTTCCTTCTGTCTCTGTATTTTTGTATTTAATATTTGTATTACAGGTACCCAGCGGTTGTAATATTTCACCTGTATATGTTCTTAATTTAACTGATGTATTTTTCAGTTTCAGATTGTTGAAATACTTCTTGTAATATTGTACAAAGCATGTTGTAACTGCTGCACCAGTATCCAATTCTAATGTATGTAATTTTCCATTTAGTAATAATGTTATATTAAATTTATCATTTTGTAGGTTATTCGAATGTATTTTATTTATTTCAGAAACTTGTTTTCCATCTATAGATAGCCCATCTTCTAGGTCTAACTGTTTCTGGTCTTTGAAACAAACTGACTGAACATGTCCCTTGACTTTGCATTTTTTACAGTATAGCTTTTCTCTCAGCCTGCATTTATTTGCTGTATGATTTTCTTTTCCACATCTATAACAGGTTATTTGGCTTTCTCTTCGTTCTTTGTGTGTATTATCTGTTTTGTATGTAGATCCTTTGTATTTATTTGTATATGTACTTTTCTTATTTGTATTTTCTTTGGATGTATTTTGCTTGAATTTTGAAATTTTGTTTATATTTGGTTGTATATCTGGACACATTTCTCTTGTTTCAGATTTTGATGTTTCAATCGCCATGGCTATCTTAATGGGGAAGATTACGCAAAACTTTTTGGTAGAGGGCGCTGTGTGTTTGTTACATATGAAATATTGTTACTATGAATGCTTTTGTGGATTTGTGAACTTTTTTGACCCTTTTTTTGTGGACTTACTACAGTGTATTCCTTCTGGTGGCGTGTGGATAGGCTAAAGGAAGAGTTGAGAAAACGTGGAGCTTCGTTAAAAGGGAAAAAAGGCTGACCTAGTCGACAGTTAAGATAACAGTGTTTTTTTATACTTTTACACGTTTTCATAAAAAAAAATTGTTAAAATAAAGTCTTAACTAAATGCTTCTTGTAAAAAATACCAGTTTTATTATTTCTAAAGAATAAAAAAATGTAAGCTCCACATAACCTCTAAAAGCATAAATATAAGCTTAGCATAATGTATTTGTTATAATAGTATGTATCTTTAGCTTTCATTGTTTACCTACCTGTAGTCTTAGAAGTAGTCTCAAAATCAGTTTCTTCGAAATGTTTGCCACATAACCTAGAAAAGTCACTTGATTTAAAGTTTCCTCTTCACAATGCCTTTTCCCATTTTTATCCTTTGCTGTGGATTACTGGGGAATTTGAAGGAACCTATTTCACCACACCCAATAGCTGCACAGAGCCCCATTTTAAAAAATACTAACTAATAACAACAAATCAACAAATATTTGTATGGGTTTTGACAGTTCCTAAGTAACAAACATTTGGCGCACTCTGTAGGGAACTAATTTGACAGTTTGCTTCCCCATTAAGTCATCGAATTTGGTAGATGGAGATTCTTGTAATAATCTTTCTTTGATTTCAGTGCTTCTCAGTCCCCATATAAATTAAACTCGTAGGTGCGTGTCAAATGTAGTTTGCTTGCAATTGTAACAGATGAAGTTGCATTTTCCACTAATTTCTTTCAATTCAGCTACATAGTTAGCAATGCTTTCGTATTCGTTTTGCTGTCTTAGGCAGAATTTATGCTGTTGTGCTACTTCACCGGGTTCTGGAGCAATATGGTCTTTTAATATCTTTACGAGATCATCGTACGTAAACGCCTCAGGTGATTCTGGAGATACTAGGCTTTTCAGCACTTGGTAGAACTTTGGACCAATGCAATTGAGGAATATCTGTGTCTTAACAGTTGTGCTTATAACACCTTTTAACGTAATGTAGTTGTGTAGTCTTTGTAAGTACGAAAAAATGTTTCGATATCTTCATCATAAGCGTGGAGTGTAATACCGCTAGCAAAATTATCTTTTGTTTGTAAAGGTTCTTGTAATTGGGCTTGCTGGGCTTGCATACCTTTCATTGTTTCCAATAATTGGGTTAAAACCTGCCCCAGTAGTGGTTCCGCCATTTTGTAGTTTTTTCACGTAATACTAATTTCCTTCGATCCTCGTCGCCAGATTTGTTATGTATGAAAGTGTCGAGTGAATAAATAATCCATTTATGAATAACCGTACATTATTCCATAATTACAATGGTACAGAGCAATCAAGATATAAGTAGATACAATCGTAAAATTCGTAGGTAACGGTTGCTAGTTGCTATCGATACACATAAACAACATAGACAAGGCGAACCATGTCATAGAGTAATAGGGCCTAACATTATTATTTATAATTGTGGCGATAAGCTAACGAACTAATAATTAATAACTAAGTTAGTTACCATTGTTGTCCCCACACTATGAAGCTACTAGCCTCCCTACAATGAAGAAAAATCTCAACGTATGTATCGCCAACTTGTCGAAATAACCTCAAAGTAAAGAACTATGATTTTCGAAATACTGTTGTAAATAAAAGTGTTTGTACTCAAAAATGGTAAGTCACGCCATGAAACCGAAAATTTACTAATGATGAGCGGTTTTTGGGTCCGAAAACGGCACAATTTACCATTTCCAATCCTCTACACGGATGTTTGTTGCGACAATTCGCGATGGATTCTGTCAAACGGTCACGAACGACCAAGTAGTTTTATATAAGCACTCAAACTATATGGCTATTAACTATTAACTATTTTTGGCTAGAGGGAAAGGCCGTCTATGCTCTCTCCATTCTATCTTCTCAATGGCTAGCAACTTTAAATAAAAAAGGAAAACGTGTATTTTGTTCACTATGACATATCTTTAATTGACAATAACAAACATAAAACAACAGTTGCTAGGAAACGAATATTACTATAAAAGAGGTACAGGACCTTCTTCTTAACAAGCAAGTATTTGTAGACAAATGCTTCTAGCCCTACAAATTACTAATCATTTCTTTCTTTTTCAAAAGTGGAGGCGTTTCAAATTATAATTTATATGGTGTCGTGTTTCATATTTTTTTAGCCTATTTAAAAAAAACAGTTTTATGGTGGTTGGTTATATCTTGGGATAAAAACAAACCTCCATACAAAGTGGACAAGTCCTTTGGGCTTGTTTTTCATGAGACAAAATAGTTCTGTAGCATTTAAAGAGAAAAGGAAAAAAATAATTTATTAACTTGTGCATTTATTAACTTAGTACATTAGGCAGAAAAAATCCTACAAATCAAATCATTTTTTACAAATTAAGTGTTGTACATTGGTCTTAATAATAACAGTAAACTTTCAACTAAATTGCCCTTTTTACGTAGTTTATTTTAAGTACTAAAATTGCAATACCCTTTTGGATATTGCAATTTTAGTACTTATAATAAACTACGTAATTACAACTAATATAAGAGAATAAATAAGAAATTTTAACTTGAGTTTTAATTTTAACTGTGTTAATTACACAATGAAGTCTCTTTATCAAAAGGATTTTAAATAGTCATCAGGCTTATTATACGGAAAATCCAAGAAATCGGACTTCATTAGAATCATGTTCATATCTCGTAGATATTTCTGCAATTTCGCATTCGAAAATCTCAGATTAGTTAATTTGTTGAATTTTTAACATTTCATATTTCGTAATAACAATTTTGAAAATGATACTCGATGGGTATTTTTTTTATGATAGCTTATCTGACATTTGAGGCCATTTTTGAGGCGGGCAAACTGACACTAGATTGTTTTCAGATGAAGTGTCATAGTACGAAATTTCATACAAGAAAAAGGAGACACGATAAACGAAGTGCCCCGCTGCGGGCCTGCTATTTTTCGGGGTCATGGTACGAATTATGGGAGTTAACTATTCTGGTTTAGCGATTGCATTGTTTCTGATGGTAAGGTTCTTGAAATATATATATATCGAAGTCGAGGCTGCATAGACCTGATCCTTTGCCTACACAGAATGGGTGATTTAACAGTAAAAAGTTAACGTCATTGTCAAAAACACAGGGCCTTTTTTTAAAAAAATAACCTAGAAAATAGGAAACTGTGACTGAATTTATATTTATTTATTGTAGTAAATAAAATTCTTATTAATTGGTAATATAGGTGAGAATATATAAAAGAAAATGCCTACTATATCTGTGAAACGTGATGCTTTGTTCTCTGCTCTAGGAAGGAAATATAGTAAGTATTGTTTCAACAGTTATCTATATAGTTTGAAACACGTAAGCAGCTTAGTTTTTCTGGTTGTAATTATCTATTTTAGTTTTCCCATATTTCTTATGCCATGGCAAGGGGTCCAGATCCTAATCTTGTAAGGTGTTTGTAACCCCACATCATGAATGACCCATGTTTGTTTGGTGTAATTAATTTCAATTAATATAGCTATGGCGTGTAAAATTCGAGTTTATTTCATAATGAAAATATTACTTCCCTTTCCTAATAGCTAATGGCTCAATAGCCATTAAGGATATTGTTTACTAGTGAGTAGTGATCTGTGATGCAATGAGTTCACTTTACTTGAGACTTTAGAAAAAAGATGGTCAAAGGGTTTCTTCCCAGATGCGCCTACTGATTCAAGGAACACCATAACTATTTTATCCAACTTATGAAGATGTAATTTTGTTTCTTCTTGTCACTTAGTACATAAAGGTACTGAATTTTATTTTGCTGTCACATCTGGGTTAAACTTAAAAAAGGTAAATAATTGACAACTCAAGTTCATTCCCATTCATTTCACTTGCATTTACATGAGCCTGATGAATATATCCATGACATGACAACTTGAGGTAAAAAGTGTGTTGTTTTAATTGCATTACAAAAGTAAAAGTAATTAACAGTGCTGATAAATAAAAATGTAAATAAAATAAACATACATTATACTTATTCAATAAAAGAAAAGAAAAACAAAGACATGCAAGAAATAAAAATAAATAAACTTAAAACCTACTTGATCAAAATTATACCCATGGCCTTGAGGTGAGGATGCTGGCTGCTTAGCCACGTAGGATAGCTATACTTATCCCTCGAGCAAGGAACGAGCCAGCTTTACTATTTGCCAAAACAGAATTTAATTTAGGTGCAATTTTTCTAAAAAGTAATTTAGCGGATGGTCCCCACGGTCCAAAAGTTTCAATACCAAATGGCGCAAACACATAATCACTTGCAAGTGATGCATACTTGCGTCGTTTGGCGTTTTCAGCTTACTCCGCCGCCGCTCCAGCTTTTAGCGCTGACTACCTGAGATGAGATGGGGCCAAAGTATCAACGCAAGTTGCGTCCCGTCCTAAGGCCCGACTCCACTCCCAGGGCATAAGTGTGAGGCCATCAGGTCTCTTGCCATCATCACGGACCAAACCATGTGGTTCCCACGTGGAAGTAACATACATTTAAATTGAGAACCTCCTCCTTTTTTGAACTTGGTTAAATATTGACTCAAGTTGCTTCACTAGTGTTAGTTACCATATTATTGTATTTTTTGTATTCATCACTGTGGTAATTTGACTTTCAGCTGATGAAGAATTCCAAGATTTGTGCTTTGAATTTGGTTTAGAACTGGACGAAGTTGTAAGTAAAGAAGTTGGTCATTCCCTCATCTTTAATTAATTAAATTTATGATAAATTGAAAAAATCAAATATAGTCTGTTTATAGAAGTTACATTATTTGCAGACCACTGAAAAGCAGATGCTAATGAAAGAGCAAGGTGATCATGCTGGGGCTGGTGTTTCTGAAGAAATTTTGTACCGAATCGATATTCCAGCCAACAGATATGATTTATTATGCCTTGAAGGACTAGTTGATGGAATACTTGTGTTTCAAGGAAAGTAAGTGGTATAAAGTATGTTATTAGAATTGATATCTATTGACTCTTATCTATCCCCGACAAAAAGCGTTATTTATAGGCTAGTTACTAGAAAGTAGTAGGTAACATGTAGAAGGTCAAATTCTGTACATTGATTAAAAAAAATGTTATAATGAACATGAATGATAAAAATGTCATATCAGTCAGAGTCTAAGCAGACGAAGTTGCAGGTAACAGCTAGTTCTAAATAAAATAGTAAATCTGTGTTTTGGCAGTTTATAGTTTGTTGAGTCAAATACTTACATAATAAATCAAGCTTAAAAAAGTTTGTTTAAATTATCTACAAAATGTTAATAGCTGCTAAATCTGAAAATTGTAACAAAATAGTATCCCATTTTGGTGTTTTAATTTACAGGAAAGCACCACCTCAATATGAATTAGTGAAATATGAAGACTGTTACTCTCTGCACTTGACACCAGCAACAAGTCAGATCAGGCCTTTTGCAGTTGCTGCTGTGCTGAAAGGCATTACATTTACAAAAGAGTCCTATGACAGCTTCATTGACTTGCAGGTATAGTTATTTTCTGCCATGAATTATTATTATTATTTTAGGCAAACAGGCAGTTGAAACAACTGAGACAGTCTGCATCTCGCTATCATAGCTTAGTCTTTCTTTCCTGTATATGATTGTATTATTTCATTAATGTGTTCAAACCTCCTACCTTGTTCCATGCTTTGTCCATATATGCTATTACTATAATATTATGTTACCATAGTATGTAATATCTATAGTCTGACCTTGCCTGTGAGAGGAATTTGATTATAAGAATACGAATTTCAAAAATTCAAATCATCCAATTAAATCACAAGCGCCCGCCGCCCGCACCGCTCAGGACCCCGTTCTCGTCTACCCCCCACCCCATTCCTCGCAGGCGAGGTATAGTAGTTAAAAGAAAACTGTCATAAAAATCATCATGGAGAATAGAAATTTTCAATATAAAGTTTGTATCTTTTTAGGACAAACTTCACCAGAACATCTGTCGGAAGCGAACATTGGTCGCCATCGGGACGCATGACCTAGACACGGTGCAGGGCCCGTTCGTGTACGACGCGCTTCCGCCCAGCGAGATCAAGTTCAAGGCCCTCAATCAGCAGAAAGAGATGACTGCGTTGGAACTTATGGAGCTGTACTCTGTAAGGCCCTTTCTTTTTACAAAACAACAAACTTTGCTTGATTGGATTAACTTTCCAAGCAACGTTGTGAACAATGAAGACAGAGAACGAGTCATTGATAAAAGTATAAAGGAATCTGTCTTTCTTTACCACTCCCTCCCGGGAGTCAGACTTCTATTTCTTTTGTAATTCACCCTGTCCTTGACATCGTCGGTGAAAACTAAAACTCCGCAATCCATATCATTCAGCACCACATTTCCTTTTTTTATCTTATTACTTATTATTATTTAGTCTGAATGCCGGAATGCACATACACACTGTCATTCCTCTTAAATTATTTCGAATATTTTATTGTTATTCTGCTATTCGGGGAGGAGATGAAGCTATCAATATCGGTTTAACCGTTCTCGTTATATAAAATTTTTTGTAAACAACCCGACTTTGTTTTATGTGAAGTATTTTTAATTTTAAAAAAATTGGTGAAAAAAGTGTTGTATTGTATATAATGTAGATCTTTCAGTTTATCAACCTTCAACAGTGAATCGACGTTTAACCCATTGAGTTATTTTTAGAATAGATATTTTAAATTAAAACACGATAAGAATGTTAAGATGCGTAAAAAGTATGGTAGCTATCGAATTGCGCATAATGCGTGTGTATTGATAATTAGAAACTGCACACAGAATAAGTACAATAACTTTTGCTAGTCTTTTACATAGTTGGTATGTTGTATGTCCTTCAGTCAGTATGCCTTCAGGCAAAAGCCCTACTCTATCTTGACTATCTATAAGTACCCTTCTCCAGTTGAGACCTGCAAGGTAATTAAGTTTGATTTCATCCCATCTTTTCGGCGGGCTGCCTCTATTTTGTGGGTGGTACGTTGCGCCGTGTGCTGCGGCCTTATCTACAACCACATGGTGCGACTAAACTGCAAACAAGCAGCAAATATGATTGCTTGGATTCATTAAAAATCTGACTCGCGCACTGAGGGTTCCATACAAACGAAGGTTTTTTTTCTAAAACGTCATCTCAGATCCGCAGTTTTCATACTTTTTTCCTGAAATTTCATGATTCTAGGTGAGAAGTACTAACCCTATAGGTTTTGATTCCTCTGCTAAATGTTAGAAAATACGGTTAAAATGGCTGGATCTTTGAAATTAACTTGGTTAACTAAGATGCTTGTTTCTTCTTTAACAGTTTCTAGGGTCTACTATTTTATGTTAGCTTCAACCTGATCCACGCGTGCCTGAGAAAAAGGGTCTTAACAGACCGACTGACAACAAAGTGATCCTATAAGGATTCCTTTTTTTCCTTTTGAGGTATGGAACCCTAAAGGTCGTTTAAACTAGCTCCAAAACCCGCAAAGCATCGTGAGGGTGACTACTCCGTGAAGACAGTTCTTGACATTCACACTAAACCAAGAGGGAGAGGCAAACCACCGGCTACATGGTGGTCATACATAGAAAGGGAATTGATGGAACAAAATCTTCCACAAACGACAACCCAGGAAAGAATTTCCTGGTACCGATGCACAAGGAGGACCGACCCCAAATAAACTGGAATAAAAGCAGGAACAAGAAGAAGAGGTTCGGAACCCTAAAAATAGTTGGTCTGTTAGCTTAGTGTGTAAATTTTTCCAGCACCACGCGCAACTAAAGCAATACCTGCCCATCATCAGGGACAGCCCGGTGTACCCGGTGATCAAGGACAAGAACGGCGTCGTGCTGTCCATGCCGCCCATCATCAATGGAGACCACTCCAAGATCACGCTCAACACGAAGAACGTATTCATCGAGTGCACAGCGACAGATCTGACTAAGGTAGATAGATAACTCTTTATTGCACACCATGAAAGAAATAATCTTAAACACTTTCGCGGACAGTATCTCAGACACAATAGAACTTTTATTGTTATCACGCCTAGAGGCGTTCACTGTTATAGTGACAGGTATAGGTAGGCGGTCTTATCGCTAAAAGCCTAAAAGGTAACCTAAAGGACCACAAAACACCAAAACTTTATATGCAACGGCATTTTAGAGTCGTTTGGATTTGGTCACGCACGCGGGATAGTCATAAAAGTCATAAAAAGTCATAAAAGTCATTTATTTATGTATGTAGGCCCACAGGGGGCACTTATACACGTCCCAACATATTATTTTTAAGCCCTACCACTGCTTCGGGACAAATTGTGGGCTAGTGCTGAGAAGAAGCAGCGCAAGAAACTCAGTCACTATTGTCAAAGCCTCTTTTAAAAATAATGTTTAAATACAGAAATTGTACTAGTGCGAGCTGTTCCACACGTTTACATCATTCAAATAATCGTCTACTTTATAATAACCTTTTGTCATTAGGGTATCCTTAATAAATGATTTAAAATTGTTAATTGGTTATTCTACAATATTTTTAATTTGTTAAAGTGATTGACACATTCTCCCATGAAAGAATGACCAACTTTTTGAAGCCTGAATTGTGGAATAGCAAGTTTATTTTTATTTCTAGTGTTAAAATTATGTGTATCACACTTTTTGTAAATAAATGCAAGTTTTTACGCACATACATAATATTTTCATAAATATATTGAGAGGCTACTGTTAATATCCTTATTTCTTTAAAAAATTCTTTCAATGTATCTTGAGGTTATAAATAGCACGTACGGCCCTTTTTTGTAGTACAAAAATTGATTCTATATCAGCAGCTGAGCCCCATAGTACCATACCGTACGACATCAAGCTGTGAAAATAACTAAAATAGACTAGTCTGGCCGTTTCAACATCAGTCAAGTGCTGTATCTTTTTTACAGCATAAGTAGCTGAACTAAGTCTTCCTGACAAGGCCACGATATGAGGACCCCATTGTAGTTTTAAATCTAAAGTAATTCCTAAAAATGTTGTTGAATTTATAGTATTTAGCAGTTTGTCTTTTATCAAAACATCTGTTGAGGCCTGTCTGACATTAGGCATCGTAAACTTAACACATTTAGTCTTATTCCCGTTAAGCAAAAGGTTGTTAACGGTAAACCAATGCAATACTTGTGAAAGAGTATTATTCACATCGTCAAAAGTATCTTTTCCCCTGGGAATTTTGAATATAAGTGAAGTATCATCAGCAAATAATACCATATCACAAAGATCTTCCACAATGTGTGGAAGGTCATTTATATAAATTAAAGACAATAAAGGTCCCAATATCGATCCCTGGGGCACACCCATGGTCAGAGATGCTCCAGAAGACTCAACCCCATTGATGCATACTTTTTGTGTTCTACTTGTTAGGTAAGATTCAAGTAGATTTAATGCATTCATTGAAGCCCCATAATGTCTTAATTTTTTCAATAAAGTTTTATGTTCTACACAATCAAAAGCTTTTGAAAGTTCACAGAAAATACCTAAAGCATCTTGTCTATTATCATAGGCATCAAAAATATGTTTTAATAGAGCAACTCCCTCATCAGCAGTACTTCTACCTTTAGTGAAACCAAATTGTTTTTCGTGTAGTAGATGGTTTAAAGAAAGATGTGCTAGTAGTTGATTGAATATTACCTTTCCAAATATTTTACTGAGGACCGGAAGAATCGATATTGGTCTAAAATTAGAGGGGTCACTTTTCTCGCCGGATTTAAATAACGGTATAATTTTACTAAATTTCATTAGGCTTGGAAACTGGCCATTATCAATGCACTTGTTAAAAATTATTGCTAATTGAGGAGCTATTACTACTATAGAGATACATAATCTGTGATGCATATATGTAGCACCCGCGACAGCGCAGTAACATGTGAAAATATTCTTTGGCATTTAACGTTTGCCAGATGCCCGGGATTTTCAGCATTATCCCGGAATTTGTGCTTTGTTCCCCAGTCCCGACTCAGTTTTAAAAAAATTCGCAGGTTCTAAACATGTTTGTCGAAAAGGAAAATGCATCTGAAAATTCTAACTCTAATACTCTAGAAGAATTATAATTTCAAAACAATGTTTGTCGCCAAAAATGCATCTGGAAGCCCTATTTCTAATACTCTAGAAGAATTATAATACGGGAATTCATGTAACGTACCTATCTAAGTATTTTGTTTTTACTCTCGACGTTACGGCCCAATAATTGCATGAACCGTGGTCACGGGCAGACTAGAAGGATTGTACCGGAAAAGTCAAACCTCCATCTGGTAACCTTATTGGCATCACAGATTATCTCAAATTCTTAATCTTTGCGTGAGTAAATCCGCATGATAATGAAACCAGCGGTTGCACAAATGCACACGCACTTATCGGACTGTAACTGTTGTAATTGTTACTCAAAAAAATATGCAGATTGAAGAAAATATTGTTTTAATAATAATTTTCAGGCTATAGTAGTTCTAGACACAGTGGTGAGCATGTTCTCGCGGTACTGCGCGCGCGCACACTCCGCGCAGCAGTGCAAGGTGTTCGCGCCGGACGGCACCTACGAGCTCTACCCCAAGCTGCGCTGCCGGGAGGAGCTCATCAATGTCGACAAGGCGAACAACTATATCGGGATTAGGTCAGTCATTCTTGTATAGGCTGACTTCTTCATTGTGGATCAAATTTTGATATCGTAAATTCTAGTGGAAATGGAATCTTTTTCTTTTTTTGTTTTGTCAAAAATTATTAATTAAAAAACAATAGCGCAACGAAATTATCCGTTAAATACATATAGTTAAAAGTTAACCTCGATGGCCACTGTGCGGCGCCTGACATTTCGCCAATTCCGAACAACAACAAAACATTGTCAAATATGACAACTGACAGTATTTCTTTATTTTTTTGCTTTCCAGACATGTTATCTACCGAGATAAAGCTTTCTTGCTATTAAAAATTGATGAAATCACCATGTTATAACCGTGACCGGTAAACTTATTAACAAACTAGGATTTTATTATTATTTTACAAATCTGATCAGTGAATAGTACTGATTACCAAAAAAAAAATTGATCCTTGATAAAATATCGTGCTCGACCTTCCTGCGGTCGCCTGAGGTGTGGGAAGCGAGACGTGCTAGATGTCAGCGAAAACAGGTGGTGTTGCGGTGATTACCTATGACAGTCGCATGCGATTGACGCTTCTTCGCCCCACCCTCGTCTTGCGGAGGCGGAGGAGGGTCGCGGTCGCGCATCAACTTGTCGGACTATAGGACTGCTTGTAACTCTATTTAAAGACCAAGGTACACGAGGCTAATTTGGCAAGCCAAAATAGGAATTAAAAAACTTCGATTACATCTTACTATTTCCTGAGTAAGATTCTAGTAAGGATGCTACGTTAAGTGTTAGGGCTGTCGGGGAATCTAGAGGTCTTACTCCGGTTGACGATATGTCCGTATTTTTGCGTCTAGCCATCTCGCTCGTTCGGTTTGTCATTCTGTCGTGAGTGACAGGGATGGCTACAGTCGAAACTACGGGCATCATCAACCGGAGTAAGGCCTCAGGATCAATCCACCTTAAAAAGTTGTCGTCGTTGCAGCGAAGACGGCGACAAGCTGGCCGCCCTGCTCTCGCGCATGTGCCTGCCCGCGTCGCGAGAGAACGATCTGTTGCGCGTGCGCGTCCCGCCGACGCGACACGACGTCATCCACGCCTGCGACCTGTACGAAGACATCGCCATCGCTTACGGGTAACGTGTTTTATTTATTTATTATTTACTAAAAGTTGCCCGCAACTTCGCGCAAATTTCGAATTTTCTGTACAAACTTCCGCCTTTTCACCCCCTTAGAAGTTCAATTTTCCAATCCTTAATTTCTACCCAAATAGCCAACTACCAATTTCTATCGATTTAGCTTCATCACTGACTGAGTTACATACAAACTTGTTACCTCCATTTTACCCCCATAAGGTGTGAATTTCCAAAAAATCTTTCATAGTGTGCCTGGAAAATACCTGCGTTTGTTCAAGGCAATGTACCACAGATGCAGTACCCAAGTCCGGTCCGCTGTCGACCACGAGTTTCAATGTGGCTGTAGGCTTGCATCAAGGATCAGCGCTAAGCCCCTACCTCTTTCTTATGATATTGGATGCCCTGACATCGGACATACAGAAAGAGGCCCCTTGGTGTATGTTGTTTGCCGACGACATTGTGCTCGTTGCCGAAGACTCTCTTGAGGTCCAGAGCAGACTGAAGGAATGGCGACAAAGACTGGAGAACGTTGGCCTTAAAGTCAGCAGAACCAAAACCGAGTATCTGTTCTGTGACTTTGGCGGTCTCTCTAGTCCTTTACCTATAACCCTTGCAGGAATGCCCTTACCAGTCTGTTCCGACTTTCGGTACCTCGGGTCTATCGTGCAAAATGACGGCGATATTGACAGGGACATTAAACATCGAATCAACGCAGGTTGGATGAAATGGAGGCAGGTCACAGCAACAACATGCGATCCACGGATGCCCTTAAGGTTGAAGGGCAAAATTTACAAGACCATCATAAGACCTGCCTTACTGTACGGATCGGAATGCTGGGCCGTTAAGAAGATGGATGAAAAACGACTGCATGTAGCGGAGATGAGAATGTTGCGATGGATGTGTGGAGTGACAAGAATGGACAAAGTAAGAAATGAATATATAAGGGGAAGTTTGCAAGTGGCGCCTGTGACAGAAAAGATGACGGGAAACCGTTTATCTTGGTATGGACACGTGATGAGAAGAGAGGAGAATCATGTGACAAAAAGAGTGATGAGTATGAATGTTAGTGGATGGAAGGGAAGAGGCCGACCTAGAAAGAGATGGATGGACTGTATAAAGCATGATATGATTGTGAAAGGAGTGGATGAGTCAATGACGAGTGATAGGATTGTATGGAAGAGAAAAACATACTGCGCCGACCCCAAATATAATGGGAACAGGGCAAGCGAATGATGATGAGTGTTCACCTACACTATAAAAGGAAGCATGGTGCAAGTTTTAAGTTTCTAATCCCAGTCAATCATATAGTCAGTTTTCATTTATATAATACCGTATATATTTATACATATAGATTATTAAGAAGTATATTTGTAATTGAAAACACGGCAAGTCGGCAAGTGTCCCCTAGTGCGGGCGCGATAAAGGGTATCTTTAAGAAGTGAACTCAAGTTAGCACATGGTCTAAACATTTCAAATTTATGTACAGTTTTATTTAAACATTCGACTAAAATCTGCATAAAGCAAAAACATAATTCGTAAAAATAAATACGATCACTTTTTGTTTGGAAAACTATGAGTTTCAATGTTTATATTACGTATCTCTGCTAACTTATTTGAGCTTTTGGCCTAAAAAACCTTTTACAGAAGGTCCTTACAATTAATTAGTGTATAAAGGATATTTTATAACAGTCTATATTTTCCATATAATTTACGAAAAACCGTTACGTGATATACGCCGTTTCATTCTGAGCCAAACTGGCTTCAAGCAGGCTAAGCTATATTGAACCGTGTTGCTACTGTAGTAGAGTATGTCCTAGTTAAATTAGGGGTCAGCTCCCCGCGCGGGGGTAAATGTCAAAATCAATTTTTAGGGAGCCGGCTCTTAATTCGTGTTTCCCAGGTACAACAACATATCGCGTCGTGAAGCGCGGACGGCGACGGCGGGCGGGCAGCAGCCGCTCAACAAGCTGAGCGAGCAGCTGCGCGGCGAGTGCGCGCACGCCGGATACACCGAGGCGCTCACCTTCACGCTCGTGAGTGTCGCCGCTAGCGCGCGGGTACTACACCCTCGGTCGACAGGTACAACGACACATCGCCGCGAGTGCGCGCACGCCGGCTACACCGAGGCGCTCACCTTCACGCTCGTGAGTGTCGCCGCCACCGCGCGGGTACTACACCCTCGGTCGACAGGTACAACGACACATCGCCGCGAGTGCGCGCACGCCGGATACACCGAGGCGCTCACCTTCACGCTCGTGAGTGTCGCCGCTAGCGCGCGGGTAGTACACCCTCGGTCGACAGGTACAACGACACATCGCCGCGAGTGCGCGCACGCCGGATACACCGAGGCGCTCACCTTCACGCTCGTGAGTGTCGCCGCCACCGCGCGGGTACTACACCCTCGGTCGACAGGTACAACGACACATCGCCGCGAGTGCGCGCACGCCGGCTACACCGAGGCGCTCACCTTCACGCTCGTGAGTGTCGCCGCCACCGCGCGGGTACTACACCCTCGGTCGACAGGTACAACGACACATCGCCGCGAGTGCGCGCACGCCGGATACACCGAGGCGCTCACCTTCACGCTCGTGAGTGTCGCCGCTAGCGCGCGGGTAGTACACCCTCGGTCGACAGGTACAACGACACATCGCCGCGAGTGCGCGCACGCCGGCTACACCGAGGCGCTCACCTTCACGCTCGTGAGTGTCGCCGCCACCGCGCGGGTACTACACCCTCGGTCGACAGGTACAACGACACATCGCCGCGAGTGCGCGCACGCCGGATACACCGAGGCGCTCACCTTCACGCTCGTGAGTGTCGCCGCTAGCGCGCGGGTAGTACACCCTCGGTCGACAGGTACAACGACACATCGCCGCGAGTGCGCGCACGCCGGATACACCGAGGCGCTCACCTTCACGCTCGTGAGTGTCGCCGCCACCGCGCGGGTACTACACCCTCGGTCGACAGGTACAACGACACATCGCCGCGAGTGCGCGCACGCCGGCTACACCGAGGCGCTCACCTTCACGCTCGTGAGTGTCGCCGCCACCGCGCGGGTACTACACCCTCGGTCGACAGGTACAACGACACATCGCCGCGAGTGCGCGCACGCCGGATACACCGAGGCGCTCACCTTCACGCTCGTGAGTGTCGCCGCTAGCGCGCGGGTAGTACACCCTCGGTCGACAGGTACAACGACACATCGCCGCGAGTGCGCGCACGCCGGCTACACCGAGGCGCTCACCTTCACGCTCGTGAGTGTCGCCGCCACCGCGCGGGTACTACACCCTCGGTCGACAGGTACAACGACACATCGCCGCGAGTGCGCGCACGCCGGATACACCGAGGCGCTCACCTTCACGCTCGTGAGTGTCGCCGCTAGCGCGCGGGTAGTACACCCTCGGTCGACAGGTACAACGACACATCGCCGCGAGTGCGCGCACGCCGGATACACCGAGGCGCTCACCTTCACGCTCGTGAGTGTCGCCGCCACCGCGCGGGTACTACACCCTCGGTCGACAGGTACAACGACACATCGCCGCGAGTGCGCGCACGCCGGATACACCGAGGCGCTCACCTTCACGCTCGTGAGTGTCGCCGCTAGCGCGCGGGTAGTACACCCTCGGTCGACAGGTACAACGACACATCGCCGCGAGTGCGCGCACGCCGGATACACCGAGGCGCTCACCTTCACGCTCGTGAGTGTCGCCGCCACCGCGCGGGTACTACACCCTCGGTCGACAGGTACAACGACACATCGCCGCGAGTGCGCGCACGCCGGATACACCGAGGCGCTCACCTTCACGCTCGTGAGTGTCGCCGCCACCGCGCGGGTACTACACCCTCGGTCGACAGGTACAACGACACATCGCCGCGAGTGCGCGCACGCCGGATACACCGAGGCGCTCACCTTCACGCTCGTGAGTGTCGCCGCTAGCGCGCGGGTAGTACACCCTCGGTCGACAGGTACAACGACACATCGCGTCGTGGAGCACGGATGTCCCGTTTTTAACCTTCGGGTACGGAACCCTAAAAATGAGCGTATGGTAAATCGAAATTCGTAGTATTTATCGTTTTTTCGATAAATACCGTATATGACAATATCGAAGGCGTAAGTGAGAATTGGACCTCTGATCTGTCAAATTTCCACAACTTTGGTGAATGTCGATCGCATGAATTTCCATACCACATTTTCAAATGGATGTACTACCGGTATACACTGAGCTCAATTTCGTGCACTTATTCTCAACCTTATTTTAAAATAGCAACATACAAAAAGTTCAATACCAAAATAATATGTCATTACATTAGTCTCCAATCGTATCGTTAAACCGAAAGTAATTTTTAAACACTTTCTTCCAGTGTTCTAGAGAAGATGTAGCAACTAAATTGGGTCGCAAAATCGAGGAAGTGCCAGCCGTCCACATCTCAAACCCGAAGACACTAGAGTTCCAAGTGGTCCGGACGCTGCTGCTGCCGGGCCTCTTGAAGACGTTAGCCGCTAACAAGAAAATGCCCTTACCGCTGAAGCTCTTCGAAATCAGCGATGTTGTGATAAAGGATGAGACGGCGGGTAAGTCACAGAATGATTGATGTAATCTACGTAGTAAAAACGAAAAAGGCGCTGAAATAAATAACATGTGCCAAAAACCCATTTTCATTTGCGGTAGGCCAAGAAAGTGGTCTATCATCCTAAGGTTAAAAATGATTTGCGCATCATAGAACCACAGAGTTGATTTTTCAATGCAAAAATATTCTAACACCTACTTCTAATAAATACACACATCAACACTGTCTAGGGATATACAAAACATAGTATTATTATATCCAAAATATCTCTAGATAGTGTTGATTAGTATAATAAGTCATGTGCATCCCTTTCATTGTTCAAAAGGTACTAAGTCCATCAGTGAGTTCACTCTTATTGCTGTTTTACTTACACATGACATTTTGTCAAAACTGACAGACCACTTTCTTAGTCGACCGTACGTACGAAATCAGCGCGGTGACGACGCAATGGTACAGTGGTTTACACTTCTTTAAGCACTTATTACGTCATTTTAGCTTACCAACTAGGATCCTAACTAGGAAGGTCGCATCCTACTTAGGATCCTAACTAGGAAGGAAGGATGGATAGGCAGGTGGTCTACTCTGATAACGCATTGTCCGTATTTTCGCGTCTAGCCGTCGCGCTCGCTCGCAACGGAGGCCTTACTTCTGTTGACGATGTCTGTATTTTTGAGTCATCACGCTCGTTCTCGTTGTCATTCTGTCGTGAGTGGAGGGGACGATTACATTTGAAAATACGGACATCGTCAACCGGAGTAAGGCCTCTGACATGCTGGCATTAGTGACAGGGACGGCTGCACCCGCAACTACAGATATCGTCTTACAGAGTGGGACCTCAGACACCTTCATAGTTAGGACGCGAGCTTGCTAACTACGGACGAAAATACGGACAATGCGTTATCAGAGTAGAGCACCTACCTATCCATCCTAAGTAGGATCCTAGTTAGGAAGCTACAAATAGGATGGTGTAATAAGTGCTTAAGTAGTGAACTGCGATTACATCTTCCTATTTTGCTAAGTAGGATACTGCACAAATAGTATAGTATTATAAGTGCTTTTAAAGCCTTAAGGAAGTGTAAATATCGCCCGTACCATATCGAGCACGAGTTTGCCGGGCCCGGGCTATTCACTCTCGTAAAGCTTGGTGAACGTTCCGCAGAGACGGGCGCGCGGAACGAGCGTCGCCTGTGCGCGGTGTACTGCGGTCGCGCGGCGGGCTTCCAGCACGTCCACGGGCTGCTCGACCGCGTCATGGCGCTGCTGCGGCAGCCCTGGACCAAGGACGGCGGGTACAGCCTGCGCCAGGTAGAAGGTACTGTATCGACCTGCTGTTCAAAAATTTAACATTAGTAGTTGGAGAACTCGACTCTTAAATGCGTGGGGTTGCCTTTTGGCTAAACACCTTCTATCTGCTATTTATAATTTATGCATGTATATAAAAAATATTATTTATTTTTAAAATTATTCTGCCACTATAAAATTCTTAATAAAAGTAATTTAAAAAAAATCATTTTTATGAAATATTATTTATCTTAAAATTTTCATTTTCCATAGGGACGTTTTTACTAGAACCTGTTTAGTTTCGGAAATGGAACCATTTTCTCATAATATAAAAGGAAATTGCGACTTTACACGTTACAATAAATTAAATTGAAACACGTTTTTTAGTAAATTAAAAAAATCTAAAAATTGACTTTTGATATTTATTTGGGAGGGGTATTTTGTACATTATTTTGATTTTTTGCGTATTTTATTGATTAGTTAATGTTCGATTAAGAAATAAAACATAATGCATTTAAGGGTTAAGTCGTCTCTTTTCTTTTGTTTAGCACAGAAAGAAACTTAAAATTAGACATAGACAGAGGCACATCAGAATCGAGTTGGCTTCCTTTTTTTTTAATTTCCCCCTTCAGACCCGGCGTACTTCCCGGGGCGCTGCGCGGAGGTGGTGGCGGGTGCGGGCGGGCGCGCGCGCGGCCGGCTGGGCGTGCTGGGCGTGCTGCACCCGGCAGTGCTGGCCGCCTTCGAGCTCGCCAACCCGTGCTCCGCGCTCGAGATCAACCTCGAGCCCTTCGTCTAACCCGCAATGCAATCAATAAATCTATTTATGAAAATCACATCATTTTTTTTTGACACCCAAAAATACCTTTATTGTAGAGCTTCATGTATCTGTTTACTCGCAGGGGTGAACTGATAGAAAATTATTTATCAAATATCACACTTTTATTGACTGAAGAACATAATTCAAATTTGTTTTTCATAATGTTCATCCTATGAGTAGAAGCATCTTGATTCTTGATGTTAAGTAGGATCGTAGAGTTTGTGATGATTTCAACTTTGTCTCGCTATTGATATGAGGTGGCAGTTACTTAAACATTTTAATTGCCATATTATATGGGCTGGTATTCACAATTTTAATTCTAGAAGGGGGTAAGTAAAGAGTATTTTTATGTTGAGGTGTTGATGCTATGTGTATCTTTAACTTTGGTAAATCATTTTTCAATATTTTTATAAGTAAAATAAAGAGACATATATCGTGAATGTAAATAGATGGCAAGGTCCCTAATAAAATTTTATGAAGTTAGGTTTACATGATTCTTCTTCTTAGCGAGTCGATGGAACACGAGAAAATTACATCGTAGCAGCCCAGAATTCAGCCACTTCTATTGCGGATCGACTGCCGTCCATTAAATCCTCTGGCGTGCAGGTGTTGGGGCACGCAGGGCACGATGTTAAGTGGATGGTTTACATGATGGAGAGTTATTATTTTAGCTATTATCCTAAATGATCCTAACGCATGTTTCTGATTTTTAAAAAGCTCATCTATGTAAAGTAGCAGAATTGTTTTCAATTATTTTGTTTTTTTGCGTATTTTATTGATAATGTTTTGAATAATTAATGTTTTATTGAAAATTAAACATCATACATTTAAGTGTTAAATGTAAAAAAAAAATATATTTTATTTTTTTATATTTAACACAGTAATAAAAGAAAAACTAGTTCTTGTATAAAATATATTTTTAAATGTATGTATAGCAAAACAATACTTGAATCAACAATAAGTAGTGTTTTATTAAATAAGCAAAACATTAATTCGTAAAACCAATAAGTAAAATAAATGTTGTCATTCAAATATGTATTTGTCACTACTTATTTTGAGTTTTGACACAAATAAAATATATTATTATAACATTTGAATGTATTTAAACAAAACGAAATCGGGCACTAGTTCATAAATACAGTAATGCTTTAATAAGTTGTAGTAGACTTACATTATTGTTAAGGCACATTAATTTCAATTGACAATGTTTTAGACAATATTAAGAGAGGCGGAAATCAATCGAAATTATACGCAATTCTTCCATAAAATCGTAAATAAATTCAATTCACAAAATTAATCTAACACTAAACAATTAAATTGTAATACTTATAAGGATTTTCAATAAATACAATAATACCATTCATTGTGGTAAAGGAAAAATGGTTTGCTTGAAGCATTTTTGCCCCTCAGTAACAGAATTCAACTCTATTATTATTTCTATAGGGTAGTACACCTAGTACTTGTCAACAAAACCTTTAATTTTATATATGCAGTGTTATCAAGCATAAATCTTTAAGATAGAGAAACAGCAAGTCTTACTTGCATATGACCTGTTTGAGAAATACTGATTGTTACATCTTCAATCAATTAACACTTAAAAAAATTAGTTACACATCCAGCACAACACAACCTACAACTAAAGAGTTATTAAATAAAAATGTATTTAACACCTATAGTTTTTCCCTATTACACTCCAACTTTAATCAATACTAAATTATTACAAATTTGCACATGATAAAATACCAATTTACTGAACAAATAACATTATTTAAAAAAAATAAAGTTTATTTATCATTAGATGATGTTAGTGATATTATCTAACAGCTATTGTATCATAGAGATGGACGGAGATCTAAACTGCTTTAGTTACTAACAACCTACTATGATTTCAATCAAGCAGCAATTGGATATCAAACATTTTTTCTAGCTCTGCTCGGTTAAAATTCGGAGCAATGATGAATGGGCAAAGGTAAAATGAGAGCTCTTTTAGATTAGGTGCACTAGTTTTAATTGCTTTTGCAACTTGCATAGTTACATGGTGGCACCTTGACAAACTGAGGTAGGTCAAATTTAGAAATGTGTTGTTAGAGAAATATGCAAGTAAGGCACTTGTTGAGAAATATGAATGACGCAATTTTAACGAATGCAAATTCTTTAACCGATACAGGTGCAACAAACTAGAATCAAACAATGTTTTGCATGTCATTATGTGAAGCACCTGCAATACTCGGCAGCTTGATATGTAACGGATGATGTCATCATTCAGGGTGTCCCCATAAATGTGAAGTGCTCTCAATGTGGACTGCTTGGTAGTTAGTAAAGTCTCTAGAAAGTCTGCTGGTATATTTTTCATTTTCTCAATGTTAATACTGACTAAATTTGGACATTGCAGCATACTGTACAAACTATTCTGAGTTAATGCAAAATTGGATAAGATCAAAGTCTCTAAACATTTTAACTTTTCAAATGGTAAGTGATAAACAAAATTTCCATTAGCGTTCTCTGGATTTTGTATAATAAGAGAGTTGCGAAAACTTAAAAACTTCAAATTAGGCCAATTACCTAAATCATCAAAAATACAACTATCAACTTGAGATATACTTATTTCTAAACGAGTCAAATTAGGGCAATAACTTATAAGGGAAGCTCTAACTTGAGGATACAGCTTAAAATATTGCAGTTTCACATTTTTTACATACTTTGCAACAAATGGAACAATGCTTTCATTTATCCTCACATAGTTTTTCATGCAGACTATAAGACGAGTATTGTCCCAGACACAGGGGGTGAGGCAAAGTTGTTGCCATCTGATACAAACTTTTGCTACTGCTAAAATTGACTCGAAGTCTATCATTGAAAATATATAAATAAGTATCTCATTTGGTAAATCATTTATGGTTAGAGTATTGGTGCTCAGTTGAACATCGGTCATCTCGAGGTGCACCATCCTCGGCACAACTAACCCGCACTTCTGCTGCAGTCCTAGAAAGAAACCAAACACCACCTCACTGAAATATTACTAAATAACTATGAAACATTTTAACAACTTCATAGACTATTGCTTACACATATACACATTTCAAAAAAGTTGTCGTCCAATGTGTTAACCACTTCTCAGCATATTTTATTACTACTATAAGGTCAGAGACCTTGAACATTTCATATTGAAAACATATTTATGCACATACTAATACTCTTAGGGAGTTCACATATTTCTGTATTTAGTATCCATTAACTTACCTGAAAATTATTTTGCTTTCTTTTAGAGAGAATTTTAACGTTTGCTTTAATAAAATCATAATTTATGTAAACTTCGTTCCAAATATAGCCACCCTTTACAATGTCCTAAATAATTTAGAAGGTTAAACTGGCATTAATAATGTTTCTGTATAAATACATTATTCTGTTGAATGTTAGGGTATTAATCAATTTAAAAAATAATATAATTAATAAAAATAACTTTCATCTTGATGCTATTTTTGTATGACGTTAAATGATACTTTTTGACTTTGACAATGACAGTCAGCTTACTGATTTTTTCATTCGGCCACTATGAGTCGTCAAAAGAACTGCGTTTATACAGCCTTGTCATGATATTTTTTTTATCAAGTGACTCGCACACGTGTTTTCAAGGTGTCGCCATATCCACAGCCATCTCTGAGCATTTCTCTGAGATCAAAGATAAACATTTACATTTTTAACTAGCTAAAGGACCTTACCTAAACTTGTGATGAATAATTAATGAAATACTTAAAAAAGTCCAGAATTAGTCATTAGAATTTGACTTCTTACACGAACGAGATGAGCTGTTTGGGATAAGATTATGATAAAGTACCTACGTAAATACCTACTATATAAAAACTGTAACCAAATTTTGTTCTAGTCGAGTTAAAGGGGTTGCATAGCTGCATGCAAGTTGCAGTTGCAGCCTTTTCGCCGTGACTACGCTGTTTAGAAATCTTGTGTCTTTTTAAATTGTCTCAGTTTACAAATAAAATTCCGCCTATAGGACGCAGGGTATAAAGACTCGACTGAGTTGTGTTTGTGAACCGTTATCATAACCGAGTCAAGTTTCTTTTAAGCACTTATTATACCATCCCATTTGTGTAGCATCGTACTTAGGAAAAAAGAAGATGTAATCGCAGTTGACTTCTTGGGTTCCTACCTTCCTAAGTAGGATTCTAGGTAGGACACGATTGCTTCCTTCTTACTAAAGAGACTCGTATCACATTTGGTGCGAACCAGAAGAATCGAATCAAACAGTAATAAATCGATACGAATGAGATTTTAAATGTTGATTCGAATTTGTCAAGGTGATTCGAATTCGCGAGCTGATTCGAATTCCTGAGCTGACTCAAATTATTTTCTTTGATTCGAGTCCGCGAACTAATTTTCAATCTGTGCTTGAACATTTTTTTTACTTATTAATTCGACAGCTTCATAGGTGCATTCCTTGACTTCGATAGTCGATAAGGCAAAGTAAATTCGCAATTAGGTCTTTGTATATGTATTTATAAATTCAAGCTAAATTAGATCATCGTATCGATTCGAACCATTCGAATCATATTTTCGATTCAAATAATTCGCATCAACGGTTAATAATTCAATTCGGGTGAGTTGAATATTCATTTTCGATTCAAGTCTCATCACTACGTCCTAGCTCCCTAGTTAAGATCCTAAGTAGTTCCTTCCTAGTTAGAATCCTAGTTAGGACGCTACAAATAATATGGTGTACTCGTAATAAGCACTTTATACAGAGACTCCAACATTATTATTATACCTACATAAACTTATTTATTTATGTATTTGTGAGCGAGTGAAACAAAAATGGGAAACGGAAGGATTACGAGTAAGAAGAGTAGCTAATTATAGTGTTCTCTTTCTTTTTTGTTTTTGAGACCAAACGATATGAAGTATTCATATAATAATCATTTATTTCAGGCAACTACAATATCTTATATCACACAAAAATTTGGCCCATATAATAAATACCTTAAAACTAACATACACAATATTATTATCTATTTTTGTAAAACTATGCGATAGGCTTAGGCGATAGGTATGAAGTCATACGCGTCAGCGTCTTGAACGTTGCGCGCGGTGTCAGCTGGCAGCCGTCTTCGAAACTTTCGAAACACGACTCCCTGCGGCCAAAAGTCCTCTTTCATAAAGTTGGCAAGATGGTGGGTCGGTACTCTCACCACAAACGAATTAAAATTCCCTCCTGGGCATGATCTACCTTGGCAAACTTGGCAGTCTTTAAATAGACTACGGACACAAGTCGGCCGAAACATGGAGAACATGCACCGCACCCATGGGGTTACGCTGCGGACAGCAAATGTATGTGTGGTGTCTCTCCCCCGACAATGGCACACCTACTGTCATGCCCTACGTGCCCCTACACCTGCACACGTGAGGACCTGTACAACGCTACTGATAATGCTTTGTTAGTCGCCGAGTAGTCCTCAAAAATATAACGCCAGTGAAAATTCACTTTGTGGCGGGATTCCAACCGTTCGACCCTTAGAGTGAAGTTTGACTTTTTTCGTACACAGTCTACGAAGATCGCTCTTCGACCTTCGTACCAGTGCAGGCGGGACATATACAGCTGCGTCGAGCGTATTTCGGGACGCAGCGGATCGTCAGGTCCGGTCGGTGCGGTGCCAAGATGGTTGCGGCTGGCAGGCTTCTTCCTCCTTATTTCAACTTTGATGTATCCCTGCTCGTCGCACCGATTCTTCGGTGGGAAGGGTGTTCGTGTTGACTTCCTAGACTCCCCTGGTGGTATAGGCTGCCGAGATGGTGTGGCAGCAGCGGCTGCGTAGGCATGGGTAGGGGGACCCGTATTACATACATACTAACTTTGTGGTAGAAAATGATACTCGGACTTAATTTTCACGAAATTTTCATTAATAAAAGATCAGTTAGGCAGGCACAAATAACACCAGACACTAACAGCTTTAATTTGTCCAATAAAGTTTAGAATACTGGTGGGAGATACGTTGATGCTGGAGTTGAGATAGTACTTGGAGTCGGTAAAGATCCTGGTGTAGACACAGATGGTGGTAAATATCCAGACGGGTTCTGAGACACAGTATTAGGCGGAGTTGATCCTGGTTGTGGGCTAGGAGAAGGAGAAGGCGATATTAAAGGAGGTAAATATCCTGCATCAGGTGCACCAGTGGCTATGTTTAAGCCCGTTTGAAAACCTCCTGTTGAAGGACTTGTAGGTGCAGGGCTTAAATTCCCGGATCCCGTTGGAATATTTACAGTTACACTTGTGCTAACACCCGTCACTGCTCCGCTTGATATAGGGGGCAAATATTTAGGGGCATTCGTGGAGGCAGTAGTTGGATTTTGAGTGATTCCAACAGTTGGTCCTGGTGTATTTGAATTATAACCAGAAGATACTGTTCCGGTGGAAAGTGTCTGTGTTGCTGATGTTCCAGAATTTTGAGTTCCAGCTCCATAACTGTAAGCCCTTGCACCTCCAGTGGACGAACCCGTGGACATAGTTTGCGTTGCGGCAGATGTTCCGGAGTTCTGAATTTCATAATTATATCCACCTTCTCCTCCAGCTGATGACCCAGGGGTAGCTGTGGTGCTCTGAGTCTGTATTGCTAATGTTCCAGTACTTTGAACCCCATAATTGTATCCTCCTGCACCTCCATTCCCCACGCTTCCTCCGCTGCTCCCACCGCCTCCACCGCCTCCTGTGGCAATCGATCCCGCTGTATTGCCACTACCAGAAGAATAACCTATATTCACCGTTTCCCCACCAGATGGGGCTGGATACGCATAATACATGAATTGGGATTGTGTTCGATCAACTGCTGGTGTTTGAGTTCTCTCTATGACGGGGGCCTGAGTGGCTGCTGTCGTGGAGCGTGTGGGCAGTTCAAACGAAACACTCGGCCTATCGTACACGTAGCCCTCTTGACGTTTCACACGAACATTTTGAAGATGCCATGAGTCATGAAGACCGTCTGCTGACGTTGGATTCAAAAGCAGTAGGTGAAATACCCCTCCGATGTACTTTAAATACGAGCCCATTACTGTGAACCATCTATTACTATATTTGCAGTATTGCAGCGAAAAGACAGCAGTCTGTTAGTTTACTAGTATTTATAATAATTTTAAGGAAGTTGGTTTGGAGTTATTGAGAAACACTTCCACACCCAACCCTTTAAATCTCACAGACAGTAGTACTGAGAAAATGGTTTACCTTACTCTTTATTGCACGCACACCACACACGGCCACAATATTAGCTGGACATTGAGGTAATTTAATTAGCCGGTCATATTGGTAGAGGCAACTTCTTCTTTTTACTAACTTTTTAATTAAAGACATAGTAAGAAGGTACTAGTATTTATTCGGTGATGAAAGTTCCATTTAATGTAATTCTCTCAGCGATAAGACCGCCTAAATTGTGATTATTTTATTTATTTACAATTGTTGTTGTTTGTTTCTGTTTTTTTGTTTCTGTGCAATAAGGAATAGGTACCTACTATCTTATTCTGTGGTAGCTGTTTGTAAAGAGAATGGCTCAGTTACCTATCTTAAGGTAGGTACCTCAAAATGTGTCTAAGCTCTAACTCTTCATACTCATTCCATGATTTGAGGTGTGTACAGACTACAGACCTACCTATCCTCCTACAATAAATAAGGTGTCACAACAAATTACTTACATCTGTAGGAAAAAAAATAGTGGATATTATGGATTATAGGCACAAATATATAAATGCTGTATAATTCTCATTATTTTGTTACGAACTTATTTAATAAAAATAACAAGATTCCTTGCCCTATGACAGGTTAACGGCATGATGCGGTTTTAGAAAATTACTAGACAGAAACAAAAATAATCTAATCACGCGGTGATGCTGCTTCATAATTTACCTAGATTTCATTTATCCCAAGGTTTCCCATTAGATTTACGTTCTAAGAAACAATATTTTTTTTTACGTTTTACACCATACCTACCATCTACGCCTGCAAATAGGTACCACTACTATCCTACACAGAATCCTACATACATACTACTACACCTACTAGCTATTAATTTTATTTTAAGAAGAAGAAAGGACTTAGGTAAGAGTTAGTAAAAATAATTAGATAGGTACAGTCGACAAAATTGAATCATGACCCACTTTGCCGATTATTCCTTTGTATTCATGAATGTAGTAAGGTTTTCTTCGCTGTCATGGATGTTGCACATAGTACGTTTTAAATATGAATAAAAATGCGCATTACGGGTTAGAGATCTATGCAAGTTTAACCTTTATTATCACTGCACTAGACATGTTTTAGATAAACCAGTCTTAATATGAATTTAAAATAAGCCCATAATCCAAACTCTTTTCACTACGAAGAAAAATGTATTATAATTTTAAAAATAAAAAACGTCGTGTGTCAGATGTCAAGTATATCTAGTAAGTCTGAAATTTTATAAAAATCTAAGTCAATATCTACAAACAAATCGTATAATGGCCAATTCGGCAGAACAAAGAGCTAAGAATAAGTCGGAACACAGTCAGAACCTGGATCAGACGGCATGCTAAAGAGGGTACCCTCGAAGACAAACGACGACATAATCATGGCGTTCGTTGAATCACGAACCAACAGAGAGCGGAAATGCAACACTATTACGAATAACATCTTTACAGACGAGAAATCTTCTCAACATGGTCGCTTAACTTCGTGGCGTTACGATAACACGCGATACACAGAGGATCACGTAGTGCCCAACCAATTATCCGGCTGAATTTCAGCTAACATGTGTGCCTGGATGGACGCCGGAAGTGTCGGAGAACTTGTTCAAATTTCTCCTCGTCAGAACACTATAAACTATGTCAATTTATTGGAAGAATCAATGTTACCGACTTTGCGAACAGTTTACTTGCGTGAAGAAGTGCCAGTATTCTCCTTTGTTCATGATAACTGTCCAGTGCATACTGCCAGAATTGTCGCGAATTGGTTTACCCAGCATGAAGATGAATTCACTCGTATACCATGGCCGTCTAGGTCTCCAGATCTTAATCCAATAGAAGGTTTGGATTGGGGAAGTGACATTTGTAGTCGTCTAATCGGGTCACTTTTCACTTTACCAATTTAATGCCACTTGTTAAATATATAACTAAAATAAATATTATATTCTTCAACTAAGTATACTGTTTTATTTCATCATGGCTAACACAAGTTCCAGTGGAACTTTTATGAAGAAACTGGTTCCCGATACAGACTTGGCGCCCGGCTGTGCCGAATGCCGAATATCTACCTACCTACCTGTGTGTTGCATTGCAACCCTTACCTAAGTTCTCGCCGATTTTCATACAAACTTATTCGTACAGATAGCGATCCTAGCCTTGTCAGTAACTGTCAGTGTCTAATAAAATGATAACAGTTCGTTTCTAGGAAATGTATGTTCAAGCTAATTTCAACCTACTTGTATAGAATGACAGTAGAAAAATGACCATAAGGTGGGTCATGATTCAATTTGGTCGACTGTACCTAATAGCAGCAGCTGACCCTCAAAACTCCAAGTGAAAGGAATTCTGGTTGGGTAAGTAAGTAAAGGCGGCAAAGGCCTACAATGCCGATTACAGCCATTCGAACGCAGTCGTATTCCATTCATCCGTGTAGAAACTGTGTACCTACCTAGCCACGGAGCTAACAACCACACTTTGCTCGGTTCGTATTTGATAAGGAAAATCGTACCACATACTAAAACGATAGGTACCATAAGCATGGACAATATTGCACACTTCCCCGTTCAAACAATTTTAAGTAAGAGACTATGTATCTTTAGGTATCTCTAGGATCTTTCTTTATATAGCACAGATTATTACACTTCCTACGAGGCAATAAAAAATGTAAGACTACAAAAACTTTTTATCTATAGGTACCTATATCCATTGACTTTTCTGGCGGTAAATTATTATTATTAACAATACCAGCGGCTTTTCATCTAATGGACTACGTTGTAAAATTAATTTCGTCACTCGACAGTTCTACGAAAACATTGTTTGTAATTTCTTAAAATACATAGGATTTGTTTCTTTATTTATTTCTTTTTTAGAAGCGCGCGCTTTTTTTTCATTCCATTCGTGCTAAAATTCATGGCTTCCAGGTCCAAATTTGAAATATGTTCTCTTTGGTGCGGGACGGGCTAGTGTGATCATGCCTACGAACTCTTATTCTAAATTCAAATCACTTTGCCTCCCTAGGGGCGTAATGAAATTTCATACAACATTACGTCCCTAGGGATGCAATGACTCACTTTAGGTCAGGTTTGCATGACGTGTAAATGTAATGTGTGGAGGTGGTTATGGTTTTAGGTAGATATTTTGCGCAGCGGTTTCTTTTCTAATGCCGTGATTCCTATACTTCCAGAACCATGGTCCTTAAACTGTACGGAGTATCGGACGGGCCGCCGTCGCTGTCTGTGCGGCAGGCGCTCGCGCAGCTGCAGGTACCCTTCGAGCTCGTCAGCGTCGACTTCGGCGCCGGGGACCACATGACACCGGAGTATGAATTGGTAATTTTAAACTAATTTATATTTTGATGTAATGATTATTTTTGCTATCGACCCAATGCAACGGGCGCATGGCAAGCGAATGATGAAGACTAGAAGCTTAAAAGTCTAAGTGGTCTGAGTTTAAACAATATAAGACTAAAAATGTTCAACAATGTATACCTACCTATTCACTATGAAGAATGTTATTATCAAATATCTTCCCAACTCTTCTCATAGGTACCTGCATGCTACATTAAGGTAAATTGGGATTTTTTTATACCAAATTCTTACACCATTCGGCACTTCATCGATATTCGAATTCTCGAATCGGGATGACTCTGTCTCTGCCTGTGGTAGGTATTCCCTTTTCGTATGTTCGTATTTATTAGAGTTAGTGTACGTACCGACTCACTTTACCTTCCACTTACTTATTCTTGTTGCTGTTTATTTTCAGATGAACCCACAGAAGGAAATCCCTGTGCTGGATGACGATGGTTTCTTCCTGGGTGAAAGTAACGCGATCTTGCAGTATGTTTGCGACAAATTCAAACCGGAGACGCCCCTTTACCCGAAGGAACCTAAAGCAAGGTACCTAATTCAAAATCTTCCTATTCTTAATTCCTTTATTTTTCTGTCCCATCCAGAACTCAAAACTACTAAGTAAATGACACGATTAATCGCATTTTTTCACTTTTTATTTCTAGGGCTCTTGTGAACCATAGGCTGTGCTTCAACCTTTCCACTTATTATGCAAATATTTCTGCATATTCGGTAAGATATTTTGTTTTAATTCTATATATTTATAATTTCCAGCTTTCTTATACATATTAATTCAAGCAATCACGATGTCGTTGCCTGTTCGTAAGTTCTGTTAGTTACCACTTGCTAGTTAACTCTCGATTTTTATTGTAGATTTGATTGAGGTCCAACTCTCACAGAATTCTTCCCATTTCATTTTTCTTAATTAGTAATGCAGTTATCACACTCACGATACGGAAATCTGACGATAGAATCGTAGTTAGAACAAATTGCATCCGATTCAGTTAAAAACCGGCCAAGTGCGAGTCGGCCTCGCGCGCGAAGGGTTCCGTACCATTAGCTTACAACATTAGACAGTATAGGCAAAAAAGTATATATTTTTATTTTATTTATAATTTCAAAAGTATTCATCACAGGATACCTGAAACAATTTTAAATAAGAGTTTCCGCGCCTGTTTCTTTACGTGAGTGATTTGAAGTTTATAGGTCCAAGACTTTAGAAATTACAGGGGGGGGGGACACCGTGTAAACGACTTTGGCGGGCTATATCTCGCAAATGGTAAAGCTGATAAAAAAGTGTTGTATGGAAACCCTACCTTATTTTCATAGTCCTTTTCAACGATACCCCACACAAGGGGGTGCACTCAAAGAAATAATTCACCCCTTCCTTTACATGTATGGAGAGGTACCCTTAAAAAGGGGTAATTTATTTTTTTGTATTTTCAAAAATGAGATCTATATGTGAAGTATCCTCGAACCAAGTTACATGCAAATCAGCCCATAAACGTAGAAGATATTCTGCTGTGACAGACTAGGACGGACGGACTGAACGATCTTATAAGGGTTCCTTGTCGGACTACGGAACCCTAAAAATGGAGGTTCCAAACCGACTGTTCTTTTTTTTATAGAATAATACTTAATAATAAATTGTTTTAACAAACACATCCATTACCTAGCCCCAAACTAAGCGTGAGCTTGTGCTATGGCGACAAGGATAACGGACATACTTATATATTTTATTCATCTATGACTTAGGTACAAATACCCCTGCTCATCATTTTCAAACTTGCCCCTTGCGGGATTCGAACCCTCAACCTTCTAGTATTTATCCTGTGCTCTGGTTTTGTAGTCTAGAACGCGGACCACGTCACCAAGACGGTCGTGTGATAAAATGTCTATAATTTAGATTTTCTCCAAATTGTTCAGTGTAATACCTACTGCTTTATCAAACAGTCAAGACAAATATCAACCATGTCCTTAGATGGCGCCCATATTCTTCGACTACGAGCGTACCCCCCTCGGTCTGAAGAAGGTGCACATCGCCCTGTGCGTATTCGAGACGTACCTGGAGCGACTCGGCGCCAGCCACGCCGCGGCAGACCACCTCACTATCGCCGACTTCCAACTGATCAACTCTACCATGACTCTCGAAGCCATTAACTTCGACTTTAGCAAATACAAAAGGGTGAGAATAATTTCATAAGAGTAATAAACATAAATATGATAATATAGTTTGTCTTCTGAGTTTCGCTTAGAATTTAATCGGTTGGAAGAAAGAGGAAGAATGCCATCTCTTGCAATATCTAGATCAAAATCAGTTAATAGTTCCAATAAAACAACATTACTTAGGTATTTTTTACAGTCTAATTAAAAACCATCTTCTGTTTGGTATCGGTTGAAAGTAAGAAAATAACTGAGAATGTATATAAAAGGCTAAATATTTATTTTTCAGATTTACAAATGGTATAACACGTTCAAAAAAGATTATCCGGATTTATGGAAAATTTCTGAAGGAGCCATGAAGGAGATCCAGCACTTCGCCGCTAACCCGCCAGATCTAAGCCATATGAACCACCCTATACACCCTATCCGAAAAAATAACAAATAATAACAATAATTAAACTGCGTCAATATAAAACACGTTTAAATTTGACTAAAACTTAGTTTCATGAAACTTTCTGGTACTTTTACCCAGTACCAGATACGCATCTTTTCATATACCCCAGACAAGAATGACTGCAGCAATCACTGTGGTTCATACACTGAAACAAAACGGTATATCTGATTGCCAAAAATATTTCCAAAGCTCCAGGTGAGTAGAAACCTTGCAGAAAATCAGCTGAAGCAAAAACAAACCTACCTCTTTTATATTGAGTCGCATAAGATTAAAAGAAACCTAAAATGATAATAATAAAAATACTTCTCAAAAAATATCTCGCCTTTTTTAGTTATTGGGATTCTGAAATATTATTTTGTGCACAGTGTATATTTTCTAAAGTTTTTCAATAATAAAAAACTATATGTGATATTCATTTAACTGCATATCTAAATAACACTATTAATTGTGTGAAATCAGAACACATAATACCTAAAAGACTAACGAGTGTACCTACTTATGGCAATAATACTTACGAAGCTTCCGATTTCAGCGCATTTTTTTTCGTTTGTTTCTGGGGTGATTTCAATAGGAGTTACTTTGATTACATCTTCAATTTCCTTTTCACTGGGCTCGTCTTTGATATTCACATTAGTGTTTGGCAGATCATTCGATCTAATCAGATTGCCGCTCACGTATTCGGTAGCGACCACAAGGCAAAATAACAACGCAATATTGAATACACAGGACATCGTGGATTGATGAGTTCTTTAACACTGAAAGGTTACACTTTATCGTTGCTCGTTATAAGCTGCCCCAGCTTTTACTGACTTATATTGTGTCCACCCGCATACCAGTGCTAAGTACCTACTTACTAGGTCGCAGTGGCAGATAACAGAGCTATGCTGTATAGGATGATTTTAAAATCCTGTTATATTAACATTCTGTTTGATGATTCAAAACAAAGCGTTATTTTGTCAACTAGGTACCCACCCAAAATACCGGCCAAGTGGGTGTCGGGCGGGCCACGCGCAGTGTAGAGTTCTGTAGAAGCCCATCGTCACAATATAGAACAAAACAATTGTTTTTGTTTAGAAAATAATTAATGGCAAATATATTTAGGTTATAATAACAAAAATCAACTTTAAATTTGAATTATTATGCCTATCTAATCTAACACGTGCGCGGATGTCGATCCCAGAAGCACAGATTAATAATAGTTGAAGTTTGATGGACGCTACTTAGAATAAGGGACGCTACATTATTTTGCGCCCACCATTAATCATCAATGCAAGTCTATACAGTTATAAATAAGCAACTAACTTCATCTTATTCACTTTAAAGAATTTATTCTGCGGGTTTTGTATTGGGTACAAAATTATCCAATACCCAAGTTAAACCACTATTACTGCTAAACTAATAAAGTTATCTTAAGGTTAACCGTTATAATTTTCCAATGTGTATGAAGTGCACTATCATCATGTTTTTTTTTCAGATAGCAGTTTAGCTTTTAGAGGCAGGACGACTGGAACATAAAATGCACTTTAAAAGGTATTTCGTTAATGGAGCCTTAAATCGAAAAATATTATTAGAAACCCTTATAAGTCATTTTAAAAGATCTCCTTAACGATACCAAACGATTTGATAGACGATAAAAACAAGACATGCTACCCTAAAAAAATATTTTCCAAAATTTTATTCTACCACTTTGTACCTACCACGGCGTAAATTGGTATGTACACACCAACACAATGACAGCTTTCTAATCCTCCAGTCTCTTAGCAAAACTTCGGACAGACGAAACTATAAGGGTTCCTTGTAAGGACAACGGAACCTAAAACTGTTGAGAAATTATATGAAAGCCGACTTGTGTGTGCGTGCGTAATTGACCCAATACACAAAATATTTTGTTTTGTAACTTTTTGAACTAGCTGTTGCCGGCGGCTTCGTTTGCGTAGACACGATGATCACCAAAATTTTTTAATAATTGATAAATAGGTAATTGAATAGGTAGGTATATACCTACCTATTGAACCGAACCCAAGGTGCAAGTATTTGATTATATAATCAAATACTTGCACCTTGGGTTCGGTTCATTCCTTGGGTAGGTTTGCAAACCCAGCCTTCAACTTCAACAAAGTCACTCTTAATCAATAATGTTAATTCTGTTATTTCAGCCTGTATAGGAAAGAACTCAAAAATCCCTAATCTGTAAAAACATTAGTAATTTGGTACCTAACCACCTACTTAAGTACTAATAGATAGGTAGGTTTTAAACTCGTATCTACTTATTTTTTACACATAAAAATTGTTAGTCGCATTATTGATTATGACATTAATAGCTTTATTTATTTAAAAGCATGATATTTATTCGACATAGCTGCATATTTGTAAAGCACTTCTATAAATCAAGTGACAGTAAATGTCCGAAAGATAATAAATTATGTGTATGCTATACTTGCCTTTAATATAAGTATATTTTTTCTACAATATTATTTCGTGTTTTCAATAGATAGATTTGTTTTCAGACATCTACCTACAGTGTGAGTCTTTAAAAAGTGCACATATGAAAATGGGTGAAACTAGACCCATTTTTATCGAAGGAAAAATATTTAAAAAAGTCTGAGTTTTCTTTTTTAATTTTTATAGATTTTTTAAAGTTTAATTACCTTCTGTTGACTTATTGCAAAGAAAACGTTATAACTTTTTATCTAGGAGGAATATCCTGATGAAATGAAAACAATAATAATGGTAAATAACAGATAATACTAAGAAAATACATAAAATTCTTAGAAAACGTCAACAAGTAATAATAAAATGTTACTTTTGAGAAAAATCTGTATTTTAATTGGTGTTTTTTTATTATTTGATAAATTCCTCCAAATTATGCCCATATTACAGGTGGTTCTTATTACTTTGAGTTATTTTTCATAGTAAATTCCACGTCTCTATCCCTATCACAACTTTAGCAATAAGCATTTGAACTAAGTATCTCTGGGCGCGCGATTCAACGCTTCGTTGCTAAGGGTGGCTCTAGGGGCGTAGCTACCGCCGTATCTGCCGTATCAATTATACGGGGCCCCCGCGCCATGGGGGCCTCCAACGCGCTTAAGCAAAAATTATCATCAGCTATAAATGATTTAATAAATCAGTTTGCCGAAAAAAAGGCAAGGAGAGTGTATATTTAATTTGAATTGCTTGTAAAAATTTTAGAAAAAGTGACAGTAATAAATAAATATTTTTTTCAATTCTATGCAAACATTTTTTTTTCTTTTGTGAGAAATCTTTACTCTTCCTAAGGGCCCCCTAACAATTTTTTATACAGGGCCCCGCCAAAGCACGCTACGCTTCTGCTCTAGATTTGTTTTTTATTCGTTTTCTGGGTATTTTATGTATTTTATTAGCATCACCTGTTATTAATGATAGATCGTCCGACCATAAGTTAAAAACGGGACCTTATTACTAAGCCTCTGCCATCTGCCTGACTGTCTTAGTATCTCATGAACCGTGATAGCTAGAATTTTTCTTACAGATGATGTATATCTATTGCCGCTATGGCAACAACAAATACTAAAAACAAAATAAAATAAATATTTATTATTGCTCGATATTAATAAACAGGTAGACGCTTGAAATAGGTATTCACAGATGTGGAGTTGTATATTCTGTATAAAAATAAGTGTTAACCTGATGTTAAGCCCGGCTTGATTTTATACATGTATTTAAAACTATAGAGATATTGATATAGATTGGACATTTTCTTAGGTACCACCTAGATCGATTGAAACAATATATAATGAAATGCCTAAAATCGCATGGCAATACACGGATCTAATCAGAGAATACAGTGTCTAATTAACTAGGTAAATAAAAATGCATTATGCTTGGGTGGTAATATACGATTTTATATTCCTATTTTAAATACCTAATGGGCTGAGAATGTTTTCGACCTTTGGTACTGGGCTGGCTTTAGGATTTTTAGGATTCTTAATAAGTCCACTAATAGGTTTGAGCTGAGTGACATCATTTAAGTCCACTTTCGGAAGAAATTTGAGTTGCAGCAATTCTTTTATTTCATTTGAACACAAACTTCCCGCTATTCTGTCGACCATGTTGCCCCAAAAACCCATCTGACAAAATCTGAAACATAATGCACATTCACTAGTAAAATAAACATAGTTTAGGTAATTGAAAAGTGCAGACAGAAGAACTACTTATTTTTTGCTGCTCACCTGAAGTTCTTATCCAACTTAATTTCATCAGTGATCTTGATAAACGCATTGTTCTCTAGCGAGAATGGCTGTATATTGAAGAGGTTGAAAAGTTTCGATTTGTTCTGGCTCTCACCTACGTCGTGTGCAAACTTAGATATCATGCCTACGAAGGATTTGCGCACGCGCGCGTCTGTCTGAGATGCTGCGGACTCCACGGATTTACCAGCCTCATCTAGAGGTTCGAATATGTAAGCCAACTCATCCCCATGCGACGGTCCGGACTCTTTGGGCTGGTAAAGGGAGTTGCTGTTGTCCGTCTCTTCTGGAATAGATTAATTGACCACGTGGGAAATCATTCAACTCAACACTAACATCAAGACGCCTCAATGTTTAAAATTCTTCCTTGCCCTAAATAAGTAGGCCTACCTACTCAATAGTATAAATAACGTCATAATTTATCATGCATGTGTTTACTCACCTGCAAGAGACACACCAGGAAGGAAAAAGGAGCCTTTGGTGAGGTTTCCCACAAACTCAAAGCTGTAGAGAAAAGCCGGCGCTCCAGAGCTCCACTCCTGCACGCTTTTGTAGGCAGGGAAGTTGAACAGAGCGTCTCCTATGCACGACAAACAAATATTCCGTTCGCTTAAATATGTCACGAATTGAATACTCCTGTCGGACGACCAATAAAAGAAACTAATAGGTACCAAGTATCTGACTTACGCATGGCCATGGACGAATAATTCGTTCATACCCATAGCAATAATTGTAAACTACATAAACCTACCTATTTACATCAAAGCAATCCTAATTTCGGCATTATCAGCAGTCTCAACCTCAACTCAACATCACAAATTCTATTCTATCAATTCGTGATGTAGTCTTAGAATAATGTAGTAGTGCTTGGTCTAACTCATGGTTGGATGGGCACGTATACCTACTTAGTATTATTATTCATGGTCTAACTCTGAGCTAAACCGCGTACAGACAGACAGACGGACAGACGGACATGGCGAAACTGTACATATTTAAAAGATATAAATCCATCATCAGTGCTGCTTATGGAATATGTAAACATGTTTAATTTTGCTCTAGAATCGGATTGAGCAGGTAAAAAGAAGGGTCCGACGGACCAAGGCCGAGCTTAGCCGAGCGACGGTATCACGCACTCGCGTCACGCGTCACACAAAAACGAATCCCCTCGTCTGGGGACTACCTACCAAGCTACCTACTCATAGCAAGAAGTAAAAATGTAGGGTCATGGTTTTACGCCTCGCATGTCGATCAAGAATTATTCTTCTCACTGATAACTAACCTAAACCACAAAATAAATGTAATAAACCTAACTTTAAAGCACGTATTTATTATTAAACCTACTTTAAGAAAAAGGAAGATGGTACTCGATGGGAGGAACAAATTGAATCCTATTTAGCCAAACAACAGGTCCCCCCCCCTTCCTAAAATAAGGATCCTTACAAATAGCATAGTGTAATAATACGAGCTTAATGCTTTCTGCTCCAAGAACCGAATTTGTCACTGGTCAATCAGCGAACTTATATAAAATCCATGTAGACCTACTACTATTTTTGAGTAAGTATGCCTATGCTGGTGAAAACCTTACCACCTATTGAATTCATCCTCATTTTATTAGGCAGTTACGTACCTGTGTCTCGTGCAATTGCTGTAAGTCCTTCCAAAATATTTGTGTTTGCTGCCTCCGAAAGCCTCTCGTAATACTTCTCATAGTTGCCCAAGGGCAGGATACCTTTGAGGTCTGCTTTCTTCACGGGCAACAGTCCATCGACTCCCTCTACGATGTTGTTCAGACCACCGATAATGTCTTTTTTTATGAAGTTCTTCAGATTCATCATCAAATTCGCCAAACCAGTTGCATATTTTCCTGTGAATAGGATTTCAAAAAAACATGAATAGATAGCGTAGTTACGGTTGGGACATCCATCAGGTAGCACTTCAATGCGAATAGTGGTGTGGTGGCTAAAGCTAATATTACCACATGGGTATCCTTGAGGATACTACGTACCAATATCGTAGAATGTCAGTGATCAAGTTTGCTAAGCTTAAACTCAACTGCCTGGAACCTGGATTTCTTAAGGGTTTTTAGAAAGCTCGTATGTTTGTACGAAGTCCAATTCATAATGAATGATAATGTTCATTCCACCCTTCTAAAGTACTAATTACACCATCATATTTGTAGCTTCCTAAAGCACTTATCACACCATCCTATCTGAAGCTACCTTTCTAGCTAGGATCCTAGTAGGAAGCTACTACGCGTTTACTTCAAGTTGGTCACTACTTACTTTCCCGCTACCCATACCGTGTCCTGCCAGTCATTTGTAACGGTCGACGACGGCCAATTTGAAGTAAACGCGTAGTAACTCCCTAGTTATATACGACTAGGAAGATTACTACATATTTAGGATCCTAGTTAGAACGCTACAAATAGAAAAGTGTAATAAAGTGCTTAACAAGGATTCTAACTAAGATGATAACATCCTAACTAGGAAAGTAGCGTCCTACTTAGGATCCTAACTACATCCTAGTTAGGAAGTAGTTAGGGAGTAATGATGGGACTTGAATCAAAAATGAATATTTAAATCACCCGGCCAAAATTTGAATCATGATTCGAATGATTTAATTAAATGGGTTTCTACTTTACGTTATCGATTATCGAAGTCAAGAAATGCATGCAAAAAATAGAAATAAAAAAAAACAAAAAAAAAATGCTACTATAAAGCTCGTATAACAAGTAAAAAAATTACAATCACAGATTAGAATTAAAGTAACTCGACAAATTTGAATCAAGCGATGATTCGAATCATTATTTAAAATCTCATTCGAATCGAGTTATTGCTGTTTTATTCGATTTCGATTCGATTTTTATGATTCGCACTAAATGTGATACGAGTCACCTCTCTAGCAATAAGGAAGCAATCGTACCTTGGATGAATAAACCACTAGTCTAAGAATCGTACGTATCCTACTTAGGACGGTAGAAACCTAAGTAGTGAACTGCGATTACATCTCCCTATTGTCTAAGTAGGATACTGCACAAATAGGATGGTGTAATAAGTGCTTAAGGAACATAAAGGACTTGTGCTCTTTTTGTATGGAGGCTGGTTTTTTATTCCAAGGTATTACCAACCACCAGTAACCTATATTTATCTTTAAGCTACAAAAATATGAAACACGTAACCATAGAAATCAGAATTTTTAACGCCTCCATTTTTGAGAAAAAATATGTTTGGTAACAGGTATCATCCATTGATTACCTACTTGTATTTCCTGGCTGTATGGCTATGTACCATTGCCTTTCCACTGGTGGATAAATACTACTAGGTACTACCACAGATTACATAATAGGAACTAATGTCAATGGAATGACAACTTTGATGTCAATTTTTTTTATGCATTAATTGATATATTAATAGGCGAAGGTGCGGTTTATATACAGACAAAGAGAAAAAATAATTTCAATTTTTCTCTAAATCGGGGACCTTAAAAAATTTATTAATTATGCAGAAAGGCTTGTTTTTGTAAACTCTTTCATATAATATTTAGTTTATTCTGGTTAGAAATATTGACGAATAAAAAACCATTAATAGACAAGTCCTTTAGGCTACATTTATGCTACATACATACACATTATGTAGCATCCAACAATAACTAGTACAAAACCCTGTATTACCAAAGACGGCTCGAACCGTCTCCGCGGAGGTCACCCCAGTGAGCAGGGGCACCTTCTGCTTCTTTTTCTTAAGGGTCACAGCTGGCGGCTCCGCGACCAGGGTGGGCAAGCCCCGTCGGTCATACTCCCCTTCTACACGGACTCCAGCACCTGAGAACATGACATTTTGTTTAAACGGTTTATCGTTGCACGACTGGACGATTTGGCAGGTTAGGTCAGGCAAAGCAGTATAATTATCTCGGTAGAAATAATCTGCCTGGATCCATGGATGGGGCTCCATGGGATATCATCATGGTACCCGATTCATTTGTTGGATCTAGGCAGATATATTTCTATCGACCCAATTCTACTGCTGGAACGAATTCAGCAATATTTGATTTGGCTACTTAGAAAAGCAAAATAAAAACTAATTAGGTATTACATCGAAAATAAATGTTCGTTACGAACAAGGGTGGAGAAATGGCGAAGAAAGTTTGTATGATGTAATGAAGTCGGTGTAAGTACAAGTGTGTCATGATGGATGACTAATTGATTGATAAATAAATGCGTATTGTTTACCTGTACGACCAGTGATCTCTTCTAAAAACTTTTTCGTATCAATCAATGTTGCCGCTATTTCGCTGTCTGCCTGCCAATAAAAAGTTTAATGTTTAATTCCTTCTACATGTTTCTAAAGTCTGCGAGCGACAGAAACCAGCTAGGTACGATACCATACACTAGGATTATTTTTTTCTCTGAGACGTGTCTTTCTAATTTATACGTACTTGTACAATTTTGTCAACACTCATTTTCCTCAAGCAAAGGACGAGTCTTTCCACGGGCGTTTCTGGACATCCGGTGTGTTTGGCTAGCTGGCGGGCATGCTTGTCAGGCTCGGAGCGGACGGTGCCTGGCGACAGGGCTGTGCCAGACAGCGCTACCACGCCTTGGTTGCTGCGACCCTCGGATGACAAAGCCATCACGGACGCTGCACTGCCTCCTGAGCCCTGACCCATGATAGTCACCCTGGTCGGGTCACCACCAAAAAACTCTATGTAATCTTTGACCTGCAATAAAAAGGTTGTAATTAAATGATTAGGTTGGACGGTTGGAATCTCGCCACAAGGTGAATTTTAGTTCGTTTGTGGTAAGAGTACCGACCCACCATCTGGCGACCTTCATGAAGGAGGATTTTTGGCCGCAGGGAGTCGTGTTCCGGAAGTTTCGAGGACGGCTGCCAGCCGACACCACGCGCCTACAACCAAGTCGCTGACGCGTGTTATTCTTCATTGTTATTAAAATGTGTTTATATTTTATATATATGTTAGTCTATAAGGTATTTATTATATAGGCCAAAATTTTGTGTAAAAAATTTTTGCCTGAAATAAATGATGATGATGATTAGGAAAGCAACTACTATCTGAGTTTCTCCATTAGCTCTTGGTATTAAAGTTGGTACCATAGGTTTTTTTAATGAAAACAACAACAGACAGCATAATAAAACGCGCTAAGAAAATTTTACATCCAGAACAATCTTATTAATGAAATACAACTAAGTATTTATTTACCCAATTGATGGCAACGTGCAAATCGAACAAGCCGGCATTCCCAGTAGCCTCCTTCTGACCGTTACTGATGAACCCAAGGGACCCCAAGCGGTATTGAGGGACCACTAATATTGTGTCCTCTTGAGTGATATGTTTGCCCTGTAATAAATTTTTAGCATTATTATGTGTAGGCTTCGAACCATCTGCCATGTAACGCGACATCGTGCAAAACCAAATTTTGGGTAAATATGAATAGGTACTCACTCCGTAGGGCGTTGCTGACCCAGTCCGGTAATTACCTCCATGTATGAATACTATTACGGGTGAACCTGCAGAAAAATGTGAATGGGTAGCTTTGGTGGTAGCATGACTAGGTACAACGTAGCCTAGCCCTACACAATAGACATTACATTACATACATACGAAATATGAATATTAAAAATTATATCTTTACAAAATACATTTGTTAACATGCGTTTTTTATTATATAATAATACCCTACTGATTAACCTCATGCTTTTAGGTAGATACTCGTAGGTTAGGTGAAAGAAGTGACCTACCTAACAAATCTTTTCTTTGGTACCACCTACCTCTCTCCTCCCCAGGCATTTTAGGCGAGAATACGTTGAGGCATAAGCAATCCTCGTGTCCCATAATTCTCAAGGGAAAGTGAGGATCTGGTTGCGGACATACTGAGCAGGGTCTGGTAGCATTTTGTTCTCCCAACAGCAAACGGCGAATGGGTCTCTGAAACCTCCGGGGACCAAGTGGTGGTTCAGCATATCTGTTAGTACAGAATTATTACTTTGCTTTCAATAGTGTTTGGTCCTGTGAGGATAGAGCACTTTGCGATGGTAAATAAGAAATGGATTAGTGTTGGTAATTTCACTACTGAATACAAGAATTGAACTTCGATTAAAGCAAGTTTGCCATTGACTGGGTCGTTGGTCTAGGCCCCAGGGGTCAGTTCGCTAAATTATGTTCAAGAGTTCCTACTCAGGCTCAAATCTTCGGTCAGGCCGTGATTTGTTTCTGGGTTATTCTGTCTTGAAATAACTCGGAAACAGTTCGGAGTATGGAAGTTAATGGTGACTGGTGGTAGTAACCCTGTGACTTAGAAAGAACTGTAGACCTTGCGCCTGATGATATTTAGTATCTAGTTCGAAGTTCTAGTTATGTACAATAAAACACATAAAAAACTAGCCAAAATCTCAATTTTTGATATTCCTAGTAGGTAATATACCTACATCAAACACGTTAGGGTCAGGACCTGTACAACGCCACTAATAATGTTCTAATAGTCTCTGGTCTCCATTGAATGGTCCTCAAAAATGCCAATGTCGAAAAGTAATATTATCTAAGTAATTACTTATATTAAAAAAAAACCTGATTCCGAAGAATGAGTAATATCCTAAGTCGTTGTTCTTAATGCCCTCGATGCGAGCGCTGCGACCATGTTTCTGCGTGAAGACGACGGCCGCGTCGGGCTCCGGCGGCACCGCGGGGTCTCCGCCCACCACGGCCTCCAGGGGCTCCGGAACAACCAGGCCCCAAAGAACGAGATACCACCACTTGCCAAACATTTTTGCGACTAAAATTTTGTCGCTTTATTTAATAATATAATCTACGCTAAACGCCAGCGGAAGCAGTTTCCTGTGATAATAATTCACTGTGAATTGTGATCGCTCTTTTTCATTACGATTTGAGTTTTAGCACTCTAATTTATAATTGATATTTATTTTAGCACATAATAAATAATAGTACGAAAAGAGTGGCTTATTTGTTATTCGCATGTTATCAAATTAAACTAGCAATACCTAGTAAACCAAACCACATAGGCCATTGGATAAAGACATTAAATTCGCAAAGCGTGATGTAGTTCTGCCAAGGTTCTGCCTGAAAACCTGTGGAAACAGAAAATCGAGAAAAACTTTGAAGTTTTGGTGTCAAAACTGCCTACAGTGCTAATTAAAACTAAAAATGTTATAAACAAATTTAAACTAAAAAGTACAAAATAATATTTAAATTACCTAACTGTTCTACGAAATTATACAAGAAACCTATTTCTAATATATTATCTGTTATTTTTTGGAGTCGGTGCCAGCCAAGCTTAGAGTAGATAGAATATTTATTCTAAGTAGCCAAGAGATGGTTTAATTCTGTCCTTACTTGTAAAAAAACATTAGGATTAGAATTTCTGGCACCGACTCCAAAAAATAACAGATAATAAATTGGAAATAGGTTTCTTGTATAATTTCGTAGCACTGTAGGCAGTTTTAAAGTCGGTTTTTTTTTAATAAATTTATTTTTCAATTTTTTGTTAAAAGTTAGTGTAAGGTGCAACATGGGTAAACCTAGAAAACGCGCTGTTCAAATGCGACATCGTCGTTTGGAAAAAGAAGTAACGAGAAGGAAGACCGTTTAAAGAAGAACAGGGAAAGATTTGCCAATAGCATTTTAATGTAGTTTGTTGTATATCGGATCATAGGATTCCCTATACAAATGATTTTGTGGATAAAAACTGTTCTATGTCCATTCTCGGTTCTCAAACTATCAAATCCATCGTTTCAGCGGTAAGAGTTAATTGATTTCTTGAAGTAATTATATATTTTTATTGTTGGGGGCGGGGGAGGAGGAGGTGGGAGCTGCGCCTTTGACTTTGTTTTGTTAGCATCCTATAAAGTACCTGACAAAACATCTGGTGTTTTAATTACTAAACTCCTAATTTTTAAGGAGTTCCACCATCAGCTCAGCTCCACATAATGTTAACTATCAGTCAACAACGTGTCAACATTAAGATACTAGTACGAAAACAGTATATGTGCCTTTAAAATTTGAGGGTTTCCCTCGATTACACCAAGATCCCATCATCAGATCTCGACTGGGCCACAATGGGACCAACTAGAAAGTAAAACCACTAAGTAAACATTCTTTTTTTTCAAATCGGTCCACAACTGACTGAGATCTGAGGTAACATAGCCACAAAAAAAAACATACAGTCGAATTGATAACCTCCTCCTTTTTTGAAGTCGGTTAAAAACTGAGCTTTTTCATACAAAAAATGGAAATACAGCCAAAAATTAAAATAATAAATTTAATATTTTTTTTGGTAATGGCCATAAACTTCAAACGTGTACCTATCTGCTTTAAAAAAAAAGAGATAAAAAGCCGCATTCATACAGATTCCAGAAATATAAGATTTGTTAAAAATATGAATAAAAACAATGTTCAAAAAATATTTAACTCCACGCGGCAGACACGAAAATTCTTAGAAAAATACAGGACAGCAAAAAACAACTTTTAATGTTGCTAAGGACCTGTAACTAGTGAGAATAGAATATTTTGTTTATAGAATATGACGCAATTTTAATGTTATTTTGATAAAAAGGTGTTGTATGAACCCTTTGTATAGGTTTACCGTCATACTTAAAAACTTATTGCTGAACTAGATTTAGTGACGATTTTGGGTGACTTAAAGGTCTTTTTTTAATAGATCTGTGAATCGACATAGATATGTGCTTAAAACACTTACATTATTTATACTTTGTCTCTTATGTTTTGCCCTCGCAATCGCTCAACTCCGCGCACTTATGTTGCCGCTGCAAGTACCTGCATCTGTGGCCGCTACACTTCATTTTGCAACTGCACCTCATTATTTCAATACATTCATGCATACAATACATGCTTCGGCTGCCACTGGCAAGTCTGTACATATAGGTTTCCAGCTGCTGTCCCCGACTTTGGTCTATCATCCCTAGTTAGATGGATATTTTTGTAAATAAATGCAGACATCGTTCACCGTAAAAAATGAACAAGACCAAAAGAAAAAAGTATTTACGAATACACTGTTAAAAGTTTTGTTATTTACCTAATTTTAAAGAGTTGATAATATCTACCTGTCATTTAAATTTTCCACAATATTTTCGGTTATTGAAAACTCATCGCCGTCTCTGCCTTCAAAAGCTGTTATAAAACCTTCTGTGGCATTAGGGAAAGCATTTAGTGTCAATTGCACCTTTTCACCTTTACAATTAAAGCTGGAAACAGTATCACATTTGCCCCATTAAGGCATGGAACAGCGAAAGGACTTTTACTCTTTGTGGTTCTGTAAAAAGGAAAAAATCTTTATTGCCTACAAGGACGTGAATAAAAAGGTAGGTACTGGTGGTGTTTTACAGTATCTACGTGTTCTCTCAGCTCATCTAGCCCAGGATTTTACTTCAACGAAGAATTATTTAATTTGCTCTCTAGTTTTTGCTATTCATACAATTTCGGCCTAAATAAGGACGAGTTTGACACAAACTAATCCGATATTCCAACTATCAAAACGCACTCCGAATACGCAAAGATGAGCTCCATGTAACTATGAAGTGGTAGAGACAAGAATGATGGTACATGTCTGATGCAATAAGCCACGGCTGCACAAGAATCAGGTTTCGAGCCGTTGACGCTGACGACCGAAGCCGTGGTGCTAGCAGTAACTGGTCTGCAACGAGTGCCTTAGAGGAGCTATGGGTACTGATGGGTACACATAGGTACTGTAAAACACCACCATGTCATGAGATAGCAAATACTCTTGGTGAAAATTAATTACGATTACATATCAACTTTATCTTTTAATTAACACGTCCTGGTAGGCAGTAAAGATTTTTGCTTTTTACAGGATCACAAAGAGTAAAACTCCTTTCACTGTTACATGCCTAATGTGGTGTGATGATACTATAATAACGATTCAACTCCAAATTCTTAATAGAATACACAACTTTATTTGATATAAAACATACCATATTGATCTAAAATTGGCATTATCAATACCCACCCACACACACACAAATAAATTCATATCTTTAAAATCAGAATCAAATTTGCCAGCACCAAAAGACCATGACGCATTCTTAAATGTAACACCAGAATAACAATACGACAACGTAAGTAGGAAAACTTTGAAATAAAATGCAATTCACAATTTTGTGATAGCGACCATCTTGGATTTGAAATTTATCATAGTGTATTATAGTATTCTACTAGTCAGCCCTTTCATTAGATACCCATATTGAGGGAGTTTAAACAAAATATGTAATCCGCCATTTTTTTACGGCGGCGATCTTGGATTTGAAATTTGTCATAGTGTATAGTATTCTACTATTCTAGCCCTTTCATTTAATACCCATATTGAAGGAGTTTAAAAAAAATACGTAATCCGCCATTTTGTTACAGCGGCCATCTTGGACCGATTTTCATCAAAGCTAATAACACTCCCGACTAATTAGTCATTCAAACAAAAAAAACTAAATCAAAATCGGTTCATCCATTCGGGATATACGATGCCACAGACAGACAGACAGACACACACACACACAACACACACAGACACGTCAAACTTATAACACCTCGTCGTTTTTGGGTCAGGGGTTAATTAAATCATCCGCCTAGCGTTATCTCGGCTGTGCACTGGCAGGTGAGGGCCCAGGGTCCGCTGACCATGATGTGGCAGATCAAGTAATTTATTAAATTGTGAATTGAACAAAAAATATATACTTAAGTGTAAGTGCAATAAAGATATTTGTACATTGATGGGTGTACGATGATTAACATTTAAAAATGTTCATTACTGTTTTAGTTGCGAAATAAACAGATTATTCATGGATTTTTGTGGTTTTATTTATCATAAATAATAGATAAGTATTTATTTTATTGCGTCTTTTGTATATGTAGTATGACCAAATTAACTATGTTAATTGCTAATAATAAACGCTGTTAATGTATAAAATAGTACAATATTTGCTGATCCGTTAATAACATGTCTTATTACAAAAAATAAATTATATGCAATAAAATATTTAAATCCAGATGCCTCATTTAAAGTCATAATATAACTTATAATTTATATTTACTCTTATACTGCGTTTATGATTAGTAGAAAATAACATCACAGTGTCACAAGTCATTACTAACAATAAACGCAGTAACTCGAAATTAGTAGATAAGAGCGCAGTAAGTCCGTACTAACTGCATTTTAGTTTGTATAGTTCGCTTTATTCACCACAACATTGCTAAAGAAAAATTTTATTGTTTAAATAAAAAAATCTGTGTTAATTTTAGAGAAATTTCAGATATTTTTTACAAAACTATGAATATCAAGCTAAACATTAAACGCAAAACATTTTAAAAAAAAGCCATAATATTAAAGAGAAACAAAAAATGTCAACCGCCATTTTCTCAAAAGTTGTATAACCTTCCTTACTGCGTTTTAAATTAGCACAGCGCGTTGCACAGTAGATTTTTGAGCCCAAAAATCGGACATCTTGATTTTCTGCTGAAATCTACAAGAATCGACAAGAATATATGATATCTAAGCCACGACGAGCACCCTCGCGTGACAAAAATGCCCAGATTAAAAAAAAAAGTTTTCCTTTCGCCGGAAAATGAGCGGAAAAACACGGAAAACCCCATAGTAATTTCTAGGTAACGTTAAATGTTATTTGTGGTTATGAAATGTATTTAGCGATGAAAGTACTTTGTACTTTAGGTGAAATTTAAATTTATCCCTTTTTTTATATTGTTTTTTTAAAGTGTCTATTAAATTGGGGTATTGTTGTTTCAGGTAGTAATGAAGGAAAATTTATTTCTGAAATGCTCAATTAATTTCAAATCCCCCAAACCCAGGACAGCTGAGATAGGTATTGAATTTTCAAAATTTTGGTCAGGGTTGTCACAAATTGTTTTCACGTTATTAATCATCTTCTACCAAAATTTTTCAACGTGATTTTATTCACATATGAAATGTGACATTTGACAGTTATATGAATTATTATCAGTAAAGTAAACACGTGATAATAATTAAAATCATATGATACTAGATTTCGAATACCGTATGCGGAAAACGTATGACCATTAGGACCACTGATTTCTGCGATTTTTTGGCAGACATTATTAGGCAATTTGGCGTTGTCTAAGCCGAAAGCCAAATCACTACTGGTGAAAGGATACCAAGTGGGTCAAAAACGCGCATTAAACTAGAAAGCGCTTGACGTTTTGTGATTTTTTTAGGCAAAGCGAGCGAGATTTTCAGAGAGTCTGCATTAAAACCTAGTTCATCAGTAGACGGGTACCATATAAGACCCAAAGCTCGCACGCTTTGCGGAAAATGACCTATGTCTACAGGACTACCAACACTACTCTGCCTTAGCTCGGGAGGTACAAAGGCGAGGGCAGCAGGTTCGTTGGAAACCCACCCTCGGACTTCAAAATGTGCTCGCTTCTGGACCTCAATGATATCGCGAGCGAGTGCCGCAGCATCAGTACTATCGAGACTATAAAATCTACCTATAAAATCGTCCATGTATGTGTCATGGACAATAGCATGCGCAGCCTCAGGAAAGATGCTTTTGTGCTCATCTGCATTTTTATTTTTTATATATAAAGCAGTAAAGGGGCTGGAAGCTGCGCCAAATATCATAGATGACATCCTGAAAATTGAAAGTGATAAGTCAGGGGAGTCGCGCCAGATGAACCGTTGCGCATCTCGGTCTTCCTCTCAAATTTTTATTTGTGGAAACATTTCGCGTATGTCCGCAGTCAAGCCAATCCGGCCCTCGCGGAAGCGAAATATTATATCTAGTAACGGCGAGAGTAGATCGGGGCCTGTTAACAACAAGGAATTTAAGCTGACTCCCTAACTGCGAGCAGCGGCGTCATGAACTACGCGCAACTTCCCTGGCTTATTCGGGTTAACAACCCCGAAATTAGGCGAATACCAAGTGACCGTTGAATTCGAAGGCAAACCACAAGGTTCAGCATATCCCTTCTCAACCATAGCGTGAATGTTCTGCTTGTACTGCTCAGCATACGATGCATCCTTCTGAAATCTTTTTTCAAGACCATTAAAGCGTGACAACGCTAATGGATAACTATTTGGAACGTCAAGCTTGTCGGACTGCCACAATAAGCCGACCTCAAATTGTCCATCGGGTAAGCGACGAGTCGTGTCTTCGAGAATCTGAGTAGCCCGTTTATCCGCCGACGACTGTACTTGGCGCTTGACAATTCCAATGCTATCCAGCTTATAATAGTCTTGAATAAGGTTTTCTGCATCAACATAAGCATCCGTCACGCTATGATTGACAAATGCAACAGGCCGAGTCCTACTTGAAGTACATCCAAACACAACCCAACCAAAAGGAGTAAGACATGCAGCAGGCTGCGATTTGGTACCTTGACGGACCTCACTCGGTGTCAGCAGGTGCCAATTATCTATGCCTATTAATAATTTCGGTACAGCATTCTCAAACGGAAAAACAGGTAGAGATAAATGTTTTATATCCTCAACGCTAACCGACTGCGGAGCTATACCTAGAGCAGCAACCGACCGCGCTCCGGAAATTTTATGAAATTGGGACTCCTGTTGGCCTTTAACGAGGAAATCTACATATTCAACATCGGTTACTTTAGTCATACCACACATTCCATCAACCCTAATTTGGGATCTAGGACCTTCCGCGCCAATCAAATTCGATATTTCAGAATCTATAAATGTGCTAGGCGAACCGTCATCGAGAAAGGCATACGTGTCTACCGATCCCTTAGGACCGTTAACTGTAACCGCGATGACTTTTAGCAAAGCCTTTAGGGGCCCGTCAGCATTAGCGTGGGCTACGGTCTCCGTGGTTGAACAAGATGGTATGGGTTCTGCTTTCTCAGCAGGTAATGTAATAGAAGTGTGTGTATTTGAAACCTTGAAATTGTGTAATAATTTATGATGTCTGTACTTACAACCTTGTACTTGACATAAGGTCTTCGCATTGCAGAACTTATAACGATGAGACCCTTTTTTTAGGCACCTATTACAAACTTTTTGCTCGCGCGCCCATTTCAGCCTAGCCATAGAATCTAGACGAATAAAACTGTCACAGTTGTCAATTGAGTGACTTTGATGACAGTATGAACACAATAATTGTGAATTATTTAATTGTGAATTTACATGTTTTTCAGCGGATTTTTCGGAATTTGTTACCTGAATCCTATCAACTCTATTAGTTTGAGGCTGAAATGGGTGCAAAATCTCAGTTTTCACGCCAAACCGGAATTCAGAGACGACTTCGTCAGTTATAAAATCTGATAACAGTTCCAGTTTGATGTGCAAACCAGGAGTAAACCGAGACTTTGCATAATCTCGCCAACGTGCGCGCATTGCTGGAGAAAGCTTGGTTAATAAAGAGTTAAAAAGCTCAGGGGAAATTAGATATGAATTATCCAAACATTTCATAACAGATATGCAACGGCGTACACGACTAGCAAAAATATGCAAATCTTTGACTTCACAATGCACTTTAGGTAGAGCCCGCACAGCTGCTACTTCCTGCAGCACGATAAGCTCCGGTTGGCCGAACTGCAACTCGAGCAAGGCGATCACTTCACTGGGGTCGCTCGCCGTCACCAGCAGAGCGCCCGCCGCCTCGCGAGCCGCCCCGGACAGTGCCGCATTTATTCTGGACATGTTGCAACGTGGGGAGTATGAAGTGCATGTGGAGTCATAGGATTTTTTAAAAAGCAGCCAATCTATGGGCTGGCCATCAAAGGAAGGAAGTCGACTCTCCGACTTATCATTAGATAAATTTTGAATTGCTCGAGCCAAAGTAATTAAATCAGATTGGTTACCATAAGTCGGATCTTGAGCACCGCAGCAGGGCCTTATAGGCCGACGCCTATAAGGCCCTGCTGCGGTGCTCAGACCGGAGGTTGCCTCCATAGTAGGCAACGCCACACGGTCACAGGGGACGCGAGGCCTGGGCGCTGACTCGCGACGTGGAAGGGCTGCAACCGAAGGAGGGGCACTATCTGGACACACGATATGAGGGGCATCCACTGGGGTAGTACCAGGTTGCTGTGGACAAAATACACTTAAAGGGGGCCCACGCAAGGGACTACTAAGACGAATAGGGCTGGTTAAGCCAGCCTTAGCAATCAAAGCGGGTTCCGAAGTGAATTGTTCCGGCGCTTGTATACCATCAATCCATGTGTTTATGCTGTGGTGAGCACGATATTTGCATTTTTTCGGGCATATTCAGCTTCAAGCTCCGCATTCCTTCGGGCGTATTCAGCCTTTTTGATCAGGATTCTAGCCCGCACCGATGCCGACGACGAACGTCTAGATGTTACCTTGGACGGACAACCAGTCGAAGTTGCAGGAACTACAGGAGCAGTCTTAGTCGCAGTAATTTGAGAGGTACAAGGAACTTCCTTTTGTAAATTTTCTTCTGGGGTAGGTCGGAGCTCTGCAACGTGAGGCGTGCCGGAATCTGGCAGCGGGGCCTCGGCATTGCTCTGCCCTATCACCTTAGCCTGAGCTCTAGTTAGCATTATAAAAATAAAACTGATAAAAATTTGCAAGAAAATTTGGAAAAAAAAGTGACGATCGGAATGAAAAAAATTGCCGGTGAATGGACCACAAAATATAAAAGATAGGGGGACTGTATAAAGGAAAAGCTGGTTAACTCAGGCTAAGGAACACTATAATAGAATATTTACAAATAATAAGGAATAAAAAAGCACATAAATTCACCACTACACATTGACAATTTTAAACATAAAAACACAATGGCCATCCAATTGGGCATAGACCAAGGACTCCACTAAAGAAGGTTGGTCTTATAACCCTAAAGAGGCTGTCCGTAACAATTAGAATTTAAGAAACCTTGTCATTATTGCACAAAAAATCCAAAACTTTAAAGTTTTTCATACTTAGGTTAGAAAGCTTCTTTAAAGTTTTTTCTTATTACTACTGTCTTTTGGGTTACGACGTTTCCTACCTGACATTGTTAGTAAGCACAAAAAATAAGTGTGAAAGTTCAGCAATATAGTTTGTATTGATTGATGTATGGGTAGGCAGACTGAAAAAAACGTACTTAAATTTGTGGTGCTTCATGGTATGGAAAACGTGATGACATAGTAAATACTGAGCTACTATTAGAAAAACATAGTTTTTATCACTGACCGGTTGAATTGGGTTTAAACTTAGGGTTTAAACCGATTTTACATCTATAAGTTTTGGCACAGAATGACTGTGACCTGACACAAAATTTTAGTGCAAGGTGAAGAAATAATAGAGAACTCAATTTGCCTATGGTGTTGCTCTCTGAACAAGCAGGCGAAACCCGAAACAAATTTTATAAGTACGATAGAGAGCATCACTGTAGAAAAAGTGATAGAGTTAAAACTATGACGGATTTATTTCACCGTGCAATATTTAACCGTTATTAGATCCGATCGTATCGAGTATGAGGTTATGTCAACGCCAAAATAATTTTAAAAAGATTCCTCTGCCAGAATCTGTATTAAAATTGTTAAAAGCGCCTGAGCCTAATGAATTTCAAAACGAAATAAATGAAATGGAAAATTTTAAATTTTAAGAACTAAGTTACAAACTCGAATAAGATTTAAATAATATGAATTCGGCTAGAAACCTACCATTTCTTTTTTGTTTTGAACAGTCAGTCTGTACAGTTAAGCCTAGGTAGAATTTTGAGGTAAAACAAAAAAAAACTATTGATTAATAACAATACAGTTTTATTTATTTATAAGCACTGACCTCTATAGAACAAGTACGCTGGACTTAACATTCTCTAAGAAATGACAGATCATTTTTGTGCCGAATCAAAGCGCCCCCACCGACTGTACAGGGAACTAAAATAGAGTAACTTCCATATGTTTACGTCAATTCTCATTAGTTCCGTGGACGGTCACCACACGCTCACTATAGCCGTTAGCGCCAAAATGGCGATAATCAAATGGCTTCATTAGTAGGTTGACAGTATGCAGTCCAGCATACTTGTACTATAGAGGTCAGTGTTTATAGGGGTTTCTTGTTGACTTTAAGGCTGGCCCTAGACCTACAATAACATTGTACAATATATTTAATTGAATTTAATTCGCGCGCTGGGCCTCACGGCGTTGGGGAGCGTCCCCCGGGTGGCGGATGGGGGAATGGTCGGTAATACAGCTTAGCTACATTACCGGCTAAGTCCGATGGACTCGCTGACCAAAGTAGGATGTGGTCTTCCAGCATTTCGGGGGTTGTGCGGCGGGTTAACACCCCACCCACGTAAAAAAGTCATAGTTACGAAACCGATTAGAGATATAAACCGATCTAAGCCCAACAGAAACGACTTTCGGCATGAAATTATGGATCTTCGATTAGCCTCGTGGAATGTGCGTTCCCTCTATAGACCCGGAGCACTATACCAAGTTAATAAAGAGCTGCTGCGTTACAACGTTGGTTTCGCGGCGCTACAAGAGGTTAGATGACTTGGGAAAGGAGAATGTAATGTAGATAATAGGTCAATTTTGTTTTATAGCGGTCATGACACTGGACAGCACACATATGGTACTGGATTTATGGTATCAAGAAGTCTGATCGGAAATGTGATGAGATTTGAGGCAATTTCCGACTGAATCTGCGTACTTCGTATTAAAGGGAAATTCTTTAACTTCTCAGTAATAAATGCGTACGCCCCAACCGAACTAGCAGATGACGAAAGTAAAGATGAATTCTACGACAACCTAGAATCAGTATACGACCAATTACCCAGTTTTGATGCTAAAATATTAATGGGAGACTTTAATGCAAAGGTGGGAAGAGAAAATGTGTTTAAACCAACAATAGGAGGATACAGTAAACATGAAACATCTAATAGCAATGGTGTGAGAATTATAAGCTTTGCAACATCTAAAGCTTTGGTGGTCAAAAGCACGATGTACCCTCATAAAGATATTCATAAAGGCACATGGAAATCCCCGGACGGAACAACTGTAAACCAGATCGACCATGTTCTCATCGATGACCGACACAAAAGTACCATAAAAGACGTACGAACTTATAGAGGAGCTGACTGCGACAGCGACCACTACTTGTTAGGGATTCAAATCAAAGAAAAAAATAATGTTAGTGTGTCTAAAGTAATTAAAAAGCATGAGTTTATAAATTTAGATAGCTTAAAACACAAAGAAACTAAGAAAAATTTTTAGTTAGAAGTACATAATAGTTTTAAAGATTTAGAATTAGACGAGAACATAAATAAGAAATGGGAAACCATTAAAAGCAACATCACAGAAACTGCGATAAAGATCTTGGGACGAAGAAAGAAGCATCCCCGGAGGAAATGGTGGAACGGAGAGTGTGACCGTGCGGTAGAAGAAAGACGGAAATTTAAAACTCTCTCTGAACAAGACGTGCAGTGGCAAGGTAAAAACAACGAAGCCAGACTAGAGGCAAATAGAGCTATCAGAAGGGCAAAGAGGCAACATCTAGAAAACATAATGAAAGGAATGGAAACCCTGATTAGGGCTAACCAATTTAGAATGTTCTATCAAGAGGTAAAATCCTATAAAAAAGGTTATCAACCCAATGTACAAATGCTCGAAGACGACAGTGGCAATTTGGTGACGGACGGAGAAGAAATTAAATCACAATGGCGCCAGTACTTCCACGAACTCCTTAACTGCCCCCCAGTTGAAGTTCCCACACCTCGTACTACGGAGGATAATGAGAGCGACGTAGCACCTCCGTCGTTCGAAGAGACCCGCGATGCTATCATGAGACTCAAAAACAATAAGGCTCCTGGTATCGATGGCCTACCGGCTGAATTGTGGAAATACGGAGGGGAATCGGCACATTCCATACTGCACGAATTAATACTCACTGTTTGGGAGAAGGAACAACAACCCGCTGAGTGGAACACAGGTGTTATATGCCCAATTCACAAAAAAAGGGTGCAGGAAGAGGTGTAATAACTATCGAGGCATAGCTCTGCTGCCGACGGCATATAAGGTCTTGTCGTATGTAATACTCAAGCGTTTAGAACCGTATACGGAAAAAATTCTCAGCGACTACCAATGTGGTTTCAGACCCAATCGCAGCACAGTGGACCAGATATTTCTCCTCAAACAGCTCATGGAGAAAAGATGGGAATACGCACAACCCATACATGCGCTCTTCGTTGACTTTACTAAGGCTTACGATAGCATTGACCGAAGTGCCTTGTTTAACATATTGCGGAACTTAAATATCCCGAAAAAGCTAGTGGACATGATTGAAGTTGCCACAAGGGAGAGCAAGATGAGGGTGCGAGTCCAAAGCGAACTGAAAGACGAGTTTCCGGTTGTCACAGGACTGAAGCAGGGGGATGCCCTGTCGCCTATGCTTTTGAAAATGTTGTACGACGGGTGCTGAAACTAGACGTCGGAGTAGAACTGAATGGAAGGCATAAGGTTGTTAGGTACGCAGATGACCTAGCCTTGCTGGGCGAATCTGGCTCGGAGGTCCAGCTTGCTGCTTCAGTTCTCGAAGAAGAAGCCTTGAAAGTAGGTTTGAAGATAAGCCATGAAAAGACCGAGTATCGCCATATGAAACGTTACAGAAATACACGTGTAAAACGACAAGACCTGCAAGTTGGAGATACTACGTACAAGGGAGTGGCCAAGTTCAAATACCTGGGCTGCACTATCACCGATACCAACACCCGTGATGAAGAGAATGATATCCGAACACAGAGCGCCTTGCGATGTAGTGCTGCACTTCATAATGTATTAGTGTCCAAGCTCCTAAGCAGAAAAACAAAAATGAGGATCTACAAGACCGTAATTAGACCCATTTTAATGTACGGATGTGAGGCGTGGACACTGACGCTAAAAGAAGAAAATAAGCTACTGGTCGCTGAAAGGAAAATACTCCGTAAAATCTTTGGGCCTAAACATGAGCCGGATAGATGTTGGAGGATCCGAAAGAATGCTGAAGTAGAAGAGCTAATGGCCGACCCCAATATAATTGGAGAGACTAAAGCGCATAGGCTCCGATGGCTCGGCCATGTCGAGAGGTTGGCTACAGATCGCAGCGCCAAGAAGGCGTATCTCGGTCGCCCCACGGGTCGACGGCCAGTTGGCCGTCCCCGGTATCGGTGGGAAGATGCAGTGGACGCGGATCTTCACGAGCTTGAAGCCGGCGACTGGCGTGAAACTGCACAGGACCGGGAAAAATGGCGACGTCTAACATCGGAGGCCAAGACTCACTTTGGGTCGCTGAGCCATCGGAGTAAGTAAGTAAGTGAGTAAGTTAGAATTTAATTTAATTTAAGATTGAATTGCGCTTTGAATCCAAACGTTCAATTATATTGCCAAATTTTAAGAACTTCGCAAATTGTGCAATGTTTTCGTGTTCAGTCGGAGAATAGTTTCATCCAAGCAACATGTCCGCACAAGATTTAGCTGCAGCTGTAGTATTATTGCTTGTGGCTAAGCGTATACGTAAACGAACACGTCGTTGGTCGAAAGATTGGTTGCTTGCCTTTGGAAACATCTCTTTATATTTAGACAACAATGTTTCGTAATAAACTTTTTTTTTTTATCACGGTTACCATATTCTTAGCTCTTGACATTCCACAAAGACGGCAATTCTCTATACAATTGTATGCATTCCACGATAAACTCCCTTTCCTTCACTTTCGTACTGTCTTTTTCGGCCATCTTTGGGAAGCGAGCACGCGCGTGTTCTCCTTGCCCCGACGAAACACGGACTAAAAAATATTGCGCAATATTGACCCTATACGATGCAATGGAAAAATACGGTGCAATAAAAATTAAACTCGCTCAAACTTTCGGTTAATCATTGCGCAGTCTTCAATATTAGCCCTAGACGATCCATTATATTGAACAAATTACAATATTGCGCAATATAATGGATCGTGTCTAGGGAACGTCTAAAACTAACATGAGGCTTCCTAATATCCTTGTATTTGCCACTGCTTAAAAAGTTGCCGTTTGACTGAAAGAACCCTTTTAATATTTTCTTTTTTCGATTTATAGAAACGTCGAATACATAGCGGTCGACAATTAGTCGCGCAAAGTTTGTGTCGCGGTGCTGGGTATTAATGTGGTCAGAAAAAAAATACGGCTCCCTATGAATTTTAACATTATTTTCAACGCCAGTTCTTTTTCATTAGTTTAAAATAAATTCCAACAAACGCTCCGCTACACTGCAGATAGAGTACACTACTTACTTCTTTACACTAATCCACTATTATCTCGCATACAAACCAATTTATAAAACCATTTTCTTTCCGTTGCAAAAATGTTACTATACAATATTAGCATTTTACTTTAGCTGATAAATATCTTAAAACATAAACGTAGCAAGATATAATTTTTGTAATTTGGATCATCACTACCGGACTCAATCTCAAATCCACACAATATTTCAGAACTAGTGCATATGATACTTACTATAAATCACGCCTAAACACTATTCACAAAATGCAACTAAGGTAAAGAAAGAAAGAAGCATTTATTAATTTGGGACATCACAAACAAACATCGTACAGAATTAAAAGAAAATACAAAATTACAAAGATCACAAAAAAATTATAAAATCTACAATACAAAATAGGTACAGCAATCAAATATCACTTTCAAAAATAATAGTGCTCTATAAAACTGAATAGCAAGAAATAGGTAGTTTTTTATTTTCTTCTATACAGGCAACATTCTCGCAAAATTTCATTGATTAATTACAGAGATTTGTTTTTAGGATTTTACGTATAAATATAAGCTTAAAGAAATAATTAACGCGTGGAATGCAATGTTGTTGGGCTTTTTGTGTTTTTCTTATCTGTTGGGGCAACCATCATTAATAATGATGGTTTGTGCAGTCAAGCACAAACCATCATTATTAACAATAATTCGGGAGCTGTTACTCGTGCCGCGTGACCTTGAGTTGAGCACTAAGGACTCAAAGTCAAATAGTGGCCAGATGGGCTACTATCGATATGCTTCAGTTTACGCGCGCGGACTAGGCTTCTAGGTGTTATTATTCTAAGGTCGTGGCTTAGATAGATATCATAATTATATCTTGTAGATATCAGCAGATTTCAAGATGTCAGATTTTTGGGCTCAAAAATCTACTGTGCGCTGTAGCCAAAATTCGGCCAGGAGGTTTTTTTTAAATACTTATTATGGATGACAGTGTTTAATAAATGTCCTTTTTTTTTTAATGCACTATAATTGACCTACTGCTGTCTTAAAATGTTATTTGCTACACATTTTGTGCAACAGGTCTAAGCTTGCAACACTAGTCCAACTTTCGGTGTACTTGAAATACAACATTATTTCAAACTCATAAAGATTATTTTTCCATAGCTGAATTTTGCACGATCCTTTGTTTTGCTATCCCGGTCACATTGATAGATTGACGATGCGCATTCTAAATAATATAGTTTACTAATTGAAATTGAAACAACAAATTTTGAATGATGTTTGCTCGTACGTAGTAGAAATAATAAGGTATATTATAAGGTTAATAAAAAACGGGTTTCCTACGTGTCTTCGAAACACAATGGTTCGAAAATTGATTAATCGACAACTTTACACCGAAGCCTTGCGATGGCTTGTTTCTGCGATAATCTTTTAGTTCGATGTTTTTAAATGTTAGTTTTTATTATTTTACTATGGCATTGCTTCATTAAAAAATTGTCATTTCGAAAAATTGGATGTGGTTGTATGGGGTTGGTATAGTCCCTGCCATTAAAACTTGCACAAAAGGTCATGAACTTTGAATGGTTTAGATCATTTTTCCGAAACTATCTAACCGACCGTGAAAACTCCGAATGGTAATTTCGCCGATATTAATTTCTACGAATATTCGTTACGCCGCTAGTTGATTGGCCGAGCAGTAATACTACGAGCTATCTTTTCAACTATAGTCAATTTATCGATAGTTTGTTTCTTAACATTATTACTCAACGATAACTTTTCATGTTTTGAGTTTTTTCATTGTTTAGGAAAAGAAACATTTATTGTGTATTTTTAAGTAAAGTTTTAAGGTAATAAACCTTAAACCTAAATAAGATTCATAAATAAACACATTTTTTTCTTATATTTTTCGTTTTAAATTATATAAATATGAAAATTTGAGGACTTTTTTGAGAGTTAAGATAAAGATTTTTTTCTAAGGAATTTTAGGTTTCGAAAAGAGATGGACTAAATGTATAGACTTGCTAGGAGACTATTTTAAGAAATAAATTTATTTTTTTATATTTTTTTATTATAACTTGGTCGCTGACCAAAAGCCAAAAGTCCAGGCTTGGGGTTTGCCAGAGGGCTATGGAGCGTAACGTTCTGGGGATTAAGAGGATGGATCGGATCCGGAACACTAAAATCCGACCCAAAACTGGTATAGCCGATGTAGGTGTGAAGACCGCTAGGCTTAAATGGGACTGGGCAGGCCACGTGAACAGAATGTGCCCCATAAAATGGACTAAAATCGTCACTCACTAGCTGCCTACTGATAGACGTCGTCCGAAAGGCAGGCCCAGAAAACGATGGCGAGATGATCTAGACCACTTCTGCAAAGACTGGCCAGCCCAGACTGGTAACCGTGACCACTGGAGAAGTTTGGGGGAGGCCTTTGCCCAGCAGCGGGACAATAACGGCTAAGTAAAAAAAATAATTATATTCATTGTGTTTATTATTGATTATCATTACTTTTGGATCACCCTCGTATCAATGCATCTGAGCCGATTCATAAATGACGTCGTTCTTCACAGATTGAGTACCAAGAAAGATTGGTAAAGCATCTAGCGCAAACAAGTGAGATGGACTTAGAAGCATTACTTGGTGGCTTGGCTCACATTTTGTACATAAAAAATAATAATTTAAACAATCATTGTAATATATAGGTACATACCTATTAAATAATTGATTTATAATATTCATATTATGTAAAAAAAATGTTGTTATGTTTAAACAACCATTGTAATAAATAGGTACCTACATACCTATTAAATAATTGGTTAATAATATTCATATTATGTATAAGTTTTTTTGTAGTTTATGTTTGATTCGCTTAAAGTTTTTAAATTAAAATATTAATGTTTTCTTGAAAGCAGCATTTGCATTGGTTCGTTTTATTTGTGTTTCTCAGTCGGTATATTTTATTGGCTATCCTTTGAATATCTCTGCGATAAATTTTTAATAGTTTGTACCTACATAATAACTTCAGAATATAGGAATAATATTCTTAATTTATAATTTAAGCGTAAAGAGTATTAGTCGGGTTTTAGTTTTGTTCACCTTTTTTATTTTCCATTTTTAAACCTTGATGAGTACCTGCTTATGGAGCCGGCCTTGTGTCATTTCAGTAGATATTTATTTCAAAGTGATTTCGGCAATGTGTTTTATCAATAAAATACTAATTCGCCTAGTAGAGCTTTTAGTGAATTGCGTTATCTGCAGATAGTAATATCGGTAAAGCATTTCTTACATTTATTATTCTTTCGGCGAACCGAGCTGTCGGTAAAAAAAGGTAGCGGTTTAGAAAAATATCTTTGTATCGATGATTCTGTAATATTATATATAGGTAATTCTGTAAATCATTTAAAGTTCAAAGGTCATTGCTACGTATGTACCACTGCACGCCGAAACGGGATCGCGGCGAATCAAAACACAAGGCGTAGTGATAAAAGTCTGTGTAAACAAACGTTTATTGGTACGAGACGACCTTGATCCGAAAAATTGTCCTGTATTACTTACATTTGGCTTCTGCATTACTTTACAAGCATTATGCAGCGGGACAGCCGACATTTAATGTGACTAGACATAAATAATGAAATAAAAATAGTGTCATCATAATTAATAAATTAGGTATTTTTCTATATCCTGCGATATTATCGCCGGAGCAATTGGTAGGTGTAATAAAAAAAAATATTTTTTTCTTGGTAAAATTGTAGAATAAGAATCAATTCAGAAAGCTGTACATAGACTCGTGTTGTATACATACATATTCTGAGATCGGTTTAATAAGTATTAAAAATAAGACATACGTATTGAAATAATTCCTTTTATTTTTTTAAATAAATACAACCCACGGATGATAATATATCACTGGAAGTTGTCGAAGAAGTATAACTTTCTGAATTGTCTGATAAGTTTATAATTTAATAAGTTACAATTCGGTCCACAATGTTATCAATTTGGTCATCGAGCTCCCTCATGTCTGTTACTACTTTTTTAGACTTTCTTTGTTAGAACAATAACAGAAACTCATCAAAAATAACAACGACTTATAATGATAAATATCTATGAATGGTCAACTACTTTAATTATTTATGGAAAAAATTGCAATTTTTAATTATTGTGTTTATATTTGTGGTAAGAGAAATGTCATTTAACCGAGTTTTTTTAATTAAAACCAAGTAACTGCTCAACAAAGACTTTGTAATACGAAAATAAAAGAAAATTGTTTTTAATAACTAAAACTGTGTTTTATTACAAAAATGCAACACAATTACTGAAATTTTGATGTTTTAGAGTGGTCTTGTTCTTGGACGGGCAGTGGTATTATGAAAACAGTGGTGATAAGTCGGGATTATCACTATTTTGTACGATAAGCGATACGAGCCATAAAGTTTGGGCATTTTTTGGTACAGGTGGGGTGAATAACCTTTTGTGCAAGTTTAAATGGCACGGACTATAGATCTGAAAAAAGATAGACTATGGGAGGAGTCAGGGATTTCAATTGTTTTATGAAAGCTTGGATGAAAAAGGAAAAATATTAAAAAAAAAGGATTTTTATGTTGATTATACTTTTAATGGTCATAAAAGAAATCGATTGTTGGTTACGGTGAATGTTTGTGTATCTGAGGAATAAAACAGATTTGAAGTTAATTAGGTGTTTATTTTATGTACTTCTTGTCAGGAACTAATTTACTTTATTTCAGAAGTGGCATTTGCCCTATAAACGCAGAGGATAAAGTTTGCAAATATAATAAAACTAAATTATTTTTCTCGAAATGAAAGCCGGATGCCTAGAAGTAACTAATTGTTATATATTTTTTTGCCTTTTATTGTTTGCACATTGATAGCATTTATTTGGGTTTCATTATAATATCTGGTGTGATGATGCCCACGAACTCTTATTTGAAATTCAAATCACTTTACCTCCCTTTAAGTCAGGTTTACTTGATGTGTAATTGAACATTGCCGAGTAGGTAGTGTGAAAAAATATTTATCACATGTGTTCTCTGACAGTGTTTTTGTTTAAAAAAGAGATAGACCTTTCATCTCGTACTGGGTGGTGATTCGAATTTGATGCTCCGAGCACACGTTCTTTTACGTGGCAAATATTATATAATGCACGTTCATTGGATTAACAAAAGATATTATTTCACTTGCATTGAGCCCACTGCTTATTGGTCTGTTTAATGAATAGGTAATTGCTTTTATTTGTATGATTCCTAATTATAAGCCTAAGTGGTTCCGCTTTACTGAGTTAATAAATGTTTTGTAAAATTTTTATTCGATAATAAAAAGGAAAAAAGTTGTCATTTACTGTACGTATACTAAAGTACAACTCAATCTGTCATTCATGATGATGACAAAATACCGAATCCTATAGCAAGATCTAATGTTGTATAGATGCGCTTCCTTCAAACTAAGATCAAGGTAGATTATTGCAATAAATTAATCTGTTTGGTTATTATTATTTATTTTGATATAAAACAGTGTGCAAATGAATTTGCAATTGATAAACATTAGAAATCTGATGTTTTATTACAACTAATAAGGAGAAATTAAATTATTTCCAAACTGTGGAAACCAGTATTTGCACCTGGCACTTGTGACGCGACATACTACGTCGCTTTTGCGTCATCACATCGTGAACAGCGCTCAAACCGGGAGGACGTGGAATGCAAGCGTGCAGTGCTAATTAGGAACATTATTATATTTTTCAAATGTTTCTAATATTGAAATTATAAAGTACAAAGTTATAGGATAGGTAAGTTGCTGTGTGTGTAGTTGAAGCAGAGTCTTACTTATATTTCTAAATTCCAGTTATTTAACTTTTGTTCTTTTGCAGGTTCCTCGTTGAGGCGCCGCCATCATGGCGTCAGACGAACAATTTTCATTATGTTGGAACAATTTCCACGCAAACATGTCAGCAGGCTTTCACGGCCTGCTGTCGCGTGGAGATTTAGTAGATGTAACGTTGGCTGCCGAAGGCAGGTTATTACAAGCACACAAGCTCGTTTTATCAGTATGTTCTCCCTATTTTCAAGAAATGTTCAAAATGAACCCAACTCAACATCCCATAGGTATGTATAGTTTTTTAAAAGTTTTACCTAATTACTGTTTTTTGTTAACAATTGGCAATTTTAACTAATTCTGTTAATTTTTGTTTCAGTATTTTTAAAAGATGTTAGTCATTCTGCGTTAAGAGACTTATTACAATTTATGTATCAAGGTGAAGTTAATGTTAAGCAAGAAGAATTAGCGTCGTTTATTAGTACCGCGGAACAACTTCAAGTGAAAGGTCTAACCGGTAATCAAAATGAAGAAAGTTCCACGCCATCCAAACCAAAGCCGACCTCGAGGCCAGGCCCGAGGTCGTCACAACAAAGGCAATCTGTTATGACTAAGTTAGAGACTGATTTAGATTCTAAGCCCTCCTCAACTCCAGTAGCAATTAAGCGACCAAATAGGCCATCAATAGCATCAAATAATTCGTCATCTTCACAAAGTGGACCTGCGAAACGGAAATGTGTAGACCCATTAGAAGCCGGACCTTCTGGATCAGCAAAAGAAGAATTTGTAACGATACCGGACGAAGATGAAAACAACGCAGTGGCACCCAAAATGGAACCCGAATTTGTCAATGAAAGCATGTGGGACGATGACGAAGAGGGTGCAAATAACGATGATACGAATTTCGGCGAAGATGACTCTAATATGGAAATGACTGGTAAGTAACACATCCGCAGACAAAATTAGAATCGGTAACCAGGTGCTTGTGGTGTGCACGTTTCTTTATATGTACCATTTATTTTTTCAGGCTTTGATGGTTCTGCAACTAGTGATGGCAATTTAACGGGGACTGGCGAAGGAGGCGCTGTAGGTGATGCACAAGGTAGGTTTACTTATCTTTCACCGAGGACTATTTCATCACTCTTGATGAAATGGTTCTCTTGTACGTAATTTACATGATCTGTTGTCACATTTTTAGCCCGTAATCATTTCATAAATTCGTTGGGATCATGTAAATTATAATAGAAGTAGGATGAAATTTGTAAGTTAGCTTATGTAGCTGTAGTTAGATATTTATTTAGATTAATACTTTCTGGCGCTTATAGCGCAATACTGGTAAGGTTATAAATGGTATGGTAAAGTGCAAGTGGTTTTTGGGTAAGGTATAAGGTAAGGTAAAGTAAGGTAATGGTAATATGTAAGGTAATGGTAATACACATGGTAAGGTAAAGTTTCGAGGTAAGGTAAAAGTTCAGAAGGTAAAAGTAAACAGGTCAAAATATGCAATTCAACACCAAGTGTTGAATTAGGGAAATGGTAAACATGGGTCCGGTAATAACTCTATTCTGGTAATAAAAAGGTAACATCGGTATGGTAAGCTGCAGTGTGAAATGGCATCGTGAGGAAATATGCTCTTGTATGTATGATATAGGTAAGTAATTTCAGGATACCTTGGTACGGTAAGGGAGTTATTAGACTACGCTGTATTCAGACAGTCTTACTAAGACTGCGTAGTGCAATAAAAGTTAGTCTCTCTACCATCTCGTTCTTTCACAGTATCAAAGAGCGAGATGGGAGATAGACTGTCCCAGTAAGACTGTCTGAATATCGCGTAGTCTGATAACCCCACATCATGTCTGGTACATTAGGTAAGTATGAACGGATACCGGTAAAATCTGGTATGTTATGGACCGGTGGGTATGAGGATGTAAATAGGTACCTACGCGGTATTTGTCTGGGGTCATAAACTACCTATGGGTTTTTCACTACCTACGTCCAATCAGTCTGTCTAAATTCGGGTCAAGCGTTGTCTTAAAAAGCTATTTGTGTGACCGTTAACGCATTTCGAGTATTTTTAGTCGCGCTGATTTGCTCACTGCACGTGGAATTGCGATACCGATGATCTGTGATGCGTCGCATGCAGCACAGCGTGTCATGTGAATTGTTGTTTGACATCACAGATTACGTAGGTATCTCAATCCCGCGCGCGTGGGCAAATCTGCAAGACTAAAAAGGCCCCACGTCCGTACCTAATTCACGGTCCGGTTTTCTATAATTGAAATTAAATTAGGTACGTCCTATTTCGACAGAGACTGATCGGACGTAGTGCGGAACCCCTCTGATGGAGAACGCGCACGTACCTACCAGATCCATTGCAATATATCAAAGAAACGTTGCTATCTGCGCCGCCCTAAAGCATTTATTACAACATCCTATTTGTGGCTTCTAGTGGCAACTAGGAAGGTACCTAGCATCCTAACTAGGAAGGTAGGAAGTACCTAGACTTTTAAATTCACATCACCCGGCGAAAACGGAATCATGATTCACCGAATGATTCAAATGTTTCAAATCGATACGATGATTCAATTGAGCTCTAATATATATATAAACATAGACCTGATTGTGATTCGATTAGGTATCGAAGTCAACGACTGCAAAATGTATTATATTTTAGGGCTCTTTCAATTTAGGCTGCGGTGCGGAAGCGGTGCGTTTATCGTACCGCATACGGACGGTAGTTTGTTTTCATACAAACCGTACGTTCTCGTACCGAGAACCGAGTAGAGAACAGAGTTTTCGGTACCGACGCCGCACTGTTGCCGCACCGCGCATTTTGTATGAAAACAAACGACCATGCATGCGGAACGATAAACGCACCGCTTCCACACCGCAGCCGGCCTTCAAGAAACGCATAAATTGAAAGAGACCTTAATAAGAAAAAGCAGCATGTAGAAGGTGGTCCTTCAATTGATCACGATAAATTTATATTAAGTGAGAACAACAGTAATAACTAAAATATACTCGTAGGTATTACTGAGAGTTAGTAAAAGTAGTCTGAGCCAGGCGAACTATAGCGGGTGTACCTTATTTTAATTAAGAAAACAGAACGGATCACATAGATGTGAGCTGTCAAAAAATAAACGAATTCACGAACTGTAAGAGGTTTATGCATGTCCTACTAGATGGCGGTAGTAGTTATATCTTAGGTTGATTAGTCAAGATAATCAAACATATAAATTAATAATGACAACAAACAGTAATGATTTTTTTTACTTATCCCATATAATCTTTATATGTGGTCACCTCGACCGCAGTATTTCTTCGCAAGAGTTTGATTAGTATTTTAAGTAAATCGGTACATTTGTTTATACCTACTGTTCGGTGGAGCAATAGTTTGTATTTTTTTTAACTAACGAATAGATTAGAGCAATTTTCTAGTTCTTAACCAAATGTTACGTAAATTGATTTATTTTCATGACAAACGTTTCAACTGAAGGACCACCTTAAATCGATTGAAACTTTTGGATAGCTTCTTTTACAAGCTAGTGATTGAATATACATTGGTTCAAGTACTTTTACTAACTCTCAGTACCTAATACCTATATTTCAATTATTACTGTTGGTCTCACTTAATATGAATTTATCGTGATCAATTGAAGTACCACCTTCTACATGCTGCTTTTTCTTATTAACAGAGCAGGAACGAGTGACAATGAAATTAGTTTTACAAATTTTTTACTAAGAGTAACCATTTACAACAGTTGTAATTTTAGGTTGATTATTAAATATGAATACCTGTCAGTTATGACCTTTAACCGAATGTAACTTTTGAGTGCCGACTTTTACAAATTAGGCTAAGTTCAGATGGTCGCGCGTTGATGCGCGTGTACGCGCGACAAGGAGTTCACATGACAAGCGTAAGCTCACGGCATTCGGGCGCGATCATTAATCGAGAATTGTATCGGAGGCTCAAAAAACGACGAAGACAAAGAAGATACTGGGTACATCCGATTTTAAGAGATTAAACTACTTTAAGCTTATATTCTTTTAATTCTTCCCATGCCCGTTGTTTTTATGTTCTTTTGGAATACTCAATACAATTTAAGGCCCAAATAGCTGGTCTTTTTTCTATTTCATCAATGAATAAATCGACATCGAAATCCTCCTCAATTTTCGCTGCTCCGTACGTCTGCACGCTAGAAGTCGTGCGAGTCAACTGAACACGTTGATACATGAACAAAGAAACTCAATACGCGCGCAAACGCGCGTACACGCGCGCATTAAGATACCGGCGATGGTGCAGCGACGATCGCGCGTAGCTGCGCGTAGACGCGCGTTTATGTGAACAGTCTGATATATTTATAGCCTGACCAGGAATATATGGGACCTCGCCATATTGCGGAAAACAACTGGAACTAATTTCTTTTACTGGCAACAGAAACCTCAAATCGTCACTGACATGTCATCAATTGTCATTATGATTAGTGTGAAAGTGGACGCGTAATCAAATTTTCGACCAAGTGCAATTTTTATGTGATAAAATACCAAGAACTATTCGTTTTCGTAGAAGAAAAGTGGTTTAACATATGTTAATAGTATTTTTCGACTAGAAAGTCTATGTGATCACTACGGTTTCTTTAAATTTATTACTGATATAGTTGCTTGTCATCATGAATTTTTGGTACGTCATATAGTGCGTATAGTGAAAATCGGTTACTGATGACTACGAAGAATATTTTAATAACGATTTTGAAAAATGATTATAATAAATACTTGGTTTGAGCTTTATTTTCTTTATTTCAACCCTACTTGGACGTAACAACTAAAATAGTTCGTAGTTTTTTATGATTTCCTATAAATTATATGACATTATGATAACATAATAAATAATATCATATAGAAAAACAATGGATTAATGTTTCTGTTACCCATTAGTGGTATTGCAAAAATAATAAGTGTTTTAGTCCAAATTTCAAGACCAATATTACAATATGTTACTGAATTTAATAAGTGCTCACTTTGCGAGTATTCTGTCGTGTTATTTTATTGCAAAATCTGTCAGCATTAGGTAGCAGGCTTAAAAATTAACATGGATGTAAACATATAAAAAATATGTGTTTTTATGTTCAGTTGCCAATCTGCGCTGGTATGCGTATACCGAGTGTTGTCATATAAAGTGCATTCGAAGCGCCCTTAATTCAGGTCCCATATATTTCTGGTCAGGCTATACTTAGAAATTCTTTACGCGCGTAAGGATGTACGCGCGATTAAATTACCTAACTGTTCTACGAAATTATACAAGAAACCTATTTCCAATTTATTATCTGTTATTTTTTGGAGTCGGTGCCAACCAAGCTAGATATTCTATCTACTCTAAGCAGCCAAGAGATGGTTCAGGCCTTGTCCAGGAGGGCTAATTTGCTGCGAATGTCTTCGCGCGAACACGTGCGTATGTTGCGTCCAGAGACGCGATTCAAAACGCGAGCGTTTGGGGAGGGATTCAGTAAGTAGTGCAAAACATGGAGTTGGACGAGTCATTATTATTAGAAAATATAAGTACTAGTTTCCACGTAGTTCCCACGCATTCCGTTTCAAAGTTCTAGTCCCATAAGCGGATGACTTCATGTCTCAAATAGCCGGTCTTTTCTCTACTTCATCTATGAACAATTCAGTATCAAAATTTTGCCGCTCCATGATCCCTAGGTACGTGCACTCGCCGTCACGTTCGCGCGTTTACTGGACGCAACACAGAGGTCCCTAGTATCTCAACTCGCGCGTAATGCGCGCGAGTCGAGAGTCTGGCGTAGTGCACGCGATTTAGGCTAAGTTCAGATGGTCGCGCGTTCACATGACAAGCGTTAGCTCACGGCAGTCGGGCGCGGTCATTCATCGAGAATGGAAGTGAAAGAATATAAGCTTAAAGTAGTTTAATCTCTTAAAATCGGATGTACCCAGTATCTTCTTTGTCTTCGTCGTTTTTTGAGCCTCCGATACAATTCTCGATTAATGATCGCGCCCGAATGCCGTGAGCTTACGCTTGTCATGTGAACTCCTTGTCGCGCGTACACGCGCATCAACGCGCGACCATCTGAACTTAGCCTAATTTGTAAAAGTCGGCACTCAAAAGTTACATTCGGTTAAAGGTCATAACTGACAGGTATTCATATTTAATAATCAACCTAAAATTACAACTGTTGTAAATGGTTACTCTTAGTAAAAAATTTGTAAAACTAATTTCATTGTCACTCGTTCCTGCTCAGTTAATAAGAAAAAGCAGCATGTAGAAGGTGGTACTTCAATTGATCACGATAAATTCATATTAAGTGAGACCAACAGTAATAATTGAAATATAGGTATTAGGTACTGAGAGTTAGTAAAAGTACTTGAACCAATGTATATTCAATCACTAGCTTGTAAAAGAAGCTATCCAAAAGTTTCAATCGATTTAAGGTGGTCCTTCAGTTGAAACGTTTGTCATGAAAATAAATCAATTTACGTAACATTTGGTTAAGAACTAGAAAATTGCTCTAATCTATTCGTTAGTTAAAAAAAATACAAACTATTGCTCCGCCGAACAGTAGGTATAAACAAATGTACCGATTTACTTAAAATACTAATCAAACTCTTGCGAAGAAATACTGCGGTCGAGGTGACCACATATAAAGATTATATGGGATAAGTAAAAAAAATCATTACTGTTTGTTGTCATTATTAATTTATATGTTTGATTATCTTGACTAATCAACCTAAGATATAACTACTACCGCCATCTAGTAGGACATGCATAAACCTCTTACAGTTCGTGAATTCGTTTATTTTTTGACAGCTCACATCTATGTGATCCGTTCTGTTTTCTTAATTAAAATAAGGTACACCCGCTATAGTTCGCCTGGCTCAGACTACTTTTACTAACTCTCAGTAATACCTACGAGTATATTTTAGTTATTACTGTTGTTCTCACTTAATATAAATTTATCGTGATCAATTGAAGGACCACCTTCTACATGCTGCTTTTTCTTATTAAGGTCTCTTTCAATTTATGCGTTTCTTGAAGGCCGGCTGCGGTGTGGAAGCGGTGCGTTTATCGTTCCGCATGCATGGTCGTTTGTTTTCATACAAAATGCGCGGTGCGGCAACAGTGCGGCGTCGGTACCGAAAACTCTGTTCTCTACTCGGTTCTCGGTACGAGAACGTACGGTTTGTATGAAAACAAACTACCGTCCGTATGCGGTACGATAAACGCACCGCTTCCGCACCGCAGCCTAAATTGAAAGAGCCCTAAAATATAATACATTTTGCAGTCGTTGACTTCGATACCTAATCGAATCACAATCAGGTCTATGTTTATATATATATTAGAGCTCAATTGAATCATCGTATCGATTTGAAACATTTGAATCATTCGGTGAATCATGATTCCGTTTTCGCCGGGTGATGTGAATTTAAAAGTCTAGGTACTTCCTACCTTCCTAGTTAGGATGCTAGGTACCTTCCTAGTTGCCACTAGAAGCCACAAATAGGATGTTGTAATAAATGCTTTAGGGCGGCGCAGATAGCAACGTTTCTTTGATATATTGCAATGGATCTGGTAGGTACGTGCGCGTTCTCCATCAGAGGGGTTCCGCACTACGTCCGATCAGTCTCTGTCGAAATAGGACGTACCTAATTTAATTTCAATTATAGAAAACCGGACCGTGAATTAGGTACGGACGTGGGGCCTTTTTAGTCTTGCAGATTTGCCCACGCGCGCGGGATTGAGATACCTACGTAATCTGTGATGTCAAACAACAATTCACATGACACGCTGTGCTGCATGCGACGCATCACAGATCATCGGTATCGCAATTCCACGTGCAGTGAGCAAATCAGCGCGACTAAAAATACTCGAAATGCGTTAACGGTCACACAAATAGCTTTTTAAGACAACGCTTGACCCGAATTTAGACAGACTGATTGGACGTAGGTAGTGAAAAACCCATAGGTAGTTTATGACCCCAGACAAATACCGCGTAGGTACCTATTTACATCCTCATACCCACCGGTCCATAACATACCAGATTTTACCGGTATCCGTTCATACTTACCTAATGTACCAGACATGATGTGGGGTTATCAGACTACGCGATATTCAGACAGTCTTACTGGGACAGTCTATCTCCCATCTCGCTCTTTGATACTGTGAAAGAACGAGATGGTAGAGAGACTAACTTTTATTGCACTACGCAGTCTTAGTAAGACTGTCTGAATACAGCGTAGTCTAATAACTCCCTTACCGTACCAAGGTATCCTGAAATTACTTACCTATATCATACATACAAGAGCATATTTCCTCACGATGCCATTTCACACTGCAGCTTACCATACCGATGTTACCTTTTTATTACCAGAATAGAGTTATTACCGGACCCATGTTTACCATTTCCCTAATTCAACACTTGGTGTTGAATTGCATATTTTGACCTGTTTACTTTTACCTTCTGAACTTTTACCTTACCTCGAAACTTTACCTTACCATGTGTATTACCATTACCTTACATATTACCATTACCTTACTTTACCTTACCTTATACCTTACCCAAAAACCACTTGCACTTTACCATACCATTTATAACCTTACCAGTATTGCGCTATAAGCGCCAGAAAGTATTAATCTAAATAAATATCTAACTACAGCTACATAAGCTAACTTACAAATTTCATTCTACTTCTATTATAATTTACATGATCCCAACGAATTTATGAAATGATTACGGGCTAAAAATGTGACAACAGATCATGTAAATTACGTACAAGAGAACCATTTCATCAAGAGTGATGAAATAGTCCTCGGTGAAAGATAAGTAAACCTACCTTGTGCATCACCTACAGCGCCTCCTTCGCCAGTCCCCGTTAAATTGCCATCACTAGTTGCAGAACCATCAAAGCCTGAAAAAATAAATGGTACATATAAAGAAACGTGCACACCACAAGCACCTGGTTACCGATTCTAATTTTGTCTGCGGATGTGTTACTTACCAGTCATTTCCATATTAGAGTCATCTTCGCCGAAATTCGTATCATCGTTATTTGCACCCTCTTCGTCATCGTCCCACATGCTTTCATTGACAAATTCGGGTTCCATTTTGGGTGCCACTGCGTTGTTTTCATCTTCGTCCGGTATCGTTACAAATTCTTCTTTTGCTGATCCAGAAGGTCCGGCTTCTAATGGGTCTACACATTTCCGTTTCGCAGGTCCACTTTGTGAAGATGACGAATTATTTGATGCTATTGATGGCCTATTTGGTCGCTTAATTGCTACTGGAGTTGAGGAGGGCTTAGAATCTAAATCAGTCTCTAACTTAGTCATAACAGATTGCCTTTGTTGTGACGACCTCGGGCCTGGCCTCGAGGTCGGCTTTGGTTTGGATGGCGTGGAACTTTCTTCATTTTGATTACCGGTTAGACCTTTCACTTGAAGTTGTTCCGCGGTACTAATAAACGACGCTAATTCTTCTTGCTTAACATTAACTTCACCTTGATACATAAATTGTAATAAGTCTCTTAACGCAGAATGACTAACATCTTTTAAAAATACTGAAACAAAAATTAACAGAATTAGTTAAAATTGCCAATTGTTAACAAAAAACAGTAATTAGGTAAAACTTTTAAAAAACTATACATACCTATGGGATGTTGAGTTGGGTTCATTTTGAACATTTCTTGAAAATAGGGAGAACATACTGATAAAACGAGCTTGTGTGCTTGTAATAACCTGCCTTCGGCAGCCAACGTTACATCTACTAAATCTCCACGCGACAGCAGGCCGTGAAAGCCTGCTGACATGTTTGCGTGGAAATTGTTCCAACATAATGAAAATTGTTCGTCTGACGCCATGATGGCGGCGCCTCAACGAGGAACCTGCAAAAGAACAAAAGTTAAATAACTGGAATTTAGAAATATAAGTAAGACTCTGCTTCAACTACACACACAGCAACTTACCTATCCTATAACTTTGTACTTTATAATTACAATATTAGAAACATTTGAAAAATATAATAATGTTCCTAATTAGCACTGCACACTTGCATCCCACGTCCTCCCGGTTTGAGCGCTGTTCACGATATGATGACGCAAAAGCGACGTAGACTGTGGCGTCACAAGTGGCAGGTGCCCAATCTCCCCGCCACTGCAGGTCGAAAGCCTTCTGACTGTAATTGATGGAATCAGGATTCAGGCGTTACTTTACGTAAATCTATTAGGGTAACATCTCCAGTGAATGAACGTTTAAAGATTAGGCTTGACTTTGACCATAAATTTTTAACATGTAAAAATAGTTTTAGATATATAATTTTCCTCTTTCATGTATCCACATATAATCAAGAATTAATTAAATAATAAATATAGCAAAAATGCGCAGTTTTAATTTAAATAAATATTATATTTAAAAAAGTCAAATTCACCAAACAGAGACTTTTAATGAATGAACGGATTTCATCCAGTGATTAAACGCACAAGTATTGTCACAACAACACACAAATATAATTTACGCACACGCATATGCGTGAATTATATTTGTGTGTTGTTTCGCGGATCTCTATCTGAAATTGTAAATTATACCTAATTCGCAAATTATTAGGGTTTAGGTAGTGACCGTAATGTGTCCACCCAGCGGGATCCCATGTCTGGCAGACTTATGAGTGATACAGAGAATTAGATCTGTATTTGTTTTACTGAATTATGCTGAAAACAGAATTTGTTTCGTATAATTAGATGATCAAACGAACTTACCTTAAATGAAGTTCGATCTTAATTGTGAACCTGGCTTCGTCGAAAGGATTTACGAGATAACGATTAGGTAGCTCCAGCAACGCAATTGCACACAGGTATAGCGCAAGAAAAGAGAGAGAAAGAACATCCCCCCTCTGTCCTACGCCTCACAGAACTGTCCCAGTCGCCTGCTGCTTATTCATTTCAGAACAAGAAGACGAGTTATGGATAAACAACATTGATTAAAACTTATTGGGTGATTTCTATTTATTCATAAATACAGCATTATAGGGAGGGACGGGATCTTAAATCTCTTCGACGAAGCCAGGACAGTTAAGATCGAACTTCACTTAAGGTAAGTTCGTTTGATCTAATTGTCCTGTCTTCGTCTCCGAGATTTACGAGATAACGAATAGGAAGATGTTTAGAGAAAATTCGATGTTGTTTAAACCATAATTAAAATATGAATATATTTGTATTATAATATATTATTTGTAGTAAACATTATCTATTATAAAATAATAATATGAGTATGTTTAAATCACAATCAATAAGTAACATAAATTCTTAACGAAAATATGTAAATTACTTCGAAAATATTTAGGTAGGTACTTAGACAAAACAACCACTCCTATACAATTATTGTCTTTTAACTTTAGGTCTATTATAGAAATTCACAAACACTGGATTCGCAACAACCGGCAATTATGCGAATATTATATATCAACACTAATTGCGACACGGCCACTGGCAGATGTTGCCGCATAGCGTGTGCTGGAAGCACGGAATGTACTGGTATCGATACCGCTTGCTTCTAGAACTACAAAAGTTCCAACGCTCCATTGCTTGGAAATATACGGCGTGGTAAGGATTTCTCGATGGTAAATTTTTGACGTTCATAAGTGGCATTTTCTGTCCTAAATTGAATTTTTTTTTTTACTTTGTCTTTGAAAATCAGTCTTGTCCACATTTCTCGGTTAAATCTTTTAGCAGGACAAGTATTTGGATCACCAAAAATGGTAAATCTGAGATTTTCCAATTGACTAGGTTTTAATGAGATCTATTATTTTAATTTTATCTGTTATTTTCAAGATAGGTTCATTGAGTCGACGGATATTTTAAACAACTCAAGCTGAGTATTTGGCATCTTTAGACAGAGGCTAAGGATATGATCAATATGACCAATTCGTTACTAAGAAATACTAATGATGATTTAGAATTAGGTTATAAAATCGACTACCAATCTAAAACAATAATGGGGATCCACTTAATGTCGTATTTTAGTTTTGTGTCCTAAGGGTTATGATCGAAATAGGATGTAGGTGTCTGTGTTATGAATGTCGGGGTCTTTGATGATAATATTGTGTATTATTTTATTATTTCAATATGGAAGGATCTCACCAAATTCGTATCTCTATAAGGTGGCTTTGCTGCGTGCTGGGCTTCATTCTGGGTTCGTATCGTAGCGATTGAAAGTGCAGGCTTTGCCTGTGGTTTCCCTCTTGGGCTGGACACGTTCCTGATTGCGATCGTGTGATCGCAATCAGACTTTTAACATCGTCACTCGCCGAAAATTACCAAATTAAATACACTCGCAACGATACTCGCACGGCGCACCGAGTTAAGCGCGATTTTCTATGTAGCCTCGTAGCTAATAAAATGCGGTTTATTACTACACTCACATTGACATAAACGCGATTCGTTACGATATCTGCACCGATTAGAATGTCGTTCACTGGGTAACACACTCACACTGAATTTGACACGATTCACTACAAAACCAGCACTAAATTAATTGCACTTCACTACGACGACACTCACACTGCATCGAACGCGATTCACTACGATACCTGCCCAAAATGAAATACGATTCAGTACGACTCCAGCGGCAAATAAATGCGATTACTACGACACTGGCACTGAATTAAACGCGATTCACTACGACGTCCGCACCGAATTAAATGCTATTCATTACGACACCCGCACCGACCGTAACCGGCAAATGGTATGGAATTAAATCGATACGACACTTCAAAACAACTAAATAAGATTATGTAAAATATTTAACTCGATCACTTTAGCCCGGTTTTGTATTTATTTGTTTGGAAAGTCCCACACGATTTTAGTTCGTAAGACAATAGCGCGCGCGTTTGAGGTCGAACAATAGATTTCTTGGGGTCCGGCCCGTTTTCGGAACACGTGTTGCACCCGACCGCTCGCGACCGCTGACAGAACAAGACCCTTTTCCAAGATTTCTATACTTACATTATACAAAATTATGATAACATTATAAATAATTATTAATACCATTTAGTGGTTTTGCAAAAAAATTGTGTTTTGGTCCAAAATTCAAGGCCAATATTACAAAGAGTTACTGAATTTAATAAGCTTACTTAGCTTAAAATTCTGTCGTGTCATTTTATTATAGAATCTGTTATCATTAGGCAGCAGGCTTAAAAAATAACATGAATACAAACATATAAAAAGAATGTTTTTTTTATGTTCAGTTGCCAATCTTCGCTGGTATGACTATATCGAGTGTTGCCATATAAAGTGGATTCGAAGCGCCCTTAATTCAGGTCCCATATATTTCTGGTCAGGCTATATAGTGTTGCAAACACCGTTATTTGTCTACCCCGAAGGATATAAAAGGCAGCGCTCGATTATGACTGGTTTCATTCCCTTTTCGATCGTCGACCGTGTCACATCGTGTTAGTTGCGTAGTTGCGTTTATTTGTTATTTTTGAGGGTATTTCTGTAATTTTCGTTATAAATAAAATCTTAGATGAAATCATTGTTTTCTCTTTTAAAAAAAATAGTCTCGCCTCTGATCTACAATAATAGTGATAATTATGCTGATAACATGACTTGAGTGAGACTTTCTTGTCGAAAAATATTACAACTCATTTTAAACCACTCTTCTTTTAAGACAGCGAATAGTTTTCGGCGTTTTTAACATATAAATTGCAAATTATATTACGCTTCCACTTTGACACTAATCAATATGACAATTGACAACCTTTCAAAAATTTTACATGCACATTTTTATTTTTTGCCTTATAGTACGTCAAAAAGAAAACATATTTTTTCTTTCTCATTTCTTTTCATTATTGCCCTTGAATTTAATTATTTAAAAACTCTCGATTCTAAAAGAGCGTAAGGACAACAGTAAGGATGTGACGACTTCACGCCTTTGCCATATTTTAAATTAAAAAAACTCAAGTGACGTCTATAGTGTTGTATTTTTTAGCAGTAAGATATCGATATCGACAGTAAGCACGTATATGAAAATAAGAAAAGTCAAAATAAAGAAGTAGATAAATAATCTTAGTGAGTATTTTATCCAAACACAACCTTACTAACAAAAGCTTATGTTGCAATTTTCCTTACTTAATTTTTTATGGTTTTGAAAATCAAATAAAACAACAATATTATGAATAAAGGAACTTGTATGTTGTTTCGTCCCCCATACTAGATAATCATTTAAATGCATGTGTATATTTAGCAATACTAAATATACTATACTAAACCTATCGATAACTAAATGGACTTCACTTCTATAGAACAACACTACCGCTATCTCATCTCTCACTCACTCATTATAGTGTCAGTGTCAAATGTCAATGTCAAAATGATAGCTAGCATACAAGTATGGTAAAATACTTTAAGTTAGACCAGATAACCAAACAAAGGCATGTCGCTTTATAATGCCTGTATCATAGTATCTTTTAGTTTTTTTCAAAAAAGTCTGAATTCATAGCGTAAAAAAATGTTAAAATATTTTTAACGTGTTGAGAATCGCCAAATCTCGAAATGGTTTCTGAATTTTAGTTCCATGTTAAAAATGAAATGTTCAATTGATGACATGTCAATGACAATGCGAGATTTCTGTTGCCAGTAAAAGAAATTAATTCCAGTTGTTTTCCGTAACTCGGTGAGGTCCGATATATTTCTGGCCAGGCTCAAATTGATATTTATCCATAGCCATCTGTAGTTTACTGTTATTGTTCGTACTAATTGACGTCGTACCAACAATTTGTGATGATGACAACTAAAAAGTTATTAATGAGGTTGGCAAGTGAAAGCTGATATCAGATGGCGCCACCACTGTACGAACACTTGTCTGAAGCTGAGATAAACTTGATAGCTGAGATTATTTGTGATGATTTCTAGTCAATTTAATGATATGAAACATGTATACAACTTGGTCTTATGATGAAACCTTCAGGTTTTGGGCAGTCTGTTCTCTTTAAAGGTTTGTTAAAACGCAAAAGTATACTTACGAATAGTATAGTTTATGTGATGCAGGAAGGTATTAGTTAACGTACAAATAAGAGTAAATAGTTTTTGACGAACCCAGTCATTTCGAAAATAATCACTTTTAAACATATAGTAAAGTATTTACCGATCTGTACTCTAAATTTCATACAAAACAGCTTTGTTGTTGATCTTCGCGCTACTAGCACCACAGTGACAGTTGCCGGCCCCATTTAAAGAAATTTTGGTGATCACCTAGACTTTCTCGAAAAATATTACAAAACGCGTTAAACAGTTTTAATTTTACGACCGCTAAATAGTTCGTTGATATTTTTAACACATAAAATCATCACATACTTACTCAAAAATAAGGTCACGCTTCCACTTTGATACTAATCATTATGCCAATTTATTGATGCCATGTCAATCACGATGCGAGGTTTCTGTTGCCAGTAAGATAAATAGGGCCGGCAACTGTTAAAGTGGCGCTAGTTGCGCAAATACCAATATCAAAGTTGTTCTTGTATGAAATTAGTGAATTTAGACCATTTATGATAAAATGCTTAGATATTGTGTATCAAATTGTAAAGAAATTAAAGGTCACCAGTTTTCCCGAGATGACAAACTTAAAAAATAGTACGTAAACTTTACCTACCTGCACATTGATTTATTACTGTATATAAGGATGCACTACGCCATACAAAATCAAAGCCCAAACATGGGTATAATAATTGAAGAATGAAGCTTCAACTGTAGTAGTGGCTACTACAGTACTTGTCATACATTGCCGCTTAGGCTTCAGCTATTTAAATTGCAATGTGTAATTAGGCAGCAATGGATGACGACACTACGTCATATGTCAAATATCATTCACTTGAAGATTCATAAGCCAGTAATACGAACAAATAAGTAATGGAGTAGATTGTTTGTTCATGTTTTGTATGAAATTAAGTATATATAATAAATCAATGCATATTGCATAACATAACCTAAAATGTTGGTAAGTTTATATTTTGCATTTCATAAGAGAACTGACAAAAATAAATAGACTTCGGACACAAGTCGGCCGAAGCAAGGAGAACATGCACCGATGGGGTTACGCTGCGGACAGCGAATGTATGTGTGGTATCTCTCCCCAGACAATGGCACACCTACTGTCATGCCCTACGTGCCCCTACACCTGCACACGTGAGGACCTGTACAACGCTACTGATAATGCTTTGTTAGTCGCCGAGTATTGGTCCTCAAAAATATAACGCCAGTGTTGACACGACAAGAAGAAGAAGAAGAGAACTAATAATAATAATAATAATAAATCATTTATTCATAATACGAAGGTAAAAAGAAACAGCAAAAGAACCTAAGTTTAAAATACAAAAGGACAGAAATTATCATTTTAGTTTGAACTAGGTTAAACCTGTGTTTCAGACTAGACAGATCATACAATATTATATTAGTTCTAAGCAATCACCACCCTTATATCTAAATACTTATAACAAATAAAATGCATAGCGACCACTATTTAATAAAATATACCTACCTACTTAATTAATACGAGCAAATCTTCTGTCTCATCATATGACAAGCTTCGCAGATAACATACTAATTCTATTTTACAATTATAGTAATTAAGTTAATATATGCCTAACTTACGATTTAATCTATTGTACAGAAGTGGGGCAGCAAAATTAAATTTAATTAAACTGACTACCCTTAATTATAGATAGAGTCTTAAAGTTCTTCAGAGACTCTTTAGTACCGTGCTGCTGCCGGGTATCACGCCTGAGGCATGGAAAAGGGATGTGGTGCTGATGTTCTTCAAAAAAGGAGACAAATTGAAGACTTATTGAAGAACTATAGACCCATCTTACTCCTGAGCCTTGCCTACCAGTTGTACAAGGGTCATCACGAATCGTCTCGCACATAGGTTTAATGAATTCCAGCCTATAGTACCATAGACCATATCCATACGCTTAGGCAAAATACAGAAGTCCGAGGAGTATAATATGCCTCTATGCTTGGCATTTGTGAACTATGAAAAGGCCTTTGATTCGATCGAAACATGAGCGGTGCCACAGTCTCTTCAGGGGTGCCACATAGACTATAGGTACATAGAGGTATTAAAGTGTCTGTACGATAACGCCACCATGGTCGGTCCAAAGAGCAGAGCACGAGGGCGATTTCACTGCGTTGAGGTGTCAGACAGGAAGACTCCTTCAAGCTCCTAGAATGGAAAGGATTCGGCATGAACGTCAATGGCGAATACATCACACACCCCCGGTTTGCCGGTGATATAGTCGTTATGATAAAGACGCTGGATGAGCTTCACATATGCTTGAAGACCTGAACCGAGTCTCCCAACAAGTGGGTCTTAAAATGAATATGGAGAAGACAAAAATAATGTCGAGCTTCCGTGTAGTACCCACTCCAGTATCTGTTGGGAACTCAACTCTCGAAGTTGTCGACAAGTACGTTTAGCTGGGACAAGTGATTCAACTAGGTATGTCTAACTTCTAGAAAGAGGTCAGTCGACGAATCGAACTTGACTGGGCAGCGTTTGGGAAACTAAGCAAGAAAACCTTTTCGTCTCAATTACCTCAGTGCCTAAAGACGAAAGTTTTGAATGTGAGTTACCAGTGATCCGAAACATTGTCTCTTACTATGGGCCTTATAAAAAAGCTTAAGGTCACGCAACGAGCAATAAAGTGGGCTATGCTCGACGTTTCTCTACAAGATCGAATCAGAAATAAGGAGATAGGTACGTAGAAGAAGTAAGGTGATGGACATAGCCCTGCGAATCAATACGCTGAAGTGGCAATGGGCGGCATATAGCGCAAAGAACTGATGGCCGTTGGGGCAGAAAGGTTCTAGAATCGAGACCCTTTGATTAAAGGCGAAGCGTGGGACGTCCACCGGCACGATGGACAGACGACCTTGTAAAGATCGTAGGATCGCACTGGATGCAGACCGCTTGCAACCGGTCGCTGTTAAAAACCGTGGGTGAGGCCTATGTTCAGCAGTGAACGTCCTACGGCTGATAATGATGATGATGATAATGAATGACTGGCTCTTAAAAATATTGGACTTGAAACTATTTTCGCTAAAATGCAGTCGGCTTAAAGTAAAAATACCCATGGTTTTTGTAAATGATATTAATATGTTAACAAACATACTATAGTCATAATAATCTAACAGGTTCAATTTGACAGCTCAGAGTTATTACAGAAGGTAGCGGTGTATGCGGAGGGATTCCAAAGACAACACATAAAACATTAAAATATAATGCTTTTGATTTTAAAACAAGAAAAAATGGATAGCTTTGACTTGAAACTATGCAAATGCGACACATTTTAGTTTATATTTTCTACAGAAAGCGTAATGACAGGTGAAGTTATATTTTTTCTACTATACACTATCCAGGCTCGAAGATTGTCTCGGCCGTTTTCACGTTAGATTGTTAGGTATTTATTTACAGAAACACCATTTGATGAAAACACGTTTTATTCTTTCGACATTTTAGAGCATGACAGACTTTCTGAAGTATTGATTTATGTCTTATAATTTTAAACCTGGAACACACAACTGTTGTACAATGAAGGCCAGCTTCAAAGCAAAGGAGGTTTATATCGTCCTGAACAATTATTTTATCACACTATTACCATTATTGTATATGAAATGTTTGAAACTTCTACGACCTTTTTCAGTAAAATATCTAAGCATGGTTGAAATAAAGAAAATAAAATTCTCAAAACAAGTATAAATAATTGTTATTTTTCAAAATCGTTATTAAAATATTCTGCATTACCATCAATAGTCAATTCTTACTGTTCGCACTATATGACGTACCAAAATTGTGACATGACAACTAAATCGGTAATTCATTTAAAGAAATTATGTTGATTACACAGATTGCCTTGACGAAAATGACTAAGACACTTATTAAACCACTTTTCTTTTACGACAGCGGATTATTTTCGGCGTTTTTAACACATAATAATATCACATACTCGAAAATTAGATCACGCTTCCTCTTTGACACAAATCATTATGACAAAATAATGACATGACAATGACGATTTGAGGTTTCTGTTGCCAGTAAAATAAATTAGTTCCTGTTGTTTTCCGCAATATGGCGAGGTCCCATTATATTTTTGGTCAGGTTTTAAGTGAATTATATTTTATGCAATTAATAAAAAACAACATAAACCTCAACCTCAGAAAAGTAAAAAAAAACATACTTAAAGTTATAAGTAGGTACTGCATGAAATGGAACTTTGTTTGTTCCGTTATTTGTGGTCATCCGTCTCTTCCTTCACGCCGTGAATCTATGGTTGTAATTGTGTCAGACAAGGGTTGTTTACTATTTTGAGAAATATTACAATTTTGGATGAGTGCTGATTATTGTATCTGATATTTATGTGTTAGGACTGTTGTTCAAATGATTGGTGAAAATAATAATTTGACCGCGCTCGCTCAATTTGAACAATTATGTCGCTTCAGCGATGAACGTGTTTACGTCAAATGTTTTAGTGTATTTGTGATTAAAATGTAAGTGTTGTAGTGAATGATAAAGGAAAAATGTGATATAAGGGCTTAAATGATCATAAAGTGACCACAAGAGAAAAAAGTACATCAGGAGACATCGGGGAAAGTAACATGACTTTATGAAACTATGCAGGTTGTCAACGAGAGTATCAGGTATTGCGATCATTTTTAGAACTGATATTATTCAGAAGCTGTAATCAAAATACGTAATTGTATGGTTAAACTAACGAAGTTGGAAGAACTGTAAGCTAAACCGTGCAATTTCATATTCGTTTTTTGGCAGCTTGTAAACATAACCTACAAACTTCATTTACCTTGTTGTTTACCACATATCATGAATAGTCTATATTTATAATATAGAAATCCTCCATGGTTTCGAAACCATGATATTTTATGAGGAGAATTTTAAAACATAAATGGGCAGAAGCCCATTTTTGTTTTAAAATTATTACTTTTTGTTGTACCTAAATGAAAATCTGGACTCAAATTGAATAATATTCAAGTTCTTGTTTCTTATTATATTATGGTCTCTTGCTAATGATCCTAAATAGGAAATATAATTATTTATGGATGTGTGAAAACCAACAAATTCAATGTAAACTGTATCACTGAAGGGACTGTATACAATATTTTGGCATTGTTGAGAACTGTTGTTATATGCAGAAAGGTTTAATTTTATTCGCCATGTTTAAAGTTTGAAATAAGAACGGCAGAAATCTATGTAAGTTTTGTTTAGAGAAAAAAAATGTTGTTTAGCCTCTAAATGTTTGTATTGAAATTAAAAATAAAAGTAACTAGTGGTTCCCCGCAACTTTGCAATAGTTGGATTTTCCATATAATCTTTCATCCCCTATTTCACCCCCTTAATGTTTTTATATCGCAACAAAATGTTGCCTATGTCCTGTCCAGGGTCTTGGACTGTCTCCATACCAAATTTCATCTCAATCGGTTCAGTGGTTTAAGCGTCAAGAGGTAACAGACAGACAGACAGACACACTTTCGCATTTATAATATTAGTATAGATTGTAGCTCTAATTCATAGATTTTCTAAAGATCATGTGCATTTTCAGGTAAAAGGTTTTAGGTTATGTTTGGTCCCCCCAATGCCCTTTGATTGAATGACAGTTGATGTTAATAACTTAACAAACTTCTAACTACTACTTAACATTCTCATCATTGATTATCATTGATCAAACTGACATTATGACTATCAGTTATTTTGTTCAATGATCTTCACTTTTTTTATTTTAAACTTTGTTAAATTTAAATTGATAGCAATTATATTATTGAAAAACAAAAACATTTTCTGACAATGTATTTAATCATAAACTACTTTTATGAACTTTGCAAAAGCAATTCTATAAATTGATATAACTACTGCTCTTTTTTGAATAATTATATTTTATTTATCATTCTCAACTTTTACTAAATAAAATTACCTATTCTGATGCAAAATAAAGGTTTTGTCTTATACCTTTAAACAAGCAATTCTTGTATATTTATCCGTTTTTGTTTGAGTGTCTGGGTTTCACCTAGCAATAATTTAAGGGCCTTAAATTTATCAAATTTTAGAGACATTATCCTAATAAAAAAACTGATGCACTGTATTTTTGTGATCTCGGAAAAGGCTCTAAAGATTTTGCTGAAAGAATCATGACAATACCTGTACCACAATAAAAAATATTAAAAAAAGGATCAACAATTACCTACTTCTGCAAAACGTAGCATAAATAAATTAAAAAAAAGCCTTTATTTCTCTGACCATAAGTTCTTAACTATTTATATGTTACTGCATAGTTGCATTGCAGTCAGGTTGTCCTTGGACATAGGCCTCCTCCAGTTGTTTCCATAAGGTTCTGTCTCTTGCCAGTCTACCCCATCTATTGGGCAATTCGTCTTCCCATCTTATTGCTGGTCTTCCTTTTCCTCTCTTTCCCTCCATTTGATACCAGTTTGTAATGTCCCTAGACAATTTTTCCTTTGTAGATCGCATCATGTGTCCAGTTCAACGCCACTTCAGCCCTTTCACTTTTCTAGTGACATCTGTCAACCCTGTCGCTTGTCTTATCATAGAAAGTCTCCATTTGTCTTTTAACTTAATGTGGAGCATGCTTCTTTCCTTCCGTTCCTTGCTGGCAGACCTTTACCCCGTTATTACAAAAAACTTAGTACCGGGTTTAAGCCTCCTGGCTTTTTTAATTGGCTAGCTTATAGCGTAGTCCTAAGCTATAAGCTATCATCTGCGAATCTTAGGTGGGATAGTCTAATTCCATTAACATTTATACCCTGTGATTCCCTATTACTTACTACGAAAGATCTCTTCAAGTACCGCTGAGAAGAGTTTGGGGGATAGGGGGTCACCTTGTCTAACTCCTCTTTGGATGCTGAATGGTTCTCCTTCTTTCTCTAATTTGACTTTTGCTGTGCATTTGCTGTATATATGTTTTTTAACCGACTTCAAAAAAGGAGGAGGTTATCAATTTGACTGTATGTTTTTATCTCAGTCATTTGTGGACCGATGTGAAAAAAAATTTTATACCTAGAAGTTATACCTTCTAGTTGGTCCCATTGTGGTCCAGTTGATCACTCAATTACACCAAGACCCCATCATCAGAATGATGGGGTCTAGTGGTATAGTGTTTTCGTACTAGTATCTTAATGTTGACATGTTGTTACGTCTGATAGTCAACATTATGTGGAGCTGGGCTGATGGTGGAACTCCCTAAAAATGAGGAGTTTAGTTATTAAAAAACCCGATGTACTGTATAGGTACTGTATAGGATGCTAACAAAACAAAGTCAAAGGCGCAGCTCCCTCCTCTCCCCCCGTCCCTAACCTCTTCCCCCCGTCCCCAACAATAAAAATATATAATTACTGCAAGAAATCAATTAACTCTTACTGCTGAAACAATGGATTTGATAGTTTAAATACCGAGAAAGGACATAGAACAGTTTTTAACCGACTTCAAAAAAGGAGCAGGTTATCAATTCGACTGTATGTTTTTTTTCGTGGCTATGTTACCTCATATCTCAGTCATTTGTGGACCGATGTGAAAAAAAATTTTTATACCTAGAGGTTATACCTTCTAGTTGGTCCCATTGTGGTCCAGTCGAGATCTGATTCTAAGGTCTTGGTGTAATTGAGTGAAACCCTCAAATTTTAAAGGCACGTATAGTGTTTTCGTACTAGTATCTTAATGTTGACATATTGTTACGTCTGATAGTCAACATTATGTGGAGCTGGGCTGATGGTGGAACTCCTTAAAAATTAGGAGTTAAGTTATTAAAACACCAGAGGTTTTTTCAGGTACTGTATAGGATGCTAACAAAACAAAGTCAAAGGCGCAGCTCCCTCCTCTCCCCCCCTAACCTCTTCCCCCCGCCCCCAACAATAAAAATATATAATTACTGCAAGAAATCAATTAACTCTTACCGCTGAAACAATGGATTTGATAGTTTAAATACCGAGAAAGGACATAGAACAGTTTTTATCCCCAAAATCATTTGTATAGGAAATCCGATAATACCATATACAACAAACTACATTTAAAATGCTATTGGCGAATCTTTACCTGTTCTTCTTTAAACGGTCTTCCTTCTCGTTACTACTTCCTTTCAAATGACGCTGTCGCATTTTAACAGTGCGTTTAGTAGGTCTGCCCATGTTGCACCTCAAACTTACTTTCAACTAAAAATAGAAAAAAAAAATTCTTTAAAAAAAAAAACTAACTTCAAAACTGCCTACAGTGCTTATGAAAACTAAAAATTTTATAAACAAATTAAAACTAAACAGTAAAAAATAATATTTTAATTACCTAACTGTTCTACGATATTATACAAGAAACCTATTTCCAATTTATTATCTGTTATTTTTTGGAGTCGGTGCCAGAAATTCTAATTCTAATGTTTTTTTTGCAAGTAAGGACAGAATTAAACCATCTCTTGGCTGGCACCGACTCCAAAAAATAACAGATAATAAATTGGAAATAGGTTTCTTGTATAATTTCGTAGAACAGTTAGGTAATTAAAGTATTATTTTATACTTTTTAGTTTTAATTTGTTTATAAAATTTTTAAGTTTTAATAAGCACTGTAGGCAGTTTTGAAGACGGTTTTTTTTATTTTTATTATGAGTCTGATGTAAGTTTCTTCCACTCCTTGATTTGTTAGTGCTTTATAAATGTGATGGTGGGATATCGAGTCAAAATCTTTGTTGTAGTCCACAAATGCTAGGTAGTATGGTTTCTTGTATTCATTATATTTTTCAACAATTAGTTTCACAACATGCATGTGCATGCTGTCAAAAAAAACGTAGCATATCCATAAACAAAAATTCATCTCCTAAAACTGTATGGTTTCGAATAAAGCTGTCAATTATTTCCATACATAGACTGAAGTTATTATATGAATTGATTGCTCATTAGCTAAGCAAGATTATCCTTTAAGAAATAATTAAAATGCTTAAAAAATTCATACTGAATCATTTTATTTTATTTTACTTTTATATCAAATAAATATTTTAAAAGTCAAAACACTGTCAAGGAGTTCCGGAACTCCGAATTATATATTGTCACTTGTTTCATTTTTAGGGTTCCATACCAAAAGGGTAAAAACGGTACCCTATTAGTAAGCCTCTGCTGTCTGTCTGTCACCGAGCTGTATCTCATGAATCGTGATGTAGTTCTGTTGCCTCTATAACAACAAATTATAAAAACAGAATAAAATGCATTTAAGGAGGGCTCCCATACAACAAACGTGATTTTATACCGTTTTTTCTCTCTCGCCATTAATAACGGCAACAGGTAGAGGCTTGAAATATTCACAGAATATTAGGTTTTATATTTACTTTAAAAATAAATAATTTAAACACTAATAATATTTAAGAGGGGCTTGGGGCTGGTACGGAACCCTTCGTGCACGAGTCCGACTCGCACTTGACCGGTTTTTCATTAAACATTGTGGTTTAAGATCTTTATTGTTCTCACAAGAATTACATAAATTCACTTATGTGAGGTTACTTTACTTACAGAAATAATTTGCGTACGAGCAGACATTAATTTAATTAATAAAAGTTTTTATGATATTTTTAAGTTTGTAGTTTATCTTGCAAATATAATATATGTCTTTCCCTATAGATGAGGAGGTCTTGGGTTCGATTCTTAGTCTTAGAAAAACCGTTACCTGTAGGTTCAAATATAATCATGCGTTTTTTGATTTCTTGTGACATTTCAGAAATGTGGTTAACTTTGATAAAATCTTTTTGGTAGTGAAAAGTTGAATAAAAAATAAACTTTTGAGAGTAAATTTGTTTGGGCGCAAGCTGTGTGGTAAGTGTGTATTTTTATATCCTAGCACAATCATGGTATGGTATGTAGTGGGCACAGACCTTAATGCATAATTTTTATCTTACCCAAACACAGTCTAGCAACTGAGTTAAATACTCAGTAATCACAATTACAACAAACAAAAGAACAAATTTATCGGAGTTCTTAAGTTATTTCATCTGTGATTAGTAAAAACAGCCAGACGACTGGCCTAAACCACGATTTTCACTCTTAAGCTAAATCAAACTGATGAGGACTGATTCTGAAGGTATCTACGTCATTCTGTTGTTCATGTTATTAATGTTATTTCAATTATTAAAAAGAAGTATGGTTTGGTACCCTAAAATGTAAAACTGACCTTAAGATCAATTCGTTGTCCGTCTGTCTGTCTGTTACCCTCTTTTCCTCAGGAACGCGTGAACTCAATACTTAGGTCCGACGACCTTTGAAATTGAAAAGCTTCTTCAATACCATTAAAAGATAGGAACAGTTGTGTTGCATTTTTCATACAAAATTGAAACCTCGGTATGCGAGTCAGACTTACACTTGCCCTAAGCCTAACACAAAACATAAAAAAACAGTGCAAGTTACTGTTAGCGAACACTGTTAGCTGATCAGTGATATTCATATAGATTTTAGGGTTCCGTTCCCAAGGGGTAAATACGGGACCCTATTACTAAAACTCTGCTGTCCGTTCTTCTGTCACCAGGGTGTATTTCATGATTCGTGAAAGCGAGACAGAAATTTTAACAGATATAATGTATTTACAGATACTAATAACCGGCCAAGTGCGAGTCCGACTCGCGCACAATAGGTTCCGTACCATTATCATATAAAATTAGACACTATTTATAGACTTCTTTTAGTTTCAAATACGGCGAAAATAACACGATTGTATTGACACAGAGTAGGGTTGCCAACCGTACTATAATAATATAGTATTGTACTGTATTTCAGGTCTGCATACTATAGTTATTTATTTTTTAAAATAATGTACCGTGTGTCCGGGTTTGGACTAGCGATAATTTATGGGCTATTAGTTCATCAAATGTTATCGACAGAAAACCCCCATGTTGGGCTCTAACTCCCCCCCCCCCCCCCCGCTTGAAATGACAGCCATTTAAATTATTTAAAAAAAACTATTTCTGTGGATCTTTTTTTTTGGTCTCTTTGGATCGTGCGATCAGTCTTTAGACCATAAGCAGATGCGATGCAAGTAAGTTCGGGTGCAGAGCAATATTCCCATTGGAAGTGGCCCTTCAGCAGTGCCTACGCTATGTCGAGGCTGTCGAGATTCAGAATACTGCGCCTTTTCAGTCGGCTCACATAGTAGTCTGTTATAAGTCTTTTTGCCAGATGGTTAGAGTGATACGCGAGTCGCTTTTTGTAATTAGCTGAGGTGTTTTAGATTTCCTCTTTAATCGTGTTGATACCCAGTACATCGTGCAGTTACCTGTTTCTGATGAACCAGGGTGGGTTAGTGAGTTGCTTAAGGATACCATTTTGCGCTCTTTGCACTATGTCGGTGTTGGAGTCACAAGCTGAGCCCCACAGCTGAATGCCATATAGCCATATGGATTTTTAAGAACTGTGTTGTAAATGAGGAGCTTGTTGTCCAGGGACAGCTTTGAGTTTCGTCCGACAAGCCAATACAGACCCCTGTATCGAAGGTTGATGTTGTCTCTCTTCTTTTGAAGGTGTTCTTTCCACGTGAGTCTCCGATCTAGGTGGACTCCAAGGTACTTCACTGAGTCTCGTTGTGGATGTTCGCTCTGACCTAATTTCACTGGTGGGCAATATTTCTGTGGATCTGGAGGTCCTAAAAGTTATGAAAATGATTCATTTGAAAGGTAACGCTATCGCTTATCAAGTGAAGTAAAGATCTATTCAAAATTATAAACCATCATAGAGAAGAAAAAATAAGAAAAAAGTTGAATACTTTTTTTAACCTATCATTTTACTAATTAAATTAGACACCTTGTATATTTTTAGTGCACTATATTTTTTAAAGCTTTATTTGAAAAATACCTTCTTTATTTATTATTGAAGAAATGTTGACAACCCTAATGGGATTAAATCCCATTAGGAATGACCCTTAAATATGTTTATTATTTTAATTTAATTAATTAATTATTTTAAAGTGAATTGAGAATACCAGCACTTTAAAACCCTATACGTCATAACATCAAACTTTCTCAATTTTCCTGTTTTTAAGCTCTTCAGCTTGGTCTTCCCCTTCTTTTGTTTCCTTCTAGTATTGTCTTTATGGTCTGTGCTCACTACAGTGTGCCATACCCTGACCGTCCTAAGACCCTATAAAAAGTACACATTTGATTTTTAACCCTAAACAGATGAGTTTTAAGTGTGTATATTTGTAAGTGTCATGATGACGTAAAAGGCTTCAAAGTTCTCAGGCATCTGTATTCAGGCATCTCTTTTCTTCTACAACGCTTCCTCGTGTGTTATGCATTCCATCTAGCTTATCCTGTTAGATCCTCTCCAACAACACATCCACAAAGCCTTCAGTCTTTCTGGATCTTACTTTGATTGTACACGTCTCACACCCGTACAAAGCTATACTCCAAATTTATGATCAATAATTTCTTTTCATCATTTTTACTAATATATTCGATTTTAAAAGGTGTTTTTGTTATAGCTAATCTATCCTTAATATCAGGTGTACATCTGGTGTCGCTGGTTAACTGCAGAAATATCTGAATGAATTTACTTGCTCCACATATCTCTCGTCCTTTTATTTTTAGTGGTTTATTTTATAATGGACATTTTGATGTTGTAGTGTAGTGTTTTAGTTTTTCCTACTTAACGAAATAAATATATATTTATATAAATATACGAACGTGGTGTTTTATTTTGTTATGATTATGTTTTAAATGATAATAGTATTAATAAGGGTATTTATTATGAATAATATCTTTCGCATCAGCTCACATGTACCGTTTACAGTTATAGGTGCTATAAACAGCAACGTGAAAGGCGATTTGCATTTCATCCAGACGAAGAGCGGGCATCTCCAATTGATCTATGAGCCGTACATCTTCGTGACGGACAGCGTGCGCAGCGGGCGCACGTTCTGGCGCTGCATGGAGTACGGCAAGCGGTGTCGCGCGCGCATCACCTCCAAGAACAACTTGTTGCGCATCACCAACCCCGTGCACAACCACACCGACAACCACATGCAGAAGATCACTCGCAAATACGAGGAGGGCGAGGTGGTCACCTGCCCCACGGTCTAATAACCCCGCACCGCGAACAGCGATCTCGACGAGAGAGATTGTATGAAATATAAATTAGTTGTGTGTTTTTAATCAGTAAACAGGTAAATAACAATCAATGGCTATTTTGTTTCCATTTTTGTAAGTAACAGTTTACTTGGAATATTTAGATGTAAGTGTGTAGTATTTTAATTGAATTCGGAATTTTAGAACTAAATAGATCCCATCTGGTAATGTCATTGTGATGAAATGAGTGAAGTAGTTAAGTATTAATAGAAATAGGAATAAGGCTTCAATAAAAACTAAAAAGGACATTGTAGTTTTACTTAGTTTTAATAAAAGCTAAAAAAATTCATTGTAGTTTTTATTATAATTGCCTACTGTCCATCCACACCGGCATTTGACAGCGGCGTATTTTGTATGTAATAGGCAAACTGAACGATGCCGCTTCGTGTGCATAATTTTGTTACTTTCTACGCATAATTACAAGCGTCAAATGACGATAGCGTGCGTATGACGTGCAGTTTACGTGGACAGTAGGCCTCAATATTGTTTGTGAAAAATGGTGCGACAGGCAACAAGGCGGAGGTTTGGTACACTGTGACGCGTCGCGGGGCGCCGGCGCTGCTGGTGGACGGGTTCGCGTTCGTGGCGCGCAAGCGGCGCGGCGCGCGCGTGTACTGGACGTGCCGCGCGCGCGCCCGGGGCTGCGAGGCGCGCGCGCTCACCCTTGACGGCCGGCTTCTGACGCGCGCTGCCCAACACAACCATCCTCCCCACGCGCCCGCACTCGATGAACACACGCGCATCGAGAATCTCATAGAAACCATTCCTTCTGCTTCTGCGTAATAAACAAACTTGAACTTATTTTGTGTTTCATTTTTTGGAGGTCCCGCAGACTGCAGACTTGCTATCAGCATCGGCCGATAGAAAGTTTGGTCGGCTTCTTGATGAGTATTAAAAAGCCGGCCGATAAAAAAGTTTCTTGATACTGATTAAGCAGCCGACCAAACTATTGAACGATAGAAAATTTGTAGTCTGCGGGGTGTCTTACTGCTCCGATTCTTTAATCTACGGGCGTGCGTGTCATCCCAGTCCCAGGTAAGTTGTGTTGCGATTAGCGCGCAGTGTTAATGTTTGTAAGATAGGAATCCTTATGGTATTCTGTTTGTGGTCTGCACCTAATGAGGGTTCGGTTGTGGGTTTGGATTTGGATAATGACGGGTGTGGTGTTTTGCAGTGGAGTTCGTGATATCTAACAGAGGGCGGCGTCATATGCGACTCGGAGGGTTTTCGTTTTACGCGGAGAAGGTGTTCCCGGAAAAGAACAAGGTGCGTTGGCGGTGCACGCGGCGCACGTGCCGTGCGTACGCGCATACGCTGCACGACCGCATATTCGCACTGAGCAACGTGCACTCGCACGACCCGCCCGCGCTGCCGCACTCTGAGCGCGCGTTCACGCACGCCGCGCTCGCCGCTAATGCCAAGGCAGTGCTCGATGATTAATTGCTTTCCAATGACCACTAATCTTGTTAGTGCGTGCAGCATTGCTCTTTGTATGAATGTGATTTGAAGGCAGTTGCTGAGCTTTTTCCGTACTTATAATAATCGTATAAAATTTTCGGCTGTCATGAATCACATTCAAGCGGAGCACTTAAGCTATAAGTTCGTAGCCGACTCCAATCAGCAGCCAGCAACAGACGACGACTCATCGTGATTATTATCTCCTTGTTTCTATGTATTTCTATGATATCGTCGTTCGCTTTAGCGAATCGAATGTCGCTAACAGTGGATGGCATTGCGGTTGATGGTACTGCGTATTTCATAGAAATACGAGTACCTACATAGAAACCAGTAGTGTCGAGACAACACGACGTCTGCTGCTGCTGCGTGAAGTCTGCTTTGAACTTATAGCTTTACAAACACCCGACGCGCCGCCATATGATAATATCATACGAATTTGAAATAAATTAAATTTAGGCATTTGCTTTAGATTCACTGTTTAACAATAATCTTATCGTAAAAATGTTGTTTATTGGGATTGGCCGCTTATTGGGAACAGGTGCAGCTGTGCTGCGTAAAGCGTGCGTCGTCATGATTGATTAATGAATTCGGCTGAACACACCTGCAATACTTTTTCTTATAACTAGGCAGTTCTGTAGATGAATTTGCTCTTGCTCGAGTGACAAGCGAATTCATTTTTCATCATGACAATTACCTACTAATGGCATGACGCTTAATTAACAATATCAACGGTGATGGAACTGATTCTAGTCAAATAGTTAAACGTAGCAAAAATAAATTAGCAGTTGTTTATAGAATAGGGCGAATAAGCACAAATATGTAGTGGTGCCCGCCGAGATGCTGCGCCGACACATCGCGATGGGCGGGCGGCGATTACATCTCGGCTAAGCGCGTTTACTCATTCATTGATCTCTTTATGTTCTCATAATTCGCAGTATTTATTACTCATAATATTATGTAGTTTAGTGAAATCATTTTAGGAATAAATTTGTGTAAATGTAATAGAATATTGTTGTACGACAGAGCTTATCTATCGGCAATAGTGTAACTGATATTAACATGTCTAATCAAATAAAATATATGTAATGGTCGTGATTATGAAGCGCTTTATTTTATTATGAAAAACGTGAACGTAGCGCTATGAAATGACTGTAATGTGTTTACTCGGTGATATTAAACTGGTGACTAACATGCATGTGGGTTTGGTTGGGCGCGGTAGTGGTGATGATGTTTCAATATGATTTTGCTTTGTAGAGAAGAACGTGCGTTTGTGCGTGGGTCCGGGCGGGCGGCCGCGCCTGTGGGTGCGCGGGCGCAGCTTCTACGCGGCGCACACGATGCGCTCGGGCGTGGTGCGCTGGCGCTGCACCATGGGCGGCTGCGGCTGCAAGGCCTACACGCAGAAGGGCACGCTGCACAAGCTCGTCGGCGAGCACAACCACGCCGGCCGCTGCGGCCGACGCACCATCGCCAAACCACCTTCCAACTCCACCCACCCCCCCACTCCCACCCCGCTCCTTCTGCCCCGTCTGCCGCGCCTCGACTTTGACAATTTCGACCCCAACGCTTGGGTTGTCCGCTACTAATCGTGCTCCAAGATTGCATCTTGCATCTTTCATTCGACTCTTTTATTTATACAACACTATTATTTAACTATTCTAAAACTTGAATTTGAAAAGGAGATGAACCTGCTGCCCGTGGATCCCATGGTTAAAACAAATCTGTTTATGAGTAGAAAAGAAAAATATACTATTACGTCGAGCTGCGGTTGATAACGTTCTCTAAGAAACAGTGATATTTTATTAGCACATATTGAAAGATGTTCTTAATAATGGGAAGATTCATCTCGGGAAGTTTTAGATAAAGTTAAAAAATATACTTGTGTACATATAAGCAATAAAGTACTCCATTTTCCATCTAAAAGTAAATGCATATCGAAGATTTTTATAAGTAAACTTTTGTTTGATCTTTGATTAGTTGGGTTTAACAGTCAACTCAATGAAGCATAAGTATTTATTAAGGGACGAATAGCGTTTTGTCCGCTTTGATGGGTAAAAGTAATAAGTAATAATGATATGTGCCATGAAATTTTAAACTAGTCATAAATAAGTCACTTAATTTAGAAATTATTTTATCACTTATTTAGGAGGGGTGGTATATCAAATGAAGGTATGTCGTTTTTAGTCAAACCAAGATCTCATTTTAGTGTTGTCATAGGTGCCAAATGTTGAATTTTGTTATCGTGCGTTGTGTAATAATTTTAGGTGTACCTACATTTTAATGTAGAAAAAATACATTCTGAAGATCAAATATATTTAATTCTGCGAGCGTACTTATTTAAAAAATATGCCTACTAGTGTATATTATTTTTAGTGTTTTTGAAGTCTTCCTTTGGTTTTGATAACAGTTGTGATAATATTAGTGTAATTTGTCGAATTTTTATTTTCGAAATATCTTTATTTACAATAGGAAATATCAATAAATCAATGGAAATATCCAACTTGGTAGTAAATAATACATGTGCCAAGTACTTTATTTAAACGTGCCAACTAAATTGCTCATTTTGTCTCAGAGAGAATATTGTAATATTTTTATTGTAAAAGTTAAAACCTCGACCTGTGAACATTACGTGTAATTTTGTGCTAAATAAATAGAGGAAAAATTGTCGTCTTTTATTGTCGTTGTGTGTTTAATTAAATACATTCTAACAATTCCTTGAATTTTATTGTCCCTTTAGTTCTTTTTTAAAAAAACGGTAAGGTGATTATTTTATTTTGATGTAATTAAGGTAAAATATAGCTTCACGGCGGTTTACTAACATGCGTTTTTTTTATGTAGCGCGCTTCATCCGCGCCGGCAAGGGGCGCCTGCTTCTCCACCGAGGCTACACTTTTCGCCTGAAGAACAACCTGGCCCACGGGCGCAAGCAGTGGTACTGCTCGTCGCGTCTGACGTCGCGCTGTCTCGCCGACGTAAACACCGAGGGCCCCGAGGGGCACGAGCGCATCGTCCGCTCCCGCTACGCGCACAACCACGCGCCGCCCAACGTGCGCCGCTTCGCCGACGGCCGCTACGTGGTTCGCACACCGCACCAGAGCGGGCACCGCGCGCCCGCGCCGCTCGACCCCCACCACCAACTGCTGCAGCTGCAGCACGCTCTCGCGCTGTACGCCGCCACCGCGCACGCCACCGCCACCGCCAACGCCACCGCGGCCGTCTCTGCCAACACTGGCATCTCCTCCCAGGCCTCGCCCAACTCTCTGCCGCCGCCTGCGCAGCACCCGCCCGCGGTCAAGCCGCTGCTCGTCGACACTCCCTGCAAAGAGGAAGACTAGACGACCGAGCGTCAACGAATACGATGACGTCGACCGATTTTGAGCATATTCACGATTTGTAACGAGAAAACTTTTTACGATGCATTATATCGAGCATTTCTTGCATGCCTATTGGCGTACGAGCTGTAGCATAAATTATATTATTATGTAGATTAATGCTAATTATCATAAGTTTAATAAGGGGATAAGGTGTCGTTTAGGATTCAGTGATGGCTATGTTGGGCTACTTTCAGCGGTAATGTGAATGTATGTTAACCATAAGTGGATGTTGTGTTGGATGTTACGGCGACCAGTGAAGGGAACAGCGAGTACCAGTATAATACCAGTGGAAAGTCGTGACGTGCATAGGTTAGGACGCCTCGTCGAGGCGAGAAGTTATCCTTTAGGTGTGGGTTATTTATGGAATCGATTAAGATGTTATGTGTGTAAGAACTTGAATGTATAATGGTGTCATCTCGTATCGATGTCAGGTATAGGATAGTTGGTTATTATCCGGAGTAAGGCCGATTATAGCGATTGATTTAATGTTAGCTCAGTCGATCCAAGCAGCGTCTTCGCTGTCGCGCTAAACAGGCCGAGGGAGGTACTAAGCAGCTGGTCAATAGGTCAGGCAGGTCAGGAAGAGAAATAGCAGTCGTAGAGAAGTCAGAGTCGACACGGGTGTGCGGAAAGGTCGGCGGCCCGCGCCGCTGACGACGCGTCGGTGACTGAATACGATTAACTCGGGTCGAACAAGCAATAGTAGATCCCCAGACTGGTACTTAGAAATACTTAATTTATTTTGAGAATTATAACTTTACATCAAATATTGCTACTTAGACGATTAGATAACCGCCTCCTTAATCTATAAGATTTTTACATTAGCGCTATCGGTAGCGACTAGCGTTAATACTCAAAGTACTTACCTTTGGTGGTAAAGCCGCCCGCGGGGCGAGCAGAAGCGCGCGCGCAAGCTGTAGTCGATGTTGTGCTCTTTAGGATTGATTTAAGTACTTAAGCTCAATCAACTACCTCTTCACTTTTTTATACGGGTTTTACAGATTAGTTTAATTATACAATTTTATATACATGATGAATACTCAGAAGCTTTACTCGAGTAAGGTGTCGTAGGCTAAGCTAGGCTAGGCGGGCGCGCCGGGCGGCACGCGAGCCGCGCAGGGTCCGGCGCGCCTCTCGCTACCTCTAGTTATTATTGGAACTCAACTACCTCTTTACTTAGTTTTAACTTGTATTCGATCGTTCGCTGTTGACGACTAATAGGATGAATAGGCACTTTTTGAGACTGTTGTCTGAATATATTTTATTAATTGTTTTTTTGAAACGAATGATTTGTTGCTCCACGATTTTATTATATCCAATAAGATTGTGGTCCCGCTTTTATGTCTACCACTCTGATTTAAGTACAAATTTATACTAATTTAATTGTTATTTAGATGTCTTACTTGTATGTAATTACTTTGGGTCTTGTGATTTGATGGCATAATATTGGAAGAATTTAACGTATAGATGTTTTTATTAGATCTGCTGATCGAAGTGTGTATCGAATAATTAGGAAATAATAATTTCAGATGAAGCGAGTGTCGAGAGTTAAAAAAACAGTCTGATATGGATGAATCCGCTTCATATGAAATAATAATTTATGATATTATTATAATATTATTACCTAATTAAATTATCTACTTGTACCTTTAATGTTTCTATGTCTGTTGTACACGCACCAACGCTCTGTTGTACCTGATCAAATACTACATCAATACATTTAGCCAAATATGTTTTATTCGAAGTGTTCCAATCCGTGGCGATGGCGTTTTTGCATAATTGCATATTATTGAATAATAATTATAAATATTTGTAAGTTTAATTGTATATTACATTATTAAATTTAGAGCAATGACAATATAAGTCAATTATTTAAGATACGATTCATTTATGAGTTAATAAGGAATTTTGCAATCACTCACACAGTGTATATTGTACGAGTATATCGAGTTTTATCAAGCCTACTTAAAATCTAAAATGTATCAATTAAGGCATAATTTATCGTCTTTGTAAAATCAATATTTTCTGTCTTCTTGAATGGTAATTGTGATTTGTCAATATTTGCTCACGTGTTTAACTTATTACGAATCTCTTAGGTATTGATTGCGTGGTCCGCGTGCGAGTGTTAGTGTAGTGCTGTCGCCACGGGTTGCCGCTTGCCGCGAGACCTATCGTCTGCTCACGGTCAACTATCTACCTCATTCGCTGTTAACTACTCTTATGCAAGTCTTAATCATACATACATAGTGTAATTTTATTCTTATACCATTAAATTTATCATAAGTTTGGTTCATCTTCGGGGTACGTTTGTGAAATCATATTAAATTGTACTTATAATTAACCGTGGCTTTTATTTGTCTCTTATTTGAATAGCCCTACATAATAAAAATATCGTGCGGCTTTTATCATCGTTTTATTTTCAGTTTTGGTTTTGGGTTATGAGCACCTAATTTGTGTTTATTTTTGCTGACAGTAAACTGATTCGTAAATTTTCTGCAGGGATAAAGTTTCTCAAGTCGCGTCGCGGGAAGATAATCATGATGGTGAACACGTTCCCTTTCTGCGAGGAGTCCAAGTTGCGTGACAAAGTGATATGGAGGTGTACGTCGAAGAAGACAAACTGCAAAGCGCGGATCCACATGTTGGGGTCGAGCGTGGTGGCGGTGAAGGGGATGCACAACCACCCCCCCCGCGCGCTGTGCCTGCCCCCGCGGCGCGCGCGCAAGCCGCTCGACGCGTGCGCCGCGCCGCCGCCGCCTATGCCCGTTTCCCCCAACGTGATGGATGCCCTCGCGTTGCAGTCTTCCGAGCTCAAGTGACAAACCACATTTTGGAAACCACGGAGCATTCAACATGCAAAAGAAAGACTGTTCATGATCTTTATTTGCCGCCAGGAATTTCATTTTGACTTAATGGTGACAACAAGGACATAGAGTTCAAAGACTAGATAAAATATTTAATAAAAAGCATTAAGATTTCAAAATGTATGACAGCAGCTATACAATTTATAGTTAAAATGCCTCCGATGTTATTTCTACGTTGATAAATGTTACTTCCAAGTTATCTTATGAATGGCAAGTAATGAATGCCCAACCCTTTGCGATTTCTTAAAACATTTTGTTTTGATTATTGCAAAGTTGTTGCTTAATAGTAGGTATCCGAGTATTACAAAAAAACCCTAATATTTTTAAGGGTCTAATTTTCCTAATTATAGAGCGCAAAAAGCAATGTGGACATTATCCCTGAGATACGTGATAAAGATTAGACAATAGTTTTTATAAGTGTTATTGCGTATTGTTGCGGTTGATCCAAATGTAGAATAAGGCAAGAATTGAATATTCGAGATTTCATTCCATTTGTACTGCCTTTTAATGTTTGGCTTGTACTGGTGCTTAAAACTGAGGTTGATTTTTATATATAATAGTTTATAATAAATGATATTATGCAGATGGTTGATACTTTTTGAAAGTATTACTTTATAAATTTTGCTCAGTTTCATAAATGTATATCATTACAATTAAAGTTTGTGCGCATTTTATACTAGAAGATAGGTACAGTAGGTAAAATTCACTGCAATTTATGTAAAGTTGTGATAAGGTTCGATAATTTAATTAGACTTAATCTATTTTGTTAGTTTTAATATACTTTTATATTGTACTTATGAAATATGGTATTAATGTTAAACTATAAGTGTATTTAATTTGTATAAGCCTGAAAGTGCCTTTGTGACTGTGGGACCACCATCAATTAATTGATATTTTTTAACATTCCGTATTTAAATTTGTAGCTGGTCTTTTACACATTACACAATAATTCCATTTTTGATATCTTTATATCGTATACACTACGTTAAATTTGTATAGTAGGAGCATTTACGTCTTAGATTTTTGAATAAATATATTTCATTTATATTTGCGTTTATCTTTTGGCCCAAGTTCTAAATATCATTTTCAGAAAATACCTTAAATAAGTAAAATAATATTTTTGATATATTCTGTATATTGTTCCAATATTTGGTAAAATGTCTGATTTCAGGTAAGCGTTCCACGATTCGTTTGGGCAAGTATTTATATTTTGATCCGTTGGTGAGTTGTGTTTGTGTTTAGGTCCCCAAGAGGGGGCGCAGTTCAAGTTCGGACGACGGCCCAGCCAGGAGGAGCCCATCATCTGCTGCGGCCAGTTCTCTTTTGTGAAGGAGCGGGTGTTCCCCAACGGACGCACTCGCTGGCGTTGCGCTCACTCAGCTGCCGCCGCGTGTCCGGCCAACATTTACACCATCGACTCTGATGTTGTACTCTTTTACGACAAACACAACCACGATTAGGCCTGGACTTAACAGTGGCGTTTCAAGACCTTCTTTTTAAGATCGAGGCAAAAGGGTATTTTTTAATATACAAGTAGTATGTTCATTAAATTATGAACTCATCTTTCTGTTTAATTTAATAAAAAAATGTACAACTCAGATTTTTTGTCTTTTTAGATGTCTATTAGAGATGGGCCGAATATTCGTTTTATATTCGGTATTCGGCATATTCGGCAGCTTTACCGAATATTCATATTCGGCCGAATATTCGGCTGAATCACCTAATATTCGGCAAAGTGATACTCAAAGTTTTTACTGTTATTGACCCGTGTATTATCATGATTTGAGTGTACAGTGTAATGAGGTAAGTATTTTAGAGTATAGCTTTCTGTTTTTGTCGTCACTGAAGCTTTAGTTTCAATTAAAGTAGGTTGGTAAAAAGATAATAACCTAATGCAAAATATAGGTATCTAGCTGTTTTGGGATTAGGTTGCTGTGTAAACTCTTTAGAATAATATATTATAATCAGGTCTTAATTAAAGGAAAATAAACAAGATATTTATTTCGATCAGTCTTTATTGTGTTAGAGAATAGCTTAATCAAATCACAACACCTTAGTAGATTATGAATAATATTTTTTTCTAGTTTCTACTCAGCATAGCGTCGCAAAATATATTTATTGATATTAAACTTTTAAAACTATCCTATTCAACCAATATAGTTCTTTATAAAGAAAATAAGTAATTTGTTTGTACTTGGCGGGGGTAGCGGGCGGGTGGGTCTGGCGGCAATCCGCGCGCTTAGCGTAAACAAGTTTAGACCTGCATTTGTGCGACGGAACGGAATCAAATGTACCGAATATTCGGCTGAATATTCGGTTCGGTAAAAGTTTTACCGAATATTCGGCCGAATGTTCGTATTCGGTGAAACCCATGTTCGGCCCATCACTAATGTCTATATATGCTGTGCAATAAAGAGTACTTATTTATTTATCTATCTAAAAATATCACCTGCAAATTCTAGTGGTTTCATTATCTGACCGAAAAAAAAAGAAATGACTGGTAACATAATAAGCGATGGTAAAGGTTTGTTCTTCTAGGTAAACTTAAAGCGGCATACGTGCCCACGGGCAGAGGGAAAAAGAGTCTGATCTTAGATGGATTTTCGTTTATGGAAACTATGAAGACATACTGGGTGTGTTCGCGCAGGAAGACCATGGGCTGCCGCGCCGGCGCGCGCACCAACCGCCGCGGCGAGGTGGTAGGCGTCGACAACACGCACAACCACCCTAAGCCGCGGTTCTACCAGAAGACCACTCAAAAGATGATACTTTTGAACTGACTTACATAGTTCTGTTTAATTATATGTATATGAAGTAGCGATACTGATTTATTTTTTGGCTGAATAACACTTCCGGATCCGGTCCGTATAACGTATTTGCATTTGCAAGTGAGAAAAACCAAACAGTACAGGCTATAATGAACGGTTTCAATATTGAATTCTAAGTTATTTTACTGGGTAATATTACCTATATGGATGGTTTTGATGAGAAACATCTTCACCTCTGTCAAACCTCACTTAGAATATCTGCTCATAGTTGGGGCTGAATGTAGTAGAACGTCTGTGGCGTAGTGGCTAGCGGGTTATCTCTCATGCGGGCGGACCCGGATTTGATCCCACGTGCCGCCACGTACCAATGACTTTCTGAGTTATGTACATAAGTTGTTTCACTAACTGATGCTCTTACGGTGAGGGAAAAAATCGTGAAGAAACCTACACATTCAGGCGACTGAATGTGTAACCGTGATCTCAGCTGGTCAGGTTCCCTCGGAGGTCAGATTGCAGTCGCTCCACTGTATTCACCTGATCTGCCATATCCTGGATCACGGCATTCACGGTCTAAACTGGTCCCGGGGCTCTCGCGCGCGAGTGCAATATCGGGATAACCCTAAGAAGATGAAGAAAGAGTTGTTGCTGATTGCTGAACGCATAATTTTACTACTAAAGGTCTGTGCCCACTACACCGTACCATACCCTGACCGTGCTAGGACCGTATAAAAATACACATTTGATTTTCAATCCTAAACAGAGGAGGTAAAGTTCAAAATATTCAAGCGCGGTGTTTGTTTTCGCAGTGCCAGAACGGTGCATCGACGAACACTGAGCTTGAAAATTTTGAACTTTTACTTTTGACGCTAAGGTCGAAATTCAAATAGGTACTTTTTATACAGTCCTGGCACGGTCATGGTATGGTACGGTGTAGTGGGCAAAGACCTTAATGTTGTAATGAACGGGTCAGTAATGAATTGGTAGTAAAAATAAATGGTTTTAGTTTTAGATAAGCTGAAGGCGGCGTATATACCCACGGGCCGGGGTAAGAAGTGTCTTATTTTAGACGGGTACTCGTTTACACAGTTGAGTTCTGAGAACAATTGGGTGTGCTCGCGCAAGAAGAACGCGGGCTGCCGCGCCGGCGCGCGCACCAACAAGCGCGGCGCGGTGGTAGGCGTCGACAACACGCACAACCACCCTAAGCCGCGCTTCTACCAGAAGACCACGAAGAGGATGATAAAACTGAACTAATATCAGGCTAGTCTCACTCCGCAGTTTCAAGGGTTAAGGTACAAGTACACTCTCGTTGCTTCGTTCATTATATGAAGAGAAGCTACTAAAAGCGATAGTCAAATGGCGCTGCGCGCAGCGTGACCTCAGTTGCACTTTATTTGTCGTAGCAGAAGTAGCTATATAAAAGATTTGATGATGAACGGAGTGATACTTCTGTATTTACACTATTAGGTATTCTGTAGCACAGACACTGCAGTTCGCCGGGTTAACTTAAGATTTATTTTAGTTTTGTTCATTTGACTAATTCAATTATCACGAAGAAAGACGAATTTGAAATTAACAAATAATTATCATTACGTTCGTTGTACTGTTTCTTTTACAAATAAATGAATATATTAGAAAGCGTGTATTATTGTTTTAAAATATGTCGATTTTTCAATTGAAATTTATTTTCTCTACATTAAATTATTTATATCCAGCAGCATTATTATCAATGTAGTTGTATTTTCTTTCAGCGTTCTTCCTGCCTTCACGAGCTGGGAAATCTATTCTGATATTTCAATTCAACAAATTCTGGGTGAACAATCAATACAGAGAAAAGCTGAACTGGGCGTGCCGTGACAAAGACACTAAAGGGTGTTTATGCCGGGTGCAGACCACGCTCGAGGGCCGCTTCATCCGCGTCAAGGGAGCCCACAATCATGAGCCCAACTTCACTCCAGAGAATTTCGACGGACCGACGCCCCCAGAAAAAACTAACAACTTACTTGTCCCTTTGAAATCCTCCAAACGCAAGAATTTGGATTTTTATGAAAAAGATTTAAAAGTCAAAATCGGGAAAGTTAAATCTCGGATATTATAACCTTCGACATTAGTATGTAAGTACGTACAGTGGCTTCAACGGCTGTGATAAAACTACATTCGCTAAAATAAAGACAAACTAAATACTATTATAATAACATTCCCCTTTAGCATGTTAGTGATCGTTTTTTTACAAGTCGCGTGATGTTTCATCTGTAAAAAAGTAATTAATAAGTATAATAATAGGTGACCTCTCTAAAATTTATGCTACAATTGTTACTTTCTACTAGGTATATGATTTTCCCAGTGTCGTAATCGTAGTTATAATAATGTAGATTTTTTAGGTTACAAGGATTTGATCATGATCTCCGTTGAGATAAATATTATTATGAGTCTCAACAATTGTATAGGTTTTAAAGTATTGTGTGTCATATATTATTAAACCCCGATATTGTAACTGCTCGCAATGACATTTTGTATTTCTATAATTTGGTCGAACAAGTGTTTTTTCTTTGGCAAAAATCACAAAAAGGGTAAAAAATACTGTTTCTCTATCCTTTGTAAGATTATTATTAATTAAGAATAAAATGTATTTTTTTACGTTTCTTCGTATTATTTAAACACAAAAGAGTTCCACCGTAACCCGTCGATGTAGTAACTTAGTCGAATTATTTTAAAATTAAAAGTATCACTATCAATGGTAGCAATGAGAATGTGTTGCAGTTTACTGGGGTCGGTCACGCTATGGGAACCCGGTTTTGGTAATCGGCGGGTACAGGTTCCGGCGCTCCGGCGGAGGGCTCAAGCCGGCTACACGCAAAGGGAGGATCACTTGGACCTGCATCAAGTCCGACCTCGGCTGCAAGTGCTACGCCGTCACGTACGGCAACCGAGTCATCGCCATCGGACATCCCCACGTAAACCACACCCTGAAACATACCAAGCATAAAAAAATTCGTAAGATTCGCAAGAAGCACCTGAAAATATTATCTCCATTTCTTAAGGGCAATGGTGCCACCCCTACTTATGATCAGCTTTTTCAAAGCATTTTCTCTTAAGCTATTGATTGATGAGCCAGGGCTTAGCAATGTTTAAAATATGCAAAAAAATAATGTACATATTTCTACGAGTATTCTCCACGTTTTATACCGAATTTTTGGTCTGGTTAAATTAAAACAAATTGTTTTGGATAAACTTATTTTTAGCTGTTATAAGCAATGTGAGAAAGGGCTAGTCCTAAAAATTAAGTAGGTAGGTATTTTTTCTAATAAAATGTAGTTATAATAATATAATGATGTGTTTTTTTTAAATATCATTATTTCTGTTCCCATTTTAGCAAGGTAAATGCATACCTATTTTTATCAACGGTTTTGCTTTAGCCATAGCGTATTGCTAGTTGTGTTTAGATACTAACATTTTCTGCTTCAGTTGCAGGTACAGGAAACCCTCCAGAAACGCCTCCGACTCTCGGGCTTCCATTCCCGTTTCCATGTTTCCCGGGACAGTTCCGGTACTGCTTAAGCAAACGAGGCAAACCAGCGATCGAGGTAGGCGCGCATCGGTTCTGCTTCAACGGGCGCGCGGCCAGCGGCAAGGTGTGGTGGCGCTGCTCCCGGAACCCGCGATGCCGGGCTGCCGTGCACACCTTCGGCCTCCGCGTCGTGCAGATGAACAGCGCCCACACTTGCGGAGTGCGCGCCACCCCGCTGAGACCCATGTTCTAATCCACAGCAAGCCGGCCTTGCTGCTGCTGCTGCTGCTGCGACTCGCGAGGGCTGTTCAGTTTAAATTTGAGATTATAACCGATCTGGTCATTGAAGGCATAATATAGAAATTAGGAAAAGATTAGGAATGCATTTATTCTAAATATTTAGAAGCGGCAGTTCGCTTTGCGTACGATAAATTGACATGGCGAGTCAATTTTACCGTCACCTGTTGGCCACCGGCGAGTGAAATGTTGTTGGATATTGGCACAGATTTTTGATCTCACCGCGATGATGGTATGGCGTGTTTAGCTGGATTCAAGTTTATTCTTTCTATTGGAATGTTAAATCTTGCTCTTGTGCCTTTATGCCGGTGGACCACGAATTCTCCAACAACTGATACGCTTTCAACTATACTCATGGAATGTGGCAAACTTTAGTTTGCGCGATTAACTTATAAATATAAATATTCTCCAAAGAGATTATTATGAAGTAAACCTATCTCACTACGGTAGAATTTGCGCTGTGTAAAGTATACGATTCTTTTATAGGCTTTAGTATATCGGCCGTTTGCGTATTTACGACTTGAGACTTTATAGCCACATATTGTGCTATATTTTAATTCATATTACATATTATTTTAGACCAATGGATAGGATGATTCATGATATTGTAAGTTTAACTTTGGTTTTACGCCACCAATCGGCTAATCTCTGTTGAGATTGGCCACTGTATTCGAAATTTGGCTAGGAGGACATTATTTAGGGTTCCATAGTCGACTAGGAAAGCTTATGCTCGTAGTTTCGTCATGTACCAACATCTGTCTGTCTGTCTGTCCGTGGCTTAGGGCAGTCACCCTTAATACTAGAAAGTTGGAATTTAGTACAAATATGGTACATACATATTTGATATCATTAATAACAATCGTGGCAAGAAAACTGAAAAATAAGATTTTGAAAAATATAAGTACACGGGTGTCTAGTTGTAGAATAATCCAGCAGATTAGTTACTTTATGCCAAAAACATTGTCAAGTGAAAATCTTACTAATTTTTCTAACCTCTGGGTTATGAGAGACGAGCAACTATGGAACCATAATCTTGGTCGTGGCCAGACAAGGTCTACTTGGACAATTTTTTTGTTATTAAAAAACAATCTCAGTGTGCTGTGCTAAACTGGATAGAAGTATTATTGATCTTGTTATTTTATTACGATCAGACCTTATAAAATTTACCTTAACCAGGTTTGATTAATAAGCAAACACTCATGACAGCATGATATTAAACGATAATAATGGTAATTGGTACAGCCAGCAGTACAAATCAGTCACATAGTTCGTCTCGAATCTGATCTTCCGCACGCAACGGCCTTAGTTGTAGTAAATGTACAAAGTGATAGTTCTCTTATGATATCCAAGTATTTTTATACATTACTTTTACATTATTTTTTTACGATTTTATTCGTGGATTTGTACATAAAGATAAATGTTGTTGAGTGGGAGTATACTCTTCCAGACGGTTGGTTTCGTTTGTAACTACAGGAATGAACCGGTTATGTTTGCCGAGGGATGTTTAAGGAGTCATGTCATGTATACGATTAGAATGTAATGAACAACTTGTTAAAGTAGGAAACGTGCATTTATATTGATTATAATAATACTCATTGTATATGTTGTAGTTGTAAGATTTTTTTCTACTTAGTGAGACCCTATATTTTCATGTGTTAAGATTAAGATGAAAACTTTTCTCAAATGTGTTTGTGTACTTAATATTATTTTTTTATAGATTTTATTAGTTATGGCCTCGGCTGTACTTCCTCAAAGAAGATTATGAACAATAATGTTTACCGATACGAATATTTTTACCACGTGATTTACCATGTATACGATCGTATGTTAACCTATGGAGTATTATTTAAAGTATTATTTTTTGTATTGTGATAAGATGTTTTATTATTATTATTATTTTAGTCCAGAAAGTATTATGGAATAAAGGTAGCTATAAGCGGCAGTCGTTGATCGGAAAATGTTTATGCTGTGTAGTGAATACTGGTAGATGGAGACGTGTTCTCTCGTGTATAGGTACAAAGAAACGATTATATTGCGCTGATGTAACAATCGATTTTTTATTTTAATTCCTGAAATAAAAATCCTGCCCATTATGAATAAGATTTGTGCATGTTCAGAATTTGGCAAAGAGCTTAGCAAGAGTGTAGAGCGTGTACAGTTATACACCAAAGAATATTTTTTATTCTTCGTTGATTAAATAAATTAAGAGGTTAAAAAAGAAAAAAACGGAGCCATCTAGAACAAGATAATTTCTAGGAACCAAGCCATCTGGATTTCACTTGATGCTAGAAAAGTAAAGAGTCAATGTCACCATACACGTTGTTGTTAACAAAGGGAAGGAATATCAATCAAAGGTAAATCACTAGCATGAATAACTGCTATCAAAAATTTCACGTAGTTTTGCTCAATTCTTAAACCGTGTAATATAGTTATTGTCTTTTAATATTTGCGACAGGTTTAATGGTTTTACATTTTCAGGATGGTTCTATATACGATCAGCCCGCGGTGGGCTCCACCTGGTCGCAGACGGCCACATATTCTACGAAGACGGTGGCTCTCACCCGCGCCGAGTCACCTGGAGATGCGCCAGGTCTTACCAAAAAGCGGAACGGTGCCAAGTTGCCTTATGCCTGAGGGACGGACGGCTAGTCTACTTCCGAGGCTCACACAATCACCCGGCGACTTATAATCCCGCCAAGCACGACTCGAGGAAGTTCCAAGTGGATCCTATGGGCAAGTACAAGATAGTGTCGAGTCTAGCGCCTAGGCGGGTGCCCCTGGCGGAGGCGCCCGCGCCCCTGGTGCCGCCCGCCCCGCACGCCGCCCTGCTCCTCTAGGCCTGGCGCGACCTCCTCGTTCGCGGTCTGCTTGACGGAAGGCACTGACCGCGACTTGGAGCGTCGCTTTATTTAATCATTCATACTAGTTTACGTATAAACATTTATTACTTCCAAGAAACAAAACTTGCTTTTAGGTACTCATATATCTAAGCGTGGCAGAATCGCTATATTTACCCATCATTTATGTTTCACAATTTAAAAGAAAAAATAGCCACACGTAGATGGTTAAAAGTATTATAACTTGTATCGGATTTGTATGGTGATTTACATAATTGCTAAGCGGAACTAAAGTCAAGTTTTGTATCTTCTCAAGACATGTACTTCCTACGAAGTGACCAAATGATTCCAATCCAACAGGTTTAATTATGGATTGACACATTTATTAGACTAGTTATATGTACCAAAGATTTTTGAGATTATTCGTTTCTTAACTATCATACACGTCAAACAAGATTGCTAAGAGTTACTAGACCCAAAGGTATAATTTATTAGTCACAGAATTTACACGTGGCCGTTTTTCGATAGAATACCATTTCTAGTCATTTGGGTGTAGTAAATCGTAGTATTGTTGTTGGGGCTTTAATATTCCAATTTGCGAACTGTAATGGATTATATGCGAGTGGTTTTTGAGAGACTATAGGTATGACTTGTATGTAATTTTCGGAAATCTTAGGAGTTCAATAATTGGGTGGATCTAGAAGACGCTTTACAGTCGCCTTGCACCAATGCCTTAGTGGCTAATGTTTAAGGAAATATACGATGAGTTTGAATTAAAATATAATCATTGTATGATCTGAATGTGCAATATTCTCTTACCAAAATGTTTAGAAATTATGTATACAAAATGTATAGCTTTAATTATAGTGTAGCCGTCTTGTTGATGCTTTTTTATAAAATTCTATTTATTAACCGCGGCGTAGATTGCGGACCGACTGATAGACGATGTTACGAAATACTCCAATATTTACGATCTGTATTTAGCCGTAGAAGTAGTCGTAGGTATAATGATGTACCAGCTTATGAATAAAATAATACAAGCGATAGTTTTTATAATAGAAACATATATTACGGTAATAAAACTTATGTAGAGGCCGATATTTGTACAGTAGAGGATTGAAAGCATGTAGGACACTGTAACCGGTTTGTGTAGGGTCGTACGGGACATGAATATTCACCATTAGGTTCTGGCGCTACCTCGCGCCACGTCTTGTTATGAGCTTTTGTCGATTCACATTCCATTTTTAACTTTTACAAATTCCATTCAGTATTTTGTAATATTCGTATTTACTTGTTTTTTTTTTTTTTTTTGTTTCATATTCCAAATATGTAGTCGTTAATATACCGTTAAGTATTTAAATAAAATTGTGTAAATTATTTTTATTTATTTATAAAATCGTTATTTTTTTTAATGGTTTAACCATAAGTAGCGTTTATTTATTATAATATTCATTAAATATATTATATAATTGATTCTAATATGGTTTATAATTTTCTGTCACCCTGTGCGTTTTAGTGAAAAAATAGGATTCGTTTATATTTAACTAACTTCAAACGAGGTTTGTCATTTAGCCTGAAGTTCCCCAACACAAGTTAGGTTTATAATCAGCCGGTTTAGCATTATTTTACATATTTTGTATTGGAATTCTGTCAAATTAACCGTCAATTGAAGTTCTTTGGCTGTTTAAGGATTGGTGAACTTGGGACTTAGTCAGATAAAAGAACGGTGTCTTCTAATGGACTCCTTAATAACAAAAAAGCCATGCTACAGAGCTTGATACGGGGATCGGTTTCAAATAAGTGTAAGTGCACCGTTTTACTTTAACTGTAATAAACGTCAAAAGTCGGTCAAACTTTATACGAAAAACACTGGTTACGGTTATGGTTAAAGTAAGGAAGGTGATTCAACTCCTAAATAAATGTTTTGGTTGTAAGATGTACTGTTCTGTGAATGTCGCGCAGTCCACGGGGCGATGGAGAGCAGCGAGGGTCCGCTGCTGAAGATGGGTGGCCACTGGTACAAGCTGGACGGCTGCTACCGTGCCAAGCGTCGCTGGGTGTGCGCGCGCGACTGCGGAGCCCGCCTCCACACCGCCGGCAAGAGAGTCGTCTTCTCCGAGCTCAGGCACCGCTGCAGGAACAACGTCAACCACACCATTTGATAATGGACTATTCGCAGCAAGTGTCTCTACGTGCTCCTGATAATGTTTTAAGCAGAGTTTCACTGCTGAAAGGACACTGCTTGTTCTACTTACTTAGTTCCTGAACAATCCGTGACATTTCAGATTTTTAGTAATGATCTTAGTTCTCAGATAAGTTTTACTTCGTATCTTGCCTATGCTGTAATGTAAAAACGAGATTCTCTCTCGACTCTTGAGATTTTATTGCGCTGTTTCGCTAGAATATTAGTTACAACACAGATGTTGTTTGGAAAAGGTACTTATAACTCCCACCGTTTAATGTTAAAATGTTAGTTTCTTAGTATAGGATTTATAAAGTATTAAGGGGTACTGGTTTACGCAGTTTTTACCTTTTGTTAAAAATAAATAAAATATTTTCATAAAAAAAATGTTATTATTTTGACTATTTCAATTTATGTCCACTGTTCATAAATTAACACGGTGAACACATGTTCCAGTGCAAGTGATATACAGTCAGACGGGCTACCCAAAGCTGATGCTGGACGGATACATCTACCGACCGCACAACGCGTACAGGAACCAGCCCAAGGTGCTGTGGTACTGCGCAGCGCGCAACAAGTTTCAGTGTAACGCCACGCTGCGCACGTACAACAGGGAGGTCGTGTCGGTGGGCGGCGCGCACAACCACGAGCGCTGACCGACGCGTGCGCGTGCGCCCCAGCAGCGCACGCGCGACTTCTCCATGGTGCATCTGCGCGAGATATTCAGACTTTACGGCGAGCGGCTGCTCGGCCTCCGAAGTGCTAATGTCGCGGAAAGCAGCGCGCTATCTTAAGCACTTGTTTCACTATCCTATTTGTGTAGCATCCTACTGAGGAAATAGGAAGATGTAATCGCAGTTCACTACTTAGGTTCCTATCTTCCTAGTTAGGACGCGAGCTTCCTAGCTAGGAAGGTGACTGGGGCCCCACTCCGTAAGACGATATCCGTAGTTGCGGCTATTGCCGTCCCTGTCACTAATGCCAGCATGTCAGTGCGAGCGAGCGCGACGTCTAGACGTGAAAATACGGACAATGCGTTATCAGAGTAGAGCACCTACCTATCCACCCTACCTTCCTCATTAGGATCCTAAGTAAGATGCGACCTTCCTAGTTAGGACCCTAGTTAGGAATCTACAACTAGGATGGTGTAATAAGTACTTTAAGTAAGACTAAAGCAGAAACGCGTGGAATCGAAGCGAGTCGCGTTTATTTCTAGTGCTTCCGTCACAAAATTCGTTGCGGCGCGGCTTGTCGCTAATGGACGCAATATTATAGAATATGTAGGAGGCGACTTTCTGCGATTCGGACACGGCGAGCCTAGTAGAGCCAGCCTTCAGAAGTCTGTGTGATCAACCGGTAGACAATTTAGTGGAACGATCCACGTTAGCTACTGAGGTTCTTGCTGGCGTCAATTGCCACTCACACTCAAAATAATCCACTCTCTAAAAGTTTTATATTTTTTTTGTGGTAAATCTAAAAGAGACTTTTAAAGTCAGACTTGAAGGAAGAGGAATTTGATTTTAAGGCTACGTCCCGTTTGACTATTTCCCTGTTGCCGCACCCTCACGCCGAAGGTTCTTTGAAATTCTTATCAGTTGCGCTAAAAATCGCAAGTCCCAAGTTGCACCGACTTCCTTGTATCTTTTACTTGACTTTGTAAAAGTTGCGATTTTTAAGGAGTTTTTTGGATTTTTTCATATTTTACCATTTGTTTTAACACTATGTACGTATGCATGCTGTAGCAAAGACTGTATCCTGGAGAAATTAAGGGGAAATCTTCAGAAATTCTGAATCTTCAGATTTTATAGGCACGTAGCCTAATTAATTTATTAATTATTTAAGATTTTCCCTAATTTCTCCAGGATGTGTGTGTGTATCCTGGAAAAATTAAGGGGAAATCTTCGAAATTCTGAAGATTTCCCCTTAATTTCTCCAGGATCCTATCGTCAGATCCTGACTTGGTGACGATGGGAGCACCTCAAGATCTATGCTATTTCATTGAAAAAACAAAATAAAAACGGGTTACAATTGACGCAGAAATCAGTGAACATACATAAAAAAACATACTTACATACAGTCGAACATAGAACCTTCTCCTTTTTTGAAGCCACTTTTGTTTAGGCAATCTATTAGGGTGTCGAAACGGGAACGTGGTCAAACGGGACGTAGCCGATTTAAAAAAATGCATAATAATTATAATTCAATTATTCATCAAATCAATTAATTCAACTAAAATGATAATAACACTTAAGTTCTATTTTTTGTTTGTGATATTACTTACTAGGTACTGTATTTCTGAGATAATTAAGTAAAAGAGACTTAAAAAGTCTGACTTGCAGATAAATGATATTGCTTTTATTGAATAATGAATGAGTCACAAATGTTTAAAATTCATTTATTTTTAACATAGACATGTAGATAATTACTGCATTCCCTTTGCCTTTTTTTCCAAAAAATTGTCGACCATCGTGTTACTGACTGATCAATATTTTCTGACCATCACAGTTATTCAATAATGTGTTAATGCTATCTCATACGTACGAACACGTTTCAAATCTAAGAAGTAATTAATTAGATCAACTTTATTCGTTGCGATTCATGAACGTGGAAGACTTGAAACGAATACATTTTGACGATTATATTTAACTCATCAGTTCCTAACGTCTTGTTGTTGTGAATGCTAGAGGCATAGTATTGTATCTAGTTGTAGGTTTAACTACTAGAACTAACGAAAATGAATTTTCCATCATTTTGCATTTTGATTTAATATTATGTTGTTACTACTTAAGACAGTTAAAACGAGTCTTGTAAATAGTTCCGTATGTAAAAATATATTTATATCCTATTTAGTATTTTGATTCGTAGCAATACGTAGGGTATTACATTAGTGTTGCAACGTAGACGTAAATAAATATTTCACCTGGTTTTTACATTACTACGATCATGACCAATTTTCCGATAGCGTGTGGACCATTGCCAGTCAGTGCTGTAGCTAGGTGTCTTGTACTTCGGCATCATAATCTTTGATACAACATCTGCACAAGTTCGTACGGAAACCTTACGCTAAATAACGTGAGAAAAAGTCATTCGTGTCATGTACCCTTCAGGCCTGGGTGTACGTGATACGATCCGTGGTAGAGCTGAGTTTTAATTGCTATAATTTCAAGCGATTTAGTCACGTCATACCCGTTATACGATTATTAAATGCGAAGGGCCTGCCGTAGGAAGCCATCGGGTCTTAAATGTATTTGAGCTTTACTCTGGATAACTATGTCCAAATTTTTGACTGTAGCCGGCCCTGTCACGCATGGCAGGGCGAACGAGCGTGACGGTTAGATTCTAAAATTAGGACATCGTCATCCAGAGTTATGTTATTTCTTTGGGAGTGACTGTTAGGGCTTTGCCTCAGCGTTGTTTGGCGTAATAGTTGCGTCGACGACGCGAGCGCCCCTGTCCCTCACGCTGATGGTTTTGACGCAGCGCCAGCTTTGTACGTGCCCTCGAGGACGGGCAAGTCGCTGTTGCTCCACGACGGGTACACGTTCTACCTGAAGAACTTGCAGGCGCACGGCCGTAAGCAGTGGTACTGCTCGTCGCGCGACATGGCCGGCTGCCGCGCGGACGTGATCACGGCGCCCGCGCGGCAAGGCGACGGCGATGTGCTGTTTCTGGTGCGCGGGCGCCACATCCACGGACCCCCCAGCTACTACTTCACGCCGGACGGCAAGTATGTCAGACGTAAGGACGTCTACCATAGATACAGGTAGCTATGCAACGCAGCAGTTTTAGTGATACGTGATTTTTTATTTTTAGTGCCATTTTTGATTATTTTTCAATTTTATTCAATTATGTGTTTTTATTCAATTTTTTTTTTAAATTTTTATAATTGTATATTCAAGTTTTAATTGTTTTTTCATGATGATATTTTTTATTTCGAATTTATTTCTTCATTGTTACATCTTTGAAGTATTTTTTTATATTTTGTTTTTTAATTGAATATATTTTTTTCTTTAATTTAAAAAAATGTCACAAACATAGTTTGACCGACTTTCTAGTGCCTGATTCGTGTTAGTTCTAGATTGTTTCAATGTGTTTATTGTCTGATAAATTAAATGTGATGTATTAATAAGAAAAAATTATTAAGAAATATATGTGTATGATAATTTTAACCTCAAGAAAAAATATAATATTTGTTTTAAAATTAGTAGTAGTAGCTAATAATATGAGTGATAGGAATGTGTTTTTAAATCGAATTTATAGACATAATAATGAATTACAAATAATACTGCCCATAATATCAGTTGGTATATAGGTACCTGTTATATAAAAAAAATGTACTTATATATTTCTTATTTCATTAAGTTTTACGAAAGTGTCTTGTTAAGTTTCTTTGTACGTGACGAAATACTCTGTAATGGACAGTCTGAAGTTTTATTAAAGGGTACAAATAATATCAACGTGTTTCCCTGAAATTCACGTGGAACTGCGTAGTAAACCTCGCCTTCATTCATGGATACGGTGTATTTTATTCTGGGCTCTATTTCTACAAGAATAAGACGGAGACTGGCTGGGCGGGCGCTTGGCTGCAAAGGCGGTTGCGTGGGCGGGTAGTACTACGTCAAACATACTGCGGAACGAGAATATAGCAACTTCTGTTGATGTATTTAGTGGAGGATTTATAAGTACGCGCCATGTAGGGCAGGTAAACACGGAAGTGATATTACCTTGTTAGCGACGAGTGCTTTGTTTTATGAAAAATTAGGTTTTGGGAGTAATCATAAATGCTATGTTTTCTTGTTATTTATGAGTTATTCCTCTGTGGTAAAATACCTTATGATATGCCGTTATTGCATAGTTGTTACTTATGGTTATATTTTTGGTTATGGTATATTTGATTTGCATTTCCGAATTATAAAAAATGTCTGACTTAAAAGCCTTAGTAGATATATTTTTTAAAAGAGTTTGAAAGGTACACAATTTTAATATGTAGTTTGAAAAGTTCATTCTAAACTCTATGAACTCATAATTTATTGAAAAGTTTATTTCTCTATTATCTGTATCATAAGACAAATCAATAATATTAATACACTTCTATTGCATAACGTGTAGTGTACGGTCCACAATATCCTACGCCACGATAAAGTATTGAAATTTTCAAAGCCAATGCCTCTAAAATATTCCTCGTACCCACTGTCATTATAATAACATTCAGTTCCGATACAGAGTTGCAATATTCGATGTATTCCAAAAGATGAATTGCGCAGTTGTGACGGATCAATACAACCTACAAAGTTATGAAAGAAGAAAGTTCGGCAGGGCACGGGGATCGCTTGGGCGTGCCCTGCCATCTCCGCCAGCCTAGTTGCGCCCTGTATGCCCTAATTTTGATGTTGCGACGCAGCGTGCGCGTGTGGGCGCCGGTGCGTGTGTGTGCGTGCGCTCCACGTCATCCGAGCAGTAAAACATCACGTAGGCCGAACGGGAATGAGCCGAAGCGGGAACTTTAAAAAATCAATGAGAGCGCGTATATTGTTGCCTCATGACGCGTGCAGTGCTATAACTGTATGAATATGATATAGAGGTACTAGGCTGGGGTTACTAGGGAGACTGGTTGGCTGGCAACGCGTGTACAGACGTGTTTCTGTTTTCAAGATCCTTCGTAATATTATCGTTAGAAGGAAGACAAATGTAATTTATTTAATTTGTAATTTATTAATATGTAGGTATGTACGTAAAATAAATTGAAAAGACTATTTTAAATATTTCTTAAATTAAATAGACCTGGTCTTTTGTATCTCAATTCAATTAAAGTATGTAATTAGGTAAGAAGAAGAATATTGATGGGAATAAGTATTTAAATTAGGTAACTTATAAAATTGAGTGGTGGTCATTTTACACGTAGGTATCAAACGTGTGTTTGTAATTAATGGTACTTTCATTTTGTAATATTCATATTATGTGAAGGCTCTCATAATACAATCTTTGACAAAGATTTATACAAAAATCTATCATAATTTGATTTCCCCATAATGTATGTAAACGTATTACTTAGCATACGCATCAAAATTGGGGTCAATTAAAGTGTCTGAATATAGCCCGCTCGACGCTCAATGGCTTGACGGTTAGCCGCTAGGGTCGGCACTTCAACGGTCGCTCGCACAGGGCTTCGAGCTTCGCGTCGCGTCGGCCCCGGCAGCACGCGGCGCGCGCCCTGACATGCGCGCCTTGCACGACCGCCGCCTGCCGCCCTGGTGATGGGACTCCCAATCGATAATGCCCCAGAATCCCCAGCCCCTCTCTCCTCTCCCGATGCCCTAGCTCACCATAACCTACAAAATATAACATCCCATTGCAGCAATAAAGTCCTTTTTACATTACAGCTTCCTCAAATACATTTTCAGAGCGCTTAATGGCTGCCATAAAGGAACTTTTAACGGAGCATTCGCTTTGTATTTCATTGTTTTCGAGAGAAATATTATTGTTTTTTTACACAATTGTAATGTTCCAGAGGTTTTGTTTTTCTTTCAATAAACCGTAAGCAAATAGAATCGTGTTGATTTTAAATGCGTCAGCTATGTACATAGTCCATGTTATTCCGTCCATCTTCATTGCACATCCATCGAGTACACCACGATCATCAGATCACGATGAGGGCGACGTATATGGACATGCTGTTGGTGGTTGTAGTGTGCTGGGCGGCGCGAGCTTGGAAGCTGCAGATGTGTCTACTGGTGTGGCGGCGGGTCACCATTACCCTGGTTCACGCGCCATCTTGCAACGTCACTGTCTACGCTATGCATCGATGCAACTGTCTTCTACGAATGTCTTCGGAACAGTAGTAGTAGAAACAAAACATCAAAAAGGGTCCATGCTATCAAAGAGCATCTACTATCAAATCAACTAGACGAGAGAGTTCAAAATGATTTATCCGACTTTGGTGAAGCCGTCCTTAGAAATATTACAAAACCTGTTGAAGTATTTGACGTAGGTAAATAATATGCATTTAGAAATATTTAATTAAGCTAGTTACAAAACCTATAATGTAGCTGTAAACAATTGGCTAAGGTAGCGATGAGTTGACGATTACCTTTCGCACGACACCCTTTTTGATGAATGTGTTTAGAATTTATAAACAATCTGTACCTAACTGCTTTGATAGTATTGCGTGAACGAAATGTTTTTGGTTTTATTTATTTTACTTCGTTTTAGCTTTAGCGAAGCACTGTCGTTTTTTTATTGCATTAACTATAAATATAATAATATGACATTGTTTCGTCAGGACTCCAGCCGGACTCTCCCGCCTACGTATTTGAATACTGTGTGTTACTATAATTTATTTATTTAAACTTTATTGCACCAAAATATGAAAGTGCAATTGGCGGCCTTAATACCTTAAAGGGTATAAAGAGCAGAGTACTGCCTACTCTGCGGTACCTACGTCGATTATATTAATAGTTATGGTATGTGTGCAATACTGCAATATCACATTCAGTTTCGTTAAGCCATTGATGCGTGATGAGTGATCTAAATATTTAACACAAATTGTTCACGTGGTGGAATTTACGCATTTATCTAGATGTGCGAAATAAGTTAGCTGCATATTGTTTTAAACCAGGTCTAAATCGAGTTATGTGACAAACCTGTAAAACGCATATGGAATTTTGCAAGCTTCTTATATGCTTACTGTTGTATTCCATTTCCAATTGTCAAATTAATAAAATTTAGGATACCTATTGACAATTGACATGCAATATGCTTTTGAGCTTATAGTATCTATTACTGACGATCGCAAAATATTTCGTACATGACACTATTATAAATAGGTAAGTGAATTTAGTGAAGTGCCTGATTCTAGATTATAGTTTCAACACTATGTAAAAATTGCCTAAGGTTCTCATGGTTTTTTTTTAAATTGCTAAACGACAAATAATTATTGTTGCTGGAGTAAGTCATAGCTCTACATACGATTATAATAACTTGCTTTTACAGTAGGCAATGCTTATGCTGTGGTGTTTTTTTTACCCGTTATGTGAAAGTGCCCTTTCTTGGGCTTTGGCTGCGGCAACCGGTCTTTGAACCTAGAATTCAAGTATATTTAAACCACAACTCCAACAAATATGTTGTTGTTTATTTTTTACTTGTTTCCGTTTCGGCACTTATTTAAATGTAGGTAACGTGTTTATACTCGTACGTAACCATCTTACCTTTGCATGTTCCTAAAAACTCTGGCTCTGTCTATGCAAAAGTTATCGTTTTAGAAATAAATACAGCTCCTTAACAATTGAGTTTTTATTACTGCTCATGCAGCTTGCCTTATCCAAATCCATGGTACCTATATGATTGAAGCATTATTAACATTTCTACCTGCTCGTTCTGGGAATCAAAAAAAGAATGTCTAGACGCCCTGCCTTCAAAGCATTTCTATCAAAAGATTTTTTGTTCTTGTATTTCTAAAGGTCTAGTGCCAGGGGCCCAAGGGCCAGGTAGCTGCCTCGGATTTGTTCGTTGAAGTACTTTGCTATCTGGAATTAAGATATCTTTTCACTTAGAACCATTTGAGACCCACAGAGAGCTATTAAGTGATGCACCGTTTTTTACCTAGCCCTTCTTTACAATGCAATGCCTCTACTATAATGTAAAGTAGGTACGGTGGGTATTTTTAAACGCTTCTAACGGTACAAAAATGTACGTTGGGATTATTTAACTAAATTTAACAGTAGTATCTACTCTGCAATCAATCAATTACAATGTCTTTTTTGGTGTTTGAAACTAAAAGCTGAGATATTTAACATACCTACCTCGAGATAATTTAATAACTTCTCTTACTTCTATAGGTTTCACTGCTTATAACAAAATATGTCATTTCAGCAATTTCTTTGCATTTTTTTACGAATATAAATTTTTGCACAAAAAAACTAGTTACAGAAAAATCTTGTTTTACTGTTTGTCTATTTATTTATCATTTATTGAAAATGGAAAATGAATGAATTAATGAGATCACATTATAAACTTAAAGAATAATTTAATATAATCACATTTGCGTCATTCAAAAGAAATAATAATTAAAAAGATTTTACGCAATATACGCCATGATGTTATTAAGTACATTTGAAAATTGTGGGAAGTCAAGCAGCGAACGTGAGTGAAGGCAATATTATCAGTTTGGATCGGACGCTATAATCTTAGTAGCCCTCCGAGGGCCCCCGAACTCCGAACCACCTGCTAGTGCTCAGCCATTCTGTGTACCGTTACGGTGAACAAACTGCCTATAATCACTACTTGTCTAGTTTTCTAACGCTGGAACTTAAAGTGATTATGTTTTTTGTTGGATTTCGGCCAACTACGCTTTTGGCTTGATAGCTTTGAAATTATACTGAATGCTCGTTATAACTATTTCATACAATTTGATACAGTAAGAGGAAAATCATTCAGGTTATTACATCGAACTTTGTTTAGATTGGTTAGGTGAATACTTATATCATTGCTTGTTGAATAAGTTATTAGTATATATTTTTAGCAACAGCGATATTAAGTAATTGTTTCGAATAAAACTTTACTCTTCTCCACAGGTGCTGATGCTTGCAGAAATATTGTAATCATCATTTCAATTAGGGCATGGAAAAAAAAATTAAATGATGAAAGCATTTTCAAGTATTTTGTTGTAGTCTCTACTTATATAGGTCTCAGCAAACTAAGCTCAACTTCTCAAAGCAGATACGATACAAACAATAAGTACTTATTAATGATTTTAAGTATTTTAGACATATTTTCACAAAAATCGATTTACTTGCGCAATATTTTTTTGAGGTCAATTTATTATCATCATTTACGTCACTACTACCTACTATTACAATATTATCAGTAAACGATTTATCAGAATACCAACAACACAAATATTTAGACGGTATTTGTGTTATTATGACTCATCGAATATGGCTGTGTTGAGGGAGTGGGTTTAATGATTTCAGTATTTTCTACCTACTGAAAATTGAATAAATTAAGTAATTTAACGATTATTTCAAGCGACGCGACGTTAATATGCGTCGAAATCAAGTTACTGATTCACACCTGTTTATTTTTGAACAACATCCGTAGTAAGTCAGCTTCAGATGTAAAGGGCACATTTTGTGTCGTAGGAAACCAAATGTTATCGGCTAAGTAGATATCAACTCGTTAAATTACATTTGTGTGTAACTCTACGCAACGTTCCTATACGGACTTCGATGGAACGTGTTTTTTAGGTCAAAGGGAGCATCTGCGTACTGTTGTTCATGTATTTATTAGAATCGTAAACACGCGTTGACTAGACCTAAGAATATATAATTTGTTTTCGCTTTGATGTGAGGTAAGCTGGATTCAGGTATTCTTTGATTATTGATATGTATCAGCATAGTTAAGAAGAACCCTCATTCTAAGGCTGTGCCCTTAACACATAATGTTAATTCTTCTAAAGATCGGTCAAATGAAATGTGTTTATGGTGAGTCTACTTTTGTCCGAGTAACTTAAGGTAGGCCAGTAGGTAGCTAGTAAGCTATAATATGATGCATGTCTCTCTATTTACTGATAAGGGAATTAAACGTAAGATAGAACTCTAAATTATACATTCTTGAGAATATCTACATTTTATATTTATGGAGACACTTTGTATTTTATATTTAGTTCACAAGAATATTCTCATAGACTTGGTATGGTAGATCCATCAAACGACTAAAAACAATTTCCATTTCAGTTTTATTTTCGTGTAAATACAGGTCTCTGTGACCTTACTTATTCTTTCCACTTTACAATTTTGATACCCTCAGGATTGGTTATAGCGTGAATGCATTGCAGCGACTCCGGGTATGAAAGCAAGAAACAAGATGCAAAGCAGTGGAGATGTGTGTTAATTGTTCCGTGAGAACGGTCGCCAGTCGCGAGCTGTTACGCACAACCAGGGCAGGAAGCCCGTACGGTGGCTATCGAGATATCGAACTATCAGATCGATCATAATACTCTAGGCTAATACAGACTAGAGAGCCCGACGACAAATGTGACAGTTCGATACGCTAGTAAGTTAGCAATTACGATGCAATATGCAGAGACCTGCAGATCTACTACTAGGTACTACAGACAACTTGAAAGCTGTTGCAATTACAATTACGATTCCAAAGCAACCACATTTATGAATAGGCCTTTATTGATTATTTTAAAAGCTTATCTGTTATTTCTTTCCTGACGTTCGTGTGAAAAGTAATATCGCATTCTGAACGCAGAGATAGCGTCTTGCAATTCGAAAGCAATTAAGTCAGCCTACCACGTGTTGAAAACGCCGTTAAAATAGCGTATCGTAGTCGTAGCGATTATTAACTAGTTCGAGACTATAGGGACAGTGCTCACTGGTCACAGCCGTTACCTAGCTCATTGTTCCACTCACGGCCGCGCCGCTCTCATCTAGGTAATTGTGGGTTCCACTGTTAATCCCATTCCGAGGTACCACTGATCACTGATAGGTAACCCAGTTTCTTTTGTACTAGCGCTGCTGAATTATTTTTTTATGTTGTACCCGACCTGACAAGTGTGGTGTACAGTACAATTGATGCATAATAAGTTTATGGTAAATAAATAAGTAGGCCCATGAAGGTCGGCTGATAAGATAGGTACCTACCTACTATAAAAGTACCTTTCAAAGTAGATGTTAGACCAAAATGCCAACTCTAGACAAACATTCCATTCCATAAAGCGTAAACTTGGTATGGTTGCTATGATGTGGTACCTAACTATTATGTGTTTAGATTTATCATTGCAGCACTATTTTAATAGATTCATAGGTACCTACTTCCTAATGTCGACATTAGTTAGGGATTTAATCCTGCGATGCAGATAGGTAACTACTTCCTCATGTGAGAATTAGGAACAGAATCCTGCGTCGCTAGCTAATGTGAAGCGACCATTACTTACGAAATATTCAGAATAATACGTACCGGCATACATAAGTTAGCGTGTATTTCTATATCAGCTATCTACTACGGTAACTAGTACACAGAGTTGTGTTTGTACGTAAATACGTAGCTAAGTAGGTACCTACAACATCTACGAATATGAAATTAGGATAGGAGGTACAATAACTCAATATCGATTACGCTGCGTTACCAAAGCAATAAACAAGGAAATTTCCTGTTATCCCCGTCAGTCCTCGAGATCGAAGTTACTATAGCAACGTAGTACTGTTTCCATAATAGAGTAGTACTAGAATTCGGCATGAATCGAGGCTACGAAAAAATAAATTTGCTGACGGTGGTGCCCTCAAGCGAGGCATCAGCGAAGGCCGTTATCACAAGTAAGCACTCGTTACGTGAGTACGTGAGTACCGCTGTGAGTTTGAAATTTATTCCGATAGATGGCAGCAGGCGTATCTTCCTCGCGATGTATCGGTGAGTTATTTTTTGCCTAGACCGAAAATAATGGCAAAGTAAGTATGTAACGTAAATTGAATCAACTGTCTGTTCTTTGAATGAAACCTAATATATTTAGTAAACATTATATGTTACGTAGGGCACTTTCACCGTTACCTAAAATACAAAATTACAAATCAAGTCCTTACATTCTTAGTTATATATCGTTCACATATATTTCATGTATGACTTTCCGCTAAAAACTTTTTAAACCACTTGAGCTTACGCCTTTACTCCGATAGATGGAGACACTAGTATTTAGTATGCGCAACATTTGTAACAAAAACTTGTTTGTATTCAGCATTTAAGTTTTGTTTTGTTTTTGTTCCTTGAGTTTTCCTTATCCATTTTGTTAAATGTTACTTCCAGGGGCAAAATTTGTAACTTCGAGACGAGGCAACCCCATGATTATGTTCGAGGGTAGGACATTTATTCACGAGAGGTCTATGGGGTCGGAAGTACCACGTGTTAGGTGGGTCTGCAGCCGGAAAAGGTGGTTTAAGTGTAGAGCTTCTTTGACCACCGTCGAAGGAGTTGTCATCAAGAAGTATGGTGTGCACAATCATTAACCATATTTTGGAGATTATCAGTTGAAAAATTGGTAGCCGATTTTCAGTACTCCCAAATTTATTTGACAAGGTTCTCTTTAATTTCAAATGCTTGCAGGACGTAGTCACAAAAATACTATAAAGCCTATAACAAGCTTTCTTTACAAGCCAAGCTGTATATTATCGTATGACTATCTTAAAATCATGTTAGACAAAATTAATTTACGATACATTCCATTTGTGCTGGGTTGTTACCTTTTTTATTATCGACTAAGAGTAATATTTTTTTATTGTAATTTGATTTAGGTAGGTACTTAATTACACCGATAAGTTACGTTACTAAATAAAATAATTATATATTTAAAAAAATATATAAAAGCGTGCCAGACTGACACTGGAGATAGCTTAGACATAGATCTTTCAGATAATCTCTGAAAAAAGTATTTTGGTTTTAGAGATATTGTTCCTTTTTGTCCAAAAACGCCACGCCAGATTGAATTAAAAAAAATATCATGACTCTAGTAAAAGTGTTACTTGTTATTTTTATTTACAAAGTCTAAGGCTAAGGTATCTCCAGTCTAGTACGCTCTTCACGGGACACCCAGTATATATATATATATATATATATCTATTTTATTTAGTAAAGCGATAAGTTACGTTACTAAATAAAATAATTATTTATTTTTCCAAAATATTTTTATTAGTAAAAGTTTGTAAATACATTGGTACTTAACCTACCTTAACCTACATGTAAAACCTGAATAATTTTCTACCTCATTGTCACACTGCCAAGTGCCAAGTGCCTTACATCTATACTATTACTGTGTATGTTTACTTACCAAATTTATATAGAATCTTTGAAACTACCTACTAAACCGATTTAGGAAATTATTTTACCAGTCAATAGAAAGTTACATTATTCTTCGATAAATTGTAATTAAATTTAAAATTTTTGCCCGCGTGCGAATCCAAAGTGGGTTTCCAGTTTATTTCTATAACTACAAAATAAATTGGTATAACTGACTGCCTCCTAGGTCATGTAGTCAGTACTCAGCGCGTTGGTTACATCCAGGAGGTCGGGACGAGTTTCTGGGGTTTTCTGTCTTTAAATAACATTAGAAATCGCTTCGGAGTCAGGAAGTTAGTGGTGTCGTTAAGCACTTTAAGTTGGTCCCGTGCCTGATGTCTCTCCGGTCATGTCAGATCCATCTGACATTCCATCTGTGCCTTTATTTCATAACACCCAAATTGGGATCGAACCCAGGCGGGGTTCGAGTCCCAGTTGGGGCATACTTATCTATTGTTAACTTGCGAAAAACTTTGATTAATAGGAAATCAAAAGATGAGCAGAAATGTGTTCTAAACGTAGCCTTAGTTAATTTCAATAGGTACCTAATTATTAATAATCGTGATACTACCTATAGCAATGTCGTGTATTATTTTAAGTTAATGCATATGGAATATGGAGACGATTTTTTTAAATTGTTAATTTATACAAAATTATTTGGTTTGTATTTGAAAATAATAATATTTTTTTTTTATATATGAAATTGTTGAACTATCCACGATACTCGTATAATAATTTAGACAAATAAAATATAGTCACGTTTAAAATTTGTTTTGATTTTGTCTTTTTTCTAAATTTTCTCTGATCAGAGAAAATCAGTGGTTTGACAATGAGATGAGTTTGTCTTCTTGCAGAGGTAATCACCAGATTCCTGAAATGCCAGGGTCGAGCGTATTCTTTCTACGACCTAGAAATAGCCTTGCACCACTGCTCCAATGACTAGGAAAAAATGTATAATTCGAGCGATACGTCTATGAACTTGTGGTTTCAAGGAGAGGGCTATGTTTTTAACCAGTATGTATTCACCAGTTCACCATGCATAAGCTCGGTCTAACATTGAACACAAAAGTCTTCAATCAACCACTTCAAGTTTAAAATATACATAGCAATATGTCCATGAAACGCAACTAACTCGTGAGATACCAATTAACTATTGAAAACACCGACTCTTACGCTAATCATTATCTTTCTTTATACTGCTAATTAATTAGGTATCTCTAAACAAGTAAGTGAATATACCTAATCAAAAGAAAATATTTATTAGAATTAGAATACAGAAACAAGTTAAAATTTTTCCGCTTGCGTTCATTAGTACACATGTAAAAAGTATCGAAGCTTGTCTAAAAATGACATTCTAAATATTTTAAATTTTTGTTTCGGCGCTGATCTTTTTAATTTTGATATAGCTATAAAAATATGTTTTACTAGGTGAAGAATTGTACTAGTGTACTAGTAAGTAAACCTTAATGGTAAATGAAGTCTTCCAGTGGGTGATCTTAATCAGTATTTGAATACGCTAAGAGTAGCACCTAAGTAACGATTAAAGAGAGTGGTCAATTATTAACAGCTGTGTTTAGTTTGGTACTAGTAGATAGTGTAAATTTATATGTGATGACTAATGACAGAAAGACAATACTTGCTATATATTGTAGCAACAATATTGATATATCATATGAATATGAGTTAATGAAGTTGAATTCCAGTGAAGGTGGTGATATTATAACATAATTAATAACGCAATAATTCGTTTGTATGTCTGCCCGTTAATACTTATAGGAACTCATGTAATGATTAAAGATTATTAAAAATACTCCAAGTAAATAGTGAATTGATTGACTAAGTACTTATGGAACTACCTACCAGCTCAATGTGATTTGTTGTTGATAGAGGAAGAATAATAAAATTATCAGCCGAAAAGTTTTTATTCACTTAAAATACTGATGATATCGTGTCTGATAAGATATTTGTTTTACTCGTATTTATGGTTGTAACAGCAGTAAGCTTGACATTTGAAGCTTGATTAGGTCAGGAATTTATTTAGTAATTTTAGTTGAAAAAGTTGCGTTAGTAACAGGTAAACTGCTTGCCATATTATATATGCACATAATATGCAGTATTAATATACCAAATCTATGTAAGAGATTACTTTTAAATAATATTATGGAAATCATCTATGTAGGTAGATAATTAATTGTATTAATTAGTCTGGTGTGCGTTCCTAGTCAATTAAATAGACGTTATATTTAAAAAAAAAACTTGTTTTAATGAAAACATCAGTTGAAACTCTTTGTAACAAATTAATTGTGGGTTCCCAACCATACAGAGAGAGGTGAATTTAAATGGTGGTCGTTAAAAAGTTGGGCAAGTGCCCGTGGAGGTACGTTCAAATGTAGCTTTCCGTAGTACCCCATCTCTCATAACCTATATATAAAGTTACAAAAGTAGACCTTTGTCCGATAGGGGGTGGTGATACTTGGCACTAAAAACATTTTCCACTTCAATTCGATTTCCGAATCGAGAAGTCTTAACAAACCAATAATATTTTCTAAAGACCTACTCAACGGTACCAGGTTTCATCCATGTTCCAAATGTTTATTTCCCTATTTTACAAGTACAGTTTGTTACAATTTCGTGAGACTTCATTTTCAAATAAGTACGATAAAACTTAAGATAAACGATGGGAACAGTTTAAACAGTTTGTATAGATGACAATTTATTACAGAATTTAAATTTAAATTCGGATCTTGAGTTACGGGCGATACTGACAACATTTTCTTATGTAGTGACATAGACGTCGAAACAAATCCTTTTGCTAGGATATTGACGAAAAATCGAAAAGACCGTCCGCAAAGGCAAAAAAAAGAAACTTACCGCGAAACTTCTCAACTGACAAGCCCCCTTTTCCGGGCGCCGTCAAAAAAGCATTTCGCGTTTACTGTAAATTAGAAGATTTTGGAACCGCCAGGATAACATATTTTCTACGCCACGATTTTCGGCAAATATGTCTCTCCGGCGGTTCCAAATCTTAACTCGGTACCTTCACTTCAACAATAACATCCTGCAATGCCATGCCTCGTGCCGAGGCAAAGATACACAAAACCAGACTAATTGTTGAACACCTAAATGTCAAATTTCAGACATTGTACCAATTAGGGCAAAATATTGCCCTCGACGAGCCCCTGACTCCATGGAATAGGGTGGTTGGATATAAAGCAGTATATCCGTAACAAACCAGCTGCCGTCGGCATCAAAACGTATGAGGTATGCGATTCCCGCACCGGGTATTTATGGAGGTGCATAGTGGAGTTGAACCCAGTGAGCACTCGGACTCTATAATACACACATACCGAATTTGGTTCGAAGATTGCTGGCGGGACTGGAGTTTTGTGGTCATACTGTCTTTATGGACAACTCTTACAACTCCCCTTCCTTGGCCCGCGTCCTCAAATCACGTGGTTTTGACTGTGTCGGGACACTCCGTACAAACACACAGTTTGTACCGGTGGAAATAATGCATTAAAAAAAAACCGACACGGGTAGGCGAGGTTTGTGGATGCACATCGGGGGATGTTGATATCATAGTGTGGCGGGATCAAAACCGTGTAGCTATGATATCAACATACCCCGGTGTGGCTGTATGCGAGGATTAACCCACCGTCGTGAGGGATTACAATGTTTGCATGGGTGGGATCGACAAGATGGACCAAATTCTGTCGACCTATCCTATGGAAAGGAAACGTACACAAGTTTGGTACAAGATTTTTTTCCGGAGACTGTTGAATGTCGAGTATTTTGAATGCTTCATTATTTACAAACACACCCACAATATCGAGCTCAGGGAGTTTCGGATGCAGTAGTGACATCCATCCTAGCTCATCACCAAAACAGGCGTGAGTTCACCATGAAATCACCATGGCATCAGTTTCCAGGGCACGCAAAGAACCCTACTTCCTATACATGCTCTGACCTGTCAAAATGTTTTTTTGTTATGCTGGTGTACAACAATAATACAATTATATTTATAGGGCTATAGTACCCTTAAAACAACATTATAAATATGATTACATTTGACAGTCAGTCAATAAGTAATAATGCAAAAACATTTTTAGGTTATCTCACATACCTACGTTATGTATATTCCCTTTCTGATGATAGAGGTATTGCTTAAACATTATCCGAAATTGTCTCCGATTTCGGTTTCCTACAAATGAAAACCTAAAGGTACAATTTAGGTTGAATCCAATTTGATTTTTCCATCTTCCAATAGCCTAATTAAGTTTCCTATAAAAACAGTAGTGTAATAAAGTGCTTTAGGGTCAACTTGATGTGCTTCTTAGCTGGATAGAAGTAGGTATATAATGTTATTTATGTAAATTAAAGAAAATGTAATGTACTTTTCGATTTATACGGTTTAAAATAAATCTTGTACACTTTACATTCTGAATTCTTTATCAAAATTCTGATTAATAGCCCCAACTTTTGGACTAACTTGCCAGGATAGTGCGGCACATTTTTTTTTAATACGGTGTTTGTTATAAGATAGAGCTAAGTAATTATCTAAAAATATAAGTTCAGTAAGAAAAATAAAGTGGCAGTTTTATTAAATTTTGGAACACAATTTAAAGAAGCACTATTTAGGGTTATTAGGGGTGCAACACGAAAAAGGATTAATGAAAAGTATATATTTTTAGGCGTGGTATCCAAATAGCACAACAGGGTGTGAGTTTTCTAGCCTTTTTAAATAAACAAATATTTTTAAAAATACGTGACATAGATTTTTTCCATATTTTTCCCATAACTGGTAACCCTTAGCCCATCACCCCATTCCGGCTTGACCTTGACTTATAGGACACACCTAGTATATGGCATGTCGACCTAGGAAGGCTTTATAATCGGAGTTTATAAATTAAAGGATCACTTTTAATAATCGTACTATTAAGTTGTATCTATTGTCAATTTAGGAGCCTAGCTCTTGCCGGTAAAGTTTTATCCAACCCTCTTTACGCCCTTTTCTTAACCCTCTGATACGATACGGCACTTTTCTTTTATTTACTGCATGTAGGTAGCTTATTCTTGTTCTTCCTAGTTTTATTGCTCAGTCTCTTCTTCTAACATCCGCCGTCCTATACACGGTGTATTGTCTCTAGACTCTAGGAGATGCCATGCATGTTATTAGTATTATAAATAAACCCGATACTGTTGAATTATGAGAAATAAGTGGTCCTTTAATATCTTCTATTACCTTAAAAAAATATGAAAAAGCTTTATGGGTAAAAACAAAAAAATGACCTTTTTATTTTAAAATATCCATTAAAAGATTTAACACGAGATTGACTGCTTAGACATTAACCAAATCGGTGAACGATGGACCCTGGTCCCCGACCATAACATCCGGTCGGTAGTAGAATGCGCTATCATTTTACTTCGTAACCAGTTGCACCAAAAACCTAATCAACGCTACCAGATTTAATTTACTACTAAGTATAAATTAGCTATTTGACACCACCAATCGTTGACGCACTTTTATTGAACTGTCAAAACGCTCTTCTTTCATAGATTTTGTATGGGAATAGTGAAGTATGACGTCACATTTCACTAACTCACTTTTTATCGAGTTTAGCTCAATTAAAAAATCAAATACTGCAGATAGATAAAAAAGATCAATGAACGTGAGTTTAAAATATTCTTTTATTTTCAAGAAATAGGGTTTCGGAAATATTCGTACATAGTGTCAAGTACCCAATTATAATGAACGGTAGTAACAGTTTGAATAAGTTTGTACTGTTTACATTTTATTTCAGAATTTAAATTCGGATCCCGAAAAACAGGCGATACTGACATAATTTCCTCACGTGGTGACGAAGATGATGAATCAAATCTTCCAAAAATATCGACAAGAAATCGAAAAGACAGTCTACAAAGGCAAACAAATAGCAAAAGGAAATTTCGTAAAAAGATCGCGAAACCGAAAAAAATGAGATCAAATCCTTGCGCAAAAGATAAAGTTTGCTACCACAAATGCTACGAAATTAACGAGGAAACTCGTGTGGCCATATTCAATCATTACCAAAGTCTTACTCGGCAGGAGCGCGAGAAATGGATTCATGAAAACGTCACACGAGGGCCTGTCAAACGACGAAGAACATTGACTTTCAAAAGAAACTGCACCTATAATTACTGTATAAACGATGAAGGCCGCGTACGTCAAGTATGCTTATCATTTTTTCTAAGCACGATTGGTGTAAGTTGCCGCGTTATTTATAAAACTATGTGTAAATCGAGGAAGTGAGTTTAAAGGCTCATTTGCAGGCATTGATGATGGAATACATACATGTAATGTGTACCTAGAAAGGCTTTAAAATCGAAGTCAATAAATAAATCCGTCAATTCTACCATAAACCTTCCTAGATCGACAGAGGTCGACTAGATTAGCCTTGATGTTGATTCGAAGCCGTGTTAGTACTGTACTGTATAGAAAGGTTGACGTTAAATGAAAACGTTCATTGATACGGCAAAAAGATGTTCGGAGTTTGAGCAAATAAAACAATTAAAAATCTTTGATTGTTCCACATTCTTATTTATTTTGATTTTTAATTAGTGAAGAATTGTTTGTGCTTGTTGATCTTGCACTTGACTAAAAACATTTTGCATAGGAATTATAGCTTAATATTTCGCAATCAGCATTCTGAATCGAGAAGTCGTCGTAACAATCCTATTTTCCTATTCAACGCTACCAGGTTTTATCCAATACTAAGTATAAATTATAATGAACGATTGTAACAGTTTCAAGAATTAGTATGTAGTTCACTGTTTGTTACAGAATTTAAAATCGTATCCGGAAAAACGGGTGACGCAGACATATTTTTCTCTTGTGGTGACAAATACGTTGATACAAATCTTCCAAAGATATTGACGAAAACTCGAAAACAAATTCCGCGAAGGCAAACAGACAACAAAAGGAAATATCTTAAAAAGAAACTTAAAAGTATAAAACCAAATCCTTGCACAAGTGACAAAGCTTGTTGCCACAAATGCTACGAAATTGGAGAAGTAACTCGTGTGGCAATATTTACTCATTTCCATAGTCTTAGTCGAAAAGAGCGTGAGAAATGGATTCGTGAAAACGTCAAACGAGAGCCAGTCAAACGGAGAAGAACAGACACTCTAAGAAGAAGCTGCACCTACAATTATTTTATAAACGACGGAGGGTTTACACGTCAAGTATGCTTATCATTTTTTCTAAGCACATTGGGTTTGAGTTACCGCGGTATTCATTATACATTGTGTAAATCTTTGGCTTTGTAATAGAAGTTAGTAAATTAAAGAAACACATAGTATTAGGTAGTCGGAAAAGATTGCAGCCTTTTTGAATGCCTAAAATTTTGCGTATTATGTTATAATTCATTAAAAAAGAACATTTACATTATCATACTAAAGTCGTAAGGTACTAAATATTTAAGTACAAATTTTTTTTTTTGAATTTTTAACTATGTAAATAACATATTTATAAAAGTTGTTGTAAACCTTCAAATACGTTCTTATTATTAAAACTTAGTAACATAACACATTGTATTATTGACTAACCTCCGCGGTAGCTCAGTTGGGACTACCAACTGGGAAGAGCATTCGCTCGAATAGCGTAGGGTCGTAGGTTCAAGTCCAACTTGATGACCGTGCAATATAGACTTTCTTAAAAGCTGCTTAGTATTAAATGGCTGGTTCGACCGCCTATCTGAGACCTCGCCTGTGGCGTATAGAGGTGCGGGGGTAGATAAAAACAGGGGTTTGATTGGGTGATTTGAATTTAATTTCGAAAAGAATGCGAATTTCAAAATTCAAAACAATTAATGAAATCACAAGCGCCTGTCGACCGCACCGCTCAGGATCCCTGTTTTTGTCTACCTTCGCACCCCTGTACCCCACAGGCGAGCTCTCAGATAAACGGTCGGACTATAACATAATTTGCTGTGTGATGTAATGATTTCTATCGATGGTTATAATGTCAAAGGGCTTAAAGGACATTTTGGCGAAAATGACTTTTTAATGCTATTCAGTATTTTGAGCTCTATCGATTGGTATATATAAGGTTCTTCTATTCCCCATATTGAGCAAGATATTAACGGGAAAAAAATCAGCCATTTTTGCATTTTTGGTAATATAAGCCTTGGTTTGATGGTTAAACATCTTATAGTACTAACTTAAACCACATACTTTCTTAAAGGACAGAGCAACTATACTAGAGATCGGAACTATGAGTTCCGATATAGCTTTTACAGCCTATACATACATAATTTAAAACACGCCTGTTAAGCTTAAAGGACACTTGTTTGTCAACCTGATACATAACCCTAACATGTTTCCTTGTAATTTTTGATACAACATTTAAGACTAACTAAAATATTACCAAATGTACTTTAAGACAAATGCAACGGTTATCATTCGGGTGATAAATTGAAGCATAAGATTAATTTAGAAACAATTTCAATCGATGCATCATGAAAATATTTTCAACAATAATAAAACTCAATTTAATATTAACAGGTCAGCTATGTTTCTGACCTGAACATAACATACAAGTTCCGTGCTACATCTTTAACGTATTACTTCAATCATTCATCTATGAAATTCCCACTTACGAGTAAAAGTTTGCACCACCCCGCGCTTCTTCGCGCGCAACTTCACCTAGCAGTCCGTTTGTAAGTAGTGATGCCCAGTGGATGAATACTCTAAGAGTAAATACTCGGATATTTATCCAAAATTGATAAATACTCGTTTTTATTCATTTTTATCGGATATTTACTCGAAATGGCGGAAAAAAATAACTTATTAGGCCTGGGCGTTACTTTACCAAGCGCGACAGGTGTGATACCTGTCATTAAACTTTTTAACCGATTTCAAAAAGGAAGTTCTATGTTCCACCGTATGTTTTTTTTTCATTTTGTTTTAATCTACGTTGACAGAGTTCTTCGTTTGTTGTGGACTGATTTTCATATTTGGTTTTTTTATTGAAAGAGAGGTGGTCCCACTGTCACCAAGTCAAGATCTGACGCTGAAAGTTTCAGCGTCACTGCTAAAACCCAGAGAAAATAAATGTCCGCGTTTGCTACGCTCTCGCCTTTTTATACATTGTAGTGTACTGAGACTGCCTGTTGATTTAGTCTTCAGCACACTGGCTTCTATCCAAGAGGTCCCGGGTTCGAACCCCGGTTTAAGCCGATTTCTGGGTTTTTCTGTCTTAAAATAACTCGGAAACAGCTCGAAGTCGGGAAATTGGTAATCCATCGCATTTCATCGAACTATGAGAGTGAAGGAACAGGTAACTGCACTTATTAATTGTGCAAACACTTGTACACTATAATATTTCCAGCCCAGTTGGCTAATCTCTATTGATTGGTTACCGTAGTTGAAATTCGGCTATTAAGCAGAATCTAATTAATATTTTTAGTGTACTGACAGGTTTGAAAGGTAGTTCCTTTGTCAAAATTGTCGTAAATCAATGTTATCACTATTTTTCTTTCGACGGAAGTGTAGCATCGACAAAGGCAGATGTTTTAAGAAAGATCGAAAAGTTCTATGGGTGTACCTCAGTGTAGTACACCTCAGTTGCCAAACCTGTAAATAGCTCGGCCAGAGATCCAAGAGCTATACTGACACGACACTTCACTTAAGACATCCCGGACATCGGCCTCTACGAAATTAGGATGGCCCTGAAACAGCTTAAAAAAACAACAAGGCAATGGCGCCCTCGCCATTGCATGATAGCCCTCTATGCACGGTTTTTCTCTACGAGATCGAATCAGAAATGAGGAAATACGTAGAAGAACTAAGGTAATGGACAAAGCCCTGCGAGTCAGTAAGCTCAAGTGGCAATGGACAGGGAACATAGCGCAAAGAATTGATGGCCGTTAGGGCAGAAAAATTCTAGATTGGAGATCCTTACGTCGCTTAGATCTTTTTTAAAGAATAAACCAAAATTTCTAAAACACTAAAAAAATCTTATTTAACCTATGATATTTTATTTAACTGATACTCGAACCGAAGAAAGTAAAGTATAGTGCACGTTGGTGATGCTTTTCTATTCTATTCAGCATCACGAAACTTCTCAATAATCAATACTATTTCAAAGCAAAAACAGTTTAAAGGACAAAATGTATGTTAGTTCGAAAATATTTTAAATCGTAATTCCATCTTAAAGGACCAACTTTCATTTATTAAGGATAATTTCAAAAATCATTTTTGCTTATACGACAAATTTAAAAAAATACCTTCCTTTAATACCACCACTCCTATAAGCCATAAATGACAACTATCGAAAAAAAAACTTTAGCTTAAAGGTCAAAACGTCAAAATACGATTCTTAAAGGACATCTATCTCGAAAACTACGCTATCTAGAATAAATTAAACAGTCCCATACGGTTCGGCTTGGGAAAATAGAATAAATGGCCTTTAATCGAGACCGATAACTTAAAAATATAAAAAAGTTATGTTGATTTTTCTACATTTTTTTTTGTTTTGCAGCTCTCCTGAAAAGTAGCGATTTGTCCTTTAAGCCCTTTGACATTATAACCATCGAATGGATGGATAATAATGACATTAGCGCATTGCATTAGACCGTGCAGAAGGCATTCTCATTCCAACGATGAGCGGCAATAAGCATCTGCTGATGCTGGACAATTACACGTACTCGCAGGTCAACTACTCGTAGTCAGAGGCCTTACTCCGGTCAAGGATGTCCGTATTTTCGAATGTAGCCGTCCCTTTTACTCACGACTGACAACGCGAACGATCGTTATGGCTAGACTCGAAAATACGGACATCGTCAACAGGAGTAGGGCCTCAGTAACTCTTCACCATTTTAATATATCTCTACTGCGTCACCCATACAAATCTAAAAACGGAAACAAAATATTTTTTTACTGGGTACAAAGAAAATATACATTTAGACTTAAAACATTACCCTGTTTTTCGGGCTTCGCCGTAACTCGTCGCAGGAAACCTGACCTGAGCCGTTTGCATCACGTTTACACATTTAGTCGCCTGAATGTGCAGCGCACGATGTTTTTCCTCACCGTACTCTTACGTTTATTAAGTAAAAAGCTTTTAAAAAAAGCTATTAGTTAAGAAAAAACTAATGTACATAACTCAGAAACACATACAACGTACATCGCTACCTCACGCATGAGAGGCAACCCGTTAGCCATTAACCCACCGACGCCTTTAACGATATTTGATTGTTATTGATTTAACATTAATATTTTGATTTCCTATGAACGACTAGTAACATTAGTTTTACTTTACATTAGATGGTGCTGAAGGCATTCTCATTCCAACGAAGAGAGGCAAGAAGCACCTGCTGATGCTGGACAATTACACCTACTCGCAGATCAACTACTCGAAACTGTGGCTTTGCTCGTCCAAGGCGCAGGGCTGCGTGGCGCGCGTGCGCCGCTCCGCCGACGGCCGCGTCACACGCGTCAACACCGACCACTCGCACGCACCACCCACTTATGTCTACAAGAATGGCTTCTATTTCAAACTGTAAACCATAGCAGATTATGCAACAAGAGCATAAAACGAGCCATTGTACCCGAGGCGTTCATGTCACCCGAGACGGTACGGCGAGTGTGGATAGTGACTTCGAGGGTAAAATGGGGTTTTTTGGTCGAGTTTTACACTCTGCTTTTCATTTCGATTGTAATCCAATGAATTGAGGGGTTTTACCTTACAAACGGATTCGGAAGTTTGGAATTTTTGATATGTAGATGACATTATAATTTAAAACTATAACTATAAACAATTCAAAACTACCTGCCCGATGGTTGGTTAGTGAGAGTTTAAAATACAAAATGCGCAATTCATTCCCTTCTTCCGCTGCTATATGCTGCGTCCTCAAATCTTAGTTTAGGTGTAGTTTAGCTAGTAAAATTTCTATACAATATTATGGAGAATTTTTCCATTTTAAGGTCTTCAATCTTGCTACCTACATGGTATGATGCCCGCTTATTTAAAATAGTCTAGTGTATGATTATCTTAAATATGGAACGTCGTGCTAAAAAGTTTTAAGATATATTTTAAGTACAAATGATTAAAGATAATAATTTCAAGTTTGGGCTGTCAGTTCTCAAGGTTTATTAAAATGCAAAAAGTAAACTTACTAACATTATAGGTTATTTGATGCAGGTAGGTGTAGATTACGTACTATTTTCAAAAGTTGCAATTTGGTAAACAATATCTAGGCATTTCCTCATTAATTATTTAATTCACTAATTCCATACAAAAACAGGTTTGTTATTGGCCTTTGCGCTACTAGCGCCACTTTGACAGTTGCCGGCCCCATTAAATTAGTTTCCCGGCACACAATTTATAGTATTTTTTATTTTATTTTAAATAGAACGTTAATGCCAAGTTAGAAATATGTGGGTTATTCAATTTTTATGTAAATGCACGCCTGTTGAATCTTAAATTTGTATTTAGATAATATCTAATAAAATTAACAAACTAAATAAAATTAAGATATAAGTAACATATATCTATATAAAAACACATCTGTTACCTATACTAAATGAAAGTGTATTGTGTATGTGGCTATAAGATGTAATGGCCTTAGTCTTAAATATAAATTAGTTTTATGCACATGTGCTTAAATAGTCATGTTAAGCAGCGTTTCCTTGACATAAAGAACAACTTTACGAGAATTTTAAGTCAATAAAGTATTCTCAATAGTATTATGGTTTTAATTCATAGCATTTGTTACAGCCATTGATTTATTATATACTTAAGCTGACTTAACACCTTTTACTTTTTTTTCGTTTTTATATGACGCAGATTGATAATTGTTTCAAATGCTACTAGTAAAGATATTCTAAGTGAATTTACGTGTTTAATTTTAAATACATAGTGCACCTACTGGATGCGTCTTTTATAATCATATTGCAATGGCTTTAACTTAAGGTGTTAAGGATGCTTCAATTACTAAATCCAAGTTTTAAAAAAAATTACGTAATCCCATGTGGAATAACAATAACAATTTATCTATGTTATAACTATCGATGTAATCGATTTCAATGCGACATCAATCATTAGTTTTTTGCTCGTATTCTCGCAGGACCGGTTCTAATTCCAACTAGGAGTGGTAGGAAGCATCTGCTGATGGTAGACCAGTACACTTATTCGCGGATCAACTATAGTCCTCGGTGGGTGTGTTCGTCTAGGGCCCAGGGATGCCCCGCGAAGTTGCGCTACGAACACGACAGGGTCTGGATCATCAGCGCGGAACACAACCACCCGCCTCCGGAATACATTTGTTCGAATGGACAGTATATTAAACTCTATAGAAAATTAAATACAGTTTGATCTCATAAACATTAATTTTATTAACAGGTTTGAAATTTCTTCATGCACTAACATGGCATATTCAAATCGGACAATATCATTTGAGTTTAGATAGGTACCACAAGTCAACTGGTTCAGCGTTTAATTCTAATATTTAGAATATGTTCGCTCTTGGACATTGTTGTTTTAACATCATATTGTAATGAAACTGGCTTATGATAATTTATTCTAAGGGCCTTTCATCATCTCTGGGTGAGTAGCTTAATTAAAAGATAATAGGAAATATTTTACTTTTGAAATTTGACACACAATCCATCATAACTCAGGACTTACTCAGAGGGGGCGAAACAGGCGCTAAGAGTTCTTTCTTCCTACAGTCCAACCGATTTTGATTCCGACTCGGAAAGGCAAGAATCTTCTGGTGCTGGATGAGTATACATACTCGCAGATCAACTTCAGTCCACGATGGAAGTGTTCATCCCAATCACAGGGGTGCCACGCCAAGGTGCGCTACCAAGACGGCAGGCTGCAGCGCGTGGACACCAAGCACGACCACATGCCTCCGAGATACGTTATCACTAGCAGCGGAGATTACATAAAGCTGAAGTAGAGGTTCTGATTTAAAAAAAAATGTGTATTAAAAATCAGTCATTAATGCCGGTGGGTAGGATAAGGGTATGTATAGCTGAGTGGTGGTTTGCTATCGTGTTTTGACTTCCTTGATAAGTGGCCGAAGATGGATGGTGACCATAGGAAGGCACGTAGCAGCAAGGTGAAAACCCACGTGGCAGGCGAAGTGGTGCGACTGCATTACAGTAATGAAAACGTTCCTGATTAAGTGAAATGAATCACTTTTTGGAATGTAATATAGATATCAATGTTTTTGTTATTTTTTAAACGTAAATGAATATTATTTTATATTTTATTGTTTTTTGTTATCTTTAATGTTCCTTAATGTATTGATTTAATGTGAATTATGACATTTGTTACGCGTTTAGTTTAAGTTGGCCGCTACCTCCCTTCCCGCTTCCCCATACCGCGCCCCGCCAGTAAGGTTAGCAAAGTCAACAGTCTGTTGGGCCTATAAATCTAGGGAAGTGGTAGGGGAGGTAGGCCAACTTGAACTGAACGGGTAGTAACGTGCAACGTTTCAGAGGCATAGGCTATATGTTACTTTATTTTATTTTTAAATAATCATAGCATCAGTGCAAAGCTTAAAGTAATACAATTTTAGGCCCTAGAAAACTAAGACCTGTTGTCTATGATGATTTGTTAGTAAGTTATGAGCTTATCTTGCTTTAACGAATATTTACAGCTATTTCATAGGTCTTATATAACGTGTCCAAGTCCCAAGTTCTTATTCCAACCGACTTCCGGCTTTTGACGAAATTATTTCAGTTTAAAATGTAGTAACTATACATTTAATTGTAATTTCCAGAGAGCGAGGCTATATACATACCAACTCGGTCAGGGAAGAAGTTTCTCATGATGTTGGATGGGTACACGTACTCGCAGATAAACTACTCTGCGTACTGGGTGTGCTCGTCCAAAGCGCAGCACTCGTGCCCTGCGCGTCTGCGCCGGTACGAAAGTGGCGCCATCTCCCGCGTCTGCGTTGCACACACGCATCCACCTCCGAAATACTTGTGCAGGGATGGAAAATACATTAAGCTTTAGCATACTTTGATACTGAGTATCTCTCATTCGTACGTGACGTGACATCATCATTGTTCGTAGCCAACGCGAGCCATTTTGCTCTTCTTCTAATCGAGCTGTCGACCGTCACCAGGACCACTTACTACTACTACTACCAGCTACACTACGTTTTGCAGTGAAAATGACGTGCGCTAATTATGTGACACGTGGTTCCCAATTTTAAGTTCGGTGATAGGTCTGATTGTACCAACTACAGGCCAATAAGCATATATGAAGATCCTTGTGCTCATTTGGGATACAGAAAGCAACTTGTTACAGTGTAAACATAGTCCTTTTTGACAATAAATAAATAAATTGACAAGTTTACACTGTTATCGTTCATGACAGTATGCACAGTAGACTTAGTAGCTCTTATTGTATAATTTTCTATCCACAACGCAATTTTTATAGTACCTAACATTGTAGCACCTACAATGTTGAAGAATAATAGATAAATGTATGTATATTATAATATACATTTTTTTGATGTTGTCCAATATTTATTTATTTATTTATTATATTTAACTCATACATTATAATTACCAGGGCTCCAGTTTCTTAAAAATGGGCGTATGATCGTTCTCAACGGGTACCGATTTTCCTGGAATTACCAAAATGGCGATATAATTTCTTGGCAATGTAATAAAAAAACATGCAATGCACGAATCCGCACCTTCGGTCCTGATATTATTTGCTACAAGAACGAACATAACCACGTCTAATACTATTACTTTTTAAAACTGCTTTACATAATTATCTAATGAGCGATTTTCCTAGTGTCACAAATCAGTATTTAAAACTGCTAGATGGCGTTGAACAACCTAAGTCAGGTAGATTTATATTTAAAAAGGCTGGTTTAATCGTTTATTATGTTATAACGTTAATGATGAGCATGCTTTAGCACGTGTACTGACAGGTATTTTTTTTTAAATTTAGTGATCATCAAAACGTTTTTTCATTAAATGTTTTAACTGCATTTTGAAACTCTTTATTTTTAAAGTACTTCCACTAGATTTCTATACACATAATATCACAATAATTTGTTTTAGTTGTATGTTGAATTATTTCTACGCAATATTTATATAACTTAGTTGAATAGCGCCATCTATCAACATAAAATATAGCTAAAATTTTGAGCTGTCAGAAAATCCCTCATTATCCAAGCGAATATAGTCTGTCAAAATATGTCGATTTTAACTGACAGCCAATAAACCTAAGGCTCATAATAATTTTATATCATTTATTATTATTACGGGTATAATGAGTAGATGGCAATTTTAAAATGAATTTTAATTACCCACGTATTAATAAAAGATCTTCCTCTTTAAAAAGCATTTTAACAATGAACATTCCTAAAGTCTTTTGTAGTTCTGAGGTACCCAATAAGAAAGTGTATGTTCAAGAACTATACACTAAACAATACGTGCATTACAGATGTGCAGTTCATACCTACGGAGAAGGGAAAATATATATTGGTGCTGAAGGGATACACGTACTCGCAAGTCGGTGGGCGATTCTTCTATTGTTCGTCGAAGCACACAGGGTGTCGTGCGCGGGTCCGCATGATGTCGGGTAAGCTGGTGTCTTCTGGCGACGAGCACAACCACGCGCCACCCTCCCACGCGCGGTACGGCAACGGCGCGTTCGTGCAGCTGCGGCCGCCGCGTGGGCTGGCCCTCCCCTCCAGTCTTCTACCTCCCATCACGTCACCCACGGCCGCAGCCCTAGCCCTCCAAGCCCTCAACTTACCCCGACTCCTGCCTAAAACCGATCTCTGGTTGAGACCTCCCAAACCTGAAGACAAGAAAGATCTGTAGATATTAGCAATATTTAAAACGATATATTTAATTGACAGCGTTAAAGGCTTGTTTGACAGTGCGATGGATTTTATTATTTATACAAATACAGATATCACTGTTGAATGTCTCTGATAGTGTACCGACTTTTTGTGCCTTTATATCATAAACCTGACTTTACGTATAATTAATGAAATACAGATTTATTATTCATAATGTTGTCAATTAAATACTGATCATGTTTTCGTTAATTTAATTCATCGTTGATAGTAATTTTAGTGGTTAGTTCTTTAGCTTACTTGTTGATCTCTAAAATCTTTGTATATTTCGATGATGACTTTCTAAAGGTTTCGGAAGCTTTGCTTATGGTGATATTTCTACGCGATACGTAATTTGGTGATATTTGTAAGTAATAGTTATATGAGCCTTATTATATTTTTAAAATTAAGGATGCCCTACTTAATATTACAATGAATCGTGTAATGGAATTGCGTTTGTATATAAAATTTTATTTTTACTATATACTGCTCCCTTATTAAATAATTATCTGCTTATATTGAAAAGATTTTTATTTTCTCTTAAACATATAATATTTTGAAGTAAGAATGATTTTACGTTTTGTACTTAACATAACGTTTAGTATCCTAACTCCATGTCGTAAGAGTCATAAGTATCTGATGTAGGTAACTTTAGGAGGACTGAGTTTTACAAATACGTTTTTTTTATTTATCTATTTGGCATGTCATCTCTCCCAAATAGAAATGGTAATTTCGATTGTTGATCTATAGATATGGAGTTTTATAAGACAAGGAAAGGAAATCTGTGCATGATTGTGAACAGACAACATACCTACAGAAGAGAATACTCCACGGGAAATAAAGATTCATGGAGATGCAGCAAGCGGGGATGCCCTGCCACGGCAGCGACGATCGATAACATGTTGGTGTGTACAAGAAACCAACACAATCATTAAAAATTAGTATACTGGTTAACATGCCTTTGTCGTTTAATTTGATATTTTTTTACTTGCTTTAACCTTTTGCTACTGGCATTCGAAGGAAATAGGCGTTACATAGAATGCGTAAGTCTATTATTATTATTATTAGGAGCCTGTTCTGTCCCACTGCAGGGCAAAGGCCTCCCTACCCTTTCTCCACTTTCCACGATTTTGGGCCACTGCCTCCCAGTCTTCTCGATATAAGTCCAGCTCGTCACGCCACCGCCTTCTGGGTCTACCGCGTAAGTCTAGTAAATATTTTTTTCTAAACTAACTTTCTAGTTGAAATTTATTTTACTGACGAGTTTAATTAGTGAGCGACTTAGTGTCTCAACACACTATGCCGAAGATACGCGACTAAAGTTAAAGTTAAGCGCTACTTATAATGTGTACTCTTCGTCTCCAACTAAACACTACGGCGAAGGTACGCGACCGAACTTCCGCAGCTGATTTTACGTCCCGATGTTTTGGCCTAATGTGCCGTGGGTAATTCAAATAGCATTGCAGGCGTAATAATGCCGAACTTCGGTCGCTTACTTTAGGCATAGTGTGTTTAGACACTTAGGTTTGTTGAACTGACAGTAGGTACCTGGTAGTTAGGTCAGGTAAAAAAATCGAACAAGTGCGAGTCGGACTCGCGCCCAAAGGGTTCCGTCCCTACCATCATCACTACAACATTGGACACTTTATTTACAACCTTTTAATTTAGTTTTAAAAACAGCAAAAACACGTTTGTAGTATAGGAGCCCCACTTAAATATATTATTATATTCTGTTTTAGTATTTGTTAATATAGCGGCAACAGAAATACATTATCCAAGAAAATTTCAACTGTCTAGCTATTACAGTTCATGAGATATAGCATGGTGATAGACAGACTGACACCCGTTGGGTACGGGATCCAAAAATACTACGACTACTTCCATTTGATGCTGTAGACCAAGAAAAAAAGTCGTATCCATTATGTAGATAAGAATTCATACCTAACAAACTGTAAAAAGTCGTATCGTTCTGAAGAAAAAAAAAAAAACAAAAACCGACTTCAAAACTGACTACAGTGCTAATTAAAACTTAAAATTTTATAAACAAATTAAAACTAAAAAGTACAAAATAATATTTAAATTACCTAACTGTTCTACGAAATTATACAGAAACCTATTTCCAATTTATTATCTGTTATTTTTTGGAGTCGGTGCCAGAAATTCTAATTTTAATGTTTTTTTGCAAGTAAGGACAGGCTTAAACCATCTCTTGGCTGCTTGGAGTAGATATAATATCTAGCTTGGTTGGCACCGACTCCAAAAAATAACAGATAATAAATTGGAAATAGGTTTCTTGTATAATTTCGTAGAACAGTTAGGTAATTTGAATATTATTTTGTACTTTTTAGTTTAAATTTGTTTATAAAATTTTAAGTTTTAATTAGCACTGTAGTCAGTTTTGAAGTCGGTTTTTGTTTTTTTTTTAAAAAGAAACTTATTTTTCTATTTTTAGTTGAAATTTAGTGTAGTAAGGTGCAACATGGGTAGACCTACTAAACGCGCTGTTCAAATGCTACAGCGTCATTTGAAAGAAAGTAGTAACGAGAAGGAAGACCGTATAAAGAAGAACAGGGAAAGATTTGCCAATAGCATTTTAAATTTAGTTTGTTGTATATCGTATCATCGGATTCCCTATACAAATGATTTTGGGGATAAAAACTGTTCTATGTCCTTTCTCAGTACTCAAACTATCAAATCCATCGTTTCAGCGGTAAGAGTTAATTGATTTCGTGCAGTAATTATATATTTCTTGAAGTAATTATATATTTTTATTGTTGGGGGTGGGCTGGAGGGGTTAGGAGGGGGAGGGGGGAAAGAGGAGGGAGCTGCGCCTTTGACTTTGTTTTGTTAGCATCCTATACAGTACCTGACAAAACATCTGGTGTTTTAATTACTAAACTCCTAATTTTTAAGGAGGTCCACCATCAGCTTAGCTCCACATACTGACTATCAGACGTAACAACATGTCAACATTAAGATACTAGTACGAAAACACTATGCGTGCCTTCAAAATTTGAGGGTTTCCCTCGATTACACCAAGATCCCATCATCAGATCTCGACTGGGCCAAAATGGGACCAACTAGAAGGTATATCCTCTAGGTAAACATATTTTTTTTCAAATCGGTCCACAACTGACTGAGATATGCGGTAACATAGCCACAAAAAAAAAACATACAGTCGAATTGATAACCTCCTCCTTTTTTGAAGTCGGTTAAAAATACACAAACGTGGTGGTTTTACTGCGTATGTATGTTCGCTCTTCATACATTGTGCTGAAACAATTGTTCTTTTGGTAATGTTTGGGCTTCACTTTTTATGTTTTTAGGTCCATGTGAATTTTACGAGACATCCAAAGGTTCAGTGGCTGTGAAGTACCAAGGGCGGCACTATCACAAAAACTACGAGGGCAAGGAAGGAATAATATCGTGGCAGTGTGCTAAGAGACCCTGCAAATGCAGGATCAGAACACAAGGCATCCGTGTTTTGTCAATGTCGAGCTATCATGAGCACGATTGAATCACTTTTTACAGACGCTACGCGGGGACGTGAGAGACGTAGACTGATACTCATATTTATTCTTTTCTTGAAATTTTCGATATATTAGGAATTGCCATCATCAAACAAAAATCTTTGTACTAAGTATGTATTTCTCAAGGAATTTTCGTAACCTTCGTTTTGTTGGTTACAGGTAGTTAGGATTTCTACGAAGTCTATTAGAGTAATAATTAAATGATTAATATGTGATGAACATATCTTCGTTTATTTTGCTCTGTATTTTATTCATTACTTATGTGTGAAAAAAATCTTCAGCTTCAATGCCATATTTTAATCCGCGATGATAATTCTCGTTACACTTGGCATATTTTCAGCGCTGTTAATACTGAAGTCTACAGTTTGAAATTTACTTTTAGCCATTTCACCTTGTCTACTTTTTAGAATCAGCCGATTACTATTTCGGGAAGAGCAAGTTCGGGAACACAATATTGATAGTGGGCAAAAATCGGTACAGACTTGCCTCGACCAAGGCAAAGAAGCGCCGATGGAGGTGCATCAAGACTAGCTTTAATTGTAATGCGTTTGTGATCACGGAGGGAGGAAAAATTGTCGTCTTGTACAACGAACACCGCCACTAACGCGAACTTTTGGCTTTGATGAGACCATAGGTACTTGGGGTCCCTGTGCCCATAATACTGATTCTAACTGATGATCAAAAGGCTGGCAGCTACCTACCTTGGGCATAGGATTGGGAAGAGAATATTGCTATCTAACGTGGCACCATTTCTTTCGTCACTGCTGGGGCTGATGTTTTTTATACAGGGTGTCCGGGTTTCAATTAGCGATAATTTAAGGGCCTTTTATTTATCAAATTTGAGAGACATAATCCTAAAGAAAAATTGCAGTTTTGTGTTTAGTTTTATAAAAGGTTTAAAAAAGTATTTATATTTTTTAAATTTTTAGCAAGATTTCTTTAAAAAAAATTTTTTCCTTATGACGGTTAATAATTTTGAATTGATCTTTATTTCAATTGATAGGCGATAGTGTTACCTTTCAAATGAATAATTTTCATAACTTTTAGGACCTCCAGATCCACAGAAATAGTTTTTTTTAAGTAATTAAAATGGCTGCCATTCCAAGGGAAGGGGGAAGTTAGAACCCAACATGGGGGTTTTTTGTTGATAACATTTAATGAACTAATTGCCCATAAATTATCGCTAGTCCAAACCCGGACACACTGTATACTTATTGTAAATATAATTGTTGTGTGTTCTAGTTAGCTTGTATTGGGTTAATGTTCCTAATATGAAAAAATAAAAAATCTTTTATATATAACGTCGGAAGGATATGTAATAACAGAGGTTTGGAATTTCCAAGTTAAAATTATTTCACGATCATTTCCCTAAGCGAATCTAGTGTTTTGAATAACTTATGGAATTGACCAAACTTTGTTTTTATCGTATCCCTGCGACAGATATATTCGATTATCAAATTGTTGTTTGATTTATTATTTCGCAATCAATATTTCACCTATGTGGTCATAAACAAAATCATAAATCAAATTTCAGATGATTTAATCAAATACATTTGGTACTTCGAAAATGATGTCAATTTTTTTCGTATTTTTGTAATAACTTCATAGTATTCAACGTTGTTGGTATGTTGGTATCAAGTCATATTCACCTCCTCTAATATGGCGACTGTCAAACCTCATTCCGTGTACCTACTATTTTAGATCCAGTCGGTTGCTATTTCGGGAAGAGCAAGTACGGAAACACAATATTGATAGTAGGCGAGAATCGGTTTAAGTTTGCCTGGAGGACGCACGAGGAGCGTCGTCTGCGATGGAGATGCATCAAAACAAACTTAAAGTGCAATGCGTATGCCATCACCGAGGATGGCAAAATCATAGTCTTGCACGACGAACACAGTCACTAACGTGATGAAAATGATAGTCAAATGTTGTACAGGCTCTCCTGTGTATGTTTGGTGTTTCATTTGTGGAATATCTTAGGTGCCTACCTAACATAAAATATTGTTGTACATTACAGGATGTCCAGTTTGTACGACAGCGAAGGATAATCCTTTAACTGAAGATTAGTCACATCATGTCATCCTATATGCCATTTTTTCGAGTGCAAGTAGCCATTTAGACAAATAATTTGTACTTTTTAAAATCTGTTCTATCCCTCTGTACCCTTGTCTGGGTCCGAACTAAACCATTTTAACCAAACGAAATATTTGCTTGAAATGGTATTGCCATACTAAAATTTTATCCTTCTTACTCGACACCCATTATTTATTTATTTTATGTTAAATTGCTTGAATTCTTTTATGAGTGCAATAAACTGTTATCTAAATAAGAGGAAAAAAAAATGAAATTATAGTCTAATGCCCGGTTTCTTTAACGACTCCTATTTAATTTAATAGCTGGACTGAATGGATAGCTATAGTTAAACCACCGTCATAGCAAGTGCCTCAGAAACTGGACAATGCAAATTTTAAATCATAACATATAATGTCAGCCGTAATAATAATCACATGAGTATAACAACCACTTTACTAACATTCAAAAAGGAAGGTCCTTTAATACAAATTCTTTAATTTCATCATTGCACAATTATAATTCCCTGTCCGTATCGTTGTAGGTAACGAGTTGGATTACTTTTTCGGCAAGAGCAAATTTGGCAATCCCGTGCTAGTCATGGGCACGAATAGATACAAGTTGAGCAAGACCGTGGGCAATATGAAGAGGTGGCTGTGCATCAAGACCGGCAGCAAGTGCTGCGCCTTCGTTGTCACCGAAGATGACCTCATTGTCAGGATGAGCATGGCGCACACGCACTGATTACTTACTTAATTTATTTCGCTGGTGCAGCTACCCAAAGTGAATCTTGGCATCAGAAGCCACTCTTTCCATCAGAAGTGGAGTTCACCCAAGTCCTACTCCACTTCATCTTACCAGCGATACTGGACGTTTAGGACGACACACACTGATTAGGCAAAAAATTTTTTTTTAGGTAAATAAATTTAGCTAGTATTATGACGTTAAATACATTAAAAAGGATATACCAGTGTAAATGATGGTCATTGAATTTTAAGAATCTTATAGTAATATTTATTATTATTTACAAGTCATCCATGTGAATTCAAGATAATGAACTACTGAACTATTATTGAAAACTTGTTCTTCATTAAAATTATAAGTTTATTTATTTACAGCTCACAGCTAGAGTAATAATCACATAACACAAAATACAAGATATTTGAGTACCTACTTAGGTATGAAACTACAATGTTAAATTTATTCCTGACTGGCATAGGCATTTAATATTGTAAATTGCATGCACCCGTTAAAATTGTATTACATAAAAATCTGTACGTATTTGTGAATTATGTACGAGGTAGGTACATTTTAAGAATCCAAAAAAAATATTCATTATGTTTCCAAACCATCCTACACCTGATGAATGGAATCTTTTTACAAATAGTGTACTTAATTGTATCAATATAATATTTTTACACAAATATTTTTTTTGGTACCTAACTAAAAACGTGAATCACCATTGATAGATTGGGTAAAAAAAATTTGCAGACATTGACTACCGCTTTTCCTCGAGCAAGTTTGGAAACCCCGTGCTCGTTATGGGGTCACACAGGTTCAAGTTCAAGAGGGCTCACAGAAATGTGAAGACGTGGGTGTGTATCAAGACTTACAAAAAATGTCCTGCGTTCATCGTTACCGAAGACGAGCATATCGTTAAAATGAAAAACTCTCATACACATGAATAACATTTATCGATCGCATCGAACAACTACACCTAGGGTTTTATTACAATAAAGGAGGACACCGCTCTCCGATTCTGCGCAATATTTTGCCAATCGGCTATTTGAAGTTCACCCAGGTCCTTCACCACTTCATCTTTTCAGCGATACAGGACGTTTAGGATGACACGTACTGATTAGGCAAAAATTTTTTCAACACCTTTTTCTCCAATTATAGTCTCATAAAGACAGGTTAACTGCTGGACTCTCTCTTTCTGTACAAATAGAGAAACTTATTTCGCTGGTGCAGCGACTAAAAGTGAATTTTGGGCTCTTTCCGATTTAGCGTAATCTTTTGCCAATCGGCTATTTGGTGTTCACCCAGGCCCTTCTCCATTTCACTTTTCCAGCGAAATTAGGACGTTTAGGGCGACACGCACTGATTAGGAAAAAATATTTTTGACCCCTCTTTCTCTAATTATAGAGTCTGACAAAGACAGGTTAACTGCCGGACTCTCTCTTCGAAGAGACAGCACAACAGGTCCTGCAGTTAATCTGTCAGCCAGTTTAAACTGCAGGACCACAGACTGAAACGCACAGGACGCACTGTTCGATATTTTGCCGACAGCTACTGCAGTCGTTGATTAGGTACTTGAGACCTTACTCCGGTTGATGATGCCCGTAGTTTCGACTGTAGCCGTCCCTGTCAATATTTTAAACTGCATGCACCCGTTAAAATTATAGTACATAAAAAAAAACAGTATTTGTTAATCATGTAGGCATTTTAAGACTCTTAAAAAATATTTATTATGTTTCCGAGCCATCTTACAGCTGCTGCATGGCATCTTTCTACAAATAGTGTACTTAATTGTTTCAATATAGATAAATTTGCGTCTAATGTTACCAAAATCGTAATAAAATATTATTTATTTTTTGATATGTAAAAAAAGTAATATTCTTATGTCCCATTTAAGAATGATATAAATATTAAACGAAGTATTTTTTTTTTGTATTTTTTCATACACATTTATATAAAAAATATATTTGTTTTATTCTAGTTACTGACCAGGCCCACTACTATGACACGAGCGCTCTCGGGAACCCTGTGCTCGTGATTGGCACCAATAGGTACAAATATAAGCAAGGAAATGGTCGAAAGATAAGATGGATATGCATCAGATCCTCTCACAAGAGGTGCGCAGCCTTCGTAATGACTATAGACGACGAAATCGTCAGAATATCTGATAATCACAGTGACCTGTGTTTGAACTCAAAGAAAACTTGTAAAACTTTTGCATTTTAAACTTTAACGGTGTTATTACAAAAAAATTAGACCAGGTTTAAAATGGGTGTAAATATTAGCCGACAACAGAGTACTGAATGACACATTCGTGACATAACCTAATAGACAAGCGCTTTTCTAATTAGCTAGCTAAAGCTTAGTCCTGTCTTAAACCCGGTACTAAGTTTTTGGAATAACGGGGTAAATCTTTTACTATGTTTTTTTTATAAGAGCCGTCTAAATCATTGTAGTATGATCTTGATACACAATGTTATTTTTTATACCTATTTGAAACATTATGATTCACTAGTATCCCTATGAATTTTGATAAAATAATAATTAAATATTTATTAATTTAAAATGAGGAAAAAAAAATCATTTGTTATTTCGTGTTTTCGAGAAGACTATAACAGACATAATAATTACTGAAGTGCGTGTCAGGTCACGCGCAGGGCAGGGTTCCGTAGTAGCCCGAATCATCAATCAAGTCTGTACCCGTTATAAATAAGAAACTTATTTATCTAAGTTACTTTAAAGAAGGATGTAAGGATTTGGTACAAATTTATCCTACATCTAAGTTCAACGACTATTACAGCTAAACTAATAAATGTATCTTAACCGCTATAGTTTTTCTTTTAAAGTTTATAATATGCACTATCATCGTATTTTTTTCTGATATTTCAGGCCCGCAGTTGAGCTTTTAGAGGGGGCGGGGGGACGAAAACACATCCTTAGGTTCAGATGTAGAGGAGCTATCTTAAAAATATTTAACAAAATTTTATTCTACTATTTTGTCGGCGTAGTTAGCTAGTTGGTATACAGGGTGTCCCAAAAAGAGCGTGCCAAACTGACAGCTTAGCCATAGACCTTTTAAATAAAAATTACATTGCTCTATTAAAAGTCTCATGGTTTTATAGATAATGCAACTATCTTGTATTTTTCTTGTATGAATAATACAATAGCAATAGTGGTATTAGCTCCCAAACTATGACACTTTTACGAAGGTCATGTTATTTGATTTAGTAGTAATGCCAGTCAGTGTCAGTTTGGCACGCTCTTCTTGGGACACGTGTATATACACTAACAGAATTACAGCTTTCTAGTACTAACGGTTTCTTAGCAAAACCTCAGACAGACAGAGTGAGACGGACATGACGAAACTATAAGGGTTCCTTGTCAGGACTACGGAACCCAAAAAATATATTTAGAAAGACAACTAAAATTTGTGAGAAAATGAGAAAAGAAAAGAAAAGAAAAGAAAAAAATTAAAAAATAATGTGACGTGTAAATAATTTTTTTTTAGTTACTGACATGACATGGTACTTCGATAAGAGCATTCATGGGAACCCTGTGCTTGTAATCGGTCCCAACAGGTTCAAACATATGAGGACTAATGGCATAAAGAAGCGATGGGCCTGCATCAAGAACTCTAAGAAAAAATGTCCAGCCTACGTAACCACTGTGGAAGATGCAGTCGTTAAAATTTGTAACTCGCACAATGACCAATGTTTACAATCGGTCTAGTTTTTTGTAAGTAAATTTCTATTCGTAATAATGTTAACACATCCATTTCTTGAAGTGCAGAAGGAATTTATGGAAAGAAGCTATTTATATTTAATTATAGACTTATTGAAGGGATTTGTTCGTTCCTTTCAGCTAGCAATCGATTATTTACGAGTAGTACAGTACTTATTGGAAATGTTTTTATGTTAGCGGTCTCTCAAATTAGTATTTAAGCTCTATGATGCCATAACCATTTTTTAATAGTTAAATATTTTTTCTAATTATTGTGAAATTTTAAATGCATGCTATTTTATTCAATTGTATTTGGTTTGTTTAAATTATAAAATCTTTTTTCTATTCTAGGCTTAGACTATCACTTTGAAATGAGCAAATTTGGGAATCCTGTGCTTGTTATTGGCCTTAATAGATTCAAATATTCAAAGATTACTGGGGTCAAGAAAAGGTGGGTTTGCATTAAGAACTATCGCGAAGGCTGTGGAGCTTTTGTGATCACTGTGGATAAGGAGGTCGTCAAGTGCGCGAATAACCATAACCATTGAACATTATGACTCAATAAATTTATTACAACAAAAAGTTCATTAATCGTGATTTATTGTAATATTTTCTTAGTATCAATCCCAATAAATCCACCAGTCTAGGCATTTACCATGATTGATGGAATGATTTCAGCTTATCAAATGTTTTATATGAATTCGTAGTAAGACTTGAATTAGGTCAAGGGCAGGGAACGTAAAACCTAACCTAACTTACCTATGAGCGTAACTGTCAGATTTACTTAAGACCGTTTTAGGCTGAATATTTGACTTGACAGCTGTGTGTTACTTAGGGATCTTACCCTGCGCTGCTACGCCTCTATTGACTTTTATATGTAATGTATCCAGCCTGTTTTACCACTGTATAAAACGAAATCGTTTAAATGTGTAATTCGCTCAGGGATCTATTTTAAGTAAATTTCTATGCATACTAATGCCGACACATCAATCGCTAGCTTATCATTTCATCTTGTTAAAGCGAAGAACAAGTAAAAAAAATGTTTCATATTATAGTTATATTGGAGGTTTTTACGTTCATCTTAATAGTTTTTAAAATGTTCATTCTTTTTAAATGTTCTTAGGTTATTGGCCACTCAAATTAGTGTATGCTCTATGACGCCAGAACTATTTTCGAATATGCTTCCTCGTAATATTTCAAATCATGCTATATTTTATCTGGTTTGTCTTAAATAAATAATCTGAATACAGTTTTAGGCTTAAAATATCACTTTGACAAAAGCAAATTCGGGAATCCTGTGCTTGTGATTGGCCGTAACAGATTTAAAAAAAAACTTGAGCCAAGAAGAGGTGGATTTGCATTAAGAACTTTCGCCACGGCTGTGTAGCTTTTGTTATCACCATAGATAAAAAGGTCGTCACACATTGAACATTATGACTAAATATAATTTAATTCAATAAAAAAATATTATTCGAGTTTTAATGTTATATTTTCTACGTTGTATCAATCTCGAAAAAAAACCATCAGTCATCGTGATCTAAATTCGCAGTAGATAGAAGTAGATAGAAGGGCAAGAGCGGGGAACATTAACCTATATGGTTTTTTGGGCCATATACCTACTGTTAGATGCTATTAAGGCTATTTTACGCTAAATGTGTGGCTTGACAGCCATATCAAACAGTTTAAATATAGTCAACTTTTATTGTGTCTTTCAAAGAACAAATAAACTTGTTACTGTGTTACTAAAGAACGTTACCCTGCATTACTACGCCGCTTCTGACTTTATAGTTAATTTAAGATTATAAGATTATTTGTTGTAAAAGACGATGTTCTTTTTCAAACAATTATTTATCTTTCGCATCATATAAATGGTGTTAATTAGGTAAGTAGGTATTTTTTACCATTTTAATTAAGTTTACCTAGCTTCGTTTTAAGTAACACCAAATCATACAAAAAAAAATTGTCAACTTTACTCAGTATTTTCCGTAGCAGATTTAGCGGCGCACAGTAGCCAGAGCGCTATAACGTTCGAGACAACGCGCTTCGGGAACCCCATCATCGCGTGGGGCAACTACCGGTTCGTGAAGAAACTCACGCGCCGGCTGAAGACCTGGTGGGAGTGCACCGCGCGCAAGTCCAGTGGTTGCAAGTGCATCGCCGTCACCGTCAACGACCGCCTCGTCAAGCTCAATGGGTGGCACAACCACTAATCTCTGACAGTTCTGAGGATTATCGTTATGATTGTCAGCCGCAGGTCGTACACTGCTGAACAAAGGCCTCACCTATGGATGTCTAAAGTGACCTATTTCAAGCACCTACATTGCGTGCAGGACGATCCTGAGATTTTGATAAGATCCTGAGGATACTCCAGTGGAATGTACTTATAAATCATCAAGACGCTTTATTGTGTAGCAAGAAGTTAATAAATTATTATAACTTTTGCAAAATGTGTTAAATAAAAGCAGTGCTAATATAGGCATATCAATAATTTCTGATTACCGCATCCTTTGATAAATCATATCAAAGCAACATCGAACGGTATCAGATGAATATTAAACTATAAGCATAGACTGTAAAACCACTATAACAAAATGTGTAATGACTTTTGGAATTATGTAAGTAGTTTTAAAACCGTAATTGTAAACTACGTACTGTAAACTATCTGAAGTTAAATATTATTGTATTAAAAAAATAATTAATGTCTACAGAGTGTGCCACTACATTTCATTCTTGTATTATAAATGCTAGAGCTACATACTCGGTTTACACAAATCTTTAAACAATTTGAAAAGCCACTACTTTTTTAGTGAAATAATAAAAATGTGAATTATATTTTTTGGTTGATGTAAATAGTCGTTTTGTCATCTTTTTATTGTTGTAAATATTTTATATTTAAGGATCTGTTATTTGTTACTATCTTAAAAGGCATGTAAATTACTATCTTGTCAGCCCTGCATTATAATTTTATAAAACACACCTTTTTATCAGGATAGTATTGAAATAAAACTAATTTGTAAGTAATATATATTAACATATGTAAATGTTTTGACGGTTTGTTCGAATTCGAGCAATGTTTGTGAAACGTAATTCTATCGATTAAATAATTAAATAATACTCACTTGTTTAAAGCAATGATCAAATATTCTACGAAATATAATAATAGTACTTAAAATATATTTCCAGGAAATTCAATAACGTAATCCGTATGCCCAATCGGCAAATATATTTTTTTATCAGTCCTAGCACTGTAGTATCTACTCGAATTTATAAATGGAAACACAGGACCCGAAACTAACGAAATTTCTTAAATTTTCAGAGCCGAAGTTTGGTCTGTCTCAGCGTGGCAACCTGGTGGTGCAGATTGGCGAGTGGAGGTTCAACAAGCACGCGTGCTGGGGGTCCAAGGTTAGGTGGACGTGCATCAAGAAGAAGTCAGGTTGCACCGCGTCAATAACTACTGTTGACAACGTCATTGTCAAGACTCTTGGGAAACACAACCATTGAAATTGTTATCTGCAGTGCATTGGCTCTTTTTTCTAGAGGCCTTACTTCGATTTTCGTATTTTAAACCGACTTCTAAATGAAGGTTCTATATTCGACTGTATGTTTTTTTATGTATGTTCACCGATTTCTCCTTCAATTGTGGACCGATTTTCAAAAAATCCTATAATGGGAACCTGGAGAAATCGAGGGAACTCTTCAAATTTTATAGGCACGTTTACCGTTTTTGCTACAGGATCTTTAGAAGTTCAAGCGTTTACATGCAATAGTCATAGTTAAAATAATATAAATTTTTGCTTGAAAATTACAGCCTTCAAAAATGCGCAATAAAAGTGCGTTAAAATAACAGAAACATGAGGGGAAGTCGGTGCCAACTAAGAGTATTGATACGCGTGACCAATGTATAAGTACGTCTATGCTAGCACCGACGTTTCTTTCGCTTGGCGATAAAAAGTTATTTCCGACTTTTTAGTGTTGTTTTGGAGTCTTGCCATCACGCTCGTTCACGCTGTCATGTGTCATGCTCATAAGTGTATGAGCACACATGACAGCGTGATCCCTGACACTACAGAGATGGCTAAATTTGAAATTACGAGCATCGTCATCCGGGTTCCGGAGTAAGGCCTCAGGGTTGTAGCTATTGCTAGTGTTTTTTCTTACTAATTGCATTGTATGAGTACGTAGATTTATTTCTTACTGATGCTGTTTTTCCAAAAGCCTTACGCTATTAACATAGGCTTAGGCTAGAATCTCTACAAATTAAGCTTAATATTAAGATTACAGGGCTTTCATGATATTTTTCCTTTGTAGGTTACCTTAGATGAATGTCGTCAATTTTACATTTGTTTAAAGCATATTTTAATGATTAATTTGTATTTATAATTAATTACTTGTTGATTATGATGCCAGTGAACATAATCACTATAAAAGGAAAACAATAAGAGTAGAGGTATTCACTTTATTTCTAAAACTTATATCTATTGATGATGAATTAGTTTAGGTTGTGTAACTCTTTGTAGCTCTCCTTTTTAGCTGTTTTATGGTTTATGGAAAGCTTTGTAAACCTAGTTCAGGTTAGGTATGTACCATCCATCAATGTATGGGGTACTGTATGCTGCATTCCAAAAACATGAAAAGATAAAAACTTGATCGCTTGATAAAGTGCTTGTTTTGTTTTAATGTAATTTTTTAATCTAAATAGAACTATTTCCCTCTTTAGAGATGGGCGTTTAAATGTTGTAACTATTGAATTGTTACGAACGTAGCTGTATTGTAAGTCATTTCTTTATTAGAAATAAAATCTAAATAACGGCTTGTTTTTTTAATGATTTGTTTTTTTCAGAGCCTGGTAAGCATAACATATTCTTTCTTTCTTACTACAAGTAGCCCAATGCTTGATTTAAAAAAGGTTCCGAAACAGACTGTAACGTGTTATGTGCTTTCAGATCTGAACCCTGTATTTGCGCAGTCACAGCGAGGGAATCCTGTGATCATGATCGGCCAGTACCGGTTCAACCGAGTTAACAAGTATGGCAGCCGGACAAGATGGGTGTGCGTCAAAGCCAAGGCTGGCTGTAGGGCCTCTCTCCACACCATGGACAACGCCATCGTACGTGTCTGGGGCTTCCACGACCCCGTAGCCCACACAAGCGCCAACCGTTTCTAAAACATCACAAGTACTTTCGAGGTTTCTATGTAGCATCTTCCATTAAAAAAAACTACTTACAAGAATTGCAATAAAATCTTTAGGTAAGCTTATTAATAAAGTAATCGCGATTACGACATAATAAATTACAGATTATAATAAGTAAGTATAACATCACCTCGCAAATTAGGGATCGTTCGTGCGTGTTCGTACATAAAATTCGTACGGAAACGCGTCTAAAGTGGGCGCGGTAAAATATTTTTTGATGTTTGATTGTTGTGGTATAATTCCGAACCTTGTGTGGTTGTTCAGTGCTTAATTTATTTTCCGACTTTCCGAGGGGTACCTGTCCCCGTCACCGATAACTTGCCGCTTCTAGGTATTTAATTGTCATCCAATTTGAGTTTTTCGAAAAAAGAGCAATACGAGTTATTGGAGACACTGAACTTAGTGAAAATAAGCTACATAAGACGCAGGCGGGCTTTACGTTCCTCTTACGGCTAGTAGAGAGTGGAATTTGTGGCCGGCTGAAGTGTTTTCAAAACACTATGATCTGAAATACTTTAAGAAAAGAGTGAATAGACTGTTACTGGTCACACACGACCCATCCGCGGCCGCATCGTCGCTTGGTTACCACCAGGTTACATCAGTATCTGCCTATTAGTATTTTAAAAAATTACGTGCTTTATTATTTCATTACTTGGTATTTTCTGTTTAATGAAAGTCGCTCATTCCACACTTGCTGCTACATCCTACAAAAACCTCGAAAAGTGTTATTATTTAAAAACATAAAAAAAAACTTACATATTAAGGAACACTAGACAGTGTCATTTTTTAGATAAATTTAGTTTTATGAAATCTTCTATTGTCCTATTACTTGTAAAATCATGACAATCACGGTGCTTTTATCAATTGACTTTGCTTTTGCTGGAGGCTTACAATTTGGAATCAGGACGTTACACCTAACTACGTAAGTTAAGTTACACTTTATGATTAGTTGTAAGCTCGTATTGTATTGGTTTAAGGGTATCCAATCAGTGTTACGATTAGTACTAAGTCAATCGTAGTAAATTAATTTCTTATTAATTAATATAGCACTATGCACTTACAAAGTTACTAACTTAATAAATATTACTTAGGTTTCGGTGGTGGATAAAATAGTGTAATACTTTTATTCAGTATTTAATCATGAGTAATGTTTATCTTGGCTCGATATTTTACTACTTACATCATAGATAAACTTGTATTTATGATTTTTATTTCATTGTTTCATTTTCAGTCCCGGTGTCTTCATGACAGCATACGATTATAACGCACTATACAGGGTGTCCCGGTAAGAGCGTGCAAGACTGACACTGGAGATAGATTAGTATAGACTTTTCAGATAAAATAACATGACTTTAGTAAAACTATCATAGTTTGGGAGATAGGAAAACGTGAGACTTTTATTAGAGATACATTATTTTTATTTAAAATGTCTTTGTCTATGCTATCTCCAGTGTCAGTCTGGCACACTCTTTACGAGACACACAGACTCTTTACAGGCACATTAAATATGATTTGTTATACTGTCTATGTGATCCATGCTTGGGTTGGCTCTAAAACTTTTTACTAAAATGAGCTATTGTTCCCCAGTGGTGCAGATCTGGACGCGGAGAGGCACGATGATGCTGGAGGCAGAAGGGCAGAAGTTCACCAGGGACCGCATGAAGGGCTCGCGCACGCGCTGGCGCTGCTCCCGCCGCAGGAACACCAACTGCACCGCCGTCATCACCACCTGCGACGGCGCCGTCACCAGGACCAACCTCAAGCATAACCACGACTGACTACCATTCAGCATGATCTTTTTAGTGATGAGACTTTTTAGTCAGTAACCAATTTTTTTTTAGTCGTTAGGTACCGTGTAGAATTAGGTAGGTCGAGTTGCCACCATAAAATATTTTCCCCAAATTTGATTTTCGATTTTTCGTGAAATATCTTTAGAACATCAATAAAATAAAGGGGCGGGCAAGTGGCGGCCGCTTCGCCGCTAACGCGTAAAGTAGTGTAAATTGCGTGCCGTGTTCGTTTTCTTACTATTTTTTCAGACACTTAAAAGTCACACAAGTCTGAAAAATACTAAGAAAACGAACACAGCAACATTTTTGTACTGGGCGATACCAAAAGAAAAAACAGGTGTTTTGTATTTTTCTCGTAGATTGTTATATTTCGATTTGGATACTGATTTAAAAGTCAGCCAGTATAACTGCAAACGACGACGACAAGGTGGCGTCTATGGCTGCCGCGGTCGAGGTGTCGACTGCTTGCCGCGGACCGGACATGTCGTCGACTAGCTGCCGGTCGCTGACAACTACTGACTGTCACCTTTGCCGTTGTCAACGTGTCTCTCGTGCCTTACCTACTGTCGTACTCAGAGACGTCAATTAAAGTTAATACTCCATTAAATCTCATGCCGACCTTTTCTATTTTATTGACAAAGAAAGTGACAGAACGAGACTTAATTATAGATTAAAAATTAAATTGACGTCTCTAAGTGCGGCAGTTAGAGTCTATAAAAAAATGTTTTCCAAGTTCGTAGCGTGACGTGTAAAGCAGTAGTGTCGCGACGACACGTCGTCGTATCGTCGGCTACGAACATAAACGTCATTATTGTTTTGGACTCATGATGTGCCTCCTCATCATTATGATGTTATCCTATCATACTTGCTTTATGGATGTCATATTTAATATATTACTTACTTGCAATTTTTGACGTATGGGAGATTGAGCTATTTGAGAGTGAGCTCGTGCGCGTGGTCTTTTCATTTATTGTTTTTTTTTTCCAGGTATATATGTTGAATTTAATCTGTTTATTACAAAATGATGATGCTACTAATACCTAGGTCCAGTTTTCTTAAAATAAATAGCATTATGTACAGTAAGATGATCAAGCATTTATACAATTTTTGTTCTAGAATAAATTATATTGTGGTACATTCCTACATGTTTTACGTTGTGTTTTTTTATTGAATGTAATGGTATTTAAAATCAAGTGTGTTTATTTTCAATAAATAAATACGTAAATATTTATATTCTTAACGCATCTCTTTAAATTACTTCGTTAAATTTTTTTTATGTCCGACATAAAACAACTGTAATTTTTATTATGAAATCTTGAAGTGTTGTAAATATTTTCACAGTAACAGTGTACATGACAAAGAGAGGCAACTTGGCACTCTCAGCTGGAGGCCACAGATACAACAAGCAGTCTAAGAGAGGACAGAAAACGAGATGGCAGTGCACGAAGAAGACCAGGACCAAGTGCAGAGCCTTCATCACGACTGTCGATGGCGTTGTTGTAAGAAATAATATGGAACACAATCACGGACAAGATTATCCGATGAATATCCGGCGAACGTCAGAACACTAAACAAATGAAAAGTTATACACACCAATTTTTTGTAGTTAATGTTTACTATATTTTCAATTTTTTTAATTGTCTTTCTGCCGCATTCGGAGACGTCAATTAAATTTAATGTATATTTAAGTCTCGTTCCGTCTATATCATAGAAAAGGCTGGCATGAGACTTAATGAAGGATTAACTGTAATTGCCGTCTCTGCGTGCGGCGGTTTAACATGTATTTAATTATATCGCAGTCGGCTTAAACAGTATTTCAATGAAAGCTTTGATAGGTGTTTTTTTTTTCCAAAATCGTTGTAAATCAATATTAGAACTCCGTTATATTTTTAGGTCGAGGGAAAGCTCTAATTTATGTGACAGTTCATAGTTTTCGGTTTCCTAAAAATGTTTGCAATAGCTTCGCTGCCCTGAATGCAAGTCCTTACTTCGTTTATTATTTCCCTTACTTTCTCTTTAGTACCCTAACCCCCGACCCTCGTTTCCAAAAATCTGTACGGTAAAGTACGAACCTTCGCTTTCGGCTGAAATTGGTGTTACGGTCGGACACTATTAAAAACATATTTTCATAACGATGCATGAGAGTGTGTTAGAAAAAATAAGTTTGACAGGGCTGTTATTGGGTTGTTAATTGCAATGCAAGCCGGAAACATTGGATTCTGCGGTGGGTTGAATTAATTCATGAAATTAAAATTAGTATTGTATTAGTTTAGGATATTTTTTTTAATCTATGAAGAAATATATATTTTATTACATTAACAAAACTTGGTTTTAATAAAGGTATTCTTCTATCTGCCCTAAATAAATTTTACTAAGCCTGGACTTCACCAACACATGTTTAATTTTTAATCAGCCCGTTAAGTATTATTTGACATTTTTGTATAAGAATTCTGTCAAATTAACCGTCAATCGATAGTTACAGGCTGTTTAAAAATTGTTAAACTTGGGCTTAAATAAAATTGAATAAATCAATATTGGACAACATTAAACAACTATATTTTTTATTGCAGTTGCGCTTTCGTCCTGTAAAGATGACCAATTTATAATTACACAATCACAGAGAGGCAGAGAACTGTTGATACGGAACGGATACAAACACTCATTAAAGCGTGTAAATTTAAACGGTCGCAAAATTTGGCGCTGTGCTAATAGAAAAATATGTAATGCTTCGGTGGTAACTTATAAATCTATGCTCATCAAGGAGGTAAAACATAGATGTCAGGAAGAATTCAAAAATGAGTTCGAAGAGCCATAAACTTACACCTCGATTTCAGTCGACCGTGACGACCGTCTTGGTGTAGTGGTCCGCGCTCCGGACTACAAAACCAGAGGTTACGGGTTTGAATCCCACTAGGGGCAAATGTTTGTGTGATGAGCACGAGCATTTGTACCTAAGTCGTAACGTATATCAGTATGTCTATCTGTTATCCTGGTCGCCATAGCAGAAGCTCACGCTTAATTTGGGGCTGGGTAGTTGGTGTGTTTGTTGAAACAATTTCTCATTAAATAATAAATTGATATTATTAAATAATAATTTATTATTAAATAATGATGGTTAAATATTTGTAAAAATATTTCCATTGGATACATGGGACGTTCTTCTTTTTAACCTACAAAAAGGTGTCTCCATCAGTCAGTGAAAAAAATATATACTTATTTACCATATTTTTTTCTTAAATTGTATTTCAACATGCACTGTACTATACACATAATGGCTGTGCACGATTAAATAACATACGTCTTGAATACTTTTATTGTAAAAAGTACGTTACAGAGGTGTAAATCCACGTGACAGAGGTGTATTTCATACAAAATTACAGTGTCTCCCGCTACCTCGGCTTACGTATAATCCATAATATAACGAAAAAGATATATGAGGATATATAACGTAAATATATCTTATAACTTCTAGATATATTATCTTTCATGTAATAGCAACCATTATTTTTTATCACTTTTAATAAAATATTTAAAAAAACTCAAATACTTGTCTTCTCCCACCAGATGTTTCTTTTGGTAAATTCTGTCACGTGGGTTGTCCTTCAAAGTACGCATTTGTGTCGCTCGTCTTTGTGCCCTGCGATTGTGGTTTAGACCCCCTTCCCCCCTGGTACGATTTCCCCTCTGAGATTGAGAGACAGCGCGTCAGTCGTCCGAAAGCTGTGACGGGAGGTGCGTATGTTTATTCGGTTACCGCTTCGTCACGTAAGTAATTGATTCAAAATATAATCATTATTGTTATTTTTCGGTGTCTACTATTATGTAATAAGATATATTTTACTGCCAATGTGTAAATTATATATTCTATGCTAAGTTTTAAATCTTATCGACTTTGCAACAAATTTTTACCCCTCCGTCACATGACAACTCCGTCACATGTTTATGGTGACGGAGTGGTAAAGTTCGTGACGGAAGGGTAAAATAAACGATATTCATGTTCTATTTATGCTGAATCCGAGAAATACTGAAATAAATACACTAATTAATTATGGTAATTATTCCTACGGAAAGTATTACAAATAATTTTCTATCTTCTCGTATGTTCAGGTACTTATTACGTATTTCCTATTTTCAGCTACCATCATGGCGAAAAAGAAAGCATTAACACCAGCAGAAAGATAGCGGCGTTGCCGGGAGAAACGAAAAAATTACCCTGAGAAGGTAGCTGAAATAAAGCGCAAGGATTTAGAAAGGTACCATGCTCGAAAGAAACTAGTGGCTGACATGAGCACGCGAGAACATCGACTCAAAAAGCGAATGTGGCAGGAAGCAAATAAAAAAAGAAGGGAGAAGAAAAAAATGCTTGAAGGGGTACTTTTAAACACGCCGGCTCCATCACCAACACCAGAAACCCCACGAATGACTCCATCCGCAACACCGACTCCATCAGAAGTATCTACTCATAGTTCAAGGGGAAGAAAGAAAGTGACAAGAGATAGAACAAAATTATATAGAGAAAATATTAAATTTCAAGAAAACATTGACCAATTAGAGAAGAAAATTCGAAAATATAAGAAGAGATTGCACAGAAAATCAAAAAAAGACAGCAGCAGCAACAAAGTTGAAAGCAATAATCACAATACTAAGAAGTACAGCGTTCTTTCTAATGCCATTAAAGAACGATACAAAACTGTCAAAAGTCGAGAAGAAAAACGCCTAATCCAATCGGTACTTCAAACTCGTATCGTTAAAGAGTCCAGAATGCAGATCGAATTGGTAAGAGACACATTAGGTGTAGACCGACCTTTAACATACAAGAGCGTTCTACCAAAACATACTGATTCATCAGTTCTTCTTGCGGGATGATGTAACGAGAGCTACAGCTGGTAAAAAGGAGACTGTCACGCACAAAAAAAAGAAAGTACAGAAAAGATTTTTATTAGATTCCATGAAAAACCTGTACAAAACCTTCCTGAAAGAAAATAGTGGGCTCAAATGCCACTACAGTTATTTCACAAAACATAGACCATTTTATGTGAAGCCACCTACTGTAGATGGAAGAGATACTTGCTTATGTAAGTTACATGCAAATGTTACCTATATGGTTAATACATTACATAAGAATAAAGTCATTGTGCAGAAAGACACGAATGCAGTCTTAGAATCACTAGTTTGTTCTGTTGATTCGGTATCCTGTATGAAAGGAGTTTGTTCGGAGTGCAAGAACCGGTGCATAGATTATGATAAAAGTAACCAAACAGAGATTGTAGACTTACGACAGTGGATAAGGAAAAGTGAAGTTGTAGAAAAGGCAGAGAAAAAGGTAAAGATTACAAAAAATGTACCAGTTACGGAAAAGCTCACAATTGAAGAAGTGATCTATAAATTGGAGAGCGAGCTGCAGAATTTCAAAACGCACATCCACAATATCAGACACCAATACAAAGCTTACCGAAAGTGCATCGACGGGCTGACAGAAAGTGAAGTAGCATTACATATAGATTTTAGTGAGAATTATGCCTGCAAGTATCACTCTGAAGTCCAGTCTCACCATTTCGGTGGTTCTCGTAATCAAATAACCCTGCATACAGCAGTGATGTACCATGTTTCAGCAGAAGCACAGACAAAACAGGTAACTTCATACTGTACAGTGTCATCCGATCAAAATCATGGACCTTCTGCGATTTGGGCGCACCTTCATCCAATTCTGTCGGAATTAAAAGAAAAACACCCTGCTGTAACAACTGTTCACTTTTTCCCTGATGGACCGGCAACCCAGTACAAGCAAAAGATAAACTTTTACCTGATGGCAAACAGGTTTTTCAAAGAATACGAGTTTCGCAAAATTTCCTGGAACTTCTTTGAATCAGGGCATGGTAAAGGAGCTGCTGATGGTATTGGAGGGACAATGAAACGCCAAGCTGATGCTATAGTAGCTAGAGGAAACGATATTGCAGATGTGTTCCAATTCTTTTCCGCACTTCAAGAGGCCACCAAAATTAAACTGTTTATGGTGACAAACGAAGACGTAGAAAAGGTAGCCGCAACGATTCCAAGTAACATTGTGCCCCTGAAAGGAACAATACAAGTCCACCAAATGTTCACAGGAACTCGTGGAATCTTAAAATATAGGGTGTTGAGTTGTTTTTGTGAACAATTCTGCTCTTGCCACGGTCCTAAAACTAATCGGCCTCTGCCTGAAACTGCACAACAAAAAACTGTGGACGAGTTCTTATCTAACGAAAAAGAAGAAGATATAACACATGATGTGGAAGATTTCACGCTGGCTGATATTACAAACACAATTGGGATGTCTCGAAAAAGTTTTTACGATATTGTTTACAGCCCAGATGAATCATCCGATGAAGATCAGCCTTTGTCCACGCTTAAAACAAAAGATCCAACTGATCAAACTGCCGTCTGTGGTACTTCTTACCAACCAGTCCAGTCTGAAGACATTCATCCGATGAATATAAAAGAAGGAGTGTACGTATTGGTCAAAGTACGAAGTGAGAGGAAAATCCAATACACTTACACTGGAGTAGCAAAAAGTACTGTTGATGAAGAAGGCGAAGTCTTGGTAATGTTCCTAAAAACAGTCGATGATAGTGGAAGACTGTTTAAGTTGGTGGAGAATGACTTATCGGATGTTCCTTTTGATGACTTGATCAAAGCATTACCGGCTCCGAATGTTATCAAAAAGGGAAAGAGACAATATTTCCAGTTCGAAGAGCCTCTGTCAGTATTCGAGAAATAAGACTTTCTATCAGTGGTTACGTAATTAAATATTGTCTCGTTAGGTTGTGCTATTGTTGATGATGTTTATTATTTTATTTTTTTGAGAATTTTAATTTGTTGTCAAGTAAGACTAGTTTTTTTATTTGTTTAAGACGAGTGAGTAGTCATTTAATTTACTAAAATACGAACCTCTTATTCTTAAGTGATTTCTTTAATTATCTAAGTTCGATCTCATGTTATTTTCTAAGACCATGTTGAAGACTGATAAAAGTTTTATAAAAAAAATAATGATTCTAGAAAAATACACCTGTTTTATTACAAAACGCAGCCTGGTATCCCCTAGAATAACAACTCTGTCACAAAAGGTACTACTCTGTCACGATGTTGTCTCCTGGTAGGAAAATTGTTTTGGTCGTTTATATATTTTGTTATGACTAGTGCAACGATGGAAATTTAATATTTATTATAGTTTATGATATTGCCGTCTGTGATATTCGTATATATTTGTAAATGACAGTAAAAATTTATTTATAGCAAAAATATACTTTATATTAGCAGACAATGTGACAGAGTGGTATAAAATCACGAATAAAACATATTTTATAAACACAAATGTATTATTTCAATATGTTTTCTAAAAATTCCTTTAATTAATTAATGTAGTACAAAAGTACAAGTTATTTGATAAAGAGTATTCAATAGAATAAAATAAAAGATTTTGTGACGGAGGTGTAATTTTTTTTGTCGAATCTGTCTTTCAGGTCTTGAAAATCTTACAAAAATCTGTAAACTTCTTGGCCAACAACTTTGTCCGATAGAATAGATATTTTGCTATCAGAATATATATTTAAACAGACGAGTAAGCATTACATTTTTTTTTTCGAAATCGAGTTAATGTTTCTTCAAATTGTAGGTTAAAAAGAAGAACGTCCCACATGCGGGTACATTCCCCAAGTATTGATGAAATCGAACGCCGGCTCACTGGCGTAGCAAGCACTTGCAAAAATTCGTCGACTGACTAACGTCCTCCGTAGCTTAGTTGGTAAGAGCACTACAAAAAAAATATATTATTATTATTGATTTCGTTTTACGCTAAAGATTTTTTATTATTGATAGGCAGACATTTGACCGCGATCTCACCTGGATGGTAAAGTCTTGAAAAATATGTTGGGTTGCACTTTTATATTCTAGGTAGGTTATGTGTGGTTCTTATCACGTAGTAACAAACTATCTCGATGCGATTAATGCTTGATCATACATTTAACCATATACTGCATTATTTTATTGTATATTCATATTATCTTTAATGAAACGAATAAAAATATTAAGATACCATGTGTTTTAATTGATGTGCGGAATTTGATGTATATCAGGCAAATATCCATTTTAATTTTAATTACCTACAATACGTATCGTTATTGTTTAATAGATTCCGCGTGTATCATATCAAATGAGAGAGGCGTCGCAATACTTCATGTCGGTGGATCAGATTTTCACAAGCAGAGAACTACTAACGGTAAGACCAGATGGAACTGCAGTAAAACAAAAGCCACCAGATGCAAAGCCTCCGTCACAACGTTTAAAGGACTTATTGTAAACCGCAATTTAAATCATAATCACTCTTATTGCATGTAATATAATCTTGAAATCGATTAATTTTTATACATTATTAAGAAAGTTTTATTAAAATATTATGTACCTAATTACATATACGAAACCAATGATAGTGAATTTAAAAAGGGGTAGATGGGTCACAAGCGCGCGGAAATTGATTGCCTGAAATTGTGTAATTTGCACAATTTTGCATTCAATCAAATATTTGACACGTGTGCTCGGAGCATAAATTCGAATCGCCGCGCAGTACGATATGACAGGTCTTCTTATTTTTTATTTAAATACACTGTCAGTGTACTAAACTATAAGTATGCGGCTTAGGCTGGAGTTCACCTACACTTGTTAAATTTTTAATCAGCCTGTTTAGCATTATTTGTCTTATTAAGTATGGGAATTCTGACAAATAAACCGTCAATTGGGGTTTACCGGCTGTTCAAAACTTGGTGAACTCGGGTCTTAGTGTATTGATCGAAAGAACTAAACATCTGATTATCTTTCAGTGATTCTTAAAAAGTTTACTAACAGAGGCACAAAAATGCTATCGGCAAATGGATTTAACTTCACCAGATGTACTACGGCCGGTTATAGAACGAGATGGCAGTGCTCCACCAGGAGCCGGACTCGGTGCAGGGCCTTCGTGATCACGTTCGATGACATCTTAGTGAGGAGTAACTTAGAGCATAACCATGCCCAGTCGGCACGCCAATGGCCGGGCTGAGTCTTCCGGGGCACCTGGAGTTTAAACATCGCTGATGCCAATATTAAAATTATTATTTGGGTTCCGTACCCGAAGGGTAAAAACGGGATCCTATTACTAACCCTCCGCTGTCTGTCTGCCTGTCACCAGGCTGTATCTCATGAACCGTGATAGCTAGACAGATGAAATTTTCACAGATGATGTATTTCTGTTGCCGTTATAACAACAAATACTAAAAACAGAATAAAATAAATATTTAAGCGGCTCCCATACAACAAACGTGTTTTTTTTGTGTTTTTTGCTCGCTATTAATAACGGCAACAGGTAGACGCTTGAAATATTCAAGAAATATTAAGTTGTATATTTACTTTGAAAATAAATAATTAAACTAAAATAATAACAATATTTGAGGGGGCTCTCATACAAATAACATGATTTTTTTGCCATTTTTTGCTCGATATTTATAATGGCAACAAGTAGACTCTTAAAATATTCACAGAATCATATGTTGAATTTCACTTTAAAAATAAATAATTAAATAAAAAATAATATTAACAAACGTGTTTTCACACTACCTACTCGGCAATGTTCAATTACACATCAAGTAAACCTGACTCAAAGTGAGTCATTGCATCCCTAGGGACGTAATGAAATTTTATTACGCCCCTAGGAGGCAAAGTGATTTGAATTTCGAATAAGAGTTCGTAGGCATGATCACACTAGCCCGTCTCGCACCAAAGAGAACATAATTAAAATTTTAACCTGGCAGCCAAGAATTTTAGCACGATTGGAATGAAAAATAAAAGCGCGCGCTTCTAAAAAAGAAATAATAAAGCAAAAACAACCTATGTATTTTAAGAAACTACAAACAATGTTTTCGTAAAACTGTCGAGTGACGAAGTTTATGACACCGGAGTCCATTAGATGTAAAGCTGCTGGTATTGTAAATAATAATAATTTACTGCCAGAAAAATCAAAGGATATATTATGCTTATAGATAAAATAAGTTTTTTGTAGTACATTCTTTTATTGCCTCGTAGGATATGTGAAAAGAAGAGTATTCTCCTCGGGGATAAAGATATCTTCGTCTTGGGCGAGCTTAAATCCCTCGCTCCACTCAGGATTCTACTTTAACACCCTCGCTATGCTCGGGAGTAAACACTAAACTCCCTCGCTCAAGGTTCATGTGATGTATGACATCACTTTACCCCCTTGGTGAATAATCCACTATTTTTTTGCCTATACTGCCATACAAGTTAATGGTACGGAATCCTTCGTGCGCATTCCGACTCACACTTGGCCAGTTTTTAAAGATTTGATTTACCACATTAAAGATGCCGCTCGAAGCATTCTTTAATGTGCCTCGCCACATTTTAGGACACTTGAAGATTTTTTGTAGTATTGATGTGCGCGCTTCTGGCATTGCTGTATTGATAAATCTATTTAAAAACAAAATTTTTCAAATAGCTTTAAGACTTTTTAACACTCACAGTGTTATTTTATTTTTATAACTTATAATGAGAAACCTTATATACTGCGCGTGTGCGAATTTTTGGTTTCTTATTTTAAGTCATGAAGTTTTTAATAACGTAACATAAATGATCTCTTATTTTCATATCTTGTCCTTGCAGCACTAAGTTTCATTTCAAATTACTTATTTAAATAAGGTGATCACGTGAAATGGAATGTTAGAGCTACTTCTCGTTAAATTAAATACATCGTACGTACGTTTATTTAGTTTATTAAGAATCTATATTTAAGATGTATGAATGATGGATAATATAAATGTATCTAATCAAATATTTTATAAAAATGTCGTATTTTATGTAGAGTAGTAATAACCCCTACTAATATGTACTAATAATTGTTTTATGAGAAAATGTTGGCGATAATGTAAATGTAGAAATTAGCAAAGGTAGACATTTACTGACTTCAAAAATAACCGCTTGCAGTAACCCAAGTGCTGACCAATAGAGGGACAGAAATGTTAGTTGCGGGTAAATTCAGGTTCTCCAAGTCGTACGCGATCGGAATCAGGACCCGGTGGCAGTGCACCACCAGGACCCGTACCCGTTGCAGGGCGTACTTGGTTACTATTGAGGGCATCATTGTCAAGAGCTGCTTAGATCACAATCATAATTAAGTTTAACCACCATTCAGTGTCGAGTTTACCAACACATGTTTAATTTTACAGCCGTAATAATATTTCATGACATAGTTTGTAAGGAAAATGTGTACTGGCTGATTAAAAATTGGTGAACTCGAGCGGGTCTATGTATTAAAGTTGCTTTAAAAATATATTTTTTAATACCTACCTACGGGCTGCCTACGAATGGACGTCCAAGGGGGCAGCGATGAAATAACTTTGCTTTGCCCTAATTATAGAAATAATTATAAACTTAAAAATAGCCAACCCTCCACCACACAGGAACGAATGGAAACGTTTGGGGACGTACTTTCTTTGCCTAGCTGTAGTGTCCCACTCCCGTAACGGCTAATAAAAATAGATTAATACCGTTTAACGTTTCTATCTAATGTCACGATATTTACATTTATTGAATAGATCTATATAATAACGGTACTGTTTGTAAAACTACGTATCAGCATATACGTGTAATAAAACATGATATCGAGTCTGATTCCAATCCCTGATGCTGATGATTTTTATATTTTGTGTGATGAATCCAAAAGTGAGTTTTTATCTTATTCCTTTCAGATTTTAACTCTCTTGAATTTGCATATATCAAACGTATTATTGCAGTGGAACGTGTTGTGACCGAAAGAGGCAGCATGATGCTTGTAGCGGCTGGCATGCGGTTTTCGAGAGACAGAGTGGTCGCCGGCAAAACCAGGTGGCGCTGTTCTGTCAGGTCCCGGACTAAATGCAAAGCCTCCATCGTCACTTACGATAGGTTTGTCTGCAAGGCTAACCTTAGCCATAATCATCTATAGGGATCTTGCCATTTATAAAAATCCATAGTTAGGTACGATGATTTCCTCTTAATATTCTAATTTTAAATCAATGTGATGTGAATATTGTGACAAAGAATATAATAAAAACAGATATATATCAAAATGTTGTGAATATTAAAATGTAAGTTTTATTATAAGGCTGCACAGCACATGCATGAGCATTTATCCAATATGCATGAACATGGCGTTTTAGGTGTTCCGCAGCCCACTTAATGAAGTTTTTTTTCAGGTCCAATATTCGGAACTACCCGTCAAGGGAACCCAGTGATCCAGGTTGGTCCGTACCGGTTCAACCGAGTAAACCGCTGCAAGGGGCCGAAGGTGCGTTGGACTTGCATCAAGACGCCGGGCGGCTGCCGTGCGTCACTCACCACCCTGGATGACGTCATCATTAAAGCTCAGAATGAACATACTCATTGAAGCGCTTAGAAAGATGAAAATGATATTGATGACGCCAAGCATATACTACCTAAAAATATACCTTGAAAACTAGTAAGCTTAAAAAAGAGTATCGATAGTAAATCCCTAAATCAATATTATTTGCCTGTATCAACTATCTATACTATCAATAGTTTAAACTATCAAGCTCAATTGTGCTAATACTTTTGATACTATTGATGATTATCAATACTATTGTCCTGTATCACATTATCGATAGTATCGATACAATTGACATGACGTCAAATATAGATTGACTATCGATGGTTTAGCGATAGTCGGCTATCAATAGGCAAAACTAGTATCTAGTAGTGATCTCTTGTCTTTTTATTCTAACGTCGGTATAAAGCTATTTTTGAGTTTATTATTCATGTTAGTGATTTACAGTGAATACCTATACCCGTATTAAATGTGTACCAAAAGGATTTCCATTTATAATAATATTAGTAACATCACAAAGAATTGACTTCAGTACCTATATATTATTTTACCTTAATTTTAATCACTTTTTTACGCTTTATATGTCCTTGGGGATACGGTTTAATTAATGTGAGTAGGTAGCCATTGGTAAAGCAAAGTCGCCATGGTCAGTATTTTAAATGTAGATAGTTTTTAATAATGAGCGACCTACACAAGAACGTTTTCGAGAAAACTATGTATGTGTACAATGTGTTTGTCTTACAATATTTTCTTATTACTATATTATTTGCGTACTCTGTCGAAAACAGTGGCGCAATTTATAGCGCTTTAATGTTACCTGTATAAAAATAGTTCCAACAGTATATGAATATGTATGTACATCGTGTGTAGTAGTGTTTTATTTTACTTTTTAGTTATTTTTAAATATCTCAGTATTAGGAAATAATTTTACAATACACCCACTCATTTGTTTCTGTATATATTATATTGAGAACGCTTAGGCAACTCTAAAAAGGTTTTAAAAACAATATATTTGCAGGGATAAGTATTACTGACATTGTTTTCTTACCTCTCTCCACCTTTCCGCTTGGATTTGTTTAGTGTTCGGAACTTTTCTATCAACGTCTGTCTCAAAAGTGTCAACCATTTGGCAGTGGCAGTATTCAGCAAGTCGCGCTATGGCAACCCTGTGATTGAGTTGGGTCCGTACCGGTTTACGAGGGTTAGCGTCAGCGGCGACGGGCGGCGCGTGCGCTGGACGTGCGGCAAGCAGAGTTGCCGTGCCGCCATCATCACGCTCGATGACGTCATCGTGAGAACCACCCACGAGCATCAACATGATAAACCCTCTAAGAACCAGGGTACTGAGAGAGTCAAGAGCTCGGGCAGCGTCAAGAATGACACTCAATAGAATATAAAAGGTTTGACGCGGTCGGCGCGGCTCTCCTGCGGTCGCCAACGGTGCGGGAGGCGAGCCACGCTATATAAGCGTTGCGGGGTAAGGAAAGGAATTTGCTATTGACAGTCGCGTGCGATTGGCGCATCGGACGGTCGCGCACGAACTTGTCGGTATAGTTAAATTTTATTCAATATTACCCAACAATGGATTTATGATCTAGCCACGACGGATATTTTTTGTTAATTGTTTCTTTATAATTTAAGCAATTTATTTGCTAGTTTTACGAAATAAATTTCGCGATAAAAATTCATGAATTTTTGTGGGCTCGATGAATTTGATATTTTTATGATTAATACTTTAAGTGGTTATGGATTTCAGGCAGTATTCTCTTTATTTTATGCAAAAGTTTTTAAATTGCTAGAAGTTTACGGGCTTCTAAAGTTACCTTATTTTCCGATATGATTCATTCGAAGGATCTGTTTGTTTTGAGTATAGTCTCACTCTTTGATTTTATGTTTTGTTTTGCGAACTTTATTTGTGGTAATAAAAATTGTATTGATGAGTACTGACCTATCTTCATTGTAGCGACTGACAAAGTTGTTATACCTACAGGGTTACTTTGCAGGCAGGTGCCAAATTTTAAAAATAAGATCTAGGGAACGATCGCAATTATTTTTAATCATCGTATTTTTCGAACAACATCTACTTTACAATATCCGAAAATAAAATAAATAGAGAGATAACGCAAGTTTCACGCGCCATAATGATTGTTAATCTATTGCACTTTTTAGTTGATCTCTTTCTACAAATGAGTGACCACCCGTACGATTTTTTTAGAGTGATTTTGAGTTGCTCTTGTTTTGGCACCTCTTTGCTATGTAACCCTGTATACTATCAATTTGAGTTAGAAGTCGATTTAGGGGTATTACCTAAATGGTGATCGGTGATATTTTATTAAAGTAGGTAAGTATAACTTAGCATGCGTAAAAATCAGTAGTAGTATTTTATTGATAGTAGTCTTATTCGTTATCTTGAGGGTCGAAGATCGGATATTCTAAAATCTGGGATGGGATATGTTTTGTTTCTTTTAATTTTCTGTTAGGACATTTTTCGTTGCTTTTTCCAACAGGTCCAACATTTGGCAAATCTAGGCGGGGGAATCCCGTTATCGTGGTGGGGAACTATAGATTTTGGCTGGGCTCGACTACAAAGGGTGGTGGAAAGAGGTGGCACTGTAGTGTCCGAGGCTGCAAGGCAACACTGTTCACCAGAAATGATGTCATAGTGAAGACATTGAGAGAACACAATCATACGTGAGAGATTTTTCCATATTGATTTTAGCATTTACTCATGTCATTTCGACTGAGGATTTTCATATCTTAAAATATATAGTATTTTTAAAGAATTACATTATCAGTAGGAGTATTATTATAACGGAGACTGACTTTACCTTAAATGGAATACAACCTAAGTGTATTCTAAAAGAGATTTGTTATCGAAGGAGATTCGTTGCATTTATTGTTATTATTACAAGGTGTCCGTTTATTAAGACGAATGTATACGACAGCGAAGCAAAACTAAAAGGTACAATGGAGTTTCGATTTCTTAAATAAAATTCAGGTGTTCCATCCATATACTCGTTAGTAGGTGTTATAGTGATTTTATCGTGTTTTAGTTAAATCAAGATGGGGTTATCCACTTCTTTGTATTCTACTAGTATGGTTATAATTTAAAAACACTTGCTAAATTCTTTGATGATCCGAATAATTCGTTTTGCCATAATATAATGACATCTGATATTCATTAAAATTTAGTGTAAAAGAGGGCACAAAGTGCACTTATTCCTATCTTCTTGTTTGATTATTATATATTTTTTTATAAATAGGCATAGACATTTTTATTTTTTGTTTAAATGATGATGACTTAAAAAGCTATAATTTTTCGTTATATTTAAACATTTCAGATTTATTAAAAAAATCGTTTACCTAGGTATTAATAACACAAATTATCTACCTAATAGTCCATAGGAACTTAGTGATTAAGTATTGTGTCAATTTTATTTTCGTAAGGATATCCGTGAGAAGTAAATTTAGGTATCCATAAAATAAAATATCTTTTTAAACACGAAGAAGAGTTAATATTGCTAAGATAATACTTTTGTTTAATGCTTTCTTGCTGGCTGCATTGCTGTTTTATCGTCCAGAGTATGGACTTTATAGTTTAAAAAAAAAGAAATAATTCCGACGCGGAGACCTTAAATTAGTAATAAATGCTCTGAAGTGACTTATTTGTAGTACAATGTTTATTTTTTCCAATTTGTTATTCATACAAGGTTCTCAATTACGTTATTGATAGCGTTATTGCTTTTCTGATGTCTATTCTTGTAATAAAGTTTTCAATCGTTTCTTATTTTGTTGTCTTATTTTGACAGAGCATATTTATTTATTCGTGAAAAATGTCAGTGAACTATATTTGCTGCTTTATTTATTTTCATAAAAACTAGTTACGGCTACTGTTTTTGGCTATGACAGTATTTGGAATAGAGTCGATGTAACTTGATGTGGTGCTGGAGAAATCACTCTGGAGGAAGTCCTTGTAAGTGATGAAGAGAGATCTGTTATTGAATGGTTGTATGTTTTTTTCAGTCAAGTATATTGAGACTCGTTTCGGTCACAGGACCTTAGAATATGGCCGTTATAAGTTTTACGTTCACGTGACGCGGAACGTAAAAGTGATTTGGCGGTGTTCTTATCGCAAGTCGCAGTGTCGCGCGCTGCTTACCACCATCGACGATAACGTCGTCAAGATGACCAATCACCATAACCATTAAATATATTATTCTCACATAGCGACAGGTAACTCATTTCAAGAGTACCAATGTTTACATTTAAGTAAATTAAGTATTGTTCTAATTTTTGTAGCAGTTTGGTGCCAACACCAACCAATAAAAATGTTTAAAAAAATCGTTTGGTTCTAAAATTGTTGTAACCTCATCATCAAAAAATTAACATACTTTACAGAATACTATTTTGGAGAAACATCAGACGGTAGGAGATTTCTATGCATAGGTGACTACAGATTTAGCAAACATAGTGGATCTAAATGGCCCAGAATCAGATGGGTGTGCACCAGTAAGACGTCTGGATGTAGAGCCACAATTGTCACATACGAAGACATCGTCATTAAGGCTAACAACTCTCACAATCACATCAAATCATTGGCTAGAAGCAAAATTAAATCATTTAAAGCATGGTTAAATTAAAGGTGGAATTAGAAAATTTGTACAAGAAAAAAATATTGTGTTTTAAATAAAAATATCTCTCTAAATATATTATTCGGTCCCAGAAGTTAAACATTACATGGACTCTATTTATTTTTATTTTCTTTCATTATTAAAATTTGCAAACCTTTTGTGAAAGCAAATTTCGCACACAATTGAGTCGAGTGACTAACGTCCTCTGTAGCTAAGTTGGGTGTGTCCCACCAGAAAACGGTCGAAGTTTTTGTGTGTGCAATTGGCTTTTATCAACATAGCATATATCATAATTAACGTATTTATCTGCTGTTCCTACACGTATTAAACATAATAATAACAAATTGTTTCAACAAACACACCGATCACCTAACCCCAAACTAAGCGTGAGCTTGTGCTATGGTGACTAGGGTAACGGATAGACATACTTACATACATTTATAAACATCCATGACTTGGGTACAAATGCTAGTGCTTATCACACAAACATATGCCCCTTGCGGTATTCGAACCCGCGACCGCCTGGTTTAGAAGTCCGGGGTGCGAACCATTACACCAAGACGGTCGTCAAAACATAAGCGGTGGAACGCTCTAATTGGCTAGATGCTTTGAAATGTTTAAACTGTAACATGTATTTATTAAAAATAAGCAGTTGAGTTTCCTAAATAAAATATACTTCTTATAGTGATTATATTCCTGGGTAGAAAAACCATGCCCAGGTACAACACAAAACTTCATTTTGAAGTTTTAATTATTTTTTTAATTAAAATTTACTAGTTACATCTAGAAAATATCGCAACCAATAGGTAAACTTAGGGCAAATGCCGCGTTGCTCTCATCAATGTTATTAGGATTATACGAGGGTCAAACTGAAAGTTCTTAGAAAATCAAAAACTGATTACATTAGCCAGTTATTAGTTTTATTATATCTTTTCAAAATATTGTCCATTGACGTCAATACACCGCTGCATGCGATGGAACCACTGGGAAAAGCACTTTGCCCACTCGTCCTTAGGGGTCTCTTCAATGGCATCGCGATACGCAGCCACCGCTTCTTCAGCATTCATAAACCGCTTTCCTTTAAGTTTTTCTTTAATTTTTGGAAATAAATAAAAATCACAAGGCGCGAGGTCGGGGCTATACGGCGGGTGACCCAGTAATTCAACGTTTGATGTCGCCAAATAGTCGATCGTTCGCTTGGCGGTGTGCGACGAGGCGTTGTCGTGGTGAAGGAGGATCCTACTGCGAGGTCGTTTCTCTCGAACTTTTTCCAAGACAAGTGGCAAACAATTGGTAGTGTACCATTCTGCAGAAACTGTTTTTTGATCCTCTAACACAATTGTTGCGAAATGACCTATCCTTCCAAAGAACGAGGCCACCATTTTTTTTCCCGCACTTCGATCTCTCTTCACTTTAGTTGGCAACTCCTCGAAAGGAAACACCCACTGAGCAGATTGTCTTTTGGTTTCAGGATCATAACAGTAAATCCAGCTTTCGTCACCTGTTAGTATGTCGAACACAGCATTTGAGTCACCTCCGTTAAATCTTTCAATCATTTTACGGCACCAATCCACACGATGGAGTTTTTGAGCCTTAGTCAAATTATGAGGTATCCACCGGGCGCAAAGCTTCCTGACCGCTAAATGTTCGTGGAGGATTTTGTGCACTTGACTCATACCGATGCCTAAGCTTGTCCGAATCTGCTGATAGGTCACTCTTTTGTCAGTCTCTATCATACGCCGCACAACACAGATGTTATTTTCAGTCTTCGCCGTAGAAGGCCGTCCCTCACGTACATCATCAGTGAGATTAGTGCGACCACGTTTAAACTGATTAAACCAGTTGTAAACAGTCGCACGAGATGGGGCTTCATCGTGAAAGGCCAATCGTAGTCTATCATAACTTTCTTGTTGACTTAAATGACATCGAAAGTCATAAAAAATCATTGCACGAAAATTTTCTCGTGTTAAATTCATTTTGACGTGACACAGACAATTTTCAATTTGCCGCCAAGTCGTAAAACAAATGACAAATGAATGAAATATATACTCAGTAATATTGGCAAAGAGTTCTATTTTCAAATTTTAGAATATTTTTTTTATTATATTGTTTATAAGTGGCCAGTTCTAAGAACTTTCAGTTTGACCCTCGTAGCACCTACTTACCATCAACACTCGAAAGATGAAGCTTTGCAAGCTTACGCAATATTATAGTTTTTTAAGTGATAAGCATTTACTTTGTAACCTAATGTACTTATATGAATCATTTCGTTGATTGATTTTACAAATGACGTTGGTACTAAGTCTGGAGTAATATCGACACACCATCCAAGTATAGATAGATATTCTTTAATGTAACAAAAAAAGGAATGTGTTATTACAAACATAAAATTTAGAACATATTAGCACAATGTAGACGGTCTTAGCGAACACAATTTTGCATGAATCGTCTAATGTGATTTATTTTCTTCAGAACTACGTTTTGAGACTACTCGGGCTGGAACACAGGCCCTGTGCTTAGGCAAGTACAGGTTCTATAAGCACAGCTCCAGCAGGGGACCCAAGGTCCGTTGGGGCTGCGGGAAGGCTCGGCACGGCTGCATAGCCACCGTGGTGACGATTGACAACGTCCTCATAAATACAAAGAACACACACAACCATTAAATTTAGAATTATTTGATGCGTCACGTAACTCAATCTGTATAAAACAGATGGAGGTGTTAACTATGATAATACCTTAACAAAAATAGATCGAATAATATAAAAAATATGACTTATATAATCTGACTTTCTACTAATTAATCATTTAAATTGTTGACTTAATCAGAGTTCTGATGTTGTTGCAAAGATTTTTCGATTTCTATCCTTATCGATTGAGTCAATGGGCCACGGATGTGAAATGTTTCGGTTATCTTGTATTGTTAGTGGTTCCTTATCGCTTTAAGTGGTGGAGCCGCGACTGATACGGTGGCCCCCAGGTGCGGTGAATCTGCGTGATGAACTAGAAAGGCTGTGAGGCCACTATCATCACTATTAACGATGGACGATGACGTCGAGTCATCGTCTAGACCATAAATCAGCACACGCACAAGCAGAGCACTAGATCATTACCTACTAATACTGGTCCTATAACAATGTATAGTAAAAAGTATGATTATTACAGTTTGGTCTCTATAGTTGGATAATAATAAGTTAAATTTAGATATCTATAAGTTTGATATCTTTGGTCTGATTTAATGCATTTGTTACTTAAATATAAATAAAACATAAAATATTATATGTAAAAACTGAAATAATTTTATTATTCTTTATGCAGCGAATATAAAGATAAAGAAACGCAAAAGTTATACTCATGCACAGCTGCTTGACGCACTTTCAAGAATTCGACGAAGCATTAGTTTTATTTATAAGGCCTCAAAGTTTTGTAAAGTGCCAGAAACGACATTACGGAGCAAACGAGATAAATTTTATGCAAATGACAAGTGTGGTAAACAACCAGTGCTTAACTCAATAGAAGAGAAACAGATGGTTGATTGGATCCATAAACTAAGTAAATGTGAATTTAAAGTAACTAAAGAACATCTGTTATATGCAGTTCCTAGGTTAATTGTAACCCGTCCCAATCCATTCAAAAATGGAGTTCCTGGAAAAAAATGGTTAGTGGGTTTTATGTGGCGGCATCCAGAAGTGTCAAAACATGTGGCACAAAGTCTTCCACCTAGTAAAAGTTACGTCACAGAAGAAGCATTGCGAGCGTGGTTTACTCAAGCAAGCATATATTTGGAACAAAATAACTTGTTGCAAATGTGTCAAGATCCAAAAGCAAGTGATGGTGAAAAGGGGTAGATGAAAAGTCTCGTAGATACGCTCTGGAATAGATTAAAACCAGTGCTTCACCTCATCACCACTTCAGCAGAAAATAGCTCCAACAATGATGCTTTACCCTTACGAGAGTCTTTCCAATACCATCTGGAATATATTTTATTCTTAGTGAATACTGTGAGGGACTGGACTGGTAATGGGGAGTGGAGGCTTGGTAATACAGACTCAGGATGAATGACTTTATTTGACGAATATGTTGCGAATTTGTTTTACCTGTAGCTCTTATTTGCAGTAAAAAAAAACACTACTCAGTTGTTATATTTTTAATGGTTGTACTTCACATATATCTCTGCTCCAACAACTTTATGCATATAAAAAGAAACTGACGAAACCGTTGCTTTCAAAATTAACTTATGTTTTGCAACCTTTTGACGTTACCAAAATATTTTAATACAAATTTTCAAGGTTGATATCACTTCAAATTACCCATATTTTTTTGATCAACATTGTTTCATTACAAATGTTTGCACATGCCTCCGATATAAAGAAGACAAATATATTATGCGCTTTTAGCTTTTCCGTTATTTTGTCTGGACCAAAACATTAGAAGAATAACGACAAATTTACAGAAGTGAGATTCTCGACAACCCGGTTCGGGAACCCTGTGATACTGTTGGGTCAGCACCGGTTCAACCGGTGGAGCGGCAGCAACGGGCAGCAGGTGCGCTGGACCTGCGTCAAGAACCGGAGGGGGTGTCGAGCTACCATCAATACCATCGACAACATTATCGTCAAAGCCAAAAACTGTCACAATCATTAGTAAATTGCCAGTATTTTTGATATTTTGTACCGTTTTGAAAGAGAAATGTTCTACATTGCGTTTGGCGGCAATAGAACTCATTAAAAAAATCATTCTTTTGCTTTCTTGGTCTAAAGAAAAACTGAATTAATAATACTATTTTCGTATCCTTGACTGGTCTGGGGCCGAGGGTGTATCCAGGGTCACGTATAATTTTTATATGTGTATGTCTTGTATGTGTATTGCTTCTAGGACCACCTTAAAAATGGGCCTCTTATTATATAATACTCGAAAAAGTCGCAAAAGGTGTATATTTTTGTTTATTTTGTCGTGTATTATGTTATATATAGTAAGCTACCTACCTGATTACTTCAGTATTATTATAAGTGCCGTCTGCATTTATGTCTACTTAATTATTGAGTAATTATTTTATTTGTTTAGATCTGATTTTCCAGTAACTGGTCTAGCTTAAGTGTTTTAGCAATTTAATAAATTATTAATTTGGATCAGTGTGGAGTCTTACTTATTTCTATTCAACATTTGAACAGAACTATTTCATACAATATTAAACACTGTAAGTAGGTAACTGTAATTTATATTTATTTTATTCCTAAACTTGTTTACTGTTTTCAGAGGAAGTCCTAGAGGCTGTGTTCACGACGTCCCGTTACGGGAAGCCGGTTATCCAGATGGGAAAGTACCGGTTCAATAAATGGTCGGGTAGCAAGGGACGGCGCGCGCGCTGGGTCTGCGTGAAGACATGCTACGGGTGCCGCGCCAAGATCATCACAATGGACGACGTGATCGTGAACCTGTCCTGTGAACACAATCATTAATTAAATTTATTTCGTATAGGGTAGATCTACACAGCACAGCCTGTGTTCTCATTTGGCACAGTGAGAGGCTTCTGTCTGCTGGACTCACTGATGAGCGTTCGTCATGATGCCATCGTTCACTTTATAGCTCTTTATTTGCTTTAGTTGTGTCTCAAATCGTTGATGATCTAATTTATCTGGTATTCTCACTGCACGTTGTACGAAACGTCATTAGCTCCAAAGCAACGCTAAAGGTAAATAATTTGACAGTTTACAACGGGATAGTGATTATTAATAATTATAGAAGCCATTATTTCAAGTCTGTTTTTCAACTAAGTGTGAATCTCTCACTTATACATGAAAAACTCTGTTTATCTGTCAGTGCAAGCAAATCATCAATATTTTCGGCATTCTAATTTTTACTCGAGGAATAAGAATAAAAGGTGTGTGATATGGGCAAAGAAATTGATGGTTCTTACCTCAATTAACACTAAGCTGTTGGTAGTTTAATAAATAAATTAGTTGCCGTTTTCGATGGTTGTATTATTGGGTAAGCATTTTTAGGTTAACTTTAATTTTAAGTTCACTGTTAGTAATAACATTTCAAAAGGTAGCACACAATCAATTTGGTTGGCGAGCCATCCGCTCGGCGGCGTGTTGCCTAGCCGTAGGAGACTCGACGTAACTGATCGGCTTTGGTTACGCGCTTACGTTATTATGACGTCGAAGCGAAAAATGATACGCTAGCGATCCGTTTCCGAGTTGATATGTGTCTATGACCTTGGGTCTACGTTGATATTTCTTATTTCCAGGGGTATAATGTAAAGATCATGTTTTATTTTGTAATAAGTGATAGGACCTATGAAATTTAGAGATTTGTATGAACAAAATTGAAAAAAGAAAATTCAATAAGTACTTACTATTTTTGATGATTTTTGAAAATGTCTAAACAGATTGCAATTGCAAACCATAGTTAGATAGAAAAAAACTTTATATTACGTATTTCAATTTCTCTAAAAAAGATTGTATGATAAAAATATACCAAGCTAGTTAAAGCACCTGCTTAAACCGACGACATATTTGAAATCAGTATTTTGAATGACTTGCTTGACTCTATGATTTATGCACAAGTAATACAGTTTTTTGAAGTATAAAAGATACATTATTTTACTGTTTATACAATAAAAAAAATGGAGTTAGAAAATAATACCTTTACCTCTAAAAGTTACAAATAGAATAAAACATGAATAAAAATTATAATTTCATAGGTAAAGACCTAATATTTTGGCACGGCGTGATTGTGTCATATCAAAATCTTTACTAATGTGTGGTATCTGACCGAAATTCGTATCGTAAAATATAGAAATAACATAATTTTGCAACGTACTTTTGAGATGTATTAGTTTGTATTGCTTTGAAATAAAATTGTAACTTTTATTATTTATTTATTTTCTATGCATACCGTTTTACCAAAATAAACGAATCTCATCAGTGATTTCAATTAACTGAGTTTTAAAATACAGATATTTGAATAAAGGTTGTGGTAAGTTACAATTTCTTTACGTTTTAAAATAATGAATTTATATTGTTTGCTAACATTTTCAGAGGCGGTATACACAATGTCTACCCGCGGTAACCCTATCATCCAAATAGGTCAATATCGGTTTAGCCGGTGGAGCGGCAGCAAAGGTTCCAAAGCTCGTTGGATCTGCACCAAAGACCACGGGGGATGCAGGGCGAAGATCACCACTATAGACGAGATCATTGTCAAGTATTTCAACGAGCATAATCATTGATTTTATAGGCTTGCTACTTTTTCGCTTAAGTTTGGTAATCGTTCAGCTTTACGTACAAATAAGAAAGTAAATGTCGTTATGTTTTAATTTATTTTGTTTCAATCATCGAAATGTAATCCTACCTGACAAGAAGTCATTGTTGTAGTAACCCCCCCAGCTACGCGACCGTTACTCGTACAATTGACAACATTTCAGAAATTTTACATGCACATTTTTTTTTCTTATAGTACATCAAATAAGAAGACACGTATTATTGTTTTTTATTTCTTTCTATTATTTCCCCTTGAATTACATTCTTTAAAAACTCTCCATTCCAAAAGAGCGTAAGTACAAGAGTAAGGATGTGACGACTTCACGCCTTTGCCATATTTTAAATTTTAAAAAAACAGACGTCTATAGTGTTGCATGTTGTAGCAGTAATATATTGATATCGACTGTATGCACGTAAATCAAAATACAAAAAGTCTAAATGAAGAAGTAGATAAATAATCTTAGTGAGTATGTTTATCCAAACACAACCTTACTAACTCTTACTTTTCTCCTTACTTATTAAAATGAAATGTTGTCAATTGTAAACGATATGCTCTTGCTTTATTTGCTCTTTACTCTCATATAAACGCTTGAAAAACGGTCAAGTGTGAGTCGGAATTGCGCACGAATGGTTCCGTACCATTAGACTAATAAATCTATACAACATAAGACTCTATATTATGGCCGTTTTTTAGTTTCGAAAACGGCAAAAAAATCTAGTTTGTATCCCTTTCATATTAATTTATTCTGTTTTTAGTTGTTGTTGTTATAGCGGCACCAGTCGACATTATTCATGTTCATGAGATATAGACAGACAACGGAGGCTAAGTAAAAGAGTCTCGTTTTTACCTTTTGGGTACGGAATCCTAAAAATGCTATGTAATTTTTAGTTTTAGTTACTAACCTGAATCCGCACTGAGCCCGCGTGGTGAAGTATGGCTCGTTCCTCCTCATAGTTGAGGTGAGGCCTTTTCCCAGCAGTGGGATCTAATAGGCTGACTTATATACTAACCTGAAGTATTCAAGGAGTATATTCTCGATATATCCACCATTAAAGATGATGATAGGAAGGTTGTACAACAATATTTATTTTTGCAGAGCCAATGTTTACGACGTCTCGGAATGGTAAACCGGTAATAGTAATCGGCAACTATCGGTTCAACCAGAAAGCTAGTAATGGCCCACGGTTTCGCTGGGTGTGTGTGAAGGAGTCTTCGCATGGCTGCAAAGCAAAAATTATCACAGTAGACAATTATATTGTTTTTCATCATAGTCAACACACTCATTAAAAGTCTAAGCAACTGACTCAATATAGGTATATATATAATAACCATTCCGACCATTTAAGAGACGTCCATGACAAGCACCTCCGTGCTTCGGAAGACACGTTAAGCAGTAGGTCTCGGCTAATATCTGTTAATATTAGTCATTAAGCCTAGTCAGAGGCCCTAGGGCGGCTTGATAACATCTGACCGTAAGGTGGTCACTTGCCTTACAGACATCACTTCACCAATCCGCACTGAGCTTGCGTGGTGGAGTATGGCTCGTACCTCCTTATAGTTAAGGTGAGGCCTTTGTCTAGCAGTGGGATCTATATAGGCTAACTTCACACAGGATTCAAACACGTTAACTTTTCGCAACAGGCCGAACGACAGGCTTTTATTTAATTTAGGTAACTCTATAGCTAGTTCAGTACAAGGTTAGTTGCTAAAGAAAAAATACTATAAATAAACTATTTTGATACAGACAATAACAAATATTTAAAATTGCTTCTTTTAACTTAAGACTTAAGCTGAGTAAGGCCCTTTTAATATGTACATTGCAGGCGCACAACTGCACAGTCCGACTGGTTTACCTCCATAAATTGTAATTATACTGAGATTTTTGTTTTATACCCGTGCCCTTCACGTTGTTTATTTTCGTATGTTATGTGATGTCCATTCATTAATAAATGTATAAAATTACTAACTAAAGGTAGCAAACTATCTGCAGCTTTATAATCCTGTTTCTAGTATTTTTAGATTATTTTAGTAGCGTAATATTTGTGTGCTTTGTCTTTATTAATTTTATTATTACAATGTTCAGTAAGTATAGTTCTGCTTAATTTTTATTTACAGATATGATGCAAACGATAAGAGAAGATAGACAAGATATTCAATCAGACAAAGAAGATAAACAATTATACGTTCAAGATAATATAACGCCCAAAACTGAAGAAATTGAAAATTCACAAACTTATAGTTCAAATACCGTTCTCGAACCTACTTTAGAAGTCCCCGTTTTCAAATGGAGAAAAAACTCGTATACTCCTCACACCTACCATGAAAGTGACTACAAATTTGGTCATATTAATCTATTGTGTGATCGTAGTAAGCCATTGACTCCCATGGACATTTTTTTGGAGGTAACTCAGCTGAACACCTTGGTGACTGACATAATTGTGCCGGGAAGTATAGGATATGCGAAACGTCAAGCCAGGGCATTTACGATTGATCTAGTAGAAGTGAAAGCATTTTTGGGTATAAACCTCTACATGGGTTGTCATGTCTTACCTACTAGTGAAAGCTATTGGACATCCGATACCGAAGAAACTTCTTTTATTGCAAACATCATGTCAAGATCAAGATTTGAGCAGATAAATAAAAATATATATTTTTGCAATGAAAATGATCAATTAAAGGCGACAGACAGAGGTTATAAAATCAGACCGGTCCTGCAACATTTCAATAGTTGTTTCCAAAATGCCATGAATAATTCAAAAGAGCAATGCATAGGTGAACATATTATTAAGACCAATGATCATAATTGTGAAGATAAACCAAACAAGAAAAGTAAATCTATTGAACGATCATATAAAATGTGGTGTAGAACTGAAGCCTTGACTGGTTATCTGTTTGAGTGTGATTTAAATACCGGCAAAAAAAGGAACACTGGCGAGTCGGTCGTACTTAATTTGACGCAGCAGTTAAGTGGTCTTGGCTGCGAAATATATTTTAATGCTTATTATAATTCTCCTGCTTTGCAGTATGAATTAATGACACGAAATATTAAAGCATGTGGTACTGTTAGCATAGACGCAAAAAATGTACCTAAGTCTTTGCCGGTGGACCAAAACATGCAGCGTGGCGAAATTTATGCTAAAAGTTTTCTAGGGATTTCTTTTGTAAAGTGGATGGATGAAGAAGCGGTCCATATGCTCACCAACTTTATGTCTCCATTGCAGCATCAGATTCTTAAGAGGAAACAACCGGGGTCTAGTGAACTGGTAAATGTTTCTTGCCCCAAAATGGTTGTCAATTACAATAGCCACGCTCACGGCGTGAAAATAATGGAACTGTTTATAAAGTGCGATGAAATTGACCAAAATGCTAAAATGAAAGGCTATTTACGCACGTTTTATCATCTTTTGGACATTGGTTTAAATAACGCTTACATATTGTACTCAAAATTACATGAAGCTGAACTCGTAGACGGGCCGCTTATAAGCAGTTTCGACTACCGTCAACTTGTGGCAAAAAGTCTAGTAAATAATTTTTCATCAAACCCTATTCCAGCAAACAAGCAAAAAGCCGGTACAAGTGAACAAATAAAGCACAATTTTTTAGCTCATGTCATGCAAAAGGTGAAGAATACGAAAAAATGTGCGAATTGTTATGATTTGACCATGATGGTAAGGAGAACGAATTACATGTGTGTCACATGTAATGTTCATTTCTGTTTTACTAGAAATAGAGATTGTTTTAAGGATTACCATAGCTTTAAAGCATTCCTCCACAATAAGGAAATAGCGAGCAAAATATAGTGCACAAAAAGTACACAACATAATTCCATTACATTATTAAAGCTAAAGGTTGTTTTACTTGGTGGTTTTATTTATTATTTATTTGTTATTTGGATAGTTGAAATAGTAAAACTTACTTTGTTTTATAGTGTTTTTCAAATATTAAGGGATAATGGATTAACGTAACGGTTGGGTAAATAACTCATATAACGACAATTTCTCAGTGTGACTATACTTACTTACTTACTGGGGTGGCGCAGCGACCCAAAGTGAGTCTTGGCCTCCGACACCAGATCACGCCATGCATCTCGGTCCTCCGAGAGTTCTTGCCAGTCGCTATGGCCGAGGTTGAGCAGGTCTTGAGCTACGACGTTTTTCCAGCGGTACCTTAGGCGTCCAACCGGGCGTCTCCCATTTGGTCGTCCCAGGTACGCTCTCTTCACGGCACGATCCTCTTCCATTCTCTCTAAGTGTCTGAGCCATCGAAGCCTAGCTGCTTTGGTCTCTCCGATAATGTTGGGTTCGGACACTAGGTCTTCAATCTCCGTGTTCTTCCTGACTCTCAACCTCCCATCTCCCAGTTTCTTCGGTCCCAGAATCTTTCGCAGAATTTTCCTTTCCGCCACTAACAGCTTAGTCTCTTCTTCTATATATCTAAAGGAGAGAAAAAGTGTGACTATATAATATCAATATTCAGTAATAAAAATCAGAAAAAAATCGATCAATCATCATCATTCTAGCAGTATCCCGGTTGTGCACTCGCGCATGAGGGCCCAGGGTCCGATCTGGACCGTGATTTAGGATATAGGTAGATCAGGTAATGTTAACATGGTGAGCTTGACCAGTTTAGATGAAATGACAAAATCGATCAGTATCTTGTGATATTATGACTAAGTGCCCCCGCGCATTAGGCGGCCAGGTCGCGCAGCCAGGTCGCTGCGGCCAACTATTTCTTCGGTGACATATGCAAGTGCGCGCACTAGGCGACCAGCGGCCAGCGACCACGTACTGGCCGCGCGGCCAGCAGAAACATCGCGACTCAACACGCGGCCAGTTAGCCGCCGCGACCAACGAGATTCACCATTTTTCACCATTTGAGATCAGTGTGCGCGCACTGGTCGCAGCGGCCACACGTGTTTTGTGAATACAGGATGTTCGATACGGAGCGATCCATTATCGAAATTCAAAACAGAGAAGCTCTATGGAATCAGTCGTCGGATGATTATTTGAATAAAAATTTAAAAAGGCAATTATGGTTGGAGCTGACTGATATATTTGGTGGGGAAAATTTGGAAGAAAAAGAAAAAGGAGAACTTGGTAAATATTTTCAATTATGTTTTTATTATTATTATATGAAAATGCATAATACTATTTATTTATGATGTGAAAGCCAGTCTGCCTTGCCACGGAAGCTTTCCCGCATTAATAAAGTAATCTGCGAATTGATTCCTGTATTGAACTGATGTTCTATTAGCTCTTTCATTTTGTGCAGAAGGTATATCATTAATGGTACTTTGTATATGCAACGTATCTTCAAATCTGTATCCATCGTTTGATCGCACGATATTATGGAGAACGCAACATGCTTGGACTATAATATTTGCAAAGTTTGTTCCTACATTGATGGGACGATGAAAAATCCTCCATTTGTTCGACAATATCCCAAAGTACACTCTATATAACAACGTGCACGAGATAGCCTGTAGTTAAAAAAATTCTTTTTGTTGTATAAATTTCTCCCAGGATATGGTCTCATTATGTTTTCTGTTAGCGGGAATGCTTCATCGCCAACAAGAACAAATGGCATGGATGGACCATATTCTTCTATAGGTGTCCCACGCGGTACATTCAGATGACCATCCATAAGTTTTCTGTAGAATATTGATTCTTTAAAAATGTTTGAATTACTGCATTTGCCATAGGCTCCTACATCTATATAAATGAATTTATAATCTGCATCACATATCGCAAGCAAAACAAGTGAGAAATAGTTTTTGTAATTAAAATATAGTGAACCGGAATGCGCAGGTTTTATTAATTCAATATGTTTTCCGTTAATGGCTCCAATGCAGTTAGGAAATTGTGCATTTTGTTTAAATCCTTCTGCCACTTCTAACCATTTTGACTCATGTGGTTCAGGAAACGCAATGTGTTTCATAAGCTGCCATATTTTAATACAAACATCATACACAATTTCCCGCGCTGTGGTGTGACCTATTAAAAAGTTATGACTTATTTCTGCAAATGAACTTGCTAAATATCTGAAACAAAAAAAAATTGTTGCAGGATTAAGTCTTCAAAAGAAATGGAAAAATATAAGAGACACCTTTACGAGAGAGTTAAGAAGACGCAAGGGCGCCAAAAGCGGTTCAGCTGCTAAGCGTAAATCAGCTTATATTTACTTTGATCAATTACAATTTTTAATGCCAACCTTAGAAATTAATGAGACCAGTGCAAGTTTATCAGAAACGACGCCGGAAGAAAACTATAATCAAACAAATGAGTTGACTGATACTCCTGAAAATACACGCAAAAAAACAAAGAAAAATACTGACAGCGAAGACGACACGACAAGTGGATAAGCTTACAGCAGTGTTAGAGCAGAGCATTAAAGCTCGACAAGGAGATAGTATTCAAGATTATGGTAAAATGTTTATGTTATCTTTATTAAGTGGATTAAACAAATACCAGAACTATTAAAATCAAAAGCACAAATTGAATTGATTCAGGTAATAGATAAATATAAACGCAATCCTCAATTTACTGGCTATGGATTTCCAAATACTTCTTTTGAACATAGTCAAGGTCATACAGGCTATTACACCCGGCCAAGAACGGAAAATTACTCTTAACCAAATCCATCTACATTGGAATATTCCCAAAGTATATATCAACGTCAAGATAGTCAACCTCGTCCATCTTCTTCCTACTCCACAGCTTCTAGCGACCTTACTTTCCCTCACTCAAATGAATCTGAAGCTTCGGGTTTCATTGAACTGTTTCCAAATGATTAAATGTTTTGGATTGTTTTATTTGTATCTTGTTATTAAGCAATAATAAATAATATCTAAACCTTTTTAATTGTTTATCATTCATTAAATACAATAGTTATACAATATACTATACTGTACAAAAATCGCACGTTGGAATACCAAGGATTGCGGGTTCGATTTTTTTAAAGTATAAAAAAATATATATAAAAATAAAATTAATTAAACAGTAACATCTTACCTCAAAGTTATAACCAATTTTTCTTCAGCAGAGATGCACTCACGAAATGGGCTGAATCCAGTAATATGTGGTTTTAAAACATTCAAGATCTCGTAAAAAGTTTTTTTAGACATTCTGGACACGTCTGGAAAGTATGTATGATATATTCATTTTGTAAGCCTATTCCGTAACAATGGGTGAATCAAAATTTGTTTTTTGTTCTTTTTTTCTTTCGCTTTTGTAATAATAAAATCAGTGCAACAATAATTCCTTCTTCGACGTCCATTTCTGAGCACGATGTGAACTCAACTGACAAAATGTGGTCGCTACGTGGTCGCAGATGAATCGCAGCTACGGCGGCCAGGTCATGCGGTTTGGTCGCGCGACCTGGCCGCCTAATCCCGCGCATTAGGCGGCACTTACTCGTAAGTAAGAAGGTACACAAATATTTAAAAAAATCTTTGACTGGATCTATCAAGTGCCGGATATTATTTCAACATTACAGAACCTATTTTCTCAGTGTGCCGATACAGGAAACCCAAGATTCAGATTATTTTTAACAAAGTTGCTGGTAAATCTAAAGCGTTCTACAAAATATTCAACGAAAACGTTCTGATAGCCCTACATCGGCGGGTGCGCACCGCCGTAATTGCACTGTTTTACTGAAGAATTCTGCTTATAATCTATAGATTATAAGAAAGAAAACTATAGTTTTCTTTGTATGTAAAACCTATTAATATCCTTGTTAAATGAACAGAATGCTGAGAAACGTATACCTATATATACTAAGGAAGGCTGTTGTTATTATACTAACTTGACACCAGGTTTATAGCTTATTATAAAACATAAACATAAGTAGAGCATAACGTTGATATGACTGTACTGCCACATAATGATTCAGAATCGACTTTCGAATTCTGGAAAATATAAAATTGGGCTCGTACTTTTTTGACAGTCTGTATATTAACTTACGAGTACTTTTATAAATATTATTTTAGTACTACGTCAAGTAGGAATTCATTGATGAAACGGTCTCCAATCTAGAATCTTTTTTTCAGAAATATTTTTAAGTATTATTTATTTATTTAAGTAATGTAGTTTATGACTATTAATTTAATTATTACAATGTTTAGTTTGTATAGTTCAGCTTGATTTCTATTTGCAGATATGATGGTAACGACAAAAGATATTCAATGGGACGAAGAAGATGAGCAGTTAATAATTAAAGACATTACGCTAAAAACTAAAGAAATTCAAGATCCCTTGGAAGGAGGAACTCCACAAACCTTCGGTTCGAATACTTTTCTCGAACCTACGTCAAAAGTCCCAGTTTTTAAATGGAGAAAAAACTCGTATACTCCACAACTATCATGAAAGTGACTACAAATTTGGTCGTATTAATCTATTGTGTGATCGTAGTAAGCCATTGACTCCCATGGACATTTTTTTGGAGGTAACTCAACACACCATCACCTTGGTGACTGACATAATTGTGCCGGGAAGTATAGGGCATTTACGATTGATCCAGTAGAAGTGAAAGCATTTTTCGGTATAAACCTCTACATGGGTTGTCATGTCTTACCTACTAGTGAATGCTATTGGACATTCGATACCGAAGAAAATTCTTTTATTGCAAACATCATGCCAAGATCAAGATTTGAGCAGATAAATAAAAATATATATTTTTGCAATGAAGATGATCAATTAAAGGTGAATGACAAAGCTTATAAAATTAGACCGGTCCTGTAACATTTTAATAGTTGTTTCCAAAATGCCATGAATAATTCAAAAGAGCAATGCATAGGTGAACATATTATTAAGACCAATGATCATAATTGTGGAGATAAACCAAACAAGAAAGGTAAACCTATAGAACGGTCATATAAAATGTGGTGTAGAACTGAAGCCTTGACTGGTTATTTGTTTGAGTGTGATTTGAATACGGGCAAAAAAAGGAACATTGAAGTGTCTTTAGGCGATTCAGTCGTACTTAATTTGACGCAGCAGTTAAGTGGTCTTGGCTGCGAAATATATTTTAATGATTTTTATAATTCTCCTGCTTTGCGGTATGAATTAATGACACGAAATATTAAAGCATGTGGTACAGTTAGCAAAGACGCGAAAAATAAACCTAAGTCTTTGCCGGTGGACCAAAATATGCAGAGAGGTGAAATTTATGCTGAGAGTTTTATGGGGATTTCTTTTGTAAAGTGGATGGATGAAAAAGCGGTCCATATGCTCACAAACTTTGTGTCTCCATTGCAGCATCAGATTCTTAAGAAGAAACAACCAGGGTCCAAAGAACTGGTAAATATGTCTTGTCCCAAAATGTTCGTACATTACAATAACCACGCTAACGGCGTAAAATTGATGGAACAGCGCATAACATGCAATGAAATATACCAAAATGAAAAAATAAAAGGTTATTCACGCATGTTTTATTATCTTTTGGGCATAAGTTTGAATAACGCTTACATATTTTATGTAAAATTACACGAAGCTCGACTCATGGACGGGCCACTTATAAGCAGTTTCGAGTATCGTCAACTTGTGGCGAAAAGTCTAGTAAATAATTTTACATCAAATCTTGCACTAGAAAACAGGCAAAAAGCCGGTACAAGTGTAAAGCCCAGTTCCCCAGCTCATACAATGCAAAAGGTTAAGAACACGAAAAAATGTGCAAATTGTTATGATATGTTCATGAGAATAAGGAGAACGCATTACATGTGTGCAACGTGCAATGTTCATCTCTGTTTTACAAGAAATAGAGATTGTTTTGAGGACTACCATGACTTTCTAGTATACTGTGATGATAAGTAATATATAGTCCACAACACAATTAGTAGTTCTTTCACTCGCGGGTGTTATTTTTACCCCCCGACGCAAAAACGATGGGGTGTGACGAAACACTGTCTGTGGCATCGTAGCTCCCGAACGGATGAACCGATTTTGCTTTAGTTTTTTTTTGTTTGTTTAAATTGTTAATACTTTTTTCTGTTAAATGGTTCATTTTGCTGCATAGAGCAATTAGGATAGATGATATAATAAAACCTATATTTTTAATGTTTTTTTTAATCATGCATATAACACTATTACAATTTTTTATAAACAGAGTCCTACAAAATTGTTTACACAGTTTGTCTGTAGGATCAAGTGAGTCTCAGATAAATTTAATCTTATCTCTGTCTCGACGGATGTCTTCCGGCGAACTATTAAGGAGGTATGGTAATCGCTTCTTTAAGGTTATGTCTCCAAAGTAATTAGATTAGCACTTCGCACTGGATAGTGCCTTTTGAAAATAGTGCGCGCAATTGAAAAGGGGAGGGAGGGATTATTGCCAAGCAATATGGATATCAAATGATAGCTAGTAAAAAGACAATTTTAAAAATATAAAAATATATATAAATATTATGCAGTATATTTTTATGGTTTTTAATAATTATTACTTGTTCACTTTCGAATCAGAAATATCCAAAAATGAATTAGGTCTTCCGATAAATAAACTAAAGTAATAAAAATAAGTTATGACTAAAACCTATCAACTGCTGGATGTCATTCCAATGTTCCAGATGCAATTTTCTCCGTGTCCCGATACGGCAAACCGGTGATTCAGATCGGTCGGTACCGGTACAACAGGAAGGATCAACCGAAAGGTCCACGAGCTCGCTGGCTTTGCGTGAAGGAGCGCTCGAATCACTGCCGGGCGAAGATCATCACTGTTGAGGATGTCATCGTCAGCCATTTAAATGATCACAACCATCTCTGATCACTATGAGCTTAGTTAGGATTGTATTGTATATCAGCAGGATTTTTTAACAAATCTGCTGTTAGTGTGTTTATAATTCAATAGTCAACATTATATTATGTGTGAGTACATATCATTCCAAATAGGTTTAAAAAGAAGAAATTACCATTTTTGTTATTATGCTAGCAAGCAATGTTATGGCCAACCTATTTTTTTAATATGATTTATTTTTGTTTGTTAGAGATACATTGTTAAAGAATTTATGTTTTGTTAAAATAATGATTTTATTAAGCGACTCCTAAATCTGTTTTATTGTTACCCTAGCAATATTCAACTTACCGTCTGATCCTAATCCAGTATAAGGTATAAATTAATTCCAAACTTTTATGTGCCTGTGCCCGTTGCACATAAAATTGAAATTTATAATTGATGGGATCAGGCGTTACTTTTCGGAAATCCAATATTAAATATAAAAAATGTCTTTTTCTTTCAATTTCCGCTAAGAGTCTGCCCGTGCTCAGCCGACGCGGCAACATCTCCTGAGATTGCCGCGTACAGTGGCTTAACGCGTCGAGGGTTTTTGCACGTTGGTGTTGGTTATTACCAATTGCATTAGCTGTACTGCATGCGTATTAAAGGAGGGCGGACGTTGCACTCTGCATTTGTCTGAACTAACACTCAAAATAACCGTAACGGTTGGTGTGGTTTGGTGCCTGCGCCGGCGTCTCTTAGCGGAAACTTAAAGCAGTCATTTAATTTATTGTACATTAATATTTGATTGTTATGATGATATTTTGAAAAACTTAAACTCAAACGTTTATTTGCCAAGAACACAGTAAAGAAAGATAACATATAAAAGTAAGTGACGCATGTGTTCAGTCTGCTCGCAGACGTGCAAAAACAGCGGCCTACACATCAGACTATTAATTTTTGTCGTATTCAAACTTATTAAACCTATTACAACTGCATAATGATAACGCGTACAGGGGGTTTTGGGTCTGTTTGGCGCTGCACTGCCTCGGTAATGTTCGTCACCCGGAATACTGGCGGCTTCCAGGCGGTTCTGCGCAAGCTTGCAGCTTTCCTGCGGAAGCGAGTGCGGGGCAGCACTAACACACTTTTGAAGACGACTTAGTAAGTAGGTGGTATCTTACTCGAGGAAGACCGAGATTAAATACGCCAACCCAGCAAACGCGCACTTTATTATTATATATTCCAATAAATTAGGTTTATATAGATATGTCTGTACCAACCAGTACTAACGTATCTGAAGTTACTTGTAGAAGTTCATAGGCACAAAAATTAAACGTGGATCTGAAATTATCTTCCAACTTTTTTTACAGAACCAGTATTCGTAAAGTCGCGCTCTGGGCGTCCTGTTATCCAGATAGGGCAGTACCGGTTTAACATGTGGAGCGGAAGCCAGGGTCCAAGGGCTAGGTGGATCTGCGTCAAGGTTCACTCAGGCTGTCCTGCGACACTAGTCACGTTTGAAAATGTCATAGTCAAACAGAAGCCTCATAATCATTGAGATAAGTCAAGCCTCTTTGATTGAAATGTGGATGTGAAGTGATGTCATTTAATGTTATAAATGACAGCTTATAACTTCTATTCTACTTATTGCTATTCTTTTTCCTTCCGAACGTTACCGTCTACTTCTATAATGCTGATGCTAGTCGTTTTATGATTTATATCGATGACTGTTGCTTGATGAAGTGGATGTGAAGTGATGTGTTTAATGTCATAAACGAAACTTCTTTTACTTATAATTTTTTCCTTCCAAACGAAGTTACCGTCACATCCGTCACATACCGTTACATCATAGAAGTATCTATGATGTTGCTTCTAGTCCTTTTATGATTTAGTGCGATGACTGTGTCTTGATGAAAACTGTCAATACCTCAATGCAATTGAATGGCTTCACATCAAACCTGTGTTCGATGACGGTTTAAAAAATATCAATTTAAATGTGCATATAGTCTTACGACTAAAATATTTGGTATTTATTAATAATAATAATTGTTAAGGACAAAGCCCAGTCTTTTCGATTTCCCGGTGGGGGAAGCCTGTCATCATTCTTGGAAAGCACCGTTTCAGTAAGTAGTACCGGAGCTCGCATAACGGCGGTGCGTTTCTCTGGACCTGCTGTAAATCCTGAAGCATGAACTGCCCGGCATCGTTAAAGACCTTATTTCATCTCATATCTATCAATAATGATAATAATATAATCTCAACCAATAACTAACATTGCCATCGTTTATTGTACTTACTTTTGCAATACTTTATGATCGTGGAACATTGATGGATGTGTATTCCGTCAAACAGAGCAGCCAAGTAATAGTAGATTAGTATACGAGGGGAGAAAGCGACCCATTTCACTCGAGAAGTTCCTTGAACGAAGTGAGAGCGCCAATAGCTCGAGAGTGAAATGGGTGCTTTCACCCGAGTTAAACATACTATTTTTCATTTCGCCTGTAAAGAAAGAAATGGTGCATTTCTTTTTTTGTGGTGCAATCGAAGGTGCGTTCCATTTGATATCCGCGACGCGCGCCCGACCGGTACATTTTGGGCATTTCACTTGGGCCGCGAGCGGCGCCAAAGTGGTCATGCGGTCGTCGCTGACGGCAAGTGCAACGCACCTTGACAACTTTTTTTTGAAGGTTTGGTTTACGTCTTTGGGCAATAGTGGGCCCACACTTATGTGACAGGAAGGGAAAAGCTATTTTAGCTATCTACACATGAAAGTTCAACTTTCCGAAAAGGAGAGATGAAAAAATATTTTGGTCAGATATATTTTGACGATTAACAGCTTTATCAAAATCGTCATGACACCTTATTTTATATTAGTAAACCATGTTTTGGCTAATTACCTAGTTTGATTGTAGTATCCAAAATTGTTAGAACCGATTTTTGTGTTTAGAAGGTACTTCAGCCTCATATATAGGCTATCCTTATTCCATTCGAAAAAAATATATATATTTCGTATTGTGTGATAATACAATGTTGTGACTTGTGATAAACCGAATTAGATATTGACTACCTCCACAAAAAAGTAACTTACCACGCCACATTAAAGTGTTTACCGAGTCTAAACAATTACCATAATAAAAAAAAACTTTATTAGAAGCAGGCATAGGGTACCCAGGATTGTCGTTATCACATGATAGAGGTGTCGTTTTTATATTACTTAAAAAAGTATAAAGCAAGCAGCTCAGGCAGCGGTGAAAAAAACAAACTTACATTTAATAGATAGATAGATACTCTTTATTGCACACCACACACAGTATCAATTTACATTAATGTTCATAGAAAATGGGTACAATTTAGGCGGTCTTATTGCTAAAAGCAATTTCTTCCAGTAAACCTTCGGGTAGAGGACAGTCCAAAATTGAATTGGGTCGGCGGTGAAAACTTTATTTTGATAATAAAGGGAAATGGGAATTAATTTTCTAACCATCTCTTCTTCGTTAAAAGTTATAACGCATCTTTAAATTTAGAAACGCAGCGCATACCCCTAGAATTGGTGTGCGCTGCGTTTCTGAAATACAGATTAATTGGAAAGAAAATAATTTGTTTAGGTCTACCACACGGCCGAGTGAATTATGGGATGTCTCGCAACGGCAATCCGGTCGTGAGGTATCGCGGTTACCGGTTCTGCAAGCACAAGACGATGAAGAACGACAGCGTGCGGTGGGCTTGCGTCCGCAAGGACAAGTATAAGTGCACTGCCACACTCACCACCTTCAAGGATATCATCATCAATGTCAAAGGACGTCATTACCACAACCCCCTTAAAATTTTCAAAATGTGATATTTCATTTAGAGATGTAATGTCTATTAATAATAATACGAGAGTAACTATATTCTTTTTTCATGTATTAACTTACTGAGTTAACAAAGACATCGAAGTCAAATCGGCTAGTTTTGTTCCTGTTACTGTTTTATTGCGGCTATAGTTCTGTCTTTCTATAATTTAAGAACTATGCTCTTGTTGGTGCAGTCTTCTCCATTCCCCTACCTAAACTAAATAAAGGAAAAGTTACTAGGTGTCGTGTCGTACCGAGAAGTCAAGGAAATGCCACTGAATACTACACTACACAAGTAACTAATAAGTAACAAATGAATAGTACCTAGTTTACGTTATAAACTCGGACAAAGTTGCTCGACCCTATTTAAACGAGTTTATTTAACTTGCCCTGGGCAAAGAAAATATTATAAACTACGGGGCCCGTAGACACGATGCAATCTGTTCTAAAGGGAAGTTATCAAAATGTTCCGTACCTCATATGGAAAAAAGGAACCTTTTTAAGATCACTTTTTGTTCGTCTGTCCGTCTGATTATTTATTACACGTTTTAAAAGGATACATTATAGTTTGTTTAATTACAGACCAGGTCTTATTCACGAAGTCAAGATTCGGCAGGCCGGTGCTGCAGATCGGTGACAAGAGGTACAATAAGTACTACAAGTGCCCAGACGTGGGGCGCGTTCGCTGGATCTGTACGCGTACCGCCATCGGGTGCAAGGCCACTGTCATCACTGTCGACAACAAGCTTATCAAGTTCAACTATCAACATAATCACTAAGAGATTGTAATTATCACTATACTAATTTAAATTGAAAAAAAAAAACTAAATTGAATTTATTTCTGCTGCATTGCTCACATAAGTACAAGTCAGTCCATACATTTTTATTGTGTAATTAAATCATCTACATATTTATAATACTATTTTATGTAATATATTTTACAACCTTTTGACATTATAGGTAGTATCCTTAACAAGGTAATTCAACAATATCTATACATATAATAAAACAGTAAAACCAATGCGTCTGTACATTGAGTATTTTGACCAAAAACTGATTGAGGGTGATGTTAAAATAGTAACAGAATAGAAATCTACAACTTTTATTTTTTTTGTCTGTTTGTCTGTTTGTACACGCTAATCTCCGGAACTACTATTGAGTCTGGGCAAATACTAGGCTATAACTTATTTTGAAGATTGGAGTACCTGACGTGGAACCTTAGCAGTACACTTAAACTAAGAGAGATATAAAAGCAGCGCCTTAATAAAAGTTATTAAGCGAGATGAGCATTTTCTATTGACGTACACAAATTGAAGGTCTGAAGCAACAGATATGGGACCCTAGCAGCTCGACTCAATTATAAGAGATACGAATAGAGCACCTGAGGGAACATTGTTTAGCGTAATGAGCACTTTTTATTGATGTACACAAATTGAAGGTCTGGAAAAACTGATATAGAACCCTAGCAGCTCAGCTCAACTATAAGAGATATGAATAGAGCGCTTAAGGGAACATTGTTCAGCGTGATGAGCATTTTCTATTGACTAACACAAATTGAAGGTCTGAAGCAATTGATTTGCTAAATTACTTTAGACTGATTTTCAAACTCTCATGGTAATCCTACTGCCTCCAAGTTACGATCTGGTGACGGAAACCTGAAGAAATCAAAAGAATCCTTTAGATAATTTGATGGTGCTGACCTTAATTTTCTTACCAGAGGCGGATGGCGAGGTGATAGTAACCTATCTAAAAAGAGTGCCTATTGACCTTGATTTTTCATTCCTCTCTTCTCCTTACGACACGGTAGACTAAGAGATTATGATAGCAGGATGGCGAAGGGAGAATAAAATATTTTGTATCGTCGAGCCCACGCGTACGAAGTCGCGGGCAACAGCTAGTTAATAATAATATTAAAAAATATATTTTCAAATTTAATATTACTTGAAAGGTTATATCTATCCAACATGCTATTACTCTATCTTGGTTGGTTGGTTTTATTTAGCTTGCCCTGTTCCGTACCTTAAAAGGAATAAACGGTAATTTAAAAAACTAAAATACCCTAAAACAAGATAGAGGTCATACCCGGGTTAAATTGGTACCCATACTAAAAATTATATTAGTCGGGACCCATTCTAGAAATGGAGGCTTAGTGAATTTAGAGCACATTCCTACCTCTTTATTACATTGCAGATTACTCCAATCTACTAACGAGACGGCTGACTTTCTAGCATGGATCCCGACTGCTACAATTTAATATGGGTACCAATTTTACCCGGGTATGACCTCTATCTTGTTTTACGGTTTTTTAATTTCCAATTACGCAGAAACGCAGTCGGGGTTTTTAGTTTTTAAAATTATCGTTTTTTTATTTTTAGTTCTATTATTCAAAACAAAACACTAGACTGCAAAAATATTATATTTTTGAAATGGTCTCTTTACTGGCTTTCATTTGATACCCATATTGCTATGCTAAGGAAAAAATCAATCCCCCCTCCCCCCTTTATTCCTATTTGCGGGCGGCATTTTTAAAATTTATATAGCCTATGTCACTCACAATTTTGACAAATTCAACGACACCTCATATGTTAAAACCTGTCGAGCCGTTTGGGCTGTAGGGCCTGCCAAACAATTATACATACATACATACTTACATAAATACTCTCGAAAAACATAACCCTCCTTCCGCAGTCGGGTAAAAAGGAACCCTTTAAGATCACTTTGCATTTGTTGACCGTCTGATAATGCACAGAGTGGAAATAATCTCCCTGATTTGGCGTTAGTTTCTCTATTGTCTAGTATAAGTATGTACGTTCGTTTCGTGAAAAGCACTTGTATGATAAATCCGAAAACACCAGTCTTGTTAATCATATTTTTTAAAAGTAGAAATACATATTTAATCTCATAACAAATTGAAGGAAAAAGAGGATGACCAAGTGAAGTTATTTCGACCAAATAAAGGAACAAAATTAACGTCATTACGTTAATTTTACGACATTACGACATTACGACATTTCGTACCTACCAGGAAATGAAGGCACAGGCAAACAAAAGACAGGAATAGCGGCTTTTATGATGATGCTTTAATTACAGGTCAGGTTTTATTCACAAAGTAACGATTCGGCAAGCCGGTGCTCCAGATCGGTGACAAGAGGTACAACAAGTACCACAAGAGCCCAAACGTGGGGCGCATGCGCTGGATCTGCACGCGCTACGCCAGTCGGTGCAGGGCATCCGTCATCACCGTCGACAAAGAGCTCATCAAGTTCAACAATCACCACAATCACTGAAAGATTGTAACTATCATATTACTTATTTAAATTGAAAAATCTTTTTTCTTTTTTTTTATAATCTTACTGTTTCGTAAACAACAAGCCCGGAGTTTACGAACACATGTTTAATTTTTATTCAGCCGGTTTAGCATTATTTGTTATACCAATTCTGTGAAATAAACCGTAAATCAATGTTCACCGGCTGTTTAAATGTTGGTGAACTCGGGCCTAAGTGGGGGCTAGTGACGAGAGGAAGTAGCGCAAAAAACTCGGTCACTAAATTGTCAAGCCTCTTTCCAAAGGTTTATTGATTACATACAAGTCAGTCCATCCTTCCTAACATTTAAATAATTGGACGTAATAGTATTCTTATCAAGCTAATTCATTTTTTTTCAGAAATATACTTATTAATAATGATAATGTTAATATATTCATATATATAATTTTTATTTTCAAAATTAAAATTAACTGAAAATTCTATTTATAATCTCCCTTTAAATAAATTAACGACCAACCTTCTGAAGCTTCCATTGAAGCTTAGTCGCAAATGCAAAGGCGTCATCATGTATTGTCATGTTTCACTAGTAGATACTAGTACGCTCTCTTTAACTATGGGTGTCATTTACGTCAATCTTGTTACTCTTCTCTCAGTACTCATGGTTATTAAATTTACTCGTATAAAATTGTGTAGGATGGATGTATTTGGTACCAGTAATACCGATTTCATCATCCTCCTAGCGTTATCCCGGTTGTGCACTCGCACGCGAGGGCCCAGGGTCCGCTGACTATGATCCAGGATGTGGCAGATCAGGTAATTACTGTAGAGCGACTGTCATCTGACCTCCGTAATCCTGTTACCAGGGGAACCTGACCAGTTTGGATAATGGTTACACATGCAGTCGCCTGAATGTGCAGGTTTCCTCACGATGTTTTCCCTCACCGTAAGAGCATCGGTTAGTGAAACAACTAATGTAAATAACTAAGAAAAAGTCATTGGTACATGGCGGCACGTGGGATCGAGCTGGTACCTCCTGCATGAGAGGCAACCCGCTAGCCACTGCGCCATCGACTCAGTAATACCGATTTATATTTAAAAAATAAACATCTTGGTAAAAATATTTCTTAGTCATATGTTTGAGAAAATTTTCATATTTCTTTTTTTTAGATCAAAGCCCATATTTCACTACTTCGCGATTCGGAAAGCCTGTCTTACAAATAGGGAGACACAGGTACAACAGACACTCCAAGTACAAAGGCCCTAAAGTCAGATGGGTGTGCACGAAGGTCGCCACCGGGTGCAAAGCTATCGTTACGACGATTTACGGCAACATCGTCAATGCTAATTATTATCATTCTCACAATTAGAATAATTAATATTATTCGTTGTAATAAGTGTTTTCGGATCCTACAGGGGCTCAAAAACAATCTATTTTTTACTGAACAAACGTCGATGTTTTATCTATCTATAACTTAAGATCTACGCTCTTGTCGGTGGAGTCTTATCCATTCCTCGCTATTCCATGCCATGTCCTTGATGTCTCGGTACGACACAACAGCTAACTTTTCCTTTATTTGGTCCATGTAGGACCTTCTTGGTCTTCCTCTTTTCCTTTTTCCTTCTACTTTTCCTTCTAAAATTATTCTGATAAAATCATTGTGTCGTACTAAGTGTCCCAGCACCTCCTCTCTATAGAATAACGTCGACTAAATAAAGGACTTGTCAATTATTCCCGATTTAATCGTCAACCTGTTTTTTACACGAATATAATTGGGTAGGTGTTTGTTCAGATATCCACGTTGTTCTCATAATTAAGTGATTTTAACTAGAATAGCACTTTTTATATTTTTATAACTTAAGCAATTATTTTGCAAGTTTTTACGAAATTAAATCAAATTTCACTTGTAAGAGCACTCGCCCGGATAGCGAAGGGACGTGGGTTCGAGTCCCACCGGATGACACAGTCGATTAATTTTTGTATGTGAAATTTGATTTAATTTCGTAAAAACTAGCAAAATAATTGCTTAAGTTATAAAAATATAAAAGGTTAAGCTGATTTCATCTTAACTGATGGTTAAATATTTGTAAAAATATTTCCATTGGATACATGCGGGTACATTCCCCAAGTATTGATGAAATCGAACGCCGGCTCACTGGCGTAGCAAGCACTTGCAAAAATTCGTCGACTGACTAACGTCCTCCGTAGCTTAGTTGGTAAGAGCACTCGCCCGGATAGCGAAGGGACGTGGGTTCGAGTCCCACCGGATGACACAGTCGATTAATTTTTGTAAGTGAAATTTGATTTAATTTAGAATAGCACTTTTTTAGATGAGCCAGTATTTTGTTCAAAATTTTTATCATGTATAATTAATTAATATGAATTATTGACGTTCATAAGTGGCATTTTGTGTCCTAAATTGAATAAATGATTTTTGAGTTTGACTCACCCTTTAGTCAATGTGATATTACAGGATTTTTATCGGTTACAATCTTAATATTGAATACATTATATACTAACTTTAAGGTACTACTTTATTTAACCTCTTTTACCTGCTGAATTATTGATAGACCAAAGCTTGTAACTGAAAATATACCAAAGCAAACCGCGTCATATCTTACTAAACTAACAGAAATAAGTTGGAAGGGAAACTATTAAATGATGGAATTATTGAGTGAGATAAGACTATCTTAAAACATCCATGACGTCTGTATGATTACCATATAAATTTAACATAAATATTTTATTTTGGTATTTGCATCTCATTTGGATTAATTTGATGTTTGCGTTTAAGGGTATGACTATCTTACTATCAATAAATTATAGTACGTATGAATTTCTTTTATTTTGCCTACGATATACAAATAACAGCATTAGATAATAAAGAAAAATAATACGTATCTACGTTAATAAGTAAGGAAAACATTATTACTTTTTCTGTTGGCATGATTGCTTTGCTGTCAACGATCCTCTGATATGGTTGTTCAACTTATGAATTAAAAAAACTGAAATGTATTAACTGCATATAACATGTTAACCTTAACCTGTATCTCTACCTATTAGATAATGTTGAAGAACTAAATAGGGGCAGGAACATAAAAGTCACAGAAAAACTTTATAATACCAATTCAACGCGCCCTCTCAAACAAAGTTTAGAAACCAAAGAAATAGCAGCGAAGTCTCTCGGATTGCAAAATGTGAAAGTTTATTATTCATTTCAGGCGACAGCCCATATTTCACTACGTCACGATACGGGAAGCCTGTCCTACAAATTGGGAGAAATAGGTACAACAGACACAGCCAGTACAAGGGCCCCAAAGTCAGGTGGGTCTGCACAAAGATCTCCACCGGGTGCAAAGCTAACGTTACGACAGTTTTCGGTAAAATCATCAGTGGCAATTTTATTCATATTCATAATTAGATTTTATTTTATAATTTACACAACATTTTCAATCGGACACTAGATTTTTTTGTGCTCTCTAATACAGTAACTGTTTCTATCAGACAAACATGAGTATGTGTAGCATTTATCGGCCGCCATATTTAAATTTGAACAGTGACTTTTTTACATGCAAAAATTTTTATATGTAAAAATCTCTTATGTAAGAATACTGGTATAAACCGATGAAATATTTATTTTCTTGTCTTGCCTATTTACGGTCAGGGACATAAATGATGAGCACTTTTGTATGAAATTAATAACCTATAGACCAGCAGAAATCAAAGTAAAATCGTAAAGCATAACATGGTTCTGCATTTATGTATGTAGTGTATATCAGTTAGGGTGATAAAAATTCAAATTTGACACTTCAAAAACTGACGCATCATACTTTTCTACCATATTACTCGTACTATATTGAAAATATCATAATCCAATCGCTTTAGAAACATGACAAATTATTTATTTTTATCTCGGTAATTGCATTAACACTGAATTTATAACACTGAATTTAACACAAGGAAATGCGTATCAAATGTGCGCGGTTACTAGAAAAGATAAAATAAATATTTTTTTAAATGTTGTTTAATTTTTGTAAATGTATGCTGAGGTATTATTTGACTTACATTACATATTACTTTGTTCTATGAAAATATATGACTGAAAAATAAACACTTATAGCTAGAGCACTTGATCAGCAAATATCGTTATTAAAGATTTTCTTACAGACATTGCTTTTGAAATTACGACAACTCAATTTGGAAACCCATTGCTTCGGTATGGTGAATTCAAATTCTGCCGAATACAGAAGAATGCAACTGGTCCTAAAATAAGATGGCAGTGCAACAAGGTGTCGAGCAAACGGTGCCACGCTAAGATCACTACTTGCGGCGATATTATCATAAGGATTGATAACTCCCACAACCATGAACCGTGAGAAGCTTCTAAACTGAGCACGAATATTCTTCCTGATAATGGAAAAAAGACTGAATGTAAGCTAAAGATCATATAGGTGTTTCGTGATGAAGAGGATTTTCTGTATAACAGTGTGAGAATATGAGAGGTTTCTTGTATATAAAATCAGATTTTTGTAAAATATATTTTAATTATATTTTAGACTCTGTGCAGATTTATCATCATTCAATTATTATCTTCTTCTCCTCATTACGTATGCCGAGATCTTGAATTCATTACGTATGCCGGGAACGTTGATGATTAGTACTTCACTAAATAAAAGTTAATGTAATTATAACGTGAATACTTTCACGTATGTGTGTAGGTATGATTTATTTCAATACCTTCTTCTTCTTAAAATACAATATTTATATAAGATTTGTTTTATTTGGTGTATTATTATTATTATAATTGGAACTGTTTACAACGTGTAACCTTCAAATCTCTAAAGGTTAAATTATTTTGATATGTAGATGTAAAATTCGTTTGTCAATTCTCTATTAATCTGCTCTGAATCGCACGAGCTCAGTCATCAGACATTACTTTCATTTTTAATTCTTGTAGGGCATAAATTTGTGACGTCTTGCCGGGGAAACCTGATGCTGCAGATTGGAGAATACAGATTTAGCATGGAGAAGAACAAGAGTGAAAGCGTGTTGCAGCGTTGGCGGTGCACCAGGTGGAGCTCGATGTGCCGCGCCGTTGTCCACACTGTAGAGAACGAAGTCGTCAAAAGCTACAATGTTCATAATCATTAAGTAAGTAGTTAAACGACGACAAGAAAAAAACTTTTTAGGGTTCCGTACCCAAAGGGTAAAAACGGTACCCTATTACTAAGCCTCCGCAGTCTGTCTGGCGGTCTGTCTGTTTGTTTGTCTGTCTGTTGGTCACCAGGCTGTATCTCATGAACCGGAATAGCTATGTTAGGCAGGCGCGTATTCTTCTCACTATTTTGATGATATACTTAATTTTTTGGACTTTGGTGAATATATAATTAAAAATTTATAAAACTTTAATTAATAAACACAATATTGTTGTTTGTAGCTGGTACAGTTGGCAGCACGTCAGGTCACCCACGTGAACTACGAAAACTGATTTTATTACGTTGGGAATAGTGGGGTAGTCTAACGTGCATAGCTGCACATAATCGTTAGATAAATGTTGTGTTTACATGTAATTCTAATAAATGTTTATTCAGATCAACATCATTGTTTTTTACCACCATTTATTTTTTACAACGATAAAACTTTTTTGTCTATACATAATAATATAATAAAACTGTAGAAGGACGAATTCTGTACATTGATTTTAAAAAAGGATTCCCCCTAGGCCTTAGATTAGGTCAGTAATTCAAGTGCAATTATATATTTGGATTGCAAAGTGCTTATCCCTTAAAATCAATAATTTTTAGGTCAGTAAAGTAGAAAAATGTATTTATTGACATTTTTGTCTTTGTGTTAGTATGTATGTATGTTTGTTTGCATGGGTCTTGAACGTTATAGACTCAAAATCTGCTAAACGAATCTTGATGTACCTACCACAGTTTAAATACGTATACTTATTCCTTTTCCTTATATTTTCTAATCTTTAACTGTTATAGACTCGAAATCTAATGTACTAATCTTGATGCACCTAACGTAGTTTAAATATCATTCAGTCGACAATAAAATATAGGGTATACACATTTAGTGATACAGGCTGACCTGCCTTTACCATACAACTACTACTACTATCATACCTTTACTAATGAGTCAATTTGTATCATCAAGTCCACGAAGACGAAGTCGCGGGCAACCTCTAATGTTTAGTAAATGTTTGGTTAGGGTAAATCGTTGATTTCATCTTTTGCGCGTGTTATAGTTCAATTGAATGTTTCAAAAATCTAAAGTATACTTTTCTGTGACGTTATGCAACATAAAGTACTTAATATTAGTTCTGTTACCGCAGAAGATATAGAATTCGTGACTTCGCGACGAGGGAATAAGATGATCCGCATTGGAAAAAACTTCTTCAGTCTAAACAAGCAGGTATCTCACAAGCAACGGTGGCATTGTACGAAGTGGAACTGTGGCTGTCGCGCATTCGTCGTTACGATAGAAGATACTATCACCAAATATAACAACGTACATGTTCATTGAATCTCTCTCTCCACCAGGCTGACTACAATACCATGTGGGTGATATACCCACTGGTATTGGGGTCAGCCTTTTTCATTAGGGTCCCGTACCCAGGTAAAAACGGGTCCCTATTACTTAGACCTTCGCTTTATCTCTGTCTGTCTGACACAAGGCTGTATCTTATGAACCGTGATAGCTAGACAGTTAAAATTTATCACAGATGATATATTTCTGTTGCCGCTATAAGAATAAATACTTAAATCAGAATAAAATTACTATTTAAGGGGGGCTCCCATACAACAAACGTGATTTTTTTGCCTTTTTTTGCTAGATATTAATAATGGCAACAGGTAAACGCTTAAACTTTCACAGAATATTAAATTGTATATTCACTTCATTTTAAATACTTAAACTAAAATATTAAAAATATTTAAGAGGGGCTTCCATACAAAAAACTATTTTTTTTTGGCGTTTTTTGCTCGATATTAACAACGGAAACAGTAAACAATATAGTATCTAATGTTATATAGGTAATGGTACGGAACCCTTCGTGCGCGAGTCCGACTCGCAATTGCCCGCTTTTTTTTTCTTTTCTTCGCTCTGTCTATGTTAATTGAATGCTATCACATAATATCCATGAAAAATTTAAATAAATGAGTTGATGAGGATCACAAACTGATTCATGATTTGTAACTAACAGGAAGAAATAATGTGAAACATACAAACAACGTCGGTAAATTGCTGTATCGACCTCCATTGTTTGCGTTTTATATTTGACACATTACGGTTTATGTTTATTCCGCTTTGACAGAAAATCTCAAATTCGTGATCTCGCGAAGAGGAAATGATTCGTATTGGCGATCAAAACTTCAGCTGCAAAAAGGCCACGCCAAAACTTGGAAGAAGCGTTGGATATGCACCAAATGGATGCCTTCGTCCTGACGGTAGACGACGATTTGATAAAATATAGAAACGTGCATAACCATTGAATAGAAGTGTTCTTTCACAGCCATGTCGATTTTTATATATTATATATTTACCCAAAGATAGTGTATTATAAAGAAGTGTAAACATTTATTTCATCAGCGCGCGGAAATTGCTTCCCTGAAATTAAGCAATTTGCTCAATTTTGCATTTAAATCTCGTACACATATAACATTTGACACGTAAACGAACGTGTGATCGGCGCATCAAATTCGTGGCATATCTACCTCTTTTTAATCCACTCTCATTGTATTATCTACCAGTTTCATTATGTTGATGTCCCCTGCTAGGTATCCTTCCGACGTAGTCCTAACATTAAATGTATCTAATATGTATCATTATTATTTCATTCTTCTTGAAATTTTATTTTTAATACTACAATAACGCAAAGTTTCGTTGGACATCAGCTGGTCCAGTTAGTCAAAAACCATTCTACTGCTACAGTGCGACCACAATTCGTGACGTCATGCTGATGGAACCCCATGATCCGTCTTGGGAGATGTAGCTTGTCAAAAAGCAAAACGAAAGGCTCCAAGCAACGGTCGTGCACCAGATGGAACTCTGGTTGCCGCGTCGCCATAGTAACGATAGGGAATATTGTCGTCAAGTCACTAAATGTACATAATCATTAAGTAATCTCATACATGTACAAATACGATCATTGACTGCACGTAGAAATTGTCTATAACTCTTTAAAAAGTACATGTAAAACAAGCAACATACCGACTGCATAAAATAATAATATTTTTGAAAAGCCCTTATTACTCTAGCTTTCATTTGATACCCCATATTGCTATTGTAGGAAAAAAATCTATCTCCCTCCCCCCTTTGTTTCCATTTGCGGGCGCCATTTTTTGAATGAATATAGCCTATGTCATTACCACAATTTTGGCGAATTCAGCGACACCTCATATGTCGAAAACTGTCCAGCCGTTTGGGCTGTAGGGCGTGCCAAACAATTATGCATACATACATACTCTCTAAAAAAGGTAACCCTCCATCCGCAGTCGGGTAACAATAATACTTATTCAGGTAAGCAAAAGGTCGCAGGTTCAAATCCTACCTGTGTGCGAATTTTTGGTTTCTTATTTAAACTTATATAAATAAGAAATAACACTGTGAGTGTTAAAAAATATTAAAAACTATTAAATAGTGAAAGCGTTTTCATTCAAGTTGAATTTATTCTGTAAAGAATAACTACTTGGCCCACAGCTGTTGCAATACAGCTCGGGTAGATGTCGCTACCGTCACGCAATGACGTAAGACAAAAGACACCAGGAATTTCACACGGTTGGATGAACTGCACAGTAGCTCAGTCGGTAAGAGCGTTGGCCCGGTTAGCCAAAGGTCGTAGGTTCAAATCCTACCTGTGTGCGAATTTTTGGTTTCTTATTTAAACTTATATAAATAAGAAATAACACTGTGAGTGTTAAAAAATATTAAAAACTATTATTTATTATTATTTATTCATTAATAATTCTGGATTTCAATTCTTAAAACGTTATTTATTGCAGAGCGCCCAGAATTCATAACCTCGCGACGCGGGAACCCAATGATCCGTGTTGGAGACCGCCACTTCAGCCTCACAAGGAAAACGAACGGCGGAAAGAAGCGGTGGATATGCACCAAGTTGCACAGAGGGTGCCGCGCCTTTATCGTCACTATAGATAACGTTGTCACTAAATTCAAGAACGAACATTGCTGCTGAATGAGTTATAAAGAAGTTTAAAGACTTAAGCTCGGTTTCTGAGATTTACAGCATTTTACTGACAAACTGTTATTGAACGATGATTTAAAAGACTGTCGACAAATTATCGCTTTGAAGTGACAAGAATTCACTTTGCAATCTAAATGTTGTATATTATTGCACTTGAAAAAATGACCGCCAGCGGAGAGCGCAAGTGCAATAATATCTATTATTAAGATTGTCAACGTTTTCATTTGTTGTGTTATTTGTAAATTTTATTTATGTGCGTACATATTATTATCAACTCCCACGGTGGGACCTAAATCTCGAGGACCGTCTGAAAATTGTGCAGCCTTAATATTTGAATCTCGTATTTTCTCTTAATTAAGTTTTGGCTATTTGGCCCCTGGAGTATGAAATAAAAATGACGTTTTATTATTTTGCCTGAAATAAATTGTTTTATAAAAGCTTGCTATTGTGATAAATTGTTATATTTTTAAGTCTATTCGGTAAACGTTGATGATTCGGAATTAATAAATAAGAACAGTGCTACATTGGTTAATAATCTTAGACGAAGCGATATGTATTCGTATTCACTACGCTATACAAGAACAAAGCCAAAACTGTCACAACTTTCAAGTGACAGTTAGTTATCCATTACTGGTTTACAACTTATAATAATGTATTTTATTCGCTTCAGAAAATGCCAAGTTCATAACTTCGCGACAGGGGAACCCTATGATACGCATTGGTGAATACCACTTCAGTATGCAAAAGCGCAAGATCTCAGGGCCCAAGAATCGGTGGGTGTGCACCAAGAGTTATGCCGGGTGTAGGGCGTTTGTCGTTACGTTTGAAGAACATATCATAAAATGTAACAATGTGCATAATCATTAAAGAATTTATTAAACAAAAATTAATCTGATATGTTACTTGTGTTGTGGCTAGCCCAGGTGGGGTAAAATTTTCTGTTTGTTTGGGTTTTTCTGTCGTAAAATAACTCGGACACAGCTCCGAAATCAGGTGTGCCTCGAAAAGCACATTAAGCATGTCGGATTGCCGTCTCACCGAACTATGAAAGTGATGGAACTGAAGGTGTACCTGTGTTTTCGCACATACTTCTGCAATATAATATCTCCCGTGTAGTTGGCTAATCTTCGTTGAGATTGGCTTCAGTAGTCAAAATTCGGTAAGAGGACAATATTATAGCAGAAGGATAATTAAGAGACGTTCTAAGAGCTATGAGCAGAAAGCCTTATATGTTAACGTAACCTATGTTTTATTCTTAAAGACGAAAATGCCTCTTAGGAGACGTTTGGATAAAAAACCTTAAATAATTTGAGTTAATAAGTTAAGTTAACATATTGATGGATACGAAAAACAGTTTACCTAATGTTTCTGTTGCAGGTGAGGTCATATTCATAACATCTCGCAGAGGGAACGCCATGATCCGTGTGGGGCATCACCACTTCAGGCTAAAGAACAAAAGCTTGGGGCCTAAGCGTCGGTGGACCTGCACCAAGTGGGATGAGGGGTGCCGCGCTCTTATCATCACCATAGACAAAGTCACCGTCGAATGCAACAATGTGCATAACCATGTTTAAAGTGTCAGCTGTGTGTGATCGGTGGCTGCAATGTCCTTTTAATTTAAACCTATACCCGGCAAAGAACCCATATAGATTTGCCATGATTGTCTATATGTCTCACTTTAGATACACTTATAGGCTAAGTAATAGTACGAGTAAAACGGGTCAATAAGCACAAGTAAGTAGTATACACCTATTTTAACCTGTGTAATGTTATATCGGGTATTTACATATAAAGTAGTTAAAATACCTACTTAAGTAGCGTTAGGATAAAATATAGGTTAGTTCAGGTAGTAACACACTCTATTTTTTCGTTTTGGAAAACTGTTAGTGGTCGTTTCTGAATTTATTAAATAAATGACTTCCAGTGAATGCGTATGGTCCTTTACCTAAAGGTTGTCTTTAAGAGATCGCTTACAGCGATAATAGTGCTTACACTGAACATCTTTCTGTGTTAATTGCTGTACTTTTTTCTGTTATGGTGTGCAATAAAGAGTTATCTATCTATCTATAAAACTGACATAATTCTCAAACTCTTTTTATCGTCTACTTTTGTAATTTTAGTAATTTACTGTAGTAGAATAATAAATGACAAGCAAAATAAAAGCACTTATTTATTTTAATAAGAGGTATAGATAGAAAAGAGGTAATTTTGCGACCCTTATAGTGGCAATGAAAGGTTTGTTTTTTTCCGGAAGCTTATAGCTTATAAGCACTTATCATGCAAAGTATTTATTTAGGTTACCTACTGGTGATATCTGATAATAAATAAAAACAATTTTTTTTCATGTCTTGGTGGCAGAAGTGTGCTTTTGCTCCAAAACAGATATAAAGTCTGTTTTTTGCTAACTCGACCATTTATGGCAGCTTTTATTCGTATATTTCTATTGCGCAGGCGAAGAACCGATATTCATATTATCACGGCAAGGGAACCCCATGATCCGGCTCGGACACGACCACTTCAGTCTGAATAAGAGCAAAAGCCAAGGACCTAAGAAGAGGTGGATATGCAGCAAGTGGTCCTACGGATGCCGTGCCTCCATCGTCACTGTGGACAAAATTATGATCAAATGCAACAAAGTACATACTTTTCATTAATTTATTTATATAATAAAACTGTAGAAGGTCGCCCAGGCGTTAATTTAGATTAGGTAGAGTTCAAAAATGTGATATGTATATAAATATATGTATATGTATTTATCTTTGACTCTTATGAACTCGAAATCTGCTGAACTAGTCGTGATGCACCTACCACACGTTATCCAGATTAAAGAATAGGGTGTGTTTTATCTCGATAGAAACATACATTTAGAGATACAGAATGATACCAATAAGAGTCTACGAAGACAAAGCCTGAACAAAATTGGGTTCTTCAATAAAGCTGAAATAATGATCGTTTGTTTTTTATTTGTGTTTACACTTTTACAGCAAAAGTAAGCCTTAAGTAAGTGAGCGCATTCGACGAACCGAAGTAAGCAAATGAGCTGTGTGAATGAGTAAACCGATTTATAGCTAATAGATAGTTTGAATGCGGCAGAAAGAGACAAAGTCTAGTACATTCTGTTAAGCAGGGAGTGCACCGCATTTCCGCTATTGTATTCTTTTGTTCTCACAAGCTATATTGTGCGAACTACAACTGTGGCAACATCGCGCGTATTGGAATTTTGCAATTTTGGACATCCGATGCTGTAAGTTTGGCAACGTCCCGCGTGCAGTAGTTTAAATTGTGTAAAAGTAAATAACTTTTTAATAAAAAATCACGGGATTTTTCTGCTCTTTAAAATTAATCTCGGGATTTGAGGCATATCCACTTTATTATTTCCCTGTATGGAATCAGTGTAAGTACATGAATAACTCTACCTAATTCCGACCTCTGCTGATTAGATAAAGATAATTATAAGACAAGCAAACCTTTTTGGTCTTACATACTGGAATAATAATTAGTCAGTCGTGATATTTTTAATCTTACATAAAACATATTGTGATATCTATTTTGTTAGGTGTTTGTGAAAAGCTTAAATAGAATAGAATGTTGTTTGGTTTTAAAATTGCTCTTCAATGTACTGTTGCCTGCAAGCTGAATATTTGTGGTGTATTCTTTTAATAATTTTACAGTCGAAGAAGCAAAGTTTATTACATCCGTACGAGGGAACCGGATGATTCAAATAGGAAATCACAATTTCTGCCAGCACAAGCGCTCGATCCGGGGGCCGCGGAGCAGATGGGTCTGCTCTTCCTCCTGGCTTGGCTGCAGAGCCTTCGTAACAACTATCGAAGACACTATCGTCAAATACAAACTTACGCACAACCATTAAATTATGACTAAAAGTAAAAAGTAAAGTTAGGCTATAAAGATGCCACTTCTGGGCAAAGGCCTCACCTCAACTATGAGGTGGTACGAGCCATACTCCACCACGCGGGCTCAGTGCGGATTGGTGGAGCGGTGTCTGTAAGGCAAGTGACCAACCTTACTGTCAGATGTAATCAAGCCGCCCTAGGGCCTCTGACTAGGCTTAATGAATAATATTTACAGATATTAGCCGGGGCCAACTGCTTTTGTGCCTTCCGAAGCACGAAGATGCTTGTCATGAACGTCACTTAAATGGTCGGAATGGTCACCCATCTAATCGACCGCGCCGTTGTGATGCTTAACTTTGGTATCACTACCAAAGCGCTGCTGTCACTGCGCCCCAAGCACCTCAAATTATGACTGACTACGAATAAAAAAATGGATTGTGGAGAAACGCAATGATGACTGTGACACTGTTGAAGTTTCAGGATCATTAAAAATGGTTTAACATATAAGTAATAGTTAGATCTTCTTGCCTCAGCCAATTTGTTCGTATTTCAACAATTAAATAATTTGTTATCATAAGAAAAACCGGACTGCAAAAAATACACCCCTTCTTTTCAATTGTGTTTTCGGGTGCCATTTTCAAAATGTATTAAATGTTACTGCCACAATTCTGACGAATTAGCCTCATATGTCAAAAACCGACCGAAGGTGGCTTTTTGTTAATTTGAGAAAATATTTTTAATGCGTTAAATTTTGCGTTTACTATAGTATAGGTACTAATTTAAAGAGGTCGAGCTTTTAAGTTTGTTTGAAGGAAGTAATCTCTGACTCTGGAACTGCTGAACCAATTTTGACAATTCTTTTACAAAGTTAGTGATTATTATTTCGTTTTATAATATCTTAACTGCAGCCGTGTGTAGCTTGACGGGTCGCCAGTAGTGAGTAAATTACTCATCCTTTATCTTCTAAATATCATTCTGTGCCTTTACTGGTGCTCCATTTTGTTTTAAAATTAAACGTTTTGCATGTGTCATATTAGTTACATAGTGTTCTGTATGATTAGTCACTTAAAATGGCTAGGCTGTGTGTTCGGAAGTGCAGTAATAAATCATTGGATATTGTGTCGGTTTTGATGGGACGTTACATGTTAACAAATTGTCATTTGATATTGACTCCTGTAATATTGATTTTCTTAGGCCATGGTCTCTTATTTTACGTTGGATGTAAAAGAAACCACAACAGTATATCTCCATAGTAACATTGTGACGCAACGTACGGCGTGACGCTGTATGTGGAGTACGGTGTATATAGGAGACCGTAGTCTAATTCCATTACTAATAATGATTTTGACATTGCTTTAACACTCGTTTATATATGAGACGGCTTATTTTTAATTTTTTCTCCACTATATCATGTCATCTATCTTTCATTATTCCAAACTAGCCGTCTCATATTTAATGAAGTGTTTTAGCGTTGTCAAATTCATTAATATTAAAGGGGCTACTGTATAGGTAAGGTACAGACGGCAGCACGTCAGGTTACCCATTTGAACTACGAAAACATCTTTTTTTACGTAGGGAATACGGTCTCAAAAGCAACATGTGTAGTAGGACGTGCGGCCGTGTGTGCTATTTTTAAACATATTGTTTTAATGAAATATCGGAAACTCAGATAGAAAGGTATGTACCAATGCCGTAACAAAGTAAAAAAAAGAGACAGCCTATAAGATCCCATTGCTGGGAAAAGGCCTCACCACAACTATGAGGAGGTCTACCACGCGGGCTCAGTGCGGATTGGTGAAGGGGTATATGTAAAGCAAGTGACAAACCTTACTGTCAGAAGGTTTCAAGCCGCCCTAGGGCCTCTGAGTAGGCTTAACGACCAATACCACAGATATTAGCCGGGACCAACTGCTTAACGTGCCTTCCGAAACACGAAGATGCTTTTCGTGGACGTCACTTAAATGGTTGGAATGGTCACCCATCCAATCATGACCGCGCCGTGGGTTTCTTAACTTTGGTATCACTACCAAAGTACTGCCGCCACTGCGCCACAAGCACCTCACGTAACAATGTAATCTAATACTGTATTCCAGATTACCTGCATGCAAATTTTGTGATGTCGCGACAGGGTAATACGATGGTCGAGTACGAGGGAAACCGTTACTGTTTGCAGACCAATCAGAATATCCAATCTTCCAGGAGAAGATGGCGCTGCAACCGGTGGCATAGAGGCTGTCGGTCCGCGGTCGTGACATACGGAGATCGAATAATCTCAATTAACAACGAACATAAACACTAACTGATAATCGTCATGATCATCATCATAAGCTGCTGCACGTCTTTCGTTGAAAACAGGCCTCCCCTGATATCGAAAGTCACCTCTTGTATTCGGCCATCATCAATACTGATGATGCTCTTGCCATTATTATAAGTGGTGTATTTATAAAGATGAACATGACAGTTTCTAGTATTCGAAAGAAAACAAACCGTGATCTAGCTTTGTCTCTACCTTCTCACTTGTGCAATGGGGCACCCTGACAGAGCGTTAAACCAAGTGTTTGTTTTAAGTTGCTTGTCAGAATTCTCATTCTTCTTCTCCATCCATAATGTCAAAAATCATCCATATAATGCAATATTAATGAGCTTTCGATATTTGTTATAGGTAGTGAAATTTAAATGAGTACTGAAGCCCTAATAAAATAAAATATATGAAATGGTACCTCATAATGAATATTTTGTTTTAAACTTTCGTGAACACTAACATAAGAATAGATGTACGGGACTGCTACCATATACCTTTTTATTTGCAAGTTTCTGATTGTAATTCTACACTGTTGCAAGTGTCATGATCACGTAATAATTAAAGATCTTGCGGTTAGGATGTTATGGCAAAACATATGATCTACCCCCCTTTAAAATCTTTTTTTGCCCTTTACTCCGGTAAATGGTAGCAATCCCATAATTAACTATTCTAATAAAGGTAGGCAATCTTACACAGCTCAAATGTCTGTCTGTTAATAAAAAATATAAAAAAAACATTTTGCTTATATTTTTTCATGCCCTAACAAAATTCAAAGAATTAAAAAGTTTTAAGACTAAAATCCCTTCAATAAAAACAGAGCGATTAGTGGAAATTACCATACTTTTTTATTTATGTGTTATTGAGATTTTTTTATTTTATTCCTCAGTAAAATTTGCGACGTCCAAATTCGGGAACCCAATCCTAGTGCAAGGTGAGCACAGATACAGTCTTAAGTGCGTGCCTGGGAACTCTATAAAGAAGCGGTGGCGCTGCATCAAGTTTAGCTATGGCTGTCGATCACAAATTATCACCATAAACAATGAGATCGTCTCCTACGATAAAAAACATACACATTAATGGGTGGGTAAAAACACACACATTACATACCCTTTACTGGGTTGTTGTAAACTCGTCACATTTTTATTTTTCAGTTATCAAATGTTTTTGGTAAATCTGAACTCGTCACACGATCGACTGTGTTGGATCGATGGGACAATTTTCGTAAGCAAAATTTTATATAATTTCGTTAAAACTTGCAATCAAAATGCTTAAAAGCTATAAAAAAAATATAACATTGGTGTTAACGTTTAGTTAAGAGTACCTACGTATTAAGTGTCCATTATTTCCCTAAAATGTGTACTATTTGTGCATACTATTTTTTTAAGTAAACCTTACAAATTGTTTTGAGTCCAGTTTATGATTGACAATCAAGATGTTGATGAAAACATTGAATAAACTTACTTATGATTTTGTATATTTACTTTATTTTTGAATATAAATACAAGTATAGGGCTATTCCCAAATTTTTCTTTGTTGATGACTACTCGTATGAAGGTTAGGATTACCTTAGCAGAAGACGGATATGGCAAGACCCCAAGTGCGTGCGCAGTATGTAGGTGCGCTTTTTGTTTTTTGTTCCTTACAATCTCATAGTTCGACGAGACGGCAGCCTGACATAACTAGGGAGGTCGGCCTAATGTGCTCTCCGAGGCACGTGGTAGTAACACCACCAACCCCCTTTTTTTTTGGCTGAGGAAATGCATTACGCATACCTGGTGCCCTGGGGATGGCAGCAGGTTATGTGGGACTCCTTGGCAAATGGCCAAGTATACCCACTAAAACCTCCGCGTGGTTCCTCAGTCCGCTTATCGGGATGACGAAGGATCGCTGTTAGCATGCACTTCGTCGTCCCTGCGGAACAACCCCTACACGGAACATGTTTCTGAGTTGTTAAAGGTGTTTCCGAGTAACGATGAATAAGCCTGTAATATTATTTACTTACTTACTAGGGTGACTCAGCGACCCAAAGTGAGTCTTGGCCTCCAACACCAGATCACACCATGCATCTCGGTCTTGCGATAATTCTTGTCAGTCGCTATGGCCGAGTTTGAGCAGGTCTTGAGCTACCATGTGGTACCACAACACCCATACCAATACAGAAAATATTGATTCTATGTTGGCCCGACCGGGGATCGAACCTGTGGCCTCAAGAGATGGCGATACCTTGAAAACCGGTGTGCGAGCCATTCGACCATAGAGGTCGTTTAAAAAAAATTGGTAGTCCCATCGATAAGAGTGATCTCTTCCAGACAACCTGATTGTCCTTCCAGATGGGTGCGCACTTCTAGACATCGTGGGTGCGAAGCCATTGTCAAAACAATCGAGGATAATAAAGTTTATTACAATACTAATGTGCACAGTCACAACATTAGAAATACTGTCTTCAATGAATATAATCTAGATCCTATCATGAATTTTCCAAAATCTTTGATTTCTTACCAGTCCTGCTTAAACCAGTCGAGTGGCATAGTACTGTTTACAATGATGACTTATGATTTAGATATTGCACTTATTAAAATTACCGCTTAAGTTGGGAATTGAACCGGCGTTCCTCGCATACCGGGCGATTTCCAAACCACTCGGCTACCCAGACGTGGTTCTTAGCGCTGTAATGCTGCATCGCTTGTGACTTTCATCAGTTTTATTGCCTGTGGCGGAAATCGTGCCCGTGTTCCTTGCATAATAGGTATATAATATGCAATCTTTAGATTGTGAAAGTGAATTTTTATCACTTTGCAGGTAGATATAGAGTACTGAAATTCTACTCAATATCAGCGCAGCGGATGGTAAAACCACAGCTGATTTATGTTACCTTGAATAGCTGAAAAATAATTTTAGATATTATTTGAAAATTATTTAAATGAATAATGCCGTATTTTCTTTTATTTCCAGATGATCAGCAAGCAGTATTCATTAGGTCAAAGCAAGGCAACCGTATGATTTGCTTGGGGAAGTATAGGTTCAGCCATCACAAGCCCTCGAGCAGCGGGTTTAAAAGCAGATGGGTATGCACTTCCAGCCATCGAGGGTGCAAAGCTAATGTCAAAACAGTCGATGATGTCATAGTGTATTGCAATAATGAACACAACCACCAACCTAAGCATATAGTCTCGAGACAGGTCTTAAAGTTCTTGTAAGCTTAGATAGATATATATTAAATGATTTTATGGTCTAACTTACGAGTAATTAACTGTATTTTGGTGTTGAGAAATGAATACTTAAATTTGAGAAAATACTATTGATTTCCTATCAACACTCTATGCGACAGTAAAGACAGTTACCCCCCATATTACAAAAAACTTATTGCCAGACTTAAACCAGGACTAAATAATAGCCGACCAATCAAAAAAGCGTTTTTCTATTAGATAATGTGGCGAATGTGTCATTTATTTCTAATTTGTCTGCTAATATTTAGTCCTGTTTTAAATCTGGTATGTACTAAGTTTTATTGTGTCTGGGATAATGTCAGTGAAAGTGTTATGTAACCAGTTCAGTCCAGACCAGTCGGGTGTCATGTCATAGGCAGTACTATATCTGACTGCTTTTGATTTGTACTGGACATGACACTATGCGGTTTTAAGAATGAAAAAATAACAAGTGTTTTCCAAAAGTTCAAAAACCTACCTACGTACAGAACGCATGCCGCACTTGGTTCTGCTTATATTGCAGTAGGTCGTTTTGATTTCAGAAGTACTGCGTGCAAAATTTATTATATCAAGTCGAGGCAACCGTATGATTTGCTTAGGCAAGTATCATTTCAGCCGCCACAAGCACACGAGCCGCGGAGCCAAAAGCAGATGGGTGTGTGCGGCTGCTAGAGGATGCAAAGCTAATATCAAAACAGTAAATGATGTTCTGGTGTATTGCGATAATGAACACAATCACTAGCCTAAGGACAGTTTTTATCCAAGTATTATTGTTATAATTTGGATGTGGAATTGTGAAGTGAATACAAGATTCAATGTTATTTGCCATGACTTTTGTTTTTTACTCGACTGCTTAAGGAGGGTTAATTATGTATTTATGTATAATTGTTTGACATGCCCTACAGCCCAAACGACTACACAATTTTTGCCATATGAGGTGTCGTTGTATTTGTCAATTGTGGTAGTGACATGTTTTATAGAAAGTATATACTTACATGTATGTCTATCATATAACTCAGTTACTATAGCATAAGCTCACGCTAGGTGATTGGTATGATACTTGGAACAATTTATTAATTAATTTATTATTTATTTTCAGTTAACAGGCATGCTGACTTAGTTAAGGCATCATTGGATTTCCACCATGCCAGATACATTATGTCAAGACGGGGTAATCGTGTGATCTCAATTGGAAACTTTAGATTCAGATGTAACAAGCTCTTGAGCCGCGGGCACGAAGCCACATGGGTTTGTGCGTTTAATCGGTGTAAGGCCTGTATCAAAACAGTCGCGGATGTCATCGTGTACTGTAACAATGTTCATTATCATCAGTAGAGCTCATTCGGAATCTCATTTTACTACTTTATTGTTGTAGTTGTTATCGTGGATGTTATATTATTAACGTGTATGTTTAATATGTCTAAGTATGTCTATAATAATCAAAGAGGTGCTTGTGGCGCAGTGGCGGCAGCGCTTTGGTAGTGATACCAAAAGTTAAGCAACCCACGGCGCGGTCGAGATTGGATGGGTGACCATTCCGACCATTTAAGTGACGTCCATGACAAGCATCTCCGTGCTTCGGAAGGCACGTTAAGCAGTTGGTCCCGGCTAATATCTGTGGTATTAGTCGTTAAGCCTAGTCAGAGGCCCTAGGGCGGCTTGATAACTTCTGACAGTAAGGTTTGTCACTTGCCTTACATACACCCCTCCACCAATCCGCACTGAGCCCGCGTGGTGAAGTATGGCTCGTTCCTCCTCATAGTTGAGGTGAGGCCTTTTCCCAGCAGTGGGATCTTATAGGCTGACTTATAAGTATGTCTATGTCCGTTATTCTATCGCCATAGCCCAAGCTCATGCTTAGTTTAGGGCTAGGTAATTGGTGTGTTTGTTGAAACAAATTATTTATTTTATAGAGGTTGACGGTTCAAATCCCGCAAGGGGTAATTGAAATGAAAATTTATTTGTATGAGACATGGTTCAAATAGGTGGAAATACAGTGCACAGTTCTTAAGTTTTACCATAATGTGGCATGCAAAATAATAACAGTTTCGAAATTTAATTAATTAATACGTTGTCAGTGTCAATATAAGAATATTCAATGTTGTAATTTATGTCATACGAGGGTCAAACTGAAAGTTCTTAGAAAATCAAAAACTGATTACATTAGCCAGTTATTAGTTTTATTATATCTTTTCAAAATATTGTCCATTGACGTCAATACACCGCTGCATGCGATGGAACCACTGGGAAAAGCACTTTGCCCACTCGTCCTTAGGGGTCTCTTCAATGGCATCGCGATACGCAGCCACCGCTTCTTCAGCATTCATAAACCGCTTTCCTTTAAGTTTTTCTTTAATTTTTGGAAATAAATAAAAATCACAAGGCGCGAGGTCGGGGCTATACGGCGGGTGACCCAGTAATTCAACGTTTGATGTCGCCAAATAGTCGATCGTTCGCTTGGCGGTGTGCGACGAGGCGTTGTCGTGGTGAAGGAGGATCCTACTGCGAGGTCGTTTCTCTCGAACTTTTTCCAAGACAAGTGGCAAACAATTGGTAGTGTACCATTCTGCAGAAACTGTTTTTTGATCCTCTAACACAATTGTTGCGAAATGACCTATCCTTCCAAAGAACGAGGCCACCATTTTTTTTCCCGCACTTCGATCTCTCTTCACTTTAGTTGGCAACTCCTCGAAAGGAAACACCCACTGAGCAGATTGTCTTTTGGTTTCAGGATCATAACAGTAAATCCAGCTTTCGTCACCTGTTAGTATGTCGAACACAGCATTTGAGTCACCTCCGTTAAATCTTTCAATCATTTTACGGCACCAATCCACACGATGGAGTTTTTGAGCCTTAGTCAAATTATGAGGTATCCACCGGGCGCAAAGCTTCCTGACCGCTAAATGTTCGTGGAGGATTTTGTGCACTTGACTCATACCGATGCCTAAGCTTGTCCGAATCTGCTGATAGGTCACTCTTTTGTCAGTCTCTATCATACGCCGCACAACACAGATGTTATTTTCAGTCGTCGCCGTAGAAGGCCGTCCCTCACGTACATCATCAGTGAGATTAGTGCGACCACGTTTAAACTCATTAAACCAGTTGTAAACAGTCGCACGAGATGGGGCTTCATCGTGAAAGGCCAATCGTAGTCTATCATAACTTTCTTGTTGACTTAAATGACATCGAAAGTCATAAAAAATCATTGCACGAAAATTTTCTCGTGTTAAATTCATTTTGACGTGACACAGACAATTTTCAATTTGCCGCCAAGTCGTAAAACAAATGACAAATGAATGAAATATATACTCAGTAATATTGGCAAAGAGTTCTATTTTCAAATTTTAGAATATTTTTTTTATTATATTGTTTATAAGTGGCCAGTTCTAAGAACTTTCAGTTTGACCCTCGTATTAGAATGTCAGTGTTGTGTGATAAGCACAAGCATTTGCACCTATGTCATGGATGTTCATTAAAGTGTTTAAATTATAATATAAGTATGTCTATGTCCGTTATTCTAGTCGCCATAGCCCAAGCTCATGCTTAGTTAGGAATAGGTAATTGGTGTATTTGTTGCAACAATTTATTTATTTTTAATCTGTGAAATAAGTCCTTCCGTCTGATGGCGCTTGCAACATTCACGGAGAATCCTCAGAGCTTAGTATATTTTATCCTGTTAGAAAGCTATTTAATTAATTAGAATAATTTTAAGTACCTAGGCAACGAAGCTTTGCTGGGTTACTACTATTTATTATAATATAGGAAAATGTTAGACATACTCATTAGGAATATATTATCATAAACATTTTCTCCAATTTCCTTTATGAACTTGTCTAAAAACTAAAAATAGCTACAAACTTGAATAAATATTAAAAAAACTAAAGTAAATATTTCATGTGATCGAGCGAAATTTGAACCCTAGACTCATGTTACTATCAGTCTTACGTCCAATCCACTCAGCTTGGACGCTTATGCGTAACGATGCGAAATCACCGACCATATTCTGCGTCCAAAAATGCGAAAGAAAAACGCATGAAAACTCGAAATCACGAGTTTTCTCAAACATTGAACTAATTTAGATCGATTTTTCGCCCCAATGATGAGTGCAGCATTTGTACCTAAGTCATGGATGTTAAAAGAAGTTATATGTGTATATCTATCCGATAATCTAGTCACTATAGCACAAGCTCATGCCTAGTTTGAGACCTAGGTGATTGGTGTAAGACTTGGAACTATTTATTAATTAATTTATTATTTATTTTCGGGTATCAGGCATGCTGAATTAGTAAAGTCATCATTGGGATTCCACCATGCCAAATACATTATGTCAAGACGTCGTGTGATCTCAATAGGAAACTATAGATTCAGATGTAACAAGCTCTTGAGCCGCGGGCACGAAGCCACATGGGTTTGTGCGTTTAATCGGTGTCAGGCCTGTATCAAAACAGTCGCGGATGTCATCGTGTACTGTAACAATGTTCATTATCATCAGTAGAGCTCATTCAGAATCTCATTTTACTACTTTATTGTTGTCGTTGTTGTCGTGGATGTTTATAAATGTATATGTATAATATACCTAAGTATTTCCATGTCCGTTATTCTAGACACTAATCCGAAGCTCATTCTTAGTTTAGAGATAGGTGATTGGTGTATTTGTTGAAACATTTTTTTTTTAATCTCTGAAATAAGTCCTTCCGTCTGATGGCGCTTGCAAAATGCAGTGCCGGAATCACGGAGAATCCTCAGAGCTTAGTATATTTTATCCTGTTAGAAAGCTATTATATTAATTAAAATAATGTTAAGTACCTGGGCGACCAAGCTTTGCTAGGTTACTACTATTTATTGTAATATAGGTAAATGTTAGACATATTCATAAGAAATATATTATTTCAAAGATAATATCCAATTATCTTTTTAAACTTGACTAAAAACAATAAAAACTAAAACAAACTATAAACCTAAAAAAAAAATTGAAGTAAATATTTCATGTGACTAATTTAAATCGATTTTTCTTACCCGATAACCACAATGATGAATCAAACATTTGTAACTAAGTCATGGATGTTTATAGAAAATATATGAGTATGTCTCTCGGATAATATGGTCACTATAGCACAAGCGTTTATAAACGTTCAAGTATAATATAAGTATGTATATGTCCGTTATCCTAGTCGCCATACCCCAAGCTCATACTTAGTTTATTGCTAGGTAATTGGTGTGTTTGTTCAAACAATTTATTTATTTTTTATACTGTAAAATAAGTCCTTCCGTCTGATGGCGCTTGCAACATTCAGTACCAAAATAACGGAGTATCCTTTAAAATTAGTATCTTTATATAATCTTCTCAGAAATTATTGTATTAAATATAATAATGATAATTATACCCTTGACTATTAAATACTCAAATTTTGTATCTTTTGCTTTTACTATTTGTGAAATACTAATATTAAGTACCACAGGTGCGTAGCTAATGCTATTACAACTAAAATCTTGCAGATCTTCCTGTAGCAAAGTTCGTGACATCGAGTCAGGGCAATCGCATTATTGTGTGCGATGGCAATCGCTTCTGTCTGAAGAACGAGCCGGTCAAGTTCAGCACCAAGAGGAGGTGGCGCTGCAACAAGTGGCACAGGGGCTGCCGCTCCCTCATCGTCACTGAGAACGACAAAATCCTCACCTACAATCGTGTTCACAAACACACCACTGAACCCAAGGGACCTATAGAGAAAGAAACAATTTGAAATATACGCGATGTCTTTTTCACATTTGCACCATCGTGTCTTAGTTGTCATTGTTCCATTGTATACTTGTTATTATTCAATAAATCATGTAAATATTTATTACTTACTTTCATATTCAATAAGTATGCAACAGTCACAGCATATTTGGGTTCTTCCTTGTCTTGAGCTCCCAATAACAATCATCTTATTTAATTTATAACCAAATTAAACTACACTAAACTAAACTACTAGAATATACCTACAAATTGTCTGAACTACTTGTAATATACTTCTTTATTCTCTGAATGAGGTTTCATATAGTACAATTAAGTATTTCTAAAACAGCTTTCCACCAGACCAGAAGACAAAATTATATAAAAAAACCTCCACTTACAAAAACATTATTTCAGAATCTGTTTCCGCATACTTTTACTACTCCGTATCGACTCGCGGCAATAAGATCCTGATCTGTGGTGGCCATCGGTACAGCCTAAAGAATCCGTCTGCGAAGAAGAAGAGGTGGCGCTGCATCAAGTGGGGCAGCGGGTGCCGCGCAGCCATCTCCACTGTCAACGACAGACCCGTTGACTTGAGGCTTCTTCATAACCATTAAACATGATAGAAGTCGGAGCGCAGCTTTCAATCTTAGTCCATTTGCGTTCTGGGCCCTTTAACAAGGTTCGATCAATGTTTGCTACAGCCGAACTTCGCAATTGTTAACGAAATGTCAAAATATGTATGCAAAAGTCACATAATGTCTTGAATATGCCATCAAGACATTATGTGACTTTTGTCAGTTGCATACATTTTCTTAGCGACAGCGAACTTCGCTGTAGATTAGATTGCATCTTGTCTAGGAGCCCTGATTAGTTTTGTTGAAGAATTTAAGACAGATCGGTTCCCCTTGGGATAATGAACAGCTGGTCTTGAAGCTGTAGATTTCAGCTTCACATAAATGTGTAGTTTAATTGTACTATCTTAAACAACACTACATATTATCAACAAAATCCTTTACCGCACATGTATGTGTAGTTGCGATGACCTTGAAAAAAACATTAGGTTTTTAATACATGGGGATGGCGATTTATGTACCTAAGAGGTGCTCTATCTTGGAGTGGACTTCCGCTTTACCATACTTTTTGGGACACTCTGTTTTTCATATTTACTTGTATTCGTGTAAGTAATGATATTAGGTAACTGCTGTAGATGTAAAACAATTTAGAATCTTTTAAAAACATTTACGCAATCAAGCCGGCTTTCGATTTCATCAATACTTGGGGAATGTACCCGCATGTATCCAATGGAAATATTTTTACAAATATTTAACTCACTCACTGGCGTAGCAAGCACTCACAAAAATTCGTCGATGGACTAACGTCCTCTGTAGCTCAGTTGGTAAGAGCACTCGCCCGGATAGCGAAGGGACGTGGGTTCGAGTCCCACCGGATGACACAGTCGCTTAATTTTTGTGAGCGAAATTTGATTTAAAGTCTAAACCATATTTAAACAGAATCGAACTTATTAATATTAGTAATTAGATCCATTTGCTTTAAAGTTTTAGACTTGATGATTTAATTAGAACAATAGTTTTATTCTGCGCAATGCGCAAAACCATCAGACATTTGTGTTAAAAACTAAAAAGTGTTCATATTTTCTTATTTATATTTTATTCGTGTATATCAAAAAGATGGGGACCTGCGGAATATCAATACAATCATTTTCATGTACAAATTATTATTTCATGCGTAAAAATCACCAAGTGTTCGAAAAAAAAATGGTCTTAGATATCATTAGCTACAAGTCATGTTTATTATATCATAAAGAATTTGTTTCAAATTTCAATCAACAAGACCAGGACCTTGTGCAATGATTAGGCTAACGAAAATAATTTGTTTTAAACTATTTAACTAATTCAGCTCATCGTACAAGTGATTTAGAAATACGTTAATTTTCTCAATTTTGTGCAGGACCGCCTTTAGTTGTATATTCACTTCAAAAAATAATGATATGGAGGTCCCAAACGTGATTTTAAGTCAAATTATAGTGTCATTTATTTATTTAGTGTCTAATGTTGTATACATAGATAATGGAACGGAACCCTTCGTGCGTAAGTCTAACTCGCACTTAGCCGGTTTTTTGTAAACTATCCTTGTACCTTGTAACTAAAGAAATAAATATTTGATCTATGTCATTCGTATTTTACCATTGTCTTTTACTATGTAAACTTTGTAACCTTCCTAGGATAAATTTCAGTTATAATACCTTTATTCAAATACTCAAGGATATTCGATTCAATATTCAAGGATAATCAAAATAAACGATTTTTGTTTTATAATTATTTCCTTGATTACAGATGACCAGAATACTCAATCGTTGAAGCCCGCATTCATAAGGTCGAAAAGAGGGAAAGTCAACATCGCGATTGGGAAATATCGCTTCTACCTAAACAAATCGAAAGGACCAGAGTGTCTGGATGTGCGTGAGGTGGCCGTTTAAGTGCCGAGCTTCCTTGTTTACTGAGAACAACGTCGTTGTCAAGATGATGCATTGTCACAATCATTAGTCGTTTTATTCTTTGTATGTCTGCTATGTAATATTTATGATAAATAGTTTTATATATTCTATCAGGAATTCAGGATAATCCAATTGCGTATTTTAAAAATGTAGTAAAGTAATATATTTATAATCACCAAAGCTTACACTTGTCATATACCTACTTACATCCCTAAACCAAACCCGACTTAAGGAGCCATGATTAAGAAGGTTTTTTAAAGCAATTGTTATTCATGATGGATAGCATGATTATTGTTCTATATTCGCATGACATTTTTGTTTGAAGAACTTGAACATTTCTCGGACGATGATGACGCACAAGAAAACGTAGAGAACCAATATATGGCGTCCTTGATCCCAGTGATTCTCCCAGACAATTTTGGCTCAGCTGAGAAAGAGAGGCTTCGCAGGGCCGACATAAAGGACGACATAGCGCTGCGGAACTTAGTCACATCACCTGATTTATTGAATTTTAATTGTAAAACCGATCTTAAGGTTTTTAAAGGGTCTAGAGAGCTATTCACGAGACGCCCCGGTCCGACTATTCCGCTGTCAGATATAATAATAATTATTATACCCATGACTATTAAATACTCAAATTTTGTATTTTTTGTTTTACTATTTGTGAAATACTAATATTAAGTACCTCACCTGCGTAGCTAAGTCTATTACAACTAAAATCTTGCAGATCTTCCCGTAGCAAAGTTCGTGACATCGCGTCAGGGCAATCGCATTATTGTATGCGACGGCAATCGCTTCTGTCTGAAGCACGAGACGGTCAAGTTCAGCACCAAGAGGAGGTGGCGCTGCAACAAGTGGTACAAGGGCTGTCGCTCCCTCATTGTCACTGACAATGACGAAATCCTGACCTACAACCGTGTTCACAAGCACACCACTGAACCCAAGGGACCTATTGAAAAAGAAACAATTTGAAATATACGCGATGTCTTTTTCACATTGCATGCACTATCGTGTCTTATTTGTCATAGTTCCATTGTATACTTGCTATTATTCAATAAATCATGTTAAATATTTATTACTATCTTACTTTCATATTCAATCAATAGTCACAGCATATCTGATTTCTTCCTTGTCTTAAACTCCCAATAAAAGAGTTCTTGCTAAAAACATCTTATTTAATTAATAAATAATACTATTACAATATACCTACAAATGATTTGACGAGCCCATTAGATATATTTTTAAAAATCTGAGATGCCCTTCTAATAGATTTCATTGTTGATCAAATAAATAAATGTGCAGCTGCAGTGATTACAGCAAAGCGTCCTCTTCAAAAAAACTCACGCCTCCGCTCTTGGACTGACAGACTTGATATATCGCTTCCTAGCCATATACCAATTTCATAATTTAGCCCACGTCCCCGTCTAGAAGGATTATCTCAAGGCATACCTAGGACCCTTGCTATGCCAGAATTGGCTTCCCCGATGACCTATAACCGTTTTATGTTATTGAAGCATTTTCTCCATTTTGCCGACCATCTAAACTTATCTGACGAACACAAAATATAGCCACTAATTGACAGACTGACTCATAAATTCAAATTATTATACAGGCCTGTTCAAAACATCGCATTAGACGAAAGCATTTTACTGTGGAAGGGCCGTCTGCCATTCTCTCAGAAAATGAACAGTAAAGCCGCTAAAGTTGGCATTAAAACATTCAAGCTATGCGAGTCGGAAATTTACGGATCAAATACTTAGCGACGTTTATCTATTTTATGTTAAAGTAGTAGAGGTAATTTTATATCGCGTCGATGTTTTGCCAACCAAATAAATTACTAAGTTCTAAGACTTATAAAAAAAAAACTCAATTGTTTTAAAAGTTTGGTATTCAAATAAAATATTTCCGTAAACAGAAACGCCGTTCACCATATCCAGAAACAGGACGGGCCAGCCGGCGCTGATCTTGGGAGGTAATCGGTTCAACCAGTACAGCTACAAGCTGGGCAAGGCCGTGTGGCGATGCTATAAGTGGTCGTCTGGCTGCAGGAGTTCCGTGGTGACTTTTAAAAACGATCTTATCATGTCCCGAGGGATTCACAATCATTATATAAATGCGCAGCAAACGCCCAACTAGAGCTAACCTCTGAGAGCCTGAAGAACAAGGCCGTATGACGGTGCCTTAAGGTTAACTAGTGACGCTCCGTCATATACAAAGATATTGACTCACTATATGATATTCACACACAGCTATCCTAACAGAATCTTCGCCTTGTTGGAATCTAGAGAGCCTGTACTGTACCGGGGTTACCAATAAAGATGAGGCCATATGGCATGGAGGTGATATTCAGTGTTTTCTAACATCACCTTTTTCAAAAATATCACAGCCTCATTGATAGCATGTATTTATTTTAAGTAACCACCTTCAGGTTGTTGGTTAGTTTTCAATAAATAGAACTTGCGTGTTCATATTTGTTTTTAAATCTTATAGATTATGTATTCATAAGAGAAATTTTGAAACCATCTTAAAAATAATAAATTCTAAATTTATAGTCACTATGACGACTTAATCTTTAACCTATTTGTTTGTACCTATTTCTCCATTAGCACAGTGCTAGCTTGCAATAGCAATATCCATGACTTCACAACCTCTTTATTCTGTCCTATGACACTTATTTTATATCTTGCAGATTTAGTGTTTACCTCATCTCGAAATGGCAAAAGGGTACTGCTTCTAGACCGGCATCGGTACAACATTTACAGCCAAACATCCGTCAAAAGCGTCTGGCGGTGTTACAAGTGGAGAAGGTACGGTTGTCGCAGTACTGTCATAACCGTTGAAGATAATGTCGTTGTTGCGCGTCGTAAAACTCATAACCATTAAACTAATATGCAACGTAAGTGGCAGAACTTCATGTCTATTAAACAGGTTCAGTAAAAAACCTGTGTGTTAATAGGCAAACAAAAAATTTTTTTAAACCAATTTGTTGTAATTGCTTTATTTTAAGTGTTTTAAACATGTTTTAAACTATTTACACTGGTGACTTTTTTATTTGCTTATTTAATTGAATAAAATATACGTATTTTATTTAGTTCTTTGTTATATTTTAAGTTGAGATGTAAATGACAAGAAATGTTTATTATAGTGAAAATATAAATCACACGTTTTTATTGGCATTTAAACTTACCAAAACTATATTATGGACTTTTGGACTTATTTTTTATGGTAAATTTCGAGATCACATTTCAAAATTTAAAAAAGGCAAATGGCTTAATTTTTTTGGCACAAGTTTGGCAAAAGTCAGCCGTATGCTCCTTACAAATAGGAGCTTTGCAAATGTTACGTTGGTTCCTTGTCATGCGCCTTTTTGTAGGGTTTCAAACTGCAGGTTTTTCTTTTCGTTTGTATATTTAGCAGATATAGAACTTCCAGAACCTGAGGGGGTTGAAACTTGACCTTGAACTTTATTGCGCTCTTTCTGGTACAAACTCAATACATCTCTTATTTTCTTCGATTCGAGGCATTGTATTTCAACTCGACCTTTAAGCCATGGTTCAACAAGCTGCTTATGCAATTTCCTTATATATATATAAAAAAATACGGCAATAGATGATGTAAGAGTTGGTAGCTTTACATAGAATATGCACATGGGCCACCGGTTGCTCTTACATCCAAGGAGAAAATTCTGAAGGTGATTTTTCATGTACTTATTAATAGTCAGAGGGTTCATCGTGAACATCACTCCCCTCGACGTCAACCCATAAGTCGTCTTCATTTCCACTGCCTCATAAACAATCCTCGCCACAATCTTAGTTTTCTAATCAATGAAGTATTTCTTCATCAGTGATAATCGAATCGATCTCGAAGCCATTCTTCAACATTTATTAATAAATATTTATGTTTTTATGGATGTTTTATACAAGTGCTTCTAACAGTGTTTAGAACACTTGTTAAATATTGCCAACTCTGATATTGAGTGAGATTTAAGAATACTAATAATAATTTATCGTACCGTCTTCAGGTGGTACTTGACTCAGACTATACAAACTGCCTGGACTTTATTGTTGCCTAAGACATAATATTCAGGTACTTTGCTGTCAATTATATTGGTAATAAATAAATAAATTGTTCCAACAATCACATTAATTACCTTGTCCCAAACTAAGCGTGAGCTTGTGCTATGGCGACTGGGATAATGGATAAACATACTTTTATACGGTTATATACATCCATGACTTAGGTACAAATGCTCGTGCTCATCACACAAACATTTGCCCCTTGCGGGATTCGAACCCGCAACCGCTGGTTTTGAAGTCCGGGGTGCGAACCACTACACCAAGGCGGTCGTCAGGTAATAATCAGACCTTATGATTAATATCTAACTACAAAGCTAACTGAAGCTCAGTTGAGGACAATTTGTATAAATTAATACATGTCAAAAATTATGTACATACTCAGATTCTTAGACTCGGGTTAAGATTAAAATAGTTTTTTCTGAAACTCATCCATACTGCCCGTATTTTTAACCAACTGCTCGCCGCAATCAAATTAGCCCAAAAGGTTTTTTTTTTTAAATATTTTACGTCCCTGACTGAAACAAATTTATTGATTAGATGGATACTTGAGTGCTGTTTACCAATTTGTACAAAGTAAGTATCTGATCTGTAAATTACAATAAAGTACATATATAGCCATTTATAAATATTATACGATAACTATTATAATTCAGAAATGAGTCCAATACATTTTTACTGTATGCAGGCCTTATACAAGTAGAATGCTAGATAAATGATGTAGAGAAAATTGAAGTATACATCGTTGCTGTAGTATCACCTTTTACAGATATCCGATTAATAACTTCGTCGAAGAAGAAGAAGCCGATGCTGCAGATGGGCATGTACCGGTACTACCAGCACAGCAGCTTCAAGCCGGGGAACCGAAAGTGCCTTTGGGTCTGTATCCGGTGGTGCACGGGCTGCCGCTCATCTCTCACGACCTTCGACATGAACATTGTCAAGATGAACAGCGTGCACAATCACTAGTCACTATCATACTCTTGTCAAAAAGAAAGCTAGAGCACATACATATACAGCAGTAAAGAAAGGGTTGATGTCATGAAAACTCCTTGTTGGAGTTGATAGTTGTAGAAGGTGCTGGCAGAGTCTAGAGGTGGAAATTACTCTCGAGCAAAGATCTTAAGTTTTTATCTAAAGTATGAAGAATGTTCTATTGGAAATTCTTTTGTTTTCTTCGGTACTGTGATAACTGGATGGTAGTTTGCTCATCAAAGGTTAAGTAAACCGATTATAAAAACTTTTTATACTAACCGTGGTTAAGGCTCGCGTAAACCCTTACTGCCATACTCAGAGACGTACATTAAAGTTATTCCTTCATTATGTCTCATGCCGTCCTTTTCTATTTCATTGACATAGAAAGTGTCCGAACGAGACTTAATGTTAAATTTAATTGACGTCTGAGTGCGGCAGTTAAACTCGTTCATGAAAGTGTCATAGCAATCCCTTTTGCACTAAAGTGATTAATAACAGTCTCTAACACGTGACTTGGCTGTGATAAAAATAGTGAAATTAGAATGTTGCGGATTGCTCATAAATTTTTAAGCCTATGTTTTCTAATCTTGTTGATTAAAACAAGTCTGATCCGCCGATGCTGATCATATTCTCTTGCATTTTTATTCTTAATTATGAGCACATAAAATCTTAATTTTATTTTGGTTTTATTTCTTGCCTAACATTATTATCTCTACGCTCTAGTAAGCAGACGGTTAGTGTACCTATACGTTAGGTGGGTATATATTGCTTTAGTTTCCATGATTTTAAACCTAGAACCTAAATATTACATTGATCAGTACATACAAGGGCCCAAGGCTACAATTACCACTTTTGCTGCAAGGCTACAATTACCACTTTTGCTGCAAGGCTACAATTACCACTTTTGCAGGAGAAATAACTAAATTAGGACATGATCATAACCATTAACGTAAATACATTCTTAATTTTCTTTAGAAACAGAAGGTCCTTTTTTAGTGGATGTCTTCTTGAGTCTAACCTGGCACCATTATGTGCAATTGCAGTGTTGACAACTTAATGAAAAATTCGCAGAAACTGGTTATGACATTTATGCTTCGTCATATTTTATATAAATAAATAAATGCAAAATTTGATAACATAAGAAGGTTTACATTTTGGTTGAACATAATTTTAGTGGGATCTAAAACTCACATGTCCACTTTGACTGTGTGTAGGTATGTATCTCATAGTTATCTATTCTTAATTGTGAATAAAGGCTTTTTTAGAGTCGTGCGGATTTGGTCACGCACGCAGGATTGAGATAGGTACATAATTACGCACGACTCTAAAAAGGCCTCAGTAGGAATAATTTATTGAGAAAGTTTTTTATTTATTTATTTGAAAGTGGCCGTTGCTATAGACCCATCGCACATTTATGCACAACGTTTATTCGTTTATTCGAGAAAGTAACGACACATTGGTTTTACAGTTTTATACGTATACGTTTTGATATGTAAACTAGACAATCTTGCTAGAAACTAAATGCCAGGAATTTTTGCAGAAGTCGCAAAAATTACACTTGTTATTATAATCATTCATATATTTTTGAATAAAATTTTGTTACTTTTGTAACAGTTGTAAAATCTATTAGCGTTAACTGTTGACGATTTTTCCACAGCCATCTTTGTGATGTCAAGGTTAGGAAAGCCTCAGCTGGTCTTCGAAGGGTACCGGTTCAACAAGCATAGCCGCTGTAAAGGACCCAAGGCGCAGTGGCTGTGCAGCAAGTGGTCGGCAGGCTGCAGAGCCACGGTCACCCTTATAGATAATAGGATCATCAAAACTGCCAACTGTCATTATCATCTTCCACCGAATTCTTAGCGTAGTTAGACCAATCAAGGTAATTAATAATATTGTTTTAAAAGAAATGTTGTTTCTATAGTCATATTCGAGATCTAACCTAAAGTCACTGACCACGCCTTTTCGTCCCGCCCCAAAGAAGCTGCGAAGGTGGTCGCTGGCGGCTTCAATATTGACACTTATTTGCTAGATCATTTGACAGATGTTTTTGTCAAAACGGCGAGGTTTCTCTTCTAAGCAGTCTGTAGACAGTTAGAGCACTACGTCTGAACCGAATTCGATCCGAGTTTGAAAATACGTCACTCAATTTTAAATATAGAAAACCGGACCGTTCAAGACAGACGTAGTGCGTAAACTGTCATACATACAAATTGTTTTATGTCTACGTAGGCCCGAATTTTGATGGATTTAGTTCGGACGTAGTGCGAAACTGCTGTAAAACTGCTTGTCTACCAGGGATGAGCTCAGCTGTGAAACTGAGCTAATCTTTTCCCCGGTCGAAATGCAGCCTTAGCTATGAAGGTATTGCTAACTCTTAACCTTGATTTCACAGCCATATTTGAGCAGTCAACCCGCGGTAAACCCCTTATAGTTTTCGGAGGGTATCGTTTTAATAGGCGAAGCTATTGTAAGGGCCCCAAAGTGCAGTGGCTGTGCAACAACTGGTCCCGAGGGTGCAGAGCCTTCATCAACACAGTAGATAATAAAATTATCAAAATAGCCAATTTTCATTTACATCCACCATACAATTGCAGAGGCTCGATTCGAAAATGTACAAGTTAGAGGACCTTAAATAATGTTTAGCCTTTTGGTAAATATGTTGATGTATTTGGTTAATTACAGATCTTTTAATGCCGCACTTGAGTGTCTACAATAATTCGGTATTTAAGATTTTTTAATATACTACAATTTACAAAAAAAGTCTTTTTAATCTCTTAAATCATTTCAATGAACTCAAAACTGTATGTTGTTTTCAACAATGAATCTAACGTTGTTTTACCCACATACAAAGAAATTTTAGAAACAACTTCAATAGCAAATTATTATTTAATAGTAGGAATACCTCTTATTGGCTTTACTTATTACATATAATATAAACCCTATGTAAAACTACCATTATAAACAGTTGGTTGTCTCAAAGATATAAATAAAAATAAAATTTATCTTTCAGAGCCGGTGTGTTTTGTGAAGTCGAATCGTGGGACCCCAATGCTTCAGGTGGGGTCCTACAGGTTCCACAAACGTAACTGTTACAAAGGCCCTAAGGTTCAGTGGCTCTGCACCAAGTGGACTGTTTTGGGGTGCCGCTCCTCCATCTTCACTTTCGATAACGAGATCATTAAGTATTCAGGAGAACACAACCATTGAGAGAGAGTGAGCCGGATAAAGGGGTTCCCTAAGCACTTGATCTGGACACTTTAAAAAAATAATGAATAGGCACTAGTCAGTCATATGACCGTTTCGATTAAATTGATAATTTAATTAAATAAAAAAAATCTTATGAATTTCAAATGATTTTTTTTTAAATATATCAGTGAGTACCTAATGCTGAGTCTGATTAAAGGTTGAATCCACTCTTTCAGCGCCGAAATACGCGGTGTCTAGATTCGGGAGACCGATAATCCAGATCGGCAAATATCGTTTCTCTCGATTCACGGGCAGTAAAGGGGACATCGTGCGGTGGTGTTGCACGCAATGGAGCCACGGCTGCAGGGCGTCCATCAACACATTCAAAGACGAAATTTTAAAGCAGAGGAATACCCACAACCACTAACATTTTAGAAATTATCTGCATAATTAGCGGGAAAGATAGTCCCACGGACGAGACGTGATTTAGTGCTGGGTGCTACGTTCTCATCTCTCCATGTTCCTGGTGTCCTTCCCGTTTGTGATTTGGAAGTATGTGTATGCTCTTACTCTTGCATATACATTTTCTTTTTATCATACGTTACCAATGAGGAATCTTAATTATTACTTTTAATGACAAGGTTTATCATCTTTCATTTATCTTTAGGAATACCTGAAATAGTTTACAATAATCATTTATTATAGAATTGTTTTTATAATTAAGATGATTTAAAATTTAAGCATCACTCTTCTTTATCCTTGTCTTATCCCGTTTCGATTGGGGTTGGCTCTCCTAATTATGTTTCGCCAGGACATCCTATCCTGGGTCGTCTGCGGATCTATTTTGGCTGTTCGCGAATCCCTGTTAACGACTGATTCCCATGTCAGTCGGTGTCTACCACGCCCTCTCGGGCCGGTTTCTAAGTTGAGCACTTTTCGCGTCATATGATCGTGATGTCTTCTCATGACGTGTCCATACTACCTCAACCTACATTCCAGCAAAATTAATTTAAGCATCACACTTATTTGAAAAGAATACAGTTACAATATTTATATGTATCTACTTACTCAAACCACAACTCTTGATTAGGTTCTTAATAAGGAAACTTTTGCAGTTTTCCTTTTCATTTTTGTTAGTGATTTGCCCAATTTGAAATTTGTATTTTCTATTTGCATAGGACATAATCTAGTTTTATTAGCGGGCTATTCCCTAATTTGAGATTGCTTTATTTTATAGTTGAAGCCAAATAATGTGAACATCTTGTAAAATGTTTAGGTACTTCACTTTAATTACAAATCATATTGTTGCTTTATAGCAATAAACAGTACATTTGCCGTCCTAATACATAACCGTGTACTAATTAGGTACTAACGCTCAGAAATAATGTTGCTTTCTACTGGTAAAAAAAAAAAATACAAAATCAGTACCAGAGATCAATTCTTAGTCTTCTTACGAACAGTCAAAAACACATATACTTTATCTCTTTATAATATTAGTGTAGATTAGGTGTACCTAAGATATATGATGGTTGTGCGATATGATTATATTTTTTAAATTATTTACATTTATCACTCTTTATCAAGGCAAAGTGTTTTAAAACGTGTGTCGGTGTTTCACATATATTTTAATTTTTAAAATGTTAGCTCTTCCTTTTATTTGTTTGATGATATAAATAAACGAACCTAACGAATTGAGTATTAATATTTTCTTCCTTATAAAACAGGCTAATTTACTGATCGGTGAATTGATAGGTAAGTACTAAACTATGTTTTTTGGTCACATAAAGTAGTTTTGTTTATGCAGCTGACTCCTTCGTCAAAAGATATGTTTGTTATGTTGTAAATTCATGTCACAACTTATTCGTTTTTTGAGTTCATTAGATAGAACTGGATAAAACCTAGGCACCATCATCATTGTGATTGAAGTCAAGGGCTAATATCGTTGATCGGAAACATGGTTTTAAAATTCTATGGTTGTCTCAAAAATATATATAGGCTCCAGAGAATATTACCATGGATCTTGAAGACTAGGTCATTGAATATTCGAATAAGGAGTGCATAATTATTTTAGTTTTCAGTGCCAAAATATATGAAGTCCAAGTTTGGGAGACCTGTGATTCAAATAGGCGATTACCGGTTTTCTCGCCATAGTTAGAAATCCAATGTGAGATGGAACTGCACTCGCTGGAGATTCGGCTGTAGAGCCTTCCTCATCACTTTCAATGACAGGATCGTTAAGATTGGAAATTGACATAAACATAAACTAAATTAAAAAATAATTGTATTCTACAGGTACGAGTACTTAGGCTCGAAGAAGCACTTAGCACGTCCCACCGAGTTATTTTGTTGGAAGGTTTTGGTTAAATACCATTGAGTAGTTGTTAATTAACGGCATATAAAAAATTGTCATATGAAGGTGGCAATTATTTGCATCCAAAATATATTCTTTGCTACTCGAGAACCTATATTTAGAATCTCGTATTTTGTTATTAAATTTGTAATAAAAGATACTTTTGACAACATTTGAGATCCGCCAAAAATAGCTGATACGGATCTGGATATTGTTTCTCCCACAGATATTTGCCCCTTGCGTGAACCCTCAACCTCTGGTTTTTTAGTCCGGAGCGCGAACCATTACACCAAGGACGGTCTTCAAAAAGGTTATTTTACTAATTTTATTTTTTATTTTAATCAAGGTCCAGTCTATTCCATAAACAAACGTGGAGCACCTTATGTACAAATCGGTATTTACCGGTTCTATCGCGAAGACACGTACAAAGGGCCCGGGGTGCTGTGGGTCTGTGCGCGCATGAGGAGGTACGGGTGCCAGGCCTCTATCACTACTATAAAAGACGAAATAGTCGAGACTACCCATGAACACGACCACTAAACATATAATTAAAAATTTGTTTACCTTTTTTACTGTAATTTTAATTATAGGTTATATTTGGTAATCTGTAATTAACTGTTTCAATTTTTTGAAAGTTTTTAACTAATTTTTGATAAAAAATTATTACATATCGAGAAATAAATACCTATTTTTATAGCCGCTCTGGCGATTTTTGGTATTATGTTGTTATTAATTATTAAACAATGCAGTGTATTATTGCACTATTTATAGAAGCGGTTTGTCAATTCGATAGCCTTAGGAACCGCTGTCAAAGTCCTCGGAAACCGGCCATAATACGTAGCATTACTATATTTTGATGTTCTTAGAAAAAATAAAGCTTTTTTAAACTAAAGACATGTTATTTATTTAAAAATTATTGCACCGACCAAGTGTAGGTATATAATATATATTTATCAATCCTTCGCCGAGTAAAAAACAAGTTGTCTGTCAAAGCCTAATGATGACGTTATGTTTTCCAAGCCTTTTGCATTCACTTATTAACTAAGGTTTTACAGTTCGTCAGTTTTTTGCCTTACTCAAAATGGTTTACTGGTGATGATTATTATTTCTATATATCTAGAATAAATTCTTATTTCTAGACCCAGTTTACACCAAATCAAAGTACGGGAAGCCGGTAATACAGATCGGTAGCTACCGGTTCTACCGACACAGCGCTAGTAAGGGCCTAAAGGTGCAGTGGCTCTGCAGCCAGTGGAGCCGAGGCTGCCGGGCCTCCATCAGCACCATATGCGATGAGATCGTCAAGAGCACCAATTGTCATAACCACTAATATTCGGAAAGCCTGTAATACAAATCGATAGTTATCGATTCAACCAGCAACTGGGGTCTGAAGGTGCAGTTGCCCTTCAGCCAGAGATCGTCAAGAGCTCCAATTATCATAACCACTAATTTCTTAATGTTTCGAATGGCTTTAATGTTTCGAAGATACCTGACAGCTCAGAAGTGCGAGTCGCTTTATTGTCGCACCATAGACGTCGTGAAAAATTAAATTAATTTATTGGTTTACTAGTAGAAACGCCTTTAAATCATTTAATTTGTAAAAAAAATGTGCAATAAATTATTATACATTTTTAAACATTCTTGTTGCATTGGGAGTAAAAACAAAATTCTTGGACATAGGAGGTTCGGTACTATGCATGAATGCCCTTAGGTATTATAATTATGTTCATAAATTATTATTTCTATATATCAAGAATAAATTATCATTTCTAGAACCAGTTTATACGAAATCAAAGTACGGGAAGCCGGTGATACAGATCGGTACCTACCGGTTTTACCGGCGCACCGGTAGCAAGGGTATAAAGGTGCAGTGGCTCTGCAGCCAGTGGAGCCGAGGCTGCCGGGCCTCCATCAGCACCATATGCGATGAGATCGTCAAGAGCACCAATTGTCATAACCACTAATTTTCGGAAAGTCTGTTATACAAATCGGTATTTATCGATTCAACCAGAGGCAGGCGTCTGAAGGTGCAGTGGCGCTAATTTTCTTAAATGTTCGAAGATACCTGATGCTCAGGAGTGTGAGTTGTTCGATCGTCGCACCATAGACGTCGTGAAATTAATAACAATTTGATTTAACACTGTACTTTTTTTTAACGATAAAGGAAATGGAAATTCAATTCGTATTACTTACTAAAAACCGGGCAATTACCTACAACAAGTACACGTGATACCAAAGACAACAGTTTTTTTTCTACTATGTAACCACAAATTTTCAGACTTTCCCCTTTTTACTTATGCTGTAAGACCTTTCTTCTTGCCTTTCTAGGTTTATTGGAAGGTTATAGGTAGACCCTGTAGGTTTTAATTCGCCTTCAAAATGCGGCTCAAATTATCGTCAAATTTTTGGGATTGCGTTAACTTAAGGTACGTCACTTACCATCAGGTAAGATTGCGGTCAATGTCTGCCTATTAATCAAAAAACACAAAACCATGCACTATAGTGCACTTCAAGCAATTGCCCTAATGGCAACATGTAGCAACTTGCTGCTGAGATACGGCCAGACTATCTACGTTCCTCTTGTTTACGGCTACAGAGTGAAATCGTTGCCGGCTGAACCCATCTTCGGCCGCATCGTTATTTATCATCAGGTGAGATTGCGGTTAAATGTGTGCCTATTAATTTATAAAAATCACAATACCACAGTAGCAGTGGCGGCAGCGCTTTGGTAGTGACACCAAAGTTAAGCAACCCACGGCGCGGTCGTGATCTGGTGATTGGATGGGTAACCATTCCGACCATTTAAGTGACGTCCATGACAAGCATTTCCCTCCGTGTTTCGGAAGGCACGTTAAGCAGTTGGATATCTGTTGGTATTAGTCGTTAAGCCTAGTCAGAGGCCTTAGGGCGGCTTGATAACATCTGAGAGTAAGGTTTGTCACTTGCCTTACAGACACCCCTTCACCAATCCGCACTGAGCCCGCGTGGTGGAGTATGGCTCGTACCTCCTCATAGTTGGGGTGAGGCTTTTTCCCAGCAGTGGGATCTATATAGGCTGACTTTACAATTCCGCAATATGGAGCAACTTTATCTTTTTCGTCAAAGTAGTTGTTAATTAGCGTCTTTTTCCTTTGTTAAAATTAAATACAAACAATGATTATGTTCCACAGTTCATTTTACAACGTCTAGAAATGGAAAACCAGTGATTCAGGTTGGCCAGTACCGGTATTACCAACGCCCCATGAGTTTGTCATCACCGAAAATCCAATGGCCTTGCATAAAATGAAGGTCGCGTGGCTGTAGAGCATCTTTGTACACCATTGGAGAAGATGTCATTATGCCAACTAAGGAACACAATCATACCTGATATGTAACATCACACAATTTGTAAGCCGCCAGCCAAGACTTGGCTAGATTGGTGTGCTTTAAGTTGAAACTAGTCTGTCGCCAAAAAATCTTGTGGATGTGTCAGGGAATTAATATTTTTTTTTTAATTACATTGCATATTATTATGTACTTTCTTAAATTTTCATTTTAAGGACTTATTTATAATTAGCCTTGAGGCTATACTGAACGTGTGTAAGTGTCTTCGGTATAAATACGTCTTATTAATACGTTTACGTGCGTACAGTGTTGATATAATCTTTCAATGCTTTCAAAGCAAAGAAAGTGCACCTATATTACTACAACGTGTTTTTCAATAACGCAATTAAAGCTCAAATAGGTACAATAACGCTTTGTATGGGATCTTCAACTGTTCCGTCATTTTGTATGGGACCGTTATTTTTATTATTCGAGATTTCTATGTTGGTACATGTTTTTTTTCTGATATGATATACAATACATACTATGAATCATAAAATTACTTATTTAGAACCATCAAATTACTCATGGTTCAGTGTAGTATCTCCCTGTGTCATTAAAGCCTAGTCATTATAAGCGTCTCTTTCCTTTGTTAAAATTATATACAAACAATGATTATATTCCACAGTTCATTACACAACATCAAGATATGGAAAACCGGTGATTCAGGTTGGCCAGTACCGGTACTACCAAAACGCCAGGACCTTTTCATCACAGAAAATCCAATGGCCCTGCATAAAATGGAGGTCGCGTGGCTGCAGAGCATCTTTGTACACCGTTGGAGAAGATGTCATTATGCCAACGAAGAAACATAATCATGCCTGATATGTTACAATACAGAAGTAGTCAGGCGCCAGCCTTGGCTAGATTGTTGTGCTTTAAGTTAAAACTAGTCTAGTGGATGTGTCAGGGAAAAAATAAAATATAAGTACAAATGTGTTTACATAAAAAATTAAACTGTTGATCTGTCATTTTGTATGGGCAAGCAAATTTTATTATTTGAGATTGGAAGGGAATATAGTCGTTGTATTTAAGCACTAGAGACAGCACCTAACAGGAATTGCAATATTTCATAAACGGATTGCATAATCTACTTTTACTGACCGCTATTTTTCCTTTCAGAATTGGCTCTATTGGCGTACAATTGTATTCCTGAGCTCTGAATCAACGTGATAAATGGTGGAAAGGCCCACGATTCCAGTAGTGGGGCCACAGGTGGACCAAATACTGAATAATTTATATTAGTAAGATGGTCACTATTTACTTTGAATCTATCGTCACCTTCGTTCGAAGACTTTTTAATATTTGGAATTGTTTTTTCATGTTTACAAGAAAATGTTATTAGGTATAGTTTTTGTTTATGCTTTTACATTATTTTTTGTTATTATATTTTGAACGAGTTCGGTATAATGGGCACACAAAGAGTATTTTATTTTAGTAATATTTTTAAGACTGGCAAGACATGAAGACAACATTTTCTTTTCAGCTGCGGACGGAATTCAGACAGAAAAAGATGACGTCGAAGAAATATTCGTCTGTGTTCCACTATCAGGTGTAGGTATGCTATGGTAACTTATCTTGACAGTCAGGTAAGCATGTTGTCAGTAACTAACAGTGTTACATCAAATTTTATTAAAAATAAAAAGTCGTACAGAATCTTCTAGTTATTTGTTTTAATCATTATTTAGAATAAAAATGGTAATCTTAAAATATAAGTAAGTAATTAGAGCGTAGTTTTCGGTGTCGTGGTAAACGATTCGCTCGGTTTTGGGGGTAACAGATAATGTTTATTTTCAGCTGTAAAATTCACGACGTCTCGATACGGGAGGCCAGTGATGGAGCTAGGGCTGCAACGGTTCAATCACTACACGACGCGTGCGCAGGGTCTGCGCGTCTGGCGTTGCGTCAAGTGGGCCAGCAATAACTGCCGTTCTTCCATCACCACGCACGACTGCCACATACTCAAAGTGTCAAATTCTCATAACCACTAGGAGCTGAATTGTCTTTAGTCTACGGGATGAATGTTTTACAGTCTTTTTAAACGAATATCTAAATCAAATCAAATCAAATTTATTGCATGTTACATTATAGTTGGTTATAAACGATTACGGAATAATGATTGTTGCATACAACGTGATGAATGAATTTTAAATATTATGTATCATCATTTACAAGTTGCGTTATAGACTAGCCATAAAAAATGATTTATATTTTAATTTTCTTTTTACTAGCTGACTTAAAGGAGGAACCTAAGATCAAAATTTTTACAATACTTTGGTAGATTTACTTTTTTTCACTTATCGTTCAAAGACGTATAGTTAGCAAATTGGTGAACATTTCTATTGTGTGATTTGTGTCGGTGGGTCCCATAGGCGAAAGTAATTTTTTTGTAAAAAGACAAAGTGAAAATGACATACTAATAAAATAAAAGTGATTATATGTGTGATCGGCACGCCGATGTTAGTGAATATGTTTATCTTTTCGTAATGTATATATTAAAAGTTTGCAAGTACCCACTTAGTTATACTAATGATTAATTTATAAAGCCAATCTCAAATGTCTCCATGAACAGCGAGTGTTTGAGTTTTTCATAAGTTCCCAGATATTGTATAGTAGACTTAAGATAAGATTATTGATACAAGTATATATTTTAGAAACAACATTTTTTTTAAATCTGGGGCACCGAAGTTGTCTGGTAACCCTATAGTACGGATAATCTACATCAAGCTTGGAAAGCTTGTTTAAAAAGTATTATTCTTTAGTCACAAATATATTTTTATTCAAGACAACAAAGAAAACTAGCCAGTGAGGCTACGCAGTTCTGTTTAGTAAGTAGTTTTCATGGCCAGCCTCTGACTCCATAATGGTCAGTAAAGATCCTGGTCTTATGCATCTTTGTCTATGGTTTTCTCCTAATCTGAAATAATAATAATAATCTTTATTTCTCATCACATACAATCTTATAGATAAATAATGACAATTAGTTACTTAAAGTTAAGAACAAGACGTACGTGTGAGACTGGTGCCTATGCTAGGTAAAATACCTGTGTTACAGGTCACCAGACTCTCACCACTTCGAACGGTCAAAGGTTAACATGCTGTAGGTACTTTAATTATTAAAAAATGTTTTTTATGATAAAAATTCAAATACAGGGTGGAAAAAATCTATGCGCCCTGAAGTGGAACAATCTTGAATCTTATAGTTAGCTCGTTTTACTAAAAAGGAAACATTCCTTTATTTTAAAAAAGAAATATAACTGCATTCAAAGATTTCTAAAATTTGCTGGGTGGAAAAATGTATGGACCCTGGAGAGGAACTACCTACCTACCTATATTTAGCTCATTGTGCTGAAAGGAAACATTCCTTTATTTAAAAAACAAACATTTACGTATTTCTAAAATTATCTTGTCTCGCCCGGCAATCAAACTAACTAGAATAAATCCTCGCTCGATCTACTTAGTGAAACGAAAATATGCACTGTGTAACAGTTTAATAAATGGAAAAATTTACATGAATCTTTTATCTGAAATATCTGATGGTTTGTAATTCAGACGCATATAACATTGAATTGAATCAATTTGAAATTGTTTTATTTTGTTACGTCCTTTAATTATTTGTAAGCACTAGTTGTGAAAAGAGAAAAAAAGATTTTATCAGCATGTAAGTGTCAGCTAAAAGGATGATTGGATTCTGGAAAAGAGCCTAACCTAAATGTTCTTAGCAACTTTGATACTAGATAACTATAAAAATCAAGTCAAGAGTATGCTTGAGCTCGAGACTCCACTTAAGAGTTAATGTGGGAAAAGGAAATTAGAGTTGACAACTTTTGGTCTCAATTTTGCTTTTCGTTGATAAGATTAAATCTTAAATATTACTCTAGTACAGTCGTAAGCACGTCAGTTTACCTATGTGAACTACAAAGTAGCTTTTATTACGCAAGGAATAGAAGCGGTTTCAAGATCAAAAACTACCCCATAGTCTGCCGGCCACCCGGCAGCTTTAACAAATAAGTGATTAATTTCTCACATGTGCTAATACTTTTAAAACTATTTAAATAAAAACAGATTCTTAAAAAGTAATTTGAAGGTTTGATCAGTAGAAATGGTCATATTTTTTATATGTACCTATATTTTGCAAATGATAAAAGTTTTACTTGAAAAAAATAAGTGCTGATGTCCATCATAGGACGTAGAGTCTATGATTCACAACATATGTAGGTACGGATTACTGTTAATTTGTTTAAAATTATAATGTACCTCAATTTCAGTCGGTGTTTTTGTCACTACTCGACATGGTAATAAGGCACTTGTGATGGGCCGATATCGTTTCTCCAAAGACTACGAAAGCCAGGGGAAGACAAACTGGAGATGCATTAAGAGAAACTACGGTTGCAAGTCTCGTGTTACCACGCTTGAGGGCTGCATCGAACATAACACACCCCATAATCATTAACTTGCGACTACTTTGTTAAATAAAACTTACTAATTTGAATTGGGGTATGTTACATTCCTGCCTTATAGTTAGTATTTAATTAATGGCAGTATTCAAGAAATCATAAGCGTTATGCATTAATATAGTAAATAATAATAATAAATTAACAACAAACACACCAATAACCTAGCCACAAACTAATCGTGAGCTTGTGCTATGGCGGCTAGGATAACGGATAGACATACTTATATACGTTTATACGTCCATGACTTAGGTACAAATATTCGTGCTCATCACACAAACATTTGCCCCTTGCGGGATTCGAACCCGCAACCTCTGGTTTTGTAGTCCGGAGCGCGGACCACTACACCAAGACGGTCGTCATTCCTTTTATTGTGTTTAATTGGATACTTTTTCATCTTATTAAAATAGTATAACATACTAAATTCTTAATTTAACTTCTGTGCAAGAATTCGAATCATATTTCACTTAAGTACTGTATTTAAATCGTCTAAAACAAATTTCAAAATAGCCAAATTCATTTCAGCCGGGACGAAGCGCATGAGTTGCCGTAGCATAACATAATCGAAGTTACAAGTAAACCTTATATCGTAATGAGTCGTTAACATAATTTTTCAGACGCTGTTTTCTACAGAACTCGTTTCGGTAACACAGCGCTTTTGCTTGGTACACATCGTTATAACAAGGACTATGAGTTTGACAAGAAAATAACCTGGAGGTGTAATAAGAAAACCAAAGGCTGTAAAGCACACGTGACTACCATTGACGGCCAAGTCGTTCTTTCAACACCACATAATCACAACTAAAATGGCGTCTTCTATCATATTCTTAGGCTTAGTTCACATGACAAGCGATTAAAAATGGATTCTAAAGCCTATCTGTTCACGCACTAGCCTCGTGATATGTTACGTACGACACGCACGGGACGAGGACCTCCGAGTACCGGCGAAGAACATCGAACCGAGCGATGTTCGGCTCGCCGGCGAACATCGATGCCCGCAAAAACACTCCTCTCCATAGCACCTAAGTGAGCGGTCACTGTTTCTGCGTTATAAACCTAGTCTTGAATTATAACTTTCATATAAAATATAGTCCGCTTTTAATTTCCACCACCTCTACTATCGAAGAGCATTTACACTATCAACAGGGCTACCGCCTTACTAGACTGTTTTCATCGAATTTCAATTGATATAGTTTTAGCTTTTTACTTTGTGACTATCCTGACCTATAAGGTCAACGCTCAAAATTACCAGTTAGTAGAATTAAACTATAAATCATTAATGGGATTTAATTGCTTATATTTTAGGTATTCTTCTCTAGTTATTAATATTTTTAACACTCACAGTGTTCTTTCTTATTTACTCGTATATAAGTTTAAATAAGAGACCAAAAGCAAAAATGGGCTCGGTTGGCCAAAGGTCGTGGGTTCAAACCATGCCCCTGTGTGTTTTTTTTTGGTTTCTTATTTGAAATTATATGGGTATTCTGCTTTTTATGTCGTCCTGACCATATTCGTCTTTCTTCTACTGTTCATTCTGTTAGAGAGTTAGAAAGCTGTTGTTTAAAATGAAAAATAAGTATTTAATTAATTTAATTTCCTGTTTAAAAGAAACAAATTGGCTCAATAAAGACGTCACACATTTTTGATAGGCTTCCTATTATAAATTATATGATGTTATAATGTACTAGCCTATAAGTTTATTGTGGAGAGAGAATAAATGATTTTTATTTATTTATATTATTATTTATTTCATTTCAAACATTTCATTGACAAACGTTCTATATGTTTAAAATGAATGTATAAAAGGTGTCAAAAAATATCAGGGTTAGCAAATGTTGTAAAATGTAATTTATTATTGAAACTTGTTGATTTTTATCAAAAGTATTTCGCACCAATTAATAACAATTATTATTTTAAAAAATAGGCTTTGTAATATTTAAGTATTATCCGAATATTATTTTTAGTTTGCCTTTTTTACCACAATTCCTTTCAGACGCTGTTTTTTACAAGAACAAATGTGGCAACCTAGCCCTTAAGATGGGCCCGTATCGCTACAGCAAGGTCTACGAAAGAAACCACAAGGTTACATGGAGGTGCATCAGTAGGAACGGAGGCTGCAGAGCCCATGCTTCCACTGTTGACAACGTTGTCGTACACTTTACCTCACATAACCATAATTGAGGGAGTTATTTTTCCTATTTATATTGTCTCTGTTCTTAGGAATTCATTAAAATAAATTTATATAATTATACAATTTAGAGATAAAAATTTTCAACAAATACTTACCAAGACATGGTTTTATTTCTAGATAGATAGATAACTCTTTATTGCGCACTATAAAAGTAACAACAATACAATTCACTCAGAAAGATGTACAAATTAGGCGGTCTTATCGCTAAGATTTCTATTCGTTATCCTAGTCAAGCTAACGCTTATTTGCGACTAGGTATAATTGTTGAAACAATTAATTTTTATTATTATTATGGGTTCAATGATCTAACTAATAAGTGAGAAAAACTTTCGACCTGTTGTAATTAAATTAAATTTTGCCCACAAAAATTGATCGACTGTGTCATCCGATGGGACTCGAACCCATGACTCTTCGCTATCCGGGTGAATGCTCTTGTTGGTAAAAGCCTTGTTTGTACGGAACCTAAGTGCGTGTCCGGGCGAATGGCAACCGAACTGGCGTAGCAAGCACTTACAAAAATTCGTCGATAACGTCCTCCGTAGCTCAGTTGGTAAGAGCATTCGCCCGGATAGCGAAGGGCCATGGTTTCGAGTCCCATTGGATGACATGATCGATAAATTTCTGTAATTAAAATTTAATTTCGTAAAAACTTGCATACAAATTGCTTAAGTTGTGAAAATAATTATTTATAATAGTAATTGTTTCTGCGATGTCTGTTTAACGAGTAGGTATAATACTCGTTTGATCAACTACGTAATTTATGTACGGAAAAATGGGAGTTTGTCAAATTCTTTGGGAGTCAGAGATGTCAGCAAATCATGAACTTCAGTAAATATGACAATTTGTGTTTTTATTTATTTATATCACTTTGTTTAAATCTTTTCTCATTTCACCTAGACTTCTTGCGAATCAAGTATTATTTATTCCATTCGGTAATACTTTTTATTGATATTTGTTTTCTCTGGACATTATAATATTATTGTATTTGTCGCCGGTGATTACCACATATCAGTGGGAGGGATTGAAAATTTCTGCCCAGCGCAGTGAGATCACCTGGGTTTTTAAAACAACGTTAAACTTGGGTAATATAATATTTAGTGGCACTAAACTTAAAGGGGTTCCCTAGGAGTCTCTCCCTTTAATCTTTTCTTGTTTTTATGTCAATTTTGTATTTTAATGTTAATTGCCAATGAAATACTCTATTATATTTTTTCGCAACAGTTTTTTAAAACTTGGTTGGAGAAAAGTTTACGAAATTGGAAGGTAGAAGAGACCCAACGAGATACCAGAGCCATTATATTTTAACAGAACGCAAGTTTTCAGTCGTCTTAAATATTTTAAAATAATATTTGTATCAGTTAAAAATATATTATTTTCAGAAGCAGTATATTCAATATCTCGGTTCGGTAAGCCGGTTATCCAACTTGGAAGGTACAGGTTCAACATGAACAACCGGAGCAAGGCCCCTAAGGCTTGGTGGGTCTGCAGTCGAGCCCGAAGCAGTGGCTGTCGAGCTTCTATCTCTACCATCCATGATGAAATCATAAAAATAAATGACCTTCACAACCACTGACCTAAACCTGAGTGAACGCTTTACTGTAATATTAGTAAAGCAGCGTAGGTATTAGTATTTAACATAGTATATGTATATAATATAGAAGACAGTGCAATATAATTATTTTAGGAATATTAGGTGGAATAAGGATAACGTAAATTATGTCAGATGAAATAAAGAAATATATGTTTTAAATAAGAAACCAAAACTTCGCATTATAAAAACCATTAATAAAAGTACTTTTTTATTTATTGTCAATTATCTGTATCACAATACAGTGAAGATACACGATAATTGCTTTACAAAAACCACTGAGGTTTGCCTACAATAAAAAAAAAATTGTTGCTGAATCTGATGATCTGGTGCTCTTGGGATAAAAAAAACAGGAATTCAGCTTGTACAGGCCGGGAAGAAGTCCCGCCTGTCAGTCAAACTTTACGGTCAGGAAGGAAACTAACTCCCTAGTTAGCGTAGATGTCCCTTTACCCCAAGACAAGTCCCTAGAGCCCTAGCCCCGCCTAACAATAGATACTTAGATATAATAAGGAATGTTGTGGTAGGATAGCTGCACCCAGGTCGCCCAGGGTAGCAGCCTCAGGACGGTAGGTACGTGGCGTGGACCCGCTGCCAGTCTGGCAAACTCACCAGACTGATCATAGTGACAGCTAAAGGTGTCTTGGCCGCAGCGGAGGGAAATGAGAACGGACGGTTGATATCTGAATTTATTGCTTGTTTGGAACATGTATTTATAATAAACTTATTGCTAGTAATCATGCATAGGTTTTTGGTTGTGTGCCGTCGGTGTAGAGTGCCGACGGTGCTGGTTGCGGGTTCATCGGTCAGCCGCTGTTTGCAGGTCGCTGACGCCGTGCTTGATGCAATGTACGATGCAGCTCGTACACAGCTTGATATTGTAAGTAGAGACTGATTCTTAAATGGATACGATCTAAGAAATTCTTGTTTTTATTTGTCAGATGCAGCAACATTTACCATGTCAAAGAATGGAAAACCGGTCCTCCAAATAGGCAGATTTAAGTTCTATAAGAACAACCGGAGCACCGGACAGAAGGCAACCTGGTTCTGTAGCAAGAGGACTAGGAATGCATGTCGAGCCTCCGTCACTGTGTTTGGAAACACCATTATTAACTCCAGAAATTTACATTGCCATGAAGATTAACCACTAAGATGAGTTCAAGACACAAATGAGAGACGTTTACATACTATCAGCCCTTTGCTGGGTCAATTTGCTGAAAAAATACTAGATACGACTACCACAAAACAAAGATGATTGGCATTTGAGAGAGCTGAGTTATGACCAGAAGTGGCACAAAATAAATAAGTTCAAGTCCAGTGGATACTTTCTATAGATGATAATGATGAAACCTCAGAATGTACAAAATACTGATATTTACTATTTAGTATAAATTATGCATAATATGTCTTTAAATTTAGACGTTTTCAATAAATAAAGTACGTTGGTATTTAAAATGAGAAATTTAAAAAAAAATACAATAGAAATTCTATGAAGTTATTATTCAATGGTTTATTATCAATAACGATACAAAGTATCCAATAAATATTTATTAATCTGTTATTTTGAAATAAAAAGGTATCGTCTTGCTTTCAGGTTACATCCTAGCCAAAACAAATCGCGGCAAACCGCTAATCGTAGCTGGCAGTTATAAGTACTACAAGAATAACAGGAGCCATGGTTCTAAATCGTCTTGGTTCTGCTCTAAAAAAGGTTCAGCCTGTAGAGCATCTCTTGTGACCGTTGATGATGAAGTAATTCGTTTCAACGGTACACATAATCATTAGGCCAGATAACGTCTAGAAGATGCAGTCGTCATCATCGATAGATAGAATAGTGTGTTTGATGAATACTAGCCAAATTTAAAAGAGTGGTTCAAAAGCGACTTTAGAATTTAGTTTTAGGAAACAACCTATCGTAAAAGAATTTAGTTAAGACATAAAATCATTAATTTTACTGGTCTATATACTTAGATCTACTGGATGCGCACTGAGAGCGTAGCTTTTAACTTGGCTCGTACTTTTTAACACCCTGCTATTTATAGTATAGTGTGTCGCGTTTTCTGTATTAAAGACAATAAATGTTTCAATGTGTGTTATGCCGATTATTATTGTCCTTATTATTTCTATCATCTATATATACACTATCCTCATCTATCTAACTGTATGATCTAATCAAATGTAAATGAAAATGCTCCTTTTATCAACGTTTCCTGGCAGAGACGCTTTTAGCAATAATACCGCCTACTTTGTACATCTTGGTAGTTGTGATAAATCAGATGATGTGCAAAACTTGCTAACAGAATGAGTCAAGTCAAGAATGAAAGATAGCGGCTGTCATTGGTGAGTCAACAAAATTTTAAGACATCTGATGTGGTAGTTTTTAAAGCATATTAGCAAAACTTTCACTAAATAAGTTTAAATAAGAAACCAAAAATTTGCACACAGGTAGGATTTGAACCTACGACCATTGGCCACAATAGACAGATTTGTTTTTCTTTGGCTAACCGGGCCAAACTTTGGCTCGGTTTGGTTTGGATTTAAACTTATATAAATAAGAAAAACAACGTAAGTGTTTAAAAATTATGAAAAACTATTCAAACTTTAACTGCTAAACTCATCTGCGACATGATTTCCGTGATTCACCGGTGACAAAGACTTTATTAAATTAGTTATGGTATCGTTACTTTTTAACGTAAGTTTATTTTATTGTTAATAGATATAGTTTTATGTTTAGGTTATGATGAGACTTTATGAAAAAAGTTGTGTGTTGTTTTCAGGTTACATCATTACGAAAACAAAAGATGGCAAACCTATAATCTTAATGGGCAGGTATAGCTACAAGAATAACAGTACCCGTGGTGCTAAATTGTCATGCCCTGGAAAAGGTCCCTTGCGACCATCAATGATGAAGGGATTTTTTTAACGGCACATATAATAATATATAATCTTTGGGCCGGATATCAAGAAGATGCTGACTACATCATTGATGTGCAAGATGCGAAAAAACATTTTATAAAATATATTTTTCCTGTATTCTAAAGTAGCTTCTGAATCTGTATATTATCTCAGTGTATCGCTGTCACCTGATAAAGTCAATAAATATTTTGTATATATGCATTGCAAATAATTATTGTCCTTATTTAATCTATCATGGTACCTATCTATCTACGTAGCTGCAGTACCACTTTTGAGAGTGTAGCAGGGCGGTGTCTACTTATGTGAATATTCGGGCGCCTTATGCTTAAAGACCTAAGGCTTTCAGTGTAAATTGCTTTATTATTTATGTGTGCACCAGTTGTCTTTCTATCTAGGAAAGTGTCTATTAATCTTAGAGCAGGACGATGAATGAAATTGAGGTAATTTTGATAAATAATTATGTTATAGGCTTCAGATTCTGCAGATCAAGGCACGGCAACACAGCGCTCAGGCACGGGGAGTATAGATTCCGAGAGGCGTACCACCATGTTGATGGACGCAGAATAAGGTGGGAGTGCGTAAGAGTAGGGAGGTCAAGAGGATCGTGTTGCGCCTCGGTGCTGACGCAAGATGGCGCCATTGTAGAAATGAAAGGAGAACATAACCATTAGGAGAATTCAATCCCCGAACAAAATCTAATCTAGTGCTTCTCTTGGTGCAAAATTTGAGTATGCTCAAATTTCTGGTTGTAGGGAATTATACGTTTTTTATACATCTTTCCATGTTTTATTAGTGTGTGTATTTCTCTCGGAAATTAGGCAATCGGCAGTCCCTCTTATGTTTTGTTATATCAATGGATATAATAGTGCTGATACCCAATGGATAGCACCAAAGTGGTTCATCTTTTAAATTAAATCTATTTGTGAAGGAGGTAGAATTTGTGGTAAGATTTATTTTTAATTTTGTAACTTTTAAAGTGTCTTTAAATTACGTTTTGGGTATTTTAGTTATTTACCTATTTTAATTTTAACCTAAGTAAGAATATCGAAGACAACATCTGTAAAAAGCTTCAACTGCAACAATCATTCGTTTCAGCGCCAAAATTCACGACCACTCGTTTTGGGAAGCCAGCTATACAGCAGGGCAAGTACCGGTTTAACAAGAACAACAGGAGTACGGGACCCAAGATCCTGTGGGTCTGCTGCAGGGTCAGCTCGGGCTGCCGCGCCACCATCACTACTTACAATGACATCATAATAAAGGAGAAAACGGAACACAATCACTGATAAAAACGCTGGGTACCTTTTGGTTGAGGCCTCAACTCAACTATGTGGTGATAAAAACGTGAGGAAAAAGAAGTTTGGAGGTTAGATGGTTTTATTCTACAGTTAACTATGTGACAGACATGAAGATAATTTTATTAATTTCATTCTTATTTTGAATGCCCTGTAATTTATTGTACCAGTAATTATTGGTCGGTCTTAGTTAATTTTGATTCGGGCTACACCTGATTCGCTTTAAGTTTTATATTAGAAAATAACAAACAATGTCGTTTTCATGTATATATTTCTTATATAATTTTATAGTAACAGTAAGTAATAAGTAATTATGCTATAATACCTAGCTAATTGTTATAATAAAGAATGTTTTATTATAACTAAAAATATAACTGTTATTTATTTAGGCTCATGGAGATAGCTAACTATCTTATCTATGGATAATCAAATCCTACAAACATGCATAATAAAATAATAAAAATAAATAATATTAAGATTTTACTATACCTACTGGACGAGTGTAAAAGATTGAAAGACGTTTGAAATTTACGTTTAGGAATCGAAGTCGTTGATATAGTAAAACTGTTTTGTTGCAATGCTGAGATATTTTCAAAATTAGGTGACAATGTTATTTGTTACACCAAGCAGTCCCAGTGCATTCCTGTCCGAGCTCGGATAATTATTGAAGGATACCCCGAAACCAAATTGTGTAATAACTATAATATGAGCATGTTTTAGAGGTTGAGATTTTCGATCTCCGGGTCAATATGTAAATCTATATTTTCTATGACGTTGTCTCGGGTCTGATGAGTGTTATGGTACCACCATTGTGTCTGATATCCATAATATAAGTGCTTTAGCTACTTATATTAGGATCAGAGTTATTAATGTGATGTATTCCAAAATTTAAGTATATATACCAATTTCTTTATTTCTGCACAGTGCCAGTGTTCACCGTGTCCCGGTTTGGGAAGCCAGTGATCTTGCTCGGACGGTATCGCTATAACAGACACTACAAGAGTTCAGATGATAGCGTAAAGTCAACTTGGGTTTGCGTCAAGAAAGTCTCCAAGCAATGTCCAGCGATACTTGTTACTATCAACGATGTCATCGTCAGAGACAGTGATAATCACACTCATGAGGATTAGGACAGACTTTGGACTTTTGAGCATTGCTTCTTGATGTTTTTATGGTTTTTTTTACGGATGACAGTCGTTAGTTTTTGTGAGCGAAATTCAATTTAATTAGGTTAATTTATGATATAAAATATCTTGATGTTTTAGTTCTTAATATGAGAAGCAAATATCAGTTATAATTTTGTTTAATAAGGAATGATAAATTATTAAATTGTTTATATAGAAATTTTATTTACTTTATGGGGTGATGGGTAACATATAATTTTAAATATTAATAAAAACCGGCCAAGTGCGAGTCGGACTCGAGCACGAAGGGTTCCGTACCATTAACTTACAACATTAGACAGTATAGGCAAAAAAAACTTTTTAAGTTTATACTGTTCTTTTGGAAAAAGTATATATTTTTATTTTATTTATAATTTCAAAAGTATTCAGCACAGGATACCTGAAACAATTTTAAATAAGAGTTTCCGTGCCTGTTTTTTTTACTCGAGTGATTTGAAGTTTATGGGTCCAAGACTTTAGAAATTGTAAACCACTTTGGCGGGCTATATCTCGCAAATGGTAAAGCTGATAAAAAGTGTTGTACGGAAACCCTACCTTATTTTTATAGTCCTTTTCAACGATACCCCACACAAGGGGGTGCACTCAAAAAAATCATTTACCCCCCTCTTTACATGTATGGGGAGGTACCCTTAAAAAGGGGTAATTTTAATTTTTTGTATTTTAAAAATGATATCTATATTTTATGTGAAGTATCCTCGAATCAAGTTACATGCAAATCAGTCCATAAACGTAGTAGATATTCTGCTGTGACGGACGATGATGGACGGACTGAACGATCTTATAAGGGTTCCTTGTCGGACTACGGAACCCTAAAAATCACATGTACCCCATCTCTAAATATCTCATGTAAGTTAACTGCGTCGTTTTGAGAAACAAACATTCGATATCAACGAAAGTTTATTACCTATGAGCCGGAAATAACCTAGTGTAGGCATCAACAATCCCACTATAAAGTTTTAGTAGTGATTTTGTTATATTTTAATGATGAAAAATAAAATATAATTTATCGTGTTGATTTAAGTTTCAATAATTTATTCGGGCGTCTCAAAATGTCCATCTAAGCTGGCGTTACTTCGTTGTGGTGTTTTAAGTTTAATCACATCTTTGTTCTTAGTGAATATTAACCAATACTTACAGCTTCGTTCGGTATGCGAGTATAAGCTATTCTCTAGCGCACTTCTTATTTAATGAACTGTAATATTTTCATAACGCCTGTGAATAATAATCCCCATATGCAATTTTTAAATATATTTTCTTTATTTACAGGTGACAATGTACCAATATTCACCACATCCCGATTCGGAAAACCAGTAATACAGATAGGAAGGTTCAGATTTAACAAGTATCACCACCATCGGGTCATCGGCCCCAAAGCCAGTTGGACCTGTGTGAAGGCCCCTCGGTTGGGGTGCAGGGCAACACTGACTACCATTGATAATACAATTATCAGAGCTCGGAATCAACACAATCATGACTAAATCGTTTTTCCATTAAAGTGTAAATTGCATATTATATTGATTACAAATTAATATAATATATAAATTTGTCAAATATTTTGTCTTGATTAACTTGCGTGAAAGCCTCGTCTGAGTTGCAGACTACACCACTTTAATGCTCCTATGATTAGGCCAATGTTAATGGACATGACTTAAAGATAGTGTTATAAGAATGGGGTTGTAATGAAACAACGCACTAAAATTATTTAATTTTAGTGCGTTGTTTCATTACAACCGACTAACATGAGATATACTTACCTTGAGGATAATATACATGAGACCTTAGGCATAGTCACTGAGCATTGAATATAATATGTAGGTACGCGTTATTTATTTGTAAAATAACATACGAGTGTACCTACTTCTTTTAAAATAAAACAGTTGTGTCGTCTTAATTCGTGTAAATTTTACAGGGGATCCAATATTCACGATATCGCGGTACGGTAATCCTGTGATCCAGATTGGAATATATAGATACAACAAGTACCACCACCATCGAAATTCTGGACCCAAAGCTGTCTGGACCTGTGTAAAGGCCAGGAGCCGATCCTGCAGGGCTACTTTGACCACGATCGACGACGTTATCATAAAGGTTAATAATACGCACAATCATTAATTCTAAATAACTTAATTGGTAAAATAAATAAAAAAACTATTCTTACCTGAAAAAAAAAGCTTTCATTACATTTTCTATCGATACTTAGTTATCAAATATATTTGAAACGAAATATATATATACGGATCATAGGCTCTTTTGTATGGTTGAGAGATATTTTGTTGTTATAACATTAAAAAGTTTATATTTATTTTCATGATAGTATTATTCACCTTGATGAACAGCATAAAAAAGAAGCTAAAAACGTGTTCATGATGTTTCATATCACAAAGTAAGCAACTTTCAGGATTTTACTTTGGTCATAATTTAACATTTCTTTTACAGAGACGGCAATATTCACAACATCTCGTTTCGGCAAGCCTGTGATTGTGATCGGCAGATACAGGTACAATAAGTACCATCATCACATTAACAAGGGCCCTAAGGCCAAATGGACCTGTGTGAAGGCCAGCAGTGGGTGCAGGGCAACACTGACCACGGTTGATGACGTGATCATTAAATACGGCAACAAGCATATTCATGAATAATTTGGTTACTTACATTTAATATATTTATTATTATATTCATGATATCATTTCGATATATTTTTTTCTGTATACGAGGGTCAAACTGAAAGTTCTTAGAACTGGCCACTTATAAACAATATAATAAAAAAAATATTCTACAATTTGAAAATAGAACTCTTTGCCAATATTACTGAGTATATATTTCATTCATTTGTCATTTGTTTTACGACTTGGCGGCAAATTGAAAATTGTCTGTGTCACGTCAAAATGAATTTAACACGAGAAAATTTTCGTGCAATGATTTTTTATGACTTTCGATGTCATTTAAGTCAACAAGAAAGTTATGATAGACTACGATTGGCCTTTCACGATGAAGCCCCATCTCGTGCGACTGTTTACAACTGGTTTAATGAGTTTAAACGTGGTCGCACTAATCTCACTGATGATGTACGTGAGGGACGGCCTTCTACGGCGACGACTGAAAATAACATCTGTGTTGTGCGGCGTATGATAGAGACTGACAAAAGAGTGACCTATCAGCAGATTCGGACAAGCTTAGGCATCGGTATGAGTCAAGTGCACAAAATCCTCCACGAACATTTAGCGGTCAGGAAGCTTTGCGCCCGGTGGATACCTCATAATTTGACTAAGGCTCAAAAACTCCATCGTGTGGATTGGTGCCGTAAAATGATTGAAAGATTTAACGGAGGTGACTCAAATGCTGTGTTCGACATACTAACAGGTGACGAAAGCTGGATTTACTGTTATGATCCTGAAACCAAAAGACAATCTGCTCAGTGGGTGTTTCCTTTCGAGGAGTTGCCAACTAAAGTGAAGAGAGATCGAAGTGCGGGAAAAAAAATGGTGGCCTCGTTCTTTGGAAGGATAGGTCATTTCGCAACAATTGTGTTAGAGGATCAAAAAACAGTTTCTGCAGAATGGTACACTACCAATTGTTTGCCACTTGTCTTGAAAAAAGTTCGAGAGAAACGACCTCGCAGTAGGATCCTCCTTCACCACGACAACGCCTCGTCGCACACCGCCAAGCGAACGATCGACTATTTGGCGACATCAAACGTTGAATTACTGGGTCACCCGCCGTATAGCCCCGACCTCGCGCCTTGTGATTTTTATTTATTTCCAAAAAATAAAGAAAAACTTAAAGGAAAGCGGTTTATGAATGCTGAAGAAGCGGTGGCTGCGTATCGCGATGCCATTGAAGAGACCCCTAAGGACGAGTGGGCAAAGTGCTTTTCCCAGTGGTTCCATCGCATGCAGCGGTGTATTGACGTCAATGGACAATATTTTGAAAAGATATAATAAAACTAATAACTGGCTAATGTAATCAGTTTTTGATTTTCTAAGAACTTTCAGTTTGACCCTCGTAACCATACCTGTAAAACCTATTATTATCAAAATATTTGAGGTAAAATTCCTTACAAAAACGCCTTACTACGAAAAAATAAAACTGTGTCCAAACCCTGTTTAAATACAAAACAGCTAATTTAAAATTAATGACAGATAGGCGTAATTCAATAATTGAGACATACATTTTAAATTACCCGTCTCATATGTAGACAAGGTTTGGACTAAGTTTTAATATTTTATGGTAAGACGGTATAGGTAAAGGTTTAAGGTATAGGTAATATTTTAGACTTGTTTTAACAGTTTTTTTGCTGATCAAACTTCCAAACTTCTTTTTCCGAGATTGTGTATTGTGATTGATCTGCGTTTAAGCTCCTTTGCCTCCTTTACAGTTTAATATTACTACCTGATACCTTTCAGCTTTCAACACAGCTCCTCATCTCTGTTAACATAAGTTTATTTGTTTATAAAGTCACCCAAAGGCATAAAGTCGTTTTATTGATTGCTGTAAGATTTATTAATTTTTCTAACAACGTGTTTTTAATTAGCTGTTTACGATTATTTTACATATTTTGTGTGGGAATTCTGTCAAATTGACAGTATCAAGGTTTACCGGCTGTTTAATGTCTGGTGAACCCGGGTCTTAGTAGAATAATGTAGGTAGATAGGGGAGGTCAACTCAAAGCGGCCACCTTTACTTTGAGGTGTAAAAAACCTACTGAATGAAATGATTTTGGAAAAGATTTTTATACTGATAGGTAGAAAAAACATTTGTTCTTTATTGTGCGCAATCCACATCTGCAAAAAGTTGAAAATACTTAAATGACACGTAAATTACGAAAAGGTGGCAAAAAGCCGCTTTGCCCAAAGTGCCGCCCAAAGCGTACATGGGGATAAGGGCAAAGCGGCCAGTCCAGTAATGTTTAAAAAATGTACATTTTTTGACAAAAGATATAGGTAGTGTTCGAAAATAGAAGATTGCCAATAATAGTTTAAAATCAACATGTATTTTTTATAAAACCTTTGGTGTCAATTACACATTTAAACTCTTAAAATTAATGGCACTATTAATCAACTATGTTATTAATTACTAAAATAAATATGTTTTCAAACGTTATAAAAAAAAACAAAAATTGCTTAAAATTTTATTGCTATAGATTAAATTGAGCCTTGTTGTTCCTTCACGTCTTTGATTGCTTGCGCCATTGTACTTTTGCCCCATGACCCTTTGGTAGTTTTTCATTTATAATTGTTGACCATCTAAATAAAATAATCAAGTATTATAATTCGAAGTATTACACATTTATTTAAGGGCAAAGCGGTCAGTTGGCCGCTTTGCCCTTTTCGTGCACTTTATTTCAAAAATTAACTGCTGTCACATTTTACATTAACTTTGTAAGCAAATAATATACAAAGATAGCCTAATAAATGAGTGTTAAGGCGCATTAGATAAAAGTAATGAGTTATGCATGGTTTGGATCAAAACAGGCTGGACTTACCTCGCTTTTTTAAGGAAACCACCAAATATTTAAAAATCGTCACTGCACGCACGTGCTTGCAGTGACCGGTGCCGAAAGACTGATCGGGGCGGGGCGGAAGGTTAGCTGTAAGACGAACCGGTAAAGTTCGTTATGATATTTAATAGAACCGTATTCGGAGCCATGGCCGCTTTGCCATCTGTGGCCGCTTTGAGCTGAACTCCCCTATTTACTTACGAGTACCTATCTTGGTAAACAAAAATTGACCTGTAAATTAGCCTTAAGGTCAAGGCGAGCTTTATGGGGTGTGGGGTTCCATCGACATGTGAGTACGGGTAGTATTTCTTAGTGCCTTGCAATTTCGAAAAAAACAAAATAGATTGGTCTATATGCCAGCTTCTTTATAAAAAAGTTCGACTTTTGATACTTAACTGTCCTTTCAGAACCAATATTCACAACCTCTCGGTTCGGTAAGCCAGTGATTCAGATAGGAAATCATCGGTTCAACAAGTATCATCGGAGTAGGGGCCCAAAAGCAACCTGGGTGTGTGTCAAGCTATCGAGTGGTTGCAAAGCTACTCTTACTACTGTGGATGACGTCATCATCCAACACAAACATAACCATTCGCATGATTAACTGGACATGTTGTAATAAAACGATGGAAACAGCAATGATGCCTTAACCTGTCAACATCAACAACAACATGATATTGACTGGTTAATTGCAAGACCGCCTAAAATTGTAACTACATGAAAATTTTATAAATGTCTACTATTTGTGGTGTCAGTGCCCTTGAAATAAAGAGTATCTGATCCTATATATCCTCTGTTAATGATCTTTATTTCATTGAACTATCTCTTTTGTTTTTCATTAAGCAGGTTCTGATAATATTCATAGGTATTGGACAAGTGTCACGAATGACCGGTTTGTATGGTTATCGAATTGACCAACGTCAAGCATATAAGGCTGGAGTTCACCAACACATGTTTACTTTTTAATTAGCGAATTCAGCATTATTTGACATATTTTGAATGGGAAGTCTGACTAATTAACCGTCAATCGATGTTTACCAGCTGCTTAAAAGTTGGTTAGCCAGGGTCTGACTAAGTATTCTAAAGAAAAGCAAGCAAGACCTTGTATTGCAAGATCTTAAGACAGGTATCTTTTAACCTCATTTTTCTTACTTCTTTTTTAATTGTGTTGTGTTTTAATAATAATAATAGTATACTGGATTTTTTTCTGTTATATTTTTTCGTGTGAACTGTGTTGCTCTAACAACGGTCAGTTTCCTTGACATTTGATTACTAAAATCCGAGTTCACCAATTTTTTCACAAAACATCAATTGACGGTTAATATGTCAAATCTTGCTAAACCGGCGGGTGGTGAACTTGACTCAATTTTTCAAAAGAAACTAAACGTAATTAAGTGCTATATTTATGTATGCACCATATTTTATTCGCTATGTCTTTCCAGTGCCTGTTTTTACGACATCGCGTTGCGGGAAGCCAGTGATCGTGTTTGGAAACCATCGCTATAACAAATATTGCCGTAGCAAAGGCCCTAAAGCAACGTGGGTGTGTGTGAAGTACACTAAGGGATGCCGAGCTACTCTGACCACTATTGACGATGTCATTGTCAGGGCTAATAACACACATTCTCATGACTGATTCTCAGTTACATATTAGGGTTTATTACATTTTATAACTGCAAAAATCCTCTGTTTATTTACTTACGGACTTTAAAGGATCTGTTGTTATGTATTTTTGGATTCTGTAGAAAAGATCAAAATCACAATCTAATGTGTTAAATGCGGATCTCTTTAATAAGTATTTTGAGTATGAAAGATCTTCTCTCAGATCTGGTCAGGTTCCCATTAACAGGGTCACGGAGGTCAGATGGCAGTCGCTCCACTATAATTACCTGATCTGCCAAATCCTGGATCATGGTCAACGGACCCTGGGCCCTCGCGTGCGAGTGCACAACCGGGATAACGCTAGGATGATGATGATGATGGAGTATGAGAGATCTTCGTAAAATGGAAACGTTTAGCAGGATCTGCGGCCATGTTTGTATGTATCTAGCGTGTCCGAGGACACTTGTCTTTTTAACTGAAGCTTTCTTATTAGCGTTTAAATAAATGAAATGAATTATAAACTAGATTTTTTCACCTTTTAATTTGACGACCATCTTGGAGGAGTTGACTGTGCTCCCGACTTTAATACCAGCGGTTGCGGGTTGCAATCCCGCAAGGGGCTTTTGGTGTGGGTATATGTTGTATATAAATACGTTGTCGTGGATGTATAATAAAAGGATATACCTAAATACCTATGTATATCCGTTATGCTAATCACCATAGCACAAGCTAACGCTTAATTTGTGACGAGGTAATTGGTGTGGTGGTTTAAACAATTCATTTATTTTGCTAGTGTAAAAAAATGTGTTGCTAATTTTTATCTTGTGTTCTTTGAATTGTGGTGTGATTTTGTTTTAAGTAATTGCATACTACAAGTGCAAGTTTCGAATTTTGTATCCACCATATTTTATCCCCTGTCTTTCCAGTGCCTGTTTTTACGACATCGCGTTGCGGGAAGCCAGTGATCGTGTTTGGATATCATCGTTATAACAAATATTGCCGTAGCAAAGGCCCTAAGGCGATCTGGGTGTGTACGAAGCACAATAAAGGTTGCCGAGCCACTCTGACCACTATTGACGACATCATTGTCAAGGCTAATAACACACATACTCACGACTAATTCTCAGTTATATATTTAGGTACCTCACATTTCATAAGTTATGATAGTATTGCAGAAGTACGTCCGGAGTAGAGGTATAAGAGTAGGAAAGCGGAGACAGGGCTCTGAAAGAACGCAACCGGGACCACTCTCGGATGATGACATTTTATAACTTAGGTATGGTGTTAATTAACACAATGTCTATATATGTTTTAAATAAGAAACCAAAAATTCGCACACGGGCAGGATTTGAACTCACGACCTTTGGTTAAAGCCGACTTTTGGTTGAATCCAAAGGTCGTGTCGAAATCCTGCCCGTGTGTGAATTTTTGATATCTTATTTAAAACTCATAATAATCAAAAACAACACTGTAAGTCTTAAAAAAATCCTTAAGCCACCTATTGAATGACGTTTTGTGTATTTACAACATTTAAATGATCTATTGTAATGCATTTTCGAGTTTTGTGTAAGATCTGCTAGCTTGCTTTCTTGGGATAATCATCATTTAAGGTTTATATGAAAGAGAAGGGAAATACGTAAGTAACATATATGTAAACAGACACCCTGTGAAATTGGTGTTAGTGGAATAGATGTAAGTGAAAATTCTTAGGTATATTTCAGTCAGGGTATGTCGTTATGTTGTATGTATTTTAGACATTCCTTTAAGTATATATTATATATAGCATGGAAATAGCAATTGATCTGAAATAAACAAATAAAAAAACTAAACTTTCAAGTACTACTTCGATACTATAATATCACGCTATACTTTGGAATGTTTTACTTGCGTACATGATGTTTTTTACCCGGCTAATGTAAATCAGGGCTAGGTATGTGTATCGGCAGGTCTATGGGTACTTTTTAAGAGTGAATGTTGGTCAGTAAATTAGACTAAGTAGATTTTCGAACTTCATATATTATCGTGCTTTAAAAATATTATACCTATATATTTTTATTGCAGGTCGATGTAGAAGGCACAGACCGCTTACAGGGGCTGAAAGAGCGAAACGCTATAGAGAAAATTTGAGAAACAACCCTATAAAATTCGAAATCCAAAGAAAAAAAAAACAGCAAAGTATGAAGAAATACAATAAACGTATTTCAGACCTTACTCTAGAACAGAAAATTAAACTGAGACGCCGCTGGCGAGAACAAAAAAGAAGGCAAAAGTTGAATCGTGACCTAGATATGGATGAACCTACTTTATTAATCGTTTATAATGAGGAGGATGAGGAGGATACTATCTTGCCGTATTGATGGAATTAGTCGGCATGTACGGACTACATCACGTCAAGGTAAACACTGTGGCATCTTATACAGTTTTAAATAGGGGTGCTTTTAGAACAAAAATGTAGAGTCTGATGTGCTGACCACTTGTACAGTACCCACTTAGATTAGAATTAGAGTTTGTGTTAAGCTTTGATTTTTTTTAAATAATTACTGTGCCAAGCATTTTGCAGTGTTTCGTTGGTGAGTGGGAGTGCCTGAACCTTCTGGGTGAGCTCGCTTTGCCGTCGACTCTGTCTACGCCACGTTTGGCTTAGTCTAGAGTCAGGAGCAAACTTATTTCAAATGAAATAAATGATAATAATAAAACTAACCAGTGAGTGTGGCACCATTTGCACCTTTGAAATGTCCAGTACCCAAACTGTAATACTTCTTCTTCCTCGGCCTCTCACTAATGAGGATCGCGACCACATATGTTTCTCTACAATTTGCGGTCATAGGCTGTGTGGACCGCACGATGTATACTTCCGTCCACCGTCTTCCCACCACGTCTGACCATCTCGTCGGTGCGTTATCCCAAGCTCGTCTGCCTTCTATACATATAACGCTTCATCATATCAGGCTATTGCAGTCCTGGACATAGGCCTTTCCAAGACTGCGCCAACTTTCACAGTTACGATTGCTTGCCTGTAATACATATTACGATTTTGTCCACAGAGGCAATCTTTACAACATCGCGATTTGGGAAGCCAGTGATCATTATGGGGAAATACCGGTTCAATAAATACCACCGGAGTAAAGGTCCAAAGGTGTTGTGGGTGTGTTCGAAGGTCCCAAGGTGCAAGGCGACCCTGACTACTGTCGAAAACTTCATCACCAAGGCTAACAATACACATTCCCATTGACATAAGTTCCGTATTGGCTTACAAAACATGTAGAGGGAGTCCAAGAGACTTGAACCATTAAGGTGTGAGATTTGACTTATTGAATCTCGAACAATTGAAATTAAAATGTTGTGGTTATCATTAACGAACATTAATAGCATAGAAAAGGTACAGTTTACAGACACGCAGCCTATTTGTGCTGTTTCCAGACACATCAATTGTTGTCAGGAAGACGCCCTTGAGACTCGCGGCGATACCACTAAATTAAAATTGTATTTGCATTGGTGGGTCAAGTCTCCTACCTGTGCAAGTCGTCCAGATTTCTCCTACCGATAAAGTCGTATGCAAGCAGCAAATTGCGATAGAAGGGTTCCAACGCTAACTTCCCTACAGAGTTAGCTCAGTTGGTAAGAACACTCGCCCGGATAGCGAAGGGACGTGGGTTCGAGTCCTACCGGATGACACAGTCGATTAATTTTTGTGAGCGAAATTTAATTATATTCCCTACAGACCACTCTTTTTTGATTTGTATTATAATATAAGTTTACTTCTTCTAATGTTTTTATTTTTCTTTTGTTTGTAATTTCGTAGCACACATAGCAACTCGGACACGTACGAAAACTCCGACAGTGTTATTACAAAAAAAAATAGACCAGGTTTAAAATAGGTCTAAATATTAGCCGACAACAGAGGAATGAATGACACATTCGTGACATAACCTAATAGAGAAACGCTTTTCTAATTCGTTAGCTAACAGCTTAGTCCTGGCTTAGACCCGGTACTAAGTTTTTGGAATAACTGGGCGAATGTCAGCGCATTGGCTTATTATGTGTGTTGTCCCGAGGGGAGGCGATTACGTTAGGATATAGTTTGTGTGCGTTGAAGTGGGAAGTTTATTTCATACAATGAATATTGAAAGGCTCGAGATTATGGGTCGGTGACGTTCGTTTCCGAGTTGATATGTGTGATATTCACATGTGTGTATGTGCACGCACGTACTGTTTATTCTAATTATTTTGTATATTTTATTTTTCTTTTATTAATAATGCTTTGGTAATTTAGTACTTATAATTAACCCATTGAAGAGCGGTTCTTCCTAATACAGACGATTTTTCGTCTAAAGGGAAGTTCCCACACATACAATTGTAATTGTTACTAAGTTACTGAAATAAATATGTTTGAATTTGAATATGACTTTTAGGAATAAGGCTTTAGTTAGTTTGTCTGGGGTGTTTTCCGCACTTAGCCTCTTGATTGGGCCATTGTGCGTAACTGCGTATGTCCCTTTTTATTGTAACCACCTCAGGCTTTCCCAGAAGGCAAACAACCTGCCCTGCTTACTACTGGCCTCCGGGAGTGTTGCCGGAGGTATTAGGCTTACTGACCACGTAACCGCAAGTCATATGCAAGCCACGTACCCTATCGTTATTTTGACGATTGCTTGCATCTTGCGTAGAAACTCACGAAACTGTCCACGAAGAAACGGCCTTACTCTGGTCGACGATGTCCGTATTTTCGAATGTAGCCGACCCTTTTACTCACGACAGAATGACAACTAGACTAGAAATGTTTAAATCATTTTATTTGCATTAGAGAAAACTAATTACTGAAAAAACAAACACTTTTCAAAAAGAAACTCATCCATTATTTTTTCCCATTCCTACCAAACAAGACAATCGCCATTAAACGGTAGCACTGACCTGTCAAAGGTAGCAAAGAGTAATGGAACAGACATGACACGTTGCTGGTTTTTAGTTTTTGCCTATACTTCGATATTACTCCTCACGTCTATTGTTTAATTTAGAGTTATGATGTTTATGAAAAAATATGATATTGTATCCACAAAAAAGTGTTATATGCCTACCAATATTATAACAACATAATTAGACAGTAACATTACCTATCTTACAATATTATTTAGTAACGTATTTTTTGAACCTCATTTTGCCTACTTCATGATAAAGTCCATTGGAATAAAACACATGATTGGTAATAACAACATAATAAAATTACAATAACTTTAAGTTTCATTTGGTTATGAACTAAAAACTACGAAATATTTTGAGCTGTTTTTACAACCGTTGGCATTTTTAAATAAATTACTTATTTATTTATTTTAGGAAGATTTAACGTTTCAATTATTCATTAAACAACAACAGTATTCTGTGGTTCTATACTAATAACAAATCTTTACATATAGGTAATCAGATAAATAAGGATAAATCGAACTGTGGTAACTACGAGTAACTACTTTCATATACTTATACTAGCACCCGCGACTTCGCCCGCGCCAAAAGTCGGATTTTCCATACAAATTTTCATCCCCAATTTCACCCCCCTGATGATTTTATATCGCGACAAAAAGTAGCCTATGTCCTTCCCAGTGTCTCAAACTATCTCTGGGCCAAATTTCATTTGATTCGGTCCAGTAGTTTCGGAGCCTATTCGATGCAAATAAACAAACAAACAAACAAATCTTTCCTCTTTATAATATTAGTATAGATACCTAGGCTTTATTGATCGAAAGAAAAAAACATATAATTCCTTTTCTACCTATAATACAGGCATGTCTGTTTTGAATTTTCACATTAATCTTTGGTTTTCTATGCAAGTTGTGAGAAAATTAAAATTAATACTTTTACGCCTCAAATTAAACTTCGAATCACTTAGATTTGCTTAATACAATTAAACAAAAATATTACGTCCAAACTATGTGAAAATATGGCTCAATAACGCATATTTAAGGAGTTTTTTTTAATTTCGTCTTTTGACGTAGGCGACGTTTTGACATGGTAGTTTCTGGCAACAGACTAAACGCGGATGCTCCATCTGGCCTCAACTCACTGTACCACAAAGTTTGTTCTGAACAGCCTGTCGACTCGAAAATACATCGTCAACAGGAGTAGAGCCTCAGCAACGGCGCGTTAACACATACAAAATTCATTGCAGCTTGCATGCATTCGTCAAATGACGCAGCGTGTACAGAATTCATGCTTTTTATATTTAATATGTGAGTACTTTAGTACTTGACCATATTGATTGACGCTCAACGATGTTTTTTCTAAAAATACTTTTTTTCACTTGCCTTACATACACCCCTCCACCAATCCGCACTGAGCCCGCGTGGTGAAGTATGGCTCGTTCCTCCTCATAGTTGAGGTGAGGCCTTTTCCCAGCAGTGGGATCTAATAGGCTGACTTATTATTTTTTTATTACTTTTTTTCAAATTTTAATCGAAATCCAAAGCCTGGAGTTCATCAACACATGTTTAATTTTTAATGCGCCGTAAAATTATTATTTAATATATTTAGTATGGGAATTGTGTCAAATAAACCGTCAATTTAGGTATACTGGCTTTTTAGAAATTAGTGAACTTGGGTCTAGTGATAAGAGTGAGTGGTCTGTCGGTAAAAGTCGTATAACTACGGTAAGTAAATAAAATATATTTTTTCAACTACGAATATAATGTTATAATAAAGTTAAGAAAGATAATACGTAAATAAAACTTGTTGCACTTTTATTGTTTTGTTTTAATTGAATGACGGTAAATTTACCGATCTCACTAACTGCCTTCCCCCATTCTAAACTGAAGCCAGCTCGGTTTTTGACATAGCGATAAAAAAGGAAATAAAATGGCGCACTGCGTTATTGAGGCAAGTCGCTGAAGTAATAAGATGTAGAAGTTAGAACTTAGGCTGTCCTGAGTTATAAGCAAAAAAATACTTAAATGATGTATTTTTGTCGTGGTCTCTTATTCTCTAGTAACATTTAAACGAATCCTTTACCTTTGGGTCATCGATAAAAAATACAGTAAGTATTAATTAAGCACAAAGCACACTAAGTAGTAATAGATAGATAAGAGCTAATTTATTGAGTATGAACATTACTTTTTCAGTTTTTTTCACTACCTCAATACGTGGTAATCCGGTGATGGTGTGCGGAAATTATCGCTATTCTCAGTTCAGGCCCAGTCAGAAGGGCGGACCCAGAATGACCTGGATGTGCAACAAATACCCCAAATGCAAGGCGGCTCTGATCACGTACGAAAACTCCATTATCAGAGTTAAAAATATACATACACACGGTTGACTTATGAAGGAAACATCTCCTGCTATTCTATGACAATAGTAACTGTTTTTAAACTTTAACGTTTTAATTTAACGTTCACAGTTGCATAAACTGTGTAACCTACTGCATTTTAATTTAAATATATCAGCATTATATTATAAGCAATAATTTAGAACTAGTTGAATAACTTCGAGAACAAATTTCATGTAATAATTGTAAAGCAAAGTATTGGTTTAAGCAATTCCCACAACAATATGTAATTATAAGCTTGAAAAGGTAATTATGTAAGTATTTAATTTTATTCAATTATCCCATTAAAACTTGTATTTCCGAGCTTATTTTTTATTTGTATCACTTTCAGGCTAATGCCAACCTGGAAAGTTTACATAGAAGTTTTCAAGCTTACCCTAAGATTATAATATTTAAAATTATGGTGGAACTATTAGATTCTGATATTAGGACACCACACGGTTTGGTGTCGTTAACTGATTTTTAACTTGTACAGTAGCTGCAATCTAATCCTAAATGAAACAATAGCTTTATATTTGCAGTTAAAAAGATGTAAAATAAATTTTTACCATACCTACTGTCTCACAAATCGATGTGCATTTTGGCAAGAGGCCTCCTCCAGCATTTTCCTCTGTTGCCTGTTTGTCTTGATTGCTCCTGGTAACTTGTCTTCCCATCTTCACATCGAATGGCTTTTAATAAATAATAATAGAGGGTGCTAGTTCAAATAGTACCTATCCATATTTTAGCGGATGAATACATCAATACCTATAACTTTACTATGGGGTCATGATCCAACACTAAAAAGAAAATGTACTCCTTACAAATAATTTGCTACCTTGATGACAATGTATGGAGAGACTTAAAGGAGGAGGAGGAGGAGAGATTTATTTTACGATGTTGTTTATAAGTCCATAGCAAAAAGGTATTTATGGCCATATTTAACCACTTAAATATGGCTAATATATTATGACTTTTATATATTATGACTTAAAATACTCTTTAAACAACCTGTATAATACTTGCTACTTCATTCCTGCTAAACCTGAACATTTTTAGGGTTCCGTACCTCAAAAGGAAAAAAGGAACCCTTATAGGATCACTTTGTTGTCCGTCTGTCCGTCTGTCTGTCAAGACCATTTTACTTAGGAACGCGTGGAGGTATAAAGTTGAAATTAACATCAAATTCTTATGTCTATGGTCCCTTAATGATGTGAAAAAATCAAGCTTTTAAGTAAACGCTAAAAAAACATACGGCCAATTTTGTCCAATTTTCTATCATTTTTCCCCATTTCTCAGGGGAGTCAAAACCTATAGGGTACTTCTCATAGACCTAGAACCATGAAATTTGGCAAGAAGGAAGGTCTTACAACATAAGTTAAGGAAAAAGTCCGAAAATCGTTACTTGTTGTTAAATCAGAACTTCATTATCGCAAAGAGGACAAAATGCTGGTCCAAAAAAATAAGTATGCGCTATGCTTATTATACTGTTCTATAATTATGTTTAGGTAGATTTAAAAAAAAAACCACGAAACATCTTAATTCCTATTAAATATTGATATGGTTTTACAGAAACATTTTATCATTTACCAATAATTTTATAAAATTCTCGTGCAACTGGGCGCACGGTGTATGCAAATAAACGAATATGAATATAAGTTACTTCTGACAATCTTCACAAGATGGCGTAATTTGGCATTGTTGTTTTTTAAGCTCGCGTAAAATGCGTTTTTTCTTAGAGTACCTAGTTCTTATTACTTTTCGTTGAATAACTTAAAGTCCGCTTGGTCTAGTAGCTAAAATCATTGATAAGATCGTAGAAATCTAGGATCGATCCTAGGCATACATTACTGATGTTTTCAAATGCATGCTTTTTTATTTCGAGGTATATTTAAATGCACAGCAAAGACATAAAGCAAATTTCAATTATACCACTTTTACTTGAAATAAATTATTGCACTGCAAATATAAATATTGATTAACAAAACTACTATAAACAATAAATTTGAAAATGTAGGGTGACGGACCCAATTACCAGCACTTTAAGAGGTCATTAAACTTCAACTCTAAATATTTCATATATTACAATGTTTTTTAGCTATTGTGTTGCGTTATTAATATTGAGAATATAATCACTTATTGTGTAAAGTATGACTTTTAAATAATTTTTGGTCATTATTGAGTTAAAACTACAATTTATCAAAAAATAACCCTATCTCCATTTATCAGCATAGTCATCACCAATCATGGTCACTCACTTACCCAGTTATCAGCATTGCGAATTGTTATACATTTTAAAGGACGGAGAAAGGAAATATCCTTAAGAAAAATTTAATGTTTACTTCTTTATTGTTATATTGAGTCTTTTAACTTTTCTACTAATTATGACACGTAAAAAAGTACTTTAACATTTAAGTCGTTCAACTCCAGTCAACTATAATGGACAGATCTTTGAAAAAGTAGGAATATTACCTGTAAACTAGTAAGATAAATATTTAAATAATTGTTTTTAAAGAAAAAATTTTTTTTGAATAAAACTAGGAAAATAAGCAACAAACATAAATTATTTGGTTTAAACTAGTAACCAGTAAATGCAAATACAAACTAAACCTAAACATAGTTTTACCTACATATAAACTGTTTTTCTCAGTCATTAGTTTAGCCTTCAGTTAGGATCTTTTCTGTTATATACTTACCTAGTTTTCTTCTCACAATATTTTTTGAAGATTTGAGATTATTGTCTACCTCATCGTATAGGATATCAATGAGAAGATCTTTTGAAATTACTTAGAGGTTTATTATACAGTTCTTCGATTTAATGCTCCATTTACGAAATATTAAACTTAAAAAGCAAAAAAAATGAAAGTGCATTTTATAAACTCCGAATGAAAACTATAGCGGTTGAGATAACTTTATTACTCTGCCGCATTCAGAGACGTCAATTACATGATATCTATAATTAGGTCTTGTACTGACACATTCTTTGTCAATGAAATAGAAAAGGACTGCATGAGGCTTAATGAAGGATTAACTTTAATTTGACGTCTCTGAGTACGGCAGGAAGATGAAATAAATAATAGTACGGAACCTTTCGGGCGCGAGTCTGACTCGCACTTAGCCGGTTTTTAATTATTGGTCTTCTTTTTCAGCGCCAGTTTTTACCACTTCGACGTATGGGTTCCCAGTGCTTAACATAGGGAAATATCGGTACAACTTGCAGCACAAATCAGGCCCGTATAAGGCTACTTGGATCTGTGTAAAGTATCCGAAATGCAGAGCTAGACTTGTCACTGTCAATGAAGCTATTGTCAAAACAACCGGGACCCATGCTACACATTATTGAAAGGTAATATACAGGATGACTGGAACTGAACCTTACCTTAGCATATCATAGAGATGAGGTATTTTTTACTAATTATAGGACAAGAAAATTAAGTTAATAGTTTTTTTAAGCGCGATAATATCTTATATAAACCTAGTTAGAAGGAAGTTCCAAGAATTTTTATCAGAAATGTTTATACCAAAAAATTATCTGATCTGCCACATTCTGGATCATGGTACAAAGCGAACCCTGGTACAAAGCGTTTGAGTGTTTAACCGGGATAACGCTAGGATGATGATGTTTATACCAACAAATAATAAAAGAAGAAAGTTACGAATGCTGAAAAATCTAGCTAGGAAAAGTAAGGCCCTATAATTTTTCTTATCCTTATTTGTTTTGTGCCATATTATAGTCATTTCGACTAATTATTGGTCTATTGTGGCAACCCTTTCGAATATAGCTAAAAACTTATGCCCGTTGAATCCAAGAATCAATAATTTGCAACAGACCTTCTGTTTATGCGGATTTGCTATGGTGATTTCAGTTTTAGTCACCCTGTGTATCTGATATCATGTACGAAAATGTGAGTCTATGAAATAATATTGAATCGAGATTTATGTTACTGCCAGCGTCATTGGTATTTCAGGAAACTTCACTAGTGGAAGTATAAAAGCCTGTGCCTGTTTTTAATTAATATTACACTTGCGGTTTTCTTATCCACGACACGGTAAAGAATACTGTTGTATTCTTTCTTCATACTAACGGTTAGAATACTTTTCATCCATTACCCGCCCGGTGAAGGTCGTTTTATATTCGGATCTTAGACTATAAAATCATTAACATGTTTAACGAATTCTGTTTACTCCTTAATGACACATGTTTTCTTAATAGTATTTCCCTTGACATTTGACATTCTCTCTTCTCTTCGAGAGACATTCTCTCATATTTGAGTTCTCTATTGTCATTATAATTATTTTTAAAAACTTAAGGAATTATTTTGCAAGTTTTTAAGTTTTAGTGGCGTAGCTAGCACTCACGAAAATTCGTCGGCTGACTAACATCCTCCGTAGCTTAGTTGGTAAGAGCACTCGCCCGGATAGCGAAGGGACGTAGGTTCGAGTCCCACCGGCTGACACAGTCGATTAATTTTTGTAAGCGAAAATCAATTTAATTTCTCTATTGTCATTTGTTCTTATATTATTTGATACATGTTTGCCACTAATTTGACATGTGTTATTTTAGGTATTGACATTATTCATTCTTTTTAAATATTTTATTATTTACCAATTTCTTATATCATTATTGTTTTTTTCAATGCTAAATGCTTTTTCATAAGCAAATAATTTCATTTCGATTACCATTGTATTTAACGTGTAGCGGATGTATTTGTTATTTTTTTATCTTGTCCAGGCTTGTAAGCGCTTTGGACTTAGCTATGTTAGCTTATAACATAATACTGCAAGTTGTCTTTGTCATGACCCTTTCATTTATTATTGTTTTTTTTTCAGCGCCAGTTTTTACCACTTCAATGTATGGGTTCCCTGTGCTCAACATAGGGAAATATCGGTACAACTTGAAGCACAAAGGCCCGTACAAGACTACTTGGGTCTGTGTAAAATATCCGAAATGCAAAACTAGACTTGTCACTGTCAATGAAGTAGTTGTCAGAATAACTGGGCCGCATGCTGCACATGATTGAAATTATTAAATTAATGATGTGTGGCTGTAAAACGTAAAAATAATTATAATTGTGTAATTAACATATGTTTTTGAGAGCTGTATTTTGTTGAAATTGTTTTAAATGGAAAAGATAGCTCTTAACGATAAGACCGACTACTTTGTGCATCTTTATGTGTGCATTGTATTGCATTGTTGTTTTTTTATGGTGCGCGTTAAAAAAATATTAAACTACCTAACTGATATAAATCTAAAAAAGAAAAAAAATGTACGTGACACTGTAGGCATTTATAACAATTTTATTGTATAAGCAATTTCTTTGCAAGTTTTTTTTTAAAATTGCGCCAGAAATTCATCGATCGCCTTCGGGTGGGACTCGTAAGACTTGAACCCACGACCCTGTGCTATCCGGGCGAATGCTGTCCTACTAATAAAGATTGCTACTATTTAACAGTTTCACTTATTTGTACATACATTCACACTTTCCTGACTATTTCGTTATCATCAGCCTAATTCATTTGGTATTTGCCGATTAACATCAATTTAAAAAAAGTTCCTACGGAGTGTAATTCATTGCCGGGTGAAGTGTTTCTTAAACACTTTGATCTGGATTTATTTAAGATAGGAGTTAATAAGCTGTTACTATTAAAGTCGAACCATCGGATGAGATTTCGGTAAAATATCTGCCTATTAATAAAAAAAAACAAAAAAAAGTTCCAATTACGCCTGTTTACTCTTTTTCTCTCTTCTCTTGTTTGTTCTCTAGTCGAGTTCATCACTTCGAGGTGTGGCAAGCCCGTGATCGTTCTCGGCAACTACCGGTACAACAACTACAGCAGGAACACCAAAGGGCTCAGGAAGACTTGGTTGTGTACCAAGTACCCAAGGTGCAAAGCCGCCTTGACAACTTTAGACGACACCATCATCAGAACAAAACTGAATCATTCTCATCGCTGATGATACAAGGAATATGTATATGCCAATATATACTAATATTTTTAATAATTTATTTTTTTAAGATTGGAATTTTTGTATGTTTCTGTCAAATAAACTCAAAACGCACCCTAATTTCACATCTAGGAGACGCTACCCTAAAAAAGAATATTTTCAAAAAAAAATATTCTACCACTATGTTGGCGTATTTGGTATGCATACATACAACTACAAAATTACCGCTTTCTAGTTTAGTACTAGAAAAAGGGAATTTTGTTGTTGTCTCTTAGCAAAACCTCGACCTATTAGGCTCCTTTCATTCTGCAGCGTGTCGCCGGTCGCGTGCGCACGCGACGATTTGTATGAAACTCTATAGTGGCTTTCACTGTGCCGCGTGCTGGCCGGTTGCGTTTTTAAACACGTCCGACCGGCCGAACTGTTTTTTTATTAATTGTATCCATGAATGATAAAAGTACGTGACTGTACACGTTCAAACCGGTCGAGTGCAAACGCGAAACTGTGAAATGCCAACTCGACCGGTAGCACCGCACGCGACCGGCGACACGCTGCAGAATGAAAGGAGCCTTAGGGTTCCTTGTCAGGACTACGGAACCTAAAAATGGTGTGCGTGTTGAGTTAAATAATATTAATATTATATTGTGAGCTATGCTGGATGAAGAAATACAGGATACATTGAGGATGCCTATGTTAATCTTAGTTCGGTAAAAGATGCTAGAATATGTAAAGTCAAAGTCAAAAGTCAAAAATAATTTATTCAATTTAGGACAGAAAATGCGACTTATGAACGTCAAAAATTAAAAAAATCAGTATAATATTGGCCCTTAGGGGGCCCGAACATGTCACCTTGTCTTTTGGGCCCTTCTAGTGCTTCGAGACAAAACACAGACAATCAGGCAAGTGCTGAGAAGAAGCACCGGAACAAACTCAGTCACCACTAGCTGCCATAAAAAAGTAAAAAAAAATACAATAAAAAGGTAGGTACATCAGTTTGGTGCAGGCTGGACTGTCCATACATTCTCGTCATCAAGATAGTCTTGAATTTTATAATACCCTTTAGACATGAGGGTAGTTTTGACATGCGACTTAAACCTATTAATAGGTAGTTCGACAATATTGTGTGGTATATTGTTAAAAAAATTAATACAATTTCCCAAAAATGAATTAATTGTTTTGGCCAATCTAAAGTCTGGAACGACAAGTTTGTTTTTGTTTCTTGTATTATAAGAATGAATATCACTTTTTTCGTGAAAAGATCTAAATTTTTGCGTACGTACATGATATTATCAAAAATGTATTGAGAGGCCACAGTAAGTATATTAATTTCCTTAAAGAGTTCTCTCAGGGATTCGCGCGGACTCAGTTTGTAAATGGCACGAATGGCTCTTTTCTGTAAGATAAAGATGGTATTGATGTCCGCAGCAGAACCCCACAAGAGAGGACCATAAGACATAATACTGTGAAAGTAACTAAAATAAACAAGCCTTGCCGTTTCAACGTCAGTAAGATGTCTTATTTTTCTAACCGCAAAGGCAGCTGAAGCAAGTTTCCCAGCCAGAGTGTCAACATGTGGTCCCCATTGCAACCTCGAATCCAATGTTATGCCCAGAAACACAGTGGAATTAGATAGATCTAGTTTCTCACCATTTAGTAAAATTTCTGCGTTACCTTGCTTCACGTTGGGCATGGTGAATTTAACACATTTAGTTTTTCTTGTATTGAGAAGCAAGTTGTTGCTTGTAAACCAATTTAACACCTTAGAGAGAGCCCTGTTTACATCGTCAAATATTTCTTCGCCTCTTTTTGATTTGAAGATTAAGGAAGTATCATTAGCAAACAGAACAATCTCACAGGAGTCTTTGGAATAGAAAGGAAGGTCATTAATATAGATCAGAAATAGCAACGGTCCCAAAATTGAGCCCTGGGGCACTCCCATTTGAAGAGGGGCACCAGAGGAGTTAGTACCATTAACATTAACTGTTTGTAATCTGCCTGAGAGGTAAGATTCTAACAATTTTAATGCATTATTTGACACACCGTAATGCTCTAGCTTAATAATTAGTGTTTTATGATCAACACAATCAAACGCCTTCGATAAATCACAGAATACACCTATCGCATCATGTTTATCTTCATAAGCATCTAAAATGTGTTTGACAAGTGCCACCCCAGCATCAGTTGTATTTCTACCTTTAGAGAAACCAAACTGTTTCTTGTGCAGTAAATTGTTAAGTTGAGAGGGAGAGCAGTTGGTTGAATATGAGTTTTTCAAAAATTTTGCTAAATGCAGGTAGTATGAAAATCGGCCTAAAGTTACTCGGGTCACTTTTCTCTCCTGACTTAAATAAAGGTATAATCTTACTATATTTCATTAAAGTGGGAAATTTACCTTGATCAATACATTCATTATATGTGCTAAGTGATATGCTACGAGAGGTATAATGGGTTTTATTGTGTCTGTTGATATGCCCCATATATCCTCAGTTTTTTTCTGTTTTAGTTCTTTAAAAGTTTTAACTACCATTACAGGATCAATATTAATAAAATCAAATGAGCAGTTACACCTGTCAACACTAGATTTCAGTAGTGATTTTGCATGTAGAGGACATGAATTAGTTGTTTAGTTGTTTCAATAGGTATATTACAGAAGTAATCTTCAAAGGCGCCTGCCACTTCATTATCAGATTTAATATTCTTATCATTAATTTTAAGTGTAAATGTGTGATCACGTGGTTTAGTTTTACAAGTTTCTTTGTTTATAATATTCCAGGTCTCTTTAATTTTATTACTCGATCTGTTTATTTTATCTCGTATGAAATTAGATTTAGCTACAATACAGACCTTTTTAAATAATTTTGAGTATTTTTTAACATATTCAACAAACGGTGGATCATTATTCCTGTTGACTTTTTGATTATACAATTCAAACATTTTTCTCCTACTGATATATATACCTGATGTAGCCCAGTCACTGAATTTCGGTTTATTATTATTTATCACTAATTCCTTTTTAGGAAAATTGTTGGCAAATTCATTTTTGACTACTTCAAACAATTTTTCATATGAGTGGTCAACATTGACATTAACAAAAGGTAAAATCATTGATTTTGTCACGTATGCAAGCTTTAAATTTTTCTTTGCGAGAATCAGTGACAGGTCTATATTGAATTACACTTTTAGATTGAACAAAATGTTGTTTAAACGTAACTAACTGTCCGCAATGATCAGATTTCACAAAATTTACTATAGATTTTTTTTATCACTACAGAGTTACAGAAAATGTTGTCCAAGCAAGTAGCTGTTGTAGCAGTAATTCTAGTTGGTTCAGCGAATACAGGCAATAAATTAAAGGAATTAAAAAGACTTAAAATCCTTACTCGATAGGTATGTTCTTCATCTATAGTATCGACATTGAAAGTCTCCACATACAACTACTTTCTTTTTTTTATTAAATAATTTTCTGAGTTCTTCTTCCATTATGGACTCAAATAATTTAAAATTACCAGTTGGGGGTCTATAAACACAAACAATAATGTGGTCATCCAGCTCTGCACAAGATATCTCAATAGTTCGTTCTAAAGAGAGAGAAACAATATCTTTGCGCTCCTTGCATTTTAGATTGTTATTGATTAATATTAGTGACCCGCCGTGAATGGCCGCCTCCCTCGAGAACGAACTAATAAGACTAATTATCTAAAGATAACATTACTTCATGATTTCTGAGCCAGTGCTCGGTAACACAGAGAACATGAATATTCATTTGATTTTAAAATAATTCTAATTCCAAGTCCTTCCCAGATAAGCCTTGGATATTCTGATGTACTATATTAAACTGATTAGTTATTTTTATGTCTGCTAGATTTGTTAAGCAAGAGTAATCCTCTATTGTCTGAGTATGTAATTTAAATTATTGCTAATTGGAACTGATTCCAATTATTGAATATTCATGTCAACATTCTGCTCAATAAAAGCAGATTTGGTAGCCAAGTTCTTGGCTGAATAATCAAAATAAAATGATAGCGACATTGCTATCTGTCTTTTGAGATAATTATTGATAGAACAATTATCTCTTGTCAAGTAAACATCATGTTTAAAATACCTATTTATGTCGATTAGGTGGAATTTTTCCGTATAAAGTTTATGTTACTAAGTTTTCTAACTTGTGCCGTTACTAATGTGTAATTTAAGCTTGTTGTTAACTCCTTTTGGAGAATAAATACACAATTATCTACTAATGGATGTTCTTTTTAGTATTATTACAAGAAATATGTAGTTCTCTGAATTGAAACGGTAAACTAAATGCTTAAAACTGTTGCTTGCTGGCTTACAAGTAGAAAGTACAAAGCTCACAGTCACAGGCTCATACTGTATTAATTTCTTTAAAATATCAATTAATATGGTAACTTAAAGAACCATCTTCAGGCCCTTTGACCCTAAGGCCTGTTTTCCACCAAAGCGAAGTCAAGACGAAATTTTTTTTGAGGCAATCCAAGCGATTGATCGATCTGCTAAATGTATAAAAACACCACACATCCTCCTCTTTTGTAGATACGCTTTGGTGGATTTCGGGCCTGAGCTCTATTTTTGAATCACTCGCGTGCAGACTTCTACTGATTTTCGTTCGTCATATAAGACTCCGCATCTTTGAATCACTCGATCGACTGCACTCGACCGCTCGAAACCACATAGAGTGCCCTTACCCCCTAGAGAAGGCGAACGATAGCTAAACGTTATTTAATGTGTTGCGTGAAAATCATGTCGCATTCGCCCACAGTAAGTAAGCGAGTAGATTTCTACAAATGTACTTTCGTCATTTGTTTTTTAATCACTCGATCAACGTCGAGGAACCGCAACGAGTGCCCATACCCACTCGTCACAGAATGCGAGTATTATAATTAACGTGACAATTAATGTGTTTAGTGAAAATTGTGTCGCATTCGCCTACCGAATGTCATACGAGAGTGAATTCAAGAATAGGGCTCTTGGGCTCGTAGACAAGATACAATCTATTAAACAGACAAGTTTGCTGTCACTAACAAAATAAATGTTGATATACGTGTATGAAACTGACATGAGCTAGCAAACACCCCCTTCCTGATTAAGTATTTCCTCTACGCAAAGGTTGTCACGAGATCCCTCTTATCGATAAGACTGCCTAATTTGTACACCTTTCTGTGTAAGTTGTAATGTTTTTTTTTTTTTTTTTTTTAAGTGATAAGCATTCGCTATGCAATCTAAATATATTATTGCACTTGAAAAAAAATTTTAAAAGTTGTATTGTTGTTATTTTTATCTGTCCATAAATCATCGAAACATAACGTAACTTTTGAATAAATATTTTGTCATCTCGTTGGCGATAGCGAAGGTTTCTATAGAATAAATGGGAAAAAATAAAAATAAATTTATTTTGCCTAAAATTTTCGCTAAGAGACGCTAGCGCAGGCAATAAAAACCACACCAACCGCAACCGCGTTAAGTATTAGGTCAGACAAATGCAGAATGCAAATCAATACGCATTCACTACAACTAATGCAGTTGTTAGTAACCAACACCAACGTGCAAAAAACCTCAGTGCTGTAGAATAGATTGGATCTTGTCTAAGGGCCCTGAAAGCATTATTGCACTCCACTCTTTTTTATTTTTTCATTGGTGCGTTTCAGAACCCGTGTTCACCACTTCACGGTTTGGCAAGCCTGTGATCATGATTGGCCATTACAGGTTCAATCGTGATTACCACTACAAAGGGAACAGAGCTCGATGGGTGTGTGCAAAGTACCCACGATGTAAAACCACGTTGACTACTGTAGATGATGTTATAGTCAAAATGAATTTACACCACACACATTATTAAACGGAATAGGAAACTGACTTGACTTGAACTTGAGCTTACTATAGTCCGATCGCTTATCTGATACCTCGCTTGCGGGGTACAGGGGTGCAGGGGTAGACATTCGATTAGGTGATTTGAATTTTGAAATTCGCATTCTTTTTGAAATTCGCATTATTTTTGAAATTCAAGTCAGCCAATCAAATCCCTGTTCTTGTCTACCCCTGTACCCCGCAGGCGGGTCTCAAATAAGCGTCGGACTATAATAATAATTTTGACACTGTTATTAAATTAAATAATATGATACGGCTAATTTGAAATGTTTGTTCCACTATGTCATGTCTCATATCTGTCATTAATTTGAAATTTCACATTTATTCATGTGTTATAACACGGCAAAATAATTATTAGTGAGGAGGTCAATTTCGAAAAATGTGATGAATTGTGATGATAAAAATTATGTTTGAGAAATGTATATTATATTATAGAAAAGAAACTTAGTATTTGTGTACATTCCGCCCAAAATAATGCTGACTACTTATTTAGTTATATTTGTTTTTTTAATAATTTAAGAAATTTCTTTGCAATTAAAAAAAATACATACTCCATCGACCATCGATGGAGTATGTATTTTTTTTTAGTCAATCACCAAAAGACAGTCGATTATATTTGTGTGCGAAATTTACCAATTTATTTGTTATTTATATAACATGAAACATTCCTATGAATGATACCTCCATATTAAATCTTTGCGTTTAATTACGTGTATTTCTTTTTCCCCAGAGCTAGTCTTTGCCACATCGCGTTATGGCAAACCTGTGATGATCGTCGGAAACCATCGCTATAATCTTAACCGGACCCTTCATACTAAGAGATTCTGGCGGTGTGGCCGGTACCCTTCCTGCAAAGCAAGATTGATCACTGTCGATAACGACATAGTAACAACCACTAACACACATACACATCCTTAAAAAGGTTTCAATTGTGTACATTAATTGTAATAAATATTTAAAGTACCATTTCTCATGAATTTTTGTTTATTTACAAATTGTAAGAATGACGTAACCATAGCAACAGTCACAATAATAAATCAAATTGTATTTTATCCTCATTTTTTTAAATCAGTTGTATATATATATATATATTACTATTATAGTTTAGTTACTAGTTTAGCAGTAGTAGTAGCAGTTTTACAACTGTCTTTTTTTTAATTGTATACATTACATTCTAATTTTGTTTTTGATATGCATTTTTTGCTTTTTTATATAAGTTATGGTAAGTAGGTTCTTGAGGTTTGTACTGCAATCATTTTAAGCAGGTAATACGAGTACTACATTGTAATTTAATAAATAGCTTAGTTTTAAATTGTCATTTGCGTCTTTGTAGCAAGCCCATTGTCTTTCAGACTTTCTGATAATTGGAGTACCTAAATAAATAATATTTTTACAGTGCCAATATTTTCTAAGTCGCGGTTTGGAAAACCAGTAATGATCGTTGACAGGTATCGCTACAATCTTCACAATAGCAGCAAGTGGCCCAAGTGCCACTGGATGTGTGTCAAAAGCCCTAAGTGCAAGGCAAGGTTGTACACGGTCAATAATGTCATTGTTAAAGCCGTTAACGTACATTCTCATCCCTAAATTGAAACTCATTGAGATCAATCAAAACGTATATTTATTATTGTATTGTGTCAGTGTCCTTTGTTTGGTTCTTCCTTTTTGGGTTAGTGTTAAAATACAATGTGTTAATGAAATGTGAAAATGATCAAACGAAATGTTTTTATCAATACTTTCTTGTCTAATATCCGCAATATTAGACAAGAAAGTATTGATAAAAACCGAAAAAAGTATATTAATAAGAAGTCAACAAACGTGTATTTTTTAATTTAAATAGATAAAATTATCGAGTTTCTGTTTGATATCGTGAGTTTATTTATACTGTTATTGCTAGTTAGTCTTTCTAGCTTGTCTACTTTGAATAAAACACACCGTTTACTTAAAGATAAAAAAAAAACTTAAGATCGGACTATGAGAATTTTATTTAAGAAAGTACTTATTAATTTTTTTAAAGTTTTTTTATGGATAAATATTTGTCTAATATCCGCACATTTTGTTCGATTAAGTGTAAAATTAACACATTGTATAGGTTAATATTGATGTACAAGGCACCATTAAAATAATTCTTAAGGTCTCAATATTGTTTTTTACTGAAATCTACCCAATATCACATTTCTTAATACCTAAATAATTAAAAAGTTACAAAAGTTTTATATTTATGACTTTCTTATAAAGTTAGTCGTAAAAAAATTAGGAAATGCTCTGTTGTTTTGTTGTAAGTCTCTAATATCTACAATTTCGATTTATTGCGTATAATTTCCATTTGTGAAACTTTACAGGGCCAATATTTTCTATATCACGTTTCGGCAGGCCTGTGGTGCTCTTTGACCGATATCGCTACAACCTCCACAGTCGCAGCAAGTGGCCAAAAGGCAAAGGTTTCTGGAGGTGTGTCAAAACCCCATATTGCAAGGCAACGTTGACCACAATTAAAAATGTCATAGTCAAGATCGATAAAATTCATTGCCATTAAAATATTTTGAAAACTTTCATGTTTAAAGTCCACTTGCATAATGACTCGTTTATATAAACAGGTTTAAAGCATCATTATGTCAGTTATTGGACGTTTGGGATGGTGAACCTACCTCTTAGTCACCCACCCCGGGCAACTGAACGATCCTATCAGCGGTGGTAGGCTGGTCAGGTGCCGCCTGGTAGCTACCACCCTCCCTCTGGAGCCCAGCGCCAAGCAGTGCCTTGCTGTGTTCCGTCGTTGAGTGGGAGTGCCAGAAGCTCAGCCAAGAGCTCGCTCCACTGTCGACTCTATACACGCTACGTCTGGTTTAGTCTATAGTCAAGAACAAACCCATAAAAAAGGAATCATGTTTTAATCATGTTTATTGTTTATCGTTAGTATTTAAAATACATTATTTAAAATTTATTATTTATTAAGCGATTCATTGAGCAGGTGGACCAATTAAGACTTGCGTTCAAATTTTGTCGTTTCGTACTAATTACAGATCAACATTTTCAATATATTGCATGTAATGTCCTTTTGTGAAACTTAACTTTCGTTTTTGTATTGTAGGCAGTTTTTACTACTTCTCGGTACGGCAGGCTTGTGAAAATCCTTGCCAGTATTCGCTACAATCTTTACACTCGCAGTAATCGGCTATAAGTCTGTAGACGTGTGACAAAACCATATGCATAAAAAGCTTCAAAGTTTTGTAACATTTCTTTTACGGGATTGCTTTTGATACCATGTTACATCATTATTTTGTGAGTTACCGATATTTCGGCACTGTTAAGGGGCACGACGAATTAACTTTTCATGATTTGAGACTGTCATTCAAATTTTGTAAAAATACATTGTTTCTAGCTTCTGGTCACTAATAATTTACTCATTTATTTAATTTTGTAAAGCACTTTTTCATCATCATCCAATTTAAGAGCTTGGCTCTTGTCGGTGGAGTTTTTTCCATTCCTCTCTGACGTCCTTCTCTTAACCTCCTCATACGACCTGACATTTGTCTTTTATTTGCTGCACGAAGGTTATTCTTGGTCTTCCTCGATTCCTTCTTTTCTGTCTCCTACTCGTATTATCGGTTATGAAATAAATTTAATCGTTTTAAAGTACTTGTTACACGATCCTATTTGTAGCATCCTAAGAAGGTAATTAGTAAATAGGAATCGAAGTTAGGAGCAATTTTGATCCTTATTACAATACTAGTACTTAGGTAGGATCCTAAATAGAAAGTTAGGAAATTTGATGGTGTAATAAGTGCTGAAGTGCCTGTACTTTTACTATTATTAGAAGTGACCCAACCAAACGATCTGTAAAGTTACAATTAATGTTAAATTTAAATATTTTTGCAGAGCCCATATTTACTACTTCCCGGTATGGCAAGCCAGTGATGCTCATTGACAATTATCGGTACAACCTTCACGCCAAAAGTAAATGGCCTAAGGGTTTGTGGATGTGCGTCAGATACCCCAAGTGCAAGGCAAGGCTGAACACTGTAGAAAACGTCATCGTAAAGGAAAATAAATTACACTCTCACTAAACTAATGTTTTTTTCTCCTAACTGAAATTCGATTACGGCACCCAGCATCCTCGCCTCCTTGCCTCAAGGACACGAGTTTATTTTTGATTAAGGTAGGTTTTAAGTTTATTTATTTTTATTATAGGCATGTTTTGCTTTTATTTTATTGAATAAAGTGTTTAAATCTCAACTTAGATGAGCCAACTACGCAAGACTCTCACTAAGACATAAGAAAACCCTGTACTAAAGAGGGTTGTTTCTGTGCCAAACTATGTACGTTTACCAAGGCTTTAACTGAATGAAATAAATAAATTGTTTTAACATTCACACCGATTAGCCCCAAACTAAGCGTGAGCTTGTGTTTATGGTGAGTAGGATAACGGACAGACATACTTATATTATATTTTTTTAAATCCATGAATTAAGTACAAATGCTCGTGCTCATCACACAATTGTCTCTTGCGGGAATCGAACCCGCAACCGCTGTTTTTGTAGTCTGGAGCACGAACCTCTACACCAAGACGGTCGTCAAATGTTGTCTGTAAAAGCTTTACGATTGAAGTTAAAATTATCCATCACATACTATCTTTATTATCTTTATTTAATTTTATATTTGTAATATATGTTTGAGCTGTGATATTGTATTTTAGTAATTTGTAATTATCTGACTTTGTACTATTTTGATTGCCTTCAATAATGGCTGATGATTACGCAGAATAATATTTTATGACTATTCTGCAGTGTACCTGCGAGGTAGCCAGAAGTCTATGTTATCGGGGGAAACTCTGGAATTGATGAAAATTGGACGTGAAATGCCGGAGGGAGCTTCGTCAGATACCCAGCGTCTCAGCAAAGAGATCCGACAGTCGGTGAGACGCGACCTCCGATGCTACAATACGCAGCTCATACGAGAAGCGATTGAGCAAAATCGGGGGTCAAAAGTCTTTACTAAAAGACTGGGCAAGAGCCATCTGACGAAACTCAAAACCTCGAACGGCGACGTAGTCACTTCAATTCCGGAGATTCTCGCCGAAGTTGAAGGCTTCTACGGCCGACTATATGCCTCGCATGTCTCGAAGCCTCCTCCCGGTGCGACTGACCCAAGAGCCACGCTGTCACGCCACTACACTGAAGACCTCCTAAATGTGGACGAAGACGAAGTTGCGGGGGCTCTCAAACAGCTTAGCAATGGGAAGGCTCCCGGTGAAGACGGCATTACATCCGAGCTCCTGAAGGCAGGAGGACCTCCAGTTATCAAGGAGCTCGTGAGGATATTTAATGCCGTCATTGCAAATGGGACTACCCCGGAGGCGTGGAGTGGGAGCGTTGTAGCGCTGTTTTTCAAGAAAGGCGACAAATCGCTCTTGAAAAACTACAGGCCAATCGCGCTCCTGAGCCACGTCTACAAGCTGTTCTCGAGAGTCCTCGCAAATCGCCTCGCCGCAAGATTGGACGCCTTCCAGCCACCGGAACAGGTCGGGTTTCGTAAAGGCTACAGTACCGTAGACCACATCCACACAGTCAGGCAGGTTATACAGAAGTCCGAAGAGTATAACCAGCCATTGTGTCTAGCTTTTGTGGACTACGAAAAAGCCTTCGACTCCGTCGAAACCTGGGCTGTTTTGGAATACTTGCAGCGATGCCAAGTCGACTGGCGATATGTGGAGGTGCTGAGAGGCCTGTATGATATGGCAACGATGTCCGTCCAAGTTCAAGGTCACAAGACAAGACCCATCCAGCTGCTCAGAGGTGTGAGACAGGGGGACGTTATTTCCCCGAAACTGTTCTCAAGTGCACTGGAGGATGTCTTCAAGACTCTTGACTGGGAGGGATTGGGCATCAATGTCAACGGCGAATATCTCACGCACCTCCGCTTTGCTGACGACATAGTTCTAATGGCAGAATCGCCGCGGGATCTGCAAAAAATGCTGCACAGCCTAGACTCTGCCTCGCGATGCGTTGGTCTCCGGATGAACTTGGACAAGACTAAGGTCATGTTCAACGAACATATTGTCCCGGAACCGATAGCAGTCAGCGGCGAGATGCTCGAAGTTGTCCAGGAATACGTTTACCTCGGGCAAGCGTTGCAACTGGGTAAAGACAACTTCGACCGCGAAATCGCCAGAAGGGTGCAACTGGGTTGGGCAGCATTTGGGAAGTTGCGTCACATCTTCTCGTCGCCTCTACCGCAATGCCTGAAGAGCAGGGTGTGACCAGTGTAACCAGTGCGTCCTACCTGTCATGACCTACGGGGCCGAGACGTGGAACTTGACAGTCAAGCTGGCCCACCGACTGCCTGTCGCTCAGCGAGCCATGGAACGGTCTATGCTAGGGATCTAAGCTAAGCTAAGGGATAGAATCCGGAACGAGATCATCCGCCAAAAGACGAAAGTCATAGATATCGTTCAGAGGTGCAGTAAGCTGAAGTGGCAGTGGGCTGGTCATGTCTGTCGCAGAACCGACGGGCGTTGGAGTAGGAAGGTTCTCGAATGGAGACCACGTCTCGGGAAACGTAGTGTTGGACGCCCCCCTGCTAGGTGGACCGATGACCTGAAGAAGGTGGCCGGTGGTGGCTGGATGCGAGAAGCGGAGGACCGTGAAAGTTGGCGCCGTCTTGGAGAGGCCTATGTCCAGCAGTGGACTGCAATAGGCTGATATGAATAAAAACTGCAGTGTACCTTTATCAAATTTTTTATTAATTTATTTTATTTCAATTATTAAGAAGACCCTCCTAAGCACCGTATTTTATTTCCAATAAACGCGTAAAATCCGTCAAACTATACAGGTATAGTAGTGTAATGGCAGGGCTAGGGCAGTGCAGGGTTTGGCTTTTTTTAATACTGTATGTTAATTTTTAAATTTCAATTCAATACGGATGTAAAAAATTTGGTCTCTTTATAGGAGTTTATTTAACACTCTTACTGCCGCATTCAGTTTAATCTATATTTAAGTCTCGTTCTGTCACTTTCTATATCAATGAAATAGTAGAGGATGGAATGAGACTTAACGAAGGATTAACTTTAATTGACGTCTCTGAGTACGGTTAGTTAGTACCTATGTTATGCCTTATTTTTATAAATTATTTTTATTCCTAATTTGGAAATTGAATTTCAGCTCTGCCTACAGTTCCTCTTGTGTTCACATCGTCGCGGTACGGCAACCCCGTTATCGTTGTGGGAAACCATCGTTACAATCGTTACTGCCGCAGTAAAGGCCCCAAGAGCTGGTGGGTGTGCGTCAAGTCGCCCAAATGCAAGGCGAGATTGACCACTGTCAACAACATTATCATTAAAACTAATAACGAACACTGTCATGACTGAAGGTACATGTTTTATAAGACGTCGGCTAAAGTGTCAAACTTACAGTACGTGCCAGATAAACGTGCATAAAAGGTCGTTCACCTTGACAGCTAAAACCTTGTGACACGTATCATTTGTCTTTCTAACTAGCGATTATTACTACTTTTTATTTTTGGGTTCAAGGTCGACCCGTATCGAGGTTCATTTGTTAGACAGATGCGTATCGCTACGGCTTATAGTTAGGGTCGCCTCGCTTCGCATACGCGTTCAGTGGTACACGGGTGACGGGTCAATGACTTTTTATGCACCGTTAAATGGCACGGACTATAGTAACTCCTTGACAAAGGACATGGCTATTCTTTGTATAGAGGTTGGTTTTTTATTCCAAGATATAACTAACCACCATAAAACTATATTATGTATAAGCTACAAAAGCATGAAACACGAAACCATATATATTATAATTTATAATGCCTCCATTTTTGAGAAAAAAAATGTCAGTGTAATTTCAAGTTATGTTCAAATTATCGGGACATTTTGTATTGCAGGCCAACCGCCATTTTGCGGCGTTCGTAGTAGAACTATTACATATTGTCTGTGTATTTATTGTACATATGCTACATGCATTTAAATATCGTCTTAGGCCCGGTTTCTCTGATTCTTACAGTTATTTAAAAAGTAGTGTAAAAATAGCCCAGAAACCGGATATTGCGCTCTGTTTGTCTTTATTATTAATTATGTTATTTTTTAAAAAGATACACCAACAGTACACATCTATACAATATGCATACTTGTTTAAGTAAAACTTATAATATTTTTTAAACTTGATTAGTTTTTTAATACATATTGATTAAGGCGGTCCTGCACGAAATTAAGAAAATTAACGTATTTCTAAATCACTTGTACGATAAGCTGAATTAGATAAATACATTAAAACATCTTATTTACGTTAGCCCAATCATTGCCCAAGGTGTTGAAATTTGAAACAAATTCTTTATGATATAATAAACATGACTTGATATCTAAGACCTTTTTTTTTCGAAAACCTGGTGATTTTTACGCATGACAAAATAATTTGTACATGAAAATGATTGTATTGATATTCCGCAGGTCCCCATCTTTTTAATATACACGAATAAAATATAAATAAGAAAATATGATCACTTTTCAGTTTTTAACACAAATGTCTGATGGTTTTGCGCATTGCGCAGAATAAAACTATTGTTCTAATTTAATCATCAAGTCTAAAAGTTTAAAGCAAATGGATCTAATTACTAATATTAATAAGTTCGATTCTGTTTGAAGATCGTTTAGACTTACTCGACTTGCTTCGCGCTGCACCCCATTAAACAATCAGATATAAATAAATTAGTGAAATTAATTTTACTGCTTAATATTCATATAATATAATAATAACAATTATTAGACCTTATTAACAAATATTAGATCGGTAAGTGGTAAAGGTCCCACTAAGGTAAGGTAAGGCAGGCCTTACTGAACAAGCAGGCGCAGAAAAGGGTAGGTATCTTGCAATGCTAAAATTGATTATTTATATAAAATATTAACTCTTAACACTGACACATTGCATATAATATTATCTGTTTTTCAGAGATTCTTTTCACCACATCGAGGTTTGGCAAGCCCGCCATTATTGTTGGGCAGTATCGATACAATGTGCACTACAACAATGGATGTAGGACTACATGGATTTGCGCTAAATACCCCAAGTGCAAAGCTGGCCTGTGCACAGTCGAAAATATGATCACTAAGACAACGAAAACGCATACTCATTATTGAAACTGAAGCTTTTTAAGCACGTTAAGCCGTTGGTCTGATCTTTCTCCGGGCATGTCCGATTGCCATCCCATCGAACTTTGAGATTGAAGGAACAGAAAGTACTCGTACAGCTGCTGTATATTGCGTGTAATATTGTCCCTTGCACATCTCGGTTATAATTAGCCGCCATGGCCTATCTAAACAAAATTAGCCAACTGCGCGGGAGATATTATTGTACAAGTTAGTGTGTGCGAAGTAGTCAGGTGCACTCTCTGTTCCTTCTCCCTCATAATTCGGTGAGACGGCAGTCCGACATGACCGTAGAGAGATCAGGCGCAGAACCAACAGCTTAACGTGCTTTCCGAGGCATGGGGGTGTTAACACCACCAACTTTCTGACTCCGGAGCTCTGTCTAGGTTATTTCAAGACAGAAAAACCCAACACTCTCGGCCCGACCCGGGATTAGAACTCGGAACCTTGTGGATAGTAGCCAGTGTGCTGACCACTGGACCAACGGCAGTCAGACATTAATAATGTTGTACCCAAACATAAGAGACAATGTTTGTCGTTTTATCTTATGTTATGTTTGTACAACATTTGATATGCTATATCTCATATGCTATGACTCAGTTTATGCTAATAAGAACAGAGGTGTGCACTGTGCAGTTGTATATTTTTGTAGATAAATTATTGATGATGTTTATTACAACTATGTGTACTCATTGTTTGTCATTTATTAACTGTAACTGTGCCTATCAATAAGTAACATAGATAAAATTACCCGCCGCATCTGTCGATATGTTTGCGATAATCTGTTAAACTACTTGGTTTTTATTAATAGAATGATTCCGAGAAAGGTTTTTGAGTATGATTTGTTGCAATATGACAATAATTGTTGGAGATGTCGAAAAACTCAAGATGTCTGAAACTTTAATCGAAAACAAAACAATTTATATTTATCCCGGGTTCGATCCCCGGTCGTGTCAATATAGAAATTCGCATTTTCTATATTGTCTCGGGTCTGGGTGTTGTAATACCACCGTTGTTTCAGATTTCCATGACACAAGTGCTTAGGCTACTTCCTTTGGGATCTGAGCAATGTATGTGATGTTGTCCAATATTTATTTATTATTATATTCTTTTTTTATTCTTTTATAGGATCAATTCTTTTATAGGTCTCGAAAAAAGGACTGCGATGGCATTATGTCCTACTTTTGAGGATATTACCGACGACCGTCTTGGTTTAGTCGTTCGCGCACCGGACTTCTAAACCAGGCGTTTGCGAGTTTGAATCCCGCAAGGGGCAAATGATGAGCACGAGCATTTGTACCTAAGTCATGGATGTTTATATGTATTTAAGTATTTCTATCCGTTATCCTAGTCACCATAGCACAAGCTCACGCTTAGTTTGGGGTTAGGTAATTGGTGTGTTTGTTGAAACTATTTATATTAATAACAACAATAATCATTACAAGTTGTCCGTATGTTGTCAAGACTCTTTTCTCAGGAATTTGTGGACGTCCTACCTACCTATCAAGGTGTAATCAAATTTATGTCTGCGGTCCCTTGAAGCTGTAAAAAATCAAACTTTAAGTAAACGCAATTAACCCAAAGATACTTCAATTTGATCCTTATTTTCTATCACTTCGCAGGGGAACCAAAACCTATGTTAAGGTATTTCCCATAGACATAGAATCATGAAATATGCCATGAAGGACAGGTCGATGGAAAGTCTTACAGCACAAGTAAAGGAAAAAACACATGTACACTGAAAAAAATGATTGGTTAACAGTAACCAAATTTGGCTACTAGTAGGCCGTAATCTAGTGACTTGCGAACTTCTGGTTATCAGTAACAAACTAGATTTTTACTAATAACCAGAAGATTGATTATGTATTATTTAACAAAAATTTACTTCCCTACAACGAAACCTCCAACTAACAAAACTAGTTTGCTTGATCTTTTTTCTCAGTGTAATTGTTTTTGGCAATGTGACTTGTAAAATATAATTAACATAAAAGTATACGACATCTATTGACTAGCACTCGTATATTGTTGTTTCGATACTTACCGTCTCAGTCGGTAGATACCGATGGGTAAAAGGACTATCTAACCAGAAATAAGTGCCTGCGGGTGAGACATAAAGTAGGTAATAATAAATAAGTAATAGTTTTTATTTTATTTTTTACACTTGTATTTGCTTCTCCACGTCTCTACATTTACTTGCAGATCCAGTGTTCACAACTTCGCGATATGGCAACCCGGTCATTAAAATCGGGAACCATCGTTATAATCGTTACTGCCGTAGTAAAGGTCCGAAGGGACTTTGGTTGTGCGCTAGATATCCCCGGTGTAAGGCATCTCTTGTTACTATTGACAACGTCATCGTGAAAAACAATCATTCTCACAGTCATGATTAAAATATAATTAGGCCTACTCTTAATAATAACAATAGTTAAAAAAGGGTTACAAATGTATAAAGAAATAAACGATAATTCAATTAAGACGACCTTATTCCACTAGTTCTTTCATTTCCGAAAACTGATGTATCTTAACGATTTATCCGTGCATGTTATTGATATTTTTGCTAATATTTTTATGCGAACGAAAAACTGAAATTTGTTGCTAAATAAGATCTTGCCTGAAAATTATACTATATGATATATCTTGACCTACTTGCTATATGCTTTAAATAAACATTACCGATGTATCATAGTATTAGAATAAGTATAAACGTAAGTAACTTTCTGCCGTACTAATAACTTCTTCTTCTTTTAGTCACTTTTAAAGATTCGCGATTGTTACACATAACACATACATACAGGTCTTAATAATATAAGTGATGTGCGGGTAGGAAATCTACCCTCGCAATAATAGTTAACATCTCGCCGCGCCAGTTTACCCGCGACCACGGACGCTGCAACGCGTTCGAAACGTCGGGCTGAATTTAGAGGTAAACATTTTTACCTTCAAACTGTTTAACCATTCTTCTTCTTCTGTTTATGGTAACATATTAGTGCATACTACGTACTAATAACAACTATACCACTATTATAACCCAAAAATCGAAAATATTTTCTATCATGAATTACAAGTTAGCTGTCTTAGATGGGAAAAATAAAATGCAATTATTTTGCTTTAAATTTCCGCTAAGAGACGCTAGCGCAGGCAACAAAACCACACCAACCGCAACCGCTTTGAGTACCAGTTCAGGCAAATGCAGAATGCACCGCCCTCCCTCCCTCAATACGCATGCACTACAGCTAATGCAGTTGTTAGTCGCCTCGGCTGAGTCGTCTCAGCCGGGGCGACAACATCTCCTGAGGATGCCGCGTGGAGTGGCGAAACGCGTCGAGGTTTTTTGCACGTTGGTGTTGGTAACTAACAACTGCATTAGCTGTAGTGCATGCGTATTGAGGGAGGGAGGGCGGTGCATTCTGCATTTGCCTGAACTGGTACTCAAAGCGGTTGCGGTTGGTGTGGTTTTGTTGCCTGCGCTAGCGTCTCTTAGCGGAAATTTAAAGCAAAATAATTGTATTTTATTTTTCCCATCTGATAATGGATTTCCGCAAAGTAACGCCTGATTCTATTAATTAGCTGTCTTATATATTTAATTAAGTGTTAAACCAGTGAAATAATTATTATTTGTAACTTGATGTTCAGTCAGGTGACATGTTCCGCTACAAACATTTTTAAGATAAGTAGTACAGTCGGCAGCGCGTCAGGTTACCCATATGACTTGAACAACAGCTTTTATTACGAAGGGAATAGAGAGGGTCTTAAGGTCAAAGTGGAGTAGTCTGACGTGCCGTCTGTAAAGATGAATCAAACCACAGGTTCTGCATTTTAATACAATCGTATGGTGATATTTTCAGGCCAAGGTCCGATTCTGCTTCAGACAAGGAAAGGCAAGCCGTTGCTGCAAATAAACGAGCACAGATACAATTGCAAAAGGATCATGGGCGCGAGGACCTATTGGATGTGCAATAAGGCCCCTCAGGGCTGTAGGGTGTCCATCGTGACGTATGACGACGTTATTGTCAAAACTAATAATGAGCATAATCACGCGTAACAAATAGGTATAAGATGACCAGTGTCTTTTTCTAGCAGGGGAGACGGTTGTACTTTTTTATCGTAATAGTAGATTGTTATACAAGGAACGAAAGTAACTATTCCACTCGAGAAGTTTCTGGCGCTCGAACAAAGTGAAATCGCCAATAGCTCGAGACTGGAATGGGTGCTTTCACCCGAGATAAACATACTATTTTTCATTTCGACTGTGAGGAAAGTATCGATAGACTATCAATAGTTGAGGCAAAAGCAATAGTATCGATAAATAATCGATAGTATCAATAGACCATCGATAGTTGAGGCAAAAGCAATAGTATCGATAAAATATCGATAGTATTGATAGTTGAGGCAAAATCAATAGTATCGTTAAAATATCGATAGTATCGGTAGATTATCGATAGTTGAGGCAAAAGCAAAAGTATCGATAAAATATCGATAGTATCGATACTTAAGGCAAAAACAATAGTATCGATAGAATATCGAACTACAGTATCGATAAAATATCGATAGACTATCGGTAGTTGAGGCAAAAGCAATAGTATCGATAAAATATCGATACAGTTTTGACTATTGCAATAACTATCGATACTCCTCGAGAGTGGCCTTTTATTCAATAGTAGGAGTATAAAGTAGGAGTGAAAAGCTATTTCCCACTCGGCTATCTACACATAAAAGTTCAACTTTCCGAACAGGTGAGATGAAAATACCTATTTACTTTCGTGGTTTAAAGATTTTCCTTCGTGGACACTAAAGCTTACAATTTCTACAAGAGTCTATATATAGACTCTTGTTATATATAGGGTAGGGGGCAACTGCCCCCTACATTACTACTGCCTCGTTGGTCTAGTGGTTAGCACGCTGGGTACTATCCACGAGGTCCCGGGTTTGAATCCCGGGTCGGTCCGAGAGTGTTTGGGTTTTTCTGTCTCGAAATTACTCAGACACAGCTCTGGAGTCAGAAAGTTGGTGGTGTTAACACCCCCGTGCCTCGGAACGCACGTTAAGTCGTTGTTCCTGCGCTTGATCTCTCTACGGTCATGTCGGACTGCCGTCTCACCGAATTATTAGTGTGAAGGAACAGAGAGTGCACCTATGTATTGCGCACAGACTTGTGCACTATAATATGTCCTGCTCAGTTGGCTAATCTCTGTTGAGATAGGCCGCCGTAGTCGAAATCGGCTAGGAGGACATTATATAATATTACTACTACTATAGATTAATATTAGATAAATATTACTATAGATTACTATAGCTACTAGTCGCATCGTCGATTAGTATCTGGCGAGATTGCGGCCAAATATCTGTATAAAATGATCAAAACATAGTACATATATGTACTTTATTGTGGCAGTTAGTGGTGATCGAGTTTGTTCCGGTGTGATTCGTTTTTCAGCACTTGCCAGATTATCTGTCTTGTCTCGAAGCACTATTAGTACATAGTACATGTGCACGGTAAATATAAATATGAAAAAAATCGAATAAGGTAGATTTTTTTTTTTTCATTAGGTAGGTTTCATTCCAAAAATTTCGGTCAGGATATTTATTTTTCATATTAGTGTTTTATCATATTTTATTTACCAAATAATGTTGTAATTTCGTGCAATCGAAGTATATTTTTATTTTAAGCGTGTGTTTGAGTGTGTGTGTTATAGAAACAAGAATTTTGTATTTTATTTTAATCATGATTAAAAAACTAGAAAGTTTTCTTAATCTTATTATTGGAATTCTGTAGTTTTAATTTCCTATTGTTTTGACGAACCATAAATAAATAACTAACCATTACTATTTTAAGGCTTTTTTCTAGGGTTCAAAAGGTATCTCGAGATCAGTAAGTACAGGTTTAACTTGAAGCACAAGCGTGGTGATAGACAAAACTGGGCGTGTAATAAAATTCGTAACGGCTGCAAGTGTAAAGTCGTCACTTATAAGAAGGAAGTCGTATAAGTTAAAGACGAGCATAACCATTAAAATATTCTGTGCTACTTATAGCAGGCCTGGTTCACTCCGCAATTTAGTTTAAAGCTACAAGTAACTGCGCGCATCGACCGGTCGGCGTTTGACTGAATGTAAATGTTAATTTGTTCCGGTGCAAGAATATACAAAATCATGCAGTTACGTACTACAAAAATGCTTCTTGCATATTCCGTGGTTTTACAAATTTGGCAAAGAAAGAATCGTTTATAAGAAGGTAAATTTAAAATTAAAGACCTACAGTTGATATCAGATACTAATACATTGGTTGTCATTCATTTGAAATTGTAAATAGACAAGGATTCAACCCTGTCTATTTTTTTTAATTATAACACTCATAAACTCTACCTCCAAATTATGTTTTGGTAACACAAAAGTTGGCTTACTTTACATTAATTATGATTTAATTGTTTTTAAATTGAAAGACGAAAACCTAAACATTTTGGTAAATGACTTTTTAATGTTTTTTATCCTTTAAATTTTTTTAAATATTGTCCGGTTTTTGAGATATTTTGAGGTACCTACTTTGATTGACAGTTTATGTGATTATTCCATATAAAATGCATTGAAAGTTACTTAATAACCGTCTTTATTCTTGTAGAAAGAAGTGAATGTGGATGTGAATAATGTTAAAGAACATTAACATCATTACGCAATAAATTTCGCTCACAAAAAAACATACACCAGAAGATAATCGATGAAATTTTATGAGCGAAATTTATTTTGTAAAACTTGCAAACAAATTTCTAAAATTATAAAAACATGAGATATGAGAGATTAGGTAGGTAATTACAATGGTGCGTCTGTCTGCCTTTGCGACCCTGTTAACAGGGTAATCTAGCCAGCTAGGATCACAGTGCATGTTTCCTCACGATGATGATGTTTCCTGTCACTGTAAGATCATCGGTTAATAGAACAACTTATAAAAAGACATTGGTATATGGCGGCACGTGTGATTGGACCCGGTACATTCCGCATGAGAGGCAAACTCGCCGCTAACCACTGAGCCACCGACGCTTCAATGCACATCGCCATCTCTGAACCAAACTTTGAACTGAATATATTCTTAAGGAACATTTTCCTTGTAATAATTTATTTATTATGCCGAAAGGTGCTAATTTTTAAAATTATTGAATGAACACTCGCCATGAAACCTGAATGCAACCTTTTTGCAAAAGGTTGCACTTTCTTTTAAAGAGACATTAGTTACCAAGTTTAGCTGGATTTTTTGGACTTAACCGCTTGATTGGGTCATTGTGCGTACTGTGTGTATATCCTCTATCCTCCACCAACCCAGGCTCTCCCAAAAAGCTACAAGCTACCCTAAGTTTCCACAGGCCGGTGGTGATGCTGGTAATTAAAGAATACCTGCCCGTTGTTCTGCCACCATCGTGTATCCCATCAGCACGTGTTGTGGCGTCTCTTCTGCCTCCATGCAACCTCTGCATAAAGGGCTTTACGTTACACCTATGGTAAATATTATGCATGTTTAGGTGATAGTGAACTGTTATAATAATTCCTATATTTTTGCTTATTTTGTCCCTGTTTAGTATTATGAGGTGACGGTTTTTTTAAAGTAAAACACTGCGTTTATTTAAATAATTCTGGTTTCAATGCATTTTTTCAGAATGCGTGTATTTGGAAACCAGACGGGGAAAGCCATTGCTTCAAATAGGTGACAACAGATATAATTTAATAAGAGTCGGCATGCTGAAACGACACTGGAAGTGCAATCAAGCCCGCTCGGGGTGTCGAGCAGGTATAGTGACGTACAAGGACGAGGTTTTGGTTGTGAAAAACCAGCATAACCATTGATTTTGGTCAAGAAATGATTTTGATCATTAAATTTTGAAAAGGATTTCTTTAAGATGGGAGTGAATAGTCAGAAATGACCTATCCTCGGCTGCATCGTAACATCTTGTTGCGGTCAAATGTCTGCTTATTAATAAAAAGAAAACTTATAGTTCAATTTTTTTCAAATGTAACAAGGCGTTTTAATAGATAAGAAATTGTATGCAGTAGGTTTTATCATTAAAATGTAAATATCTGTTTAATTCATTCACTCATTCATAAATGATAAATGCCTAGTTAGCTAAGTTCTGAAAGTGGTGAATGTTTTTTTAGGTAAGTACGTCGCCTTTTTATGCAATAGTTACTCGTATCTTATAGTATACATGGTGTGTTAGTGTGAACAGTCTTATACTTTAAGGGGGTAAATATTCAACCATATCAATATGTTATAATTCCTGTAGCTTTGCGTATTTTGTCCCTATTTAGACTTATGAGGTGACGGTCTCTTTTAAATTAAAACACTGCATTTAATTAAAGTTACTCTGGTTTTAAAAATCTTCAATGCATTTCAGAATGGGTGTATTTGGAAACCAAACGGGGAAAGCCATTGCTTCAAATAGGTGACAAAAGATATAATTTAATAAAAGTCAGCATGCCGAAAAGATACTGGAGGTGTAATAAAGCTCGCTCTGGGTGTCGAGCAGTTATAGTGACGTACAAGGACGAGGTTTTGGTTGTGAAAAACCAGCATAACCATTGATCTTGGTCAAGGAATGATTTTGATCATTAAATTTTGAAAAGGATTCCTTTAAGATTGGAGTGAATAGTCAGAAATGACCTATCCTCGGCCGCATCGTAACATCTTGTTGCGGTCAAATGTCTGCTTATTAATAAAAATAATAGCTCATTTTTTCCAAATGTAACAAGGTGTTTAAAGAGATAAGAAATTTTACGCAGTAGGTTTTATCGTTAAAGGTGGTTAATTAAAAGTTATTATGGTCGAACCTATCGGACAGCGTTACCACCCGAACTAATTGCCACTTTTCAGTACTGGTATGGTAATCAAATTAACCAGGTCAGGTGGTCTGGAGCTTTGTCTGACGAATATGTCCTCGAATATGGGGTAAGACAGGGTGGTTTGTCGTCTCCCGCTCTCTTCAGCCTTTATGTTAATGACCTTATCGTGGAGCTCAGCAACACCAGGGTCGGCTGCTCAATAGACGGTCTCATAGTCAACAACATTAGTTACGCAGACGACATGGTGTTGCTGTGGCCCACGGCGAATGGTCTGTGTAAATTTTCGTCAGTGTGTGAGAAGTATGTTTCCAAACATGGACTTCACTATAATGTTAAAAAAGTGAGCTAATGGTTTTTCGTTCAGGTACTAAGAAGTCGATTCCTGCACCTCCAGTAAAACTCCTAAATACTGAACTGAGGAGAGTTAGTCAATTTAAATACCTGGGACATGTTGTTACTGAAAATCTATCTGATGACTGTGAAATAGAACGTGAGAGGAGGGCGTTAGCGGTTCGATGTAACATGCTGGCTCGCAGGTTTGCCAGGTATACAAGAGACGTCAAGATTACTTTCTTTAAGGCATTCTGCCAGACATTTTACACCTGCAGCCTGTGGTGTACTTACACGCAGAGGGCCTATAACGCTCTCCGTGTCCAGTACAATAATGCCTTCAGGATGCTGATGGGGCTACCTAGGTTCTGCAGTGCGTCGTCGATGTTCGCTGAAGCTCATGTGGATGACTTCTACGCTATCATTCGGAAGCGGACGTCGTCGATGCTTGCTAGGATACGGCGGAGCCCCAACAGCATTCTGATGGTTACCAGAGATAGGCCATCATGTTCCATCTTTAGGCACTGGATACAAATACATGTGCAGGGATTTAGGAATCGGTTTTTTGACTGAGCACTTCGTTGTTTAATTTTGTATGTGGTAGCTTTAAGTTTTTTAAGTAAGTACTAACAATAATTTTAAGTTATATGTTACTAACAACTATCTGTAGCTATGGATCTTTGATTTGGTCTGAAATAAACGTTTTATTATAATTATTATTAAAGTGTAAATATCTATTTAATTCATTCACTCATTCATAAATGATAAATGCATAGTCAGCTAAGTTCTGAAAGTGGTAAATGTTTTTTTAGGTAAGTACGTCGTCTTTTTATGCAATAGTTACTCGTATCTTATTTATACATGGTGTGTTAGTGTGAACCGTCCGATTCCGGAATCGAATTATGAAAATTGTGATAATTTAATAATTAAATTAAATTAATTTCGAAGTCTGTTTTTTTAGTGATTCGTGATCAGTATAAGATACATAATCACTTCTAAATACCGCTCGGATTGAAATCAGCATTCTGTATACAACTTTACTATGAGGTCATGATCGAAATAAATAAAAAACAGGTCCTTCATACAAATAATTCTGCTACCTCGATGACAATGTATGAAAAGCCAATTTTTTTCACGATTTCGCGGATGAATCGACAGCAAAGTTTGTAAGTAATAATGCCTTTTTCCCCCTTTTAAAAGATAAGACTGTTTCCACTAAAACACTATATGTATGTCAACAACACAGCGAGTGAGTTTATGTAACTACTCTTAGTCTAGAGTTTACCAATTTAGTCTAGAGTTTACCGGTTGAGTATTATTTGACACATTCTTTATGGGTATTCTGTCAAATTAACGTTCAATCAAAATTTACTGGCTGTTTAAAAGTTGGTGAAGAATTTAATAATAACGCGATGTGGTACATTTCAGTGTTGTTCTGTACATCGCAAAAGGGCAATACAGTTTTGATGGTGAACGGACAGAGATTCAAGAGAACTTCCAGGTACGGCTGCAAGTCCTGGTGGCACTGCATCAAAAGGACGTCCATGGCTTGCACAGCCAGCCTCAGGCTGACCAATGACCAACTGGACATGTCTAGATTGGACGTGCTCAATTTGTTACACAATCACTCTTAATTCTTTCAAGTGGTTACACATTGGATTAGCTAATCCGGACTTGTTCAAGGCCTTTTATCTGAGCTGAAAGCCCACTTGCTCAAGTCTGAATTAACTATTCCGGAGGCTCCACAAGCTATAGTCCGAAATAACTAATCCGGGCTGGCGCAATGTCTAGGTATAATCTGTGTTGAATGCCCATATACGCAAGTCCGGATTAGCTTATCTAGACTTTATATTTTTTTTTTAAATAAAAAATAAAATAAAATAAAACTTTAGGACTTTATAATTATTTAATCTTTAATGTGTTTAAATATTTAAATTAATAATAACTATTTAAAATTATTAAAACACATTAAAGCGGGGTTGCACTCAACCGAGACCGTGGTCGGCTTGTGACCACGGTCGGTGTATTTTGTTCATTACTAGCGGTTGCCCGCGACTTCGTCCGTGCAAATGTCGAATTCCCCATACAAACTCCTACCCCCTTTTTACCTCCTTAGAGGTTGAATTTTCCAAAATCGTAAATTACGTCATTATTAATTTATATTTAGCTTAATAAAAGTTTTATCGATTTAGCTTCAAAACTTACAGAGTTTCATACAAACTAACCCCCCCCCCCTTTTCAACCCCCTTCAGAGGTTAATTTTCGAAAATCCTTTCTTAGTGCTTATCTACACTATAAAAGAAAGCATCGTGCAAAATTTTAACTGCATCCCAGTCGAAATGTCAGGCAAGATATGGTAAATGATGTTTTACTTGCTATCGGTTGCGTTAGTCCCCATTTTTGATGTGTTTAAATATTTTTAAAGCATTTTTAAAAGCAAAGATCTTACTAATTCATGTGTTTGAATATTTTTTAAAGCATTTTAAAAGACTAAAAAGTTCAGCAACAGCCATCTTAATGTTACTCTGGTTAAGGCTGCTTTGGCTTAGCGATACTATTTCAATCTTTGAATTTTGTTTTCTACATTTTAAACATTTTACTGATGTGTTTTAAAGTCTTAAACAAGGTCTAACAAAATTAAATGTATTTTATAAATAATTATTTCAGTAATTTAATAAATATTCGGCAAGTTTTTACGAAAGTAAAGCATTGCTCACAAAAATGTATCGACAGGTGGGGTTTTTGTGCAAAACAAATTTAATTCGTTAATAAAGTTCGACCTTATTAATCATTTTATGAAAATGTCTAGGTTAGTAAGTTATATTTATTTAAGTTTTCCGTTAAAAAAATCTAATTATTTTTTTATAAAATTAAGGTAATAATTATGATAAGTATATTTGGGGGTATATAAAGAGAGTAAGCATTGCTATTATTTTACATTTATTTTCGGCTTGAGAATGTTGATCACTTACAGTGCCTTAGTGCAATTAATATATTTGTTTATGTCGAGTTATTTTTAAATAAAGAGATTTTCATAACTAAGATAAGTACAGTACTTATTATACGAGTTCATATACGAGTTAGTTTTGAAACATATCCCAAACGAGGAAACAAAGAAACATGTCGTGAAGTGCAAAAAATGGCTTCTTCAGCATCAACAAAGTTTGAGCGTGATACACGGCAAGGTGTCAGTGCAACCAATAGCTTTGCACTGTAGACAAAATCGGCTGAGACGAGATGGAGAGTTGAACCAAAAGGTATTCATTGGTGGTCTTAATGCTAAATGTATGACGGTGCTTTTTTTCAGGTTTCCAGATACTACAAAAGAGGACTGGCAATCCAGTTCTGGTTTACGGTGGTCACCGGTTCAACTTAAAGCGCAAACGGAGCGACAAAGCCGCGTACTGGTCCTGCGTCAAAGCCCGAAGTGGTTGCCGAGCTACCGTCACTACTCACCTAGGCGAAATTATTGGATCAAAGCATGAGCATAATCATCCAGCGGCTTATATATGTAGATACTAGTCACCATAGCACACATAATTTGAAGCTAGGTAATTGGTGTGTTTGTTAAAACCATTTATTAGTATTAGCGATGGGCGATTATTACTATATTAATCGAATTATTCGAATGGTCTCTGTAATCGAATGTATTCGATAAGCAACCGCAGTCAGTCGATTATGCTTCGATTATGCGGCGAGCAATACCGGAGCGCGCGGTGCGCAGGCCGTACTACTAACTACTAACGAATGAATCGTCATTCGACACGTCGATTAATCATTCGTTTGCTGCTCGTCCTGTGCGCTCATTCGAGGCAATTCGATCTAATGCATCAAAGGGCCGAGTTTTAAGCGTACGTAATAGGTGTTATACGAGTAGATTATTATTTGAATGTCGATTATTATTTTTTCGAGTTACTAAATCGACAATCGATAGTTCGAATGGTCGGTTGTCAATTCATTTGATTATTATTTTTCGAACAATCGCCCATCGCTAATTAGTATTAAAACATTGTGGGGTGATTTTTTTACTGTCAGATAAAAAAATACTTGTCGAATAATACTGCAGAGACTCAATTAAAATGTTATTCATTAAGAGACACTACAGTAAAAGTGATACTATTAAAAGTTTCTTATGTAACTATTGTATAATCAGCCCTTAGCTAGCTTGCATTTGAGCTCTGTTAAAAAATCTAATTTAAATTGGCATTACTTCAAAACAGTATAATTATTTTTATAACTTGAACAATTATTTTACAAGTTTTTACAAAATTAAATTCAATTTCGCTCAATCAATCGACTGTGTGCCACCGGATGACACAGTCGATTAATTTTTGTGAGCGAAATTGAATTTTATTTCAGAACAGTGTTCATTAAAACTTTCTTTTATCGCGCTTTGTTGTTTAGTTTTTAAAACCTGTGTTGTTATTTTAAATTTAACCCCTTGAGGGACTCAGAAATATGGTTACATAATTTAATAGTCGTTAGATATATTTTTGGGCAAGATTTTCATATAAATATTACCAACAGTACAACCACAACTACAGCAGAAAATTTTTAGATAGAAGTTTACTATGATGTGGTAGAATCTCATTTATAAATAGTAAACTACTGTCTATAAAATAAAATAGTAAAACCCCAAATAATCCCCTTTGGCGAACTGTCATCGGCCCTAAGGAATCTTGTTCTTGATGCCAATGGCTGAAGGATGTCGTCTCCAAGCATATGCCGACGATGCGACTGATTTCGATCGCGCATGCAAAATCCTATACATAACTAGATCAACTAGTAAACTAACCCTGAACAAGAATCATTGGCTGTGGAGATGGTGTAAAACTGAAGTTCAGTCCTGAAAAATACAGGTAACTGCGTTCACTTCTCGTGCTTCTCAAATTCTCGTTCAAGATCTGTACAATTTGTTGACATCTTAGTATTATTATCGACAGACGCCTTACTTGTGTTCGTCATGTAGAAGGGTTCCCTCTATCTGGCAGAATCTTTTTGCTCCGAAAGTCACTTGGCATAACACACTTGGCATAATTTTCTTTAGTCAAACATTATTCAGGCAGAATTTACTGTTAGCATAATTATTGTTTGGTCGTATATTTATATGCCCGAATTTACAATGGCATACTTTTAAAATAGCAGAAATTTATAAGGCATAATTACTTTTGGCAATATTTTACTTTGCATACTTTCGCTAAGCATAATGTTTATTCAGTACGATGTTTATTTGGCATAATTTGACTAGGCATACTATGAAGAAAGCAGAATTTCGTTTAGAATAATTTCACTACGCATATTGCTATTTCTTTTAAATAGTATTTTACCCTAAAATTGAATTAAAAAGTCATTAAGTTGTGGTACAAAAGTTAGTGACAGAAACGAATTGGTGCAAAACCGACTCCACGCAGTCTTGTTTGCCCTACCCCTAGAGTGTAATTCAAAATCGCTTTGCTTGCATGCATGATTGCTTACATGCTTGCTGCATGCTTTGCTTGCATGCTGCATGCTTGCTTGGTTGCTTGCTGTATGCTTGCTTGCTTGCTTGCTGCATGCTTGCTTGGTTGCTTGCTGTATGCTTGCTTGCTGCATGCTTGCTTGCATGCTGCATGCTTGCTTGCATACTGCATGCTTGCTTGCTTGCTGCATGCTTTGCTTGTTTGCTTGCATGCTGCATATTTGCTTGCATGCTGAATTAATTATTTACTAAGAATATCCTTAACTAACGTTTTCAATTACTATAGATTTGAAATGTATGCCAAAAGATGATTATAAATGTAAAATTTCTGAGATAGTTCTGCCTTGTAATGATTTTAAATGTGAAAAATATGCCAAAAGACGATTCGGACTGTGAACTTTCTGCGATAGGATGATTCTGCCTATTAATGACTATATATACGAATTGTATGCCACAAGACGATTCTATTTGTGAACTTTCTGCGTTAGGATGAATCTGCTTTAAGACTATTATGGATATTAAATTTCTGCCTAAAGATGATTCTAGCTTACACGATTATGCGTTTTGAACGTCTGATAAATAAGTGAATGCTAATTGATGTTCTGCGAAAGGAAGTTTATGCTATTTGATGATATGCCAAATAAAATTATGACAATAAAAAATTTGCGAAACAAGGTAGACCCCATGTAGAATAGGCAATAGACAAAGCCAAAAAAATATTAAATAAGCTGTATTATTTACCAGCACGTTATTGAGCTAATTATTTGCTACAATTTAAATGTATAAATATTATTTAGTGGTAATTTTTTTAAGTGCAATAATATCTAATATTTAGATTGCAAATGCTATCATTTAAAAAACAATAATTTATCCATACAATTACTTTAGTAATAAAGACCTTTTATTGCGAACTACGTGCAATTTAACATTTTAGATTTTATGGATTTTCTCGTAATCTCGCAATTTGGAGTGCCTCTAAGCATATGCCTCCTCCAGCTAATTACTACTTACAATAAAAAAGAGATCCGCTTAATATCATCTGATAAAGTAAAATGTCTGCATGCAAAATTTGTTTTAGCATCGATTCGGCGATATAAATTAGATTATTTTTAATCTTATGACTTGTCTTTTTTTGAAAATAAATTATTTTAACCTTAAACATTTTAACTTGACAGCCTACTATGTATAGTTCGTTTTCTTGTGCTTGACTTTATTAACATATCTATTTGGGAGTGTCAATCCTAATCTTGTAGTTGTTACAGTCTTAATCATCGGTGTTTCATTTTTAGACGCCGTGTTACTTGACTCTGTCAAGAAGTTCCTATGGCACAACGGGTACAGGTTCTCCAGGAACCAAGTGTCAGGGGAAAAGTCTTGGTGGATCTGCAGCAAGAGGAAGTCCATGAAATGTCCGGCTTCCTTGGTCACGTATGCGGGAAAACTGTTCAAAATCAACAAAACTCATAATCATAATTCGTAGAAATCGTGGAAACATCAGGCAACCATGAGTGAAAGAAGCAGTGTTACATTTTGACTTTATTAGAAAGTTTATGGGGTAGAAATAGAATATAATTATATTACACAATGAAGATGACAATACGGACAGAAATACATTAAACAAAATAGATTATAATAAGGTATAATGTTATTTATTAATTTTTTCAGACTCGAATATTATGTTGATTAGTATATTAATATAGAAATGGCAAGTACAAGATTTAATTGGATAAGTAGATAAGTTGAAATAAATATACTAAATGTATAAATATCGAATTCCATACTTCTATATCTATACTAAAAATAATATGGGAGAGATTTGTATTTTTGGATAAATTAACTTAAACTACTTTTTAAAATGGTAACGTTATTCCGTAACATAGGCTTTATTTATTTTATTTATGGATGCTTGTGTCAAAAACTCAAAAAGTACTAGACAGATTTCATAAATTATTTCACCAATAGAAAGCTGCGTTATTTCAGTCTAAGATATACTATAGTTTTTTATTTGGATGTTTGTGTCGAATGAACTCAGAACTACTGGTCCGACTTAAAAAAGTAATTCACCAAAGAGAATTCTAAGTTATTCAGGTGTTGTGTTTTGATTATTTTAATTTACCCGTGGGAAGCCGGGGCGGGTCGCTAGTCTTAGTATAGTTTTACCATGGCGAATGCATTAAAAAATAAGTATTAACTTTAAATATTAAAAAATATATTAAAGAAATAACAAAATATTTCTTTGAGAAAATAATCGTTTGAATTTAATTATCAAGTTCAACACTAGTCGGTTGTCAACTAGGTCGCGATTTTTGTTGTGTTCATAATATGGTGTACAAGTATTGAACATTTTTTTTTACTGAAAATTATTTTTGCAGAATGAGTATTAATACTCGTAAGTAAGTAATTAAAAAGTAAGCTTGTTGTTTATTGTCTCTCTATTAGTGTCTAGTTGTCAAGTTTTTTGCCTAGTCAACTTTTAATATTTTACTATTTAAGTAAAAAGTATTTTGTGAAGTTGTTATCTTGTTTAGAAGAAATGTAGCGCTAAAGTCTGGTAATATTTCAAGTCTGGGTCTAAATTATACAAAAAAAATAGCATTAACAGGTCTCTACATTCGTGGAATATTAAAAAAATCTAAAATTAAGTTTTGTTTCTATATAACCTACTAGCGGTTTTTCATGACTTCGTCCGCGTAAATGTTGAATTCCTATACAAGCTAGGGACCTAGCGACCCTATACAAGCTAGAGAGAACCCAGAAATTTCTAATCATAAAAAAAATAATATATACATTTATTTTATAATAAATTTACAGGTACTTTACAATAAAAACTTACATAATATAATATGACGAACACTATTTCTAAGAGCATCAATTTATCACTAACTTATAATTATTTTTATAACTTAAGCAATTATTTTGCAAGTTTTTACGAAATCAAATTGAATTTCACTCACAAAAATTAATCGACTGTGTCATCCGGTGGGACTCGAACCCACGTCCCTTCGCTATCCGGGCGAGTGCTCTTACCAACTAAGCTACGGAGGACGTTAGTCAGCCGACGAATTTTTGCAAGTGCTTGCTACGCCAGTGAGCCGGCGTTCGATTTCATCAATACTTGGGGAATGTACCACCGGATGACATAGTCGATTAATTTTTGTAAGCGAAATTCAATTTGATATTACTAACTTGTAAAATTATGGCTATAGGATTTTGGAAGAATAATTTTGAACAGGTGGACCGATGACCTGAAGAAGTTGGCCGGTGGTGGCTGGATGCGAAAAGCGTGAGGAGGATCGTGAAAGTTGGCACAAGACATATTTTTCCGGACGTTATGTCTTCAGTAGATAACATTGAGTCCTAAATGTTCTCCATTTATTTTATTTCGAATATAATAGCAAATTGTCATAAATGAAGTTCTTTATACTGGTGGACAGTAGACAATACTTAATAGGGGAATGTCTACTGTCCACCAGTATAAAGAACTTCATTTATAACAATTTGCTAATATATTCTAAATATAAGAACTTCATTAATAATAATATGTATATATTTTTGAAATATATTAAATACGAAGCCTATTTTTGAGAATTTGATCAAAGCATAGAAAAAAAATATAGATTAATAAACCTCATTAAAAGTTTGATGTTGTTTATTGTGTTATTGGAAATAATGAAGCAACCTATTGCCAAAGCCATAGCATTGCGGTTGCTGGGCTAATCGAAATAATGCTGATCTATCTGAATATTATTATCTAGCACTATGCACTATGAATTTCTTATTATAGATCTACGTGTACCTCGAAGATACCGTAAACATCTTACCAAAGAAGAAAAGCTTGAGAGGAAGAAAATACGTGAAAGGGAGAGAAAAATGAAAATCAGAAGTGACCCAATTCAATTCGAGGAATATAAAAAGAAACAGAGGGATAGATATCATCAGTTGAAAGCGGAAGGGAAAATTATTCTTCGAAGTAGAATGGCTCCGCGAGCTGTGAAAGCTCTCCGATACCGGGACCGGGAGTATGCTAGAATGAGGTATCGTAAGAAAAAAGCAGATAGGAACATAAGAAACAAACAAACACTAAAAGTATCAGACGAGGAGGAATAATTATCTAAGTACTACAATCTATCTATTAAGAGACATCAGCAATAGTGCATTTTTTTACACGAAATAGATTACGGTTATAGATTTAAAATCTTATAAACTAATCTTGATGCACCTAACACAGTTTAAATATAGGCGACAATAAAATATAGGGTATACACATTTAATGATACAGGGTGACCTCCCTTCACCATACGACAGATTACATGAGAGATCACAATTACTGGACGGCGATAGTATTGAGTCAATTTGTATGATCAATTTGGTGTTATACGGTTACTGGAATAATCCAAGTTAATGCGTTATGATGTAAATAAATAATGATCTTATCAACTTAATATTAATTATCTACCATAATTTTTAAACCATATTTATCTACACTGAACTCTTTAGAAAAGGACTGGATTGATAAATAATACCCATCAACCTCCTTTTAATTAATCGTTCTCTGTCATGTCAAATGTTTGCAAACAAACCCAATTTTACGTACTCCTAATTAAACATGTACATTTTTTATTTATTTTATAGAATATGAGTGCACTCCGCAATTCACATTTACTAAAAAAGGTCATCCGAGAATTAACATTGGAAAATACGAGTATTCCAGAGAAAAGACGTGGGGCTTCAAAACTAGATGGTCGTGTAATTTCAAGTGGCGATATAAATGTAGATCTGCTGTGTATACAATCGATGAACGTGTTATTACGATCGTTGGTACCCATAACCATATATAAATAAACATGTTTTTTAGAATATTGCAGTTTTTTAACGTAGGTAATAGGGAAGATGACAGTAAGCAAAAATCTTTAAAATAATGTATCTATCTAGAAAAATATAGTATTTAGATTTTGGAAAAAATCTTTATTTTTATTTTAAGACGATTTTATTAGTTTATTTTAGAAAATAAAATTGCAAAATACTGAAATCCGCCATGTTTTTTATAACACCATCAGATTCGAGTTACGTCACACCTCACTAAATACTGTCACTGTCACTGAATTTTAATACGAATTTCGACTCTATCACTAACGTTTGAAATATGTTTACTGAGGTGTGACGTCACAGCAGACGCCATGACACCCTGACCGCGTTTTGGCGCCAATTTATAAACATTTGATTTAAATTGCCTTTTTTAAATATTACCTGGGTTATTGCAAAAATAATATATATTTTTGGATATAGAAGATACTTAAGAATATTCTTAAGTATCTTCTCACACTTTTTCAAAATCTGTCATCTTGCCTATTGGCCTAAGTGTGTTTATGTAAATGCAGTGTTAATATACAGGGTGTCCCGTTAATGAAGGATAATCCTTTAGGTACAGATTAATTACATTGTGCTTTATTCTAGGCTCAAAATATTTCAAAATAGACTACACTTTTTTGAAAAAAAAAGGCTTATAATAGGGCATCCTGTAATTGTAAGTAAAAATTGATCAACCGACCGTCCCACCGGACGATACGGTCGATTAATTTTTGTGTGCAAAATTTACTTTAGTAGAAGAATATTTGACTAAAAAGTGCATGATTTTGCATAGGTATGCCACGAAAGCCGCATTCATATTCGTTAATTTGCAGATTATGATAAAATCAATAATTCATGTAAATTTTCAAACATGATTCGTTGTCATAAGAATAATCATTTTTCATTTATTTTTAGGTGAAATACCGCGTTTCGGAATATCCAGAAAAGGCAACCGGGTTATTTTATATGGGGGTTACGTGTATGGAAAAGAAAGGATGAATGGGAAAAACACTAGATGGGCCTGCACAAAGAAACAGTCTACCAAATGTAAATCTGCTATTATCACTTTCGGACATTCCGTTATTAGTATGGTCGTCTCTCATAATCACGAGTGATTATAATTATTTACCTACCGATAGTTGCAATTACTTTCAATAAATGTAAAATTTCTTGGTCTTCCTTTTGTTTAAGGTCAAGGTGAAGAAATATTATCCTTCTGATTGATCCTTCTGATCGGCATCGTAAATTTAGAGGTGCCTTTTTTACCGTTTGGCGGGTTCGATTTCCGATGTCAGCAGGCCATGATTTAAAAATCTTTAATCGTAGTTAAAATTATTTGTCAAATCAAAATTTGTGGCGTAGATTAATAGTATTGACATTAACGCAACCTAAGCTATAGTTAATAGGTAATAAATATTATGAAGAGGAAAGATTTTTGTAAGTGTGTATGTCACTGTTACATTATTTCCAAGTGACATGAGCTATCCCTATTTAATTTTTATTGCACCCGTGTGAAGCCGGGCTTCGGTTGCGTAGTGGCTAACGAGTTGCCTCTCATGCGCACCGGGTTTGATCCCACGTGCTGCTATGTACCAATGACTTTTTCTGAACTATGTACATTAATTGTTTCACCGATGCTCTTATGGTGAGGGAAAACATCGTGAGGAGACCTGCACATTTAGGTGACTGTGTCTGTCACCATGATCCAAGCTGGTCACGCTCTCAAACCAAGAGCATTTTTTCATCATCAAATGATGATGAATAGGTCGGCGTGCATCTGTTTTTCTAAGTGCGTATACATTAAAAAAAGATAGCAATACATAAACGTTTTTTGTACATTCATATAATATTTACAGTGCCAATGCCGCATTTGCTAAGGAAAAGGGCAAACGAGTTATCCAGCTGGGAAACAATGTGTTCCGGAAAGAAAAACAGTACGAAGTTAGTAAAATTAGATGGTGTGGAAGATGAAACGGACAAAAAAATGCAGGTGTGCTGTGACCACAGTCGACAATATTATTGTTTCCATTTAAAATAGACACAATCACAGCTAGTACCAACTTGGTTTTCGACCGAAGATAATTGTAATCTTTGTTTTTTGCAGTTGTATTATGTAGGTATAAGTCAGTCAGTCAGTGGCTGTTTTGGAATCCTTGCAGCGATGCCAAGTCGACTGGCGGTATTTAGAGGTGTTGAGAGGCCTGTATAATATGGCAACGATGTCCGTCCAAGTCCAAGGTCACAGGACAAGACCCATCCAGCTGCTCAAAGGTGTGAGACAGGGGGACGTTATTTTCCCGAAACTGTTCTCAAAAGCACTGGAGGATGTCTTCAAGACTCTCGAATGGGAGGGATTGGGCATCAATGTCAACGGCGAACATCTCACGCACCTCCGCTTTGCCGACGACATAGTACTAATGGCAGAATCACCGCGGGATCTGCAAAAATGCCTAGACTCTGCCTCGCGATGCGTTGGTCTCCAGATGAACTTGGACAAGACGAAAGTCATGTTTATATCGGGCAAGTGTTGCAACTGGGTAAAGACAACTTAGAAAATGGCGAAATCGCCAGAAGAGCGCAGCTAGGTTGGGCAGCATTAGGGAACTTGCGTCACATAAATCTGCATAAATATTATGTAAATCAATAAGGTATAACTAACATTATAGCAAGATCGGTAGTTACTTTAAAAAAGTTTTTCTTTTACTGAAAGCAATATTTAATACTATTCTATATTATTAATATTATTATTTACTATGGTAGTCTTAAGCATTTAGTTTATATACGAGTATAGGACCGCAAATACTATGCAACATAAATATTTTTTTGCTTTTCTTCAGAGCTTATTCCACGTTTCGCTTTGTCCAAAAATGGCGACCGAGTTATCATGCTCGGCAATCACGAGTTTAGAAAAGACAAAGTTATTGGTGAAAAAACCTGTTGGGCGTGCAAAATGAAGCAAGTAACGAAGTGCAAATCTGTTCTGAATACGGTTAAAGAAATCATCGTCAGTATGGTGACAACTCATAACCATTAGATGTATTACAACAATTTATTAAAACTATCAATCATTTGTCTACATATTCGACGGCTAATTTGAATTTTAGATATATATCCATTATGAACTGGCGTAGCAAGCACTTACAAAAATTTGTCGGCTGACTAACGTCTTCCGTAACTCAGTTGGTAAGAGTACTCGCCCGGATAGCGAAAGGACGTGGGTTCGAGTCCCACCGGATGACACAGTCGATTAATTTTTGTGAGCGAAATTGTATTGTAATTTCATTAACCCCTTTATAACAAAAACTTAATACCAGATTTAAACTGGAACTAAGAACCTATTAGCCGACCAATTAGAAAAGCATTTTTCTTTAAGATCATGTATAACCCGTCTGTTAATATTTATTCCTTTTAACCTAGTCTAACTTTTTTGTAATAAGGTGGCAGTGGACTATTTGAAACAAGTACCTACATATGTGTGTCTTTCTCGTACGTTATAATAGGTCTACTATAGTTCTTTGGTTGATACTATAGTTTACGAAAATATTATGTTACTTAGCTTTAGAATAGAGTATTTTTGCCGAGCGCTGGAGTTAAGACTTTATTTTATTGTTTCGATTTGTCTTTGTTTGTTTATTAAAACTATATAACAATTAGCTTAAGCAGTTCTAATCAATGATTGGTTAAGCCTATTAGGTATGGCTTGTTTCATTTGTTGTTATTGTTATAACAATTAAATTTATCTTGAATACAATATTTTTTGACGAATGCTTGTGCATCATTTTACATAGGCATGCCACGAAAGCCACATTCTCGTTCGTATGTAAAAATATCAATAATTCATGTTAATTTTCAACCATGATTAATTGACATAACAATGATTATATTTTATTTATTTTAAGGTGAATTACCGCATTTCGGTTTATCCAAAAGGGGCAGCCGGCTTATTTCATGTGGGAGCAACGTGTATAGAAAAGAAAGGCAGAAAGAGAGTCTACAAAACAGACAGTCGTTTTGCTTAAAATCAGAATGTACAGTGCCGTCAATATCACTAACCATAATTAAACCTGTTTTTTACTTCAGGGCTGCCCGCCCCTATCTTTGCCACGACCAGGTTCGGAAACCTATCCATGATCATCGACGATTATCGCTTCAACAAGAGGAGTGATAGCCGAGGGGTCTGCACTTATTGGGTGTGCGTCAAGAAAGACCGGCAGTGCCGTGCTACTGCTGTCACTATTGGAGAGGAGTTAATCAAACTCAAGGGCATCTATAACCATTAGGGGCGACTTTAGTCAATCACGGAAATAAACTAGGTCTAACTACATATGTACCATCATCATTGTGTTCATCTTAACTGAGTGTCAAATATTTCCATCGTATACATGTGGGGGGTGCATTCCCCAAGTATTTGCATTTGCTCGTAAACAATATTCCGCGCAGTTAGTAAAGTTATATAATAAAATAAATAAAATTTTAAACATCTATAACATGACCTACCATGAATGCAAAAAAGCTGTTACAAATTGGTTAACACTCTCATATGATGAAGCAGAAGTTTAATTGTTTGATGGTAAATAGTTATTTTGCACGATTTAGCACACAGACACACGCACACTCATACTCACACACGCACTCATACACACACACACACACTCTCTCTCTCTCTCTCTTTCTCTCTCACACACACACATACATACATACACACTCACACGCTTACACACACACGCTCACACACACACAAAACTGTTGTTCATTTACCTTTTTTAAAATGTTATTAAAACTAATTAGTAATGAAGTACTTACCTTGGACTGTGAAAGAGCGGGTTCCCCTAACACAAGCGCTTAGCTTAAAAGGGGTTCCCATAATCCTGTAATGTTGATGCTGTGAGTTCTAATAAAGTAATTTTAAATTTTTTGAAAGTATTGATGAAATCGAACACTGGCGTACCAAGCCCTTGCAAGAATCGTCGACTGACTAACGTCCTTCGTAGCTCAGTTGGTAAGAGCATTCGCCCGGAAAGCGAAGGGTCGTGGGTTCGTGTCCCACCGGATGACACAGTCGATTAATTTTTGTAAGCGAAATATACTTTAATTTCATACAACGTCGTGTGAAGTTTTAATATGTATTAATTAGTATCTTATACTCTACAATTAAAATTTAATCAAAAAAAAAAAAATTAGTCATATTTAACTAAAACGTCCAGACATCTATAGATCTGATTATAGAAAATAATCATCTTTTGTTATCAAAATGGAAAAGTATCTGATATTATCATACTATAGTAATTAGCGATGTTATTATTCAAATACTACTTATGTCAAATTTATTTATTATAGCACCGAAAATAGAAGAGGAGTTTTGCACCGATTCCGTGTTCTAATATATTCTCCATCACAAAGGAAACTGTATTATATTTCATTTTACTGGTAACCTAAAGATTCCTAAATCATTAACAGTAATTTAACCCTTTCCTTACTAAATGTCAAAAAAGAAAGCAGACTCTTTTCCACAAGATACTTAAATATATCGTAATATTTTCAGAACTAAAGCCCATATTCACGACGTCCGTATTCGGGAAGCCGGTGATAGAGCTCGGAGGACATAGGTACAACAAGAGGACAGATAGGAATGGCCAACGCGTCACCTGGAGGTGTGTCAAGCGGAGAAGGTGGTCCTGCAACGCACAGCTGGTCACCATCCATGACGAAGTCATTGCAATCAGGAACTGTCATAATCACCAATGAGGTAAGTAATCTTTTGTGGTTACGGAATGAGGAGCCAAGTGAAAAATGTGTATTATACACATTTTTCAGCTAGTTGACTTTATTTTTTAAATAAATAAGTTAAATTGAAAATATCGTTTTCGTAGATACATAATTTATCTCTCGCTACGCAGCTTAGGTTAAACAGGGCCTTAATAGTGAAAATATGCTTATAATCAACAATCATGTTTAATCATGACAACTCATTACCGTCATATTTATGTGTATCTACAGTTTTAAAATCGATCTGAGTTTTTGTGTAGATATTATGTAAGAGTAGCTTTTAATTTTATATTTTTGTATACTCTTTGAGCAATTGTGTCTTTATTTAAGATAGTCTACTTTCGCTTGATTTAATTTTAGTAGATACTATACAGATGATTTTTAATTTACACTATCCTTACTTTGATGATGTTGATATTCATCTATGTTCATTATTCCAGTATGATCTTCTACATAATTATAATAAATGTAGTTTTAAAAACTATAAGTATTTTGAGTAAGTAGAAAGAAGTAGGTAGTAAGAGTAAGACCTTGCGTAATATTTGTGATAGTGTAAATAATATAAATCTATAGAATTACGTTAGGCGCTTAGAGGTTCTCCTATCCATTAAAAATATGTTTATTTTCGATACAGCACAATAGAGGTGAATAATTGTCAAGTTCATTGCGAGAATGTATTTATGCCAAAGAATGTGTACGTAAAAATATTATCGTTATTAATAATACGACCTTTTTCTATTTTACCCTGTTTCATTTTTGTAGTTATTTGACTACCTATCCTGATAAAATGTACATAATTTAGTGAATTTGAGATATTTTGTTTTTAATGCATCCCTACTATCATATTATCAAAAATGGTTCATTCTACCCGATTCACCAAAGCATTTAGGAGAAAGACCAATAATTAACATAAACCCACAGGTCTTGATGAAGGCATGGTAATTCATACTCCCCGTGGTAGGATATTGCTGTATGACGGAAACAAGTACGTGCGGAACAGATTCCGGGCAGCAGGGCGGAAATGCCACTGGGCCTGTAGCTGGAAACGAAAGAACAAGTGTAGGGCCACAATACTCGTGGTGGATGATGTTGTCGTTAGGGCCAAAGGACTGCACAACCATGCAAATAATGGAACAGATACATACCTTTATGTTGCTAAAAATCATGCGAAATTTCAATCAGATTAGTTTGTTGGAAGTGTTGGAACCAATCAAGAGCTGTAGTCTTTCGATTTTTCAAGGTTTTTGAGACGCAGAATTGTACTCACCCTTGTAAGGCACCTACTTTCTTTGTAGAAGGCACTTACCGTTGTCTATACAGATAGTTCTGTAATTTTTTGATTCTGTATTTGTGTGTGTATTCAATAAATGTCGCTTCTTTCAGATTTTTTTTAAATATATTTAATTCCAAATCTGATTAATTACTCTTTTTCCGTGGTACTTTGGGCTTAGAAATGCGAAGTAAAGCGTTTTTTTTGTTTTCCATCCCTACTTACCTATGAAACAGTTTGAGTATTGATTCTGTTTTAATACAAACTTTGAAGGTTACCAAATTATAACTCGTACTTTCATTGTATACGCCGAAAATAATGAATTCCTTATCCCTTAAGATAAATATTATCTTGAATTAACCGCTTAAGGCCAAAAACGCAATTCCACGTCCAATGATTTCACTTATCATCAATCTCACTTCTTAAAACGTTTTTATAGCTATCTTCGGATACACGCTGAGTGGTAAGCGTTGCCTTGACATCGGCCACTGCCGGTACACCATCCACCAAAACGAGGGTTTGAAGACGAGGTGGAGATGCACCAGGAAGACCACGGGCTGCACCGCTTTTGTTACGACCATCGACAACATCATCATCAAAGCGAGAAGTGAACATAACCATTGAGAAATAAGTCTTCTGTAAGGGCTTTGCCCACGACAGCATTTCGTGGCCTACATGGCCGTCAGAACTTTTTACTTTTTTGTACCGGTCTCCTTTGGGCGTGGAAGCCTGTGTGTAAGTGAATCTTCTAAAATCCTTTTTTTTTGAGCAATGCAAATTTAAGAGCAAATTTCTTACAAATCCAGGCTGGCTCGGACCCTAAAAATAAATTCTGCTGTATATCTTTTTTTTTAAAAGTCTGAAGTCATGTTGTATTTTTGGCGTAATATCGTATTTCTGGAATCGGTTTTGATTTTGTGAAAAAAAAAAGTATTTTGTGGCTCTTCGAATTACATTAAAGAACTGATTGACCTATGCTGTAGATAAAAGATATGTATGTTCTTCGAAGAATAATCTCTTATTTGGTTATCTAGTCATATAATATTAATAAAGAAGAATTTGACTTAGTTATTTTGTACTATAGTACATTTCGATTTAAGTTATGATGTAAGTAGTACTTAAATAATGAAGAACATTTAGATTTTAGCCATAGGTGTCGTGAAGACAATGTACCTCATTAATGTAAATGTGAATAAATTTATTGTATGTATGATTATTTTTATCATTCTGTTAAATTTTGATAAGCTGTTAATTAAATAAAGTGGTAATTCATAAGTGTAGTCCCAACTATATTTTTTAAAGTAGACAATTTAAGTAGTAATATGAGTTTATTTGACACCTAGTTTAGCGCCTTTATTTGAACCGTCTCATACTCTCCAAATAGATACTTTGAAAGCTTTGTATTAGTAATATTGAGGTCCTATTAAAAAGACCTATGGGAATGATCTATTCATAAAAGCTCAGGTTGAGATGCAAAACTTTCTAAGTGTCTATTCGGAAAGCACTTTTTGGTAATAGTGTTCCATTAAATCGTATTAGATACTTCTTCGGTCTGTTACTAACTTGTATAGCGAAGGAACGAATAATTCTTTCAAACATTTATACAACAAATAAATTGTAATTTCAGTTAAAGTCATCAGTCCTGCAACACCCCGTGGCCCCCCATTGATACGCTACAAGGGCAAGCTGTTCCGACAAGAGCTGATATCTGGGCCGAAGGTGGTGTGGCGGTGCTACAAGCGGAGGGTGGCCAAGTGCAAAGCAAGCATAACGACTATTGACAATGTCATTGTAAAAAGTAACGCAACGCATAGCCATGATTAGCAAGTATCTACTAGGCATTTCTCACTTTACGGCTTAGGTGTCAAGCTGTCAATAAATAGAAAATAGTAATACTTACTTTAATGGCTCAGCGACTAAAATGTGTTTTAGCCTCCGTATATTCTTTCCTTGTACTAGTGGTCCATGCCTCACATACGCAAAAAATCAGGAATAGTGACCGTGCTAGGGCCGTATAAAATTTACATTTTTGATTTTCGACTTTAGCGTGAAAATATAAAGTTCAAAATGTTTAATTCCTATCAAAAGTATTTATTTATTAAACTTGTACTTACGAATTGTGTTTTTTGTACGAGAAGTATTTACTTCCAATGAGCTTCGTTAAAAAGCTAAGCGTATAGCGTGCAAAAGCAAAAACACATCCTAAGACGAAGTGTGATGATGCGTCTTATAAGTACCCCAACTCTGTGTACTTTTATTAATTAATAAAATTTGGCATTACTTTATTTCAGATCAGCAGTTCTATAATGCAAAAATGAAGCGCGGCAGAAAGTCAATGGTGATTGGTTCCCACACGTATGTGCTAGAGAGACAAAACGGTCCAAAATCAGAGTGGCGATGCATAAAAAGGACAGCCTATCGCTGCAGAGCCAACGTTATGACTGTAGACGGTATAGTTATTAGGAGCAATCATGATCACAATCATTCGTGAAATACAATTATGTTGCGAATATCCTGAATTTTCTGTTTTATTATTGTATTAAAAAGTCCAAACACTAAATAAGTCGATTATTATTTTTGTACAGAAATCATATTTGTAACTCGCATGTCAATTTCATTCTCAGTTATTAATTTAAATATTGTAATGCTGTTACATTTTGTTGAGTAAGGCTGCATGTTTAATAATAATTTTTATTGTGCTGCAAGTTGAATGTAACACAAGTAGGTTTAATTAAAAAAAAAACTTTTATTAGAATACCCTTTTTGCTAAAAGAAAAAGTTGCTAATATTGCGTATGTTATCATTTAAGTTGAGCGTCGTGTGTGTGTGTGTGGGGGGGGTGGGTGTGGTGGATGTGTGTTTGTGTGTGTGTGTGCGCGTGTGTTTGTGTGCGTGCGTAAGCGTGTGTTTCCCCTTAAATGTAAAGATTTCTTTCTCTTTTTTTGGGGGCTGAGCTAGGTTTGTAATATATTTCGAAATAAATCATCATTAGTATGTCACTTTAATCCATTTTCTCTTTATTAGTAATCTTTCTCCCCAAAAATACATAATATTTTAGACCCTGTATATTTACGTGCCTACTCGGGCTTATCAGACGATTCTTTAATATAGAAAATAAATTGTATTGGTTTACAATGGATAAGGATTAAGTCATAATTCTTGTAATAATACTACTCGAGAGAAAAAATATTATATCTAGACGACAAAATGTATTTTTCACAATTTTTTTTGTGGAATTTCAATAATGGTTATTTTTTGGGATTCCAGATATGCCGTTCTTCACCACGAATGCCCGTGGAAGTAAGGTTCTTCTGATTGGAATCCATAAATTTTTTAAAGAACGAGTCAGAAATAACAAATGTGAATGGCGGTGTTACAAGAGAAGTGCTTATCGTTGCAGAGCAAACGTCGTATCTATAGATGAATTTATAATAAGGGCCAATTTGGATCATAACCACAATTGAAGATGGCGTTCATCGATTTGTCAAATGTTTTCTCTATTTAACATTTTGTTAATTTCATCATGATAGCATATAAAACAACTTTAAAATTCACATCTCATTGCATTCCACTTTTCAGACGTCAGTTTGAAAGCCTTGGATAGACCGTCAAGTGCATGTGCGACCCTCCTGCGCCCTCGCAAGGAAGAGCCAATCCTTACCCCCTTGAGAGGAGACATCCCTTTACCGCAACACTATTCGTCCCCGATGACGTCCAGCATGCCTCGCCTCCCGCACCTCTGGCGACCGCAGGATGGTCGCGCACGAACTTGACGAACTATAGGCGGTAGGCCTGCTAGTCTCAATTTTAGCAGTGGCTATTTATAATATTTTCTTTTAATAAATAAATGTAATCTAATCAGAAAGTTCAAGATTTTTATTTTGTATTTATTTTTAAGCTTTTCAGCTTTGCCACAAAAACGTTTACACGACATTGAAAAATCTGGTGTCAAAATCTATAAAACCATTTGAATTCGTCTTATTAATAATACAACTTTTTTCTTTGTAGCAACTCCAGTCTTTGTAACCAATCGACGAGGCAACAGGGTCATCGTTGTTGGAAAAGATACGTTCTGCAAAAGGCGCATTAGAAATGCAAAGTGCGAGTGGCGATGTGGCAAGACAAACTATACCAAGTGTAAGGCAACCATTGTCACCGTAAACGATGTTATAGTAAAGTATAATGTAGAACATAATCACGATAGAAGATGACTTTAGTTATAAGGTAAGATTTCTTGTTGATAGCAACATTGAAGTAGTAATTGAATTGGATTAATAGTTTTATTTGCAAGTGCCATAGGTTAAGAATAGTATAAATACAGAAACAAAACTTCGTATAATAATTTAAATTTACAATAAAGAACTAGTAAAATTCAGATTGTGGAGCGCACAAGTGCAACAGGATCTTTATAGCTAACCTGCATAGTAAGCCGGACCTGCTCATATATTTAAATTAATCTTTCAGAAATAAGGATAGAATTGAGTGTTTCTTATTCATTTGTATAATATAACTCACGCACACAGGGTACCAAAGATGCAAATATTTTTATAATAACACCAACTTTGTTATTTCAACGCATATCTACACTTAAATATGTTTTTATAAAGGTTTAATTTTCAATTATTTCTAATTTGTAAATTGGTCAAAAAATGTAATACGATATATCATAACGTGCTAAATATATAACATTTATACATTTTATTTCGTGATAATTTAAAACATATTTGGTAGTATGTATAAGATAAGTAATAAGTGTCATACGAGTATATATATTAATTTAATAAAGTTAAAGAGTGGTATGTAAGTAAACCAGTAGTTTTATTCTTTCCAAGTATTTTATCCTACTGCGAACTATTTTTATTGAATAACAGTAATGTGTATTGATATCCTAAATATGCCTTACAGTTTTAGATAAAGAAATAAAATTTGTAAGATCGGGTCAGGGAAACAGAGTTCTCATTATCGATGGGCAGCGATTCAACAAGGACCGGGGCCGAGCTGGGAAGGTTAACTGGCGGTGTGTCAAGAAAAACTATGGATGCAGGGCCAGCGCTGTCACTGTTGACGATGAGCTAATGCGATACAGCGATATTCACACGCACCCTGGCCATTGATTTAGATAATAGCGATGTATTTGGATTCTGTTCTGTGCCTGTGCCTGTATCACCGTACCATACCACGATATTAAGATATGTTACCGTTAAGCAAATGTTTTTATGGAGATATATATTTTTAATTATTTCTAATTTGTTAATTGGTCAAAAATATGTAATACGATGCACCTAATAATATGTGATTTGATTTCGTGATAATTTATAGCATATTATTTTAGTCGTATGGTTGTTACAACAATTACAATTATATAATATATTATATTATATTTAATTTAAAAAAGAATATTGAAGAGTTTTATATAAGTAAACCAGCAGTTTTATTCTTGGGAAGTATTTTTTACTGGTGGTGGTGGGGTAGTGCAAGATCTACCTCGTAGTGGTCCACCTCGGGCAACGACATCACAAACTCCAGTTTGTGATGAAGGCTGAACGATCCTATCAGCGACGGTAGGCTCCGTTAGGTGCCGCCTGGTAGCTACCACCCTCCCACCGAAGCCCGGCGCCAAGCAGCTTGCTGTGTTCCGTCGGTGAGTCGGAGTACCAGCACCTTCTATGAGAGCTTGCTCCAACCGTCGACTCTGTCTACGTCACGTCTAGCTTAGTCTAGAGTCAAGAGCAAACCTTTTTTAAATAATAAAAAATACGATTAAGATCATTTTTGTAGAATAACAGTTATATGTATTGATATTCTTATTATGCCTTACAGTTTTAGATAAAGAGATCAAATTTGTGAAGTCGATTCAGGGAAATAAAGTGCTTATTATCGATGGGCAGCGATTCAACAAGAATCGTGACCGAGCCGGGAAGGTGAACTGGCGGTGTGTGAAAAGGAACTATGGGTGCAGGGCCAGCGCTGTCACTGTTGACGATGAGCTAATGCGATACAGCGATATTCATACGCACCATGGCCATTAATTTCGAAAATAAAGATTTATATGTATTCTGATCTGTGCCTGTGCCCACTTCACTGTACCATACCACGACCGCACGTGTTAGGCACGATACGTTTTAGACAAATGTTTGAAGATACATTTTGGCATGTGTATATGAACTTAATTGAGTACACTTCTCTAAAGCTACCCTATAAAAAGGAGCTCAGTCTTAGCAACCTGTCTAATGATCGTTTGAAACAAACCGATAGAAAGCCGTTCAATGACGTGCGGCATTTATTTATTTATTTATACTTTTCTGCACAAGTTAAAAACACTGTAAAAATGGCGGACTTAATGCCAAAAGCATTCTCTACCAGTCAACCATAGGTCAAACACAGAGAAGATACAGGCGGTGCAAAAGAAGAAAGAGAGAAGTTATCAACGAAAGTATTAAGTGAGAGCATGTAGAACGTATAGGTGCGGCATCGGTTTATTATCGCATCCTATAAGTGTTACGTAAACATCTTGAAATGTCTTTGGGTTTTTTAAATAATAAAATAGGTCTCTATATTAATATCTCCTCCTTAGAGGTCAATAATTACGCGGTTCCAACCCATACATACACTCAACATTTTGCCGCCTGCATGAGTTGGTCGATGACGGAAGGGATGTGTGTATACGAATTGTATCACGTCACGTCATAATTTTTAATCTTCTATGATTGATTTGTCCACAGCACGGTCTGGTCACGGTATGGTACGTAGAGTAAAGTGGGCACAGACGTTTTTTCTCCAGTTTTGCTAGAAGTCGGTTCCACCTTCATTTTCATATTTCCCTTTTGATGTTGAACTCCATAATATGAATTTTCTTTCGTTACGCCTATAAAATTTTATATACTTAATTAAAGATACTTATGTATATTACATATAAATACTTTTGTATGTTGCTGATTGTTTTGTATGTAGTGTATGTGCTATTGACATAAAAATGTAAATAATTTATTTAACTCTATTAATAATCAAGCTTTTCGCACCAAAATATTTTTTAAAGGATTGGAGCGTTTTATTAACTAGAAACAACAGAAACAACCGGTGAAACTGGTATTAAGTAATAAATAAAATCTGTGTTGTCATTTTAAAGAAGTATTCTTATTGAAACTATTCTATAAATATTCTATAATAAAATGATTTATTAAAATCTACTATGGACATATTGTTTTTTTTATAACTTTAAAAGAGCTCCTTGCAAAGCTCTAGGCGAAATTATTATTCATTATTTTGATTCGGAAATATGGCATAATGCATGCAGTCATTATTTGTAGCACATAAATTTTATTTGCATGATAATTATATTTTCTTCTACTTTCTTCATAAAAATGTATGTTGGATGTTTAGATAAATAATCATACTTAATAACCTGGGAGTCAGCGTGCCTTGTATGAAATTACAAGCAATTTTAAATATGAAGTTGGCAAGGCCAGACTAGGCCATATTAATTTATCTTGGAGTTTGCGTTTTTATATCAGGAACAACTAGTTTGGCCTAGCCTAAACTGGTTTATCTTATCAGGCTTAGGACATACTAGTTTGGACTAGGCTACACCAATTAATCCTATCGCGTATAGAAATAACTAGTTTAAAATAGGCAAAACTATATATATATATATATATATATATATATATATATATATATTATTTACTAAGTATTTATTATATCTACAGTGTACACTTCATGACACAAACGGGATTTAATGCAACTAATTAATACTTTTTTTAAAGGCAAATTTGTATTCACCTTCCCGACGTTTCAGTTCGGTTGCACGCCTAGCTACTACAGTCAACCTGCGACCATGATTCAAGGTAATACAAATATGCCTTTTAAAAAAGTATTAATAAGGTGCATTAAATCCCGTTTGTGTCGTGAAGTGTATGTTTTGAAATGCAACAACAAAGTTTGAAATCCTATATATCTAGTGTGTCCGGGTTTGGACTAGCGATAATTTATAGGCTATTAGTTCATCAAATGTTATCGACAAAACACCACCATGTTGGGTTCTAACTCCCCGCCTCTTGAATGGGCAGCCATTTTAATTATTTAAAAATATACCATTTCAATGGATCTGGAACTCCTATAAGTTATGATAAACATCAATTCAATTTAAAATTATTACCCGTCATAAAAAATATTTTTTAAAAAATCTTGTTAAAAATTTGTAACAGTTAAATAGTTTTTTTAAAACTATTACAGAACTAAATCCATAAATGCAATTTTCCTGAAAAAATATTTTTGGAAAAAAAAAATATTTCTCTAAAATGTAATAAATAATAGGCCCTTTAATAATCGCTCTATATATACGCTGTATATTAATTATTATTTATGAAGAAGGATTTTTGGCCGCAAGAAGTCGTGTTTCTGAGGACGGCTGCCAGCTGACTCCGCTCAGATTGCTTACAGTGGCGCGTGTAGTTTATTTTTAGTTTTGTTTATATTTTGTGTGTATGTTTTAATATGGGCCAATGTTACACACGTGATTTGTTGCCTAAAATCAATGAATATTATTATTATTAAATCTTGCTTCCAGGATCGGCGTACTTCGTGCGGTCCCGTCGAGGAAGACAAGCCCTCGTAGTCAACGGCTACCGTTTCCACAAACACAAGGAGGATTATGATAATAAAAGGATCTACTGGAGGTGTGGCCAAAGGAACTCTAGATGTAGAGCATGTGCTATCACCATGGACAACGCAGTTATAAGAGCTGATGAATGGAAACACAACCATGGGCCAGACCGTAAGAAGGCACAGGAAACACACATCGAGATAACGCCTTCTGATCCTGAATATATCACTTAGTCATCATCATGTGGGAATTTCCACCATAGCTTTTAAATATAACTTACCAAGTAGTAAATAAAATAAAATGTTTTGAGTTTGCAAAAGGCGTCCTTAGATTCTTTGTAATGTTAATTTAATAACTCTTAAACTGATATTATTTTTTTGGATGAATTTAATTTTGAAGTATGTTTCATTTGATCAGTCAGGTTTTTCTTCCAACTCAATCTACGTGATTTGATATATTTTTTATTTTATTCCTTTGTTGGGTAATATTTACAAAGTCAATAAAAAATTAATGATTAATAGTTATTATTTTTTTACGACGGCACTATTAGAAAACGTCACTTTTGTATGTAGCTTTTTTGATAGGCCAAACGTTGTTATGGTAATAATAAATGTATACAGTATACACTAAGTACTCCAATCCTCAAGCCTCGTTCCTGAGGACACAATCGGACGGATTATTTTGTGCTAGATAACATACGAGTAGCATTCTAAATAAAAGGAAGACCACAAAATTTTACATTTCTAATTTTAGGAAAACTAATACTTTGAAAGAAAACTTGCTTGCTTTGCTAACTTTAGTTTTTGCGAATGCTCATGTGGACCTCAGTCTTACATACCATCAGGTTAACTAAATACCAATGCCCTTCGAATGACAGTAAAAAACAACAATTTTTAATATTTTGTAACACTTACAGTGTTCTTTCTTATTTATATAAGTTTAAATAAGAAACCAAAAATTACTCAGAAAAGTCATTGATTCATGGTCACAGTGGTGATGTTCCCTGAACGTGTGAGAGTTCGATCGCTGGTCACATTTAGCCGTCATGTGTGAAGGCTAGGGTTGATACCGCACCGAAATGAAATGTAGACTTGTGCCAAACAAAGAAGGTTTCACATCATAATTATGTTATGTTATCAAATCAAATGTCTCTACAAATTACTAACTCTTATTTAATTTCCTCTTTTTCGAATACCTGTATATATATATATATTTATTATTTATAACAATTGCGAATTTTATTTTTGTTGTTATTGTTTTTGAAATTTAAAGTGAAGCATAGTAGGTATGGCATATCATTAATCATGGTTGTAACCAACCAGCACGTAGGAATACTACCAGGAATAGCTATAGCATACTTTTATATCAATTTTACATAAAGTTACGAAACAAATTAGTTATTTTGACATTACCATATTTATTTTTTAAAGTAATAACAGATTTCAAACGTAGATAGATATATTAAATTCATTACGTTTTTTCTCGAAGTGTATTATTCACGCGGTCGACAAAAGTGCGGTGCGTGTGACAGTCCTCGGCCAAGACAGTCGGCGCCTACCCGCTTAACGCCCACATCCAGCCCACACATAGCCACAAGCGATTTTATGTGCACACAAGCTTAAGTGTCGCTTCTTTTCGGGTAGTGTATTATTCTTTGACATGTTGGCATGTGGGATCGATCCTGTACCTCCCGCATGAGAGGCAACCCGCTAGCCACTGCGCCACTGGCGCTCTCTGACGAGAAGTACACACTTTGAAAAATAAATATTTTGTACGTTTTTAGAGGCTATCATCAATGAGAGAAATGACGAGATTCTTATCATTGGCAACTACCGTTACAAGAAGGACTTTCATATACGCAAGGAAGTTTTTTGGAGCTGCATGAAAAGAAACGAAGGTTGCCCAGGTTACGTGACAACGTATAACGGAAAGGTCGAACACTCTACAGTTCATAATCATGAGAAATGAGTTTTTGCTTTTAATTTATTTAATTTACTATAGTACGTGCCAGATAAATGTGCATAAAAGGTCGTTCACCCTGGCCGCTAACAGCTTGTGATACGTATCATTTGTCTTACTAACAGCTATTATTACGACTTTTGATCGATCGATTTTATAATACCACGTCCTCGTCGAAAAACGAGACCACCTCAAAACACACAAAAAAATGGTGGTGATACATGTCAATTTTTTGGTTCAAGGTCGACCCATACCGAGGTTCATTTGTTAGACAGATTCGTATCGCAACGACTCATAGTAAGGGTCGCCGCGCTTCGCGTACTGGCGTGCAGTGTTACACGGGTGACGGTCTGCAGGGGTGATGGGTCAATGATTTTTTATGCACCGTTAAATGGCACGTACTATATATGTGTATCAGTTAGATTCAAATTCTGACTTTGTAGTTAAGAGCTACTAAGGCTTATACAGTCGGTCAGGACATCAGGTTACCCATTGGAACTGCTAAAACAGCTTTTATTATGTAGGGAACACAGGCGGTTGACGGTCTGACGTGCGGCTACCAATTTATAGTAATGTCGTTGCATGCTACTAGCTAAATTAACAAGTAAACATAATTATTGAAAAAACAAAACACCCGTCTGCAAAAATTATTATATTTATGAAATAGTCTTTTTACTGGCTTTCATTTGATACCCATATTGCTATGGTAAGGAAAAAATATTTCCCCCCTATGTTTCCACAATTTTGACGAATTTAACGACATCTCATAAGTCAAAAACTGTCTAGCCATTTGGACTGTAGGGCGTGCCAAACAATTAAACATTCATACATATTATATACACACACACATACTCTCGAAAAACATAACCCTCCTTCGGCAGTCAGGTGAAAATAGCCAACTAATCGTGCAAATTGTTGCGTACTTTAGACTTTGATAAACGCACATTTAAAATTTGTAATCATATCACAATAGTTTACCCAACAACCAAGACATGGACTAGCAAGAGACATAATTATTAAAATATTAGGTTTGGTTTTTTCAGACGTCTTTTTTCTGGAGAAGGATAATGGCAGAAAAGCGTTGCTAATAAATGGTTTTCGCTTTATGAAGGGGAACGAGCATAAGAACAGGGTAGTGTCTTGGAGATGTATCAGGAAAAACCATCGCTGTCGTGCTAAAGCTATTGTGGATGGAGACACGGTTATCGGTGTAAAAGGTGTTCACAATCATTCGGCCTATCAGCCTTATGAACGCACTTGAACTTCTGATTTGATTACAGCCATAATACTATTCGTTAGTACAACTCCAGCTAAGGTGTTGATGAGACAATAAAAGGGACCAAAATGGAAATTTATTCATTTTGTGTAAAATATATGTCCAAAATATGATTGTCCATGTCTTTACATTTATTTTGTTGTCCTTTCCCACACCTTTAAAATTGGAATGAATTATCATTTATCAAAGCTTTTCCTTTTCATTTAAAGTTAGGGAGACAACTCGATTACTATCTACGGTATCTTTTTTTTAAGTTTTGGGTTAATATGGTGGTTTTTGTAAGTAGTAACCTATTTAATTATCAGACTATTTGTAATGCGGTCAAAAATCGTATCGATCCATCGAAATAAATATTAATAGCTGTATATAAATGATTAAAACATCATAAGCAACAATAGTTTGTTTTATAATTTTATCGACTTTAAATAAATCCTGGTAATCGAATTGTTTATTTTTCTTTTCAATTTGGTAGTCATATTAACTAAGTTCTAATAGAACACCAATTGTATTATTCGTTCAAAAGTCTAAAACGACAATAGAGGTTTTTTTGAATGTTTGTACCAAATAAACTCAAAAACTAGTACGCTGATTTCGAAAATTATTTCACCATTAAAATGCTACATTATTCCCAAGTGGCATATGGGCTATTTCTTATTTTTTTATTGCACTAGTGCGAAGCCAGTGTGGGTCGCTAGTATTTTATATTTTTTCTTATTATAGCGACGTTTATTGTCAAGCAAAGCGGCTCAAGAATCCTCATTTTAAACGGACAGACGTTTAACAAAAAGGAAGAAAGAAATGGGTTGATACTATGGAGATGTAACAAACGCAATGCCAGGTGCTATGTCCGCGTGTGGACTGATGGAGACGCCATCGTCAGGTGTAAAGGGGTCCATACTCATTTATAGCGTGTATATGAATTTTAAATTCAAGAGTTAATTATTTTGTTGGAAGTATAATAAAGAGTCTATATATAAATATATATTCATTGTTCTTGTGAAGAAAAATACAAAAAGGAGCATTATCTCCCAAACCTTAAGACTTTTATTTAGTTATTTTATTTTGATCACGGCCGACGATTCACGATTTCTCATGAATTTCCCAAAAAATATATATCAAACTTTTTCCAAACAAATATGTACCAGTAGTTTACGATTTAATCGCGACACAATTGTAAGATGCCTACCGATTTGATATTATTTACCTATTCTATGATTTTGCACCAAACTCCCCCTTCCTGTGAATAAGTATGTTCCTTTACCTAAAGGTTGTCTGGAAGTGATCGCTTATAGCGATAAGACCACCTACATTGTACATTTTTCTGTGTAAATCGCTGTCCTTACTGTATTTTCTGTTATGGTGTGCAATAAAGAGTTATCTATCTATCTATTTGTATTTGTGTCGAATACTTACTAACAGAGGCTACGATTTTTTAGTGACGTACGTTGTTAAGAAGAACGGCACAAGAGTCCTCAAGATAGACGGATGCACATTCAACAAACAGAGTGCCCGACACGGGAAGGTAGTTTGGAGATGTAACAAGCGCAACATCGGATGCAACGCACGAATTTGGACCTTTGAAGACGTTGTTGTGAAGTACACTGAGCATTCGCATAAGTAATACAATCAAAATCCATCCACGGTCTTCAAATTGGTCTCGAACCCACGACCTTTCGCTATCCGGTCGAATCTGTCAACCGAGCTACCGAGGCCGAGGGTGTTAGTCACTCGACGAATTTAGTAAGTGCTTGCTGCGCCGCTCTCTATCACTCATCACCAGATATCGAAATAGGTAGATTGATTTGGGGTCAATCGGGTAGGATTTGAACCTACGACCTTTGGCTAGCCTTACTGACCTACGACCTTAGCCAAAGGTCGTAGGTTCAAATCCTACCCGTGTGCGAAGTTTTGGTTTCTTATTTAAACTTATATAAATATGAAAGAACACTGTGTTAAAAACTAGCAATGCTTATTGTTAATTATAGCTGATGGTCAACTACTAGAAAAACGTAATAAAAGTATGAGCAGTTGCCCTGTAACTTACAAACCGACCCTTGAGTAAAGAGTTTTGAGTCTGATTCTCTGGCGGTCATATTTTCACATGCAATAATATATTTTGGGTATTATCTACCAAATGACATTTATCATAATCAAATACCACATGAGGGTATAAATTCCCTGTTCCGTATCTTCTATCATTTAAAAAAATAATTTGAACAATGATTATTCTAATTTTTTTGTAAGACACTTTGGCTAGTTGACATCTGTGGTGACCCTAGAGCTGGCAGCTACCTTGCTCAGCGTATAAGCATCGCTATCCAGCGCGGTAATGCTGCCAGCATCCTGGGTACCTTATAATATTTGTTTTCCTATTGAATCAAATAATTTAAACAGTCTAGGTCATATTTTTTGTTAGATATGTGTATTGATTTGATTTTTGTTTAAGTACTTATTTTGTTTCGAATATAAAAAATAAAAGTTTGTAACAAACCGAATAATTAGTGTTCTAATGTAAAAAAAATGCGTCCCTCCCCTGATGACCATTTGTCTCCCCTGACATCTAGTATACTTCACCCCCAGCACCTCTGGCGATCGCAGGAAGGTCGCGCACAAACTTGTCGAACTGTGGCTTAGGACCTGCGCACATTGATCCAATAGACGTGACCACTAAACGAGCAAGCGCGAACGACTCTTTCTGCTTGTGGCTCGAACGCGGCCACTCGATCTCTCCGTATGCACCGATACTATACAAAATATATGAAAAATATTTTCCGCAGCTTATGGTTGCTTGTAGTGGCCGCGTCCAGTGGTTCAATGTGCGCTACCTTCTATTACTAGTTCACCAAGCCCACTCGCCTCTACTAAGGGGGTTATCAGACTATGCGGTATTCAGACAGTCTTACTAAGACTCAGCGTAGAGTAATAAGAGTTAGCCTGTAAGTCTGTCTGCCCCATCTCGCTCTTTCACAGGTTGTAAGAGCGAGATGGGGCATAGACTGTCTTAGTAAGACTGTCTGAATAACGTGTAATCTAATAACCGCATTACATATCTACGCTCCGCTTCTACTTACATATCTACACCTCGCCTCTACATCTACGCTTCTTTGTTAGATTGGTATTACTATATTCAACACAAAATTGATTTGCTATGCCTTCACGTATCATATTTCCAGACACAATAGAAAATTAATTGTTACTGACCCGCCCGCGGGTTTTTTTTAATCAGGCTAATATGAGTTTTGTGCTTACCCTGAAGGTATAACTGGTAGAGGATGCCACTTAGCAGTAGTTCATTAAGCTAAATTTACTTGTTTCAGTTTATAAAATACCCAGTATCTACGGAAAGAAGAATATGCTAATGGTTAATAACTATACGTTCTCTGAAACCACACCTACATACTGGTATTGTACTAAGAAGAGACTCGGCTGCAAAGCAAAAGTGCGCACTGATGAGAACCAAGATGTCGTACAAATCACGGGAGACCATACGCATGAACCGCCGAAATATTACATTGACCGTGATGGCAATTTTGTTAAAGTTCGTTGAGTTAAATGGTTTCTTTTGAATTTATAGTAATTTTATCATTAATTGGTGTCCGGGTTTCGACTAGCGATAATTTAAGGGTCTTTTATTTATCAAATTTTAGAGACATAATTCTTATTATTTCTAATTAAAAAAAATATCAGAAAAAATGAATTTTTGGGTTTACTTTCGTAATAGGTTTAAAAAGCTATTAAACTGTATTTTTATAGCAAGATTTCAAAAAAAAAAAAACTCTATTTAGGTACTTTGATAGTTCCCTGCTTTATCTAGTTGATTTATTGTACAGAACCTTGATCTGTCAAATTTCCGCAACCATATTTTAAACTTATGTTGATCATTCAAGATATTTGTCAGATTTGGGAAGGTTGATGCCAGGCCCACAGTACATAAATGACTGACTATGATAAATCTGTCAAAATATCTCTAATGATCAACATAAGTTTGAAATTTATTTTAATTTGAAAATTGAAATAAATAAATAAATAATTTGTTTCAACAAACACACCAATTACCCAGCCCCAAACTAAGCGTGAGCTTGTGCTTTGGTGACTAGGATAACGGATAGACATACTTATACATATACATTTATAAACATCCATGACTTAGTAATACAACCATGCCTTAGTATGACAAATTAGTGTTAATTGCGGCTCATTCTTAATGTGTTCTCCTTTATAAGATTTAGTTACTTAATATACATTTTTAAACTAATAAAAATATATAGTAGTTGATATGATTGTGTTTGTTTTTGGGGCTTGACATCAGCAGCAAAAATAAAAGAATTGCAATTTCATGACAAACTCTAGGATCAATCTTGATAATGTTTAACTTACTTCTACCTAGGTACGTTAATTAAAATACTTAACTTCTTGCTTCTAAGAAGTTAAAATAGATGTTATCATGGTTAATTTAGAGTTATTCTTTTGTGGGTGGAGTTGAAGTTTTATATTTTTCCATGTCATCTGCCACTCTCTTACCGACACGATAAGATAGATTGAAAAAGCATATTTGTGACTTATTTCTTTATTTCAGACATAGTCTCGGCGATACTACGCGCTCGCTTCGCGAAAGAATCGACAAACATTTACATCGGAGGTCACAAATACTTCAGGCATTCTCGTTCTTTGATCGGAGACCGCATCAGGTGGACCTGCTCCAAGAAACACAAGCATAAATGCAAAGCATCTGCTGTTACTATCGACGGCGTCATCGTATCTACTACGGGGTTGCACTCACATACATAAAAGCATCAGAACCATTATCTGTTTCAGAAGTGTCACAACGTTATCCTGGAATATCCGTAACTCGTGTCACAATGTTATCCTGGTATATTACTGGAGTCGATTTCACCAACGTCAGTTATGGAATATTCGTCGAATAGAATTTGAAAACGTCACTTATTTGTCAGCAATCATTTATGTAAATGTCGTTTTAAAATCGGGACGTTTTATACTTATTCCATCGGATAAGTCTTATCTGACGTTCGTAAAATCGACTCAATCGTGTTAGAACGTTATCCTCGTATATCAGTAACTCGTGTCACAATGTTATCCTGGTATATCAGTAATTCGTGTCACCACGTAATCCTGGTATTTCACTAACTCGCGTTTCACCGTAATCCTGGTATATCAGTAACTCGTGTCTCAACGTATTTCTGGTATACTAGTAACTCGTGTCACAACGTTATCCTGGTATTTCAATAACTCGTGTCACAAAAGTAAGTATGAGTTATACAGGAGGCGGGTCCTGGAACTGCAGGCCTACCGCCTAATTAGATTGTTTTCAAACTGCAATAGTTATAGCTTTAAGGAAAGCATTAGTAGCTTTCAAACTGAAGAAAGTCAAAGCAATGATAGCTTTAAGAATAATGAGAAAACAAACATATTATGTCATTGTTTTGGTTTCATCGCGATAGCTTTCCGATGGCGGGTTGTATGTTGTTAAGTCTTGTGGAGATTTAAATATTTTCAGAGGAATGTGTTAGTAAGATCACAGTACTAAAATAAATTTTGCACACAAAAAATGCTTAACATATAATAAATATTACAATACCAAGCAGACACTACTAGTTCATTGTGAAAATTTATAAAAAATTGATCATTCGCTACTCGTCCCATGTGGAACTTGTTGGTTTATGGGACGTAACACTAGGTTACATAGTCCTAAACCATTAAAACTTTTTCGGGAAAACTATAAACTATAACCCAGTGACAATATATGTTTAGTTTTTTAATTATAACTTCTGCAGTTGATGACATTTTGTCTCTTGTATAAGATTTTAAGAATCTCTGGTTTGAATAATATTCTACTTAGGTATACAATTCTTTATTTAATGATCCTTTTACACTGGGTTATAATATTCATAAGTCCGTACTACTTCAGTATTGGCCGTTATTTGTATTGGATTTATGGTTATTATAGAAACCCAGAGATATTCGATGCCGTGTTTATCGCCGTTGTAGATAATAATTAATAAATATTTGCACAATGTTATTTTTATATTCTACTAAAAGTAATTTATACCGTTTATATAATTAATTCATTACTAAAAACAAAATATTTCAGAAGGAAATATTTATGTGTTTTCGTTTTTATTAGAACCTTATAGGTAATATTAGTATTTTTTACATTTTATCGTTTACAAATTCAGTACGCTATAAAAACATTTGTACACTGTTTTGATTTTGCCTATGTTTTCGCAATCAAGTATTAATATTATTCTTTCCTAATTTAAGTTGTTGATATTGTTCCATTTTTATATTGTGGCGGTAGTGTTTAAGATTTAATATATTTTTATACTACGATGTTAATTAATATTGATGTTTATTAATTATGGTATTATGATATGACATTCCAACAAATAAGATCGGGAAACAACTAGCGATGTTATGAAAATATTTTTATGAGGTATTATGGTTACATATTACTAGAGCCGATTTTAATCTGTTATAGAGAGAACATTATTAAATCTGGCTAATAAATAAAGTGTACAGGACTATTTAAAAATGTGATTTGAATGATTGAGTTGAGACGTAAATTATGACATTTTGAAATCGGTCGTGTTTATTTTATTTGACAATTTTTTTTTATCTATTATTATAAAACCAGCCCGTTTTTTAACGGGTTGGATTTTTGCGGTTGACGTAGACCTATGACCATAAATTACTTTGAAAAGTAGGACAGGAAACCGTTGACAACGTCGTTCCTACAAAATCGCTAGTTGCTGGAAATTCCCTGTATATTTTGTAAGTTTTATTGTTGTATAAGAGAGTGTGTTGCGGTAAAGTTTTTGATGTTACCTACCAAAGGAATTCGTTTTGTGTAAAATAATAATATTTTCTATTTATATGTATAAATAGGTTTTAGGGAATTGCGGTTTTGGAAACAATTTTGGAACGAAATGTGATTAAAATTAAAAAAAAGGATTTATAAACATTACTAATTAGTAAGTAAGTTATATTATTTATTAATATTAAAATTATTAAGATCTTTATTTATAAGTACGCCTTTCACGAACTTTTGAATCTTTATAAGTATTGATAGACACAATGATTTATTAAAGCCAAAAAATAATAAACTTTATTGGAACTACGAAACATTTTACTTTTTTTGTCCCATTTTTTTTTAATTAAAAAAAAAGAAAAATAAAACGAACTCATATTACAGGTAAACTGATAACACTAAGCACCGGCACACAAGTGCTGATTTGTCAAGAACATACTTACAACCGGAAGCGGTCGACACACAATCAAAGATGGCGTTGGTACTGCACCCACTACCACAAGGGCTGCAAGGCGGGACTCATAACAGATAAGGAATTGAACGCAGTGGCAGGATGGGGAAAACATGAACACTGTCCCACCAAATATTTCCAATCTGGTGGAGTCTATTTTAGGATGTAAGAGATGATGCACCGCTGCGTCCGTTGGATTCTCTTAGATTAGGGTATAAAGCTAGAAAAATCTTTAAAAATAAAAAATATGGACTCCGTACTGCGATACTAAAGAGTGAAGCAGGGTTCAAGCCTGTGTGAGTGAGATCATAGGGCCGACAACAACAATGGCGGCCGATCGGCTTACTTTGGTGTGCGTGAGAAGATCGTGAATTTACGACGAGGACTGGCTTACTTTGGTGCTTCAGTTTTAGTAGGCAACACGGAGTCCATATTTTTCTTCACGTCGATGATGGTACTTTATTATTTTATTTTATTTTGTAGGAAAACAAACAGCTTTTGACAATGTAATAAAGGTGACAAAACAATAAACATTTAGCCTATAGTTTTCACACATATGTAGCTTAAAGAAAATAAAAATTCAATCATCAACAAGTAAAGGTTATGTAGATACTAATTTCATAAATTAGCAATGGACAGAAACAAGTCTTTATTTTACAATATACGGAGTCGACTCGTACTTGGGCGTCGTCCATATCCCCGTTTCGTTTATTTATCTTTCTGATAAATTATGCCCAAAAAGTTTAGAACGTAAAATAGTAATGTATTTACTTAGTATTTAGTTCATCTATTGGCGGCAGGGTGTGGTACATGTTTTCAGGTGCCAACTTGCAATGCATCTAATGCAAATGCATTAGATACTTACAATGCGTTAAAATTAGGGTAGACCGCTTTAATATGTTCAATGAACATGTAATTTTATCGAATTAAATACAAATGGCTCAACAAGGTAGATTTATTTATGGCATACCACTACAATAAGCGATACAGAAAAAGTAAACTAAGCAAATGGTAATGTATGCGTTACCTCAAGGGTTGTGAAGCTGCATCAGTCAGACTTTACTTCAGATATCGTAGCAGTATTTTGCTTGCGAGAGCACGACCATTGGCCACTTAATGAATTTAATAGCTGGATACATTATTGATTAAGATTGATTGAGATTAAGATGACCAAACGGACTTGTCAAGTAAAGTTTGATCTTAAGTGGCGGTCCCAGCACATGGTCTACACATTCCAAATTTATATATACATAAATTTATATGTGTTCTTCAAACTTTCGTCCTTTCGTAAAATCGGCATAAAACAAAAACTTTTCGTTCTTTCGTAAAATCGGCATAAAACAAAAACATAATTTGTAAAGTTTTGTTTGGAAAACGATGAGTTTCAAAGTTTATGTTAATTACGTATTTTTTCTAACATACTTGGGCTTTTGGCCTAAAAACAGAAGGTCCTAATTAATTAGTAAATATATAAAATATATTTTATTACAGTCTGTATTTTCCATATTATTTAGGAAAAACAGTTTTGTGAACTACACCGTTTCATTCTGAGCAAAACTGGCTTCAAACAGGCTAAGCGGTGTGCTGCTGTAGTAGAGTACAATGGGCCACACATCAACTTACCCAAATTTGTCAAAATATCTCAAATGATATGGAACTCTATGTACGTAATCAAAATAAGGTTAAATTAAGGTTGTAAAAATTTGACAAATCAGGGTAGGTTGATTTGTGGCCCACTGTACTCGTACGTAGGTAGCCTCATACCGAAACTGTGGAGTGAGCCAAGCCTGGTTACGGTCAAAGTTAGAATTGAATTATGTGTAATTGTGTAGTTTCCAGTGTACCAATTTTAAGGAGGTTATTTTTTTACATTATAATAATAAGCATTAGACAATTTTGCCTAAGTAATAAGATCTCAAAATTACTGAAATGTGGCAAAATGTTATCGTACCTTCAACAAGCTGTGAGAGGTTATTGACATAAGTATAGGTAATTAAATATTACATAAATCAATAATTGTAGGTATACACATATAATATTTAGTATAAAAAGCCATGATCGCCCGTTATACCCTTCTTTCCATTGTATTCTATTCATTGTGCTAGGAGGCAGACGTTAAACCTCTTTAAGTAATTAATATACGAGGCCAACTGATTCTGATTTAAATAATCTGCCTATTTTGTTTTCGCTCGTAACCCTATTTCCCATAGAGAGAATAATGGTTAACAGTTTATTTGCGAATCTTTTGTTTCTTTCTTTCTTGTTACAGCTGCAGTCTTAACTACATCTCAGAATTCTATTTCATATTGATTCAACTATTTTCAGGGAAGATAATAATATTTAAAAGGAGCGTAAATACCCTGCTTTTAGACGGCTACACCTACAATCGGATGACCAAGACGCTGATAGGTCTTCGATGGCGTTGCTCGATGTACGAAAACGGATGTTCTGCTTCGGTCAGCACCACTGAACTCCTGGCACCATTGAAGTTTAGGAAAGTTCACAACCATGCCCCACCTATGTCTAAGAAAAACAGCAAGCAAAAGTGACTGTTGTATTCTTAGATTGTAGACATCCGATCTAAGGTCATATCAATAAATAAATAAATAATATTTATTATTTCGAATAATATAAATTTTATAATATTAGGTATTTCGAACCATCATCATCCTAGCGTTATCCCGGTTGTGCGCTCGCACGCGAGGGCCCAGGGTCATGATCCAGGATGTGGCAGATCAGGCAATCACAGTGGAGCGACTGCCTTCTGACCTCCGTAACCCTGTTATTATATTATTTCGAATGAATAATAAATAATATTTATTATTTATTTATCCGATCAAACGTCGTATTAATGAATGATACCAAAAGCTTGCTAAGGAACTTGTATCAAGTATCAATGGGTTCAGGGTTTTTATTTGGACTATGGTTATAGCGCAAACGGCAGCACGTCAGGTTACCCTTGCGAACTGCGAAAACAGCTTTTATTACGTAGGGAATAGAGGTCAAAGTGGGGTAGTCTGACGTGCTGCCGTGTGTACATAGTCCGATTTTGTGCACGACCTTCGACAGGAACTTCGACAGTATGTATGAATACTTGTTTGGCTATAGCCCAAACGGCTGGACAGTTTTTGACATATTATGAGGTGTCGTCAGAATTGTAGAAGTGACATAAGCTTTATATATTTTGAAAGTAGCGTCCTACAATTTTTTTCTTATCATAGCAATATGGGCATTAAATGAATGCTAAAGAAAAGACCAAATGTTTTAAGAAATATAATAATTTTTGCAGACGGATGTTTGGTTTTTTCAATAATTATGTTGGCTTGTTATTTCACCTCACTTGCTGGTAAACTACCACTACCACAGTCACTTATGAGCTCACTTACAAACCATACGTATGATCGGTGTGATGTAGAACACCTAAATCAACACGCGAAACATTGTTGTTTTGGTCCAATTGTATTTTAATTGGTCCAATGTATTGGCTGTATTTAAAAGCATTGACAGACAAGACCTCAATTGTCCTTAATGTAGTAGCAATCTCGTAGTAAACTATTGATTTTTATAAAATAATAGATATAAAAACCATAAACTACCTTATAAATTGGAGATTTGTATGGACAAATTTGAGAATAAATATACTTATAATATTTTTATAACTTAAGCAATTATTTTGCAAGTTTTTACGAAATTAAATCAAATTTCGCTCACAAAAATTAATCGACTGTGTCATCCGGTGGGTTAGAGCACTCGCCCGGATAGCGAAGGGACGCGGGTTCGAGTCCCACCGGATGACACAGTCGATTAATTTTTGTGAGCGAAATTTGATTTAATTTCGTAAAAACTTGCAAAATAATTGCTTAAGTTATAAAAATATTATAAGTTAAGCTGATTTCATCTTAACTGATGGTAAAATATTTGTAAAAATATTTCCATTGGATACATGCGGGTACATTCCCCAAGTATTGATGAAATCGAACGCCGGCTCACTGGCGTAGCAAGCACTTACAAAAATTCGTCGTCCGACTAACGTCCGGGCGAGTGCTCTAACCACTAAGCTACGGAGCTTAGTGGTTAGAGCACTCGCCCGGATAGCGAAGGGACGTGGGTTCGAGTCCCACCGGATGACACAGTCGATTAATTTTTGTGAGCGAAATTTGATTTAATAAATATACTTTTATACAAACCATTTTTAATGTTTTTTGAAAACGTCCTAACAAATTTTGATGCAATTGCAAACCAAAGTTAGATGAAAATAGAGCTATCCGATAAAAATATACCTAGTTGAAGTAATTAAAGTCAATAACTTTACTATAAATAATGAGCACTAGAAATACAGTTTATAAAGACTAAATGAAACATAATTTAAAAATAAAAGTTACAAACAAAATAAAATATACCAAAAAAAAACTCCGATTTCAAAGATAAATAAATAAATTGTCATAACCCTTTCAAACCGGATGCTAAATGGCAAGGTATTTCAAAATAAAAGTTACTGTTCCTAGATAATACAGGGTCGCTGAAGAAGAATATACTACTGATTTTTTTTTGGAAAACTGAAAACCGGCTTTTCAGGATGCTCACGATTGTGAGGAATGGGGCCGAACCACACGATTGTAGGGGTTGATAATAAGACCGTTAATAAAAGAAATTAATATTTAATTATCATAAAAATAGTCAAAGTTGTCGTAAAATAACAACATTATAATTATTTTACATTTATAGCAGGTGTTTCCTTAGACATTATCGAAAAAACCAAACATTTAATACTTGTTGGAACATCTTTTCAGTCTTAATCATATTATTTCTGTTTTAATCATCAAGTCCGCCTGGTTCATGTATTTCTTGCAGCTGGTACTACCGCAACAGGAGCCATAACATCTTCCTCCTGGTCTTTATCCGATGGGGGCATCCAATTTTTGTCTTTATCGGGGTCGTCATTGAAGTCTGAGTCATTAATTGCATCCGAAAGAGCATCATCATCTAATACCTTTTTTGTTCTACTCTTAATGATTGTTTAACGTCGAAACAATACCTAATTTTTTTTGTTATGAAAATACCTACAAATTTTAGAGTTCAAACCGAGCCCTCACAATTGCGAGGTTTAAGATGAACTTTATCAGTAATCCACTATTTCTAATCTCAAATGCTATTTCTATTATTTTATTATGCACTCATTCTTAACATAATAAAAAAAGCCAACACTTTTATTGCTTACCAGAACGAAAAATGGAATCAATGACGACAGGTCGCGAGTTTGCGACACGTAAACCTCGCGTGGCCTTGGACGCTCACTCTGACCACCAGAGATGGATGCCATATGCCACCGTAAAAAATACCTAGGCATAGGGAACTACTCTCACTTCCGTGCGAGCTCGCCCCCGTCCGCTTACCGATCTCGGGAAAGCGTTTAAAAAATCGTAAAATCATACTCACAAAAGTGAGTACAGGGTCCGAAAGGGTTAACAAACACACCAATTACCCAGCCCCAAACTGACCGTGAGCTTGTGCTATGGTGACTAGAATAACGGATAGACATACTTATATACATTTATAAACAGCCGTGACTTAGGTACAAATTCTCGTGCTCATCACACAAACATTTGCCGCTTGCGGGATTCGAACCCGCAACCATCTGGTTTAGAAGTCCGTGGCACGAACCACTACGCCAAGACGGTCGTCAGTAAGATAGACAAAGACCTCTTATAATGTACCTGCGTAACAAGAAGTCGGTTTCATCACTCATTTTCATGTATTGTACACATGAAATGTAAAATGCAAAGAAAAAATTTAATTGTAAGTGATGTTTAATTTAGTACAAATATCACCTACATTTTTGTTATGCATTTAAATGCACCTATGTGAATTGTTTTATCGCGTGAGAGTGAGTACTTCCGTAATTGTGATCTTATATAAAATGTATTTATTTGTCAGTTGTTATTTGATCATTATTTTTATAACTCAAGCAATTATTTTGCAAGTTTTTACGAAATAAAATTGGATTTCGCTCACAAAAATTAATCGACTGTGTCATACGATGGGATGATTTCAAATAAAATGTTATAATACCACTTGAAAATATTATTATTATTACTTTTTTAATACATGATTACAGTAAAAATTAACTTTATAACCCTTATTTTAAATGAATTTGATAATGATTCTATATTTACAAAAAAAAATTTGAAACCCCTAAGTAATATTATAAGACCTACCCAACGATACCCAACAGGATGGAAAATAAATCATCCCCACTTCACTTGTATTGCACTTGGGGACCTATCCAAAAAAATATTTACCAAAATGTTATTCTACCACTTTATTGTGATTGGTATACATACACTTACAAAATAACAGCTTTCCCTCGACAGACAAAACCTCGGACAGACAGACGGACATGATGAAACTATATTCGGGTTCTAGTACTACTATGTAACTACTATATAAACGGGTTCCTTGTCAGGACTACGAAACCCTAAAACATATTCTGCCATTTTAAGAACTTGAAAGATTTAACTTTAACATTCACAAGTTTGACATATTTATACTGAACTTTATATATTTCAGACACATTTTACGCAACTTCAAAGTTCAAAGGAAAAGTTCTTCAAATAGGAAACAAAAGGTTCTTCAAACACTATTGCGATAGTAAAGGTTGGAAAACAAGATGGCGATGCGTCAGGGTATCCTCTGGCTGCAGAGCACATTTGTTCACTGTTGACAACGCTGTGGTTAAATCGGGCGGGACTCATAATCACATGTAATAAATCATAATAAAAAAATACGGTGTTCTAATTTTAATTACTTTAAAGTTTTAACTGTAACATTCTGATGCAGGTATATTATATTTTCTACTTCTTCTTCTTAGCGAGTCGATGGAACACGAGAAAATTACATCGTAGCCCAGAATTCAGCCACTTGTATTGCGGATCGACTGCCGTCCATTAAATCCGCTGGCGTGCAGGTGTTGGGGCACGCCGGGCACGATGTTAAGTGTGCCATAGTTTGCACTGCACCACAAACACAGTCTACATCGGAGCTTACCGAAAATCCCCACCTTTTTTTTTTTTTTTTTTTACGTCAGGAAATTCCTTACGCACCGTACCTCTCCGTCGGGGAACGAAGAGGCGTGTGTGGGACTCCCCGGACTCGGGTATACCTGACGACGCCCGCCGCAGGTGTTGGCTGTGACAGCAGGGGCCGCGGTATCTCGACAGTCCCGCGACCCTGCCGCGGGCGCCGAAGGCGGAGGGAGGCCGGGTCTCTTTCCCGGTCCCGTTCGGCGGCCTCTTTCTGCGACATCACCACGTCGCAGAAATGGGCCACCGCTTCCCAAGACCCCTCGCTTCCGACCATCTTAGACATGACGGTCGGCAAGCTGAGGTCTCCGCCTCCGAGAGCCGCGGCCAACTCCGCCCGCGGCTCCGCCCACGCCGGGCAGTCCACCATTGTGTGCTGTGCCGTGTCTTCGACACAGTTACAATGGTGGCATCTCGAGGTCGGCTCTTTTCCGGCGACTACACACAGATACCTCCCGAAGCATCCATGCCCCGAGAGGATCTGCGTCAGCCGGAAAGTAACCGACCCGTATTTCCGTCCAACCCATCTAGACAGGACGGGATGGACGGCCTCCACTGCCCGGCGACGGGACTCGGTAGGATGGTCACCGAGTCCCTGCACGAGTCGCCGCCGCCACTCTTCCAGAGCCACCTCGTGGGCCGCCTGGCGCCACCGCACTACAGTGTCAGGTGGGGGCCGGCAGCCCTGGCTCTGGGCGTGCGCTGCTACTCGCCAGTAGACCGAGGATTGAACCTCGGCCTTCAGGTCCCACGGAAGGGACCCGGCGAGAGCGCACGCCACCTCGTAGGAGATAGTGCGGTATCCCCTGATGGCCCTGATCGCCAGGACCCTCTGCACCTGACGCAAGAGGGCCCGGTAGCGATTCTTCAGGGACCCCGCCCAGATCGGGGCCCCATAGAGGGCCATCGACCGCACCACTCCGAGGTATAGGCGACGGCAGACTCCGTCACCTCCTCCTAGGTTGAGAATCAGACGCCCAAGAGCGCCCGCCGCCCCCAACAATCGAGGCGCCAACTTCTCGAAGTGGGCCTGAAACCCCCATTTGCTGTCCAGCACAACACCGAGATATTTCAGTGTCGGCTGGACTGGGATGGGGGTTCCGCCCACCACTATTGTGGACCCAGAGAGCAGCCCTCGTCGGCGGCCGCAAAAACAAATGGCCTGCGACTTATGGAGGGCCACCTCCAGGCCCAACCGGCGGATGCGGCTCACCACCGCCGCCACTCCAGCGGTGGCCAACACCTGTGCGGCCCGGAAATCAGAACCCCGGGCCGTCACAAGTGTGTCGTCGGCGTAGCAAATTACGTTCACGCCGCGCAGATTCGCGCGGCGCAGAACGTAATCATAGCCGATGTTCCAGAGCAAGGGGCCAAGGACGGACCCCTGCGGAACACCGGCTGTCATCCGCCGACGACCACCAACACCGTCTCTGGTGGGGAATACTACCGCCCGATCGGACAGGTAGTTCCCCACCAACCGCAAAAGGTACGGAGGCACTCCATGGAACCGAAGTGCCTCCATAATTGTCTGCCAAGGGAGGGAGTTGAAGGCATTTTTAATGTCCAACGACACTGCCACCAACATCCCTCCCCCCGACACCGCCTCCTCAGACAGGTCCCGCAGCCGGCCGATCGCATCAACTGTCGAACGGCCCCTGCGGAACCCAAACTGGGAGTCGGCTAAATCAGGGCCGACTTCCTCCAAGTGCTTGACGAGACGGGCAGCGATTACGCGCTCTAAAAGTTTACCCGCCTCGTCTAGCAGCACTATTGGGCGGTAGCCAGAGGGGTCTTCCGCCGGCCTCCCCTCTTTTCGGAGGAGCACTAGACGCTCTCTTCACCGCCGGGGGAACAGCCCCAGCTGGAGGCACTCATTAAAGAGGCCCCGCAGCTGGAGCTCGAGCGACCCGGACTCTTCTGAGAGAGCCAGGACCCAGGCTCGGGCATGAATGTCGTCGAGACCTGGGGCCGTCTTTTTGCCACGTAGGCGTAAGACGGCCGCTCCCAGTTCCCCTTCCGTGACCTCAGGCACATCCTCAGTAGCCGAGGTCACCACCGGTGGGGACGCCATGGTCGGGGGGACAAAATCGTCCCCCCTCGTGGGAAACAGTGTTTCCACCACGGTGCTCAGCACCCCCGGTTCGAGGGTGCTAGTCACCAGGGGGGTCCAAGGACGGAGCTTTTGCCGTACCAATTTGTACGGCTTGCCCCACGGATCCCCCTCAAGCGTCCCCAGCAGCTCTTCCCAAGCCGCTGCTTTGGACCGGCTGATTGCAACGCGCAGTTCTATCGCAGATTCGCGATAGGTTGCGTACAGCCGGTCCTCCTCCTCAACGTCGCGGCCTGCGCGACGGCGGCACCGCTTATAAACGCGGCGACGCTCGACGCACACGCGGCGGAGCTGCGCGATCTCTTCCGACCACCAGTATACGTTACGGGGGGACGGTACGGATCTTATGCGAGGCATGTCCGCATCGCATATCCGCGACATGACCTCGCACACCGTTTGGGCCCCACCGTCAACGTTGGCCGATGGTGGCATCTGAGGCCACGTCTGGACAATGACCGCCTCCTGCAGTAACTCCTTGTCCAGACCCCTCAGTGCCCAACGCGGGCCATCCAACCGCGGCAGGCTGGGGCCGACAGGCATGGCCGGAGGTGATGTGGAGACGCTAAATCTGATGTACCGATGATCAGATAGCGTCTCCTCGTCCTCCAGCACTCGCCACTCCTGGACGCGGTGCGCTAGGGGGAAAGTTGCGAACGAAACGTCCACAATGGACCCCCCATTATGGCGCACACACGTGTCGACCGTGCCGCGGTTCAACACGGACAGCCCGCACTCCACCGCCCACTCTTCCAGTACCCGACCCCGTGCGTTGGTGACCGAAGAACCCCAAGCCGAGGATTTGGCATTGAGGTCCCCGAGCACGAGGACCGGGTACGGGGAGCACCGACCAACGGCAACCCCCAGCTCCAGGAGGTATGCCTCGAAATCGGCGAGTGGCCGATTTGGGGAGAAATAGACTCCCACCACGACCAACTCGCCGATTCTTGCCGTTACAAACCCCCTACCTCCGTAGGTGTTGGTGAAGGCGGGGGATCGACCTCGCCGCATCAGGGCCACCAGGCCATTCTGATCGCCGACCCAATCCGACCGAGACGGAACTCGGTAGGGTTCGGCGATCACCACGACATTAACGTCCCACTCCGTCGCGGTCTGAACCAAAAGATCCTGAGCCGCGCTGGAGTGGTTGGCGTTGGCTTGGATGAAATGGAGATCACACATGAATGACCTCCATTTCAACCACCTCCTCGCTGGCCTGGGTAGCCTGTTTGGAAGGCGGCGGCTTGTTTTTGCCGGCCGCGGTCCTTTTCGAAGTCGCCCTCAACTTCGGGGACTTGGCGCAAGCCTTGCCCCCGGCGAGGTGGTCTGCCTTTTTCCCCGCTGCCTCGCAGACTGGGCAGTGGGGTTTGGCTGTACACGCCACGGCCATGTGGCCGGATTGACCGCAGCGACGACAATCGTTGCTGCGGTCTACCCCTGCTTTGCATTGGGCCCCGACATGGCCAGGTGCAAAGCAGCGGTAGCATCGGCGAGGAAGTGGGTCTAGGACCGTTACCTTCGCCGAGGACCAGCCAACTAGCAGCTTAGAGGCTGCCAGTTTTTTGGCAGCGGCGACCGGACACCGAATGAACGCGGTGCCGGTGCCCTGCCGATGGCCCATCTTAATTTCGCCGGACACTATGCTGTCCAGCGAACACCCGCCAACCCTGCTCACGGCCTCCTTGAGCTCCATTAAAGTGACGGAGTCGTCGAGGCCGGTGATGCGGAGGCCCACCTTTAGCTCGGGGCGATCTACCCGGACCTGCTCCGGGTCCAGCGCCTCACGCAGGCGGTTTGCCAAATCATCGGCCTTAGGGCCACTCGTGACCCCAAGAAGCTCGAGGATACGAGCCCCCGTTGCCGCCTTGCGGAATTTCACCGAGGCAATGCCGAGTTCAGCCAAGTTGACTTTAGCCTTGGCCTCAGTCAGCACCTCTGCGTAGGACACTCCGCGCTCCTGAGCCGCCCCCTTCAGCGTGATAACCACTGCTGAGGAGCGGGGCTGCTTCAGCTTTCGCTGGCCGGGCCCTTTAGTCGGCGCGTTAGTCGACTTTGGGGCGTTAGTCGACTTGACGGGAGCCTTTGACCTAGGCCGCTCCGCAGTTTTAGCAGAGCGAACTTTGGGACGGCGGCGTTTTGTCACCGTCGTCCAAGCCTCCTCCGGTCCTTTGGACGTCACCGCAGCCTCCTGGGTTGTTTCAGGAGCGCTGGGCTTCCCTTTAGAAGAAGGCTTCCCCTTCCCTTTTCCCTTGCCGCTAGATGTCGGAGCGGGATCGGATTGGGGTTGAGGAGTCTTCCCACCCTTGGTTTTGGCTGCGGCCGGTGCCTTCACCTTGTTCGACGGGGGAGCCGACTTGCTCCCACCAGTGGAAGGACAAGGTGTTTGGTCCTTCTTTTGCGCCACCTGTTTGGTAGGCGGCGCCGGTTCCAACGCAGCCGTTTGTCCGCGATTCGCTGCAGCAAGTGGCGGGCGGTGGTGCTTGGCAGGCAGGAGGCGGCCGTCGATTTCAAGGCCCTCTAAATGGGCCACCTGACCATGTTCTCCTTACTTCGGCCAACCTGAGTCCGAAGCCTGTTTAAGGACTTCCAGATCGGCCATGGTAAATCATGTCCAGGAGGGAGATTATCGGCAAACGGGACAAAAGGAGTAGGCAGAGAGGTTTTTTTGCGCCAAAGTTCGCATCTGGCCTGTGCGGGTTCGGTAGAAAGTGGGGCGACACACATAATAAAACTGCGACGTCTTTTTAGCCTTTGCGGCACTGAGACGTAGCCGTGCATAGGATGCCGTGAGTCGCGATCTGCGTTTGCCCTTTCAGTAGAGCTAGCTACTGCTAGCTAGCCCTGCGGACTTCCGGAGGTGCTAAACCAGCTAGTGGATATAGCATTGACACTGGGGTTGGTTTTAGACAACCAGTGATGACCCGGCAGATGTCATTCAGGGCTACATCCACTAACTTGGCATGAGCGGAGCGGCTCCAAACAGGGGATGCGTACTCGCCAGCTGAGAAGGCGAGCGCTAGCCCTGTCGTCCGCAGCACGTGCGGCGTAGCTCCCCATTTGGTGGTAGTTAGGTGACGCAGTATGTTGTTTCGCGAGTGCACTTTCTTCTTGGCGTTATCGCAGGTATTATTATTATGAATAAATAAAAATATCAATATTTCTTACACATTACATTTATATATATATACTTTTACGTATTATGTAGGTTATACTATAACCCCATTTCAAACGGATTAAAAAGGATTCCTTATTTAGGTTATTTTCTACTTAACACATTATGTTCCAGACCCAATTTACGGAACTTCAAAGTTCAAAGGAAAAGTTCTTCAAATAGGAAACAAAAGGTTCTTCAAACACTATTGCGACAGTAAAGGTCAGAAAACAAGATGGCGATGTGTCGGGGTAACCTATGGCTGCAGAGCACATGTGTTCACTGTGGGCAACATTGTGGTAAAATCGGGCGGAACTCATAATCACATGTAATAAATAATAATAAAAATATAGTGTTCTGATTCTTGTTTCTTTTCGAACAGAGTATATTATCCTGCTTATGAACAATTCATTGCCCATTGTGTCTGGAAACATGATACTTGAAGGATTAAGAAATTTTATATTAGCTTTAAATAATTATCTATTTTGCCATGAATAGCTAACAGCCACTTATTTCACACTTACGGGTAATGTTGACATCAATATTTCTTACACATTACATATATATACATTAAACTATTATGTAGGTTATACTATAACCCCATTTCAAACGGATTAAAAAGGATTCCTTATTTATAAAAAATACCCTGCCTTTTAAAACGAGTGCCATTTTAAGTACTTCAAAGTTTTAACTTTAACATTCAGATGTATATTTTATTTTCTTCTGAACACATTATTTATTTCAGACCCATTTTACGGATCTTCAAGGTTAAAAGGAAAAATTCTTCAAATAGGAAACAAAAGGTTCTTGAAACATTACTGCGACAGTAAAGGTTGGAAAACAAGATGGCGATGCGTTAAGGTAAACTCTGGCTGCAAAGCACATTTGTTCACTGTTGACAACGCTGTGGTTAAAATGGGCGGGACTCATAATCACAGGTAATAAATAATTATTAAAAATACGTTGTTTTAATTCCTATTTCTCTTAGAATAGAGTATCTATGTTATTCGGCTTTTTAACAATTGTTTGCCTATTGTATCTGGAAACATGACACTTAAAGTATTAAGTTTTTTTTTATTTTATATTATATTTTATATATTTTTATACTATATTTGACTTGCCAGCTAACAGACGCTTATTTAACACTTACCGGTAATCAATATTACCCTTTATTAATATTTGTTACACATTATATACTTACCTACACTATAGTTTAAAGGTTACAATCACACAAATGGTTAGAAATGAAAGTGGAAAAGATATAGCGATTGTGGAAGAATACTTACACGTTTTAATAAGATAGGAGGAGAAAGCATACTTTTTTAGGCTTAATCACAGTCAAAATCGACTTCATAACCCCTCATTTAAAATATACTAAAAAAGAACTTTTTATTTATAAAAAAAACCCCCTCCTTTTTGTAATACGAGTGGCATTTTAATTACTTCAAAGTTTTAACTGTAACTAATTCTATTTTCTACTTAACACATTATATTTCAGGCCCATTTTACGGAACTTCAAGGCTCAACGGAAAAGTTGTTCAAATAGGAAACAATAGGTTCTTAAAACACTATTGCGACAGTAAAGGTTGGAAAACAAGATGGCGTTGCGTTAAGGCCAAATCTGGCTGCAAAGCACACTTGTTCACTGTGGGCAACGCTGTGGTTAAATCTGGTGGGACTCATAATCACATGTAATAAATAATAAAAATACGGTGTTCTAATTCTTCTTTTGTAATACACTGTTCCCTGCTTTTTCACAATTTGGCTCGGTATGTGTTGGTAAAGTTACATTAAAATAACTATTATTTTTACATGTTTAGCTAACAGCCACTTACTGCACACGGGTAATGTTGACATTAATATTTTTTACAAATTATATATTTACCTACACTAAAGTATAGAAAGGTTTCGATCACACACATCGTTGCATCATGATATTATATTCCTACTTTTCAGTCACATACGTTAGGAATGTGAGTGGAAAAGATATAGCGATTGTGGATGGATACACGTTTTACCAAGATGGAAGGAGGAAGCATACCAAGACCTGGCAGTGTACCAAGGCAGGGAGGTGCAAAGCAAGATTCACAACAACTCAGTGGGGGGAAGTAGTGAGGTCTTTCAATACACATATGCATCTACCGCCAACAATATTTGTGAAAGATGGGATACTGCACAGGGTATAACGTTTCTACTAAAACTGCTTTGTTCGGTCGGCTTATAAGTATTGTAGTAATGTTGGATCTCTTAGTTATTTTTAAGCTCTAAACAAAAGGTGAAATCTTAAACAGGACTGTCTTAATAGTACATGCTCTTTCAGAGTATGTTATTTTATATACTTACATACATGTTACAATGTTGAAAAATAATTAGGATACTTACTTAAGATAAGAAGAAGAATGCAGTTGCAGTTTATGACTAAAATGTTTACATTTGCATTTGGTTTGCAGTTTTATTTATTGTTTTAGTTATTATTTTGTCAGTAGGTACTTTATTATTTTTTAAACCAATAAATATTTATTAGTATGTGTTTATAATAAAAGTATTAAAATAATTATAACCAAAATTTACGTGAAAGAAAAAATATGTTATGTAGATTGATCACTATTTAAAAAACTTTGTAAAATCGAAAGTACCTTTTGAATTCTAGTCAGAACTAAGTCCAAATAAAAGCATTTGTGTATGTAATTAATTATCAAATACAAATCTATCTAATGAAATTTAATATTTTCTTTCAAACAAAAACACTAGCTAGTAGTATTAGCCCCACTTGCGCACGCCCGGATTAGCTATTCCGGACTTTTTCAAGTTGAAAGCCCACTTGCACAAGTCTGGATTAGCTAATCCAGAAGGATCACGTGCGCCAGTCTATGGTGCGCGGGTGGGTATACGGACATTATATACCAGTCAAAATACGGGATTTTCAACCTGGCGGACGTGGTATTTTGCAAGGAATTTTAAATGAATTCCTTGGGTATTACGTAATATGTTCACTCCCAAGGCCGATTTTTTGTCGTTTTTGAGGGTTGTCTGTCATAGAATGCAAAAAATAATTGTAAATGACAGTTGAAGTAATTATTTACCGTTTTATATTTTAATTTTACATCAAATGAATAGACAATCATAAAAAAGCGTGACTCTAAAGTGTAGAGAAAAAAATAAATTTGCATACAAAAACCGCTGTTGGCTCTCTTTCTCTTGTCTTTAAAAGATTATTTTATTTTTTTACAGTGACCGTTTCATTCCATTAGATGGGAATTGTGGTTACAGCATATTCAATTCAGCATATCAAATATTAATTGGTTCACAGATGGTGATAGAAAGATGTTGAATAACTTAGCGGCTCGAACTAAGTTCCAGTTTGGGTTAAGTTTTTTTTTAAGAATATTTTTTTCTGCTTCAAAGACTACATTGAAATTCCCATTGAGTTATGTCAAATGGTTCAAAGACTCTGTAAATTTTGTTAAAACATTCTACACACCATACAATTTAATGATATCCTTATATTATCACGACATATCTTAAGTAACTAATATACACAAAATATTTATAATAATACAATACTGATAACAATGATCAACTCTGTACACGAGTTTAACATTGTGACCGGTAATATGCGAGTTGCTGTATATTTAAACTTAAATTATACTTTTAGTCACCTATGTCAAGAACAAATTCGGGAAACCGCTGGTTATAGTCAACGGCTACACGTTCTACTGTGGCATGAAGGGCGTCAAGAAAAACATATGGAGGTGTACTCGGTGGGGGTCATGCAGGGCCCGGCTCATCATGACCGTCTCAGGACATGTCCTGAAAGCACACCTGGATCATCCACACAGTCCACCATTGTATATTATTAGAGATGGCGTATATATCAAAATATAATGACTGGACATTCCCGTTAAGATCAATGTGACATTTTCTTTGTATAATTAATTATAGATTTTATTTATATTTGCTTTCAATTGCTTAGAAATAAATATGACGAAAATGTAATCATCAAATGTTTTTTCAATTTAAATCTGTGGCCGAGTAGGTTTATTATTGATTGATATTAAAAGGGTAATAATTGATAGAATTTTTAAATTAAATTTAAATTGCTCACTGAAACAAACAAACAATCTCATAAGATCTAACAGAATGTCAAAATACAATTTGCGAATAAGGAAGCAAAAACACCCCAGTTTTGTTGCTATTGCTAACAAAATGTATGAAACTGACATGACTTTTGCATACATATTGTGATACTTCATTGGCGATAGCAAAGTTCGCTGAAGCATAGATTACATCTTGTACAATGAGTGTTCATTTGTGAAAGTATGTGTCTTCTTTGACAGTGAAACAAGTCTGCAGTATCTCTGGCAAGCCGATTCTGATTGTCAACGACTACACTTTTAGCTGCCAACGTCGGCTTCACAAAACTATTAACTGGCGTTGTTCTAACCACTTCAAGTGCAAGGCTCGCCTCATTACCACAAAGGACCACGTCATCATTAGTACCCCTGTTGATCATAATCACAGTCCTGCACAGTATGTCATAAGAAATGGTGTTTATTACAAGTTGTAGATCTGTTCTGATAGGCACGCCAAGTACTTTCTAATGATCGTTCAGAATCTACTTTTTAGGCCAACGTAACAGAACATTATAAACAAGATATATATTTGTCGCGATAATAAAAAATATTATGTATATTAGCAATATTTTATTGATTGAGTAGTGTGTTCACTATATTTACACATTTATTTCTTCTCCTTCTTGGGTGACGTTATATTTTTGATAAATAATACTTACTCAGCGACACATCATCATCCTACTGTAAAGTCACGCGCGAGGGCCCAGGGCTTTGGGCCGTGATCCAGGATATGTCAGATCAGGTAATTATAGTGGACCGACTGCCATCTGACCGCAACCCTGTTAACAGGGGAACCCGACCAGTTCGTATCACGGTTACACATTCAGTCGCCTGAATGTGCAGGTTTCCTCACGATGTTTGCCCTCACAATAAGAGCATAACTCAGAAAAAGTCATTGGTACATGGCGGCATGTGGGATCGAACCGGTACCTCCTGCATAAGAGGCAACCCGTTAGCCACTACGCCACAGCTCACTTACTCAGCGAATAATAGAGTAATGTACCAGTGGCGTTGTAGAGTTTCTCTGCAACTTTAATTCGTGTTTACAAAAGACTACATTTTGATTCAGAAAATATCAGACATTGTTTTTTATAAGTATTAACGCTTTTTTTTAGTTCAGTGGCTTCACAACGTCAGCGGGAAAGAGATGTGTCTCATTAACGACTACAGCTTCTACTGCCACGAGAGGTACAAGAACTCCAGTCGATGGAAGTGTACCAGGAGTACCACCTGCCAGGCTAGATTCAGTATTGACCACTTCAAAAATTTCATCCGTTCTTATTTGGTCCACAACCACGCCCCGTCGCGCTACATAATTACGGAAGGTGTGTATCAGAAATTTTAATTTGTTTAAATTTAGTGTTTTACGAGGATGTTAATATATTTTGTAAAACAAAGCCTACATGCTTTTTTGTTAAAGAAGGTAATTTTTGTTATTTATAATGTTATGCTCATTTTTGGAAAGTGGGCAACTAAAATGTAAAAGAACAATTTTTGAAGCACTTCTATTATAATATTTATACGTTCAATAAGTATAGTTTTATTTTACAATGGTCTTTCCCTGCACCTGCGAATATGCACTGCCATTGAGACTTCAGCTAATTTCTGTGGCGAATATAAATGTTGTATGCAAAATATTACATTTGTTTTTCAATTCACATGTTCTTATGTTGCAGATATCCATGGTTTGACTCTCTTAAATAAGAACGGCAGGGAGGTATATCTTGTGAACCGGCACACATTCTATCTTAGAAGGAGGCATGGCTCGACTGATCACTGGAGTTGCACCCGACGGTCCTGCACCGCTCGTTTTATCGCTTCTAAGGACAGGACCATTCTTCGAGGGAACCTTACACATAACCACCGAGCTTTTAACTTCACTATTCGAGATGGAGTGTACTTCTCTATCCGTTGAATTTGTAACTAGACTTAGTCTGCGGCCGGCCCCGCTATAAATTCGGTCCAATGAAACAGGGAAACAACAATCTTGGGAACTGTCAGTTCAAGAGCTAATATATAACCTTTATATCCAGGTATAGAGGTACATAATGGGATATGTAGATGCATAATTTTTTTAGGTTCAAGTATGTCAATATAAGGCTATGAGTTAACCGCGCGGTTGCGGAAATAATGTCTAAACTAGCGCACGAGTCTGCGGCTGTATACGCGAAATCTGCAAAAATTCGCGTACGCCGCAGATTCCAACCGCGTCGTGAAAATTGTTAGAGCTACATTTCCATGTATGAAGATTTACTAAACTGTTCCTACTCAGTACTTTTGAGTTGCAGCTCAGCTCAGTTTTATACGAATCGATGTAAAAAACAGTCTACATGTTCCAAAGATTACCTCCACTATGGGTATTTAGTATAGTTATAACAATTTTAAATGTTACCGACGATTGTATAAATGTAGTCACGTCCTCTTTAAATAACAGATGTAAAATTACTTTCCTGGATCCTAAGCCAACTATTTATATCGCATATTAATCACTCTTTCTCGCCATCATGAATACTTCAAAAAGGTATTTTCTTTTTGATTTGTGAAAAATATACCAATTTGGATCTGAATACTATTTTTAATATCAACAATTTATTTGAACTAAAAATCATTGTCATCTTCTTTTTCTTGTTTTTGGCTTTTACAGCATCTTACTGAGCAGGGCCTTTGTAAAAGCGTGTTGTTCTTATTTTGACTAGGTATAGCCGTCTCTGTCACTCATGCTAAAGTCGAAAATGCGGATAGTGGCTTTCAAAGCCTGATTCTTCATTAATATTCTAATATATTCAGTGCATATGAGCATTTACGCAATATTTGATTAATTGTGGTGTGATGATTAACTTATCTAGTCAGTGTAGCACAACCGTGCTTAGTTTAAGGCTAAGTTATTGGTGTTTAAGTTCATCAACAAAATAAATTAGCCAAAAGGATTACTTAATATCTGATAATATCTAATATAATGACATTTAACCTGAGATGTTGGAATCAAATATAAGAAACCGGATCTTACTACATAATTAAAAACAATATAAGAACATTAAATAAAAATAATTAAAATGGAGACGTCCAATATTTCATGTCACCTATCTGTCATAAATTTCAAATTAGCTTCCTAATACTTATTCAAGTATTTCTATTACAATCGTATTATATTATTCCGTCTGTGATGTGTTAAATACACATAAATGCCTATTTAAGTGGTATTTATGTTAAGAAAATTTACAATCAATAGCAAAATCCTATCTATATTTTGCTAATGATGCTAATTGCATTACTGTTTATAATTTTGATGTCTAATACAGGCTTTTTGGACAATCATCGTTAAATATCCCAATGTACATATTACACTTAATTTTTTTTGGAAATCTATTACAAAATTTTAATTTTCAGTTATTTGGGCGCGGCGGCACACTGGCCACGAAATAATCGTTGTTGACGGTTTCAACTACTACTGTGGAAGATCACAGATTACCACTTTACACTGGTACTGCTCCACAAGGTCCAGCACACGGTGCCGGGCCAGGGTCATCACCACGAAATACAAGCACATCATCCAAGCAAACTTGGAGCACAATCACGCAGCTCCAAACTTCACCATACGGAATGGAATTTTCTATAAACTTTCTAGGTGATGAAATATGTCACCTAGATTTGTTTAATATTCCATCATAATATAAGAACATTCCATCGTTATTTAAAAGAATCTGTTTTTGTTACTGTTTGAAAATAAAGATTGGGCAAGGCAATCCAACAACATACGTCAAACTATACGAGTAATACGGACAGACATACACAAGTACAAAAAATGGATCACCTTTAATTTAATATGGTCCTGATTTTTGTTAATATAAAATGATTTTTAGAAACAGCGAAATGGTCAACGAACACGTTGACAGAGATAATAATAATCGGGTTCCGTTAAGGACCAACAGGTATGGAACCCCAAGTTATCAGTCAGTAGGTACTTGGCCGCGCGCGGTGAGCATTCCCTTTTTAAAAATAAAAGCCGTAATTTTAGTAATTTAAAAAAAAAACTAATAGACGCCGTATTGATTAAATGTGTGCTATTGTTCCTAAAAATGCTAATTATGTAGCATGCTCAATTGTTTAGCTACATCAATGTATATTTTTAAAGTATCTATTCCTACCCAAAACTCAAGTCGTAAGATACAATTAAATGTTTTTTTTTTAATTATGTGATTCAATTGTAAATTTGGTGATGAGTGTGATAAATATAATAGATGAATGTTTTTGAATAGTGTGTTAAGTGTATTTTGTTCAGTGAATCATTTCAAATTGGCAATTTATTACACTGTACTACTTTACCAGTACTACGATCGCTGATATTTTTGACGGGTAAGTGCTAGAAATGTAAGTTTATTCGTAATTTCTCAAGTCTCATAAACTCAAATTTGATTTCACCATTTTTAGTTTCTGTCGAACCGTCCTAACTAGATTCTTTTCGTTCGCGCTAGCAATTTATACGTGTCCTTATCTCGGTGTGTTAGGGCTTAAAATGAAATGTTTGAATGTTAAGCCTAATGGAAATTAAAAAAAAAGACCCCTCGTTTCTGTCCTTTTGTGTAAAGCGGCAGATGTGCAGCAATGGTTACCAGGGGTTCTGTATTTTTTTGTTTTTAGATGATGTATTCTGATGTTAATGCTTATTTGATTTTATTGTCAATTGTCTATTTTAGGTATCAACTTTTTTTTAAATGCTTGGTTAGTACTTACAATACAGTGTTTATTTTACGCAAGGAGAGTTTTTTTTAGATTTTGAAAGAGAAGATATCTATTATTGGAGTAAGTATACCTAGCAACAGTACTTTTTTCGTAATAGCTACTTGTATTAAACATTTGATGGATTTTTGGTTAGGGATTTTTTATTTAGGTAATCAAGGAAATAGCGTCTTGACGTAAAGCTAAATAAAATTTATTTTTACTATGTACTTTGTTTAATTTCTGTTTTTAACGAATAAAGTAACGTGGCTGTTTACCTATGAAGAACAAATCCTTTCCCTATTTATAATATTATATAAGTATAATTTCCATTTCTCTTTACCTTATTTTATACCTTACCCTAAACTTATTTTTTTCTACCGTTTTTACTCACGTCCAGGCAAGTGATCAACGGTAAATATGGCTTATCGGGTAAATTGTTGGTTATCATCGTACTAAGTATTTCTCTGTTATGAAAATAATCACCCGTTGATAAATTAGATAATAGTTTCTTTCAGCAAATTAATGTGAAGCTTACACAGTTATCTTTTCCAGTCCAGTTTGTAAAAAACAAACGGGGGAAGTCCATGATAATCGCTGACGGATACACCTTCTACTGCCTCCGGGAGCAGATGATCACGAACTACTACGTCTGCACCAGTGGGACCAGCTGCCACGCGCGTTTGAGCACCGACAAGTCGGGCCAGGTGGTGAGGGCGCTGTTGCACCACAACCATAGGCGACCAATGTTCTTTGTTAAAGACGGAGTGTGCCTTAAATAATGCCACAGAACTCCAGAAAATAGGTTTAACAGCTTTGTGGTTGTAAGCGAACGCTGGTGTTAGCACAGAACACTTATTTATCAACCGAGTGCGTCTCTGCTATTGTATAAATGATCTAATGTAAGTGCTCCTCATCATCATGGGGTGCCATCTTCAAATTGAAGTTTGAAGGTCAGCGTGTAGAAACTGATACGGTCTTGAGCCGCTCTTTTTAGCTGGTCATAATAACGTAGTTTGGTGGAGAAAATGGATAGATGACATCAAAGACTGGAGTCTTTGATGTCATCTATCCATTTTCTTCTGGGTCGGCCTGGTGATCTCTTGCCAGGAATCTTGCCTTCGAGGATCAGCCTTAGCCTAGATTGAAATGAGATAACGCGTGTCAAGTTGCCCCAAGGGGGGGGGGGGGGGGGCTTAGTTTTTATGAAACGTTTTTTCCAATATGACCCATCTTATTTTGTTCTAACAAAAAAAAATTGGGTATTTGCTTACGCAAAATTCTTTTAATTTCCAATAAATAATATCTACCAAGTTAAATTGAGTTTTAACTTTTAGTTCTACTCGTCTTTCAGTACGTTATAAATGTTAATTCTTCTTCTTTTTTATCGACTCTAGCGTTATATTTTTATCAACATAAAAATATCTCTCTGTTTCTAAGCATGTGTGTGTTGATGAATCCTAAAAAATCAATAAATAGAAACTGACGATTTTATTTTATTTTAGTGACATGGGTCACGCATCGGAATGGCAAGCAGGCGCTGATAGTCAACGGTTTCACATACTACTGCAACAAGAAAGGATTCAAAAATGACATATGGAGGTGCACCAACGGCTCCAACTGCAGAGCTCGCTTCGTTATGTCCAAAGAGGAGTGGAAAATCATCAGAGGGAACCTCATGCATGACCATAAACCACCGCACTTTATAATTAAAGACGGAGTTTATATCAAACTTTAACGGTGTTATTACAAAAAAATTAGACCAGGTTTGAAATAGGTTTAAATATTAGCCGACAACAGAGGAATGAATGACACATTCGTGACATAACCTAATAGAGAAACGCTTTTCTAATTGGCTAGCTAATAGCTTAGTCCTGGCTTAAACCCGGTACTAAGTTTTTGGAATAACGGGGTAAGGGTTACATTCGTAAGCTCGATGAACTCCTGGGGCAGTATCTACTCCGGATGACGATGTCCAAGTTTTTGGGTCTGGCCATCAGTACCGTTTGCGGTGAATTTTGTTCAATTACGATTTTGTCGAAGCAAGAGTCGTTATTAACTAAAATACCTTTGCAGAGTGCTCCTTCTGTACTTGTACTTGTATTTATTTATTTATACAAACAAAGAAGTACGGATGGCGGACTAAATGTCTAATTTATTCTATGTTGTTAGTAATATTTTTGGTAACCATTAGGCTGAACTGGTTCTCAATGCGTATCCGTTTTGTCCCCGTCTGTGATTGTTTGACGAAGAGGAAGGCCTTAGTTATAAATATCAATGGAAATACCATCCAAAACCTCTTTAAATTAAATTTATCAAATTAAATATCAATGGAATGGCCCTGGAAGTACCATCCAAAACCTTATCATTTTTTTTATTCGTTTTATGCATGTACCGCAAATGACGTTTATTCTTTTCTATTCTAAATACAATTAAATAATAAATAAATTGTTTCAACAAACACACCAATTACCTAGCCCCAAACTAAGCGTGAGCTTGTGCTATGGTGACTAGGATAACGGATAGACATACTTATATATATTTATAAACATCCATGACTTAGGTACAAATGCTCGTGCTCATCACACAAACATTTGCCCCTTGCGGGATTCGAACCCGCAACCGCCTGTATTATAATTGTAAATATAGAATATTATACAATTGCATTTTTCTTAATACATTCCACAGTTGTTGTGATAACAATATGTTTAATTTAAAATAATCTAGTCAGTAGTTGTATTGTGTGAATAAAACATTTTTGTGAGCAATCATTTTATTTTTTTATGTAGAGTGGATAGCAACACTTGAAACTGCGTAAAAAATATATCTTTTGTTATCTACCGCAAAAAGGCGATAAATTTTATATACCAGTTACCTTGACTAAAAATTCCCAATGTTTTCTCAGAGGGCAGTCAGTTTACCGGGTTTTGGACGCAAACATCTGCTGGCAAGCAATTAGCAGTCATAGAAGGGTACACATTCTACTGCATAAGAAGAGGGACGACCAGGGACATGTACCGGTGCACCAACTCCAAAAATTGTAGGGCCAGATTTGCACTAGCTAAAGACAACTCATTTACCTTAAGTCAGTTGCAACACAACCACGATGCGCCTAAATTTATAATATCGAATGGAATTCTTATTAGGTGATTTTTGAGTTACTGTTTTCGAATTCAGTAATAAGTTAGTAGGTATGTAATTTTATTTATTTTTTACATTCTTGAATCAATAGGACGTATTATATTTATACTTTTTCATTTCCGTGTATTGATTTAAGAAATATCAGCAAACTCCGAAATAAAATATACAGATTTTATGTTGATGTTAAATAATATTTAATGACTTAATCATAGTCATTATACAAATGATTGTTTGGTTTCGTCTAACTCTTAATATAATGTAGTAAGTAGCCATTGCTGAACCTATGGTTAAAGAGAAGATGCTCAGAAGACTGGTGAATTCGGTATGTGAAGTAAATTTTAAGGTATATGTTTTTTTTCTTGAAGTAAAGACTAAATTAAGAAAGTAATTTGAGTATATATTTTTATTTAATACTATTTTGTCATTAATTATTGAAAATCTAAACTTGTGACGTCATACTTTTCTCATATTTTGGATTGTCTTTGAAAGTAAACGTTTTTTTTTATTGGAAACTCTCACACATGCAAATAGTAACGTCATCATGTCTGTTTCCGGTGCGTTAAGATGGCATATAAAGGATAAATATACCCTGGATTATCTTAAAAATAGCCCTATCTATCAATTTTATGTGGTATAAGTAACTATATAGTGATTATAGGCATAAAATCTCTAAAATGATTTTGAGTTGTTTTTTACTGTACATACCGAATTAACCACCCATAAGGCTTCACCGTTGTTTTAACATTTGACTCTGGGCCCTATTTCACCAAACGCGACAAGCGCGACAATTGTCACAAAAGTTTTAAATATGTTTTGATTTCTTATTTTTGGTATTATATTATATTCTACAGTGGTTTTACTTATTCTATATTTTTCTTTAAACGCAAACTTGCAAAGTTCAATTAAGACATTTATCCGTTATTTATTCTTCTGTATGGGAACTCTACAAAATCTATATCACAGTCGTACCTTTTGATTGTACGAAGAAAACACTACAATTGTCACGCAAGCGAGACACAGCTCCGACCTCATGTCAAGAATGCCCTACAATTCTACAAATAAGTACTTATGTGCACTTGAAAACGAAAATTCTGTTTCACAACACAGTCAGTGACATTTGCCACACAAATGCAACACATTTACAATTTACAATACAATTACAATTATTAAATAAAATAATATTCAAAATTGTTACTTGACATGACGCTTCACATTATTTAGCCGAAATATGTCACTGATATCTGTCAATTTGGTGAAATAGGGCCGTAATCACCAGAACCTATGGCTGGCTAAGAAACTACCGGAGACGCATTTTAAGACCCGAGTTCATCAATCCTTATACAGCCGGTTAACGTCGATTGACGGTTAATATGACAGAATTTGACGACCATCTTGGTGTAGTCGTTCGCGCACCGGACTTCTAAACCAGGCGGTTGCGGGTTCGAACCCCGCAAGGGGCAAATGTTTGTGTGATGAGCACGAGCATTTGTACCTAAGTCATGGATGTTTATATGTATTTAAGTATTTCTATCCGTTATCCTAGTCACCATAGCATAAGCTCACGCTTAGTTTGGGGCTAGGTAATTGGTGTTTGTTGAAACAATTTATTTATTATTATTATTATATTTATAATTCCCATACAAAATATGTCAAATTATTCTAAACCGGCCGATTATAAAACATGTGATGGTGAACTCCAGGCTAAGTTTAATAATATTGTTATCAATATTATATTAGAACAATATGTTAATAATTCAGATCCTGTGTGGAAATATCTTAATACTGTGGTGATTATGCTACCTACTGCACAATAAAAGATCATTGCAATAAAATATTAACCATTTATTTATTTTTTAAGTAATAATATAATAATTGTCACTATTTTAGACTTTAACCATAACCTGTAGTGGACAGTGTATAAAAATGCTTGATTTGTTCTTTATTTCTCGTTTGTATTTTAGGAACTTTTGTGAATCTCAGTAATATCAACGCATTTATAGTATTTTATATTAATAGTAAGAACTGATGTTCTCCTCTTCTGGTATTCAATATTAATATTTTTCATCGGTTTCAGTTCAATACATTCGCAAGAAGGATGGAAAAGAGCTGGCCATTTTGGATGGGTTCACATACTACTGCAGAACAAAGTCGTTGAAAACTGTGAACTGGCGGTGCTCAAGAGGTTCGCATTGCAAGGCGGGCTTCATCATAAACATTGAAGACGGCTCATTTAGCAAAATAATACTTGAACACGACCACGAACCGCCTACTTTCATTATTAGGAATGGAATTTATATTAAAATTTAAATTCCTTATTGCCAATAATAATACCACATTGACTGAAACAGGACGAAGATGAATGATAACCCATAACAGTTTTTAGGGTTCCGTACCCAAAGAGTAAAACGGGACCCTATTACTAAGCCCCCGCTGTATGTCTGTCACCAGGCTGTATGATATGAACCATTATAGCTAGACAGTTGAAATTTTTACAGATGATGTATATCTGTTGCCGCTATAACATCAAAGACTGAAAACAGAATTAAATAAATATTTAAGGGGGCCTTCCATACAACAAACGTGTTTTTTAGCGTTTTTTGCTCCCTATTAAAAACCATAACAAGTAGACGTTTGAAAAAATTCACAAAATATTAAGTTGTATATTCACTCAAAAAATATATTAAAATAATAATAATATTTAATTTACAACAAACGTAAATGATTAAGCTTTTTTTGCTCGATATTTATAATGGCAACAAGAACACGCTTAAAATATTCACAGAATATTATGTAGCATTTCACTTTAAAAATAAATAAGTTAATTAAAAATATATATTTAAGGAGGGCTCCCATACAAACGTGTCATTTTTTGTCTATATTGTCTAATGTTGTAGTTAATGGTACGGAACCCTACGTGCGTGAGTCCGACGCGCACTTGGCCGGTGTTTTTTAATTACGATTTTACAAAGCATTACACAACATTATTACAAAAAGTTGCGTACGCACGCAGACTAACGCCTAAATTCATCGGCCACCACTCAGCCTATAATTTATTACAATTTGTGGTTCAAACAAAGCTCACGGTATTAGATGTTTTTTTTTAATAAAATATTTGTGCTATGTAACTTTTGATTTTGTATTTCATTTAGATTATAAATGGTATCTAGACAATCCTAACGTAGGCTTTAAGATACTATCAACCGAAACTATGTAGTGAAATTCGTGTAATAATAAATAAATAAAAGAGTTTGAACTCAAGCGGCAATTTTCTAATTTCTGCATCACGTTGTAAATGAAAGTTTCATTTATAGATGTTTGTGTATTTTTTAACCTTTAAATAACTTTCTGTTGAATTGGTTTGATCGCTGAACTAACTGCACCATTTTCATTTTCTGAGCTGATAACATGATCAATGTAAAAGTAGTAAATAACTTGAGAAAAGATATTTTTTCGCATTATTCATTATCATCCTAGCGTTATCCAGGTTGTGCATACGCACGCCAAGGTCCATGGTCTGCTTTGCACTATGATCCAGGATGTGGCAGATCAGGTAATTACAGTAGAGCGATTGCCATCTGACCTCCATAACACATTTTTTTATTTTTTATTTATTCATAAAAACAAATACATTTGTGACCTTATATCTATTGCCAAGCTGCTGCAGCACAGTTTGTTGGCGAAAATGCTCTCTTTTATACATAGACAAACATATACAATATATTAACAGGGAATCACCACCAGGACCACCAGGGACCAGTTTGGATCATGCTTACACATTCACTCACGACGTTTTCCCTCACTGTTTAGTGAAACAACTAATATCAATAACTCAGGAAAAGTTATTGGTACATGTCGGCATGTGGGATCGAACCGTTACCTCCCGCATGAGAGGCGTAGCCACTGCGCCACCGACGCTCTTATTTTTCTTATTATTGAAAAAAACAATTAAAAAATACATATTGTTTCAGTGCAATTCGTCCGCAATGTGTCTGGCAAGGAGCAGGCTATCTTAAACGGATACACTTTCTACTGCGCAGTAAAGACAATGAAAACAAAAATATGGCGATGCACTAACGGCGGACTCTGTAGGGCTCGCTTCATAATCAACGAAGAAGGTTCCATAATAAAAAGTATTCTTGAGCATGTCAATCATGGCCGGCCAAAATTTGTAGTTAAAAATAATTTGTTAATTAAAATTTCTTAAACATGGTTTTGTAGGGCCTAAGTTCACCAAATTTTTAACAACCGGTAAACATATATTGACGGTTTGTTTGACACAATTCCCACACAAAATATTTTATGATAACGTCTGTTTAAAATTAAATATGTGTTGGTGAACGCGGCCCTATGTGATTTTTAAGCGTATTTAGTCAACACTTCCTTGTACTGAATATACAAAATTGTTTTATCTGTAGTTATAATTTATTGATGTTTTTCTTCAATTGTATTTGTAAGTATCTATTAAAGTCATTAAAAATATTGAGACCATTTCGTGAATTGCAGTGATTTATACAATCAATATGAGCATTGATCCTTAAATTTTTGAGCAACCAACCTCCATAATAAATTATTTCAACAAACACACCAATTACCTAGTCCCAAACTAAGCGTGAGCTTGTGCTATGGCGCGACTAGGATAACGCATAGACATACATATATACGTTTATACATCCATGAATTAGGTGCAAATGCCCGTGCTGAGATTGAATGGCTTATGCCGCTAAGCTATAAATTGGATGTCAGATTTTAGTGAAAATATACTAAAAAGTAGGGTACGACGATTTCAGTTTACAAGTGCTTTTAGGTTGGCGTAAAAAAAAACAGTAATATTTTCTATTTATAAATATATTATGCCAAAAAGATACATCTTTTGGCAGCAATATCTCGACCCACAACTAGATTTTAACACTTACAAAAGAAAAACATTTCTATTAGGCAGCAACAAACACATCAGTAAATATTATACATTTTTATTAATTAAAAGCTTATTATTTTTAGTGGAATGGGTGCGAAAAGTATCCGGCAAGGAGTTGATAATTGCTGATGGGTATTCTTTCTACCTCCACAAGAAATGCAAGAAGACCAACATTTGGACTTGTACCGGTGGAAAGTGCAAGGCGCGAATTATCACAATAAAAGACACTAAAAAGATAAAAAAGGCGAATTTAGACCACGACCACGCTGTACCAAAATATATTATCAAAAATGGGATTTACATAAAGAGTTTAAGTTTATAAAATTCAATAAAATATTCGGTTCCCAATGTAATGCCACCTTTATTTGGTGTGATGTATAAATTTATTTTTATATGGACAGGGTATTCGTTTACTAAAATACCATTTGTAGAAATTATCTTAAGTGGATAATGTAATAAATATCCTTAAAATAAAAATCGAATACTTAAATCCTCATAACAAGACAAGAAATCAGTTGCTGTTGTTGTAAATTTTAATTTTTGTTTGTTTAACTTACAAGTAAGATTTCATTCCAATAATAAATGTTTTTGAAAAATTCATAATATTTTTCTAAGCACTGTAGAAGTAATAAAATTTTGTGAATAAGCAGTTTATGGTTATGTTATGAATAGTTTTACTTCATTTAAGAAGCGAAAGTTTTTTAATGATTTCTACGACTTTTCTTATAAACGTCTACATAGCTAACATACTTGTACATAAGTCTTCTAAGTGGAAATTTTGAAGAGCCATCTGAAATCACTTGAACAAAGATCCGCCCTAACGTATGTGAATTTTTCAGTGATCCTGCTAGCAAAATCGCGTTATACGGGCAAGCATCTTGTTATGTACAACGATTATACGTACTACTGCAAAAAGCAATGCAAGAAGACTCGCTACTTTCATTGGTACTGTTCCACACACAATTGTAGAGGGTGCAATGCAAAATTGAAATTGGATGAGAACTTTGGTATAATTGACCTGGAAAATATACATACACACCCCCCAGCCAAGTACATGATCCATGAAGGACAGTATGTGAAAATATAGTTTTCTCTTTTCGTTGTCTTTAGAACGTACTGACCTTCGATAGAAAGAAAATCCCCTCTGGATTAGGTCTTAAGATGATTTATTTCGCCAAAATCAATTATTGTTAAAACTTTTAGTTATCTTATAATTTATCTAATCATATAGTTGTCTTTTGCGGTTCGGGCACGTTTGCATGTTGTGTACCCTTATAATTTGTAACTCTGTGGTTCGTGTAACGAAACTCCTACATGTAGAGCAAGCTAAATAAGTCAACTGTTTCTATTAGGAATATTTCATATCGTGGTTTACGAATACATTTTATAAGATGCAGTGACCATATTTGTTTATAAGCAATGAATTGCTTATTATCTTAATTTTTACGGTTTAAAAAATTCTAAGTACCAGTTGTGTATTAAGTTGTATTATGTCGTTTGTATCTATTTCAAAATAAAGTTCTTCCTTAGATTTAGATTTCTATGTATTTGTTTTGCATTGGTTAGAAAGTAGTAGTACTTAACCATTTTATTGAATCCTATTGTGTTAAAATGGTATTCTGGTACCTATGATAAGTGTCTTGAAATCTAAAATGGTTTTAAAGAATATCAGTTCATGGTATGGACTATTATTTATTATTTTTGCTTGCTTATTTTATTATTTAGTAGTTTTTATGTCCCGAAGATCAAAATTAAAAAAACAAGTGAACGATACTAGTTATTACAGCATTTTATTCCTTTCAGACTATCTGCAAGTCGTTATGGTTGAACCTACGAGCAAAAAGAGGAGGACTTGGGATCAGAACAAAATGATTGACGCAATAAAAGCGCTTCGAGAGAAGAAAATGGGGCTAAAGAAAGCCGTGAAGGAGTTTTCTGTACCGAAATCGACGTTGAGAAGATTTGTACACAGCAACTTAACTCCAGAAGTAGCTGTTGAGAATTGTTTGGCTAAAAAACTTATGACTAAGAGGCGGCGACTTGCAATGCAGGCCGAGGCGGGGCATATAACACCAGATGTATGGAAAGGAGAAACCGACAGCGAATGATGTTATTTAGAATAGGTTTTGAAGATCATTACGCTCAGCGTTAAAGAAAACGCACGTTTTAAATTAATTTTCACTTTACATCTAACTGTATTTGGAAGTGATTCCGTGGGAATGGGTTAGCGTTGTTGGAAAGTAACGAGTAATGACATTTATACTTTTTAATTCTAGTATTAGACCCGAGTTCACCAACTATTGTAATGTAATGTCCTCCTAGCCGATTTCGACTACGGCGGCCTATCTCAACAGAGATAAGCCAACTGCGCAGGACATAATATAGTGCACAAGTGTGTGCGCAATACACAGGTGCACTCTATGTTCCTCCACAAACTATTACCCAACGGGTGACCATCGATTTTAAGATTCACCAACTATTAAACAGCAGGAGAACATCGATTGAAGGTTCACCAACTATTAAATAGCCGGTGACCATCGATTGAAGGTTCACCAACTATTAAACAGCCGCTGACCATCGATTGAAGGTTCACCAACTATTAAACAGCAGGTGACCATCGATTGAAGGTTCACCAACTATTAAACAGCAGGTGAACATCGATTGAAGGTTCACCAACTATTAAACAGCAGGTGACCATCGACTGAAGGTTCACCAACTATTAAACAGCAGGTGAACATCGATTGAAGGTTCACCAACTATAAAACAGCAGGTGACCATCGATTGAAGGTTCACCAACTATTAAACAGCAGGTGACCATCGATTGAAGGTTCACCAACTATTAAAAAGCAGGTGACCATCGATTGAAGGTTCACCAACTATTAAACAGCAGGTGACCATCGATTGAAGGTTCACCAACTATTAAACAGCCGGTGATCATCGATTGAAGGTTCACCAACTATTAAACAGCCGGTGATCATCGATTGAAGGTTCACCAACTATTAAACAGCAGGTGACCATCGGTTGAAGGTTCACCAACTATTAAACAGCCGGTGATCATCGATTGACGGTTCACCAACTATTAAACAGCCGGTGATCATCGATTGAAGGTTCACCAACTATTAAACAGCCGGTTATCATCGATTGAAGGTTCACCAATTATTAAACAGCAGGTGAACATCGATTGAAGGTTCACCAACTATAAAACAGCAGGTGACCATCGATTGAAGGTTCACCAACTATTAAACAGCAGGTGACCATCGATTGAAGGTTCACCAACTATAAAACAGCAGGTGACCATCGATTGAAGGTTCACCAACTATTAAACAGCAGGTAACCATCGATTGAAGGTTCACCAACTATTAAACAGCAGGTGAACATCGATTGAAGGTTCACCAACTATTAAACAGCAGGTGACCATCGATTGAAGGTTCACCAACTATTAAACAGCAGGTGACCATCGATTGAAGGTTCACCAACTATTAAACAGCAGGTGACCATCGATTGAAGGTTCACTAACTATAAAACAGCAGGTGACCATCGATTGAAGGTTCACCAACTATTAAACAGCAGGTGACCATCGATTGAAGGTTCACCAACTATTAAACAGCAGGTGACCATCGATTGAAGGTTCACCAACTATTAAACAGCAGGTGAAAATCGATTGAAGTTTAATTGGACAGAATTGCCATACAAATAATATACTTAATCGGTTGATTAAAAATTAAACACGTGTTGGTGAACTCCAGGTTAAAAAGAACATAAACTCGTTCTCACGTTTACAACAAAAAACTTATTTTCGATGAAGTGCAACGCTTTGACGCTGAGTTTTGTTTTAGCTGTAAAGTTTTTGAGAAAATGTTTAATGTAAGTATTTTTAACAATTAAGTTGGTATTTTATAAGTTACTAACTATGAACTCGTTTTAAATCATGAAGTTATAAAATGTTATAAAATTTATGAAATGTCAAGATCAAAATGTATTTTAATTTAAGTATACGAGGGTCAAACTGAAAGTTCTTAGAAAATCAAAAACTGATTACATTAGCCAGTTATTAGTTTTATTATATCTTTTCAAAATATTGTCCATTGACGTCAATACACCGCTGCATGCGATGGAACCACTGGGAAAAGCACTTTGCCCACTCGTCCTTAGGGGTCTCTTCAATGGCATCGCGATACGCAGCCACCGCTTCTTCAGCATTCATAAACCGCTTTCCTTTAAGTTTTTCTTTAATTTTTGGAAATAAATAAAAATCACAAGGCGCGAGGTCGGGGCTATACGGCGGGTGACCCAGTAATTCAACGTTTGATGTCGCCAAATAGTCGATCGTTCGCTTGGCGGTGTGCGACGAGGCGTTGTCGTGGTGAAGGAGGATCCTACTGCGAGGTCGTTTCTCTCGAACTTTTTCCAAGACAAGTGGCAAACAATTGGTAGTGTACCATTCTGCAGAAACTGTTTTTTGATCCTCTAACACAATTGTTGCGAAATGACCTATCCTTCCAAAGAACGAGGCCACCATTTTTTTTCCCGCACTTCGATCTCTCTTCACTTTAGTTGGCAACTCCTCGAAAGGAAACACCCACTGAGCAGATTGTCTTTTGGTTTCAGGATCATAACAGTAAATCCAGCTTTCGTCACCTGTTAGTATGTCGAACACAGCATTTGAGTCACCTCCGTTAAATCTTTCAATCATTTTACGGCACCAATCCACACGATGGAGTTTTTGAGCCTTAGTCAAATTATGAGGTATCCACCGGGCGCAAAGCTTCCTGACCGCTAAATGTTCGTGGAGGATTTTGTGCACTTGACTCATACCGATGCCTAAGCTTGTCCGAATCTGCTGATAGGTCACTCTTTTGTCAGTCTCTATCATACGCCGCACAACACAGATGTTATTTTCAGTCGTCGCCGTAGAAGGCCGTCACTCACGTACATCATCAGTGAGATTAGTGCGACCACGTTTAAACTCATTAAACCAGTTGTAAACAGTCGCACGAGATGGGGCTTCATCGTGAAAGGCCAATCGTAGTCTATCATAACTTTCTTGTTGACTTAAATGACATCGAAAGTCATAAAAAATCATTGCACGAAAAATTTTCTCGTGTTAAATTCATTTTGACGTGACACAGACAATTTTCAATTTGCCGCCAAGTCGTAAAACAAATGACAAATGAATGAAATATATACTCAGTAATATTGGCAAAGAGTTCTATTTTCAAATTTTAGAATATTTTTTTTATTATATTGTTTATAAGTGGCCAGTTCTAAGAACTTTCAGTTTGACCCTCGTAGGTAGCAGTTAAATATAAGTAGGCGATAGATGTTAAGTTAATTGCTAAGGTTCATTTATATTCATTAATTTTATAGATTCAGTTTCACAATTGTCATTGTATTTGACTTTGATTCATGTGCTTTGAAATCAAATAAAATATTTTCCATTGCATCTACCTATCTACAATGAATTCCTGTTTCTATTGGACACGTCTTAACTTGAGCACGACTGGACCAATTGAGCTATTGAAGACGATAAAATCCCCCTTTGTATGTAAAGCATAAAGTGCGAGAAAAAAAAAACGTTAAAGCGATTCAGTGGATATTATCAGGTGCTTCAGTGGACTGCCTCGTTGGTCTAGTGGTCAGCACGCTGAGTACTATCTACGAGGTCCCGGGTTCGAACCCCGGGTCGAGCCGAGAGTGTTTGGGTTTTTCTGTCTTGAAATTACTCAGACACAGCACCGGAGTCAGGAAGTTGGTGGTGTTAACACCCCCGTGCCTCGGAAAGCACGTTAAGCCGTTGTTCCTGCGCCTGATCTCTCTACGGTCATGTCGGACTGCCGTCTCACCGAATTATGAGAGTGAAGGAACAGAGTGCACCTGTGTATTGCGCACACACTTGTGCACTATAATATGTCCCGCGCATTTGGCTGATCTCTGTTGAGATAGGCCAAGGTAGTCGAAATTCGGCCAAGAGGACATTATTATTATTATTATTATCAGGTAAGATAGTTACTACTCTACATATTTTATTATATATTTTTTCTGTTTTTTGGTTCAAGTAATTAAACTTTTGTCCTTATTTCTGGCATACCTTATGTTTATTCCGACTACGATGTAATTGCCAAATCCGATAGGTACTGTGAGGCCGAGTTCCCTCACCTTAATTTAACTGTACTATAACCAGTTTTTATCATGAGATTGACGTTTGTAATAGTTGTGTAATACCGTGCAATCCAGCCTAAGTGTTGTTTAAACTGTGAATTTCACTTGAGTATTACTTCTACTATTTTTTTAGCTTTGAAATTTATTAAGCTGCGGTCTGGGGGCCATTTGCTGCAAATCGGCCACTACTCATTCTCAACTAACTCCTGGAACCCCACTGGACGGTCTACTTGGTACTGCTCAAAGAGGGTCAGGAGAAAATGCCCAGTGCGAGTGAAGATGGTCAATGGAGAAATCGAATTTGTAGTAGGAGAACACACTCATGATTAACGGGAACATGTATTTTATATGTAACAGCATATGAAGGTAAACACAGCATCTTATGATGGTATAATAAATGTGTAGCCTTATGTGCTGGTCACTGTAGACGAATTAGATATTGCATAAAAGCCATTTCGATAGTGCGACATAATAAAATATGTTTTTATAATGAATACATACTTATATGTATTGTCATACCTAATGCTGTATCTATAAGAACTTACCGGTTGTCTCGGCTACAGTATGTAATGGAGATTATTGAATTAATTGATTTGATTGATTTTTTATTTATTGATTTATTAACATATTTATAACTTTTGAATCCTGTAAATAAATTACTCCATATTAAATAACTACATAATTGTAACTTTGGCTTTTAGCTAATTATTTTTTAGAAAAGAATGGAGCTACTGAAACAGTAAATAAATGTATTTGTGAAATACTACTTTCTCCCTTCTAATGCTTTTAAATAAACTTGTCGTTTTACCTTAAGTAATGTCCGAGCTCCCGTGGCACAATTAACATAAACTGTTACAAAAGCCAGACAAACTCCACGTTTCAAGCACTTTTTTTATTCATAGGTGTGCATTTGAATGAAATCTCATTTTACCTGATATAGCTTTCTGCGGTCGCCAGAGGTGCGGGGGACGAGGCATGCTAGATCTCAGCTGGGAGGGGCAGGTGGTGTAGCTAGAAGGGGAATTCCTATAGCATATATTACACTACGCGACATTCAGTTAGTCTTACTAATAGACAGTATAATAAGAGTAAGCCTGTAAGTCTGAGGTGCAGTGGCAGCGCTTTGGTAGTGATATCAAAAGTCAAGAAACCCACGGCGCGGTCGTGATGGATGGGTGACCATTCCGACCATTTAAATGACGTCCATGACAAGCATCTCCGTGCTTCGGAAGGCACGTTAAGCAGTTGGTCCCGGCTAATATCTGTGGTATTAGTCGTTAAGCCTAGTCAGAGGCCCTAGAGTGGCTTGATAACTTCTGACAGTAAGGTTTGTCACTTGCCTTACATACACCCCTACACAAATCCGGACTGAGCCCGCGTGGTGGAGTATGGCTCGTACCTCCTCATAGTTGAGGTAAGGCCTTTACCCAGCAGTGGGATCTAATAGGCTGACTTTACTGTAAGTCTGGAAGCCCCAACTCGCTCCTTCACAGGATCGAAGAGGGCGATGGAGCCAAGACTGTCTCAGTAAGACCACAACAGTATTTGTGTATATGTGGTAAGACTGTCTGAATTACTTACTTATGAGAGTCGCGTGCAATTTACTCTACCTCACTCCACACACGTCTTGCGCCCCCCCCCCCCCCCCACACACGTCAGAATGACGAGACAGAGGGTCGCGCATGATCTTGTCGGACTATAGTAAGCGACGATGCGGGTAAGAATGACCTTCTTGATGTCGTTTAGCACCTTTTGTTTGATTTATCTGTTCTTGGCGGTTCTGAGTATCAAGTAGATACAAACAGGTAGAACAGATAGTTTTTTCAATCAGAAAAACATATTTATAGAAATTATACTATTTCACATTATCTTTTCAGAGGTGGAATTAATTCCTTTGCAAACTGGAGGTTACTTGCTCAGGATCGACTCGTATACATTCTCATCAAATTGCCGTGATATGTCTAAGAAGTCCATATATTGGAACTGTTCCAAACGTATCAGTAAGAAGTGTAGGGTTAAGGTCAAAACAAATGGGTTGGAGATCGAGACAATTATAGGCGAACACAACCATGTGTAATGACGAAATAATTGACGATTTAGGTGTTTATTATTACATATTTTATTCATCCAGTACACCTTATCTTAGTTGCATTCCTTACTATTTCACTATTGTATGTGCTGTAGGGGCATCAGGCTTCCCGAGTAAGGAATTTGTAAGCGGCCGCTAGTCGATCTCGAGAGGGTCTGCGCGTAGGTCATGTGATCTATCTAAATAAACTTCACACTTACTCAAAATACGGATTTCATTAAGTCGAATTATTGTTTTTAAGTGATAAGCATTCACTTTGCAATCTAAATATAGAATTATTGCACTTAAAAAATGACCACCAGAGGCGGGAATCGAACCCGCGTTCCTCGCATACCGGACGATTGCCTAACCTCTCGGCCACACTGGCGTTGGCTTTCGAGTGTTGAGGGTATAATCCCAATAACATTAATGAAAGCAACGCGGAATTACAGCGTTAAGAAGCACTGGAAAATTTCGACAGGCTCTGCCCGGTGTGCGAGGAACGCGGGTTCGATTCCCACCTCTGGTGGATTTTTTTTCAAGTACAATAATATATATTAATTAAGTACCCTAGTCGTACACTGTTGACCCCGACGTGATGGTGGTGGTGAGCCAAACATGTTGCGCGAATGTCGAGGGTATTCAGATAATTATTTTAAATCGTTTGTGTGCAGGCACCTAGATTTAAAATTGGCTATTTCTATTTAAAAATCTTGGTAAGTAGTTCCAGAATGTACCTAACCTATTAAATTATTTAGAAATTAAGAGCTACACTAAATTATACGAATAAAAAAGTTTTTGTTTTCTAACAAAACTTATTTGATGTAGCAGTAAGTAATGTCAAGTGTGGTATGACGATAAATAAGGAATTTTTAATAACTATGCATGTTGTTAAATAGATAATCCTTATTTAAAACTTGGCTGATGAGGGATTTGACGGATTGCAAATGATTAACGGTTAATAAATTTTCAGAAGCCTATGCTAGTAAAATTAAAAGTTTTATTGAGACAAAGACAGTCACACATTGTGGGGTGCGCCACAATGTGTGACTGTCTTTGTCTCAATAAATCTTTTAATTTTACTAGCATAGACTTCTGAAACGTTAAATATCTTCCACATGGTGTAACGATTCGAGATGTTTATCACCTATACCAGAACCACTGTAAAGAAACTGGACTCAAATCTTGTAGTTGGACTCACTTTTTCTATGTTGTGAAAAAAATGAATATACGTAGGTGTCTAGAAAAGTTTGAGCTAGGTAAATTTTAAAACACAGATTGCAATTTAATTGTACCTTAATAAACATCATTCACTTAAATTTATAATTCAGAATTTTATCATCAGCCAATCTGATCAGAGTAGTCTACGAGAAGGAAGCCTTCTCGTCCAAGATGAAATCCAATATTTAAAAATATTGCGTTTACTTGAATTGTGTGCAAGATATAGGGTGCGTATTTTTGTTACTTTTACAATGCACGTAAGTAATATCCCAAATTAAAGTGTTTTTTTTTATTAATGTGTTATGGATCTAATCCTTATTAATAATTTGTTTTTTTTAATTCGGAGTTTTTTTACTTGCCACCTGCTTATGACTCGATCGGATTTAAATTGAATTTCGATCGGATTGTTATATTTTCTTGATAGCAGCTCAATACTGCTCTACCCAGTTTGGTACGTATTATTATTTTTTAATTTAAAGGGTTAAATACATTATATTCATATAATTACAGGAAATTCATACGACACAGACAATAACAAAGAAATGGAAGATGAAGAGTCTAGTGAGGAGGCGAATAAGTATAGAATTCCACAGTACGAAGGAAGAAGGCGTAATACTAATGAAAGATTTTTAAGAGAAAAAAATAAATATGCAATGAAACCACCATGCAGTGCAACTTGTAGAAAAAAAAGCACAGAACTTTTTTCGGAATCATATAGAAAGGATATTTGGTCAGGTTTTCGAAACTTAGATAAACAGGGCCAAAGAAATTTCATTAGTAGGCACGTAAGAAGAGTGCCGATAAAACAACCAAAACATGGAAAGTCGAAACGAAGTATCACTTTGATTTGGAATTTATGTAATACACCGGTTTGTAAAAGGTTCTTCTTAGGTACTCTTGGGTTCAGTAACGATAAGCCAGTTTTTACTGTGTTGAGAGCTAACGCAAGGTGTGGTATTAAAGATGTTGATAACGAAGATGCTGCACCCGATCAACGTGGCAAATGTATACCGGTTAATAAATTTTCAGAAGTCTATGCTAATAAAATTAAAAGATTTATTGAGACAGACACAGTCACACTTTGTGACGCGCCGCACGTTAAATATCTTCCACGTGGTGTAACGATTCGAGATGTTTTTTACCGATACGAAAACCACTGCAAAGAAAGTGGATTAAAATCTTGCAGTTGGACTTACTTTTACAATCTTGTAAAGAAAGTGAACATACGTAGGTGCAAGATATAGAGTGCGTATTTTTGTTAGTTTTACAATAGTTTATACCACAGATTACCTACTAGTGTGGTTTTACTGAGATGATATAATCAGATATTATTATTATTAGATAATACAGCTTACTATTAACTGTTATTACTGTCAGTGTCGGTCGAGTTGCCAGATAGATAACTAACTTAAAGAAAAAAAAATACGGCTCTGGTCTTTGTTAAGCCCACCGGCGTTACACCGGCGCTTTGTAATGAGGGATTTTACTAATGTCAAAAATTAGTACTTAGAATTGCGCTAGATGGTGTACCCCAATCTTGGTTGTTGGTCAGGTAGTTTACTAAGGTTTTTTGTTTTTGTTAATGTGTTATAATGTTTATGTTTAGCATGTTTGATCAAAGACGTGTGTTGTGTTGTGTACTGTATGTGATTATCTCTTGTTTAAATTTGTGTCACCGTAATTTTTTATATGTGCGAATGTGTGTGTGTATTTGTCTTGTTACACTATGCCCGAAGGTTCGCGCTGAAAATCAGTGTCGTGACAAAACCTGTTTTTGTCACGACTTATACTGAGCGGGGACCTTTTTGGTACACTAGCCTAAATTTATAAGTTCTTTATTTTGTTTTTGTTATTATTTTCGTCGGTTGTTTATTTGTTTATGTACTGTGGTATGAACAACAACAGGTCGTGATACTTGTGCAAAATGGTTTGAAGAGGTAGTTCTTCTCATTAAAACACAATTTTACGGATTACTTCGCGATTTATTACATTTTATTTAAAACCTGACGTTTCGAACACTTTACAGCAGAGAGAGGTAGTTCTTTGTCTTTTTTTTAGAGGTAGTTCAGTTTAGGTTTAGTCTCTTTCTTTATATTCATTATATTCTTTGAATTAAAACAAACTCGTAATAAATAAAGTTTCTCATCATCATTTTTAAATCCTTATGTTTGTTTGATGAACCATTTTTTTAAATAAATAAATGCTGCGGTTCTGTATTTAATTTCATTCTCTAACTTTATTTATACACACATGCTTACATTAAATACATAGGGACATTTTTTAACTCGTATAAATTTCCATAGAAACAAAAAATAAGCTCGAGTCACGACGGGCAGCTCAAAAGCTACGGAAACGCAAATGGTATGCGGAAATAAAATCTGATCCGGAACAGTATAAAAATCTCCAAAAGAAATATCAAGAAAAATATAGAAGGAGAAAAGAAAAACGGTTAGCATTAAGTATTAATGAAAAATCACCAAAGGAAATTCGAATTCAAAGGAAAAAGTGGCGAGAAGCGTCAAACAAATATAGGTTTAAGAAGGAAGTAGAAAAAAAGTTACAAGCAGTTGTTTCAAACCTAGACTAGTTTTAAATGAGTAGAATAACCAATTTTATCTTATAATTAGGTCATCTAATACTTTTGTTAATAAGATTTACCAAGACCGTCTTGGTGTAGTCGTTCGCGCACCGGACTTCTAAACCAGGCGGTTGCGGGTTCGAATAACACAAGGGGCAAATGTTTGTGTGATGAGCACGAGCATTTATATATCTAAGTCATGGATGTTTATATGTATTTAAGTATTTCTATTCGTTACCCTAGTCACCATAGCACAAGCTCACGCTTAGTTTGGGGCTAGGTAATTGGTGTGTTTGTTGAAACAAATTATTTATTTATTTATTTGATGACCTAATTATTAAATGAAGACATTCTTTAATTTTCTCATTTGAGGACGTTTGCCAACCGACACCGCGCGCATTAACACAAGGCGGTGACGCGTGACTTACTTTTTGAATAACCAAAAAAAATATTATAAATTTGTATTTTTTAAATACCTTATTATAACCCTTACCCTAAATTTGTATTTTTTAAATTTCGTGCAGGACCCCTGTCTAACACAACACAAATATCCGATGTTTTTGCGCATTGCGCAGAATAAAACTATTGTTCTAATTAAGTCATCAAGTCTACTACTTTAAAGCAAATGGATCTAATTACTAATAATAATAAGTTCGATTCTGTTTGAAGATCGTTTAGACTTACTCGACTTGCTTCGCGCTGCACCCCCTTAAAAGGCTTAAATTATTTAGAATTTTTAAGATGCCTTAAAAATAATATAATTATCATTAAAAATTGCAGGTTTTGAATTAATAAATCTTCAAGGTGGAAGATACTTGCTGAGAATCGGCGAATATACATTTTCGACTAACTACAGAGATATGTCCAAGTTGTCTATATGGTATTGTTCGAAACGCCTCAGCAAGAAATGTAGGACGAGGGTCAAAATGTTTAGGAGCAAAATAGTTGAAATATCCGGTGATCACACGCACTGACCAAGGACGGACTGCTACAGCCTATTTTCACCAACAGCTTAACTTCATCATTAGCGTCATAATCAGCTGCATGCAGGACGTCCATTGCTAATGGGCCACAGATTAGTTGGGAAAACTGACCGGTTGAAATTCGCCAATATGATCCTGCGACCTTTACTGGTCGTCTGTCCATCTTGCCGGTGGACTCCCATGCTGGCTTGCTTTGGCGCTTTTATGTAATCTAGCTGGATCTATGATCTCTATGTGATCTAGCACTTTTCTGCCCAAACCTTAGTTCCCGTACCTAAAAACATAGTCAAATCTGTATCAAATGCCAAAGATATAGATAACTATGCATGTTGTTAAATAGATAATCCTTATTTAAAACTTGGCTGATGAGGGATTTGACGGATTGCAAATGATTAACGGTTAATAAATTTTCAGAAGCCTATGCTAGTAAAATTAAAAGTTTTATTGAGACAAAGACAGTCACACATTGTGGGGTGCGCCACAATGTGTGACTGTCTTTGTCTCAATAAATCTTTTAATTTTACTAGCATAGACTTCTGAAACGTTAAATATCTTCCACATGGTGTAACGATTCGAGATGTTTATCACCTATACCAGAACCACTGTAAAGAAACTGGACTCAAATCTTGTAGTTGGACTCACTTTTTCTATGTTGTGAAAAAAATGAATATACGTAGGTGTCTAGAAAAGTTTGAGCTAGGTAAATTTTAAAACACAGATTGCAATTTAATTGTACCTTAATAAACATCATTCACTTAAATTTATAATTCAGAATTTTATCATCAGCCAATCTGATCAGAGTAGTCTACGAGAAGGAAGCCTTCTCGTCCAAGATGAAATCCAATATTTAAAAATATTGCGTTTACTTGAATTGTGTGCAAGATATAGGGTGCGTATTTTTGTTACTTTTACAATGCACGTAAGTAATATCCCAAATTAAAGTGTTTTTTTTTATTAATGTGTTATGGATCTAATCCTTATTAATAATTTGTTTTTTTTAATTCGGAGTTTTTTTACTTGCCACCTGCTTATGACTCGATCGGATTTAAATTGAATTTCGATCGGATTGTTATATTTTCTTGATAGCAGCTCAATACTGCTCTACCCAGTTTGGTACGTATTATTATTTTTTAATTTAAAGGGTTAAATACATTATATTCATATAATTACAGGAAATTCATACGACACAGACAATAACAAAGAAATGGAAGATGAAGAGTCTAGTGAGGAGGCGAATAAGTATAGAATTCCACAGTACGAAGGAAGAAGGCGTAATACTAATGAAAGATTTTTAAGAGAAAAAAATAAATATGCAATGAAACCACCATGCAGTGCAACTTGTAGAAAAAAAAGCACAGAACTTTTTTCGGAATCATATAGAAAGGATATTTGGTCAGGTTTTCGAAACTTAGATAAACAGGGCCAAAGAAATTTCATTAGTAGGCACGTAAGAAGAGTGCCGATAAAACAACCAAAACATGGAAAGTCGAAACGAAGTATCACTTTGATTTGGAATTTATGTAATACACCGGTTTGTAAAAGGTTCTTCTTAGGTACTCTTGGGTTCAGTAACGATAAGCCAGTTTTTACTGTGTTGAGAGCTAACGCAAGGTGTGGTATTAAAGATGTTGATAACGAAGATGCTGCACCCGATCAACGTGGCAAATGTATACCGGTTAATAAATTTTCAGAAGTCTATGCTAATAAAATTAAAAGATTTATTGAGACAGACACAGTCACACTTTGTGACGCGCCGCACGTTAAATATCTTCCACGTGGTGTAACGATTCGAGATGTTTTTTACCGATACGAAAACCACTGCAAAGAAAGTGGATTAAAATCTTGCAGTTGGACTTACTTTTACAATCTTGTAAAGAAAGTGAACATACGTAGGTGCAAGATATAGAGTGCGTATTTTTGTTAGTTTTACAATAGTTTATACCACAGATTACCTACTAGTGTGGTTTTACTGAGATGATATAATCAGATATTATTATTATTAGATAATACAGCTTACTATTAACTGTTATTACTGTCAGTGTCGGTCGAGTTGCCAGATAGATAACTAACTTAAAGAAAAAAAAATACGGCTCTGGTCTTTGTTAAGCCCACCGGCGTTACACCGGCGCTTTGTAATGAGGGATTTTACTAATGTCAAAAATTAGTACTTAGAATTGCGCTAGATGGTGTACCCCAATCTTGGTTGTTGGTCAGGTAGTTTACTAAGGTTTTTTGTTTTTGTTAATGTGTTATAATGTTTATGTTTAGCATGTTTGATCAAAGACGTGTGTTGTGTTGTGTACTGTATGTGATTATCTCTTGTTTAAATTTGTGTCACCGTAATTTTTTATATGTGCGAATGTGTGTGTGTATTTGTCTTGTTACACTATGCCCGAAGGTTCGCGCTGAAAATCAGTGTCGTGACAAAACCTGTTTTTGTCACGACTTATACTGAGCGGGGACCTTTTTGGTACACTAGCCTAAATTTATAAGTTCTTTATTTTGTTTTTGTTATTATTTTCGTCGGTTGTTTATTTGTTTATGTACTGTGGTATGAACAACAACAGGTCGTGATACTTGTGCAAAATGGTTTGAAGAGGTAGTTCTTCTCATTAAAACACAATTTTACGGATTACTTCGCGATTTATTACATTTTATTTAAAACCTGACGTTTCGAACACTTTACAGCAGAGAGAGGTAGTTCTTTGTCTTTTTTTTAGAGGTAGTTCAGTTTAGGTTTAGTCTCTTTCTTTATATTCATTATATTCTTTGAATTAAAACAAACTCGTAATAAATAAAGTTTCTCATCATCATTTTTAAATCCTTATGTTTGTTTGATGAACCATTTTTTTAAATAAATAAATGCTGCGGTTCTGTATTTAATTTCATTCTCTAACTTTATTTATACACACATGCTTACATTAAATACATAGGGACATTTTTTAACTCGTATAAATTTCCATAGAAACAAAAAATAAGCTCGAGTCACGACGGGCAGCTCAAAAGCTACGGAAACGCAAATGGTATGCGGAAATAAAATCTGATCCGGAACAGTATAAAAATCTCCAAAAGAAATATCAAGAAAAATATAGAAGGAGAAAAGAAAAACGGTTAGCATTAAGTATTAATGAAAAATCACCAAAGGAAATTCGAATTCAAAGGAAAAAGTGGCGAGAAGCGTCAAACAAATATAGGTTTAAGAAGGAAGTAGAAAAAAAGTTACAAGCAGTTGTTTCAAACCTAGACTAGTTTTAAATGAGTAGAATAACCAATTTTATCTTATAATTAGGTCATCTAATACTTTTGTTAATAAGATTTACCAAGACCGTCTTGGTGTAGTCGTTCGCGCACCGGACTTCTAAACCAGGCGGTTGCGGGTTCGAATAACACAAGGGGCAAATGTTTGTGTGATGAGCACGAGCATTTATATATCTAAGTCATGGATGTTTATATGTATTTAAGTATTTCTATTCGTTACCCTAGTCACCATAGCACAAGCTCACGCTTAGTTTGGGGCTAGGTAATTGGTGTGTTTGTTGAAACAAATTATTTATTTATTTATTTGATGACCTAATTATTAAATGAAGACATTCTTTAATTTTCTCATTTGAGGACGTTTGCCAACCGACACCGCGCGCATTAACACAAGGCGGTGACGCGTGACTTACTTTTTGAATAACCAAAAAAAATATTATAAATTTGTATTTTTTAAATACCTTATTATAACCCTTACCCTAAATTTGTATTTTTTAAATTTCGTGCAGGACCCCTGTCTAACACAACACAAATATCCGATGTTTTTGCGCATTGCGCAGAATAAAACTATTGTTCTAATTAAGTCATCAAGTCTACTACTTTAAAGCAAATGGATCTAATTACTAATAATAATAAGTTCGATTCTGTTTGAAGATCGTTTAGACTTACTCGACTTGCTTCGCGCTGCACCCCCTTAAAAGGCTTAAATTATTTAGAATTTTTAAGATGCCTTAAAAATAATATAATTATCATTAAAAATTGCAGGTTTTGAATTAATAAATCTTCAAGGTGGAAGATACTTGCTGAGAATCGGCGAATATACATTTTCGACTAACTACAGAGATATGTCCAAGTTGTCTATATGGTATTGTTCGAAACGCCTCAGCAAGAAATGTAGGACGAGGGTCAAAATGTTTAGGAGCAAAATAGTTGAAATATCCGGTGATCACACGCACTGACCAAGGACGGACTGCTACAGCCTATTTTCACCAACAGCTTAACTTCATCATTAGCGTCATAATCAGCTGCATGCAGGACGTCCATTGCTAATGGGCCACAGATTAGTTGGGAAAACTGACCGGTTGAAATTCGCCAATATGATCCTGCGACCTTTACTGGTCGTCTGTCCATCTTGCCGGTGGACTCCCATGCTGGCTTGCTTTGGCGCTTTTATGTAATCTAGCTGGATCTATGATCTCTATGTGATCTAGCACTTTTCTGCCCAAACCTTAGTTCCCGTACCTAAAAACATAGTCAAATCTGTATCAAATGCCAAAGATGTCAAAATAAATATTTCCCTCTCATTTTCGCGGTACCCAAATTAATGTCTCCATCAATTTGGGTACCGCAGAACGTGAACAGCATTAACACGCACTGTGAGATGATACGAATTTCTATTATTCTAGGTACGTATTTCGGAATCCTAAATAATCGCCTTTTAATATTAATCTAAGCGTTACCTTTACAACTTTAGTATGAAAACGCGATTTTTAAAGATTTGTGAGTAGGTCTAGTATCTATAAAAGTTGATGTAAATTCGCTTTTAAATACGTTCCTAGAATATTAAAACTGCGCAACATAATCACATTGTATATAATTGTGTGAAATAAAATAATAGAGCCTATGTTTTTCACGCTTCAGTATCAGTACCTTCTGGGTGAGCTCGCTCCACCGTAGATTCCTTCTACACCACGTCTGGCTTAGTCAAGAGCAAATCCATTTCAAACAAACAAATTGTGGTATTTATTAACTTAAGCCTTAGGTTATCAACATTTCAAAGGAATCTCTTTAATTAAAATCACTTGTTATAGCTACAACCAAAATTTAACAATTGTACTAAGGTATTGCAACTGAGCATTTTATTCGTATTTTAATATAAGTATGTGTTATTGTAGTGCGTGTTCATTATATTTATGCTTGATAATAAAGTTTTTTCCAATCCATTTTGTTAGTTTTAACATACAGGCTTACCCATTTTTTTGGTTTTTTGATTGAAAAGAACTTGATGTAATCGAAGTAAAGTGCAAATAGTCACTAAAAAATAAGTAGCGAGGTAAATATTAAGTAATAGTTTGTATTAGTAAGTAGTTGTATTTAAGGGTTTTCTCATAAATGCATGGCATGGTATAGTTCTTTATTATGGCCAATAAACAAATGTTATGCTAAAGCCCGCAAATCTAATTTACCACTTTCTGTACCTAAAATCATGCTTTAAAGTTATACAAGAGATATTTCAGTTGCAGAATTCATTCCATCCGGCAAAGGCAACTATTTGCTGTCGATCGGCAACAAAACCTACTGGTGTAACCGGATGTGTTTAGAGAGATATAAAACATGTCGGTGGTACTGCTCCAAAAGAAAAAGCAGAAACTGTTATGTATCTGTCCAGACAAGGGATAATAAAGTAGTCGCTGTTTTTGGAGAGCATAGTCACGAGTAAGAAAAAAAAAAGAGTCGAATGACAACGTCATCTTGATTTTTAAGCCAGTGGAAAATTCAAACCAACCAATCAACTTTTTTCAACAAGGATTTTCTTTCCTGACCAACATCATGATATCTGATAGAGGCAAATTTATAAATATATATTATAACGGTAGGTGATTGGCGCTCCGCTATCTGAATTGCACTAAATTGTATTGTATCAAGAGTCTCTGTTTATTTAAATGATTTTGCTTATTTAAGTGATTCTTCTGTACATACTTGTCTTATTTGGTATTCTGCGGTATGGTTGTGGAATTGGGCAATTTATGGCACGTTCATCTTTGTTGACTAAAAGTAAAGTCAGCCTATTAGATCCCACTGCTGGGAATAGGCCTCACCTCAACTATGAGGTGGTACGAGCCATACTCCACCACGCAGGCTCAGTGCGGATTGGTGGAGAGGTGTATGTAAGGCAAGTAACAAACCTTACCGTCAGAAGTTATCAAGCCGCCCTAGGGCCTCTGACTAGGCTTAACGACAAATACCACAGATATTAGCCGGGACCAACTGCTTAACATGCCTTCCGAAGCACGGAGATGCTTGTCATGGACGTCATTTAAATGGTCGGAATGGTCACCCATCAAATCACGACCGCGCCGTGGGTTGCTTAACTTTGCTGCCACTGCGCCACAACCACCACTAAATTATATTGTATCAAGAGCCGCTGTTTATTTAAATGATTTTGCGAAGTGCTTTTTCTGTATATGTTTACTTGTCTTATTTAGTATTCTGCGGTATGGTTGTGGAATGGGGCAATTTATGGCACGTTCATTTTTGTTGTCTTTAATGTTTAATCTTCAAAAAAATTCTGGGAGCACTGGGTTGTGTCTAGCTAGATTTGTTCTCGCATCACATCTAGTTTACAAGGCTGTTAAGCAAATTTTTATCTTATTAGGGTAACTACTAGGCTGTCGAGCTTTTTACTTCATAAAGGTTACTAAAAGTTAAACATTTCATTAAAAACCAAGTTAACTAGTATAAATATTTCCTTTTTCATTTTATTTAATTTAATATGGATTTCGGGCGATTTAGACTGGGGCTAATTAGAAACGGGTTGAGGTAGACACAACTCAACATTGACAAGTAAAATATTTCAGTTTAATACTGGTCAAAATTCGAAAGTAAAATTGTATGTATTAATAATATTTGCTACTGTATATCTTTTATAGTTTATTTTAGAGCTATATTTATGTAATCAGTGTTTTTTTTAACTTTTTGTGTTGATAACTTGGACGAGTTACATAACTAAAACGAACAATCATTGTTGTAATGCTATGGCATGAATTATTTTTCACGCGATTTTTCCTCTAGTCAGTTTTGCTGTGATTTGATTATATTTATTAAATATGCTAGTCAAACAGTAGAGTCCTTTGATTTTAAGTGTTAATTTCTGCTGATAGCTCTACCTGCCTAAAGACACCGTACAATTTACACACTTAAGATTATTATTTATTATAAAAGAAAATTTACACCCACTGCTCCAAGGCAAAGGTGGGGCTACCTAGAGACATTTAAATGTATCAATATTACTCGGAACTTTAAGCCATAATTATAAATTACTGAAATATTTTATTAGTTGCAGAGTTTATTCCAACTGGAAAAGGAAATTATCTCCTTTCATACGGAAATCACACTTACTGGTGCAACCGGCGCTATTTTAATGAATACAAAGCATGTCGTTGGTACTGCTCAAAAAGAAAGAGAAAGAACTGCTATGTGACAGTCCAGACATTGGAGAATACCGTCATCGCTGTTAATGGGGAGCATAACCACAAATAATAAAATCAGCTGTTACATATTTTTAACAAAGCTCTTTTCCCAAGTAGTGCAACAGCTACAGCCTTGAGAAAGAAAGAAAAAATACGCTTATTAATAGATAGACATCACATACCACACGTTAATAAACTTAAAACAATTGGTACGATAACACAGTGAAAACATTTGAACACAATGAGCAACATAAATTCGATGAATCAGTCGGACTGTGCAATTGGACGCCTATGATGTCCACATTAAAAGTCTGTGGATGCAATGTGCCGATTCTGCCACATATCAGAAGAAACGGCAATGCACATACTCTGATCACGTGGATCGCTTATAAGCAAAGGAAGAATATCTATGGTAGCGTATAACGCTCCCGGATGATATAACAATACTCCTCGAAAAATCAGGCAATTCCTGGATTCAACGGGCATGAGTAGTGAGTTATAATAGAAAAGGCTGCCACACAATAGACCAACCGATGATCAAGGTGGCAATCATATGGCCCAAACAAAAAATATAATAAAAATACTGATAATAGCTACAGTATATACGTGAATAGTGCTAAACACTTCGATTCTGATATTCGGCTCATAAAAATTTCAACCCTGTATTACAGGGTTGAAATTTTTATGCGGTCCCAAAGTAAAGAACCACCGAAGCTTGTCTGCCAAATCTCCATTGACCTTTGTCTTTCCATTTTTCACTATTTGTACTACTAGTATTGTTTAAATGTTTCAATTCTAGTCGTTAGTAAGTTTAGCAAAGATATTTATCATGTAGGAATATGAAATATGTATTGAATAAATGTGTAATTTATGTCGTTTTTAGAATGTTGTTTGTACTTATTTTTGTTATTCGCTTCTTCTTCTTCGCTCTAGATAAAAAAAATGGAATTGAGGGCTCCGCAACGATTGTCACTTTACATGAGGCTCATGCGTCTTCGCATTTGTATAGTATGTGTCATAAAAATATTATATTTATTTCAATTGTCATTACATTAAAACCAAGTCTACCAAATATTAAACAGTTTTGTCGGAATTTGTTGAACTATACGAACACTCTTCACCCGTTCATGCATATTAGTACCGGGCGGTCTGGGCACAGTTACTTAGATACGTTTTTAAGATAAAAGCAACATTAGTACTTTTACATAAATGTTATTAAAACTTCTCAAATTTCAGCCTTCAAAGTCTTGTACGAATCTGACAAATCTCGTTCAAAACCCATACTTTACTATGATGGTAACTCTTACACGTCTGCTTACAAGAATCCTATTAAGGACGGCTCGGTTATGCTGTGGTATTGCTCAAAGAGGCGAAGATCCAAATGCAAGGTATCTATAAAAACTGTGAACGGTAACATGCTATTCATGCATGGGGAGCATAACCATGAATTGCAGTACCCGTACTAAATAAACACTACCATTAATGTATATCTACTGAATTAAACACAGCCGCACGTCAGACTTCTACTTTGACCTTGAGACCACCTCTATTCTTTTCGTAATAGATGCTGTTTTTGTAGTTCAAATGGGTAACCTGACGTGCTGCCGACTGTACTGGCCAGCACATCAGAGTATACATTTTTGTTACAAAACCACTCTTATTACATCTGCAGAAGTTGCCACAGTGCTTACCTTGACGTTCTGTCGTTTTTATAGTTGACAGCACGTCTAGTTACCCATGTAGAATACGAAAACAGCTTTTATTACGTAGGGAATAGAGGTGGTTTTAAGGTCAAAGTGACACCACGTGCGGCCGTATGTACTAAAAAAACTGTATTAGCTTTACGTAGCTTAATATATAGCTAGTCCTAGTCATTGTTATTTTTGTTACGTCACTTTATTTCATAAAATTGATTTTAGTTTGTGGCTTATTTGGGCGAATATTGGTTTCCATGAAAATATTTACTCTAGTCTCATAAAATATGTCTGCAATCAGTTTATTAAAAAATGAAAAATACTATTGGCTTTCATTTTTTGCCAAAAATTTGGAGTACTTATTATACTGATTAAAGTTTTTAAAATAATGAAACTTTCATTTTACCAAAGCCACATGTACCCGTTTATATTTTTAATATAAAATATATTCAGTTTGAACAGATCAAAAAAGTCAGTTTGAAGAAATAAAATGTTTTTTTGTTACGGTAGACTTAAATCTTAATTGATTCTTTTTTTAAATGCTTTACTTAAAAATATAGAATTGTAATATAAAAAAGAAAAAAAAACTAAATTTTTCTTCATAAAGTTAAGTTTTCAAATATATCATTTTTGGTGTGTGTACATCAAGCTAGGTAGAAATGTAAACTAAATTTATTTATTCATTTCTAATAGATCAAGTGAAAATTATGTTGACTGACAAAGGAAACAACATGTTGTGCTTTCGGGGCCATGTTTTTTACAAGAACATCAACAAAAGTAAAATGTCACGACTTGTCAATCCAATTCTTTGGTATTGCTCCAAAAGAAGAAGGTATGGATGCAAAGCGTGGGTCAAGACTATTGAAAACGACATCATCGCCGTCAATGACAAACACAATGAACATGTGTTAAAAATAAAAAATAAATGTCATAATGCAGACTAAATTCACAGAAATGTTAATTATGAGTGTTATAATGAGTTATTAGTAATATGAGTAATAAAAACACGTTTAAAGATATATTTATTGTTTTATTTTTACCTTTTCAAGCATGTATTCTTAGTACAATTTATTGAGTTGATTAATCCAAAAAATAAATAAAATTTATAATAAAGTGAAAATAAAAAATATAGTAACTATGTCTAGAATTAAAGAATGTTTATTTTGTTTAGTCAGTTTAATGTTTTTTTGTCAAAACCTTGTGATCCTTATTGGACTACACATTGCCTGGGCTTTAAAATTAGAGAAAAAAGAGAAAAAAATTAAGGGCGTTTTTAGAGTCGTGCGGATTTGATCTTGCATTCGGGATTGATATACATACCCTGTGTTGCACCGGCAACAGCGCAGTGACATGGAAAATATTTTTTGGCATCACAGATTTCGCATCTGCAAATCCATACGCCTCTAAAATCGCACTGAGTGATTTAAAAGTTATGGGTCGAATTACTTTACAGGCGACCTATCAAAAAATTGAACACATTAAAATTGTCAAAAATGTGAGGCTAAATCAGTCGACTTTTTTGATTGAAAAATATATATTATTTGATTATTAAAAACTATCTATTTTAATGGGTTTTGATTGTATGTTTAAGCTTTGGTATGAACATATTTTCACTGATGGAAAACGGTTTCCCCCAAACGTTGCTTACACTCACATTTATTTTGTTCATTACAGAGTCTACCATTGTGGATGATAAAGGTTTGCTACACCACGGTGGCTGTACGTTCTGGAATGCTTACAAGCCTCTTACCACTAATGGTCTCTTCACGTGGTATTGTTCCAAGAAAACCAGATTGAAATGTAAAGCATCGGTCAAAACTTCGAATGGAAAAGTAATTACCGTGTACGGGGAGCATAACCATGAAATATTTTATTGAAACTGACGGTTAAAGAAGAGAAATTCCCTACACAAAAATAAACCTTTGAATAAAGTTTATTGTTACAAAGTTTAACGACTTCTGAATTAATATAGCCTTCATTACTTAACACATAAAGATTACGGAATGTGTGTGCTAATCTTTTTATACCAAATTAAAATTATATTATTAGTACATATTACAAGTATTTGTACATGATAAAATGTAAATAATGAAAAATAAAGGTATATTAGCAAGGGTTAAGTTTTATAAAATCCCTAAATATACCATACACATTCCATAATTTCCCGTATTATTATAACTTTGGTAAGTTTTATAAATATTATTAATCATCTAAGCACTACACATTTTTATTGAATTGCTGTCGTCCCTACGAAAGTTAATCACTATAATGTAAAATAATGGCGATTTCGTCTGCTTGGACTTGATGATAAAAGTTGACTCATACCCCCACCGTCGTCTAGTTATCGTGACCCCTCATTTGTACTATGTCGTATGGTGACGGGAGGTCACCCTGTATCTCTAAATGCACTGTTTCTATCGAGATAAAACACATCCTGTATTTTAATCTGGATTATGACTGGAATATATTTTGTGTGTGTTAGGTGCATCAAGTAGTTCAGCAGATTATTTTGGAGTCTATAATAGTTACACATAACGTGTCGCAGTGTGATAGATAAAGCCAGACAATGCACTGTTATTCTTGTTATGGACTGTTTGTATACCTTTTGTAAATAAATAAATATATTCCTAAGGGTAAATGTATATACCGAAACATAGTTAAACGAAAGCGATATACAATTTCACTAGGATATATGTGCAAAATAAATTTTCTTTCATACAAAATATGACAAATAATGCTAAGCCGGCTGATTAAAAAATGAACATGTCGCACCTTTGGGAACAAAGGGTCACTTCTGCATGTTTTCCAACTTTTCAGGAGGAGCAAATCAATTTTTTTTAATGCCGTATTCCTAAATAACTCAATACTTTTTTAGAGTAATGACACGATTCTCACATTTTTACATTGATAAATTCTTGAGAGATACTAGTCACTATTGAAAAAAAACATTCAAAATGTCGATTTTAAAAAACAAGCCATAAACTGAGGGAGGGTCCCAAAAGTGTCTTTTTGTTACAAATCACTAATGCTTCACTGTTATTTTGAAACAGAAGTGACGTTATGTTTACAGCAGACAAATATCAAAATTTGGTATCTTATGTGATTTTTATTTAGAAGTAACGTTAATATTTCAAGAAATATGTAAACAAATAAGTCTTAACTTAGCGAAGTGCCGCTCTGTTACTAAAGCGAAAGATCATACTTTAGCTTTCAAAACACTACTGACCGGTTGTGACGTTATATTTCAAGCGAACGGACCAATCCCGCAAAATAATGTAATGTCTCAATCGCCCTCAAAACGAAGTTTTTTATGCGATTATCGCCATTTTTACTATGTGTGTAAAGTCAAATATCGCGGTTTTTTCTGCATATTTAAGTCGTTTTTGCAAAAGTTGCAGAAGTGACCCTTTGTTCCCAAAAGTACGATGTGTTGGTGAACTCCCGACTAAGTGTAACATGTTTTCAAATTAGGACAAACAATTAACTTTAAGTTTCCATTTCAGGTTTCAAAATAGTACTTAATGAAAAAGGGGGATATCAGCTTCACTACGGAGGATGCAAATACTGGAGTTCTCCTGAGTTAAACAACATTAGGAGATGGTACTGTACAAGAAAATCCAGAAGGAAATGCACCGCTACCATCAAGACTTTGGAAGGGAAACTCGTATCCATGCACGGGGAACATTTCCATGAAGTACCAAGTAAAACCGTAACCGCTATAAGATATTGAATTTGGCTGTTGACGAGTAATTCCGATCCTATCCTTTTATTAATTAGCCTTTTTTCGTAGTACAATCGTATATTATTCCACAATAAAAATCCAATTGAGATTTTCATTTTAGATAAACGCATTATTAGTCATATCAGAAAAAAGGTAACAACCATTTATGCACATTACTAGACGCTGATTTCATTGGAGAAACTTCCTTGGAATATAAAAAGTAATAAGGTCGCTAATTACTGGATAAACTTTTTGTTGATTATTTTAACACAAATAATAACCTTCTTTATAAACTTAACCGCGTTTGGATGGCTATACTAATACGCTTAGCGAGAAACGAGTCAACTCTTTTGTTTTCCAGAATTTTATCTTTTAAATATATTATAGCATATATACCATGCTTTCTTTTATAGTGTATAAAATATATAATAAATATAATGTATAAGCACTAAGAAAGGATTTTGAAAAAATCACCCCAAGGGACTTAAATTCCGTCGGTTTAAAAAGTGGTATTTAGCTATTTGGTTGGAAATTAAGCATACCGTTTCTACGTTTTTTGAAAATTGAACCTTCAAGGTGGTAAAAAGAGGGGAAAGTTTGTATGAAAAATCCGACATTTATCAACTTCTAGTTACACAATATTTGCTCACTTGTTTTACCGTTTACATAAAAATAAAAGTGTGTTTCAGAACCGCCGGGGCTGACTTATATATTAACACAAAAAGGTAGTCGCTTAATATGCTATGAAAACAATACTTATTGGTGCAGCAATAATCGTGCTCCAACCGACGTCAAGAGATGGTATTGCTCTAAAAGAGGCAGCAAAAATTGCCACGCTTCCTTGAAGACATATAACGGCAAATTACTAGGAGCGTTTGGCATACATACACATGATTAATAAATAGAGTTAATGACCCAAATGAACCTTATTATATTAAATTGAGTGAAGGACCCAAACCCAAACCCAAAAAGGTATTTTGCAAGTCGTTGAGAAATTAAACAACTAAAAACTTTCAGGTTTTTTGATTGATTTACGTTCATAGTTTACTCCATGTTTTGAAATGAATGTTTTAGTTTGTTTTGGTTTTGCAAAAATAATTGTATTTTGGATATACATAGATTATAAACATAGATTGTGGTAAGGTTTCCAGGATGTTGGCTTTTTGGTTTTTAACGTTGGTTGGTTAAAGTAGCGTTACTTTATCAAAGTTTATACGAATGTCCGCTGTTTTTAATTAGTAATTACAAGAAAATAAATATCCTTTCCTAACAACTCAAACCATGACGTGTACATACATTCTTTGACAATAATCCTTCTTAAGACTTGTAAGAGTTCTACATGTCGTATTTGATAACTACGTACCTACTGAAGATCTATTCGCAACTTTGCTATTTTATAAAAGTCTGCTTACCACAATTTTTAAAGTAAACCGTGTGTCTGTAAAATCTGTGGTTAATATTTGACAAATTTCTATACTGAGGTGTAAATAAAAATTAAAAAATAATCCAACTAAAAATTATTGACCATGCTTTTAGTTTTTTTTTTAATACAGTGCCTATCTTGCATGAACAATGTAGAATAAATTAAAATAAGTCGTTATTTTATTGAAATTTACCTTAAGTTTTAACTTATCTTACGAGTATGAACATACAATAACAATTATCTAATAATGCCTTACCATTTTCAGGATTGGCAATCTTCGTAACCGCAAAAGGCAAAGAGCAAATGTTTTACAAGAATACGAAGTATTACAAGCAAATTGAAGGTTTGCAGAAGGTCAGATGGCGTTGTACCAAGCGGGGCTGCAAGGCCTTCTACTATTTGGTCTCCGGAGTCATTACTAGAAAGCAAGAGGTCCACAACCATTTTTGTCCATATGATGCTTAGTAACAGTTACTTTTTGCGTTGGGTGACAGGTGTGTTGAATAATATTTTATAGAAAATATGCATACCCAAGCTTTCGCAAAAAGAGCGTGCCAAACTGACACGAGATAGCTTAGCCATAGACTTTTTTTAGACTTTTAAGATGCAGTATTAAAAGTCTTTTCGTTTGGGAAATAATGTCACTTTCAAAAGACTCTTGCATAAGGAGCACAGTAATTTAATTCTCGACGCTCATTGGCGCGCAGTGCATGCACATAAATGGGTGTAAAATGTGAACAGTCCGCCGCGAAGATAGCTAGTTTCTTTAGCCCATGTCGCGTTCGCGCGGGTAACTCCCCCATTATATTATATAGGTGGGCACTCGCCTTCAGTTAAACTGAACAGTCGGACTGAAGTACGTCCAAAATTTGACCATGAATGCGAAATCATCAGTAGATAATTTGATCGTTAGACGACTGCTTTCAGTCCGTTAGTTGTAGGAAAAGCTTAAAACCAGGGTTGCCAGTCGTTTTGTAAAAGTGATTTAACGATAAAAGTTGTAATTCCCCGAGAGCTACAAACATACAATTTTACGTTATAAAAACCTTATTTTATTATTTGAGGTAATCTTTTTGCTTTATATTTATTTATTGAAGGACAACGAACAGTTACACGTTTAACGATGAATTATAACACTACTCTAAATAGTGTACTAAGTTAAATTTGTATTTTGTATTTGTATTCGAATCGGAACTAAAATATTGGCCATAGGCATGTACTAAAACGTAATTTATATTTTTTCAAAATTGCCCTTCATTTACGGTTCTTACGACCTTCCTGCCCTTTTTGCAATTGCGTAAAATCTGAAATATCGTATGGCGTGGGTAATCACCCATGGTCTGGTAACACGTGCACTGAACCGAACGCCAGTTTTAGACGTGGTTTTAAGCCAGTGAGTGGGGTCATCAGTCCGACTGATGAGTCCATCGTATGCTTGTGGACGTACGTCAGTCGGACTGAAGTGATTAACTGATGATGAATGGCGACCTTTAGTCTTCGTTCTATGATCTGAGGTAATGCCTCAGTCTCAGTCATTTCAACGTGACGTGGTGAGTAAGAAAGACGGGTACAGTCGAAAACAGGAACGAAGGTTAACAGCGTAGGGCCTTTGTCCGAAATTGTTCGTGAGTCACGAAGTAAGCTTTGACTCTTTGCTTAGAATGTATTCCTGGTTCTTAACCCAGCTCGATCTAGTCACTTTGTTGGGATTATTGGAATGTTATGCCATTTACGTAATGCTTGGATTAGGGACAATTTTGATGGCAAGCAGAGTAAAATAAAAAGAACTTAAATATTTCTTTGATTGCTATTTGTTTTTATCTTTATTTTAGTGCAATAATCATTGCGATTTTTTTGATGTGTATTGTAGAATGTAGCTGCATTATAATTTATTGTAATAATTAAAAAAAAACATCTTATATTGTTTCTGTTGTATACATTTTCATCGAACATTTATTCCTTATTACTACTACTGTAATATTTACGTTGCATTGGTACTTTACTTGCCCTATCTAAAAAAATAAAAATATGTAAATATAGGTAATGAAAATTTACTGTTCATCACTAATAAAGTCTTGACAGCTTAGCTATTAAGGATAGGCAGGTAGACATCGACTTGTAATATGTGAAAGTAATAAATGCTTACTAATTTATTCAGTGTTTATTTTTATTTAGTAACAGTATAATAACTGTTTTATTAATAATAGTCTGCAGTAGGTCCTGCTTATTTTGTAATATGCATACTTGGATTTTAAAGTCCTATTGCAATAAAGATATAATAAGGGATTCATGGATTCAGAATTAATTTCAAAATTTACCGTAAGTTTAATGTTAGATATTTGGAATAAAAAAAAGGTTCTCATTTGGACATCATTTATTTCATCTCGCCTCTTGTAACAGACTCCTTTTATAATCTTTGGATTCGACCTGTATTTAGCAGTCGACGTACTGCAGCTTTCACCTACTGCAAAAACAGTTTATCCAGTGATAAAAAGGTCAGATGGAGGTGTTCCGTCTCCTCCAGAATCCACACCTTAGAAAATAAAATCATATTTGCAGTGGAATGCCATAATCATCCGCCAAGGTTTTGAAAAAACTTTTTGGATGACCGTCTAAAGGATAATAAGAACTGCCATAAACTGGCTGAACAGTTTATGGCAGTTCTTCCAATCTTCGAAGGCTATTTGTTGAATAGATTAATGTACAGACTAACACTGCGGCGTCTCATGCAGTAGTCATAGGGGTGATTTTGCAACGAAAATAGTTGCTGCGCACTTACTTAACTATCCTTAAATAATACTGTAACTAGGGAAAGTGTGGTGAGGAACGACGATACTGCGCCGATAGTCAATATAGGATAGAGTATTTAAGTTTGTTTATTAAATTTTGCTACGCGATTTTCATTTGATATTTTTATTTACTTAATAATAGGCAGACATTTGACCGCAATCTCACCCGATATTAAGCGGCGATGCGGTCGAGGATACGTCATGTGTGACTAATAACAGTCTATTCACTCTTTTCTTAAAGGATTCCCGATCATAGTGTTTAGGAAACACTTCCGGCAAAGTATCTTCTTTGAATATCCAGATATCATATCAGGATACCAACAGACTCAACATCTTATTTTTTTATTCGTTACTTTCCGAAAAAATACCACTTTGACATGATGATAAATTATAGTTTTGGGGTGGAATCCAATGTAGTGCCAATTTCTCCGTGCCACTACCTCGTTCAAATTCTAGCAATTGAACCTCTCATGTATATGGCACAAAAAAGTCATCAGCTGTCTGCAGGTGGTCTCTCATTCATATTTATTCTTCCAGCAGTCCAGTTCTTCATGAGCGCTAGAGGAAGCCGAATGCTGCTATTAAAAGGAAACAAGTACCGAATCAACAAAGCCCAGGGTCGGAAGATCAGGTGGCGATGCGCCACCCACGAGAGGTACAGCTGCCGAGCCAGGGTCCACACTATAGACAACGAAATAGTATATTTTATAGACGAACATATTACTGACGAGTTTATCACGGGAGATAGTTAGTTGTATGTTAGTTTTATAATAGTTGGTTTTGTCGTTGTAGTTTTTAAAGTTTACACTAATTTTTTTTGATAAAGGCAGATTTTTCAATAGGCTGATTTACACTTCCATCCGAGAGAAAGCTTAGAAATAGGACAGTACCAAGTATACAATGTGATATATTACGAAGTTTTAATATTCCTGGAACCTATTTAATAGCGAATTTATAACAACTTTTACTTTACTTTTAGAAGACGTACTTCGAAATCCTTAAAAAAATCTTGGTGTTTTCATACTAGAGAGGTATGTTCTTACGCAAATTTCAGTGTGAAAAACCGGAACATATTTAAGGATTTCAAAGTACGTATGTCTATTATTAAAAATTGTTGTAAATTTGCTTTTAAGAACGTTTCTAAAATTAGTACTTAACTGGCAAGATAAGTTTTTCGTTACTGTACTTATGGATGTGTAAATCGACCTTTATATAAGAGATTTTCTTCGAATTAAATACAGCGCGACTGATTTAAAATGTCTTCATCTCAACAGTTACACTGTATATTTAATGGTTTTTTAAATGTCGCTGTATAATGTCGGTCGTATAGTTATTCGGTCAGTATTTTTTTATCAGACAGCTGAAAAAAGATGATTATTGTCCATTATGATCTAGTGGCGATGGAACAGAATTTTTTACCGTGATTTTGTTTGATATAGAGGTTTTAAGTAACCAAGGTAGATATTGTGATGTGCAATGTAAAGTACAAATGCATAATATACAAAAAAATATCGCGAAGTGTGACAAAAATTGTTGGCACTTAACACCTATTTGGTGCTAACGGACATCATTCTGTGTTTTAATAATTAGACTAGGCAATAAATTGTTTAATGTTGAGAGCTATGGGTGCTAAATATAAAAAAAAATGATAGGTATTGAAACAAAAAGCAAAATTTTATAGTACATGTTAGAAAACAAATATCTGAAACTCGTACACGTTTTGGCGATTGGATTGGTGTAAGGAAATTGGGCAAAATTACTAAAATTGTATAAGAAAGGAGGATATATTTTAACTCTTTTAATTTCAATAAAAAAAGTCATATTTACATCCTGTTAGTAGGAACTCAGAGATCATACTTTATATATTTACAATGTTGAATGTTTCATAGAGTCTCGTCCTGTAAAAATATGTTCAAACTAAGCTTATGGAGTTAAGTTTAGTTTGAGATAGGTATTTTTAAGTTTGCACGTTATATTAAAAGAGCTATAAGTTTGTTGTAAGAAATAAATATATATTTTTCCAAAAGTGTACGTACTTCCATTAAGTCATATTTTTATTTTGAGACAAAACCAACCTCTTCTTCTGCGTTTGTCTCTTCTCTACCATAGCTGAGACTTCACAGCCTCACTTTTAGAAATGAGTTAAAACTCTTAAAAATAAGTTAGAGCGACACTAACATGCAATTGTAATGAAACCCTTTGCAGATTCACAAACAACTATTGTCATGAACGAAAAAGGCAAGCAATATCTACTAATGGGTGGTATCAAGTACAGATCAAATGGAACCACAGCTTCAGGAAAAATGCGTTGGCGGTGCAGCACCCACGCCAGATTCGGTTGCAAGGCTATAGTCCACACTTTTAACGATCAAGTCCTGTACTACGTGGACAATCATACGACTAGCAACCCATTTAAATTTGGCGATGGTACATACAACTATTAAGTTTGTGATAAATCGATTGTGTGATTTAATTTATTTTTAACTTAAAAACCTCAGTACAACCGATGGATATTCTCATAGCCGTTATTTGTCATTTATATTGCTTTGATCACTGTAATTAGGTTGCCTTTATGTTGCGCCAATTTATTTGTTGGATCAATTAATAATATAGAAGATTGTCTTAAACATTGTTTATTGTAAAAGTTGATTTTATGCCAAAGTCATACCGTCTTTGGCATAAAATTGTTTATTTTATTTTACAATATTAGATTCTTAAGCTTTAAGGACACGATTTTATAATAAATACAGTTTATTTATATAAATCTGTCTTTTTAAACAACAAAGCTAAAAATGCTATGTGTAAATATGATAATAAAATAACAACAATGGTAATAACATATTTTTTATGTTTTCTTTACTTTCTTCCCAGTCTTCAGCTATTGTTTTAATACTGCTATTTATTACAAAAATAGTTGCAGGTTTACAAGCAACCATTATAACGAGCTCTAGAGGAAACGAAAACTTAATGCTCGATGGTTACAAATTTCGAAGAAATGGTGTCTGTAAGGGAAAAGAAAGATGGCGGTGCACGTCCCATACAAAATACGGATGTAAAGCCACCGTCCACACGTTTGAAAACCTAATTGTTTACTATAGAAATGATCACATATACACGTTCAAAGATGACTATATATTAAATATATGAGATATTATGTATTTTGATGTAAAATTATGATTATGATCGGTTGTTTTCATTGTTTACCCCAATCAATGTCATTGCTGTGTTTCAGAAGTAGGTCGATCATTTTCAAACCACACGTTTCCCTTTTTAAGTACGTAAAACGGTTTTCATGCTCTTAATATTCTATACAAGGTGTTACCAAAAAACCTGTTTTAACTGAACGTTGTTACATAAACCTCTAAGATAACAGGCCCATGTCCAAAATGGATGGGTCATATGAACCACTAGGTGACGTATATAGGACGACATAAGAGCATAAAATAATAAGATTCAGCACTATGCGTCACTTGTAAGCTGTCCAACTGAGTGCTGGTGAGAATTCAAAAGTGCAGGAGAAGAGTGAGAACATTTTGGTCATATATTTTTGTACGGCATTTTTACCATCGATAGATCCATGAAAAATATTAAGCAAGCGCGCAGTGCCGTAAAAAAATGGTGCGCCATAAAGTCGGTAAATTTTGATTTTCTCAGCTTACAAGTGACGGCATAGTGCTGAATCTTATTATTTTATGCTTTTACGAGGGTCAAACTGAAAGTTCTTAGAACTGGCCACTTATAAACAATATAATAAAAAAAATATTCTAAAATTTGAAAATAGAACTCTTTGCCAATATTACTGAGTATATATTTCATTCATTTGTCATTTGTTTTACGACTTGGCGGCAAATTGAAAATTGTCTGTGTCACGTCAAAATGAATTTAACACGAGAAAATTTTCGTGCAATGATTTTTTATGACTTTCGATGTCATTTAAGTCAACAAGAAAGTTATGATAGACTACGATTGGCCTTTCACGATGAAGCCCCATCTCGTGCGACTGTTTACAACTGGTTTAATGAGTTTAAACGTGGTCGCACTAATCTCACTGATGATGTACGTGAGGGACGGCCTTCTACGGCGACGACTGAAAATAACATCTGTGTTGTGCGGCGTATGATAGAGACTGACAAAAGAGTGACCTATCAGCAGATTCGGACAAGCTTAGGCATCGGTATGAGTCAAGTGCACAAAATCCTCCACGAACATTTAGCGGTCAGGAAGCTTTGCGCCCGGTGGATACCTCATAATTTGACTAAGGCTCAAAAACTCCATCGTGTGGATTGGTGCCGTAAAATGATTGAAAGATTTAACGGAGGTGACTCAAATGCTGTGTTCGACATACTAACAGGTGACGAAAGCTGGATTTACTGTTATGATCCTGAAACCAAAAGACAATCTGCTCAGTGGGTGTTTCCTTTCGAGGAGTTGCCAACTAAAGTGAAGAGAGATCGAAGTGCGGGAAAAAAAATGGTGGCCTCGTTCTTTGGAAGGATAGGTCATTTCGCAACAATTGTGTTAGAGGATCAAAAAACAGTTTCTGCAGAATGGTACACTACCAATTGTTTGCCACTTGTCTTGGAAAAAGTTCGAGAGAAACGACCTCGCAGTAGGATCCTCCTTCACCACGACAACGCCTCGTCGCACACCGCCAAGCGAACGATCGACTATTTGGCGACATCAAACGTTGAATTACTGGGTCACCCGCCGTATAGCCCCGACCTCGCGCCTTGTGATTTTTATTTATTTCCAAAAATTAAAGAAAAACTTAAAGGAAAGCGGTTTATGAATGCTGAAGAAGCGGTGGCTGCGTATCGCGATGCCATTGAAGAGACCCCTAAGGACGAGTGGGCAAAGTGCTTTTCCCAGTGGTTCCATCGCATGCAGCGGTGTATTGACGTCAATGGACAATATTTTGAAAAGATATAATAAAACTAATAACTGGCTAATGTAATCAGTTTTTGATTTTCTAAGAACTTTCAGTTTGACCCTCGTATATCGTTATAGTCAGTGGTTTATTTGGACATGAGCCTATAGTCTATCTGTTAATTTCTTACAATTGTAGCATGCATTAATTTTGAGTAAATTGATCACAATATCACATTTAACTGATTTTTAGGGTTCCGTACCCAAAGGGTAAAAACGGGACCCTATCACTAAGCCTCCTCTGTCTGTCTGTCTGTCTGTCACCTGGCTGTATCTCATGAACCGTGATAGCTAGACATTTAAAATTTATACAGATGATGTATTTCTGTTGCCGCTATAACAACAAATACTGAAAACAGAATAAAATAAATATATTTAAGGGGGGCTCCCATACAACAAACCTGATCTCTTAACCATTTTTGCTCGCTATTATCGCTATATTTATAACGACAACAGGCGGACGCTTAAAATATTCACAATAATATTATGTTGTATTTTACCTTAAAAATAAATAATTAAATTATAAAAAAAATATACTCTCCCATACAAACGTATATTTTTGCCTATACTGTCTAATGTTGTAAGTTAATGGTACGCAACCCTTCGTGCGCGAGTCCCACTCGCACTTGGCCGGTTTTTTTTGTAATCTTTTGTATATCAGTATGTAATAGGTGTTTATTGTCTTGTAGCAAGAGTTTCTATTTATTGAATTGATTTTGCTTAGTATTTTCTGTATACCTAGTAGAGGTAAAGATGTGCGTTTGTTTGTAGTTTATCTCGGGAACCTAAAAAATACTTCAACATTTTATTACAATTTCAGAGTTTACTCAAACCTTGTCCATCAAAGGCAAACCCATGATTAGGCATAACGGCTATACATACTATCAAAAGAAAAAAGGCCTAAAATCGACATGGGTGTGCTCGACTCGCCACCACAGGGGCTGTAACGCTAGAATTGTTACTGTAGAATCGAAAATCATCGCAACAAATACGATTCACAATCATTAAGTGAATAAGGCTCACTTGCACGTCCGGATTAGCTAATCCAGACTTGTGAAAGTGGGCTACCACTCAGGCCTTGAAAAAGTCCTAAGGGGTTCGCAAACTCTATCCGCGTTATTACAAAAACTTAGTACCGGGTTTAAGTCAGGACTAAGCTATTTGCTAGCCAATTAGAAAATCGTTTCTGTATTAGGTTGTCACGAATGTGTCAATTATTCCTCTGATCTCGGCTAATATTTAGACCTATTTTAAACCTGGTCTAATTTTTGTGTAATAATACCGCTTGCTGTTATTTATCTCAAATTATAAACTTCTGTTTCTTGCTATTGATAGTGTATTTTTGACTGCCAGCAGCCAATCAGTGTCTTTGGCAAAGACAGGACTTAAGAGGTAGGTAGATGGTTCACTTTCGAGTGCTATATTTGTGTAAAGGTACAATGTATAATACAAATAATATATTATTTAAGAACCTATGTATTGTATTCTTAGTATATACTTATAGTAATAAGGGCAACAGACAGACGCTTGATATATTCACAGAATATTGATTTGTATATAAACTTTAAATATAAATTATTAAACTAAAATAAATAAAAATTACCCTTAATTTTTTCTTCTTCCATACAAATAAGATTTTTACCGTTTTAAAACTAAAATAAGATCATATTATAGTTTCTAATGTTGTATAGGTACGGAACCTTCGTGCGCGAGTCCGACTAGCACTTGGCCGGTTTTTATTACTTTACGTATTTTCATTAATCTGCTCTCAACGATTTGTTTAAGAGTTTCTCTTTAGTCAAATTTGTGATTATGATTGACATTTTTTGTTTGTTAATACCTACTTAGTTGTACAAACTGTTATTTTATGTTAAAATAAATGTTTGAGAATATTCGTTTCTTTATTTTTAAAACGATACCTTCAGCACGTTTAAATTAAAGTCGTCACAATAGTAACATAACATTATTATCTTATGCGTCCACTGATTGTGTTATTCTTTCCAGGATCAGTTCAAATTCTCGTTTCTAAGAAGGGGAACCCTCTTCTTCGCGTAGATGGGTACACGTATTTCAAGCAAAGAAAGGGCAGAATAAAGACAGCATGGGCGTGCTCTACACACTTGCCCAAGGGATGTAAGGCAGTCATCCACACGACAGACAAGGAGATAATCAGAACGAATACTTTCCATTTTCATTAGAAGATCCTTTCCTCTGTCGTCTTCCCTTACCGAGCACATAACCTGTAGAGACGAAATGTCGTAGCAAGCACTTACAAAAATTCGTCGACTGACTAACGTCCTCCGTAGCTCAGTTGGTCAGAGAACTCGCCCGGATAGCGAAGGGACGTGGGTTCGAGTCCCACCAGATGACACGGTCGATCAATTTTTGTAAGCGAAATTTAGTTTTTATTTCGTAAAAAACTTGCAAACAAATTGCTTAAGTTATAAAAATAATTATATGACAAAATGTTATTAATTTTGTTTTAGAAACATTTCGTCAAATACTTTGGCACTGAATGCCTCCGTTTTTTCTTTAACACATTTTGTCAAACAAATTCACTTATTTCTTTACATGTTTTAGAATAAAGGTGATGTTTAGAAGATGGTCAATTAAGATAACAATCGACATATCTCATATTTAATTAAATCGATTAAAAAATACACGCTTAATTTGTCAGTTTTCGTATCAGTACCAAGCACTGATAAGTTTCGGAGAAAAATTGCCCTTACTTTGCCTCTATAGGTAGGTTACTTGCTCGATGTCTTCCGTTAAGGGTGACCATTACTTACCACTACCATTCCTAACATAAAGTACACATGGCCGCACGTCAGTCTACCCTTAAAGTAACTGAGGCGCTCTCATAATCTCAAAAATGGCAACACTTTTATTTTTGCGCGGACGAAGTCGCGGGCATCGGCTAGTGTTCCATAGACACAAAGTGCTTATCGCAAATCTTTCTAAGTGCCTTGGTATAATTGCGGTTCTACTCTTGACGGTGGTGTTGTTGATAATATTATAGTTGTCTGTTGTTGTTTGACAATGCATAATCACAGTTATACATCACAAGTCATGTGACACCTTTGTATTCGAGTACTGCATGCGTACTTTGTAATTGTAGGTTTTTTATGTTATTCTTAATACTTGTAGTTCTTAATATTTATTTAATTTTTTTAGGGCTGTTTTTTTAAATCTCCGATAGAAGTTTCCTACAGCGATGTATTTAAAATGTTATTTAATTTGTGAAGTTATAAAATGTCATCATTTAAAAAAAGTGCCTAACTGCATTTTAATTGAAGAATAATTCTTCCTCTGACTATAAAAAACCAGCCCTAAGTATTCATAATAATTATGTTAATGTTATTTAACAAATAAGTATTAATGCTATGGTTTTATTTGAAAAATGTGTCAACAACGACGACATTGTGTTAGTTATTAATAACTACTCAAATGTATTCATGTAAGTGCTTTCATTTTGAATGACGTAATGGTTATATTTTTACATATATTTATTTGTATTTTAATTTTATAATTTTTACTCGTTACGTAATCAAGGCTCTTAAGCAGTTTGCTATAGGTACATAACAATAGCCAAGTCTCCTCAGATCCACTTCATCAGTGATTTTTAAAACAAGTATTGTCCAGCCAAATATCAACTTGAATGTCTAAATATATTATTGCACTTGAAAAAAAAACGACGTCGTTTTTTTCAAGTGCAATAATATATTTAGATTGCATAGTGAATGCTTATCACTTAAAAAAAAAAAAAAACAATAATTATTGAATGTCTAAGTTAGAGCAAAATATTATGAAGTGCCTTACTAAAAGTGCCTTGAAATTATTCATGCGTGATGTGTCTTTTTAAATCTCATTAGGAATTTAAAACAATGAACAATCTACAAGTAACGTAGTAGACTGATAATAATAATAAAATGGTTTTACCACGAATATTTTCATTTTTTTAAAGAATTGCGTTTGATATTAACTGTATGCATGTTTTGTGATTGATTAAATTTACTTTTGATAAAAGTGCTGTTTTTATTTTGCCTAACAACGAATTTGAAATTCAAAAATGTAATTAGAATATTGTATGCACTTGTAATAAAAATAATATGCAACACTTGAAAATTGTTGCTCAGTTACGTTATTTACAGTTGTTTTTAACAATTCAAAATATTTCTCAGGTTTTATTCAAATGATTACGTCATTGCAAGGCAAGCCCCTTCTATATGTTAATGGGTACAAGTTCTATAAGAAGTCTACGGCTCCTTACTCCGGAAAAACAAGATGGCTGTGTTCTACCCACCATACAAAAGGATGTAGAGCTTTCATATACACGGTCGAAGAAAAAGTTATCAAGCAACATAATGTTCATACACATGACATACCCTACTTGTGAAATGCTGCATTTTTTTGACGATCTTTTTAACTACTTTTTGTATTTCTGTAGAAAAAGATTGTGATGATTTTAATAATATTTTAACTAAAATATAATATTATTGAGCAAATCAAATCGTTGCTGTTTATAATATGTTTGTTTACCAGGTATCTTATGATTTAGGACATACCTACTGCTAATAATACCTAAACATAGATACTGAAGAATGAAGTGACTCGGAGTCGAACTTCATTCGGGAGATTTGCTTTAACATCCAAATTTGACACCAATGACAGTGTATTAAAAAAAGAGAAAGACATGTCATCTCCTACTTCGTGGCGATTCGAATTTGATGCACCGAACAATGTCCTTTACGTGTCAAATGTCCTATGTGTACAAAATTCGAATGGGAAATTGAGCAAATTGATCAATTTGAGGCAATCAATTTCCAAAAAGACATCTACCTCTTTTTAAATGATTGACACTATTATTCGTCGAAGTGTGGTGTCCAATGAAATGAATAAACATTTAAGTATTCAGCAAGAATAAATAACATCAAAAATAGTTTTGAAAATGTAATTCTTTAATCAAAAATGATTATCAAATCATTTACGATAGTTACCGTAGAGTTAAATAGACAAGGCAATAGAAATTCGATAAAAGGCTTCTTGTCTCCAATTGTTTTAAACCTTCACGTATCATGTTTCCAGACACAATATAAAAATAATTGTTATCGGCCCGCCCGCGGTTCTTACGGAGTTTGAAAAATCCTTATTTAATGAAGAGCTTTTATTTATATTTTAATTTAACTTCTAACCTGGATCCTGTTGACACTTTTTTAGGTGAAGCCGTAATTGTAAGATCCATGCAAGGCAGGCCCCTCTTGAGTCTAAATGGATACACTTTCTACAAGAAGTCGATGCAAAACTACAGGACCAGATGGGTCTGCTCCACTCACCACCGAAAGAAATGCCGTGCTGCTATCTACACTGTGGAGTCTACAATTGTTAAGAAAAATACCATTCATAACCATTAATTTGTTGCTTGTATTATATTTACTAACATAGTTTTTAAGACGTTTGTTACCCACTAACACTATGGCTAATGGCCGAAATATACTAAATATTTTCTTATTTTTTTCGTTTTAAAGCTTTTAAACATTGTTTAACGCTATAATATAAAAGCATAGAAAACAATATTTCGTTACGATTACCTATTTGGGTGCGATGATCTTTATTTATCCTTCATTGCACCTTCTATGGTGCATAAGCAAAATTTAGGTTCGGTGGCGTAGTGGCTAGCGGGTTGCCTCTCATGTGGGAGGTGCCGCGTTCTATCTCACCTCCCGCCATGTACGAATGACTTTTTCTGAGTTATGCATATTAGATGTTTTACTAACCGATGCTCTTACGGTGGGAGAAAACATCATGAGGAAACCTGCACATTCCGGCGACTGAATATGTAACCATGATCCAAAACTGGTCAGGTTCCCCTGTTAACAGGGTCACGGATGTCAGATGGCAATCGCTCCACTGTAATTACCCGATCTGTTACATCCTAGATCATGGTCAGCGTACCCTGGGCCCTCGCGTGCGTGTGCACAACTGGGATAACGCTTGAATCGAATTCAGGTTTAAGTTGTGTATGTACTGTTAGGTGGTATACCGTGATCATGGCGCTTGCAACAGCGCCGAAATATCGGTTACTCGAAAATAAAAAGGTACATGGTAGCAATCTCGTAAATAACTGTTCTAATAAGTTATTTATGAACAAAGGTTACGATAATATGAGGAATTTTGATACGAATATGGCGTTTTTTCCAGAAGCGAACTTCATAATGTCAAGGAAAGGCAAGCCAATGATAAGATTAGGTAAACATACATTCTCCAGGCACAGCAAAAAAGGGATAAAATCCCGTTGGCAGTGCTCCACTCATCACAGCAAGGGGTGTTGTGCCATAGTGCAAACTATCGAAGACAAATTGGTCATGGTAAAAGATGTGCATAACCATTAGAAACTAAATGCTGGATTAGAAACACATCAGATTGAATAGTAAATTTTTCTGGTATAACCATTAATTACGTGTATTATAATATTTAAAATGGTATTTTCATCAGCTTTCATTTGATACGAATATTGATATGGTAATATAAAGAAATAATCCCTCTCCCTTTTTGTTATTTCATTTGCGGGCGCCATTTTCAAAATTTATATAACTTTTGTCACTACCACCACAATTTTGACGAATTCGTCGTTGATACCTCATAGGATGTCAAATTAATTGAGCTGTAAAGCGTGCAAAAGAAATGGTCATACATGCATACGCTCGAATACATCACCATCCATCTGACGCAGTAGGGTAAAAAGTAAAGTTTACCTTTTTATAAGCTGAAACTGTCAATATTTATGTTGTGCTTTTAATTATGTCTTTTTACCACAGAGTACTAATACTAATACTACTTTTTACTAAAGTGTAATTTCACTTTTTTGGTTTTTCTTAAAACTGTTAAAAATACTATTATCATTTTTCTAGGAATTAATTTTATAATGTCAAGAAAAGGCAAGCCGATGATAAGGTATGGCGAATATACATACTTCAGGCATGTCATCAATGGGGTAAAATCGCGTTGGCTCTGCTCCACGCATCATAGCAGGGGATGTCGCGCCGTGCTACATACTATCGAAGACCGAGTGGTCAAGATACATGATGAGCATAAACATTGAAAACCATAGATGGTAACTACAGCATTTTAAACTACCGCTATTAATATTAGCCAAAAACACGTAAAATGCTTTACATATAATTTTATGTACAGTAATGGGGATCCACACTGCCAAATTCTCCCTGTAGGTGGCGCATTGTTGATGCGGCCAAAGTTATCTGTCATTCCAGTACAAAAGTTGTCTTTTTTTGAGTATTTTTTTGTGTTTTAAATCTACGAAAGCATAATGCCGTTATGTGCTGTGCCAGGTTGTTACAATAATGGTGTTCATTTATTTTCAAAAGACCCAGTTTTAAAATCGAAGTAGGAAACAGCTAGAAGAAAATTAATTAATTTTAAGTAGTTTACTGGAACTATTTACATCATGATAAGCTTCTGGATCGGGAACCTTCATCGTTTAACTAGATTGTGAAGCTACGACACGAAATTCCCTGTATCATCGCGGTTCCGATCGTAGAATTCTAACCTAAAAAACAAACATGTATCTACGTGTTTTATTATTTTAGTTATATTTATTTAAAACCTTGTTATGTGGTTAATTTGTAACACAAATACAACAAAACAAATTTCAACAACCAATTAAATTTAACATTTACAGTAATAAAACTAGATTAACACCCAAATTTTTTACCTCGCAATAATCGGCTTTTTTATTAGATACTTTTGATCCTCGTTTCCGAAGTTCGTCTTTTAGTTCAGATTACTTCATTGACGAATACATTATAATGAAATAACATTAGATAGTCACGAAAAACTGTAAATTAGATACAAAAAAGCCCGACATAAACAATAACAAAATGTTTGACATAGGCGTATCTATGCTAGCGCCATCTGCATCAAGCTTTGTGTGTCCCCATACCTAAGTAAACTTTTTAGATGTAGAGCACATACTGTACAGTTGTAAAAACAATTCGAGTATTAATTGTATTTTTTTTTTCACAAATTCAACAGCCAATGCATTTTTTCTTTTTTTATTAAAATGTAGTATTCTGTATCAATTTTATGATTTACTCGTCAACAATAATTTGAAAACAGTTTTGAATAAATTTGGATTTTGAGTCATTTTTTACGTCATGGAGCGACATCATTTGACCTCAGATGAAATGCAAAGAGCTGTAGGGATGTTGCAAGCGGGAAGAAGTCAATCTCAGGTATCTCGGTATTTTGGTGTCAACAGAAGCGTTATTTGCCATCTTCATCGGCGTTAACACTAACACGGGAGATCTTGCTGAGCAGAATCAAGGTCGAGTAAGGTGTACAACCACCCGGCAAAACCGATACATACAACTGACTGCAAGACGCCAGGCGATGTTAACCGCCCGGGAGATAGCTTTAAGGCTACAAAATTCAAGCGGTGTTGTTGTTAGATGGCAAACTGTGCGAAATCGACGCATTGAGTATGGCCTACGTGCACGACGGCCAATTAGGTGCCCACCGATACGTCACGGGAATCGCGCTCGTCGAAATGAATGGTGAAGGGAACACATCACATGAACCCGGGAACAATGGGATAATTTTTTTTATTTTTCAATGAGTCTTGATAAAGGGATTATTATACCTAACCCCTGAACGACTGTCGAACAAAAACAAAAATTAGTATGTTTTATTATGAAGGCATATTTTTAATGAATGTATGCTTGAGTGGCATGGGTTGTTGATGGAAACGAACCCTATGTTTATGGCGATATCGTCGCTACAAGACGTGAGGTTCCTACTTGTTTTAAAGTACCTAAGTTACAATCAATAAATATTAGGGCTCAGTTGTACCACTACACACTAACTGTGATAATAACCATAACCAGTGTTTTTGTACGTTGTTACTTAGACAGATTTTTGACGTTTGTTACGGTCAAAGTTAGATGGTGCAACCGCCCTAAGTGGTGTGTCAGTGAAAATAAAAGGCAGTTTCCTTTTTTATTAAGTCTTAATAACTTCTAGAACTCGGCTGTAAAATATCATCGAGTAATAGGAATTATTTAGTAATAGTTTTTGTTCTATAATATTTAGTTTGAACGGGTACAAAGTCATATGTGTATGTGTGAAGTGTTGGTTCGACTATATTGCTTTTTTCATTGTTACATTTCAGATGAACTTACAGCATTGCTAATTGAAAATTAATCGATATATTTTGTATAAAAAACGCTTTAGTTTTAAAGTTTTGAATTTTCGTATAACATTTCAGATATTTACACTACGAGACTATCCAGGAATGGCAAAAACATCATTATTTTAAATGGATTTTCGTACTTCAAGAAACATGCTTCGAAAGTTGAACATTGGGCCTGTTCTACTCATCATCATAAAGGATGTAAAGCTGCCCTTAAAATCTTAGAAGGTGTTATTATTAGTAAAAATACTTATCATTGCCATTAGGGTAAAAGTATCGTTAATTGTTGTTTTCAAAATCTAAAAATTACAATTCGCTTTACCGTAGTAGGTATGTAAAAATAATATATGATATATACACACATAACGCTACGTTGTATCAATCAAGTAAATTAAAACAAATGTAATTAAATTATTTTGTAAACTAAGTGATGCCCGTAGTTTCGTGTGCGTAACTTTTTTTAGGTACTATAAAAATAATCTTTGTCACCTTCCGTGTAAATAGTTTGTCTTGGTTGTTACATAATAAGAATTCGTACCGAATAGGTATTTTTTACCGAATACGATTCGAATATTTTACTTACTGCCGTACTCAAAGGCGTCAATTAAAGTTAATCCTTCATTAAGTCTCATGCCGTCCTTTTCTATTTTATTGACAAGAAGTGACAGAACGAGATTTCATTAAAAATGAAATTTAATTGACGTCTCTGAGTGTGGCAGTTTTTTTTACAATTACATTAATTATTACAATAATAATAGTTTTTTTTTTTCAAAAATGAAATGATTTATTAATTAACTATATATACAACTTATTAATAAAAATTAAGATAAATTACTTAATACAACACAAAAACAAAAATTATAAAAAGGGTCCTTGTGGTAAGGTTCCTAGGATGCTGGCAGCATTACCGCGCTGGATAGCGATGCTTATACGCTGAGCAAGGTAGCTGCCAGCTCTTAGGTCACCACTGATGTCAACTAGCCTCTTGGAAATCTCTTTGAAAAAAGAGATAGCGTTGGGACCCCACGAACCCAGTGTTTCGACTCCAAACGGTACAAAGTGGTACCGGGAGTCGATCTGCCTGTACTTGTTCTTTTTAAAGTTTTCGGCACCCCCCGCAGCCAAACCAGCATCACGGCTTGTCCCGGGCAGATGAGAGGCTGCAAGTGTGTCGACACAGGTAGCGTCCCACACAAGAGCCCGACCCATCCGCCAAGGAACAAGTGACATCCCGTCTGGTCTCTTGCCATCATCACGCGCGATACCGTTCGGCTCGAGTAAAGCCGGCACGTTGATAGAGGCAAGAGATCGACGGATGATGTCGTTGATGCTGGCATGACGCGAAAAGCGGCCTGCACTTTTAATACAGGAGAGTCCGTGATGTCCCAACGAGCCGACATCAGAACCACAAGGACATCTGTGTGGAAGGCAAACCTCAGCACCAACACGCAGACCTATCGCGACTCGTAGAGTTTCTGAGTCCAAAAGGGTTCCCACGTTGACCGAAGGATAGGCCTGAAGCCAGTATCCTGCTTCCTTGGTGGAAACTGCTTTTAGTCTGGCTAGATCCGCGTTGTCAGTGCTACTGTCAATAAGACTTTTCAAAATAGACTCACAAGAAATTTGGTCCCAACTCCTTTGAATTTTAAGATCTGAAGGGAATTTATTCGCATATGCTATATCCCAAGCATTTCTAGCCTCGTCCAGGCACGCCACTTCGAAGTTTGCAGTAGAAGGCTGCAGGATACTTGCAACGAGAGTGGACGTTCTGTAAGATGAGGATAGAAAGGCAGGTAAGGAGACAGTGGAAATTTTGCGCGTCCCAATCCCACCAAAACGGATAGGAAGGGACGCTTGATCCCAAGACCGTTCCAAAAGACGAATGTTCAGAATCTTTTCCAAATGTGTTTTAACAAGATTGTCTAAATTATTAGTCAAATTTTGGAATTTCCAAATAGGACAGCATCGAATAAGATAATTAAATTTAGGAACTAAAAGACAGGATTTAAGTATAAAGAGAGCCGAATGAGCGTTGATTTCCAAAAGGCGGTCTGAACATTCATCAAATTTAGTTACTAATTTTTGAAAATGAGGGGGTATTGCATTATCGAAGATAGGAGAGCCTAGAAGATGGAGGGTTGAGTCTGTGAGAATCTTAATATTGGGGGCCAAACTATGAAATTTAGAAATTATCTCAGATCTTCTTGTAAGAGGAAGATGTTCTGAAATAAAAATTTCGCATTTGTCAAAATTTAAAGAAAGGCCTATTGTATGAAATTTTTGAATTATTTTAGAAAAGTCTAAAAAAACAGTGTCAGCGTCACCTCCTAGTGTCCCATCGTCTAAATACCATACATTAAATTTTGAGAATAAATTTTGAATGAAGGGGTTAATAGCCAAACTGAAAATGGCAGGTCCAAGAGGGTCACCTTGTTGACAGCCTATAGCGGAATCTATTTCATTACCTTTGTATAATAATTTTGAAGGGTTGTAATAACATTGATTAACGTAATTGAAAATTTCAGGAGAGTTAATTTTGACCTCGTTTAACAAGGATTTCCTGGAGACTGAGTTAAAAGCATTTTTGACATCCAATTTGAGCAACACCTCTGTCCGATTTGTGTGAAAGGAGAGTGCGAAGCGCATGTACAGCTGCCTCGCAACCTCCCTTGGTACAAAATCCTAATTGGTGAGGTTCAAAATGATCCCGGAATTTATAAGTTAAAAATTTTACACATAATTTTGAAGTAATACGCCGAAAAGTGGAACCAATGGCAATCGGTCTAATACCGCCATCTTTTTTTGATAACGCAATTAAATTAGCGCCGTATAAAACTGAAGAAATTTCTGAATTTACTTTCCCAAAAAGCATAAAATTGCATAATTTTGTAATAGATATTAATAGTTGCCGGCCAGCATCGCCTGCCTGAAAGGAAGTTAGGTCCTTAAGGTGCTGCGGCGATATTCCGTCCAGACCAGCAGCAGAGCCAGGCTTAAAAGAGAATATAGCCGACAGCACCTCTTTAGGATCTACTTGTAGGCAGGCAGATTCATCGGTAAGTGGTTCCGGCGGGGGAGGTGTTGCTGGAGCTGGGGGATGCTTTGAGCTAGAAAACTCCATAAAAAACCAGTGCGGGGTCAAGGACAACTTGGCTAAGTATTAATTAATATAAAATAATCGGAACGTGTAGGTGACAGACATGGCCCTTATTTTTTTATTTTTTTTAATTTTTTTTTTTATAATAATAGATTACAAGTAATATTACGGATAGTTTAGTTAGATTGGAATATGGATTTGTGATAAAAATAATTCTTTTTGATTTAAGGCTTTACAACAAGGCTGTCTAAGAACGGAAAAGTATTAATAGTAATAAATGAGTTCTCATACTTCAAGAAATCAACCTCTGGAAGCAAAGAAACCTGGGCCTGCTCCTCTCACCACACGAAGGGATGTCGGGCTTCATTAAAAATAGTAGATGGAACAATTGTGATGGCTAATCCCGTACATTTACACGTAGCAAATTTTAAGCAACGTGTTAATAAACTTTAAAAAATACATTTTAAAGCCATTTTAATGTCGATTGATACTTATATGAGATGTATTTTTTTCTGTTTTTTTTTTAATAAAATGATTTTTATTACAACTAGTTTACGTAGAACGTGATTAGTAGTATGTAGCATGCTTAGAATCCACTAAATAAGATTATTGCGATACCTACTTAACTGGCGTCTTTTTTGCTCAAACCCAAGTTAGTCCAGCAGAGATCTTCAAGGTATTATTCCGAAGTTCACAGCACTGTTGCCTGAGGTGTTGATTCCGAGCAAGGCACAATATTAGAATGACACTGCTGCTGTTGATCATAACATAGTACATAAATCATTTGGCAAAATTGGTTTTTGTCTTTTTTTCTAGATTATTATTTCTGTTGGTACCTAATTAAGACTTTTCAAAAGTAGACTTACCTGTAATTAATTGGTAAGTATTTATTAGTTAAGTGTGACTGAGATTACAAAGAAATTGATAGATTTCAAATTCGATGACTATAAAGCCTTCAAGAAAATGTTGCCGTCTTTTTTAACTCTCAAAACTTGTGTTGTGTCATCAATAATATTTCAATACAAGCTTCAACATTCCTGATATTGGAACAAATAAAGCATGCTTATTTTGTAATCACATAACCTGTAATACTTATGGCGGGGTTTGTGACTAAAAAATATGAAAATATTGGACATCACATTCATTGCTCGGATTCCAAAGTAAGTAGCTTAAGCAAGCACTTGTGATATGGAAATCTGAAACAACGGTGGTACCACAACACCCAGACCCGAGACAATATAGAAAATCAGAGTTTCTATATTGACCCGACCGGGAGTCGAACCCGGGACCTCAGAGATGGCGACACATTAAAAACCGGTGTACGAGCCACTCTGCTATGGAGGTCGTCAAAAAATCCTGGGTGTTTGTTATACAAACTTTATGCCTTCTTCTTTTTTGCAGTGCCTTTGATCCAGACTTCGCAGAAAGGCAAGCCAATGCTAATTTTGAACGGGTACAAGTATTTCAAGAAGTACGGCAACGAAGGACGAGTCAGGTGGAGGTGTTCCACTCATCACTGCAAAAAATGTCCTGGATATATCATAACCATCAATGGAACCATCGTCGAGGTTAAAGGAAATCATATACATAAACCAAATGCTGTTTGATTTTGTGATCTAGTCATTATTAAAAAATATATTGTAAATATTAATATAGTATATATAAAGTTATTTTGTATTATAGTAGGCAGTATATGTGTATTGTATTAACTGTTTGTAATAAAATGTTGTTATCAAATAACAAATTATAATAATTTGTTAAAAACAAGTTTACGGTCTTACTTTTTCCAAAGAGCGTCACTGAACGTAGTGATGTACAAGGCTTGAGGCGTCCGAGTCATTTTGCCTAGAGCTCGGTTTCGTTCACAGGGCTCGCCTCGTTTGTATGGCTCCCGACGACTCGGGTGTTTTTTTCAGAGCTCGAGCTTTTTTGAAGGCTCGAGCCCTTTTCAAGGCTCGATCTCTTTTGAAGGCGCGAGCTCTTTTGAAGGCTCGAGATCTTATGAAGCCTCGAGTTCTTTTGAAGGCTTAAGGCCTTTTGAGTTCTCGATCGATCTTGAAGCATTTTAAGCGCACTATTTTTTAATGATTCAGTTACATGATGTAAAGCTAAAGATTTATTAAAAAAATATCAACAAATGTATGACATAAAAATTGACAAACACAACCCCAAAAGCACTGATGCTCATGGACACCGCATTGCGCCAGCGCATTATTGCTGAATTACGGAGATATTCAAGTCATCAACATAAACTTAAGCTTTTATTGAAGGCTTGCGTTAATTTTAGGACTCGACTATGTTTTACGGCTCTTTTGAAGGCTCGAGCTCTTTTGAAGGCTCGAGTTCTTTTGAAGGCTCGAGCTCTTTTAAAGACTCGAACTCTTTTGAAGGCTCGAAGCATGGCTCAAAGAGTTCGCGGCTCGGCTAGGTTCGGGACTTCGGCGGAATGGCAAGACTCAGTGAGCCTCCCGAGCTCACTGACTGAGTCTTGCCATTCCGCCTTGAGGCTTCAAAAATAAACTGGACGCCTCAAGGCTTGTACATCACTAATTGAACGTCGTTGCTGTTTTTAATTTTATTACTTTACTTACTTACTTTGCTGGCACAGCGAACCAAAGTGGATCTTGGCCTCCTACACCAGCAGACTCTACTCTTTCCGGTCCTGCGCAATCTTGCCAATTGGCTTTACTAGTTCACGCAGGTCTTTTTCCACTTCATCTTTCTAGCGATATCTAGGAGGTCTGACTTGGTTCCTTCCACTTGGTCGTCCTTCATTTATTCTTCGTCGTCATTTTATTAAATTTACGTGATTTTTTGTTCTGGAGTAAAATCAATAATATAGGTAAGTATTTACAATTATCAATCGTGAAATTACTTAATACAAGAACGAATCAAGTATTCATATACGTAAAATAGTCAAGTATATTTATTGAATTAAGAAGAAGAGGTATCTCCAGGACCTACCCAAGATAATATAGTACTCGCCATGAAACATCGACAACCCCCGTGGTCCAGGCTCACACACTGGTTTTCAAGACGATGATCTTTGACGTCCCGGGATCCATTACCGGTAGGGGCAATACCACGTCGTTTTTGATTTCCTTAACACCAGTGCTTTAGCTACTTACTTTGGGATCAGTAGGGCTCTGTATGCCATGTTATCCAATATTTATGAAGCAATATTTTTAATATTTACATTCATGTCTAAGTCGATTGCGTCATCAGTTTCAGCGAAGTTCGTGACGTCACGCCGAGGAAGAACCATGATTCAGATCGGACAGTTTACTTACTGCTCCCAACTCGTGTCAGGGCCAAAGACTAGATGGGTTTGCTCCACCCACAACCACAAACAGTGTCGCGCTGTGGTGCATACGTTTGAGAACCAGATCGTAAAACTTTATGACTCGCATAATCATAAATCGTCATCGGATAATCGGATGCACATATAACTGTAAACTAACAAATCTCTAGTTAGGAATCATTAAAGCAATTAATAATACCTTTATTTTTATTTTTTTATTCGTGAACCATTCTATTTTTATTTTTGCACTATTTTTTAAAGAGTTTCCTCTTGACTCTAGACTAAGCTAGACGTGGCCTAGACAGAGTCTATGGTGGAGCGAGTTCACCCAGTAATAAGTTACTTAAGTAGTTAGTCTAGTTACGTTGTAAATAAATGAAGTAGGTACTATGTAAAGATATATTTAAACTTACGATTTTTATTTTTAGTTATTTGTCAGCAATCAAGTAAAACTACAAATGAAGATGAAGAACACGGCACTTCAACAAATCAAGCCTCCACGAATTTTTTGGATATCAGAGCAAGCTGTTCTTGTGGACAACTGAAACATAACTTGGAAACCGTGTCTGATCCAGAATCACAAAAAGAACTCGTCCAGGATCTTGCCAAGAATAACAATGAAAATTTTCAAGGTACAGTTGATGAGATATGTGAAAAATATTTACAAGATAAGAGGGTCTGATCTAAACTTAAAGATGAAACAAAATGGTCAATTGCCCACGAAACCTGGCATTAAACAAAATATACCTCCAAGAGAGACAGCAACCGAGAAAACTGTTGAAACAAGTGCAGAAAATCAAGCAGCAGTAATCCAGAAAAGAAAAAACCATCAAAAAGAAGAAACGAGTGTTTCTGAAAAGTGGTGTACTTAATCTGGCATCGGGTAAGTCTGTTCCCGTATAAGAGATTGAAAAGATTCTGGAAAAGCAAGAAAAAAAGAGTACGCCTGGTACAAAAACACAAACATGGCCGAAACGCGGCATACTCAATTTGCCATCAGGAAAAAGTGTGTCAGTGAGAGAGGTTGAAGAGATTTTGGAAAAGCAAGAAGAAGAAAAAGAAAAAAATATGCCAACTACAAAAACACGAGTTTGCCCAAAACGTGGTTTAATTGATTTACCTTCAGGAAAGATTATATCTGTGAAACAGGTTGAAGAGATTTTGGAAAAGCAAGAAAAAGAAGAGAAAGAGAAAAAGAGAAAGAAAAAACGGAAGACTAAAAAGAAATCAAATATTAAATGCAAATCAGCATTCCCGAAAAATAATTGTGCCATAAATGCACTCTCAGCGAGATCTATATCAGTGGACGATGTTGCAATGGTTTTAATGAATAAAACGGACAAAACATTCAAGAAGAAAAAAAACATTATTAAAACTAAGCCAGTTAATAAAACTCACACTCCACTCCAAGAACCAGGAATTCGTTTAAATCTGCCTCCTGGAAAGTCAGTATCAGCGGAAGAAGTTGAATTAATTTTGAAAAAACAAATAGAGAAAAAGACTAAAAAAGAGCATATTAAAAAAGTTGTATTAGATAACAAAAGTCAGTCACCGGCTCCGGAACGGGAAGTTCGTCTAAATGTACCAGTTCCAGGGAATTCGGTATCAGGAGAAGAAAATGACGTAATTTTGGAAACACAAGACGAAAATAATAAATTTGAGGAAGTTAAAAGAGGTGTTGTGCCTGATATGAAGTGTGTACCTGTGATACGCACGATTCGATTTAACTTACCACCAGGAATGTCAGTTCCAGCGGGAGTACTCGAAACAATTTTGAAAAATAAAGAAGAGCAGATTAATAAGAAAAAATGATACAAGTATAACTATTTAGAATTATTACTCACCGTATTGAATTTCGAATTTTAAAATCTCTAGCTTGTTATTTACCTATAGCAAATACTCACACAGAACAAAAAAATATTGAAATGTACAGCTAGAGAATTTGTTTTTTTTTCTTTAGAGCTAGGTACAAATTGTTTATATCTTACAGTATTTTACTTTTAAATTGCTAGGTCTATAAGATAGGCCTAGCTGTTAGGAACTTACGTTGTTGTTGTTACTCTTTATTTGTTCTACTTACTTGTTGCATTTTATATTTACATGTTTTTGTAGTCAGCTATTAACTAGTGTCGGCCGAGGCAGTTTTTATTTTAGAGTACTTTTAATGCAGAGAGAGTAAGAGAGAGATAACTGTACCGTAATTGATTGCTGCTCCTCAGGGTCCTTTCTTACTTATATTTACTTTTTTTATTATGTCTCGTTTTTCTTAATTTACTCTTAAATTACATGTGAAAGATAATGAAACTTGTTAAATTTCATTTTTAATTTCTAAGCTTCACTTTTCATTACATAGTGTTATTTGTAAGTCTTACATACAACTTTACTACGAGCATTATCGTGAGACAACTTGCAATCTATTCTACAGCGAACTTCGCTATCGCCAACGAAATGTCAAAATATGTATGCAAAAATCACGGGATGTTTCGATGGCTTATTTCATATTCATACATTTTTTTGCGATACCTAGCGAACTTCGCAAGAATGGATGGCATCTTGTCTACGGGCCCTGATAACATTATTGTTTTTCTTGATAATTATCTTGATTATTTTCATTACATTTTGAGTAACTTTGTGATTAGTTTATGGTTGTTAAGATTCGTTAATTTATAGAAATTAACAATCAATATATTGAAAGTGCCTTTCACAAAGTTCAACTTCAGAGTAGTGTTGGTGTTACTCACAGGCTTCTTGATTCTAATAAAAAATTGAAAAAAAAATTCTTTTCTTTACTTACAGAAGATTTTTGTATACAAGGACCTGAAGCTTTACTCTTTAAGCCGATGCCCGTATTTTCGACTGCAGCTGTCCTTGACACTCATACTAACCTGGCAATGCGAGCGAGCGCGACACCTATTTGAAAATTCAGACATCGTTTTTCAAAGTATAGTGGTCAGCAGATCAATCTTCACATTTTCGTTGCAATATCACCCCTATTACAAGTGTACCAACGCAGTGTTTACCTTTACCGTACCTTGTTACCAATATCATTACGTTATGGGCAGGATCTTTAAGCGATTTTGCTCCAACGATACCCGGCGGGCGACTGAAGCAGAGCGATTTTAATCCTGACCTTAAAAACATTAGGACGCATTTTCATGCGATTTTCATTAATCAATAGAGTGATTTTTGAGGAAGATTTAGGAACTAATATTATAATAACACTGGTACAGATACCTGATTCCCTATATGAACGCCGGGTCCCTATAGGGTCGCCCTAACTGGCCGGGCCGTATGGGTCACAAAATAAATTAGGTACTTCCCAGGCAAGTGTTGCAGTGATGACAAAATGTTATTTCTGTATGTTATTATACCATAACCTAAGTTTAAGTAAATTCAGTTTTGGCTAATATTACAGCTGGCTCGGTCTTCGCTCAAAGTATATGTACGGGTATAGCTAACGCGGTAACGCAGCCAGCATCCCCGCCTCCTTGCCTCAAGGACTCGGGTTTATTTTAGGTTAAGTAGGTTTTAGGTTCATTTATTTTTATTTCATGCATATCTTTGTTTATCTTATACTTTACTCAATAAATGTTTGTTTTGTGGCAAGAAAAACCTAAGTTAAATTTATTTTTCAGCGGCATCCAATAACGGACTGACAACGCAATCAGTCTACACCATGGACACTACCTTGAATCAAGTGAAGTTCGTTCGGTCTAGGCGGGGCAAGATGCTTCTAGACATTGGCGGGTTCACATTCTGTATCCAGGCCCAATCGGAGTTCAAAACTAGATGGGTGTGCTCCACACACAACCACAAGCGGTGTAGGGCCGTGGTGCACACCCTCGGAGATAAAATCATTAAGCTGAAAAATGATCACAATCATACTTAATTGAAAACTTGTTTCAAGATGAAGTTTTTGTATGGGACTTCGTTTTGTAAGGTTTTAAGTAGTGACATCAACACTTTGATTTAATTATTCAGACTTGGTAACGAACAAATTTATACCAATGTTTTAGTTGTGTTATGAATGTATTTGTTTTTTATTTATTTTGCTTAGGTACGCTACTACTACACTGTGACATGTGTCTAAAATATTTGTTAAGGCCGAATACTGGCCATGTACGCGCAACTTCATTCTTCTACGCGCAATTTATTTTTATTAAGAAGAAACATCATTTCGCTTTTCTTTGTTTTTTTTGTCAAATATTTTCACTCGAAACGATAACATGTTGTAAATACTTTGTCCCTCAAATAAGCGATTAGTAAACGAAGAAATATAAACGAAACATAATCGAAGAGAACCAGCGCACATACGAATCCTTACCAATATTAATCCATATATTGTCAATTTCCCTTGCAGTCAGACAGAATATTCCAATCGTAATAAAACATTATAATAATAATAAATTGTTTTAAAATTCACCAATTACCTAGCACCAAACTAAGCGTCCGCTTGTGCTATGGCGACTAGGATAACGGATAGACATACTTATTTACGTTCATACATCCATGACTTAGGTACAAATGCTCGTACTCATCGCACAACCATTTATTTGCCTCTTGCGGGATTCAAACCTGCAACCTTTGGTTTTGTAGTCCGGAGCGCGGACCACTACTCATCACGATTTAGACAGTTTCATTTAGGTTTTTTTTTCTTTTTTTTTTTGAACACTGGATCGAGATGTTTTTTTATTATTATTATTTATTACAGTGCTGTCAAAGATTCAATTTGTAACGGGAAGGAAAGGAAGACAACTGCTTCAGTACGAAGGTTACACTTATTGTTGGAAAGCTTCAAGCGCTAATGGGAGGTGTAGATGGACATGTTCGACCCACTGTGCGCGAGGGTGTAAAGCTATCATACATACTTTAGAAGGCTACGTTATTAGTGTTAAAAATGAACACAAACATTAATAACTGTCGTAGAATGTTGTATAAAGTAAATTATCTGTGGTGTAGGTTTAGTATGATCGTCAAATATAATTTAAAAAAAATAAGTTTGATTATATTTTTTTTAAAGTTACCCTAAATATTTATTAAGGTGCACTCAGTTATACATTGTAAATTGCATTTGTAGTGTTACCTAAAAAAATGTACGTCTCATTGGTGATAAAAGATTTTTTTTTCAATTTGTAAATACAACATCTTTCCATGCTGTATTTAAAAGAGGGACACTATTTCCAAATATTATATTTGCCTTCATAGTTGCTTGCGTGATAAGCAAGATTGCTTGATTGGTGAAATCTCGTTGAACCTATCTTTTTAGGGTTCCGTACCTCAAAAGGAAAAAAGGAACCCTTATAGGATCACTTTGTTGTCCGTCTGTCCGTCTGTCTGTCAAGACCCTTTTACTCAGGAACGCGTGGAGGTATAAAGTTAAAATTAACATCAAATTCTTATGTCTATGGTCCCTTAATGATGTAAAAAAATCAAGCTTTTAAGTTAACGCTGAAAAAAGATACGGCCAATTTTGTCCAATTTTCTATCATTTTTCCACATTTCTCAGGGGAATCAAAACCTATAGGGTACTTCCCATAGACCTAGAACCATGAAATTTGGCAAGAAGGAAGGTCTTACAGCATAAGTTAAGGAAAAAGTCCGAAAATCGTTAATTGTTGTTAAATCAAATACAAAAAGAGCTTTTTCGATCGTCATCGCGAGGACAAAATGCTGGTCCAAAAAAAAAAATAGATGGAGCGCTAGCGCTATGCTTATTATACTGTTCTATAATTATGTTTAGGTAGATTTAAAAATAGACCACGAAACTTCTTAATTCCTATCAAATATTGATATGGTTTTACAGAAACATTTTAATTTACCAATAATTTTATAAAATTCTCGTACAACTGGGCGCACGGTGTATGCAAATAAACGAATATTAATATAAGTTAGTTCTGACATTCGTCACTAGATGGCGTCATTTGGCATTGTTGTTTTTTAAGTTCGCGCTAAAATCAGTTTTTTCTTGGAGTACGTACTTCTAATTACTTTTCGTTAGATAACCATAAGCACGCTTGGCCCAGTGGTTAACATCTTGGGTATGATCGTTAGAATCTGGGATCGATCCCAGGGATATAATACTGATGTTTTCGAAATGTACGTTTTTTTTTCGAGGTATATTTAAATGCACAACAAAGATATAAAGCATCTATCAAATTTCAATTATACTATTTTACTTGAAATAAATTATTGCACTGCAAATATAAATATTGATTAACAAAACTAGTACTATCTATATTAATATTATAAAGAGGAAAGATTTGTTTGTTTGTTTATTTGCATCGAATAGGCTCCGAAACTATTGGACCGAATCAAATGAAATTTGGCACAGAGATAGTTTGAGACACTGGGAAGGACATAGGCTACTTTTTGTCGCGATATAAAATCATCAGGGGGGTGAAATGGGGGATGAAAATTTGTATGGAAAATCCGACTATTGGCGCGGGCGAAGGCGCGGGGAATTGCTAGTAAACAATAAATTTGAAAATGTGCATAAATTTTTTCTCAAAAAAAAGCTGCTAAAAAGTTGTTTAATCAATGTTCCTACAGAAATTTGATTTCCACATCGAATACCTATATTAATTGCACGTCAAATTTATCCGAAATTGGCCTTAGTCAGCGGATTGCATTTTTTTTTGCAATTTTAGTCTGTGTCAGTCTCATGTACCATAGCTCTTGAGTACATGAGAAACGTTCAATTTGTGTTCGATATGCATTGCGCGAAGCGCAGTAGTTAGTTTGTATAGCAGTATAACAGTTATCCGAGAGATGGCGCCAATTGTATGTAACAACAATAGTTATATAATGGCAAAGTTAAAGCCTCTTTTAGAGATTAATTATTGTCTTTGTAATAAGTGTTATTGTCACCTACATACCTACTTCATTAATTAGGGCATGGTTATCATTAAAAATAATTTAGACGACTTTGCTGATAATTTCATACTATAAACGGAGCGCAACATCCGCGCGGTATAACTGCGCGACATTCGCATGCGCTCTCTGCATTCAATCAAGGCGCTGAGCTAGTGTTGTTTTATTATTAGACAATAATAACCATTTTGGAGACACTTAAAAAGCTTCGACAGCGCGACTGTATACGCCAAAGTCGCGCTGCTAAAGTCGCCTAAATGTAAAAGCGTTTTGAAGTGATTGTAGCCACCCTAGGGAATACGGAACCCTTCGTGCGCGAGCCTGACTCGCACTTGGCCGGTTTTTTTAAACAATAATACGCCCATAATTTAGTGTGTCGGAATTAATAAATGATGTTAACACATAAACAATAATACAATTTTGTTGCAAGAGAATCAAGTTCTAGGAGTAAAAACTACGAACATATACCGCTAAATTTTAACGTACTCACAGCATAAAATATGTATTCAAGTTCGATTTGGGACTTTATTAACAATGACTTAAAATCATTTTTGTATACTTTTCATTGCTTTCGACTGTACTTCCACATACGAGTAACTAGTGCTGTAAAAATCTGATTTCATACATTATTTTCTTTTTAGAGGCAGAATTTGTTGTGTCGCAACGAGGAAGACAACTGTTGAAGATCGGGGAGTACACTTTCTGTTTGAAAGCTTCAAATACAAATACCCAGAAGACTAGGTGGGTTTGCTCTACCCACTGTTACCGGAAATGCAACGCGTATGTCACCACGATTCAAGGCAAAGTGGTTGTTGTTAAAAATAATCATAATCACTAGGGGCTATTTTATAAGAAAATATCAATGATCGCACGTCTTACATATATTAAGGCTTTTGACTGTCTCGTTGGTCTAGTGGTCAGCACGCTGGGTACTATCCACGAGGTCCCGGGTTCGAATCCCGGGTTGGGCCGAGAGTGTTTGGGTTTTTCTGTCTTGAAATTACTCGGACACAGCTCTGGAATCAGGAAGTTGGTGGTGTTAACACCCACCCCCGTGCCTCGGAAAGCACGTTAAGCCGTTGGTCCTACGGCTGATCTCTCAACGGTCATGTCGGACTGCCGTCTCACCGAATTATTAGAGTGATGAAAGAACAGAGAGTGCACCTGTGTATTGCGCTCACACTTGTGCACTATAATATGTCCTGCGCACTTGGCTGATCTCTGTTGAGATAGGCCGCCGTAGTCGAAATTCGGCTAGGAGAACATTATTATTATTAAGGCCCACTTTCACTACAACTCTTTTAATGCAATTAGGCCCACTTGCGCACATCCGGATTAGCATTTCTGTACTTGATCAAGGCCTATTATCTTAGTTGAAAGCCCACTTGCACAAGTCTGGATTAGCTACTCCGGAAGGTCTACTTGCGCCAATCTGGATTAGCTAATCCGGACTAGCACAAGTGGGCTTTCCACTCGGATAGTAGGCTTTGAATAAAACCCACTTGCACAAGTCTGGATTGGCTACTTCGGAAGGTCTACTTGCGCCAATCTGGATTAGCTAATCCGGACTAACACAAGTGGGCTTTCAACTCGGATAATAGGCCTTGACTTAAGCCCACTTGCACAAGTCTGGATAAGCTACTTTGGAAGGTCTACTTGCGCCATTCTGGATTAGCTAATCCGGACTATCACAAGTGGGCTTTCAACTCGGATAATAGACCTTGAATAAAGCCCACTTGCACAAGTCGGGATTAGCTACTCCTGAAGATCGACCTGCCCCAATCCGGATTAGCTAATCAGGACTAGCACAAGTGGGTTTTCAACTCGGCCTTGAATAAAGCCCACTTGCACAAGTCTGGATTAGCTACTCCGGAAGGTCTACTTGCGCCAATCTGGATTAGCTAATCCGGACTAGCACAAGTGGGCTACGAGTTCAACTCGGATAGTTAGTTACTTTAGTTAGGGGCTTAGTTTGGGACTTATTAGAAGTATTAGAAGTATATTAGGCCTTAAATAAATCCAGATTAGTTAATCCGATGCGTGCGCAAGTACGCCTTATCGCTAAACATATTTAAAACATCATTCTGTCTTTATCAGTAATTCGACTTTGACAGAAACGGAATGATGTTTTAAACATGGTAAGGGTTCTTCTTGTATTTGACGAATTTTTGTGAAAGTGGGCCTAGGAGTTGGTGTTCATAAAAGAAACACAGCTCAAGTTAAAATTATACCTTATTGAATTAAATATAAAAAATGTTCTAATATAAAAAATTGTGTATCTTTAACACATACATACACAGGTCTTAACGCGATAACAAACAAGTTTGAAGGTAAAGGTAAGTTTACCCGTGACCACGGACGCTGCAACGCGTTCGAAACGTCGGGCTGAATTTGAAGGAAAACATTTTTACCTTCAAACTTGTTTGTTATCGCGTTAAGACCTGTGTATGTATGTGTTATGTGTGAAAATCGTGAAAATGTATCTTTAATTTAACACACTTCTTTCTTCATTTGAATAGTCAGTATTTTTTTATAATAGATTTGTAACTAATAAACACAATGGATTACCTAACATAAATTTTTTGCCTTATGTTTTCAGTGAGATTCCATACAAGTCAACGTGGAAAAATCGTTTTGATATGCAACGAATATACTTTCTGCGTGCAAAGAGCTTAGGGCTATAAGAAACGTTGGATATGCTCCACAAACAGTCATAGGGGTTGTAGAGCATTCATTTATACCCTGGATTCGGACTATAGACTATATATAAATAATCAAGATAAATAACGATCACAATCATTATGCCCGAAAATGAAGTTTCTCTGAAGATTGTCAAGGCGCCGTAAGACACGAGGAAGCGGCGAATGGCGTAAATTAGATCATCAAATGTTATCGACAAAAAACCCCCATGTTGATTGACATGGGGTCTAACTCCCCCCCCCCCCCCCCCCCCCGCCTCTCTTGAAATGGCAGCCATTTTTTTTTCAACATGCTATTTATATGGATCTGGAGGTCCTAAAAGTTATGAAAATGATTCTTTTGGAAGGTAACGCTATGGCCTACCAAGTGAAAAAAATATCAATTCTAAATTATTAACCGTCATTGAGGATTTAAAAAAATATATATATTGCTAAAAATGTAAAACAGTAAAACAATTTTTTTTAAACCTATTCCAAAACTAAACCCAAAAATGCAACTTTATTGAAATTATTTTTCTGAAAAAATTAAAATTTGGCAAATAAAAGGCCCTTAAATTATGAATATAGTCGAAACCCGGACACCCTGAATATAAAACTCCTTATTGAAGAACCAACAAATTCATGGAACTTAATGTACAGAAGTCTCGACTAGCGTTATACGTTATGAAATAATCATCTTGGGGCTACCCCGGTTATGAATTACTTTTCATGTGATCGACAAACAAAAGCAAAGCCAAATATAAAATTGAATGTTACGTGTAACACAATTGCCAAAAAAATAAAACTCAAATGATGTTTTTAATCGTCTTTTTTACTAACTTAGATAATGGCTATCGATTATAGGAGAGAAAAGATGCTGGGACCCGTGATAATTAAAATCGTAGAGGAAGATAGAAGCAAACATGACGAGAGAAAGACCTAGAAGGTCCTACATGGAACAAATGAAGGAAAAAGTTGGCGTTATAAAGCAATAGAAGTCATTTATTTATGCATTAGTCCCACAGCAGACGTGCCAAAATACGCTGGCCCTAGCACTGCTTCGAGACCAATTGTTGGCTAGTGCTGAAGAAACTGTCGCTAATGTCAAACCTCTATTCAAAAGATTGTTTACAGAATTTGTATCAGGAGATGAACTGGTACCTACAGACAAAAGTAGAGGCAAAAACTACAGCGACATTTAAGAATATCTTAAAAATGATAATTATGGATAAGATATCCATAAAAATCTTTTATCGCTTTTCTGCTCTCGTAAAATTTCTAAATATGCTTTATAGTGCCAATTTATCATGTACAATTGTATGATTTAGGTATAATAAAAAACCTTTCTTTCCAGTGCATCACGAATATTATAAGTCTAAAAAAACTGGAAAAGTATTAATCCGAATCGACGGGTATACGTTCAGTCAGAGAACGTCTACTGGTCCCAAGAAGAGATGGGTGTGCAGCACTCATGTCTTCAAGGGTTGTAAGGCTTTAATTTACACGGTCGATCAGGAAATCGTTAGAATCTACAACGAACATAATCACTTATGTTACAAAGATAATTTAAGGCGAAATTGCCTGCCTTTTTTTAGTCTTGTGGTCAGCGCTCTGGCTCCTCTAAATAAGGTCCCGTGTTTCTGCCATCGCTCCATTTAGTTTGCTGTCTTAAGTGAAGTGAAATAGGTGTTATAATTTTGATTTAACGAGTTTTTACGAGTTACCTTTGTTTTTAAATCAATTCTATGAATTGCTGTTAAGATTTTTTGGTTTTTGCCACTTACATACACATACATCAACACTGTCTAGGGATATACAAAACATAGTATTATTATATCCAAAATATCCCTAGACAGTGTTAATTAGTATATTTATTATAAGGTATTTACAGGGTTTACGTAATAAACAGAGGGTTACATTTTGTTAAGAACATATTTGTAAATTTTTGTGTCAAGTGAAATTGGTTTGATTTTGTCCTTAAACGTAGGAATCTTATATTCGTAACCGAAATTGACCGAAACTACCGCGTAATCTGATATAATTTCGAAATATCATTCATTCCCTGAACCATGTCTTCGACTTTCTTGTTATTGGTCTAATCTTGTACCGGTTTGACCAATTACAAAATATAAACCTTTAAAACTCATCAGTTGGTAATAAAATTTTGAAATCCACCGAATCGCTTTCTTACCCAAATTAAGTCTAGAAAACGGCAGCGTACACGGCCCCACATCAACCTATCCTGATCTGTCAAATTTCCGCAACCATATGTCAACCTTACGTTGATTACATAGAGTTCCTCAATCATTTGAGATATTTTGACCGATTTGGGTAAGTTGATGCGGGGCCCACTGTTTTTGCACTTTCCAACCATAGAGGTACCAGATATTTTTTTAAATGACCACAGTTCTAATGATTCATAAAGCTCACCGAATTCATGCGATGTTGTGTTGAAACTGTAGCCTAATTTATATATAGTATAAGTACAAATAAGTAGTTGAGATTATATGATTTAATCTTTCGATTTTTTGAAATATAGCATTTTGTACTGATTTCTGGGTTCGGTACACTGAAACGTTGGACCGTTGTCAGAATTTAGGCCGTCTAGCTTTTTGTTCAGTCACAGAATAAGTACTAGTACTCCGTACAGAAGTATGACTTTGCAATGAAATTCAAAGAAATATCTACTCAATGTTGTCAACGATATGGTGTAATTCAGTTCGCCTCAGACTCAAGCACATTTTCGTGTAGACACCTACAGAAATACATTTCGAGATAAATTCATTCTTATAACTCTGGAATATGATTCATAATACACTAAACCTATTCAGTGACGTACTATCACGCAACACGATAGGGTTGACTGCCACAAGAAGCTACCTACGCCATCTAGCGCATCTGTCTAGGACTTTATTCATGCTCGTCCAACCAGCAACCTAGCGTCGCGCACTGCCGGTAAATAAAACGCGCGAGCGTGTCGCTGCCGGCTAGCGACACCCAACTTGTTTAGCCCCTTACAACGGGTCGCCGCGCGTGGGAACGTGTTTGCTACCTACGCGGGGAGTTACACAGGCCTGGTTCAGTTGGTTCTGAAAATATTTGATACATTGACATTTTGGTAACGCCATCATGCTCTCCATTTAGTTTGGGACTTTAAGTATGTAATGTGTTTTTTTAGATTTCTGTTTTAAATACAAAAGTCTTTGGACATCCTAAGTAGGTACATATTAATCTGGATCCCAGTGTAACGTTTTCTTCTCTTTTCAGTACAATTTATCACGTCAAAAAAGGGCAAGACCTTGATAGTGTTCGAAGGTTACACATACAGAAAAGCGTATCTTCAACACGGGAATAAAATTCGATGGGTGTGCTCTAAGAAGAAGAATTGTCCTGGACGCATTTACACGCAGGATGACCACGATGTCATCATAATTAAAGGGGTCCACATTCACTGACGCTGTGTTTTTTACTTTTTTGGGTCGTTAACTCGCCGTTGCATCAATTTATGCATAATAAAAGAAGTTACAACCGCTGTCAGATTAAAATTATGCTAATTTAAAAGACTCTTTGTATATCTACCCAGATGTTACTACTGCCTTGTTTTAAAGATCATATCTGTTAAAATGTAATGTGGTTAAATCTGGTTAGCTGCTTTTTTCAGTTTTGTAAATATACATAATATAAATAATAGAGATATATTAATATAAAAAATATAAATAAGTTAAATATCATTTGTGTAAGTATTTTTGTGTATTACAATGTTAGGTTTTAATTTAAACTGAACTTTAACCATGCGCAAATCAGTTAACATTTATTTAAATTATTAGTGAGTATGTAACTCCTATTTTGATCGTTTGTTTTATTTTGTAATTAAAAGGTTTTTCAAGAATGTACCTACTTGTGTGTACGAGTGTTTGGGGCCATTTTTCTCGTTACTTAGGTTACTGTTAATAAGGTTTTATTTATATGTTAATCAGTGAAATATTTGTCAAAATCGACAGAGACGTAGGCAGTTCATCTAAAAAATCTGTCCAATCACTATAAGTTGGCCCGGTTAGCCAAAGGTCGTGGGTTCAAATCCTACCCATGTGCGATTTTTTGTCTTCTTATTTAAACTTATATAAACTTACGTTAAATCAAAAATAAAATTTTGTCTAAATAAACAATATACTCAAACTTGTTTTATTTATACCAATTACTGTGCATGTTATGATATATGATATACTTTTATATAATTTTAAAGCTAGTTCGTTATTCAAATAAAACAGTTTTAAATTATAACTGAATTTCAATAAGGTCATATTAGGAATTCAACCCGATATATTCTTATTTACTGTTTCTTTCTCTTTTCTTACTCCTCACCACATCAACTTTGGAATGGATTTTTAGGTCCAATTAGGTCCTCGGGCCAATTTTTCCACGGCCTCATAAAAGTTACCGATTGATAAAGTGACATAGTCACTGACATTCGGCACTAAAAAGTCAGTGACGTAGTGACTGACATTTTATTTTATTATAATATATTATAATAAAATATCCTTCAACATGGCTGTCCACAAATTAAGGGATGATATTTTAAAAATGATCCCTGTTCGGGAAAAACCAAGCGGTTTTAGTGCACCTATACTAGGGCTGGGCAACAGCAGGTGCATTAAAACTGAAAGAGTTAAACCTGGGAGCTCGAATATACAACCTCTTTACTATTTAGGTCGGTTTTGTTGATCAAGAAATACTTCCAAACCGACGGTGTCAACCGCCTACCCACTATTTGTATCATCATCATGGTGGCCGTTTGGTTATTCAATCTTTTCTTGTTTTTTTTTTCAGTGGTCTTCACGACTTCGGTGCACGGCAAGCCGATGATAGAATACAATAATTATAGATATAGACTACACCAAACTTCTACTAGAGGCATACGTTGGGCCTGCTCTACCAACAAATGGTGCACAGCATGTCTACACACTAAGGATTTCAAGTTAATCAGAACAGCAGGAGAACATACTTTAAATTGTTCAAAGTTTCAGGATTACAAAACATAATGCTGTTTTAATGATTTACGTCTTCTTCATCAAGAAGACGTACTCTCAAGACATTTTTTTTTTTGAACTTGAACGACACACAGACAGCTCAATAGTTTCTAACAAAAATAAGTAAATTATATACAAGAGGTACGTGATAAATAGTTGTGTATTAATAGTGTATGGAAGAAATATGATGTCCTCGTTAGCGTTAGTCGTCCTCGTCGCCAGCGTGCTGACCACTAGGTCAGTACGCTGGCTTCTATCCAAAAGGTCGGTTCGAATTCCAAGTCAGGCAAGACTTTGGGAACGATGGTGACGACTTAGGAACTGTTTTAAGTCAGGAACTTGGTGGCGGGTGCCGAATATGTCGGACTGGCCTTGTCACCACACTAAGTGTGAAACAGCAAAGAGTGCACTTGTGTATTGCGCACAAACTTGTGCATTGTAATGTTCTGCGTAGATAGCTTTTCTCTGTTGAGATTAGCCGTCGATAAAAATAAAATCGATAAAATGAGTCATAACATAACAAAAGTGTAAACAGATAAATAATTATTATAAATACAAATATTTTATGTAGGTAAGTTGTTTGTCTACCTTATATATAATTCACATAATACATTTTTATTTAAGATAAATGGGACCATCATATAAATTTAATAATTAAAGTTTAATAAATATAATAACTTAATAACACATTGACCGCAAACTGCAAACTGCATGACAGACAGACACACTTTCGCATTTATAATATTAGTAATGGATAAACATCCATGACTTAGGTACAAATGCTCATGGTCATCACACAAACATTTGCCCGGGATTTGCGGGACAAACCCGCAAGTGCTGGATTTGAAGTCCGGGGCGCGGACCACTACACCAAGACTGCTAAGAATACTACCGAACCTGTAGTGCCTACCCGCCAGTGTGTTTAGCAACCGTTTTCACGGTGGAAATGCGTAAAGAATACCTGGTGCCCTGGGAATGGCAGCAGCTTATATGGGACTCCTTGGCAAATTGCCAAGTATACCCACCAAAACCTCCGCGTGGTTCCTCAGTCCGCTTAGCGACACTACTAAGGATGGCTGGTGGCATGCACTTCCGCAACATTCTGTATATCGCTGCTTTGTTGATAAATCTTACCAAAACTGAATCAGATAAAAATCATTTTGTTAGGGACCAACCCTAACACAATTATTTTTACCCTCATATACCTCATGACTGAGGGTCGTGATCATTATGTAGAATGAAAAACACACACAATGACTCTCTCCATTCTCCATTTCACACACTAGCCAACTTGTGTGCAAGTTTCTTCACGATGTTTTCCTTCGCCATTAGGCCGCGATATCTTTGAAAAAGATTGTACTTAAATTTTTATACAACTCAGGGTATGATGTAATTTATTTGAATATCTCCAATCGAATTGGTAAACAATTCGATTATAATACTACATTTAATAATGAACTTATTTAATAACTTAACTGTGGCGGTGCGTTTTGCTTCCTATAATATTTGTGGAACATGTTTTTGGTGTGTACTGTGGAAGTTGATTGCAATGAATCAAACCTCCACATCTAACTCATTTGGAACTCCGAATACAAAACTCAAACATTGACTAAAAGGTCAGTGCGATCTCTATAACTTGTACTATAGAGGTCAGTGCTCATTAAAACACAATTTTACGGATTACTTCGCGATTTATTTACATTTTATTTTAAACCTGACGTTTCGAACACTTTACAGCGATCGTGGTCACAGGGAGACTGTGACCTCCCTCTCCTGTGATGTGACTGTGTCTCCCTGTGACCACGATCGCTGTAAAGTGTTCGAAACGTCAGGTTTAAAATAAAATGTAAATAAATCGCGAAGTAATCCGTAAAATTGTGTTTTAATGAGTTCAACAATTCGCGTAAACGTAAGAAACAAATATGAGGTCAGTGCTGATAGGGAATAAGCCTTGTGTTTTTTATCGTTTGTCGCAGTCAGTTGTACGGGATCGACACAATAAGTTGAAAATATTGTAAAGGTTATTTAAATAAAGTTATATAAACAGGTACATATCAGTGTTTATTATTGTAGAGTAGAATTGTAATAGTTTTTCCGCAGAACAGCTACGATCCGATGTGATCCGCAGATCCGGAGTTACTCGGATACCACAGTACTTAAACCTATGCAATATTTTGCCTGTAAATCACTTTTGTGCTTTACTGTTTGTGTTCTGACAATAAGTACAAAATAAGTAACATAGGCAATAAATGACATAGACGTGCTTTTCAGTGTGCTACGGGCTACATTTCGGCGAGTGTGCGAAGGAATTCCACGAATTGATTCCACGCGCCCCTTTCTACTATAGGGACATAAGACGCAGGCGGGGGTTCCACCCTTATGTCGTTGACATACCACTAATACGCACCAAACGTTTTAAATCTTCGTTCTTCTTGCGTATGGGTAGAGAGTGGACTTCTGAAGTGTTTCCTAAATACAAGGATTTGGATTCCTTCAAGAAAAGAGTGAATAGACTGCTTCTAGACAGACATGTCCTATCATCGACCGCATCGTCGCTTACCATCAGATGAGATTGCCGTCAATGCCGTCTGTCTATTAAACCAAAAAACCTATCTGTTTGTTTTTCTCTCTTCCGGGTGCATTATATGCTTCCATAAATGGGTACTTATTTTGCTCATAAGCGGTCCGCATGAGAAGAGTATGTGCATAGCCGTTTCTTCTGTTGAGCGGCAGAATCGGCGCATTGCGTCCTCGGTCAACTTTATGGTTGCCATGTGTTTGTTGAGTTTGCAGTGACCCGTCAATATTCTGGTCACATCACATGTTTTGTATCTTTTGAGCTATAGCCATTCATTAGATACTTTGTATATCCTTGTATATAGTGTTCTTGTCCTGGTGCTGGCTTCCACGACTCAATAGCCTCTTGTTTACAAAGGGTAATAAGAATCGTAATGGCTCTTTGTTTGGTAATACTACAGAACAGTTCTGGGCCCATTTGAGGGTGCCCTGGGGATGGTAGCAAGTTATGTGGGACTCCTTGGCAAATGGCCAAGTATACCCACTAAATCCTCTGCGTGGTGGTGGCTTTAGTCCGCTTAGTGAGACGACGAAGGATCGCTGGTAGCAGGCACTTCGTCGGTCTAGCGGTATGTGTCTCAACTTAACTTTTTGTGGGTTTTTTCAGTAGTCTTCACGACGTCAACGCGCGGCAAGCCAATAATAGAATACAGTTTTTTTAGATATAGACAGCATCTAACTACTGCTAAAGGCACACGTTGGGTCTGCTCTACCAACAAATGGTGCACAGCATTTTGGCGCACTAAGGATTTCAAGTTAACCAGAATAGCAGGAGAACATACTCGGAACTGTTCAAAAATTCAAGACTGCGTAATACTGAACCTAAACTTAGCATTGAATTGATGACATAGACATACGAGGTTATTTTTTGTTAACGCTAAACCTCTTGGGGGCTGATTCTGGTGCTCAAATACAACACCTTTCACTATGGGACCTACATTAAAATCGCAAACAAATTACTTCCATACAGACTTATGTCAGCTGATCTGCGATTTTGTATGGGAAGATGTAATTTCCATGTTGGTGTCATAGTACAAGTTGTTGTATCAAATACACTGAATCAGCCCCTAAGAGGTTATGAATTGCCAAAAAATAATCTTGTATAAGGATATCTAAATATAAAGATTTTATAAATTATTGTTTTTAAGTGATAAGCATTTACTTTGCAATCTAAATATATTATTCCACTTGAAAAAATGACCGCCAGAGGCGGGAATCGAACCCGCGTTCCTCGCATGCCGGGCGATTGCCTAACCTCTCGGCCACCCTGGCGTTGGCAGAGCCTGTCGAAATTTTCAAGTGCTTCTTAACGCTGTAATGCCGCGTTGCTTTCATCAATGTTATCATCACATCGCATCACTTAAAAACAATAATTTATCGTATTTGCAAGCTTCATCTTTCGATTGTTAAATACTTGCAATAGTATTTCTTTCGAGTGTTGAGGGTGTAATCCCAATAACATTGATGAAAGCAACGCGGCATTACAGCGTTAAGAAGCACTTGAAAATTTCGACAGGCTCTGCCAACGCCAGGGTGGCCGAGAGGTTAGGCAATCGCCCGGCATGCGAGGAACGCGGGTTCGATTCCCGCCTCTGGCGGTCATTTTTTCAAGTGCAATAATATATTTATAAAGATTTTATTATATTATTTTACTCTAGGATATAGCTTAAAATATCATAATATTATATTTTTAGGGCACATAATGTAAAACTTTAAACGGTTTCAGATTTTCAAGCAATTTTCCATTATACCAAAAAAGGGAACCGTGCGTTAACGCTGAATGGGTATACGTATTATGCAAGATTAAGCAAGACTCACTCTAGAGAGCACAGGTTTACATGCTTGAAGGGCCTTGGTACTAAATGTCAAGCCTGCGTGATCACTGTTGATGACAAGGTCGTGGCTTGTATAAACGATCATAACCATGAATAATCAGTCAAGTCAAACCTGTGGCCCTGGGGTCAGGCAAGAATCTGCCGTCCTGGACCTCGATAGAATTTGATGCCTTGCATAAACCTGCCGCTCCGAGGCTTGACAAAAATTTATTACCCAAACGCTTCGCAAGAATCTGCCCTGCAGAGGACTTGCAAGAATCTGCAGAGGAATCGCAAGAATCTGCCGTGCATAAGTCTTGCAAGAATCTGCCGTCCGCTGCAAGTATATGCCTCCTTAAGGCCTCACAGGAATTTGCCGCTCTGTGGCCTTGTAAAGTTCTAGTGCTCTATTTTTGAATCACTCGTATGACATTCTGTTGGGATTCTGAGCGGTCGAGTCTTAAAAATGCGGAGTTTTAGATGACACGAAAATCAGTAGAAATCTGTACGCGACTGATTCAAAATAGAGCTCCTGCCACCCTGGGGCTTCGCATTGAAAAAGATCCCTTCTGACTGGTAATTTCATTTTGTTTGATATTGTTAGAGAAGAGACAGTAAGTTAAAAGCGATATCTAATACTGGGACAGACTTGCACGTATGACCCTGAGATTATTCATTTAAAATATTTATACATTAACAATTACTCATCCCACCGGCTCCGTTCTACCACCGCACCTCTAGACGCACCGCGGGATACCACCCATATCGCGTTGATATTTCAACGATACGAGCTAAGCGCTTCTTATCAACATTTATAATGCGCACAGCTAAGTTGTGGAACTCACTACCCGCTTCAGTGTTTCCAACGGATTACAACCCAAAGACCTTCAAACTTAGAGTGAACAGGCTTCTTCTGGGTGAGCTCGCTCCATCATCGACTCTGTCTGTGCCACGTCTGGCTTAGTCTAGAGTCAAGAGCAAACCCATTTCAAATAAAATAAAAAAAACTTCAAATAATCATTAATAGATGATTTCTAATATTCGATTATTATTATTGGATTGTTTATTTTAGTCCTTAGTATTATCTCTAATGTTCTTTTCAATAAACCTACTAGTTTACGATAAATTTTAATTATTTTCTAAGTTTTCCTATAAACAACATCATACATTTACTTACATACATTACAAAAAATAATTATTACATTATTTTCTTTTCATGACATCTCAACTGTTTGATTCAATTATTGATTTCAGTGACGTTAATAAAGACTGCAAAGGGTAAAACAAATATAAAAGTTGGACAGTACACATATTATTTGAAGCCGGGAAACTGTGGAAAAAAGACGAATAAAAAGAGATGGTGTTGCACACAAAACAAGTACTGTAAGGCGTGCCTTCACGTGGTTGATAATAAAATTGTCGCTATTTTTGACAAACATGACCACGACAAGAAATAATAATTAGTATTTGTCAATTTCGTCTATAAAAGTGTCTTAGTCGTTGCTTAGCTGCGAAATCTTAGATCTCAAAAAGGAGGAAATCGTCGTTTTTTTTAATTATAATGTGACGACTACAACCTTACATTCAGTCGGCAGCTCCTCAGGTTACCCAAGTGAACTGTGAAAACAGCTTTTATTGCATAGGGAATAGAGGCGGTCTCAAGGTCAAATTGCCTGGTATCCTGACTACGGCCGTGTGAACATAGATTAAGGTTTTTTTTATTTATTGTTTTGACAATGTACAACATCCTCGAAAAAGAAAATTAGGTTTACATTTAGTAATTAGATGACTGTCTTACTCGTATTATGGCCTGTATCGACATTGTGGGGCTGGCTCGAGGGGAGCTATGATATGCAATTGACGTGTTTTTATACTATTTGAACTATTACATTCCTTTTAACACACTGTTATTTTGTTTTTATTGTTATTTTTTTTGAGTTTATAGTCAACGAAATATGGAAAAACGGTAGGTATTGAATGCATGTACTCGACATGCATTCAATACCTACCGTTTTTACCATATCTTATCCTTGATCTTCATTTCAAAACTGTTGTGTTTTATTTTAATTGTCAATTAATGATTTTTTTTTCAGTTTTCAACGTAATTTTCTCGGAGTCCCTGAAAGGGAATAGAAATGTGATAGTCAATGGATATAAGTTCTACAAGAAGAAGGATTCAAGAAGGCCCTCAGGGAGTGCTTGGGTGAGATGGGTGTGCGCCAAGTCGGATAAAGGGTGCAAAGCAAAAATAACAACGGTCATGGACACCATAGTATCCGCTTATGATGTCCACAATCATGCGCCTTGATATTTCAAAACCTCTGGTGACTATGGTACCTGAAAGTCGAAAAAAATTTTTTATTTGATGGTTTGATTTTGAGTTGTTTTGGACCTTTTTAATAGCACCACTGTCTATAAAATATTCAGTTTTTGAATCACCTTTACATTGTATTTTATTCCCTGAGTAAATCGGGATTTCAGAAACCCCTTAAGTCAAGCTGAGCGTATTTGTAGTAAAAAAACTGTTTTGTTACATAAAATACTTAAGCTAACTTAAGCTAAGCGGGGCCCTTTTAATATGGACATCGCAGGCGCACAACTGTACAGTCCGACTCGACTGGTTTACCTCTATAAATCGTAATTTTACTGAGTTTTTTGTTTTATGCCCGTGCCCTTTACGTTGTCTATTTTCGTGTGGTATGTGATGTCCATTCATTAATAAATGTATTTTCTTTCTTTCTTTCTTTCAAATCGTTCTGAACGAACATTATAATAATAGGTTCTGTTGGTCATAATATTAGTTTGTTTATTCTCATGATTGAAATTATATTTTACTGACATCTTTGTTATTATATCCTTATTTAAGTTACCTTAAATTACTCCAGTGTTGTTAGCGTTTTAACATTTTTGATATGATTTTAGTATCGGACGCCGTGTACACAATATCAAAAAGAGGCAGCCGAAACATAATTCTGAATGGCTATAAGTTTTATCATAAGATTGACTCTAGGACTCAATCAAATAACAACAAAGCAAGATGGGCATGCTGCTATATGTATAAGGGATGTAAAGCAAAAATGATTACAATTGACGATACCATAGTATCTGTAAATCAGGATCACAATCATCTTCCCTAAATATTTTTTATTTGAGGACAAATTTGTTGCCGCGCTGTTGCTTTTGGCATACGCTGCGGAAGACGTGACCGACGAACAACACATGTTTAATTTTTAATCAGCCGGTTTAGCGTTATTTGTCATATTTTGTATGGAAATTCTGTAAAATAAACCGTCAATCGATGTTTGACTTTTGCTTCGCAGGAAGGTCGCGCATAAACTTGTCGAACAAACCGTTTGTAAACAAAATAAAATGAGCTTTTTGTTTGTCTTTATGGTATATAATCATGTTCAACTATTAAATCACTCTAATATAAAAGCTGTTTGTATTTCAATGTTGTAAATCAAGTCATACTTCGGGCCTGAGATCACTGAGGGTCCTATTTATTTTTCAATGGATGGTCTTGATTTTAGGCTAAGCCAGACGTGGCGTAGACAGAGTCGACAGTGGAGCGAGCTCACCCAGAAGGTTCTGGCACTCCCACTCACCAACGGAACACAGCAAGCTGCGTGGCGCCGGGCTCCGATGGGGGATCTCACTAAAACACCGCGGTGGTCATGCATAGAGAGCTCTTTGAAGGGTATGTCACCTGGGGCCCAAGTCTGCTAAATTACACTACCAAAATTGTAACTGAATCGTAATTGAATAGCAAGTTTTTGACAGGTAAATTATGGGTCAAATGTCCAAAATCAAGCGATTCAGTAACGATTCTGATACAATTTTGCTAGTGGATTCAGCAGTGTTAATATTCTATTCTTTTACTGTCATATTAATACTAATTATTCTAATATTTAAATCCAAGGCGATAAACTAATGAATCACTAACAAAATTTCTATCTTGAATCGTTACGTACAAAAAATCTAAAGTTATATTAATATGTCACAGGTATGGGAGCACTATTCGTGCGATCGCGGATGGGAAAATTGAACCTTATTTACGAGGGATATAAGTTCTACAAGAAAATCGACTCAAGAAAAGCTAATAAGTCGGGTAAAATTAAATGGATCTGTATCCGGAATACTCGAGATAAGTGCAAATGCAGACTTTTCACCCTTGATAACGTGATTGTGGATATCAAAGAAAACCATAATCATCCAGTGTTATAAACACGCTTATGCATCGTGTTTCTCAAATATTAAATTGTATGTACATGTTTCTGTGTAAATAGATGTATTATTTATTTTTTGATGTGCCATAAAGAGTTATCTACCTATCTATTTATTAAATGATCTCATTGTGACTTCGATTATCAATTTTAAACCCTGTAACGGTCGCTTTGTCAACGTTCATTTAAAGCCCGATTGGCATGTTTGTAACGTTTTGTTCTTACGTATATTGTAGTCTGAACGTTGTTCTATTTGACACCGTTTGGTTGCTTGCGATGCAAAAGCGACAGAGTAGCTATCTGGCTTCCACTAACGTAATTTTTTTCATCGTGATACATACACAATGTATGTGATTAAAAACGTACAACGTATTTGTACGTATCGTCAGATACTGCAGGCTTACTCTTGACGAGTTCGAGTTACGATCACAATCGAATCGACGTCGAGAATCAGCATTTCGGTACTCTGCAAATCGGTCATATTGCCAATCGAATTGGGGTCGAATAGTGAACTACTTGAAATCAAAAACGGAAAAAAAAAAGATTTTTTGTAAGCGAAATTTTACTATCCAAGCATAAATGACGAAATGTAGATGTGTCTAAAAAAATAATTTCTTTAAAATCGCAAAACAGTTTCCAATGATCAACAGATGTCGACGATCAATGTTTGTTTTAATCTTAATTAATCATTATGTTGTTTACAGCAAGGTGTTCCAAAAAAAACTACATGTCTTCACAAATGGGGCAGGCAATAGCAGCAGTCAAAAATGGTGAAAAAGTCGCAACCGCAGCAAGAAACTTTGGTGTACCCAGAGTCACCCTGCTTGATAAAATATCTGGTAGGAGTCCTGTTAAATGTTCTATGGGCCCTAGTACATATTTGTCTCCGGAAGAAGAGGCTAGTTTAGAGAAATGGATACTTGAAATGGCTAAAAAACACATTTATATTTCAAGAGATGATTTGCTGAACAGTGTGCAACGCATCATTATTGACAATAAAAAGGCAACCCCTTTTATTGACAATAGGCCAGGTAGCAAATGGTATAGCCTTTTCCTTAATAGACATCCTGCTTTGTCTGAAACAATGGCGAAAAAGTTAACAACATCAAAAGATGCTACTACCGAAAATGATGTCAAGCTTTGGTTTAGAGAAGTTGAAATGTGTCTACAGGAGAACAATCTTGAAGACGCATTAGAAGATCCGGCAAGAATTTTCAATGCTGATGAAAGCGCGTTATATTTGTCACCTAAAGCTGGGAAAGTTCTTTTTAAAAAAGGTTACAGACAAAATATCAGCCAATCCTTCGGAGCTAAAAGGGATGACGTAACAGTATTTTTTACTGGAAACGCCGCTGGACAGTTGGCACCACCTATGGTAGTGTTTGCGTTTGCCTATGAGACCATTCCATCTACAATTTTATCTCAATTTCCAGAAGGGTGGGCGATTGGACGTTCAGCAAGTGGCTGGATGTGTGGCAGCACATTTTATGAGTATTTCACGAAAGTTTTCAATCCATGGTTGGTAGAGAATAACATCCAAAAACCTGTATTGTTCTTTGTGGACGGTCATAGAACTCACTTGACTCTGCAGCTGTCGAACTTTTGTACTGAAAACGGCATTGTCATCTTATCGTTACATCCTAACTCTACGCACATTCCTCAGCCGATTGATATTTCTATATTCAGGCCACTAAAAGAATATTGGCGAAAAGCTGTCAAAGAGTGGAAGTTACAGCGTCAAGGACAAAACTTGGAAAAAGAAGATTTTGCTCCCCTCTTAAAGACAGTGTTACAGTCAATCACTGATATTTCGATCAGGAAGGGATTTCGTGCTGCTGGGTTGTACCCGTTTGGCCCAGATTACATTGATATGACTCAAATTAAATCTAGACAAAACCCAGAAGTCCAAGAGTGCTTTGTTATAACATAGAAAATGAATCGATTCAAACTTTACAGAAATCGATTGTCGCTTTTTCTTTGTTATGTTTAGTAATATACTCCTGATTAAGACACTGATCGTGACTGATTTTTATTTCTAAATAATTTGATGGTAAGGAAATCCTAACAACAGTGGTAGACTCAATTAGGTGCTGCCTGGTACCACCAGAGCCCGGTGCTACGCAGCTTGCTGTGTTCCGTCGGTGAGTGGGAGTGCAAGAACCTTCTAGGTCAGCTCGCTCAATCGTCGACTTTGTCTACGCTACCTATGGTTTAGTCTAGAGTCAAGAGCAAACGCATTCCAAATAATAATAAAAAATCATCGATGTAGGCTTACTGGTAATAAATAATGTGTGTATAATATATTGATTGAATACTTACTCACTTACTTACTCCGATGGCTCAGCAACCCAAAGTGTGTCTTGGCCTCCGGTGTGAGCCTCCGTCGCCATTTTTCCCGACCTTGTGCAGTTTTGCGCCAGTCGCCGGCTACCAGCTCGCGAAGATCCGAGTCCACTGCATCTACCCACCGACATCGGGTATTATTCGTGCGGATTATTGGTTTCTCATTAAACTTATAAAATAAATTAACACTGTGCGTGTAAAAAAATCTTAAAGCTATTGAATAATACAAAATAAATACCTAATATTCTGTACCAGATTATTCATGTTTTTCCAGTAAAACTTTTATAACCTGAGCCCGTAGCCAAGTGGCAATCTATTGTCAAGCGAAGTTCGTTATCGCTAACAAAATGTATCAAACTAACATAAGCCATCGAAACATCATGTGACTTTTGCATACATATTTTGACATTTCATGGGTGATAGCGAAGTCCGCTCCAAAACGATTGCCATTTGGCTACGGGCTCTGGTTTGATATTAGTTTATGTGCCTACTGCTGACCTACCACGGCTTTGCATACCTACGCCATTTAAAAATAAAATATAGCCTTTTTCACTGAGAGGTGATGTAGCTTTCTACTGGTGAAAGAATTTCCAAAACCGTTTATAAGTTCTAGAGATTTATTCCTATAAACATACTTACAAACTTTACCTCTTTAAATTATTAGTATAAATAAAAAAATATTGGACAACATCACATACATTTCTCTGATCCCACAGCACAGTAAGTGTCTAAAGGACTATTTTTATGGAAATCAGAAACAACGGTTGTATCATAACGCCCAGACCCGAGATAATATAGAAAATATGGATTTCTATATTGACCCGACCGGGGATCGAACCCGGGACCTCAGAGAGATGACGACACCTTGAAAACCGAGCCACTCGGCACGGAGGTCGTTAAAATGAAGTCGGATTAAAGAAATGATTTCATCAAATTGTTTCTATCTTCCTCTTAATCCTCGATCATTGGGTATGTTAACTTACTTCGGAATGATTGACCAGACTTACGGCGATGCGTGCCTGTGCAAGAATACCTATGAATTTGTATTGTATAAAGAGCGTCGGTGGCGCAGTGGCTAACGGGTTGCCTCTCATGCGGGAGGTACCGGTTCGTTCCCACGTGCCGCCATGTAACAATGACTTTTTCTGAGTTTTGGACATTAGGTTTTTCACTAACCGATGCTCTTATGGGGAGGGAAAACATCGTGAGGATACCTGCATATTCAGGCGACTGCATGTATAACCATGATCCAAACTAGTCAGGTTCCCCTGGTAACAGGGTCACGGAGGTCAGATGCCAGTCGCCACATCCTGGATCATGGTCCAAAGGGGACCCTGGGCCCTCGCGTGCGAGTGCACAACCGGGATGACGCTAGAAGGATGGTGATTGTATTGTGGTAGACGCTGACCAATATCGTCGAATATTTAGTCTTGTTAAGCAGTTTGATCCAGTTTTCAGAAATGTGTTGTCGTTTCCAGGTATTCCTGCAATATACGTCATGTCGAAACGTGGTAAACGGAACATCGTGTATCAGGGGCACAGGTATTACAGGAAGATAGACTCGAGGCCAAGGATCAGGGAGACAAGAGGCAAATGGGTCTGCTCCCGGCACAACACAAGCAACTGCAACGCCAAACTGTTCACTTCTGATGATATGATCGTCGCGTTCAGACAGGACCACAATCATACATAGCAACGAACTTGTACTACTAAGTGCTATTTAGTTACTACTGTAATCAAGTTTATACAGGTTGACTTTTGTATCAATATCCAAATTTAAATAAAATAATCTTTGACGCAAATAAATGAAATGAAATGAAATACATTTATTTGGCACGGAAATGGTTAAAGGTTAAACATTAAAGGGTCAATCTCCAAAACGGAAGCACTCGTGTGATCGCTCTGGCGCTTCTTAGACACCAATACCTAACTTGAATTATGTCATCTCATTTAAAATAATGATGGCCAAATAGTGTACATCACTCCTTTAAATTCAATACACAATTACAACCAAACACCAATATCCGAAAAGCGCCAGAGCGATCACACAAACACGCCCGTTTTGGAGATTGACCCTAAAGCAGTGCATTAAATATCAAGTGTGTGCCAAAAAGGTCCCTGCTTAGCATAAATCGTGAAGCACGAAGCACATCTATACTATACGATACGATACTGATTTTCAGCTGGAGTAACAAAACACGTAACTATTTTATTATGGTCGTCTAGAATAAAAATATCAAGATAAAGCACTCAGAAACCATCCGAAAAATCGTGTAAAACGGTGGACACAGCTCAAGGAGTGGCAACATCTCTGCCGTACAATGGCATCATAATAACACAGAATAAATAACAGATAATAATAGCAACCCGGTGCCAATGCCTATGCGCCGCATTCATCTAATTCATGCGCAGGTACGCGTAATCACGTTTTATGATAACTAGATCGGTTTTTTAGGGTTCCTTACCTCAAATGGAAAAAAGGAACCCTTATAGAATCACTTTGTTGTCCGTCTGTCCGTCTGTCTGTCAAGACACTTTTTCTCAGGAACGCGTGGAGGTATAAGGTTGAAATTAATATCAAATACTTAGGTCTATGGTCCCTTAAAGCTGTAAAAAAATCAAGCTTTTAAGTTAACGCAAACTAAAGAAACGGCCAATTAAGTCCTATTTTCTAACATTTTTACCCATTTCTCAGGGGAATCAAAACCTATAGGGTACTTCCCATAGACCTAGAACCATGAAATTTGGCAAGAAGGAAGGTAGATCGTAGATCATTAATTGAGGGAAAAGGCCGAAAATCTTTAATTTGTCGTTAAAACAAATACAAAAAGAACTTTTTGCGAAGTTATCACGAAGAACAAACAATTATGGTTCCAAAAAATCTCAATAGATGGCATTGTTGGGTTTTAACTGGTAATTCAAGTATTCTGGTCATTTTTGTTAGTGTTTTCGAGAATTATATTTCTTTACTAACACGCTTTTATTATTTTATAAATAAAGTCGAATTGTAGTCCTGTACGTAATTATATAATGAATTCTAAGTTAACTAATTTAACCATCTTCCAAGGATCGTAGCATCATGGAAAATGGCAGCTGTATGTAGTTCTGATGACAATACAATAATATGGTACTTTCGAACTGATCTGATGATGAAGCCGGAAGATATGAACTTTAACTTCATGATGGATGGAACAGCGTATCCTAGCTGTGCTTGAACTTGTTAGAAAAGTCTTATAATGAACTACGACCACTATTAGGTTTTTAAGGGCTAATTATGAAGCCGGAAGTAGGCACTGGTATTTCATGATGGAATATCGTATCATAGGCGTATTTGGGCTTGTTAGAAAGGTCTTGAAATGACAATTAATTTTTATTATTCATACTTCTACTAGCGGAACTGGCGAACGTTGTTTTGCCTTTTTTTGCAGTGGATACTTATCACTTGAGCGCTTTCACATTAAGACGACTTTAGCAGCGCGTCTGACGCGCTGCTGATAATTTCATACTGTAAACGGAGCGCAACAGCCGCGCGGTATAGCTGCGGGACATTCGCATGCGCTCTCTGCATTAAACCAAGGCATTGAGCTAGTGTTGTTTTATTATAGTACAATAACAACATTGGATTATAGAACAAGATAGAATAAGACAAGGTTATCGGACAATAATAACCATTTCGGAGGCACTTTTAAAAAGCTTCGACAGCACGACTGTATACGCCAGAGTCGCGCTGCTATAGTCGCCTAAATGTAAAAGCGTTTTAAGTGATAAGGGTTACACCTACGGAATACGGAACCCTTCGTGCGCGAGTCCGACTCGCACTTGGCCAGTTTTTTTTTTTATTGAACTTGATCTACCTACATTTTTTTTAAATAGCATATATTAACGATGCCTAATATCTGGAAAAAAATTGGATAAAAAAGTCACCCTGTATAGATAATATGTAATTACTTGTTTGATTAAATCAACTTTATACTATTTTTTATTTTATGCAAAAACAAAAAAAGCGTTAGAACTTAAAAGGTCTGTAAGTATTTACCAATTTTTACTCTGCCTCCTTTTATTTTTATTTTGTTTTGAAGCATTGTTCTTTTTTGGAATTTTTCAAATAAAATATACTGCAATAATAAAGTCCGTATGTCTGTATACTCGGCATAAGCCAAGTTTTCAGTAATATGTAATATCTAAGAATTCTTTGCAACTTTTTTGTATAATATAGATTGTTTTTAAGTAGATATGACTAAAATAAAATAAACTGAACTGATTTATTTTTCATTTTACATACCCAGGTAATTCTCAAATATAGGTCGACTCATCCTGTTACCTTGTTGATAAACTACGTTTTCCTCAGCTACGTTCGTGCCTTCTCGACGAGGGAACAGGCTGATATTCCTTGACGGGTACACTTACTCCTACAAGAAGAGAACATCTCAATTTCGCAAAGATATCAAGCAAAGATGGGTATGCTCCTCAAACTTCAACAGAGGATGCAAGGCTGTGGTCTACACGGTATCTGATGCCATAGTTTTGGCTAAGAAGGAGCACAATCATGAGATGCGTTATTCGTAGTTAGCCTGGAATTAAATGAAACTAATAATTATCATAAGATTCCTGAAGGTACACTTCCGGCTTGTGGCTCCGGCTAGCCCCATGCGGCTCCAAACAGCTGCGCGGCTATCATGGAACTATGGGAGTGTATGAAACCCTTTACGAGCGATGCGTCATGGCCGCATGCTGCCGTTCCATAGGTACACTCCTTGGTACACTCCCATAGTTCCATGATATCCGCGTGGCCTCTCAGAGCCGCATGCGACAAACCGGAGCCGCAAGCCGCATTGCTCCGAAGTCTACCAGATTATATAAAGGGAGGGAACGGTATAAACGCCTCATTAATGGTCTATGGAATTAGGACCAAGTCACAATTTCGCTGTCTATTTCTGTTTGTTGAGAGTTTTGTTGTATAGGTAGTCTTTCGTGAAGCTGGTTGCTACACGGATTAAGGCAATTTAGGAGCATGTCGTATCTTCCCTTTTTTTAAAAAAAAAAAACTATGTTACCTTGGTTGATGCACAGTTAAAGAATTTAATTTTATGTTACTTAATATTATTGCGGTTGAAACTTGTTTTTATCTTAACTACGTGTTTATGAACTGTCATAGCTTGTTGTACCTACTAATGTGACAGTAATGACAGTTTCCCAGATTTGTTGTAGGTAAGTATATCTTCTGAACTACGTGGAAGTTTAACAATATTGTAACTCAAAGGATTTACAATAAATGATTGAAGTAAGCGATCATTTTTGTTTATTGTTGATTTTTACTAACAAGTCGGACTCGCGTACGAAGGGTTTCGTACCATTATCTATAATACAACAGTAGACTTAATAATAATAATAATAATAAATTGTTCCAACAAATACACCAATTACCTAGCCTCATACTAAGCGCGAGCTTGTGCTATGGTGACTAGGATAACGGATAGACATACTTAAATACTTTTATAAACATCCATGACTTAGGTACAAATGCTCGTGCTCATCACACAAACATTTGCCCCTTGCGGGATTCGAACCCGCAACCGCCTGGTTTAGAAGTCCGTGGCGCGAACCACTACACCAAGACGGTCGTCAAACTTGTGACCTTTATTTAGTTTGGAATACGAAAAAAAACAATTTTGTATGGGAGCCCTTAAATATATATTTTAATTTAACTATTTATTTTGAAAGTGAATATACATATTTATATTCTGTGAACATATTTTTGTCTGCCTGCTGCTATTTGTCTACGCCACTACCTAACTTTTTATCGGTTCTTAAACATTTTTTAATCTAATAATAAATTAATATCGAGCAAAAACGGCAAAAAAAATAAACGTATAGAACCTTCTCCAATAAAAGGACTTTATACACAAAATTATTTTTCAAATGAAACGAGATTAGCGCGTTCAGCCAATCAAACAAACTCCTCAGCTTAATTATTAGATTTATAACTTGTAAGTGCATATTAAAAACATTAAATCTTAATAATTTTAAATAATGGAATCTACACAGCTATAATGAAGTAAATTTCTTGTATTTTTTTTATTATTGCTTCATAAATATTTTTTTATTATTTGTATATATTTTTTTTTTTTGTGAGAATTCTAACTCCAAATTAATGTTTCAGCTTTTTTTGTCAAATCTCAAAGAGGGAACAGCATGATTTGCCTCGAAGGGTACACGTACTATCACAAGCGGAACGAAAGAGACAAGCCACAGAAGAAAAAGAGATGGGTATGTTCCACGCACTTCTGCCGCGGTTGTCGGGCGGTGCTGTACACGATCGATGACGTCATCGTTACCGCTAAGAAGGACCACAACCACGAACCAACGACGAATAACCAAAGATTACCGATTTTGTCACATTTTTAACTTAAATTATGTTGATGGGATGTATATTTATACAGTATACATAAGACCCTACTTCCGCCTAAACCAAAATTTTCCTAGTGTCAAAAATCAGTACTTAAAAATCGGCTAGATGGCGTTGAACAACGTAAGTTTTTATTTACGAAAAAGGCTGGTTTTATAGTTGATCATAATATTATGTTTATGTATTGCATGTTTTAGATACACGCGTAATTTTTTAATGATTTAGTGTTCATCAAGACGTATCATATCATTCTATATTTAACTAAATTTTGAAACTCGCTAATTTTGACGTAAGTACTTCCACTACATGTCTGTACACTTTAATATTACAATGTTTTGTTTTTGTTTTAAGCTTAATGATTTCGTCGCAATATTGCAGTGTTGGTAGATGACCAACATAAAAAAAAATTACAATTTTGTGCTGTCAGAGCCCTCATTGAAAAAAAAAGAAATTAACATGTCTAGTATTGACCAAATAAAATGTCAAAAACATGCTATACATTTACGATTCTGTGACAATTTTTCTACCGGAATCAGGGCCCGGTTGTCCTTATAATCAATGTAACCGTCATAGGCTATCAGGACTTGTTATGTATAAAAATAAATTAACTACAAAAATAATATGTTTAAGATATTAAGTAAAAATTCAATTTTATTAATGAATGAAATTATAAATAAAATCACGTTTTTACCAAATTTATATGCTAAGGTCATTTTGTGTTTTATTACCATAACTTACCTACTTGACTTTACGACTACTATGACTTGACGAGATTTTAAAATAACATAGTCGCAAACAACACAGGGACGTTACTTGTGTTATGAAGCAAAGTATTTTAGATTTAGGAATTTAATGATACAAACAACAACATTTCAAAATATCTAATTACATTTGAAGTTGCAGCTTGGACACCGATTTTCGATACAACTAGCCAAGGGAACCCGATCATAATGGTGGACGGATACAGGTTCCGGTTGAAACGAGACTCACGAACCGTGAACAGTGGCACTGACCGATGGGTTTGTTCCACCGTGAAACTTGGGTGTAAAGCTAAGCTGACAACAGTGGACAACATCATAGTGTCTTACGACTGCATACATAACCATCCAAGACCCGCGAGGTTTTAAAACAAGCCTGGAGTTCACCATCACATGTTTAATTTTTAATCAGCCAGTTAAGCATCGTATTATGTGACATATTTTGTATGGTGATTCTGTCAAATTAACCGTCATTTGAGGTTCACCGGCTCTTTGAAATGTTCAAAAATTGGTGAAATTAGGTTTAATAATAATAATAATAATAAAATTTTATTTCAGAAATTGCTTTCCATATGGGTTAGTAGTTACAGAAAATACTTACAAGCTAGGGTTAGTTAGTGGATTCAAATTTAAAAATAACTTAAAACTACCTACTTTATTAACTAGAACAGGTCTCGAGCCGACATGGACGTTGTTCCAGTGCCTCAAGATAGGACAGCAATAGCGACTTCCTATCGCCGCCAGGAGACTGTTGGGGCTGTCCCGGACGCGGCGCCACGCCGAGGCCACCCGCTTGCGAACAATGACAGGGAAGCTGTCTATGCGCGCCTCAGCAAACATTGCCGACGCGCTGCAGTACCGGGGCAGACCCATCAGCATCCTGAACCCGTTATTATATTAGACGCGCAGGGCTGCGAGCGTCCTCTGCGTATACTCAACCAATAGGCTGCAGGTGTAAAAAGATTGGCAGTAGGCTCTGAAAAGGGTTTGTTTAACTTGAATGTTACACCGTGCAAATCTACGGGCAAGCATATTCGCTCTCATAGCTAGAGCCCTGCGCTCCCTCTCTATGTCAGCCTCATCCGACAAACTTTCTGTAACCCAGTGCCCCAGGTACTGAAAACTTTTTAAGAAAAATAAAAATAATATTGAAGTAGATTATAAATCAAGTTATATAGCATTAAAATTTGGAGCTGGATTTATGTCAGTGTAGCTGTAGTATAGCCTTAATTATTATTATAACGTTTTCTTCTACTTTTTTTATTCTAAGATATCCTTGCTTTATTGTACACGCGCCTACTTACTTTCTAAGTGTTAATTGCACATAAAATTAATATTAATTATAATTAAAAGTAATAAATTAATGTTAACTAACAGCTGTATAGTTGTTTTATTTATAAGTCAATGCAGCGGGGACCTGGTTTTTGTGTTTAATCATTTCGCAAGTTCTTTTCAAAATTTTGAATGTTTTTTTAAAATACATCTTTGATCATTCTTAAAAAGTAAAAAATTAAATCTTCCTTAAAAATAAAAATACATTTGGTCTTAACCCACTGACGGAGCGTGGTTTACCTAGAGATAGTCATAAGGAGTTACAGAGGGCATCTGCATGGTTTAATTAATCAAATGCATGCTGTTGCACAATTTTTATCGTTCGCTCAGTCCAAGCTCTCTTATAGGGCATATCTGACACCAGCTTTTGTTTCAGGTATTCGCTACGAGTTCACCGAGTCCCTCCGAGGCTGCCGCATCATCGTCGTCCAGGGTTACCGATTTGCTGTCAAAAACAAAAGCAAGGCTCGCGTCCCGACCAACAAGATCCAATGGCGCTGCTCCACCCACGGGAAACGCGGATGCAAGGCCGTCCTCTTCACAGCAAGGGATGAAATCATCTACCTAGAAAACGAGCACAGTCATCCACCACAGACGGATGAGAAAGCCTTGAATAAATACTTCTTCCCGATCACCAGCGTCAAAATGTACTACGGGGTTTAGATGTCGGAAACTGCAGGAACCAGCATGTTTATTTGCGATTTTTCTTACCTTATATTTTCTCAGGCAGTGCTTACATCTTGTGTGAAAAGTTATTTAGAAATCCTTGACACGTTATTATTTAATATCTTCCTATAAAAAAAACTGTCAAATCGTAAGTATAAAGCACTGACCCCTGTAGTACAAGTACGCTGAACTTCATACTGTCAACCTAACAATGAAGCCATTTGATTATCGCCATTTTGACGGCCACAGTGAGCGTGTGGTGACCGTCCACGGAACTAATGAGAATTGACATAAACATATGGAAGTTACTCTATTTTAGTTCCCTGTACAGTTGGTAGGGGCGCTTTGATTCGGCACAAAAATTATCAGTCATTTCTTAGAGAATGTTTAGTCCAGCGTACTTGTACTAAAGAGGTCTGTGGTATAAAGTGTAATCTAGTCAGTTAATAAGGGACCGTTACCTGTTACCCACCTCTTTAGTCTGTTTTTTTTCTTATTGGCGTCAAAAACCTTGAATGACGTTAAAGCATGTTTCATTTGTTTTTATTGTTAAATTAATTGAAGAAAAATCTTCAGGCAAAAATGACTGACTGATATTTTGTATTAAATCTTAGAAAATTAAGAAAACGAATGAATACGGTATTAGGAAAAGTGTCATCGTGGTTAATTCGAGGTAAATTATACAATTATTTTTGTACCAAACTTTAAAATCTAGTCAAACGATAAAATGCATTTTATTTATGTTGCGAACATACAAAAAAGGATTAGGTATTTAGAAAGGACCATGTTGTTGATTTGATCGGCTAACGCATACCACAGTTATCACACACTTATTACAAAAGCTAAGTCTCAGTTCTAGAATTCTGTTCGTTCGATTCGAAAGAGTGAAAAATATGAATAAAAGAGATAGATGTCACTAAAAATTATATTGAATAACACTTTTTTTAAGTCAGGGTTTTTTTAACATCATGAATAGCATCTAAATTAATCGATTAATCGTTTTATTTATTTAATTTACGATACTGTGCTGCCACAATTTTATATGTATTTTAAATACCTTATAAAAACATAAACATGGTTAGAATATATAAAAGCCTTATAAGGGATAAATTGGCCTATCGTAAGTAGGTACTTGTGATGTGAGGTGATGTTAAAATTGGGAATAATTATGCATTATACTAAAGTATTGAAGCAAGTTTTAAATAATGGGCTTAGTCTAAGACAATGGGCCCAGTTTTATGAATATAACAAAAGATTGACATTTAAAAAAATGCAGCTCCAAAAAGTGGTTATGGAAAAAAATACCGATTTTAACAACTAAAGAATTTTAATGGAACTGACATGCTCATTCTGTGACCAAAGTTCCTAAATTAAATAAAGATTAAAAAAAACACCTAAAGAATGGAATATATTTTGGAAACTAAGATCGGTACATAAAGCCTGAAGATTAATTTCGGTTGTTACCCGACTGCGTCAGAAAAAGGGTAATGTTTTTTTATTGTCAACTGTATTGCATTTATATTTGTTCTTTTATAAAGCTAAAATCCTATGTAAGAAATACATTTTAGTATTTAGGTAATATAAGTGTGACTTATATATGATTTGTACGTTAGATATAATCTAAGACTGCCTTGTGCCTCGTTGGTCTAGTGGTCAGCACGCTGGGTATTATCCACGAGGTCCCGGGTTCGAATCCCGAGTCCGGCCGATAGTGGTTGGGTTTTCCTGTCTTGAAATAACTCAGACACAGCTCCGGAGTCAGGAAGTTGGTGGTGTAAACACCCCCGTGCCTCGGAAAGCACTTTAATCCGTTGGTCCTGCGCCTGATCTCTCTACGGTCTTGTCGGACTGCCGTCTCACCGAATTATGAGCGTGAAGGAACAGAGAGTGCATTGCGCACACAGCGCACACACTTGTGCACTATAATATGTCCCGCGCAGTTGGCTAATCTCTGTTGATAGGCCGCCGTAGTCGATAAATTCGGCTAGGAGGACATTATAATCTAAGACAAGTTATATTATAAGCGCGTATTTAAAATCAATTTGGTGTATATTTAACCGATTGCAATAGTAGACTTATAACAGGAATAGTTTATAAATCAGGTTTAAGATCGGTGTTTTAGCAGGCCTGTGTAACTTCCCGCGTAGGTAGCAAGAACGTACCTACGCGCGGCGACCCCTAGGTAAGGGCCTAAACAAGTTGGGTGTCGCTAGCCGGCAGCGACACGCTCCCGCGTTTTATTCAGCGGCGGTGCGCGACACTAGGTTACTGGTTGGACGAGCGTGAATAAAGTCCTAGAAAGATGCGCTAGATGGCGTAAGTAGCTTCTTGTGGCAGTCAACCCTATCGCGTTGCGTGATAGTACGTCACTGAATAGGTTTAGTGTATTATGAATCATATTCAAGAGTTATAAGAATGAAATTATCTTGCAATGTATTTTTGTAGGTGCCGACACGAAACTTTGCACGGGTGCAATATGCATGTGTTGTAACATTAAATCTTCCTCTTGAATCACTTTATCTATTGCTGAGAACTGCATTAAAGTCCGTTGCGTGCAGGTATATATTATCTGTGGTACAGTTTAAAAGATCTAAGCGTACACACAGTCGGAGTGACTTTGTTTTATACTATGTAAAGATGATGCGTTAAATTTCTCTTCAAGCTTCTAAGCCTGGAGTTCAACAATCGATTTAGCATTATTTGACATGTTTTGTATGAGAATGTTGTCAAATTAACTGACAAACGATGTTTACCGACTGTTTACAAGTTGGTGAACTCGGGTTTTAGTCAACGAAGTCCAAAGATGCGACCATTGGAGCACTAATTTCTAACATTACCAACCAAAAGCTATAGGGTAAATATTATTTATTTTTTAAAACTTTATTGCACCAAAAAATGAAAGTACAATTGGCGGACTTAATGCCATAAGGCATTCTCTACTAGTCAACCGCATGGGAATGCAGAGAGTTAATAAGTGGCGGGATATTAAGGGGTACTTCCCGACCTTCCCGTAGACCTAGAATCATGTAATTTGGCAAGAAGGAATAGGTATCCTACATCACAAGTAAAGGAAGTGTTCTTTAAACTGCTGTGGTTATATCATAAAACAAAACTCTTGTTTGTACGAAACCCTTACGGTGTTATAAAAAAAAGTTAGACCAGGTTTAAAATAGGTCTAAATATTAGCCGACTACAGAGGAATGAATGACACATTCGTGACATAACCTAATAGAGAAACGCTTTTCTAATTGGCTAGCTAATAGCTTAGTCCTGGCTTTTAAGCCCGGTAATAAGTTTTTGTAATAACGGGGTTAGTGCGTGAGTCCGACTCGCACTTTTCCTGTTTTTTTTATTAATTGGCAGATATTTAACTGCAATCTCAAGAGAAGCATTCGCCCGGATAGTGAAGGGTCTTGGGTTGTAGTGTAGGTTGTAGTCCTACCGGATGACACCGTCGATCAATTTATGTGCACAAAACAAATTTACTTTCGCAATCTCACCTAATGGTAAGATCATACCATTACCACAGAATAAAATAGCTGCTATTACCAAGATTTTAGTAAGGAGGTAATTAAACTTGAACAGCATGTATACGATATAAATAGGGTATTTTTATGACTACACGTACATAGTACACTTTAATATATCATTCAATAGCTGTATAGTAGTTTTGTAGTGTTAAATTATTTTTATTATTTATAAACATGTAAGCAGTCGTGGCTAAAAATAAGTCTACAAATTGTTACTTTGGTTTATTGTTATGTTTTAGGTTCTGTTTTAATTAGTGTTAGCGCTCATAATAATGAAATGTAATTGTAACTGTAGGATAACCAAGTTAAACCGACCAGCCATATTAATTATACATAAATATTCCAACAATTTACGCATTTCCATTCTATTCATAAACGACTCTGCTAAGTATGTGTTAACTTTATCTACAAAAAATATCACTGGATTTATATAAAAAAATAGATATTGTGTACTAAATGTGACATTTTTAAAACTATAAATGTACCAACAGTAGATTGTGACACTTTTGCATTCTGAATGTAACAATAAAATCAATACAAAATAGTGGATTGGTATTTGATTTGCTGAATGTTAAAAATATTTTTAGAGTTTCTAAGGAGGATTTTGTCGTTCGGACTGCGTCTATGATCTTTATCCATTTCAGTCATACCCTCGTACATATTTTCACATAGTGGCAACCCTCTCATGGCGATCGGCGGCTACAAATACTCTTGCAAGGCGACCAGAACAATTGGCAATTTCAGCAAAAAAAGGTGGCACTGCTCCACACACAATGCGAGAGGATGCCGGGCCTTCGTCACCACGTGTGATGACGAGATCATCAAGATGGATCCGAAACACAACCACGACCCCACGCTTGTGTAAAAATATGCTAATCTATTATAATTACATTACATCCAATAATATATCAATTATTCGTTTTGATTTTAATTAAATTCATTTATTGCAATCGCTCACAGATATTTACTACATTGTAACTAACCAAAAATGGCGTCCTATTCATTTTTGTATTATATATCTTAATTTATTGTACCATTTGAACAAAAGCGTAGTGTAGGGCGGCTACCGGCAAGATGGACTGGATGCAGGTCGCTGTAGATCAGCAGTGGACGTCCTGCGGCTGATAATGAGGATGATATATCTATAATACTACAGCTTCTTATGCGGTCTTCCCTCGGCAGTGCTGCATGGTACCGGCATGAGGTACCGCACTATCTACATATCCGAGGGAAGACATTTTTTTTCCTGTAGGGCCCACACCTCAGTGCCTGGCGCCCTTTCTTCTCCATTCTTTTTGTTGCTCAATCATATAATACATATTGCGTGATAGTTCCCACATGCCGGGTAGACCCAATAACTTGCATGCGCTCTGTAGCTTAGTCGAGCTGGTACATATTACATTCTATTTTAATATACAAAATTTGTACTACCGAACTTACACTTACATTTTGTGTACCCTCATCTCACTTTTGTGACAGGGTGCTTTTGTGTTAAATAAACTTATTATTAAATTCCTTATTTTTTATATAACAGTGGCTTATTAGCAGTGGCCGTTAAATACTAAATTAGCAATCCCTCACCCGTTTTTTTATTAACCAGTGGCTTGCTGTGCTCTGTTCCGTCGATGAGTAGGAGTGCCAGGACTGCCTGGGTAAGCTCGCTCTACCGTCGACTCTGTCTACGCCACATATGCTTTCAATTAAAAAATACACATATGTTTTTACTTCTAAGTTTAAAGTTTGTTGATGCTGATTATGAAGAATTTCAAGTATTTAAAAAAATGTGCTCTATATGGGACCAACATAAAATCTCAAAAAAATTAACAACTTATCCAAACATATTATTTTTATAAGAATTTACCAATTAGTCCATGTAAAAGTAGTATTTTTGAACATCAAAATCATCCCAGAGGTTTTGCGGGACTTCCTAAACTCATTCTACGTTTACGTTTTAGTACATTGAGAAATAGAAAAATAAATTAATTTCGAAGTGTTTGATATCACCTACTTATCTCTTTTCAGAAATTGAGTTCATATTGTCTCGAAAAGGTACGAAATTGCTGCGATACGCCGGCTATACTTATGGACTAAAGACGGCCAGAAGTAACAGACACATTTGGCGGTGCTCCACCCACAACTCAAAGGGATGTGTCTGTGTCCTACACACAGTCGACGATCAAGTAATCATGATACGGAACTCTCATAATCATGAACCACCGGCACCTGTTATTCAGTAAGTGATTGGCGACTAACGTAAGAAACAAATTAGTAATTGGCGACTAATTCCGTTCAATTGCCAAGTACAGTCGAGACTACCTCTGCTTCCTCAAATGATATATGATATTTAACTTGAATGTGATGGGAAACAAGCTTTTATATTTGGCCTTTAGATTTCATTAATAAACCTGACTGACATAACAATAATAAGACATTGTTTTTTATTAAACAAGATCGTTAACACCAAAAATATTTTTTTTAAGCGAGATAGTTTCCAATTTTTTCGTGAAACGACACAGTTAACGTGCAATACTTTTGTGTTGGTAATTATAACTAAGTATCCAATGGTTTTTAATGTTTTTAACACTTATAGCATTCTTTCTTATTTATATAAGTTTAAATAAGAAACCAAAGGTCGTGTGTTCAAATCCTACCCGTGTGCGAATTTTTGATTTCTTATTTAACTTTATTAGTAACCAATATCATTGTAATTAAACAAATAAACGATTTTTATTATTTGTATCTCTTCTGTGAGAAATCTCGGCACAAGGCCGGTCCTCTTGAAAGGTTCACGTGAGGATATGGATCCAACACATAGAGGGGGCCTCTATGTGTTGGATCATGGATTAGATATATTGAGATGGGATATGTACACCTACCGGATACTATCGCTGCCTGCACTATTGAGAAGATAAAGACAGCACCCGCTAGGTGTAAGGACTATTGCAGAGAAGATCTATGGATGGAAAATTGCTGGAGTTGTTACCGGGATATTGGTGAGACAACGGGACAACTGCCATATCAAATGTCTCATCTTGATAAACACAATTCGCGGTAGACGGTGACTCGCCGCTAACTAAATGGGCCTCCTATTATAGGTGGTAACAAGGTAACAATATCGGTGTGAGCGGCTCAGGTTGTAAAGAGGTGAGTCTGCGGGTTGCAAGTGGCCAATGCTAAGCGCACCGGCCAGCATGTCCCCGGAGTTATGTTATTTTACATGTAAAACCTGGAGCATAGGTTCTGCTCTTGCGATCTCCACTCTTGTTCGGCCGTTTAAGGCAAGCACAAGAGGTAAGGGCCAAATAAGCCACTCACCTACAGCTATAATGCCCCTGCGCCTATATTATTATTTTATTATTAATTAATCAAAAATATGTTTTCCTTCCACAGATTTTTCGATAAGCTTCCAAACTGATGAAAAAGGGCGAAGAGTGCTTATAATGGATCAAAAATATGTTTTCTCCATACATATTGTGAAACTTATAAAAAAAAAACAAGAGAAGATTCGATGGCGTTGCCGGAATCATTATTTGGGGTGTCGAGCTTCGGTCACCACCTTGAACAACGTTGTGTTATCTCATAATTTGAATCATAATCACATGACGATATAGTAGAGATAAGTGGTAATGTAATTAAACTTTGGTATTGTTATGAATAATGAAACCTTTTTTACAAGCTTTTATTGTTTTAACTTCCCACCTCAACAAGAGGTAGATAATTGTGTCATCTTCTACTGCGCGGCGATTTGAATTTGATGCGCCGAGCAAGTATGTATGATTATGTGTTTACGTGGTAATTGTGTACACATATTGTACGAAATTTGAATGTGAGTTATACAGAAAATAATGCTACACGAAAGATATAGAAATATTGCATTGAACCACTTAGCTCAATATTAACGGACCAGTTTCCGCGCGCTGTTACATAGATGCTTCTACTAGTGCTCTGTCCCGGTATCTGTTTGTCTGTAATAAATATTTTGATCCACTTAAAGGTGGTCAATTTAATATTTATTAAACTATAACCAGGCCTGGCTCACTCCGCAATTATAGTTGAAGCTACAAGTTACACACGCGGGCTTGACAGGTCGGTCGAATTCAGTGGGTCTGCCACTCAATCACACGCTAAGTTCTGCATTCCATTGTTCGACCCAATGCAGCCAGGAGAAATTTGACTGCCCGATAGACAGCGAGGGTAATCTGTACAGTCATCATCATCATTATCAGCCGTAGGACGTCCACTGCTGAACATAGGCCTCCCCCATAGATATGTGATATCAAAATGATCTGTTACAAGCGACCTGCACCTAGTGCGTTCTGGCGACCTTTATTAGTTCGTCTGTCCATCTTGCTGGTAGACGCCCTACGCTACGCTTTTGATCAATGGTCTCCAATCAAGAACCTTTCTGCCCCAACGACCATCAGTTCTTTGCGCAGCATAGTAGGCATCTGAACAGTAGGTGAAAGAATACAATGCTGTATGATAGAATCAAGCGTTACTTTGAAATCCATTATTTAATACAGAAATTTAAATTGTTTCGCTTTAAATTTCCGCTAAGAGACATCGGCTTTCTGCACTTTGCATTTGCCAGAACAAATACTCAACGCGGTTACGGTTAGTGTGGTTTGGTGCCTGCGCCGACGTCTTTTAGCGGTAATTTAAAGTAAAACAATTCAATTTTTTCGAATTAATATAAAAGCAAGGTAATTTTAAACAAAACAATTCTATTTTTTCTAATTAATAAGATAGTTGGCGCGACTGAATTGCACATTGTATGTCGTAGCTAGAGTCGCTATTCATTTAAATGATTCCTCTGACTTGTGTTGTTAAGCATTTTTTACTGTTACAAAATTCTTTAGTAAGAGCAACTGATAGATATTCATTGACTAAGCCACATATTCTGCTAAGACTGTCAATAGCATGGACTCTCAAATGTTTGACAGTTGTAGTATGGCCAAATGTTAGATTTATTCTAAAGCAAAACTTTAGCTCTGTTAAGGTAGGATTCAAAGCAATGCGGCTTGTGGCTCCGGTTCGTTTACAAGCACGGTCAGAATCAAAAGTAGCTGTACAGTTTAGTACTTTCTCTAAGTATTAGATTGGATTTCTAGCATTCCGTAGCTTAGACACTTTCAGATAAAAAATAATTTATAAAACAATTTATGTATCTCAATCCTGCATGCCTAAGAAAATTCGCATGAGTCTAATAACGCCCGCACTACTGCTGATTGTACAATCTTAGTATTTCTTACAGCGAGAGCTGAATTTGTGTTCAGCAAGCGAGGGGTAAGACTCCTAAAGTTTAATGGATACTTGTACTCCAAGCATACCGCGAGGACGTTGGCAGAAGGAATCGTCAAGACCCGATGGTATTGCTACCATAATAGTTTATATAAGTCTAAATGCAGAGCCGTGATATACACTATTGATGATATCATTATCTCGTGTAAGCCGAAACATTGCGATCAGTGCAAATTCCCTCAAAGTAACGTATTATAAAAACAGTAATTTAAAAAACTAGAAAACTCGACTGCGTTTCTGTGTGATTGGAAATTAAAAAACCCTAAAACAAGAAAGAGGTCATACCCGGGTTAAATTGGTTCCCATATTAAAAATTGTAGCAGTCGGGACCCATTTTAGAAATGGAGGCTTAGACAATTTAGAGCACATACCTACCTCTATATTACATTGCAGATTACTCCAATCTACTGACGAGACGGCTGACTTTCTAACATGGGTCCCGACTGCTTCAATTTTTAATATGGGTACTAATTTAACCCGGGTATGACCTCTTTCTTGTTTTAGGCTTTTTTAATTTCTAATTACACAGAAACGCAGTCGGGTTTTTTAGTTTTTGAATTTACCGTTTTTTTATTTTATTATTTTTAGTTTTATTATTCAAAACAAAATACCAGACTGCAAAAATTATTATATTTTTGAAATGGTATCTTTACTGGTTTTCATTTGATACCCATATTGCTATGCTAAGGAGAAAATCAATCCCCCTCCCACCTTTATTACTATTTAAGGGCTCCATTTTTAAAATTTATATAGTCTATGTCACTCTCACAATTTTGACAAATTCAACGACACCTCATATGTCAAAAACTGTCGAGCCGTTTGGGCTGTAGGGCGTGCCAAACAATTATACATACATACTTTCGAAAAACATAACCCTCCTTCTCCTCCTGTATAAAGTTGAACAATATTTACTCGATGTGCAAGAATGTACTAACTAACAAATTAATTGAATACGGCTTTCCTTACCTACACTGGATAAAAATTAACATACATTTATTTTTTTATATTGCAAGGGTCTTTTATCGTGTATCTATTATTTAAGTGTGCCAATAGTTGTTTTAAATATTTTTTTCGTTGCCTTAAAATAAAAGAAATAAACTGTTTATTTTGAATAATAATTATACATTTCTATATTTAAGTAGCAAAGAATCATGTTTTTTTGTTATAAAAGTCTTATCCTGTTAAAATATCGGATTGTGATAAAATTACTTTATATTTAATTTAGACTCTTAGACAATTATGTAATAGTACACATATTATGCGCCAATATTGCTGTTTTTTATTTTGATTAACTAAATGATTTTTGATTTTGGAAGATTATTAAAAAATGCAACAAAACGATAATGACCTCCTTTTAGTGGCTCTAGCTGCCAGAGTAAAAAGAAGATATATAATTGTATAAATTATGTTTATGATACTTATTGTTAGAAGTACCTAATATCCTTAAAAATAAACTTAAGACATTACTATTTACATACAATACATATATGATTGGGATTATTTTGATTTCGCTTTTATTTGTTAGGCACAACAACGATTTTTGTATTTACCTTTGTCGCACCGCCCGCTTTTCCTTTCAGCTAAGCCCGAAGGTATGACTGGCAGCGAATGCCACATGGTATTAAGTCTACCTTTTTTACAAAAATATCAGCTGTGCAATAAAGTTAAATAAATAAAAATCGGATTTTCTTAAGTAGGCTGATTACGATGTACTTTTTGTAAAACTAGCTTTCTACGTGACCTTGTACTTGATACTTGGCTGCGGTGACCAATTCAGCTTATAAAGATTTGTCTGGTTGCAAATAATTTGTATATGGAGCTTTTCATTCAAGATTTTCTTCAAAAGTTTATTTACACTTTCATATTTACAGGGCCGAGGTACACAATATCGTCTAGAGGGAAACAGCAAATTGTATTTAAAGGTTATAAGTACTCAATCCGGGGAAAATACGTAGGGAAAAAAGTATGCCACTGGTACTGTTCCTCTCATCACGCCAAAGGTTGCAAGGCTAGCTTGAAGACAGTTGATGACACTATTCTACCAACAATTAATGCACACAGTCATGGGCCATCAATCAAGTGGGACAAATAATGTCTGGAACCAGTACCTTATTGGTAATGACTCTAAAGTAAGAAAGAATAAAGCAAAATACTTTTGAAGATTCAAAAGATTGTTTATTTTCTAGATACCCACCCGTACTAGAGAGATGAAACCTGGCTTTAAAATTATGTTTTATTGTTTTTGGTAATAAAAAAATATTTTTGGTTGTTGTTTATGTTTTTTTGATAATTAGTTTATTGAAACAATTATTTAAAACTAAGCCTATCATGTAATATTATGACAAATATTTAAGTTGAATGGGTCGTCGCTATTGGTCTACGACCGGTCCCTCCATTACAGATTGTTTTTATATAAAAAATTGAAATATAATAGTTATGTACTTATACTCTGTCTTCAAAATTGGCTTTTGTTTACAGAAAATTTCGTTCTGGAATGTAGTGGTAAGATTTTTAAAATTGTTAAAAATAGAACCTTGACTAAAGAAGAAAAGGTGGAACTACGAAAAAAGCAGAAAAGGATATTCATGCAAAAAAGAAGAAAAGCAATGTCAGGAGTTGAAAAAGAAGAACTACGCAAAAAAGACAGAGAAAGGTACCAGTTAAAGAAAGCATTAGGGCTTACGAAATCTATAAAAGATCAACCTCCACGTGTACAGAAGAAAATTAGAAAAGAATGGAAGGAGCGATCCAGAAAGTATCGAGATTCACAGAAACGCGCAACCAAAAATGAATAATGTGTTGCTACAATTCTGAGTAATATTAGAAATATTCCTATAATGTACATCTTTATGTTGACGTCATTTGACTAAATCGTTTATTCGTGTGTAACCACTTTGGGTATCGTTGTCAAACCATATTGTATTTTTATAGGGAAAACAATAAAAAAGGGAGACCACTACAGACCACTACAAGAGGGGGGTCACTCATTCTTTTAAAAAAAGAATTAAATTGTAAAGATCGTAAGGATATAGTGGCACTTTCTATTGAGCGCACTATTGAATTTGCAAGTGTCGAGTTAGAACAATATATCATATTGAGTGTGTATAGTCCTCCGATGCAAGTTACCAACTTTTTGAAGACACTATGGAAAAAGCTTTAGATAAACTTTGTAAATCAAATAAAAAAATAATTGTATGTGGAGACTTTAATGTCGATATTTTAAAATCCACTCAATATACTATTCGGTTTTTAGGTCTTTTCAAATCTTTTGATCTATTTAATGTCTTTTACGAACCAACGAGAGTAACGCCTACAACGGCGACTTGTCTAGATAACTTCTTTTATCATACAGAAATTACGAATAAATCAATTTCACAAAAACTCAGTTCAGACCATAGGGGACAAATGATCTCATTGGAATATAATCATATTCCCAATACTGTGGAAACTGTTTTTAGGCCAGTCACTGCTAATAGATTAGATAGATTCAAAGACAGAATTATTAATAGTCTCAATTTGGTCAAACCTAGCACCTATATGAAGATCTTTTTAACCTCATTAAGAATGAATTTAATCAAATTTTTACCAAAAAAACTAAAATCAATTTACAACTAGATGTAAGTTTAATGAGTGGGCTACGCCTGGTATTCATAAAAGTAGGAATAAATTATACGATTTATATAGTATAAGAGAATATTCTTATGACCCACTTTTTATCGAATATGTTAGAAACTATTCTAAATTTTTTAAAAGTGTGTGTGTTGCCGCTAAGTCTAACCACCTCCGTAGATTAGTTTTAGGTTCTCAGAATAAAGCAAAGGCTACATGGAATATCATAAATAAAGAAACATGTAAAACTAAAACAAGAGACTGTACATACTCACTACGAATTGAGAGTAAACTACTCAAAACGAACTCTGAAGTTGCAAATGCCTTTGAAAGTTTTTGTACTAATATTGCAACTGCAACAACCAAAGACCTAGCTTCTTCTTCAGAAGAAGCCGAGTCTATCCTTAAATGTAATGTTGATAAGTGTCATTCTCTGCTGCATTTCAGGCATGTAAGCTCTAGTGAAATTATAAAAACATTCAAAGAATTGAATATTAAAAAAACTGAGGACTTATGGGGATTATCTGTTTACATTATTCAAACAATCATTGCCCCATATAGCAGTTATTTTCAATAGATGTATCGACGAAGGACAGTTTCCTAATTTAATGAAATTCAGCAAAATAGTTCCCTTATTCAAATCTGGTGAGAAAAGTGACCCCTCCAATTTTTGACCAATATTTATCTTACCTGTATTAGGTAAAATTTTTAAAAAGCTTATATTTAATCAACTTTTATATCACTTTAGATCAAATAAACTATTACATAGTAATCAATTCGGATTCACGAAAGGTAGAAATACTACCGATGCAGGAGTTGCTCTCTTGAAACATGTATTTGATGCTTATGATAATAAGCAAGATGCTATAGGTGTCTTTTGCGATCTTTCTAAAGCTTTTGATTGTGTAGATCACTCGACTTTACTGAAAAAATTACATCATTATGGTGTTTCAATAAATTCATTAAATTTATTTCATTCGTACCTTACTAGTAGAACGCAAAAAGTTTATGTTAATGGAGCTGAGTCTTCCGGGGCACTTCTTACTATGGGTGTGCCACAGGGTTCGATATTAGGACCTCTTTTATTTTTAATCTATATAAATGACCTTCCATACTTTGTCGAGGGTCTTTGTGAGATAGTATTGTTTGCTGATGATACGCCACTATTATTTAAGACCCCTAGTGGTAAGAATAATTTTGACGATGTAAATAGTACTCTTTCACAAATATTACATTGGTTTACAGCTAATAACTTGTTACTTAACGCAAATAAAACGAAATGTGTTAAATTCACAATGCCAAATGTTCGGCAAGTCTCAACACATGTTAAAGTAAAAGACGAACTAATTGATACTTCAAGCTCCACAACATTCCTAGGAATTACTCTAGACTCGAAACTTCAGTAGGGTCCTCATATCGAGACCTTGTCAGGAAGACTTAGTTCAGCTGCTTTCGCGGTAAGAAAGATAAGGCTTCTGACTGATATTGAATCGGCAAGATTAGTATATTTTAGTTATTTCCACAGTTTGATGTCTTACGGTTTGTTATTATGGGGATCTGCTGCAGATATAGAAACAATATTTGTACTGCAGAAGCGAGCTGTGCGAGCCATTTACAACTTCAAATCTCAGGATTCACTAAGAGAAATATTTAAAGAAGTTAAAATATTAACACTAGCTTCCCAGTATATTTATGAAAATCTGATTTATGTCCGCAAAAACTTGCATTTATTTTCAAAAAAGAGCGACGCGCATAACTATAATACAAGAAATAAAAATAAACTAGCCGTTCCAAACTATAGGATTCAAAAGGTTGGTAATTCATTTTTGGGGAGATGTATAAAATTTTTCAATAAGCTACCCGATCATATTGCTGAATTACCTATACATAAATTTAAAACAACTGTTAAATGTATTTTAATATCTAAAGGATATTACAAAATAGATGAATTTTTAAATGACAATTATAAAAATGTATGGAATAGTTTTAAGGAACACAAATCTTGTAAAACTTTGTAAAGAGGCTATGACAATAGTGACTGAGTTTCTTTGCTGCTTCTTCTCAGCACTAGCCCACAACTGTCCCGAAGCAGTGGTAGGGTTCTATTTTATGTTGGGACGTGTATAAGTGCTCCTTGCGAGCCTATGTACAGAAATAAATGAATTTTATGAATTTTAATTTTATTTTATTTTAATAAAAAGCTTATATTACATAAGTACCTGTTTATAAAATCCATTTATCCCGTATCTTTTCAACCAAAGTGAGAATGTATAATTCATTTTCATTTATTTCATTAGTAAAGTAGTGATATCAGACTCTTTCTCCATCTCACAGTATTTTTTATACTAATAAAACAAAACATGACTTGACTTTGTAGTAAACTAACATTTTCTCTTTAAGTCACACGCGAACACGACTATGCTTATTTCAAAAAAGGCCGAAGGATAAAGTTGAATGGCTACACGTTTTGGTTATGCGCCATCAGCGGACGCACAAAGTGGTGGAGATGTTCCGTCAATGGATGCAAAATTGAAGTCCAAACTGAAGGTGCTATCATCACCAAAGTAAAGGGCTATCATAATCATAAGCCGGAGCAACGCAAACAGGATCTCCTTTTTAATTATCATAGCCGAGACGAAGATGAAGATGAGGAAGAATTGCTTTTTTTCTATAGTGTACTGTAAAAAAACACATTTTTTTAAAATAATTTCTACCATGGAAATGAAAGGAAACATAATGTCAGAAATTACTTGTATTTCTAAAATTTGGAAGTACTATTTTTTTATTAAATTACCTACAGTAACATTGACTGGGGTTTTAGTTGTATTTTTAATTTAATTTGTCTCCATAATGCATTTTTTATGAATTTATTATTTTATATATATTTATTATTTTATAAAATTATAACAGTAAGTATTTCATAAAGAAAACATGTCAGTATCATATCATTATGTCAGTCATGTCAGTAGGGAGTAGATAAACTGAATCTACAAAGCATCTAAGGTGGCCAAGCATGATACCGCTTAAATTAAATGAAAATGATATAATAAATAAAATACATTGTGTTCCTTTTCAGTTTCATACGTACTTTCTCAACGAGGTCGGAAATTACTAAAATTCGGAGGCCAAACCTTCTCGGTGTACTCTACGAAGAACAACCAAAAGTGGTGGCGATGTTCCACCCACGCACATCGAGGTTGCAAAATGAGGATCCTCACTAATGACATTTTTGTCGTCAAAGTGGTTGGTGTTCATAACCATGTGGCCAGAAACAATAATGACGCCACGGATGATGAAGCGCCCGTTTATTTGTTAGTAGTATAACACAATTTAAATAAGACACTGATAAACAATATTTTTTACTCCGATACTTTTAAAATAAATGAAAATTTATATATTTTTTATAATTTGTTTTAGCAATTACTTTGCAAATTAAAAAAAAACCCACATTTGCCAGAAATGAAAAATATAATAGTTTTCTGCAAAAACGACGTACTTCCAGAGATAAATTCCAGAAAACCGTCGAATGACTAAACGTCCTCTATACCTCAGTTGGGGGGAGCAATCGCCCGGATAGCGAGAGATAGTAGGTTCGAGTCCTACAGGGTGACGATCGATGAATTTTTGTGTGCGTTTATAAATGCAAATGCCAAGAGGAAATATGCATAATTGGGTAATTTTATTAGGTTGGGGAAAAAGTCTTTTCGCATTATAGTATGTATGAACTCGTAATAAAATCTCTTTGGCTGTACTATTTGTATCTGGCTGATTTTGGTATCATTAAAAGTTAAAATTTTAAAGAAGATAATTCCAAAATCAAATTAGGAAAATTTGTTTTTCATTTGTTTTTTGTACTGTCAAGATGAGTGAATCTAATGAAGAAATTCGATACATTTTAAAATTGTACTACAAAAAAGGTACAAATGCAACGCAAGCCGTAAAAAAATTTGCGATGTTTATGGACCTAGTGCAGTGTTGGTGAGAGTAGCACAAATTTAGTTTAAGCGTTTTCAATCAGGAAATTTTGATGTCAAAGATGCACGTCGCTCTGGTCGCCCTATTACATATAAAATTGATGCCATTTTTGAAAAAGTTGAGCAAGATCAGCATATCAGTAGATACGACGTAGCTGAAGAACTGGGAATTGACCACAAAACAGTTTTGGCGTATTTGAAAAAAACTGGGTACACAAAAAAGCTCGATATTTGGGTACCTCACGAGCTCACTGAGAGAAACCTAATGAACCGTGTACTCATTTGTGATTCTTTATTATGACGTAATGAAACCGAACCATTTTTAAAGAAGCTGATAACTGGTGATGAAAAGTAGATCACGTACGACAAGAACGTGCGAAAAAGGTCTTGGTCAAAGGCCGGTCAGGCTTCACAGACTGTGGCGAAACCCAGGTTAACTCGCAACAGGGTGATGATGTGTGTGTGGTGGGATTGGAAGGGCACATTATTTATTATGATCTGTTACCACCAGGCAGGACCATCGATTCTGAACTCTACTGCGAAAAACTGATGAGATTAAAGCAAGAAGTTAGGGGAAACCGGCCGGAATTAATTAACAGAAGGGGTGTGGTTTTTCATCATGATAACGCTAGTAGCTCACACATCTTTAGCCACTCAGCAAAAATTAAGAGAGTTTGGCTTGGAGTTGTTAATACATCCGCCGTATAGTCCTGACCTTGCACCTTTAGATTTTCACCTGTTTCGCTCTGTTCAGAATTCTCTAGGCAGAATTCTCAGGTGATGATTCGGGACGACTTCGGGACTTTGCAATGTCGTAGGACAGACGATATATTCATGTTTCCAGTTGTTGCTGATATATTCATGGAGGATTTTGAGGATCGAGCTCTGAGCACATCACCTATATCACCAAGGTTTTATAAGCGGTATGTAGATGACACTTTCACAATTTTACCCACCAATAGTGTTTCTGCTTTTCTTAATCATCTTAATTCAATACATCCAAAAATTAAATTTACTATGAAAATTGAGGCAGACAGTAAACTAGCTTTCTTAGATATTTTACTAACGAGGTATTCGGATCATACCCTTAGCCACACAGTCTTTAGAAAAGCCACCCATACCGATAAATATCTCAATGGTGCGTCTCACCATGATCCTTCACAGTTAGCTACCGTGGGAAAAACTTTGTTTCAGAGAGCGAGGGGCATCTGTGACGACTGAAATCTGCAGTGTGTGAACATGCCTTAGACAAACCCAACCACTTCATTCGTTTTGACCAACCTAAAATACTTGCAAAAGAACGGCGTTTTATTCCTCGAATGCTACGTGAAGCCATTGAAATTAGAAAACATCCAAATTTCAATAGAGAAGATGGTTGGAAAGTTCCACCGGCATGGGATCCTATTCTAGCAAAAACCAAAGCAACACCTAGCACTGCAAGATCTCAAGACACGGTTAGCTCTTTCTGCGTAAATAGGAACGTAAATTAATATTATTGAGTGACGGTAGTTAAAATTTTTCAAAACTTTGTAATGACAAATAATACCTTAGTCTCCCTGTGACCACGATCGCTGTAAAGTGTTCGAAACGTCAGGTTTAAAATAAAATGTAAATAAATCGCGAAATAATCCGTAAAATTGTGTTTTAATGAGTTCAACAATTCGCGTAAACGTAAGAAACAAATAAAAAAATAGGTGTGTTCCATTTTAAAAAATTCCTTCCAAATTTTTTGCGAGCCAGCCAATTCAATCGTGTCTGACTGAAAAATGAATCTGCGCCGGGAACATTTTAGAGCTATGATTTTTTACGATTTCAAGTGTCGCCTGAAACCGGAAGAATCGTTCGATAGGCTTCAAATAGCATTTATGGATGAAGGTCCCTTTAAGGCCACCGTGTATCGTTAGTATTACGAATTCAAGCGCGGTCGACCAACCTTGGGGGATGAAGAACGAAGCGTGCTAGCAGTGAAAATAGAAAACGTAAAAGCAGTAAAAATTTAAATCCAAGATAGTAGGTGAATTACATATCAGGAGATTCAGCACATATTTAAGATTGGATCGGGAAGCGTTCACGAGATTCTACTCAGGCATCTTTGCGTGAGGAGGATAGTATCACGCTGGGTGCCGCACCTCACCGACGCTCAGAAGCAGGCACGGGTGGAATGGTGCCGTGATATGCTGAACAAGTTTGAAGCTTATTTCCATAAATATATCAGCTCATAGGGATACAATTTTCGTCGCCGGAAGATATGCGCTGGCTGCGTTCGAGCAGGCAGTAAAGGACGTGTCTGCGGCGGAATGGAAAAAGTGTTTTGAAAACTGGTTCAGGCGCATGAATCTTTGTATAGAGACTGGTGGAGAGTACTTTGAAAAGATTTAATACAAATATATATACATGTAGAACAATTTTTTTTTAGTGTCGCACAACTTTCTGAGTGTCCCACGTACTTTATTTAAATGAAAATAAACTATATTAAAAAATGATTTGATTTTTTTAAAAAAATGAGAAAAACTTTTTCTCCAACCTATTACTAATCCATACGAAATATTGAACAGAATTCAAAAAATATTTTACCGATATAGCTATATTATTCCTAAGTGTTATTTTCTTTAAATTACACTAGTACGAAGCCAGAGTCGATCGGTAGTTAAAATCAATCATTAATAAAATTCTGTGTTACAGTACGCTACATTTTATCCAGAAGGGGGAGACGGTTGCTCCAACTGAACGGATATAACTATTGCTTTACACCTTCCAAACGAGGCAAGACTCGGTGGAGATGTTGGACTCATCATTCGTCTGGTTGTCGTGCAGTTGTCTACACGTGTGATGAAAAACTTGTACACGCTTATGAAGTCCATGATCATTGAGGTCATTGACCCCGCCTGTACAATGAAAACTGAACAAGAACCTGTGATATCGTTTGCGCGTCACTCTTCTAATAAGAAGCTTCTAGTAATGGAAGTTCAGTTGCATGTTATAGCGATGCGAGGAGAACTCTTAAAAATATCTGAAGCCAAATCTCTTCTTACACCCAGTTTCTCAGGCTGTTACGGCGCATAACGGAGCTACAACATCAACCAACAATCACAGTCGTTGACGCTAGAAAGTAGTTGGTTATGTTTGTTATTTATAAAGGTTTTAAAGAAAAGAAGAAATAAAAACAATTGACAACAAAATGTATAACTTTGAGAAACAAATCTTTCATTTTTTGATTGATCTGCTAATATGATGACATTCTCAAAGAGGTTTATCTTGCGTAACTTGATATTAATGTAATATATTCTTATAATTTGACATTGTTATATTTAATGTGCCTTAGAAACCTGTCTTTTTAATATGCCAGAGCATAACGTGCATTTATGTAACATTATATTTAATAAAATTATTAGACACGGGTATTCTTACAAAATATATATTTTAATTGCAGCCCAGTACGTTATGTCCCAAAAAGGCAATTATCTACTCAAGTACCACGGTTATCGCTACTATGAGACTAAAAAGACCAATAATAAAGGCGGTGTGAGTAGATGGCGCTGCTCTACCCACCTCAGCCGAGGGTGCAAGGCTTATATAAAGATATTCAACGACAAAATAATTTATGCGGACGAACGTCACAACCATGACTCTCCAATCGATCTAAAACATGTATTTTGATTATTCGTCAGGCGATAAATGCTGTTTTGAAAGTCTAGTGGTAATCTTGTTTTAGCCCATTTGATTTTAATTTTTAAGTTCTTCTTATTTGAATGATGATGATTTATAAATATTGTAATGGAGTAGAAGTGTTTATATAGCAGATTTTTGTAACGCCGTACGATTTAATAAATCACCTTGCATGTAGTGAACCTTCGTCGATTTAAAATTAAAAGGAAATAATAGTTTAAATGTGACTTTTTTTTTAAATATTGTACATTATACGATTTTCAACTCAACCCTTTTACTTGACTTTTTAATGGTTGGTTTGTAATAATAAAAGTGTAATGCTGTAAATTTTCCTTTTTTGGAATATACCTATTTTTATAAATGGTGTCCCAGAATTAACGCAAAATTTCAAATAGCCGCTATTTGTGTGGTGCTGGCGACCCTTAAAAATAAACAATTTAACAGCTGACAGGTTAGGGTAAAAAATTTTTTTTTTAAAAGCCTGTATAGTGAGTTTATGTATGGTATGAAACTTCTTATTATAATTGTTTTTTTCTACCTCCACAGATTGTGAAGTCTCTGATCACCCCATTACTGAAACAATAACATCAAATAGAGGGAGAAAACTTCTCATCATTGACGGATTCCGGTTCTCAAAACAAGTAGCGTATGGCAGCGGGAAAGTTCGATGGTATTGTTCTACACACCACAGCCGGAAGCCGAGGTGTAGAGCCTTCGTCCACACAATATCCGAGAACATAGTCCGAGTCGATAATAACCACACACACGATCCACCTCCTCAACCTACTTTATGTTCAATCACCAAAAAATGATTGAAAAAAAAAACTACTGTGAAAAATAAATTGTTTGGCCTTACCTTGGTGCCAGAATTCACGTGCTGCTTTATTAATAGCGGTTTACACTCACATTCTTATTTATATATTGACATTATATGTAACATTTATATAACACTCACATCCTTATTTATATAAGTTTAAATAAGAAACCAAAAATTACCAATTATCTTACTCGTATGCGAATTTTTGGTTTCTTATGTAAACTTATATAATAGCGGTTTTATAAAAATAGATCATTTTTCTTGCAAACCATCTACAATATTAATAAATAAATAATAATATTAGGTACCTAGTAAGGTATGCCGTCCTTGCATAACCTAGTTAAAATTATTACATATAAAAAAGTATGTTATGTATTAATTATTAAAATGTACCTATGTATGATTATTATATATTGAATGTACACTATAATTATGTCATGTATCTTAACGTAAGGAATGTTAATTAACAACCTTATAAAGATGTGAATATAATAAAAATAATTGTGCCAAAATGTAATGTTGTAACGAATTGATATTATAAGAACAAATCAAAATGCTTATGTTATAAATAAATATTAAATTTTATATGATGTAAAAATACAAAATGTTGTACCAAAGGCTATGGGAAAGCTTATGTCAAGGTATAAAAAGGCGTAATTAGTGATAAGATTTTTATTATAATCAGCATTTAATAATGGCAACAATTGTATTCAATACGAGTATTTGGTGATGGTTTTAATAATGTATGATAATTATTCTTAACATGTAGTATTAGGTCATAAGTTCCCAATTACATACTATTCGGATATAGTTTGACCTAAGTTACGTATTAACTTTCAGTTAGATCCGCAACTTCATTTAAAGGAGGGAGGAGTAAGGTATGCCGTCCTTGCATACCCAGTTGAAATAATTAAATATTAAAATGTATAAAAATCCTTTTGCAATTCAAATAAAGGATATTATATTGCAAAATTGCTATCGTAAAATTAACTAAGTATCAGGAAAATATTAAAATACCTTTTGCAGGTTACACTAATTAATATCCCTTCAAAAGTAGTAAAAGAACCTTTCGAGCATTCCCGTCAGCGCTAGCTCTGATGGTAGGACAAGTGTTAAGTCCCGTAAATTAGCGTCAAGCGAGAGTGACGTCATTCTATTGCTAGTTAGCTAAAAGTTGTTGTATTTACGACAACTTTTTCTATGGGATCAACATCGAAATCTCAAAAAAATATTGACTTCTTCATACAAACTGCTCTCAGCCGATCGGCACTTTTGTATGGGGAAGCCAAAATTTTTTTTGTGATTTCAATGTTGATCCCATAGAAAAAGTTGTTGTATTTGAGCAATAGAATGACGTCACTCTCGCTTGACGCTAATTCACAGGACACCCTGTATACTAAGAGGTCATTTTTTAGGGTTCCGTGCCCGAAGGGTAAAAACGGGAAACTATTACTAAGACTCCGCTGTCTGTCTGTCTGTCTGTCACCAGGCTGTATCTCATGAACCGTGATAGCTAGACAATTGAAAATTTCACAGATGTATTTCTGTTGCCGCTATAACAACAAATACTAAAAACAGAATAAAATAAATGTTTGAAGGGGGCTCCCATTCAACAAACGTGTTTTTTTAGCGTTTTTTGCTCGCTACTAATAATGGCAACAAGTAGACGCTTTAAACATTCAGGGATTATTAAGTTGTCTAGTTACTTTAAAAATAAATAATTAAATTAAAATAAGAATAAAATTTGAGGGGGGCATACAAACGTGTTTTTTTGCCTATACTGTCTATCGTGCGCGAGACAGTAATATTTGAGGGGGACATACAAACGTGTTTTTTTGCCTATACTGCCTATCGTGCGTGAGACAGTAATATTTGAGGGGGACATACAAACGTGTTTTTTTGCCTATACTGTCTATCGTGCGCGAGACAGTAATATTTGAGGGGGACATACAAACGTGTTTTTTTGCCTATACTGCCTATCGTGCGTGAGACAGTAATATTTGAGGGGGACATACAAACGTGTTTTTTTGCCTATACTGTCTATCGTGCGCGAGACAGTAATATTTGAGGGGGACATACAAACGTGTTTTTTTGCGCCTATACTGCCTATCGTGCGTGAGACAGTAATATTTGAGGGGGACATACAAACGTGTTTTTTGCCTATACTGTCTTTCCGACTCGCACTTGGTCAGTTTTTTTAACAATTTAGTGACGACCGTCTTGGTGTAGTGGTTCGTGCCCCGGACTTCTATACCAGGCGGTTGCGGGTTCGAACCCCGCAAGGGCAAATGTTTGTGTGATGAGCACGAGCATTTGTATTTAAGCCATGGATGTTTATAAATGTATATAAGTATTTATATCCGTTATCCTAGTCACCATAGCACAAGCTCAGGCTTAGTTTGGGGCTAGGTAATTGGTGTGTTTGTCGAAACAATTTATTTATTTATTATTATCACCAAGACGTTTTTTTGTATATTTTTTTACCTGCTATTTGAAACTTGCAAATTTTTAACGTAAGTACTTTCATTACATGTCTGTACACATAGTATTGCAATAATTTGTTTTTCTTTTATGCTCAATTAAATCAACGTAATATTTGTCTATCTTAGATAAATAGCGCCATCTATGTGTTGTGTTGAGTAGCTACTGTGACTGTGTGATCTACTTGTTTAAAGTATCTTGTAAAGTTGCAATTTTAGTGTTTTTATATGTGTGTGTCTTGTTACACTATGCCCGAAGGTTCCCGCTGAAAATCGAACCTGTTTTTGTCACGACTTATACAGAGCGGGTACCTTTTTGGTACACTTTCTTAGGTTTTTAAGTTTTTATATTTAATTTTTGTTAGGTTATTATTTTTGTCAGTGGTTTTTTTCTTTACTCTGTCTTGTGTGTTGTGGTGCCAAATAAATGTTTTCTTTTTCTATAGAAAGTCTTGTATCCAGTTGAAATAAGTTTAAATTATAATTATAACGAGTAACCAAGCAAGTCTCATTTTCGCCACCGCCACCACAACGGCAAAACCCTTACTACCTTACTACTACTTACTACCTCATAAAATGGCAAAAATATTCGACAATTTTATAACAATTTCAGCGAACTGCGAATTTGTGACGTCACGTAAAGGCAAGCCGATGTTAAGAATAAAGGGTTACACGTACAAATTTCGGTCATCTTCCGCCTTCAAGACACGCTGGGTCTGCTCCACACACCACAACCAAGGCTGCAGAGCTAACATCACTACATACAAAAATGAAATCATAAAAGTTGATACAAGCCACACGCACCCTGCTCCGAAGAAGTAGTTTGTGAGCTTACCTGTGACAGCTCAAAATTGACGTTTTATCCCGTCTCTTTCTTTCTCACTTAGGTGAATAGTGTGAGGGTAAGAAGCTAAAATACAAACTTAATAAACATACTTTATTATTTATATTGTTTATAATTATTTATGTTCAGAAAATATATACCTGGTAGCCAATATATCGAGCCACCCGAGATTTTATGTCTCATTATCTAATTATCATTCAAAAAGTTGTTCAAGAACATCTACAAAGTATTTTCAACTTATATCATAAAATTAAAAAATATATATCTAAAACCTCAAATAATTTCAGCGAACTGTAAATTCGTGACGTCTCGTAAAGGCAAGCCGATGTTAAAGATAAAGGGTTACACGTACAACATTCGGTCATCTTCCGGCTTGAAGAGATGCTGGGTCTGCTCCACACACCACAACCAACGCTGCAGAGCCACCATCACTACATACGACAATAAAATCATGAAAGTTGATACAAGCCACACGCACCCTGCTCCTAAGAAATAAACAACAAGAACAGGGCAAGATAATGATGATAGTTAAATCAAAATATTTTAGCTGAAATAAATTGAATTTCGATAATAATGTCATATAGATACATACCTTTTCCAGCAACACATACAATAAAGTATAAATACCATAAAATTATAAAAATACATCTAAAACCTCAAATAGTTTCAGCAAACTACGAATACGTGACGTCTCGTAAAGGCAAGCCGATGTTAAGAGTGGAAGGTTACACGTACAAGTCTTCGCCATCGTCCAGCTCCAAAATACGCTGGGTCTGCTCCACACACCACAACCAACGCTGCAGAGCCAACATCACTACATATGACGATGAAATCATAAAAGTTCATACAAGCCACACGCACCCTGCTCCGAAGAAATAGTTTGTAACAGCTCATAACTGACGTCTCTTTTTAGGGTTCTGTACCTTTGTATAAAAAAGGCTAAAAAGTAGACCCTATAACTATGCCTCCGCTGTGTCTGTCACAAGGCTGTATCCATCGCTGTATATCATGAACCGTGATAGCTAGATAGTTGAAATTTTCACAGTTATGTATTTCTGTTGCCGTTCTAACAACAATAAGTAAAACAGAATAAAACAAATATTTAAGGAGGGCTACCATACAACAAACTTGTTTTTTCCGCTGTTTTTTGCTTGATATTGATAAAAGCAACAGCCAAACGCTTGAAATATTTACAAAATGTTCACCAATTTTTTTTTTATTGTAATTTATTTTTTTTCAAGTTTTCAACTCCAAATTCAAATTTTAAATATTAATCAATGAAATAATATTACAATAGTTACATAATTATAAACAAAATTGACAATCTCAATGAAATCTTAATTGGAGGAAAAGTAAGCACATGTTTAATTTTTAATCAGCCGGTTATGCAATATTTGACATATTTTGTATGGGAATTCTGTCAATCAAATACCGTATTGCTTTGTTCCAACAAAGCGTCAAAATAATTCAAGTAAAACCCTCAATTTCAGGAAAAATTGAGTACGTAAGATCTCAAAAAGGCAAGCAAATGATCATAATGGATGGGTTCACATATAGAGCGGCAAAATGGCATGGTGGGCCGAAGGTTCGTTGGGTGTGTTCCACACATTACAACAGTTGTAAAGCTTATGTGTCCACTTGGAATGATGAAATTATAAGTTGTCATACTGATCACATACACGATCCCCCGAAGAAGCGACAACATTAAATAATGTATAATAATAAATTATCATATAACTTACCGATGTAATAAAATTGAATTTCGCTCACAAAAATCGATCGACTGTGTCATCCGGTGAGACGAAATTCAATTTGATTTCGTAAAAACTTGCAAAATAATTGCTTAAGTTATGAAAATAATTACAAATGTAAAATAAAAATACACGTTATTTTTTTGTATACGTATATTCCCTCCACTGATTTATCTTAAACAAAGGATTTTAATCAAATAGGGTACACATTGGTATCAGTTCATGTTTGTTGGTAGGTGGGGCCGGAGCTCATACATCAATAATACGTCAATGAGATATTTGTTTAAACGTAAGATACCATGAGGACCCCATACATTTGAGCAATGTCGCTATAGTCAAAAAATATCATCTTGCCAAGATCTATTAAATGAGCTACATTCCGCCCATAGTCCATTTCATTTTCTTTGTAAATATTTAGCGGTAATGACTTTATTTCATCAAAAAGCCTATTGTAAACTACTTCTGGGTGGCTCGCTTCACCGTCAACTCTGTCTGCGCCACGTATGGCTTAGTAGAGTCAAGAGCAAACCCATTTCAAATATAAAAAAAACTTACTTATAAAACCCTCTATTTCAGGATTTTTCAAATTTGAGTACGTAACATCTCAAAAAGGCAAGCGAATGATCAAAATGGATGGGTTCACATATAGAGCGACAAAATGGAGTGGTGGGCCCAAGGTTCGTTGGGTGTGTTCCACACACAACAACCGGGCCTGTAAAGCATATGTGGCAACTTGGGACGATGAAATAATAAGTTGTCATACTGATCACATACACGATCCTCCGAAGAAGCGACAAACAACATTAATTTGAATAATGAGAAAATTGTATTTTTTAAATATGTTTTTGTTTAAAAATTAAATTTATTTAAGGAACTTTATAATACATTTGTTTATTATACAAATGTAAAATAAAAATGTACGTCAATTATTAATTACAAATTGTTTTTTTACATATATTTTCCCCCTACTGATTTATCTTAAACAAAGAATTTTCATAGTCTTTTTCTGTTTCTTTTTACGTATTTAGCGGTAATGGTTTAATATAAATCATTTAATGTAAGTAATCTGCTTGTTGCAATTGGGCGACTCCGTTCAGTCTATGTGCTGTTGGCACGTCGCGCGCGTCGGACAAAATCAGTAGTTATATCTACCTACTTAACTGAGCACTCGTGCCGGCCGACCACGGAACCTGCTTACATTCTGTTTATTTGTTATCTACGCACGAGTGAATGCATTAAGTTTCTATAAGTAGCATAATCGTCGTCGTTGAGCTGGATGCCAGACGCGACGAGCTGAAAGCCCTGCGGCTATCAGCTATAATTATGTGAACGGTGTGCTCTCACGCCCGTAATGTGCGAGGATTTTTCAAAAACAAAGTTAGCTACATAAGCCACATGCGAGCACATCAACGGCAAAACCGGAGTTGAAGACAGTCGCCGTGGCCGAAATCAGTCGGGATCACATCATCATCAATCGTCACAATGTTTGTATATACAAACATTGTGACGATTGATGATGATGTGATCCCGACTGTAACTAATTTGATGTGCTGCTGAACTTAACTTTAATAATTATATTTGATAAATTTGATATACCATTAAGTAAGTACATACCTACTGACGAATACAGTTGATAAGAGATGTAGCTGCGCTGCACCAAATCAATTATTTAATTAAGTACCTAATAAGTATATCTCATTTTAAGTGCACTGAGTATCCCGTTAGATATAAGTTCTTGAGAAATAAACTTCTTAAACCTTAAACCTTATGACTTTATTTCATCAAATACCCTATTGTAAACTACTTCTCGGTGAGCTCGCTACTCCGTCGACTCTATCAGCGCCACGCCTGTCTCTGTCTGCAAAACCATTTCGAATAAAAAAAGAACTCAATTATAAAACCCTCATCATCATCATTCGCTTGCCCTGTTCCCATTATATTTGGGGTCGGCGCAGTATATAATTATAAAACCCTCAATTTCAGGCAAAATTGAGTTCGTGAAATCTCAAAAAGGTAAGCGAATGATCAATGAAATTTTTGCCCCGTGTGAATCCACAACAGCTCAAACGAGTTCTTCATACCTTGCGTAGATAAGCGATGCGTTGATAGGTCGGTTGGACGCGGAGCGCGCTTACAATTACACTTGCAAGTTACGTACCAAATTATGTAGGTACCTATATTTGCATGCTATAAGTTATAACGATTCCACTGAGTGACAGACGTCGAATCGCAGTGTGTGGTAAAACCAATACTGGTTTATAATCACACTGGTATTAATGTACCTAGATTAAGTTTTTTTTCTGTATGACTTTTTTAATAAATAAATAAAATCAAAATGGATGGGTTCGCCCCAAACTACGCCAAAGTTTGACAACATTTTGTAACTTACAAATGTAAAATAAAAATGTACGTTAATTATTAATTACAAATTGTTCTTTTATACATATTCACCCCACTGATTTATCTAAAACAAGGGATTTTAATCAAATAGATAAATTAAGGAAGGAATACATTGGTAATAGTTCCATGTTTGTTGCTAGATGGGGACGGAGCCCTTACATCAATAATACTTCAATGCGTTATTTGCTGAAACGTTTGGGCAATGTCGGCATAGTAAAAAATTATCATGTTGCCAAGATCCATCAATTGAAATACATTTTATTTCTGTTGAAGGGGGTGGACGATTCCGCCCGGTAGTGACTTTACTTCATCAAATAGCCTATTGTAAAATACTTCTGGGTGGGCTCGCTCCACCGTCGACTCTTTCAGCGCCACGTCTGGCTTAGTCTAGAGTCAAGAGCAAACCCAGTTCGAATAAAAAAGAATTTAATTATAAAACCCTCGATTTCAGGAAGAATTGAGTTCGTGAAGTCTCAAAAAGGCAAGCGAATGATCAAAATGGATGGATTCACATACAGAGCGTCAAAATGGCATGGTGGGCCCAAGGTTCGTTGGGTGTGTTCCACACATAACAACCGGGCCTGTAAAGCATATGTGACCACTATTGAGGATGAAATCATACGTTGTCATACTGATCACATACACGATCCGCCGAAGAAGCGACAACATTGAATAATGAAAAGTTATATTTATTTCTTCAATTTTTTGTATAAATTATCATATAAATTACAAATGTAAAATTAAAATATATGTTAATTAGTAATTACTAAATGTTTTATATATATATACAACGTACTCTTTTTATTTTGCGGAAAATTAAGGATATAAATCAGACTATATAAATAAAGGCCATGTTAAAAGATTTTGCTAAAATTCGCATTTTTTCTAGTTTCATACAAAATAATTAAATTATTATTATTACTTTGCACTCGGTGTGTCTTAATTACGCTGCGCGTGCCCATTCTAAGTTGTATTAAAGTTGGCAACGTAGCGTGCTCGAGATTGTGCGTAAACACAACAAATCTGGCAACGTAGCAAAAAACACTGAGAACAAATAATGACAAACTGATTTCCAAAAACAATCTAACTTGTGCTTTATACTTATGTTAGAATAAAGTCTTTCTGGAAGATATTGTTCATAGTTTGTAGAATCCTTGGTTGAATTTTCCGGAAACAAAAAGAACACATTGTATATTCGCCCCACTGATTTATCTAAAATAAAAGATTTTAATCAAATAGGTATCAGTTTTATGTTTGTTGGTAGATAGAGACGGAGCCCATACATCAATAATATGTCAATGAGATACTTTTTAAACGTAAGATACACTAAGAACCCCATGCATTTGGGCAATGTCGCCATAGTAAAAAAATATCGTGTTGCCAAGATCTATCAATTGAGCTACATTTCATTTCTGTTGATGGTAGGAGACTTTTCCACCCATATTCCTTTTCATTTTCTTTTTAAATAATCAGCAGTAATGACTTTATTTCATCAAATAGCCTATTGTTAACAACTTCTGGGTGAACTCGCTCTACCGTCGACTCTGTCAGCGCCACGTCTGGCTTAGTCTAGAGTCAAGAGCAAACCCATTTCGAATAAAACAAATAACTCAATTATAAAACCCTCAATTTCAGGAAAAATTGAGTACGTAACATCTCAAAAAGGCAAGCGAATGATCAAAATGGATGGGTTCACATATAGAGCGACAAAATGGAGTGGTGGGCCCAAGGTTCGTTGGGTGTGTTCCACACACAACAACCGGGCTTGTAAAGCATATGTGGCCACTTGGAACGATGAAATTATAAGTAGTCATACTGATCACATACACGATCCTCCAAAGAAACTACAACATTGAATTATGATAATTAATGTACAACAAACAAACACCGCCTCACCCTTAGGTAGGTAATAATAACCTAGCCTTAGCGTATGTTGTTTAGCGTAAGTAATTGCAACAAATAAGTAATCTCTGGTGAAACCGATATAGCTCTTTATCAGGGTTGGCATGATTAAAACAAGTTGTTTTAAAACACATGTTTAAAACTCAGAAGCGTAGCGTGCTTTGGCGGGGCCCTGTATAAAAAATTGTTTGGGGCCCTTAGGAAGGGTAAAGATTTCTCACATAAGAAAAAAAATGTTTGCATAAAATTTAAAGAAATATTTATTTATTATTGTCACTTTTTCTAAAATTTTTACAAGCAATTCAAATTAAATATGCACTCTCCTTGCCTTTTTTTCGGCTAACTGATTAATTAAATCATTTATAGCTGATGATGATTTTTGCTTAAGCGCGTTGGAGGCCCCCATGGCGCGGGGGCCCCGTATAATTGATACGGCAGATACGGCGGTAGCTACGCCCCTGTTAAAACTGTTTAAACCGTGTTTTTATAACGCGTTTAAAAACACGAATAAAACAAGATTAAAACACTGTATAAAACAATAAAAAAACAAGGTTTAAAACTACTTTTTAAGGCGAATGAATGGATATAAAATGAAAATAAATTAATAATTAGGAGTCTAAGTAGCTTGTCATGAAACCAGTTGAGTCAATGCTATTGCTATGTTATATTTTTGAACTTTTGTTGACTGTAATTAAATAAAACTTTATTTTTGTTATTGGTAATTTCTTCAATCAAACAAATATGTACCTACTCTTATTCGGTTATCCCCTCATTTAACTGTAAATATTAGGGATTCCCCTATTCATAGAATGGAACTCATAGTTTATAGGTAATTCCCCGCCGGTATAGTCCCGCTAGGAAAGTCCCTATGTCGCCTAATTTTAAAATCAGCATTAGTATGAACATACAGTGTCAATTTAAAGCATTCAGTATTAATTAGGGATACGCAACATAAAATAAATGTCAATTCATCGACTGTTTTTAAAATATCGTACCCAACGGGTTAAATACCATTCTGTGAAAGACCAAATGAAACATTATATGTAGAATTAATTTAAAATAATGGCCTAAACTAAATAAATAAAAACACTTTGTTAAAATATTTTGAATTGTTTGTTTTATAAAATTTAAAAAACTGTTTTTTTCTAACCCTGAAGATACCACTGAGCAAAACGACGAATTGTGATGAATCTTTGTTTTATGTATATTTTTTATTCGAAGCATTAAGCTAAAAACGCACTTATATAAAATCTAATTTTAGGGAAATTTACATACGAGTACGTGACGTCTGCAAAGGGGAAGCAAATGATTAAAATTGAAGATTTTACGTATAGAGCTTCACCGAGTCCTGGCACCAAGATTCGTTGGTTGTGCTCCTCACATCACAATAAAGGCTGCAAGGCGTACGTGACCACATATGACGGTGACGTCATTCATTGTGACACTAATCACAACCACGCTGCTTCGAAGAGATATCATTGCGCTTTTTAAAATCAATATTTGAAATTATGAGCCCTTTCACACGACCGATTTTAATGGGCGATTCCTCGGCGGAGCGTGCAGCGTGCACGCAACGATATCGCCGCGAGTTCAATAACCGTCGCGATAACGCAGCGAGTTGCCGCGTGCTGGCGGCAAGTACCAAACCAAATTATTTGTAAAAAAAAGGATTACTTTTAACACGTCTGCGATAAAGCACAAAATACCCACTTTAAGCTGAGCGGTTATCTCCACGTGGGATCCTCCAAAATTGTAGGACAATTCTTTTTTATTCTATTTAATCGTCTTTTAAGTAAGATAGCTAGAAGTAGCCTCGTCTGAGTCCATTTTGTAAATGACGAAAGCTGTTACCGACGGTACCAAATACCAAGCGCGAGTTATCGCGGCGCCGCGGCGGGTAATAACTCGCGGCGATAGTTGCATGCACGTCGCTAGCCGCCGCGTGCTCGCTGCGATCTCGCTCAGCCGAGGGATCGCCCATTAAAATCGCTCATGACCCTAAGACAAAAGCTGGTTGTCATCAGTGACCCAAGAGCTAGCAGCTAGGTACTTGAAACAGCGTAGAGGCATTGCTATCGCATGACAATGCCAGCATCCTGGGAACCTTTCCACAGGGACACATAATTTTTGTTTTATCTTTTTTTTTCTATTTAATTTTAAATATTAGAATTGGAATTAGATTGCATTCCACTTAAAAAAAACAAATAGTTACTAGTAAAGATTAAAAATGTATGGAGGATTTTCTTCCTTTTCAACAATAAGGTTACTATCGCGCATGTACGAGTAATACGACCTAATAATACGAGTATATAGGGTTTCATCCAAATATAATCGTTGTGATTATTTTTGTGACGTCAATAGATTATATTACTTAATTAAATAAATTGATATGTTTTCAAGTTTACTTTTTAATAATTCTATCTCTAGTGTGAGATTTGGTCTGACTTCCGGACATTCTATTTTATTTTTCCTTTGAATAGATAACGCAAAAAGATAGTTAACCGTAAAACCGCAACAGCCTTTTTCGCCATAGTTTTAAAGTAATCGCAAACATTGAGAAATACTCATAGAAAACTCATAAATCGCATCATTTTTGCAATGTTCGTTTTGTTATTTGGCTACATTAGGAGAAGCTATTCAATATTCTTGTAACAATTAACAAACAAGATTTAGAGTTTCTCCAACTTGTCTTGTCTTGTCATACTTAGATCAATTAAATACTAGATAGCACGTTTATGGCACAAATACAAAAAATGAAAAATCTTCTATAACAAGGCATGCACCGCCATAGACACAAATAAGATAACGTAACGCTGTTGTAAGACACAGCTGTCATGCACACAAAGACACGTCAGTTAGCCCGCTTCTGTGTAACGTATTCGTATGGCGAAACTCTATCTTGTATTTAAATAATCAAAGTTGTCATACTTCAAACTTAGCTTCCCAACTTGAGTTGAGGAAGAAGTGCCCACTGTGAATACCAATCTCAAAATGATTTCGAGGACTTTCTTGAGATTACCTTAGTTGAAGCCGAGTGGAGGAAATTTTGAGTAAACATCTTTGAATAAGGGTGTAAGTCGCTCTTGAAAATTAAGCAACTATTTGCAATTTACCTAATCCTTTATTTGCGCCAAATGACAGCGTTCTAGTACTGGTATTTGCGTTAGGCGGACATACGGACATAGTGAAACTAAAAAGAGTTCTTGGTACGGCATTTTTATTGAGTTTATGCATTTTCAGGTTTTGGTAATGCTCATTTCATATTTTCAAAAAGGGGTACACAAATGCTGGTGTACAATGGGAACAAATTTCGTTATTGTTCCATATGGGGAATCAAGACCCGTTGGCGATGTACCAGAAACGGCTGCCGTGCTGTCATACGTACCATAGATGGAATCATAGTTCATGTCAATGATAATCACAACCACGAGGCAACATCAGTATTCTAGAAGAACGTTCAAACTGTAATGGGACCCGTAAGTGACTGGATAGATAGATACGAGTATATAGATAACTCTTTATTGCACACCATTAAAGTAACAACAGTATACACAAATTATAGATTGAATTAAACTCGAATGTTTTGTGATCAAGTTTGTTTATAATATAAATGTTTTTAATGCGCTATGTTAACCTTCAATAATACTGAAATAGCATCAAATCTCCCATTATCATTTTGAAAAGCAAATCGTCATTTTATTTCGGAAAATTATGTTGTCGTCCAACAGCTATTATTAGCAGATACCTACTCTGAATTTTGGCTGGGCTAACAACTGAGAATCACTGGTATGTTAACTAAAATAAATATACGTTTATACCAACTTTAATGCATCAAGAATTCTTATTATTTGTATTCCTATCCTAGCAAACATTAGTCTTTAGTTAGATAAGTAGGTCATTTTTTTTTAGATTTTTCACTTGTACAATCTAAAGTCATTATTAAAACAAGGGAAGCGTGGGCACTCTTCAATATGTTAAAAACCTGTCCGATCTAAAAGGGGTTATTCTGGTATTCAAATCCAAAAACCAAACACCGAAATCTCAGTTGCCTGCTGTTTGCTTTTATTATTTATTAAAATAACTGCAAAACAAATGAGTATTTTGTTTATTTGTTCATAACAGCCAGTGATATCTGTTTGTATCCCCACTGGTTCAGTGCAATCTGTAATACTATGCAATTTAAGATTGTTAAAATATAATTTATTACTGCTGATCTTGCGTGATACTGATATATTTTCAGGACTGGAATTATTATTTAAATTAAAATATCTCCGTTTTTTTAAAAAGAATCTGTTTTCATCTACAATTTAAGTTATGCTGCTACAGTTGAAATTTAGTATTAACACAACTTTTTACTTTAGGGTGGTACAGTGGTCAAATCAAAACCAAAAGGCGGCCTCAAAGTGAAAACCAGCGAATGGAACAAAAACGATTAGCGGAAAAAAGAAGGAGGGACAGAATAAAGAAAATACCAGCACTACACGACAAAGTGAAAACAAAAGCAAGAGAAAGATACTACAAGAGGAAGGCAGAAGGAAAAATTATTCCAATCAGTGAAATGAACAGTCGGCAGAGAAAAGCGGCCAGAGAGCGGAACCGTGTAGCAAGCAAAATGTTTCGGGAAAGAATGAAGTTTCAAGCTATGCTCAGAGACAAAGAGTCAAAAATGAGTCAAGTGAAACCTGCGCGTTTTCCTTCAACATCTTCGTCTTCTTGAACAGTAAAAGAAGCACAAACTCCAAGAATATCCCACTGTATGTAATATTCCTTGATCTTGCGTGATACTGATATATTTTAGGCTCACAATAGAAAACAGCGCGATAAAACTTACAGGACTGTAATGACATTATTATTATTATTAAAATATCCCCGGTTTTAAAAAATATTCTGTTTTCATACCTACAATTTTAGTTACGCTGCTACAGTTAAAGTTTAGTATCAACACAACTTTTGTACTTAAGGGTGGTACAGTGGTCAAATCAAAACCAAAAGGCGGCCTCAAAGTGAAAGCCAGCGATTGGAACAAAAACGATTAGCGGAAAAAGAAGAAGGGACAGAATAAAGAAAATACCAGCACTACACGACAAAGTGAAAACAAAAGCAAAATAAAGGTACTACAAAAGGAAGGCAGAAGGAAAAAATATTCCAATCAGTGAAATGAACAGTCGGCAGAGAAAAGCAGCTAGAGAGCGAAGCCGTGTGGCAAGCAAACGGTTTCTGGAAAGAAAGAAGTTTCAAGCTATGCGTAGAGACAAAGAGTCAAAAATGAGTCAAGTTAAACGTGAACATTTTCCTTCAACATTTTTGTCTTCTTGAACTGTAAAAGAAGCACAAACTCCAAGAATATCCCACTGTATGTACTTGTCGGTTCGACAATTAAGTATTGGACAAGTGAGTGTAAGGCCAAGCGTGGGGCAACTTATTGTAAAATTACTAAAAAAAATATGTATTACTTAAATCACGAAATCTTGTTATGAAACCTAGGTAGATAGGTATCTACATACATAAAAAATAGTGTGTACAGTGGGTCTCGCATCAACCTTCCTAATCTGTCGAAATATCTTAAATGATATGGAATTCTATGAGATCAACATTAGGTTGAAATATTGTTGCGGTAATTTGAAAGATTAGCGTAGGTTGATGTGGGTCCCAATACATATTTAGTTTTACTAGTGAATGCTTTCACCAGTTTGATGAGTCATTTGTTAAGTGCATCCAATATTTTAACAGGTTAGGTCGCCTAGATTATTTAGAAAAAAATCAAGCTAAATAAAATGTTACTGATGGGCATACAATGAAAGATTTTTTTTATTTGAAGTGATATTTACCACATCAAAACGAGGGAAGCCTCGCCTGAAGTTTCAAGGGTATACCTACTTTACAAGAAACAACAAGACTCGTTGGCATTGTTCTACTCATGTGTCACAGGCGTGCAATATTAAAGTTTTCACTGTTGACAGTATTTCACTGTTGAGATAAGAGGCCAACATATTCATCTTTCCCCATCTGTATTTAGCTCTTAAAGTGTTTTTTGATATGTTTATACAAAGTAGATAGCAATATACATACGTCTGATTGAAAACTTTCTGTTTTTTTGGGGCGTTTGATAAATAAGATGTTACGTCTGAAAATGTTACTATGTAGGTTTGTAGAAAAATCAATGGCGATGGTCAATAAAGCAGTGGAGTCCTGAACTGGTGACCATCTTGTAGGTAGTAGTGACAGAAGTCAAACTGAATAGCAACAGTCAACACCTTGAATTATAGACAACCTTCATTGCACACCAAACACATTATATATTTAAAAAATAATGAAAACATTAAAAATTCACCTTACAACCCTTTTGTCGCTGTTTTTTTTAGTTGTCTAAAGTCTTCTGAGTGTTCTTAAGTAATTCCTACAAAAAATGCTTAGTAACGCTCAGAAGACTTAGGACAATTGCTTGATTGCAGCCTCTACTATCAATTTCAATAAAATAATGCTTGTTAAAATATTACTTACATTCTATTTCACTTACAATATACATTATTCTCTACTCTAGTTCACTCTATTTACCTCCCGTATTCTACAGCCATGCATTCTTCCTAAAATCTTGATTACTTATTTAACATTTTCAACCCAAAATTTTCAGTGCCACTAGTTGAATTCATGCGAACCAGCAAAGGAAACCGATTGATGAAATTCAAGGAGTTAACATACTACAGCAGGCGTCCAGGGGTAAAGCAACTTTGGAGATGCTTCTCCCATGCTAAGCAAGGGTGTCAGGCTGTCATCCACACGGTTGAAGACAAGATTCAGTTCATCAGGAATGACCACAAATACGGACCCCTAACACTTGCGGAGCATGAAAAGCTTTATCCAAGAAGTCAAGAGCCTTTTGAGTCGCGTGTCAAGAAGCTGGTATTTGGAAAACTTGCTTGCCAAAAAACTGATGAGTCAAGAAGACTGCTTGTGCCAGTATGCCCTAAGCCCAAGCGCTCAAACCCAAGCACCAAGGCTCAAGGGTTTGAGTGTTAACGGTGTTGTATTGATATAGATAGATAATAATTCATTTGTTATTTGTTGTTACTACATTCTGATTTTGCATGTAATAAAAAACAGTTTATCATGTGCATTATGTGTATTTGCTACGCTCGAAGACCGAAAAAGCTCCTTGGGCGAAAAAAATGCTTACGACGCGTTGTGGTCATACTAAAACCATGTCATGATGGCAGTTATAGCTTTTCTTCATTGCCATTTCCAGGTCGAATATCATGACAGCCACGACACGAATTTCGCGGTATTTCTCTTGCCACAACGCATTAGAGCGTTTTCATTAGTTTGGTCTTTGAACGTAACATATTCATTAAAATTAAAATATAGTCAATAATTTTCCTGATTTCTAAACTTAGAGAAAAATATATGTTTTCACGTAAACATTCGTTCTTTTCTTTTAGTACAAATATAAATTGTAAACGCCTTTTTAAATGTAAGAATGTACGCCGTGCTATAAAAATAATAAAACGAATGCATAGTACTAAGAAAAAAAATACATTGCTGAATTTGAAATTTTTTACTTAAACCATAGATTTTCACATTCATTTGAGTTACAAAAAAATGATGTGTTTTATTTAAAAATAGTGCGTCTTGCCGCCCAACGTACAGTCGGCAGCACGTTAGGTTACCCATTTGAACTACGAAAACAGATTATATTACGTAGACAACAGAGGCGGTCTCAAAGTCAAAGTGGGGTAGTTGGATGTGCGGCCGTGTGTACCTAAGCAACTGCCACTGATATTCAAACGCTTGACTAAGAATACTGCTGGCCGGATTACTTAGCTTACTTAGATCAAGTGCTAAAGCCGGACAAATTATAGATGTAATAGAAATTGTAGTTCAACCAATTATAGATTCAATAGTTTTATCATTAGAGCTTGCAAAAAGCATAACGCGGCTTATAGTCACATCGACATATTTCGCGAAAGACTTACGCGCTTTCGATATTTGTTAAAGAGACCCCTCGATGCACCATAAGTACCTTGTACCTTAGATCAACCATGCCGGTGGATGTTGCATGGAAATGACAGCATTTTTACTATCCACTATTGTCATCATATGATGCATTTATATTTATTTCATGTTATATATTTATGTGTATTCATTGCCATTACAAACCTTTTTGTTATAAGTTATCATATGTTGTGAATCAGTAATGGGTACCTAACTTTCACTTGAAGTGCCAGTCTAAAACTGCTGTGTTTCGAGTGTTTCTTTGTTTTTCTCATGTTGTATTGTATTATATCCTAGTTTAATTTATCTAAGCATATTACTATGTATAAGTTTATAGGTATAAATATTGTGTCCCTTTTCTATTTGTGTTTGTATCTCGTCAACATTACGAATAAACCAATTGTGGAAACTGGTTAGGCTTCTGCACTAAACATTATCTGTAAACTAGATGTAAGATTAACAGCTGTTTGTTTCCCTAATAAAGATAAATAAATAAATAAATCAAGTGAAAGCCTGATAAATATTGTACATGGCAACCCTAAAACTGATTCAATATTTTTCAGAGGAGTTCGAGTACATAACATCACAGAGGGGGAAAAAGATGATTAAATACAAAGGCTACACATACTATTTACAAATGAAGACTGGCATAAAGATGCGGTGGCTGTGCTCCACTCATAGTCATATGGGTTGCCGAGCGAAGCTTCACACTATTGAAGACAAAATCGTTTCGGATAGGGGAGAGCACACTCATGGTCCAGTGGCCAAACGCTAATAGATTTTAAAATTATTTTGTTTTGATGTCACACTAAGTGATAAGTCTTTGTCTGCCTCAAAACTAGACGCGTATTGTGACGCTCAAAGACCGAGCATGCTCATTGACCGAAAAAATAGCTTACGACGCGTTGTGGTCATAATAAAACCAAGCCATGTTGGCAGTTGTAGCTTTTCTTCATTGCCACTTCCAGGTCGAATAGCATGACAGCCACGACACGAATTTCGCTATGTGGTATTTCTCTTGCCACAACGCACTAGAGCGTTTTCATTAGAGTTTATCTTTGAACGTATGTAACATACGAGTGTTTATTCAAAATTAAAATATAGTCGATACTTTTCCTGATTTCTAATTGTAAAACGCCTTTTTAAATGTAAGAATGTACGCCGGGTTATAAAAACAATAAAACTAATGCATAGTACAAAGAAAAAAAAAGGACATTGCTGATTTTGAATTTTTTTACTTAAACCATAGATTTTCATATTCATTTGAGTTACAAAAAAAATATGTGTTATAAAAAACATACGTGCGTCTTGCCGCCCAACGAACAGTCGGCAGCACGTTAGGTTACCCATTTGAACTACGAAAACAGATTATATTACGTAGACAACAGAGGCGGTCTCAAGGTCAAAGTGGGGTAGTTGGATGTGCGGCCGTGTGTACCTAAGCAACCGCCACTGATGTTCAAACCGCCTGACTAAGAATACTGCTGGCCGGATTACTAAGCTTACTAAGATCAAGTGCGAAAATGACAAATCAAGTGAAAGCCTGATAAATATTGTTTAGGGCAACTATAAAACTGATTCAATATTTTCCAGAGGAGTTCGAGTACATAACATCACCGAGGGGGAAAAAGATGATAAAATACAAAGGCTACACATACTATTTACAAACGAAGACTGGCATAAAGATGCGGTGGCTGTGCTCAACTCATAATAAGGGTTGCCGAGCGAAGCTTCACACTATTGAAGACAAAATCGTTTCTGATAGAGGAGAGCACACTCATGGTCCAGTGGCCAAAGACCAATAGATTTTAAAATTGTTCTGCTTCGATGTTAGTGTGATAAGTCTTTGTCTGCCTCGATTTGGGGGTCACCGGCGACCACCATCATCCATCACTTGCTTGCCCTGTTCCCATTATATTTGGGATCGGCGCTGTATTTTTTTTTGTCTTCCATACAATTCGTATCATGCTTTTTACAGACAATCCATATCTTTCTCGGTCGGCCTCTTCCCTGCCATCCACTCACATTCATACTTATAACTCTTTTTGTCACTTGTTGCTCCTCTCGTCTCATTACATGTCCATACGAAGATAAACGGTTTCGGTTTCGGGTCACCGGTGACTACCATGAAGTTAAATTTGTTAATAACACTGCACTATTATAAATCACAATCAATTGTCGAGTTTATTTACTAACCACGATTGCACTTGAACTGACTTTAGTCATAATATCTTGAGAACAGTTATTTTAATAGTATGTAATACCAAAGAGTAAGTACTAGTACTCCGTATAGAAGTTTGACTTTGCAATGAAATTCAAAGAAATGTCTACTCAATGCTGTCAACGATATGGTGTAATTTAGTTCGCCTTAGACTCGAGCACATTTTCGTGTAGACACCTACAGAAATACATTGCAAGATAATTTCATTCTTATAACTCTGAAATATGATTTACAATACACCAAACCTATTCAGTGTCGTAATATCACGCGATGCGATAGGGTTGACTGCTACAAGAAGCTACTAACGCCATCTAGCGCCTCTTTCTAGGACTTTATTCATGCTCGTCCAGTCAGCAACGTAGCCGCGCGGCCGCCGGTGAATAAAACGCGCGAGCGTGTTGCTGGCCGGTAGCAACACGTAACTTGTTTTAGCCTCTTACAAAGGGTCGCCGCGCGTAGGTACGTTTTTGCTTCCTACGCGGGGAGATGCACAGGCCTGGTAATAATGGCAATGGTCAAACAGTTTTTTATTTATCGTATAAAAACGTAAGGAGTTAATTAGGTCCGAAATATTGACGTGTTATTTTCAAAAAATTAGTGGAGTTGGAACGGCAGATTAAGTAAGATGGTCTGGACTTATAACCACGAAGGCTGTAAAGCTGAGACCAGTATAGAAGACTAAATCGGTGGGACCCTTTGATAAATACATTGGCTCAGTTTTCTTTTAACCTGTTGAATATCGATGGCAGAATGTAGGCAGTGACACTGCAATAATTTTTTGACGATTGAAATGTGTGTTTTGTATCAATAAATAATTTTGTTTGATAAGTTTATTATAATACGAATCACAAATTAATTATTATTGTTAACTAATGTATTAAATATTTGTTTAAAATGAGTTGTTCCGTTGATATTATTACCTAGGTTGTTATTATTGATTATTTAAGAGTTAAAATTACATTAATTCCAATAATCTGTAAAAATAATTATATAAAATATTGGAAAGTGTGTTGTATACGTCCGGAGTAGTGGCGCCATCTAGCTGGTAGCTTTTCTACGCTATAAAAGCCGATGTCACCCCATCACCGGAGCATTCTCAAAACAACCGTACTACGTTATATAAATAAAGTTACTGTAAGTACTCTTTATTTATATTACGTAGTTATGCTCACCGTCTACTTAATTGTGTCGTAATTTGTACCTATGCTTAAATAGTAAAAACAATGTAACTAGATAATAAATATAATGCCCTGATTATATTTCTGAGTGCCAAATAAATGTAACAAACTAAATATGTTAAAATAAATATTATATACCCTCGAATATGCTTTTTTTTACATTATTAACTACGAATAAATGGTCTGAATCTTTACTTTTATTTTATTCACAAACGTAAAAAAAATATACCCCGATTTATTGTTGTCCTCGATTGGATATGAATCCAGAATAATTGAGATAAGCATGGGAAAATATGGTTTATATTTACCGGTATTTTTGTTTGATTCGATCTAATAGAGGGAAAATAAGCACTATTTAATTGGAAATATCCGTATTGACCAATTTAAAAAAATACCATATTGTGTTGGTTAACTCGATCATAAATAAGGCTAACAGAACTATGTCAGAGGCTATGAAAGAAATATTGATGATTACCGATCAGGACCTTTTCACGATTTTTTTTAATCTCTCCTTCTTTTCAGCTGTCTACGTGAAGTCCAAAAGAGGAAACCCGCTCATAAAGCTAGACGGGTATACATACTACCCTGCAAAGGTCAAGTCATCCGGAGTGAGGTGGCGCTGCTCCTCACACACCCGGTGCAAGGCCTTCCTGAAGACTGTTGGCGATAACATCGTAGTGGAAAATCCGAAGCACCACCATGCACCCTTGAAATCTGTGAAGAAGTTTTACTTGGATGATTTGAATTTGAGGCTGTCCATTACTTAGCTATGGTCCAATTTTGGAATGCTTGTTTTTCGTTATTTAAAAGTAGTTACTTAGTTTATTTAAAATTATTACCTAGAATAGTTTCTACTTTTGATTGTAAGTAATAAGCATTTATCATGCAATGTAAAGATTACATACTTTAGTTAATGTGTTTCGTTTCCATATTGTAATGTGTACTGAAAATGTGATATCTTTTGTACTATTATGTTTCTTTGTTTAAGAATTAAGAAATGCTTCTTTCTATTTAGGTACAGTGGGCCTCGCATCAACATCAACTTTCAAATTATCTCAAATGATACGGATTTCTATGTGATCAACAGTTCGTAATATGGTATAGCGATGGGCGATTGTTCGAAAAAAAATAATCGAATGAATCGACAATCGACCATTCGAACTATCGAATGTCGATTTAATAATTCGGAAAAATAATAATAATCGACAATCGAATTATAATCCGGCCCTTCGATGCATTCGACTGAATTGCCGCGCATGTGCGCTCAGCGAACGAATGATTAATTGACGCGACGAATGACGATTCATTCGTTAGTAGTTCTGCGCACCGCACGCTCCGGTTTTGCTCGCCGAATAATCGAAGCATAATCGAATGACTGCGGTTGCTTATCGAATACATTAGATTACAGAGACCATTCGAATAATTCAATTAGTTTAGTAATGATTGACCATTGCTAATATGGTAGTTTGAAATATAGTTGCGGAAATTTGACAGGTCAGGGTAGGTTGATGTGTGGCCCGGCCGTGTGTACCTATTGCGCTTGAAAAATGAACCCCCGAGATGGAAATTGATTGAGCCCGCCTGCCTAAATCTGGGTTATTGAAGTGTTTCTTCGACTAGTTTTTAGATAGTAGCTATACGTGATGAGCGCGGGTTCGATTCCCTCCTCGGACGATCATTTTATCTTTTGAAATATTAATCTTTTTAGTTTTCTACTTATAAATAGGAAAGTATTTGTTCTCTAATATGCTGTCTGGTTAAGTAAGAGTTTTAGAATTTTTGTTTATTATAAATAAACATTTTATATAAAAATATGTTCTTTGTAGACAGCTTAGGTCTACTTTATGACACAGAATAAATAATAGAAAAAGTTTTATTTAAAGAAAATACTTATTTTAACTATTTAGCGTTAGTAGAGGCAGGTTTATGTAACTCCCCGAGTAAGTATTAAAAACGTACGTGCGCCCGGTGACCCACTGTAATGAATGAGCTAAACAAGTTGGGTGTCGCTAGCCGGCAGCGACACGTTCGCGCGTATTATTCACCGGCGGCGCGCGGCACTACCTTGCTGGCTGGACGAGAAAGTTATAAGAATGAAATTAAATCTTGCAATGTAAGTTACTTATTTCTGTAAGTGTCTACCCAAAAATGTGCTTGAGTCTGAGGCGAACTAAATTACACCTGTCATATATCGCTGACAACATTGAGTAGACATTTCTTTAAATTACATTGCAAAGTCAAACTTCCGTACGGAGTACTACTCGTAGTATTTGTTTATACTGTGGTAGAGGTAACTTGTGTTGATATTTTGAAAAGCCGTCATTTTCCTATAGAGTAAAAATATTTTCACACTACCTACTCGGCAATGTTCAATTACACATCAAGTAAACCTGACTCAAAGTGAGTCATTGCATCCCTTGGGACGTAATGTTGTATGAAATTTCATTACGCCCCTAGGGAGGCAAAGTGATTTGAATTTCGAATAAGAGTTCGTAGGCATGATCACACTAGCCCGTCCCGCACAAAAAAGAAAATAATTTGAAACTGGCAGCCAAGAATTTTAGCACGAATGGAATGAAAAATAAGCGCGCGCTTCTAAAAAAATTAAATAAAAACAAAACCTACTTATGTATTTTAAGAAATTACAAACAATGTTTTAGTAAAACTGTCGAGGGACGAAGTTTATGACTCCGGAGTCCATTATATGCAAAGCTGCTGTTATTGTTAATAATAACAATTTACTGCAAGAAAAGTCAAAGGATATATACTTATAGATAAAATATGGTTTGTGTAGTACATTTTTTTATTGCCTTGTAGAAAGTGTGAAAAGCAGAGTATTCTCTTCAAGGATAAATATGTCTTCGTCTTGGGCGAGCTTAAATCCCTCGCTACACTCGGGACTCTACTTTTAACTCAACACACTAAACACTAAACTTCTAACGTTAACTCTCGAATCCTTCGTTACGCTCGAGATTCAAAATGACGCCCGTGACGTAAGACATCACTTTACCCCCTTATTGAATAATCTACTATTATAACTTAAATTTTGTGTCAATAACCGGACATATTTTTTACGCAGCTAATCGTCATCGTCATCCTAGCGTTATCCTGCTTATAAATTCCAAAAAACAAACTTTTACTGAGGATTTCTTTACGTACAAAGTTGTCGAAAAAGCAGATTTAAGGTACTTTACGTGGCTTACAGAAAATATTTTTTATGCATGGTATCCAGCCGAAAAAAGAGAGTAAAAGAAAAAGCAGTCAAACTTACTGCTTTTTTATTATTGTTAACGTTATACCTTCTCCTAGCAAAAAATAACTGGTTTATTTTTTCAGAATATGAATACGTATTCTCCAAGCGAGGGAATCCCATGCTTCTCATCTCTGGATACACTTTCTACAAGCAAACAGTATATGGCAACTCGAAGACACGTTGGTTGTGCGCCACACACCACTGCAAGGGGTGCACTGCCACGGTGCACACGTACAAACAAACACTGTTGTCGGTGAGGAATCACCACAACCACTTGCCAAAGATGAACTGGTGCTCGAATAGACGGAGAGTTGTTAACCCACACTTTCTTGTACGTTGATTTATCGTTGTTCGAATTTTGACTACGGCGGCCAAGCTTAACAGATTAGCCAACTGCGCGGGAGATATTATAGTGCACAAATTTAGTGTGTGCACAATACACAGTTGTACTCTCTGTCCAATAGTTCGGTGAGACGGCAATCCGACATGACCGGAGACAGATCACGCGCAGGACCAACAGGTTAACATGCTTTCCGAGGCACGGGGGTATTGACACCACTAACTTCATGACTTCAAGCTGTTTCTGAGCTATTTTAAGACAGAAAAACCCAGAAACAAATTTCGACTCAACTCGGGATTCGAACTCAGGACCTCGTGAATAGAAGCCAGCGTGCTAACCACTACACCAACGTGGCAGTCTATCGTTGTATTACCACATGACTTGAGTTGCATAAAGATAGTTTCGCTATCAATGGTTGAGCTTGAAAACTAATAAACTATCGATAGTCTATCGATTGTAGAGATACTATATAGAACCCGCGTTCCTCGCACGCCGGGCGATTGCCTAACCTCTCGGCCACCCTGGCGTTGGCAGAGCCTGTCGAAATTTTCAAGTGCTTCTTAACGCTGTAATGCCGCGTTGCTTTCATCAATGTTATTGGGATTACACCCTCAACACTCGAAAGAAATACTATTGCAAGTATTTAACAATCGAAAGATGAAGCTTGCAAATACGATAAATTATTGTTTTTAAGTGATAAGCATTCACTATGCAATTTTAATATATTATTGCAATAGTATTTCTTTCGAGTGTTGAGGGTGTAATCCCAATAACATTGATGAAAGTAACGCGGCATTACAGCGTTAAGAAACTTGAAAATTTCGACAGGCTCTGCCTACGCCAGGGTGGCCGAGAGGTTAGGCAATCGCCCGGCATGCGAGGAACGCGGGTTCGATTCCCGCCTCTGGCGGTCATTTTTTCAAGTGCAATAATATATTAAAATTGCATAGTGAATGCTTATCACTTAAAAACAATAATTTATGTAGTGATACTATTTTAATCTATTAGTACGATAGCACTATCGGCTGTGTAAACTATCCATTCCAATCGGATCTCAATTGTGCTAATATTTTCGATACTATTGATGGTTCGGATCCGATGGTTCTCAATACTGTTGCCCTATTTTACACTATCGATCGAAAGTTTATCGATACTATTCATATAAAGTCAACTATCGACAGGCAACACTGCTCATGACTGAAGGTCGCCATTATGTGGAATGAATCATACACCACGACTGCGTTGACAATTTACAATGAAGCGGTTTGCCATTGTCCTCTCCATTTCACATACTAGCCAACATCTCACTAGGTACACACGGCCGCACGTGACTACCCTACTTTGACCTTAAGATCGCCTCTGTTCCCTACGTAATAAATGTTGTTTTCGTAGTTTACATGGGTAACTTGACGTGCTGCTGACTGTATGTGGTGTGCAGGTTCCTCCGCGTTTCAGGTGGCAGTGTTAAACTCGTGTTAGTTATTTATCTTGTCAATTCTTAAATCTTTTTAACCAATTTTCTGCCTTATTTTTGTTTACCTAGGTATACTCATTTAAAATCTTGTATTTGATATATTTATATGTTTTGTCATATGTTATATTTTGTATACTATCGAATTGTAAGGTGTGAATAAAGAAAAATAGTATGTAGTTGCGTAGATAATTAGTATTTAAGTAATAACTTGCTAGAGTCGCCTATAGTTTAATTGTAATTAGTGGTTAAAGAACATGTATTAATCTTATCCATGGTTAAAGAACATGTATTAATCTTATCCACAAAATTAGTCAATTATAATGTCACTGTAATTCTAAATGTAATATTCCTATTTACTAGTCATATCATAAGTATTAATAGACATTTAAAGGCCTAAAGTTGAATATAGATCTCATAGATTAAATAAACAACATTTAATATGTATAAGGTTGAGTTTAACTTTTATTGATCCGTACCGTACCTCTTAAAGATAAAACGGTACCTTTAGACCCGAGTTCACCAAATTTTAAAAAGCCGGTAAACCTCGATTGACAGTTAATTTGACAGGATTCCCATACAAAATATCTCAAAAATAATGCTTTACCGACTGAATAATAATAAAAACGCGTGGAGTCAAATACTTATTTGTGGCTGCAGTCCCTTAAACCTGTAAAAAATAAACTTATAAATCAGCGCAATCCAAAATTACGGCCATGTCCAAAAATAAGATTTTTTTTAACACTACTCTACTATCAAAATTGACAAGGAAAATGATGAAAATTTACGAGGAAGATGCTACAGCACAAATATAGGGAGAGATCTGAAAACCGTTAATTTTTGTTCCATCACTGTGTAATCGCAATAAGAATGAGTTTACGAATCGTACTGTACCAATTATTTTGGCTTTTATCGCCACTTAACATATTTTTATTTACAGATAAGGTTCAGTTTATAACATCAATACGCGGGACCAACTTACTATGTTTTAAAGGTTATGCTTACCATCTGAAGTGTACTAGTGAAGTGAAAAAAGTGTGGCGCTGCTCTCAACACTGCTCCAGGAAATGCCGGGCGACTTTAATAACTACCATGGGCCAAGTTTGCCATGTAAAAAACGCGCACAACCATCCACCTAGATGCGATATATATAGATAACTAAAAAATATACACCTGTCTGTCATATTTTCGAGCTTTAAAAGTCATCATCATCATCTTTAGCAGCCGCATGACGTCCACTACTGCAGGCGTACTCTTAACGAATTCGAGTTACGATCACCATCGAATTGACGTGGAGAATCAGTAATTTGGTACTCTGCAAATTGATTATAGCGCCAATCGAGTTGTGGTCGAATAGTGAACTACTAGAAATCGAAAACCGCCGTTACATCCTTACCACCGACGCCATCGACATCGAGTTCGAGCTAATGTTTAACGGATCGCCATTTTAGGTCGATCTCGACTTGATTCTGATTTCGATTGAGCTCAGGAATAGGTACACTGATCATAGGCTTCCCCAATAGATTTCCAAAGAGTTTCATTTTATATATGTAGTATATATATGTTTTCATTTTTATTAAAAGAACTCGCACTAAGTCCTGTTCTTAGATTTTATTTTATATAGTCTACTATACCTATGTGTTCACACCATGCCCGAAGGTTCCCGCTGAAAATCAGTGTCGTGACTAATTTGTCACGACACTCACGGCTCATACTGAGCCAGGTCCTTTTTGGCACATGGTTTTTATTGTATTCCATTTCTATTATTCTATTATTCCAATGTATTATTTTCTTGTATTTTGTTTGCCGTGCCAAATAAAAACGATTATTATTATTATTTCATTTTATTTTCATTTTTCTACTTGGGTATTTTACATAAATACTTATAAGATTAATCAATGTTGTGTGTTGTATATTATTACTACTTAGTAGTATTAAGAATCAAAGGTGTTACCATTATCCAAGGTGCTGAAGGACTTCATTAGGTAATAAATAATTATACTCGTACATTATGGTTTATTTGTATTGATAGTAGTTAACTGATTATCTATACCTATGTTATATATATGACTATCTGAGTACATATGTAATTATGTATAACCATGACAAATTTATTATTTTATAGTTGTTGTGTATTTTGTCATAAAAGCGTCATCATTCATTCCTACCCAATGAAATTAACCTTACCTACGAATATGTCTTATGGTTTTAAAATAAACATTTTTACACAGATTTTATTTTTGAGTGTATTTCTCCACTTTTACTTTTAATAAACTGTGTTCTAAAACAAAATATGTTTGATAATCAATATATGTTCAATATTAACCACATAGTAAATGTGAGCAGAAGTTCTTTACACAAATACTAATTCAACCCCGTATTTTCAGGAGCTACCATGGCAACGACTTGCAGAGGAGCGACTGTTATAATTTTATCTGGATACGAATTCTCGAAGCATCGATATCAGGCTGGGAAGATCCGCTGGTACTGCCGAACGCATTATAATAAGGGGTGCTCAGCTGTCATTTTTACGTTTCAGAACTTCATCGTCAAAGTAAATAACACACATACCCATCCGCCCAACCACAGACGTCTTTCTTCCATTGATAATACTAGCTTGAGGTATTCAAATGTAGTGTAAAACATCTTAACTTGGGGCCAGAACTTCATCGTTAAAGTAAACAACACACAAACCCATCCGCCCAACCCTAGGCGCCTTTCATCCATTGTTGCGACTAGCGTGAGGTATTCAAATGTAGCTTAAATTAACGGTCATTGGGGGCACTCGAATACTTTGCAATCTCATCGAACTAGTAAATGAACAGAGAGCGCATTTGAGCATTAAATTAAATGATAAATATTGAACAACATCACAATTGCTCTGATCTCTAATTACTCTTAAAACTCTGCACTTGTGTTATGGAAATCAGTAGCAACGGTGCTACAGCAGACAGCACCCAGATCCGACAATATTTAGAAAATTTGTTTTATCAAACTGAATCAACCGGAAGGTCTTCCACCAAACTCGATTGTTACTTCTAAGAAAGTAATTTAAGTTTCTTTGATAATCTCTGTTTTCGTCGGCTCAACTAAAAATTTGTAAGAGCATTATAGAAAAGAAATTTCACACATGAATATTTATTTATAAGTCAAAGTCAAAAATAATTTATTCAATTTAGGGCAGAAAATACCACTTATGAACGTCAAAAATTAAAAAATCTGTAATATTGGCCCTTAGGAGGCCCGAACATGTCTCCTTATCTTTTGGGCCCTACTAGTGTTTCGTGACAAGACACAGATAGTCAGGCAAGTGCTGAGAAGAAGCACCGAAACAAACTCAGTCACCACTAGCTGCCATGAAAAAATTTACAATAAAAAGGTAGGTACATCAGTTTGGTGCAGGCTGGACGGTCCATATATTCTCGTCATCAAGATAGTCTTGAATTTTATAATACCCTTTAGACATGAGGATAGTTTTGACATGCGACTTAAATTAAATTTAATTGGTAGTATAATTTTACACAATAGCTCTACTTTTTAGGTTATGTGTAGGTTTTAAAACAGTACTGTAGTATTTTTGCCTATAGGTATGATTTTTTATAAGCGGCTTTTGTACTTACGATATTATTATAATGTTTTATCTTGTTTAGTAAAAGGTGTTCGGTTTCAGGGGTAAAGAACTTGCCCATTATTTTAAGACGGTATATGAATCTCGAGGCAAGGGTGTTACTATTGACGAGTTCAAGTTAGGATCACAATCGAATCAACGTCGATAATCAGGGATTTGGTTTAATTTTGGTCATATCGATTATAGCACCAATCGAGTTAGGGTTTAATAGTGAACTATTTGAAATCAAAAACCGCCATTACTTCCTTACCACCGACGCCATCGAGTTCGAGGTCCAGCTAATTGTAAACGGATCGCCATTTTAGGTCGATCTCGACTCGATTCTGATTTCAATTCGATTGAGCTCGGGAGTAGGTACCCTGATCAATACAATGTAAAACATACATGATATGTTTGAAGACATCTCATGATCTTTTAAATACTTTTTATATTTTATAGTTATATCTGTTACTGCTTAAATTCTTTATAAGATTATCTGATATGAATACTTAGTAGAATTAGGTACTTACTTAGTTACTTAACTACGATATACTCGTAATTAAATAATGTTATGTGATAACTGTAATAAATAATAATAAATGTATACCTAACAAACAATGAGATTTTTAGAGACATGCGATTTTATGATCTTTTAATAAAGACTCTTAATATTTTATTGTTATTTCTGTTACTGCTTATTTATGTGTAATATTATCTGATATTAATAATAAGGAGTAGGTATTTAGTTATTTAACTAAGTACGATATAATTTAATAATGTTATGTGATAACTGTATTAAAATTGGTATAAATAATAAAAAACACATACTCATGAATGTTAAGTAATTAGAATAGAGAGTACCTATCAAAGCTCATTTTATGTAAGTAATTAGTGAACGAAGTATTGGTATTGTTTTAAATTATGCTTTTTAATAATACAATAAATATTTAGAAAATCAATGTTGACGTTTATATTTCATAAATTTTAAGTATGCATTATTCAGATAAACCCATTATTATGAATATTCTCTTAGAGTAATGAGAAATAGAATTGTTAAACAATATTTAAGTAAAATGTGGACTTATTAGCATTTAATTATTCTATTGAGCAATCTCATCTCATTATTCTATTGAGGTGCTTGTGGCGCAGTGGCGGCAGCACTTTGGTAGTGATACCAAAAGTAAAGCAACCCACAGCGCGGTCGTGATTGGATGGGTGACCATTCCGACCATTAAAGTGACGACCATGATAAGCATCTCCGTGCTTCGGAAGGCACGTTAAGCAGTTGGTCCCGGCTAATATCTGTTGGTATTAGTCGTTAAGCCTAGTCAGAGGCCCTAGGGCGGCTTGATAACATCTGATAGTAAGGTTTGTCACTTGCCTTACAGACACCACCCCTCCACCAATCCGCACTGAGCCCGCGTGGTGGAGTATGGCTCGTTCCTCCTCATAGTTGAGGTGAGGCTTTTGCCCAGCAGTGGGATCTAATAGGCTGACTTTAAGAGCAATCTCTACAAATATTAAGAAGCTGTTTATGTATCCGAAACTGGCCACTTACTATATAAAATGTAAAAATGAATTACGCCGTTTAAAAAATAACTCCTTAGTTGTAGAATACAGTTTGTTGCACTTGACTGTCAAGTGTTTTTACATTGTGTAGCGTCGTAATTTTTAAAATCAACGGATTTAAGTTGTGAACATTTTTGTCCGAGAATTTATTTTTTGGCGTGGCTTTTCTCAAAAATAGTGCATCAATCAACTCATTTCAACGGGGTTGAAGCACCATCGAAGACCACCGTGTGTCACTGGTTTAGTGAGTTTAATCGTAGCCGTCGTAAGGTCACGGACGAATTTAAAGAAGTTCGTTTTAAATCGGTTGTTGTACTACAAAATATTGATGCTTTGCGCGAACTAATATTGCGAGATCGTCATGTTACATATCGTGAGATAGAGGCGGCCCTGGGCATAGTATGACTAGTATATAAGATATTACACGAATATTTGGCTGTATTTTTTTTTGTTGGATCCCTTACAACTTGAGAAACTACTCTACTATACTACTGCATTGATCATCATGGAGAATATTTTGGAACGCAATAAAGCCATTTAATGATAAATGTGCGTTCCCCTTTGTATGTCCGGATACACAAATACACACACTTTTTCTTTTCAGGAGCAATAACATACCTACAAACTAGTCGAGGAAGCCGCCTAATATTGCTTGACGGATATAGATACTCCAAACATTATGTCAACAGTGGAAGTGGGAGAATCAGATGGCGTTGCACTTCTCACATACACAAAAAGTGCCCTGCTTCCATCTTTACTTATATGGGTCGTATTATAAAGAATAATGTAAAACACACTCACACACCAATACTACCAGAAAGTAATGAGACCCCATACGAAGTACCTATCAAATACGTGAAGATAAAACCCAAAGCTCCTTCTAATTTGCAATATAAATAAAAAAATAATTGTTTCAACAAGCACACCAATTACCTAGCCCCAAACTAAGCGCGAGCTTGTGCTATGGTTAATAGGATAACGGCTATCCGTTATGTAAGTTAAGTATGTCTATACATACTTATATACATTTATAAACATCCAAGACTTAGGTATAAATGCTCGTGCTCATCACACAAACATTTGCCCCTTGTGGGATTCGAACCCGCAACCGCCTGGTGTAGAAGTCCGGGGCGCGAACCACTACACCAAGACGGTCGTCAATATAGGATTGAGGGTCGCAGAAATGATCAGTTGGCCTTCCGCTTAACTGCTTACACATGTCAGTGGGTATAATTTTCTCACACACCAATTACCTGGCCCCACCCCTGAGCGGGGTGTTGTGTCCAGGTTACAGGAGGTGGCGCTCGCGGCATTAGCGAGCAACAGCCAGAGACAGGACCGTGGACGAATGCTCAGGGCATATGACCAGGGCCTTACCCGCTGATTCTTGCCTCACTTATGGCACGGGAACGAACGCCGTCAGATTTTTAGTGGGTAGGCGGGTTCAAGCCTGGAGCCAAGTCTTTCTCTGACAAAAAAAAATGTTGTCTAGGATAACGGATAGACTGTACCTACTTAAACATTTATAAACATTATGACTTTCGTACAAGTGGTTAAACTCATCACACAAACACTTTCCTTTCGGGATTTGAGCGCATCACTACACCAAGATGATCGTCACATCACAATGGCTTTGAAAATAATGAGAAAATATATGAATCTGACATTAAGTATTTTTTAGGGTTGTCTATTTTAATATGTATTTAATATTAATTTTACTCTTACACATTTGTATATCGCTGAATAGGTGCACTATGTTATTTCAACATTGATTTGGGTCCACTTTATTTAATAGCATATAAAAGTTTTGAATTGGAATTTGCATTTTAATTTTAGACCTGCTTAGCAATTTTTTTAAGGGCGCCGTTATACTCGTAGAAGCCTGCACCGTGCGCATAAGAGTCTATATATTTATACGAGTAGTTACAGCACTGCACTGACAATTACCATGTACAGCTATTAACGTTTTATTTTTTTTGTTACAGAACAGGCATCTAAGACTACTTTAGTAGGCAACAATATGCTGGTAGACAACGGGTTCAGCTACTACAAATACGAAACGGTTGGCCAAGAAACCAAGTGGCTCTGCACCTCGAAGAATGAACACGGTTGCCCGGCAGCCATTTTCTCGAATGCAGAAGACAACAGCATTGTTAGACGTTTTCTCGAACACAACCATCCTAATGATGAGGATCAGGTGTCTGACGAAGATTCTGATAAAGAAGATGGTAAGATAATTTTGACGACTTAAATAAGATATATAATTATAACTAATAGTAGGGCTTACTTTTACGCTGCCTTTAAAAAAATTGTTGCAAAAGCAATTTCAAAACATAATGGTAACAGTAAAGTTTTAGAAAATCTTGGCATTATGGCATTATGTCAAATAAATTTGCCATAAGGCGTTTTGCAGACGGCGGGGCGGGTCGGTCTTTTTGAACGCGAAGTAATAAAGACCGCGTCTGCCCGTCGATGCCCGCGACTGCCCTCATCGGGAACAAAAAACCACTTTTTGCTCTTCATGTGCGTTGGTACTTGGTAGTATAGAATTCCCTTTGCGCTATCGTTCGCGATGAAATTAAACGGCCCGGCCCGCCCCGCTGTCTGCAAAGCGCCTTAAGATCCCTTCTCAGCAAAAATGATGACAGCGAACCTATTTTGTCTTTTCCATTACTTTAACTGACAAACTCGACACCATGTACGTACCTACCTATTCTCGATTCCGCAGATAAGCGATCTTATTTATTCTGTTAATCTTTTTTTTCTTTTAGGTCCCAAACCAACATTTGAGGCTTCCCAACGTGGAGGGACCATAATGCTTCTTGATGGGTACCGGTATGCCAAGACCTGACAGTGCCAGAACACCTTCAGGTGGTCCTGTACTTCTAACAAGACCTATCACTGCCTAGCACTCGTCTACACCCGAAATGACAAAATTATCAAGCGTAGGAACACACACAGCCATGCTAGGATCGAGCCCAAAGGATTGGATTTTAATGAAACAAGTAAGTGTGATCGTTTGAAAATATTAAAAATGTAGTACCTACCTACTACATATAATTTTTTTTGGATAACTAAAAGAACAAGAATATTGAAAAGAGATACATATTTTTTACACAACCCGGCCAAACAACGTAGTGTTATGATTTCAGCGTTCATGTCTGTACGTACGATTCTTTTTTATACTATCTACACTTATACTTAATATTATAAAGAGAAAAGATTTGTTTGTTTGTTTGTTTATTTGCATCGAATAGGCTCCGAAACTACTGGACCGAATCAAATGAAATTTGGCACTGAGAGAGAGATAGTTTGAGACACTGGGAAGGACATAGGCTACTTTTTGTCGCGGTATAAAATCATCAGGGGGGTGAAATGGAGGATGAAAATTTGTATGGAAAATCCGACTTTTGGCGCCGGCGAAGTCGCGGGGAACTGCTAGTATTTATTAATTTAAACTACTTCTTCAATCTGTTGTCTGAGGTGCTTGTGGCGCAGTGGCGGCAGTGCTTTGGTAGTGATACTAAAGTTAAGCAACCCACGGCGCGGTCGTGATTGGATGGGTGACCATTCCGACCATTTAAGTGACGTCCATTACAAGCATCTTCGTGCTTCGGAAGGCACGTTAAGCAATTGTTCCCGGCTAATATCTGTAGTATTAGTCGTAAAGCCTAGTCAGAGGCCCTAGGGCGGCTTAATAACTTCTGACAGTAAAGTTTGTCACTTGCCTTACATACTCGTACACCCCTCCACCAATCCGCACTGAGTCCGCGTGGTGGAGTATGGCTCGTACCTCCTCATAGTTGTGGTGAGGCCTTTTCCCAGCAGTGGGATCTAATAGGCTGACTTTACTTCAATCTGTTATATCTTTATAAAAGAAAACATACATATGTCTCTCCGTTATCTTAGACACCTTAATATATTCTCACACTAAGTTTGGGGCTAGGTAAATTGGTGTGTTTGTTGAAACAATTAATTATTATTATTTCCAGATATCAAGGTCCAATACCAATATTCATCCCGAGGGAATCCTCTTATTGTCCACGATGGATATAAGTACCACAAGCATGTTTGTAAAGATGGCGTGAAAACCAGATGGGTGTGCCAAAATAAGAAGTGTTTGGCTGCTCTTTACACAGTAGACGATGCCATTGTCTGCTTTCGAGGGAAGCATACCTCGCATAAGAAATAAATAGCTACTAACTACTGATAATTAGATGTATTCAGTGTAATTCATATAAACAAAATTAAAAAGTATCAGTTATGTGCACTGTATTTAGAAGAATAATTAAAGGAGTACAGTCAAGGAATTTAATTCTCAACCCATTTTATTAAAATTAGACGTTTTATCGCAATAACCACTTGAACGTCTCTGGCAACACTTGTTGGCAAGCCGCTACTACTCCGAGCAGTCCATGGCACTTCCGTAATTTGTATCTTATAATAAAAAACATTAGTTAAAAAATATATTCATTCCATATAAAATATAAATTTGGTACTAAAATACACGACAACGGTAGCGACCACAACGGCGATGACAACAACGTCCATGAGAGTCATAATGTCAGGCCGACCCTACGTTGAAGGGGATCATTTATCAGCTGCTTCCTCTTCACGGTGCACGCGAAGCTGGATGTGCTTCAAGGCGAAGAAACCAACGCGGACATCATTTAAATGCAAAGAGTGTGATGTGCCATTGTGCGTCATTGGGTTCTTTCGCAGCTACCACAAACCTTAAATTTTCATATTTTTCTTTCAAATAAAGCAAAAAAAAACATTTTTCATTTATTTCATTTGTAAGTATTTAAAATATCCTGATTTTACCTCATAGTTACCTATGGCTTGGCAACAATCGTTGCCATGGCCGTACGGGTGGTCGCAAATTCTGGTGTGTGAAAAGCCTTATTTCCGCGGCCATGTTGGAATAAATTTAGTTGGTCTACAGATGTGAAATCCGAATCGCCGGGGTGTTAGATTTTAGGATTTTCGGTTCATATGGCTATCAATACTCTATTAATTTTAGTTTTTAAACATAGCTGAATATTAGTTTTATCCATTTTAAAATTCAGTTTGCTAAAATGTTATACGAGTTTATAGAAAACACTTCGTAAAATGGACATTAACAAAAAATTTGCTTTCAGGAAGTTTGCATGTGCTTGAACTTCTCATTTGTAGAATATAATCTATTTAATACTTACATAATTAGATTCCACATTTATTCAGCTTTCTAGCAGTATTTTTACTTATTACGTAACACCAAAAATGTATGTGCAGTAGTCATATTTCAGTTGCGCGACACGCTCGCATGTTGCGGTTGACGCGCTCGCTAGAGTCACGGACGATAAACTTAGGCGCGGCCGGCGTAGCTAGACGTTCAAGTGGATAAGACATTTTATAGAAATAAGGTTTCGATGGCTTATGTCAGTTTCATACATTTTGTTAACGTTAGCGAAGTTCGTTGTAGAATAGGTTGCATCTTGACTAGGTACGTGTTTAATCATAGCGCTTGTTTAAGCTGTCATGCTGGCAGGAGAGTAAGGCTCCGCGCAGGTGGTCCACCGACCACCGCAACCGGTGGCTGTCGCGCGCCACGCCCGTGGTCGGTGGCCGCTACAATTGACACTCATCTGCTAGATCCTTTGACAGATGTTTTGTCAAAATTGCGAATGGCCGCCACCGGTGGCGTGTCGCGAACACAGAGCCACGAGAAGCCACCACTCGCTTCACGTGTGCTGCGAAAAATGTAAACAGCTAGCCAACGGTGGCTGTGGTCGGTTGCCCATCTGCGCGGAGCCTAAGTTCCTACTGCATTTCTATCCGTATTTTGGCTCCAGCAATCGCGCTTGCATTCTGGCAATGTCAGAAATAGGGAAAGTTAAAAATAATAATTCTTATTATGTAGGTAAATAGATACGGTCTCAAGGTCAAAATGTAGTCTGACTCTTGCAGCCCTGTGTTATGGTATACGCTGTTCAGAAATTTTTAACTTCTTCGACTATGTAATATTCATTTATAATCGAGATGAATTTTTTGTAACCAACTCTACGAAATAATCAACTTATACTACTAGTATAATATAATAATAACTCGTATATCCACATAATATAATGGATGTAGACTAGAATATTAATAGGTTTCACTTAATATTTACGTAACCATTGTTGTTGTATGTGTGGAAAATAAAACTGTAGAAAGTTGAATTCTGTTTTCAAAAATGACTTTCAAACCAACTGTCAGTCAAGCAATGAGACGTCATTTTGTTACCGTCTTTAATTATTGTATAGGTACCTAAAATTTCTGTTTTATTTTCAGGGCCAATATTTCAGACTTCATGTCGAGGTGGTATCATTATGCTCCTCAACGGATATAGATATACAAAACATTCAAGAAACGGTATGAAAATAAGATGGCGTTGTACCTCTAATGCAAGTCATATGTGTCCAGCAATTGTTTACACTATTGACAATGCAGTCGTCAAGTTTCTTAATAGGCATACCCACAACAAGAGGTCGCGATGACTGGTGTACAATTCTTTTCATTCGAAAAAAATGGCGGATGGCGGTACAATGATTAGTTTATTATTTTCTATCAGTGACCTACCGCATAGTGGTCGACGGAGAAAAAATTAGGCGCTTTGCAGACGGTGGGGCGGGCTGGTCTTTTTGACCGCTAAGTAATAAAGACTGCGTCTGCCCCTCGATGCCCGCGACTGCCCACACCGCGAATACAAAGCAGACGAGGGACGGAGGCAGTAAGTTCACTAGAAAGCGCGCGGCGCGGACTGAGCTAGCCGCCCCGCGCCGCCGTTTGCGTTACTTCATACAAACTGGTTTGTGTGGTCCATGGCGGGTAGCCACGGATATGCCGCGCCTCCAGTGCCAGGCGGGCACCTGCGGCGCGGTCTTTTTGCCCTTAATGTGTGTTGCTAGTATAGGATCCCTTTGCGCTATCGTGAGCAGTAAAATTGACCTGCCCGGCCCGCCCCGCCGTCTGCAAAGCGCCTTAGAGACCACGATTACTGGTTGGCAAGTTTATGTCAATCAATTTCTATCATCGAGTCTACGTCGCACGAAGTCGCGGGCAACCACTAGTAATAAATAAAGCTATTCATTCTAATTATTAAATAAATGAATTTCTCTATTTTTTTGTCCAATGTTTCTATTTTTCCAGCAGATTTAGGCCCACTTGCGCACGTTCAGATTAGCTAATCTGGATTTCTTCAATGCTGTCAGTCAAGCAATAAAACGTCAAAAAATTTATTTTATAAAATCTGTTTTTAGGGCCAATATTTCAGAAATCACGTCGAGGCGGTATCATTATGCTGTTCGAAGGATATAGATATACGAAGCATGTAAAAAGTGGGGCGAAAACAAGATGGCGTTGTACCTCTTGTGCGAGTCACGTGTGTTCAGCGAGTGTTTACACTATAGATAATAAAATCGTCCAATTACGTTATACGCATAGTCACTCAAAGACGTACGTAGCTACCTTATAAAATGTTAAATAAATTAAGAAATAAAACATCATTATTTGTGATTTATTTTGGAGGTGCTTCTGCCGCAGTGGCGGCAGTGGTAGTGATACTAAAGTTAAGCAACCCACGGCGCGGTCGTGATTGGATGGGTGACCCGACCATCTCAGTGCCGTCCATGACAAGCATCTCCATGCTTCGGAAGGCACGTTAAGCAGTTGGTCTCGGCTAATATCTGTTGATACTAATATCAGGCGTTAAGCCTAGTCAGAGGCCCTAGGGCCGCCACGGTGGCTTGATAACATCGATAAATTATTGTTTTTAAGTGATAAGCATTCACTTTGCAATCTAATTTTTTTCAAGTGCAATAATATATTTAGATTGCAAAGTGAATGCTTATCACTTAAAAACAATAATTTATCGTATTTGCAAGCTTCATCTTTCGATTGTTAAATACTTGCCATGGTATTTCTTTCGAGTGTTGAGGGTGTAATCCCAATAACATTGATGAAAGCAACGCGGCATTACAGCGTTAAGAAGCACTTGAAAATTTCGACAGGCTCTGCCAACGCCAGGGTCGCCGAGAGGTTAGGCAATCGCCCGGCATGCGAGGACGCGGGTTCGATTCCCGCGGTCATTTTTTCAAGTGCAATAATATATTTTGATAACATCGGTCAGTAAGATTTGTCACTTGCCTTACATACCCCCCCCCCCCCCCTCCCCCTCACCAATCAAAGCCCGCGTTGTGAAGAATGTATGGCTAATAGCCATAGCCAGCCTCCTCATAGTTGAGGTGAGGTCTTTGTGAGCAGTAGGATCTATGTAGGCTAAAACTTTACTTACTTTACCTACTATGTGTGATTAGTTTTATTTCTGTATGCAAATGTTTAATTATTTTGTAGCAAACTCTTAACATTAGTCATAGCCTGTTCAAAACTGATTTTTATTTATTACTTTAGAATCCTCAACAGCTATTCTTAATAAATACATGTACACATTTAAATTGTATTAAAAAGCATCTAGCCCATTAGAGAGTCCCACCGTTTAATACGTGTAAGAACAGCAGATACATATGTAAAATTGTGATAGCTAACAAATAACTAGCCAACACATCACATAAGAAGACCATTAGTTCGGCTATGTTAATAAAAGTTCATTGCGCACACAAAACTTCGACCGTTTTCTGGTGGGACACACCCAACTTAGCTACAGAGGACGTTGGTCTCTTGACTGATATTTTTAAATGCTTGTTGCGCCAATTGTGTGCGAAATTTACTTTCACGGAAGGTTTGCAAAGATTTTGCTAAAATTCAAAAAATATTTTTAATAATAAAAGAAAATAAAACTAGGGCTAATAGCCAGTTCCCCGTACGATTTGGATCGGAAGTACGGATCGGAGCCGAACCGTTCTTATTACCTAACGTACGAGATTGACTAGGATATGTTGCCATAAAAAAACTTTAGTACAATAATTATGATACCCAATAAGGAAGCATGTACTAAATTGAAAGAATAAACTTATTATCATTATTATATATTTTTATATTATTCCCTTTTAACTTCTCGTTATGCAAAAACGCATCTCTATAACAAGAGTTAATTAACTCCTTTAATTAGTTTATGTCTTGTTTTATATTTTTTTCATTTCCTTTAATTTACAGGGCCAATACTTACGCAGTCACCCCGAGGAGGAAGGATTTTAGAATTGAATGGATACAGATATTACGAGGGCAGTAAAGATGGTGTTAAGATAAGATGGCGTTGTACCTCCAACAGAACGCAGAAATGCCCAGCAGCAATTTATACTGTTAAGAATGAAATCGTCAAGTTTGTAAACATGCATACGCACTAATTCTTAAACTAAGATAAATTAAGACAGAGTGGATAATTAACACTGACTATTTAAGTCAGAAACCGTGGCTGGTTTCGATATGGTCCTTGGATTTAACCGTGATTTTACTCCTCTAGAATACACCTCTTCTAGAATAAAGAAAAAATATTATAATATATCTGTGCGAATTTGGATTGCGCGTTGCCGTTGACGGATTTCTGCAGAGATTAACGAAGTGCCCAGGAGATATTATAGAGCGCAGGTGTGCTAGCACGCAAAACACAAACGTATTCTCACTCACTACACTATAATAGTTTATTGAGACAACAACACCACAATAGAGACAACAATATTCGATTAGATATTGCACTGAAAAAAATAACAACTGAGGCGGGAAGTGAACCCAGAAATTAGGATGCACAGTGAAAGTTCATCACTTAAAAACAATAATTCAACACGTATACGATGATGATGACTATAACGATGACAATGCCTCAGACCGGAGGCTTACCTAGGGTTGCAACCTGTACTATATCATACAGGGTGTAAAAAAGTACATGCCAAATTCAAGAGAGTGAGTGGTTGAGTCGAATCTAGAATATTGGATTTTAAAAAAAAAAATCGTTAAAAACATATTTCATTGCAAACAAATTTTATCAGCTTTCGACTGTTATACAGAAAAGTTTAACCGTCCATCCATCCAAAGTAATTAGTTTAGAAATGATTAAAGCCATTGTTTACTACAATATTTTGATTTGTTTGTGTACCCTATTGATACTACGCCGCGCACACTCACACGCATACCTGCCTTATTTTTATTTGTTTAAAACGTACCGTGAGAACCCCGGAGATCGAGTCGACATCGAGACGTTCCCTATGACACATGTACTAGACTGACCAGAGTACTTTCGCCGCGTGTGTATCCTGTGAAGCTCCTTACAGACATTTCGAGTGATTGCGGCCTGTGACGTGATACCTGAACCCTGAAAGCTTATGTGGCAAGTACCTAGCTATAAGTGCTCAGACCTGACTGATTTTCCACCTATCATTGTCGCCCTCCACGTGTAATCCACTGCCTAAACTCTCAAACAGCCATAATTACGAAAAACCTCATCAAAATCATCAATCTACACTTGCAGCCGCGCGCGCCTATTTGTTTCGTACGTACAGCCATAGCTCGGGCTGTAACCCTGCGTAAGATAAAGCGCGGCTTGTTATTAGTTCGGCTATGTTAATAAAAGTTAATTGCGCACACAAAAACTTCAACCGTTTTCTGGTGGGACACACCCAACTTAGCTATAGAGGACGTTAGCCTCTTGACAGATATTTTTAGATGCTTGTTGCGCCAATTGTGTGCGAAATTTACTTTCACGGAAGGTTTGCAAAGATTTTGCTAAAATTCAAAAAGTAATTTTAATAATAAAAGAAAATAAAACTAGGGCCAATAGCCAGTTCCCCGTACGCAGACCATTCAAACACAAATATCAATATTAAGTTGTCAAGAAACATAAGAGCTGTGACCGGTAATTATTGGTTTTTACGGCAACTAACACTAGGAGCAGCAACGTTGACAGCACATGTAGCATGCTAGTATTGCAATCTTAAACGCGATAGCTTTCAAATTAGGCAATAGACTGGCAAAGCGGGAAGTGCGTACGGGAACTTATCGAGGTGTCAAGTCCCTAAGAGCCTTATGGTAGACTTTCAAGCAATGCGGCTTGGGGCTGCGGCTCCCGCATGCGGCCTTTCGGAGCCGCGCGTTTTCATACACTCCCATGGTTCTATGATGCTATCATCTGGGAGTGTATGAAACCTTTACCGAGCGATGCGTCATGACCGCATGTTGGCCATTCTATACATTTCTATAGTTACGTGATAGCCGCGCGGCCACCAGAGCCGCATGCGACTTGAAGCAAGCAACAAGCCGTATTGCTCCGAAGTCTACCTTAACTCAAACTGTCATCAGAGCGGTTCCGCACTACATCTGATCAGAGTCCGTCACAATACTATTCGGCGTAGCTGTACGTCGTACTATTTGTACTACAGCTTACGCACGAGTTCCCTCGTTCTCGGTCCGGTTTTCCATAATTAAAATCAAAAGACTCACGGATTTGGATCGGGAGTACGGATCGGAGCCGAACCGTTCTTATTACCTAACGTACGAGATTGACTAGGATATGTTGCCATAAAAAAACTTTAGTACAATAATTATGATACCCAATAAGGAAGCATGTACTAAATTGAAAGAATAAACTTATTATTATTATTATATATTTTTATATTATTCCCTTTTAACTTCTCGTTATGCAAAAACGCATCTCTATAACAAGAGTTAATTAACTCCTTTAATTAGTTTATGTCTTGTTTTATATTTTTTTCATTTCCTTTAATTCACAGGACCAATACTTACGCAGTCACCCCGAGGAGGAAGGATTTTAGAATTGAATGGGTACAGATATTACGAGGGCAGTAAAGATGGTGTTAAGATAAGATGGCGTTGTACCTCCAACAGAACGCAGAAATGCCCAGCAGCAATTTATACTATTGAAAATGAAGTCGTCAGGTTTGTAAACATGCATACGCACTAATTCTTAAACTAAGATAAATAAAGACAGAGTGGATAATTTACACTGACTATTTAAGTCAAAAACCGTGGCTGGTTTCGATATGGTCCTTGGATTTAACCGTGATTTTACTCCTCTAGAATACACCTCTTCTAGAATAAAGAAAAAATATTATAGTATATCTGTGCGAATTTGAATTGTGCGTTGCCGTTGACGGATTTCTGCAGAGATTAACGAAGTGCCCAGGAGATATTATAGAGCGCAGGTGTGCTAGCACGAAAAACACAAACGTATTCTCACTCACTACACTATAATAGTTTATTGAGACAACAACACCACAATAGAGACAACAATATTCGATTCGATATTGCACTGAAAAAAATAACAACTGAGGCGGGAAGTGAACCCAGAAATTAGGATGGACAGTGAAAGTTTATCACTTAAAAACAATAATTTAACACGTATACGATGATGATGACTATAACGATGACAATGCCTCAGACCGGAGGCTTACCTAGGGTTGCAACCTGTACTATATCATACAGGGTGTAAAAAAGTACGTGCCAAATTCAAGAGAGTGAGTGGTTGAGTCGAATCTAAAATATTGGATTTTTTTTTAAAAATAATCGTTAAAAACATATTTCATTGCACACAAATTTTATCAGCTTTCGACTGTTATACAGAAAAATTTAACCGTCCATCCATCCAAAGTAATTAGTTTAGAAATGATTAAAGCCATTGTTTACTACAATATTTTGATTTGTTTGTGTACACTTAAAAACAATAATTTAACACGTATACGAGAACAATGATGACTACGACGATGACGATGCCCCAGTCCGCAAGCCTACCTAGGGTTGCCACCCGTACTATAATATATAGTAAGTAAGTAAAGTAAAGTTAGCCTATAAAGATCCTACTGCTGGGCTTTAAGGCCTCACCTCAACTATGAGGAGGTACGAGCCGTACTCCACCACGCGGGCTCAGTGCGGATATTAAATAGTATCATGCTTCATTTCAGTAAACTGTACTATATGCTATAGGAAAATAATGTAGTACGAAAAATACTATATAAATATCCATAGGCCAGTTATCGCGCTTTTCATGTAGTAACTGTGACATGAACGCACCAGCGTAACGCAGCGTAATAATTTTAGAATTTAACGCGTTCACGTCGTTCGTCGCTCCCTGTGTACTATTTTTTTCCTTCAAAATATTAATATTTTTTAACTTCAAAGGTCTAACTATCATGGTCTCACAGACGTCAGTTTGGAAGGTATTATTGTTTTCCTTAGTCATAACTATTACTTACTATTTAAAAGCAATTGAGTTTGTAGCTTGGCCTGTCGGTGTAAATTTGCTTCGATTTCAAGATGGGTCCATTTATTTTATTTACTTATTTATACTTTCTGTACAAAATAAACAATTGCACAATTTATTAAAGAATGCATTGCTATTGCTACTTAAAATAAATAACTGATTGCAATCGTGAGTTTTATTAACCCCCGTCGCAAAAACGTACTCCGTGAGTTAACATTCATGCCTGTTATGATAAATAACACGTCCATGTTCAATTTTTATCATGTTTGTAAGTTTTTCTATTTATTTGTTGTAGCTATGTTCATCAATGATGGGTATATGTACTGCAAGCAACAGGTCGACGGCGGTGTGACAAAATGGATGTGGACCTCTAACAAGTCTGATGGTTGTCTAGCCGTCATCTATACAAATGTGACAGACAATGGCATACTTAAACGAGTTGCCTTTCACAATCATCCAAAGAGCACGGCTCACATGACTGAAGAAAAACATGATTCTGGAAATAATGCTGGTAAAAAAATGGATGTTATATTTGAACTCTAAACCGACCATTGGGCTCAGTTCATAAGTGGCATTTTCTGTCCTAAATTGAATAAATGATTTTTGACGTTGACACTGACAATGTGCCCTGTCTAAGATTAAATTATGGTTCCGTCTCTTTCTTTTTCTGACAAATAAACTAAAATAAACAGACTATATTAATTTAGAAACGCCAGACTAAACAACTGTCCGTTGCTAAGGAAATTAGAGAATCCATAGACAATTTAGTAGGGATGTCATTCGATGAAGACTAAAGTAAGACGAAAACACGCAAAAACTTGTAGAAATACATAAGAAATCGCAACACTTAATTTGATGTTTCTAAATTATTGTAGTCTGTCACTTTTCGTTTGTTTAACAGAGAAAGACAGAGACTGAACCAAAATATAATCTTGGGCGCATTGCAATTGAGCCCATTTTGTCTGTCTGTGGTCCGTAAAAACCAGAGTCCTTAAAACTCTATTCGTGAAGCTTTGCGTACAAAAGTCTTGTTTTTCTCTTAGTTTCAGAATTATCACAGCCTGTGTTTGAGAAGTCTCGAAAAGGTGGTGCCATAATGATTTTAGATGGGTACAGGTATGGAAAAAAATTGAACCAAAAAATATTCTGAGTAAGTATTCCTGTTATATAATATTTTAATAAGTTGTATATTTTTATAATTTTTAGGGCTCTGTTGTCAACAGGAACCCTTTGCGCCATGTGCGTCTGTCTGTTTGTCCGCGGTCTACCGCTTAGATCCCTGCTTTAATTTGCACCAATACTTAATAAGGACAAGTAAAATATAACCTTAAAACCATATTTTACGGTACCGGGAGGCTAAGTACACATTAATAATTTATTATCGCTCTGTCGTCGTTGAATAGGTCTTTAAAAAAATTGTATTGAGAAGACCAATTTAGTTCAGAGATTTGTTTTCGAAATATAACGCATTCGAATGCAAAATTTACCCCCTACCAGACCGTCGGCTACTTTAGGATGCGTTAAAAAAATCATATTATTAAACCTATGAAGGGAAATTTCGTAAAAGCCCGTCAGACAACAAACTGCATCAATAATCTTGTAATTTTAATATATGTTGTGAAAGACGAGCAAATACGAAAGTCTACACTCGATCGTAGTCCGATACGCATTCAATTTTAAATAACTTAAAAAATTAACATTTGCACAACAGCGAAGAACCCTGAGAAAACGCATTTTTTTGTCCACAGATATCAAAGCAATATTGCAAGAGTCTAAAAGAGGGAAGATTCACATAGTCCACGATGGTTACTGTTATTACAAGAGGTATACCAAAGCCCCGATGACGAGATGGGCGTGTGCCGTTGGTGCGAATATGAATTGTCGAGCTGTCGTTGTGACTAAAGCTGACGTCATAGTTTCTATAAAAGGCGAACACAACCATCCCAGGTCAGAATAGACGTCTTAAGTTGTGAAATTAAATCAAATTTCACTTACAAAAATTAATCGACTGTGTCATCCGGTGGGACTCGAACCCAAGTCTTAAGTTGTGGTTAAAAAAAAAGCTCTTAAAAGACTACAAGCGGTTTCGCACTACATCCGATCCGAATCCAATCCGAGGCCATCAAAATATGGTCCGGCGTAATAATAGAACTATTTGTACGACAGCTAAACAGCTTGTACTATGTGTACGTCCGCCATTCACGGTTCGGTTTATATATTTAAATCGCGTATTTCGGAAGTACGTGAAATTCAATAAGAAAAGTTAAATTAATTTTGCTTTAAATTTCCGCTAAAAGATGCCGACGCAGGCACCAATCCACACCATCCGCGTTGAGTATTACTTCAGGGTGGTTCAGGCTAATGCAGAATCCCTCACAACACATGCACAGCTAATGCAGTTGTTAGTTTTCAGAATATAATTATGTAATCTTAAGATGTCTTGTTCACATCACCCATATTATTACTAAGTGCTTGTTTCTGTAATTACTTTAATTGCATATTAATCATATAAAACGTTTAAAAAATAAATCTTACCTACCTTAAATAAAGCGTTGTTGTTTATCCGTACGAAGGAATTAAAATTATTAAAAAAAATGTTTCAAAATCTGCAATTGCAAATTACAACTGCTTATGATATTGCAGTATTTAATTGATGTTCTGACATATCCCGCAAGGGAAAAAGTTTGTGTGATGAGCACGAGCATTTGCACCCAAGTCATGGATGTTTATAAACGTATATAAGTATGTCTGTATATGTTATCGTAGTCGCTATAGCACAAGCTCAGCTTAGTTTGGGGCTAGGTAAATTTGTGTATTTGTTGAAACCATTTGTTTATTTATTTAATGCTTCTACTCAGACTATGTGTCAAGAATGTGAAAATGCTTAAGCACACACTCGTGATAGTACGAATAAATTGAAAAAAAAGGCTCTAGTTAAAAAACGCTATCTTTTTGCTGTATTTTGCAGAGGAACAGAAATCAACAGACAATGAGGTTGACATAGGCATTGATTATATAGACCCACTTATCCTTAGCGTCATGCAGAAAGCTAACAACCATGATCGTAAAATGAACAGAGAGAAAGAAAAGCGTTTGTGCCTACACCTTCTAAGATGTTCAGAAGAGAGGGTGCGTTACATTTACCTGTATTAACTGCCAAAAGACAAAGATGCCGCAGCAATAAGTGAAGGATGAAAACTCAAATGTGCTGCACTAGATGCAATGTTTTTCTGTGCATCACTAAGCCAAGAAACTGCTTCAAAGAATTTCATACATAATGGATTTGAATGTTTTTGTAATAATTACAAAAGCATTTAAATTGTGTGTTTCATTTGATGATGTCCAAATAATTTATAGATTTTAATGATTGGAAATGTGTTTCGTATAAATTTTGAGTAAATTTACATTTTTAAACATTCCCGACTTAGGTACAAATGCTCGTGCTCATTACACAAACATTGCCTCTTTGCAAGATACTAACCCGCAACCTCTGGTTATGTAGTCTGAAGCTTGAACCACTAGGCTAAGACGGTCGTCAAGTCAAATAGAGACATCCATTACGACCAAACGCCGACCGATCTCCGCGCATGCACTTGAAGCTTTAAGCTACATTGCGGAATTAACAGGTCTGATAATGCTACATTTTTCAGAGGAACATAATTCCACAGACAGTGAAATTGACGTGGAAATTGATAATGATAACCTAGTAGACATCAGCCACAAGCAAACCGACGGCCATGGACGCGATCGCCAAGAAAACGCACAGAGAGGACAAAAACCGTTTGTTCCTACACCTTCTGAAAAGTTTAGAAAACATGGCGCCTTGCATATGCCTATGTTAACTGGTAAAACGCAAAGATGCCGCCGCAAAAAGTGCGGGATGAGAACTCAAATGCGCTGTATCAGATGCAATGTTTTTTTGTGCGTCACAAAACAAAGGAACTGTTTCAAAGAATTTCATATGTCCATTTGAAATTAAATAAAGCAAATTAAAAAAAGTGTTTTTTTTTTCATTGCTAGTCTTTTTTAATTTACAGATACCTGAATTTTACCGCATTGTTCAGCTTGATGTCTTCTCGTCCTTACAATGTTTTTTACTACCCGCCTTACTGATAATAAATATATGACTGAACTTGAACTTGAATAAATATGAGACGCTAAATTCAAATGTTTACCTCCATAATTTAATACTTTTATTATGAACCATAAATCCATATATGTGTTATAATTTGCTTATAAACTATGTTAGTAAATAAAATTTAAATGTTTAAAATCCTGCTCAGATAAACGCGGCGCCCACTCAGCAGCATCTACGACTCAGTTCTGCCGGTGAGAGATGTGTCACCACCCAGTGCTTTAATATAGGACTGTCCACCCTTACAGAAATAGTTTCCAGGATGCTATTGCCGCTACCGCGTAATCTGCGCATCTGAGAGCTAATTATTTTGCGAACAATCGCTAGGAAGCCATCCACCCAGGTTTCAACAAACATCCCTGATGCTCTTATTTTTAATTTAGTAACTGAGATGGATTAGCCCAATCTCCAGAACACTTGCTATTTTTGAAGGTCTTTACACGGCTTAATTTACATGTTGAAATAGTGTGATCAAGTCCGAATTGATTAAAATAGACTTGGCTACTTCAAAGGCCAAGCCTTGTAAGGTTCCTTGCAAGAAATTATATTTTTACTTTTCATTTTCATAGTTTGATGATATCATTAAATTCAAATTAGTCGCCTCATATTTATTCAATGCTTGAACAGTTGTTTAAAAGTAAGGCGGTTTGACTATCAGATGTAAATAAGGTAAGATAATGTAATCTAGATACTAATAAAAGATTGATAGTAATATAAGTTAAAGTACACAAGTCAGAGTACACAGACCTTTAAGCCCGGCACTATTCCCTACGTAATAAAGCTGTTATACAGTTCAACTCTATACCCTGATGTGCTCCTGACTGTACTAAAGATATTAAACCATTTGCGCCAGGTTCTAAGGGTCGGAATCCAACGGACGAAGAAGTGGAAGAGGTTGACGTGGGCATTGAAGACTACGATCCACTTGTCTTGAGCATTCTGCAGCATGCTAGCGACTATTGTGAAGAAAACGCAATACAGCGAGGAAAAAAACCAACTGTTCCTTTACCCTCGAAAATATTCAGAAGACATGGCGCGATGCACTTGCCTTTATTGTCTGATCAACAACATAGGTGCCGTCACAGAGGGTGCGGAAAGAAAACTCAAATGCGATGTGTTAGATGCAATGTTTATCTGTGTATCACTAAGCAAAGGAACTGCTTCAAAGAATTTCACACGTGTATCTGAATGTGTTATTAAAAAGTCAGGAACTTATTGGCTTTTGAATTAGGTCAATGTCATATAACAACCTTTAGTGCGTCCATCTTTGGACGTAGTCCTCCTACTACTACTCTACTCTTATACTTCTCTCTGTCTGCTGCTACTTTCAAGGTAAACTTATATACACGCTGAAATTTTAGAGGTTGTTTTCCCGCAGCAGAACGATTTACCTTTAGTAGTACTATCGAATCATGGGATATTTTTTTTAAACTAAAAATATTTTTGTTCTGAAAGTAATCAAAAAAATAATCATCAACTCGAAAACGTGAGAAAAGATAGTCTTTTTTTACGAGAATTCACGTATTTGGGTACTGCTTGCTGCACGAAATCAATATTTATAGCAAAAGAAGCTCTACGTACTAAGCAATACAGCATAAACTGCACTAACTTTAGTGCGGCAAAACAACCATTAACAAACGCTGAAATCAGCGTGTATACACGGCAACAGACTAACCTATTCAAAAATGACAAAATATCTAAAATTAATAAATTTTATGTCATCAGCATAACGTTCATATTTCGCTGGAGAAATTTGTCAAAAAACAGTAGGTTACTGTACTGCCTGAATTTGCAAGTAGGTTTAGCCCGTAGTACAAGTTAGAATATTAAAAATACTTTCAAATTGATCCGTCACCTTAAGAGAATATTTATTTATTTCAATAATTGAATTTAACGATTAAAGTATCGCATAAGCAACTTACTTTAGGATCTTAGCAATGTATGTGGTGCTATTAAATATTATATTATCATCATTATCAGTCCACTGCTGAACATAGGCCTCCCCCACAGGTTTCCAAAGTGACCTGTTACAAGCGACCTCATCTACTGCGATCAGGCAACCTATAAAAGCTCCAACATTTATAATTACTTATTCATTTACATCTGATTTGTTTGCAGAATCCGGACCAAAATTTGAATTGTCGATCCGGGGAAAACCAAACATAATATTGAACGGCTACCGATACTGCAAGCAAAGAATTAATAGCGGTAAAATCAGATGGATTTGTACCAGCCATCGAAGCTATTGCTCGGCGAGCCTTTACACTGTCGACGATGTTGTAATAAACAGGAAAGGCAACCACAATCATCCTCAAAATGCTGAACGGAAATATAATAAAAAATATCACCGATGAAGATCACTGTTAAATATATATCTCTAAATGTAAAACAGGAGCTTCAGCATAATTTGTCTGATATACAATTAATTACCTACTTATTTTCATTTGTATTTTAGTAAGGTTTTGCCTTACGAAGGCAAACCTTAGAAATGGTTTATTTTATATTTTAAATTGTACCCGTGCGAGGCCGAGGCGGAAGGCTAGTTCATATAAGTAGCCAAGAGCTACGATTATACTATTACGAAAAACAAAAATAAATATTTACCAACAAATATCTAAAATGAAATTGCAATCATTGGGTGCTGTAGTTATGTTATTTAATAAATACTATTGAATTCAGTATTAAGTTATGTATTTTAGGTCAAATGGCCTACTACCTAGTTATGTCCCTACATTTGCATGTCACGTTAGTTGTATTATGCTAGAGTGAGGTGGCAATTAGTAAAGCCGACTCTGTACGTTGTATAATTTTTGCTGCATTGCATTTTTGACAACAAGAAACCTATTAAAATTAATTACTTTGTTTTGCACACATGTGAACCAGACGTCTAGCAACATCAAATATCAATATCACGTTGTTTGACTCAGCTATTTTTCACTGTAAACATGTTATTCAAGTCAGCATTTTTGCAAGCCGTGGCCGTCTTGCAGTCAACATGTTGTGATTGCTAATCATTTCATAACGAGGGATCGTGAAGGTCTCCCCTTCTGAACTAAGGGCATATAAGTACAACTAAACTCTATTCTACTCTTTCCACCGTTTATTTTTCGTGAATAATCCGGTTGAACACTTCGTAGACTGTAACTTAGCCCATCAAGGTAAGGTAAGGTAAGGTTTTAGTTTAAAAACCCTCTTTATTGTCGATATTCACTAGTTATTCCTCGTCTCTTTAATGTTATTTTTTGTGGGGGTCCTGCACGAAATTGGTGCTTGTGGCGCAGTGGCGGCAGCGCTTTGGTAGTGATACCAAAAGTTAAGCAACCCACGGCGCGGTCGTGATTGGATGGGTGACCATTCCGACCATTTAAGTGACGTCCATGACAAGCATCTCCGTGCTTCGGAAGGCACGTCAAGCAGTAGGTACCGGCTAATATCTCTTGGTATTAGTCGTTAAGCCTAATCAGAAGCCCTAGGGCGGCTTGATAACATCTGACAGTAAGGTTTGTCACTTGCCTTACAGACACCCCTCCACCAATCCGCACTGAGCCCGCGTGGTGGAGTATGGCTCGTTCCTCCTCATAGTTGAGGTGAGGCCTTTTCCCAGCAGTGGGATCTAATAGGCTGACTTAACTTAACTTAAACTTTACCCCTAGGGTCGAGTTCACCAACATATGTTTAATTTTTAATCAGCGGTGTAACATTATTTGACATATTTACAGTTTATCTCTACTGTTTTAGTATTTTGTTAGGAAGTAAGGGTAATTGGTCACAAATCACAAAAAAAATGAAAAGAACATGGAAAGAAGTCGATTTTCTACCAAAAGTTATTCCAAACTTTTCAATGCGTTTTTTGGAGGCGGTTGTATTTTTTTAAAAACCCAAATTGTAGTAGATAATTAATGCAAAAATGCAGACGTCGCACAAAACTGCTACGTTTTTGTATTGATATTCCTTTACTCATCTTTCCAGACATTATTACATCACACACAAGCTCTATGTATATTGTATTGGCAAATCTCTGTTGAGATATGCCTCTGTAGTCGAAATTCGGTTAGGAGAACATTATTATATCGTTGACAAACGTATTGATGGAGTTATGGGCAGTGATCTATTAAAACAATTAGACGCTACAATACACATGGGTAAACAAGTAATAAGGATTCGAAATTGTATTGAAACTCCAACCATTCCTAGTAGCTACTCCGTACGAAGTATGTATACCACCACGTTCGGAGAAACGCGTTAAGTTGCCTACAGACATAACCGTATGATGCTGTATAAGGTTACAGAGATTTCGGAGGAGTTCGTATCGTAGGTATGCTTACTACATCTAGGGTTGCCAAACGTACTATATCATATTGTATTGTACTGTATTTCGGGTCTGCGTTAGATATACTGTTAAAGAAACATACAGTACGCAAAATAGGTACTATATTTTTAACACCGAAATGTAACTAACAAATGTCTTATGTACAAAAAATATAAAGGATCCGCTTCTTTAACGTTTAAAATTAACCTATAAAAAATTTTTCGTCGTCAATTTTTTGCGTGCTTCATAAAAAACTATATATTTATTAGTGTACTGTATGTTGTTAAAGCTTTTTTTTAAATTACTTATATTTCGCTAAAGAAATGTTGGCAAACTAACTGCATTATCAGATGTAATAAAGGTATCGCTAAAAACCTCGAAAAGTTTACTCACGATAACAGTTTAAAGTACAGCCATATTTTAATAAAGATATTCCCGTAAATGACACTAGAGACTTACCGAGTAACTACGAAGTCGACGAAATTCTTAAAATTAACTAACAACAAGCAAAATTGAAAAAAAAACACTCGACTGCAAAAATTATTATATTTTTGAAATGGTATTGTCACTGGCTTTCATTTGATACCCATATTGCTAAGATGTATATAGCCTATGTCACTACTATAATTCTGACGAATTCAACAAAACCTATATATCACAAACTGTACAGGTCTTTCGGCTATACCGCAGTCGGAAAAAGTAAGACTAGAAGAACACAACACATGAATCAGGAAGAAAAGCAGTGGGTTCATTTAAAGTCTTGTATCCTACTTACATATTCTACTTTTAATAATTTAATCTAAACAGCATTTTATTTACACAAAACAAATACATACAACTAAACTTAAACAAACATTTAATTAACTCAAATAAATAAAATAACTCATTGAGTATTCTTACTTAGATCTAAGATTTATATGTACAAACTAAAAACTACTATTTACATAATACATTATACTTATTTGAACATAAGAATTTGAATTGATTGTTATCGATAATCGATATCGACACAGCGTCATCGACTTGCGAAAGCACTATGCGTTGCAATTCAGCAGACGCACCGTTTTTTGCTAAACGCAAGGTGCGACGTCTCCCTCGCCCTCCAGTCTAGATATATGCATTGAGCGCGATCCGCGTGTCGCTTGCGCAGTCGATGTATGCCTATTTATTTCGCGATCTTTATTTCGCATAATAATAATAAATCATTTTATTTCGACCAAACCAGTGATCATAGTGTTAGTAATTTTGTATGAATTAGAAATTAGATTTATCGCGTGCTGATTACTTAGTAACTGTTTGCTCTCTGCATTCCATCTATTTTTTTCTGGTGTGACTGTAACTTGTGTACGTGCTGTTTTGGACAATACAACCGATTCACACTTATTTCGTACTTGAAGTCATCTCGCTCTTACACATCAACTTACATCACACTATATTAGGTGTCCAACCAACATATGCAGATATAGTCAAATACCTCAACGTCCGCCCCCGATTTGCAATTACACAATTTCTGACTAATCACGGCTACCACTTAGAATACCTTCATCGATTTAAAATAGCTGCAGTGGACCTCTGTCCCTGTGATCTCATTAAGGTTCAATCATTCGCTCACCTCTTAACTGACTGTCCACGCTTTGACGCAAAACGTCACGACCATCTTGTTACATCAAATTCTTACAATTTATCACCTTACAGTCTTTCTGATGTCATTAAGAAACAGGATACATTAAATTCCTTCCACAATCTCATAACATATATAGTAAGTAAACTAAAACAATTTAACAACACATAAACCAGACGCATACAAACACACCCGAAATTAACACACATCTGAAATGCTGCAGTGTTAACCGATAGCACTGCAGATTCAGTGGAACACCACATGGAATCATAAAAAAAAAACCACCGGCGCCCTAATTTTTTGTATTAATGGAGCCCTAAACCATATTTAAGTACTTAAATGTTTTTAGCACATCGGCACACGGCAAACCGCGGTTGCGAAATTATGGTAATCTGTCCTACACATTTAATCTATACGTGTTAAATTTTGCTTGGTGTGTGTATGATTTCCTATAGGTAATTGCATCTTACTATATTTTGATAGTTCGCTACGCTAGTGTACTTAAATATTATTAATTATTTTTTTTTTGTCATCGGAACAAACATTAACCTTTAATTACCGAGGTGGTGTCACTGTGACACCGTGTAAGTTGGAACAGGAGTATTTAATAAAATACTCCTGTTCCATAAAGTCCAAATATTGTATTACAGTTCCAAAGAAGCGTCTTTAGAACGTCGCGATCTCCGCCCCAACTGACTACCTACTATGTCTTTTTTTTTTAAATCTGAGTCTACATGTTTTTTACCTAATAAATATTTTTAGGTGCTTGTGGCGCAGTGGCGGCAGCGCTTTGGTAGTGATATCAAAGTGAGGTGCTTGTGGCGCAGTGGCGGCAGTGCTTTGATATCCAAGTTAAACAACCCACGGCGCGGTCGTGATTGGATGGGTGACCATTCCGACCATTTAAGTGACGTCCATGACAAGCGGTTTTTAAGCCTTTTCAAATCTTTCAATTTAATGCCTGTTTTTGCTGAAACGACTAGAATTACTGCTACAACAGCTACTTGCTTAGACAATATATTCTGTAACTCTGTTGTGATAAAAAAATCTATAGTAAATTTTGTAAAATCCGATCACTGCGGTCAGTCAGTCACGTTTGAACACCGTTTTGTGCCAACTAAAAATGTAATTCAATTTAGACCAGTCACTGATCCCGTAAAGAAAAATTTAAGTCTAACTTAAGTGATAAAATTCCGCTTTTGCCTTTTATTAATGACAATGTTAATAACCAATATGAGTATTTTTTTGAATTAGTTAAAAGTGAATTTGATAAAAAAACTGTAATGTACCTATCGAAACCACAAAACAACTTAATTCGTGCGCTATGCATGCGAAATCACTGCTGGTGTCTAGTGTTGACAGGTGTAACTCCTCATTTGATTTCACTCATATTAATCCTTTAATGATAGTAAAAACTTTCAAGGAATTAAAACAAAAAAGAACTGAGGATATATGGGGAATATCAACTGACACAATAAAACCCATTATACCTCTCATAGCATCTCACTTAGCACATATATTCAACGAATGTATTGATCAAGGTCAATTTCCCACTTTAATGAAATATAGTAAGATAATACCTTTATTTAAGTCAGGAGAAAAAAGTGACCCAAGCAACTTCAGGCCAATTTCCATTCTACCTGCATTTAGCAAAATTTTTGAAAAAGTTATATTTAATCAATTGCTCTCTCATTTTAAACTTAACAATTTACTGCACGAGAAACAGTTTGGTTTTTTCAAAGGTAGAAATACAACAGATGCTGGGGTGGCACTCGTCAAACACATTTTGGATGCTTATGAAGATAAACACGATGCGATTGGTGTATTCTGTGACTTGTGAAGGCATTTGATTGTGTCGATCACCAAACACTCATTATTAAGCTTGAACATTACGGTGTATCTAATAACGCGTCTAAAATGTTGAATTCTTACCTCTCAGGCAGACTACAAACAGTAAACGTTAATGGTACTAACTTCTCAGGTGCCCCGCTTCAAATGGGAGTGCCCCAGGGCTCAATATTGGGACCTTTGTTATTTTTGATCTATATTAAAGACCTTCCTTTTTATGCCAAAGACTCCTGTGAGATAGTTCTGTTTGCTGATGATACTTCTTTAGTCTTCAAATCAAGAAGAGGCGAAGAATCATTTGACAATGTAAGCGGAGCTCTCTCTAAGGTATTAAATTGGTTCACTAGCAATAATTTGCTTCTTAATACAAAAAAGACTAAATGTATTAAATTCACCATGCCTAACGTGAAGCAAGCTAACACAGAAATCCTACTCAACGGTGAAAAATTACATCTATCAAACTCCACTGTTTTTCTGGGCATTACATTGGATTCGAAGTTGCAGTGGGGACCACATGTTGACGCTCTGGCTGGGAGACTTGCTTCAGCTGCCTTTGCGGTTAGAAAAAATAGAAATTTGACTGATGTTGAAACAGCAAGGCTTGTGTATTTTAGTTACTTTCACAGTATAATGTCTTATGGTCTTCTCTTGTGGGGTTCTGCTGCGGACATAGATACCATCTTTATTTTACAGAAAAGAGCCATTCGTGGCATTTACAAACTTAGTCCCTGCGAATCCCTGAGAGAATTATTTAAAGAAATTAACATCCTCACTGTCGCTTCTCAATACATATTTGATAATATAATGTACGTACGCAAAAATTTAGATCTTGTTATAAAAAAGTGATATTCATTCGTATAACACAAGAAATAAAAACAAACTTGTCATTCCAAACTTCAGATTAGCCAAAACAATTAATTCATTCTTAGGAAATTGTGTCAAATTTTTCAATAAAATACCTCATAATGTTATCGAACTACCTATTAATAAATTTAAGTTACATGTCAAAACTACCCTAATGTCGAAGGGGTATTATAAAATTCAAGACTATCTTAATGACAAGAATGTATGGACAGTCCAGCCTGCACCAAACTGATGTACCTACCTGTTTATTTTGATTTGTTTTATTTTTGTGGCAGCTAGTGGTGACTGAGTTTGTTCCGGCGTTTCTTCTCAGCACTTGCCAGATTGTCTGTGTCTTGTCTCGAAGCGCTAGTAGGGCCCAAAAGATAAGGAGACATGTTCTGCCCCATATGGGCCATAATTGATTGATATTTTGACGTTCATAAGTGGCATTTTGTGTCCTAAATTGAATAAAGAATTTTTGACTTTGACTTTGAAGCATCTCCGCACTTTGGAAGGCACGTTAAGCAGTTATTCCCGGCTGTGTTACATCTCGCCTTATCTGTTTGTGATTTCTTATAGGTGATTGCATTGCAAATTTAGCCTAGTAGACTCCACTGCTAGGCAAAGGCCTCACCTCAACTATGAGGAGGTACGAGCCGTACTCCACCACGCGGGCTCAGTGCGGATTGCTGGATGCCTGTCTGTAAGGCAAGTGACCAACCTTACTGTCATGTCAAATGTATGAAGCCCCTGACTGGGCTCAACAACTAATCTCGACAGATGTTACCCGGAACCAACTGCTTAACGTGCCTTCCGAAGCACGTTGATGCTTGTCATGGACTTGTTGGAATGGTCAACCATTCAATCACGACCGCGCCGTGGGTTGCTTAACTTTGGTATCACTACCAAAGCGCTGCCGCCACTACGCCACAAGCACCACACAAGGTAATTGCCTCTATAAAGTAATTTTTATTTTACAGCTCAAAAACCAATATTCAAAACATCGATGCATGGGAAACCCCTCCTGGTCGTCGATGGTTACCGTTATTGTAAACATAGAGTCTCCGGCTGCAAGACACGGTGGATGTGTCCTCAAAAGCGAAATTACTGTCCAGCTTCCATATGCACTATAGAAGATGTAATTATTAGTGTTAGTGGCGAACACAAGCATCCACCAAATCCTAATGATGTTAACTACACGTGAAGAATTAATTGGGTTCGCAAGTGAAAGCTGATTTCAGATGGCGCCACCACTGTATTAACCCATGGCAAAGCCAAGATAAACTTGACGACCATCTTGGTGTAATCGTTCGCGCACCGGACTTCTTAACCAGGCGGTTGCGGGTTCGAATCCCGCAAGGGGCAAATGTCTGTGTGATGAGCACGAGCATTTGTACCTAAATCATGGATGTTTATATGTATTTAAGTATTTCTATCCGTTATCCTAGTCACCATAGCACAAGCTCACGCTTAGTTTGGGGCTAGGTAATTGGTGTGTTGTTGAAACAGTTTTTTTTTTAACTTTAAAATTCCTAATTTGCGATGATTTAATTACAATTTTAAGCTATAGCTCACATGTATTCTAGTTAAAAAATATAGTAAAAGAAGAGTTAAGAAAAGGAGGCACTTCTTTACATAAGAGAAAGCAAGACCTAATTAAATTTGTCTAAATTTCTTTAGATTTTTTCATTTTAAAGTCTCGAAACTTGCGACCAACATGGTAAAATTATGCACCCTTATTTAAAGTCTAGTGTATGATGATAACAATATATCATTCTTTTATTTTTTTAATTAATTCTTTGAATTTAAAACTTAGTCTATAAGTTATGACAAATTAAAGATATAAATTTTATACAGGGTGTGGCGTAAATAGTGGTCCAAAGCAAAGGTGTGGATACACTGTACACTGAAGCACCACATACCAGTATTTAAAAAAAAAATATGTACAGGGTTTTCAAAAAAAAATTTTTTTTTTATTTTTTTAGAAATCGTTACCTTGTCTTACAAATTTGGTTATAATTTCCAAAACTGACGGTTTTTTTTTTATCCATTTTTTTATTATTATTGCTGATCACTTGTACTTAGTACTCCATTCGTTTTTTTTTTTTACAAACTGAATTTAATAAAAAAAATTAAGTTTCTTTCAAAATTCAATACTCACTGCTAGCAAATCGTTTGACTTTCAATGCTTTTGGTAAAAAAAAAATTTATCACACTGTCAGTGCCCATTGTTTAAAAAAAATGCCCATCTTTTGCAGATTCTAAAATGGTGCAACAATAAGTGTTACGACTTACAGGAAAAAAGTTATTGCTTTTCGAAACAAAAAGGAGCCCAATTCAGAAAAACAATTTATTTGAAGTTCAAGGGTTTACAAGGGTTGTAATTTTTTTCTGTGTGGTCCAAAGCAAAGGTGTGGATACACTGTACACTGAAGCACCACATACCAGTATTTAAAAAAAAATTATGTACAGGGTTTTCAAAAAAAAAATTTTTTTTTAGAAATCGTTACCTTGCCTTACAAATTTGGTTATAATTTCCAAAAATGACGGTTTTTTTTATCCATTTTTTTATTATTATTGCTGATCACTTGTACTTAGTACTCCATTCGTTTTTTTTTTTACAAACTGAATTTAATAAAAAAAACCCTGAAAACCCTGAAAACCCTGTACATAATTTTTTTGCAAAGGTGCAGCAAAGGTGTGGATACACTGTACACTGAAGTGTACAGTGTATCCACACCTTTGCTTTGGACCACACAGAAAAAAATTACAACTCTTGTAAACCCTTGAACTTCAAATAAATTGTTTTTCTGAATTGGGCTCCTTTTTGTTTCGAAAAGCAATAACTTTTTTCCTGTAAGTCGTAACACTTATTGTTGCACCATTTTAGAATCTGCAAAAGATGGGCATTTTTTTTAAACAATGGGCACTGATAGTGTGGTACATTTTTTTTGCACCAAAAGCATTGAAAGTCAAACGATTTGCTAGCAGTGAGTATTGAATTTTGAAAGAAACTTAATTTTTTTTATTAAATTCAGTTTGTAAAAAAAAAAAACGAATGGAGTACTAAGTACAAGTGATCAGCAATAATAATAAAAAAATGGATAAAAAAAACCGTCATTTTTGGAAATTATAACCAAATTTGTAAGGCAAGGTAACGATTTCTAAAAAAATAAAAAAAATTTTTTGTTTTTAAAACCCTGTACATAATTTTTTTTTAAATACTGGTATGTGGTGCTTCAGTGTACAGTGTATCCACACCTTTGCTTTGGACCACACAGAAAAAAATTACAACCCTTGTAAACCCTTGAACTTCAAATAAATTGTTTTTCTGAATTGGGCTCCTTTTTGTTTCGAAAAGCAATAACTTTTTTCCTGTAAGTCGTAACACTTATTGTTGCACCATTTTAGAATCTGCAAAAGATGGGCATTTTTTTTAAACAATGGGCACTGACAGTGTGGTACATTTTTTTTGCACCAAAAGCATTGAAAGTCAAACGATTTGCTAGCAGTGAGTATTGAATTTTGAAAGAAACTTAATTTTTTTTATTAAATTCAGTTTGTAAAAAAAAAACGAATGGAGTACTAAGTACAAGTGATCAGCAATAATAAAAAAAAATGGATAAAAAAAAACCGTCATTTTTGGAAATTATAACCAAATTTGTAAGGCAAGGTAACGATTTCTAAAAAAATAAAAAATTTTTTTTTTTTTTGAAAACCCTGTACATAATTTTTTTTTAAATACTGGTATGTGGTGCTTCAGTGTACAGTGTATCCACACCTTTGCTTTGGACCACTATTTACGCCACACCCTGTATAACATATTGCATTGAGTCTTATGACAAAAACTTCCAAGTTTGCGCAGTCAGATCTTCCCTAAGGTTTATTAAAATGCAAAAAGTAAACTTGCTAACATTATAGGTTATGTGATTTTTTTTTCACTTTAAAACAATAATTTATTATAGGTTATGTGGCTATTTAACATCACCAATCGTTGACTGAACTGTCAAAACGCTCTTCTTCCATAGATTTTGTATGGGAATAGTGAACTATGCATAGTTCACGTCATAGCTATGACGTCACATTTTACTATGCTCATCTAACTGACTTATTATCGAATTTAGCTTAATTAAAAATCAAATACTGCAGTTTCTTTAAAAATATCAATGAAGGTATGTTTGAAATATGCTGTTGTTTCAAGAAATAGGGTTTCGGAATTATTTGTGTATAGTGTCAATTATATAGGTAATAAATGCATTCCAGGTTTCAAAGTGTTTTATTTTAAATACTGCGCGTCGCTCTAACTTGACTACCTACTTTGACATTTTTTTTAAATCTAAAATTACGTATTTTTTTCTAATAAATATTTTGATAAATCAAATTTAACTAAATATTGCTTACAAATATTCATCGACTGTGTGATCCGGCGGGACACATCGATACATTTTTGTGAGCGAAGTTTAAATTAATTTATCAAAATATTATTTAGAAAAAAATGTAAACTTTGATTTTTTTTAAAGTTATAAAAATAAATAAAATATTTTGTTTTCAGACGATGGCGGTCCTATATTCGCGACATCGGTACGTGGGAACCCTAACATTATTATCAATGGGTACACTTACTGTAAGCAAAGCATTCGGGGCGTTAGGACCCGGTGGATTTGCACTTATCACTCAGAATACTGTCCAGCTGCCATCTACACAGTCGGCAAGCGTGTTATTCGCTATATACGCGCACATAACCATCCACAAACAAACCATCAACAGCTTGACGGGCACCACATAGGTAGGTACATAAATAATGATGCAATAATGTATTGTTTTATTAAGTTACCAGGTTTAGGAAATAAAGAGGCATGCAGTGACTAGGGTCTATAATATAGACAGTTATATATTTATATATTTTTTAAAGTTAGTAGTAGAAGTCGGGGTAGAGCGCTACGTTAATATACTTACGTATATTAAATGATTCTGATTGATTTAGTAATAGATGTGTTACAACAATTTGTCATCGGAATAAACATTAATGAAAACTTATTCATAAAATATTTACAAACTAGAGTTCCCCGCGACTCCGTAAGTTGGATTTTCCATACAAACTTTCATCTCCCATTTCACCCCCCTGATGTTTTCACGTCGCGACAAAAAGTGGCCTGTGTCCTTCCCAGTGCCTCCAACTATCTCTGTTCCAAAGTTCTTTTGAATCGGTCCAGTAGTTTTGAAGCCTAATTAATACAAACAAACAATCAAATCTTTCCTCTTTATAATTTAAGTAGATAAGTTTCATTAACGTTTCACACTAGCGTCTTTAGAGCGTCGAGATAGTCGTCTATCCAATGCCTGTCGACACAGCGTTGGTGAAACGGTGCCATGAAGCTAACGCTGAACGCTGGGTTAACGAATCCCTGCGGCGCCAGCTGGTGGGCATAGCATGCCATGGGTGACGTACATTATATCAGTTCAGAAAGGCGCAGGCGTTGCCAAAACACGACGCTCCAAAGCCGCTTGTGTAAGGGAGCCCTAAATCATACATATTTTAGCTAAAGACTGAAACACACTGACACGCGGCAAATCGCGGATGTTACATCTCGCTTTATCTGTTTGTGCTTTGGTATAGGCAAATTAATATATAATGTTGGACTGCCTCGTTGGTCTAGTGGTCAGCACGCTGGGTACTATGCACGAGATCCCGGGTTCGAATCCCAGGTCGGGCCGAGAGTGTTCGGGTTTTTCTGTCTTGAAATAACTCAGACAGAGCTCCGGAGTCAGGAAGTTGGTGGTGTTAACACCCCCGTGTCTCGGAAAGCACGTTAAGCCGTTGGTCCTGCGCCTGATCTCTCTACGGTCATGTTGGACTGCCGTTTCACTGAATTATGAGAGTAAAGGAACAGAGAGTGCACCTGTGTATTGCGCACACACTTGTGCACTATAATATCTCCCGCGCAGTTAGCATCCCCGCAATCTCTGTTGAGATTGGCCGCTGAAGCCGAAATTCGGCTAGGAGGACATTATTATATAACGTTTTTTTTAACAGAGAAAAAAACATCGATCCATGGTAATCCCCTCCTGGTCGTCGATGGTTACCGGTATTGCAAGCACAGAGTCGTCGGATGCAAGACACGGTGGATGTGCCCTAAAAGTCGTAGTAATAACTGTTCAGCTTCCATAAGGACTGTAGATGATGTGGTAATCAGTTTTAGTGGCGTACACAATCATCCGCCAAATCCTGATGATGTGTAAACTACACAGGGAAATAATTAAAGTTATTAAAATACTTACCAGTTGATTTTGATTTTTATTCAGAATTGACTTAGCTGTATTGAAAATACATATCATTTTAGTACTTACCTACTAGCACGGTCGAGTAATCTAAATTACTCTTCTCTTACTCAGGTAAAGTATAAATCGTACCATATCATAAGAAGGAATAACTGTATGTTGATTACATAACAAAACCAATCCTGTTTTGTATCAGTTTTAGGTCAAAGCATGTCAACAAAACAATAAATAAGTAAAATAGACTAAAAATATAATTAAATAAAAGATAGAGCATTTAATAAGAGGTAGATGGGGCATTAGCGCGCGAAAATTGATTGCCTTAAGTTGTGTAATTTGCACAATTTTGCATTCAAATATGACATTTGACACGTAAAAGAACGTGTGCTCGAAGCATCAAATTCAAATGGCCGCGCAGTACGAGATGACAGATATACCTCTTTTTTAAATAAATAGTCAGTGATTACATGTTTCTTTTTTATTGAGTCATTTTTAAAATGAAACACTAAGAAATTTAATTATCTAAGTTTGATAACTTTTTATGAGTTATCGGCTTAACGTGCTTTCCGAGGCACGGGGGTGTTAACACCACCAACTTCCTGACTCCGGAGCTGTGTCTGAGTTATTTCAAGAGAGAAAAACCCAAACACTGAGCCCGACCCGGGATCCGAACCCGGGACCTCGTGGATAGTACCCAGCGTGCTGACCACTAGACCAACGAGCCAGTCATTGGCCCTGCGCCTGATTTTTCTACGATCATGTCGGTCTGCCGTCTCACCGAGTTATGAGAGTTATAATATCTCCCGCCTAGTTGGCTAATCTCTGTTGAGATTGGCCGCTGTAGTCGGAATTCGGCTAGGAGCACATTATTATTATGTTGTGTCTTTTCCTATCTCGGGACCATGGGGTCCCGGACCTTTGGAAGGCGTACATGGGGCCGAAGCCAACACGCAGAGACCCGTTTGACAACATTAATCTAAAAGCTTTGTGACACCAGCCGGCGACTATCCCTGTATGTACTATAAAAGTACACCCAAGGACAATCCCCGGCTCGTGTAGGACTATTGCAGAATATGGATAGAAACAACTCTGGGTTATGGGTTTGGGTGCTAGGTGGACCGGGAAATGGGTAAAGGGACTATGGAGGGAGAGACTACGGGACACCTGCCTAGATCATAGCCTCATGCTGAATAAATTGGCAAGCGGTGACTCGCCAGCAACTGAATGGCCCCCCCCTGGCATCGTGGGTCGTATAGACCGGACTAAGGGGCAACATTGGCGTTGCCAGCTAAAGGTGGCCCTGGACTTTAAACGACGATCACGCGCTCCATGAGGGTCCAGCCTCACGTGCCCACTCGTCACTTACACAACCCCATCTACCCTTCGAGCATCACGCTCTCGCGACTCCACTCTGGCCAGCCGGTTAAGGCAAGCCAGAGGTGAGAGTCCTGCAGACCCCGTTGGGTTCCACTTCGGCAAGCCGAAGACGAGAGTCTAGACCGACTCTCAGGAGCACTCGGATTAACGACTGACCCCGTGGTGTCGCTACTCACCACAGCTCGCCACAAAGCTGCCCTGCGGGGTTTATTATTATTATTATTATGAGTTATCGGACTGAACAGCATCAATGACCATGGTATATAGCTCTCACACAACAAAACTACATTTGTAATGATCACTTTTTATTACAGACCCAATATTCACGCGCTCACAAAAAGGAGGACCCGTTATTATTATAGATGGATATCGATACTTCAAGAAAAGGAGCTCCAGTGGCAAGACCAAGTGGATATGTTCTCAGCATCACAAAAAGTGTAGAGCGTCGATTTTCACGGTGTTTGACGAAATTATTGACAGAAGGGGAGAGCATAATCATTCGGAAACACATGTAGATACAATTAGTTAGTAATAAATGTCAAAGATCAAAAATGCTGTTGTTCTCGGATTCAAAAAAATATCGGCCATCGACTTTGCATTATTTTCTTTTTTGTCATAATCCTATAATAAAGTTGGTGTCACTAGACCCAATTGCGACCACTACCCCGTATGCCATGACCGTGCCATGCATGCATCTTTGGCCACAACATCTGTATCGTCTGATGGCTAAATAGTCAGATGGCAGCTAGTGTTATCATCTGGATTCGATTGAATTCTCTAGATATTTTATATGATCCACAGACTCGAGACAAAGTACAAAATCTCTAGATAAACAAATAAAAAAAAATACTTGTGAAGATTTTGTAATATACTTTTACCAATAAAACATTGACTCAACGATATTTTATAAAGCTTATTTTAATAGTCGAATTTATTTGTATTATCGCTAAAAATATGTTGCATGTACACATAAAAGCGTATGATTATAAAGTTTATCGTAAAGTATGGATAAAATATTTGTGTCAACGTAAAAATTAAGTTTAATAAAGAGAGTAAGTTTTGTTGATCTCGGAATTGTTAATTATTGAATACGTTTATTTATGTGTGTTGGTTGAGTGTGTTGATTTAAAAAATAAATAAGTAATATTTTGATTATTTACATTTATTTCTCTGGATAAAACCCCAAAGACAATAAATTTTGAAAAGTTATCTAAATAATTTAGTTTCTTTATCTGGCAACCCTAGTGGTAGCAGCAGTCACAGATGAAACGCAAGTCAGGAGGAGTAACGGAGTTATTAGATTACGCGGTATTCAGCAGACAGTCTTACTAAGACTCAGCCTAGTTTAATAAGAGTTAGCCTGTAAGTCTGTCTGCCCCATCTCGGTCTTTCATCTCGGGAGAATAGACTGTCTCAGTAAGACTGTCTAAATATCGCGTAGTCTGATAACCCCTAATGTCATGGCGTCATTCTATACTAGAGACTTTCTTTCAAACTGCGCCTCGTTTCATCAGCTAACGGCGTTTAGTGGAACTTTTTGGCACCGTGACTTGTTAAACAATTCGACCCAACACGATACTGCCCGGTGCCAGCCCATTTTCCACTCCATTCCCTCCCTTTTTAACATATAAGTGTCCCGACCTGCGGATATTTCATGTTTTTACCAGAAACTCTAGGAACAGGAAGAATCGTGTCGAATAAGTCTAAATAGCCACGGTGCCAAAAAGTTTCAGTAAATGCCGTTAGACCTGGGTTCTGATGAAATAAACTATCTCTTGTCTATTTTGGCTTCACGCCAGCTCGGTGCCAGATATATGCATCAACGTATACCGTGCTTAAACACTTTCAATTTTAATTCTTCACTTCAAGATAAAAAGTAAAGTAAAAGTAAGTAAACTCCATCACGCGGGCTCAGTGCGGATTGGTGTAAGGATGTCTGTAAGGCAAGTGATCAACCTTGCTGTCAGATGTTATCAAGCCATTCCCTGGGGGCCTCTGACTAGGCTTATCGACTAATATCAACCGATATTAGCCGGGACCAACTGCTTAACGTGCCTTCTGAAGCACGGAGATGCTTGTGATAGATGTCACTTATAACGGTCATGGCCTTCCATCCAATTACGACTGCGCCGTAGTAGGTTGCTTAACTTTTGGTATCGCTACCAAAGCGCTGCCACAACTATGCTAAAAGCACCTTAAGATATACAACCAAGATAAAAAAATCAAATAGATATCAAAGCTTTAACCGTCTCTAACGAAGATGTTTGTAGCAGGGATTAGCATTATCTATCATGCTGAAACAAATGTGTATCAAATTGGTAATGAGTGTTTAAGATACCAAAATTCAAGGAGCCAAGTCATATTTGTTTCATTGTATACAGTGTGTCCCGTCATCGATGTCGGAGCCTTCAAGAGGTGATAGATAAGTTTCCCTGCAACATTTTTCTCTATTACAAGAACCTCGAAAACAGACCAAAAATATCACCTTTCTATACAAAGGAACCTAGCCGATTTACTAAATTGTATGGGGAAGTGAAAAAATAATTTGGGATTCAAAGTTGACCCTGTTAAGAAAGTGGTAGCAATTTTACTTCTTAGTCAACTCATGAAGGCTCCGGCACGGATGCCGGGACACATTGCATATACCCCTTTACTAATAATAATTTTGCTATAACACTTGAATAATTGGAGACAGCTAATGGAATTTGAATTGTTTGGTTTCCCTACTTTATGTCGTGTCACTTATCAGTAATAAAATTCAGGTCGGCCAATTTAGAAATAATGACATATTTCTAAATTGGCCGACCTGAATTTTTACAAGAGTTATAGCAGTGCTAAATTCATTATTATTAAGGGGTTTATGTTAATTTACAAAAGGATTTTATAAAATGCACTTTAATAGGTTCACGAAATTTGTTGGTTATAAAGAATCATAACTTGTTTTAACAAACACATCAATTACCTGTCCCAAACTAAGCGTGAGTTTGTACTATGGCGACTAGGATAACAGATAAAACTTTTTTGGTTATCAGTAAAAAAATGGTTTGTTACTGATATCCAGAAGTCACTAGATTACGGCCTACTAGTAGCCAAATTTTGGTTACTGTTAACCAATCATTATTTCAGTGTTGTCATCATGTTTTTAATATTGCAGATGCGAAGCCCAAATTCGAAGTGTCGCGCAAAGGAGGGAAGGTTTTAATCCTAAATGGATACCGGTACATGAGGCAAAAGATATCAGGAGCCAAGGTGAGGTGGGCGTGTGCTCAAGCATGCAAGAAATGTAAAGGTTCCCTCTTCACTGACGATGACCACAACATTATCAGCGGCAGATATATTCATAATCATCCTAGAATGAAATGAAATTGCGGCAAGTCCTTAGATTAGATAAAAAAGACATGCTTTTATTCGAATAAAAAATAGTCCAATTGTGAACATAGTTTTATAGGCCTTTGAATTAGGAACAAAAACCACTTCTGACGAAGTAATGTAATGTATTTTTACCAATAAAAACGCTGACTTTACTATAAAATTGTTTTTTATTATTGTTAACTTATATTTTTCTTCAATTATATTTGCTGCAGCAATTTATCTGTGTTCTTGCTACAAATACTGATAAAAAACTAACGCAAATGTGTTTGCATAAGCGGTCCGCACGAGCAGAGCTTCTGCTAAGTGACATAAACAGCACATTGTGTCCTCGGTCAACTTCATGGTTGTCATGTGTTTGTTGAGTTTGCAGTGACCCGTCAATATTCTGGTCACTGCACATGTTTTGTATCTTTTGAGCTTTAGCAGTTCTTTAGCTACTTTGTTATTATACCCTTGTATGAGCGCTTTAGAGTGTTCTTGTCCTGGTACGGACTTCCACAACTCAAAAGCCTCTTGTTTACAAAGGGTAGTAAGAAGTGTAGTGGCTCTCTGGCTCAACAGAACGATTCTAGGCCGATTTGAGGGTCGTCGGCTCCTTTTCTGGCGAGCTCGTCTGCTACTTCATTACCGTGTATGTTAGAATGCCCTGGCACCCATGTAAATGTTACTTTATTGGAGTTACCCAGGGCATTCTGTTGCATGTTTGAACTAGTTTTGAGTTTAGTTCAAAGGATTCTATAGCCAGCAGTGCTGCTTGGGATAGGCAAGGGGGTGCTGCTTGGGAGTTGATGTAGATTTGTTGGTTACGAAGCCACCTTTCCAAATTTATCTCCACGCATTTGTTGATTGCAAAGACTTCGGCTTGGAAGATAGAGGACTCCGTGCCCAGTTTATCGCTAACTTTCCTTTCTTGGATCCATCCGTATACCATACGTACCTTCTTTGAAGATCATTTGGCCCTCTAGCCATTTGTCCCTTGAAGGAATGTTTACTGAATACATCTTATAGAAGTTGTATTCTGTGTACATGTCGTCGCTGGGCATGCTAAGCGGTTTGTGTTTAAGGACTGATTCCTTAAGTTTTATCAGTGTCTGAGAGGTCCATCTGGTTTTTGTGTTGGTGCATATTCTGTGTATACACTGCTTGGCTTCCTTTTGTACTTGCATATGTAATGCAGTTTGTGGTTGGTCTGACGACCGCTGTGTATAGCCAAAGTGCGATGTTGGGTTTTAATCCCCATTTCGACCCTCCCATTCGACAGCAGCTCCACATAGCCACCATTACCATTTCCAACCCTGGAAACGCAGTTAACTTTTTTTTTATATATATAAATCGTTTATTAATTTCATTGTTACAGATAATAATTATAAAGCTTAAAATAAAACAAGGCGTTCTCTTTTACCTGAACTAGGATAAACCTGTATCTCAGGCTAAAAGAAACTTACATATTTAATTTTTTTAGGCTGTCATAAATTAACAATAAATTGACATTACATAACACATTAAAAGTGGGTGTTTTCAATATTGCAGATGCAAAGCCCACATTTGAAGTGTCCCGCAAAGGAGGAAAGGTTTTAATCCTTAATGGATACCGGTACAGGAGGCATAAGATATCAGGGGCCAAAGTTAGGTGGGTGTGTGCTCAAGTATGCAAGAAATGTAAAGGTTCTCTCTTCACTGACGATGATTACAACATTATCAGCGGCAGATTTATTCATAATCATCCTAAAATTAAATGACGTTGCAGCAAGTCCTTAAGAAAGACATGCTTTTATTCAAATAAAAAATAGTCCAATTGTGAACATAGTTTTATCGGCCTTTAAATTAAAAAAAACGACTTCTGAAGAAGTAATGTAATGTAGTTTTACCAATTTCATTTCTGTTTCATTTTAATTTTATTGTGTGCCTAAATAAATAAAATAATAAAAACGTTGACTTTACTATAAAAAAATATTTATTATTGTTAACCTATATTTTTCTTCAATTATGTTTACAGTACATTTATCTGTGTTCTTGCTACAAATACTGATAAAAAAGCTAACGCAAATGTTGAAAGTATACATACGAGTGAAGTATTTTATCAAAAAATTCATTGGTTTTTACCCGACTGCGGCAGGATATGTTTTTCGAGAGTATGTATGTATGTATAATTGTATGGCACGCCATACATCCCAAACGGCTGGACAGTTTTTGACATATGAGGTGTCGTTGAATTGGTCAAAATTGTAAGAGTGACATAGGCTATTACACATTTTTAAAATGGATTGATTTTTTCCTTACCATAACAATATGGTTATCAAATGAAAGCCAGTTAAAAGACCATTTCAAAAATATAATATTTTTTGCAGACAGGTGTTTTATTTTTTCAATAATTATGTTTGCTTGTTGTCGTTTCTTAAACGTTATTACAAAATTTACTTCGAAAACTTTTATGTTGTTTCACTAACCATCGCCTACATTAAGGTACCCCATTTTTTATTCTAGTTCTTAAAAAAAATGTATTACATCGTAGCAGCCCAGAATTCAGCCACTTGTATTGCGGATCGACTGCCGTCCATTAAATCCGCTGGCGTGCAGATGTTGGGGCACCCCGGGCACGATGTTAAGTGTGCCATAGTTTGCACTGCACCACAAACACAGTCCACATCGGAGCTTACCGAAAATCCCCACCTGACCATGTTCTCCTTACTTCGGCCAACCTGAGTCCGAAGCCTGTTTAAGGACTTCCAGATTGGCCATGGTAAATCATGTCCGGGAGGGAGATTCTCTGCAAGCGGGACAAAAGGAGTAGGCAGAGAGGCTTTTTTGCGCCAAAGTTCGCATGTGGCCTGTGCGGGTTCGGTAGAAAGTGGGGTGACACACTTAATAAAACTGCGACGACTTTTTAGCCTTTGCCGCACTGAGACGTAGCCGTGCATAGGATGCCGTGAGTCGCATACGGACTTACATCCTTAGAGACACGTTGGTTTTACTGTTTTCTAATATGTATAGATTTATAAACTTGATTGTAAAATAAGTATTAGTTAAACGCAAGCATGTTGCGCATTTTGAGGGCTCAGTCGTCTTCGTGCAGTCCTTCTCTGGATCTCCGACGTAGGTACAACTTCGAGCTGGTCATATTCCTGTTGGGCGTGGCGGCTTCGAGGCTTAAGTGCACTTTGGTTGAAGGGACTCTCAGCAATTTTTCATCACACTGTACAAAGTGTCACAGTTTCTACGTGCGTAATGTAAAACTGGGTCAAGTATGTGCAACTTTTTGTTAATTTACAAAATTAATACTCAATTCGACACGTCTGATCTCATTGTCGGACATGTAATGAATTTCTTAGCTTAGGCCCGTGACCAGCGTCCTCACCGAAGACCCTTTTCTCTTCGAGAATAATAAAACATGAAAATAATAATAATTGAGGGCGATGTAAAAATAGGAACAGAATGGAAGTTTACAATTGTTTACATTTTTTGTCTGTCTGTTTGTACACGCTAATCTAAGTATAGCTATTGAGTCTGGGCAACTACTAGGCTATAAAATATTTTGAAGATGGCGTGGAACCTTAGTAGTACACATAAACTACGAGAGGTATGAAAATAGCGCCTTAATGAAAGTTATTCAGTGTGATGAGTATTTTCTATTGACTTACCAAAATTTAATGTCTAGCGCCACTATGCGGAACCCTAGCAGCTCAGTCAAACTATAAAAGATATGAAAAGAGCGCCTTAGGCTTCGTTCACACGGCATTGTCCTGCACGTTTTTTTTCCAGTATACGTCTTAACGTATAAATAGTGACCATACAACGTACATAGATCCATTCACACGTCGTTCGTTTTTGCCGCCGTTCAATGCCGTGTGAACGAAGCCTTAGGAGAGATATTTAACGTGATGAGCTTTTCTGATGTACAAAATTGAAACTCTGGAATACTTGATGTGGAAGCATATCAGACCACCTTACCTTAACTTAAGAGATATGGAAAAGGCACAGATCACATATCATTGGAGATATTTTAACAGATTTGGTTAAGTTAAGGGGGGGCCTACTGTACAGTGGGTACAGTTTACTTAGGATGGTTTGGATTTGAGTACAGTTTACATTTATGCTTTGCATTCAAAATCTTGTAAATAAGGTAGAAAACACAAGTCTAGGTACTGAAATTGATATGTACAGTCAGCAGCACGTCAGGATACCCATTTGAACTATGAAAACGGCTTTTATTATGTAGTTAATAGAGGTGGTCTCGAGGACAACGTGGGGTGGGGTACTTATTAAGATTTATATTATTGTAACAGTACTGATAAGAAATATCAGATCCATTAAAATACTGAATTTACATATATAATCGTTAAACTTATTTTTAGATGTTGGCGATAGATACTTATTAAATCCTTTTTTTTATAAATCTTTGTACTTTATCTATGACTTTTATTTTGATACTTTTACTTGTTTCAAGTTTTTGACAGGGCGGACTTTAGATCGTGGCACTAGACTCGGCAGATACTCGCGAACCCAGCGCGTCCAGAAGTGATCTGCAATACGCTGGGCCTTTTTCCACTGTACCCGACGAATCAGATCTTCGTCTGAAAATTCAGCCATTAAAAAGTGTGGAGAGGAAGAACCCAAAATAAAATGAAAGGGAGCTGACACCAATATTAGAAATGCAACTCAACGTAATTGAAACGATAAATAACAAATAAATCACTTTTTACTGTTTATTGTATCTTCAAAAAACTAGCAACTAAAAACAAGTAAAAGTATCAAAATAAAAGTCATAGACAAAGTACAAAGATTTATAAAAAATATATTTAATAAATATCTATCGCCAACACTTATATATTTCCAAAATCTTGTTGTCGAATGCATCCTAAACGCCATAGCCAACACATTTACCTACCAACAAGTTTTTAAGTTTTATTGTTTCAAACAACAGGGCCCTAATGGCAATTTGACGACCGTCTTGGTGTAGTCGTTCGCGCACCGGACTTCTAAACCAGGCGGTAGCGGGTTCGAATTCCGCAAGGGGCAAATGTTTGTGTGATGAGCACGAGCATTTGTACCTAAGTCATGGATGTTTATAAATGTATATAAGTATGTCTATCCGTTATCCTAGTCACCATAGCACAAGCTCACGCTTAGTTTGGGGCTAGGTTATTGGTGTGTTAGTTGAAACAATTTATTTATTTATTTAATGGCAATCTTTTGGAGCGAACTTCGCCATCGCCAATGATATGTCAAAATATGTGTGCAAAAGTCACGTGATGTTTCGATAGCTTCGCTTCGCTTCGCTTGCTAACTTCGCTTGAGAACGAATTGCCACTTGGCTACGGGCCTTGGACCGTCTCTATTCTTTGAAATACATTAATTATTATTTCATTTCGCACACGGGTAGGATTTGAACCCACGACCTTTGAACCGTGTGTGAAATGTTTTGTTTTTTTTAACAAACACACCAATTTACCTAGCCCCAAACTAAGCGTGAGCTTGTGCTATGGTGACTAGGATAACGGATAGACATACTTATATACATTTATAAACATCCATGACTTAGGTACAAATGCTCGTGCTCATCACACAAACATTTGATTAGAAGTCCGTGGCGCGAACCACTACACCAAGACGGTCGTCACGGTGTTGGTTTCTTATTTAAAACTTATGAAAGTAAATAAGAAGTCAAAAATATTAAAAACTAACATTATTGCAGATTGGAAACCTATATTCGACGTGTCACGGAAGGGAGGGCAAATTATTATCCTGGATGGATACCGGTACTTTAAGCACAAGTTAGCAGGGACCAGAATAAGGTGGTGCTGTGCTCAACGAAGCAAGTTATGTAAGGCCGCTCTCTATACCATCGATAAGCAGGTTGTAAGCATAGGCAGATTCAAACATAATCATTTCAAATGACTTAGCTAAATGACAAACACATGTGCAGGTACTATTTTACCAATTAAAAAAATACCTTCTACTACTAGTTTAAATATATTTATATGTTTTATATTATTGCTTCAAATACTGATAAGGAACAGCAGTCCCAGATTTGTCACAGTATTGAATACTATATGCCGTATAATATATGCCGTAGGGAACACTGAGTATTTCCTACGGCAGGTACGCCAATTGTTTTTCATAAGAAAGTTGCCATTTTTTTGAGATTTTGATAATGATTATTTTTAGAAGCTTTCCTGACTATATTTGTAGCGATAGCCATACAAAAATTAAATATTATAATATCTCGAAAATAGTAAGATAATAAGAAAATTAAAAAGTAATGTTAGCCTTTAAAGATCTCACTGCTGGGCAAAGGCCTTACATGTCACTGCGCCACAAGCACCAAGATATTAAGAAGATATAAAAAAAAAACATTGTAGGGCATAATGTAATGAATTTGAATTGAAAGGGTGTCGTTTATGTACTGAGGAACCCAGAACATACTATTATATTTAAGAAGGGTTAATGTTGACTAGCCAATTATTTCCACCCAAGTCCCAACACTCACCACCCAACATTTTTATGTGCAAAAATTTACTTAAAGTCAGCCTATATAGATCCCACTGCTGGGAAAAGGACTCACCTCAACTATGAGGAGGTACGAGTCATACTCCACCACGCGGGCTCCGTGCGGATTGGTGGAGGGGTGTCTGTAAGGCATGTGACAAACCTTACTGTCAGATGTTATCAAGCCGCTCTAGAGCCTCTTACAAGGCTTAACGACTAATACCAACAGATATTAGCCGGGACCAACTGCTTAACGTGCTTTCCGAAGCACGGAGATGCTTGTCATGAACGACACTTAAATGGTTGGAATGGTCACCCATCCAATCACGACCGCGCCGTTTTTTATTCTTCTTCGACGGTATATTTTTTATTTAGAATTAATTCATTATTATAACACTATTATTTATTGCAGGTTGGAAGCCTACATTCGAAAAGTCGCGCAAGGGTGGGCAAGTTCTTATATTAGATGGGTACCGGTACGTCAAGCACAAGATATCGGGTGCCAAAATCAGGTGGAGTTGTTCCGAACGAAGGAAGAAGTGTAAAGCTGCTCTTTATACTGTCAATCAGCGGATTGTTAGCTGCGGCAGATTTAAACATAATCATTTCAAATATGAGTAACACATAATTGGTTTGCCAAGATATTATGTAAAAGTTTCAACCATTAAAAATGGTCTCTACCCTGATTTCTACTACAAAATGCATATTAGGGTAATGACACCACCAACACAGTTTCGAGGCAATGTATTTGTGGATGAATAAAATATATTTTAATTAAACCTTTTCTTGGATATTCACTAAAGACTATTCTAAATCGACCAAAAACCTCTGAATAACTGTTAATAACTGCCTAACCTTACTTAACTAAACTTAACTAATAAGAGGTGCTTGTGGCGCAGTGGCGGCAGCGCTTTGGTAGTGATACCAAAAGTTAAGCAACCCACGGCGCGGTCGTGATTGGATGGGTGACCATTCCGACCATGTAAGTGACGTCCATGACAAGCATCTCCGTGCTTCGGAAGGCACGTTAAGCAGTTGGTCCCGGCTAATATCTGTGGTATTAGTCGTTAAGCCTAGTCAGAGGCCCTAGGGCGGCTTGATAACTTCTGACAGTAAGGTTTGTCACTTGCCTTACATACACCCCTCCACCAATCCGCACTGAGCCCGCGTGGTGAAGTATGGCTCGTTCCTCCTCATAGTTGAGGTGAGGCCTTTTCCCAGCAGTGGGATCTAATAGGCTGACTTATTATAACTGCCTAACCAGTTAATAACTTATCTTATTTTAGGTTGTTTCTTGTCATCCCATAACGTTTTTCCCATACTCACTCACTCATCCACGCATTGTCCAGCAACGGCGACTCCTTGCTTTAATAGGATGGAATGCTCTGAAGTGGCTTGCAAATCTTATCTTCGTCTTGAAGATTCAGTTACACGGAACACAGAAGAGTTGGCCAGCTGCGTTTAAAGTGTATGTGTAGGAAGGCTTTGGTAGTGTCTTCCCTATTGAGCGTTTTGCGTCAAGGTGTTCTAGACGAACTTCTTCAAATTTGTCTACGTTCTTGTGAAAAGTCCGACGCCATTCCAGCTACTAAGTGTTGTGTATTTGATAAAGTTTAAAATTTTCTTACATGATAACATTAAAATTATGATTGTAACGATTCCAAGCCCAAGCTTCTATGGGCGTCTTCTTTATTTTTTAAATAAATGATATAACTTCTAAAAGCCTAAATTCTTGCCTCCATGCTTCATGATTGGTTTAGTTTTATATTTATATTTTTGTGTTGTTTAATTTTGCTTGTTAGTCGTGTAAATAAAACGTGAAATTATATGTACGTTTGTAATAATACCTCTCTGATCCAGCCCGCATAATATTTTTTGTAATAATAACAATAATAACCCCGCAGGGCAGCTTAGTGGCGAGCTGTGGTAAGTAGCGAAACCACGGGGTCAGTCGTTAATCCGAGTGCTCCTGAGAGTCAGTCTAGACCCTCGTCTTCGGCTTGCCGAAGTGGAACCCAAGGGGGTCTGTAGGACTCTCACCTCTGGCTTGCCTTTACCGGCCAGTCAGAGTGGAGTCGCGAGAGCGTGATGCTCGAAGGGTGGATGTGGTTTCGTAAGTGGCGAGTGGGCACGTGATGCTGGACCCTCAGGGAGCGCGTGATCGTCGTTTAAAGTCCAGGGCCACCTCTCCATCCTTAGCCGGCAACGCCAATGTTGCCCCTCAGTCCGGTCTATACGACCCACGACGCCAAGGGGGGCCCATTCAGTTGCTGGCGAGTCACCGCCTGCCAATTTATTCAGCATGAGGCTATAATCTAGGCAGGTGTCCCGTAGTAATCTTCTGACATAATCGCCCTTTAGGAGACGTGGCTTATGCAGCATGACCTTGGTTTTGTCCAGAACATCGACACTGAGTTTGAAAGCTTTGCGAAGTCCTCAGTTGATAGCGGAGCCGGAGTGCTACGTGGGAGGCCGTACGGAGGCTTAGCTATTTTATGGCGTAAGTCGGCCTTTTCCGAGGTGAAAATTATTGATTGTGCTTCAAACCGAGTTTCTGCTATACAGTTAAAACACGGTGCGCGGCGTTTTTTAGTCCTAAACATTTATATGCCAGTGGATGATGAGGACAACCTAGCAGAATTTACTAGTGTTTTGGCAGATGAGAGTGCAATTATTGAGGATTGTGAGATCGAGTCAGCCTTTGTACTAGGAGACTTTAATGCGCACCCAGGTACGAGATTTGGTAATGAGTTATTCTCATTTTGCTCCGAGCAATCTTGGACATGTGCGGATGTAGACATTTTGGGATTAGACGCAGGAGTATTCACTTTTACAAGCGAGACTCATGGTTCTGGAAGGTGGTTAGACCATTGTCTTGTCACGCAAGCCGCTCGTCATACTGTTGTAAACGTAGAAGTCAAATGCGATGTGCAGTGTCTGACCACTACCCAGTAATTGTGACATGTAGTATGGCATGCTTACCAGCGATAAGTGTACCTGTGATGTTTCCAGTGTGAATAAAAATTATCAGAAAAGGATAGTATGGGGTGTTAGAAATATTGACCAAATCAACATGTATGGGAAATATTATTTTGAGCAGTTTTCTGATCCAAAGTCTTATTCTAGTCAATCAAGCGTTTTAAATGATGTTGATTATTTGTATACAAACTTAGTTAATATCTTACAGCAGGCTTCTATTTCTTCTTCGCGTTCTGGTGTAAAACATAAGATTAAGGGGGGACAAGTCACCGGTTGGAACTACCACCTCAGTAATCTTCATAGGACGGCTAGAGTGTATTTTAAACATTGGTTGGATTGTGGTAAACGTACGGACGGATTGACTTACTTAAATATGCGTGAATCGCGGAAGTTTAAAAATAAATTAAAGTGGTGTCAGGAGAATGAAGATTCTATAAAAATGAATATAATAAGTAAATATAAAGCAAACAAAAACTTTGTAAAATTTTGGCAATCAACCAAGTCTACAGAGCAAAAACAAGGGCTTCCCAGTACTGTAAATAACGTCGGTGATCCTGTAGCTATCGCCGAGTTTTTTAGTAAACATTTTAAGGTGGATCCAGTGCCCGTGGGTGAGTCATTCGCTCCTGCGCGGCCACTGAACGAGAATGGTTGCAACTACGCCGAGCGCCGCGAGCCGCCCGCGCCCTCTCCTGGGCCGTTTACACCCGAAGACGTGGCTCAAGTGGTTCGTGGTATGCAAGGTGGGAAGTCTCCAGGCCACGATGGTCTTAGTGTGGAGCACATTAAGTATGCCAGTAATGAGATATATACATTGTTAAGTAAACTTTTCAATATGTGCTTAGAATTGAGTTACCTTCCGTTTGATCTTATGAGGACTGCGACCGAGACCGGTGATCTGTCTAACATTACGAATTACCGACCGATTTCACTAGGTACAATTATTGGTAAAATTTTTGAAAGGTTAATGCAGCCTGAACTAGCTAAGCATGTGGGTTTGAGTGATGCGCAGTTTGGTTTTCGTGCTGGTCTCTCTACAGACTCCGCTATCTTATGTCTTAAACATGCAATTAATTACTATAATCAGAGAAACACCTCGGTTTATGCGTGTTTTCTCGACCTAAGCCGTGCTTTTGACCTCGTAAACTACAGTTTACTTTGGTCAAAAATGCGTGAGTCGAGTATACCTAACCGAATAGTGGACCTGTTTAGATATTGGTACGAGAACTAAACTAATACTGTGAGATGGGGCGACGCGTACTCTAGTGATTATAGACTGGAATGCGGAGTGCGTCAAGGGGGACTTACCTCGCCGGGCCTATTCAACTTGTACATAGACGGACTGATCGAGGAGCTGAGGGGCACCAGGATCGGTTGTCACGTACAGGGAGTATGTTTCAACAATCTAAGTTATGCAGACGATATGGCATACTCAGCCCCTCGATCGGTGGCTTGCGTAGGCGTCTCACTGTCTGTGAAAGATTTGCTACCAGACACGGCATGAAATACAATACGAAAAAGACTGAGATGATGGTTTTTCGTGTCGGAAAAGGGCCCGATAAGGTTCCACCGATTTATTTGAATGACTCGCAAGTTCAGGTTGTGAAGCAGTTTCGTTACTTGGGTCACGTTCTCACGGAACATCTAAATGATGATCTAGATATGGAGCGGGAGCGGAGGGCCCTGGCAGTGCGCTGCAACATGTGGCGCGAAGATTCGCGAAGTGCTCAAGGGATGTCAAGGTAACTCTCTTTAAATCATTTTGTACATGTTTTTATACTTGTCAATTGTGGATTAAGTATACGAGAAAGTCCTATGGCATCCTAAGAGTGCAGTATAATAATGCTTTTCGCATTATGCTGCGACTTCCTAGGTGTTGCAGCGCATCTGCTATGTTTGCGGAGTCCGGCGTTCCCGACTTCTTTGCCGTGTTACGTAGCCGCATAGCATCGTTTTGGCAGCGGGTGCGTGGCTCACCTAACGAATTGCTAGCTGTGGTTAACGATGACCTTTATAAAAACAAGTTTCTCGCCTATTGGTTATCTATGCATCAGAGCGCGAACAAGAAATAACAATTAGGTACCCAAATATATCTAAATTTTTATAATTCTTAACAATGCTTTTAAAAAAATTTATCTTAATATAAAAACTATACATGTGCCAGATTTTATTATATAATATTTTAATTTATTTTTACAAAATTTCGTCCCGTTTTTGTGTGTAATTTTAAATTGATATTCTGTAATTGTATATGGGTGTATTATGCCTGAAATAAAGATTATTATTATTATTATTATTATTATTATATGGCTGACAATAGTAGTCTCTCCCACCATAGTCCCAATTACCCGGTCCACCTAGCACCCAAACCCATATCCCAGACTTGTTTCCATCCGTATTCTGCAATAGTCCTACACAAGCCGGTGATTGTCCTTGGGTGTACTTTTATAGTAGGTACATACAGGGATAATCGCCGGCTGGTGTCACAAAGCTTTTAGATTAATGTTGTCAAACGGGCCTCTGCGTGTTGGCTTCGGCCCCATGTACGCCTTCCAAAGGCCCGGGACCCCATGGTCCCGAGATAGGAAAAGCAACAACACAATAATAATAACTTTATTTACTCACACAGATTTGACAACATACATACAATGGTATTACTAAAATTAGCTGGGTTTAGTCAGTATTTGTGTGAGTCTGATGCCTATGCTAGGTATAAAATACCTGGTCATCAGGCTCCCAAAACCTCAGACCACTAAGTATATTGACATCAATGGTGACTTTAAACAGTTATTATTTCTTATTTAGCGAGTACGAAGAAATGTGTAATAAAAAGAAATCTTATCAGTTGTAGGGAATACAAAAAATAAAAATACAGGTTAAACAAAACAAAACAATCAAATCAATCAATCAATTTTTGTATTTGTAGCTTTATTTTTACGTTGGCATGAATTCCATGCATCGGCTTACTAACTGTTTAATTTATTTGCAGATAGCAAACCCATTATAAAATGGTCGAACAAAGGTAACCCCATCATCGTGCTCGATGGTTACCGGTTCTCAAAACACACGGTAACAGGTCTCAAGACTAGATGGTATTGCTCGCAACACCACAAGAAATGTTCAGCTGTTCTTTACACTATTGGCGACGAAATCATTAAGTGTAACAGTAAACACAATCATCCACCGACCGACAAATGAACAAAAAAAATTAATTTGCCATTTGCCACCAAGCGGAGACAAGACCGGCGGCAAACTGGCAAACCAGAGAGAGGTGTGAGGTTTCCACACATTTGACGTTGAGTGGGGCAGAGCTGTTTTAAATATTACATGTAAACGCCCCCTACCAATGATAGTGTATTAAAAATGGAGGTAGACGTGTAATCTTCTACTGCGCGGCGATTCGAATTTGATGCGCCGAGCACACGTTCGTTTACGTGTTAAATGTCATATGTGTGCGAAATTTGGATGTAAAATTGAGCTAATTGCTCAATTTGAGGCAAGCTATTTCTGCGCGCTTTCACACACCTACCTCTTTTAAAATGTACTATCATTGCCCCTCACATATCTCGTCTCTTCATTGTGGTGGACAGCGGCCCTAAGGATTAGTTGTTCTATTTAACATCCATAGCTATAGTTGGTGTCAAAATATGTAAATACAGTTCATTATGACTTTTTAAACGGTACCATAATATAATACTTCAAAAGGGCACCATGCCTATCTTGATCGTTTTGCTATAGCTTTTTTAAGGCTATAGTTAATACCTATTGCTATAGATTATATAGTTCAACTGATGCAATGAATTTTATATAGTTTAGTAGATATACAGTAGTTGTTTTTGACGACCTCCGTAGTTAAGTGGCTAGCACACCGGTTTTTAAGGTGTCACCATCTCCGAGGTCCCGGGTTTGATTCCCGGTCGGGTCAAAATAAGTAACTCATATTCTTTATTGTCACGGGTCTGGGTGTTGTGGTACCACCGCTGTTTCATATTTCCAGAACAAAAGTGCTTCTGCTAGGTATTTACTTTGGGATTTGAGCAGTGTATGTGATGTTGTCATATATTTATATTTAATTATAATGCCTGTAGAATTAAATTAGGCTAATTGATTTATATCCAGTGACTTTAATAATAGGAACAATCAGTATTACTTATTATATTCGACTTTTACCATGCTTATTTCAGAGTTTTTTTTACTAAAATCCAAAAAGTAAATATTAAAATGTTAATTTTACAATTATGAGTTTACACAGTAAATACTTGTTGTAAAGGTAAATATCAACCATAGACAAGAAGTGATCCTTGATTGCTTTGTTGATACTTAATAAATGGTCATTGTTAGTTATTATTATCAAGTTTCCAATTACGTTACCTGAAATTACTTCTTACGATAACTAAAATTAAAATAACGTTTCTCTTCCAGCCCCTAAGCCGGAATTCAAAATTTCGCAAAGAGGTGGCCATGTTCTAAAATTCGATGGTTACCGATACTACAAGCATATGGTTCGCGGTTTTAAAACCAGATGGTATTGTACGTTTCACAACAAGAAATGTTTAGCTGTGCTCTTTACTATTCAAGATGAAATCGTATCCAGCAGAGGAGTGCATAATCACCCTCCTCTTCACAAATAAATGCTATATTAGCCCAAAAAAGATGTGAGTTATTTTATGGTGATTGTTTTATATGCTTTTAGTATTATTATTATTTTATTTGAAATAGGTTTGCTCTTGACTCTAGACTAAGCCAGAGGGAGCGTAGACAGAGTAGACGGTGGAGCGCTTACCCAAAAGGTTCTGGCACTCCCACTCACCGATGGAACTCAGCAAGCTCTTGGCGCCGGGCTCCGGTGGGAAAGTGAGCTACCAGGCGGCACTTAAGGGGAAAGACCAGGTGCCAATTCTTCATACAAACGTAGTCCCCTGTTTACTAACTGGATAATGGCTAAAGGCAAAATATTTTTTTACCATAAAATCGTCATTTACCACAGCTATGCTTCTACTTTTCGTTTTTTCTTATATTCGAATTAACAAAGGAAATATGAGCCTCCAAAACCTAAGAAAATTGCCTAATTTCAACCTCAACTTTCAGACGCTCGACAAAAAATCTACGCAAAAAAACAGTAAAACTAAAACATAGAAGCATAGTCCCACCGTTTGAGAAACTATTTCAAAAGACAATATTATCATTTATCAAATTTTAGACGAGGAAAAAGGGCACTTCGAAATGCTGTTTAGGAAGGATTTATCGGTCTGAGCTCATTTGTCCCTCTCTTGCTTGGGCGGCTACCAGAGATCACATCGAGACAGCAACAATACCTATTCTTGAAATACCACGTGACCGCGTTTCTTCTTAACGGAGCTTACCGCTAATAGGATGGTTCAACAAACTGGTGTTTTTGTTGGCGTTGCCCGGGGTTGGACCGCTAGGAGGTAGAACCTTCACCAATCCAAAGTGTAATTAAATACTTTAAAACTGCAATCGTAATAGCGATAGCTTTTAACTTAGGTGGAAGGCTTGCTGTTTGGAACCGCTTGTATGTTTGTTACATTCACAATGTTATATTGTAATGTCAAAATTGATAAACATTTTAGTACGATTTCTCTTACAGCTTTAAGGGCAGTATTCAAAAAATCGTGTCGAGGAGGACCTATCTTAGTCGTCGGCGGGTATCGGTACTGCAAACATAAGACTTATGGTATCAAAACCAGGTGGTACTGCCCATTGCACCATAAGAAGTGCACTGCAGCAGTACACACAGTCGGTGATGAAGTAATTTCTTTTAAAGGAGAGCATAACCATCCTCCTAATGATGCAACCTTTAACACAGCCTCTAGCTATTAAGTTGCATGTGTACCGATACCAAATACGTATTAGTATTATTATTGTATTTCAACATGCCTTAAATGCATAGTGTTGTAATAATACAACATACCTTTAATCTCATATTAATAAATTATGTAAGATATATTAAAAATAAACTATTTACAAAATTATTAAAAGTGATCGACTGTGTCATCCGATGGGGCCCAGTCGATAATTTTGTGTAAAAACTTGCAAACAAATTGCAAAAATTATAAAAATAATTCAACAATATAAAGTACAAAATTAAAATGATTTTTTAAAATATTTTTTTCCTATTTTCATTATCCATAGGTTAAAGAGACATTTTTACTAAAAACTTTTTTTCTTCCGTGTATCGAACCAATTTAAGTAGAGAGTCTTGTTCTGTCAGCGGTCGCGAGCGGTCGGGTGCAACACGTGTTCCGAAAACGGGCCGGACCCCAAGAAATCTATTGTTCGACCTCAAACGCGCGCGCTATTGTCTTACGAACTAAAAATCTTATGGAACCTTCCAAACAAATAAATACAAAACCGGGCTAAAGTTGTCGTTGATCGAGTTAAATATTTTTCTTAACCTTATTTCAAATATTAGTAGTTGTTTTGAAGTATCGTATCGTTTTAATTCCATACTATTTTGCCGGTTAAGTTCGGTGCGGGTGTCGTAATTAATAGTATTTAATTCGGCGCGGACGTCGTAGTGAATCGCGTTTAATTCAGTGCGAGTGTCGTAGTAAATCGCGTTTAATTCAGTGCGAGTGTCGTAGTAAATCGCATTTAATTTGTAGCTGGAGTCGTACTGAATCATACTTAATTCTGGGCGGGTATCGTAGTGAATAGCGTTCGATTTAGTGCGAGTGTCGTGGTAGTGAATTGCAATTAATTCAGTGCTGGTGCTGTAGTGAATCGTGTCAAATTCAGTGTGACTACCCAGTGAACAACGTTCTAATCGGTGCAGATATCGTAACGAATCGCATTCATGTCAATGTGAGTGTAGCAAACCGCATTTTATTAGGTACGGGGGTCGCGTAAATCGCGCTTAACTCGGTGCGCCGTGCGAGTATCGTTGCGAGTGTATTTAATTTGGTAATTTTCGGCGAGTGACGATGTTAAAATCTCATTTCATGTGTGTGATCGCAATCAAGAACGTGTCCAGCCCAAGAGGGAAACCACAGGCAAGGCCTGCACTTTCAATCGCTACGATACGAACCCATAATGAAGCCCAGCACGCAACAAAGCCACCTTATAGAGATACTAATTTGGTGAGATCCTTCCATATTTAAATATAAAATAATACACAATATTATTAACAAAGATCCCGACATTCATAACATAGACACCTACATCCTATTTCGCTAATAACCCTTAGGACACAAAACTAGAACATAAAACACAAAATTATGATTTCTAGCCAAAACTAGTCAAACACTTAAAGATTAGGTTTTAAGTAGCAAAAACATGAACTCCGAACCTATTACAGCAACTAATCTTAATAAAGAAAAATCTAATATTTTATCAGGAACCCTAAAAATATTATACAACTATAATACCTTGCCATTATAGTTAACTTAATCTCCCCATGCATAAAACATCTAGAAAACCATAAAATAACTCATAGCTACGCAAATTACGCAACGTGAACTTGATGAATTCCCACAAATCTACGTAGATACCCAACAGGCATTAAAGATTGATAATACCGTCCCTAACATTGTAAACGAGGTAAAAACATAACAAAAAGCACGAATACTAGGAATCTACGGCCGTGTACCATAAAACTAAAATATCGCTACCGCCAAAACACATTTTGGCTAAATAAAAACCCTACAACAGTAAGCCTAAACGCTTCGCACAAATAAAAAACGCAACACGTGCGTGAAAGTTGAAGCTGTCCATCATAAAATAAACAATAGCAACAGGCCTCAGATAATTAATTGTAAAAACCCCGAGAAACTTTCTAAACGGCTGGATATCAATAAAACAAGGTAACAAAACAATGACCATTACACAGCACCGTCCCTAAAAAGCGACCCTAAAATTACAACAAACCGAAGTCTAAAAACCAACACACGTTTACCATAAAACTATCCCAATTTCTTATTTTAATAGCAAAAAGAAAACTCAACAAAGCAAAATTACTCTAGCTGGGACCGCTTACTAAAACATAAGACACACTAATTAACGAGAATAACTACTATATTATTATGATGATAATAGGGCCTACTATGAGCTAAACGCGGTTGCAATCACGCAATCGAACAGATCAGTGTTAGGGATTTCATTATGAAAGGATCATTGTAAAAGAGTGCGTCATAGCAAGAATCCACTGAGAAACCAAAAAGTTCATCAGCTTTTACAGTGCATGACTACGAGTATAACGAAGTAGATCAAATTTATGAGACTCTACTATGGCCACATTCTACATTGCGCACACCCTTACATCCTCCATAGTGCACAAGATACAAAGCAAGAAGATTTAAAAATTGGCAGACCGATATACAAGAGACCCTCTAGTTCAAGACTTTAGGTACTACAAGCGATGCCGGAAAGATTGGAACGAACTAGCGAAAAGATGAGAAAAGCTGCACACGAAATATTCCAATCAGACGAACCAAATAAGCGAATCAAACCACAGCTCTGCAACGTCAACACGACTGAACTAAATTTATAGGTAACAAGAACACAGAAAACTTCGAAAGCCGAAAGCAGTACAACGACCAAATAACAGGACCGAAGAAATGAAGAAATAGCCGATAGGACTAAAGAAGCTCTTGAAGAACACCACTTGTATCCACCAAGGCAGATCGCCCACCTCGTCAACGCTCAGTCCTATAACGATACCCGTCTCTACCTATATTCCTATACCAAGCTCGATGCATATCTTGTTGGTTGTGGCCGATGGGCTCCGGCTAGTCGGTCTTCCTCTCCCATCCCAGAGCGTGTCTTTCCTTTTAAAAATCGTGCTATTTGGTGTGCCGGTTTTACCGGATCAGGGTTGGATCCTGGCTGAATAGCACATCGTATCGTATCGTATGTATCGAACCAATTTAAGTATTTAGAAAAACGCGTATTTTTCACTATAAAATAATTTGAAATGAAACTGATGTTTTATTAAGCATATTTATAAGCGTGTCTTTCCTTTTAAAAATCGTGCTATTTGGTGTGCCGGTTTTACCGGATCAGGGTTGGATCCTGGCTGAATAGCACATCGTATCGTATCGTATGTATCGAACCAATTTAAGTATTTAGAAAAACGCGTATTTTTCACTATAAAATAATTTGAAATGAAACTGATGTTTTATTAAGCATATTTATATAAGTATGTTATGTATATAAGTATGTCTATCCGTTATCCTAGTCACCACAGCACAAGCTCACGCTTAGTTTGGGGCTAGGTAATTGGTGTGTCTGATGAAACAATTTATTATTTATTTATTTAATTAAATTAACAAACAATATTTTGACATTTTTTATGCTAATAAATACATTTATTTTTTATTGAATCTTTATTGCACAAGCAGAGTAGTACAAATGGCGGACTTACCTAACACCTTAAGGCATTCTCTACCAGTCAACCATTGGGTTAGGCAGAAATAGTCGTAGCGGCGAAAAAAGAACAACACAATAATTGAATTATCATAAGACATTTACCTTTCATAGCTGTTTCTAACGATAAACTCCAAAATTATTATTGCAGGACAAATTCCAGTATTTCAACGTACGAGTCATGGCAACAGGTATATAGTTCTCGGTGGGTACAGGTATCATAAATATTCAGAAAAAGGCTGCAAAACAAGATGGAGTTGCGCTCTTAGACACAAGAAATGCCAAGCTGCCCTGTACACCGTTGACGATATCATTATTACTTGTAAGGGAGAACATAATCATAATAAATGAATGGAAAATATGTACGGGTTTACCTAGCCCGATAGACAACGAGCGATTTAAAAAAAAAACAGTAGTAAAAAATCCGCTAGATGGCGCCGAACAACATAAGACAGGTAGATTTTTATTTATGTAAAAGGCTGGTTTTATCATTGATCATATTATAATGTTTATGTTTAGCTTGTTTTAGTTTCACGTGTACTTACAGGTAATTTTTAAAAATGTTGTGGTCATCAAGACGTTCTTTTTCATTGAATTTAATTTTTAACTTCATTTGTAAACTCGCTAATTTTTGACGTAAGTACTTCCACTACAATATGTCTGTACACGTAATATTACAATATTTTGTTTTTGTTTTAAGCTCAATGATTTCGACGCAATATTTAAACAACTTAGATGAATGGATCTATCAACATAAAATAAAACTAAAATTTTGAACTCTCAGAAAATCATTCATAATAGAGATACAACTACAAGAACAACAATGTTCGCTATCGCTAACGAAACTGACATACGCCATCGAAACGTATTGTACTTGTGCAAACATATTTTGACATTTCGTTGGCGATAGCAGAGTTCGATGTCGAGTTGAACCCATCTTGTGGGCCCAGATTTCTTTCTAGATTTATTCTATGGAAATAACTGTGTCGACTGTGCAGTACTGTCGTACCATACGTTCGTGCTATAAATGTCAGAGACACGGAACCGAAATACATAGGTACACTATATGTCAAGGTCAATTGATTCTCGATCATAAAATGGGGAGTTAAGGTTCAAAGTGCATAAGTATTCGTCGGTGACGAAACCGATCGCCGCACAGGACCCTTAGACAACATGCAATATTTTAACAGCGAACTTCCTTATCGCCAGCGAAATGTCAAAATATTATATATGCAAAAGTCACGTGATGTTTCGATGGCTTATGAAATGAAATGAAATTATTTTATTTGCTTTGAAAAATATGCACAGCAGATTGACAATATAATAAAATGATCGCCTATTTAGCCATTAACAAATAGCATGCAAATATAAATTAGGGTAAGTACATACTTAAAAATACCACTATGAAGATTTTATAACATAATATTACATTGATAACTTGAAAATTATGTTCGATTTATATGAATGAGTTAGGTATAGAAGTATCTTTGTTGTTAAGGACTTCTTGCAAGGAATAGAACGAACGAGCTACAAGCCACTTGTGTAATTGATTTTTAAATTGGTTAGTCGGAAGTATTTTTATAGTGTGGGGAATCTTGTTATAAATTTCTACACACATGCAATAACATTTTTTTTCCATGCGAGCACTCCTTGGGATAAAGTCCAGGACCAATCTATTGCAGTTCCTGGTACTCCGTGGATACAGATCTTTGGCCTGGATAAAATGATTATGGTTTTATTTAGTAAATTTAGCTATCTCAAATATATAAAGGCACGGTAATGGCAAAATTCGTAATGATTTAAATAGCGGCTTACAAGATTCGCGCGGCGCCATGCCGCAAAGTGCCCTAATGCATTTCTTTTGCGCTATGAATGCTTTTTGAACGTCGGTGCTGTTTCCCCATATGATCAGCCCATATCGCAGCACCGATTCTACATATGCGAAGTAGGCTTACTTCAGTTTCATAAGTTTTGATAGCGATAGCGAACTTCGCTTTAACTAGTTTTGGTCCAGGTAAACCGTTCAGGGTCCAGTACACCAACACATTTTTAATTTTTAAACAGCGTAATATTTTTTGACATAATTATATTGTATGGGAATTGTGTCAAATTAACCGTCAACTTACGTTTACCGGCTGTTTAAAAGTTGGTGAAATCGGGTCTTAATTGAGTACCCTCCGGGGGGCAGGGGCGTAGGAGGGCGCGGAGGTATGACGAGTGCGACGACGGGTTGTTGTAAACTCGTCACACAAAAAATATGTGTAAGCTCGTCACACTTTTAATTTCCTGTTATAGTAAACAGCAAGTATAAGTAGGTAGTTTCTTATTTCGTATTTTTTAATTTGTTCAATAAATCCATCTCACAACATCAGTTTTCCGTATCACTAATTACATACCTATAGTAACTTGATTAAATAAATATATAATACCTATTTGTTCAGGTTTGCTGAATACCGTTTAAATAATAAAGGGATTTTTATGTATTATAACCACAATGTGATTTGTTACGAACTTCTTATATTCTAGAACCGTATTAAAAGTTAATTTAAAACATCTTTTATTCAGAAATAAACATCGAAATACCTATAAAAAAATTAATTTAAGGATTTCAATGTATGTGTAATAATGAAAGTGGTTATAATTTGGCTTTTAAATACGTTCTTAGAATATTATAACTCTGACGCATTATATTGTGTAAATTTGATTCCGAATGTAATAGTTGTACTATTACACACACACACACTCTCTCACACATACACGCACACGTGCGTGCACACACGCACACACACACAGACACACACAGAGACACACACACACACGCACAACACACACACACACACACACACACACACAACACACATATTTATCTAGAATGTGCCACACACCTTAGCCAAGTAATTGTAACTGGTCTCTCAAGATACAGGCAGAGATATTTTTATTTTTAATTTGTTTATTACTTTAAAAGGGGCTAGCTAGCGATATTCCCCGGCTATTTTTTTTAAATATATCCTTTATTGCTCAGGAATAAAGTAACTTTCTATTAGTGAAAGAAATTTAAAAATTAGTTTCATAGTTCAAAAAGTTAACGTTCTACAAACTTTACGTCTTTATAAACAGGGTAGGTAAACAGAGTTTTTTGAAAATCTTTTCTGATTTTTATCTCCGGCACAAGAAATGTCGAGCTGCCCTCGTTACCATGGACAATGAAATCATCAAATCTAGGGGACTGCATAATCATTACTAGAGATATTCAGATGCATTTTTGCTTGTCGTCTTCTTAGGGTGCATTTCTATCAGAGCAGTGCGGTACGAAGATGCGTAACGAAGCTGTCAAATTATGTGGGCGTTTCCACCACAGATGTGCTGGGTTGCTAAGCGGTGCGGATTTTTTATTTATTTACTCAACTCTTAATTAAATCTGTCTATCTTTATAAGCCTTTGGGTTCGTCTTCGAGCATAAGCCTCCTCTTCAACCTTCCACAGACTTTTTTCCTTAATTAAATACATGGCTCTTAATTTAAAAATAAGTGGTAGGTACCTAATACAGCCAATAAAAGGTTTGCCATTTTAGTACTAGTACTTTTACAGCCCCATCGGGGACTAACACTACCCGATATCGTGTGTCATAATTTTAAAATTTTCCTAAAAATTTTCAGAGTTCATATTGGTAAAAAAACAATTTCTGTTTAATAATCAGTGTTAAATTAGGCATCCATAGACATCGAAAATGTACAAAATCGTCTAGCACTTTTGTTGGTAACAGACTGATAAGTAGCACAATGTTTTTGCAAATACCATTGACTGTATGTGATATGGGATGTTTTCACTAGCCATGTAAATGCTTCACATCACGTGACACTGGCGGAATAGTCGAAGCCACGTTTGTCACCATAAATCAAAGAAAAATAAGAAAGAATGGTCATCCTTATTAATACCTGCCGCCAACGGCATGCGTCATTTTGCTGAAGACCTTAAAATCTGTATGTGGATATTTTTTTACCATCGTAGCCTATTGCAGTCCACTGCTGGACATAGGCCTCTCCAAGACATCGGTCATCGGTCCACCTAGCAAGGGGGCGTCCAAGACTAAACTTAGTGGTTTCCATTCGAGAACCTTCCTACTCCGACGCCCGTCGGTTCTGCGACAGATATGAAATTTTTGTCACTTGGTAACTCAACTGTAATTAATATTTATAGGAGGAATCCCAATATTTACACGTTCAAGGAAAGGAAACTTGGTCATTATCTTAGACGGATACCGGTACCACAAGCATAAGGATACTGGTCCGAAAACCAGATGGCATTGCGCTCTCTATAAGAAGAAATGTACGTCTTCACTCTACACTATAGGGAGGGAAATAGTTCACCGAAGGGGCGAGCATAACCATCCGTTTTAAAAATAAATATTATTAAAGAAAATATTTACACAAAAATTCATATGACGACTACTGCAGGTGGTGCTATTTTCACTTTATTTAAAACATTGCTCAATAAATAAAATAAGTATAATTATTATTGTAAGGAGAGGCTGTGTTTTCGAATTTATTAAACGTCGGAACTGAAACAAAGTCGGCGACAATGATTTCAAATGTTATGTGTATTATTATTGTTATTTCTTAATAGCCACTGAAAGTACCCTGCCCTTTTCTTTCTTTGTATACCGTATAAATAAATATCCTAACTGCCTTGTTAGTGTAGTGGTCAGCACGCTAGGTACTATCCACGAGGTCCCGGGTTCGAATCCCGGGTCGGTCGGCCGGCCGGTCTTGAAATAACTCAGACACAGCTCCGGAGTCAGGAAGTTGGTGGTATTAACACCCTCGTGCCTCGGAAAGCACGTTTTGCCATGGTTTTGCCACGTTACAGTCATGTCGGACTGCCGTCTCACCGAATTATGAGAGTAAAGGAACAGAGAGTGCACCTGTATATAATTGATGGGATTGGACGCACTTAACAGGTGCGGAAATAAAAATAAAATAATTTTGCTTTAAATTTCTGCTAAGAAACGCTAGCGCAGGCACCAAAACCACACCAACCGCAACCGAGTTGAGTATTAGTTCAGACAAATGCAGAATGCAAAGCCCGCCCTCCCTCAATACGCATGCACTACAGCTAATGCAGTTGTTAGTAACCAACACCAACGAGCAAAAAAAAGGTTTTTAGCGAAAATTTAAAGCAAAATAATTTTATTATTATTTTCGCACCTGCTAATTGCGCACATATTTGTACACTATTATATTATCTCCTGCTCAGTTGGCTAATCTATGTTAAGATTGGCCACTGTAGTCGAAATTCGGCTAGGAGGACATAATTATTATTCAATATCCCGAACTGTCACTCACAATTTCCCCAAGAAAATGTAAAAAGCCTTCTGACATCTGGTTATTCTTCTAGGTTCCTTAATGATCGTCGTAGGCAGCCGAGGTGCGTCTCTGCTCCTTGTGGAAGGGCATCAATATGCCAGACATAGGTTCAACGCGAATACTAACAAGGTCCGATGGAGATGCAGATTCCACAACCTGGGCTGCAGAGCTGTCGTCTACACCTATGATGACGTCGTAATCACCAACAAATTCGAACATACAGGTCATGTTTAACTAAAGCTTGAACTTACTGTAACTAGGAATTAAATGTGTAAAGGATATTGACCAAAGCCGGGCCCAGATTGCGTCTTTGTAGTTTGTATTTCAAAAATCTTGTTTTGAATTGTAGTTGCATTGGTATTTTTAAAATAATCTAACGAATAGGGGTTTTAAAGTAACACTTAATCACAAAATTCATAAATTAATCACATAATTAATTCTGCAATCACAAATCATAACCTCAAAATGCCTAATCTGCCACTGAATTCCTCGTAAACCCCTGATTATTTTTCAAAAATACTTTTTTTGTGGATTCTTTCAAATATTTATAAATGTTTTCCGAACATTTTGTAAAGACGCATGCTGACGCAAAGGGGGCCCAGTTTCTATAGAGTTTTGGTCAAGATCCTTTTAATCAGCTGGTTTAGCATTTCTTCACATATTTTGTGTAACTCTGTAAAATTAATCTTCAATTGATGATTACCGGCTGTTTAAAATTGGTGAACTCGGGTCTTAGACGCGATTAAAAATTTATATGTGTTGGTGAACTTCAGGCTAAATAGGTTAATCAAAGTATGGATCAAGTGTATGCCATCTAACTGAGAGGCGATTCTCGTCGAATTCGATGCGCTAAGCACACATGCAAACTTATGACTGTGTTGGAATGTTAAATGTCATGAGTGTATTTAATTTGAATGCTGAAAGATATACTACAGGGAAGAGATAGTTAAGTTAAGTTTTTTTTGTAACAACACACCTAGCCCCAAACTAAGCGCGAGCTTGTGCTATGGTGACTAGGATAACAAATAGACATACTTATATACATTTATAAACATCCATGACTTAGGTACAAATGCTCGTGCTCATCACACAAACATTTGCCCCTTGCGGGATTCGAACCCGCAACCGCCTGGTTTAGAAGTCCGTGACGTAAACCACTTCACCAAGACGGTCGTCGCTGTGAGAATATGAGAGATTCAGTTTCCGTGCGCTACTCCGCGTCTGCGTTTGTGACAATTCCACCTATTTTTTTTAATACACTATCATTGGATTTGGAACTGGTCATGCTAAGCCTAGGATTTTTCTGTTATACTCGTAACCTTATTACAACTAATTAAGTGAACAATAATTTTGCTGTTTTAAGAACTTCATTCTTAGATAAGTTGGTATTGGTACATATTAAAGTAAATCGAAAATGTAAGTATGCATCAAGTGTTTCATTTAAAGTTAGTAAACCCTCTTTTGTTTTGTAATATAATACGAGTATGTCATCAATACAACGGATTTTTTAAACATTTTCCTGTATCCTATAATCGAATATGGACCACTCTCTACAAGGTTTGTACTTTTGTATCATCATGGTGTACTCAAATTATACCTACTATTGATTTTATAGACTTTTCCCTTTCATATAAAATTTTAAATCCACCTGATCTTACGCGCCGCATCTCAGACTATCACGATTCTAATATTTACTGGTAATTTTATAGGTTCTGCAAGTACATTGGCATACTGCCACACTGGTCGTCGAGGGGGTACCCTATTGGTGATAAATGGGTTCCAATTCAACAAGCACAAGTGCAACCGTAGTGGCAGCAAGACAAGATGGCGGTGTTGCTTGCACAGGAAGGGTTGCAAAGCTGTGATCTTCACTAATGGAAATGAAGTCATTTCTACCAAGTTGGAACACAATCATCTCGCGTAGATAGATATTCTTTATAAAACAAGAAATCAATGTGATTTCTTATTTTCTTGTAATTTTGAACATATTAGCAATGTAGGCGTTCTTGCCGCTGGAACTGATCTCTTCCAGACATAATAAGTCAGCCTATTAGATCCCACTGCTGGGAAAAGGCCTCACCTCAACTATGAGGAGGAACGAGCCATACTTGACCACGCGGGCTCAGTGCGGATTGGTGGAGGGGTGTATGTAAGGCAAGTGACAAACCTTACTGTCAGAAGTTATGAAGCCGCCCTAGGGCCTCTGACTAGGCTTATCTTCCAGACATCTTTTGGGCAAAACATTGGTTGGTTTGTGTGTGTGTGTGTTTGTGTGTGAGTGTGTGTGTGTGTGTGTGTGTGTGTGTGTGTATGGGTGTGTGTATGTGTGTGTGTGTGTGGTGTGTGTGTATGGAATTCTGTGTGGAATATCTGTACCTATCACTATACACAACCACGTTGCCGGTTGAAGTGTTCCCTAAATACTATAGCGATGTATATAGCAGAATACTTTTAAAAAAAGTAAAGAGGCTAGTCAGACATGATGACCCATCCTTTGACCAGTTGAGATTACGATTAAATGTGTTACTAATAATTTAAAAAAATATTCGATGAGACGACAAACCGCCATGACCGGAGAAAGATTAGAGGCGTAAGACCAAAGTGCTTTCTGGCAATGAGGGATTTTCTGATAGCTCAAAATTTTAGTTTTATTTGATGTTGATAGATGGCGCTTTAGATCTAAGTTATATATTGCTTCAAAATCATTGAACTTAAAACTAAAACAAATTAATGTAATATTACGTGCAGACATGTAGTTGAAGTACTTACGTCAAAAATTTGCGAGTATTAAAATTTAAAATAATGAAAAAAAATGTTTCAAAAATTTCCTATCAGTACCTACGCTGAATAAAAAGCATATTAAACAAAACAATATACCATGATCAAAGCTGAAACCAGCCTTATTCCTAAATAAAAAATTACCTGACATATTATGTTGTTAAACGCCATCTAGCGCATTACTGATATTTGATACTAGGAAAATCGCTCATTCTGTAGCACGGAGGTGTAAACACACCTACGAAACTTACCTACTTATAAGACCCATGGCAAACGATAAAATAAATATTGTGCACGCTATCAACTTTAAATATAACGCCACAAAAATCCAATCCTATCGATATTTCCATGTTCTAAGGCCCACAATCTAATATAATGATTATATGTGTTATAATAAAATATCAATTAGATTGATTGTATTTTCATTTTTCTGCTCGTATTTTTTGTAATAATGTAGACATAATATAGAAATGCATGAAGAATTGTGTTCTTTTATTTTAATTTACCCTTTTACTACCTATGTGAAATTATGGATATAAATGAAAAAACATTTTTAATCGTAATCGTAGTTTTATCGAATAATCAAAAATTAAATGTATATTCTCCAACAACAAAATATATTTTTCCTATTACAATACCTATTACATGTTTCCAGATGCTCTAATAACTCCAGGGGTGAACGGGAGATCCTATCTGGAACTGTCTGGTTTCAAATTCACGAGACATACAAGCACGAGACACGGACTGAAAAAAAGGTTGGTTATTCTAAAAATTATGACAGGTATACATTCTAATAATTTGTTAAAAATATTAAATCTGGGAGACTTAAAAACAGGTCGGAGAATTGATTCATCCTTCCACTTCCAAAGTGGTATTGTTATGTCAATGGGTAGCACAAATTGGCTGCGTGTTTGTAAATTGCCTTTTCTATCCTACGAATGATCGATGATGCCTTTAGATTACCACAAATTATTAATTTAAAAATGTTTCAGTTTCGATGGGCCAACTCTCCGACCAGTTCTAGTCTCCCGGACTACTCATATAGATAGATTATAGTAATTAACAGTAATAATAATATACAAATAATAAGTATACTATAATCATGGACAACCGTGCAACAGCTCAACTTTATTTAATCTTTAAAAAGAGGCTATGACCATATTGACCGAGTTTCTTGCCGTGCTTCTTCTCAGCACTAGTCTTCAATTATTGAATCGATTTCCGTCTGTACTACTCAGTTTGTATATAAACTTAAGTAGTTTTTTTTAAAGATAACGCCACGGTGAAGGAAAACATCGTCAGGAAACCTGCGCACTAGTTGGCTAGTCACTCCGTCAAAAATTACAAATAATCGTCGTTGAGTGTGTTTTATTCTAACACAATTGATTACGACCTACAGTCATGAGGTATACGTCTATGAAGTAGTTGTCCGAAAAAACTAAAGTAACTGAATTGTATTTTAGGTGGAGGTGTAGCAATCATAAAAAAGGGTGCAAGGCAGTGGTTCATACTTACGAAGACGAAATAATCAGCATCAAATATAAACACACGTGTGTATAAGGGGAAAAGCCAATAAAATGTAATTAGGTATATTATTGCACTTCAAAAAATGACCACCAGAGGCGGGAATCGAGCCCGCCTAAAAAAACTAATAAAATGGTTTTGTAAACTTTCATGTGTATAATTTTGTGTGCTTTTATTCTTGGATTTGCAGGATAGCTGTTCTACACTAATAGTGGCATTATTGTTACGTTTTTATTAGAATAAACTATTAGACCAGTAGACAATGTCTAAGACCATGCAAAAAATAGGATTTTTCATTTCAAATCAACCTTCAATTGTACCTTCTTCGAGGACTTTAAGGAAAACATTCCGATTTTATTTTATTATTTAAAAAAAACAAAATTCGTTGTGTTGTTGGATAAATAAGCAGAAAAACAGGCAATCAAACATGGACATGGACAGTTACATTTTACACTATGCACGACTAAGATTATATCACACACAGAGCAAACACCTACTCCTAAAAATAAAGTGCATAGGATCTATAATCTATACATCCTCTTCTTAACCTTCAAAATAACAGAAAAAAGAAACCGAACTTGATGTGATATAGGTACCTACACCTGCACACGTGAGAACCTGTACAACGCTATTGATAATGACTTTTTTAGTCGCTGAGTATTGGCCCTTAAAAATATCGCCAGAACGAAGAAGAAGACACTGTACCGCTTAAACATGTAGCGTCACTGTTACAAGAATTTGGCAGAGGTGTGACTTGCTTGCTTAGGCCCACTTGCGCAAGTCAAGATTAGCTAATCTGGACTGGCGCAAGTGAACCTTCCGTTTTAGCTAATCCAGACATGTGCAAGTTCGTTTTCAACTCAAATAATGGACCTTGAACAAGTCCGGAATAGGTAATCCAGACATGTGCAAGTTCGCTTTCAACTCAAATAATGGACCTTGAACAAGTCCGGAATAGGTAATCCAGACATGTGCAAGTTCGCTTTCAACTCAAATAATGGACCTTGAACAAGTCCGGAATAGGTAATCCAGACATGTGCAAGTTCGCTTTCAACTCAAAAAATGGACCTTGAACAAGTCCGGAATAGGTAATCCAGACATGTGCAAGTTCACTTTCAACTCAAATAATGGACCTTGAACAAGTCCGAATAGGTAATCCAGACATGTGCAAGTTCGCTTTCAACTCAAATAATGGACCTTGAACAAGTCCGGAATAGGTAATCCAGACATGTGCAAGTTCACTTTCAACTTAAATAATGGACCTTGAACAAGTCCGGAATAGGTAATCCAGACATGTGCAAGTTCACTTTCAAATCAAATAATGGACCTTGAACAAGTCCGAATAGGTTATCCGGACGTGCGCAAGTTGGCATTACAATGTTCAATATTTTCAAGTCATGATTTGTAACAGCTGGATTAAAACTGCCACCTCCTGTCTTTGTCTACTAATCAACCCTGTCTAGGGATATTTTGGATATAATAATACTATGTTTTGTATATACAAAATACCCTAAACAGTGTTGATGTGTGTATATAGGTATTGTCCTTGCAAAATGACATGCCTGATTGACTTCAATGAAGGATGTAAATAAATAATATAAATAAATAAATGGTGTATTAATTTCATTGTTACAGCTAATAATAACAACGCTTAAAATAACACAAGGTGTGTTTTCTTTTACCTTAACTAGGATAAAATATCTATATCTCAGGCTAAAAGGAGCTTACATATTTAATATTTGGGTTTCAGAATTTAAAAATAAATTGACATTACATAACACATTTTAAGTGGGTGGTCTAAAAAAACTAAAAAGGTTAAAGTAAAAGTATTTTCATCTCACCTGTTCGGAAAGTTGAACTTTCATGTGTAGATAGCCGGGTGAGAAATAGCTTTTCCCTCCTACTTCATACTCCTACTATTGAATAAAATGCCACTATCGAGAGTATCGATAGTTATTGCAATAGTCAGAGTTGTATCAGCTATCGATAGTGATTTTAGTATTGAACTTTGATACTATCGATAGTGTCGATAGTATTGCTATGTGTCGATAGTATTTATATTAACGGAGCTATCGATACTATCATTACTATCGGTAGACTATCGATATTTTATCGATTGTATTGCTTTTGCCTTAACTATCGATAGTCTATCGATACTATTGTTTTTGCTTCAACTATCGATAGTCTATCGATACTACCGACATTTTATCGATATCATTGCCTTTGCCTCAACTATCGCCACTCTATCGATACTATCGATATTTTATCGATACTATTCCTTTTTTCGCAAGTAGATAGTCTATCGATACCATCGATTTTTTTATCGATACTATTGCTTTTTCCGCAACTGTCGATAGTCTATCGATATTTAATGGATACTATTGCTTTTGCCTCAACTAGACAGTCTATCGACACTATCAATATTTTATCGATACTATTGCTTTTGCCTCAACTATCGATACTATTGTTTTTGCCTCAACTGTCGATACTATCGATACCCCCGATTTCCTCACAGTCGAAATGAAAAATAGTATGTATAACTCGGCTGAAAGCACCCATTCCACCCTCGAGCTATAACATATACAGAAACTTCTCGAGTGGAATCGTCACTTTCGTCCCTTGTATAACAATCTACTATTAATCTAAGTCACATTTGCATCAAAAAAAAAAAGGGGGCGACTTCGCTGGATTTTTAATTTATTTCATTTAATATCATTATCTGATTAATGTGGAGCTTTTGAGTTTCCTTTTTACTTAGAAGCCGCCGTTTCCAAGGAAGCCATTTCAAGCCCCCGCCGTTGCCAGGAGTTACTTCAATTTGACCAATATGCGCTTTACACAAAACTTCTTCCACCATTGGAATAGCTTCGATCGGAATGAAAATGGACTGTCTTGCGTGTGTCAGCGCAACATCAAATCGTTTTGTGTCTGAACAATTTTTTGTCATTTTGTGTGTTTTGGTTTATTAGAAACGAAATTAAGTTAGTAGATAAGATTGTAAATAACGTAAGGTACGAGTAATTCACACGCTTTCTATTTGCAAATATTTTTTATTGATTGTTTTGGCAAGTTTTTAGTCTACAAAATTTTATTGTTTGTTTACCTAGGTTTAAATTTAATTTTATGAGTGTTTTTATAACTCCCGGTTCCCACTCACAGCCGGAGTTTTATCGCTGTCACATCTGTAACTCAAGCAGAACCTTTAAAGGTAAAAGGGGCCTAAATATCCATATATCAAGATGTCACAGCAATCCCAGGTTACAGACATCTCTTCCTCTACCCTCTCTTCCAAATTCTCCATCTACATCCAACCCTTCTTTCGAATCGCATATCTCTCACCTCCACCAATCAACTCCAGTGGTCAAAAGAATTCCTAGGGGAGCGAGAATATCTATTGCTAAATCACTTTCATCGTCCATCGAAAAATGTTTTCTGAACACTGAATCAAATTGGCAAAATCTTTTTACTTTTTCCTATACCTACCTTCATGTCAGTACTTCATCTAAGTCTCTAACTCGCGCTCTTATCGACAACACTATCCAAAATTAAACCCCTCCCACTTTAAATCCTCGTTATAATAACAAATCCTACAACTTATTCCGCACAGTAGAAAATAAAGTGATGGACGGTGATCTGAAGAATGCGGCTCGTATCCTTTTCTCTAATGATAAACTCGCTCCTCGCAATCAGGAAACTCTCGACAGCCTTCAAAATAAGCATGCCTCACGTCCAGACTTTCCTACTTTTCCTATTCCACCACCTCACAACATTCATCTGTTACAGGTCTTTGATGACAGCGATACGCTTGCTGCGATTATGTCTTTCCCGTCTGGTTCTGCCGGGGGCATCGACGGCATCACTCCTCAACATCTTAAGGATTTGGTTAGTGCATCCGCCGCTGACGCCGGCAGAACCTTACTTTCCAACATCACGAAGCTTCGCAACCTCCTCCTGTCAGGTAAAGTCCTTGATAGCTTTCTTCCACTATTATATGGCGCAAGACTTTGTGCTTTTGTAAAAAAAGATGGCGGTGTCCGCCCAATCGCAATTGGCTCTACGTTTCGACGCCTAGCGGCGAAATTAGCTTGCCGTAATATTTTTTCTCCGCTCAAGGACATTTTTCAGCCCATACAACTTGGCTTTGGCAGTAGAGGAGGCTGCGAAGCTGCAGTTCATGCAGCCCGAAATTTTCTCGCCTGTAACGAATCGGAGGTATTTCTGAAAGTTGACGTGAGGATTGCTTTTAACTCTATTGATAGATCCGCCTTGCTGAATGAAGTTCATACCCATACCTCCAAAATTTATCCTTTTGTGTTCCAATGCTACAATTGCCCATCCAAATTATTATATCTTGACCATTGCATTGATTCTGCCGTTGGCGTTTAGCAAGGTGACCCATTAGGTCCTGCACTTTTTAGTTTAGGCATTCACCCCATCATTTCGTCTTTAAATTCAAAATTTAACGTCTGGTATCTTGATGATGGGTCTCTCGGAGGCAAAGCTGATATTGTGTATCAAGACCTCGTTCGGATAATTCAAGAATTTAAAAAAATAGGTTTGGAGCTCAATCTTTCAAAGTGTGAACTTTATATTAATGACCATGTTTCTGCGGAATTATTAATAAAACTATTTTTTGTGTAATGTTTGTCCTGAAATAAACGATTTTTATTATTTTTACCTGCGGAAGGAGGGTTATGTTTTTCGAGATATGTATAGTTGTTTGGCACGCCCTATATCCCACACGGCTGGACAGTTTTTGACATATGAGGTGTCGGTGAATTCGTCTAAATTGTAAGAGTGACATAGGCTATATATATATATACATTTAAAAAATGGCGCCCGCAAATGGAAATAAAGGGGGGAGGGGGATTGATTTTTTCCTTACCATAGCAATATGGGTATCAATTGAAAACCAGTAAAAATACCATTTTAAAAATATAATATTTTTTGCAGTCGGGTGTTTTTTTTTCAATAATTATGTTTGCTTGTTTATTTTATTATACGTGTAGATAATTTTATTATTTTGGCATCCCTCATACATGCAGGTCCTACCATACGCCCTGGAGGACGTGGGGGGGGTCTGATTCTGGCTTTTGGTGACTTCGAGTACATAGTACACCGGTCTGCTGCATACAACAGGACCAGGTGGCGGTGCCGGTGGAACAGACAGAAAGGATGCAAAGCAGTTTTATACACTTACTCGTGTAACAACGAAATCGCGGGCGGCAATTTGAAGCACAATCATAAATCCTTGAAATGAAATAAATAAATACAATTTATTCGTTTCTCACCACGAACAAGCTTTATAACAATGTTAACAAACAATCAAGTTATCTACCATTTGATTGACAAATCTTGTTTGTGTATAACATATAAATAATAAATTTTGGTAAGCAATTATTGTATAATTTTTTCTTAAGGTCTCTAAGATTGAAATCATGATTATTACATCGCCTTTTGTCCAAACAAACATACATTTTGACAAACATAACCCTAGTAACCGCGTGAGAAATATACAAAAATGCCGTGTCATCCTTCGTATATTCCTTATATAAGGATACCATTTTTCAAGTTACATACTAATATTTGGAAGGTTTTAGTACTTCTGATGTATTGTGGGGGTAAGTTTATAATGTTTTTTTTGTAAATTAGTTTAAACCAGTTTAATTATAAGCACATTTCATAAAAATCTTACCTTCTACTCAAATAAAAACTTTATGCTTTATTTCGATTATTACATATTTTAATTGCAGTTTATAATTTTATTCTTATTGGTAAATTGATGTAGTTTTTTTGTGGTTTGATTTATTTGTCTCTCGGTCAAGCAAATGAAATATAGGTGTTTGGTTAATTACCATTTTATACTTGGTGTATGGTTAGGTACACGTATACGAAGCATTTGTTATAGGAGATTGTATTTTGTTTAACTTTGTTTTCGACTTTTTTGAATCTTAACGATTTACAAATCATAATTAAACTGAGATATGAAAATTTATTAAAAAGGGACCGAATACTAACTACTCTTTGCAAGGAGTGGTTCATAATCTGGCACTCCTTTTAATGAAATTGATTACGACTTAATTACATCCCAGCGAGGAAAGTCGGTACTTCTTCGCGCTGGATATAAATATAACCAAGTACCAAAAAATAAAGACGGTACCTCTGTTTGGAGGTGTTCGAAGAGATTTGTATGCAGAGCGAAACTAATGATTAATAGTAATGACTGCATCAAACGAGATGATACGCACAACTGTGCACCTGATTTTGCCTCGAATGAATTTGATTGCACGGACAAAGTTGCAAGTGACGCACTATTGCTATACCAAATGCGTTTCGACACATTATTTCAACACTACAGGACAAAGAAATTGGCCTGATCAAAAATGTACCTAAGTTCTATAATGTTGAAAACAATTTTTACCGAAAACGAAACAAATTATTGTGTCTCATCTGCTACATCCTGGATCATGGTCCAAAGCGGACCCTAGGCCCTCGAGTGCGAGTGCACAACCGGAATAACGCTAGGATGATGATGATGATTTAAAGTTTTGTAGATGACTGTACAAAAATACGAAAGATTTTGACGATTCGGCGAGTTGACGACAAAAAATAGGCAAAATTATAACGTGCTCACTCGCTCAAGTGGGCGAGTTATCGAATACCTCAAACAAAAAGTACACACGTATCAATGTAAACGCAATCATAATATTATCGCTTTTCTGAAAATTGGCAGAGTTTATGAATTGCATCTCACGATGTTACTATTACTTTTATATGTTTTCTGATCCCATCGTTAGAATCCGGGAATTGTCCACTATTCATCTCTGCTTAGCCCAAAGGTATGACTAGGGAATGCCACTTGCCATTAATTCCGCCTTTATGTACAAAGTTTTCAGTTGTGCAATAAAGCTTCAATAAATAAAAAAATAAATTGTTTGAAATCTGATTCCGGGACACGAGACAATTCCCGAAATTCCCAGGCATCTTAGACTAGAACCCCATCCATGATGAATGTTAGTACTCCTATATTAACACAAAGTTTATGATGTTTCTTTCAGAATTCTATTTTGAGGAGTCTCGTCGCGGAATCGTGATGGTTCTCAACGGGTATAGATTTACCAAGCATAACACTCACGGGCCTAAAACAAGATGGCGGTGTGTCAATCACAAACTCGGCTGCAAAGCTGCTGTCCACATCGTTGAAAAGGATACTATAATCAAGTATATAAGTCAACACAATCATTGACAATTGAGATCAGGATAAATATGTATTTATGTGGACGTACAGGGCCTGTGGTTTAAGTGGGTTATTACAATGTGTGGGTTAGGAATCTCTTAGGGAACCAATCCCACAAACTTTAAGGATGTCTTCTAAACTTATCTGATCGTAATATAACCCCAATTTGTGGGGTAAAAAATGAGCATAAGATTTTTTTAAATAAATTAGAAAAATTTTTATTTTTTTATTTTTTGCGTTAGTATACTTTTTGACAATGTGAAATTTTCTTTTTAATGCTTTAGTGAATAAATTTAGCTGTATTAAGTCTGAATTGCGTAAGTTCGCCAAAGATGCATCTTGAGCTCTTGGATATGCATGTATGTCTTAAACTTGGTTTTGTGTGTGCGGTATTACAATAAATAGATACATTTCTCTCCGTCTTTCTTTTTAAAGTGGCATAGCTACAACAGAAGAGTACCAAGTTACACAACCTCGTCAATGACAAACCAGCTATATGATTATGCTGACAGATTTAATAGATGATTTTAGTCAGAATATTGAAATTTACGCTGAAAATTAATACCTTATAACGGATCCGAGACCGAAGATTAAAGTCTAAAACGGTTATTTTCGTATCCATTGAAATCATATTTTGATACTAACCGCGTGGACTGTTTAATGCATTTGCGAATAGTCAGGATTGATTTCAGTCTTGGATTACGAATTAGTTATTGATTTCACGAGTTAGAATAAATGAACCATTTATATAGTTATATCCCTAGGGATGTAGTTAACAACGTTAGAAAATAGTTTACTATCTTACTAGTAAGTAATATAACTATCCCGTGCGTATCTTACTGCCTTGTTCCCGCGCACGTCGCGGTCGTCTCTTATTGTTCGGCGTTTAAAAAAAACATCGTTTTTTTTTTCAAGTGCCAGTACTACATCCAGATGAGAATGATGAAGATAGCTTAAGACGACGTTTTGAATACGAGATTCGTCTTCTATACAACGGGAGAAGCACTAAACCAGAGTGGACGCGGAAAAGAATAACTGACGTTATAAGTAACATTGAGGCGTATAATGCAGAGCCAGGGCATAACAGGAAGAGAAATTCTAACAACCTATATTACTCACGACACTACGAGGTGTTAAAATTACTGAACCAAAAGGTTTTAGTATTAAAACGTGATTCTATCAATGATCCTATAGTAAAAGTGCTGCCTTCTGAAGAATATTATGATACACTTAAGAAAATTCATGAAAGCACCGGCCATGGTCGGCGCGACAAAATGATACAGCATTTGAAATCCAAATATGTTATACCAATACCTGTGATTGTTAGGTTTATCCAACTTTGTGTAACGTGTCAAAACAAGAAAGCGTTACGAAATAAAGGTATTGAATATATTGACATATCGAAAAATGACAATTTGTAAAATCTCTAAGATTGATTTCTAAAATCAGTACCGCGCAGACAGCAAACAAGTATTTGTATGGCTATTCGCTGTGTGCGCGATGACAGCGCACTTAGTGGCTATAATTATTATGGCAACTAGATGGTATGATAACGATTTTTCGGATTATTTTTTTAGCGAAATTAAATGAAAATATCTTTACAGTTTTTGCATATTATTATGAGTGATTTTGACGGGAATATTGTTTGAACATAGCTGGGGCTCGCCTCTGCATCAAACTTTTGCCTCCAATAAAATGTTCAATGCATATTGTGTGTTTAGTTTTTGGGTGCCATGGGTACCCATTAGCACCAAAACAGTTAAAAAAGGGTTATAATTTTTTCACGCAGGATAGTAAAAACAAATTATATTCAGTAATATCATACTAGGTTAAGTTGCTTACTTTTTTCTCTTCACAGCAACTATTTTTTTGCTCCAATTCCTCGATGATGGAAATGAATAGACCTTGCACAAAAAACTTAAATATAAGCAAGTATAACAGCCATCAGTTTCAGGATTAGATTGCAAAATGATATACTCATCGAGGGGCAAGTTGCTGATGATGCTGAACAATTTCACGTACTACAAGAGAAAAGGCTTGACTTGGACGTGTTCTAGAAGAACCAGTACTCGGTGCCCAGCCAAGGTCCGGCTGGAAAAGAATAATGCCCTCACTGTATGCAGCTTAGAGCACAACCACCCACCGCCCACATACCGAATCACTGTGGATGGCGATTATGTTAAGATATAAGACACTACGTGTAGCTAGTTACATAGTCGCGATGCACTTCGTCTGTATGTACATTGTAATAATTGCAAAACTGCAACTGCAAAACCAGCGGTTGCAAGGGGCAAATGTTTATGTGATGAGCACGAGACTTTGTACCAAAGTCATTGAAGTGTATACACTTATTTATGTATGTCTATCCGTTATCTTAGTCACCATAAAACAAGCTCACGCTTCGTTTCGGGCTAGGTAATTGGTGTGTTTGTTGAATCAATTATTGCATTAATTTAACATGAGCAAGCTAATCTGGCTTCAAAAGGTTGGTCGTTCACTTATAGCAAAATGTAAAACTTTCTTTAATGTATTACCTAAAAATATTTTTGAATTTTATAGATTAAATTAAATCAGTTAGTAAGAATTCTGTAATAAAAAAGGAAGACACTAACTTTTATGTAAACAACAATTGTAAAAGTTTGGAAAGAGGCTCTGTTGTACTTAGAGACGTCGTAAACTACTAAATTATGTCAAGTTAATGTTATTGTTCGAAATTTTCATTGCAATATAGCGGTAGGCGTCACGTTTGGACGAACCTAATGAACTGCATCTAATACTAAACTGCAATAAATCTCTTTTTAGGAACCTTTAAACCTTATACACATTGCCCTGAGATTCTTATATAAAAATATTTTACGTTTTCATTCAATTCAAGGTTCAATATTAATACTTTAGAGTGAATGATAAAATTCAATGAAAAATGTATTTCTCTTTTAATTTTATAACTTGAAGTAATACTCATCAAATAACTTGTCTCAATTTTATAAAAATATGTTAAATAAAATGTTACATCAAAATCTATATGAAATAATCTTATAATTTACGTACATGATTCGTCAAAATATTGCTACTGGCCTTTCTATCATTATTCATTGGTGGCTTTTGAAGTTAGTAGATACTAAAGTTAGCACGTCAGTACGCTGGGTACTATCCACGAGGTCCCGGGTTCGAATGCGGGTCAGGTCGGGCCGAATGTGTTGGGTTTTTCTGTCTTGAAATAACTCTGACACAGCTCCGGAGTCAGAAAGTTGTAGTTGAAAGATATTGAAGGAACAGAGAGTGCACCTGTGCATAGCCCACACACTGGTGCACTATAATATCTCCCGCGTAGTTAGCTAATCTCAGTTAAGATTGGCAGCTGTAGTCGAGTTTCGGAGTAAAATATATTTTTTTTAAATCTAAGTTAATTATTTTTCTTATATCATTAGATATTCGAACCTTTCAATGTCATTTAAAATAATGTATGAAAAAAAAACCATTAGAATTTGTCCTAATATGCCATTTTGTTTTGTTCCAGATTTTCACTTTGAGATAACCGGCCGTGGAACTGTGATGGTTATGAGAGGTTCAAGATTTACTTTGCACAAAAAAAACCCTCGGGCAAACAAGTCCAGGTGGCGCTGTGTGTTCTATAAGCAAGGATGTAAAGCTGCTGTCAGTATGGGTGCAGGAAATATCAAGTTTGTAAAGGAACACAATCATTGAAGAATGTATAGAACAAAATCGAGATGGGTCCCTTGATAAGATGCAATGTATTCTACAGTCAAGTTCGCTATCTCTAAAAAAATGTATGAAATATAACGTGACTTTTCGCATGTATATTGTGCATACACACATCAAAAAAAGTTTGGGATCACAATCAAAAGCTTAGATTGAATTTCTTAAATTGAGTTGTTTTACGAGTATATTTTAATATTTTAAATAAAATATCTAAAATGAAGAAAAAATTATAATATGGTAATAAAAATTAATTTTGAATATCTACGCATTGGAAAATAAAACCTACGACGTTTTGCTAAAGGTACTTGTGACTGCTCTCGCCTTCGAGCTGTCATAGAGGACAATGATTAGACTACACGATATTCAGACAGTCTCAAGGTACACTTCCGAACAATGCAGTTTGCGGCTCCGAGGATATGGAAGGATATCATGGAACTATGAGTGGACGCATCGCTCGGAAAGGGCTTCATACACTCCAATACTTAGTTCTATAAAAGCAACGCAGCTGATCGGAGCTGCATGCGGCGAGCCGGAGCCGCAAGACGAATTGCTCGGGAGTGTACCTTTACTAAGACAGACTTATAGGCTAACTCTTATTACACTACGCTGAGTCTTAGTAAGGCTGTCTGAATATCGATCATAGGTTAATCGTAGCATGGATGAATATCGTAATAATATCTGCTCAAATAAGTCACAGTCGAAATTTTTTTGTCGAAAACTGTTTTGTCTTGTCCGTCTCTGCACTGGTTCCAGGCCCTACAATAGAACGGAGAGCTTGTCAAGGTCTTTTTACTGATTTATGTCAAGTAATACTTTACAATACCTAAAACGAAAGTGCACGTTCTCTTGTGCTTCAGTAGGTAGCCTAATGTAACAAACCTTAAGCAGCAAATAAGTTTTAGTAATATTTTAATGATACTGAAGTATCGTCTTTACGAGTATATGTATTTCCTTTTCTCGTGCATTTTGTAATAAATAAGTTGGTTTGTATATTTTCTTATTTTATTTGTTTATTGTGGAGGCGAGATCCTGCCAGGTTGAAGTGGGAGTGGGCCACTGCAGAATCCATCTTAAAAGTTGGGCTCGAATAGTCACACAGTGGACGCCCTTGGACGGCTATGGCCGAAGAGCTAAAAAATAGTGTGTCAATTTCGATAATTACCGAACAGAATGGCAGACTCTGTTAGGGATATTTTAAGAAGTTTGGAGGAAGACTTTGCCAGCAGTAAGATGATTCGGGCTAAAAGGTGTTTATTAATCACAACTCATATAACTATTAACTCGTAAAGCAATTCGGTATGTAAAGTAAATTTTAAGATGTTTGCTTTATATTTTTGGAAGTAAAGTCTAAATTAAGAAAGTAATTTGAGTATTTTGACTTTTTATTCCTTAGTTATTTTGTAATTAATTCTTTAAAATGTAAACTTGGGACGCCATAAGCATGCAAGATATTAACAGGATTGTCTTTGCAAGCAAACTTTTTTCTCGATTGGAAACTCTCACACATAAAAATATTAACGTCATAAGTTAGTTTCCAGTGCGTTTAGAGGACATATGAAGGATAAATTATACTCCGTATTTTGGTTCCATTTAAGTTGGTACGAGTATAAGTAAGTTTAGTTTTGAAATTACCATAGGTTGTTTTTTACTTTACATACCGAATTATTCAAATATATATAATTATGCTGTTTTGGTATATTACAGATATTTACTATGAGCATTTCGGTCGTGGGACCGTCATGGTTATCACAGGTTATAGATTTACCAAACACGAAACATGTGCTGATGGACTGAAGACAAGGTGGCGGTGTGTGCGCTACAGACATGGATGCAAAGCCGCCGTCTATATGAGTGAAAACAATGCTATAATCAGATTTGTACGGGATCATGATCATTAATTGAAGAAGCATAAAGAAGAAAAGAAGATGAAAGATGGTCAAGTTTAGACAGGAAAAGAAGATGTGGTCACTGTACTTAGGTCTAGTAATCAAGAAAATATTTATCTTAATGTGATCACAGTTATCGAGGACAAGTGCACCATACCAGTCTTAGGGCTAAAATCGTTTGCATATCGCATAGTAGTTTTCTATAGGCAAATAAAACCAAATAGATATTCTAGCGACGCTACAATAAAATTCTAACTCGCTCGCAGTTACACTGACATCAATTTTTTTTATGTATACTGACCGTAGATTCCAATTTTGAAATCGTCTGAGGTCTGCCAAGCGAATCATTCTGCAAAGTGGTAAGGCGCGTTTGTCCCCGATAGTACCTAAAAATATTTAAGTACATATTTCAATATGCTACTGTACCAATAAAGAAATATATAAAGTTGTGTTACGTGTATTACTTTCTGATTTGTGATTGAGCCATTTAAAATAACGTGTTTTTTTTGTTTTTTTATTTTTGCTGTCGTGGTTCTGTTTTTTTTTTTAATTTTATTTAAAAAAACTATAATCTAAAAAAATATTAATTCTTTTCAGCTACCTTCAGAATGAGATCCGGTTTAAAGAAATCCCGAAAGAAAACAAAAAAACCATGTAAGCGGAAGTTATATAGGGAAGAAACACTAAAAAGAGCCATTATAGAAGTATCTAAGGGTATGAGCACAAGACTTGCTGCTAAGGTATATAATGTACCACGGTCTACCATAATGACCAGGATTCAAATTCTTCAAAATAGGTGCTGAATAAATTTTTGTATTCATCATCATCGCATCAGCCTCCAGCCTTCTACTGTTGAACGTAGGCCTACATTATCGTATTGCCATCGAAAAAATATATTTAATGTCTTTTTTTTTTCAATTAAGATGGATGTTTCTGCAAGTTTGGTACTTTTTAAATAATTGTCAATAAAATAATTACATTATGGGTGTAAGAGAGCTGTGAGCATCGTTTCAGGGTATTAAGTTTAGAAAAGCGTACGGTAAAACCACAGCTGGTTTATGTTACGCTGTAAATGGATTATTATAAATTTGAAGTATTCATTGTAATTTCTTTAAATAAAATAAATAAATAAAAAAATATCAAAAGAACATGTAATGGGAAAACTTTAGGCACGAATAAAGTATTTTCGATCTGAATTGTTTTTTTTTAACTTTAATTTAATTACCAAATTCTATATTATTTTTACCAAATCACATCATATTTTAAATTATCAAAACTTAATAACTTTCAAAATTATTGCATTTCATAAAAATAGACTCTGAAATATTTTTTTTAATGATTTAAATACCTTTTTTCGGTTTAGAATGATTTTTGTTTACATATTAATTATTTGTTCAGTTTCTTTGTTTTTTTTTTGTTATAGTTTAAAGCGCCAAAATTCTAATGTTTTACCCTATTGGAACTTGTGGGTATATTTCCCAAGTATTGATGAAATTGAATGACGGCTCACTGGCGCAGCAAGTACCTACTTACAAAATTCCTCGACAAGCTAACGTCCTTTGTAGCTCACTTGGAAGAGCATCAGCCCGGTTAGCGAAGAGTCGTGGGTTCAAGTCCTACCGGACGACACGGTCGATCAATTTTTGAGTGCAAAATCTTTCGTAAAAACTTGTAAGGATATTGCTTAAATTATAAAAGTAATCATAGGTTTCTTTTTTCAGAAATCGAATTGAAAATGATGCATTCGGCCAGAGGAAAAATATTGCTGATGTTAAATAATTTTATATTTTACCATACGAAGGGAACGATTTGGACTTGCTCAAACAGACTGCGAAGTAAATGCACTGCCAAGGTCAGGTTAGAAGAGGACAACACACTCGTCGTTTACAGTTTAAAACACAACCATGTCCCGCCAATATACCATTTGAATTCCGATGGCAAATATGTTAGGCGAGTTAATTTTAATCGAGAGGCGTTTTAGAATAATTTTCAATCAGATACAACCTTATGTTTTGTTTAGTACCAATAGAATGTATCTCTAACTATCATTTAAGAGCTACGCTCTTGTCGGTTGAGTCTTCTCCATTTCTCTTTTCCATGCCATCACCTTGACTTCTCGGTACGACACTACACCTAACTTTTCCTTTATTTGGTTCATGTAGGACCTTATTGGCCGTCCTCTTTTTCTTTTCCCTTCTACTTTTTCCTCTATCATCACTCTGATAAGGTCATGGTGTCACACTAAGTGTCCCAGAATCTTTCCCCTCCTATTCTCGATGGTTCGCAGTATTTGTCTCTTCTCGCCAACAATCTTCAAAACCTCCTCAATGGTATTTTTTTCAATCCAACTAATCTCTTTCATCTTGCGCTAACACCACATTTCAAAGGCCTCTATTCTCTCCCTGTCGCGCTGGGTCATCATCCACGTCTTACTGTCGTACAAAGCGATGAAGCGACCACTAGAATGTCATCGAGCATATTCTGGTAGAACTCGAACCCATGACCCCTCGGTAACCGAGCCATTGCTCTTCCATCTGAACTACAGAGGACGTTAGTCATTTAACTAACTACTAACGAATGAATCGTCATTCGTCGCGTCGATTAATCATTCGTTCGCTGCCTGTCCTGTCGCGGCAATTCAATCGAATGCATCTAAGGGCCGAGTATAGATTATCATTCGATTGTCAATTATTATTCGTTTTTTTTTTCCGAATTACTAAATGGACATTCGATAGTTCGAATGGTCGATTGTCGATTCATTCGATTTTTTTTCGAACAATCGCCCATCGCTAGAAAAGACTGCCAAGTTGAAGTGGGAGTTGGCCGGCCACGTCATCATTATCATCACTTATCTACGCCGTGTCCGGCGACGGCGACTCCTTGCTGTCAATTATTGGCTAGCATCCAAACTTCGTCTTGAAGTTTCGGTTACATGGAACACAGAAGAGTTGGCCAGCTGCGTTAAAAGTGTATGTGTAGGAAGGCTTTGGTAGTGTCTTCCGTATTTGGCGCTTTGCGTCATGCAGGACTTCTGTGTTTGAAACACGATGTTGCCATTTAATCCGCAATATAGTTCGGAGACACTTAAGGTGGAATATGTCCAGCTGCCTTAGATCCGCCTGTAGGTAGACTAAGTCTCTGCGGCATAAAGTAGTATTGTCAGGACAATCGCTTTGTGAACTAATATTTAAGTTTTAAGCTTAGGGTCGTGAAAGTTCCAAACACGAGATCTGAGTTTGCCAAACCCTGCTGCGACTCCTGCTATTCTGGCTGGTAACTCAGATGCCATGGTGTTATCGTTTCTGATTCGGCAACTCAAATATTTAAAGTATTTTATCTCCTCCAGAACAGTACCATTAAGGCTGATACTAGAAGACCTGTCTTAGGCATAACCAAGTTTTTTATTTTAGGTGTCGAATACAAAATTTTAACTTCGGTCAGGGGAACACGGTTGATGCTTATAAACAACTTTACGTTTTACCAGCTACATAAAGGCTTCAAAAAAATGTGGAGGTGCTCCAGCAGGACCACGAAAGGATGTACAGCCAAGGTCCGGTTGGAGAAGGACAAGACAGTCACAGGGCTTTCTCTGCTTCACAACCATCCTCCGCCGATGTACCACATCACTGAGGGTGGCCATTTTGTCAAGCTTTAAGACAAGAAAATGTAAAATGATCTTCATGGCACACCTATTATAAATAAATACTTTTTTTTCTTAATAAATATGTCGCTACTTAATATATTTTTGATGAATATTATTATATTATAGAAAGTGACATTTTCAGCGTAGATACAATTGTATATTGTAATCACCAATGGTAGGATTTTATTGTTTGGTTCGGCAATTAATATTGATTTAAAAAGTATCTACTAACGCAACGAAATTATCCGTAAAAAATCCTAGATGGACACTGAGCGGCGCCTGCAACAAAACATTGTCAACTATGACAATTGATGTATTTTTCCTGTATTTATTTTAAAAACATTAGGAACTAAACTATAATAGTAATATAATATATATACAACTTATCAATAAAAATTAAGGGTCCTTGTGGTAAGGTTCCCAGGATGCTGCATTACCGCGCTGGATAGCCAGCTCTTGGGTTACCACTGATGTCAACCAGCCTCTTGGAAATCTCATTGAAAAAAGAGATAGCGTTGGGACCCTACGGACCCAGTGTTTTGACTCCAAACAGTACAAAGTGGTAGCGGGAGTCGATCTGCCTGTACTTGTTTTTTTTTAAGTTTTTGGCACTTGTCGCAGCTTCACGGCATGTTAGGCTGCAAGTGTGTCGACACAGGTAGCGTCCCACACAAGAGCCCGACCCATCCGCCAAGGAACAAGTGACATCTCGTCTGGTCTCTTGCCACTAAATAATTTATTTTATTAAATTATTTATCTTAATTTCATAAATTTTTCAAAAGACAAACGGATCTACATAAATAATACGTATGTATTATTTGTATACATATATTATATTATAAATATAAAATATTAAAAATAATAAATATTATATTATAAAATTATATATAATAAAAAACACAGGTACAATGCCGGACCTTCATCTAACATAATATTCAGAATTACACATATATAAATGTGAGTATAAATAAAACAAAAGTACAAATACATAAATAAATAAAAATCATAATTACGATTAATTATTATCAATAAACTTACATGCTTTATTATTTAATATAACAACTAACAGCATTGTGTTGGCTAGCCAGTTCTAGTGAAATCATCTTTAGATCCATGTATCTGTGTATGTGTCCGTCTGCCTCGGTGATATTTTGTTTGCACGTTCATTCGTCGATCCTGTTGTAATGGTGATATTTCTACCCTCAATGTTTTGTTTATTTTTTCCTCTTGTGATATTGTAAAATATTATTGTACTTTGTCTGGCACGCTCGGTGACCAGAGTTCCCAACTTAACATTGTAAGCTTGTTCTTTAATGTATTTCTCATTTAAGTGAATTTATGTAAATTCTTATGAAAATAAATGTCTTTAATCCTATATTGTTTGGTGGGCTAGCTCGTTTATGTACACACAGCCATACACCAGACTACCCCAATTCGACCTTGAGCCTCTATTGCCTGCGAAATAAAAGCTGTTTTCTTAGTTCACATGGGTAATCTGACGAGCTGCGACCGTACATTAAAAACTGAACCGTTCGTTAGCTTTGATTTTGCTAGTTTGTAAAGACGTCTGGTCTAAGGTAAATAAAAAAAAGCACGACCGAAAGTGTATGCAAAAATCTGAGGGAATGTTTTCTTCTAAAGAAGCTAATTTCAGTTGTTTTTTCAGGAGTCAAATTCAAAATAATACCCTCGAACAAGGGAAAACCGATGATCCTTGTAAACGAGTTTACCTTCAACCAGCCGAAAGCTGCTTATATTTGGACATGTTCAAGCAGAGTTAACAAAGGCTGTAAAGGTAAAATCCGATTGGAGAGAGACTTAGTTACAACAGTCTGCCCGAATCACAATCAGCCTCCACCGAAGAACTATACAATATACGAATTTAAATTATTAATGTAGATTAAAAAATATATGAAATTAAATAGAAAAAATGATGTGTAACCAATACAACTATATTTTATGACACTGAGTGACTTTAAAAAATCTTTGTTCAAATGCCCGGTTAGTAAACTCCTCATCCGGGATTTCACGCTTCTTGTCCGGGTAGGCAGATTTTAGAGATGGCAACGTTAGACTTTTGGGAATAGGAGTCTACTCTGCACTGATGAAAAAAGCTCCCGGAATTCGCTGGTTTTGCCACATAGAAAGAACAGAAGGGTATTCTGTGGTGAAGTAAGCTTAGGCCCAATTGCGCTATTAGCTGATCCGGACTTGTTCAAGGCCTATTATCTGGGTTGAAAGCCAACTTGCGTAAGTCTGGATGAGCAAGTGCGTGTGACTAACAAATAAAAACTCACACTAAGCCCTCTGTTTTAAACCTTCATGGTCACTAACATAAGAATAGTTATTTACGGGATTGCTACCATACCATGTACCTTTTTATTTCCGTGAAATTATTTTCGAGTTTCCGACATGTCGGCGCTGTTGCAAGCGCCATGTTTACGGAATAGTAAAGGTACTCGTACATGGAAGCAATCTCATAAATAACTAAGTATTCTAATACAATTATTTTATTAAACAAAGTTTTAAAATAAAGTACGTGTTTACTTGTGTTTACACGTGTACGTGTGTACGTAAAGTGTTTGATTTTGTAAAAAAAAATTCAGCAATTTTGATAGTATTTTTTTTATTGATCCCAACTTCAAAAATAAATAGATACCATTATATGTCAGCTTAATCTGTTAAGTAACTGTAGACTTGTGTAGGTTTTTTATCAATGTGATGAGGAGGATGAGAGAAACCGGTCTCCTTTTTTTATGAGTCATGGGCTAAATCATCTTCATCAGTAATCTTAGATCCTTGTTCTAATTGTCACTTTGGTATCTTTTCAGGAGTTGAATACGAAATGATTAAAAACATCAGGGGAAAGCGGTTGATGCTTATAAACAAGTATACGTTCTACCATCTAAAAAGAAGAACTTGGACGTGCTCTAGCAGGACTGGCAAATACTGCAAAGCTAAAGTGGAGTTGGAGCAGGACAACACAATCACAGCGCGCTGCCTGATCCACAATCATCCTCCGCCTCGGTATTTCACTCAGAATGGCCAATGTATCAGGCTTAATAGTTATCCAAGCCAAAGGTATTAACCGCAATATACCAAAATTTTAAACCGCAAGTGTAAAACTAAATTCAATTTACTCTAAGCTCTTGTCTACAGTCGGCAGGACGTCATGTTTGTTATTCATATCAACTACGAATACAGCTTTTATACCGAAGCAAATAGAAAAGGAACAGAGTCAGTCTCAAGGTCAACAGATACTGGGTGACTTTTGTAGCAGTATCCAAATTTAAATATATTACAATTTGACGCAAAAAATCAAAACGAGTATGTGGGAGATAAATCGATAGTTAGTATTAAAATTATAATATTACAAATAAAAATAACAAATTATTATTTAAAAATAATCTACTATCAAAATAATAGCATAAACAAATAATGCTACGCACTTCCTCCCCACTCGGCGCTCCCACCTCGCCTCGCAAGTTGTTTACGCTACGCTTTATAAGCGAGTGCAGTGCGCTTGGGCAGTCAGTTGTCGACCGGCCGCCGCCTCGGACAGAGCTCTTCTAAACTAAATATTACTATGTTACTGTGTCATTATGTTGTCACTATGATGAATTTATGATGTAATTATTATTTACTGCATGTTATTATGAAATATTAAATAAATTGTTATAGTACTTTTATAAAGTATTTTACTAATATAAAATACATAAAAGTCCATGAACAAACATAATGGTTCATTTACCGGAATATTTCGTTTTATTTACAATATCCTACAAGTATTCTTTATTTTGGGCGTCCAATACAAAAATATCAAGATAAAGCACTCAGAAACCGTCTTAAAAATCGCTAAAACGGTGGACACAGCTTAAGGCTATTTGCTTCCCGCACAAGGTCATCATATTTTATACAACCCCGCGCCAATGCCTACGCGGCACATTCATATTATATTTCATGTGTAGGTAGGCCTGTGTATCTTCCCGCGTAGGTAGCAAAAACGTACCTACGCGCGGCGACCCCTTGGTAAGGGACTAAACAAGTTGGGTGTCGCTAGCCGGCAGCGACACGCCTCCGCGTTTTATTTACCGGCGGTGCGCGATACTAGGTTGCTGGTTGGACGAGCGTGAATAAAGTCCTAGAAAGATGCGCTAGATGGCGTAAGTAGCTTCTTGTAGCAGTCAACTCTATAGCGTTGCGTGATAGTACGTCACTGAATAGGTTTAGTGTATTATGAATCATATTCCAGAGTTATAAGAATGACATTATCTCGCAATGTATTTCTGTAGGTGTCTACACGAAAATGTGCTTGAGTCAGAGGCGAACTGAATTACACCATATCGATAAGAGCATTGAGTACATATTTCTTTGAATTTCATTGCAAAGTCATACTTCTGTACGGAGTACTAGTACTTATTCTGTGGTGTAGGTACGGGTACGGCTAACCACGTTTTTTGATAAATTGAATCGGTAAAAAAGATTTCTTTATAAACTTGACCTGCTACTATACACGACACTTAATGTCGGGAAAGTGAAACTGATACAAAAATCACCCGTATAGTAAACTGTACAGTGTTTAATTTTGTTGTGATTTGAAGAGCACATTTGTAGACATTAATTATGTTAGTTGATCTCAAGACCTCCAAAAATCAAATGGGTATCATTAGTGTCTAACAGCAAAACCTTGAGACCCTTCTGGGTACAGCTTGTCTCCCATGCAAACGCATGCCAGACGAATACTCAGTGCCACTGTGGCGAGTTGACACCCACTGGCATAAAATACTTAGGTATTATTCTGGACTGTAAGCTTAGTTTCCAGCCCCATCTCGAATTTCTAGCAAATAGAGTTAGAAAGCTGATGTTTGTCTTTAAAACTTCTAAACACATCGCAGACCACTCACTTATTAGGACCGTCTACCAATCTTTGTGCCAATCAATGTTGGGATTGTATCTCCTCGTGGTGAGGTGCTGCAAAAACTCTCTTACTAAGAGTCGAGAGAGCACAAAGAGCGGTCTTGAAGGTTGCTGTTTTCTAGCCCTGGCTATGCGAGGTTTATAACTACTGGAAATTACAAACTGTTCGTCAGCTTCGTCACAGAATACTAGTACTTCGTACAGAAGTATGACTTAGCAATTGTATTCAAAGAAATGTCTACTCAATGTCGTCAACAATATGGCGTAATTTAGTTCGCCTCAGAGTCAAGAACATTTTCGTGTAGACACCTACAAAAATCCATTGCAAGATAATTTCATACTTATTGCTCTGGAATATAATTCATAATACACTAAACCTATTCAGTGACGTAATATCACGCGACGCGATAGGGTTGACTGCTACGAGAAGCTTCTAACGCCATCTAGCGCCTCTTTCTAGTACTTTATTCATTCTCGTCCAGCCAGCAACGTAGCCGCGCGGCCGCCGGTGAATAAAACGCGCGAGCGTGGCTCTGGCCGGTAGCGACACGCAACTTGTTTTAGCACCTACGTAGGTGCGCCGCGCGTAGGTACGTTTTTGCTATCTCCGCGGGGAGATACACAGGCCTGGTTTCGTGTACAACACGAAGCTGACGAATAGTTAGCACTTACATTGCGTAAGCATTCTAATCTTTTATGATCCTCTATTTGTGGCTGGTAAACGTAGGGAAGAACGTGTCTGAACCACTGAACTTTTATGAATGTTAGAAATTATTTAGTTTTTGTGAATCGTTGTTTACGTTGTCACCCTCTGTGTTAGATAATCCTGGGGTTCGAAATGGAGTCTCATGACTTATAACACAGGTATTTTACCTAGCACAGGCATAAGTTTTACAAAAAATATTACCATGTTTAAATTTTTAAGTAGCTTGTACATACATTGCTGTTACTTAATTTGATTTCCCAATATTTTTTTCTCTTTTCCGTGCTAATTAGTAGATCAGATGTGAATACTTGTATAAAAAGTTAAATGTGTAATTTGATTTTGAAAAACATGTATTGATGAAAGAGTTTTTTTTATTTGAACATCTATCACTTCTTAAAGCCTCCTAGAATACCAAAAACACACGTTATACGTGGATCACTCAGAAAGTTGTGCGACACTAAAAAAATAGTTCTACAGGTACATATATTTTTATTAAATCTTTTTAAAGTCACACGGTGCTAGATCAGGGCTGTAAGCAGGCGCATTGTCGTGGTGAAGCCGTAGTCCGCGGAGCCCAGTGTTTGGTCGCTTGTTGCTCACAACAGAGAAAACTTCTGGTAAACATTTGGTAGTATACCATTCGGCGTTGACGCTTCTTTGATCTCGTAAGGGAATCGACACCAAGTGGCCAGACAAAATAAAAAAGCTGGCGATCAAAATCTTCCCTCCGCTCCGAGATCGTTTCACTTTGGTAGGCGTTGATTCATTTTGAAACACCCAAACTGTCGACACGCGCTTGGTTTCTGGATCGTATTGATAAATCCAGGACACATTAACTGCAACGATGTCGTAAACACGCCGAGACGAGCCTGCTTCAAACTTGTTCAGCATATCACACCACCATTCCACCCGGGCCTGCTTCTGAGCGTCGGTAGGGTAGTGCGGCACCCAGCGTGATACTATCCTCCTCACGCGAAGATGCCCGTGTAAAATCTCGTGAACGCTTCCCGATCCAATCTTAATATATGCTGAATCTCCTGATATGTAATTCGCCTATTATCTTGGATTAAATTTTTCACTGCTAGCACGTTTTCTTCCGTAATACCCGTCAAAGGGCGACCGCTTCGTTCTTCATCCCCGAAGGTTGGTCGACCGCGCTTGAATTCGTTATACCAACGATACACGGTGGCCTTGGAGGGGCCTTCATCCATAAATGCCATTTGAAGTCTATCGAATGATTTTTGCGATTTCAGGCGACACTCGAAATCGTAAAAAATCATAGCTCTTGAATGTTCCTGGCGCAGATTCATTTTATAGTCAGACAAGATACTTTAAATTGGCTCGCAAAATGTGGAGGGAAATTTTGAAAATGAAATACACCTATTTTTACTTATAAATAATCATATTTTCGAAAAAGATAACCGGCCAGTCTTCCATTTATAAAAACTTTTTTTCGCAATACTTTCTGAGTGGCCTGGTAGTAGAGAAATGTTTTACGAGAGCATGCTAATGTCGTAAATGTTTTCAGGAGTCAAATACCGAATGATATACTCGGTCAGGGGAAAGCGGTTGATGCTGATAAACCTATTTACGTACTATAATTCGAAGAATAGCCTCGTTTGGACCTGCTCAAGTAGAACTGGCAAGCACTGCACAGCCAAGGTCCGGTTGGAGAAAGACAACACAATCATACCGATATCCCTTGTTCATAACCATCCTCCGCCTAAGTATATCACTAGAAATGGCCAATGCATCAGGCGTAATAATTATCCAAGCCACATTAACCGAAAGAAGAAATAAGTTTATTGGCTCCATACTCCGGCTACGTACCATCACTGAAGAAGGTGAACATATCTCGAAGAAATTGAATTACACCTAAAAGATATTTTAGTGTTTCTGAATAAAAACGCTTGGTATCTCAAATTCAATTACATCGTAATTTTATTATTTTGCATGTGAGTAACTTGTGCTGTTTTTGTTTTTAAATTTTCTTTTGTGCTTATAAACGTGATGTGCACCAATTAAAAACTTTTTCTCTCTCTCTTTAATATATTAGATATCAACCGGTTGTGCTTAAGTGTTGAAGATTAAAACTACAAATCTATTTTCTTTTACTGTGGCCAAGACTCCCCTTGCAGTCACTATGAGCAGTCTTCGTCACCTTCCTACCGTCCTGATGTTGCTATTCCAGGAGACCTGTATGCAATCATCTTATCACATCAGCTTTATTATCATTATATACCTATGTATTGTTAGATGAACTACTGGTCCTTAAACGTAAGTATAGGGCCTTAACAGATCTGGTAGATTGATGAGGCCTACATTATTTGTGAGGTCCTCTTCTTGACGAGTGGATTATGACCAAACCTGGTGTCAGACTCTGCCGCAATAGGCATCTAAATCTCTCGATCGGACTGGTAGCGTAACTTAAACGTGCTTAATCTTCTTAATCCAAAAAGAGAAGAACCTTCATTCTATAACTGATGACAAATATTTTGAAAAAGTTGTTTATGTTAATCTAAGGAATGCCTTAGAAGCTAACGTTGTTAATTATTTCAGAACTCGAATACCAAATGATACCGTCGGGCAAAGGGAAGATGTTGATTCTTATAAACAAGTATACGTTCTACCAAGTCCTAAAGAATGGGCATATTTGGACGTGCTCAAGTAGAACTAGGAAACGCTGTCCAGCCAAGGTTCGATTGGAGAAAAACAACACATTAACAGCGCTTTGCCTGGTTCACAATCACCCTCCACCGCCTAGGTTCTTTACAAAGGTCGGCGAATACATCAACCACATAAACTTTCCCTTTTAACGCCGGAGTGTTTCAGAGTTTGCCTCACGCCTAATAGCTGTTCGCATTCTTACGCTTGGTAATCGAGTTTGGTTATAAAATATACAGAAAAATCTAATTAATAAAAAAACACATATATATTTAGATATAAGATATATGTATTTGGTGTTGTATTCAAGTGGAAATATAAATGAAACTGTCAAAAAAACCTATATTTGTTGTTTGCTTCTATGTTAGGCTTAAACACCAAGGTCCAGACTTAGACTTGTTCCAGGCCTATTATCTGAGTTGAAACCCCAAGCCAAGTCTGGGTGAGCTAATTCAGAAGGCCTACTTACGCCAGTCCGGTTTAGCTAATCCGAACTAGCGCAAGGCCTATGATCTGAGTTAAAAGGCCATTTGTGCAAGTCCAGATAAGCTAATTCGGACAGGCGCAAGTGGACCTAAGTGACTTTATAGTCTTCCCTGTTCACCCATTACATGTTTACAGATGAAGAGAAGTTTATCAATTCTCCCATATACAAGAGGTTTCTCTTATTTAAAGTCGCAGTCGCAGATAAAATTTATAGAAAACCCAAGAGCAAAAGTTGTTTCTTTAAATTTGAGGACTTAAAGCTAATGTTAGTAACGTTTTCAGGGGTCAAATACCAATTGATACCGACGGGCAGAGGAAAACCGTTGATGCTTATAAACAAGTTTACGTTCTATCAAGTACAGAATAGTCGCATTTGGACATGCTCGAGTAGAACCAGAAAACGCTGCACAGCCAAGGTCCGGATGGAGAGGGACAACACTATCACAGCAAGCTGTCTGGATCACAACCACCCTCCACCTACGTACCATATCACTAAGAAAGGCGAATATATCAAGATCAAGTGATGAAATGGATCCTAAAATAATTAACATTTAAGTAACGCATCTGCACATACATCTAGGAGTAAATCTGTAGTAGACTTTGAATCGCTGGTTTCAAGGAAATTTATTGTCACCAGAACACAACCAATTGTATTGTACCTACGATGGGTGGATTTTCCTAGTGCGTCTTAGTCTTGCACTGTAAAAATACCATGGTCTATAATCTTTTTATTGTTATCACAAAATCAGACTAGTAATGTCGTGCGCAAATGGAGTGTCCAAATAAGAAAACTTTTACTTAGGATTTAATAAAATTAAGTACATTTTTTATTTTTCGTGTTTTTTACTTTTGTTTTAGTGAAGTATATCTACACATAGGTGCATATATTTTAAAAAGTGAGTGAGTAATGTAGGTACTTTAACCACACAAAGCTTTTTTCTAAGCCCCGTAATTAATTATCCGAACAACTATATAACTGAATAAGTTTTTAAATAAGATACCAAAAATTCGTACACGGGCAGGATTGGAACCACTACCTTTGGCTTTCCGGGCCAGCGCTCTTACCAACTGAGCTAACGTGCAGTCTATCCACCCGTGCAAAATGCCTGGGCCCCAATTCTCGCGATTTCGATATAATGTCACATACAATATTTATGTAAAAAACATGGCGGTTCAAATTCTGCCCGTGTGTGAAGTTTTGGCATTTTTATTTAAAAAACTATAAAAATAAAATAACACTAAGTGATAAAAAATCTTAAAGCTGTTGTATAACTGAACCTTAATACTGACACACACAATGAACAAGCTAAACAGGTTGAAAGAAATAAAAAAGGGCTTTGAAAAATCTTTTTATTTTTTATTTTATATGAATACAGGCGACTATGAACACAATTATAACTTATTACACATTTTTCATATAAATGTAGAAAAATGAAAGCATGCTATATACGTTTATTTATAAACATCCATGACTTAGGTACAAATGCTCGTGCTCATCACACAAACATTTGCCCCTTGCGGGATTCGTACCCGCAACCGCCTGGTTTAGTAGTCTAGTGCGCGAACTACTACACCAAAACAATCGTCAAATAAGACGGTTAATATTTATAAAGGTACGGTAAGTTAGGTCAAAGAGAATCAATATAAGAAAAAGTTCTTCAATCGACTACAGACTAATGCTGGTAGCTCTTTCAGAGATCAAGTTCAAAATGATACACACGCCCAGAGGAAAGAAGCTGATGCTCATTGACAACTACACGTTTTATCTCCTAACAAGGGGCTATAATATTTGGACGTGTTCGAGCAGAACTGCGAAATTCTGCACAGCCAAGGTCCGGCTAGAGAAAGACAACACAGTCACACCAGTCAGCATGGATCATAACCATCCTCCACCGAGTTTCCATATCTCTCAAGATGGCATGTATATCAAGATGTAACTTCAGAACCATGTTCCGAAGGGTAAAAGTACGAGTAGTCTTGCCATAAAATTATATACAGGGTTTCCGGTAAACGAAGGATTATACTTTTAGTAGAGATTTGTTATATCCTGTCCATAGACGCGTATTTAGCGCGCGAAAATTTCTTGCCTTAAATTGAGCAATATGCTTAATTTTTCATTAAAAATTCGTACACATTAACATAATAAAATAAACACTTTTTTTATTATTTGTGTTTTTATTTTTGTGTTTTAGAGAAATATATCTATACACACATATATTTTAAAAACTGAGTGAGTAATGTAGGTTGGTTGTTATAATCATGTTGTAGTTTAACCAAACCAAGCTTTTTTTCTTAACCCCGTAATTATTTATCCGAGCAACTACGTAACTGAATAAGTTTTTAAATAAGATAACAAAAATTATCACACGGGCAGGATTTAGACCCACGACCTTTGGCTTACCGGGCCAACGCTCTTACCAACTGAGTTACCGTGCAGTCTATCCACCCGTGCAAAATGTCTGGGCCCCGATTCTCGCGCTTTCGATATTATGTCACATACGATATATATCGACATTTCAGAGAACAAGTTCAAAATGATACACACGCCCAGAGGGAAGATGCTGATGCTCATTGACAACTACACGTTTTATACAAGGGGAAATTTTTGGACGTGTTCGAGCAGAACTGCGAAAGGCTGCACAGCCAAGGTCCGGCTAGAGAAAGACAACACAGTCACACCAGTCAGCATGGATCATAACCATCCTCCACCGAATTTCCATGTCTCTCAAGATGGCATGTATATCAAGATGTAACTTCAGAACCATGTTCCGAAGGGTGAAAGTACGAGTAGTCTTGAAATAAAATTATATACAGGGTTTCCGGTAAACGAAGGTTTATACTTTTAGTAGAGATTAGTTATATCCTGCCCAATGGTAGTGCATATAAGAAGAGGTAGACGCGTATTTAGCGCGCGAAAATTTCTTGCCTTAAATTAAGCAATATGCTTAATTTTTCATCAAAATTTCGTACACATTAACATAATAAAATAAACACATTTTTTATTATTCGTGTTTTTATTTTTTTTGTTTTAGATAAATATATCTATACACACGGATATTTTAAAAAGTGAGTGAGTAATGTAGGTTGGTTGTTATAATCATGTTGTAGTTTAACCAAATCAAACTTTTTTCTATACCCCGTAATTAATTTTCCGAGCAACTATGTAACTGAATAAGTTTTTAAATAAGATAATGAAAATTTGCACGCGGGCAGGATTTAAACCCACGACCTTTGGCTTGCCGGGCCAACGCTCTTACCAACTGAGCTACCGTGCAGTCTATCCACCCGTGCAAAATGTCTGGGCCCCGATTTTCGCGCTTTCGATATATGGCACATACGATATTTATCGACATAACAATCTGTATCTACAGAGAGGGCTTTCATACAACAACGCCTAATTAATATACTAATCAACACTGTGTAGGGATATTTTGGATATAATAATACTATGTTTTGTATATCCCTAGACAGTGTTGATGTGTGTATGAGACCAACAACGAAATTACAAAAAAGTTATAAGCTGATTAATTATTTTGGGTTTGTAGCAAAACCATCAGTTATTAAAATAAAAAACTGAACATTAATTGCAGTTCGATAATAAAAGTTGTTGCATTTCATTAGTTAACACCGTTTTATTCTAGCCCACTAATCAGCTGATACAATCTTTATGCTAAGTTGTTGTATTAAAGCAGCAGATTCGCCCCCTGAAAAGAATAATAGTAAATAAAGTTAGAGCCTAATAAACACATTTTCAGTCACATGCAAAGTGATTTCATTACCAATCTCAACTCACACTGTTTATGTTTTTACATTATGAATGGAAAAAAAAGGGTTTTTTTTTTACATCTGTGACAATTGATTATGCAAGTAGTTATTATTTACTAGTTCGTACGCGTGGACTCTATAATATAAACTCCATACTCCTATCGCCGTCCAGTAATCGCGGTCTCTCATTTGTACTCTGTCAAATGGTCAAGGGAGGTCACCCTGTATTACTAAATGTGTATACCCTAAATTTTATTGTCGACTATATTTAAACTGTGTTAGGTGCAACAAGATAAATTCATTACATTTCGAGTATTTAACAGTCACAGATTGGAAAATATGTACTGTAATCTATTTCTTTTCTTAGTGTTATAATTTTGACGTGTGAGTCTGGCTGTATCTCACTGTGAGCTTTTTATTTAAATCCTGTATACTTATAACCTTTTACGGGTCTGATTAATGTTTATGAAATATGCTTTGGAAATCCATATGGCGTTCATCATGACAGAAATCTAGATTGGTATCATTTTCCCTTGTAAAGAGGTACTGTTTTATGGTAAGACTTCAGTAATAAATGTGTTTGAATAGATGCAACGTTTTTATGATCCGATGTGTACATTGTATTTTTATTTTATATATCCACGTTTGATGCACAAGTAATACGGACATTCTGAAAAATATCTGTCAAAGGATCAATCAGATGAGTGTCAATTGTAGCGGCCACCGGCTACCTTCGTTTGCGCGGGACCAAAGAGCGTGGCGCGCGACAGCCACCGGTGGCGGTGGTCGGTGGCCCATCTGCGCGGAGCCTGAATCTTCATCTCGGAGAGGATTATTGATGGACTTGACTGATATCACAGAATAAGTACTAGTACTTCGTACAGAAGTATGACTGAGCAATTCGTCAACAATATGGCGTAATTTAGTTCGCCTCAGAGTCAAGCACATTTTCGAGTAGACACCTACAAAAATCCATTTTAAGATAGTTTCATACTTATTGCTATGGAATATGATTCATAATACACTAAACCTATTCAGTGATGTAATATCACGCGACAGCGCGACACGCGATAGGGTTGGCTGCTACGAGAAGCTTCTATTGCCATCTAGCGCCTCTTTCTAGTACTTTATTCATTCTCGTCCAGCCAGCAACGTAGCCGCGCGGCCGCCGGTACAGTCGACCAAATTGAATCATGACCCACCTTATGGTCATTTTTCTACTGTCATTCTATACAAGTAGGTTGAAATTAGCTTGAACATACATTTCCTAGAAACGAACCTGTTATCATTTTATTAGACACTGACAGTTACTGACAAGGCTATGATCGCTATCTGTACGAATAAGTTAAGTATGAAAATCGGCGAGAACTTAGGTAAGGGTTGCAATGCAACACACAGGTAGGTAGGTTGATATTCGGGATTCGGCACAGCCGGGCGCCGAGTCTGTATCGGGAACAAGTTTCTTTATAAAAGTTCCACTGGAACTTGTGTTAGCCATGATGAAATAAAACAGTATACTTAGTTGAAGAATATAATATTTATTTTACGTATATATTTAACAAGTGGCATTAAATTGGTAAAGTGAAAAGTGACCCGATTAGACGACTACAAATGACACTTCCCCAATCCAAACCCCACAAATTTCTATTGGATTAAGGGGACCTAGACGGCCATGGAATAAGAGCGAATTCATCTTTATGCTGGGTAAACCAATTCGTGACAATTCTGGCAGTATGCACTGGACAGTTATCATGAACAAAGGAGAATACTGGCACTTATTCACGCAAGTAAACTGACAAAGTCGGTAACATTGATTCTTCCAATAAATTGACATAGTTTATAGCGTTATGACGAGGAGAAATTTGAACACGTTCTCCGACACTTCCGGCATCCATCTAGGCACACAAGTTAGCTGAAATTCTGCCGGATAATTGGTTGGGCACTACATGATCTTCTGTGTATCGCGTGTTATCGTAACGCCACGAAGTTAAGCCATGTTGAGAAGAGTGAAATGATTTCTCGTCTGTAAATATGTTATTCGTAACAGTGTTGCATTTCTGTTCTTTGTTGGTTCGTGATTCAACGAACGCTATGATTATGTCAGCGTCTGTCTTCGACGGCACCCTCTTTAGCATGCCGTCTTATACAGGTTCTGACTGTGTTCCGACTATTCTTAGCTCTTTGCTCTGCCAAATTGGCCATTATACGACTTGTTTGTAAATATTGACTTAGATTTTTATAAAATTTCAGACTTACTAGGTATACGAGGGTCAAACTGAAAGTTCTTAGAACTGGCCACTTATAAACAATATAATAAAAAAAATATTCTAAAATTTGAAAATAGAACTCTTTGCCAATATTACTGAGTATATATTTCATTCATTTGTCAATTGTTTTACGACTTGGCGGCAAATTGAAAATTGTCTGTGTCACGTCAAAATGAATTTAACACGAGAAAATTTTCGTGCAATGATTTTTTATGACTTTCGATGTCATTTAAGTCAACAAGAAAGTTATGATAGACTACGATTGGCCTTTCACGATGAAGCCCCATCTCGTGCGACTGTTTACAACTGGTTTAATGAGTTTAAACGTGGTCGCACTAATCTCACTGATGATGTACGTGAGGGACGGCCTTCTACGGCGACGACTGAAAATAACATCTGTGTTGTGCGGCGTATGATAGAGACTGACAAAAGAGTGACCTATCAGCAGATTCGGACAAGCTTAGGCATCGGTATGAGTCAAGTGCACAAAATCCTCCACGAACATTTAGCGGTCAGGAAGCTTTGCGCCCGGTGGATACCTCATAATTTGACTAAGGCTCAAAAACTCCATCGTGTGGATTGGTGCCGTAAAATGATTGAAAGATTTAACGGAGGTGACTCAAATGCTGTGTTCGACATACTAACAGGTGACGAAAGCTGGATTTACTGTTATGATCCTGAAACCAAAAGACAATCTGCTCAGTGGGTGTTTCCTTTCGAGGAGTTGCCAACTAAAGTGAAGAGAGATCGAAGTGCGGGAAAAAAAATGGTGGCCTCGTTCTTTGGAAGGATAGGTCATTTCGCAACAATTGTGTTAGAGGATCAAAAAACAGTTTCTGCAGAATGGTACACTACCAATTGTTTGCCACTTGTCTTGGAAAAAGTTCGAGAGAAACGACCTCGCAGTAGGATCCTCCTTCACCACGACAACGCCTCGTCGCACACCGCCAAGCGAACGATCGACTATTTGGCGACATCAAACGTTGAATTACTGGGTCACCCGCCGTATAGCCCCGACCTCGCGCCTTGTGATTTTTATTTATTTCCAAAAATTAAAGAAAAACTTAAAGGAAAGCGGTTTATGAATGCTGAAGAAGCGGTGGCTGCGTATCGCGATGCCATTGAAGAGACCCCTAAGGACGAGTGGGCAAAGTGCTTTTCCCAGTGGTTCCATCGCATGCAGCGGTGTATTGACGTCAATGGACAATATTTTGAAAAGATATAATAAAACTAATAACTGGCTAATGTAATCAGTTTTTGATTTTCTAAAAACTTTCAGTTTGACCCTCGTACTTGACATCTGACACATGACGTTTTTTATTTTTTTAATTATAATACATTTTTCTTCGTAGTGAAAAGAGTTTGGATTATGGACTTATTTTAAATTCATATAAAGACTGGTTTATCTAAAACATGTCTAGTGCAGTGATAATAAAGGTTAAACTTGCACAGATCTCTGACCCGTAATGACGCATTTTTATTCATATTTAAAACGTACTATGTGCAACATGCATGACAGCGAAGAAATCCTTACTACATTTATGAATACAAAGGAATAATCGGCAAAGTGGGTCATGATTCAATTTTGTCGACTGTACGTTTTTGCTACCTCCGCGGGGAGATACACAGGCCTGCTGATATGGCAAACGAATCGCGGCAAAAAGGTTTAGGTTGATTTAAAAACTTTGTGTAACTTTTTGGCATTTCACCAACACGTAGGTACTAGGTATACGTCAAGGGTCAGACAGTCTTACAAATCCGTGATCAGGGATTTGAATCCGAGTTAGGGAAAAGCAATATCCGAATACGGTCCAAGTTTTCTAGGTCCTTATTTTGACGGATTCGGGTCGCGAAAAAGGTTTATACTTAGGTACAGTATTATATATAATTTCATCAACCAAATAATACTTCGACTTAAGAACTCCGCGTTGCTTAGGGACTAACTCCGATAATGGCGAAGAATTGATTGACAACGACATTGTAGGCATTGGACCTAAATTCAAAAAGGAAAGATCTGAGTACTTATCGATATAGATCTTCCCTTTTTGATTAAATCTAGGGCAATAAAGTTAAAATCGTTATTAAGATAACATGAGCTTACTATTTTTATTGTAAATACTAAAAACAGTCCTGTAATTTGCTCGAACAGTTACAGATAACCATAATCATATACACTAAGACTAGAGTTCACCAATTTTTAAATATCTGGTAAACCTAAATCGACGGTCAATTGGTCACGAATCTCATACAAAATATGTCAAATAATGCTTAACCGGCCAATTAAAGATGTCTTGGTGTACTCTTGCTTTGGCGACGACTTCTTGGCTTTGTAATTGAACAAAAACTTTTACTTTTTCAGGATTAGACTTCAAACTGATAAATTCATCCCGAGGAGGTACCCTTTTAATGATTAACAAATACACGTTTCACAAATATGCGACCAGGGGGAAGGTGTATGTATGTTCCAACAAAATGTCCACTCAATGCAATGCAAAAGTGAGATTGGAAAATCCTAACAAAGTGATCGCAATCAATTAGGAACACAACCATTCTCCGCCTGTTTACCACGTCACGAAGGAAGGATTTTATTTCAAAGTGTGATTTTTCATGTATCAACAACGTTAACATATTATTTTTAGGGTTCCTCTCAAAAGGAAAAAAGGAACCGTTACATTAAAGGATCACTTTGTGACCATTTGTTGGGTCCGGTCGTCTACCTAACAAGACTGTTTTCCTTAGGATCGCGTGGCGGTATTAAGTTGGGATTGGGATTCTTGAAGGCTGCAGTCCTATGAAAGTTGAAGCTGCTAAGTTAACGCAATACGACGACCGTCTTGGTGTAGTGGTTCGCGCCACGGACTTCTAAACCAGGCGGTTGCGGGTTCGAATCCCGCAATGGGCAAATGTTTGTGTGATAAGCACGAGCATTCGTACCTAAGTCATGGATGTTTATAAATGTATATAAGTATGTCTAGTCACCATAGCACAAGCTCACGCTTAGTTTGGGGCTAGGTAATTGGTGTGTTTGTTGAAACAATTTATTATTATTATACAATGATACCGCCATTTAAGCCGTATTTTCTAACATTTCGCAAAAAAATCAAAACCTATAGGGTACTTTCAATAGACCTAGAATCATTAAGCAAGAAGATAAATAGGTCTTACAGCACAAAAAAGGTTTAAAATCGTAGCAAAAAGCAATTGTTGTTGCAAGCTCGTTGTTTGTAAGGAAACCTCAATACGACGATACGAGTTCGACTCGCACTTGCCTGGTTTTTATATTATGTCGATCCGCCCTGGCTTCATCTGGAGGCAATTAAATTAAATATATACAGGGTGTTTCGTTAATAAAGGATAATCCTTTAGGTACAGGTTAGTTACACTATGCTCTACTACTATATTCTAAAAGAAACGAGTAAAAGTGTTGCCATTTTTGAGATTTTGGTTTAGAGTTCTTATTATTTTTGGTAACCTGACTAACATTTTACGTAAAAAGTTATTATTGATTTTAGTGTTTGGAATATTTAAGAGTATTTAAACAGACTTTTAAAAACACATTAATTGTAGAAAAAGCCATGCAACAATTAAATATTTAAATATTTATATCTCGAAAATGGTAACACTTTTACTTAATTTTTTTTTGGCAAATAATAGGGCATGTTGTAACTAACCTGTAGCTAAAGAATAATCCTTCGTGAACGGACCAGCCTCTATATAAATCCTATAAAAAGTCACTCAGTAATAACGTAGCATTCTACTAGTGAAAGAATCTTCAAATTCGGTTTAGTGCTTTTTTCCAGAGATGTCTTTCTACGAAGTAACAAATTTAACCTATTGTATAACAATAAGTGTAGGTGTAGTATGAATATTTTATTAAAATAAAAAAATATATATTATGCAGTTTGTGTATTATTCTATAAGTGTGTAAAAAGATAATGTTCTACTTTTCAAATTTTTTTGTAAAGTATTGTATTTCCATATTTACCATTACCATACTTTTTGCCATGTAAAGTGGTCTGTTCTTAATCTAGCAGTATTTTTCTTTATTTCGGTAATTGAAACTGTGGGTATCTGTAATTCCACCAAGTTACTTAATTACGGATATAATAAGTTTATTGTCTTGATCATTACTTTTTTTTTCAGAAATTGAATTTAAAACAATAAATTCATTGAGAGGTGGTATCTTATTGATGATAAAAGGATACACGTTTAAGAAACAATCCACTTCAAGCAAAAATTGGATATGTACAACCAAGGCGAAAAGTTCGTGTCTGGCCAAAGTCAGAATGGAAGACTCTACCACTGTGATCCCGTATTGCCTTCAACACAACCATCCTCCACCAACATACCATGTCACCAAAGATGGCCAATATGTTAAAATTGACTGATAGTGCGGTTACGGCCCTGGCGTCCTAGACTATAAAAAATCTACGTAGAGAAAAACTGTATGATATCACATTTGGTTTATTTTGATGGTTTTCTCACTTACGTACTAGAATATAAATTTACACGGAACTCGGTTTCACTATTCTCTGTCATTAACTTAAACAGGATGTAAACTATAAACTCTGTTAGTTAACAGAGCGCATCTTGAAATCGAGAGAGATATGCTTATGGCGCAGTGGCGGCAGCGCTTTGGTAGTGGGGTGAATTTCCAACAGCAATTTTGTTTAAATTTAATAGGCAGACATTTTACGCGGCTATGTGAAATCGGCAGTGCAGGGTGATACAATGAGGCTTATATTTTTTTATTAAAAGAAGGCGTAATCCCTTATACGAGACCATAAATATTTTTTGATTAGAACTGCGTCAAATTCGGAATAAAAAATGATAAAGCACCATATTTTTCATTTCGGTAGCGCGGTCAAATCCATTTTTCTGTTTTATTTCCCTTATTTTGTAAAAACTTTTGGTTATTTAGTATTATTGCTTATTTCATTTAAATCGTGGATATTCATAGTTCTATCACATAATAATTTCATAATTAACTCTATTTAATTAAATGACTTATAAGTAAAAATGCATGTGGTCAGATTAGACTTTTCATATCGGTGAATTTTAGTTTGTCGAGACTATTTTTGCGTGGGACTACTCTAGCTCCTTCCCCCCGCGCTAAAACGCTACATACCAGTGCCGCCTCAGTGCTGAAAGTGAATAGACGTGCACCGCTTGCACCGTGTTCCCGCCAAAAAAGTAAGTAGTTAGTTTGGGTGACATGGGAAATTTTATTTTTCATTTCCGCAGGTTGGAATATATTGTCATCCAATGCGCCATAAAATGTATGAAATATTTATTAGTGTCCGTTGTACGTGTATTAGAGTGATATTAATAACGTTATGATTTTTAAACTTTTATTGTTATGTAACATTTTGTTATTGATTTTAATATCGGTGTTCTCATTTCGGTTGATTCGGTGGCCTAGATTGACCACCGAAATGATAAAAAATATCATTTCTGTAAATATTATTAATTTCGACGCGGAATTGTTCAGATCAGTGATTGTTTTTTTTTTTCATTTCAATGGCTTCATTATATCATTTCGGTGAAATCTATACACCAAATAGAAATATAGACCATAAAATATTCACTCAGTGATAACGGAGCATTCTACTAGTGACAGAAACTTCAAATACGGTTTCAATTCTATAAGTGTGTAAAAAGATAAAAAAAAAGTTTATTTTTGCTATAAAACACACAATGTAAACAAACAGTATTTCACATTTAAGGTTATCTAGTAAGTAAATACATATACTTGTGGCAGGGAACCACGCTCCTTATTAAAACAGTACATATATTATAAGATATTATTATACTGTTATTTTTTTTGTAAACTGCTATGTTGTTGTTCCATAGTAAAGGCTTTTGGCCATGATAAGTTTTCTGTTTAAATCGTAGAGTAGTTTTTTCTTATTTTTTTTTTATTTCCACCAATTTACCTTAGAATATGAAACTTTTATTTGTGAATTATTTATTACATATTGGCGGAGTTAATGTGTTAATTGTCTTGATAATTTTTTAATGAGAACTTTTTTTCAGAAATTGAATTTAAAACAATAAATACAATGAGAGGGAGTATCCTATTAATGATAAATGGATACACGTTTAAAAAACAATCCTCTACGTGCAAAATCTGGATATGTACAACCAAGGCGAAAAATTTGTGTCCAGCCAAAGTCAGAATGGAAAACTCCACCACTGTGACCCCGTATTGCCTCAAACACAACCATCCTCCTCCAACATACCATGTCACGAAAGATGGCCAATATGTTAAAATTCACTGATAAGAGGTTACGGTTACGGCCCTGGCGTCCTGGACTATAAAACAATCTGCATAGAGAAAAACTGTATTTTTTTTGTTTTTTTTTTAACACACCAATTACCTATCCCCAAACTAAGCGTGCGCTTGTGCTATGGTGACTAGGATAACGGATAGAAATACTTAAATACATATAAACATCCATGACTTAGGTACAAATGCTCGTGCTCATCACACAAACATTTGCCCCTTGCGGGATTCGAACCCGCAACCACCTTGTTAGAAGTCCGGTGCGCGAACGACTACACCAAGACGGTCGTCGAATAAGATATCACTTTTAATTATTACCAATAGTTTCCTGCGACTTCGTTCGCGCCAATAGCCGGACTCAGTAGTCGTATATGGTCGTTTCATTGATTTACATGTTAAGCGTGTGAGTGAATTAATGAAGCGTACCTACCTACTCTCACTAAATAAATTGTATTTTCTTTTCACTATTGTTACTAATATAGTTTCTAAGGTTAATTGTTACTAACACTCTATGGAGTAAGTTGTCTGAAAATAAAGATATATTTTTAATTATTTTTATTTCCAATAGATTAGACTATGTAGTCAGAAAGTTTTTCGTAAGTAACAATTACTCATATAAAACAGAAATTGGTAATATAAGCTTAATTACATAAACTATGTAATCGAACGAAAACTTTTTTTTTGCAGTATCGGATTTCAAACTGATAAGTTCACCCCGAGGAGGTACCCTTATAATGATTAACAAATACACTTTCCACAAAAGTGCGTCTAAGGGGAAAGTGTATGTGTGTTCCAATAAAAATTCCAACCAATGCAATGCCAAAGTGAGATTGGAAAATCCTAACAAAGTCGCCGTTATCAATCTGGAACATAACCATAACCCACCTTTATACCATGTTACAAAGGAAGGACATTATATCAAACTGTGATTGATATATCAACGAGACTCATCAATTCATCATCATCATCCGACCGTGGTCCCAGTTGTGTCCTTTTGGAGCCCGGGTTCTTCTTTCCTACTTTTATGCCTTCACTTCGGACGGCCTTCTGCATCCTTAAGAGGAAACGCGGTCACGTGGTATTTGAATAAAATGTTGCGGTCGCGATGCGATCTCTGGTAGCCGCCCAAGCAAGTAAAGGACAAATGAGCTCAGACCGATAAGAAATCAGACTTCGAAATGCTTCCTAAACAGCATTTCGAAGTCCCCTATTTCCTCGTCCAAAATTTTTGATTTGTCCCTACACACCAGTAGTCTTGTGTGGATAGTTTCCGAGATATGGCCGTTTCAATTTTGACAGCTGTCATCCGAAATGAAGATCACCCATAGTCTTGGGTGGATAGTTTCCGAGATATGGCCGTTTTAATTTTGACAGCTGTCATCCGAAATGAAGATCTCGTCGAGCCCTACGATTTGTCCCTAGACACCAGTAGTCTTGTTTGGATAGTTTCCGAGATATTGCCGTTTCAATTTGGCAGCTTTCATCCGAAATGAAGATGTCGTCGAGTCCTACAATGTGTCCCTACACACCAGTAGTCTAGGGTGGGTAGTTACCGAGATATGGCAGTTTCAATTTTGACAGCTGTCATCCGTAATAAAGATGATTTTATACATGTTTCATATAACCTACTTTGTTCAATGATATCTATCTGCATTTCGAAAGTCAGTCTTTGACAGCGAACCGGCTCGCGCCCCGCGTGTCACTTCGTGGGATTGTCTTCCCAAGTTTGCTCAACGGGCCGTGTAATGTGTGTGTCGATACGGGTGCTCTAGTATGAAGATAAAATACTGTATATCTATATACCGTGCTGTCAGTCACTGTCACTGATTAATAATCATATTATTATTTCGACTATAACACTAACGTTTGAAATATGTTTACTGAGATGTGACGTCACAGCAGACGCCATGACACCCTGCCGCGGCCTTTGCCGCCTGAACATTTCATTTAAATTGATTTTTTTTAAATATTACCTTTGTTGATTGCAAAAAGATTTTTTTTTTGGAAATAGAAGATACTTAAGAATATTTAAAAACACTTTTTCAAACTCTGTCATCTTGCCTATTTACTTTCTTCCACGTTCTTTTACTTAGCGATAAAAATTCGTCGTTTCGTTTAACTTTTATTCGTGTAACGTTAATACGAGGGTCAAACTGAAAGTTCTTAGAAAATCAAAAACTGATTACATTAGCCAGTTATTAGTTTTATTATATCTTTTCAAAATATTGTCCATTGACGTCAATACACCGCTGCATGCGATGGAACCACTGGGAAAAGCACTTTGCCCACTCGTCCTTAGGGGTCTCTTCAATGGCATCGCGATACGCAGCCACCGCTTCTTCAGCATTCATAAACCGCTTTCCTTTAAGTTTTTCTTTAATTTTTGGAAATAAATAAAAATCACAAGGCGCGAGGTCGGGGCTATACGGCGGGTGACCCAGTAATTCAACGTTTGATGTCGCCAAATAGTCGATCGTTCGCTTGGCGGTGTGCGACGAGGCGTTGTCGTGGTGAAGGAGGATCCTACTGCGAGGTCGTTTCTATCGAACTTTTTCCAAGACAAGTGGCAAACAATTGGTAGTGTACCATTCTGCAGAAACTGTTTTTTGATCCTCTAACACAATTGTTGCGAAATGACCTATCCTTCCAAAGAACGAGGCCACCATTTTTTTTCCCGCACTTCGATCTCTCTTCACTTTAGTTGGCAACTCCTCGAAAGGAAACACCCACTGAGCAGATTGTCTTTTGGTTTCAGGATCATAACAGTAAATCCAGCTTTCGTCACCTGTTAGTATGTCGAACACAGCATTTGAGTCACCTCCGTTAAATCTTTCAATCATTTTACGGCACCAATCCACACGATGGAGTTTTTGAGCCTTAGTCAAATTATGAGGTATCCACCGGGCGCAAAGCTTCCTGACCGCTAAATGTTCGTGGAGGATTTTGTGCACTTGACTCATACCGATGCCTAAGCTTGTCCGAATCTGCTGATAGGTCACTCTTTTGTCAGTCTCTATCATACGCCGCACAACACAGATGTTATTTTCAGTCGTCGCCGTAGAAGGCCGTCCCTCACGTACATCATCAGTGAGATTAGTGCGACCACGTTTAAACTCATTAAACCAGTTGTAAACAGTCGCACGAGATGGGGCTTCATCGTGAAAGGCCAATCGTAGTCTATCATAACTTTCTTGTTGACTTAAATGACATCGAAAGTCATAAAAAATCATTGCACGAAAATTTTCTCGTGTTAAATTCATTTTGACGTGACACAGACAATTTTCAATTTGCCGCCAAGTCGTAAAACAAATGACAAATGAATGAAATATATACTCAGTAATATTGGCAAAGAGTTCTATTTTCAAATTTTAGAATATTTTTTTATTATATTGTTTATAAGTGGCCAGTTCTAAGAACTTTCAGTTTGACCCTCGTAGTTAGAGAGTGAAATGGGTGCTTTCACCCGAGTTAAACATACTATTTTTCATTTCAACTGTGAGGAAAGAAATAGTGCATTTTCTTTTTTTATTGTTTTTAAGAATGATTTTACATAAACAAGACTAACGGTCAAAAATTAAGTATGATAACAGAGCGCATAGTAAAATCGGTTCTCGTATTAAACGCGAGTGGTGCCACAATTTGCATGTACACTCATTCCTATTCTAATGGGCACAACAACGTTTGTTTACTTTATAATAGACTACATAACCCTCAAATAGCTTTTCATTTGCAATAAATAAGACTATGCCGTTAGAAATATTCTAGCTTTATTTTGGAATTTATTTCAAGTGTGTCTTTCTTTCAGGAATCAAATTTAAAACAATAAAATCATCAAAATGGGGTACTCTTTTGGTGATAAACGGATACACATTCAAAGAACAAGAATCTAAAACTTGGACATGCACGAGTAGGGATAGAAACCAGTGTATAGCCAAAGTGAGAAAGGAAGACTTGAATACAGTCATCGCGTATTTCCGGAAACACAACCATCCTCCTCCTGATAACCTTTGTACATAACATGTAACCTCATGACTAATAGAAAAGCCATGTGAAAAGAGCTTTAGATTTAACACGGCTTTGGCCATACCATTGCTGACACGCTTGCCCCCTTATTACAAAAAACTTAGTGCCAGGTTTAAGCCAGGACTAAATATTAGCCGACCAATCAGAAAAGCGTTTTTTTATTACGTCTTTGGTAATGTCACGAAAGTGTCATTCATTTCTAATCTGTCTGTTAATATTAGTCCTGGTTTAAACCGTAACAGGTTTGTAATAAGGTAATAAGTAGGTATTTTGTAATAAGGCCGTTAAAGTTTATAGTCCGACAAGTTCAAGCGTATTTTTTTTTGTTTCATTTACCCATTCTGGGTAGGCAAAGGATCAAATCCATGCAGCCAGGTCTTCAGTATATTTGTCATTTCTTCATTCTTTTCATCAGTATTCTTCTTCTTTTACAACTACTCTAACACTAAACTACAAACTATAGTAGTAGATACTATAACTACCTACCTACCTAACTCATTGAAATGCGAGGTTGGTTCGCATTTCAATGATCATAACGAAACTTTGAGCGGGAACATCGAACCGGATCATATAGGAGCGCCTTACTTTGTTTCTCACTTTTACTTCATTAGTTCTCCTCAGCAGCACATTATTAAGATTATTTCACCACACAATCACAACAATGATCACGAAAAACTAATTTAGAAAATTAATAATCCAAGCCCATTTTGACCGGCTCGTTACTCGCCAAAAACTCCAGTTCAAGCGTAACCTTCCTGTGGTCGCCAGAGGTGGGGAGGACGAGGTACGCTAGTTGTCACCGGGGATAGGTGATGTTGCAGGCACAGGAATTTACTATGACAGTCGCAGACAGTTTGATTGGCGCTTCCTCGTCCCCACAAGTTTTGCGGGGCGCAAAGAGGGTCGCACTAGAACTTGTCGGACTACAAATTGAAGCTTGGATGCAATATGAATATAACTAGGCTACTGTTTAACCGCCTAGCGTCTCACTAAGAGAAACAGTGTTTCCATTCGTATACAGTTTAAAAGTAGGTACGTTGAAGCGTGGTGTTCACCAACTAATGTTTGATTTTTAACCAGCCGACAGAACTTCCACTAATAATATTATATCAAATAATGCAAAACCGGATGATTAAAAATTTAACATATGTTGGTGACCGCTTAGATTAATCGTCTAACCTCTAAGCTACCCTTTACTGTAGCATCCAACGGTGTTATTACAAAAAATTAGACCAGGTTTAAAATAGGTCTAAATATTAGCCGACAACAGAGGAATGAATGACACATTCGTGACATAACCTAATAGAGAAACGCGTTTCTAATTGGCTAACTAATAGCTTAGTCCTGGCTTAAACCCGGTCCTAAGTTTTTGTAAAAACGGGGCAAGTGTCTCACGCCTAGTGCAAACACGGCACTATGAACATTACAACAATAATTTGAGCAATTTGTTTTTGGAAGTGATAGCCATTTGGAAAGAAAGGGCAGTTGAGTTAGAGAATCCATATTTTGAAAGCCTTTTACAGAAAATTGTTTAAGTCTGAGGCTCTTTGACTTTCAAAATGTCTACATGGAGACATATAATGTAATAAGGTGATACCTACCTGAGATATTCCAACTTTCCAAGGCTTTCTTAAAATACATGATGTAGCCCAGTTTTACCAGTTTTACTGTTATCTCAGAAATCAGATTATTTGGACTTAATGCTCAGAACCAGACAAAATTGAACGTACTGAGCTAATGGTGATCTTCGAGCTAGTATATAAGTAAGATGCCTTTGTGAATATGTATGGGGACAACTCATGGGGTACAATATGTTTCTTTTTTTACTTAGGTAAATACTAATAATTAGGTAAATACTTTTTCCTAATAAAGATTAATTACAGACATTATGTAAGTATTAAGTATTTTCTTTTTAATATCAACTGCGGTTCCTCTCAATAATCGTTGGACAGACAGACAGTGGAGGTCCCGTTTTTACCCTTTCGGTACGGAACCCTATAATGTCATTAAGACGCTATATAGACGGACACGCCCACCTGCGGGGGTATTAAAAAAGATGGCGCTATTACTGATCGCGCGTGAAAAGCCATCATCATAGGTCTACTTATTCTGGTCAACATAGCATTTAAAATTAATTAAACAGTATTTTATGAATGAAAATTGTAGATGAAAAATGCTTCTTTACAAAGTATACAGATAATAACAAAATTTCTTAAAACTTAAGAAGCATTTTCGAAAATAAAATGTATCGAGGGAAATCTTTCAATCGTGTTTCAGGTTCATGACATATCTAGATAAAGATATGAAAAAACATTTATCTGACTTTCAGATCCGTTAGGTCTTCTATTGGCTCAGTAGGCTTTTAAAAGTGCGTAAGACAGACACACTCGCGACGTTGCGAACAAATCGCGAATTTATGCCGGACTCTATAAAAAAGCGCTCTAACTCTGATTTAAGCATTGGGGTGTTAGAATTCTCCCATACAAATGATCTTACAATTGTACTATGGCACGATGCAAACTTAGTGGCAATGATATCAAGTTACCATAAGGCAGACATTGGCGGCAAGGAAAAATATGGAACATATAAATGCAACCCACAAATGGTTATTGATTACAATAACGACAAGGGGGGTGTTGATAAGAAAGACCAACTCTTATCAGCATTTCCCATGGAGAGATCAAAAAACCACATATGGTACAAAAAAAATTTCATCGCTTATTCAATGTCTCCATATTAAACGCGTGGATTATCCACAAAGCAGCCACGGGAAAAGTTACATCTCATCGAAAATTTCGAGAGAGCCTGGTTGACGAAATTTAACTAAACACCATCCTGCCTGTAGCCCAAGTCTTAAGGTTGTACTTCTGCAAACCGTGAAAAACCGCAAAGAAAATAGGCCTATTCTAGAGGGGAGGCATTACATGAAAAAAAGGCGTTCAGCCAAAGCTTGTTTTAAAAATTACCATACAAAAATAAACATTATTAATTCAACATAAAAAGTTAAGCAATGACACATAACGATAAGAACCCTCAGTAGTTTTGATAACTGATTATTTTGCGTCCTCTGCAATTGATTTAAGTTAGTTACGGCTGCCGCACCCCATATTTCTATTAAATATTCAATATGTTATTTTACTAAGGAGTTGTATATCATTTTGCGTACATTGTAAGGGATGCAGTTTGCTATTTTTCTCAACGCCCCTAATAGTGATGTTAGTTTAGCTCTGACATGTTCAATATGCACCTTCCAATTCAGCTTATCATCGATCCAGAGGCCTAGATATTTTTCTTGATTTACGCGGTGTAGTATTACATTTTTAATTGTGAGAGGGGTAAAGTTAGGTATTTGTTTATTTTTTGCGGCAAAAATCATAAAGGACGTTTTTGATGTGTTAATAGTCAGTAAGTTGAATTTCAACTATTCATTCAGCTTGTCTAGATCGCGCTGAGCATTAGTCAAATATCTTAGATAGATTTTCCGAAACAAAAGAGACAGGTGTCATCGGCATATAAGGTCAGATGGCCAATCAGACTACGAATATTATTTACATGTATTATCTCTTCTTTTTAACTAAATGAAAATAATTAAGAATACGTTTCTCTCCGTGTCCTGAAATGAACAGTGCTTGATTTAAATTAAACTCGTTGCTAATTTCAGTGTTTTACTTTTCAGACATTGAGTTTAAACTGATAAACTCATTGAGAGGGGGCAACCTCCTGATGATAAAGGGATACACATTCTGCAAACAGTCCACAAGGGGTCAAATTTGGGTGTGCACAAAAAGGACCAGCAGAAACAAATGCCTGGCCAAAGTGAGGATGGTAGACCCTGTCACGGTGATCCCGTCTTGCCTTGAGCACAATCATCCGCCACCTACATACCATGTATCCCAAGATGGCCATTATATCAAAATTAATTGATTAGGTTATGACCTTGTGGCCCTGGACTATAAAAACTTCTACATGGAGGCAAACTGTATGATATTGCTTAGTTACTTTGATGGTTTCCCCACTTCTTTGAAAATATATTCATAAAAAAACGTACGGTTTTATTATTCTCTGTCACCCTTGTAAGAAGTCAGGATCAAAATCAATGAAGAAGTATCAAAATCAATTAGATATCAAAGAAAGGCCTCTAAAGTAAGGGCTCCGACGGAATGACCATGTCCGTATTCACGCTCTTTCGCGCTGCCATGCTGGCATGAGTGACAGGGATGGCTTAAATTAAATATTGACATATAATCATACATAATGATGCCCCAGAGCGCAAAATGTCACCGGAAAATAACAAAAACCGTAAAACTCAACGTCAAAAATCATTTATTGAATTTTAAAAAACTAGACTAAAATTTTAACTTAGGATTGTCAATAATAATGAACGTTATGTTGTTTTTATACATCAAATTATTTATTTTTAAGTTTTATGTTAGTTTACTAGTGTATTTAGTTTAATTGTTTGTAGAAAATCTTTTCTTCTGTATACCTTGTTTCTCTTCGTAAACCTACTAAAAGTGTAAATAGTTGCTGGTTCTCAGACTTAATAATTATTTGATTTATAATTAAATTATAATTTTAAAAACAGTGCTCTAAAATGAGCAAGTAATTGTAAGGATGGTTCAGTAGTGACTTAAGACTTCAGGTTGTTTTTAATCTATAAATTTGGCTCGTACTTCTTAACACCATAATCTTTTTTTTTTCAGAGATCGAATTCAAAACAATAAAATCAAATCGAGGAGGTAGCCTCTTGATGATAAACGGATACACATTCAACAGACAATCTAATACAGGCAAAAATTGGATATGCACAAGTAAGCATAAATGCAAATGTCTGGCCAAAGTTAGAATGGAAAACTCTGACACTGTGATCGCATTACTCCTTGAGCACAACCATTCGCCGCCCAAATACCATGTCTCTAAAGAAGGTCATTATGTCAAAATTAACAGAAAATAGAACGTTCGAAGCATCCTATAGTCTATATCTCTATGATTTTTTTTAATATCTTACATTTTAATATCCTGCTGAAAATCAGTGTCGTGGCATGCAAATCAAATCAAATCAATTTGTTGCAAATTAAGTGTTCCATTGGCCTTAATAAGAACAGTGAACTTTAATAGTAGATTATTCACCAAGGGGATAAAGTGATGTCTTACGTCACGGGCGTCATCTTGAATCTCGAGCGTAACGAAGGATTTGAGGTTAACTTCCGAGCGTAGCGAAGGAGTTTAGTGTTTAAAAGTTAGAGTGAGTAAGTGAGTTAAAAGTAGAATCCTGAGTGGAGCGAGGGATTTAAGCTCGCCCAAGACGAAGACATCTTTATCCCCGAGGAGAATACTCTGCTTTTCACACTTCCTACGAGGCAACAAAAAATGTACTACTGAAAATGGTAGCTTCTCGTTGGGGAGCGGCAGGTCGGTTAGTCCGGTGCGGTCCCCGGTAGTGGACTGTATTTGGGTGTGTGGTGTGCTGGCCGGTCTGAAGCTGCCTAACTGGATGTACTGGGCACTAACTATAGGGTCCTGATTGAAACACTATTGCACTATGCACTTGCAGACTTTATTCACTCACTATTGCACTTACAAAGCTGTTATTTACTACTATGGCACTTATTGTCACTACTATTGCACTGGTATTCACTGTTCACTGTTCACTTTCTTCTCTTCAGAAGTATTCTGAGAGCTTCTCAGAACTAAAACTTCAGAACTAAAACTTGAGAACTAAAACTTGCCATCCGGAAAAACCTTTTCCATATTTATGTGGTTCCGGGATTCTTTCTCCCTCCCTCGGATCATGCTATCTCCCTCTAATGCGAGGAAATTAGTTTTTCGCTAGTTTTCACGGGTGGCAGTTAATATTCTTACAGAAACTTATTTTCCTAAGTTGAGTCATTATTTTAGCTATCTAATAGTACTAAAATCATTACAATATTCTAATTAGTTTAGAAGTTATAGCTAAAAAACTTGAAACGGCTTTCTTTACGGTATTGCCGCTTGCAAGGGACCTTTCGTGCGGGAAAGGGACAAAACATATCTGCCTTTCATGTTCTAGAATTTTCTTTCTGGGATTTCCAGCACTTTCATCCCCTCCCTATCCGTATCTCGAATTTTCCACCATTTTCAAGAAGATGTGTGAAGGAAATAGCTATATATGTGTAAATGGACTAGAAGATATGTTTTCTCCCGATATTTTCCTAACTTTCTGATTTGGAAAACTTGTTCTATGTACAAAGCATGTAACATTTTAAACCTAAACATTTCACATTATTAAATACATGCCTTCCTAACTAAGTTAACAAATTCATATTTTTTCTTTTTATAAAGCTACTTAAAACTAATTTTTCTCGTCGCTAACAACTACACTAACCTTATTTTATCTATAAGTATATATCCTTTGACTTTTCTGGCAGTAAATTATTATCATTATTATTAACAAAAGCAGCAGCTTTATATCTAATGTACTCCGGTGTTATAAACTTCGTCACTCGACAGTTTTACGAAAACATTGTTTGTAATTTCTTAAAATACATAGGTTTTTTTTCTTTATTTATTTCTTTTTTTTAGAAACGCGCGCTATTTTTCATTCTATTCGTGCTAAAATTCTTGACTGCCAGGTTCAAATTTCAATATGTTCTCTTTGGTGCGCGACGGGCTAGTGTGATCATGCCTACGTACACTTTTTCGAAATTCAAATCACTTTGCCTCCCTAGGGGCGTAATGAAATTTCATACAACATTACGTCCCTAGGGATGCAATGACTTACTTTGAGTCAGGTTTACTTGATGTGTAATTGAACATTGCCGAGTAGGTAGTGTGAAAACTTAATTACCCTTTCAAGGTATTGCAATAGGCTATTCTACATTATTTTTTTTCAAATATTTTTTAAAATGTTCGTATCGATTCAATAGTCAACTGATATTTTTATTTCCTGGAAATAATATCGCTTTATGCAATTAAATATTTTTTTAAATTCAAACGATAAATGTTTGCGCCAAAACGACGGTGACGTCATAAGAACAGCAACAAGTAAACCTCAAATGTACGTGTGTAGTGCCTGAACTTTATAGTTTGATAAAAAACCAAGATTTTAAAATGTGATGATGTAGTTTTAAAAAATGAACAGAATATATTTACATGGCTGTTTTAACATTTCTGAATTCGGCAGAAAAGAAATCTGTGTTGCACACAAAGAGCTTTGTTATCATAAGCCAGTCTATTTTTGCTAGATTTGTACTGTCCGCTTTTACAAATCCTTCCTTCATTGTAAATGATGTATTAAATGTGCAAAAAACTAAAACAAGCTACAAATTTGCAATAAAGAGATATTAATTCCTTACTGGAACTGTGATTGATTCTGCTCTTATGACGTCACTCTCGAGAAGAATATGGCGGCTCGCGTTTTCGGTCACGTGATAAACAGATAATAAAACTACGATTTTATTTTTAAACTTAGAAATACACCGCTTGATTGTATTCGTATTTCCTATGGTGAAAATTATATATATAACAGACTTTCGCAATTTAATTTTGATAGATGAAACTACCCTATTCTATTACTTATAAACTAGTTAATAGCATTTTATTAGGTAGGTATTATTATAGTGTACCTATAATTTGGTATGATGATTATTATTTATGTACCTATAACTAATATTGGAGAATAAATAACTATATTAAACTAAACAATAGGAAGTAGCAATTAAACAGCTTTACAGTAGGGATAGAAATAACTTTTATGTTAACATTTTACCTTTTTTATTTTTGCAAAAAATCCTGACATAAGAAGAAACACCAATGTCCTATTTCCTATTTTTCGAAGAATTCTCCTAGCGAGTAAATATAGTAATGTGCTGTCACGACTTATGCTGAGCAGGGACTTTCGGCACACACGCGCGTGCTTTCATAATATGTTGCATATATTGTTAGGTTTAAGTTTAAGATTAAGCATTATTCATGCAAAATAAAAAAAACATTTTAATTTGTACATATGAATTCTATGTTATTTTAATTGCGCACACACTTGTGCACTATAATATCTCCCGCGCAGTCGGCTTATCTCTGTTGAGATTGGCCACTGTAATCGAAATTCACACACACACTGGAAACACACACATGCGTAATTTAATCACAGATTATACAGGGTGTCCGGGTTACGACTAGCGATAATTTAAGGGCCTTTTATTTACCAAATTTAAAAGACATAATCCTAATGAGAGGTGCTTGTGGCGCAGTGGCAGCAGCGCTTTGGTAGTGATACCAAAAGTTAAGCAACCCACGGCGCGGTCGTGATTGGATGGGTGACCATTCCGACCATTTAAGTGACGTCCATGACAAGCATCTCCGTGCTTCGGAAGGCACGTTAAGCAGTTGGTCCCGGCTAATATCTGTGGTATTAGTCGTTAAGCCTAGTCAGAGGCCCTAGGGCGGCTTGATAACTTCTGACAGTAAGGTTTGTCACTTGCCTTACAGACACCCTTCACCAATCCGCACTGAGCCCGCGTGGTGAAGTATGGCTCGTCCCTCCTCATAGTTGAGGTGAGGCCTTTTCCCAGCAGTGGGATCTAATAGGCTGACTTATAATCCTAATGATATTAAAAAAAATGCATTTTAGCGTTTAATTTTGTAATAGGTTTAAAAAACTAATTAACTGTTTTAAATTTTTATCAAGATTTCCCAACAAATTTTTTTTTCCTCTATGACGGTTAATAATTCTGAATTGATCTTTATTTCACTTGATAGGCCATAGCGTTACCCACCAAAAGAATCATTTTCATAACTTTTGGGACCTCTAGATCCATAGAAATAGCATTTAAAAATGAATAAAAATGGCTGCCATTTCAAGAGGGGAGTTAGACCCGCAACATGGGGTTTTTTGTCGATAACATTTGATGATCTAATAGCCCATAAATTAGTGGCGGATGTGATGTCATTCGGCGGTTTCTGCCTGTTTAGAGGTCGTATGAATGTCAAATTATTGTTTGTGTTTTAGTAAAAATAAACCCTTTTATTTCTGATAAAATTTTTCTTTTCTTTTTCAGTAACTTAAATTTGGAGATTAAAAATAAAGTAAAATCTCCAAATTATTTTGGAATAAGCATAGGTTATATTTTACTTTACATACCGTATTCCTATATAAAACAAACTTATTGTATTTAGAATTGTATTTTTTTACCTACTCGTACTTAATAATCTTTTTTCTAAGACAAATACAAAAAAAATATGTGACAAATAAAAATATATTACTACATAAATTCATTAAAATTTTATTTTTTACGTTATTAGTCTTAACAAATTATATTTGTAGCTGAAAGAAACTAATGTTAATACAATTTTAACGTGAGTGTCTTGAAATGAACAAGTAAAAGATATTTTTTTTATGTTTTTAGGGATTGAATTCAAAAAGATCAAGTCATTAAGAGGATGCATCTCCTTGATGGTAAAAGGATACACATTCAGCAAACAATCCCCTTCAAGCAAAAATTGGTCATGCACAAGTAAACCTAAATGCAGGTGTATGGCCAAAGTGAGATTGGAAGACTCTGACACTGTGGTTCCGTTATTCCTCGAGCACAATCATCCGCCGCCTAATTACCATGTCACTAAAGGTGGCCAATATGTCAAAATTTACTAGAAATAGAACCTTTGAAGCCGGGATCTTCGACTTTACACTGTAAATGAGAAAAATAACATTATTTTGCTTTAAATTTCCGCTAAGAGACGCTACCAAACAGTATAAGAGACCTGTTCGCCAGCTACTCATTTCAGTGCTCAACCGAGGCGACAACATCTCCTGAGGATGCCGCGTGGAGTGGCGAAACGCGTCGAGGTTTTTTTCACATATGAAATATATCAAACAATATTAATCTGCTGTTTACAACATAAACGTAATGTGTTGGTGAACTCAGCCCGAAGAATAGTCTTCAAAAATCGTATATTGTATAACTTTTTATCATTCTTGTTGCATTCTTTATCACTATCACTATAATAATACGGGCATTCATGCAACGCACCTATTTAAGCATTTTCGCTTTTTATTCCCACGTTTCGGTCCAATTGCATAGACTATAAATGGTAACACCTTAAGTATTTAATTACTTTCAAAAATAAGTCCTCAAAAAAAACCCACAAACCAATTGATATAATGTTTATTACATAGCTGAATCAAGCTCGAGAAAATTAAATAAAACAGCTTGTTGCTCAGTCATCGCAATTGTTTTGTTACAAGTGACTTTGTACTGACAAAGTCACTTGTAACAAAACAATTGCGATTTAAACGTAGAAAACTAATGACAAGTGCAAAATATCGTTTAAAGAAGAAGAAAGAAAACGGAAAGTCATCATGCTAGAAAGAAATTGGTGAAAGACATGACACCGAAAGAGCATAAATGCAAAACATACAGGAAGATTGCCAAGAAAAAGTCGCGTAGTCAAAATAATTAAATTAAAAAATCAATCACCGAAGAGTCCTTTTTGGAAATAATCCGAGCTGTGATCAATGATGAAAACTAATTAAATATTCTTATAATATAAGTTGACGCCTTGATCTGGTAATAAATTAGTTACTTATGAAGCTTATAAGTGATACCTAAATGATTTGATCAATGTCAATGAGATTGAACCTGTTAAAGTTAAATCACGAAGAAAAATATATACTTAATACAATATGCAATATTATAAGTGCAAAAAAACATTAATAAATTAATTGGAAGCCAGGACTTATAACGACATTGCGGGATTACTAGACAACGATTAGCTGGTCTTATCAAATTAAATGAAGATTACTACCACATTTATACACACACACACACACACACACACACACACACTCGCACACACACACACACACACAAACACACACACACACACACACACACACACACACACACACACACACACACAGGTTGAGTTATATTGTTGTATAGTAATTGTTAGTGTGATAGATATAATGTTATGGAAAATCTATTTTAAAGAACAGCGGTGTATCCTGATTCAGGCTAACTTAAGCTTAAAAGGACACAATCAATAGTTTAAGATACTTAAAAGTGTGTTGAAACAAAATAAAGATTATTATTATTAATTTTTATGCGTTTTCTTTCTCAGCTTTAGCTGGTACTTCAAGACATCACGGGCCTAAGCCAAGTGATGCCTCTACATATTAGAAATCTGTAGAGTTGTTGTAGCTGCTAGAGTAGCTAATGGATTTGTTACGATCGTGTTTTCTGATGTGTTTGAAAGAGTATAGTCGGGATGCGTGTGGTTTTGTGATGTGAGTGTGTCTGAAGAAGTGGGCTGTGTATCAGGTTCCAGTTGCAAGAATTATCTTACAATTCAGCAGGTATTGAGTATAACTGCTTTTTGAAGCTGTATGTACGTGTATTTTGACAGGTCAAGCGTGCAAAGAGCCTGATGTAATTGTAAAGGGATCATGCCAGTTGTTGAGATTACTATCGGTACTATATTAATTTCGGTATATAAATAAAATAAAAGTGGTACAAGTATACAAATGTCTCTCTATACAAATATGTATTTGTTTTTTTTTTTCATTCTATTAACAACAATTAGGTATGTAAAGTTAATTTTAAGGTATATATTTTATATTTTTTTCTTGAAGTAAAGACTAAAAAGTAAGCAAGTAATTTGAGTATTTTGACTTTTTATTAGTAGTTATTTTGGAATTAATTATTGAAAACCTAAACTTGAGACGTCATAAGCATGCTTGTGAAGACTTTCTCTGATATTAACAGGGTTGTCTTTAGAAGCAAACTTTTTTCTCGATTGGAAACTCTTTAACTCTCACACATGCCAATAGTAACGTCATATGTCGGTTTTTGGTGCGTTTACATATGAAGGATAAATGGGACAATCTCTAAAACGGGCGTGTTCGTGTGATCGCTGTGGCGCTTTTTGGATATTAGTGTTTGGTTGTAATTGTGTATTCATTTAAAGGAGTGATGTACACTATTGGAACTATAAACTAATAAATGAGATAACATAATCCAAGTTACAAAAGAATAAACTTAATTGAAATTGAACACTCGTTTTAATAATAATTATATACAAATGAATATTTAATTATTTATTTAACGTGCTAAACACATTTCAACTTTCTCATTTACAAACGTATATTGATAGATCTTACGTATTTACCGTAGGTATTCAGAACACTCGTTATAGCCCACCCAATACTCGCTTTTAAGTATATTTATTATTGTTGATGAGCTTCGGCCTTTGGTGGTGCCGAGGGTGTTGCGGCCATATTACGACATGGAGAGTGACGAGGAAGACTCACAGCCACTTTTGACCGATCAATCGTGGCCACCCACTCGCCCAGTCACTCTCAATTTCGTAGCAACCATGGAGCTTGCAGCATCCATCGAATCTGCAGCGCCAATCAAGCCTGCAGCGCCCATTGAGTTTGCAGCTTGTAACATTCCGAATAAGTTTGACTTTCGATGGAGACAATTCCCGCGACCTCAAATTCAGCCCGAGTTGAGGAGGGAAGTGATCTCCCAGAAAAACAGTGGTCCTACTGCTCCATACGGCAACCCATATGAGGCATTCATTGATATATGGGATCGCCCAATTATGGAGTACATAGCTAAGGAGACAAACAAATAAGCTCAACAGATAGCAAAGGTGATAATGCTGAAGAAAATTGCTCCCAACAGCAGAATTACTAAATGGAAGGACACGACAGCGGATGAACTCTACACATATTTTGCTATAATCCTGGCAACTGAGATTGTTGTAAAATCTCGTGTAGAAGAGTTATTTAGAAGAGTATATTAGTATTACGGACCCTGGGCCCCAGCGTGTGAGCACATCGGGATAACGCCAGGATGATGATGATTCTTATGTATCTACTTGTATTATACTATTATTTCTGTGGTTGGAAGAGGATTCGGCCAGATAGCGAAGGGCCGTGGTATCGAGTTCCACCTGAAGACAGGTTCATGCTTTATTTTGTAATAGTTACTTCATCTAAATATTTTTATTTTTCAGCCATCAAATATACGGTGATCGACTCGGGCAAAGGCGGTTATTTAATCATGATAAATGGATATACGTTTTCAAGGATAAACAAGATTAACCAACACTGGTTTTGTTCGGGAAAGTATATGTACAAGTGTCAAGCTAAAGTGAAGTTACACGATTCCTCGGGAGAGGTGATACCATACAGTCTTACACACAACCACCCACCACCCGAATATTATGTAACGAAAGAAGGAAAATATATTAAAATCAAAAAGTCTAGTAAAAGAAGTTAATTCCTATTCGCCAAATGTAAAGAGACTCTGATAATTTACTTAAAAATCCTTTGAGCAGTGATCAGTTGATCATTTTTTATTTTATTTCGATGTTGGTCCCATTGTACAAGTTTTTGTATAAAAGCAGCAGAATGACCCGAAAACGAAAAGAGTACAGTAGCACAATTACTGTATCTAAATATTAATTTTAAATAATACTTTTATATTACAAAATATTTGTGCGATATGTTTCAAGCCTTCCTTTTCATAGTCGTATACCCCATGACTGAAGATCGTGAAGATTATGTAGAATGAAACACACACAACGACTTTCTTAGTAAAACTGCACTTAATTTTTGTACAAACTTGTGGTACAGGCGGGTATCGAACTCACGACCTCACGGATGAGAAGGGAAGTTTTCTCCACTCGGCTATCGCGCCTTGTAAACCTTTTCTATAATCCAAATGTATAAATGTAGTCAAAATATGCGTCGCTGGCAAATACTACTTAGTTACCTATTAGGTTTAGTGATAGGTTTTTATCCGGATAAATACTCAAAATGGATAAATACTCATAAATATCCATTTTTACTCGAGTATTTATCCAAAAAGACGGATAAATATTTTATAAACATGTTTTTTGCTATATCACGCATATTTATGATTATTATAATAGCAAGTTAGTAGTTTAAACCAAAACAAGTGCTAAAGAGTTTTTGAGTCTAAATATTATATAATAAATATAACTCAAAGTTGACTGACTGACTTACATAGTGATCTATCAACGCACAGCCCAAACCATTGGACGGATCAGGCTGAAATTTGGCATGCAGGTAGATGTTATGACGTAGGCATCTGCTTAAAAACGATTTTAATCAATTCTGCCCCCAAGCGGATAAAATAGGGGATTAAAGTTTGTATGAAACTTTGTCAATTTTAAACTGATCGGGCTGAGACTTTGCATGCATAAAGCTACTATGACGTAGGCATCCCCTAAGAAAGGATTTTGATAAATTCCACCCTTAAGGGGATCAAATAGGGGATGAAAGTTTGTATAAATCTTCTCTTCAATTTTCGACTGATTGAACTGAAATTAAAGATTGGAGCTACTATGATGAAGATGTCCGCATGTTGGTGTCCTGTGCTGAACATAGGACTACCCCATGGTTTTCCACAACGACCGATTGCAAGCCGCCTGCATTCAGTTAAGTGTGATCCTGCAATCTTTACAAGGTAGTCTGTACATCTTGCCGCAGGAAGTCCGCCCTACGCTGCGCCTTTGATCAAAGGATCTCCAATCTAGAACTTTTCTGCCCCAACGGCTTTTTCGTGCTATGTGCCCTGTCTATTGCCACTTGAGCTTACTGATTCGCAAGGCTATGTGCTTTACCTTAGTTCTTCTACATATTTTCTCATTTCTGATTCGATCTCGTAGAGAAACACCGAGCATAGCCCTCGCCATTGCATGAACTTAAGCTTTTTTATGAGGCCCATAGTAGAGATCATGATTCAGATCCGTATGTGATCACTGGCAGCACACATTAATTAAAGACTTTCGTCTTAAGGCACTTAGGTACTTGAGACGAGAAGGTGCTATTGCGTAGTTTCCCAAACGCTGCCTAGCCAAATCGGATTCGTCGACAGACCTCTTTTCTCGAAGTTGGACCTACCTAATGGTCCAACTACTACCTAGTTGGACTACATCCAACTACTACCTAGTTGGACCACAACGTACCAATGCAAGTTATGCGCAATGCGAATTAAAGGCCTTCTCATAATCTACAAACGCTAACCATAGAGGATTATTGTACTCCTCGGACTTCTGTATAATTTTTCTTAGCGTATGGATATGGTCTAAGCCTTTTTGAAAGCCAACAGGAGTTGGGAGGCATCAAAACAACGTACGAGACAATACGCGATGACCCCTAAAAACAGTTGGTGGCTCAGGAGTGATATGGATCTAGTTTTTTTTAATAAGGTTTTGTCTTTTGTCAAAGGAACTACATTTCAAACCTGTTAGTACACTAAAACTAAAAATAATAATTTTATTTTGCTTTAAAGCCGAATTTCAAATACGGTAACCAATCAACAGAGATTAGCCAACTGCGCTGGAGATACTCGTATTATAGTGTACAAGTTTGTGCACAATTCATAAGTGCTGTTATCTGATCCTTCACTCTCATAGTTCGATGAGATGGGATGGATAACCAATTTCCTGACTTCAAGCTGTTTCTGAGTTATTTTAAAACAGTAAAACGCAGAAATCGGCTCGAACCGGGGTTTGAACCCGGGGTCTCCTGGATAGAAGCCAGCGTGCTAAAAACTAAATCAACAGGCAGTCTCAGTACACTAGAATGTTTAAAAAGGAGCAAACGGAGCAAGCGCGAACATTTATTTTCTCTGGGTTTCAGCATTAGACCCTGACTTGGTGACACTGAGATAACACCAAAGTATGCTCTTTAAATGAGAAAATCAATAAATTATGAAAATATGTCCACAACAAACGAAGAACTCTGTGAACGTAGATAAAACAAAACGAAAAAAATTACATATGGTGGAACATAGAACTTCCTTCTTTTCAAAATAGGTTAAAAACTTAAATGACAGGTATCGCACCTGTCACGCTTGGTAAAGTAGGGCCCAGGCCCAATTAGTTATTTTTATCCGCCATTTCGAGTAAATATCTGATAAAAATGGATAAAAACCAGTATTTATCCATTTTGGATAAATATCCGAGTATTTACTCTTTGAGTATTTATCCACTGCCCATCACTAATTAGGTTTGCTTTGAGGACAGAAAATAATACATATTTATTAGAGAAGAATAATTTGTTATTGTGATAACTAATGATGTAATGACAAAATAATAACTTTAAAATTTAAAAACATAGGTAAGTAAAGAGAGGCCTTGATTATTTATTATCTCTATCACATTTTGTTATAAGAAAATTTTATTTGAAGCTTACGTATTTATAATAATTATACATTAAAAAAATAAAAAGTTAAAAATGCTGTTCCATCTTTTCATATCCAACAATAGCACGTAACTACCATACAGAATGATAGAATTCAGGGTTTAAGTGACAGTCTTATCCTTTATGGGGATTATTATGTAATGACCATACATAAACTACAACTGCAACATTTGTTCTTAAGTCATGGATGTTGGTGTTTTTATTATTTAAAATGGGTTTGCTCTATACTCTATTACTAAGCCAAACGTGGCGTAAACAGATTCGACGGTGGAGCAAGCTCACCCAGAAGGTTCTGGCACTCCCACCCAAGACGAAACACAGCAAGCTGCTTGGCTTCGGGCTCAGGTGTGAGGATGCCTACACCAGGCGGCACCTAACGGATCCTACCACCGATATACGATACAATAAGATTGTTCAGCCTGTCGCCATCACAAGCTGGAGTTTGTGATGTCGTTACCCGGAGTTGACGACTAGGAGGTCCTATACTATTCGGTTTATATAAACGTAATACAAGTATGTATAGAAAAAAACCTTACTTTTTTTTACAGATGTTGAATTCCAATTCCTTCAAGAAGAGGTGGTCAACTCGTCTTGATAAATGGATATACGTTCTCCAGGGTTTGTGGTTCCAAGAATTTCAATTGTTCCAGCAAAAAGACGTACCACTGCAAAGCCAATATCAGAATGGAAAATCCCAATACAGTCATACCTTTTAACCTGGTACATTACCATTCACCAAAATACTATTTAGATAAGGATGGGAAATATATAAGGCTTTAAGGTCTAATTGTCCCATTGCATCGTCGCTGCGTAGATTTTGCACGTGAAAGTGGGTTTTGGCAATTTCCTGACAAAAATTTAAAGAAAACAAAACTGTATTCCCATGGTTTTCGTCTTTGTGTAATGAGGATGACCAAGAAATTATAATGATGACAGGACCACAAGCATTTTAGTGACGCTTTGGCGCCATATAAAGAAATGCTAAGGCAGAGAAGCTGTATCGGAATAAAACACTTATTTTGGATGGAACTTTTGCATTTGGACAAAAAGTATTCGACGAATAATTCAAATCATGAAAAAATCGGCCCTGAGTGTAATGAGAGTGTTAACCAATTATGTGCAGTAAAAGGGTCCTTTGTTACAAGTTTAGTTTTCTTTTAACCCTTTTTCCATGACATTATACACATACATACTATTTACATATTACATATTAACGGTTACATATTAAAACAAATCAACGGTTTCATTTGTTTCAGATATTAAATATAAATTCATAAACATGAAGAACGGTAAACAACTGGTCATGGTAAATGGGTTCACATTTTTTAAGAAATTCGGAGCAAGGGTGTGGTATTGTTCGAAAGCAACGAGACGTCGATGTCAGGCGAAGATCAAGGTGATTGACAACGTCATCACTGAACACAGCCTCGAGCACAACCATCCTCCGGACAAATACCATGTATGCGAAGATGGGAAGTACATTAAATTATAAATACTTTACTAGTAGTAGTATAAATGCAAGTGTATCAGCCCGTTACCTCTCCACGATTGCTAAAGTGATTAAATATATATTTGTTTATGTGGTAGTTTAAGAACCTTAAAACATAAGGCTATTTTACTTTCGGTTTTTATTGCAAGTCACAAAAGGGTTATAAGATATTATATGACTAGTAGAAAATGCTTTTAGCGTTAAGTCCGCCATTTGTACAATAAACTGTGTGAAAAAAGTTTAAATAAATAAATAAATAAATATTACATATAACGTACGTATGTACAGTACATGTATGATATTAAATTGAAAGTACAAGTGACGCCCTGCAAGGGCACAGCAAAAATAGGAGGCAACTATTGCCTTATTAATATAAAATAATATGAACTACTATAATTAGAATTTCTGAATATAAATTGTAACATAGTATACAATTCTTAAGTTAAAATTACATCAAATATATAACAATTGTAGCGCTGAATTGTGTTTAAAGGTAACATATCACTGCTACTGGACTGCCAGCTACTGGGCTCATTTTTGCGGTGCCACGAACTACCACTATGATAAATTTTGACGTTTTAGGGATAGAATAGTCAATTTTGAAATTCTATTTCAAACACGTAGTCTAAGATTAATTATTAAACATTATATTCAAAAATTAAGGCTCTTGTGGCGCAGCGGCGGCAGCGCTTTGGTAACTACCAAAGCGCTATACCTAAAAGTTAAGCAACCCACGGCGCGGTTGTGATTGGATGGGTGACCATTCGACCATTTAAGTGACGTCTATGACAAGCATCTCCGTGCTTCGTAAGGCACGTTAAGCAGTTGGTCCTGGCTAATATCTGTTGGTATTCGTCGTTAAGCCTATTCAGAGGCCCTAGGGCGGCTTGATAACATCTGAGAGTAAGGTTTGTCACTTGCCTTACAGACACCCCTCTACCAATCCGCACTGAGCCCGCGTGGTGGAGTATGGCTCGTACCTCCTCATAGTTGAGGTAGAGGCCTTTTCCCAACAGTGTGATCTATATAGGCTGACTTTATGTTCAAATATTATATCTCTTTTGAATTTGGAATGGCAGTATAAGATATAATATTTCGCCAGAGAAGTGAAGTAGAAGTGTCACAGATGAGGTTGACGTTTAAAAATCGGTCAAGCTCTATTTTAGTTCTAATCTGACTATTGTAAAATCAGCACTTGTTTATTATAGTGTTAAGCTGTTCTGTGCCGTAAAAAATGTTCTTAGCCATTTTTCCATGCAACATACTTACTAAAACATCATCATTTCATTTGTTTCAGGTATTAAATATAAATTTATAAACATGAAAAACGGCAAACAACTTGTGATGATAAATGACTACACATTTTATAAAAAATGCTCTAAAGTGTGGTATTGTTCGAGAGTACGGAGCCGTCAATGCCCAGCAAAGTTCAAGATGGTTGACAGTGTCATCACTGTACACAGACTCGAGCACAACCATCCGCCAGACAACTACCATATATGTGACGATGGGCAGTACATTAAATTATAAATCCATACTGGTATTATAAATGCGAAAGTGTATCAGTCCGTTAACTCTCCACAGTAAACTGCTAAAGCGATTAAATATTTATTTGGTTTTGTGACAGTTCAAAAACATAAAAAAACAAGGCTACTTTTGTAGCGCTGTAAAACCCTATATTGCATTTCACCATAACATCTATATGTTTTAATTTATTTTATTTTATTTATTTATTTAAGGAAACAAACAGCTCTTATATTACTTAAGTATACTAAACAAGTGTTGTTAATCCATTAGCCAAAACAGTTTCCAATGTTAAGATACACATAGCGAAGGCATGACTCATACCTTAGAATAATAACAGGTGTTATTATTCTAAGACTCATACATAAAAAATAACTTTGATATAATGAAAGCGAAGTGATAATAAGTAAAGTACAGCGGCAGCACGCTGAGTCACACATTAGAACCACGAAAACAGCCTCCGCAACGCAGGGAACAGAGGCGATCTCAAGGTCAGCAAGTATTCGCATAGTCCGACGTGCAGCCGTAGGTATGTAGGTACAAACCATTTATTTCCATAACTCTAAATCTAAAGGAAAAGACAAAAAAAAATACATTTTAAGCGTGGTCAACTTGTCTTACAGATAGTATGAAAGCACGCAGCTTACAGTTAAATATATCAATATGGCTGTAAAGATTATTATGTGTGTTGCAAGCACGGACGAGAAACCGGTTCTTAGAATAATTAGTTCTACAAAGAGGAACATCGAAAACCGCGTTGGAGCGTGCACCTAACCTAGGGCACCTGAATAAAATCCGACTGAGAAGGAATGGAGAATCTATGTGATTTTTTAAAATCTTTAACAAAAACACTTGATCTCTGTGTTCACGCCTTAATTCTAATGACTGAATTAGAGCTGATTGGTCACTAAATACATAGCCCAGTCTCTTTAAAAATTTATCTTGAATCTTTTCTACTTGTTCCTTGTAAGTGGCATATATAGGGTTCCATACTGTGGACGCATATTCTAAATGGCTTCTCACTAAATGTTACCGCAGCAGTGATCTGCTACTGGACTGCCAGCTACCGGGCTCATTTCCAAAGTGCCACGGACTAAGAGAACGCCCAAATTTTGACGTAAATTTAATGATTAAAATGTCAAATTTAAAATGCTATTCCAAACACTATTGTATATTAATAATAATAATAATAATTTATTTATTGGCAGAGAACATAAATCTACTGATTTATAACATAGTTAAATAATTTATATTGGTATTAGTAACAAGAGGTACTTAGGAACTATGTTAGTTATTTTTTTTGAATTCTAGTCAACCATATTAAAATGGTTCAGGTACTGACAGTCAAACCGCTCCGCGAAGGCTTCCATATGATCTAGACCATATTATTATGACTGATGTAAGACTAACATTAATGTCTTTTGTTTTTTTTATAAGTGTAGGCAAAGAGAGATATTTCGCCCGAGAAGTGAAGTGGAAGTGTCACAGAGGTGTTTTGAAATCCGTCATTCGACGAATATTCCGTCACTATACATTACACTCAGGGCTGATTTTTCCATGGTCATGAAAAATGTAATGTCATGTCACATTGTTTCAGGTTTTAAATATAAATTTATAAACATGAAAAACGGCAAACAACTGGTGATGATAAATGACTACACATTTTATAAAAAATACCCAAAAGTGTGGTATTGTTCGAGAGTACGGAGCCGTCATTGTCCAGCAAAGATCAAAATGGCTGACAGTACCATCACTGAATACAGCTTTGAGCACAACCATCCGCCAGACAAATACCATGTATGCGAAGATGGGCAGTACATTAAATTATAAATCTACTAGTACTAGTTTTACAAATGTGAAAGTAATCGCAAGCCGCATTGCTCCTGAGTCTGCCTTTAGACTATGCCTAAATTTTGACGTAAATTTAGAGATACAAATGTCAACCTTAAAATACAATTTCGATTGACGGTTAAGTTGACATAATTCCCATACAAAATGTCAAATAATGCTATTCATGCTGTTTATAAAAAACATGTGTTGGTAAACTAGATCCATAAACTAATTAGGTTTTTACGTTTCTAACATAATATTTATGTATCTCTTTTGAGATTGGTATAAGGGTATAAAATAAGAGATGTATGTCGCCAGTAAAGTGAAATAAAAGTGTCTTAGAGGTGATGACCTTTTCAAATTTGTCGTGGTCTTTTTTATTCCCGATCTGGCTTTTGTAAAATCAGTAATAAATAAATAATAAATAAATTGTTTTAACAAACACACCAATTACCTAGCCCCAAACAAAGCGCACTTAGTTTATTGTTATAAAATTATCCGTGAGAAGGTCCTGCGTTATAAGTTTAGTTGCCTTTAACCTTTTACCCATGACACATGCCTACTAAACATATTAACAGTTTCATTTGTTTCAGATATTAAATGTAAATTTATAAAAATGAAAAACGGCAAGCAACTGGTCATGGTGAATGGGTACACATTTTCTAAAAAACACGCGTCAAAAGTGTGGGTTTGTTCAAAAGTAACGAGACGTCAATGTCAGGCGAAGATCAAGGTGGTTGACAGCGTCATCATTGAACACAGCCTTGAACACAACCATCCGCCGGACCAGTACCATGTTTGCAAAGATGGGCAGTACATTAAAATATAAATACAGAAATATTAAGTAATTTATTTATATTTAAATAATAAATAGGTCAAAAACGTATTTTAGTCTCATCACGTCATGCTTTTGCATGCACTTACAGAAGTATGGTAATGACTATATATTAGTATTTAGAGGAACATTTACTGTTCTCATATAAACCTACCTTGTACAGTGAGTTTTTGCAGTGATGCGGTCCATACATTCTATGTGTATTTGTAAGATTCATTTTTCTTATCATCATTTCATTATTACAGTAGTTTTTGTGTGAATTATTGTAAAAACAATGTTTGGGATTGTCTAAAAATGTGTTCGTATCTTTCTTAAACACAATTCGACTTCGAACGCTAATTTAATTGTAAGTATTTAACTTATGGTAGTAATAGTATTTACCTAATTTAGATTATTTTGTAATTCTTGCATCAATACCACGCAAAATTTTATCTCGTGCTCTATTGTATTGATCGTAAATATAAAAATTGATTTAGATTTATTGGCACTTAGGAATAGTCTGCTTTGCTGTTGACTGTGCAGTCGCCAGCATATCAGAACATACGTTTTTATGCCGCTATGTTCGTAAAAATAATATTATATGTAAGCGTTATTTTATATTCCTTTTCAATTTTCCTTTAAAATTTGTTCAATTAAAAGCAGAAAAACGAATGTTGTAAGTTATGAGTGTAAAAAACAACATGTATTTTTTTTTTTCATTATAAGGCAGACATTGACCGCGATCTCATCTAATGGTAAGCGATGATACGGCCGAGAATGTTAAATAAAAACTAAGATTTAGTGAAGGCAAACTAGTTGATAAGATTTGTTTTATAAAGTGGGATGTACCTTAAAGTCAAATCTCGAACAGATTTGGAATTAAATTACCAATACTACTTATAATAATATGCCTCGAATTCGAATAAATAAATTGAATAAATTACTTCAGGAAACTTTGAATTCATTTTGGCAAGAGGACGGACATAAATATTTGATGAATCCGCCACCAATTTTTTTTTCACTGACTCAATACTTATTCAATAAATTTTTTACATTCAGTTTTGCTGGTTTTCGTTATTAAATGTTATTGGTACATATTTTTTTGCAGAGCTCGAGTATAATGTGATTAATTTAAAATCTGGCCGTCAACTGATTATGGTAAACTGGTATACTTTCTCCAAATGGGGTAGGAGCAATACCTGGGTATGCTCCCAAAAGAGTATCGGGTGTCCTGCCAAGATCAAAATGAAGTATAACCTGGTGGTTGCATGCGGCAATGAACATAACCATCCACCGCCGAAATACCATGTCAGTAAGGATGGATATTATGTAAAGATATAATTGCGATGTATGTATTGTACATAGTCAGGTCATAAGTTCTGTCACACAATAATAACTTTTAAATTTGCTGGCCACAAAAAAGTTTATTGAATTCAAATTTCGAATTTTTCATGAAAATAAAAATGTGTACTTTTTAGAATTTTCCTCATTTTTAAATATGGAGTGGACACTTAAAGAAGACCGTGTCGCGGTTATCGCGTTGCATCGTTGCGGTTACGCGCCAATTCAGATTTTCGACTTACTGAAAAATTTGAATATAGCCAAAAGATTCGTTTATCGTACCACAAAACGATACAATGAAGACTCTAGTGTAGATGACAGGTCAAGAAGTGGTCGCCATCGCTCTGTTAGGACTCCAGCAGTGATAAAAGCTGTGAAGGCGCGAATTCAAAGAAATCCTATACGTAAGCAGAAACTGTTGGCCCTTCAGATGGGGTTAAGCAGGATCACGGTAAAAAGGGTATTAAATGAAGACTTAGGGCTTAGGGCATATCGAAGAAAAACAGGACATCGTTTGGACGCTCGTTTAATGGACCTGAGACTGAAGAGATGCCGCGCTTTGTTGAAGCGCTACGCGGGAAAAACGCATCGGGAAATTCTTTTTTCGGATGAAAAAAATTTCACCATGGAAGAGAGCTACAACAAACAAAATGATAAGTTCTACGCACTCAGCAATGAAGAAGTGAGCAACCGTATTACGCGTGTCCAACGAGGTCATTTTCCATCCTCGCTCATGGTTTGGTTGGGAGTCTCTTATTGGGGCTTAACTCAGGTACATTTTTGTGAGAAAGGTTTAAAAACGAATGCAGTTGTGTATTAAAATACAGTCCTCAAGAACTTTGTGGAACCGGTTTCTCATACCATGTTTAATAACAGGCACTGGGTATTCCAACAAGATTCTGCGCCAGCTCATAGAGCGAAAAGCACACAGGACTGGCTGGCAGCGCGTGAAATCGACTTCAGATTTGAGTCCGTTAGGTTACAAGATATGGCAACACTTGGAGGAAAAGGCCTTCTCAAAGCCTCATCCTGATTTGGAGTCACTCAAGGCATCAATGATTAGGCAGCCGCCGATATTGACACAGACCTCGTTCGTGCTGCGATAGACGACTGGCCGCGCAGATTGAAGTCCTGTATTCAAAATCGCGGGGGTATTTTGAATAAACTTTATTACCATATGAATCTATGTTTTAATAAGTTCATTTTGCTATTTAAATGGTTACATAAATAATAAACATGTCTAAATTATTTCATATTACACATGTGCCAGAACTTAAGACCTGACTAGATATTGTTATAAATATAAATACACAAAGGACCACAAAAATTAGGCTCTATTTTATTTTACAGACTGTAACGTGTAACGCCAAATTTTTTTAAAAACAAAATGCGTCTGCAAAAAAGATAATATTTTTGAAATGGTATTTTTACTAGCTTTCATATTATATCCATATTGCTATGGTAAAGAAAAAATCTATCTCCCTCCCCCTTAATTTCCATTTGCGGGCGCCATTTTTTCAATGTATATAGCCTATGTCACTTTCACAATTTTGACACACCTCACATTTCAAAAACTGTCCGGCCGTTTGGGCTGTAGGGCATGCCAAACAATTATACATACATACATAACTCTCGAATAACCCTCCTTCCGCAGTCGGGTAAAAACATAACCCTCCTTCCGCAGTCGGGTAAAAAGGAATGAGTTATTTTTCGTATGCATGTATTGGTTGTTTTTGAGTAAAGATTGTAGAATGAAATCAATATTTTTGATTTAGCACAACCAGATATTGTATAAAATGTACATACAATAAATGGTTGACGCAACCCTGACCGTACTAGGACCTTATAAAAAGTACACATTAGATTTTTTGAGGTACGAGTACACATTAAAGTTAAAAATGCTTAAAAAGCTCTGTGTTCGTCGATGTACTGTTCTGTCACTGTTAAAACGAAAACCGCACTCAAATAAATAAATTGTTCCAACAAACACACCAATTACCTAGCCCCAAACTAAGCGTGAGCTTGTGCTAAATACTTTTACTTTTTTCAACTCCTCTGTTTAGGGTTGAAAATCAAATGTGTATTTTTATACGGTCCTACCACGGTCATGGAATGGTACGGTGTAGTGGGCATAAGATTTTGTGAATAGCACTTCAGAAATATGTTTATAAATAGAACTGCTTTACCTGTAAGTTAAGTTATTTTTTTTTAAGCTAACTTCTTACAATAATAAAAAAAAAAACATTAATACTTCTTCATCTGTAGTATTGTGTGTTGATTTTGCAGACCTCAAATATAAGATGATAAAAAGTTCAAGATCCGGCGGTCAACTGGCTATGGTGAATGGCTATACGTATTTTAAAGTCTCAGGGAGAAAATATTGGAAGTGTTCCCAAAGTAGAAGAAACCGTTGTAATGCGAAGATTCACATAAAAGATGGCCGTATCACTTATTACAATCTTGAGCACAATCACCCGACGCCATCATACCATCAGTGTACTAATGGAAGTGAAAACCCATAGAATATTTTAATTTTGTATTGTACATTATTGAATATTGTATATTATCAATGCATGTTATACATAGGGGGAGTCCGGATGACTTAAACACGTGGACGAATTTTTGGGTCAAGTCTGTCCTCCTTTAAAGTAAATTTAAATTTTAGTGCTAATGGGTAGCACAAATTGGCTGTGTGTAAATTGCCTTTTCCATGCTAGAAATGATCGATATTGACTTGAGATTACCACGAAATTTTAATTTCAAATCGATCGAGTTGCTATGGGCACAGAATAAGTACTAGTACCCCGTACAGAAGTTTAACTTTGCAATGAGATTTTAAGAAATACCTATCTACTCAATGTCGTCAACGATATGGCGTAATTTGTTCGCCTCAGAGTCAAGCACATTCTTGATTAGAAACCTACAGAAGTCCATTGCAAGATAATTTCAATCTTATAAATCTGGAATATGAATCATAACACACTTAACCTATTCAGTGACCGACTATCATGCGACGCGATAGGTAGGGTTGACTGCTACAAAAACCTACTTACGTCATCTAGCGCACCTTTTTAGCACTTTATTCATGCTCGTCCAGCCAGCAACGTAATCACACATAGTGCCGTGCGCCGCCGGTGTTGAAACGCGCGGGCGTTTCGTTGCTTGCTGGCCACACCCAACTTGATTAGCCCCTTCCAAGGGGTCGCCGCGCGTAGGTACGTTTTTGCTACCTACGCGCGGAGTTACACAGGCTGCTATGGGCCAACTCTCCCGTCTGGGCACGTCTCCCGGTGTTCTCCTACTATAGAGATAACTATGTCTTTCTATAAGTTAGTTAATCTATTAAAATAATACTACTACTCTGTTAATTTGGTTTCCTAGCTTTTATAATACAGGGGTTTGACAGTCGGCAGCACTTCAACAAGTTACTTATGTGAACTGGTTTTATAAGATGCGTACAATATTAAAATAAATAAATAAAATATGACATTTCTTTTATATTAACAAGCAACAACAAAAACAACATTTCTATTCATTCATTATCATAATTATTGTTGCAACAAGCCGATGACCGATACTTTGTCTTACGTCCAAATGTTGAGTTTTCAATACAAACTTCCCCCCATCGAACATGTTAACCTATAGAGGCGAAGTAAGGGCGAATTTTCTTCGAAACTTATCAGTGCTTGGTACGGCATTACTCCCGTTGACGGTGTCCGTATTTTCGAATGTAGCCGTCCCTTTCACTCACGACAGAATGAAAACGCGAACGAGCGTGATGGCTAGACTCGAAAATACAGACATCGTCAACAGGAGTTGGGCCTCTGATACGAATAGCGTCAAGTTGAACGTGTATTTTTTAATCTATATTATGAGATATTTCGGTTTTGATTGAAACTAACAATCTTCTAAACAGCAATTTTATTTAAAAATATGTAAAGAAATAAGTGAATTTGTTTGACAAAACAAGTTTAAGAAAAAAGAAAGCATTCAGTGCTAAGGGATTTTGACGGAATTTTTCTGAAACAAAATTAATGACATTTCGTCTCTATAGGTTAACTGCTCGGCGCTTTCACCCCACTTCTCACCCCCTTAGAGGTTGAGTTTCCAAATCCTGAATAATTACATTCTTAATTTCTAACCAAATACCAATTTTTATCGATTTAACTCTAAAACGGTCGGAGTTTCATACAAACCTTTTTATTCCCTTAGGGAATAAAATGAAGTTCCAAAAATCCTTTCTTAGTGAACCCTAAACTTTATAAGAAACCTATGTGCCAAATTTTGAGTCTCTAGACCTAGCAAGCGGTTAGGGCTGGGCGTTGATATGCCAGTCAGTCAATAACTTAGTTTTATTTTTATATATTTAGATTTTTTTGTCTTTTTCAGATTTGCCTTATAAATACATTAAAATGAAAAACGGTCGTCTACTGGTGATGGTGAATAGATATACTTTTTCCAGAAATGGTATGAGTAAAACCTGGATATGTTCCAAATTCCGACGGGGTTCATGCGCGGCCAGGGTCAGAATTGATAAGGGCGTTATTACACCATTTCATACTATTGAGCACAACCATCCACCGCCACCATACTATCTTTCTGAGCAAGGATGTTATATTAGGCTTTAATTGTAAGTATTTTAAAATGTATAATTGTAATTTTACTGTTGAATGTCGAATTCTGTATATTGCTTATAAAAATCTTAAAATACACCTTGTTTTACTGATCTAAACTAAGGTACCGTAAAGGCGGGTTACTTTTGCCCTGAAGGGTAAGTTTAGCCCAAAATATTAAATTTGTCGCTACTCCTGTTTGCGTAGTTTATTCCATGAGGTTTCTATAACAAATCATAGATAGGGTTATAGTCTTCATGTAAATGCTTTTTTACTAACATGGAGTCGCGTTCTGACTGTCAGGGACAACTGAAGTAAAAACAGTACTAGTTCCGCAAAATTTTCTACTGCAAACTTGGTGTAAAACCTTGTTGAATGGTAAGTTGTTTATTATTATTGCTCAATGTTTTCAACTGTTTTATTTCACACGTAAGGGTTTGTTGAATAGATAGGTTCCCTTCTGTATGCTTTACATTAGCCCCGTACTTTTAAAATGGAGGATATAAGGGAAATAAAATGTTTTAGGACAAAGTTATCCGTCTCCAAAATTAAGTTTGTCCCAATGTTGAAAAAAATATAAAAAATATTTGTTGTTAGTTTTTCGTTAGTTGTAGTGTGTATTCATATGTCACTGAAAAAAATCAATTCAATCTCTATTTTATCTTCCATTACAGAATTTTTTATCCAGACAATTAACATAGCCAAATTTAGGGTCAAAGTAACCCTCCTTTACCGGTACTGCCCTCTTAGGCAGAAAAAAAATTGTTTTCGTATGTAACTATAATTCCCCATGGACTCAAAATATTTATGTCGAATTCATTTGATGCGTACCTGCACAACCTAGGCTAAGTTTCATCTCAATAAAATTACACATTACAAACACACACATTACACTATACAACATGGTATGGGAGTACCAGTCATTTTGTATCATCGAGTCTTACTAATCCGACAAAGTCGCGGACAACATCAAGTTATCGAATAAATGCAAAAGATATGCAATTGGGACAAAGATAACTAATGAGCGTTGTGTTAGGAACCCCAGTTGGGTTAAGATTTTATCGATATGTTAACTGTCTCTTGGTGTATGCTAGCTGACTAGTGTAGTAATAAAAATTGTACTTAGCATACCTACTCAGCGTTTTCTTTCTTGCTTTGAATCAATTATTGAACAATCCTGATCTTTATTCAAGCAGAGAGCACCTGCAGTCCCAAGCTAGCTCGCTACGGCGTCGATACGCTTATTTAACGAGGTCTTCTGGTCTCGCTGTCAAATTAGCTGCCAGCTTCTACTGTGAGGCCTTGCCACAGAACAAAGGCCTGAAATACCTGTTGTTGATAATTTCGCATGTAGTCTTCCCTGTTACTTATGCCAGTATGACAGCGCTAACGAGCGTGATGGCTAAACTAGAATGGCCAATAACGACATCGTCATCCGGAGCCCTCACTCCTCACTCAGGTCCTCTACTCTGTTCAGAGTAAGTGACATTTATTTCGACGCTTGTGGCAAATTGTCCACTCGCCCAAACCGTGACATTATTGCCTATGGGTCTAATAAAAAGGCTAACGATTGGCCGAGAGGGGTTTGTCAGAGAGTAACTCTCTGTACACGTCTCTCAGACCTGACGGTTGCTCTCGCAGTAACCAGTCACAATTTTCGTTGGACGGTAGATATTTAGATTGAGTAACTTGTATTAAATTAAGATATATTTCGTGTAACCTACGCTGTATGTGCTTTTACTTAAATATTAAGAAATATCATCAACATTAAGTATCCCGGTTGTCCACTCGCACACGAGGGTCCAGTATATGGCAGATCAGGTAATTACAGTTTTCCCTCACCTTAAGAGCATCGGTTAGTGAAACAACTAATTTACATAACTCGGAAAAAGTATTTAGCACATGGCGGCACGTGGGATAGATTTAGGGCTCATTCACACGGGATCCGTCATTGACGATTCGTCAAAATACAGGATACGTCATGACGGATGAACGTTCACATTGCATACGGAATCATTTTTTTCACGATTCGTCAAAATATCCGAATTGGTGGCATCAGCGGATCCGTCACAATAATTTCACGATTCGTTTATTTTGACGAAACGTGATTTTGAAAAACACGATACTATTTAAGACGTATCATAATTTTTCACGATTCGTGATCCGTGTGAACATGGGCATTCAAAAGCATTGCCGCCGTCGAAAAAATGAACGAATCGTGAAAAAGGCGAATCGTCCTTGTGTGAATGAGCTTTTACAAGATTAAACCAGTCGTAAATTTAATATTGACACCTCTGCATTTCATTCCGAACCTGCACTGCCTCGAACGCCAAACGCTTTCTCTCTCTCTCTCACTCCATACGGACTTCTCATTTAAGTTTATTTTTATTTTCAGGCATACAATTTAAGTTCATAAACACGAACAAAGGCGTTCGATTGATAATGATAGAGGGTTATACCTTTTCTAAAGTCTCCAAAACCAAGACCTGGGGTTGCTCGAGTCGGTACGCCAGTAAATGCGAAGCGAAAATCAAGTTGCATGACTCCGCCACCATTATTCCATATAGTCTTGTGCACAATCACTCGCCTCCAAAATATCATATCTCGGCAGATGGACAATATGTAAAGATTTAATGGATGTAACATATACCTCGTTATTCCAAAAACTTAGTACTTATGACAGGACTAAGCTATTAGCTAGCCAGTTAGAAAAGCGCTTCTCTATTAGGTTATGTCACGAATGTGTCATTCATTCATCTGTTGTCGGCTATTTTTTTGTAATAACACCGATACGGTTGTTCCCTAACAATTGATTGCCTTTTATTTATATAAGTTTAAATAAGAAACCAAAAATTCGCACACAATTAGGATTTGAACCTACGACCTTTGGCTAACCGGGCCAACGCTCTTACCAACTAAGCTACTGTGCAGTTCATCCAACCGCGTCAAATTCTTGGTCTCTTTTGTCTTACGTCATTGCATTGCGAGCTGTATTGCAACAGCAGCGGGCGAAGTAGTTATTCTTTACAGAATAAATTTAACTTGAATTATGAAGCTTTCGCTATTCAATAGTTTTTAATAGTTGGCCCGCTGCTGTTGCAATACAGCTCGGGGTAGATGTCGCTGCCGTCACGCAATGACGTAAGACAAAAGAGACCAAGAATTGGACACGGTTGGATGAACTGCACAGTAGCTCAGTTGGTAAGAGCGTTGGCCCGGTTAGCCAAAGTTTGTAGGTTCAAATCCTACCTGTGTGCGAATTTTTGGTTTCTTATTTAAACTTATATGAATAAGAAAGAACACTGTGAGTGTTAATATAATAAGTCAGCCTATTAGATCCCACTGCTGGGAAAAGGCCTCACCTCAACTATGAGGAGGAACGAGCCATACTTCACCACGCGGGCTCAGTGCGGATTGGTGGAGGGGTGTATGTAAGGCAAGTGACAAACCTTACTGTCAGAAGTTATCAAGCCGCCCTAGGGCCTCTGACTAGGCTTAACGACTAATACCACAGATATTAGCCGGGACCAACTGCTTAACGTGAGTGTTAATACATTTTAAAAACTATTGTCTTTAATTTTCTTTTACTGTCGAATTATTGTAATATACTTTAAGGCTTAAAAAAACTTGCCGTCTAATTTTCTAATTAGAACTTACTGCTGTACTCAGAGACGTCAATAAAAGTTAATCCCTTATTATGTCTCATACAGTCCTGTTCAATTTCATTGACAAAGTAAGTGTCTGAACGAAACTTAATCAAAGATTTAATTTAATTGACGACTTTGCGTGCGGCAGTAAATTCCTCAAAATTGTTGTAACTTAAAACTATTCAACTTCGCTGAATGTACAGTCGTACTTATTATTGTTAGCCTACATTTTCTTTGTGCTGTTACTGGTATTGTGGATTTAAGTTTGTACAGCGGCAGCACGTCAGGTTACCTATTTGAACTACGAAAACAGATTTAGTTACGTAGGAAATAGAGGCGATCTAAAGATTCGACCTTGAAGAGGGGTAGTCTGACGTACGGCCGTGTGTGCACCTAATTAATGACATTATTTTAATTCACACTTGCATTTATTTAAAGTACATAAAAGTTTACCTTAAAAAATTATATTTATAAACCCGAACAAATAAATCCAACGGTTATTGATCAACGAATACACGTTTCAACATAAAAGTACACTTTTGAGCAATACGGCTTGGGCTCCGGAGCCGCGCGGTTATCATGGAACTATGGGAGTGTATAAAAGTCGCTCTTTCGGAGCGATGCATCATGGCCGCATGCGGCCATTCCATACACTCCGATAGTTACATGATAGCCGCGCGGCTATGAGCGAGAAATGCGGCTTTCCTTGAAAGGTAGCACTATGTCTGCAGCAGTTATTACAATATGCAATGTGTAAAGAAAGACATCTGAGCACTGCTGCTTGTGGCTTGCGTCAATCCGCATGCGGCTCTAGTCTGGTGGCCGCTCACGGAACTAAAGGATTGTATGGAATAGCCGCATGCGGCCATGACGCATCACTAGGAAAGGGGTTCATACACTCCCATAGTTTGAGATAGCCGCGCGGCTCCGCGGGGCCGCATACGGCGAGCCGGAGCCGCAAAATGCATTGCTCGGAAGTGTATCTTAAAAGTTAACTGAAATCGGTAAATAATAAATTTGATGGAGACCACCACTACGATCGGCCAAAATATCACATGACAAAAATATCCTATTTGAGCTGTCATACTAGCTGCTAGCCTCTACTGCCTTCTTTGATGCCTTACTTTAGGTGACGAGTATTTTCAACTGTAACCTTCTCTGTCACTTATGCCACCATGACAGCGCTAACAAGCGTGATGCCTAAACTCGAAATACGGACAACGCTCATCTGGAATAAGGCGTCTGTACAGTGCTTACCACAGTTATTTTGACGCTTTTCCCTTTCGATATGTAACTTTTATGTATTCATCATCATACAGACTTCGGATTCAAGTTGATTTTTATTTTCAGGCATTGAATTCAAGTTCATAAAATCGCAAAAAGGTGGTCGCTTGATAATGGTAGAGGGGTATACCTTTTACAACGTCAACAAAACCAAGTCCTGGAATTGCTCTGGTCGATACTCTAATCATTGCAAAGCTAAACTCAAGTTGAGTGACTCCGACACTATCATTCCATGTAGCCTTGAGCACAACCACCCACCTCCAAGGTACTTTGTCTCCGCAGGTGGACAATATGTAAAGATTTAAAGGATTTGATATTGCTTTTTAGCAATATAATATAATATAACAATATAAGGGAACTTGAACGGGTTCAAGTTTCTGTGACTGTCAAAATTACTATTATATGTATACCGTTTAAAAATTACAACAAAATTCCTTAAAAATAAATAACTTGAGAACTATTTAATGTTGCTGAATGTATAGTTCGTACTTGTTACTGTCAGCTGCTACTGCATATTCCTTTTGCTATCACTTTTATTATGAATGTAATTTTGTTTTGAGACAATAAATATATTTTAAATTACAATTTGCATTTATTTAAATTTGTATATTATTAAAGTTTCTTTATTCACTTTTAAAATAGGTATATTTTCATCAGAAATCATATTAAATTTATAAACCCGAACAAATGAATCTAACGGATATTAATCAACAGATACACGTACGTTTCAACGTAAAAAAGGGTAATACTGGGTCTTCAGCAAGTATTATATGCACAATCTAAGAGTTACCTGAAATCGGTAAATAATAAATTTTATGGAGACTACCACTACGATCTGCCGAAATATCACGTGACAAAAATATCCTATCTGAGCTGTCATACTAGCTGCTAGCCTCTACTACTCTGATTCCTTACTTCAGGTGACGAGTATTTTCAACTGTAGCCATCTCTGGCACTTATGCCACCATGACAGCGCTAACAAGCGTGATGCCTGTGAACACGAAAATACGGACAACGTTTATCTGGAATAACGCGTCTGTACAAAGCTAACCACAGTTATTTTGACGCTTTTCCTTTTCAATACGTTAGTTATATGCATTAGTCACCATACGGACTTCCGATTTAAGTTTATATTTATTTTCAGGCATTCAATTCAAGTTCATAAAATCGCAAAAAGGCGGTCGCTTGATAATGGTAGAGGGGTATACCTTTTCCAACGTCAACAAAACCAAGACCTGGAGCTGCTCTGGTCGATACTCCAATAAATGCAAAGCTAAACTCAAGTTAAGTGACTCCGACACTATCATTCCAAATAGGCTTGAGCATAACCACCCACCTCCAAGATACCATCTCTCCGTAGATGGACAATATGTAAAGATTTAATGGATTTGATATCAAATCCAATATTATTATATATATATATATACATATATTATATATACAGTGTGTCCCGGTTTCGACTAGCGATAATTTATGGGCTATTAATTCATCAAATCTTATCAACAAAAAACCCCCATGTTGGGTTCTAACTTTTGTAAGAACGTGAACACCTCTTCAAATGGCATCAATTTTAATTATTTTTAAAATGTTATGAATATAATTCATTTCAATGGTAACGCTATCGTCTACAATTTTAATAAAGATCCATTCAAAATTATTAACCGTCATACAGGAAAAAAAATATTTCAAGAAATCTTGCTAAAAATTTAAAACAGATAGTTTTTTAAACCTATTACAAAACTAATTCCAAAGATGATTTTTTTTAGTAGGTAGTATTATGTCTGATTAATAAACGTTGATAATGAAAAGGCCCCTTAAATCATCGCTAGTCGAAACCCGGAAACCCTGTATATGTCACCGTAAGATTATAAACATCGTTAGATTACAATCTATCTCGTGAGATTGTAAACTGTCGAAAAATTGTGAACCGTAACATATGATTGCAATTTAACGCATTACTTATCGCTATATTCAAAATTAAAAAAAAAAAACAAAATTGTTTATTTGGTACCAATACCTTTACATTTTCTTATTGTAGTTGAAGCCCCCTTTTAAGCATAACATTGCCTGTGCCAGGGGACAGTATAATCTATCGAAGTGAAACTGTTAAATTACCCTCTGTCCCGCGTCAAATTGTCAACTGTCCGAAAGCTCTTCCTGATTGGTCGGTCTTATTGTAAGAGCGACCAATCACGACCAGCCGTTCTTTGTCCTCGCAGAGTAAGAAATGAAAAAAATACAAAAAAAAATAATAAAACACGAAAAAATTATGTGATTTAGGTTATGTTCGGAAACTAGCACTGATTCGTTGGTTTATCATTCAAACTGCTTTTTTTAGGTTAATCACATAAAACACAGTAGTTTAAATTCAACAACAAACCAAATAACAAACAAATATGGCGAGTGCCAGGGCAGCGGGGGGCACATGACGTTCAACCAATCAGCGCCTGAGATGCATTCCGTTCTACGCCGGTTCACAATTTGACCGCTGTCCATCGATAGATTACAATATAGCGAAAAATAAGGCGTTAAATTGCAATCATATGTTACGGTTCACAATTTTTCGACAGTTTACAATCTCACGAGATAGATTGTAATCAAACGATGTTTATAATCTTACGGTGACATATATACATGATACAACAATATACGGGTTTAAGTTTCTATTACTGAAACTTACTAAACGTACTGTTTGATTTGTTTACCGTTTAAAAAAAAGAAAATTCCTTTAAAATAAATAACCAGAAAACCATTTAATGTTGTTGAATGTACGTACAGTTCGTACTTATTAGTGTCAGCCTGCATATTCCTTGTGCTATTGCTAACAAATGTATTTGAATTACCATTTGCATTAATTTAAATTTGTAAATTATTAAAGTTACTTTATTAAGTTTTAAAATAAAAAAAATTTCTTTAGAAATCCCACTTAAATATATTAACCCGACCAAAAGAAGCCAGCGGTAAATGATCAACGGATACACGTTTCAACGTGTAAGAGGGCAACACTGAGCCAAAGGCCTCACCTCAACTATAAGGAGGTACGAGCCATGTGTAAGAGCAAATAAAAATTGCTAGATAACAAAATAATATTTTTTTATCGAGACCAACACGTCCGCTTTTATAAAACTTAACAATGACAAATAACACCTTAGTCTACCTGTGACCACGAACGCTGCAAAACTCAGCCCTCTGTACAGAATTAGCGACAGCTTCCACTCGATACGATATAGTCTGAATATTTAATAGATTAATAGTTATGTGATGACCCTGAGCTGTCAAATTGAACCTATTCGATTCAGACTTTAGTGACTATACGGAGTTTCCATTCAAGTTGACTATTCTTTTCAGGTATTCAGTTCAGGTTCATAAAAACGAGCAAAGGTGGTCGCTTGATAATGATAGAGGGTTATACCTTTTCCAACATCTGCAAAACCAAGACCTGGGGTTGCTCGAGTCGAAACTCCAGTCAGTGCGAAGCTAAACTCAAGTTGCGTGACTCAGACACCATCATTCCATATAGTCTTGTGCACAACCACCCACCTCCAAGGTACCATGTCGCCGCAGATGGACAATATGTGAAGATTTAATGAATTTGATAAAAATATACCTAACCTAAGTTCCCTAGCAATTTATCGTCTCGAAGTCGCTCTTATTGTCGAATTATTGTACTTTCTGCACCTGTCAAACCCCATTAGACCCGCGGGCGGGTTGATAACAAATATTTTTTTATTGTCTCTGGAAACACGATACGTAAAGGTTTAAAAGAAACCGGTCAAGTGCGAGTTGGACTCACGCACAAAGGGTTCCGTACCATTAAAATACCATAAAAAACAATTTTGTATGGGAGCCCCTTAAATAGTATTATTATTTTAATTTAATTATTTCATTTTAAAGTGAATATACATATTATTATTCTGTGAACATTTTAAGCGTCTACCTATTGCCATAATTAATATCGAGCAAAAAACGGCAAAAAATCATGTTTGTTGTATGGGAGCCCCCCTTACATATTTATTATTTTCTGTTTTAATATTTGTTGTTATAGCGGCAATAGAAATACATCATCTGTAAAAATTACAACTGTCTAGCTATCACGGTTCATGAGATACAGCCTGGTGACAGACAGACATACAGACAGACAGACAGAATAGGGTCCCGTTTTTACCCTTTGGGTACGGAACCCTAAAAACTTACCGTCTTATTTTGTTATTAGTACAAAATGCCTTAGAATTGTAATAACTAGAAAACTATTCAACTTCTCTGCACGCAAAGTTCTTGCATATTATTGTTAGCCTGCATTTCCTATTTGCTAGAACGTATGATATATAACTCTTTATTGCACAACATAACAGAAAAATACAGTAAGTACAACGATTCCCATTCGCATTAATTTAAAGGATCGCCCATTGCACTATGAAGTTTCGTCTCTCAAAAAACCTATTAAGTATGGTTACCAAAATTTAAAATAAAACAAGATTAATGTTATAAAACAAAATAAACCAAAAACTATCCCGATATTTTGTGGGGTTTTCTTGATAAAGAGAACCTAAGACCAGTTTTGAGGTTAGTAGACATAGGACTTGATAGTAAGTGTAGAAATCAAACTTAAACCCCACAAAATTTTCGATTGTAATTAACACACATTAATTATAAAAGTATAACTTAAATATTGGTTTTTATTTCATGCTTATACTCGGCATAAAAAGAGTGGGCCAGAAACGGGCAATCACCTTTGTACATTACTAAAGGTATCAATTAACCTTAATGAAGAAGAATTTCTGAGAAATGATATCATAATATTATTGAATTGAGTTTTAAAATAGGTAATAAGTAAAGTGAAAATCATTTTTAACTCCAATTTAATTTTGCAGAGTAAATGCTCTATGCAAACCAACAGCGGCCTCTGTTTTTTTTTATTTATTGTTCAAAATAACAAGTGTGTTCCGAATCACTAGTTTTCTGACAAATGCCCTTTAATGTTATTTTGTTCACATTTAAAAATATATATTTTTTACTTACAGATATTCCATTTAAATTCATTAACTCGTCCAAAGGAGGCCAGCTGTTAATGATCAATGGACACACGTTTCAAAATCGAGGTAACGATCACTGGCTCTGCAGCGGCCTATACAAGTACCTGTGTAAATGTAAGGTGAAATTGGTTAATAACAAAATAAAAAAGTGTAATCTAGACCACAACCACGATCCGCCCAAATATCACATGACGAAATCTGGACTTTATGTCAGGATTGCGTAAAGGACTTGTCCTCTTTTTGTATAGAGGCTGGTTTTTTATTCCAAGATATCACCAACCACCAATAACCTATATTTATCTTTAAGCGACAAAAATACGAAACACGTAACCATAGAAATCAGAATTTTAAACGCCTCCATTTTTGAGAAAAAATATGTTTTGTAACAGGCATCATCCATTGATCACTTACTTGTATTTCCTGGCTGTATGGCTATGTACCATTGCCTTTCCACTGGTGGATAAATACTACTAGGTACTACCAGAGATTATATAATAGGTACTGTCAATGGCATGTCAATTTTGCTGGCAATTTTTTTTTTCACGCGTTAATTAGTATAGGCGAAGGTGCGGTTTCTGTACAGACAAAGAGAAAAAAGAATTTCAATTTTTCTCTAAATGGCCGTAAAAAATATATTAATTATGCAGAAAGGCTAGTTTTTGTGAACACTTTCATATAATATTTAGTTTATTCTGGTTAGAAATATTGACGAATAAAAAACCACTAATGGACAAGTCCTTTATTTGTAATTGTTATCCGTAATAATAAGGTATAGTGAATGCTTATCACTTAAAAAACAATAATTATGGTATTTTAAGTTGTTCGTGCTTGCCATTGTGCTTGATTTGCGGAAGGAATTGTCTCGTATTATAATTATTATCTGTGCTTATAATAATATTTTGTGTCTCTTTACGTCGCTTTTCTATTCATCTGATAAAAATATTAAGTCATTTTACAAAATCTAATCATTGTTTTGATTACTTCAAGGACTTTCTGGCCTAATAATATATTAACTTCTTTCAATAATATTATTTTTGATATACCTAGTAGATCCGTTACCTAATTTAAATTACCAAACAAATAATAATATCAAAACACTTACGTTTATTAATAAAAAATACTGATTAACGATATCAATAATCATATTATTGAATTAAATCTAAAAATAATGAAAATACGAATTTGTGTGCTTTTAAGGTAGTGAAACACTCTAAATGTAACAACTAGATGTAACGACTAAAACCTATGATGACGAATAAATCATCATTTCATTTTAATTTCATTTCATACCATTGCCACCAAAATTTTACATTACGTAGGGAAAATGCTTTATGCAAACCAGCAGGTTTGTAGCGGCCTCTGACTTTTAATTTAATGTTTAAATTTGTTTCTGAAACACTGGTTTTAATATTCTCTTATTAACATTTCATTTTTTTTTTTTTGCAGATATCCCATTTAAATTTATTAACTCGTCCAAAGGAGGCCAGCTGTTAATGATCAACGGACACACGTTTCAAAAAAAAAACAACTATCAATGGGTCTGCAGCGGTCTATACAAGCACCTGTGTAAATGTAAACTGAGATTGGTGAATAACACAATAACAACATACGATCTAGACCACAACCACGATCCACCGAAATATCACGTGACAAAAACTGGAGTTTATATCAGGATTACGTAATTTGTATATATATATTTTTCTATTTATTATAGTATAAAAATCTTACAACACAATAAGTAGACTAAGCATAGCCTTGTACGTAAAACCTACGTACGTATTCCTAAAAGTATTTTCCGATAGATTTGACTGCCACTACCTGAACCATTGCAGCATGGTTCATGTCGTGGCACTCTAATCTGTATTTATTTATTTTTTATTTAATAATTTTATTTGTAATTAATAATAATTTTAATGTATGGCACATATACACAAACAAATAAACTAAATACACTAGTAAACTAAACTAAAACTTAAAAATAAAAAATAAATGACTTATTCAAAAACAAAACCGTGTCCTTGAGACGAGGAGGCGAGAATGCTGGCTGCGTTACCACTTTGGATAGCAATGCTTATCCTCTGAGCGAGAAACGAGCCAGCTCTTGTGTTTTCTAGTAAAATGTTTCATTTGGGTGAAATTTTTTCGAAAAGTAATTTTGATTTATATTTTTACATTACTTTTAGTTAAGTTTTAGGTTAGTTTAGTGTATATTTAGTAAATTGTATTTGTTTGTGTGTAAATTCAGAACTAAAAAAAAAAATTGATTTTAATATTTGATTTACATACTTATGAATTTTGAATGTTACTAACATTAGGCTAAGATTCTCATGTATTACTAACAAATGATTAGATCATTTGGTCGATAAATGACAAATATCCATAATAAATAACGTCTATTTATTATTATATTATTATAGCGAAACCACTAGGTTTATAATTATAATAAGCAATTCATTTGTAACCGTATTCTGTAGCAATAAGTTAAATAATTAAACTTTTTTATATAATATGATTTTTTTAGTGTTAAAACACATTACTAGTTATAAGATGTTGCACTCTTTATTTCGGTTTAGTAAATGGAACTCCGTAATATACATGAGGCCTTAATGTGCGTTTCATTTCACAAAATTTTCTATATTAATGTTGCCAAGGAGAGAATGAGATATAAAAATATCATTCGTGATATTTCCAGTAACGAAACATATGTCTAAAGTTTCGGTAATACCTCATCATACTTTCTTTAAAAAAAATAGACATATAGCCTGACCAGGAATATATCGTACCCTTATTGCAAAAACCAATTATCTGCACCAAAATTTAACCAAAATGTTTTTGAGATTTAAGCACTTGAAAGTTTGACGACACAAAAATATATTATAGTAACGTTTATTTTATATATTAATGGTTATTTATAAATAAGCAATTATTCTAGTTTCATTAAGTAGGATAATAATTGAAGAAAACTGACTAGATTTTATAGAAAAATCAGGAAATAACCGGTAACGAGCTCATTTAGTTGGTTTTGCCTGAATGTAGCGAAACTACCGTATTACCAAAATCACTATTCTGGTAGCTCTACGGGCAGGTTTAATTCATTCTCTTATATTAAATTATTATAATCTTCAAGACAAAAACCGATTTAGTACCGCTATTGCCAGTACAGAAATAAAAAGAATATCATTAGCTGGTTTTGCCTGAATATAAATTACATCTTTATCTATTATCTGCAGGTTTTTTTTCTAATCTGTACAAAATACTGAGTTAAACAGTACCTTTTGTACGTATTAAGTAATATAAACAAAGCATTTTAATAATTAATATAATAAGTGAATTAAAATTAGTACAAGTAACATTAATAATCATTAAAATTAAAAATCATTCTTCTGATGATGTATCGGAGAGAGTTGCATCTGGCAATCTATCGACACAGCTAGCTTCAGTAGCCAGAGATTGGAACCAACCATGAAATTCCTCCGGTATCACCCCTTTAGTGCACAGATTTATAAGGTCCTTTTTTTTTGCTACCGTTATAGGTAGAGGTCTGCTGTACAGTTGTTGTAGGGGTGGAAAGATAACTCTGGAACTGGTGGGCTGCAGAGATAATTCTGAAACATCTTCTTGTTCTTTGTTACTGGTCCTCTGTTTATTTCTGGTCCCATAACCATGGGTTGGATAAGATGATGGAGTTGTCGTAATTTTGACCTTGTCGGTTTTCGTTGATGCAGTAACATCCAATGTCATGAACTCCTTAGACATGTTATAGTTGTAGTAAATCTTAGTATCTCCTTTCAGGTACTTCATTCGTTTAATCTTGAGCCAGTTCACTTTTTCACCTTCCGTATTCATATTTCTATTTATGATAATTGCATCTGCTAATGCTTTCAAATCTTTAAAGTCATTGAATTTAAATTCTTTAACATGGTAGGGATTCTTTGTATTAACTTTCTTACCATCATGTTTATAAACCTTTTTGGACCTAGCACGTTTAAAAACTCTTATCCAGTCAGACATGCAATAAATGTCACAATTTTTTTTTGATGGTTCTATGGCGCTGTGCATGGAATCAGCTTCCATGTAGCTGTGACCGGATTCGAGGAACTTATGTTCTATAATATACAGGTTTGTGTCCTCCTGCATCATGATCCATAACAGTATGGCGGCAATATACTGATTACGATTTTGGCCGCCACACGTATCGGAAAATAAGCTGACTTCTTTTATCTCCTTTGGCACACATGTAGTTAAATAATGATGTAAAATCGTTCCAATTTCAGCACTACCTTTTTTTCCATGCACCTCATTCCATACAAAACAGTATGCTTCATTGGGTATAGCGTTTTCGTATACTGTCAAATTATACAGAGTCAACTTTCTCGTGTAGTAAAGAAGACCAACATCAGTACTTGGGATTTGCAATATCGCTTGCAAATCAAAGGTCACTGTCAAAAAATTTGCTTCTTTTTCCGCCCTCTCCTTGTCATTTTGTTTTTCTTTATTACACTATTATGTATTAACAGAATAATCCTAGCGTATTACAAGTTAAGAAACTTCATCTAAAACGTGTTTTAATACAAAATAATATGGTTTTTGTGCTATACGTTTGCAAATTTTTAAGAATTATATGAGATACTTTATTTTTTATGGAGATAATTTTGATTATTTGCAGGTTAGTAGCTTTCCTTTTACTAAAATAACTAGTAGATAGTTCGCTTCGAATAGAAACCTTGTGACCAACCCTCTTATCATTTAGACTTAAAATTATAAGCAGATTAATGTATTTTATTTTCGGCAAAAAACAACTATAGCTGTTTAGTTTGATTTACTGGTAGATACATCAGCAATTTCTAGTTCATTAATAAGAGCTAAAACTAGTTATCGCAGGTTAATATGTATTAACAGAATAATCTTGGCATATTGTAAATTAAGCAACTACATCTAAAACCTGTTATAATACAAAATATGGTTTTTGTGCCATTCGTTTACAAATTTTTAAGTATTAAATGATTTTACTATTTTTTTATGGAGATAATTTAATTAAACTTGTAGATTAGTTGCTTTTTCCTTTAGCTATACTTGTAACGAATCGTCGTGGCAGGTAATGGGTTTTACCCGTAGCTATATCGCGAAGAGACGAATCGATTGGTGTATTTAACTCATTTTTGGTAAAAAAATGCAGATAGTTGGTTTTTGCAATAAGGGTACGATATGGGACCTCGACATATTGCGGAAAACAACTGGAACTAATTTCTTTTACTGGCAACAGAAAAATAAAATCGTCATTGACATGTCATCAAGTGTCAAAGTGGACGCGTAATTTAATTTTCGACCAAGTGCAATTTTTATGTAATAAAAATACCCAGAACTAATTAATTTCGTAAAGAAAAGTGGTTTAACATGGTGTTGTAGTGTTTTTCGACAAGAAAGTCTATGTGATCACTACGGTTTCTTTAAATTAATTAATGCAATAGTTGTCATCACAAATTTTTGGTATGTCATATAGTGTGAATAGTGAAAATTGGCCACTGATGGCTACGGACAATATTTTAATAACGATTTTGAAAAATGATTATAATAAATACTTGTTTTGAGTTTAATTTTCTTTATTTTAACTCTTCTCTATATTCAACCAAAATAGTTCGTAGAGTTTTACATAATTCCTTTTACATTATTCAAAATTATGATAACATTATAAATAAAAATATATTTAGAAAGACAATTGAATCATGATTCTTTTACCCGTTAGAAGTTTTGCAAAAAATATTGTGTCTTGGTCAAAAATTCAAGGTCAATATTACAAAGAGTTACTGAATTTAATAAGTACTCTATAGAATGTAGAATCTGTTATCCTTAGGCAGCAGGCTTAAAAAAATAACATGAATGTAAACATATAAAAAAATATTTTTTTATGTTCAGTTGCCAATCTACGCTGGTATGACTATACAAAGTGTTGTCATATTTATTTTTATTTATTTATTTATTTAAGAAACCAACAGCTACAATGAATTATGCTATTTTATGAGTACTGCTAATTTAGTAGGCCAATACTAGGTTTCCTTAACATAACATTTTGTATAAAGTTGTGAGGTTAAACGTTAACAGCATACAATAAGTACAGTCGGAAGCACGCCAGGTCACACATCCGAACCACAAAAACAGCCCTTATTACATATAGAATAGAGGCAGACTCAAGGTCAACATGCATAGTCTGACCCGCGGCCGAGTGTAATAAACAATGGAAAAAGAAGAACTTGACATCTTTTTTGACAAGATATCATCATCATTGCACTCGTGCGCACTCAGTGCCACTTGTTTATCATATCTACCTACTTATATAGATGAGTAACTAACTAATAGTAGTTAATTAATTAATTAGCGGCCCGAGAACAAACATAAAGCTCATATCCACTACGTTTCACCGCGACACGAGGGTCAGTACCTACTGGTATAAGATAGTTAGTTAAAAATAGAAAATATATAGGTACATAATGTTTTGTTAATATTACAATAGTAGTTATACTAATTCCTATAATTTACGATAGTAAGTACTGTAATTTACTATATAAAGAATCATACTTAAGACTATAAACAGGAAAGACTTTCCATTTTCATATGTTTGCGACGAATAAACCCATAAAGAACCTATATACTCAACAACCACCAATCCGAATTAAAATAAAGGATCCTTCAACCAAAGAACGGTTAAATATAAGGCATAATGGGAATGCCAATGATTTAGCGCAATATTTCCAGAAATAGGGAGGAATGCCATCACATCCGGCTCCCTTTGAGGCGTCTAAGCTGGTTAAAGACTTTAATATCATCTCAACCGAAATGTTCAATGTAGAAATTGAATCAGCACATATAGGATGTTTTTGTCTAAGTGGTGGACATGTGATACTAGAATCGCCAAAAACGCTTTTGAAAAAGTCGTTAAACGCCTCACAAATTGAAAATCCGTCTGAGTGTGTGCAGGAGCCCAAAGTAAGGGACCTAGGGTAGTTCGAGCCTCCGCGCAGTGACTTTATATACGACCAAAACATTTTAGGGCAATTTTTTACCGAATTTTCAACACAATTTATATATTTTTTATAACAAGCTTCTTGGACACGACGTTGTCTTTTACGCAACATAGCAAATTCGTCGTAATCGAGGAGATTTCGATATTTTTTCCATCTGGAATGAGCCTTTGCTTTTTCTTTTATTATTTTAATTAGAGAATTGCTATACCAAACAGGATACTTATGAGAAGAACTACGATGTCGAACAAAGGGAACAAAATTTATAATAGCGTTATTTACAATTTGGTAAAACAAATCAGTGGCGTCATCAACTGAACCTGATTTAACAAGAGACTGCCAATCAATTTTAGCAAAGTGGGTATTCAAACTATCGTAGTCTCCTCGCCTATAGTTACGCCTTAAGCTATTTGATTCGATTAATAGCTTTACCGCTAAGTCCAGTACTTCCACATAGAATGAAGGATGAGCGTTGTCTTCGCTTACAAACGGAGTGCATTTTTCAATTAAAAGTGGTAAATTACAGAACACAAGGTCTAAAGTGTTCCCTGCATAGTTACGTAGGTTATTATACTGCGACAAACCTATTATGGACAGGTTGCTTATTAAATGAGCGCCCGCGTCTTGGACCAAAACGGGTCCTTTTTTCAAAAAAGTAGGATTATTCATATTCCATTGAATGAATGGCAAATTAAAATCGCCCAAAACTAAATAATTGTCTTTAGGACTACAGCTGTAATTATTGTTTGTTGAGTTAGCTATATAATATATATCTTGTGGAATACGATCTTTATCTGGTGGAATGTAAATAGCGCTTATATGCAGGGCAGCAGACGAACTAAGCGCGTGCGCAGGTACAGAGACCGTCAGCATTTCGACCGGCGGTCGCGGTTCATGCTTGTCATAACGTTGCGCCCCAAGACCACTTTTAACTAAAATCATTAGACCACCCCCTTTTGTCTTACCACATGAACCGAGATCACGGTCTCTCCGAAAAACGTCATACCCGCCAACACATACCTCCCCATCGAAGAAGCTATCGAGTAACCATGATTCTGTTATGACCACAACATCGTAATTACTACTACTTAGACTCTGTCTAAACTGTAAACATTTGGTTCTTAAACCACGAACGTTTTGATAGAAAACGGTTATGCTAGGAGCCATGAGCGTTATGAAACTCCAATAAAACGGTTTGCTTGCTCGCGTAAAGAACTTAATACAATATACAAACATAATAATTTCGACGCATCATAGAACAGAGCCTCGTTAGTATCAAATAATATCAGTAAAATGAGTTTATTTAGATTAAGCAGTACAATAACCAGAATAGTAATAACAATTGGAGACGCAAACGAAAAACTTTGATATTTATGACGGGGGTAAGTCGCAACAAAGATCGTGCGAGACACGAAACACTGAGAATTTTTTAAGTCACTGCCGTGCAGCACGCTTACTAAGAACAGGTGCGTGTTTTTGACACCATTAAAATAGTATCCTGTTTTTCTTTGTACTATAGTATTTAGATGTATTATTAGGTTCTTTAATGTATTCATGCAATTTAAAATCATCAGTGAAAACACTAAAACACTATTATAAGTTCTTGATGAAGTTATTCGCCTTTTTTTATATAAAATAACCGTAAGATGCAAAGATATAAAAGCCAATAAAATTAAATAATTATACAAGTAGTTAACGGTAAAAATTATAAAGTCGTTGTATGTATTGGAAATGCAGCGAAAGAAAGGACTCACATGTTTTGGTCGAGCGCTTAGTGATGGGCGATAGTTGTTTACTCGGGCCGCCATAGACTTATTGACACTCGCAGAAAGGACAAGGTAACTTATAACATTTTTATAAAAAACATAATAAATGCTCAGGAACGCAACACGTATAACATTCACATGATAAACTAATAGTTCCAAACGAAACTAAAATAAAACTAAACTAAAATTTTTGAGATCATCTTCCATAGTAATCAGGATCGCCGGACTGGTGTCGTTTTTCCGTACGTAGATTTTTCCGTATTTGCTCCAAACATACAGATAATTTTTCAGTTTAGCTATCTGCTTACATTTTTGCAACAATAATTTATTGAAAATAGTCAAATGCTCGTTCACGTAGATAGATTTAGGGGTTCCTCGTAGGTTTAAATCTTCTGGTGATAGACGATATTTGCGGGCACATGATATGAAATTGTCCCTAAGTAGGCGTGATTTTAACTTGACTATGATGGCCCTAGGCCGCCCTGGAGCTTTGGTCTTAGGCGTCACTCTGTTTACTTGTATTATGTCTGCGGTTGTCAAATCCATATTAACCTTCTTTGCCATCGTCGATATTATAATCATTGAATCTTCACCTTTCTCCTCTGGTACGCCCATGATCTCTAGATTTAATAATCTATCTCTCTGTTCGGCTAAGTTCATAATCAATTTGTAATTGGTAGTTTTGTTTTTTAATCTCTTCCAACTCACTTTCTAACATATTTATTTTCTTCATATCACTGTTAAATTGCTCGACTTTTTTAACAATATCCTCCTGTTGATCACTGCAGAACTGAGTGGATTCCTGCAAAGTGCTTATTTCCTTCTCTAAGCATGCGAATTGTTTGTCAAGTGATTGTACAGATTTCTTGATGTCCAAGTACTCTAAACGAATATTCTTCATTTCAGTCTTTAGATCTTGAGAGGTTTGGCTTATGTCAGAAATATTATTTTTCAGTGCATTTAGAGTCTCGTTAATGATAGAATTATCTCTGACAATTTCTGATTTCCAGTTATTTAACGAAGCCATCATTCTGTCGGAGAACTTGTCAAAAGCATCGGTGTAATCCTCTGTATGTTTCCTCTTGCGTATAGTTACACCAACCTCTTCTTCCATTAATTTCAAATTAGATAAGTCCGGTGTGGAGCTGGAGTTCTCCTTAGGTGATCGTAGCATGTCTGATGTTTGTTAAGTCTATGGATGTTTCGCACGACGGTTGCGATAAGAATAGATCACAATTTTATGAATAGCTGAATTGCTCACTGCCAATTTATGATTTACGCACTTATTAATAAAGATGTATCTCGTATGATGAAATGACAAGGATCGAGTTTTAACCGGCAACACGTCTGCTCACAACTAAGCTCGGCTAGTATAAAGTGAATTCAAAGCGCCCCTAATTCAGGTCCCATATATTCTTGGTCAGGCTATACCTACCATTAACGGCAATTCAAATGCTCATTAATGGTGCGTTAATACTTTTTAGAATGTAAATTTAAAATAATTTATTCACGCAAAGGCAGCAAGCTGATCATGATAAACAACTACACCTTTTGAAAGACCAGTCTAGAACATGGGTATGTTCAAACAAGTGTGCCTGTGATTGCAAAGCTAGAATAAAGATGGACGGACTTGAAAGAGTCATCGAGAGCTTGTTCGAGCATAACCACCCACCGCCTAAATACCATGTCACTAAAGAAGGGACATACGTGAGAATACACACCAGTGATAGACAACCTTGAAAGGTGGCAGGCAGGATCGCGCTGGATGCAGGCCGCTCACAACCGGTCACATTGGAAATAAATGGGAAAGCCTTGTTTAAAAAAAAAATTAGTCAGCCTATATAGATCCCACTGCTGGGAAAAGGCCTCTATGAGGAGGTACGAGCCATACTCCACCACGAGAGCTCAGTGTGGATTGGTGGAGGGGTGTCTGTAAGGCAAGTGACAAACCTTACTGTCAGATGTTATCAAGCCGCCCTAGGGCCTCTGACTAGGCTTAACGACTAATACCAACAGATATTAGCCGGGACCAACTGCTTAACTTGCCTTCCGAAGCACGGAGATGCTTGTCATGGACGTCACTTAAATGGTCGGAATGGTCAGCCATCCAATCACGACCGCGCCGTGGGTTGCTTAACTTTTGGTATCACTACCAAAGCGCTGCCGCCACTGCGCCACAAGCACCTCCTTAGACCTTGTTTACGCGGAAGAAATTCTTTATGCATACCCGTTTCAGGTAGGCATAGCAGCGGGATACGTGGGACCTCAGCAGGTATACCGATTAAAACCCCCGCGAATTTCCTCACACCGCTTATGGCGAGGTGACGGGCGTTTGCTCAACGCATTCTGTACGTCGCCCCAGCACCATCATCCTTATGTTTTAGGGATGCTTCAAGAACCCAGTGGCTATCCTTTTGTTGATTTAATCGGTGCAAGGCCTACAAGGGTTCCCACTCCTGTCGTCGCTTGGTCCATGGGTGCCATAAGGTGATCGTAGCAGGTCTGGAAGATGTATCTGATCATGTTGAAAAAGATGTTGTACGTTTTATTTAAGCCTAATAAAGGAAATTTTACAATTTACACCTGAGGCCTTAATATCTCATTTTTTATCTCTTTTTCGATAGAAAAACTTGCAAAAGAAAGAAATTTTATTTGTGATTTAAACAAGAAACCAAAAATTCGCACACGGGTAGGATTTTAACCCACGTTTGGCTAACCGGGCCAATGCTCTTACCAACTAAGCTACTGTGCAGTCCATCCATCCACCCTTGCGAATTTCTTGGTCTCTTTTGAATACGTCATTGCGTGACGTCAGCTACATCTAGCCGAGCTGTATTGCAACAGCAGTACATAAATAAGAAAGAACACTGTGACTGTTAAAAAATATTAAAAACTATCATTTCTGATATTATAATAACACCATACTTCAAATATGTCAAGGGTAAAGAGGCCTCCACTTCCATTTATTAACGTTGCATTGATTTTTCAGAATGCGAATTTAAAATAATCCAATCACGCCGAGGCGGTAGCCTGATCATGATAAACAACTACACCTTTAAGAAATCGGGCGGGTCTAGAAATTGGACATGTTCAGGCAAGTCATCCAGCGATTGCACAGCCAGGTTAAAGGTGGTAGGAATTGAAAAAGTAGTTGAGAGCCACTTAGAACACAACCACCCGCCGCCAAAATATTGTGTCACCAAAGAAGGGGCATATGTAAAAATATAATAATTGACGGACGACTTTAAAATATCGCAGGCAGGATCGCGCTGCAGATGGTCACCGGTCACATTGAGAATCAATGTGACGGTCTTTTTACGCAGAGGAAATGCTTTATGCAGCTGTGCATAACCGCGGGTTATGATGGACTCCCATACCAGTATCTAAAACCTCTGCAAGCCCCTCAGACCGCTTATGGCGTGGTGAAAGAGATTTGCCTAACGCATGCTGTCGGTCCCCCCAGCGGAGACCATCGTCCTTGTGCCTTAAGGATACCTCGGAAAACCCAGAGGCTACCTATCCCTTCGTCGAGTAGACCAGTGCCAGGCGGTCGACAGGCCGTCATAAGGCGATCGTACCGGGTCTGGGTGTTGCGCAGTGTTGCGGAACCACTGCTGTTTCTGATTTTCATAACACAAGTCCTACGTAATTTACTTCAATATCAGTGCGATGTATGTGATGTTGTTCAATATTTATGGACTGCGGCTGATGATTAATTGTGTGCTGGTGATGATTTTGTTAAGAGAAACACTTTTTTAACTTAACGAAATTTTGATTTTTAATATGACCTAAGCATCTGATTTTGTTGTTAAAAGATGATGCATTCGCAGTCGGTTGCAGGCTATTTATTTAAGTCTAATTAAAAGAAAGTTTATATCTATCATTCGATAAAAAAAAACTCGTAAAGGAAAGAATTATATTTTTTGTTATTTTAATAACACCATACTTAAAAAAAATCAAGCATATTTCAACGGCAAGTGCAACTTCACTTTTGCTCATTAATGTTGCATTAATATTTTTCAGGATGCGAATTCAAAATATTCAAATCACGCCGAGGCGGTAGCCTGATCATGATAAACAACTACACCTTTAAGAAATCGGGCGGGTCTAGAAATTGAACATGTTCAGGCAAGTCATCCAGCGATTGCACAGCCAGGTTAAAGGTGGTAGGAATTGAAAAAGTAGTTGAGAGCCACTTAGAACACAACCACCCGCCGCCAAAATATTGTGTCACCAAAGAAGGGGCATATGTAAAAATATAATAATTGACGGACGACTTTAAAATATTGCAGGCAGGATCGCGCTGTAGATGGTCACCGGTCACATTGGAAATCAATGGGAAAGTCTTTTTTCGCGGAGGAAATGCTTTATGCAGCTGTGAATAACTGTGGATAGTTTGTTATACCTAACCACTTACTTATGGTTTGGTATAATCTATAGTTTAGTTTATAGGTCTTTCTTAGGTTAAATTGTAATGTCTGGTGGTAACTCTCTCTACCTCATCAATGGTTCCCACAGAAAACCAGCGCCATGGCTTGCCGTGGCAAAAAAGCTCAGTGGGTACCAGTTTGGTAACATCACAAACTCTACTTTATTTTAATTTTAGTATGTGCTTGTTTTTTATGTGTAATGTTCCAAATAAAATATTTTTCTTTCTTACATAACCGCGGGTTATGATGGACTCCACTAGCAGGTATTCGAGTCCTCTCAGACCGCTTATGGCGAGGCGAAAGAGGTTCGATCAACGCATGCAAAGTTCTTACCCCTGTCGTCGTTAAGTCAGACCAGACCTACGACCGCCTTATGGCACAATCCATAAGGCGGTCGTAGCAGGTCTGGGTGTTGCGGTTCTACCGTTGTTTCTGATTTTCATAACACAAGTGCTTTACTTAGGTATCTATTTAGTTTGTGAAAAGATCAGATGTACCTGATTTTGTTTAATATTTATTTTATGTTCAGCAGTAGACTGCGGCTGATAATTGCGTGCTGGTGATGATCATGTTGAGAAAAATACTTTTTGAAATAAACGAAATTGATTTTCAATATTTAAGCATCTGATTTTGTTGTTAAATGATGTTGTACGATTTATTTAAACCTAAAAAAGGAAACTCCACTATTTACATCTAATAAAGGCCTAATTCTCGCATTTTATATCTTTTTATCGATGATAAGAGTCGCAAAAGCAAGAAATACCATTTGTGATATTATGATAACACCGTACTTCAAACATAATATGTCAACGGCAAAGAGAACTCCACTTCCATTCATTAAAGTTGCATTAATATTTTTCAGGATGCGAATTCAAAATAATCAAATCACGTAGAGGCGGTAACCTGATCATGATAGACAACTACACCTTTTCAAAGACAGGCGGATCTAGAAATTGGACGTGTTCAAGCAAGACAGCCAGCGATTGCCCAGCTAGGTTAAAGGTCGCAGGACTTGAAAAAGTTGTTGAGAGCTACTTAGAGCACAACCACCCACCGCCAAAATATTTTGTCACCAAAGAAGGGACATATTTAAAAATATAATAATAATGTCCTCCTAGCCAAATTTCGACTACGGCGGCCAATCACGACTACGGCGGCCAATCTCAATAGAAATTGGCTCTGAACTGCGCGGGAGATATTGTAGTGCACAAGTGTGTGCGAAATTCACAGGTGCACTCTCACACTGAGACGGCAATTCGACATGACCGCAAAAAGATCAGGCGCAGGACCAACGGCTTAACGTGCTTTCTGAGGCACGGGGCAACACCACCGAAAATTGTTGCTGGGCTTTTCTGTCTTGAAGTAACTCAAATAGCTCGAAGTCAGGGAATTGGAAGTTGGTGTTAAAATATACTAAGTGACGGACGTCTTAAAAAAAATCGGAGGCACGATCGCGCTTTGGATGTGGGCCGTATACAACCGGTCACAATGGAAATCGATGTTTTTTTTTCACGCGGATGAAATGCTTTACGCATACCCGCTGCAGATGCGCATAGCTGCGGATTATGAGGCACTCCTATACCAGGTCTACCGAGTCCCTCGCTGAGGTATTAAATAGAATAGGCTCCGCGCAGATGGGCCACCGACCACCGCCACCGGTGGCTGTAGCGCGCCACGCCTTCTGGCACAGAATAAGTACTAGTACTTCGTACAGAAGTATGACTTAGCAATTGTATTCAAAGAAATGTCTACTCAATGTCGTCAACAATATGGCGTAATTTAGTTCGCCTTAGAGTCAAGCACATTTTCGTGTAGACACCTACAAAAATCCATTGCAAGATAATTTCATTCTTATTGCTTTGGAATATGATTCATAATACACTAAATCTATTCAGTGACGTAATATCACGCGACGCGATAGGGTTGACTGCTACGAGAAGCTTCTAACGCCATCTAGCGCCTCTTTCTAGTACTTTATTCATTCTCGTCCAGCCAGCAACGTAGCCGCGCGGCCGCCGGTGAATAAAACGCGCGAGCGTGTCGCTGACCGGTAGCGACACGCAACTTGTTTTAGCCCCTACCAGGCCTGTGTATCTCCCCGCGGAGGTAGCAAAAACGTACCTACGCGCGGCGCACCTACGTAGGTGCTAAAACAAGTTGCGTGTCGCTACCGGCCAGAGCCACACTCGCGCGTTTTATTCACTGGCGGCCGCGCGGCTACGTTGCTGGCTGGACGAGAATGAATAAAGTACTAGAAAGAGGCGCTAGATGGCGTTAGAAGCTTCTCGTAGCAGTCAACCCTATCGCGTCGCGTGATATTACGTCACTGAATAGGTTTAGTGTATTATGAATCATATTCCAGAGTAATAAGTATGAAATTATCTTGCAATGGATTTTTGTAGGTGTCTACACGAAAATGTGCTTGACTCTGAGGCGAACTAAATTACGCCATATTGTTGACGACATTGAGTAGACATTTCTTTGAATACAATTGCTAAGTCATACTTCTGTACGAAGTACTAGTATTCTGTGCCCCAACGTAAGGGTCGCCGCGCGTAGGTACGTTTTTGCTACCTACGCGGGGAGATACACAGCCCTCTTTCTGGTCCCGCGCAAACGAAGGTGGTCGGAGGCCGCTACAATTGTCACTCATTTGCTAGATCCTTTGGCAATGTTTTGTAAAAATGGCGAGTGGCCGGCGCCGGTGGCGTGTCGCGAACACTGAGTCGCGATTGACCGCCACTGCTTCGCGTATGCGGCGACGTATTGAAAATAATGTAAACAATTTATATTTTTATAACTTAAGCAATTATTTTGCAAGTTTTTACGAAATTAAGTCAAATTTCACTTACAAAAATTAATCGACTGTGTCATCCGGTGGGACTCGAACCCACGTTCTTTCGCTATCCGGGCGAGTGCTCTTACCAACTAAGCTACGGAGGACGTTAGTCAGTCGACGAATTTTTGCAAGTTCTTGTTACGCCAGTGAGCCGGCGTTCGATTTCATCAATACTTGGGGAATGTCCGCATGTATCCAATGGAAATATTTATACAAATATTTAACCATCAGTTAAGATGAAATCAGCTTAACCTTTTATATTTTATAACTTAAGCTATTATTTTGCAAGTTTTTACGAAATTAAATCAAATTTCACTTACTTAAAATTCGTCGACTGACTAACGTCCTCCGTAGCTTAGTTGGTAAGGGCACTCGCCAGGATTGCGAAGGGACGTGGGTTCGAGTCCCACCGGATGACACATTCGATTAATTTTTGCAAGTGAAATTTGATTTAATTTTATGTAAACAACTTGTCCCTAGCCACCGGTGGCTGTATTCGGTGGCCCATTTGCGCGTAGCCTAGAGGTGGAATTTTCAAAAATCCAGAAATATGTAAATTCTTGATTTCTAACTCATACTGCTTACCTTGACATGCTGTCGCGTCGCCGAACTTTAGAAACCGAGCAAATGATACGGGAATGAACGCGGTAATGAGGGGCTTTTCCTAGTGTCAAAAATCAGTACTTAAAAGTCCGCTAGATGGCGTTGACCTAACTAAGTAAGGTAGATTTTTGTTAAAATATTTATGTTTAGCATGTTTTTGATTCACACGTACTAACAGGTCGTTTTTAACAATTAAGTGATAATCAAGACATATTTTGCATAAAATTTTATTTTTGACTGAAGTTTGAAACTTGCTAATTTTTAACTGAAGTACTTCTACTACGTGTCTGTACTCATAATATTACAATATTTTTTGTTTGTTTTATGCTCAATGATTTTGACGCAATATTTATATAACACAGATAAATCTATAATATCAACATAAAATAAAATAAAAATAAATTATTTTGAGTTTTCAGAAAATACCTTATTAATAAAAAATAAAAACATTGTAGGCCTTATTACAAAAAACTTACTACCAGGTTTAAGCCAAGACTTAATATTTAATTAGCTGACAAATTAGAAATGAATGACACATTCGTGACATTACCTCATAGAGAAACGCTTTTTTGATTGGTCGGCTAATATTTGGTCCTGGTTTAAACCTGGTACTAAGTTTTTAGTAATAAGGCCGTTAAGGTAAAAAACATATTAAGTACCTACCTTTTTGATATGAAAATAGGTTTAGGTGAATTAAGTATTTCTAGGAAGAAATAGACATTTAAGTTGTATAATGTTATCGTTTTAATAGAATGAACTGAAAACATTCTATTTTATTTCTTTTATTTTTATACAGTGTAATAAAAAAAACGATCTAAAAAGTAATGATTCTGGTGTTTTATTGTGATTTCGATGTAGGTTTGTACTGTTTATTAAATATAATAATACAAAATTTTTAATCTTTCAATTGAAATACAATACAAGTGTTGGCCTACAACTTATTTCGAGATTTATAAACGTTAGAAGAGTGCCCTATCCCCTGGGTGATGCAGATCTTAAAATTATATTAATGTAGATATTTGACAGTAGTAAATTTCTCACACCTGGCAACTTAAAAACTATGTAATGGTTGAATTTACCGACGGGCGTTGGAGTGCGAAGGTTCTCGAATGGCGACCACTTCTCGGGAAACGTAGTGTTGGACGCACCCCTGCTAGATGGACCGATGACCTAAGGAAGGTGGCCGGTGGTGGCTGGATGCGAGAAGCGGAGGACCGTGAAAGTTGGCGCCGTCTTAGAGAGGCCTATGTCCAGCAGTGGACTGCAATAGGCTGATATGATTAATGGTTACATTTTAGTGAATATTGCACATCGGCTCGGCCATGCTCCCATTTCCGACAGATGCTTATTTCCATGTCCATCAATTGACGACGATGACGACCGTCTTGGTGCAGTGGTTCGTGCTCCGGACTACAAAACCAGCGGTTGCGAATCCCGCAAGGGGCAAATGTTTGTGTGATGAGCACGAGCATTTGTACCTAAGACATGGATGCTTATAAATGTCTGTTTGTTATCCTAGTCACCATAGCACAAGTTCACTCTTAGTTTGGGGCTAGGTAATAGGTGTGTTGTGGTGTGTGCTGGCACACCAACTCGTTTCACGTTTGTAGACGTTTGCAAGCTTAGTCTTTCGATTGTTAAATACTTGCAACAGTATTTCTTTCGAGAGTTGAGGGTGTAATCCCAATGACATTGATGGAAACAACGCGGCATTACAGCGTTAAGAAGCACTTGAAAATTTCGACAGGCTCTGCCAACGCCAGGGTGGCCGAGAGGTTAAGCGGTATGCGAAGAACGCGGGTTCGATTCCCGCCTCTGGTAGTCATTTTTTCAAGTTCAAAAATATATTTACGTTTGTAGACGCTACTCTTTGAGTCGGTTTAAAGCTGATCATTTTGGTGATCGTTTTTTTTTCGCAACAATAAAGCCTCATCGAAGCGATATATCTGTTGCAACCACTGAGGGTAGGCATACCGACATTTTACACATCGCGGGATCGATCTTTTATCTTATAGAAACGAAAACTTACCGTTTTCATGATCGTTACGAAAAATCTTGCTACCTCTTATTCTATCTGATGCAGTGTAGTTCCGCTGCCTGTAATGCGGTTTGCCCACTGACCTCTATAGGTAATACAAATACACTGAACTGCATACTGTCAACCTAAAAATAATGCCATTTGATTATCGCAATTTTGGCGCTGACTGCTGTAGTGAGCGTGTGGGACTGTCCACAAAACTAATGAGAGTTGACATAAACATATATGTAGAAGTTACTCTATTTTAGTTTCCTAGACACTCGGTGGGGATGCTTTGATTCGGCACAAAAATTATCTGTCATTTCTGAGAGAATGTTTAGTGCAGCGTACTTGTAATATAGAGTATTAGTATCAGTGGTTTTGCCTCATACTCTTATAATTTCATTTAAAGAATATTTTGATGCAGTGCAGTTTCGCCTAGTGCGGTTCAGTTAATGTCATTTGTAACTAATGTCAATTTGTAAATCAATGTAATGTGTGTAAGTGTATGTGAGTATATGTACTGCATGTGGCTAGAAATAACTTAAAATAGTTAAAGCAACACAGCAACAAACATTTCACATCTTTTTTCAGGTGTCCCGTACAAGATAATAAATTCGAATAAAAAGGGTTATCTCATCATGATAAATGAGTACACATTCTCTAGGATTAACAAGGACTCTTCGATGTGGGTGTGTTCCGGCAAAAGATGTCAAAATTGTAGAGCTAAAGTAAAAATGGAGGAGTCTGGTGTGATACAAACATACAATCTAGAGCACAACCATTAACCACCACGCTACCATGTTACTATAGATGGGACATACGTAAAATTATAACTTAAACTTAAATTTTACTTAGGTTCAGTGAGCCGGCAATTGATTTTATTAAATGTTTGCAAAAAAAAACCATCGAATACATTTCCAAGACGATCGATGATTTTTTGTGTGCGGAATTTACTTAAGTAGTTAGTATTTTATTATGAATTTAAGATCTCCTGCTTTTTCAAAGACTTAAAAGACTATAATTATTCAAGATTGTTACTCTTTTATACGTTGCTTATTCATTGCCTTAAAAAATCAATTTAACATTATTTACATTTGCTAAATATACATAGGTAGATCGATGCTCCTCTCACAATAGGCTACCTTCGATACTGAACGTGACAAGTATAAAAATTTACATTCTCCCAAATCATAAAACTTTAGTTTGGGGAAGTAAGGCTTAGTAATTAGCTAATGACCTGCTACATATGTGGCATGTGCATTTACTATGGCGGGTTCAGTCGGGTTAGATCCCTGTATATTATTGTATTGCACTATGTTATGCGTACATAACTCTTCGAAGCATACTAGTACTGTAACCACAGAATAAGCACCTGTAACTCAAGTTTGTTTTGTAACTTATACTCGTAACATAACTAAATAAATCATTACAATAATGATTTTCATGCAGGCATATAAATCCTTTTTTAATCCTATTTAATTAGGGTAATTAAAATAAAATCGAATATAACTACTATTTTGTTATTGTTTATTTTCCTTACCTACCTCCTCCTCATAGTTGAGTTCAGGCCTTAGCCCTGCAGTGGGATCTATAAAGGCTAACTTTATGAGGGTATCGGATAGGAATGATGTTTTTCGGTGGATATGCAGGGAATCGGATGGGAATGACTCGTTTTATGATACCAACCGATGATTAAAAAACTCAAGGCCAACCCTCTGCTAGTGCAAGACTACCTATTGCAAGATCAGGATGGAAAGAATCCGTATTATTCTAGCAATGTCAAAGTACGTAAATCTACATACTCTGATCTCTGGGGCACAATTCTCATGCAGTGGGAAAAAGTTCACACTCGTAAAATTGCATATTTTTTTACGAATGTGAACTTTTTCCACTGCATGAGAATCGTGCCCCTGGTCATGGCCGCATGCGACCATTCCATACATTCCTATAGTTCCACTTTAGCCGCGCCACTAGAACCGTATGCGGCTTGATGCAAGCCGCAGTGCTCCGAAGTCTACCTTAAGAGGAATCGTGGTCACGTGGCCTTTGAAGAATAGGTTTTTATAAATAAAATGTTCTTAATGCAACCTCTGGCAGCCGCCCAAGCAAGAAAGGGACAAACGGGCTCAGACGATAATTCGCGTCCATTTGACAAATGATAATATTTTTTTTCTGAAATAATTATCAAAGGTTTGGACTATGCTCTTGTGTTTTAGTTTTAGTGTTAATAGTTTTTCAAGGCTCACATTTTCTTTGTTAATTCGAAAACGAGAAAAAACGGAAAATAAGAGAATAACTGTGGTAAACGTAGATTTTATGGTAAAGAAAAGTTTTGCCTTTAGCCTGGGAGAAAACAGGGGACTACGTTTGTATGAAGAAATGGCGCCGAGTCTTTACCCTTAACACGTACAAATTAATACAGCTACGTAAACTTTCAGCAGTTATTTTAATACCACATTCTTTTTCAGTGCCCGTATTCCGTAGAACGAATCGTGGAACCCTCTTCCTCGTTCTTGGAGGGTTCAAGTTCGTCAAACACTACCAGAGGAGCTTCAAAACGAGATGGCAGTGTTCTTCTCACAACAGCGGCTGTAAAGCCGTCATATACACAGCCGACACAGAAGATGGGATGCACGTCATTGATGGCAATAACACGCACAACCATCTACAGCCGAAGATTAAGGATTTGCACTAGAACAGAGGGCCTGAAGCGAGTTTTCATTTGTTACTCACACGCGCTCACGATCGACTGGGTGTCATAGAAAAAAACATGTTTCGAAAACGTGCCGCTAGGGGCGCTGAACAAATTTCCATACAAATTTTTGTCACACGGACAAAGGTGATAGCATAAATAAAACTCGCACTTAGCCCTCAGGTGGTTCAGAGCGAAATACAATGAGGGATTTCCGTAGTGTCAAATATCAGTAACTGAAAATACGCTAGATGGCGCTGAACAACCTAAGTTAGGTAGGTTTTTATTTAAGAAATAGGCTGGTTTTAGCATTTATAATTTTTATGTTTAGCATGTTTTAGAATCACGCGTACTAAAAAAAAATATATTGATCATCAAGACGTTTTTTCCATTAAATTTTATTTTTTACAGCATTTTGAAACTCGCTAATTTTTAACGTAAGTACTTTCACTACATGCATGTACACATAATATTACAATGATTTGTTATTGTTTTAAGCTCAATGATTTCGAACAATTATTTATATAACTTAGATAAATAACACCACCTATCAACATACAATTAAACTAAAATTTTGAACTGTCAGAAAATTCCTCATTGTAAGCTACTCGTTCTGACCGGAATTGCCCCGTCATTACCCCGTACGAAAACGTATGAACAATTTAGCGTATCTATACAAATTTTACATGAATACGCGAGGTGTAGGTAGGGCATTCGCTTTCAGCCTTGCTTGCTTAACTTTTATTTCAACGTTTGATTTTGTAACAACATGTATTTTTTAGAACACAAATAAGGGGGCTAATTACGTAACTCTGTTGCTAACAATTCAGGATTGAAATCGCTTGAAAATGTCACATTTGACAACTTCAGATACTCTGTTAAGCTGGCCATTCACGGTCGGTTCAAAAATTGACTCCACTCACTAACATAAAAATAATCTGAAAACTGACTTTCATTCAGTGCTGCTAGAACGTAGCAATTCCCCACGCAAAGGGGACTTATAGTTTTTTTTTAATTTAGTGGGTAAAATGGGCGAGAAGGTCTTAGAACCGGTAAAATATGGGCAATTGTGGAAAATAATAATAACGGTAAGTAACTTTTTTAGTACTTATGCCTATTGCCTAGATTTTGTATTACCGATATTGAAAACATAAAATTTTGGTTGTACCTCAGACCGACTAATTAGTGTAACTGGCCGTGAATGGCCAACTTTATTAGCAACAAAACTTCGATTGAAATAATTTAATTCAAAGTTACATAATCCACTATCAGAGCTAACATACTAATAAAATAATTTATTTTAATTAAAAGTGTGGTTCCTAGTGTCAGTCTGCTTATACATAGGTAGACTACATGAATGAAAATTGATTAAGAGGTATTAAGCATAAGAACTTAACAGGCAAATAGCGTAGATTTTAAGTTTGTTTATTTTTACTTAATGCGTGTCTTAAATTAATATTTTCTGTCATTAATAGATTGTTCCGCAGTGACATTATACATATAACAGTATAACCACAGAATACTAGTACTTCGTACAGAAGTATGACTTAGCAATTGTATTCAAAGAAATGTCTACTCAATGTCGTCAACTATATGGCGTAATTTAGTTCGCCTCAGAGTCAAGCACATTTTCGTGTAGACACCTACAAAAATCCATTGCAAGATAATTTCATACTTATTGCTCTGGAATATGATTCATAATACACTGAACCTATTCAGTGACGTAATATCACGCGACGCGATAGGGTTGACTGCTACGAGAAGCTTCTAACGCCATCTAGCGCCTCTTTCTAGTACTTTACTTCATTCTCGTCCAGCCAGCAACGTAGCCGCGCGGCCGCCGCTGAATAAAACGCGCGAGCGTGGCTCTGGCCGGTAGCGACACGCAACTTGTTTTAGCACCTACGTAGGTGCGCCGCGCGTAGGTACGTTTTTGCTACCTCCGCGGGGAGATACACAGGCCTGGTATAACTTAAACAATTTATAGTATCAGTTAGTTTTGATCAACTCATTGATTAATAAACACAATAACTACAATAACTTATCTGATCATTTATCTACCTACTACATTTAAACTTCTAAAGGTTCTGATTAGTTCGAGGTCTTTGGCTCTGATTGGTTCACCTGCAGCAGCCAATTCGTTATGTAAAGTAAAATTTAAGGCATACTCGTGTGTTTTATATTTTTTTATGAGCAAGTAATTTAAGAATTTTGACTTTTTATTCAGTAGTTATTTTGTAACTAATTATTGAAAATTTAAACTTGTGACGGCATATACATGCCTATGACGACTTTATCTCATATTTACAGTATTGTCTTTGGAAGCAAACTTTTTCCTCGATCGGAAACTCTCACACATGCAAATAGTAACGTCATATGTCGGTTCCCGGTGCGTTTAGAGGGCATATGAAAGATAAGTTATATTCCGTATTTTCGTAAAAATCCCCAAATCCCCATATTGCAATTTTAGGTGGTATAAGTAACTATAGTGATTATGGGCATAAAATCTCTAAATGAAATTGAAATTACCATAGGTTGTTTTTTACTGTTCTTATCGAATTTAGCCATAATTGTAGTCAGCAGATGTTACATGCCAATCACGTAACCAGAGTTTAATACGCGTTCGAGAAACTGACCTTACTATATAGTCCGTGCCATTTAACGGTGCATAAAAAGTCATTGACCCGTCCCCCTGCAGATCGTCACCCGTGTACCACTGCACGCCGGTATGCGAAGCGCGGCGACCCTAACTATAAGCCGTAGCGATACATTTGTTAGATAGATATCTAACAAATGAACCTCGGTACGGTTGAGTTAGTGTGTTTTATACGAAAGCGTACATATCGTAAGCTAGTTTCCACGAAGCCATGAATGTTACACATCATAGGGTTTACTTTACAAATACAAATGATTTTTTAATTAATATTCTGTAGATAATTTTTATTTTATAAATTGTAGTTTTAAGAAGTTTATTTATTTGAGAAGCTAAAACATAAATGTTTTGTAATTTTTATTTTATTAAGAAATTGAATTAATTAACATAGGTGATTAAGTAAGCAATAAACATTTACTTTATAAATTGAAGTCAAATTTGAGTTTTTATTTTGATTATTTTAATTACTAACCAATATTGGCTCTCCAAGGGAACCCTAAAAACACAGACACAGACCTTCTGAATAACCAAATATAGGTCTATCTATAGTTGTCAGGAGTTTCTAATAAAAAACACTGTAAACAAAACGTTTGTAACATTTTCAGGACTTGAATCGCAGTAAAAGTCAATTATTTGGGTATGTACTTAATTGTAGACCCTCGGGGACAATTATACAAGTCCCAACATAAATGCATTAAGTGGCGGCTCCTTTTATAAAGGGTAGAATTAAGAAGTTTACTCAAGTTAGCACATGGTCTACACATTCTAAATTTATGTATAGTGTTCTTAGAAAATTCGACTAAAATCTGCATAAAGCAAAAACATAATTCGTAAAGTGAATGTACAAAGGATATTTTATTACGGTCTATATTTTCCACATTATTCACGAAAACCCGTTTGAGACATATGCCGTTTCATTCTGAGCCAAACTGACTTCAAGCAGGCTAAGCAATATTGAACAGTATTGCTGCTGTAGTAGATTATATCGATAAATAAGGGGTTCGTTCCCCGCGCGGGGGTAAATGTCAAATCAATTTTAGGGATACGGCACTTAATGCTTCGGGACTTAGTGTCGATAATTGAAAAGAAGAACCAAACAAACGCAGTCCTACTGTCAAATGAGTTACTCAATTTGAACTACGAAAACATATTTTATTACGTAGGTAATACTCGCGGTCCCAAGTTTTGTAAAGGTATTATGGAATTTAACTCATTTTAGTAAATATTCCAGGCCCAATATACGAGAAGACACCCCGTGGCGCAATAGTCCTGGTTCTCCAGGGTTACAGGTTTTTCCGTCACCAGAAGATTGGTTTTAAGACGAGATGGTACTGTGCTACTCATCACCACAAGGGTTGTCGAGCTGTGGTCCACACCATGGACGATGGAACTATGTTGAAGAGCAACAATATACACAACCATGGGGATGCCATGAACTATTGCAATAATAGGGCACAGTTCAACCATTTGTATTATTAGGTTACGATTTGTATTTAAAAACATTATTGTTTTGCTTACGAATTGAATATGAACCACTACGTATGATTTACAAAATAGTAACGTTAGTTACTACGTTTGAGTAAACAATCCAATAACTGATTATGTAAGAATTTAGACATTTGACAAAACGTAAGCATTTTATATTTTTATAACTTAAGCAATTATTTTGCAAGTTTTTACGAAATTAAATCAAATTTCACTTACAAAAATTAATCGACTGTGTGTCATCCCACCGGATGACACAGTCGATTAATTTTTGTAAGTGAAATTTGATTTAATACGTAAGCAAATCGATACTTTTCATTAAATTAAGAAACTGGACATTAAATTAAGAATAAACATAAAGTATCAAAATAAAAACTAAAATATTCCTTTTATGATTACTTTAAGTTAATTATTTTTATACCTTACCGATGTTTTAGGATTAAGGATTAAATTATCGTGAAAAAAAGCCGTTAGAATTGGCCGAAATTTTGTTTTAATGTGTTAAGTACGATTATATTTCGCAACTTTTTAAAATAAATTGTGAACAAACAGTTATTCTTATAAATTTATCAGTATTAACTATCTTTACTTTGTGTTTATATTAGTCATTTTGAGCTAAATATATCTAAACGCGTATTTAATAGTTTAAATTTCCTTTATATTAATTTCAATAACCTTCAAATTTGATAACTATCACTAATCATGTTAGCACTATCCCGGTTGTGCACTCGCACGGGCCCAGGGTTCGGTTTTGGCCATGATCCAGGATATGGCAGATCAGGAAATTATAGTAGAGCGACTGCCATCTGACTTTCGTGACCCTGTTACGAAGGGAACCGGACCAGATTGTATCACGGTTACATATTCGGTCGCCTGAATGTGCAGGCTTCCTCACGATGTTTTTCACACCATGCAAAAGCATCGATTAGTGAAACAACTGAAACATTGTAAAAAAGAAAATCCATACTTCAGGAGTAGAACAATGTATTCTTCAGATAGTCAATACAATTTGATACTGACGCTTACAATAACGACTAAATTAATCTATTGACCAGCATAAACCTATGGATCCTTATTCTATTCTACACCCTTTCACGACGATGATTCTCAGTCGAATGTCCATCCATCGCGCTTCCAGACCGCTCCACAAGTTAAAAATGCGATAGGGTGGGGTAGCTTTGAGTCGCCATTACAAAAATAACAATATCGTTACTGTGTTAATTGTTTACAATTATTAATTTAAATAATTTACGTTATAAAGAATTGCTTCAGAATTAATGACAAATACTGATACTGGGTTAAGTTAAACTTAAATACAAAAATATTCATTAAAGCAACACACAAATAATGCTAATATTAATTAATTTTAATGTCTCAAATGAAGAATCACAACAATTGTCATTTCTAACAAAATAAAGAAATGAAAAACATCGTAAGCAACCCTACTAGACTGGCGGTTAATTTCGGTAGAATCAGGTCTAATGGCATTTATTGAAAATTTTTGGCACCGTGACTTTTTAGACCTGACTGGACACTTGTATGGTGAAAAGAGGGGGAAGGGAGAAGAAAATCGCTTGGCACCGGGCAGAATCGTGATCAGCAGGGTCGATTTAGTGTAAAAAGTCACATAGTGCTAAAGCTTCACAAAATGCCGTCAGCAGTTGAAACGAGACGCAATTTGAAAGAAAGCATATTATCTAGTCTATTCTTGCATGTTTTGTTAAGACATCGGCATTTTCGAGTCGAGCCATCCCGCTTGTTCGGGCTGTCATGCTGGCATGAGTGACAGGGGCGGCAACAGTCGAAAATACGGGCATCGTCATCCAGAGTAAAAGCCTCTGTTTTTTTTCTTATAGGTAATGGTCTCTTGATCTTCATCATAAATAATTTTACATAGCTACTGATGGTTGGTTATTGACATGGAATGCCAAAATGATCCTTGTCCTAGTATACAATAAATATTATTGTATACTAGGACTCTTTTGGTATTTCATTCCACATACTGATCACGACACGACACTCAATAAGGTGAAGAGCTTATGATACGACTTCGGAGAAGAACTTTTCTAACATATTTTTTTTAATCTAAAATATCACAAAATGTTTTTTTTTAGTCGTCTTCACGCATACGTCCAGGGGTGCCCGTGTGATCCTCATCTCTGGATACAAGTTCCTAAAACACTTGGACATTGGCCCGAAGACCAGATGGAGGTGCGGTAGCCACAGATTTGGATGCAAGGCTGTCTTGTTCACTGTCTTTAACAGTATCATTAGGTACAGCAACCAACATAACCATCCTCCGCTCGATAATCCACTTTTAGTGTAAGGAGGCCTGGCGCCACTGACCTCCATACTAAAAGTACGCTAGACTAAACAATGTCTAAGAACATTGTCTAATTTATTATTTATTTTATATGTTTATGTCAACTCTCATTAGTTCCGTTCAAAATGGCGATAATCAAATGGCTTCATTTTTAGGTTGACAGTATGCAGTCCAGCGTACTTGTATTATAGACGTCAGTGCCTGGCGCACTGCACAATTTACTAAGCTACAAATACGTATGTTCGACTGGTCGTTCGCATTCAATAGGGCTGCCACGCACCGGCCGGACTGCACGTTAGCTACCGACAAGTTCGTGCGCGACCCTCCTGCGGAGTGAAAGATGTGCGGGGGCCGAGGCACGCTAGATGTCAGCGAGAAAAAAGATTTTCTATGACAGTCACATGCACTTGGCGCTTCCTCGCCCCCTGTACGTCTGGCGCATGAAGGTCATGCAAGAACTTATCGGACTATACACGCATACGCTTACGTTTGTACACATCGCATCACGTCAGACTACCCTTGAGATCGCCTCTATTCTATACGTTATAAAAACTGTTTTTGTATTTCAAATGGCTAACCTGATGTGCTTCAGACTGTACCACGCGTGTAGATCGACTACGCAGTAAACAGAGAAAAGTACAAAGGTGTAAAAAGAGAGGTTACATTTTAGTGTATCTTTGCGAGAGTCGGTATTCAATTTTGTGGAGTCGTTCTTCTGTTCTTGTAGTTTGTACCGAAGCTGCGAAGGCGAAAGAACGAACTCATCCCTTTACTTAGCTCTATACCTAAACACACTGAGGTAAACACTACTTTCTTCATTGTATAAAATAATACTTTGTTGAGTAATACTCTCCTTTCCCATAGTTTTATTACAGAAATTATAGTAAAAGCCATCTGCGCGGGAAAATGCATAGAGTCCTCTTCCCTTTCTCCTATGACAGTTCTAGTGATGTCCATCATACGCTAGTGATGTCTAGAGTAGCAGTATTATAATCAATGTAATTTATGTTCAGCCTAACCAATGTAAGAACTCTAATTAACTGGACCGAGACGGTTTAAATACTGGCAGATCAGCTTTAAATATAAACGTCACTTAGCTGTTGTCTTGTATATACTATTTGTATATATACTATATGTATATATACTAGCTGTTGCCCGCGACTTCGTACGCGTGGGCTCGATGATACAAAATATATATTTTATACTCCCATCGCCATCCAGCTATCATGATCTCTTAGTCTACTATGTCGTAAGGAGAAGGGAGAAATGAAAAATTAAGGCCAATAGTCACTTTAGATAGGTTACTATCACCTCGCCATCCTACTCTGGTAAGAAACTTTCGCATGACAGTAACACCGACTCAAAAACAAAATTTTGTCGTATATCTTTCTTAGTAAAAGTGTAAAGGTTTTTTTTTTACTTTTTAGTTTACTTTATAAAAGGTTTAATTCGTTAGTAAGAAAGATATAGGTAACCTTAGCTTTAGTGATCAGAAAAAAGTCAGACTCAAACAAACCGTCCTACCGCAATAGATTATTGCAGCTTAGCATTTATTTGTGTCCCTAGCCTACTCATAGGTCGGTTTGTAAGTTACTTATATCGTAAAGTTATTATTATTATTAGGAGCCTGTCGTGTCCCACTGCAGGGCAAAGGCCTCCCTACCCTTTCTTCTATAACGTAAAGCAAGTAATACTATTCTTATATTCGTAGTTCAATTTCCGTTAGTTAGTTAGTGATAAGTAGTAAAAATAGTGCCAATTGACTTTAATCTTTCATTAATAATACAGTAAATCAACAAAATTTCGACAAACAGTCTGTGGTGAAAGTATCCACGAACTACTTAGCCTTAAGGTTAGCACCATCAACTCCTGAATGTAAACGCTATACCTATACCTAAATTAATGCTGTAGCATATATGGTATACCTACATGCCTATAAAATCTAAAGGATTCTCTCGATTTCTTTAGGTTTCCATCACCAGATCGTAACTTGGAGACAGTAGGATTACCTTAGGAGTTTGAAAATCAGTCTAAAGTAATTTAGCATATCAATTGCTCTAGACCTCCAATTTGTGTAGGTCAATAGAAAATGCTCATCACGCTGAACAATGTTCCCTAAAGCGCTCTATTTATATCTCTTATAGTTGAGCTGAGCTGCTAGGGTTCTGTATCAGTTGCTCCAGACCTTCGATTTGTGTACGTCAACAGAAAGTGCTCATCACGCTGAACAATGTTGCCTAAGGCGCTCTATTTATATCTCTTATAGTTGAGCTGAGCTGCTAGGGTTCTATATCAGTTGCTCCAGACCTTCAATTTGTGTACATCAATAGAAAGTGCTCATCACGCTGAACAATGTTCTCTAAGGTGCTCTATTCATGTCTTTTATTGTTAAGCTGAGCTGCTAGGGTTCCATATCAGTTGCTCTAGACCTTCAATTTGTGTACGTCAATAGAAAATGCTCATCACGCTGAATAACTTTTCTTTAGGCGCTGCTTTTATATCTCTCTTAGTTTAAGTGTACTGCTAAGGTTCCACGTCAGGTACTCCGATCTTCAAATAAATTATAGCCTAGTATTTGCCCAGACTCAATAGCTACACAATAAAAAAAGTTTCATTCAGATCCGTTCAGTAGTTCCGGAGATTAGCGTGTACAAACAGACAAACAGACACACAGACAAACAGACAAAAAAAATAAAAGTTGTAGATTCCTATTTTGTTACTATTTTAACATCACCCTCAATTAGTTTTTGGTAAAAATACTCAATGTACAGACGCATCGATTTTACAGTTTTATTATATGTATAGATATATATATAGTTTAAATGGGTAACCAACCTGACGTGCTGCCGACATTTAAACTACGAACACAGCTTTTATTACGTAAGGAAACAAGGTCAAAATAGGGTAGAATGACTTATGTCCGTGTGTACCTACTCTAATACTCATTTTTTTAATGTTGTATCATGTATCCTATATTTTTTATAGGAATCATAGAATCATAAGGCTGCAATATAAAGCATTATCTAACTATAAAAAATATAATCCCAGATTTCAACGCCATTACGTGCTTTTTGCCTGGTCGTTAATATTAGGAGACCCTGCCTATTAATACTAACTAGCAGTAACGGTATTTTAAAAGTGATTTAGATGTAATTAAAAAAAACATTAGACAGTTATTTTTCTGGGCTTTTCCAAGTCCTTCTTTTTTAATCTAGTCAATATTAAATCTGAAAATTTTACCCATAATATTCGTAAAGGTATAATTATGTACTTACGTTACATCACAATTACTGTGTCTCGGCAGTTCTTATTTTAAGTTTTTTAAAATACATTTATTTAAATATTAATATGATAGAGAAAAAAGCTTCTAATAACTCATTAAAACACAATTTTACGGACTACTTCGCGATTTATTTACATTTTATTTAAAACCTGACGTTTCGAACACTATACAGCGTTCGTGGTTTGGCTTTACGAACGCTGTAAAGTGTTCGAAACGATAGGTTTTAAATAAAATGTGAATAAATCGCGAAGTAATCCGTAAAATTGTGTTTTAATGAGTTCAACAATTCGCGTAAACGTAAGAAACAAATAAGCTTCTAATAAGTGCCAAATTCATTTTAGGAACTTTAATAAAGCTATCGTAACGATGAAATTGTTTCAATTAACACCCCGTATTTAAACAGTAGGAAACTACATAAAAACTGCATATTTCAAGTGCTGCTTGATTTATACAACTAATTTAAATAGTTTTTTTTAATTAGTATAAGTATAACTGAGCAAGTCTTTATTACTTCCAGATTTAAAATTCGAAATCATAAGTGCATCTTATTGCAGAAAACCACAACTGATGCTTCAGAAATATACATTTTCCCAAACCACTTCCGATGGTAGATATTGGAACTGTACCAAGAAGGCGTCAGAGAAATGTCCAGCCAAGCTCACCTTTGACTCTCAAGGGAGGCGAAATACCACCTCATCTATAACCATAGCCCACCACAGTATGTTAGGAATAAAGACGGACAGTACATTAAACTGTAGAATGAAATAGACCTCCGTAGCAGAGTGGCCCGTACCACACCGGTTTTCAAGGTGTCGCCATCTCAGAGGTCACGGGTTCGATCCCCGGTCGGGTCAATATAGAAATTCATATTTTCTATGTTGTCTCGGGTCTGGGTTTTATGGTAACACCGTTTCAGATTTCCATAACACAAGTGCTTTAGCTACTTTGGGATCTGAGCAAATTGAGCAGTGTTTGTGATGTCGTCCTATGTTTATTAAGTAATTCAAATTTGTATCGTATTTACTTGTGATAATATAAATATATTTGAAGAATAGTTATTACTTGCTACAAATTCTCATAGAGATTATTGTAGAACTTATATTGTATTTTACAATATTAGGGTTCCGTACCTCAAAAGGAAAAAAGAAACCCTTATAGGATCACTTTGTTGTCCGTCTGTCCGTCTGTCCGTCTGTCTGTCAAGACCCTTTTACTCAGGAACGCGTGGAGGTATAAAGTTAAAATTAACATCAAATTCTTATGTCTATGGTCCCTTAATGATGTGAAAAAATCAAGCTTTTAAGTTAACGCTGAAAAAAGATACCGCCAATTTTGTCCAATTTTCTATTTTTCCCTATTTATCAGGGGAATCAAAACCTATAGGGTACTCCCCATAGACCTAGAACCATGAAATTTGGCAGGAAGGAAGGTCTTACAGCATAAGTTAAGGAAAAAGTCCGAAAATCGTTAATTGTTGTTAAATCAAATACAAAAAGAGCTTTTTCGATCGTCATCGCGAGGACAAAATGCTGGTCCAAAAAAAATAAGTAGATGGAGCGCTAGCGCTATGCTTATTATACTGTTCTATAATTATGTTTAGGTAGATTTAAAAATAGACCACCAGATATGGTTTTACAGAAACATTTTATCATTTACCAATAATTTTATAAAATTCTCGTGCAACTGGGCGCACGGTGTATGCAAATAAACGAATATTAATATAAGTTAGTTCTGACATTCGTCACTAGATGGCGTCATTTGGCATTGTTGTTTTTTAAGTTCGCGCTAAAATCAGTTTTTTCTTGGAGTACGTACTTCTTATTACTTTTCGTTAGATAACCATAAGCACGCTTGGCCCAGTGGTTAACATCTTGGGTATATTCGTAAGAATCTGGGATCGATCCCAGGGATATAATACTGATGTTTTCGAAATGTACGCTTTGTTTTCGAGGTATATTTAAATGCACAGCAAAGACATAAAGCATCTATCAAATTTCAATTATACTATTTTTACTTGAAATAAATTATTGCACTGCAAATATAAATATTGATTAACAAAACTAGTACTATCTACACTAATATTATAAAGAGGAAAGATTTGTTTGTTTGTTTATTTGTATCGAATAGGCTCCGAAACTACTGGACCGAATCAAATGAAATTTGGCACAGAAATAGTTTGAGACACTGGAAAGGACATAGGCTACTTTTTGTCGCGATATAAAATCATCAGGGGGGTGAAATGGGGGATGAAAATTTGTATGGAAAATCCGACTTTTGGCGCCGGCGAAGTCGCGGGGAACTGCTAGTAAACAATAAATTTGAAAATGTGCATAATTTTTTTCTCAAAAAAAGCTGCTAAAAAGTTGTTTAATCAATGTACCTACAGGAATTTGATTTCCACATCGAATACCTATATTAATTGCACGTCAAATTTATCCGAAATTGGCCTTAGTTTTAGTCAGCGGATTGCATTTTTTTGCAATTTTAGTCTGTGTGTGTAGGATTTAAAATCTGTTACACTAATTTTGATGCTCATACCAATTCTTGTTTAAAAAAGAAAAAAAGCTATGAACTTGAATAAATACAAAAAAAAAAACACCCATTAAGATTCGAACGCTCGTCTTCTGAAAATTAACATTCTTAGTAACGTCTTTCGCACTGCGCCAAGACATACATAAGTACTGTGACAAAATTAGCACACTTAATGTGCGTTAAACAATTGCGAAAGAAAAACGCATGTACTTCTTTTTGTTGTTTTACGCTATCTATTGCACGTTTCTCATGTACCATAGCTCTTGAGCTATGGTACATGAGAAACGTTGTATGTAACAACAATAGTTATTTAATGGCAAAGTTAAAGCCTCTTTTAGAGATTAATTATTGTCTTTGTAATAAGTGTTATTGTCACCTACATACCTACTTCATAATTCATTAATTAGGGCATGGTTATCCATTTAAAATAATTTAGACGACTTTGCTGATAATTTCATACTATAAACGGAGCGCAACATCCGCGCGGTATAGCTGCGCGACATTCGCATGCGCTCTCTGCATTCAATCAAGGCGCTGAGCTATTGTTGTTTTATTATAGGACAATAATAACTATTTTGGAGACACTTTTAAAAAGCTTCGACAGCGCGACTGTATACGCCAAAGTCGAGACTAGAGACTACTCCACGAGAACCTTCCTACTCCAACGCCCATCGGTTCTGCGACAGACATGACCAGCCCACTGCCACTTCAGCTTACTGCACCTCTGAACGATATCTATGACTTTCGTCTTTTGGCGGATGATCTCGTTCCGGATTCTATCCCTTAGCGAGATCCCCAGCATAGACCGTTCCATAGCTCGCTGAGCGACATGCAGTCGGTGGGCTAGCTTGACTGTCAAGTTCCACGTCTCGGCCCCGTAGGTCATGACAGGTAGGACGCACTGGTTATATACCCTGCTCTTCAGGCATTGCGGTAGAGGCGACGAGTAGATGTGACGCAACTTCCCAAATGCTGCCCAACCTAGTTGCACCCTTCTGGCGATTTCGCGGTCGAAGTTATCTTTACCCAGTCGACTTGGCATCGCTGCATCGATTCCAAAACAGCCCAGGTTTCGAAGGAGTCGAAGGCTTTTTCGTAGTCCACAAAAGCTAGACACAATGGCTGGTTATACTCTTCGGACTTCTGTATAACCTGCCTGACTGTGTGGATGTGGTCAACGGTACTGTAGCCTTTACGAAACCCGGCCTGTTCCGGTGGCTGGAAGGCGTCCAATCTTGCGAGGCGATTTGCGAGGACTCTCGAGAACAGCTTGTAGACGTGGCTCAGGAGCGCGATTGGCCTGTAGTTTTTCAAGAGCGACTTGTCGCCTTTCTTGAAAAACAGCGCTACAACGCTCCCACTCCACGCCTCCGGGGTAGTCCCATTTGCAATGACGGCATTAAATATCCTCACGAGCTCCTTGATGACAGGAGGTCCTCCTGCCTTCAGGAGCTCGGATGTAATGCCGTCTTCACCGGGAGCCTTCCCATTGCTAAGCTGTTTGAAGGCCACATTTGGGAGGTCTTCAGTGTAGTGGCGTGTCAGCGTGGCTCTTGGGTCAGTCGCACCGGGAGGAGGCTTCGAGACATGCGAGGCATATAGTCGGCCGTAGAAGCCTTCAACTTCGGCGAGAATCTCTGGAATTGAAGTGACTATGTCGCCGTTCGAGGTTTTGAGTTTCGTCAGATGGCTCTTGCCCAGTCTTTTAGTAAAGATTTTGACCCTCGATTTTGCTCCATCGCTTCTCGTATGAGCTGCGTATTATAGCATCGGAGGTCGCGTCTCACCGACTGTCGGATCTCTTAGCTGAGACGCTAGGTATCTGACGAAGCTCCCTCTGGCATTTCACGTCGAATTTTTATCAATTCCAGATTTTCCCCCGATAATTTAGACTTCTGGCTACCTCGCTTCCTCCTAAAGTGCCTATTTCCCACTTCGTGGATCACCCTAGTCACGCTTCGAGGTCTCGGTCAACGCTCTCCGTGGTTGCTAGTTCTGCGAAGCGATTGTGAAGTTCCAGCTGGAACTTTTCGGTGCCAATTTCGGTTTGGAGCACAGTCGGACGAAGAACGGATTTGACCATCCGACTTCTCTCGACCTTAAAATTGATATTTAGGATGCCTCTTACCAGTCGGTGATCGCTAGCGGTGTCAAACCTGCTGATCACAGAGACATCCCTAGGGCTAGACTAAATATACGTCTTTTGTCTGTCAAGATGAAGTCTATCTCGTTCTTCGTCTTACCATCCGGGCTCCGCCAGGTCCACTTCCTATGGGGCTTCTTTTGAAAGAACGTGTTCATGCAGAACAGCCCCTGCATGTCGAGGAAGTTGACCAGCATTTGGCCCCTAAGGTTTCTGTGTCCGATTCCGTGTGGCCCGATTCGCGTTTCGTCGCAATCTCGCACTCCCACTTTGGCATTAAAGTCCCCCATGACAACGGTGAAGTGGGTTTTGGTGGTGGTGTGTAGGGTCCTCGAGATATCCTCGTACATGGCCTCAACCTCATTATTCGGGTGTGACGATGTCGGCGCATATACCTGTATGACCTTGAGAGTGTATCTCTCGGTCAGTTTTAGTACAAGGTACGCTACCCGGGTCGACACACTGGATACCTCCAACACGTTGTCACGAAGAAGCTTGTTGACCACAAAGCCTACGCCACCCTGTGACAGTTGATCGCCTTCCCGAAAGTAGAACATGTGGCCTGATTCTAGGGTCATCGTGTCCTCCCCCTGTCTACGGACTTCAGACAACCCCAGAACATGCCACTTAATGTTTTTAAGTTCTACCTCGAGTTAGACAAGGCTTTTGTCCTGCCGTAGACTGCGTCCATTAAACGCCGCCAGGGTCAGATTGTGGCAGCCTTCTGTAGCCCGGGGATTCTTCGCACCCCCTGCCCTACCGTTACCGGAGCCGCTGCCGTGGCCCGGAATAGTAGAGCGGCCGGGAACTGGGGGCCGTTTTCTTTTTGGCTCCATTCTCAAAGGTAATGCCCATACTCACCACGCTGGGCAGGCGGGTTGGTGAGCGCAGGACCGAGCCTCGTACCGGCGACGCTGCTGCCCGCCGCCGGCCTGAGGAATTTGGCTCAGCCTTTAGATGGTTATACCGCCATCGGTTCGGTCGCCAGAGCCTCGTCTGTTAGTCGGCAGGGCACACCACGTGCAGGTGAGGTTGACAATTGGACTTCGTAAGATGGTAATCGGAGCCCCTTACACCTCTAAGCCATTTACATGAGAATTAAAAAACATATAGGTAAATAATATTTTTCTATCGCCGAATCGCCGCAAAAATACATATGTTTTTTTGTACAAATATTGCGTTATTTTTAAACGAATATGTAGACAATTGCGATTACATGAGTTTTAATACTCATTATATTAGTCAACTCAAGGAGGTGACTGGAGGCCAGATACGAGGAGCGGTACATATGGCGCAGAACCGGACCGAGTGGAGAAGATTGACATACAGTCACGATCCTCAGCATTGAGGAAACGACCAGAAAGAGATATTAGTTTAAGTAAAAGATAACTGTATTTCAACATTAGCTAGTTTTAATCTAAACTGCATTTTATTATTCTGTAGCATATTCCTTAATACTTACTTACTATATATATACATATCGACCACAAATGAGTAAGAAATTCACTTAAGTATTTCTATATTAGTCACAATATTTACTGGTGACCCTATACTTTTGGAGGTCAGCTTGCTGTTCTCAAAGTGTACACCAATTTTAATTTATCTAACTTTTTGATCATTTCAGACCTACAATTTCAGTATATCCGGTCACGAAAAAACAAAAAACCATTATTGGTGCTTCAGAACTACACATTTGCCCAGACCACTTCCGACGGTCGGTACTGGAATTGCAGCAAGAAGATGTCAGCGAAATGCCCAGCCAGGCTCACCTTCAACTCTGAAGGAAGATTGGTCAAATGCAACCTAACCCATAACCATTATCCACCACAGTTTATTAGGACTCAAGACGGGCAGTATATTAAATTGTAAAACAAATAAATAAATTGTTTCAAGAAACACACCAATTACCTACCCCCAAACTAAGCGTGAGCTTGTGCTATGGTGACTAGGAAACGGATATACATACTAATATACATTTATAAGCATCCATGACTTAGGCACAAATGCTCGTGCTCATCACACAAACATTTGCCCCTTGCGGGATTCGAACCCGCAACCGCCTGGTTTAGAAGTCCGTGGAGCGAACCACTACACCAAGACGGTCGCCAAAAATAGCAGTCCCTCAATGAAAATATTATATTAATCTCTAAAAGCTCACTTGTTCGATGTCTATTATCTGAGTTGAAAGCCCACTTGCGTAGGTATGGATTAGCTAATCCAGAAGGTCTAATTGCGCCAGATCAGCTAATCTGGACAAGCGCAAGGCCTATGATCTGAGGTGAAACTATGCGAAATTCTGGATTAGCTAATCCGGGCTTTCGCAAGTGGGCCTTGGTCAAAGCATAGTAGCGTTAAATAAATAAAAGGTTTAAATAACTATCTGATTTAAAGGTTGCATAATAATAAAGGTAGAAGTCACAAAGTATTTACCGCAGAATACCAGTAGTCGTTACGTGCTTTCTTGCCGTCACTGACATACACTGAGCGGAAGCCTTTTTGGTACCAAAATATTAGTTTTAAGCACTAAGTTGAATTGTATTTTTTGGTGCTCAATAAATATTTTTTCTTTCTTTCTTTCTATTTTATTCTGATCCCACATAATAAATATGTAACAGCTAATACTTATTTTAAATACATTTTCCGTTTATTTACAATCGCTACTTTTATTCTAAACTGCTCAAATAGTTAATTACTTTTGACCACAATTTTTTTTCATTGGTTAAATTTTTGACTGTCAAAGAAAAAGTTTAAATGATATACAGCGTACGTGTTATCTATTTGAAATGATTTTTTTAAAAACTTATTTGACTTTTATTTTAAAAAAATAATATAATATGTACTAAGCAAAACTCAGTAAGAGAAGGATGGGTTTAATTCTCATGGGATGGGCAAAGTATGAAACATTATCTACCCACTGCCTCCTTCCCGGCTTTTGAGATCCTATTTAGCTCTCAGCTTGCTTTTCCCAAAGACACAATACATATTTTTTCATCCATCTAACTGTTTTTACCTATTTCAGGCATACACTTCCTTTCAGGCCTACCATTCCAGTACATACGATCACCAAAAAACAAAAAACCATTGCTGATGGTTCATAACTACACTTTCGCACAAACGACGTGCGACAGACGTTACTGGAACTGCAGTAAGAAGTTCTCGGAGAAGTGCCCTGCGAAGCTTACGTTCAACTATGAAGGACAGTTGGTGAAATACAACCTCACCCATAACCATAATCCGCCACAATATATTAGAACTAGGGACGGAGAGTATATTAAAATTTAAAAATACGAGCAAGACCTGTATAAAAAATGGGTTCGTGTGTTAGGCCCCGATTTTCAAGTAAGTTATTACAGACTATTTCGTCGGAATAAAAGTCGAAATCGGGGGCCTCCACCACGGGGGCATCACACACCGGGGGTCTAGCACACGAACCCGAAAAAATGCAATCATCTACAGTGAAGTTCGCTTTCGCAAACAAAATGTATAAAAAACGGTAATTTAAAAAACTAAAAATTTTATTCTAGAAATGGAGGCTTAGTGAATTTAGAGCACATGCCTACCCTCTATATTACATTGCAGATTACTCCAATCTACTGACGAGACAGCTGACTTTCTAACATGGGTCCCGACTGCTACAATTTTTAATATGGGTACCAATTTAACCCGGGTATGACCTCTTTCTTGTTTTAGGGTTTTTTAATTTCTAATTACACAGAAACGCAGTCGGGGTTTTTAGTTTTTTAAATTACCGTTTTTTATTTTATTATTTTTAGTTTTATTATTCAAAACAAAATACCAGACTGCAAAAATTATTATATTTTTGAAATGGTCTCTTAACTGGCTTTAATTTGATACCCAATTATATATTATATAGCATATTGCTATGCTCAGAAAAAAATCGATCCCCCTTCCCCCTTTATTTCCATTTGCGGGCGCCATTTTTGGAATTTATATAGCCTATGTCACTCTCACAATTTTGACAAATTCAACGACACCTCATATGTCAAAAACTGTTGAGCCGTTTGGGCTGTAGGGCGTGCCAAACAATAATACATACATACTTACATACATACATACATACATACATACATACTCTCGAAAAACATAACCCTCCTTCCGCAGTCGGGTAAAAACTGACATGAAGCATCGAAACATCACGTGACTTTTGCAATTATATTTTGACATTCCGTTATCGATAGCGAAGTTCGTTAGATAGTTCGCTCGCCTTTTAGAAAAAGAAGAAGTTCGCTGTAGAAAGATGCATCATATAAAGGGCCGATTTGATTCATGATCTTTTCATTATATTAATTAACAGGTATTTTGTTTGGTAACCTGCCTTCTTACAGGTGACTCGAATTGACGATCTTGCTTAATTGCTACTAGTCAGTCTAAAGAAACTCATCGAAATTATTTTAACATTAAGAGCCCTGCCTCACCGGGATGCCACGACCACGTTGTTTGCTGTTTATCTAAACAATTCATATGAAAATGTAAAGCTGGCGCCCAATCAAGAAAGGGCCAAATGAGATCAGAGAATAAATCACTTCTTAAAATTGACCAAAACAGCATTTCGTATTTCCTCGACAAAAACTTGATAATTACCTATTATATACCTTGATAGTTAATATCCTTTTTTATTATTGTAGATTTTGTTGGCAAGCGTCTGAAATATGAGGTTGAAAGGTATTTAGGTACTTTTTGAAGGGTCATATTTCCTTTGCAAAATTCGAATATGAGAAAAACAAAGTGTAGCAGGATAGCTGCAGTAAATATAGATTATATTGTAAAAATATTTGTCTTGACTCATTATTCAGAGAGGAACCATGGGACTACGTTTGTATGAAGAAATGGCGTCTTGTCTTACCTCCTAACACACTTGACGACGGTTTAGCTTACATTTCCTTATGTATTGTTTGGATACGTAGCCGGTGACGTGACAGTGGCGCCCTGGCGAGGTGGGGCTGAGTACTTCATGACAATTTACTATGTTTATGTTCATAATTAGGTTATATATCAATGCTTTGTTTATTTTAACCTAATAATAATAATATGCCTTTATTCATACATTTAAAATAGTTATTTAGATTAATTTTTTTTTATCTTAATATAGGTTTAATGCAATATACTTTCATTATAACACATTCTTTTAAGTATAAATTTTAATAATTAGGTAAAAGTATTAAATAAAATGTTGATCATGAGATTATAAACTTAGAATTAGCAAGTTTATGACAGTGATACTAATATCATAGCACCTATCATAGATATTGTTTTAACTAACAACGATAAAATTATTTACCAAAAAGTACTTATTTTATATTTATTTCCAGGTTTTATTATGTTTAATTTTAGGCCTTTGCTTTTTGGCAGTGTATTAATTTGTTAAGTGTAAGTAAAACGCTTACCATGAACTTTTGTTCTTACTTATTTGTGTATGCAATAAAACGTAGTGTAGTAGTAATATTCCAGAAGCCTTTTATTTTAATCCAAGAAGTATTTATGAAACACTTCAATAGATCATTAATTGGATTCAATAGATAATTAATGATCTATCAATCAATCAATAAACCACTGAAAACCAGCGTCATGGCCTCTTGCGAGTCACGACCTTTGACTAGTTTTTTTTTTTGTTGTAACCGTGTCTTTTATGTCATTTATATTCGTGTGTTACTCGTATGTGATGTCCATTTATTAATTATTATTTATATATTATATTAAATCAATAAATATTAGGAATTCATTTAATGCATTAGGCTAATGGAAAGCTTAACCCTTATAAATCATGGTAATGGTGGTGAGTGGCAGTTATATTTCACCTAGGTATAGGATTACTTCCTTTTGATGTATTTGTTAAATGAAGTTAACTTATTGGGGATTTATACATTTTTGCTACAGTGGAATATCACTCCAACTCTTGTGAGATCAGAGCGGGGTTCATGTCTCTAATTTTATTACTTCATTCTTATTCATTCGTTCAATTCTTTGACGTTCTTTTGTCTTTGATAAAACAAAAATCAGACGAAAATACCTACCATTTTTGATATCCTTGACCTTTGATACTGTTTTTAATTTATATAATTACGTATCATTGGGGTCAATTGCGGCTTAACACCTTTTAGAGAAATTTGCTTGTCAGGTCTCAAACGACTCCAAATTTAAATCACCGTACTTAAAAAAGACAGTGTAACTGCTACCGGTTTGTATTTTGTTGTTTGATTTTTATTTGTCCTTAGAATAGTTTTCGATGCGATGCGCAAACGATTTTGGCCCTGACACTGGCACGGCGCATTAATCCTCGATACCTACGTGAATATTACCTCTGTACTTAAGTCTGGTTTTCTTTCCACAGTTACATTCGGCACGACCGAACGAGGGGCGTCAGTCATATACGTCAACAACTATAAGTTCACTAGACATCGTACTATAGGATGTAAAACAAGATGGTGGTGCGCGTCGCATCGGCATAAAGGCTGCAAGGCGAGCCTTTACACGATCGAGGGAAAAGTCTTCAAAGTCTCCAATAATCATAATCATGCACCTACATACAATACAGATAAGATTTTAGAACTAGGGTTCTGAAAGCGTTGCGGGAAGCCTTAAGACTAGGTAGTAATCGCTTCCGGTCATTCCGGGATTTCCTATGACGAGTTTCCTTGCCCCCCGCTGTTTCATTTCGCAGGAGGGTTGCACATGAATCAATCGGACTATAGCATTTACTATGTATGACGACCTCCGTGGTCGAGTGGTGTACGCACCGGTTTTCATGGTGTCGCCAGCTCTGAGGTCCCGGGTTCGATTCCCGGTCAGGTCAATGTAGAAAAATATTTTTCTATATTGTCTTGGGTCTGGGTGTTTGTATCTGGGTGTTACTTTGGGATCAGAACAATGTATGTGATGTTGTCCACATTTATTTTATTTATGTGTTACTAATTTAATTTATTGAAACAGTAGATTTTAATATGTTTATAACCCTCACAGTGTTCATTCTTCTTACAAAGTTTAAATAAGAAACCAAAAATTCGCACACGGCTAGGATTTGAACCTACGTCCTTTGGCTAACCGGGCCAACGCTCTTACCAACTGAGCTACCGTGCAGTCTATCCAGCCGTGTGAAGTTCTTGGTCTCTTTTGAATACGTCATTGCGTGACGTTACCAAAGGACGTGTGTTCAAATCCTACCTGTGTGCAAATTTTTGGTTTCTTATTTAAAATTATTGAAACAGAAGCAGTCCCACTTGCGCACGTCCGGATTAGCTAATCTAGATTTGTTCAAGGCCTATTATCTGTGTTGAAAGCCCACTTGCGTCAGTCCGAATTAGCTAATCCAGACTGGCGTAAGTAGCCCTTATGGATTAGCTAGTCCAGACTTATGCAAGTGGGCTTTCAACAATCTGAAAACTCAAATAATAAAGGCCTTGAAAAAGTCCAGAACAGTTAATCCGGACGTGTGCAAGTGGGCCTAAAGTTTTTGTATTTTTTTGACAGTTGTCAAAGCGATAATGACACATTGATAGCTAACGAAGTCATTAGAATTTAAATATTTTTTTCTAAATTGAGTGTTCTATCAGGTATATTTTTAGTAACGTATTAGGTACAATTGTTTCTTTCTCAGAAATTGTTTCATAATTTGATTAACCATCATAATACGTGCTCTTACGTTATTATGTTGTGTTTTTCAAATATTGAGTTTTTCTCTAATACATTTTATTTTAGTTATATTTTTATTTTATTATAATTATTTTTATGAAATATTAACATTATTATTTTCATTATTCATTAATTACAAAGTTCTTGGTTTAAGTTTAGTATTAGCTGCCGTTTAATTTCGATGTTACCTAAAATTTACTTATAGATCTGATGATACAATATTAAAAGTTCGAGTGGCACCATGGTTTATTTTATGTTAAATAGGTAAAACTTTACGATTGGTACATTGTGTTTTTCTTTTTTACAGGTACTGGCAGCCAGGAAAGTAAAGGACCTTAAATATCTTTAGGACCATAGCTTAAATAGCTTAGCCATAGACCTAATTAAACATAACGTGCCTCTAATGGTTTGGAAGATAATGCCCCTTTTTTGTGTTTTTTTGATATGAGAATACAAAAAAGTGGCATTACGTCCCTAACTATGACACTTTTACTAGAAGTATTTAATTGTATTTTCACACTAACTACTCGGCAATGTTCAATTACACATCAAGTAAACCTGACTCAAAGTAGGTCATTGCATCCCTAGGGACGTAATGTTGTATGAAATTTCATTACGCCCCTAGGGAGGCAAAGTGATTTGAATTTCGAATAAGAGTTCGTAGGCATGATCACACTAGCCCGTCCCGCACCAAAGAGAACATATTTGAAATTTGAACCTGGCAGACAAGAATTTTAGCACGAATGGAATGCAAAAAAAAAGCGCGCGCTTCTTAAAAAAGAAATGAATAAAAAAAATGTTTTAGTAAAACTGTCGAGTGACGAAGTTTATAACACCGGAGTTCATTAGATGTAAAGCTGCTGGTATTGTTAATAATAATAATTTACTGCCAGAAAAGTCAAAGGATATATACATACTTATAGATAAAATACGGTATTTGTAGTACATTTTTTATTGCCTCGTAGGAAGTGTGAAAAGCAGAGTATTCTCCTCGGGGATAGATATCTTCGTCTTGGGCGAGCTTGAATCCCTCGCTCCACTCAGGATTCTACTTTTAACTCCCTCGCTATGCTCGGGAGTAAACACTAAACTCGCTCGCTGCGCTCGGGAGTTAACTCTCGAATCCTTTGTTACGCTCGAGATTCAAGATGACGCCCGTGACGTAAGACATCACTTTACCCTCTTGGTGAATAATCTACTATTAAAGGTCGAATTTTGAACAAAAATTGGGATTATCTCCCAAAATAAATTTTAAAATATATATATTTTTAAGTTAATCTGAAAGGACTAAGCTATCTCTAGTGTCATTCTGGCATTCCTTCTGGTACACCCTGTATAATACGAAAAGTTTGTATGGGAAATTCAATATTTGCGGACGAAATCGCGGGCAACCGCTAGTTGGTCTAAAGCTTATAAGAAGGCCCTGATTGGCGCAGTTATTATCCACATAAAAAACAAACGAGTCCCTACCATGCATGACTGGTTCTCGATTATTCTTCTTAATATTGATAACGCCCTAGTCGCCCTATCACGCCTCACCCTTCCCCCTAACGCCGAAACTGTGTATGATCTCGAGTACTTTTATTTCAGACATCATCTTCACGACGAGTTCTCGAGGCGCCCGCATCATTTACGTAGCTGGGTACAAGTTCTTTCGCCACCGTCAGAGCCGAGACAAGACAAGGTGGTTCTGTGGGACCCACCACCATCTAGGCTGTAAGGCTGTGGTGTTCACAGTAGAACCAGACATCGTCGTCAAATGCCGGAATAACCACAACCATCCCCCAAGGATAACCAGCCCTAACCATTTGCAACCAGCTTCTAGTACATTCATTCCGTATTTTGATGAAATATTAAAGTAACTTATGGCAACACATACATTTCTCAGATCAAAGAAAGTCCTTAAAGCACTTGTGTTATGGAAGTGTAACAACGGTGGTACCACAGCACCCAGACCCGAGACAAATAGTGTATCGATTTCTGTATTGACCTTACGGGGGTTCGAACCCAGGACCTCAGAGATCCAACTATAACTTATTAAAATGTGAATTTGTATCAATTAGATGACAACAAATGTTTAACAAGCAAGGGTGAAACTTGCCTTAAGCCGTCGCTGTAAGAGCTAATCTGCCATAAATTCCTACATGAAAGACATTATAGACGAAATTGATGAAAATCTTTGAATGTATAAAAAAGAAAGAGTTTCATATTGTAAGTATTTTTGGATAAATTTTCTTTGGATTTATACGTTAACAAAGGATTGTACTGTGTAATCTCACTAATCCGGCACTATTAAAAACCGAAGGGTGCCGGATTATTGGAATGTTCGGATTACTGGATTATAGTGAAAAAGTCATAGGTAATTAATAAAATAAAGCATTTCATAGAGGAAATGAATGTATGTAATGTATTAAATTAACATATAGGTACATATGTATAATGTGTCATGTGCACGTAATAAGTTTTGAGGTTAGAGTGCTAGTCGACGACGCAGCGACCGAAGCGCACAGGTATAAAGGGGTGAGGGAGGCGTGGGCGGAGGGTACCGGATTATTGGACGTGCCGATCTGTCGAAGTGCCGAATCAGTGAGATTATACTGTATTTGCTTTTATAATCATGTTGATCATAACCTCCAATCTCTAAAATGATCCCAAACTCAAACCCACATATGGAGATGAAACCTCATCGAAGAAAAGACAAGCTTGTTCGTTCGTGTGGTATTGTTTGAAAAGCCAATTCTAGTAATTATTAGAGTTCCGAACCGCAAAAGAAAAAAAGTAACCCTTATAGGATGTTGTCCGTCTGTCCGTCTGCCTGTCAAGACCCTTTTTCTTAGGAACGCGTGGAGGTCTGAAGTTAAAGTTATCATCAAATGTCTATGTGTGCGGTCCCTTGAAACTGTTAAAAAAATCAAGCTTCTGAGTAAACGCAATCCAGAGATACCTACGGCCATTGCAGCCGTATTTTCTTACATTTTGCACGGGAATCATAACCTATAAGGTACTTCCCATAGACCTAGAATCATGACATTTGGCAAGAATGAAGTTCTTACAGAGCATGATAAGGAAAAATCAGATAACCGCAATTACAATGTAAAAGTAACCTTTGTTTGTACGGAACCTCTAGAAAAATCTGCACCAACTAGAGAGTAACTCTTAAATATTATAATTATTATTTATTCTATATAATGATGATAATAATAAAAGATTGGTAAAATCTTTACTTCATAATATAAATAAGTCGAATATAGCAACAAAAGACATCAACTTTACTTATAAGGAAACCAATTACATTCGTAAGTAACTAGTATAAGAATAATATGTACAAAGTACATAATAAAAGTACATTAAAAATTAAGTTAAAACAACACGTTTTTTTCCCCGGCTTTAATGTCCTGGAATCCCATCACTGCTTTCAGAAATATAATAAAAAACTTACTTTTTCAGAAGCTGTATTCACCACATCGTCTCGTGGTGCCAGAACCCTGTACATCTCTGGTTTTCGGTTCCTCCGGCATCGGCAGAACGCTGGAAGGACTCGGTGGTACTGTGGTACCCACCACCATTTGGGTTGCAAGGCCGTGGTATTCACCGCAGACGGTGACCAAGTGGTTAAATGTCGGAACGAACATTGCCACCCACCGAAACAGAATCGCTATGCTATGTACGGGTACTTTTAGGTTATGTTTGATTTCATTCGTGAGATATCAGAAAAGCTGCCGTATTTTCTGTCACTTCACTTGTACAGTCACGAGCATCAATATGTATATATCTGCATTCGATTTAAGACCTTATTACAATGACATAAAAAAGTTATTTTTATACATTTCATTGCTTGTATGTAATCGAAATCATTTTAAGGTTTTATTTATTGCCAAAATGTAAATGCTTAGTGGAGTTATTCCCATCCGATACGCCACAACCGATACACTGGTGGATCCATTTTATTTAATTATATTATATTTAGTACTCATTTTTTTTTTCATCAGATCCCCTGTGTAGTGTATCAATAATAAATATTTCATCCCACCCGATCCCCTAGTACTTACTTGCTCATTTTTGGTAGATAGTACGTACCAGCCTTACCTTCCTTTGTAATACGATTAGGGGATCCGATGGGAAAAGCTAATTAATGAGGGGTTCAGATGGGAATTTTGTGTTCTGTTGGATCAGATGCAGGGGATCTGATGGGAATGACTCACTTAGTTGGCGGCTCTGGTGAATTTCCTAAGCCGGCGTATTCTTACGAGGGTCAAACTGAAAGTTCTTAGAACTGGCCACTTATAAACAATATAATAAAAAAAATATTCTAAAATTTGAAAATAGAACTCTTTGCCAATATTACTGAGTATATATTTCATTCATTTGTCATTTGTTTTACGACTTGGCGGCAAATTGAAAATTGTCTGTGTCACGTCAAAATGAATTTAACACGAGAAAATTTTCGTGCAATGATTTTTTATGACTTTCGATGTCATTTAAGTCAACAAGAAAGTTATGATAGACTACGATTGGCCTTTCACGATAAAGCCCCATCTCGTGCGACTGTTTACAACTGGTTTAATGAGTTTAAACGTGGTCGCACTAATCTCACTGATGATGTACGTGAGGGACGGCCTTCTACGGCGACGACTGAAAATAACATCTGTGTTGTGCGGCGTATGATAGAGACTGACAAAAGAGTGACCTATCAGCAGATTCGGACAAGCTTAGGCATCGGTATGAGTCAAGTGCACAAAATCCTCCACGAACATTTAGCGGTCAGGAAGCTTTGCGCCCGGTGGATACCTCATAATTTGACTAAGGCTCAAAAACTCCATCGTGTGGATTGGTGCCGTAAAATGATTGAAAGATTTAACGGAGGTGACTCAAATGCTGTGTTCGACATACTAACAGGTGACGAAAGCTGGATTTACTGTTATGATCCTGAAACCAAAAGACAATCTGCTCAGTGGGTGTTTCCTTTCGAGGAGTTGCCAACTAAAGTGAAGAGAGATCGAAGTGCGGGAAAAAAAATGGTGGCCTCGTTCTTTGGAAGGATAGGTCATTTCGCAACAATTGTGTTAGAGGATCAAAAAACAGTTTCTGCAGAATGGTACACTACCAATTGTTTGCCACTTGTCTTGGAAAAAGTTCGAGAGAAACGACCTCGCAGTAGGATCCTCCTTCACCACGACAACGCCTCGTCGCACACCGCCAAGCGAACGATCGACTATTTGGCGACATCAAACGTTGAATTACTGGGTCACCCGCCGTATAGCCCCGACCTCGCGCCTTGTGATTTTTATTTATTTCCAAAAATTAAAGAAAAACTTAAAGGAAAGCGGTTTATGAATGCTGAAGAAGCGGTGGCTGCGTATCGCGATGCCATTGAAGAGACCCCTAAGGACGAGTGGGCAAAGTGCTTTTCCCAGTGGTTCCATCGCATGCAGCGGTGTATTGACGTCAATGGACAATATTTTGAAAAGATATAATAAAACTAATAACTGGCTAATGTAATCAGTTTTTGATTTTCTAAGAACTTTCAGTTTGACCCTCGTATTCGTGTCTAATAGCGATGGCTTTAAAAAATTCAAGAACAGGAAGGTTTCTTTCAGAAATCTATAAAATCATGTGGTAAGTCAATTCTAACTCGATATTTGACCTGGAGCTCATTTTTGAATCACTAGTAGTATGACATTCTGATGGCGAATGCAAGTCGCATTTTTCACTCAATACATTCATTTTAGCGTTTATTCTATCGCACGCCCCCTGTTACGAGTGGGTCTCTACCCACTCGTAACAGGTCGACCGCTCGAAACCGCAACGAGTGCCTCTGCACTCGTTGCGGTTTCGAGCGGTCGAGTGCAGTCGATCGAGTGTTTTAAAGATGGGGAGTTTTAGATGACGAACGAAAATCTGCACGCAAGTGATTCAAAAATAGTGCTGATTACACCAATTATGCTCACTATTGCTCGCAATGAACTCGTCTATTTGTATGGAAAAATGGATGGATAGTTTAAGGAGTTTTTATTAAAAGCGTTCAGAAGGTAACGGTTGTGTTTAGAAGGGCAAGAGGGCTTAGGCTATAAGCTTAGGCCCACTTGCGCAAGTCCGTATTAGTTAATCCCGACTTACGTGAGGCCTATTATCTGAGTTGAAAACCCACTTGCACAAGTCCGGATTAGCAAATCCGGAAGGTGGACACGCGCAAGTTCGGATTAGCTAATCTGGACTAGCGCATGTCCCATGATCTGAGGTGAAGTCCCATTTGCGCAAGTCCGGATAAGCCAATCTGGAAGTGCTCAAGCGCAAGTTCGGATTAGCTAATCTGGAATAACGCAAGTCCCATGATCTGAGTTGAAGTCCCATTTGCGCATGTCCGGACTAGCAAATCCGGAAGGTGAACGCGCAAGTTCGGATTAGCTAATCTGGACTAGCGCAAGTCCCACGATCTGAGGTGAAGTCCCATTTTCGCAAGTCCTGATTAGCAAATCCAGAAGTGCACATGCGCAAGTTCGGATTAGCAAATCTGGACTTAGCGCAAGTCCCATGATCTGAGTTGAAAGCCCATTTGCGCAAGTCCGGATTAGCTAATCCGGACCTTTAGATAATGAAATAATAAGTGGGCCTTAAGATGATGAATCCAAGTGAACCACCACTCTGAAGCTTAGTAGAGATCTCTTGACTCTCTAGTTTGTATAATAAGTCAGCCTATTAGATCCCACTGCTGGGAAAAGGCCTCACCTCAACTATGAGGAGGAACGAGCCATACTTCACCACGCGGGCTCAGTGCGGATTGGTGGAGGGGTGTATGTAAGGCAAGTGACAAACCTTACTGTCAGAAGTTATCAAGCCGCCCTAGGGCCTCTGACTAGGCTTAACGACTAATACCACAGATATTAGCCGGGACCAACTGCTTAACGTGCCTTCCGAAGCACGGAGATGCTTGTCATGGACGTCACTTAAATGGTCGGAATGGTCACCCATCCAATCACGACCGCGCCGTGGGTTGCTTAACTTTTGGTATCACTACCAAAGCGCTGCCGCCACTGCGCCACAAGCACCTCTTAGTTCTCCTCTAGTTTGTATAAAAAAGGGACTTTAAGTTTATGGTAAAGTTCTTACAGAAGCAAGAGGACGAAGTATGCATTGGTTTTATACCAACAGTTTGGGGATAGATAACTTATACACTATGGGAAAGGTAATTTTTATACTTCCATTGATCTCATTGATGCGCACTAAGTATTAGAATAAACAGTACTATCCCCATAGTTAATGAATTTATTTGGTGGGTTTAGTCCTTAGATGTGTATAGTATTTTGTGATAATATAATTATTTATACAACTTATTAATAAAAATTAAGATAAATTACTTAATACAACACAAAAACAAAAATTATAAAAAGGGTCCTTGTGGTAAGGTTCCCAGGATGCTGGCAGCATTACCGCGCTGGATAGCGATGCTTATACGCTGAGCACGGTAGCTGCCAGCTCTTAGGTCACCACTGATGTCAACTAGCCTCTTGGAAATCTCTTTGAAAAAAGAGATAGCGTTGGGACCCCACGAACCCAGTGTTTCGACTCCAAACGGTACAAGGTGGTACCGGGAGTCGATCTGCCTGTACTTGTTCTTTTTAAAGTTTTCGGCACTTGTCGCAGCCAAACCAGCATCACGGCTTGTCCTGGGCAGATGAGAGGCTGCAAGTGTATCGACACAGGTAGCGTCCCACACAAGAGCCCGACCCATCCGCCAAGGAACAAGTGACATACCGTCTGGTCTCTTGCCATCATCACGCGCGATACCGTTCGGCTCGAGTAAAGCCGGCACGTTGATAGAGGCAAGAGACCGACGGATGATGTCGTTGATGCTGGCATTTGTGATAATTATTAGTCAATATTATTCTAACAAAATTTGTAGGTGTTGTGTATTATACAAATGAAGCTTTTTTATAACATTGATAGTAATATGTAAATTATATTGGGAATAAAAATATGTTATCGTTTTCGATATCTTGAAGTTTAATAATAAGTTTGTTTTACGTGATCTTGAGGAAAATGTAACCCTCAAGGGATATATTAAGTCTCGTACTGTCAATTTCTTTGTCAATGAAATAGAAAAGGACGGCATGAGACTTAATGAAAGATTAACTTGAACTGACGTCTCTGAGTACTTCAGTAAGACTATTAACGAAAATCTTATTATTCGATGATATGAAATTACTTATACATTTTAGTACTTTTTTTCATGTATATTATTGACAACTTACAATATTTAGTGTTAAAAAAGTGATCCTATTAATAATCCTAAGTTGATAATACAACGCATTTTAAATTTACTTTTGGACGAGTTTTATATTTTACTTAAATAAAATGTTCCAACAATCACACCAATTACTTACCTCCCTAGCTTTCTATATGTGACTAGCATGACTTAAACTATAAAAACTTATAACGATAAACATGCTTATAGGTATTTATAGTGAAACAGTATCTTTGACTATCTTGTCCTCGTGGTCTGGTGGTCGCTGAGTACTATCCCAGTCCCATCTGAGTCCCAGATCACACACCACGTTCAGTTGCCTAAATGTGCAGGTTTCCTCACGATGTTTTCCCTCACCGTAAGAGCATCGGTTAGTGAAACAACTAATGTACATACCTCAGAAAAAGTCATTCGTACATGGCGGCACGTAGGATCGAACCCTGCTTCTCCCGCATGAGACGCAACCCTAGCTAGCCACTGCGTCACCGACGCTCCACGAAGTCCCAGATCAAAATCCAAAATTTAGTCAGGTTGGGCCAGAATGTGTTTCTAGGTTTTTCTATCTTGAAATAACTTAAAACCGAGCTCCAACCCCAGGAAGTTGGCGTGCCTCGGAAAGCACTTTAAGCCGTTGGTCCTGTGCCTGATCCCTCTCTGGTCATATCGGATTACCTTTTCACCGAACTATGAGTGTGAAGGAACAGTGAATGCTTGCACACTAATACCTCCCGCGCATTTGGCTACACTCTCTGTTGAGATTGGCCGCTGTAGTCGAAATTCGGCTAGGAGGACATTATTATAAAAAAGTTTCTACTTTCAGAAGCCCTATTCGGGATATCGGTCAGAGGTGCCCAGTCTATTCACATTGCTGGTTACCGGTTTCTTCGGCATCGCCAAAGGAACAACAAGACCCGCTGGTACTGCGGCACCCACCGGAAGGCTGGCTGCAAAGCCGTGGTATTCACCACTGATGATAACAAAATACTCAGATGTGATAACGTCCACACTCATCACCCCGTTGAAACGACTTCAACGAATGTTGAATTCTTTAAGCCTATATAGGGACATTTTAAAATACGGAATTGCTACAAAAAATCTGTGTTTCAGCCAAATAAATAAGTAATGATTTTCAATATTTCAGTTTAATAAGTTTATATCAGGTTATCTTGAGGAAAATTTAACTCTCAAGAGATCTTCACTTAATTTATTATAAACTCATATACACTCGGCCGCATGTCAGACTACCCCACTTTAACCTTGAAACCGCTTCTATTCCCTAGGTAATAAAAGCTGTTTTCCTAGTTCACCTAACGTGACGCCGCTGTACTTACCTAAGACTATTAACGAAAATCGTATTGTTCGACGATATGAAATTATGTATACATAGAAAAATGTTTTTCGTTATTGGCTATAGGTTTAGTTTTTAAGTTTAATCACATATTCTGTATTAAAGCTGTAAATCCTGTAATTGAATAAAATAAAATAAGTGATAGATTTTTTTTTTCATGTATAAAATTTACAAGCTACTTATATTTATGTTAAAAATGTGATCCTAGTAATAAGTTAACAACGCATTTCAAAACATATACATATATGAGTTTAATTTTTCACTTAGGTATAATAAATTGTTCCAACAATCACACTAATTACCTCCCTAGCTTGCTATATGGTGGCTAGGATAACGAATGGAGATACTTATATGTTTATAAACATGGTATAGTATAAGACTTACTGTCGTACTCAGAGACGTCAATTTAGTAATATTTTATTAAGTCACATGCAGTCCTTTTAATTGACAAAGAAACTGACAGAACGAGACTTTGAAAAATCAAATTAAATTGACGTCTCTGAGTGCTGCAGTAAGGTAGTAGGTACTTACAAATCCTTGTGCTTATCACTCAACTAGCAGTTCCCCGCGACTTTGCCCGCCAGTTTTCCATACAAACTTCCGTCCTCCATTTCATCCCCCTGATGATTTTATATCGCGACAAATATTATGTCCTTCCCAGGGTCTCAAACTATCTCTGTACCAAACTTTATTTGAATCGGTACAGTCGTTTCAGAGCCTATTAAATACAAACAAACAAACAATCAAATCTTTCCTCTTTATAATATTAATGTAGAAAATATTGATTAATGACACATAGTTCACATTACTTTAGTTTTTGTTGTTGTTATTAGAGAGTCATTCATTTGAAATTGGCTGTGATAAGTAATCAAAGCATAAACTTTTCAATTTTTTTGTAATAACACCATTAAAAAAATTACACTGATTTTTAATTAAGTGGTAGTCTAGTGGTAGATAGTAGTAGTGGTAGATTTGCATGCATTCTTGCCTAAATTTTAAAAACTGTAATAAAATAAACTAGTTTATTAAAAGTCAGGCAAGAATTTCACGGTCGGTATCTTATGTAAAAAAAAAACATCGCTGAATGTTATTCTAACTGTGAAATTCAAGAACGGCTGAACTGATTTGCCTTTTTTTGTAAATATTCATTTAAGTCCAACGAATGTTTTATTTATTTCAAAAATTGTTAGATCTGTCATCGCGTACTGCGAGGCGATTCGAATTTGATGCTCCAAGCACACGTTATTTTTCGTGTCAAATGTCATATTTGAATGCGAAACTAATAGTACAAGATCCGAACCTAAAACGACCTTCATAATAATCATAAAAACCTTCATCCTTGATAGTATATTAATATAAAATATGTTAAGAAAAGGTTAGCTAAAATAATCCTGGACAGACTATTTTTAATTACAAAAAAATGATTTTTAATTAAACGTTGCAACATTAAGATAATAAGAAAATTTATACCCTGACTTAAAGTATCAAACATATAGAATACACAGACAGACTAGAATAGATAGACAAACTTTTTTATATTTTTATAACTTAAGCAATTATTTTGCAAGTTTTTACGAAATTAAATCAAATTTTACTTACAAAAATTAATCGACTGTGTCATCGAACGCCGGCTCACTGGCGTAGCAAGCACTTGCAAAAAGGGGAATGCCAGACGGCCATAGTAATTTCGGCCCTTAGTGCACACGTATGAAACTATTATGGGATTATTGTATTTAATACTAATAACCAATTATGATAAGATAGGGTTTTATAAAACTCGGGGTTGGGTTTATAAAAAACATTCTTTATTATCTATAAAATCAATGTTTTACATACAAATACATCACTTGTAAGACTAAATAGAGACATTTTATTCAACATTTGAGTGTAATAAGCCCAATTCGCTATTTATGTTCTATTTTATTACATAAAATTATTTTAAATAAAACCTGAATAATTAAAAGAATACTTGCTTTTATAGGGCAAGGGCATCGCCAAGAAGCTTTTATAGATCGCTGCAGCGCCACACGGACGACACCACACGACGACCACACGGACGAGTACCACAACAGACGGACAGAGGTCCGTCTGTTGTGGTACTCGTTCGTGGTACTGTCGGTAATGGATGCGGTGCTCGACGATACAATGGTCCTGGGTTGATGTTTCGCAAGCGCTCCGATAGATGGCTCTTAACACTATAATGTTCATGAATAAAAAACTGCATTATGCATCTTATAATAATGAATATATAGGGACATAGATAACACTATATTATTTTATAAAAGGTTTATATTACATACATATAATAACGATTACCAAAAATAACAGTCTGATTCCTCGTTTTTTTTATATGGTAACTTGTTGATGCCAAAAAGTTACGGAAACGCATACAAAAAAATATTGTAGTCGTTTTCATCGTTTTTTTTTTCAGTAAAACTATTCCCAAGTTATTTTGAAAAACGAACAACGAGAATATTAAAAATAAAATAGATTGTGCTCATCCATAAAATTGAAAATACTGTGCAGTCAAGGCCAAATTTCGGCATTCCCTTTTGTCGACTGACTAACGTCCTCCCTAGCTTAGTTGGTAAGAGCACTCGCCCGGATAGCGAAGGGACGTGGGTTCGAGTCCCACCGGATGACACAGTCGATTATTTTTTGTAAGAAAAATTTGATTTAATTTAGATAGACAAACTACTCGGTTGTCAGGTATAAGCGAGTAATTGCGAACACGTTGATATAGGGTTGTATGCAGAAAACTTGGTCCTAATTTGGGGTTTGCGAATTTTAAAGATTAAATTTTAATGCGAGTGGTTGGCATTCAGATGATTCATATAATTCATATTATTATTAAGAATTCATATATATATATTTCTATTATCAAGCAAGTGGAGGTCATCGACCGACATACCCGCTTATACCTGACAAACGAGTAGTTTGTCCAGGCAAAGAATAGGCAATCCAACGGCTGCACATTCTATACGTTTGATACTCAGTCAGGGTACAATTTTTCTTATTTTTTATCTTAATGTTGCAAAATGTAATCAAAAATCATTTTGAAAATAATTAAAAATAGTCTGTCCAGGATTTTTTAGCCAACCTATTCTTTACATATTTTCTAATGTACTAAATTGGTTTTAAAGTATATTTTATGTTATTGTCAGCTCGGTGAAGGTCGTTTTAAGTTCGGATCTTAGACCATAAGCAAATTTCTCAATTTGAGACAATAAATTTCCGCGCGCCAATGACCCATCTACCTCTTTTTCTTTTTACCTCTGTAATCAAAACGATTTTTTTTCAGATGCATACTTTACTAAGTCTTCCCGTGGAGCCACTATCATTTGCGTAGGCGGTTTTAAGTTCACGAAGCAATACCAATTCAAATTGAAGACCAGGTGGTTTTGTGGCACTTCCAGGTCATGCCCAGCTGTGGTCTACACCGTTGAAGAAAAAATTGTCATGTGCAAGAACGATCACAACCATCCGCCACCCTCCACCATTTAGATCTTGGGTTATGAATGAATAAGGAGTTTGCCAGTAAAAGACTCTTATCCAATAAAAGTATCTTATATCAATAAAATAAAACTAATCGCTATGGTCCACTTGCGCACGTCCGGTTTAGCTAATCTGGATTTGTTCAAGGCCTATTATCTGAGTTGAAAGCATAATTGCGCCGGTCTGGATTAGCTAATCTAGACTAGCGATAGTGAACTTTCCGGATAAGCTAATCCAGACATGTAATGAAAAAATAATAATAATGTCCTCCTAGCCGAATTTCGACTACGGCGGCCTATCTCATCAGAGATTAACCAATTGCGCGGGACATATTATACTAGCGGGTCACGACTTAAGCTGAGTGGGGCCATTTTAATATGGACATCTTAAAGTCAGCCTATTAGATCCCACTGCTGGGCAAAAGCCTCACCTCAACTATGAGGAGGAACGAGCCATACTCCACCACGCGGGCTCAGTGCGGATTGGTGGAGGGGTGTCTGTAAGGCAAGTGACAAACCTTACTATCAGATGTTATCAAGCCGCCCTAGGGCCTCTGACTAGGCTTAACGACTAATACCAACAGATATTAGCCGGGATCAACTGCTTAACGTGCCTTCCGAAGCACGGAGATGCTTATCATGGTCGTCACTTTAATGGTCGGAATGGTCACCCATCCAATCACGACCGCGCTGTGGGTTGCTTAACTTTTGGTATCACTACCAAAGTGCTGCCGCCACTGCGCCACAAGCACCTCAAACAAAAACCTCAAACAAAAAAATATGGACATCGCAGGCGCACAACTGCACAGTCCGACTGGTTTACCTCTATAAATTGTAATTTTACTGAGTTTTTTGTTTTATACCCGTGCCCTTTACGTTGTCTATTTTCGTGTGTTATGTGATGTCAATTCATTAATAAATGTATTTTCTTTCTTTCTTTCTTTCTCATATCCAAAATATCCCTAGACATTATTGATAAGTATAGTTTAAGAACCGACAATCCTCTTATGGGGAAAGAATTTTTTTTTTCAGAAGAATTAAGTGGGTATATATTTTTCAGATAAATCCATCAACTCCCAGTGTCCGTCAGGCACTTCAGTCATTACTGATTTAACGTCTGATTTGCTCAAAATTTTCGAAGGACCAAACCATGGTCACTGGCCTGAATTAATCCCGCCTACTGAAGGTTCAAAAAAGAAAGCCAATTATTTGAAATGCAAAATGTGTGCGAGGAAGAAAATACGACGAGAGACTGGCCTTAGATGTAAAGGGTGTCCGGATAAAAAACCAGCCCTCTGTGCACTTTGCTTTGAAGAATGGCATGACCTAGCGTATTCAGCGTCGCAGTTTGACAACGTTTTATTGTTAACTTAGTTAATAAATTAAATCACTGAAATATTTTGTCATAATAAACATTTTTACAAATATGCTTGTCGATTTTTCTCCGAAACTCATCAGTGCTTGATGTACGAAAAGTATCAATTTAAGCGTGTATTACATAATAGATATTATGAAATATGAGATACTTCGGTTTTGATGGTAAAAAACAATCTTTTAAATAGCACTTTTAAAAGAACTTTGTAAAGAAATACGTAAATTTGTTTGACAAAATGTGTTAAAGAAAAAACGGAGGCATTCATTGCCAAGGGATTTTGACGGAATTTTTCTGAAACAAAATTAATGACATTTCGTCTCTATAGGTTATGTGCTCGGTGTGACCCATCTACCTCTTTTTCTTTATACCTCTGTAATCAACACGATTTTTTTTTCAAATGCATACTTTACTAAGTCTTCCCGTGGAGCCATCATCATTTGCGTAGGCGGTCTTAAGTTCAGGAAGCAATACCAATTCAAGTTGAAGACCAGGGGCCGAATTCTCGCGCCTTCGATATTATGTCAATTTAGATGTTACGTATTCTCGAAGTATGAAAATGTCGAATATTTATCACATTTTGTGAAATCCGCCATGTTTTTTCGATAAATATCGTATGTGATATAATATCGAAGGCGCGAGAATTAGGCCCCTGGTGGTTTTGTGGCACTTCCAGGTCATGCTCAGCTGTGGTCTACACCGTTGAAGAAAAAAATTTCTTGTGCAAAAACGTTCACAACCATCTGCCACCCTTCACCATTTAGATCTTGGGTTTGAATGAGGAGTTTGCCAGAAAATTACGCTGGCGGATATTTTGGGAACAATACTCTATCTTATATCAATAAAACTAATCGCTAAGGCCCAATTGCGCCGAACTAATCCAGACATGTAGAAGTGGGCTTTTAACACAGATAATAGGCCTTAAACAAGTCCGGAATAGCTAATCCGGACGTGTGCTAGTTGGCCTAAATGTGTTTCTAACTACGACGCTAAGAACGGCTGTACTAATTTGTCAATTTCTTAAAATAAATATCCATAAGTCAAATATCCATACCACGCTTAACTATCAATTACTTAGTCTAATAAAATAAGGTCCGAATTTTATTCGAATCGTGTCTTTATAACTCCACTTAGAGCGGTTCTGCACTACGTCCGATCCGTATCCGTCAAAATATGTCATTTGATTTTTAATATGGAAAACCGGACCGATAATAACGGACGTAGTACGTAAGCTCTCGTACAAATACTATTACGACTACGCCAGACAGCATGTTGAGAGATGCGGATCGGATTAGGATCGGATGTAGTGCGAAACTGCCCTTATTTATAGTCAACGCTAATTTTGAAAACCCGTAAGCAAAACTATTCGAATTTTGAATATACACACATCAACACTGTCTAGGGATATACCAACATAGTATTATTATATCTAAAATATCCCTAGACAGTGTTGATTATTATTAGACTATGGGCCCATGTCCACAATGGATGGGTCATATGAATGGTGCACCACAAAGTCGGTAATTAAAACAAACCGACTTTCTGGCGCACCATTTTTTTAGGACACTACGCGCTTTCTTATTATTTTTCATGGATCTATCGATGGTAAAAATGCCGTGCAAAAATATATGACCAAAATGTACTTACTCTTCTCCTGCACTTTTGAATTCGCACCAGCACTCAATTGGACAGCTTACAAGTGACAGCATAGTGCTGAATCTTATTATTTTTTGCTTTTATATCGTCCTATATACGTCACCTGGTGGTTCATATGACCCATCCATTTTGGACATGGGCCTGTAGTCTATATAGTTTAAGAATACGACAATCCTAAAAGAAAAAGAAAGATTTTTTTTTCAGGAGAATTAAGTAGGTAATATATTTTTCAGATAAATCCAACAAGTTCGAGTGTCCGTCAGGCACTTCAGTCATTAATGAATTAACGTCTGATTTGCTCAAAATTTTCGAAGGACCAAACCATGGTCACTGGCCTGAATTAATCCCGCCTACTGAAGGTTCAAAAAAGAAAGCCAAATATTTGACATGCAAAATGTGTGCGAGGAAGAAAATACGACGAGAGACTGGCCTTAGATGTAAAGGGTGTCCAGATAAAAAACCAGCCCTCTGTGCAATTTGCTTTGAAGAATGGCATGTCCTAGCGTATTCAGCGTCGCAGTTTGAGAACGTTTTATTGTTAAAAAATTAAATTACTTATATATTTTGTAATATTAAACATTTTTACAAATATGTTTGTCAAATTTTTCTACGACCTTTCTAAAGGTATGAATTCGTAGCCGACACTAGCGATGGGCGATTGTTCGAAAAAAATTATTGACCATTCGAACTATCGAATGTCGATTTAGTAATTCGAAAAAAAAAACTCGAATAATAATCGACAATCGAATGATAATCTATACTGGGCCCTTCGATGCATTCGATCCAATTGCCGCGACTGTGCGCACAGGACAGGTAGCGACCGAATGATTAATCGACGCGACGAATGACGATTCATTCGTTAGTAGTTAGTAGTACGGCCTGCACACCGCGCGCTCCGGTATTGCTCGCCGCATAATCGAATGACTGCGGTTGCTTATCGAATACATTTGATTACAGAGACCATTCGAATAATTCGATTAATTTAGTAATAATCGCCCATCGCTAGCCGACACCACGGACGGAGCAGCAGCAGACGAAGTGACGTCGCGATACTACTGGTTTTTATTAATTTTTTCTATGAAATCGTCGCTAGTTTTGGTGACGTTAACTGCGGTTGGTATTTTTATAGGAATAAAAGAAACCAGTAGTGTCGCGAAGACAATTCGTATGCTGCTGCTGCGTGGAGTCAATTTCGAACTTATACCTTAATACCACGATAGTACTTACCCGAATTCACCAATTTATAACCAGCCGGTAAACATAAATTAACGGTTTAAATGGCACAATTCCTTAAAATATGAACAACAAAATAAACTTCTTAAACAAAATATGAACTTCAAAATTAAACATGTGTTGGTGAACTCGGCCCTTAGGATTGAATAATCAACATGGTTGGATATCCTTTTGATAATATATAAGGCCTTACCTCAACTATGAGGAGTGAGGCATACTTCACATCGCGGGCTCAGTGCGGATGGCGGAGGGGTGTCTATATATGGGTGAGGTAAATGACCAACCTTACTGTCAGATGTTATCAAGCCGTCCTAGAGCCTCTGACTAGGCTTAACGACTAATCATCATCCTCCTAGCGATATCCCGGTTGTGCTCTCTTATGCGAGGGCCCAGGGTCCGCTGACCATGATCCAGGTTGTGACTAGGCTTAACGACTACTATCAACCGATATTAGCCCAGACCGCAGATAATGGATAGAAGAGATATGATATAGGGGGCGTACGGACGCGACATGTAAAAACTATCGATCTCGCGACGATCCTTACTTTTTTTTTATACTTAGTTGTAACGCACACATACTCGTAAATAAATTTGACGACACAGACCAGCCTAAGATTACTGAGTTACTTTTAAATCGACGCTGTCGTTTGCAATACTGTTTTTTTTTCTAATTGTATATTTTTATTGCAAATATAGACCGTTTTAAAACAAAAAACTAATGCTTAGTTATTATATATCTCTTCTGTCTATGATCTGAGGCCCAGACCACATGCTTAACGTGCCTTCTGAAGCACGTAGATGCTTCTGATAAAACTGACAAACGAGACTTAAATGATATGTAATAATATTCTTTTCAGAGGCAGTATTTAGCAAGTCTTCCCGTGGAGCCCCAGTGATACTGCTAAACGGATACAAGTTTCTTAAACAATTACGCAAGAAAAATGGTGTGTGCAGGTGGTGGTGCGGTACTGTGAGAGGCTGTAAGGCAGTCGTGTATACGGACCCTGATGGCGTGATAATCAAGAATAATAATGAGCACACTCATCCACCACCGTTTTCTATCTAAACCTTCATGTATCATGTATCCAGACTCAATAGAAAATTTTTGCTATCATCCCGCCCGCGTGTCTTATGGGGTTTGACAGGTTACACGCCTATCTAGCTCACTCCCTAATTAAGGTATTAAGCTAAAAGTACATGCGCGGGTCGACCGCCAGCCTTATCCTTAATTTCCTGTGCTAAAATGAGAAAATTAGCAATAAAAAAATAAATACTGAAAATAAGTGTCTTCTTTTTAAACATGCTCCCCGTTATTACAAAAACTTAGTACCGGGTTTAAGCCAGGACTAAGCTATTAACTAGCCAATTAGAAAAGCGTTTCTATAGTAGGTTATGTCACGAATGTGTCATTTCTCTGTTGTCGGTTAATATTTAGACCTATTTTAAACCTGGTCTATTTTTATTTTTTTGGAATAACACCGGTATTGTTGTTGTAAATGCGAGGTTTGATATTTATACAGGTGTAAATCCTTGAATATCTATAAGCACATACGCATTTTAAGCTATTTTTAATCACTATCCATTTGATACATACGGCCGCAACGTAACACTACACAATGTTGACCATGAGACCGCCTCTATTCCCTACGTAATTAAAGTTAAAGTACCCAAAATTGTTTTCGTACGTGCTAACCAAGTCAAGTTAACCATGTTAACAACGAAAACAGTTTTTATTACTTATGAAATAGAGGCTGTCTTAAGGTCAAAGGAGGTAGTCTGACTTGCAACCATGTGTACAAATTTTGGGCAAACTCCTAACGTCTCCTTTTAACAAAAGTTCGCACTCAAAATACATCGACCGTTTTCTGATAGGTTCTTTAGAACTTGCAAAGAAATTGCTTAAAGTATAATAAAAAACTTGAGCAAATTAACGCAAAAGTAGGTAAGTGTGAGTTTGAAAAGCGTAAACGATTTCTTTCACTAGTCGGCTAAATAAAAACACTGCATGAGCAGTCATGAAAACGTAGTATAAATTCCAGCAAAAATATTAATAACAATTCCTTTTACAGGCCCAGTATTCTGCACATCAGCCCGTGGAGCTCTTATGATTAGCCTAGGAGGGTTCAAGTTCCTCAAGCACACTGTATCCAAAGATGGCGTCAAAACAAGATGGTGGTGTGGCACTCACAACAACAGATCGTGTCGCGCGGTGCTTTACACTGTCGACAATAAAATATGTAAAATTAAGAACGTACACAATCATCCGCCGCCTTTAAGATTTTAGTTAGTTTATGTAAGGCTTTTATTTTTAGGGAAACAGCTTTTATTATGTAGGTAATAGAATATAATTAGACGCCGACTCAAGGTCAAAGTAGAGTAGTCGTCTAACGTGCGGCCACTGACCTCTATAATACAAGTACGCTGGACTAAACATTCTCTAAGAAATGACAGATAATTTTTGGGCTGAATCAAAGCGGGGGCGCACCGAGTGTCCAGGAATAGAGTAATTTGCATACGTTAATGTCAACTCTCATTAGTTCCGTGGACGGTCACCACACGCTCACTATAGCCATCAGCGCCAAAATGGCGATAATCAAATGGCTTCATTTTTAGGTTGACAGTATGCAGTCCAGCATACTTGTATTATAGAGGTCAGTGTGTGCGGCCATGTTGTACTACCTATATACAAACTATATTGGAAGTCGTTTTAAAAGCCTTTGAGTTAGGCGGTCACCTGCGAGACGATTTTCATAAAATAGAAAAAAGTTCACATTCATAAATAAGTGTAACATTTTTTTTCGAACGTAACACAGTTTGTGGATCCTCAAAACCAATTACCACACTGAAAAAGTTCTAATGCATGAGCATCGTCTCCCTGATTGTGTGAAATGTTTTTTCATCATGTATCGTTCATAATATTTTTTACTGAAAAATTAATCATGTATGCAATTTGATTTTGTCACGTTCGATGTCTCACTTTAATTTGAGGTACATTTTGGTATATTTAACGACTGCGTTCTTAACATAATTAAAGTATTATTTTTATTTCATGAAACGCTTAAAGCCTAACTACCTAACCATTTTCTCAGTATTAATTTGTTAGTGTTAGTTTATGTATTTAATTAAAATAGTGTTATATAAATATTAATAAAATTTAAATAAATATTGACATTCTTTTCGACTTTTACCGTAGACTATGATGATATTGGTTAAGTGTGTATATATTATCTACCTTAATATTCTCAAACATAATTTCTAAACTCGCTCGATTCGTCATTATGAAAAATATTGGGTTAAACCTTCACGTATTATGTTTCCAGACACAATAGAACATTCAATGTTACCCGCCCGCGGGTCTTATGGGGTTTGACAGGTATATTTTTTGAACTCTAGTATTAAAAATAGTAACAATAGTCATAATAGGTATTCGCAAGTCAATAATTTCCCCATACCTTCAATAAATATGTGTACTATAATTAAGGACATTGTTTTATCATACCTTGATATATTTTATATCTAGCGACCCGCACGGGTGCAATATGCATACATACACATACATATAAACATTATTTTGGATACATTATATCTAGTGCTGAAATCCGTTGCGTAGCTTAAAAGATCAAACGAAATAGACAGCAGGAACGACTTTATTTTACGAGTTTACTATTTAAAGATAATGTAGGTACACCAACAGCACCTAATTATTTACATGAAAGATCATACTCGTACAAAACAAAACTTGATCTTATAAAAATAAACACATATATTTTTTGAATTTTTTGAAATTTGAAATTTTGAACCTGATTGCCTGATTGTCTGTATCTTGTCTCGAAGCACTAGGCCCTAAGGAGACATGTTCGGGCCCCTTAAGGGGGCAAATTTTTTTAATTTATATGTGGCATTTTCTGTCCTAAATTGAATAAATTATTTTTGACTTTGACTTTTTGAACTTATCATATTTCGAACATATTATTATTATTCCAGTTCATAGGCAGGCAGTTAAACTGATAGCTGTCTGCAACTATCCAGTTTGTCATAATGTGTGAAGCTTGTAAACACATACTCAACCTTTCTTATTATACTGATGCCAGCGCGTGGTTTTTTTCAGAAGCAGTATTCTGCAGATCCTCAAGAGGAGCTCCAATGATTAGACTAGGAGGGTACAAGTTCGTCAAGCACTCTATGTCAATCAACGGCATAAAAACAAGATGGTGGTGTGGCACTGACGCAAGAACCTGTCGCGCTGTTCTTTTCACTATAGACGATAAAGTCTGTAAAGTCAAGAATGAACATAATCATCCGCCACCTGGAAGATTTTAGAAAGAAAGAAAGATAATTTAAGAAAGAAAAATAATAAGGTTTATTACTATTGATTGTAAGTGGTTCATGTTTTATCAATGTGGAACGATATCGTCAAAATCGATAATCGTGATCTCAATTCTCTTTAGTATAAGGAATACGAGTAGTAGCTTATAATAGTATCTAGCTTAGAAGGTTTGTAGTTTATAAACCTAATTTAGTAACTCTTAATTTACTGAAGTAAATTTCGTTTTAGGTTTAGGTTAGGCTTAGATTAAGATATTAGAAAGGTCCTTATTTAGTTGTTTATTAACTAAACTCATTTTAGTGTCCATTACGACAGATCTGTTGAAAAATACAAAATAATGTATTTTTTAAGCATCCAGTATTATTCATGTAATGTGTGTTAACCCACTGAATAATTATTATAACAACAGTTTTGTGTGCGTTTTAAATTTACTTAAATGATAAAATAAATAAATTCTGTGATGGCACCATGGTCATTAATTTTTAAGCATCGTTTACCCTTTTAAGGTAAAATCTTGTCACACCGTCTCCATACTCCATCCTGGAGCCCAATTCTCACGCCTTCGATATTATATCGCATACGATATTTATCGAAAAAACATGGCGGATATCACAAAATGTGATAAATATTCGACATTTTCATACTTCGAGAATACGCTACATTTAAATTTTGTGTCAATAAAATATATCGAGGTATGATAAAACAATGTCCTTAATTATAGTACACATATTTATTGAAGGTATGGGGAAATTATTGACTTGCGAATACCTATTATGACTATTGTTACTATTTTAATACTAGAGTTCAAAAATATACCTGTCAAACCCCATAAGACCCGCGGGCGGGTCGATAACATTTAATGTTCTATTGTGTCTGGAAACAATACGTGAAGGTTTAACCCAATATTTTTCATAATGACGAATCGAGCGAGTTTAGAAATTAAGTTTGAGAATATTAAGGCAGATAATATATACACACTTAACCAATATCATCATAGTCTACAAGTCGAAAAGAATGTCAATATTTATTTAAATTTTATTAATATTTATTTCAAACCAACAAACTATTTTAATTAAATACGTAAACTAACACTAACAAATTAATACTGAGAAAATGGTTAGGTAGTTAGGCTTTAAGCGTTTCATGAAATAAAAATAATACTTCAATTATGTTAAGACTAAAAAATTGCAGTCGTAAAATATACCAAAATGTACCTCAAATTAAAGTGAGACATCGAACGTGACAAAATCAAATTGCATAAATGATTAATTTTTCAGTAAAAAATATTATGAACGATACATGATGAAATAACATTTCACACAATCAGGGAGACGATGCTCATGCATTAGAACTTTTTCAGTGTGGTAATTGGTTTTGAGGATCCACAAACTGTGTAACGTTCGAAAAAAAAAGTTACACTTATTTATGAATGTGAACTTTAACTTTTTATACGATATTTATCGAAAAAACATGGCGGATATCACAAAATTTAAATGTAGCGTATTCTCGAAGTATGAAAATGTCGAATATTTATCACATTTTGTGATATCCGCCATGTTTTTTCGATAAATATCGTATGTGATATAATATCGAAGGCGCGAGAATTGGGCCCTTGGTTTCTAATCTCGCTTGGTATGTTATTTTTACTATAATAATATTGCAAACAATCAAGCAGGCTTAAAAACTGATTGGATGTAGAGAAACATTGATCACGATTTGCCGAACTTCATTATACTTTCTTGTGGTGCTTTGTTAGCGGTTTATGTTTGATTATCGAATTAACAAATCGTTGCCAAATGGACCCCAAAAGCCGGGAATTAGTATGACCTGTTGAAGATCTTTAATTGGTGATCAGCGTTTTCTATTTCCAACATGGTGATTATTTTTAACAATCATATGAGAGTGAATATAGTAACAAATTCCTACAATATTTACTATGGAGACATCATCAAAATCGTTAAGTTTTTTTGGATCTTCATGTAAATTGGCATCGAGAAAGCAGAATTATTTGTATGGAAGATCTGTATGGAACATCCGTAGTAAAAGTTGTTGGTATATTCACCCTCTTAAAATGGAGACTGTTTAACCTAACATACTGTTTGATATAGTCTGTTGCAGATCTTTAATTAGGGATCATGCCCTAATCTTCTATCATCCGAATTTTGATCTTGAGTCATACCAGCCTATTTTTCAGAATCTTAGCCGACACACACTAAGCTTCACTTTCTTTTAGATCGGCCAACGTTCTTCACGTCGAAGATCGGCGCTCGGCTTATGCAGCTTCGTGGGTACCACTACACGCGCCGCTCGGTATGCTCCTCCAAGGTCCGGTGGCTATGCACGGAGAGTCGCGACAGAAGCTGCCACGCGGTGGTGGTCACCATCGGTCGCACCATCATCGACCGCCACAACAAGCACAACCACCCACCCAAATAACATTAGGACACCCTTCAGGGGTTTGGTGAAAAACTGAGCAGGCTTTTGAAAATGTAGTGATAATATTTTCTCCTATCAAATTTCGGAAGACGCCAATCCCAAGATCAACCAGGTATGCAGGAGATATTGCATTAGTGTGTGCGTAAAACACAGGTGCACTCTCTGTTCGTTCACTCGAGTTCAGTGAAACGGCAATCCGACATGACCGGAGAGGTCAGGCACAGGACCAAATGCTTAACGTGTATTCCAAGGCACGGAGGTGTTAACACCGCCAATTTTTGACTCTACAGCTGTTTCGCAATTATTGCAAGACGAAAACAAAGCAGTCAATTTCAGCCCGATCCGGGTTTCGAACCCAGGGCCTCGTGGAATGAAGGCATCACTAGAACAACGCGGCAGTACCTAAATGTAGATACTGATAATATTGTTACTTAGCCGTGGCAAATGACATGGCTGAATTTGCCAAGCTCAACATTCTTAAGTTTATAATAAGAGAAAGTCATACAGGGTGTACATTTCAATTTAAGCAGTACTTACAGATGTAATTATACTGACCACGAATCACGAAAAAAAACACTTATTTTTTTTATTTTTTTTGGAATTGTCCCTTATTGTTTTGCAAATAGGCAACACTACGCACAGCTAACGAACGAATGATGCGCTCACTACGATACCTACGAAGTACGAAGCCATTGCAATCCTTTTGTTCCCCTTTTCGCGCCAAACGACGGTCAGCGAGTGTGATCAGAAGTCACCATCAACCTGACCAGTTTTGGTTCATGGTAACACATTCAGTTGCCTGAATTTGCAGGTTTCCTCACGATGTTTTCCCTCACCGTAAGAACATCGTTTAGTGAAACAACTAATGTACATAACTCAGAAGAAGTCATTGGTACATGGCGGCACATGGGATCGAACCTCGTAACTCCCGCCTGAGAGGCAACCCGCTAGCCACTGCGCCACAGACGCTGGTGATCTTGGTGATCGGAAGTCACCACCGCCACTAAAAAAAATATTATTGAAGTCATTTTTTGTGATCTACTGATAAGTTTTTAGAATCACCTCTGTTAGTACTGCTCAAATTGGAATCTATACCCTGTGTGCCCAAAGGGCAGTCCTCGGAGTGGAAGTTTTTATAGGTAACGGACGATCGGATGTTCAGTAGTGGACGTCCTGCGGCTGATAATGATGATGATGATGACGCTCGAATGAAGACACAGCAAAGCACTTGTGTACTCATCATAATGTAACAAGACACTCAACAAAACTAAAATACTCGTTACTACTAGTATTAGGTACAATGGAATCATACAAGATAAAAGAAATATTATAATAAATATAATAATACTTGAGTTTGATAAATAATAAATATACCTACTCAAATATCTGAAAGTGATACGACTGACAAAATAATCGTAATGTTTTTATTGGATTTAAACTCAAAACGGTAATAAGTAATGGGTCTGTATTGAATTTCAAGTAAAACGTAAATAATTTTAAAGTAATATGTAAAATACTTACATCTAAATAATGTTTGTTAAAGATTTTGAAATGTGTAAATAAAGTTGTAAAGAAATTCATAAATGTAGATATTCACATCATAATACAGGGTGACTTTTGTATCGGTATTCAGATTTAAATAAAATAATCTTTGACGCAAAAACAAAACATGTAGGTAATTGTTTTAATTGTTTTAACAAACACACCAATTACCTAGCCCCAAACTAAGCATGAGCTTGTGCTATGGTGACTAGGATAACGGATAGAAATACTTAAATACATATAAACATCCATGGCTTAGGTACAAATGCTCGTGCTCATCACACAAACATTTGCCCCTTGCGGGATTCGAACCCGCAACCGCCTGGTTTAGAAGTCCGGTGCGCGAACGACTTCACCAAGACGGTCGTCAATATTTTTAATTTTGGTCGGTATTCTTGATTTTGGTCGTCCAGGACAAAAATATCGAGATAAAGCAATGAGATACGTCCAAAATCGCTAAAACGGTGAACTAAGCTCAATGCCGTTGCCTCCTGCACAAGGTCATCATAATAACAGCAACCTCGCGCCAATGCCTCCGCGCCGTATTCATCTAATTCATGCGTAGGTACGGGTAACAATTTTTTAGATAATTGTTTTTTTTTTCACACTTGACCTACTTTTTTTCAAAAATAGCATCTATAAACGATACCTAATGTCTGGAAAAAAATGGATACTGATACAAAAGTCACCCTGTATACAGTTGTCTGTATTTATATAGTGGTTCCATTAAATGATTCCTATAGAATTTGTGATTGTTATGTAAACAAATTATTGTGATATTAATTGTAGATTGTAAATTAGCTGTCTATCTTATCTGATCTTAGTACTATTGGCATTGATAGAAGCGTACATACATATTTATTAATAAGGGTTTTATATAGCAATACTAATTCTTATCTCTTTTTCGCTCCTACTTTTGTGTGTTGAAGGCCTTGTGTTATTAGATTAAAATAGGTAATTCTACTGCTCAAATTAACAAATCTGTTGTAGTAGGTTAGTCTAAAAGTGAACAAAAATTGGCCAAGTGCGTGGAGACCATCGGCAGCATAGGGGCCCATAGTTACTTCATAGATAACTTGTAAAGTCGACTTGGAGTATAGTCCGACAATTTTGTATGCAACCCTCCTGCGGTCGCCAGAGGTGCGGGGAGTGACACGCTAGATGTCAAGGGGGACAGGTGATTTTCCGGGCAAGGGGACTTTCTATCATAGTCGCGTGTAACTGGCGCTTCCAATCCACAATCAAAGGGGGTCGTGCACGATTTTGTCGGACTACACCTAGTCTTGCTATAAATATTGTAACAAAGAAAAAAATATTTTTTTAATGGCAATTAACATTTATTACTTTTACAGTATGCGAGTTTAATACATAAATATAAAAAAAAATGTAAGAAGTTTATTCGAAGTGGTCTCCATTGGCTGCAATACAGTCCTTAAAACGTTGGGGCCAGTTATCAATAGAAGCACGCACTTTTCCATGGAAAAATTCTTCACTGCCAATCGTATGGATAGTTTTAGGGACTCTAAATTATCATGGCGTTTAAAGCAAACCGTACTCTCTGAAACTCCGATGAAGTCAAAAAGACCATACTTGGTTATTGAACATGGTGTTGTTAAGGGGCTTAACTACCTTCTCAAGAATGGTATCTTGATACACTTGTGCCGATGTTTTGATACCTTTGTCACAAAAATATGGCTCACAGTCACTCCTTCATAGCTAACACCCCACCAAACCATCACTGAAGTCGGATAATGCCCACGTTGCACTCTGTCGACTAATTGGGTAGCTTCTTTAGAGCTTTGAGCAAAAAACGGTCATTTTGTTTGTTAAAATGTTGCTCAATTGTAAAAAAAATCTCATCCGTGAACAAATTTTTTCTGTGACCTTCCTTAGCGTACTTCAGTAGTTGTTTCGATGTTACCACCCTATTCCTTTTTAAATTATCAGCTAAGAAATGACCAGTACGTCTCTTATTTATAGGCTGCAAGTCCTAAGTCATCTTTTAAAATACGCGACATGGTTCTAGGTGCTATCTTCATTTCCCAAGATAAAATCTTTTGCTTTCGGACAGGATTTCTTCGAATTATTTCCATTACTGCTTTGACCACCATTTTCGTACGAACACTACGTGGACGGCCAGATCTTATTCTGTCACAAACAGAGGAAGTCTCATTGTACCTATTAATAGCCCGGTACACAAACATTTGACTAATGATGTCCTCCTAGCCGATTTTGACTACGGCGGCCTATCTCAACAGAGATTAGCCAACTGCGCAGGACATATTATAGTGCACAAGTGTGTGCGCAATACACAGGTACACTCTCAGTTCCTTCACTCTCATAATTCGAAGACGGCAGTCCGACATGACCGTAGAGAGATCAGGCGCAGGACCAACGGCTTAACGTGCTTTCCGAGCCACGGGTGTTAACACAACCAACTTCCTGACTCCGGAGCTGTGTCTGAGTAATTTCAGCTGACCAGAAAAACCCAAACACTCTCAGCCTGACCCTCGTTGGTCTAGTGGTCAGCACGCTGGGTACTATCCACGAGGTCCCGGGTTCGAATTTGACTAATACCAAGTGTATGGAGAGTTTTAAAAATTGCACTTGACTCCATACCTACTTTCTGTAATGCAATCGCAGCGATTCGGTTCTCTTTATCACCCCACTTCCACTCCATTTGAATATCGCAAAATATTGTACAATGTATTGGCGCCAAAATGAGAAAACACAATGAACTATCGTAGGTATAAAAATGACAGATTCCAAATTCAAATGTGATATTTTTTATTTTAACAGTATTTATGGCCAGACTAGGTAGTTATCCTTATAAATGTATATAAATAACTAGTTATAGCCCGCGACATCGTTTGCGTAGACTAGATGATAAAACTTCACACTCCTATCGCCGTCCAGCAATCATGTAATTTTTAACCGACTTCAAAAAGAAGGAGGTTCTTATGTCGACTGTGTGTATGTTTTTATATTCTGCTTATGACCAGCAAGTTAAGTAAAAATGGGGGTAAACCTGCATAAATTCCTTAGAAGCTAAATTTTTGCATGTACGTTAGTTATATATATTGTGAAATTGTAAAAAGTCCCGATCGATCACATGTGCGTTAAAGTTTATATGCATGGTCTAAGTTTCCAAAAGTCATTTATTTGGATTTTATTGTATCTATTATTATGATGCCTCTGTTATGTACATTCCTAATAATACTAGAAGTATTTATAGAAGTATTTATACTAGAAGTATTACTTACATATTTGTATGATTTTGATATTTACATTAGAAATATTTGAGCAATAGAATAACCTAAATGTTTAATGTCACATTTTTCTCTCGTATCATATTAAAATGTTCAGCTGTGCCTTTATATCTGTCTGTATGTTGCAACTTTGAATCATGTTATTGTAGCTATTGTTGTTTACATTTTGTAATTTTGTGATATACCTAAGTAGTCATGTTTTTACTTCTGCCATTTTCTTTTAATAAATATTGATGGAGATTTTATCACATATTATTGAACAACCCAAACGAAACCGTTATAAGGGTTTGTTGACTAAAGTTATATGTAGTAGAGATTAGTAATGTAAATTATTGCAAATTTTTATTAATTTAATTAGCATGCGAAATTTCCATCGAAATTGTAAATCCATTGCTAAATATGAAAATAATAACGGATAATCTTGTTCTCTATCATTCATTCGTTTACCGCTTGAGTTACTCTCGGAAAACCGAGATCACCCGATCGCGCCCGATTCACTTAGAATGCTAGCCAGCCTAGCAGTACCTGCAAGTCTCTGAAAGCAATCGCACGCTCGCTCTGTGCGCTGCTGCTAAGTTCGCGCTAATTTAAAATTTTAGCATTCAGTAAATTTCGCAACATGAAATAATTTAGCATCCATTTTAATGGAGCTGTTTGTCGTTGCCTGTTCTATTACACTTACTAGCCAACCCCAAATTAGAAGTGTGCCACAAGATGTCCCTCAATCAATGTAAGGATTGGTTATGAACTCTGGGGAAATCTTAATTTAAATAATGAAATTTTATTTAAGTACTTTGTAATTTTGACACATACAATATTCCTCTTCATAGTTGAAGTGAGGCCTTTGCTCAGCAGTAGGATCTAATTGGCTAATTTTACCTTTTACGATATTAAATATTCTGGAGCATTTTCTGATCAGTAATTTTATTTACAGCTGGTGTATTTTGCAAACGTAAAAAAAGAGCAAATGCCAAACAAAGCAGACAAGAAATACTTGAGAAAAAGAAAATAGCCGAACGGAAACGAATAGAGAGACTGCGTCAAGATCCAGAATGGATTGCAGGTAAAAAAGCAATGGAAAAAGAACGATACCAGAAACGCAAGGCACGAGGCTATTTCGACATTAGCAAATTGTCTCCAGCCGAACAGAAGATGCGGAGGAAACGACACAACGATGCAGCAAAGCGGTCATATTTCAAAAAAAAGCTAAAATTAATTAAAAACGAATATATTCTTGGAGATGATCTATTCGCAAGTGAATGACGAATCTTATCGCCAATTCGAATTCAACTGTCTTTATGAAGTGGTTCGCGTTCCGGACTTCTAAACCAGCCGGTTACGGGTTCGAATGCCGCAGAGGGCAAATGTTTGTTATCCTTGTCACCATAGCACAAACTCAAGCTTAGTTTTGGGCTAGGTAAGTGGTGTGGTTGTTGAAGCAATTTATTTATTATTAATATTTATAATGAGCAGTTTTCCTGGAGGTATTGTCAGCAACAGTCAAAGTGCTAAGTAAATTTGAGAAAATTTTAATTGGCTGATAGGATTCGTTTCGCTATCCCGATAGGCAATGCTGCCAAATTTAATGTATAAATTTAGGCTAAAGGCTAAAGCAGCCAACAAAATTGTCTTTGTTAACATGTGTGTATTCATTTTAAACCACATATTCGACGAAATAAAAGAGTTAGAGGATCTTGCTTTTAAACTAACAGAATGAATATTTTTGCATGTTTGTAGTGTCACAGAATTCCTAGATTATAGTACAAGTTAGTTATAATTGTTTACCTAATAAAGAAAGAAAGGAAAAAATATATTTATTAATGAATGGACATCGCATAACACACGAAAATAGACAACGTAAAGGGCACGAGTATAAAACAAAAAACTCAGTAAAATTACAATTTATAGAGGTAAACCAGTCGGACTGTGCAGTTGTGCACCTGCGAAAAAATAAAATTTTAAATTTGCACCTTTTGCATGCAGGCTGTATACATTTATTAATATTAACTTTAAGATGTCGAAATCGATGTATTCAGGCAAATAAACTTTCTGAATTCTTATTTTGTTTTTTTCATTTGATCAGAACATATTAATTAATATAATATATTCTTGAAGAGATGCTGTGCGCTCCTGAGAATGACTTATGTTAATTGTGCATTTATACTACTCTCTTGTATCTATATATGTATATGTATGTAGGCTCTATGATGTATCATAGAGCGAGAGATTCGAGTTGATAACTCTTAATTGCACATTGTATCAGAAAATATTGCAATTTAAATTTAAAAATCTTAGTTTAACAGTCGAATCGAACCGCGATTTCCAACAGCTAGATTAGAATGATATTTGTTAAAATTAAAAAAAAAAAAACTGTTTTCAGGGTCCAGACTTGGCCTCCCGACGTTGGCAAATGGAATAGATATTCAAGCAGACATTGAAGACATAAAAGAAGATGAGAAGGTTCAAAAACCGTCTCGTAAAAGACCAAAAGACCGATACGATCGTATCGACCATTTACCTGGTCATGGTAAAGCAGGCAGATGTTTCCATTGCTCGAGGCTAACCCGTATTCATTGTCTTAAATGCAAAACTCGAGTCTGCTTTACGAAGGACAGAAATTGTTTTTTCTACTTTCACCGCGATAAGAAATGAGGCTTTATATGACGGACAAGTTCGAGCGCGAGCCAGAGGTGCGGGGGGCGAGGCATGCTAGAAGTCAGCGGGGACAGGTGTTGCGGGGAAGGGGACTATCAAAGACAGAAAGATTGGCGTTTACTCGGCGCTCTACAGAGGCGCAGGAGGGTCACACATGAAGTTAACGGACTAATTCAAAAAGTTCGTTAAATCTTGGATGAGATTTTATTAATAAATGCAACTGCATTTCAAAGACCTATTTTGTTTCATTATCCCCAAGGATTTAGATCCTACTGCGGGACAAAGGCCTCACCTCAACTGTGATGTGGTACGAGCCGTACTCCACCACGCGGGCTCAGTGCGGATTGGTGGAGGGATGTAAGGCAAGTGACCAACCTTACTGTCAGATGTTATCAAGTAGGGCCACTGACTTAGCTTAATGACTAATATTTTATTTATTTGAATATACAAAGAATACATTTTTGTTAGTAAATAGTGTCTTAAAGCCTATGTTAAGTTTATCTAGACACTACTAGTTCTCTTTATACAATTACAATAAGCATGTTATTGAGCGAGCGCGCACGTAAATAAATATAAATATTTCCCATGCACGGAGATGCTTGTAATAAATCCGCGCCGTGGGTTGTTTAACTTTTGGTTTAAATAACAAAGCGCTGCCGCCATTTCGCCACAAGCATCTCCAACCTCCAAAGGATTTCTTATTTCCTTATTTAACAGTCCAAACGAATTATAGAATAAAATGTCGTTACAGTGCATGTGGAGAAGATAAACTATAAAAAACAAATCACTGTAGATGGCTTTCGGTACGGTCACCAACAGACACACAAGGGGAAAACAAGATGGCGGTGTGTCAGGCAGCGGAACAGATGTACTGCACATATCTGGACTTGCAACGGAGTCGTCACCAAAATTAACACAAACCACAACCATTTGCCTGGGGCAAAGGGGTTTGGCAAGCTTGATTGTTAAAAAATTCCGCCTGATGAGTGTTGGCCAAGAGCCAAAATTGTAATCCCAATATTGCAGTTTAAAGCTATTAAATGGGTACAATATGAACTAGTCGTACGTCATGGTGTAGTGGTTCGCGCTTCGGACTACAAAACTGGGGTTCAATTCCCGCAAGGGGCAATTGTTTGTGTGATGAGCACGAGCAATTGTTATACTCGTACTTAAGTCATAGATGTTTATTAACATATGTCTGTCTATCCGTATTTCTGTTATTCGTCATAGCACAAGCTTACGCTTAGTTAGGGCCTAGATAATTGGTTTGTCAGTTGAAAACAATTTATTATTATCTGGATACTTTCAAGAAAATAGAGAGACTGTTACTAGGCAGATCCATTCTCGGCTGCAACGTCACACAGCATCAGGAAGATTGCGACCAAATGCCTGCCTATTAATCGAGAAAAAATAATCAAACCTTTCACGTATAGTTAATGCTGCTTAATGAGCTTTGGTTACTAAAGATATTCGTGCCAAATATTTTTTCTTTCTTCATTATAAAATAACCACACACTTCTAATTTGATAATTGTCTTTTATTGATGCATGATTTATTTATTGATTTGTGCGTTGTCTGTGACTGTCTTTAACCTAAGTGCAAGTAAGTGACGACCTCGACAGTGGGAGGCATTAGCTATGAGATGCATTATGCTGGCTCGAAGTTTTGCACGGTGTACGAAGTAAGCTGAGGTAATTTTGTTTATAGCGTATTGTCAGTCATTCTACACCTGCACATTGTAGGCCTCATACACACAGAGAGCAAGGCAAAGAAGAGGCCTTGTGAGTGCAATATAATAGTTTCAGGATTATAAAGGCCGAAATACTGTAGTACCTACATCAGGGACGTTTGTTGAGACCCGCATGGATGGCTTCCATGCGATTGCACTATGACGCAAAATAATTGACTCTAATGCGCAGGTTACGCGGTAGCATCAATGGCATCCTGAACCTGGGCCCCAAGTCTGCTAGTGGCTAGACGACACTAGCAAAATTGTAATAGACTCGTAATTGAATAGCATGATTTTGACATTTGGCCAGTACCAGAACTGTCAATAGCTTGATATTCTATTACAATTTTGCTAATGTAATATTTGATCATTAAGGAGATTTGGGCCCCAGAACATTATTGCTGTAAAGGAAGACTCTCGTACTAACGCACTGGGCGCACGCGCACCAAGTCACGGTTGCTGCTCGTATAATTTTCATTTTTTTTATTTAATATTTATTTTCTAACATAGTTTTTAAGCAATTTTTGCTAACACCAATATGGATTAATATGGTCCAATATAATAGATTTTTTATTTAATTTAACAACTAGACTACTAAGGTTTTTTTTTAAATTGCCCTTTTTTACTTACCATTATTGTCTTCCAGGCAACTGGTATCCTATAATGACAAATAAAAATTGCAAGCACTTAATAGTGAACGGGTTCAAGTACAGTCTGCATGTTGCGCTACACGGCAAAGGTCGTTGGCGGTGCGTCAAACAGAAGTCGAAATGCAAGGCTGTCATATTCACTGTTGAGAACTTCATCTACAAAATGAAAGGAGAACACAATCATGCGCCACTTATTACGCAATAAATAACAGTAGATATAAGTACACGAGAATCACTCCATAAAATAATTTAAATAAATATCGCACACATACACACACCATTTGAGTTGTGTTAGTTTGTTTTTGAACACAAACAAAAATAATTTATTAAATATACATTAAAACTAATACAATAACCTAAAACTTAACTAAAAGTAATGTAAAAATATATATATATTTACAAAATATAAAAAGCATCAGCCCCAGCAGTGCCGAAAGGAATGGTGCCCAAAAGGCTGGCAGCATTGCCCCTCTGGATAGCAATACTGATTCTTTGCCCAAGGTAGCTGCCAGCCTTTTGATCACCAGTAGAATCAGTTAGCCTTTTGCAGAGATCTTTGTAAAAACTAAGGGCACAGGGACCCCAAGAGCCCATGGTATCTACGCCAAAAGGCACAAATATGTAGCTATCATTGAGGGCTGCATATTTGCGCCTTTTTAATGTTAGTTTGTTTAAATTACAAATACAGTACTAATAGTTATGTAGGTAGTTTGGCCTGCTTGCTCAAATCCGCATTACCTAATCCGGACTTGCGCAAATTCTATGATCTGAGTTGATAGCCCACTTGCCCAGGTCCGGATTAGCTAATCCAGACTTCCGCAACTGTAAAAAAAAAATTAAAGTTATTATTATACTAGTGGTCCCTTATAGCTCAGCGATAAGATCTGAAAAGGCAGTGCAAAATGCAACTGTCTTTTTTATTTTACTTATCATGTAAGAATGTATTTTTTGTTAAATAATAATAAACCTGCCTAGTTTTGTTCATAAAAAATGATTCTAAGATAAATAAAATGTATACATGTTATTTACTTTGACTTTTCGCATTTGCACAAAATTTTTACAAATGGCGAACCAAAGCAATATCTATCCAGTTGATCATAGGTCTTAATAGATAACTTACAAATTATTTAAATAATATTTTATTATCTACTTACCCAGCGTGCTGACCACTAGACAACGAGGTCTCGGGTTCGAATCCCGAGTCGGGCCGAGAGTGTTTGGGTATTATTATCTACTTATTTCGTTCTTTCAGACATCATCGACGAAATCAGCGAGTACCTGATCCCGATGACTCAAAGACAGCATTTCCAAAAGAGCCTACCATCTAAGAAAATTCGTAGTTACGCCGCCAAACACATGCCCAAAGTCTGCGAAATGCGTAAAAGGTGCCGATTCCAAGGCTGTGCGTTCAGAAGCTATGTCGCTTGTGAGCTGTGCAAAACACCACTGTGCCTGAACAGCCACAGAAACTGCTTCAAATTTTTTCACGCGGATACTGTTGATTCTGAATAAAATTGGTTACATCATTTCGGAAGGAAACAGGGAAAAAGACGATTAAAAAAAATATTCAGGATTTTTTTATGCTGAGATTAATTTTAGTCTAGTCGAATCGTAACAATTTATTACATGAGTATTTTTGCTGTGATGATTACTTAATAAAAATAAAAGATATTTAAAATATCGATCTTTGTATTCTTTACTGTTATACTTATATCCAAATAAAATCAATAAAAAAAGTTTGCGTGATGTATAAATAATAATATAGCCTGACCAGAAATATTTTGGACCTGAATTAAGGGCGCTTCGAATCCTCTTTATATGACAACACTTGGTATAATCATACCAGTGTAGATTGGCAACTAAGCATAAAAACATATTTTTCATGAATTTACATTGATGTTATTTTTTTAAGCCTGCTGCCTAATGATGACAGTTTCTACGATAAAATAACATGTCTTGTTCTCGCAAATTGAGTACTTGTTTAAATCAGTAGCTCTTTCCAGTAATGTTGGCCTTGAATTTTGACCAAAACACAATTATTTTTGCAAAACCACTGTCGCGTAAATGAAATATTAATCCATTGTTTTTTCTAAATGATATTATTTATTATTTTATCATACTTTTAAATGTTGTATAGCAAATCTTGGAAAACTCTACGAACAAATTTTAATTAAAATACCTAAGTAGGGTTGAAAGAAAGAAAATAAACCTCAAAACAAGTATTTATTACAATATTTTTCAAAACACTTCTTAAAATTTTCTTCGGAAGCATCAGTAGCCAATTTTCCTATATGACGTACCAAAATTCCGCGATGACAATTATATCGGTATTTAATTTAGAGAAACCGGGGTGATTACATTGAGTTTCTTGTCGAAAAATACTACAACACATGTCAAACCACTTTTCTTTTACGACAATGAATAGTTCTCGGTGTTTTTATCACATAAAAATATTACTTGGTCGAAAATTAGATTACGCGTTCACTTTGACACTAATCATTATGACAATTGATGACATGTCAATGATGATTTTAGGTTTCTGTTGCCAGTAAAAGAAATTAGTTCCAGTTATTTTCCGCAACATGGCGAGGTCCCATATATTTTTGGTCAGGCTATAATAATTTTTATTTTCTCAACACAAACATAATTAACAGCAGTGACGGCACTATTCTCTCGACCGAGTGTGCCCCTCCCTACTTCGACTGTCATCTGTCATCAGGACGTACTTACGATTTGCGCGCAATATTGTGTAGTATCGCAAACATATTAATTAAACAGTTCCATCAATCCCAGCAGTGATTGGCACAAAGATTGGTAGACGGTCCTAACAAGTGAGTGGTCTGCAATGTGTCTAAGAGTTTTAAAGCCAAACATGAGCTTTCTAACTCTACCCGCTAGAAGTTCGAGGTGAGGCTGGAAACTAAGCTTACAGTCCAGCACAATACCCAAGTATTTTATGGTGCGAGTTGGCGTCAATTCACCACAGTGGCACTGAGTGTTCACCTGGCATGCGTTTGCATGGCAGACAAGTTTATGCCCAGAAGGGTGACCACGTTTGGGTCTTTGTGATATTCAGTACCAGTAAGTTAGCTAAAAGTCATGCCAAGCCAAGTATTAAATCGGTCATTCTCACGATAAGGTGTTCTTCGTATCATTTCCGTCACGATTTTTATTTCGCAAGAAATTCGTTTAATTGGCAATTAATTTAAGAGAAGACGATAAACTAAACAGAATTATGTATTTGGCACTTCAATGTGCCGACTGGTTATGGAGTTATGAGGTGACAAAGTTTTGGGTGTGACGGAAATTAGAAAATAGCTTACTTAAATTTATATTGTATTGAAATAAAACTTAAATAGAAAATAAACAGAATTTAATGAAAAGTAAACCTCACAAGTTATTGTACAGTATACAAATAACAAAAAAACCTCTTTAATAAAACAAAAAATTTGCTCGGTGGCCTACCGATAACTGATAATTTAAAAAAATCAAACAATATATACAGGGTGTGGCGTAAATAGTGGTCCAAAGCAAAGGTGTGGATACACTGTACACTGAAGCACCACATACCAGTATTTAAAAAAAATTATGTACAGGGTTTTCAAAAAAAAAATGTTTTTTTATTTTTTTAGAAATCGTTACCTTGCCTTACAAATTTGGTTATAATTTCCAAAAATGACGGTTTTTTTTTATCCATTTTTTAAATTATTATTGCTGATCACTTGTACTTAGTACTCCATTCGTTTTTTTTTTACAAACTGAATTTAATAAAAAAAATTAAGTTTCTTTCAAAATTCAATACTCACTGCTAGCAAATCGTTTGACTTTCAATGCTTTTGGTGCAAAAAAAATGTACCACACTGTCAGTGCCCATTGTTTAAAAAAAATGCCCATCTTTTGCAGATTCTAAAATGGTGCAACAATAAGTGTTACGACTTACAGGAAAAAAGTTATTGCTTTTCGAAACAAAAAGGAGCCCAATTCAGAAAAACAATTTATTTGAAGTTCAAGGGTTTACAAGGGTTGTAATTTTTTTCTGTGTGGTCCAAAGCAAAGGTGTGGATACACTGTACACTGAAGCACCACATACCAGTATTAACAAAAAAATATGTACAGGGTTTTCAAAAAAAAAAAAATTTTTAATTTTAGATATCGTTACCTTGCCTTACAAATTTGGTTATAATTTCCAAAAATGACGGTTTTTTTTATCCATTTTTTTTATTATTATTGCTGATCACTTGTACTTAGTACTCCATTCGTTTTTTTTTACAAACTGAATTTAATAAAAAAAATTAAGTTTCTTTCAAAATTCAATACTCACTGCTAGCAAATCGTTTGACTTTCAATGCTTTTGGTGCAAAAAAAATGTACCACATTGTCAGTGCCCATTGTTTAAAAAAAATGCCCATCTTTTGCAGATTCTAAAATGGTGCAACAATAAGTGTTACGACTTACAGGAAAAAAGTTATTGCTTTTCGAAACAAAAAGGAGCCCAATTCAGAAAAACAATTTATTTGAAGTTCAAGGGTTTACAAGGGTTGTAATTTTTTTCTGTGTGGTCCAAAGCAAAGGTGTGGATACACTGTACACTGAAGCACCACATACCAGTATTTAAAAAAAAATTATGTACAGGGTTTTCAGGGTTTTCAGGGTTTTTTTTATTAAATTCAGTTTGTAAAAAAAAAAAACGAATGGAGTACTAAGTACAAGTGATCAGCAATAATAATAAAAAAATGGATAAAAAAAAACCGTCATTTTTGGAAATTATAACCAAATTTGTAAGGCAAGGTAACGATTTCTAAAAAAATTAAAAAAATTTTTTTTTTTTAAAACCCTGTACATAATTTTTTTTTAAATACTGGTATGTGGTGCTTCAGTGTACAGTGTATCCACACCTTTGCTTTGGACCACTATTTACGCCACACCCTGTATAATTATATTATATGTAAATAAACCATTTTGGCTGCCTATTTATTAGAAACTCGAACGATAAACAAGTCATCATCACCAAATCCCCTTTTACGGCGTCTTTTTATGAAACGTACAGTCGAGCAAATTGAATCATGACCCACTTTGCCGATTATTCCTTTGCATTTATAAATGTAGTAAGGTTTTTTTCGCTGTCATGCATGTTGCACATAGTACGTTTTAAATATGAATAAAAATGCGTCATAACGGGTCAGAGATTTATGCAAGTTTAACCTTTATTATAACTGCACTAGACATGTTTTAGATAAACCAGTCTTAATATGAATTTAAAATAAGTCCATAATCCAAACTCTTTTCACTACGAAGAAAAATGTATTATAATTTAAAAAATAAAAAACGTCGTGTGTCAAATGTCAAGTATACCTACTAGTAAGTCAGAAATTTTATAAAAACCTAAGTCAATATCTACAAACAAATCTTATAATGGCCAATTTTGCAGAACAAACAGCTAAGAATAAGTCGGACGACGACATAATCATGGCGTTCGTCGAATCAAGAACGGAACGGAAGAGAACGGAAATGCAACACTATTACGGATAACATATTTACAGACGAGAAATCATTTCGCTCGTCTCAACATGGTCGCTTAACTTCGTGGCGTTACGATAACACGCGATACACAGAGGATCACGTTGTGCCCAACCAATTATCCAGCTGAATTTCGGCTAACATGTGTGCCTGGATGGATGCCGGAAGGGTCGGAAAACTTGTTCAAATTTCTCCTCGTCATAGCGCTATAAACTATGTCAATTTAATGGAAGAATCAATGTTACCGACTTTGCGAACAGTTTACTTGCGTGAAGAAGTGCCAGTAGTCTCCTTTGTTCATGATAACTGTCCAGTGCATACTGCCAGAATTGTCTCGAATTGGTTTACCCAGCATGAAGATGCATTCACTCTTATTCCATGGCCGTCTAGGTCCCCAGATGAAAATTTGTGGTGTTTGGATTGGGGAAGTGACATTTGTCGTCTAATCGGGTTACTTTTCACTTTACCAATTTAATGCCACTTGTTAAATATATACTTAAAATAAATATTATTTTCTTTAACTAAGTATACTGTTTTATTTCATCATGGCAAACACAAGTTCCAGTGGAACTTTTATAAAAGAAACTGGTTCCCAATACAGACTTGGCGCCCGGCCGTGCCGAATCCCGAATATCTACCTACCTACTTGTGTGTTGCATTGCAACCCTTACCCATATGAAATGAAGTTCTCGCCGATTTTCATACAAACTTATTCGTACAGATAGCGACCATTGCCTTGTCTTTCTTTCTTTATTTATGTTAAACAATTTACATTAAAGAAACATATTTCAATACCAACAAAAACCTATTTAGATTTATACGTGGTAATGAGAGTCACTACACTACTCGTTACAATTTAAGACAATATGTAGTTCTTAAGTATTTTTATACATTTAGCACAATTTTTTAAATTACTTATTTGTTCAATAATATTGCTAGGATATTCATTTAAAGTAGATGGCAGGAAATACTCCCACATTCTTTTACCATGAACATTGTTGCATGAAGGTATTATATATCTGGGTAGGTACAATAAGTTACGCAATCCGATGCTTCTAGTTTTCACTTGTAATGATTTAATTTGATCTAGGTTTTCACACACAATTTGAATTTTTACTTTATCATATATGTTTATTACTTTACAATATTTATATAGGTCCACATCATTTAGTATATATTTATTTTTTATTTTATTCGGTGTAATAGTTTTGAGTAAGCTTAGTTGTAATTTGTAAATATTTTCAATATATGTTTTGTATGTCCTGCCATAACTACTTATACCATAGTCGATTAAACTATCAGCCAATGACATATACAACATGCGTAAAGTATAATAGGGTAACTTATATTTTAATATTGATAGCTTAGATAAAACTGCTCTAAGTTTATTACATAAGTTATTTATGTGGGTTTTCCAGCAAAAGTTAGTATCAATTGTAAGTCCCAGATAGGTATGTTCATTTACCAATTCTATGTCTTTACATTTACACTGATTTTTGGATGAATGTAGGCATTTGTGTTCGTGGGCAATTATTGTTGGTTCTATGGGCGATTTCAAATAAGGTGTGTGAATATGTAATAATTTAGTTTTTTGAGCATTTATTATTAAACCGGCATCATGCGCCCATTGGCATAAAAGATCATAGTTTCGTTGCATGATATGTTGCGCGGTCTGCAAGTGTCTGTGAGCAACTACAAGGCAGGTATCGTCAGCGAACTGATATATTGAACCTTCTTTAATTATATTACACATGTCATTTACATATAAAAGGTACTCAATAGGCCCAATTATCGATCCTTGAGCTGTGCCTTCATTTGTAGGTATCATGTCACTTAACTTGCCGTCAATTTTAACAGCTGTTTGCCTATTAGTGTGGTAATTTTTAAACCATTCTAATAATGGCCCACGAATTCCAGCGTCTTCAAGTTTGTTAAATAAAATGTTATATCTAAGGGAATCGAATGCTTTACTGAAATCAATAAAGACAACAAGTACGTGTTTTTTTTCCATTTAGATGACAGTTTACTTCATTAGTAAATTGAGACAATAGCTGGGAAGTATTTTTATTTTTTTGGAAACCAAATTGTTTGTTATTTATTACCTTGTTAGATGATAAAAATTTGTTTTTTTCTGTACCAAAATATCTTTCAATAATTTTGTCGATAGCTGACAAAATTGTGATTGGTCTATAGTTATTTGTATCGTTATGTGCACCTTTCTTGTAAATTGGTCTAATTAATCCAATTTTTAAGTTATCGGGAAACAGTTGTTTACTAATACATGCATTAATTAAGTGTGTGATAACTGGTGTTATCCCTTTTTTTATGTATTGCAAGTCAGACACACGTATTCCGTCATAGCCGGGACTTTTATTTGAATTTAATTTATTAATTATAGTATATATTACCTTATTTGTAGCTGTTTTCAATCTCATGCTAAAGTTAGAATAATTACTGTATGTTTTTTTACTAAGAATGGGCGTATCACAGTCATTTAATATATTTCTCACATTATTCCGGTTGTAGTATTTAAGTATTATATCATCAACAGAATTTATTATTTTACCGCATAGCCTATTTACAATTTTCCATATTTGTTTTGAATCTTTAAAATTTTTAATTATTTGCTTTTTAATAAAGTTATTTTTAACTATATTTATATGCTTATAAGTTTTATTTCTTTATATATTATATAACAAACGATTTGAAGAGTTACTTTCATCTTTTTTCCAAATTTCGTATAATTCTTCCTTTTTCTTACTCATAGAAATAATTTTGTCACTAATCCATTCACAATTTTGTCTTCTGCCTAGTTTAATTTTTACAGTTTTTTTTACAATCCGAGTAAACGGTTTCAAATTTCGTAGTTATAAAATTTAAAATATCGTTGGGATTAACCATATTGTAAACGGGATTCCAATCAATATTACAAAGTTATTTCCTTAGTTTGTTATAATCTAATCTAGTTACATATTTGTGGCGCGCATTTGTATTTGTTTGCGAGTCGTCGACTGCAGCGAAACCGGTTATCATATGATCTGCGGGTGTGACATCAATTACAGCTGATCGTAGCATTCGAGTAGAACTGCGCGACCCGACATCGCGAACAAATACATGATCTATACAACTCTTTGTTATGATATTAGTTTTTGATCGTTTATCTAATTTCGTCTCAATACGCGTGAACTGAGTTATACCACATATAAAGCCCGCTTCTTACATAAGATTTAAGTACTGGGAAACGATGTTATTTTGCTGTTTAATATTTATATTCATATCTCCGACTAAAAGAAGGTTGTTATTACTTACATGCTGCGTAAATAATCGCGATAACTCCTGTATGAAGTGTGCTTTGCTTAAGTTTGGTGGCCTGTAAATCGCACAAACACCTGTTTTGTAATCGTGATCACTTTGCACTTCACCAAACATACACTCAAATGAACATGTAGACACTTTTATCCGATTAAATTAAACTTTTTTATGCGCATAAATGATGATTCCGCCTCCTTTAAAATGGTTCCGTAACTCCGTGTGCATTTCATAGTCCGGCAACTCGAATAGGCTTTTGCAGGTATAGGGCAGATTAGCTTCTGTTATCACAATTATATGTATTAAGCGGGAACTGTTATTGACGATTAATTCCAATTGAGAGAAGTTTTTTATCATGGAACGAATATTCACATGTAAACATATTAAATTATTACTGCATCGGGGTATTGTATCCATGAATTCGTTCCAGTTCTTATGATTACTTTCTGTAATAGACGAGTTATCGTAATCCATAAGTTAAGTTAAGATTTTGCCAGGTTATATGTCATGATTTTACCTAGTTATCATTTTTGAGACGTTCTACTAATCTTTCAATGTCGTTAGCGGACCTTATTACGTGCGGCTTATCGTTTGAGTTCTTCCTAGCCATAATAACACCCCGTTTGCACCAAACAAAGCTACATATGTTTGTATTTTTGAGCTCTGTTTTCGCCTTCCATAACAAGAATGCCGTGGCAGGGGTTAAGGACTCGTGTATATAAATCATCGAATCTTCTTGGAAGCCTAGGTCCTTAGCTGTTATGTTGACATTTTTGGCAGCCTCTAGCCATCGGTCACGACAGCCATTTCTCAGAGTGACAACAATTCCTGGAATTTTATTAGATTTTTTATCGCCCGATTGATTTTTTCTTTTTTCTGTATATATTCATAATGTCATTTTTATTCTGTCCTATTTTTTCACAAACACTGTCCACAATAGTTTGTAAATTTTCGTTTTCTCCCTGCATAATGCCGGTAATTTCCAAACAGTTGGCTATAAGATTTTGTTCCATAGCGTTTAATTTTTGTTCTAATACATCATTTCTTAGGGACAAATTTTTACAAGTGTTTTTTAGCTCTTTCTGTTGATTTTCTATGTCCTTCATCAAATCTTCGTAGATTTTTATCTTTACTTCATACTCGTCGATTTTTGCGGAGTTAAAGCTGAGGGTACTTTGAAGTTCTTGTCGAATTATCTCCCGAATTTCGCGACGAAATTCCGATAGAAGTATCTGTTTTTCAGGAATGGTGTTTATCTCGGTGTCGGTATTTTCTTCCTCCTCGGGATCTGGCAGGATACACGAAATGCGCTTGGGTTTTGAACTTCCCAAACAACCGCGGCACTTCCAGTCAACGGAGTCAGTGGAGAACAATGCATTTAGTTGATCGGTGCTTATTGCGGCACAGTTACTATGTAACCACTTGCTACATTTACTACACTGAATTCCTGGACTCTTTTTTGCTACTACTTTAGAACACTTAGTGCACTTTACCATGTTTTTAATTATATGCGTACGCGCAGTGATTAGGTAATTAGGGGTAGTGCGTTCGTCCGCTGCCGCAACGAGCGCGCGACTGTCAGTGACTGTCAGTGTCTAATACATTTCCTAGAAACACGTTCGTTTCTAGGAAATGTATGTTCAAGCGAATTTCAACTTACTTGTATAGAATGACAGTAGAAAAATGACCATAAGGTGGGTCATGATTCAATTTGGTCGACTGTACATATTATAATTCAGTCTTCTTTTAATAATTGTATTTTCAGGTAGAGGTTTTTTTATGGAGTCTGGTTTGCAAGGAGTTTTAAAGGAGTATCCTACATTATTGATCGTACTAAAACATTTGTTAAAATTTTCAGTCTTTGTGAAGTAGCTTGGCCGATACCCTGAGTGTTTTCTTTTTCATCGGTTATCTGCGTTGTTGAAGCGGTCACAGGGGCATGCGATGTCTTATAAAAGCCAATATGTTGCCCGTATGTACACTGTACAGGTTTGACACAGTCGTTTAAGTCGCAACTTAAGTTGCACATCGCCAAAGTATTTAGTTGTTCACAACTCCAAAGCACTTGATGCACCTTCATGGTGCCTTTAAATTCACGTAAATTTTCCGGAAACAAAAGGTCTTTTTGGAGAATGTTAGATTCATTGACGACATGTAGAAGTACTCCTCGTACGTTGGTCTTTAGGTGGTTCATGAGCGTCTGCATATCAACTATATCATTTCCTTGTGCTACCAGCCTATCCGTAGTTCGTTTAATAACCGCACCTATCCCATCGGGTGCTCCCTTCCCATGACCGCTTTCAGTGTAGTTCTAACTCACCAATTTTAAGTTAGGGTAATCTCTATGTAATTCTGTTATTACAAAGAACATCTTCTTATTGCGGTATTGGCCCGAAGGGGGATCGGAAATGAAATGTATCACGCGAACATGGGGTACTTCTGCTTCAATGTGTTTTAAAATTGGCATAAGATGCTCCCACACTGCAACGGCATCATGCCTCAAAGATTCGCTAACTGTGCAAAGCGACTGCGTCTCTAATTTGCCATTCTTTTTATAGTACATAACCACGGTATGAAGTGTCATCTGTTGCCTGCTGCCAGCAGAATGAAAAGACTGAATTTCGGTAGCATATTTTGTGTTATAGTTTTCGCTGTAATCAACATGTATTATTACTTCGTCTTCTTTTAAGTTGGCCTTGAGTCGTTTTATGAAACTACTTTGGGAAATGATATTGGCACAGTGATTCATATAAGGCTGCAACATTTCATGGAACTTAGCGATGACATCTTTTGGCGAAGTTACAATCTTTTCTTTGATTATTTTATTCGAAGTTCTTTCATTGCCATCCTTCACAAATGTGTGTTTCTTTGAAATCCAATGCATATAGAACATTTCTTGAATATTTTTAAACTCTTTGAAATATAGTTTTTTGTTAATACACTGTGGGCATCTTCTTGTTAAACATTCGACATTTGTAGGATCGCAGCATATCGAACATAAAATTTTATAAGCAGAGTTCTCATTTATAAGATTAAATCTTTTAAGAGCAGTCGCCATTAGATCCATATTCGAATGGGTTTTACACATGCAAGTTTCCCGAGACTTTACATCAGGAACTAAGACCCAGAATTGTCGCATTTTGCAAAATGTCGAGTAACTAATTTTGTATAAAATATGATTTATGAACTTTTCATGCAAAGTTTTTAATGTCTCTGTTAATAATCGTTTTTGTTTTTTTATTTTGTTTTGGTTATATATTCTTTTTTACCAGGACAGATACGACTGTTTTCATCTTGTTCCAAAAACATTCGTCGTCGTCGAACGTCTTTTTTTACATTTTTAGCTGTTTCTTTGGTTAAACAATCTAGTTCTGTTTGTTTCTGCTTTACAACTTCTCTCGCTTTATCGTATTCATTTATCTGGTTAACGTTTTTTCGCAATCTATGTATTTGCTTTTGATATCTTTCATTCAATCTCTTTAAATTGTGTATCTTAGTATGTAAAGTTTGAATCTGTTTACTATTTTTGTATCTCAGTCGTCTGATAGCTAATTTAGTAGGAGACTTTACTTTTTGTTTAGGCACTGAAATTGAGCTCTCTGACCCCGGTGCAGCGAATGAACTTTCTGAACTATTGTTCTGAAGAGGATGGTGGGATGAAGATGGTGATGGAGGACAAGCTATCACTCACGTCTCCTTTGCAAACCTCAAGTACATCACGTGTTGGAGTCTATGATATTGGTCTAACCAGTTTAGTATTATTTCCTGTTTGATTAAAATTGAAGGTAGATGTGGAGCTAGATGGCTGAGGTAGATTTTCAGTGACTACTTGGGCACTGTCAATCACTGTCTTTTGACTGTCAAATGATGATCCAGTGACCGTTTGTATTTGATTTTGATTATTCCGAAGAGATCGAAGACCGTACCTTGATTTAATAGTCGCTGGAGACAAAGAAAGCGGATCAGCAGTTATGTTCGGTGATAAATCAACATGTACATCCGGTTCTGTTTCGTTGAAACTGACTTCTTCTATGGTTTCCAAAGCTTTTTTCTGCTGCTGTCGCCTATAATAAGCCTTAAAGTTTTCCCTGTTACGCTTTCTTATTTGTTTTTTACGTGCAGGAGTTTCTAGATTCATTGGCAATATTTTACCTTCGCTCTTCTTTTTATGGTACCTTTGGCGGTCTATTTCTTTATACACAGCGTATAGATCGGAATCATTCTTGATTCTTTCTCTTCTTCGTTGCTGCCTAAGCCTTTGTTGCTCCAAAATCTCCTCTCGACTTCGTTTTGGCTTACTCATGTTTTCTGTAAAATAAGAATACACATTATGGTATATGCTATGTATACCTACCAAAAAACTTTAAGTAGGCACCTGTTTTAAGGTAAAAACATAAAGAAAACAAATGTTGTCAGGTATTATATAATTTTCGTTACGTTTAGCGTGACGGAATAGGGTGATGGAAATTAGGAACACGACGGTATTTATGAGATATTAATTAAATGGTAAAAAATACAGTATATTGCTACAAGTATGAGGTAGCTAACGAATGCCTGCATATAATATTATCACAGACCAGTTTGTATCCATTTTAAAATATTAATTAAAAGAGCGAACGGAAATTAGAAAAGAGGTGAACCAAGCGAATATAAATTAGGTACTAACGGTCGTAGTTCGCCAACGGAGCAAGTGACACGGGACCGCTTCGGTTGCCTGCCGCGGCGCAACTGATCAAACACGACGTTGCGCTAGGGATGGGAATTACTTACTCTGCAAGCAAGATACTATATGCTACTTTTATACTAGTGACTGAAATTAGGCATGATGAAAGGACAAACATATTTTTCGTTTTGTCTAAGAAAATACACAAGTTAAACAGAATATTTTTAGTAAATAATAATACTTAATTATTAATCTTAAAATTGTATACACTGAAATGTACCAATCGTAACTTATTTTGACACTGTTGAAGGTTTTGTTCTTGAATCTGGGTTCTGGACAGCGAACGGAACTTAGGAGAACGACCTAAGAAAAAATAATTAAGTGCTTTTTTACAAGACGATGTGTCTCAAATTTAAATTCCTAAAAGATAAATGCTAGATCTAGTTCCTAAAAAATTTACAGCTTCAAAATATAACAAACTAGTCAGATATTTGCACGGACGCACCAAAACCAGGCCTGCTGAGAATGACCGAAAACAAAATATTTTATGTCCCTAAAATGATTTCTTTATTGACATGAATGACAAAAAATAGATACTTAGTTTAGCATAGCATGCATATTTACATGAAGTTTAGTAAATCTACCTTATTCGGTTCGGTAGGTATGTACACGACCGCACGTCAAACTACTCCACTGACCTTGAGATCGCCTCTATTCTCTACGTAATAAAGTATTCGTTCAAATGGGTAACCTGACGTGCTGCTGACTATCTAACTTAATTTTTTTTTCTAATCTTTGAACTGAATTCACATAAATATACGTTTTTACACAGTACACGTGTGTATTTTGAGACCGAAATGTTAATGATAATACTTTTTATTTACTTTTGTTTCAGAAACAGCGAAACCCGCGAAACCAGTTCCTAAAAAAAGTCCTATAAAAGGGCGTAAATTAAAATTATACGATAAAACGGCAATGAAAAATGCTCTCGATTTAGTGAAATCTGGTTTGAGCATTCGCGCAGCTGCTAGGAAATTTAATATACCAAGATGCACACTAGACGATAGAGTTAAGGGTCGTATAGATCATGAATATGCAAAAATAGGACGCCGAACTGCTTTGCTCCCAAAAGAGGAAGAAGCCTTGGTTAAATGGCAGTTACAAATGGTAAAGTGTGCATTTCCTACCAAAAAATGGGATGTGATAAATGCAGTCAAAAAAATTTTTGCCGACGGAAAAAGGCCAAATCCTTTCAAAAATAAAACGCCAGGACACAAATGGTGCGAACTTTTTCTAAAACGTCATCCCGAGCTAAGCCGATTTAAAACAGATGCAGATATAGACAAAATTCCGATCACTGAAGACTACATCAGAGAATGGTTCTTAAATCTGAACCGACATCTATCGGACTCTAGCAACTTAAACATATTGAAGGATCCAAAGCGAATCTTTACTTGGGACGAAATAAGTTTTAATATAAGTACTAAAACAGGCAATTTTCTGGGCTGGGGCTGGAAAAATATATACGAAATGAATAAGACATGTAATACTGAGACTATCACGGTGATGATTGCTACTTCAGCTGCTGGCGACATAAGCACACCCATGGTGGTGTTCCCGGAAAAGAAACCATCAAAAGAAGTGAAAGAAACCGCGCCATCAGCTTGTATAGTTCGGTCATCTAGCGGGGGGTGTATGACAGCAGATCTTGTTCTTGAATTTGTTATGAACATACTGAATGCATGGTTAGAAGAATCCAAAATCCAAAGACCGGTACTTTTACTTGTTGACGGTAAAAAAACGCATCTATCGCCTGAACTTAGTATCTTCTGCGAGACGAATGGAATCATTTTATACGCGCTGCCACCAAACACAAGTAATATTCTGCAACCTTTGAATGCAAGTGTTTTTCTACCCCTGCGCAGTGTTTGGGAGGAAACGGCGAAAGCCTGGAGAGATGCCGGAAATGTACCGATTTCTAAGTCAACGTTTTGCGCTCTACTCAAAGAGGTCCTGGAAAAAGATATGTCAGAAACAATCGTGAACGGATTTACACGATGTGGGCTATATCCTTTTGACTCAAATGCGGTGGACTACAGCAAATGCTGTGGAAACTTCTTAGAATCTTTCGTGCCATAATTTTAATAAATAATTCTTACCAACCAGTTTTGACATACCTGATTTACTGACAGAGCTGATTTAGACTGACAGTAAGTACTAAGTACAAATATTACTTAACTGGTAAATCCCTGTCCAACTGATGGCCCACTGCTGTTGCAATGCAGCTCGGGTAGATGTCGCTGCCGTCACGCAATGTCGTAAGATAAAAGAGACCAAGAATTTCACACGGTTGGATGAACTGCACAGTAGCTCAGTTGGTAAGAGCGTTGGCCCGGTTAGCCAAAGGTCGTAGGTTCAAATCCTACCAGTGTGCGAATTTTTGGTTTCTTATTTAAACTGATGATAAGAAATTAACTCGCTAAGACCGTAAATTAACTTTTTTTTTAAACTTGTGTCTGCTATAGGTACTAACCCTAATTTCTAAGACGTATTGTATACTAACAATTCGTCCCTAGTTAGCAAAATAAATAAACTTTATTATTATTATTGACTCTCTACTGCCACTGCCTGCTTATGGAAATGTAAACCAGCCTTATGTTTTCGGGTTTAGTTTCAAATAAAAGAAGAATTAAAAAAAACAATAGAATAAACAATTATTTTGTAAAATATTAATAAGTAATACAATACCATAATGACAATAAACGATTTACAACATTTTTAGTTCCGATGCTGTAATACATGAAGAATTTTATTTTTAATTTAAGTACTTAAATATTTTTGTAAGTACATCATAAACAAGCAAACATAATTATTGAAAAAACAAAACACCCGACTGCAAAAATTATTATATTTATGAAATTGTCTTTTTACTGGCTTTTATTTGATACCCATATTGCTATGCTAAAGAAAAAATCAATCCCCTCTCCCCCCTTTATTTTCATTTGCGAGCGCCATTTTAAAAATTTATATAGCCTATGTCACTCTCACAATTTTGACAAATTCAACGACACCTCATATGTCAAAAACTGTCCAGCCGTTTGGGCTGTAGATCGGGTAAAAATGGTACTTTACCGAATTCGGTGTAATTCACATAGTGACGTTACGACACTAATTTTGATTGGTGTAGAAATGCCGCTACGTAGCAAACTATTCTAATTTCAGTGAACTTATAAGTTTCAAACATCATCTTTTAAGTTGTATTTTACTTTACATTGGTATCGAATTGCATACATCTGATAACAGTATATATTTTGTCGTTTACTAATAATTGCATTGTATGTATATTTCGTCTGTATGTTAAAAATAATATACACAAAAATATTATGTTGTTACGGTGCATACCTCAAAATTTTACTTGGTAAAACTGTTCAAAACTTTGGTAAACTCTGCTTCTAAAATAATACATTGAATATTTATTTATTTATTTGGAACACAAAACAGCATAACATAAAAAAAAAACAGTGTAAAAAGTATGTGGTAAATAATATGATTAAATGTTATTTTAAAATATGTGTCCGCGGCTTGGTTTGTATCTAACTACAAGTATAAATATAAATTAATATATTGAATTAAGTCACCTACATTCCTATTATTTATAAATAAGTAAAAGAGACTGTTTTAATGGAATGTTACAGATATACTTTTCTTTTAATCATAGTTGTTATAACTTTATGACTTATATTATTTTTTTACAAAGTTATTCGTTACAGTTGAGTGTTAATAGATACTGAATATCTGGATCTATCTAATGTAAAACTGAGGTCACACTAAGTGAAAATGCCGTTGATTAATTAAGGCATTAATGGACGTTAAACGTATATAAGATGGACGTTAAACTTAATATATATTAGTAAGTGTTGAACGGTATTTGCAGTTTAGTTTTTACTGTCATGGACGCAGTTAATATAGTCTAATTTGTGTACATGTTACTTTTAGTTTATAATTTTTTTCATTCTGTTTCAAGAAACATTAGTGTGACCCCAGTATTAAAGAGACTTTAATATATTATTAAACAAATGTGTATAAAAAGAACAAATAATAATTACCTAGTACAGTCACGAGCATCAATATGTATACATCTGCATTCGATTTGAGACCTTATTACAACGGTTAAAAACTTATTTGTATACATTTTATTGCTTGTGACTGTACATCAATTAGATCTATTTACATACAGCCCCACATCAAGCTACCCTGATCTGTCAAATTTCCGCAACCATTAATTTATTATTATTATTTCAATTTATTTATTATTATTATTATTTCAACCTTATGTTGATCACATAGAGCTCCATATCGTTTGAGATATTTGACAAATTTGGGCAAGCTGATACAGGGCCCACTGTTCTTATTTTTTATTAAATTATAAAGTAAGGTGTATTCGTTTTAAAATAAAACAGTTTATTTTTGAGTCAATCGGTGTTTAATTTAAAAAAATATAAAACTTGAACAATTGTCAAAGTTAGGTAACTGGTAATGTAGGTAAACTACAATTCATTTTAACGAAAAGGTTATGCTTTAAGTAATTTTACAAAAACATGTTAGTGGACAATCACTTTAATAAAAAAAATACAATGATACTAATTACTTAAAAACTAATTTGAATCAAAACTATTAACAACGAAATAGACGTGCAATAATATACATATAACTTTTAATGATAAATATAACAGCTAAATGGAATTATTCAGACATTATCATTCTAAGGCACAAATCGTACTTTCCAATCACATCTAAATTCTCTTTCTAACTTATAATAAGTATATTAATATTACTTTGTCTTTTTAAGTATCCCAAAATATAATTTCGTGAAATTAAAATTACTCTAATAAATAATAATAAATCACGCGATAACAATACGTTACTATATTCATATGACATGATTTTAGTATGAAATGTCGAATGTAGCAATATTAATAAAGATATAATTAGTAATGAATTAAGCAAAATTGGGGGCCTATGTTCAGCAGTTGACGTCCTGCGGCTGATAATGATGTTGAAGCAAAATCTAATTATATTGAATTTAATGTACAGTAAAGGATTGTACTTAATATAAGAACTAATATTCGACTATAACACATCGAAGTAGGGAGTATAATCGAAGACAAAAAACATCGAAGTAAATAGTACGGGGGGCGAGGCACGCTAAACGTCATGACGACTGACGTTATGTTACGGGGAAGAGTATTCCGTATGTCAGTCGCGTGTGATTGGTGCTACCTCGTCCCCCGCACGTCTTGCGCGCAACGAGGGTCGCGCACGAACTTGCTTGTCGGACATAAAGCACAGGTAAAGTTCAACTGATATTAATCAGACGGTCAAAATAGATTTTCCAGCAAGTAATTTCGCCATTAAGCGGAGGAGATAGTAACTACACTAGTAACAGATAAGAAGCGGAGGACCGTGAAAGTTGGCGCAGTCTTGGAGAGGCCGATGTCCAGCAGTGGACTGCAATAGGCTGATATGATGATGAATTTCGCCATTATTCCATCATTTCTTTGGTGCGTCATGATTATGATTGTTATTGATCTTAATAATAGCGTCGTTCAGGGTGACCAATTTGGCCTTACACCCCTTGTCACATTTGTTGCACACCCAGTGAGTTTCGTGCTTCAGGTTGCTGGCTCTGGACCTCTTCTTGAATCGGTACTGTCCCAGCATGATGATGGCATTGCCTTGTCGAGACCAGCAGTACCTTGGCACCACACCGCTAACTGTAGATAAAAAGATGGAATTAACATAATATTACCAGATGATAATAATAATGTAATAAAGAATCCTAGCCGAATTTCGAGTACAGTGGCCAATCTCAATAGAGATTAACCGACTGCGCGGAAGATATTATAGTGTCTATTGTTGCCATAAACTAAAGAAGAGGACCAACCAACGTTCGCTGAGCAGAGAAGCCAGGCGTTAGAATGTAGCAAAGACAGGAAAAAAAACTTTTAAAAATAAGAAACAAAAATCTATCGAAAAGCTCATAAAACGCCTTTTCGGGAAGTATTAAGAGAATCTTCCGAATTTATTTCATCTATATTAAAATCACTTATGAATTATCCTCCAATTTGGCTCGTAACTTTTTTTAACGCTGTGGTAAGGTACTTGGGAACGCCTTTGATCAACTTTCACGATATTAGTTCCTACTCGTACCATGAGGTCAAGTAAGTAAGTAAAGTTATAGGAATAATTTGACTTGCAGGAAGCAGTCAACTATAAGTTCTTTGTCGACTATTGACGGAACCCTAAACTGTTTTTTACAGTCCTCTAGCCTATAATCCTGTGGTATGCTGTAGGTAGCTACTGGATTTTATAGGTTACTGACTTAGGTAAGCATAAGAACAAGTAGAAATAAAAAAGGCTGTATAATTATTAGAACTTAGAAAAAATATTATTAAGGATTCTTTGCAATATTATCACAGTCAGCAGATTTGCTTTTATCGTTCTTTCATAAAGTAAAAAAAAAAACATTATTACATTATTAAAATCAAATAACATAAAAAAGTTGCTTCCAAATTTTTTTAAACAAAAAGAAAAAAAACGAAATTATCTTTGAGGAATCCCAACAAATCGAAAAATGTGCAGTAAGTAAAAAGACGCAAGCTATACAGGGTTACCTGAAGACAGTGCATATTTCTTATCAACGCAATCGGTATCGGAAGGCAATGGAACATTTTTACGAAAAACTTTTTTTTTATGTATTATTATTATTTTATGTTGTTTTTAATAATTTTTACATATATTTCTTTATTTTCACGGCACAAATATATGAAGGAAGAATTAAATGGTATCATTTCTTGTCTTTACGTACTAAGGTGTTTGTCATTACCGCTGTACTGCCGCCTTTTTTACGTGAATGTTCAGCATAGAAAAATAAAAATAAAATATTTGTCTTTCCATTTATAATAGTCTTAACATGCGTAAAATTTGTAAACTATCTTCGAGGTAACCCTCTCTTACTAGCACTAGTACAAGAGAGTACTGCCTTGCACCGGTACAAGAGGGTACTGCCTACAATGACTTATTCCTGGCAAGTAAGTATTTCGTCGTTATAGCTAACAACAACTGGTTTGCTATAGCGAGAACCACCCCTCGTTCGGACCCTTCGGATTCTATATCCATCTCGTCTGCCACCCCTGGTTCTTGCACGAGTATGTATTGTATTGTACATTGCAGACGCCAGTGTGTCGCTAACCCCGCTTTGCTGATGCAAGAGATTTGAGCTACTGCACTTTGCAATCGAGCTGCAGTAACTCTCCAGCTGCTTATTAACAAATAACTGAAATTTTATGATTGCGTCTTCGTTTGAAACTGCGAATAATGGAAAATATTTATTTATACTTTCTGCACAATTTAAACGATTGTACAAATGGCGTAATCCCAAGAGCATTCCTACCCTATGGTTGACTTGTCCTAGGCTATGTCTACAACAGAAATATACATGCGGTGCGAGTGATGAAAAATATAAGTTAAATAAAATTAAATATATACGCAAAATGAGTAAAACTAAGAATAAATAATAAAATGATACAATACATACATACATAACCATAGATACATTATAATAATCGTACAAAAAAACTCATGTCTCTGGGACCGGACAGAATCTTGTTTCGGCCTTGTAATGATACCACAAGCCTAATTAAAGGATAGTTTAAATTTGTTGATAACGAATATTTTATATTGGTTATTGTTGGTAGGGAGGCATTAGCTCTGCCACTGCAAGGCAAAGACAGGACATCACGGGCTCATAATAATATTGGTTACCCATCTTGACTACAACTACGAGTATTTTCTCAGTCATGAAATACACTACTTGACTATATAAATAATCCCCAAGCCATCAATCAATAAATATATTATCAAAAATGCCATCAATCAATAAAGCTACTATCGAAAATCATATCTTAACTCTTAATGACCATAACTCTTACCAGTCCTCAAGTTTAGGTAACCAGATTTAATAATACTATTTAGTGAAAACGAAAACTAGTAAAAATAAGTGCCTTAGAGACTAACTACCATTTTGTCCCCTTTGCTGTCGAGACGGCAGGCTGTTGGGGGTCTGAAGCAAAGAGTTCTGTTGCGGAGGTAGGCCGTCGTTTGAGGGTGAAAACCAATGATCCTCGCTCAGGGTCATACCTAATTCAGAAAATAGCTTTGGCCATTCAGCGGGGTAACGCAGTCAGTGTCATGGGCACTTTCCCTCCAGGGTTGACATTGTGTTGATTTATTAATGTATTTTTTTAAAAAAAATTGTCATTGTATTCTTATTATTATATAAGTTGTATATACATTATTATTATAGTTTAGTTACCAGTGTTTTTATTAGTAAGTAAGTATGTAATAATATGACACAATAGACTTATGACCACATAAAAAAAAGTAAAAATACTAAAAGTATGAAATTGATTTTATTTGCAAACATTAAGTTACGGTAGTACAGTGTAGCTACCGTGTTATACAGTCAAATACTATGTACAAATATTAAAAGTCATAAAACGACATTTATATTCCGATAATAAAACTTTTTTTAGCTAATTTACACATATAAATATAATTCAACACATATTTCTATTCAAATTGTATACCAATCTTTACATAAGTACGATTTTTATGCACAAGAAATCTTTTGGTCAAAAAACGAACACGATTATATTACTTTATTATTCATATTTTTTATTTATCATTACTTATTATTCATAAAATTATCATTAAGTAGGACTGTTGCCTATCTAGATATCTAGACTTTATTTTAACGGACCCTTGGTGATGCAGACCATACACTTAGATACGAGTCTTTTCTCTTTTAGTCGTACATACATACATACATTAGGATTCTCGTCTCTAACGATTGCCGATTTTCCGCGACTTCGCTCAAATGTCAGATTTCCAATACAAACTGCCACCCACTTAGAGGTTGATTTTTAAAAATTCTGATATATGTCACTGTTAATTTGCAACCAAACATCTAAATACCGTTTTATTTACGATTTAGCTGTAAAACTGTCGGAGTTTTATACAAAATTACCCTTCCCCTAATTCAACTATTCTTATTCTAATATTATAAGTAACATTCCGGCAGTGATTAAATAGTTACCGATCAGCAACCTGGCCAATTACCGTTGTACTTATTTATTTTATTATTTAAATTATATACAGGGTGTCCGGGTTTCGACTAGCGACCATTTAAGGGCCTTTTATTTATCAAATTTTAGAGAAATTTTTTTTTTTTGACAAAATACTTTTCAGAAAATTTGCATATTTATGTTTAGTTTTGTTATAGGTTAAAAAAAGTATTACACTTTTTTTAAATTATTAGCAAGATTTCTTTAAAAAAAAATATTCCTGTATAACGGTTAATAATTTTGAATTGATCTTTTCACTTAATAGGCGATAGCGTTACCATTCAATGGATTATTTTCATAACTTTTAGGATCTCCAGATCCACAGAAACAGTATTTTTATATAATTAAAATGGCTGCCATTGCATTGCCAGGGGGGAGTTAGAACCCAACATGGGTTGACAATATTTGATGAACTAATAGCCCATAAGTTATATTTAGCCCAAACCCGGACACACTGTGTATATTATCTATCTTATACTATTATTTTATATAATTATTGTTTTTAAGTGATAAGCATTCACTATGCAATTTTTTAAATATATTATTGCACTTGAAAAAAACGACCACCAGAGGCGGGAAATTTAAAAAATCTCATTAAAAAATCTATCTATGAAATCTATTATTTTATATTTTTAATTATATGACCTTTTGCACTCCAAAATCCATTGACCGTCATCGGGCGGGACTCGAACCTACGAACCTTCGCTATCCGTGCTGATGCTGCGGCGAAGTCTACAAGGAGAGTTTACAATGGATCCATTACACACCTAGACTTAGGTTAGTCAGAGCTAGTTACCACCAGAAGATTTAAATAGGTTATTAAAGGTACTTAAAATATAAATTGTCTTATTTTTATATAAAATAAATTACACGATTCGCTTCGTAAGTGAACTAAGTAGCCACTAGCTAGTCAGTAGCTGCTCTGAGGTGGTAAAATGCTGGTTTTTAGCGTATCAACCATCGTCATCATTTGCTTCTTCCCATTTGATTAACACTTTTAGTGACAGTAAACACTTACAGGGGTAAAAACTAAAATCATTAAGGGGGTCCTGCACGAAATTCAGACAATTAACGTATTTCTTAATCGCTTGTACCATGAGCTACATAAGTTAAATACATTAAAACAATTTATTTACGTTAGCCTAATCATTGCACTAGGTCCTGGTCTTGTTGAAATTTGAAACAAATTCTTTATGATATAATAAACATGACTGGTAGATAATGATATCTAAGAGCATTTTTTTTCGAAAACTTGGTGATTTTTACGCTTGAAACAAAAATTTGTACATGAAAATGATTGTAATGATATTCCGCAGGTCCCTAACTTTTTAATACACACGAATAAAATATAAATAAGAAAATATGAATGCTTTTCAGTTTTTAACACAAATGTCTGATGTTTTTGCGCATTGCGCAGAATAAAACTATTGTTCTAATTAAATCATCAAGTCTAAAACTTTAAAGCAAATAGATCTAATCACTAATATATATAAGTTCGATTCTGTTTGAAGATCGTTTAGACTTCTCAACTTGCTTCGCGCTGCACCCCCTTAAAAAAATATTGCGTCAGGGTTACTGTCCGCGAAAGTATTAAGGACCGCCATTCTTCTAATGGACCATAACATACCTAAGCATCGAGCATTTAATCTATAGAGGCGATTTTTCTCCGAAACTTATCAGTGCTTGGTACTGATACGAAAAGTGTCTTGACACTTTTTAAATAGTATATTTTTTATTCTTAAATTTTTTACTTGATCTTATAAAATATAAGATATTTAGCGTGAACAACAATCTTTTAAATAACACCTTCATTTTAAGATATGAATAGAAATAAATTAATTTATTCAACAAAATATGTTGAAGACAAAACGGAGGCATTCAGTTCCAAGGGAAATCCCAATCAATCGTCAATCCGTCAAAATTGACGGATTTTTTCTTAAACAAAATTAATGACATTCTTCTCTATAGGTCATGTGCTCGGTGCATCTACTACGAGTATGTACACTTTTCATCATGACCACTGACAGTGTATTTGTTTAAAAAAGAGGTAGACCTGTATTCTCTTACTACGCGGCGATTCGAATTTGATGCTCCGCGCATACGTTCTTTTACGTGTCAAATGTCATATTTGAATGTAAAATTGTGCAAATTACACAATTTGAGGCAATCGATTTCCGCACGCTAAAGCTCCTATCTACCTCTTTTTAAATGCAATATAATTGATCATGACAGTACTATCAATATCATACGTTACAGCATTTCCGTAGCGTTACGTGGCTAACGATTCCCATTTAAGTATTGCTATTCTGCTCTTCACGCGATCTTCCCTCATGCCGACGGCTAAGCATTTGGTAAACCTGCATAATCTACACTGGCTTCGGGTGTACACATTTATCTTGCAATGGTTTCTATTGGTCGGACATGTGTATACGTTTTGTTTGTCCTGTTGGAGCGTGCGCTTGAAGAACAGCTTGCAAGATTCGCAGGTTCGAATCCCGTAGTGGAGCCCGGAGACAATGTCGCCACATACTGGACAGAGATGCCCTGGGAAGACAGAAGGTTTAAGTTAAGTATGACCACAGAATAAATAGTACAAGTGTATGACAAAAAAATCTTCTCCACGAAAGTATGCCACAATTCGCTTTTGTGTACGGCCGACAGCGCGTCAAGGTAAATATTGTGGCGTCTTATGCAGTGGTAAAATAGAGGTGATTTTGCAACAAATGTATAATATTGGGTGATTTGAATTTTGAAATTCGCATTCTTTTTGACATTCAAATCACCCACAATCAAATCCCTGTTCTCGTCTATCCACGCACCCTTGTACCCCGCAGGCGGGGACTCAGATAAGCGTTCGGACTATAGTCTGATGTGCTGGATACTATAATACCAACTGACGTCTCAATCCATGACTGACGTCTCAATCCATGACTGACGTCACATTTAAAGCGGTCAACTCAAGCGGTAGGCTTGCCGGTCGAGTTATCCATACTAGTATTATAATGTAAATGCGAAAGTGTGTCTGTCTGTCTGTCTGTTACCTCTTGACGCTTAACCCACTGAACCGATTGAGATGAAATTTGGTATAGAGATAGTTCGAGACCCTGAAAAGGACATAGGCTACATTTTGACGCGATATAAAAACATTAAGGAGGTGAAATGGGGGATGAAAGTTTATATGGAACATCCAACTCTTGCGGGCGAAGTCGCTGGGAACCACTAGTAGTCTGATAAGATGATTCGCGACTCTCCTACGCAAGATGTACGGGAGTCTCGCACCAGCTCTGACTGTCAATGAAGGATTTCTGACAGCTTATTATTAAATTGTAGTTTTATTATATGTTGATAGATGACGCTGTTCATCAAAGTTGTATAAATATTGCGTCCAAATCAGTTTAAAACAAAAACAAAATATTGTAATGTTACGTATACAGACATGAAGTGGTCCTTACCTCAAAAATTAGCGAGTTTCAAAATGCGCTTAAAATTTAATTAAATGGAAAAAACATTTTGATGGTCACTAAATTGTTTAAAAATTACCTGTAGTACGCCTGCAAAGGGCTATCGATTATTATATGGAAACAGGATGGTAATTGCCCTGAAAAGGGCTATCACAAAAACAAGATATCAGCCCTGAGAAGAGCTTGTGCACAGAAACAAGTAATGGCTTGTTTCTGTGCACAAGCTCTTCTCAGGCTCTTCTTTGGTGTAAGAGCTAATCAGATAGAGGGAAACTTAGCCCGATAATATAATAAAATACATAACCGTCGAATAAACACAACACGACCGATTTAAAAATGTCATCATATCATTTTCTTCTCAGCACTGGCCAACAATTTGTCCCTAAGCAGTGGTAGGGCTTAAAAAATATATGTTGGGACGTGTATAAGTGCCTCCTGTGGGCCGACATACATAAAAAAATGACTTTTATTTGTGGATAGTCATGTTGACGAAGTTTTTAAATAGTCGTCTTATTTTGTTGTGGTAAGCGAATATAAGTATACCGCTCTGGGGTACACTGTTCCGCTAATATGTCAGTTATTTAGATTCCATCTAGGAGCAAAGTGCGAGTTTTTTCACGCGCTAAAAGGCTTCGCGCAGATGGGCCGGTGGAATGGATCGGTTGCTAACGACAATGTAAACACATTATTTTTAATACGTGAAGCGAGTTGCGGCCACTTGCAATTCAGTGTTCGCAACACGCCACCGGTGGCAGCCACTCGCCATTTTGACATCTGTCAAAGGATCTAGCAGATCCACCACCACCGAGCACCTTCGTCTGCGTCCTTTGGTCCCCAGAGGGCGCGCGACAGCCAGCACCGGTGGCGGTGATCGGTGGCCCATCCGCATGCGCGGAGCCTATACTGTTGTCCTTGTAGCGAAAATTTGTATGGAAATTGGTCCTACTGGCACGTTAGCGAAACCAGTTTTTTTAATACATTTTTCGTCACTGGGTCGATGGTGAGCGAGCATAAACCGGTCAAATAAAAGCTTTTCAAATAATAGCTCTCTGACAATCAACAAGTCAGCCTAAAATTGTTAGTTACTTTACTTTATTTTATCGAGTTAAACTAGATTATTGACTTTACAGCAATGACTAAGATACGTATAAATCACTAACTTCACCCACCTTTTTTTAGGAAATGACAAATAACATAAACATGTTTTGTGAGATTATGTAATCGAACTAGTAGGAAATTATGTTTTAAATTACTTATTACAATGCGAATACGGATCGGCCGACCATAATAAAATTTGTTTTTGCAATAAGTCTATGTTCGTTGTGTTACTACATCATGGCAAGATTGACTTTAGTCGCGGTAACTGGTAAAGAAAGACATAGGCATTAACCGCCAATTTATAGGTACTTTATTTTGTGCAATAAAGTTAAAGTACATAAATAAGTAGTTTATACCTACACAATAAAATTAAGGTTAAGTATAACACACTCAATGTTTTATTTCAAGTAGTAATTATAATGGATTTTGACATATTATTTACACAGCAAAGTATTTTTTTTTCACTTAATGAAAAATAAAATTAATTGAGTAAGTACCTACAAGAAAATATTTTTTGTATAAAATAAATTAACTAATGTTGAGAACAAAAGTGAGATCGTTTGTTTTAAACTAAATGATGCCCCAAATTTGGCAGAGTAGTTAAAAAATATATCTACCTACATACATACTACACAAGGTATCAACCATACAGTAACACAATTCATAAGAAATACCATAAGCTATTTACAAGTTCCATGAAAACAAAAGTGATATTATAATTTACAGTCTTCAAATTATAATAATAAATCACAACCAAAAATTTACACTGACTCGCATAAGTTTACATATAATCAAATAACGTAATTTACGCAATGAGTACCAGGTTTAACTAATTGCTAAAATAAATGCACAATATTTTAGTGACACTTACGACCAATTGAGAAACAAAATACAATAATACAATGAACTAGGCACCTAAGCACCTACCTAATAACTACCTTAGTGATCACAGTAATATAAATGGAACCTAAGTCATAATCTTACACAAATGTGTAACTGCTAGTAGACAATACTTAGTAAATAATAATTTGTAATTGAAGTGATTTCATTCTGACGTAAGATATAATTGATAATTATGTATCGCCAAAGGAATACGTCACTAATATAAATACGTCGACAGCCTTTTCTTCCTTTACATGACAATAATTTTATGATAACTATGCATACTACAACTGGTATTAGACCTGCTTCTTGGCCATCTTTTTTAAGCACTTATTACACCATCGTATCCAGCGTATCTATCCATCCTTATCGTAGCATCCTAACTAGGATCTTACTTAGGATCCTAAATAGGAAGGTAGGAACAATTGAATGTCGTATCGCAGCCTATTAAGGATCCGATTGGTTCCTACCTTTCTAGTTAGGATGGTACAAATAGGATGGTGTAATGCTTTAACTAATTGTGAGTTCTGTCTCTTCATCTTAAAAATTCCAGAAAAAGAGATATTAGAACCGTTACCATAGACAAATTTTAGACAGGACTTTTAGTTAAGCCATCAAGATTTTAATCACAAGAAAACACGCAAAAAGGTTGGATACATGGTCAGAAACATTACACTAAAATAATTTTCTAACAAATAAATAATTGGACACCATCTACAATATAAAATATACAATGGCTCTGAACACAAAAAATCTGAACTAAGTGATAACTATTATGCGTGATTACAACTGTCAAAAACATGTTATTTTGTTGACATGATATTGAAAGAGAAAAGAAAACGACATGAAAAAACTAAAAAGTGACCAAGAACACAGTCCAAAATCCAGTATTTCGTTTTAGTATCCGCCTACAATATATACTTATCACACGTCTTTTCTAGAATTTCTTCAGACAGTGACAGGTTGTATATCGGTTTCCCTCTATTAATCTGAAGAGCTGCCGCATCATGGTTGTGGTATCCCTTTACTTCTATGATATGTCTCCCTGATGTCTTGACGACAGCTTTACAACACTTGTAGGAATGTGTGGAACATGTCCAACGAACTATACCATTTCTTATGGAGTGTCTGCAGTACGTGTATTTTTTGTAGACGATCAACGGTTTCCCGCGGAGAGACTGGATGAAGAACGCTTGGGCACCTGCGAAAGATATTGTTAGTAAGTTGAGCGGCTCAGTTTTGAACTGACAGGTTATTTTACCATGCTGTTAGTGAACAGGGATGTCTAAGGAAAGTCTGGTGGGAAAGCACCAAAACAAACAGTTTGGATCAAGATTGCATGTTTAGTGATACCAGTCTCTTATAATCTTATTTATCTGTAAGTATTTAATTGTTTAAAACCTATCGTGTACTATGTTAGATTGTAGAGAAAAAATGTAATAGATTGTTGAGAAAAGTTGATTCGTGTTTTTTAAGTTTAAATTCATCGTTAACGTTTCAAGTTTTTATTTTGTCTTTTCTACAACTCTATATATATTTTTGAATTACTTATGGGTATTTTCACCGTCCATCTCTTAAAATAGGCAACTCTTTAAAGGCACTTAAGTAATTATTTTTAGCAAAAAACTGTTGGAAATCAATTCATACCGTATATTTATGAACTTGGGTATTCGTCCTTTAAAAAATCTTTTTTGAAATAATTATATAAAGATAAGGATTTATTAAGCTAGGGGATGGTTAGTGAAATTAGACATTAGTCAATTACTCGTGAAAGGTAGCAAAGCATCGCAATACACAGAGTGGTTTCAAGCAACTGATGCAAAAAGTGTTTGTGCGTTTATTACATACATCGCATGTTTTGGAGAAGCGAGTGAGACGTGTCGATGCAGGTATTTCAAATTCCACTGGGTAATGATGTTTGACTTCATAAATCTTAACTAAAGCGGGTGCAGCGTGTTTTGCTAAAACGAAAACGACAAGATTTTGGTTAGAAAGCAAATGAACCTTTAAATGCAGGCTACTCACTGTTGCCCTACTCAGGATCAGGAAGACTTCATTATAGCTTTGGCCTTGCTCGCACTGTGGTCAATGATGCAAGCGAAAGGAATGGCAGGATAATATACTAATACTACGCCTAAAATAAATACTAAATATTTTTTCTTTCTTTCTGAAATGAGGGATTTTCCTAGTGTCAAAAATCAGTAGTTAAAAATCCGCTAGATGGCGTTGACCGATCTAAGTCAGGTAGATTTTTATTTTAAAAAAAGGCTGGTTTTAGCTTTTAATATGTTATAATATTTATGTTTAACGTGTTTTTGATTGACGCGTACTCAAAGGTCGTTTTTCAACAATGTAGTGATCATCAAGACGTTTTTTCTATTATTATTTTTTAAAAAAGGAATTTGAAACTCGCTAATTTTTAACGTAAGTTTTTCGACTGCATGTCGGTACACATAATATAACAATAATTTGTTTTTGTTTTATGCTCAATGATTTCGACGCAATATTTGTATAACTTAGTTAAATAGCGTCATCTATCAACATACAATAAAACTAAAATTTTGAGTTGTCAGAAAATTTTTCGTGTCGAAAATCATTAATCAATCTATTCGGTTGTTTAGGTATCCATTGGACCACTGACAGTGGGCTCAATTCCAATGCGCCCTGTCTAAGATTAAATAAAGGTTCAGTCTCTCTTTCACTGCCAAACAAACGAAAAGAGACAGACTATATTAATTTCGAAACGTCAGACTAAACAGCTGTCCGTTGCTAAGGAAATTAAAGAGCCCATAGACAACTTAGTAGGGATGTCATTCGATGACGACTAAAGTTAGACGAAAAAACGCAAAAACTTGTTCAAATACGTTAGAAATCGCATCACTTAATTTGACTTTTCTAAATTATTGTAGTCTGTCTCTTTTCGTTTGTTTGATAGAGAAAGAAAGAGACTGAACCTAAATTTAATCTTAGACAGGGCGCATTGGAATTGAGCCCAGTGTATTTATTTAAAAAGAGATAGAACTGTCATCTCGTACTGCGCAGCGATTCGAATTTGATGCTCCGAGCTCACGTTCTTTTACGTGTCAAATGTCATATTTGAATGCTAAATTGAGAAAATTGCTCAATTAAAGGCAATCAATATCTGCGCGCTAATGACCCATCTACCTCTTTTTAAATGCACTATCATTAAATTGGACACGTTATTTGACACTGTCAGCCATCGTTACCGTGGACTGATCCATGAATACTCAAATAGCCGGGATTTGAGCGATTTTCCTAGTGTCAAAAATCAGTAGGTAATTTAAGAATCCGCTAGATGGCGTTAAACAACGTTAGTCACGTAGATTTTTATTTAGAAAAAAACTTTGGTATACGCTTCAATCATGTTAAAAAGTTTAGTTTTAGCATGTTTTCAATTTACGCGTACATGTTTTTTTTTATCAAAGTGGTGATCACACACAAAACTCGTTTTATACATTTAATTTTATTTTAAGCTGCATTTTTAATGTCTCTAACGTTTGGCGTAAGTACTTATAGTTCATGTCTGTACAGATAATATTATATTTTGTTTTTTAAGGTTTAATGATTTTACGACACAGAATAACTTAGATGAACAGCGCCATCTATTAACATAATAATACATTTTTAGCTGTCAGAAAATCCCTCATTGGTTATTAATTTATGGCGTTAGAGGCTCGTAGAGCCTTGTCAAAAGCAACTTACTAGTCACAAAATTAATAAAAGAGGGCTTTGATTTAAAATCGTTCTATATTGAATTTATATTGTTTATATCTCCAGAGAGCAACAGAAAACGTGTGTTTTAATACTGAATATAATTCTTAATTCTTGTACTAACACCTACTTAAAAATAAGGCAAGATTTCTCAAATACAGAGATCAGAATATTATACTATATCACAAAAATAGCACCGGAAATACAACATTTATTTATAAACTACTTATACTACTTACTTCTAGCTTCTGGATAAAAGTAAACTTGACATAAGACTTTATTATTATGCAGCCTAGGGTAGAATTTTTAACTGTCGAATACCAATTAAAAAAGTGATTCAACTCTGTCACAGATAAGGTATTATATATTATTTAAAGAATTTTGTTGCTTAAGTTAAGTATTAAATAGTACTAATAGGAATCATTTTAATCAAGTATACATTTTAAGCGTAACTAGGTTTTTTAAGTAACCGTAAACCAAAGATAGCCTGAATAATATAGGTAGGTACCTTATTTTTCTACAAACTACTATATAATAGACAGCAGCAAAATGTTAGCTATGATTAGCAGAATTTTAGGTACAAAAATGTTGTGAATTTCATTTAGTTGCATCTAATGCTTCCAATCGTCCCAGATAAATTACCCATTTAAACTCTGCAACTTGTCCCAAATGGGCCCTGATAGGATAAGGGACTGATAAGTGAATGACCCTCAGTCAGATCATAGAAAGGTAGAGATATGTAATGACTCTGTAATCATTCGCGAACTTGGGTCACCAAATTAAGTTGTGTGTGTTGTCTTGAAAGCATAAAAAACAGTGATTCAATCCACATTCCACACCGCTTATTGGCGCGCAGTGCACACACAAATGACTGAAATGTCACCACAATCCACTGCGTAGATCGATCGATAGTTCCTTTTGCCCATGTTGCGTTCGCCCCATATTTCATCTCTTTGTATGCTCTGAAGAATGGCCCGTATCAAATAGAACAAGACATAAATAGCGATGGGCGATTATTACTAAATTAATCGAATTATTCGAATGGTCCCTGCAATCGAATGTATTCGATAAGCAACCGCAGTCATTCGATTATCATTCGATAATGCGGCGAGCAATACCGGAGCGCGCGGTGCGTAGGCCGTATTACTATGTAATTGCTAACGAATGAATCGTCATTCGTCGCGTCGATTAATCATTCGTTCGCTGCCTGTCCTGTCGCGGCAATTCAATCGAATGCATCGAAGGGCCGAGTATAGATTATCATTCGATTTTAGATTATTATTCGATTATTTTTTCCGAATTACTAAATCGACATTCGATAGTTCGAATGGTCGATTATCGATTCATTCGATTATTTTTTTCGAACAATCGCCCATCGCTAGACATAAATCTATTTGCTGACAATATGGCTACTGAACTCGGACAAGTAAAAAAAACAGTAAGATACTATAATACTATACTAAACGGTAGTTAAATATGAACTTTTTGAACTAAAGTCTAAAGAGGCAAGTGAGGAATTTTATGAAGACTTCAGTAACTTGTAATAGAAAATCTAAGGAACGAAGTATTTGTAAATCCCATTGAATGTCGGTTGTACTTCGTATTTCGCAATCGAAGGTCTTTCGAATTCAATATATATACTTAGATAATATGGCAAGCAAAGGGAAATCAAGTACCTATATCCACGGACAGTGTTTTTGTTTAAAAGAGAGGTTGACCTGTCATCTCGTACTACGCGGCGATTCGAATTTGATGCTCCGAGCTGACATTCTTTTACGTGTCAAATGTCATATTTGAATGCAAAATTGTGCAAATCACACAATTTGAGGCAATCAATTTTCTTCAAAACGTCTTGTTAAATGTACTATCATTGCCTATATCATTAACTTTTTTAGGAAATAACGTAATATACAATTTCAGTCAAACTGGGGCTACACTAAGAGAATATGCTGGTAATTAAAATGCGCCAATTTAGCAACAGCATTTTTAAAAATATTGATACTGCAACGCAACACTATTTGGCCCTATTTGGCACTATTTTACCAATCATCAGAACATAGGCCCACTGTCATACAAAAAACTCAGTAGGTGGGTGGTTGTGGAGATTTTTCGCGAACAACAGATCGTTGCTCTCCGTGTAGACCTTGGCTGGGCACCCTTGACAGTTGTGTGTGTAGCAGGACCAGTAGCACTTGTCGCCTACCAACTCTTCTCTGGTGAATGTGAAGTCGCCAAGCTTTAAAAGCCTCTCACCGTTCCGGGAGATCATGAACTTCACTGAAAAAAATATGACAATAAGAATAGAATTACATTTATCACAAGTGACAAGTTGACGTACACACGCCACACGTCAGACTACCCACTTTGACCTTGAGACCGCCACTATTCCCTACGTAATAAAAGCTGTTTTCGAAGTTTCTGTAAATGCAATGTTCCTGGCCGGCAAAGGCGTGAGTTGAATTTTTGTGTTTATTGCTCGGTCTTTTAGGGTTCCGAGCTCAAAAGGTAAAAACGGGACCCTATTACTGACTCCACTGTCCTTCTGTCTGTTACTACCAGGCTGTATCTCGTGAACCGTGACAGCTAGATTATTTAATTTTTACAGATGATTTATTCCTGTTGCCGCTTAAACAAATACTTAAATTAGATTTAAATAAATGTAGCTCTCATACAAAAAACGTTTTTCGCTCGATACTAATAATGGCAACAGGTAGAAGAAATAATAGCACTTGGCATGGCACTTCATGCGCGAGGCCAAATCCCACTTTTTAGTCGGTTTTTTTACTGATTTTTCTTTTTATATGTCGGTATCCTTAAAATGTAAATAATAAGTTAGCGAATTTCAATTCAATGCCTCCATACTTTAGTTTGGCCAGAAACTGAGGACTGAGGCATTTTCTATAATATAATATTTTCTGTTTTTTATAATGTTGTTTCTCCATTAAATAAATAAAAGAAAAAACACTACCTTCGGCCAAGAGTCCTTTGGAATTGAATGAACCAGCAACAATATGATACACAAGCAAACCATTATTTACTACTAAGCGACCTGCCCCTGGCTTCGCACGGGTATAATTATAATAATAGGTGCCATCATCACTAAGTAATAACTAATAATGTAGCTTTCTACTGGTGACGGAATTTTCAAAATCTGTTCAGTTATTATCTTCTCAAACAAACATAAAAACTTTAAACTCTTTATGATATTCCTAGCCTGGTAGTAAGTGACACTTATTTCCTAAAACAAATTGCAGACCTTCCACTTATCTATCAAGGCTAACTGGTATTATTTTTACCTTTATATATTACTGCAGTTATTTAATCTAACATTAAAAACACACGAGAAAATAAAATTAACTTATTTTATTTTTTTTGACTATTATTAATAATTCTTAAGAATCCAATTAATTTATTCTGATATCCTTAGTACACTATTAAGTTTAGGTCAACAGTAAATTGAAAATATGGATTTTACAAAACAAAAAAAAGTATTTAAGTCAATGTGAAATAAAACACAATATTCTGTTTCAATTTATTATAAAAAAACTTATCATTTAAATATAAACTAATAAATATTTCTATTTTGCAATCACAAATCTATCAATAGCACTTGATTAAAAAAGGACATCTACATCAGCTATTTCTATCTTTGCATACTTTGCAACAACCTAAATAAATTTTTATCGCCTCTTTAGACACATTACAATATTTAGTCTTTATTTCAGTTTCCATTACATCTTTGTTTGCATGGTTGAACAACAAATGTATGGTATGGAGTACCCCAAACAATTCATTTGTGGGTACATAAAACTTCACACCGGAACAATTGTCATCATCTGGTTTTACTAGTCTTTCCCTACCGCTGATCTCCAAAACATCATAACTAGCCAACATTTTATAATCGTCAAAGTCTTTACGATATTTACTCTTTATTTCTTTAATTTCCCTAATAAAATCCTCATATCGACTCGGGTTGATAAAGTATGCGCTATTGCTTTTCTTCCGACTCAGCAACTTCTCTAATTTGTCATTGAATTCCTGTTTCAGCGGAGCAACAACATTCTTATCAAATAACTTTATGCCTGTAAACAAACAAAACATTACAAACAATGTATATAAGAAATACTGACCAATGTTAAAACTAAAGTTAAATTGGTAAGATTAGTAAAACAATGTTTTATTACCTACTTTAAGACTTTGTGGTTATGCCAAACAGGTTGAATTTATTTTATACTATACTTACTCTTTAATTTACTTTCATATAAGTACTGTAAATACTACTATACTATACTGTATATAGTACTGTAAATATTACAATAAGGGACCATTTTTTCACTATCAGATAAAAAAAATACCTGGTTAATAATATATACAGTACAGTCAGCCTATTAGATCCCACGGCTGGGAAAAGGCCTCACCTCAACTATGAGGAGGAACGAGCCATACCCCACCACGCGGGCTCAGTGTGGATTGGTGGAGGGGTGTCTGTAAGGCAAGTGACAAACCTTATTGTCAGAAGTTATCAAGCCGCCCTAGGGCCTCTGACTAGGCTTGACGACTAATACCAACAGATATTAGCCGGGACCAACTGCTTAACGTGCCTTCCGAAGCACGGAGATGCTTGTCATGGTCGTCACTTTAATGGTCGGAATGGTCACCCATCCAAACACGACCGCGCCGTGTATACAGTAACTATATTCAAATGAAGAATAATATTGTTGTCCAAAAGGGAATTGATGAAATTTACAATCGGTTATGATGTATTTTATTCGACGATGACTTCTCTATCTGACCATAGACAAATAAACAAAAACTGAAACAAATATTGTTTAGCTACAGACCTTTAAATAAAACAAAATCACATGTTTAAATAATTTTATTTCAATTTTTTTTAGTTACAGATATTTTATTAAAAGTATTGTTTGTCTAACTGCTGTACTCAAAGAAGTCAATTAAAGTTAATCCTTTATTAAGTATCAATACATCCTTTTCTATTTCATTGATAAAGAAAGTGACAGAACAAGACTTAATTAGAGATTTTAATTGACGTCTCCGAGTGCGGCAGTAAAACATTTAAGTAACAGTTTGAGTCTATCAGTGATAATACTTAATATTACATTAGACTAGAATTTCCTTCCAAAATTATAAACAAACCAAAGAATGAAGTCGAATAAGATTCTATGTACAGGTGATATGACAAAATGGTTGGTGAATTTCACATATTATCTAAAATAAAAATGTGATTTTATGGCTATTTTCTGGAGACAGTAAAATATAAACCTATTTAAATAAAGTTACCTCAATATGTGAAAGTAAATAATATAAGTTATAGTGCCCACATAACTATCATCTTGTTGAAGCTTTTAGCTCATGATAATATCTACAATGCTCGGTATACGATTATATAGTGGAACTAGATGTAAGAAACATTGGTCAATAGTGTTTCTCTGGTAGTGTATTTGATCAACTTGATTGAAGGATAGTAAAACTCTTGGATTTTAATATGAATTGGACTTACCAATAGCTGGAACTTATCCTCACAAGGGGCCCTCAAACAAACCTTTAGTTAAAGTTAAATGTCCACTAAAAATTATTGCATGATCTCTAATAAACTTAAAAAGTTTCCTATACTACACTTTATAGGTTATGTTCGAAACAAGTAAATATTTTGATGTTATTGATATAACATCACAAGACACTTTATTTTCACTGATCAAATCTTTAAAACAACGGATATATGATCACAAATTAACACGTAAAGACACACAACTTTAACGAAAAATAAATATTTACGTATTTTGTAGTACGTATAAAAACGTCACTGCCTCCACTACTGTCAGTGTCAGACTGACGTGTGGCTATGGTTGTTTTTTTTTATTTACTATTTCTGCGTAGGCAAAGGAATCTAGTATATACAGCCAAGTCCTCAGTAATTTCGTTCTTTCTTTTACATATCATAAACACACACACACACACACACACTGAGCCTATTTGTTTCGGCATCTTTGGATAAGTTCAGAGTGCTTAAATTAAAAGATAAATTGACTTTTTACATATAAAAAATCTCAAACAGTCCATCAAGTAGATTAAACTAATCAGAACTTACTCTGAGATAGTGAAACAGGCCTTTAATAACTTACATGAGTAGTTAGTTGCTTAGGAGGTTATCAGACTACGCGATATTCAGACAGTCTTACTGAGACAGTTTATCCATATACGGCTAAATGTCACCGGCGATCGAACTCTCACGTAAAGGGAGTGTCACCGCTGTAGTGTAATAAGAGTTAGCCCGTAACTAACAGTAACAGGCTAACTCTTATTACACTACGCCTACGCTGAGTCTTAGTAAGACTGTCTGAATATCGCGTAGTCTAATAACCCTCTTACTCTAATTAGAGTAAGTTACAGGCGTTGCCGATATAAAACTCTTTTCCAATAACAAAAGAGGATTTGTTTTACATTATTTTTATTAACTCTCAATTGTCTTAATAAAACTTAGTTACATGGAGTACCTACATACGAATGGTTATGACGTGGTACCAACATTTAGGTTGGGGAGATCCATACATCACGTCACACAACAAGGGGGGACGCTGTTAACCAAATGTGACACAAGGGGAAGGGAGGAATATTCGTAGTAACATTGTGACGTCACATTTCTTAATTATAAGTTTGAAGTTATTATAGTAATTATTAATTAACATACAAAAATCCGTTTTAATTTATTACCTTTGGATTAGGTCGGTACCTATGTAATTACAACTAATGTGACGTCGCACCAAGGGGAGGCACAAATGTGACAAAACAATGAGCAGCCCCCCGGGGTTTAAAAATGACGCAATTGGTATGACGTTATTGATGAATGGCCTCTTTAATAAATATCACATCACCTCTACATTTAGGACCATCTACATAATACTAATGACTAGAAATAGATGCCTAATAGATCTGCAGTGTTAAACATCTGTGACGTCATAAAATACATTTCTACAGGGTTATCTTGGCACAAGTAGTTATTATCAGCATTTCTTAACCTATATTATGTATAAATAAATGCAACGATTTCTATTTTATTTTATCTACTCATTATTTTAATGATAACTATAGATCTTATAATAAATAATAATCTGCTAGCTCTGTTATTCACCATTTTGTCACTAGTCTTCTATGTCTTGGCGTTTTATATTTTCAAGTATTTCAGTGCAAGTGTGACTTCTCATTTTGAGGACACTTTGACCCTAAAAAAAGAAAGGCATCAGGACACGAAAATCTGCTCCACCAACCAAACTTAACCGACATTCCTTGGGTGAGAAGGTTTTTGACATATGAGGTGTCGTTGAATTCGTTAGAATTGCGGTAGATAGGCTATATACATTTTAAAAATGACACCCACAAACGAAAACCAAGGGGGAGGGGGGGGATTGATGTTTTTCTTACCATATCAATATAGGTATCAAATGAAAACCAGTGAAAAGATATTTTTAAAAATATAATTATTTTGGTAGACGGGCGTTTTGTTGTTTCAATAAGTATGTTTGCTTGTTTTTAATACACTTAAGTATATATATTATATTAAATAGAGCTGTCATTGTTTTCGATATTACAGTACTTCTTTTCATCGATTTTGAACATGATTTATGTTTTGTGTTGTGACACATCCTAGGAATGTCAGTTTATGTTGGTGGAGCAGATTTTTATTAGTCAAATGGTTAAAAAATGATTAAAGGTTAAGAAATGAATTATCCAATGGACATTATTGTAATAAAGATGGACGCACATCGGAGCATAGAATAGTGGACGAATCGGAAGCTCTTACTTAAAACGAAGGGGAAGGCTAACCAGCTCCACAATTTATCTAATTAACACTACTACTACTACGGACTACAACATCCCAATTTTCTAAGAAATATATCAGCTTGGGGCAATCTAAAAATTCTTATAATGTGAATAACATCATCTCCATTAGTTACTTTTATTTCATTTTTTATAATTTGTAAATATTGATGGTCATATTCACCGCCTTAAAGGACAAGACTGGTTACAAAACTAACACCTTATGGGGTCATTTTCTTGAGGGCTGCAATTTGGGCTTGAGGATTAAAGAATCTCGGAAACTCGAAAATAAAAAGGTACATAGTAGCAATCCAACAGTATAAAGAATCTAGTATGATAAAAGAAAAATACTTACCCTAACAGTGAGGCTGCCAGTACACTTATACTTCTTATACCGGGAGCACCTCCAAATCGAGGATAGATTTTTAAAAGACTTCAGCTTGTGGTACGAGTGCTCTGCGCATATGAGCACTGTACCATTATTCCTTTGGACAAACAATAACTCCGGCGATATCTCTATGAAGTAGCTCCGGTTGTAGCATGCTAAAAATGCAGCAAACACTGTGAGATTCAGTTGAATAAGTAAAATAATATAAATTAAAAGCGATAAAATGGGCTATCTACATTAAAAAAAACACATTAAAAAGCTACAATATATACCTAATCAAGTACGTTACCTCTTTCTGCGAATTTTCTACATTTTTATGAATTTAAAACACTTCTAGAGTAAACTATGTAGTTTTATTAGATACCGCAATAAAAATATAGAACATACTTGTGCATTGCGTTGTTCAATAAACAGAATCACTTTAATTCTTCAACAAACTTTTTTAACAATCTAATGATGGTAAACTAAATTCAATAGGCCACATTATGATACTTGGTTTAACTTTCGTTTAATGGTATCACATCACGTAAACATCATCATTTTTAGTTTACGGCCTAACGAATTCTTTGTTTTGAAAGAAAGAGAGCTCTAAATCCTTAAATACTGGCCTTCATTGGTAACGAGGAATTTCGGTGGCGAGTGGTTATGAGTGAGATAGTGATAGACTATAATTCCATCCTTGTTTATCTTGATTTTCGCTTCACATCCTGATGCACATCTGGCAGAACATGTCCACACTTTTGACTTCTTGTTGAGGCTCGAGAACGTGTATCCTTGAATCATCACGAGTATACCGCGTGCGGTGGTAATAATCTTGTGGTTTATTAAACCTAAAAATAAGTTACTAATTAGGTATACCGATATGCTTACCACAGCTGTTCATTAAAATCCAAGCCTTTATCAGGTTGTCTCACTCCCCGTGTTGGTACCAAAAACGTACCTACGCACGGCGTACAGCCGCATCAGTAGGTATAATCTAGTAAAGACTTACGAGCAAGCTTAGACACACGCGCGCGCTTTATTCACCGGCGGCGCGGCTTTACGTACGGCTGGACGAACATAAGTGAAGTACTCGTGAGGTGCGCTAGATGGCGACAGTAGCTTCTTATTAGCTGTCAACCCTATTGCGCCGCATGTTCTGACTTCCTTGAACAGGTTTAGTGTATTATGAATCGTTATCCAGAGTTATTAGAATGAAATTTGCTTGCAATGTATTTCGGTAAGCGTAAACGAAAAGGTGCTCGACTCAGAGGCGAGTTAAATTACACCATATTTTCTACGACATTGAGTAGACGTTTATTTGAATACCATTGCAGAGTAGGTAATACTTACGTACGTAGTACTAGTATTTATTCTGTGCTGTATTAAGAACTATAGTCCGAAAAGTTCGTGCGCGACCCTCCTTGCCCCCGCTATACTTGCGGGGGGCGAAGAAGCGCTAATCACACGCGACTGTCATAGAAAATTCTTTCCCCGCAACATCACCTATCCCCGTTGACATCTAGCGTACCTCGCCCCCCGCACCTCCGGCAACCGCCGGAAGGTCGCGCTTTAACTTACAGAGTATATATATGTACATCCTTTTTCCAAAGAAAGTAATTAAAAAAAAAACTTTTTCAACACCACTTGAATAAGAAAGCTGATGGTTAGTAGCAGTTATATTATATCAACAAATAAGTAAAAATAATCACACAATTTTAACGTAGCATCCACTTTGAGTCAAATGGTATTTAGGCGGGCAACACTGACTTTAGGGTATTTAGGTCTTTATTAACAACTTCTCTTTCACCCTGGTCATAGCGTTTTACATACGCGACTGTCATAGATAATTCTTTCCCCGCAACATCACCTATCCCCGTTGACATCTAGCGTACCTCGTCCCCCGCACCTCTAGCAACCGCCGGAGGGTCGCGCTTTAACTTTTCGGAGTAAATGTACCTACATCCCACTGTGTGACAAGGGGTAGTAGTAGTCGTAGTAACATTGTGACGTCACATTTCCTTATTAAAAGTTTGAAGTGATTAACAAAAAAATAGCCGTTTTTATTTATTAACTTTTGATTTTTAAATTATAATACATTTTTCTTCGTAGTGAAAAGAGTTTGGATTATGGACTTATTTTAAATTCATATTAAGACTGGTTTATCTAAAACATGTCTAGTGCAGTTACAATAAAGGTTAAACTTGCATAAATCTCTGACCCGTTATGACGCATTTTTATTCATATTTAAAACGTACTATGTGCAACATGCATGACAGCGAAGAAAACCTTACTACATTTATAAATGCAAAGGAATAATCGGCAAAGTGGGTCATGATTCAATTTGGTCGACTGTACCTATGTTATTACAACAAATGTGACGTCACACCAAGAGGGAGGCAAAAATGTGACAATGAGCAGCCCCCCGGGGTTTAAAAATGTCGCAATTTGTGTGGCGTTATTGATGAATGTCCCCTTTAATTAATATCACATCAGTCTACATTTAAGACAATCTAAATAATACTAATGACTAGAAATATATACCTAATAGATCTGCAGTGTCAAACATCTGTGATGGCATAAAATACATTTCTAGAGGGTTATCTTGGCACAAGAAGGTATTATTAGCATTTTTAACCTATATAAATAAATGCAACGATTTATATTATATTTTATCTACACATTATTTTAATGATACATATATGTAATCTAATAATAATCTGCTAGCTCCGTTATACACCATTATGTCACTAGTCTTCTATGTCTTGGCCTTTAGATATTTTCAAGTATTCCAGTGCAAGTGTGACCTCTCATTTTGAGGACACTTTGCCCCTTAAAAAAAGAAAGGCATCAGGACACGAAAATCTGCTCCACCAACCATACTTAACCGACATTCCTTGGGTGAGAGGGTTTTTGACATATGAGGTGTCGTTGAATTCGTCAGAATTGTGGTAGATAGGCTATATACATTTTTTAAATGACACCCACAAACGAAAACCAAGGGGCCTTCCCCTTGGTTTTAATGGTTTAGTTTAATGATATATAATAAAAAAAACATTTTTAGTTTAATGCCTAACGAATTCTTTATTTTGAAAGAAAGAGAGCTCTAAATCCTTAAATACTGGCCTTCATTGGTTACGTGGAATTTCGGTGGCGAGTGGTTATGAGTGAGATTATGATAGGATAGAATTCCATCCTTGTTTATCTTGATTTTCGCTTCACATCCTGATGCACATCTGGCAGAACATGTCCACACTTTTGACTTCTTGTTGGGGCTTGAGAACGTGTATCCTTGAATCATCACGAGTATACCGCGTGCGGTGTTAATAATCTTGTGGTTTATTATACCTAAAAAATAGTTACTAATTAGGTATACCGATAACTGTTTACTACAGCTACGTTCATTAAAATCCAAGCCGCAATCAGTGCTGTCTCACTCCCCGTGATGGTACCAAAAACGTACCTACGCGCGGCGTACTGCCGCAGCAGTATAATTAAGCAGGCACTCATGAGTAACAAGCTTAGACACACGCGCGCGCTTTATTCACCGGCGGCGCGCGGCTCTACGTTGCTGGCTGGACGAACGAACGAAGTGCTCGTGAGGTGCGCTAGATGGCGACAGTAGCTTCTTGTTAGCTGTCAACCCTGTTAGCTGTTAGCTTGTTAGCATGTTCTGACGTCCTTGAATAGGTTCAGTGTAATATGAATCGTTTGTACAGAGTTATTAGAATGCAATTCGCTTACACCATATTTTTTACGACATTGAGTAGACGTTTATTTGAATACCATTGCAGAGTAATACTAGTATTTATTCTGTGCCGACTGCCGTAATTAAGAACTATAGTCCGAAAAGTTCGTGCGCGCCCCTTTTTGCGCCCCGCTATACTTGCGGGGGGAGAAGAAGCGCTAATCACACGCGACTGTCATAGAAAATTCTTTTCCCGCAACATCACCTATCCCCGTTGACATCTAGCGTACCTCGCCCCCCGCACCTCTGGCAACCGCCGGAAGGTCGCGCTTTAACTTACAGAGTATATATACAGGGTGTGGCGTAAATAGTGGTCCAAAGCAAAGGTGTGGATACACTGTACACTGAAGCACCACATACCAGTATTTAAAAAAAAATATGTACAGGGTTTTAAAAAAAAAAAATTTTTTTTAATTTTTTTAGAAATCGTTACCTTGCCTTACAAATTTGGTTATAATTTCCAAAAACGACGGTTTTTTTTAATCCATTTTTTTTATTATTATTGCTGATCACTTGTACTTAGTACTCCATTCGTTTTTTTTTTTTTTACAAACTGAATTTAATAAAAAAAATTAAGTTTCTTTCAAAATTCAATACTCACTGCTAGCAAATCGTTTGACTTTCAATGCTTTTGGTGCAAAAAAAATGTACCACACTGTCAGTGCCCATTGTTTAAAAAAAATGCCCATCTTTTGCAGATTCTAAAATGGTGCAACAATAAGTGTTACGACTTACAGGAAAAAAGTTATTGCTTTTCGAAACAAAAAGGAGCCCAATTCAGAAAAACAATTTATTTGAAGTTCAAGGGTTTACAAGGGTTGTAATTTTTTTCTGTGTGGTCCAAAGCAAAGGTGTGGATACACTGTACACTGAAGCACCACATACCAGTATTTAAAAAAAAATTATGTACAGGGTTTTCAAAAAAAAATTTTTTTTTTTAATTTTTTTAGAAATCGTTACCTTGCCTTACAAATTTGGTTATAATTTCCAAAAATGACGGTTTTTTTTATCCATTTTTTTTATTATTATTGCTGATCACTTGTACTTAGTACTCCATTCGTTTTTTTTTTTTTACAAACTGAATTTAATAAAAAAAAACCTGAAAACCCTGAAAACCCTGAAAACCCTGTACATATTTTTTTTTTAAATACTGGTATGTGGTGCTTCAGTGTACAGTGTATCCACACCTTTGCTTTGGACCACACAGAAAAAAATTACAACCCTTGTAAACCCTTGAACTTCAAATAAATTGTTTTTCTGAATTGGGCTCCTTTTTGTTTCGAAAAGCAATAACTTTTTTCCTGTAAGTCGTAACACTTATTGTTGCACCATTTTAGAATCTGCAAAAGATGGGCATTTTTTTTAAACAATGGGCACTGACAGTGTGGTACATTTTTTTTGCACCAAAAGCATTGAAAGTCAAACGATTTGCTAGCAGTGAGTATTGAATTTTGAAAGAAACTTAATTTTTTTTATTAAATTCAGTTTGTAAAAAAAAAACGAATGGAGTACTAAGTACAAGTGATCAGCAATAATAATAAAAAAAATGGATAAAAAAAACCGTCATTTTTGGAAATTATAACCAAATTTGTAAGGCAAGGTAACGATTTATAAAAAAATTAAAATTTTTTTTTTTTTTAAAACCCTGTACATATTTTTTTTTAAATACTGGTATGTGGTGCTTCAGTGTACAGTGTATCCACACCTTTGCTTTGGACCACTATTTACGCCACACCCTGTATGTACATCCTTTTTCCAAAGAAAGTAATTTTAAAAAAAACTTTTTCAACACCACTTGAATAAGAAAGCTGATGGTTAGTAGCAGTTATATTATATCAACAAATAAGTAAAAATAATCACACAATTTTAACGTAGCATCCACTTTGAGTCAAATGGTATTTATGCGGGCAACACTGACTTTAGGGTATTTAGGTCTTTATTAACAACTTCTCTTTCACCCTGGTCATAGCGTTTTACGAATTCTTTATTTTGAACTAAAGCTTTAAATTTTTAAATACTTCCCATTATTGGTGACGTGATATTTCGGAGGCGGGTGGTTATGAACGAGATGGAGATAGGATAGTATTCCATCCCTCTCTATCTTGATCTTCGCTTCACATCTTATTCCACGTCTAGAAGAACATGTCCATACTTTTGACTTCTTGTTGGAGTTTGAGAACGTGTATCCTTCAACCATTACGAGTGTACCGCGTGTGGTGTTAATAACATTGTAGTTTATTCCTAAAAAAGTAAATTTTTATTTTCAATGGATAAGATAAGAGTCAACAGTGGAGCGAGCTCACCCAGAAGTTTCTGGAATTTAAACCCAAACTCAAAATACATTTATTCAATTTAGGACCAAAAATGCCAATTATGACTTAATGTGGGATTTTCCTAGTGTCAAAAAAAAATCCGCTAGATGTCGTTGAACAACCCAAGTCACGTAGATATTTATTTAAGAAAATGGCTGGTTTTAGCACTGATTATGATATACTGTTTATGATTACCATGTTATAGATACTTACGGGTATTTTTTTACCAATTTAGTGATCATCAAGACGATTGTTTCCATTTATTTTTTTTAGCTGCATTTTGAGAGTCGCTGATTTTAGACGTAAGTACTTCCATTACATGTTTGTTCACATAGCTTTACAATATTTTGTTTTTGTTTTAGACTCAATGATTAGATACGATACAATATTTATAAAACTTGGATGAACATCGCCATCTATGAACATAAAATAAAACTAAAATTTTTAGCTGTCAGAAAATCCCTTATTAGATACAAAAAACATAGTCTACCATGAATCGTAGCAGGCCTGATTTTGCACTGCTCATTTTGGCAGCAGCTTAGTAAGATCCAAGCCTTAATTTGGCACTGCTTCCTTTCTTATACTTACAAAGAAAAATGATTAAAAGAAAGATTAAGAACATTTGCTCATGCATCATGCTTTATCTACCTATCGTCAGTACAAACTATAGGCGTAATAGTTTTATGTGGCGTGCTAGTAACAAATTTAATGAACTTTTTAAATGTGGCGAACTTGACATCTTTAACTCTACCATTGCGGCAACGAGACGGCTGTTAGGCGAGCGCTTCCTTGACTGTGAGTAGTGCTCATAGATACTGAACTGATGTTGACTGGTTGTACTTGCCGATTTTTTTTCTAACTTTACATGTTAGCTATGTTCGTATGTGGCTATGTGTTCGATTCGTTTTGTAATATTATAGTTTATATTAATTATATTTGTGAAAACCTATATGTGGTTTACTAGTTACCATTTTCTATTACATATTACTTAAGTTAAAACCCTGGCTTTCCTGTAATAAAAATAAATAAATAAAACATTGTTACACTTTACAGGAAATATAGTGATGGTATTACACAGTTAATTTCATTGCAACAACAATAGATGGAGCTTTTAAGTGCGCCTTACATTAGAAAGCACCTGTGTTATGGCCTTTTCTACAATAAAACAACTTCAAATTGATCGGCTTTTTTGCAATATCGGTTTCATATCTATTCTAAAATAAAGGCACTTTTTTAATGTATTAGAACCTTCTAACTTTTGAATTATTTCCGCTACGGCTGAATAGGGAAAAACAAGTATTTTGTCTAATACTTTAAGGTTAAGGTGCTGCAGGCAGTTCTATTCTTAACTTTTTTACTTTTATACAGTTCCTTAAATAAGAGGATTATATGTAAGTAAATTAAGTGCAAAATAAAATATTTAATTTTTATTACACTGCATCAAATTAATACACAAAATTTGTACCTATTGTACATACGACTAATTAATAATATTAAACAAAGAACAATCCACAACGAAATTAAGGATATCCAAGCTTAGGCTAGGATTAAATTTGATTTCCTAATAATAAATAAACACGTTAATATAATTAAAATACGAGGTAACTTGACAGCGACTGCCTGATAAAATGTGATACATACTAAGAAACTGTGTTAACATTCTAAATACTTGAATCTCCGTGGTTGCGTGGCTCGCATTTGCATATCTCCCTCCCTCGGTTCGATTCCAGGTCAGGTCAATATAGAAATCTCTATTTTCCTGTTGCCTCAGGTCTAGGTGTTGAGGTAAAACCGGTGTTACAGATTTTCATAAAACAAGAGCTTTTACAATTCTTTTGGGATCAGACAAATAAAAAAGGTACGACAGCACGTCAAGTTACCCATTTTTAAACTACGAAAACAGCTTTTATTACGTGAGAAAGAAATAGAGGCGGTCTCAAAAACGTAGTGGTGTGGTCTGACGTGCGGCCGTACCTATTTGATGTTGTTCAATATTAATTTATTATTTAAACTCAAGATCCTTTGAAAAAGTGATAAAATTCTGTCACTAATAAAACAAATAAAAAAAAATATTCTACATAGATTTCGCTTTAAAAATATCATTTTCTTGGTCCATACGTGATCTGTGACTGAAAATCAGTAATGAGAATGATTCAAGTTGTACTTAGTGATGTTTGACTGTTGGTCCAGAATGATCCTGGCGGGACATTTCTGGGACTTCCTCTTGGAGCAGTACCAGCATCTGGACTTCCAGCTATTGTTGAAGGTGTGGCCGTCGAAGATCATCACCTTCGCTCCATTTAGTCTCGTGATCAACTCGTACACTAGTTCTGAAAGTTATTTCGCAATTTCAACAAAATCCTTCAACGTACATAATAATTATCAGACTGCCTTGCGAATTAAACAACCAAGTTCTGTAACTTGAATTTTTTATCATAATATTTACAAAAGATACATATTTATTTCTTACGTTTACGCGAATTGTTAAACTCATTAAATAAATCGCGAGGTAATCCGTAAAATTGTGTTTTAATGATTTACAAAAGTTGTCCTCCAATAACAAACAGGTTTCGCATGACTTGCCTCTTGAATACTGAGTCATGTGACCCCAAATTTCTCGTCATTTAGGCTCCGCGCAGATGGGCCACCGACCACAGCCGACGGTGGCTAGCGACAAGCTGTTTACATTATTTTTAATACGTCGCAGCACACGTGAACTTAGTGTTTGCGACACGCTACCGGTGCGGTGGCAGCCACTCGCCATTTTGACAAAATACTTGTCAAAGGATCTAGCAGATGAGTGTCAATGGGGATCCACACGCAAAGCTTAATGCAGATGGCGCTAGCATAGAGACGGCTATGTCAAACATTTTGCTATTGTTTATGTCGGGCTTTTTCGTATCTAATTTACAGTTTTTCGTGACTATCTAATGTTATTTCATCATAATGTATTCGTCAATGAAGTTATCTGAACTAAAAGACGAACGTCGGAAACGAGGTAAAAAAGCCGATCTTATTGCGAGGTAAACATTTGAGTGTTAATCCAGTTTTATTACTGTAAATGTTACATTTATTTGGTTGTTGAAATTGTTTTTGTTGTATTTGTGTTACAAATTAACTACATAACAAGGTTTTTAATAAATATAACTAAAATATTAAAACACGTACATGTGTGTTTTTTAGGTTAGAATTCTACGATCGGAACTGCGATGATATCGGGAATTTTGGTGTTGTAGCTTCACAATCTAGTTATACGATGAATGTTCCCGATCCAGAAGCTTATCATGATGTAAATAGTTCCAGTAAACTACCTAAAATTTATTAATTTTCTTCTTATAGCTGTTTCCCACTTCTTTTTTAAAACTGGGTCTTTTGGAAATAAATGAACACCATTATTGTAACAACCTCGCACAGCACATAACGGTATTATGCTTTCGTAGATTGAAAACACAAAGAAAATACTCAAAAATACACAACTTCTGTACTGGAATGACAGATAGTTTTGGCCGCATCAACAATGCGCCACCTACAGGGAGAATTTGGCAGTGTGGATCCCATGGTACATACTATTTTCCACAGCATATGTTTACAGACATCTTCACGAAGACTGCCGACACTCCTTGTCCGCGTTTTCCCAATACCATCTTTTTCTTCACTTTTTCAACGAAAATCCTATCAGTTATAAAGTTCCATCGAAGGATATATTATTGCACTTGAAAAAATGACCGCCTGAGGCGGGAATCATCCTCATTACACAACAGTATCAATGCTTGAGATCATCCTGTGCAGAACTGTGGCATTTTATTTTTAAGGAGAAGCTCTACTCTCCTTTTCTACTTAAGAAAAAATAAAATGTGAGTCTTTTGGTTTGGGAAATTGAGGAGGACCAGCAAAAACTGCAAAGGTCTGATTATAAGCCGATTTATTTAAACAGTAATCAAAAGAAACAAGTATTGATACCTGATTGGTAAAAAGTTGGGCCAGAGTCGGGAAAGAAGCGTCTTCTGGTTTAGTAGAGTATGTCGGGGGCTACGATCCACTTTGGCAGACTGGTGAAGTAAGAGGTTTGGAATCAAATTTTGTAGCCAAAAACTTGCTTTAAGACATTGGCTAGTTTTACCAAATAGTATTCTATTAAATAAATCGCTACCCTTACGGTCCACAATGCGCTACGCAGTATCGACTAATATGCACTTAGGTAACAATTTAGGTAAGTACATGCTACGGAAATCATCATCATCATCATCCTAGCGCGCGCGAGTGCCCAAGGTCCGCTGACCATGATCCAGGATGTATCAGATCAGGTAATTAAAAATTAATTTAAGTGCATGCTACAGAAATAAATGTAGAAATTCAAGACGATTTATTTTCTTGTTTAAAAAAATAACCGTACAATTCCTACAAAGCCTAAATGACTGATAAAAATCTCTAAAGTTGTATGTACTAAAATTATTATGATATCACGCTTTTGAGATTCTGTAATCTTAATCAAACTCCAATCTTACTTTTAGTAACTAAACCTACACTACATCGTGATAGTTAAAATGGTCAAAATACTAATTACATACTTAAATCGAACAAATTGGTTAAGAAGCACCACGTCACACACAAAAAATAAAATGAGTAAAAGGTTAATTAGATCTCCTAAAACATACCTGATTAATTAATAAACCAAACAATGGCCATTTAAATATTAAAACTTACATACAAGAGTATTTATTCAGTACGTTAAAAATAACACAACCGATCTTTGTTCTTGGCATCAATCATATTTACAAAGATATTCCTTTCAACACTAATAAGATAATTTATAAAATTGGTAATTTTAAAGCTAGTATAACATAAATCTCGTTTTTTACGCAAATGGCCTATCACTATTTGCCAAGAGACTTATCACTATTCTCAAAGGGTTTATAACTATTCACAAAGGGCCTTTTTTTTGCAAAAGTGATAAATACCTAAGATACCCCGTTGTAAAATATTCGGACGATAAATCGCAAGATAAAGGTAGTTGCCCGACCGGCAACGATGAGTGGGAAGCGAGTAAAGCTAAAACGAGTTGCCGATCAGCGAGAAGTTAGTGAGTAGGTCCGATAGTTTTATCGCTGGGCTAAAAGCGTGTTCTTGGGCGACCGGCGACTGCTCGCGCACTGTAGAGAAACGACAGTTTGGGGTCTTAGCGTGAGAGTTCAGCACCTTTATTCGCAAACACTCAGAAAGTTTCCGTATCGGATCGTTTCCGTATTCGAATGTCAAAACCTTCTGTCCTAACGGATTCAGAAACCCTATTCACGAATCAAATCAAATCAAATCGATCGTTTTTTGCGTGTCACATTTACAAATTTACGAAGGCAGTCAGTAGGATTTAATACGAATTGACATGCGAATTCTGAATAGATCCGACATGGAAACTTTCCGAGTGATCGTGAAACAGGGTGCTGATCGCCAAGCAAGCATCGCTGAGCGAGTTTATCTTTAACACCTCTTGTTTGCAAACTAGTAAAGCGAGTCGCCGGAAGTGTGAAAGTGAATAGTCAGCGATCAACTATTAATATATGCATCTCTTTCGTTTACACGGAATGTATATGTATAATACGTTTGTTGGGCGCCGATAGTCGTTTATTCATCGGCGGTGGGACAACTGCCTTTACACTGTGGCATCTTATGAAGTTGTAGTAAGAGGTCATTATTCGCTGTTCCTAAACAAATTAGGCTCCGCGCAGATGGGCCACTGACCACAGCCACTGATGGCTGTCGCTCCTTCAGTCCCACGCAAACAAGCGGCAATCGCTGGCAGCCACTAGAAGTCAGTTACTAGTGATCGGTGGCCGCCACCACGGTGGTTGTTGGCTGCCACTAGTGGTTGTCTATCACCAATATCGTTTGACAAACGTTTTGTCAGAATGGCGAGTGGCGACTGGTCGCCACCGATGGCATGTCGCGGACACAAATCGCAAGTAGTCGCCATCGGCAACCGGTGGCATGTCGCGGACACTGAGTCGCGGGTGGACGTTACTAGCTTGTCTTGTGCGGCGACCCCACACAAAACGTATTAAAAACGATGTAAACAGCTTGCCGCTGGCTACTGGTTGCTGTGGTCGGTGGCCCATCTGCGAGGAGCCTGCATCATTGAATCACTATCGAATTTTAATAAACTTTCCATCGAGAGTCTTATGATACAAAGGCGGTGCGTGGTTATGGTTCCTGTCGTAGAAAACCAGGATTCCCCGTTCATCGAAACGTACTTTAGCCGGGCACCTGATGGATTGCTTCTTGGAGCAGTGCCAGTAACGGTTGTCGGTCGTGGTCTGCGTAAAGGTGTGTTGCTGCACCATTAGAAGGGGCTTCTTGCGCTTCGGCGTTTGGATCAAATGAAATTGGAAGCCTGAAATTTGCACAATCAAAATATACTCTTTATAATATCTGTACAAAAACATGGTCAAATTTTGAAACTGCTAAGAAAGGCCAATTGAAAAGCTTCTATCACATATTATATGCACCACTGAAAAATAGAAGAGTTAGTCAGATTTCGACGCAATTTCGAGCTGTCAACTGTCATCGGAGCGTCCCCTCTCGCAAAACGCGTAGTTGTATCGTGTGTCCTAAGCGTGTATCGCTTATTTTTATCATGAAATAAAGTTTATTTATTTAAAAAGGCGTTATACGGTACTAGGAGTAGTATACTAACAGTAGGTAGTGTTCTTCTGTTTATCCAATTTCTGTCAGATCAACATAGCTTTGGGTAACACCCGATGTATTTATTCCTTTAGACATGATCAATAATCGTCTGATACTCAAGGTATACAAGGGTACACAGGTTAACTTCTTTGAAAATCTGCATTTGCACCTTAGACTCGGATCAGGCGAGACGTGGCGAAGAAAAAATCTAAGTTCTTGAACAGTATTGTATTATAGTTCTCAACTTAAATGTATGAACACAAACTATAATAAAGGCTTACTTTAACTAACATAAAAATAATAAAGGTACAGTCGGAAACTTTATGCGGCAAATCCATTGAGTTATTTTATTTTAGAATTTTCGGAAATCTTGCAATCGTGTATTTATTACAGTAGAAAAGTAAGACTACGTTTTACTTACAGTTAATGCTTTACATATAGTTCATAGCTAACTGAACCACAAAACGCTCTAAGATAGTAATGCGGAGCCAAAAATGGAAATGGAAAACTTTGCATTTTTTTGTCAAAACTAAAGGTCGTATCGATGCCGGATTTTCACTGTAGTGCTTAAAATTATATAAACTAACGATTTTAACAATAAAAAGGGCATGAGACAAAATCGGGGATTTTAAAACACTGTGCAGTTCGATCCCACATGCTGCTATGTACCAATGACTTTTTTTGAGTTATTTACATTAGTTGTTTCACTAACCGATGCTCTTACGGTGAGGGAAAGCATTGTGAGGAAACCTGCACATTCAGGCGACTGCATGTGTAACCATGATCCAAAACTGGTCAGGTTCCCCTGTTAACAGGGCAACGGAGGTCAGATGGCAGTCGCTCCACTGAAATTACCTGATCTGCCACATCCTGGATCATGGTCAGCGGATTCTGGGCCCTCGCGTGCGAGAGCACAACCAGGATAACGCTAAGAGGATGATGAAGGGCTGATGAGAGTCTTAGGCCCACTTACGCCAAAGTGTCTGCACACTTAAAACTGTAAGTGGAAACTTGTAAATGTCCAAATTCTTCTACTGTATTAAATTCTCAAGTACTTCTTCCTAGCTGAAGGATTCCCATAAAGTTAAATAAACTAAAATGTATTATTGACCTTGACATATTTGCCATCATATCCCCTATAGTACCTAGGAGGGTCGTGATTGTGATTCAAATCGAAAGAGATCAATTCGCCATGTTGGTTGAGTTTCAGTTTAGCGTTGCAGGACTTCCCAACTTTATTGGTGCACCTCCAGTACCGTCTGTCAGCTGTTGTTTGAGTGAACGTGTAATTTTGAACCATTAGCAAAGGTCTTTTGGACGTCGTCGTCTCTATGAACTCGAACGCACCTGAGAATAATCAGTAAAACCTTTTTACTGAGGCTAGGAGAAAATAGGAAGCATATTTCCAAAAAAAAATTTTTATGATGTTTTTTATTTGGAATTATTACGATCATTAGGTATAAAAGGGCTGAACTATTACTAAACCTATTATAAAATGTATATAAAATAAAACATTCGACATCGACACCACATAATACTTTATTCTACGAGTACATAAAATTCACTTGGCAATTTCATTTATTTGAAAAGCGATTCTTGCTACAAGACAATAAAGTGAAATTCAGGCTGCTCCGCGCCAGTTGTCTGCTGTTATTATTTGCCTCTCTTTCTATCACACAACCTCGCTTGTTCTAACTGCGTAGGGATGAAAGACGCAAATAGTAGGTTCAACATCATTTAGACCTGACATTTCGACTGTAGGAACTTACGGCTTACGGTACGAATAGTATTGTCAATTTGAGGGTGGAAGAAGGGAAAAGACACCCCAACTGACGGAGAACAACACCCCATATGGTGGTGTTTACGATGGGAGGTCATTGTAGTGTGTATTCGCCGTTGTAGCTGTTGTAAATTTATTTGGGTCCACGCAATAATTCCAAAAGAGTATGTTAGAACGGGTATGGCATATGAATTAATGGCTTTTACTAAGTTTCTTGAGTTTAGTTGAGAACGGAGCAGTATATTAAGTCGATGTTTAAATTCGCCTATTATTTCAGTTTTTGCTTGTTTCTGGTTAATTTGACGTAGTTGATGGAATCCTAAATACTTATATGAGTCATCTAGGCCTAATGCTTCGACGATCTCCCCGTTTTCAATGTTATATGGATATTGTTAAATTTTCCCACTCATTACAGAAACTGTGTCCATATGTATGTTATTATTATTATTATAGGTACTCGTACGTCGCGGTAATTTCCGTATTGATGTGTTTTAATTCAACCGTCTGGTAAAATTCGACCATGTAAAGTAGTGGGGCCCGCATCCACTTACCCAAATCTGTCAAAATATCTCAAATTATATGGAACTTTATGTGATCAACATAAGGTTGAAATCTGGTTGCGAAAATTTGACAGATCAGGGTAGTTTGACGTGTGGCCTACTGTACTTGTAGCTTTATACCTAAAATACGACACTGCGATTTTGCTGTTAGGTCACCTTGTAATATTTTCCATCTTTGGTCTTGAAATACCTAGGGGGTGGGTGGTTATGCGTCAAGTCGGAAAAGTAAACCATGCCGTGCTTCTCTAGCCTGATTCTGGCGGTGCAGGCTTTGGTTCTCTTACAAGTACAATACCAATAACGCTGATCGTTGGTGGCCTGACTGAACGTGTGATTCTCCATCTTTAGTAACGGTCGCTTTGACGACACTAACTCCATAAACTCGTAGGTGCCTGAAAAAAACATTTATAATCAGGTGTCTAGTAAAAATGTTATAATTACCTATAATCTAATAACTGGCACGAGACACAACACACACTGAACCGTCTTTCAATCCAATTGTATGAGAGGTGGTAACTGTTAAGCAGTCGGTAATAGACCCCGAAAACATATTACTACAAACTTACCCCACCCTATTCATAGTCGGTAATGGATAAAACCGCTTTTTCGGATTAAATTATCATTAATTATGTGGTTGAATACTAAAAAGCGATGAATTTCAATAAATACTTTATTATGATTATTTATAAATCAAAATGTCTCTTCTAGCACAACGCCTATAACTTATTTTTTTAGTTAACCAGAAGCATCCTCAAAACTGTCGGTAATAGGAGCACTTACGTTACTTTAATAAAAGGTGGTAACAAATTAGGTACCTACCGATACTTTTAGAGCTGATAGTGCCTGATAATACTTGTTTAAATAAACGTCAATGCAACAAGCCTTCAGTCAAACACACGACGATATTCACTTGACAGAAAGTGTTAAACATATTGTCAGTTAAATGACCTGTGCATTTATGTTTAGGCAGAATTTTAATGTATTTACTTTGTCCAGGAAATTTACTACCGCACTCAGAGACGTCAATTAAATTTCATCTATGATTAAGTCCTGTACTGTCACTTTTTTGTCAATTAAATAGAAAAGGACGGCATGAGACTCAACGTAAGATTAACTTTAATTGACGTCTCTGAGTACGGCAGTAAGACTTTTGTCTTTTTTATTTAATAGGCAGACATTTGACCGCAATCTCACCTGATGGTAAGCGACGATGCGGCCGATGATGGGATTACTGCCGAATAAAAAGTTTCATAATTCCTATGTGTTTTGTTGCAATGTATTTTTTTTAATAAAGGTACCTACTTAAAATTAGCACCTTATGTATTTCCCGTCCTGGGTTTTGAAATATTTCGGTGGCTGGTGGTTGTGATTCAAATCTTGAAACACTACATCCCCCGTTTCGTTGAACCGGAACTTGGCTGTACATTTAGCACTGGACTTGCTGTTGCAGTGCCAAATGCCTGAACCAACATCACCGGATGCTTACGTTTATGAGTGTATATCATCTCAAACTTTATATCTGAAAAGATGACATTTAGATACAAACATTTAAATTGTACGATTTTGTACTATTATTTGAGTAAATATATACCGTGAATAGTGTGCAGTTAAGGGTGTCCAAAATGAAGGTTAAGTCTGTAGCTGTGGATAGGTCGCATTATTTACTATATGCCAGAAAAAAAATGAGTTAAAGTGTAATTAAATTAAATTTCGCTCAAAAAAATTAATCCACTGCGTCATCCGGTGGGACAGAGAGTAAAAACTTGCAAAATAATTGCTTAAGGTATAAAAAAAATTGAGTTAAATTGTTACCAGTTCAGTTTTTTTTATTTTTTTTTCTTCGATGCTCTTTTCTAAAATTGTAGTGTTTCAAAGCTAAAAAAAAATTAAAACCTAATTCCAAACTATTGATTTTGATAGCTCGTAGTGTAAAAAAACGACTAAGTGCGAGTCGGACTCGCGCACGAAAGGTTACGTTTACACAGTAACTATTATAATGTGTGGTTTCGTATTATTATCTATTACCATAAGACTCTATATTACTAGAGCTGCTATTAATATATCCAGAAAAACATAAAGGAACGAACATCTATCATTAAATATGGCTATAGTGCGTTCCAAAATATTCGCTATGATGGTCAATGCACTTTTGCATACGTTGAAACCAATTTTCATACGACCTCGACTTCTTCGGCATAAACGTATTTTTGATCGATTCTCAAGTTGTGCGGACTCCAAAGCGACATATTTTTTTAGCCGAATGTTGAGTGATGACAATCTTGCGATATTAGTTCGCACACAGCATCGATATTTTGTGGTAGAACAACCGAGTGAGGACGAACTTCTTTTAATTCGTCCGTGAGCATACGTCGCTTACATTTAAACGCACTAAACCTGTGATACACAGTGGTCTTCGTCGTTGCTTTAACTCATGATAGGTATATTAGCAAAATCGAAAAGAACGAGTCTTTTCCGAAAATCACCATATTAATTTTGTAGCTGTAAGGTCAATTTGTGCTTAGTCGACAAAAATAGGGAAAAAAGACAGGAGACGTGTGGCGTAAAAAATAGCAAATATACTATAAGTGTTTATTAAGGTCATTTAAATCGGCGACATTAAAAAAAATATTTAGAAATTAACTACGGTAAAAAAAAATGCATTTTTATTAAATCATGGGTTACCATGATTTAATAAAAATGCATTTTTTGTTGTAAGCACAACTTGGCTGTTAAGCCAAGTTGTGCTTACAACAATAAATGTGCCAATTGTCAGAATTTTCGGTTAGAATAAATAAACAATACATGAAGTGTTAATTCTGGTTCTATAACCACAACCAAATAATTTTATCAATCTAAAAGGTTTTCTAGTAAAATTTGTAACTGCATAATATACATACTATATGTATAATGCGTGGATAGAGGAGGTAATTAATTTATAAATTGCTAGTTTATAATTAGGTACAAAAGTAAGTAACGCCAATTACAGGATACAAACGAATGGTATGTACCTAGCAAATTATCAATAAATCTCTGCATTTCTGTGCAGTTGGTCTTACTACTTGGAAAGACTATGGCATGCTATTGTTAATTTTACATAACAAGAATACAACACAAGTGCCTGTTAGAAGTAATTAAATCTAATAGAATTTAAGTTACCCAATCCCAATAGTTTTTTTCATATTTGGTGTGCAACACAAAATTATCTATCGATCTTAATATCATTTATAAGTATCTTTCATAACAACTGTTCCCAATAGCATGGACTTTCGTGGCGGGTGGCTGTGCCCTAATTCGGCCACAGAGATCACAGTGTATGAGCTATCAACCTTGACCTTGGCTGGACATCCTTTAGACTGCCTGCTGGAACAGCACCAGACCCAGGACTTCTTGTTGTTCCTCGCAAACGTGTAACCTCCGATGTCTAGAAGAATCCCTCTTCTTCCCGTCTTCACAAATCTGTACTGAAGGTCATTGAACAGGCCTAAAAAAGTCAAAATAACTTGAGCCTTCAAAGTCTGGTCACTTACTTCTCTTAATGACGCCATCAGGAGTGTTCTTGCCAGCATCAATGTTCCTTCCACGTTGGAACCATGTGGTTTGGCTGTGATGATGGCAAGAGACCCGATGGCCTCACGCTCATTCCCTGGGAGCGGAGACGGGCCCCATCTCATCTCAGGGAGTCAGCACTAAAAGCTGGAGCGGCGGCGGAGTTAACTGAAAACGCCAAACGTCGCAAGTATGCATCACTTGCAAGTGATTATGTGTTTGCGCCGTTGAAACTTTGGGACCGTGGGGACCATCCGTTAAACTACTTTTTGGGAAAATTGCACCTTAATTAAATTCTGCTAGTTAAGACCTCCTAGCTTCATCTAGAGAATCAATAAGAAAATAACCTACTAAAACTGCTCAATGAGGATTTTGTATAAAAGCTCTTATGTATTTAAGATATTACAATAAAACAAGTCAATTTAAAAAATGGTTATGCTTATATTTACCTTAATAACTTATGTTAATGACGTAAACGTAAATTGATGAATTATCATAAAAAAAATGTTTAGTAAAATTAGCAGATGACCGGCGCCAACTGAGCAATCAAAAAGATGTTATACATGATTATTTTTTGTACTTAATTTATTGTTAGGTACTTATAAACATATTAACCTACCTTAGACTCGTAATTCCTAGACTCGTAGTGTGACGGATATAACTTGATAAATTATTGTTTTAAGTACATTGATGAAAGCATCGCGGCATTACAGTCCTAAGAAGCACTTGAAAATTTAGACAGGCTTTGCCAACTTATGGGTGGCCGAGTGGTTTGGCAATCACCCGGTATGCGAGCAATGCGGTTATTACTTGAATCCTAAGTCAGGGCACTACTCCACTAAAGCGGATCCGAGACGAGATGTGAGGAGTTTCCATACACGAGACACTCAAAGCGGTGCAGATGCACTACTTTGGGATATTATTCGTAATTTCGAGTCTAGCCATCACCCTCGTTCGCGCTGTCATGCTGGCATGAGAGAAAAGGACAGCTGCAGTCGAAAATACTAATAACAATGACCTCCTAGGCGGATTTCGACTACAGCGGCCTATCTCAACATAGATAAGCCAACTACGCGGGAGATATTGTAGTGCTCAAGTGCGTGGGCAATACACACGTGCACTCTCTGTTCCTTCACTCTCATAATTCGGTAACACGGCAGTCCGACATGACCGAAGAGAGATCAGGCGCAGGACCAACGGCTTAACGTGCTTTTCGAGGCATGGGGTGTTAAAAGCTGTGTCTGAGTTTTTTCAAGACAGAAAACCGAACACTATTTCTATTTTTATTTTATTGCCTGTTTACACGCTGTGCTAAAAGGTTCCCGCTGAAAACCAGTTTCGCGACAAGCTATCCATCTGCTGTCTCAATTCAAACTGAGCTTTTTGGCACACCATCTTTTTATTATTTTAATTGATTTGTATTTAATTTTATTCTATTAATTTTAATTTAATCTTTTTTTCTTTATTTATTAGATGTAAGATATTGTGTAATTATTGTTTTATTGTGCAAAATAAAGATATCTTATCTAACACTCGGCCTGACCTGGGATTCGAACCCAGGACCTCGTGGATAGTACCCAGCGTGCTGAACACTACACCAAAGAGGCAGTCGAAAATATGAACATTGTCACCCACATGAGGGTCTCTGAGCTGTCTTATTTCTTGTATGGAAACTCCACACATTTCTTATCTTTTCTGGAACCCGGGCCTAGAGCTGCGCTTACACGGGCTACTAAAACTGCTCAATTCCTGCAAATACTCGCCAACTGACGTCACGCCACACGAAGCAATTGAAACATGTAGCAACCGGCTGCTGAGATACGGCCACACTTTACCATGCAATACGGAGAAACTTTTAAGAACTATACACTTGTCTCGAAAACGAGACGTAGTTCTACGTATAAACAAGATGGAAGAAAAATTCAATACAATTTTCAAACCAACTGGCTATTTGGAAATTCATATTCCACTGAGAAATATGGAATATATGGAGCGATTAGAAGCAATATTCCCTAGCTTTATTTAATACAGTTGCCAAGCAATAATTGCCCGTGTGAAAACACCTATTTTTATTTACTTCAATACCAAATAATCTTAGAAATCATAAAAATCATTCACGACTTTCTTAATGGCTCCGTTTGGCGTTCTTTCAAGTAAAGGTGGAGGGTGGTTGTGGTACAAGTCAACACTGACTATGACCTGGTTGTTCAGGGAGACCCTGGCACGGCATCCCAACTTGGATTTTCTGGAGCAGTAAAACGTGGAAGGATTCCCTCCCTGGACGGAGAACGTGTAGCCTTCAACCATAATGATATTGTTCTTCCCCTTCGCAGAAGGCATCAGTTCATATGCTATTTGTCCCATGCCTATAAAATTCAAACCAAAGTTTAATGCTGTCTGACAATTTTCAGTTTCGATGTGTTTTTAGGTCATGCAAGGTTTGCAAAAGAAAAATGCAGAAAAAAACGAAATTAACGTATGATTAATTTAATAAGTAGGTTATCGAGACACATTGATCGAATAGATGATCGAATACGAAAAAGATAATTTCTTTATATTGTCAATCACTAAGTTGAGAGCTTCTTATGTCGCGGACTGTATTTAATTATACGTTTTAGTTAATCTTCGCATAGGTATTGCGACTAAGAGTCGATTTTACCAACGTCAGATACGGAATATTCGTCGAATAAAATACAAAACGCTTGATTTGAAAACGTCACCTATTTGTCAGCAAACATTTAAGTAAATGTCATTTTAAAATTCGGTTGTTTTATACTTATTCTGTCGGATAAGTCTTATCCGACGTTGGTAAAATCGACTTAGTCAGGAAGACGATACTATATAAAATAGTAAAATTTTGTAGAGGTGTATGTACTGCAATGAATAGCAGCACTCTGAGCTTAATTAGCTCTGAAGCTAAACAGCGTAATTTTGTGAGCCTCATCATTTCTGTGACTTAAATAACGCAGCTTCATAAATAAAGCTAGTCAGCCAGCTAGATCCACACGGGCGCCGTAAATTGAGCTGAAATCCGTTTTTTACTAGGGAACCTTAGAAACGCGATAAACCTTACAAGAATACGCTTGTTTGGCGTTCAGATTTAAGTATTCGCATCTGATATGTAGGCTAATTATAAAAAAATCATCAACTATCGTCAATTTCTGTAGTATTTCCCATCTGAAGACACATGCAACTTTGAAGGTGGGTGGTTGTGGTTTGTATCAGCAAATACTATATGTCCATCCTTGTCTAGTTTTAACTTCGCAGGACATTGCAGGCGGGACTTTTTGGAACAGTATTGGTTCCTACCCGAGGGTCCTTTTTGTGAAAAGGTGTGGTTTTTGAAGAGTATGACATTCTTCCCGTAGAGATTTATCCAGCTGTAGCTGTTATCTGCGTCGTAATCTGAAAATATTTTTTATCCAATATATTTCGGATAAAAAGTTCGATTGATTGATTGATTTAGGTAATTAAGTAATTCGTTTACGTAGACTCGATGATAAAAATTGACTGACACACTTCGCCATCCACCATTAAGCGTGGTCTCTCATTTGGAATCTGTCGTATGGTAAAGGCAGGTCACCCTGTTTCACTAAATGTATATGCCCTAATACTGCCGCCAATGTGAAAAGAATTGTACACCCGTAACCGTCCAGTCATCATAACTCTTGTTTGTCCCGTAAAGTATGGCGCAGGGGGGTCAACCTGTATCTCTCGATGTGCTATTACTATCGAGATGAAACATACCCTAGATTACAACCAGGAGTATACATATTTGAACTGTGGTAAGTACATCAAGATTAGTTTAGCAGATTTCGAATCTATAACGTTCAAGACCCATACATACTACTAACTAACATACAAAGAAAAATTCCAAAAACTATGTTTTGTACTCTACTCACCTAAACTAAGGCCTGGGAAGTTTTTTTTTAAATCAATCAGAATTCGAACTTCCACAGTTTTATTATAGGTGTATAGATTAAACAATCTGTGGTGCTTTCAGTGGTTTTTATTTATGGTACTAAAATAAAAAACAACCCTAAGATGTTAGTGTAAGTATTCAATATTCACATACTTTTACATTATTTTGGTATGCCTTCTTCTTCTTAGCGAGTCGATGGAACACGAGAAAATTACATCGTAGCTGCCCAGAATTCAGCCACTTGTATTGCGGATCGACTGCCGTCCATTAAATCCGCTGGCGTGCAGGTGTTGGGGCACGCCGGACACGATGTTAAGTGAGCCATAGTTTGCACTGCACCACAAACACAGTCCACATCGGAGCTTACCGAAAATCCCAACCTGACCATGTTCTCCTTACTTCGGCCAACCTGAGTCCGAAGCCTGTTTAAGGACTTCCAGATCGGCCATGGTAAATCATGGTATCCCTTTACAAATATGTATGTTTCACTAGGTGGTGACTGCCAGATTTTCCATACAAACTGTTATGCCCCATAATGACCATCTAACCTTAGATCTCTTCCACCATAGTGTCTCAACACCTAAAAAGGCTTTGAGCGGTGTGTTCTTTGGGTGTAGGTAATTGAATGTTGTGCACAGTAGTGATGTTACATAATTACTAACACATCCATACTTATATTATAAATGCGAAAGTGTATTTGTCTGTCTGCCTGTCTGTTACCTCTTGACGCTTAAACCACAGAACCGATTGAGATGAAATTTGGTATGGAGACAGTTCGAGACCCTGGAAAGGACATAGGCTACATTTTGTCGCGATATAAAAAACATTAAGGGGGTGAAATGGGGGATGAAAGTTTATATGGAAAATCTAACTCTTGCGGGCGAAGACGCCGGGAACCACTAGTTAACTATAAGTGGAAACCTGTAAATGGCCTTACTGTTCTACTGTATTATATATTCAATTCCTAGCTGTAAGATTCCCGAAAACTGTTATATAAAATAAATAAACTAATGTTGGCCCATTTATTATAAAAAAATCGTAACCGACATCAGGTTCTATAGTATTTCCCATCTGGAGATAAAAACAACTTTGAAGGTGGGTGGTTGTGGTTTGTATCAGCAAATACTATATGTCCATCCTTGTCTAGTTTTAACTTAGCAGGACACTGTAGACGGGTCTTTTTAGAACAGTACTGGTTCCTAAATGAATTTCCTTGTTTTGAAAAGGTGTGTTTTTTGTAGAGAATAACACTCTTCCCGTTGAGATCAATCCGGCTGTAGCTGTAGTCTTCTTCGTAAACTGAAAAAATATTTTTTTTAATACATACTTTGAATTAAATGTTGATATATTTTTATTGAGGTAATTATTCAAATAACTTTGTTGTTACTTACGTTAACGACCGTCTTGGTGTAGTGGTTCGCGCCCCGGACTTCTAAGCCAGGCGGTTGCGGGTTCGAATCCTGCAAGGGGCAAATGTTTGTGTGATGAGCACGAGCCTAAGTACCTAAGTCATGGATGTTTATAAATGTATATATGTTTGTCTATCCGTAATCCTAGTCACCATACCACAAGCTCATGCTTAGTTTGGGGCTGGGTAATTGGTATGTTTGTTGAAACAATTTATTTATTTCAATTTAACTAGCGGTTTCTCAAGACGTCGTCCGCGCATATGTCGATTTCCCCATAACCTTGCCGCAAACTTTGCCACATCTTTCCCCCCTGTAGAGGTTGTATTCTAATATCATGAAAAACGTCATTCCTAGTTTCAAATTAATCAATTAGGTAAATACAATTTTTTTACGATTTAGCTTTAAAACTGACTGAGTTTCATGCAAACATACCTGCTCTAATCCTTTTGCCTCCTTAGCTAGCACTAAGAAAATTCAGTAAGTAAGTCTAGTTTGTATTAAGAAACAGCTGTAAATTTTATTAATAAATAAAAAAAAAACATTTTTAGTGTTCACACTACAAAAGAACACTACATAGTCCAAAATTTTAAATTTCAAATTCTAGTAATTTAGGCCTTGCATTAATATATCAATTAGTCCGATTTCCTTTTTATTTTTTCGATTTTTATACTCAAATTTTAAAACAAATCATACGATTTCAATGTATTTTTTTAAATTTATTCATAGTAATAAAATAGGAAACAGAGCCAAAACTAAAATGTCATTGCGTTAATTAAATAATCCAATTCATTAATTATTTCTATTCGACCCCTTTACAAATACATTTTATTCATATTGGTAGGTATCTTAATTTGTAGTGATGGCTCAGGACTTTTTTTATTCAGAGTCATCTTTTATTTACATAGACAATATGAGTTTTGAGGTTACTACACCCATTAAAAATATAAAAATAGACAGATGTTCTTTATTGCACACCATACACAGTAAAAATTCATATTGTCATAAAGAATCGTACAATTTAGGCGATCGTTTTGCTAAAAGCAATTTCTTCAAACCAACCTTCCAACCAACAAAGAGGCAGTCTAAAAACTGTATTGGGACGGGAAACTATTCAAGTACGATATAAGCATTAATTACTTACCCGCTTACTAAAAAAAAAATGAATTTGACACCCCTATAACACGTGTATATGAGATGGCTAATTTGGAATTGATAATAATGTCCTTCTAGCCGAATTTCGACTACAGTGGCCAATCTTAACAGAGATTAGACGACTGCGCGGGAGATATTATAGTGCACAAGTGTGTGCGCAATACACAGGTGCACTCTCTGTTCCTTCATTCTCATAATTCGGTGAGACGGCAGTCCGTCATGACCGTAGAGAGATCAGGCGCAGGACCAACGGGTTAACGTGCTTTCCGAGGCACGGGGGTGTTAACACCACCAACTTCCTGACTCCGGAGCTGTGTCTGAGATATTTCAAGACAGAAAAACCCAACGCTTTCGGCCCAACCCGGGATTCGGGATTGGAATGAATAACGGATAGGTGACGTGACATAGCGAAGACAAACACTTTAAATAAGCCGTCTCATATTTATTAAAATGTTTTAGCAATGGCATGATCCTTGCTACTAATCAATCGCAAGGGCCCAGAGTCCGCTTTGGACCGTGATCCAGTATATGGCAGATCAGGTAATTACAGTGGAGCGACTGCCGTCTTACCACCGCGACCCTGTTAATAGGGGAAACTGACCAGTTTGGATCACGGTTATACATTCAGTCGTTTGAGTGTGCAGGCTGTTTCACAATGTTTTCCCTTACCGTAAGAGCATCGGTTAGTGAAACAACTAATGAACATATCAGAAAAAGTAATTGGTACATGGTGGCACGTGGGATCGAGCCGTCTGCTGCTGCACTACGCCACCGTCTCGCTCTTTTTATTCGATTATTAGCAAGGATGTGTGACTATTAAGTGTAATAAATTACATACTTCTTTAAAAAAACTTACATTTACCTAAATCCTAACGTACGTTCCGTCTGATGCCTTTACAAATTTCCCTGGCGGATGGTTGTGGCACATATCAGCCAATATTATCTGTAAGTTGTCATTTAGTTTAAGTTTAGCAGCGCAATGTTGAGAGAATTTCTTGGAACAGTAAAGATTTCTGAATGATGATCCCTGTTGAGAATAGGTGTAGTTCCTGAACAGGACCACTTTTCGCCCGTTGAGGATTATTTGGTTGTAACTGTAATCTTCAGTGTCTGAAAAATAATAAAAGAAATCATTTTGTAACAGAAATAATGTATATAAAACGTTTGAGCGTAAGAGAAGGGGTTATTAAGGCAATAGAGTAATACTCTTTAAGGTGCATGTAAATAGTCTTCTCCCGGGCAAGCTCGCTCCATCGTAGACCTTATCTTTGCTCTCGGGCTAAGATAAATATCAAGAAATACTTATTTAAAAAAAACACAGTAGGTATTTAGTTGGAAGTATGGCTTCCTCGGTGGCTCGGTTGAGTTAACATTCACCCAGATAGCAAAGGGTCGTGAGATCGTGTCTCACCTAAGAAGAGCATCAGTTTTTACGCCTAGGTTTTAGTATACTTGATCATTCGTTAAGGAATCCTACACCTAACCTGCTGCCATCCTCAGGGCACTAGATATAAATTTATTTAAAAAAGGTAGAGAATGTATGCTTTATTGAATTTACTGTTGCAAGAATTACAATGTACTATAGTATCTCCCATCTTTAGTCTTATGAAGCTTCACCTCCGGATGATTATGGTCAGTTTCAGCTCGAACTATTTGCCGGTTGTCATCGAGTTTCAATTTTGCTTTACATCTTAAAGACAGTTTCTTTGAACAGTAAAGGTTCTTAAAAGATGGTCCTTGTTGGGAGTACGTGTGGTTTCTAAAAAGGACCACTTTCCTTCCATTGAAGATTATCTGGTCGTAGCTATAATCTTCGTAATCTTAAAAGAAAAGGAAAAGTTATGCACTAAGAAAATCTTTTTCGTGAAGGTTCAGGAAAATCCTCGACATGTTTCTGTTTTAAGAATCTCTACTACAAATACCAATTACTTCCTACTATCCAAGTAATAAACAATGCTAGGTACTAGCTGAATTTTTATTTATTGAAGTCATTTTTATAACACAATATAGAAAATTTTTATTGCATTGCATTTCACCACTCAAATAATATATTACGTTCTAAAAGCGCTAACAAAATTAACCTTTTCTCTTCCTATTTTCTTGCCCTTACTAATAAAAATTTATGCCACTGTTTGGCATAACACTAGAATAATATTAAATGTCTAATTTAATATAACCTAGCCATGACAAACATTTTAAATTATCCGTCTCATAATAATTTGTTATATCATTGGCATACTACTCGACCAAGTCAACAAAACAACTGTCAAACGACTTACGATGACGCGAATACAACGAAATTACCAAACGTAATTAAAAAACAATTTTGTTTCAGTTTAGATGAATTGCATAAGTTTATTTTAACACCATTGCTTTATAATTTCCATCGGTATTTTCGTTTTATTCGTCGTCGAAATTCGTTTGACAGTTGTCTAGTTACCTTGGTCGGCTAGTAACTAAAAATATTAAAATGTTTAATACTTAAAATATTTTCCTTGCGAATTCTTGCAAAATTTAGGAGGTGGGTGATTGTGGTGTGTATAAGCTACAGTTATCCGTCGATCGTGGTCGAGGGTCAGTTTACTGGGACACCGGCGAGTCGCTCTCTTTGAACAATACAGGTATCTACAACTCCCTTGTGGGGAGTACGTGTGGTTTTTGAAGAGGATCACGTTTCGACCATTGAGGGTTATGTGTTCGTAACTGTAATCTTCATAATCTGTAACGTAACAAGAAACATCAAGATTGTAACATCATCATCCAATTTAAGAGCTAGGCTCTTGTCGGTGGAGTTTTTTCCATTCCTCTCTGCTTTCAGAAATAAAAGAAAAGATAAATGTCGGGTCGTATCAGGAGGTCAAGAGAAGGGCGGAAAGCACAGAGGAATGGAAAGATTGTAACATCCCGACTAAAGTTACTTTATCTGCTGAGTTTTCACTCTAAATTCGCTGAACCAATTTCACCATCATTATCATAGGCTTCCTTCCCCATAGATTTTTAAAGTGACCTTTTACAAGCGGTCTGCATCCTTAATTAGGTAATCTGTCCATCATGCCGGTGGACGCCCTACGCTTTTGATCAAATGGTCTCCGACAAGAACCTAAATATAGCTTAAAATTAGATTTGTAAAGAATGTACGGTTTTATTTATTTATTTAATAATAATAATAATTTGCTCTTTCAGATTTCTAGATCCATTTATGTTAGTAACAACATTCTTACATCTAATGTTAGTAGAAAAGTACAAAATTCAGATTATTAATATTATTTAATTTAAATGATTTAATTAATGAACAACATATACTTGCTTGGTTTTAATTGAATCAGTACACTCGTAGCTAACAGTTCAACCAAATCGCATACAAGCTTAAACATAAGTCACACAATATAGCTATAGACTTAACCTATGTTACAAGCAAAAAAAATATATAGTATAATCATTGATTTATTATAATAAATCAATGAGTATAATGTCAAAAGTAAAGGTACAACAATCAATCAATCAATTAGGAATGTCAACAATGTAAAAAATAATACAATATTATAATTTTATCAATAACCCTATGGAACAATGTCAACAAGTCTAGCACACTATCACCGAAAATAAACGTCGTGCCGAGCGAGTATGTCCCCAATCAGACACAACGTACGGTATAATACCCTAGGTAGGTACCTAATATTTAGGTTGAAGGGGTCGGCGCTATTGGTCTACGACCTGTTGGCTTTTGAGCACGATGAAACTAATAATAATGTCCTCCAAGCCGAATTTCGACTACGGCGGCCTATCTCAACAGAGATTAGCCAACTGCGCGGGACATATTATAGTGCACAAGCGTGTGCGCAATACACAGGTGCACTCTCTGTTCCTTCACTCTCATAATTCGGTGAGACGGCAGTCCGACATGACCGTAGAGAGATCAAGCGCAGAACCAACGGCTTAACGGCTTAACGATGAAACTAATCTGTACCTAAATGATTATCCTTAAATAACGGAACAACCTGTATATCCGATAGTAAGTTACCAAGAGTACCTAGTGCACTCGAAAGTACAGTCGGCAGCACGTCATGTTACCCATTTGAACATCGAAAACGGATCTTATTACGTAGAGAATAGAGGCGTCTCTAAGGTCCAAATGGTGTAAGTAGTCTGAGGCCAAGTGTACTCGTACATCTACCGTCTTTAGACCGCATTCGGTAAATTTTGGTGTCGGAGAGTGGCCGTAGGTTCGAGACCTACCTGACACTCGATGAATTCTTTGGGTGTATTACTTTATTTGCACAAACAAAGGAGCACAAATGGCAGACATAATGCCTTCAGGCATTCTCTACCAGTCAACCTTTGGGCGAGGCAGAAATAGTCATGGTCGTCGTCGTAACTACTTTCGTAAAAACTTTAATCATCATCCTCCTAGCGTTATCCCGGTTGTGCTCTCGCACGCGAGGGTCCAGGGTCCGCTGACCATGATCCAGGTTGTGACAGATCAGGTAATTACAGTGGAGCGACTGCCATCTGACCTCCGTGACCCTGTTTCCGAGGACCTGACCAGTTTGGATCATGGTTACACATGCAGTTGCCTGAATGAGCAGGTTTCCTCACAATGTTTTCCCTCACCGTAAGAGCATCGGTTAGTGAAACAACTAATGTACATAACTCAGAAAAAGTCATTGGTACATGGCGGCACGTGGGTTCGAACCGGCGCCTCCCGCATGAGAGGCAACCCGCTAGCCACTGCGCCACCGACGCTCGTAAAAATTTAATAAAAAATTAAAAATATAAATTGTAAGTTTGCAATCTGTCAAAATGTGATTTTTGTGTAAGCAGATAAACAAACGATACGTCTGACGGTTTATTAGCTATAAAAAATAGTAACATATCACATTTATCACAATTATTGCAATTTCGTCAGCCCACCCTTTTGTAACAACCGTTAGGCAATTGGAATATTGTAGGTGGAGTATGATTGTGGTAATATAACGCGTCCAACACGGTCATGTGGTCACCCAACCTCAATTTTGCACGACAGCCTTTATATTTCTTTGAGCAGTAAACCATATTCCCGGCTCCTTGTCTCGAATATGTGTGGTTATTGTAAAATATAGCCGAATGACTGTTATTGAACCTTATTTCCACGCATTTCTCTGTAATCAATCAAAAAGTAATATTTTCAATGAATAAGTGAATATAAGTAAATTAACCATAATATTGTTTAACATATCTTATAATCTAAATCAAGTCGGAAGCGTCGTCACATTCATTATTACACGCTTCATCATCATTGTCAGCCGTAGGACGTCCACTGCTGAACATAGGCTTTCGGTTTTCCACAACGACGGGTTGGACGCTGGATGCATCCAGTGTTATTCTGCTATATTTTCAAGGTCGTCTGTCCATTTCGCCGGTGGACGTCCTACGCCGCGCCTTTAATCAAAGGGTCTCTCCAATCTAGGACTTAACTGATTCTGTTTTTATTTTTTAATACACTACACAATTGAATTACCCACGGTTTTAACAATAATGGAGACATTTTTAAGTTTTATGAACACTTAAATTTATTAAATTAACGAGCACTAAATCAAATCCAAAAATCAGTACCGCTGTGATATTCCAAAAAATACAAATTTTGTTAACAAATCCAAAAATTTTATTCCAAACTTCAAGATTCAACCATAATGCTCTACCATAAACTTAGCACTTAAGTAACGTAAAAAAACGTAATATACACATTTTATATAACTTATCTTAACAATAACATGTCAAAGACGAAACGATTTACATAAATTCGTTATTTTCTTTCAGTAACTTCAGTTTGTCGAAAAGGGTACTTTTAGGTATACTGAATAACCGAGAGGCTTGACGTATGCTGACTTCCTTAGTTAATATTTTATTCAATGCCACGTCTATGATTTCGGATTTCTTATGCCTTCTTCTCTTCCTAAGTATTTTGAAAATTGATATTCCTGAAACAGAAAACGTAGTTTATGATATTTGGGGTGCTATGCGCATGCTTGAAACATGCAGTGCAGCGCCGTGTTTCAGAAAGGGAACAAATCTTGTAATTACGAGTGTGTAACCATAGTAACACGTAGTAACAATCGGTGTTACTATGGTTACACACTTGTATTACAACGCTTTTACGCCTTCTGAAACATGGCCAAGAACTAACGACGAAGTTCTTTAAAGCTAAACCCCATGCTTGTCGTCATAATTGAAATTAGGCTACAATTAAGCCACCCCGGCTGCAATGACTTAAGTTTTCCGTGCCCCGGACGGAGCGGTAACATAAAAAAACCGGCTAAGTGCGAGTCAGACTCGCGCACTAAGGGTTCCATGCCAACTTTAACTGAATTAAGATCCACTTACTTCCACTTAGCCAAAATACCACAATATTTTGTTGACAGCAAATATAACTTTGTTTTTCATAGTGTTTGTATGAAGACCAAAGTTATGTTTGCGGTTGTTAAAAATGTATTTACCTCAAAAACTACTAGTTCGATCTCGTTCAAACCAATTTTCGTTGAAAGTATTTTTTACGATCTACATCATGTATTTTTTTCAAAATATACACTTGCTAAGTTCAAAAGTAAGATCGGATTCAACAAAGGGTTCCGTATTTTGCCATTTGGCTACGGAACCCTAAAAATAGATGTTGAAGTACGTACCTAATTTCATTTTACTTCTTTCTCCATAACGTATTTTTAGATTAAGGCGTGGCATTTCTTTTTGTCAAAGTTTCTAGTAGATAGGTGTAGAAATAAAAGGATTTTTTTTTAATTTTACGCTTTATTGAAATAATAACTTCGAGTGCAACTACATTACTAATATTAAAATAACATGAACATAAGAGACAAATTTATGTGGAAAAATATATTATATTCTTATTTATCATCACTTTCCATTGCACTAATATTAGGAACTGTGACGTGAGCCGTTTTATCTGGTGCAAGTTCAGTCTTAGATTTTTCAGAGCTTTTTAGTGTTATTTTAGAAATATCTGGTGCTAGCCCCGCTGAAATTTCATTTTCATTGGATTTCTCATCAGTTGTCGTTTTCATATTGTTGACACCAGTAGTAATAACATCACAAAGTTCTCTTATATTATCGGAAGGTTTACTTGAAAGAGGATCTTCCACCTCCTTGGGGTCAATATTTTGGTCACCGTGCAATTCTGTAGACGGAACAGTGGTGAAATGGAAGTCTTGCATGACATCAGCTAGTTGGCTTAGATTTTTATTCTGTAGTTCAGTTTCTTCGCCATCCGACAGAATTTCTATAGGCGCTTCATCTCTTACTACTTCTATGACGTCATCATCAGATAGGTTATCAGCAGTTGCTCGAGTACTATGGACTTCGCTTATCACTAATTTCATCACATCACAGTCTTTTTCTGTAAATAAAAAAAGTATATAATAAATGTATCTCAATCAATTCGTAAATCGAAACTATATTAAGTATCAAAAAAATACTAGTTAACTAATTGCTAATAGATAAAAATAAATCTAAATAAAATAAAATATCAAATAATGCACTAGGTACAAAATCATGATTCACTACGGAGGAGAGTCCACTTTAGTCTGTGGTTTGTAATATAATTTAGGATACAAGACATGTCTGAGAGTATTTTGGAGTAAGATTTTATAAAATTAGTAGCGTAAGGGAATTCTGGCGTTAGTTGCAAACGGGAAAAAAATATTAAAGGAAACAAAATGTTGTGTTGTCTTTTTATTTAAAACTTAATTATATTAACACATTTAGAGTCGATTTTACCAACGTCAGATAAGGAATATTCGTCGAATAGAATACAAAACGCCTAATTTGAAAACGTCACCTATTTGTCAGCAATCATTTATGTAAATGTCATTTTAAAATCGGTCGTTTTATACTTATTCTGTCGGACAAGTCTTATCTGACGTTGGTAAAATCGACTCTTTAAGTGCCATAAAAATATACGAAAGTCACCTTAAGAATCTTTTTTTAAACATTTATTTTAGTAAGGTATACATGAATGTTTAAAACATTTAATAAATATTTGCGCAAGTTCATAAAAAAAATCACATTCCAATCGGATCTGAGTGGTTGGCACACAGCGCGCTAGTGGCATAGCACTCCGATGCTAGTGTTAAGACTAGGGATGTCCAATTGTCCACGCTTTACCATTTTCCATAAAATATTTAAATAAGGAAAATGACTCGTCTTCTGCATGTTTATTATTGTTGAAGCATAATAATAAAAAACCGGCCAAGTGCGAGTCGGACTTGCGCACGAAGGGTTCCGTACTATTAACTTACAACATTAGACAGTATAGGCAAAAAAAACACGTTTATATGGGAATATAAATAAATCTTTTTTAATTTAATTTTTTTTTTTTTTTTTAATTTAATTTAATTATTTATTTCCAAACTGAAATGCAACATAATATTCTATGAATATTTTAAGCGTCTACTTGTTGCCATTATAAATATCGAGCAAAAAATCACGTTTGTTGTATGGGAGCCCCCCTTAAATATTTTAATTTAAATATTGTTTTTAAAGTGAATATACAAGTTAATATTCTGTACCTGTAGCCGTTATTGATAGCGAGTAAAAAACGATAAAAAAATACGTTTTTTATACAACAAACGTTAAGCCCCCTTAAATACATATTTATTTAATTCTATTTTTAGTATTTGTTGTTATAGCGGCAACAGAAATACATCATCTGTGAAAATTGAAACTGTCTAGCTATCACGATTCATGAGATACAGCCTTGTGACAGACGGACAGCGGAGGCTTAGTCCGCTTTACCCTTCGGGTACGGAACCCTAAAAAGGCCCGATTTAAATAAAAAATAAGGGTAATCTAGGTTGTTGAAAAGAATATTGAAAACAAACTGATGGAAATATTCATGTCATGTGTATTCATTCATTCAATATACCTATATATTGAAAATATTTAGGTACTATAATTGCTTTTTCTGCGTTAGTATGTTCACTGTTGGTCATAGGCATGTCCACCACCCTCCGTTTAAATAAACTTAAGGCTGTATATTTAATATTATTTATTATTCATTGTAAAATGACAAATAAATAAAAAGGCATGCAAACATAGACACGAAACTAAACTAAAAATTACATGATCTTTGATGAAGAATATGCTAAAAATCTGGAATGTAACAACAAAATTAAAGAGACGTAAGTACATACAAATAGAGTAAAAAATTAAATCAAAGTATATTATAATAAACTTACTGATAAAAACAGTAAATAGATATCTAAGCACTTGAGTGTGCCTGATAAAAACACTTAGTACAGAAAACCCGGTTCATCTTACCCTTCGTCATTTCTATAGTAAAAATGTACCTGGGCCCGTAGCCAAGTGGCAATTTATGCTCAAGCGAAGTTCTTTATCGCTAACAATATGTATGAAACATACATAAGCCATCGTGCCAACAACATCACGTGACTTTTGCATACATATTTTGAAATTTCGTTGGCGGTAGAGAAGTTCGTTTTACGAGAAGGATTGCCATTTGGCTACGGGCTCAGGTCTCATAATGTTAGATGCTAAAGTGGTATTTTTTACTAATATAATACGTAGTTAAGGTTCCTAGAAATGATCAAAATAGTCGTATTGTACGATTCTCTGTCAACATTTACGTAAATGTCTACTGTGTGCAAGAGTATTTATCTATCTATAGTCATGGTCACTAGGCCCCACACTTTGCTAGTAGAAATTAACGCCGAACTACGTTGATTAATTTGTGAATCTTTAGTTCGAAAAAAAATTAGAGTCTGCTGTCAAAGTTTGTTTGAAATGCATAAAAATATCTATGATATAAGTTTTATTTTTGCTTGAAGTAGTGATGTGAATCGGAATTTATTTAAAAAAGAAATATTTTTGGTAAAATATTTCAAATAATTTCACTTAATTTCAAGTCAATGTGATATCTATAACACCTAAAATCTGTACTACTATAATAAATTGAGCTTTTTTTGAATACTTTACGTAATTACTACAACACGTTTTCCAAAAAATTCTCGGTCTTACGACATGACTATTTCTTTTCTCTTAGATAAACTTTTAAGAAAATTACAGAGAAATAAAAAACGGTAATTGAAAAAACTAAACAACCCGACTGCTTTTCTGTGTAATTGGAAATAAAAAACCCTAAAACAAGAAAGAGGTCATACCTTGGTTAAATTGGTACCCATATTAAAAATTGTATAGCAGTCGGGACCCATTCTAGAAATGGAGGCTTAGTGAATTTAGAGCACATGCCTACCTTTATATTACATTGCAGATTACTCCAATATACTGACGAGACGGCTGACTCTAACATGGGTCCCGACTGCTATACAATTTTTAATATGGGTACCAATTTAACCAAGGTATGACCTCTTTCTTATTTTAGGGTTTTTTAAATTCCAATTACACAGTAAAGCAGTCGGGTTTTTTAGTTTTTTTAAATTACCGTTTTTTATTTTATTATTTTTAGTTTTATTATTCAAAACAAAACACCAGACTGCAAAATTTTTTGTATTTTTGAAATGGTTTCTTTACTGGCTTTCATTTGATATCCATATTGCTATACTATGGAAAAAATTAATCCCCCTCCCCCCTTTATTTCCATTTGCGGGCGCCATTTTTAAAATTTATACAGCCTATGTCACTCTCACAATTTTGACAAATTCAACGACACCTCATATGTCAAAAACTGTCAAGCCGTTTGGCCTGTAGGGCGTGCCAAACAATTATACATACATACATACATACTTACATACATACATACATACTCTCGAAAACCATAACCCTCCTTCCGCAGTCGGGTAAAAAGAACTTAAATCTTAAAATAACTAAAATTATTTCTGTAACACTATGAATACGTACGAGTGAATATTTCAATGTTTTTTTAAGTTATGCAATTTTCACGTACGTGCCATCAGAAGCCTTGTGGTACTTAGGAGGAGGGTGGTTATGGTTCTCCTCAACCGCGAGTATGTTCACACCGGTCCTGTCCATCCTCAGTTTTACTTTGCAATGCTTGCTGAGGTAACTGGAGCAGACCAGAACCCGTTTACAGTTCCGGTACGAGAACGTGTAGTCTCGGTACATAATCATAGGATTCCCACGGGCAGTTGGTAGGAAAGTCACTGGAATTAAAAAAAATATATTTGAAGTCATAGTAACAGTAATGTCCTCCTAGTGGAGTTTCGACTACGGCGCCAATCTCAACCGAGCGAGGTAGTCAACTGCGAGGAAGATAGTGCACAAGTAAATAAATAAAATATTAAACTCTTAACTGTAAACCATTCTTTATGTTTGGTATAAGTGATTTTGTAGGTAGAGAAGCAACTATTTCACCACGAGACGACTATGAGATAAAAAAAGTATTTACTTTTCCAAATGATATTAATATTTTCAGTTCTAGCTGTCAAAATGCTTACTAATAGATAAAAAATAATAAATCGAAATAAAATAAAACATGAAATAATACAGTACAAAGTCATGATGAAATTCATTTCACTACGAAGTATATCCACTTTCGTCTGTGGTTTGTAAGATAATTTAGGATACATGTCTGAAAGTTTTTTATATATATTTTTTTTGTAGCGTATGGGAACTGGCAGTTACTACCGTACCCAGAGACGTCAATTAGAGTTAATCTTTCATTAATACTTATGCATTCCTTTTCTATTTCATCGACATAGAAAGTGACAGAACGAGACTAAATCAAAGATTAAATTTAATTGACGTCTCTAAGTACGGCAGTTAGTTGCATAGGGAAAATAAGTAATATTAAAGAAAACAAAATGTCGTGTTGACTTTTTATTCAAAACTAATAACATTCAACATTTATTTTATCAATGTATTACACGAATGATAGTTAATAAACATTTGCGCTAGTATTATTATAAAAAACAACACTCCAATTATTATTGAAAAAATCCTAGTGCTAGTGTTAGAACTAGAGATGTTGAGGTGTTACCCAACAATATTTAAGGAAAATGACACAGCTGCTGCATGCTTATGAAAGTTGAAACATAATTAGGCCCGATTTGAAATAAATGTTAATAAGTAATCTATGTTGTTAGAAAGAATAAAAAAAATATGAAAATATTCATGTAGTAGTATTGAAAAGAATTTGAAAAGATCATTGATTTTTCTGCTTTAGCATGTTCACTGTTGATCATACCATGCCCACCCCCGTTTAAACAATAGGCTGTTAAATTTAATACATTTATTATTGATTGTAAAATTACAAATTAAATCAAGAGGCATGCTAAAATAGACGCAAAACTATAAACAATGTTACAAGATCTTTGACGAAGATCTACCTAAAAACCTTACCTAGACCCATCCTAAAAACTGGAATGTAGCAACAAAATTTAAGAGACGTAGCGTAGATACATACAAATAGAAAGTAAAAAATAAAATAAAAGTAAATTTTATAAAGTTTCTAATAAGAACAGTAAATAGATATCTAAACAATTGCGTGTGCCTGACAAAAACACTTGGTACAGAAACCCGGTTCACCCTCACATTGCTTGCACTGATATATCGTTACAATACGCTTTTTCTTGGCCCTGCATCCTTTGCATTCTTTTCTGACCACTTCGACGACGTCTTTAATGACACGTCCTATTTTCTTTTGCCTTACTCGAGTCTTTTCAATTTTCGTGAGCACGTGTTTCAATGTTAAAACTTTGCGTCGGCTGGTCTCATTAGGATCCCGGCGTCTTTCTTTTTCTAAAGGTATAAAGAGGGATAAATGTCGGGTCGTATCAGGAGGTCAAGAGAAGGGCGGAAAGCAGAGAGGAATGGAAAAAACTCCACCGACAAGAGCCTAGCTCTTAAATTGGATGATGATGACGGGCTCCCCACAAATACCCAGGAATCTACCTCAAAATTTCCTTCAAGAAGGCTTTAAGAATTTATTACCAGGAAGAACTCTCTGTTCTGTCTTAATGGAAGAAATGTGTTCTGTGTATTACTATTATGTATGTGTATCATGTGTATGTTTATGTATCAATATGTATATCATCTATTTTATTTATGTATGTAGTATGTTTGTCTATTGCTATGTTCATTTTTCTCGGTTTCATATTTTTCCTGATTTACGATATCTTGCACCGCCTGTATTTTTCTGTTTGGACCTATGGTTGACTGGTAGAAAATGCTTTTAGCGTTAAGTCCGCCATTTGTACAATAAACTGTGTGCAAAAAGTTTAAATATAGAAATAAATAAATGATGATGATAAAGAGGGAATGAAATAATCTATTGTTTTTTGACGACCCTGCTTCGGCTTCCATTTTGGCGCTAAAGCACTTTTCGTTCAATTTCGTACCGAGTGCAAGTACTACACACACTTGAGAGCTCGGCCTGTATGACTATAATAAATTAGGTTTTTTAGAGTAGGTACTTTACGTGATTATTTACAACACGCTTTCGAATAATTTCCAGTCTTAGGACACGACATTTATTTTCCCGCTTAACTTTTATAAAAATTTCAAGTAAAACTTGCAAAAGAAAATAAAAATTTATCTTAAAATTATACATGTAACACTATGAATAGTTATGTAATTTTCACGTACGTGCCATTTGAAGCCTTGTGATACTTAGGAGGAGGGTGGTTATGGCTCTCCTCAACCGCGAGTATGTATACACCGGTCCTGTCCATCCTCAGTTTTGCTTTACATTGCTTGCTGACGATACTGGAGCAGACCAGAAGCCGTTTATAGTTCCGGTACGAGAACGTGTAGTCTCGGTACACAATCAAAGGATTTCCACGGGTAGTTGGCAGGAAAGTCACTGGAAAAAACAGATTTTTTGAAGTCATAATTACACAGTACTGTGCCGAGTTTCGGCTATGACGCCAATCTCAACCTAGCGAGGTAAGTCGACTGTGAGAAAGATAGTGCACAAGTATATCCACAATACGTGGGACACTCTGTAAGTTGCGCGACACTAAAAAAATAGTTATACAGGTTCATATATTTTTATTAAATCTTTTCAAAGTACTCTCCACCAGCCTCTATACAAAGATTCATGCGTCTGAACCAGTTTTCAAAGCACGTTTTCCAGTCCGCCGCAGACACCTCATTTACAGCCTGCTCGGACGCAGCCAGCGCATCTTCCGGCGACGAAAATTGTATCCCTTTGAGCAGATTTTTTTATGTTTGGAAATAAAAAGACGTCACACGGTGCTAGATCAGGGCTGTAAGGAGGGTGACCCAGGAGTTTGACTGGCGTGCTGTCTAGGAAGTCCCTCGTTTTGAGCGCGGTGTGTGCAGGCGCATTGTCGTGGTGGAGCAGTAGTCCGCGGAGCCCAGTGTTTGGTCGCTTGTTGCTCACAACAGAGAAAACTTCTGGTAAACATTTGGTAGTATACCATTCGGCGTTGATGCTTCTTTGATCTCGTAAGAGAATCGACACCAAGTGGCCAGTCAAATTAAAAAAGCTGACGATCAAAATCTTTCCCCCGCTCTGAGATCGCTTCACTTTGATAGGCGTTGGTTCATTTTGAAACACCCAAACTGTCGACATGCGCTTGGTTTCTGGATCGTATTGATAAATCCAGGACTTATCACCTGTAACGATGTCATAAACACGCCGTGACAAGCCTGCCTCAAACTTGTTAAACATATCACGGCACCATTTCACCCGGGCCTGCTTCTGGACGTCAGTGAGGTAGTGCGGCACCCAGCGTGATACTATCCTTCTCACGCGAAGATGCCCGTGTAATCTCGTGAACGCTTCCCGATCCAATCTTCAATATGTGCTGAATCTCCTGATATGTAATTCGCCTATAATCTTGGATTAAATTTTTCACTGCTAGCACGTTTTCTTCCGTAATAGCCGTCAAAGGGCGACCGCTTCATTCTTCACTTCCCAAGGTTGGTCGACCGCGCTTGAATTCGTTACACCAACGATACACGGTGGCCTTGGAGGGGCCTTCATCCATCAATGCCATTTGAAGTCTATCGAACGATTCTTCCGGTTTCAGGCGACACTTGAAATCGTAAAAAATCATAGCTCTAAAATGTTCCCGGTGCAGGTTCATTTTTTAGTCAGACACAATACTTTGAATTGGCTCGCAAAAATGTAGAGGGAAATTTTGAAAATGGAACCCACCTTTTTTATTTATAAATAAGCATAATATTTTCGAAAAAGATTGTAACCGGTCAGTCTCCCATATATAAAAACTTTTTTCGCAATACTTTCTAAATGGCCTGGTAGTGGTACACACACACACACACACACACACACACACACACACACACACAAACACACACACACACACACACAGAGCTCCCTCCGGTTCCTTCACTCTTTTAGTTCGGTCACAGAATAAATAATGGTACAAGTACGGAATGATTACTCCGCAAAGTTATTTCAGTAAATAGCGACTCTTGCTACGACACAATAAAATGCAAATTGAGATCGCGGTACGTCAATAGGGTACCGCACCTACATATTTGTATTTCTTTCTCTCGCGTATCCTCATCTCACCTGACAGCGTAGGGTCCACAGACCAACGACTCAACAAGATCAACGACTAACGCGCGCGTGAGTCGTTGATCTTACATGCGATGCGGCTTTTGACATTCATTTACGACCAAACGCCGACCGGTCGATCCGCGCATGTACTTGTATCTTTTAGCTAATTTGCGGAGTTAAAAAGGTCTGGTTCGGGCTGCATGCAATGGCCAAAGAGATCAGGCTCAGGCAGGACTAAAAGCTTAAAATGTTTTGCGAGGCACATGGCTGTCAATCAACACCACCAAAGTCCAGACTCCGAGCCATCTCTACGATAGAAATACGCAGTTTTCGCGGTAGAAAATATAAGGTGATCCAAAAATAAAAATGGAGTGCTTTTATTTAATTTATTACAAATATTAACTCTTAGCTGTAACTATTCTTTATGGCTTACGTGATTTTATAGGTAGAGCATCAACTATTTCACCATGAGGCAACTATGAGACAAAGAAATATTTGCTTTTCCAAACGATATCTATATTTTCAGTTCTAGCAGTAACTTTTATGCTGTCAAACTAATAAAGGAGAGAAAAAATAGTGCCTAAAATACGGCCTTTGATTAAACTCCCAAATGGATCACTTCTTTAAATTATGAACCATGTCCACTGTTTTAGAATGGTAGCAACTATTTTTTTGTATTAACAAGGAAGTTAAGAAGATTGCTGACGCGATCTGCCGGGTCCCCTAAATCTTCTGGCTCTTCAGACCTTCGCTTGCTTGCTTCAAACCTTTCCGGATTCAGTCTTCTGTACCGTCTGTAATACCGCAGGAATTCGGGACCATCCTCTACTTCTAAACAAGAAAATGCATCTTTTAATTACACTTGTCAGCAACTTGGCGATTACGTAATTTCGGATTTAATATAATGTTTTACCAAATATAAAGATTGCTTTGGATTGAGGAATTGGAGGAATCTAGAAAAGTTAGTCAAGTGAAAATGATTGATTGGCATAGGCTTACGCCTTACACAGCCATGAACGAGGGGTGTTAGTTACAAACGGAAAATTACTTTGATGATGATAATTACGGACGAGAGCGCATCAAGGTTAACACTGCGGTATCTTACTCAATTGCAATAAGGGTGATTATTGCAACGGGAATGTGTAGTCTGATTTGCCAATGTACCATTTTATTAACAAACTGTCTGTCTGTAGTCAATGCAAACAAGATAGAGTTCTCTGTTCGGATGTCTGAACAGAGTGGGCAGGTCGTGATTGTGGAAGCTAGCTTCTTGACGACCCCATTTCGGTCTTATACGAACAATTACACTTTGCAGCCCTTTTTCTTCTTCGAACTGTACCAGCAATGCTTGTTCCCCATAATACCAGTGACGCAATGATCCTTTGGCTGACAATCAAACCACTACTTAGTATAAAAACCGTTTATTGAACTTAATCGAATAATATAAAAACACATCGTTGGTACATGATCTCATAACGGCTAGAGGGTTCCTTCATCTACATGTCCAACTTTCCGATATTTTTGGCACGAAATCCAGTGTGTGGTCGAGAGATCGAATCTGGGTGGCCGAGGGCTCTAGGCAATCGTCTGGTATATGATAAACGCGAGTTCAATTCCGGCCTTGGGCGGTCATTTATCAAGAGCAATGCCACACCATACAAACAATCATTGGATTTCAAAATGAAATGCTTTTCACTAAAAAAACTATAATTTATCATATTAAACAGGTTTCAAAGATGTGTAAAAAATCGGATGCGAAAGTATTTTATTCACAAAAGCATACAAAACAAGTCAGGCACAATAGTTCAAACTTGTACTAAGTAGATCAAACACGAAAAAGTTCTCCGTTTGGACGTCTAAAGAGGGTTGGTGGATCGTGGTCATGGAAACCGAACTTCTCAACAAGCCCCTTTGATTCTTTCAGCACCAGTTTCACTTTGCAACCAGTTTGTTTCTTAGAGCAGTACCAGCGGTGCTTGTTTCCCATATTGGCGTATGTGTAGCCCTCGTAGACCAACAATTGGCCACTCCCGCGTTTGGTTGCGATGTATTCTATGCCTGTAGTAAGGAAAATACGGAAATACTCAGATTGTCAGTGTCTTGGCGCGAAGCGAAAATAAGGAGACATGTTCTTGCCTCATATCGACCATTTTCCTCTTATTGACATTTAGAGGTTATATTTTCTGTATTAATTAGAATAATAATGTTTTTACTTCAAATTAGACTTTTATTGTAAAAGAAATGAGCCAGAGCAATGCGGCTTGGTGAAACCGCATGTGGCTCTGGTGGCCGCGCGGCTGTCACGGAACTATAGGATTGTATAGAATGGCCGCATGCGGCCAATACGCATCGCTCGGAAACGGTTTCATACTCTCCCATAGTTCCATCCATGATAGCCGCGCGGCTCCAAGAGGCCTCATGCAGCGAACCGCAGTCGCAAGCTGCATTCTTCGGAAGTCTACCTTGAGACACACTTTTAAAACACTGTCTGTTGTATATTTTAGAAGGGCCAAGGTTCCACATGCCAAAATAACCGATATTATTGGCTAATTCAAGGTTTATGGAAAAAGTTGGGCATATTTTATATAAGTTGAACTAATAAAACTGAATTCAAATTCAAAGTCAAATTCTAGTTTAAGTATTTTATTCACAAAAGCACACGCAACAAGCCAGATCCATTTACCTGGTACTTAGTCCAAACACACAATTAGACATGTCAAATACGAAACAGTTCTCCGTTTGGATGTCTGTAGAGGGTTGGTGGATCGTGGTCATGGAAACCGAACTTCTCAACGAATCCCCTTTGTTCTTTCACCACCAGTTTTGCTTTGCAGCCCGTTTTTTTCTTTGAACAGTACCAGCGGTGCTTGTTCCCCATATTGGCGTATGTGTAGCCCTCGTAGACCAGCACTTGGCCACTTCCGCGTTTGGTTGCGATGTATTCTATACCTGTGGTAAGGAGAATACGGAAATACTCAGATTGTCAGTGTCTTGGCGCGAAGCGCTAGTAGGGCCCAAAAATAAGGAGACATGTTCTTGCCCCATATCGACCAAATTAAGAGGTTATATAATCTGTATTAATTTGAACAATGTTTTTTTACTTTGATGGACAATAAACGAGCTATGTTGCAACTAAGACACACTATGAAAAAAACAAAACACCCGACTGGTCTTTTTAATGGCTTTCCATATTGCTATGGTAAGGAAAAAATCAATCCCCCCTCCCCCCTTCATTTCCATTTGCGGGCGCCATTTTTTAAATGTATATAGCCTATGCCACTATCACAATTTTGATAAATTCAACGACACCTCATATGTCAAAAACTGTCCAGCCCTTTGGCCTGTAGGGCATGCCAAACAATTATACATACATACATACATACTCTCGAAAAACATATCCTCCTTCCGCAGTCGGGTAAAATACACTGTCTGTTGTATAGTTTAGAAGGTCCAAAGCTCTACGTGTCCAAATTACCGATATTATTGGCTACTTCAAGGCTTATGGAGAACAGTTGAGCATATAGCAGTTGATGAGATAAATTCTTCTTCTTATCGTGTCAATGGTAAAGCCACTCAAATTAGTTGTGCCCAGTAATTGGCGACGCGGATCGCCTTGTCGTTTGCACACATAAGGTCTTCTAGAGAGCAGGAATCTGGGCATGCAGGACTAGACAAGAGAAGGGACATGTCTTGTAGAGTGAACCCGCAGACACAGGACAGATCGGTTCCACCGGGGAATCCCCACCTGTACATGGTGTTCTTGCATCTACCCACTTGGGACCGGAGTCTGTTAAGACCCACCCAAGTGGGCCATAGCAGTTTGTGTCCTGGAATTGAATTTATTAAACTGGATTCAAATTCAAAAGTCAAATTGTAGTGTATGTAGTTTATTACATTAGCACACACAACAAGCCAGATCTATTCACCTAGGTACTTAATTAGTCCAAACACGTACAATTAGACAGGTCAAACACGAAACAGTTCATTAATAGAATCAGGCGTTACTTTGCGGAAATCCATTATTAGATGGGAAAAATAAAATACAATTATTTTGCTTGCACGGACGAGTCGTCCGTGCTCAGCCGAGGCGACAACATCTCCTGAGGATGCCGCGTGGAGTGGCGAAACGCGTCGAGGTTTTTTGCACGTTGGTGTTGGTAACTAACAACTGCATTAGCTGTAGTGCATGCGTATTGAGGGAGGGAGGGCAGTGCATTCTGCATTTGCCTGAACTGGTACTCAACGCGGTTGTGGTTGGTGTGGTTTTGGTAACTGCGCTAGCGTGTCTTAGCGGAAATTTAAAGCAAAATAATTGTATTTTATTTTTCCCATCTAACGAAACAGTTCTCCGGTTGGATGTCTGTAGAGGGTTGGTGGGTCGTGGTTATGGAAACCGAACCTCTCAACGCGTCCCCTTTGTTCTTCCACCACCAGTTTTGCTTTGCAGCCCGCCGTTGTCTTTGAACAGTACCAGCGGTGCTTGTTTCCCTTATTGGCGTATGTGTAGCCTTCGTAGACTAGCACTTGGCCATCACCACGTTGACTTGGCATGTACTCTATATCTGCAAAATAGTCCAACATTGGCCCATTTTTAAGTTGCCACGAAAACAGAAACATTGAATACACTACAGAAAACATTGTCGAAACATAACAGAAATGAAAATGAAAGAGTTTTTCCGAGTAAAGAAAAAGTAAACACTTTCTTTTTACTGTCTTTGATTGTTCAGAAACGAGCTGCTAAAGTCGAAGATAATATTGTATTTGATCACTTCCAGATTTTACAGTTATAAGGTCATAGCCACCATATAAACTCGAAAACAGTACGTTAAACAGTTCCGATTATTTTGCGTTAATGAACGACTCGCGTGGATACGGTGACGTTATATTTGCGAAAAGATTTGTGTGCGGTGATGACCTATTGAATTAGTTAAGGCATCTTCCTACATAGTTCCCTGTTCTGATTCCTAAACAGAACCCGCGGATCGTGATGGTGTTCACCTGTTTTCTGAACGAATTTATCCTGGTCATCCATGAAGACTCTTGCCTTGCAACCATGTCTATTCTTCGAGCAGTACCAGAGGTACTCCCCATGTTTGCGTACGTGAAGCCCTGGTAGACCAGCACCCAGCCATTACCGCGATGATGATGATGATGCAATCCTGTTGTCCCTCATCAGGGACATAGGGCTCGAAGAAGGGATTTCCACTGCTCTCTATCTTGCGCGGTAGCTTCCAGATGAGACCAGTTAATGCAGCCTCTTTCATTACCGTGATGACTTGACATAAACTCTCGAAAAAACCTATGAACTATAAAACAAGCTGATGAACAGCTCTGGGTACTCTGGTATAGTCTTTAGAATGAGAGTTTAGTAGGCTGCCCTATATACTTTTCTTCTATAACGAGTACAAAAGAACACGAGAGTGGAGGGACCCAAGTCTGCTAAATTACACTTTGCTAGTGTAGCAGAATTGTCATTGAATAGTAAGGTTAAAGTCAAAAAGGGTCAAAATCATGCTTTTCAATTACAATTTTATAACAATTTCGGCAGTGTAATTTAACAGACTTGAGCCCCAGGTCTTTTTCTACTTCTATCCGAAATCGAAAATATTGTGGAGCAAATGAGAGCAAGGATAAAACTTTTTTTTTAGGGCGTCAATTATGTCACTCAAGCCCTTGGATAGAGATTTAGTATAATGGCAAAAAAATACTTTTTATATTCTGTGATTCCCAACTAACACGCTGTTCAAAAAAAAATTTATTTCACTTCTAATTTCAAAGTTTCAGATTTTGCATAGGTTCTGAATCCTAATATCGTCGACATAGTTCTCCGTTCGAATTTCTATACAGAGCTGGTGGGTCGTGATGGTGCTCGGCTATTTCCTGGATTATTTCATTTTGTTCGTCCACCAAGACTCTTGCCTTGCAACCATTTTTGTTCCTCGAACAATACCAGCGGTGCTTGTTTCCCATATTGGAGTATGTGTAGCCCTGGTAAACCAGCACTCGGCGATTACCACGTTGAGATGTCATGAACTCTAAAACTGAGGGAAAAACCTATGTAGTTATTATAAAATGCTGAGAAACAACTCTGAGTTAGTTTTTAGAGTGAGAGGTAAGCAATCTGACCTAAAACTTATCCTTTTCAAGTTAAAACGATTGCATTCACTCAGGATTTGCAGGATCTTTTTTATTCCTCCGAATCCAAGCATCCCGCAATACTATTCCCAATATAGAACGATTAAGATCAATAAATTGACTTTCTTCTCAGTGTTGTTAAGATCAGTAGGTAGTAGTCCAATAAGTAGTTCAATCAAAATCGCCACGGGCGCAGTAAAACATTGTCAAAACAGAAGAAAATTTTGTAAGTGGAAAGAGCACACTGCTAAATTCAGAATAATATTATATTTCGTATTTTACAGTTTCCGATTTATTCGACATATTTCTCCGTTCGAATTTCTATACAGAGCTGGTGGGTCATGACGGTGCTCGCCAATTTTCTCGATTATACCCATTTGTTCGTCTACATAGAGTTTAGCCTTGCATCCATTTTTGTTCTTCACACAATACCAGCGATGCTTGTTCCTCATGGCGTATGTGTAACCCTGGTAAACCAGCACTTGACCACCACCACGTATACATGCCATGTACTCTATACCTGTGGAAGAGTTGCTATTATGTAGTAGAATAAATCAACATTACTTACAAAGTACTCTACCACATATATTTACTGTTTGAGAAACAAATATCCTTCAGATAATCTTGGCCCTACAGGAACAAAAAATTGCACTTGAAAGTTTATATTTCGTTAATTGAGCATTACCACTTTGTTGGCGTATTTGGTATATACATACATCTACAAAATTACAGCTTTTTAGTCCTAACGGTTTTTTATCACAACCTCGGACAGGAGACGGAAATGACGAAACTATAAGGAGTTCAGGAGTTCCTTGTCAATCCTACGGAACACTAAAAATCTAGATAAGGCCATTGTGTGTGCCGCGACATATCACAAAGACACATCAAGACTTTGACGACCTCCGTAGCCGAGTGGTTCGTACACCGGTTTTCAAGGTGTCGCCATCTCTAAGCCCCGGGTTTGATTCCCGGTCGGGTCAATATAGAAATTCTCATTTTCAATATTGTCTCCGGGTCTGGGTGTTGTGGTACCACCGTTGCTTCAGATTTTCCTTATCACAAGTGCTTAAGCTACTTACTTTGATCTTGGATCTGAGCAATGTATGTGATGTTGTCCAATATTTACTGTTATTATTTATTTATTTACTGTTTAAGTGTTATTAGTAGTACAAATAAAACAATTTAAAAAATTGTTGACAAAGGCTATTATACTAACAAAGTGTTAACGTTAGTGCCTACTACGATGCTGTTAGGTTTATTCACCATTTCTTAATACAAAACGCATGTCTAAACATTAAGCCGACAGAGAACTCCAACCGAATTTCTGTACAGTACCGGTGGTTTGTGGTCATGTAAGTTCAACAACTGGACAGTTCCGGCTTTCAGAGAGACTATCGCTTTACAGCCCTTGGACTTCTTGGAGCAGTACCAACGGTCTTGGCTGTGCATTTTAGCAAACGTGTGACCTTGGTAGACCAGCAAACGACCGCTGCCTCGAAAACTTGGCATAAACTCGATAGCTGGAAACAATAAAACCAATCTACGGTTACAGACACATACAGATGTTAAAGATACGTACGAAACTTCATACGGAAAACAGAGAAAACGGGTTAGTTGAACGAAAAAAATCACCTGGATGGCCAAAATTTTTATTAAAAATGTTATTCTACGCACTGTTTTCGCGGGGTTATTAATATCGATACAATATGCCAAATATACCAAGGTGACTTTACCAGGTCAGAGTACATCGAAATGGCAAAACTAAAACGGTTTCTTATTAGCTACGGAGACATAATTACGACAAATAAAATACAACACGAGTACGACTGATTTTAAAATGTCATCACCTCATTTTGTGGAAAGGAATGTTAAACGACATTTTACAGTAGTCGTTTTTAGTTCATCAGCCAGTTATTGTCTATCTGATAGTGGAGATGGCGGTCCTTAGAGGCATTAACCCTTTGCGTGCCAGCTACGAGATAACTTGTAGTACGGGATTTCGGCATGGTGCCGATTACGATAATATATTCGTAGATTTTGTAGGACCTTCTACACAAAAAACATATTTATTGGCACTACAGGTAAGGTCAGATTTTGAACGTTTGGCTTTAGCAAAGAAAACGCATGATAATTTCAGACGTCTTCACACTTTTAATTGGAAAAAGTTATGACATGACAAACATAAGGTACTGAATAGTAGTATAAACATACAAAAGAAGACATAATTCCGTCTTTTTAACAGTAGAAATATAATATTCGGTTGTGATAAGCTTTGAAACAATCAACTACACATAAAGCTGGAGTTTTTGGACACAATGGGCAAAAATACCTTGTTTCTTTGCGTGTCTTATTTTTGGTACACACAACACAAGGTTTAGTTGGCTTGCTTTTCTTTTCTGTAGGTAGTATATATTCCAAATAATGTTGAAGCAATACTTGACCACTTTGATTGACCTCTTTGGACTGCCCTGGTCTTTCAGAATAGTCGATATACTTTTGGCCTAAAAAGTGGAAAATAGCATTTTCAGTAAAATTCAGTAGAGGTATTCTCTCCGATCTGTTCAATCCAAATTGACCATTATGTATTTTGCAGCATTATGTATAAACATTTGAAAAATGTGAACAGCGAACTTTTTGTACCAGTATTTGGTGTTTTCATGCTCTCAAAATAGGAAATCATTTGGTATCATCATATTTGTAGTCGGCATAGTCGAATGTATGTTCTACTTTACGTACGATTTATCTCGTAGCTGCTTATATGTATGACGGCATAGACGCATAAACATATTAAAATATTCTGGCGCTGAAAGAGTTAATTGGTTATGTGTCAAGACAATTAATCATTTATTAATGATAAAATTGTTTGACAAGAACCATCGTCGTAAATACTATGTCATCAGAAAGTCCAAGTTATTTCCCCAGAAACTCAGGACATCGAAACATTCAGACTTTACAAATGCCGCTAATGGATATAGTAACTTGATCAAAAGATATAATTACACAATATAATTTAAAAAAAAACGTGGGAACAAAAATAAAAATAAAACATTTTATAAGCATTAATAAAAAATATTCAGCTTAGGTGGTGTCATGACCCGTTAAGGGGTCACCATGACGCACGTATCCCACATTTGGGGTAACGATGTACTTCTGGCGTGCGTTGTTCATTTTAACTTTGGCCTTGCAGCCTTTGGTTTTCGCGAGAAGTATCAAAGCATCTTGGTGCGACACTGGGAACAAGTGAAGCCATCCAGCATGAGTATAGAACTCTTAGGGTAGCAGGACGGTATCAACTTGTAGTTTTATTATGAAGATCATCTCAGTCTCGATCGGTCGGTAACTGTTCATTAATTATGTCTGTTTGTTTAACAATCATGATGATTTTAGGTTGCCGTCTAGTCTGTTACTGTAACAATTATCAATGTAAGCTATGCATGTCTGACTGTAATCTGTAAGTGTACCTGTAATAAATAAATAAAATAAATATATGTAGAATAAAATGTGATTTTTTTATTTTTTATTTATTTATTTTAAAAGTAACACTACATATTTATTTGCGATATTCTGCCAAACTGCGTAACAGTTTGTCGGCTAAATAATGCTATGGCTAAATAATGTGTTACTTTGTTTTTTTTTTTTTAATTCAAGCTCTTGCTACAATATTTATTTTATTTGACAAGCACATATCCCCTACCAGGGCAAAGGATGCACTTCGGGCGTACGTGTGTGTGTACGTTGTTAGCCTCAACGATCCTGTCCTCTTTGTCCATTTTAACTCTGCCTTGCAGCGTCTGCCCCTTCGAGAGCAGTACCAAAGGGACTTGCTTGAACTCTGGAAGAAAGTGTAACCATCCAACATGAGCAGAGGATTCTTACGGGATGGTATCAATATCAACTTGTACTCGTAGTTGTTATCTGAAAAGGACTTGAATTTGGAGTTACGCTATTGTGTACCTACTATTTTCTACATAGTACGAATTAGCATTGTACAGTCGGCAGCACGCCAAGTCACCCATGTAAACTACAAAAACAGCTTTTATTACGTAGAGAATAGGCGGTCTCAAGGACGAAGTGGAGTAGTCTGACGTGCAACCGTGTGTACAAACATGATTACTGGACTTCACTACTATGAGAATACTATTATGGGAGTACGAAACATTTTTAACCGACTCCAAAAAAGAGGCGGTGTCTTTTCGACTGTTTCTAATGTTTGTTACCCGAGTATTCCACCGATTATGATATGAACCAGTAAAATGTCCACGCAAATCGGCACAAACGCTCTATCATAAGAAAGTCCATGTTGTTTCTCTAACAACTCATTTATTGAAATTAACTTAGTAATTAGGGTAAAAGATTTATTAACCTTTTTTTTCAATAACGATTAATATTTTTATAAATTTTATTTGATAAGCACATATCCCCCACCAGGGGTAACCATGTATTTCGGGCGTCCGTGTGTGTGCACGTTGTTGGCCTCAACGATCTTGTCCGCTTTGTCCATTTTTACTCTGGCCCTGCAGCCTGTGGCCTTCCGAGAGCAGTACCAAAGGGACTTGGTGTAACTCTGGGAGAAAGTGAAACCATCCAACATGAGCAGAGGGTTCTTACGGGATGGTATCAGCTTGTAGTTGTAATCTGAAAAGGATCATGTAGACTTGAATCAGGAGTGACGCAGTTATGGTCTTGAAAATTAATGGGTAAAATACAATCCTGACGAGTGAATCGTCAAGAAATTATCCACTCCTTTGTGGTCATGTTCATGTTATTTCTCCAAAAACTCGTGATATTTATCGAAATAAACTTTATACGGTAATTTTTATATTAACTTTTCAGTCAATAACGATACATGGATATTTATATTTGTTTATTTTATTAGACAAGCACATGTTCACCACTAGGGGTAATGATGTATTTCGGGCGTTCGTGTGTGTGGACATTGATGGCCTCCACGATCCTGTCTTTCTTGTCCATTTTGACTCTGGCCTTGCACCCGTTGCCAAGTCTCTGGGAGCAGTACCAACGCATCTTGCCGTGACACTGGGAGAAGGTGAAACCATCCAGCATAAGCAGAGGATACTTACGGTAACGAGATGGTATCAACTTGTAGTTGTAACCTGAAAGAGATCGTGTAATGATAAGTTAGTTTCCTTATAAAATATAAACATAAACGAATATTCAATTAAGATAAGGAAGGAAGATTGGAAGACCCTAGAAAAAAAATTTAAGATAAGCTTCATAAAATCGTTGTCACCCTATCCAGTGATACCGACAAACGGAAGCGGAATTATTGGCGGATTGAAGTTTTAGAGATGTCTTTAGGTGAAGAAAAGGAAACGAGGCGAGAGACAGAAATACGGTTGGATATTTGAATGCCTGTGTTTGGTCGCTGCTTTGACAAGTAGTTTACAACTGTATACCATTAAGATAAGGCTTACTTTAGTTTTGCGCTGGCGGTTGATTTTTGTTGGTGTGCACACTTGTCAGTCGGCTATCGTTGTGGGCGTGTGCACTTGCCAGTGTAGTAGTTAAACAGCTGTAAATGGTGTGTTATTTTACAACTGAGAAATGCGAATGTTTTGTTGAATATCTCGGTAACTAGCCCGAATTTATGGCCCAAATTTGGTGAGCTTGATCAGTATGGTGTATAGATATCCCCCTTTGCCGGTTGATAACTAATTTCGTTAGACCCTATATAAGTAGGTACGTTAATGAATTGTAAGCTTTACTGCCGAAGTTAGGGAAATACCTCGTGTTTTAGATAAACAAAGTGAAGAAGTGGCTAGGGTGAGAAGCAGTAATGGTCTTGCACAATCCATATGTTAGTTTGTTAGAATTCACCTAAACAAAATAATAAGTAAATCATCATCATTCGGTTGCCCTTTTTTCATTACATTCGGAGTCGGCGGAGTAATATATGTTTACATAATTATGTTTTTTTCTTTTCTATCTCTCGTCATTAAATCATCCACTCCTTTCGCACTCGTAATGTTGGTTTATACAGTCCATCCATTTCTTTCTCGGTCTGTCTCCTCTTCTTCTCTCTTCCTTCCACTAACGTGCATAGTTCATACTCATCACTGTTTTTGACACATGTTGCTCTTCTATCTCATTTCTTCATCACATTTCCATACCAAGATGAACGATTTTACGCTATCTTTTCTATTACAGGCGTCACTTTCAAACTTCCCCTTATACTTATTTCTTACCTTGTCCAATTTTTGGAACTCCACACGTCATCATCATCTCAACATTCTCATCACTGAGTGAAGCGTGAGTCAAGTTAAATGTAACTAAAAAATTGAAGCGGAAATTGAAGGAAATTTGAGTCCGAATCGTTGGTCCTTATTTTAATATATTTATCCGTATTTTATCCTTCAATAATTAAATGCCTAACCCAGTAAAAAAACAAAATATTTATGGCGAGTCTGTAATTGTTACAACATTTTTTGTTCTACTCGGTATATAATATCCATCCGGCATCCACGTGTGACTAGGAGGTGGGTGATTATGAGCCCCACTGATTTTAAGGATCCTACCAGTATCTGGGTCCACAGTCATCCTCATTTTGCAGAACCCTTTTGAACCCTTCGAGCAACGGACGATTCGCCGCGTTGGGCCGTGGTAAGAAAATGTGTAGTTGTTGAACATTATGATGCAACTATCACCATACGTGGGCAAGAATGTCAGCCTGTCTGAAAGCAGATTTGAAATTTAAATATATTATCAAAAACCAGAAGAAAATATATTTCCTTACCTTTTATTTGGAGTACCTACACCCGAAACCTATAATTTTTGGTTTGCACACAAAAATTAATCTACCGTGTCGTCCGGTGGTTCAAGAACCCACGACCCTTCGCTATCCGGGCGAATGCTCTTCCAACTGAGTTACGAAAGACGTTAGTCAGTCGACGAATTTTTGTAAGGACATTTTTAAGTTCTAACGAAAATAAGACCATACCACACATATTATTTCGATTTAATTGCATTTGTTAATATAATAAAACAAATTAAGTCAAACAATACCTCCAGTTTAATGTAAGCAAACCATCATTAAATTAATTCCCTACGTCGTATCTGGGCGTTTTTATGCAAAGATTTTTGTATGTAATAAATCGTGGGATGATGCTGTCCACGGCCGTAATATAATATATCGACAATCTTTACCTCACCTAGGCCCAACCTACCGATTTCAAATTTTATATGAAGTGTCGAATAATTCCGAATGCAATAAGTCATGCGATCCGGCTACTCCCTAGCGATTTCCAGTACTCAGCCTGGAGCTTAATAATTTATAAAAACCAGAAGCTCCGACTGCTTTAGATCAAATGTGTAAAATAAGGTTAATTTTTCACGTACAGTGGACCATAAAACACACAAATTTATCATAAGATTCAGACGTAGACGTATGAATCAATAAAACACAAATTTATCATAAGATTCAGACGTCTGATCTCAACAAACATTTTAAGCGATTTCATTGTACCATTTTTACCATGGCATAAGTGAATGACATTAAAGTTTTTTTAAGAAATCTCAGATTTTAAGTTATTTAAAATGTGGGCCAAGTTACAAAATTGAATGCTTTCCGGTATCGTGTCTTTTTTCGCTATTGCCTTTTCTCGTTGTAGTCTTTTCCGTTTTCTCCATAATTTTCTTTTCATATTTTTTTGTTCTTCACTCAATTCTGCAACTTTTTTTCTGTTTCTTTTCATCCTTTCTGAATTTTTCCTACGTATTTCTTCTTCTTTAGCTGGATTATTCTTAAGGCGTTCTCTGTAACGTCTTTGCTTCTCAGCATTGGTAAACGGTCTTTTTTTTACTGAAAAAAATTAAAAAAAACAGTTGAAATGATGCAAATGAATTTCAAATCTCCTTGTTGACTACGGAACAAGTAAAAGGAAAAAGGCGGATTCAAAATTTAATTCCATGTCAGAACATGGATCTGACAATGAATGAATAACAATGTTCTAAACGTCAACAAATCAGGATGGGACATGCAAAGAATGACATAACTGAAACAAATATTAATTATGATACATGTTTTCTTCTATGTGAAGTAAAAAGGAATGCACATCCTCCAATGGCATTAAATATTGAGCTAGTAGACCAGATACATTTTAACAACATGCCATGGAAAGTCGTGGGACATCGTAAAAAGCGAAGGGAGATCGTTTGCGAAAATGCCCATCTCCAACTACTAACACAACGGAGAATAAAATAACTGTCAACTATTTATTTTAATTTCTAACGGATGCATAAAGAAAAAAATAAACAACAATATTTGATTAAAAAAAAAAAATTGTGTCATTTTACAATGTTTGCATATTTAGTAAATTTTCCAAAAATCATTTTATTGACTTTGATGGTCACAGTTGTTTTCACGCACGATGACTTTTTGTGTGAAATTAATATAAAAGAAATTGCTTTAATTATAAAAAATATATAACATCTTCATATTATGTTCACATTCATAATACTTATGTTCTTCATTGGAATCCCAACTGAGGGCTACTACCAAAGAGTAGGTAATGCGGGTTTAAGCACAAAAAATAATAAAAACAGTCGGCAGCTCGTCAGATTACCCATTTGAAATACGAAAACCAGCTTTTATTACGTAGGGAATAGAGGCGGTCTCAAGGTCATCGTGGGGTAGTCTGACGCGCGGCCGTGTGTTTAAAATACAGAAGAATTACTCCACAAAATCGGAACGACTATCGCTACTAAAAATGAAAATTCATGTTTGCCTCAAAAACCATTGATCAGATATTGTGACGAAACTTTGATAGGGTTGTACTGGGAACGCCCGTGCGTGAGGGGAGGATTACCTGGCCCAGAAAATCTATAACTGGTATTGTAACGCATATCGCGCTCAGATAGTATGTAACAACCAAAATGAAAGAGACAATATAAAAAAATAATTTGAAAAAAAGAAAGGAGCATTTATTTATAGATACAGTTATCTACACCACAGAATAAGTACTAGTACTCCGTACAGAAGTTTGACTTTGCAATAAAATTCGAAGAAATGTCTACTCAATGTTGTCAACGCTATGGTGTAATTTAGTTCGACTTAGACTCAAGCACATTTTCGTGTAGACACCTACAGAAAAACATTGCAAGATAATTTCATTCGTATTACTCTGGAATATGATTTATAATACACTAAATCTATTAAGTGACGTAATATCACGCGACGCGATAGGGTTAACTGCTACAAGAAGCTACTAACGCCATCTAGCGCCTCTTTCTAGGACTTTATTCATGCTCGTCCAGCCAGCAACGTAGCCGCGCGGCCGCCGGTGAATAAAACGCGCGAGCGTGTCGCTACCGGCTAGAACCACCCAACTTGTTTTAGCCCCTTCCAAGGGGTCGCCGCGCATAGGTACGTTTTTGCAACCTACGCGGGGAGTTACAGTTATATGCCAATGTGTAGGCCTGCCTACACATTGGCATATAAAGACCATAGATCCAATATGTCGCCAGGCAGATCACATCACAGGGCCTGTAGACAAAATGCAATCCATTCTAAAGCGAAGTTTGCTATTGCTAACAAAATGTATGAAACTGACATAGGTAAGACATCGAAACATCACATGACTACATCTTGAAATTTCGTTGGCAAAAGCGAAGTTCGCAGTAGAAAGATTGCATCTTGTCTGAGAGCTAGCTCCAGAACTTATATCTTTTGATATAACCCTTTAGAACTCATATGATACCTCGGTGGTTCATGGTTGTGCGTGCCCACGTACTCGATGACTACCCCATCATCATTCGTAACTATTCGAACCGGGCACTTTCCCCGAAGGTATCTGGAGCACCGCAGGCCCCGAGCACTATAGTTAGAGTAAGTATATCCCTGGTACATAACCACTCTCTTACCGCCATGAATTGGTAAACGTTTGATGTACCCTGAAAAAAATATTGAAAAAACCTGATTATATTTGACGACCGTCTTGGTGTAGTTCCCGCAAGGGGCAAATGTTTGTGTGATGAGCACGAACATTTTGTACTTAAGTTATGGACGTATAAATGTATGTATATAAGTATGACTATCCGTTATCCTAGCCGCCATAGCACAAGCTCACGCTTAGTTTGTGGCTAGGTATTTGGTGTGTTTGTTGAAACAATTTATTTATTTATTTATATTTCATTTTTCGACAGCAAAGCAAATGGGCTCATGCTTGACTAATTCAAATTTTCCTGATGTAGTTTCAGCGACAATCTTTCGACTTTATCTTTAGAATAAGCTTTAAAATAAGCATACAAATTGCCTATACGTTTTTCCACTAATATTAAGTGACAAATAGACCAGAAACAAATATATCACTGCAATCCAGTCTCCAGTCTCTAGCATTCGAATTTTACAAAACTTTGTTGCATCATAGTTACGCGCACATTAGTATAGTAGTACATGTTTTCACGACTTATAAATAATAAGGGTGCTAAAAATAAGAATGTCTGTTAGATCGTTTTATTTATTGCGCGTAAAATAACACAATTTATTTCCACAAGAAGCTTTAAAATAGTCAAATATGTAATAAAATAGTGTCAAAATTTGTCAAAATCATATTACTTTAATCAAAATAAAGTACCTAGGTGGCGTGAACCTATTTTGAGCATATCGTATTACCATAACCTATTTTGACGTATTACCATTCCAACCTTATTATAACAATGATTTGAATACATTATTAAAAAGACGAGAAATCAACAAATACTTAACTAAAAGCATAGAACATAGATTCAAACTAAAACAGCATGCCTATGAATGATTTTAAAGATTTATCACACAACACTCGCCAAACACCACCGGTATGGAAATAACGAAGTATTTGAAACCATTACCACAAGTACTCGTAGAAAAAAAACCATATAGAACAACGGGATCCTTACTATGAGAGACGTTAATGTTCTTGTTGTATCAAACATAAGCCAAAATACAATATTACCTGATTTTGTTAATAAACAGTAAGAAAAAGAAAATTACACACAGTACAGCGGATAAAAAAGATCCCAATGTCCTTCCAATCCTTTGAGGATCGAAAGACTGCAAGCGGTCTCCAAACAATTGATTTTCTATTATGTCTGGCAACATGATCTCTGAAGTTCTATCATAAAATAAAAATAAGCTTACCTAAAAATCCAAAAACATACCTTTTTTAGTCAACACCCAAAGGAATTATAAGTATCGTGTATAGAGCCCATTTAAAATATTTAATGCTGTCAGCATAAAATATTTTTCCCATATTTAATTTTCAATTTTGCGTGAAAGTCAACAATAATGGATTTTTGATGAAATACGGAGGAGGGTGTAAATGGGGTCGCCAAGCCGCTAGCGTATAGTGTTAATGTCGTGTTATTACATATATCTCTTCTTTCTCTGATTTGAGGCAAGCAACTTTGACTCCCTATGCAACATAGCGATGGGCGATTGTTCGAAAAAAAATAATCGAATGAATCGACAATCGACCATTCGAACTATCGAATGTCGATTTAGTAATTCGGAAAAAAAATAATCGAATAATAATCATCGACAATCGAATGATAATCTATACTCGGCCCTTCGATGCATTCGATTGAATTGCCGCGACTGTGCGCACAGGACAGGCAGCGAACGAATGATTAATCGACGCGACAAATGACGATTCATTCGTTAGTAGTACGGCCTGCGCACCGCACGCTCCGGTATTGCTCGCCGCATAATCGAATGACTGCGGTTGCTTATCGAATACATTCGATTACAGAGACCATTCGATTAATTTAGTAATATACGCCCATCGCTAATGCAACATGAGTTTTTTCCTACAGACGTATTAAGCTAGTTAACAATAATATGGTTAGGTGGTGGATGATTGTGGGTCAAGTCAAAAGAGGCGACGTTTCCGTCTCGATCAAGCTTGATTTTCGCTGGGCACCGACCGCGCATCTTTCTTGAGCACCGGAGCACTCGACTCGTCCGATTTACAAAGGAAAATGTGTAGCCCCCAAGCCGGATAATATTGCCCCGAGGCGTAGATACAGCCAGCACTGCATCTTCTAACGTCAGCAAATCTGAAATTTGAATTAAAGTTAACCACGGCTCCGAATATTACTTTCTGATTACAAAACTAATAAGACTAGGTTAAAACTAGAACTAAAAAGATGAACAAATCGAGATAACTAATGATGATAATAACAACGAGGACATCGTACTAGACGAATTTCAACCACGCGGCCAATCGCTATCGCGTATAAATCCGCCGCTAGAGACTCTTGTGCTGCTTGAGGTCTTCGAAGTTGACTACGCGGGTTTATTTTTAATTATACTAATGTTGTGAATATTTGGCAATAACTCAGATTAATAATTGCAAATATGAATTACGGGTCAATATGAAACCGAAAGATTAAACTGTCTCAATATCAGTGATTTTAAGACAGTTTTATCTTTCGGCAACTTATGTCCTCTTTTTCTTGCGCATTATTATTAACTGCGCATCACTGCGCCATGGCCGATATGCTTACGCTACGTTTCTATTGTATTAAATATGATTTAAACGTAAACGTTGTTTTCACGCGCGTTTAACCAACTTTTACATCCACACTTCTGAACCTCGTTTAACAGCGGCGCCATCTTGTAAGACAAAAATGAAAAAGGTAGTCCTCTGGTCGACAACATTATTACGCACAATAATATCTCCCGCTCAGTGACTCACTCGCACCCGCTAACAGGTGCAGTACCTACTATTACTGTTACTGGTACTGTTAATTCACTTTCTAAGTTAGGTAAGACCACAGAATAAGTACTAGTACTCCGTACAGAAGTATGACTTTGCAATGAAATTTAAAGACATATCTACTCAATGTTGTCAACGATATGTATCAATTCAGTTCGCCTCAGACTCAAGCACATTTTCGTGTAGACACCTACAGAAATACATTGCAAGATAATTTCATTCTTATATCTCTGGAATATGATTCATAATACACTTAACCTATTCAGTGACGTACTATCACGCAACGCGATAGGGTTGACTGCCACAAGAAGCTACTAAAGCCATCTAGCGCATCTTTCTTGGACTTTCACGCTCGTCCAATCAGCAACCTAGTGTCGCGCACCGCCGGTGAATAAAACGCGGGAGCATGTCGCTGCCGGCTAGCGACACCCAACTTGTTTAGCCCCTTACCAAGGGGTCGCCGCGCGTAGGTACGTTTTTGCTACCTACGCGGGAAGATACACAGACCTGGTAAGACAGAGAAAATTAGCCGTTAGACCTAATAAATCAATGCGTTTCAATATGTAAGGGTTTTATCTTACACAATTTTTCTTTATTTCTTCTTTCTAACAGTCTTTGCACACGTGATATTAAGCCACGTAAACAAAACGTTGTTAAATAAAAATCAAGTGATTCTGCACATTTTTTTTATTATATATTTTTTTAGACACAAATAAGTTTTTTTGTAACTCTGTGAGTATGTTTGTACGAAATAACATCTAGAACTGCTGAACCGATATATATTTTTTTAATCACTAGTAGAATAGAAGATATTTTACAATTAGGTTATGTAAAAAAAAGTAGAATAGACAGCTACAATATTCGTAAGGGACTAAGAATATACCTCTCAATTTTTAATTAGTCATACTAGGTATCCTACTAACTCACACACACTTTATGTTTTCAAATAATTCTAGCTGGCAACCCTGCAATAGTATCCATCATCCGTTTGGATATACACAGGAGGATCATGATTGTGTTCAAGATAACTGCGCAGCACTTGGTTATTATTGCTCAGTATGATCCTTGCTTTGCAGCCAAACTTTTTTTTCGAGCAATACCAATAACGGTCACTTTTAACAGCAAAAGTATACTTATTCGCCATCAGCAACCGAGTTTGTTCCGATATTTGAATGAATTTGATTTCAACATCTGGGAAAATCATTTAAATTAATGACGAATAGCAAAAACTAAACAGTCTGGTCACGCACGTGAAATTTAAATCATGGTCACGAAGAAAGTGTCGTTAAATAAAATTAAAAAAAAATGTACCAATATTGAAATTGTATTTTTTATTGAACATAAAAACACAAGGAATTTGACCAACTCACACCCAGTTAATTATTTCTAGCTTATCTCTAGCTTTTTAATATATATTTTTTAACACTCACAGTGTTTTTCTTATTTACATTATAAGTCAGCCTATTAGATCCCACTGCTGGGAAAAGGCCTCACCTCAACTATGAGGAGGAACGAGCCATACTTCACCACGCGGGCTCAGTGCGGATTGGTGGAGGGGTGTATGTAAGGCAAGTGACAAACCTTACTAGGCCCTAGGGCCTCTGACTAGGCTTAACGACTAATACCACAGATATTAGCCGGGACCAACTGCTTAAAGTGCCTTCCGAAGCACGGAGATGCTTGTCATGGACGTCACTTAAATGGTCGGAATGGTCACCCATCCAATCACGACCGCGCCGTGGGTTGCTTAACTTTTGGTATCACTACCAAAGCGCTGCCGCCACTGCGCCACAAGCACCTCTACTTATTTATTATATAAGTTTTAAGCTCTTATCTCTAGCTTTTGACCTTGTGATAGTACCCATCATCTGCCTGCATGTATATAGGAGGATCATGGTTATGTTCAAGATTAGTGTACATCACTTTACCGTTATTATTAAGGTGAATCTTTGCCTTGCACCCTTTACTATATTTCGAGCAGAACCAATGGCGGTCTTTTTTACCAGCAAATGTATACTTATCGGCCATTAACAACCGTTTGTGCTCCGATAGTTTAATAAACTTTATTTTAATATCTGGAAAAATCATTTAGATTAATGACGAATAGTCAAGACTACAATCAGTCTGGTCAGTGGTAACGCACGTGAAAAAAACCGGCCAAGTGCGAGTCTCACTCGCGCATGAATGGTTCAGTACCATAAACTTATAAACAAAAAAAACACGTTTGTATGGGAAAAGGAAACCCCCTTTAAATATTTTATTTTATTTTAATTTGATTATTTATTTTCAAAATAAAATACAACATAATATTCTGTGAACATTTTAAGCGTCTACCTGTTGCCATTATAAATATCGAGCAAAAAATTCCCTTAAATGTTATTATTATTGTATTTTAATTATTTAGAAAATTTCAATAGTCTAGCTATCACGGTTCATGAGATACAGCCTAGTGACAGACAGACAGACAGACATAGAGCGGAGGCTTAGTAGGTCCTGTTTTTACCCTTCGGCTACGGAACCCTAAAAATTAAACTTTTTGTACCTACATTTAAATTGTGTTTTTTTTTATAAAACTTATGAACATAATAAAAACCCAAGGAATTTTACTAAGTCATAGTTACGTTTCTCCAATAGTCCTAGCTGGATACCTTCAGATAGTACACCCTTTGCTGGCCTTGGAAGGACTACGGTTATGTTCATGATTATTTATTTAAACTTTTTGCACACAGTTTATTGTACAAATGGCGGACTTAATGCTAAAAGCATTCTCTACCAGTCAACCATAGGCCCAAACAGAGAAAATATAGGCGGTGCAAGATAGCATATTAGAAATATAAAAAAGGACCAAAATAATTGATATACCTACACACTACATACATAAATAATAGTACACATATAAATATATAATATGTACACATATAGTGCACATGTAAATACACATAATACACATATGTAATAATATTACAGAGAACATATCATTCAGACAGAACAGAGTTTTCTTCCTTGTACATAGTTCTCAAAGCCTTGTTGAAGCAAAATTTTGATGTGGATTCTTGGATTTTTTTGGGCAGTCCTTGGCAATGATTAGTGTTCAGTGTTGTTATTAAGTAAGATCCTTACGGCATTCAGCAATGATTGCAGCATTTACAGCAGTGTATTAAAAAAAGGTAGATATGACATCTTCTATCGAGCACACGTACGTGTCAAATGTGATACTCGTAGTTGTACGAAATTTAAATGCAAAATTGAGCCAATTGTCTCAATTTGAGTGAATCAATTTGATCAATTTTTATGACGGTAACAAATGACGGTCTTTTTTACGAGCAAATGTATATTTGTCCGCCATCAGCAGCCTGGTGTGCTCTGATTGGTGAATAAACTTTATTTCGACATCAGAAAAATAATTTAAATTAATGACTCATAGGCAAAACGACGCGCGTGGTATGTGGCGCGATAGCTGAGCGGAGAAAACTTCACTTCTCATCCGTGAGGTCGTGAGTTCGATCCCCGCCTGTACCACTGAGTTTGTACAAAAATTTAAGTACAGTCCTTTTCAAAGATATCGCTGCCTAACGATGAAGGAAAACATCGTGAGGAAACCTGCACACTAATTGGCTAGTGTGTGAAATGGAGAAGGCAATGGCAAAGCACTCCATTAAACATTGTCAAGAAAGTCGTTGTGTGTGTTTCATTCCACATAATGATCACGACCCTCAGTCATGAGGTATACGACTGTGAAGAGGCAAAACGACAGTTTGGTCACATGATTTTTAAATCATGGTCACAAAAACGAAGTGGTTAAATAAAATACAAACGATTCAGTAGCAAAAATTTTATCGTTTTATTATAAAACATTAATAAAAAGGTGAAGTTACAAGGTATCCTACTAACTCACACCTAGTTAAGTTTTTCCTTAGATATAAAAGATTATACCTGTAAGGACACACTATGCTATACAAAAAAAAAAGATCCAAACATGGTACAACTTTTAACTGAAGTCAGTCGTCAGACGTGTCAACGTCAAGTGACAGTTATTTATTACTGGTTAGCAACAGATGATAATTTAAAACAGTAAAGTTTGACGCTAAGTCAATGTATGTATATGCAATTCTAATGCCCATTTGCGCAAGTCCAGATTAGCTGATTCAGACTTGTTCAAGGCCTATGATCTGAGTGGAAAGCCCACTTGCTCAAGTCTGGATCAGCTAATCCGGGAGGTCTCCTTGCGCTAGTCCGGTTTAGCTAATTCAGACTTGTTCAAGGCCTATGATCTGAGTTGAAAGCCCACTTGCGCAAGCCTAGATTAGCTAATCTGTGAGTTCTCGTTGCGCCAGTCCGGATTAGCTAATTCAGGCTTGATCAAGGCCTATGATCTGAGTTGAAAGCCCACTTGCGCAAGTCTGGATTAGCTAATCCGGGAGGTATTCTTGCGCTAGTCCAGATTAGCTAATTCAGACTTGTTCAAGGCCTACGATCTGTGTTCAAAGCCCACTTGCACAAGTCTGGATTAGCTAATCCGGAAGGTCTCCTTGCGCCAGTCCGGATTAGCTAATCTGGACGAACGCAAGGCAACGCAACGCAATATTATCTTAGTTGAAAGCCCATTTGAGCAAGTCTGGATTAGCTAATCCGCGCGGTCTACTTGCGCTAGTCCGTATTAGCTAATTCAGACTTGTTCAAGGCCTACTATCTAAGTTGAAAGCCTATTTGCTCAAGTCCGGATTAGCTAAACCGAAATAGCGCAAGGCTTTTGATGTGAGTTGCCCACTTGCGCAGGTCATTCCGGATCATAGCGCAAGTAGGAGAGTTTTTCCATTATGTCTAGCTGGCGATTTTGTGAAAGTACCCGTCATCCGTCTGAACGTACACAGGGGGATCATGGTTATGTTTAAGATTAGTATTCATCACTTCACCATTACTGTTGAGGAAGATCCCTGCTTTGCAGCCTTTACTTAACTGTGTGCAGAACCAATGGCTTTTTTTACGAGCAAATGTATACTTGTTTGCCATCAGCAGCCGGTTTTTTTCCGATATCTTTATGAACTTGAATGCTTTATCTGTGAATAAATTTTTAACTAACAATTTATAGCCAAGAGTTCTTATCCTTAGTGTAAATCTCTGCGCAGATGGGCCACCGATCACCGCCACCGGTGGCTGATGATCTGTTAAAATGGGGAGTGGCCGCCACACGTGGCGTGTCACGAAGTGGCTGAGTCGCGAGAGGCCACCACTCGCTTCAAGTGTTGAAAACGGACGCGGCGATGTACCGGTGGCTGTGTTCGGTAGTTCATCTGGCCTGTGCGGAGCCGAAAAGTAGAACTTGAACAGACTTGTTCAGTCCCTGTCTTAGGGGTCTCCAAACCAAGGCCCGCGGAGCCGCTCCGGTTCGCGAAAGCGCCCGGAAATTAGCGCGTAATTTGTAAATAAATAAATTGCTTCAACAAACACACAAACTACCTAGCCCCGAACTACTAACTACTCCTAACACTGCATGAGCTTGTGCTATGGTGACTAGGATAACGGATATACATACGTATACATATTTATAAACATCCATGACTTAGATACAAATGCTCGTGCTCATCACACAAACATTTGCCTCTTGCGGGATTTGAACCTGCAGCCGCTGGTTTTGTAGCCATGGCCGCGAACCACTACACCAAGACGTTCGTCATATCAATATTAGTAGTTATAGTATGTTGGTACGATAAGCTAGCTTCTCCTGGACATCATAGAAGAGTAAGTCTGCCTCTTAGGCTAAAATGTTAAGCGACTAACAGCTAACACCGTAAAGATGAACTCTCAAGAAATTGAACATCGTTTATCCATGCATTTTGTGTAGATTTACAGTTTTGAAACCAATGTCGCTGCACGTACAATTACGAGCAATACAATGTATACGATGCGAGTTTATGACATTATCATAATCACTCAAGTCGAATGCTGCGCCTGTATACATGTTATTGCGCGTGACTGTACCACAGAAACGGGCATAAATGATGTGGATTATTCCATAAAAACATGTTTCATAAAATGGCTTAATACCATACAATTATTTTTGTTTACCATTTAATATATTGGGCCAATTATACCTTCATAGCAAAGATTTATTTAAGGCATTCAAGGACAACTTATATGATTTGCTCGTTTCTAGCTGGAAATTTTGCTATAGTACCCAGCTCCTGTTTTATAATACACGGGGGGTTCATGGTTGTGTTCGTTATTGGAGAACACCACTGCAGTCTCCTCTTTGTTCAGGAAGATCCTTGCTTTGCAGCCCTTTTTCTTCTTCGAACAGTACCAATGTCGGGGAGTCGTCTGCGCGAAAGTATATTTATCGGCCATGAGTAGCCGATTGTGTTCTGATAGCTTTATAAATTTGACTTCTGTAAAGAGGGATAACAACATTATGATCTAGACACTCGGCAGTGTGTCCACCAAGTACGCGGAGCAACAAATGCGAAGACACCGGCCATGTGTTATTTACACGAACTGTTACGAGACAAATGATCCACCGTTTGTTGAATATGTTAAAAAATACTCAAAGTTATTTAAAAAGATCTGTATGGTAGCTGAATCTAACTTCATACGAGAGAAAATAGTCAGATCGAGTAATAAAATAAAAGAGACCTGGGATATTATAAATAAAGAAACTTGTAAAACTAAACCACGTGATCACACATTTACACTTAAAATTAATGATAAGAATATTAAATCGGATAATGAAGTCGCAGGCGCTTTTGAAGATTACTTCTGTAATATACCTATAGAAACAACGAAACAACTTAATTTATGCCTTCTACATGCAAAATCACTGCTTGAATGTACTGTTGACAGGTGTAACTCCTCATTTGATTTTATTCCAATTGATCCTATAATGGTAGTTAAAACGTTTAAAGAACTAAAACAGAAAAAAACGGAGGATATGTGGGGCATATCAACCGACACAATAAAACCCAGTATACCTCTCATAGCATATCACTTAGCACATATTTTTAATGAATATATTGATCAAGGTAAATTTCCCACGTAAATAAAATATAGTCCGATTATACCTTTATTTAAGTCAGGGGAAAAAAGTCACTCGAGCAACTTTAGGCCAATTTCCATACTTTTAGCAAATTTTTGAAAAACTCATATTTAACTAACTGCTCTCCCATTTTAAACTTAACAATTTACTGCATAAAAAACAGTTTGGTTTCTCTAAAGGTAGAAATACAAATGATGCTGGGGTGGCACTTGTCAAACACATTTTAGATGCTTATGAAGATAAACACGATGCGATAGGTGTATTCTGTGATTTATTGAAGGCGTTTGATCGAGTTGATCACCAAACACTAATTATTAAGCTAGAACATTACGGTGTGTCAAATAATGCATTAAAATTGTTAAATTCTTACCTCTCGGGCAGATTACAAACAGTAAATGTTAATGGTTCTAACTCCTTTGGTGCCCCTCTTCATAATTGGGAGTGCCAAAGGGCTCAATTTTGGGACCTTTGCTATTTCTGATCTATATTAATGACCTCTCTTTCTATTCTAAAGACTCCTGTGAGATTGTTCTGTTGGCTGACGATACTTCTTTAATCTTCAAATCCAAAAGAGGCGAAGAAATATTCGACGATGTAAGCGGAGCTCTCTCTAAGGTATTACATTGGTTTACAAGCAACAACTTGCTTCTTAATACCAGAAAAACCAAATGTTTTAAATTCACCATGCCTAAGGTGAAGCAAGGTAACACAGAAATTTTACTAAATGGTGAGAAACTAGATATATCTAACTCCACTGTGTTTCTGGGCATAACATAGGATTTGAAGTTGCAATGGGGACCACATGTTGATGCTCTGGCTGGGAGACTTGCTTCAGCTGCCTTTGCGGTTAGAAAAAGAAGACATCTTACTTACGTTGAAACGGGAAGGCTTGTTTATTTTAGTTACTTTCACAGTATTATGTCTTATGGTATTCTCTTGTGGGGTTCTGCTGCGGACATCAATACCATCTTTAACTTACAGAAAAGAGCAATTCGTTCCATTTACAAACTGAGTCCGCGCGAATCCCTGAGAAAACTCTTTAAAGAAATAAATATACTGACTGTTGCCTCACAATACATTTTTAATACACACATTTAATAATATACACAATATAATATCATGTATGTATGCAAAAACTTAGATCTTTTTACAAAAGAAGTAATATTCATTCTTATAATACAAGAAACAAAAGCAAAGTGGTGACTGAGTTTGTTCCGGTGCTTCTTCTCAGCACTTGCCTGATTGTCTGTGTCTTGTCTCAAAGCACTAGTAGGGCCCAAAAGATAAGGAGACATGTTCGGGCCCCCTTTGGGCCAATATTACTGATTTTTACATTTTGACGTTCATAAGTGGCATTTTCTATCCTCAATTGTATAAATTATTTTGACTTTGACACTTTTGACACCCCTATAACTTAAAATCTATTTAACTTACATATTTGCAATTTCGCAAGTCTTTTAGGACTATCATTTTATTACTAAATCCTGAATTTTAATAAAATACCTCTTACCGTTAACGAGATATTGATGTCTGAAAATCACTTTTTTTACCATTGACTGACTGACTCACTCAGCAAAATGTGTCTACTACCAGGTGTCTTAGAAATTAGAAATTTTGCATCCAGCTACTTATCTAATGGTCTAATTACAAAGGAAAAAATCTAAAATCAGTGAATTTCCAATTTAAATTAACTCCTTGTTCACCTCCCATACAAATACACTTTTAAGTCACTTGTCACTAGTTGGCGGTGTTGTTTCTAAACATGCGCTACAGGTCATTGCTAATTGGACCTTCTAGAGTTAGACCCTCACAGTTCAGAGATGGGTTACCCTACAAACGGTCCGGTAATTTTAAATTGATATTTGTCTATGAAGGTTAGTAAACGTTTAAAATGTCAATTTCACACTTCTCTCTCCCCATCCGCGTATGATAATCCATCTACTATAAATCACTCCCGGAAATTCGGACCTCTAGCGCGAGATAAGAAACAACATCGCCATCTTGTGACAAGTGACTCAAGAGTGTATTTGTACGGGAGGTAAACAAGGAGTGAATTATTAATATTTAAATTGGAAATTCACAGATTTTAGATTTTTCCTTTTGTAATTAGACCATTAACTAGCTGGATGCAAAATTTCAACTTTCCAGGACACCTGGAAGTACACAAACATTTTGATGAGTGAGTCAGTCAGTCAGTGGTAAAAATAGTGATTAGATCAGACATCAATATCTCGTTAACGGTAAGATGTATTTTATTGAAATTCAGTATTTAGAAATAAAATGATAGTCCTAGAAGACTCGCGAGATTGCAAATAATGTAGGTCTAATGGATTTTAAGTTATTGGTATGTCGAAAGTGGCTGGAAACGGTTCGTGTAAATAACACATGGCCGGTGTCTTCGCCTTTGTTGCTCCGCGTACTTGGCGGACACACTGCCGTGTGTCTAGATTAGTAGTTACAGTATGTTGGTACGATAAGCTAGCTAGCTCCTGGAATTTGGGACATCATAGAAGAGTAAGTCTGGCTCTTAGGCTAAAAAGTTTAGCGACCCACGGCTAACACCGACCAAGATGAACTCTAAAGAAATTGAACATCGTTTATCCATGCATTTTGTGTGGATTTAGAATTGGGAAACCAATGTCAGTGTACGTAGTTACGAGCAATACAATGTATACGATACGAGTTTATGCCATTGTCGTAATGACTCAAGTCGAATGCTGTGCCTGTATACATGTTAGTGCACGTGGCTGTATCACAGAAACGGGCATAAATGATGCGGATAATTCCGTAAAACTTGTTTCACAAATCACAAAAAGTCTTTAATACCAAACAATTATTTTTGTTTACCATTTAATATATTGGGCCATTTATACCTCCATAGCAAAAATTTATTTAAGACATTCAATACCAACTCTATCTAGCTGGAAACTCTGCTATAGTACCCAGCTCCTGTTTTATAATATACAGGGGGTTCATGGTTGTGTTCGTTATTGGAGAACACCACTGCAGTCTCCTGTTTGTTCAGGAAGATCCTTGCTTTGCAGCCCTTTTTCCTCTTCGAACAGTACCAATGTCGGGGAGTCGTCTGCGCGAAAGTATATTTATCGGCCATGAGTAGCCGATTGTGTTCCGATGGCTTTATGAATTTGATTTCTGTAAACCAGAAATAACAATTGTATGATTAATAATGTCCTCCTACCCGATTTTAAACCCACAGCTGCCAATCGCCATTAAATTTAGACAAGTATGTGCCCATCTATGTGCCCAATACACAAATGCACAATTTGTTCCTTCACTTTCAAAGTTCTATGAGAGAACCACAGAAGTGTAAACAACATCAACTTTTGACCCTGCGCTGTTTTTTCAATTATTTCAAGACAGAACATCTGTTACAAAAGAACCCTTTTGATTCTATAGACGCTTACCCCGTTGAGGTCTGTCTGCATCGCCTTGCGCAAGTACGTTCGAGGCCTGCAGCGAGCTCCCAACGATGCACTTATGCACAACGCCACAACAACACCATTAAATTCAGTCTCATGGTGATAAAAAAACCCTTACCCCGTATAAATACCCCCGAATAAATATAAAATGGCTAATTTCGCATTAATGACAGATGGACATGACATAGTAGTGGAGACAAAACATTTCAAATTAGCCGCCTCATTATTAAGGTGTTATATCAGTGACATAATAATTATTAGTAAGGAGGTTAAAATCTAAATAAAAGAATGAAATTACCTAAATGGTTTAATTAATATATATTTTTGTTAATACCAATCAAATTATGTCTATTCATTCATTCATGATATGAAAATAATCATTTTTAGCATCTCTCTCATCATAATTATTTACATATAATAGAAAGAGGTAAAGATCGTATCATTAAATATACTGGCCATCTATAGCAAATAGTTTTTAGTAGCGCTAATAATATCAGTGACAATTGTAATTTTTAAAAAACAAGGTTATAATAAGTAATTAAAGTTCATAACAACTACTTGATTTACTTTCTTTTGATTATATACAAATAGTAATTAGGTACGTACAAAGATACGCTGATACCAAACTGATACAATACGGATTTTAATTAGAAAAGAAGATTAATGGAAGTAATGACATATCCACAGTGGATTATATAAAAAAAAATACACACCTTTGACTATTCATAATGAATTTATGATGTATAAATCTTGTTTTCTCTTAAATTAATGCGTCTTAATACTATTACTAAGACTAAAATTTTTAATCAATACTGAAAATATCACGTTCAAACCAAGCCTACAAAACAGGACTAGAATCTTAATGAAACCTGATCCTCTATTAAAAAATAATTGCACATAAAAAATATCGTCTGAGGCGAATCTTGATCCCGCGTTCCTCGCGCGAGTGATTGTCTAACCACACGGCCACCCAAAGTTGGCAACGCCATTCAAAAAATTGAAATCCTTCTTAATGCTGTAATGGCGTTTGTTTGTTTGTGGCCGTGCTTTCATCAATGTTATTGGAATAACTCCCTCAATACTCCATTAATTCTGCTTAAACACGGCGACTTACCTACTATACGTGGGAATATCAATATGTGTGTCCCGTCACCGATGTCGGAGCCTTCAAGAGGTGATCGATGAGTTTCCCTGCAACATTTTTCTCTATTACAAGAACCTAGAAAACAGACCAAAAATATCACCTTTCCATACAAATGTACCTAGCCGATTTACTAAATAGTTGGAAGTGAAAAAAATAATTTGGGATTTCAAAGTTGATCCTATTAAGAAAGTGGTAGCAATTTTGCTTCTTAGTCACCACATGAAGGCTCCGACACCAGTGCCGGGACACATTGTATAGCGGTAGGATCAATATCGCGACGTGTATAAGTGCCCCTTGTTGGGTCTATAAATTCAAAAATAAATTGTTTTCATTTATTTATGCAGCGCACGGCGTTTGTAGGAGACTATAGCCTAAAAGAGAGTAATGTTTGGCGGTGGATGCGTGTGAGCGGTGTAGCTGTGCGTGATCCTGTTGTCGTCTGACATGCGCACGCGCGCCTTGCAGCCCGTCTTCTTCTTGGAGCAGTACCAGTGCCGCTTGCTGTGCTGCTGCGAGAAGGTATACCCTCTGTATAGGAGTAGCTCGTTTTTGGACCGCAAATCGCCGCGGATAAAATGAAAATCTTAAAAATGAAATGAAATACATTGGCTTAAAACATCAAGACCAAGGTGGTACAAAACAAGTAAATACAATGAGATGAGCGTTACCAAATTGAAGTCAAAAAAACACAATTACATAATAAACTATTTAAAGACCTATCTCGTTAATATCCAAATGAATTGGTACAAAAAGTTTTGCATTTTAAATAGGTTGGTCATTGGTTAGTTTATTTATTATATTATTTATGATTTTTATAAATATGAAATGACATTTAATTGCATGAATACACAAAAATTGAAAGAAGGAAGAGTAATTTCTTATTAGAACACATTAAAACGGGGATTAACGCGACGGATAGTAGGTAAAACATTAAATACTAAATAAATTTAAGAGTGATTAGAGTAATTTCTTTTCAAATTTAAAAAGAAATTACTCTTCCTTCTTTCAATTTTTGGCTGAACTGATCACCGATCATCTTTTAAACACCTACTCATGTACCTACCAAATAAAAATGACATTGTGAAAAAAAACATTTATGAGTCAAAAAAGCTAACTTATATTTTGTCACGAATTAAGTTTGTATATACGTATAGTCAGGCCTGCTTTTTGTAACGTTAAACGTTGCTGCCTATTTGTGAGTAATTATTAATTCTTAACAAATGAAAGCATTTATTTTCAGGCGATTAATATATATTGTAATAGTTTACTCTTTATGAGACACACTATAAGAAACTATAAAGCAATACACATAATGGTACATACAATGTCGCCTACATTGTATGTACCATGCCGTATCGTCATGAGCGATCTTTTCCAGATATAATCGACTTACATCCTAAGAGCCCGAGAGCCCCAGAACTTCGTTATTTTACATAAGCTGTCAGTTTGTCAGCGCATGCTCCCAACACAGGTAAGAACGATGGACCATCATGAAGTTTGGGTCATCGTGTCTTTTCTGCTCTCACAAAATAAAGAAGGTCTGGGCTTCACGGGCTCTTGCTCTATTACATCAAATCAAAATGTTCATTAATAAAACACTAATATCTTCAACTTTTCACTTTGATGTATATTCCAGCCAATGTTCGCTTGTACTGAGGTGGTTCATGGTTGTGCACACTGCTGATACATGTCACTTTCGTTTCGTCTTCGTTCAGAAATATCTTTGCTTTGCACCCTTTAGTTACTCTCTTCGAGCAGTACCATCGTCTATGGGAGGTGCGGCCAAAGGTATAACTGTTAGCCATTAGCAATCGTGTATTGTTGCTTAATTGTATGAAGCGAATATCGTCTGTAAACAAATTTTGTTAAATTAGTCTAGGATAAAATCTCGCATTTCTTAACCTACTACAGTAGTACTCGTACCCACTTAATAAGGCGCGTCTTGAATCTTCGTTCGAAGATTAGCGAAAAAGCTTAAAATTTACATTAACCTTGGACTTCACAATTTAAGGTCTATAGTACACTGCAGGTATTAGTTTCGTCTCACTCACGCGATGCCCGTCACTAACTGACATGTGATGCGGTACGCGCTAGCATGGCGGCAGCTAATGACCAATAGCGTTACCGAAAAAGACGCGCGAGCGTGCCAACTCTCCAAGAGCATTTCCCGCGCTTTAAAATTCATCTTCTGCGCAGGTACATCGACAAGCCATATCAGTTGGTTGGGATTTGTGTGTGTACCTAATTATACTTGCAATAATTAGATGCTAACTAGGAAATGGGATCGAGGAAAATATATCAAAACCCCATCCTACAGTTGCCATATTTTCAATTCGAGGCGACTTTCTTGCGCACGCTTAACAATTTACTTGTAAGCTAAAATGCACATTGTACGGTATTTCCATACAGCGTTAAATGATAAAGATTGATAAAAGGAACGTAGATTTTATTGGTATAGATAATTTGCTCTTCGTCACAACAGTCATTATCAAGTTACATAATGCCATGAGAGTGTTGTGACGTTTTTGGTAAAAAAAATTAGTAGTGCTGAATGGACAGTTTTATTTTCACATTTCTGAAGTGGACTTAGCATGAAAACAATAGTAAACTCGGAAAAAATGTTAATGAAGCACGGCACGGTAACATACCAAGTGCGACTACGCCTCACTACTCACTGGTGTTAGCAGAAAATGGTGTCGTTAAGTGCGTATTTTCAACTTCTTCCGTAGAAAAGCCCTTACTCCGGTTGACGATCTCCCAATTTTCGAGTCTAATCAACACGCTCATTCGTTTCATTCAGTTCTCATTCATTCGTCGCGAGTGACAGAGACGGTACAGTCGAAAATGCGTGCATAGTCATACGAAGTTAACGTCAACGATATAAAATATAAAACTAAGGTAGGTTGCATACGAAAATATATCTTTAGTGGGGTTAGTTTTTGACACAAGATGCGTATGCTTATATTACGATAGACATTTTAATTACATGTCCTGTTTTTAGTGTACAGTAGTGTAGTAGGTAGATTAGGCATATTTGCTTCAACATTATTTATTATAAATTGTAACTTATTGGTCATATTAGACCAAAAACATACTATTAATATCATTTACAAAATTCTATTAATACACCTATAAATTAATTTAAATACAACTGGGCGCGGACTTTCATTTCATTTATCATCCAGATAGAAACTAACCAATGGAATTTTTAAAATAATGAAGTAAGGATACATTAAAATAAGTCGTGTTGTGTTTTATTTTTAAGTATATTATTGACTTGACTATTGAAAAATCAACCCTAATGATGTCTAAAATACTGGCCAAGTGCGAGACGGACTCGAGCACGAAGGGTTCCGTACCATTAACTTACAACATTAGACAGTATAGGTCATTTATTTATCAGTATAGGATTTGAAGTTTATAGGTTCAAGACTAGAAATTACAGGGGGGAGGGACGACGACACCGTGTAAACGACTTTGGCGGGCTATAAATCTCGCAAATGGTAAAGCTGATAAAAAGTGTTGTATGGAAACCCTACCTTATTTTCATAGTCCTTTTCAACGATACCCTACACAAGGGGGTGCACTCAAAAAGAATATTTTCAAACATTCAATAATTCATTCTATGTGTAAAGTTTCCTTGAACCAAGTTACATGCAAATCAGTCCATAAACGTAGAAGATATTCTGCTGTGACAGACTAGGACGGACGGACTGAACGATCTTATAAGGGTTCCTTGTCGGACCACGGAACCCTAAAAAATGGAACACCAACTAGAGTTTAAATTGTTGAACAGTAATTTTCATTAAGTAAGGCTTCGCGCAGATGGGCCACCGACTACCGCCACCGGTGGCTAGCGACAAGCTGTTTACATTATTTTTAATACGTTTTGTATGGAGTCGCCACACACGTGAACGGAGTGGCGGCCACTTGCCATTTTGACAAAACATCTTATCAAAATATCTGTAGACTGTACAGCAGGTGAGCGTAAAATTGGCCACCGACCACCTTCGTTTGCGCGGGAACAAAGGGCGCGGTGCGCTACATACTCAGGTGGCGTGGTCGGTGGCCCATCTGCGCGGAGACTAATAGTTTGAAGTTGGTACTGAATCAGTTATAATTAAACAGTGTTATGTGTACTTAGTTAGGCTTTGAATGTTTCGAAACTGTGCTGTAATAAACATTTTCATTTTATTTTACTAATCTTAAGGACTTAACCGCCTCCTTGTGCAGAAGGCCGCGGCAGCACATCAAGTTGTACCTACATTTGAACTACGAAAACAGCTTTTATTACTTACAGAATAGAAGCGTCATAATTGTATTTTGTCGGAATGTAGCTTGTCTTATTTGCTTGCTAGCCCACGCGAATGTAATCCCCATTTCGTGTCTTGAAGTATTTCCTGGAAGGATGACTATGTTCATTGTTTATTTCAGTTATCACTCCGTCCTCCAGACGCAACTTGGCCTTGCAACCAGGCATCCTTGTAGAACAGACCCATAAATAAGGACTCATCTGGCAGAAGGTGTATCCATCCACATACAGTAAAGTTTTTCCTCTCTGAGATTTCAAGACTTCATATTTTATATCTGAAATATTTTTTTTTTGTAAATATAATCACGGGGGAAAACATCGTGAGGAAACTTGCACATTCAGGCGACTGCATGTGTAACCATGATTCAAAACTGGTCAGGTTCCCTGGTAACAGGGTCACGGAGGTCAGATGGCAGTCGCTCCACTGTAATTACCTGATCTGCCACATCCTGGATCATGGTCAGCGGACCCTGGGCCCCCGCGTGCGAGTGCACAACCGGGATAACGCTAGGAGGATGATATAACTTGATCTTTTGAGGTTCCCAAAACTTGTTACACGCGGCCGCACGTCTGACTACCCCACTTTGGGGTAACCTGACGTACAGCCTATTGTACATAACATGTGTCAAGTTAGAAACTTAGATTAGACTTGTTGATTGATGTTAGACGTGTTTTTCTTCATTAATGTGCAGTGTTATCATCTCAAAAAAGATAACTATGCATGTACCACTAGGTACCATAGGTGGTATATAACATAACATTATCCAAATTCATAATCCTAATTGCCTAACATAAGAGAGCCTTGGAAAAAAGTTAGTAGAGTTTATTAGAAGAGTCGCCTTGAACGGCAATTAAGGTTCAGTGTCAGAAGGTTGGCAGAGGTGCGTATTTCATTTATATATATTAAAAACAGATGTTTTATTAATCAATAAGGCAATTATTTTAATTTAAGACACAATTATGCACAACGGTTTGACGATAAACAAAGTCTTTATTATCCAACGAATCTCAAAAACGAATCAGTCTTCCATCTTCTTTCTTTATGTATCTCTTAGCCGGATGATTATGTATATTGTGGACAAACGTCACTCTTCCATCCAACGCTCTCGTCAGCATTGCCTTACAATCGGGAACCTTCAGCGAACACACCCATTTGTATTTGCTGGTTGTCTGAGAGAAGGTGTGGCCGTCTATGAGGAGAAGTTCTTTACCTCTCTGTGACCTGATCACTTCATAGATAACAGCTGCTGTTGAGAAAAAAATATTGTTATTCGAAAAAGGAATTTAAAAGGTCGAAGGAACTACTTTACAGGCGGTGTTGTACCACATACGCACGCACCTACTCCGTAGGTGCCGCCTGGTACTACTACCCTCCCACCGGAGCCCGGCACCAATCAGCTTGCTGTTTTCCGTCGATAATTAGGAGGGCCAGAATCTTCTGGGTGAGCTCGCTCCACCGTAGACTCTGCCTACGCCACGTCTGGTTAAGTCTATTGTCAAGAGCAAACCCTACCTAATAGATAAGACAAAAGAACTCGAATATCAGTTTTAGTGGTACAGAGACTTCATAAACTGTTATCCAAATCGCCTTGGAGTATAAGCCAAAAAGGTAAACCATCGGAAGCATTACTTGTACGAGCATTCAAGGCAGTAAGTTCACGGAGACGTAGCATTTGATTAGTCCAAGTGTGCTATTATACTCTCGGCAGCTGCTTTATGCAGCTTCGGAATAACAATTGATAGGTTATCAATAGACATCGGATAATCGGATTTATATTCAACTACAGTAGTCCTTACGCCAAATTTCTTAAGCGTGCCTAAGTGCCGGAGGGTACGTGGCTGGCTGTCGCCTTTTTATTTCCTTCTTATTTCCAGTGACAATTCATGTATGTAGGTACAGTCAGCAGCATGCCAAGTCGTCAAGGTATACACTTCAGGCCACATCTATTTAGAAAAAAAAGATCAGTATGGTACTCAGAGGCAAAGACCAAACTACCAAAACGAGATAATCATTTATTTTTACGTACAATGGTTATTTCATACCTACAGTGCGATAACAGGTAAGAAAATAAGTTGTGAGTTGATTTAATTTTGTCAGAGTTGGATAAGTTCATGAGGGTCCCACTGTACCTAACATGTGTTTTTGTTTTTTGTTACGCCCAGCCGGGTGACAGTGGTCATTAATTATGTCTAATATTACGCCATCCACCATCTTGAGCTTGGCCCGACACATGGGGTTCTTCGTCGAGCAGACCCATTGAAACCTGGACGCTTTTGAAAACGTATAACCTTCAACTAGCAGCAGCCTTTTGCCTTTTTGAGACATCACTTCATGGTATGCTAAGTTAAAATAAAAAAATATATATGAAAATAGGTTGGCAGTATGTTTTATTATAAATAATCACTAAACAATAATAAAATACAAATGAATTCTTTCGTAAAGCTAACGTCGTGGTCGCTTTGAGGGACCTTTATGTAAATTAGTAAAATATAAATGAACGGCCATCGAAATTGTCATCAACTTAGATTACTTCAACAAGAAATGCCTAATTATTGAAATAATAAAATACCCGACTGCAAAATGTACTATATTTTTTAAATTGTCTTTACGCTAGCTTTTATATGATACCCATATTGTTATTCTTACCTTGTTTTACCTTACCCTTTCCTCCCCCCCTTTTTGTCATTTTCGGACGCCATTTTAAAAATTTGCGTAGCCTGTGCCTGATCACAATTTTGACAAATTCAACAACACCTCACATGTCAAAATCCGTCCAGCCATTTGGGCTATAGCCTCCTGACGCCCAGACTGTTAGCAACGAATAGCAGCCCAAAGACCTATCTATAGAATATATATAGAAATCAATGGTAACGAACCATAACTTCCGAGATAAAAAAATATAGTCTATGATAATTGCATTAAAGATTTTTTTTTGTGCGTCTAGGGCCATTATTAGCATCGAATGAAACAGAAAATAACGAAATATATGACTACCATTTCAGAACTTTTTTTTAAGTGAAATATTAAAAAAAGTGATTTTACTAAAAAAAATTAAACAATGTATACTCTATGACCAAAAATAATAATTTTATTATTATTTTTGGTCATAATAATAATTTTATTATTATTTTTGGTCCATTTAAAGAGTTTATTTACAAAAATAAGATATTCTAACCAAATACCAACATTTATCCATGTAGTTTCAAAACTGACGAAGTTAAATATACAAACCTACCCCCTATTTTTTCCCCCGTAAGGAGTGAATTTTCCAAAAAAACCTTTCTTAGTGCTCATCTAGCATCTACTCTATTAAAGGAAGCATGGTGCAAATATTTCAAGTTTCTTATCCTAGTATCTGGGGCTGTGCGTTGATTAGTAATTAAGTCAGTTTTAATTTTTATTTATTTAGATTACAGATTATAACGTAGGTACATTTATATCAAATCGCTCAGAACTACATTCGGAAATGACACATAAGCGGCTATTTAGAATTGCAGCCGAGAGACGTGCTTCAACGCAGCGTATGGTTTATTAAAACTGTCAATAGAGTTTACGGTCAAAGATAGTTTCCACTGAATATTCTACATCTGCATTTAACGAGTTTCGAGCACAAAATAAAGACGACGTGGCTAAAATGGTACCACAGGAAATGAGGACTAATATACTTGCGTTCGAAGGGCAACCTAATGTGTGGTTCCTGGTAGAATTGTTGGTCTGGGAAGTGTAGTGCGTAAGATTGATTAATTTTAAAAAAATAGGATTATATTGTTTAACAACTTGTGGTCTCGGTACGGAAACATACCTTTTCGTGTTTTTGGACCATCTATCACAGCCATCTATCGTTTGGTCGGAGTGTAAATTTGACATAAAAGTTATAGGTTTGCTATCAACCCATTTAGTGATAACAAGCTTTTTGGCTTTGTTGACCACCACTTGAAAACTTCCTCTGCTCTTTTTTTTCATTACTTTATCATCTGTCTATACCACTCGAGCAGATTTAGGAATTTTTCATTAGAGTACCGGCACACATTAATCCTTTGTCTTGTAGTCCCAAAATCAGCTTTTCACTCGTAAAATACCTTTCAAAAAATATAACGTGACCAGGTACCAGGTCCTCTACCAGGTGTAACACTGCCTTTTCTGCTAAGCTAAAATTCGTGTTAGTATAATCAGGGTATGTAGTGTCGCCTTGGTATATATCAAAATTACATACCAATCCATTGGGAGCGACTAACACAAAGGCTTTTAGCCCAACTGGGTTAGGTTTTCCTGGGAAGTACTGTTTAAGACCACATGTACCTTGAAATGGAATTATCATTTCGTGAATAGACAAGTTTTTAGGTTTTTGTTGCAACCAGCAACCTTTCAAAACTGCATTGATCAACGGACGTACCTTCCATAGTTTATCCTTTTTCTTATCATCGTCACTCACCTCTTCGTCTAAAACAAGCTTCAGTGAGTTTCTGATTATCAAGAAACGGTTTCTAGGCATGCTGTCTGCGATGATTGGCACTCTAAACTTTTTTGACCAATACATTCTCATACATGGATAACTGATCGCGCTCATAATCATTGACATCGCAAAGTAAGTATTGCATTCCGCGAAAGTCAAATTTAGACATTTGCCATTTCGAGCCAGATAACTTTGGTTCGATTTATTAACTATATTTTGTATAATATTATTGTCTATGTACTGACGAAAATAGTCAAGTTTTCCGTACGATCTTCGGTCTACAGGTAAGTAAGCCGGTTCGAATAAAGGCACAATCTCTGTTTCAAATGTACATTCAACCCATCTGTTTCTTCTTCAGATGTTGAATTGAATTCGCCTGTCAGATTTTCGAGTGATAAGTGACGGGTTTGATTTAGAATTGATCTTCCACGGCTGAGTGATTCAAGTGGCCTACGACGTGGCCTGCGACTGCGACTCTACTCTATCTACCTTGCGATCTTCCACGTCCACGAGTTTGTTGAGGAGGGATATTGGACACGCTCTGTTCTTCATCTTCAGATGAAGGCTCTTCAGAACTGGACGATTGCTGATCATCGAGATCTTGTAGGTAGTCTTGGTCTAATTCAACATCGTCTTCTCTAGCAAATGGATCTGCGGTTTCTAGGTCAGATTCGTTGAGTACGTCAGTCAAAACTTCCTCAAGCTCCTGATCTCTAACCACTGTAATGTAAAAAATATCATGAATTAGTAGCAAGACCATACCTAGCGTTAAGGTTACTTTTAAGTAGTAAATATAGTTATAAAGTCTGCACTTTGACTAAAAATAATTACATAAGTATACTACTACTTCAAAGCCTTTTAAAATATTTGTACTATATAGTTACCAAAATGCCTTTTTAAAGGCCTTCTAAACCTTTGCAGCATGCAAAGGTTAGGGGAAAAATTTCTTATCCCAAATATTTTTTTTTATTCATTTGTCGAGTTTAACATTTATACAAAAATTTGCAATAAAAACAATAGAAAGAAATCCAAAGATCACACAGAAAATTTTTGATTTACTTATCTCGTCTTTAATAAAGACAGATATTTTATTTCTGTTGGCACTACTGCCTGTCCATAGACAACCTAAAAGTATCTTATTTTCGTTCAGAAACTATCTGGTCATATAGAGCCAAAGTCAAACTACCAGACGTGATATATATCGTGGTCCTTTTAAAAAGACCGTGGGTCATAAAAAGATGTAACCTAGTAGAGTTATTGCTGGGTCGTAACCCCAAGTGGAGGAAGATCCTTCAAATAGGAGCGTGGGCGTGGGGGATACATACGTACAAACATACCCTCGAAAAACGTAAACCTTCTTTTACAGTTGGGTCACAGATTATATAATAGTTACTATGTAACAGATAAATCACTCCAAGGAAAATCGTCCACACCTACTCTTATAATAGCCTACAATTTTTTGTCGCAGACCGCTGCCTCCGAAAATGTGCCTTAAGTTTCGAACATTACGTTATTATTCCTCTGCAGCTATGCTACCTTGGAGTAAAACTAATAAAGTCAGGGTTGCCTCTTTCGATACAAGGCCTATTTTATTTGTAGCTTGGTTTGAAATGTTTTACAAAGATATAGTTTTTTACAGTTTTAATAAGTGGTAATGTGGAAAACAAGATCTAAGATGTTGTTCTGTGCTAAATTATTTTCAAAAATGTATTCATACATAGTTATAAAAAGCATATGTGGGAACTTTCAGTCTGCCGTAAAATTATGATGACTTATTAAAAGATTTAAAAAGTTCAAACGTTCGAGACTCTGATAAGTCCAGAATTTTATTTAAATCTGAGACTAATTCAGGACATATTATGCTTCTGTTGCATTTGAACAGTAAATAACAGATGTATAAATCATATTACTTAATTAGTTTGCATAAAAACGAATCGACCGTACCACAAATAATTCAACATTGCGTACGCGCGCGCCCGTCGGTTGTTGGCAGCCTACTGATTTACGCACCGCCGTCGGTGCGCTCGAGAGTAGGCTATTAACGCGCGCAAGTACATTGAGTGAGAGATGCCTGGTTGGGTGATCTGGACACTGATGATCAAAATATAGTCCGACTCAACATTCTCTCGTTGCTTAGCAACCGACTCCGATAGCAGCGAACTTCTAAAATGAAAACAGTGAATGTGCCCGGGCTTTATAGTGTAATCTCTAAGGCTGTAGGGTTGTATTTAGGAAAGGAAATACGTGTTGGGTGTATGTTGTGGTTCAGTCGACCTCAATCGTATAGTTGTTCGGGATTGTGGCTTTGGTTTAGGTTAATTTATTTTGTGCCCGGGCATAGCTGGTATCAGGTCATTTAAGAAACGTTTTTGTCGTATCTTCCTCTTTAAAAGTCATCAAGCAAAACACACCTTTGTACCTCAAAGCGTTTATATAACATTTTCCTTGGTTGTTACTATAATTTTATTACATTACACAATTATAACATAACTTACACAACGCTGTCAGAATTAAATATATTAAACATCTTAATTTGCAAACGTTTACTTAAATGAAAAACGAAAATAATTTTTATTTTAAAATATCCAAAATCGGAAAAGTAAAGAAAAAGAAATGCAGTTTACCTACGCTTATAATATTAAATAAATAATAAATTGATTCACAAACACACCAATTACCTAGCCCCAAACTAAGCGTGAGCTTGTGCTATGGTGACTTGTATAACGGAGAGACATACTTAGTCGTATATACAATTATTAACATTCATGACTTAGGTACACATGTTCATGCTCATCACACAAACATTTGCCACTTGCGGGATTCGAACCCGCAACCGCTGGTTTTGTAGTCCGGGGCACGAACCACTACACCGAGACGGTCGTCGCTTAAATCTTAATGAAAGACCCATCACCACATTTAAAGTATTTTCCCGGCTTGTGGGAATGTATGTTAAAGGCCCATGTTATGACGTTGTATTCATTCAGTTTCAGCTTGGCTTTGCAGGACTTATTTGTGGAACAAAACCACATTCTGTCATGATGATGTCGAAATGTATAACCGTCCAGTAATATCAGGTTCTTTCCCCTCTGAGACTTCATGACGTCATACGCTAATCCTGGCAAAAAAAAAGAAAAAAGAAATGATTGCCAAGTTCCTTAATTCGAAGAACAAAATGTTTTACTTGCGCGCGATGCGTTTTAAAACTTACTACCGCACTCAGAGACGTCAATTGAATTTAATTTATAATTAGGTCTCGTTCTGTCAATTTCTTTGTCAATGAAATGAAAATGGACGGCATGAGTCTTAATGAAGGATAATCTTTAATTGACGTCTCTGAATACGGCGGTAAAGTCCTGAAATTTGTCAGATCGAATCGATAAAAAACGTGTCAGATCTCAGAACATGTAAAGCCGGGACCAGACGAGTGTAACACGTAATGTAATATATTGAGTAAGGTAACGAGAACTTTGTGTCAGGACGCACTACGAGCATTACATGTAACGCTCGTCACTGATCCATCAGCTGTCGGTTTTTAGCCCAAACACAAAGGCGCTCGCAGTGCCGTCCACACGGTTGATGCTAAATTACACGTAACCTTACATTACACGTTACACTCGTCTGGATCCGGCTTAAGACAACCGTTTAGTACACACTGTGAGTGTGTGTACTCCAGACTTACTGAGTACTGACGACTTTAAAACGAAATCTATCGGAAACGGGTTGCGTACATAAAAAATGGTACGTAATCAATGAAATAGTCATCTTAACGTCTGTTACACGACCGAATTGAAAAAGTCCATAAATATAATTAAAGAACCTCGAAGAATCAAAGTATCAAAGAATCCTTATATTATTGTAATTAATCATAACATGTTCATTTATTTAGTAAAAAAAATTTGTAAAAGCTTTAAAACTAAGCGTATCGAAATGAGTAGCTATGGATAGGCCATACAATAGGCAGGCCTATATAGTGGGGGCCAATGTCGATTGAAGTTTATTATTTGGGGGATATTTTTCAAACCAATCAAATCAATAGTCAGTATTCTTTTACAGTTTTATTATATGTTTAAAATAATAATAAACAAATTATTTGTGATTTATAATCTTACTACAATGCCCCTGTCAGTTACATATGTTTTCTTTGGCGGGTGAACATGAGTATTGCTTATTTTGACAATAACCTTGTCTTTCAGTGTCAGCCTGGCCTTGCAAGTTGGATGCCTAGTTGAGCATACCCAGGTGTTGCTGTTAGTTATATTCGCGTATGTATAACTATCAAACATAATGAGATCTCTCCCTCGTTGCGATTTGACAATACTGTAACACCAACCTGTGGAAAAACGAACCAGTAAATCCTTATTTAAGAGCGTTTTTCTTAGTTTCTAGTCTTGCGGATTTGGTCATTTGCGGGATTTAGATAATCTGTGATGTCAAAGAACATTTACCATGTCGCTGCGCTGTCGCAGGTGCTAGAGTCTGGCTAATGAAAGCTGAACCCACCCATTCTTGGAATGGACTTATTAGTTAGTATCTGTGCAACCGAGCTTTGCTCGTCTACTACTACTATTTAATAAAAAAGATTTTTATAATTCGTACGTCTTAATTAAAAAGCAATGAAAGCTATAAACTTGAAAAAATAAAATTTTAAAAACAAAAGTTAATATTTCGTCACAGTGAAATTGGAACCCCAAATACATAAAATAAAATTACATAACATATTATTATCACCACTTAGCCAAAACGCTAAAGCTTACCGGTGTGAAATTAGCGACCATACTGTTAACTCTGATTTTGAACGAAACGTCGTACGGCTAAATAATGCGGCCCATTGGCATCTGTCAACCGCGGATTCAGCGGATTGACGTTAACTGTCATCAGGAAGAGACGCACCGCGAGACGGCGTACGCGCCTTTATTATATTATTGTGTAAAACTCGTAATTGTAAGGAATATCGCTTAGATTGTATTACTGTAAATCACCAAGATATGGATAAAGATGAGTATATTGATATAAATGTGTTTATTTTATCATCGACATCCTGACTACCTTTTCAATACCTATTCTGCGTGGAAAAAACGCATGAAAACTCAAAAACACGCATTTTTCTAAACAAAAGACGGAGATGAAAAATCGATCTAGAGTAGTCAATTTGTATCGATTTTTCATCCCCGATAATGCCGATAATCGCTCTGACGATTTCGCTGAAGTTTTGTATGGGGGATACCAAATCACAGCGAAATCGTTAGAGCCGTTTCCGAGAGCACAAAAATATATATTAGTAGTTATAGCATATTTCTTATATACAAGATTTGCTTTTTTAAAGGTATGAGATACTGGGCACGCAGATGTCATAATAGACAGGTTAGATTATAGATGATTTTTTTAAAGAATTAGCCCAAGCAAACAACAACGCAATTTCGCGTAGATTTTAACTGTCCTTTATTGATATGTTTTAACAACTCTACATCCTGACGACGATACCACTTGAAGTCACATAGGTCTTCCTTGGAGGATGTGAGTGATCTTCATGTATCTTTATGATCACTTTGTGTTCGTTCAATTTTATTTTGGCTCTACAAACAGGATAGTGAGTCGAACAAGTCCAGTAGTTGCGGTTGGGCCCTCTCCTTGAGTACGTGTACCCATCAATATATATCAGGTCCTTTCCTCTTTGCGATTTTAGAATTTGGTAACTGAAGAAAATAATTCAAAATGGAGATGTATTTGAACAGCCGCTATGCCGGTACCGGTAGCGTATGCTGTAGCATGTATTCGAATCCAGCTCAAGCAACGGTGAGTCCCATCTATCTGTCATTGTATTTAGGATACTAGTGGATTGTGTTTACGATAATAATGGATTGTCTTTAATCCTCAAGGATCATAAGACCGCCGGCGGTCGCATAACAATTGATTATCTATTGTGTCTGGAAACTTGATCTCTGAATGATTAAGAAAGGGGTTGGCAAGTGAAAGCTGATCTCAGTTGGTGACACCACTGTATGAAGCTGTCAGAGCCGTCAGCTGTCAGAGCTGTCAGAAGCCTTGTCAGAGCTGAGATAAACTTGAAACTTCTGAACTTGAACCTTGAAAATATAATAGTTAAACGAGTTAAGAAAGGGGGCACTTCTTTACGTGAAAGGAAGCAAGACCTAACAAAAAAATTCTGAATCTTTGGATTTTTTTCCATTTAAATGTCATAAAACTTGCTATCTACATTGTATAATAATGCACGCTTATTTAAAATAGTTTAGTGTATTATGATAACAATACATCATTCTATTAATAACTTTAAATATGGAACTTAGTCTATATGTCGTGCTATTAAAGATATCCTTTTTATATTACATATTAAAGTCTTGTCACAAAAACTTCAAGTTTGGGCAGTCATATCTCTTATAAGGTTTATTAAAATGCAAAAAGTAAACTTACTGACATTATAAGTTATGAGATGCAGGTAGGTATAGGTTACGTTCTATTTTTAGGTTTCTCATTTCGAGGAAGCTAGTGACCTTCAGTTTCTTTACAATTTGGTACACAATATCTAGGCATTTACACATTATAGACTAATTTCACTAATTTCATACAAAAACAGCTTTGTTTTTGTGTGAAACGGTCTTTGTGCTACTACGCCACTTTGACAGTTGCCGGCCCTAGAAGCACAAAAAAACAACAATGTATTTTCGCATATATTCACAATGTCCTTTATTGATATTTTTAAACTCAGCTTCCTAGATCCTGATCAATATACCTTTTGAAGTCTCATAGATCTTTTTTGGAGGATGTGAGTGATCCACATTTATCTTTGTGATCACTTTCTGCTCGCTAAATTTTATTTTGGCCTTACAAGCAGGATAGTGACTCGAGCAAGTCCAGATGTAGCTGTTGTACCCTCCTCTTGAGTACGTGTACCCATCAATATATATCAGGTCCTTTCCTCTTTGCGACTTAATAATTCGGTAACCTGTGGAATTGGTATATGTTTAGGATATTGTTTCTAGTGGCTCAATGGGCACCCGATTTTGTATTATTTAATTTTTAAAGTAGTTTTCGAGTGGCCGCTTTCGAGCCACAAGCTGGAAGAGTCGCCCGTGGTCCTGTTTACAATATACAGGTCAAATGTCCAGTTAATGAAAGATAATTCTTTATTAGATATCCTAGATAGACCGATGACCTGAGGAAGGTGGCCGGTGGTGGCTGGATGCGAGAAGCGGAGGACCGTGAAAATTGACGCCGTCTTGGAGAGGCCTATGTCCAGCAGTAAACTGCAATAGGCTGATATGATGAATCCTTTAGGTACAGATGTTTGATGTTTTCAAGCAAAAGTGTTACCATTTTCGAGATATAAATATTTGATTGTTGTATGGCTACTATGGATTATCCTTCATTAACTGTATACGAACTTACTACCGCAATGGGAAAACGGATATATTTGCCAAAATCCTCCTGCACCATCTTCGTGATCCATGCCACACATAAATGTTTATTTGTACATAAGATTCATGTTGCACACTACAGGGCGCCAAATCTGCTAAATTACATTAGCAAAATTGTAACTGAATATAAATATCTTGACATATTGTGGTCCATACTAGAACTGTCATAGTCATGAAATTCTTACAATTCTATTACAATAATTTTGCCTACGTAATTATGCAGACTTCAGTCCCTGGTATTGTAGGCACACACGGCCGCACGTCAACCCCCACTTTGACCTCGAGACCGCCCGTATTCCCTACGTAATAAAACCTGTTTTGTAGTTTACATGGTTGACCTGACGTGCTGCCGACTGTGCCAAAGAAAACAAAAATATGTACTCAAACTGTACTTTTATTATATACTAGCTGTTGCCCGCGACTTGGTACGCGTAGACTGGATGTTACAAAATATTTTATACTCCCGTCACCATCCAGCTATCATGATCTCTTGTATACCATGTCGTAAGGATAAGAGAGGAATGAAAAATATTTATATACATATTATTGGTTATATTAGATTCAGATTCTTTATTGCAAGTCACAACACAAGTGGTTCGTAAGATGGTACATCTATACTATTAAAATAAAGTACAAGTGACGCCCTGCGAGGGCACAGCAGACAAGAGAGGCAACTGTTGCCTATTTAATTAAATTGTAGCACGATATTAATTAATTATTCATAATTTAAAGTTACATTAAATAAATATTATTTTGGTTCATACATTTCAATAAATTAAGAATAAATACATTATAGTAAACAAATTACACTATTGTGTCAAATTTAAGTTCCAACAAAAGAAAATTCATTAATAACATCCTATACAATGCCTAAAAATTCATTAATGCTGTAGAAACTGTTATGTATCAAGTATTCTTTTAAATCTCTGTAAAATTGGGTATCCTGAAATTATTGTTTTTAAGTGATAAGCATTCACTTTGCAATCTAAATTTTATTATTGCACTTGAAAAATGACCACCAGAGGCGGGAATCGAACCCGCATTCGAATCGAATCGAACGCGGCATTACAGCGTTAAGAAGCACTTGAAAATTTCGACAGGCTCTGCCAACGCCAGGGTGGCCGAGAGGTTAGGCAATCGCCCGGTATGCGAGAAACGCGGGTTCGATTCCCGCGTCTGGTGGTCATTTTTTCAAGTGCAATAATATAATTTGGGTATCCTTATCTATGTTTTTAATGTGTGATGGCTAAGGTATATAACCTTTACAGTCATATGTGGAGCACCAGAGCTAACTATGTGTAATTTAGTAAATGGCCACACTAAACGATTTCATTGTCGGAGGCCAAGGGCGTCGCCAAGGGGGTGCAGGGAGGGGCAGCTGCCCCCCCCCCTAGAGATTCTAAAAAAGTTGCCAAATATAATGCAACCAAAGTCCTAAGTCTTTGAGTTGATTTGCTTGAAGTTCAAGCCTTGAACAATCATTCCCGTACGTCGAAACTCGAATGCATTCACCAATTCCACTCCTAATATTCCGTACGCTCAACTACGCTCTGCTCTACTCTATCGTTGAAGCGGGAGAGGGGGAGTGGGGAAGCAACATATAACCGCGCGGCGCTGTAACTGTAAGGCTCGTAGTACAAGTGAAAAGCTTCATATGCTGTCGACTTTACCTACAATTCATACTTACTTTTCTCTCTTTTTTCATAGAGAATGAGAAAAGTATGAATTGTAGTAGGTAAAGTCAACTTGCCCCCCCCCCCCCCCTGCGCCATCGGCTGGCGACGCCCTTGTCGGAGGCTGCGAGATTTTGGCAATAAATCGTCTATTTGAGGGTATTATACAACTCGTCTTAAATATATTTTATATTCTTATCAAAACACCACTTGAAGTTACATAGATCTTCTTTGGAGGGTGTGAGTGATTTTTGTGTAACTCTATGATCGCTTTGGCCTTGTTCAGTCTCAATCTGGCCTTACACGCAGGGTACTTTGTGGAGCACACCCAGACACTGCTGTGTCCCAAGTTCGCATACGTGTACTCATTAAGTAATATGAGGTCCTTTCCTCTTTGCGACTTCACAGTTTGGTAGCCTGGTAAAAAAGACATGCTTTATGAAAATCTTAATCAGTACTAACTTACTAATCATGAAGTTGCCACTGCTATAACACTTGAATAAATATGAGACGGCGACGGATAATTTGGAATTAATGACTTGTGTCATTCAGGACATTATTATTAATGAAAAATCAGCATAATATTGTAATTAATTAAAGTTTTAATTCCGTAACGACATTTTAAGGGCTCTTTATCCCTATATTAAAAGAGCAAGCATCTGAGGTACCTACGCTACCTACGTAGGTAGGTAGCGCAGGTACTTCAGATAGACTATTGAAATCTTTCACCCATGCACACCTAAATGGCTATAGCTACATAATACATACTCGTCCGTAGTTGTATAGGTATCACTTTAAAAACAAAATTAGGTTTACGTCTGTACCGTGTATTTAAATTAAAAATATGGTTAGTTAAATTTCGTTCACAAAAAAAAATCGACTGTGTCATCCGGTGGAATCCGTCCGAACCCACGACCCTTTGCTATCCGGGCGAATGCTTTAACCAACTGAGCTACGGAGGCCGTTAGTCAGTCGACAAATTTTTGGAAGTGCTTGCTACGCCAGTAAGCCGGCGTTTGATTTCATCAATACTTGTGGAATACGAGTATACCCACATGTCCCACCGGATGACACAGTCGTTCAATTTTTTGTAGCGAAATTTAATATTATTCGTAAAAACGTGCAAACAAAGTGCATAAATAATTTTAAAAAATGAAAATTTATTTATTCACTTCAGAACCTTACCAAAGTACCTTTTGGCGTTACATATGTTTTCTTTTGAGAGTGTGAATGATTTCCGCAAGTCTCTGTGATCTCTTTGTGCTCGTTCATTTTTATTCTGGCTTTACAAGCAGGATAGTTAGTCGAGCAGACCCAGTAGTTGCTATTCGGCCCTTTTCTGGCGTACGTGTATCCGTCTACTAATATTAAATCCTTCCCTCTTTGCGACTTCACAATGTGGTAACCTGATAAATTAAGGCATGTTTCATACAAAAATCTCAATTTAATTTTAGTTTTAATTCCGGTAAGGTATCGTTTAGGGCTCCATGCTTACTAGCTAAATATCAAAACAGAAAACTTATAGTATTATTTGCCATCTGTGTATCGCAAATTGACGACAAAATTCTCCACCTATGCACATTATCAGAATGAAATGAAACTACCAATAAAACAGAGTAAGAAAATGAGGATTACAAAAAATCTGGTATCACGACAACCAGGGAAAATATAATTTAGACTAAAAAAACAAAGTTGGCTTTTTAACACTTTGGGGGTTCTTATAATAAATAATTACTAACATAATTCTTACTTCATTTATTACTTTTTTTTTCAAATCTTATATTTTGTCAATTAATTACCGTTATTTACATTTTCAAAGATTATGGCTGGCAGCAGCATAAAATTACTTTTTTTTAAAGGTAACAACAAAATATTGTCTAATAATATTTACAACGTCTGTTAAAAATAAACATGTTGAAGAACTCGATTCTAAATAGAACGAATAAATAATTACATAATAACAAAAACAATGAGAAGGTACTACTTAAATACACAAGAAATAAAAATAAAATACATTTTTAAATACACATCACATACCGCAACGAAATTAACAAAACACCTACAGGGTTTAACAATGTTTAGTGTTCTTATTAATTATTATAAAAATTAATTATTAGAAATTTCAAAAACCCCTAATGCAAAAAGAAAAGCAAATATTTAAAAAGTCAAAAATAATACGACACGATGAGGCTGGTCGCTATAACGTCGCGACAGGTTGCCGCTAATTTTAAAGCGATAACTAAATTGTAAGCTATACATATAGCAAAACTTATTGTTATTTTTTGTTGAGTCTTTTAAGCAGTACCCCGCCGCGACATTACAGCGACCAACCTTGCGGGATTAAAACCCGCACCCGCCTGGTTTAGAAGTCTGTGGCGCGAACCACTACACCAAGACGGTCGTCACCAATATTGAAGGTTTGAAACCAATATTCAAGGAGTTGTGAAAAAAAATGAAATTCGCCATTTTGTGGTGGCGGATTTAAAATTTGTTTCAGTGTATAGTATTTAACAAGCCCTTTCGTTTGATACCCATATTGAAGGAGTTGTAAAAAAAATGTAATCCGAAAATTTGTTGCGGCGGCCATCTTGAACCGATTTTCATCCAACATGGCTAAGAACAATCGGGATAAAATTTTCTATGAGACAAAAAACTAAAAGCAAATCGGTTGATCCGTTTGGGAGCTACAATACCACAGTATATGTCTGTGGTATCGTAGCTTCCAAACGGATCAACCGATTTGCTTTTTGTTTTTTTGACACACAGATATACCCGGTAAACTTATAACACCCATCTTTTTTCGTCGGGGGTTGAATACAGGAAATTCCATTGATGGGAAGCAATTTTTATTTTTTAAAGATAAATAATTCCTTAACGATTAAGAAAACAAATGACTAAACGATGAAATCTAAACTCTAATGTACATCCCGTCACAAGTCTGCATATACCTCTTAGGTGGGTGGTTATGTTCGTTGAGAATTTCTGATATACGATCGTCCTTTTCTAACTGTAGTTTCGCCCTGCAGCCCGGCTTCCTGGTAGAACAAATCCAAATTCTGGATTTAGAATTGCTCTTGGCGAATGTGTACCCTCCAACTAGGATCAGATCCCTTCCCATTTGAGACTTTACAATGTCATACTGTGGACCTGTTTGGAGTAATGCAGCTTTAGATAACACTGTGGTAAATTCATGACTGTACTGATCAATTAACACATTTGCGAATGAAATAAAGTAGGTAAGTACTGTTGTACCTATTTGCTATGATGCTCAAAAAATGTATCTGTCAGACTTTTCGTACTACATACGGTAGGTCCCTGGCCCACAGTGAATGTGTTAATTGCCACAAGGTAATAAATCTAAGCACACTATTAATATAATATCACAAACACACAACAAAGGGGATGCCTACAAAATACCTGAAATTAACTGAAACCCCTTTATGCGACTTCACAATTTGGGCTACTAAAAAACAATGGCATGCTCTATAAAAAAAACTTAATTTCATTTCACTTTTAAATCGGTAAATGTATTTCAGGGCTTTATACGACCGCAATGTGAAAACGGAAAAATTAAATAATTATTTGTTATTTATGTACCTCAAACTGACGACGAAACCCATATACATAATCAGAATGAAATAAAACTCTGAAAAAAAGAAAAGTGTATTTAGAATAGAATAGAATAGAAAACATTTATTTGGCACAACAAACAAGATAAGAGTAAAGAAAAAAAAAACAAGTGACAAAAATAATACTGTAACAAAAATTTAATATAAAAACTTATAAACCTAGAAAGTGTACCAAAAAGGTCCCCGCTCAGTATAAGTCGTGACAAAAACAGGTTTTGTCACGACACTGATTTTCAGCGGGAACCTTTGGGCATAGTGTAACAAGACACACACATATAAAAACACTAAAATTACAAATTAACAAGACACAAATAAACAAGTAGATCACACACAGTCACATTACCTACACAACACAATACATAAATGGAGCTATTCATAACAAATATAATAGATAGACAAAATTACGATAAATAATGAATACTGATTTTTGACACTACAATAATATTATAAAACGCCGGTAGCGCCGGTGGGCTGTATACAGACCAGAGCCGCACTTTTTTTTTTTTAGTTCTCTCGACTCGACCGACACTGACAGTACTGAGGCCTTACTCCGGTTGACGACGTCCGCATTTTCGAATGTGGCCGTCCCTTTCACTCACAACAGAATGACTATGCGAACGAGCGTGACGGCTAGACTCAAAAATACGGACATCGTCAACAGGAGTAGGGCTCCTGTCACCAATCCGATTTGATTTTCGTCCGATTAACCGATTATTAAAAAGTAAGTAAATGAGGATTACAAAAATTCTGTCTAGGACATCATAATTGTTGATTACGACAGGTGATCATTTAAAATCTGATGAATTATAAACGCTTTGGGAGTTGCTATAGTTTTAACTTAGTTCTTGCTTCGTTTTTCTGATAGAGCATTTTCACTCAAATACCATTATTTATTCTTTCGTCTTCTATTACGGCAGTACTCCCTCCATTTTCTCTTTGCTTCGCGGTGTTCCCGCGGAGTCATATCCTGGACAAGCTTTATCAGCCCCTTCTCTTTCTTCTCAAGGTACTTCGAACGTTCTTTGTTTCTTTGTTCCTCCCATTTCTGCGGGTCGTTTTTAATACGCTCATATCTAGCTCGCTCGCATTCTCTTTTTATTTGTAACAATTGTTCTCTCGATAGCTTTTCTTTGCGTGGCTTACTTCTCTTTGGAATATCTGTAATCGTATCTAAAATAAAAGAAAATAGTACAAATACAAATTTTTCTTTGTAACATACATATCCTAATAAAAGTTCTCCATTAATTTTGCCAAATTTTCAGCTAATGTCACTACTATAAGTAATGTGTCAAGACTTGATCTAACGGTGGACAGGTGGTTATTGATAACCAATGCGTCATGGCTGCGCAGATTCCGCACATGAAAACGGGTTTTGGAAATTTCATAAACGAAAATTTATTAAAACTAACAAAAGTAGGGTTTTTCGAACGCTTTGGGAGTTCCTTTGATTCATGTCAATTTTTGATTCGTTTTTTGATAGAGCATTTTCACTCAAATACCGTTATTTATTCTTTTGTCTTCTATTACGGCAGTACTCCCTCCATTTTCTCTTTGCTTCGCGGTGTTCCCGCGGAGTCATATCCTTGACAAGCTTTATCAGCCCCTTTTCTTTCTTCTCAAGGTACTTAGAACGTTTTTTGTTTCTTTGTTCCTCCCATTTCTGCGGGTCGTTTTTAATACGCTCATATCTAGCTCGTTCGCATTCTCTTTTTATTTGTAACAATTGTTCTCTCGATAATTTTCCTTTGTGTGGCTTTCTTCTTATTGAAATATCTGTACTCGTATCTAAAATAAAATGAAATTGTAGAGGAGAGTAAAAAATAATCTGCTCTGTAACATACCTAAACATATTAATTTTAATACACAAAAATTGATAAAACATAAATGCTATCTGTTGGTATTAGTCGTTAAGCCTAGTCAGAGGCCCTAGGGCGGTTTGATAACATCTGACAGTAAGGTTTGTCAATTGCATTACAGACACCCCTCCACCAATCCGCATTAAGCCCGCGTGGTGGAGTATTGCTCGTACCTCCTCATAGTTGAGGTGAGGTCTTTTCCCAGCAGTGGGATCTAATAGGCTGACTTTCTTTTTAAAGGCTATCTGTAACTGTTTTTAGTGTTCTGAATAAATAATAAAATAAAAATTCCATTTATCACGATCAATTTTATTTTTAAAGATACAGTAATGATGCTTATGATAAAAAATAAAAAAGGTTTTAAAACGATGAAACTTAAACCCTAACGAATTTTCCGTCAGAAGTCCGCAAATATTTCTTGGGTAAGTGGGTATGCTCATTGTTGATTTCCGATATACGGCCGTCCTTATCTAACACTAGTTTCGCCTTGCAGTCCGGCTTTTTGGTGGAACAAACCCAGACTCTTGCTTTACCACTGGTCTTGGAGAAAGTGTACCCTCCAACTAGGATGAGATCTTTCCCCATTTGTGACTTCACTATATGATACTGTGGGCCTGTTTGGAGTAAGCGCATCTTTTTTAAAACAACACTATGAAATTCATAAGGTATTCTTCACGGTACTTCTACCTTGAAAAAATGAATAATTTAACTATTTAAGAATGAAATAAAGTAGGTAGGTAACGTTGTACTTGATTACTGTGAAGGTCAAAAATCTATCCGTCAGACTTTTCCGTACTACATACAGAACATATATATTTTTGATTATCCGCCATGGTTTTACGATAATTAATTAAATGAATGTGACATAATATCGAATAATTAATATATCGTATACCCAGAGACCTTATTATAACGCCTTCGATATTATGTCACATGCGATATTTATCGAAAAAACATGGCGGATATTGCAAAACTTAGATGTTCCTTATTCTCGAGGTATGAAAATGTTGGATGTTTATCAAATATTGTGATATCCGCCATGTTTTTTCGATAAATATCGAATGTGATATAATATCGAAGGCGCGAGAATTGGGCCCCTGGTCAAAAAAGCAAACAAGAAAAAGTTTCGGCTTTCCTAAATAACAAACGACCTAATTTCCATTGTAAGAAATACGATATAGATAGGTACCAACTTAAATAAAACTCGTAACACTCATTCAAAAACTATTATAATATCACAAGCACATTATAGTATCACAAACACACAATATCTCAAAATTAAAACAATCGATAAAATACAAACTAATGTTATATGTAGAGGAGATAAAACATAATTTTATATTTAAGTCAAATAATTTAACACAGATGAACCGATAGACTTATGTACGAGTATTAAAATGACAGGTCGTTTTATTCGACGACCCTCTTGGTGTAGTCGTTCGCGCACCGGACTTCTAAACCAGGCGGTTGCGGGTTCGAATCTCGCAAGGGGCAAATGTTTGTGTGATGAGCACGAGCATTTGTACCTAAGTCATGGATGTTTATATGTATTTAAGTTCTTCTATCCGTTATCCTAGTCACCATAGCACAAGCTCACGCTTAGTTTGGGGCTAGGTAATTGGTGTGTTTGTTGAAACAATTTATTTATTGATGAGGTGATAATTTTCAGTTTTGCATTTATTTTCAATGTGAAAACAAAATAAGTAAGTAAACATCAACAACACAAACAACAATATAAAACCTTGCAAGACTGACCGACAGGAACTCTAGGTCCTAGAGTCACGATTATGATCACAAGCAATGAAACATTTACATTTGATTTGAGATCTTACCAAGATGGGATAAGACCACACTAGTATAATGTCTTAAATTTTAATAATTGAAGATGTGAGGGTCGCAGAAGATACTTCGGGCCGCTCGCGCAGACGATGCCACGATCTATGCCGCAGCCGAATCGGCGAGCACTATCAAATACTCATAACTTAATTCGTGTTTAAAATTTATACATATTAAAATAGAACGCCAAAGTTTAGGGGCCTACTGAAAACCAGCGCCAAGGCCTGGCTGGCCAACCAGCGGCAACCTGGCTTATGCTGAGTGAGGTCCTTTTGATTTGGACGTCACCGACACACCGCGGCACGCGATGCAGGCAGGGTTGGCATTAGTGTTTTATTTTGTTGTTTCATTTTATTTTTTGTTGTGCAGTTTGTATTAACTATTATGTTTATTTTTGTAATAGTCTTTTTCTTTCTTTCTTTCAGTTTGAAATGGTACTGTCTGTACACACGTCCCATCTTTTAATATTACATATTGGCCTGGTTCAAGAGTATGGATATCATGCAGCTCCTGTATCGTGCCGTTGATAAGTCGAAGCCTAGCCCTGCATTTCGTTCGTTTCTTGGAACAGATCCATGTATACCGGCCAGATTTTCTGGTGTACGTATAACCACCTATCAGTATTAAGTTGTTTCCAGTTCGAGATCTCACCACATCGAAAGATATCTCTGAAAGGAGTAACGTAAAGTTAAAAATAAGTGTCTCAGTAAAAAGGATACATAATTTCACAAGCGGTATTAATGAGAAGGAACATAGCAACCAGGCAAAAAAATCCAACCCTTTTTTAGCAATCAGCAGCGCAACAACGAATCCATAAGTACTAACATTATAAATGCCAAAGTGTGTCTGTCTGTCTGTTACGTCTTAACGCTTAAATTACAGTACCGATTGAGATGAAATTTTGTATGGAGACAGTATGAATTTTTGTTGCGATATAAAAACATTAAGGGTTCACCCCCTTAATGTTTTTATATATTGGGGATGAAAGTTAATATGGAAAATCCAACTCTTGCGGGCGAAGTCGCGGGGAACCACTAGTAATAAATAAATAATGATAAAGCGGTAGACAGACAAAAATATATTAGATATTATTGCACTAGAAAAAATGACCACCTAGATTGCAAAAGTGAATGCTTATCACTTTAAAAACAAACTTTAGACAAAAAAATATTTAACACTTATGAAGATCGGAAGGAATGACTAAGACACCCTGCAAGGTTAAAATGAGAAAATGGTAAGGAAAACACTCAAATAGATATTAAAATAAAAAACATCTCGATTACTTCCACGATTTATTAATAATTAAGATAATTATAAAGTTGGTAGATACCAACTCAAAGTAACAACAATTTTAAACAAAATTATTCAAGAAATAACTAATGATAATAATCACTAACCACCACCACCTCATCTAAAGGCTGAATCAGTTGAATTGCTAGGCTATTTTTACCCGATTGCGGAAGGAGGGTTATGTTTTTCGAGAGTATGTATGTATGTATAATTGTTTGGCACGCCCTACAGCCCAAATGGCTGGACAGTTTTTGAAATGTGTGGTAACGTTGAATTTGTCAAAATTGTGAGAGTGACATAGGCTATATACGTTTTTAAAATGACGCCCGCAAATGGAAATAAAGGAGGAGGGGAATTGGTTTTTTCCTTACCATAGCAATATCATGGGTATCAATTGAAAGCCAGTTAAAATACCATTTCGAAACTACAATATTTTTGCAGTCGGGTGTTTTGCTTTTTCAATAATAATGTTTACTTGTTGATGTATTTTGATAAAACGCGATAATAAAATAATAATGTCCTCCTGGCCGAATTTCGACTACGGCGGCCTATCTCAACAGATATCAGCCAACTGCGCGGGACATATTATAGTGCATAAGTGTGTTGCGCACACAGGTGCACTCTCTGTTGCTTCACTCTCATAATTCACGGGTTGTTAACACCACCAACTTCCTGACTCCGCAGCTGTGTCTGAGTAATTTCAAGACAGAAAAACATAAACACTCTCGGCCCGACCCGGGATTCGAACCCGGGACCTCGTGGATAGTGCCCAGCGTGCTGACCACTAGACCAACGAGGCAAAACGCGATAGTGCAAATCGAAAGAGATAGATTGCTATATTGCCTCGACTCCTAGAATTACAAATAGAAGAGTTTAGTTTATTCTGCTCAAATGTGATTCTATGGACGTAATATGATGCGTGATAAAAAAAAATTCGCCATACAAATTATCTAACTTTTCGTCAATTAGTAGCACCATATTGGTTCCGGTTAGAAAAAGTTGTATTATACAGAAGTAAAATCTTCTTAATTTGACGGATAACAAAAGGGACAAATTTTTTAAAATTTTAATACCTATTAATTTTCCTGGCTGTTTTTATCTTTGAGAATTTTAACGGAAAAGCCATTAGAAACCTTAGAAATTCTAAATTAATAATATCTTCGAAATCATGCATGAGCGACCGTCTTGGTGTAGTGGTTCGCACCCCGGACTTCTAAACCAGGCGGTTGCGGGTTCGAATCCCGCAAGGGGCAAATGATTGTGTGATGAGCACGAGCATTTGTACCTAAGTCATGGATGTTTTAAATGTATATAAGTATGTCTATCCGTTATCCTAGTCACCATAGCACAGGCTCATGCTTAGTTTGGGGCTAGGTAATTGATGTGTTTGTTGAAACAATTTATTATTATGTTATTGCTTTATAATTAATAGAATCAGGCGTTACTTTGCGGAAATCCATTATCAGATGGGAAAAATAAAATACAATTAAAGCCGAGGCGACAACATCTCCTGAGGATGCCGCGTGGAGTGGCGAAACGCGTCGAGGTTTTTTGCACGTTGGTGTTGGTAACTAACAACTGCATTAGCTGTAGTGCATGCGTATTGAGGGAGGCAGGGCGGTGCATTCTGCATTTGCCTGAACTGGTACTCAAAGCGGTTGCGGTTGGTGTGGTTTTGTTTCCTGCGCTAGCGTCTCTTAGCGGAAATTTAAAGCAAAATAATTGTATTTTATTTTTCCCATCTGATTTCCTATCTCGGGACCATGGGATCCCGGACCTTTGGAAGGCATACATGAGGCCGAAGCCAACACGCAGACGCCCGTTTGACAACATTCATCTAAAAGCTTTGTGACACCAGCCGGCGATTATCCCTGTTTATACCTACTATAAAAGTACACCCAAGGACAATCACCGGCTTGTGTAGGACTATTGCAGAATACGGATGGAAACAAGTCTGGGTTATGGGTTTGGGTGCTAGGTGGACCGGGTAATTGGGACTATTGAGGGAGAGACTACGGGGCACCTGCCCAGATCATAGCCTCATGCTGAATGACCGCATGCTGAATAAATTATAATTATAATTAATTATATGCTGAATATTATCCTTATTATTATTATTATAACTATCAAATTCTGATAAGGGTGCCATCACTAAGCTTCATATACCCCCTGGGCGGGTGGCAGTGTTCATTATTGAGCATCACAATGACTCCATTCTCCATTTTGAGTTTAGCCTTGCAGTTCGGATTTCTCGTAGAGCATACCCAGATGATTTTGCTTTTCGTCTGCGAAAACGTGAACCCATCCACCAAAACCAGGTCCTTCCCTTTTTGTGAGGTGACATAGTCGTAACTTATATTGAGGCCTAGACGGATAAATATTTGGTTAGTAAATCGGCTGTAAGGGGTTTTTAACCTTATACAGCTGCACTAAGGCCCACTTTCAGAAAATCCGGATTAGTTAATCCGGACTAGCGAAGGTCTATAATCAGAGTGGAAAACCCATTTGCGCAAGTTCGGACTAGTGCAAGGTTTAAGACCTGAGTTCAAAGCCCATTTTCGCAAGTCTGGATTAGCTAATCCGGACTTGCGCAAGTGGGCCTTAATTTAAAACTTACTTTTAAAAAAAGGCTATGTATGTAGTAAAGGTGTTTAGAGAGATGGATTCATTTCTTAAGTTTTTCTTTCAGTTAACCAAAAGTATGTTGTAAAAGTAAATGAGTACTATTTAAAAAGGCATTATTGATTTATTCAAGAAGCAATACAGTAATATCCCCCATCGTCCATTATCACAACTCACATTGTTATGTTTAATTTAACCACAGAATAACATAATAGATAGTATTTTCAAGTACAGAAGGATCACTCCGCAAATTTAGGCAAATAGCGACTCATGCTACTACACAATAGAGTGCAGAGTGGGATCGCGACAGGCTAATTGCCAAGCACCTAGATATTTTCCTCTCTTTCTCTCCCGTAAACTGGTTGATGACGTTTGATTTTTAAATAAAGACATTACGCGCTGATGCGCCGTCGTGTTTTAGCCCGACCAAGTCCAAGCGCGTCCTTTCTGCGGCGCTGCAAGACGTGGGGGGGGGGGGCGAGGATGAGACTGACATAAAATTTCCTCGCGAGCGCCGAAACATCACGCACTAACTTGTCGGACTTATATAGCCTTAAGCACTTATTACACCATCCTATCTTGCTACCTTCCTAGTTAGGATCCTAAGTAGGAAGCTACTACGGGTCCACTTCAAGTTGGCCGCTACCTACCTCTTTCCCGCTTCCCCATACCTTGCCCCGCCAGTAGGGTTAGCAAAATCAACGGTCAATAGGGCCTTTAAATCTGACTCAGTTTAATTTTTATACTATACACTTTAATTTTATCGGTAAGGCATACAATTGCACCGTAGTAGCACGAAAAATCTAAAATAGGTGTGTGTAGGTTTTACAGAGCAAGAATATTAAAAATACCATTTTATTTAGCACCATAGTCCCAGCAAATCCTCGATATAAGTTGACAAGGAATATTTTTAAATACCTGGAAGGTAGGGGTTTATCAGGACTATTTTTAAGGATAGAATCACCCCTAGGTGCGTGTTAATAATTAATTTTCTTTTGTGTCCCGATTTTGGCAGTGATTGGGTTAATTGTCAAAGACAAGTTATTTTATTTTATATTATTTATTAGGCACACAATACAGAATACAATTAATATTAAGACAGGTGTTACAATATTTTATGGTTACAAAGTAAATTATAATCCACTAACACTAAAGCACGAACAATCTACACTAATATTACAAAGAGGAAAGATTTGATTCTTTATATTGAATAGGCTCCGAAATTACTGGGCCGATTCAAATAAAATTATGTACAAAGACAGTTTGAGATATTGAGACCCTGGGAAGGACATAAGCTACTTTTTGTGGCGATATAAAATCATCAGGGAGGTGAAAGTTTGTGTGGAAAACCCTACTTTTGGCGCGGGCGAAGTCGCGGGGTCAGCTTGTATAAAATAAGTGTTTTACAGAGCAAGAATATTGAAAATAGTCCGAGCTAATCCCCAAAATAAATTAACAAGAAAATTTTAAATACCTGAAAGCCAAGTGTTTATTTGGACGATTTAAGGATAGAATCACCCTTTGGTGCGTTTGATAATATTACCGAGTACTCTCTTTTGTGACGCGTCATGACATGACGCCTTAAGTTGCCCACGTATTTTCTATGTATTCTAAAGGATCCAGAACAAAACATACAGGTATAAGACCCATCCTTCTGTAATCTGAAGAAATTCCAAATGCAGGTTCTCGTTTTCGCTGAAAATAAAAGAAATATTTCGACAATTTACAACTACACGAAAACTATAAGATGAAGTAAAGTCAGCCTGTATAGATCCCAGTGCTGGGCAAAGGCCTCACCTTAACTATGAGGGGGTACGAGCCATACTCCATCAAGGGCTCAGTGCAGATTGATGAAGGGGTGTCTGTAAGGACCGCCTTAGGCCACCTAGGGCCTCTAACTAGGCTTAGCGATTAATATTAACAGATATTATTTATTTATTTAAACTTTTTGCACACAGTTTATTGTAAAAATGGCAGACTTAATGCTAAAAGCATTCTCTACCAGTCAACCATTAGGCCCAAACAGAGAAAATACAGGCGGTGCAAGATAGCATATTAGAAATATAAAAAAGGAACAAAATAATAGATATACACACTACATACATAAATAATAATATATATAAAATACAATATTAGGCGGGACCAAGTGCTTAAAACGTGCCTTCCAAAGCACGGAGTGCTTGTCATGGTCGCCACTTAAATAATGGTCGGAATGGTCACTCATCCAATCACGTTGCTTAAAACTATCTATGGTATCACTCACTACCAAAGCGCTGCCACGTTTGCGCCACAAGCACCTCACGACCACCAAACTATAAAATACAAACTATAAAAAAATTATACGTACGTTTATCTGGAATAGCTTTTTTACAAATATCCTGAATCTCTGCGATCAACTCAGGATTTAATTCACCTTTATATGTGTAGTTGTACGTTACTACAGGTTGCTCAATAGTGTTTTTAAATTCTGCAAAATCACTTTCATCAACGTTGTCATCATTCCAAATTGTTGTACTTGCTGTGAAAATAAAATTAAATATGCTTATTGCGTTACAAAAAAGGTCTTCAACTTCAGGTGGATGATTATCAAGATAAATAGAGTATTTCAGCTATTTCCCGTTACTTACTTTCATCTGTGTTGGATTTATTTAAAAAATCTTTAAACATTTGCGAGTTTCTATTTTTTTTGAGATAGTCGTATGGGGGTGCATGTTTCAATATCATACCATACTCTATGTTATGCCATGTCTCAAAATGACGCCTCAAATTATAAACATTTTTTCCAGATACTCTTACATATTTTGAGCAGAATATACACTTAAAGACAATATCGTCTTTTGTTGGCTTGAAAAAATTCCAAATGCAAGTTTTCCCTTGTACTGAAACAAAAAAAAACATAAAACTTTAAGAATTCAAAATTATTAGATCAATATAAATTAAATTTGGGAAAGTACCTTTTCCGTCAACACGTTTTTTACATAATTGTTTTATATGGTTTTCTGTAAAATTATCTATTTTTGTGTCTTCCAAATAGTTTTTCTCTGTACATTTATTTGCATCACCTTCATCTTCTAGTTCAAGATATTCGACCTCATATTCTTCGTCGTCGCTTTGTGAAGCATAATCCCTTGACATATCAGAATTGTCATTTGTGTAATACATAGTTTCACCGCCTGAAAAATCAAATAATACCACACTATATTTAAAGCGTCAATCAAAAATATCATCATAATAATAATGTAGAACAATTGGCAACACGTCAGGTTACCCATTTATATTTATATTATATACGAAAACAGCTTTTATTACCCCTTAGTAGAATAATAATAATAGGGAATGGAAGAGGTATATATTATTTAAATAATAAGACAAAAATATTTCCATATTTTAATTGTTTGTAAACCAACATTGTGCCAAAAATATATTCGAAAAAGCACGCAAAGTAACAGATAATGAAACGACTAGAAGCAAAGTATAAGACCACAATAATGTATCTTTAATAGTTCTTATCTGGCAACACACGAAAAACTTTCAAATTACGTTAGTTTAAGATATTGGCCAGTAGACGTTACAACGTATTTTGGTGGTTGATGAAGATGGTCGCACACGGCTTCTCTCACTTTCCCATCTTCGGTTAACCTCACTAGGGCCTTGCAACCCGCATTTTTTTTCGAGCAGTAGTAGTTACGAGATTGCGCGTTTTGAGAAAACGTGTATCCGTTCATCATTAGTAATGATTTGCCTTTGCGTGTGGGTATAAACCGATATGAAAAGAACTCTGAAAACGCAAAGAGATGCTATCTTATGTTGATAACGTGAGAAAAGAGTAAAGATTCAGCTTGTCAAGGATCTCAAAGGTGATCTACAAGGATCCCTTCTACATTTAACTGTCAGAATCCCTTCGAAACATCTTTGTGTGGTCTGAATTGTAGGGATTAAATATTGTAGGGTGGTAAAGATTTTTATTATTCATTATTTATTAAAGTGCAAATTCTTTAACAATTTAGTTGGCATTGCTTCCACCAGATCAGTTATTGTGAGCGGAATTTAATTTAGTATTGCTTCATTAACCAATCTTGACAAAAACTCCTTTGCTCGAACACACATATTTTGGCGGAGGATGTGAGTGTGTACAATCAGCTGTTGTAACTCTTCCATATTCATCTAAATGAACCCTCGCTTTGCAGCCTTTGTCTTTCTTAGAACAATAATAGGTCTTCGTTTTATGGTTTTGGGAGTAAGTATATTCGTTCATCATTAGCAGAGGTTTCTTCTTTGATGGAATGAAGTGATATGGAAAAAACTCTGAAATGTAAATTTTAAATAACTAAATACCCTGTATTTTCATCATTTTGTTAGGTATCAATCACATAAGTTTTCTGATTCCAATCGAAAAATATGAACAATATTTAATATTTTGTTAGTACATATTGTTAGTACGGAACGGTAGCAATAACTTTATCATAATCACTTGTTTATGACTGATGCGAGTTGAATGCATTATAACTATTTTGTTGTAGGTTCTAACAATATGCAACATTAATTTATTAACTACAGTCAAGACTTTAGTGAATCTTTCTGTCCTAATGTTTTATGCTAGTTTTATTATTTATTTACATGTTACGCAGCTGCACTGCACCATAACTATAATAATAATTAATATAATTTGTTTATATAAATCTCATTTTAAGTTAACTATGTATTCTTAGATATAAGTTTGTTGGCGCACACACACTTCGAAGAAACACTGACTTCAAAATAAATAATTATAATCCCAGTTACAAATTAATAATGAAATTTGTACTTATTTCGATAATTTATCACCATTCAACGAACGTCCGTTGTAGGGTTCATTTATTAGGGGAATCCTCGGCTCGAGAATTCCCGGGAAATCGTTGGGCTTTGTTCCCGGGAAATCAAACTCGAGAAAAGTCGAGAGCTCGAGAAATCATGTACCTACCTATATATAAATTAAATCGCCGTTTGTTTTGTTGCGTGGCGACTGGCGACGCGGGCCAAAGCGCAGCGGCCCTTTGATCTAGCTGAAGGCGCTCCGCGGCGTCGTTTTTACACGTTTATTCGTGTTTCGACTCTAGCCAAGTATAGTTTACGTAGTGAGTGTTTCACAGATTATGTGATAAATTGAAATCAAACAGGTAAGTCTTTTAACTTTTATTGACACATCATGGCTTTATTATTCATATAATTATTTTTTTCAATATTAAAATCTAAATATGATCTCTAGGTACGAGTACCTATCTGTTCTTTTCTATCATTTTTTTGTTAAACTTTAATATATAAAATAAGTAACAATACATTAATTATACTACTTAGTCTAATTATATTTCCTATTTTTGTAAAACAACAACACACAAGCTTAGTTTTTAATTATTCTGATATGTTTTTCGTATGTAAGTAATTTGAAATTAATGTTTTAAATTTGTGAGACAAATATTGCCAGTAATGTTGTGTGTGTGTGTGTGTGTATCACATATTACTCCAAGGGCTTATTAATAATTTGAATTGCGTTTGCTATAGATTTTACCGAAACTCCACTAGGTATAACAGTAAAGATGGAAGCATCAAAAGTATGGAAATATTAAAAAAAAAAGGAATCTGCAAATGCACAATGCCTAAAGTGCCCAAAAACTATTGCATGCAAAGGTTCAAATACTAGCGGGTTGGTAAGACATTTAGCACATGTGCACAAAATTAATATTACTAAATGCCCAAGAAGAAACCAAATCTGAAGCATCTACAAGTTCAGGTGTGAGTGCGCCGAAAAAAAGTAGGCCTGGGTATGAAAGTATGCAGCAACAGAAACTAAACTTCAAAACTCCACCGATACAATTATTGGGTGAAATATTAGCGAGGCTGGCTGCAAAAGACGGCTTCACCCATAAATGGAATCACATAACAATATAAGTTAAGATATTAACGTTTTCTTTCATGTTGATTTTTGTTTGGTTTAATAGAAGCTACTTTTGTTTATAAGTTCTAAATATCCAGTCGAAAATGGTGCTGTCATTGTAATTATGAGTCTGAATAATATTATATTTGTATTTTTTTTTAAAGTTACTTATCTTATCTATAAGATTAATGTTTTTGAATATAATCAAAAAGTTTTATAATTAATTTGATACTTTTATTTGAGAGGAAAACCACTGAATTTGTTTACGTTATTGACACCAAATAACATGAGAAAACGTACGTAAATGTCAATTTCTCGACAACCCGAGAAGCCCCGAGAAATTTGCTTCGAGAATTCTCGAGACCCGAGAAATTGAAAAGCTCGAGAAATCATGAACCCTAGTCCGTTGCCATTTTTTTCAAAAACCATGTCCATAGACATCAATGTTGCCACTCGTTACAGATTACAAATAAAATAATCAATGTATTTTCATACAAATAATTAAAATAAATATCTGAAAAATAACAAAATATTTGAACTAGATTGCATACGCTAACAAGTTCTTATAAGAAATAATAATAATAATACAATTTTATTTATTTTTCTTTCACAAAATTGAACTTAAAGCTAGTCTAATACTAAATACCTAACGTATAGTTTTTGATAATTTAGTGCGGGTAGAATATCAACACACAATCCAATCTTGTGAGAGACTGGCGCCTGAAATAGGTTTTATAAAAAACCTGTCCTACAGGTCACCAGGCCCCACCCCAGTGGGACTGTGGGTGGTCTAGATCCGCTTATAGGCCGAGAGAAGCCTCTAATTAAACTAATTTGAGTCACATTAAATACTTTAGTATGTGCAAAGTGAAGTGTGCGCATATTGTGTGAATTTATGCACACAACACTTCACTTTGCACATACTAAAGTTGAAATAAAGTTCTTTAAACCTATATTATATTGCAACAATCAAATTGTCATGTCCCTCTTCTTTTAATAGTTTCATATCTGCCTCGTTTTCATCTCGACTACGTTTTTTCTTTCAAATGTAGCTTAATTATGCTCATCTTCTTTTTATTATTGTTCGTCTTTGGATAAATTATGATAGGAAACGCAGTGGTCACATTAATTCTTTTTTAGGGGTAAAAAAATATATATCAAATTCTCGGTTAAAAACTCTGCTATAAAAATCGTAGGTTGCACAAATTTTATCATTTGCTTTTCGTTCTTTGCAATATAAACGATGTAGTTCGGCCACGGTGTACTGTCCATCTATATATTGGCGAGGGGTCTGGGCTCTTAGATAGTGACTTTCTATTCTTGGTATGGAATTAATGTGTGCCCGTACGGATTCATGAATTTCAGGGTCTATTCTTTGTTTGGTAAGTGTACCTCTCTTATCTGGTGGAACGGATCCTGTTACAGTCTTTTTATCAATGATGTGGCGTAAAAATTTTGGAGTGATGGCCAAAGTACTTAATAAAAATGTTTTACATACACGCACCTGATCACCATTTATAGGCAAATGAAAACAGCTATTAGGTTTCCTGTCAAATTTAGGGTCGTTTTTGAGTCGTCGGTATTTAGATACGAGAGTGCTAATACACGAAGCAACATAATTTCGCTGTCTAGTCAGACAGCCTAGTTCCCAATATACTGCAAAAAGTTTTTGGCGATCTTCAAAAGAAAAATTTTTCGAACAGTTTAAAAAACATTTTTCAGTGCAAGGCGGTCCCATTTTTTTGGCCGGAATATTTTTTCCTGAAGAATTAGTATATTCTTGACCAGTGTTCTTAAGAATTTTACGTATATTTTTCTTCCATCCAGCAGGATTTCGAGCTTTCTTTTTAGCTTTAGTCACAACAGTTGTATTTAGAAATTTACAATCAATTTGAGATGCCATGTCCGTATGTAATTCACTATTTAAATCTTGACTAGCAACTTGCTGCAATGTCGGACGTGGTATCTGTGTATACATCTGTGTAATTGTTTGGTCTGATGTTTTAAGTAAGCTTCTTGATTTGGTTGATTTTGAAATTGAGCTTGAAGATGTCGTACTCGAACTTGATGACGGAGAAGAGTTTGGTGTTGGAACTAGTTTCCGTTTACGACTTTTATCGGGTACGTAATCTTTATCGTTGTCGCTATCTGTTCCAGATAAATCAGCTCCATCACTTTCAGCTTCTGCATTATCTGTAAAAATAATATTGTAATTATGACAGTATTTAACAAAATAATATAATAATACCTATTGAATACCGATACCTTCAGGTTCAACTGTCGTATAAAAGATAAAAGTGAAAGAATAATTAGTTTATTTTCATGAGAAAAATCTTAAACATAACAATGTGAATTAAAATTATTTTAACCAATTTCATTGCAAGTAAATAATACACAAAAAGTCATCAACATTTTTAAATTAAGCTGGTAATGTCTTAATTAGCCAAAATGTTTCTGTCGAATATTTATTTGTGAGTATTTTTCCCAGAATTTTGATGTCATCAAATGCCACGCAGGCTTACTGGCGCAGCAAGCAAGAACCTCACATGTCCTAGGTAGTTGGGAAAGCATTCGCTCGGCTCGGATAGCGAAGGGTCGTGGGTAGTGAATTCGTGTCCCACTCGACGGTCGATAAATTTTTGTGAGCAAAATTTGCTTTTCAAGTGTATTGCTAAAATTAATCAATCTTAACATAAACTCCTGTGCTAGAACACGCATATTTTGGCGGTGGGTGTGTGTGTTCACAAATTGCTCTTTCAACTTTTCCTTTATTATCTAATTTAATCTTCGCTTTACAACCTTTGTCTTTCTTAGAACAATAATAGTTCAATGATTTTTGATTTTGGGAGTAAGTATATCCGTTCATCATTAGTAGCCGTTTCTTCTTTGAGGGAATGAAGTGATATGAGAACGTCTCTGAAAATCAAAGTATTTTTATTAATTATATTGTACTTGAAAAATAATTACCACCAGAGGCGGGAACCAAACCCGCGTTCCTTGCATACCAGGCGATTGCCTAACCTCTCGGCCACCCTGGCGTTGGCATAGCCTGTCGAAATTTTCAAATAATTCTTAACGCTGTAAAGCTTGTAATTTTTAATTCTCCAGCGATATTCGTTATCGCTAACAAAATGTACGAAACAGACTTCTGCATTAATCGTTCGACATTTTGCTGGCGATAGCGAACTTCGCTACAGAATAGATCGCACCGTGTCTAGGGCGTCTGATTCCCGGCAGCCCTATGTTAGACTAACTTTTTAAGTTCATTACATGTCTTTCTTTGCTCGAGATCTTCGTTTTTATTGTGGAGAGCGAACTAAAGTCTTTGCTTAATATACGTAAAGTAACTGTACAATAATTTAAAAACGTAAAGCTGTCAGTTTTCCAGGAAATTACAGAATCAATATACAATTTAAATACTACAAAACAGTTTACTGATAATTAAACACACAAAACAGTTTATCTGTCAATTTAATAATTACCAACATGTTTGATTGAATTTGATTCTTGTTTTTTTAGTTAAATCTAAGCTAACACTTAGCCTATCGCTAACTACAGAGACACTGGGCTCAATTCCAATGCGCCCTGTCTAAGATTCAATTTAGGTTCAGTCTCTCTCTTTCTCTATCAAACAAATGAAAAGAGACAGACTACAATAATATAGAAACGTAAAAATAAGTGATGCAATTTCTAACGTATTTGTACAAGTTTTTGCGTGTTTTCGTCTAACTTTAGTCGTCATCGAATGACATCCCTACTAAATTGTCTATGGGTTGTCTAATTTATTTAGGTCCGTTGCTAAATAAATTAGACAACCCATAGCTGTTTAGTCTGACGTTTGAAAATAATATAGTCTGTCTCTTTTCGTTTGTTTGGCAGGGAAAGAGAGAGACTAAACCTAAAGTTAATCTTAGACAGGGCGCATTGGAATTGAGCCCAGTTACTAAGATACCTACTGGAATAGTTAAATAAATACCTTTTTCCAACAATCACACCTACCAAGGTAATCACAACTAGCCTTAGGCGTAAGCTTGGGCTGTGGTGACTAGGTAGGATAGCCTTATTTATACATAAACATCCGTGACTAAGGAACGGATAACTTAAAAAATTTGGTCTTTGCGGGATTTTAACCCACAACTGCTGGTTTTGTAGTCCGGAGCGCGAACCACTACACCAAGACGGTCGTCATTAGTTAGTTAAGGCTATGGTCTCCTATTTTATGCTATACGCGGCGTTCAATGTCAGCGCCAACTTTGCGATCTTCGTTAACGCCCTTAAGTACTTATTAAACCATCATTTGTGTAGCATCCTACTTAGGAAATAGGAAGATGTAATCGCAGTTTAATACTTAGGTTCCTACCTTCCTAGTTAGGAAGCTCGCGCCCTAATTAGGAAGATGTCGGGCCCCATTCTGTAAGACGATATCCTTAGTTTTGACTGTAGCCGTCCCTGTCCTTATGCTAGCATGTCACTGTGAGCGAGCCTGACGGCTAGACGCGAAAATACGGACAATGCGTTATCAGAGTAGAGCACCTGCCTATCCGCCTTCCCTTTTAGTTAGGATAATACGATGGTACCTTCCTAATCAGAAAGCTACAAATAGGATTGCGTAATGTAATACCTAAGTGCTATAGCACACCTCCGCCGCGAAACCGTGACAGCGGAACAGAAGCAGCAACAGCATACATTTCCGCGCACGCTCGCCATCACAAAATGTTGGGTGGGTCAAGCGTAGAGCTGTATGCTACTTTTGTTGCTGTCACGGTTCCGCGATGGAGGTGTGCTAAGGGCGTTGAACTCAACGTCCGATATCAGCGTGTACAACTACCACCACAGAACCATAACAGAGACCACAACAGTACACCTTCATAGCCTCTGACACGTCCGATTCGCACGATTAACCTCGCCGATAACGTCCACACTGCAAGTGACGGCGCGCGCTCTTCTGAAACCTCAATTCGAATTTCATTAAAAATTTAAAGGGTTAATCATGCAGAAAAGAAAAAATCACCCAAACTTTTTTTAATGTGATAATTACTACACTTATAAGTCATATTTAAAAAATCTGAAACCACAGTAGAATAGAAGGTGTTATATACTTTAAAATGATGCTATGATGTTTCAATTTACAACATTAAACGTGAGCAAAATCAGCATAATGAAAATGCCTTCACTGCAATGTTTTTACGCGCCGTTTATTCAACGCGACGAGTTTATTTGCAGCAAGATGGCTGCCAAATTAGGCTGTCCGCGCACGGAGGCCTTAGTGCGAGTGAAGCTCAAATTTTTTACGTGTTCACGATCGGAACGTAAATGTAAATTTGTATGGAGTTTGGGGTGGCGCGGTTTGGTGATATACTAGTGGAACTAAATTTTCACGTAAAAAAGTCGCACTTAGGCCTCAGAAGTTAATTTATACGTAATAAAAAATAAGAGTCAGTTTATAGCGTTTTAGCATAAAGTAATCATTATAAATAAAAAAATAATAATTATATCAATTTATATCAAAATATTTATTTCAATTGTAGTATTTTTTAGCGAAAATACATATTAGGCATGAAATATTCAAAGGATAAAATAAAACTAAAATTAATATTTCTATTTAATATATTGTCTTATAAATATGTAATCATAATATCTATACAGCCTTAACCCAACCTGAAGGTTGTTTGGAAGAGATCGCTTTTTAGCGATAAGACCGCCTAAATTGTGCCGCTTCAAATGTATGTTAGGGGGCGATGTGGTATTGCATAAAGCAGCCTTCAATGCAGAGATTCACATTGCACTCTAGGCATTTCCACACCGTTCTTGCAGTGACTTTTCTTTGGGCACACATCCAACAACGACTTTGCTTAAAGCCGGTCTTAACAGGAAAATGGCGATGCGTCAGTTGAGGTCTGGTTGTCGTTGGTCGTGTCCATGTCGTCACTGTCAACAAACAACAAATATCATATTTTAAATACAGAAACGAAATATTTAAACAAGACCTAAAAAATTTAGCCTTGTATAGCACTTACCTTTCCAGTGATGAGCCGCTGCCACGGCCTCGGCTTTCAAGGCGCCCACGACCACCACGGCCGCGCCGAGGTCTCCGGCCACCACGGCCTCTTCCTCCACCAAACTCAACAGGCGATCTAAAATTGTCAAGGCACCTTTTATTCCAAAATCACGACTTACAGAAAATGAAAATCAGCGCGGCACAGTGAATTTACTAATGTAGACAGCTTTTCGTGCAAGACAATATTGTGTCATTATGGGTTCTTATCACTAAAAGAGATATCTTCCAGCCCCCCTAATGCGTATCGCAGTTGACAGCTCATAGTGAAGATTACTTGTCAAATTGTTCAACGATTAACTGCTTTGCCGGCACCACATGATTGGCTAACAACGGCAAACAGCAAACAAGACATACATGTGCCGAACACTGACTAAAATCCCGCTGGCAGAACCGGCAAAACAGTTAATCGTTAAACACTTTGACAAGTGATCTTCTATATGAGCTGTCAACTGAGATACGCATTAGGGGGGCAGATCACCTTCATGCAAATATGCTTGTTTATAAATAGCGTTAGATGATGAAAATTAATTAAAAATGAAAAACAAAAAAAATAAGACGAGCAGTAAAACACAATACATTGTGAAAAACACGGCAACTTATTCCATAAAGCATTAATAACACGCCACCAATAAATAATAAATGTGCTTAAACCACACATTTTGCCCGTTTGTACAGACCCTTAGACAGATGAATCAAAGTACGTCCATGGATACTAAACCGTCCTAGGGGAATAACCTGTGAATTGTGTAAATTTTTTTTGTGAATCTCGCTTTATTTCAATATATTTCTTTCAAAAAAGTACTTAAATATATGTATTATTATAACTTATATTAAAGTAAAGGCAATGGTTTTACTAAATGGAAAAATATTTAAAATAAAACTCAAACAACGCGGCCATTGTATTGATACGGTTAACACAATCACTTTTCAAGTTAACTTTAGTTTAGTATTTTTCATATAATCTGTGTTTTGAATAGTGTGTGGGAAAGGCCTATTCTTTAATTTTGTTTTCGCATATAACACTTATAGAATTAACTAATGAAATACTATACTTACGACATAATTCCGAGTAACGACGAAACACTTCATTCAACACAAAATGTTGCAATAAAGAAAAAAAAATATCTGTAACCAATTTTAAGCGTTAAGTACGCCATCTGTATTTTTTTAGTTTATCCAACATGTCAGCTTGCTTTAAACACTTTTAAAAGTTCAGAACAATCTGTATAGATGGCGATATTTAAACTTTTGTGCACGCACCCATGAAGCACTCTGTGTGGATACCAAACTGTCCACGGACGTAAGTAGTATTTTTTTTTTGGATACTTATCTATCCACGGACGTGTCGGAGGATAGTAAGCATAGTAACGCCGACGGCGTTTAAAGGAGACCATAGCCTAAGCAGTTACCAAAAAAATATGTTAACAAAAACCAAACGTTTTATTCACTGTCATCTTTAAAGGAGGTGGGTCATGCCCGTGATCTTCTTGTGCCCACAGAACCTCCCCATTTGGGCTCAACTTCAGCTTAGCTTTGCAACCTTTATACCTGTTCGCGCAGTAATAGTTCAAGCTTCTATTATCTTTGGAATACTTGAATCCGTTCATCAGTAGCTGCGGATGACCCCTTGTTGAAGATATCACCATGTACGCTGGAGAATTTAGAGTGAGTGAGTGACAATCCCTCTTACATTAATGAATTTTGACATGGCTAAATTGAAATGTTTGTCTCCACTATGTCATGATACCTAGGTATCTGTCATTAATTCCAAACTAGCCGCCTCATTTACACAAGTGTTATATCATCAACACCCGAGCGTTATCCCGGTTTTGCACTCGCACGCGAGGGTCCGCTTTGGACTATGATTCAGGATATGGCAGATCAGGTAATTACAGTGGAGCGACTGCCATCCGACCTCCATAACCCAGTTAACAGGGGAACCTGACCAATTTGGACCATGGTTACACATTCAGTTCTCTGTCACGATGTTTTCCCTCAACGTAACAGTTTTTCTAAACTTTTTTTTTACTTGAAATGGGTTTGCTCTTGACTATAGACTAAGCCAGACGTGGCGCAAACAGTAAAAAAAGAATAAAATTAATTGTGATTTTGCCATTGTTGTTTATCTATTTTAACAGTTTAAGTATGGTATGTCACCTGGGATGGTGAAAGGAATCTAACGCAACCACACACATCTAAGTCGGCTCAGGCGTTTAGAAGTTATGGTGTAATAAAGAAACGCACGTTCATACATGAACCCTGAAAACAATACACTCCTTTCGGGCACTCGTGTAAAAACAAAGACAACACATGGCAAAACTTTCAATTTATAAAATAATTTCTGACAAACATAGTTCACATGAGTAATCAAAAAAACTAAAACAAAACTTAGCTAATTATATAACAATATAATAGGTAATGAGAAACTAACTACCTCCGGATTACAACCTTTCGACAGAGTAACTGGTGACAGTCAGACTAATTATCCGAGTGGACAATTTCTTAGCATCTGGGCCCTAGTCTACTACGCCTACACAGCTATTGCTGCACACCTAGAGGTCGAAGAGACGTGGGAAGGAGCCAACGTGCCCACAGTTCCACACAGGTCGCATCCCAGACCAATGCACGACCATTGTTTGAGGGGATAATAGTCATCCCGTCAGGTATTTTACGTCCCGGCAAATTCCTAGTGGTTCTTATACTGCCGGGACTCTAGTAGATGTAATAGCCCTGAGGAGAATGTCGCTGAGGTTGGCGTAGCGTGGAATGCGACCTGCATTTTGGACACAAGAAAGTCCGTGCAAGCCGAGGCTGTCTACAACGATACCACAGCGATAGTAGGATGTTTGATTCGGGTACCAAGACGCAGGCATGTAATTACAGAAAGAGAAGAATTGTCCAAAACAGAGCCAATATAAGAGGACGGTAACATGTGTCACCAAAACCCAGACCCTTCTCTCATCAACGGCGTTGAGACGAGCACGCTTCGTCACAATGGAGCTCGAAGCGAGCAGAGAGTCGTAAACGTGCTTACAGAGCGGCTCGTCTCACTGCCTCTGTGAATTTAGAGAAATGGATAAGTCAGCAGAACAAAAATTAGACCAAGCATTTTCTGCGTCCGTCAAGCACGCAACCTCAGCACCGCGAAGCTACATGTTTAAAATTTGACAGAAGAGGTCATGATCAGAAAAGCTGGTAAAGCAACCTAAAATACCCAGATACTTTTATTTTTTGTATATTACCGCATAGTTATAGCGTGGGTCTAAAAGGGTTATTTTGATAATTTGATCCACTCTCCTTTCGATGTAACGGCATACTTCGGGGGATCGTGTGTATGGACTGTATAACCATTGATAATGTTTCCAGTGTCATCCAATTTTAACCGCGCGCGGCACCCTTTGTCCTTACTCGAACAATAATAATTGCTACGACTCCTACTGCTTGTCGAAAACGTGTAGTCGTTCAACATGATCAAATGATTGCCCCTCTTCGTGGGTATAAACGTGTACGTCATACCTGGAATATGAAGCCCAATAAGCCAGAGATGCATATATAATCATTTCAATTAATAAGAAAATTGTTGATTTTTTAACATACTTACGTATATCATCATCGTAACAGTGTACACAACATTCTAAAATAAAATAACAAAAAAACGTTGTTTTATGCTTACAACTTAGCTTTTATTTAAACAAATGATAGCAGATTTAGTCGTTTTATAATTTGACGTATTCTCCAGACGATGTTATGGCATAGTTCGGAGGATCGTGCGTATGTTCTATGTTCCCGTCGACAATATCTCCTTCTTCGTTCAACTTGATTTTGGCGCGGCATCCTTTATTCTTACTCGAACAATAATAATTGCTACGACTCCTACTGCTTGTCGAAAACGTGTAGTCGTTCAACATTATCAAGCGATTGCCTTTCATGGTGGGTATAAACGTGTACGTCATACCTGAAATATGAAGTCCAATAAGCTAGAGATGCATACGACACGTATACAAGGTGTACGAGTTTTGACTAGCGATAATTTAAAGGCCTTTTATTTATCAAATGTTAGTGACATAATACAATGAAATTATTTAAAAAATATATATTTTTGAATAATTGAAATTTTGTGTTTAGTTTTGTAATAGTTTTAAAAACTACCTGTTTTAAATTTTAAGCAAGATTTCTAAAAAAAATGTTTTCGTCTATAGTACGTGGCAGATAAACGTGCATAAAAGGTCGTTCACCTTGACAGCTAAAACCTTGTGACACGTATCATTTGTCTTTCTAACTAGCAATTATTACGACTTTTGATTTTTGGGTTCAAGGTCGACCCGTACCGAGGTTCATTTGTTAGACAGATTCGTATCGCTACGGCTTATAGTTAGGGTGGCCGCGCTTCGCATAGTGGCGTGCAGTGGTACACGGGTGGCGGTCTGCAGGGATGACGGGTCAATGACTTTTTATGCACCGTTAAATGGCACGGACTATATGACGGTTAATTATTGTCAATTGATCTTTATTTCACTTGATAGGCGATTAAGTCACCTTTCAAATTAATCATTTTCATAACTTATAATTATTTTTATAACTTAAGCAATCATTTTGCAAGTTTTTACGAAATCAAATTGAATTTCGCTTACAAAATCATATATATGAATAGCGAAGGGACGTGGGTTCGAGTCCCACCGGATGACACAGTCGATCAATTTTTGTAAGCGAAATTCAATTTGATTTTCATAACTGTTGAGACCTCCAGATCCATAGAAATTGTGTTTTTTTAAAATAATTAAAATGGCTGCCATTTCAAGAGGAGTGAGAACCCATTATGGGGTTTTTTGTCGATAACATTTGATGAACTAATAGCTAATCAATTATCGCTAGTCCAAACCCGGACACACTGCACATTCATATTTCAATTGTAAAACATTTGTTGTAAAATGCAAATACTGACGTATATCTTACATCGTAAGAATGTATACATTCTAAAATTAAATAAGAAAAAAAAAAGTTTTATGTTCACAACTTAGCTTTTATTCAAACAGATGATAATAGATTTAGTCGTTTTATAATTTGACGTATTCTCCAGACGATGTTATGGCATAGTTCGGGGGATCGTGCGTATGTTCTATGTTCCGGTCGACAATATCTCCTTCTCCGTCCAACTTGATTTTCGCGCGACATCCTTTGTTCTTACTCGAGCAGTAATAATAATTGTTGTTCTTATTGCTCTTGGAAAACGTGTACTGGTTAAACATTATCAAGTGATTGCCTTTTCTTGTAGGAATAACCTTGTACGTTGGATTACCTGTTATACAATTTTTAATAAGCATAATATTTTTTATAATATCTAGCTAGAGTAAGTTATTTGTGTTATCAAGTATCTTGTGGAAACTGAAACTGCGATAAAGACCAAAAAGACACTGGCTGGATATAAAAAATATGTATGGCGTAGGTATTCAGTCAGCATTTCTGTACGTACCTATGCCCTTAAATAAAATACTTAGTCATAAGTCTATAAATAAAAACAGCTTAAGAAAATTAATACTTATAATTTTGTAAATAAAATTATTATAAGTGTCCGGAAACAAATACCGAATTGCTACTATTGCGTGCGAACTCGTGTTTTTTTTCTAATTTTTGGCACAACACACAAGGCAGAGTAAAGAAAAAAAATACATTTCACACTACACTAGGTAGGACATGTTACTATCCGTACAGTAATATGCGGGATACCGGGCAGCTTGCTGCAACAATCCGTCAATAAAGCTCCGCGCAGATGGGTCACCGACCACCGCCATAGGTGGCTGTCGCGCTGCACGCCCTTTGGTCCCGCGCAGACGAAAGTGGTCTGTGGCCGCTACAATTGACACTCATCTGCTAGATCCTTTGACAGATGTTTTGTCAAAATGGCGGGTGGCCGCCACCGGTGACATGTCGGGAACACTCAGTCGCGAGTGGCCGCCACTCGGTTCACGTGTGCGGCGACAAATCACAAATAATGTAAACAGCTTGTCGCTAGCAACCGGTATCAGTTGTTGGTGACCCATCGGCGCGGAACCCAACGAGCCCCAGCCTGTGTAGAACCAAGAGGATAAAGCCCCCGACGTTACCCGCAGGGTCCGTCTTAACAAGGCATCGGAGGGCATCGATAGGTTTTAGTGGATACTACGTCCATTATGCACCGTTTAATTTCCATATTCATTTTGATTCGTATCGGATGTAGTGCAAAATCGCTCTTTCTGCCGCACTTGTAAATTAAATTTAATCTATAATTAAGTCTCGTTCTGTTTATTTGTCAATGAAATAGAAAATGAGACAGGAGACTTAATGAAAGATTACATTTAATTGACGACTCTGTGTACGGCAGTTAGTCAAATTTTAATATTAATTTTTAATGTTTGACACATTAAACCTTACACTTTGTAGTTGCTGGCTTTATATTCTATTAATTTTCCAGATGCTGTCTTAGTATAATTATACTTTCGGCAGCACGTCAAGTTACCCATTTGAACAACGATAACAGCTTGTATGATATAGGAAATAGAGGCGGTCTCAAGGTCAAAGTGCGGTAGTCTGACGAGCGGTCGTGTCTTCTTTTGACTGTCGATAAATCCGGCTTCGTCACAGCACACCTGATTTTATATCTTGATGTAATCTCCAGATGCTGTTATGGCATACTTTGGGGGTTCATGTGTATGTACTATGTCCCCATTGATAACATTTCCATATTCATCTAATTTGATTCGGGCACGACATCCTTTCATTTTACTCGAACAGTAATAGGTGTTTTGACTCCTCCAATACTTTGAAAATGTGTAATTGTTCAATATTATCAAGTGATTGCCTTTCTTCGTGGGAATGGTCTTGTACTTGAAATTACCTGAGAAATGGATTCAAGCAAGCTCAATCATAAATTTAGTAATAAAATGTTATCTAAATTTAAAACTATAATACAAAGTGTTTACGAAAGAAATAACATTTTACGGAGGGCGTTGATCTGGTCCCCTCACAAGAAAAAAATTATGGGGATATGATAGAGCGACTCCAAAGGAAATTCATTACCTACGAGTATTTGTATAAGCAGACATTTGGCTACTATACATCTGTTTCTTCCTTGTTTGTACCTGGCATGGTTGGTCTCGACACTCAAAACTAAGACGACAATAATTAGGCATACACTATAACCTGCTGTTGAGTGGCAAAATTGATAATCCAGCAGTCTTAAAAAGTGTTATCCGTAAGCACGTTGTATAAGATAGGTTGTCATCAAATGTGTGAACTACCATAAGCATGTTTTATTTTATTTTTTATATAATACCATTACAAAAAACATCTTAGCTAAATTTTTAACAGACTGACAAATACATTTTAAGGTGCCTCTATTGACATAAAGCTCAATTAGGTACCGCGAATTGAACGCACATCAATTAATGGCTGATCATACAATTTGGCACGGGTTGACATTAACTCTCTGATGGACCATATTCTCCAGGAGCCGTCATAGTATAGTTTGAGATCGTATTCTTAGGTACTATATCTTGATGGACAATAAATCCAGGTATGAGAAACGGTATTGAGTCTTTTTATAATTTGACATATTCTCCAGACGATGTAAGTATGCTACTTTGGGGGTTCGTGTGTATGTTCTACATTCCCATCGACGATATCACCGCGTTCGTCCAACCTGATTCGGGCGCGGCATCCTTTAACTTTATTCTTACGAGAACAGTAATAATTGCGTGTTTTACTGTCCTTGGAAAATGTGTATTTGTTCACCATTATCAAGTGACTGCCTTTCTTCGTGGGGATGACGATGTACGTAAGAATACCTGGACATAAATTCAATTTAGCTATATGTACATAACATATTATTTACACAGATATTAATATTACATAAAATACTTAATATGGTATGTACGTTATTGGTAAACAGGTGTGGAATATAAGTATAAAAGATAATTTAACAAAAACAAATGTTAAATTAAAACTAAAAGATATCTTCATGAACAATATGCACTTGCATAATGGGTACACATGTAAAACAAAGTTATTTTATATAGTTATATTGGTGTTCAAATTGTTATTTAGGTATTTTGTGGAAGTAGACTGTTGTGGCATTGCTGACAAACCTCAGTGGTTAATATCAATGTCAAAGTAATATAAGCTGTATATTGTGTTTTAAAAATTCTAAACAAAAAAAACATGTCTGGGTTGCCATCGGCACGGTATATAGATGTAAAACAAATCTGTCTATTGTGCCATCAGTGTGTAAAGTAAATTTTAAGGTATATGTTTTATATTTTTTTCTTGAAGTAAAGACTAAATTAAGAAAGTAATTTGTGTAAATTGACTTTTATTCAGTAGTTATTTTGTAAATAATTATTGAAAATTTAAACATGTGACCTCATAGCATGTCTTTACGACTTTCTCTCATATTTACAGGATTGTCTTTGAAAGCAAACTTTTTCTCTATTGGAAACTCTTACACATGCAAATAGTAACGTCATATGTCGGTTTCCGGCGTTTAAAGGGCATACAAAGCATAAATTATACTTCGTATTTTCGTAAAAATTAGCCTTATATCTATCAATTTTAGGTGGTATTAGCAACTGTATAGTAATTATGGGCATAAAATCTCTAAATGGTTTTTAAATTACCACCGGTTGTTTTTTAAATTACATACCGAATTTATTCCCCCGTTAACTACCAATATACAAAAAAAAACAGATTACCTATGAGAAACTGTATTGGGTCTTTTTATATCTTGACGTATTTTCCATACGATGTAATGGCATACTTTGGGGGATCGTGCGTATGTTCTATGTTCACATCGACAATATCACCGCCTCCGTCCAACTTGATTCGAGCGCGGCATCCTTTGTCTTTTCTCGAACAATAATAATAATTATGACTCTTATTGTTCTTGGAATACGTGTACTTGTTCAACATTATCAAGTGATTGCCTTTTTTTGTAGGAATAATCTCGTATGTATGATTACCTGTGATACAAATTTTAATAAGCAAATATTTTTTATATTATCTATAATTCAGTCCGCGTTCCTGTATTAATATACTACAAAATTAAATTATTCCATAAGTCTATAAATAAAAACAGCTTTAGAAAATATTTACTTTTATTTCTATAAATAAACTTACCAATAATGCCTGAAATCCAACGCCGAAATTCGACTATAGCGGGAGATCTCAAAAGAGATTTGCTAGCTAATGGTATAGTTCACCAACGAGACGTTTAATTTTTAAACAGCGGTTAATATATTTTATTTGACTTATGTTGTATGGGATTTGTGTGAAATACATCTTCAATCTATGTTTACCGGCTGTTAAAAAATAAGTGAACTTTGGTCTAGGTAGAACACATTTTTATAGTACCCAAGATATGTTTTTATTATTTTCTATGATGTGACCATACACAAAATTGTTGCATTGATCTACCCCAAAAAAGTTTTGCGTTATTTCTAATCTAATAACTAAAAATTTAGGTTTTTCATCACACAGGCGATGTTACTATAAAAATACACATTTGTTTTTGAGCCCTAAACAGAGGACTTTAAGTTAAAGTATAAGCGCGGTGTTCGTTTCGACAGTGCCAGAACGGTGCATCGACAAAGAGCTTAAACATTTTGAACTGTAACTTTTCGCGCTAAGGTCGAAAATAAAATGAGTACCTTTTATACGGTTCTAGCACGGTCAGGGTATGGTACGTTGTAGTGGGCACAGACCTTAACCTCTGATGAACCATATTTTCCAGACCAGTGTAGTTTAGGGGGATCGTGCGGATGTACTCTTAATCTTGATGTACAATAAAACCATGTATGAGAAACGGTATCGTTGAGTCTTTATAATTTGACGTATTCTCCAGATGATGTCATAGCATACTTTGGGGGGTCGTGCGTATGTTCTATGTTCCCATCCACAATATCTCCGGCCTCGTCCAACTTGATTCGGGCGCGGCATCCTTTATCCTTGCGAGAGCAGTAATAATTTCGTGTCTTACTGTGCTTGGAGAATGTGTAATTGTTCACCATTATCAAGTACCCGCCGTTCTTCGTGGGAATGGTTTTGTACTTAAGATTACCTGGACATAAATTTAAGTAATCTGTATTTTTTATGTTCTGTTATTATACTCGTATTTTTAAGAACTGATAAGAACTTCTTGTTATGTTAGTAGTTTAAATTACAGTAATAATGGGTGTTAAACAGGTAATATATCCCTAATTATAAAAAAAAAACTGCATTTTCAATAATGTATTGTGTCTATTTCTGACAGTACAACTGTCACAATAAAGTTTTATTAGGTTTTAATTTATTAAAGCGTAGAACATCCTATTAAGTATCCTTTAATCATCAAAGTAATACATTAAAATATATTTCGTGAAACATATAAGTAAAATCAAGAGGTAAACTTCAATATTATACTTTGATGTAATCTCCAGACGGTGTTATAGCATACTTCGGGGGATCATGAGTGTGCTGTATGTTGATGTCACCGTTGATAACATCTCCACAATTATCTAACTTAATTCGGGCCCGACATCCTTTTAATTTACTCGAACAGTAATAGGTGTTACGACTCCTATAATCCTTTGAAAATGTGTAATTGTTCAACATTATCAAGTGATTGCCTTTCTTCGTGGGAATGAACTTGTACGTGAAATTGCCTGAGAAATACCAAATTTAGTTTAGCTGTATAACATAATATTAACACATTTCTTATAAGTAATAATATTTTAGGCCAGTTCTTATAAAATGTTCTAATGTTAGTAATTTAAAATAAAATACAAATGATTCAGGTGGTATATGGTACGTATTTTGTTGGTAAACGGGTGTGGAATTTTATTATTTACTACAAAAAGTACAGCATTTAAAAATATATTCGGATAAGGAGCTAAAATATTATACTTATTCGTAATTATGTAATCGGTGATCGTGATTAACTAACATAACATCTACAACTTAACATATTCTCCAGTAGACGTAATGGCATACTTTGGGGAATCATGGGTATGGACTATATTTTTATCTTTATTAATAATATCTCCGGCTTCGTTCAACATTATTCGGGCTCTGCATCCACTTTTCCTACTTGAACAATAATAGTAATGATAATTTTGGCCTTTGTTTCCCTTGGAAAATGTGAAATTGTTCAACAGTATCAAGTGGTTTCCTTTTCTTGTGGGAATGATTTTGTACACCAAATTACCTGTAAAATAAATCTTATTTAAAAAAAAGCAATTATTGTATATTTATTTATTTATATATACATATATATATGAATTTGTAACCTCTAAAACCGCTCTAACGATTTCGCTGTAATTTGGTATGTGAAGGTAATCGGGGGTGAAAAATCGATCTAGTTTAGTCTAAAACGCGTGTTTTAGAGTTTTTTCGCATTGACGACGCAGAATACGATCTCTAATTTCGCACCGCTAAGCATGAGCGTTGTGGGCAAATGAATTAGACGTAGACCAGATAGTAATATTGTGTCTGGAGTTTTAATATCGCGTGATGGCGAAATATTTACCTTAATTTCTTTATATATATTTTTCTAGATTTTTTAAGTTTAAAATTAAAATTTTAGTAAATGTTTCAGATAATATATTTCTTATAAGTATGTCTAACATATACCTATAATATAATAAATAGTAGTGGCCGAGCAAAGGTCGGTCGCCCAGGTACTATTTTGAAAGTCAAAGCATAAGCAATTAGCATAAGTTATTTTAATACATTTGCTACTTATGTGTATTATGTTCTCATATTACATAAAATTATGATTTTGTTTCCTTTTCTCGTGGGACTGATCTTGTAACATAAATTATTACACTTAAGTTTATTTGTTCAGTCATAAACTATTTAAAAGACAATTATGAAGTAAAAATCGTCGACAAAAAAATGCATTTTCTAACACTCGTATTACGTTACTACAACTAAAATTTAAAACTACATCCTTGAAACGATATTTGATCAACGGATTACATAGGTACAGCCAGTGTCCCTCAACTTATCTTATCTTATCGGGAAGAGCCAGAAGACATGAAACACTTGATGTGTGAATGCGATGCACTGGCTAGAACCCGAATGGGTCTTCTTGGATTGGCTTACCCAGACTCGGAAGACTATAGGCTCTTCAGACCTAAAGACAGTAAAATTTATAAAGGAAGTCTTTAAGGAACACTTCTTTAAGAGTAAAGGTATGGGGAGTCACAAAAGATCCTAGTGGGTCGAGGTGCTCCGTGGGTTAATGCCCATGGCCCCTATAAAGATAAGATAAGATAAGTCCCTCAACTTACACAAGCAATTATTGGTACGCCAATAAACTTCTGCTTGTTCGTTAAACGCAATGCTTTCATTATCGTGCGCGTAAAAGCACATGAGTAAAAGGATGTTAACTTTTTAACACGAGTATATATTTTTTAATACGAGTATAATCTCCTTTCCACGTAACAGTTTGGGAGTAATGACTACGCCTTTATTGATAATATTCCCGGCTTTATCAAACTTGATTCGAGCCTCTCACTCTTATCGTCCTTACTCTAATAGTAATAACATCGAATACTTTACTTATTATTAATAAATTTAGATAAGCTTATTTATAAATTCAGTTATGAAAAATATTTCAAGTCAGTTGTAATTCAATGAATGTGGAACTAAAAACCAATTAATTTTATATTAATCTGCGTATTTATTCTACTACAATACAGCTTAAAAAATATACATGCCTGTTGTTTAAAAAATGCCAATTGGTATGCCACACTTTTTCAAACGAGAGTTAACTTTTATAACCTAATGTATTCTCCAGACGACGTAATGGCATACTTTGGGGGGTTGTGAGTATGAACTACGTCTCTGTTGATGATATTCCCGGCTTTATCGAACTTGATTCGAGCCCCGCACCCCTTGTCCTTACTCGAACAGTAATAACTGCGAATACTTTGCTTGGAAAATGTGTATTTGTCCACCATTATCAAGTGATTGCCTTTTTTCGTGGGAATTACTTTATACGTCAAATTACCTAGAACATAAATTCAGATAAGCTAATTTATGAATTCAGTTAGTTTACGAAAACTACAAAAATAATTCAAGTCAGTTGTGATAAAATAATTGTGAAACTAAAAACCAATTAATTTTCTATTAATCCGAGAGCTTAGTGCGAGTTTTTAAACATGCTCACCTTCGTTCGTGAGACGATAATTTGTGTAGGATTCTGAGCCAATAAAGATATACTTAAACAGTAATTAATGGTTTTATTGCAAGATACAAAAGAACGTACATGAGCAAATTGACAGCACAGAAAAAGTACATGGAAGAGTAGCTTTAACAAGAGAAGTGTCAAAAATATGAACTAATCCGGTTGCGTTCCATTTTCATCAATTTGTATGGAATTTGTTCAGTGCCCCTAGCGGCACTTTAGCGAAAACTGATTTTCTATAGAAATTTCTGATGCATGATGAGCGATTGAAGCTGTCAAATGAAAACTCCTAATAAGCCCTCTGCGTATTTATTTTAACCACAATACAGCTTAAAAATGTACATGTCGGCTGTTAAAAAAATTCTGATTGATATGTACATGATACAGTAGCCTTCAAAATGTTCAAAAGGGAGGTCACTATTGTAACTTAATATATTGGCCAGACGATGTAATGGTATACTTTGGGGGGTTGTGAGTATGAACTACGTCTCTATTGATAATATCCCCGGCTACATCCAACTTGATTCGAGCCCGGCATCCTTTGTCCTTACTCGAACAGTAATAACTGCGGGTGCTGTGCTTCGAAAACGTGTATTTATCCACCATTATTAAGTGATTGCCTCTCTTTGTAGGAATAACTTTGTACGTCAAATGACCTGGGACATAAATTCACATCAGTTTTTTTTTAAGTTGTTATAATATTAACATAAATTATTATTATCACTATTTAATGTTTATATTAAGTTAGTTGTAAATGTTATTGTACATGATGCGATCCACAAAGCAAAAATGGTCTAGGGACATTACAAACTGGTATCCAAGGGAGGGAAAGAGAGGAAAAGGAAGACCAGCAATGGGATAGGAAGACGATTTGCCCAATGGATGGCGTAGACTGGCAAGAGACAGAACCTTATGGAAGCAACTGGGGGAGGCCTATGTCCAAGGACAACCTGACTGTAGTGCAACTAATTAGTAATGTGTAAAATAGTTAAAAAGTTATGGTCAGAGAAATAAAGGCTTATTTTATTTATTTAAATGTTATTAGATAATCATCATATCAGCCTATTGCATTCCACTGCTGGACATAGGCCTCTCCAAGACGGCGGCAACTTTCACGGTCCTCCGCTTCTCGCATCCAGCCACCACCGGCCACCTTCCTCAGGTCCACCTAGCAGGGGGGCGTCCAACACTACGTTTCCCGAGACGTGGTCTCCAATCGAGAATAATTAGATTAATAATTCCATTAGATAATAATTAAACCATAATTGTCTGATAAAAACATTCACAATAAATTTATTTGTATTTTTGACTACAATGATCCATGTGTTAGTTATACAAACACATCTTACGAAATAGTGTTAGTTATAATGTATAGGTACATTTATTTATACATGTACCATGTAACAATAATAATAATAATGTCCTCCTAGCCGAATTTCGACCACGGCGGCCTATCTCAACAGAGATTAGCCAACTGCGCGGGACATATTATAGTGCACAAGTGTGTGCGCAATACACAGGTGCACTCTCTGTTTCTTCACTCTCATAATTCGGTGACACGGCAGTACGACATGACCGTAGAGAGATCAGGCGCAGGACCAACGGCTTAACGTGCTTTCCGAGGCACGGGGGTGTTAACACCACCAACTTCCTGACTCCGGAGCTGTGTCTGAGTAATTTCAAGACAGCAAACTCAAAAACTCTCGGCCCGACCCGGGATTCGAACCCAGGACCTCGTGGATAGTACCCAGCGGGCTGACCACTAGACCAACGAGGCAGAGGCAGAGTTACATGTACCATGTAACTATAGTGAGACAAGTTTGTGCGCGACCCTCCTGCGATCCACAAGACGTCCAAGGGCCACGAAGCGCCAATGTCACGCGACTGGCATACGTCATAAGCCCTTCTTCGCAGCATTCCGTCTCCGCTGACATCTAGCATAGCTATAGGTAATATCGGTTGTCTACGATATCAAATAGAAACTTAATATCGATATCCAATATCGGATATCAAAACTATATAGTCGTATATTGGAACGATATATATTTACAAATATCTGATATAGATATTATCGGCCACCGAGGCATGCTAGATTGCCTCGCCCCCAGGAGTTTCACGCACGAAATTGTGTTGTCACTCCACTTCGTGCGAACGCGGCACGAAGTGCCTTTATATAGACGCATGCACTGAGTGTATGTTTATTCAAAAAAGAGGTAGACCTTTCATCTCACGCGCACGCACGCGTTCTTTTACGTGTCAAATGTTAAATTTGAATGCAAAATTGTGCCAATTACATTATTTGAGGCAATCAATTTCCGCGCGCTAATGACCAATCAACCTCTTTTTAAATGCACTAACATTGGGCGCATGTGGATCATCTGCACTCCTGTCTTTACGATGCTGTTGCCATTCTTCCGCACCCTACGCATCAGTCACGCCACACTATATTGATGAGCCTTGACATTGCATTTTATATAATCGTACAGTTTTACTGAATATTATAACTCTATTATTGGACTTTATAATAACTCGATATACACATATTATATTATTGGACTTTATAATAACTTGACATACACATATTATATTATTGGGCTTAATAACAACTAAAAAAAACGTTGTAGTGCAAATTGTTTCTTAACAATAACCCTTAACTTTTGCGATTTTAATCTTGATACATTAATGCGTGAATTCATCTGGCTTCTTAGATAAACCGTACAAATAACTATGACGATCGAGGGGTTTTCTATTTTTTAAAACGTACCTCCCAGACGCTGTTTTGACATAATTAGGTGGATCATGATTATGAACAGTGATTCCGTTGAAAATGTTCCCGCATTCGTCAAACTTGATCCAAGCAAGACAACCTCTGCAGTTACTTGAACAGTAAAATTTGTGACTCTTATTGTTCTTGTAATACGTGAAATTATCTACCATTATCAAGTTGTTGCCTCTTCTTGTGGGAATAATCTTGTACGCCACATTACCTAACAAAAACATATAAGTATAAATTATTATTTTAAGTTCGAATTATAAAAACTTAATTTAATAAATAGTAATATAGGATTGATTGAGAATTAATGTTAAGGCTTGGGTCAGAGAGAATGTCAAAAAGACCATTTTCTTTAAAATATTCTTCTATTTTAGAAAACCATCATTTAATGTCCTTCTTAGCAGCAGTTGCGCTAGCAGCTGTTACTGCCTCTGAAGTTCAAATACTTATTTAAGGATTCCTAAACGGCATATTTCAGGATGCCGTTTAAGAAATAATTTTATCCACTTTTCCCCGGGTACATTTCGTTTGAAAGGATTTCGTCTTTGATTGTCTTCTAGAAACTTTGACACACTGTATTGAAGATCTTTTTTCCTTTTTGGGAAACCCTTTTTGCTGCTTAGAATTATCCATTTTACTAAAATATCTTCTTCGTCTTTAGACAAGGCAGGTGCTGGACCAGGCCTTGGATCTACTTTGTCTGGATATTTGCAACGGAATTGCAAGGTTGCACGCGGAACCTCGAACGTCTTCGCTGCTAATTTTTTGCTCATGCCTTCTTGAACAGCTGCCAAGGCTTTTCGCATTTTTTCGGGCTCATATTTTTTTCTTCGGCAGATTGTTTTCTTTTTCGGTAACTTACTCGTATTACGTGGTTTCATATTTCCTAAAAATATTTAACTTCTTTAATAGATAGTCCATAATAGGTTTCCTATTGACTGCCTGATTTTGGCACCTCTGTCCATAATGGGGTTTTAACCGACAATTTAAAACGGATTGCAGCTTTAAACCGTAACAAATAAGAATCAAAATAAGAATGTATTATTCCCGTTTTACGATACTCTATGTTGACATTGGTGACAATATTAGCACAACACCAGAAATTGTACCATTTATTGGCTCCCCCCTTTATTTAAAACTAAACACAAGCAGACAAAAACGACCTTAAATACCATTAACTAAAATCTTATTGTATCATGAAAACATTAAAAACAAATTCATGCATTAGGATCTGTATGATATAAAGAGATAAATCTGTGTCTTCTCTTGTGATAAAATTTACAAAATGGCCGATTGCGGACGATAACACGCACACTGAGTTTTAACTAAGATACCGAATTCGCCATTTATTGCTTGTCATGTCATGAAAAGAAATAAAAAAGGAAGAAATATTGCCAGTGAAAAAATATATTTACTCTATAGTTTATTTTATTTTTTAAAATCCGTAAGAGCATTATTGCTATCTTATTATTTGACAATGAAATTAAGGTGCCATACATAGGTTGGGTGACAATATTGGGCCCTGTTACTCTACTTACTACTGCTTACTTATTACACCATCGTAGCATCCTTCCTAACTAGGATCCTACTTGGGATCCTAATTAGAAGGTAGAAACCTAAGTAGTATAAATAGGATCCTTACTTTGATTACATCTTGATATTTCCTAGTAGTGTAAATAGGATCTTTACTTCGATTACATCTTGATATTTTCTAATTAAGATCCTAGTTAGGATGCTACAAACAGGATGGAAGACGCAGGCCTATGCGTTAATGACATATTACGTAATTGGTACCACCACCAGGGTTAACTTTTATATTTTAACGTAAGCTCCAGACGCTGTAACGGCATACTTAGGTGGATCATGATTATGTAGTGTGTCTCCGACAATAACTCCACATTCGTCCAATTTGATCCGAGCATGACATCCTTTGCTGTAACTCGAACAGTAAAAGGTGCGACTCTTATTGTTCTTAGCAAACGTGTAATTGTTTACCATTATTAAGTGGTTGCCTTTCCTTGTAGGTATAAACTTGTATGTTAGGTTACCTGGACAAAAAATAATATAACCTATTTTTAAAGTTCAGTTACAATTTGTAAATCATAATAATAATAGAAAAATGGTAAATGCTTGATTAAGAATGTGAAAATATAATTCACAGCAAAAGAAACAATATTTTTTTGTATGTTACTAGTCAGTGTCAGTGCTAAAGTGTAGCATTTTTTCGATTTGACTTCATAAAAACTACATTTGTCCATAGATGATTTATTGACATAAATAAATACCTAAAATTATGATCGTATAGCACGACGATCTGGCCAAAATCTTCGCTGTAATGGCATACTTCGGCAAGGGCATACTTCACATTCTCTCTTAAGTCAAGAATTCGACGCTAAACGCGCGCGTGAGTCTTATTACGTGCTAGCCGTTCATTTCAAGTTGGCCCTCACCTCCCTTCCCACTTTACCATATCGCACCTCAACGCAGACCTGCTCTGTACCTCGAGCACGAAAAGCTTGCGAAAAAGTATTCGTATAGTTAACGTAAGCAACTTGTACGAAAATCTGACAGCGCCTCTATTGGACGTAAAAAGAACTAAATTCGGTAGCACGAATGCCTTACGAGTAGTAACGTAATCGTAAAGGTAAAGGTATCGTATGATGTTTACATTTTGCGAGCACGAACCTTTTTTGACGTATAGATTCGTAAGTGACGATAGCTGGCTATCGTGAACTTACGAATGTTTTGTCGCGGAAGATTTGCCGGTAAGAAAACTTGCGTCGTGATTTCGAAATTATTTTTAGGGAAAATTTTAGTGTTTTAAGGCTAAGTACGAGTCGGACTCGCACACTACGGGTTCCGTACTATTGTCTATATAACATTAGACACTATATGATGACCTTTTTTAGTTTCAAAAACGGCAAAACGACACGTTTGGATGGGAGCCCCCTTTGAATATTTTTTATTGTAATTAAATGATTTATTTTTAAATTAAATATACAACTTAATATTTCACGTGTCTACCTGTTGCAGTTATTGTTATCGAGCCTAAAATGCAAAAAAAACAATGTTGTATGGGAGCCCCCCATGAATATAAATAAATGTGTTTTTTGCTTAAAATTAATAATGGCAAAAGGTAGACACTTCAAATATTCACATTTCACAGAATCTTAGTTGTGTATTCATTTTAAAAATAAACAATTAAATTGAAGTAAAATTGATTGGATTTCGGTGAATTGGATGTTCGCATACAAACGTGTTTTTTTGTCGTGTTTAAAACCAAAAATGGTCATAAATACAAATAGTGTTTAATGTTGTATAAATAATGATACGAAACGCTTCGTGCGCGAGTCCAACGCGCACTTGGCCGGTTTTTTACGGGTCTTTGTGCACTGTCTGTATACGCCACTGAAACCTAGGATCCTATTAAAAAATGGAATGCTGGAATGGCAAAATATATAGGTCAAACTACAGTCAGTAAGTATGTACGAGAAGTGACCGATGCACTTGTTAGTCCACCAATAATTAGTGCAAGTTTTACATAACAAAAAAAATGTATTATTAAGCAGAGACGATGCACAGCATCTGTGAGAGTGCGTCATACTTCCTTTTCCTAATTTCCGGTCAATTGCAATCCTTTCCAGTTGGTTTCAGCCAATCAGCGTTAAGTAAAATGTCACGTGGTCTCCGGAGGCCGCCTGCGGTCGGTTTGCACCGATTTTAATCATAGAAGTCTCTCACCAGGAGGACTTAATGGGATGCTGTGCATCGTCTCTGCTTAATAATACAAGTTTTATTGTTATGTAAAACTTGCACTATTTTTCGGCATGTGACGATGCACAGCATCTGTGAGAGACCTGTTTATAGCTCTTGGTGACCACGCGACGACGCTATGTGATGTGGATGAGAGTTCAATCAGAACAATGAAAGGTTTTAAATGAGAAACAATTGTATTCATTAAAACACAATTTTACGGATTACTTCGCGATTTATTTACATTTTATTTTAAACCTGACGTTTCGAACACTTTACAGCGATCGTGGTCACAGGGAGACTAAGGTATTATTTGTCATTACAAAGTTTTGAAAAATTTTAACTACCGTCACTCAATAATATTAACTTACGTTCCTATTTACGCAGAAAGAGCTAACCGTGTCTTGAGATCTTGCAGTGTTGCTTTGGTTTTTGCTAGAATAGGATCCCATGCCGGTGGAACTTTCCAACCATCTTCTCTATTGAAATTTGGATGTTTTCTAATTTCAATGGCTTCACGTAGCATTCGAGGAATAAAACGCCGTTCTTTTGCAAGTATTTTAGGTTGGTCAAAACGTGTACGTGTACGTGTTCGAGAACACATAGCTGACGTAAAACATAGACGGAACACGAAATCTGCAGTGTGTGAACATGCCTTAGACAAACCCAACCACTTCATTCGTTTTGACCAACCTAAAATACTTGCAAAAGAACGGCGTTTTATTCCTCGAATGCTACGTGAAGCCATTGAAATTAGAAAACATCCAAATTTCAATAGAGAAGATGGTTGGAAAGTTCCACCGGCATGGGATCCTATTCTAGAAAAAACCAAAGCAACACCTAGCACTGCAAGATCTCAAGACACGGTTAGCTCTTTCTGCGTAAATAGGAACGTAAATTAATATTATTGAGTGACGGTAGTTAAAATTTTTCAAAACTTTGTAATGACAAATAATACCTTAGTCTCCCTGTGACCACGATAGCTGTAAAGTGTTCGAAACGTCAGGTTTAAAATAAAATGTAAATAAATCGCGAAGTAATCCGTAAAATTGTGTTTTAATGAGTTCAACAATTCGCGTAAACGTAAGAAACAAATAAACAATTGTATTTTTTTATAACCAATAAGCTTAATGAAAGTAAATTATTGCTAAGTATAACATATTTAATTATGTGACATGTGATATAAGCTAATGTAAAATGATATTTTTGCCAAGTAAAAGTATGCAAGTATGTTATAATATATAGTTTAATGATATAATCAATTATTTTATTAAACTGGTTCAAAATTCACCGAAAGGTTTGATTGTGACGTACCTGATTTACCTATAATTTGTTTTTGGTAATATTTGGCAAACGTATTTTGTCTACGCCAGTTACCCCGCGCGAGGATCTCTTCTATTGGGTAATTTTCATACCAGTTTAAAGATGCTACTGCTGAACGTACACTGCCAGGAGAGGCGGAAATACCTGCGTCCCTAAGGACTGATTTTACCCAATTTCCAATAACAGTTCGCGAAGCAGGCTGGTTCTTACCCCGTATCGAAACAAATAAGGCATTATTACACTCAGAAGTGCGTCTTTCAACCCCTAAATTGATAACTTTTCGTAGCCAATATAATGGACATACATTAGGGTTATTATTTTGTAATAACTTCCAACCAGATTGTCTATATGAACCTGTATCCGTTTTTGAACCAAATGATGGTTGCAAAATACAGTAATTGCCATGATCAACAAAATATTGAGAAAAAACTTTTAAAAGTGTTAAGTCATGCACACGTCTGCCTGACGATAGAAGAAGTATACATGCTAACCTGCGTGAAGCTACAAACAAAGATTCAGAGTCTGGAGAGTTTGTTTGCAACCAGTTAACTAAATCACTTGGATCCCCAATTGGAGGTTTTCTACTCTAGGCTTTTGGAGTGAAATAGCTTTTATAATGTGCTTAACTAAGAAATTAGAATTCAAATTTTCGTCATTACTAGCTTTTCCAAACGTTAAAACTACAGATTTATGTAACAAGATGTAAGCTAATTTCTCTACAAGACACAAGTAAGCCAAAAACTTTGACAGACTTACACAGTTCGGATGTTTAAAATCAAAATTATTAGAACTGCACAACTTGATCCAACGACGCCATGCAGGCTGGTCCGTTTTCAACGTAGATTCTCTCCAGCTTGATCTGAGTAGAGATTTTTCGGCGTCTGATCACTCCTTAGTGATATCCTCCCAGCCCCAATTTTCCAAACATAAAGTTCCATGTTCTGCACTCGAGGCGGCGGCAGCCCGGTGGTCTGGTCTATCAGTACTTGGTCCAGATGGCGTATTTTCATTGGTTTGCAGAGTGACCGACGACGTAGATCCGGCAACCAAAACGCTCTCTTCCACATTGGAGCAACCAGCAAGAACACTCTCTCCGCAGAGTTCAGGTGTTGCAGAATGCGTGGAATGAGACTCGGCGGAGGGAATATCCAAGCTAGTTGATAACGCCACTTCCGGCTGAAGGCATTGCAAAATCGAGCCGACGGATCTAGGCTGTCCCTCGTCACGTAATCTTTCACAACATTCGTTTCCTTGCTGGCAAATAGGTCTATCTGAGGAGTGCCAAACTGGTGGAATATTTTCTTGACCACTGGTTGAAGAAGGTGCCACTCGGACGGACATTTCCCTCGTGACAGTCTGTCTGCAATGTCGTTGAATTTCCCCGGAATGTACTCTGCGGAGATCGATATTTTCCATTTGTCCAGTAACTTCCGGAGCTGGTAAGTAAGCTCGAGCAGGGTTTTGGATTGTGTCCCCCCCTTTTTCTGTATGTATGAAACGAATGTGCGGTTGTCTGACTGTACTGTCACATGGCGACCTTGTAATCGGGAATTGAAATGCTTCACTGCTGCTAAGATAGCAAACAGTTCCTTTCTGTTGCAGTGCCAATGTCGTTGATCCGGTTTCCATGTCCCTGATGCTACCAAATCGTCCAGCTGTGCCCCCCACCCGTAGTCGGATGCATCGGTCGTCAGAAAATGCTGGGTTGACTTCGGGAACAAACTGCTTTTTACTTGGGACGTCTCTAGGGCTGTCACCCACCACTCTAGATTGTCCACAGTGGAAGCTGGCAATTGCACCTGTTTGCGTGGGGCCTGTCTGCGAAGATCCCTCGAGAAACACTGTAGGCGACGGCAGTGCAGACGACCTCTTGGTACGACAAAATTGGCGAAATTCAGCGTACCCAATAATATTTGAGTCTCCTTCAACGTCATTGTCTTTTTGAGAAGAACTCGTTTCAGGGTAAGTATTGTTGCTTGTGTTTTCTTCAGCGGGAGGCCCTTGAAGTTCTGCTTCGTGTTCCAGACTAACCCTAGATACTCTATTACCTGTGTTGGTTTGATCACAGATTTCTCGTAGTTGATGGTCCACCCCAGTGCCTGGAGAGTGTTCAGGGCTGTTTGTGTCTGTGATCGCAACAGATTTTCCGACTGGCAGGCTATCAGGAAGTCGTCTAGGTATACGATGATCCTCAGGCCTTGGGAACGGAGAGTTTGTGCCACCCAATTCGTCAGAGAAGAGAAGGTCTTAGGTGCGCATGACAGACCGAACGGTAAGCACGTCATCTGAAGTACCCGGCCTTTGTACACTAACCTGAGGAACTTCCGATGACACTCCCTGATGTTCACGTGGAAATACGCTGATGGCAAATCGATTTTTACCATCCAATCCATCTCCTGAAGAAAATGCGGTATTTGAAAGTGAGATATCAGTTTAAATGGCTTGGGTAGTATGAACTGGTTAAATCTTTTGAGATTGAATATTGGCCGTTGCTCCCGTCGCTCTTTTTGGATAGAAACATGGTTGATAAAAAGCTGGGGCCCAAACGTTCTTGATCTGGAATTTCCAGTACTCGCTGATGGAGTAATAAATCGATTTGCTGCGTCATTTCGGGTGATTGGTTGGTTTCGAACTGGCAGAGTAATCTCTGTGATGGGTATGCGTTATGAGATTTCAGGGCGTCCGAGTACCGCACATTCTTCCAATCGGAATTGTTGAACCGTTGGAGGACTTCGAGTTGCTTAACACGTTCAGGGTTCGCGATAGGTACTTTAGGCTCCTTCACGATAGTATTCACTAGGCTCAAATTAAGCCGTAACGGATCGGTCGGACAAGCGGGAATAGCCGCCGCGGGGCGATTTAACACGTAAGCGAAAGCTTGCGTACTAGGGCCGGGCGACGGCTCTGCGCCAGCAGTAAGTGTGAGTTCCGGCGGCGGCGCAGGTGCACCGAACGGTATAGGTGTACTCGGCGGAAAAGATACGCCGGGCGGAAAATAACACTTTTAAACTCGATAATCACTGAAATATTTGATACTCGAACTTAGCAATTGATGTTGTCTCTTCGGAAAATAACGACGCTATGATTAAAATCGGTGCAAACCGACCGCAGGCGGCCTCCGGAGACCACATGACATTTTACTTAACGCTGATTGGCTGAAACCAACTGGAAATGATTGCAATTGACCGGAAATTAGGAAAAGGAAGTATGACGCACTCTCACAGATGCTGTGCATCGTCACATGCCGAATAATAATGACCTTTTTATAAACTCTACCATTGTTAAGTACTGCAAATGACTTGACCTCATCATTTTAAATAGAATTGTAATAAATCTTTGTGTAACAAAGCTACCGAAAACAAAGACAACTTTTGAATTTGCTTACCAAAGCATTAAACTATGTTTTTTAGTCTGGTAGACCGTTCAGAAATCAAACAAATAGAAAAATATATATTAAAATTAATATATTTAAAATTTAATGCACCAATTTTTACCTTATTACAAATATATTGAAAAAAGTTTTCTTTCTTTATTCTTTTCTCAAAGATTTCACTCGAATATCTTAATATATTTCAATAATTTGAATTAAAGAAACTGCTTTAACGCGTTTTTGAACGTATCATTCATTCACTACGCTGCGTTAGTTCATTCGCAGGAACAGCCATATTTACGTTAGTATGACATCTCTTGCGTTATCGTAGCGAGTAGAGATGCGCATAATATATCAATGAAAAGAAAAGAGTGATTCATATCATTGTGAGCTTCTGATATATATAACTCTTTTATATCTTCGGCTCTTTTAACTCAGTGATACAGGATGCGAATCATCCTCGCTTTCACATACTAGCGAGCAGTAACCGTCTCACTCAGTCCTGTAGTTCAGTTCATTTCGTTCAGTTGCTCAAAAGGAGTCGTATATCAAAAGAGATGTGGCGAGCATAAACTTCTTGATCGGCCGTCGCGATCTCGACTGCGTGCGTAAAGCTGGCCAGCGAGAAAAAAGAAGATTTTGGTCTGTCGTGTCTGACAGCTCTCTCTTGGTTTTCCGTGTGCTGAATGATATTGCGTTTATGAGATTTCTGTAAATAACTTAAATTCTAATATACTTTTTATTGTTCATGTTCTAAATAATACTATTCATTTCGCGTCTATCCACTCTGACCTTATTTCGCGTTTCTAGTTAACTTCTTTCCTTCTGTTATCTTTTCGGCGTGCTAGATCGCCGAATGTCATGTGGGAACATTCGCCTAACGGGTTCCCCACAGAGATAAAGATATGTTTGGGATGCAAGTGAGTTAGTGAGTGATTAGCTTCTTTGAAAAGATATATCATTTTTGTCATTCACTCAGGAGTTATTCACTCGTAATCGTATAGTAGACTCGATACGGTTACGTTACGAATACTTTAAAGCTTTGTGCTTGCCGTACAGTAGTACGTACAGTAGTACGGTACGGTTAGCTTAAGCAGCATTGCCATACATAAATACGGATTTATCTGTGTTGCGGACTGGATTTAATATGATGATAATGATGGTAAGTTCGCTGGAGCTTGTAGAAATTGGTTGCAAATGAAAACACTGCTTGGAACTTATTCTTGAATTTATTCAGTTTTGAGAACACGTACACACGCCGAAGATGGCGGAGAGAGAGAGAGCGATGTCAAAGATAAAAAAGTAAAACTTAGTGTTCAAACTTACGCATGTACAGTCGACAAAATTGAATCATGACCCACTTTGCCGATTATTCCTTTGTATTCATTAATGTAGTAAGGTTTTCTTTGCTGTCATGCATGTTGCACATAGTACGTTTTAAATATGAATAAAAATGCGTCATTACGGGTTAGAGATCTATGCAAGTTTAACCTTTATTATCACTGCACTAGACATGTTTTAGATAAACCAGTCTTAATATGAATTTAAAATAAGTCCATAATCCAAACTCTTTTCACTACGAAGAAAAATGTATTATAATTTTAAAAATAAAAAACGTCGTGTGTCAGATGTCAAGCATATCTAGTAAGTCTGAAATTTTATAAAAATCTAAGTCAATATCTACAAACAAATCGTATAATGGCCAATTCGGCAGAACAAAGAGCTAAGAATAAGTCGGAACACAGTCAGAACCTGGATCAGACGGCATGCTAAAGAGGGTACCCTCGAAGACAAACGACGACATAATCATGGCGTTCGTTGAATCACGAACCAACAGAGAGCGGAAATGCAACACTATTACGAATGACATCTTTACAGACGAGAAATCATTTCGCTCTTCTTAACATGGTCGCTTAACTTCGTGGCGTTACGATAACACGCGATACACAGAGGATCACGTTGTGCCCAACCAATTATCCGGCTGAATTTCAGCTAACATGTGTGCCTGGATGGACGCCGGAAGTGTCGGAGAAATTGTTCAAATTTCTCCTCATCAGAACACTATAAACTATGTCAATTTATTGGAAGAATCAATGTTACCGACTTTGCGAACAGTTTACTTGCGTGAAGAAGTGCCAGTATTCTCCTTTGTTCATGATAACTGTCCAGTGCATACTGCCAGAATTGTCTCGAATTGGTTTACCCAGCATGAAGATGAATTCACTCGTATACCATGGTCGTCTAGGTCTCCAGATCTTAATCCAATAGAAAATTTGTGGGGTTTGGATTGGGGAAGTGACATTTGTAGTCGTCTAATCGGGTCACTTTTCACTTTACCAATTTAATGCCACTAGTTAAATATATACCTAAAATAAATATTATATTCTTCAACTAAGTATACTGTTTTATTTCATCATGGCTAACACAAGTTCCAGTGGAACTTTTATGAAGAAACTGGTTCCCGATACAGACTTGGCGCCCGGCTGTGCCGAATCCTGAATATCTACCTACCTACCTGTGTGTTGCATTGCAACCCTTACCTAAGTTCTCGCCGATTTTCATACAAACTTATTCGTACAGATAGCGATCATAGCCTTGTCAGTAACTGTCAGTGTCTAATAAAATGATAACAGTTCGTTTCTAGGAAATGTATGTTCAAGCTAATTTCAACCTACTTGTATAGAATGACAGTAGAAAAATGACCATAAGGTGGGTCATGATTCAATTTGGTCGACTGTACCTACTTGTAGCTTTAAGCTACCAGTGAACCAGTCTGGTTGTAGCGTGACAATAATGCGCCTGTACCCCGCAGGTGAGAACTCAAGCGGTATACCTTATAGTAACAGTAAAAGTAAAGTTAGTCTATATAGATCCCACTGCTGGCCACTTTGCCCAACAACTATGAGGCCTTTGCCTCACATCAACTATGAAATACGAGCCATACTTCACCACGCCGGCTCAATGCGGATAGGTGAAGGGGTGTCTGTAAGACAAGTGACTACCTTGTCAAATGTTATCAAGTCGCCTTAGGGCCACTAACTAGGCTTACTTCTTATAGGAACAGGAGGTTCATTATAATTTAACGAAAACTCCAGCAGATGTCACTGCATACTTCGGTGGATCATGATTATGATTGTTGTCCCCGTTGATAATTACCCCTTGTTTGTTTAACTTGATCCGAGCGCGGCACTTTTTGTTCTTACTCGAACAGTAATAGGTGCTAGAGCTGTGGTCCTGGGCAAACGTGTATTCGTTCCACAATATCAAGTAATTACCTCTTCTCGTGGGAATAACATCGTACGTAAGATTGCCTGTAATATAAAAAAAATAAAGATTAGCTTCATTACGGTGTATCCACACAGCCCAGTGGCATATCCATCCACACAATCCAGCGGCTTGTCTGTTTTCATACATTTGCATTTGCTTACGGCAACCCGCCGGCAGTGTTGCCGGGCTGTGTGGATGCACCATTAATAGTAAGATTCAATGTAAATTATCCTGTAAAAAAGTGAATAAAATTATTATTATTATTAAAAAGTCATAGAACTCAAATCTAACTTCAAGAAATTATATTATCATATTTACATTACTGTGAAATTTAAAAAAAAATCAATGAACTTATACATTTGACGATAAAAAGATAATATCCAAAATAATATTTATTATGCACGCAGAAGGTACAGTGGGCCCCACATCAACCTACCCTGATCTGTGAAATTTCCAAAACTATATTAACTTTATGTTTGATCACATAAAAGTTCCATTTCATTTGAGATATTATGACAGATTCGCGTAGGTCATGCGTGGCCCACTACATGGTACAGAGACAACTTAAAACACAACTGAACTACAATTCAATTATACCTGTATGTATATCACTAATATGACCTTACATCTAGTTACTGGATATAAAAAACTAAGTAGTTTGGTTATTTACTGCTTGTATTCGATAATTACAACGGTTTGTACTATTGCCGGGACTATAGAATACATTTTTTGACTAGATTTCACTCTTTTTAGGGTTCCGTTCCTCAAAAGGCAAAAAGGAACCCTTATAGAATCACTTTGTTGTCCGTCTGTCTTAGGACTCTTTTGATCAGGGATGCGTGGAGGTATCAAGTTGAAATAAACATCAAATACATTTGGCTGCATGCCGTTTCGTTTAAGCTGTGAAAAAAAAACCAGCTTCTAAATTAACGGAATCCGAAGATACGTTTTTTAATTTTTACCGTATTTTTTTCTTATATTTCGCAGAAGAATCTAAACCTATAGAGTAATTCCCATAGACATAGAATCATGAAATTTGAAAAGAAGGAAGATCGTACAGCACATGTAAAGGAAAACGGGTATCGGTCATACCCCGAAATTTGTGGTTACATCGTAGTACAACTGTTTATACCGAACCCTCAGGGCGCAAGTCTGATTCTGACCAGTTTTCCTGAAGCAGACTGAACGATGTGTGGTTTAGGGTGGTTGTGCTGTATATCAGCCCTTATAATACTGCCTCGCTCATCCAGCTTAGCCTTAGCTCTGCACCCATAGTTCTTTTTGGAGCAATAGTAGTTTGTGGATCGGCAATGCTTACTAAAGGTGTATCCACCGATGACTATAAGCCTTGACATCCCTTTAGATCCTTCTAAGTAGTGGTATTCCAATTTCCATGGATCTAAAAAAATGGAAACATTTAGAATTTGATACATTTTATTTATTTAAAGTAGCAACTATTGCAGTATGAGGCATAACTTTATATTAAAAATCAAAATTATTTACTTTGAGTTTAGTAGGGGACAATCAAAATAGTCACAAATAACAAGGTTCCAAACAATATGATAATACTTTAATGTAGGTATAACACAACAAAATAATACATTTTGACTAATAAAATACACACTTATAAAATTATTCAATCTATTTTGATTATTAATTGTCAAACATGGTGACATTAATTAGAAAATATATTGAACAAAAATGTGAAGCAATCTGTTCTTTCAGTGTGTTTCAGTCTGTTCTTTAATTGATGGAATCAGGCGTTACTTTGCGGAAATCCATTATTAAATAGGAAAAATAAATTTAGCTTTAAATTTCTTTAAGACCTGTTCGACAGCGCCTCATCTCAGTAGTCCGTGCTCAGCTGAGGCGACATCTCCTGAGAATGCTGCGCGAAACGCGTCTCGTAACTAACAATTGCATTAGCTGAATGGAGGGAATTATGGGAGGGCGGGCGGTGCATTCTGCATTTGCCTGAACTTACACTCAACGCGGTTACGGTTGGTGTGGTTTGGTGCTAGCGATGGGCGATTATTACTAAATTAATCGAATTATTCGAATGGTCTCTGTAATCTAATGTATTCGATAAGCAACCGCAGTCATTCGATTATCCTTCGATTATTCGGTGAGCAATACCGGAGCGTGCGGTGCGCAGAACTACTAACGAATGAATCGTCATTCGTCGCGTCGATTAATCATTCGTTCGCTGTGTGCACAGTCGCGGCAATCCAATTGAATGCATCGAAGGGCCGAGTATAGATTATCATTCGATTGTCGATTATTATTCGATAATTTTTTTTCCGAATTACTAAATCGACATTCGATAGTTCGAATGTTCGATTGTCGATTCATTCGATTATTTTTTTTCGAACAATCGCCCATCGCTATTTGGTGCCTGCGCCAGCGTCTTTTAGTCAAAATTTAAAGCAACATAATTTTATTTTTTATATTCTAGTCAAATGCCTGATTTCATTAAAATAGCTTTAAAAGTCTGCCTATAACTTAAAATACTGTCCAGTCTGTGCCTGCATGTACCGCGGTGGGGGATGCGTGTGCGCGTAGTTAGCGCTAACTACCTTTCCACAGTCATCCAACCTGACTCTGGCTTTGCAGTTTCCTGACTGTTTCTTCGAACAGTAGTAATTGTTGGACAATTTCATCTGGGAATAGGTATACCCTCTCATGACCAGGAGATGCTTTCCTTTGGGTGTAGGTATGAAACTGTAATCGTCTGAAAGTAAGACTTCAGTTATGAGTAAAATCAACATGCAGTATTTTGCCTTTTTCTATGCGGATAGACTAATTTTTTGTCAGATTTCATCAAATACAGAAATAATTTTATAGTCATAACCTGAACCAATGTAGCATAGCTCATGTGGCGACAGCAAAATATGTTTTCTTTTATTTACTTTCTTTTCGTAACATTTAGCAAAGGTTTTCATGCATATTTAAATATATATCATGCACAAGATTGAAAACGATATGAATTGTAGAATTAGGAAGGCAAGGACTCGAAATATTCAAGGACCTAACAGCATTATTTTGTTCTGGACGGCTGAATTCTCCTCTGGACAGCTCTAAATTAAGTATCCTAAGTACCAACTGCGCCAATTACGTAAGCCACGGCCGGAGGATTCACATTAATCATTTAAATTAAGTAAATTACAATAGAATTTTAACACACTAAACCAGTGATACCGTCTCGAAGTATTAAACTAATATATCGAACAAATAATAACCAAGCAAGATTATTAAAAGCCATTACTTTCGTCTTGAGCGTCACGTTCTGCTGATGCATCTGCTAGCAGTCATATCGCTTGTGCAATCTAGATTCGCAGTAACTAAGGGGGTTATCAAACTACGCGATATTCAGACAGTCTTACCACAAAATAAATAATAGTACAAGTGTCTTACTGAGACAGTCTATCTCCCATCTCGCTCTCTCATGCTGTATAACAGCGAGATGGGGCAAACATACCTACAGGCTAACACTTATTACACTACGCTGAGTCTTAGTAAGACTGTCTGAATACCGCGTAGTCTAATAACTCCCTAAGTTAACGCTAATGAAGCGCTCCTCATAGATTGTGCATGTCTATGTGGTATAAACAATCCAAGTTGGTCGAAAAACAATAGATTTTTATTGAACTGTTTGAGGTGCTCATTGCGGTAATCAAGTTGAATATACCTACTGGCTAAACAGACGTTGTAGCAGTCCCTGTCTCGATTGCTATCCAGAATATCAAGGTTCTTACCTGTCAGCATTAAACTATGGTGGCAATGTCCGCAAAATTCAGTTATTTTGCACTTTACCACAACAAATACCTTATTTTATTTAGCGATAATAATAATAATAAGTCAAATATCTCTAGCAATACAATTAATGCACTTACGCTACATTCAATGAATGAAGAATTTGTAGATAGTTTATAGAAAATAGTAGCGACCAACAACAACACCCACCAACACAGAATATCCTAGAAATAGATGAAACATTTCAAAAATCACTCGAGTACTTTACAGATACAGACTAGGGTCTGTAGTGGTAGGCCACTACATACTACATACCTAGGCAAAAGGCCACGAGAAAACTAAGTAAAACTACTAATTACATTAACGAATTGATTTTACCACAACAAATAGACGACAACACTAATTTCACTACTTTGCAGACGGTATTGTACTGTGCGGCATGGACTGCAGCTAAGATAAACGGAGCTAAACTCTCATTGACTACGACTGAGGGGGGAAGAAAGCGAAAAAAAGAACACAAACCGCGATGGCAATGAAGACTAGAAATCAGAATAGAAGACTTGAGGGTGAAAATCGGAAGATTAACACACTACATGAACGGAAATAGAAGCAGAAAACTTATAAAACATATTAATAAAATACTTAACGACTACAAAATCCATTCAATACATGAAGAAAACAACACACAACTATTCCATTTCTTAGACACTTTAAAACAAAAGCTCACGGTTTTATCCAGCAGATTAAACAGGTATTTAAAATGTACACATCGCAAAACTCAAAATAGACAGTTTCTAAACAACGAAAAACTATTTTACCGGACCTTAAAAAATAAAGATACATCTAACACTCCATCTACGAGTAGTAGCAGTGCCCCGGTCCCTACATGTGAAGATCTACGAGAGTTCCGGGCAAACATTTGGGAGAGGCCTGTACAGCATAACGAAGAGGCAGAATAGGCTAAAAATGAGAAGCAGAAGTTTAGCCACCAAAAGGAAATGAAATTTGAGGCTATTACGCTCGATTCACTTAGAAACATAATAAACAGGACACACAATTGGAAAGCACCGGGCTCTGATCATATTCATAACTACTGGTACAAAAAATATTCATATTTACATAAATATTTACAGAACTTCATAAATGACTTTATCATTAATCCAGAAAACCTACCAAAATACATAACAACCGGAATAACCTATATGATACCATAAGATAAAATTGATACAGCGAACCCTGCAAAATATAGACCAATCACTTGCTTACAGACAATTTACAAAATAATCTCATCTTGCCTTACACACACCATATACAAATACATAGTATCAAATAACATATTGACAGAACAACAGAAAGGATGTAAAAAGAATGCTCAGGGATGTAAAGAACAACTTACAATTGACTGTGTTATACTGAAACAAGTAAAAAAATACAAATCTGACCTTTTCACTATGTACATAGATTACAAGAAGGCCTATGACTCAGTACCACACAGCTGGTTATTACACGTTTTAAAAATTAACAAAATTAATCCCACAATCATTCACTTCTTACAAAATATAATGCAGACATGGACAACACAACTCAAAATAAATACAGACACTGACACACTACATTCAGACACCATACAAATAAAACGCGTTATATTTCAAGGGGATGCACTGAGTCCCCTGTGGTTCTGTCTAGCCCTTAACCCACTATCAAACTATTTAAACGCTGAAAATATCGGGTACAGATTTAAACAAAACGCAGACGTAGAAACAAGAAGTGCTGAAAAAATAAGTCACCCTATGTATATGGACGACATAAAACTGTACGCGCTTTCTGAAAATGAGTTGGAAAAGTTAGTCAAAATTACTGAGTTATTTTCTGATGATATCCAAATGGAATTTGGAATAGATAAATGCAAAATAAATTCTATTAAAAGTGGACAAAAATACCAGCACTCATGTCAACTAGACACAGGGGAAATTATTACTTCGCTAGATTTTGCTGAAACTTACAAATACTTAGGATACCACCAATCAAATTTAATAGACGCTAAAAATACTAAACCTCAGCTAAAAAAAACAGTTTAAAATCAGATTAAATTCAATTTTAACCGCACAACTAAACCGCAAAAACACAATTAAAGACATCTACACATATGCTATTCCTATTCTTACCTACTCTTTTGGCATAATAAACTGGTCCAAGACGGAATTAAAAACTATTCAGCGCACCAATAACACAAGTATGACCAAGCATCGCAAACACCACCCGCGAGCTTGTATACAACGGCTTACACTACCACGAATGGACGGTGGAAGAGGGTTAATAGACATCGGAAACAAATCACCAACTTACGAACCTACTTTCATAATAAGGCACAAACATCTACACTACACAAAACAGTTGTAATAAATGATATAAAACTCACACCTCTTAATCTAAATGACAATGATACACAACCAAGTGAAAGACAGACTGACAGACTGACTAAACTACAGGAATGGATGAAGAAATCCCTGCATGGAAGACATCTCCAAGATCTGTGCTACTGTAACGTCGACAGTAAAGCGTCGAACGAGTGGCTAAAGAGAGGCGAGCTGTTCCCAGAAACGGAGGGGTTTCTTATTGCTATCCAAGACCAGGTTATCGAAACTCGCAACTACCAAAAATACATAATGAAAGTACCCAATCTACAGACTGACAACTGTAGACGATGCAATAGTTCACCAGAGACCATACAACACATTACAGGAGCGTGTAAAGCAATAGTTCAGACAGATTACAAACACAGGCATGATCAGGTAGCTAACATAATTCATCAACCCATTGCACTGAAATATAAACTTACACAACAACCTCCCACACCATACTACAAATATACGCCCGAAACTGTCCTAGAAAACTCAACTCACAAGCTCTATTTCGATCGCGCCATTTTAACGGATAAAACTGTTCACTACAATAGACCGGACATAACTCTACTAGACAAAATCAACAGATCCGCACAAATCATTGACATCGCTATACCAAACACTCACAAAAATTATCTAAATATCAGGAACTAAAAGACGAGATAACCCGGATGTGGAAAGTAAATAAGGTCACTGTGGTGCCTATAGTTCTCTCCACTACTGGGGTTATCCCCATACAGCTTATCCCAGCTATCAGGAGTTTAGACTTACCAGATTTCATATATGCCACACTACAGAAAGCAAGCATTCTCAACACTTGCAGGATTGTCAGAAAATTTCTACAGACACCGCCGAATTCAACACACCTTTAGCTTCAGCTTGTATGATATCCACTTGGTCCCGACCCGTGGATATCATAAAAAAACCGATGTATCTTAACATCGAGATTTAAAAAAATGTTGACTAAAAATAATAATAATAAATAAATTGTTTCAACAAACACACCAATTACCTAACCTCATACTAAGCGTGAGCTTGTGCTACGGTGACTAGGATAACGGATAGAAATACTTAAATACATATAAACATCCATGACTTAGGTACAAATGCTCGTGCTCATCACACAAAGCCCCTTGCGGGATTCGAACCCGCAACCGCCTGGTTTAGAAGTCCGTGGCGCGAACCACTACACCAAGACGGTCGTCTTGTACTAAGTACTTAACAACTTTGCTCATCAACATTATAAAATGTTTATAATCTGGCCTGAGGATATTCCTATTATTTTTTCTACCGTTTATTAATATTTCCTTAACATTTTATAAAGACAATATCGGGTGATAGAAAATAAGTAAATGAAATAAATTAATTTGTTTGAATTGCATCATTTCTTTATTGCTCCATAATCCCTTACAATTATTTAAAATTAATAAATATATAAGTAAATTTATAACATGAAAAAAAGTTCATCAAAAAGTTATGACATAGTTTACTTAATTACCTAAGTATGGTATTATGTAAAGTAAAGTAATGTTAGCCTATATAGATCCCACTGCAGGGCTAAGGCCTCACCTTAACTATGAGGAGGTACGAACGAGCCATACCACCACGCGGGCTCAGTGCGGATTGGTGAAGGGGGGTCTGTAAGGCAAGTGACCACTTTACTGTCAGATGTTATCAAGCCGACCGGGCGGCAAGGCGCGCCCTAGGTCCTCTGACTAGGCTTAACGACTAATATCAACAGATATTAGCCGGGTACAGAGATAGTTTGAGACCTCTAATTACTTTATGTCGCGATATAGAATCATAAGGGGGGTGAAATGGGAAATGAAAAGTTTGTATGGAAAAGCCGACTTTTGGCGCGGGCGAAGTCGCAAGGTACTGCTAGTAAGTAGGTTATCATAATTTTACAATTCAAGCATTCTATACTAGATTAACATTGAAAATGATGTCAAGAACTTCTAAGATGGTCAGTATGACATTTTCTGAATGTAAGTAGGCAAATTGTATCTTAATAGCAAATGCAAATCCAGGGATAAAAAGGATACCCAATCAAAGGGTTTTGACTGTTAGTTGACTGGATACCCGACCAACATTTAAGTACATATTTCAATATCTGTTAGTATGTTCAAACTGCAATACCCTTATTTTATAAATTGTAGATCCGAAATCAATTGCAGTTAATAATATAATAATAATAATAAAGCTTTATTCATTCCGTTATACTTATAAGTTTTTACAATTCAAATGTGTTAGTAGTGTTACTGGTACTTGCATATATTAAATTTAGTTAGTGTTAGTATATTTTATTTATTTAATTTAATTTTGGAATTTGGAATTGGCCCAAGACAGAGAGTAATGGATGGGTAATGAGGAGACTTTTAACCCAAAAGGGGTCCATTCTACAAAATAAATAAAATATACTAACACTAACTAAATTTAATACATGTGGAATTGCAGTTACTCTGAAGGATTTGTAAATTTTACTGATATCCAATAAAATTATGGGTACCTAGCTGTAATTTTAATGATACCCTTATATTGTGGTACCTTATTAGTTAATACTTTTATTAACACAGAAGCAAGAAGGGTCTCGGCCTTATCGTAACTTAAGGTGCACCAAACATGTCGGTTCTTCTGTCCCTGATCAAATTACTTCGGCTCGGAATCTTGACCAGTTTTCCCTCCGGAGACACAACATACTCATCTCGCTTGTGGTGGTGTTCATTTATCATCCACTCCACATACTTCTCATCGGATGTCAACCTTAACCTCGCCTTGCATCCGCTGGAGACCCTCCGAGAGCAATACCAGTTAACCTTATTTGTCCGGCTGTATACATACCCATTGAATAACAATACTATCCCATTGCGGTACTGGGCAAATTGTAGAGATGCTAAAAAATGACATAGGAAACTTTTATGGAGATTGCAATCTAATTGAACGAAGATAAACATGAATAACAAGTATTTTTTTAAGATTATATGATAAACAGTTTTAAAGTTAATTAGATATAATCAATGTATGTAGCCCTCTCCCATACCCTTAAGTTTACTTCACATATTTTTTTGTCATATACCTATACCATAACTTGAGCCTTTACGATTTAACTATTCCCAGCATCTTACTTACCACAAAATGATTGAGTTTAAGTTACTTTAAATCTTTGGTGACCCTTTTACCAAGTAATTCCCTTTATTTGAACTATTTTTCACAAAATAATTAAATAGTTTAGACCATCATTGTTTGCATTTAATGGTTAGAACCAAGATACAGGAGAATTAAAAGTTTGACACTGGCATATAGGTGGTATTTTATTTTGTTGGTACATGACTAATTTTAGATTTTTACTCATTTGACTTAAACCACAATTCTTTATTTCTTGTTGATATTTTGATCTCTAGACCTTTCATGATTGTGTAATGTGTGTGAAGTAATGACATATGAATAATCATGAGTCATTTTTATAAACGCAGAACATTTCTTGTGTTGTTTAGAGCAATACCAGTACATGGCACTTTTGTTTCTTGCATCCTTCCAGTAAGTGTAGCCATCTAACAAAAGAAGAAATCCTTTTCTTGACGGAATGTACTCAATATTACTGAATATACAATCTGCAAAGAAACACCATAAGAATGATAGCTCACTAGTCTAACTAGTGCAAAAGTTATTGTTTTAGTACAGTTATCAATAAAAAGATGGGTTTCCCTGTCAGAACATGAATAAATAAAATCTTATTTTTTATATCACAACAAGTCTTACCTGTACCTGTACCTGGAAAATTTTAAAGATCACTTACTTCATTTTTTTCAAGTCCTAATCAGAACACATCCAATTAAAATACACAAAACTGATATGGTTATCACCGTCATAATGTATTAGTACAGAAATCAATGATTTAAGGTAAGCTTATGATGTATGTTACAATGAAGATGTAAATAAAAATGTATAGCAATATATACAAGTAATAATTAACTCAAAAATTTAATGAATATTGGGTCTAAGATTGTCCTGAAGACGGTTTAAGATTTTAAGTGCAATATTTAATTTTGTAAAAACTTAATTGTAAAAAACATATAACAATCACAATAGCAATTGCATGAACTAATATACATAAACCTGAAAAGAACACAGAAAGACACAAAACAACAGCCAACAAAGTAAGTTATAAACTTGTGAACTGTCAACATGTTTAGTTTTAAGTTAATAGTTTATATTCACAGATGTAGATTTTACCGATACAAATAAGACAAAACTAAGAGATATTCGATGCAGAGTCACAATTTGTACATAAGTATTTGGATAAAACTTGTAAATAAACAACTAAAGATGTTGTCAGTTTGCCACTTAAAAATAGACTTACCAGGTCGCCGGAGCCCTGGATCCTGGTATCACTGATAAGGACACTTCACTAATTTATCACTGCTATTATCACAAACACTTAAATCACAAATTCTAGCACTGCAGACTAGTTTTATTAGTCCAAAACATTTTTAGGTTATATTACAATTACACCAAACAATGTTAAGGGGTAAGGCTGTACACATTTTTTTCTCGATTTAAATGCAAAAAACACAATAAAAACATTTTAACACTGTGTATAACTCGAATTTAGATTAGATTAACAACAAAAATATTTTGACTACATTTGACATTACCGATCCGTTTACTACAACTAGCTTCTACGTGCGTTTGGAAGAAACCAAAAATTCGCACTCGGGGAAGATTTAAAAAAAGGTCGTGGATTCAACTCCAGCCTGTGGGCGAATTTTTAGTTTCTTATTTAAATTTAAAAAAGGCATTGTGCGAGTTAAAAAATCTTAAAGCTATCAAAACAATTATTTTAGTAGCTTCGTAAATGAATATGTATATTTTTTCTGAGGCTGACCTCCATAATACAAGTACGCTGGACTAAACATTCTCTAAGAAATGACTGATATTTTTTGTGTTGAATCGAAGTGCCCCCACCGAGAGTCTAGAGAATAAAATAGAGTAACTTGCTTAAGTTTGTGTCAACCTCTCATTAGTTCTGTGGACCGTCACCACGCGCTCAATATAGCTAAAATGGCGATAATCAAATGGCTTAATTTTAAAGGTTGACAGTATGTCGTAAAGTAAGTAAATCACTATACAGGCGATGTGCACTGGGTCTCCACGGTCATTAAGTCTCTACCCCAAACGGCTCGAACATGTAAGCACTACTGATGTCTGCATATTTGCGCCGCTTGAGGGACTCTGCTAAATCAGCAGCAGTGCTAGCCCCAGATGAAGTCTGCATAAGATGAGAAGGGGCCAGTGTGTCCAGTCACGCAAGTTGCGTGCCACGCTAGGGCCGTCCCATCTTCCACGGAACCAAAGTCATTTCATCAGGCCTCTTAGTATCGCTCCGAACCAGACCATTCGGTTAAAGAATGGCTGGAACGGAAGCGCTAGCGTGACGGGAGATTCTCCCAGCGCTTCTGCTGCATGAAAAGCCGTGGTGACCATGTCACCACTGGGACAGCGATGTGGGGCATTCCAAGGTAAGGCCACCAAACGTAAGGCTACTGATTCCGAAAATGTGGTGTCGTCTAGTTGAGTACCCAGATATTTGAAAGGAAGGAAGACAATGTAGACAAAGGCCTAATTTCCACTCCGCTACAGTGAGGAGATGAGTACGGTCTGCAAAGCTAGAACACGTATTTTAAAAAAAACTGAACTAGACTGCAGAGCGTCCCACCGCCGCTGCGAAGACACTGACTAAGTTAAGTCCTCAGAGCTTAACTCTCAAGGGGTCTTTCTGAGGATCCTGGCAAACAGCCCAGAGGTGGCATGAGCCGAAAACAAAAAAGCTGGAAGAGTAAACTAGAAATTTGACGAACTCTTAGGCCTCCAAACCTGATGGGAAGAGAAGCCTAGGTCCAAGTCCGAGACTCTAAAAATGTGTTCAGCACAGACGGTACAATTATTTTTATGACGTTACCTAATTTAGAAGTCAGACGGGCTCAATTCAAACGCCTTCGATGTTGTTTCACATCTGATATTTATCAAAAAAACATGGCGAATATCACAAAATTTAGATTTTGCGTATTCTCTCTCGAAGTATAAAAATGTCAAATATTTATCATCACATTGTGTGATATCAGCCATGTTTTTTCGATAAATATTGAACGCTATATAATATCGAAGGCGCGAGAATTGGGCACCTGGGCAGGCCTGTGTAACTCCCCGCGTAGGTAGCAAAAACGTACCTACGCGCGGCGACCCCTTGGAAGGGGCTAAATCAAGTTGGTTGTCGCGAGCAACGAGACGCCCACGCGTTTTATTCACCGCGGCGCATCCGCGCACGGCACTTAGTTTATTTGATTACGTTGCTGGCTGGATGAGCATGAATAAAGTGCTAGAAAGGTGCGCTAGATGGCGTAAGTAGCGACTTGTAGCAGTCAACCCTATCGCGTCGCATGATAGTACGTCTATGAATAGGTTTAGTGTATTATGGTTCATATTCCAGAGTTATAAGAATGAAATTATCTTGCAATGGATTTCTGTAGGTGACTAAACGAGAATGTGCTTGACTCTGAGGCGAACTAAATTACACCATATCGTAGACGACATAAAGTAGATATTTCTTTAAATTTCATTGCAAAGTCAACTTCTGTATGGAGTACTAGTACTTATTCTGGGGATTATTTCTATAAATATAGCCTGGCCAAAAATATATGGGACCTAATTTCTTTTACTGGCATCTGAAACCTCTGATATGTCATCAATTGTCATAATGATTAGTGTCAAAGTGGAAGCGTGATCTTATTTTCGAATAAGTGATAATTTTATGTGTTAAAAACGCCAAGGACTATTTGCTGTCCTAAAAGTAAAGTGATTTTACTATGTGTTGTAGTTTTACTATGTGTTTATTGTTTTTAATTTATATAAATGACCTTCCACACTTTGTGGAAGATCTTTGTGATATAGTATTATTTGCTGATGATACTTCACTTATATTCAAAATTCCCGGGGGGAAATACTTTATACTTTTGACGATGTAAATAATACTCTTTCACAAGTATTGCATTGGTTTACCGTTAACAACCTTTTGCTTAACGGGAATAAGACTAAATGTGTTAAGTTTACGATGCCTAATGTCAGACAGGCCTCAACAGATGTTTTTTTAAAAGACAAACTGCTAAATACTATAAATTCAACAACATTTTTAGGAATTACTTTAGATTCAAAACTACAATGGGGTCCTCATACCGTGGCCTTGTCAGGAAGACTTAGTTCAGCTGCTTTTGCTGTAAAAAAGATACGGCGCTTGACTGATGTTGAAATGGCCAGACTAGTCTATTTTAGTTATTTTCACAGCTTGATGTCGTACGGTATTTTACTATGGGGCTCAGCTGCTGATATAGAATCAATTTTTGTACTACAAAAAAGGGCCGTAGGTGCTATTTATAACCTCAAACCTCAAGATTCATTGAAAGATTTTTTTAAAGAAATAAGGATATTAACAGTAGCCTCTCAATATATTTATGAAAATATTATGTATGTGCGTAAAAACTTGCATTTATTTACAAAGAAAAGTGATACGCATAATTTTAACACTAGAAATAAAAATAAGCTTGCTATTCCACAATTCAGGCTTCAAAAAGTTGGTCATTCTTTCATGGGAAAATGTGTCAATTACTTTAACAAATTACCGAAAAATATTGTAGAATTACCAATTAACAAATTCAAAGCATTTATTAAGGATACCCTAATGACAAAAGGTTATTATAAAGTAGACGATTATTTGATGATGTCAACGTGTGGACCAGCTCGCACTAGTACAATTTCTGTATTTAAACATTATTTTTAAAAGAGGCTTTGACAATAGTGATTGAGGTTCTTGCGCTGCTTCTTCTCAGCACTAGCCCACAATTTGTCCCGAAGCAGTGGTAGGGCTTAAAAAATAATATGTTGGGACGTGTATAAGTGCCCCCTGTGGGCCTACATACATAAATAAACGACTTTTATGACTTTTTTATCACTTTAGTATTTTTCGACAAGAAAGCCTATGTAACCACCGATTTAGTTATCATCGCAAATTGTTGGTACGTCATATAATGCGAACAGTGAAAATTGGCCACTGATGGCTACGAAAAATATTTTGATAACGATTGCGATAAAATGACCATAATAAACAGTGGTTTTGAGTTTTATTTTGTTTATTTCTTCAACCCTACTTAAATATCTTAACTAAGATCGTTCTTGAAAGTTTCAAATATTTCTTAAAATAAAATATTTAATAGTATAGATGTTAGCATCATAAATATTATCATTTACGAAAACTATGTTTAGCAAAAATAGGTAATTGAAATTTGGTCCTCAAGGCCCAAAAAGACCCAGTGATATTTATAAATATTATTTCAATTTGCGAGTGTTTGATTAGTCTTATTCTTGTATCGTAGAATCTGTAATCAGGCTTGCAATTTTAACATGAATGTAAGTAAACATATAAAAAATATATTTGTATGTTCAGTTGCCAATTTACGCTGGTATGATTATACCAAGTGTTGTCATATGAAGAGGATTCGAGGCGCCTTTAATTCAGATCCCATATATTTCTGATCAGGCTATAATATATATTTTGTATTCAAAATTGAGCTTGACTTAGAAATAAAATATGTGAATTTTTAAGAAATTTTGTGATGGCTATGGCCACCTTTTTATCATTCTTTCTCTTTTTCTTTTCCGGTCGGCGCGGTTAGGAGGCCCGCTGATCTCTACAGTACAAGTACCTACGTAATACTTGTACTCAGAGGTCAGTGGCGAGCATTGAGTAGATATAATTATATCTATATCTACTCAATGGTGGCGAGGCCTCAGTCAAGTCCCAAGCTCGGCTGTGGCTTTGGTGTGTCCACAGTCTTATGAATGAATTATAAAGAGGAATGAATGAATGATGTCAAATCTGACATTTCTAAACAATGACGCTTTGGGAGCATAACCTCAAATCTTGTTTATTTTTGTTAAATTTTAAACTTAAGTGTAAATTAACACCACCTAAACGAAATTTAAATAAAATGTGTGCATATAATACGCACTGTGTTACGTACTTTACAATTGCTAATGTGTTGTGAGTGAAGTTATGTGTTGGTGTTGGTCAGTGTATTTTTCTTAATTAGTGCAAAATTTCATTATTAACTAAATATTCTCGTCTCAAATTACATTTTAACTTAGATATCTAGTTTAGTGCCGTTTAAATTGTGTTCAGTTTTTATTAGGAGCCTTGTCCGTGGAGGAAAACGTCATTGCTTCTGTAAGGTAAGGTTTCGTATTTGTAAACATAGCATTCCAAATCAAATACAAATTAACCTATCTGAACTTTTTCGAGCACAACCTAAGTATATCTACATTGTATTTATTATTGATTGTATTGTTTGTATTGTATAGGCTCCGAAACTACTGGACCGATTCGAATGAAATTTTGTACAAAGATAGTATCACTTTTTGTCACGATATAAAATCTTTAGGGGGATGAAAGTTTGTATGAAAAATCTGACTTGGCGCGGCTGAAGTCGCAGGCAACTGCTAGTATTATTAGACAACTAGGATAGTGAATAATTAGTGACCCTTTATATTTTAATGATTTAAGCCCTAATGTAACTAGCCTTGTACTTTAATTATAGGCAACCTTGCGATAGTTACTGTTTTAGTACTGCCCTGCTGCTATATTGTACTAGTTAATTGTCTTGAACTCAGAGCAGTGCAAAAGGTTTAAGAACTTAAGAAAAAGGTTTAAGAGCACAGGGGGTGTGATTAAACATTCCAGAACACGAATTTTTAATGTATACAAATAATTAAGTAGGTACAATCAGCAGAATGTAAAGTTGCCCATTGTACAAGAACAATGAAACCAGCTTTTGTAACATAGAAAATAGACACAGTCTCAAGGTCCATGAGGGGTAGTCTGACAAGTGGCCTTGTAACTGCATTTTTTTATTTCTCTAAACAAATTGAGTTACCACACATAGAAGTAGAAGAACAACAAATCTGTGTCCAGGTTAGAAAGAATTAAAAACTTATTGATTTCAATAGCCACTGAAATATATTTCTTTTTTTTAGGTAAGTTTTGCTGCTCGAGACTACAAAGAAGATACTATTGGTGAGTACATACTAGTCTCAATTATCATTATCATTACTATCATTGGCAGAAAAACTTAAATTTGACCCTTGTTAATAATGAATGCAACATTTAACCTACCAACGTAGGTTAAATGTTGCATTTATTATTGTGGCATCATTGCATCTTGGGGACTACTTTTTATTTACTTTATCAACTGACCACTAAAAATTAACAGCAGTTTCCTGTCTGATCCAAATCCATTAAAATAAGTAATTTGATTGAATTGATATGAAAACTTGACCGTGATTAACTGATGTATGGTACAAATAGTTTTACAACAACACCGGACCGTTATTTGTCAGATTTGGATCGGTTTATTTTATGAAACAATAATCAAAAGAAACAAATTAAAAATACTACAAATGTGCTTAACATTTTGTAATCCAGATTATTAAATTTCTTTTGTAAAAATATGTTAAATTTAAATCTAAGTTAAACATTTGAGCAATAATGTAATGGTGTTATTTTTATTTTCGTATAATTACTAGATCAATGTTTTAAAGAAATAATAACATAATTAAACCAGAAACATAAACTTGTTTTATTTTTTATTTCCCCTTTTTCTTATTGATCCATCTATTCCATCTACATAACAATAAAAGTAACACAATTGATTTATTTTTCTAAAGATTTTTTTATACACTTATATACCAAAAAAAGTGTAAGAAGTAAGTAAGAAAAATATTAATTACAGACAAGAAATAAAACCAGTAAATAAATATGAGTGCCATTTGTGGGCTGGGCACTAGATAAGGTGTTTGTTGGTTTTATTTTTATTATGATAAAACAAAATAGGTATTATGATGTCTTCAAAAAAAATGGTATAACGGTAAGAAGTTTTCACTCACTGTCTACCATTAGTTTGTAATATCAAACTTATTTGTCAGATTTATAAAAATTACACGTTATATTACAGCGAGATAGCGCGAACCTGATCATATTTGCCGATTACGTCTACCGTCGCCAGTGCAAACCTTCAAAAGACGGCCATAAGACCTGGTACTGCGTTATGTACGCACGCTCGCAGTGCCCGTCTGTACTCACCACAGATAGCAAAGAGCACATCGTTCAAATAAAAGGGATGCACAATCACATGCGTCCTCACATCACGGAGACACCGCAAGGGATTATACACAACCATTCGAAGAAACCAAGACCAAAGCAAGCTACAGCTCCTCTACCACCTACGCCTAAAGTAAATGTAACTAGATTCAACGACTGCATTGACGTTGAGATTTTACCGTAATTTAAACTGGACAGTATGACAAATAAAACCATTCCATTTATTTTCAGGCTCAAATACACTGTCTACCTTTTTGGTTTAAGATCCGAACTAGAAGCGACCTTCACCCATCTGTTTATTGAATGAAAAATATTCTCCCTTGTCCCTTAAATAATGATCAAACGTAAAGATAAAGACAGCTGAACTATTTTGAATAAGTAGTTTAAAAAAACAGAGGGGTTCTCGTACCTAGTGAACACGTGATCCGAGCGCACTCGGACATTAGGATAGGATGTGATTGTCCGAGTGCGCTCGGACCGAGTGCATCCAGATGACTACTTGGACGCTTCTCGTACCTTGTAAACACGTGATTCGAGCGCACTCGGACATTAGGATAGGATGTGATTGTCCGAGTGCGCTCAGACTGAGTGCATCCAGATGACTACTCGAACGCTTCTCGTATTTTGTAAACACGTGATCCGAGCGCGGAAATTTTTAGGAAACCCACTCGTTTTAACGTACTAATTCGATATAAAATAGTCTTCATCCAATATAAAGATGGGTGATGAATGGTAGCTTCTAGTTCGTATCTCCTACTATTGGTTCCGCAATTCTTTTAAACTATGGTCAAAATCAAAAGTTAAACATAGTAGAAGTAGAGACTATAAATCTTTAATAGTGCAGTCGAAGTGGTTTTAAACATGAACTAAATGACAAATGTCGTATCATTCTGCTAATGAATGCTGAACAGATATTTTAGTATTTAAAAAAATGATGGACGCATGTCACAATTTTTTAAGTTATGTGAGTATTTATTAACACAAGTAGTAAGGGAATTTTAAAGTCAGTGTCAGCCAGTCTATTCGGAATGATTAAATTAATTAGTTATAAGAAATTCAGCAATTAATTGTATTGTTAAACAATATAACTAACTGCTATAAAAAGTGGCTTAATATTGTCTAGTCAAAAGCAATTTAATTAATGAACTGGAAGGTTAAATAAAGTTCATATTTTAGGGTTTCTGAAATTATTGATTTGGAATTTTAATAACTAGACTAGGTACTGGACTTTCTTGCCTTTTACTGTTGTGTTAATTTGTGTTTAACAATACCAACTTAGTTTTGGCAATGATTTAATATAATATTATTAAATTATGACATTTGTAAATAAAACTAATAATTATGACCCTATTATTCGCGTGTAATCTTAGGTAGTCAAATGTTACAAAATATATGCATTGAAAAATACTCATTCTTCTATTCATTTTCTCTTTATTTTATTAAATTTATCCAAATTATATATTTTTTCTACTGTCTTATACAAAAGTGGCCCCTTAAATTGTACGCCAAACTAACACGGGAGATAGCATAACCATTGCATAGACCTTTCAAATAAAAATTATACCTCTTGTGAAAGTCTCATGGTTTGGGTCCTTGGGAATAATGCCCCTTTTAGTATTTTTATTTATAAAAAATACGGGATAACGCCAGGATAATGTTGAGAGAAAATAAAATATAGCAAAGTTTATTATTTCCTAAACCATGAGACTTTTAGAGTCTTGTAATTTTGATCTGAAAGATCTACGGCTATATCTCTAGTGTTAGGGGGTTATTAGATTACACGTTATTCAGACCGTCTTACTAAGACAGTCTATGCCCTATCTCGCTCTTTTAACAGGTTTAAAGAGCGAGATGGAGCATAGACTGTCTTACAGACTGGTTTACTCTCATTACACTATGCTGAGTCTTAGTAAGACTGTCTGAATACCGCGTAGTCTAATAACTCTCTTAGTCTGCGGTGCACCTTTTTGGGTTACCCTGTAATTTGACAAGACTTGACTCAACATTATTGTGTTGTTACGAACTTTTTATAACAAATATGAAATTAACAAACTTTCCAGAAGCTCTCATAATCCCCTCCAAGTATAAAAAAGGTTTGGGGATGGTATATTTCCGCGGTTACACATATTCATGGAGGAATCGTAAAAAGTATGGGAATTATTGGACGTGTTCGAGCCACCATAAAAAGGGATGCAGGGCGAGTGTCACCACAGACGAGTCTAGGAAACCCTTCTCTGTGACCAGTTTCTATGGTGATCACAATCATCCAGCGCCCAAAGTGAAATTACCACCAGATTTGGAATTATATTTTAATAGCTAAACTTTAACTCCGGGAGTCCGAGAGATAAGTTTATCTAAGCTCTAGCTTACACTACGCCGCATCTGGCGGTTCTACAGCTTCATGGTGCTATTTTATTAGAGATTTTGTTGCCATTTCATTTAGATTTACTAAGTTTACAATTGGTTTTATACACTCTGGCATATTTGCCGCATCTGGTGTGATGTGAACCAGGGCTTTGTCCTCTCACTTAACCTCAATATTAGAAATCGACTCAGTTACAGATAGGCACAGGTTGTTTGTATTTACTATTTGGTATGTTGGGTTTTATTGTTAAAAATAGATCAATATTTTATTCTTGTAACAAGAGTTTTATTTCTGCCCCCTGAGATGTTTTTTTAGTTACGTTCAGAGAAGAAAAAGGTTAATTGACGCTTCCTGAAATCGACTCAGGTAAGAGGTCTGGTTGACAGTTACTCTTTAGGTTGAAAAACTTACAGAAGTTTGGTCCATCATACTTGTCTTCCTAGTTGGTAACGGCTATTGTCTTATTTTGCGGACATTATAGAGGTACATACCGAGTCGTTTTACTTGATACTGTTTCAGAAATCCACTACATAACCTCGAAGAAAGGCTACAAGCTGTTGGTGTTTGAGCAATATACGTATGCACAGAACTTTCGCAGCAAGAACAGGATTAGTTGGACGTGCTCCTCCCGTTGTTCGAAGAAGTGTCATGCCCAGGTCAGGTTGACGAACGCAGGAGAGTTGCTGGTCATAAACAATGAGCACAGTCACCCACCTCCAGTGTTCTACGTCAACGAATCAGGAGAATACGTAAGGGTCCCCGACAAACAAAGAAGCAGAAAGGACGAAGACGACGAAATGGAGTTCTTGGATCTAGATCCAAGTTTGGACCTAGATATCAAGATATAGGACAATTGATTTATAGAGCATAATAATAACTTTATTTGAGTAAGAAGTTTTAAATAATTTAACTTAAAAATTATAAGTAAACTGGTATAATTTAAAAAATGCGTTTTTTATTTGAAGTCTATTAAGGCATCAACGTTTTATTTCAGCAGTTATAGCTCACATAAAGTTCTCTAAAATCTTAGAAATAACAAAGTGGGTTTGATTGTAATTAATTTCCTTTTTAGCCAACCGTATTCCATGCATCTGTAGTCTCATATTTGTCCACGAGGTCCCGGGTTCGAATCCCGGGTCGGGCTGAGAGTGTTTGGGTTTTTCTGTCTTGAAATTACTCAGACACAGCTACGGAGTCAGAAAGTTGGTGGTGTTAACACCCCCGTGCCTCGGAAAGCACGTTAAGCCGTTGGTCCTGCGCCTGATCTCTTTACGGTCATGTCGGACTGCCGTTTCACCGAATGAAAAAAGTGTGCACCTGTGTATTGCGCACACACTTGTGCACTATAATATCTCCCGCGCAGTTGGCTAGTCTCTGTTGTGATAGGCCGCCGTAGTCGAAATTCGGCTAGGAGGACATAATTATTTATTTCCGACTAATATGTATGTCCGAGCATGGTCTTAATGTAGCGCGATTTCCGAGTCTACTCAAAACGTAAGTGTATCTATTATACGGTGTTCGCATGCCAGTAGCTGCAACTTCACGTAATAATCGATAGGAACACTAATTACTGAACTGAGTGCAATTAATCCATACACAGCCTTCTCCAATAAAGCATACATCGTCAAATCCTGCCGTGGCGAACCTTTGCTGATGTACGGAGACTACACATACAACAAGAGCTACTCCTGCAAGAAAGATTTACATGTCAAGTGGTACTGTTCCTCGCGAAACTCCAAAAGGTGTAAAGTCAACATAGTTACCAACAGCAACAATCAGATTATCCAGATATTCGGTGAGCACACGCACGGCAAAAAATACTTGATGTCCTCAAGTAGTTCTTTCAAAAAGTTGTCACTGTTGTCAGTACTTAGACAATAACACTCTCAAAAGGGGCTTGGGTGACACACGCGGGATTGAGATACAGAATCTGTGATATTTGGTATCACAGAACCAAAGGAAAGTATTAAAGTAAAGTTAGCCTATTAGATCCCACTCCTGGGCAAAGGCCTCACCTCAACTATGAATAAGTATGAGTCATACTACACCACGCGGGCCCAGTACTGGTGGCGGGATATCTGTAAGGCAAGTGACCAACCTTACTGTCAAAGAACCTATTTTATTAAATGGTTCTCAGGGGTTCTTCGCATCGTAGATTATGTACTTATGTATCTCAATCAGACCTGCGCGTGAACAAATCGGAATGGAACTACAGTCAAAACCTGATATAGCCACATTGAAGGGACCGTATAGTTGCCTACGTTATATCCGATAGTTGTTATAAGCAATACACATACATACATAGTTATATTAGTTATGTAGTTATATTATTTATTATAGGTACATATCTATCTAGGTATAGGTTATGTATGTAAACTTGATGTCAAATGAAATGTTAGAAAAGAAATAAATATATTTCTAATCTCCATATGACATGAGATTTTTCTTCAATAGAAAACACTTTTCTTCTTTTTTGCGACATGATAACGCACAAATACACGGTCTTATCAAAACCAACACTTATAAATCAAGCTGTTCACGCAGTCATTTAGCGCACTAAACAATTGGTGTAAAATATGCAAGGTCAAATGGCTGGGAAGAGGTTCGGATGAGGTGGAAGAAAGTGCGTAGGTAATAATACGCGCCTAAATATTCCTTTAATGCTTATCAATAAGATTTAAAATCGTCCGTATTGTTTTGTTTTGCTGAGACAAGAAGCGGTTGGTCGTTATAGTCAATGAATATCGATAAAGTTTTGTCGTTGTAAGCGATATGTCGCTGTATCCGATGTTGTTATAGGCAGTATGTTTGCTGAATAGTTTACTAGAGATTCGGGCGGGACTTTACAATCTGGCTGTAATAACCGATCGGTCGTTGTAAACGATGTCGTTATAATCGGTTTCGACTGTATTTAAAATTAAATGTAAATAGATTTGGTCTGGTTAGGTTATTATGACATCTGTTTTCAATATTTGCAATAATAATCAGAAGCTTAGGTACTGTACAGTCGGCCGCACGTCATGTTACCCATTTGAACTACGAAAACAGCTTTTATTACGTAGGGTATAGAGGCGGTCTCAAAGTCAAAGTAACGTGAGCTTACGTGCGGTCGTGTGTACGTCCTTCAAATAGTGGTGTGTAACAGAAGGTATAATGAGTGAAGCAATATAGAGGTTAAAGTTCCAAGACGAATTGAAAATACATTACGTCGGTCATATTTTTGCTGACTGTAAAGTGAACGTAAATATTCAAATCAAAATGAACAGTACTATATCTGTTTAGTTAGGGCTAAATTTTAATCATTAACAAGTATTATTTATTTAAATACCAATGAAATGATTATGTAATACATGTACAGTTGACAGCACGTCTAGGTATACATTTGAACTACGGAAACAGCTTTAATTACGTTGGGAACAGTGGCGATCCACAAGGTCAAAATTATTGTGTTGTGTACTTACAAAACATTTGCATCTGTATAATATCTATTAAGTAGTTTTGTGATAGTAATGTGTGATTTGCGATTTTAGTCATAAATGGTATAATATGAACTGGACGAATGTCAATCGACAAAACACGACGAATACAGCGATAATACCGATAGCAATTAAAAAGCAATGTTTTTATGATTGATGACTTATGTTTTATAAGGACGCCGGCGTCCTAATAACAATTGATTGCCTATTATGTCTAGAACATTTAACTTGTAGTTGTTATAGTTTATTTTAACGACATTGATTTTCGATTTCCATCGATATTTTTGATGCATTCGTCGTCGATTGTCGTTTGACAATCGTCTGTTTGGCTTGGCGGGTAGTATCTATTAATAATTTCTTCATAGAGGGTTTTTAATGTTTAATTATGTGTTGAGTCCTATTTAAAATAATATTATTATTAAACAATCTGTGGATTTTCGTTCGCCTTTAACACTGGAACAATTACATAATATTATGTACATCATTTATTTATATTTTGGTGAAATATATTGCACATTTAAAAATCAATTCGTAGATTTTTTCACTCTCTCACAACACCATGTACCCTTTTCATCTCCTTTTATTTATATCTTTCCAAGCAAATTTTTACACCATCGTGTTAACTTTAATGTCATTTTTTTTATTAAATTTTATTTTTTCACACAGGGCCAGTGCTTGTAAAAGCGAAGAAAGGGACGTACATTCTGCTATATCAAAACTACACGTACAGAAGAAGTACTAAATCTAAAAAAGGAACCGTGTGGAAGTGCACGTGTAGTAAAACCGATCAGTGTAAAGCGACCCTGACGACAGATGATAATCTGAACGTGGTGTTTATTCGGCGACCCAAAGAAAGGAGACACACCAGTCATACGCACGATCCTGCGCCCGTGCCATCGAAACCTAAGCATGTGTATTTTACAACAACACAATGATTTTAGATTTTAGACATTATAAAGGGCAAGTTGAACAAAAGAATCATCGCTTAAAATAAATTAAAAAGAAGACAATCGCGACATTCAAATAACTGATCCATGCAAACGTAGTCACGGGATATCCATTTGTTATTATCAAACGCTTCTCGAGAATGTAACAAATATAAGATAGTTAAGCGATATTTGGCTAACACATCAGACACCCTGTATAAATTTCTATGACCTGGCGGGACTGGTACTAGCAGACCTGTTTTTTTACGTGTTTATCTGTCGAGTAAGGAGCTCGAGATAACCTATTGGTGTATCTAAGGAGGTAGCCAATTGTCGCTTGGCCACTATTATGTATTATCTGTGGCTTGGCTCTCCCTCTAATAGGTACTTTTCTGAAAATCGCATTTAAATGGGTTCCTTTTTTGAAGTCGGTTATATAAAATATAGCCAACAACTCCGCGTTGCTTAGCAACTAACTCAGATATTGGCGAACTATATCACAACAAACAATGGACTCGATCCCTATTAGTAGGGTATTTAGTGACGTCAACCTTGCAGATCTTCAAGAAAGAAAGCCGCTTGGCACAGACGTACCTGGTGGTCATCTGAGCTGATTTAGCCCGGTACCTACGTGGCACCTCTCTGCAGGTAGGTGGGGGGAGGGGGGGAAAAGCCCATCTACCTTGCTGCTCTCTCACGTCCATATCTCCAAAAGTTTAGCAAATAGGTCGTGTTTAGTATCATTTCCATATAATTCAAGGACGAGGAATTCATTTCTCGAACAACATTTTCACTCGTCAATAGAAAAATAACGAGTAAAGCGCGAAAATAAAAAAAAACTTCAATTTTTTTTTCCCAAAATCGTTTCTTACAATTTATCTACGAGTTTATGTTTTATAAAAAAAATACGGTAAAATAGCCCTGTTTATCTTGAATATAGAAACATAAACTTTATTAACACTTTTGACTTAGAAACGTGTCAAATAAAATCATTTACGTCGCGCGGTGGAGCTGCGAGCGGCGGGAAAAGTTTGTAGATTGGATAGGATTTGTCACATATTGTTTAGTTATGACATTGATTGATTAATAAAAGTGATTTTATACCTCAAGGTGGTATTACTAAAGGAATACCTAGTAAATATTTTGTTCATAATATCACAGAATTAATAATTAATAATATTCGAACAAATGTTTTATTATTACACTGTTAACCATAATTCTATATTATTTTATTTTGATCATTTTATTTAGTACAAATTGATAACTTCTTCTAGTATTTACATAATATAACTTCAAAAGAAAGTAGGTAAAGTAGTAAATGATTTTATTTGACACGTTTCTAAGACAAAAGTGTTAATAAAGTTTATGTTTCTATATTCAAGATAAACAGGGCTATTTTACCGTATTTTTTTTATAAAACATAAACTCGTAGATAAATTGTAAGAAACGATTTCGGGAAAAAAAATTTGAAGTTTTTTTTTATTTTCGCGCTTTACTCGTTATTTTTCTATTGACGAGTGAAAATGTTGTTCGAGAAATGAATTCCTCGTCCTTGAATTATATGGAAATGATACTAAACACGACCTATTTGCTAAACTTTTGGATATATGGACGTGAGAGTGCAGCAAGGTAGATGGGCTTTTCCCCCCCTCCCCCCACCTACCTGCAGGGAGGTGCCACGTGGGTACCGGGCTAAATCAGCTCAGATGACCACCAGGTACGTCTGTGCCAAGCGGCTTCCTTTGTTGAAGATCTGCAAGGTTCCCCATACAAACCATGTCACTAAATACTCTACTATATGTGCCATGTAGAAGATTAAATTTAAGTTCAGTCTCTCTCTTTCTCTGCTCAACAAACGAAAAGAGACAGACATAATAATTAAGAAACGTCAGATTTAACAGCTGTCAGTTGCTATTATGATAATTATGATTTACCTACTGCCTCACTTATAATTATGTTTACTTTTACTTTAGTGTATGTGCTAATTATAACAAATCATTTTACTTGTATTTTCATTTATATTTTTTTACTTAATATACCTAAATTTATATTGAGTAGTCAACTCTGAGGCCTTACTCCAGTTGATGATGCTCGTAGTTTCGATTGTAGCCGTCCCTGTCACTCACGCCAGAATGACAACGCGAACGAGCGAGATGGCTAGACTCGAAAATACGGACATCGTCGACCGGAGTAGGGGCTCAGGGGCTATTTTTGAATTACTCGCGTGCAAAAGTCTACTGATTTTCGTTTGTCATCTGAAACTCTGCATTTTTTAATCACTCGACGTGTCATTTTTTGTGTCAATCAATATGAAATATGTCATGCGACTTGGTAGACGAGTGAAAATTAAGTCGCATACGCCAACAGAATGTAATAAGGGATTCAAAAATCGAGCTCCAGACAACAGATTAAGTCATTCTTGGGAAACAATATACCTCACGACATTGTCGAACTATACGGTAGCACTAGTTGGTTCGCTGCTTAGTTCAGCAGTTTTTGTGATTCAATGATAATCGCAGACATTCACTAGTCACAGTAAGTGTAGATGTGAAGTGTGAGTGAATGTCAATAAAGAATACATATGTTTTTTTAATGATATAACTAACAATTAATATTATGATAATTATGATTTATCTACTGCTTCACTACAATTAGATTATGTTTACTTACTTACTACTTTAGTGTATGTGCTAATTATAACAAATCATTATACTTGTATTCCATTTTTATTTTTTGACTTAGTTAAGAGAATACCTAGATTTATATCAACAGCGAAAGCTTATTATAACAAATTATTTTACTTGTATTTTCATTTTTGATATAGAATACCTAGATTTATATTGATTATCAATGGTGGGTGGAGATAATGGTTACTTAATGACATTGATTCTACCTCAGCTACACATAAGCTCAACACAATGGTTGTGATGTATCGTGTCTTACTAGGTACTATGTACGCTATATTTTGATATTTTTGTGAAAACGGAGATATTAATTCTAACTAAAACAAACTTGTCATACCAAACTTCAGATTTCTGAAGTCATAAACAAGTATTTCTTAGGAAACAAATATACCTTACAACGTTGTCGAACTATTAAGTGGGAAATAAAAAGTCACACGTTTAATGTCCAACGAAGGGGTAAGTATTATAAAATTCAATGTCTTCTTTATCTTGATGACTAAGTACAGCCTGTACTATACTGATGTACATACATACATTACTGATAATTAGAGATGCGCCGAATAGTGGTTTCACCGAATAACCGAATACTATTCGGTTCAATTCTTACCGAACCGGATATTCGGCCGAATTATCGGTTTACCATTACACTGCATTCCCGCGTGAACAGGTGCAAACATGCACGCTACCTGTCGCCGCTGGCTAGTTGCGAGCGAGCCGTACCTCGCCGCCCGCCACCCGCGCACACACCGCGCTGTCACTTTGCTTTAAAACATTGCACGAGTAAGGAGTAAATAAGTTAAAATATTAACTTTACCGTGTTTGTAACTTATAAAAAACATAAATCCTACATAAGAAGCTTGTCTTTCAGTTCTATTCCATGTTATGTAGCCAGGAAAATAGAAATACTCAAACCGAATATATTCAGCACTTAAACCGAATAATTCGGCTGAATACAAATAGTGGAAAAGGTGCCAAATACGCCGAATACCGAATACCAAACGAATATTCGGCGCATCTCTACTAATAATGAATTTCCTACTGCTTTAACACTTGAAGACGGCTAATTTGAAACGAAATCTTCGGCTCTTAACTCAGTGATACAGGATGCTAATCATCAATGAATAAGTGATTTATTTGCTTGCTATCCTATTTCTCTCTCTTTTTCACATACTAGCGAGCAGTAACACCGTCTCACTCAGTCTTGTAGTTCAGTTCATTTCGTTCAGTCGCTCGAAAAGGAGTCGTATATCAAAAGAGATAAAGATATATTTGAGATGCAAGTGAGTTAGTGAGTGATTAGCTTCTTTGAAAAGATATATCATTTTTGTCATTCACTCAGGAGTTACAAAGGTCTATGACAGATAAATAACATGACATAGTGGAGACAAACATTTCAAATTAGCTGTCCCACATTTATTCGTAGTTAGTGTCAAATGTTCTTTGTTATAATATACAAATGTGTATATGTTATATACTTTATTTTCAGTTAATCTTAACTTTTCATTAGTTGACCTAGAATTTTTAGTTTCGTATTTTTCGTAAATGTTTAGATCGTGTTTTGAAATGGAACTAGGTACGAGTATATGTAATTTTTAAGAGCTGCTCCAATTTAGTTACTACGCTTATGTTCTTATTTTACGGGAATTTTAATAAAGATTTAACTATATTTAGTCGTTTTTAATAAACTAAGTACCTTTTTACTGTACAGAAGTAGGTAAGTAATAATATAATTTAAAATGCTACGTTTAACAAAGTCGTAACAGTGTTGACCATAAATTTAAATTAGACGACCAATTTGAAATTAAGGTCTCATTAATTGGTGACTTTACCGACATTAGATTTTTGAGACTGATGCCTATGCTAGGTAAAATAATACCTGTGTTGGCCGAAACCTCTGGATAAAAAGCAAAATGCTTAGATAGGTACGTTTTTACGAATTCCTGTATTTTTATAGTGATAAACAATGCAATAAGTAAATTTAAAAACTTGAACAAACTTTGTATCTAATCTTCCCAATCAATTTGAAGAAACTGTTTCAACAGCCGATCAACCCCTTAAACACCACAGTCGGAATGATTCGACAAATCCTTACGATTTGTTGGCTGTTGCTTGGCGGTCAATAGGTTAAAAAGTCGACCAGTATCGGACTCAAAGCCCAACGATTCGTTGCAGTGGCGGTAGTGACTGCTGTTAACGGTGCGTCACTCCTCATGCTGAACGGGTATTCCTTCACGAACCCCTCCCCGATGCCTGGTGGGGAGCGGTGGTACTGCTCCGGTAGAACCAAGTGGGACTGCACCGTGTGTCTCCACGTGAACGATGATTATGAGCTGGTCTGCATATCGCATGAGCATACCCACCAGCCGCCAGTGTACGAGAGAACTTCAGCTGGACTCTACGTTGAGACAGTTCCGATACCGTGAAGTTGGTTGGTACCGTTGGTTAGTGTGTAAAATGAAATAAATTGGCCATACAAACTCGAGGGTTGTAAATTGAGGTTATGATGAAGCAGCACACACGAATTGAAATCAAAAAAGAATTTCAGTTGACACCTGTATTTGTAGTAGTGTAGTGAAGGTATTTTTATTGTAAGAATTTTTAAAAAATATTTTTGAGTAAGGAATTTGTGGTTTGCCTAGAAATATTATGGTATAACATACAAATGATGTTTATGAAAGGAAATATACATTACTACCTAAATATCTCGACGAAGAGATCGATATAGAACTTTTTGAGATGTTGTTACTAGATAAATTTTGGTAAATCTACTTTTCATGTATTTATAGTACCTATGTGATGTACATAGAGTTTCAGGGGTCTACTTTCAACAACAATGCAGGTTCTAAACCAGGCAATTTTCCTTACATCATCATTCTCATTAAGGTATTACCACAGAATATATAATAGTTACTACGGGTTTTACCATATAAGCCAAATTGCCTGCTTTCGAAACTGCATTGTTGCTGATAGTAAGGCCCCTGAAAATGTTCAGAAAATATAAATATTCAGAATTATAAAGAAATAAAAAATAGTAATGACAAATACTTTTGTATTAAAATCAAGTTTATTACAGTAGTACTATTAGCGATCCTGAGTTTAATATCCTCATCCAAAACTTAAAAAAGGTACATATATGATGGCAAGTCAGTCCTGTATTATTTAGTAGGTATCTAGCCACCCACAGAGGATCCTAATGAACTGTTCCAACTGTGAAGACTATAGAAATAGAAAAAATAATGGCACATCAAATCTAATGTACCTGTGTGTGCATTATAGAAGTATGTGCTAACAAGGCCCCGCTCCGCATAAATCATGGCAGCAGAAAAGTGTACCACCACGACACTGATTATCAGCGAGAGCCTTGAAGGCCCAGCGCAGAGTGCACACACACAAAATTATGTATGATGTTGGTAATTGCAATGTTACGGTTATGCCTAATAATAACCACTAATACGCACCAAACATTTTAAGTCTACGTTCCTCAATCTTGCCGTACGGCTAGAGAGTGGAATTCGTTGGCGGCTGAAGTGTTACCTAAACACAATGATATAGGTTCCTTTAAGATTTTTTTGAAGAGTGAATAGGCGTTTCGTTACTAGTCAGACATGACTAGTAACGAAACGTCCATCCTCGGTCGCATCGTCGCCTTCCATCAGATGAAATTGCGGTCAAATGTCTGTCTATTAAACCTCTTGAGGATCGGAAGACCTCATCGCAGTCTCATAAAAATATAAAAAAGGACAAAGCTTAGATTAATATATTGTTTGATATTCTTATATTTTGCAGAATATCCTCTACATCGGCACATTCTTATGCGAAAAGAGGGGCCGTCGAAATTGACGAGACACCGCTGCGTTGGATGCTACAGAATTAACGTCACCGTCTATGGCAGTAGAAAAGCTAAGAACATAACTCAAAAAGTCAGTACCTATTGTCCTCAGTGTCCTAAAAAGCCTTATATTTGTAAATCGTGCTTTGAAATAACACATTCCTTGTGATTTTTTCTAATGGGCCTAAATAACGCTAAAGACAGGGACAGGCAGCCTGTGACATGCCGCATGTCTGTCTAATGAGCGATTTACCTTTGCGAAGAATCAGTACTTAAAAAGCCGCTAGATGGCGTTGAATAACATAAAACAGGTAGAATGAGATAAAAGCTGGTTTTAGCGTTGATCATGCTATAATGTTTATGTTTAGCATGTTTTGGATTCACGCGTAATTTTTTTAAAATGTAATGTTCATCAAGACGTTTTTCTATTTAATTTTATTTTTAACTGCATTTTGATATAAGGTTTTTTTTTAATTTCGCTAATTAAATTCGAGAATTAATAGCGCCAGCGCAATAATACAATTTTGAGCTGTCAGAAAATCCTTCTTTTTTAATAAATAAAAAAAAGTTATTGCTACTGTTGCAACAGTTGCAACATGTTGGCGACCTGCAAATCCAACCTTTTTCAGAATTTTATGATTTGTAAGGAAGTTGGTGGTGTTGTTAACACCCCCGTGCCTCAGAAAGCACGTTAAGCACGTTAAGCGTTGGTCCTGCGCCTGATCTCTCTACGGTCATGTCGGACTGCCGTCTCACCGAATAATTAGAGTGAAGGAACAGAGAGTGCACTATGTCCTGCGCAGTTGGCTAATCTCTGTTGACATAGGCCGCCGTAGTCGAAATTCGGCTAGGAGGATTATTATTAGGTTATTTGTAAGCTAATAATAGTAACGAAACGTAGTGATCCATTTAAGAAAGTAAGACAATCGTTTAATTTTATTTGTGTTTAATGTAATTTTGAGATCGATTAAATAAATCAATTATAATATCATAGAATTTTCATATTTATTTCCTCTGGCCTTGTTGTGTCTTTATTTACAATTAATAGTTTAATTGTTACCTTTGTGCTATCATACACTTTTCTCCTCCTCTGAACTACTCTGCTAGATGTGAAATTGATATGTTGGGGGTAAAACCTCATAAGAGCACTTCGTTGTCTATATTATCACTTCATATCCATCTAATTATATCTCTCGAGTCTAAAATACCTTAGAATTGTAAAGAATCCAGCTTCTAAGTTAACGCAATCTTAAGCTACAGGCGTTATGGAGTATATTTTGCTTTATTTGTAAGGTAATCAAAACCTATAGGGTTATTAATTTTGATTCTTAAGTACGTAGTTACGGACGACGTACTTGCGTGAAATATAACAAATTAAATTACCTAATATGTCTAAAAACATATTATAATTTCATTGCGGAATTTCCAGGATTGTACTACGAGTTTGTTTACAAAGGCAAACACCGTCTACTCATGGTGGAGAAATTCACTTTCAGCCAGGCGAAGAAGTGTGGCCGGTACTGGTCCTGCTCAAAACGGATATCAACGGGTTGCAAAGCGAAAGTAATATTTGATTTGGAGGGAAACGTGAAATTGTACGACCGGCGTCACAATCATGACCCTGCGCAACTGTTTTTGAACCAAAACGGAAAGTAGTCTAATAAATTGTTTTAACAAACACACCAATTGCCTAATCCCAAACTAAGCGTGAGCTTGTGCTATGGCGACTACGATAACGGGTAAAAATCCATACTAATATTGTAGATGCGAAAATGTGTCTGTCTGTTACCTCTTGACGCTTAAACTAATGAATCGATTGAGATGAAATTTGGTATGGAGACAGTTCGAGACCTTGGAAAGGACATAGGCTACATTTTGTCGCGATATAAAAAAATAAGAGGGTGAAATGGGGGATTAAAGTTTATATGGAAAATCCAACTTTTGCGGGCGAAGTCGCGGGGAACCACTAGTACTTATATACGTTTAAAAATATCCATGACTCATAAAACAAACATTTGGCCCTTGTGGGATTTGAACCCGCGACCGCTGTTTTTGTAGTCCGGAGCGCGATGCACTACACCAAGGTGTCAAACGTCAGGTTTAGTAAGGGCTACCTAAACACTTAGAAATAACTTCACAACATACCCCACTGGCCAAGTTTGGCCGAAGACACATCCGCCATTGTTGTGCGATCATGATGGTGTAGTGCACGTGCCCATTGTGGCTATTGTTTACAATTGTGTCTGCTTTGATCGGGTCTATTGTGAATTTGTAACAGAGAACGTATTAATTTAAATAATGTGTAGTTTTTTGATGTATTTTATTAATTACAATATTAGTAACTGCCATCCTGCCTGCTTGCGAGCTGGATGTATGGCACGTGGACTAATGTTGTTTTAAGTTTTGTATTGTAAAATTGCACGATGTGTTCTAGTCTAGCAAGTAAGCCGTGGTATTGGACTGATGCTTCCTTTTTTAAAATATTGATATTGATAGTATATAAAACTATAAAAATATGTTTTTATCATGATTCTTATTTTATACTAATAAACATTCACTCTACACGATTGCCACGAAGGATTTTATTAAAGTTAGAGACACAGCCAAAAAGCCTTATCGTTACACACTGGTCATTGCACTTTATTTTGGCAGATATAAAGTACGAGTTCATGGAGTCGTTCCAAGGTAAACTTCAGGTCCTGGTCGTAGATAACTACACGTACAACCAGGCAAGCGCCAACCGACCGCGTTATTTCATCTGCAGCAAACGAACCTCGAGCAAATGCAAGGCTAAAGTGCGGTTTGACGACGAAGATAAGATAATACTTCATGACAACCAACACAACCATCCGCCGCCTCCTCTCTATAGGATCAACGGAAAATATATGAGATAGCGCCTATAGAACTACTTATGAGTGCCTAAGGCCTGCTGTTTTTGTGACCGCACGTGCGTTTCATCACTAATGGTTACTAGCATCTTGCTTGCTTTGACAGTTGAAAATGGAACTATGTCCACGAAGCCACCTATCATAATGTCAAATGACGTGCCGTGGACAGAGGGCCTAATAGTATTAACCTCTGAAGTTGTATTCGTGCTTTAATCACAGACTTTGTTAAATGTTAGTTGGTCTAAAGAAGTGAATATGTAAAGTAGTGTGTAGTAAAAATAAATATCTCAAAGAGTCATAGACATACGTATGGCGCACCCTGGGCAACGGTCTACGGACAGCATTTCAGTAACGCAGACTGGCCGATCCTTCTACCACGACTCAACGGCTAAAACGTCGAATAGACAGACATACGATCATACGAAGTTACATGACATGAAAGGGAACGTAAAGTGTATGAAAGTAGGATATATTGTCATGACAGGTGACGGAACGCGAAACAGAACAAAGATGTTGCGAATGTTTATTTGATATGAATTTGAGTAATGTTTATTTGATATGGCAAGTGTTTTTTTTTAATGTTACTAGAGTATTGTTTTGGAAGTCGCAGATTGAAGACTGTGGTTGTAAAAAGCCATATGTTTAGTTTAAAAAGTCTCGTTTATGGAATAAATATAGTACTTAACATTGAAGTTTCCCTAAGTAACCCTTATCTCGATTCTCCATACATAAGCATAGCACATATCATAACCCAAACAGCTTAACTTTTTGCAAACTAACATCTTTACCGCTCCTAACTTCCAACACTTCGAGAAGTTGACCTAGCACCTGTTTGTCTGTCTCGGATAAATTTCCTAAAGGATAAATTAATCCTTACCTATATGATATTCTCTTTGTCAGACATAGAGTACGAGTTCTTGCCGTCGTCGAAAGGCAAACACGAGGTGCTGGTCATTGACAACTTCACGTTTAACCTGGCGTCGGCTGGCGGTCGGTATTGGACGTGCACAAGACGCAGGTCTGCCAAATGTAAAGCCAGGGTACGTTTTGACGGGCTGCAGAGGATTGTCCTGTATGACAGCGAACACAACCATGAGCCGCGTAAGCTCGTTTTAGTCCGTGGAAAGTTAGTAAGAGTGTAGAATGTGAAGCCGTTTTAAGACCAAGTATAAACCCAAACCCCGTTATTCCAGAAACTTAGTATTATGGGTTAAAACCAGGACTAAGCTATTACCTAGCCAATTAGAAAAGTGCTTCTCTATTAGGTTATGTCACGAATGTGTCATTCATTCCTCTGTTGTCGGTTAATATTTAGACCTATTTTAAACTTGGTCTAATATTTTTGTAATAACACCGAAATGGATTTCGGCCATTAGAGGAGGAACTAGGTGGAAATGTGGGTAAACCTGCCTGCCTGTCCTGGATCCGTTTTTTTTCTAGTTTTTCTGTCTTGAAATCTCCGAAATAGCTCGAAGTCAAAAAGGTGGTGGTGTTACACCCGTGTGACTTGATCTCTCTCCAGTCGTGTCGGTTGCCGTCTCAATTACTTTCAGAGTAAAGGAACAGAGAGTGCACCTGCTTATTGCGCACATACCTGTGCAATTTATTATTTACCACGCAGTTGGCTTATCTTGGTTGTAATCGGCTGGGAGGGAAGACTATTTATTTGATATTAATAAACCTGCCTGTTGCTTGATATGGTGTATTAATAAAGATTTACTGTAAATAATAGCATGAATTAATAAATAAATAAACATTTTAAATCTTGCACCTAACATAAATACGTAATATTTACTTGATAATCTGTGTTTTATTTACGAACCTCTGTTTTTGAGGTAATTTCTCTAAATGAGGATATATATTTTAGTTACAAACTAAATCGTCCTAGAATTTGTGCGATATACTTTTTCTTTTTCAGAATTGAGATATATGCTGATCCCTTCCACACATGGAAAGCATCCGCTACTCTTGATAGATAAAAACACGTTCAACCAGATGTCACCCGATGGGCGACATTGGCGGTGCTCTAGAACATTCGCTACCAAATGCAAGGCTAAAATCCGTTTGGGCTTTAATAGGCAGATTATATTGTATCACAACGAGCACAACCATCCTCCACGCAATCTCGTTAATATTAATGGAAAATATTACGCAATGTAAAGCGCAAGATAGGAGAATGACCTTGTAAAGGTCGCGAGATCAAGATCGCCACTTGGCTACGGGCTCTGATCTGCTTTTACCACTTGGTTATGGAGGATTGATGTAAAGAGCAACGTTCTTTATAAGAGTGAACTATATAACATTTTAAAAAAATGTACACTTGCCATTGGAGCTGCAACTAATCATAAACCATTATGCGCGTGTTGTGGAATGTATCTCTGTTTTGTGTACCAAATAATAAACCAATGGCGCAAGAGTAGCAAAAGTGTACGGAATGAATTTAGTTGTTGCCCGAGTAAACTTTTTTAATTGCGAATTTTCGTGACCTAAGTATTAATATTTATTTATTTGTAATATAATAGTGAGTAATTAGTGTAATTATTTTTTATAATGGATTAATCACAAATACTCTGCTGAAACAGGAGCGCCATCTATTTATCGCGTTTAGTCGATAGGCGGGACACAGAAACGATACCAAATCCTTCTTACTACTCTCGATACACTCTTCTGACGAAACCCGATTGTATGACAGGGCTCTCCTTATTTTAAGATGTAATATAAAGATTTTGCATTCAAGATTATATTTTACGCTGCGCCAATTTTTTTCTATTGTAAATAACACTTGTACGTGAAAATTGTGGTATATCAATAATCGGCTAAGTACCTATAATATTTGCATGATGTAGAGTTAGAGTAATAAATTATATTAGGTAGTTCAATTGAATCCTTACTGTCCACTGTCAGCCTTAGCATCAATATTTAAAAATAAATCTAAACTTGAGTGTTATTTGAGGATGGTTCTTAGATCCTCTATTAATATTTTCCATAAAACAGTAGATTCCCAATTTCTACTAAGGTTTTACTTTACCTACTCATGCATGCATAACATGACATTTGAGAGAAGGGAACCTGAATTGGACAATCCTCTTTGTCCTGTAGACAGGTCACATACAGTAGATATAGAACATAATTATGTCAGTTTTTGTGGATTTTGCGATGGTTCATTTCTTTAGTTACAGTAGTGACATTGGCCAGCGGTAGGACATTGCTAGTTATAAATGGCTACACCTTTAAAAAAGAGGTCAGAGTGCATGGTGCGACAAAATGGAGCTGTAATGAAACTAGGAAAACCAAGTGTGGTGTATACGTCCATGTGAATGAAAAATTCGAAGTTATTTTGATTAAGAACACTCACACGCATGAACCGATGTTTTGTAGCGTTTTCCAAAACCGAATCATGTAACTGGAATAGGACTCGTGTAAAATTCGTGAATTATACCTTTTCCTAAAGATTGTACCTAATAGTAATTCCTATTGCTAATAGTAATTACGACAAATAAAAAGGTATTTTAATAACGCCTTACCTAATTATGATAAAAAGGGTGAATTGTTAATTAAGTTTTTTTTTTGACAAAAAATCAGACCATAAATTAAAAAAATCATTTAAGTCTTTAAAACCCAAAAGCAATTGGGTATGCTGTTAATTCTGAAAATTATTTTCGCATCGAAATTAATCTTAAAATAAAATATTGATTTTATTTCTTCTTTTTATTTACTTATCCTAATTTTCTTTTTTTTCTGCATTACCTACGAAATTCATTAATCGTCATCGAAGAACATTTGTTCGCAGAATATTTAACAGAAGAATATCTAAATGACGAAGAAGTAAAAGACGAACAGTTTTCAGAAGATGACGACGACCCGATGTTTGTGCAATCAAACCGTGGAAGGACTTTGTTGCAGTACAAAGGGTACAGATACTGGAAAAAGTATACATCTCTGAAGGGCGCACGGTGGGTTTGCGAGAAGAGCAAGAAATGCAGCGCCTACATTATCTTGAACGACGACGACGAGATCATTGTGACCAGTGCGGGACACACCCATTCTCCTTTAAAGAATTACGAGCACGACACTGTTGACGAGGACCAATCCGGTGAGTTTAGAATCAAACAATTATATAAAAGTAATAATGATAATAAATAAATAGGATATTGAACATTTACATAGCTCTGTTTCTAAAGTTACTAGCTAAAGCACATAAGTTATGGATATTAGAAACAACGGTGATACCACAGCATTCAGATCTAAAACAATATAGAATTTACTACATTGACCCGACCGGGCATCAAATGAATAAATCAAACGATAGAATTCAAATAGCGCATTGTACAAAAGGTATAAAAGGTATACAAATACAAAAGGTATACAAAAGGTATACATACAAAAGATGGAAAATCAAAACATTACATTATTATGGTTATTTATTTGACCAATGTGATTGTTAGATCCAAGTTAACAGCGCTGTTTAAGTTATAACAATGTTATGTGTTTGCATTGAAAAACCATCGTTCATTATCATTTGCTACTCCACAGAATCGGCGGTGCTGATCACCTCGCGCAAAGGCAAAACGATACTGCTCTTCAGAAACTACACGTACAGGAAACAATACGAAAAGAATAACAAGACTCGTTGGGTGTGCTCTAACCAGAAGCTGTGCCGAGCCAATATCTTCACTAATAAGAGTAACTACATCACGTCAGCGTATGAGGAGCATTGCCACCCTCCACCTAAGTACTACCGTAACCCGACTAACTTGATCGGCGCGTTGAAAGAACCACTTATATATGATGAGTCAGACTAGCCTAATTCTTTTAACATCGTGAAGCTTTATTCTGGAAGACGATGGTTTTTTTCTATTTATTATCGTATAAAAATCTACGGCCCTATTTGTCGCGGTCACTCCTTACAGTTGCCATACGTCAGGATTTGTCCTGCTGGCTGACATGTCAGAATTTTTGGTCCCTGTTTAGGGTTGCCAATTGCCATATGGCATACCTATGAAATCCTTATCAAAAGCCTGATTTCTAGTAAAAAGTCCTGACATTATGCTAAATTCCCACCACTATGCCCTATTTAACTAAATAAGTAAATAATTTAATAAATTGTTTCAACAAACACACCAATTACCTAGCCCAAAACTAAGCGTGAGCTTGTGCTATGGTGACTAGATAACGGATAGACATACTTATAAACATTTATAAACATCCATAACTTAGGTACAAATGCTCGTGCTCATCACAAAAACATTTGCCCCTTGCGGGATTCGAACCCGCAACCGCCTGGTTTAGAAGTCCGGGGCGCGAACACCAAGACAACACCAAGACGGCCGTCGAAGTGGATACCGATTTTTCGTTTAATGTACACCGCGCGCCTAGCCATGCTGTCGCTCAGCCTAGACGGTGAAATAAGAGAAGATTAATTATTATTTACCTAGTGCCAGTTTACCTAGTTGATTGTTACCAAAGAAAAAAAAGCTTTCAACTATTTCTTTTACTAGAATCCAACAATCCAGACTTTTCCAAGTTCGGCCGGAATCCTGACAGTCTTGTCAGGATCCTGACACAGGACAAATCCTGATGTTTGGCAGCAACCTTATCCCTGTTAGTACTCCGGTCGGATTTATTCAAAGTTAGGATTTTAGAGGTTTATTTATTATTATTTTCTTTAGTAACATTCAATTAGATAAGCGCGTCCATTCCGTTTTCTTCCTCGCTCATTTCACAGGCCGGCCTGAAGCATGGGCGAAACGAAAACTTTTTTCCTTCATGAATAAACCCCCTAGAATAGATTATTAGTGCCAAAAAGTTTAGGAAATACACCCACTATACGCCCTGTTCGATTTGATCCATACTTCCAGGGACACCCTGTAGAATAACCGGATATCAGGCGGTTCATAACTAGGGTTTTTGTGATCTACATACAATTGTTAAAAATACTTACCTGTATAAATGTATTTTCATACATTTGGTTTTGTAAGTGTAGCGGCTCGACGACGTTGCGTTTTTGCATCATGAGCAGTTCCGGGATTCGCGTTGCCAGGCCAAGATAAAGCCGGACATAGGAAGGCTTTTTACATTTCGCAAAGAATGAGATCTTTTTGTCGTAATTATCTTTTTGTAGTGATACAAAATTCTCAATAATGTATGGTGTCCGGCCTTTCTACCCAAATGTCTGGCCAAACTGGCTGGTCTGTCCGACTAATAGGTTTGGTGACCTTGCAACCCTATTCGGGACTCACGAATTCACGATGTAAATTAGTCGTTACCCGCCGCGCTTTCCGACCACTCATATTCTCAGTTATGTATAATGTATTTGGTGCACCAGTAAATTATGTATCTTCAATTGACGTCTCTTGCTGTAGTAATTCGTGCTCTGGACTACAAAACCAGAGATTGCGGGTTCGAATCACGCGAGAGGCAAATGTATGAGCACGAGCATTTGTAGCTAAGTCATGGATGTGTAAATGAATATAAGTATGTCTCTACGTTATCCTAGTCGCCATAGCACAAGCTTACGGTTAGTTAGGGGCTAGGTTAATTTGTGTGTTTGTTGAAGCAATTTATTTAATTTATTTATTTAATATCCTGACTTCTTATTCACCACTACCGCACAGATGAGCCCATACATAATAAAGCCTCAACATAAGTATAGATATAATGTATTTTTTATTGTTGAAATGTTGTTAAATAGTCTAATATATAGAAATGTTTAAGTTAAGGTAACGTATAAATAATTCATTTAAATAAATTTTTAATGAAATTTTATAAATCGTTTTCAATGATTCATGATGACAAGTCCACAGAGTCAGTGTTCTGTTTAAAAAAACCGGCCAAGTGCGAGTCGGACTCGCGCACGAAGGGTTCCGTACCATTATCGAAAAAAACAATTTTGTATGGGAGCAGGAGCTGACAGACAGACAGCGGTAATAGGGTCCCGTTTTTACCCTTTGGGTACGGAACCCCTAAAAGTTATTACAAAAATAATAAAACGCTTTAAGTTATATTTACCTCGATAATTATTCTATATTATCTATCTATTATAGTGTAGCAATATTAAGAAATCGGGTAAGTGCGAGTCGGACTCACGCACTGAGGGTTCCGTATAGTGATAAAAGGACTCGGGTCTTTTCAGTCCTATGAAAGAAACTAGACTCGGTTAAGATTTAGGGGTCTTCGATTATGACTCGAGTTTTATTTGTACCATTTTAGGTCACAAATAAAACTCGTCATCGTTATATTTAGTATAATGATTATGTATGTCCCATTTCTTGGCACTAGAACCTAAACGGAGGGATGGGTTTTGGTGATAGCAGGTGTCTTTGAAAATTCAAACTAATTCTGACAAATGTCAGAATTGTAGAAGTGGGCTATGGAAGTCCTTTTATCATTAGTTCCGTACGAAGTTGGTTTTACAACAATTTAAACGGTATTTTTCTACTATTTACAAGCTTACCTAGAAGGTTCTGGCACTCTCACTCACCGACGAAACACAGCAAGCTGCTTGGCGCCGGGCTGCGGTGCGAGGTTGGTAGCTACTAGGCGTCACCTAACAGAGCCTACTATCTACTACTATCATTCATCTGCCATCAGTTTGTTATGCCATGTCGTTGCCCAGGGTGGATGATGAGGTGGTGGAGGTAGATGCTTCACCACCCCAGCTTCAGGGCTTTTACGTATCTTGTCAGCAGTTGACAACCAAATTGTGCTATACACCGATCTCCTTAAAATTATTTAGGGTGCTAATTGGTAATTAGATACATCTTATCAGTAGTAACATACATTTTTAGAAACTAGAATAAAGGAGGGGTTGGGTTGTTTTACCATAGCAATATATGTATCAAATGATAAACAGACAATCAACTGCTACCGCCGATTGATTGCTATTGGTATTGTACTGCCGATTTCTAATGTTTCAGCACTGGCTCGCTCACTACCAGAGGGCAAAATTCATGTTCCGGCAAATTTGCCGAAAAAAGAAGGGAAAACAATGAGGAAAAGGTGTAGGTGTTGTTGGAGTCTAACCAAAAAAAGAAATGTAACAATATTTGGATGTCCCGATTGTCCAGGATTCCCAGGCTTATGTCTCAAATGTTTTAGGGAATTTCACAGATATTAAAATGATCTATTATAAGTAAATAATTACTACCTTCTTAAAATAAATTAGGGCCATTTGCAGTCTAGTGAAAGAGATGTTTTAATAAAAAAACAAAAAATATATATATGTAATCAAAAATTATATAAAATTTCTTGAACACGAAGCTAAACCTTGCACAGATTTAAGAAAAGTTGACAATTAAAAATAATTTAATTTCTTAATTTTATCCAAATTTAGGTACACATACATAGTGTATTTATTATCCTTTTTATATTATTTGTTTCAGAAAAAAAGATTCGTAAAAGATATACGCCCGAAACCCTTCAAAAGGCTTTAAAAGAAATAAATAATGGAACTATCTCTGTCTACAGAGCTTCCAAAAAATTTAAAATTCCTTGCCAAACGTTATATGATAAGGTACATGGAAAGCACCCGCAAAATCGAATGGGTGCCCCAACTATCCTCACTCCAGCAGAAGAATTCCAGATTGTTGAATGGTTTATGAAGATGGCTCAAATGGGTTTTTCAGTAACGAGAAATATATTACTACACTCAGTCCATAAAGTAGTAGCTGAACTTGGTCGAGTTAAAGAAAGACATCCAGGTCGAAATTGGTACAAGGGTTTCCTCAAAAGAAATCCTTTGATTACCACTAAACTAGTAAGTCAGAAATCGACTGCGGTTCATAAATGTGCTACGGAGGAGAATATTGTGGCATGGTTCCAAGGAGTGCGGCAGTATTTTGAGGATAATAAAATTGAAGGGGTTTTAAATTACCCATCTAGGATGTTCAATTGTGAAGAGTCTGCATTTTCATTGAATCCTGATGGTCGGGCAGTTATAGCAAGGGCGGGTTCAAAACCAGCAAACAGATTAGGAAACGATAAGGAATGTCTTACGTTATTACTCGGCGCCTCCGCAGATGGAAAATTAATGCCAACTTTAGCATTATTTCCTTATAAGAGGATGCCTACTGACTTATTGTCAAAATACCCAACGAACTGGGCAATTGACATCAGTGACAATGGGCGGATGACAAGCGAACACTTTTATAAATATATCGCGAATGTTTTCAATCCATTCCTGGTAGATAAAAATATACAAAAACCAGTTGTCTTGTTTTTGGACGGGAATTTTTCGCATTTGTCTTTCCATCTGTGGAAATTATGCCAGGAAATTGGGATAGTATTGGTCGCTTTGTTACCTACTTCCTCTCACGCTTTGCACCCAATGGACGTTGCAATATTTCACATCTTGAAGGAGGCTTGGGGTAAAAATGTTAATTCCAGGCGAATGGAGAAAAAAGTCTGTCTAAAAAGAGAAGATTTTGGACCACTCATAGAAATATCTATAGCGGAGACTCTAAAACAGGATACAGTTAAACATGGATTTCGCGAGTGCGGACTGTATCCTTTTGATGAAAACGCCATCGATTACAGCAATTTGAAATAACTACTTCTGTATCTTCATTTTACGTATGTTCACGACAAAGTACGATCAGATCGTTGCTACTAATATCCGTCTCATCGTCAGCAGAAAATTAAGTGATTTAAGAGCTTATCAATGGTTGGAACAGTCAACAGAATTAAAAAGTTTCCACGCACTTTCCTTTTTCTTAAAACCATCCTCAAAGTAGGAGTTGCCTTGCCTTATCTGGTATTACTTACAAGTGTGACTCATAAGAACATCTATGTGGGTTATGTTGAGTGTTTTACGTTCACAGTTGCCGTAGAAGTGATGTCACGGCGTGGCCGGCCACTGCTTCTTTATCAGAACTACACATATGCCAAGTATTCGTACCCTACCAACTATGGTTGGCGGTGGTACTGCTCAAAAAAGAAGACGTGCCGTGCGTACATCATCACTACTGAGGACAACGCCATCGTGGCTTCTCAGGGCTGTCATGATCACGAAGGCGTGGACCAGTCGGGAGAATATTGATATCTGGAGAAGTTCGTTGAATGTTACGTCTTACATAACTTAAGCCTGGCCCTCACTAACCCTATCTTGTCACACAATGAACTAAATACATTCCCTTCCAGTCTCATCGAAATTTCCTGATTAAGTACTAACTAGGTATAGTGCAACACGTCAGGTTACTCATGTGAACTGCGAAAGCAGTTTTTATAACGTAGGGAATAGAGGCAGTCCCAAGTTCAAAGTGGGGTAGACTAACGTGCGGCCGTGTGTAACTTACTCAGAATTTTAACAAGCAAAGAATATACACCGCAAGTCAGACTGTACATGTTTCCCTTGAGACCGCCTTTATTCCCTATGCAATAAAAGCTGTTTTCGTAGTACCTACAACTGTATAACTTGACTTGCTGCCGACTGTACCTACCATGTTGTCTGTACATCAACTCACACAAGTAAGAGGTGGTCGAGTCGAAAAACTTATCATTTTAAGCGCGCAGATAATATGCGGTGCTGCCTTGCTGCTCCATAAAGTTTTTGTACAAAGATACCAAATTCTTCCGCCTCGGCTGGGCGCGTAAACATAAACGTCACACCCAAGATTGAAGAAGGATATTTTATTTTTTTAATTAATGAATAACAGCAAATAAAGGAAAAGCTAGGTAGGTACGTCATGGTGTGGTATCAGTCAAATCAAAGTGCTTAGTGCTAGTTTTTTCACGCGCTCACTCACCTTCGTCAAAGTGTTGAAAAGTACGAAAATTGTTCAGCGCCCCTTGCGGCACGTAAGCGAAACCTGTTTTTTTTTAAATAAATTTCCTTCATTCGGTTAAAGGCGGAAAGCAGATAAAGAAGAAAAAACTCCACCGACAAGAGAAGCGCCAAATGAAATTTCCCAGTACGTTCTTATTGATTTGCTAGATGGCGCTGAAAGTTTTCGAAGTAATTAGGTCGGTAGGTATTTATAATAGCAATGATAATGAACGATGCAACGGAGTCATTCAATTATTCAACAGTCAATGGCAACGGTAACCGTGATACTATTAATATTGCTTTAAAAAATTAAATAGATATTGAATCATGCATTTTTTGGCTGATAGTTCGATTGATTAGATTCCGTTGCCTCATTAAAATACCTTTTATAAAATCTTAAACTACCAAGCTCCTAGCGCCATCTCTTGGCGATTTCTGAAAACGCCTTTACAGGCAGTCCGGTTAGTCACTCACTATTGTCGCCAAAAACTAAAGATGATAGTGACAATTTTTTTTCTTAACTACTCGCTACCACCTGAATAGTGTGTGTATGCCAACAATAATAGTGCATTTAGTAATTAATAGGTGGATGTGTCGCGCTCGGAAATTGTTTGCCTCAATATTGCATTTAAATTATTCGAATCACCGCACCGCACAGGAGATGACCATATCTACTTCTTTTTTAAATACACTGTCATTGTGTGTATAGGTATAGTGCCGGTCAGGCACGCTAAGTGCGAAGGCTTTTGTTGCCTTGGTCATCGGTAGTAGGTATGATTTCCCTAGTTAGATATTGTGATTAGAGCCTGTGTATGTACAAAAAACACACTTAAAATTGTAATGGTCTCATTTATTAAATATTTAAATTACAGATTCGTTTTTACCCACAATTTACAATAATTTTACCTTTAATAAGGGAGGGGAGTCAAATAATGCAATTTACATAAACAGCTAAACACAGTTGTTGGTGATGTGTAGGAACAATACATCCATTTAATTTAGTTCTACTTAAAACAAAATTCATAATTGACCTATGTTAATACCTAGCAAGCTCAGTACTACAGGCAATGAACAAACAAAATGCATACTAGTTTGTTGTGTAAGATAGTCAATTTTATTTTTGAGACATTTTTTTTAATATGATAAAGAACATCTATAAAGAATCATTATTATCAGTACTTAAAACTAATTCTATAAAGTTTAATATCTATGAAAATAAATCTAGGAAATTATGATTAATTCATAAAGTATATAATAAAATAACATAAAACTACTACCTACTCATCTAAAAATTATGACATAAAATCATAGGTACCTATAAAACTAAAAATGGCAATGAGTATTATCCAGTCAGTTTATCCAGTCTTCAAGAAAATACTTAAGTGTTTCAGTGTTACTAAATCAGCTTCTCTAAATTATTTAAATATGCCTTCATTCATTTTATTTGGCTAAGTTGGTCAGTCCTAAGATTAAAATAGGTATATTAAATAAAACTATACAAAATATAGGTAACTTACATAATGAGGTAGTTCAGTCCAATTCAGTCTTAATTATTACAGCTTTGTCAAACAGAGTAGTAGTATAATTAATAGTTCTGTGGCCACTACACCATTCCATACCTACCAACATGGTGCTTAAACTTTGTACTTTAGTTCTTTACATTAAAGTTAAAAATTCAATGACACTTTCATGTTATTACATGGAGTAGTAAGCACAAACTTAAATAATACAGGCATGCTTAATAACTAAAACTGGTTATTAATAACTAAAGCTATACAACTTTGAAAGAACCATCATTCCGACGGTAAAAGCCTGGAGCCGGATGGTTGTGTGCATTACGCACTCTCCTGATCATGTTTCCTTGTCTGTGGACCTCAGTAGTAACATCAACATGACAACCAGTCTTAGTGCGAGATGTGCAGTACCATTGCTTCTTTCCATAGGCCAATTTGTTTTTCAAACGGAATGCAAAGCCATTATGCACTAACAACAGGCTGCCTTTTCTTGTTGGAATGAAGTTAGCCACTGAAACAAAAACAATGTTTTTAGAAAATAAATCTTAGGTACTTAATGCCTCATTCATACACACACTAATTATTATAATTGATTATCAGTAGACCCTACATTACTTAATGAGTATGGTCTTGTGTAGAATGTGAAATGAAATACATAGAACACAAAATGTTAAAAATCTTTATTTGAAAAGCTAAATCTTGATTGATACACAAACATTTCAAAACAATAATAAACTAACACTGGCAGACTGAGGTTATGCTTTATGATATAACTGGGTGCAATGCAATTTATGATAAAGCTTTATGGAATTGAATGGTAGTCTTATTTTAATACATTTAAACATAAAAATTTAGTAAGACACAAGTTTACACAGCACTGGGTAATTTTGTAATCAAAAGCTGATGTTGCATTCATCTCACATGACAAAATGAAGCACTTCACTCTTTTAATTTGATTCACGTATTTGATAGGTATTCTTTTATTTAAGCACTGATGCTAGTTTAATCTTTCTAACTTGTGCAATTTATGCGAAACCTCACTTCATTTGTTTGTGTTGATCAAATCACCAACAATCAAACACATCAAAAAATAATTAGATTGTTGATGTTGACATGACACTGTATTTTGAGTGAGTGACCGGAGTACGTTCATACTGTACGTACCGTCCATTCGTTCATGTTTGGTTGACTGATAAATGAAATAAGTGTCATGTCAAGAACATGCTTAAGCCCCAAGCGTAGGTACCTACCTACCTGTTAGGTAAGAAGGAGTTTAAGAGGAAGTTTAAAGCATGTGGCGTGCCGTGTTAGCTTTGACAGGACCGTACATAGGAAGCCGATCGCATCGCATTCCTCCTATAAGCGTGACACAACAACCACAAGTCTGCCACACAAACACCGAAAGTAGTAGAGGTCAAGTCGAATGTGTGGATAAAAAAAATAAACTGTCAATGTCAAAAGTTGAACAGAAGTTGTCAGTGTTGGCTAATGAACTTGATCGCATGTTTGTTAGTCGAAAAGTGTGTTTTTATTCCTCTAATAATGGAATTTTATTAAATTGATTTATTAATCAATGTTCTTGGTATTGTGTACGATTTATTTGCTATATCGCGCAAAATCAAACATGGATATCGACGTGGAACCTGAGAGATGACCATTATTCTGTCTGTAAAAGTACTTCAAAAAGTGAACTTACTTTATAAAATCAGGAACAGTTTTTACGTTTAAGATACAAGTTACATAATGATCTATAGTGTTAATATTTTTCTTTAAACACATAGTGTGACTGAAAAAAGTTTGATTCAACTCCTAGTTGATTAATGTTTTGCAGTGTTAACTGAGTGTTAGACTACTATTAGTTCGAAGTTTAGACGAAAGACGATAGACTTTTGTTTTACTTGTTTTATGATTACTGCTTTCAACCTGCCCCCATCAATGTGAAATTAAATGACATGGAATGGAATTCATGATAGTTTTATTTATATCCCTTCCCTAACGGTAATAATATTAGTAAGTAAGTAATATTTTTGTCTTCTAACACAAATTTGTGGTTTCAGGTATATTTATCAATACAAGAGGAAATTCCAAGTTATTCATCTACCAAAATCACACATTCAGGTTTATGTATAAAAAGGCATATGGGAGCCAGCTTTGGTACTGCTGGTATTTCTTTAGTAGATGCTGTCCGGCAAAGCTGCGGATTAACAATGCTGGGAAAGTGACGGAGAGTATAGGACGCCACAATCATGATCCGCCCACTTGTTGGATGACTCCCGATGGTAAATCATATAGTCTTCCACCTTTACCTGACCCGAATTCACAGTAGTATTATAAGATTTATTTATAAAATGAAAGTATTTCTAAACCTATTGTGTTTCACTGCCCTTTTTATTTGTTATGAACAAACTGCCTACTTTTTTGTACATTGAGATTGTATCGACAAACCTAACCTAACCTCGTTCTAAGTAAATAATATTTAATTATGTTAATCAAATTAATTAAAATATAGATTTATATAAATAACACACTTGTATTCCATACATAAAGTAGGTATGTTTTCTAAATATATTACTTTTCATTGCAATGGATTGCATACATTATGTAAACAAATTATAAAAAAATATTGTTTACTTATGATTTTTGCATAATTTATGTCTGTGTAAATACAAAATTATCCATAAGAAATGAATTGTGCCTGTTTAAACGACTTTCTATAACACAACAAAGATGATTAATGATGTGCAAAAATTATTAAGTCACATGTAGCTTTTAAGGTTCTTTAAGTAGAGATTCATATTTTAGCTTATTGTTTACTAGCGGACATCCAAAGGAAATATTTAAATTTTGTTTGGGTCCAAGCTTTATTATTCCTTTGTAACCCCTTGGGTACAACCAAATATTTATGATGCATTTGTGAGGTCCTTAACTTAAAAAGTTATGGACCATTTATATTACCTACATTTTGTAAATATTACAATAGAAAGTTTTATTTAAAAGTGTAATTTATAGTTTATAACTGTTATTAATTTTAGTAAAAGAACTATTTTAATAGCATGAAGATTTATGATTATTTTTCCAAATAGTTAATCCTTTGTGATGATAACTCGATATGGGGTGTCCAGCACATTAGTCCTATAGTGAAAGTCTTACTTAGATTTAGGTACAAATATTAAATTTTTGTATGGCTTTTTTATACAAACAGTGACTTAAACCTGTTTTTATTTAAAAATCTTAAATATTCTTGAAGTTCCCTAAATTATTAAAAAATATGCAACTGAAAATAAAAATCTCAAAAATAGAAAAACGCCCCTACTTGTTGAATAAATAAATAAATATATGAAAACAAAAGGTATCAGTAGGTAAAAATAATGAGAAAATTCTGTAAGTTTATCCTTCGTTTACATAGACAGCAAAGAATAAATTGTAGATAGATATACCCCTTTTTTATTGCACACCACACACAGTAAACATTTACAGGTGTTTTCATAGAGAATCGTAAATTTTGACGGTCTTATTGCTTAAAGCAATTTCTTCCAGACGTCCTTCGGACTTACTGGACATCCTGATTATTATTTTATTTGAAAAAGAACAGTCTATTTTGTATATCCCAACAGCATCTATTTTTCAATAAATAGCTTTCTGAAAATTTTCAAAACCTGCTTACCTATGTATGTTACATCCATGGATGTAAAGAAAAAGAAGAATTGAGCGTCGCTATACTACCCTTTAGTATAGCGACGCTCAATTCTTCTTTTCGAAGCAGGGTTTATACCTGTGTGTGTGTGAGATCATAGAGTTACCAGTTAATACATCATATTTATACATATTTATCTTTGGAAAACTTTCAGTTTAATTATTTAATCGCCCATTATAGGTACTATAACTTGCACAGGCGCTAACCAACTTAATTATTAGTATTTTTCACAATTATTCGTGTATCATTCATCTTCAACATGCAGTCGCCGATTTTATTGCAAAATTGCTCGTAGGTACCCATTACCTACAGTTACCTACATACACACAAAATATAATCTTCTATGCTATGGTAGATTAAATTATAATTCCTATTTTTAGATTTTTTGAAAATGATTTTGATATTGCTATTTATAACACTTGAATAAATATACTAATAAACACTTTTTAGGGATATATTGGGTATAATAATACTATGTTTTGCATATCCCAAAACAGTGTTAATGTGTGTATGAGACGGCTACTATATCTGTCATTAATTCTAAATTAGCCGTCTCGTAATTATAGCAATGGCAAATTCATTTATAGTCGTGGTTATAATATATTTAAAAAAAAGTATTTTTCTTAAAAAAAATGTTTCAAAAATATCCTACAGCTTTTTTGTCAAGTGTAGGTATTAAGATGCCGCAATTTTAGGCTGTCGTTTGCATTTCGGCATCTCATTGTTTCAGAATTAAATCGCGCAAATCACAGTGAATTAGCTCTAAATGCGAACAAATTTAAAGAAAATAAATAGTATTACTTATTCATTTTGTGAAGTGATGATTATGAATGATTCGGCCGAATTTATATGAAAATAGTTATTTTACCCTAACTTACCTACTCTTTGGCGACATGCCCTAGCTCTAGGTATACTCGGCCATAGATAGCATACGTGACGTAGATATTTTTATAAACAAGCATAATCGAATAACTTGCGTTAATTAGTGCAATTATTTACTATAGGTTAACGTCAGAGCTTGCGCGAGCATAGGCGTGGTTAACTGATTGTCGTTCATTGCTATTTCTTTCTGACCCTTTACCAAAGCTTTAGGCAGGTAGGTAGATAAGTAACCAAACTACATTTGGGCTCAATCTCAATGTGGCTTGACTACCCTACCTATGTAAGACTAATTTTAATTTTATATCTTTATGTGCCAAATGAAAAGATACAGATTACAATTAATAACAAATCGTTAAATAAATTGAATAATGCTATTTCTTAAGTTTTTGCGTGTTTTTGCCTAAGGGCGTATTACACCTAGGAAGCTGGCTTACTTGTCGGCGCTTAAATTTCACTACTGGCTTAAAAGATTTTTCAGAAAATGAATCAAAACACCTGTTGTTCCTGATCGGAGCGGGTCGGAACTTATCAGCGCTAATTTGACAGACAGACAGACGTCACCCTATCTGACCTATCAAATCAAATCAAATATTTATTTTGCATACTAAGTGTTATCTCTAAGATGAGGTGAATTTTCGGTCCACACAGGCTAACAATATACCTACCTAAGCGCAGAAAAGTTTCGAGTTTTTTTACATGAACAGTCGTCATCGAATGACATCCCTTCTAAATTGTCTATGGATTCCGTAATTTCCAGCAAAAGACATTTCTCTTTTCGTTTGCTTGGTAGCACCGAAAGAAATAGACCTAACTTAAATTAGTGAGAGACCTAGGCAGGTCACATTGGAATCGAGCCCCTTGTTATCTCAAATCAACTTTCAGAGCAGAGCATGCAGATAATTAATTGCCTAAAAGACACTGTGTGGTAAGGTATAAATTACCTCAATACAATAGTGACTTTATTGTCGCCAAATAGAAGAAGATACCTATAAATTGTTTGTATCATTTGCCATTCATAATTGTTTTACTAGCTAAATGTGATTTTTTTGGAATCGACCTACTCTAGAGATTATATTTTTATAACATAAGCAATTATTTTGCAAGTTTTACGAAATTAAATCAAATTTCACTTACAAAAATTAATCGACTGTGTCATCCGGTGGGACTGGCGTAGCAAGCACTTGCAAAAATTCGTCGACTGACTAACGTCCTCCGTAGCTTAGTTGGTAAGAGCACTCGCCCGGATAGCGAAGGGACGTGGGTTCGTGTCCCACCGTATGACACAGTCGATTAATTTTTGTAAGTGAACTTTGATTTAATTTCTACTCTAGAGACATATTTTTTGCTCTATCACTCTCACTCTTACCACCACAGTAGCACGAGTAACAGCGATGGCTGAGAAACGTCTTACTTACGGTAAGTAAGGGCACGTTGACACAGCAGTCCATTTTATCGTACCGTGTATGTTTTTTATTCGGCGGTGGCGTGGGTGTGTTGTTTTGTTAGTAATATGCGCTTTTATTCGGCGGGGGCGGAGTGGCTTATGTAGTTATTGTATGAGCAAGTTCACACAAAAAGTATTCCCGTAAAGTGTATAAGACATTGATTTATAAGATAAAACGGGCTGCTGTGATTAACGGGCGGATAAAAATGCTAAGTAGGAATTTAATGAACCTACCTATCTACAATTTGTATAAGCAAGATTAACAAGATAAATGAAACAATCACTTGATTAAGATTATAATTCTTTCCTGATGACGATAGATAAGTATCTATCGTCATCAGGAAAGAAACCGTATCGGAACAAAACTTTGGACCTAACGCGGAGGTTAACAATAGTAACGTCATTCAAGACATCATACTTATCTACTTACAATAAGAAAACTATTTTTAACTTTAGGTACGCACGCAGGACTATCACATCTATACAAACTTTGAAATTCTGTGAGAATATACGAGACCTAACTCTCAAATTACCTACTTCAACTATGCTTGTTAAATTTTAATCAGGCCACAGAATAATAATTATCAGACTCAACAATGTTGTTGAATATTTCTTAAAGGATACATCAACCCAACCTAACATTAAGTACACCTACTCGTACTCGGTCAAAATTCATTTTTTTACACAGGCCACGGAATAATTATCAGGCTCAACAATGTTGTTGATTATTTCATAAAGGATACATCAACCCAACCTAACATTAAGTACACCTACTCGTACTTGGTCAAAATGTATTTTTTTACTGTTAAAACGGAATTCTTTAGAAAAATCTGTTACTTGACAAGATGTTGGCTCAAAAAAAGTGAATTTATATCAGTTTAACGGCCTCTAGCTAGAATAAATAAATCTATAATAAAAAATACACATTTTATTAAATATTTCCATTTTTAGGGTTCCGTAGTCCTACAAGGAACCCTTATAAGATCGTCCAGTCCGTCCGTTCCTTCCGTCCTAGTCTGTCACAGCAGAATATCTTCTACGTTATCAACACCTGATTTTGTTTTAATATAAATTTTCGTCACTCTGTCTATGGTGAGCGCGTGAATGAAGCTGCTGTCAAAGAAAAACTCGCATTAATACAGATGGATGGGGTGGATATTGGTGGATGCTTCTCGTTTAAGAAGACTTAGAATTTTTCGATAGCTAAAATAGAGAAAAAAGTTTTATGTAAATACTTAAGTGGTTATTTGGTTAGCTTATGCTCTCTATTTTAAATAAAATTATTTAAACAATACCTACTTGAAATTTGAGATAACTTCGTCTTTATTTAAACAACTAGCCGTTGCTCGCCCGCGTCTTCCTAGACTCAATAATACAAAAAAAAAACTTAACGTGAAGTCACTAGTTCATTAATTAGTTTAATCATGAAGTCTTAAAGACTATTTGAAGGCTGCTTTGTTTTTACAAAAAAAAAACAGAATGTATTAAAGCCTCGTCATATACTAATCAATACTGTCTAGGGATATTTTGGATATAATAATACTATGTTTTGTATAGTATTATACATATGTCCGTGCGTATAATTATGTCCGTGATCTCACTCGGCTAGGGTCTACTGAAAACCAGCGTCGGGGCCCTTAGCGGGTCACGACTTAAAAGCTGAGTGGGGCCCTTTAATATGGACATCGCTCGCAGGCGCACAACTGCACAGTCCGACTGGTTTACCTCTATAAATTTTAATTTTACTGAGTTTTTTGTTTTAAACCCGTGCCCTTTACGTTGTCTATTTTCGTGTGTTATGTGATGTCCATTCATTAATAAATGTATTTTCTTTCTTTCTTTTTATAAATGAATATCCTTAGCCAGTGTTGATGTGTGTATGTTTACTGGAAATTATTTTCAAAACACTTTGGACGGTGTATTTCGGGCCATCTGCATTTAGCTCTATTGTGGTACAGTCACATGCAATGAAATGTATGCAAATAAGTTTTTATGCCATTGTAATTAGGTCTCAAATCGAATGCTGATTTATACGTATTGATGTTCGTGACTGTACATAGCCCGTCTAGGCGTCTACCGATGACACATCGCCGTGTCTCGATTGTTAGTTAGTATGTGACCGTTTGTCTGCCTGCAGTAGAATGATCCAAAATAGTATAATACCTTGACCTCCAAATCGCTGATATGATTCTCTGACGCAATTTCTTCGCAAACGTGGTGCGATTAAGATTTTTTCTTCGCTTAGATAAGTAGGTAGCAGGTATAGGTACCTGCTTATAAGTAAGAACAGTTGGCAGCACTTCACTTGAACTTGAAAAACAGCTTTTATTACGTAGGGAATAGAGGTTGTCTCGCTGGCAAAGTGGGATAGTCGTCAGACTATCCCACTTTGCATAAGTACATACGCCACACGTCAGTGTGGCGTATGTTCTTATACCTAACCTTCTGTTCCTGGTAGGTATAGTAAATATGCGAAAGTAGGTAACTAAGATGTGTCGTGTTACCTGTACAGAGTAACAAAAATTATCTAAATGAATATAAATCTAAACCGCTTACCGTTTTCATGATTTTAAATACATTTTTTTTTGTTTATATCATAATCATAACAGTTACCTACTTTGGGCTTACTTAGAATAACTTAGGTAAGTAGGTACCTAAGTTATTTTAAGTAGGTATGTATTTACTTTATTATTTAGGTTAGTAAGTACTGACACAGTACATACATACGTGGACGAGAATCAGGCTCACTGAAAAACTTCAACAAAATACGGAAGCATAAAATCAAGGCAACTCGGCTACTAACTATGCTATTTATTAATTTTAGGTCAGTTGGTTATAATAAATTCTTCAAACATTATCGACTAGTAAAACAATGAACTGATTGTGCCCGCACTGTATGTATGTGCGTTTTGATTACCACTTCTTTAAATAGCTTAGCCGCCTTTTTGGTCTATGTAGTAGATATTCTCTTTAAGAATGAATATCTATACTAATATCATAAAGAGGAAAGATTTGTTTGTTTGTTTGTTTATTTGCATCGAATAGGCTCCGAAACTACTGGACCGAATCAAATGAAATTTGGCACAGAGATAGTTCGAGACACTGGTAAGGACATAGGCTACTTTTTGTCGCGATATAAAATCATCAGGGGGGTGAAATGTAGGATGAAAATTTGTATGGAAAATCAGACTTTTGGCGCGGGCGAAGTCGCGGGGAACTGCTAGTCTACGAATATAAATGTCAAAAGTTTAATGTACCTACCTACCTGTGTTCCAAAATAAATATTTTCCAAGATCCACATTAAGGTAGACCGAAGTCTACGCGCGATGTATAGAGCGATGCGGCTTGCGACTCCGGCTCGCCCCATGAGGCTCCGAGGAGAAACTATGGGAGTGTATGGAATGGCATGCGGTGCGGCCAATGACGCATCGCTCGGAAAGGGTTTCATACACTCATACTCATACTTCCATGATAGCCGCGCGGCTCCTCGGAGCCGGAGCTCTGAAGTGTATCTTTAGGTGAGCCAACACATCGACGCTTCGGGGGCCTGAAGTGACACGAGAACGAGCAATTTACCCCGCCTTGGATTGACTCCGGTCCTCGGGCCTCGCAAAATTGTGTCTGGTAGATATCACAATCGAATTGTGATTTGTGATGGAGACGGTGTTTTTTCGTGGTCCTTTGCACGTAACGAAACGTAAACAAAAATTAATACATGTTCGTTGGACAGTAACTTATTTAAACAGTTTCCTGTCACTTATTGATGCCAGTGAGTCAGTCAGTCAGTAGTTTTATTTTGAAACTCTAACGGAACTTGCAGCCAATAATGCTGCGCAGACACACTGATTGATTAATCAGACGATCAATGGCACCAAATTATTGTGTTGTTGCTTGCATCACCTCACCGAGTTTAATATTATTGAGAATTTGAGATGATGCACTGAATCTGCATCGTCGAAGTACAGTCGGCAGCACGTCAAGTTACCCATGTGAACCACGAAAACAGCTTTTATTACGTAGGTAATAGAGCGCCCCGCCCGGTACACTCGTTTATAGAAATGGCACCATTTGCTGCACCAGCAACACGGTTCAATAGCGCTTAGCTTGCTTGATGGCAGTTTCACACAAATCCGTTTTTCGTAAATAATGTGGAAAATATACAAAGTAATAAAATATCCCGTAATACATTTGCTTATTAATTATATGATTTCTGTTACATGATTTTCAGGCCAAAAGCTCAAGGAAATTTGGATAAATAGGTAATAATTACTTTAAAACTTATTGTTTTCCAAACAAAGGGTTATCTTACTTAATTTTATGATGACATAATGATTTCCTGTGTAACTGTTACCTGCTGTCATCCGTACCTACTCTGGAAATTCGGCGCATCTCTATAATAAACTACTTCTGTTGTTTCCAGGGGTGTGGATGGTTCCAGCTTTCGGGAAGACAAGTAAGGGAAAGCCGATGATCGTGTTAAACGATTATACTTATGTCGTGCACACCAAATGCGGAATCAAGACCCGATGGCAATGCACCAAGCAACGGAGGATCGGCTGCAAAGCGAGGCTCCTGACGTGTGGCGGGAGGATACTCAAGATCATTGGCGCGCATATACATTAGGATAGTAATGATAATGTCCTCATTACCAATAGGCCAACTGCGCGGGAGATATTATAGTGCAAGTTTGTGCCCAATTCACATGTGCACTTTGTGTTCCTGCACTCTTGTAGTTCGGTGAGACGGCAATCCGACATGACCGGAGAGTGATCAGGCGAAGGACCAAAACGGTGTAATGCTTTCAAAAGCGCGGGGGTGTGCCTTAACACTATCAACTTCCTAACTCTGAGCTGTTTACGATTTTTGTCAAGGCAGTAAAACATAAGACACAAAATTCGGTCCGACCCGGGATCTCTAGCATAGGGGCCAGCGTGCTGACCACTAGACCATGTAATGTGTCGATCTGTATGTAATAATGCAATCTTCAACATTATAATCAGTTGCAGGACGCTCTCATCAGAACTGAACATAGGCGCCTCCTCCGTAGTTTTCTATGGTGGTCACTTTACAACCGGTCTGTTGTAAGCAGCTTGCATCCAGCGCAAACCTGCGACCTGTTGCCGGTGGACACCTTAAGCTTTACTTTTTATGTAAAAAATAGTGGGCAGTCTAATAGGGGGACCCTTCTCATAGGTGTAGTTTGATGCAAGCAGACTTTGATGGCAGGAATCCAGGAATTTTATAGATATACAATCTTTGACGGAATCATTGATCTTTATGAAATTCTCATGACAATTTTTTTTATTAATATAGTTTATTTTACTAAGGCTATTTTTATTCATTTCATTCCTAAAAAATATCATTGAAACACAATTTTACGGATTACTTCGTGGTTTATTTACATTTTATTATAAAAAACCTGACGTTTCGAACACTTTACAGCATCATCATCATCAAAATGTAAATGAAACGCAAAGTAATTCGTAAATGAATTACTCTCCCGTGTCCGTAAAATTGTGTTGTTTAATGAAGCCTGGTGAATTTGTGTTAGTATCTAATAACTTTATATTCCACAAAAATATTGTGTTTCGTACCGACTGTTGCCTAGGTATATTTCGCAGCATAATATTTATATTTCCTTACGTTCGTTTTAGCATTTTGGAATTTTGTTCTAATAAATTAATAATAACGGAAATATCCCTAACGTTGTGCTTTGCAGAATTTTCCTCTACTGATAACAACCTTCTTGGTGTAGTGGTTCGGGCCTCGGACTTCAAAACCAGGTGGTTGCGGGTGGAATCCCGCAAGGGGCAAATAATTGTATGATGAGCACGAGCATTTAACCCTAAGTCATGGATGTTTATAAATGTATATAAGTATGTCTATCCGTTATCCTAGTCACCATAGCACAAGCTCATGCTTAGTTTGGGGCTAGGTAATTGGTGTGTTTGTTGAAACAATTTATTATTATTATTATTTATAACTACATTAATTTAAAAAAAATTTGAGGTAATTTCGGCATCCCTGAGACCCGTTAGGGGTCAATATCGAATGAAATATATTTTCTATTTGTCTTGGGTTTGGGTGTTGTGGTACCGCCGTTGTTTCTGATTACCATAACACAAGTCTTTAGGCTACTTACTATGTATGTGATGTCGTCCAATTGTTATTTTGCTTTTAGCTATTTTTATTGTTTGAGTTCTTCTCTCGTATTGATACCTATTTTTCATTTTATTTCAATAACTATGAGCCATATACCTACCTTACTATGGGTCATGTCATAAGCTGGTTTACAAAACAACGATGGAACGAAAAGATGGTTAACAAATTGGTATTGTGCTGACCTCAAAAAGGATCTACATTAAACTAAACAACAAACCGTTGTCCAAATAGCAATTGATAATACAGAGCCAAGGTCATGCACTTTGTTCGACCCGTGTGTAATCTTTTGCTCGTCGTTTTCCGCATAATACGTATGTATGTACATATTATGTTGTGGCCAGCACATCAGACTGCCTTTACAAATTTGTAGCACAAATACCTTAATACAACTGCATAAGATGCAACAATGTTTACCTCAAAGTTACGTCCGTCGTCTATACCTAGTGCCTTGCCTCGTCTTGAAAATGCCAGCTTTAGGTAGGTACAAAGCGAAGCAGGGTTTGTTAACAAAGCAGGGCCTACTCTTACTGCCGTACTCAGAGACGTCAATTAAAGTTAATCTTTTATTAAGTCTCATGCCGTCCTTGTCTATTTCATTGACAAAGAAAGTGATTTCATTGACAGTACGAGACTTAATGAAAGATCAAATTTAATTGACGTCTCTGAGTGCGGCAGTTAGTAAGTAGTAATAATCTGGGTTAAAACCGGTTAAGAGCGTCGGTGGTGTAGTGGCTTGCGGGTTGCCTCTCATGCGGGAGGACCCGGGTTCGATCCCAAGTGCCGCCATGTACCATGACTTTTTCTGTGTTTACAAAAGTTGTTTGACTAACCGATGGGTGAGGGAAAATATCGTGAGGAACCTGCATTCAGTCGCCTGAATGTGCAGATTCCCCTGTTAACAAGGTCGCGGAGGTCAGATGGCAGTCGCTCCACTGTAATTACCTGATCTGCTGTATCCTGGATCACGTTCCAAAGCAGACCCTGGGCGCTCACGCGCAAGTGCTCAACCAGGATAATAACGCTAAAAAGAAGAATGCCAACCTAGCCCAATTTCTGCAATGACGGCCAATTTTATTGCTGACCTAGTGAATAGGAAGGTACGAAGATAGTGCTTATGTCTGTGCACAGGTACACTGTTCTTTTCGGAGAAAAATCAGGCGGAGATTATCGTGCTTAGGCACGCACAGAGATTTATCGACCTGTTTCTGGGTAACTGCGAATCATAAGAAATGAACTAATTAACTGTCTGTTATGATTTGTAAATCGAGCATTATTTGCAGATCCATTAAGACGTCGAAAGCGAGGGGAAACGTGGACAGAAGAAACTTTGTGTGAAGCTATGATAGCGGTTAATAAGGGCCACTTGTCAGAAACAGCCGCCGCTGCCAAGTATAAAATTCCAAGACGTACCCTGAGAAATCACTTGTTATCTGGAAGTACCAAAAAAAGTTTGGGTCGTAGCGGAACAATGACAAAGGAACAAGAAAATAAATTTGCGAAAGAAATGTTATGCCATGCCAATAGCGGGGAGACTGTAACGTCGAAATACATACGTAGACAGGCATTTCTTTTTTGTGAAAAACATAAAATTAAACATTATTTTAGTAAAGTATCTGGTTTGGCCGGTAGGAAATGGATAAAAAAGTTTTTGGAACGACATACAGAATTTCAACGGTTGAGCTGATGTTTGTGATAGGTATAGAAAGATATAATAAAACCAACAAATTGTTTTTTACATTCACGCGTTTTGAATTAATGATGACGAAGGTTTTACTTTTTATCTTTTTCGTTCTGGCGCATTATTACTATACAAATTTAAAATAGAAAAAATGGGCATCATAAAAATTAGAGCGTTTATAAAAAATTAATAATGCTACTGCTATAACACTAGTATAAATATGAGACGGCTAATTTGCAATGAATGTCAGGTAGGGTACATGACTATCTTATACCTTTAAACGAGTAATTCTTGTTTATCTATTAATTTATTTATACATATAATATATTCGTGATATCTGAAACGACATAGGGGTGAAAAATCGATCTAGATTAATCCAGTGTGTGTGTGTAGTGTAGTGTTTCTGGAAACGCGTGTTTTCAAGTTTTAATGCGTTTTTCTTTCGCATTGTTCAACGCAGAATAAGGTCGCTAATTTTGCAATTATACGCATGAGCGTCGTGGCGCAATGCGTAAGACATCGGACTGAAGAAATGCAGAAGACGTGGGTTCGAATATCTAAGTTAGTACTACATGGTGCGAAGTTAGTAAAAATAACCTCGGTGAAATAAAGTAGTTGCGAAGCTGTATCTTATTAAACCATATTTTTTTTAAGTATACGTATGATAAGACACTAAATAAATTGTGTGGAATACTACAGTAAAGTTATAAGAAAAATAACCGCAGGCCGGTTAAGGAACTATATTTACCTACACTAAAACATTTGGTACGGACATGCTCTTGCAAACAAAATTATAATAATTATTTTCAGATCCATTGAAACGTCGAAAGCGAGGGGAAACGTGGACAGAAGAAACTTTGTGTCAAGCTTTGATAGATGTTAAGAAGAATCGCCTTTCGAGTCGAGCTGCGGCTGCTAAATATAACATTCCGAGGCGAACGCTCCGAAATCACTTGTTATCTGGAAGTACCAAAAAAATATCAGGTCGTTGTGAAACAATGACCAAGGAAGAAGAAAATGAATTTGCTGAAGAAATAATACGGCAAGCCAATAGCGGAAAAACAGTGACGTCAAAATTCATTCGAAGACAAGCATTTATTTTCTGTGAAAAGCATAAAATTAAACATTATTTTAATAAAGTATCTGGTGAGGCCGGTACGTGGTGGCTTAAAAAGTTTTTAGAACGGCATGAAGAATTTCAACTCCTTCTGAGTTTATGATAGTTTTAAAGTTATAAAATTAAAAAACGTGACAGTTCACAGGAAAACCGGTTGTCACCTACGATAATTTGTTGGTCCATAATGCATGGCATTACTATTGATTAATTAGCAATAAATAATGACCTACATGTTATATTTTCTAGTTTTTTTTTTACTTTTGGCGGCTAAGAAAAGGTAAAAAGAAATATTTTATTAAAGTTAATCCCCATAGCACAAAATAAGTACTAGTCTAGTACTCCGTACAGAAGTTTGACTTTGCGATGAAATTTAAAGAAATATCTACTCAATGTTGTTAACGATATGTTGTAATTTAGGTCGCCTCAGATTCAAGCACATTCTCGTTTAGACACCTACAGAAATCCATTGCAAGATGATTTCATTCTTATAACTCTGGAATATGAATCATAATACACTTAACCTATTCAGCGTCGTACTATCATGCGACGCGATAGGGTTGACTGCTACACGAAGCTACTAACGCCATCTAGCACACCTTTCTAGCACTTTATTCATGCTCGTCCAGCCAGCAACGTAATCAATCACACATAGTGCCATGCGCCGCCGGTGAATAAAATTCGCGGGCGTCTCATTGCTCGCTCGCGACACGCAACTTGATTAGCCCCTTCCAAGGGGTCACCGCGCGTATGTACGTTTTTGCTACCTACGCTAGGAGATACACAGGCCTGCCCATAAAACAGGTCTTGTTCGCTATTTAAAATACCTTGGCAGTATTATAACTAATAATATTACTCTATGATGTACTACAGACATAAAAATGTGTTTAGACATGCCCCGTGTCCAAGTGGGCTTTTAACACTAATTAAGATAACGCCAAGAGCGATCTTTTCAGGACCACCTTTGGGTATAGGATTTTTAATCACAGAAAATTTTAATTATAATAAATAATTACTTGTATAAATGATGCCATTTTTATGGAATATTACTACTACAGAATTCCATTACAAGATAATTTTATTCTTATATCTCTGGAATATGAATCATAATACACTAAAGCTATTCAGTGGACGTACTATCATGCGACGCCATCTAACGCACTTTTCTAGCACTTTATTCATGCTCGTCCAGCTAGCACCGTAATCATAATAGTGCCGTGCGCCGCCAGTGAATAAAATTTGCGGGCGTCTCGTTGCTCGCTGGCGACACCCAGCTTGATAAGCCCTTTCCAAGGGGCCGCCGCGCGTAGGTACGTTTTTGCTACCTACGCGGGGAGTTACACAGACCTGGTATTAGTTCAGGCAAATGCAGAATGCACCGCCCGCCATACCTCGACTTTACTGTAAAAGTTTTAATAAATAATAATTACTTAAATATCATTTGCAGTTCCATTGAGACGTCGAAGGCGAGGGGTAACGTGGACAGAAGAAACTTTATGTGCAGCTATGATAGCTGTTAATAAGGGCCACTTGTCAGAACGAGCCGCATCTACTAAATATAACATTCCAAGGCAAACGCTAAAGAACCACTTGTTATCTGGAAGTACCAAAAAATGTATGGGTCGTTGCCAAACTATGACAAAAGAACAAGAAAATATATTTGCTGAAGAAATAATCCGGCATGCCAATAGTGGGAAGACAGTCACATCACAGTTCATCCGTAGACGAGCATTTCTTTTTTGTGAAAAACACAAAATTAGACATAATTTTAATAAAGTATCTGGTAAGGCCGGTCAGAAATGGTTGAAAAAGTTTTTGGAACGACATACAGAATTTCAACCCCTGCTGAGCTGATGTTTATGAATGAAATTTATTCCAGATCGTTGTCCATACTAATGTGAGTAACAAATTTGCATTTAGCCTATGTTAGTAAAATATAGTTCAAAACAATAAAAATACCTAATAGAAGCAGCCAGCGTTGGTAGCGTTCAAACTAATCCAGCGCTCTAGCATCGGCGAGTCCCATCGGTTAGCCAATGCCACCAGAGGGCCTAGGGTGAGTTTCCATTTGTCAGTCTCATGCGCTTACGATCGACTGCGTGTCATAGGGAAAAACAGGTTTCGCAAATGTGCCACTAGGGGTGCCGACCACATATCCATACAAATTCTCGTACCACGGACGAAGGTGAGAGCATGAAAAATCTCGCACTAAGCCCTCAGGTTGCTATTTGTACTGTTGCGGAGGCGATAGGAATAATAAAATCAACAAATTATTTACTTACATTCACGCGATATATTTTTTTAAATTAGTAGGCAGATATTCATCTGAATTTTACCGGATGTCTGACGAGTTGTTACTAGTTGCTGTTGCAATAACCGACGCAATTCACTAATACGAAAAAAATAATTATCAAAATATTGAAGTGCATACTTTGTAGTTTTTTTCTTGACACTTAATTGTAATCAGAAGGAAAAATTACTAAAGGATGTGTATAAAAAGTGTGTGATATCAAATCTACCTACAAGAAAAAATATACCCGTTGATAGGAAGAACGGTTAAAAAAACAGATGTTCAGAATCAAATACCTAAAGCGCACTCTAAAATATTTAGTACTCGCTTCAGCAAATCAAGTTGAAAAAAATATTTTTAGATCCATTGAGACGTCGAAGGCGAGGGGAAACGTGGACAGAAGAAACTTTGATTGAAGCTATGATAGCGGTTAATAAGGGCCACTTGTCAGAGCGAGCCGCATCTATTAGATATAATATTCCGAGGCGAACGCTAAGAGACCACGTCTTATCTGGAAATAGCAAAAAACGTTTAGGCCGAAATACAACAATGTCAACGGGACAAGAAAAAGAATTTGCTAAAGAAATTTTATGGCACGCCAGTAGCGGAAAAGCTATTTCATCGAAATTGATTTGCAGACAAGCGTTTCTTTTTTGTGAAAGACATAATATCAGACATAATTTTAATAAGGTATCCGGTGAGGCCGGTAGGAATTGGCTTAGGAAGTTTGTACAACGACATACTGAATTTGAGGCCTACCGCTTAGCTCAATTGCAATAGTTATAGCTTTCAGGACAACAATAGAAGATTTCAGACCAACGTCTGAAAATCAATGATAGCTTTTATAAAAAAAAAATACTGTAAATCCATGTCATTGCTTTGGAATGGCAATCACAATCGCGTTAGCTTTTAAACTAGACGGTAGGGTTGCAGGTATTACAGGCATGTTTGGCGGACCAAAACCAACACATTCATTTTTAATGTGTGTTTTAATATTTTGGCTAGTAAGGCCCATTTCGTAGTTTAATAAGGCCCGTATTAAAAAAATTGACAAAGAATGTTACCGTTGTTTTTTTTTTAAATACATAGGTATTAATTTTTCAGACCGCGTCCGTATTTGTAAGTGTAGAAATTCTTAAAAACTAGTGTTATTTAACATTTGTTTTTAATTAAAAAGTAAAACACAGAATCACTTTTTTCGTCTAAATGTCGATAAAACGTTTTAGGGTTAATTTTGTTTTGATGTGACATGATTGTTTTTAGTAACAATTGCTACTTACTCTTTCGAATTTGGTAGGTAAGTAGGCACGTCCATGAACGGGCATAAGCTCCACCTGGCCTAGCCTGTTTGGCTGTGATCATATAAAAATATAAATAAACAAATATTACTAAACTAAGACTGTCTACTTATTTAAAACAACGGCCTTCAAGTTTTGATCGAAGTACAGTAATCTTTTAATAAAGTTGACTATAAACTCGTCCTTATTCGATGGCTGTGATCAAAGTCCATCTCTGACGCGGATGTTATCTTAAAGTACAAAGTGTAGTACTTACCTATTTAATGTTTACCATTGTACTACGTAGGCTAGGCAATTTAGTTAATGTTTAAACGATATCATTTTTAGGGTTCCGTACGTACCAAAAAGGAAAAACGACGGGACCCTATTGCTAAGACTCCGCTGTCCGTCTGCCTGTCTGTCTGTCACCAGAGGCTGTATCTCATGAGCGGTGATACAAGAAGAGTAAAGTGCTAGACAGTAAAGTTGACATTTTCTCAGATGATGTAGCTAAGTATTTCTGTTGCCGCTGTAACAAAAAAATCGAAAACAGAATAAGTTAAATATTCAAGTAAGATATAGGAACAAACTACTGTGATTTAATGCCATTTTTAAAACTAAATCAACTCGCACTTGGATAAAAGGAAAGAAAGCCATCCTCTAACATTAAAATTGGCCTAACTTTCTAAAAGAAAAAAATAATACCTACTCGTGGTTAGTTTTTCGTTACTTTCTTTATTGTAAGTTGTATTCATATGACACTGAATTATTTTAAACCAATCTATTTATCATCCTTAAAATTAAAAATGGCCATTGGCCACACAATTGTGTGAAAATTTGGCCATTTTTATTTTTAAGGATGATACTAGGCCTTTACCGGTAAGTAATAAATCTTCAAAATAGGATAAGAAAAAGAAAGCATTTTTCGTCACGCGTAAAACGAGTTCTTATCTATGATAACATATCAGATAGCTAGCCCTTGTTATTATTGTCATTATCAAACGTGTAACGTTGACCTAACTCCTGTGTCCTTGAGGGTCAAAGTACGGAGGCTTAGTGCGAGTTTTTATTTGTCAGTCACACGCGCTCGCGATCGGCAGAGCGCCGGAAATTTCTATAGAAAAAAAAAGTCTCTCACCATCAACTTGGCTTAAGTGCCGCTAGAGGCGCTGATAAATTTCCATACAAATTTTCGTCAGACGGACGAAGGTGAGAGCATGAAAAAACTCGCTCTAAGCCTTATAGCTCTAAGCATTCAGTCAGGCCAGAAGCGAGACAGGGCTTCACCTGTGAAAGAGCGAGATGAGGGATGGATGGATTCAGCCAGTTAGCCTGACTGAATACCGCGTAGTCTAATAGGTGCCTAAGGCGATGGCGGTATTTTCTATTATCGAATGCTGCCCACTCACTTCACGAGCGGGAAAGACGCGTAGCGTAGATCCAAACACGGATAAACTTCTAAGTTTTTAAGCTTAATTTTCACTTCGATATATCCAAAGTTCTAATATTTATTTATTTAATCTTTATTGCACAACTAAAACTGTGTACAAAAGGCGGACTTAATGCCTAGTGGAATAATATTCTAGGAAAGTATTTAAAATTGAATTTACGACTATGTACTTACATTAATGGGCATACTTCGAAATCCTTAAAAACGTATTCGCGTTCATACTAAAATCGTAGAGGTTACGGCATATTTTAGGATAAAAACAGGTTTTTTTAATCTTTTTTTTTCTTTTTATTTGAAACGACTTTTGTCTATCATAGACATGTCAGCCCTATCGTAAATTATTATTACTAAACTTCAAAAGTTGTTATAAATTCGCTTCCTGAAATATTAGAACTTCCTAACATATCACATTCATTTATCTTGGTTATTGCTCACCATAGTTTCAGTTAAGGAACCGTTTTCACTAGAGCTTTAGTGTACAAGGTGTTAACAACAAAACAACTCGATAGAACTTAAGGGAGCTGAGCCCGTAGACAAGATGCAATCTATTCATAAGCGAGGTTCGTTATCGCTAACAAAATGTATGAAACTGACATAAGCCATCGTTTCCGCCATCATTTTATTGAATTAACAAATGTGTTTTTGTTATTGGAAAATCTCTTGGCTGATTCTATCTATGTAGTGCTCAAATATAGCAACTTTGACCACCATCAAAATCGCAAAAAAAACACCTCCCCATACAAAATCGCCGATCAGCTGAGATCAGTTTGTATGGAGAATTTGGCGATTTCGACCACCCAAAAAAACTGACATAAGCCATCAAAATATCACGTGAGTTTTGCATACATTTTGTTGGCGATAACGAAGTTCGCTATAGAAAGGTTGCATCTTGTCTAAGGGCCCTGCTCAGAATCAGTAACTATAACTTATCAACTTTCTCGGAGAAAACGAAAAAACACTAGAAACGGGTCGAAAAACGACAAAGTTTTTGACTTCCCATACTAAATAGGTCACGTGATCTTACTTCTAACGGGTGGTTTTGTTGTTAGAAAATACTCGTAGCTTGTATTTAACCTATAATATTTTACCGAGCGATATCTTAGCTACCCTCCTCAAGCTCCTCGGCCTGCTCCTCTTAATATATACCACATAGTGAACATTGAGCTTTAGAGAGTAAGGTCTCTGATTAGAATGTAAGTGTGGTGTTGTGACATCATAATAATATCCGTTCTAAATAGTATGTAAGTAGGTACCAACAATAACAACGAGTAACACTGAATTGCAAGTCCGGTCGCAAAATAGGTCTGTAAATGTAAGGAATTTATAACCCTTCTTAGGAACAGAGTACCAGGAGTAACGGCTGTTTTATTGAATTAACAAATTAATTTTTGTTAATGGAAAACCTCTTGGCTGATTCTATCTAGGTAGTGCTCGAATACAACAACTCTTACCACCATCGAAATCGCAAAAAAAACACCTCCCCATACAAAATCGCCGATCAGCTGACATCAGTTTGTATGGAGAATTTGGCGATTTCGATTTGATTCCCATAGGCGATTGGTTCCCATAATAAAAGTTGTTGTAATTAAGCACCAACCGAGCCCGAGCCCCTAAGAGGTTTAGCTATAACAAAAATTAACCTTGTAGACACAAGCATGACAGCATTGCATTGAAATAACAGCCCGTAACAGTTTATCAAGCCAAGCCAAAAAACGATAAAAATATTATATTTGTTTCTTACGTTTACGCGAATTGTTGAACTCATGAAAACACAATTTTACGGATTACTTAGCGATTTATTTACATTTTATTTAAAACCTGACGTTTCGAACACTTTACAGCGTTCGTGGTCATAGGGAGACTAAGGTACAATAAATCGCGAAGTAATCCGTAAAATTGTGTTTTAATGAGATAAAAATATTGATAATTTTTTTTAATGGAAAGATAGATGTACTACGAGGGTCAAACTGAAAGTTCTTAGAACTGGCCACTTATAAACAATATAATAAAAAAAATATTCTAAAATTTGAAAATAGAACTCTTTGCCAATATTACTGAGTATATATTTCATTCATTTGTCATTTGTTTTACGACTTGGCGGCAAATTGAAAATTGTCTGTGTCACGTCAAAATGAATTTAACACGAGAAAATTTTCGTGCAATGATTTTTTATGACTTTCGATGTCATTTAAGTCAACAAGAAAGTTATGATAGACTACGATTGGCCTTTCACGATGAAGCCCCATCTCGTGCGACTGTTTACAACTGGTTTAATGAGTTTAAACGTGGTCTGTCGGCACTAATCTCACTGATGATGTACGTGAGGGACGGCCTTCTACGGCGACGACTGAAAATAACATCTGTGTTGTGCGGCGTATGATAGAGACTGACAAAAGAGTGACCTATCAGCAGATTCGGACAAGCTTAGGCATCGGTATGAGTCAAGTGCACAAAATCCTCCACGAACATTTAGCGGTCAGGAAGCTTTGCGCCCGGTGGATACCTCATAATTTGACTAAGGCTCAAAAACTCCATCGTGTGGATTGGTGCCGTAAAATGATTGAAAGATTTAACGGAGGTGTCTCAAATGCTGTGTTCGACATAGTAACAGGTGACGAAAGCTGGATTTACTGTTATGATCCTGAAACCAAAAGACAATCTGCTCAGTGGGTGTTTCCTTTCGAGGAGTTGCCAACTAAAGTGAAGAGAGATCGAAGTGCGGGAAAAAAATGGTGGCCTCGTTCTTTGGAAGGATAGGTCATTTCGCAACAATTGTGTTAGAGGATCAAAAAACAGTTTCTGCAGAATGGTACACTACCAATTGTTTGCCACTTGTCTTGGAAAAAGTTCGAGAGAAACGACCTCGCAGTAGGATCCTCCTTCACCACGACAACGCCTCGTCGCACACCGCCAAGCGAACGATCGACTATTTGGCGACATCAAACGTTGAATTACTGGGTCACCCGCCGTATAGCCCCGACCTCGCGCCTTGTGATTTTTATTTATTTCCAAAAATTAAAGAAAAACTTAAAGGAAAGCGGTTTATGAATGCTGAAGAAGCGGTGGCTGCGTATCGCGATGCCATTGAAGAGACCCCTAAGGACGAGTGGGCAAAGTGCTTTTCCCAGTGGTTCCATCGCATGCAGCGGTGTATTGACGTCAATGGACAATATTTTGAAAAGATATAATAAAACTAATAACTGGCTAATGTAATCAGTTTTTGATTTTCTAAGAACTTTCAGTTTGACCCTCGTACCTACCTATATTTTGTTTATCTAGAATATAATAATAATATAGGCTGGTCAACTAAACGCATTGCTTCAATGAGGAAGGATTTGGAGAAACGAAAAGATACCGACGAATTGAGAACCTCCTCTTTTTTGTTAAAAGTCGGTTAAAAATATTATCAATGATACAATTTCGGGATGTTTGTTAATTTTTCAAAAACTTCTAGATCGATTTCGTAAAACTGTATGGGAAGTATGTACTTTAAAACAAAAAACCGGTTAAGGGCGTGTTGGACTCTAACACTAAGGGGTTCCGTATAAATTAATGTTTTTCTACGATGTAACAACTTTGCGGTTTTCGGTTTTTTCCTTTGCTTATGCTGTAAGACCTCCCTTCTAGCCAAATTTCATATTGTAGGTCTATGGGATGTAATGTACTTAGGTACCTTAGGTTATGATTCCGCTGCGAAATGTTAGAAAACACGGGTAAAATGGCCGTAGGTATCTTAAGATTGCGTTAACTTAGATGATTGATTTTTTCAGCTTCAAGGGACCGCAGCCATAATTCGATGTTAATTTCAAGCGTTACTGAGAAAACCGGCCAAGTGCGAGTCGGACTCGCGCACGAACCCTTCGTGCGCGAGTCCGACCGTACCCATACAACATTAGAAACAATACTATGATCTTTTTTAGTTTTAAAACGGTAAGTCAAATCGCGTTTGTATGGGAATAGAAGTATTTTTATTTTAAAAGTTTATATACAACTTAATATTCTGTGAATATTTCCAGTGTCTGCCTGTTGCCCTTTAATATTATCGAGCAAAAAACGGCGAAAAAAACACGTTTCTTGTATGGGACTGGGAGCCTTTGGGTACGGAACCCTAAAAAAAACTTGATTGACAGACAGCCTTATTTGCTTTTGACGTACAGAACCCTACACATAATTTTCCAAATCTTCCAGGCGTGTATTTTTAAGTCCTCCTTCTTTTTTTGAAGTCAGTTAATTTGACTAAGTAACATAGGTAGTATTTCAAAGAGAGGAATAACCCAGCAACACTCGGCAAGAAGTTGTCACAACTATTTTTAAGATATTTACTTAAAAGTACTGTTATCTGACTATTTTAGTTTTAAATTATTAGCGATTAAATGAACAAAACTATTAAAGTTACATTTTCTCGAAACAGCTATGTCTGTATTGTGCCTCTCTTCTTGCCGGGAAGCGACTTGTAGCATTTGTGGCTCGTGGCCATTGATTTATTATAATAAATCAATGCTCATGGCCATTAATTTCACGCGTTTCAAGACTCCTAGCGCCATCTGTTATTTCTCGGATGTCTGACATCGATTATTTAAAACATGAGTAAATAAACACAGACGTGCTTTGTGTCGTTGTATAATGACCTTAAATCGAAAAAGCTTGTATAAATAAAATTATAAAAATTCAATAAAATTCATTTATTTCTGCATATAGACCCAACTAGGGGCACTTATACACGTCCCAATCTTAACCCTACCACTGCTTCGGGACAATTTTGGGCTAGTGCTGAGAAGAAACAGCAAGAAACTCAGTCACTATTGTCATAGCCTCTTTTCAAAGTTTTACAATTGTTTCGTACATACAAGTCATTCCATACATTTTTATCTTTTATATAGTCATCTATTTTATAATAACCTTTCGACATTAAAGTATTCTTAACAACTGATTTAAATTTATCTATAGGTAATTCAACAATATTTATAACAATATTTTCAGGCAATTTATTAAAAAATGTGATACATCTTCCTATAAATGAATGACCAATCTTATAAAGCCTAAAGGTGACTATGTTATACTTATATTTCCTACATATTAGTATATGCGTATCTGATCATGGCAGGTATGTTATTATACGTAGGATATTTAAACCGAAAAGTAGGGTCAAACGATTAATAATCTGTGGTAGGGCACAAATTCGAAACACGGTCTATGCATTATAAAATGTTATAAACTAAAATATGCACCATCGTTTCTTAACTACTAGCGCCATCTATTTATGACTTCGTACAGGCAGTATTATCAAGTTTGTACTTTTATTTATTCTGTGGTTTAACATTTGTTATCAATGCGAGTTTTTGTTTGACAGCTTTACACACTCACGATCGACTGATTGACGAATATTTCTATAGAAAAAAACAGGTTGATAACGTTCCGCTACGGAACGGTAAGCGCATGAAAAACTCGCACTAAGCCCTCCTCTGTGTAGTAATTTAATCATGAAGTAAGTTATTATTACCTGCATATTATAATGTTCCCTTATTTTCCTTTCTCTCTGTTTCCCTTATTTTGACTTGAGTACACGCTAAAAGCAAGCCAAAACGAAAAAAAAGTGAAACTAAAACCTATTATAAGAGATTTAAAACAAAAGTTTAAAACAAAATTAAAACGCACTCTTACTTTAGGCTGTACATTTGTAGATTCCTTTGCTGCGCATTTCGATGCGGTTTGAAAGCAAGTCTGATACGTCATCATGACAGACGACAGTTACGTTGCGTCACGGACTGGAAATATTTTCATTTATTTTTAGTTTTGTATCAATAAAACAATTTTGTTGCATAAAAACCAAATATGATACTATAACACTTCAAATGTCTTTATTTAAAAATACGGCTTATAAATAAATCTGTCAATAGAAAGTTGTTTTAGAGGTTGTGTTCCAATAAACACAACGGGGTCTTTCGATGCAGTAGTTGCAATTTATTGTTTTGTTGCAAATTTTTAATGTTCTACTGTGTTTTGTGATTCATTGAATGAGTGCCTTTCAGGTGATGATTTTGTTCAGTGCGTGCCAACGAAGAAGGGTCATCAGATCCTGTACAAAGGGTACACTTACGTTTTTAAAAGCAGGTTGCAATGTGGCGCGGAGCAATGGTGTTGTTCCTTCCGGCAGAAAACAGGTTGTATATCCGTTATTAACATGCAGACTTTTGGTGTAGAGGTCGTTAGGGACTTCCATAATCACAAGAAACCCATGTTCAGCGATTAGACTGCCCTATTATGTATATAAACAGTCATACACATTTGGGAGCAGAGCCTATACTCAAATTGATGCATTTATGTTCATTTGTACTGTATAGTCATAGTTCATAGTGTAAGTGTACACATCAGTAAATATAAAAAAGGATTCCTACTGATCAAAGTAAGGTGAAGTTTTGTCTGAGCTAAGGACAGTTCCGGGCCATAGTCTGATTTATTTTCGACCTACTAAAGATTGACTTTTGAAAAAGTTCCAGCATTTGTTATATTATTCCATCAGAATAAGTTTATAATAATCACAACATAAGTAGTAAAGTTTAAAAATGAGTAAACTATTCCTCTGTACCAATATTTATGCCTAAAAAAAAGTATGTATTTATAACAATAATAAAGATGTTTACTTTGCCAAAAGAGTTTTATTTTATTATTTTCTCATGTTTTTTTATGTGTACTGTAATGAAAAAATAAATAATGTATACAAAATGAGTTTTATTTGTATCCTTTAGTTAAAAGTATTGATTATTAGTATGTATGTATTGTAGTAAGTATACTGACATATAGATTTGTAGTAGGTAGCTAAATATAACAGTTTTCTAATGAATTTTATGTTACTTGTGACAGAAACAGAATTACCAGAATGGGTGGCAATTTATTTCCTGAAGAATCAAGAAAATGAATACCGCTGCAGTATTTGCCAGACAACTCTTCACACAAATGAGAAGTCATTACAACTTTTGGAGCATATCAAAGAAAGTCACAAAGAGGTATACGACTTACATAAAGAAAATCCAGAAGCAACAGTTGGTTTCCGCATTGAGTTCCTCCAGTTGAATGTATTAAAAGATGAAGGTGATCCAAAAACAGAACCCGTTATCATCGGGGAAATGTGTGAGGCCACATCTGAAGAGATAGTTAAGCCTATAACAGAAAAGTTTGATGAAACCGTAGACACTCATTTAGTTGTAATGCCGGCTAAGAAAAAACCCCAAAGGAGAGAAAGTGGTATGTAAACCTTTATTTACGTATAGATAGTAAGTGTCTCAATTTTAAATCACTTCAAATTTGAATATTGTGGCCTGCAAATGTTTAAAATGTGTAGAAAAATTCAACAAGAACAGAAATGATTGTTTGTTATGAGCATTCACTTTACAATTATAACCAGAACAAAGACTAAAACAGGCCAAGTGTGAATCAGACTCGCACATGAAGATTTCCATACCATTATGTATACACTATATTATAACCTAATTTTCAGTTTAAAAAATGCCAAAAAATCATATTTGTCGCTTAGATATAATTTATTCTGTTTTTATTTAGTATTATTTTGTTGTTATAGCAGCAACAGAAATACATCTTTAATGGAAATTTCAACTGTCTAGTTATCACGGTTTATGAGATACAGCCTGGTGACAGACAGACTGACAGTAAAGTCTTAGTAATAGGGTCCTGTTTTTACCCTTTGGGTATGCAATCTTAATACTACCTTTTTTATTAAAATAAGGAATTACTTGACATACATGTATTACCATGTTTTTGATTGAGCCTTTAAAAATTACAGAAAACAGAAAGAAAAGCTGGGTGTGGAAATACTTTGTACGGATGAGCAGTATCATCTACCGTTGTAAAATTTGCGATGCAGTGTTGTCTATTAAAGGGTGTAACACTAACAACATGAATCGTCACGTACGGACCAAGCACCCAACCGTGTATCAGTTGGAGATTGATGAGAAAAAGCAGATTGTTGACCATGATACCACAATAGAGACTGATACATCTCAAATGGAAGAAATTACTATAGACAGGGGACTCGACATGAGTTATGGTAAGATTATATTATTATAATTTTAGGTAGTTTTGCTGGGGTGTTTTCCGCACCTAGCCTCTTGATTGGGCCATTATAATTAGTCAGTTGGTAAGAGCATTCGCCCGGATAGTGAAGAGTCGTGGGTTCAAGTCCCGCCAGATGACACAGTCAATCAATTTGAACCATGAGTAAATTGGGTCCTGATGTTGAATAGACTCTATATGCTATGCACAGCTTAAAGGAATTTAATTTGAAACTACTTAAGGGTGAATATAATTGTATAGCAAACTGGCATCATAATACATTTTATCAATAGCTATCACATGCACAAGTGTATTGCTATGACGAAGTCGCATCGTAACTAGGCACCTTCTTATTTAGATATACGTTAATGTAATGAAATTGGTTTGAAGCTCGTACTATGACTAAAACTTGTCTAAAAAAGTTTGTCAATGAGCACCGCTGCAGTTTGAGACCTTGCCATAGATGTTGGAAATTCATATTTCATATACTTCTATCTATTTGTTACCTCTTCACGCTCAAAAACCGCTGAGCCAATTTCGATGGAATTTGGCATAGAAATAGTTTTTGTCCCAGGAAAGGACATAGGATAGTCTTTAACCCCGAAATCATCCTTTAAGAGGGAAAAGGGGGTTGAAAGTTTACCTAGACCTAGTATTGTATGATCGTTTCTCATTTCACAGACAGTACAACACAGACGCCAAAAGCAGGGATCCACCGCCGCAGTTGGATATGGATGTACTTCAACCGCGTCTCCAGCACCCTGGCACAATGCAAGCTGTGCAACCGGAGCATCTGCCACGGTGGGAACGCGACTGGCAACATGAACAGGCATCTCAAGATGATACACAATAAGACTGGAAGTAAGTGCCTATACATTTTACTAGACTTAAGGACCCAACTCTCATGGCTTCATGACACATACAATAGGTAGGGTGGTAGGGCTTAAAAAATATATGTAGGAACGTGTATAAGTGCCCCCTGTGGGCCTACATACATAAATAAATTACTTTATGATATTTATTTTAAAAAAGTCGACTAAGACAAAATTTAGATTTTCTGTATTTTCGTGGTATCACAATGTTGGATTTTTTACATTTTGATGATTTTTGGAATATCCGCCATATTTATTTGATGAATTTATTTATATCGTATGCGACATAATATCAAAGACGTGAGATATTGGACCCTGGGCCCCAAGATAAGATGCAATCTATTATACAACTACAGCAAAGTCCGTTATTGCTATAAATTCGTATGAATCTGATATAAGCCATCGAAACATCGTCAGCATCAAGATGGCGGGACCAAGCTTCCGATTCAAAATGTTTCATATCAGGATATAAGTGCATCATTCGTACCATTTGTACTCTGACCTAGACGTTTGTACATCTGAAGACAAAAACGGCAGAGTGGTTTTCTGGTCCCGCCATTATGACGTCAAAGTGGCGGGTCCAACTTGAAGCAATGCACACACAACCATAATTCATTGAACTCGATTAGTACTACATTTGTACTTCCTATATACTGTGCAGTTTTTTTGGTAGCAATAACTGGATTAAAGTAATGAAATCAAAACGCTGATCCCGCCATTTTGACGTATCTGTAAATTGGTGCATTCATATCAAAGTCGCTAAATCACACAAAAAAACACCGTAACAAGATTTTGTACTAGCTGAGTACATGATCGTGATGTTTGTCTCAGATTTGTAAGCCTTGTAGGGAAAAAGTTATCATCAATTTGTTGCTCCATAATCCGTTTAGCATGAAAATAGGGGAAAGGGGCCTAAAGCAGGTAACTATGTTTATTTTAATGACCTCTTCAGATCCTCGATGAGAAGTCTCGCCAAGATTTCTCGCACAACACTGGTGTCTGTTCACACTTAAGATATTTCGCACTTGCTGTTCTCTTCGCTACTAAAGTAGTAGTATGGATATGGACGACTTTGACAGTGCACCTCCCGCACATCTGGCGACCGCAGTAGGGTCCAGTACAAAATTGTGTTTGTTCTTCGATCGGTGTTGGTATTTTTCCCGAACATTATTACATTCTTGACTATGTTTTCAGTGTAACGAAAGAATAAAACAAATGTGAAAATAATTTTTAACATGCACATAACAAAAATCTTGTTACACAGTTAAATGAAGCCCTAAATGAAATACAATAAGTTATCAAATAAAAAAAAATCAATTTTGACAGCTGTCATCCGAAATGAAGATCTCGTAGAGCCCTAAAATTTGTTTCTACACATCAGTAGTCTTGGGTGGATAGTTTCCGAGCTATGGCAGTTTCAATTGTGACAGCGTGTCATGTAGCCCACACACTCATGCTTGTTACTTAAGAGCGAAGAAGCTGACAATTGACATAACAAACACTATTAAGTATTTGAACAGAAAAGTTATATTTTTTATTATTACATAGGTACCCAATCAGTGTAGGTACCTAGGATATCTACATGACATACGGAGAAACTAATTTAAGGTGGGAAAAATAAAAAGAAAGAAAAATGCTTTATTAATTTGGGACATCACAAACACACACACACACGCTTACAAAAAATATATATAACATAATAACTAAATACAAACTACACAACAAATAATAAAATGAAACAAAATATAAAATTAAACAACAAAAAAAAAACCATCCGATCAGAGAACACACACAATTTCGTGCCGGACCCTACTGCGGTCGCCAGATGTGCGGGAGGTGCACTGTCAAAGTCGTCCACACTACTACTTTAGTAGCGAGGAGCAGCAAGTTAGATATATCTTAAGTGTGAACAGACAGTGTTGTGCGAAAAACCTTAGCGAGCCTTCTTGCGAGGCTTCTCATCGAGAATCTGAAGAGGTCATTAAAATAAACATTAGTGACCTGCTTTGGGCCCCTTTCCCCTATTTACATGCCAAACGGATTATGGAGCAACGAATTGATGATAACTTTTTCCCTACAAGGCTTACAAATCTGAGACAAACATCACGATCATGTACTCAGCTAGTACAAAGTCTTGTTATGTGTTTTTTGTGTGATTTAGCGACTTTGATATGAATGCACCGATTTACAGATACGTCAAAATGGCGGGATCAGCGTTTTGATTTCATAACTTTAATCCAGTTATTGCTACCAAGAAAACAGTACAGTATATAGGAAGTACAAATGCAGTACTAATCGAGTTCAATGAATTATGGTTGTGTGTGTAGCGCTTTAAGTTGGTCCCGCCACTATGACGTCATAATGGCGGGACCAGAAAAAAATCGATGTGCCGTTTTTGTCTTCATTTGTACAAACGTCTAGGTCAGGGTACAAATGTTACAAATGATGCACTAAAACCCTGATATGAAACATTTTGAATCGGAAGCTTGGTCCCGCCATCTTGATGCTGACGAAACATCACGTGACTTTTGCATACATATTTTGACATTTCGTTGGCGATAGCGAAGCTCGCTGTAGAATAGATTGCTTCTTGTCTCAGGGCCCAGAGTCCTTAGACAAGATGCGATCTGTTCTACAGCGACAGTAAAGTCTGCTATTGCTGAAAATATGTATTTATCTGACATAAGCCATCGTAACATCTAACTAACTAGCACCATTAATTTTATTGATTTTACTACGAAATCAGACGAATTTTAATAAATCTGACAACTTAAGGCTTAAGGAAAAAGCCTATATATTAATTAAATCTAAATAAATAACTTGCGAAAAGTGGCAACTTTTGCGAGTTAATTTAAAGTATTTAAAAGTGATTTATAAATATTGTAAGTGTTTTCCTTATATCCTAAGTTATCAGATTTTAAAAATTAATCTTATTTAGGAGTAACCTGAATATAATCAATGGTGGCGATGGTTAGCCTTACTCGTCGCCTTACAACAGTTCGGATTCAGAAAGTTGGTGGTGATAACACTTCTGTGCCTTGGGGGCACGTTAAGCTGTTTGGATCTGCGCCTGATGTCTCTCAGATTGCCGTCTCACCGAACTAAGAGTGAAGGAACATAAGAGTGCAACTGTATATTGCACACAAACTGTCTTGTGCTTTATGATATCTTCTGCGAACCTAGTAGTATTATCCAAATTGTTCAATTCAATTCAACAGAGTGACAGCATACATTTATAGTATATCTGCAACTGTGTTGATTTTTATCTTAAATTTTATACCTTATGTTAGAATACATACCATTCAAGACTTATCTATACTTCCAGACGATCACAACTGGGTGTGGAAAGTGTTTGACAACACAGAAGAAGACTCCTACGCCTGCAAGATCTGCCAGTACCGCTGTGTGAAGTACACGGACATTGACAAAAGCATCTCGAATATTCTGAACCACCTAAAGTTGGCCCACGGAGTCATTTCTGGGGAGCAGATCATCACCAGCATTGAGTGTGAAGATTAACCGAATAAAGAAAGATGTCATGTTGTTTGAAAGATGATTTAAACGTACGTATTTCATTATGTCACTTAAAAGAGTTGCACCACCTTAATTTTACCGTAACTGTAATAATAACCAGATTTTTGAAGTTTGCAATAGTAAAAGTAAGATGGTGCAATCCAATCTGAAAGTACTATTGTAATATTTATATCTGCAACAAAGTATTAATGTGTACATGTATTAATTTTATTGATTGACGACCTACTTGGTGTATTAGTTCGTGCTCCGGCTGGGCCTGCTAAAATAGAGCTTGTGAGTTCAAATTTCGCAAGGGGCAATTGTTTGTGTGATAAGCATGAGCATTTATATCTATAAGACATGGAACGTTATAAATGTATATTCATCATATTAGCCTATTGCAGTCCACTGCTGGACATAGGCCTCGCCAAGACGGCGCCAACTTTCACGGTCCTCCGCTTCTCGCATCCAGCCACCACCGGCGACCTTCCTCAGGTCATCGGTCCACCTAGCAGGGGGGCGTCCAACACTACGTTTCCCGAGACGTGGTCTCCATTCGAGAACCTTCCTACTCCAACGCCTGTCGGTTCTGCGACAGACATGACCAGCCCACTGCCACTTTAATTTGACTTTTAATGTATATTACTATGTCGTATAACGAATAGTTATCCCATCTCGAATAGTCGCCATAGCACAAGCTCACGCTTAATTTGGGGCTAGGTAATTGATGTGTTGGAACAATCTAGTGCTAGCAGAACCTGGGTGAGCTCGCTCTACCGTCGACTCTGTCTAAGCCACGTCTGGCTTAGTCTAGAGTCAAGAGCACATCCATTTTAAATAAAATAACATAAGTCATCTGTCCGCTGACATTTAGCGTGCCTCGCCCCCTGCACCTCTGGCGACCACAGAAAGGTCGCGCTTGAACTTGTCGAACTATGAAAAACTACTTTTAGATTTAGTGATAATGGTATGTACTCATACTATGTAAAATCGGGACTAAGTCTAATCTTAACGCACTTCTGCAGTTTATAGTTTTCCGACTAACGGATTTTACAGTGGTGGTTGTGTATACTCGTCAAGATCGATTAACAATTAATAATAACTAGTGGATACTAAAAGAATACTCATAATAACTAAACTTTTCAGACACAGTCGTGGCATAACGTCGATATCAAACTAAAGGCGGGAATCTCGCCACCAAAGCAAGGATGCGGTGTTACCATACATTTGGCACTGATGCGGCATCGAGCGATCCGGAGCTGTGTTTTAAATACACAAACAAGCCGCATATATCGTCTCCTCTCCGCCTAAGCGGAAAACGATCCTAAAGCCAGGATTCCAGCAAAGCGGACGAAAGACGAAAATGGAGAAGGTATGTACAACCAATAGAATTTCGTTTTACTTTTATGGTCACTAACATCAGAATAAAGTCTGTTTTTTTTGCTTGGCAAACATTGTAAACAATTGTATCAACCCTGTTCAACGAAATAATTCATTTAAAATTCATTAGGATAGACTCAAAAATAACAACCTGCTATGGTAATTAATATTTTAATTCATACAACTTATATGTAATACAATTTTTTACAAGTATTGTTTTTTTATTTTTATTTTTATTTACAATGTCTGCCAAGCAAAGAAAAACTGACTTAAGTTATTTACGGGATTGCTACCATATACCTTTTTATGCAAAAGTGGTACTGGAGGTAAACGCAATAAAAGACTTTAATATGTTGCCCATAACATCCTACCCGCAAGATCTTCAGTTATTCCATGATCATGGCGCTCGCAACAGTGCTGAAATATGGGAAACTCACAAATAAAAAGGTACATGGTAGCAATTCCGTGAATAACAATTTTAATAGAATTTCAAGAGTTATTGGAATACTATTGGTTGTTCCAAACACATGGCCCCTCTCGTCTCATCTCCCCTTTGTTAGAAAGTCCTGTGCTTATTATTTCAATGAGATTGGAGTCTACGGAAAAAACAATTTGTATCTTTATCTATAGAAAACTGATTCGTTGTAATTTCGTACTGACCAGTACGAAAGTTATATTCCTCGAATTGACCTTACCTACCCAAAAATACTTGTATACTACCATGCTATTGATTTAAAAATTAGTATAATTAACAACGTACATTGTTAATCAATCTCAAAAATATTACATCGCACAAATTAGTTACAATTAGTAACAGCATGGGTAATAGACATGCGAAATCGAATTCAATGGCAGTAGTGCCATAGGCAGTAGTGCCATCTGGTGTCACATGGGCAAAACTTAATTTTCCTAAGATTTAATTCAACTTTAGTGAAGTAAGAAACTCGCGACAATATAATCTTACTTTCAGCAAATGTTAAAACGAATAATGCAGGATTTTGTAAAGTAAATTCAAATTGACGTTATGTCACGGTGCCACATAATTTTCGCCTTACATAGGCTCAGTTGCACCAACTTAGTTAAAACTAAGCGAAGAATGTTTAAAATCTATCAAACTCAATGCAAAACTAACACTTGACGTTCAGTCATAACGAACGATGCAACAACACCTCGGATTTGTAAGTTATCAAACAGTTTCATTTTGTTCTGAAATGATTAAAGTGTGATTAAAAAATGTATCTCGTTTTCGGTCTTGTAAGTATTCAATTGTAAATTATTGTTTTTAAGCATTCACTTTGCAATCTAAAGATTCGATATTGCACTTGAAAAAATAACCACCTGACGCTAGAATCGAACCCGCGTCCCTTGCATACCTCGCGATTGCCTTACCACTCAGGCGTTGCCAAAGCCTGTCGAAATTTTAAGTGCTTCTCATCTGTAATGCCGCGTTGAGTTCATCAATGTATTGTGATTACTAATAACACACTCGCCACTCGAAAGAAATACTCTTGCAAGCATTTAAAAACCGAAAGATGAAGCTTGCAAATACGACAAATTATTGTATAAAAAAGAAGAACCTGAAAATACCGACAGGCTTTGCCCCGAGTCGTTAGGCAATCGCCTGGTATACGAGGAATGCGGGTTCGATTCCTGCACCAGGTGGTAATTTTTCCAAGTGCAATATCTATTATTTAGTATTAAATTCTAACTGCTGTACTCAGAGACGTCAATTAAAGTTGATCTTTCATTAAGTCTCATACCGTCCTTTTCTATTTCCTTGACAATGAAAGTGACAGTACGAGACTTAATTATAGATTATATTCAATTCACGTCTCAGTGCGGCAGTATGAGTTTTTTAACTTACCGTTCTTGTGTGAGATAATTATTTTCGAAACGTGAATATAGACTAATTTTACGCGTTATTTTAGTATAATAATTGGTGTTATTTTTTATCTTTATTAGGCGATAGGATGCCACTTTGATTAATACAAACTTACTATATATAATTATGATAAGTTTCAGTTGTAGTTAGACTTTCACTACTTTCTTATATTTTAATCTGTTTAAATAACAGTTTTTAGTTTTTATTTGATTTACAAGCTTTTAAAAGTAATCAGTTACATTTTTATGTAGTTAAGGAGCACCTTTATTCTTTAAATTGCATAATAAGATATTGTAAATACATTTAGGTAAGTTACTGGATTAAAGTTGGGTAAAATACATTATTGTTTTACTTCATCTTATAACATACCAACCAAGACTAATTGAGTATAATTGTATACCTACAGAAGTACTCAAAAAATGTATTTAGCCCTGTTCCTCATATCACTTACTTTACAGCTTTGAGCTTCAACCTAAAGTAAAAAACAAAAGGAACTAAAATGCTACTTGTACTCGCCGCTAGGGGCGCTAGGTTCGCGTGAGAATTCTTTCGATAGCACACTGGTTATGCAGAGGTAAAAAATTACGTCTGTTGTATGCCCCTTTAAAATATATTAATAAAATTATGAAATATTAAAGGGGGCATATATTTTATGATATATTTTTGAACTTTATATACGACCTGATATTATGTGAATATTTCAAGCGTCTACTTGTTGCCGTTATTATTATAGAGCAAAAAACGCAAAAAGAAAACACGTTTGTTGTATGGGCCCCCCTTGAATATTTATTTTATTCTGTTTTTAGTATTTGTTATTATAGCGACAACAGAAATACATCATCTGTGAAAATTTCAACTATCTAGCTATCACGGTTCATGAGATACAGCCTGGTGACAGACAGACAGCGGAGGCATAGTAATAAGGTCCCGTTTTTACTTTGTGTATGGAACCCTAATTAATACAAGTGGTAATCTCTGAAGCACGAAGGGATACATAGCCCCTGGAATCCCGGGCAGTCGGGGCAGCCGTATAGGACTGCCACTCGCTTATTTGCCTGGTTGTAGCATACCCTGCATCTTTTCCTCATTGTCCTGCCACAGCCACAGAATAAGTACTAGTACTCCGTACAGAAGTATGACTTTGCAATGAAATTCAAAGAACTATCTACTCAATGTTGTCAACGATATGGTGTAATTCAGTTCGCCTCAGACTCAAACACATTTTTGTGTAGACACCTACAGAAATACATTTTAAGATAATTTCATTCTTATAACTTTGAAATATGATTCATAATACACTAAACCTATTCAGTGACGTACTATCACGCAACGCGATAGGGTTGACTGCCACAAGAAGCTACTTACTTACTTGATCTAGCGCATCTTTCTAGGACTTTATTCATGCTCGTTCAACCAGCAACCTAGTGCCGTGCACCACCGGTGGACAAAACGCGCGAGCGTGTCGCTGCCGGCTAGCGACACCCAACTTGTTTAGCCCCTTACAACGGGTCGCCGCGCGTAGGTACGTTTTTGCTATCTACGCGGGGAGTTACACAGGCCTGCCACAGCTCTTAGAATATTTCATTGGTATGTGTGCGAACGGTTTTAACTATACACCTGGTGATAGCAAAAGATCGAATCTCTATATGTTGCACCGGATACAGAATATATGCCAGCCTGCTGCTATCGCGTTTAGACAAAACAATAGAATCACTCGGCAATTACCAAGCAGCTTTCCTAGAAAATCGCTCAACGGACGATCACATCTTTGCTCTAAGGCGAGTGCTAGACGAAAACTGGAGGGAAGGCACAAAAACTTATGTAATGGCTGTAGACATTGAGAAAGCATTTGATACCGTTGATCTTAATGTACTGAAAGATATCTTAACCACAAGAACTAATAAAGCCCTCACAAATAGGATCATCAAAGCGTGTATCAACGAGTCAACTTGCATAAAATGGTACGGCCAAATAACAAACTTTATAAAAAAGGGCAAAGGTGTGAAACAAGGATGCCCACTGTCACCGCGACTTTTTACGATTGTTATAGATGAAGTACTGAAAACGTTAGAAGATGAATTGCCATTACTAAAACTTAACCAAGATCTTAGTATAAACCTTCCCATGTGCCTCTCCTTTGCCGACGATCTGATCCTCGTAGATACTAATCTTAACAGGCTTAATACAATCTTTACCCATTTAAAAAAACTTTTATTAACAGTTGGACTGAAAATAAACGAAACAAAAACGAAAATCTTAGTGCGAAACCCTACAGAGAAAAAACCAATGAATCAGCTCATAAGAATGGGTGGAGTCAATATACAGCCATCACAGGAAATCAAGTATCTTGGTACCTATCTTTCAGGAAGCCATGCTAGAAAATGTACAACAAGAATCCGATGCAAGCAAGGTCAGAAAAATGCAAAAACACTAATACCCTTCATTAAGAAAACGAAAATAATGGAAAATAGCAAGACTCCTTTACAAAATGGGCTCAAAGCAGCCGCCTTGACAAAACAAAATAGATCCTACCTTATGAAATATGAAAGAGTAATACTAAAAGACATGCTTAGAAACTCAAGAAACCCGCCAAAAGATAAAAGGACACATCAGCTACTAGAGGGGAAAACTATTACAAAAAGAATTAAATTCCTAAGACTATCCTTTTATGGACACGTACTTAGAAGAACACAACCCCACATTTTACACGCAGCTCTAAAATACAAAGCGGCCAGACTGAAACACGGCCGGCCAATATTCACATGGAAGGACTCCCTATCGCACGACCTAAGCTACTACAACAAAACACGTGTAGAATGGCATCAACTCGCGGTGGATAAAAACACTCTTAAAAAGGAAGCACAAGAAATATTTAACAAAAGCGAAACGGACAGCGGATCTGAATCGGAGGACGATCAACACAAGCTACACAGAAAACACGAGACTTAACCGCAGGACTCCAATCATTAAGGCTAGACAGCCCACCCCATCATCTCATCAACGCTCATCCTGTACAAACAATACCCATCTAATCCAATACTCCTAGCAGTGGCGTGCCTGGGGTATCGCGACAGGGCAAGCCAAGCTACAGCTTCGGCACAAGTTAATGGTCTTTTTTGATTCTTGAAAATGAGCACTGCTGTTGTTGAAATGAAATCACTTGATCCTTCATGTTTCACTGTACTCTCTTCATGGCGAGTTAATCAAAGCACACTGAAGGCATCATAACCAGTTGTATTCCAAACATGGTTTTCATTAGAAAAAAATATGCAACACCAACAATATAATTTATTGGAATGCGAGCAGCCAGTTAACCAATGAGTTTTATAAACTGATCTGTTAATTGTCTCTTGATTGAGACGTACTTGTTTGCGAAATATTCAAATCCGGTGTCGGCTTTGGCGAAGCTATGAGTTGTTTTTTCTTAGCAAAATTTAAAGATTTTACCTTGCCCCCGCTTGTTAACACTTGCACACATTTCAAACCTTCACAAGGAACAATGTTATTATCACTAGCGGCACTCATTTTGTAATGAAACAAACTTTCATACAATTTAGAAAAAACAAAGAAATTTCCTCAAACTCTCACTCGACTGACAATATACGTGAAGTTCGCCTCTTTCGGTCATAAACAAACCCTATTAATTCATTACCTACTCCCGCCCGCATTTAGTTCGCACTTGCACGAACTTCATTTGAAAGCCCGGCTTAATTCTTTATACTGACCGACTATAGATACTTACTGGTAGTTATACGTCTTTTACACACTTTCCCATATGTGTGAAGAGTACGTCCGGAGCCGTGAAGCAAGCCTCATAAGAAGCCCACTGGTGCGAGAGAGACGCTAGATAACGTTCTAAAATCGCGAGCGAAACGCGGGTTTGTTTGCTCGCACGCTAGATGGCGTTACGTGTCGCGTTTTCACTCAAGTTTCGATGAAGAATTAATGCACGCGCGAAAATTTAAGTGTAAATAAAATGTATTCGATCTTTTTTATTTTTTTACACTAAGGCAAGCCGGGCTCTTTGGCTTATATGGTGGTCCCGCCACTGACTCCTAGACTGGGCTAGTTTGCATAACCGCTTGGTTGTGGTCGGGCGGCTGCGGCTTCCCGATCTTCCTCTCCCATCCCAGAGCGTGTCCCTCCTTAACAAATCGTGCACCTCGGTATGCCGGTTTTACCGGAGCTGAGCCCTTGAGCCTGGCCGAGCGATGCACTATCGAATCGAATCGAAAAACACCTGGTGATAGCAAAAGATTTGATTCAATTAGGCCCACTTGCACATGTCTGGGTTAGCTAATCCGGACTTGCACAAATTGGCTTTCAATTCAGATTATAGGCCTTTCGCTAGTTGGATTAGCTGATCCGGACTGGCGCAAATGGATCTTTCGGCTTAGCTTATCCAGACTTATGCAAGTGGGCTTTCAACTCGGATCATAGGTCTTGAACAAGCCCGGATTAGCTATTCCAGACTTACGCAAGTTGGCTATCAACTAAGATCATAGGCCATGCACAGGTCCGGATTAGATAAACCGGCCTGACACAGGTGGATCTTTCGGATTAGCTAGTCCAGACTTACGCAAGTGGGCTTTTAACTCAGATCATAGGCATTGAACAAGCCCGCATTAGCTTATCAGGACTTACGCAACTGGCCCTGAATGCAATGCAATCTGCGGATCAGAAAGCTCAAGTGGCAGTGGGCTGGGCACATTGCGAGAAAAAGTGATGGCCAGAATGGTTCTGATTGAAGACCATTTGATCAAAAGCGTAGTGTATGGCATCCACCGGCAAGATGGACAGACGATCTTATAAAGGTAGCAGGATCGCACTTGATACAGACAAATTAAAACAGGTCACTTAAGAAATCTATGGCTCAGGCATATATTCATATATATATATATATATATATTTTTAATATTTTTTAACACTAACAGTATTCTTTCTTATTTATATAAGTTTTAAATAAAAAACAAAAAAATGTGTGAGAATTTTTGGTTTCTTATTTAAAGCTCAGGCATATGTTAAGCAGTGGACGTCCTACTGCTGATGCTTGCAAATGCTTATTGCTCATTCGTCTAGTGTCTATGGCTGGACATCTAATGATAAATACAGATATGAAATGATAAATAGATAGTGAAGGACACTCCTTTAAATGTAGATGGATAACGTTATGCCCTATTACATGTAATATAATGGTACATGTGCCATTTTGAGATTTTGATTTTAATTTTCAATATTTTTTGGGAGATTTAATATCCAAGTGTAAGTATACTATTAGAAATCAAGTCTCTTATTTTATCGATGGAACTTCGATATACCTAAAATTGTAGATCATTTATAAAAAAAGAAATAAATAAAAATAGTTTACAACAGTATGACTAGTTTTATTTTTTACAAACATCTATTACACATATTAAAACTCATTAATCTATTTCTACCCACAATTTGGCTGATACCTATCACTACTGTTTGATATATCCTTTGCACCTACATATTTATGCTATGACACAACCAGTAACTTATGTTTATTTTATACATAATAAATTTAAAATATCAACTGAATGTGACACTAGATTCTGAGTTTATTTTGCGGCAGTCACAATATTATTGCTTAAGAAGGTACACATTATGTAAATATATTTATTGATTTCAAATTAGAATATGATTTGTACCTTATGAATATCCAATAAACAAGATTCAGTAAGACCAATACAGTTATAAGATATAAAATTTACAAAACATTAATACTTTTATAGTTTTTTCACAGATCTTAGTATAATGTCGCCCAGTCGCATACCATGTGGCATTATGGGTTTTTTTCTTAATAATTTCTTATTTTTCGGGCGGCCACTTGTACCAAATTGGTAAGTTCTTATAACTTTTTTGGAAAATATTACCTACTTACTTTGCAAAATAATGAAACAAACACAAACATCTAAGATGTTATAAACCTTGCTTAAATATATGATGGTCAATTTGAAATGACACATTGTTTGTTGTTGACAAGTACAACTCATATATTTATTGTGTGATGTTATGTCGTTCATTTTAAATTGGCCGACTTATAAATTAAGACAAATAGGTTCAGTTACAAAATAATATGTAAATAAATATACAGGGTTATTGGTAAAACGTGGAGAACCCTTTAAGGGGTGATTCTACTGCTCAGTTAGAACAACTTTTGTTACAAGACTTATTGAAACATTTTAAAATTTCACTTTCCCATTACATATCTGTAACACTCAACTTAGCAATCGCGATGTCAGCAGAGGTGCCGAGGCCGGGCGAAACCGTCCTGTGCCGGGCAGAGCTGGCTGAGACTCCTTATGTGGAAGACGTGTGTGATACCTATGTAAATCGTGCTATCGGTGGATCAATTATACAAAGTATGGAAGAATTGTGGTTTCATTTACCATGGATATCCATTATCGATAACGGTCGAGATTTTGACAAAAGTCCAGTAACAAAAGTTGTTGTTCTCACTGAGTGATCGCCTCGTATTACCAGTAACCCTGCATACATAGTGCTCATTAACAAAGTGCTTGGATAGTTTTTTTTTAAAGTTTTCGTGATTTTTATAACTGTTGAAAAACAAAGCAAATACAAAGTCGAGTAAAAGAAGTCCTAGTGGCAGGTCAGAAAAACCTGTTTTTCCATTTTTTGGTTTTATTTCGATCAATAAAAGAGTTGGGGCCCTTAAACAAGATTATCGATATCAAAGTTCGCTGTACCTAGATTTGATTGCATCTTAGGGGCCTGGTGATGTTAAACACAGTATTTATCTTACATATTAAATTTTATCTAAAAATTCATTCAGCTATGTGTAGTGAAACTTGTGATTATTTTTAATACAATATAATTAAAAATATAGCTGTCACACTTAATTACAGAGGTAGATATTCACAATATTACCAGGTACTAGTATACATACCTATCTACATTACAAAATATAAATGAGAAACATTAAAACGATAATTTATTTAAATATTGGCTTTAATAACATTTGAATGAAGTTTCAAAATTGCTTACAACTAAACACCCTGTTTTAGATCCTAATTTGGTTAAAGAGTACGTTGTGCAAAACAGCCAATTGCTGTTTTTTTACGATCCGAATTCGGTGGCAACTACGAATAGTAAGCCACTATCGTCCGTTTTTTATTGCTTGTTTCTCCAACATTGTAAACAATCTACACATTTCTTTTTAACGAAATTATTCATTTAAAAATAAGATACACAAAAATTACATCATAATATAGTAGTTTATCGTTTAATATATGCAGCTTTTTAGTGCTTTTAGTCAATATATTTTTCACCAGTATTAGTTTTAAAAATCATAAAAAAGATTGTTAACAATGTTTGAGACGCAAAGAAAAACAGACTTTAAACCATTCAAAACGAAGTAAGTAGATACATAAGTACGTAGTACTGTTTTTTTTTCATTTATCATACAAGAAAAAAATGTTCTTTTGATATCCCATAATCCCATTGTTAGTAAAAAAGCCCACTTCACCTCATAGACTCCCCATATTGTGGCCGGTAACTTTATTATCATTGTAATCATCATTTCAATATTTTGTTTATAAAGGACATCACACCTTTTCAAAATTAGTTCATTACGAATAATTCGATACTACTACACATATATTTTACAAAAAATACAATACTTATCAATTTATTGGCATGAGGTATTTCTTATCTAACTCTAACACAAATGAGTGAATATTTGTTTTAAAAATAAGTAAAAATATGTCAACGTGCTACACCATTAGAGGACGGTAACTAGATATTTCTTTTTCTTTGTGAAAATATTTAATAATTTCTGTAATTATGTTTTATCTTTTGAGCTTGGGTAAATTATTGTATCAATATATTATGAGCTTATCACACTATTTACAATAATATTGCGTAAAATTCCTACCCTATCATATTTTTATATCATCTACCACTGCCTACATGATATATATTTTGTACTTTTTTCGTTATTATCATAAGTGTTATCTAAAGACCGACATACACCAAAAAGTTTAAAAAACGCGAATCACATCAACCAATCACGAATCACAATAGGCAAGTTTTCAGTTGGCTACACAACAATAGTTGACACATGTCATTAAGCAAAACTTTATGCAACAAAGTCACTATTGTCGCCAAAAACTAAAGAAGAAGAAGAATCCACCATACTAAATCGAACATGCCAATGGATTTAGGAATGACCACTTTATTCTCAACAGAAGAATGGTAAGCAAAAGTACCTACTACTCGATCAAGCCAACCAGATTCTGTCAAACGACTTACGACGAAGAATACAACGAAATTACCAAAGGTAAACAAACAGCAATATTATTACAATTTAGATGAATCGCCTAAGTTTATTTCAACACCATTGGTTTTTAATTTACATCGGTATTTTTTGTTGTATTCGTCGCCGAATGGCGTTTGACAGTTGTCTTTTTGACTTGGTCGGGTAGTAAATTATTATCGATGATTACAACTTGCAATCAGATCAGCAGTTAGCCTTTTAGCAAATGACTTAGTTAACCGGCGGTTTCGGGCCACAGTTGTGCGTGCTCTGAATATAGACAATCCGTCCCCTGAAGGTGTGGAGAGCGGCCTTACACCAGGGTCCCCGGGAACACCGCCACCTGATCTTGCCGTTCCTGGCGCAGCCGTTGAACCTGAACCGGTACCCACCGACGTTAATGCCCATCTTCCCTTGCTTGCTGAGGCAGTACGAAGCGAAGCAGTCCAGCCCGGTGCCGATGAGGCCGACTGGAACAAAACAGTTGGGTCAGATCCGGCGAATGTTATCAGCTTGAAACGTTAAAGCTTTATTGGTAATGTATAACTATAATACTCTTAATATGCTAGGTACGACACGCATCAATATGTATACATCTGCATTCGATTTGAGACCTTATTACAATGGCGTAAAAACTCATTTGTATACATTTAATTGCTTGCGACTACATACCTACCAAAAATCACGAGTGATGTTGATACACCACATCTTACGATGATAAGGAAATAACTTAAAAATCTTCATAGAAAGGTAGATAGATACACACGGCTGCAAGTCAAACTACCCCATTTTTACTTTGAGACAGCGTCTATTCCCTATGTAATAAAAGCTGTTTTCGTAGTTCACATGGGTAACCTGACGTGCTGCCGTCAGTACATACCTACCAGAAATAACGAGTGATGCTGATGGCAAAATATATGTTTAATATGATATTGAAAAAAAATGGCCTGACCGTTTTAGGTTTGTATTTACTATGCTATACTATTTTGAAACAAGCATTCTCAGCAAAAGAGCGTAGCACTGCTAATGTATCTTTTTCAAAATAAATGATTTTTATCTATTTTATTTTATTTTTTACTGCTGTACGGTTCAACGCCGATACGCCGATGCCTGCTATTTCAAATTTAAAGTTGCTGACTTTTATGAATCTCGAACAGTGCGGCCTGCGGTTGCACTCTGTGGTCGTTATCGGTAAAACCTTAAAGGTGAGGACTGAGGAGCTATAAGATTATGTCAAGCTTTACAATTCTTTTTTTTTTAATGACTCCGTCTATTCTAAAATATATTCTAACAACTCAATTATTTTCAGTGGAGTTCGGGTATTCTAATCGGGGGCACCTCGTAGTGCACATCGACGGCCACAAGTTCACAAAGCACGAAACTTACAAAAACAAGGTCAGGTGGACTTGCAGCAAGAGGATCCCAAACAGATGCAGGGCTAATATTAGCACTTTGGACAGCAGGATCGTGAGGGCACATCTTAACCACAATCATTAGCATAGCAGGAATTCGGAAAAGCCGCTGTGCTGTGCGCTGTGTGTCCTGAGGGCCTAGTGGAAGTTTTTAAGCGCACACCTTCGTCCGTGTGACAATAATTTATATGGAAATTTGGTCAGCGCCCCTAGCGGCACGTTTGCGAATCCTGTTTTTTTTCTATAGAAATTTCTAACACTGACGATCGTGAACGCGTGTAACTGATAAACAAAAACTCGCACTAAGCCCTCTGAAAGCTATACTTTTTCGGTACACACTTTCAAGCGATCTGGGGTCCAATTCTTACGCGTTCGATATTATATCAAATACGATATTTATCAAAAAAACATGGCGGATATCACAAAAATTAGATGTTGCGTATTCTCGAAGTATGAAAAAGTCGGATATTTATCACATTTTGTGATATCCGCCATGTTTTTTCGATAAATATCGCGTGTGATATAATATCGAAGGCACGAGAATTGGGCCCCTGGCTAAATGGCTTTCCTAGAATTTTTATATAACTCTTACCCAATCCTGGGTTAAGAAGCCGTTCCCAAGAGAACTACAGTATAAGTGTTTTTTGGTCAGTCTTCCTTATCAGTATGATAAGAACGGAGAAATGTAATATTCATCCATAAATCCATCAATTTGTGCTTACGCAAATAAGTATGTATGTGCCTTTTTTAAAAGACATTCAGCTTTATTGTATTTTTATATCGAGTTTATATGTACGTGGAGATCGTTTAATATATTGTATTGTTTTAGATTGCTTATAAGTATTTTTAGGTACATTATATTGTATTCTTGTAGGATTAGATTTATATATTATTATTTATAATCCGTGATCTTGACAATAATAGAAACGTTGTTTATTTTCTAAATTTAGGTTTTAATTGTGGGTTGATTTCTCATCCTTTAGCCTTTGCCTTAGTGCTCTATCTATATGGTACATACTCTGGACCAATTTTTTTAAACATTTCTTATAGCTTACACACCAATATTCGAATACCAAATTATTAGAATACGACTTCTCTTTTTTAGGGTTCCGTAGTCCTAACAAGGAACCCTTATACGAGGGTCAAACTGAAAGTTCTTAGAAAATCAAAAACTGATTACATTAGCCAGTTATTAGTTTTATTATATCTTTTCAAAATATTGTCCATTGACGTCAATACACCGCTGCATGCGATGGAACCACTGGGAAAAGCACTTTGCCCACTCGTCCTTAGGGGTCTCTTCAATGGCATCGCGATACGCAGCCACCGCTTCTTCAGCATTCATAAACCGCTTTCCTTTAAGTTTTTCTTTAATTTTTGGAAATAAATAAAAATCACAAGGCGCGAGGTCGGGGCTATACGGCGGGTGACCCAGTAATTCAACGTTTGATGTCGCCAAATAGTCGATCGTTCGCTTGGCGGTGTGCGACGAGGCGTTGTCGTGGTGAAGGAGGATCCTACTGCGAGGTCGTTTCTCTCGAACTTTTTCCAAGACAAGTGGCAAACAATTGGTAGTGTACCATTCTGCAGAAACTGTTTTTTGATCCTCTAACACAATTGTTGCGAAATGACCTATCCTTCCAAAGAACGAGGCCACCATTTTTTTTCCCGCACTTCGATCTCTCTTCACTTTAGTTGGCAACTCCTCGAAAGGAAACACCCACTGAGCAGATTGTCTTTTGGTTTCAGGATCATAACAGTAAATCCAGCTTTCGTCACCTGTTAGTATGTCGAACACAGCATTTGAGTCACCTCCGTTAAATCTTTCAATCATTTTACGGCACCAATCCACACGATGGAGTTTTTGAGCCTTAGTCAAATTATGAGGTATCCACCGGGCGCAAAGCTTCCTGACCGCTAAATGTTCGTGGAGGATTTTGTGCACTTGACTCATACCGATGCCTAAGCTTGTCCGAATCTGCTGATAGGTCACTCTTTTGTCAGTCTCTATCATACGCCGCACAACACAGATGTTATTTTCAGTCGTCGCCGTAGAAGGCCGTCCCTCACGTACATCATCAGTGAGATTAGTGCGACCACGTTTAAACTCATTAAACCAGTTGTAAACAGTCGCACGAGATGGGGCTTCATCGTGAAAGGCCAATCGTAGTCTATCATAACTTTCTTGTTGACTTAAATGACATCGAAAGTCATAAAAAATTATTGCACGAAAATTTTCTCGTGTTAAATTCATTTTGACGTGACACAGACAATTTTCAATTTGCCGCCAAGTCGTAAAACAAATGACAAATGAATGAAATATATACTCAGTAATATTGGCAAAGAGTTCTATTTTCAAATTTTAGAATATTTTTTTTATTATATTGTTTATAAGTGGCCAGTTCTAAGAACTTTCAGTTTGACCCTCGTAGTTACGTCATGTCCGTCTGTCTGTTTTTCTTCTTCCTTCATCAACACTTATGAAAGTTTATTGTTATTAATATGTTCGATAAATAAGATAAAATCACCATTTTATGATGATATGATAACGGGTGATTTTTAAAAATATGTTAATGTCATGTTTAGCATTCCGTATTTTTTAGATAAGTTTATATTTGCCTCCGAATACACTTAAGTGCCTTGTTAAATAAATACAGTACTAAGTTTAAGTAAATAATTTGTGTCTAATATACCATTGTTATGAACGTTTGGATCTTATCACAATTTGTGAGTTGTTGAAACCATTTTCATAGTGTTGGTGTTATGAACCTAGTAATAAGTTATTTTTAATAAATGACTATTGAGAAAAAGTAATGAATAATAAACGTGTTATCAAAAAATGTTCTTTACTTAAATTCTCATTATTTTTAGCTGTTTTGATTTCAATATTAACATGCCCAAGTTATAGATGTAACAGACGTCCTACACAAGTGTGGTTCAGATTGTTCAAACCTAAGATCTCCCTTTTAATGGTTCTAAGGTATGCTTTGCAATTTGTGGTGTTTCTTTGTGTGCAGTACCAAAGCCAGGCCTGTGTAACTCCCCGCGTAGGTAGCAAAAATGCACTTACGCGCGGCGACCCCTAGGAAGGTGCTAAATCAAGTTGGGTGTCGCGAGCGAGCAACGAGACGCCAGCGCGTTTTAAAATAAAGTGCTAGAAAGGTGCGCTAGATGGCATAAGTAGCTTCTTGTAGCAGTCAACCCTATTGCGTCGCATGATGTACGTCAGTACGTCACTGAATAGGTTTAGTGTATTATGATTCATATTCCAGAGTTATAAGATTGAAATTATCTTGCAATGGATTTCTGTACCCTAAACTAGCATGTGCTTGACTCTGGCGAACGAACTAAATTAGACCACATGGCGACATTGAGTAGATATATCTTTGAACTTCATAGCAAAGTATTACTTCTGTACGGAGTACTAGTACTTATTCTGTGCCAAAGTTGTGCGGCTGGTAAATGAATCCTTTGTACATCAACTTCTGATGTTTCTTATGCTTACGGTGGCGTGTCTCTGTAATGGGAAACTTCATATGTAAAAAACACCCGACTGGAAAAATCATTATATTTTTAAAATGGTATTTTTATTGGCTTTTATTTGATTATGATATGGTATGGATAAAATCAGTTCCCTCACCGCCCATTTGTTTCCATTTGCGGGCGCCATTTTTTAAATGTTTTTTTTTTAAATTATAGCCTATGTCACTACCACAATTTTGACGAATTTAACGACACCCCACATGTCAAAAACTGTTCAGCCGTTTGGGTTGTAGGGCGTGCCAATCAATTATTCATACATACATACTCTCAAAAAACATAATCCTATTATTAGTAAACATTTTGTTATTACGTTCTTCGTCTTCTTTTATTAGTTTTAGGGGACAAAAGTGCGGTCTGTTGTTATTGTAAGTTAAATAAACAAAAACGCTATATGACATAATTTCAGTTATATTTCCATGAATAACCTACATTACATGGTACATCAACGAACGTATCTATAAAAATGTTATTTAAGACAACGAATTACTTTTACAATGAAAAGTTGTCTTACTCGTAATTATAAATATTTTTGTATATAGCTATACGAAAACACTTTTTCTAGAACAAGAAATAAATAATAATTATCTAAAAAACCACAATTGACTAGATTGACCAGTTGCTTTACCTATAAGATGTCAGCCGCTTCTGCAGGCTATCTACCGCATTTCCCGATTGCTTACATTTGTAAGCAATTATTGTAAGTAGTATTGCAATAGTTATAGCTTTTAAAATAGCAATAATCGATAGCAAAATTATATAAAAAATATTAATTCATATCATTGCTTTGGATTTGCCATCGTAATCGCGATAGCAGTTAGACAATAGTTGAGTAAAAAAAAATTTAAAATGGAAATAAATATGCTTAGTTAAATCAGTTAAAATATTATTTCGAAATATTCACTAAATAAATATGACTTAGGAAAATTATACACATATTTTTTTACATTCGATACGAATTTACTCCGTATTTATAGTACGACAAGTTCATGCACGACTTTCCTTTGTTCCCCCGCAAGACAGGCGGGGGGGAGGAAACGCCAATCGTTTTTTTTCGAACAGATCTATTGCTGAAGCAGCTGAAGGCTGGTACGGTGAGAAGCAGCGGGCGCTAAAGGCGTAACCGCCGCGGCTCACCGTACCAGAGGCCCTACTCCTGTAATTAACGATGTATTTTCGGGTCTAGCTATCACGCCCGTTCGCGTTGTGATTCTGTCGTGAGTGAAAGGGACGGCCACATTAAAAATACGGGCATCGTCAACTCTCCGGTTGAGGATGCCCGTATTTTTTAACGTGGCCTAAGTAGTGTAAGGCCTCAGTGATTTCCTCGCGTCCGAAGATAACGCAACCTTCAACGGGGATTCGAGTTCGTCTGCACTGGGCCCCTAGACAAGATGCAATCGACACTAATGTTATAAAAATTAAAATTCATTTTTTTCAGATAAACATTATCCATAATTTACATAAATGTCAATAATTAATAAAATATAAAATCAATTGAGAGAAAAAATATAGAAGTTAAAAAAAGGAGGGATTTAATTGTTTGTATTAAATAGGCTTCGAAACTACTGGATCGATTCAAATGAAATTTGGTAGAGAGTTAGTTTGAGACCCTGGGAAGGACATAAGCTATATAAAATCATATCGCTTTTTGTCGCGATATAAAATCATCAGGGCGTGAAATTGGGAATGAAAGTTTGTATGGAAAATCGCGGGGAACTGCTAGTCTTATTTAAAGCGAAGTTCGTGAGTAAGTACCTAAGTAAAGTAAGTAAAATCGCTAAAAAAATGTATGAAACTGACGTTAGCCATCGAAATATTACATTACTTATGCATACATATTTTGACATTTCTTTGGCGATAGCGAAGTTCGCTATAGAAAGATAGCATCGTGTCTTTGGGCCCCTTACAAGCCGGCGTAATCGGGTTGTAATAGGAAATGCCCTTCCCCGCAACACCCGTCCCCGCTGAGCGAGCATGCCTCGCGCCCCGCACCTCTGTCGACAAAGGTCGTGCACAAACTTGTGGGACTATAGCAATAAATGAATATTCAATCGTGATTATGCTTGTCATTGAGCTTGACGATGTGTAGCCCATGCGTGATGGCGATAGCCCGACACTTGGCGAAGGATTTGCAACACCGCCATCGGATGCGGCCAGCTCTGCTCACGTAGTGACGCATAAACCTTTGGTGCCCAATCATCAGCACCCTACGTCCGTTCTGCTCTGTGAACGCTACCAATCTCATATGTCCTGCTGAGAATAATGTAATGGTTAATATACCGTTTTAAGAGATTTCATGCAATTGACTGCTTGATTCCAATGGTATGGGTAAGGCCAGATTCACATAGGACACGAATTTGTATAGTACGTAAAGCGTGGTCGTACGAATCGAGTGCGCACACTGAATACGTTTTTATCCGTCAAATAGTTAAGGGTTCCAGTAGTAAAATCGTCTTTGGTTGGAGCTTGATAATAATATGTTCCTTTAAGACCAGGTATCTTATAACACGGACACTGAGGCGGCATTGTCGCTGTCGCAGAACCCAAAAGGAACTATAAGGTACAGTCACAGTCAATGTATACAATTAAGCTTTTTATGCCATTGTAATAAGGTCTCAAATCGAATGCATATTAATGCTCGTGACTGTACGGAAACGTAAGACTAATTACCACCCAGTATGTGCACTCCCTTAGTACTTGAAAAATTTGAATCGTTCGTGTAACGAGTAAAATTTGTACAAAAACGCGTCCAATGTGAGCCCGGCCTTAGTATCACCTTTTCTCTTAATAAAAAACAGTAATTCATAATTATGTTTATTGATATTTATATAGGTAATAAGTAATACAATAAACAACATAATTAATTATTAAACAACAGACATAGTGAATAGCCTCTCCGGGGCATTATTAATCCCAATTCCCATCTGATGATGGGGTCTGCCTTCTTAATTTTTCTTTTCCACTTTGCCCCATCGTCCGATGTACCATCGTACGTATCGTCTACGAAGACATTGCAGATGCAGAAATCTTTCAAACGGCTTAAATTCTACCTTACTATTTAGACCCCAGAAACACTCTTCCTGTATTTTAATAGAACTTAAAATAAAAATAAAACAAACATAGGCGAAAGTCATATGGTGTCCAAATCTGTGGGATGACTGTGTACCCCAGAAAACTTAACCAAAATATTCCTGACTGTAACAACGGTGGCTTTACACCCATAATTTCTCCGGATACACCTCCATGAGACTCTTTCATCGTGTGAGTAATCCCTGCGGTATTTGAAGCCATCGTGAATCAGGATCATGGCACCTCTTTTACTCTTATGCAAGACATAATTGACCCCCGCTATGATATCTGAAATAGAAGCATCCAAGACCAAATCATTATTACATATTATAAAACAAAATTCTCCACCACGTCGTTTGTTCGCGCTGATCACAAAAACTCCCTCGACACAAAAAGAGATGTTACAAATTTTTCAGTATGTGTCTGTGTTTCTGTTTTCTCTCTATGTGTCTGTCTGTGTAGTATAAATAAATGAAATACAAGTAAATGTTCATGAGTAATTAAGGATGGTTGTTGTAATTAATAGCGGATATGATCGAGAAGGTTCTTTTAGAAGTAAGCATCTCTTTTTAGGGTTACCCAAAGGGTAAAAACGGGACCCTATTACTAAGACTCCTGTCCGTCTGTCTGTCTTCCCACTTACTAAGCCGTATGTCATGAACCGAGATAGCTAAGCTAGACAGTTATTATTTTTATATTAATAACGGCAACAGGTAGACGCTTGAAATGGTTAAAAAAGAACGGGACCCTTCACACGCGAGTCCAACTCGCACTTGGCCGGTTTTATAGGTGCACAAAGTACACAAAGTCCGCAATGGCATAAAATATATGTCTCTTTTACTAAAGGTACCAATTCTATCTTCTACCCGGGCGGGGTCGCTAGTGAAGTAAATAAAAAGGATTTTTTTCTCAGCCAATTACCTAAAGTAAGTTTAATTTCTATAATAAAAGCATCAGTAGCTAACTCAAATTACACATAATGTTAATATAAAGGTTTAATAAACTGCAGTTATACATTTTAACTTACACAACAAACGTAATAAAGATTAATTTGCATTTATATTAGAATCAGAGTTGGTAATCTCATTGGGAGCTTTGCCCTCATCAACTTTGTTCAACGGCTGTTCTGACAAAAGTTCAGTATTCGATTTATCAGTAACACGTTCAAGGGTTTCTTTAACATCATTGCATGATTCAAGCCCATTTTTTTCATTAACATCACTGTCTATCTGTGTATTATCAACGGCTTCATCAAAATTTTGCTCTGTCTTGTCAAGCAAATTAAGTTCAAAATTTTCATCATTTGTGTTACTAAGAAGTGGATCTTCTATATCTTTGTTTTCAACAGTTTGTCCGCTTTGTGTATCTATAACACTAGGTACTGAAGTAAAAAGAAAATCTTGTGTTACATTAGTATTCTGGGTTTGGTTTTTTATCTCGCGTTCGTTCTCTTCGCCATCGGAGAGTATTTCAATGGGGGCTTCATCTCTTACTACTTCTATGACGTCGTCATCGGAAAAGTTTTCATTAGCTGTCTGTGTGTGGACGCCGCTAATAATAAAATTCATGTTAGAATTTTCTTTACCTGAAATAATTTAACTCGTTATTTTACCATTATGATTTATTCAAAGTTAACTTAATAGTTACTTAAAACTAAGGATTGAAAATGGTGATACTTATGAGTTTAAAACGTAAACCTCGATATCATTAGACACATAATTATATATATATACATTAATATTAATTATTGAAGTTAGTCTTCATTATATCATGTCACCTGTCTGTCATCAGTTTCGAATTAGCTGTCTTAACTTTGTGTTGAAAAGAGTCATTATAATGAGTAAGGTGATAAAAGTTTGTAAATAAAGACTTTTAAGCAAAAGTTGTAATATTAGCTTGGGTGGTTATGTTTATTCAGAATATTGACAATCTGTTGGTTTATCGTCAAGACCATCACAGGGCAGCACTTGTTTGTCTTCTCTATACACCTCCAGATCCTTCTGTATCCATTCAATCTGTCACCAAAGTACTTGTAGCCGTCCCAAATGAGGACTATACCACCTTGCGTCTTGTGGAATTTTGGCCCTGAAATGAAACTTCCAATATGGTTAACTCAGGGTTTGCCGATAAGTCAAGACAAAAGAATTTCGTCAAATCCTAAAATTTTTAAGTAATAAAAGATTTAAAGTTTAGAAAAAATGACGTGATTTTGCCCTACTTTTATAGTTTAGATGTACTCCTTATTGCACGCCACACAGTAGACATTTACAAAAATCATCATAGTGCGGTACAATAATTAAAAAAAACTGAACAAAAAAGTAAGCATAGGAATTCAATAAGTTACGAAATGTATAACAGGACACCACAAAAAGTTTACGAAGTCAGTGAGCTAATACTTTTACGTAGACGATTTAGTTTTGACGTGCATATTCACAACGTCTCTATATTGCCAAACTGTTTGGGCTTTTTCACTGTATTGCCTTAAATGACGCCATTTCTCATACATTTTAAACATTTGGGCAATATACATTTTCTCTTTCGAATTCTCAATAATGAAATTAAAGTGGTCACAAATTGATCGAATCCTTTCAGTGGTGCATAGCTTCTTTTTTTCATGGCGTCCTCTCATATCCATTTTTATAACTCCATTTTCATCGTACTTTTCCATGCAGTTGATACTTTTGCTTCATCAATATACAGGGTGTTGTTCTGGTCAACAGCTTCCGTCTCAGGGCTGGTAGTATTCATAACACTGATGCTAATAAAAATATTTAAAAACAATCAAAATAAAATAAAAATGGACTTCTTCATACAAACTTGGCCGATCACCGATCAATTTTATATGAAAAAGTCCAAAAATATTTTTGATTTTTAATTTTTTAAATGTATTTTTTGGCATCAGTGTTATGAATATAACCAGCTCTGAGTCGGAAACTGTTGACCAAAACAACATCCTTTATATGCCAATATTCAGTGTATTCAAAAACATGATCTTGCATATATTTATTTTCGTAACATTTTCGGCTTCGACTTGCGGTAAATAATATTTATAAGTCAAATTTCTGTTATTTTTTCTTATCTTGTTAGTTATTTTATGAACAGGAAGTTTTTCTGTATGTTTCGTAACAAACAACCACTGCTTTTCTCTTGCACCGAGTTTCCAAAATTTACGGAAAATTTCTTTTCTTTCTGTCTAAGTTTATTTTTAAATATAATCAAGTAGCCCGTCTTATTTTAATGCCATCACCATCTGATATTATTTCATTTGATTCGGTTTGTTGGAGCCGTCGTGTGACGTCGGGTTTCCCCAGTAATCTTCGCGTGCGCCGGCCGCGGCGCGCACTCGTAGGCGCTCCGCTGGCACTGACCGAGAGGTTTCTCGATCATCATCGGCAAGACATCGGCAATTGGACGCGTGGTCCCTAAATAGGCGTGGTCAATACTAACTAGCAATAAACCTATGTTTTCCACAGTCAGTTCTCATTTCATAAAATAATAATAATAAAGAAATTGTTTCAACAAACACACCAATTACCTAGCCCCAAACTAAGCGTGAGCTTGTGCTATGGTGACTAGGATAACGGATAGAAATACCTAAATACATATAAACATCCATGACTTAGGTACAAATGCTCGTGCTCATCACACAAACGTTTGCCCCTTGCGGGATTCGAACCCGCAACCACCTGGTTTAGAAGTCCGGTGCGCGAACGACTACACCAAGACGGTCGTCTATAAAGTTCTTTGGACCCCAACAAGGTAACTAGACTATTTTATCGATGCTGAGATATTCATATAATTTCTATCAGGTAGTTTTAGAAAGCTATGTCATATGTGTTATAATTATTGCTAGCTGACGATTATTTGTAAAAATTAAATATATACGGGCGATTGGTAAAAAAACCTTGACCTTAAGGTAAAAAAGTATTTAATAACTAATTAACTAGGCCAACTATAACAATTATATTCAATATTTTATTCTTATGGTAGCATACATCTATAAGGAAGCTTTAATACTTAAAATTAATTGGCAATGTAACAACAAAGTAACATCCATACTAAGGTATAATATGTCATTCATTTTAAATAAAACTTTACGTGGTCCCTGAATTGTTAATTAATAACATTAATAAGTACCTAAACGTTTAACCCTATAACTCGTAATTTACAAAAACATAGGGGAAGTTTTTTCATATTTATTTATAAGTTCAGGTGAAGGACTTGACCTTATGCTACTTATGCTGTGACTTCGAGTCACATAAGGACGCCCGCGTCCCGATTACAATTTATTGCCTATTGTGTCTGAAAATACAATACTTTAAGAATCGATAGTGGTAATATTATGTCAATGGGTAGCACAAATTGGCTGCGTGTTTCTAAATTGCCTATTCTATGCAATTAATAAAATGTTATTGACATTAGATTACTACAACATTTTAATTTCAATTATTCGAGTTTCAATGGGTCAACCGTCCCACCACCTGAGCAAGTCTCCCAGATTCCCCTTAAGGTTATCGACTTCCATAATTTGGAAGATCCTTAAAAAAAAGAAAAAAAATACAACAGACTGGTGACATTTAGATATGTAGTTAGAATGTTCGGCTATCTATCCTTCTTAGTCTAAACAGGTTGTGACTCAGAAGTCCCAGAACTAAGACTAGTTGGAATGATGGAGATGACTTGCATAAACATTGAATTTTGGACCTGAGAATAAAAGCGCAGCGTAGGGCATGAAGACGCGATGGCCGAGCGGAGAAAACTTCACTTCTCATCCGAGATCGTGAGTTCGATCCCCATCTATACCACTGAGTCTTAAGTCTTTTTCAAAGATATCGCTGCCTAACGGTGAAGGAAATCATCGTGAGAAAATCTGTACTCTAGTTGGCTAGTGTGGGAAATGGAGAAGGCACGACCCTCGGTCAATGAGGTATACTGCTGTGAAGAAGGCGTCCACCGGCAAGTTGGGCAAATAAACTTGTACTAGCCGACCAAGCTAACTACACGAATATCAAACGTCAAACGACGATGACTTAGTCTCCGCGCAGATGGGCCACCGACCACCGCCACCGGTGGCACAGAATGAGTACTAGTACTTCGTACAGAAGTATGACTTAGCAGATATATTCAAAGAAATGTATACTCAATGTCGTCAACAATATGGCGTAATTTAGTTCGCCTCAGAGTCAAGCACATTTTCGTGTAGACACCTACAAAAATCCATTGCAAGATAATTTCATACTTATTGCTCTGGAATATGATTCATAATACACTAAACCGTGACGTAATATCACGCGACGCGATAGGGTTGACAGCTACGAGAAGCTGCTAACGCCATCTAGCGCCTCTTTTTAGTACTTTATTCATTCTCGTCCAGCCAGCAACGTAGCCGCGCGGCCGCCGGTAAATAAAACGCGCGAGCGTGTCGCTGGCCGGTAGCGACACGCAATTTGTTTTAGCCCCTAAGTATGGGTCGCCGCGCGTAGGTACGTTTTTGCTACCTACGCGGGGAGATACACAGGCCTGCCGGTGGCCTTCGCGCGACACGCCCTTTGGTCCCGCGCAAACGGAGGTAGCCAGTGGCCGTAATGACACACATCTGCTAGATCCTTTGACAGATGTTTTGTCAAAATGGCAAGTGGCCATCGGTGGCGAACACAAAGTCGTGAGTGGCCGCCACTCGCTTCACGTCTGCGGTAACGGATTTAAAACAATGTAGACAGCTTGACGCTATCCACCGGTGGCTGTGCACGGAGCCTGAGGCGAAAATACCGATGGTAGATACTTCAGAAATAGTGTTTCCAGACACAATATAAAATCAATTGTTACGAGACCGCCTCAAGAGGTTAAAAAGAAACGTTTTTTTACATACAATTATTATGAAAACTATGTAAATTTTAACAACATTGCTTTCTCATTGCCATCGGTATTTTCGTCGTAGACGAAAAATTAGTTTTCACTGATATTCATTTTGAACAGCAAGTAATTCTAGTTTTAACAAACGCATTTAGTAAAAACTCTAAAACGCATTGTACTTGCGAGTAAGAACGGGTATTAATTTTAACATATACGTGCGTCAATTATTTTAACCTAACAGTAACAAAAAACTAAGGAATTCTAACATTTTTTTTAAATATATTAATTTGTATAATGTATTACCTAAAAAAATATCGTTTACAGAATAAGAATAACGTTCCAGGAAGACATTTTTTACCAAAAGTGGTCCGCCATAGCGTATCCCGCCACGTACAGCCGAGATCTTATTACAATGGCATAAAAACTTATTTGTATACATTTCATTGCTTATGACTGTACGTGTGGCTCGTACGGGCGCTGTAGGACTTCTCTCGCTTCTCACAGGTAACATATATAGTTCAGTAATGATTATGGGGTTCAATAACCAACACCCTCCCCTGTATGATCCTCACTTTGCTCCGACAGCTCATGGAAGCCCGTTTGGTACACCTCCAGTAGCTACGCTCGTCGTTACCATACTCCCGATGGTACCTGTGTCCCCCCATGAGCAGCACCTTACCGCCTTTCGAGGTTGTAAGGATCTGGCCTGGTAAGAAGTATTACAATAAATAAAGATTGTCACAGATGGCATTTGCATGGCAAGATTTTACAATCAAATAAACAATGAGTGTTTATTTGCTCAACGCCAGGAGGACCAATGAAAACATTAAAGATATAATGTATTTCGCTGGTCGTCGTACAGTGTGTATAATATTATATTAGTACATATTTTATGGTGCCTGTGGCGCAGTGGCGGCAGCGCTTTGGTAGTGATACCAAAAGTTAAGCAACCCACGGCGCGGTCGTGATTGGATGGGTGACCATTCCGACCATTTAAGTGACGTCCATGACAAGCATCTCCGTGCTTCGGAAGGCACGTTAAGCAGTTGGTCCCGGCTAATATCTGTGGTATTAGTCGTTAAGCCTAGTCAGAGGCCCTAGGGCGGCTTGATAACTTCTGACAGTAAGGTTTGTCACTTGCCTTACATACACCCCTCCACCAATCCGCACTGAGCCCGCGTGGTGAAGTATGGCTCGTTCCTCCTCATAGTTGAGGTGAGGCCTTTTCCCAGCAGTGGGATCTAATAGGCTGACTTATTACATATTTTATGTTTATTCCTTGAAAAAACAGGTGCTCCTCGATAATGAAATGAAATTGTTTATACCTAAAACATAGTTTCCATAAATTTATTGATTAATTATTGAGATAAATAAATAAGTACCGTGAAGGCGGGCTACTTTAGCCCTGGGGGTTAAGTTTAGCCCAAAACATTGAATTTGCCGCCACTCCTATTAGCGTAGTTTATTCCATGAGGTTTCAATTACAAATCATTGATAGTGTTATAGTCTTCATGTAAATGCTTCTTTGCCAACATGGAATTGCGTTTTGACTGTCAGTGACAACTGAAGTAGTGACAGTGCTAGTTGCGCGAAATTTCCTCCTGCAAACTTATTGTGTAAAACCTCGTTGAATGGTAAGGTATTTATTGTTACTAATCAATCAATGTTATCAACTGTTTTATTTCACACGTAAGGGATTGTTGGATAAATAGGTTCCCTGATGTATGCTTGACGTTAGCCCTGTACTTTTAAAATGGAGAATAAAAAGGAAAGAAAATGTTTTGGGACAAAGTAACCTTTCTCTAATATTAAATTTGTCCCAATTTTAAGGTTAAGTTTTGTTAGTTTCTATCTATCTCAGCAGAATTAGCCAACTGCGCAGGACATTATAGTGCACAAGTGTATGCGCAATACACAGGTGCACTCTCTGTTCCTTCACTCTCATAATTCGGTGAGACGGCAGTCCGACATGACCGTAGAGAGATCAGGCGCAAGACCAACGGCTTAACGTGCTTTCCGAGGCACCCCGTGCCTTCGAGGCACGGGGGTGTTAACACCACCTACTTCCAGACTTCGGAGCTCTGTCTGAGTAGATTTCAAGACAGAAAAACCTAAACACTTTCGGCCCGACCCGGGATTCCAACCCGGGACCTCGGGGATAGTACCCAGCGTGCTGACCACTAGACCAACGAGGCAGTCAATTTTTATTATTATAAGGTTTGCGCGAATAGTCGAACTCATTAAAACAACTTGACAAATTACATCGCGATTTATTTACACCAACCATAGACAACAGGAACAAGGCAGTTGTCAAATTACTAAGCAAACTTTGGATGAAGCTACAACGAAAATATATTACGACAAGTTCGTGCGCGACCCTCCTGCGGTCGTGAGGTGAGAGTTGCGGGCGGCGAGGCATGCTAGATGACAGCGGTGTTGCGGGGAAGGGCATTTTCTATGACAGTCAGTCACGTAATTGACGGTTCCTAGAACCACAGATTATATTTGTTACTGCCCGTACGGGACTGGGGATACTGCAGTCCTAGTGCGGGTATCAAACATACTATGAAAAGCGTCTTTGCGGCCATAGTGGCAGGCGTATCACTGTGTGGATGGACTGAAGCAGGCCTGTGTAACTCCCCGCATAGGTAGTAAAAACGTACCTGCGCCCTGCGCCCTGCGCAACGTATATTCACCCGCGGCGCGCGGCACTACGTTGCTGGCTGGACGAGCATGAATAGTGTTAGAAAGGTGCGTCACTTAATAGGTTTAGTGTATTATGTATGAGGCGAATGAGTCTGAGGCGAACCAAATTACACCATATCGATGACAACATTGAGTAGACATTTCTTTGAATTTCATTGCAAAGTCAAACTTCTGTACGGAGTACTAGTACTAGTGCAGTTATTCTGTGACTGAACACTACATCTGGCAGAGCGTCGAAAGGTCGCGCACAAACATGACTATAGAAATCTTTTTTTTTGGGATATAGATGCACCAATCCACATTTTATTTAAAAAAGATAGATATGTATACTCTTTATTGCACACCACACACAGTATAAATGTACATACATGCTCATAGATAATGGTACTATTTAGGCGGTCTTATTGCTGTAAGCAATTTCTTTAAGACAACCTTCACGTAGAGGACAGGCTAAAATTGAATTGGGTCGGCGGTAAAAACTATCAAAATAAAGAGATATGGGTAATGAATAAAAAACACGATATAAGCACTCATGCACATACATAAATTACTAAGGCTATTAAATGTTAATAATACTAATAAAAATAAATAAGATAAATAAATAATAAACAAGAAGAATATAAATAATAAAAAGAGGTAGACCTGTCATCTCCTACTAAGCGGCGATTCGAATTTGATGCGCCGAGCATACGTTCTTTTACGTGTCAAATGATGTGTGTAATGTACGTACTACGTACGTGTGATTATGTGTACCTACGGAATTTGAGTGCAAAATTGAGTAAATCGCTCAATTTGAGAGAATCAATTTCAGCAATGACTCATCGACCTCTTTTTAAATGCACTATCATTGCATTCATCTAAAACAAATATTGGATTCGACCACGTTTTTATAAATACTACACCGCGCGATTTATGCCGGCCTGCTTATGTAAACCATTATTGAAAAATATAGTATATAGTAAGACGTATTTCAATGGTTATGTGTTCCTTGCATATGCAATATTTCTGCGCCATTAGTCTTTAGTTTCACAGGGCACTGGATGCTGTAGTACGAGGAGCAGACCCAGGATATGATGTCACTATTTTTGGCTTGGTACTTCTTGTTGAACGTGTAACTCCCAACGTGCAACAATTGGCTGCTGCGCTGGGACCTTGTGCAGAAAATATTGGGAAATTGAAATGATGAATCTGAAAGGAATGAACAGATTCACAGGTTTAAGAATTAAGACCATGTCCTCCGAATTAAGACCATGGCAGTGAATCAAAACTGCGCAGGAGATATTATAGTGCACAAGTGTATGCGCAATACACAGGTTATCAATACCAACAATTTCACTATTAATTATAAGTGACGTAAAGTTAACCTATATAGATCCTACTGCTTGGCATAAGCCTCACCTCCGCCACGCGGGCTCGGTGCAGGTGATTGGTGGGAAGGTGTCGTAAGGGAAGTGGCCAACCTTACTGTCAAATGTTATCAAGCCGCTCTAAGGCCTCTGACTGGACTTAAAGACTAATACCAACCGATATAAGCGGGGGCCAAATGGTTAATTTAAAACAAAAATTTATAATAACACATACTGTTTTAAATGATATTATTATTAGGCATTTGTTTGATGATAATTACGTTTTTATTGCCGAGGCAACCAGTACGTCAAGAAATTTTATTTAAAAAATATCGAGATAAATAATTGGTGAAATTGGCAAGGTTGAATGCAGGTATTTAATAAAACTCCCTTGGTGAAACTGAGTCATACTTAAAATTATATTTTTTAAGCCTACAGCAGCTTCTGTGTTTCATCTTCATTTGATGATTCCGAATGTTGTAGTTCTGCCTTTATGGTAGATTTACCTTCAAAACTTGCAGCTAAGGCCTTGTTTCTTTGCTTGTAAAGTTTTTTCTTAACATTCTGAAATTGTGGTAATGGCGTCAGCAAATCGATTCCTTTATCAGTAAGCATTTGTATCGTTTCAGAGAATATTTGTGTAACAGGTTTATCAAGGTTTTTTTCAAGTGCTTCACTACACTGCTGCATTTGTTGATCAATTTCTATTTCAGCGGGTGCTTTAGCGTCATGATTGTGGGCAGTTTGACTCACTATTGTGAGTAAATTCGTATTCACCTTGACTGTTGCTTTGCACCTACAAGAGTCTTTCTTGACACATTTCCATATCTCTGAGCCGTCTTTGTTCGTTCGATGCCGCACATAGTTGTAACCACCGTGACACAGTTTACTACCTCCTCTCTGGTTTTTTTGGAATTCTATATTAGAAGAACCATGTGTCGTTCCAGGGTCATTGGCCATTTTTACTTCTAACGGCCATCCTATAAAATCATTATCATAAGGTCATAAAACTTTTTAAAGTTTATTCCATTTATATTAAGATGAGTATCGAACACATCGATCCTGTAGATAAACTGTATTTATAAGAGCATAGTTAAAAGAGCATTGTTAATTGAGACAGAAACCTTTTGTTTATTAAATAAAACAAAAAAGAGTTTAATTACATTCACAATATGATGGCCAATAAATGAGACTTAACTTTCTGTTAATGTCGATATGCCTTTATTTACCAACCACATAATTTTCACAAAATAATAAAGGCACGCACACAAACTTAGTCACAAGTAAACATTGTAGTCATCTTAATTTAAGTCTCAATACTAATTTAAGTCACAATATTGAATCTGGTCTCCCAGGGTGTATCTTTAACCACCTAACCAAGATTTGGAGCCTCTAGAAACTCAGGATACTTTATAGTATTCTTTTTAATATTTAGTCTTTATATGTTGTAATTAAGTTATTGGAAAAGTTGTCAATAAATCTAAATTTTAATAAATCAGACCAAAGTGAAACCTTTTTGGCAGAATGTTATTGTTATTATTATACAAATAAATATTTGATACTCTTAATGCACACAACACACAGACATTTACAAAATCGTATCAGTTATACGCTAAAATGTGTTTCTTTTTTATTATTATAGTATATTGTGTTTTTCTGTCTGAAATAAATGTTTTTGTTCTATACCTGTATTTGTTAATGGTTGTGTTCCCCTTTCATATGTACTAATTCCATGCCCAAGGTCCTAAGTCGTACTCTGCACTGAGAAGTGTAGTAGGCTGTGCAGAACCAAGATAGGATGTCAGATTTGGTCGCTTTCCCTTTATTGAAGGTATACGGCCCCATACGTAGGATGGTATTGCCTCGCTGGGACTTTGAGAAGTAGAACTTCTGGCATCCTGGAATTTATTTCAACATAGTAATCAGTACTTGCTTTTTAACAAAACGCCTTTTGTTTCATTTTGACAAGGGATCGTCCATGAATTACGTCACACCAATTTTGTTATCTTTGATCCCTTCCCCTTGTCTTTGTTACAGATGATCAAACTTGTAAGACCCCTCCCTACATTTGTTTAATATGTAAGCAGTGATTAAAAGTATTAATTATTTCGGTAAAAAATACTTTTACACGTGACTTCTTCTATGTGACGTAATAATCACACAGCCTCCTCCTCCCTCCTTGTCACACAATGTTACTCTTGGACTAAGTCTTGGTTAACCCTCAACGTGACGTAATTTATGAATGGCCCCCAAGAGAAAGAGACTTGGGATGTGAAATAAAAGCCGCTTCTTCTTTATATTTGTTTTTTATCCTATTTAATGATTGTGTTCTCCTTTTGAAACCAGTATCTGTAATCCAGATGTTTTCAGCGTCACTGGGCAATAGCAGGTATATCTTTTTGTGCAATTCCACCGTGAGTATGTCTCGTGTGATTGTCTCTTATTGAAAGTGTGCTTTCCGACATGTAATATAGTACTGCCGCGTTGGGATTTCGAGCAGTATATTATCTCAGCACCTGAAATTATTAATTAAGATTTCTTGGTCCACTTACAAAGGAGATGTTACAATTTCGGCCATGTCTTGTACAGGCAAAAAATAATCGTTAAACTCCCTATAAATATTAAAAAAAATATTTTGTATGAACAAAAATATTTTTTATAGATATTTTGTATGAACAAAAATATTTTTTATAGATATTTTGTATGAACAAAAATATTTTTTATATATATTTTGTATGAACAAAAATATTTTTTTTAGTTACACATTTAATAATTATGGCAATTTTAATCGCTATATTCAAGAACGTTCAGGAATCAAAATGAATGAGTTTTACTGTTTTACTATCACCATTAGAGAACTATGTTATTAATATTCATTTCACTAAGAAAGAAATACAACTCGAATGATGAAACTGACATTTTATATAAATTCACATGCCATGCCAAATAAGATTTTTGAACGATCAGCGGCTAAAACATTTGGTTCCTAGTGTGAAAAAAGTAGTTATCACCTGTCATTTGTGACAGTCCCTTCCGCCGTTCCGTCATTATGAGATTACAATTGCCGCAAAATGTGAAAACTTAATTATGCACGAAAACAACGAAGCCATTGTAAAAATAAATAACAGAATAGAGTTTCATAGCTTTTTTCCTATTTTTTGGTGTAATGTACAAGATATGGCCGAAGAAACCTGGACCATCTCCTTCACGTTTAGTCGCTTTATGAAACAAACCCTTAACACTGTGTTCTATAAAGCTGCTAACTGTTTGCCTTTTCACTTTAAATATTACGACGGAATGTACCTACTAATTTCGCTTGCTCGACTCACTTCGACGCCAAGAGTTCGATCGTGGCTACAGTTCTACAGGTTCCTACGCGACCTTCCATCAGAGCGAAAAACCCGCGGGGGGGCAAGGGAGTGCCAATGCATGCGACTGTCATACTCACACCTTCCCACACTGACCTCTATAATACAAGTACGCTGGACTGCATACTGTCAACCTAAAAATGAAGCCATTTGATTATCGCCATTATGGCGCTGTCGGCTGTAATGAGAGTGTGGTGACCAACCGAGGAACTAATGAGAGTTGACATAAACTTATGCAAGTTACTCTATTTTAGTTACCTAGACACTCGGCGGGGGCGCTTTGATTCGGCACAAAAAATATCTGTCATTTCTTAGAGAATGTTTAGTCCACCGTACTTGTATTATAGAGGTCAGTGCCTCGCCCCCCCCCCCCCCACGCATATTTTCGGTCCCCAGGAAGGTCGCGCACAAACTTGTCGAATTATAATTTGATTCAAAAGCCTTTACTGCAGACATCGAGCACGTAGTCAAAAAACGGAGGCATTTAGTGCCAAGGGATTTTGAAGGAGTTTGTCTGAAACAAAATTAATGATATTTCTTCTCTATAGGTTATGTGCTCGGTGACTGTAGATGATGATACCTTTCTGTGAAATTTTGAGTAAGTATACCCAACGCGCTCGTCGTGCGTGACGGCGACAGCAGTCGAAAACAAGGAAATCGGTATCCGGAGTAAGCCCTCAGTTTACCACCCATTCGAGAACAAGTTTGCGAATTGCGACCGATTCTCTCTTACAGTCAGTTTGTCCGAAAAGTTGTGTTTTATAGTCCGAAAAGTTCTTGCCAGTCGCCAGAGGAGTAGAGGGCGAGACACGCTAGATGCCTGCAGGGGAAGGTGGGTATTTCTTATGACAGTAGCGTATGCTTGGCACTTCTTCGCCTCTCGCACGCTTTGTGGGTCGCTAGGAGGGTCGCGCTTGTCCGACTATTGTGTGGACACAGCCTGACTTTGTAATATGCTCGAGGTCAATCTTGGTAGTTTGCACATCCATTGACTCGTATGTTGACTTAACTGCCGTTTGTGGACTGTTAATATTTTTACTGCCTAGTTGGTCTAGTGGTCAGCACGCTGGGTACTATCCACGAGGTCCGGGGTTCGAATCCCGGGTCGGGCCGTCTTGAAATAACTCAGACACAGCTCCGGAGTCAGGAAGTTGGTGGTGTTAACACCCCCGTGCCTCGGAAAGCACGTAAGTTGGTCCTGCGCCTGATCTCTCTACGTTCATGTCGGACTGCCGTCTCACCAAATTATGAGAGTGAAGGAGCAGAGAGTGCATCTGTGTATTGCGCACACACTTGTGCACTATAATATATCTCCCGCGTAGTTGGCTAATCTCTGTTGAGATTTGCTGCTATAAAAATTCAATAAAATTCTAAACTAGGGACACATACATATACACGTCCAAAGCCGAAAATCGGCTAGAAGGACATTATATATTATATACTTTTTTTGTTGCTATTTTTTATCAGGTAGTCGGTATGTGTGAGACGATTTACAACTCGACGAGTGCATAAATGAAAAGAAAAAATCTTTCAGAAGATATATTAAATTTGTTTTATCATGTTTAAGAAATTCATTTGAATTAAAACGAAACTATACCATAGTCATAGTGCTTTGGAATATTCGACGAAAAGCATTCAATTAGACTACTAAAACTTACCGAAATAGTACATTTTTAAAGCTGCGATCTTTTTAAGACCTATTTTTGTTACGTGCGACATACATCGTTTGTTGACGATAATTCCATTTTTTATTACTTTTTTAGCATGATAAGAAAATGTTATCTATTTACAATACAATATCGCTTTTAAACATTTGCAAAAAACTGCATACCATACTACACTTGCAACAGAAATAACGATTAGGAATAGGTATCTTATGGAAGAGGTGTGTAAAACATTTTACTTAATATAAGAATATTGCCCAATCATCAAGGCAGACTGTTTTTCTTCAGAAAGAAGGAAAACAGAATAATGGTACAGCTTTATTGCCATCAGGAATATACAGGGTGTAAAATTACCACAGATTACTAACATAATTCCTTGATATATGCATTTTTATTTTTTGTTTGTCTTTTTCTACAAATAATGACTTTTAATTTACGACATTTTTTGAGTTTGAAGAAACTGAAATTATTATTATTTTTTAATATTCCACACAGGAAACTATCTCTCTCTTTTTGTCAATATGTTAATTGTAATGAAGCTGCCAAAAAGAATAGAAAACGAAAATTTTGATATTTTCGCTTGGCATTTTTATTGGCATATACTCCGGCATGATGTAATCTGTACTAATATCTCTCATTTAGTGGACACCCTGTATATATTCATTGAGTCATTTATACTTCATGTGCGAAATTAGACTTCGACCATATTTCATAAGTCCGGTTCTAAATACATTAGCGTGCAGTTCTTTATGTTTTCCTTTGTTTTCTTAACCAGTCTGCCTAGCCTAGATTTTGAGATCCTGTGGGCCCTCGCTATAGTCCTGATGCTGCGTCCATCTTGCACCACCTGCCTGACAGCTTCCAGAACCTGCATGTCATCATTTCTTGGTCGTTTCTGCCTCTCTCTATATTTTGTTTCTGTGAATAGTAATATGGTTAACTTAGAACAATTTGATCGTACATTTTAGAGAGGAAGAAAGATACATATTGATGAGGAATTTCATAGGCAGATTTTTTACTACGATTGCAGTATATCATTCTTTTTTTGCTGTTGTGACTTGTGTCTGACTATAGGCGTCCATAACGATACAATATATGTTGTGTCTCATTCAGCGCGGCTTGATGGATCAATGTTAAAACTAAAAAAAAAAATACAAAAATTCATTCTCGATATATTTTGACAAAAACAAATTAAAATAATTTATTTACATCAAAACTCAATTGTAATTAATTCCGTGGGACGAAAATGGTTAAAAACCATCAGTTGACTAGATCGAAGTAAGGCTCCGTTCGGGAGAATCTCATTTTAATTCCGTGAGCTGCAGGGTGAGTGTGGTCATTGTTCAGGGTGACAATCTCGTCTTGTATCGTGTGGACTTTGGCTGTGCAGTCCGAGTGAGTGGCACACTTCCAGGTCTTCTTGATGTGGTGCTGACAGTAACTCCTGCAGATAAAAGAATACCCTGCAACGACCAGCTGCCTAGTCCCCCTAGCGGAGGTCCTGTAAAATACTGCAAAGTAATAGCCACTCATGAATTCCTATGGGAAAACTATAACTGTATAAATTACACGTCAAGAATTCGGTTTGCGCAGTATGAGGTTCGGTTAAAATATTCGTGATTTGTAAAAAAACACTTCAAGTCTAAAATGTCTTAAAGTTTTATTTTAAAACCTATAGTTATTATTATGAACTCATCAAGTATAAAATATGTACAATGCTGTTTAATACAGACCTATGGGAATAATAAAATACTAATAGCTACCAAGAATATATTTTGTTTTTGCGTAATACTCTTGTTAAATTTATTAATAATTCGAGATCTAAATAAAATGCAGATAAAGTTTAAATTAGTCGAGGAAAACCTCGTAACGCCCGATAAAATACATTAGTTAAAATGCAAAAACCGACTTAAGATTATTGTTCAACAATGCAATTTGCAAGCATAACTGAATCATCTATCAAGTTTAGCCAAAGATCAGTACCGTTACCATAAGTTTACGGCGGTTTTACTCGCTAGCGACGACGTAAAAAAGTGTATAGAAAATTGCACAGCGCCTCTAGCTGTTACTTGGAGAACTAAAATTTTCCATACACTTTTTTTACGTCGTCGCTAGCGAGTAAAACCGCCGTAAACTCATGGTAACGGTACGGGTAAAGTGCAGCTGACTGCTGCAGACTGATGATAAACATAACTTTTAAATTCCATTCAGTCCTGGGTTATATACAATTCTGTGATATTCATCGGCCGTCCGTAGTTCATGGCTTGCAGCGCTGGTCTCGAAACCGGCAAGGAATTCGGTTTGATGTTTTCTGAAATGGTCCCTCTAACCCAAGTTCCATCCCGCATCTGGTGGTACGGAGGTGGGTCATGTATGTGATCCATTTCGTGGGACAGAATCCCTTCAAGTGGATTCTCAGTCCTACTGATGATCTTGGACTTGCAACCTTTGAGGACGCTGGAACACCGCCAGAGTATCTTCTCGCCAGTCAATTTGGCGAAACGCTTGTAAGTGTGTCCGTTGATCATAAGCAAGGGATACTTCCTCCCAAATGGTATCAGACGGATGCCTAGAAAAACATGTTACATCACTATCAAATTTAAAGAAAAATAATGTGTGATGATGTTAATAATCTGCTACGTCACTCTAACTAAAGGAAGGTGCATTATCAGTATTTTATTGCAAAACATTGACATTGGGCGGACAGGCCCAATTCCCGACAACCTTTTTCAAAACCTTGGACCTATTGACAAATTCGGACATTGATACATTTTTGACCATTAAAGTACTTATATAATACTATATGTGGTCTAAATTAAAAACTCATTCAGCGAAACATTTTAACTTGTTTCTATTATTATAATACTCAAAAAGAAAAGTCGTACCAACTATTTATTTATACAAACATATTATATTACACTAATTATACAGAATATAAAATATTATATTTACATTAATAGGAATTGAGTACCAGTACTAGGTCTAGAAGACAATTTCGACCCATGAGAATACTTATTTAGATAAGTTACTTATTTTTAAATTTGATATGCAAGGTCTGCATTTGTAATTTAACTTTGGTAGAAAGGTTTCACTATTAATAAATATATTTTATTATCAATTGTCTTCAATAAAATTAAAATCGAATAATTATTTTTATAACTTTAGCAATTATTTTGCAAGTTTTTACGAAATTAAATCAAATTTCGCTCACAAAAATTAATCGACTGTGTCATCCGGTGGGACTCGAACCCACGTCCCTTCGCTATCCGGGCTAGTGCTCTTACCTTACTAACGTCCTCCGTAGCTCAGTTGGTAAGAGCACTTCTTACCAACTGAGCTACGGAGGACGTTAGTCAGTCGACGAATTTTTGTAAGTGCTTGCTACGCCGGTGAGCCGGCGTCCGATTTCATCAATACTTGGGGAATGTACCCGCATGTAACCATACCGCATGAAATATTTTTACAAATATTTAACCGACAGCACATCATCTACTTATCACTCAATATCCAACGGCCTGATTTTGACCTAGACTTGGGAGGGTCATGAGTATGCTCGTTCCGACACTCAATCTCCGTGTCATCCACCAGACAGTAGGCAGAGCATCCCTTGTGGGTCATGACGCACCGCCAGAATACCTTTCCTGACCGGTTCACTTTGATCTTCTTGTACACATATTCTTGGAACAGCATCAGAGGATTCGTCCTGCCAGACGTGATGTACTCTATCGCTGAATTATTATTCTCTGTAAAAAGATTGGAGATTTGTAAACTAACACATGTAAAAGTTAAAAAAATTAGCCAACCTAGGCTTCGGCAAACTCTGCTTCAAGGTCAAAGGTGGTGGTCCGATTCGTTCCCAAAGTAAAAATAAAAATTGTTGTATTAGAGGAGCAAATTCACCCCACAAGGAATATTTATTCATAAATTTCGACTACATCGGCCTATCCCAACAGATATTAGCCAACTGCGCGGGATATATCATAGTGCACAAGTGTGTGCTCAATATACAGGTGCACTCTCTGTTCCTTCACTTTATTAATTCGGTGTGAGATGGCAGTCCGACATGACCAGGCGCATCACCAACGGCTTAACATGCTTTCCGAGGAACGGGGGTATCAACACCACCAACTTCCTGATTTCGGAGTAAAACCTAAGAGAAAAACCCATCACTCTCGGACCGACCCGGAATTCGAAACCGGGACCTCATAGATCTAGCGTGCTGACTACTATACCAACGAGGCAGTCTATATCATGTAGGCGTACTCTGTAATCTGTAACTATATATTCTCTTTTTAATAGAGGACGCTAAAATACTCTTTTTACACAATGTTTACTATACTAGTGCCATTCACCCATATATGATGCATACATATTATCGTATCGTAACCAAAAAAGTTGACTATTTTTAATCGGTACTCTTTTAAGTCCGTACCTACTCTTTATTTATGTCCTTTGAAATCAGGTAAGGAGGGTCGCACAGGAACTTGTCTATAGATAAACATTCTAGTTTTGAGAAGTTGACACATTTTGAACCAAAACGTATAATTCTAAGGTTACAAAACACTTCCATTCAAATGAAACTTATTCTCTTGTGGCATTGGTTACATTTAAGGCATTACGAAGATGTCTTACGTTATTAATTAACTGATTCTTCTCAGGCACTTGAATTTCTTTTATTTTCTGTAGAGCTACCATTATATCTTTAGGTTTAGCATAAAAATCTAGCAACCTTTTTACTTCTGTTTTTACATTTTCATCTATTCCATGCGCTGATAAGCTTTCATGGTCATGTTCAGTATCTGATTTTTACATATAGACAGCATTCGATCTTGGTTTGAATAAGAGGAACATTCTGGCTGCGCACTGTGGCCCACGTCGTTTGGCTTTGCTGCATCTGTTAAATCTTTTTTTCCTTCTTGACCTTGACTTGCATAAAAAAAAACTCCAAGTATCCTCATTCTTAACCGCTGTAAGGGCTGAAGTGGCATCCTCGAATTTGATCTGGAAAGTCCAATTTGTGAATTGGAGTTTCTTTTTTAATAACACTTTGTTAGCTTGTGCCCCATTGTCTTCGATATCTCGTTCCTAATCATCTTCCTCACTAGGCTGATCTTTCAGTGAATAATAATAATAATAAATTGTTTCAACAAACACACCAATTACCTAGCCCCAAACTAAGCGTGAGCTTGTGCTATGGTGACTAGGATAACGGATAGAAATATTTAAATACATATAAACATCCATGACTTAGGTACAAATGCTCGTGCTCATCACACAAACATTTGCCCCTTGCGGGATTCGAACCCGCAACCGCCTGGTTTAGAAATCCGGTGCGCGAACGACTACACCAAGACGGACGTCAATAATAACCGCCTATCACAAATATTTTGATATCTGGGAGGGATTTTTTTTATTTATTTATAAAGGTACACCAACAGCAAATCACACTATACACAATACAATATCATGACAAAAAAAAATTGACAAATATGATTGCCTATTACAGGTATACACAACATTTACTGAAGTGTAGCTATTTTAAAGAAAGTTCAACCAAATTGTAATTAAATCACATGAAATAAATTAAATTTTATAAATTAAATTAATTAAATTAAATACAATATTTTGGATCAAAGTAAGACTAAGTCAAGTTGGATTAAATTAAGTAAGGAATTCATAATTAATCAATTATGGAATGAGTGCGTCTTGAGACGTGGAATAGAAATTTATTAATTTATTTTTGAAACATCGTGCATAGTCATTGAAAATGTCTATAACCGGAACCTTACTCATTATTTCATTGTACTCAGTACATATTCTGGCTAGAGGGTAATGCAGCCCTAAATTCGTTTTGTGACTGGGTATGCTGAAAAGTTTGCGAATGCGATAACGGGGATATCTGTACGGTACATTGAGTTTGATTTGGTCAAGAAGATGCGTGCATTTAATTCTGTTGTGCAGCAGCTTGTGAAGAAACATTAGGTCAGCAATAAGTCGTCGGTTTCGCAAGGTCATCATTTTGAAAAAACTTAGTCTGTAAGTGTAAGGGTGTCTATGAGATATTCCCGGGGTTGAATACGCCAGATAACGCGTGCAGATTGCAGCAAATCAGCGTCCTCGAGGTTCCTGATTGTTCTACTCATTTTAAGATCATCCGCGAACATAGATACATGACAATGGCTAATTATTGATACTATGTCGTTAATAAATATCAAAAAAAGCAGGGGACCCAAGTGAGACCCCTGGGGGACACCAGATTCAGCAAAAAATACCTCAGATTCGAATCCATCCATAGCTACGCGCTGTGATCTTTTTGCCAGATAAGATTCAAACCATTGCAACAGCGAGCCACCTACGTTCATTCCTCTTAGCTTAGATAATAGAACCCGGTGGCCAACCTTGTCAAAGGCACTAGAAAAATCCGTGTAGATAGCGTCTACTTGTAGTCCCTTATCCAAGTCCTGCGCAACGGTGGACACGAAAGAAGAAAGATTTGATTCCACTGAACGACCACGCCTAAAACCATGTTGGAAGTTCGATATAATACTTTCGGTATGGCCGTAGACTATAGGGTAAACAAGGCTTTCAAATAATTTAGAGAAACATGATAGTATGGAGATTGGTCTATAGTTCTTGATATCCATCTTGTCGCCCTTTTTTTTATAAACTGGTATGATTCGAGCTCTTTTCCATTCATCTGGAAATGTTCCCTCGCTAAGAGACCGATTAAATATTGTAGTTAAAGGAGAAGCAAGAACATCGGTTCCACATCGTTTCACAAACAGAGGTGGTATGCTGTCTGGTCCCGGTCCTTTTTTTTCGTTAAGATGTTTTATTTTTAAGTGCACTCGGGAAACGTTCAATTCTGACGTGGAAATCCTATCGCCCGCACTCATAACAAAACCTGCATGGGGAATATCGGTGGGAGTGCTGGAGTACACAGAAGAAAAATGACTTGCAAAAAGGTTTGCCACGTCAGCGCCTGAGTCTGCAGTTTTGCTTCCTAGTTTCATTTTCGTGGGAAGTACAGAAATACCATTACGTTTGTCCTTGATATAACGCCAAAAATTTTCAGGATTCTTACAAATGTTAGACTCAAGTTCCCTCATATAATTGTTATGACAAATATTAACAAGTTTATGGCATCGATCTCGAAGAAGATTGTACTCGTACTTGTCTCTAGGATTGTTGTACTTAGCATAACGTCTCCGGAGCTTGTCCTTTTCCTTCAATAATTTTATAACCTTTTTAGAAAACCAATGTGGATATTTAGATGCCTTGGGCGTATGTTTGGGTACGTATTTTTTAATTAAATTTCTCAGTTTTTTGTAAAATTCAACTACCATATCGTTAACGTTCCTGCAGTCCTTAAAAATTCTATTCCAATCAGCACAACCCAATTCCAGAATTAATGAATCATAGTCCGCCTTATAGTAATTATGTTTTTCACATGGCTTTGGTACTAAATTTGTAGCATGAACGAGATTAAACTCAACAATAATGGGGGGGTGGTGAAGATCAAGTTTACTTAAAATATCTAAAGGTTCAGAGACATGCAAACATTGCAAGTTACTTATAGCTAAATCCAGCGTTCTGTCTAGAGAATTCCTAAAATAATTATACTGGTAGAGACAATTCTCAGACAAACAATCCACCAGGCTACGTCCCAATTCATTGTCGTAATTAGAGGGAACTGCATGCCCAGAACAGTCCTCAAACTCCCAGTTAATAAATTTAAGATTAAAGTCACCAAGGACAAGCGCATTATCGACGTGATTAAGCAAGGTATCAAGATTGTATAAAAAAGTTTTTTGCGTCTCCAATTTGGGTGGCGACGGTAAATACACTGCACATATGGAGAGAGTCGAATATTTGCCATTTATTTTAACCTTTATGTTAACCTAGATGTCTTCACAGGCGGTTTCCCAATTTGTCATTCGTGTAGAAGGTATTTCACGAGATACTGCTATTAGTATCCCGCCACCATCCATCTTGGAGCTTGAAACAAAAGAGCGATCTCTGCGATAGACTACATATCTAGAGTCGATAAATTCACTGTCAGCTATACTAGAATTCAGCCATGTTTCGGTAAATACAATTATCTTATAACTATTCATTAATATGTTTTTATACACAACATTGGTTTTTGTTCTAATGCCACGGATGTTTTGGTAGTATATATTGGATGTTATGATAAAACACTATGAGACTTGTTGACTTCTAAAGCATACTATTTGATCGACGCCACGCCTTCCATGTTACGGATAAGCAATGCCTCGCTAGCTTCGTCCTTCCGTATAAAAATTCTGCCGTTCCGCACCCAGACGAATTTGTACTTGCATTCCTTGGCTTTGATTCGTGTAGCGGCGTGCAAAGATTTGTTTGATGGAGACAGGTGTTCTGAGACAAAGACCGGATTGATAGTGCCTGCGTATCCAAGGTGCTTGGTACTCAATTTGTCTTTAGTGTTTTTTTTGTTAAACACAGAGACGGAAGCTACAATGGCGTCACGTTGTCTAGGTGCACGCAGTTTCACTATCTTCGTACTGCCTATTGAAGAAACTCAGAGACTCCCCAAGTTCTCTGATTTGTTCAGACATGTTCTTTATTTGCGCCGTGACCAGTTCTTTTTTTGTACATTGAAGTGCACCTGCGAGTTCCTGTTTGAGTATGCTCCTAAGCCTAGCTTCAGTGACGTAAACGCCGCCACGCTAAGTCTCTTCTGTTGAGTAATCGACGGGAGAGACCGACTTTACCAGATCACGTTTCCTCAGGGTAATATTTTCGGACTGCAGACCTAAGACTTCAGAGTGTTCGACGATTCCAGAAACTCCTGCCTCTAAATCGCGTGGTGCACCTGGATGAATGGGGCTGTTAGTATTACCTACTTTTGGTTGCTTGCTGCAGCATTCGGGGCATTTCCAATTACGCTTTCTATCAGTGTCTAATGCATAAAAGCTGTTGAAGCGGCTCTGGGACACATTAGCACAGTTAATATCATATTTCATTTTACAAAGGCCACATTCTAGGAACTCTCGGTTCTGAATAATGTTGCGGCAGCCAGAACATTTCCCGTAGTTGGTAGGTGCCATTTGTAAAGATTACAGTGAAACAGGCAAAAAAAAAAAGCCAAAAAGAAAAAAATATTTTTTAGTTTCCTTGCTCGTTTTGGTTCTTAGTCCCTGTTGCGTGTTAGTATAACTATAGAACCACTGCGCCAACCGGGTAGTTACTGATATGGACAAAATTATCGATGCCGACTCACGCACACATTTTGAAATAAGCAATACAAGTCTGACTTTTTATTTTCAAGGTCAACACAGTCATAACACTTAAGACAACCGTTGAGTTTTTGCACCAAAAACAAAAAAATTTAAACACAAAATGATAATTATATCACTGTAACTGTTAATATTTTGGTGACACTACACACTATGCAATACTTGAGTGTTCGGGGAAGCTAGTAGACTAAAAAATAGGCCACAATTACGACCAAAGACTGTATCAGAAATAAAAAAATATCGAGCGTGAGCTACTATCTGACTGACCGCGCGAGCGGTCGCGCGCGAAAAAAAAGTGAAATATGAAATAAAGGAATGACTTTCTTGGAAAAAAATCTTTACATATACCTGAATCTTCAAAATATTGTATTATAATAACAGGAATTTAAGATATTAATAATAATTAATAAAAAAACAAAATAAAATTAATAATTATAATATTTATTCAAATTCCGAAAGGTTTCTTTTTAAACTACTTTTGACACTTTCACTGACAGTATCGCAGACACAATATTACTTATACTTTTTATTGACACAGAATGTGACCCTCTTTTCTGTGGTGTTTACACTTGAACTTAAGGCATTAATGTAGATATTTAAAATAAAAAGTTGGCTGACAGTCTAAAATACTAAAGTTCACTTTTACGAAACTCGTTAAAAACGTTTAACGGTAATTATGTTTAAAATATCATCCCGTTTCTGCCAACGTCGAATGACTGACAAAGACAGAATGATGTTTTTAAATATGTTTAGCGCTAAGTGTATTCGAGTTTCGTAAAAGTGGGCCTAAGTAATGATTACGATAATTAATGGTTTGAATTGAAATTATGAATACCTATGTAATTTAAATTTAGGCGACTAGGGCTCACTGAAGACCAGCGCGGCATGGCGAGTCATGGCCTAAACCGAATGGGGTCCCTTTTGATATGGACAATTGCGCCAAATTGCTCAGTCTGAATGGTTTATCACCTTTATGTTGTTCGATGTGTTGAAATGTTTTTACTGTGTTGTAACCGTATTATTTAAGTATAGTTTATTTTCGAGTGTAATGAGATGTCTATCTATTAATGAAAAAAATGTTTTTCTTTCTTTAAAATATTGTGTTGTTAATAACAGGAACTAGCTATTAAAATATAAAAGTTATTTTTAAAATTATTACCAGGACTCATAAGAAACAACTTAAAAAACCACTCGGTGCTAACCGTTTATATTCACATATCCTTCTTTGGTCATACATAATGGACAACTCCCGTAGGTTCATCCTTATTAATAGGTCTAAAGACCCAATGCGCAGCTAAGATACTGTATCTTGTGTATGTGTGAAAGAAAACAAAATCTTAAATACTTAAGTAATTATCTTGTTGTATTATTAAGAATAAATTAACAAACACTTTCGGTATTAATAAAAACCGAAACACTCCGTCGGTCCGTGGGGTCCCAACGCTATCTCTTTTTCAAAAAGATTTTCAAGAGGCTGGTTGACATTAGTGGTGACCCAAGAGCTGACTGCTACCTTGCTCAGCGTATAAGCATCGCTATCCAGCACGGTAATGCTTCCAGCATCCAGGGAACCTTACCACAAGGACCCTTTTTATATTTTTTGTTTTTCTATTGTATTAAATAATATATCTTAATTTTTAAATATTGATAAGTTGTATATATGTTACTATTATAGTTTAGTTACTAGTGTGTTACATTGAATTATAAAGCTTAAGAAAGACAAGATAAAAAAATGTACTTAGAAATATCTAATAGTACCTACCTACATGTATATAAATACTTATTCACTGGACCGACGCAAATATGCAAGGTAATTGTACAATTGTTTCTTCGTAGGCATCTGGATACCTTCTATTTTTTGTAAAGCTAGTATTATATCTCCAGCTCTGTCATATTCAGCGAGCAACTTATTTATTTCAATTTTTACACTTTCATGTATTCCATACGATGTTTTATTTTTAAATAAAATTTCATGGTCATGTTCAGAATCTGCTTTATACATTAATACAGCATCCGAGCTTGCTTCGTATAAAAGAAACATTCTAGCTGGGCACTGTGGCCCACGTTTTTGGACTTTTTTGCATCTGTAAAATATTCTTTTACCTTCTTTGCCTTGATTTGAATAAAAATACTTCCAAGTATTCTCATTCTTAACCGCTTCAAGGGCTGAAGTGACATTGTCGAATTTGTCCTTTAAAGTCCATTCTCTAAGTTGGCGTTTTTTTTTACTGTTATCTTGTTCCTCATCATCTTCGGTACAAGACTGAATTTCCAGTGAATAATTGTTACTCGCAAATATTGCGATATCTGTAAACAAAAAAAAATAATGACGTTCTTATCTTAAAAAAAAACATTTTGTTTGTTACTAATTAAATATACATACATATTATAAAAAAGTGTATTATAATAATAGGAATTTACGATCAAAAAAACTACAATTATATTAATAATCTTTATTCAACTTTCAAACGAAAACCCTTGTAATGTAATTTAGGTACCTAACATAAATTACTTGTAATGTAATTTAAGTACCTAACATAAATTACTTGTAATGTAATTTAAGTACCTAACATAAATTACTTGTAATGTAATTTAAGTACCTAACATAAATTACATTATACAAGGGTTTTCTTTTTAAACTTCCGTTAACACTCGGTGATAGTATCGCAGCGGACACAATACAACTTTTTATTGTCTTTAAGCCAATAGACGTCACTGTCACAGAAAGTAAACGTTCAGGTATAACAACCTGTATTCAACAAGAACTTTCTTTTCTGTCACTTGAAATTAGGACCTATACGTTTTTTAAATTATTAATTACATCCACAGAATTTTTGGTGCGTGCCATTTTAAGTTTTAATTTCAATATTTTTAGAGCTCCACGCAGTAAGGGCTTATACGTTATAAATGTAGATATTTGAAATAAAAAGTGGGCTGGCAGTCTTAAATACTATGTATTGATTACAAATGGTTTAAAGTGAAATTATGAATACCTATGTAACATACATTAGTAGATTATTCACCAAGGGGTAAAGGGATGTCTTACGTCACGGGCGTCATCTTGAATCTCGAGCGTAACGAAGGATTCGAGAGTTTCCGAGCGCAGCGAGGGAGTTAAAAGTAAAATCTTGAGTTGAGCGAGAGATTTAAGCTCGCCCTAGACGAAGACATCTTTATCCCCGAGGAGAATACTCTGCTTTTCACACTTCCTACGAGGCAATAAAAAATGTACAAGAAAAACTCATTTTATCTATAAGTAAGTATATATCCTTTGACTTTTCTGGCAGTAAATTATTATTGTTAACAATACCAGCAGCTTTACATCTAATGGACTCCGGTGTCATAAACTTCGTCACTCGACAGTTTACGAAAACATTGTACATTTTTAAAAATACATAGGTTTTTTTTATTTTATTTAATTCTTTTTTTAGAAGCGCGTGCTTTTTTTTATTCCATTCGTACTAAAATTCTTGGCTGCCAGGTTCAAATTTCAAATATGTTCTCTTTGGTGCGGGACGGGCTAGTCTGATCATGCCTATGAACTCTTATTCGAAATTCAAATCACTTTGCCTCCCTAGGCGCGTAATGAAATTTCATACAACTTAACGTCCCTAGGGATGCAATAACTCACTTTGAGTCAGGTTTACTTGATGTGTAATTGAACATTGCCGAGTAGGTAGTGTGAAAAATATTATTATATACTGTACTACGAGGGCGGTATGATAAGTTCTCGGCCCGATCAATAAACAAATGAAGTTAAATAAAAAATAACAATCATCTCGTATTTTAATTTAGTTATTTAATCAATGCTCAAGTGCTTTGATAAAAGCTTTGAAAGCTCATTACATAACTATATGAAAAATCGCTCCTCACAGGCTATCATCTCTTCATCTGTTAAAATTTTCTTCAAGCTTTATTTTGACTCGGAAAACACTTTGGTAGTCTAATAATGCTAATTCAAGAAAAAATACGTAATGGTTTAATACTTGGAATCGAAGTTCATGAAGCTTAGCCTTGTAATGACTGATTTGTGCACCGATTGCATAATCGTGATGCAAAGGTATCTTCTTCCTATGCAATCCCGGCCTTCTTTACATATCTTTTCGGTGAATTTATTTAACAATTTAGTATAGTTTAGACCTGTCACAGTTGATCCTTTGGTAAGGTAATCAATAAAAATAGTGCCTTTGTGGTCCTAGAGCACTGGATGCCCTCACTTTCCTGCTAACGTTCGCGACTTGACTTTCTTATTGGGTAGAATACCACAATATTTTTATTGTATTGTCTTTTTTTATATACGAGGGTCAAACTGAAAGTTCTTAGAAAATCAAAAACTGATTACATTAGCCAGTTATTAGTTTTATTATATCTTTTCAAAATATTGTCCATTGACGTCAATACACCGCTGCATGCGATGGAACCACTGGGAAAAGCACTTTGCCCACTCGTCCTTAGGGGTCTCTTCAATGGCATCGCGATACGCAGCCACCGCTTCTTCAGCATTCATAAACCGCTTTCCTTTAAGTTTTTCTTTAATTTTTGGAAATAAATAAAAATCACAAGGCGCGAGGTCGGGGCTATACGGCGGGTGACCCAGTAATTCAACGTTTGATGTCGCCAAATAGTCGATCGTTCGCTTGGCGGTGTACGACGAGGCGTTGTCGTGGTGAAGGAGGATCCTACTGCGAGGTCGTTTCTCTCGAACTTTTTCCAAGACAAGTGGCAAACAATTGGTAGTGTACCATTCTGCAGAAACTGTTTTTTGATCCTCTAACACAATTGTTGCGAAATGACCTATCCTTCCAAAGAACGAGGCCACCATTTTTTTTCCCGCACTTCGATCTCTCTTCACTTTAGTTGGCAACTCCTCGAAAGGAAACACCCACTGAGCAGATTGTCTTTTGGTTTCAGGATCATAACAGTAAATCCAGCTTTCGTCACCTATTAGTATGTCGAACACAGCATTTGAGTCACCTCCGTTAAATCTTTCAATCATTTTACGGCACCAATCCACACGATGGAGTTTTTGAGCCTTAGTCAAATTATGAGGTATCCACCGGGCGCAAAGCTTCCTGACCGCTAAATGTTCGTGGAGGATTTTGTGCACTCGACTCATACCGATGCCTAAGCTTGTCCGAATCTGCTGATAGGTCACTCTTTTGTCAGTCTCTATCATACGCCGCACAACACAGATGTTATTTTCAGTCGTCGCCGTAGAAGGCCGTCCCTCACGTACATCATCAGTGAGATTAGTGCGACCACGTTTAAACTCATTAAACCAGTTGTAAACAGTCGCACGAGATGGGGCTTCATCGTGAAAGGCCAATCGTAGTCTATCATAACTTTCTTGTTGACTTAAATGACATCGAAAGTCATAAAAAATCATTGCACGAAAATTTTCTCGTGTTAAATTCATTTTGACGTGACACAGACAATTTTCAATTTGCCGCCAAGTCGTAAAACAAATGACAAATGAATGAAATATATACTCAGTAATATTGGGAAAGAGTTCTATTTTCAAATTTTAGAATATTTTTTTTATTATATTGTTTATAAGTGGCCAGTTCTAAGAACTTTCAGTTTGACCCTCGTATCCTAGAATATAGAAGAGAAACCAGTTTTTTTAGCTGATAGCAAATCATCTTAAAAGGTTCCTGGTATTTGACCGCAATAACGCCAGATTCTCACTTGAGCTTTGAATCCGGTCAGGCCTGTGTATCTCCTCGCGTAGGTAGCAAAAACGTACCTACGCGCGGCGACCCTTACTTAGGGGCTAAAATAAGTTGCGTGTCGCTACCGGCCAGCGACACGCTCGCGCGTTTAATTCACCGGCGGCCGCGCGGCGACGTTGCTGGCTGGACGAGAATGAATAAAGTACTAGAAAGAGGCGCTAGATGGCGTTAGAAGCTTCTCGTAGTAGTCAACCCTATCGCGTCGCGTGATATTACGTCACTGAATAGGTTTAGTGTATTATGAATCATATTCCAGAGCAATAAGTATGAAACTATCTTGCAATGGATTTTTGTAGGTGTCTACACGAAAATGTGCTTGACTCTGAGGCGAACTAAATTACGCCATATTGTTGACGACATTGAGTAGACATTTCTTTGAATACAATTGCTAAGTCATACTTCTGTACGAAGTACTAGTACTTATTCTGTGATCCGGTTAAGTTTGTGTTTGACGGGTAACAAACGCGGCACGTATCTTGCTAGCGCCTTTGTCATTTCAAATTCCCCGGTATAAATATGAAATACTTATATAGTTAAATCTACTATAAAGTCACTTATTTTATGCACATTTAATCATAGATCTTCTCGAATCATTTTGTAGATTTAATCGATGATTAATGGCGTGGGAGAAGTCTACGGCCTACCGTTCCTTGGATCATGTTCATTGTTCATTCTGTCATGATTTAAAAAAAAACTGCTCATATATTTAACGTAGAATAAGAATGCACCGTTTCAACTTATGTAATAATCGTATTTACTTAGTACGGCGTAATATTTTTTAACAAAATTTTAATTCCGGCTATCACTTCAGTTTTTTACATTTTGATGAAAGGGTGGCAGACTCTGTTACGGGAAAAAATCATAAAAAAATAATAACCAAAGTGAATTCAATGAAACGCGGTAAATCATTTAATGAAAAATCAAGCTATCAAATGAGTATACATTTATTGACATACTACCCTCATATCTAGGTTAGGCCGAGAACTTTAAACAGCCTTGGTATAGTAGGCCGGGCCCCGGGGTGAGATGGACAGGGTATAACGACTTACTACTATTACATTAAAGAAAGTTTTGTCGAAGCGACCGGCCTTACGACAAGCTATCGTTTTTAGGTTTCCGTAGTCCGACAAGGAACCCTTATAAGATCGTTCAGTTCGTCCGTCCTAGTCTGTCACAGCAGAATATCTTCTACGTTTATGGACTGATTTGCATGTAACTTGGTTCGGGGATACTTCATATATAAGGACTATAAAAATAAGGTAGGGTTTCCATACAACACTTTTTTATCAGCCATTTTTTATACCATTTGCGAGATATAGCCCGCCAAAGTCGTTTATACGATGTCCCCCTCCCCCCCCTGTAATTTCTAAAGTCTTGGACTTATAAACTTCAAATCACTCACGAAAAGAAACAGGCGCGAAAACTCTTATTTAAAATTGTTTCGGGTATCCTGTGATGAATACTTTTGAAATTGTAAATAAAATAAAAATATATACATTTTTCCAAAAGAACAGTATAAACTTAAAACTTAAAAGTTTTTTTGCCTATACTGTCTAAAGTTGTAAGTTAATGGTACGGAACGAGTCCGACTCGCACCTAGCCGGTTTTTTATGTACATGTTACAGGAAACCTGTGAAAACCTGGAGTTGTATACAATTCCACAGAATTTCTGGCTTATTTAGAAAATTTGTAAAATAATCATTCTAACACTAATTAACACATTACCTAGGAAATGCATGTCTTAGGATTTGTTTACGATTCCCAAATGGTTCAGAGAAATGTTTACAATATTAATAAAATAATTAATAAACAAATAAAACAATATATTTGAAAAACTTGTTTTAATAAAATTACCATGATACCATCATATCTAAGTACTTCTTTATTTCTATCTTTACTTTTTCCTTATTGCGATAATAATCTTTCATGGTCATGTTTAGAATCCAATGTATACATAAATACAGCATCCGTGTTTGCTTCGTATAAGAGAAAGATTCTGGCTGAGCACTGTGGCCCACGTTTTTTGACTTTATTGCATCTGTAATATATTCTTTTTCCGTCTTTGCTTTCATATGAATAATAATACCCCCAAATTTTCTCATTCTTAACCGCTATAAGGGCTGAAGTTTTATGATTGAATTTGGCCTTCAAAGTCCAATCTCTTTTTTGACGTATCTTTTTTAACGACACCACCTTAGCTAGTGTCCCATCGACTTCGTTATCTCGTTCTTTATCACCTTCGTTACTAGAAAGTTCTTCTGGTGAATAATAACGTAACACAGTTATTTTGATATCTGTAAACATGAAAAAAAGGAGTGAGTTTCTTATGGGGCATTCCACGCGAAGCGGACAGCTAAAAAAAGTTGATGTTTCCGATTTCAGTAATATTTGAGTATGTTTTACCTATACATGTCCTTGATACGTGTACCAAATATTTTTGTAATATTGTGCCTAGTTAGAGAGTAGGGGGACTTTGAAATTTTGACCAACGAGTGGGCATGCAGTAGGTACTTCAAAGCCGATTACCAAGTCATAAGATGATAGATATAAATTATTAAACTGTAGCGGTGATCCATAT